>JAQPPZ010017000.1:0-5000000 GCA_028583015.1 Wollemia nobilis | reverse complement strand
GACAAAAAGCCAAGTGCAAAAATTATCGCGATATCACGACATGTCACAAAATCATGATCAAACCAGTCAAACAGGGCAAGGCACTAAAGTTGTCGTGATATTGCGACATGTCATGTTTTCGTGATCTGAAGATGAGATGAAGGGCAAACAAAAAAAATGTCGTGATATCGTGACATGTCGAAGTTTCATGACCTGGAGCAACCAAAGTGAACATAGAGGAAAAGTGTCACGATATTGTGACATGTTGGATTTTCGTGACCAAAGGCAGGAAGATAGAGCTAAAGTGAAAAGTGTCACGATTTCATGACAAAAAGCAGTGAGACAGCCCGAAAGAGAAAAGCGTCGCGATTTCACGACAGAAAGCAGCGAGATGGTACGAAATGGAAAAGTGTCACGATTTCATGATAGAAAGCAGCGAGACAACCCGAAAGAGAAAAATGTCATGATTTCATGACAGAAAGCAACGAGATGGTACAAAACAAAAAAGTGTCATGATTTCACGATAGAAAGTAGCGAGACAACCCGAAATAGAAAAGCATCGTGATTTCATGACAGAAAGCAGCGAGATGGTATGGAACGAAAAAGTGTCACGATTTCATGACATGTCACGTTTTTGCGGCTAAGTGCAACAAAACACAGCGAAGGAGAAAAACGTCATGATTTCACGACAGGTTGCATCCACATGGCCCGAAGGAGAAAAATGTCGTGATATCGCGAAAACAATAAAAAAATTCTGACATTACATTGTGCACAGCAAGGTTTTTGCCATTGTGCTTGACCCGGCTATCAAAACTATGTTTTTACAAAATGAGCTAGGTGAGAAAAGAGGTAAATGAATTTCTACTATCCAAGAATTTGATCTTGAAATCCAACCCATGAAACTAGTACGAGGACAGGGACTTGTGAAGACGATTGCTAAGAATAATCCACAAACGACATGCCAATATTCAAATGTAGAATACATTTCTAAATATGACTGGTATGTTGACATTGTACATCTTTTATTAAATGGTAAGTGCCCATCCAATTTGAATTCCACTCAAAGAAGGGATTTAAGACTTAAATCTGTTAATTATCTGATTAGATCTAGTGTTCTGTATAGGAAAAATCATGAGGGGATCTACTTGAGATGCTTGAGTAAAGAAGCTGCCAAGGTTCTACAGGAATTTCATGGGAAATATGGAACTGGCCATGGTGCGGAAAATGCTATAGCACATCAAATCCTGAGAGTAGGATACTATTGGCCTCACATTTTTAAAGATGCACATGCTCATGTACGATCTTGCCACATTTGTCAAGTAGCGCCAACAGAGAAAGAAACACAGCCATGCCATTACAACCTGTAGTTGAGATGAGACCATTTGTGCAATGGGGATTAGATTTCATTGGGGTTATTAACCCAAATTATTTTTATTCCCATAAATTCATACTAACAACTATAGATTATTGTACAAGGTGGACAGAAGTAGTTCCTACAAAACATGCCACTACAGATGTTGTAATAAAATTCCTTGAGGATCACATCATAACAATATTTGGAATGCTCGATTCTATCGTTAGTGATAATGGTAAAGCTTTTGTTTCCACTCAATTTGTAGATTGGGCATACGAAAACAAAGTGAGTTTAAAATTTGCATCTAATTATTACCCTCAAGGAAATGGTTTGGCCGAATCCTCAAACAAAAATTTGTTGAATATCATTAAGAAATTACTGGAAAGGAATCCTCAAGATTGGCACAGCCAGTTAAAGTTTGCTCTTTGGGCAGATAGGACCATAATAAAAGACTCAATAAGAAACACACCTTGTCATTTGGTCTGTGGACAAGACCCAATATTTCCTGCAAACTTGAAGCTGCAAACCCTACATTTCATGAAAAATACTTGGAAACAGATAACCACACTGAAGCCATACTAAGTCATTTACTACACCTCGATGAAAAAAGTGAGGAAGCCATGATTCACATGAATAAACACCAATATGTTGTTAAAATATGGTTTTATAGAAGAGCTAAAATTAAGTCCTTCAAAATTTTAGATTTGGTCTTACTATGGGATAAAAGACATGAAGAAAAGGGAAATCATCAAAAATTTGATTGTCTTTGGTTAGGCCCTTATTAGATTTCAAAAATTCTAGGGAAAAATACCTTCAGGTTGAGAACTTTAGAAGGGAAGGATCTGACGTTACCAGTTAATGGACATGTTTTAAAGCATTATTTTAGCCCTTAAGTTGTAGGATATTGGTATTATATTTTTTTCGGTTTTGGTATGGATTTTCCAATTTTGTTTTTTTTTAGGATTGCTAGTCTAGTTAGGATTTAAATTGTGTGTTTGATTTCATTTGACATGTTTGGTTTGTTTATACAAAAAAAAAATGAAAAAATTGTTTTTGAGATGTTAACTTATGTCTTAGACTTGGAGTATATGAAACATCAGAATTGTATTGCAGAAAGCTCCACGAATGTTGCAAACACATTAAAGAATATTGCTTGGAACTTGTGATGCATGACATTGTCAGTTTTTCACATTATGGTAAAATAGGTGATATATACTCCATCCGCATTTCAAAAGAAGCAATGCATTCATATCTCATATTACATTCCACACTGCATATATATTTCATCTCAGTTGCATCTTCATGTCATGTACAATCATTGAAAAGGTGTCAAATCCTCTTAGGGTTATTACATAACATATACTAAAGGGATCCTAAGGTTGGGAACTAATGCCCGAACTATCTTTAACCAAGCATTTTCTACGCATATTAAAGAAGGTCTTGAGAAAAATGGTCAAAACCATACTTGGAAGAAAAGGTGAGGCGAAAGGAATATTTCATGTCTATCCTATCATGCAACATAATCCTTAAAACAATGGTTTTTACCACTCCCATAATGCTTAAAGCCTAAAATCAAAGTAGTAAGGATAGGGTTAAATCCTCATCTCGCTTAGGTTGAGGATCCAATTCCCCAAAGCTTTGATTTGACCTTCATGGAGTAGTAAGGATAGGGCATAATTCTCATCTCACCTAGGTTGAGAATCCAATTCCCCAAAGCTTCCATATTTCATTTTATCATAAAACTTGGATAGGAAGGATCGTACTACATGTCCTCTACAAAGGATGGGTAGTCATCCCAAAAGTCCAAGAAACAAAAATAAAATTAATATTTTCCATCTTTCATTTTATCATCTTGGATTGGAAGGATCATACTACATGTCCCTAGCAAGGATGAGTAGTCATCCCCAAGGTCCAAGAAATAAAAATAAAATTAATATTTTACATTTCATCTTAATATTGAATTGGAGGGATCGTACTACATGTCCCTAGCAAGGATGGGTAGTCATCCCAAAGGTCCAAGAAAAAAAAAGAAAAAGAGAAGATAATGAATGAAGCCAAATCATGGATTATGGGGTTAAGTATGCCAATGCGTGGCAGCATGTCTTGTCTAAAACAAGACCACTGACTGCTCAAAAGGACAGGCTAGCTTGACAGTTTCATCCATAACAGGTTAAATCATTTTGTTCAAGATGAGGTAATGAAATCCAAATAAGAATAGTAAGGATAGGATTAAATTCCCATCTCGCCTAGGTTGGGAATCCTATTCCCCAAAGTTCTAATTTCACTTTCACTTGCACAAGGGTTTAAGATAGTAGTGACTCATAAACAACTTTGGGATTCAAAAAATCAATTCATTATACATTTATTTGGTCCTAATAGGGTTTGACAATTTTGATATGTTGTTCATGATACTAGAAGGTGTAAGCCTTTGCAAAGCAGGTTATTATGTCTCTAGCATCTTCATCATACATCAAATCCTGCACAAATCATTCATAGCCTTGCATACAAATCATAAAGTGAAACTGACAATGGAATGTTGATCAATTTAAAACGATAGGGAATGAAGCACATTGCACACACCGAGCTGATGTTTAATGATTCTAATGTTTCATGTATTTCTGATCTATCGGCATTTGTTTATGTTTTTATGTGCTGACGCTTGTGTTTAAGTTTGTATATTTCTAGGTTAGGTTCTCATTGAAATGCTCAGGAGCATTTCCCAGTAGAGTCGCCATTTGTTGTGGCTGATCCACAACACACCCCAAAATTGGGGACCACCTTTTTTGCATGCTTTCAAAGAAGACCGCAGTGGCCCAGATGCTAAAAAATCAAAAGAAGAGCAAAATACAGCATAAGAAAAAGAAAATGTCGCGATATCATGACGTGTTGCTCTGTCACTGCTAAGAAAAAGAAAATTTCATGATATTGTGACAGGTCACGTTTTTGTGGCTCAGACAAACGAAGTACAGTGGAAGGAGAAATTGTTGCGATATCGCGACATGTCGCGTTTTCATGGCTTAGATCGGCAAAAGACAACAAAAATAGAAAGTGTCACGATATCGTGACATGTCACATTTTTGTGGCTCAAATCACGAGGTGAGAGCAGAATTGAAAATTGTTATGATATCACGACATGTCATGAAATCACGCTGCAAGACAAAAAGCCAAGTGCAAAAATTGTCACGATATCGTGACATGTCACAAAATCATGGTCAAACCAATCAAACAAGGCAAGGCACTAAAGTTGTCGCGATATCATGACATGTCATGTTTTCATGATCTGAAGATGAGATGAAAGGCAAGCAAAAAAAACATCGTGATATCGTGACATGTCGAGGTTTCATGACCTGGAGTAGCCAAATTAACATAGAGGAAAAGTGTCGCGATATCGCAACATGTTGGATTTTTGCGACCAAAGGCAGGAAGATAGAGCTAAAGAGAAAAGTGTCGCGATTTCACGACAGAAAGTAGCAAGACAGCCCAAAAGAGAAAAGTGTCACGATTTCGTGATAGAAAGCAGCAAGATGGTACAGAATGGAAAAGTGTCATGATTTCATGACAAAAAGTAGCGAGACAGCCCAAAAGAGAAAAACATCGTGATTTCACGACAGAAAGTAGCGAGATGGTATAGAACAGAAAAGTGTCACGATTTTACGATAAAAAGTAGCGAGACAACCCGAAATAGAAAAGCGTCGTGATTTCACGATAGAAAGTAGCGAGATGGTATGGAATGAAAAAGTGTCACGATTTCATGACATGTCACGTTTTCGCGGCTAAGTGCAACAAAACACAGCGAAGGAGAAAAACATCGTGATTTCGCGATAGGTTGCATCCACGCGGCCCGAAGGAGAAAAACATCACGATATCATGACATGTCTCATTTTCATGGTGCATGAAGGTGGACAAGGCTACTGACAAAAAAATGTCATGATATCACAACATGTCTCATTTTTGCGATACAGGTAGAGGAGCAAAGCTGCATACATAAAAATGTCATGATATCGTGACATGCTATTTTTTGTCATGATTTATAGGGGGCCATTATGGAACATGCAGGGAAGCATTGAACACGTGGCATAAAGGTGTAAGGGTTACAGAAGCGTTACAATTCACAAAGAAGATCAAACGTTTCGACGTCGAACAAAAATTCAAAAATGACGAAGAAGCAGGGAAGATGAAATGAAGCGATCTGGGAGATGAAGTGAAGCGTCACAGGGTGAAACAGAGAGCATTGCCATAAAGTTTAAAATTAGAAGCACAAATTGGTACAGGGGTCAAAAATCGCTACGGGCAGAGTTGCAGAGCCAAAGGCAACAAGCCATTCTGGGCTTGCTTTTGGAACGTTTTCCTCCACTTGTTCTAGTTTTTTCAAAACTGGAAACATTCTATCATTGTAAATTGATACATTCTTTTTAATATAGAATTACAGAGAGTTGCACCTCATTGACAAGAAAGAAGGAGTTATTTTCTGCATGCAAGATTGAATGTTTATCTTTCCCCTTTCATATTTTTAGGCTTATAGGTGAAGTTTAATGCAAGTTCTCTTGGTTGCTTCATGCGAATGTCTAAATATAAAAACCATAGTTAAAACCCCAGAAACCAACACCTAGCTTATCTGGATTGTGCAAGTTTTGCAGGTTCAATAGGTTAGGTTGTATGCAGAAAACCTCATTATCTTCGGTTTTGTCAAATAGGATCGTAGCAATCTGAATGTATTTTAACTTTAGTTTCTTTACATTTAATTTTCATTTCTTTTATTTTCTGCAATCTAACTTTAGTCTAATTTACAATCAGTGAAATAAAATACTTGAAAGAATAAAAAACCATAGTGCCCCTTGTTAACAGTTACTTGCAACCACTAAGGTATTTTGAACATTTAAACTGAATATTATTATTTATGCCAAATGCTAATATAACGGAGACCTTGGAGAAATCATTTATAGGATTTCTTTGCAAGCAGAGGATTTGGAACTAGAATCCTATCGGAGAGTGTGTTTTCATAACTAGATGAAAATAGCACTCAACAAGACCTAAGGGAATTGAGACCCACTTAGGGAACTAAAGGACTAAGTTGTGAAGATATTACATCTAAGTTAATATAGCTCATCATGTAGGTGAGATAGATACCTTAACTCGCAATACTCATAATATACCTACACAATGATTTTTTTATGGTATAGAAATGTGTGTATACCTTCAATGGACTGAGGGTGATAGGTCTAGCTCATCAAGAATGATGGGAATGATGGACTTATCTGCAATAACATATGTTATGCCTACACAGGCAAACTTATGATAGGGTACTTTGTGAGATGTAACTTCCAAGAAAACTTAGGTGATTGAAAATTTATGTTAATACTAGTTGGGTTAGGGGTTCATGGAGGGTTCATGTATACCTCTCCTTAGTAAAAAAAATTATATTTTTGTATTTTTATGTTTGTGTGTTTTTGGGTTGTTACAAAGAGTCCCCATAGAAAGGATAGAAGTAATTATAGGAAGAAATGAAAGTTTAGGAAGAGGTTCAAAGGGAAAAATAATAATCCTAAACATCACAACAATGAATATAATCGATCATCCAAACAGGGTCAGGACAATCCTTCATGTGTTGTGAAAACAAAATATGGATAGAAGCAGAAAACTCATCTAGGATCCAAATCAGTATGTTATGAATGTGGTGGTCCACATTATGTCAAAAAATATTTTATTAAAGTAGGAAAAGTTTTAAATGAAAGGAACCAACTTATAAATAACCTGCACACAAGACTTATGTAGTAACAGAGAGGTAGAATCTAGAAGGATGAGCCACTCCACTGTTGATAAAAGTTAAGACATTTGGTAGAAATATTAGAATTTTTATTGATAGTGGTGGTACAGATAACTTTGTTTCCACTAGCTTAATTAAAGATATACCATAAATCCTAGGAATCTTAGAACATGGGTGGAATATCGAGTATGTCTCAGTATAATCCTACTTTGTAGATTAGTGTTACCCTATGGTTGAAATTATCTTACTTTGTGTCACAACTGTAGGGTACATTTATGTAGCACTATGGCATGCTTTTAATGTAGTGATATGAATGGATTGGTTGCAAGTACATAAGACTCTAATAAATTTCTAAGATAGATGTATTGAATACTAAAAATATGGTTGTTAGGTACAAGAGTGTAAAACCTACAGGGGATTTTCAGCTCTAAATACTCTTTGCAATGCATCCTAAGAAGGAAATAAAGAGAGGTGTAAAATTGTCTATATTGAAGTTAAATGGAATAGAAGAAGAAAATAAGGAAGAGATATTTGAGAAGCAGCCAATACTTTAGAAGTTTAGAGATGTATTTACAAAGGATTTACCTGGTTTACTCTTAAAATGTGAATTTGATTTCACAATTGAACTTCAACCTAAAATAAAACCTATTCATAGATCTCACTATAAAATTAATTTGATTGAGATACAAAAATTTATTTGTAGTAACAAATATTGATAGAAAAAAGTTTTATTAGACCAAGTGTGTCACCATGGGACACACTTGTGTTGTTTGTCAAGAAAAATGATGGATCCTTGTGACTATGTATAGACTATAGGATGTTAAACAAGGAAACCATTAAAAACAAATATCCTCTACCCAAAATTGAAGATCTCTTCAATCAACATAAATATGCCACTATATTTTCAAAGATTGATCTAAAGTCAGGAGACCACCAATTGAGAATTCGAGAAGGGGAAACCCATAAGAAATCCTTCAATAATCATTATGGGTATTATGATTTTATTGTCTTACCTTTTGGTCTATCAAATGCTTTAGTAGAATTTATGAATTTGACGAACAATATTTTCAGGAAGCTCTTGGACCAGTTTGTTCTTGTATTCTTGGATGAAATTTTGATTTTTTTTTTTAAATAATACTGAGCATGACAGATACCTTGAGATCATTTTGGATCTACTAATAAAGAATCAGTTGCATGGGAATTTTTTAAATTGTAAATTTTATGTTTCAGGAGTGCAATACTTAGGTTATTTTGTATCGACAGAAGGGATTGTGGTGGATCCTAAAAAAATAGAAGCTATACTAAATTAGCCACCATAAAAAAATATGATGGAAGTACAAATTTTTATGTGTTTGACTAGATATTATAGGCATTATGTGAAGGACTAAACTAAGATAACCACTCCAATGACTAACATTCAAAATAAGGAAAGAGAATTCAAGTGGATGGATAAATGTGAAGAAGATTTTGATTTGCTAAAATAAAGACTAGTATCTATTTGATGGAGTACGTCAAGGAAATGCAACAACAAGATGTGTTTTGCAATCAAATCCAGGAAATGATTGAAAATAAATATTATGATAGTAAGGATTTCAACATCAAGTATGGTATCATGTGCTTTAATGACAAGGTAGTAGTTTCTAAGGTCAGTGTTATGATAAAAATTATCTTGAACGAGGCTCATAGATATCCATATTCTACTCATTAGGGAAGGGAAAAAAGAGAGAGAATATGAAGAAAATTTTCTACAAGAAAGGAATAAAAATGGATACAATTCTTGAATGCTAGAAAGTAAAGGTAGAAAATAGACATCTTGTGGGACTATTGTATGCTCATGATATACTGAAACAAGAATGGTAGGTGATTTTGATGGATTTTATCATAGGTTTTCCAAAGAACATATTCCAACATGACATAATCCTAGTTGTGGTCAACAGATTGACTAGGTCATGCACTTTATACCTATAAATACCAAGGATGATGTCATAGTCATGGCTAAAAATTTTTCCAAGGAAATATTTAGGCTTCATGGTTTTTTGAAAATGATCATTTCAGATAGGTACTCGAGATTCACATCCAAGTTTTGGTAAGCTTTGCATTGAGCCATTGGTAATAGGTTAAACATCAATTCTAGGTATCACCTGGAAATCAATAAATATAATTAACGGGTTAACAAAGTATTGGAGGACATGATTCACATGTATTGTATGGAGGACATCCAAGTTTTGGTAAGCTTTGCATTGAGCCATTGGTAATAGGTTAAACATCAATTCTAGGTATCACCTGGAAATCAATAAATATAATTAACGGGTTAACAAAGTATTGGAGGACATGATTCACATGTATTGTATGGATCAAAAAACCCAATGGGAATATTTCCTACACTTAGTGAAATTTGTCTACGATGAACACCATTCATCCCTAGGAATGGGACCATTTGAAGCTCTGTATGGCAGAAGGTGTAGGACACCATTATATTAGGACAATATAGAGGATAAGTTTGTTCTTGTACTAGATATGGTCTAGGAAAAGGAACAACAATTAAGGATGATCAAAAAAATGCTTAAAGAAGTTGCAAATCCTTAGAAAAGTTATGCCAACTTTAAGAGGTTTCCTAGAGAGTTCACGGTGGGTGAAAGAGTGTTTTTGTGATTGAGATCGATGAAGAGTGATATTAAGTCCACAAAACTTGATTTAAGTTTTATTGGACCCTTCCAAATTATGGAGATAATTAGTCTTGTGCCATATCGACTTGCCTTACCACCCAATCTATTGGAGATTCATGACACCTTTAATATTCCATTTATTATAAAATATATAGCTAATAATGATAATGTGTGGGACTTTTCTAAACTATAGATGGCTAATCTAGACGATAAAGAGGTTTGACAAGTAATAATCCTTGATTTTCATTCCAAATCGATGAGAAAAGGGATTCTAGAGCAATACAAAGTACATGATACTACTACTTTGAAAGAATTGCTACTTGGGAGAAAGTGGTAGATATACTAAAACACTTTCTATATCTATTTAAGAATAGCATATAATTGTTATTTCAAATTTTAAAAACTCTAATAAATTACAAAGGGTTATGATAAGCCTAACGGAGGAGGATGTCATGACCCTCTCTTGGTATATTTTTCACTAGATAGATTCAATATTGACTATGATTTTCGTAGATGGAATGAATGATAAATGTTATGCTTGATTTTACAAAATTATTTAATGAAAACATAATTTTCTGAAGGCTTATATAAGTAATAATGAAAATATATTGATAACAGCTTGCTATACTATAGCATATCATGACTTGCAAAGGAAAATATACCAAAATATTGGTGAAAAGTTGGTTGCTATTGATAGTTTTTTCTTAATATATTTCCATTTTGTATTAAATTTTTATTAAGAAATGTTTCCATAGGTTTAAAAAGGATCTTCATTAATAAAAGAAATGAATACACACACACACATATATGACGATAAAGACTTGTCCATATTATTTCCCTTTAAAAAGTGAAAGTGCTAATGACAAGATATTTTATTTTTAATGATGGTCTTTTATTGAGATGGCTATTTTATTTTTTATGTGAAAATAAAACTAAAATTACATATAGATACTCCTTTTTGAGGTGCTTATTTCATTAATAAAAGAATTTAGTGACCATATACTATTGCCTTTAAGAGATTGTATAGTTTACTGAGTTGTTCAAACTAGGATCCAATAGATGTAAAATGTTTTAGAATGCACCTATGTTTTAAATGACAAGTGGATGATTATCCTGGTTGGGTGGGTTGATGCTCACCCATGTACTATTTGAGGAGGGATACATAATTTTTGATTTAATGAATGTATGTTTCTCAATGAATGCTTGGGAACTGGGCGATGGAATGAAAGGATTTTCTAGAGAAAGAAAAAAATTAAAGAGAAATAAAATAATTAAAGATAAATGGGGTGGATGAAACCAAATAAGAGAGGAACCAAAAAGATAATATTTACAAGTCTACGACTACCATGGATCTCACACCAGGATATACCAGGTATTTATACTAAGGTTCTTTATGATTATGATAATCTTGTGATGTATCAAGATATTAGAAATGATTTGTTTCTCAAAAAGAACCTTCAATGACTGTAGGAAATTATTTAATAATAAGAATTTTGGTAGAGCCAATTTGTCTTTGTAATAAAGCTTATTATGTTTGAAGTCACAATGAATTACCTCTATCGATGAGTGTCAACTGTTGACCATAGTATAAAGAACCTTGATTATGGTGTCACAAGATTATATGTAATTATGCATCTTGAGTGTGATTGAAAATATGAGATGTAAAGGGTTAGTATGAGTTTAAAAAAAAATTGTGATTATCTTTCGTATTTGTAGCCATAAAGGAAAACTGGGTAGATAGTAGTGTGAATTAAAAATAGCTTATGTTATTATGTGTTTGCAAGATTATGAAATGAACACAATTTGCAATACTGTGGGTTTAATATAGTGAAAATTTTGTTACCATCTCTATTTGTAGCCCATAAAGGAAAATTGGATAGATGGTAGTGCACGTTAACAATAGCTTATGTTATTACGTGTTTGTAATATTATGAAATGAATGTAATTTGTAATAATGTAAGTTTAATAATTTTTCGTGAGGTTAGGGTGTTGAACATTCCCAAGTTTATTTACAATTCTATCAGTCATACCATAGAGGAGTCTAGGAATAAACAAGGTTCTAAGTTACCCACCCACCATGGTTTGTTTAATGTCCTATACAAGCACTGGTTGATCCATTGCCCCGAAGGTGTTGTCCTAACCCCCACCCCTGATCCTAAGCCCAAGTTGAGTCCCCCTAAGGCCATATCCTCTCAATCAACTCCCCAATCCTCCAAAGTTCTGAAATTGTCTACGAAGAAACACAAAATTATTGATAATATTGTCAAATTGAGGAAAAGGACTAGAAGTGCTTCCACTGATAGTGACAATGATAATGAACTAGAATAGGAGACAGAACCTAAGAAAAGCCCAACTTCATAACTTTGTGCAAATGAAGAACAAAGCCAAACAACAAGAGTCCTTGGTCATTGACTCTGACGAAGACACCAAGGATGACCCTAATCTTTGTTTGCAGGAGTATATAATCAAATCAACTTCAAATAATATTGCTCAACTTGTTGATTTGTGCAATACCTAAGTCTATTTTTTTAGGAGATATTTATCTGAAAGGGAGGTAAATTTATTTGATGCTAAATGGAGGAATAATAAGGTCAATACTAAGGATTCCCCTTTTAATTTCAATGATGCTAAAGCGGGCATTTTCACTGCAAGCCTGCATGACCTCACAATAAAGATTGCTTCTACAAAATTAAAGATGGTTGTAATTTTTTGTTCTATGTAATGGTTTCTCTTTTTCTCCTATCTCTATGTGATTTATTTTTTCCCTCTCTTCACATTGGCTGAGGCTATCCTTTCTTTTACTTTTGTTCTATTTTCTAGGCAGGTTGATAATTACCTCAAGTTTTGTTTCTATAATGTTTTAAAGCTTCTGGTTGATGCTCCTACGAGCTAGTAATGCCTTTTGTAATTAGGTTTTGGGTCCTTGTTAAAACCTATTTATAATATATATCTAATATTTTTAATTGATCAAAAAAATAATGTGAGTTTAATGCAATGAATGCTTTATTATCATTTGTATTTGTAGTCCATAATGGAAATCTGGGTAAATGGTAGTGCAAGTTAACAATATCTTATGTCATTACTTGTGTTTTCTATATTTTTAGACAAATCGATTTTGCAATAGTGTGGGTTAATAAACTCCTTTTTTACTTTTTGTATCCAATAAAATGAATGAAATATAGGTTATAAATATTGGTGTGTGTTAATGTTAGCTTCTAGCATAATCTGTGTTGTGAGATTATCAAACAAAGGTAATTTGTGATAGTGTGAGTTAAGGAAAAATTTTGTTACCATTTGTGTTGAGACTAATATGATGAATGTAATTTGTGTTGTGAATGTTATAGTAAATGGATAGTAGTTTATTTTTATTATGGATGTATATTATTAAACGAATCCATTCCACACTATAAAATAATAGGTGAGTTGTATAATTGATCTTACTATTTATATATGTGTGAGTGCAAGATCTGCAATTGAACAAGATCTATAATAAGTGAATATACATGATGGGTGAGCAAAGAAAATATCCCTATTGCTAGTCATGATTGCAAAATATTTTTGAATTAATGAATATGCTATAGAAACGAGTTATAATTTGACTGATGATGAACTTGTTTATGATATGTTCTAGTGCTTAAAGGAATTCATACTTTAGAACTTTAGCCTATGTCATCAAGGTATATGCCTATAAGATGTGTGTTTTCACTAGAAATTGGATAATCATGGTAAGCATTATTTCTGTTATGGAGGGAATAAAACACCTCTAGTTTAGTAAATAGTATAGGATGATATTTTTACCTTGAGTATGATATGGAACTTTAGAAGAAGAATGTTCCAATGCATCTGTAATAAATATTAATTATTATTTTAGAAATATCTCATGTTGTTTCTAATTTACCTCATTCATTAGGATTACAAGGAATCTGCAAGAATGTGTGTGGTGGTGATGATGGATAGGAGCAGCGAATGGTGTTCCTATGTAATACATTGGCCATGTTGGAGGGGTTACTATGTTAGAATGCTTATCTTTGAGTGAGACATATACATATATTGCATATGGTATTCTTGTTATGTTTGTGAAATCAATTAAGGTTATCAAATATTTACTAAAGGAGTTAAAAATAAAATACTCTTGAAGTTATTGATGTTAATGCCATCTCAAGAGAAATAGTTTTGATCCTATTATTTGTTGTAAATGTTTATCAATTGAGATTATTGCTATATTAAATGGGAGAAATATTGATAGTTGACTTAATTATTAAAAGTGTATGTTCTTTTTAATATTGAGAGAGTTAGTGGTTATCCTATGTTTATCGATCTAGTTGCTTGGTATATGTGTTGTTTATTAAGAATCATGGTTTATTTTAGATGCCTATTTAGTGTTTTATTAAATATAGAATTTATGTGGAGAACCAACTATGGAATTTTACTTTATTGTTATCTTAGAGGATAGATATATTTCCTTTTGGATGTTCTCTTGTGATATGAGTGACAATTCCTAAAAGCTAATTTAGAAAATATTTCAAACTTCTAAGAATAAACATCTAGATCTTCTAGTTGGACTATAGATTGGATACTACAATGAATTATTTAGGAGGGATGGAATATCTTCACTCATACTATACCTAAATGGGAAATAAGACCTATTTAAGGGATTATTAGCTCAAAAAAATCTAAGATATATATTCAAAATCCTAGATGTAATTATCACTTGCATTAAAGGAGTTATGTAGAGAGTAAACTTGACATGCAAATTTCAAAGGAATGGAAGGGGAAAGTAAATACTAGCTCATTGGAAGCCAATGAAAGGGATAGTTTGAATTTTTAGGGAAAAAATCTAGTGCTCCTACATAATTGACTCTATGTAAGGTATATAAATGGATGTGCCCCAAGAATGATAAATAGAGTGACTCTAGTTTCAAAATTAGTAGTTTCCTAAGAGTGTAGATTTTAGAATCCCTTCATTTTAAATAAATAAATAAATAAATATGAAGGTAATTTCAAGTTGTGATAGTAATATTCGTTGTGTAATAATAGGTTTTGGGGTGTATAGGATACACATTCACATGATGGTTACGTTTTACAGGAATAGATTATTTTACTAAAAGGAAACCTTGACTACCTTGTTAAGATGTCTAGGTAGATAGGTATTAGTAGGAATATTGATTCAAAGATGGAATTTTGAACTAATTTCTAGTAGGCTAGGGATAATTCCACCAAAGGTAAGGAGAGGGAGTGTTGTCCCATCGATGAGGCAGATAGAATAAAATAATGTAGAAGTTGATACCATTGATGTAGGTGCAAAAAATCCTAGTAATTAGAGGGAGGATCTCTCCACAATATTTAACCTAATTTGTGAGTAGGTAGAAACACATAATAAAGTTTTGGAAGCCATGTTTAATTAAGAAACACAACCTGGAACCTATGGAGGAAGACAAGATAATGAACACCTTACAAAGGTACAATAGGCTAGAGTTTGGCTAGAGGTAGAATTGGGTAAATATATGAATCATCTTAAATATTCCATATTCAAAGGAGAGGAAGGTGGTGATGTAGCTAAATATTAGCTAAAGGAGATAGAGACTTTATAAAAAATGAAGAATTATTCCTCTAGGACTTGAACATCATATGTCACTCTACACTTATAGAGTGTCAATTTAGATTGGTGGGAAACGTTTAGTGGGAAAAGGGTATTGAATTGCAGTTGATCTGAAGTGGGAAGGATTATTGTAGCTTTTAAGGAAATGTTCCTCACCAAGCATTTTTATACCCTAAAATTTTAGGAATTCACCAAAATTAGATAAGGGACTAGGACTATGGAGGTATATTATCATAAATTCATCAAACTACTAATGTTTATGCCCATGTATAATGAGAAAATAAATGTACAAAAGTTTATACTAAGAGAAAATCCTAGAGTAGGGTATGAAGTGAATATGCAGGAACCTAGTACTCTTTAGAAGACTTATGACCTAGCCAAAAAAGATGAAACATATCTCAAGATCTACTTCAACTATGAAGGGTCATCTGAGTAGGACAAAGAGGCACTGAGAAAGATAAATAGTGTAGGATTCATGAAATGGGTAAGTGAATAGGCAAACAAGAGTCCCCCTAGACATGATAGAAGGAAATTTTAGGAAATGGTTCAATGGGAAGAACATAAATCGTAACAATCACAAAAATGATGATAGTATCCCACTAGCATAGGGTCAAGCCAATTCCTTACTAGCAATGAAAACAAAATATGGACAAAAGTAGAAAAAACACAAGAACCAAAGTAGGATGTTATGAATGTGGTGGTTTGTATTACACCAACAAATGTCCATTTAAAATAGGATAAAGTTAAAAAATAAAAGAACCAGCCTATAAATAACCTACACACAAGATTTATGTAGCAATAGGGAGTCAAAAAATGGAAGGACAAGTCACTCCACTACTAATAAAAGGTAATATTTTTGGTAGAGATGTTAAAATTCTATTTGATAGTGGTGCCACACATAGCTTTGTTTCCACTAGCTTAATTAAAAATATACTAGAAATGCCAGGGATATTGGAACATGGATGGAATATCAAGTATATCTTAGGATAGACTAGATTAGTGTTACCCTATGG
Organism: Wollemia nobilis; assembly: GCA_028583015.1. NCBI lineage: Eukaryota > Viridiplantae > Streptophyta > Pinopsida > Araucariales > Araucariaceae > Wollemia > Wollemia nobilis. The sequence goes on along the minus strand of JAQPPZ010017000.1, from coordinate 4,983,625 downwards.
ATAAAATTATCATACTTAGTGGCACGAATGTAGGTTGCCTATATGTAGCATCACTACATGCTTTTGACATAGTGCTATAAATGGATTAGTTGCAAGCACATAAGGTCGTAATCAATTTCCAAGATAAATGGATTGAACACTTAGAATATGGAAAAAAAGTACAAAGGTTTTATAGCCTACAAGGATATTTTCAATACCAAATTCTCTCGACAATGCAACTTAAGAAATCCATCAAGAGAGGAGGAACAATATATGTTTAAATGATATTGAAAAGGAAAAGAAAGAGGTGTTTGAGAAACACCCAATATTACAAGATTTTAGGGATGTATTTCTAGAAGAGTTACCTAGATTACCTTCAAAGCATGAATTTGATTTCATAATTGAGTTTCAACATGGAATAAATCCTATATATAGGTCTCCTTATAGAATAAACCCTATTGAGATGAAAGAGCTAAATTTACAATTGCAATAATTATTGGAAAAAGAGTTGATCAGATTGAGTGTGTCACCCTAGGGTGCACCAGTGGTAGTTTTTAAAAATAATGATGGTTCCTTATGATTGTGTATAGATTACAATATGTTGAATAAGGCAACCATAAAGAACATATATCCTCTACCAAAAATAAAATATCCCTTTAACCAACTCAAGGATGCCATTTTTTTCTCAAATATTGAAGATATCACCAATTGAGGATTTGATAAGAGGATACCCATAAGACAACCTTCAAAAATCATCATGGATATTATGAGTTTACTGTCTTACCATTTGGTCTACGAATTCATTGGAAATATTTATGAACCTAATGAACAACATTTTTAGGAAGTGTTTGGATTGGTTTGTTCTTGTGTTCTTAGATGATATTTCTATATATTACCAGAATAATATAGAGCACAAACAACACCTTAGGATCATTTTAGAACTGCTTAGGAAGAATCAGTTGTATGAGAATCTATCAAAGTTTAAATTTTATTTGTCATAAGTGAAATATTTAGGGCATATTGTATTAACATAAAGGATCGTAGTGGATCCTAAGAAGATAGAAGTCATATTGAATTGGTCACTACCCATGAATGTGATGAAAGTCTATAGTTTCATAGGTTTGACTGAATATTATAGGTATTATGTGAAGGATTACGCCAATATAAATGCTCCAATAACTAACCTTCAGAGGAAGGGAAAAGATTTCAAATGGATAGATAAATGTGAGACGGCTTTTTATCTACTCAAAAAAACTCACTACATCTTCTATACTAAAGGTACCAAACCCTTAGGGAAGTTTTTTTGTGTGTACAAATGCATCATTGGAAGGTTTGATGAGTGATCTCTTAGGATGAACCAATTGTAGCATATAGTTCAAGGAAATTGCAATGACTTAAAGTCAATTGTGTAATCCATAATCTATAATTAGCAGCAATGGTATTTTCTCTCAAGATATGATGATATTACTTATTAGGGAAACCCTTTGAGTTGAGAACATGCCATAAAAGCCTAAAATATATATTTACTCAACCTTTGCTAAATTCTAGGTAGAGGATGTGGATGGAATTTCTCATTGAATATGACTTTGGCATTAAATATATAAATGAAAAATAAAATAAAGTCATTGATGCATTAAGTGGGAGAAGACACATAGCTAATTTAACACATATCCATATTTATTTAATGGAACAAGTTAGGGAAATGTAACATATGGATGTGTTTTGTAATCAAATTTGAGAAATGATTGAAATGGAACATGATGAAAGTAAGTATTACAACATCAAATATGGTTTTGTGTGCTTTAAAGATAGGGTAGTAATCCTAATATTGGTGATCTAAGAAAAATTATCATGAGTGAAGCACAAAATATCTATATTTTGCTCACCTAGGAGAGGGCAAAATGAGAGAAAATAATAAGAAATGCTTTTATTGATCAGGGATGAAGAGAGACATAATTGAATTTGTTTACCAATGTCTTAAATGCCAGAATTTAAAGGTAGAAAATAGATACCCTTTAGGATTATTATACCCTCATAATGTACCCACACAGAAATGGAAATTGATTTCAATGGGTTTTATACCTAGAAATACCAAGGATGATGTCATCATTAGGGCTAATAGATTTTCTAAAGAAATATTTAGGCTTCATGGTTTCCTAAAAGTGATAATTTTAGATAGGGACTCGAGATTAACATTTGAGTTTTGGTAAACTCTACATCATGCTATTGGTACTAGACTAAATATTAGTTTTTCATATCACCCAAAAATTGATGGGAAAACTAAGAGGGTAAATCCGCTATTAGAGGAAATGCTTTGCATGTATTGTATGGATAAAAAAACCTAATGGAAAGACTACCTACACTTGGTAGAATTCACATACAACAACGATCATCATTCAACCTTAGACATGGCACCATTTTAAGCTCTATATGGTAGGATGTGTAGAATATATTATCTTGGGTAGAGGACAAAGTTGTTATTGGACAATAGATGGTAAAGGAAATGGAAAAATAGTTAAGAATGATTAGAGAAAGGCTTAAGGAAATTGCAGATTGTCATAAAAGTTATGCCAAACTTAAGAGGTCACCAAGAGAGTTTTATGTGGGTGATAAAGTTTTTTTGAGGGTGAGACCAAAGAAGAGTGTTATTAAATCCACAAAACTTGATCCACATTTTTTGGGACCATTTGAAATTATAGAAAATATCAATCCTATGGAATAATGAATTGACTTACAACCTAGTCTATCAAAGATTCATGACACCTTTCACATTTTATTTCTTAGGAAATATGTAGCTAATGTTCAACACATGAGACTTTTCTAATCTACAGATGGTATATCCAAAGTCTATAGAGGTTTGACCAGTAAATATACTTGAGTTCCATTCCAAATCAATGAGGAAAGGGACTCTAGAGCAAAGAAAATTTCAATGGGACCGCTACTCCAAACTAAATGCTAATTACGAGAAATTGATTGACATGAAAAAAAGTTTCCCATTTCTGTTTGAATAATATGTAAGTAATTTATTATGTTTAAACTATGATGACACAGAGGACTGTGTTAAGCCTAAGAAGGGGAGGATGTCATGACCCTCCCATGGTAAAATTTGATATGGATGAATTCTTGATTTACTATGTTGTTTTGTGATTGGAATGATTGGCTATTTTATGATATATCTATGCAGGACAAATAGCATAATGAAATATTGTTAAGAAAACATTTTGTTATTTGAAGAATTATTCACATTTAATTCCTATAATATATATAAAGAAAATATTTTGGTAAAATATATGATTCTACTAACAAATTTTATTTGTACAGGAACATTTTTACTTCGAAGGTGGAAGAAAGACTTACCCACCAAAAATGTGATGTTATTAAATAAAAAAGAAAAAAAATATGTGATATCCTTCCATAATTTAGCTTGGGAAGTAAGGATGAATATTCTAAATTAAAGTTGCATATTATGAATCCATTTGTGGGAATGTATATTGAGTAGACCAATGGATGTTGCATACTAACTTTACCTTAGAGGTGAAGTTAATTAAAGGATTCATTGCAAGTAAGAATGGATAATTAGATATTGTGTTCCTTGGTCTCCATTTAAAATAGGGGAATATATCTCTAGATAAGTATGGATGTTTGGATTTAATTTAAGGAGTGAATGTGTTTTTGGTTGTAACTAGAAGTTATGGATAAATAAATAACTTAGTGGGAACACTTGAACTACAACTTGACTCAGAGTCAAAGCATACCACCCAATTGATAATTATGAACCAAAAATCTATGAATCCATAGCTTTGGTGGGAAATAAGGTGGGTGTTTATAAAAAATATTATGGTAATGACACTCTTTATGTTTTTATTGGATAGCCATTGGTTGGATTTGGATTCCTTAGAGATGGTAGTGGAAGAAAAGGTAAGGGATTGTTCTTCTATTTTGTTTTAGGAAGATCTGAATGGAAGGGAGTGGAAAATAAAAAGGGATATTAATGAGACTCACAATGTAATGACTAGTGGTTCATAGTGAATTATCATGGGTGTAAGTGGAAAAATGGGTTTATATAGTGTGGTCATAGGTTTTACAGTAGAAACAACTAGCTCGTTGAGGGGTGATTGCTTATTGGCAAAAAAATAATTGTTTTATTCATGTGTGATCACTGGATTGCAATGAAATGTATGGCTTGTTGTGAATGATTGATGGCTTGCAATGGATACGAGTAGTCAATTTTTTTAGTTGGAGTTACCATTGGATTGAACACCATAATTGGACAATTTTTAATCTATTCAAAGGTACATTTCTTGTTGATGATAGACTTGCTCTATTTTTTGGTCATGAATATAAAGGAAGGAACTCAAAAAATGTAAAGATAGTATTTTTTAGTAGCTTTGTTGGGTTGGATTCCATACTCAAAAAATAAATATTCTTTCATTCAATATTTCAATGATTGGGATGCCTAGATTTGTGAACATACTAGTAGGTAATGTAAACTAATCAGTTAGAGTGTTGTTATTGAATAGCTATAAAGAACATGTGCTTATACTGAGAGGGGGTGTGAACAATATAAGCTAAAAAAAAATTCATTTTAATCCAAATGATAAAATAAACAATATTAAAGCAGTAAACATCACACAAATAATCACATACATGAGAGACATAATTTTACGTAGTTTACCCAATGTGGGCTACTCCACAGAGAAACTATTTCTTATAAATTTTTCTCAAATAAATTTTCTTGGGAATCCTTTTACTACAATGTTTATGGACCTCTGTACAAAGGATATAACAATCCCCTAATCAACTTAATGTATATTTATCCATAGTAGAACTCCTTTCCCCTCTGCTCTGGTTGATGATATTCTAGAATTATTTCCCCCACTACTCTTTCTAATGGATCTCTATACACTAAAGACACCTGTCCTCACTACCCTGTCTAATGGATCTCTATCCAATAGAGACTATCATATTATATACTTTGTTACCTCCAAAGCTCTATCTCAAACCTGCACTAAACATATTACTTCATTCTAGAAAAAATATATCCTTAATATCTATCTCTGATCTGGCACAAACTTATCCTCAAATATGTACCAAAATTTATCCTCAAATCTATCCTCAATATCTGTCTTTGATCTGGCATAACCTTATCCTCAAATTTGTACCAAACTCTATCATCAAATACATCCTCAATAATTGTCTCTGATATGGCATAAACCTATCCTCAAGTTTGTCCTTAATCTCTATCTTGTAAGCTTCCATAAAAGCTCACATAAATTTGTCCACAAGTCTTCTCTAAGACTTACCTCAAATCTGCCCAACAAGATCACACTAGTACTTGTCCAATATCATAGAAACATAAAGAGAATTGTTAGAGACTCAATATGCTTCACATTCACCTCAATACTCAATCACTTTCAAATCAATTTCAGAATATAGAACAATTTGTTTCACATAATTTTAACAATCACTTCAACAGATTCATTGACTAGGCTCAACCAACTTTACTCAACCAATCACTCATTGAAATAATCCTTGCTCACAAACTCTAGTCCAATCATATGAACAATCACTCAAATATTTTCAACAATGCTTATCAACCAATCTCACATAACAATGATACTCATGTTCTTTCCAAACCCTATTTCAAGTTCTTCACTCAATTACTCACTTCAATAACAATGCTTATAAAACAAGGTTTTATCAACCACTCTTTTTATTCCAGAAAACCTTGAAGTAATAAATAAAAACACTCTCAACAATGTTAGACTTACAATGGCACTGAGATGGGGGGTGAATCAGTGTAGCTATTTAAACTTAAATCTGCAACTCTTAAATATGAAATAATGAAATCTTAAAACCAGATAAAGAAAATATAACAAGAGAGCATTCCACAACACACAATTTAATGAGGTTCACTAGTTTTGGCTACTCCTCAAAAATTGACTGCTTGGACTCCCATCCAAATCTAGCCTTTGCAAAGCACCAAATTTACAATCAATTTACCAGCACCCACTGGAAGGAGCACCAACCCCTAATTTATTTGCACCAATAGAAAGGAGCACCAACCCGTGATTTACTAGCATCGACTGGAAGGATTACCAACCCCTAATTTATTTACACCAACAGAAAGGAGCACCAACCCCTGATTCCAAGCACCAACTCAGAATTCTATTTTGAATCTTTTTGACATAAAAATGCCTTCGCTTTTACAAGACCCTCTCTGGTCTATTGCTCATTCAATCTCTATTTCAATTCATGAAACACACCCACTCCAACTGTTCTGCTTACCACACTCTAACAGTCCTTTCTTATGGCTCACTCTTATGGATTTCTTATGGCTCACTCTTACTACAATCTTATAGCTCCTGTGTTCGGCTCTCTCTTCTCACTTACAGCTCTCTTACAGCCCGTAGCACTATCTCACTATCCGGTGGCTCTTTTCACCTCACAGCAATGCTCTCTCTATTCTCTTTTTGCAGCACTTTCCCCTCTATTCTTCAACACGCTGCTCTCTCTTCCCGCACGGAGCTCACGCGACTACTCCACGCAAATATCCTTTTATAAATTTTTTTTATTTCTATTCTTAACTTCCATAATTGCACATGCAGCCTATTTATAGTAATGGCTTCTTTATTCTCACATGCAACCTTATTAATAGAGCGGTTCTTTGTTTGGGCTTCGAGACGTTTCTCTGTCCAACTCGTGGTCTTCGTCTGATGACTTTCAGTAACCACTGCTACATGATATTTCTTTGTAACAACTCCTATAACTACAATAATGACTTCTATTTACTGTCACTATAACTGCCCCTGTAACAGTCGTAATTACTTCAGTTCACTATCCTTATTTAATGACATGATTGTCTTTGCAACACCCCCTGCAACTACAGTTCTGAATCCAGTTAACTATTCATGTTCTAGCTGCATGATTTTCTTCTACAACTGCATCTGTAACTGTCATTTTCTTTCAGTTAACTTTGCTTCGGCTTGCACCCATGAAAACACAACATGTCGTGATATCACGACACTTTTTGCCTTTGTACACTCTTCTTGGCTTCCACCAGTGAAAATAGAACATGTCATGAAATCATGACACTTTCACCTCCTCGCTACTCTTCTTGGCTTCAACCAACGAAAATGGAACATGTCGTGAAATCATGACACTTTCACTAACTTGACCTCTTCTCTGTCTCTTATCCGCAAAAACGAAACATGTCACAAAATCGTGACATCTTTCTCTTCCGTACACTCTTCTCTGCAAGCACCAGCGAAAACCTGACATGTCACAAAATCATGACACATTCACTGCCTTGTGCCTTTCTCTGTCTTTCACCCATGAAAACACTACATGTCATGAAATTGTGACACATGCGCTGCCTTGCACTCTATCTCTTCTTCGGGTCGTGAAAACCCGACATGTCATGAAATCACAACACTTTCTCTCCTTAGCGCTTCCTCTTGCACATTGTCGTAAAATCATAACACTTTTCCTCCTTGCCGCTTTTCTTCCCTTCAGACCATGAAAACCTGACATGTCATGAAATCATGACACTTTCTCTCCTTAGCGCTTTCTCTTCGAACCTGTCGCGAAATCGCGACACTTTTTCTTTGCGAGCTCTTTCTCTCGAACCTGTCACGAAATTGTGACACTTTTTCTCTGCGAGCTCTTTCTCTCGAACATGTCACAAAATCGTGACACATTTTCATCCGTACTGCCTCTCTTGTAGATTGTCGCAAAATCATGACATGTTACCTTGCAAGCTTCTTTTCACCGAACATGTCACGAAATCGCAACAATTTTATTTGCTTGTGCCTTCTCTCCAAACATGTCATGAAATCGTGACAATTTTCTTTTCCTGTGCCTTCTCTCCAAACATGTCATGAAATCATGACAGTTTTCCCTGCATGCACTTCTTCTTCGAACATGTCATGAAATCGTGACAGTTTTCCTTGCACTTTCTCTTTCGTCCAACATGTCACAAAATCATGACATATTTTTCTCTCTCATATTTCTCTTCACTTTGGACTACAAAAATGAAACATGTCACAAAATCATGATAGTTTTGCTAGCATTTTCTCTCTCCTTCGATATGTCATGAAATCGCGATAGTTTCTCTTGCACTTTCTCTCTCTTCCAACATGTTGCGATATTGTGACAATTTTTCATGCTTGCTCAACATGTCGCGATATCGTGACACTTTTCTTGCTTGTCTTTTTCTTTGAGCTTTTGCCTATGGGCCACTTTAGTCTTCTTGGAGAATCATTGTACATGCTCTGTATGATCTCTGAACTCTTGTTCACTTCATCAACCGATCTATATAAGGACTTCTAAGCTCCTGTCCATTGCATCAACCGATCCTCTGTCTGTGTTGACAATAATGACAATACTTTGGCTACACCTTGCTCATCAATCAACTCTTGTCCATCACCTTGCTCACCAATCAACTCCTATCCATTCTTGTCTATTGCATCAACTGTTCAACCTGACTGTGTTGACAACAATGACAATACTTTGGTTGCACCTTGCACATCAATCTCCCCCTTTGGAATTGTTGGCAACACACTTGCTTGCAATTACCTATAACTCTTCTCCCCCTTTGACAATAATACCAAAGGGTGGCTACAAAACTCCCCCTGAGTTCATGCACAACATTATCAGGAAAAAAAAATGTTATAGTTAGCAAAAACCACATATGTGAGCAAAAAGATAAACAAACACATAAATGCTCCCCCTGAGAATTTGATCCTGATAGCTTAGTCAAATATTAGACTATTCTTGGGAATATGTGACCACTTCATTTCACACTATATTTTTCTGCATTGAGAATCCAGCAGACTACCTCAATCTACTCAGCCACAACCAATATTCTTCTTCTTGTACAATCAAGCAAGCTCCTCAAATCAGCTCACAAGTTCATTAAGACAAACTTGCATAGCATGAACCCACAAAGAGAATTGTTAGAGACCCAATGTGATTCATCAACCTCATAGAAGCATAAAGAGAATTTTTAGAGACTCAATATGTTCTATACTTAACTCCCAATCTCAATATCAACTCAATCTCAATGGAGTAAGCCTAAATATGTATCAAGTAAAGCATTAACTTGATCAAAACAACCTTTATGAGAGCAACTCAACCATTCATCACCCTTCATGGCACTACCACAAACAACTATATGAGTAGAAAACACACTTTGACAGTTATACAACAACTCCCTGACTACTTTCCTTTCATCCTCAAAAAACCACACCAATACATAGGAGCATTAAAATAAAACTTTAACATTTCTCCCCCTGAGGATGTGCTACCTGGAGCTGATTAATGTAGTAGAGGAGTAATCTCCTTCTATCCAAGGAGACATGAATTCCTTTCTTCTGTCTTTCTCCAGACTTTCCTGAACTTAGGCTTGAGTTTTTCAACTACATCCCTATTTTGTCCCTGTTCGTGAACTTGAACATTTCTCTTGCGGGGTTGTCTCTTGTGCATTATTGATGGATGATTATTTTCTTTTCTTTTATGTGCATGATATGTTCCTTGTCTGTGTTTCACTCTTTGTGTCTGAATAAATCTAGGGTTTTACCTTAGATTAGATACATAAGTTCTTGGATAGAACCTTGCCATGTGCCCTTGACCGTTGTATTTAAAAAATTGCACATGTTTTATTCCCTGTCTGTATTACATTTTGTGTGTATGATGAAATCTATGGTCTTGCCTTAGATTGGATACATAAGTACTTGGACAAAACCTTGCTATGTGCCCATGGCCATTACATTTAAAACATTGCACATGGTGTTCACTCAGAGAAGTAGATGTATTTCTATTAACATAACTCTTTGATCTATTATTCTGTCCACAATAAAATGCCTTGTGACCATAGTAGTTGCACTTGGAACAATAGCCATTAAAAACATTATTATTAAAAGAGTGAGAGTGAGAGAACCTCTTTTGTTGTGGTTGCTTTGTTGTAGATCTTCTTTGATATTTTCTTCCTTTTGAAGATTCAACTTCAGAATTTTCTTGCTTTGATCCTTCAGCAGTGTGCTTCTTCTTCTCTGTATTTTTGGAAGATGAAGGTTGTTCAGCTTCATATCCAAGACAAAACTTAGCCGTGGAGCTTCTTTGTTGCTTTATCATTGTATCTAGTAATTTTGTGCTCTTCTCAAATTTGAGATTTATATTGGCTTCTTCTATTTATTTCTTCAATGAAACAATCTCTTCTTCTTGTTGGCAGCAAACAGTCTCTTTCTCATTGATTTGAGACCTGAGAATATCTTCAATCCTTTTGTACTATTCTACTTGCAGGTTTAGATCAACAATAAGTTTGTTAGATTCCTCTTCACTTGTGCTGCATACATCATCTAGATGTGTCTTCAAGGCTTCTTCTGATTTCTTGGTCTTCTAAACTTGTAGGAAGAGATCTTCAATCTCATCCCCATATTCTTCTAACTTCTTAGACATTATTTTGTTCTTTTTCTTTTATATACTCAACTCTTCAAGAGTGGCTATCAACTCACCTTCTAGATCTACTTCAATCTCTAGGTTTTCATTGCATACTTTAGAATCCACTTATTCTACCTTCTCTAGTTCAATTTTCTCTTCCACATGAACTAAAACTGGCTGAGATACCTTTTTGGAGGAGGATCTATTCTTCTTACCCATTGTGTACTAATCCAAGATCAACCCTGACTTATTTAGCCTAAACTGGGAAACTGTCTCTGATACCAATTATTAGACTTACAATGGCACTGAGAGGGGGGTGAATCAATGTAGCTATTTAAACTTAAATCTGCAACTCTTAAATCTAAAATAATGAAATCTTAAAACCAGATAAAGCAAATATAACAAGAGAGCATTCCACAACACACAATTTAACGAGGTTCACCAGTTTTGGCTACTCCTCAAAAATAGACTACTTGGACTCCCATCCAAATATAGCCTTTGCAAAGCACCAAATTTACAATCAATTTACTAGAACCCACTGGAAGGAGCACTAACCCCTAATTTATCTACACCAATAGAAAGGAGCACCAACCCCTGATTTACCAGCATCGATTGGAAGGAGCACCAACCCCTAATTTATCTGCACTAACAGAAAGGAGCACCAACCCCTGATTCCAAGCACCAACTCAAAATTCTATTTTGAATATTTTTGACATAAAAATGCCTTCACTTTTACAAGACCCTCTCTGGTCTATTGCTCATTCAATATTTGTTTCAATTCATGAAACACACCCACTCCAACTGTTCTGCTTATCGCACTCTAACAGTCCTTTCTTACGGCTCACTCTTACGGCTTTCTTACGGCTCACTCTTACTGCAATATTATAGCTCCTGTGTTTGGCTCTCTTCTCACTTACAACTCTCTTATAGCCCGCAACACTATCTCACTATCCGACGGCTCTTTTCCCCTCACAACAATGCTCTCTCTATTCTCTTTTTGCAGCACTTTTTCCCTATTCTTCAACACACTGCTCTCTCTTCCTGCACGGAGCTCACGCGACTACTCCATGCAAATATCCTTTTATAACAATGTTCTATTTCTATTATTAACTTCCATATTTTCACATGCAACCTATTTATAGTAACGGTTTCTTTATTCTCACATGTAACGTTATTAATAGAGCGGTTCTTTGTTTGGGCTTCGAGATGTTTCTCTGTTGAACTCGTGGTCTTCGTCTGATGACTTTCAGTAACCACTGCTGCATGATATTTATTTGTAATGACTCCTATAACTATAGTAATGACTTATGTTTACTGTCACTGTAAATGCCCCTTTATCGTAATTACTTTAGTTCACTATTCTTATTTAACTGCATGATTGTCTTTGCAACACCCCCTACAACTGTAGTTCTGACTCTAGTTAACTGTTTGTGTTCTAGCTGCATGATTTTCTTCTGCAACTGCATCTGTAACTGTCATTTTCTTTTAGTTAACTTTACTTCAGCTTGCACCCATGAAAACACAACATGTCATGATATCGCGACACTTTTTGCCTTTGTACACTCTTCTTGGCTTCCACAGCGAAAATAGAACATGTCACGAAATCGCAAAACTTTTGCCTCCTCGCTACTCTTCTTGGCTTCAACCAGAAAAAATGACACATGTCATGAAATCATGACACTTTTGCTAACTTGACCTCTTCTTTGTCTCTTGCCCGCAAAAATGGAACATGTCACGAAATCATGACATCTTTCTCTCCCATACACTCTTCTCCACAAGCATCAGTGAAAACCTGACATGTCGCGAAATCGTGACACATTCGCTGCCTTGTGCCTTTCTCTGTCTTTCACCCGTGAAAACACAACATGTCGTGAAATCGTGACACATGCGCTGCCTTGCACTCTATCTCTTCTTTGGGTCGTGAAAACTCGACATGTCGCAAAATCGTGACACTTTCTCTCCTTAGAGCTTCCTCTTGCACATTGTCATGAAATCGTGACACTTTTCCTTGGCACTTTTCTTCCCTTCGGACCGTGAAAACCCGAGATGTCATGAAATCGTGACACTTTCTCTCCTTAGCGCTTTCTCTTCGAACCTGTCACAAAATCGTGACACTTTTTCTCTGTGAGCTCTTTCTCTTGAACCTGTCACGAAATCGTGACACTTTTTCTCTGCGATATCTTTCTCTCGAACATGTCACAAAATCGTGACACATTTTCATTCATACTACCTCTCTTGTAGATTGTCACAAAATCACGACACGTTTCCTTGCAAGCTTCTTTTCATCGAACATGTCGTGAAATCACGATAATTTTCTTTGCTTGCACCTTCTCTCCAAACATGTCGTGAAATCGTGATAGTTTTCTTTGCCTACGCCTTCTCTCCAAACATGTCACGAAATCATGACAGTTTTCCCTGCATGCGCTTCTTCTTCGAACATGTCACGAAATCGTGATAGTTTTCCTTATGCTTTCTCTTTTGTCCAACATGTCGCAAAATCGTGACATCTTTTTCTCTCTCCTCTTTCTCTTCGCTTTGGACCGCAAAAATGAAACATGTCACGAAATCGCAACAGTTTTGCTAGCATTTTTTCTCTCCTCCGATATGTCGTGAAATTGTGACAGTTTCTCTTGCACTTTCTCTCTCTTCCATCATGTCGCGATATCGCAACAGTTTTTCATGCTTGCTCAACATGTCGCGATATCGTGACACTTTTCTTGCTTGTCTTTTTCTTTGAGCTTTTGCCTATGGTCCACTTCGGTCTTCTTGGAGAATCATTGTACATGCTCTGTATGATCTCTGAACTCTTGTTCACTTCATCAATCGATCTATCTAACGACTTTTGAGCTCCTATCCATTGCATCAACCGATCCTCTATCTGTGTTGACAATAATGACAATACTTTGGCTGCACCTTGCTCATCAATCAACTCCTATCCATCACCTTGCTCATCAATCAACTCCTATCCATTCCTGTCCATTGCATCAACTGATCAACCTGACTATGTTGAAAACAATGACAATACTTTGGTTGCACCTTGCACATCAAAAAATTCTAACCAAACAATCATTTTCACTCCAACTTTTCATACACAACTTTCAACAATCACTCACTAGGAAGAATATGCTCATACCTTTTTTGGTTGTCAAAGTGCCTTTGAAAAACCTATATCAATCACAATTTCTTCTTTCCAATTCCAATGGTTAAACACAACAATATCACTTCAACAATTCTTTAAAATATTCCTTTAGACACAAAATAATAACAACTCAATTTATGCCTTATTTATCCCTTTCAAAACAACACTCATCATAACATACATGAAATAATTACTTGGATACACCTTATAAACTCCAACTCAAAATATTTTTTTAACACCATAAAACATCAACCAAACACCTTACTATATTTTCAACCACTTGAGAAAATAATATTAAAAATCTAATTTTGCAAATCCCTTATAACTCTCCTTTCTACGTTGGAAACCAATTATAATATGCAAAAATTAATTTCTAAATGCTCAAACTATATTCCCAAAATTTTTGATGCCCAATATTAAAGCATACCTCTTTCTTCCCCACAAAGGGGATTTTGTGAGATTAAATCCGTCGTCTCCTCAAGCCTAAGAACCTTAACACTTGCGAGCCCACCGCATGGGCTACTAATACCCATGTGAAGGAAGGAAGATTCCCTTCAACTTATGCCTTCACTGTCATTTGATTTTCAACAAAATTCGCACACTTTATATTTATTGGATGTAACAAAAATCATAAGGCTCGCAAATAATTCCGAAGGCATGGTGAATTTTTTAAGGTGGGTAGGCCCCCATTATATACATATTTTTTAAATTTCTCCTCACATCGGAACTTTGTATTTCAAAATTGAATTTCAAAATTTAATAACCCACCTTAGGGTTATTTAACCTTAGCTTAAATTAATTTAAATAACTCTATAAGTTAAGTAAATTAACTAATAAATTAATTTTAAACTTCCTTTGTATAATATTATAATATTATTTACTTGGGCTTCTTTTTGCACTCTAGGCCAAATATGACTTCCTAGAACCAGGTCTTGAAACTGAAACTGAATTATCCTTTTGCATTTATTGGAGAACCTGAAACTGACACTGCCAACTGAAACTGCTATTGACTAGTGCTAAAATTTTAACATCAATAACCACTCAATTTTGACACCAATGACAAATTATCACTCAAAATATCCAACAAGCTATGTATTACATTGAGATCAAACACTTAGTGAGTTGTAGCTTCATTTGTAGGATGAAGGATGAACAAATAGATCTGTAGACACTAAAATCATGTAAAACGGATTAGGGAACCAAACCAATGTCTAATTTGACACCATATTACCCCTTTAAGTAACCCTCAAAGGTTACATAGTGGTATTAACAAATTTTGGAAGGTTCTACCCCACTTTTGGAAATTTTTGGGCTATGTAGACATGATTGTTCCACCTTGGGATGATCACAGTTCATGGCCATCCCACCCAGGGATGGCCACCAGTGGTCATCCCTAGGTGGGACGATTTCATGACCCTCCCTAGTTGACTTTATGGCACAAAGGAACAATGTATTAACCTATGGTGGTGATACTTAGTTTGAATAATTGAACCAACTATATGATGTTTAGTTGATTTGAAAAGGGCATGTTATTGCTAACATATTGCCAAGTGTGAAGGATCAGGTACACTCATAGGTGGAGAAGGAAGAATCATCCACCAAAAATGAGGGTACCTAAGATCAGGGAAAATGATGATTAAGGTAATCGAAGGTAACATGGATAGATACTTTCATATAGGTATGTATTATCGGAAGGGATAATAATCGATGGATGATCACCTTGAGCCTTAGTTGATAGCCTAGTAGCTATCGTAAAATATTTGGATAAGATAGGTGACTGGGTTAATGAAAATATTCCATATTTGTTGCTTTATAAATTTATTTACTCTTTGTTTCATCATGGTTGAAGTAGCATAATGTTGGAACTGCTATAGAAAAATAGCTTCCAAATGTATGTGGATGCATAAAATTAATTGTTTTGTTAAAGAAATGATAGAGCATCATTTTCATTGAGAAAGCATATCAAATTTGAATGTTAAATGAAGGTTCATTCAAAAGGATCAATGAATTTTGATTAAATAATGGTTGATTTAATTAAGCTCATTAGTAAACCTCATTTTATTTAATAGATGAGAGTTTTTTTTAGTTAATTAAAGGTGTTCATTTTAATGATAATGGAGAAGTCATTGAAAGACTTTAATTAATTAAAATAAGAATATATGTTTAAAACAAAGGATATATATTTAAAATAAATGATATATGTTTAAAATAATGCCATTGTTCTAAAAATAAAAAGGGATAATATAAAATATGTAAATATCCCATTCTCTTATAGCTTGTAAGCTATGAAATAATCTAGGGTGGCTGCTAAGTTTCCAAAGATGGAAACCATCGAACGAAGGGTTCCTTGCTACCAGAGAAAGGGACAAAGAATTGAAGGTAGAGGGGGCTCGAGAAAGGGCTCGAGGTTCGATATGGGCCACCTGGAGGAGGAGAGCACGTATGGTGCTAGAGAAGCCAAAAGAAACAATAGAAGAAAGAAAAGGAGTAGAAGGGACGACGTGTGGACGAAGGAACAAAGGAAGAAAATGCAGACCAGGGATGAAAAAATGAGAGGAACACACCATGAGCGAAGGAGAGGTATACGAGATGCCACCGATTCCCATTCTATAGTAGTATTGAGGTTGGAGTGTTTAGACTTTAACCTGCTTTGTTTACATGCTTTGCTATGGTGAAATCATGGTTTGAAACTTGGTTAAACCACCCTGTTGCTCTATTGAAAGCTATGCATTTCTTGCCCTATTGGTGTTTTAAAAACCACCCTATTGCTCTGTTGAAAGCTATGTGTTTCTTGCCCTATTGGTGTTTTAAAAACCACCCTGTTGCTTTGTTGAAAGCTATGCATTTCTTGCCCTGTTGGTGTTTTAAAATTGCTCTATTGCTCTGTTAAAAGCTATGTATTTTTTGCCCCATTTGTGTTTTAAAAACCACCTTGTTGCTCTATTGAAAGCTATGCATTTCTTGCCCTATTTGTGTTTTAAAAACCACCCCGTTGCTCTGTTGAAAGCTATGTGCTTCTAAGGCACTGTGTGTTTTTAGGAAACCACCGGTGCAGTTGAAGGCACTATGTGTTTTAGAAAACCACATGTGCAAGTTGAAGGTGTTGTGTATTTTAAAAAACCACTTGTGCAAGCTAAGGTGTTGTGTGTTTTTACGAAACCATCAGTGTTTTTTAAGGTGTTGTGTGTTTTAGGAAACCACCTGCGTAGTTGAAGGTGCTATGTGTTTTAGGAAACCACATGTGCAAGCTAAGATGTTGTGTGTTTTTAGGAAACTACCGGTGTAGTTGAAGGTGTTGTGTGTATTTCTAGAAAACCACTTTTATAGTTGAAGGTGATGTGCTTTTTAGGAACCGCCTGTGCAGGTTGAAGGTGATGTGCTTTTTAGGAACTCCTATGCAAGTTTAAGGTGATGTGTTTTTTAGTAAACCGCCTATGTAAGCCTAAAGGTATGGTTTTTGTTTAAAGACTCTATTAGAATTTTAGAAATATGAGAGTGTGAGTTCAAGAGTGTTGGGTGTTTCTATAGAGAACTAAAAGAATTTTAGAGTGTTGTGTGCCTTAGACCTTCATGTCCAAAGGAATAGGGGGGCATCTCTTTTGGGAGCACCACCTATGGAAAATACACCCGTAGGTTTGAAGAAGGACTACGTCTAGAAAGTATCGGACTACTATGCTATGCCTATTGAAATTTTGGCTTACATTTTCCTTAAATATGCAACAAAGATTTCTAGTATTGCCATGAAGAGCATTAGCTTGATTAATCTATTTTGGAAAGGTTTGCCGTGAAATTTAAATTAAATCAAGACCTTTGATTATGTGGAATATTTAAGTAAATTTAATTAAATAGAGACCTTTGATTATGTGGAATATATTGAGGGATATTTAATTAAATAGAGACCTTTGAATATGTGGAATATTGAAGGAAATTTAATTAAATAGAGACCTTTGATTATGTGGAATATATTGAGGGATATTTAATTAAATAGAGACCTTTGAATATGTGGAATATTGAAGGAAATTTAATTAAATAGAGACCTTTGATTATGTGGAATATTGAAGGAAATTTAATTAAATAGAGACCTTTGAATATGTGGAATATTGAAGGATATTAATTAAATAGAGACCTTTGATTATGTGGAATGTATTGAAGGGTATTTAAAAAGGGAGAACCTTTGTTTGATGATTGATTATATTAAGGTTTTTAATTAAAAGGGAAACCTTTGATTTATTATTGAGTATCTTAGGGCTTTTAATTAAAAAGGAAAACCTTTGATTTTTATTGATTATATTAAGGTTTTTAATTAAAAGGGAAACCTTTTATTTATTATTGATTATCTTAGGGATTTTAATTAAAAATTGAAACCTTTGATTTTTTTTTATTATCTTAAGGTTTTAAATTAAAAGGGAATGTTTGATTTATTATTGATTATCTTAGGGTTTTTAATTAAAAAGGAAACCTTTGTTTTTGATGATCTTCTTAGGGTTGTTAAAATTAAAAGGATGTGGATTTATTATTTAAATTGAATTTATGGGGATTTTATTTAAATAATGAATGAATTCTTGTTTAAAGGTTAAAGGGATGTGATTTTAATGCTTAAAACAATAATTGATTTGATTAGAATTTGTGAATTAAAAGGGTGTGGATTTATTCTTTAAATTGAAGTTATGGGGATTTGATTTAGGGAATGAATGAATGATTGCTTTAAAGGTTAAAGGTATGGGACTTTAATTCTTTAAGACATGAATGGATTTGATTAAAGTTAGAACTTGATCTAAGTAGCACATGTTGGATGTCTCTCTAAGGGAACTTGAGAGGTGAAGATAAAAGTAACAGATCTTTTATAATATCCATTATGCATTAGATGGTTGGAAACTTAATTAGATTTTGTATAGTTGCAATTTGGTAAAGTAAATGAGTAGATGCATTTAAAGGTATGCCTATCCTAAACCATGAGTACCATGATCCCCTAATTCCCTCAAATAATCAATGGTAATATAGGATAAGCAAGGATTTCAATGGAAGCGAAGTATAGATAATCATATTTTATGTTGCTTTACTTATGCTCAAATAGATTAGAATTGTGGGGAGATATCCCCAATGTAGTTACTGTGATATTCCTTAAAGTAAGAAGGATTTACCATGCAAATTCTGATGCAATGATTGTTCATTGGATTAAAGAAGGTATTTTTACTTTATGTTTGTATTTGGTTATGTTATGTAGTTGATTCTCTTTTAGAGTTAATATTGTTTGTTTTTCTAGATGCTTGGTGAATGCTTTCTGATGTTGTAGTATCTAGATGTATCATTGTTTGGATTGCTTGATGTTAGAAATCTAAGTGTAGAGTTCTAGGGTGAACTCAAAGATGACCTAATGGAATTAAGAACCCCTTAGGGTGAACTTAGGTGACCTAAGGGAATTGAAAATCCCTTAGGTTGAACATAGGAGACCTAAGGGAATTGATATCCACTTAGGGAGATAAAGGACTAAGTTGTGGAGAGACTACATCTGAGTTAAGATAACTCGTCATGGAGATGATATAGATAGCTTAACTCGCAATACTCATAGCATACCTACACATAACAATTTGTGCATGGCATGGAGATGCATGTATACCTTCGATGGACAGAAGGTGATAAGTCTAGGTCATTGAGAAATATGGGAAATATGGACTTATTTGCAGTAATGCATGATACACCTACACAGACAAACTTGTATTAAGATACCTCATGAGATGTATCTTTCAGGAAAACTTAGAATATTGAGACTTTAGAAAAATGGTGGTTAGGTTAGGGGTCCATGAAGGGTTCATGTACCTCTCTCCATAGTAAAAATTTTTTTTTTTCTATATTTGTATTTTTATGTTTGTGTATGTTTGGTTCGTTACAGATGACCATGGTCTTTGACCCTCAAAAAGTCAAAATTAGGTCAAATAACACCCAAAAACTTTCATTTAACCCACCTATTTAAGCATGTTAATGGGAGGGAACGTAACTCTCATGACACATTGCATATTGGAGACTAAAAAGGGAGATTATTTACCCTTCCAATGCATGATGACCTTTGGGACAAATGGCAACCCTTGCTTCGCATGGCCTCGCATGAACATATGCCCTCTTAGGCTATAAAGTAGATCAATTTTCCACCCAAATTATAGAGATGATTTTTTTCAACATTTTCCATGAAGTGTTGCTAAGATTTCCCCCAACCTTTTGTGCATTTTACTTGAAATATCTACCTAGCGAGGGAGGTTCTTGATTGATTCAAGAGGCACAATTTATTTACAAAACCCAATAAATTGAGTGAATCCCATCCTAAAATTTTAAAACACCCTTGATATATATTTTGGATAAATTCCTAGATGAATTGATGGTAAAAAACCAATAGATTTGGTGGTCATCCCACCCCAAGATGTCCCCCAAATTATGACAGTCACAATCGTACCTACCCAAGATGACCATGGATTGGAGCACCATTTTCATACTATTTTTATGTAGGCTTATTCTAGGATATATTAGATATATGTTGTTCAAATTTGGTTCAATTTGGAGCTATATTGGATGAGTTATCATGTTTTTGGTATTTTGTAGGTTTAATTGGCCCACCCTGGGATGACCACAAATATGTGTCTAATTTTGTTAATATTTTTACATGGGTTCATTCTAAATCATATTTTATATATTTTATTCAAATTTTGTGTGATTTGGAGGTGTTTTAGACCATATATCACCATTTTTGTGTTTACAGGTTTAATCAACACTCTCTGGGATGACCAACAATCTGACTGCAATTTACTTGATATTTTCAATTAGATCAGTACTAAATCATATTTTATGCACAAATATTAGATTTAGAGTATTTTGTATAGTCTATTTCATATTTCCCCTTTCTAGTCTATTATTGCATATATTGCTTTGCATGCTTCATAATCCACACTTGCTACTAACAAATATGGTTTCGTTGTGTGTAGGTGTAGGTATTATAGCGTATGAGTACGGATTATAGGATCATAATATCAAAGAATGAAGTGGTGACATCATAGGACCGCCCGATTCAATCATGGGTATAGGTAGAACACTAAAAGTGCACCCAAATTATTGAAAGGTTTTAATCCTTGGGTACCTTTTGTAATGAGTGTATCAATTTGGAGCCCTCAAGGGTATATTTGTGTAACCGTGATTTGATCTATCAAATAATTAATAAGATATTCATTTCTTGCACTTCTTTGTATTTTCATGGTTTCTTAAATGTGTCTTTTGTAGTGCTTAATCAATAATAGTGATAGATGCATCTCGTTTAACATTGTTAGGTGCACTGTTTTCCCCTACTTCAGTGGTGATCATGGAGGAACACTATCTTGATTGATTTGGTTAATATTTGATCTCATTTTAACTTTCAAAATTTTGCAAGAACTAGTCATTCTAGTCTGAGATGACCCTAAAATTGCTAGCCATCCCATACAAGGATGGCCACACAACCATCCCACCCTAGGACGACCCCCAAACTAGAAGCCATCCCACCTTAGGATGGACACAAAATAGAGGCTTTTCTGCTCAAAATTCTAGAAATAACAAATTCTTAGGCTATCAAGGTAAGTTTACAAACCTTAAGTTAACTTTTTTATAGTTTAAAATTGCTTAAATTCAATGTTTTTTTGCTTCCCTTGTTTGCTTGAAAGGTAGAAAGATAGATTTCACTTTTCCATACTTGTAAAAAAAATAAATAAATAAACTAAGTAGAAATGCACTTGTATGGTATGACTGCTTGTGACCTACCTAATGGGTAGGTGATCATTTAGGACATGAATTTTGTAAGGTTACTTTTTTTCTAACATTTTTGAAAGTTAAACATCTATTTTCTTGCATTTAGTGAAAGGTCATCAAGTGTTCTATTGTTTACTTTCTTGAAGCATAAAAGGAACCACACACACCACGTTCCATTTAAAAATTAGTGAGTTGGATTTCATCACCAACCACTAATAGATACCAACAATAGTGGGCTTAATCTCCATCCATTGACTCAAATCCTACAAACCCTATTTTTGGCCAAGTTTGGCTCCAAGATCCATCATATCCCGTGGGATATAGCATGTATTTCTCTTAGGAGAAGTATATCACTGACTACGGGTGAACTGGGTGAGGACTGGTAGGACCTATGATCCCTAACTAGGTATGGGCTTCATCTCCATACTTTGGTGGGTTTATGTGATCAAACTTTCATTATCAATTATTGAGCTGCGAGCATACAAGTGAAATCCATTTAACATAAGAATATCATCCAAAAAGAGTAAAACACATGATACAAGGTATTCTTTGCAAACAATAAATTAAAACACACAAAATAACTTTAGGGAACACACATACATATTTAAAAGAGATAAATACTTGTCTTATTTCGTGTTTCCATTCTTGTGTGCTACTTTATTAAAATTTGTAAAGGATATAATCACCTAGGATTTGGTAGGGAATATAAATGGTGTGCACCCATAGCCAAACCCATTTAAGGGCAAATACTATAGATAGTATACAAGGAGACATGATTCATCTCCAATTTAGACCTAAGAACATGTTCATACCTCCTTTGTGACCTCTTACTCACCTAAGTCCCAGAATAGATAGTCAAAAACTTCACCTACAAGGGAGCCCCATGCGGGACACCCCTAAAGATTTTGATCTTAATCTAGGGATATACTCCTAATATCTAGACACATCACATGACTTCTTGTAAGAGTGACAACCACATTAAGGCACTGCTAGATAGAGTAATACCATATATTTACGCATGCTATATCTACCACATCCACCTATGGGTAAGAGCAAGAGTACACATACTAGGCAGGACCAAATGATCACACTTCTCCCTTACACCACCCTAATAGGTTACATAAGCCTAGATACCAAGATGAGCATGATACTCATCACTCAGGGTAAGCAAACTTAGCCCTTCCATTCCTCATCAATGAAGGAAGGCATGAGGAAACACTTGATTATCCTTAGGACCATTTTGCTATGCAAGAACGATGTGCCTCTATACCATATGAGTACAAATATCACTTGCTTAGTCCTAAATCTCAAGTGAACATGACTACCCTCGATTGAGGTAATCTCATACTTGATATTTTAGATCATCCTAAATGAGATAGGCATCAAGGTGATGTTACTAGGGCTTATAGGCCCTACATGAAAGAATAGATAAATCAAGTAGTCGCAAGATATACCGAATACCAAGTATAATTCAAACAACTTTAGCAAGATAAAGAGCACTTAGATCACTTGAATTCATTAGATAAATAAAGGATTAACCGGTAAAACCATGAGCTATTTTAGAAAATATTACATGAGAGGGTTCCTACCCCAAGTATCCATAGATAAGAAGTCCATCATATGCAACCCACTTTCATACAATATAGGCCTCATAGGCCTAACCCAATGTTGCCTCATTGAACTCCTAGGATGAATCAAGACTTACATCCTAGGATAAACATAAAGCGCCTTCCGCAGGTAGTTACCCATCCTTATATGCCAACTCAAAATATGCCTTATAGGGCCTACACTAAGCATGAGCTATAAGTGGAGTATCTTGAAGCGCCTTACAAATATAGGATTGATGACATTCAACCACCATGTAATAGACCTGATGTTCCTCACCCTCCATCGTAGGATCAATGAAAATAAGAGGAGATCAAATACTCTAATGCATATAGGGTATTGCTAGAATTCTTAGAATTAGTAGAGAACAATATCTTTGGGTCTAGGGATCAGAAGTCCACTTTGCATCAGATTCACAATCAGCTAATTCACCCATTAGTAGATTTCTCTCCCTATCCAGAGCATTTCAAGATGCCTAATATAGTTACATTTAAAGGGGAGGAATATGTGTAGGAGTACATTACTATATTATTGACTCACTACTTATGTATCTTGGAAAATTATGCCTTGATTTTGAGAATATTTCTACTTACCCTATCTGGCCCTACCATAGAGTAGTACAACCAAATACCAAAGTTTAGCATCTACAAATTTGAGTAGTTTGCAGACGTGTTCCTGGAGTGCTTCACCTTCAACACTAAGCGAAAGGTGACTCTAAATGATCTCACAGGGTTAAAATAGTTTGATGATGAGTCAATCACAAACTATGGCAATAGGTGGAAAGTGCTACTTGCCAAGTTGCCATACTTACTCCCCATGATGGATTTGACTCAAATGTTTGCTAAGAGCTACTTAAATCCAATCTCCTTTTTGTTGCAACTCCAACATTATCCAACTCTTGAAGATGTTATAGCATAATCTAGAATAATAGAAGACATCAAAATTCAAGAGGAATAAATTGTGAAGCCTTGCAAGGAATCAACTAATAATACCAAGAATAATATAGCACAACCAAATCCAACATCAGTCAATCAAGTTACCATTAGTGTTCTAGGGCTTGCACAATCAACGCCACCTCAGAAGACTAACTATCAGGCCACACCTGGAAACTACAAGGACAATAAAAAAAAACAAGGGTAAAATCAACAACGTCACCCTAAGAAACACTTTACACCCATTTTTGAGTCCATGTACTCTTTATTTGAGTACCTCTATGAAACTAAGGTAATTAATCTTCCTGAGAGTTGACCTATCAATCAAAACATATCAAAGTTGAAGGAATATTGCAAATACCTATACTATGAGTATCATAGGAAAAATGGGCATGACATATAGATGTGCTATAAGTTCAAACACTTGGTATAGGATATGATTGATAGGAATGATCTTCAGGTCGATAACCCTATTGTACCAAACAATCAATATATGGGTGTTTTTAAAGACCCATTGCCTACCCATGAGGAACAAGCAAAGCCAATACCACAAGTGAATGAGGTCCATAAGGCACCCCCTAAACAAGGGTTCATCGACATGGTCAACATTTTGACAAGGAACTATTGGACATATGAGCAAATTTGTTGTCATTGATGTCAAGAGGATGATGACCACGTTTCATTATCATCCATGCATTCATGTCAAAAGGTTGATGTCCAAGTTTTAGTATCATTAATGTCTTCCAGTGGTGTTTCCAAAAAGGCAAAGAAGTAGGTTTAATGGAAATAATAATATTATAATATATAATATTATAATATTTCGGGTTACAAGTTGGTTTGAAGAAAAACAAAGGCCAAGGAGTTATAAAATTATAATTCCTCCACAAGACCCATTTAAATTCTAAGATTTAAAGGCAGATTTTAAAGTCTAAGATTTAAATTATTTAAATTTAAATATTTAACATTAGGATTAAAAATTAAATTTAAATGAATTAAGATGCCAAAGTTTAATTTAAATTTGAATTAAATTCGAAATTCAAGGATCATCGATGTTTTGAATATATGGCACATGGTATATAAAAGGGGGCAAGTTTTCATTTAAAAAATCATCCATGTGAATGTTATATTGCCCAAATAAAATCATGTGCTATGATTAGATAGGAAGATATTTGCATGTGCTTAAAGGCTCAAGAGGGCAGACAAAGGAATAAAGGTAATTGGGAGCACCAACATATGTCTAAAGAATTGGGTAGTGCAATTGCTAACCAAGGTTTGTGCTAGGTCATTCGTAGGTACAAGGTCATGGGTTTGATCCACGTGATCATCGTTTTGCAAAAGGAGGAAATATTTTTCTACATCGAAGTTGAGGAACCATAAGGGTTAAGAGGAATTACATGCACCTTTTTATATCATGAGAGCACATAGCCCAAGCGGTGGATGAGATTTACACTAAGGCGCTTGGTGAGGCAAGGTTGGGTGTTTGAATCTCGTCAAAGGTTTTTGTTGGGAAGAATAAAAGGTATGCACTTACATTATTATTTGCCAAGGTTTTGATAATACAAAATTTTTATGGTGTGGAAATTTAAAATATTTTAATTTGCCAAGTTCTTGATAATCCAAAAATTGCATGGTGTAGAAATTAAAAATATTTTAATTTGCCCAAGGTTTTGATATTTTAGAAATTGCATAGTGAAAAATTAAAAGGTGTTTATGAGTGATTGAGGGAGATAAAAGGGAAAAAAAAGTTAAATTATTTTATTTTAATTTTTATGGTTAGAATTTATAAAGAAGGAGAAATATGGTGTAATTGAGATTTAATACTTTTGCATGGTGAAGTAATTTTGACTAAAATAATTGAGTGTAGATTTTTGATATCTAACCACTGAGATTGGAAAAGAGGTTGATTGTGATTGAGACAGGTTTTGAGGTTAAATATTCTTCAAAACAAAAGGTATGGGCACATCTTCCTTGTGAGTGAAACATTATTAAGTTGGATGTTGTGAAATGTAAAGTTGGAGTGAAAATGATTGTTTGATAAGCATTGTTAGAAATATTTGAGTGAGAATTCATGTGCATGATTAGTTTTGTGAAATATCATGAGCATCATTATTATGTGAGATTGTTTGATAAGCGTTGGTGAAAATATTGGAGTAAGATTTCATATGAATAATTAGGGCTTGTGAAAGATCATGAGTATCATTGTTATGCAAATTTGAAATCATCTTGAGTCAAGGTTGATTTCCATAGTGTGAGTTGTTGGAAGCATTGTGAAACACTTGGTTAGGGTTTATAAGGAAGTTGTGTTTCATTGAGTGAATGGTTGAGTGAAGTAGGATGAGCATTATTGATTGAATGGATTGGAGTGAAACTTCAAGTTCTGTAAAACAAATTGTTCTTTATTCTAAATTGATTTGAAGGAGAGTTTGAAAGTGATTGAGTGTTTAGTTAGTGTGAAACATATTGGGTCTCTAACCATTATCTATATGTTTCTATAAGATTAAACAATATTCGGTGTGAAATTTATTTATGTGATTGAAGAGGTTTTTTTTGATAGATTGAGCTAAGTTGAATAAGATTTTTTGAAATATAGTGGAAATATTTGAGTAATTCCTAAAGTGGACTTTAGGACAAATATTGAGAAGATTTTTACCAAATCGAAGGACTGCGTTTAGTGCAAATTTGAGATAATGATTGAGAATATTTGTGCTAGACTGAAGGATTGTATTTAGTGCATATTTGAGATAGAGTAGAGGATAGTAGTATCCAGTGGATAGAGATACATTAGATAGGATAGTGAGGATAGAGGTCTTCTGAGTGAGGACATGAGTCTTCAATGGAGAGAGATAAAAAAGATAGTATAGTGGAGGCAGTAGTATTCTAGAGGATCACCATCCAAAGTAGAGGAGGAGTTATCTTGTGGATAGAGTTCCATGAATCAGATTAGGATATTGGTGTCTCCTATGGAAAGGCATCCATGAACTTCATTAGGATATTGGTGTCTCATTTGGATAGAGGTCCATAAACATTGTAATAGGGAAGGATTACCAAGATATTTATTGAGAAAATTATAATGAAATATTTTCTCCGTGAAGTAGCCCACATTGGGTGAACCACATTAAATTGGTGTCTTTATTGTGTGTGGTGATTTACGCATTACTTTTATTACTACTATTGATATTGACATTGATATATTGGATAATATTGTTTGAGAAAATAAAAGTAAAAAGTGATCTTATATTGTTCACCCCCCTCTAAGTATAAGCTTGTGTTCTTCAATTGGTATTAGAGCGGGTTCCTTAAGAATAGTTTAACAACTTGAAGGAAAATCTCACAAGAACACATATGGATTATCAAAATAGATCTTCATGGAATTTTGCACCATTGTTTGATGGGAACAATTATGCACTTTGGAGTATGAGAATGAAGATTCACCTAATGTCACTAGGGAATGAAATATGGCAAGCAGTTGAGGATGGATACATACCGCTAGCTACTCCACCTATAGATAAAATATGGTAAGCTCCTACAAATGAATAATTTAAAGCAAAAAATGGAATATTAAAGGGTTTTTGTGAAATAGAGTTTATAAAGGTTATGCATTACACATAAACAAAGGAAACTTGGGATAAGTTGAAAGGTATATATGAGAGAGATAAAAATATCAAAAGGGTAAAGTTGTAAAATTACAAGAGAAAATTTGAAGACCTAAAGATAAAGTATGAGAAAAAAATTGTTGCATACCTAATTCATGTGTATGAGGTTGTTAAATCCATGCAAGGATTGGACTTAAGGTTGAAGAAAAAAATGTTTGTGGTAATATTTTAAGGTCACTCCAAAAAAGGTACAGTGAAAATATTTCAGGTATAGAAGAGTCAAAATATATTAAACTTTTGACAAGGGATGAGTTACATGGAATTATCACAGCTTTTGAGATGAGAATAAAAGAGGAACCTATTGCCTAGAAAGAAGCACCCTTCAAAGTTACTAAGAAGACAAAAGGTAAGAAAGAATCAATCAATGAGTTATCTAGTGATGAAGAAGCAAATTATGGTAGAAATAATAAGGAGTCAAGAAGGTATAAAGGTATAAAATCAGTTAAATGTTTTAATTGTGGTAAATATGGTCACTATGAAACTAATTATCTAGAAGCTAGACATAGTAGTGAAGATGAGAAATAGGATCATAAGAACAGGGAAGCAGGAAAATATAGGTTTCAAAAGAAAAGCAGGGATGGACAATGCAAGCAAGAAAATAAGTTTTTCCAAAGGCATAAGAAAAGTTTTTATGTAGACAAGGTAGGTACGAGTTCAAGCGATAGTGATGGAATATCCTAAAATAATGATGAGGAAGAAATTTTATTTTTGGAAGAAGAAAAATATGTGGTTAGAAAAAGGCCACCAATAACTCTCAAGTGTTTTAGATGTGGTAACTTTGGTCATCTTGAAGATAGTTGTACAAGGAATGGATTCAATTTCAATAAAGATGAATATGATGATGCTTGAAGACAAATAAAAAATGAAGATGATCCCAAAGGTAAAGAAATAGAGGAAGAATCAAAGAAAATAGAATTTTATCTTGAGGGTGAGCTCATTTCTACCCTTGATGCATTGAGAAATGTAATAAATTAGAACTCAAAACTTAAACTTCAATTTTAATAATGTGATGAAGAGAAAGGAAAACTTATAGAGGATCTAACTAACTCATAGCTAAGACAAGGAGATTTAAAGAGAAGTTTGAAGCTAAGGTTTTAGAATGTGAAATGCTAGAGCATGAGGTAGCTTCACTAAGGAAGGAAGCAAAAGAGTATAAAGACAAACTACACATGTTTGGGAGAAGCTCAAAGACCTTGTATAATATTATCAATATACAAATATATTCATCAAACAAGATAGGACTTGGTTTTGAAAAGGAATATACAGAACAAGGAGAGGAGACAATATCAAGCTCCAAAGAATAAGAAAATTTAGAAGAAGAGTGTAAGATAAAGTGAGACTTTTGAGGATGAGTTGGATAATATAAAGTTCAACAAGAGAAGGAACAATGCACAAATGAGGAACAAATGGAACATGAAGCAGCACAAGGTAAAAAGTGCTATGATACCAATGGGTTCAAAGCAAGGTAGTTTCAATGGATGATGCTTGTCATGTCATGGGTTTGGGTACAACACTATACAATGCAGGACACATGAAAGACATGAATATGGAAATTTCAAAAATAGGTAGCTCTTCCAAAGGTATTGCTCCTCTTGTAATCAGTTTGGTCACAAGGTAGTTAATTACAAGGTTCATGACAGGAATTGATATGGCTTCACCAAGAAAAAATTAAACATATTTTCACCTTTAAGGAATAAAAATGCTAAGTATTATAAGTGCAATAATATTGGGCATATAGAAAAGTGGTGTAGAGTAGAACTTCCAGAGAAAAGCAAGAAAAATAATAGTCAAAAGAATGAGAAGGATCAGTTGAGAAAGAAGGTGGACAAAGGTAAAGATCAGTGTATGCTGGGAGTAGAGATATTCCCACCAAAAAATTAACCACCTCAAGAGGAGGTGGGGAGGGGCTAAGATAAGAGTATAATTAGCCCCAAGATCCAAATGTGAGCCTTTGCCATTGATATCAAAGGAGGAGATATTTGAGTTAGGGGGAGAGCATTCAGTTAGGGGGAGCAATTTCTCAGGGGGAGCAAAACTGGAAAACGTAAAAGAAATGGTAAAAGGAAAATGGGAGCAAGTAGGAGCACCAATGTATTTCCAAAGTGCCAATGTATGTCCAAAGCATTGGGTAGTGCAATTGCCAGCCAAGGGTTATGCTAAGTCATTTGCAGTCACAAGGTCGTGGGTTTGATCCACGTGATCATTGTTTTGCAAATGGAAGAATGTTTTTCTGTGTCGAACTCGAGGAGTCATAAGGGTTAAGAGGAAGTACATACACCTTGTTATCTCATGAGGGCACATAGCCCAAGTGGTGTATGAGCTTTGTGCTAAGGTGCTTGGTGAGATAATATTGGGTGTTTGAATCTTACCGAAGGTTTTTGTTGGGAAGAATAAAGGTATGCACTCAAATTATTATTTTCCAAGGTTTTTATAATCCAAAATTTACATGGTGTGGAAATTAAAAATATTTTAATTTGCCAAGGCCTTGCTAATATGAAAATTGCATGGTGTGGAAATTAAAAATATTTTAATTTGCCCAAGGTTTTGATATTTTAGAAATTGCATAGTGAAAAATTAAAAGGTTTTTATGAGTGATTGAGGGAGATAAAAGGGAAAATAAAATTAAAATATTTTATTTTAATTTTTACGGTTAGAATTTATAAAAGAGGAGAAATAAGGTGTAATTGAGATTTAATACTTTTTTAAGGTGATGTAATTTTGAGTGAAATAATTGAGTGTAGATTTTTGATATATAACCATTGAGATTGGCAAAGAGGTTGATTGTGATTGAGACAAGTTTTTAGGTCAAATATTCTTCAAAACAAAAGGCATGGGTACATCTTCCTTGTGAGTGAAATATTATTAAGTTGGATGTTGTGAAATGCAAATTTGGAGTGAAAAATATTGTTTGATAAGAATTGTTGTAAATGTTTTAGTAAGCCTTCATATGCATTATTAGGGTTTTTGAAATATCATGAGTATCATTGTTTGATAAGTATTGTTGGAAATATTGGAGTAAGATTTCATATGCATAATTAGGGTTTGTAGAAGATAATGAGTATCATTGTTATGTCAATTTGGAATCATCTTGAGTCAAATTTGAGTTCCATAGTGTGATTTTTTGGAAGCATTTTAAAACACTTGGTTAGGGTTTGTAAGCAAGTTGTGTTTCATTGAGTGAATGGTTGAGTGAAGTTGGATGAGCATTATTGATTGAATGCATTGGAGTGAAAGTTCAAGTTCTTTGAAACAAATTTTTCTTTACTATAAATTGATTTGAAATAGATTTTGAAAGTAATCAAGTGTTTGGTGAGTGTGAAACATATTGGATATCTAACCATTCTCTATATTTTTCTATAATATTAAACAATATTCTATGTGAAAATTGTTTGTGTGATTGAAGAGGTTTTCTGTGATAGATTGAGTTGAGTTGAATAAGCTTTTGTGAAAGCTAGTGGACATATTTGAGTAAGTCCTAGAGTGGAATTTAGGATAGATGTTGAGAAGATTTGTACTAGACTGAAGGACTATGTTTAGTGCATATTTGAGATAGATTTGAGACAGAGCTGAGAGCAATATTTGGAGGTGACAGAGCAAAGGATAATAGTCTCCACTAGGTAGAGATCCATTAGCTAGGGTGATGGGGACAAAGGTCTTCTTTAGTAAGGATAGGAGTCTTCAGTGGATAGATATCCACAAGTTAATGCAGTGGAGGTAGTAGTATTCTATAGGATCACCATCCAGAGTAGAGGAGAAGGATTTATCCTATGTATATATTTCCACGAATCAACTTAGGATATTGGTGTCTCCTATGGATAGGCATCCATGCACTTGATTAGGGTATTGGTATCTTATTTTTATAGAGGTCCATAAAAATTGTAATAGGGAAGGATTCCCAAGATATTTTTTGAGAAAATTATAGTGAAATATTTTCTCCATGGAGTAGCCCACATTGGGTGAACCACGTTAAATTGGTGTCTCTATTGTGTGTGGTTATTTGTGCATTTATTTGGTTATTATTTTTGATATTGCCATTGGTATATTGGATAATATTGTTTGATAAAAGAAAAATAAAAAGTGATCTTATACTATTCACCCCCTCTTAGTATAATCTTGTGTTATTCAGGAAAAAGTGGTACCCAAGTCCAGTCACACCACCTACGGCTTCAAGCGATATTCCTTCAACATCAAAACCTTTGCTGCCTCTAGCGTAAAACCTTCCACATCAACCAATGGTCTTGATAAATAGTAAGCTTGCTTAGATCCTAATAACAACATCAACTCAAATTTCCATATATGACCTTATTCAGCAATCAACACCTCATCGAGAAGCTCATATGGAGATCCTCATGTTGATCAAGCTACAACCTTAGGAGTGTAACTCCTTTGACAATTTCGTGGGGTATATTCAATAATGCACCAAACTAGTGATCACCTTTAATAGTTTGAAATCAAAATTATACCTAATTATATGGTGTATCCTACCTTGCACATCATTGCATGTGTAAATGGAACACCCTACAAGAGATTTTTGATCGATACTGGTTCCTCCAAAAACATCATTACCATAATTTCTCTCAAATATCTAGGGTTTCTAGCATCCCATATTGTTGCATCCGCTTATACCCTCCGAGCATTTCACAATACTATATTATTAATAGTTGGTACCATATTATTACCTATCCAGGTTGGATAGAAGATTATACCAACACTATGCCACATCTTGGATGGGGAAATGATATACAATATCTTATTGGGCAGACCCTAGATTAGGGATATGAAGTGTGTACCATCCATCACTGACAAATGTATGAAGTATACCTATGAAGGGCAGGTACATATGGTATCTACTAAAATTGAACCCTTTAAAAACTACAACTTGATGCAACAAATCCTTGAGTTGACCTTGCCATCAACCCATCTAGATTTACAACCGAATACATCTAGCCAAGGATTGAATCCTTCACCTTCACCTTCAATAAATCCATCACCATATTCTACCATACCATCCTCATAATAGACACCCATAGATATGCCTTCATCATCATTGAACCCTCCATATAGGAATATGAGGAAAATAGCTATTTATGAAACCCCTCTGACCATATCCACAATTTCCACAAAAGAGATAGTCCAGTGGATGAGGAAACACCTTGTGAGTCAAACATTAAATAAAATCAAGCCTCACTCCCATACCCTCCTTATTTGCCACCACAAATAATAGTGCATCTAGCTACCACTGATTTAGGAGAATACCTGGTTAGGAACATCACAAATCCTACCATTGATACAATGCAATACATGGATTGACCTTGTCTTCCCATAGGAACTATTGTGCCTCTTAGATTGCCATCAAATTAAACAAATTTGATTTATGGGGGTATCGACTATGGCATAGAGCCCTATTAGTAGTAGGAAGAGGAAAAAGAGCCCTTTTTTGAGGATATTAACTACATGTCCAATCCTAACTTTACCATGAGATATCATCATCTCTATAATTGGGATGGCAATAGGTTGGGCTTGTATGAGTAAGGCATCCACATTCCTTACTAGTTCTAGTATCAAATGCCATATGATAAGTCTATTTTAGGATACAATAGGCCTGTACCCCTTGAGGTTCTCACTAATAGTTTATATCACATGAGCCTAAAATATAGGGATGAACTTGTGTGTGATCCCTATGCCAACTCTAATCATGCCTATTCACTGAGGGACTACTTCCCTACACCCATGAGAGATCAAGAGATATATTGTGATGTCACCCAATCCTACAAAAGGGGTGAAACTTCACATACTCTTCCACATGATAATGAGGAATAAGATCAAAGGCCTCCATATGAATGGACATTTTATGATGAGTCAGATTACAAAGTGGTGTCTATCAACTCTTCTAGTCCACATATCAAATATGCATAGATTATCCCATTGTATGATAAACATGAGGGATATTTGCATATGTTCCCATTATAACACTCTATCTAGAGATAGTTTCTTCCTAAAGAAGACTAAATTCACCCACAACTACATCGACCATCTCCAGTTATACCACATCCATTGCAACCATGTCCAGAGGCATTGTGATAACCTGATGTCAATATACCCCCTTAGCCACCTAGAGAAAATCATCCATCCATAACCATGACTTCCATAGACCTTTTTGCATCCCTATGATATATAAATAACCCATCAGAGCCACTACACCTTGAATTACGAGCAATTAAATTTGATCAGGGAGATTCTTCCTCATCATATTTTGAGTATTGGCCTTGCGATGAGATGTTACAATTATTCCATTTCTCTCCAAGACCTACTCAATATGTGTTTCATGCTAAGGTTGAACTAGATTTTCTAATGGATGATAAAAACCTAGCTGACAACATTCATTTGATACCTACTCCACACTAGTTGGAAGAGGGGTCACATATGTCAATTGAACTAATAATTGACAAAGATATCGAATTAGATTCTAAGAATCCTCA
Source organism: Wollemia nobilis (assembly GCA_028583015.1). Classification (NCBI taxonomy): domain Eukaryota; kingdom Viridiplantae; phylum Streptophyta; class Pinopsida; order Araucariales; family Araucariaceae; genus Wollemia; species Wollemia nobilis. Next base: position 4,949,634 of record JAQPPZ010017000.1, on the reverse strand, counting down.
ATGTATCAAGTTCAGGAAAATATTATCCCCGTATGAGCAAGATTATTTAATATTTCTTCTCATAGAGAAGAAGGAAGCTTTTGCATGGTCGTTCAACTACCAGGATTGGATCCAAACCTAGTCATGAATAATCTAACACTTGAATCAAATGCCAAGACAATTAAGAAAAATCTACGAAATATGCATTTAAAAGTAGTCTTAATGGTGAAAGATGAGCTACAAAATCTATTGGATCCCAAGTTCACCATATCAATGGACTATCTTCCATGGCTATCCAACATGGTTCCCATCAAGAAGCCCAATGGGAGGATTCATATTTACACTGACTTTCAGGATATAAAAAAAAATGAGTCCTAAGGATTAGTTTCCATTTCCAAACATCAATTCCCTGGTAGACCCCACAACGGGTCATGAAATGTTATCCCTCATGGATGATTTCTCTTAATACAACCAAATTCATATCAATCTAGAAGACCAATTCAAAATGGCATTCACAATACCTTGGGGGACATTTTACTATAAGGTCATGCCTTTTTGCCTCAAAAATACTGATGCTACCTACCAACGAGCCATGACATACATCTTCCATGACTACATGCATACAATTTTGGAATATTACATGGATGACTTATTGGCCAAATATTTATTATGCCATGAGCATCTTGATGTCTTGTGGAAAGTCCTCAATCACCTTATTTAATAGAATGTGAGACTGAAACCCAAGAATTACATCTTTGGCATCACATATGGAAAACTCTTGGGATTCATAGTCTCTAAAAGAGGCATCAAAGTGGACCCCAAAAAAGTCAAGGAAATCCTTGAGATACGTCCCCCAACTACCATCAAGTAGTTGTGAATTCTGCAAGGTAATGTCACATATATCAAGTGCTTCATAGCACAGTTATATGATAGTGTTGACCCATGAACAAATTGTTATACAAGGGGGATTGCATTCCATTGGTATGATGAGTGTCAAGCTACATTTTTGAGATCAAATAATATCTCACTTCGACACTAGTATTGGCTCCACCCAAACTAGGAGTGTCATTCCACTTATACATCTCAGCCATTGAGATTGCATTGGGCATCATGCTAGCCTAGAAGAATGAATTGCATAAGGAGTAGGCTACTTACTACCTTAGCCACACCTTGGTCAGTTATGAAATCAAATACACATACATTGAGAATCTATGCTGAGCGGTAGATTTTACCACCAAAAATCTATGCCATTACATTCTTAGTCATACCACATATGTTGTATCAAAAGAGAATCCATTATGATTTATGATGAGTCATACTTATCATAATAGTAACATAGTGAAAGTGATCATGTTGTTGATGGAGTTTGAACTTGAATTCATAAAGTAAAAATAAATTAAAATTTAGGTCATTACCAATCACCTCGTAGAGGTCCCTCTTGAATATGATAAACCTCTTAATGTAGAGCCTCTCGATAATAGTCTTTCAAATATCAGAATCACTTTATTTTTAAGAGCCTGAATAATAGATCGATATGAATCTATTTTTTGATGGCTCTAAGTGTGAGCAAGGGGGTGGTACATGGATCATATTTTTCACACCTCAAGGGGCTCCAATACCCCTATATTTCAAACTTGATTTCCCGTGCACCAACAACAATGTCAAGTATGAAGCCTTGCTCATAGGTCTTCAAATGGAAGTCAACATAAAAATAACCAAGCTCAAAAATTTTTGTGATTCCTTGCTCATCATGAACTAGGTCAAAGGAATATACCAATGCAAGTGTCTAGTATTGCAAGACTAAAAAGCCCTTGTGGATAAATTTATGGTAAAATTCAAGTGGTATGACATCGAGGCACTCCCTTGATCATATAATAATTTTGTGGATACAATGGTATACTTGCATTATTCAATCCCATAGAACCCTACTATTTATATGATAACCATTCAGGTCAAAATGCTATCATAATCTATGATTGAGTGTGGGAGCATTCAATCCATGCTATAAGTCCACATGATTTAGATTGAACCTTCGCATGAGTGGTTCTCACAAATTCACAAATACTTGAATCATGCCACTTGAGGGACTTTATTCCCTCAAACTCCTTTTTATAGAAACACAATATTATATTTACAAGTTCTCTCCCAATCAGCATTTGCTCAAGATGAACTTCAAAAGGATCAAGCAACTCATGTGATTGAGGCTTCCTCAAATCAAGATTGGTCTACTCAAATAAAATATTACCTAAATCTTGGTGGTTTCCTTTCCATATTATCTCATGCCACCAAATTATATTTAAAACAAAAATAGGTAAATTATGTCTTACTGGGAGACATTTTATATTGTCGAAGCTATGAGGGTATCCTCATTTGTTGCTTAGAGCATCAATATTTAGTCTCAGCAATCACCCAAGCACACGATGGTACATGTGATGGCCATTTCAGTGGCATGGCCATTGCAAAGCATATTCTTTGCATGGGCTATTATTGGCCAACCTTAGAGCAAGATTATTGCACTTATGTTAATAAGTGCACCAACTATCAACACCATGCTAACTTGACACACACACCTTCTTAGGCCTTACAACTTATCCAATAAGTTTGTCCATTTGCATAATGGGGGTTTGATTTAATTGGTAAAATATCACCCTCATCCTTAGGCCATAACACATTCATAATTATGACCATAGAGTATTTCACAAAGTGGGTGGAAGCAATTCCTCTTACCACTACAATAGGACCCCACATTATGGAGTTCATATTGCATAATATCATTTGTCATTTTGGTATTCCATCCAAGATAATTTTAGATAATGGGCCACCTTTCAAGAACAAATATGTGTGCACTTTAACAATGAAGTATAATATTCATCATAGCTTTTTGATGCCTTATTATCCACAATAAAATGGGTAAGATGAGGCATCAAACAATATAGTTATTGTCATTCTAAAGAAAATGGTAAAAGAGAATTACAAATATTGGTACATGCAATTACCCCTTGCTTTATGGGCCTACTGCACTAGTATTTAGACACCCACTAGGGCAACTTCATTTTCACTATTGTATGGTTCCGAGGTAGTCATACCTCTAAAGTTAGAAATTCCATCACTGTGCATATCCATGCAAGAGTTCATCAATGATGATACTGTGTGATAGTCTTGCCTAGATCAACTTACATTGCTTAATGAATGACATGCCAATGCTCTTAAGAACCAATACATTTATCAAGAGAAACTTAGGAGAGCCTATAATATAAAAGTCCATCCTAAATACTTTTAGGTTGGTGACCTTGTTCTGAAAGAGAACCAACAAAATTCTAACTTGTTGCTCCATCTACGAGATAAGTTTGTGGTAAATTGGTTAGGTCCATTCATCATCACTAGTCAAATTGGATCTAGAACTTACCACCTAGCCTCTCGTGAAGTAATTGAGGAACCTGAACCCTTCAATATCCTTCATTTGTGACATTTCCATGCTTAAAGTTTTGTGCCACCCAAAATGCTCCAAGGATATATACAAATTGCTTGGTCAATACAAAATATTCCAAAGGTGTCTATGAACCCTTTGGTCAATCCAAAATGCTCCAAGGGTATCTACAAACTTGGTCAACCCAAAATGCTCCAAGAGTATCTACAAACTACTTAGTCAACCCAAAATGTTCCAAAGGTGTCTACAAACCTTTTGGTCAACCCAAAATTCCCCAATAGTATCTACACCTCTTGGTCAATCCAAAATACTCCAAGGATATCTACAAACCACTTGGTCAATCCAAAATACTCCAAATATGTTTAAAAACTACTTGGTCAACCTAAAATGCTCAAAGGGTATCTACAAACCGCTTGGTCAACCCAAAATTCTCCAAAGGTGTCTACAAACCCTTTGGTCAACCCAAAACACTCCAAAGATGTCTAAAAACCCTTTGGTTAACCCTAAATTCTAAATAGGTATCTATGAACCCTTTGGTCAACCCAAAACACTCCAGAGGTGTCTATGAACCCTTTGATCACCCAAAATACTCCAAAAGTGTCTTCAAAAATCTTTGGTCACCCAAAAAGTCCCAAAGGCACCCATAAAATCTTTGATCACACAAAATGCCCCAATGGCACCCAATAAGTCCATTGGTCACATGTATGCACATATATATTAATCAAAATCCAAAAACATCATTAAACATATGAAAAATACAAAAATATTACATTGCATCACATTGCATACCACCACATTATACAATCACTTGCATTAGGAATACTCATCATTGCATTTTGCATTTTAGAGTTACTCATACATGCCTAGCACCAGGTCTATATACTAGTCATCCTTCAGAGTCAAGTCTATCAAAAGTCATCATTCACAAGCATCTACATTACAATAATCATATACATTTGTCATTGTTCCCCTTCACCTAGTACTTTGTTAGAAAGTGTCTTTAGGGTTTTGGTCACTCAGTCATCTCTAGTTTTTTTTTTAGATTTTGTATAAATCTAGCATTATTTTTAGAAGGTAGAGTCATAATTTTATTGTACCTTGCATACTTCAAAATTCCAACATATTTCACACTATTAAATCCAAGTTTTGCAAAAAGAAATATGAAACCTACAAAGTGATCTAGGTTACCTTAAGTGAAAAGTTTACCTTGCTCATACCCCTATGTGAATGGTTAAAAAATGCTAAAAATAGACAAAAGTACAAGATCCTCCCTACCCAATTCCCCAAAATAAATAATGGTTTTCACTACCAATAAGTAAAATACCAAAAAACAAAAAATAAAATCAAAACAAACAGTGATTTTCATCACTAAACACATCCCTTTCTTAAAGAACACAAAATACAAAATAAACAATGATTTTCATAACTAAGTATGAGAAAGTATCCCAAATCAAATACAAGAAAATAAGGGAGTCTTGAAATTGAATCCTTGGAATTCTCAGTATTTGACAAACCATGAGGTGGTCCTCATTATAGGTTATGTGGCATCAAGATTTCTTGGCAATGGTGATATCCTTATGCATGAAGATATGACTGTCACATTAGAATACTACTTTTGTACAGAACAATGTTTACATGTGGATGAGGTAGCTTTTGGTAGCTTGTACTACCTAGTGGTCTAATCCAACTATGTACAAAACCTAGGATCATAATAATCATAGGGTGATCTTCTATACAGATGGGCTACATCAATTTTGTTTGGTACTGGGGTAAATTTATGTGTTGTCATAATAATGAAATCACATACACACACAAGAATATTGAGTATCTTGGTCATCTTGGAAGATTCATACCTTGTCAAAAAGTTGTGCATGGTTAGTATATAATTTTTGACCAGTAAACTAGAGTATTTGAGTCTTATAAAAACCTCAATGATACTCTATAACATCTTATTATTCATTTTATTCATACCATTTTATCACATTCCATCAGTTTACATTTCCACAAATCCATCACATAGTAACATTACAAATGAATCGATGAATTCTATATAGTCTATGGTGCTAACATAGTATGTCATATAGTATTCATATTTCATCATACATATCCACAAATCATTCATTTCATTATGCATCCACTCATATACATATCATGAAATCACATCATATTACAACATATGCATACATGATAAACATACATCACAACATCATAAAATAAATATAAGCATTACATACATCTCATAAAGTAGTAAGGAAACACATGATGATAACATAAAATCTCATACACACACACACACACACACACACACACATATATATATATATATGTGTGTGTGTGTGTGTGTGTGTGTGTGTGTGTAGAACAAAAAGATACATCATAATCCTCAAACTGCCCATAGGCTACAATAAAGTGGGTCTTCAAACCTCACGCTCAAAAAATTCAAAACAAAAAGAACCATAAGAGTATCCAAAGCCATGGTCATGCAGGACTAACACTATGACTCTCACCCCTCCCTTAAGTCAAAGTCCATTGAGAACTCCTAGATCTGCTACTCCCTACCATGTTCGACCTCCGTGCAGATCTAGGTTCTCCCATCCTCATAGAAGAATGTATTGTACCACTCCTCCAACTCTTGTGCAACCCACTAGCAAAAGGATGGGATGGTAAGCACTCCCTAAGCTGCACTATCCAATCCTCCAACTCCTCGATGTATGCTCACTCCTCTCGATAGTGAGCCTAGAATTCCCTCACTAAGGCATGGAGGTGTGTCACATCCTCTCATAGCCTAGCCCTATCACCACGACTAGATCCCTTATGGCAAGGGCTTCATGCTCTAACCTGTGTCCAAAGAGTAACTATCTATACAATTTTCCTATCAATATTAGCCTATGCACTCTATACCTATACCTGAAGGAGACTTCTCTCATCAGCATGCTCCCTTATACCCCTGATAATCTCACCTCATATCTTAGTAATAGTAGTATATCATGCTATAAATTATGCATGCACTCCCTGATCATCAAAGTAATCCTAACCAAATTCATCCCATGGATCCCCCACATCAAGGAGATATATCCACTCATACTCTACTCAATTATGCACATGTCACTTTCTTGCATATGGCTCCTTGTCTAAAGCCTCACCATGACCATCAACATGAGCATCCCTGGGAACCTCCTCTATCACTACAACTATAACCCCTCCTAGTGGCCCAAATCCAGCCACTAGTGCATCACTCCAAGAGTCACTATGATGTAGTTTTGGCATCAACTAGATTATAAATATCCACTATAGTATCCGCCTCCTCTCCCACTACCTCAACTGTAGGCCAACAAAGTGTCATCTCATCCCCGTAGCATAGGTAGACCATTGGATATCTAGGAAAAACCTAGCATATCCCAAACTATTGCAATACTTGACCATACAAAAAGTACTCCCACCGATTCCTATGTCACCCAACTAACTATATCCCTCACCTCATCTAGTGAAGCTATACCTCAGTCTTAGACCATGCTCGATAATCCTTGTAGGGTCTACCCTGAGTTGTGCAAAGAACTATACATAATGGTCAACCTCACCTGCAAAGTGATGGCTCTGACCTACCTCTTAGGCTTATTACCATAGAATACCATAGCCTATCTTCAAATATATAAGCTACGCTTGTTTCATCTAAGGTAGTCCCCATGGTTGATCCATAGCAATATGCTCTCATCACCACAACTGTAGTAGAAAGCTATATTCTAATCCCTTCAAACCATGGGATTGGATCTCATATATATCATCATATAACTATACCAGAAATGTAGTGCCACAATCCATCACTAGTGACTGCTCTATGATGCACTCCACAAGTGTAAACACAAACTCTAAAAGATTCCAGGGGAACCTGGCTCTTGACAAGTCTGGTAGCAATATGTTAGATATTAGTGTCATTAATAAGGCATGTATAGTGGTCAATACCTTAACCTCGTACAATAAATCCTCTAGTATACCTCCACTAAGTCATGTACTGCCTCTTGCCAGTCCTTGTCAAAGTATCTCTTCATAACCATATCTTTCATATCTTAGTGAGTAGATACAATAGGCTGCACCTCTATAAAAATACGCAAAATCCAATAGATATACTCTAGAGTAACCATCATCTCCCCTATCGGTAGGTGCAAGGTGTTGGTGTGAGGATCCCATAAGTCTATCAAAGCAGTCAAATAAGCTTGATCGCACCACGGGATCTAACCATGTCACTTGTTGAATACCAATGGTATTAAGCCATTTCTAGTCCTCCTTTGTTAATAAGTCCCTAGTGGTATGAAATAGAGTCAAAAATCAATATTAAATCTTAACCACATCGCAGAGGTAAGCAAGTTAACAAACTGCACCAAAAATACATTAAAACTACCCAAAAATACCAAAATGATACTCAAAAAGGGATCTTTTTACCCTAATTTTATGATTATCCAACCCAAGGACAATCCCCAATTTTGTACCTGTCCCACCCAGGTATGGCCCCCTATTTGGTAGTTTCCCTACCCAGGGAAAACCACCAAAAATACTTAAAAATGGGTCATTTTGACCTCCAAAATAGCCCTAAAAATGCTAGAAAATACAAAAAAAAAAAATCAAAAAAAAAAAAATCAAATTTAACAAAAACATAAATAAAAGCATAAAAAATTTAAATAAATCACTAACAAGGTTAAATTTCCAATGATTTAGTGTGCTCTACTTAAAAATTAAAAAAAATCCATAATTACACTTCTAAACTAGCAAAATGCAGTAGCAAATTCAGACCTTACCCATCTCGTACCGGCTCCACTACTTGATGAGTCTATAGGCTAGATCATGGTAACTTTGGGATGGTTTTTTTAGTGCTTAAATATGTAGAATCACTCTCCTACTCCTCACCTCTCAAACTACCAAGTTAGAAATGGATAAATGAGCCCAAATTTCCAATTTTGGGATAAAATAGATCTCCAATAGGCATGTTAATCCTTGGGTGGGATGTTTAGATAATTAGTTGACCATCCCACCCTAGGGTGGCCATAAAATATTTAGTCATCCCTCCCTAGGATGGCCACCAAAAAATCACATCAAAAAAACCAAAAAAGGTAGCAAAAAGGGTCCAAAACCCACCAAAAATAAGGTAAATCTGATGGAATTCATTCAGGATCAAGGTTGAACCCAAATTATTGATGGAGGTATTTAAAAGTTACTAAAATTCCCAAGAAGGCCATTATGGCTGGAAAACCCCATAGGAATGAGTTTTTCAACTCTTTTCTTCCATGAAACATCAATAAAATCATCAAAATCCTCTAAAAAATGCTCCATTTCACAATGGGTAAAAATGAAGGAAACCCTAACCAAGTCATATGGGTCAAGTTACTAATCACTTTTATCAATGGTCATTTCCTCATTGATTCATCACTTGATAGAGTAGTCATACTTAAAAAATTAATAATAAAAATCAATAATCAGATAATCAATCATGCAAATTGCGTTCGTCCAATGAATCATTGACAAATATAATCACGCCCCTACTTAAGGTAGAAAAAAATAAAAAGCTTTAATTAAAAAATGCTTGGCATTATAGAACCATTAAGGAACATAGAGCATCATCATGACTGAACAATGTCCAAGATCAAGTAATCCTTACTAGAAGGGTTGTACTTGGTTTCAAGTTCCTTAGCTCGTTATAAGCAAGGATCCAAGAACACGTGCTCTATTCATAATTGGGGCATCTAAATTTGGTTAGATTACTAAATAACCTTAATCATTTAACATTTTAGTTATCTATTTTTTTCTTAGTGTTGTGCTACACACAATGCATCTCAAAAAGGGGAATTTATAGATACTAAAATCATGTAAGATTAAGCGAACAAAGCATTGTCTAATTTAACACCATATGGCCCCTTTGGAAACCCTCAAAGGTTACATAGTGGTACTTGTTGACAATTTTGTCACATTTCTCAAGGGGTAGAAAAGGAAATCAAATTTTGTACAGTGTTTTGTGAAGTTTTTCTTTGTTATTTTTATTTGAAAATTTGTAGCAATTTTGGCTTTCAATGCCACCCCTTTGTATATAAAAGAGAAAAGAAAGAGCTTCGCTGTCAAAAGGGCTAGAGAAAAGAACTTTGCCGAAGGAAAATGAGAAGAGCTTCGCACCCGAAGCATTTTCAGCACTACTTCGGGTGAAAATTTTGCGAAGTAGTATTGCCGAAGAAGAATACAAGGGTAGTGAAGAACTTCGGGCCCGAAGCGCTTCAAACCACTACTTCGGGCGAAAGTTGAGCGAAGCGACATTCAAAAGAACAACTTCGCCGAAGAAGGAAGGTCCAGACCACGGTTCAAATTGGCTAAGGCAAGAAAACTACTTCGGGCCCGAAGCATTTCCAACAGCCACTTCGGGCGAGATTTCTACGAAGCGGTGTTGCCGAAGTAAAATACAAAGGAAGAAGAATAAAACTACTTCGGGCCCGAAGCATTTCCATCAGCCACTTCAGCCAAAAAACTAGCGAAGCGGGACTCGAAAGAGCATTGAAAATACTTCGCCAGAAAGTTGTCGAAGCACCCACTTCGGGCCCCTCCATCAGCGAATCATTTTTACTTCGCCAAAAGTCATTGCGAAGCATTTGCTCTTTGTGTGAAGTACTTCTACCCGAAGTGAAAGAATGCAACATCTTTTGAAGACAATTGCTTCGGCCGAAATCTTCCCGAACCACAGTTTTGAAAGAGGATCGCAGCGAAGCATTTCTCTAAGGCGTCAGCGAAGCAATTTAGTCAGCGAAGCGGCAAAGACGAAGAGGCCCATTTTGCGAAGTAAATATGCTTCGGCACTCCCCACCCCCAAAGCAGTTTTGCGAAGCTCAATTTTGTGAAGTACAAACCAAGGAGGAGTTATTGCTTCGGCTCAGAACCATTGCGAAGCGAAGTTGTGAACGAAGACTTAGCGAAGCGCTTCAAGGGCACGCGTTCCAAGCTGGGTATTTTCTCGAGGCGATCAAGTGCCTCATAAATGCAATTTTTCATGCCCGATAAGCTCGCTGCTCATTTTTGGCAATCAAAAATGAAGTATCAGGCCATGATGGAGAGCCCGACGAGCATGGCGGCCACTCGAGCACCGTACCCAGAGACCAAGGACGTCTAGACGACTCATCAATGCATCTTTCCATGGTTGACCCGGTCGCAGTTACCAGTTTTGGTAACGGATTTGAGAGCTCGATCACGAGAGCCTCGAGGAGCCAAATTCTCAGGGCTCGAGGGTGTACTTCTCCTTGCTGTGTAATTATGACCTAGAGGGTCGGGTCCTCTATAAAAACCTAGGCATTGTAATGTTTTAAAAGTGGGGGGAACTATCTGCTAGAAAGCTGCTGTAACTTGATGTCCTACGATTAATACTAAAGAGCTTTGGGCTCAATTCTTCTCTTTTATGCTACCTTCTGTGCTTGATTCTTTTGTCTTTCTTCATTTGTATATCGAGAAAGCTGAACCCTGCGTCCGGTGTGCGATCGAGGACTGTACCCTAAAACTCGTTCTGAAGGATACATAGGAGTGGAAAAATGTCATATTGGCTTTCTTTTATGCTACCTTCTATGCTTGATTCTTTTGTCTTTCTTCGTTTGTATACTGGATGCTGAACCCTGCGTCCGATGTGCGATCGGGGAATGTACCCTAAAACTCGCCTGAAGGATACATAGGAAGGTTGATATTGCATTTCTTTCATTTATTCTTGGTGTTCTTTGCTTCTATTCAAGTTGCTAGTTAGTGATCGTGCTTCCTATTCTCTCCCACTTTAAACTACCGATTTCTCTAACCCTTACTCCTTTTATCTCTTTCCTGCACCCTTATCTCAAAACACCCAAGTAGTTTAGCATAGGAGCCGGCCTTTCTCCGGAGATTGGCATGAGGGGCATCTCTTCCCTTCGGCCTTTCAATGTTGGTCCAGGTCTAGGGCGCATACACTCACCCAAAATCCTTTCCTAGGCAGATTTGATGACCAACAGTTTTTGGCACGCTCGGTGGGACCGACTATGTCTGTCTCAGTAAGATCCATAACCAGTCAAGGTCCCATATTTTAAATGCAAAACCCATCTTCACTGGGGCCAATAGTTCTAACCAGTTCTCGGTGTGACCCGATCAGTCTCACCTTCTGAGTGGTAGTGAGAATCGATGCTCTCATTACTAAAAGACTCTTAGCATCTGGCGACTCTATTTACCCGAGAATCTTTAAGTCGTAAAGACCAGTACCAAAATTCTGTGCCTTCATGCAAACGAGATGGAGAGTTAAGAATAGAGGAGAGGAAACCGAGTTCTTTGAGCTAGATATCGATGCCTTCGGGGAGCGATCAAGGTTGGTCACCCCCGAGTCACTATTACGAGGAACATCCTCGCAAGAGGTTGTCAGCGAACAAGGCCTAACTTCTGATAGCACAGCATCTAATTTTCCTCCCAATCCTCCCAACTCACCGAAGCATCCTAGTGCCTCCATTCCTATTAGTTGTCCTATTAGCAATCAAGGGAGAGCTTCGGGAATACCTGTTTCTCAAAATCCAGGAGCAAGTATGGCACAACAACAACAACAACAACAAATGCAGCAGCCACCACCACCCAGGTTGTGCCCAACATGGGATTCTTTGTCACCACTCAATCTAGTGGGACAAGGGCAAGTGCCACCTGCTACCATAAAAAAGATCCCAATGTTCGATGGAACTGGGAAGACTGCCCTGGAGCATATCCAGGACATAATATCTCTGGCGGCGATCCACGACATTACAGAAGAGCAAATTATGGTAAAGCTTCTGGTTCTTTCCCTTAGAGGAAAACTCCTCTCATTGGTATAGATCTCTACCACCCGGTAGTATTACGGGATGGGACCAGTTAGCTGAGCAACTGATGGGAAACTTCAATGAGTCTTTTGATCCTACCTCTCTCCTGCATCAGTTCACTTCGATCAAGAGGCATCCACAAGAAGAAATCATAGATTTCAATGTGAGGTTCACTCGAACCTGGCAGAGAGTGCCAATTGGACTTCGGCCAACCGACGAAGCTGCAACACTCTATTTCCTTCGGGCTTTCAATCCTGATATCAGTCTCATGGTAAGATATTCTAACGTTAATACTTTTCTCGAGTTGTATGAGTTAGCCAAGAGGGCAGAAATGGATTTGATAGCTATGGGCAAGCTTCCCCAAAGGATGTCGACACCCATACTTCTTGAATTCCTTCAATTCCAGTATGCAAGCGCAGCCACTTCACAAATCTCTACAACCCCTGCACTCCCGATCTCATCTTGGAACCCGAATCCTATCGTGTCTCAAATCACCACTCCACAAATTCATTTCCCTACATTTTCAACTCCACATCCCACTGTCACTTCGGCATTCCCTGTACTACCAGCACCACCTCAACACCCCGCCCTACCTCCAATACCGACGATGGCTTCATTACCACTCGTTCTAAAAGTCGATGATATACAAACTAAAATTTTGCAAGAGATGCAGTCTCTGAACTCTACAGTTCAGATGTTGTCCAATGACATGACCATTGTGAAGAAGAAGCAAGCACAATAGGAATTCCTACCGAGAAGATCTTATCCTACGCTTGCGCTTACCAAAGACCAAGCAGTCTAGCAAGGGAAGGCTTCGACGAGAAATGCTGCAATTGATGAAGCTTCGAGCACTTTCGATTATGTATATTGGTGCTCTACGTGCAATGATCCGCATGAAGAAAATACTCGTACACTGCACCAACACTATGTACAAACGCTGGCAAATAGTAGTCATAGCGGTCAAGTCAACGTCATTAGGCAAATGAGTCAGAACCCGACAATTGGCGAGGAGGAGCCGGTTGCGGTGCTTACCAGAGGAGGAAAGAAGGCAATAGAAGTAGATGCTACTCAGATGGCTCCCTTAAAAGTACATGCTCGACCCGAGAAGGGACAATCATCTTCTTCGGCTCCGAACGAAGCTCCTCCACCTGCACCAATCAAAGAAAACGCTCAAAAGGCCTCTGTCGAACCACCTCAGGCAAAAACTAAGGAGCAGGCTAAGGAAAAGCTCAAGTTTCCTTCACTGACTAAGCGGCAAAGAGTTGAAGCTACGGAGCAGTATCGCACCAGATATGAACCTAGAAAGGAACCCAAAGTGCTCAAATCCCTGGCGTACAACATTGTAGAGGAGCTAAAGAAGATTCCAGCCAAAATCAGCTTGTACGATGCACTGCATCTACCTGGACAAGTAGACCTGCTACAAGAATCATTGAAGACAATCAAAGCAAAAAGGGCAGCACCGCTTGCTCTTGTGCAGACCCTATCCACATCCATTATGGGGAAGAACAGACCACCTCCGTTCTACCTGTCTCTACAAATGGAAGGGTATATTGTACATAATTGCATGATCGACTCTGGGGCCGCTACAACAGTCATGCCAAGAGCAGTCTACGAGGAAATAGGGATGGAATATACGCGAAGCAGCCAAGGTGTACTCCAGTTGGATGGAACCCCAGTGAAGACTGTAGGGGTGATCAAAGACATTCCTATCCGACTACATAAGATGCCTCAGATCACGGTCATACAAGAGGTAGTAGTAGTCGACTTAGAGCCATATTTCAGTATGTGCTTGTCAAGGGAATTCATGGCAAAGCTGGGTGGATATCTGTCCATGGATTACTCTCATCTGGAGATCCCATTCAAAGGAAAGAAGGTGAAGATCTACAATGAAAAGCCTTCTTCCTTTCTTGTGCAGAAGATGTCCGAAGAAGAAAGCAACGATCCAATGAATGCAATAGTGGAGGAAATAGAGCAGGTAGACCTGGTCGAGGAATCTCTTGCGCAACTAAGTTATGAAGATGAGTTCTCATTGGCAGACTTTAATGCCATGGTGGAGACCGAGATAGGATGTTATGCGATCACCAAGCCTGAAAAACACACCCAACCAGAGAATAGAACAAGTGCCCAAGAAGGACTATGGAAGTTGTTCTTCGATGGTGCCCGATGTAAAAATGGTACCGAAGCGAGGATTCTTCTAGTTTCACCATCCGGAGAGCAAAAGGAGTATTGCTACCGGTTGACATGGAGCTGCACCAACAATGCAGCAGAATATGAAGCATTATGCCTAGGACTCAAGAAGGCTAACAAGTTAGGCATAAAGCATCTCCAAATCTTTGGAGATTCTGAACTGGTTTGCAACCAAGTCACAAATAAGTGTACTTCAAAGAAGCATTATCTAAAGTCATACCGCAATAGGGTATGGGACTTGTTCGACCAGTTCGAATCTCTCAATCTACAGTCTATCCCAAGAGAAAAGAATCGACATGCCGATGTCTTGGCATCCATCGCAGCCAAGTACTCTCCCGTAGAAGACATGGTGCACAAGCCCAAAGCTGTGAGGATGATCTACAGACCCTCTGTCCCAGACAAAGACCTACATTGGCAAGTCTTTGACAATGATGAGCAGATTGTAAATTTCATGATCCAAGAAGCCGCCATAGTCGAAGACAGGAGCTCTGATGAAGAAGGATATGAGGGGTTAGTTCAATTGAAGAACAACTACGTTCCCAAGGGACTGGTCACTCTTGAAAGCCTCTTTGATCAGAATGATCGAGCACTCTCTCACATGATCAAAGTTAATGAAAAGCAGTATCGAGATTTAGAGCTTGAACCTGGAAAGGCAATAAAAGTTGGAACCGATTGCACTTCAGAAGAAATAGAACAGATCCAGACTTTGTGCAGGAAGTATCCAGACATAATTGCTTGGTCTTATCAAGACCTCAAGGGATACAATCGACAGCTGGTTCAACACACAATCGAATTACAGGAGGGGGTCAAACCCTTTCGACAAAAGCAAAGACCGGTTAATCCTAAGATCGAGGTCCTAATGAAGGCCGAACTCCTAAAGATGCTCGAGGCGAAGATCATATATCCCATCAAGCACTCTTCATGGGTAGCGAACCTAGTCCCTATCAGAAAAAAGAATGGAGATATACGATTATGCGTGGACTTTCGCAACCTGAATCAGGCTTCTCTCAAGGACCACTACCCTCTTCCACAAATCGATCAGATCTTGCACTCGATGGCTGGAGCTCAACGCTTCTCTCTGCTCGATGGTTTCTCTGGATACAATCAGATCTGGGTCAGGGATGAAGACCAGCACAAAACAACATTCACCACCAAGTGGGGGACATTTGCTTACCAGCGAATGCCATTTGGCCTTTCGAATGCTGGTGCCACTTTCCAGAGAGTGATGGATCTTGCTTTTGGTGAGCTTCTAAATAAGGTTATCATCATCTATCTAGATGACATGACCATTTTCTCCCGAAGAAGGGAGGATCACCCCATACATCTACAACAAATTTTTGAAAAATGTCGAGAGTTTGGCATCTCAATCAATCCAAAGAAGTCCATATTCGTAGTCAGCGAAGGAAAGTTGTTGGGACATGCAATATCAGAAAAGGGACTCGTTGTAGATCCTGACAGAGCTGAGGCTTTGACAAAGCTCCCACTCCCAGCAGACAAGAAAGGACTTCAATATTTCTTCGGCCAGATTAACTTTGTAAGGAAGTTTGTCCCCGATTTCGCCCAAGTTATCAAGCCAATGTCCAAACTTTTGAAGAAGGGCATCGAATTTAGCTGGATGAAAGAAAGAAAGGAGGCATTCGAAGAGATTAAGGCTCGAATCGCTCAGGCGCCGGTCCTAATCAACCTTGACTACAGTCAAGATTTTATCATGTATGCTATAGGAGAGCCCGAGAGCTATGCTGCTGTCCTGACACAAAAGGGGGAAGATGGCGAGGAGCGTCCCATCATGTTTCTGAGCCAGGTGATCAATCCCCATGAAGAAAGATATAATTTCATAGAACGTCAGGTGCATGCAGTAATGAAATCACTGAGGAAGTTCAAGCAGTTCATCTCCCAAAGTCGAGTCACAATTTTTGTCATTCACCCCGATGTGCACAATTTTATCATCCAAGGAGAATTGGGAAGCAAGAGAGCCAGTTGGGTAAACAAGATACAGGAATTTGACATTGAAATCAAGCCTACCAAACTGGTTCGCGGTCACACATTGTGTCAAGAATTGGCGAAGAGCGTAGCGGCCGAAGCTACAGAACCTCAGGGGGATGACGCACTGTCCGAAGGATGCTTCGCGAACCAGGAGGAGGACGAGAAGGATTGGGTTAGTGAGATAATCGGCTACTTCAACACTGGCGAATGTCCTTCGCATCTAAATGCATCGCAACGAAGACATTTCAGGATGCGGTCCTCCCGATACACTCTGCGCCCCAAAGGCCTATTTTTCAGGAACATTGATGGTGTCCTTCTCAAGTGCATCAAAGATGATGATAAAAGGAGAGTCTTGGGAGAATTCCATTCAGGACTATCTGGAGGTCACTTCGTAGGGAGAACAACGGCGCTGAAGATCATCAAGGCGGGTTATTATTGGCCCACACTCTTTGCCGATGCCTTCGCAGTTTGTCGCAAATGCGAGCAGTGTCAAAAGTTCATCAGCCAAAACAAAAATGTTGCAATGCCCCTCCAACCGATACAAGTGGAAACACCTTTTCAACAATGGGGGCTAGATTTCATGGGGGTCATATCGCCGAACTCCTCCGCTGGGCATAAATTCGTATTGACTGCGACTGACTACTTCACCAGGTGGGCCGAAGCGATTCCTACAAAGCATGCAGATCAAGAGACTGTCATAGCCTTCCTTGAAGGATTGATCACCCGGTTTGGCATCCCCGAAGCGATCATCATGGACAATGGCCCTGGCTTCATAGGTGCTAGAATCAATGAATTCCTCTACAGATATGGGATATATCATAAAGTATCCTCCAATTACTATCCACAGGGCAACGGTTTGGTAGAATCCACCAATAAGACTCTGTTGAGGGTGCTAAGAAAGCTCGTAGAGACAAACAAAAGGACTTGGCACCTCCTTCTAGATCAAGCTTTGTGGGCCGATCGAATTTCTATCAAGAAGTCAATCAAGACTTCACCTTATGCCTTGGTCTACGGCAAGGAGGCCATCTTACCCATCCATGTAGAGATCCCTGCACTACAGCTGTTAGAGGCAGAAGATGGAGTTAGCCCAATGGAAAATAGATTAGCTCAGCTGCTGCAACTAGAGGAAGATCATGAAGAAGCCTACCAAAACTTCGCTAAGCATGCTCAGGTCACCCAGGATTGGTTCAAGAAGAAATCATCCGATCGCACATTCAGAGTGGGAGATCTGGTATGGAAGTGGGACTCCTGGAAAGCCAAGCCTAGGAATCACGACAAGATGGACGCCTTTTGGGATGGGCCATTCAAAATTATGAAGGTGAACTCGGCCAATTCATTCATCCTCAAAGATGCAGATGGCCAAGTTTTGCCGATCTCTGTCAATGGTCTTCATCTGAAGACTTTTCACCGCTAAAGTAAAACACGATTTCTTTCTTTAAAAAAAAAATGTGTATATGTACTTTTGTATATAATTTGCATTTGTATGTACATCCTGTTCCAAGATCGCAAAAGCCAAGTACCACTTCTAAATCCTCTTCAGGGACTTTTGATGCGAAGTAGCAAGTGCAAGGAGGTTCGCTGCGAAGTATGTTACTCTCAAAAGGACCGAACCAAAGGCACGAAAAGAGCTTCACACCCGAAGCATTTTCAGCAGATACTTCGGGCAACAGTTTTGCGAAGTAGATTTTAAGAGGGTCTTGGCGAGGCAGTTTCGAAGCAGAATTTGGTGAAGCAGTTTCCAAAAGGGTAAAGCTTCGGTAAGCGACCTTCGCAAAGCAGAGCGGCAGCACGGCGAAAAGGAAAGTACTTCGGGCCCGAAGCATCGAAAGGCAGTCCGAACCAAAGGTTCACCATGAAGCATTTTCAACATTAAGTTCAACTTCGCCGAACCGACCATGCGCGAGGTGGAGAATTTGAAATGTGCCTCGGAGAACGTGTCGATAGCAGCCTTGAAAGGAGTACGAAGTGGACGAATTTAAGGCAAAAGGTGGTGGAGCACTTCTCGAGGTAATTTAGTTAGAAAAAGGGAAAAGAAAAGCTCGCACCAAGGTACGAGGTGGCAGCGGGTTGCGTCTCCAATACAAAGTGTAATCATCGAAGCGTGTAGCCCTATGTACCACGTCGCTGCAGAATCAATTTAAGAATACGACAGCCTCTTCCGTCCGAGGTGTAAATTTAATTTTAGTAGGTGCCATAAATTTAGGTGGTTGCCTTTTTAGGTTATAAAACATGAATTCCTAGCAAGAGGGAAGTTATTTGTCCATCAGTTCAAGCTAGACTAAGAACCTTCAGATACTCTGCAATCCTCCTATCCTTTGCATCTGGCCATTCACATTAAAGCCCTCTGTATCAAGAACTCTACTGCTATCACTTGCAACATGGGAAAGAAAAACTCCAAGGAGAAGGGGAAAGAGCCCGAAGTTGCAGGGCCCTAAAAAAACAAAGAAGGGCAAGGAAGAGAAAAAGCGTACTCCGAAGAAGCTAAGCCTCCCCCCTCGCCCCAAAAAGTAGCCAATGGAAGAAGGGGATGACTCAGAGGAAGAACAGCTTGTGGAACCACCAATTGATGGGTGGGAGAAGATTAGAGACACACAGCTCTCTAAGGGTGTATCCGATCTCCGACGCACCATAGAGTTCATGACAAGCAGACTCACCCTAGAAAATAAGAGAGCTGCTGCATATTACTCCCAGATTTACTGGTTTTTAACCCTGCCTGCTCACCATTGTCCCGAGCTGATCCATGCTATCGCACAAAATTACCAACCTGCATCCAGGCAAGTGTTAGACGCTTCGGGTCACAAATTGTTTTCCATCCTGAAGGAAGATGTACAAGCAGCCTTCGCACCACAGCAAGGTCCGCCCAAGGGCTATTCTGTTCGCAATGTCATCTTAAGCGAACAAATGGAGAGATTCACCTCTAACAGCTACATATTGAAATTCCTGCGTGAGAATCTCAAGAGCGGGCTACCTTCAAACAAGCTTCCCCAGATGCCCTTACCCTTGGAGGCCTTCAAAAACATCGATATTTTCTCCATCATTGCATGGGTGGCGGGCTTGTCAACAGATGCTTCAGTATAGCCCTGGCAGGTGTCTTTGGCCGAATGCATTTCGAGAGGGGAGTTTTATGCCCCTGACGCTTCAAGGCCAAACACCAACCCAGTTTTCTTTGACTGGGTGGAATGGGTGGCCCGAACCTTGCATACAAGGCTCACTAGCATGAAGAATTCAGCAATAGGCCAGTACTTCGCACCCTATTCTTTTCTTGTATGGTTGTACTTCTACCAGGTTCATAAGCGATTTCCCCATATCACCATTTCTCCAAGTGGCAAGGATGGAAATCCTCTGCCAGTGTATCAATGGACTCCCCTCTTATTGAAGGTAGAGTCCTATTATCCTTTTAATCAACAATTTTTGGGACCCGCCATGCATCTGTTAGAAGGTTCTTGTCCTCGGGTACCACTCAGTTTAAGAGATAGAGTGGTGCAGGGAAAAAGGGGGACATTTTCCAATTGACACAGGGACTGGTGATTCGCCTGTTCGGTTTCATAGGGAAGCCCTTCCTGTTACCAGTCTACCCCTCGAATATCAGTTCGCATTGGAAGTCGCTCGACAGAGCGACTCTACAAATGTAGTATATGGTCACGGCTAGAAGTGGGCACATACCTATGACTTCCCCTTCAGGATGGGCGTGATCGAAGTCTTTGCCCTAAAATAGAACGTTTTCCTGGAGGAAAAGCTTGCCGATTTTGGCCTACTCCAGATTCCTCAGCAATGGCTCTATGATCCTTTGGGCGTGATGAGGGATCATTTAAAATTCAAGAACTTCCACATCTGCCCCCACCCCGAAGTTGTGGAACAAAGGAATAACCCCAATGGGAAATATTTGGAGTGGCATTTGGAAAGAATGAGGACATTGCCTCCATGGCATGAGTTCTACCCCATGGAGGTCGAGTTTGACCCTGATCAGTACCCCCTCCCGACTCCAAGCTCCACATTTTGGAAAAAGGCAAGGGACGATTTGAAGGAGGAAGTAAAGAATTGGAGCGAGGAAAAACTTCGAGAATGGTGGATAATGAGAGTCCATCGCCAAAAGGTGAACTCTTATGGACTCTTAGCATCAGATAAAGACTTCACGATTCTTTATGACACCAATGTCGAAACTTGGAAGTCTATATCCTTTGCGGATTTTGTTCCCCCGGCTACCCCAGGGTCAGGCGAAAGCCCAGGAGGAGCTAAGGATGCCTCGGAGGAAGAAGAAGAATTAGGGGCCAAAGCTACGCCTGCAGCACTACCACAGAGGCCGTCGGAGATCCATGACACAAGTGCCGAAGAGGCAGAGCAACCATTGGAGAGAAAGAAAAGAAAGAGGCAGGAGCAAATTCAAGTGCCTCCGAGCCACCCAAAGTGACCTCGCACGAAGCCTACAAGTACTCCTATTGAATCACCTGCATCAGGCCCGGTTGAAGCAAATATCGAGGATGCAGGGCCACCAAGTGCTGAGACGGTCCCTGAGATAGATATCATTGATGTGGAGGAGCTCCTCCAACAAGAAGGAGACCCCGAAGTAGAAGTTGTGGAGGTCGGGAGTGTTGAAGCCCGAAAGGAACAAGAGCCAACCACCCAAGATGTCACCACGGCCGCTTTGCCAGGAGGGCACGTAGGTACGCACTCTCTTCCCTTCGCCTTGGTCTTCGACACATCCACGGTAGTCTCGATTGAAGGTCCTCATCAATCTCTCCATCCCCTACAAGGTCAATCACCCACTCAGATACTGCCCATTGCCAGTCCAATCCTGCATAGCTCCACTCCACCCGAGTCGTCTGACCAGGACAGGCCCGTTGAAACCACTTCGCCTACCCATGCCACCGTTCCTTCAATCCTAAGTCAAGGCGAAGGTAGTGTCCCAACACCAAGCCCCGTAACCCACTCTCCCATAGCTCAAAGCATAGTCCCGCTTGCCAAAGCCCCTGCTACACCCATCTCCGAGCCGTCAGGGGAATCATTCCCCATTAGTTCTTTATATTTGTTCACACCTTTGGCTGGAGATTCAACCTTTTTTGAAATAGATTTATCTTTAATAAAGGAGCGCCCCCTAGCCGAGAAGCTACTCCTAGCTCGACAAAATACAGAGAAAATGCTGAAGGAGGCAAGGAAGAAAAGAGGGCGATCTCTGGCCCAAGTTGAAAAATGTGCGGTCTTCGACTTGAAGGGCGAAAAGTTACATAAGGTTAAGAAGGTCCCTAAGGTCCAGAAGCCTCTGGATGAAATGACTCCAGCTGACTACGATTACCAGGAGAAGACCAAGGACCTAGAGCATTTAGATATAGATGACGAATCCGCATCCATGCATGTCAGGATTGAGACTTTTCGAGCACATGCAAATATTGCCAATCAACGCAGGATTGAAGTAGAGAGTGCCAACATCAAGTTGGAGGAAGAGTTGGCTAGAATCCGCTCTAAGCTGGAGGATTCACAGGGAAAGTGTAAACTAATGAAGAAAGAAACACATGCCCTGAAACAACAAATACTACAATTGTAGTCTTCGGCTGAGCACCAAGCACAGAAACAGGCCAAAAATGAGCTAAAAGCCAAAGAGCTCGAGAACAAGATCTTGCAGGCCCAGCAGCAATTGTTCAAAAAAGCAAACCTAGAGCTGTTCGACAAAGGCAGAATCAAGGAGATCCGCTCTCACTTGCTCAAAGGTTTCAGATCGCGGGCCTCCAGTGCCCTATCAATTTTAATCTATGTCATCGAAGCCCAGCATGCCATTGCTAAGAAGGGACCAATAGTAGATGAGGTGATCCAAAAAATCAAAAGGTGACTCAAGCTTGCTTTTGAAGTCCAAAGTATTAGATATCAAGACCTGCAGGTTGCTGCTATGAGTCGAACGGCTAGGGATTGGTCTACTGCCCAAGCCACTATTCGTGCCTTCTTCTCCAAGGTGAAGAAAGTGCAAAAGGTGAAGGACCTCCTAGATATATTTGAGCAGGAGCAACGCACATCAATGAGTTACTTCGAAGACCTTTCTTCCTTGGGTTTCCCGAGTTTCACAGATGATGATGGGAACCTTCTCACCCGGGAAGAACTTAAGCCGGCGTGGCTCCATTTCGAAAGTGACATCTCAAAAATTGATGAGTGGGAAGAGCCAGTCACAGAGGGACAAGTCACCGACTTCATCCTGAGACACTGCAAAATCGTGGCTTGTCTGAATGACCTAGGTGCAAGAATCAAACATGCCGATATAGGGCAGATTGATCGGTTCCATGTTTTGGTCAAGGCACTCGAAGACCAAGAACCATTTCAGAAAGGGGTCTGGGCTCACGTTCACCGAACCATGAAGAGAATCCATGACCGTCTCGTCCCATCACCACAGCAGGAGGCCACGCCAAGAAGAGGGAAGGAGCAGAGAAGGAAGGAGCAGAGGAGGAAGAAGAAGCAGCAGAAGAAGGAGAACCAGCTGCGGAGACACTCCCAGAGGGAGAAGGGGGAGAAGGATCTGGAGAGGACTCTGGCCCAATGGATCAAAGCTAGGGGTTCTCCCATCGAGACGAGCTCGTTGCCCCACGAGCCGCCAAGAATGTTGACAATTTTGTCACATTTCTCAAGGGGTAGAAAAGGAAATCAAATTTTGTACAGTGTTTTGTGAAGTTTTTCTTTGTTATTTTTATTTGCAGCAATTTTGGCTTTCAATGCCACCCCTTTGTATATAAAAGAGAAAAGAAAGAGCTTCGCTATCAAAAGGGCTAGAGAAAAGAACTTTGCCGAAGGAAAATGAGAAGAGCTTCACACCCGAAGCATTTTCAGCACTACTTCGGGTGAAAATTTTGTGAAATAGTATTGCCGAAGAAGAATACAAGGGTAGTGAAGAACTTCGGGCCCGAAGCACTTCAAACCACTACTTCGGGTGAAAGTTGAGCGAAGCGACATTCAAAAGAACAACTTCACCAAAGAAGGAAGGTCCAGACCATGGTTCAAATTGGCTAAGGCAAGAAAACTACTTCGGGCCCGAAGCATTTCCAGCAGCTACTTCGGGCGAGATTTCTGTGAAGCGGTGTTGCCGAAGTAAAATACAAAGAAAGAAGAATAAAACTACTTCGGGCCCGAAGCATTTCCATCAGTCACTTCGGCCAGAAAACTAGCGAAGCGAGACTCGAAAGAGCATTGAAAGTACTTCGCCAGAAAAGTTGTCGAAGCACCCACTTCGGGCCCCTCCATCAGCGAATCATTTTTACTTCGCCAAAAGTCATTGCGAAGCATTTGCTTCGGCTAATTTTGTGCGAAGTACTTCTACCCGAAGTGAAAGAATGCAACATCTTTTGAAGACAATTGCTTCGGCCGAAATCTTCCCGAACCATAGTTTTGAAAGAGGATCGCAGCGAAGCATTTCTCTAAGGCGTCAGCGAAGCAATTTAGTCAACGAAGCGGCAAAGACGAAGAGGCCCATTTTGCGAAGTAAATATGCTTCGGCACTCCCCACCCCCGAAGCAGTTTTGCGAAGCTCAATTTTGTGAAGTACAAACCAAGGAGGAGTTATTGCTTCGGCTCAGAACCATTGCGAAGTGAAGTTGTGAATGAAGACTTAGCGAAGCGCTTCAAGGGCACGCGTTCCAAGCTGGGTATTTTCTCGAGGCGATCAAGTGCCTCATAAATGCATTTTTCATGCCCGATAAGCTCGCTGCTCATTTTTGGCAATCAAAAATGAAGTATCAGGCCATGATGGAGAGCCCGACGAGCATGGCGGCCACTCGAGCACCGTATCCAGAGACCAAGGACGTCTAGATGGCTCATCAATGCATCTTTCCATGGTTGACCTGGTCGCAGTTACCAGTTTTGGTAATGGATTTGAGAGCTCGATCACGAGAGCCTCGGGGAGCCAAATTCTCAGGGCTCGAGGGTGTACTTCTCCTTGCTATGTAATTATGACTCAGAGGGTCGGGTCCTCTATAAAAACCTAGGCATTGTAATGTTTTAAAAGGGGGGGAACTATCTGCTAAGAAAGCTGTTGTAACTTGATGTCCTACGATTAATACTAAAGAGCTTTGGGCTTCAATTCTTCTCTTTTATGCTGCCTTCTGTGCTTGATTCTTTTGTCTTTCTTCGTTTGTATACCGAGATGCTGAACCCTACGTCCGGTGTGCGATCGGGGACTGTACCCTAAAACTCGTTCTGAAGGATACATAGGAGTGGAAAAATGTCATATTGGCTTTCTTTTATGCTACCTTCTATGCTTGATTCTTTTGTCTTTCTTCGTTTGTATACTGAGAAAGTTGAACCCTGTATCCGGTGTGCGATCAGGGAATGTACCCTAAAACTCGCTTGAAGGATACATAGGAAGGTTGATATTATGTTTCTTTCATTTATTCTTGGTGTTCTTTGCTTCTATTCAAGTTGCTAGTTAGTGATCGTGCTTCCTGTTCTCTCCCACCTTAAATCACCAATCCTCTTTCTCTAACCCTACTCCTTTTATCTCTTTCCTGCACCCTTATCTCAAAACACCCAAGTAGTTTAGCATAGGAGCCGGCCTTTCTCTAGATATTGGCACGAGGGGCATCTCTTCCCTTCGGCCTTTCAATGTTGGTCCAGGTCTAGGGCGCATACACTCACTCAAAATCCTTTCCTAGGCAGATTTGATGACCAATAGTACTAACCACTTTTGGAAGGTTCTACCCCACTTTTGGTAATATTTGGGCTATGTAGGTATGATCATTCCACCCCGGGACAATCACAATTCATGGCCATCCCACCCAAGGACAGCCATCAATGGTCATCCTCGGGTGGGACAACCATGGTATTTGACCCTTAAAAGTTCAAAATAAGGCCACATGGCACCCAAACACTGCCATTTAACCCACCTATTCAAGAATTCTAGTGGGAGGGCATATAACTCTCATGACACATTGTATATTGGAGGCAAAAAAGGGATATTCCTTCCCCCTCCAACGCATGGTTACCTTTGAGACAAATGGCATCCCTTGTCTCACATGGCCTTGCATGACCATTTTCCCATATGCCCTCTTGGGCTATAAAGTGGATCAATTTTCCACCCAATTTATAGAGAGGATTTTTTGCAATATTTACCATGAAGTGCTATAAATATTTCCCCCAAACTTTTATGCCTTTTCCCTCAAAATATCTACCTAGCGAAGGAGGTTCTCGAATGATTCAAGAGGTATAATTTGTTTACAAAACACAATAAATTGAGTGAATCCCATCCTCAAATTTGATAACAAAATCCCTGAGAGAGTTTTCGACCAATTCCTAGAGGAATTGGTGGTAGAAAACCAGCATATTTGGTGGTCATCCCACCCTAAGATGGCCCCCAAATTATGATAGTCACAACCATCCCTACCTAGGACGTCCATGGATTGGAGCACAATTTTACTACTATTTTTATATAGGATTATTATAGGATAAAGTATATATATGTTGTTCAATTTTGGTTCAATTTGGAGCTTATATTTGATGAGTTATCATGTTTTCGGTATTTTTTAGGTTTAATTGGCCCACCCCAGGATGACCACAAATTAGTGTCCAATTTTATTATTTTTTTACATGGGTTCATTATAAATCATATTTTATGTATGTTTCCAAATTTGATGTGATTTGGAAGTGTTTTGGACCAGATATCACCATTTTTGTGTTTTACAGGTTTAATCAAAACTCCCTACGAGTACCACCAATATGACTATAATTTCCATGATATTTTCAACTAGATCAGTCCAAATCATATTTTATGCAAGAATATAAGATTTGTAAGCTTTTGGATAAGTTTTGGATAGTCTATTTCATATTCCCCTTTCTAGTCTATTATTGCATATATCACTTTGCATGCTTCATAATCCGTACTTTCTACTAACAAATCTGGTTTCTTTGTGTAGGTGCAGGTATTACAGTGCATTAGGAAGGATCATAGGATTATAATATCAAAGAACAAATTGACGACATCATAGGCTTACCCAGTTCAATTGTGGGTATGGGGAGAACGCTGAAAGTGCACCCAAGTTATTGAAAGGATTTAATACTTGGGAACTTTTTGTAATGAGTGTATCAATTCGGAGCCCTCAAGAGGAAATTTATGTAATTATAATTTTATCTATCAAATAATAAATAAGAACATCATTTCTTGCTCTTTTTTGTCTTTTCTTGGTTTCTTAAATGTGTCTTTTATAGTGATAGATGCATCTCATTTAACATTGTTAGGTGCACTATTTTTCCCCTAATTGAGGATCATTTAGTAGTGGTATAAGGTTACAAGTTTTTGGCAATTCTATCAATATGTGAAAGTGTTTTTACATTGTGACTTTAGAGATCAAACTTTCTAGCAATAAAAAATGATATAATTAGCAATTGCTAGACTTAATGGTAGGTCCCTTCCTTGTATTTGGATATCTTTTCTAGTCAACCTATTTTTTGGTTATTTTAGAGAATACACTATTGTTTTTGCAGTAGTTTCAATAAATGGCTTTCACATTTGTTAAATGAATCAAGTCTAATGGTTATGGTGGTAGGATTATATCTTATAGAATGTAGGTAGAATTTTTTGATAGGTGTTTCATTAATGAAAATGAAACATGGCGTAGCAGTACTCAAAAAATACAAACTAGTTGTTGATTCACAAAATCGCTTACACACAAGTTAAGAGCATACTACTAGTGTTGGAGGCTTTTTGGTTCACCAGATCACATTACACGAAAAGTGAAAAGCATAATACCAAAAACAAAAGCATGGTAGAAAATAGAAGAAAATATTAAACTATTAAAAAAATGAGTTAGGAAAGGAATAAAAGACATGAGATTGAATTTTATTTTAATAAAAAGAAGTATACAATATCAAAACTCCAAACAACTTTCGACCTACAGGTCTCTTCAGCGGAGTTTTTTGATAGGTGTTTCACCATTCAACTAAACTCGTTGGAAGGAATTGGGTGTGAGTAGCTGCTGGGTTATTCCAAGGAAGGGAAGAGCAATACGTAGTGATCATCATAGTGGTGAGTGTGGGGAGAATTTAATGTAATCCCTACCTATTAGCTTAGATGGTGGATATAGAAAAATGATGGTTATTTTTATATTATTTTTTATTGAATCAAGTTCGATAAATTAGAATGCCCGAGTGCTCTAGTTAGTGATGATGTGGTGGATTCTAAGTTTAGAACTTATGAGTTCATGATAGTGACATGGGAAGAACCAAAGAAGTATTGATAGACCAAAAATTGGTATGGTATGTAACCATAGCATACTGCTAGTTTTTTCGTAACATATTTGGTTGCAATAGTGTGAAGAGAGGATTATAATAGTGTTTTCTCTCTTAGAAAATAATTTAAATAGATAAAAGGATTGAATGTATTATTGAACCCTCAAAAATGAGCCAATCAAAGAAATGGGCTCTATTTTGGGTTTTGGATCACATTTATACTCTGTGAGACAAGGTTGATTTTAGTTATAAAATGGTAACCTAGGTTTTATGTGTGCAGGAGTTACATTATGTAATGTTCATCCCAGTTTAATAGAAATTAAATTGTATCCTTGCATGAGGAGGAGTGATTTATTGAATAGAGTCCAAGGGAAAATAGATCATCCCTATTGGAAGGAAAAGACATGGTTATGAGTCTTTTCATTATGTAAATTTATTACCGCATGGAAATAAAATGGAAGAATGTTTAAGGTTGGGTTTTCCCTTTAGGGTTTTTCCTAGGGTAAATATGGTTTTGTGTGATTCTTATGGTGTGCATTTATTTATGGATATGTTGTTCTAAGTTAATGAATTGTGGCTATGATCATGAATGTTCCTAAAAGTAGATCCTCATGATTTATTACAATTTTGCTTATGCTTAGAAATCTGTGATGTATTTCTATAGATTGTTGATGTGGATTGTATTACTTATCATGCTTACACTAGTTAAGTGGTTATTGAATCTGGTTAAAAGGAATCTAGTTGGAAATATTAAAGAATTTCAATGATCTTGGATATATGGATAGTTCATTATGAATTTTCTCTTATTAAAGAAAAATCTAGCTATCAATTAAATGGTTAGGTTAATCCAATCTGGATAACTCAATCAAAATGATTTGAGAGATAGAGATTTTTTAGGTGCTACAAGATTAATCTAGTGAGAAAATTTAGACCAAGGGTATTTGGATAATAGGAATACCTAAATCAGAGTCTTCCCAAAATAAGTTTACAATGAGACTTAATAATTTAAAAAACTTATATTAAATAAATATCATTTACAAGTTCAGATGAGACTTCTCCCAGCCTTAGCTAAAGAGAGCACATGTTAACAACATTAAAATATAGATATTTGAGAAATGACTAGCTCATAGAGATATGAGAAGGATAGTCAATTCTAATTCACTTATCACATTCCATATAAGATTTTATGAGGTATAAGAATGATACCATGATTATTTTGATAGAATGAAAGAAGAAAATCTAGACCTTTAAAAGAAAAATGGTAAGGATATCTTGTAAACTAAATATTTATACCTAATGCCCTTACATAGTTGGAATTATGTAAGGAGTAGGGATGGGTGAACCTAAAAAAAGAAAAATAGGGAAATATTTTAAGAATATTGTGCCTTGTAGATGAGAACTCTGAATAGTTTGACATATAAACTTAAGCCAACTCCTTGGTTATAGATTGTGTTAAAAATAAATAAATAGATACATAGTATGACTAATAAAGGTTTAGTTTGATAGATATTGGGTTGTGACAATAATCTAGTGTGTCTATGCTAGTTGAAAGTAAATATAAAGGAAGTTTTTCACATTTAAGGTAAAGATGAGGGAAATTATACACATCAGTAAATATGAAGGAAATTTTACATATCTAGGCTAAATATGGGGGAAATTGTACACATTAATAAATATGAAGGAAATTTTGCACATCTAGGGTGAGAAATCTAGCTTGTATGTCATCTATTTCTACTATCACTCATCTATTCTTGCTATTATGCATATGTTCTTGGTATAGATCATTTATCGCTACAACTGTTCATATTGAGTAGAATCAATGTTTAAGATATAGGAGTATTGCTATCGCATTAGGTATATATACTAGTGGTAATAGGTAATTTTATCAATGTAAATAAATTTATTTATAATTTGAAGGTGAAAAGGTCCACTATTTATGTGGGAATGTTGTCAATTTAAACTTTAAACAGTCAAATTATTATAAAATCAAGTTAATTTGAACCAAAAATAATTTTACACCCAATAATTTTGGGCTAATGGGCCTTAGTCAATGATCCCCATATTCACCAATTTCAAAGTTTGGAAATCCAAATATTCATTAATTAGCTATAATTTGCTACTATGCATAACATTGTTCTTAATCGAGCACAAGTATTTATGCCTTGATGGGTTCCATCCAAGCATTTTTTTAACACCTCTAGAAAAATATATAGATAAATATTGTGTTACCCCTCAATTAAAAAAGAATACATCATTTGTTCTTAAGGAATAAAACAACAACTATATTACACTTATTCCTAAATTTGATAATCGTCAAACCTTTGGTGACTTTTGACCCATATCTTTATGCAATACTATTCTAAATTTGTTAACAATGATAATGGTAAAAAAAGTAAAGGTATTTTTTCCCATTTAGTCAAAAAAAGGAAATAGGAGCTATGATTATTTATATTTATGTTAGGAAAGCCTATTATCATATGGAATAGGTATGTTTCTATGAGTTTTTAAAATTTTATGTGTCTGGTTAGAAATAATAAAAGTGTATTTTATTTGAATAATGCTCAGAGTGATCAAATCCCCTTTAATTGATTCACTCTCATTCATGAGTCCCTATTTATAGGTAAAATGAAGTGGATTTTGATAATAAAATTAAAGTTAGATTGTAATGATTTAGTCCACTAATGACCTAGGAAGTGATTTTCTATTTCACTTGACCTCATTCCAAGTTGAAGAAGGCTTAGGAAGATCAAAGTTGATATCTTCCCTTGAATAGATAGAGAAAATATTGTGACAAGTTCATGCTAGTGACTAAATGAAGTGAAGGGATCCTTGGATGGTAAACATTCACTCCATTTTCTATCATAAAATATTAATTTTTAGTCACCACCAATGGAAATAAAAAATTCTACTTTGCTTCCTCTCATTGTCTAAGATAAATATATCGTATCTACCTCTATATTTATATAATTATATCTAAGTATTTTGGTAGAGTTACCATAGCTTCCAAACATGCAAATATCACTAAAGTACTAGAGATTACTTATTTCTTGGATGAACACACATGAGAAAACATTCTATGATAAACCCATCATTAACAAAGTAAAGGAATACACTCAATTGCTTAACATCTATACCAAAGCCTTGGTATAAGGATAAATATGGATACATATTATATTTGATTTCTCATTATCAAGGCTAAGATACAATATTATTTGACAATTTTCATAAACTTTCCTAGTAGACAACATCCCAATAAATAACTTTGAATGACCCTCTTTTATGACATGTGCATTAACAATTTATTGAATAACTTGATCTAATATTTTTCCATTAAACTAAGTAATTAGAAAGGTAAGTTCCTTAGCCTAGATAGAAGGATATGACACATAATTTTAGTCTTACAATCCTTCTAGTTTATATCTTTTCATTATCGGTAATAAGATCATGTAGTATATCCTTTGGAAAGGTACATACCATAGCTTTGGATTCCAAATATTTATATGGGATAGAGAGTGTACGAAAAATTGCATGGAAGGAGTAGGAACTAGGAATTTATCTAATATAAACACTAATTTAGGATTTTAAATGGTGTAGATAACTTATCAAGATCCCAATAATTACTAGAATAAAATTATTAAGACTAAATGCCTAGTTTACACAGATAGAAAAAAAAACCAAAAATTCATATCTCTCTCCCATGGTTGACACATATGGGTAGTCATTATATATTATTATGATATTATTTTTAGTATTCTACAATATGAGCTTAGATATGGTATTAGAGTACTATTTTGGTTATATTTATGGATGGGTCACAATCCCATAAATGAATACATGATACTTCATCATATATTAGAAATGGATTTGGATTACATAGAATAGAAGGTGAGAAACCATTGAACTACCTCAACTAAAAATGACTTCCTATAGAGAAAATGGATACCTTTATCAAAATTGGAATAGTTTACTATAGGCTAAAATATGTTGCTTTATAGATAATATAGATTAGAAAAAATATTATTATGGAAAAACACATTCTCAAATGGATAATTGGTCCTACCAAATTATATAAGGTGAAGAAATAATATGAAATAATATTTTCTTGTAATGACTCTAGGCATGATCTATCTCAATAAATTTAGACTAAACATGGTCTCACTAAATCCAATGTTTTCTCATAGTAGGTATGTGAAGACAAATATTCTCAACTTTTATGACTTGCAAAAGAGGGGCTAACAAGAGCCCTCATAGTGCATCCTTTATAATAATGATGCTAAGAATATTTATAATTTCCTTATACATTGTAGTTTTATTTTTAAAGTGTGGAGTTAGTTCTTACAAAAATTATCCTTGTGCTAGACATAGCCCAATACCATATGCACTAATTTGAAAATTATCCTCAAAAATTTCAAAAAGTATATCTAAAGCATCATTTCAACCATTCAAATTTTGGACCTTTAGATAGAAAGCATTATCACATATTCAAAGGTACATTTCTCTCCTTATATTAGGTCTATATCAAGATAGATTTTCTCATCTTAAATAATGAAATAATGAATATTAAGATTCATAAACATTCAACATCTCATAAATTACAACAAAGTAACAAAATATCACCCCTCATTTCCATTCCTACTTAATATTCTACATTCCTCTTCATGGAAAGAATATCATTAATTACATATCATGGAAGAACTTCCTTGTCATATTATAAAATTCATACTTGATGGGACCCCCAAGGATAATCTTAGACCCTAAGGTGCAAGTGTGATCCTATAAAACTAAGATAAAAAATTAATTAGTGTTACTTTATTACTTCTCAATGTCTTCACAAATAGTAAGATTGAAGTAATATTTTTGATAGAAGGTATTCATATTGTAGTATAACTCAACATCCATAAGCTAGTTGTGGGAATATATTATATGACTACAATGGGATAGTGTCTAAAGGATTACTTCATGATTATAAACTATATCTTTTAGTTATATAAGGTTTTGGTTGACTCTATAATTTGATATCATATTATAGTCATAGATTTTCTTGTTGACTTTAGATTGAGTGTTCTAGAAAATAGGTAGGTTTTAAGCATGATATTTAGGTAGGATTCAAATATATAATTGACTATAAGAGATTCTATTATCTTGATATTATATTACATTTTATTTAATAGGGATGAACTAATTAAGGTATGACACAAGGATTCTATATTAAAAAATAAAATATTTTATCTTAGAATGAACCGAAGATTAATTTACACAACTAAGTTTTTATTTTTAATTATCAAAATTATATTTTGTATTTGACATATTGAATACAAATAATCATTATTATTCTATTTTTCCAATCAATTAACATGAATTAGTTACAAATATATTTTATGCTAAAACATAATTGAATAGAGCTATTATCATTCTTCATAATTGATAGAAGGATAGTTAGTTTCTACACCTAATGTAATGTTAGTTTTTTGTCTCTTATATTTTCTAGGAGTGGGGCTCTATAGAAACCACATTATTTTAAACAAAAGCAAGTTGGTTGCATAAATATAATATTATGAGTCAAATGAAGAATATCTTTACTAAAAAATTAAGTTGAACATGTTTTAATTAACCTAAAAATAATGTAATATTTTTTTTTATGGGAGAATAGAAGCCACATATAACTTATCAAAAGAATTGGATTTCACATAATCAAAGTTTTTTTTTGCTGATTGTGATTGTTATTGTAATTATTTTAAGGGTGTCTATTTTGATTACTATCCCTATTATTAAAGTGTTACTTAGGTTTGAACTTAGATTATTTACTCAAAAAGTCATGTTATTTTGATTTTAATCCATCATATTGCAATTTAGTTTCTTCTTGTTGTAAAATATTACAAAATATATCAAAAATCTAATTCTTTTGCAAGAGAAAGAAAACCAATTTAAGAATTACTATTAATAATAAATTGTTATAAGGTATTAGAAAGTATTTATTTAGAATATTATAAATTTAGTTTAATTAAGTTATGATTAGCTTAAGCCTTAAATTTGTTAGTTAATCATATAAACATCACAAGAAATGCATTCGGGTTCTTAAAATTGTTATTTATTAAAATACATAATTTATATTGCAATTGCATTTTTCTTTATTCATTAAGATAGTCATAATTTTTTTAGATTATATAGATCCTCTCTAACATTCGTGGTAATAATATCCACATGAAGATCAACTCACATGGATACTCTAATTAAAACTAATGACTCTTCACTTATAAAATTTATCTATCCTTTTCATCCTATGAATGAAGTAGGTTTATTTTTACCTTATTTTAGTAACAAAACTATATAAATGCTTAATCATAAAAATGAACCCCATATGGACTTTCCATTTAAAGTAATCAAGGATGTTGACTTAATTTTAAGTTAGAAAAATGGTTGACCAAAATTTAAAACATAAAGCAAATGGATGAAATTAAATAATTGATAATAACAATCAAATAATTTTTATAATATATTATTAAGGAATTGATCAAAGAGTCTAAATTTTATCTAAAATAAAAATTAATCTATTTGAATTATAATCTAATAATTAGAAAATAAAAATTAAAAATTATAAAGAGATTTAAAAATATATATAAATTTCAAATTACACACTTAATTATGAACTTAAGAAATATATCTAAATTATATATTAAATATATTCCTTGGAAAAAATTAGTAACTTTTATTTTAGAGTTTGAAAAAAAATCACAATGATATGGGTATGTTATACCCTCATATAGGCCTTACTACTAAATAATATCCTCTATCAAAGGATCGATGTTAGGTTGAGGGGATGGGTACCTTATACCCTCATATAGGCCTTACTATAGTCAATGTTGTAATTAAGAATATATAATTATATTAGACCATAATACCCATTTCACCTTATGTGGAAATTTATGTATTATACTTTAATCCAGTAACATGCTTAACTATTAGTGAAATCCATACCATTATATCATAGATAGTGTTTATGTGTCCAATCACATGTTATTTTGACTCATATTTATATAATTATTATTTCTAGTGGTTAATTTTGGTGTTAAAGTTTACTATATTAAATCTATCATGTGTTGGAATATGTGGTGTTAATATTCACTTAATGCCATGACAAAATTTTATACTATAATTTTTATGTAATCCCTTTGATACCTTGAACACATTGTATGGGTAAAATTATCATAATGTTTTATCATTTAATCTAAAGTTGTTCTTTAAAGTTGAATTTAAGGTATCTTGTAATTGGGCATCTATATCTCTTCCTCCCAACCAGTTATTTACCAATTGGAGTGTAATTATATTCCTTTAGTGAGATTTTTTTGTCTAGTGAGATTTTGGTGTCTATGGATACCTTTCATATTATGTCTATTCTTTATGTGAGTTATTTATGCTCATTTTGGTAATATTTTAATGCAATTAATTTCTAGAAAGTATTATAAAATCCAATATAGTATAAAAATGAGTGTGAAGATTCCTAACTCAAATTGTTACCTTCAATATTCCTTTTTTTTTTTTAAGCAAAAAATCCCTTGCAGGGTTGCCTTGGTCTGAAATACCATGAATAGGGGCTTCTACATCGTCAAAATCATCCAGGAGTCATAGTCGACCCTGCCTATACCAACATTATCAATTGGATTTTTGATACCCAATTCATATTTTTGGTAGGGTGGAGATTTGAACCTAGGACCTCCTTTGAAGGGTTGCCCTCTCCTCTCCAACACACCTACAACACATGGGTATATTCCTTTCTTGATTAATTTAAAAACTAGTGTATCTTTTTAAAGTAGTTTGTGGAACCTTTATGTGATACCAACAACTTGTATTCAAAGGTTTTACATGATATGAAATCCTATGTGGAATTGGGTAATGATAATTTCATTTTTATTGTATTATATTTTCCTAGTATAAACATTCAAGAACAAGTCTTTTTTGTCTCTCTTGAAGTTCAATCTATTTTTTAATTATTTTGACTAGATGCTTCTAACAAGATGGATTCCATAACCACCAAAGTTTATTTGGAATTCTTATTTTTTTCATTTTAGATTTTGAAAAAATACAATTATATGTGTACCTTATACCCTCATATAGGACTTACTAAACAACCACATTATATCTATTTAGAGAATACATTGTTTACCATTCACTTTAATGGAAGCTATTGCATGCCAATGTGCTTTTTTGAATTGTTAGGGATGCTAATATTTATTTTCAATAAATATTTTTTATTTACAAGACCTTTCCAAGGATGAAAGATAGTATGTCCAATATATGGATGAAGAATATGTCAAAAGAATTAGTCATTTTTTTACTCTTTTTATTATAACTCTAGATGAGTGATGTGAATGTAGTGAAAGCATATGTCGGAGATATATTTTTATTTTTTATGGTGGAAGATATTCATTTTGGTAGGCACTTGACTAAGTTATACATAGGAAATTTTAACTATAATGTTTATGTTTGGT
This sequence comes from Wollemia nobilis, assembly GCA_028583015.1. Classification (NCBI taxonomy): domain Eukaryota; kingdom Viridiplantae; phylum Streptophyta; class Pinopsida; order Araucariales; family Araucariaceae; genus Wollemia; species Wollemia nobilis. Next base: position 4,913,566 of record JAQPPZ010017000.1, on the reverse strand, counting down.
AGATCTAACATGTTACATTATTTTCTCATTGATTCCCTTGATAGAAGTGGGTAGAAAACATTTGCCTACATGAATGTTTTAGGAGGTCCACTTTGTTCTAAGATGTTTTTATTATCAAAGTTGATATTACATGGCTACTTTTATTTTCAAATTTCATTTTGTTACTTATATTTGGTTAATGATTATGTGAAGTAGCATTCTAGAGTGTTCTTTTTAATTTTCTAATTCTTTTGCAAGAGAAGGAAAAACAATTTAATAATGACTATTAATAATAAGTCATTGAAAAGGTATTAGAAGGTATTTATTAAGAATATTATAAATTTATTATAAAAATATAGGGTTACCTTAAGCCTTAAATTTATTAAGTAATCTATCTAAACATCACAAAAAATTCATTCATGTTCTTAAAAATATTATTTACTAAAACACTTAATTTATCTCGCAATTGCATTTTCCTTTAATAATTAAGATTGTCATAATTTATTTAGATTAGATAGATCCTCTATAACATTAGTGGTAATAATATCCACATGAATATCAACTCACATGGATACTCTAATTAAAACTAACGACTCTTCAATTATGATACTTCAGAATATTTTTCATCCTATGAATACAGGAGGTTTATTTTTTTATCTTATGTTAGTAACAAAACTAAATAAGTGCTTAATAATAAAACATGAATACCATATGGGTTTTAAATTTAAATTAATTGACAACATTGAATTAATTTTAAGTTAGAAATATGGTTGACCAAAATTTAAAATATAAAGCAAATGGATAAAATGAAGAACACAAGCTTATACTGAGAGGGGGGGGGGTGAACAGTATAAGACCACTTTTTACTTTTTTTTTCAATTCAATATTATGCAATGTATAGATAGCAGTATCAATAGCATTAATCAAAGAAATGAACAAAACACCATCCACAAAAGCGACACAACAATTTTCATGGTTCACCCAACGCGGGCTACTCCATGGAGAAAATATTTTTCTAAAACTTTCTCAATCAATATCTTGGGAATCCTTCCCAATTACAATGTTTATGGACCTATATCCAAAGGAGATGTTGATCCCCTAAATCTCAAGTTTGTGGATCTCTTCCATAGGAGAACTCTTTCCCATTCTACTATGGCTAGTGATCTTCTAGAAGACTTTGTCTCTCTGCTACACTGACTGGTGGATATCTCTCCACTTGAAGACTCCTCACTTAGATATATCTTCAATTATCATGGCTACTAGATATCTATCCATTGAGACTCTATCCTCTGTACTCTATCACCTGCAAAGCTCTATCAATAGGTTCACTCAGAACCTACTCAAATATGCTCAATAGGCTCACATAGAACCTGCTCAAATCTGATCAATAGGCTCACTCAGAACCTACTCAAAATTTCTCAACAATATCACACAAAAATTATCCCAATATGCTCAATAAATCCTCTCTAGGACTTGCTCAAATATGTGTAGCAAGCTTTCACAAAAGCTTACACAAAAATAGTCCACAAGCCTTCTCAAATACTTACCTCAAATAAAATCAACAAAATCTCAACTCAATCTCATAGAAGCATAAAGAGAATTTTTAGAGACTCAATATGTTCTATACTCAAATCCCAATATCAATTCAAAGCAATCTCAACTTAGCTCAATCTTATAGAAGCATAAAGAGAATTTTTAGAGACTCAATATGTTCTATACACAAATCCTAATCTCAAATGAGATTAATCTTAACTCAATCTCATAGAAGCATAAAGAGAATTGTTAGAGACTCAATATGTTCTATTCTCAAGGCTCAATCCCAACTCAATCACAATATAGAATGGTTTTGTTTCATGGAACTTGAACAACCACTTCATGCAACCACTTGACTAGGATCAATCAACTCTACTCAACCAATCACTTCAAGAAATAACTCTTTCTCATAAACCCTAGTCCAAACATGAATCAACTAACTCAAAATGTTTCCAACAACACTCAACAACAAATCTTACATAACAATGATAATCATGTTATTTTCTAACTCAAGTTCAAGTTCTTTGCATCACCCATTGGCTTCAGCAACAATGCTAATAAGAGAAGGTTTTAATCACAACTCTCAATTCAAAAAACCTTGAAGCATAAACTCAAATTAATTCACTCAAACAATGGTCTAAACAACAATGCTTATCAAAAAAGGTTTAATCACAACTCACAATCCAAAAAAACTTGAAGCACTAACTCAACCACTTTCAAAAAGGAAACCACAATCAATCCTTTTTACTCCAATGATATTTCAAAAATCAACCACCCAAATAAAATTATTGGAGAGTATTACTCATACCTTTTTGATGCCTTATGAGTTGTCCACTAAATCTATCACACTCAACACACTTTCTTTTTCAACTCTTAACAAGGGTTATAGATATTGAGTAATAACACAACAATAATATCCAAATAACACCTTATTACTCCTAATTTATTTTAACATCCATCAAAGTTCTTTTTAAAAGAAAACCCTTACTCAAAATAAATTTCACTAAAAAGAAGTTTATCAAAAACCCTTATTACTCCTAACAATTTCAAAAATCACAATTAAAAATAATTCACAACTCAAACAACAACCATGACTTTAATCCCTACGGTTACTCAAAAAATCAACTAACGAAGCACCTTTACCCCTTATCACTCCACCTTAGGTAATCCAAACAAAAGATTAATAAAAACCTTAATACATGCCTCGAGGGGAATCGAACCCTTGTCTTGCTCCAACACGAACGCCCTAGCCACGACCAAGCTTCCACATGAGCTGCGGGCTTATTGGTGAAAAAGAAGCACCACCCACTTCTTATCCTTCACCCTCTTTCACCAAGCAAAAAGTATGTGCCTTGGGTGCCTCAATAGAACAAATCCAAAAATGATGCTTGTGGGAATCGAACGCACAACCTCCTTGTCACCAAAACCTTTGCACAATCCACATTGCCACTAGGCCATGATGCCCAATGTGTTTTTGGAATTTGTCGCTATCTCCCTTTAATGTTCGCTGCATCACTTAAATGAAAAACACGAGCTCTTTTTCTTTGCAAATACCAAGTGCAAATATCAACGAGCAAGGATGAATGAATTAAAAAAATCAATGGCATATTTATATGCCTTCCCTTTGCTTTGGAAACATCAGCCTTTTTGAAACTTCCTTCATGACGTCGGCAGATAAAATTTTAATTTTAATTTTAAAATATAAATATAAATTTAAAAATAATAAAATTTAAACTAAATATTTAAAATTAAATATCTCCATCACTAGGGCACATTTTTCAATAAAACGAAAAGCCAACTTGGGTTTTAAGAAAAACCCATTTCAAATCTACCATCTATGGTTTTAAATAAAACCTTTAAAATTAAATTTCTTCATCACTGGGGCACATTTTTTGATGAAACAAAAATCCAACTTGGGTTTTAAGAAAAACCCATTTCAAACCTTCCATCCATGGTATTAAATAAAAACCTTTTGCAAAGCTTCCCTTGAAGCTCCTTTTTGAACCAAATGCCATGCATCCCTTCTTGAACCTTTGATCAAAAACTTTACTTCTCATAAAGCTCTTTGTGAAACACAAACATAGTGCTTACATACATAGATCCTTTTGACATCAATGACAACTCTTAGCTTAGGGACTCAAAATGTCCAACATAAAATTAATTAATTGATAATAACACAAATAATTTTTGTAATAGAATACTAAGTAATCTATTTGAATGATAATGTAATAATTACAAAATAAAAAATATAAATTTTAAATGGATTTAATAAAAAATATAAATTTTAAATTAAACATTTAATTATCAACTTAAAAATAAATATCTAAGTTTTACATTAAACAATTAAGTAATATATATTCCTTGGAAAAAATTAGTAACTTTCATTTTAGAGTTTGAAAAAATATTACAATGACATGGGTACTAAAAGCACGAGGATACGGAAACAAAAAGGAATATGCCAAGCACGATGCGTGTAAAACCAAAATTAACGCTAAAAGCCTATATATTGAAAGAACATAGACGAATTGACACAAGATAAAAGCAGTATGAAATATAGCCTTCTTTATTGATATGCTTTCAAAGTCATGTTACAATACAACTCCTTCATTTCTTAGGGGATAGGAGCGTCAAATATGTTTCTCATCTTGTTAGAGTTAAAGTGCACTATGCCTTCAGTTTGACACTTGTCAGTTTCATTGACAAGTGTCATGTTCATCATATAGGCTTATGCCTATATATTGTAACCTATTTTTATCAATAATCAATCCCTTAAGTTTTCCCTCTTGAAATTTGGTATCAGAGCTCCAGGCGGTCTCCTGAGCTTGTGAGCTTGAGGGGGGATTTCCCTCATGGAAATCCTCCCTCCCCCCATTTTTTAATTTTTTTACCGAGGGAGTATGCTCTCCATCATTTTGATGGATCAGAAACTAAATGGTAAACATTTTAAATTTTGGAAAATATTTTTTATTTTTTTAGTTTTCCAAGTTTATTTGTAGATCTATTTCATTTGGGAGGATTCAAGCAGTCCCCACATCTCGGGTTCGATCCTGAGCCCCTGGTGCAATGCAGCCTCAAGTCCTGGCTTGCTCTTGTCTTGGATGATGTGAAGAGAGCTGGGTCCATGAGCGTGAGGTGAAGGGATCCAGACCAGCGAAGCCCTTTCTAGTTTTTTTCAAGTTTAGAGCTGTGTATTTGAAGTTTAGAGCTGAGTATTTGTGGTACGTGGTCTTGCGTGGGTCATATGGCGCACCAGCTTTACAATCCTAGTCAGTCCCTGGGCGCTGCCGGGCGGGGGAACTCTGCACTTGGTTACGAAACAAGCAGGACCTACGACTCCCCGATGTTTTCACGTGAAAACGGTGGCGGAGCATTTGATCCAACGACATTTTCATCCAGGGAGTCCCGGTATTTCCCGGTGGACCCGTTGTCTCATCCTATGCAGTCGGAAAATCCCGGTGGGTTGGCTCTTTCGGGTGAGCGCTATATGTACGGTGATCGCATGGCTAGCGATCGCCCACCCATTGAAGGCGCTAGGCGGCTCGGCTCGTTGGGAATGGACCGATACGTGCCCTCCGAGGTGATTCAGAGATCAGATTCCTCTCGATATTTTCTCGGCCAAAGCCTTCTCATGAATGGGAGTGACGCTGGACTTTACAGAGCTGGTGAAGCATTCAGATCCACTGGCAGTTATTTGCCTGGCAGGCATTGGGCAAGTCTGGTTTCTCCTTCGTTGCAGCAGATCATACCATGGCCTGGTGCTTTTGCGGCTGCCGCCCTATTTTCTCGATGGCCGCCCGCACGGATCCCATCAAGATGTCGTCGATGGTTTTTGGTGTTTCTATTCAGTTGTCCGAGGACGAGAAGCGGAAGGCCCGAGCTTGTTCCTCTTGCTGCGCGTCTGCTCCATCTCAGCTTTCGTGCAGGCCATGAAGACTCCGTCCAACCTGCAACTCTCTCCATCGCCACCGCATTGTTTGCCATTGATTTTTTTTTTTTTGCCTCGATCTTTTTAGATTTTGTGGGACCACGCAGCAACTGAACTTCGATTGCCCCAATTAGGAGAATAATTAATTGTGCCATCAGGATTTCATTTTGGTGGAAGCAGAATTGTGGTGTGATGTCCGTGAATTCATGGGAAATACTAAAGATTTTAGCGTCCATGGAGGAGCAAATCTGCCGCCATAAGCTGGCGTGAAAGCAGATATGGATGCATGCATAACGAACGTGTTGGCTTCCTTCCAAGTGGCTACCCATCTGCAAGAAAACATCTTCTTCGACGAAAACAACGACAAGCTAAGCGCGAAGCGGGCGGTCCTCCGCCTATGGTTCTATAACTACGACTGCTCTTGAAGACTGTGGTGCAGACCTAAAAAATGGAGGATCCGAAACTTCCAGCTGATTTCTGTGATGGGATGTTTACTGGCGACAGTTTGTTCCCTTCGATGTTACGGAGGTGATTTTTTTTTTATAAGTATGCTATGGTACTATTTACCCTCGGTGACATCGACGAAGGGAAAGGAAATATTTTATAAAGTGGATGGGGCCACTTTATTTATTTAAATGTATGGGGACTTGACATTTTTAAATTTACGACAGTATGGTCTCATTGTTTTAATGTTTTTCCATATGGGAATAGAACTGGAAGGCCCACATGGCCTTTATTGTATTTGCCCATATAATTCCCCTGTGAGGGAAAAATTGAGATGTCTATTTTTTTTTTGCTTGAGAGCGATGCCGCCATTGAGCGATGTTTTGCTGCTTACAGAATCATGTTGTTGTTTTTCATTATGATGAAGGCCCCTTTGATAATGGAATATAGGGGTATTTATAGTCATTGGAAATGTTTTTCCATGACGGACACAATGGTGGTGTCATATTATAATTTTGAGGCTATTTCATTTTAGTTTTTTAGCCTCAAATTTTTTTACCTTGGAGTGCACTCTCGGTTGTACCCGAAACTCCTAAGGTAATTTTATTTGTGATCCTTGTACCTAGTGACTTTTTCTATACACTTGGCGAATGCAGTGGCTGGTTACCCATGCATTTCAGTCGGATGACATGGTCACCATAAGGACACTTATACTAGGGACTACAGACAAAGACACCCTAGACTCTATCCGAGGTTTTTTCGGATCTACTTCTGAAGACTACAGACGAAGACACTTCAGAAGATTCTCTTATTTTCTTCTTCTCTCCTATTTTTGATCTATGGATCATTTTATTGTATTGAGTGCATTTTCTATAGAGACCGACACTCTTATATGGCTTGTTTTTCCTTTCATTAGGTGCATTTTCGGCAGAGATCGACACCTTCTATATTGAGTTCACCATGAGGAGGGATTTCATACTCATGGTGAATCTAGTTAGTGACCTACGAGAGGCAACATCCTCTGAGGATGACCTGCAGAGGCAAAAAACCGAGAAGTGGCTGACCCTAAGGCACCCATGATGACCCTGAGGCACTTAGACGACTGACCCAGTGGCAACAGACCCGTGGAAGTGGCTGACCCTGAGGCAATAGACCGAGATGTATACACAGTGAATCTAGCATTATTCACAGTTGGAGAGCCAAGAGCACAAAGCACGAGCCTAAGACCAAATCAGCAATAAGGAGGATGATAGGTTGTTTTCGAGAAGTCAACATTAAGGGGGAATGTTACCTAATGTTGACTTGCTTTGTTTTTTCTTTAGTTAGGATAGTGCACTTTAAGGGGGAATGTTAGAGTTAAAGTGCACTATGCCTTCAGTTTGACACTTGTTAGTTTCATTGAAAAGTGTCATGTTCATCATATAGACTTATGCCTATTTATTGTAACCTATTTTTATCAATAATAAATCCCTTAAGTTTTCCCTCCTGACATCATCACATCCATGGATAGCAATCCTTCTTTCGTGTGCCCACATGTAAGATGGACGGACCAAAATGTCATCGTCGCTTGTGTATATGATTGTTGACTCCTTCCTGCTCCTATGATTTCAGAAACCTATGTTCAAAGAAATAGAAAAGATTAATAGCACCTACAGACAGAATAAAACATTTATTTCCCAAGGCCTACTGTTAGTATATGCATGAAAATATTAAAACGATAACAAAATGACCTCAGATCGACCTAAAATTTTAACAAAAGCATAAATATGTTACCATGAAGTCACTGCAAAAGGAATAGTCTATAAATTCCTCACATATTTTTATTCGCTCCAGGGTGGGACGAATAGACCTACAATAACTTGTTAGAAAGCACCCTCTTCAATGTCCTATCCAAAAAGCTCCAAATGACCTACAAAGTTGGGGTTAGCTAATTGGGGGTGTTTTGGGAAGACCTAGAAGGTTAGATTTCTCCAATTTGGCCTCTATCACCCAGATTTTTCTAGTGCCATCTACAAGTTAGTAAAGGCAAGAAATGATAAAAACCTGGTCAAAATTGCTTAGAATGAAGTGAAATTTAAACTACAGCCTATTTAACAGACCTAGAATAAGATGCAAAAGAAAAATTAGAGAAATCTATCACATATTTCTAATCACTCCGGGGTGGGGCGATTAGCTCTATGATAGCTTGGGGGGCACCCGGGGGTAGAATGCCCACCGTTTGGGACTCTGTTTCGGCACCAATCCACTTGGGATGGGTCCAAAAATTCTTATGGGGTTTTGTTGACAAATTTTGTGGAATATGTGGCCAAATATCGGGTTTTGGGTCCGGATTCGTGCTTCCAATAATCACCCAATAACCTCCCTTTCGAATTAGAGATTAAGGATGTGAAAGGCACAAATCGTAAGTAGGTATGTAAATTGGTAGCACTTCATTTCTCAAATGATCCTTCTTTGTATATTTTTGGGTGAGAAAACTCACCAATTTATAGACCTAGGGTCTCTTTGTTTGAATTGCACATGCAAGGGCACTACTTGAGTTGTTTTTCCTATTTTGAGAGAAAAGATAATTCCCTGATTTTGAATCTCCTTGCATGAGGTCTCTAAAATAAAGACATGCATGACTGAAGTCTCTCTTCTTGATTTGGAGTAGTTCCTCACAATTACATGGCCTGAAGCTTCAGTTAACTGGAAAACTTGTCGAGGTTTGAATTTTTGCCAGTCAAACTTGCTATTCACCTCACCCTAGTGTGAATGCTGATATTCATCTTTGGGTGGGACAAATACCAGTTTGTATTCGTCCCTAGGTGGGATGAGCAGAGAGCAAGGTGCCAAAAAGGTGCCAAATTGACCTCTAACCTCCAAATTGCTTTTAGGAGTGGTTAGGACCACTATTTAACCTCTAGGGGCTGCCCTAGGGGTTGTGTGTGTCAATGCGATCAGCGCTTGTCGTCACATAATCGAATTGGTGTTGTTTTGGTGTCTATAGATGCCCCTTTTTGGGAAGCACTATGCAAGGCACAACATCGAGCAAAAATAGATAACCAAAGCACTAATGATTAGGGTTTCTCAGTAACCTAACCAACTCTTGATGCCCCAAGTATGGAAAGGGCATGCATTCTTGAATACTTGCTTCTGATGAGCTAAGGAACTTAATTCAAGTGTTAACTTTTTCAGTGAGGTGTTACTTGAGCTTGGACATTGATCACTTATGACTAGGCAAAGGGTGCAACCTTTTATCTATGGGAACCTTGAGTTCATGATTCACGAATGCCAAGTGTTTGATCAGCTTGTGATTATTGCTTATTTGCTGCCCCAAGTAGGGGTGTGATTGTCTTTGTCAATGATCCTTTGAGTGCGTGTTATTTCCTTGATTGGGTATATCCTTATTGATTGGTGACTAAGTGTGACTACCCCCTCAAGTGACGAATCTATGAGGGAATGACCGACATGAGAAAAGTGACGAGTTGCTTAACCCAAGATGACTTAGGTAAGTGTGCCTTCAGTTTTTTACCATTGAATGCAAAAGTAGTTTCCAAACATTCTAACCTATTTTTGGTGGGTATGAACTCTTTTTGCGATGCATTTTGGAGCTAAAATTGTCAAAAATTTGTCTTCCCGTGGAGCGGTCCGGCTATGATAGCCTTCTTAGGGATTAGGATAGGGACAATGTGTAACTCTAACGTCTATTTTGGATGCCAATAATGTCAGGCGCAAAAGCGCCTTCATTCTGTAAGTTTATTGCTATTTTTGGTTGGGTTTTGACCCTTTTGGTGATGTCGTTTGGGGATGAAATTCTCAAAAATCCATCTTCCCGTGGAGCGGTCTGGCTATAGTAGCCTTCTGATGGGGGACCGAGAAATAAACACAGACTCACACTCATGAATTCCAAATTTTCTCTCTGTATTAAAATTGGAAAATAAACTTACAAATAGCCCGCAGGCTTACAAATGACCAACACTCGGCTTGGTCTTCAACATCACACCTCTACATCTATTCTCGATCCACCACCATGACTATTACATTCAAATGGGTTTTTATAGAGGCCCCGACCCTCTGAAGCATCAACTCATGCATTAATCGGGACACCAACCCGATTTATTACAAAGACTGGGTTTTTATAGAGGCCCCGACCCTCTGGAAGATCAACACAAAAATTGGGACACCAACCCGATTTAAGACCCCACTCCGCACGATCCTTGTCACCACTGAATCCATCAGAAAACCCTACATGCCCATACTTTTCGTTTCTCGTGCTCTTGGGTAATCACCCGCTTTTACTGCACATTGTGCCACGTGTCATTCGTAACACCCCTTGAAAATACCGCCTGTCACGGTTCCCGCCATCTCTTTCTTCTCCTTCGTCTTCTTCTCTCTCTGCCACGATATCATGACGTTTTTGCCCCCCCTACACTCATTTGCATTTTTGGTCACGATATCGCGACATGTCGTGATATCGCGACATGTCGTGATATCATGACCTTTCAGCCTTTGTGCTTTTATTTCAAATTCTTGTCGTGATATCACGACCGTTTCGTCGCTCAGCCTTCCACTCTGATTTTCATCACGACATCACGACGTCATGATATCGCGACATCATGATATCATGACCGTTCTGCCATTCAACCTTCTGCTTTGATTTTCGTCATGATATCGTGATGTCGTGATATCGCGACCACCCTCTGCCTTGCCCTGCTTTCTCCTTTGATGTCGTGATTTCGTGACGTCACGAAATCGCGATGTCGCAATTTTGCCACCAGCCTCTGCCTTCCAAGTCTTTCGTGCCACTTGTGTCACGATATTGTGACACAATTTATGTCGCGATATTGCGACAGTTTCTTCCCTTAGGCCTTCCTCCGCCATTTGTGTCACGATATCGCGACACAATCCCTGTCGCGATATCGCGATAGTTTCTACCTTCAGCATTTTCATGCCATATTTTTCTTCCTTAGCCGACTCTTCTGAAGTGGATTTCCCGCAACTGGATGCCTTTGCATCAGATGTTACTAGATGCTCCTGCATTAGACACCCGAGGTTAGTGGAGAAGTGATCTTCACTTCTGCATGGTCTGGTTGCTGCCTCCTGCAACACCTCTAGACATTCCTCTGCCTCTGCAGTCTGTTTGCACTCCTCTTCTCTCTTTCTCTGTTTCTCCTCACGCTGTCTACGTAGCTCCCTTTGCAGGGCTTTCACTTGCCTCTACAAATCTCTCTTGAGCAGTTCCTCCTGCAGGGCTTGCACTTGCCTCTGCAATGCCTTGAACTCTCTCATTGTCATCATATTTCCACTGATCCCGGTGCAACTGCCTCATGTCTGATGATCTGTTACACACTCGAGAATCCTAAAATCTCTCTCCTATTTCAGAACCCGACCATAGATCCTGGCGTAAACTGCCTCCCAGTAGACGATCTATTTAAGCACTCAGAATCACTTGCTCTGATACCACTGATGGGGGACCGAGAAATAAACATAGACTCACACTCACGAATTCCAAATTTTCTCTCTATATTAAAACTAGAAAATACACTTACAAACAGCTCGTAGGCTTACAAATGACCAGCGCTCGGCTTGGTATTCAACACACACCTTTGCGTATATTCTTGATCCACCACCGTGACTATTACATTCAACTGGGTTTTTATAGAGGCTCTGACCCTCTGAAGCATCAACTCACGCATTAATCGGGACACCAACCTGATTTATTACAAAGACTGGGTTTTTTTAGAGGCCCAACCCTCTGGAAGATCAACACAAAAATCGGGACACCAACCCGATTTAAGACCCCACTCCGCACGGTCCCTGTCACCACTGAATCCATCAAAAAACTCTGCATGCCCATCCTTTTCGTCTCTCGTGCTCCTGGGTAATCACCCGCTTTTACTGCACCTTGTGCCACGTGTCATCCGTAACACCCCTTGAAAATATTGCCTGTTGCGGTTCCCGCCATCTCTTTCTTCTCCTTCGTCTTCTTCTCTCTCTGCCGCGATATCGCGACATGTCATGATATTGTGACATTTCTGCCCCCCTGCGCTCATTTTCATTTTTGGTTGCGATATCACGACATGTCGCGATATTGTGACCTTTCAGCCTTTGTGCTTTTATTTCAAATTTTTGTCACGATATCACGACCATTTCGTCGCTCAGCCTTTCGCTCTGATTTTTGTCGTGACATCGCGATGTCACGATATTGCGACCGTTCTGCCATTCAACCTTCTGCTTTGATTTTTGTCACAATATCGTGACCACCCTCTGCCTTGCCCTGCTTTATCCTTTGACGTCATGATTTTGTGACGTCACGAAATTACGACATCGCAATTTTGCCACCAGCCTCTGCCTTCCAAGTCTTCTGCACCACTTGTGTCGCGATATCGTGACACAATTTTTGTCGCGATATCGTGAAAATTTCTATCCTTAGGCCTTCCTCCGCCATTTGTGTCATGATATCGTGACACAATTCCTGTTGCGATATCACGACAGTTTCTGCCTTCATCCTTTTCACGCCATCTTTTTCTTCCTTAGCCGACTCTTCTGAAGTGGCTTTCCCGCAATTGGATGCCTCTGCATCAGATGTTACTGGATGCTCCTACATCACCTTCTTAGGGAATAGGATAGTGAGGATTTGTGACCCCGACATCTATTTTGCATGCCCGGAATGTCAAGTGCCAAAGCACTTTTATTGGACACTTTTATTGCTTGTTTTTGGTGCACTTTGTGCAGTTTTTGCTATTTTTAAAATTTTTGCTCTATATTCATCCCTTGGTGGGACGAATACCAGTTTAGTCTTTTCATGGTTTGTTTTTATGCACATGTATTTACATTGATGTATGCATATACTATTATGAATGCGATGTTTCTAATTTATATGATGTATGCATATGGACTGAATGAAATGATTTGTTGATAACTTGTCGATGGCACCATAGACTGTACAATATTTATTGGCTTTCTGTACAGATGTGATGACTTTGTGGCATGAATTTGCATGTGGTAACTTTTTTTTTTGTATTTTGCATTTTGTTTTATGGTGATGTACGTAATGAAATGTTCCAATTATTTTTAAAATGTAGTTAAGCTTTTTTGGGATTCATATATTTTAACTAACTAGCCAAAATTGTAAATTTATCTTGCAATACTTTTGAACAAGGTATAAATCAGACTTGAGGTTAACCAAGTTATTTCACATCCCTGTGTGTGCAATTGAGTTCATTTATGTGGTATTTTTTAGGATATCGCCAGTTCCAGATAGGCTGTCAACCAAACCTGTACTGAGGATCACCTAATTAGCTCCACTAACTTCGTTGTTGTATTTAGTAAAATTAATCCATGAGACAATCTAAGGTACCATAAGCTAGCTCATCCACATGCAAACATTGGTCTATGCACATGCAAAGCTAATGTGATAGACATATCATCATGCGGTTAGGATACCACAATTTCCAGGTAGGCTGTCCACCAAACCCATAATGAGGATCACCTAGATGGTTTCGAATGCTGAGAATTCCAGGGATTCAAGTTCAGGATTTTTATTTGCTCAACGGTTTAGGATACTTGCTCATATACATAGTGATAAAAATCATAGTTTATTTTTCTCTTTGTTTTTCGTTTTTAGCAAGGATTTTGAATAGTGGTGATAACCATTGTTATGTGATTTGGCTTTTGAGATTTGTAAGGTCGAGCTTGTAGGTTTGTGGCTTGTGAATGACATTGATCCTTTTGGCCTTGGGGATGACTACCCATCCTATTTAGGGATGTGTATTACGAATCCTTACGACTTGGAGAACCAAAGAGGATGATGGAGATTATGAAGTAAGGGCATTGATATTTTAGGCCTTGGGGATGACTACCCATCCTGTTCAGGGACGTGTAGTACGAATCCTTACAACTTTGAGACCAAAGGTGATTGGAGATGGTCATGATAATGGTTTGTGGGAGTTTTTTATTTGAATGGCATCAATCCTTTTAGGTCTTGGGGATGACTACCCATCCTTGGTAGGGACATGTAGTATGAATCCTTACAACTTTGGGGACCAACGGTGATTGGGATTTTTGGTAGTGGTGAAAACCACTATTTATTAGGGGGAATTGATGGGGAAGAGCTCATCCTTTTGTCAATTCTTAGCACTCTTGAACCATTCACACAGGGGGATGAATAGGCTAATCTTTCACCAATGGTGCCCTATACTGCTTTGTAGGTTTCTCTGGCATTCACACAACATAGGAATTATTTTATGTGTTTTAACTTGTGTAGGGATGTTACGTAATGAGGCGTGATCCAAGTAAAAATTTCTCATGTAAAATCTGTGTAACTTTGTACAGTTTTTGGCTAGAAATTTAAAGACAGCTGAATGATGAAAACCCTATATACATTAGGAGACAACTAACTATGCTAAAAATGGCGATGGTGTTATTCTGGATGTATGCGTTTATGAAATGGATTTGATGTGGAAAATGATGGAATTGCCAAGTAATTATAGTCTATGGTGCTTTTGACTTCATATGGATGCGATGCCTAATGCAACCTATATTTTTGTATTTTTATTTTGACAAGTATGCATGGAATTGAAATGCAATGTTTTTTTTTTGTTTTTTTTTATGATTTTATTGTTTTTGTTTGTTTTTGAATATTTATTTTGACCAAGCGGTTATGGGAACCCTTGGAGATTTTGGTGTTTGAACAAAGGGTTTATGGATACCTTTGGAGCATTTTTGGGGTTGACCAAGCGATTGTGGGAATTCTTGGAGCTTTTGGTTTGACCAAAGGGTTTATGGATACCTTTGGAGCATTTTGGGTTGACCAAGGGATTACGAAAATCCCTGGAGCATTTTGGGTTGACCAAGGGATTACGAAAATCCTTGGAGCATTTGGCTTGACCAAAGGGTTTATGGATACCTTTGGAGCATTTGGTTGGACTATGGCTCTCTAGATGTGGAATGGCCTCAAATGACTGATGTTCAAGGGTTCTAGCTCCTTGATTCCTTCAAGAGAGGTGAGCCGATATGTTCCAGGTCCTATTCTACTATCAATCACATAAGGACCTAACCATTTTACCACAAACTTGTCCCTTAGATGGGACAACAAATTAGAATTTTGTTGGTTCTATTTTAAGACCAAGTCACCGACCTGAAATTCCCTTAAGTGGACCTTCATGTTGTATGCTTTCTTAAGTCACTCTTGATAGATACACAAATGCTCAAGAGCATTGACGTGTCATTCGTCAAGCAACGTCAGTTGGTATAATCGGGCCTACCATGCAGTGTCATCATCGATGAACTCTTGCATTGAAATGTGCAAGGAAAGGATTTCCAACTCAAGAGGCATGACTGCCTCAGAGCCATACACCAACAAAAATGGAGTTTCCCCAATGGGCATCCGAATGCTTAGTGTGATAAGCCCATAGGGAAAGTGGGATTTGAATGTGCCAATCCTTATGATTGTCTACGATGATCTTTTTGAGGATGGCAACTAGCATTTTGTTTGACGCTTTTGCTTGCCCATTTGCCTACGAATAATAGGGTGTTGAAAAACTATGCTGAATTTTGTACTTTGTGGTCAAAGCACGCACATATTTATTCTTGAATGATGTCCCATTATCTGATAGGATCTTGGATGGAATACCAAAATGACATGATGTTATGCAAAATAAACTCCGCAATGTGGGTTCTAGTCATAAAGGTTAACGAAATTGCTTCCACCCACTTGGTGAAGTACTTTGTGGCCGTTATGATGAACATGTGATGACCTGACGATGTAGGGGAGATCTTTTGATTAGATCAAAGCCCCATTGTGAAAAATGCCAAGCCAATTGGATCGGTTGCAAGGCTTGAGAAGGTACGTGTGTCAAATTAGCATGGTGTTGACACTTCATGCACTTCTTTACATATGCGCAACAATATTGCTCTAAATATGGCCAATAATAGCCCATGCAAAGAATGCACTTTGTGATGGCCATACCACTGAAGTGCCACCACATGTACCATCGTGTGCTTGGGTGATTTCCCAAGTAGATTCTTGCTGGTCCAAGCAATGGAGGAGGATTCCTTCATAGCTCCGATGATACAAAACATCGCCTAACAAGACATGTTTTGTCGCTTTCTATTTAAATGATCTTTTTGTGGCCTGTGTCAATCCAAGTGGGAGGTTACCTAGCTTAAGGTAATCCCTTATGGATGTGTACCAATCTTGCTGATCAGAAACCTTGATGGTATGAATGGCCAATCCCTCTTGAAGTTCATCCCTAGCAAAAATTGAGCGGGAAAGAACTTGTAAAAATAGTATTGTGTTGCTATTAAGAGGGGTCAGGGGGAACAAGGACCCCCAGTTGGCTCGAGTCAAACAATCATGGATTCGAGAGAACCTATATTGAGATGGTTCAATCAAGATCAGGTGGATTCCTGGCATTAAGTTAGATCTTGCATGCTCCATCATGGATTGCGATAGTGTTTTAACCTGAATGGTTGTCATATCAGCGAAAGGGTCTTGTGGGATTAGTGACCCCAAGGAGGCAATAGTATCCGTAAAATTATTCGATGATCGAGATAGTGCCTCAATATCATACCATTCAAGTTGTGCTAGGAATTTTTCCACAAGGGCTTTGTAGGACTGCAAAACTGGACATTTACATTGGAATATCCCCTTGACTTGATTGCCAATTAATAGTGAATCACCAAAGATGTTTAAATATTTGATGTTCATGGTGACTGCTATCTAAATACCTATGAGCAAGGCTTCGTATTCTGCATTTTTGTTGGTGCACGGGAAGTTTAATTTAAATGACATAGGCATTAGAGCCCCTTGTGGAGTGAAGAATACAATTCTCGTGCCACATCCTTGCTCACACTTAGAACCATCAAATAATAGGGTCATGTCAGCCTGTGACTCAGGCTCATCAGAATCTGGAGATTCTGAAACATGAAAAACCCCATCATTAAGTAGTTCTACGATCAGAGGCTGATCATCTTCAAGAGGAGCCTCTGCCAGTTGATCGATGATGACTTGAAATTTTATGGATTTTTGTCCAATGAATTCTATGTCAAACTCCATCAACAAAATGATCCATTTTGATGTACGGATACTATGATAAGTACGAATCATCATGTATCGTAATGGATTCTCCTTAGACACAACATACATCATATTGCTGAGCATGTAGTGGTGTAGCTTTTTGGTAGAAAACACCACTGCCAAGCAGATCTTTTCAACGTATGCATAGTTAAGTTCATAACTTACCAGGGTGCGACTAAGATAGTAAGTAGCCTGTTCTTTATGTAGTTCATTTTTTTGGGACAACATGGCACTCAATGCCACATCAGTAGCTAAGATGTATAAGTAGAACGACACTCCTAGTCTAGGTGGTGCCAATACTGGTGATGAATCCAAGTATTGTTTAATGTCTTCAAAGGCTGACTGGCACTCGTCATCCCAGTGAAATGTTACCCCCTTGTGCAATAATTTATTCATGGGTCAGAACTTGTCAGATAGTTGCGCTATGAAGCGCTTGATTGACGCGACCTTTCCCTATAGGCTTTTGAGCCGCTTGATGGTAGTTAGGGGAAGCATTTCAAGGATTGCCTTGACTTTGTATGGGTCTAACTTGATTCCTTGTTTAGAGACTATGTAACCCAAGATCTTTCTAGATGTGACGCAAAATACGCACTTCTTGGGATTGAGTCTGACTTTATGTTCCATGAGGTGATCGAGGATCTTGCTTAAGTCATCGAGTTGATCTGGGCACAAAAGAGATTTGGCCAAAAAATCATCCATGTAATCTTCCAAAATTGTGTGCATGTAATCATGGAAGATGTACGTCATGGCACGTTGGTAGGTGGCGCTAGCATTTTGAAGTCCAAAAGGCATGACCTTATAGCAAAATGTCCCCCAAGGCATTATGAACGGCATTTTTAGTTGGTATTCGAGATTGATACAAATCTGATTGTATCCCGAGAAACCATCCATGATGGAAAGCATTTCATGACCTTTTGTAGTGTCTACCAATGCGTCAATACTTGGCAAGGGAAAATCATCCTTAGGACTCGCTTTGTTTAGATCTCAAAAATTGGTGCATATGTGAATCCTCCCATTGATATTTTTGACGGGAACCATGTTAGAAAACCATGGCGGGTAATCCACATAGATGAAAAACTGTGCATACAATAGATTTTGTAGCTCGTATTTGACCATTAAGGCCACTGTTGGGTGCATCTTACATAGTTTTTGCTTCACTGGCTTGATTTTCGGATCAAGCGTTAGATTAGTCTAGCCCCGACATGTCTTTGTATGACCATGCAAAAAACTCCTCTTTGAGAAGGGCAATGTAGTCAGCTTGCTCTTCGGGGGATAAACTTACACCCATATTGATGATTTGCAAATTCACTAGATCTGAGTCGATGTCTATGTTAGTCATCTCCTCGACCAACATGTGGGACCCGTCCTCCAACTGGTTTGGAGTCGGGATCAAGTGGATATCGTTTGTTGAATTTAGATCATTGTTCAAAATGTCAGGTTCCTCTTCAGCATGGAAGACATCCTAAGTTTGTCCTGGGGTGAAATGGAACATCCCACCACAAGGCCAGTACTCTTATGGGGATGGTGGTGTGTTAGCATGCTCCTAGTCTATAGCATCTAGGTCTAGATGCAATAACTGTGTTGGGTCAGCTGGATCATGGATGGGGGTGGTTAGATCAATGGATATCATGTTGATGAAATGATTGTGGTCTCCATTACCGTGGGTGTGACTGCTCAGACATCCTAGATGATCTTTGTGTTCCAGATATGGATCTGTGGGTACTGGCACAAATGGATCAGTGCTATGCATAGATATGAATACAGGGTCCGTCCTAGGCACTGATGGTTTTATAGGGTCTCCAGGTGGAAGATGCTCTCTATGTACCTAGAGTGGTGGGTGCAGTAATTTCTATAACTACGCATGATTTAGGTACCACCTATGCCTTGGACCTATGTGTAACTATTTAAACATGTCATCTATGTCCAAGGGATATTGTTGTTGTCGCATATGATTGAGATAAGCCATCTCAGTTTCATCTTCATAATCACTGTCAGAGATCCAAAGGCCTTCGTTGGCTCCAATAGATGTTTATGACATATGAGGCTCATCTTTCTCAAGAAAATTAATGTGGTCCCATTGAGGTTGTTCTGCTCTCTGCGGGGGGACTTGATTCTCTTGAGGTGGCATATGCTTAATTGGAGCATCCAAAGGGAACATTGTCAGGAAGCTCTCTTGATAATAATCTATGGGATATACTTGTGAATTATTGTTATCAGACTCAAAAGGATCCCAAGGTGCTACCTCGTATTCTGACTCATCTTTTGAAGACCCTTCTTGGTCTTGTTCATATCCCTCTTGTAGGGGAGTCCTCGAATTTTCTCCCTGTTCGATCGAAGGGAAAGGGTTGTTATGGTCAACAAGGTTGGTTGTTAGCAATGGGAGATAATCCCCCAATGTATATGTTATGTTAGGATTGGCATATGGATCTAATGCCAACCCATCCTTGTTGCCTATCCCTAGGCCTTGTATGTTCTCTACCAAGATGTCTAGGGGTAAGGGGTGGTTGAACCCTACTCCTGACTTGTCATACGACATTTGATATCTCGGTTGGCAAAGAACACGCACTCATTGTTCATACCTGCCCAACCCATATCCATGCCAATTGCATTGGCCAAGATATCTCAATGCGAAGTCTAGGTTGGACAAATAGTTGACATCCTCTACAAAGGGCTCTTCATCTTCGTCTTCTTACATACAAGTTTCAAAGCCATTATCCAGGTCCCCATAAAAAAAGTGTCTAATTGGGTGGGTATCCTAGAGGAACCACAGAGCTGATGGGGAGTCGATGCCTCCCCATGTCCTGCATGGACTCAAGTGTGGGCGTTACTACAATGTTCCTCACTAAATACTCCCCCAAGCCCATGTTGGCCATCTCAATGATGACTGTTGGTAGTTGATGGGGAGTGAATGGGAGTCCTTCCTTAGTCCACTCCAAGTGGGGTGAACTAGGCATCTCGACTTCCATTCGGCTAGGCATCTCTTCGGTAGAGATGGTTGAGACTAGGGGTGATTCCTCTTCTAGGGGTTTCTTTCCCTTATCCTTTGGTGTGGCCATCGTAGGTGGCATCATTGTTGAAGGACCAAATGAGGAAGATGGACCCTGCTATGGATTCGATGGAATCGGCAACGGGGATGCCTACGGAATCGGACCCTGGTTAGATGGATTCAACTAAAAATCCAAATGTGTTGATGGGAGGGTCGATTGCGACATGAATTGCACCGTATTGCAGTACTTGAAGGGCTCTAAGTCTGTCGGTACTACATGCACCTATCCTTCAAATGTATACTTTAGACACTGATGAGCTATTGAAGGGACACACTTCATATCCCTGATCCAAGGCTGGCCCAAAAAGATATTATAAGCCATCTCACCTTCCAATATGTGGCACAATGTATGAATAGTCTTTTGTCCCACTTGGATGGGTAGGAAATTTGTGCCAACCATCAAGCATATTGCATCATTGAATGCTTGCAGTGTATAGGTGGAGGCCACGATGTGAGATGTCGGCAACTTCAGATGTTTCAGTGCTATTGTTGTGATGATATTACTGGACGAGCCAGTGTCCACCAACACCCTTTTATACGAAATCCCATTGACCCATGCAATAACATGTAGGGGTGGATCCGCCACATCACCAGTCATTGATTTCAATTCATCTTCTCTAAAGGTGATGATTGGTTCTGTACATTGTTTTACATGTCCCACGAAGTTGTTGAAAGAGTTTGCTTCATGGGGTTGTACCTCGATTGCTTTTAAAATATCCTTTAGAGCCTCCCAATGGGGTGTTGATTGTTTAATGAGCTCGTATATGGATAGCCTAGCCGACGTGGTCCTTAGACTTTGGGTAAGTCTAGTCCGAATCATGGCCACTAGTCTAGGCAAGGGAAGTTGTGTAGGGTGCTTTTGGGGTTGTGACGTCGATGGAACTTCTCTAGTGGCCACTATAGGGGCAGCTCCTTGATACCTCTTGTTCCGAGTCACTATGCTTATCATCCCTACATACCCCTACATAGGGCAATTTTGTTGCACATCATTGAATTGAAGGGGTTTTTCCTACACATCATGGGTAGGCAAGGAATCTCTAAAGACTTCCATATGTTGGTTGTTTGGCGCTACGGGGTTGTCCACCACCAATTTATTGTTGTCGATTAGGTCTTATACCAAATCTTTGAATTTCCAACATGCATTAAGATCATGTCCCTTACGCCTGTGGAACCCACAGTACAAGTCCTATTGGTACCCCTTAGGCTTCGGTGCATTGGGATCTATAGTTTGAATCTCTGGTAGGTTGATCAAGTTTGCTACTGACAAGCGGTCAAACAGGGAGTCTTTGGACTCTATGTAAGGTGTAAATTGTCACCTAGGGTGATGCTACTAATTTTGTTCCTGCCTCTGATTTTCTCTATCATAATTATTAGGAGGCACCACCTGATAGTTAGCCTTTTGAGGTTGTTTTGCTTGTGCAGGCTTAAGGACATTTATAGCAACCTGATTGACCGTAGCGGGTTTCTATTGTGTGGTCCCTGTTTTGGTGTTCTTGGTCCATTATTTCTTCTTAGGTTTGGTGATCTTGCCATCCTGTATCTTGATCTCCTCAATGATTTTGGCTTGTGCCAAAGCTTCCTCTAGAGTGGCATATTACTACAGCTGCAATAGCACAAAGATCTCTTCATCATACTACCTGAGGCTAGTTAGGTCACTTAATGATGCCTTTTTCTTGGTGTTGAAGGTGAAGCATTCGAGGAACGCATCCACTAGCTGATCCAAGTTACTGATGCTATGTTTTGGCAACTAAGTGAACCAATCCAAGGTAGGTCTTGTGAATGTGGTTATAAATGTTCTTAGTAACAAAGCATCATTGTTCTGAATGCCAAAGAACTGGCTTAGGAATATAGTCACATGCTCTTGGGCATCCTCCTCCCCTCTAAAGAGTGCCAACTGGGGTAGTTTAAAGTTTTCAGGGTATGGAGGTGTCGGCACTCATGGATGCACAGGATGACTATGGAGTTGGTGTAAAGTGGGCTTTTGGGGCCCAAAAGTCTTGATTTCCATAGACTCTAAGTTCTCTAGCAGCACTTTATATGCATCGAAGGATTTGATTTCTTCCTCCTTAGTTTTCTCCCATTATGGGTTGTGGGGAACTTGAGGCCTGTGGAAGGGTTGTTGGATAGCAACCCTTATGCCTTGGTAGGGCATTTTAGCCCGCTCTTCTTCTTGTTCATACTCATAATCTTCTTGAGGAGTGCCTGGCTAAGACCTATAAACATGGGCGGGTGCCCATCGTTGTTTCTTGGAGGTATTACTTGATGAGGTCGTAGAGACCTATCTCGCACCAAGGGGTTATGCCTCTCATACACTTCTACTTTATGCACACAAGGGGTTGGGACATTCTGAGGCACATTGTTATGAAGCAATTTGGCTATCTAATGCTGAATGCGCTCTTTGATAAGGTGGCACAAATGTTCTAACTATTGTTGATCTTGCCTGAGCTATGTGATTTGTGCTTGGTAGGTGGCATGTCTATCAAATGCCAAGTCAATTTGTTCCACTATTTCTTGTTTAGGAATCCTAGATGCTTCTCCTACATGTCTACCTCGGTCATGGTGATCCAATATTCCTATGGGTTGCTTTCCTCTATCAAGGTTAGCGACATTCACCTGAGGGTCTAGCCTTAATGGGTGATCTTGATACATAGCAGGCATGGAGGTACATCGCTCCCATGCTATGTACTGCTCTTGAGGAATGTGTTAATCTTCCTCGTACTCCCTTTCATATGTGTGCAAGGTGTAGGAAGAATTGTCTTGCCCTGTCTAGAAAGCTTGATACTCTAGATTTGGTCTAGTGTTTCTAATAGTAATACGGGGTAGAGGAGGGATGACGAAATTATGTGGCCCCTCCTTTTGGACCCTCTGTTCTAGCACTTCATCACTAGGCCACTCATAACGAGCATCTAAGGGAGGTCTCCTGTCTATGTTGAGTGCTACATGTTGGTTCTCCTCTTGAAATGCCCTATGCTGAGTGGGGGTGCCACTCAAAGAGGTGCCTCTATAATCCTATTCTGTTATGGCATGATGTGGACTATCTTGGGTGCCATTCTGCCAAGGCAGGATGACTAAGTACTCAAGACTATATCAGAGGCGACTTACCCCCCTTTGTACACTCTCTGCAGCGCTTGCCCATGATTGGGCTTGGCTACGAGTGTACACCATGGTGATGCTTACCTAAATATGCATAGATTTTTATCTTCTTTTAGGATTTTTTTATGCTACACTTAAACAGAAAGGAAACACACAATCAACGCAATGGTTATCTCGTTTAAAGATTAAAAGTGTGCCCTAGAATCTGATTTGGTGTGTTTTAATGTTTGTTTGAAAGCTTTTTATGAAGAATGTTTAAATGCAGTATGATGGCTCTTGTGACTCCCAAAAATGATCGCCCCTTCGATATACCTTTGCCAGGCCAATATACCAACCTCTCTATATACCCGCCCTTATGTGAGGGAAACTATTGGTATGTGAGAGTAGATGGTACATGGAACATAGGCGGTACGAAAAGGGAATCGCTCTTCTTATGACACCTACCATAGAAGACTTATCCTCATGCACTGGGAATCACCCCAGATACAATTGGTCAGATTTTTTCAGGATTTACATCTAGAAACAGTCAAAATCGGGGTTATGTATGCAGTATCTCAAGCCAAGGTGGTGATGAAATCCACCGTTGGTCTTGCTCAAGGGTTGGGGTTTTACGACCAACTCCTTATTGTTTCAAATTACCACGTGGTGTGTGGGGTTCTTTTTAAGTTGCATAAATGAAGCAAACAATAATTCCAACTCTCCTATGCAAGAAAATAACTAGAGAACAGAAAACAAAATTTTGATAGAAGGTGTTTAAGATCTCTACCTCTTCTCTGCCCAAATCGGATGTCTCTGAGTTTCTGCTCTGAAATAGTCCAACGGCTAAAAACTTGGTACCTGTAAGAAAAAACAAGAAACTTTGATCAAAAATTTAATCTTAAAATCAAGGTATAGGGGTCCCATCGTGATTGCCACTGAAAGCACGAGGATACGGAAACAAAAAGGAATATGCCAATCACGATGTGTGTAAAACCAAACTTAATGCTAAAAGCCTATATATTGAAAGGACATGGACGAATTGCCACAAGATAAAAGTAGTATGAAATATAGCCTTCTTTATTTATATGCTTTCAAATTTGTGTTACAATATGTCTCCTTTTTTTAGGGGATAGGAGCGTCAAATATGTTTCTCATCACATCCATGGATAGCAATCCTTCTTCCGCATGCCTACATGTAATATGGGCAGACCAAAACATTGCCACCACTTGTGTATATGATTTTTGACACCTTCCTACTCCTCTGATGTTCAAAAACTGCATTCAAAGAAATAGAAAATATTAGTAGCACCTGCAGACAGAATAAAACATGTATTTCCCAAGGCCTACTATTAGTATATGCATGAAAATATTAAAACGATAAGCAAATGACCCCAGATCGACCTAAAATTTTTACAGAAGCATAAATATGTTACTAGGATGCCACTACGAAAGGAACAATCTATAAATTCCTCACATATTTGTATTTTCTCTAGGGTGGGACGAATAGACCTACAATAACTTGTCAGAAAGCACCCTCTTCAATGTCTTATCCAAAAATGTCCAAATGACCTAAAAATTTGGGGTTAGCTAATTGGGGGTGTTTTGGGAAGACCTAGAAGGTCAGATTTCTCCAATTTGGCCTCTATCATCTAGATTTTTCTAGTGCCATCTGCAAGTTAGTAAAGGCGATAAATGATAAAAACTTGGTCAAAATTGCTCAGAATGAAGTGAAATTTAAACTACAGCCTATTTAACAAACCTAGAATAATATGCAAAAGAAAAATCAAATAAATCTATCACATATTTCTAATCACTCCGGGGTGGGGCGATTAGGGCTGCAACAGCTTGGGGGGTTCCCGGGGGCAGAATGCCCACCGTTTGGGACTCTGTTTCGACACCAATCCACTTGGGATGGGTCCAAAAATTCTTATGGGGTGTTGTCGATAAATTTTGTGGAATATTGTGGCCAAATATCAGGTTTTGGGTCCGGATTCGTGCTTCCAATAATCACCCAATAACCTCCCTTTTGAATGAGAGATTAAGGATGTGAAAGGCACAAATCGCAAGTAGGTATGTAAAATGGCAGCAATTTGTTGCTCAAATGCTCATTCTCTATATATTTTTGGGTGAGTATAATCACCCAATAACCTCCCTTTTGAATGAGAGATTAAGGATGTGAAAGGCACAAATCGCAAGTAGGTATGTAAAATGGCAGCAATTTGTTGCTCAAATGCTCATTCTCTATATATTTTTGGGTGAGAAAACTCACCAATTTATAGACCTAGGGTCTCTTTATTTGAATTGCGCATGCGAGGGCGCTACTTGAGTTGTTTTTCCTATTTTGAGAGAAAAGATAATTCCCTAATTTAGAATCTCCTTGCATGAGGTCTCTAAAATAAAGACATGCATGACTAAAGTCTCTCTTCTTGATTTGGAGTCGTTCCTCACAATTGCATGGCCTAAAGCTTCAGTTAACTGGTAGACTTGTCGAGGTTTGACTTTTTTCCAGTCAAAATTGCTATTTACCTCACCCTAGGGTGAATGCTGATATTCATCCTTGGGTGGGATGAATGCCAGTTTTTATTCATCCCTGGGTGGGACGAGCAGAGAGAAAGGTGCCAAAAAGGTGCCAAATTGACCTCTGACCTCCAAACTACTTTTGGGAGTGGTTAGGACCACTTTTTAACCTCTGGGGGCTACCCTAGGGGCTGTGTGTCAATGCGATCGGTGCTTGTTGTCACATAATCGGATTGGTGTTTTTTTGGTGTCTACAATAAGTTTTACATTAAACAATTAAGTAATATATATTCCTTGGAAAAAATTAGTAACTTTCACTTTAGAGTTTGAAAAAATATTACAATGACATGGGTACCTGCTGGGCAAATCTAGGGCACAATATATTAAAATCCTTTCATTAGTGGTAGATTCGTAACCAATACGGCCATGTCATTAGATAATGTTTGGTAGATGAAAGTAAGTGATTCTACATGCTGCAGAATCTTGGATTGCACATCCATATCGGGTTGTAGTGACGACTGGGTGGATGAAGGCAATGGAGCTAATGGCGGTGTTGGAGGCAATGCTAGGAATTGTGTAGGCACCGAGAGTGATGATGTTTGGGGGTAGATGGGAATTTATTCCTAGGAGGCCATATACTCCTCTTGTAATCATGAGAGAGCAAGTGGCTCTGGCCCATAGGACACCATCAAGAAATACTTTGAGTAATGTTGAGTCAAGTACATCAGATCACATGCACCAGTGCTCCACCTATAATGATCCTCATAGGGAAGATGGTTGCACATTGCATCAGCATTATATTTAGACCCTAGGCTATAGTAATCCTAAAGATCAACTGAACATGATCCAGGAGGAGGAGTGCAACTTCGTAGTCACATAAGAAGACCCAGTATCAATTCTCACCAGGAGTGGAAATAAGCCCATTGATGTGGATACGACCCAGATGCAGCCTTTGAAGGTATACACCATAAGGGAGAAGGTTCCACCCACCATCGAGGCTCCCCACAAAGCACCTTTGTCCCTACTAATAAAATAAAGAGTACCACTAGCCAAAGCTCCCACAACTCAATCTTCAGTAGCTTCACCTCTAGTTGAGACCCAAGAGCAGGCTTGAGAAAAGCATAAGTACCCATCACTTACAAAGCGATATAGGGTTGATGCAATGTAGCAGTACCACTCCAAATATGATCCAAGGAAAGAAGTGGAGGGTCCAACTACTTCTACCTATAATATTGTTGATGATCTCAAGAGGACCCCAATGAAGATTAGCATGTATGATGCCCTTTAGCTTCCAGGGTAGGTCAATTTACTGCAAGAATCATTGAGAACTATCAAAGAGGGAAAGTCATTGCAACCCATGTTGGCTCAGCCATTGACTATGTAAATCAATAAAAAAAATAGATCACTACCCTTTTATTTGTCCTTGTAGATGGAGGTACATGTGGTACACAACTAGATGGTCGACTCCGATGCATCAACCACTGTCATGCCAAGGGTTTTTTGTGAATAAATTAGCATGGAGTACCCACGGAGTATTCAAGGTGTCTTGCAACTAGATGGCACCCCTGTGAATACAGTCTGCATCACCAAAGATATTCCTATCCAATTACACAAGGTGCCCGACATCGTGGTGATCCAAGAGGTTGTGGTTGTTGACCTAGAACCCTACTTTGACATGTGCCTCTCGAGGGAGTTTATAGCCAAGTTGTGAGGATACCTATCAGTGGATTCATCACACATGGAAGTCCCTTTCAAAGGGAGGAAATTCAATATTTACAATGATAAACCATCCACTTTCTTGGTTGATAAGATACCCAAAGAAGGGCAGCAAAATAAAATGGTCTATCTAATGACCGAGGAGTTAGTAGAAATAGACCTGGTGGGAGAAGCCATAGAGCAGCTACAAATAGAATATGAGTTCTCCTTACTGGACTTCAATACCATGATTGAATTAGACGTAGGCTGCTACTCCATTACCCAATCTGAAAATCCAAAGGAGACGATGGAAAAATACATAATCCCTACTCCCGATGAGCTATGGAAGCTATATTTTGATGGTGCTTAATGCAAGAATGACATCGGGGTAGGGGTCATCCTAGTCTCTCCATCAAGAATACAAAAATATTACACCTGCAGGTTGTCTTGGAGTTGCACCAACAATGCAGTGAAATATGAAGCCTTGTGCTTAGGCTTGAAAAATGCAAAGAGGCTAGGAATAAAATAGTTGCAAATTTTTGGTGACTCAGAGCTGGTATGCAATCATATCACCAGTAAATGATCCACCAATAAGGATTACCTCAAATTCTATCACAACTATGTCTGGGACTTGATGGAGTCATTTGATTCCCTGAATGTCAAAGCCATCTCTCATGAAAATAATAAGCATGTTGACATCTTGACATCTGTTGGAGCCAGGTACATCCTGATAATTGATACTATGCAAAAGTTGAGGCTAGTTCATACTATCTATAGGCCTTCTATGCCTAATAAGGACACCCACTGGCAAGTGTTTGATTGTGATGAGGATATCATCAATTTTCTAGTTCATGAAGCAAGTTCAATTGAAGGTAGATAGCCTGATGATGAGCAGTACAAGGGGTTGATACAGTTGAAAAATAATCATGTCCCAAAAGGATTGATTACCCTTGAGAGCATATTTTATCAGAATGATAGAGCCATATCTCACAGGATCAATGTAGACTCAAAGAAGTATAGAGACCTCGAATTATAGCCTGGAGAGGTGATCAAGGTCATAATAGATTGTACCACCGAGGAGCTAGAGTAGATTCTGGCCCTGTGCAAGGAGTACCCATACATTGTAGCCTAGTGTTACTAGGATTTGAAGGGGTACAACAGATAAATTATCCAACACACCATTGAGCTGGAAGAAGGGGTGAAACCCTTCAAGAAATGGTAGATATTGGTGAACCAAAGGATTTAGGTTCTTATGAGAGCCAAACTCTTGAAAATGCTAGAAGAAAAAATTGTCTATCCTATCAAGCATTCTTCTTGGGTCATAAATTTGGTCCTCGTCAAAAATAAAAATGGAGATATTCGCCTTTGCATGGATTTCCACAACCTGAACTAGACTTCACTAAAGGATCATCATCCACTCCCAAAAATTGATCAAATACTTCACATGATTGTAGGGGCCTAGAGGTTCTCTCTCCTAGATGGATTTTCTAGCTACAACCATATATGGGTGAAGTATGAAGACCAGCACAAGACAACATTCACCACCAAATGGGGAATGTTCACCTATCAATGAATGCCCTTTGGTATATCCAATGCAGGGGCTACATTCCAAAGAGCCATGGACTTGGAATTCTATGAACTACTCAAAAAAATCATTGTCATCTACTTGGATGACATGAATGTGTTTTCACATAGGAGTAAAGACCACATCTCCCACCTGTGGCAAGTATTTGAAAGATGTCATGAATTCGGTATATCCATCAACCCTAAGAAGTTAGTATTTATGGTTAAGGAGGGAAAATTGTAAGGCCATGTCATTTCTGAGAAGGGCCTTGTAGTTGACCCCGATAGAGCAGAGGCTCTTCTCCATTTCTCAATCCTGGTTAATAATAAAGGGTTGTAATCATTCTTTGGCAAAATAAAATTTATAAGGAAGATTGTGCCCGAATTTGCTCAAGTAATAAAGCCTATGGCCGAACTCTTGAAGAAGGATGTTGACTTTGTCTCGATAGAGGAAAGAAATAAAACCTTCGAGGAGATCAAGGCTAGGATTTCCCAAGCACTAGTATTGATAAATCTAGACTATTCTAAGGATTTCATCCTTTATGCAGTAGGAGAACCTGAACGCTATGCTGTAGTTTTGACTCAAAATGAAGATGACTGTGAAGAGTGACCAATAGCATTCTTGATACAAGTAATCTAGTCGCACGAGGAAAGATACAATTTCATTGAGTGATAATTACATGTAGTCATGAGGTCCTTGAAAAATCTCAAGCACTTTGTCTCTCAGATCCAGATTAATGTCTTCGTGATACATGCCGATGTCAAAAAATTTATCATTCAAGGGGAACCTGGTCACAAGAGGGCGAGATGGATTGCCAAAATTCAAGATTTTTACATAGAGGTACGACCCACCAAGCTAATCTGAGGTTGGGCTCTATGCCAAGAATTGTCCTAAAGTGTTGTAGCCGAAGTCTTTGCTTGCCAGTGGGATGATCCAATAATAGAAGGTATTTTTACCAACTCTTTATCAGAGGAGAGTGACTAGATAGATGATTTAGTGTGGTATTTCAGTACAGGGAGATTCCCAGATCAGCTCAATGCCTCACAAAGAAGGAGGTTTAGGCTCAATGCCTTAAAGTATGTACTGTGCCCCGAGGGGCTGTATTTTAGAAATATTGATGATATACTTTTGTGATGCGCAAAAGAATTAAATAAGTCAAAGGTCCTCAGCGATTTCCATTTTGAAATGTTAGGAGGACACCATTCAGGAAGTCCGATTGCCTTAAAAATCATTAGAACGAGCTACTATTGGCTCACTCTCTTTGCAATTATGCATACAGTCTATCAAAACTATGAGAAATACCAAAGGTTCATAAATAGAAATTAGAAAGCACCTATGCACCTACAACCAATTTAGGATGAGGCTCCTTTTCAATAGTGGGGCCTAGATTTTATTTGAACAATAATACCAAATTATTTAGTAGGGCATAAGTTTATCCTGACAGCCATAGATTACTTCACTAGATGGGCTGAGGTGGTGCCTACCAAGCATACTAACTAGGAGATAGTCATTAGGTTTCTCAAAATACTGATCACTCACTTTGGAATTCCATAAGCTATAGTGACAGACAATGGTCCAGGGTTCGCAAGTGCAGTACTCACTAAGTTCACCTATAAATACGATATTTACCATAAGATGTCTTCTAATAATTACCCAAAATGGAACGGCCTAGTCAAGTCCACCAAAATAACCTCATGAAGATCATAAATAATACCATGGAAAAAAAAGAGGTCCTGGCACCTACTTCTGGTCTGAGCGCTATGGGAAAATCATATCTCCTTCAAGAAATCCATCAAAACATCACCGTATGCGCTCGTGTACGAGAAAGAAGCTATTTTTACTACTCATATTGATATGCATGCACTCTGGATGTTAAAGGATGAAAAGGGTGACACAGACCCCGTTGATGCCTGACTAGCTCAGTTGCTACAACTATAAGAGGAAAGAAAAAAATTCTTATCAAGCTTTTTCTAGGCATGCCGAGATGACATGAAACTAGTTCTCAAAGGGAACTACCACTCGAGTCTTAAATATTGGGGACTTAGTATTGAATTGGGATGCATACAAAGCAAAAATGGGCAATCGTGACAAGTTTTATCCCTTCTGGTAAGACCACTTCCAAGTCGCCCAAGTGAACCAGTTCAAATCATTCATGTTAAGGGACATGGAGGGTCAGATCCTCCCGATACCTGTTAACGACTTTCATCTGAAAGCCTATCATCACTAAGCATGTTTAGAGGTATTCCCTTGTACATATTTAATTTCTCATAGTTTTAAATTTGTTTTCTTTCTAAATGTAAATATTACTTTCAATAATTTCCTGCTTTAATCTAAGAAAAGATTCCAAGAGTTTTATATAAGAAGTGTCTAGTAGTGTGGAAGAAAGGCAGGATAAAAATTGGGAGTGAAAATTTTCTAAGTGTTCAAGGTCAAGCGCTCAATGTCACATTTTCTTTCAATGACTCCCAATGATGCACACTAAATTTAGTGACTTTGGGAGAAAAGTGAAGGCACAAAAAATGGCTAAAGCAGTAGCACCATCTGAAGTCGCAGCGAAGCCCGATGGTGTGCCCTATATTGTTCGACATCCGACAGAGTTCAAGAAAAAGGGAGAAAATTTTCTAAGTGGTGGCACCCGTCATTACAAAATTTCCCTGTGCCACCTGATGGCATGCACCAAAATATATGAACTTTGGTGGGCACATTCCAAAGGCATGATGAAACAATGGAAAAATTCTAAGTTCAAGCACCCAACATCACAAATTTCCTAAGGTGAATTTAGGCGGCACTTGCTTTTTGAGTGAACTCAGGCGGAGAGATGCAAAAGTGCAAATTGTCTTAGGTTGTCCTAATGGGCCTTGTAGTGCATTCCTAGTTGGTGGTAAATGACGTCATAAAAGAAATGAAAAGTGATTGCATGACTTTCAAGATGGATATCATTAAGGAAAAAGCGTAACCTAGGCCAATAAAGTATAGATTGCACTCCCCAACAAGGATCTCACACACGACTACTGGGGAATAATGGTGCCGCTCACCCAATTTATGCAATAGGATTTAACTTTACCATTTGTAATTAATGATTTACTTTTACCCATCTCTGTAAAAGGGGCTCATTCACTTAGTTTACTATCAGTATTAATTTAAGAAGCTCGAGTTATGCCAGAGGGAGAAAATTTGAATTACACCAAAGTGTAATAGTAATTTCTGATTACTTTCACCACCATGGATAAGAAACTGAGTGCAACAAAAGTAAAATCACCTATGTAGGTGGATTCTAGCGCATCTCAATGAGATTTAGAGGAACAGGTAGTTTCAAGTACCCCTGAGAGCAAGTTGCCAAAATAAATGAAAGGAAAGGGAAAAGTGAGGAGCGTAGAGAAGAAATTTCCTTCCCTGTCGCTTGTGGACCACCTCAACGGGTACAAATATGGTGACTACTCACTCGATATTATGCAATTGTGACTCACCATAAAGTAGTGGTGGGAGAGGGTGTCACCCTCACATCATTTTGGTGTGGCCTACCATTCAAACCTTTACTAGTTCTTGTGCCTGTAAATCCATCATTACCTAAATCTTGTTGAATCTATGGTGTAGTACTACAAACCTAGCACCCGACAGGTCTACGACTATAAGGGGAGGATATTATTTTCCCTCTTCAAAAAAATAATTTAGATAGCTTTCGTACCAGGGCACACGTCGGATCCTAATTGCATAATCAGGAAGGTCAGCTTGGATGAACAGACAGGCAGGTGCATCAATGACAAGAAAATGAGGAATTTCCTCAATTTTGAACTAGAGCAGCCACTCCCCACATCAATATGGCTATCATAGCCAATACCATTGGAAAATTTTAAAATTTAGTAGATATATTCCATACTCGCCTAGGTTTTGGGTTGTGGTATTTATGAATTGGTACATCCATACCAAATCTCTCTTGCAGAGTGCATCCTACATGGGGAATTCTATGACCCCAATGCCCCAAAAAGAGGATCACGACCAATTTATTTTGACTGGGTGGACTGGGTGGCATATGCTATCCACTCAAACCTTATGGAGCTACAACAAAATAAAATCATCCAATTCAGACACTGTTCATTTATGGTGTGGCTATGTTTGTACCATATGCACAACAGAATGAGGACCATTCCAATTTAGAAAGAAGATGAAAATGGAGTAACACTACTAGTGTATGAGTGGACTGATATTTTATATAGGAGGGGGTCATATTATGAGTTTAATTTCAAGTTCTTGGTATTTCCCTAGCCCTCTTCAATGGTAGGGCATCATGTCCTCCTTTGTATATGACAAAACACCTAGTGCAACAAGAATTTGGTGACACATTTAGGTTGACTCAGGGCATCATCATTAGGGTCTATGGATTTAAGGGTAAGCCTTTTCTGCTGCCATACTTCTGCACATAATATCACTTTGGCTTGGAATCATCATGACAGATGGACTACGTGGAACACGAATTTAGTCAAGGATGGAAAAAGAGCCCCATATTCACCTATAATTTCATCTGGGGTGATGTTGAAGTCCACAAGGTAAGGAAACATATATATTTGATAGATACCCTCCTAATTTTTAGCTTGATGCAACTTCCTCAATGCTGGAAATATGATCCGATTGGACTAAGATAGAAGTTCATGCATGTCTACCCATAGAGGGAAATTATGGCAAAAAGAAATAATCATAACGGGAGCGATTTGGAGTGGCATATTGAAAAAATGTAGTCACTCCCATCCTGGCATGACTTCTATTGTATAGAAGTAGAGTATGATCTAGAGAAAAAAAATGATCACAAAATAGGATCAATCAGTTATAGGAGAATGCTTGCAAAGGTGGCACCACTCGACTGGAGTAAGGAAAAAATAGCTGAATTTTGGATAATGAAGTGTCGTACACGATATGAAAAATCATAGAAGAAGTAATTGGTTGTTGATGATGAGTTCCCTACACTCTATGATAATAACTTTGACAAGTGGCAACTGCTTGTGTTCCATGATATCATACCCCAAGGCATCAGGCAAAAACATAAAAGGAGGCCCCCACCTCAAAATTCAGTTGCACAAGGAACTTCCAATAGTGAAGTGTTAAGGAGCCAAGGAGTGGGTCCAATGTTGCACTCAAATCTTGAAGAGTTGTAGCAGTTACAAAAAGGGCTCGAAAATTCAACTAGTGGGGCATGAAAGAGTACAGAGCCATAAAGGTCAAAGATTAAGTATTAGTTCACACCATCAAGCATAGCTCTTGATGAATCAATCACCACCATTGCTCCAAAAAAGTTAGTAGCACCCAAAAAAAAAAAAAATGTCTGATAATATCAAGGAGAAGTGGCCTGCGCCTGTAAAGGAGACCATGCACTAGACCAAGGTGACTCCATAGAGAGGTGCTACTGCAACTACAATCATTAACATTATTGAGGATAAACCATAGAAGGATACAAAATAATGGGTCATTGGAGTCATTCAAACACTAGCTCAAGTGGAGCTTGTAGGTACTTATTCTATTACTCTACAACAAATCCCAAAAAACCTACTTGCTACACCTTCCTCCTCCACCTCTGGGCCTATTCAGGCTACCTCATACTATTCCCCCTTTACACAGCCCCATCCTGGCCCATAGAATTTTGGCCATTTTTCCTAGAACCCAAATGTTTTTTAGGCCCTTGGCCAAACCCTAGGTCTATTTCACACAATCGCTAAAAAGTATTATCCATACCCTCACCATTCATCTCTCACTACAATAGCCCTAGAAAATCCATCTCCACATCCATAGATATCACCCACTTCTCCTAAATATTAGTTACCTTCAAAAGTGGTTGTACCTATCGGTGTGCCCCCTACTTCCCTGTTCATTGGAAAAATTTTGCAACAGGATCTAACTTTGGCATACCCCATGTTCGAGGAGCTGGAGCTAGTAGAAAAGTAGCTACAAATCATTGATGACCAGCCCTTGTCCCCTAAGGTTGCCCAGGGCTCTCTTGATTTTCTTTAGGGAGTCAAGAAGAGGAGAGGAGAAGATATCATCATCCTAGAGAAGCGTATAAAATTCTATCTGGAGAAAAGTGTGATCCACATGGAGAAAATGGTGACCAAAGTCAAGAATCCCATATAGGACATGATGAATTAAGACTACGAGTGCCAAACCAAGGATAAAAGTTTTGATAATATATTCAAAGAGTATGAGATAGGAATAATTTGAAGGACTGCAAATCTCCTTGTCAAGTGACTCGAGATGAAATAGCAGTTATACCAACTCCAGGATGACAAAAGGCAGCTTGAGGAAGATCTAGACAAGGTGCAAGTGCAGCTGGAGACTGCCCAAGGAGAAATTGAAAATTTGAAAGGGTAACTTGTAGCCACCCAAAAAGGGATAGTAGACCAAAATGTGGCCATTGATAAGTTGGTAGAGGAGAAGAAGGCAACACTGATAAATGTTGCTCAATTACAAGACCAACTTTGGCAGACTCAGGTGCTGCTAGAAGAGAGTGTCCTAGGTTGTTGCTTTTTTGAAGGACGGGATCAAAGAAATAAGGGTCGGCCTACTAAAGGTTTGTAAAACTAATATTTCTAGGTTGCTATCAGTCCTCACCTTCATCTCAAGGATCCAAGAAGTATCTTCATAGGGAAAGCCTATGGTAGAGGAGACCGAATGCCAAGAACAACAGTGGCTAGACTTGGCAATAAAAATTGAGGAGTACAAGTGCAAAGGCCTCCAATTTCCCTCCATGTCATAGATTCCCCTAGACTGGGATTATGCAGGGGTAACCTTGCAAACTTATTTTGAAAATTTTGAGAGAATTAGAACAACTAGAAGGATGTTGGATGCATTTATTAAGGAAGAGAGCATATGCCTAGCCCCCTTCCATACCCTCTCTTCACTCGAATTTTTGATATTTTTTAAATATGGATAATGTCTACCCTAAGAGTAGTTGAAGCATATTTGGGAGGCCTTTGAGGTAGACACTTCTAAAATTGACAGCTAGAGTGATCCATTTCAGGAAGAGCAGGTAACACTAATGGTGTCTATATTATGCAAAATCAACACCTGTCTACATGATCTGGGAGAAAGGTACAACACTATTGACATGCACAAAGTTATAGCATTCAATAAAGCACTGAAGGACATAAAAAATTTAGAGCCCTTTCGAAAGGCAGTCTAGGCTCAGGCTCAAACTACATATGAGCATGTCTACGATCATGTTGAACCTGAGCCCAAAGAAGAGAAAGAAGCAGACCAATCTGGTTCAGAGAGGATAAGAAGAAGGTTCAAAGTGAATAACACAAGATTATACTGAGAGGGGGGGTGAACAGTATAATACCACTTTAAACTTTTTCTTTCAAATCAATATTATGCAGTGTATAGATAGCAGTATCAACAGCAGTAATCAAAGCAATGCACAAAAAACCATCCACAAAGAGACACAACAATTTACGTGGTTCACCAAAAGTGGGCTACTCCACGGATAAAATATTTCTCTAAATTTTATCAATTCAACCTCTAGGAAAACCTTTCCCGGTTACAATTTTTATGGGAACCAACCTAAAGGAGATACCTTCCCCTAGCTCTGCTCTGACTGGTGATCCTCTAGAAGACCTCTGCCTCTACAGCCCTTAGCAAATGGAACTCTATCCATAGAAGACACCTATCTTCCCTACTCTGGCTGGAGACCTCTGTCCTCAAATCTATCACCTCAAAGCTGGTCCTCGAATTTGCACTAAACGTAGTCCTTCGATCTAGCACAAATGTCCTCTTTCTCTGATCTGCACCAAACACAGTCCTTTGGTCTGGCACAAATTTGTCCTCAAATCTGCATCAATCTCTGTCCTCAACTGGTCCTCAAATCTGGTTTATAGAAATGGTTCACCAGCTTGTACTAATGCTGGTTTGATCTTCACCCAAGTCTTCAAGACTTGTTTCAGATCTGCTTTGCAAGTTCTTACTTAGAACCTGCCCAAAACCTCAGCAAGCTCACAAAGAAGACTTGCTTAGCATGAACTCACAAAGAGAATTGTTAGAGACCCAATGTGATTCATCAACCTCATAGAAGCATAAAGAGAATTGTTAGAGACTCAATATGTTCTATACTTAATTCCCAATCTCAATATAAAATCTCAAAAGAATAAGATAGATGTAATATGTTTTTCTTAAGAACATGAAACACAAATCTATCTACACAAACACAACCGCAATCATAGCCGCACTTGATCGAATTCCAACCTTTGCACTATCTTTGCAAATACAGCCGCACTTCAACACTCTATGATCGAACTCCTCATTTTGCACATCAACTTGCCACTTATGTGCTATCTCCGCTGTTATGGTTGCATCTCGCACACTTCGCTCGAATTGATTCGACTCGGTCTCTACGCATCGTAGACTTTACTTGCACAAGTTTGATACTAACGTTCGATACTTTCAATATCAAAACAACCCTCCTTTTATAGCATAAATCCTAAGATCAAAACACTCAATCTTATTTTACTGTAACCCTATAATCTGTTGGCTATAAAACCCTAAGCATCGTCGGCTCAAAGTTAACTCTGTCGGCTTCAACCGCCTCTGCAACTCTCCTGTAGCTTATGTCGTGAAACTACAACATGTCGTGATATCGTGACACCTTTGCCTGTCGTACACCTTCTTTTGCCTGCTGTCATGAAATCGTGACACTACAGCCTTTGTCGACTTCCTTTCTGCTTATGTCATGAAATCATGACATTTTTGACTCCGTACATTCTCTCTCCCCTTTGAGTCGCAAAACTGTGACATGTGAAATCGTGACATCTTCCTGCACTGGAGTCTGCACTTGCCTTCTGGTCGTGAAACTATGACATGTCACAAAATCATGACACTTTATGCTTCTGTTGATGTCATCTTCACTTTTGTTGTGAAATCATGACCCTTCTTGCTTCTTCAACCTTTTCTCGACTTGCACCAGTGAAAATGGAACATGTCATGAAATTGTGACACTTTCACCTTCGAGCTCTTCCTTACTGAATTCATCATGAAATCACGATGCTTCTTTTGTTGAAGACTTGCTTCCTATTTCTATCGCAAAATCATGACACTTTCTCCAACTGAATGCTGCCATCTCAACTTGTCGCAAAATTACAACATTTTTTGCATTCGCAAGCTTTCTCTTCAACCTGTCGTGAAATCGTGACACTCTTTGCATCCGTACGACTTCTTTGTAGCCTATCACAAAATCATGACCCTTTCTGCGTCTGTATGCTTTTCTTTCATCCTATCACAAAATCACGATGCTTTTAGCTTTTGAAATCTTTCCTTGCAACCTTTCACGAAATCACGACGCTTCTCATTTCAGACTCTTCCCTTAGCTGCATGTCGCAAAATCATGATGCTTCACATTTCGAGCTTCTGTAGCATGTCATGAAATCCTGACGGTCCTCACTTCAACCTTTGCATCATGTCACAAAATCATGACAGTTCCTGAATCACTTTCTCTTTCTTCGATCTTGTCACGAAATCGTGATAGTTCACACTGCGGACTCACTTTTTAGTAACATGTCACAAAATCATGACACTTTCTTGTCCGTATGGTCTTCTTTACAAAATTTCACGAAATCGTGACACTTTTCCTTCTCTGCCTTCCTGCACTTTTCGAGTCGCAAAAATGCGACTTGTCGCGAAATCGTGACACTTTCCATCTTGCTCTTCTTCTCTGCCAACATGTCGTGAAATTGCGACATTTTTGCTAGCTTCTTCTCTTTCTTCCAACATGTCACGAAATCGCGATAGTTTTGCCAAAACTTTCTCTCTCCTCAAGCATGTCACAAAATCATGACAGTTTTGCTAGCACTTTCTCTCTCCTCAAACATGTGAAATCGTGATAGTTTTGCCAGCACTTTCTCTCTCCTCAAACATGTCGTGAAATCGCAACAGTTTTTCTAGCTGCCTGCATACTTTTTCTTACTTGTCTTTTTCTTGATCTATTGCAACTAGGCTACTCTGATCTTCTTGGAAACTCACTGTCCATGCTGAAACCTTCATCAAAACAAATTACTTGACTTCAAATCAAATTGCTTCAAGAAATTCTTGACATCAATGACAACATCTACACTTGAGCAAAGGCAATGTACCCAAGGTACCCAAAATTGCCAACAATCTCCCCCTTTGTCATTGATGGCAAACCTTTACCGAAACACATCTTAAGAGCCAAACTGAAACCTATTGATCCAACAACTGAGAATCTGCCTTTGAAGTTTTGCTCCCCCTGACTTGAAGCTCTTCTCTTCACTTGAAGCTCTCCCCCTTACTCATATCTCTCCCCCTTTGTCATCAATGGCAAAGGGTCACCTTTGGGGCTCGGGACTAAGAATGAGCTTCTTAGCTTAGTCCCTCGCCCACCTCCTGATGAGGTGATTAAAATAGGGGTGGGAGTAAAATTCCCATTAGGCACTCATCATCATCAGTGTCTACAATTTCCTTGCCAGGCCTTCTCTTGAATTCTTTGTCCGTATTTCTATTCTTGTCACTATTTTTGTTCTTGTTCTCATTCTTGTTCTTATCCATGCCTTGATCCACGGACCTATTCATACCACTTTTCCTGTTCCTGTACCTCAGATGTTCAGCTCTACACTGTCTAGCTGTGTGACCTGCATTGTTGCACTTATAACAAATAACACTGTAATTTCTTTTAGGCATACCTATTCTTTGAATCCACCTGTTCTGACCAACCGTGAACCTGTTATTAGCCTTGCAGACAATTGCCTTGTGCCCAAACTATTGACAAGAGTAACAATACCCTTGGAAGAAATTAGCACTTCTGAAATTGTTGTTAACCTTCTTCATTTGAGACATGCAATGTGCAGCCGTGTGACCAAACTTGTGACATGCAAAACATCTACCGTGAAATATTCTTTTAATCGACCTCTTGGGTCCCGAAAACCTCTTCTTCGCATTCAGAATTCTATTTTATGTTTCTGCGCATTTATCACTCACGGACTCTTTCTCTGAGATACTTTCTTCATCAGAACTTTCTTCTCTTTGAAATATCTTATTGGATTCCCCAACCTGTTCCTTGTGTGGTTTAACAAAACCAAGACCTGTTTTATCTGTTATCTTTCTTTGTCCTTTGATGAGAGATTTAACCTTCTTGGAGCTTTCTTGAAACTTGTACAGCTTATCCTTGTACTCTTTAGTTTCTTCTTTTAAAGAAGCCATTTTCTGTTCTAATTCACTACATTCAAGAGCCTTATACTCTAACTCATCCTTGAGTATAGCATTCTTCTTTCTTTCCTTCTTCAAAGCACTAAGAGCATTAATAAGTTCACTTTCAAGATCCTTTATTTGTTTGCATTCAGAAAAACCTTTTCCAGATTTCTCATCACTAGAGGTGCTACCCTCTTCAAAAACCATACATGCATCTTCCTGATAGTTTTCTGAAGCATCCTCATACATACTAACAACCAAATCATTATTTGTGCAATTATCCTCAAGGTGCCCAAAATTTCCACATCTAAAACATTTCATGATAATGAATCTATGTTTCGGTTCTTCCTCCTTTTCTGAAATGAACAACATCTCATTTTCAACATCACTAGAAGAACTTTCACTATCATTACTAGACCACTTACTTGCTTTGTCTAGGTAGAAACTCTTCTTATGCTTGTGAGAATACCTCCTTACTTGATTGCTTTGCTCATCTTTATTCTTCCTGTGATGCCTATGCCTTTCAGAATCCTTGCTCTTACAATTGGCAGCAGTACAGTTAGTAGCATAATGACCAACCATTTCACAATTGAAACATTTGACATATTTCATACCTTTGTGCTTTCTTGAGAACTTTCCCTTCTTGCTGTAATATGCCTCTTCATCCATAATAGGTGCTGCATTGCTACTTGAATGATCCATTGTGTTCTTTACTAGCTTTTCCTTCAAGCTGTTAAACTTTTTGAAGGAACCCGCTCTGATACCAATTGAAGAACACAAGCTTATACTGAGAGGGGGGGGTGAACAGTATAAGACCACTTTAAACTTTTTCTTTTAGATCAATATTATGCAATGTATAGATAGTAGTATCAATAGTAGTAATCAAAGCAATGCACAAAACACCATCCACAAAGAGACACAACAATTTACGTGGTTCACTCAAAGTGGGCTAATCCACGGATAAAATATTTCTCTAAATTTTATCAATTCAACCTCTGGGAAAACCTTTCTCGGTTACAATGTTTATGGGCACCAACCCAAAGGAGATACCTTCCCCTAGCTCTGCTCTGACTGGTGATCCTCTAGAAGACCTTTGCCTCTATAGCCCTTAGCAAATGGAACTTTATCCACAGAAGACACCTGTCTTCCCTGCTCTGGCTGGAGACCTCTTTCCTCAAATCTATCACCTCAAAGCTGGTCCTCGAATTTGCACTAAATGTAGTCCTTCGGTCTAGCACAAATGTCCTCTTTCTATGATCTACACCAAACACAGTCCTTCGGTCTGGCACAAATTTGTCCTCAAATTTGCATCAATCTCTGTCCTCAACTGGTCCTCAAATCTGGTTTATAGAAATGGTTCACCAACTTGCACTAATGCTGGCTTGATCTTCACCCAAGTCTTCAAGACTTGTTTCAGATCTGCTTTGCAAGTTCTCACTTAGAACCTACCCAAAACCTCAGTAAGCTCACAAAGAAGACTTTCTTAGCATGAACTCACAAAGAGAATTGTTAGAGACCCAATGTGATTCATCAACCTCATAGAAGCATAAAGAAAATTGTTAGAGACTCAATATGTTCTATACTTAATTCCCAATCTCAATATCAAATCTCAAAAGAATAAGATAGATGTAATATGCTTTTCTTAAGAACATGAAACATAAATTTGTCTTCACAAACACAACCACAATCATAGCCGCCCTTGATCGAATTCCAACCTTTGCACTGTCTTCGCAAATATAGCAGCACTTCAACACTCTACGATCGAACTCCTCATTCTGTGCATCAACTTGCCACTTATGCGTTATCTGTGTTGTTATGGTTGCATCTCACACACTTCACTCGAATCGATTCGACTCGGTCTCTGCACATCGTGGACTTTACTTGTGCAAGTTCGATACTAATGTTCGATACTTTTAATCTTGAAACAACCCTCCTTTTATAGCATAAATTCTAAGATCAAAACACTCAATCTTAGTCAGCTATAACCCTAGAATCCATCGATTGCAAAACCCTAAGCATCATCGGCTCAAAGTTAACTCTGTCGGCTTCAACCGCCTCTGCAACTCTCCTGTAGCTTTTGCCATGAAACTACATGTCATGATATCGCGACACCTTTGCCTATCGTACACCTTCTTTTACCTACTGTCACAAAATCGTGACACTACAGCCTTTGTCGACTTCCTTTTTGCTTATGTCATGAAATCATGACATTTCTGACTCCGTACATTCTCTCTCCCCTTTGAGTCATGAAACTGTGACATGTCACAAAATCGTGACATCTTCCTACGTTGGAGTCTGCACTTGCCTTCTGGTTGTGAAACTGTGATATGTCACAAAATCATGACACTTTCTGCTTCTGCTGACATCATCTTCACTTCTGTCATGAAATCGTGACCCTTCTTGCTTCTTCAACCTTTTCTCGGTTTGCACCAGCGAAAATAGAACATGTCACAAAATCGTGACACTTTCGCCTTCGGGCTCTTCCTTACTAAATTTGTCGTGAAATCACGAAGCTTCTTTTGTTGAAGACTTACTTCCTATTTCTGTCTCGA
The DNA here is from genome assembly GCA_028583015.1 of Wollemia nobilis. Taxonomy (NCBI): domain Eukaryota; kingdom Viridiplantae; phylum Streptophyta; class Pinopsida; order Araucariales; family Araucariaceae; genus Wollemia; species Wollemia nobilis. The sequence continues at coordinate 4,871,005 of JAQPPZ010017000.1, read as the reverse complement.
AATCATGACACTTTCTCCAACTGAATGCTGCCATCTCAACCTGTCATGAAATCGTGACATTTTCTGCATTCGCAAGCTTTCTCTTCAACCTGTCACAAAATCGTGACACTCTTTGCATCCGTACGACTTCTTTGTAGCCTGTCATGAAATCATGACCCTTTCTACCTCCGTACGCTTTTCTTTCATCCTATCATGAAATCATGATGCTTTCAGCTTTTGAAAGCTTTCCTTGCAACTTGTCATGAAATCACGACGCTTCTCATTTCAGACTCTTCCCTTAGCTGCATGTCACAAAATCGTGACGCTTCACATTTCGAGCTTCTGCAGCATGTCACAAAATCGTGACGGTCCTCACTTCAACCTTTGCATCATGTCACAAAATCATGATAGTTCCTGAATCGCTTTCTCTCTCTTCGATCTTGTCATGAAATCATGACAGTTCACACTACGGACTCACTTTTCAGTAACATGTCATGAAATCACGACACTTTCTCGTCTGTACAGTCTTCTTTGCAGAATGTCACAAAATCATGACACTTTTCCTTCTCTGCCTTCCTGCACTTTTGAAGTCAAAAAAATGTGACATGTCACGAAATCACGACAATTTCCATCTTGCTCTTCTTCTCTGCCAACATGTCACGAAATCGCGACATTTTTGCCAGCTTCTTCTCTTTCTTCCAACATGTCACGAAATCGTGATAGTTTTGCCAGAACTTTCTCTCTCCTCAAGTATGTCATGAAATCACAACAGTTTTGCCAGTACTTTCTCTCTCCTCAAAAATGTCACGAAATCATGACAGTTTTGCCAGCACTTTCTTTCTCCTCAAACATGTCACGAAATCGCGACAGTTTTTCTAGCCATCTGCATACTTTTTCTTACTTGTTTTTTTCTTGATCTATTGCAACTGGGCTACTCTGATCTTCTTGGAAACTCACTGTCCATGCTAAAACCTTCATCAAAACAAATTACTTGACTTCAAATCAAATTGCTTCAAGAACTTCTTGACATCAATGACAACATCTACACTTGAGCAAAGGCAATGTACCCAAGGTACCCAAAATTGCCAACACAAAGACCACTGAGATTGACACTGAATAAGAACAACTACCAAAGTGGGAAGCTCAACAGTAGTAGTAGCAACATCAGAAGGATGTAGGGACCGAGAAAGACTCTCTACCCAAATGATAAATACTAGGTTCCTTGCATCAAGGCGAGCTCGATGCCCCATGATCTGCCAAGAATGTTGTCAAATTTTGCATAGGGGTACCAATTCTATTTTTTTTATAAAATTTGTTGCTATACCTTCCCTCTCTCTTTCCTTCCAATCTTCTTCATGTTCTTTGTACTTTCCTGCTGTCTATTTTCAGTTCTGCATCTTTGGTATTTCAATGTTTTTCCAGCAGTTTCAGTAGATGGGCAAATTGCCTCAAAAATATTCTAAGTGTTGAGCCCGCATGACTTCACAGTGAAGTCGAGCAATGCTCATTGTTTCCAGCCCCATTGGGTGTTCAGTGATGATAAAATCAAAAAAATATTTGAAGTGTTGAAGACTTGTGTCATTCGACAGTTCCTGACTTCCTTGCACTATCCAAATTTGTGCCTGTTTTGGTGCATCATCAAGTGGATGATCAAAAGGTGAATTTTTTTCTAAGTGTGGCTTCATTGTGCCATCTGACTGTGCTGCTCCACCTAACTTCACACCTGATTTTATGCGCCATCGTACGGGAAGAGTAAAACAAAAAATTTGGCTAAGTGTTTGCCGCCCAACTTTGCTGCACCATCTGACGTTGCATCCCTTTTACAACACCATTGGGTAGACAAAGAGGAAATATACTCAAGTGAAAATTTCCTATTGTAGGAGCCTTTCATCATCGTTGAATTTAGATTGCGCCGCCCGACTTCGAGCTAATTTTTAGCACCATTATGTGGAAGACAAAAATGAGGAGGAAGTTTTTAAGTCTAGCCACGTCCATTGTCACTGTATTCTTGAAGCACATGCCATTACCTCCCCATTTTTCAACAGTTATCAAAAAATGACTTTGGTCATTTCCCCCTTCATTAGTAGACTCCACATTAGGGCCAAGTTTCCAATTTTGGGATGTGTGTCAAGATAATATAGAAGGTGTGCCATCAGGGTACAAGGTAGATGAACATTGAAATACAAACCATGACATATATCACATTCAACCATACATAGCTGATCACCTACCAGATCCTCATAGAGTTGCTACAGGTAAGCTCATGGCCCACAAAGGTCAAATATCAATAGCTTTTGGTAGCTTTAGAAAACTTTTGTAACTTTTGTCAGGTTTGGGACTCTATGCCTAAATGTAATCTCAGGGAAAAATTTGCTATAAATAGCAAGCGCAATTCATTGTAAAATGGGGAAGAGGGACATATTGCTAGAGATCTTTTGTTGTATTAGACACTTGCTTCTAATTCAAAAGCATCCTTGGATCTATTACTTATCTTGTTATTTTATGCTGCCTTCTGTTAATATTTCTACTTTATGTTCATTTATTTTTTTGATTATGGTAATTCTTATTCTGAATTGGAGCATTGGAAATTAGATGAATCTGGAATATGAAATTGAAGGATACATAGGAATAAGTAATAGTGAAATTTTTTGTTACATATTTTTGTTTTGATTGTTGTTGGTTTGTGTACTAGCTAGTAATCATGTTGCTTGTTCTCTTCACCCAAAGCACATGATATTTACATCTCTTTCTATATTTTTATAATTCCTTTCCAACACTTTTATCTGAAAAACCAAGTAGATTAGTATAGGAAGCTGACCTTCTCCGGAGATTGGCACAGAAGGCATTTCTTCCTTCTAGCTTTCAATCTACTGGGTGAATCTAGGGTGAAATAGATTAAAATCCTTTTCTTAGTGGTAAATTCGTAACCAACAATACCTTATACCATCATATATGCCTTACTAAGCAACCCCATTTAGATATTTGGATCAATGGGTACAATATCTTCTATCACTTCTTAACTATAGTCAATGTTGTAGTTATGATATATTATTAAATTAGGCCATAATATCCTTTTCACCTTATGTGGAAATTTGTGTATTATACTATTAATCTAGTAACATTTATGCTTAACCATTAGTGGGATCCATGTAATTATATCATAGATAGTGTTTATATGTCCAATCACACATCATTTTAAATCATATTTATATAACTGTTATTTATAGTGGTTTATTTTGTTGTCCAAGTTTACCATATTAAATCTTTCATGTGTTGGAACATGGGGTGTTAATATTCACTTAATACCATGACAACCGTTTATACTATACTCTTTATCTAAGAAATTTGAGACCTTGAACACTTTGTATAGGTAAGTTTATCATAATTTTTTATAATTTAACCTAACGTTTGGTTATTTAATGTTGACCCAAAGGTATATTGTAATTGAGTATTTATACTTCTTCCTTTAAATCATTTCTTTATCAATTGGAGTGTAATTAAATTTCTTTAATGAGATTTTGGTGTCTATGGACACCCTTCATATCATGTCTATTTTTTATATGAGTTATATATGCTCATTTGGGTAATATTTTGATTCCATTAATTTCTAGAATGTATTATAAAATCCAATATAGTATCAAAATGGGTGTGAATATCCATTACTGAATTGTTTGTCTTCAATATTATTTTATTGATTAATACAAGAACTAGTGTATTTTTTAAAGTAGTTTGTGGAAGCTTTATATGATACCAACAACTTATTTTCAAAGGTTTTACTTTATATAAAATCCTAAGTGGAATTTGATAATGAGAATCTCATTTGGATTGTATTAGATCTTTTCTAGGATAAATGATCAGCGACAAGTCCTTTTTGTCTCTCTTGATATTCAACCTATTTTTATTTTTTTAACAATTTTTTCTAACAAGATGGATTTTGTAACCACCAAAGTTTAATTGAAATTATCATTTATCTTTTATACATTTTAAAAACTCCATTTACTTTTCTCCTTTGGATTTATAACTTTGAATGTACCATAGATGATAGTATACTCTATATAAATGTTAAAATAAAGAAGAGACTAAATAATTTTTACGTGCATCCATATGCCAAAAGTCATGGGGAGATCTCTATGTATATCAAAGAAATATGAGAATTATGAAAAAAACTAATATGCCCTAGCAATGTTTCTATTATATTTACATGAAATGGTGTTTTTATGGGTTTGTACTCTTTGAAGGGTAGTGTATGGAAAACTTTGAAATATATGAAGAAACCATCAATATTTTTGGATTATTTACGAAATTTTAGCGGGGTCATAGTTTATCACTTTTTGCCATTTTGCTTCCAAGTAATTTTACATCAAAAATGTTTAATTTCCCTCCATTTTTAATTTTTAAATTTAAGTTTAGAAATACTCCTTGGAATATTCCATGGGAATGGAGGTAAATCATGGTTATATTGGATTCGTTGTCCATGAAAATATGAAAACATTAAAATATTACATGGTTTATTATGTATTAATAACCCTTCGTATAATGGAAGATCCATGGGGTACACATGACCCCTCTCCCAACAACCTCAAAGATAAATGTTATAATCCCTTGACATTATAAGACCTATAGTGCAAACATTTGGCAAGGTAGAGGAACATGTGTTAAGTCACTAGTGCCCATAGGGTATGGTTGCAAATACCATTCTCATGTAAGGGTGGAATATGCTTTATTTTTTGTATGTTTGACATACACTTATCCCTAAGGGTGCCCAACATATTCATTGTATTTATTATGGTTGGTACTTTTAGACCTAAAGCAATAGATATCTTGATGGTTATGGGAGGGAGGCAGAAGGCATGCAACCTTGTATAAGATCTTGAGTTTGAATCCTAATTCTATTTTTATAGATATAATATCAATTTGGCATAGGTGGCCAATGTGCAATGACCAATTCAACTTTTTTACTATAAAATAGAATTTGAACAATAAAATTCTAAGAAATTATAAAATCATATTCATTTATCATATAAGTGCATGATCTCAATGATATATTTGGTGAAACACTTTGGTTTTAGAGGTGACATGTGGTAATGTAGTATATACTCATATCTTATCTAGTGGTCTATAAAGTTAACATCCAAGTGGAAACCCCTTTCTTAGCTCAATGAAACATGGTAGGAGTTGATTATATGAAGTAGTGAACAATAAACACACAATAGGCATCCCAACATTCATATAGTTAGTAACATATGACATCATATAATTTTTTAAAGATACATTTCAATTTTTATTCTAAAGGTGTTGGCGACATGTGTAAAATGTAGGACAAACTTTTATGATTAATAATTTTGCAACAAAAGTATTTTTAGCCTATTTTTTGAAATCGTATGATTTTTGAGCTCTTTACACTTGGAGTATTGTTTTTATTACAAATGCATGAAAAATAATAGTTTGTATAGGAAAATAATGGATCAACATGTTCCCTAATTGAATGGACCAAATTATTCCACTTAGAAAATAGAAATTGAAGCTCTATTTTGGAGCAAGAGATTACTCAAATATGTGAATAAGGTTCCTTAAGATACTACTTATAGTAAACTAGCTAATCAAGGATAAGCAATATAAGTGCTTGGTGTGATTACTCCTTATTTTGATAAGATCTCTGATACCAAAGTTAGTATCACTTTCAATCCCAAGGTCTTGCTTGACAATTTTTAGAACCTGTATGATCACATCAATGGTATATAAGTTATTATATTAGAAGTAAAGTTAGATACCTCAAACATGGAAAATTTTAAGACCATATATGAGTACATCATCTAGTTCAAGAAGTTAGAAGTAAATATCCATGATACTAAAGGATTTAATAACAAATAGAAGGGTATTAGTGATAGTGGAAAAGACATTAGTATTCTCAAAATTGTGTTCAAAAATATACCCAAGGTATATGATACAATTATTATTGTAATTTAGATGCTTCAAGTTTACATTCTAGATGCTTTACCTCCTTCACTTGATGGTGCATTCAAGTAACTTCTCAACCAAAAAGTATAAGATTTATTATAAAAATTAAGATAGAGGTTGATAAAAATCCAAATCAAGAGAATAAAAATGAAAATAATCCCTTCATGAAGCTTCTATGTATTTTTTATAAGAATAAAAAATACAAGGTAAAGTTTTGTCTGATATAGATTAAGAAGCTTGAAGAAGTAGCCAAAAGGGAAGTTGTTGATGTAGCTTTATTCTATGCTTAGGGGGAGGATAATCATGATGATGAGACCTCATGAGTTCATATATATATATTAAATTAGTATATTGGATTTCCACTTCTTCAAATGAGTGGATTATAAATTCAAGGACAACTCAACACATGATCAAGTATCACCATATCTTGCATGAGTATAACATAAAATAATTTGGAGAGTATGTTTTAATTTGGGATGATTTTTATTTATATATGGTTAGATATGACTAGGTAATAGTTGATTTTTATTCCTTCAATGAGGTTCTTAATGTTCATAGTGTGGTCCCCAAACTCTTATCTACTTATCACATCATTCATGCAAATAGGAAGATGAAATTTTGGTTAAATTTTTAAAGGATATTATGTTATGATATTGCATAAATATTTAATATCCATAACAACACCTCAATATTAAATTATTATTAACAACATTCAAAAAAAAAAAAATTAGATTCAAATACGATGAAAAATACACAAGTATCAAATCCAAAAAATATTAATGCAATAACTAATCCATAACCACTTAGAGAGGGCAAAGTCTCTTATGTGCATGACAATGAGTTAAATTTAAACTATCTAATGATACAAGCTAATAAAATTTTCTTCCTATTTATAGAAGAAATTAATAATAATCTAACCTAACTCTCAAGTTTTGACTAACTAAATCTTTGGCCCAAGATACTAAAAATAATTTATTAACATGACTATATTGGTACTATTAGATTATCCTCAAAGTTGTTTTTTTTGGAAAATGCTCTCAATATCCCATATAGCATCTTCTTCTAGAAATTCGTACCACTTGATGAGAATATCTTCAATTTATCTAGATCAAAGATGACAAAATTTGTACTTCAATACTACTTTAGGTTGAAGAGTGATTCAACCTTAATCATCAAGTATTGAAATTTCTATTAGCGAATATTACATTATCTGGTACATGTTAATGTACTGCCATGGTACCTTTATGGTACAAATACAAATATTAATATATTAGGTTTTGAGTCTATAGTTTAGGTGAGCAATTTATTTTCCCGTTTTATGTAAGTTTCTATGGGTAAGATATGCACAAGTGTCATGTAATTAAGATTTCAAGTGTGTAATGTGCAGGATATGTACAAGTTTCATGTATTTAAGCGCAAAAATAAGTAATATAAATATGTGCACAAGTTTCATGTATTAAGAGTACATGTAGGTTTGTGATTGTTATAGATTTAAGTGTACAAGTAATTAGAGAATCAAGAGTCTTGTATACAAGTGGCAAGATGAGAAGCCAAGGGACATGAGAATAGGAAAGGTTACAATTCCTAGACATGTGAGGAGTGTAATAGTCAAGTATTGAAGAGTCACCATTATATGTATATATTATGGAGATAAAGCTCCATGCATTATACTGGAAAATGGTCTAAATAAGATCAACATTTTAAGCTTTTAAAATATTGAAGCTTGTATACATATTTTAAGTAATTCCATTGTAAGTATTCTTCATATTATTACACGAATTATTTTGTCCATTTGCATTCATATTTGATACTATTTTGAATGTTATTACATTAGGGAAAAATGGTGCACCTAATGATTATGGAAAATATATATATCTATATCCTACTGCTTAACAACATCAAACAAAAGCATGCAAGTAAAATGGAAGAGATCCCAAATAGCAAGAAATGAAGCAAAAGAGAGTTGATTTATTATTAATATGGTGGATGAAATCCAAGGTTAAATAGATGTACAATTTAGGGCTCAAATATGATACATTTGTTACAAATTAGGTGCCCAAGGATCAAAATCCTTCAAGTAACTTAGGTGCACATCCTGCGTCTTTCCTCATACCCACAATTGAGGTGGGCAAACCTATGATGCATCCACTTGTATATTTGATATTGAGGTATTGTGATACTTACTAATGTGCTATAGAAATCTGCACCTGCACACAAGGAAACCAGAAATTTCAAGTAGCAAGTGCGTAAGATGAAAAACATGCAATCCCCATAGGCATAAAAAAGACTAGTAAAAAGAATATGCATGGATATTATACCAAATCAACTCCAAATGACTTGAAATTTCATAGGGGTGTAAAATGGATGGTTTTGGGAATATATCAATAAAAAAATAACCAAAATTATGTTTGATGGCATGTCACATTCGTAGTGCCCATCTTCAACTTGCAAAACCCAAAGCAAGCAATTTTTGAACCAAAAAACATCCAAATAAAATTAAACTTGGAAAGTATACATAAAAAATTATTTTAAGATAACCCATATTGTAAGATTTATAAAATAAACAACAGTTGTAGGTGCTTCTCTAGATGATCTCCGTAGACCTGCATAAGACCTTGTAAAACACTAAAAATGTGATATCTCGCTCAATATAGATCCAAAATGCATGAAATTCAGACATTAGAATAATATGATAATCTAGAATATAACTAAAAAATAAAAATAGAGAAATAATTCACAAATAATCCACCATATTGGGGTGTGACGTTTGGGACTGTCACAAACTGGGGACCATATTGGGGTGTAACGACCACCAATTATGAACTTATTTTGTCACCAATTCCTTTATGAATTGGTTAGGGGCTCGTAAATAGTGTTGTAATAAAATTTTGTGGTAAAAATAATTCATATGGTTTGGTTTTGTAAGCATATCGCACCTCCTAGTTCAGTCACAAACCTCCTTCACTAGCTAGAGATTCTAATGGAAAATGGCATGAAAGGGTGAGGGGAAATATTGGCAACACTTAATTGCTATGTATCCAAAAATCCTCTCTCTCTTGTGTGGAAAACTAATACACTTTATAGCCAAAAGAGGCCTTTGGAAAAAATATCATGCGAGGGCATGTAGAGAAAGAGGTGCCATTTGGCCAATAGGATGGCATGCATTGGAGGGAGAAGAGAATCTCACCATTTGGCCTATTACATGTAGCATGTCATAAGGATGTTGCATCCTTTGACTTGTATGGTCAAATAGGTATGGAAAATGATAATTTTTGGGTGGTATTTGTCCATATTTGAATTTTTGTGAGTCAAACCCAGTGGCCATCCCACCCTAGGACAGCCAAGTTGTGGCCATCCCACCTCAGGACAACTAGCTTGTGGTCATCCCAGGGTGGGATGATCATAAAATGTGATCATCCTAGGGTGGTAAAGTCATGCCTATATGGTGTAAAATCTCCTAAAAGTGGGGTATAACCTCCCAAGAGTGGTTAGGACCACTATTAAACCTCTGAGGGTTGCCTAAGGGGCCATGTGGTTTCAATTAACAAGTGTTTATGATTGCCTAATCAGATTGACCAAATTTTAGTGTTTATAAATACCCCTTTTTGAGATGTGTTACATGCAGCATAGTGTTGAGCAAAAATAGATGATTAAAATGCTGAATAATTAGGTTTATTCAGTAACCTAACCAAATTTTGATACCCAAGGCATGGAAAGAGCATGCATTCTTGAATCCTTGCTTCTGATGAGCTAAGGAACTTGCTTCAAGTACAACCTTGAATTTTGGGTTGACTTGATCTTGGACATTTTTAAGTCATGAAATAGCCAGGCCGTATCCTTCATGATTCTATAATTCCAAGAATTTGTTTAATTTGTTCTTTTTTACTGCCCCAAGCAAGAGCGTGATTATCTTTGTCAATGATTCGTTGAACGAATGCAATTTGCATGATTGAGTGTGTGATTGTTGATTGTGATTATGAATGTTCTTAATATGAATACGCCCTCAAGTGATGATTCAATGAGGGAGTGACCACTGATAAAAACAATGAGTCACTTGGCATATATGACTTTACTATGGTTTCCTCTAGTTTTACTCATTTGAAAAATGGAGTAGTTTTAAGAGGAATTTGGTGATTTTGTTAATGTTGTATGGAAGAAAGGATCTGAAAACTTCATTCTCATGTAGTGGCCTGGAAAGAATGGCCTTATTATGGTATGAAATGTATACTTTACCACTTCTATAGGAGCAATTTGGATTACTTTTGATCCTATGTGAAATTTGACCAAATTTGAGTTGTTTTTTGTGGGTTTTGGACCCTTTTTGGTGCATTTTAACTTATTTTTGTGCAATTTTTTTGTGTTCATCCTAGGGTGGGATGGTGGCCTATTACATGACCATACTAGGGTGGGAAAGACATCCATTTAGCTTCCTGGCTCACCCTAGGATGATCAGGGCCCTAGGAGGGTTATTTAAGCCAAAAATGGGTCATTTGGGCTCATTTGTGCATTTGCAACTTTCTAGCTTGAGAGGTGAGGAGGAGGAGAAATACTTTGAGTAGTGGAGCACTATTAAAATAATCCTACAATCACCATGAGCTAGTGTGTAGACTCATCTAGCAGTGGATTTGGTGCGAGATGGGTAAGAATTTGGATTTCTTACTACACTATGCTTGAAATTTGAAATTGAAATTATTGCTTGTTTTTGCTTTATGATAGAGCACACTAAATTTCTAGTAAGTATACCTTATTAGGGATAACCTATAATTATTTATGGTTTTTTTTTATGTTTTTATGCTATTTTATTGCTCTTGAGGGCTTTAATTTGCTGTAAGTTCCCTATTTTTGAGGGCCTAGAAGGCCTAATTTTGCCCAATTTGGGGGCCACCATGGGGTGGGACGAGCAGCTTGAGTTGTTTAGGGACCATTCCAGGGTGGGACAATCACAAATTTGGAGGCCTTCCCAGTGTGGGATGGCCACAAATTGGCCTATAAAAGGACCATTTTTTATCTTTTTTGAGTGTTTTTGGGGCATTTTGAAGCTTGTTTGGAGCTTGTTTTTATTGATTTACCTCTACCAGGTGATGGACAGTCAATGTTGTATTCCATATATTTGAAACCATAAGAGATTTATTGAATGACATGGACTAGGAGTGGCTTTATGCCTTTGGAATTAAGTAGGTGATGCATTTGGAGCCTGTGTTCGATGACTGCACTTACTTGACAAAACTTATTGACATATGGGACCCATGCACCAACACCTTACACCTGTCAATAGGGGAGATGATGGTGACATTGGAGGATGTCTACCATATATTATGTATTCTTATATAGAGATGATATATTGAGTCTACACATCGAGACCGAAGATATGCAATTATGGAGAGGTACTTTGGCTAGGTCACAGAGGAATTGGTATGAGGCCAGGGTACTGGGCATGAAGCATGTGCTACTAATGACCCTAATTTCTAATATGCTTCTATCAAACTCATAAACTGCCAGGTTTCCCTAGAATCTTATGGAGTTAGTGTTTACTCTAGTAGGGTGCACTGTGGAGTAGCCACTAGTGATAGCATGAAGGATGACACTGCTAGTAAAACTATACAATGAGATATATGAGATATGCTCTCAAGGGTGAAAGTGCTTGGGGTGCAACTTTTTACTGTAGGTTTGAGGATGGTAGCATGTAGTGGTGGACAAGCCATAGGGGCTACCATGGATGATGCGGGTAGAGCTGGAGGACCGAGAGATTGGCTATGGGATTCTATGGTAGGGGGTCCAAGAGGTATGATAGAGTCAACATTGGCAAGACAACATGGGTCATTATACCCAGTATTTTGTAGGACTTAGAGCAACTAATGTGTCTTGGAGATCCTACAAGGATTGCCCAAAATGGGTTGAGGTTGAGGTGCAACTTTATCGAGTGAGACAAGGGAGATGGCTAGTTGGATGACATAGGATAAAGGAAGAGTTATTTATATATGATTATGTTATACGATAGTTTAGACTATGACATGGGTTTCCCAGTGATCTAGTGGCATACTAACACTGTGGAGATGAGAGGAAACTAAGGTGGCTGATGGTGGAGGCAGTTATCAAGGATGTTGATCCTGTAGTAGACATTCTATACATGGATGATACCGAGACTACAAAGGAGTATGAATCCTAGTGGGTGATGTTCCAGTGGTGAGGAGAGGGGAAAATGGAGGGAGGTGCAGTAGGGGTTGAAGATGAGGCTTATCAAAAAGCTTTAGATGAGGACTAGGTTGAGACAAGCGAGTGGTATGGGCATGGGTATATGGTAGATGAATAGGTAGACCTCCTAGAATTGGGATATTTGGGTGACTTTGGAGATGATGAGACTAGGGATCAGGGAGTGCAGGTGTATCAACCCAAATTTTTTGTGCCCTTACCTTCAAAGCTAAAGGATCCGTGCTCGGAAGGGGGATGCGAGAAGGATGGAACAATACCTCGAACTGAGAGGCCCTTTGAAGGTCGCGCCTCTCGAGAGAGGGGTATAAAGGTGAATTTTTTATGGATGGTGGGGTTCACTCAGAAACTTTGAGTGGCAACTTCCATGCCTAGGTTGAGAATGGGTTTGATGTGTTCATTTTGTACTTTAATCATTCATATCCCTAGGTTGGCCAGAATGAATCTAAGTTATTCTATATGAAATGCCGATTTATATGAATACAGAAAGCATGAATGAATCCTAAATACTAGGAATATACTTAAATAAGAAAGAATGCACCTGATTCTGGATGTCTGATGAAGATTCTAAAGCTTGTAGGAGTTCAGATCGTCCCGAATATGACAGGATCATCTGCAATTGAATAGAATCATCTCAGATCACAGTCGATCATCTAAAATCAGACAAGATCATCGTCGATCTGACGAATTCATCAGACGAATCCGTCAGAAGCCTGCAATCACAGAAACAGACACCAAAAACCAAAAATGCTACTGCAAGAATAATGCAAAATAATGGAAATGACAATATGAATGCTTAATTGATAAATCTAGATAGCATATTTAAAGGAAATACATTGTTTTAATAACTTATTTTAACTTTATCATGCATTTATGCTAGATGAGGTGAACTCTAGGATGCAGAATGAAAATAAATCAAGCTAATGCATAGTAAAATAAAGAAGAAAGATGAGAAATGCAAACTCAGGGCTCTAGTTGCCCCCAATCTGAACTGCTATTGAGATCACCTCCAATCATACGAGATCATCGTCGATCTGTGATAGGATCGTATGAAATCATTTGGAATCGCCTACGATGATTTGAGCTTCCTCCATCTGAAGCACAGTGAAAACCTACAATGAAAAACTTGAAAATACAAATGCAAATGATGGGGGCGAGGATGTTCTAATACAACAAAACTAGAATTACAAGGGAATGATCAGCCAGGGGTATAAATTGGGAAAATCCCAAGTTTATATAGGATTAGGGGGAGGTTAAGAGGTTGGGGATCATCCCAATCTGGGAGATCCTCAACGGAGGAATCTCCAACTACGTAGACATGCTTTTGCCCAAGTTGGAGAGGTTGTTGAAACAGAATCTAATTATGAAAATTTGGTTTTGGGACGAAATCATCTGGACGTTTTGTTCCAGATGAATTCATCCGATCTGGGATGATTTCATCTGATCGGCGATGATATCGTCCAATGGTCAAAACAACTCCTAAAAATGGCACGAAAAATGGGGTGAGCGGTTAATCGGCGACTTCGAGGTTAAAATTCAAATTTTATCTTTTTACTAAGGGTTTAACTGTGCCAATTTTAGGGTGCTACATTTTGCCCCCTCTTTAGCGAATTTTCCGAAGAAAATGCGTTAAATACGAGTTCTTCCCGCTTTACGAGAAACCAAAAAAATTTACTCAATTTTTTAGACAATGATTCTAGGTCGAATCGTACAACTGCTTACTATGGTGCCCCCTTCGAGTTTTTACCCAAATCGAATGTTTGAGGTAAAAGCGCGAAAAAGCAAAATTAAAAAAAAAATGTTGTTTTTAAATAAAATTAAGAAAAATAGGGTAAAACCCTAATTCATTTTTACTGTTGATTTTGGTTGTTTTAGAGCTCTGTAGGCAAAATGGTGGAAACAACGCACAGATCGACAGAGGTCCGATGCGGGTTGCGGGTAAGGATCTAAAATTGGTGAATTATGTTTTTAATTTTGATTTGTGTGGTTTTTAATTGAAATTTTGACTATTTTTGGGGCATCGCAGCCATTTTTAGGCCGTCGACGACGTCAGGACGAAATCATCCCAATTTCATCGAAATCGTCCCTAGATCGCCGATTTCGTCTAGGGGAAAAATCGGCGAAATAGGGGCGATCCCGTCCAACAAGGGGCGATCCCCAAGTTGAGAAATCGGAGATGATTTCATCCTACAAAGGATGATTTGACTCAATTTAGGACGATATCGTCCAATAGTGGACGATATCATCATTTTTTTTAAGATGAAATTGATTTTAATGATTATCTATTAATGATTTTTATTGTTTAATTATTTTATTTTGCATAGGGGATTACTAAAAATTCGGGAATGGAAATATGGGGGGCTAAGAGACGATGTAGCCACACTCGATCAGGTGGAGCGAGGCCGACTATCAGAGGTTGGGCTACAACATGTGGAAGAGATGCCACAAATACTGACATACATGGGGCTACTGACAACCCTAGCAGAGAGGTGGTATCCGGGGTCATCCTGCTTTCGATTATCGACAGGGGAGATGGCTCCCACTCTAGAGGATGTATGGAGGATCTTGAGGATCCCCATATAGGGACGATTGATGACTCCTATGGCCAATCAGGGCCATGCCATGATGCGACTATGCGGAGATCCTAGCTTCACCTTGGAGAAGGGTGGGGTGAACATCGAGACATTGAGGCAGATGCCTGGGGCATCTCGATTGACCCAAGTTTTGGTAGGGGTAGTGGGTGGCTTACTGCTATGCCACCAGAGTGGATGCAAGTTACCATGGCTACTCTCGGATGTGGTCTACGATATGAGAGACCACGACTATAGATTTTCTTGGGGCAACTTTGTACTATGCCGCTTGTATAGGATCTTGTACGGGGTCGTATACAAGGGAGGTCGATGTCTGGTTTTGACATCGCTGCTACAGGTTTGGTGTTGGGAGCACATTGCGATGTGGAGGCCGGTAGGGCTTCCACTGATAGGGGTTGATCGAGAGAGACCCCAGGTTTTCTATTGGTGGCTCTAGAGAGGGTCACAGCGGTGGATAGATCTACCGAAGGTTGCTAGACGACCTCATCCCTAACCAGATCACCTGGAGGCCATGGAGAGAGCACCTAGGGTGGGGAGAGGATGGACAGGAGTTGGCTCACATCAGGTGAGTCTTTTGGCTGAGGATGGAGCGAGGAGAGGTAGAGCTCCACCACTATGACCGAGTTTTGTGGTAGTTCGGTCTATAGTAGGGGATCCCTTCTCTTAGGGATTACGAGTACTCCTAGACTATTTGGGATAGTACTACACTAAGTGGGGCTCCAGATATGCAGCAATTCTAGAGTCAGGACATGGATGATGCCCCCATTTAGCTAGTGGATGGGGATGACGCTGGGGTCACAGACGGATATGATGCCTGGTATGCAGGCATCCGCCCTCCTCGGATGACGAGGGCACAGGGTCCGATGCATGCTATTGTGCGACGGATGGGGAGGCGATGCTAGGTTGCCATTGATGTAGCAAGGGGTCACGGAGGGAGGGAGCAGCGACGGTCTCCTCAGGAGATACGTTGGAGAGCACCACAGTCTTCAGAGAGACCACAGTAGGCAGAGAGGAGAGAGGAGATACTCCCAATAAGGGCAAGGGTATCGAGGTGGGGGAGAGCAACGAGATGGCGGCTCTTCGGGCTGAGAATGCCCACCTCCGGGCTCAGGTGTAGACACTGCAGGATGAGGCTACACGACTCAGGGCTCGGAGCGGAGGGGCGAGCACTCGGGATCTGGCGTGGTCTATTGCTCAGACCGCATTCTATCAAGGATTGTACTACCACGTGGTTCTAGAGAACCATAGGATACCATTGCCAACCCCTATTATGGAGCCGGTCATGATGGGATCATCGAGGACATCCTCACGATCGACTACGAGGACCCGCGATACAACATGAACCTCAATGGGACCACCTCCTCCATGCCAGGGTGGGAGAGGAGATGAGGCTGAGAGCTCGAGGGCTTCTCGAGACTAGCTGCTTCTTTGGATGGACTGTATATTTTTGAGAGGATTGAGTATGCCAGGGTATAGATTGTGGCATACCAATCCAGTTGTGATATGATGTACATATATTTTGATATATATATATGTATGATTTTTTTTGTGATATGACTTGTCCATATGTTTGATGATGCTTCAATTTTGGAATTGTTGATTGATTATTCATGTAATTATGTCATTGAAAAAATTATAATTTTATGTCATACCATAAAATTTAAATGAAATAATCTGATGTAAACAAATTGGTTGTTGTGGTGTGATTTGATGAAAAATAAAAGGGACTTCTAACAATAATTTCAAAGGACATTGTCGTTGTTATAGACCATTTCATGGAGTCGCCGCTCGCTAGGTCGTCAAGCTAATCCCAAGTATAGAAATATTGCTAAAAGTAAAAGAGTGCTTAAGAGACTGTCTTAAGACTTTGTGTTGTGATGATGAAAAATGATGATGGTGATGATTTGTTTTCAGATTTTCATAAAAATATTATGCATGAAATATTAAAAATATGATTTTTTTGCTAGGCATAAAATTCCTAAGTGTGATAAAATTTTGAACAATTCCTTAGGAATTATACCATGGTTGCAAAATTGAATGTTGACATAATGAAATGAAATAGAAAAATGTGTTCATTCTTTTTAAAGCACAATTGTGTAACATAATGATATAAGCCATATGTTTTTATGAATTAAATAAATGGGAAATAAAATTAGAACAATGGTTTGTGCTAGGCATAGAATTATAGGTATAGACTTATACCATCATCGCGAAATCCAAAAATATTTTTAATATATAAGATGAGGACTTGCGCTAAGCATAAAATTCCAATTTAGGTTTTTAGGAACTATACCATCGTTGCGGAAGTCGAAAGTATTATATAAATGTGACTTTATTTACTAGATTTTTGAAGATGTTGTGAAAGAAAATTTTGGATTTTGGAAAGAAATGTATTTAATTGTTTTTATGCTAAGCAAATGTTCTCAAGTAAGAAGATGAAATTATTCTAAAATATTTGCATAAATATCTTAAATTATCTCAAAGAGAAAATGTAGATTTATAAGGAACCCTCATGTGCAAATGTGAGTTCATTGTCGATCTTGATTTATCATAATGATACAAAATCTCTCAAATACAAATGTGTGTGCAATTGTATTGTTCATTTACCAATTTTGAGCAAGATAATTTGATACAAGTAATTTGAATTAACCAAATAAGTGTTCGTTGACCATGATTTATATGCATGTAACCATACCGGACTACTATGTAAGTCGGGTCATCAAGAGCTAGCTGATCCATAAGCAGACATAGGTCTATACAAAATAAGGTCGCTAATGTGACAGACATATCACCACGCTAGGAATTACCCAAGGCCAAGTGGGTTGGGCACAAACCACCTGTTATGGGGCTTACCTCACAGTTTTTGAATAATTGAGAATTCTAGGGATTCAAGCTCATTCACCCTTCTTTTCTTTTCAAGGGGTAGGGAAAGGGATTTATTTGCATTTTGCTTGTTCTTTTCTCTTGCTTCTTCTTTTCTTTTTCTTTTTTTTTTTTGTATTTTTTGTATTAATGCTGGAATATTGTTGCGATGGTACAAAATGATATTTTTCTTTTTCTCATTTTCTTTGAATTTTCTTTTTCTTCCTATACTAGGGATACTTGCTCGGATTGGCTGTAGAGCAAGGGATTTTATTTTGGGTAGGGGTGAGCTTGTCCTTTTGTCAATTCTCAAAGATTCTAGACCATGTGCATGATAGGATAGCAAGGGAAACTTTTCGCTCAAGAAACCACTTCTACTATGTAGCATCATATCGAATTTGCAATGAAATCATTTTAATGTGAAGAGATATACTTGGTTCAAATAAATAACAAGATCAATTCTCTATGCTCAGAACTTTATTTAATTCAACTGTGGACTTTGATATAAGAGAGATTAATAATCATACCAAATAAAATCAAGATATTTATTCATGTGAGTGTGAAAGTGCGGGATTCCAAATAAATGCTAATTTATCCAAAATAATTGAAAATATAACTGCAATACTTCAAGAATTAACAGGTGTGAAAATAAAAGATGTTTTTGAAGATTTTGATGATTTCGATTTTGTTATGTTTTTTTTTTTTTTGGTTTTGATTTATGAATTGAAAAAATAAATAACATTACTATTTTTTTTTTTGAAATTTTTATATGGATGACTAAAATGAAACAATATGCAAAATAACAATATATACAATGATGAAATGACCAGATTTTATGCATAATAGCGTTTAAGATGCATAATGTTCATAGGTTCTTTAAGATCTTTACCATCTAAGGTAGCTAATTTGTATGCTCCCGAGCCAAATTTAGCAGATGATGATATATGGCCCAAGCCGCTTAGGTTCAAATTTACCTTTAAGGTCTTTAGTTGCATTAGTATTTTTTTTATTTTCTTTCAAGACAAGGTCGCCGATCTCAAAGGATCGATGATGAACTTTCTTGAGGTATGCTCGTTTAAGCTTGTTCTGGTAGGCTCGAAGATGCTCCAAAGCATTGATGCGCTTCTCATCTAGGAGTTCCAGCTGACTAAATCTGCCAGCACGATATTCATCTCCTACTTTAGTATCTTGAAGTAGCAGAGCCAAAGAAGGAACTTCTAATTCAAAGGGAAAAACTACTTCAGCGCCATAAACCAAAACAAAAGGTGAAGTGCCTATGGGGGTATGAATGCTAGTTCGATAAGCCCACAAAGCAGGATATAGTTGAATGTGCCAATCTCGGCCAGATTTATTGACCAGTATTTTGAGGATTTTAATTAATGTTTTATTAGATGCTTCCCGCTTGGCCATTACCCTGAGGATAATAGGGAGTGGACCAACGATGTTGAATTTTATATTTTTGACATAATTTCTTGACATATTTATTTTTGAAACAAGTTCCATTATCCGAGATGAGATTTGCAAGAATTTTGAACCTACAAATAATTTGATTAAAAATAAATTTGGAAACTTGGGTTCCAGTGCAAGAAGCTAAGGGCATAGCTTCAACCCACTTCGTGAAATACTCGGTGGCGGTTATGATGAATTTGTGTCCATCAAATGACACAGGGTTGATTTTTCCAATGATGTCTAAGCCCCATTTTGAAAAGGGCCAAGGAGATGAAATAGCCTGTAGCTCTTGTGCAGGCGCATGGACAAGGTCAACATGTTTCCGGCACTTGTCGCAATGGCACACATAATCATGTGCATCATTCTCCATGGTAGGCCAAAAATATCCTATCCTAAGGAGCTTCTTAGCAATGGCGCTACCACTAAAGTGTCCCCCACAAGATCCATCGTGGGCTTCACTCAAAGCTGATCTAGCTTCTTCTAGATTCAAACATCTCAGTAGGATACCTTCAAAATATCTCCTATATAACGTATTGCCAATTATGATGAAGCGACTTGCTCGTCTACGCAATAACCGACGTTGGTTTCTATTAAAACCTTCAGGGAAGGTCCCATGTTGAAGAAAATTGAAGATATCAGTGTACCAAAGTTCAGGAGTAGTTTTGTTGATTAGAAACACATCCAAAGGTTCTAAGCATGATTTATTTGAAGTGGGTTCCTGGAGTCGATGAATAATGATGGTAGCATATTCGTCCTCTAACTCCAAGGGTAAAAGAGATGCAACTGCAGCCATAGCATCAGCCGCACGATTGCTAGTTCGAGGAATAGCTTCCAAGGTAACTTGATCAAATAAAGATATTAATTGTAATACATATGCTTTATATGGATGCAATTTATCATCTTTGGTCTGATAAACATCATTAATTTGATTTATAACAAGTTGAGAATCATCGAAAACCAATAGATTTTTAATTTTTAGTGCTAAGGCAGCTCGTAAGCCAAGGATTAGAGCCTCATATTCAGTAGTGTTATTAGTACAAGCAAACATTAATTTAAAGGACAAAGGTATAAGATTTTTTTATGGAGATATTAAAATAATACCTGCACCAGCCCCACTCATGCATCGGGCTCCATCAAAGTATAAGGACCATTGCTCTGGATGGTCTACCTCTAGTTTAAGGCATTCATCAGGAAACTCAATGATGAGGGGATGGGTAGACTCTAAGGGTGCATCAACTAATTGATCTGCTATGATTTGACCCTTAACAGACTTTTGTCCTATGAACGTGAGTTCAAACTCACTTAGGGCAAGAACCCACTTTGTTGTGTGACCAGATAAATAAGGTCGACTCATGAGATACCGCAAAGGATCGGATTTAGCAATAACATAGGTTTTCTGACTGAGCATATAATGGCATAATTTTTGTGTAGAAAATACGACTGCTAGACATAATTTTTCTAATGTTGTGTAGCGGGTTTCATAACTAATTAATGTTCTACTGATATAATAATTAGCACGTTCTTTCTTCTCATCATCAAGTTGAGCTAACATAGCTCCTAAGGCAAAATCTGAAGCAAAAATATACAAGATAAATGGGTGATCAGGTCTAGGTGGCGAAAGCATAGGTGGGTTAAGAAGATATTGTTTGAGGAGTTCAAATGCTTGCTGAAATTCATAGTCCCAATGGAAAAAGACATCCTTCTTAAGAAGCTTAAGAAAGGGTCCGGTTTTATCCACCAGCTTATCGATGAAGCGACGGATAGCTTGAAGCTTACCTTGTAAACTTCGTAATTCTGATATATTTGTGGGTGTGGGCATATCGATGATAGCCGCAATCTTGAGAGGATCAATTTCGATGCCACGTAAAGAAACTATAACCCCCAATAATTTATCGAACTTAACTCCGAATATACATTTAGCTGGATTCAATCGGATAAGATATTCCCTTAACCGATTAAATACTTTTCTCAAATCATCTAAATGGTCATCTTCGTCAGTAGAACGAGCTATAATGTCATCTACATAATCATGTAGTATATCATGCATCATATCATGAAAGATATAAGTCATGGCTCGTTGATAGGTTGCACTTGCATTCTTCAAACCGAATGGCATCACTTTCCAACAAAACGTCCCCCAAGGGGTAATAAAGGTTGTTTTAGCCTGATCTTCAGGAGCTATCCTGATCTAATTATAACCAGAAAATCCATCCATTAAGGATATCATTCCACTCCCAATAGTAAAATCAATGATCTGATCCATATTGGGAAGAGGAAAATCATCTTTAGGGCATGCAACATTAATATCTCTAAAGTCTGTGCAAACCCTAACCTTGGTAGCTTCTTTCTTAGTTACTGGAACTACATTCGAGATCCATTCAGCATAATCAATGGCTTGTATAAAAATAACATTTAAGAGTTTTTCTAACTCCCCTTTGACCAGTAAGGCCACTTTAGGATGCATTTTTCTAAGTTTCTGTTTAACAGGTTTAGCATCCGGATGGACTACTAGGTGATGCATAACTACAGAAGGGTCTAATCCTGGCATATCTTCATATGTCCAAGCAAATACATCCTCATATTCTTTAAGAAATGCAATATATTTATCCTATTTTTCTTGACTTAATTCTGATCCAATGTTGATTAGGTGAGGATTATCCTCAGTTCCAATGTTAATTTTTATGACATTCTCTACTTCCATGTGTAGATTTTTCTCAAAATTAGGTGGGGCGGGTGAAACGCCCAATTCTTGTAATTCTTCCAAGGTTAGCTTGGATAATTCGTCTTGAGGAGTCGTGGCCTCAAGCTGGGCTATACTAGGTATAGAGCCATCAAAATAAAATTCATGATGTAACAATTCCTCAATGGAGACATCATGGAAGATATCTCCCTCCAACTCATCGTCGGATTCGGTGATCATCTCAGGGTAGGCTATAGATAGCATATTACATGTAAATGGCTTATTCATTAAACGCAAAGCATCACGTTGATCTAAATAATCTTGGTAACATATGAGATGGTCATCATCCTCAAATGGGAAAGGCTGACCCTTACTAGGAAATAGGCCCACACCACATCGGGCAGGCCATGGTTCTACCTCAAAAGGTTCTTTCATACCATTTTGGAAAGGTCCCAAACCTTTCCCTTTATATCCCAATTTAAGCATTATAGATTTGGCTTTAATATACTCATTAGTAAAATAACATCGAGCATATCCATCGTAATGAGTCTTGTTGTTTCTGGGTATTCTACCCCAGTCATATCCCTTATAAATAAAAGCGTAGCTCCCGACTTGGTAAATACTTCCCATAGGCTATGGGAGACCCAAGGTATGAGGAGATGGTGGCAAATTATTTAAAATAAGGGAATCTTGCATAGCAACATTCGTTTTCTCTGATATAAGAATTTTAGATAAATCGGGTAAGAGCTCGTCAGTAAGAGCATAAGAGGTAGAAGGAACATTTCCTACATCTTCTGATGCGGAAACTATGCCTTTGGTGGATGTAGATGTTGTAGAGATGTCGATGGATGATTCTATTATAGGTATAAAAGTTATAGGAGTAGAGCAAGAAGCCTTGGTTGTGGGATTAGGATCTTTCTGAGGTCCTAATGTGGTTTTTTTAGAGGATGGCTGAGCTGTATGTAGAGGTGGAACTAATGGAGAAGAAGTAGATGGCGTTATGGGTGTGTGTTTCACACGTTTAGATGGATAATGAGAATTAGGATGTGTGGATGATAAAGCAAGGCAAAATTGAACTCCAACAAGTTCTGCCAAAGCACACATATCAAAGGGTCTAGGATCACCATGAATGGTAACCAACTGATTCTTAAATTCGAATTTAACACATTGATGTAAAGTTGAGGGAATGGCTCGCATTGCGTTGATCCAAGGGTGACCCAAGAGTATATTGTACGATGCAGGGCAATGTACAATAAACACAATCGTATCCAAGGTTCTCGGACCAACCTATAATGGGATGGTAATAACTCCACATGTTTCTTGTGTTTCGTCATTGAAGGCTTTTATGATCATATCAGTTCTTTTCATTTCATCAGTTCTAAACCCAAATCTTTGGTAGAAGTCAAAAGTGCAGATGTTTAAAGATGAACCATTATCAATCAAGACTCGTTTAACTGCTACATCTCCAATTAAGGCGAGTAATATATAAGGGGTTATCCTTATGTAAACTATGTTGAGGTATGTCTCTATCCCGAAAGTCAATACAATCAACTTCACGAGTTATTATAGTATTAGCCATGGCTTCAGGTTGAATGTCTTGTGGTACCATCATCTGGCTTAATGTGAGCATTAATTCATCTCTATGTGTAGGGGAAGATCTTAAAAGGTCCAAAAGAGAAATTCTAGCTGTAATATTTGATAGTTGCTCATTAATATTATAAGGTGGTTTAGGTTGAACATTAGGTGCCTGATTCCCTTTATTAGGAACTTTCAAAACAAATGGGGCTGATCCATCATTCTGCATTTGATCTTGTTGAGAGTTTTGAGCCTGTTGTCTAGTAATAGCTCCGATGGTACCCACAATATTATTCTACGGATGATGAATGGGTCTTGGTCTAGCATTTATGGCTTGCTCATTAGAGATTAATTGGTGAGACGATGGTCGAGTAGTGACTCTTCTTGGAAATGGTTCTTCTGGGACCATATGACTTGTGATAGGGAGAATAGGATCTGATTCATCTTCAGAGCTATTCAACTGATTTGAGGTGATTTCCATATCACTCTCAGTCTCATATTCTGTATCACTAAGATCAGGTGTCTGAATATTATGTAGAGGCCTGGTTGTAACCACGGATAAAGTTGTGTCAAATATTTCCAAATCATGAGCAGGTAAATGCCCACTAATAGTCCCTACATATCGGGTAGGAGGGGGAACATTATGATGTTCAATTTGATTAGCCACTTCCTTGCCATGCTTTGGTAAAGGATGTTGAAATATGTCCAATGACTGATTGGCATTCTAATTCTGGTTTTGAGGAATGTTCTTTTGAGTATTATTAGGAGGATTTTTCTTAGGTTGAAAGGCTTGTACCTCCATCTCATTGTTATCAATCAGGTCCTATATTTTATGTTTTAATATTTTACAAGAGTTGGTAGTGTGTCCAGGTCCTCTATGGAAGTCATAGTGTAAATCAGCTCTGTATCCGGGTATAGTTGGATCAGGTTCCCGGATAGTTGGTAATTGAATCAAACCTCGTTCTAATAATTGTGGTAGAATGGTTGATAAAGGTTGATTTAATCTAGTAAATTCTCGAGGAGGTTTATCAGGAGGTTTTAGTATAAACTTCTCCGTTGTCTTTGCAACATTAACAGTAGCAATATTTCTACTATCAGTGACTCCATCACCCACAACTTGTTTATTTTTATATTGATTTTTGGATGTTTTCTCATCATCTTTCTTTTTAAGCTGACCTCTCCTAATAAGAGCATCTTCCACTCGTCTGGCTAAGTCTATAGCCTGATCGAAGGTGGTCAAGGTAGCAGTTGATAATTCGTAAGATAGTTGGTCTTGTAAATTATTAATAAAGATGTCCAACATCTCCCTATAAGGTAACACAAAGTGCAATTTTCCTATCAACTGTCTCCACCTAGCTAGGAAATCGGCAAAACATTCATCTTTGTCTTGTTTTAAGTTGTACAAGTCTTTAATGGTCACATGCCTTTCGATGTAGGCACTAAATTGATGCACAAAAGACTCAGCAGTTTCTTCAAAATTCCTCAAAGAATTAGTGGGTAATTGATAATACCACTCTAATGCCATTCCTCCTAAACTTTTCAGGAACATTTTTAGCAATAATAAGTCATCATGCGATATATCATGACATGCTATCCTAAACATATGAAGATGCTCTATGGGATATTCGGTTCCTTTATATATGGGCAAGACAGGCATAGGAAAATGTTTAGGATACGGTTGTGCTACAACTATAGGATCTAGAGGTTGACTACACATCTCTCGATAATTGTACGAGGGATGGTAGGGATCTATCTGATCCATGCGGGAAACTAACTGTTTCACCATGGTTTCAAGATTACTAGTTTGTCCACCATATTGGTTTGGTGGGACATAGGTATGGGATTTATGAGTGTATGACGGTGTGACATAAGGATTAGACGCTATATTGCTATTATGCAAAGCATTGGTAGGAAGAGTATTATGAAGAGGATTTGTAGTAGTATTATGTTGTATCCCAGATTGTTGGTAATTGGTGTTTGGTTTTGTTTTGGGTTTTTTCTGATTTGAGGTATATTGCTCAATAGCTTGGCAAAATAGAGCAGTAAATGAGGGTTTCTTTTGTGTGGGAATGACCCTAGGCTTGCTAATAGGCACTTTAGATGGTTGGGTAACCTGTTGTTGTTGCATGTTTCGGATCGTAGTGGCCATATCCAAATTGGATGGTCCAGCTTGATCACTCTCTTGTTCAATAAAGGACAAGGGATTAGTGCATGTGTGAAATATGTCTTCTAGAGTTGCTTGGGTCTCACTAATTCGATCCTTGTCCATGTGGACTGCTCTATTAAGAACACCAATATTAGTATTAATGAACTTCCAGAATTGATCCATGTTTTCAAACGTGACAGCTCCTCCCGGAGACATCTTAGGGGATGAGGATCCTTCCTCTCTATTAGTTTCTTCTTGTTCATTTCCTACAACAAGGTCTTCTTCTTGCTGATCTAGGGTTCCTTCTTCTGAAATTTGATCTTTAGGAAGGACATCTGGGTTATTTAATGGTTTTCCTAACCAATCTTCTTCTTCTTCAGTCTGTTTCCCATTCCTAAGTCTAGGCATTGTGCTTAAACTTAGATTTCAGCAAATATATATATATATATATATATATATATATGCGATAGGTTTGAGAGGTATATATTTTAATTATATACCTACTATAATACTTAAAATGGAAATGTTTTGATTTTTTGTTTTTTTTTTTTGTTTTTTTATTTTTTTTGTGTTTTATAATATTATTATAAAGATAACAAATAGCATTCTAGTTGCAAAAGGAATAACAATAATAAGAATAATGACTTAGTTTTCTATAAATAGTTTATGGATATCGTTGATGGGATCAAGTTCATCAGGAGTCATGAAATGCTCCTCTTCAAATTGAAAATGGTTTTTCAAAAATTTGACAAAGTGTGCTATGGTAATATGATCTGCTTCATACTCGAACTTGTAGAGATAAATTTCATGGCAATACTCTCGATATAACACAACTCTAGGAACTCTATTCCATATTTTTCTATCTGTAAGAACGACTTCTTGATCCTCTATACGAGATAGAAACTTATGTACTACAACTGCATTCTCAAGGTATTCTTCAAAGGTGTACAATTCAGAAGACACAAGTGCTCTTTTATCTGCTAACCACCTATGGCAAGCTCTCTGAAGTTCATGATATAAGGTTACTTGATCAGGATCCAGGATTCTATCTAGGACAAACCTCTTAATTTGCCTAAGTTCTATAGATCTGGATTCAATGATACCCAATCTCCTATCAAGTTCGTCCCACAAAGGTTGAACCCTATTTGTTTGAGGTACTCTAAGTATAGAAGTAATCTCTATGGCCGTTAATTGATTTTCAACATTTATGGTGACAACTCGTCTTTTATTATAATCTACCATCTAAATATGATATACAACTTTAATTGTTTGTCTGATGATTCTAGATGTTAATAATAATATTTTTTTAGGGGGTTGTTTTCAAAAGGTTTTTAGTTTCACGTCGGGTTCACCAAAATGTATCGACCCAAATTTTTTGCGCCCTTACCTTCAGGCTAAAGGATCCATGCCCAGAAGGGGGATGCGAGAAGGATGGAACAATACCTCGGACTGAGAGGCCCTTTGAAGGTCGCGCCTCTCGGGGGAGGGGTATAAAGGTGAATTTTTGATGGATGGTGGGGTTCACCAAGAAACTTTGAGTGGCAGCTTCCACGCCTAGGTTGAGAATGGGTTTGATGTGTTCATTTTGTACTTTAATCATTCATATCCCTAGGTTGGCCAGAATGAATCTAAGCTATTCTATATGAAATGTCGATTTATATGAATACAAAAAGCATGAATGAATCCTAAATACCAGGAATATACTTAAATAAGAAAGAATGCACCTGATTTCGGATGTCTGATGAAGATTCTGAAGCTTGTAGGAGTTTAGATCATCCCGAATATGACAGGATCATCTGCAATTGAACAAAATCATCTCAGATCATAGTCGATCATCTAAAATCAGACAAGATCATCGTCGATCTGATGAATTTGTCAGACAAATCCATTAGAAGCCTGCAATCACAAAAATAGACACCAAAAATAAAAAATGCTACTGCAAGAATAATGCAGAATAATGGAAATGATAGTATGAATGCTTAATTGATAAATCTAGATAGCAGATTTAAAGGAAATACATTGTTTTAATAACTTATTTTAACTTTATCATGCATTTATGCTAGATGAGGTGAACTCCAGGATGCAGAATGAAAATAAATCAAGCTAATGCATAGTAAAATAAAGAAGAAAGATGAGAAATGCAAACTCAGGGCTCTAGTTGCCCCCAATCTAAATTGCTATCGAGATCACCTCCAATCGTACGAGATCATCGTCGATCTACGACAGGATCGTCTGAAATCATTTGGAATCGCCTGCGACGATCCGAGCTTCCTCCAGCTAAAGCATAGTGAAAACCTGCAATGAAAGACTTGAAAATACAAATGCAAATGATGGGGGTGAGGATGTTCTAATACAAAAAAACTAGAATTGCAGGGGAATGATCAGCCAGGGGTATAAACTGGGAAAATCCCAAGTTTATATAGGATTAAGGGGAGGTTAAGAGGTTGGGGATCATCCCAATCTGGGAGATCCTCAGTGGAGGAATCTCCAACTGCACAGACACACTTCTGCCCAAGTTGGAGAGGCTGTTGAAATATAATCTAATTATGAAAATTTGGTTTTGGGACAAAATCATCTGGACGTTCTGTTCCAGATGAATTCGTTCGATCTGGGATGATTTCGTCTGATCGGCGATGATATCGTCCAATGGTCAAAAAAACTCCTAAAAATGGCACGAAAAATGGGGTGAGTGGTTAACGGGCGGTTTCGAGGTTAAAATTCAAATTTTATCTTTTTACTAAGGGTTTAACTACACCAATTTTAGGGTGCTATAGCAGGAACAATAGGTGGCACAGGGTGACATAGAGACTAAGCTATCATATGAGCTGATAAGGGTTAGGTAGGAGAGAGATCTCCTTTGAACATAGGTACAAGATGCTTGGGATGAGATAGAAACTCTATGGGTGCAGTTGCTATCTTAGAGACCAATGTGAGAGGGATCTAGTAGTGATGATGTGGCTAGGATGTAGGTAGAGGTGACATGAATCCATCCTATAGTGGAGACCTACTAGGTGCGGTCCCAATGGGGGTGGACCTACACAGATGAGTTGGAGAACAAGGTGGTGCATCTTGGATGGCATCTACCAGATGATTTAGCTATGAGTAGATCACACCAAAGTCAATGTAGTAGGACCGAGAAGTCATCAACTCGGATGGAGGCACCTAGATCTAGGCAATAGGCTAACATGGTAGGTGGAAGAAAACATGGGAGTTCACATTAGACTGACTGTAGGTGGGAGTGTGAGTCATAGTACCGGTCCTACGTGACCATTGTCATTGAGACTCTGATGGCTCTTTTATATTTTTGGATGCTTTAGCATGGTGAAGTCTGAGGACTCACTTTATTGTAGCCTATGGGAAGTATGATGTATGTATTTTTTTACCCCATACATATATACATATATATGAGCTTTTATGTGGTTTATCATCATGTGTTTATTGCTTTATGAAATGTATGCAATGTGTTTATTTTCTTTATGATATGATTTTATGCTATGCATGGATGCATATTGATATGGATGATGTATTGATATAGATGATGAAATTCATATAATATATGACATACTATGTTAGCACCATAGACTGTATAAAATTCATCAATTCATGTGTAATGTTGTCATGAGACTATGTGATAGGTTTATAAAAATGCAAACTAACATAAATATGATAGAATAGAATGAATAAGAGGATGCTATAGGATGTCTTTGAGGTTTTTAGGAGACTCAAACACTCTAGTCAACTGGTCAAAATTATATACTAACCATGCAATACTTTTTGACAAGGTATGAATCTGCTAGGATGACCAAGATACTCAATATATCTGTGTGTGCAAGTGAGTTCATTTTGTGATAAGCATACGATTACCCCAGTGTCAAATGGGATTATGCAGCCCATCCATACTAAATATCACCCTATGAGTAGCATGATCCTAGATTTTGTACTTAGTTGGATTAGACCACTAGGTAGTATAGGCTACCAAAATATAGCTCATCCACATGCAGACATTGGTTTGCACACATGTGAAAGCTAATGTGATAGACATATCATCATGAATAATGATATTTCCATTTACAAGTAGGATAGACACCAAACCTATAATGAGAATCACCTTATGGTTTGTCGAATTCTGAGAATTCTAGGTATTCAAGTTCAAAAATCCCTTCTTTTATTTTATTTGAATTTAGGGATATTTGCTCATATGTAATGATGAAAATCACTATTTATTTTGTATTTTATTTTCTTTGAGCAAGGTATTGGAGGAGTGGTGATAACCATTTTTTATTTTGTATTTTAATTTTTTTTTTCACATTGGGATTTTGACTTTGGGATTTTGCTTGTGGGATTT
Organism: Wollemia nobilis; assembly: GCA_028583015.1. Lineage (NCBI taxonomy): Eukaryota > Viridiplantae > Streptophyta > Pinopsida > Araucariales > Araucariaceae > Wollemia > Wollemia nobilis. Next base: position 4,841,213 of record JAQPPZ010017000.1, on the reverse strand, counting down.
TGATTTTGGTAGAGTGGTGAAAACCATTGCTTACTTTGGAAAATTTCATAGGGAAGAGCTTGTCCTTTTGCCAATTCTCAACATTCTTGAACCATTCACTATGGGGAATGAGCAGGATAGACTTTTCACTTAAGGTAACCAAGATCACCTTGTAGGTTTCATATTTCATTGTGAAAAACTCAGATTATTAATGTGAAAATATGTCGGGATATTGATGTATACAAGGTAAAATCTAATCAATAATCGACCTCATAAATATCATGATAGCTTTCTACATAATTTGAAAAGAAAACTAGAGATGGTTGAGTGAAACCAAAACCCTACTAACATTCTAGAATGAACGACTAGGTGAAGGGAATGGACACAAGTATAAAAAGTAGGAAATGTAAGTGGAAATGATATGTGAAATATGAAATGTTTTGAATGATGACTTAAACAACATTGATTTTGAATTATGACTAGTGTACAGTCATAGTGCTAGACATGTATGAGCAACTTGAAAATTTAAAGTGCAATGATGAGTATGCCTAATCCAATTGATGATGTAATGCAATTGTTTGCAATGTAATGAGATGCAATATTTTTGTACTTTTGATGTTTTGATAATGTTTTTGGATTTTTTTTTATGTATATGCATGTACATGTGACCAATGGATGTGTTAGATGCCATTGAGAATTTTTAGGTGACCAAAGAGCTTATGGATACCTTTGAGGATTTTTGGGTTGACCAAGTGGGTTGTAGACACCCTTGGAGCACTTTGGGTTGACCTAGATGGTTGTAGACCACCTACAAGCATTTTGGGTTGACCAAGTAGGTTGTAGACACCTTTGGAGTATTTTGGGTTGACCTAGATGGTTGTAGACTACCTAGGAGCATTTTGGGTTGACCAAGTGGGTTGTAAACACCCTTGGAGCATTTTGGGGTGACTTAGAAAATCATAGACTACCTAGGAGCATTTTGGGTTGACCAAGTATGTTGTAGACACCATTAGAGCATTTTGGGATGACCTAAATGGTTATAGACCACCTAGGAGTATTTTGGGTTCACCAAGCAGGTTGTAGACACCCTTGGAGCATTTTGGGGTGACCTAGATAGTTATAGATCACCTAGGATCATTTTGGATTGACCAATCTAGTTGTAGACACTCGTGGAGCATTTTGGAGTGACCTATATGGTCATGGACTACCTAGGATCATTTTGGTTGACCACATAGGTTGTAGACACCCTTGGAGCATTTTGGGGTGACCTAGATGGTCATAGACTACCTAGGAGAATTTTGGGTTGACCAAGCAGGTTGTAGACACCCTTGGAGCATTTTGGGGTGACCTAGATGGTCATAGACTACCTAAGAGAATTTTGGGTTGACCAAGCAGGTTGTAGACACCCTTGGAGCATTTTGGGATGACCTAGATGGTCATAGACTACCTAGGAGAATTTTGGGTTGACCAAACAAGTTGTAGACACCCTTGGAGAATTTTTGGGTGACCTAGATGGTCGTAGACTTCCTAGGAGAATTTTGGGTTGACAAAGTGGGTTGTTAGATATCCTTGGAGTATTTTGAGGTGACCTAGGCAGTTGTAGACCACCTAGGAGTATTTTGGGTTGAAAAAGTGGGTTTTAGACATATTTGGAGCATTTTGGGGTGACCTCGATGGTCTTAGACCTTCTAGGAGCATTTTGGGTTGATCAAGTGGGTTGTAGACACCCTTGGGGTATTTTGAAGTGGGCCACAACACTCTAGGTATGGAAAGGTCACAAATGAAGGATGTTAAAGGGTTTAGGATGTTTGATTCCCTCAAGGGAGGCTGGGAAATAATTTTTGAGTTTGATATAACTAGTGATGAGAAAAGGACCTAACCGTTTTACCATAAACTTGTCCCATAGATGGGGCGGTAAATTAGAATTTTATTGGTTCTCTTTCAGAACAAGGTTACCAACCTGAAAGTCTCTAATATGGACATTCATATTGTAGTCTCTCTTAATTCGCTCTTGATAAACACATAGATGCTCAAAAGCATTAACATGACATTCATAAAACAATATTCATTAGGTGCTAAGCAAAGGAAAGTCATCCTTAGCACTCACTTTGTTTAGGTCTCAATAATTAGTGCAAATATAAATCCTCCCGTCAAGCTTCTTGATGGGAACCATGTTGGACAACCATGGTGGATAATCTATAGAAATGATAAACCTAGCATACAACAACTTTTTTAGCTCATATTTGACCATTAGGGCTATTGTGGGATGCATATTTCTTAAATTTTTCTTAATCGACTTGGCCTTGGGGTCAAGCATCAGATTGTGGGTGGCTAGATTTTGATCTAGTCCTGACATGTCTTTGTAGGACCATGTAAAAGCTTACTTCTTCTCTATAAGAAGGGTTGTGTAATTGGCTTGCTCATTGAAGGATAGGCTTTTCCCTAGCTTGATACACTATGGATTATCAATATCTGAGCCGATATATTTGTCAATCATAGACTCGATTGAAATATACGATCCCTCCTCCAATTGGTAAGAAGTAGAGATTAGGTGGATGTCATCAGCTAGGTTTTGATCAGCAATCAAAACCTCAGGTTCCTCCTCAGCATGGAAGACATCATGGGTAGGCCTTGAAGAGAAAAGAAATGGCTGTAGAATATCATCACAAGGCCAATACTCATAAGGCAATGGGGGTGAATCTCCCTGATCAAATTCAATCATCTCCAAGTCAAGGTTCAATGAATTCAATGGGTTATTCAGATCTTGCAAGGGCTCAAATAGATATATGTGTAGCACCCTAAAATTGGCACAGTAAAATTGGAATAATTACATTCACCTTAGTAAATAAATTTAAATTCAAATTTAACCTCCCAAACCGCCCGTTAACCACCGAGAAACCCGTTTCCTCCTTTTTCGTGCCATTTTTAGCGGTTTTTTTGACCGTTTGACGATATCGTCTCCGATCAGACGATATCGCCCCAGATTTGACGATTTCGTCTGGACTAGAACGTCCAGACGATTTCGTCGCAAAACTAAATTTGCATAGTTGGAATCCGTTCCAACGGGTCTCCAATCCAGGCAGAAGCGTGTCTACACCATTGGGACCCTTCCACCGATGGAGATCTCCCAAATTGGGATGATCTCCAACCTCCGAAAAACTATCCTATGCCTATTTAACTCTAAGGCTTTTCCCTCCCCAACCCCTGGCTGAATTTTTATGCAAATTGAACCCTTATGCTCTAAAACATCGTAATTCATATTTTGCATTAGTCCTATAGTCATTTCATTGTAGGTACACCACTGGTTTTTAGTTGAAGCCAGCACCTATCGCAGTCGACGAACCTGTCAAGATCGGAGGCGATCTCGTCAAATGCGGGACAATCTCGTACTGATGCAAGACGATTTCGACTGCAGCACACATCGAGGCAATCAGTGCCTGGAGTTTGTTCTTCTGTCTCTTTTCTCTATCATTTTATGTTATAAATTAGATTGTTTATTCAGTTTTTATATTATATTGCATTTGGAGTTCACCCATTTTGTCTAGTTTACATATTAAGATCATATTCTGCTATCTAAACATAGTTATTTGCATTTACTTATGTTCTTGTATATTGTTCAACACTCATATTACTGTTTCACATAGTTTGCCCCTGTTTGCAAAATAGAATTTCTTGTATTTCGCATCTGTTTGCTGTTTTGTAGGTCTCTGATGAATTCGTCTGACGAATTCGTCAGATTGCAGACGATCCTATCAGTTTAGACGATTTTATCAAATTGAAGGTGATTCTGTTGAATTGCAGACGATCCAGACTGCTTCAAGCTTCAAAAACTCCATCAGACTTCCGGATCAGGTAATCTTCATTGGCCTCCTGCAAATTCTCTGTTTTTGTTTTCCTTTTTGTTTGCTTTGTATGCATTTAAATTGCATTTTCATGTAGTTTAAGTTAGAATCATTCGGCCAAACCTAGGATGAATGTTTAAAAATAAAATGAACTCATAAAAAATCATTCCCAAAACCCAGGCGTGGAAACTGCCATCAAATGTTTCCTGGTGAACCCACCATCCGTCGAAAAATCACCAAAATGCACCTCCCTTGAGAGGCGGGACCTTTGCAAAGTCCTCTCGTCCGAGGTACCGCACCATCCTTTTCCCATCCTCCTTACGAGCATGGATCCAATAGCCTGAAGGTAGGGGTGCAAAAAATTTGGAGCGATACATTTTGGTGAACCCGACGTGAATGCATCATAACCTTTTGAACAAAAACAAACAAAGACAAAAAAAAAAAAAATTAGAACAACTAAAACTTAGATGCATTTTAAAATATTTAAGGTTCAAAATCATGTTTAGATGGTAGCTCCTAAAAAGAGGTTAGCAGTTACTATAAACGTAGTAAACCAATTAGCGGCCATAGAAGTTAATTCTATCCTTAGTGTCCTTGAAGCAAGTAGAAATCAATCCTTGTGGGACGAGCTTATCAGGAGACTTAGTATCATTTCATCTAGGTCCACACAACTTAAACAGATTAAGAGGCTAGTATTGGATAGAATCCTGGATCCTCATCAATTAGTGTTCTATCATGAAATTCAGAGATCTTGCCATAGGTGGTTAGCCTATAGGACAACTTTAGTATCTTCAGAGTTGTTCAGCTTCGAGGAATACCTCGAGAATGCAGACATTGTACACCGATTCCTAGGCCTTGTAGAGGACCAAGAAGTTGCTCTCACAGATAGGGAAATATGGAATAGAGTTTCTGCGAGTCGTGCTATATCGAGAGTATTGCCATGAGCTTTAATTTTATCAACCAGCATCTGAGATAGACAATATTACCATAGCCCTTTTCATCAAATTCTTAAAAGAAAACTTTCAATTTGAAGAAGAACATTTCATGACCCCTGAACAGCTTGAACCAATTAATGATATTCATAAATTATTCATAGAAGATTAGTTCATCTACTTTCAGCCTTATTATTATTGTGTGCATTTATTGTTTCATTTCTTTGTCTCTATTATATTGTTTCAAAAAAAAAAAAAAAAATAAAAATCAAAATCAAAAAATCAAAAAACATAGTAAAAAACTTAAACATTTCATTTACAATATTGCATTAGGTATATATATAAATATATACCTTTTAATTTTTTGCATATATATATATATATATATATATATATATATATATAAATATATATATATTTGATGAAATCAAAATTTAGCACCATGACTAAACTTAGGAATGGTAAAGAAATTTTAGGAGAAGGAGAATATTGGCTACAAAATACAACTGAAAACCCAAATGTCCTTCTTGGAGATACAAATCCGAAAGGTGAAACTCTAGGTCAATCAGATGAAGACTTAGGTGAAAATAAGGAACAAGAAGGAAGTGTTAAAGAATCTTCGTCCCCTAGAATAGCTCCAAATGGAGGCATCACTTTTGACAACGCAGAACATTTTCAAAAATTTCTTAATCAACATATCGACATCCTTAATGTGGCAGTCTGTATTGATAAAGGGGAAATTAGTGATGCTCAAATAGCCTTAGAACGGGCGATTGATATGCAAACTAATCCCTTGTCTTTCATTGATCAAGAAAGTGATAAGGGTGGACCATCTAATGCGAATATGGTCACTATAGCCCAAGCCATGACCAAAAAATAGGTCACCCAACCTCCTAAGCAACCTGTTACTCAACCTAAAATCACTCCCGCATAAAATAAAATTCCCTTCACTACTTCCTTCCTCCAAAGAGTTGAGCAAAATGCTTTAAATAGACAAAAATCTAAAACAAAGCCAAATACAAACTTTCAACAATCTACAATACAACACAATCCAACTTCAAAACTCCTCCATAATATTTTTCCTACCAATGTTTTACACAATAGTAACATGGCATCTAATCTGCATGTTCCTCCATCCTACGCCCATAACACTTATGGTAATGCCCCACCGAATCAATATGGGGGGCAAACTAGTAGTTTGGAAGCTATGGTGAAACAATTGGCTTCATGTATGGACCAGATAGATCCCTACCGTCCCTCGTATAATTATCGAGAGATTTGTAGCCAACCATTGGATCCCATAGTGGTAGCTCAACCATACCCTAAACATTTTCCCATGCCCGTCATGCCTATCTATAAAGGAACCGAAGATCCCATAGAACATCTTCGCATGTTTAGGATAGCATGTCACGACATATCGCATGACGACTTGCTATTACTAAAAATGTTCCCCAAAAGTTTAGGTGGAATGGTGTTAGAGTGGTATTATCAATTGCCCACTCATTCCTTAAGAAACTTTGAAGAAACAGCTGAGTCATTTGTTCATCAATTTAGTGCCTACATCGAGAGGCATGTAACTATTAAAGACCTATACAATTTAAAACAAGATAAAGACGAATGTGTTGCTGATTTCTTAGCAAGATGGAGACAATTGACGGAAAACCGCACTTTGTGCTACCCTATAGGGAAATGTTAGACATTTTCATTAACAATTTACAAGAACAACTTTCTTATGAGTCTGTCAACGACTACTTTGACTACCTTCGATCAAGCTATAGACTTAGCTCGAAGAGTAGAAGATGCCCTCATTAGGAGAGGCCAACTTAGAAAGAAGGATGATGAGAAAAAATCTAGAAATCAATATAAAAACAAACAAGTTGTCGGTGATGGAGTCACTGACAGCAGAAATGTTGCTAATGTCAATGCAACAAAAACAACAGAAAAATTCATCTTGAAACCTCCTGATAAGCCTCCTCGAGAGTTTACTAGATTAAATCAACCTTTATCAACTATTTTACCTCAACTTCTTGAAAGAGGTTTAATCCAACTGCCAGCTATCCGGGAACCTGACCCAAGCATACCCGGATATAGAGCTGATTTGCACTGTGATTTTCATAGAGGTCCTAGACATTCTACCAACGCTTGTAAGAGATTGAAACATAAAATACAAGATTTGATTGACAATAATGAAATGGAAGTGCAAGCATTCCAACCTAAACAAAACCCTCCTAATAATACCCAAAAGATTGTTCCCCAAAATCAAAATCAGAATGCCAATCAAACTTTAGACATATTTCAACACCCTTTACCAAGACATGGTAAAGAGGTAGCCAATCAAATTGAACATCACTGTTCCCCCTCCTACCCGATATGTAGGAACCATTAGTGGGAAATTACCTATTCAGGACTCTCACACATTCGACACAACCTTATCCCTGGTTACAACCAGGCCCTTACATAATTTTCAAACTTCTGATTCTAGCGATATAGAGTCAGATAGTGAGAGTGAAGTAGACACCATTCAATCGAATAGTTCTGAAAATGAATTAGATCCTATTCAACCTATCACAGATGCTAATGTTCCAGAAGAACCATTTCCCAGAAGAGTCACTACTCGACCTTCTTCTAATGAAGTCCTTCCTTATGAACAAGCCATAAAATCTCAACCGAGACCGTTTCAACGTCGTCACTATAACATTGTAGGTACCATCAGAGTCGTCACCCGACAACAAGCTCAAAATCCCCAACAAGAACCAAACCAGAATGATGGATCAGCTCCATTTGTTCTGAAAAATCCTAATAAAGGAAATCATGCTCCTATTGTTCAAACTAAACCTCCTTACAACATTAATGAGCAATTGTCTAATACCACCGCTAGAATCTCCCTTTTAGATTTATTAAGATCCTCCCCCACCCATAGGGATGAATTGATGCTTACTTTGAGCCAGATGATGGTACCTCAAAACATCCAACCCGAAGCTATGGCCAATACTATCATCATGCGAGAGATTGATTGTATTGACTTTTGGGATAAAGATATCCCACAACACAGTTTACACAAGGATAATCCCTTGTATATTACAACTTTAATTGGGGATGTAGCTGTCAAACGAGTCCTGATTGATAATGGCTCATCTCTAAACATCTACACCTTTGACTTCTACCAACGATTTTGTTTTAGAAGTGATGAAATGAAGAATACTGATATGATTATCAAAGCCTTTAATGACGAAACACAAGAAACGTGTGGAGTCATTACCCTCCCATTGCAAGTTGGTCCTAGAACCCTTGAGACAAGTCGTGTTTATTGTACATTGCCCGACGATCGTACAATATACTTTTGGGTCGCCCTTGGATTAACGCCATGCGAAGCAGGTCCCATCAAATTTACACCAATGTGTTAAGTTTGAGTTTAAAAATCAGTTGGTCACTATTCATGGTGACCCTAGACCTTTTGATATGTGCGCATTGGCAGAACCAGTTGGAGTGCAATTTTGCCCTGCTCTGTCATCCACATATCCTACTTCTTATTCATCTAAAACTGTGAAATATAAACCCATCATTTCATCTATTCCTCCTCCATTAACTTCATCTTCCCATATAGATCAATCACCTTCTAAACAAATTACTGTAGAACTTCAAAAAGCTCTTAAAACTACAACCAATTCTTCAAGTTCTAATCCCATAAATTCAAAACCTTTAGACACATCTATCATACCTCCCACATCTCAAGACATAGGTAATAAGCCTTCTACATCTTATGCCCTTTCTGATGATCTTTTACCAGATTTATCTACAACCTTAATATAAAAAAAAATGAATGCTTTCATGCAAGATTCAGACCTTTTAAATCAATTGCCGCCATCTCCTCGTACTTTGGGCCTCCCACAACCTATGGGAAGTACTTACCAAGTCGGGAGTTGCGCCTTCATGTACAAAGGATATGGATGGGGGAAGAATCCCTCGAATATCAAAACCCATCATGATGGATATGCTCGGTGCTATTTTACCAACGATTATATTAAAGCTAAACCCATGATGCTTAAAATGGGATATAAAGGGAAAGGCTTAGGACCTTTCCAAAATGGCATGAAAGAACCTTTCGAGGTAGAACCATGGCCTTCCCGATGTGGTGTGGGCCTATTACCTAGTAAGGGTCAACCCTTTCCTTTTGAGGATGATGATCATATCATATGCTATCAAGACTATTTGGATAGACATGTTGATTTACCTCTTAAAAATCTGTCATTTTCATGCAACATGCTATCCATAGCATACCCTGAAATGATTGCTGCCCCTGATGAAGAGTTGGAAGGAGATATCTTCCATGATGTCTCTTTGAAGAGATGTTGTACAACGGGTTTTATTTTGATGGTTCTATACCAACCATAGCTCAACTTGAGGCCGCTGACCCTTAGAACGAATTATCTAAATTAACTTTACAAGAGTTACAAGAGTTGGGCATTTCACCTGACCCACCTAATTTTGAAAGAGATCTACACATAGAGGTAGAAAATGTCATTAAAATTAATATTGGAACTGAGGACAACCCTCACATAATCAACATTGGAGCAGAACTAAGTCAAGAAAAACAAGAACAATACATTGCATTTCTTAAAGAGTATGAAGATGTCTTCGCTTGGACATATGAAGATATGCCAGGTCTAGACCCTTCTGTAGTCATGCACCATCTAGTGGTCTATCCGGATGCTAAACCTGTTAAACAAAAACTTAGAAAAATGCATCCCAAAGTGGCTCTGCTAGTCAAAGGGGAGTTAGAAAAACTCCTGAATGTTATCTTCATACAAGCTATTGATTATGCTGAATGGATCTCCAATGTAGTTCCAGTCACCAAGAAAGAAGCCACCAAAGTTAGGGTTTGCACAGATTTCAGAGATATTAACGCTGCATGCCCTAAAGATGACTTTCCTCTTCCAAATATGGATCAAATTATTGATTTTACTACTGGAAGTGGGATGATGTCCTTAATGGATGGATTCTCCGGCTATAATCAGATCAGGATAGCTCCTGAAGACCAGGCTAAAATAGCCTTCATTACCCCCTGGGGTACCTTTTGCTGGAAAGTGATGCCCTTTGGCCTAAAGAATGCCGAGGCAACTTATCAATGGGATATGACCTACATATTTCATGATATGATGCATGATATCCTACATGATTATGTAGATGATATTATAGCGCACTCTCTTATTGAAGATCATCATTTAGACGATTTAAGAAAAGTTTTTAATCGATTACGAGAATATCTCATTCGATTAAATCCAGCAAAATGTATATTCGAGTTAAATCCGGCAAGTTATTAGGGGTTTTAGTTTCTTTACGTGGTATCGAAATTGACCCTCTCAAAATTGCGGCTATCACTGATATGCCCGCACCCACTAATATATCTAAATTACGAAGTTTACAAGGTAAACTTCAAGCTATCCGTCGCTTCATTGATAAGCTGGCGGACAAAACTGGTCCCTTTCTTAAACTTCTTAAGAAGGACGTCCCCTTTAATTGGGACACATAATGTAGAGAAGCTTTTGAACTTCTCAAGCAATATCTCCTTAACCCTCCGGTGCTTTCATCGCCTAAATCTGATCGCCCATTTCTTTTATATATTTTTGCTTCAGATTCTGCCTTAGGAGCTATGTTAGCTCAGCTTGATGATGAAAAATGAGAACGTGCTAATTATTACATTAGCCACACCTTCATCAGTTATGAAACCCACTATACAGCGTTAGAGAAGTTATGTCTAGCAGTCGTGTTTGCTACGCAAAAATTATGACATTACATGCTTAGCCAAAAAATGTATGTCATTGCCAAATATGATCCTTTAAGATATCTCATGAGTCGACCTTATTTATCGGGTCGCACAGCCAAGTGGGTTCTTGCTCTAAGCGAGTTTGATCTCACCTTCATAGGACAAAAGTCTATTAAGGGTCAAATCATAGCAGATCAATTAGCTGCTGCACCCTTAGAGTCTACTCATCCCCTCATTATCGAGTTTCTTGATGAATGCCTTCAATTAGAGGCAGACCTTGTTGAACAATGGTCCTTATACTTTGATGGAGCCCGATGCATGAGTGGGGCTGGTGCGGGTATTATTTTAATATCTCCGCAAAAACATCTTATTCCTCTGTCCTTCAAACTAACCTTTGCTTGCACCAACAATACTGCTGAGTATGAAGCTCTAATCCTTGGATTACGAGCTGCTTTAGCGCTTAAAATTAAAAACCTCTTAGTTTTTTGGGATTCCCAATTGGTTATAAACCAAATTAATGAATTTTATCAGACCAGAGATGATAAACTTCGCCCATATAAGGCCTATGTTTTACAACTAATGGCCTTGTTTGATCAAGTTACCTTGGAAGCCATTCCTCGAACTAGCAACCGTGCAGCCGATGCCATGGCCGCCGCTGCATCTCTCTTGCCCTTGGAGTTAGACGACGAATATGCTACTATCATCATTCATCGACTCTAGGAACCCGCTTCACATAAGTCATGCTTAGAGCCTTTGGATGTGTTTCTAATCAAGGAAACTACTCCTGAACTCTGGTATACAGACATATTTTATTTCATCCAAAATGGGACTTTCCCTGCTAATTATAATCGCAACCAGCGTCAGTTATTACGTCGACGAGCAAGTCGATTTGTAATTATTGGCAATACTTTATATAGGAGATCTTTTGAAGGTATCCTATTAAGATTTCTAAATTTAGAAGAGTCTAAATCAGCTTTGAGTGAAGCCCACGATGGATCTTGTGGAGGACACTTTAGTGGTAGCGTCATTGCTAAAAAGCTCCTTCGAATAGGATACTTTTGGCCTACCATGGAAACGGATGCACATGAATATGTGCGCCATTGCGACAAGTGTCAAAAACATGCTGACCTTGTCCATGCGCCTGCACAAGAGCTGCAGGCTATTTCTTCTCCTTGGCCCTTTTCTAAATGGGGCTTGGATATTATTGGTAAAATTAATCCTGTGTCTTCTGATGGACATAAGTTCATCATAACCGCCATCGAGTATTTCACGAAGTGGGTTGAAGCTATGCCTTTAGCTTCCTGCACTGGTTCACAAGTCTCTAAATTCATTTTTAATCAAATCATCTACAGGTTCGAAATTCTTGCAAATCTCATCTCTGACAACGGAACTCCATTCAAAAATAAAGATGTTAAAAAATTATGTCAAAAATATAAGATTCAACATCGCTGGTCTACTCCCTATTATCCTCAGGGTAATGGTCAAGCATAAGCTTCTAACAAAACTCTAATCAAAATTCTCAAAAGACTAGTCAATAAAGCCGGCCATGAGCGGCATATTCAGTTATATCCAGCCTCATGGGCTTATCGAACTAGTGTTCGAACCCCCACAGGCACTTCACCATTTGTTTTGGTATATGGTGCCAAAGCAGTTTTTCCATTTGAATTAGAAGTTCCTTCTTTGGCTCTGCTACTTCAAGACACCGAAGTAGGAGATGAATATCGCGCTGGCAGACTCAGTCAGCTGGAAATCCTAGATGAAAAACATATCAATGCTTTAGAGCATCTCCATGCATACCAAAACAAGCTTAAAAGAGCATATAATAAGAAAGTTTGTCATCGATCCTTTGAGATTGGCGATCTTGTTCTAAAAGAAAATAAAAAAAATACAAATGCAACCAACGAACTGAAAGGTAAATTTGAGCCCAAGCGGCTTGGACCATACATCATTACTGCAAAATTTGAATCAGGAGCATATAAATTATCTACCTTAGATGGTAAAGAACTTAAAGAACCCATGAATATTTTACATCTCAAACGTTATTATGCATAAATTTGATTATTTCATCCATGTATATATTTGTTCAAAATCATTATCTTGTATTTCTTTCAATTTATTCAAAAACCTCAAAAACATTCATAAAATCTTCAAAAATCTTCAAAAATATTTATTGCATTTATTTTGTAAAGTTCCTTTTGCTTTAAAAACAAAAATCAACATAAAAATCCAAAAACAGCTATATGCTTGACTCTTTCGAAACCAAAAAAATATACAGAATAAAGAGAGAGTCAAAATTCTCAAAACTTTCTCAAAATCATTATTGTCTTACAATTATTGCAATTATATGTTTCAACTTATTTTGGATAAAACTAGCATTTATTTGGCATCCCTCACTTGCACACTCACAACAATAAATATCTTGATTTTATCTGGCATGATTACTAATCTCTCTTATATCAAAGTTCACAAAAATCAATTAAATAAAGTTTGAGCATAGAGAATTGATCTTGGTATTTACTTAAACCAAGCACATCTTTTCACAATAAAATGATTATATTTGTAATTTCCATGTTTTGCTACATAGTAGAACTGATTTCTTGGGTGAAAAGTTTCCCCTGCTATCCTATCATGCACATGGTCTAGAATCTTTGAGAATTGGAAAAAGTACAAGCTCACCCCTACCCAGAATAAAAATCCCTTGCTCTACAGCTAATCCGAGCAAGTATCCCTAGCAAAGAAAAAGAAAAAGAAAAAGCAAAGAAAAATTCAAGAAAAAGAGAAAAGAAAAATGTTATGTCAGCAATGTTCCAAGCATTATCAAGCAAAAGAAATACAAAAAGAAAAATAAGCAAAGTTCAAAAGAAAGCAAGAAAAGCAATAAAATCCCTTTCCCTACCCTTTGAAAAGAAAAGAAGGGTGAATGAACTTGAATCCCTGGAATTCTCAATTATTCGAAAGCGTGAGGTAAGCCCCATAACAGGTGGTTTGTGCCCAACCTACTTGGCCTTGGGTAACTCCTAGCATGGCGATATGTCTGTCACATTAGCGACCTTCTTTTGTACAGACCTATGTCTGCTTATGGATTAGCTAGCTCTTGATAATCCGGTCTACATAGTAGCCTAGTATGGTTATATGCATCTACATCATGGTTAATGAACACTTAGTTGGTTTATTCAAATCACTTGTATCATAGTATCTTGCTCAAAATCAGTAACTCGAACCATACAATTGCACACACATTTGTATTTGAGAGATTTTGTCTATCATTATGATAAATCAAGATTGGCAATGAATTCACTTATGCACATGGGATTCCTTATAAATCTAATTTTTGTCTTCAAAATACTTTGAAATATTATTTTGCAACTTGTTTGGAATAATCAAGTACAATTATTTACCACAAAGACAACTATATAATAGAATAAATCAAAAATTTCAATCAAAACATATCATATATATCTTATCGACTTTCGCAACGATGGTATAATTCCAAAACCAAAATTGGAATTTTATGCTTAGCGCAAGTCCTCATTTTCATCTTTTCTGTTCATAAAAAATCAATCGTGTAATCAAACTATATATTTTCTTTGATTTTCGCGATGATGGTATAAGTCTATACCTACATATTCTATGCCTAGCGCAAACCATTGTAACAATATTTTTTTTCCAAATTTATCAAAATTTATAAAAACCATATGACTTCATTTTATTACATAAATTATGCTTTTCAAAAGCAAACACATTTTTATTACTTCATGTCATTATGTCAACCTTTGCATTTTGCAATGATGGTATAATTCTTAAGGAATTATTCAACAAACTTTATCACACTTAGGAATTTATGCCTAGCAAAAATCATTTTTTACAAATATTTCATGCATAATATTTTCATGGAAATCTGAAAACAAACCATCATCATCATCATTTGCATCATCACAACAAAGTCTTAAGACAGTCTCTTAAGCACTCTTTTCTTTTAACAATATTTCTATCTTGGGACTAGCTTGACGACCGAGTGAGCAGCGACTCCATGAAATGGTCTATAATAGCGACAATGTCCTTTGAAATTATTGTTAGAAGTCTCCTTTTATCACATTTCATTACAACCAATCAATTTGTTACATCAGATTATTTCATTTAAAATATTTAAAGCATGACATCCAAGTTATAATTTTTTCCCAAATGACATAATTACATGAATCATCAATAAAATCATTACATCAATCAACTCAATCAATCAATCAAACATAAAAAGCATCATCAGCATCACATAAGACAAGTCATATGATCAAAAATATCTTATCTATATATATCAACATAATATATACATCATCAAAATTGGATTGGTATGCCACAATCTGTACCTCGGCATACTCAATCCTCTATCAATACAAGTATAATACAATGTCAGTGGCAGTATCCTACCCTCTAGCCTCGAGAGCCTCTAGAGCTCTCGACCTCATATCCTCCCCCGCCCTATAGAGGACGAGGTGGTCCCATCTCAGTATGTGTGGTACTGCGAGTCCTCGTCATTGATCGGAATGAGCTCCTCGTCGACCCTGTCCTGATAGGATCTACTATGGCAGGTGGTAGCTGTACCCTCTAGCCCTCTGGCACTGCCTGGTAGTATAGCACCTGATAGAATGCGATCTGAGAAACTGACCACAGTAGCTCCTGAGTGCTTACCCCTCCGCCTCGTGCCCTGAGACGAGCATTCTCATCTCGTAGCTATGACACCTCAGCCTGGTGTTGTGCAGCTGCATCCTGTAACATCTGCACCTGAGCTCGCAGACGATATCTCTCTGCCCAGAGAGTAGCCATCTCACTACTCTCTCTAATGTACACACCCTTGCCCTTATCAGGCGATGGTGGCCTCCGTGGAGATGAGGGTCTCGCCTCCCTCCTCTCCCTCTCCCTGTGTCGCGGCCTCTCCTGTGCCTATGGCCTCCTCTGCTCTCCTCTACCGTGACCCCAGGCTGCCTCTACCACCGCTTGGTGTCGCCTCCCTATCCGACGCACAACTGCGTGGATCGGTCCCTGAGCCCTCGTCATCCGAGGAGGGCGGATGCCTGCATACTAGGCATCGTAGCCATCGGCTACCCCTACGTCGTCCCCATCCACTGGCTGAATGGGGGCATCGTCCGCATCCTAACTCCAGAATCGCTACATATCTAGAGCCCCGCTGACTATGGTGTTATCCCGGACAGTCCGGGAAAACTCATAATCCCTGATAGATGGGATCCCCTGCTGTAGACCAAACTATCGCAAAACCCGGTCATAGCAGTGGAGCTCCACCTCTCCCCTCTCCATCCATAGCCAGTAGACTCGCCTGATGTGAGCCAACTCCTGTGCATCCTCTGGCCACCCTGGATGCTCTCTCCATGGCCTCCAGGTGATCTGGTCTGGGACCAAGTCATCCAATAGTCTCCGGGACACCGACAGGTCGATTCATCGCTGTGCCCCTCTTCGGAGCCACCAGTAGAAGACTCGGGGCCTCTCCCCGTCAACCCCTGTCAGTGGAAGCCCTACCGGCCTCTGCACCGCAATGTGCTCCCAGCACCAAACCTGTAGGAGCGATGTCATAACCAGACATTGGCCGCCCTTGTATACGACCCCATGCAGGATCCTATACAATCGGCATAGAACAAAGCTTCCCCAAGCAAATCTGTAGCCATGGTCGCGCATTTCATAGATCACATCTGCCAGCATCCATGGTACCCTACATCTGCTCTGGTGGCATAGCAGAAGTCCACCAACTACCCCAACCAAAACTCGTGTCAGTGTAGATGTCCCAGGCATCTGGCGCAGTGCCTCGATGTTCACTCCGCCCTTCTCCAAGGTGAAGCTTGGGTCACCGCAGAGTCGTCCCATCGCGTGGCCCTGATTGGCCGTAGGTGTGATCATCCTTCCTTGTATGGGTATTCTAAGAATCCTCCATACATCCTCTAGTGTGGGAGTCATCTCCCCTGTCGGTAATCGAAAGCATGAAGAGCCCGGGTACCACCTCTCTGCTAGGGCCGTCAGTAGCCCCATGTCAGTAGAAACTTGTGGCATCTCTCGCCACATGTAGTAAGCGGCCTCGTGCTAGGCGATATTGCTCTGCTCGTGTCGGAGCAGCCAAGTCATCTCTTAATCCTCCATATTTCCACTCTCTGCTCTTTAGTAATCCTCTCTGCAAGCATAAACAACCAAAACAACAAACAATCATTAATAACAATTTTAGCAATCAATAATGCAACTTAAAGATCAAAATTTTGCAATTGATGATATCGCCCACTATTGTCCGATATCATCCGAAATTTGAGCAAAATCGTCTCCGATTTCGTGTGTCGAAATCGTCTCTAATTTGACGAAATCGTCCCTTTTTCGTCGATTTCGCCCTTGGGCGAAATTGACGAACTTGAGACAATTTCGTCGAACTAGGGACGATTTCGTCCGGACGACGTCGATGGCCAAAAATGGCCGCAATGCTCAAAATTCATCCTAAATTCCTCTAAAAAGCATGTAAAATTCAAATTAAATCAATCTAAACTAAGTTTAAACCCTTACCCGTAGACCGTGGTGGACCTCTGCAGATCTGTGCGCTGTCTCTACCATTTTTGCTCCAGAGATCTAAAAACAGTAAAATGAACAGTAACAATGAATTAGGGTTTTACCCTATTTTTCTTAATTTTATTCAAAATATTTCACAAATAATTTTTGCTTTTCCGTGTTTTTACCGCAAATGTTCGATTTGGGTAAAAACACGGAGGGGGCACCATAGTAAGCTGTCGTACGATTCGACCAAGAATCGTCGCCTAAAAATGGGTATATTTTTTTTGCTTTCTCGTAGATCAAGAAGAACTCATATTTAACGCATTTTCTTCGGAAAATTCACTAAAGAGGGGGCAAAATGTAGCACCCTAAAATTGGCACAGTAAAATTGGAATAATTACATTCACCTTAGTAAATAAATTTAAATTCAAATTTAACCTCCCAAACCGCTCGTTAACCGTCGAGAAACCCGTTTTCTCCTTTTTCGCACCATTTTTAGCAGTTGTTTTGACCGTTTGATGATATCGTCTCCGATCAGATGATATCGCCCCAGATTTGACGATTTCGTCTGGACTAGAATGTCTAGATGATTTCGTCGCAAAACTAAATTTGCATAGTTGGAATCCATTCCAACGGGTCTCCAATCCGGGCAGAAGCATGTCTGCACCGTTGGGACCCTTCCCCCATTGGAGATCTCCCAAATTGGGATGATCTCCAACCTCCCAACAACTATCCTATGCCTATTTAACTCTAAGGCTTTTCCTTCTCCAACCCCTGGCTGAATTTTTATGCAAATTGAACCCTTATGCTCTAAAACATCGTAATTCATATTTTGCATTAGTCCTATAGTCATTTCATTGTAGGTACACCACTGGTTTTCAATCGGAGCCAGCACCTATCGCAGCTGACGAACCTGTCAAGATCGGAGGCGATCTTGTCAAATGCAGGACGATCTCGTACTGATGCGAGATGATTTCAACTGCAGCACACATCGAGGCAATCAGTGCCTAGAGTTTGCTCTTCTGTCTCTTTTCTCTATCATTTTATGTTATAAATTAGATTGTTTATTCAGTTTTTATATTATATTGCATTTGGAGTTCACCCAGGTAATCTTCATTGGCCTCCTGCAAATTCTCTGTTTCTGTTTTCCTTTCTGTTTGCTGTATGCATTTAAATTGCATTTTCATGTAGTTTAAGTTAGAATAATTCGGCCAAACCTAGGATGAATGTTTAAAAATAAAATGAACTCATCAAAACTCATTCCCAAAACCCAGACGTGGAAACTGCTGTCAAATGTTTCCTGGTGAACCCACCATCCATCAAAAAATCACCAAAATGCACCTCCCTTGAGAGGTGGGACCTTCGCAAAGTCCTCTCGTCCGAGGTACCGCACCATCCTTTTCCCATCCTCCTTCCGGGCGCGGATCCAATAGCCTGAAGGTAGGGGTGCGAAAAATTTGGAGCGATACAATATGAAAATAATATTTATGGATGGATGATTTCCCCTATGTGGTGGGTGGCATCCATGGACATCAAGATGTCACACAATTTCTATAGGTGATTGTGGTAGAGGTTGGATGATCGAAGGTGGTCAGTATGGTTGTAGGTGATCTTGCTCTTCAAGAGCTAAAACTTTCCATATGGTATCATGTAATAGGAACATGTGCAAATATAACTCATCCTCATCATCTAAAGGGATGAACCATGGGCCTTATCCATCTGAATTATCAGGGTCAATAGGTATGACTACATAGTCAGACTTATCATAGGATGTCATCATCTTCCATGAGCATGGGGAAGTAGTCCCCTAGTGAGTAGATGTGATTGGGGTTGATAAAATAATCTCACACAAGCTCTTCCCTAAATTCTAGAGTCATGCACACTAAGATATCTATGAGGGCATATAGGGGCACAAGCTTGTTGTGTCCCAAACTAGATTTTTCATAAGGTATTTGATACTACAACTAATATAGAATTCTGGTGCCTTGCTCATATAGGCCCAATCCAAAACCATACCAATTATAGATGTGAAGGTACTTCATGGTAAATTTTGGGTTGGACTTGTAGTTGATGTCCTCGAAAAAGGGATTTTCATCCTCCTACTGCTATTGGTAAGGCTCGATACCATATTCAAGGTCCCCATAAATAAAATTAGTTTAATTACGGGGAAGACTGAGAAGCACGATAGTGCCTATGGGAAGATGAAGTTAACCCATGTATTTCACCGACTCTATAGTAGGGGTAGTTGTGACATTCCTAACCATGTACCCTTCTAATCCAATAGAACCTAGGTATACTGTGACCTAAGGCTACATATAAAAAAGGGATGAGAGTGAGATTTGGACTGATTCATAATTTACTTCATGAGGTAGATCCTCATCCATTGGGTTAGGGGTCTCATTGGAGGAGATCGTAGATATGATCAAAGGACTCTCATCAACATGCATTTTCCCTATGTACCTCGATAGAGGATTCAATGATGATGAAGGAATGTATAGAAGCATTGAATATGAGGATGGTTCAGTATGAGATGATGATGGATCGAATGAAGGCGATGGTGATAGAGTCAAACCTTGGCCAAATTTATTCGATTGAAAATCAATATTGGTTGATGTCAAGGTTGATGCATGGAGCCATTGCACCATATTGCAATACTTAAAAGGCTCTAGATCTATAGGGACAACATGGACTTGCCCATCATGAGTGTACTTGAAGCATTGGTGAGTGATGGAAGGGACACACTTCATGTCCCTAATCCAAGGTCTGCCCAACAAGATATTGTATGCCATCTCACCCTCCAAGATGTGGCACAACATCGGTATGGTATTTTGTCCAACATGTATGGGTAGTACTATTGTTCCAACTATAGAGAATATGGAATCATTAAATGCTTGAATGGTGTAGGTAGATGCAACAATATGGGATGTTGGTAGCTTCAAATTTTTGAGAGCTATTATAGTGATGATGTTGCTAGAATACCCAGTGTCTATCAACACTCTCTTATATGAAATCCTATTTACACATGCAATGATATGCAAGGGAGGATCCACCATATAAGTTGGAACTAGCTTAAGTTCATCTTCTCAAAATTTAATTATCAGTTCTATGCATTACCGCACATGATCCACAAAATTATTAGAGTTAGAATCGTAGGGCGAAAGCTCTATTGAATTAAGGATCTCCATCAAGGCTTCTCTATGAGGTGGTGATTACTGAATGAGCTCATAGATGGAGAGTCAGGTCAATGTTGTTCTTAGGATCTGAATTAGCTTTCTCTTAATTGTGACCATAGGTCTAGGTGGGAGGCTCAACATAGGAGGCGATGATGATTGTGATGTCAAAGGAACATTAACTTGAGATATAGGTGGTTTGAATGCACTTGGGTATCACATATTCCTCATTACAATGCTTATCATGTTGATATACCCTTGCTGGGGGGTGCATGCTGAACCTTATTTACCTGAGGTACTGGCTTGGCCTACTCTTCATGGGTAGGCAAGAGGTTTTTAAAGACCTCCATATGTTTATTTTTTGGCACGATAAGGTTTTCTACCTGAAGGGCATTCCTATTGATCATGTCTTGAACCACATGCTTGAAATTATAGCACATTTGTACATCATGCCCATTTTGCCTATGAAACTTGAAATATAGGTCTTCTATGTATCCTTTGGGATTAGGTGCATTTGGGTTGACAGGTCGACTCTCAAGTAGTCTGATCAAATTAGCCTCTAAGAGGTACTCAAACAACAAGTTCATAGACTCTGCAATGGGCATGAAATGTCACTTAGGATGATGCTGTTGATTTTTCCCTTGACTATTTTGGTTGTCCTTGGCATAGTTCCTAGGTGTGGTATGATAATTAGGCTTTTGAGATGGCACTACTTGCATTGGCCCTGGGACACCAATGGCAACCTTATTCACTGCTACTAGATTAGGCTACACTGGGGTATTCTTAGAATTCTTGTTCCACTCCTTGCAAGGCTTCACAATATCTCCCTCTTGAATATTGATGTCTTCAATGGTCCTAGCCTATGCTAGGGAATCTTCAAGATTTGAATATTATTGGAGCTACAATAAGGAGATCGGCTTTAGGAAACTCTTGGCAAACATTTGAGTCAGCTCCAACATGGAGAGTAGAAAAGGTAGCTTGGTGAGCAAGGCTCATCAACTATTGCCATAATTTTCTATTGACTGATCAACATATTGTTTCAACCCAGCTAGGTTAGCCAGTGTCACCTTCCTCTTAGTGTTGAAGGCAAAGTGTTTAAGGAATGTGTCTACAAGTTGATCCAAATTATGGATGCTATGCGAGAGTTGGGTAAATCATTCCGTGGTAGGGCCAGAGAGGGTAGTCACGAATTTCCATAAAATAAAAGTATATATCTTGAATACCAAAGCATTGACTCAGGAATTTTATGACATGTTCTGTGCACCTTCCTCTCCCTTAAAGGTAGCCAACTGAGGTAGCTTAAATTGCTCTAGATAGGGAGGGGTAGGAACTGAAGGATGAATGGGTTGACTATGTAATTGGTGAAAAGTGGGATTTTGAGATTCAAATCCAGAGGTCTTGTTCTCTAATGATTCTAGGTGCTCTAGCAATGCCCGATATATATTTGAGGATTTAATCTACTCATCCTTGCTCCTATCCTATGATGGAAGTCGAGGATCCTCCAACCTATTACAAGGTGGTGGCATGTCACCCCCTACATTGGTAAGACATTTACAAATACTCTACCTCCAACTCATGCTTAGTATAAGCTCCATAGGGAATATCTCGATTCGGTATATAAAGAGGGGTATCCACCCACTGTAGGCATCCTATGTTTGGCCTAGGAGGCAAGTCCTGATATGGCCTAAGAGGTCATGTAGGTAACATTGGATAAGGCCTATGAGACCTATCTCGAATGAGTGTGGGTTACCTCAGATGGAATTCCTACCCATGTGTCTTAGGGGTATTAACCCTATCTCGTAAGTTTTTTTTTGAACAAATAATTGGTCTTTCATTCGATTATTTCTTTCTTAAGCTGATGCAAGCGGTCTAGTTGCTCTTTGTCTTGTTGAAGTTTCTTGAACTAAACTTGGCGTTCTACATATCTTGCAACTGCTTGATTGATTTATTCTACTATGCAAGGTCTAATATGCCTAGGAGTCTAACCTTAAGGTTGACCTTGTTCAATATAATTTATGATTTCTATTACGTGCTTCCCTCGATCGAGGGCTATCGCATTGAATTTAGGTTCAAGCCTGAGCATGTGCTCATTGTACTCAACGAGTGCAGAAGCACATTGTCCATGCATGGTATACTACTCTTGAGGATAATCTAAGATTTCCTCATGCCTTCCTTCATGGATGATGAAGGGAAGGGTAGAGTTAGCTCATTCCAAGTGACAAGTATCATACCCATCAGGCTACCTAAGCTGTTGTACCCTATCAAGGTGATGTAGAGGTAAGGTTGGATCAACCTAATCTACCCAATGTATGAAGTCATGCTTTGGCCTATGAATAGGTGTGTCTAACCTAATAGGTACATAGATGCATGGTACCACTCTATCTACTATCACCTTAGCATGCTATTGCCTTTCACCAAAGAAGGCATGTGATGTGTCTAAATACTGGGAAAACTCTCATAGGTAAGGTCCATCACCCATAGGGATGTCCCACATAGGGTTCCCTTGTAGGTGTGGTTCATCTCCCGCTTTTCTAGGTCTGGGTTGAGTAGAGGCTTGCCAAGGAGGTATGATCAAGTCCTTGGGACTATAATGGAGATGACTCATATCTCCTAGTCCACTCTCCATAAATTTTGCCTATGATTGGCCTTGGTTGCTTGTGCACACCATTGTAACTCTCTACCAAACCCTATATGCTTATCTCATTTACAAATTCTTAATGAAATAATACACAAGAAAGGAAACACTTAATAAGATAGATGATTATCTCTTTTAAGTTTTAGATGTGAATCCATAAACTATTTTGTGTGTTTTAGATGTGTTGTTTGTAAAGGACAACCTTGTGTCACATGTTTGAAATATTATTGGATGATAATATTATGTTTAATTGCATTTCACCTGTATACTCACAACTCGACAACCTGGTAATGAACTCCAAGTCACGTTATCCTTCATATAATGTGTGGTGATGAGGTCCACAAACGGCCAAGGAGCACAGGTCCTACCAGTTCCTCACCCAGTTCACCTATAGTCTACGATATGCCTCTTCAAAGAAGTATCTTGGAACCAACCATGGCAAAGAACAAGATTCATGGTATTTGAGACAATGGGTGGAGATGAAAACCACCTCATTGAACTCTACTAGTGGATGGTGATGAAATACACCTCACTAGCATTTAAGTAAATCATGGTGTGTGTGGTTTATTTTAATCCAAAGAAAGTAAAAAATGAAGCATTCGATGATCATTCACTAAATGCATGCAAAAGTATGTTTTACTTTAAGAAGAAACTAGATAAAAGGGAACCTACAAAATGTAAACCCTAAATGGTGGCCTACCCATTAGGTAGCCTACATGCAAGAAAACCATACAAGGGTACCATAACTTAACTTATTTTTTATTTTTTTCTTTTTATTTATTATTTTTATATTTATAAGAAAATTAAATTAAAATTTCTACTTTTCTAGCAAACAAAGCATGCGAGGAAAACCAAGAAATAACAATTTTTTATTTTAGAATAGAAAGCTGAAGGTTTAGGTACCTACATTATCGCCCGAGGAACCTACTATTTCTAGCATCTGAGAATAAAAGGTTCTATTTTATGGCCATATTGGGATGGGAAGGCTAACAACTCTATGGCTGTCCTAGGGTGGGATAGTCATGTGGTTGTCCTAGGGTGAGCTAAGGAGCAGTCCAAAGGCTATTTCAAGACTGGACGACCAATACCTGCAATAGAAAACAAACAAAATACGAGGTCAAACCTTCAAAAATAAATAGGGATAGGGTCCCACCATGATCACCACTAAAGTAGGAAAAAATAGTGCACCTAATTATGATGAAAAATATATGTATCTATCTCCTACTGCTTAAGAGCATCAAACATAAGCATGCAAGTAAAATGGAAGAGATGCCAAATAATAAGAAATGAAGCAAAAGAGAGTTGATTTCTTATTAATATGGTGTATAAAATCCAAGGTTACATATATGTCCCCTTGAGGGCTCAAATATGATAAAATTTTTACAAATTGGGTGCCCAAGGATCAAAATCCTTCAAGTAACTTGGGTGCACATCTAGTGTCTTTCCTCATACCCATAATTGAAATGAAAATTTCTGAACTAAAACAAGCAATTTTTGAACCAAAACACATCCAAATAAAATGAAACTTGGATAGTATACATAAAACATAATTTTAAGATAACCCATATGGTTATATTTGCAAAATCAACAAAAATTTTAGGTGCTTATCCAGATGACCTCTGTAGACCTGCATAAGACCCTATAAAACACTAAAAATATGATATCTCACTCAAAATGGCTCCAAAATGCATGAAATTTGTACAATAGAATAATATGATAATATAGAATCTAAATAAAAAATAATAGTAGATAAATCATACACATATAAGCCACCATCATAGGGTGGTATGGTTGGGACTGTCATCAATTGGGGACCATCCTAGAGTGGTATGACCACTAGTTCTGCACTTATTTTGTCATCAATTCCTCCATGAATTGGTTAGAGACTTACTAAATAGTGTTTTCATCAAATTTTGTGGTAAAAATCACTCATATGGTTTAGTTTTGTAAGCATATCGCATCTCCTAGTTCACTCGCAAACCTCATTTGCTAGGTAGATATTCCAATGGAAAATGACACAAAAGAGCGAGGGGAAATATTGGCAGCAATTCGTTTCTATGTCTCAAAAACTCTTCTCTCTCTCTATTGTGTGGAAAACTAATCCACTTTATATCAAAGTAGGCCTTTGGGAAAAAATGCATGTGAGGGCATGCAAGGCAAGTGGCATCATTTGGCCAATAGGGTGGCATGAATTGGAGTGAGAAGAGAATATCCCTATTTGACCTCTTACATGTAGCATGTCATAAGGATGTTGTGTTATTGGACTTGCATGGTCAAATAGGCAGGGTAAATGTTAATTTTTGGGTACCATTTGTCTAGATTTGACTTTTTGTCAGTCAAACCTAGTGGTCATCCCACCCCAATACAACCAGGTTTTGGCTATCCCACCCTAGGATGACTAGCTTGTGGCCATCCTAGGGTGGGACGGTCATTCCTATATGGCCCAAAAGCTCCAAAAAGTAGGGTAGAGCCTCCCAAGAGTGGTTAGGACCACTAGTAAACATCTAAGGGTTTCCTAAGGGGATCGTGCGGTGTCAATTAACCAGTTTTTGTGATTGCCTAATCAGATTGACCAGATTCTAGTGTCTACAATTATTATAATTTATATTAGCTAGTATATAGTTTTAATTTCTCTTATATTTAATTTTTCTCTATTATTACCATTACAAAAAGACTTCAATGTGATTGCTCCAAATTTCAAATTAAAAATTAATTAATATTTGATTAGGTCCAAAGCCAAAGTCTATCCACTTTAAAGAAAATAAAAACTTGGAGTCCATTTCAAGACTTGTAGAGTAGATATTGAGGGGATAAATAGAAGTCTCCCTGATAATTTTGATGCTAGGGTCTATCCACTTAGTTCAAGGAAAACCAGCGAAGTCATAAACATAGCCAAAATCAATTATCCAAACTTTGAAGAAAGTTGGACATAAGAGGACATTCAAAATACACCATGATACTAATTTGATTCTCTATACAAGAGGAGAATCACTATAATGGTTTAAAACCACCATTTAAGGATAAAAGCCATTATATATTGCATTAAATGAAGTGTCAAATAGCTATAAGATTATTTTGAGGATAAGGAATCCTCATAGATATTTTTATAAAAAAAATATAAGTTCATTATAATGTAAATAAAAAAATATTTGAATCATAAATATTAAGAAAATATTGAAGCACCAAGAGTGCTATATAAGCAAGAGTATCAAAGGGTACATAAGAGAAGATTTAAGCACCACAATTGTTTATATTTTAAGTTTGAGAAAGATGTAGGCTACATAAGAGAAGATTTAAGCACCATAAGTGCTTATAGTCTAAGTCTAAGAAAGAAATATTATTCAATCATAGTGCCATACAACATAGATCCAATTATAACTCTAACTATTCATGCCAAGAGAGATAGAAGCATAGCACCTCTAGCCAAAGCATTGCTAGACAAAAACAAAGCACCTCTACCCAAAGCATTGTTGAATAGAACCATAGTGCCTCCATCCAAAGCATTACCAAATAGAAACATAGTACCTCTAGCCAAATTATTGTTGGACAAAAGCATAGTACCTCTAGCCAAATTATTGTTGGACAAAATCATAGCACCTTTAGCCAAATATTGCTAGATAGAAGCATAGTGCATCTATTTAAAGCATTTTCAGATAGAATCATAGCACATCCAGTTGAAGCATCACTAGATAGAAGTATAACACTATTATTTGAAGTAGAAGTTAGGTTACAACACTAGTTTCTTAATGAACATAAGAACTTGTGCTTATTTTTTAGCATCGTGGTAAGTAGAATCATTTCTAGTAAAAAATTAGAAAATTTGAAAGTATTTTTAGTTTATATCTCTTATAATAGCTCATAATCATCTTCTCTATTACCACAGGATAATTGTGATGTATTAGAATATTTAAATTCAAATGTATTAATTGCAATATAGGAATTACAAAGGAGTAACATTTTGATATTGGATATAATTATATGAATGTGAGTGATTACTTCAAGTATTCCACTCAGATTTGTCAAGTGGAGGTTAAGGTAAGCTTTGTATTGATTATTATATAAGTCCTAAGTTATAGATTAATTAAAGTTTTTGAAACTTAGGATTAAAAATTAAGAGGGAAAAAAAAAGACTTTCAACTTTATTTTTTTATTTAGTTGGGATTTATAAGGGTTTCTACTATATTTTTAAAATTGAGAGTTTTATTATATTGCAAATTAGATTTTTGCAATTTATTTGAATTTTTGAAAATATAAATTAATATTTTGGAGAGAAGGATTTCTACTCCAAATTGAAAATTGAAGATTGAATAGAATTGTTGCAAATTTTGAGTAATAAGGTTGTCATTGATGTCAAGTGTTTGGTGCAAGGTAAAGTCCATTTTGGTACAAGCAAATTTGTAAAAGAATTGGTTATAATATTTTATATTATAAGCAAAAAAGGTTAGCTGAAAGGTTGAAGACAAAATATTACCCTCGTGGTTTTAAAGAGAAAACAAGATATTATAATATTTTAATATTATAATAATTAAGCTAGAAGAGCTTATTAAAAAGAAGAAAAAAATAATTCACAAAGACCCCAATGCAAAAGTATTATTTAATACTAAATTAAATAATATAATATTTGAAATAAAGTTAAATATTTTATTAAATAAATAATTAAATTTGAAAATGGCAAAGGTGCCAAAAATTAAATTTAATTTGGAGGTATTTATAATTTTTGCCGATGTCATGAAATCACCTTGGAAGCATATAAAAGGAGGAAAGAAAAATTAAAATAAAAATTCGAATGGTTATTTCTATGCGCATGCGAAAGAATTTGAAAAAGGTAGATAAGGAAACATGGTGGTTTTTTACTTGCCGAGAAAGCATAAAGGAATAACATAAAGGTGGCATATGCCTTGGTGCAACATGTGCTGGTAGCCCAAGTGGCAGGTAGGTCTTGCATTAGTCATTGGTAGAAGGAAGGTTTGGGATTTTATTCCCCCTAGAATCGGTTAAAGAGTTTTAATTTTTATTTGTTAGAGGTAACATGTATAAGTAGGTGAGGCTAAAGGCTTAGTCTCAATCACTTGGCTAGCACAAGTGATCGAGCACTATGCTTGGAGGGCTGAGGTCAGAGGGTCGATTCCCGTCCATGACAAAGCAAGTTAATTTTTTTATAAAGGTATGCACCATGATTAATTTGTAAGGTTTGCGCTATTTTTTGAATTGTTGGCTATAGTGATATTTGGCAGATGATATTTTGACCTATAGTTTGAAACATAAGAGATATAAGGGGAAATATTTTTGGTATTATAATTGAAGGGTTAAATGTCATTTATTTTATTTGCTGATATTGGGGCGTTAAGTTTGTAATTGGTTTATTTATCATTGTAATTATTTTTTCTTTGAAAATAAATTGGAGTGAAAATTATTTTAAAACAGTGGAGATAAAAGGTTTAAAAGTCTTGTTATTTGATTGTAATTCTTGTTTTATAAAAAGGAAAATTGTTAAGAGAGTTTTTGCATTGTCCATGAAAACTAAAGAAGAATTATAGAATATTATTTTCAGAATTATTTGAGCATCTTGTTGAGGGAATATTCATGTGGAGGTTTTGAGATAGACTATTGTTATCTAAACTTTAAGTGACACAAAAGGAATTGGTTGTGAGTGAGACAGGTTTTGAAGACATATCTCCATCAAAGCAAAAAGGTAAGGGCACATCACCCTTTGTTTGAAGTGTTTGTTAAATTCAATGTTGTGAAACATAAGGTGGAGTGAAAATAATTGTTTTATGAGCATTGTTGGAAATATTTGAGTGAGTTTTATGTGCTTCATTATTGAATATTTTGAGAATATTTGAGATAGATATTATGAATTATTTGAGTTAGGGTTTGAGACCTACATTGTGCTATTTTTTGAAATAAGTGTGAAACACTTGGTTAGGGTTTGTAAGCAAGTTGTGCTTCATTGGTTGAATTATTGTGTGAAACTCTTGAGCATTGGTTTTGAGTGATACTAAAAGTAAATGTGCAAATCAAGAAGATAGGTATCATGTGCTAGACTAGATATATCTTTAAAGAAGCAATAAAAGTAGGATATGTGGAAGTGACAGACTTAATGATTGAGTAGAACATATTAGGTTTTTGATAGAGTACATCATTATATTTATGTTCCAGAGGTTAAATGAATTCTGGATAGAATATGTCTAAACTACTTCAAGTTAAAGGAATTACTTTGAAGATTAGATAAAGCATTTGATAATATTATGTGCAATATTTGAGATTGATTGAGCATATATTGTGAGCTATTTTGAGCATGTATTATATCAGGTTTGAGAATGTGCTAGAGTAGATTTAAGAAAGTCTTTGTGAAGACTTGAGAGTAGAATTGAGCAAGTTCTTGAGAGGGCTTGAAGGTAAAATCAAGCAATTCTTTGTGAAGACTTGATGATAGATTTGAGCAAGTATTGTGAAGACTTGAAACATCATTAAGAGTAGGTTTGATTTATTCAAGCTTTGTGTTAAGGCTTGGGGCAGATCTAAGCAGAGTTGATTAATTATTTATTCAATATTTATGTTAAGGCTTGGGGTAGATCTAACCAGATTTGATTGATGATTTGATCAAGCTTTGTGTTAAGGCTTGTGGAAAATCTGAATAGAGTTGATTGATGATTTATTCAATATTTGTATTAAGGATTGGGGCAGATATGAACAAATTTGATTGGTGATTTGATCAAGCTTTGTGTTAAGACTTGGGGTAGATATAAGCAGAGTTGATTTATAATTTAATCAAGCTTTATGTTATGGCTTGGGGTAGATATGGACATAGTTGATTGATGATTTATTCAAGCTTTATGTTAAGGCTTAGGGTAGATTTGAAAATAGTTGATTATGATTTGATCAAACTTTGTGTTAAGGCTTGAGGATATATTTGAGACAGATATTAGTGCAAATTTGTGAGTAGAGGTAGAGTAAATTTGTACTAGAATTAGGACAAAGTTTGGTGTATATTTGAGACAGAGTTGAGAGCAAGCTTTGGTGGTGATAGAGTAAATATGACAACAATATCCAGTGGATAGATATCCATTAGCCAATGAAGTGGGGATAGAGTTATCTTTTGGAGAGAGATACACAAGACAGAGCATTGGGGGTAGAAGTCTTCTAGAAGATCATCAACCAAAGCAAAGGGGATAAAGTTCTCATGTGGATAGAGATCCATGAACCAGAGCATAGGGGATATAGTTCTTTTGTGGATAGAGATCCATGAACCAGAGCTAGGGGAAATAGTTCTCTTATGGAGAGTGGTCTATAAACTAGTTGGGAATATAGAGTGCTTCTATGGAGAGATCCATGAACCAATTGAGGAGATATATTTCTCTTGGATCAAATTCCACAAACCAGAGAAAAAGGAAAAGACTTATCCTATGGAGAGAGATCCAAAAATCAGATCATAGGGGATTGGTGTCTCCTTTGGACATAGGTCCATAAAAATTGTAATAGGAAATTGATTTCCAAGAAGATTTGTTGAGAAAATTAGTAGAAATATTTTCTCTATGGATATCCCACATTGGGTGAACCACATTAAATTGGTGTCTCTCTTGTGCATGATGATTTATGCATTGCTTTGATTACTACTATTGATATTGTTATTGATAATATTGGATAATATTATTTGGGAAAGAAAAGTAAAAGTTGGTCTTATACTGTTCACCTCCCCCTCTCAGTATAAGCCTATGTTCTTCAAGAATTTTAAAAATTATAAATTGAAATATTTGAAAACATGAAAAATTTAGAGAAATTTAAAGAATTTAGAATTTTCAAAATTAATTTTTAGGTAGACAAAAGGTTTTCTACTTCAAAAAATTGACATATTTATATTTAAAAATTTATATTTTGGAAAAAAAAATGATTATTGAAATTGAAATTAATTAAATTTTGACTAAAAAATATTTCAACTTCAAAGGAATTTAATTTTTTGAGTGATTAATTTTGTAGTAATGAGGTATTCAACTCAATTTTTTTTCTTAAAAAAAATATATTTTGATCATGTATTAAAACAATTTGAAATTAAAAACAAGAAATAAATGATTAGAAGTTATAAAATTTGGCATAGACAATTTGATTTAAAATTTGAGGGAAAACTAGATATGAAAATGTAATTCATCTATAGAGAAGCAATGAATGAAATTTTTGAGATATTTGAATATTATTTACATTCAAAGCTTGTTGAAGCAATTGATAATTCAAAGGATGTTATTACAATACCTATTGATATAAGTAGCATAATGTATATGACATTACTATAAACTCAAATTCATAAAGATAAAATTAAAATATAAAAATAGTTTATTGAAACTCTAAAAAGGAAAATAGTGATTGATTATACATGTGAATCAAGTGAATCATTTCATAAAATAGTGTTTCATTCTATATGTAATATTGGCATTCCAAGCTAATAAACTTTAGATAATTATTATGATGCTCTAAGTGAATATTATAATATTATAGGACAACCTGAACATTGAAATAATACAACAATAAAAGGACATGAACCTGAGACCAATGACAAAGAAGAAATTCAAGGACTTCATGAAAAATAATTAGAAGTGCATAGAAAAGAAGAAAAACTAGAACCAAAGAAAGAAGATGAAGGATATCAAGCATAGGATCATGAACAATTCAAAGTTACTTGATCAAATATATGAAGACTAATTTCTTCAAAAACCAAATAATGTAATGCGAGAGGATGTTAGAGAATATTGCATTATTTGGTACATATTAATGTATTGCTAGCCATGATATATTTATGGTACAAATGTAAATATGTAATAGATTAGGGTTTGAGTCTATATTTAGGTGAGTGATTTATATTTACCCTTTATGTATGTGTATATGCTCAAGATATGCACAACTGTCATCTAAGTAAGAGTGCAATTTTGTAATGTGTAAGATATGCAAAGTATCATGTATGTAAGAGTGCATGTGTATAATGAGAGAAAGTAAAAAAATATCATTTAAGTG
Organism: Wollemia nobilis; assembly: GCA_028583015.1. Classification (NCBI taxonomy): domain Eukaryota; kingdom Viridiplantae; phylum Streptophyta; class Pinopsida; order Araucariales; family Araucariaceae; genus Wollemia; species Wollemia nobilis. The sequence continues at coordinate 4,809,354 of JAQPPZ010017000.1, read as the reverse complement.
TGCAAATATGTAATGTGAGGATATGCATAATTTTCATGTATTAGAAGTGCATGTAGGTGTGCAAGTGTCATAGAGTTAAATGTGCAAGTAATTAGAGAGTCAAGAGTCTTGTATACAAGTGGCAAGATGACAAGTCAAGGGACATTAGAATAGGTAATATTATAACTCTTGAACATGTGAGGAGTATAATAGTCAAGTATTGAAGAGTCACATTTATATGTCTATATTATGGAGACAATTCTCCATACATTGTATTAGAAAGTGGTCTAAAGAAGATCATAATTTCAAGCATTAATAATATTGAATCTTGTATACATATTTTGAGCAATTCTATTGTAAGTATTCTTCATGTTATTGCATGAATTATTTTGGACATTTACATTCATATTTGATTTTATTTTAAATGTTATTATAATTTATATTGGCCAGTATATATTTTGATTGCTCTTATATTTAATTTTGCTCTTGATTATATATTGGGACCTAATATAGTTTGGTTTAAAAGCCAACAAGCTCTATCTAGGACTGCATCTTTTGCCCAATAACATGAAAATATTTTGTAAACTTTTATTTCTTTCCATAAATATTTTTAATTACCTTTGTTTTAGCATGTTAGATCAATTAATTTTTTTAAGCCCCAAATGCATGTTTTTATTAACATAAAAGTAGTACCAACAAGCAAAATGAGGTAAAATATTGGTTTTGCTAGAGATTATAATTACTTTGTTAATTTTTTTTTTCATTTCTTTTTTTTTTCATAAAATTTTTATTTAAATGATTTTATTAATTGGGGAGAAATTTTTTTAAATGAGAAAGAGTTAGAGCTTTGGTTTAATTAATAAGAGCATGAGGGAAGATGGGGTGGGTGTTAATTGATAGGAAGGGATATGCATGGGGAGTGGTGGAGGGGTTGGGGTTATGTAAGGTTTAATAATTTAAAAAAAAATGAGGGAGTGTTTAATAATTAAAATAAAATAGAATGTGAAAGTGATGTGGTTTAATAATTAAAAATAAATATAATGTGAACCATGGAGTGGAGAAGAATGGAAAAATAAACGAAAAGGAGATGCTTCATATCTATTAATAATTAAATTAAGTTTTATTTATTATAATTATTAATATAACCTAGGTGTTGGAGGTGAGTCAGAGAGGAGAGGGAAATCCTCCAAGGAGGTCCCAAGTTCAAATCTCCACCCTACCAAAAAGTTGAATTGGGTACCCAAAATCTAATTGATAATGTTGGTGCAAGTAGGGCCGAACGTGATTCCTAGGTGAGTTTGACAGTGTAGAATCCCATGGTCATGGTCTCTCAGACCAAGGCAGCCCTGAAAGGGATTTTTCACTTAAAAAAAAATTATTAATATAAATTAGGGAGGGAAGTTGCATCGAATAATTTAAAAAATAAGTTATTAATTACAAGAAATCAAATGTACCTTTTTGGAATAGATGTTTTGAAAACCTTTGTTTCTATAAAATAATTGAAAACTTTATTTTCAAGTCACAAAATATCTTTGTTAATTTTCATTAGTTTTGGAATTGTGCTCTATACCAATTGTTACAATATTGCATATATATTTAATATCTACAATAATAATTTAATATTAAATTATTATTAATAGCATGCAAACACTAATAATTTAGATTCAAATGCCACAAATACTACACAAATATCAAATCCAAAAATAAATTAATATAATAATTAATCCACAACCACATAGAGAGGGTAATGTCTCATAGCCACTTTGAGAGGGCAAAGTCTATTAGATCAAAATTATTTGATGATACAAACTAATAAAAGTTGCTTTCTATTTATAAAAAAATGAATAATAGCCTAACCCTAATTCTCAAGGGTCAACTAAATGAATCTATGGCCTCATATAATAAAAATAGTTAACCAACATGGCTGTATTGGAATTGTTACATATTGATGATGGTTTCAAGGTTATTACCTCAAAATGTTATGATAAGTCAAATAAAGTATATGTGAATTATGATTATTTGGTTCCCACTTATTATAATTCTAGAAAGAAATATTTTGTGACTATGTTTTCATATGTAGATGATGTTAATGACATCGTAGACTTGAAAATATTGGCTAAGGCTCCTTGAGGTGCATGAGCTAGCATTTATTTGTTATTGGGATTCTTCTTATTTTATCCCCTAAAGGCATTTTTTAGGGGTGTATTTTGGGTAATAATCATAAAGAATTATTTCTAGAAAGGAGTATCAAGCTTGTTATAAAACCCTTGGAGCTCATTCATGGTGATATTTATGGATCCATGTGTGCACTATTTATTTCCAATTATAAGTAGTTTATTACCTTTATTGATGATTTCTCCTGGTATGTGTACTTATATACTATCTATATAAAATATGAGGCTTTTAGAAATTTCAAGGACTTAAATTCAATTATAGAGAATCAATTAAATATGAAGATGAAGTACTTGAGTATAAATAGAAAATGTATGTGACTAATATTTTTTATTTCTTGACTTTTTATTGTATTACCTTATATACAATGGGATGGTTGATTCAAAGAATACATATATTATGGAAATGGCTAGATGTATAATTCATGTAAATTGGATGGAGCCCTTATTTTAGGGTGAAGTAGTGACTTGTGCAGCACATCATTAATATAAATCTAATTTAGAGCATTCATGATTAAGCAAAGAATAACCTCATGAATAAGAAGATCATGATTGGTATAATAAGATCATTCATTCATTTTCAATCGTATATTTTAATATTTTGAGATAGATCATAATATCTTCATCAATCATAGGATGGTCAAACATTGGTGATTATATTTTGTATTCATGATTTGCTCATTATGAGTAGTTTTTTCTCCTTGATTCAAGATACGAATTCATAATTTAATAGCACTCTTGATATTATTAATATAGGGATTATATTTTAGGTTTTTGGAATTGAAATAAACAATTAATCTATTGGGATCATCATATCTCATCTCAAGCATGTATTGGATCTTTTAAAATATTTTAGGATGGAGGGTTGAAAGTTTGATCATAATCTTTTTTCTTTTGGCTTGATGTTACAAGTAGATTGCACTATATATTTGGTGGATTTTTCTTTGTATAAATAACTCATGGGGGATATTATCTATATTATTCACATTCAATAATATATTGTATTTCTTGTCAGCTATTATCATAGGTACATGCAAGCACTTCAAAAGAGTTAATAGATGGTGGCCATGTGAATCCTTTTATACATGCAAGGTACATAATATATGGGAATTCACTATATAGTTTGAGAAACTCTAATTTTGAGAAGTTTGTCATATGCATGTTAGATCAATAATTTGAATCAATGATGTTACACTATAGGGTTTGTCTTCTACCTTGGTTCTTCCTCAATATAATGGTGTTTTAGATGGAAGTCCACTATATCTCATTATTTTTTAAAGGCTTAATACTATACTTCCAATGATGATTCCAAGTAAATTTGATAAATAATCATTATTTTGGAGTAAGTGGGTATTTTCGAATAGTTTCTATTCACTCTTCATTATGATAATTAGATATCCATTAAGATTATTTGCAATCTAGTATTTCACTAATGGATAAAGAATGGTAAGTTGTGGATGCACTATTTGTAATGGGTTTATGCTTGTGTGATGCTTGATATAGTGTATGTATCATCAACATAATATACAATAGCTATTTTGACCAAGGTCATGCCCAAGGTTCCTTTTATATGTATGTTGGAGCATATTGGAGTATAAGGGCATCCTTTTAGGTGGTATGACTAACAAGGTGAAAGCACGAGGATACGGAAACAAAATGGAAACCCCAAGTGCGATGTATGCCAAAAGCGAAAGATAACGCTAAGTCCTATGAACTGAAATGCATGAAAAGAGGGAAACACAAATGAATTGAAACAAGATAGAAAGCAAATGTCGAATACAACCCTTTTTATTAATTTGCTTTGGAACTCGGTTACAATACGTCTCCTCCCTTTTTAGGGGCTAGGAGCGTTAAATATAACTTTATCACACCATGGATGGTCCGCTTTCTTTCGCGTGCCCACATGTAAAATGGGCGGGCCAAAACATCACCACCGCTTGCATGGATGAGTCTTTGATTCCTTTCTGCTCCTCCGGTGTCGAGATCCTACGTTCAAAGAAATAGAAAAGGATTAGTAGCACCTATGGATAAAATGAAACATGCGATCCCCAAAGCCTACGATTAGTGCATGCATAAAACAAATAAAACGATAACTAAAACATATCAAAATGAGCTAAAAACTTGACAGAGGCATGAGAATATCACCAGGAAGGCACTGCAAAAGAAATAGTCAAGAAATTCGCCACGGATTTCTAATCGCTCTGGGGTGGGATGATTAGACCTACAACAAAATGTCAGAAAGTACTATCCTAAATGTCCCATCCGAGAGGCTCCAAATCTCCTGCAAAGTTGGGGGTTAGGTAAAATGGGGTATTTTGGAAAGACCCAAAAGGTCATATTTTTCCAATTCGGCCTCTATCACCCGAAATCTGATGATGCTCCCTGCATGTTAGTGAAAGCGAGAAATAACAAAAACATGATCAAAACTGCTCAGAATAGCATGAAATTTGAATGACAACCTATGTAAACAACCTAGAATCTAATGCAAGAAAAATAGAAATGAAACCTGCTACATATTTCTAATCACTACGGGGTGGGGCGATTAGGACTGCAGCAGTGCGGGGGGCACCGGGGGGGGATGCCCACCGTTTGGGGCCCGGTTTCGGCACCAATCCACTTGGGATGGGTCCAAAACCTCTTGTGGGGTATTGTCAGCAAATTTGGGTGGGATATTGTGGCCAAATGTCTGGTTTTGGGTTCGGATTGTGCTTCCAATAATCACCCAATAACCTCCCTTCCAAAAGAGAGATTAAGGATGTGAAAGGCACAAGCAAAAATGTGAGGATGTAAATTGGCAGCACTCCATTGCTCCAAATGCTCCTAACCTGTTCTACTTTTGGGGTGAGAAGACTCACCATTTTATAGACTTGAGGGTCTTTATGAATGAGCATGCAGAGGCGCCACTTGGTGATCATGCCTTCTCAGGGGAGAGAAGATTCCTCCTTGATTAAGGACTCCATGATTGCCTCTATGATTGCCTCTTTGAGCTCAAAAATGCTCACTCGCACTCCATGCATTGAAGGAGGAGTTAAGTGGCGGATCTGAGCTACCATTTGTCAAGGTTTGACCTTTTTCCCGTCAAACCTGCTATTCGCCCCACCTAGGAGCGAATACTGCTAATCATCCCAGGGTGGGACGAATACCAGTTTGTAATCGTCCCTGGGTGGAACGAGTATGGAGCAGAGTGCCTGAAAGGTGCCAAATTGACCTTTGACCTTCCAAAACTACTGTGAGAGTGGTTAGGACCAATGTTTAACCTCTGGGGGCTGTGTGTGTCAACTCGATCAGTGTTTGTAGTCACATAATCGGATTGGTGCTATTTTGGTGTCTACAGATGCCCCTTTTTGGGATGCGCTATGCGTGGCGCAGTGTTGAGCAAAAAATAGATAACCAAAGCACTAATGATTAGGGTTTCTCAGTGACCTAACCAAATTTTGATGCCCCAAGTATGGAAAGGGCATGCATTCTTGAATCCTTGCTTCTGATGAGCTAAGGAACTTAATTCAAGTGTTAACCTTTTTTGGTGAGGTGTTACTTGATCTTGGACATTGTTCAGTCATGAATAGGCAAAGGGCGCAACCTTTTGTCTGTGGGAACCTTGAGTTCATGATTCACGAATGCCAAGTGTTTGATCAGCTTGTGATTATTGCTTGTTTGCTGCCCCAAGCAGGGGCATGATTATCTTTGTCAATGATTCTTTGAATGCATGACATTTCCTTGATTGGGTGTGTATTTGTTGATTGGTGACTAAGTGTGACTACCCCCTCAAGCGACGAATCGATGAGGGAATGACCGACATGAGAAAATAGATGAGTCACTTGACCCAAGATGACTTATGGTAAGGGTGCCTTCAGTTGTTTTTCCTTGAATGCTTATGCAGTTTCCCAACATTTTGACCTATTTTTGGGTGGGTGTTAACCCTTTTTGGGACGCCGTTTGGGGATGAAATTCTCGAAAATCCATCCTCCCGTGGAGCGGTCTGGCTATGGTAGCCTTCTTAGGGAGTAGGATAGTGAGGATTTGTGACCCCGACGTCTGTTTTGCATGCCAAGAATGTCAGTGCAAAAGCACTCTTATTGGACAATTTTATTGCTTGTTTTTGTGCATTTTGGTGCATTTTTGTTGTTTTTGAATTTTTGCTCTGTAATCGTCCCTGGGTGGGATGAATACGATTTCTAATCATCCTGGGGTGGGACGAGCGCTAACTAGAGTGCTCATCCTAGGGTGGAACGATTACAGTCCTAAAAGCCTATTTAAGGGCCAAAACTAGGGTTTTGTAGTTTGTTTTTCAATTTTAAAAATGAAACCCTAGTTAAAAAAATTGTATGTGTGAATTTGTGCTTGTATGGCTTATTAGAATTAGATTGAACCTAGTGAAAACCATGTTTGTTTTGTTGTTGTAAACTAAAAGAAACCTAGTTTAACTAAGATCAAAAACTTAGCTTAAAAACTAGTGTTCATCTTATATTTTATCAGTTTTAGACAAAGGTGAAACCCTAGGTAACTGAAATATTTTTGTTTTTTTTTTTGAGTTGGAACTTAGAGTTAAAAACCCTAGGATAAAATTTTTTTAATTTTTTGTTTTTGTTTTTTTGTCAGTTTGAACTTAAGTTAAAAACCCTAGGAAAAATGTTTTATCTAAATTTTTTGTTTTTGTTTTTATTTATCAGTTTGAACTTAGAGTTAAAAACCTAGGAACTGACAAATGTTTTATTTTTTTTTGTTTTTGTTTATATTTATCAGTTTGAACTTAGAGTTAAAAACCTTAGGAACTGACAACTATTTGTGATTTTTTTTGTTTTTGTTTATTTATCAATGTACGTACTTGCATTTTGCTAATGTGTATGTTGTATATTTATGAAATGTTTTTGTATTTATACATTGTGTATAGTTTGTTTTATTGTGATGTACTATTTTTTTGTTTTTATTGTTTTAATGTTTTGTGTTTTTTCCTTTGAGAAGTTGTGAAGAGTCGGTACCGTGTGCCGACGGTGTTCTCTAAAGCATGGGAGGCACTGACTGTGGCTGACTGGGAGTGGCTTGATGCCCTTGGGCTCAAGCAAGTGATGCGATTAGAGCTTGTGGTGGGGGATCGGGCCTATCTGATGGCCCTGATCAACTTGTGGGATCCCCACACCAATACCTTCCATCTCCCAATAGGGGAGATGACAGTGACTCTCGAGGACGTCTATCGGATTCTATGGATTTTGATAGATGGGCTTCCGATTAGGACTACGCCACGTGATCAGCGGATGGTAGTGTTGACATGATGCTTCGGGCATGGGACGGAGGTGGGTGTGGATAGCTCGGTGGAGAGGGCAGAGGGCGACTGCCAGATTGGTGGCATCTTGGTGCGGTGGTGGCTAGAGAGGGGCATGTTGGGAGTGAGGCATGCATTACTAATGACCCTCATTTCCAACATGCTGTTGCTTGACTCATCAGGTGTGAGGTTCCCTTGGAACCTGTTGGAGGTGGTCTTCAGGTTGGTGGAGTGTCCGACTTCAGAGCCCCTGATTATGAGATGGGGTCAGACACTACTGGCGTAGCTCTATGATGAGCTGTACGAGGTCCGCTTCCAGAGGCAAAAGGGTATTGGTTGCAGCTATTTGTTGCAGTGTTGGGGATGGCAGCACATAGCTATGGAGAGGCCGGTGGGGTTGTCGTGGATGACTCGGGTGGAGATGGTTGACAGAGAGATAGGGTATGCGGCACTATGGTGGCGGTCTGAGGAGCAGGGGCAGAGTCGATGATGGGCAGGTGTCGTAGGGCACTATGTCGATGCCTTCGCTTGGCTTGCTCTAGGGGAGGTGTTCTGCGCCCATACCTAGGATTGTCCAGCCTGGCTTGAGGCTGGAGAGTGGCTCCGATGGGTGCATAGGGGGAGATGGCTGATCGGGTGGCATGGGACCGAGTAGGAGTATTTCTCGTATGTCCGAGTGATGTGATAGTTTGGGGTGCACCAGGGGTTTCCTAGTGAGCCCTTGATCTATCGACGTCGGGGTGATGAGAGGACTCTGGCCTAGTTGATCATCGTGCCTCTAGGAGAGGAGGTGGATACCGTGATTGATGTCCTAGATGTGGATGACGTTGGGGCTACTGCTAAGTATGAGCAGTGGTGGATGCTATGGCGATGGTGGGGAGAGGGGCCTCTAGGAGGGGCAGATGCGGCAGCAGCAGGTGGGGAGGGTGGAGAGGCACCAGGAGAGGGTTGGGGGGTTCCACTGGAGGATGCGGACATGGTAGAGGTTGATAGCTTTGGGGGGGATGATTTTGGGATTCTAGAGCAGCTGGATATGTAGGACATCCCAGAGTAGTGGGAGCTGGAGCAGCCCATAGTCCTGGATACGCCTATGCACCAGGCTATCTCGGAGGGTGTGGATGTGAGGGATCACGCTGAGATAGCATGATTGGAGGAGCTACTTTGGAGATGGGATGAGGAGCTTGGGGAGGCTTTGTAGGAGAGGGATCTCCTACGGACTCAGTTGGTTGAGTGGGAGAACGCATTTGTTGCGTACCACTCATGGGATGGGGACATAGATGCTGTATGGGAGAGGGATCTCCTATGAACTCAGTTGGCGCAGTGCGATGATGTAGTGGTTACGTACCATCGATGGGAGGTGGATTGGTTTTGACATCGGATGGATTTGGAGGGAGAGATTATCCACCTCGGTGGGCGGTTACCTGAGCTCCCTGGAGGTGGGTCTTCATGCTGGATGAGAGACAATGATACTGAGTAGTCGACATCATCTCGTCGTAGGTGGTTGGATGAGGGGGGTGCTAGTGGGCATGATGCGGGGGCTAGCAGTAGTGGCCCTGAGAGGTCGCATAGGACCCACACCATGGGGGGTAGTTCTCGTCGCACCGATCCTGCATGATCATGGTGGCCGACGCCCTAGGCTTGGGGGTTTTTGAACTTTTGCTTTTTTTGTGAGGTCAGAGGACCGGTTTATTGTAGCCTATGGGCATTTTGATGATATATATATACATGACTTTTCTTTTTGGTTATACACTTGTCATGATTTATTTTTTTGTTTATGCACATTTATTTATGATGATGTATGCATGTGGTATTATGAATGCGATGTTTCTAATTATATGATGTATGCATATGGAATGAATGAAATGAGTTGTTGATAACTCGTTGATGGCACCATAGACTGTACAAGATTTACTGGCTTTTTGTACTTATGTGATGGCTTTATGGAATGACTTTGCATGTATGAATTTTGTTTTTGTTTTTGATATTTTCTGATGTTGATGTAAGTAATGAAATGTACCAGTTGTTTTAAAATGTAGTTAAGGTTTTCTGAGATTCAGATGTGTTAACTAACTAGCCAAGACTGTACATTTATCTCACAAGATTTTTTGAACAAGGTATGAATCAGACTTGAGTTTGACCAAGTTATTTCACATCCCTGTGTGTGCAATTGAATTCGTTTATGTGGTATTTGTCAGGATACCGCCAGTGCCAGATAGGTTGTCAACCAAACCTGTATTGAGGATCACCTAATTAGCTCCACTAACTCCTGTGTTGTATTTAGTCAGATTAATCTATGGTGCTATCTAGGATACCATGAGCTAGCTCATCCACATGCAAACATTGATCTGCACACAATTTAATGTGATAGATATATCGTCATGCAGGAGGTTTTGCCACCAGTGACCGATAGGCTATCCACCAAACCGGTACTGAGGTTCACCTCATGACCTTCTGAATGCTGAGAGTTCCAGGGATTCAAGTTCGACTCCCTTATTTTCTTCAATTGTATTGGGATACTTGCTCGTCTATAGTGATAAAAATCACTATTTATTTTTGTTTTTTTTTTTGAGCAAGGGATTTGAATGTTGAGTGATGAGAATCACTATTGCTTGTGCCTTTTGATGTATGCACTTTGGTTTTGATGTCAAATTTTTGGAGTTTTGACTTTTGCAAATTTTTTGATGTTTGCAACTTTTTGAGAACTTGGGATTCTTGGGGAATTGGGTAGGGAAGATGCTTGTCCTTTTGCCAACTCTCAGCATTCTTGGGGTCATTCGCACAGGGGGATGAGCAAGATAACCTTTTCACTAGATGGTATCCTGGATTGCTTTGCAGATTTCATCTTTCGTTCACACAACTTGGGAATTTTTATGTGTTTTAACTTGTGTTGGGATGCTACGTAACAAGGTGTGATCCAAGTAGAACTCTACCTTTGTAAAATCTGTCTGACTTTGTACAGTATTTGGCTAGAAAGCTAACGATAACTTGAATGACAAAAACTCTAGTTACATTAGAAGACAACTGACCATGATGTTGCCAAAATATGTATGGCGTTTATGTTTGCTACATTATTTTCAAAGTGGAAAAATGTGGAGAATGATGGAATTGCCCGTAATTACAGTCTATGGTGCCTTTGACTTGTATGATCAACAAATGTGCAATGTATGAATACGATGTCGAATGCAGCTATATATTTTTGTGTTGTGATTTGTAAGAGTATGCATGGAAGTGAGATGCAATTTTTTTGTTATTTTTGATTATCTTTTGTTTTTGTTTGTTTTTTAATGTTCTTTATGGTTGGTTCATTCCGCGTGATGGCGGACCAAGTGATTCTTTCAGATCCTTGGAGGTTTTGACCAAAGGGATTATGGGCACCTTTGGGGCATTTTAGGGTTGACCAAGCGATTGTGAGAATCCTTGGAGCATTTTGGTTTGACCAAAGGGGTAATGGGTACCTTTGGGGTATTTTGGGATTGACCAAGTGATAATGGGGATCCTTGGAGCTTTTGGTTTGACCAAAGGGGTAATGGGCACCTTTGGGGCATTTTGGGATTGACCAAGCGATAATGGGGATCCTTGGAGCTTTTGGTTTGACCAAAGGGGTAATGGGCACCTTTGGGGCATTTTGGGATTGACCAAGCGATAATGGGGATCCTTGGAGCTTTTGGTTTGGGCTATGGCTCTTTTAAATATGGAATGGCCTCAAATGACTGATGTTCAAGGGTTCTAGTTCCTTGATTCCATCAAGAGAGGCTAGCCGGTATGTTCTAGGTCCTATTTTACTATCAATCACATACGGACCTAACCAGTTTGCCATGAACTTGTCCCTTAGATGGGGCGGCAAGTTAGAGTTTTGTTGGTTCTCTTTTAAGACCAGGTCACCGACCTGAAAGTCCCTCAGGTGAACTTTCATGTTGTATGCTTTCTTAAGTCGCTCTTGATAGATACGTAAATGCTCGAGAGCATTGACGCGTCGTTCATCGAGCAACGTAAGTTGGTCTAACCGGGCCTGCCATGCGAGTGTCATCATCGATGAACTCTTGCATTGATATGCGTAGGGAAGGAATTTCCAACTCGAGAGGCATGATAGCCTCGGAGCCATACACCAGCAAAAATGGAGTTGCCCTAGTGGGCATCCGGATGCTAGTGCGATAAGCCCATAGAGCAAGTGGGATTTGAATGTGCCAATCCTTATGACTATCTACGACTGTATTTTTGAGGATGGCAACTAGCATTTTGTTTGATGCCTCTGCTTGCCCATTTGCCTGTGGATAATAGGGTGTCAAAAAATTGTGCTAAATTTTGTACTTTGTGGTCAAAGCACGCACTTCTTTGTTCTTGAATGACGTCCCATTATCCGAGATTATCTTGGATGGAATACCAAAATGACATATGATGTTATGTAAAATAAACTCCGCAATGCGGGGTCCAGTCGTAGAGGTTAGCGAAATTGCTTCCACCCACTTGGTGAAGTACTCTATGGCCGTTATGATGAATGTGTGATGACCCAACGACGTAGGGGAGATCTTTTCGATTAGATCTAAGCCCCACTATGAAAATGGCCAAGCCGATTGGATCGGCTACAAGGCCTGAGAAGGTACGTGTGTCAAATTAGCATGGTGTTGACACTTCACGCACTTCCTTACATATGCGCAACAATCTTGCTCTAAATATGGCCAATAATAGCCCATGCAAAGAATGCGCTTTGCGATGGCCATACCGCTGAAGTGGCCACCGCATGTACCATCGTGCGCTTGGGTGATCGCCCAAGTGGACTCTTGCTGGTCCAAGCAATGAAGGAGGATTCCTTCGTAGCTACGATGGTACAAAATGTCTCCTAGCAAGACATGTTTAGCCGCTTTCTATTTGAATGATCATTTTGTGGCATGCGTCAATCCAAGTGGGAGGTTACCTAGCTTGAGGTAGTCTCTTATGGGTGTGTACCAATCCTACTGATCGAAAACCTCGATGGTATGAACAACCAATCCCTCTTGAAGTTCGTCCCTAGCAAAAGCTGAGCGGGAAAGAACTTGTAAGAATAGCGTTGTGTTGCTATTAAGGGGAGTAGGGGAGAACAAGGACCCCTAGTTGGCATGATTCAGACAATCATGGATTCGAGAGAACTTGTCCAGGGATGGTTCAATCTGGATCAGGTGGATTCTTGGTGTTAAGTCAGAGCTTGCATGCTCCATCATGGATTGCGATAGTGTTTTGACTTGAATGGTTGTCATATCACCAGAAATGTCTTGCGGGATTAGTGACCCCAAGGAGGCCATAGTGTCTGCAAAATGATTCGATGATCGAGGGAGTGCCTCGATGTCGTACCATTCAAGATTTGCTAGGAATTTGTCCACAAGGGCTTTGTAGGCTTACAGAACTGGGCATTTACATTGGAATACCCCTTTGACTTGGTTGACAATTAACAGTGAATCACCAAAGATGTTCAAGCGTTTGATGTTCATGGTGATTGTTGTCTGAAGACCTATGAGCAAGGCTTCATATTCGGCATTGTTGTTGGTGCATGGGAAATCTAGTTTAAATGATAGAGGCATTGGAGCCCCTTGCGGTGTGAAGAATACAATTCCCATGCCACCCCCTTGCTCACATTTAGAACCATCAAAAAATAGGGTTATGTCGGCCTGTGACTCAGGCTCATCAGAATCTGGCGATTCTGAGACATGGAAGACCCCATCATCGGGTAGCTCTATGGTCAGAGGCTGATCGTCTTCGAGAGGAGCCTCTACTAGTTGATCGGCGATGACTTGACCTTTGATGGATTTCTGTCCAATGAACTCGATGTCAAACTCCATCAACAACATGATCCATTTCGTCGTGCGGCTACTATGATAAGTATGACTCATCATGTATCACAATGGATTCTCCTTAGACACAACATACGTCATGTTGCTCAGCATGTAATGGCATAGCTTTTTGGTAGCAAACACCACTGCCAAGCAGAGCTTCTCAACGTATGCATAGTTAAGTTCATAACTGACCAGGGTGCGGCTAAGATAGTAAGTAGCCTATTCTTTGTGTAGTTCATTTTTTGGGCTAGCATGGCGCCCAGTGCCACCTTAGTAGCTGAGATGTATAAGTAGAATGACACTCCTGGTCTAGGTGGTGCCAATACTAGCGGTGAAGCCAAGTATTGTTTAATATCATCGAAGGCTGACTGGCACTCGTCATCCCAGTGAAATGCTACCCCCTTGTGCAGTAATTTATTCATGGGTCGGCACTTGTCAGATAGCTGCGCTATGAAGCGCTTGATTGACGCGACCTTTCCCTACAGGCTTCTGAGCTGCTTGATGGTAGTTGGGGGAAGCATTTCAAGGATTGCCTTGACTTTGTTTGGGTCCACCTCGATGCCTCGCTTTGAGACTATGAAACCCAAGAGTTTTCTAGATGTGACGCCAAATACGCACTTCTTGGGGTTTAGTCTGACTTTATGTTCGATGAGGCGATCAAGGATCTTGCTTAAGTCATCGAGATGATCTGGGTGCAAAAGAGATTTGGCCAACAAATCATCCATGTAATCTTCCAAAGTTTTATGCATGTGATCGTGGAAGATGTATGTCATGGCACGTTGGTAGGTGGCGCCAACATTTTTAAGGCCAAAGGGCATGACCTTATAACAAAATGTCCCCCAAGGCATTGTGAATGCCATTTTTAGTTGGTCCTCGAGATTGATACGAATCTGATTGTATCCCGAGAAACCATCCATGAGGGATAGCATTTTATGGCCTACTATAGCATCTACCAATGCATCGATGCTAGGCAAGGGGAAATCATCCTTAGGACTCGCTTTGTTTAGATCTCAAAAATTAGTGCATATGCGAATCCTCCCATCAGGATTTTTGATGGGCACCATGTTGGACAGCCATGGTGGGTAATCCATGCAGATGACAAACTGTGCATCCAACAACTTTTGCAATTCATCTTTGACCATCAAGGCTACTTTTGGGTGCATCTTGCATAGTTTTTGCTTAAGCGGCTTGATTGTCGGATCAAGCGTTAGATTATGCGTGACTAGCTGTGGATCTAGCCCCGACATGTCTTTGTAGGACCATGCAAAAACCTCCTTCTTTTCTTTGAGAAGGGCAATGTAGTCGGCTTGCTCTTCGAGGGATAGGCTTACCCCCAACTTGATTATCTATGGATTCATTGGATCAGAGCCGATGTCTACGTCAGTCGTCTCCTCGACTGACATGTGGGATCCATCCTCCAACTGGTGTGGAGTTGGGATCAGGTGGATATCATTTGCTGAATTTAAATCTACATTGGGAACGTCGGGTTCCTCTTCAGCATGAAAGATATCCTGAGTTGGTCCTGGGGTGAAATGAAGCATCTCACCGCAAGGCCAGTACTATGATGGGGATGGTGGTGAATTGACGTGATCCCAGTCTATGGCATCTATGTCTAGATACAATGACTTTGCTGGATCGGTTGGATTGTGGATGGGGGTGGTTAAGTCAATGGAGATCATGTTGATGAAATGATTTTGGTCTCCATTACCATGGGTGTGGTGACTCGGACATCCTGGATGATCTTTGTGCTCCGGATCTAGCTCTGGAGGTATTGGCATGAATGGATCGGCCCTATGTGCGGAGAGGAGGATAGGGTCTACCCTCGGCACTGGTATCGCTATAGGGTCTCTGGGTGGAAGGTGCTCTCTGTATGCCCATAGTGGCGGATGCAGCACTTGGTCCAATTGTGTTGGGTTTAGGTGCCACCTATGCCTTGGCCCTATGTGTAGCTGTTCAAACATGTCATCAATGTCCATGGGGTATTGTTGTTGTCGCATATGATTGAGATAGGCCATCTCAGTTTCATCTTCATAATCACTGTCGGAGATCCAAAGGCCTTCGTTGGTTCCAACAACTATTTGCGACATGTGAGGCTCATCCTGCTCGAGCAAATTGATATGGTCCCATCGGGGTTGTTCCGCTCTCTATGGGGGGACCTGATTTTCTTGAGGTGGCACTTGCTCGATTGGAGCATCCAAAGGGAACATTGCCAAGAGGCTTTCTTGGTAGTCATCCATGGGGGTCACTTGTGAGTGATTGCTATCCGATTCGAAAGGGTCCCATGGTGCTACCTCATACTCTGACTCGTCTTTCGAAGATCCTTCCTGACCTTGTCTATTTCCCCTTTGTAGGTGAGTTCTCAAACTTTCTCCTTTCTCGGTTAAAGGGAAGGGGTTGTTGGGGTCAACAAGGTTGGTCATCAACAATGGGAGGTAATCCCCCAATGTATATGTTGTGTTAGGATTGGCATATGGATCTAATGCCAGCCCATCCTTGTTGCCCATCCCTAGGCCTTGCATGTTCTCTACCAAGATGTCCAAGGGCAGGGGGTGGTTGAACCCTACTCTTGATTTGTCGTATGGCATCTGATATCTTGGTTGGCAAAGAACGCGCACTCCTTGCTCATATCTGCCTAACCCATATCCATGCCAATTGCATTGGCCAAGATATCTTAAAGTGAAGTCTAGGTTGGAAAAATAGTTGACGTCCTCAGTGAAAGGCTCTTCATCTTCTTCTTCTTGCATGTAAGGTTCAATGCCATTATCAAGGCCCCCATATACAAAGTTTGTCTGGTTTGGCGGGTAGCCTAGAGGAACAATAGTGCCTATGGGGAGGCGAGGTCTCCCCATGTCCTGCATGGACTCCAGTGTGGGTGTTGCTACAATGTTGCACACCAGATACTCCCCCAGGCCCATGTTGGCCATCTCAATAGTGATTGTTGGTGGTTGAGGAGGAGGGAATGGGAGTTCTTCCTGAGTCCACTCCATGTTAGGTGAACTAGGCACCTCGACTTCCACTCGGCTAGGCATCTCTTCGGTAGAGATGGTTGAGACTGATGGCGGTGCCTCTTCCAGGGGTTTCTTCCCATTGTCCTTCGGTGTGGCCACCGTAGGTGGCATCATTGGCGAAGGACCAGATGATGAAGATGGACCCGACTAGGGATTTGATGGACTTAACAATGGGGATGCATGCGGAATCGAACCCTATTTAGATGGATTCAACTAAAAATCCAAATGTGTTGATGGAAGGGTCGATTGCGGCATCAGCTGCACCGCATTGCAATACTTGAAGGGTTCTAAGTCCATCGGGACTACATGCACTTGCCCTTCGAATGTATACTTTAAGCATTGGTGGGCTATTGAAGGGACACACTTCATGTCCCTGATCCATGGCCGGCCCAACAAAATGTTATAAGCCATCTCACCCTCCAAGATGTGGCACAATGTAGGAATAGTCTTTTGTCCCACTTGGATGGGTAGGACAATCGTGCCAACTGTCGAGCATATCGCATCATTGAATGCTCGCAGAGTGTAGGTGGAGGCCACGATGTGAGATGCTGGCAACTTCAAATGTTTCAATGCCATTATTGTAATGATATTACTGGATGAGCCAGTGTCCACCAACACCCTCTTATACGGAATCTCGTTGACCCACGCAATGACGTGCAGGGGTGGATCCGCCATGTCACCAGTCATTGATTTCAATTCGTCCTCTCTAAAGGTGATGATTGGCTCGGTGCATCGTTTGACATGCCCCACAAAGTTGTTGAAAGAATTTGCTTCATGGGGCTGCAGCTCGATGGCTTTAAGTATCTCCATTAGAGCTTCCCGATGGGGTGATGATTGTTGTATGAGCTCATAGATGGAGAGCCTAGCCGACGTGGTCCTCAAACTCTGGGTGAGTTTGGTCCGAATTGTGGCCACTGGTCTAGGCGGAGGAGGTTGCGTAGGGTGTTGTTGCGGTTGTGACGTTGTTGGCACCTCTCCTGTAGCCACCACGGGGGCAGCTGTGCTCGGGTACCTTTTGTTTCGAGTCACTATACTGATCATCCCTACATACCCCTACATGGGGTAGTTCTGTGTCACCTCATTGACTTGTAGGGTCTTTGCCTATGCATCATGGGTAGGCAGGGGGTCTTTGAAGACCTCCATATATTGGTTGTTTGGCGCTACTAGATTATCTACCACTAGCATCTTGTTGTCGATTAGGTCTTGCACGAAGCTTTTAAACTTCCAACATGCATAGAGGTCATGTCCCTTCTATCGGTGAAACTTACAGTACAAGTCTTCCCTATAACCTTTGGGTTTCGGTGCATTGGGGTCTACAGGTCGACTCTCCGGGAAGTTCATCAAGTTTGCCATGGTCAAATGGTCAAACAAAGAGTCTTTAGACTCTATGAAGGGTGTGAATTATCGCCTAGGGTGACGCTACTGATTTTGATCTTGTCGATGATTTTCTCTTTCATAACTATCAAGAGGGACCACCTGATAGTTAGCCTTTTGGGGCTGTGTTGCTTGTGTAGGCTTAGGTATGTTTATAGCAACCTGATTGACCACAATGGGTTTTGGTTGCGTGGTCCTTGTCTTGGCATTCTTAGACCATTCTTTCTTCTTTGGCTTGGCAATCTCGCCATCCTGAATCTTGATCTCCTCAATGATTCTGGCTTGCGCTAGAGCTTCCTCTAAAGTGGCATATTTCTGCAGCTACAATAGCATGGAGATCGATCTCAAATAGCTCTTTGAGAACATTTGGGTAAGGTCGGCCATAGGAGGGAGGTAGGGCAGCTTTGAAAGCAATGTCCTCCACCGATTTCCATAGGCCACCATGGTTTCTTCCTCATACTGCCTGAGGCTGGCTAGGTCGCTTAGTGACGCCTTCTTCTTGGTGTTGAAGGTGAAGCGCTCGAGGAACGCATCCACTAGCTGATCTAAGTTACTGATGTTGTGCTTTGGCAATTGAGTGAACCAATCCGAGGCAGGGCCTACGAATGTGGTTATAAATGTTCTTAGCAGCAAAGCATCATTGTCCTGAATGCCAAAGCATTGGCTCAGGAATCTAGTCACGTGCTCTTGGGCATCCTCCTCCCCTCTAAATATTGCCAACTAGGGTAGCTTAAAGTGTTCAGGGTATGGGGGTGCTGGCACTGACGGATGCACAGGGTGACTACGGAGTTGGCATAAAGTGGGCTTTTGGGGCCCAGAAGTCTTGGTCTCCATAGACTCTAAGCGCTCTAGCAGCGCTTTATATGCATCGAAAGATTTGATCTCTTCCTCCTTGGTTAGTTCCCATTGTGGGTTGTGGGAAACTTGAGGCCTATGGAGGGGTGGCCGGATAGCACCCCCTCTGCCTTGGTAGGGCATTTTGGCCCGCTCTTCTTCTTGCTCATACTCCTCATAGGCTTCTTGAGGAGTTTCTGGGTGAGACCTATAAACATGGGTGGGTCCCCATGGAGGGTGCCCATCGTTGTTCTTGGGAGTGGCCTCCCGCTCAGGTCTAGGAGGTCTCGGAGGCAACACTTGGTAAGGTCATGGGGGCCTGTCTTGCACCAAGGGGTTGTGCCTCTCATACAGTTCTACCTTTTGGGTGTGAGGGGTTGGAACCCTCTCAGGCATAGTGTTATGGAGCAGCTCATCTGTTTGACGTCGAATGCGCTCTTTGCTAAGGTGATACAGGTGCTCTAACTGTTGTTGGTCTTGCTCAAGCTGCGTGATTTGCGCTTGGTGGGTGGCATGTTTGGCAAATGCCAAGTCAATTTGTTCCACCGTCTTAGGTCTAGGGGGCCTAGATGCCTCTCCTACGTATTTATCTCGGTCGTGATGATCCGAGATCTCTATAGGTCACTTTCCTCTATCGAGGTTGGTGGCATTCACCCGAGGTTCTGGCCTCAGTAGGTGATTCTGATAGATAGCAGGTGCGGAGGCGCATTGCTCCCATGTTGTGTATTGCTCTTGAGGAATGTAATGGTCTTCCTCGTGCTCCCTTTCGTATATGTGAAAGGGGCGGGTAGAGTTGGCTCACCCTGTCTGAAGAGCCTTGTGCTCTGGATTTGGCTTGTTATTCCTAACAGTGATGAGGGGTAGAGGAGGGATGACATAATCATGTGGCCTCTCCTTATGGACCCTATGTTGTTCTAGCACTTCATTGCATGGTGGCCACTCATACCGAGCGTCTAAGGGAGCCTTCCCATTTATATTGAGTGCCACGTGTAGGGACTCCTCCTGAAAGGGTCTATGCTGAATGGGAGTGCCCCTCGAAGGGGTGCCTCTATAGTCCCATTCTAAAATGGCACGATGTGGACTATCTTGTGGGTCGGGCCACCAAGGTGGTATGACCAAGTCCTTGGGGCTATAGCGGAGGTGACTTGTGCCCCCTTGTACACTCTCCGTAGCTCCTTCCCGTGATTGGGCTTGGCTACGGGTGTACACCATGGTGGTGTCTCTCTACAATCTATGTAGGTTTTTATCTTTTTTATGATTTTTTATTCTACACTAAACAAAGGGAACCACACAATCAAAGAAGTGATTATCTCGTTTATAGATTAAAGGTGTGCCCTAAATCTGGTTTAGTGTGTTTTGATTTTTGTTTTGAAAGCTTTGTAAAGAACGTGTTGTTGTATATGCAATATGATGGCTCTTATGTCTCCCAAAATGGTCGCCCCTTCAATATACCACTGCCAGGCCATTATACCAAACCTCTCAATATACCCGCCCTTACGTGAGGGAAACTATTGGTACGCGAGAGCAGAATGGTACGTGGAACATAGGCGGTACGAAAGGGGGATCACCCTATTTTTGACACCTACCATAGAAGACTTATCCTCATGCACTGGGAATCACCCTAGCTACACTTGGTCAACTTTCATCAGGATTTACGTCTAGCAATAGTAGCGATCGGGGTTATGGATGCAAAAATTCAAGCCAAGGTGGTGATGAAATCCACCGTTGGTCTTGATCAAGGGTTGGGGTTTTACGACCAACTCCTTGTTGTTTAAATTACCACGTGGTGTGTGGGGTTATTTTTATTTATGCAAAGAAATTAAACATGCAGCAACACTTTCCTACGCAAGCAAAGAAACAGAAAACAAAAAATAGAAAACAGAAAATGACAGAGGATGCAAGGAACCCCTACCTCTTCTCTGCCCAAATCGGATACCTCTGAGTTTCTACCCTGAAAGTGCATAGAGAGCTATTCATCCCTGGGTGGGATGAATAATAGAACTGTATTCATCATAGGGTGGGATGAATGCCCATTCATCCCTGGGTAAGATGAATTCTAGCTCTGTACTCGTCACAGACTAGAACGAACAACAGTCCAACGTTTGAAAAATTGGTACCTACAAGCAAAAACAAACACTTTTGATCAGAAATTTGATCTTAAAATCCAGGGACAAGGTCCCACCATGATCGCCACTGAAAGCACGAGGATACGGAAACAAAACGGAAACCCCAAGTGCGATGTATGCCAAAAGCGAAAGATAACGCTAAGTCCTACGAATTGAAATGCATGAAAAGAGGGAAACACAAACGAATTGAAACAAGATAGAAAGCAAATGTTGAATACAACCCTTTTTATTAATTTTCTTTGGAACTCGGTTACAATACGTCTCCTCCCTTTTCAGGGGCTAGGAGCGTTAAATATAACTTTATCACACCATGGATGGTCCGCTTTCTTCCGCGTGCCCACATGTAAAATGGGTGGGCCAAAACATCACCACCACTTGCATGGATGAGTCTTTGATTCCTTGCTGCTCCTCCGGTGTCGAGATCCTACGTTCAAAGAAACAGAAAAGGATTAGTAGCACCTACGGATAAAATGAAACATGCGATCCCCAAAGCCTACGATTAGTGCATGCGTAAAACAAATAAAATGATAACTAAAACATATCAAAATGAGCTAAAAACTTGACAGAGGCATGAGAACATCACCAGGAAGGCACTGCAAAAGGAACAGTCAGGAAATTCGCCATGGATTTCTAATCGCTCTGGGGTGGGACGATTAGACCTGCAACAAAATGTCAGAAAGTACTATCCTAAATGTCCCATCCGGGAGGCTCCAAATCTCCTACAAAGTTGGGGGTTAGGTAAAATGGGGTATTTTGGAAAGACCCAGAAGGTCAGATTTTGCCAATTCGGCCTCTATCACCCAGAATATGATGATGCTCCCTACATGTTAGTGAAAGCGAGAAATAACAAAAACATGATCAAAACTGCTCAGAATAGCATGAAATTTGAATGACAACCTATGTAAACAACCTAGAATATAATGCAAGAAAAATAGAAATGAAACCTGCTACAAATTTCTAATCGCTCCGGGGTGGGGCGATTAGGACTACAGCAGTGCGAGGGGCACCCGGGGGCAGGACGCCCATCGTTTGGGGCCCGGTTTTGGCACCAATCCACTTGGGATGGGTCCAAAACCTCTTGTGGGGTATTGTCGACAAATTTGGGTGGGATATTGTGGCCAAATGTCGGGTTTTGGGTTCGGATTGTGCTTCCAATAATCACCCAATAACCTCCCTTCCAAAAGAGAGATTAAGGATGTGAAAGGCACAAGCAAAAAGGTGAGGATGTAAATCGGCAGCACTCCATTGCTCCAAATGCTCCTGACCTGTTCTCCTTTTGGGGTGAGAAGACTCACCATTTTATAGACTTGAGGGTCTCTGTGAATGAGCATGCAGAGGCGCCACTTGGCGATCATGCCTTCTCAGGGGAGAGAAGATTCCTCCCTGATTAAGGACTCCATGACTGCCTCTATGACTGCCTCTTTGAGCTCAAAAATGCTCACTCGCACTCCATGCATTGAAGGAGGAGTTAAGTGGCGGATCTGAGCTGCCATTTGTCAAGGTTTGACCTTTTTCCCGTCAAACCTACTATTCGCCCCACCCAGGAGCGAATACTACTAATCATCCCAGGGTGGGACGAATACCAGTTTGTAATCATCCCAGGGTGGAACGAGTAAGGAGCAGAGTGCTTGAAAGGTGCCAAATTGACCTCTGACCTTCCAAAACTACTGTGAGAGTGGTTAGGACCATTGTTTAACCTCTAGGGGCTGCCCTGGGGGTTGTGTGTGTCAACTCGATCGGTGTTTGTAGTCACATAATCGGATTGGTGCTGTTTTGGTGTCTACACAAGGGTATATGTCTATATTTTATTTAGCTTAAGGTAAGATGTTGGAATATGTGGAATTAAGATTCACTTAAATCCATGACAAAATTTTGTATTATAATATTTGTATAGGCCCTTTGGACCCTTGTACACCTTCTATCAATATATATTTTTAACATAAGTGTTAGTTATTTAACCTTAATTTAAATATCTCTTGTAATTGGGTATTTATACCCATTTATACCAACCATTTCGTTATCCACTAGAGTGAAATTATATTATTTTAATGAGATATTTTATTGTCTATAGACACCCTTCATATCATGTGTATTTTGTAAGAGTTATTTCTATTATCTCGATATTGGATTGATTGTATTTATTTCTGGAGAGTATTATAAAATTCAACATCATGTTCCTTCTTGATGTCTCATTAAATACAACTATGGATCATTTAATGTATTTAAGCCTACGATGTGGCCACAAACCAAACCATGAGGTATGTTTAAAATATAATTTTATGGAATTATTTTGTAGTTAATTTTTTTAATACTCAATAGGATACTATACATGAACCCTTTTTTTAATTTTTCACAATGCATTTATCATTTCTTGAAATTTTTCGGAATAAAAATATATTTAATTTAGTTATATATTTATATTTTTAGATATAAAATTACATAAAAATAATTAATATAAAAGTTTTCTTATTGGATATAATTTTAGGAATAAATATTTTTTGATGTTTGTATACCATATGCAATCGAAAAGATATAATATTATGTTTTCAATAAAGAACGCCCGGGTGTTGTAGGTGATTTGGAGAGGAGAGGGAAATCCTCCAAGGGAGGTCCCAGGTTCAAATATCCACCCTACCAAAAAGCTGAATTGGGTATCCAAAATCCAATTGATAATGTTGGTGCGGGCAGGGTCGAGTGTGACTCCCGGGTGACTTTGACGGTGTAGAACCCCCTATTCACGGTATCTTAGACCAAGGCGGCTTGCAAGGGGTTTTTCGATTTAAAAATAAAAAATAAATAAAGAACGCACAATGGAATATCCTCCATAAATTAACTATGAATAGAAAAAATGTTCAAATCCTTGCTATACAAGGTTACTCCTAAATAATACAAAATTTCTCCTAGATTTTAAATAATGACTTCATTACAATTTCTTCACCAACCCATAACCTATACATATTTATATACAGATATAAGGAATAAAAGAGTTATAAGATTTACACCATGGATTTGTACATTTCCAATAATACATGCTTAAGTGTCATAAAGTTCCCTACACATGGATAAAGAAAATTCACATGAAGCTTTTCTTAGAGATACATATGATGTGTTAATACTAAAATACTTTTATGGTATTTATCTAGAGTTTTATATAAGAGGAGTCAAGATAACTTTTTTCTCTATGAATGAGTGACATCTCACTTAAAGAGTATAGAAGAAATATTCCTCCTTTATATTTTATTATTAAAGTTGAAAATAATAAACATTCTATCAAATTTTACGATTTGAATAAAGGAAAACAAATATTGAAATCCCACAATACTCTATTTTAATCTTTATTTTGAGGGATTAAGAATATTTTTAGTACTATTGCTTCTTCTTAATGTTAGTTATTTTTATCCTAAATTATTACAATATTAAAATATTTTATATTTAAATAAGGTCTTAGGGAAAAAATAGCCACTTAGATATTTGTGGACTATACAAAATATGAATTTACATTAAACAAAATATTTCTCAAATAAAATGATATGATGAAGCTCAATGTATGTCGTCTAGGAAGAAAAGTATAATATTTGTCCAACTAAAGTGCACTTTCATTGTAACAAAAACTCTAGGATAAGTTTGATGAGTTTGATTTTTAGAAAGCCTTACTATCCAAATTTTTGGTTTTGCATGTCTTCTACAATCCTCATATTTAGCTTCAATCAAAGATAATGGAATAATATTATCGCTTTTATTATTCCAAGAAATTATAGCATATCCAAAGGAGAAACAACAACACTTAGTAGATTTATGATTATTAGGTTATCTTAGCCAATCAATATTTGTATAACTACTATTTAGTTTAGATTAAAATCAATATTTAATTTCATATTTAAAGTTCCCTTCACATGTCTAAGAATTTTTTTAAACATTTAGAATGAGTTTATTTGAGATGTGACACAAGTCTAGATATCAATCCTACACTAAATGCAATATTAAGTCAAATGTTTGTAATGGCCCTCTCTTAACCATATCATCTATATTTATTTAATAGATTGGGCCTTTAGGATAGGATAGTCATCCCTTGAGAATTAAGGTTATGTTATATTATTTTGATTAACTTTAAATAGGAAATAATATGTTGTAGTTGAGTATCACTAATATATCGAACTTCTAAAACCTATGGTGTACACAAGAGAATTCACCCTCTCTAAGTTACTGACTATTTTTGAGATATATAATCTAGATTTGTGATATGTTATTGGAATTACTATTCAAGAATATAATTATATCATGAACATTTTGCTATTTTTTTTAATGTTATTATTCCAATTTTTTTTATTCTTATATTTGGTTTTTGGAATTTATTCATTACACGTGGTATTAAAAAATTATTGTGGCTCCCTAAGGGAAGTAGAGTTATGAATGATATTATTTTAGAACCCCATTTAGATGTATTTGTATATTCTATTCAGGTAAATTTAGATCAATTTTATTCTACTACTAGCCTTTTGGCATAATTTTCTTTTGTTATATTGTGATTTAGGCATAAACATTTGTGTTTCATATACCTAAAGAGAGGATTATGAGGTGTTTATGGAAATTAATGAAAGACCTATATAATATTGATCATTTAATTAAGAGGATAAAAACAATAAATATATTTGGTAAATATTTTATGGATAATTTTAAGGTCTACTCAAGCTTAATTGTTTGACTAGGAATGTGTCCTCAATCTCTCAACTTCCATAGGATGAAAATTAAGCTTCAACAAGATAGGGGTATTATGGATATCATACCATTTTATCTAATAGGGAGGCAATCCCTTCATATTATTAAGGTACAAGAATTCATAAATGGATAATATTTCATTGTTTTGTTTGATTTTAGAAACACTCATAATATCATCAACCATGATATATTTGAATATCTAAGGTTGTATATCAATAGTTTATGACTTCCAAATATTATGAAAAATATTTGGAGTCAAATAAGCACTCATCCCCCCAATTTTAAAGGAAAATTTTTGGTGTTAAATAAATATAAGATCTCCCAAGGGAATGTCAAGAAAGGCCACTCACGATGATAAATTCATATTTCCAAAAAGGCTTCAAACATTGTTGAACCATCTATGTTGTTAGTTTCATTGGATTTAGAGGAGATCCTCAAAACTTTAAATATCTTTAAATGCCATCTAGATTTTGATTTAGCACATGATCCTTCTCCTCCATCGATACAAAACCTCTTTAGTGCTCAACCACTCATGGGTATACTTGATGAGAAGCATCAGCTATTTCTAGGTTTGATTCAGGTGGTAATTGCATTTATGAATGATATTTAGGATGTTATCAAGAAATAAATAGATATATCCCGTAGTGGTTGGGAGACCAAGGTGTTCTCCTTTGGGTTATGGGTATCCTTGGTCTTTTTATTTTATTTTAACTATTGGTTTTTCTTTGTAGACTATCCCCTCTTTTGTTCTAATAGGGGATACCTTTGTTAGTGGTGTTGTTCCCTTCTTAAGGCCATGTTATTCATTTATATGGATTTATATTTTACTAGAGATCCTTCTCTGTCCTATATGTATTAATATTTGGGGACCCTCTCAAAACCCCTACTTTTACCTAGTCAAAAATAATATTGACAAAGATATTTTTAATATTTTGATTGTTAGCAATTCAACAATATTTTTGTAGGATCTTCCAATTTATCAATTCAAAAATTTTACATGAATCAATCCATAACATTATACAATGAACAATAACTCACTCAATATAATTCATAAATATCTACTTTTCAAAATGATTTGTCTTCAATATATACACATTGAATAAGAAAATTTTCACATTCACAGGAATCTTGGTCTTTACACTTACACAAAAATTTCATCTCTTGAAACACAATGGAGATATAATAGTTCATATTTATCATATGAAAAATATCGCATAATAATAAATATTAACTCCACATATACACATATGACAAAGACTCTCATGATTGCACATACTAAATGATAAACTCTTACACAAATTATAACTCCACACTTATTAACATGAGACTTCACTTGTATAAATCACACTTTCTAACATGTCACATCACTTAAATAAATCACACTTACTAACACTATATCATATAATATGAAACACACCCTAGACTAAACTATTTACATTGCCCTTGCATTAGTCTTTCAAAGTACCAAATAATGTAATACTTCCAATACCTCCACTCCATATTAATGTTTTTGGTATGAAGGTCCTTTGCATTCATGTAATTCCAATATATGATTCTTATATTGGTATTTCTACTATAGTTCTTGAATTTATTCTTCTAAGCTACCACCAATACCTGTCTCCATTATATTTCTGAAAAAGTCATCATTCTTTTTTAATTTTGAAGCTAGTACTATGTTGTTATTTTACCATGAGAATTTTGTGTTCAATTTAAAATTTTTTCCAATCTTGTTCTTTTGGAAATTGTTTATCCAATTGTTTTTTGTGCAAGTTCTATCATATCCAAATAAAATATACCACTTTTGTAATACCCAAGAGCATGGATTTTATTTTATCTTTTGATAAGATATTTTTTATTTTAATTGATGATTATGACTTCTATGGTTCTTCCTCTATCCAATAATTGTAACATTGAAACTAGATTATATGTTATTTTTGGAACATATAGCATATTTTGTAGTGTACATTCTAAATATGGTATATGAAGTGTGACATTGCTTGACCCTTGTACTTGATAGATTTGTTCATCATCTGTTTTAATTGGTATAGTTGGTTTTACTTATATGGAATCAAACCAATATAGGTTACCAATGATATGATGGCTTGCTCCTAAATTAATATACCTAAATTTATCTTCATATTCAATTTATTTTTATATTTGAATTTTTAGTGTCTCATTGTATCTTAGAACATGTTTGTAAAAAAATATTCTTAGATTTCAAAAATCTCTCTTCATGAAGTTTGTAACTTTAAACTTATATGATTTTGTAAAGGTCCTTTTTGAAGTACTCATTTTTGTTCCTTAAACAATAATTCTACAAATTTCTTCTTCAATATTAATTTCCAATTCATTTCCATTATTTTAGAATTGGCTATTGCTCGCAAATTAAATATTTAAATTTTCTATTCTTCAATTTTATTCAATTTCAAATATTATTATTCAATCATAGTTTCCTTCAAATAATATTTAATTCCTATGTTTTTGAAATCCCTTTTTCTCCAAATTTAATAATTTTCCTTCATATTCAATAATTTTTTTTTCAAATTATTTTCTTCAACCTTTAATAATTCTCTTCAATTTTAAAATAATAAACTCTCGTTCAATAATTTCAAATAAAATTTCATTCTTTAATATTCTTCTTCAATCAAATAATAATATTTTTTTCAAACATCAAATTAATATTATTCAAAATAAATAATATCTTCTTTCAAATCATTAATCTCCCAAATATTCTTCAATTTCAATATAATATTCTTCTCAATAATCAACATTTTTATTTATCTTCAAATTAATTCAATATATTTTTTTTCTTATTATTCTTCTAATTTTTATTTTACTTTAATATTCTAATAGTATTCTCAAATATTTATTTAATTCTTCTTATAATTCACATAAGTTTTCTTCCTCAAAAATAAAATTATTCTCCATATAATTCCTTAATTATTTTCTCCTTTAATAAATGCTTCTTTATTAAAATATGCTTAATATCCTCCTTCACCTTCCATTTACTTATGTTACTTGTTCATTCAAATAATAATTATAGGTAACAATAAAATGTAGCTTAGTAAAATTTAACCTTTGAATTTAGTACTTCCAAATTAGGGCAACTCTCACATCATTTGGGTGTTTCACATTTTAATTTTGAGTTTTATTCTTTGACTACTTTGACCAATATATTATTTGCACTAATATTTACTACAACCTTAGCACTCTAAATGATTCCATATTTTAGCTCTCATAACCTCAGCTAACATTCTTTTGCTTTGACTTACCTGTTCTATATTACATACAAAATCTTTTCTAGTCATGCTTTCATATGATTATCTTATCTAGCATCCAAATTGTTTGTCTCTTAAAGGTTTGAATTCATTAACCTCTATCTCTCAAATTCTTGGACTCTCATATGCAACTTAGTGGATAAATATTTCATGTCCTCTAGAAACATGGACCTTCCTTCTACAAGGCTTATATCCTTTCCAACATGATATTCTCACTAACTATCTTCTACAAATGTGGGTCTTCCTTATACAAAGCTTGGATCATTTCCAAAATGATCTTCTCAATTGCTATCTCTCTCAAACATATTTTTATTATGGCTCTCACTAAGCCCACCCAATATGGCTTTGATACCATTGTTAGAAATTCAATAATATTTCCATAGGATCTTATAATCTATCATCAAAAAATATTCACATGTATCAATCCATAACAATAAACAATGTGCAATGACTCATTGAACTTTATTGGTAAATATATACTTTAAGAAATGCATAAAATATAATGCTTATTTGATAATATATACAATGCTTTATGTTCAACATATACACATCGTATATGAGACTCTTCACATTCACAAGAATCTTGGTCTTTACACTTACACAAAATTATGATCTCCTCAAATACATGGGAGATATAACACTTTACATTTCTCATATGATAAATATCACATAATAACAAATATTAACTTCACATATCCAAATATAACAAATACTCTCATGATTACACATACTAAATGATAGAGTCTTACACACATTGCGTACACAACTCACAATTACTAATAGGACACCTCACTTATATAAATCACACTTACTAGCATGAAACATCCTATATCTTAAATATTAAAGACACATTAGACTTAACAAGTTATATGATCCTTGCATTAATATTACAAGGTACAAAATAATATAATACCTCTAACATTGATTGCTAAGGGTGGTAATTCTCAATGTGTGTTTCATGTAACTAATATACACACCCACATGTATACTTAAATCAAAATAATATATATGATGGATTTGGGTTGTTTGGATATCCTCAGATGTCAATAGTTTTCTCAATTTAGAAATATTCCTTTGAATCTTCAATAACTACACAAACACACACATGCATATATAGAATAAAAAATAGCAAAGTTATTTGTCTTTAGGATTCACAACCCTCACTTATCAAGGCCATTAATTACCATAAAATAGAAAAATATTGAAGGATAGTAAGGGTATCTTCATCCAAATTGGTTTCATGGAAGTCATGGACACTAAGCACTCACCTCCTATTATTCCTTTTGAATATGGTCTCTTCTCAATAAATATACTTAGATCTTAAAATAACCCAAGGGTACTCTTACCAAGTGGTACATGATCATGTGATTCATCATATTATAGGAAGTTAGCCACCTAATATTTACACTCCTTGATCTTATTAGAATATAAAAATTAAGAATATGAAGCAATGTATGTTGAAGCAAGGTATCACCCGTAGTAGTACAAGTTCCTATTCACATTAAGTATCCATGGTAAAGTACAAGGATTTTTCTTGATAGATGACTTATATTTTAGGCCACTCCATAAGATCACTATTAAATATAAGCTTTTTATTCTTATTATTGACTACATATTGCATGAAATTAATGGTGTAATTGTTTTAACCAAGATAGACTTGCATTTTGAATTTTATCAAATTAGGATTATAGAGAAGTGTAAGAAAATAAGAATAAAACCCAAGCAACAAAATTATAAAATAAGTGATTGTATGAATAAATGAATTTGTATTAAATTTTTTCTAGAGCCTTGGTCTTCTTTATACATTGCTTTGCCTTGAGTGTAAATGGGTACGATCACAAGAAGCATTTTTCTTGTTTTCTCAAAATACAATGATGCCAAAAAGAGGGTAAAAACCCCTTATGTAAATCACATGCATATTGTATGTCGACGGTTTTCTTTGCTCTAATCAAGATGTTGAATGGGATTGTGTATCCTTGCAGGCTGTCCTTGATCCAATAGCTTTCAAAAACCTATCACCTATACACATATACTTGCAAATATAAAAGGTGTTAATAACACTTGAAGTGTCATCACTATGTAAGTTTTTATTTGATATTCGTGAAATTAGGTACAAAATTTTGAAATAAAATACTTGCAAAACTCAAAATGATATATAGAAGAAGAAAGAATAAAAACCAAACCTTGTTGTGTTTTACCTATTATGATGTATACCTAAAATTGAATGATCTTCTCCTATGCAAATGTAGGACTACATTTGGGTAAATGCAAATCTATATTTGGAAAAATGAAAGACTACATTTGGGGACCCATAGGGTTGCATTTGGTGCTGGTAAAATGTGGGGTTGTGTTTGATAATATATTACTTAAAAGGATATAAAAATTGGTGGAGATATTCTAGGGGTTGTCAAGAACCTACCCTTAAAATATTAGCTCAATACAAATTCAAATGAGTTAGATATGACAAAAATAATTTGGGTAGTCCTACACAAACATAGAGCTATATTTGGGGACTCATAGGGTTGTTTTTATGACTAGTCAAATATAAGAATATATTTGTGCATCTGCAAGACTAAATTGTTTACTGGTTAAACATAGTTCTACATTTGGGACTGAGTGGTAACAAGGCTTTTGATTGATGTTCCTTGGATTCAATGGCTTGATATCTAAGAATACTCTTGTTATCCTAGCATTATCTTGTTAGTGTGATGGTGTATGTCCATTCCACATTTGGTGAATGAATTTATGGGATATTTGTAGGGTTTTTGGAAGTGAGGAGGGTGAGGATAGATGGCAAGCTAGGGTAACTAAGTGGAAAGGATTGGATAGCCACCTAACCTATATTATTAGAGTGAGTCACTTAGAGTGTCTCACTTAGGTGGAGTGGTGGCATGCGGGTAGGTGAGAGTGGAGTGAGGTATGTAAGATGTGACAAGTGGTGGGGTAGTAGTGGTTAGGACACTTATAAAGTGGAGAGACAAGGAATCATAGGGAGATTTATAGATTTTACAAAATCTAGAAAATAGATTAATTTATAGGAAAATATACCTAAATTAGACCTTAGGTATATTAATTTATTATGTAGGAGTTAGATTATGAAAATTTTATGGGTTTTATGGAGTGTTAGAGTTTGCTGTCTACAAAAATAATATTGTCAAAAGCTATATTTATACACATAGAGAACAATTTTGAGTTTTTGATCATATTTTTAGGTATTAAAAATTTTCTTCTACTTTAAAGGTTTATTGAATTATTTCATCTTTCATCTTAGTAGAAAATTTGTATTGGTATTTTTTAATAATTTCATAGTCTATCATAAGTATTAAAAATCCTACTTGCATCATGTCAGATAGGTATTCCAACTTCTAGAGTGAGAATAATTATGTTTTAAAATATACAAATATTCATTTGCTGCATCCAAAGTAGAGTATATTTGGTCATATGGTGTCATGAATATATCAAGGTGGTCCCTGATAAGATCAATGCCATTTAATATTAGTCTATACCTAAATATATTAGGAGTCTTAGATTTTATTAGATCTCATTAGGTATTATAGGAACTTTATCAAGAATTATGGTAGAAGTATAGTTCTCTTGACAACCCTTACTAAAAATTATTTTGGTCTAATAAAAATATAAAATATTTCAATACCTTATAATAGGCTATGTGACCACCCATATTCTAGATACTCTAGAATTCAACAATATTTTTGGCATTAAATGTGCATCTTTTGTAATAGGTATTTGTGTTATCTTAACATAGCAAGGTAATATCTTGGCTTATAAAAATAAAATAAAATCTCCAACAAGAACATAGATTATTCTACTTATGGAAAGAATATGTTATCCATATTACATTTTATGGATAAATAGGAGCCTTACTTATTGGGTTGATATTTTATCATCAAAATTGATCATAGTAATATCAAGAATTTATTGGACCATTGCCTATCTTATCTAGAGAAAAATAAATGTTGACCAACATTTTGGGTAATAACATTAAGACTAAATATAATAAAAAAAATGAGAATCTAGTAGTAGATATTATTTTTAAAAATATGAAGACTATATAGTTTTCCATGTTATATCTAATACCCTTATCCTTTGGATCACCAAATTTAAGATTAAGAGCATTTGGATATTGAGACTAAATATTTGATTCATTATTTTGAGGTTGTTAGAATAGACTATCAATTATTCTCTTGGGTTGATGAGATTTTGAAAACAAATAATCTTGTTCATCTCATTTAGTCCTCCTAGGTTAAGAACATCATCATTTAAGAATTACATACTTTTACCTTGGCAAGATATTTTAGGTTTTTCAAAACTTATTAGTTGGTTAAAAAGTATATTTTCTTGGAAAGGAATAAAAAGTGATATCAAATATTTTATTGTATAATGTGAGGCATGCTAGATAAAAATAGTAGAATAATTAAGTCTTTAGGATTGTTGTAGTCTCTTCCTATTTTATATAACCAATGGAAACACATATACATGAAATTAATTTAATATATTTCTAATTTAGAGGATAATATAGTAATATTTAGGGTGGTAGATTGTCTCTCTTATTATATTTATTTCTATACCTTATAGTATCCAATGATCCATTGACTAACAATAAGTTATTCCTTGATTTTGTTTTTTAATACATGGTATACCCAAGCCTATTGCCTATGATTATGATCCTAGCTTCGTTAACAAACATTAGAAGGAGTTATTCACTCTTAGTGGCACCTTGCTTAATGTAAGATCTCTCTTGTTATCAGCCTAAGTCATAGGGCTAAAAAGGACTGTGAAGTGGTGTATAGGTATGTATTTGAGATGTTTTACCCAAGATAAGGAATATCAATGGGTAAAATAAATATCATTAGTGGAGTAGTGAAAACATAGTTCTTATCATATTTCAAATAATATAACCTTATTTGAGGTGTGACTATCTTCAGGGACCTTCTTGTGTTACTCATGTGGATGATTTTATCTAACATTGTTAAAATTTTCACTCCTCAACGATAATATTTGTTAGGACTAGAATCATAAGTAATAGAAATAATATTTACACTTCTTATAATTATGCTTTGATATGGGTGATATGAATTTTTTGTGAATTTAATTGTATAGGCAAATATTTCTAAAGACAGAATCTGGCCAAAATTATAAACGTAGATTTTATGGTACATATAATGTGATATATCTAATAGATAATTTGAAGTATCACTTAGAGCTTTGTCCTACCTCTATAATATATTATTTTTCTATGTTTCTTATATTAAGTAGGTACTTGGTCAAGAAGATACAATACCAAATAGAGCTTCCAATCTTGGATGAAGAAGGACAGGTTAACATGATGTAAGAATACTATATTCATGGTTACATAATCTACGGTCTCTCCAAATGTACGAGCTACTCATCAAATGCTAGTATCTTTCTAAACAATATGTAACATAAGAACCAACAACCATCCTCTAAAATTTTCTAGCTTTGTGGATAATTATTTTTAATTGAATCCATGTAATGGCTCTAATGTAGCCATGTCAACTATTTTTTATTGGTCTCTTACAATAGGATAGTGAACCTTTAAGCATTAGGGTTAGATTATTTTATTTTGCTTAACTATAATTAGAATACATTATCATGTGGT
The DNA here is from genome assembly GCA_028583015.1 of Wollemia nobilis. NCBI lineage: Eukaryota > Viridiplantae > Streptophyta > Pinopsida > Araucariales > Araucariaceae > Wollemia > Wollemia nobilis. The sequence continues at coordinate 4,775,166 of JAQPPZ010017000.1, read as the reverse complement.
TGGGTATCATTGATTCATATAGATTTTATTGCCTCTTGTGTAGATAATGGACTTAACCATTTTTAAGTAAATAGGAGTAGAAATAATTTTAATAATTTAATATAAAATATATCTACCAAATATTGATCATACATTTATTAAAAAATAAAAATTTATTCAATTCTTACTAAACTTGCATTCTACTAAATAATGAACATTCCTAAATTTCATTTTAAATATTGCACTTAATATTAGTATGATCAATTAAAGAGGTATCACTAAATTACGATCATAGACATGCAAAACAATGATAACAATATGATTGTGGTAATTTTATGTATTAACATTAGGATCATTATTACTTCTATTTAAACATTGAAAAATAAAATCATCATGAAATATCATTCAACGAAAGATTGTTTCAAACCAAAAATAATTTTCTTTAGTTTATAGAGTGGGTACTAGTAGATGTAATGATAATATATTTAATATACACAATAATTATAATAATATGATTATTACAATTGTTTATATAAAGTTTAGATTGTTTTTTCTTCTACTTAGACCATGAGCAATAAAATAATCATTGATTTTTAATTAATATTATCTATAAGATTATTTTATGTCATAAATAGATTTCTCTAATTTATAAATAAACTTTTTATTTTCTTTTTATAAAATTATCACATTAAAAGAGACTTGTACTGTCTACTTTTTTTTGCACCTAAAGCTAATACTAATTTCATTATGGAAGTTTCATTGTAATCTATAAAATTAATTTAAAATAAAAAATTATTGTAGCTAATCTAGGTTTGTGCTTCACAATTTTATTTTTTTCATGAAATTTAGTTTTAAATAATTTATTAGGAACTAAATAGCTTATTTTTAAGTAATGGAACTACATCCTAAGTATTATTATTATTCAAAGAGTTATAGTTTTGAGAGATTATTTTTTCTTAAGAAGAATTACCTTTTCCTTTAGAATATGATTTAGTATTACTTTTTTTTTTTGGTATCAATCTAAAGAGAGGGTTTTGAAAGGGTCCCCACAACCTTATACATACAACCAAACTCTCAACCATAATAACAATATCCAAAATATTATACCTATTAGGAATAACTCGAGAGAGTTTAATTTCTAATAACCATAATAATTTCGGAGAGAACTTAGAAAAGCACAATGCTTTGAAGGTAAAACAAACTCTAACAAACTTCGATCAAAGGGCAAAGTGAGACCGAACACCCCTTCCAATGAGAGCCAAAGGGATGTTTGACTCCTCCTTACAAAAACAAAGCATCATGAGCCTCTTTCCTAGCAAGGGAGACTATGTCATTCGGGACATCATTTTTCCACACCAAAAAAGTAGCACAGTGGACACCACGGTTGGCCAGCATATTGGCCAGTGCATTCCCCTCACGGAACACATGGTGAATGTTCACTTTTTCAAAAGTGTACATCAATATCCTATCTTCGGCAATAATATTGAGAACATTCTAGCTAGGTGTACACTCCCCTTTGAGCATCTTGATTATGTTCAATGAGTCACCTTTGATTTCCACATTCTGATAGCTAGCATCCGCTAACAATTTCACCCCCATATAAGTTGCACGAGCCTCCATGAAGTGTGAATATTGGGAATCAAAGGGTTTAGAAAATTCCATGAGGATGTCACCATTCTTATTTCATACAATATCGCCTACTCTAGCCTTGTTAGGGTTACCCTTTGAGGCCCCATCGAAGTTGAGTTTCAGCCAATTGGAAGTTGGATGGGCCCACTTAATTCCTGCTCTAGGATCAGGTTCGGGGGGGGCAAGGAAGAGGGTTCCAACCCAATTTAACTTCCAAATCAACTTCATCGGAGGAGGAGGGCATCTTGGACTGTTTAACCACAAAGACAGCCCCCATAAAGGCACCTAAGATATTCTTTGATGCTCTGTTAATGATCCTAGTACCCACCCTGACAACATCGGTCTCAACATCATTAAAAGCATGGGCATTCAGTTCTTTCCACACCCCCAACCATGCATGTGGAAGCATAATTTTCCACAACCAAGATAGACATTCAGACGCAAATGACGAACACCATTGAAGGATGTTGTCCATCAACATACCTGGAAACACCTAATAAATGTTAAACCAATTAAAAATAAACATAAATAGTTATCATGTGAACGGGAAACTGAGGAGTAGATGTTGTGTGGATTCCCAATCTAATTTTCATAGATAACATCTATTCACCATTATGCGATCCCTCTTTCAAAGATTCTCCAAAGAAAGTATTTTATTTTGAGCCACCAACCAGAAATAAATATTGATATTTGGGATTAGTCTTTTAATCCAAATAATATTCACTAGAAAAGGAGTCTCATATTCTGAGAGAAGGAAGGAATAAGTTGATTTCATAGTAAAGTCACCTTCAGCTTCCCCGCTCCAAATCAAGTGGTCTCTGGAATCGTCCTATCTGATTGCATACCTGTTAAGTTCCACTAAAATTCTCTACCAACTGACCAAACCATTCTGTTTGGACACCCAATAGGGATGATAATTCCATGAATGCCTACCATTGACAATAGGTATATATTGGGAAACCCAAATTTTGCCTTCCTCCATCGCTTTCAAAGCAAGAGCCCTGAGATCTGGATCATCCAATAATGGCTCTTCCCTCAACCAAAGATCTTCCAAAAAATTGACGTTTCTCCTATCACCAATGATCCACCCGCTTTTAGCCTTCACAAAGTCTCTGATCTTTATTAAGATTCTCCAAAAAATGGAGCCTCTCGGGGAGAGATCATCTGACAAGAAAGAATTAAGTTTGTATTTCACTTTAAGGATAGAATACCAAGGTCTCTCGGCATTCTAAGCAACCAACCACCCTGATTTACCAACCAAGGCTCTATTCATAAGTTTTGTTCTTTTCAAATTAAGAACCTCATATTTTCTCCTCTTGCAAATTTGATACCAAGCGACCAAGTGGTACTTACCTTTTAAATCTGATCCAGCCCAAAGGAACATTTTATAAATATGATCAATTTTTTTCATTACTTTAGTAGGGAGCATGAATAAGGACATGAAATACATGGGTATTCTCTGGAGCATGCTTTGAACAAGTACTGCCTTCTTTGCTTGGATTAGAACCACCCCTTTCCAAGAGGCTAATTTACGTTGCATTATTTCAATCAAAGGGTTCCACAGTGAGTCTTTCAATATCCCCATGAAGAGAGGTAATCCAAGATAGGTCACTAGAAATGTGGTAATATTACAATTGAGTACATTTACAATATTTGATTTCTTGGCTTCCAAAGTGTTAAAAAAGTAGAGAAAGCTCTTCCTAAAGTTGCTCTCTTGACCAGTAGCCTTCTCATAACATAATAAGATTTTTTTAATATCCTGGGAAAAAAATACCAATGCACCACTAGTAATCAGAGTGTCATCAGTAAATTTGTGATGATATGTAGGCGAACATGGGAGAGTTGGACGAAGAAACACCTCTCTGCTCAACCTTCTAATCACTCTTCCCAAAGCCTCCACCAAGAAGAGGAAGAGGAAAGGGGAAAGCAGATCGTCTTGCCTCAAACCGCGATGGGACTTAAAAAATCTGGACACCAATTCGTTCACTAAAATGGAGCACCAAACTAAATAAATGCAAGCTAAAATAAGAGTGACCCACCGATCGCTGAAGCGAAACTTCCTCATCACCTCTTGTAAGAATGGCCACATCACTTTGTCATAAGCCTTAATAGTATCGAGCTTTAAAAAGAAAGTCTCTCTACCACTATACTTGACCGAATAAAGAAGCTCATGCATGACAATAGCGCCATCTAAAATTTGTCTACCCGACACAAAGGTGCTCTGAGCCATATAAATGAGATTAGGAAGCACCCCATTGAGTATGTTAGAAAGAGCCTTAGAGAGGAATTTATATAAAGAATTACACAAACTGATTGGTCTAAAATCCTTAAATGACAATGCAAAATCATTTTTTAGAATTAAGGTAATCAACGTGGCATTCAGGTATATAGGAATCTTCATCGATCTTTGGGCTTCTCTCAGAGCCTCTGCCACCTCAAACCCACAAATATTCCAATATTTTAGAAAGAACAATGGATGAAATCCATCAGGCCTCAGAGCCTTTAAAGGCCCCAGCTTCTTAACATCATTAAATATTTTATCATTTGTGAGCGGGACCTCCAAAACCATGTTCATTTCCTCTGTCACCAATGTAGGAATGACATATAACATAACATGTTTCACCACCAAATCCTGTTTCGAGGGGGACCAAGAAGAGAACTGAAGAAATTGACAACCTCTAATAGAATTTCCTTGCTCTTCCTAATAGAGCTGCCATCCTCCTTAATAATCTCCACTATTCTATTCCTACTCCTTGGCCACATGGTGGACGCATGAAAGAACCGTGTATTCTTGTCACCTTCTCTTAGCCATAATTCTCTTGATTTTTGCTTCTAGTGCAACTCGATATCCACTTATTTGTTATGATAATTGGCTAAGCACTCCCTTTCCTCCCTTAATAACACCTCATCGAGTCCCTATGACTCAATATTTTTCTCTATTTCAGCGACCTTTTTTAAAGCTTCCAGCTCCCTAAAGATATTACCATACACGTTCTTGTTCCACCATTTTAATTGATGATGAAGCCTTCAAATTTTAAAGGTAACTTTAAAAAGGCTCGATCCCGACGCTTCCTCATCCCACCATTTTTTCATGCAATATTCAAAGTTAGGGAAGTTGCACCACATTGCTTCAAAGCGGAAGGGTCTCAAAACAAAAGAAGAGTTTTCAATAGTCTCCAAAAGGAGAGGATTATGATCCGAGCCCACTCTGGACAAGGTGGAAAGCACCACATCCTCAAATAAATTGAGACTTCTAGACGAAACTAGCGCTCTGTCCAGATAGCTCAAGATCAAACCATTACCTCTCTTGTTACTCCATGTAAAATGCCCCCCTTTTAAATCCACGTCTCCATATCTCGTAATTCTGGGGATTAAACCATTATTTTATATTTCATTCAAACATCATTGAATAATTACATTAATTGTTCTATCTAATTTGAATTAGAGCATGCTTATTCAAGCATTAATCACTTCCTTTATTACTATTTTTGTAACCATGTAAGATTTGACTTTTTAACAAATTAAAAATTTCCAATTAAAAAATCATAGAAAACATTTTTTATAAAATAATGAATTATTATTTATTTCTTTAATTTTTTTAAAACTTCAAATAAAATTTTAAATTTATTATGTATTTACTATCATTAAAATTAAATTTAAGATAAACAATTTAAACATTACTTATAAAAGAAAATTTAAAAGTTTTACCATCTTTACAAATAATGAAACTTTAAAGTCCATTTATAAAGAGGGATTTTTTTTTTTTTTAATGTGTAACCTATATCGATACCATGTGAGGGGAGAGATTTAAACCTAGGGCCTCTAGATTTCAATTGGAGAGTTTTAACTACCCACTTGTTCACTTGCTCTCCAACTCTCCAACTCCTGTACATGAGCGAATGAGATTTTTATTTTTTATTTTTGTAAGAATTGAGTTTTAATGGATTAAACAATAACACTTTGATAGTTAATGTAAGCACCTTTTAATATAATTGATGACCACAAATGTATTAAAAAAAACTAATTGTATAATAAAAGTGAAGTGAAGTGTTATACTAGGAAGAATGTTATTTATTTAGTAAATGTTAATGGAGCAAATTATTCCATTTATAAGAGTTTAGTATACCACCAATTTAATATTATTAAATAATAAACATTATCCAACAAATTCTTCATCAAACTCCAATTTTGATTTTTTTATTTAAAATTTTAAAATCTTAAATTTAAAAATACTTCAATAATAAATAACAAAATTAATAACAATTTTAATTAAAAAATATAATATATAACCTAACCTTTTATTGAAAGTTCAAATTCTTATAATTGAAGAGACTCTAATAATAATAATAATAATGGAAAAGGAAATTGCCTTCCTTTTTCTTCACAATTTGAATATTCGAGCTTGACAGACGCAAGACTCAAACAACAATAATAATGCAAAAGGAAATTGCCTTCCTTTTTCTTCACTATATGAATAGTCGAGCTTGTATACGGGACCTCCAAGTTGCAAGCACGTCACGTCCTATGGTACGTCTTTTAATAAAATATTAACCCTCTAGAAATTAGCTTTATGTCGCTGCCATTCACAATGAGAGATCACTGACCGAACCGACCAAAATATAAAATTGGTCACGTACACTATATTTACTATTTATTAGCAGCTACGTGCGAGCATGTAGTGCCGACCAATTGACGAAGATGGCCCAACTAAGGTTTCAAAGAAAGCCGAAACCCAACTCGAAGAATGGTCCCGCCACATGGAACCAAGCCTTTCCAATTTAAGATGAGAATGCGGTCGAGGTCATTTTCTTCCACCTGCTGTTTCCAAGTGGTTGATCGACCAAGAATTTCACTGTCTACTCAGATCTTTCGAGCGTAACATCTCAAGTCTTGTATTGTGAGGTCAAATACTCTTGGATTTTTTTGTTTACTTTCACTGTTGATATCTTCGGAAAACTGCTAAATATTAACTTATTGCTTGGCTTGTCGTTACACTAATTGTCTTTGTAGCGAGAAGACTGCTGTGGATGAGAGATATTCGTCTAACGAATAAACCTTACTTAAATTTCACTCAATGGCCATGGCCAGCCGCCAACGTTAACCGGTGAACGTTCTTTTCCATTCCTTGTGTGAAAGTGTTTGCCCGGCGCACTCAAGTCTACTCTACGTGAAGGAACATTGAATACTGAAGTGGAGCCTTTCCATGTTGTGGAGCTGTGTAGGTCAGATGGGTCAATCTTTTCTTCCTTTTATATAATAGTGTTTTCATAAAACATTATGAAAATTTGTTCTATTTTCTTAAAAATAAAAGCCAAAAATTAGAGAAAATTTGAGTTTTAAAATCTTTAAATAAATTTTAAAGTTATTTCTAAAATAGTAAAACTTTTGAAGGTTGTAAGAATTTCAAGTACATCTTAATCAACGGTGATGAGACCACACAACAACGGCAACAACGAGGAAACGTGCATGGTGAATACATGCATATAACCGACGTGGTACAATGTTTGTGAACAGACACAACGAAAAGGAAAGAACAGGATGCAAACTTGCAAAAGCCACAAACAAATCAATTCTTCTGCCCATGATCAACGTATTGTTACTGTGATACTTTTGCCTACACCTTCGTGGAAGCGATCATGCCGGATATGCCTTCTCTAATCGTGTAACTCAAGTTAGCAGTGTTGACCATGCATTGATATGATTTCATTTATAAATCTCACCCTTCACAATTCTGAATCCTAGCTATGCGGGATTTCAGGCCAAGTTTTACCCTGTGTACCTATGATTTCATTTCCTGGATTGTTGTTTCTTGGGGTTCGATAGTTGCTATTCGACTGCATATTCCGTTAAAGTTCTCTGTTTTTCCTCGTTGATGTTTAAACGTTACCAGCTCTTTTGTCTCATGTAGTTGTCGCAACTTATTAGAATAGAATGGACTCCAAATTTCTTAAATTGTGCTGCTATTTCATTCGTAAACTTTATTTGCTGGTACCTGCAGATTTTGATTTCACCTGACATATCACTGCAATCAACTCATGTGATCACCAGAGATGACCCTCTATCTCAAATTGAAAGCGGCACCTCACAGCAGACGTCCCGCGAGGAAGTTGACCTCGAGACACAGATTAAAGATGTTGCTAAGCAAAAGTGGAAATGCGTCAATTGCACAATTGCTTTTGTAGGAATCTCCTTCACATTTTATGGGACGGATTTTAGGACACCTACCCTGTTTAATGCCGTAGTAGTTGAGATATCGGTGTTAGTTGTCTGTGTAATTGTTGGAGCTCTGTTTTGCACTATGTTTAAGAAAATTAAGCTGGAACGACAACTAAGGTTGATGTGTAGTGAAAATGATTATCCTAGCACAAACGCAGTTGCAGGTATTTCATACCAGTGGTGTCCCTTCATCTTATCAGCATGTCTGATATACATAGTATATATCCTTATTGGCATCAACACCTATAAGAAAATCATTGCACACTGCAAAAAGTAGCCTATATGAGCATAAGCAAGAAGCAGCTTATATGATAAATTAGGATAGCCTATAATAGATATAAGTGAATATATGTGATCTTGAAGTCTCACTCTGTATATATACTTGGTGTAGATTGTGCTATATATGTATAGCCACATCTTGGGATGCAGATACATAAGAAACCCAATTTACTCATTCTTAAGAACAAATTTCTTGTACAGTCGACTCCATTTGTACATGCAATATTGTAATTAAAGAGTCACATTCTACCTTACATGTCTCGATCTCCATTTGTTTTTGTTTTTGTTCTGTGATACATATAGTACGTGAATTTTATCAAATAACAATCGTAAACTATGTACGAACACTTAGAGGGCCACTCTAGAGGGCGATTAATATCCGTAGCCTTTTAAGTTAATACTTGACGTTTGGTGAAAAACAAGCAATACCAAGATTACACTTCTCAGCCATGAACGACATATAACTTATGCTGCAGTGAAATAAGTACTAGGCATGGCTGAACATGGGACGGAAAAGGCTCGGAAGCCTGAGAGGAAGAATATTGGCTATGTATTTAATCTCAGAATATGGACAAGATTGATGTCCTTCACCCGTTTTTGTCCTGCACATTGTTTTATGCATGGACGGCTGGGTCTATTTCCAAGAGAAGATCGTGGAATTTTAACGATGAGTGAATGTGACATCTTAATAATCTATTCGTGAGTGGTGGCCATTACTAGTAGGAGGTCTCCAAGATTTGATCTCCATAACAGTGCCTATGATTGTATACTCGTCCGTATTTTCACCAAATAATGTCTTTACTTATAAACGAATAAATGACGTAGAACGTCACATCATGCTGTGCACATTTGCTAAATTCATAGGTATTTTGTTTTTTATTATTTTTAAAATTAATAAAGATATTTTCAAGTATCGAGGGTACGACAGTTAAACACCTGAAACCCTTGCTAGTTAACGTTCTACAAACCACGTAGTCAATTGAACTGAATTGAGTGGGATTGTTTTATTTAATGATATCTTTCGTTTTCTTGGGGAGATGATATTGTATCACTAGTTTTCAAGAACTTATTAGATTTGAATGATGAGGTGCATCTAATAATTGAACAGAGGGGTAAGAGCTAACAAATGGAGGATGATATCATTGTTGCCATCGTGAAATTAAAATTTAAGCATGATGTGAGCAGGTGGTTAGAGGTAGATAAATTAGAGGGAGATAACAATAGTAAATGGGTCTCTTACTTGATGTTCATCATAATCTTGACCCTTACAACTAGAATTAATGGATTCCTCTTTAGATGCAACATAAGAGGTATTTTTGAGGTCCTTATTTACATTCACGAGGATTTTAATAGTGTGGATAAGAGCACACATCTTTAGGAGACCATTGTGAGTATAATTATAAGGGAAGATACCTTGGAAGTAGTCTTAGGAGATAAAATCCAGAAAAATAAATATGTTTTTCATATTGGACTCTTTATGACAATAACTCCATCTTCATTAATATTAATTATTGGTAGAATGTTGGTTGGCCTTGGTATTGGTATTTCTTCAATGGTGTCTCCCTTGTATATTGTAAAAACATCGCCCTTTTGTAACTATGGAGCACTTGTTAGTGTAAATACTTTTATGGTCATCGTTAACTAGTTTATCTCCTATGTTGTCAATTATACCTTTACAAAAATTATGGGAATATTTCACTATAGTTAGGAATTGTTGGTATATCTACACTCCAAGCAATTGTATACACCTATTTTCCATCTTCATTGATGCCTCCTTAGTTTTTTCTAGTCTCACTATATTGGTGAATCTCATGTCATGTACGATAAATATTTTTTAGATGCATCAAAGGTTATAAAATAAAATATCATGGTACATTCAATGATTGTCCCAACACATCATGGAACCTATAATGTGTATAGTTGTGGTATATGTAGTCACTCTTGATGCTCACGTTCCTTTTATTTTCTACATTTTTGTCACATTATTGGCATGTTGTTAAGATAAAAATATTAATTTCCTTAAAGATACCCACACATGGATGATTTTTACCAATGGGAAACCAATAAATATCACTAAGAAAATTCATGGCTTGGGAGGCGTTCGAATTCTAAGATAGAGTTGTTGACTTATTGGTGAACATTGTGATGTTGCACCCCTTGTTCAAAACCATTGACTTAGATGACATCTTCATTGGCCATGTGGTTATCAAAGAGGGAAGTAACAATAAAAACTATTTATAGGAGATAAACTATACCATTTCCATGAAGTATTAGAAGTTGGAACATGATGTTTTCCTTGGATACCATCATAACTATGGCCACATTGATTTTCCAAGGTGTTATAAAGATGAAGAGGTTGGAACCAAAAAGGTTGATGCTTCCAAAGAATGCAATATTTATAATAGATAACATCAAGGCCTAGGTAGAGAGATTTTACAATGGAGTACTCTTGTGCAATAATATTTTTTATATAGCTACTTGTGACCCCATGGAATGAGGAGGTCCTTTTTTAAACAGTTATGTTGAGGACAACAAGCAAAAGCTAAGAAAATAATAACATTCTACCCCTAACTTTGATTTTGAGAAAACTTATCTCCAAATTCTAAATACGAGTGGTTTGATTTGTATTTATGTCACCTTTGGACTCAATATTTGATGTTTAGGCCATCAAACACATGAATCCCTCAACTATGGCCTATGTCCTTCTAAAGCACACTATGCAAAATGATGATGTCATCTTCAAGTGGACATGCAGTCCCTCTCTATACAAGACATTTTTGTACTAGTAAGCCCATTAGTCAAACAAATTGTTTTTCCTTTTATGCCACATGCATCATGTGTAGGCTTCATGATGGATTATAATTTATTTCTTTTATTTAAATATTGTATTTGAAAAAAAATGTGGGTATAATATTTTAATGCATCATATTATTCCAAGGATATTCCTTCCAAATATTTGGTTAGAGAAAGGATCACCACATTGTTCTTTTTGCCTTGTAACTCTATATTTTTTGGAAATCAAGTCACCTTTTCTTTATATACTCATTGGAAAGCATTTTGTGTGGATGATCCAATGCCAATAAAAACTTTTAGTTTTATAAATGTTTAATATGCTTAGTGATAGATGATAGTTATTATTGTAATATAGAGTGCATTATCAGTCATAATTGACACTTTCTCTATCATTCCTTTCCTATTTCATATGCATTGGTTCCAATGCTTCTATGGTGAGAATAAATAATAAGGAACACATATGACAAATATAAATAATATAAAATATTAGATGTTTAGAAAATATATATGATAAAATAAATAATATAAAATATTATCCTTCTATAAAGTATGGTCAATTCGCATATTTTTTAATTAGGCACATGCTTGTAAACATGATAATAATCCACCTCTTATCTTCCTTATAGAAATTTATGTGCATTAAATACTATTGACCATACAATTTTTGACTCCAATTGAGTATTCTAAAGCCATACAATGCCCATAAATACATTTGATAATCAATAGAAATGTAATTTTAGTTGAAATCAAGTTTGTTTCACATCTAATATATATGCCAATTCTATTAAAATGTGATATTATGAGTAATAATTATATGAATCCTTTTTGTTTTCTATGTATATTATTCCTAACCATGATATATTTTGAATGACCATGAAGCGTGTGTCAAAGAAAAGTTTGATAGATTGTGTATGTATAAGTTTATTTAAGAAATAAAGTTTGTAAACAGGTAGATGAAGATACACAATATCAAATATTTTAAATATATATATAAAATAAAGGAAAAAATTAAATCTAAGATAATATTTTTACAAAAGATAGTTGAAACTAGTGGAATGAACAATTAGAGTTTCTACAAGGAAAATAATTACTTGGTAACTATCATAATATATTACAAAAGTAGGAGTTATATTGGCACCAAAATTTTAAAGAGATACATATTAATAAAATCTCTGTCAATTTCTCTTGGTCGCTCTATAATACAGGGGTGACCTCTTGCTCCATATATTTTCATTCTTGTTGTAGAAGCTTTTGGCTATTTATTGGCCCATAGGATGGATCAAGGATTAATCAGGGGTATTTCTCTCCCAAATTCTTACTGTTATTTGGTCAATGGTAATTTTGTAGATGATTATTTCTTAACGCTTCGAGAAGATGATCAATCCCTTTCCTCGGCTACTAGTTTCTTAGAGGTGTTCTGTTTAGCCCTTGGTTCTTCTATACAATGGAAAAAAACTTCCTATTTTTGGCAATCTCAATCTCAGATGCCATGTTGGTTGCATCATTTCCAATGGACTTGGTTTCATCTAGGTGAGATGTTTAAATTTCTTGGAATTTCTTTTGCATTCCATGGTTCCTCTGCTCAATTATGGCAGTATGTTATTGATAAAGTGGAAAATAAGATTTCTTACTGGTCTAGTAAGAAAATTTATTTGGAAGTAAAATTTTAGATTTGTTCTAAGGTTTTAGCCACTACCCATGTATATTATTCATCTTGTCGGGTTCCATCCAAATCTTGTTATAAAAATCTGGATAAGCTTCTAAGAGACTTCTTGTGGGCCAAAGACTCTCTCAAGAAAGGTTTTCATTGGGTAGTCTGGGAAATTTGATGTTTGCCCAAGGACTGTGGAGGCATGGGTTTTTTTACTGTCCCTGATAAGGTTTTTCCCTTTGTGCTAAATGGATCACCCAATATTTAATTAGGGATGAATCTTGGAAAGTGCTAGTTAGACATTGCATTTCTTCTACTTTGCTTTAGGGGAAGACAAATTTGAAAGGGATGGGTTTGCAATCCATTCTTATTGCCCCTATCCCTATTAATGTTAAAGGTTATTTTATCATTCAGAGTATTTGGAAAGCATGGGAGGGCTTCAAACCCTGGATCAGTTGGAAAGGGAGTTTTCACAAAGAAGGTGTCTCTTTACCTTCCATGAATATTTGGTGGTCTCTTGTTATCACTTGGCAGGGTTCTCCCCTAGCTCTGGCATAGTGGGTAAGAGCGTAGAGGTTCTATAAGCATGGTATTGCTTCCATTTTAGATTTCTTCTATCGACATACTATGTTTTGGATACCATGGGAAAGTTTTCATCAAATTCACAATTTTAATCCTGGTGATAGAGAAACTTGTGAGATGGTTTTTGATAGTATTCCATTTTCTATTTGGAACAAACTACATAGGCATTTTCAAAAACCTTGGTGGTCATATTGGTGTTGGTCTGGGGAGCTTCTTATTTTGCAATATAAAGCTCATATTGGTTACAAATGGCTCACACCAAGGGTTACCTATTGGCAATAGGCTCAAGCATCTAGGTGTTCATAATCCCATTTTCCCGGTTTGTGGATAGGTGAAAGATTTACTACATGTTTTTTGGTTTTGTGATCGGGCTCAGTCGGCCTAGGAGTGGCTTCTTGAAATTTTAAAACCTTTTATGCAGGAGTATTTTACTTGGGTGCATGTTATTTTGGTTGACCCTATTACTTTTTTCTTCAACTTGGGTGTTGTTTGGAATATTTTTAGAATTGGTACCCTATTTTATCCATGGAAGTCCAGAAATAGAGATGTTTTTTCTCAGCAAAATATTGGGTGCGTCTTCTCTGTTGCTGATAAATATGATATATTTTTTGATTACTGGTTATAGATTCAATTATAGGTAGAAAAAGTACACATGAAGCTGTAGTACTTATGTACCCTCATGGATCATTGGTGGAATTCACCCTGCGTTATGAGTCGTGTGCCTCTTTCTTCTCATTCTAGGTGGTAGTGATTTCTCGTCTTCTTTATTTTTGAATTTATATTTGATATTGTTTTGATAGTTGCTATCTCACATTTTATGGATTGTTTTTGAAACTCTTGTATAATCTTAACCACAATGGTTAGTGTATTAGTTTACTTGGTGTGCTAATCCCACCCATATTTTTTGTATGATTAGACATTATTTTATTAATATAAGGACATTTTCATCCAAAAATAATAAATGTGATATAAATACCATTATTTTATGTTATTATAAATATAGATTTGCCTTTTCATTTGACCAAATATATTTCAACTCTAAATGAGAGGAATATGGAAGAACAACAATATATAAGGAGTAGAGGTCCGAGGTGTAGACCAATTGTTTCATCGAAACCCCATAAGTGGGACGGAGGTCCAAGGTAAATCTCGGGTCTCGTCGGACTGAATGCTTGTCCCTTTCTTTGGTGCTTTCAGCGGTGTAAAAGGTTTAAAATGATTGTGGCATGGTGGTTATAGGGGAAGACTGCTCGAAGATCTATGTGGTGGATTCTAGGGCATAGAATACTGTGGTAGCCATAAAATATGGACAGCCTGCTTGGATTCGTGGTGGCTACCGATTCCACCATGTAAATAAAAAAAATAAAAACAAAAAAAACAATATATAAGGAATGAAGCGCTTAATAATTTCTAGTATAGTCTATCTAGAAGATCTTCTCAGAAAATATAAATAATATTGAGGAATAAGATGACATAATAGAAGAACCACTTAATTATTTCAATAATTACAATGGAAAAGCTACATGATAAAATTTTCTTTATCGAACATGATAAGCCATTTGGTGTTGATGATTTTTTTGCAATTTTTTTCAACACCTTTAGAATACATTGAAGAGTGGACTGTTAGATATGATAGAATAATATAGATAAAATAAGGCTACAACAAGTGATATCAATGCCAACTTTACGGAATTATGTCTAAAAAAATGACACAAGACATTTTGATGATTTTCATGCAATAGGCCTTTTGTAACATGATTTATAACATCATTTCTAAAATTATGACAAATATATTGAAAAACATTATAAATTATGTTATCTCAAAATAAAAATGTCATTTCCTTATTATTGTAAATTTTTAATGAAATATGTTTTTATACAAAGTTTCATAAATTTTATTTTATCATTTAAAAAACTAGGTATGATTGTAAAATTAGATACTGTTGAACTTTTTATATGATTTTATTAGATATGAATTAATAAAATACTTTTATAACTTTTTAAAATATTTCATCTTGATCAATGGATGACTTTATTAGATTTTTTTAACCATACCATAGACTATGGTAAAGTCATCCACTATCTCCTTATATTTTAATAGTATCTCTAAGGCATTAGACAAATTTCACTCAGAGGAAAAAGTAGAATATAAAATAAAACCCCTTCATATTATGGCAAATGGTCTCTTAGAATATAATCTCTAATTTATATCAATAATATTCTTCTTTTATATCATATTTTGATCAAATACACCAAGTAATTTAAATTAATTCTATCATGCATGGGAAGGATAATTAAAACATAGTTAAATATAACAAAATAAGTCACACTATTTATTAGTACCACAATTTATTTATAATATGTATTATTATATATATTTAAAGGGTTGGAGTCCAAAAAATACCATTTAAATATTTAGGTATTTCCTTATATAATAAAAGAAAAGTAAAAAATATTCACAGCTCTAGTTTAGATAAAAGAAAATCTTTTTTGAATAGTTGGAAAGGTAAGTTGTTGATCATGGATTTAACATTGTAATCTATTCCAACATATATTTTTTCACTTCCAATGTTATTTGTAATTTTAACGTTCAAATTTGATATAACTTAAAGAGATTTCTCTATAGAAAGTATATGACGATAAGCTTAGTTTTATTTCTAAATGTGATAGGGTTTATTGAGGTATGGATGCATGATGAGTAGGCTTATAAAATTTAAATTTCATGACTTTAGCATTAGAATAAAAAAAAAAATTGAAATTATTTATAGATTTGATAGTTGTGTAAACTATGACTATAAATAATATATAGGATCAACATATGTAGTGTAATTGTTAAAGAAATAAACCCTACTCAAGGGATTAATATTGTGAGATTTAATATAAAATAGTTATAAATTAATAAATAAGTATAGTATATGGATGTTAATGAGATAAAATCTATGACATGTTAATTGAATGCTTGGTTGAATCCTTGTCTTCTTATTTTTTAGTCAAAAATGAAAACCATTTACTTGGGTATAGTTATATTTTGAAGGAATAAGCCAAAAATTATATTGATGTGAGCAATGACAAGATTTTGAAATGTCATTAGTAATATGGTTGAGGGTTATGAGTTCAAAAAAGTATTAGATGAAATGTAAAAATTTCTTTAATAGTCCTACATACATGTTCTTTTCATAGAAGTATGTGTTGGTTTTAAATCTATTAAAATGTAGGAGATATTCATCAAGTTGGGATATAGGGAATTTGAGGAATTAGAAAACTTTATTCAAGATGATTTTATGTGGATGAAAATGTGTTCATATAAGAACATCCCACATGTTAGAGAGAGAAATTTATTTTATTAACATCATAAGAGTTACTCATTCATAGTAATAAAATGGTAAGGATAATGTATTTCATAATTATGAATAAAAATCTATTCTTCTTATGGAATTAATATTTCTACCAAATGAATTGATATCAGTCAATTAAATTTATCTCAACTCTATGGGTAGGCTATCCAGTTTTTATGGCCACCACATTATTCTACGCTGTCCACCCCGGAATCCGCCACACAGATCTTCGCACAGTCTGCCCCTATAAAAACCATGTCATAGTCATTTTAAACCTTTTATGCCGCTAAAAATACCAGGAAAGGGGACAAGTGTTCATTACGACGAACCAAAATATTGTTATACTAATAATATGTGATCTATATTTATTTTCCCTTTCATATTTTCGGGTCCTCTATTTCTCTCTATTTTCCCAATCAGTGGTTGGATGGGTTACAAGAATTATGTGTTTGAGCTATTGCAGTAAATCTTCAATTCTCAATTTGGGTGTTTTTTGGGTAGGCCCTTATCTAGGGGCAAGGGTATTTGGTGATGGATCTTGTCCTATGTTATATGGGAGATTTTGTGTTTTATCCCCATGTGCCTTGGAAGTCATTTATCCTGATTTGAGATTTCAATTTTTTCCTTAGTTATCCTAGTTTGTGGGGTATCAAGGGTGGTTTTATATGGGGATCGAGCTCATTTCTAGTTGGTATTTATCCTATAAATACTAGTCAAGAGTGATTTATTTCTTGATTCATGCTTCTAGATTTTATGTTGGCTTACCCAGGTGTTTTCATGGCTTCTTCTTCAATACTAGATGGTTATTCTTAGATTTCCCCAATCTCTGATTGGGTGTTTTTACTAGGAGATGAGCTCATTTACTATGTTTTTGGTGGCCTATGTTTTATAAGCCTCTGTTCAGTGGTAGAGGGGTACTTATTTTTAATTGCTTTAGTGCATGCAACTGGGTTCTTTTTTGGGACAGAGCGGGAGTTTTAATAATTTTTCCTTCATCTCCACTCTGGTTTTGTCTAGTTTTGCAAGTGGTTTCACCTGGGTTCCTATTTTATAATGAAAACTCTTGATCCTTGGTGTTTTTCTAGTATTTTGGTGATCTTTCTTGGGTGTTGGGTACAACTCCTAGGTGGTTTTGCAGGATAAAGCATGTTGGAGAGAGTTTTTGATGTATTTTTCTATCCATGTGCTTTTGGTGGTGGCAATAACGTGCTTCCTACTTTTCGCCATGGATTTTGGTTTCCTTAGCCATTTTGATAGGTTTGTTTCATTCATCTCATCTAGTTGGTGCGGGTATTTTCAAATTTTAACTTTAGAATCCCTCTTTTGGAGGGTCTTTGGTGTGGTTTTTTCTACCACATAAGGGCTTTTATTATAATATATTCAAGTTTCCTAGTGGGATTATGTCTTTCTGGTCTCCTATAGGAGTTTATATTTCAGGTTGTGGGAGACCCTCAAAAACTTCACCTTTAATTATAAAAAAAAATAGTATGTGATGACTACTGCAATTTGGGTGGGTCATTTCAATCTTATGTAATCAATTAAAAAAATAATACTATTATTCTTGATACGAATTAATTATTGGAGGTAGTATCTTGGAAATGCCAATATAAGCAAAAGAAGAAAATATTTTGAATTCATTTTTTAGAAGATAATTGAATTTAAGAAAATCCTATATTTTAGTAAAACAATGTCAAGGATTTAATCAAGGAATACTAGTTTTAACGAACTAAAAATATATTTAATACAAATGCAAATGAGGAAAAATTATGAAAATGTTATTTCAATAAAGAATAAATAATATTTTAATATTTTAATGGAAGTGAAATCTAATAAAATTTATATATAACTATATTATTGTTTATCAACTATTTTCACCAAGTGACTATTTTTTTTTTTTTAACTATAATACATTTGCCAAATTTTTATGTGATTTTTTTTATTAATTAAACAATGAGGGTTTTGAGTGGAACCCACAAAAACCAGATACATTAAATCCCATTAGGAACCAAAATAAGGGGGTAAAAATCCCAATTGAGATCACCAGATGAACCAAATTGACCAAAACTAAAAAAAACTAGGCACAAACAAAATATCTAGATAACAACCCAACTCCATCCAAGGATCAACCCACAAAAAGGAACTGCTTTCGAAAAACTCAATGTAGCAATTGAGAATTAATAGGAGTAATCATTATTGAAGAGACGAACTCCATAAAGCATCCCAACATCCAGTTCACATAGTCTCCATAGTGATCTTGAGGGTACCTATAATGGACCATAGTTTGTCATCAATAGATTTGATCGACTACACCAAATTGCAGAGTGACAACACCTAGATGGATTCAACATCAATCAAGCCTTCTAATTCACCTCAAGGTGGGCCTCCAAAGAAAATATGGTTCAGTTTGGTCCCCCTAAGCCACCTAACATCCAAGGATAAATCATTTGACCATTAAAGTCCATCATCGAGGCACAAAACCTAGGTCTTGTTTATCAATAGGAAATTCCACCAACCAGGTAAGTAGATATATAAATCATAAGAGAACCAAAAGCCCCTTGAGACACACGGGATAAAATAATCAATGCCCCTAATGTACCAATCAAAGGGGACCCCAACATAAATGCCAAAGATCATGTAGCAAAGTGACCAGCTAAGAAACCTAAGAAAAGAAGAGTCCAATCTCCTCGGTACGCCCCAAGAAGATTGAGGACTTTTTACAATGAGAAAGGTATTCATTTTTGTGAGAAAATAGAAACTCCAATTAGAGCTTCCCATGTGAGAAACACCCCATTTAGCCAAAAAGTTTGCTATTTTATTGTCTTCTCTCCAAATATGGGAGAGTTGGAATTCCTCCATAAACTAAAGAATTCTTCTAGTTTCAGACTCTAAATTGAAAAGAAACCAATTTTAAGGTTTGCCAGACTGAAGCAAATTGATTAGACTTAGGGAGTCCCCCTCCACGATAACCTTCCTAAACCCTAATTCTTGGAGCAACATCACCCCTATAAAAATAGCTCTAGACTCAGCATAAAAGAAAGTTTGTGAGCATATATGTTCAGTGAAAACTGCCACAACCCTACCATTCTCATATTTAATCACCTCTTCGGTCCTACATAAACTTGGATTACTCTTAGAAGCATTTTCAATGTTAAGTTACACCCATCCACTAGGAGAAGGATTCCATCTGATAGTTAACCTCAGGTTGGGGATTTAAACCCGAGTCCTTTTAGAGACAATGCCAAGGGATCATTCAAGAGCTTGTTCTAGGAAAAAATATATATGGTTTCCATTGCCCTTGCCCTACTCATGGAAAGACACAATCATATTCTTGAATACAACCCACAAGGACCTACAACCCACTTGGAAGGGGCTACCCTTGGATACCAATATTACATCTTATATGTTATTTATAAAATATTGATAAAATTTATTATTACTAAAACTAATGATCATCAACATACAAAATAATGATAACTATATGATTATGGTAATTACTAATATTAACATTAAGATTATTATTACTTCTATTTGAACATTGAGAAATAAAATAATCATGAAATACCATTCAATGAGAGATTGTTTCAAACAAAAAAAATGTTTTCTTTAGTATATAAAGTGAGTACTAGTAGATGTCATAATTAAATCTATAATAGACAAAACAATGATAATAATATAATTATTACAATTATTTATATAAATTTTAGATCATTTTTCTTCTACTTAGACATTGAGAAATAAAACAATCATTGATTTTTAATTAATATTATCTATAAGATTATTTTAATTCAAAAATATATTTCTCTAATTTATAAACAACCTTTTAACTTCCTTAACGAAAAAATCACATTAAACGAAACTTTTAATATCTATTTTTTTTTTTTCACCTAAAGCTAATACTAAGTTGGTTGTAGACATTTTAGCAATAGAAGCAAAAGTTTCATTATAATATATATAATCAGTTTAATAATAAAAAAATCTTGTAGTTAATCTAGGTTTGCGCTTCACAATTTTATTTTGTCCAAGAAATTTAGTTTTAAACAATTTATTAGGAATTAAATAGATTATGATTAAGTATTGAAACTACATCCTAAGTTTTATTATTATTCAAAGAGTTATATGGTTGAGACATTATTATTTTTTTTTGAATGAAAGGATCTTATATTAATTGGAAATAATCACTTTCATACAAAAATGTTGGGTGGAATTAACACACCCCGTGGCACACACCCAAAAAAATTACAGGATCACATGAATCAACTCAAAAAGCCAATATTACATAAGAACTGAGTAAAGAAAAGAAGACAAAACACAAAAAAATTACAGGATCACATGAATCAACTCAAAAAGCCAATATTACATCAGAACTGAGTAAAGAAAAGAAGACAAAACAGGGACAACTGTATGCGATTCTTGGATCAATTGGAATCAAGCGAACATCCCATCCACTAGAAGTGCGGAATTGGACTACAGTGGAGACGAATGATGCTAAGAAGTTGGAGCAGATAAATGATCTCTTCGACCACTGCGAGAACGAGCTGAAGGTGAGCCTGTGCAAGAGAAGCCACGAGTTCTGGACACATGGTTGTTGGAAGGAAGTCGGCTAACAGAGCAAGGTGCATTAGCCAATGATCCAGAAGTGATCTAAGATATTGCAGCTCCACCTAAAATTTCTCCACCTGAGTAAGGATCTGTAACCAACAATCATAGAAGAGAGCATATCTAGCAGCAACATAGAAGGAGGTAGAAGCCTCCTGTCTCCCAAAGATAATATTATTTCTTGTTTTCCAGATATGGTATAAAATACTAAGACGAAAAATATGCCAAACTTCGTTGAGGGGAAGAGAAAAATCTAGGGGATCCCCAAGTATTGGGTTACTTAAGAAGAATTAACTTTTTATTTTTAGAATATGATTTAGCATTACTTTTTATTACATTAATAATTAATTAATTTTTATTTCATTCAAACATCATTTGTTAATTAAATTGATTCTTCTATATAGTTTGAATTAGAAAATAACCTAGTGTAATATTATTTTTGTAACCACTTAAGATTTAACTTTTATAAAAAAAATCATCAATTAAAAAATTAAAAGATTCCAATTGAAATATCATATAGAAAACATTTTTTATAATGAATTATTATTTATATTTTAGATTTTTTTAACACTTCGAATAAAATTTTAAATTTACTATGTATTTACTATTATTAAAAATAATTCAAAATAAACGGTTTGAATATTGTTTATAAAGTAAAATAAAAAAAATTACCATGTTTTTTTTTTTAGCAATAATGCTTATACACATTCAACATGAGGATTGAATCCGTATCACATCACCTATAAAAATCCTTATCGATAAATAATTTTTTTACCATATTTACAAATAATAAAACTTTAAAGTCCATTTATAAGGAGGGTCTTTTATTTTTTATTTTTTTTAAGAATTGAGTTTTAAAGATTAAACAATAAGAAAAATTTGATAGTTAATGTAAGCAGCTTTTAATATAATTGATGGGCACGAAAATATTAAAAAAAAATAATTCTATAATAAAATGTCAAAGTCAAGTGAAGTGTGATAGATTATATACTAAGATAGTAAATGTTTATCGAACAAATTATTTAAACTTTAAATTTTTTATTTAATATTTTAAAATATTAAATTTAAAAATACTTCATAATAATAATAATAAATAAAATTAATAACATTTTTTTTTTTAACCGAAAAACTCCTTGTGGCTGTCTTGGTCTGAGAGACCACGAACATGGGGTTCTACACCGTCAAAGTCACCCGGAAGTCGCACCCAGCCCTACCCGCACCAACATTATCAATTGGATTTTGGGTACCCAATTCAGCTTTTTGGTAGGGTGGAGATTCGAACCTGAGACCTCCCTTGGAGGATTGCCCTCTCCTCTTCAACTCGCCTACAACACCTGGATAAAATTAATAACAATTTCAATTAAAAATATTATATATAATTTAATCTTTTATCCAAAGTTTAAATTCTTATAATTTAAGAGACTCTAATAATACAAAAGGAAATTGCCTGCCTTCCTTTTTCTTCACAATTTGAATATTCGAGCTTGATAGACGCAACACTCAAACAATAATAATATTGCAAAAGGAAATTGCCTTCCTTTTTCTTCCCAATTTGAATATTCGAGCTTGACAGACGCAAGACTCAAACAATAATAATAATGCAAAAAGAAATTGGCTTCCTTTTTCTTCACTATTTGAATTTTCGAGCTTGTATACTGAACCTCCAAGTGTCAAGCTGCAAGCGTCATGGCTTACGGTGCGCCTGTGGTACGTCTTTTAATAAAATATTAACCCTCTAGAAATTAGCTTTATGTCGCTGCCATTAACAGTGACAGATCACTGACCGAACTGACAAAAATATAATATTACTCACCTACAATATATTTACTATTTATTAGCAGTGACGTGCGAGTATGTAGTGCCGACCAATTGATGAAGATGGCCAAACTAAGGTTTCAAAGAAAGCCGAAACCCAACTCGAAGAGTGGTCCCGCCACATGGCACCAAGCCTTTCCAATTTAAGATGAAAATGCGGTCGAGGTCATTTTCTTCCACCTCGTGTTTCCCAGTCGTTGATCGACCAAGACTTTCACTGTCTACTCAGATCTTTCGAGTGTAACATCTCAGGTCTTGTATTGTGAGGTCATATACTCTTGGATTCTTTTTTTTTTTACATTCAGTGTTGATATCTTGGGAACTCTGTTATATTTAATGTATTATATTAACTTATTGTTTGGCTTGTCGTTAAACTAATTGTCTTTGTAGCGAGAAGACTGCTGTGGATGAGAGATATTCGTCTACCGAATAAACCTTACTTAAATTTCACTCAATGGCCACGGCCAGCCGCCAACGTTAACCGGTGAACGTTCGCTTCCATTCGTCGTGTGAAACTGTTTGCCCGGCGCACTCAAGTCTACTCTCCGTGAAGGAACATTGAATACAGAAGTGGAGCCTTTCCATGTTGTGGAGCTGTGTAGGTCAGATGGGTCAAGCTTTACTTCTTTTTATATAATAGTGTTTTCATAAAACATTATGAAAATTTGTTCTATTTTCTTAAAAATAAAAGCCAAAAATTAGAGAAAATTTGAGTTTTAAAAATCTTTAAATAAATTTTAAAGTTATTTCTAAAATAGTAAAACTTTTGAAGGTTGTAAGAATGTCAAGTACATCTTAATCAACGGTGATGAGACCACACAACAACGGCAACAACGAGGAAACGTGCATGTTGAATACATGCATATAACCGACGTGGTACAATGTTTGTGAACAGACACAACGAAAAGGAAAGAACAGGATGCAAACTTGTCAAAGCCACAAACAAATCAATTCTTACTGCCCATGATCAACGTATTGTTACTGTGATACTTTTGCCTACACCTTCGTGGAAGCGATCATGCCGGATATGCCTTCTCTAATCGTGTAACTCAAGTTATCAGTGTTGACTATGCATTGATATGTTTTCATTTATAAATCTCACCCTTCACAATTCTGAATCCTAGCTATGCGGGATTTGAGGCCAAGTTTTACCCTCTGTACCTATGATTTCATTTCCTGGATTGTTGTTTCTTGGGGTTCGATAGTTGCTATTCGACTGCATATTCCGTTTAAGTTCTCTGTTGTTCCTCGTTGATGTTTAAACGTTACCAGCTATTTTGTCTCATGTAGTTGTCGCAACTTATTAGGATAGAATGGACTCCAAATTTCTTAAATTGTGCTGCTATTTCATTCGTAAACTTTATTTGATGGTACCTGCAGATTTTGATTTCAACGATGCTACCCATGTGGAAACTACACCTCCTGCCATTGATAACCCGATGATTCGCTTACCTGGTTCTGGTTCTGCTCCATCAGCTGATTATGTTTCACCTGACATGTCACTGCAATCAACTCATGTGATCACCAGAGATGACCATCTATCTCAAATTGAAAGCGGCACCTCACAGCAGACGTACCAGGAGGGAGTTGACCTAGAGATACAGATTAAAGATGCTGTTAAAGAAAAGTGGAAATGCGTCAATTGCACAATTGCTTTTGTAGGAATCTCCTTCACCTTTTATGGGACGGATTTGGGGACACCTACACTGTTTAATGCCGTAATAGTTGAGATATCGGTGTTAGTTTTCTGTGTAATTGTTGGAGCTCTGTTTTGCACTGTGTTTAAGAAAATTAAGCTGGAACGACGACTAAGGTTGATGTGTAGTGAAAATGATTATCCTAGAACAAACGCAGTTGCAGGTATTTCATACCAGTGGTGTCCCTTCATCTTATCAGCATGTCTGATATACATAGTATATATCCTTATTGGCATCAACACCTATAAGAAAATCATTGCACACTGCAAAAAGTAGCCTATATGAGCATAAGCAAGAAGCAGCTTATATGATAAATTAGGATAGCCTATAATAGATATAAGTGAATATATGTGATCTTGAAGTCTCACTCTGTATATATACTTGGTGTAGATTGTGCTATATATGTATAGCCACATCTTGGGATGCAGATACATAAGAAACCCAATTTACTCATTCTTAAGAACAAATTTCTTGTACAGTCGACTCCATTTGTACATGCAATATTGTAATTAAAGAGTCACATTCTACCTTTCATGTCTCGATCTCCATTTGTTTTTGTTTTTGTTCTGTGATACATATAGTACGTGAATTTTATCAAATAACAAGCGTACACTATACGAACACTTAGAGGGCCACTCTAGAGGACGATTAATATCCGTAGCCTTTTAAGTTAATATTTGACGTTTGGTGAAAAACAAGCAATACCAAGATTACACTTCTCAGCCATGAACGACATATAACTTATTCTGCAGTAAAATAAGTGCTAGGCACGGCTGAACATGGGACGGAAAAGGCTCGGAAGCCTGAGAGGAAGAATATTGGCTATGTATTTAATCTCAGAATATGGACAAGATTGATGTCCTTCGCCCGTTTTTGTCCTGCATATAGCTTAATGCATGGACGGCTGGGTCTATTTCCAAGAGAAGATCGTGGAATTTTAACGATGAGTGAATGTGACATCTTAATAATCTATTCGTGAGTGGTGGTCATTACTAGTAGGAGGTCTCCAAGATTTGATCTCCATAACAGTGCCTATGATTGTATACTCGTCCGTATTTTCACCAAATGCTGTCTTTACTTATAAACGAATAAATGACGTAGCACGTCACATCATGCTGTGCACATTTGCTAAATTCATAGGTATTTTGTTTTTTATTATTTTTAAAATTAATAAAGATATTTTCAAGTATCCAGGGTACGACAGTTAAACCCCTTAAACCCTTGCTAGTTAACGTTCTACAAACCATGTAGTCAATTGAACTGAATTGAGTGGGATTGTTTTATTTAATGATATCTTTCGTTTTCTTGGGGAGATGATATTGTATCACTAGTTTTCAAGAACTTATTAGATTTGAATGATGAGGTGCATCTAATAAATGAAGAGAGGCGTAAGAGCTAACAAATGGAGGATGACATCATTGTTGCCATCGTGAAATTAAAATTTAAGTATGATGTGAGCAGGTGGTTAGAGGGAGATAACAATAGTAAATGGGTCTCTTACTTGATGTTCATTATAATCTTGACCCTTACAACTAGAATTAATGGATTCCTCTTTAGATGTAACATAAGAGTTATTTTCGAGGTCTTTATTTAGTTTCATGAGGATTTTAATAGTGTGGATAAGAGCACAGATCTTTAGGAGACCATTCTGAGTATAAGGGAAGATACCTTGGAAGTAGCTTTAGAGATAAAATCCATGACTATTGTGAAAGAAAAATAAATATGCTTTTTATATTGGACTCCTTATGACAATAATTCCATCTTCATTAATATTAATTATTGGTAGAATGTTGGTTGGCCTTGGTATTGGTATTTCTGCATCCCCTGGATTTATTGGACGCAGGACGCAGGGCACAGGGAGATTCAAGTATAGGTTGAAAAAGTACACGTGAAGTTGTAGTACTTACATACCCTTATGGATCCTTGGTGGAATTCACCCTACGTTACGAGTCATGCGTCTCTTTTTTCTCGTTCCAGGTGGTAGTGATTTCTTGGCTTATTTATTTTTGAATTTATATTTGACATTGTTTTGACAGTTGCTATCTCACATTTTGTGGACTGTTTTTGAGACTCTTGTATACTCCTAGCCACAATGGTTAGTGTATTGGTTTACGTGGTGTGCTAATACCGCCCATATTTTTTGTATGATTAGACATTATTTTATTAATATAATGGCCTTTTCATCCAAAAAAATAAGTATGATATAAATACCATTATTTTATGTTATTATAAATATAGATTTTCCCTTTCATTCGACCAAATATATTTCAAATCTAAATGAGAGGAATATGGAAGAACAACAATATATAAGGAATGAAGCACTTAATAATTTCTAATATAGTCTATCTAGAAGATCTTCTCAGAAAATATAAATAATATTGAGGAATAAGAGGACATAATGGAAGAACCACTTAATTATTTCAATAATTACAATGGAAAAGCTACATGATAAAATTTTCCTTATCGAACATGATAAGCCATTTGGTATTGATGGATTTTTTGCAATTTTTTTCAACACCTTTAGAATACATTGAAGAGTGAACTATTAGATATGATAGAATAATATAGATAAAATAAGGCTACAACAAGTGAGATCAATACCAAATTTATGGAATTATGTCTAAAAAAATGAGACAAGACATTTTGATGATTTTCATGCCATAGGTCTTTTGTAACATGATTTATAACATCATTTCTAAAATTATGACAAATATATTGAAAAACATTATAAATTATATTATCTCAAAAGAAAAAGGTGATTTCCTTATTATTGTAAATGTTTAATGAAATATGTTTTTATACGATATTTCATATATTTTATTTTATCATTTAAAAAACTAGGTATAATTGTAAAATTGGATATTGCTGAACTTTTTATATGATTTTATTAGATATGAATTAATAAAATAATTTTATAACTTTTTAAAATATTTCATCTTGATAAATAGATGGCTTTATTAGATTTTTTTAACCATACCATAGACTATGGTAAAGTCACCCACTATCTCCTTATATTTTAATAGTATTTCTAAGGCATTAGACAAATTTCACTCGGAGGAAAAAGTAGAATATAAAATAAAACCCCTTCATATTATGGCAAATGGTCTCTTAGAATATAATCTCTAATTTATATCAATAACATTCTTCTTTTATATCATATTTTGATCAAATACACCAAGTAATTTAAATTAATTCTATCATGCATTGGAAGGATAATTAAAACATAGTTAAATATAACAAAATAAGTTACACTATTTATTAGTACCATAATTTATTTATAATATGTATTGTTATAGATATTTAAAGGGTTGGAGTCCAAAAAATACCATTTAAATATTTAGGTATTTCCTAATATAATAAAAGAAAAGTAAAAAATATTCACAACTCTAGTTTAGATAAAAGAAAATCTTGTTTGAATGGCTGGAAAGGTAAGTTGCTAATCATGGATTTAACACTTTAACATATAAGAATAATTTGTAATCTATTCTAACATATATTATTTCACTTCCAATGTTATTTGTAAGTTTAACCAATGTTATTTTTAAGTTTAATGTTCAAATTTGATATAACTTAAAGATATTTCTCTATAAAAAGTATATGACGATAAGCTTAGTTTTATTTCTAAATGTGATAGGGTTTATTGAGGTATGCATGTATGATGAGTAGGCTTATAAAATTTAAATTTCATGACTTTAGAATTAGGATAAAAAAAAAAAAATTGAAATTATTTATAGATTTGATAGTTGTGTAAACTATGAATACAAAAAACATATAGGATCAACATATGTAGTGTAATTGTTAAAGAAATAAATCTTACTCAAGGGATTAATATTGTGGGATTTAATATAAAATAGTTCTCAATTAATAAATAAGTATAGTATATGGATGTTAATGAGATAAAATCTATGACATGTTAATTGAATGCTTGGTTGAATCCTTGTCTTCTTATTTTTTAGTCAAAAATGAAAACCATTTACTTGGGTATAGTTATATTTTGAAGGAATAAGCCAAAAATTATATTGATGTGAGCAATGACAAGATTTTGAAATGTCATTAGTAATATGGTTGAGGGTTATGAGTTCAAAAAAGTATTAGATGACATGTAAAAATTTCTTTAATAGTCCTACATACATGTTCTTTTCATGGAAGTACGTTTTGGTTTTAAATCTATCAAAATGTAGGAGATATTCATCAAGTTGGGATATAGGGAATTTGAGGAATTAGAAAACTCTATTCAAGATGATTTTATGTGGATGAAAATGTTTTCAGATAAGAACATCGCACATGCTAGAGAGAGAAATTTATTTTATTAACATCATAAGAGTTACTCATTCATAGTAATAAAATGGTAAGGGCAGTGTATTTCATAATTATGAACAAAAATCTATTCTTCTTATGGAATTAATATTGCTACCAAATGAAATGAGATCAGTCAATTAAATTTATCTCAACTCTAAAGGTGGAGATCTAGGTTACAATTTTAACATGATATACAAACATGATTATCAAAATATTGTTGTACTAATAATATGTGATATTCTATATTTATTTTCCCTTTAATATTTGTGGGTCCTCTATTTCTCTCTATTTTCCCAATCAGTGGTTGGATTGGTTACAAGAATTATGTGTTTGAGCTATTGTAGTAAATCTTTGATTCTCAGTTTGGGTGTTTTTTGGGTAGGCCCTTATCCAGGGGTAAGGGTATTTGGTGATGGATCTTGTCCTATGTTATATGGGAGTTTTGGTGTTCTATCCACGTGTGCCTTGGAAGTCATTTATCCTGATTTGAGATTTCATTTTTTTTCGTAGTTATCCTAGATTGTGGGGTATCAAAGGTGGTTTTCTATGGTGATCGAGCTCATTCCCAGTTGGTATTTATCCTATAAGTACTAGTGAAGAGTGATTTATTTCTTGATTCATGCTTCTAGATCTGAGGTTGACTCACCCAGGTGTTTTCATGGCTTCTTCTTCAATACTGGATGGTTATTCTCAGCTTTCCCAAATCTCTTATTGGGTTTTTTTACTAGGATATGAGCTCCTTTACTGTGTTTTTTGTGGCCTAGGTTTTATAGGCCTCTGTTAAATGGTAAAGGGGTAGTTCTTTTTAATTGCTTGAGTGCATGCAACTGGGTTCTTTTCTGGGATAGAACGGGAGTTTCAATAATTTTTCCTTCGTCTCCACTATGGTTTTGTCTAGTTTGGCAAGTGGTTTCACCTGGGTTCCTATTTTATCATGAAAAACTCTTGATACCTGGTGTTTTTCTAGTATTTTGGTGATCTTTCTTGGGTGTTGGGTACAATTCCTAGGTGGTTTTGCAGGCTAAAGCATGTTAGAGAGAGGTTTTGATGTATTTTTCAATCCACGTGCTTTTGGTGGTGGCAAGAACCTGCTTCCTACTTTTGGCCATGGATTTTGGTTTCCTTAGGCATTTTTATAGGGTTGTTTCATTCGTCTCATCTATTTGGTGCAGGTATTTTCAAATTTTAACTTTGGAATCCCTCTTTTGGAGGGTCTTTGGTGTGATTTTTTCTACCACATAAGGGCTTTTATTACAATATATTCAAGTTGCCTAGTGGGCTTCTGTCTTTCTGGTCTCTTATAGGAGTTTCTATTTCGGGTTGTGGGAGACCCTCAAAACCTTCACCTTTAATTATAAAAAAAATAGTATGTGATGACTACTGCAATTTGGTTGGGTCATTTCAATATTATGTAATCAATTAAAAAAATAATACTATTATTCTTGATACGAATTAATTATTGGAGGTAGTATCTTGGAAATGCCAATATAAGAAAAAGAAGAAAATATTTTGAATTCAGTTGTTAGAAGATAATTGAATTTAAGAAAATCCTATATTTTAGTGAAAAAATGTGAAGGATTTAATCAAGGAATACTAGTTTTAAAGAACCAAAAATATATTTAATAAAAATGCAAATGAGAAATTTTTTATGAAAATGTTATTTCAATAAAGAATAAAAAATATTTTAATATTTTAATGGAAGTGAAATCTAATAAAATTTATATATAACTATATTATTGTTTATCAACTATTTTCACCAAGTGACTATTTTTTTTTTAAACTATAATACATTTGCCAAATTTTTATGTGATTTTTTTTATTAATTAAATAGTGAGGGTTTTCAGTGGAACCCACAACAACTAGATACATTCAATCCCACTAGGGACCAAAAGAAGGGGGTAAAAATCCTAATTGAGATCACCAACTGAACCAAATTGACCAACACTAAAAAAAACTAGGCACAAACAAAAGATCTAGATAACAACCCAACTCCATCCAAGGATCAACCCACAAAAAGGAACTACTTTCGAAAAACTCAATGTAGCAATTGAGAATTAACTGGAGTAATCATTCTTGAAGAGATGAACTCCATAAAGCATCCCCACATCCAATTCACATAGTCTCCATAGTGATCTTGAGGGTGCCTATAATGGACTGTAGTTTGTCATCAATAGATTTGATCAACTACACCAAATTGTAGAGTGACAACACCTAGATAGATTAAACATCAATCAAGCCTTCTAATTCATCTCAAGGTGGGCCTCCAAAGAAAATATGGTTCAGGTTGGGCCTTGAGCCACTTAAAATCCAAGGATAAATCATTTGACCATTAAATTCCATCCTCGAGGCACAAAACCCAGGTCTTGTTTCGTAATAAGAAATTCCACCAACCAGGGAAGTAGCTATATAAATCATAAGAGAACCAAAATCTCCTTGAGACACACGGAATAAAATAATAAATGCCCCTAATGTACCAATCCAAGGGGACCCCAACATAAATGCCAAAGATCATGTAGTAAAAGTGACCAGCTAAGAAACCTAAGAAAAGAAGAGTCAATATCCTCGGTCCACCCCAAGAAGACTAAGGACTTTTTACAATGAGAAGGGTATTCATTTTTGTGAGAAAATGGGAACTCCAATCAAAGATAAACATGTGAGAAACACCCCATTTAGTCAAAAAGTTTGCTATTTTATTGTCTTCTCTTCAA
The DNA here is from genome assembly GCA_028583015.1 of Wollemia nobilis. Lineage (NCBI taxonomy): Eukaryota > Viridiplantae > Streptophyta > Pinopsida > Araucariales > Araucariaceae > Wollemia > Wollemia nobilis. The sequence continues at coordinate 4,743,587 of JAQPPZ010017000.1, read as the reverse complement.
ATATGGGAGAGTTGGACTTCCTCCATAAACTAAATAATTCTTCTAGTTTTAGACACTAAATTGAAAAGACACCAATTTTAAGGTTTGCAAGACTGAAGAAAATTTATTAGACTTAGGGAGTCCCACTCCACGATAACCTTCCTAAACCCTAATTTTTGGAGCAACATCACCCCTATAAAAATAGCTCTAGACTCAGCATAAAAGGTAGTTTGTGAGCATATATGTTCAGGGAAAACTGCCACAACCCTACCATTCTTATTTTTAATCACCCCTTAAACCTAGATTACTCCTAGAAGCATCGTCAATGTTAAGTTACACCCATATTCTAGGAGAAGGATTCCATTTGATAGTTAACCTCAGGTTGGGGATTTAAACCTGAGTCCTTTTAGAGACAATGCCAAGGGATCATTCAAGAGCTTATTACAGGATAAAAGATATTTGGTTTCCCTTGCCCTTGCCTTACTCATCGAAAGCCACAATCACATTCTTGACTACACCCCACAAGGACCTGCAACCCACTTGGAAGGGGCTACCCTTGGATAACAATATTACATCTTATATGTTATTTATAAAATATTGATAAACTTTATTATTTTACTAAACATTTTAGCATATAACATATATACCTTCTACTCTTTAAAATTAAAATATTTGCCTTGTAATCTATCATTGTAAAATTAATTATCCATTAATTTTTTTGCTTAAGAAAAAATTACTAAAAACCTAACCTATCTAAATAAGATGATAATTTTAAACTAGAATATCAATAAGAAAATCATCAATAATTTATAAAATGGTGATAAAATAAGAATAAATAAAAATGATATTATAAGAACAATATGAACAACCAATTTTTGTATATTGCATATTGTCTATGAAAATAAAGTGGTTAGAACTTTAAAGAGTTCTAGCACTAATTAAATAACTTTAACTCACTCATTAAATAAAAAAACTAGGAGAACTAAGGTTTGAATCTAAAAGGAGGTGTATTTCTACACAAGTTCATCTCAACATACAAAATATAGGTGCGATGGTGTTCCTAATGGATTTAGGAAAAAATTTGGAAATCGAGTTCCACATCTTAAGTTATGATTACAATTATACATAATTGGTACCTTTTAAAACCATGAGAAAACCTAGAATTAGGGGTCAAACATATGACAATGCATAGACCTAGGATCAAGTGTAATAATATTATAGATTAATTTTAACTCTCATATTTTATTATAGAATTGAGGTAGGTTATTGACAATGTTTGACTCATAAATATCTCAACAAGGTTCAATATATAGAGGGTTTATGGTAAAATATAGTTTTGTGATATCATTATGTGGTTCATTTAAATAGTGTGGTTATGATATTATGATGAAAATAAGTGAGACACATCCAAATTCCATACAACTAATCATAAAATTTGATGACCTGCATAGTAAATTAAGTATATAGATCCAAAAAAATTCATAAAAATGAAGAACACATAATTCAATTGAATATTAAAGTTATATATATCTTTGTGTGTGTGTTATATCTTGTTCACTTTACAAGCATTTTATTTATAAAACAATGTATTTTTATAACTAAGGAAAAGACTAGAACAAGTGTATAAAATATTGTTTTGGATTCACCTAGGGAATATGCTACACCTATTACACCTTGAGAAATGATAATTAAGTAATGTTTTAATTAGTTTTGACTTGCAATTAATAAATATATAATTAAATAAAAATATGTATTGTAATTGGATTTTATGAAGCTTGAGGGCCATTTTAGAATCTACCAAGTGGAATTGAGTTACACTAGATGTATGGAATCCATTATATCCTATAGGACCCCAATATTTTATGCATTTATACCTAAATATACCTATTTGGATAATAATATGGATAAATAAAATTCTACTTTGAGATATATTTTATCTAAAATTTAACTCTAGAATTTAGAGTTATAAGTAAAGCATAATATCTATCTATCTATATACATGTGTATATATATCTATCTATCTATTTATAAATATAATTCACAAAAGCATTATGTTGTAGTATGATTCTAGTAAAGAGACACCTCAAGTGGATGTAGATAATCCAAAAGCATCAATACTTTATTTTTATATCAGTTAAATTACTAATTAGTTTTTGTAACCTAGAAGAACATCAACATACCAAGTATATTCAGATTTGGGTGCATTATATATAGAAGATTTTATTTCAATATTAAATCACTCCATTATATGTTTTTTTATTAATTAGGTTGTAGATATCTTCACAAAGACCATGATAGTAATGACCATCATTTATTTTCAAGAACATTAAAGTATGTGAGGCATTTTGATGAGGAGAATGTTCAATTACATGTTCTTGCTATGAACCCTAGGTTCCCTTTATGAATCCCATTTAAATTATGAAATTTGTTATATTTTACTTTTTACTATATTTGGTATTGTAGTTATGTTATACAATTTAATTGATCCACAATAATATAATATGGAACTCCGTAGTTGTATCATAATGATATGATATGGAAATATATCATAGGATCATTTGGAGTGTGGTGGGAGGATTGCAGTCCTGACAATTTTATCACACAAAATAAGTCCTGAAAAGGCATTGGGAGAAAATATTAGAAATAGCTCAGCTCGGTGCTCCCCATGGCATGGACTCATCAAGGTGAAAGGGTAGGTGGAACCTTAATTATTTACGACACATCGATATTGGTCCAATATTTTGTATGGTCCAACTAAATTAGAGGTATATAGTGGAAATAATCATTCATCCAATAGGAAGATTTATTAATACATGCAATGAGCTACAATGAGAAGTCATGAGAATCATCACCCTTCAACATAGTACAATGCATCTTGGTTCTAGAATCATTGTTTCCCAATTTAGTAATTTCTCATAGCATATCGGTAAGGTAAGTAGGATAGTTTTTCTATGGTGCATCTCCCACTCTATTAGTTACTGTATAGGTGGTTCAAGTATTGAAATCCTTTATGATTTCTCAAAACCCTACCTTTTCCTCTAGGTGTTTGCTTTGGAAACCTCTTCTTATATTTTGTTCATGGAGATTCATGAGTCTTAAAGATGGTTTTGTGATAGATTGGATTGTTCCTTTGATTCCTATTAGGATATTTTAATCGACCCAAGCATCCTTTTAGTTCCTGGATGCTCTTCGAGTGATAGAGAGATATTTTAAGCCAAGTGGATTTTTTTGATTGGTAAAAGTGTGTTTGTCATAATGGCTAATATAATATTGGAGTCAACTTCCCTGATCATTGATGAGGATGTAAGAAAGATATTAAAGAAAAGAAACATTCTGCAATGCCTCTTTAAATTCATTGGCTACCATAGGAAGATTTCCAGACACCTGGTGTACTCTTGTAGGAATGGGGTGGTCAGTATTGGTGAGGTTGAATTTAAAATTATTATTCCTCTCATTGTTGAGGCGATCAGTTTGGTAGTAGATGGATTTATACACAACCGCAAAAAGTACTCCTTGGTGAAGGAAGCTCAGATATTTTTTACAGAAGAAGAATTAATTAAAATTTAGAATGGCTACAAGTGCAATTCTAGGAAGGCACCATGGGATCATGTTGCCCTAATCATCATGCTCTAATTTACCCTTTATGAGAACTAGGAAATTATATAAAGTTATCATTTTATGTTCCTGAATCACCTTTGTCATAAGAGGTTGATGAATATCCTATCCTTGTTCCAGTCTCTATTGAGGTTGATCAGTAGAATGAAAAAAGGAGCGGTAGTGGACCTAATACATCAAGGTCTAGAAAAAATACTATTTGACTTCATTGTCAATTATCGAGACCTAGATGGAGAAAGCATTTTGAATTTATTTAAGAGGTTTCTTGCTCCCATTGTGGACTATCTTGACTTCTCTATTTTTGGGGATCTCAATTCTATGAGCCCGGATATTATAGAAATTATTCCTTTGGTAAGGGTTACAATTAGTGTAGTTTAATCTCCTCTAAAATTGTCTAGAGGTAACCAATAAGGAACAAGGAGGTGTAAGTGATTAGTCGCTAAAGTGGAAAATGTTGAGAAGCTACTAATGAACATTGATGATTCTAAATTTTGATGAGGGTCGTTGATCATTCATCATTTAATCATTATGTGTGTCAATACAGGGCGGTGTCCATAGGCTATATATGATAGGAAGTGTCACATTTGCAGGTTCAGTTTATCCAAGAACAGGTTTTATTGGTGGATCAGTTAGCATTTGGGGGTTTTGTTGTGACCTTTAACTCCTAAAAATTGAAATTAACTCCTATTTACTTTTGCAGAAACAAAATTGTAGGAAATGAAATTGCAAAATATGGAAATGACAGAAAATGAAATGTTCCTAAATTGAAATGACAGAAAAGTAAAGTGCAGAATTTAAAACACACACACTCTTGCATGAAAGTAAATTAACTGGAGAATGTCAAAATATAATTTCAACTACTGCAATACTGAATAAAAAAACACTACCAAATTGCAAAATGATAAGATATCTGGAAATTATTGTGTAATGCAAAATTGAATCAATAATTACTGTAAAACTGCAAAATGACAAAATATCTAGGAATTACCGTAAATACAAAAAATGTTGTCCATTGCTGAAAACTGTATTGAAAACTACTAACAAAATGAAAACTAGCAGAATTCTGCTAACCTGCTGCAACAAGAATTCAACAAGAAATTCTATCAGGAACTGCCTTCCTCTGGCCTGCAAGTGGCCCTTTCTTCCATAACCAAAATAAGGTGAGGAGTTATGCTAAGAGAATCTAGCTTTTAATCATCAAACTCAACATGCCAATTGAAAATAGAAGAGTGCACCTTTTTATTCAATCTGAAAATGCATTACAGTAATGCAAAAAAAACCTGCAAATTATTGTTCTGCTACAGGAAAGCTTTACTCTATGCTAATTTTGGTATTCTATTACATATATATCTATATGTTTCTATCTATGCTCGACCATCTGGGAGCTTTATTATTTATAAGATAATACTGCTATGCTTTGTTACTACTTTGTAGGGATTTACAATTGATTACATAACTATTTCCTAGACTGCAAGAATTTACTTTGTCAAAACTTTATCCATTCATTATGGATAGGCTGCATTTGTTGAGGAAATCATATTAAGATGAGTTGGGACAATCTCCTGGTCAATTTATAATAATTTCCTCCATCGATTTATCACTTTTTGACCACCTTTAGTTGTTCCTATGCTATTCCCTATTCCTGCGTCGCTTATTCCTGCACTACTCCAAAATAACAGGTAGGTGACCGATTGTTGTTTATCTATGGTACAAATGTGTAAGGAGTAACGTGTTAACTTCTCCTCTCTCTTGCACACCCTTCTGCATTGGTGGCATGTGCTGGAGTGACTAATTCCAAGCCTTGCTATATATGTACATCTGGTTGGAACTGTCATAGTTACAACCTATTTTACTGCACAGTCAGCTACAGTGGACAAATTCTTGACGCCATTTTCCATTTGAATTAGTTTAACCAAAGGAACACAATATTACCAAGCATCAGATATTCAAACAAGGTCTGAATTTCTATAATACTACTAATTAATTAACTGAAAAATAGGTGAAATTACAGTAAAAATAGTAAAACAGAGTATATGCACTTTGTCATTTCAGAATATGCATACATCATTATATAATGCATTTTTCCCATAATTAACATAAAATCATAGTAAAAATGGTAATTCAAATAGTTAAAATGTGTCAAAAAGTGTTCATGGATGAGGCAATTCCTGGCCTCATCATTCCCCCCCAACTTATGGTAATGCATGTCCTCATGCATTTTGTATAGTGACAACAACACACAGATCCAGGTCTAGACATATTTCATGAAATTTGAGTAATGCACCACCAATTTTATAGAATCCACTGACTGCCTTGATGGACTGAAACCATTTTTGGAAGTGCACATCAGGTTGTGGGTCAGTATCAAATAAGTAGGGGATAGGAGTAATAATTATGGGCATCCTATATCTCAGACCTATCCAAAGCTCCTTGATTTTTGATATAATTTGGACAATGCCTTCCGCCCTTCTCCTTGACCATAGCAAATTAGTGGGAGAAATTGGCTCTCTTTTCTATAGAGAGATCGATAACTCACCCCATCTATTTTTACAGGCTGCCACAACGTCATCAAATAAATATACACAAAAATTCTAAAACTGGATTATACTTTTTTGAAGGTTCCCTAGATAGAGTTGTTTAATTTTGATATCCCTCATGAAGATATAATGAACATTTGTACAATCCCTGTGATTCAGATGAGCAGGTCTAATAAGTAAAATAGCCTGTGATTCCAATTCCTTAGTGAACTTATTTTTTGTGTCCTAGTAAATTTTATTTTGTAGAGTGGACATGAAGGCTCTAAGTTGTAAGTCACCTATATAAATGTGAGGCAGAAACATACTTTCTATTGGCAAAAAGAAATTATGCAAGAATAACTCATATAATAGTTTTTTTTGTTCTGTTGGACTCTGCATAAATGCCTCTATGAATTCTTCAGGAGTGTTCAACTGATGAGGCAGCTCATAAGCAAGTCTCATGATTTGCCAGCGAAGGTATCTCTCTTTGAGTAGGAGGCTATAAAACCTAGGTGGTCTTCTGCATATTGCATATTCTACAATCTGACATACATCCTGCACCTGTGTTTTTAACCTATTCACCTTTGTTTCCTTCTCTGCTACTTTGGTTGCTTCAGATTTTAAAGTGGTAACCTTGCCCTCTAACTGGTGACACTGAGTAATCCAATATGCTAGGTCTTCATTGTACCTAGTTAAAGGCACTGTGTCTGGGGGTCTTACAATAGGTTGCATTTGTGCCACTATATTCACTTGTACACCAACTTCCACAGTTGGTATTTCAATAGGCAAATATTTTTGTGTTCCTTGTTCTGTTGTAATAGCAATGAGAGGAGAGAGTGTGGATACCTGATATTGTGTTGCAGCCTCTTGTTCCTCTATAGAAGGTGTTTGTGTTTCCTACTGAAGTGCAGTATCATTTGTCAACAGAATTCTTGATGGACTCTCATCATCAGATATTGCCATTCCTGCTTCCTCTTTGTCAGGTGATCTTTGTGTAGGTGCTATGTTTGGCTCAAAATGTTTAGCTTAATCTAAGAGAATTTGGGACCACTCATCAGGCGATGCTTCTGGTAACTCTGTAGATTGATATTCCAGTTCAGACAACTGGTTCTGCAAATATTGAATTTTCTGCTAAAGCAGATCAATTTGTTGATATTTTTGTTTTATGGTCTCTTCAGCTTGCTCAATCCAATGGGTCTGGGTTTTAATAACACTCTTTGCAACATGTAATTGAGTTTGGATATCGATTTCTTCTTCAGACTCAGACTTAGAATACTTCTTAGAATCAGTATGCATTAAAACATGCACATCATCCTTAACTAGTTCAGAATCAAATTTTAATTGCTTCTCAGAATTAGAGTTAGTATAATCAACTAAAGGACATATAGGGCTTATTGAAGTTTCATCCATAGTTGTATCCAGTTCCATTGTCTGTATCTCTATGTCTATCATTTCTATTTCAGCATTTAGTTCTGGTGCATCTTCTGTTTTGATTTTTCCTTCATTTGGGTCTATGATATCTATTAGTTCTTCTGGTATGGTTTTAGTTTTCTGAAGTCTAGCAGACCTTCTTAACCCTATAGACCCTGGATACTTCTTAGCAGGTGCAGGTTTTGGATGTTATGGAGAAACTGTAGATGTTGCTATTATTTCAGGAGCAGATTCTAGAGCATGTGCATGTTCACTTGCACTTCCAATTTCTCCACTGTATTGTATTGTATCTGTAAATGTTACCCTTTTTCTCTTTGACTGGGAACCAGATGTGGATGCTTGTTGTTTCCTAGTGCATGAAGATGGGGGACCATCTGGAGAAGGAGAAATTTTGATTTTAGAGGGTTCTGGACTAGGGTTTCTTGCAGATTCTTCCTCTACTTCTTCTTCCTCTGCTTCCTCTTCCTCTACTGCCTCTTCCTCTAATGCAGGATTAGAGTCATTTGTTTTTGCCCAAGGGGCAAAGAAGCAATTAAGATTTCTAGGGTTGCCCCTAAAGTGATACTGGAAAATCAGTTTGATGAGCCCATGATGCTTAGGGCTTCCCTTCCCTGCTTGGTATTTGATGGCCATAGCATTTAACTCTTGATAAATATATAAGGGCACATTAACCCTACATTCTAGTTTAATAGCTCCATGGCACAGATGGTTGAGGATACAAAGGTGTGGGCCAGATACAATAGGAAATTGGCCATCACAAGTGATGTACCTCATAACCCACATTGCAACTTCGTTCCAAGGGACTGGTAAACTAGGTCTTTTCACCCCCTAACAAACATTTCTATGCATTAAGAACTCAATTTCTTCATCCCCTTCTTCCTTAAACTGATTAACTAGGTTATTTAAAATATTATGCCTAGTTTTTATAATCTGCAAGCCTTGAAAATGTAATTCAGTAACTTGGCTAAGTATTTCGAGAGTTACCTGGATAGTCATCCCATTAATGTGAACTTGATTATTGCGAAAGGTGCGTGCGAATTCTGTCGCCAAGCCCTCGGAATAGCCGTCAAATTTTTGTAGGAATGGCAGAAATCCTCCATCAGCGAATATTTGTAGGGATGCAGGGTCACTTTCCAGGTAGCTAATATTTTTAGGTTCAGCTCTAATTTTCTTTCCCCCCATGGCGTAATTGCTTGCCTTCTATTCTGTAGTTTTTGTAAATTTGTGGATAGTACGAGCGTGCGTCTGGTTTAGGGTTTCAATCGTCGTGGTAGGAATAATAGCAATGCAGGAACTGCTTCGAAACATGCAACATAATGACGTGGCAGTGCATGTGAATTTACCACCCGTAACTTCACTCATTTTTGTTATGGATTCCAGCTGTCACATGCAACCGTGAGGCGGTGACCTATTTTTTCCTTTTTAAACCAATTAACTCACCGCAGGCCATGTGTCATAAATAGTTTTTACACATAATTTCATTCCTGTGCTTAGTGATTTATTCTTGCGCTTAATCAATCATTCCTACGCTCTGGAATATAAACAGTTTATTCCTGCGCTTTATGGATTATTCCTACGCTTTGGAATATAAAAGGTTATTCCTGTGCTTCCCTATTCCAGTGCACTTTTGTTTTTTCATTCTAGAGCAGAATTAGGTAGAGGCATTATTGACAAGGACTTCCATGTTTGATTCCCCCTTTTTACATGTTTCCATACTAATCAAGGATATACACACTATATACTAATGATTTACATTATTCAGAGAATGAAAAAGACACATACTTGTTATAACCATTTTATCTACATTTCGAGATACTTCTGCTAAGATTTCTAGCTAATCAATCTTTAACCTAAGGTAGGTGTAATCTTTAAATAGACGAAACAACGGTCATGAGATAAGACCGAACAATGATAGTGAAACCAACTAGGTAAACATGCCGAAAAACCGGTTTTCATGTAAACCCAACTCAGGAGTGCCTCAAAGAGGTTTTCACTTCCTGAATTATTAATATTTTATATATATATGTATATATTTTTTTAAAAACTTGTGTCAATCTGCTGAATTTGGTATGGAAGAAATGTTTTCTTCCCAAATGTGTACATCCAAACTTTCCACTTGTTTGAGAAATTCTGCCTTGTTGTATGGTTTGTGGTACATACAAAGACGATGTCCATTCACCACCAACTTGCGTTGTGAGTCATCAATAGGTGTAAGATGAACAGCTCCATTGTCAAACACTTCCTCAATTTGATATGGTCCAAGCCATCTGGTCTGCAACTTTTCGGGGAAATCCTTGTATCGTGAATCAAACAACAAGGCCCAGTCACCTTACTAAAATTTTTGTTGCTTGATGTGACTATCATGCCATATCTTCCGCTGTGCTTGGATTATATATGTCTGATGTAGTGCATCCATGTGCAGTTCATCCAATGCATCAAGTTGTAGAATACGATCTTCTTGTGCCTGTGACAGATCAGTACCTACTTCCAAAGCAGTTTGAAGAGTTAGTAATTCAAAATCAATAGGTAAAAGCGGTTTTTTTCCATAAACCAATTCATAGGGCATAAATCCAGTGGTAGATTTCCAAGTGGTATTATAAGCCCAAATAGCTTCTAGTAATTTGTCTAGCCAATTTCTTTTATGAACTGCTACGATTTTGGTCAGAATTCATTCTAATTACCTATTGGTCACTTCAACTTGGCCATTGGCTTGTGGATGATAAGGTGAGGATTTTCTGTGTTTGACTTGATAAAGGTGAGTGAAGGCTTCAATAATTTTGGAAGTAAATTGGGGTTTGTGATCTGTGGTGATAGATTGTGGGGCTCCAAAATGCAAAAAAATCTATGAATACAAAAAATCAACAACTTTTTCTTCTCTAGCATGTTTAAAGGCACGAGATTCTACCCATTTGGTAACATAATCAGTACATACCAAGATATGCACTTTGCCTTGGGAAGGAGGATTAATGGGTCCTATGAAATCTAAACCCAATATTTCAAATGGTTCTGTTCCTATTTGAGGTTGTAATGGCATTTCATTAGTAAAAGTAGGTTTTCCCATTCTTTGGTAGGCATCACAATGTCAAATGTACCTCTTTACATCTTTATGCAAATATGGCCAATAATATCTGGTTCCCAAGATTTTGCGAATAGTTCTTTTGACTGAATAATACCTTCTTGATGGTTCATCATGGCATACCCGTAGGATATCATATACTTCATCCTGACGGATACACCTACATAAAACATGATCAGGACTACACTTAAACAGTAAGCCCTCTATCCATTGAAAAGAAGAACTTTGCTTGATTAACTGTTTCTTTTGTTTGGGGATAAGGTGAAGAGGAATCTTCCCTATAGCTAAGTAATTAGCTATGTCTGCAAACCATTGAGATTGTGTAGAGATAGCAAACAACTTTTCATATGGAAAAGTATCTTCCACAACTTCCCCTGTATCCGCATTTGGTATTCTTGACAAGAAATCTCCAACTACATTAGATTTCCCAGGCTTGTTTACTATGGTAACATCAAATTCTTGCAACAAAATCAACCAACGAATAATTCTTGCACTAACCACTGGTTTATTCATCAAATATTTGATTACAGTATGATCTGTATGGATGAATACTTGGTACCTCGTGATATAGTGTCGAGAATTTGTTAATAGCATAGATTACAACCAAGAATTCTTTTTCGAGTGGTAGTGTAGTTTTTCTTAGCTCTGTCAAGTTTTTATCGATATAGTAAATAGCATAATGTTCTCCATTTTCAATCTATCCTAACACAGCTCCAATAGTAGTATTGGAAGCATCAGTTTGAATATGAAAAGGTAACTCCCAATTAGGACCTCTTAATACAGGTGGAGTGGTTAAATTTTCCTTTAAATATTCAAAAGAAGTTTGACATTCAAAAGACCAAACAAATTCAGAATCCTTCATGAGTAGAGCAAACATAGCATTTGCTATAGTACTGAAGTTAGCAATGAATCTGTGATAAAAACCAATGTGCCCTAAGAAACTACGTACATCAGTTTGAGTTTGTGGAGGAGGGATGTTTTTGATGACTTCAACCTTCTTAGGATCAACCTTGATTCCATAAGAAGAGATATGATGTCCGAGGACATTTCCTTCCTCCATCATTAAGAAGCATTTCTCAAGATTCAGAGAGAGGTGATATGTTTCACAGTGAATCAACACTTTTTCAAGCTATTATAATGCATATTCAAAAATATTTCCAAACACCGTGAAATCATCCATATAAATTTCAACACTTTCATTGGTTAAATAAAAAAAAATTGTTAAAATAGCTCTCTGAAATGTTGCTAGAGCATTACATAAACCAAAGGGTAAAACCCTGTAAGCAAAGGTTCCCCAAGGACATGTAAAGGTAGTATTTTCTTGGTCTTCTGGTGCAACTTGTATCTGGTTATACCCACTGAAACCATCAAGAAAATAGAAAAAATTCTTTCCAGCAAGGGTATCCAATACTTGGTCTATGAATGGTAATGGGAAATGATCCTTATGTGTGGCCTTATTTAACTCCCTATAATCCACACATACTCTCATTTTACCATTTTCTTTGGAACAATGACCAGGGGTGAAACCCACTTACTATTTGAGATTGGATAACTAAATCCAACATCTAAGAGTTTTTAAATTTCCTCTTTCACAATTTCCTTTAGAGCAGGATTCAAGCATCTCTGAGGTTGCCTTACTGGTTTTATGTTTTCTATGTATATCCTATGTGTACATACCTCAGTATGAATTCCAGTCATGTATTTATAATTCCATGCAAAATCTTGAATATGTTTTTGTAAGACTACAAATAATTTGGTTTCTTGGTCCTCAGTTAGCCAGCTATTAACGTTCAAAAATTTACCTGGCTAGATTTCAATTTTTTTGATCCCTAGATAGATAAAACTAGCTACTTTATAGTTACTAATTAATGCATTTAATGGACAATGATGTGGCTATAGAGTATGAAATACTCTAGAATCTGTCTCAGAAATGATACCTGGTGGAATCAGAGGACATTTGAAAGTGTTAAGGAGATGATGATGCCATCCATGTGGTAGAATGAATGATCTTTCCTGATTAGGCATAGATGACAGAGGTTCTAAATTTGTTTCCTCCTCTTGCCAAAACAACCGATGAACAAGAGTTTGATGATCAGTTAGTCCTTTTGATTGTAATATTTCAATTAGGATAGTTTCATTCTCGAATATTTCTCTCTCAGGTGTAGTGATTTCCTCAATATGTTCTTTAACTACAACTGTAGCCAAAGTGGCAATGGTTTCTTGTTCTTCATCAGATTCAGGATACCAAATTATCCAAAAAATTTAGTTGAAGGTTGAGCTGGTGGATACAAATAAAGTTTCTTTAGGTCAACACCATTAGAAATGGTCATTTCTCCTGACCTGTAGTCTATAAAAGCAGCTGCAGTAGCCAACCAAGGCCATCCTAGAATGATAGGGTATCCATTGAATGATTTTCTAGGCTGCAACACTAAGAAGTCTATAGGATATTCCCAAGAAGACACTTCAATGGCTACATATTCTGGGATACCTTCAGGTTTAGCAACTAACTTATCTGCCATTTCCAAAACTGTGGTAGTAGGATTGAGATTCTTGAGCTGCAATTTTTGCATTGTGTCCTTAGTCATAACATTAATTACAGCTCTAAGATCAATTAGCACATTGGGAATTTGCATTAATCCAATAGTAATTGTAACTATTGGACTACCAGGGTCACTATATTTAGGAGGAACTAGTTTCCCGAACAATAAATCAGCTAATTTTCCTTCTACATGAACGGTTTTAGGAAAGGCCTTTTTACCAGGTTTCTTGATACATAACTCTTGAATAGTCTTTTTGAGTGAAGGCACATCCCTTATTGCCTGCAACAAAGGGAGAAAAATTGACATCTTTTTAAGTTTTGTCACTAATTGTGATTCAGGGGTAGTATCAATATGATCAAACCTTTCAGGATATGGTAATGCTACCGGAGAAGATTCCTGCATTATTTTTGTTACTTCTTCTTTTTAGTTTTGTTGCACTGTCTCCTGATTTGGAGGTTCTTGTTTCTCATTTATTTCTTTAAACAAGAATGTAGCTTCAGGTTCAGGTAAAACCTTCCCTGAACGCAGCTGGATGTTACTACAGTCAAGTACATGAACTACAATAGAATCTTCAGACTCAGCCTAAACAGGGGTTGTTTGTCTGGTATTATTTGGGTTAGTCGCAGGCTAAGCTGGGAGTGGAGGTTGTTTCACTAGTTGTGTTTGTTGATGTTGTGTTATTCCTTAAAAATTTGGATTAGGAGCTGGAAGTAAGTTTTGAGCTTGCCCTTGATACCTTTTTTGTCCTTTATATGGTGGATATTGTTTTCCCCATATTTGTCCTTGCTGTGTCCACTATGGATGAGTTGCATTCCAAGGTGGGTTCATCCATCTAGGATGTGACCAATCTGGAGAAGCTATCCAAGGTTGGTTCCAAGGTTGTGTAGGGACTTCTGCATGTCCCCATGGCATGTTCATATTCCAAGGAGATTGTCCCCAATTTGGAAACCAAGGAGCATTGGGATATTGTCTATAGTTACCACCAGATCTCTGCCTAATAGCATTAAGTTCTTCTGTTTGGGTGTCTAAGACAAATTTTAGATGAGGCAACAAAGGACATCTATCTGTTGAATGTTCCTTGGAACAAATTCCACAAATAGAAGTTTTGTTTAAAGGGCAATCCTGCAAGGCATGCTTATTCCTGCATCTTGGGAAATAAATTGCCAAAGGTGGTGTAGAATTGGGTTTTGTGTTTCTCTCACCTAATGCAAAATTGAGTTGAACAAGGATATCAATTTTTAAATTAGCCATTTCCTCCATCAACTCCTTTATGTCATTATTGCCAGAATTTCATTTCTTTCTCCGTTGCTGAGTGCGGGAATAGTTTCTACATAACTCCACAATATCTTCAAGGTCAAGTTGATCTATGTCTCCTTTTCCCATTAAATCTAACACTTCCCTAGATTCATCCTGCAATCCTCTTAAGAAGATAGGTTTTAAGAAATCGGGTTCTACAGGACCACATCTCTTTTGGAAAAAGGCAAAGCGATCAAGGTAATCCTCTAAACTCTCATATTATTCTTGCTTGATCTGAAACAACTCATCTTTTCTATTTTGTACTCGACAGTAATCTTGATATTTATGTAAGAATGCAGTCTCCATGTCATCCCAAGTATGGATTGAATTAGGTTCAATATTACTCATAAACCATCAGAGAGCAGCATCCTTAAGAATAGAAGGAAACAATTTCAATTTTTGATTATCATGTATGTAGTCGTAAGTCTGACATAACACTTTGAATTCAAACAAAAATTGATCAGGATCTTCTGAAATAGTTCCCCTAAAAATTGGCAATATGGATGGAGAAATAGTTTTCATGGGAGCATCTAGAGCTGGATCCAACCGTATGGGATATTCAAAAGTCCTAGAAGGATCATCAGCATACCCACCTAGTGGTGTTGCTGCTGCTGCCATAGTTATTTTCTTTGAGTTTGATGTGGATGGTTCAGTATTAAGGGAATGTTTAGCAGAAAGTGCTGCCAAAAGTTCTTGTTCTAATCTGTCCAAAGATTTAGTTGGTGAAGAAGGTATTTCTTGCTTTGGCAATTCTTCATCTGATCGTGAATAATGCCTTGGTGGTTTAGAACTAGTTCTGATAAACCTCCCTCTTTTGTCTCTTGGCCTATGTATTCATGCCTATTCAGTAAATAAACTGAAATACAATATTTCAAAAATTATAACACAATTCTTTACCTATGTCACTTTTCCTAACAACACCATTTTTTCCTCGACAACGACACCAAAAATGATGAGGTTCGTTGATCATTCATCATTTAATCATTATGTGTGTCAATCCAGGGTGGTGTCTAGAGGTTGTATACGATAGGAAGTGTCATAGTTGCAGGTTCATTTTATCCAAGAATAGGTTTTATTGGTGGATCAGTTAGAATTTGGGGGTTTTATTGTGACCTTTAACTCCTAAAAATTGAAATTAACTCCTATTTACTTTTACAGAAACAAAATTGCAGGAAATGAAATTGCAAAATCTGGAAATGACAGAAAATGAAATGTTGCTAAATTGAAATGACAGAAAAGTAAAGTGCAAAATTTAAAACACACACACTCTTGCATGAAATTAAATCAACTGGAGAATGTCAAAATATAATTTCAACTACTGCAATACTGAATCAACAAAAACTGCCAAATTGCAAAATGACAAGATATCTAGAAATTGTTGTGTAATGCAAAATTGAATCAACAATTACTGTAAAACTACAAAATGAAAAAATATCTAGGAATTGCCATAAATACAGAAAATGATGTCCACTTCTGAAAACTGTATTGAAAAATACTAAAGAAATGAAAACTGGCAGAATTCTGCTAACCTATTGCAGCAAGAATTCAACAAGAAATTCTGTCAGGAACTGCCTTCCTCTGGCCTGCAAGTGGCCCTTGATTCCAAAACCAGAAGAAGGTGAGGATTTATACTAAGAAAATCTAGATGTTAATAATCAACCTCAACATGCCAATTGAAAACTGAAGATTGCACCTTTTTATTCAATCTGAAAATGAATTACATTAATGTAGGAAAAACTTGCAAATTACTGTTCTGCTACAGGAAAGCTTTACTCTATGCTAATTTCGGTATTCTATTGTCTATCTATCTATATGTTTATATCTATGCTTGAACATATGGGAGCTTTATTATTTATAAGATAATACTGCTATGCTTGGTTACTGCTTTGTAGGGATTTACAACTGATTACATAACTGTTTCCTAGACTACAGGAATTTACTTTGTCAAAACTTTATCCATCCATTATTGTTGGGCTGCATTTGTTGAGGAAATCATGTTAAGATGAGTGTAGTCGAGGAATTGGACACGTGGAATGAGGTAGACCGATGAGTGCTGACTAGGCATGAAGACCGAGGAAGGCTGATGCAGGGCTTAGGTGGTAGCCAACAGGACTTGGGCATGAATCCTGAGGTGCCAGGTAGCAGACATGTGGTTGAGAAGGTTGCTGATGTGGGCGTATGAGGATTGACATGTGGCAGATCACGTGGTGAGAGGTGACGTGGTGCATTGTTGTTGGCTTATGCATTGGCAAAAAGTTGGTTGACCGATTGCCCAAAGGCAATCAGTCGTAAAGGAGTGCCTTCGTGTTAATAAACACTCCCACTTCCATCTCACAGCGCATGTGGGATAAAAGGGAGGTGTTTTTTTTTTTTACTTTTCATTGCGCGCTTTAAATTATAATTTTTACACTCATTTCTCACCCGAGCACATAGCGCAGTTGGCAAGAGCTTCAGTGTTGCTTGGCGGAGGTGCTGGGTTCGATTCACGCCGAGGAAAAGTTGAATGATTTTTTTTTTGGTTTTAGCGTGCCGAGGGAAGATAATAATAAGGCACAAGGTGCCTTGCTTTTCAAAGACGTTGCGTGGTGTAGCAGCTAAATCCCTCTCTTGCAAAGCGGAAGGTCAGGGGATCGATTCCCCTCCGCTCCAAAAACAATTTTTTTTGTTAAAAAAAAAAAAAAGGTTTGAAAGTTTTTAATTTTTTATTAAAGTTTTTTAAATTAATTTAATAGTTTTAAATTTATATTTTTAATTATTTTTAAATATAAGTTTGTTTAAAAAATAATTAAAGATATAAAAAATTATTAATTTTTTTATAAAGACTTTATAATTTTTTTTTTTTTGGAAAACCTTAAAAAATTTGAGGAAAGGAAAATTGCTTTTCCTGAAGATTTAAAAAATTGGTGCAATCTAAAAAAAATTTGACGGGAAGCCTTCCGGAGCGCCCGTTTAGTCTTGCCCCTTGGAACCTCGTTCAAGGCTAAAAATTTTGTGTAATAGCCTCAACGACAGTAAAAGAGCGAAAACTGTAACCTCAGAAGCTCTAATGAAGTTTTATTTTACCTTTATGAGTAGATGATCAGATCTACCAGATGTTACCATGCTTTGTGCTCTCTACTATGGATAGAATCTGCTAAATTATTTGATGAGAGGGTTCAACGAGATGGAATACAAATTGTATTCAGTCAACTATAGAATTTAGTGATAGCCCACCTGAGGAAGCCTGATTCTGGATACGAAGCTAACTCAGAGGATAATATTTTTGGAAAATGAGTAGAGGAGTCTGATACAATTGAAGCCACACCTATAGATCAAGCTAGTGATAGGTACTCTCCAGCTGAGTCGAAGGAAAAATACAATGAAAGTTATACCCCATGCTCTCCAGAGCCTGAGCTAACACAAGATGAGCCAGCATCAAATCCTAAAATTTTTGTCATCAGTGATGATGAGGATTCCATTGCAGAAAATTTTGGGCCTCCAGTACTGGACAATCCTCAAGAAGAAGAACAAGAAATCAGTGAGAGAGTTAAGAAATCTATATTTGATTTGAACTTGTAATTACTTTGTACTTCCTATTTTTAGTCAAAACAAAGTTTGCTTTCAAGTAGTAGAAATGGCTTCAAATTCAAATATCCCAATTCCTAAATTTAATGGTAGTGATTATGAATACTTGTCAATAAAGATGAAAACTATGTTGATTGGTAAAGGTTTATGGGAAATAGTTGAAGAGGGTTACACATAACCTTCTCCTACTGACTGGTCTACCTTAAGTGCTACTGATATAAAATCCAAGAAAGAAGCCCAGAAAAAAAATTCCTTTGCCCTATATCATTTACAAGTAGCCTTAGATAAAAGCATATTTCCTAAAATAGAATCCTGTAGAACAACTCAAGATGCTTGGAAGGCTTTATAGGAAAGTTTTCAAGGGAGTGATCAAGTGAAGCAGGTCAGACTTCAAACTCTGAAAAGATATTTTGAAAATATTAGAATGTAGGAGAATGAGAAAGTAGGAGACTACTGCATGCGAGTCAAAGCCGTAGTAGATAAAATGGTCACTCTAGGTGAAGAAGTTAAAGTAGAGGTTGTGGTGAAGAAAGTGTTACAAACACTTCTTCCTACGTGGAATCATGTAGCAATAATTATTGAAGAGTCAAAATATTTGACTACACTTTCCTTTGATGCACTAATTGGTTCTCTTATTTCACATGAAGAGAGATTGCAGGAATCTCCTTCCAATAGCCATAGAGGCAATGACAAAGCTTTAACTTCACAAGAAAGAAAAGAATAATGCAGAATTCGAGGTAGAGGTCAGCACAGAGGTAGAGGTAGGAATAGTCCATGAGGTGGAACTCCTAACAGAGGAGGATCTTCAAATAGAGGTGGAGGTCAGAATAGAGGTGGACAGTAGAACAGAGGGAAGCGTCAAGGACGAGGAAAAGGAAGTGACAAATCTAAACAAGCTTGCTACAATTGTAGTAAACTTGGCCACTTTGCTTGTGACTGCTGGTTAAAATATTCACAAGGGAGCAGCAGCCAGAGTAGTCAGTATGGCAATTTTGGAGAAGAGGAAGGGACCTCAAATCTATTTATATCATATGTAAAATCAGATCAGAACATGAATGATACCTAGATCTTGGACACTGGGTGTTCAAATCATATGAGTGGTAAAGAAGAACTCTTTGCTAATCTGGATTCTTCCTACAAATCCAACATCAAATTTGGATACGACAAGTCATTGGCAGTTGAAGGCATTGGAGCGATGGAGGTTCCAAAAAAAGAGGGCATGAAACAAGTAAGTGATATCTATTACACACCTCATCTCCAACACAATCTTTTAAGTGTTGGTCAAATGTTAGAGAAGAACTATAAAATATTGTTTGATGAGGGTAAATGTACCATTTTTTATACGAGTAATAGTGATAGAGTCATTACTCAAGTGCCAATGACAAGGAATAGGTTATTTCATTTAAATTTTATCCAGTGAGGAGGATATCAATTAGTAAATGTTGCTATTGCAAATCCAAGTGTGTTGTGGCACTTGAGATACGATCATTTGAATTCTGCCAGTTTGAAGATGTTAACTTCTCAAGCAATGGTGACCAAAATTCCTAAAGTTTAGGACAATAAGGAAGTCTGTGAAGGTTGTATCTTGGGAAAGCATGCTAGAACCAAATTTACTCATGGAAAAGCATGGCGGTCCAGTTATCCACTCCATCTAGTGCACTCGAACATCTGTGGTCCGTTGCAGACCAAGAGCATTGGTAACAACTCCTACTTTATTCTTTTCATTGATGATTTTTCAAGAATGTGCTGGATATATTTTTTGAAGCATAAATATGAGGCATGTAATTGCTTCATATATTTTAAAGCAAGAGTTAAAAATGAGAGTGGATATTTTGTTAAGTGTCTCAGATTAGATAAAGGAGGAGAATACTCCTCTAATGAATTTTTGAATTTTTGTAAAAAATATGGAATAAAGAGGCAGTTCACTACTGCCTATACTCCACAACAGAATGGTGTGGCTGAAAGGAAAAACCGCACCATTGTAGAGATTAGACTCCACAACCTAACAACAACAAGCTTAAATATTTGAAACATATATCTCAAATATGCTCTAATATCTACACCTTGCAAAAACATATGAAAGATAAAAAGACAAAAATGATAAGGAGTGCATAAGTAAAGAGAGCCTCCTAATATGACTAAGATGATGTTGAGTTCCATTAGATAGAGAATATAAACAAGAATGCTGACATGTACTCCTTTTATCAAATTCTAGCCCAATTATTCTTTTTAGGAATAACTCAATACCCCACATGGTCCAACTCTAGCATTTATCAATCCAACCTCTTTTGAGAGGTAGGAAAATCATGCTTGGCCTGAATTCCTCCTCTATGTAAATATGGTGGATCCTCGAGCATATACTTGACTAGCCCCTAGAATATTCTATATGTTATGATCTATTTGCTCATCATGGACATAAGCTTTTAAATTTACCAAATCCTAGACCTGACTAGGAAAGTTGGCTTTTGATTTTTGAAAATCATTTAGGATCAACCCTAGGTTTTTCAAGATATCCACAAACCCATTACTTTCTATAAAAACATGGTCATATTAAATATTCTCCAAAGATATTATTTTATGCTTAGATTTTAAAAATAGATCAACAACACTCTAGCTAGCTATATAGTTTCCTTTTAGACTATTAATAATATTTTGTGAATCATCCTCTATAATCATTTTTTTAATATTAAGGATCTCAATAAGATTTAATCCTAGGAAAGTAAATTTGGAATTAGAAATGTGACTTTTTCACTCCCCTAAGGTATTTTCACAAGCTAGGATAGCCTTTATCTTATGATCTATGAAAATACCACCTGCTCTAGCACTTCCTGGATTCCCTTTTGTTGCACCATCAAAATTTAGCTTCAACCAACAAGGTGGTGGTGGTTTCCATTTTGTGTTAGCCCTTATAAGTTTGAATGGAAAATTAGGGCCTTGAGCCTAGAAGTCCAAGCCCCAATTATTGACAACATCTTTTTCTTTATCAAGATACCAGGCATCTTTAAAACTTATGATCATGAAATTCTCCACAATGGTAATGGAAGCTCTAACTTCAATTGAGGTGATATATCTTTTTTTATCCTTGAATACATGAATATTATGCTCTTTCCAAGCTCCACATAAGTCTTGGGGGAGGCTTAGCTTCCATAACATTTTTAATCTCTTACATTTGAAGGGGTATTATTACTAGAGGCATAGGTCTAGGAGGAATTTGGAAGGACCTAGGTGACTTGAAATTTGTTGAGCACTTTGTTCAAGATTTCATTCATGAATGGGCAATCAGTGAAGAGATGGTTTGTATCTTTCCAATTATTTTCACATAACACATATCTATTGGGAATAATCACCCCCTCTTGCAAATATTATCCATCATCATAATCTTATTTTAGACTAGTAGTAAGTAAAAGTAGGTACTTTTCAGAAAGAGCTCCTTGATATACATGTGTATAATAGGTATCCAGCCCTCTCCCTCCAGCATGTAGTAACTAGATTTAACTAAGTACTCACCCTCCTTTTGATTCTTCTATGTGAGAGTGTCTAAATTTATTACACTATTTAAAAATAGACCTGTAGCATCATTTTGAGCTTCCTAAGGCTCTACTAGTTCCTCTCATATAGCCCATATACCTATAGATAAGTCCATATTTTACTAAATTCATCAGAGATGATGTGGTTTTGTAGAGAGCTTCCATAAAGGGCACAAAAACTTGTTCTAACCTAGCATAATTATGGTCCTCACTTTTTAGAATGTTCTTCAACTATTTGTGCTTACAAAAAATGACTTGGGATCCAATTCCAATCTGCCAACAAATCCTCTTATTTAACAAATATATGGTAAGCTGAAGGTTATCTCAAAAATTTGAACCATGAGGTACTTATTTTCCTCTAAGAATATAGAGTGGTTCTTGAGATACTTGGATTGAAGTATGTGGACCCAAATGAGGTCTTTATCCTTTACAAGTTTCCAACCCAATTTTCCATCATGTATTTATTCACTCTTTTAAAAAATTTTAAGCCCAGACCGACCACTTATTTCATTGTGTAAACTTACTCCCAAGCTACCTACGCCATTCTCTTTTTATATTTCACACCACACCATAAGATGTTTCTATAAATATTTTATATACTAAGATATATGGAGATAATTGAATATAACATTATAATTTAAAATAAAAATACTTATCTTAACAATTGGAATGTTAATACTCATTGAAAAAAAAGAAAAATTGAATTCAAGGTTAAGATTTTTTACTTGCATGTTCATATATTTGTTATAAATATATTCTATTAAATCATTTGGGTTAAGTAAATGTATCTTCCAAGGCACATACTTAGATGAATTTAGGGAGAATTTATCTAGTTACTTCATGCAATGTAATAAGTGGACAAGTGTCATTGTGCAAGTTGCACGTGTACAAGTTCTCCCTTGGATAACTAGATAGAGCGTTGGCCAAGTATCCTATTTTACCTATATAAGGATGGCCTCTTAGGTAGATAGATATAGATGAAGAAACACAGAGTGTAGCATAGTGTGTGAAACCATCCATTGGTGATGGATGCAATGTAGTATAGTAGATTTATATTGGAGTGTTCATTTCCTCCATAGCTACATTGTAATATTTTATATTTTAGTCATTCAACAAATTTACTTTCTTTCATATTATTTTGCAACTCATTATTGCTATCTCTCCATGATTTTTACATCAAAATATAATACTGGTATCAAAGCTATGATAGATATATTCTGTGTAGGTCTATAGGAAATCAAACATTATCATTGAGTTGACCATTTTGACAAATTGATGCATCTCTAGACTAGCCACCATTAAAAGCCCTAAGAAAAATCTAGGTGGTAGAATAAGAGAGATTCACAAGTGAGGACTAAAAGAAGTCTTAGTTCAAGAAAATACTGAGACTATAATTGACCAAAGTCTTTCCATAAGAGTTTTAAAAAAACTTGTGAATACCAAGACTCACGATTCAAGCCACTGGATTGACAAATCATTCAATGAGGATTATCCAAGATATCTAGAATTTTTTTAAGTAGTGCTAAGGTTTATTTTGTTTGCAAGGAAATATTTCTCATAGGATTGGGACTCCTCCTATGACAAAAATCTAAGAGACTCCAACTTTGTTACCCAAAGGTCAGCATGCCCTCATAGTGCAGATATTGGTTCTTTGTGCAAAATAAGAATATTGTAGAAGAAAATTTCTTGTGAAGAATTATGGTGAAGTTAGGAGACAAAAGATATTCATTGTTGAATCAAAGAACTTCATATGTTGAATAATAGACGATAAAATCCTTGACATATAAAGGCCATAGAATCCTTAGAGAATATTTTATTAATCACAACAAGAAAAATTAGTGACAACACTTCTTACAGGCTCCAGTGATGCACCCGCTCCTCTCTTATAATAGGTAATGGATCTCATTAAAGAGCTTCACAGTCAATATAAATACTACATCACAGTCATCCACCGAGTTTCCATTCTCATAGTAGGTTCGATGCTAACTTTCGTCACAAGCAATATGTAACTATCGTGCTTCATTGTGTATCAAGTTTGACCTCTAGCTAACACTATCCACAATATCACAAGAAAAAATCACTCCATTCATGAAAGCCAAACATGTTATTCTCTAAATTAATCTCTACTGAGGATGTGTCTAAATTAGCTCCATAATGCACCTAATCCATAATTTATTTCGCAATAACGATTCTACTCATTCCTACATTAAAAAATATTAAAAAACATCGAACAACTCTAATACATTTGTGGTTTCGGGAGGATTATCACAAACCCATAGAACACAAACTAATCAAAAAAATATCTAGAAAAATATGGCAGCCATGTTTTCTTCTCAAACTTCTAGTTTTTGATCCATTTAAAAATGAAGAGCATGCTCCCTCGACTTGAAGAAAAAAAATGTGGAAAATGGGAGGAGGAGGGATTTCCATGAGGGAAATACCCCCTCAAGCTCACAAGGGTAGGAGAACACCTAGAGATTTGATACCAAATGGTGGGGCTGAAAAACATGATATATATAGATACAAAAGTAGGTTACAATATATAGGCATGAGGCCTATATTAAAACATGAAAAATATCAAGAGAATATGACAAGTGTCAAAATAGAAGGTCATATTTTTTGTAGTGCAAAGAACCTTCTTTCTTTAGTCCATTGTACATGCAAGCAATGCAAGAACAAGTACAAGAAATCAGTGGAGAAATATATTCAAATCAGATTGTGAGAACACAAAGAATTTTTTAAGCATTTAATTTTAAAACTCCTCAAATCATGCTTGTCATATCCGGTGATTATGATGCCAGATTCTAGCTCACTACAACTAAAACAAGTGGGCACGTGTGATTGTGGGTAGCAAGTGGCAGAAAGAGTGGATCTGGTGTTGTTAACATCAAAAAACACTCCAATATTTCATGATGTTGATCATGGACTGCGTGTGATGCGGTATTATTCTGCTAACAAAAATTTGAATTAGTCCATTCAAGAGCATGCTAGCCGAACGTTAACAATGAGCAATGGATTATGTGCTCCCATGGTGGTGATTTTTTGCATATACACGGATAATGTTGTATTTTTGCACGTGGTACACTATCCCATACCCCCAATTGAAGAGGAACTTGGCCATATTTCCAATAATTTTATAGAATACCGAAGCACATTATAATGAAAGCTATAACAGATCTAAATCAATGATAGTGTATGGAGATCTAAACGAGCATGTTGATGTGTGCCCAGCCGATCCATTTTTTAAAAAGCCTCCAGAGTTAAATTTACAAGTGCCTTGGTGTTATTGTTCGATGCACTGCTATGTGGATGTGATTTGAGCACACTTTATATTTTTTCACTCTTGCAGTCCATCAGATCTATGACCCCTACAAAAACTAGTTGGAATACATCAGCATGAGGAATATTTGATGTTCTCTAGTCTGCTATGCCTCCATTGCAAGTATAAACTATTTTGTAATATTTTTTTTAGATGAGCTTCTTAAGAGAAGTTCACGTTTGAAATCCAAAGCAAACGCCCACCTTCTTGACCATAGACTTGATGATTTTGACCTTTTATGGTGTAAATAGAAATTTAAGAAGTGTTTTATTTGAAAAGAACATGCTATATCTACACTTTATGGGATCATATATAATCTGATGATGCAGGATGGTGCTCGGCTTGTAGTGGATAATGGACATCTTGAGTAATCTTATTTTGGTGATCTATTGATGGCTGGAGATTCTGCTACTGCAAAAACACCTACAAATATTGTATACTTGACTCAGGCCACTCGACATGCATGATGGGTATATAAAATCTAAGAATGGTTGTTGGAATTGTGCGTACAGGGTATCGCTGAGAAAGGCCACTACTGAGATTATTTTATGTGCAGTGGAGACAAAAAATTCTATCAATTGGTTCGTAGATCGAGCTTCAATTTGGCTCGATTTGATGGATCTATGTGGGTCCACATTACCAGAGACAGTATAAATCTTGGCCATGTGCAAGATCAAGATCATGCAGTATTAACCAATTTTCACATCATGTCCATGGAACAAGGCTACGATGTTCTCTAGAGCATTTTTTAAACCAACTACGGATCAAGATCATGCAGTGTTTTTGTTCTGGAAGATTAGTCGGCTTTCTACGGATTTGATACTTAGTCCTTTGGAAGCACGATACTGCTCAATGGAGTGTTTGCATGGAGTATGGATCCACGTGAAGGGTAGTTTGATTTCTAGAAACCATATGCTAGCTAGTTGTGATAGCTAGTTGTGATGACCAGCTCACGGCACCGGTAGATGAATAAGCAGTGAAGACAAGCACTGTTGTGGATACTACACTATTTTTGAGTAAATTTGGCCTCCTACCGATCATTCTGTGTGAACGAGTGTGGTTTCCCTATCGCTAAAATATGACGTTGCCTATGTCGAGTGCTGTAGAGGCTCTATGGCTATATTCTGTGGATGTGCAAATTACACAATGTGGAGATTCATGTAGATTTTTTCTCTGTAGAATATTTTTTTCGACAACTTGTTTGATGGCATGTGTGATTCAGATAAAGTATTTTCCTACATGTGTGTACAATTATATGTTGTTAAATTTAAGTTATGGAGCCTCACATCCAGTAAACATAAGGGGTGACAATGAAACATATGGAGCCCATGTGTCCTTTTGTAGACATGATCTGGAATATGACTTTCAAGTTGGAGGGAGAATCCCAAATGATATGCAAGCCTCAAATTTACTTATATAGCTTTTTTGATCCACTGATAAAGTTGCTACTCGCTAGGAACTAGTTAGTCACGATTATTGACTTTACGAGGAGGCATTAACGTACTTTAATTGCATTAAAATAATATATCGCCGCTAAAATTAATGGAAGATTACTAATATTGAGCAACAATGGGCATTATTGTGTGTGCAACAGGTGTTTCCATAGCCTATAAAAGAGAAACAGACAAACAGTAATGCACATATTTTACTAAAACTTAACTTTAGTTGAGGATAAGAAACGATTGGCACGATATATGTGCTTTAGATCACAACCCACATAACATCTATTTTAGCACCATATACTATTCTATTGATGGCCGTGGTGGCCATGGTGACAGCTGGCAGATCGTGGTGGCCATATTTATTTTTAATTTTCAAAATTAAGAATGGATTGTCCATACCTATAATTTTATTTTAATTAAAGTGGGACACACTATTATGAGACTTATTATTTTAAAACCAAAGAGATTTTTTTTTTAAAGTGAGGGTCACTTTATTTGTTGTAAGGGGGTGTTTTTTTCCCACATGGAGAGTGGAAGTGAAAGGGCTACATGGTCCCTTGTTATTCTTTCCATAGATGAAGGCCCTATTGAGAATGAAATATAGGGGTATTTATAATTATCATAATGGTTTTTTTGAGATGGACATATTGGTGGTGTCAAATCATAATTTTGATATTATTTTATTTATATTTATTAGACTTGAAGTTATGTATCATTGAGTGCACTCTCGATTGTACCCAACACTCCCAAGGAAAATTTGTATGTGATCCTAGTATATATTCACCTTCTCTATAGCACTTGGCAGATGCAATGACTAGTCACCCATGCATTCCAGTGGGATGAGGAGGTCACCATAAGGACACTTACTCTAGGAACTACAAATATAGATACCCTAGAATCTATTCAAAGACTTTTTTGAATCAACTTCTGAAGACTACAGAAAAAGAAACTTCAAAAGATTATATTATATTTTTTCTTCTTCTCCTCCATATTTGGTTTTATGGCTTATTTTATTGTATTGAGTGATTTTTGGTAGATATTTTATTTTGTATTAAGGTGTATTTTTTGCAAATACTGACACCTAGATTGAGTTCACCATGAGGGGGATGATATTCATGGTGAATCTAGTCAGTGATCTACGATAGGAAATATACCTAGAGGATGAACTTTAGAGGAAACATACCCATGGAAGTGGCTGACCTTGAGGCACCCAAGATGACCCTGAGGTACTTAGATGGCTGAACGAAAGGAAACAGATCCAAGGAAGTGGTTGACACTGAGGCAACAAACAGAGATGTATACACCGTTGATCTAGCATTATTCACATTTGGAGAGCCAAGCACAAAAAACACAAGCCTAGACCAAATCATGTAATAAAAAAGGATGATAGGGTTCTTTTAGAGAAGTCAACATTAAGGGGAAATGTTACCTAATATTGACTTATTTTTTCTTTATAGTTAGGATAGTGCACATTAAGGGGGAATGTTAGAATTAATATGCACTATACCTTCTATTTTGAAACTTGTCATATTCTCTTGACATTTGTCATGTTCTAATATAGGCCTCATGACTATATATTGTAACCTACTTTTGTATCTATATATCTCATCTTGTTCAGTCCTAACATGTTCCACAAGATCCTTGAAGGAGAAGCCATAGAAGTCTTAATACCAAAAGGCCATAGGCATCCTGGTATTGGAAAATCCCATAGTAGCCTTGATCCTAAATTTGAAGTAGAATATCTAATTCAGGAGCAGACTAAATATTTTAGTACTAATACTTTATTGTAGGGAAATAAGATTCAGTGAGCTAGGAAAATTCCTACAAGAAAGTTAGGAATGGTATCTTCTTTAGAATCAATTCAACACCTGGAGAAAAATCAAAGAGATTAGAAGAAGATATCATTGTAGAATTTCTAGTCAAGGAAAGAGAAGAAGAATAATAACTAGGTAAGCTTTAATACAAAAGTAGTAAATTCAGATATCTAAAGGAATATCTCATAACCACTACTTCTAGGAGTAGAAGGTTGAAGAAAAGATCTCAAGGAAGACCATCAAAATATGATAGATCAAAGACCTTGAGAATGTATTATTGAGCATCCAAAAAAGGCTATGAGACCCTTACTAAATATATTCTCATAGAATAACTCATTGGATAAATCCACTATCAATGAGAAACCTTTGATAGTGAAGAACTTGGGACAATTATCCCCATCTAAAAACAAGCCTAAGAAAATAAGAATTTAGCAAGGAGTACCAAATTTGAGAAGAAGAATTTGGAAAGGTGTGTCAAATCCGAGAAGAAGAATTTGGTAAGGAGTGCCAAATCCAAGAAGTATTTGGCAATGAGTGCCAAGTTTGAGAAGAATAATTTGGTAAGGAGTAAAAAATCTTAGAAGGAGATCCTACATGAAGCTAGAAATCAACAATATCACTTGAAGATAGAATAAGCTCACCAAATATTAAATATTTGAAGATTACCTCTCATAGAAAGAAGGCATCGCTTAAGATATAAAAACTTCTTTAAGTAAACATCAAAAGGAGAAGAAAAAAATAGGAGAACAAGCCATAAAATTCTAGGCTCATAAAATAAATGTCAAGACCATAATTTGGTGAAGAAGGAGTTATTCAAGATAG
This sequence comes from Wollemia nobilis, assembly GCA_028583015.1. Lineage (NCBI taxonomy): Eukaryota > Viridiplantae > Streptophyta > Pinopsida > Araucariales > Araucariaceae > Wollemia > Wollemia nobilis. Next base: position 4,714,646 of record JAQPPZ010017000.1, on the reverse strand, counting down.
TCTACAATGACTGCCAGGATGTTCTTGTAGCAACAACTTGGTGATCATAGACACCAATATCTATATCCTCTACAAAAGTGATAAAATAACTACAACAAAAGGCATGCAACTTTCTGGTGCAAATAGTTTTATTAATTTATCTACCTATTAGATGTTTTAGATGCACCTACATTTGGATTAAGGTTACAAATAGAAAATTAGATTGCAGTATTCAAAAGTGTAAAAATAAAAAGTTATTTTTAGGTTCATTTGAACTTTTATTAGGAGTTGATTAGATTACAAAAATAGTTTCTATCAACTACCTATTATCTATTTTGAAATAGAAAAAGAAGACTAAGCTCTAAAATATTTTTTTTTTGATTGGTTGAAAGGGTCTTGAAATGTCCCTAAACCTTGTACAAAATAGCCGTGGGCATCCGAAGAGGGAGGCAAAGGGGAACAACGGTGGTAGCAGAACGAGACATCCTAAAAAATAGCAGGGGCCACCTAAGGTAAAGGCTCCTAGAGGAACCAACTAGAATAACTAACTAAAGGGAAACATGACTAGAGGCTAATCAGAAAAGGGAAAGTGAATCTTAAATAGAGAAAATCACCATTTGGAGGTATTGTGGCTTCTCCACAACGTACCCCAAAATTGGGGACCCACATTTTTTTGCATGTTTTCCAAGAAGACCGAAGAGGCCCATATGCTAAAGATCAAAGAAAAAGAAAAACACCACAAGGAGGAAAAAAGTGTCATGATATCGTGACATGTTGCATTTTCGTGGTCCAAAGCAAAGGGAGAAAGCAAGGATGAAAAAGTGTCGCGATATCACGACATGTTGCATCATCGTAGCCAAAGGAGGAAAAGGTGTCGTGATATCGTGACATGTTGCATTGTTATTGCCAAAGGAAAAAAAGTGTCGCGATATCGCGACATGTTGCATTGTCACGACCAAAAGGGAAAAAGTGTTGTGATATCGCGACATGTTGCAACGTCATGACAAAAAGAGAAAAAGTGTCACGATATCACGACATGTTGCATTGTCGAGGCCAAAAGAGAAAAAGTGTCGCGATATCGCGACATGTTGTATCGTCGCAGCCAAAAGAGAAAAAGTGTGGCAATATCATGACATGTTGCATCGTCATGACCAAAAGAGAAAAAGTGTCACGATATCATGACATGTTGCATCATCGCAGCGAAAATATAAAAAGTGTCGCGATATCACGACATGTTGCATCATCGTGGTCAAAGGAGGAAAAAGTGTCATGATATCACGACATGTTGCATCATCACGGCCAAAGGAGGAAAAGGTGTCGCGATATCGTGGCATGTTGCATCGTTGCGGCCAAAGGAAAAAAAGTGTCGCGATATTGCGACATGTTGCATCGTCATGGCCAAAAGAGAAAAAGTGTTGTGATATCGTGACATGTTGCAACGTCACGGCAAAAAGAAAAAAAGTGTCACGATATCGTGACATGTTGCATCGTTAAGGCCAAAAGAGAAAAAGTGTCAAGATATCGTGACATGTTGCATCGTCACGGCCAAAAGAGAAAAAGTGTCACGATATCATGACATGTTGCATCGTTGTGGCCAAAAGAGAAAAAGTTTCGCGATATCACGACATGTTGCATCATCACGGCCAAAAGATAAAAAGTGTCGTGATATCACGACATGTTGCATCATCGCGGTCAAAGGAGGAAAAAGTGTCGCGATATCGTGACATGTTGCATCATCACGACCAAAGGAGGAAAAAGTGTTGTGATATAGCCAAAAGAGAAAAAGTTTTGCGATATCGCGACATGTTGCACGTCGCAGCCAAAGGAGAAAAAGTGTCATGATATCATGACATGTTGCGATATCGCGACATGTTGCATCATCACGACCAAAAGAGAAAAAGTGTCACGATATTGTGACATGTTGCATCGTCGCAGCCAAAGGAGGAAAAAGTGTCGTGATATCATGACATGTTGCATCGTCACGGCCAAAGGAGGAAAAAGTGTCGCGATATCGCGACATGTTGCATTTTCGTGGCCAAAAGAGAAAAGTGTCACGATATCGCGACATGTTGCATTTTCATGATTCAAAAGGGGCAGGCAAGTAGAGAAACAAGAAGTGTCATAATTTCGTGACATGTTCAATTTTTGGGCACACGAGTTGATGTTGACTTTAATTTCGAACAAACCCTCCCTAAGAATGTCATGGAAAGACTCCGTGGTTGGCAGGCAACATGCAGACCAACTGATCGGGTTCCAACTGTCTTGAATATGGAGATTATTGATATGCTTGTGGATACATTTGTGGATGGGATTTTCCAGCATGGCATAGGTGATTAGAGCATCAACAGACCATACCAATCCCCCTGGAAATAGCTCACATTGTGCAAACATTGAAACTTGTGCAAATATTAAGGATTATTTTAGTTGTAGTGAAATTTTAGAATAAATATTAAGTATTATTTTTAGTTTATTCTAGATTAGTTGCATTATACTCTTAGTGCATTAATTTGAGAGTTTATTAGAGTGATAAAGTGTAATATTAGTGCATTAAAAGTGTAAAAACTTTTACTATTACACTACTCTCAAAACAAATTAGTTTTGTATTATTGAAAGATACAAAATCTGATTTTTATCAAGTATCTAAAGACACTATTGAAACACATAAATCTGCAACTTGTACTGGTATAAAGGAGTCACTCAAAGAGGGTTATAATCCTCCAAAAACTGGAGAAGAACATAACTAACCAAAAACAAAAATAGAAGCTTACAAGATGAGACTTGGTGAATCTCAAATCCAATAACATTAAAGGATTTAATGCAAGAAAATAATTGCAAAAAAAAAAACTTCTATCTACTGTTGTTTAAGCTTAGAATTGTCATATAAGTGACCAAGAAAAAAGAAGAAATTTGTCTACTTATTAAAGACAACCTCAAAACCCTTATAGTACAGAAAAAATTTGCCATAAAATCAGAAGTTTATAATCTTAAATAAGAGTGCGAAAAGAAGGTGTATTAAAGAAAAATTGTGTACACATTATAGTACATATTATTGCACCATTTAAATTTGGTTTTATAATCTAAAAATAGATTTGAATCTGTTCCAAAAATAAGGACAATAAACATAGGGAAAACAACCAAAAGAGGGTTGAATGTAACCACTCTTTCCAAGTTATAGAAGCCACTCAAAGGGGCTCTTCAAGGATGCTTGAACCTATAGAAACACAATATAAATATAATATCAAATGGTGTACAAACTAGAGGATACAACATATGAGAAGATCAAGTAGTGGACAAAGAAAACGAATGTCAAATGAAAGGAGCATTTGTACAAAATCATTTCTACCATTAGTAAATGCTAAAAATGGAGTAAAGCATCAACAAGTGTTCATTCAAGGGCCACAAAAGGTACTCTATATCTCCACCAAAGCTCCACCACATCTCAATCATTAGCTAGATGCACTTGAGCATCTATGTAAAACAATAAGTATTAAAGTGAAAAACATTTGGGAGAGTCTTTATATAAGCATTAATATAAAGAAAGGCATGCAACTACCACTTGTCATATGTTGAAAGATATTCTATAATGCTCAAAAAGGATATTTTATACTTCTTGGTGCCCATACTCCAAACAATAAAGTAACATACTACATGGCATACATTACAAGAAATATATCTTGGAGATGTTGATAAATGAGCGTTACTTGGACAACGCTCAAGAATAAATAAATCTAGAAGATAGACTATGAAGATTCTATCAATTCTAAGAATCACTATTCTTGTATGGATGAAATTTTGAGAAAAGCTTTCGACAATGAAGAACTTTTCCATGAAGTAGAATTCTACTCTCAAAACCTAATAGATACTCTAGATGGATATGAGTATCTACCCTCTAATGAGAAAGAAAAATTCACCTTATTTCTTAAGGAAGCAAAATAAGGTAGTTTTTCAGCTTTGATTAACTATCTTCATGAAATTCTCTTCACAACATAGTGGAACTCCCAAAGACAGGTTATATTTTCACCAAAAGAATGTTTGATAATTTATCTATCATTAATTATGTTTTTACGTACTCAGCACAAGAAACAAGTTGATTATAAATTATAATATTATTGTGATGATAGACTAACTTGTTATAAACTAGATATTTCACCCACATCAAAGAAAAATCATAGTAAGAGAAGAAGAAGAAAAAGGAAAAAAAGTACAAGAGGACTTGACATGAAGACGAAAGCAACAAAAGTGGAACCAGATCAAGACTTCTCTAAACAAATAGATAAAGGAGAAATACAATAAGTACACATCTCCAACTTACTATGCATATTATGAAGACACATATTACCTACTAAACATAAAAATAAAAAATGATGTAGAACACAAAGTTCAAGAATAATAAGAAGATCCATATTGAATATTGAAGTCCTCAATACCCAAATAATGTAATACAGGAGGATGTTAAAAATATAGTCTATTACATAATTTGGGTTATGCAAATGTATCTTCTAATCTACATACTTAGATTACTTTAGGAGGAAGTTATCTAGTTACTTTATGCAATGTAATAAGTACACAAGTGTCGTTGTGCAAGTTGTCCCTTGCACAACTAGATAGAGTGTTGGCCAAGTATCCTATTTTACCTATATAAGTATGGGCTCTTAGGTATATAGATATAGAGGAAGAAACATATAGAGTGATATATACATAGAATGTAGCATAGTGTGTGACACCATCCATTGGTGATGGATGCAATGTTGTTCAGTAGCTTTATATTAGAGTGTCCATTTCCTCCATAGCTACATTGTAATATTTTATATTTCATTCATTCAGTAGATTTACTTTATTTCATATTATTTTGCATATCATGATTGCTATCTCTCCATGATTGCTACATCAAAATCTAACAATATTGAAAAATTAAGCACCTATTATAAATAAGAAAAAAATTATTTAATTTTAATTTTAATTTCTAAACACTTAAGTTTCAAATTTAATTAATATGTTTTTTTTTGTTTGGCATTGCAATAGCAAAGGCCTTGGTTTTCCTTGAAAAAACCCAAATAGATTCATTGAAAAAATGTGATCTCCAATATACCCTAAGTTTATATGCTTCAAATGTTATTATTCATTTCCAACAAAAAAATAATTCATATTTCAATTTATGTATTTTGATAATATGGATGAAGGGGTTTTCAAAGGTACCCTAAACCTTTTACAAGAGTGGATCAACCAACCAGCTGGAAAAAAGGAATATAGAGATTAACAAAGCAAAAAAAAATGATCCATGAAATAGATAAACAAAAACGCTACATAATAGCCAAGAAGGACAAATCCAAACTAAAACCGTCAATAAACTAGAGCTTTCACTATCAACAACTAGAACGCACAAAAAATATATCATGTTTCACACAAACTCAGAAAAAAATTATATTTTCACCTTATTGATGTTCCTTGGGTTGCTAGAGAACTTAGAAAATGTGCTACTACAAACCTGGCACCTCGAACAGGGCTAAAGGGAAACCAAGTTATGTTGGTGGTAAATTTTGCTAAAAACTTATTGTAATTCCACTTGAGCCACATTCCCAAAACATGCCTTCCAATACTAACATAATAGAGTGCCAATTCACCAAGTCAATCAAATAAATTGTGCCACCACTTTTATTCAGTATTCAGGAAAAAATCCAAATACCCTGAGGGGTAATCTTAATAACATGAGAATGTGCTTTGAAACTCTTTCTCATCATTGAAAAGGGTTCCAAGACCCAACCCCTCCAATGATAGTCTTATCCTTCAAATTGCACCAAATATTTTGTTATGAATTCCCTCTACACTTTTGAATACACCAAACTCTAGAAAATACCTCTCCCGATACCTTCACTTGAAGCTCACACCTATTTTAATTAAACCAAATTTTATAAATCTTGCATTGCTTTAGGCCCGATCACCAAATAGATCTTGTGAATTTCCTATCACCACCCTGGGTATTAAGGAATTCAACAACATATACTTATGCCACCTACTCTTGATTTTTGAAATTATGGTTTGAATTCTTCTAAAATTTAAATTCAAATATTAGCCACATTTGAGGTACAAAATCTTACGTTCAACACATTTTCCAAGGGATCACTACTATCACAGATCAAATCCATTTGAAAACACAGATTATATCTTCAATATTTCATTTTATATTTAATTTAATCCATTTGGGAAACCCTCCTACCAAATTGTGCATATTTCCTGCATAAGTCCCAAGTTTGCTAAAAAATCCACCAATCTATTTTCTTCCCTAAAAATATGTTTAATATCAATCGATTTGACGGTTAAAATTTGTATTTGGGTTTCAACAAGTTCATTTGCATTCGTCCAATAGGATACCTAAATACCTTTGAGCATATTAATGGTATTAAGGGAATCCCCTTCAATAATTACCTTCCTACCATTCAAAATTTCCAGCTGGAAAAGCCCTTGAAAGAGACACTGCAACTCCACCAAATTATTGGTTTGATGATCTAAATTTTTAGTGAAAGCTAATAAAATCCTCCCATGAGAATCTCTAACCAATCCCCTTGAAATGGTTGGTCCCAAATTACCTTTAAAAACTCCATCAAAATTTACCTTCAACCAATCATGACTAGGAGGTTTCCAAATAGTAGTATGTTTGGTAGGAGCTTTAGGGTGATGTTTACGAGAATAATATCTAAATACAAGAGCAAAATACACTACCAACTCGTCAATATAAGTGGCCTTATCTAAAGTAATTGCATACACATTTTCAATAATGGTAGTAATAGCACAAAGTACCACAAACTCAGATAGATGAGAGATATTTTAAAAGGCTCTAGAATTTCTCCCCTTCCAAATACACCACCAAACATGAGGTAAACCGAAGGACCAAAAAAATTTAAGATGTGAAGATAGAAAAAGAGACCTCCTTTGAATGATCAAGTTAGATAATAGCTTTATAAAAACTCAAACCACACTAATGATCCTCAGTAACTAGGAGAAGATAGATTGAGAAAAAGGATAGTTAGATAACAGGTGCACATGTGATTCTTCAACACTACTACTGATGTAGGAACAATAGTATGAAGCTATATTATTCATCATAATGCAAGTATATATAATTACAATGGATGTTACGTAGGTTAAGTGGTTGCAATAATCTACCAAAGATGGCCAACTACTTAACTACTAGTTAACCAAATGCTAACTATGTATGTCCACTAACTGCTAGAAGACAAACAAGATCTCTAACAGTTAACTAACATCTAACAACATGCTAACAACCTATTTCTAACATGGGCATACTATGCCTCACGTGAATACAAAGTGCAATGAAATAGGAATAGCAAATAATAATAATAATTAACTTAGTCTTAAGTGGATAATCCTAAGTTATCCTCAACACTCCTACCAACCATATAAGCATTGGATCCCAATGCTCTCAAAAAATGTGGAAAATCTTTGGCCATCTCATGGTGAGGAATCCAGTGATCCATGTGTGGAAAGTGACCATGACGAGCAAAAAGGTAAGTAGTGGAAGAACCTTGTCTAGTGTGATGAGTCTTCATATCGAAAACTCTATCTGAAATGAGCGAAAGCTAAAGATCAGGTGCCACTGCTATTGTAGGACTAAAAACAAGATCAGGTACCAAAAGAGGGTCCTAAAATGGTGTCTCTAGAAATCGGTGCTCATCCAAAGGAACCCAAACTCTGCCTCCAACCTGTGGTGAGTGAGGATTGTGATGCTTTCGTACCACTCCCTGCGGAGTCTCCTGCAATTCCTATGGTACCTTGCCTAGAAGGCTTTTCCGATGCTTAGTAAGGGAAGTAACCTTAGCTTGCTCCTCCATGTGTGCAATGGTGGGAGTGGGCAAAGCCAAAGGTAACTTTTGTGGAACAAGTGGTTCAATAGTTGTAGGTGTACCCAAAATTATACCAATGGAATCAATGGCATATTTCTCATGAGTGAGAATGGTGGGTTCCTTAACCACTTGCTCTTGTGACTATTCATCATGTGGGAGTGAAACTTCTTCCTTTGCATGTTCCTTAGGTGGTGTTTTTTCTTCATTTTGTGTGGGACAAATGCTAGTACAAGCTAAAATAAGTGCTTGACTCAATGGCTTCCTTACTTTCCTACAACTTAACATCAAATTAGAAGTAGGTGTAGTGCTTTGTATCAAGTAGTTTTTACCATGAAACTCCAATGTGTAGGTGTTATTTTTAGCATGATAAATAGCATTCCTATCAAATTGATAGGGTTTACCTAGCAAGAGTCCACAACAATCCATATATGTGACATCACACCTAACTTTGTCCATAAAATTGTCACCAAAAGCAAAATTCAAGGTGCAAGTATGGGTGATGTTGGATGTGGAGTCTACATCTTTCCACCCAATTGCATAAGGTTGGTGATGTGGTTTGATGGGAAGTTTCAACTTCTCCACAACGGACATCACAATGAGGTTTTTTTGTGATCCGTTATCAATGATACAATCAACATATAAATAATGCGTCAAGTGGGCTCTAGTGACAAACAAATGATCATGCCCCCCTTGAGCAAACACATTGGACATTAGGGTAACTTTTTTCAGTTTATCCTTTAAAGTAGGATATTCTTCTTCTGTCCCTATAGCCAAAATGGGACCATCTTGTGGTTCCTCATGTGTAGGTTGTACAATTAGGGATTTATTCTTCTTAAAATTCTCAAAAGTATAGCATTTGGATTTTACATGTCCATGCTTTTTACAAAATTCATAATACAATGAAGAAGAAGAATCTTTAGCATGAAAGGAAGAAGAATGTGCTTTAGGAGAAGTGGGAGGAGAAGAAGTATGAGGGAAAGATTGAGAATTTTTATTCACATTCTGTTGATGTTGATTCCCGCATTTGGAAGAGACCTCCTGTGATGAACAAGACTTTTGATATGCACCAACTTTCTCCTCTGCAAGAATGGCATGATTGAATGCCACATCCAAGGTGAGGAAGACATTGAATTTGATCTCCCTAAAAATCTGATCGTGCAATCCACTAGTGAATTTATTAATAAAATCATCTTCTGAATATTTCACACCAAGTAGTACCCTCAACCTATTAAATTGGAAAATGAAATCAGAAACTGATATTCCATAGGTTTACCTCAATCTATACCACTTGGTAGTGAACTCACTTTGGTAGTTTTGTGGAAAGAAGGTGTTTTTCAGAATTTGAGTTAATTCTTTTCAAGTCATGGTGGCATTATGGCTCTGCATTTCTACAAGGAGAACTTTTACTAAACCTGTGAGTTTTAGTGTAGCAAATGTGGCTTTTTCATCCTCCGTAATTTCAGCATAAGCAAACCAAGTTTGCATATCCAAAATCCATGCAGATAAGACATCGGGATCCCTAGATCCATAATACATTTTAACCTCACATTTAGCTTTGTTGGCATGATTATGGTGGATTTTGATTTCACCAGGATTGAATTGCACAACAAAATATCTTACCTTATCTTCTAAAATGTCTACTGCAAAATGTTTTCCATGTTTGATCTGAGGTCTTGAGCCATATTTTTCCTAGTATATGCCAGACTAGGAGGATTACAAAATGGTCTTGCAAAAACTTAATCTAGGCTTAGGAACAATTTTAGTTACCTATGTAGCCAAATTGCCTAGATTTTACAAGTTTTTCTCTCAAAATTACCAAATTAGGGCTAATTAGTGCTTTACAACTGAGAAATATTAGCATTAATAAAATGCAATTTTTAGCCCTTACAAATGCCACAAAATCTGGTTAGGATCAAAAAATATGAATCTTTGGAAAGTTTTGAACCCAACGCAAAAATTTGGTTAAAAACTGACCAATAACGGGAAAGTTATCACCTGTTGAAGTTTTGCTCCTCCTTTGTGTTTATTTGATGCCAAAAGGTGAAATTTGAATTCAATTTTTTGAATTTTGGAATATTCCTTCAAAATATTCTCTTCCTACCAGTTTTGAAATGGGTGCCAAAAATAATAAAATGTGATTTTAAGCCCTTGATCAACTGTCCTCGTAAGTCACAAAAACCAACTCAACATGTGCAACTAACAAGAGGACTTGCATATGCTACCATGTGGCAGCCTCTGGGTTCCTCCTCAAGAATCGTGCGCCCACAACCGACGCTCTGGCACACGTGTGAGCGCGAAGCCAATAGTAACCACCGTATGGTGATTGCTATAGTTTATGCGCCTCAATGCATTTAAATAGCAAATTTTCCTGCCATGCAGGCAATGTGGGATTATATCCCACTATCCCTTCCTCCGTCGACGACCGCGAACTGTCGAAAAACAGTGAAAATACCTACCAAAAAAATAGCTTCTTGCTTTTGAAACACAGCTACCCACTGTTGGATAACTATGAACCCATCAAAACTGGATTTTTGCCCCAAAAAATTCATCGTCCATCGCCGAACATGATTTTCGGTCATCGAAAAAATTTTAACCTTAGATAAAATTTTAAATTTATTTTGCCGGTTTTCTTTTACACATCAGAAACTCGATTTTTTAGTCGAAAAATGGCTGCAATCGAATTTTAGTGCTAGGAATCGTCTGCAACTCCCGTAAATTCTTGAACGTCGAATTTTGAAACTGCATGAACTAGCTTTGCTCGTTGGGGAATTTCATCTATGAGGGTTGCTGCCACGATTCGATGGCAGCATTGGCTTCTAGGTTGACTAGTTGTCAAAGTGTACTAAGTGCAGGCAACGCCTTGCTCCTCCTCGATTGTTGTCAAACGTTAGTGGCACCATCAAGACTGGCCATCGATGCTAGTGGTCGGTCAACAAGTCTGGCCCGACACAGCTGGCAGGTGCTACTGTCAGGGCTTTGGTGGTCGAACGTTGGTTGATCGAAGCCGTTGCTACCAAAAAGTATCGGTACCTCCCAACTGGTAGTGATCACCGATCATTTGGCTAAGGCTGCTAGCCTTGTGGCCCATCAACTAGGTGGCCACTAATGCTTTGAGTAGGCTAAAACAAGGCTTCTTTTGGAATGCAAGTTGAAGCTCCCACTTGAACTCAACTGCAACTTGTTCTTTGGCAAAACCTTGGTGCTTCTTGGCAACCTTCGACAAACTTTGGGCAGATCTACAATATCCACCTCTTGGCCACAACTTGGCCTCAACTGATGCTTAACACCTAGTGTAGGGGTAATTTCTCCCTCTATCACCTCAGCTTCACTTGTGTTGTGGGTGACTTCAAGCCAACTCCAAACAACACCTCCTAGGATCTGCAATGAAGTGGTAGCTCTCTCCTCCTTCCTGCAATTCTCCTGAAGCTAACTGATACCAATGATGTAGGAACAATAGTATGAAGCTATATTATTCATCATAATGCAAGTATATATAGAATTACAATGGATGTTACGTAGGTTAAGTGGTTGCAACAATCTACCAAACATGGCCAACCACTTAACTACTAGTTAACCAAATGCTAACTATGGATGTCCACTAACTACTAGAAGACAAAAAAGATATCTAACAATTAACTAACATCTAACAACATGTTAACAACCTATTTATAACATGGGCATACTATGCCTCACGTGAATACAAAGTGCAATGAAATAGGAATAGCAAATAATAATAATAATTAATTAGGCTTAAGTGGATAAGCCTAAGTTATCCTCAACAACTACATAGGTAGCATCTATTCGGGATAACCAATCCCATTTTCTACAAATTATCCAATGTAAATCACTTCCCTTGAGCTATAAAACAAAAGAAAATATTAACTTTAGGGGTAAGACCCTTTATCCAAATATTACTAATCAAAAACCAAGTGTCAAAGGGAACATCTAACAACATGTAAGTTGACTTAATAGAAAATAAATTGTCCTTGTCAATCTCCCACACCAATAGATATACCCTATATTGGTTAGGAATAACCATCCATCTTTTGGATGTCCATCAGAGCTTTTATCACAATGTATTCTTCCTGCAAAAAATTAAAAAAAGCAAAAGGTTTCTAGTATTTTCTATCATTAAAAAATATAGTGAAGTCACACACCTTCAGCATGAAAGCTTAATTTATGATCGGTTTCACCAGACTTAGGTGAGGATATGATTCTATCGATCTATCAATTGTCCATGTGTATTTCCAAAAATCATTTCTCTACACATTTCCTAACACCCATCTTCACCCCATTATGATATTAGAGTGGTTGTTAAAAATACTACACTAGAAGGTTGAGCCAAGTGTAGGGCTTGGGTCTATGAGAAAATTACCAATGTTACCTAAATATTTGGTTGACAATATTTAACCCAATTAAAATTATCTTTTTGAACCAATCTCCAACCCTATTTAGTTATTAGTGCTTTGTTTAACATTTTCATTCTTATTAATACCAAACCTCTCAACTCTTTCCTACTGCACACCTGATCCCATACCGCAATTGAGAACTTATTCTTCTTAGAACTAGACAAAATAAATAATCATTAAATTTATTCAATTTTCTAAAGAATATTTCCTAGAATATAAAAGTGAGAGAGTAAGTATGGTGGTATGCTCTAAAAAGTAGACTTAACTAGCATAATTTTACCTACTTTGCTCAAAAGCACCCCTTTCCATCATACCAATTTTATTTGAACCCTTTCTACGATTGGTTCCCATAGAGAAGTCTTAATTCCTCCTTTTAATATTGGAAATCCCATATAAATTGAAGGAAAAGAGTCAATCTCATATCCCAATATCTCATCATTTTCCTCTGCCTATCGAGAGGAGTATTTAGGAAGAACATCTTACTTTTTCTCAAACTCACTTTCTACCCAATCACTCTTCCATAGTCTTGGATGATATATTTCATATCTTTGACCTGAGGGATTGAAGCTAAAAAGGATAATAATGTATCATTATCAAATTGATGGTGTGATATTGGGTCAATGGTCGCTGCAAGTTTGATTCCCACCACTATGGGATTCACCTTCAGAGCTCTTACGAAAGACTTGGCTAGTAAAATAAATAGATACAAAGACATAGGATCCCTATGATGAATTTATTTGAAACTGCTAAAGTAACCATCCAGTGATTCATTAACTAGGATTGAGAACTTCATTGATTATATACAAAGCTTTGACCAATCTAATGCAAAAAGGCTTGAAATAAAATTTCCCTAGAAATCTAAGCAGAATTCTCCATGAGACCTGGTCATATGCTATATTCATATCAAGTTTGAGGAAGTTTCTTGACCTTCTACTTTTTTTCTATAGAATTAATCAACTCATGCACTGCAATAACACCATCTTAAATTTGTCTTCCTTCTGAAAATCCACTTTGAGGATGGTTAATAATTGTTGAAAGGTATAAGTTGATATTTTTCACCATAGATTTAATGAGAATTTAAAAAAGTGTAATACAGATGCTAATCTTCTTAAAATTAGAGAAATATTTACCACCTACCAACTTTGGGATAAGAACCATAAATATTGAGTTTACATCATCTAAAATTAAATTAGACTCCTAAATTTCCCTCATAGTTGAGTAGATGTCACCACCTATGATGTGTTATAACCTTTGAAATAAAATAGGATGAAAGTCATTTGGCCTTAGAACTTTCATACCACCCATAGAGAAGATAATGGCCCTAATGGGTACCTCCACCTAGGGTCTTATGAGAGTATGACACAAATGAGTGACCATACCTCTTATAGGAAGAACATCTCATGGGTCTATTCTCATAAATAATCAACTAAATCCATGGACCCTATCTAGACACACAAGTTTGATTTGGCTAGGTAAATTATCCTTCGGATCCACCATGATGCACATTCTAGAAAAAATCATCCTGGTCTTGGCTTTGGTAGCTGATTTAATTAATACTAGGTCCCTAAAAGATTTAGCTATGCCCCACAAAATATCTTCATACCAAATATGAAAAGATAAATCTAGGAGTCGCACCTATATGGGGGCCAAGTTCACCTTTTGCATATTGGGGTTTAAGTATAGACCTCATTTTCATAGAAAGAGACCCATATTTCCAAAGAAACAGGGGCCTTCACCTAAAATATGCTTCACATCCTCATCATCATTTAGTTTTATGAGAAAGAAGGTATTAGATATTGCAATAATATCAAGCAAACCTAGTGGCTTCCATTTTAGAATCACCTAATATCGAGTAGAATAAATATTTGATCTACCACCTTAGAACTTGTCAACCAAGTTCCATGACCCTTCCTCCATAATCACATCCAAGAGTTAGTTTTACACCACCAACCTATTATAGATTGGAGAAAGATCAATGAGGGGTTTTGACAGATGAGGTCATAAGCCTTTAGTGGTAACCATAGCAAAGGAGGACACCCCAAGGTTAGAGGGGTGACCAAGCCTTGGGGACCCACTCACAGGTACCCTAGAGGACACCCCACTATGATCAGGCACACATATTTCCCTTTCCTTCCTAACTAGCTCCTCGAGGGGCACACCTTTCTGTTGTCCACCCAATCCTCTAGCTCCTTGTAGAGTGCTAGTGCATCCATCTTCTTGCTAACCATCAATTCTTTTAAATTCCAATTGACAATTAGTGCTTTCATCACCCTATAAATTGTGAATGCCTCCTCCCTCCTACTCATCAACATTTCCACCACCCTTCAGACTACCACCCTCATTACTCGTAGCCACATGACCAACCTACTCAAATGTCTTCTTGCCACCCTGTTCCATTCTCAAGTACACCTTCATTGTCCTAGCACTACTGCACTCACCTTCACTTATTTAAATATTATTATAATAATATTAATATTATATTATTATAATTTGTTGCATTGATGCATTTGCCTTCGTTTCACTAGCACTTTTGCACTATTTCACTTGCCTTCACTACCCTAACACTACTGCACTTGCCTTTTCTACCCTAGCATTTCCACTCTTACCTTCGTTAGCCTAACATTGTTGCATTGCTACACTAACATTTTATACCCTAGCACTGTTGTACTCACCTTTGCTACCCTAACACTACTACACTTACCTTCACTTCCCTAGGCACTGTTGGACTCACATTCACTACAATAACACTTTTTTGCCCTAGCACTCCACTAAGTCTGAAGTTCCACACTAAGTGTCAACAAATATTGGATATTATCCATGTATCGCTTTAATATTTTTATTTATAATTTACATATTACATTCATAATTTAAAAATTGCCCTCATCTTCTTCATGGTTTGACTATTGATATTTTCCACTTTATACTCACAGATTACTCATCTAACTAATAAATACATGTACTAATCACAACTCATCAATTTGCATGGGGTTAATTTTTTGATCAAGAACAAGATGCTATTTTTCATTAAAAAATGCAAAAGTTTATTTTAGAATATTAGCTAAAACCATTGAGTGCTAGCCAGCAACCTCTATGAGGCATATTATATAATATTTAGAGGACTAAAACCTTTAATATTTTTAACCTCCTTGCTATACAAATATAATATTATTTTCCTTTAGAAATAAAAAATATTTAATTATAAATAAACATCATTTCAATATTTAATTTTAATTTTTACTTAGCCTTGTAATATTATTGTATATATTTTTACATACATCTATTTATTTAGCCTTAAACAGTTTAGTTATTTTAAGGATTTTTTTATGATGCATACTATTATTATTTTATTAAAATAATTAAATATTTATGTAAATAATTTTGAGATATTAATTGGTAATATAAAATTAAAAATATTATTTATATTATATCATTATAATATAATCACTTTAAGTCATATATAAATTATATATTATATGTATATTCTATAACGTAGATAATCAATTCCTCTATGTTACATGGTTTATGAAGTATTTCTCCATAATACATGATGGGTTCCTAACTATCGTTTAAGAACCTTAACCGGTAGTGATCCACCTCTTCTTCCAACCATAGGAGATTATCATCTATGCCTTGATTGATATTTAAAGAGATTATTTTTCTATTATTGTCCTAGGATAAAAGTCACATAGTAAAACCATATTTCCAACCTTGTTATATTATGTGACATCTTTTGCCAATGGCACATATGGATCTTTATGATCTAAGTCACATTTCTTATAAAACTTTGACTATTGTAGAGCAAAATAACGAGTTGCAATGCTAATTAATTTGTCATTATCTCTAATTTTAATTTTTATCTTTTTTGGGGGGGGGTTTCCTTTCTCATCTTGTATAAGTTTTTTTTTTTGTAATATTATGAAAGAGGGTTTTGAAAGGCATCCTTGAACCTTTTACATCATCTCGACTAGAGGAGAAAATCCCAAAAAAAACAACTAAACATAACTATCAGCCAACTCCAAATAGGGGAACCCAAAAGTAGGAAAGGACAAACTCTTTTATTAATATTGTTACTCCTCCATGTCATTTTCCATTTTATGTTGTTTTATTCGATATTGGTTTTTTTTTATTTTTTTCATAAATTGCAATCTTGTATTCATCATTTTCATGTGTTTCTATTAGTACAATTACATTATTTGCTTTAACTATATGCTATAGATTGAAACCTCTTTCCATTTACATTCATGAAAAATTCCAACTCATCAATATTAAGGTATGCTTACCTATTTTTCAACCATACCTTTTACTCATACTTCAGGTTTTCTTTCCTTTTTTTCATTCTATCCTTGGCTCTTCTTATTTTATAGGAGTAAGATCCTCATCTAGATAAAAATGTGAACTCCATAGCAATCCTTTATTTATAAGAACCTACCTTTTATTTCCTATACTACACATTGTAACTTGGATTTGTCTAGCTCTCATTTCTTGCCTTACGTTTTCTAGCCTACATGTTTGTTGAATTTGTCTTCTCTAATGAATTTTATAAAAAATTAAAGTCTCTTGTTCATTTAGTTATGTTTTCTTATTCTCCATGCTATTTTATTCCTTTAATGATGAGGTTTGTTAACCTATTTTGTATTTTCTTTTTTTACATTTTTATTTGTTTTTCTATTAAACATTTTTGTTTCTTTGACTTGATTTTTATATCGCTTGCCACTTATGCCCATGACCTAGTGTTACATAGATTTATTTTTATTAACATGAATTATTAACCAATATGCAAAAATATTAGATCATTCATCCACAAATAATTATCCAGAATAACAATTACACAATGGGATAAAGATATATAATACCATTCATATAGGATAACACCAATAATACTCAAGGAAGGAATAAATTCACAAGATCATCTAAGATGCGAGAGCCACTTAGAGAGGGCAAAGTCCCATAAACCACTTTGTGGGTAAATATGATTACATATGATTGATCTCCATCATGATTACAATGAAAAATATCCCTAATTTATATATTCATTTTCTAATTCTAATTTGGAGAGCCAACTACTAATATAATCTTATATTATGATATAATATAATCAATCTTGTCTGGCACATGCCTCCCGTCATATAATATAATATCATGTCCCCATATATCTATTCCTAGGTACCCTAACTTTCCACCCTCCTTACAATTTTTTATCCTTAAAATATATGAAGAAATAAGATAATATGATTTGCTAAGCAATGTTAGAAGTTGGTACCAATATTGATCATCCATCCATCCTAGTGAAATATTGATTTATGGTGGTCTTTGTTGATGTTGGTATGCCATTTTTTCATTTAAGTATGCAAATCTACTTTGTTGGATCTATGCTTCTGCTATTTTATTTTTATCATTCAAATGATGCATCCACTTGTTCCTTGATGTTGATGTACCACTCTAAAAACCAATATTACTATAATTTCTCTACATACATTGCCATACTTGGTGTGATTCTAATTCCATGTAGAACAACAATATTGTTCCCTTGATCCATACCTCTAATATTTTTTTCACTCATGGTGGTGTGGATGGTAATATACTACAATATTAACTTTATGTTCTATGATATTTGACTCCTTACCATTTGACTCTATTATTTTAAAATTTTCTACACATTGTTATTTTATGTTCTCTTTATTTGGTATGTCCTTGTGCTCTTCTAACAAATTCTCCTTGGAATCTACTACTGTTATTTTCAAGGACTTTAGTGCTACTAATTCTTCCATGGAATCTATTGCTACTACTTCCTTCTTGGATCCTATTTTAGGTTCATATATTTGTTCTTCAATTTGTTTCTTTGCAATCACTTCTTGGTATTCCTTGGATCCTTGCTCCTTAATATGAGAAATATCCTACAATGTTATCTTCTTTTTCATGTATCATAAATTCATAAGCTTATTTTGACCATTAATGTTAATAATACCTAAAGAATCCACCCAAGGATAACCAAGGACAATATGCACATCATTCATCTCAGTAGCATATAAATCTGAATGTAAAACATATTTATCCATGGTGATCTTCAAATGTTTAAAATTTTTAACATTCTTCCCCTCAAGATGTATGTTCTTTTTTTTTTTTGCTTGAACTTGCAACCTCTTTGATGGGGGAACCAAATATCTCAGCCCAAATACTCACAAACTCTCATTCATTAAACTTGGAAAAATTTACAAAAATGGTAGACTCTGCCAAATAAAATTCTTTTACAGAAAGATAGTTTATTAAATTTTACATTACATTATAGCATTCCAATTTTGGAAGAAAAACAACCTAACAGGTCCAGAATGGCCCTCTTGCCTTCACGGTTGCAACTTTGTCTCCATAGTTTCTCGACTGCAACTCTGTCTGCACTATTTTCTGACCCTTGTGCATGCCTTCACTTCCCCTTTTAAACTCTTTGGCATGACTCTCTGTTTTCCTTTTCTAACCCTTTGTTTCATTTCCTGTCCCTCTTTGTTGTTCTGGATTTTGAAACATTTCGACTCTTGGTATTCGTTCGCTTTCACTGCACCTTGGTGCCATGTGCTTGTCCAGTGCCACCATGGTAGACTCTGTCCACCTTTCAACCCATGATGACGTTTGGGATACCCATTGCTCGACAATTTCTTCTGTAACGGCCTCTGTAACCGCCTACATTTCCTTTCCTTTTATTTGGTCGTGAAAATGCAACATGTCGCGATATCGTGATATTTTTGCTTTACTGCCTTCCTATCCCTCTTCGAGTCGCAAAAATGCAACATGTCACAATATCACAACACTTGTGATTTTCCGGCCTTCTTGCCCTTTGCGAGTCACGATAATGCGACATGTTGCGATATCACGACACTTTTGCTTTTTGGCCTTCCTACCCCTTGCGAGTCGCAAAAATGCGACATGTTGTGATATCATGACACTTTTTCTCTCCTACGCCCCCTTTCGCCTTTTGGCCACGATAATGCGACATGTCATGATATCGTGACACTTTTCTCTAGTGCGCCTTCCCTCGCCTTTTGGCCACAATAATGCGACATGTCATGATATTGCGACATTTTTCCTTTTCGGCTCCTCTTTCTCCATTTTGGTCGTGAAATCGTGACATGTCGCAATATTGCGACACCTTTCCTTTCTGACTCCTCCTCGCCTTTCGGGTCATGAAATCGTGACATGTCACGATATTGCGACAACTTTGCTCTCTGCCTTATTTCTCTATTTTGGGTCGCAAAAAAGTGACATGTCACAATATCGCGATAGTTTCCTTCCTTGCCTTCTTTCTGCTTCGTAGGTCATGATTTCGTGACATGTCACGAAATCGTGACATTTTCTTCTCTGGCCCTTCTAGTCTTGTTTCGATTGCGATTTCGCGACATGTCACAAAATCGTGACATTTTTGCTTCGCGTCTTCTCTTTCCTCCTACGTTGCAAAAATGTGATATATCACGATATCACGATATTTTTTGCTTCACGCTTTCTCTCTCCTTCTTGAGTTGTGAAAATGTGACATGTTACGATATCGCAACACTTCTCTCTCTTGCACCCTCTCTCGGCTTTTGGTCATGATTCTGTGACATGTCGTGATATCATGACACTTTTCTCTCTTAAGCCTTCTCTTAGCTTTTGGTCACGATTCTATGACATGTCGCGATATCGCGACACTTTTTCTACTTGAGCCTTCTCTCGAATTTTGGTCACGATTCTACGACATGTCATGATATCGTGACACTTTTCTCTCTTGAGCCTTCTCTTGGCTTTTGGTCATGATTCTGTGACATGTTGCGATATCGTGACACTTTTTCTACTTGAGCCTTCTCTCGGCTTCTGGTCACGATAATGCGACATGACGTGATATCATGACACGTTTTCTACTTGAGCCTTCTCTCGACTTTTGGTAATGATCTTGTGTCATGTCGTGATATCGCGACACTTTTATCTCTTGAGCCTTCTCTCAGATTTTGGTCGTGATTCTATGACATGTCATGATATCATGACACTTTTTCTACTTGAGCCTTCTCTTAGCTTTTGGTCGCGATTCTACAACATGTCGCGATATCATGACACTTTTTTTACTTGTTGTATTTTGCCTTTCGTTGGATGCTCCTGCATCAAACAACCAGGGTGGATGGAGAAGTGACCTTCACTTCTGTATTGTTCTATCCCCTTCTTTTTAACTGGCCTGTACAAGCTCTCCAAGCTTTAGCAAAATCTGCATCTACAAGGTACAAACCCTTAAGTTCTTCAGATCTCACAACTTTCACTCTCATTGTTGTTAGTAAAATATTTTTATCCATCTCCTTCAATGGCTTCAACTTGTGACGCACTCCACCTTTCGTCAGAGAGTAAGTATTCGCATGCCCATCATGCATCGCACTTCTGTCAAATTGCCATGGCCTCCCCAAAAACAAATGGCAAGCATCCATAGGCAAAACATCACATAGAACCTCATCTTGATAAGTTCTAATATGAAATTTAACTAAACATTACTCATTGACTAATGCTCTGTGATCTTTCTGCAACCACGCAATCCGATATGGATGTGGGTGTGCCCTCTTCTCCAATTTCAACTTAGCAACCATTTCTCTTGAAACCAAATTATCTGTGCTACCATTATCTATGATAACATTACAGACCTTACCTGAACATTTGCACCTTATGCGAAACAAGCTCTTCCTATGGTTTGGTCCTTTCTCCTCATTCAACAAGGTTCTCCTTGTGACCATAGCTTCTCCTCTCTCTCTTCTCACAAATCTTAACCACAGATCCTTGTGTAAACTGCCTCACTTTTGACGATCTACTCACACACTCAGAAACTCCTACTCTTCCATAGATCCTGGTGCAAACTACCTCACTTTTAGTGATCTGTTTACACACTCAGAAACTCCCACTCTGATACCACTTGATGGGGGAGCCAAATATCTCAGCCCAAATACTCACAAACTCTCATTCATTAAACTTGGAAAAATTTACAAAAATGACAGACTCTGCCAAATAAACTGCTTTTACAAAAATATTGTTTATTAAATTTTACATTACATTACAACATTCCAATTTTGGAAGAAAAAATAGCCTAACAGGTCCAAAACGACCCTCTTACCTTCACGGCTGCAACTCCGTCTCTTCAATTTCTTGACTGCAACTTTTTCTACACTGTTTTTCGACCCTTGTGCATGCCTTCGCTTCCCCTTTGCAAAATTTTATTCTATTCAAATAATTCTTGGATAATTTCGTGTGGAATCTAAAGAGCTTTAACATGAGTGGTCATTTGAAGGAATATGATTAGTATTGAGGGAGATATGACCATGTGAAGTAAGTCATTTGGAACAAAGATAATGATAAATTTTCGAATTGTATTTTTTTGAAAGATATAATTTGTTTATCATGGTAAGCAAATCAATTGTAATTTATTTTGTTCTAGCTCTTGTACCACTTGTTACATAACTCTATTTTTACTAACATAATCAATAACCAATATGCAAAAATATTAAACCACTCATCCATAAATATTTATCCACAATAATAATCATATAATGAGATAGAGATAGATAATATCCTTAAGGTAGGGTAACGCCAATAATACTTCTTAAGGAAGGAATAACTTCATAGGATCTCCTAATATGAGAGTGTAAAGTACCATAAGCCACTTCATGGGCAAATAAAATTACATATGATTGATCTCCATCATGATTACAATAAAAAATATCCCTTATTTTTATAGCCATTTTCTTATTCTACTTTGGGAAGTTAATTACTAATATAATATTATAATATAATCAACCTTGGGTGTCCCATTCAAACCCTCATACAATATAATATCAAATCCTCATATATTTATTCCTAGGTACTCTAACATCTAGTCTCCTCTAATTTATTTTTCAATTATTACTCTCTCGTCATCATGCTTGCAAATTTTATCTATTTGTAATAGATTTTCTCCTTTTATTTTTCTTTGTTGAATTGCATCTCAATTTGAATATGAAATCCATTTATAGAATCATAACTCCTACAAAAGCCCCTTGTACTAGACGATTTCAATTTTACCATTGATGTCTCCAATAGATTGATTTAAACAAACTATTCTCAAATTATTTTTTGTTGTTCTATAATGAGGTTTTGTTGTTTTCTCATAATTATGGTCAATTCAAACATCTCATGTTGTAAGGGCTGTATAGATTCTTTTAAAACAAATAGTTTACCATGAAATGGACTAGCTACTATATGAACTCATATATTCAATTTAACTTCACCTATTTTTATTTTGTCTCCTTTTTGTTGTGGGTTTTTCATTACCGAATTTGCCACTTCTTAACAAAACAAACACTAGAATATTTGAGATTTGAGTTTTTCAATCCTCACGCCCCACCAAATATATTTATTAGAATTTCAAACTTTTGGACCACAAAATAAAAATATTAAAAGAATAAAAGAACAAGATATTTAGGTTCAAAGTTTTTTTTTTAATTTTGTTTGCTATCATTTTCTTGTCATGAAAGAACCATTGAACATATACCTGATTTATCAAGTACACCTAAATCTATGAATTACATTAAAATTTACCTCCACCACTTCAACCTACATCCACCTTGAAAATTAATCTATATTATTTAAATTTACTTCTACCTTTAAATTATATATATATATAATTTTTATCAAATAGACATAAATATACATAAGGAACTCAATCCATTAACTATTCATAATAAAAAGCGTCGTGGATGATCGATACGGAAACCTCACAGAAATTACCTTTGATGGTCATGTTTGTGGCCAGCCACTAAATTATCCTCCTGGTAGGCTTCTTGTGACCTGCTTCAGGTTTTCGTCGATTGTGTCAAGTGGTGTGTTTGGTCGGCAGAGTGAAGTAAACTCATCCGTGGAAAAATATTGAATTGGGAATAGACTCTATTTTATATAAACGGCAGACGGGACCACAATGGCAACGACAACATTAGCAGGTCAGGGCCAATGAAAGTTGCCATTCAGTTGGGCGGCGCAGACTTAGTTGCCATTCAGTTGGGCGGCGCAGACTTGGATAATCTTTGACGTCAATGGCGATATAAGGAATGTGGGAAGATATTTCTAACACACGAGGAGAACAAAAGAAGACGATTTGACAACATGGCAACTAATGTGGGAAGACGTTTCTAACACACAAGGAGAACAAAAGAAGACGATTTGACAACATGGCAACTTGACACAACGACAAACAAGTCATTTCGTACGGCCCGTGATCCACTGTCAAACAAGCCAGTTTGTACTGCGTGTGATACACGTAATGTTATGGGTAGTTGCCTCCATCAAATGTTAAAAAGTAAATAGCTTTTAACTTTCATTATATGACGATCTTTAGCTTTTAAGATTCATTATATGACTACCTATCTTCATTTTTTCCGTCAAAGTTAAATGGTATCCCTCTGGGAGGGTATTTGGTCCTTATAATTTTTAGTAGACTTCTCGCCTTGATCCACCTCAGCGTGTGGAGGGTCACCCCCTACCGGACATTAAAAATGTATTTCATTTCTAGCTATAGAGATTTTCACAGGGTTAATTTACTGTACAATATAATTAATTGAAGGTTGATTATATTTTTAACCTTAAAATCAAACTTTAAACCTACTTGCTCAAATAATCATACTAAACATGTCCATGTCCATCTACACCAGTGTAAGTTAGCAGTGTTAACTATACACTTGTTCTTACCTTAAAGAACTCCTCTTTACTATACACTTGTTCTTACCTTAAAGAACTCCTCTTTACGACACTAATTCCCTGCCATGCCGCCAGAGTTTTACCTTCTGTACACATGATTCATTTCATGTGCTCTGGGGTTCGATACTTGCATTTCGAGTTTATATTGGGTTTAACTATTATGTTGCTACTGCTTATGCACATGAGTGAAAATACGTGATCTTTGAGTGTCATCTGAGTAAATACCAAGTGCACATAGTGCTCAATGTATATAGCTGCATGATGGGATGTAGAAGTATGAGAAACCCAGTACTCTTTCTTAAGTTAAAATTTCTTGTACAGTCCACTACATTTCTACATGCTACATGGTAAATAAAAAGACCCATCCTATCTTAAATGTCTCATCTTCATTCTCATCAGTTTGAACTTCTCTCCAGATCTATCCTTACCAAGTAGCATCAACTCTTTCCATATATTCCAGCCTTCATTGCGCTTCAGCTATATTTATGACAAAACACCATTCCACTTTAATATTAATTCATAGTCTCTTTAAGTTACTATTAAAAGTTCTATGTTTAAATGGATGCTTTACTCTTATTTAGCTTAGAAAACAAATTCTATGTTTAACAATCGTTTTTGAAAAACAACTAAAACCAAATATTCAAATTTTCGTGATTTTCCAGCAATGAAGTAAAGGACTAGCCGTTCTCAAACACCGTACCAAAGATTGTGATTGGGAAGTGTCCAAGCAGCTCATGTTGGAAATTAAAGAAATTTGGAAGCTTCAGAAGAAGCATATTCCCTATCTATTTTACCTCCGAATAAGGACAATATTGAAATTGAAGACTTTCACCGGTTTCTTCCTATGGAGCTATGGTTCATTTTAAATGGTTTTATGGTCTACTAGTCAACTTTTCGTGCTCTTCGGGGAATGAAGTAAAGGACAGGCAGTTCTCAAACACCGTACCCAAGATTGTGATTCGGAAGTGTCCAAGCAGCTCAGGTTAGAAATTAAAGAAATTTGGAAGCTTTAGAAGAAGCATATTCCCAATCAATTTTACCTCCGAATAAGGACAATATTGAAGTCCTTCACTGGTTTCTTCCTATGGAGCTATGGTGCATTTACAATGGTTTTGTGGTCTAGTTCTGAATGGTAAGGTGTGATTGTCATGAGATTCTAAGCAATATAGATGGTCTCCCGAGAGTATTTTCTTGGTCACGGTGTTGCACTTCTAAGGAATACTTGGCGTTCAAGTGCATGCGATGGTATTTACTTTACAACCGTCAGCAATAAAACAAATGTTGTCATTAAGCACCTGGAAGGTATAAGCCAATCAATTGCACAACTTATCATCCTTTTTCCAAACTGCATAGGCATGTTGTTTTGCTGTCACTCCAACGATCGCAAATGCATGGAATTTAATGCCATTGTTTTTATTTACTTCTACATCCGATTTCTTTGGAACATGTCATTCCATTCACTTATATTAAATGAAATTATTACTGTTTACTTTGACCAACAATTATTGTGCTGTTATAACCATCCAAATCAGACTATTGTTTCACAATTTTCTTAAGAAATCAAGTTATAGAATAATTGATTAATAATATAGTCTTCAAATAATTTGTATTATAGATATAAATACAAATTTTTAAAGAAATTAGATTTAAAAGTAATAGATTAAAAAATCTTACAAGCAAAAGATTATATGGTTGTAAATTTTGTATTTTATATATAATTATTAGATTAACCATTGTGACAAGCAAAGATTTACGAGGCTGTAAATCTTAATTTTTAAAATAAAAAGCCTTACATTTCTGAGTATAGTGGTATGTAAAAACTATTTCTTATGCAACATGTATATTATTTGCATTCATTAATTATAATTGAAGACAATGAACTCAAAATCCAAGCCTTACCCAAGCATGGAGGATTCAGGAAAAACTATCATATAGCACTATTATATATTATATCCATATTTCAAAATGATCATCATATAGATAGGCCAAGAAAAACTATCAATATAGCACTATTATATATTATATCCATATTTTAAAATGACCATCATATAGATACGCTAAGATCGACTCAGTGAACCCTAGATACTAGGATTCTAAGCAATTAATTCAACTTATCTCTCTTCTTGGCATGTGACGGAGGCTAGACAAAGTAATAATAAAACTGTTAAAATAATAAAATAAATATTAATTTAGACTAATTAATTTTTCGATGAACTTAGCATTAAAACTTAATATTGGAATAAATTAATTAAGGTTTAATTAATTTAGTATTAAAATCAAGAATAATTCAACTTGATTTAAAATTAAAATTAATTGAACATTAAAAGTTAATATTCAAAGGAATACACGCCCTTTTAAAAGTATTTGTCATCTCGAGTCATCAGTTTTCTCGAGGGGTCATTGTAGATACAATGGTGAGTTAGGACAGGGCTAACACGATGGAACTCCCTCCATCTGGTTATCTAAATTTCAACTTTGACAGAGCTTCTAAAGGGAAATTGGGTTTGGCGGGCGCAGGGATTTTGTTTAGAATCTTAGGGGGCAAAATCCTTCTTGCATTTACTAAAAACATGGAAATTATTTCAGGGTGTTTTCCAACCATTTCACTAAAGCTGGAACATTATTTCAGGGTGTTTCCCACCTGAACTAGATGAATTACAGGAAACTAATCATAGAAGGAGATTCACTGAATATTATAAACATGATTAATGACAGCCAAAATCCCTCTTGGACTGCTGCAAATTTTATAACTGAATCTAGGAGAATGATTCAAAATTTAGAAGAACCATCGGTTCAAGGAAGTTAACAAAACTACGAACTTCCTGGTTAATCAATGTCTTACACAACAATATCTTCATATTTGGATAGGTAATTTCCTAGATTGCCTTAGATCATTCGAAAATGAATTCAAGCAAAGGTTGGAACCCTCCCCATTGGATGTTTCTTTTTGAATGTTTTGGTTGGACCTATGTGCCTATTTTTTTATCTTTATTTATGCATGTGGGCCTACAAGCCTAGATTTTATCTCTATTTGGCTTATTATTTTGGGTTTGTTCATCTAGTATATGTTGGTGTGGGTTTAGGTAGTTGTGTCCAAAGGTTGGTTGTCTTTAATGTTTGAAGTATCCTCAGTCTCCTAATGGCTGCAGATAAGCTTATTTTTGTTAAGGTTTGGAGGTCCTTTCAAAACTCCTTTCATCCAACTAATAAAAAATATATATTTAAAAAAATTAACTAAAAAAGAATTAATTTAGTATAAAAATTTAGATTAATTAATTAAAATGTAATTTAAAATATTAATTTAACATTAAAAATTAATCTAAATAAATTAATTAAATATCAACTTAACATATAGAATTGATTCATACAATGTACATTAAATTAAATTAAATATTGAGTTAACATTTAACTTAATTAAAAATATTTAACAAAAGGTAATGTAAAAGAAAAATAAATGGTAATGTTTAGATATTTATAAAAATAATCAACTACAATATTATTATACTGATAAGGGTTTTGACCTCTCTTTGAGAGGTTCAAAGTTTAAAGGGAGGCCCCTAAACTCATTGAAAAAAAAAATATTTAGGAAAATGATATTAAAAATAAAAAAAAATGTTTAAATATTAAACGAGAGCATCCTCTAAAAAGTAAAATAAAAAATAATATTTAAAAATTAAATGTGTAGACCAATTGGTTCAACCAAACCCCATAAGGGGGGTGGAGGTCCAAGGTTCAAATATCAGTTCTGTCAAATTGAACGCTTGTCCCTTTCCTGGTGCTTTTAGTGGAATAAAAGGTTAAGAATGATTGTGGCATGGTGGTTATAAGTGCGGAATGTGTGAAGAACTATGTGGTAGTTTTTTGGATGGACAATGCAAAATACTATGG
Organism: Wollemia nobilis; assembly: GCA_028583015.1. NCBI lineage: Eukaryota > Viridiplantae > Streptophyta > Pinopsida > Araucariales > Araucariaceae > Wollemia > Wollemia nobilis. The sequence continues at coordinate 4,686,790 of JAQPPZ010017000.1, read as the reverse complement.
TGGCCATAAAATCCAAATAGCCTAACCGAATTTGTGGCAGCTATCGATTCCACCATGTAAATTAAAAATAAAAATAAATAAATAAAACATTAAAACCCTAAAAATAATACATAATTTTCCAAAATTGGTTGGAAGGAGCGTATCAACTCCCTTCTTCTCACCTATGGTACTTACCCTATAAAAGGAGATTGAATCCCTCCACATAGAAAACATGAAAGCATTAGAAGAGAGATATTTTTTGGGTAATATTTAAAAAAGAGGGTTTTGAAAGGAATCCCTAAACCTTGTACATAAACTCTGAAGGGAGAGAGGAACTAGGCATAAAGAAACTAAGTGCCCTGAATAAATAACCACCAAAGAGGAAGTCAATGACTCACACACTCTGAGAAAACTGAGAAAAAGAACTGACACACAGCCTAAGGAAAATGGGACAACACCACACAAGGTAACCCAATATGCAAAGGGAAATTGTGTGGGTCTAAATCATGGGTTATACGTGTCCATTTCCTTCAAGATAATACCCATCAACCTGTTGACCTCACCAGCCTTATTAGGCACTAGATTAATATGGTCTAGGCAGGTATTATGCTTATCCTCCACTAATATTATCTTGAGAAGAAGAGAGTTATGCTTTTACAAGTAGCTAACATCCTATAGGTCTCTATATTTCTTAAACACTCATGGAAGCTCCTTAGAATGGGAGCGTATCACATTGATAATTTAAGGGGCTTGGTTGGTGAACTTACTAGAGAGGCATTTATATCTTCTTGTCATGTCACCTCTCACGCTGCAAGTGGAAACTTCCAAACCACCTGACCTCTTGGAGCACCCTCGATCAATAGAATTCAGCGAAGTGAGGTTCGAGCTCTTAGGGAGATGAGCTTTCCTACAAACTCCCATGGAGAACAAGGCAATGCTCGAAAACTTCTTGATCATAGATGTGTTAGTTGATAAAGAAGAAATACCATCAGTAGACAACCCCTCATCCACTTCATTGGAGGAAGAAGTACGGTGGGACATGATCAAAATTGGGATGGGCAAAGCCTTGATCAAACTTATGACCTCCACTACCATCAAATATTTCTCTTGTTCTATGTGCTCTAGGATAACCAAGCAACAAATCCTGATGGATGGGATCCAAACCTCTTCCATAGTGCACGTTAGTCATGAAGGTTTCCATGGACTAAAATAGAAACTTGGGCATGTTCATCCACTACTTTATGCAAATATGATTAAGAAACAAAGCATTGTAACTATGAATAACATCATTAGAATAATCAAGAGTAAACTAATCCATTATGACATGGATAACTCTATCCCAGGTAGGGTGAGGGACTTGGCCTTGAACCCATTTTTCTCTCTCTGTAGATACTCATTTTCATCCTAGAAAAACTGATCTCATAGAGGAGGGAATATTTCTTATTATAGTAGACAACATCTAGAGGAAGATTAGTAGATTTACTAATCAACTCCATAGAGATTTAAAATTCCAAATATCTCACTTTCACCCAACATTTGTTCCAGGAATGGGTCATCCACCTAGAGAGAATTAAATTATGCCCATGAAATTTTAGAATACATTCATCCTTAAAAATCAAATTTACTTCCACATCAACAATCAGCTTAGTGGGCTCCAACCGCAACTTTGGAAATTTAGCTTTAGCACCATTCATCTTGGAACTACTCATAGGGGACACTGAATATCATCTTTGCATCTACACAAAGAGGAAGGTCCACATCCTATAAATTCTAGGGATGAACAAGAAATAAATATTTAGACTAAGCCTTCTGAACGAATTACCTTGTTTAGACCAATTTACTAAAATATGATACCCAAGATCCATACTTTTTCCCATGGAAGACTTGTATCCATAGATGACAATGAGGGTGTCATGGGGAAGGATACCCAAATCGATATTATTAAAATAAAATTCAAAAAAGGCCCCAAAGGAGACCAGGAGTGGGGATTAAAAGGGGGTGTCATAATCCCACAATGCCAGGTCATCAAGGTTCCAAGGATCCATAGAATAAGAAGAAGAAACACCAACCCCAATGAAATAGCACAAAAATTCAACCTATCATAGGCCTATGGACTATCATTAAAGCAGATTTTGACCATGCTACTAACACCAAGAGGTTTGGGAGGTCCGCAAATTCTTATCAAATTGAAATTTGAATTCTCCATGGCTCACAATAAATACCCACTGGGAAACATCCTCTACCTTGAGTGAATGCACCTGCTCCACCATGCAAAAAGATAACTTGATAATTAACAACCAATAAAGGAACCCATAATTTAGGAATATTTTCCAGATTTACTAGGAAGTTTTCATTTCAATCCAAAAATCCAAAGTGGGTAGCACCATAATTGGCCATCTTATCAGCCAGATCATGACCTTCCCTAAATATGTGTTAGATATGAACTTGGGAGAAACACCCAAGGAACATTATTGCATCAATAATGAATGGAAGAGAGATATTTTAACAATAATAACTAAACAATATTAAGAGAGATATTTTAACAACAACTAAACAATATTATGTTTATGCAATAAATATAATTCTACGAAGAATACATGATTGTCCTATTATATTGATTTTTGATACCAAAGAAGGTGTTGCTTACTCTTTTTAATAGTCCTTGTTACTTGCTTGTTGTTTACCTTTGAAAGTAAACTAGTAATACTCAAAAGAGCAGATCCCTGCCTACTCCATTTCATGTCTTGTTTTTCTCTCCATAGTAACTTGTTGCAATTAGTTGAAAGGAGTGCATCAACTTCCCTCCTCTCGTCTATGGTCCTTAGCCTATAAAAAGGTGATTGAATAACTCTACATAGAAAACATGAAAGCATTGAATGAGAGATATTTTAACAATAATAACTAAAAATTATTTCATGCATGCAATAAATTGAAGTCTAGAAAGAATGTGTGATTGTCCTATTCTATTGATTCTTGATATCAGAGAATGTGTTGCTTACTCTTTTTAATAGTCCTTGTTACTTGCTTTTTGTTTGTCTTTGAATGTAAACTAGTCATGATAAAAAGAGTAGATCCCTCCCTACACCATGTCATGTCTTTTTTTCACTCCCTATTAATGTTGTAGCCACCAAACTTACCTAAACGTGGCATACTTGAGATTGCATCCACTTCTTGTGAATCTAAAGTTGTGTCTTTCTCGTTGTGGTTTGGATAGGTAATCATATTGAATATTTTACTTTTGTCTACCTTAACTAGCGTATGTTATTGTTATATCATTCAACATTGCTATTTATTTTGTTTACCCTCATAACTGTATTCTTACTCTTTTGATTGCTATATGCTATCATGCTCTTAAATCTACTTTTCATCTTGTTTATACCTACATTTTTCTTGGTTACTTTTGTACACCATCAAAATATGAATAGGAGCCTAATATTTTTTATCAATGAATTCTTCTATTCCTTCCTAATATTGCAAGCCCTTAAACACTAATGATTCATTATATTTTTTTCAAATAATTATGGGTATTTATTGTTTTAATTGGTATGGCCTACACATCTTATCTACAAAGGTTAACATCCTTATAGATAGCTATAAAATATTCTATATTTCACTATTATGATATTATATAGTTATCATAAGGGGGATAAGTGCTATCTTATATGGTTGGCATAATAGATACAACTTCATATTAAGTGAACAAAATACTATAGATCTACATTTGTTGTTTTTACTACATGGTTCTTCACTTTGCATTTATATTCATTATAGTATTGTAAAAATCAAAGTATTTTATTTTAATACATTGCAAATTAATATAGTGACAATAAAATAGTTTCTTTATTTATAGTTAATTATTATTTTGAAAATAAAATCTAAAGATATGTATCTTTTGTAAGATATATTTCTTCACCAGGTTGCATTTAGTATCCAATAAATACAAATATCAATTGTATTTTGATGCATTTGTTTGTTTACGTCTCTTGAACTTTTATACTTCACTTATAGGCTTCATTAGAAGAACATTAATTTTAAAGTGTAGGTGTTCTTATTTGCTTAGTGATTATTTTTTTGGTTAGATTAATGAAAAGAGGGTTTTGAAAATATTCTCTAAACCTTGTACATCAAATCCAAATGGAGATAAACCAAGAGAAAAGCACACAACACACAGAGAAACCACCCAAATAGGTTGTCTCCAATAAAAATAAATCAAACACAAATAGGAACAAAAATGGATATCCGAATCAAAAAAAGGAAAGACACCACATAACAACATGACTAGCAACGAGAAATTGCACGAGATAGAACATGGAATTAACTTCCTCTATTTTATTTCATATATCTCCCAACTATTTTTTGATGTCCCCATACACCCCAACAATTAGATTAATGTGGCCCATGCAAGTAATGTGTTTGGCCTCTACTTCCTTAAACATAAAAAGTAGAGAGTTCTATTTATCCAAATAATTGATGTCCTCCAATCCTCTAGACTTCTTGAACACTCTAGGAAACTCCTCAAAATTATATTGGATGAAATTAATAGAAGACAAAGCCTGGGTAGAGGCCTTCATATAGAGACATTTGGATTTTATTGTTGAACCACCATGAGCACCCCGAAAAGGGGTCTCCAAGTGACCAAACTGCTTGGACAAACTTGGTACATGATACTTCATAGAAGTGGGTTCATGGGAAAAATGAAAATACAACCTGAACTTACCATCCAGGAGACCTCAAAAATCAAACTAGCACAGGCTTCCATAATGACAATGAAGCATAATTCCATCATGTACCTTGTTACCGAAGTCCACAAAGTAACTACACATGATCAAAAATTTAAATTTTTTACTCTCCATGTCACTCACAAATGACTCCAATCATGTTATGTTCTACCTTGGAAAACTACCCCAAATCATCCAAGTCGAAATAAATCCTGAATGTTGACAATACATTAAAGCCTCTATCATTCCAAGAGATTTACCATCTATCAAAAATTTTCCATCTCCAAACCGAGAACCCTGGGTGGGTGGCCTCATAATTGGCCATCTTATTAGCCAACTCATTTTCTTCTTTGAAAATATGTGAAATTTAAAATTGAGAGAAGCTATTGATGAACCTTCTAGCCTCAATAATGATATTGTGTATGTTCCAACTAGGGGCCAATGAATATTTTAGAAGATTCACAATATTCATCGAATATTCTTCCACCATGACATGATCATCCTTGAGCTCAGCCATTACTATTAAACCAAGTAAGGCCACTCTTTCCTTAGAAGCATGGGATGTTTGAATAGATAGATGTTCAACATGCATTGTAATAATTGCATCGAAACTATTTCTTATGACTCCACCGGTGCTAGCTATGTCTGGGTTAAATTTCAAGGCCCCATTAAAATTAAGCTTGAACCACCTATTAGGAGGGACCTTCCATTTCATCGATCATCTAGGATTGGGCACATTCAAAGCATGAGGTAATATTGGCAGTTCCAAATTAGTTTTAATCTTAATTCCTCCAAGAAGAACTGCTTGGTCTTTTCCATATTGATTCATGCAACCTTGATCTATATTTTCTATAGCAAACCATAGGTCTCTCATGCTAACCAGGAAGGAAATTTTACTGATATTCTTAAATTTATGACCATAGGGACTTAAATTACTTTGATCTAAAGGGCAAATGCCATTGATTGAAAAAATTATATAGGGAGTCTAGGATAACCCAATTTAATTTCATTTTTTCCAAAATTATATACAACACCTCTCGAAATAAAGAGCAATGCATAAAGAGATGGGTAGAGGACTCCTATGAACCACACAAATAACATCTATTAACTAGCACCATTCCACAATTTTGAATTATATTCATAGTTATAACCTTATCCTAGAGAGCCAAATAAAAGAAAATATTAATTTTGGAGATCAAATGATTAAACCCAAACTATGTCAAAGGGACTTGGGGCCCACTTCTATAACTCCAAAAGTTGGTACACTGATCTAACAGTGAATCTACCTTTACTATCCTTAGCTCAGATAGTTATATCCTATGAACCATTAAACAAAAAATCTTAGAAATTTAGCTATTTCCACAAGATATCCCAAGCATGTTTCTCAGGCGGATCCAAAGTCTCTAAATCCCAAATCCACTATCGATGACCATTTGAGAGAGAAATAAAATATACCACTTTTATCAATCCTAACCTCTATAAGATAGGCTCTAAATTACTAAGTATAACATCATTAGTTAACAACATTTGCACCATCCAATAACCATACCAAAAATCAACATTGTGACTATTGTCAATAACCCATTTGCATACTCTTAGCAGCAAATATCTATACTTTAATAGGTTCTACAAAAATAGAGATCCCCCATTCAAAATAGGATTCGATAGGAAATTATTGAATTGGTACTTAGCCTTGAGAATTGAGACTCATTCCCCCAGGGAGTTGGTAGTAATTTTCCATCCTAACTTGGAAATTAAGCCCTATTCATCTATTTTTCTCTTTTGAGACCTAGCCCACCACATCCCTTGTGTCAGTAAACTAGATCCCAAGAGGCTAAGTGAAAATTTCCTTTCAAATTTGGTCCCATCCAAAGAAAATGTTTATAAATACTCTCCATGTTATCATCTATTCTCCTAGGGCACTTGAACATAGAAATAAAGAATATGGGAAAACTCTACAATTAACTTTGGAGCAATACCAACTTCATGTACTGACTTAAGATGGCAACTTTCCATGCTGCCAACTTACATTGCAATATTTCCATGACTGGGTTCCAAAGAGAATCAACCATCTTGTCGATAAATAGTGTAAGGTCCAAGTATGTTGTGGGAAAGGAATCAATATTGCATCCCAAAATACTAGAAATTTTTCTTTGGATATTCATGGGCATGTTCACAAAATAAATTTTACTTTTCAAGTAGTTTATTTTTTGGTTGACTGCCTTCTCGTAGCAAGATAAAACATCTTTAATTTCATGATATTGGATCATCGAGGCTATACTGGACAAAAGGGTATCGTTAGTGTATTGTTGATGTAAAATCAGATTGCACGCCAAATCCAAAACAAAACCTAAGATTACTAGGTTTTGTGAAATAGAGCACCCTAAAGATTCGACCATTAGAATAAATAAAAACAAGGATAAAGAATCCCCTTGGCAAATACCATGCTAGGATGGGAAAAAATTGTAGGAGCACCATTAAAAAGAATAGAGAACCAGGCCAATGACACAAAAGTTTTTACCAAACTCAACCATTTGTTACCAAATCCAAACTTCCTCAACACTTTAAACAAAAAGGACCATGCCACCCGATCGAAAGCTTTGTTCATATCCAATTTTAATAAAAATCTTGCTCTGCAACTCCTATAAATAGAATGGATTAACTCATACATCACTATTTTTGCATATAGAATCTACCTACCTTCTTTAAAGCCACTCTAAGGGCTATAAATTAGATATGAAAGTAGGGGCTTAATTCTATTAGCCATAATCTTAGTTAGAATTTTGTAAATAGTGTTACACAAACTTATATGCCAGAAGTCATTAAAGTATTTAGCATTAGGTGACTTTGGGATCAGTGCAATAGAATTTGAATTAACAGATCTTGGAACCATAGAAGCCTCCTGCATAGCTCTAATGGTGGAGAATGGTGGAGAAAACATCCTTACCGAAAATATGCTAAATTTATTAAAGAATATAGGAGAGAATCCATCGAGACTCGGGGTCTTTAGAGCACCCATACTGTCAACAGTAGCTTTAATTTCATCATCCAAAAATACTGCTTCCAGACCCACATTCGACACCCTCGAGATAATCATAGGTATGTCAGTTATCAAAGAGTCCTCAACCTAGAAATCCCTAGTCTTGATAGAATCCAATAAATAGTTAAAATGAGACACTACCTCAGCTCTAATAATTTCTATGCCCTTGTAAAAATATCCATATGCAAGCCTTATTTCTCTAATTCTATTGTAACTCTTGTGTTGCAGAGTGGATGAATGAAAGTACTTGGAATTCTTGTCTCATTTATTGATCCATAACACATAGGATTTCTTCTTCCAAAGCAATTCCTCATTCACCAAGGTGTTATGCAGGGCTAAAAGGATATACTTATCTTTATTTAATAGCTCATGAGAAAATTTATCAACTTCCACCTGACTTTATATAGTTTTGAGTTGGGACTTGGGAGATTTCTTAGATCTAAAAACATTTCCAAAAACATTCTTATTCCAAAACTTGATCTTATATTTAATGCTTCTTAGTTTATATCCAAGGTCCTCCAACCCAGAACATATGCCACCTTCATCCCACCACTCCTTTAATTGGGTTTCAAACTTAGGATGATTACACCACATTACCTAGAATTTGAAAGGCCATAGATGAAAAGGATATCTTAAAGGAATATACAACCAAATGGGATTATGGTCAGAACCCACCCTGGGGAGCATGTAGAAAGAGGTATCACAAAAAATGGGATAGCCAACATAGACATCAACACTCGATCTAGATTATAGAGGATTAAGTTGTTGCTCATCCTTCGATTGCTCCAAGTGTATTTTGTGCCCTTGAGATCTAGGTCCAAAAGCTCAACCATGTTTATGAACTCCTTAAATTCCTCCATGTTGTGGTAATCCACCTCATTACCTCATTCTTTTTTAGGGTAGCAATGGGGTATTGAAATCCCCAGCTCACATCCAGGCTTGATTAAAAAAAAAATCCCATTTCCAAAAGCTCATTTCAAAGTAGTATCCTTCTATGATCGATGTTAGGAGCATACATATTGGATAATATCCAACTTCTGCTAGAATATTTACATGTGAACATAATATTTATCACCTCTCAGAAATAGACAAAATATTACCTTCTAATATGGATGTATTCCAGAAGCATAGAAGACCCCCAGAAGTTCCCACCGCTTCCCTATCAGCAAAACTAGCTTCCTTCCAAACTAATCTATGTATATAGTTCCAAGAACTACCATCCAATTTAGATTCGTGGATAAGAAGTATGTGAGGGGAATGATCCCTTCTCAAAGAGGCTAGTAAAATTTTCTTGGAGGAACCGTATAAGCCTCTTACATTCAATGAACAAATCTTCATTTGCACAACCCGTGGGGGTCATATTTACTTAGTGAATATTGAAAGTGATAATTTACCCTGTATTTGTTTTACATATTATATTTTGGTGAACCTAATGTGAACACGTCATGTAACCAAATGACGGGGACCGAGGGATTCACACAGTCAAAATATTCATGCTTTTCATTAAATCTTCAAAAAATTATACACACATCAAAATAAAACAGCCCGTAGGCTTTACAATGACCAAGCTCGGCTTCGGTCTCTCTAACTGTACTCCTTCCCGTTCTCCGGTCCACCCTCGACTAATACAAAAATCTGAGTTTTTATCGAGGCCTCAACCCTCTAGGCAATTAATGCCCCCACCTAACAAAATTTCAAATTCGTTTTCCCCCCGGTCGAGATTTCAAATTTTGTCTGCCATAAATGGGCAACTGCCCGATCTGCACTGCTGTCTCATCCCATACTGTCTATGGTCTGCAACTGTCACTTTGTCAGAATACATCCCTGCGATGGTTATTCCTGTTTAATACACATGGCTATCATCTTCATTTTAAGATACGTGGCCTTCATCTTTGTTTTGATACACGTAGCTGACCGCATGTTTAATTTGGATTCACCTTCTTCTTGTTGCAATATATTTCATACACGTGCACCTCACAACTGCCTTGATACAGGTGGCTGTCCATGTGTAAAATTTGGCCTTGCTCGGCCGTCTGCTGGTTCTCTTTTGGCTGCGCCTTCACCTGGCCGCGATATCGTGACAGGTCGCAAAATCGTGACATGTTGCGATATCGTGACCAAAAGTGCCTTCCTAATGTCATAGCACTTTGGGGTCGCGATTTTGTGACATGTCACGAAATCGTGACATATCATGATTTCACGACCCCCGCTGCCCTTTCCTTGCCGAAGTCCCTTGGGGTCATGATTTCACGACATGTCATGATTTCGTGACCCCCTCCCCCTTTGTCTTTTCTTTGCTCCCTGCTTTGCCTTATTTGCTCTGCCATGTGGCAGCTTCCCACTGGTCGCAATATCGCGACAGGTCGCGATATCGCAACCCGTCACGATATCGCGACGGGACTTCTCCTCTAGCATTTGCTTCGAATATTATCGCGATATCGTGATGAAACTCGCCCAAGTCTTGCCAACACCTTTTGAGGTCGCGATTTCGTGACATGTTACAAAATCCCAACATGTCACGATTTTGTGACCCCTCCCCATGCTTTGCGAAACTTCCTCCCTTTGATCTACAAAACTTCTCCTTGGAAAAAACTAAAAATAAATCAAATGCAAAGTACTTAGAAACTTTTAGGAAAAATTTTGGTAGATGCAAGATTTCTTTACTGTCATTGGATGCTCCTGCATCAGACACCCTGGGTAAAAAGGAGAAGTGATCTTCACTTCTATGCTGTTCAATCCGCATCCTTTGTAATATCTCCGAACACTCATCAACCTTTACAACCTGTTCCAATCCCATTTCCTGGAAAAAAAAATTTCTGCCCTCTACCAGACAAATTTTGGCATTGTTGCACACCTTCTCATCCACTGTCTGCAATGGCTTCAACTTGTGCCGCACTCCATATTTCATCAAGGAGTACATATTTGCACGACCATCATGCATTGCACTCCGATCAAACTTCCATGGCCTTCCCAACAGCAAATGGCAAGCATCCATGGGGAAAACATCACATAGGACCTCATCCTGGTATCTCCCAATCTGGAACGTGACTAAACACTGTTCACGGACCCATGCTCTGTGGTCCTTTCGCAACCATGAAATTCGGTATGGATGCGGGTGTCTCCTCCTTTCCAGCTGCAACTTAGCAACCATCTCCTCAAAAACTAAGTTGTCTGTACTCCCATTGTCTATAATAACATTACAGACTTTGCCTGCACTTTTGCACCATGTGCAAAATAGGCTTCTCCTCTGATCCGGTTTGTCTTCCTCAATCTGCATGGTTCTTCTCACAGTCATTGCTTCTCCTTTCTTAGCTTCTTCAGAATGTTCTGATTCAGCATCTTCCGCTGCCATAGCAACTCTGGCAGGACCCACTTGTTTCTTGTTCACTCTCTCAGGGTGTTGGGGACACTCATATGCCCGATGCCCCTCTTCTCCATAGTGGAAACATGTTCCCCGAAACACTCCCCTTCCATACCCGCATCCAGATCTACCTCTTCCTCTTGGGTAGCCATTGTTCTGAACTTGTGGCTTGGATTCTTCATCTTCTTTCTGATTTTGGCTGCTGCTAACCTCTTCTTTCTTCTCTTCCTTTCCTTCCTATTTTCTTCCACCGGTCTTTCCTCCAGGTCCTTTTCCTCTTTGCTTGCTCTCAAACCTTCTATTCAATTTTTCTTCAACCTTCAGAGCAAACTGGTAAGCATCTTCAATGGTGCTTACCCGAACTAAGCTCAACTCTTCCTGAACACTGGGTCTCAACCCATTAATATAACGGGCCACCTTTTCCTTGCTTGCTTCTAAATGGCCGGTTTTGATAGAGATTTTATAAAATTCCTCTGTATATTCTTGGATAGTTTTATTCATCTATCTCAAACCCTGCATTTTCCTTAGCAGATGCAACTCATAATCTGTCGAAATAAAATCTCTTCATATTTTCCGCCATTCTGTCCCATCTTGTTATTCTCTCCTTCCCTCTTCTATTCCTCTCTAGCTGTATTCCCCTCCACCAAATGCTGGCATGACCCTTCAACTTGGTCTTGGCAAATCTGACCTCTCGGGATCTTCAACTTCTTCATACTTGAAGTATTCTTCTAGATCATTGACCCAGTCGATCAACTCCTCCAGATTCAAGTTCTCGAAATACGTGGAAACTTCCATCTTTGGCCTCTTCCCAATCTGGGATATGGCCCTGTATAGTCTGGCTTGTGCCGGATCTATAGCTTCTTCTTCTTCTTCTTCAAACTGGTTTTGTTCTTCATCCGCTTCATCTTCACTGTCTACTTCTCTTCTCGGTTCGTGTCCTCTGCGTAGTTCTTCTTGCAGGGCCTGAACTTGCCACTGCAAAGCCCAAAAATCTTCTGCTGCCATGCCTCTCCCACCCACAAGGTTTCTTCTCGGAGGCATCTTCCCACTTTCTCACGAGCCTTCCCATAGATCCTGGTGTGATTGCCTCACGTCCGACGATATGTCACACACTCAGGAACTTCCGGCTCTGATACCACTGACGGGGACCGAGGTATTCACACAGTCAGAATTTTCATGCTTTTCATTAAATCTTTAGAAAATTATACACACATCAAAATAAAACAACCCGCAAGATTTACAATGACCAAGCTCGGCTTCGGTCTCTCTAACTGTACTCCTTCCCGTTCTCCGGTCCACCCTCGACTAATACAAAAATCCAAGTTTTTATCGAGGCCTCAACCCTCTAGGCAATTAATGCCCCCACCTAACAAAATTTCAAATTCATTTTCCCCCCAGCAGAGATTTCAAATTTTGTCTGCCATAAATGGGCAACTTCCCGATCTGCACTGCTGTCTCATCCCATACTATCTATGGTCCACAACTGTCACTTTGTCAGAATACGTCTCTGTGATGGTTATTCCTATTTAATACACGTGGCTGTCATCTTCATTTTAAGATACGTGGCCTTCATATTTGTTTTGATACATGTAGCTGACCGTGTGTTTAATTTGGCTTCACCTTATTCTTGTTGCAATATCTTTCATACACGTGCCCCTCACAACTGCCTTGATACACGTGGCTGTCCACGTGTCAAATTTGGCCTTGCTCGGCCGTCCGCTGGTTCTCTTTCGGCTGCGCGTTCACCTGGCTGCGATATTGCAACAGGTCACGAAATCGTGACATGTCGCAATATCGTGACCAAAAGCGCCTTCCTAATGTCGCAACACTTTGGGGTCACGATTTTGTGACATGTCATGAAATCATGACATGTCACAATTTCGTGACCCCCGCTGCCCTTCCCTTGTCGAAGTCCCTTGGGGTCGTGATTTCGTGACATGTCGTGAAATCGTGACATGTCACGATTTCGTGACCCCCTCCCCATTTGTATTTTCTTTGCTCCCCGCTTTGCCTTATTTGCTCTGCCACGTGGCAGCTTCCCACTGGTCGCAATATCGTGATAGGTCACGATATCGCGACCCATCGCAATATCGCAACGGGACTTCTCCTCTCGCATTTGCTTCGAATATTGTCGCGACATCATTGCAAAACTAGCCCAAGTCTTGCCAATGCCTTTTGAGGTCACGATTTCACGACATGTCGCGAAATCGTGACATGTCGCGATTTCACGACCCCTCCCCATGCTTTGCGAAACTTCCCCCCTTTGCTCTACAAAACTTCTCCTTGGAAAAAATTGAAAATAAATCAAATGCAAAGTACTTAAAAACATTTAGGAAAATTTTTGGTAGATGCAAGATTGCTTTACTGTCACTGGATGCTCCTGCATCACCAAATCTCATTGGCTTTCAAATTTTCTTTAATCCCCTTTTCTAAGCTTCTCCAATGAATGGCCACTCATACAACAATAAAATAATAATTGTGAAGACCCTCCTCATATTGAGACTAACCTTAAGGAGGAGAACCCTCTTGTTAACTTCAATTTTTAAGAGGAAAAGATTTTTTCTCCTAAATAAAACTTTAGAAAAATAAATTTTGATCCTATTGATCATTTAAAAGAGTTCATCCAATAGAATAGGTGTAGTAGTTTCATGAACGTTATTAAAGGAAATGACCAAATGAAAGATCAAAATCTAATCCAACTCAAACCAATCATGTATCATCAAATTTTGACACGTGACTAAACATACCAACAAATTAAATAGGAATATTGACTCCTATGGCTTTAGTACATCTAAATACCACTTTGTTGATTCTATCACATCCCTTGATATAGCTACTATAGGTGGTAACATTCATAAAATCTCATTTATTGATAAATACCAATTACCTGCCACTCATGTAGGCATATTATACCTTGATGAAAGTTGGCATACGACTCAAAAAATCTCTTTAAATATACGTATTATTGTTTATTTCCTCAACATTTACTCTTCTCAAAACCACATCCCTATAACCTCAAGTTTCCTATCCACCAAACCATTTCTCTCAAATGGTCTAAGAATGAATAATATGATACTACCTATTTCATCAATTCCTCTAACATATCAAACTTATCTATGTTTTACTTATCAATCCTATATAATTATATCTCAAACACTATCTAATCCATCTTCACTCATATTGCAAATTATAATCGCTCAACTTGAGCAACTAGAGTGGCAAAACTAAAAATAAGAACTATTGAAAAACCAAAATGCTAAAATGGAACAAAAATTGGCTTCTCTCTAAGGAACCTCATCTTATCATAAATAATCATGTAAGGATTTCTATAATAAACCTCTAGATAACTTTATAGCTAGTCAACCTATCCTACTAATTTTAAAATCTCTAAGTTCTAATTGTATAGGCAAGAGGGAGACCCAACTAACCATATTAGAATCTTCCAAGCCGCTTGCCACAATATTTTATATAATGAGGCACTACTCTTCAAATTATTCCTAAAATACCTTGGCGATGCTACCCTAGAGTGGTACATACATATACCATGATATTTTATTAAAATATTGGGAGAACTTGTAGACATGTTTATCCAATATTTATCAATATACATAGAAGAAACATGCATAATCAATGACCTGTATTGATTTAAACAATCCAAAGGTGAATCCATTATTGTTGTCTTAACCCGATGGTGATACTTGATAAGAAAACTCTCATATACTCCTCTAATAAAGGATATCTTACATCTCTTTATATGCAATTTGTGGTAATAATTATATTACCCCTTAGAAATAAATCATATTTCTTCTTTTGAAGATATAATGGAATGATCTAGATAATTAGAGGATGCTCTCATAGACGAGATGATTAAAAGTAAAGAAATAAGTAGAAAAACCATCATATTCTAACAAAATGATGTAACATAAAATTAAGCATCTGGTTGGTGATGGAGTCACTAAATCATAATAAAACAATAATATAAATATAACCACAACAACCCCACCAAATATTGTCCTCTCAAAATAAGAAAGACCTAAATAAAAATTTACTAGATTTAGTCAATCTCTTTTTGATGTACTTAAAAAAATGCTAGAGGTAGGGATAATACACCTAATAGCCATAAAAATAGTATATATCTCTAAGGTAAATCCTAATTGGTATTGTATTATGAAATTTTATGTTTTTTTTTGTGTTGAAGGTCTTAAGACTGATAAATGCAATATCTTGCATAAAATAATTCAAGACATCATTGCTAAAGTCCAAATTATAATTGATAATTTTGACACTTCATCCTACCCTAACCAAGGCCTTGGAATATTTTAAAATTCTTTACCAAACCATAAAAAAGTGACAACAAATAATTTTAATTATAGGAATTATCCACCCCTAAATCAAAACATGGTAGGTGACATTAGCCTTTCCATGGAAAATGTTATAATCTAACAATAACAAAAGAACATACTTATTGACTACTTTCTCAAATCTTCTTTGGTGTTGCAATAAAAAAATAAAATTCCTCATTTGAGTGAACACCTCTAACCATATCAACCTCTAACCCATGTTTTTAACTTATACGAATAGCTTGAAAGTACCCTTAATAAAAAAAAAAATTTACAACTCTTGCAAACTTTTACAACTCATCGAGATATCCATCACAAAATTTTAAGTGAATAAATTGTTCCCCAATATATACCACCTAATGATACCTCTAATATCATTGGATTCATACATAAAATCATGGGTATTCCATAGTACCTTTACCAATGATATAAGAACATCATAGTCCTTATTCTAATACAACATGGCTTAGTCTTTCAAGCCATGCACACCACTTTGTTCCATAAGTCATGTCAATGACATTCCACACACTTTCTCATACAACATATAAGTTCCATTTTCTATGACATTACATTATGAATTAGTCCATCAATTCATAGATATATAATGATCCACTACCTTCAATGCATCTTCCACTATCTTTGGTATTTTTTGAGATTGCTAAAGAAGACCCCATAATCCTCTTCAATATCCAGATACAAAGGAAATAAGAAAGAAAATAGCTAAAATATCTCCACCTTCTTTCATTGTTTTAAACAACTAAATATCAAATATTCTGAAAGAATCCATAAAAGTGCACATTAAAATTACTCTAGAAAGTGCTTTAATTCTAATTTTATAATCGAATCAGTATTAATTTTTAATAATAGCATTTGTAATATATTGTGCCTATGATATACTACAACAGTTCCTTTTACATGAATCCATAGATAAAATCATAATTCAATCATTATTACCTCAACATTCCTAAATATTTAATGTTATTCTACCATACCAATGACAAAAATAGAAATATTTTTTCAAACATCATCGAGTTTGGTAAATACTTAACATCACAATCTAGTTTATCCTCCTAAGCAAATAGTCAAGATAAAGTACATACAAATCTATGTAATTTCTTTGTCATAGTATCTCCATACCACATACATTAGTGCACATTTGAAATATTTTAAAACTAATTTTGGTTGTCTTAATTGAGTGGGAATCCCCACTAACTCCTATTCTAATATGGGACTCCACATGCCCATTGTTTCATTAATTTTATAGAATTCACAAAAGTATAATTTATTGGAGATTAAATATATTTAAAATAAAATCCAACTAAGTGTCTATCTAGTATGCAAATAAAAACTCAATTATATGTTTACTACTCTAATTCTGTGCAAACATCTCATACACAATCTCAAATTCATTCTTACAAGAGACATAGAAGAGTAACATGATTCTTGGAATGAATGTAGGGATTCATTATTAACTTACATTAATAAAATTTATATTTACTCATTAGAGTCTTAAGTTCCTACTCCAAAATCATCAATCCATCAGAGTACATGATGATTATAACTTATCCGTCTCACTAGCTTGTTTTTAGTTTTCTTCATATGCCTACCCCTTTGGAAAACAATCCTTTAAAGGTATTCCTATTAACTCTCTTTATATAGTTTATTATATATAATTATAACATCTATATAGTTATCCATCCATTATAATGACTTCACCGTATTTCTTCTACGCATCTAAATCCAGAAGAAATTCCTTGAGATTAATATTTATCTTAGTATATGAATTGAATATTCTAGGGAATATATTTTTTAGGCTCATATTAAAGCAACGAACGTTGTTAACCAAGTCTCAGGCTATTCTCATAATTCAAATTGAACATTTGAATTCATTAATATGATATTAAATAGTTGAAATAAATATTGTATTCCTTCTTCTATCATCATACAACACATGATTTACTTTATGCTATTACGTACTAACACATTCCTTTGTATGGTGAAAACTAAAATATATGTAATTCCAATATTACCTTAGTAATATAAAGTCCAACTCTTAACATCCTTTCAAAATTGTACTTCATAGTTTTTCTAAGTCTACATAGCTAGATATTCACATGTACCACCTATGATATTTCCTAGGTTTACCATCTCTCTAGGACGTATCCCAAAAGTAATATTTATCACAAGCCAATCTCATCCTTAGAGATGTTTAAAAACAAGTATAGGTGCAAGAATTGAAAGCATGCAATTACTTAGAAAATGATTATAAATCTATTCATCTCTCCCTTATAGAAGAATAAAGACTTAAAAAAAATAAATGAATGTTACCGAGACACCACCAAATTTAGAGCAAGCTAGTTTATTTTTAGAAAACACAAGAATGAGTTTCTATTAGATGTTACCTATAAAATACAACCAAGCTTGTCTAAATAATAGGTAACACAAATTACTTTCTTTGTTTCCCTCCAATATTTTTTTCTCCTTATTTTTCCTTCATTGCTTCCTTTTTTTTATTTTTTCCTCCCCCTCCTAAGAAAGACCACTCTTCTTCCCCCTAACACTTTGTTGGAAATTCATTGGGGTTAGGCCCTCTTTCTAGCATGCACCACATCCATATCTTCCCATTCTAAGTGTAGTGGTGAACCTCCCAATTGGTTTAATTATTTCCTTATAGTGTCGTCACTCTAGTTTAAACATCACTATACTCTCCTTTGCTAATTTGGTAGCAACTCCCTCAAATAAAAGGCGGTAAATTTATTTTTCAAAGCTCTAATTAAGGAAAATACTATGTGATGGTCCTCTTCAAACATAAATAGTTTCCTTCTATGGCTAACATAAAAATATTGTTCATTAATAATGACACTAATGAAATTTCCAAATTTTTATTGTTTCTAAATAAATAATAAAATAATAATGATTCTTCATACTTAACCAATGCAATAATATCATCCAAACATAAATTCACTTTTCTTTTACAAAGGCTATATTATTTTAAAATAAAACCACATCTATGAAGAACTTATCAAACAACACAAAAGTTCTATCTAGATATTTATCATATTTTCCTCATGCAAACCATGCAATATATGAAAGGAACATTCATTCATGTTGCTCATACTTGTACATTTGTCATTAATTTAACATCCTATTCTTAGTGGCTAATTATTTCTTCGACAATGAGGAAACCTATCCCTAGAAAAATGCAATTCTATTAGAAGCATCATATTATTTTACAAAATATATGTTTTTCAAATACTACAAATGAAATAGTCAATTATTCCATTGATAAGATATATCACATTTTCCATAAAATATATGTCTTGCATAACTAGTCATGAAATAGCCAATCATTCCATCAATAAAATAACATAGCAAAGCATAAATCCATCCAATGAAAAGTCTACCAAGAGAGGGTCATGATATCCTATCCCTCTTAGGCTTAACACAGTCCTCTATGTTTCAAATTGTTCAATCATAAAATAAAAATTACATAACATTCTCAAATAGGAATACAAAGTGTCTTTGCATATTTAACACTTTCTCTCAAGTAGCATTTCTATCGGAGTAGTGGTCCCACTAGATCTTGTACTTCTCTAGATTATATTTCCTCATTTATTTGGAACATAACTCAAGGATATTTACTGGATGTACCTATATAGCCTCTATATCTACCATCTACAAATTGGAAATGTCCCACACATGATCAATATTAGCAATATATTTTCTAAGCAATGATATATGAAAGGTGTTGTGAATATTTGATAAATTGGATGGTAGGGCGAGTTGATATTGCATAGGACTAATATTTTTCTATAATTTTGAAGGGTCCAAAAAAATGAGGGTCTATTTTTGTGGACTTAATAGCACTCTTCCTTGGTCTCACCCTCAGAAACACCCTATCACCAACTAAAAATTCTCTTGGTGATATTTTAAGATCATCATAAATTTTATGGTAATCAGTAACTTCCTTAAGCCTTTCTTTGATTATCTTCAACTATTTATCCATTTCCCTAACCATGTCTAGCCCAAGAACAGCCTGATCCTCTATATTATCCCATGATAAGGGTATTCTATACCTCTTACCATACAAATATTTGAAAGGAGCCATACCTAAAATCAAATTATGACCATTGTTGTAAGTGAATTATAATAGGTGTAGATAGTCTTCCCATAAAGAATTTTAATTCATATAATATATGTGAAGCATGTCCTCCAACACCTAGTTCACCCTTTTAATTTGACCATTATGGGTGATATGTAGAACTAATATTTAACCTGGTGCCTATAGCATAATGAAGATCCTACCAAAACTCAGATGTGAACCTAAAGTCCTTGTATAAAATGGTCACCTCATGAAAACCATGAGTGTTGAATATTTCCTTGTAAAATTTGTTAGACACAATTACGACATCATATTTGGTATTTTTGAGTATAAAATATGCAACCTTGGTTAATATATCAATCACAACAAATATTATGTCATGTTGGAATCTGGTTTTAGTCAAACCAACAATGAAATCCATAAAAATAACCTACTATTTTTGTATGGATACCTCATGCAAATATAGTAGTCTTATAATATGTCTATGTTTAGTCTTAATATTTTGGTATTCAAGATATTGGGCAATGTATTCAGTGATGTCTCTCATCATTCCTAGCCAGAAGAAAATCTTCTTCATGTTTTCTCTCATATTTGCTCTCCTTGGATGAGTAGACTAAGGAGACCTATGTGCTTCATTC
Organism: Wollemia nobilis; assembly: GCA_028583015.1. NCBI lineage: Eukaryota > Viridiplantae > Streptophyta > Pinopsida > Araucariales > Araucariaceae > Wollemia > Wollemia nobilis. The sequence goes on along the minus strand of JAQPPZ010017000.1, from coordinate 4,666,612 downwards.
ATGATAATTTACCTTATATAACCTATCTCAGGTATTATTTCTTCATTCTTGATGCATAGTAAACCATACATGATGCCAAAATATTTGGTTTCCTCTCATTTTATTTCAATATTTGCTTTTGGTTGTATTATACATCTCGATATTACATTTTTTTGACTTGATCCATCAAGTTCACATGAATGCGAGTCAAAGTTAAAATATGCTTTCTCCTACTTAGAGCATCAAAAACCTTATTTTCCTTCCCTTTGATGTATTCAATCCCAAAATAATATTTAGAAAGAAAATCGGTTCATCTGCTTTTCTTGGAATTAGAAAGCATTGAGTAAATATTTACTTCAAACTCTAATGGTCAATTCTCAAATAGAATGATCCTTCCACTAGATAATATCACCAAATTTTGAGAGCATATACAATTGTTGCTAATTTGAGGTAATGAGTAGCACAGTTGACCTCATGCCTCTTGAGTTTTCTTGAACTATAAGCCACAACTGCTCCATCTTGTGATAGCACTCAAATCAAACCTTCCAAAGATGCATTCGTACACATAGAAAAACTACCCTAAAGGTATAGAATATTTACTATGGGATTTATAGCGAGTTTTTATTTGAGCAGATTAAAAGCTACCTCACATTTATTTGTCCACTTGAACTCGCTTACCTTCCTTTGAAGGTTAGTTATTGTATTTGCTATCGTAGAGTAATATTTCACATAGTACCTATAATATCCATCAATCCAATGAAGTTGTGCACTTTATTTACATTTGTAATCATTGGTCAATTCAGTATAGCCTCAATATTCTTGGGATCCACTGCTATAACTTCAGATGATATTATATGTCCTAAGTACTATACTTATGAGACATAGAAGTCACACTTAGATAAACTTCCTTATAGTTAATTCTTCCTTAATAAATCCAACAATATTCTAAGATGTATATCATGCTCTAACTTATTTTGGGAATAGACCAACATATCATCCAAAAATATAAGGATTAAGCTATCTAGATACTTCCTAAAAACACTATTCATCAAGTTCATAAATAATACTCGAGTATTCATTAGTCCAAAAGGAAAAAAATTAAACATGTAGTGTCCGTACCAAGTCTTAAATATTGTATTATGAGTTTCCTCTTCATAGATTCTTAGTTGATGATATCCAAATTTTAGATTGATCTTTGATAAAATGGTGGTATCCCTTAGCTTATAAAAAATATCCTCAATTATGGGTAGAGAATATTTGTTTTTAATGGTTATCTTGTTGAGCATCCTATAATCTATGCACAGTCTCAAGGAACCATAATTTTTATTAATAAACAACACAAGTGCTCCCCAAGGTAACACACTCAGTCTAATTAATCCCTTCTCTAATAACCCTTGTAACTACACTTTCAACTCTTGCATATCAATGTAATTAATTCTATAATGAGCCCTATGAATAGGTTATGTCTCAATTTTAATCTTAATTGTGAAATCAAACTCATGTTTTGGAGGTAGTCTAGGTAAATCCTATGGAAATACACCCCTAAACTCTTGAAGTATTGGGTGTTTCTCAAACATTTATTTCTTCCTTTTATTTGCAATTTTATTTATCATAACTACATAATTTTTTCATCCTTTTTTAATTTCTTTCTTAAGTTGCATCGCCTAGAGGATCTAGGATTGAAAATACCCTTGTAGACTATACACCCTCTATATTTTCCAACCATATTCAAAGTACTCCATACATATGTTTTGGAAATTGATCACAACTTTATATGCTTGTAACCAATCTATTCCTAAGACAACATCAAAAGCATGTAGTAATGCTACATAAAGGTATCCAATGGTCGTACCACTAGGTAAGGTAATTTTGGTCATACGATAGCATTTATTCACATAGTAGGTTTATGCTAAACCATGCTTGACCTTCCACTTGTGTGCCAATATTCTTAGCCTTTTTTATATATCCTTGATCAAATTAGTAGAAATAAAGCTATATGTAGCTCACTACCTATCAAAATTTTAACATTTATACCAAAACTATTACCCTATATAAGAAAAGGAGTGGCTTGCCCTTCCATATTTTGAATCCTTATCACTATATAAATATTATGGGTAGGTTCCTTGTGCACATGTTATTTGTAAATGGGTTCTTTTTCTTTCAAACTTGATCATACTCTAAGCGAGAAATTGTTTGCATAATGTGGACCCCCATAATCAAAGCATCACCCTTTAGGACCTGGATTTATTTTCTGCATCTATCCCTCTACCTTCACTACTACTGGTGGGTTAGGTTACCCTTGTGATGGTGTCTTGCTATTACCATTATTGGTATTGTTAGGATTGTTATTATTTTGCCAAAATTTGAGGCTACCCTTGTGGTGGTGTCTTGTTATTACCGTTGTTGTGATTGTTAGGATTGTTATTATTTTCCATAATTTCTTCCTAAATTTTTTTGCTTCTTATCATTTATTTTGTCACATCCTTGGGAATTTTTTTTAACTATTCTGTCTCTTATTCATGAAACCTACATTGTTTCTTTTCTTGAGTGTTTTTTGTATTTATTAGAAGCTCCTTCATATTTAAAATAGGGATTAATATAAGTATTAACTTTTTTGACCAAGTCATAGGTCTTCCAAAGAGTATTAGCCTCTCGCATGTTCTCTTCATGCCCTATTTTGGGATCAGATCCTAATATGAATTTATGAATCTTCATTTTCTCATTATATGTAGGCACATACTTCAACAACTTAACAAATTTATGGTAATAAACCTCCACCATATTATTTTCTTATCAAATATTGGTGAATTCTTCAAAATTCTTGGCATAAAATACTCTATGAAGAACCTCTATTTAAAGGTTTCCACAAAATCCTCCTATTTTAGATCAATTATTGCTTTAATTCCCATTTTTGTACTAAAAGCCTTCCATCAATATAGTCTAACTCCCTACAAATGTAAAGTGCTATAGGATGTTTGGGTTCTAGTGGAGTAATTATTCGTATTGCAAAATATTTCAAAATACTTCAGCCAAGATGTAGCTACATCACTACCTTCCTCTCCATTAAACTTGGAAGATTTTACATGCTTCATATCCTTACCCATTTCTACCTCTAACTAAAGTTTGGTGTATTGTGTCTTTGTAAGGAGTTAATTCTCTTGACCAACTCTAGACTTTTCATCCTATGAATCCTGATTCACTATGGCTTCCAACAATTATTTTTGTGTTTCCATATATTCATGAAGTAAATCAATTATTGTTGTGAGATCTTCCCTCTCATTATTATGACTATATTAACCTACACCTAGAGTTTTGACCTCAATATTAGTTCATCGTGTCTACCAAGTTATTGGGGCAACACTCCCTCTCCTCCTCTTTGGTGGTATTATCTCTAGCCACACACAATAGAGATAGTAGGAATTAGATCACAATTACTTCTTTGAATTGTTCCTCCTACTATTACTAAATTCCTAGTTATCTCAACTAGAGAGATGGGGTTAACTTTCAATAAATATTCTATTCATGTAAAGTATAGTCCTTATGTGGGTATGTATCCTATTACACACCACCATATAATATTACACAAGGAAGCTTATATCCCTATGAACCTTGGCTCCAATACCAAATATCATGACCCAAAAATTTCCCATCCTAAAAATTCTATGTAGATTGTGAGTTTTTTTACAACATGGTCTAGAGTTCTACTCAAGCTCATTAACTGATAAATTCAACTTCTTATGAGTTCATAACGTTCTATGGGATTCATATTCATATGTGCCCATCCCTACAACAAACATACATCTATATATATAAGTGTACTAGGTAACTTACAAGACTAAACTATCATTCTCATCTATCACATGAGCTAGCTTATTTCCTTTAGTCTATCGAAAGGACCATGCCAATATCTATACCGTATATAATTCTATCTATGTAGGTGTACTAAGTCTCATTTAATGTTGATCAATGAGAATACCAAGATACCAATTCTCTTACCATACCACCAAGGTTTAACTTTATTTTCTAGCATCTCAACCGTAATATAAAAAGTCATGACTATTAATTACCCTTTACTACTACTATTGATGTAGTATCTTAAGATAGTGCGGGTTCCATTTTAAGTGAACTAACATCCCAAGTGCACATTAGTTTTTATTTTAAAAAAAAAAAAATTAGTTAATAATTCATACTCTTATAATATGTGTTAGAGTCCAAATTATTTCAAATACAATATTATGGTCTATTAACATCCCATATAGACATCCCATGGTGTTAATGAGAAGTATCCAATGCATAATTATGAAATTACAAAACCATAAAGAAGTAAACTTTTGTATAGAAAACATAGACATGTCATTAATATCACAAATATTGTGCACCATAGAAAATTTTTATACATCACACAAGTGCTCATATCAATTAATTTATCCAAGGAACCCTCATGAGGAATAAACCTAGCCTTAAATCATTTCCTCTTTTATTTCATAAAATGTTTATCTTCATACATAAGATCATGGGTATCCCAAAATAGCTTTGCCAATTACATAATAACATGATAGTCCTTATGCTAATACAACATGGCTTGGTCCTTCAATCCATGCACACCACTTGGTTTCACAAGTCACATCAATGAAATTCCACACACTTTTTCGTCCAGCATATAAGTTCCATTTTCTATGGTATTACTTTATGAATTGATCCATCAATTCATAGATACATAATGATCCACTACCTTCAATGCATCTTTCGTTATCTTTGGCATTTTATGAGATTGCTAAAGAAGACCCCATAATCCTATTCAATATCACAATACAAAGGAAATAAGTAAGTAGCTAAAACCTCTCCACCTTATTTCAATGTTTAAAATAAGTAAACAACAAATATTCTGAAATAACCCACTAAAGTTCACATTAAAATTACTCCAAAAAGTACTCTAATTCTATTTTTAGAGTCAAATCAATATTAATTTTTAATAACAACATTTACAATATATTGTGCCTATGATATACTGCAATAGTTTATTTTGTAAGAATCCGTAGATAAAATATTAATGAAATCATTATTAACTCAACATTCCTAAATATTTAATGTTCTTTGACAATACTTGATGACTAAAATGAAAATATATTTTCAAACATCATCGAGTTTGGTAAATACATAACATCACAGTTTGATTTGTCCTCCTAAAAAAAATATAAAGTACACAAAAACCTATGTAATGCCTTTGTCATAGTGGCTCCACACCCCATACATTAGCGCAATTTTAAAATATTTCAAAAACAATTATGGTTGTATTAATTGAGTGGGAATTCCCACCAAACCCTACTCTAATATGGGACTCCATGTACCTATTGTTTCATTAATTTTCTATAATTAAAAGCAACATACTTTATTGTAGATTAAACATTTATAAAAAAATCCAATGAAGCATCTCTCCGATATGCAAATAAAAACTCAAGTATATGTTTACTACTTTATGTTTGTGCAAACATCTTATATACAGTATCAAATTTAATCTTACAAGAGATGTAGAAGAGTCATGTGATTCCTAGAATGAATGTAGAGATTCATTAGTAACTTACATTAATATAAATCATATTTACTCATTAGAGTCTTAAGTTCCTACTCTGGAATTGCAAATCTATCACAATACATGATAATTATAACTTATCCATATCACTAGTTTGTTTTTTATTTTCTTCCCATGCCTACCCCTTTGGAAAATAATCCTGTAAAGGTCTTCCTAACTCTCTTTCTATAGTTTTCTATATGCAATTACAACATTTGTATAGTTAGCCAACCGTTATAATGACTTCACCGGGTTTTTCCAATGTATCAAAATCCATAGGAAGTTGCTTGAGAGTGATTTTTATCTCAGTAGATGAATCGAAGATTCTAGGGAGTAAATTTTTCTAGGTTCATATTAGACCAGTGAGCATCGTTAACCAAGTCTCAAGCTATTCTCATATTTCAAATTGAACACTTGAATTAATTAATATTATATTCAATAGCTGAAATAAAGAGTTTTTCCTTCTATCATCATACAACACATAGTTTATTCTATGCTATCAGATACCAACACATTACTTTGTATGGTAAAAAATAAAATATATTTAATTCCAATATTACCTTAGTAATATAATATCCAAGTCTCAACATCCTTTCAATATTATACTTTGTAGTTTTTCTAACTTTACATAGCTACATATTTGCATGTACCACCTGTGATATTTCTTGGGATTACCATCTCTCTAAGATGTAGCTCAAAAGCAATATTCATCACAGACCAACCTCATTCCTTATATAAGTTTAACGACAAGTAAAAGTGTGGTAATTAAAATCATGCAATTACTTAGAAAAATATCATAAAGCTATTTGCCTCTCCTTTTTGGAAGAATAAAGACTTAAAAGAAATAGACAAATATTACTCAATCACCACCAAATTTAGAGCAAGCTGGTTCAAAAGATTTCTACATCTTCTTCGAAAATATAAGCATGATTTTCTATCAGATGTTACTTGGAAAATACAACCAAGCTTGTCTAAATAACCTATAATGCAATTTAATTTCTATGGTTCCCTATGATGTTTGTTTCTCCTTGTTTTTTCTTTATTGTTTTTTTTTTCTTTTTTTCCTCATCCTCCTATGAAATATCACTCTCCTTCCCCCTCACTTTGTCAAGAATTTTTTGGGCTTAAGCACTCTCTCCAACATGCACCGTGCCCATATCTTCCCATTTCAAGTGTGGTGGAAAACCTCCCAGTTGGTTTAATGGTTTACTTCTAGTATCATCACTCTAGTTTAAATGTCACCCTGCTCTCCTTTGTTATTTTGGTTGCAACTCCTTCAAATTAAAGGTGGTATTTTTCAAAGCTGTAAATTATGGAAAATTTTATTTGATGGTCCTATTCAACCATAAATAGTTTCCTTCTATGGCTAACATAAAAAAATTATTCATTAATAATGACACTAATGAAAGTCCAAATTTTTTATTATTTCTAAACAAATAATAAAATAATAATGATTCTTCCTCCTTAACCAATGCAATAATATCATCCAAAGATAAATTTACTTATCTTTTGAACAAGGAAAAGGTATTGAAGCTAGACATTTAACTTTATTTTCCAAAGGCCATATTATTTTAAAATAAAACAATCTATGAAGAACCTATTAAATAAAACACACATTTTATCTAGAGATTTATCATATTTTCCTCATGCAAACCATTATATGCAACTATATGAAAGGATAATTCATCCATCTTGCTCTGACCTATCCATTTTCCATTTGTTCATCCCATTCTCAGTGGCTAATTATTTCTTCCACCATGACAAAACCTATTCCTACAAAAGTGTAATTCTATTAGCAACATCATATTATTTTATAAAATGTATGTTTTGCAGAAACTAAACATGAAATAGTCAATCATTCCACTGATAAGATATATCACATTTTCCATAAAATATATGTCTTGCATAACTAGTCATGAAATAGCCAATCATTCCATCAATTAAACAACATAGCAAAACATAAATCCATCCAATGAAAAGTTTGCCAAGGGAGGGTCATGCCAAGATTAGAATAGTTTATATCTCCATTGATTTTGAATCCTTTGTCTACTACCAAATGATAAAATATGATAAAGACAAAAATAACTTATGTCCTTCCATCTAGGTTTCTTCTCATCCTTGCTCATCATCATCCCCTATCAATATAAATAAAAAAACCAACTAAATTATAAGGGGATAAACATGACTATTTAGAACATGTTGAACAAGATGATCACTCAAATAATATAAAATCTAATGAACACCCTAGTTAATATTTGATCTTGTACATATATAGAATCCTCCTCTCTCCCCAAACCTTATGTTTACCTTCTAGGAAATAAAATGAAATACAAATAGGGATTTGTTACTTTGTTTGTACTAACATTGCCAATGACAAACAAATTAATAGTAGAAAAACCTTTTTAGTTGGGCAACAATACTATTTAACAACCTCTTATCCCATAATCAAGGAAATGTTATCTTTCATGGGTTACCAAGGTAAATATTTAGGCCATCATAAACAGGGCATTAAAGAACTCTTAGAAACCCAAGCATGACCTAGCCATTGTTGGATAGGTTACTTTTCAAATATAGGTGGACCCCTTTTTGCTTTGATATTGTTTGATAATGAAAAATGAAGTCAATTTTATTTGAGGAATCTCACTATGATACTGTCTCTTGAAATGGGTTGAGTTGGGATGACGAAGATCAAATATAATTGTGGTCTCTTATAGGCTCAGGTCATATCCTATCTATAAGGTTTTTCAAACCTCTTCACTATGATCCATCCTGAACCTATTGTCAATAATGATGTCTATGAAGTAGATAAGTACATTCCTATTCCTTTTGAGAAAGATATAACTTATCTCAAGGTATATATTATAATACATTTTGACCTCACTATTTCATCACCATTATTAATATGTCCCTCCAACTTTGAAAACATAGGAATATTGCTTGCACCTCCCAAGTTGGAATATGAGTCTCAAATTTCAATTAAGGAAACAATAGATATTAATGTAGGATCCAATGACAACCCTAGGATATTGAATCTTAGAAAAGCTTCAATTTTAGGAGCATATCACTCTTGATGGTAAAAAAATTAAAGAGATCCTTAATATTATACACCTTACTCTTCACTATGCTTAACTATGCATTGTTTGTTTAAATTTATCTTCTATTCATGTGCTTGACTATATTTATTACTTGTTTGTATAATTTATTGACATCACCATTAAATTTATGCACAAGCTTGTGACTACTTTATTTGCTTGCTTCATAATGTGTCAAGGGGGGTCTAATGGAATCCAATGATAATTTTAGTTAGAATAGTTTATGCATTGAATTTGATTAGGTGGATGAGGTAGTGGACACCTTAGTCCTTCCTCCTTCATTTATAACATATTTGCATAATTATTTGATAATATTATTGTATAAGTGTCCTTGATTATGATTGCTTATTTTTTTACCTTATATTGCATAAGAATATCCATTGGGATGTGATGATGATGCTAGTCAAATTAGCTTACACACATTGCATTTGCACTAGGTCACTAATGCTATAGGTTCTCACTTTATCAATATATCTCTTTCTCTATGTATTATTCCTTGCATATCATGATGCTTATTATTTTACATGCTCTCTCCTTTGTGAACCCTACAAGAATGCATTCTTTTCTAGTGGTGCTATTTAATTTCAAATGTTTTCTTAATGTATGTTTACCTACTTTTGTATGATGCATGCTTAATGATTCAAGAGCACCGTGATGACCCATGATAATTCTATTTATGGATAGCTCACTTGTAATAAATTTGCACTAGGTAGTTGAGGTGATAGTTCCTCTCCATGTATATTTTCTTGATTATTCTTGAGATGCATAAATATTTACATAATCTATATAATAATTTTCCCTTATGTTGGGGGCATGCACACATTTTTATAAACAACCTATTGGGTGAGATTTATCTAAAACACCTTCGAAAAGGAGCATTTTTTGAAATGCCCTCATGGGTGAGCATTCTATAAAACATCCTCATGGATGAGTATTCTCTGAAATACCCTTGTGAGTGAGCATTTTTTTCTTTGAAATATTTTTATATGTGAATGCATTGAAATATGCTCATTTGGAGGTGGGTATATTAAAGAATCTTTGTTTGAATGTGAGAATATTTAAGCATATTCATTTAGAGGTATTTATAGAAAAACATATTTACATAGATGTAATCATTTTATTTCTTGTGCTTGTCTATATTTTTGCATTAGTCATTGTTGTATATCTTTATGAAGTTATAATTTTTACATTTTATAACCTCCCCTTAGTTGGGGGAATCAAATATAGAATACCATAAATATGTACAATCAATCCAAGTGGCTACCTTTAAAAATACTATCCATTCATATACTTGTGTAACTGATAGATCTTCATGTGCTCGTCTATAGTTATCATTTTCCTAATCTTATCCATTTTTTTAGCTTTCCTAAACCAACATATTACCATCATTCCCATATTAATCAAATTCCCTCAAATTAAATTACTTTTCCCACAAAAACTTGAGGGGATACACATGGAGGTAGAATAAAAATTCATGTTGTCCTAGAAGCAATCCCTACTAGCATCCTATAAAAACAACCTTTGCACTTTCCTAGCATCAATCTAAAGTTAGGGGCACCTTTATTTTTGACATATTCATTGTACAATGAATGCATAAAAAAGGGGACAAATATATACACCCCAAAATTGATGCACCTTAATTCTATTTGAACCTAATGAATGTTCAAAATGGAGGAAACGTAGACATCTCAAAATTGATGAATCTTAGTGCTCTTTGAACCTTAATCACCAAGCTTATGAGTAATGTTTCCTTTCCTATCATGTAATATGGGCTAGATTAAGTAGTAATAAATATATTAAAATTTAAAATAAGGATTAATTCAAATTAAATAAATATCAATATTAATTTAATATTAAAGTCTGAGATTTAAAAAAATAATTAATTCAACATTAAAATAAAGATTAATTCAAATTTATTTAATATTAATATTAATTAACATTAAATGTTAAGATTAAAATAAACTGATTAAACATTAATGATTAATAAGAATTAGTTGATTAAATATAAACTTAAAATTTAGATTTAATTAATTAAAATTGGATGAAGAATATGTAGAGAGTGTCTGTTGAGGATGTGCTATCCTAGAGTGTCTGATGAGGATGTGAAGTTGGAGGCATCTGAAATCAATATGGGAGATCCATTTTGGTCTGGTAAGTTTGGTGAGGTGGGTCCTTCTCCATTATGGGACCCTGGGAAGGTTTTTTCTGGGATGGTGGGTAAGGGGGTCTCTTCCCCATCGCCATCCTATGCTAGGATGGTGTTTGGCCTGGATTTTGGTGAAGAGTTTGCTCCTTGTGAGGTTATATCAAAATACTTTCAAATTTATATTTCAAACAACACTGTTAATTTCTTGGTGAAGAAAGGATCTTGGGATTTGGTTGGTAATTTTATTGGTAGAAGGCCACCACTTGACATTCTTAAGTGATGGTTGTTTGTTTGTTTGATTTCCCCCAATATTGGGATATAAGAAAGGGATAAGGGTGGGTCATAAAGGTCATGGTCAATCACATAATACATCACTTAACCCAATACAGTAAGAAGATGAGAAGATAGTAGAGGACAATAATTTTGTAATGAGAGAGTTACTCAACATATGAGTTAGCCTAGGCGGATCCAATGTAGATGTATTTATAATAAGGTTTGGCCTTTGCATCATAGTAAACCCCCTTGACTCGATGGTATGATCAATAAAATGATACAAACATGCAAGGGGTGGAGTTTACATGATTATGTGATGATTCTTGCCACGTGCCAATCAAATGAGCAAGCAATTGATTTGATTGTGATTTATGAATAGTATCATTTGAGGTGAATGATGTTAATTGGTTCTTTATGTTCTTGACCATCCAATGTGGCTAGGTGGTAAGCTCTTGATCCAAATTTGGTTGTGATAATAAAAGGACATAGCTAGTTGGGTTCAAATTTTCCTTTGAGATTGCATTAACGTGGGTGTTCTTTTAATTTTCTTTGAGCCCTAAATCCTTCAATTCAAAATACTTGTGATGTACTTTCTTGTTGTAAGCTCATTGGAGCCTTTTATGGTATATTATAAGATGTTCTAAGGCATTGATGTATTTTTCCTCTAATATTTTAAGTTGTTGTAGGTGTTTTGTTCAGTATTCATCTCCTATAGATGAATCCTATAATATGAACCTTAAAGAGGGAATCTCAAGTTCAAAAAGGAAGACTGCTTCTGCACCATATACTAGGGCATAGGGTTTTGCACCGATGGGAGTACATACACTTGTATGATATTCCCATAAGGTAGGGTAACGTTGTAGGTGCCAGTATCAACCATTTTTATTCACTAGTTTCTTAAGGATCTTGATTATTGTTTTGTTATAGGATTTGGCTTGACTGTTTCCTTGTGGATAGTAAGGGGTGCACCATATTTTTTGGATTTTATACTTGGTATACATTTCGATGACCTCTTTATTTTTAAGTGGGGTGCCAATGTCTACAATTATAGTTGATGGAATACCATATCATCTAATGATTTTATTTAGGATGAATTTTGACACTTGAATGCCAATGATAGAGGACAGAGGTTTTGCCTCAACCCACTTAGTAAAATATTTTTTGTTAGTTATAATAAATTTATGTCCGTCGAATGATTGAAGATTTATTTTACCTATGACATGAAATTACCAAGAGGATAAATGCCACGGGGATGTTATATGTTATAATTATTAAGAAGGGGCATGTACCAAATTATTGTGATGTTGGCACTTATCGCATTTATTGATCTAATTATGCATAGAATTTTCCATGAAATACTAATAATAGCCTATACTAAGGAGTTTTATAGCAATGGCTAAGCCTCTAATGTGATCACCACATGATCCGTTATGGGTTTCTTCTAAGTTTACACATTTGAGGAATATACTTTCAAAGGAGCATCAATATAACATATCTCCAATGATGACATATTTACAAGGTTTTGGTATAAATTGCCTATGTTTCTGGGAATTGAATCCCTTAGGGAATGTTCCTTCCTTGAGGAAATTGAATATGTCTTGATACCAAAGTGCTTGAGATATGGATACATCGATAGTGCATATATTGAGTAGTAGGAAGCATGATTCTATGGGAGAAGGTTCATTGATTGACCTTATAATGATGGCAACTTCTTCATCCTCCATTTCTAGAGGAATGAGGAATGCAAATATTGCCATGGTGTGAGAAAAATTATTGCTAAAGTGAGGTATGGATTCTTTGGTTATTTTATCAAAGTGAGTTTTTAGTAGGTCTATAATGTCTTTATCGAGTTTTAGCTTTTCATATTTGGTCTAATAGTTTTTGTTTGTTTGGTTGACTACTAGTTGCAAATATCCATATAAGGTCATGTTTTTAATGTTTAGTTTTATCACATACCTAATCCCTAAAATAAGAACTTCGTATTCTACCATGTTGTTGGTGTAAGAAAAATGGAGCTTAAATGATAACGTGATGAGTTGTTGTTGTGGAGTGACTAGGACAATTTCTACACCTGTATCTTTTTTGCATTGTGATCCATCGAAGTATAAGATCCATGTTTTGGGTCCTTAGGCATTTTTTGATGCAATAATATCATCCAAGAAAGAGATATTTATAGGATTTTTAGCTTCTAAAGATATGTTGGTACTTTTTTGCAAGTTGTGGTATGAATCTACATATATATTTTAGCTTTCCTTGAAGGCCACATAGTTCAATTAAGTTTTTAGGAGGTGACATGCTGGTTATGGCAGTGATATTTGAGGGATCGATCTCAATACCATGTCGGGATACGATGAACCCAAGTATATTTCCTGATATTATGCCAAAAATGCACTTAAGGGGTTTTATTCAAACTTTGTAGTCTTGTAGTCTTTGGAAGTGTTGTGGCTGCTCCACAACGTACCCCAAAATTGGGGACCCACCTTTTGCATGCTTTCCAAGAAGACCGAAGTGGCCCATATGCTAAATATCAGAGAAAAAAGCAAGAAAGAAAAAAGTGTCGCGATATCACGACATGTTGCATTTTCACGGTAAAGAAGGAAAAGTGTCGCGATATCGCGACATGTTGCATTTTCATGGCTAAGAAGGAAAAAGTGTCATGATATCGCAACATGTTGCATTTTCGCAACAAAGAAGGCAAGTGTCGTGATATCGCGACATGTTGCATTTTTGCGGCTAAGAAGGAAAAAGTGTCGCGATATCACGACATGTTGCATTATCATGGTCCGAAGCAAAGAAAAAGAGAAAAGAGGAAAAGGTGTTATGATATCACGACATGTTGCATTCTCGTGACCAAAAAAGAAAAGTTGTCGTGATATCGTGACATGTTGCATTCTCGCGACAAAAAAAGAAAAGGTGTCGCGATATCGCGACATGTTGCATTCTCACGACCAAAAAAGAAAAAGTGTCGCAATATCACGACATGTTGAAATCTCGTGACCAAAAAAGAAAAACTGTCGCAATATCACGACATGTTGCATTCTCACAACCAAAAAAGAAAAAGCATCGCGATATCGCGACATGTTGCATTCTCGCGACCAAAAAAATAAAAACCGTCGCGATATCGTGACATGTCGCACTCTCACGACCAAAAGAGAAAATGTGTCATGATATCGCGACATGTTGCACTCTCACGACCAAAAGGAAAAAAGTGTCGTGATATCACGACATGTTGCATTCTCGTGGCCAAAAGCAACAAAAGAAGCTGAAGACATAGAAATGTCATGATATCACGACATGTTGCTTTTTCACGACTCAAAAGGGGCTGTTACAGAGTCTACAGTGGCAGCACTGAACACATGGCACAAAGGTGTAAGGGTTATGGTGTAATGCTTCATGACCAACTATTACAGTCAGCGATGAAGACCAAGCGTTGGAGAGAAAAAAAAATGTTTCGAGGTCTGAACAAAAAGCCAAAACAACGAAGAGGCAGGGGAAAGCGAGACAAAAGGATCTGGGAAATGAAACGAAACATCACAAAATGGAAACAAAGAGCCATACCAAAAAGTTTAAAAGCAGAAGCAAATACAGGTACAGGGGGCAAAAACTATTGCGAGCAGAGTTGCAGAGCTGAAGGTGAGAGAGCCATTCTGGGCCTGCTTTGGAGTGTTTTTCTTCCACTTTTTTTGGTTTTGGAGAACCAAATTTCCGTTATTGTAAAATGACAAATTTTTAATAAATTTTTTTTTAGTGAGTTGCATCTTATGGACAAGAAAGGAGGAGTTATTTTCTGCATGCAATATTAAATGTCTATTTTTCCCCTTTTCATATTTTAGGCTTATAGATGGAGTTTAATGCAAGTTATCTTGGTTGCTCATGCGAATGTTTAAATCTGAAAACCTCATTCAAAACCCTAGGAACTACCACTTAACTTATTCATATTGTGCCATGTTTTGCAGGTCCAATAAGTTAGGTTGCATGCAAGAAAACCTCACATCTTCGGTTTTGTCGGAATAGGATGACATCATACTGAATGCATTTTATTTTCATTTTTTTTGCATTTTATTTTCATTTTTCTGCACTTTATTTTTCAAGAAATTTTAACTTTATTTTAATTTGCAGTCATCAAAATAAACATTTAAAAAAATTTCAAAATCCAAAAATAAAAATTTCCATTGTTGGGCCGACTCACATTTGCTTTATTTTGGTTCAACGAACAATCATTAAAGTTTCATGATGAAATAAACCAACATTGCCCCTTGTTTACAGTTACTTGCAATCACTAAGGTGTTCCAAGCATTTAAATTGAATATCTTTATTTATGCAAAATGCTAACATAGCGGAGACCTTGGAGAAGTTGTTTGTTTAACTTCTTTGCAAGAGGGGATTTGGAACCCAAATCCTATGGAAGAGTGTACTTTCACAATTGGGTGAAAATACCACTCAACAGATTGGCGCTAGAAGGAGGGCATGAAATGGTTTATTTCATCATGATTTTAAATGCTACATGTTTATAATTGTTTAAGAGCTTTGTATTGCTAAATATTTCAGGTCCATTTGATTAGCATCTTTGGCATCCTCTAGCACTCAACAGATTGGCGCTAGAAGGAGGGCCTGAATTGGTTTATTTCAGTGTGATTTAAATGCTATAGGGATTTAAATTTTGAATATTTCATTCTCTATTGATTATTATCTTTAGCCCTCTTTTAACAATACAACTTTGTTGTGTTAAAAGGAGGACAGGAATTGCTATGCACTGTTCTAACGCTTTGATTGTTCATACAGGAATAATGTGATTTGATTTTATTTAAAAAAAAAAAGCATTGGTCTTGACTAACGAGATTTTATTTCCATATGATTACTCTCATTGCTAACATTCTCTATTTTGATGATGTGTTAATGCTAAACCTTATTACAAAGTGGAGAATGTTCTTTACTGCTACGGTTTTATTCATGCATTATAATGAATGAGTGTGATGATTTGTTCATTTGATATTTGTTAGTCATTTCATGTTTATTTGCAAGATGTTTATTTGACTAACAAAAAAAATTGGTATTAAAGTTGTATTCTTTAAGATTCACTAATGGCTATGTTTACACCATGGATGCTAGGTAGCCCATTGAACATACTTGGAGTTCAAAATTATTTGCCCTTTGGTTTTGAGAGAGGTCTTTCTCGATTTTTGTCTAATGGGACAAATATGGCAGAAGAACATATTCAAGCATTCAAAATTTATGTGAATCACTTAACAATTTGGTGTGATGATGTTGCTTTTAAAATGTTCCCTTACACCTTGGACAAAGTGGCATATGATTGGTTTACAAGTCTACCTTTAGGGTCTATCACTTATTGGGCTCAACTAGAGGCAACATTTCTTAATCAATTCAACAAAAAGCGAGTTGACCCAATCCTCATGTACGATCAGTTTGTCACTATTAGAAAAGGATCAAGTGAAAAGGTGAAGTCATTCTCTAAAAGATTCTTTGGACTATACACTCAATTAGTGACATTTTAGGATCTTCCAGAAGAAATGGCTCTCCAAATATACATCAATGCTCTTGACCCACTCACTTCCACATATTTGTGAGGGATGCCTCAAATCACATCTTTTTCACAAGCCTATACTCAAGCAATGGCAATTGAGCAACAATTGAGTTGTCAATATTATGGTGTGGGTTTTGGATCATATAATTTTCAATCATTTAATACCTCCCTTACCCACCCAATGATTTATCCACCTCAACCAAGTTCAAGTGTGAATCAATTTCAGAATCAACAATCATTCCCAAGATTCAATAAATTTCAAAATCCTCAACCTACTATGCAAGATCAACCATATTTCTTAAGTATGAATCAACTTCAAAATACTCATCTTGATTCAAAAGATGTTTCTAAAATCAATTTCAATGATTTTCATAATAATATGATTTTAGGCAAGGGAGGAGTACTAGATCCAACTAGTATTGAAACATGTGATAGATTGGGAACCCTTGACTCACCAAAAGATGAATTCTATGAGGTTGAATCTTTTGAAATTGAATCCTCAAAGGTGGATAAAGGTGAAAAGTATTTGATAGAGGAATCTGAAGAATCATTTATGTCTCACACCCCTATTGATGAAACTTCCTCTGATATGCAGGATAAGGAAAATTTGGATGTGAATTCACATGATGGTATTAAAGATTTTGAGGAAGAAATACTATGGATGGGTAATAAGGATTTGGAATCATTATCCACAAATGAAGATTGGTATGATCATGAAAATAAGAATGTAAAAGTGGATCTAATTATAGAAAATCCTAGGCCATCACAAGTGGTTGAATGTGATTTTGAAAGAAAATCAATAAATAAATTCGAAGATATGATAGAATTTCACCACTTGTTCTTGGATGACACATTGGATGACATTGTTGAAAATAATGGCCAAGAAAATTCACACCTTCCAAATTATGCTAAACTTGAATCATGGTTTACAAATGTGGACTATGATAGCCTTATCAATTTGAATACAAGCAATAACCCAATTTTGGAAGTAATTGAACCATCTAAGGAAGGTGAAGGTAAATTTGATGAGAAAAATGTTGATGAATTGGAATATGTTGAAGAAGTAGTTGAACTTCACCACTTGAATTTGGAAGATGATTATTATGATGCTTGGAAGAAGTGGGAAGACTACACTCACTCCAAACATTCTACTGAATTTTGTGTGCCTATTGATATGCAAGATAATACAATTGCCCTTGCATATGAGGATATTACAAGCCCTGTACAATCTGATAATGTTTTGGAAGAAGGGTTGGAATCTCATCAAAGGTTGGAGAAGGATAATGATTCTACTACCATGGATAAATAAGGAGAATCAATTGATTTTGTTCCCCTTGAGGGGCAAGAAATCAAAAATCTTGATCCACCTATTGCTTCTACAATGTCTATGCCATATCAAAATGATGAAATTACAAAACCTAAGTGGTTTGGGTTTGATACTATTGATGATCCTAATGAAAATGTGGATTTTGAGGCAACTCAAGCCATTGATCATGGAAAGGTGTCACGTGACACATATCTTGAAAAACTAGGCTCTTGTTTTAAAAAATATGGATGCATGTTTGATTGGGTGCCTAGCTTTGGTGTTTTTGAACAGGTGTTGGATGATGAAGAAGACAATGTGAAAAAATAAAAAGCTACTAACACTCATGAAGTTGTGGTAAATTCTAACCATGATGGGTTGAGTATGGATGACAAGGTTAAATCTTTACCTTTGGTAGTAGCTACAAAAATTTTAAGTAATAGGTTACATGATATCCCTTTGGATGCTAATATCATTAATGATGAAATGTCAAATTTTGTTGATGCTTGTCAAGTTTTGAATGATTTTGATTGCTTTAAAATCCTGGAAAATGAGTTGAATTCAAGACTTTTAGAAATAGGCTCTTGTTCGTAGCATCTCACATTTGAAAAGGAAGGCCTAATTTTAAATCATGAATCGAATTATGAAATGGATACTTTCATGAATAGACAAGAAGATATTGAAAACCATTTATTGTGTTATCAATTCAATGAATCAAAACTTCAAAATGAAATTGTTAACGTTATCCGAGAAAGTTGGCAGTGTGAGAAAGGCAAAATGAGAACTGTAATATTGTTTGGCCTACTTTTATTCTTGCATTTTTGCAAAACTTGGTATGCACATAATTTTCAATGTATTTCAAAATGTGCTAACTGTATTTGGGATCCGGGAAAATGATGTCCCAAATATTTGCACCATCTTGTATTATATTGCACATTTTGTTAGAATAATGTTTATATTTCATTATTGGTGTGACCAAAAAATAGCGCACGTAGGCGCTCTCTATTTTTTGGTTATGTAACCGAGTTCGTTCAACCAACTTGAAACTATATCTGTAATCTTTATAATTGGAATGAATGTGAAGGAACAAATTGCTTCGTAATTTCTTTATGGCATCAGAGCCACGGAGACACGACTGGACTGGCACAAGATGCAGACGGGCACAAGACGCAGACCAGACGGGACTGACGATAGAGGACAGATCGGGACTGACGCAGACACAGACAATATGGGACTGACGACAGAGGATAGACCAGGACTGACGTAGATGCAGACAGGACTGACGACAGAGGAAGCAGGCCTGGCGGATCGGGACGACCAATAGGACGCAGGACACGCAGACCGGTTCGCGGATCGGGGCGGTTCGGCGGAGGCAAAAGGAGGGGGGTGGTTGCCCGAAGGCAACCGAATCTCCTATGTTAGTTGCGACAAATAAAAAATTTCCCATAGTGGCCGCATCGGCCATGTGGGACTAAATTTTTTTTCCCTACTCGCACAGTTCCAAAGCCTCTAATATATCCTCGTCCCTGTTTCATTTCGTCGGGCTCGCTGGCTCCAGTGGTATTTGCGGTGACTGTTTACCCGGAGGTTACGGGTTCCAGTCCCGACAGAGTTTTTTTTTTGACGCCCTACGCGCCCTTGTGACGGCGGCGCAGCAGATTTGACGCCCTGTGTGCACTTGTGACGGCGGCGCAGCAGATTTGACGCCCTGTGTGCACTTGTGACGGCGGAGAAGGGGTTTTGACGCCCTACGCGCCCTTGTGACGGCGGAGACGACGTTTTGACGCCCTGAATGCAGTTGTGACGGCGGAGAAGGGGTTTTTTGATGCCCTGCCGTGCATTTGACACCTTCACATGGTGATTTGACGCCTAAACACTTGGTTTTAGGTATTTTTTTTCCCAATCTTGTCTCATTTGCAAATCAAAGGGGGGGAGATCTCAGTTTCTTCACATTATTCATTTGCAAAGTTAACAGATAAAGGGGGGAAATCAACTTTATAGGAGATAAAATTTGTGGGCATTTATGATTGTTTTTTTTGCATTTAAATATTCTGTTTTCTTGCATTCACAATCATAAATTAAACAAAAGTATAAGACCCCAAATTTATACCCTATTTGTGCAATTTATTGCACAGCAGCATTCGGTATTTGAGATACCTCTGGTCCACACTTACAGGTAATGTTGTCGTGCTTTGGACTATTGTATTCGCCGCCTAATATAGCTGCAACAACGACGTCTGAGCTTGTTCTCTATAAATCGTCGGGGAGAGATAAGGCAAACCAATTTTGTTTCATTTCCATTTCATACCCACATCGTGATTGTTGTTAGGCGTAAATCCTGACGAAAGTTTTTTCCAAAGTGTTTAGGGGAAGTTACGCCCCACGCATGCGGAATAAAACTTTCTATGGTAGGTGTCATTAACAACACGATGCCCTTTCAGTATCGCCTATGTTCAAAATATTGTGCTTCTCATTTGTACTTATAGTCTCCCTCACGTAAGGGCGAGTACATATTGAGTAGTATACTTTTCATATATACCTATAGTTTCCCTCACGTAAGGGCGGGTATATATTGAATGGTTACAATATAATGATCTGGCAGGTATAAAGAAAGGGAGACCAATTGGTGATATAAGGAACCTTCATAATGGCCACAATTCATAAGTACCTCTCAGACTCACAATTGTTGAAAGGTCCTAACTTTGTTCCATGGAAGACAAAGATGAAAGCCATACTTGAGTTGGAAGATTTATGGGATGTAGTGACTGGCATCTGAAACACGTCCTTCATCAACGAGCACGAGATCAAGATGCTTGGGATAAAAAAGACAAGAAGAGTCTTGTATTTATCTTGCTTGCTACTACAGATGAGGTGCAACCTCATATTTGTGATGCAAAAACTAGTAAGATAGCCTGGGATGCCTTGATCACAGTATATGAAGGCAAGAATCAATCCACTATCCTCCATCTTCAAACTCAACTACATAATCTCAGTATGAATTCTAGGGAAACAGTTGATATATTCCTTTGCAGAGTGGCTGATTTGAAAGCAAAATTGAATGCTATGGGAAAACCGGTGGATGATGATGTTTTGAATTCTGTCATCTTGAGAGCACTACCAAATTCCTATAAGATGTTGATCACTTCCCTCAATGTTTCTGGTAGACAAGTATCATTTGTGGAACTGGTAAACTTGCTTCAGACTGAGGAGGCAACTCAGATCCAGAAAGATGATATGCCAGATAATGCACTTTCCACACAACAAAGTGGTAAAAAACAAGGTCAGTTTCAAAAAGGAAGTGCTTCTTCCAAAGGAAAAGGGAAGCAACATCAGCAAACAGATGCAAAATATTGCAAAATTTGTGATATGAATAACCATGATACCAACAGGTGTTGGTTCAAAAACAAGCAACCCAATGATAAAGGCTCTCAGAAGAAGGGCAAGAACAAACATAAATACAATAAGCATAAGCAGTCTAAAGGCCATGTTGCTCATGCTGACTCCAACTCCGACTCAGATCCTCCTGGGTCCGATTCAGATTCTGACTCTGAAAGAGCACACAAGGTGCTCATGACTCATACTTCGTCTTCCCGGATAGATGTTGTATGGTATATTGATTCAAGAGCTAGCAAACACATGATCTGGGGACAAATCATGGTTTGATACCTTTGTGGAGAAAGAGGGTAAGCCGGTTACAATTGCCGACAATCAAGTATATCAAGTAAAAGGAGAAGGAGATGTTTCTGTGTCCCTTGCCGATGGTAATTGTCAAATAGAGAAGGTTCTCTATGTTCCAGGCTTAGCCAATAATCTGCTTTCAGTCACACAGATGTTGGATAAAAACATGGATGTCGTGTTTAGAGTGGTTAAAGGCAAGAAGAGATGTTTCATCACACACAGTGGTAAACATGTTGCAACCGGATCCTACAAACATGGCTTGTTCATTCTTGATGCCCTTTCAACTCCGCATGTTGCTTTGGCTGCCACTACAAAGGAGGCCACCTCTCTCTGGCATCGACGTTATGGGCACCTCAGTTCTGGATATTTGCTTGAATTATACAAATATGGGATGGTGAAAGGTCTTCCACCAATCTCATCTATCTTACTAGTTGCTCAGATTGCTTAGCAGGGAAGCAACATCGAGTGCCTTTTGAAGCAAGCTCCTCTCGAGCTGCAAAACCTTTAGAGCTGGTACATACCGATCTGTGTGGTCCTATGCCAACCAGCTATGGTGGAAAAAAGTATTTTCAACTATTTGTTGATGATTACTCACGGAAGATGTGGGTTTTCTTTCTTCAGTTGAAATCAGAAGCGTTTCTCTACTTCCAACAATTCAAGAAACTTGTTGAGAAGGAGTCGGGATGTTTGATAAAATCCCTCCGCTCAGATCGAGGGGGGGAATACACCTCTGAAGAGTTTTAGAGTTTCTTAAAAAACATGGGATCAAAAGACAACTGACTACAGCCTATACACCTCAACGGAATGGAGTTGCAGAGAGAAGAAATCGTTCCATTATGGAAATGGTTCGATGTATGCTAAAAGGAGCACATCTTGAGGATCAATATTGGGCAGAAGCAATAAACACAGCATCATACCTCCTAAATAGAGCACCCACTAGAGCTCTACAAGGAAAGACTCCACAAGGAGCATGGAGTGGTAAGAAACCTTCCATATCTCATTTGAAGGTGTTTGGATGTAAAGCATTCATGCACATTCCAAAACAGAAAAGGAGGAAGTTGGATGAGAAAACCTTGCAGTGTATCTTTCTTGGCTATGATGAGTACTCAAAAGGTTATCGATTGATTGATCCTAAGACCAAGAAAACACATACAAGTAGAGATGTTGTATTTGATGAAGCCCTCACATCAAAAGACACATTCACAACTGTATACATAGATGAAGAAGAACCTAAGAAGGAGGTTCAACTTCCACAGCAAAAACAAAAGATTCCAAAATGGTATACAAGCACTTTGAGAGATGCTAAGTTGAAATCTCTTCCAGATCTATCCCTTGATAGGCCCTGTACTCGCAGTATGACTCAACAGATGAGAGCAGAAGAATCTACTTCAGAGGTTGATGAACTTTGTCAACACTTTGATGATTTGTCAGTAGATACAGAATATGACAGGGAAGAAAATGAGGAAGGAGAAAAACTTTATATGTCTACATTGAATACAAATGAACCCACAACAGTTCAATCTGCACTTGATCAACCACAGTGGAAAGAGGCAATGGATGTAGAACATAAATCTCTTCTTAAAAATAATACTTGGAAGTTAGTCAATCTGCCAACAGGAAAGAAACCCATAGGCTGCAAATGGGTATTCAAAGTAAAGTATAAAGCAGATGGATCTATTGATAAGCATAAAGCCCGACTTGTTGCAAAGGGATATGCTCAGAAAGAAGGCATAGATTATGAAGAGACTTTCGCTCCTACTGCAAAAATGACTACCATTCGAGTACTTTGTGCCATGGGAGCTCAGTTTGGGTGGAAATTACATCAGATGGATGTTAAAAGTGCCTTCTTAAATGGTGACTTACAAGAAGAAGTATACATGACTCAACCAGAAGGATTTGTGGCTGAGGGGCAAGAACAAAAAGTATGCAAATTGATCAAATCCTTGTATGGGCTAAAACAAGCTCCTCGAGCTTGGTATATCAAGATAGACAGTCACCTTGTGCAGCATGGTTTCATAAGAAGTCCCTCAGATGCGAATCTCTATATTAAGAAAAATGGTTCTGATATAGTGATTCTTGTACTTTATGTTGACGATCTGATCATCACAGGAAGCTCAGAAAAAATGATTGACTTAGTGAAAAATGACTTGAAACAATCATTTGAGATGACAGATCTAGGACTTCTGCACTATTGTCTTGGTTTAGAATTTACTCAACAAAAATTTCATATTAGAGTAACACAAAAGAAATATGCCAAGACTTTAGTAGAAAAATATCGGATGACTAACTGTAAGTCAAAAGCAACTCCAATGGAGCAAGGACTTAAGTTATCTCGATATGATGAGTCACCTCAGGTAGATGGTACTCTCTATCGCCAGTTGATTGGGAGTCTCCTATATCTGACAAATACCAGACCAGATCTCAGTTTTGTTGTAGGATATCTTTCAAGGTTCATGCAAGAGCCTAAGCTGAGTCACCTGGAAAGCAGCAAAAAGAGTTCTTCATTATGTTCATGGTACTACAAACTATGGTCTGGAATATAGACAGAATAATAATTTCTTCTTACTGGGATACACAGACTCAGATTATGCTGGATCCCTTGATGATCGTAAATCAACCTCCGGATATGTTTTTCATCTAGGATCTGGACCTATTTCCTGGCACAGTAAGAAACAGCATGTGGTTGCTTTATCTTCAACAGAAGCAGAATATCGTGCAGCCAGTGAAGCAGTCTGCGAGATAATGTGGTTAAGTCGCATTCTTACAAACATGGGCCTTCCAAAGAATCTTCCTCTTCATTTGTTTTGCGACAACCAAGGTGTTTTGAATCTTGTCAAAAACCCAATTTTTCATGAACGTACCAAACATGTTGATACCAGATGTCATTTTATTCGAGATGAAGTTCCAAAGCACCATATACAGCTTCACTACATTCCTACTGATGCACAAGTTGCAGATATCTTTACCAAAGCACTTGGACGTATCAAATATGAAAAGTTTCGAGATACAATTGGAATTTGCCAATAATGTAATAAGGGGGGATGTTAGAATAATGTTTATATTTCATTATTGGTGTGACCAAAAAATAGCGCACGTAGGCGCTCTCTATTTTTTGGTTATGTAACCGAGTTCGTTCAACCAACTTGAAACTATATCTGTAATCTTTATAATTGGAATGAATGTGAAGGAACAAATTGCTTCGTAATTTCTTTACATTTGTATATACCTTTGGTTTTTGGGTTTTGGTTTGTGTTCTCAAGTTTCATTTTTTGGGATTACGTTTTGGGTTTGGCTTTAAGTTTTGTGTGTTGGTCCTTTGGACATGTTTGGTTCGGCTTGAAAAAAAAAAAAAAAGTGAGATGTCAACTTATGCCCTTATGAATGTTGACTAAGACTAGGAGAATATGAAACATTGGAATTGTATTGCAGAAAGTTCCACAAGTATCGCAAACATAGTAAAGAATATTGTTTGGAACTTGTGATGCATGAAGTTGTCAATTTTACAAATTATGGCAATGTAGGTGGTATACTCCATCCGCATTTTAGAAAGAGCAATGCATTCATTTATATCTCATGTTACATTCCACATTGCATATACATTCCATCTCAGTTGCATCTTCATTTCAAATACAATCATTGAAAAGGTGTCAAATCCTCTTAGGGTTATTATATAACATATATTAAAAAGATCCTAAGGTTGGGAACCGATGCCCGAACTATCTTGAACCAAGCACATTCTATACATATTAAAGAGGATCTTGAGCAAAATGGTCAAAACCATACTTGGAAGAAAAGGTGAGGCGAAAGGAGTATTTCGTGTCTGTCCTATCATGCAACATAATCCTTAAAACAATGGTTTTTACCACTCCCATCTTAAAGTCTAAAATCATAGTAGTAAAGATAGGGTTAAATCCTCATCGAACTTAGGTTGATGATCCAACTCCCCAAAGCTCTTATTTGACCTTCATGGAGTAGTAAGGATAGGGCATAATTCTCATCTCACTTAGGTTGAGAATCTGATTTCCCAAGGCTTCCATGTTGCCCATTCAAGAACTTGAAATTTCAAAGCAAATATTTTTCATTTCATCATTGATATTGGATTGGAAGGATCGTACTACATGTCCCTTGTAAGGATGGGTAGTCATCCCTAAGGTTCAAGAAATCAAAAGTAAAGCCAAATATAGATTGAAGGACGTCTACATGCCTGAAGGATGGGGGAGAAAAGCGAAGCCAAATCATGGATTATGGGGTTAATCTCCATCGGGGCTACAAATGCCTAACTAGCAGTGGAGTATGCTTACATGTGGTAACATGTCTTTTCTAAAAGCAATACCACTGACTGCTCAAATAGATAGGCTAGCTTGACAGTTTCATCCATAATAGGTTAAATCATTTTGTTCAAGATGAGGTAATGAATTCCAGATCAGAGTAGTAAGGATAGGGTTAAATTCCCATCTCGCTTAGGTTGGGAATCCTATTCCCCAAAGCTATGATTTCACTTACACTTGCACATGGGTTCAAAATGGTAGTGACACATAACCAACTTTGGGATCTAATAAATTAATTCAGTATACACATATTTGATCCTAACAGGGTTTGACAGTTTTAATTTTTTTTTTCATGGTACTAGAAGGTTTGAGCCTTTGCAAAGCAGGTTGTTATATATCTAGCATATTTTTCATGCATTAAATCCTACACAAATCATTCATAACCTCACATATGCATTCAGGTAAAACTGACAATGGAATTTTGATCAATTTCAAATGATAGGGAATGGAGCACACTGCACACACCGAGCTGATGCTTAATGATTCTGATGTTTCATGTATTTTTGATCTATTGGCATTCTTTGGATATGTTTTGACACTTGTATTTAAGTTTGTATATTTCCAGGTTAGGTTCTCATCGAAATGCTCAGGGAGCGTTTCCCAACAAAGTCATCATTTGTTGTGGTTGCTCCACAACGTACCCCAAAATTGGGGACCCACCTTTTTGCATGCTTTCCAAGAAGACCGAAGTGGCCCATATGCTAAATATCAGAGAAAAAAGTGAGAAAGAGAAAAAGTGTCATGATATCGCGACATGTTGCATTTTCGTGGCCAAAAGAAGGAAAAGTGTCGCGATATCATGACATGTTGCATTTTTGCGGCTAAGAAGGAAGAAGTGTTGCGATATCGTGACATGTTGCATTTTCACGACAAAGAAGGAAAAGTGTCACGATATCGTGACATGTTGCATTTTTGCGGCTAAGAAGGAAAAAGTGTCACGATATCATGACATGTTGCATTATCACGGTCCAAAGAAAAGAAAAATAAAAAAGAGGAAAAGGTGTCGCGATATCGCGACATGTTGCATTCTCGTGACCAAAAAAGAAAAAGTGTCGCGATATCGGGACATGTTGCATTCTCGTGACAAAAAAATAAAAGGTGTCGATATCATGACATGGTGCATTATCGTGACCAAAAAAGAAAAAGTGTCACGATATTGCGACATGTTGTAATCTCACGACCAAAAAATAAAAAGTGTCGCGATATCACGACATGTTGCATTCTCGCGACCAAAAAAGAAAAAGCGTCGTGATATCACGACATGTTGCATTCTTGCAACCAAAAAAAGAAAAAGCATCACAATATCGTGACATGTCGCACTCTCGTGACCAAAAGAGAAAACATGTCGTGATATCACATGTTGCACTCTCAAGACCAAAAGGAAAAAAGTGTCATGATATCGCGACATGTTGCATTCTTGCAGCCAAAAGCAACAAGAGAAGCTGAATACATAGAAAAAGTGTCACGATATCGTGACATGTTGCTTTTTTGCGACTCAAAAGGGGCCATTACAGAGTCTACAGTGGCAGCACTGAACACGTGGCACAAAGGTGTAAGGGTTATGGTGTAACGCTTCATGACCAACGATTATAGTCAGCGACAAAGACCAAGCATTGGAGAGAAAAAGAACATTCTGAGGTCTGAACAAAAAGCCAAAACAACGAAGAGGCGGGGGAAAGTGAAACGAAAGGATCTGGGAAATGAAACAAAACATCACAAAATGGAAATGGAGAGCCATACCAAAAAGTTTAAAATCAGAAGCAAAGACAGGTATAGGGGGCGAAAACCGCTGTGAGCAGAGTTGCAGAGCTGAAGGCGAGAGAGCCATTCTGGGCCTGCTTTGGAGTGTTTTTCTTCCACTTTTTTTGGTTTTGGAGAACCAGATTTTTGTTATTGTAAAATGACAAATTTTTAATACAAAAAATTTCAGAGAGTTGCATCTTATGGACAAGAAAAGAGGAGTCATTTTCTGCATGCAAGATTAAATGTCTATTTTTCCTCTTTTCAGATTTTAGGCTTATAGATGGAGTTTAATGCAAGTTATCTTCTTTGCTTCATGCGAATTTTTAAATCTAAAAACCTCATTCAAAACCCTAGGAACTAGCAGTTAACTTATCCGGGTTGTGCCATGTTTTGCAAGTCCAATAGGTTAGGTTGCATGCAAGAAAACCTCACATCTTCGGTTTTGTTGGAATAGGATGACATCATACTGAATACATTTTATTTTCATTTTTTTTGCATTTTATTTTCATTTTTTTGCACTTTATTTTTTTCAGAAATTTTAACTTTATTTTAATTTACAGTCATCAAAATAAACCTTTAAAAAACTTTCAAAATTCGAAAATAAAAAATTTCCATTGTTGGGTCGATCATTTTTTTATTTTGGTTCAACGAACAATCATTAAAGTTTCATGATGAAATAAACCAACATTGCCCCTTGTTTACAGTTACTTGCAATCACTAAGGTGTTCCAAACATTTAAATTGAATATCTTTATTTATGCAAAATGCTAACATAGTGGAGACCTTGGAGAAGGTGTTTGTTTAACTTCTTTGCAAGAGGGGATTTGGAACCCAAATCCTATGGAAGAGTGTACTTTCACAATTGGGTGAAAATACCACTCAATAGGAAGATACACCTAAGGTCTTGGGTGTGGTCCTTTCTTTATTGGGATCAATCTATGATGTCATCCACATAATATTCTACTATTTTACGCATAAGGTCATGGAATATGCAGGCCATGGCTCTTTCATAAGTCACTCTTGCATTTTTTATGCCAAAGGGTATGACCTGATAGTATAAGGTTCTCCAAGGGGTGGTGAAAGTCAGTTTAGATTGGTCTTATTCTATGATTTTGATTTTTTTGTAACATGAGAATCCATCCATTGAGGATAGCATCTAAGATATTGTAATGAAGTCAAATATCATGTCTATGTTGGGTAAGGGAAAGACGTATTTAGGACAAGCATTTTTTATGTATCTAAAGTCAGTACAAATTCGAATGGATCCTTATTGCTTAGGGTTGGGAATAACATTGGATATCGAGTCTAAATAATCTATGGCTTTCATGAATCCAACATCTAGTAGTTTTTGGATTTCATCCTTTATTAGTAGGGCAAATATCATATGTATATTTATTATTTTTTGCATTGAATTTGATTAGGTGGATGAGGTAGTGGACACCCTAGTCCTTCCTCCTTCATTTATCACATATTTGCATAATTATTTGATAATATTATTGTATAAGTGTCCTTGATTATGATTGCTTGTTTTTTTACCTTATATTGCATAAGTATATCCATTGGGATGTGATGATGATTCTAGTCAAATTAGCTTACACACATTGCATTTGCGCTAGGTCACTAATGCTATAGGTTCTCACTTTATGTATATATATCTTTCTCTATGTATTATTCCTTGCATATCATGATGTCTATTATTTTAAATACTCTCTCCTTTGTGAACCCTACAAGGATGCATTCTTTTCTAGTGGTGTTATTTAATTTCAAATGTTTTCTTAATGTATGTTTACCTACTTTTGTATGATGTATGCTTAATTATTTAAGAGCACCATGATGACCCATGATAATTCTAACTAGGGATAGCTCACTTGTACTACATTTGCACTAGGTATTTGAGGTGGTAGTTCCTCTCCGAGTCCATTTATTGATTATTCTTGAGATGCATACATATTTACAAAATCTATATAATAATTTTCCCTTATGTTGGGGGCATGCACACATTTTTATAAACAACCTATTCGGTGATATTTATCTAAAACACATTAAAAAAGGAGCATTTTTTGAAATGCCCTCATGGGTGAGCATTCTATAAAACATCCTCATGGGTGAGTATTCTCTAAAATATCCTTGTGAGTGAACATTTTTTCTTTGAAATATTTTTATATGTGAATGCATTGAAATATGCTCATTTGGAGGTGGGTATATTAAAGAATCTTTGTTTGAAGGTGATAATATTGAAGCATATTCATTTAGAGGTATTTATAGAAAAAAATCTTTACATAGAGGTAAACATTTTATTTCTTGTGCTTGTCAATATTTTTGCGTTACTCATTATTGTATATCTTTATGAAGTTATACTTTTTACATTTTCTAACCTCTTCTTAGTTGGGTAAATCAAATATAGAATACCATAAATATGTACAATCAGTCCAAGTGGCTACATTTAAAAATACTATCCATTCATATACTTCTGTAATTGATAGATCTTCATGTGCTCGTCTCAAATTATCATTTTCCTAATCTTATCCAATTTTTCCTAAACCAACATATTACCATCATTCCCATGTTAATCAAATTCCCTAAACTAAACTTGCTTTTCCCACAAAAACTTGAGGGGATACACATGGAGGTAGAATAACAATTCATGTTGTCCTAGAAGCAATCTCTACTAGCATACTATAAAAACAACCTTTGCACTTTCCTAGCACCAGTCTCAAGTTAGGGGC
Source organism: Wollemia nobilis (assembly GCA_028583015.1). Taxonomy (NCBI): domain Eukaryota; kingdom Viridiplantae; phylum Streptophyta; class Pinopsida; order Araucariales; family Araucariaceae; genus Wollemia; species Wollemia nobilis. Next base: position 4,636,234 of record JAQPPZ010017000.1, on the reverse strand, counting down.
ACCTTTATTTTTGACATATTCATTGTACAATGAATGCATAAAAAAGGGGACAAATGTATACACCCCAAAATTGATGCACCTTAATTCTCTTTGAACCTAATGAATGCTCAAAAATAAGGGAAATGTAGACACCTCAAAATTGATGAATCTTAGTGCTCTTTGAACCTCAATCACCAAGCTTATGAGTAATGTTTTCTTTCTTATCATGTGATGTGGGCTAGATTAAGTAGTAATAAATCTATTAAAAATTAAAATAAGGATTAATTCAAATTAACTAAAAATCAATATTAATTTAATATTAAAGGTTGAGAATAAAAAATTAATTAATTCAACATTAAAATAAATATTAATTAAAATTTATTTAAGATTAATATTAATTAACATTAAATGTTAAGATTAAAATAAACTGATTAAACATTAATGATTAATAAGAATTAGTTGATTAAATATAAACTTAAAATTTAGATTTAATTAATTAAAATTGGATGAAGAATATGTAGAGAGTTCTGGTGAGGATGTGAAGTTGGAGGCATCTGAAATCAATATGGGAGATCCATTTTGGTCTGGTAAGCTTGGTGAGGTGGGTCCTTCTCCATTATGGGACACTGGGAAGGTTTTTTCTAGGATGGTGGGCAAGGGGGTCTCTTCCCCATCTCCATCCTATGCTAGGATGGTGTCTGGCCTGGATTTTGGTGAAGAGTTTGCTCCTTGTGAGGTTATATCGAAATCCTTTCAAATTTATATTTCAAACAACAATGTTAATTTCTTGGTGAAGAAAGGATCTTGGGATTTGGTTGTTGAATTTATTGGTAGAAGGCCGCCACTTGGAATTCTTAAGTTATGGTTGATTTTTTGTTTGTTTGCCCCCAATATTTGGATATAAGAAAGGGATAAGGGTGGGTCATAAGGGTCATGGATGATCGCATCATACATCACTTAACCCAATAGAGGAAGAATATGAGAAGATAGTAGAGGAAAATAATTTTGTACTGAGAGAGTTACTCAACATATGAGTTAGCCTAGGCGGATCCAATGTAGATGTATTTATAATAAGGTTTGGCCTTTGCATCATAGTAAACCCTCTTGACTCAATGGTATGTTCAATAAAATGAGACAAACATGCAAGGGGTGGAGTGTGCATGATTATGTTATTATTTTTGTCATATGCTAATCAAATGAGCAAGCAATTGATTTGATTGTGATTTATGAATAGTATCATTTGAGGTGAATGATGTTAATTGGTTCTTTATGTTATTGACCATCCAATGTGGGTAGGTGGTAGGTTATTGATCCAAATTTTGTTGTGATAATAAAGGGACCTAGCCAGTTGGGTTCAAAGTTTCCTTTGAGATTGCATCAACGTGGGTGTTCTTTTAATTTTATTTGAGCCCTAAATCCTTAAATTCAAAATACTTGTTATGTAATTTCTTTTTGTAAGCTCATCGGAGACTTTTATGGTATATTATAAGATATTCTAAGGCATTGATGTATTTTTCCTCTAAGAGTTCAAGTTGTTACAGGTGGTTTATTCAGTATTCATCTCCTACAAATGAATCCTACAATATGAACCTTAAAGAGGGAATCTCAAGTTCAAAAGGGAAGACTGCTTCTGCACCATATACTAGGGGATAGGTTTTTGCACTAATGGGAGTACGTACACTTGTACGACATTCTCATAAGGTAGGGTAACATTGTAGGTGCTAGTCTTGACAATTTTTATTGAGTAGCTTCTTAAGGATCTTGATTATTATTTTGTTAGAGGATTTGGCTTGTCTGTTTCCTTGTGGATAGTAAGAAGTGGACCATATTTGTTGGATTTTATACTTGGTACACATTTTGGTGACCTATTTATTTTGAAGTAGGGTTCCAATGTCTATGATTATAGTTGATTGAATACCATATCATATAATTATTCGATTTAGGATGAATTTTGACACTTTAATTCTAGTGATAGAGGATAGACGTATTGCCTCAACCCACATAGTAAAATATTTTTTGTTAGTTATAATAAATTTATGTCCATCAGATGATTGAAGATTTATTTTACCTATGATATGAAATTCCTAAGAGGAGAAAGGCCACGGGGATGTTATAGGTTATAATTATAGAGAAGGGGTATGTACCAAATTATCATGATGTTGGCACTTATCACATTTATTGATGTAATTATGTGTATCCTTTTCCATGGAATACCAATAGTAGCCCATACTAAGGAGATTTATAGAAATGGCTAAGTTGCTAAAGTGATCACCACATGATCCATTATGGGCTTATTTTATGAGGGTTTGTGCATCTTCTAATTTTACACATCTGAGGAGTATACCTTCAACGGAGCATCGATATAATATATCTCCAATGATGATATATTTATAAGGTTTTGGTCTAAATTGCCTATGTTTCTAGGAATTGAATCCCTTTGGGAATGTTCCTTCCTTGATGAAATTGAAGAGGTCTTGATTCCAAGGTGCTTGAGATATGGATACATTGATAGTGCATATATTGAGTGGTAGTAGGCATGATTCTATGGTGGAAGGTTCATTGATTGACCTTATAATGATGGTGACTTATTCATCCTCCATTTCTAGAGGAATGAGGAATTCAACTATTGCCATGGCGTGAGAAAAATTATTGCTAAAGTGAGGTATGGATTCTATGGTTATTTGATCGAAGTGAGTTTTCGGTAGGTCTATAATGTCTTTATAGAGTTTTAGCTTTTCATCTTTGGTCTGATAGTTTTTGTTTGTTTGGTTGACTACTAGTTGCAAATATCCATATATGGTCATGTTTTTAATGTTTACTTTTATCACATACCTAAGCCCTAAAATAAGAGCTTCGTATTCTACCATGTTGTTGGTGTAAGAAAAATGGAGCTTAAATGATAATGTGATGAGTTGTTGTGCAGTGACTAGGATAATTTCTACCCATGTATATTTTTTGTATTGTGATCCATCGAAGTACATGATCCATGTTTTGGGTTCTTAGGCCTTTATTGATGCAATAATATCATCCAAGAAAGATATATTTATAGTATATTTAGCTTCTAAAGATATGTTGCTACTTGTCTACAAGTTGTGATATGAATCTACGTATATCTTGTAGCTTTCCTTGAAGGCCACGTAGTTCAATTAAGTTTTTAGGAGGTGAAATGCTGGTTATGGCAGTGATATTTGAAGGATCGATCTCAATACCATGTTAGGATATGATGAACCCAAGTATATTTCCTGATCTTACCCCAAAAATGCACTTAAGGGGTTTTATTCAAAAATTTTAGTCTCGTAGTCCTTGGAAGATACACCTAAGGTCTTGGTTGTGGTCCTTTATTTCTTGGGATCAAGCTATGATGTCATCCACATAATATTCTACTATTTTGTGCATAAGGTCATGAAATATGTAGGCCATGGCTCTTTCATAAGTCACTCTTGCCTTTTTGATGCCAAAGGGTATGACCTGATAGAAGGTTATCCAAGGGGTGGTGAAAGTCATTTTAGATTGGTATTATTCTATGATTTTCATTTGGTTGTAACATGAGAATCCATCTATTAAGGATAGCATATTAGATATTTTAATGAAGTCAACTATCATGTCTATGTTTGGTAAGGGGAAGATGTATTTAGGACAAGCATTTTTTATGTATCTAAAGTCAATACAAATTCGAATGGATACTTATTTCTTAGTGATGGAAATAATTTTGGAGATCCAGTCTAAATAATCTATGGCTTTTATGAATCCAACATCTAGTAGTTTTTGGATTTCATCCTTTATTAGTAGGGCAACTCTCAGATGTATCTTTATTAGTTTTTGCTTGATAGGTTTCATGTTGGGGTGTACCACTTGGTGATGGACTACTAATAAGGGATCTAGTCTTGGTATATCATCGTATTCCCAAGCAAATTTTTTTAAGAATTATTTTAGTAGGTTTTTGTATTTCATTTGCTCTTCGTAGGTTAGGACCTTCCCTAGTTTGATAAGGCATGGATCTTTATTGTTTATAATTTTAACATCTATGGTTTCCTCAATTAAGGCTTTTAACTCATCCTCAAAATGGAGAGGGGTATCTATGATCCCTATCTCTTTGAATTATTGGGTATACATGGGTGTTTCTTCTATATTGGGAGGTTGGGCACATTTAGGTTTATGATATAGTGTAGATATTATTCTATATGACCATAATCTAAATATCCTTTGAGATCCTTGTTGATTAAAATAGCCTCTGGATTAATTAATTCTAGCATGTTGATGGTTCCAAATCATATGGTTTTATGAGGGGTTTTATTGAGGAGAGACCAAACCGCTTCTTCGTCCTCTTTGCCCCAGTGATAGCCATGTATCAATCTAGATTGGTCATCTTCATTTTCTTCTTTGGATAGAGAAGAGGATTCATTTTTATTAGGGATGAATCAAATCCCACATATTTTTGGCCAAGATAAGACTTCTACAGGTTATTTAATGTCTTATTCATGGTATCCTAGGCCTTTAATTTTGTATCCCATGTTGGTAAGCATTTGTTTAACTAGGGGGTACATAGGCGATATGTAACATGTGGCGTAGGCTCGTTCTAAGGATGAAAAATTACATAATTAAATATTTTCATCGAAGGTGATTCCACCATGGATGAAAGTGCAAGATCGTATATGCATTTTAAGTCCCCTTATACTAGGCATTATTATATCCCAAGGAGATAGGAATATGCTTACTAGTTTCGCAAGTGTGCATTCCAAATCCATGAGCATGAAATTTGATATACATCCAAGCACTGGCCCCATTTATTACATATAAACTTTTAGGAGATATATGGTTCCATATTTTTGAAATATTTTGCTTCTGAGATACATGGTTGATTTGATTCTTGCTAAGGTAGGGCTGAGGGGTTTCTTCTAAATCTATAAGAGACTCTTCTACTATTTCCTTATATTTATTAGCTTTTGTTTGACCATTTGGTTTGGTTGGTTGTATGGAAGGACATAGGTTAAGATCTTGTAAGTCTAAGGAGTTTCACATGGCAAAAGTTTATGGGTCTCCAGGGACGTGGATAATCCTTCCTTGACATTCATATTTAAGGCATTGGTGTAAGGTAGATGGGACGATCCTCATGGCATGTATCCAAGGTATTCCAAGGAGCATATTATAAGTTACTATTGGAAATTTTTAGTATATTGTTGTCATTGATATCAAAGTCATTGAGATTAAAATGTTTAAGGCCTAATTTTAAGACCATCGTTCAAAAAAAAGCAAGTGACTAAGGATTAAAAGAGATAATATTATAATATTTAGGTGAAAAGGAGGATTGAATGTGCATTGGACAAAGGTCTAAAAAATAAATTAAATTGATAAAAGACTACAAGAAAATATATTATTTAATACCAAGGTTAAATAATATAATAAATAATATTTAACACCAAGGTTACATATTATATTAGAAATAAGATAAATTTGAATTACCAAAAGGCATTAGGAATTCAAATTTAAAAAGGTTGCAAATAAAATGTTGATCCAACCTCTAAGTAGGGCAAGCAAAATTGTATAAAAAGGATTTAATTATTTGCATGGAGTAATATTTATTTTTTTGACAAAGCAATAATCGCTTTTTTTTAGCACATTAGGGAGGAAGAGAATAAGACAAGTTATTTTTATGCATTTTGAAGGTAGTGAAGAAATTAAGAAGGTAGCACATGTTCTTTGGTCTACATAGATGGATAGCCCAAGAGGTAGGCAGGGCTCACAAAGATTGTGGTAGGTGAGAGGTTATGCATTCAAATTATGGCAAAGGATTTTGGTTTGGTTGAGATAAAAGCATCAAATTTAGAAGGTAAAAAGGAGCGCATTCTCCTTGGTGATCGTGTGGGTACCTATTCCATGTGGTGTCCACCCTAGCGCTAGGGTGCGGGCCAATGAGGAGATGCAGGATCGATACATGGTGGTAGCACGACAATTTTTGAGATAAGGTAATTTTTTTTAATTAAATTAAGGTATGCATGGAACATGACTTAGGGATATATAAGGGTTACATTTTTATTATTTGATGTACTATTTTCAACAAGGTCACACAAAACTTGTCAAATCTGCTCAACAAGCTCACCAAGAACTTGCCCAAATATGCACTAGAAAGCTCACCAAGATCTTTCCCAAATATGCACTAGAAAGCCCACCAAGAACTTTCCCAAATATGAACTAGCAAGCTCACCAAGAACTCACCCAAATATGCTCTAGAAATCTCACCAAGAACTTGCCCAAATTTGCACTAGCAAGCTCACAAAGAACTTGCCCAATAATTCAATCTCATAGAAGCATAAAGAGAATTGTTAGAGACTCAATATGTTCTATACTCAAATCCCAATCTCAAATCAAATAAATCTTATAGAAGCATAAAGAGAATTTTTAGAGACTCAATATGTTCTATCCTCAAATCTCAATCTCAACTCAAATCCATAATATAGAATAGTTTGTTTCATGGAATTTGAACAACCACTTCACACAGTCACTTGACTAGGCTCAAACAACTCTCCTCAACCAACTACCAAAAGGATCAACTCTTTCTTACAAACCCTAGTCCAACCATATATCAACCAACTCAAATGTTTCCAACAATTCTCAACCACAAATCTCACATAACAATGATACTCATGTTCTTTTCAAGTTCAAGTTCTTTGCATAACCAATGGGCTTCAACAACAATGCTAATAAAATATTCTTCATATAACAATGATACTTATGTTCTTCTAAAAACCTATCTCAGGTTTTTACACACTATTAATGGCTTCAACAAAAATGCTTATAAAACAAGATTTAATAGCAACTCTCAACCCAAAAAACCTTGAAGCATTCAACCAACTACTTTCAAAAAGGAAACTACAATTAATCCTTTTCTCTCCAATGATATTTCAGAAATCAACCACCATAAACAATCAATAGGAGAATGTCCCCATACCTTTTATGAATATGAATAAGACTTTTGGTTGTCCACAAAATCTATCTCACTCAACACACTTTCTTTTTCAACTTTCAACAAGGGTTAGAGATATTTATTAATAACACAAAAATAACATCGAAATAACACCTTATTAATCCTACTCAATAATATACACCATGTCACTTCATAAATGAATTAATATCTTTTTAAAAAGAACAAAGCAACCTTCAATTTTTAACCTCTTTACAAAATCAGAAATATCTCTTTATGCACACCTTATTTTTCCCTCTAATAAAGTTAATCAAATAGCCCTCGGAATGTAATATGATATACTTTAAAAAATTAAATCATCAGAAATATCTCCTTTTATAAACATGCATCACAACCCTTATTCCTCCTAGGGCAACTTTAGAAAAATAAAATATATTAAAAATTATTAACTTGCCTTTGTCACCAAGGGGATTCGATCTCGTGACCTTATTGCTCAGTGCCTTAACCACAGCAAACCTGCCATTGGGACACACACCCTCATGTGATCAAAATGAGCACACAGCAAAACCTTATGCCATGAATATATGTGCCCTTCGAAAACAAAACATGCTTCACACATTTTAACATAGCAAAACACCTCCGACAAGAATCGAATGCAGGACCTCAGGCTTCACACACAATGCACGAACCACTAGGCCAAGTAGGCCTATACATTTGGATTTAATCCACAATAGTCTCTTCAAAAAACGTAAAAATCGTAATCCTTTTAAAACCCTTTTCACACACACTTTGACACATGATACGCAGGATCTTTTACCATTCGAATCCAAATATCAAATCGAGCACTTAGAGAAATAAATCAAAACTTTAGGCACATATATATATGTCCTCATCCTTTCCTTTGACGTCAGCGCTATAATTTAAATATTAGTTTTATACATTTTCCTTTATTTGACGTCGACGCTATAAATTAAATTTTAATTTTAATTTTAAATTTAAACTTTAAATAGTTTAAAATTTAAACTTAAATATTTAAAATTAAATATCTCCATCACCGGGGCACATTTTTCAATGAAACAAAAAGCTAACATGGGTTTTAATAAAAACCCATTTCAAAACTGTCATCCATGCTTTTAAATAAAACCTTTTATTTTGCCTGCATTGGTTTTCACAAAAACCATGTATATATCCATGCTCTCCAAAATATCATAAATTCTCATTTATGAAATGCTTTCGCCACCAAAACTCAATGTGATCCATGTGAAATCAATGATCCATGTGAAATCAATTACAACATAAAATCACTCAAATTTACAACAATCTCCCATGGATAGAGGTCCATAAACTAGAGTTGTTGATACAGAGGTCTCCTATGGATAGAGGTCCACAAAATATAATAATAGGAACAAAGATATCCTATGGATAGAGGTCCAAAAACCAAAGCAATGGGGATATAGGTCTCTTATGGATAAAGGTCCACAAACCACAATAGTGGGGACAGAGGTATCCTATGGAGAGAGGTCCACAAATAAAATTAGTGGAGATAAAGGTATTCTATCGATAGAGGTCCACAAAATTGAGCATAGGGGATTGATATGTCCTTTAGGTAGAGGTCCATAAAATTTTAATAGGGAATTGGTTTCCAATAAATTTATTGAGAAAATATATAAGAAATATTTTCTCTGTGTATGTAACCCACATTGGGTGAACTACGTTAAATTTGTATCTATCATGTGTGTGATGATTTATGTATTGCCTTGATATTACTATTTATGATATTGGTTAATACTAATTTGAAGAATTATTAAAATTGATAACATTGGATAATATTATTTTTGAATGAAAAGCAAAAGTTTATCTTATATTGTTCACGCTCCTTCGTATTATACGCTTGTGTTCTTCAATTGGTATTAGATCCAGATCCTTCGAAAATGTCTAATAGCTTGAAGGAAGATCTTACAAGAATACATATGGCTTCTTATAATGGATCTTCAACAAATAAGGTTACAATATTTGATGGGAATAATTATAATTTTTGGAGTATGAGGATGAAGACTTATTTTATGGAATAAAGATATGAAACATGACAATATGTTGAAGATAGGTTCAAACCTACAACTACTCCTCCCATAGATAAGGATGTCAAAGAACCATATATAAATAATACCAAGGCTATGAATGTTATTTTAAGTGTATTACGTGAATCAAAATTTGTGAAATTTATGCAATGCAAATCAACAAAAAAAATATGGGATAAATTGAAGCAAACATATGAAGGAGATAGTAAGGTTAAGGTGGCAAAAATTTAAACTCATAGGAGAAGGTTTGAAGATTTGAAGATGTAATATGAGGAAGATATTGCTAAATACTTACTTCATATTGATGAAATTGTTAATAACATGTGTGGACTTGTATTCGAAATTGAGGATACTAGTGTTGCTCAAAAAGTGTTAAGATCACTCCCTATGAGGTATGATGCAAATGTTTCAATAATAGAAAATATGAAGGATCTCAATAAGTTTATAATGGATGAGTTACATGGAATTCTCATCACTTATGATATGAGGATAGAAAAGAATAAAAATTCCAAGAGAGAGGCAGTATTCAAAGTTTCAAAGAAGAAAAAAGATAAGAAACTAGAATCAGGTGATGAGTCCAACAGTGATAAAGAAGCTAACTTTGTGAGAAGAAATAAGGACTCAAGAAATCACAAAGATATGAAGACTATGAAATATTTTATTTATGGTAACTTTGGTCACTATGCATCTAATTATACACAAGCTAGAAGTAGTAGTAGTGAAGAGAAATATGATTATAAGAAAAAGGAAGAAAAAAAATTCAAGTATGAAAATAAAAACATGTATGGTCAAGGCAAGCATGAACATAAGACTTTTCAAAGGTAAAAGAATATTTTCTATGTTGGAGAAGTAAGCAGTGCTTCAAGTGACAGTGATGAAATATTTTTAGATATTGAAAAAGAAGAGATTCTATTTTTAGTAATAGAAGAGGAAGATGACACTCCGATTGAAGATCAAGTAGAAGATATTTTTGACAAATTAGAAGAAAAAGAATATGCTCCTATAATTGAATACCTAGAGAAAGGTTCAAAAAAAGAAGAAGAAGCCACAATTGACCTAGAAGAGGAATTTATTGTTTCTCATAGAGAGTTGAAAAGAGTTATAAAGAACTCAATATTGAAGGCTCAAGTTCAAGAAGATAAGAAAATAAATGAAAAGCTTCTACAAGATCTCAAAAACTTAAAATTTAAGGCAAGGAGATTTAAATAAGTTATGGTTGAAAATTTAGAGGTAAAAGAGTTAGAATTTGAAATATTATAACATGAAGTGGTTTCTCTAAGTATGAAAGTGAAAGATTCTAAGGATAAGCTGCATAGGTTTGGGAAAAGTTCAAATTTTTTGGATAACATTATTAAAGAATAAATATCTTCATTTATCAAAACAGGACTAGGTTATGAAGAAGGTCAATAGGTACAAAAAGAGGATTCAAGCTCAAAATAAAAGGAAGTATTAGAGGAAGATATTGAATAAGAACCTAAGATCTATATTGATAAGTTGAGGAGTGAAAGCATCATTGAGGAAGAAAATAATGCATAAACAAGAAACAGGGAGCATCAAAGAAAAGACAAAGAAAGGATCAAGAGACCATATTTTTTAAGGAAAGATGAATATTTTTTCCAAGGGCATTGCTTCTCATGTAATCATTTTGGTCACAAAGCTGTACATTGCAGGATTCATGGCATAAATGATTATGGCTTCACCAAAAGAAATTTCAAGTCATTTACACCATTTAGAAACTGCAATATCAGGTATTATAATTGCAGTAATTTTGGGCATAAATAAAAGTGGTGTAGAACAGAGTTTCAATGACCTTCAAAGACAAGCAAGGATAGAAATGGCCAAAAGGTTCAAAGAGGTATGACTACAAAAATGTGGAAGAAAGTTGAGAAAGGAGAAGAGCATTGTAATTTGGGAGTAGATTTACTCCCACCCCAAAATTGATCACCTCACGGAAAGGATATGGTGAGGGGGATGAGATAAGAGTATTATTTATAGTACCAAAGGATCCCTTTGCCATTGATGTCAAATGGGGAGAGTTTTAGTAAGAGTGGGATAAATTAGTAAGGGGGAGCAGCTTCTCAGGGGGAGCAATTTTGGAATTCAGTTGCAGAAAAAAGAATATTGTTAGTAATGGTTGCCATCAATGAAAAGGGGGATATTTTTAGAAATATTGAGCATATTGTGTTGTGATGGGTTTCAAAGGATTGATGTTAAAATGTGGATGTCAAAGAGATCTTGGAATGGCAAAAATATTCTTCTATGATTGGATACTATTGCAAGGCAAGGTTTATCTCAGAGCAAGGAAAAGGAAAAAGTTTGCAAAACTTAAAGGAAAACAAAAGGTTTATAATATTTATTTTTTAAAATATTATACAAAGGTTTAATTTGCAAAGCCAACATTCAAATATTTAAAATGAGGTCCAAAGGTTTAAAGTTTCATAAAAGGAGAGAATCCCAAGGTTCAAAAAGAAATATTATAATATTTTTAAAATATTATAATATACAACATATTTCATTCATGCCAACAATTATGAAGCAAGGTTTAATACACACACACACACACAAATATATATAATATTTCTCTCATGGACCATCGACATCATTCGAAGAAGGAGGTAAACGTTTATGAGTTTAAAATATATTTTTTTGAAACACTAACATCATTAAAAGGAGGCAAACATTTATAAATGCCTTATCAAATAAATTTGGATGCTAACATTTTTTGTAGATGCAAAAATTTTATGTGATGTCAATGTTTTGATGATATGAAAAATTATTGTGATGTCCATGATTTCACTGTGAAATTGTTTTCTCTCATGCACTGGTTTTCATAAAGTTTATTGAGAAGAGATGCCATATTTTTTAGGATAGCAATATATGAACAAGAGGAAGTGCCACTATTTTGAATCCGAACTAGGTGGCTAGTCTAGCTGGATGCCTAGCTGGAGCTAAGGCACTATCGAACTAGAGTGAACAGGGTCAAATCTCACGGAGTTGTTTTTTATGGGGCAGAATACATGGTTCATTTGGTAGGCATAGTGAAGAGGATTTTTGTTGGAAAATGCACACTTTGTATCTCACCTACTGGGGTAGCCTAGTCGGTAGCCTAATTGTAGCTAGGACACTGCATGGGTATAGGTTGTAAGTTTGATTCACGTGTAGTTTTTAGGCGTGTGGTGTTGAGGTTCACACCAAAAATTTTGAAATATATTTCGCTAGCATATGTTGTGAGGTATGCACAAAATGTTTGAATAATAAATTCTATAGTGAGAAAAATATTTTTCTAGTTATTTGATATTGAAAAAGGAAAAAAGTTGGTTTTAATTAAGTAGTGGAGGAATAAGGTGTATATAAATAATTTTATTGTAATGTGTGTATAAAATTAATTCTTAGAGGGATATTTGTGTATGGTTTAAAAGGTATATATCTTGTATTTTTAAAGGGTAAATAAAGTGTCTTAGTGATTTATTGAAGTTATAATTTTTGCTTGCTTAAGAAAGGAGAAATAAGGTGTAATTTGATATTTGTATTTTGGAACACCTTAGAAAATAAAAATTTGAGGTTTTTAGTATTAAAATTCAAAGCTTTATTATTACAAGACTAAAGAGAAATTATAGAGTATCTTTAAGAACATATTTGAGGAAAGGGTTTTGTGATTGTTTTGAAAAGAAGATTTCTTAACCTCTTGAAGTGGCAAAAAGGAAATTATTTTGAAACAGCTTTTGAGGGCACACCTTCTTCAAGGCATTTTGAGGTATAGTGATTTGAATACTTATTAAGGTGGTTGTGCTTTTAGGGAATTATTTCTATGTCATAAGGTGGAGAAATAAGGATTAGACTTGTGTGCATTATTGGAAATACATGAGCTAGAGTTTGTGAACTACTTGTACTAAAGTTTGAGAACTACTTGTGCTTCATTGTTGAAAGAGATTGGAAACACATGTGCTAGGGTTTGTGAACAAATTATGCTTCATTGTTAAATGAGATTGGAAACATATGTGCTAGTATTGAGAGCAAGTTTTGTTCATAATATTGATTGATATTGGGATAAACTAAAAAAGGTCAAAAAGATATTTTTGTGAAGTAATTTTTGCATTGGTATTGAGTAATATTTGGAAATAATATATTGTGAAATTGTATTGCATATCATTTTTTATGTGTTCTTGAACAAAATTTTTGGGTAGAATATGTCTAAAGTACTTTGATCAAAGCATGTGTTATGAGCAAGTTTTGAGCATGTATTATGAGCAAATTTGAGTATGTGTTAAAAGCAAATCTAAGCATGTGTTATGAGTAGATTTGAGTGTGTTATAAGAATATTTGAGTATGTGTTATAAGTAGATCTGAGTATGTGTTATGAACATATTTGAGTATGTATTATGAACATTTTCGAGCATGTGTTAGAGCAGAGTTAAGTAGAGATAGTGAGAAGATTTGATAAAGTCTTGTAAGAAGACTTGAAACAGGTTTGAGGTAGATTTGAGCAAGTCTTGTGAGAAGACTTGAAGCATGTTTGAGGTAGATTTGAGTAAGTATTGTGAGAAGAATTGAAGGAGGTTTGGGTAAGAGTTGAGAGCAGATTTGAGCAAGCCTTATGAGTAGGCTTGGTGTAAATTTGGGTAGATATTTTTTTATTTTTTTAAAGTGAAAAACCCCTTGTGGGGCCGCATTGGTTTGAGATACCATGAATAGGGGGTTCTACACCTTCAAAGTCACCCGGGAGTCACACACAACCCTGCCCACACCAACATTATCAATTGGAGTTTGGATACCCAATTTAGATTTTTGGTAGGGTGGAGATTTGAACCTGGGACCTCTCTTGAAGGATTTCCCTCTCCTCTCGAACTCACCTACAACACTTGGGTACAAATTTAGGTAGATTAATGAGTAGGTTTTGTTTCTGATTTGATCATACCTTGGGAGTATGCTTGGTGTAGATTGGAGAAGTGAGTTGAGCAAATTTTGTTGTAGATTTGAGCAAGACTTATGTGAAGGCTTAGAGAAATTTTTGAGCAAAATATTGAGTTGGCTTTGGAGCAAACCAAAGTAGAGAGGAGAGGTGTTTATTTTGGAGAGATATCCACACACCAGATTAGAGAGGATAAGTGTCTTCTATGGATAGATATCCATGAACTAAAATAGTGTGGATAAAGGTCTCCTGTGGATAGAGATCCATGAACCAGAGTAGTGGAAACAAAAGTCTCCTATGGATAGAGGTCCATAAACTAGAATAGTAAGGATAGAGGTTTCCCATGGATAGATGTCCAAAAAATATAACAGTGGGTATAGAGTTCTATTGATAGAGGTGCACAAAAAACAATAGTGTGGACATAGGTCTCTTATGGATAGAGGTCCACAAACCAGAGTGTGGATACAAGTCTCCTTTAGATAGATGTCAACAAACCAGAATAGTGGGGAAAAAGGTCTCCTATGGTTAATGGTCCATAAACCAGAGTATTTGGGATAGATGTCTCACGTGGATAGAGGTACACAAACTTGAGCATAGGGGATTGAGATCTACTTTGGGTAGAGGACCATAAAATTGTAATAGGGAATTGGTTCCCAAGATATTTATTGAGAAAATTTATAAGAAATATTTTCTCCATGGATGTAACCCATATTTGGTGAACCACATTAAATCTATGTCTATCATGTGTATGATGATTTATGTATTGCCTTGATACTCCTATTGATGATATTTTTTAATACTACTTTGAAGAATTATTGCAATTGATAACATTGGATAATATTGTTTTGGGAATACAAGTAAAATTTTATATTATACTATTCACCCCCTCTTAGTATAAGCTTATGTTATTAACATATCATCATGCACATCAGCATCACATCCCTCATTATCCATATTCCACATACAATGCATAATATTACCAATAACATCTAGCAAACCAATATTTTAACCCTATGGAAGATCCTAAGTTATAGAACCTACAAAACCAGATTTATGACCTTAAGCCCACATTAAGGTAGCTACTCAATAACCCAATCCATGATTTGATACCTGCATGATCCTACCCAATGAAATTTTATATGTAGAAGTTTAATACATTTTAGATCCCTGAGATTATGTGACAAGATTTGTAAACTCGTGTTTTAGGGTAAGAAATAATGACACTCATTCTACACACCTTTCCTCAAAAACTTGGGGGAGAAGACCATGATTGGTACAACCACCTATTAGTGTTTATAACTTTGAGCAACTTGCGAAGTAATTCTTGGAGTGATTCCCCTAAATATTAGGAAGAAAACTACATTTTCCAATCTTCTTAGTTTGAAGCAATACGATGACAAATTGATCCATGATTTTTGCAACTATTGGAGGGTGGTTATAATCAAATTGCCATTCTCACTCCCATGTTATAATTAACAAGAATATTCATGAATATTTGTTCAAAACACATATCTTTGTTGTTATAGTTATAGTAGAATATAAAATTCAATGAGGCACTCAACCAAGCCAGAGTGATAGATGAAATAAAATTCAAGAGAACAAGATCAAACCTAAGAAAAAAGAGTGGAAATACAAGAACCAAAATGGGAATAAAAAAAAACAATCCAAGGCCACTCAGGTTAATCATATAGTCTTGGGACAATCTTCATAGTCAAATCAACAAGCCCAAGTTCAGATCCAACAACCCCAACAATAACAACAACAATTACAACAAATGAATTATCAAGCAGTTTCATCCCCATAGTAGGTAAACAATCAAACTCAACCTACAAAAAGGCAAAAATATCACTTTAGGTCCAAATGCACCTACACACCATTACAAGAGCCCTATTCATATGTCTTTCAGAAGTTGTGTGCAGCACAACTTTTCACATTATCGAAGATTAAACCCTAAGACCCTAGCAAGCCAAGATCAGAAGCCTATAGAGAGCAACCCTAATTTTTATTTCATAATAAACTAATATCATCTACCTATGCCACCATAGTAATGGAGTATTTCTTATTTAAGGAGGAATAAAATAAAGCTAGATAATTACCAAGCTTATACATCTAATTCTACTCATTACAATATTCTAAGACAGTTGTCTTGAACCCACTATCCATATCTTTATCAACCATTGATATGATCAAAACTTCACCTTTGTAATATCTCTCTCTCTATATATATATATATGTATATATATATATATATATATATATATATATATATATATATATATATATATATATATATATATATATATATATATATAGATAGATATATATGCGACACACACATATATGTGTGTGTATCAATATGTATATCTATAATATACATACATACATACATACATACATGCATATATATGTGTGTGTGTCTATATGTATATGTATATTGTTGGTATTGTTATTCAATATAACTATACACAATTCTTTTAATAATAAAAATAATTTATTACATTATTAACATTATTTCTATTAGTTGATTTATAAGATCATATGAATGCACTAAAAATAGTATGTAAATTGTTTTACATATTTCAATATTAAGAAGTAATTCTTTGTTCTAGTATTGCCACTAGATTATAAATTCTATTTTATGAAGCATGGGTGGAAGGAATCCTCTCACTAATAACAATATATATGTCAATATATCATATTATGAGATATATAAATAATTTAGAATTAAATACTAAGTAAAAATATTATGGCACTCAAACCCATAGCTCGATAAGTAGACACAATAACATTGATAAAGGTGAAAAAGGTTGAAAAAATCATGAAGTTTAAAATGATATATGTAATCTATACAAATAGTAGGATTAAAAAATAAAAATTGAGATGTTTGCTAAGAATTAGAACTTATAATGTAAGGTTTTTTCTAAAATGTAGAAAACATAAATTGAATCTATTTACAAAGCATAATATTTTATACATAATGTTATTGTCAAAATGGAACTTATAGCAAAAATGGACTAACTTCATGTTCAAGGAAGTTACCATAAACAATTATGGATACTAATGGAATATAGTAGGCCTAAAATCATTTCTATTATCATTAACATATTTAGCAATAATGGTTTTCATCGTACTATCAATTGTGGAACCCCGCCTTTCCTAGAAATTTCAACATTTTTTAATTAGAAGAAGAATAGCTAATTTGCTTCATAATTTAATCCATTTTTTTTGTAGATAAGATACTATAGCATTAATACCGGGTTTTATGGGTTGACCCAAAACCTTTTACAAAAATTATCCTAGGGTTGTTGATGAACATGTCCTTACTAAGGATCCTATATATGTAAAATATACATACCGCAAAAGCCATTACATATGGTAAGGCACATAGCTTGTTATCAAAAATAAACTTCCCATACAATATTTTGGGTATACCCCGAGAAAACACACTTGCATAATAATTACAAAAAAATAAATAGACATGGATCCCTTCCTTGAAATAGTGGAGAAACAAAAAGCTACAAACACACATAGTAGAGTACTGAAAAAAACTCCCACAAACTCTGTATTGATAGTTACTCTTAATAATTATTTGGTAATTGCTTTCTTCCATATATGACATGCTTTGGGACCACATCCCATCTTGGCCAATCAACCTTGGAGAAGTGAACCTGCTGGCTAGATTTATGGTGGTGGCTATCTGGTGGTCCACGTGGCTCTGGTTTGAAGTCTTATATTGCCATTTTTTCCTACCCTACAATTATCAACCAACCTCAAATTACTAAGACAAATAGGAGCCATGTTATATGGCATGTGACTATCCCCATTAGTATTTGTCGTATTTCCATGTAGCATCCACGAATATTGACAGCTCGGATAATTTTTATTGTGAGTCCATTTCAAAAAAGAGGCGGGAATACTCCTAGCCTTCGAACTTACAGTGCCTTCCATGTTTGTAAATTTGACTATAATTCTTGGAATTCTTGTTGAATAAGCTCCTCTAATTCGCTCAGGACACCATTTTCCCATTTGAAAAGCTCATAACCATCGACACCCAAATTGGCCAGCTTATTAGCAATTTTTTTAGCTTCTCGAAAGACATGTTGGGTTTTTCTGTCCTATCTTCCCTAGAAAATTATCCTAGCCTATTTAAAAATTGTTTTAATCCTCCAAGGAGGTGTTTTCCAATTGTTGAGGAGATTTATAACATGCATAAAATCTCCTTCTATGATCAAATTGCCTTGTAAGTCTTGAGTCATTTGAAGGCCTCTCCACATAGCTCTAGCTTCAACTTCGTTGTTCATCCTTGTTCCCAAATATTCAAAAAATGCAAGCATCATATTCCCATTATGATCTCGCACAATGCCGCCAACACCTACTCTACCAGGATTATCCTTAGCCACTCCATCAAAATTAAGCTTAAACCAACCCGTAGGAGGTGGGAACCACTTCACATTGGCTCTAGGATTGGCTACCCTAGGCATTGAATCATCTAAAAAGGTTAAGATTAAATATTGAGCAATCGTGGTCTCCTATAGATGAGGTTTATGGCTATCAAAATGGATAAGCTTCACATTCTTGTTGGAAAAGGATAGAATCCTGGCAATGATAGTTTGATGATCATGGATAGACTCATTAAAGACTCTATGGTTCCTTTCTAACCACACCTACTAAATATAGTGATTGAGACAAATTTTCCACATGTATCTAAGTCTTTGGCTTGAAAAGGGGTAAGACCACTGTACAAACAAATCAAGTATGGTGGCTGGTTTAAACCAAGAAATATTGAAGGCCTAAAAAACCCCACTTAGGACAATCAAGGAAAAAGGGCACTCAAGAAAAATGTGATAAATGGTCTCCCAATTAGCCCTGCACAGATAATAGTGATTAGTGATACAAATACCTTTACACATCATATTATCAATGGTTAGAATTCTTCTTTGTATAACCAACCATGAAAAGACTGTAATTTTTGGAATTAAATTTTTTATCCAAACTATGTCCTTTTGGAGGATAAAATCCTCGTCATCAAGCAGAATCTTGTAAGATGATTTAACAGTGAACTGCCCATTTTTCGTAGGAGCCCAGGTCACTTGATCTTTCTTGGGTCTCATGGGGATAAAATGTTGCCTGAGAATGTTACAAAAATCATTTGATTCAGCTTGAAATCCCTAAATCCTTATTTGTTTCCACTTCATTCTGCCTCTATCCTCAACCATATAATCAAAGACTTTTTTGGCAATGAGTTCTTCCCTGATATATTTGATTCGGGATAAGTTAGGATATTGCATCAATGGTTCATCCTTAGCCCACCTATTATTCCAACAATTTATCCTCTCACCATTACCTAAAACCCATCTTAAACTTTTTTTGATGATTTCCTTACAATTGAGAATTGCTTTCCAAAAAGCAGAACCTCTGATTGGAACTGAATCACTTAGAAA
The DNA here is from genome assembly GCA_028583015.1 of Wollemia nobilis. Lineage (NCBI taxonomy): Eukaryota > Viridiplantae > Streptophyta > Pinopsida > Araucariales > Araucariaceae > Wollemia > Wollemia nobilis. Next base: position 4,616,908 of record JAQPPZ010017000.1, on the reverse strand, counting down.
TTCCATATTTTGAAGATACTTTCGTTTGATTATAGTTGTCCATTCATTTTCTTCACCAAAAATGAGGTGCCACACCTGCTTAGCTAGTAAATCTAAATTCATATGAGCAATTCTCCTCAGACCTAAGGCCCCATTTTCCCTGGGTCTACACACTTTGGTCCATCATACAAGGTGTATCCTTTTTTTCTCCTCTAATCCAGTCCATAAAAATTATTTTTGGAGTTCCTCAAATTTCTAGAAAACCTTCACAGGGGCTTTGAAAACAGAGAGTAAATAGACTAGACTGCTCTGAAGAGAGGCCTTAGTGAGGGTCAACTTTCCTGCTTGAGATAGAAGATGACCTTTCCATCCAGCAAGTTTTTTTTGAATTCTTTCATTAACCCTGTCCCACATTGACTCTCTAAGATCCAATGAAAAGAGGGAGACCAAGATACGAAGTGGGGAGGTTTGCTATATCACACCCTAAAAATTTTGCAATCCTTCGTTGTATTTGAATGGGAGTGGTCAATAAATATAATTTTCTTTTACTGAAATTAAATTTTTGACCAGAAGCGTCCTCATAGAGTTGCAGGATGTATTTAATTCTTTTGGCCTCAACCACCAATGCCTTAGTCAATAGAAGGGTATCATCAATAAATTATTGGTGAGAAACCCTAGTGAGATATGTTGCCTTGATTCCCGATATTAGCCTTAAAATACAAGCATTTTTTATGGTTCTACCTAAATATTCTACCACAATGATGAATAACATGGGGCTGATAGGGTCCCCCTACCAAATTCCTCTACGACTTTGAAAGTAACCAGTAGTTGTTCCATTAACCAGAATCAAGAACCATGCTTTAGAAATGCATTCTTTGATCAAATTAACCCATTAGTGGTGAAAACCAAACTTAAGGAGGACAACAATCAGAAAGTCCCAATTTAGCCTATCAAAAGCATTGTTCATATCAAGCTTGAGGGCAAAAACAAACATGTTAGTCTTATGAGTAGAGTGAAGAGCTTCATAAACTATGATAACTCCATCCAAGATTGACCTGACCTAGACAGAGCTTCCTTGGAATGGATCTATGATGCAAGTCAGAACATCTCTCATTCTATTTACAATGGATTTAGTTAGTATCTTGTAAGAAACATTGCACATACTGATTGGCATGAAGTCAGCCATAGATTCAGGGATTTGCTTCTTAGGAATTAGAGAAATAAAAGTAGAGTTCAGGCATTTTCATATATGATTGCTTTATTGGAATTCTCTTACAACAAAAATTACATCCTCACTTACGATGTTCCAAAAATATTGTTAGAAATAAGGGGGAAAGTCGTCGGGTCCTGGGGCTTTGTCTTGATCCATGCTAAACAAGGTTTCCTTAATTTCCTCATCAAAAAAGGGAGCTAGAAGTTTAAGGTTTATCTCCTCATTTATTATGCTAGGAATGGATTGCAAGAGAATATATTTAGCCTCCTTATTGCACTGTGATTATTTACCAAGGATAGAATTGAAATAAGTTACTACCTCCTTTCTAATTTCTATTAAGTCCTAAGTAATAGAACCATCTACTTTTTTAAAAAATTTAATCTTGTTATTGCTTTTGTTTCTAAGTGTGGTGACGTGAAAAAACTTGGAATTTGAATCTCCATATTTCAACCAAAAAGCCCTTGATTTTTGCCTCCAATAGATTTCCTCACAGGCCAAAATTTTATGAAACTCTGCTAGTTTTGTTCATTCCTCCATCCTAGTAGTTTCATCAGCATCAGCATGTTGAATCCTCTGATCAATTTCTTCAAAATTTCAACAACCTATTTTTTATTTTCAAATAGGTTTCCAAATACCTCTTTGTTCCAAGTTTGAAGCTTTTCCTTAACAAACTTTAATTTGCCAACAAGTTTAAAAGTTGCACTACCCCTGATAGGCTACTGCCACCACTGAATTAAGTTATCTCTAAAACTGGAATGTTTGATCCACATAGATTAAAATATGAAAGGTTTCTTGAAGGACAGAGAGTTAGGTATCTCCAACAAAATGGGATTATGATCATAGGTAATTTTAGGAAGGGCTTGCAGGGTAGAATCACCAAACAGAGTTGTAGCCTCCTTTGATAGAAAAAACCTGTAAAGCCTTTCTTGAATGAGATGACACCCTATCCACTGATTGCTCCAGGTATAATTCACTCCTCTAATTTTTACATCCATCAACATGTTGGAGTTCACAAAGTCATTTAACTCATCCATGCTCCTGATAGGTGGTCCATTTCCACCCATTTTGTCTGAAGGGTAAATAGGAGTGTTAAAATACCCAGCCAAAATCCAGGGGACATTATGAAATATTTCACTCAGATTGCGTAAGTACTCCCACATTAGAGATCTCCCTTGAATTGAAGTTGGGGCATAAATATTTGAAAGGATCCATGACCTGTTGTTGTTTATTTCTTTAAATAAAACACTAAGAACCCTGTCATATTTCTAAATAATGGTTCCTTCTACTATCCGGGGATCCCACAAAGTCATAAGGCCTCCATATGCTCCTCTGGACGATTTACAAACCATCTCCCCTTGATTCTAGTTTTTTTTTGCTACTTTTTTTGACTGAATCTCATCAGTTTTTATTTCTTGCAACATGATAATAGTTGGATTCACTTGATTTCTTATTGCACTAACTTCCACATGTTTGGGTAGGCCATTGAGGCCTCTCACATTCCATGAGATGAACTTCATTTATATTGTTTGGTATTTCTTCTTCTCCCCCTACCTTGAGGGGTTTTTCCTAATTTTTTGTCTTCAGAACCCAGAATAACCTGTTGAAACAAGGTTCTCTCTTTTCCATTGGCAATGTCACTATCAGTTTTAATTTTTTGATGCTCAACATTTGATATTCTCCCTCTTATTTTTTCATTGCCAAAATCTATAGATCAGGAATTAGGGTTTAGCTTTGTGATGCCCACGGGGCTTATAGTAATTTCAGCATTAGGGTTTAAGGATACTGACTTGGATGGGGATTCTAGAGAGTCATAAAGGTTAGCATGAAGGTTATGGGCTTCCATGTCTTACGATAATCCTCCTACTCCCATATTGGATAGAATTGAAAATTTATTTGAAACTTACCTGAGTATTTTGGTTGCCAACAACTTGTTGTTTTTCTTTGTCTTGCTTGGACCCTACACCCTCTCTTTTCTTTTTTTGGTAGACATAGTTTGCCTGATTGAAATCACCTCTACCAAGGAAACTCCTCAAATTTCCTTTTTCTAGCATTCCCTACTTCTGCTTTTCTCTATTCATTTCTAGTTTAGGGCACTGATTGCATACATGTCCTTTATTTTTGCATTCTGCATGGAATGTCGATTTGTTCTTGTATTCTAATGGTTGTTTTCGATAGTATTCTCCATATTCTATCTCCAAAAACCTTGGTAATTCATTATCCAAATTAGCATTTATGCAGATTCATGCATGAGTCATCCTTGTCCTAGCCAAGGTCACATGGTCAATGGAGATCAGGTCCCCTATAGTTTTGGCTATGCCCTGCAACCAATATTCATTGAATAACTGGGCAGGTAGACTTGGGAGACAAACCCAAATAGAGGTAATGTTAATATTTTTATTTTTAGGGTTGAAATATTCACCCCATCGTTTGAGAAAATGGCTCCTTGTGCCTAGAAACCAAGGACATCCTATTCAAATGTGGTTAGCATCCTCCATATTGTTAAAATGGATAATTAATAACCCTTGAGTTAGATCTACCAACTCCAAGCTACCTACCGATCACCATTTACCCATTTCCCAAGCCCTGATAGTCTCCATGTCTAGCCTACCTCCCAAAAAATTGCCTACCAGGGAGAATTCTTCCATTGAAAGAAAAGGGCTCATAGAACTTTTTGGGGCTGAAATTTTATTATTTACTGGATCTAGGGGAAAAAGAGAGAGAACCCCATTTATTTTTCCTCTAAGAGTCTCAACAAAATATAGCCACTTCTTGGGCCCCACATTGTCCTTCGTATCTTTTTTATCGAGGTCTTTTTGAGGAGGGTCAGACCCCCACGTGATTACCGCCTCTAAATCTATCGTAGCCTAACCACCTTCCTCTGGATCCTCACTTAATACATGCTCGAGGTTCCCACACACCCCTTCCATACCTGTTCTACCTCTTTCTCCTTGGCTAAGATTCCTACCCAAAAAATTTAAACCCTCACTCCTGCCGCACCTGCTAAACCTTAGCTCAATCATTTCTATTATTAGATAATTTAATCCATTTTGAATCCTTATTATGTCACCCATGGAACTACCCTAAAACCACCCTTACTTTGATAGTTAATTATTAGAAAATATCTATTTTTATAATTAATTCTTTCAAATATGAGGAGAACCAAAGGATTTGAAATAGGCATATTGTACAAGCCCATTTTTATAGAGATGGATAGCCTCCAAAATTGATTTCCATGTAGAACCCATGTCTTCTCATGCCATTTTGTATGGGCTACTTGATTTACATCCTGATTTTCTCACACTTCAAAAATATGGAGTATGTTGGGGTATTCAATCCATCAATAAGTGGTGATAACCTATTAAGATGTGAAATCTACCACCACATACTATCAAGATACAAAATCCATACAAATATATCATAATATAACCATTTCATATTCCTCCATATAACTCTACACATATGCACAAAAACCAATAATCTTAGAGGTGAGAAATAAGAATGTATATATACATACATAAGCATAAAGTATCACTCCATCATAGAGGTTCCCTCCAATTTCTACCCACCTTCATAAACACCAATAATCAAGTGATACATATATAGGTATATGGTTGAAGGATGAACATGTCCCATAGGAACTTGTCATACATTATTTCAACAATGGAAAAATATTGATTAAAATATTATTTAAACATAAATCTATTAATAAAAATATCAAACTTAAGATATAGCAAAAAAATCCCTCTTTTTATGTTATAACCTCAACCTATCATATGTAATAAGGAATATTCCTTCATCATAGTTAGCTATGGTTAAATAGTTAGACTTATTCACCAAATTATTAATAGTTATAAATGATAAAATATGCTTCATATATTTTAGGGACACACACTCTTGGTCATAATAATTGTGACTAAGGACATATACAACCAATCATAGAAAAGTAGTAAGATTAAACCTTACTATTTTTTATCATGATTTGAGTATAGTCTAAAGTCCTACATTTACCTTTGTGACATGGCATTCACTTATTACATCAAACAATTATGATTATAGTCACACAACCAATCATAGATAAATATGGCATGGGCCTCCACTTAATACATCAAATAAAACTTTTAGTTGGAATTATATCCATACTAAACATCCCCTTGTGAATAAGGACACACACAACTATTCATAAGGATTAATATTAAATTATTTCAATAAATTATCCCTTCTTATTCTTCTTATGGATAGGGTCTTTAATATATGTTGTTATGCATACCATGCTAGTGTTGTAATGTGATGAGGATGAATAAACACGAACAAAAAAAATGATAGGAAGTTAAATCATAATTATTTTAATCATGTCAGCCCAAAGGGACAAAAATTACAATGCCAGACTTATTCAATATTGGAACCCAATCCCAGATCGAAGACCCTATTTCCAGATCCAAAATCCCCTTTTAAAATCTACCTTCCCCGCCCAACTGGTGGCTGATAAAATTTTAAATTATACTTTCCCGCCCAACTGGTGGCTGACAAAATTTTAAATTCTACTTTTCTGCCCAACTAGCGGCTAAAAATTTAAATTCTACTTTCCCGCCCAACTTTCGGCTGAAAAAATTTTAAATTCTACTTTCCCACCCAACTGGCGGCTGATAAAATTTTAAATTATACTTTCTCGCCCAACTGGCGGCTGACAAACACCAAGGAAAAACACTTAGAATTTTTTATTTGTTTTTTTTTTCTGTTGATGCAAGATTGCTCTACTACCATTGGATGCTCCTGCATCAGACACCTAGGGTAAGTTTGATAAGTGACCTCACTTCTTTGTTGTTGGAGGAAAACCAAGGTGGTCAACCTCGGACTTGGACAGCCAAGTCGAATCTTCTATAGGCCTTCCCTTCCATTTCACCAGATATTATTCATACTATCTGTTTCTTTTAATTATGTTGATGTGGGTATCTAGGATTTCCTCTATCTCTTCTATCACTAGAGCCAATGTCGAAACACTCCACAACTCTGCAACTGGTTCCTTAAAACTGTCACCTTCATGATACTCTACCAAATCAAAAATATTGAACACATGTGATATGTTCAATCCACTCGAGTAACTCCACCTCATATGCATTTCTTGAATCTCTTTTTTGTATGATCCTACATGGTCCAAACTTCTTCATTTTTAGCTTGTTATATGTTTTAGCAGGAAACCTCTCCTTTCTCAGGTGCACCATGACTTCATCACCAACCTAGAACTCCTTAAACATCCTTTTTTGATCAGCCTTTGTCTTGTACTGAGTGTTCATCTTATTGATGTGTTGTTTTACTTCTTCATTCAAATCCTTTAGGTGCTCTACAAAGTTCTCAGCTTCAGAACTATTCTTTTCTCCCCTATCCAACTTCCTCAACTCAAAAGCATTTCTTGGACTACTCCCACATACAATCTAGAATGGTGATTTACCAGTACTCCTGTTGATAGTCCTATCCAGAGTAACTGGGGTTGTACAAGCTCTCCAAGATTTAGAAAAATTTGGGTCTTCAGGGTACAAACCCTTAAGTTCTTCAAACCCCACAACTTCCACTCTCATTGTTGTCAGCAAACTCTTTTCATCCATCTCCTTCAGTGGCTTCAGTTTATGGCACACTCCTTTGTTTGTTAGGGAGTAAGTGTTGGCATGTCCATCATGGACTACACAATGATCAAACTACCATGGTCTTCCTAACATCATATGGCAAGCATCCATAGGTAGGATATCACACAGGACCTCATCCTGGTATCTCCCAATATTAAACTTGACTAAGCACTGTTCACTGACCAATGCCCTATGGTCCTTCTACAACAATGCAATCTAGTATGGATGCGGTTGTCTCCTCCTCTCTACTTGTAACTTAGTAACCATTTCTTCAGATACCAAGTTATCAGTACTACCATTATCTATAATAACATTATAGACCTTACTTGAACATTTGCACCTTGTGTGGAACAGGCTCTTCCTCTAGTCTGGTTCCTTCTCCTCATTCAACAAGGTTCTCCTTGTGACCATAACTTCTCCTCTCTCTGCCTCCTCAGAGTACTTTGATTTAGCTCTTTCATCTATAATAGCAGCTCTGGCATTACCCGTTGGCCTCCTATTTGGCTTCTCTTGGTGATGTGGACACTCATATGCTTGATGTCCTCCTTCTCCACAGTTGAAGCAGGTTCCAAAAAACCCTATTTCTCCATTTTCTTGACTATATCTACCTCTTCTTCTTGGGTAGTTGTTCTGACCATGAGATCTATAATAATTATCTCCCTTCTGATCCTAACTACTGCTAGCTTCTTCTTTCTTCTCATCGCGTCCTCCATCTATTCTTCCACCAGTTCTTTCTCCATGACCTCTTCCTTTCTGCTTACCCTCAAACCTTTTGTTCAGTTTCTCTTCAACTTTTAGAGCAAACTGGTAAGCATCCTCAATCATGCTCATCCTAACCAGACTCAACTCTTCTTGAATATTGATTCTCAATCCATTTATGTAATGGGCTACCTTCTCCTTGTTAGCCTTAGAATGGCTAGTTCGTATCAAGATCTTGTAGAACTCATCAGTGTATTCTTTGACAGATTTTCATGACTGTCTCAAAATTTGGATCTTCTTCAGCAGATCCAACTCATAATCTACCAAAATAAACTGCATCTTCAGCTTTTCCACCATTTGTTTCCATCTGGTGATCATCTTTTTTCCCCTTCTATTTATGTCAAGTTGTACTCCTTTCCATTAGATTCTAGCATGACCCTTCAGTTTGGTCTTAGAAAACTTGACCCTCTCAGGATCTTCAACCTCCTCATACTCAAAGTATTCTTCCAAATCATTCATCCAATCAATCAACACCTCTGGATCAAGATTTCCAGAATACATATAAACCTCCATATTTGGTCTCTTTCCAATCTGAGATATGGCTCTGTATAACCTAGCTTATGCAGGATCTACTACCTCTTCTTCTTCCTCAAACTGGTCCTCTTCTTCTTCAACTTCATCTTCACTACCTTCTTCTCTCCTTGGCTCAAACCCTCTACGTAGCTCCTCTTGTAGAGCCTAAACTTGCCTCTACAAAGCTTTGAAATCTTCCTCTGGCACCATATTTCTCCCACCACCATGGTTTCTTTATGGAGGTATTCTGCTAACTTCCCTCACAAACCTTAACCACAAATCCTAGTTTAAACTATCTCACGTTCGGCAATCTATTTACACACTCAGGAACTCTTGCTTTGATACCACTTGATGAGGATGAACAAACACGAACAAAAAAAAATGCTAGGAAGTTAAATCAGAATTATTTTAATCATGTCAGCCCAAAGGGACAAAAATGACAATGCTAGACTTATTCAATATTAATCCGATATTGAAGACCCTATTTCTAGATCCAAAATCCCCTTTTAAAATCTACCTTCCCCGCCCAACTGGCGACGGATAAAATTTTAAATTATACTTTCCCGCCCAACTGGCGGTTGAAAAAATTTTAAATTCTACTTTTTTGCCCAACTGGCGGCTGAAAATTTAAATTCTACTTTCCTGCCCAACTGCTGGCTGACAAAATTTTAAATTATACTTTCCCACCCAAATGGCGGCTGATAAAATTTTAAATTATACTTTCCCGCCCAACTGGCAGCTGACAAACACCAAGGCAAAACACTTAGAATTTTTTTATTTGTTTTTTTTTCTATTGATGCAAGATTGCTCTGCTGCCACTGGATGCTCCTGCATCATAATGACATGTTATCATTTATTGTCTTGAATATTTTTCACTACAATGAGGTCAATCACCTATCGCTTTCTCCTCTATGTATTATCATTCTTTATCTGAATAGGTCATTGTTTGTGATAATAATGTATGCTTAATTTTTTTGTCTAGCAATCCAATGTGTTATTAAAAAAGGTAACTATATATTGAGTATTTTATGCAAGGACTCCTAGTCCTTCACATCGATCTCTATTTCCAACAAATTTAGTCTAACATCCATGAATGGAGAGGAATTACATTCATAATGGACCTCTTCAACTTGGTATGTTCCATATCAAGCACTACATTTTTCTACTTTAGAGTCACCATTATCTTGTTCATGCATATTTATAGAATATAAGATTATATCCCTTAATCAAAATAATCTTTAAGGTGGTGGGTACCACCAAAAAATGCACCTTTGACTCAATTTTAACATTTGATAAGTTGACTTGACTTGGTACTAGAAATATTTTAAAGCATATGTATTTGACATAGACACTCCTAGATTTATCTATCTATATATATATATAAATCTAGACCTGCATAAATACCGCTAATTGTTTTATATGGATGGTGAAAACTTCAATTTTATAAAGCTTCTTTCCCTAATTTGATAATTTGTGGGTTGGTTAGTCATAGTAAGACTACCCATTATTTTTATAATTTAATACAACAAAGAACTTGGAAAGAGTATTAGGCATCCGAAGAAGATAATCTTCTTTTTTCTACTCTTCAAAGGGAGAAATATTTCAAATTAAAGCAAAGAGTTACCTTCATGTTCCAACCATATATAATTATTACCCAATGTCCAATAAAATGATGGTAATTTGAAAAAACTAGCCAAGGGTGGCCCACTATCAATAGTTTTTCATCTCATCATATCCATCCCTTGGAAGGAGAATAAAAACATCAAAAAAACACATCAAATATCGATAGCATTAAAAAATAAAATACTTACACCTATTACCATTAAGCAAAAAATAATACCTTACTTTCAATGTTATCCTTTGTTTCAATAGTGGAGGAGAATTTTTCATTTCAATGTAGAATGGAGCTTTTAGGGCTTCTTGGCATATCAAAGAATAGTTATGTGAATATGTCCTCTTATCTACTCAAAGCTTATATAGGTAATCCTCAGCTCTTTTGGAGGACATTTACCAACGTGGAATCACTGAACTACACCACCTATTTTTCAACATTGTCAACATGGACAATCTGCCTAATAGAATAACATGATACTTAGATCTTCTTGTCATGGGATTTAAGCTATAACATGAAATACAAGATCCATAATTGGATCCTCTAGATTCATGTATACATATTAGATCCAGATAAGGTCTAGGAAATTCTATCATAGTTTTCTTTATCATAGCATGTGAAGTGTAGTTGTAAGGGCATACTAAGGTAGGTGACTATCACACATTGACACATAAAATAGAAGTTTGTGATGATGAGACTCATGAAACAAACCCCTAAATATCTCAAGTTCGTGATCAATGAGAAAGGGTAGTCCAAGTAGAGCAATAGCCTTGTTGATGACTACAACAACACTACAATATTAACATCTAGTTCTAGTAGTTTATTTGCCTTGACCTTCTCAAATTAAGAGCATCTTCTTCAAGTTGATCTTGTATTACAAGAAGTAGTAGAATAAGAATTTATTTTTGACCTCTATATAAGTACAAACTTCATTCCGTGTTGAATGCTCCCAAACCAGTGATAAAATATGCTCTGCATATTTTCTATTGATTAAGAGTTAAATAGAGATTTTGTTGCCCAATATAGATCAACTTTACTAACCATGTTATTTCTTAATGGTGGAAATGAATAACTATGAAATAACTCTTGTGTGAGCGGTTCTAGCCACTCAACTAATTTTATAACATATGTGATAAATTGCAAAAATAAATAAAGTACAATTAAAACATAAATTTAGCCTATGTTATACTATTATATTCTTTAAAAATATATTATGCTTAACTTCATCAAAGACTAAGTGCTACTTGGTTGAGAATTAAAGGACAATATTGGAAAAATGCATTAACTAAAGCATAAAATAAGAATATAATTTATGTTTTTAAAAATGTTAGAGAGAGATATGAATTATATATTATAGACAGTGTCCTTAATATAATTTGTAAAATAGAGATTGTAAAATAGGAATATAATTTGTATTAATAAAAAATCTAGATATAGATTGTCCTTAATTTAAAAGTTTTATATGTACAAACTAAATACATTTCCCATATAATTCTACATAATTTAAATATTTTGGTCATGCATTTTATTAATGTATTCTATAGAAAAAATATAATCTTTGTAATGTCCTGATTAAGATTTTAATTATTATTAATTTTCAAATTAATATATACTTTTTTATTGATAAATGGTCATGATTCTATATGTTGGAAAACATAATATAATGTATTTTTATATTTTTTATAAAAAAAATATATAAAAATAGATGTAGAAGAAGGATATAATTTGTAATTTTTGTCCCTTTTAAACTTATGAAGAATTTACTTTCTTTGGGACATACCTTTGATACCTTTGACAGTTAGTGAATGGAAACATGTAATTTTAATAAAATTAAACTATATATATATATATATATATATATATATATATTCTACCTTTAATATCTATCATTGCATAAATTTCATTGCAAAATGATATAATTTAAATTGTATGAGCCCTCCAAAGTTATGCTAGTGACCTTGTGAAGATAGTCAGATTTAATATAAAAATGTAACTATAAAAAACTAAAAATTTTGACTGAGGAGCAAAAAGGTGCAACAAAAACACACCAAAACATGTAACAATGATACAGTCAAAATTTGAGGGACCCAAAATTCTCAAAATTCACTAAAATTTCATTAGTTTATTCTACACAAAATAACCTTTCTAACGGTGTATAACACACATAAAAAGAAGTTGTATAACACAATTTATGAGCTCTGAAATTTGACTGTAGGTTTCATAAAATTAGGGTCAACAAGCATGTATTTCAAAGAATGAATGGAATAGAATATTATTTTTCAAACGAACTCAGAAGTATTACAATGCTTTATCAATATTTTTCTACACATATTTTACACTATTTTACATTTACAAAAGAGGAAATGATGTTACAACCTTTCATTTCTTATTTTAGAAGTCCAACAACCATAATTATTCTTCAAGGCCTATAGAAAATTTTGGGCTTCTTCAAGTTCATGGAAGAAATTTTAAATTTATCTTTTTATTGGTTAGCATCAATCTCCAACAAAAACTAGAATAACAATTTACTTATTTAAAAAAAGTATATTCTCCTATTTGACAATACAACATTTTTTATTATAAAAATATATGATTTACATCGTTTGCATTCCTTTAAATTTATGTCAATAACCCTCTTCATAATTACCCTATATAACATGTGTTACAAAATTAAGCTTTCAGTAAATGGCTTCTTTCTATATCAAGGGGTTTAATTTTACAATATTATTATATTAGTGGAACATGTTGGTATTTCAAGATGCTAAACCTCTTACATTATTATGTATTTTAAAAAATACATATATTTCAATGTAATATTATTTAAAATATATATATTTATAGGACATTCCTACCTAACCTTCGATGTATTAATTTAAAATTAATTATATATTTAATTTGGAATATATTTAATTTAGAAGTATGTATAAGATTATTATTAATCCAATTAAAGCACTTGTCGAGGACCATTTGTTGCTAAAAATATTCCTATATCTACCATGTAATTTTAGTTTAGATTGAAGGGTTTTTTTAATAAGTTAAAAAGTTGGAGGCATATCCAGGCCACCCTTCCCATTATTTGAAGTTGAATTTCTCTTAATAAATCTTACTGCCTTTTGTTATTATGGTGTGACATAACTAAAACTAGTGATGGCTAATGAAAAATGGATCAATAACATCATAGTCATGATTACTTATAGATTGCTTCTCACTTTCACATCATTTTAGAGGACCTCTATTATGGCTTATGAGCATTATGAATCAGAAGTATAAAGTTATTTGCATGAGATTAATAAGTTATAAATGTCCATATAATATATATATGGAAGTTTTTTTTAGGTTTAAATTGTTTGTTTTAGATGTATTAGAGATCCTAAACATATACTTTGGACTTATAGATCAATATTTTTTAAATATTAAAAAAAAATCTCAAAAGTAACATTAAAATATTTGATTTATTATACTTTTAAAAATTTTGAGCAAATATGAAATATTTAACTTGAGTAAACAATATAAGTTAATTTGTAAAACATATTTCTAATTGATTAACAAATAAAATTTATAGTATGCCATTTCTATTTTAAGATATTCCATTTCTATTTGAAGCTACATATTAAAATATCCACTCTATTTGTTCTTTTTAAATGATATTCTTCTCAAGAAATCAATCAAGAGACTCTAGTATGTGAGATGATAAGAAACTATATGTTTCTAAGTTCCTTTAAATATATATTTTAAAAAATAGTATCATTCTAGTACATCAAGTAAAGATCACTTTATGGGAAGAGATATAACTTTTAATTTGGATTTATTTTAGAAATCCTTGGTACAAAAGACAATTACTAATTCTTGTTGGAAATTAATCCATATTTTACCTACCCTTGACAAAATATCTAAAATATTTTACTTTTTGTGGATATTAGAACCAATCGCTAGATTTTGGAGCACTTGTATTCACTCTTGATAATCGTGGTTGTTTGGAGATCTGATAGATACCACATTTTTTAATTTAATGCACATTAGGAAGTTAGGTGATTTTTTTCTCTGTATTCCTAGCTATATAAGTACTAGGCATCATTTGCTATTGTTGAAGAATAGATCATATGAAGCCCAAATAAGAGATACAAGAGACAAAGGCAATGCAAAATTTCTAGAAGTACATACGAGAGTCTATGACTGTCTTTAGCAAAAGTAGGCATATAAGTTTAATAGCCATAGCAAAGGAGGAAAAACATTTTATTGCTATTTTGTTATAGTGAAGTGAACGGATCCGTAGATCTGATTGTAAAGTTTATATGATAGTTTCCTTTGATGTAATATAAATATATTAATATTTTATATCTTCATGAATTTGATGTATGTTTGAGTTGTGCTTTTGTCAAATTTATTGTGAGGATACTTTTCTTAAGTATTTGCTTTTTCAGATCATGTGATATCAAAATGAACAAATATAGAAAGTTTGATTTTAGGGTTTCATGATTGTCTAGCTTTGAGAAAGTCTAACTTTGTGCATGTGCAAAAAGTTGAAGTAAAACTTTAGCTAATGTTATCTACTTTTTGAAAAGTCCAACTTTGTGTAATTGGAAAAAACTAGAGCTAGCTCTAACCTTACCATATTGGCTTTGTGCAGCCCCTAATTTATGTAATTTTAACCTTATGCATCCCTAGATTTATGTAGTCTAGGTTTTGTGTAAGCCTAACTTTGTGCAAGCATTTACAAAAGCAAAAGAAAGAAAAAAATATTGGGCTCTCGATTTATTTTCACGTTCAAACTAGTATTATCCTAAGGCATTATAGGGACTTCAAATCCATAACAACAATGGATTTTAGCAACAATTCTTTATAAATAAAAGTCTCATAATTCAATGGCAAGAATTATGATTACTGGAGTTTATAGATAAAGATTTTATTTGGGTGTAAAGAGCTATGGGACCTAGTGGAAAATGAGTATCTAGAACCCATAGATGCAACAACATTAAGCACTCTTTATCAATATAAGAAATATTTATTAAAGTAGAACTAGAAGAAGGACCAAAAGTCATTGTTCTACATTATGTAGACAATTAAGGAGACCATATTTCTCAGAATTGCAACAACCACATCAAAGAATGGGAAAACAAAATAAAGCTGGTAAGGTTGAAAATTTTTAGAAGGGAATTCAAAAATCTATAAAAAAGTGAATAAAAGTTCATGCATGAATTTTTTACTTATACAATGGATATCATCAACCAGACGAGGATGAATGGTGAAAATATTGAGAACTAGAGAATAGTGGAGGAAATGCTAAGAAGACTACCATCCGGGTTTGACTCAATCATCATTGTTATTGAATAATCAAGGGACTTAACAACCCTTTTAGTGTCTTAAATCATGGGTTCGTTGTAAACACATAATCAAAGGTTAAAATAGATAACATGGTACTTATCAGAGTAGGCATTTAATATGTAGGTCTTATTTATAGATAAAAATAGAAGGAAATCATCCTAGCAGATATTCATAAGTTCTCAAGGATGAATAGGGAATAACAATAAAGGTAGAGGTGGAATAGGCCATGAGAGAGGAGGAATAACAAACTACTCCAAAAAAGGATCAATCAACTATAATTTTTATCATGTAAGAGGAAGAGACACCAATAGAAATCAACAAAGAGGATCAAATCAAAAGTATGATAAATATAGAATCCAATGTTATTATTTTAAGAAATTTAGACATTATAGTTATGAGTGTAGAAATAATATGACTAAGGAAAATAAACAAGAAGTCCACTATACCAACGAGAATGAGAATGTAGAAAATAAATATACTTGTGGGTTTATGATGTTAACTTGTAGTGTTGATGAAGAGACCCAAAATTATATTTGATATCTTGATAATGGCTATAGTAACCACATGTTTGGGAATAGAGAAATATTCTCACAACTAGATGAGACAATCATGTTTGAAGTAAATATGAGAAACAAAAACAAGAACCATATCATGGACAAAGTAATGAGTATAATTTCACAAGGCAAAGAGAAAGAAAACACATCCATGATGTGTATTATGTATCTGAGTTAAAATATAACTTGCATAGTTTTTGGAATCTTATGCAAAATGGGTACACTATGTATTTTGAAAATGGATTGTGCATCGTTAGGGGTAGAGAAAATGGATGCATAGTAAAATAACCATGACAAAGAATAAATTTTCTCTAAAAATCTAGAGTGAAATATTGTTTTTATTTACTGTAGTTATAGAGAATGCTACATGGTTGTGGCATCTCAAATTTGGTCATTTATGATTTAGTGGATTAAATTTGCTACATTGAAATTATATGGTGAGGGGATTGCCTCTATAGAGTAACCTAATCAAGCATTTGAAGGTCTTATTGTAGGTAAGCAACATAGGGATGCATTCCCTACAAGACAATCATGGAGAGCTTGAAAGCCATTGGAGCTAGTGCATTTAGACATATGTGAGGCTATGCAACTCAACTCATTTGACAATAATATATACTTCTTAATTTTTATAGATGATTTTAGTTGAAATACATGTAAACACATCTTCAAGAAAAAGTTAGAATTATTTATCAAAATTAAGGATTTTAAAGCATTGGTTTAAAAGTGGAGTGGTTACTATGTGAAGACACTCAGAACATATGGAAGAGGTGAGTACATCTCTAGTGAGTTCCATAAGTTTTATAAAGCACATGAAATCAAAAGCCTATTCATAGCTAGACACACACCATAGTAGAATGGTGTAGTAGAGAGAAAGAACATGATAATAATGGATATAGCAAGAAGCATGTTGATGGCAAAAGCATTGCCAAATTAATTCTAGGTTGAATTCATAGCATGTGTAGTCTATCTACTAAATAAATATCCAATGAAGTGTGTGAAGGATATGATCCTCCACAAAGTCTGGAGTAATAAAAGGCTAAGTTTTTCTCACTTGAGTGTTTTTGGGTGCACAACATATACAAATATTCTAGAAGATAAGAGAATAAAGTTGGATGATAAGTTAAAAAGTCATATTTATAATGTACAATGAAGAGTAAAAGGCTTGTATATTATATAACCTTGTCACAAAGAAGTTGATCATAAGTACAGATGTGAATTTCATGGAAGATGAATCTTGGAATTATAATTTCAAGACTTGTTAACAAGGGCCAATAAGTATTGAGTCTAAATACTTGAATGGTGAAAGTGTGGATCAACCTACAACTTCAAGTAATAGTATCGGTTTGAGCAACAACCTTCATCATCAAGCTCACCATAACTTGCAAGAATTATATCCAACATGAGAATGCCAACAAAGACAAGGAGCCTGCAAGAAATATATGAGGTAATAAGAAATAAAATAGAATATGAAGAGAATTTTGATTTTACTTTAGTTTCTAAGTGTGATCCTATCTCATTTGAAGAAGCAATTAGAGATAGAAAATGGGTCAAAGAGGTATGGATGATGAGATAGAATCCATAGAGCAGAATCATACTTGGGAACTTATGGATATTTTAGAAGGAAATAAAATAATCACAGTAAAATGGGTATATAAAACCAATTTTAATACCTAAGGTGATGTTGAAAGGCATAAAGTAGTTTTGGTTGCAAATGGCTAAAATTAAATAGTAGGTATTCACTATAATAAAGTGTATGCACCTATAGCAATACTTGACATAGTCAAAATTATTTTGGTATTAACAACCCAAAAGAGATGTAAATTTTACTAGATGGATGTCAAGTAAGCCTTCCTAAATGGTGTATTGGAAGAATAAGTCTACATAGACAACCAATCGACTATGCTACGAAAGGGAAAGAAGGAAAGGTGTTTAAGTTGAAAAAATCCCTATATAGATTAAATTAAGCACCCAAGGATTGGTATAGCTACATTGATGCATACTAGATGGAGAATGACTTCATCAAGTGTCCATATGAGCACACTCTATACATTAATACCAATGCATAAGGAGAGATGATACTAGTTTGTATTAATGTAGGCAATCTAATTTATACTAACAATAACCACATGTTGTTTGACTAGTTAAGAAGTGTAATGAAGCATAAGTTTGAGATGATATACTTGGTATTGATGAAATATTTTCATAGTATTGAAGTTACCCAATCAATAGATGACATCTTCATATCTCAAGGTAAATATGCAAGGGATGTCTTGAAGATGTTTACAATGGAGAACAATAAATTAACCATTAATCCAGTTGTAATAGGTATGAAATTGAGTAAAAAATATTACAACAACAATGTAGACTCAACCCTCTATGAGAGGTTAGTTGGTAGTCTCATGTATTTAATAACTATCGGATCTAACATCATGTATGCAATAAGTTTAATCAACATATTTCTAAAGACACAAAAGATCACTCACTTGTAGGCATGCAAAAGGATACTATAGTATATCAATGGAACCAAAGACAATGGGATTGTTTATGCAAAAACATACTACCTTGAGCTTGTTGGGTACATAGATAGTGAATGGGCTAGTAATTTTGATGATAGGAAGAGCATTTCATCTATGCATTTCATATTGAATCTGGTGTAGTTTTATGGTCATCCAAGAAGCAACTCATTATTGCACTCTCCGCTACTAAAGCAAAGTTTATTGCTACAAATTCAATCGTATGTCAAGAAGTTTGGATGAGAAGAATATTCAGCAAGTTGAATCATCAACATGAAGGGATAGATACAATATTTTACCATAATAATTCTACCATAACATTGTCAAAGGATATGATGTTTCATGGTAAGAGCAAGCACATAAACATCTGCTATCATTTCATCAAAGAGTTAGTGAAAATAATGAAATTGAGTTTTTCTTTTGTAGGTCAAAGAGATGGTTGTAAACATCTTCACAAAACCTTTGAATGAGGAAGATTTTAAAAGGCAAAAGGAAGATTTTAAAAGGGTAAAGAAAATATTAAGTGTCAAAGATTTTATGAAATTTGGCTTAAGGGAGGATGTTGGAAATTAATCCAGATTTCACCTACCTCTAAGAAGATCTCTAATAGATTTTATTTCCTATAGATATTAGAATCTATTGCAAAATTTTATAGCACTTGTATTTACTTCCAATAGTTGTAGTTGTTTGGAGATCTAATCGACACCATATTTTTGTATTCAATACATGTTGGGAAGTTAGGTGAACTTTTATTTCCATTCCTAGCTATATATATGATTGTTGGGTGTGATTAATTATTGATAAGAATAGAGCAGCTAAACCCCAAAAAAGAGAGAAGAAAGACGATGGCATGCATAAAGTTCCAAAAATATAAAGAAGATCCTATGACTATATTTCACACAACTAAAACAATCATAGCAATGACAAATAATCCTTTCATTGCTATTTTGTTATAGAGAAGTGAATGGATCCATGGATCCATTGTAAAAATTTTGTGGCCTTTTCCTTTTATGTAATATAAATATAGTAATGTTTTATAACTTCATGAATTTGTTTTATTCTCAAGTTGTACTTTTGTGAGATTTTTTACAAGTATTTTTGCTTAAGTATTTACCTTTCGAGATCATGCAATATCAAAGTGAACAAGTTTGGAAAGTTTAGTTTTAGAATTTGGTGCTTGTACAACTTTGAGAAAGTATGGGTTTCTAAATGTGCTTAAACTTAGAGTAAACCTTCAACTGACGTCATCCATTCTATGAAATATTGAACCAAATCTAGCTCCGACCTCCTCATATCGATTTTGTGCAGCCCTAATAAGCATACACAAAATTGAAAAAAAGAAAAGAAAAGCTCTTAAACTCTGTTTTCTTTTCTAGACAATCAATATGAGTTGAAAAACCATCTGTTAAATGTAAATATATTTAAAACTAAGATAATATTTCAAAAATCATAATTTAACTATGAGTACTCATGAAAATCATGGGTCAATGAGACCTGCAAGTTTTTTAATAAAAAACTTGCACCAAGTAACTCATTGACTCAGGACAAGTTACCTAGTCATTACTCATCGAGTACTCAATGATTACTCATCGAGACTCATACAAATGGAGGCAAGGAAGAGGTAGGGGTTAGGGCCAAGGCAAGGGAGAGACATGAGAGAGATGGGGACTAAGACTTGTACGGAGAGGTATGGGAGAGATAGGGATCGAGACCCATAAAAATAGAGTTAGGGGCCAAGACTCGTATGATATCAAGGAAGGAGAGAGTCATGGGCTAAGACTCGTACGAGATTGATTTATGGGTCGAGGCTCATACGTGATCAAGGCAGGGGAGAGGTAGGGTAGGGGAATATATGTATAAAATATATTTGAGTATATTTATCGGAGAAAGCAAAACTCTGCACTCACTACCATTGATAATATGCTTGTTTTTCACATTCACTATTTCTAAGATTACTTCATACAATGTGGGAGAGGTCTTTGATACAAGTGGTAGAGTTATTACATTCAAGTGGCATCATGGTAGTGGTAAAAGTAATGTAAGTTAATTTTGATGTTTATTATAATTTTTTATGATATATTATGAATTTGAAATTTTAGTCTTGTGATAAATTAATAATTTTCAAAAAAACAAATTTGTTGTTTAAATTATTTTTAAAACTTAAAATATGTTATTTTATAAGAAATATATAATTTGATAATTTCAAATGGAATTAGGTCAAGTAGATAAATTCCTCAACTTTCAAGGAGAAAGACTTAAGTTTGGTTCTTGCTAAGTGTTAGATGCATGGGAGCCATTTCAATCTCAAATAAGGCTATAAATTGCAAACCACTTAATAACTATAGCAGTGTTTGCTTGAAGGTTCTAAAAGTAGTAGAACAATATGGAAGTTTTAAATAATGTTATTATAAGAATGAGACACACAAAAATGTTACCAAATTGATAAACTAAAATCTTATTTTTTAATTGTAATAATATTAATATTTGATTATGTAATTTTAATAAAGTTATTGTTAATGATAACTTTGATAAGATACTATAATTAAAATTTTTATTAGATGGCAGTCAATATCCAATTTACAAAATGTAATTAGTTTTGAAATGCTGTTGTCAACTTAGATTAAAAAATTATTTGTTTATTTGTTTATTTTAATTTATTCGATCTTTCTTTTCCGGAGTTTTTTTTGGCGAGTTTTCCGGAACTAGGCTCCCGAGTTTCTCTCGGGTTGCGAGTTTCGAAACACTGATCTAAGCTCCGTATTCCTTGACTGAAGCAGAAAATAGTATCAAGCGAAAGAACTGTTTATACTTTATATAAATGAAAATCTTAGAGTTCTGTTGGTGCTAGTGAAAACAAAACACTCGTATCAATAGATTGGTAAGAACTCGGATTAGAAATTCAGCTGTAGAACGTGAAATTGTAATAGATGGAAAAATACAAAGTATACTTTTAGTCTTTGGAGTTTCATAAATAGCGGCCGCCGGACTTCAATGTTTTACTTACTGTGAGACCAAATAAGTCAGGATTGCTGTCCATGTGAACTTTGCAAGTAAAAAAGTTTATTGAAATAAGATATGCTTAATATCGTTCACAGTCCTACAGGGCCTGTTCCAATTCATATGCGAGATATGTCATAAGAGAGAACCAAAAAAAAGGAGATTAGACATTCAAGATGAATTTTGCCTTTTTTAATTACAAAACCTTGTTTACAATTTTGGACTGACTGTACATTAGTAGGAGTAAATTGCTTTCTCCCCACAGTGTTCATTTATGTATGGGTACAACTTACATTAAGCTAACAAGGTACGGTCACTATTTATACACAGATGTATCCAGTACGTTTTTTCATTCCAGCTTATATGCTCATTATATAGGCTGTACAACATTACATTTTTCTGAAGGCCTGGATGCCAATGAAAATGTAGACTATGCAGGTGAAGCACGCTGATAAGGCATAAAGGAATAGCTGGTATGGAATTGGGTTACCTGTAACTGCATATATCCCAGCATTGCCAGACATTAACCTTAATCGTTGTTCCTGCATAATTTTCTTATACACAATGTAAAACATCACTAGTACAATTACACATACAACCAATAACAATATCTGCACTGTTATATGATTAAATCGACTGTGTGTCCTAAATTCGCTTCCAAAGAATGTGAGAGAGATTCCCATAAAAGCCAAAGTGCAGTTTACGTATTTCCATTTCTCTTTCACGACATCTTGGATGCCAGTTTCTACCTGCTGCGTCTCTTGTTCTGGACCTCTTTGAATTTGAGATGGAGGATTCACTATATTTATCATATGAGTTGGTTGCAACCATACGTCGGAAGAAAGATAATTATCAGATGAGCGAGAATCGGGCATGCCAGAGACAGGGTTATCAGTGACAGAAGCTGACGGTTCCACATGGGTGTCACCGTTGGACTGAATATATACTTGAAAGACAGAATAAAGCTTAAGAATAAGAGAACGACACATATCATAACATCCTAAATCCGTTTTTGGGATTATCGTCCTCAACTTGGAACATCTATTTTTAAGAAACAGACTGGAGTCGTACTAGGGTCGAACCCCACACAGAAACATCACATTCGAAAGAAATCACAGAGGTGTAAAATTCTGCGTGAGATATAGCATGGCCGGCAATTACTGCCATACAAATAGACGGATTTTTATAGTTAAAAACATGACAATATGTCTTATCAAAGCGACAACCTTGAGTTTACGCTGTCGGGCTACCTACATGACCTAACTACATTTGGAGCCTGGGGGAAACTACGTGGTGCTGCATTTTTACAAAATATATGTCCATCATATTTATTTATATATTTTATTAATATTATATAATAAAAAAAATTATTTACAAATTATTTTTGATAATGGCAACTACCTTCCTTTTTTGAGTAACTGGTTATAGGGTCAAGTCGCATTGTCTCCCATAGTCTATTCACAACTACCTTTTCTTTTTGAACAACTGGTCACAGAGTCAAGTCGCATTGTCTCCCATAGTCTATTCACAACTACCTTTCTTTTTTGAACAACTGGTCACAGAGTCAAGTCGCATTGCCTCCCATCTTAGTGTCAAATGGTACTACCACTATAACCCCTATCTCGCTTAGGTAAACATGACCTTGAACAACTGATCACAGGATCCAGGGTCAAGTCACATTGCCTCCCATCATAGTGTCAAATGGTGCTACCACTATAACCCCTATCTCGTAAACACGATCCTGATTAAGGGAGACTTTGCCCTAGATTGGGCATGCCCACCAAGTTTGAACCTAGATCTCCTCTGAGTAAGTGCCCAACTTCTTATCAATCTACTAACCCTGGCTGACCATTATAAAACAAATTAATTAAATATATTTTAATTGATAATTTAAAAAAGAGGTAAAAAGTTGACCAATTTTCCTTCCGGGCAATTTCCCTTGGCCAGCCTGGATTTTGGATCTTGCAGACTGCTTTCTTTGTTGGCTTGGCATATCACATCAAATTGTTTTCGTTGAGGCGTCCATTGAACAATCTCTAAGAAGAACAAGAAAAAAAAATGGTAGGAAAAACCTTAAGAATCTGACAATGCAGCCCACTGAAGAGTTGGCGGGGCCGAGCCGGGCACACGCTGCAAACGACAAGAACTGCAAGTGGACAGGAAGAATCTTAAGTCAACTGCACTTGAAGGGTCCGAAATTACTCCTCCATACAAATTGGGTAATGAAATGGACATTGGCATTGCTTTTGTCCTGCTTGGAAATTTCAATATTCAGATTGGGGTTACGTGCAAAAAATAATGTAAAGGATAAGAAAAAGTTGAGATTTAACAAATTGAAATCAATATAATACAAAACGTATGCGTCATGTAACCCCATTTAACTATTTAATATATATATATATATACACGCACTTCCGAGCTTCCAATGGCAGACATTTAGTTTCGGGACCAGATTGCCAACCCCAAATTCTGAAAACTTAACATAGGAATTAACGATAAAGACAAAAATTTGCAAGTTTGTCTGCAACTTCCACGCCTATAAAAGTAATAAGTCCGCAACGACATACCTATATATATATATTATGATGTACACATATAGGAGAATAGGAACGGTACAGATTGCCGATATCGCGTGAACGCATGAAAAGCTTATGGATGCCTATTCAAATCTTAAAAAGAAAGGCAATGGCGACTTCCTTTTACCCGTCTATGTATATTTATTGGTTATTTTTTTGAGACAGATTTCATTAATTTATTTTAATCATAATTAATTAAATTATTTATTTATTTATTTATTGCTGGTTATTTGTCCACTGCCAATCAGTTGGTTTTATTATACAATTAATATACTCATGTTTATATATATATATATGATTGGGTTACATGTAATTTGCAATGAAATATTGTAATATATATTTTATTTATTAAAATAAATTTAGAGATATTTAATTATTATTATTATTTTATTAATGGTGAAAAAACAGTGTTATGAAAGGTCTTATAACCTTTTACATTAGAGAAAGTAATTAAGCAAACAGCTTCCAAGGACAAAAGAATAGAAATCAAAATTCAACATCCACTCAAGAGAACAAAAGAGCACGATAATGTCATAATACAACATAGACCAGTCAACTGTTCAATAGGGCTTAAAAGAAGAATTTTTGTTTCAGCTTTCTTTTAGAGACACGGAAGTTCTTGTTCCATGATAAATGAGCTTGTCCTCCACAAAATTGAGATTCCATAGCATCCACAACCCTTTGGAAGAACCACAGGAAACCCTACTCACATATTCTTTGTAATCTATCAAAATCCTCATCACCCATATTAGTTTATCGTAAGAAAAGAATATCGGGATTGAAATTTTTTCTAAAATATTTTAGCACTCTTTGTTTAGTTAGGGCATACACACCTCGAATATTTCACAAGACAATCTTCACTACTTCAAGGATTGAGGAGCCTTACCTCCACTCAAAGGTAATGTAGGCTAGGAGCCATTAGCCACATCTTGAGACATTTTCTTTAAGAGCACCTCAGAATTTTTTGGTCTTGTGCGTATTTTTGCACCTACCCACATGAAATGGTTGGTAATTAGTTTTCTTGTAAATAAGAATGACATTATTAGGCCCTAACCAGATTTTATTTGATGCTTTCATACCTAGTTTAAAGGTTTGGTTATCTAGTTCTAGCCAAGTGAGTTTGCTAAAAGAAAAATATGAGCATAATTGACTAAGCTCTTGGATGACCAGAATGATTAAACCAGGTCGAGCTATAAAGAATTGCCAAGCACCCATCTCATAACCGAATACAAGAAATACGCTAAAAAAATAACTAAGTATTGGATGCATTGAAATATTTGTACTTGCTCGAAGCCTAGAGGTGTTCTAAATATCCACCAAGTTGTTGGAAAATATCAACAAGCAAATATGTCCAAGTTATGAAAAGCATTGGAACTTTTGCATCTAGATGGATTCCGTAGAGGTAACAAAATTTTGGCTTAGTACTGAAAGGATGCGATAATAAATTTGACTGAATATAAAAAGCATCAAAATTTTTGCACCCATTCAGAGTCTGCAAAGGTACTAAAAGTCCATCTCAGTGTTGAAATGATGTGATAGTAAATTTCGCTAAGTATGAGGAGCATTAGAATTTCTATACCCATCTGGAGTCCAATAGGGTCCCAAAAGTCTGTCTCATGGCCGAAGGATTGATGATAGTTAGAACGACTATGGATAAGATACGTTGGAAGATCCATACCTAGTCAAAGTCTGCTAAGGTACCATATCCCCATCACACTACCAAAATATATTTTCCAATAAAATTGGCTAGGTGATGAGCCCATTAAAACTTCTATACCTAGCTAGAGCCCATCAAGGTCCTAAAAGTCTATCACATTAAAAAGAAGCTAAAATAACTAAGTATCTGAGGTACCGAAAGATTTGTAACTAGCCAAAGTGTGTCAAGCTACTAAATCTTTCTCACACTATTGAAAGTTGTCAGTAAAGTTAACTAAGTGATGATCTTGCTAGAACTTTTGTACCCAATCCATCTATTCCAGGGTCCCAAAAGCCCATCTCATGGTCAAAGGATCGATGATAGTTAAAATGGCTAAGTGTGAGACGTGTCAAATATTTTGTACCCGACTGGAGCCTATCAGGGTTTCCAATATCTATCACACTACTAGAAGGTATGAATATGTAAAAGTTTATTAGTAGCCTTATTTAGCACCTGATGATCATGAATAAGTGTAAGCAAGGTAGACCTAAAATTCGATCTACCAGCATGTAGATGGTGATAGTCCCACAACATGTTGGGTGAGATCACTTATTAAAAGATCTTAACATCATTGCTTCTATCAGAGCCATCATACAAATGATAAGGCATCTCAAATAAAAAGGTCAATAAAGATCAATGAACCAGATGCAAGCAACAAGATCAACATGACTCGGCATGATGCAGATCCTAGCTATATCAACAAGCCATTATTGGGTTCTTAAAACAACCATACCTCCACATAGTGTAGCAAGTTGATGTCTTCTAGCATAATGACATTTCATTTCTAAGTATTGTAAAAAACTATAAATACTAGAATATAGAAGTAAAATAAGTTTGCTCTTAGGCTTTTACCATTTGCATGTACAATAGAGCTTTGTATATCTATACAAAGGGGATTGATGTCCAGCTTGTGGTTCAAATCAATTGCAAAATATGTATGTATGAATACTTATTTCTAATTTTAGCTTTTTGAATGCTCATAGTATTTATTTTTCTTTCTATATTTATGCTTATGATGCATTCACTTGTTCTAGATTTTATAATATGTTAAGGTATAGTATAATGGAAGTAATCATACTAAGATCGATAGTAAAACTAGTTATTATGTTAGGTGATTCACTTGTATTAGTGCATAACCTTTTATTATGCATGTGTCTTGATGTGGTCTAATCTGTAACACTATATGTTCTAGTTTTAGCTCTTTTAATTTTTTTGATAACCTTTTCACACCATATTTTAGGATTATTTATCTTGAACTTCAATGGAATCGACCTCCTCTAGAGAATGACCACCAAAGACTCACAAATTTTAGGTCATTCAATGTTGGTCAATGTTTGTGAGTGCACAACCTTTCCTTAGATAGATTTATAGATCAACAATGTTTGGCACACCTAGTGGGACCTGAGGTCCCACCACTTTGATAAATAGATTTTGGTGATACTCTCTTTTGAATGATGTTTCTTTTGTAATCACCTTAGGACTCTGCTGAAGGACCAACTTAGATCCATTATTGGTTTTCTTCAAAATTTTAGTATTGCATGTCACAAAAAGCATAAACCCATTGTGTGACCAATATTTTTTGGTATGCCCCATGGTACTGGTGCTCCCACAGTTTGGATAATTCAGTGATTGGTGATACCCTCTATTATCAATTTTCATGGTAATCACCTAGCGACTCTACTACAAATATAATTTTGATCTATTCAAATTTTACTCTAGAGCTTTAATTGGATTTTACTCTTATTAGAGGATTCAAGATTTGATGAGTAGTTTTGACCTCATTAACGGATAAATTATTCTCCTTTGGCGACTCCCACCTATAGAAAGAATTCAGGAATATTGAGGAATTAGTATCACATTTAGATCTATAGCACAATAACATTATCCCCCATGGAATTATATAAGTCCCTGTAATATCCTACATTTGCATGATATCTCGAAGGCTACTTTGAAGACCTTACCAAGATTTTATGGCACAAAAAAGACTACATTTAAATATTGTTAGGATGTAGCTTCCCTAGATTCTATTCATAATATTATATCTACATATGTGATGATTAAGCTGATATCTATCTCTCTCAAATGAAAGTGTTGTTATGATATAGATCCATGGAAAATAGAAGCAACTGTACATGGGCCAATTTTTTAGAAGCTCTTATTGATACATTTGATGACTCCATAGACCCTTTCTTGTTACTCACTCAACTCTCGTTTATTAAATTAGCACCTCGTGACAATATATTTGACTTCAATGTCTAATTTAAAAGAATGTGGAGAATAATTCCTGATGAGTTTTAGCCATCCCCCACCTAAGCATATATTTACTACATCCATGCTTTCCATTCTGATTTGGGTATTCTCATTCATCAATCTAAAGAAAAATGGTTCCCTCAGATTTTCCAAGAGGTCATTAATGGTGAAAATATGTTAATTATGGTCGGTAAAATCCCACCTAGAAAAATGGCTCACTCCATAATCTCATTTATCGGTCCTTGTCTCACATCACTCTCTTAGGTAGTTACACCTAGCCCATGGTATGATTTTAGAGTTACACCTCAAAGGATCCCATTGCAGCCCAGACAAAAATTCGAGGCAATGATTCAGAAGATGACTAAAGAGGTCAAATACATGGAGAAATATTTTTTCTAATATGGCACAAATGCTTCTGAAAACTAGAAATTTTATAGAGTCACATTAGATAAATGACTTCTTAAAAGCCAAAGAAACTAAGAATGATATAAAAAAGAGTACAAAATAGAACAACAATATTTTTAAGAAAAAGGTAATAGATACTCTAGACCTAAATAATTTATTTTCACCAGGAAAGGTCCATTCCCAGGCAAGCTTTTGTGATAACACTCCTCAATGCCTCCCATTTATGGAGAATGTGATGGCATTGAACAACATTTGGTAGAAGGCACACTAGATAGAGACCTACTCTATCTCTACAAGAAATACCAATGGATATAATAATGATCACATTTCACCTCCAATGGACCAAAGCTTAGCCAAAGGGATTCAATTAGATGGGCTACTATCAGCTCCAAAATATATTTTAGGCCTAAAAAAACTATATTTCCTAGCCATGAATGTCAAGCTGAGAACAGAAAGGGTGGATCAATTTCATAGCATGTTCAGAGGCTCTATTCCAAAATTGATGAAATTTAAATCAGATTTGTTAGAATCCAAGAATGTTATATTGATTATCATTTCCATTCAAAAAACATCAGAGGCTAGTAATGTACCTACTATAAAATCACCCTCCATATTTTAAAAAAAAATCCATCTTCATTTTATCTTTCTTTTTTCTTGGAAAAACATATATTGCATAATTTTGTAGTAGATCAAAAATTTATAGAAATTTGGGACTGAGCCCATACAAAAAAGAATATGAATTATTCCATATAAGGGAATCCCATTAGAAAAAATGGGAACACTGCATAATTTCTTGATATGGTTTGTAGGCATCCAAAATTAACTATGATCCAAGACATAATGGTTGTAAATATGCCTCCCTTGTTTGGAGTATGTTTATCCAAAGACTTCCTAATATAGATAATAAATCTTCTAATCTAGAGATAAGATCTAATATTATTCCCATTTGTTGGAAAGGTTATTAAAATACCAAATTAGGGCTTACACCCTTTTTGCATTAAAAATTTTATAGAGCATGGGATGAATCTGATGGAGGAACCCATCTACAACATAGAGATAAACTCAAAAGGTCCATCAAAAGTAGGGTCAACTCAACATAGATTAATGCATCCATTATTTAATTGGTTGCCCTCTACCAATACAATGATTTATTTTAAGGATCAATGGGATAAATAACATTATGATTCCCATTTTTTTATAATAGCTAAAAATAGAATGATAAAATAAAAAAGGAGTAGTAAACCAGATAGGATGTCAAGTAAATAAACACTTGCCTGTATTACCAAAATAGCCAACAACCAGTTGGGGGGATGCCAAAACCAGATGGGATTTCTTATTAGACACTCAAGATCAAAATATGACATCTTCAGGGCAAGAGACAAGGTTACAATGGACCTCAACTAATATTGGAAACTATTGGTAACCATGGTTAGTTGAACATGGAGAGTGAATCAAATTTGGTATCATGTGGTCCAAATATTGTAGATTCACAATATGATCTACAAAAAATATTTAAATTTAGACATGGCAAACACATCATAGTTTTTTGTACATAGCAAAAAATTAAATAAATAGATATGACAAGTGCTTATTTGTGTAGTGTATTACATGATCTTGCACATAGAGTAGATATATAAAAAAGGTGGACCATTGTAGTAAATAATTATAAGTTGATCAAATATAAAGTATAAAAAGAAACCATTAGAATACATGGAAAATATGGATGTAAATTAGTTTTTGCATGTTGTCGGTTATCTTCGTCAATCACTTTCTACACTCTTTACTTTCATCTTCTCTTGTTTTTAGTTTTTTAACTTCATATTCCAATGGATAAGAACAAAACAATACAATATTTGTGTAAGATCCATCTAAAAACCTGTCATGATATGAGCCAAGGATAGTTGTAGCTAGTAACCATAATAATACCTCATACAATAAAAGGACATGATGTTAGCTAAACATAGCACCACCAAAAATTAAGGATCTCAATTAACATGAAATGGAAATATGATTAGATAGTTTATAGAAGATTGAACTTCTCAAGGAAATAACTCTATCAAAGGATACCAATTGGTGGAACCGATATCCAAAACTAAAATCTATCTAATCCTTCATATGCTACCTAAATTGAAATAAGATATGCTTGAAGTGAATATAAGAGTAGCAATGCAGAAGAATACCTACAACATAAAATGTCACTGGCAAAGAAGGTTCTTGTTGAACTATGTAAGAACAAAAAGTGCTCATGGTAGTCTATCTATTCTTGAAGCAATTGGTGGATATAGTAGAGTATGCTTATGGAAGGGTAGTTTTTTAGGGTGTCCCATGAACTAGGTCATTGATATTACCATTCTATGGGAGTGTCCCATGAATTAGGTAGTTCTTTTTGCTCTTTTTTATGGGATATTTTCATGACCACCAAGCCTTCATTTTTTTTGTATTCTTATTTGCTTTTCTTGTAGTCCTTTCCTAGTAGATGTGCCATAAATTCCCATGGTTAGTGGAAATTTTACTACCTCTTCTGCTTCCTTCACTCCTATTTCTCATCCTCCATGTAAGTTTGTGTTATCTTTCCAATTTTTTTTGTCCCCATATCTTTTCCCTATTTTTTTATTTTCACTGATTGCCACCTTTTTACACGTGAATATTATCATACTACCACCCACACCCTCCTTTACCTTGTGGTAATTACTGACTTTAATTCCCCAAGTATTTATTCTAGTATATTATTCCCTTTCATTCCTATTAGAAAGTGATAAAACCAAGATGCAACTACCTGGATTCTTTTTTTGCCCATAGTGCAAATCCCCTATGAGTCACCAAGAATGTGGGTATTATTTCACCTACCCATGTGAGATGGCTAGTAATTATTTTTCTTGCAAATAAGAATGGTATTATTAGGGTAGAACTAAATTTTATTTGTTGCTTTTGTGCCTAGTACAAATATTTTATTATCTAGATCTAGCCAAGTGAGTTTGCTAAAAGAAAAACATGAGCATAATTGACTAAGTCCTTGGATGGCCAAAACAATTAAACTTGGTCGGGCTACAAAGAATTGCCAAGTATCCACTACATAACCAAAGATAAGAAATACTTTTAAAACATTAAATAAGTGTTGAACACACCAAAATATTAGTACCTATATAGAGCCCAGAGGCTTTCCAAATATCTACCATATTTCTAAAAAAATCAGAAAGAAAATATGGCTAAGTCATGAATAGTGCTAAAAATTTTGCACCCATCTAGAGTCTACAAAGGTACCAAAATTTTAGATTTGTGCTGAAAGGATGTGATAGCAAATTTGGCTAAATATGAAAAGCACCAAAAATTTTAAAACTAGAGAGAGTCCACAAAGGTACCAAAATTTTGGCATATTTTTGAAAGGATTCGATAATAAATTTGGCTAATTATGATGAGCATTGAAAGTTCTATACCCAATCGAAGTCCACCAAGGTCCCAAACATCCATTGTATTATCAAAGGATTGATTATAGTTAAAAAAATAAGTATGAGATACATCAAAAGTTATGTACCAAGCCATATTCTGCCAAAGTACCAAATCCCTGTCACACTATCGAAAGATATCATCCAAAAAAATTATCTAAGTGATAAGCCCACCAAAATTTTTTTACCCAGTTGGAGCCTATCACAGTCCCAAAAGTTGGTTGCATGCAAGAGAAACTTAAATAACTAAGTATCACAGGCATCAAAAGATTTATACCCAACCAAAGTCTGCTAAGGTACCAAATCCTCATCACACTACCTAAATATATCTACCAAAAAACTATCTAAGTGACAAGCCTGTTAGAATTTTTCTACCTAGTCACACTCTGCTAGGGTCCAAAAATGTTATCACATGGTTGGGGATCAATGATAACTAAAATGGCTAAGTATGATATGTGCCAAAAACTTTCTACCTCACCAGGGCCTATCAGGGTTCCAAATCTCTATCACACTATTGGAAGGTATGAATATGCAAAAATCTATTAGTAGCCTCATTTACCACTCGATGGTCATGAATAAGTGTAATAAAGGTAGACCTAAAATATGGCCTACTAGCATATAGATGGTCATAATCCCATGAAATATATTGGGTTATATCACTTGTTAGAATATCTTAATAACATTGTTTCTATCAGGGCCATCATGTAGATGATAGGGTGACTCAACTAAAAAGGTTAGTAAAGATCAATGAAACAGATGCAAGCAATAGGATCAACATGACTCACCATGATGTAGATCCCAACTATATCAGAAAACCATCATTGAATGGTTGCAACAATCATACCTCCATGTAGTGTACCAAGTTTATGAGTATTTTGACATAATGACAATCTATTTCTAAGGCAATGATGCCTTGCTAACTGAATATTATAAAAAACTATAAATACTATAATGTAGAAGGAAAACAAGTAAGCTCTTAGGATTTTACAATTTGCATGTACAACAAAGCTTTGTATATTAATACAATGGGGATTGTTGTATGGCCTCTGGTTCAATTCAATTGTAGAATATGTATATATGAATGATTAACTATTTTTAATTTTGGCCTATTGAATGCTCATAGTGTTTGTTCTAGTTTCTAGATTTATGGTTATGATGCATTCACTTAATCAGGATTT
Organism: Wollemia nobilis; assembly: GCA_028583015.1. Lineage (NCBI taxonomy): Eukaryota > Viridiplantae > Streptophyta > Pinopsida > Araucariales > Araucariaceae > Wollemia > Wollemia nobilis. The sequence goes on along the minus strand of JAQPPZ010017000.1, from coordinate 4,584,280 downwards.
TATTTTGTTAAGCTACAATATAATGGAAGTCATAATTTTGTGATTGATAATAAAACTAACTAGTCTGTTTGGTGATTCACTTGTATTGATGCATAATATTTTACTATGCATGTGTCTTGATGTGGCCTAATTCATACTACTATAAGTTCTAGCTTGAGCTCTTTTAATTTCTTTTAGCACCCTTTTTCCACCATATTTTAGGATTCGTTTTCCTGAACCTCAAAATAACCTATCTCCTTTGGAGATTGACCACCAAAGCCTCACTAATTTTAGGTCATTCAATATTGATCAAGGTCTATGGGCACACAACATTTCATTAGATATATTTACAGACCAACAGATTTCCCCAACTCCCTCTCATTAGCTAGATTCATTATTTTTTGGGTGTTTCAGATGGGCCACATAGATCCAATATTTCCCTTCATGCTTGATCATGTTTATTGGGGAAGGAGTTGATGTTTTTGAGATATCATCTTCATAAGTTTCACTTTCACCTAATTAAAACTTCTTGAAATTCATCTTCCTTTGAGGAAGACTAGACCTCCTCTAATTCAGGTTCCAATACATTTCAAAAAAATCTCTCCCTCTTCTACATCCCAAAGAGACTTCATAACAACATCATCATTTTACTTATCAAGAGGGGTGATAACCTTCTCATTATATGAAATAGGGGAAACTACTCCTAAAAATACCTCAACCTAAGCCTCCTAACGAGAGGACAAAGGAACCTGAGCAATATACAGCTGATCCTATTGAATATATAGCGACTCGAATCCGTTATTTGGAATATCATCCAATCCAACCACATGACTAAAAGGCAAAAACTCTCATAATATAGAAAATTTATTTGGATTCACCTCTATATGTTTGGAATTCCCACCAACTTATGGAAAAACCATAAGAGCTTTAAAGTGGGATTCTTAATTTTTCTTTTTCCTAATCTAGGCCTCCTACATCTTAGGAGGTTTCATCTCAATACATTTTGTCCTTAAAGGGCTAACCTTCTTAAATTTAGAGAAAATGGGCATAGAGGTTTCATATTCTATATCCTAGATTCAATCTCCAAAATCTAAAACCAATTTAATAAAAAATGATAGAGGCTTAGAGAGATCAGTTTCAATATAGAACCTAGAAAAAACCATTATTGTTTAATATTGGGTGGCTAGATCCACTACTATCAAAATACCCATTGATTTAGCAATACCTTTAAGCATGTCATCATCCCAAATGACCATATGTAACCCAAGCATTAGCATCGAAAGAGATGCCATATTGATATTATTGATGGATAGATTGAATTCCAAGGACCACTTCCTCTTAGATCAAAGATATTTTAGACCAAAGAACAATGATTCCTTCATAGCCATAGCCTACATGTCTTAGAAGGCCTTAGAATTAAATAGTAGAAAGCATTTAGGCAATTTTGCCACTTCCAAATCCCCCTTCCACCTCCATATTTGAGCAACCTATTTTTTTATAGTGTTAAAATCTGATTGAACTCTAATAAAAACTTCTTAACCATAAAGTTTACTCATTTCATTGATGTTTGATGATGAATAGGTTCAAGAATCTACAAATAAGGAATATCAACCACTAGATTTAGAATCATATTAAAGTGAGTCTTAACAATAGGGCTACCTCCCAATAATGCTTGATATCAAGAATGGTTTGAATTTCCCACAGAGGGAGCAAAAATAAATAGAGCTTTTACATCCCACAATACCTAGGTCAAACACATTAGAACCTAGACATTTTTCTAAGGGTCCAACTACCATGTCACATTTTTTATCAACACCTACCTCACTCTACACACCATCCATGATATCCCTACCTCCTAGGTCCTTGTATACCATTTACACATATAAATTCTATTTGAAATCAATGCTATCTAATATCTCATAGATCTCCTAATGATGCAGATCTCCTACTAGCATTGATCACCCAACAACATAGATATCCCAATGGTGTAGATGTACGAACCTCATAGATATCCTAGTGATATAGGTGTATGTGCCTCACAATCCTTCCAATAATGCAGATATTTCAATGATGTAAATGTACCAGTCTCATAAAATAGCTAGTGGCTTAGATATTCCAATGACATAGATGTACCATCCTTATAGATCTTCTAGTGATGTAGATATCCCAATGACACAAGTCTACTTGCCTCACAAATATCCTAACAACACAAATATACTTACCTCGTAGATCTCATAGTGATCCAGATCTCCCAATGAATTAGATATCCTAGTGGTGCAAACCTTCCAACAATGCAGATCCATGGTAGAATACATCTCTCAACCTCATAGATATTCTAGTGGCATAGAAACTCCCAACCTCATAGATCTCCCAACAACATAGATCTTCCAACCTCATAAGTCTCATAGCCTTATATATTTTCTAGAAACACAAAAACTTCCAACCTCACAAATATCATAGTGGCATAGATCTCATAGCTACATACATCTACAAACCTCATATATATCCCAATGGTGAATATATATTAATATCAATAATGTACTTGCATTATAGATCTCCCAATAGTGTAGATCTCCTAGTGATACAAATATCCTAGCCTCATAGATCTCTCGGCCTCACACATCTTCCAGTACTACAAAAACTCCTAGCCTCATAGATCTACATGTGATGTAGATTTTCCAATGGCACAAATGTACCATCCTCAGATAACCCAGTGACATAGATCTCCTAGTAGCATAGTTAAAATAGTAACAATGATACATTTTAATGAGTTTACAAAGATTTTATGAGGGGTTTGGGTCCCCTCATATTGAGTGGATTTTGAACCTTGGACCTCTCAAAGATAGGCCAAAGCCCTTAGCACTATAGTAAGCATACAATTATAATTATTTTTATGTTATTATATTTTTCTTTTAATACTATATTTTGACCTAAATCAATTATTTTACATGAATCTTCAAACCCAAATTTTGAATGTGATATATTAGCATTGATTATAACAATCTATATTGTATTTTTATATAACATTGTCAATTATTATATAATTTTCAATTACAATAATTTACCCAAAATTTTACTCTACCCTTAATACAAACTTAGGTGTTATCTATTATCTTTATTTTAGGGTCTTTCAAAAAACTTTTCTTCTCTTTTTTGCAAGAATTATAATTGAGCATCCTAAAAAAAAAACAAGTCCAATTAACTCAACCAAGCATATCCACCACACATAAATAGGGTAAGCAACAAAAAATGAAGACCTTTATATTTCTAAGGAAAAATAATTTGAGGCCAAGCTAATATTATACAAAAAATTTAATAAGAAGCCATAAGTTGTCTTTGGACACCTAGACCAATTTTGGCTATATGAGGCTCTCACGATTGTGCTCTTTCACATGTAGCCATGGCTAGTGCCATTCAAGAGGTCCAAAATATTTTCTTCTTCCTCTTGATCACCATTACTATATTTAACAACATTATAATTTCAACTATGAATACCATTGAAATTGTATGTTTTTGGCTGAATTCTTCTTCTGATGGAAATATGTCTTTCATTTCTAAAATTTAATCTTTCCATTATCTAAACACTAAAAATAAATATTTATTATGTCATACCAATGAAAAACTAGGTTGTCTTATATTTTTTTTTGATATTTAAATCTTCGATTATATTTTTTTTTATTTAATTTAGTATCAAAAAAATTCTTCTATGGTTTTCTTTCCCTAGTTTTATCGAACAAGCTAATACTTATCTTTGACTACGTAATACCTTGTTCACATATGTAATCTTTATATTATTAAATGTTACATACAAAATAAACATTTTAATATATTTTATATTAAAATAAATAAAATAAAATTATTTTTACATCTCTTATATCTTTTACAATTTGAAACACTTCAAGTTAAGTATAAATTTATAAACATAAGAACTTAAACTTTTCAATATGAGTCTCTTTTTATTTGTATATCTCTAATAAAGTAAAAAGCAATGTATATTAATAACTATGCTTATTCATGATCATGAATGGTATTTAATCTTATCCATTCCCATTGTAGAGGACACCAACACTTAATTCAAATCCTTATATCAATAAGAGCAATTTCTAGCCTATCCACCAAAAAGAGATTGAAGTAATTAGAATTTGTATACTAGAATACTAGAGATCAAATTAAAATCAAGCTTGTTCCTAGTTTATGGACACCAAAGGTTGTATAGGTAGGTATGAGTATCTATACCTTGAGGTTTGTAAGCCTTAGACACCCTTATATGCCTATCTGACTAACCAAGCCAACTAGGAATAGGGTCATGATTATTGCATCTAGTAGACCCTTAGGTCCAATATTGGTTAGACTAAGCTAATGCGGGATCAAAAGCTAATAATTTGACTTTTTCCACTTTATAAGAAATAAAACCTACTATGTTACAAGGGGACCATCCAAATCTATAGGGAAATTCCAAGAGAACCACTCTACAACATTAAGCTATCAGAGGTGACCACTTTATTAAAAATAGAATATTTTTTATGAATCAATTATGTGACTAACTTATGTTGTTTCCTAATGAAAGCATGAGATTCCGGAAGTAAAAGGAAAACTATAGCTATGCAATATAAGACAAAATGTAACGCTTTAATCCTATGCGCAAAACAAAGAAAGGAGATAAATTGGAAATGAAAGAAAAGATGTAGGAAAGCACAACCCTCTTTATTCAAATTTCTTATCCTCGGTTACATAGACGTCTCCTCCCTTTTTAGGGGCTAGGAGCGTTAAATTGATCTTTGTTACAATTTGTGACTCAGTCTTCCTCCTTCCGCATGCCCACATGCAAAATGGACGGGCCAAAGTGTTGCCGCCGCTGATGTTTGATAAATCCTCGCTTCTTATTGCTCCTCCTGCAATCAAAGAAACAAGCAAGGCGTTAGTAGCATCTGCTGGAAACATGAAACATTTATGCTTTGAAATCAATGAAGGATGTATGCCTAAGATTGTTAAAAACAGTGAATAAGAATAAACATAATCGACCTGCAAACCTGACAGAGGTCAGAAGACATTACCAGAGGGCCACTGCCATTGAAACAATCGACCAATCTGCCTTCACCTGGAATTCGTCCCTGGGTAGGACGAATTCTGCTGTTATTCGTCCCTGGGTGAGACGAATTCTATTGTGTTAGAACGCCGAGTTGCTGCCGCTCCAATGTCGAACCTCGGGACCTCCAAAACACCTGCAAACAGAGGGGTTATGTAATTGGGGCCATTTTGGGATGACCCAGATGGTCGGATTCTCCCAATTTGGCCTCTATCCTCGAGAATTCGATGTCGCTACCTGCAAGTTAGAGGGACCACAAAGCGACAAAAAGCATGGTGAAATCTAATCAAAACATCATGAAAATGGAGCTATGAGTTAATTAAACCGAATAACATGAAATGCAATATGAACAAATAATCTAAAATGCTTTAGAAGAAAACTTTAGAAAATGCGGGGGTGCCCAAGTGGGCCTCCCACCGTTGGCACTTGATTTCGGCGCCAATCCACTAGGGATGGGCCCAAAACCTCTTAGGATTGGGGTGTCGGCAAATTGGTGGTTTAAGGTAGTCAAATGTTGGATTTGGGTTGGATCCACGCTTCCAAAAGCCACCCAATAACCTCCCTTGCGAAAGAGATTAGTGGATGTGAGAAGGTGAATCAAAAGATGCAAATGGGTGTTCAATTGGACAGCACTTCGTTGCTTGAAATCGCCTCCAATCTGTCCTCTTTTGGGTGGGAAAGTCCACCATTTTATAGACCCATGGGGTCTCTTTGGAGGGGCATGCAGGGATGCCATGTGGCGGCCATGCCTTCCCAAGAGGGAGGAGACTCCTCCCTGACTTGGGCTTCCATGACTGCCCTTGTGACAGTCCATCAACTGCCAACCTACCCACCTGCACGCGCATGCATGGCAGGAGGCAATAATTGACTGTCCTTGGCTGCCACTTGGCGGCATTTTTCTTTTTGCCCGTTAAACCTGGAATTCGTCCTGACCAGAGACGATTTCAGAATTCGTCCCTGGGTGAGACGAATCCCAATTAGTATTCGTCCCTGGGTGAGACGAATACTTGGACAAAGTGCCTAAATGTGCCAAATTGCTTCTTGACCTTACAAAATTGCTATGAAAGTGGTTAGGACCACTGTTTGACCTCTGAGGGCTGCCCTGGGGGCTGTGTTTGTCAAAGCGATCAGTGTTTGCAGTCACATAATCGGATTGGTGCTGTTTTGGTGTCTACAGATGCCCCTTTTTGGGATGCGCTGTGCATGGCGTAGCGCCGAGCAAAAATAGATAGCCAAAGCACTAATGATTAGGGTTTCTTGGTAACCTAATCAACTTTTGATGCCCCAAGCATGGAAAGGGCATGCATTCTTGAATCCTTGCTTCTGACGAGCTAAGGAATTTGATTTCAAGTATTAACCTATTTTGGTGAGGTGTGACTTGAGCTTGGACATTGATCGGTCATGATTAGGCAAAGGGCGCAACCTTTTGTCCACGGGGGAACCTTGTGTTCATGATTCACGAATGCCAAGTGTTTGATCAATTTGATTGTTGCTTGTTTACTGCCCCAAGCGGGAGCGTAATTGTCTTTGTCAATGATTCTTTGAATGCATGTCATTTTCCTTAATTGGGTGTGTGCTTGTTGATTGGTGACTAAGTGTGACTACCCCCTCAAGCGACGAATCGATGAGGGAATGACCTTCGTGAGAAAAGCGACGAGTCGCTTGACCCAAGATGACTTGTGCAAGGGTTCCTTTAGATGGTTTATCGTTAAGCATGTGCAATTTTTCCAACATTTGGACCTATTTTTGGTGGGTGTTAACCCTTTTTGCGTCGTTGCTTGGAGCTGAAATTGGCAAAAATCCGTCTTCCCATGGAGCGGTCCGGCTAAAGTAGCCTTCTTAGGGAGTAGGATAATGACAATTTGTGACCCCAACGTCTATTTTGTATGCCCGGGATGTCAAGTGCAACAGCACTCACATCGGGCAAATTTATTGTTTGTTTTTAGTGCATTTTTGTTCATTTTTTGATGTTTTTGAAGTTTCTGGCCTGAATTCGTCCCAGGGTGGGACGAATTCCAGTAGTAGAATTCGTCCCTGGGTGGGACGAGCGCTAACCAGAGCGCTCATCCCAGTCAGGGATGAATTCCAGCTCAAAGGCCTATTTAAGGGCCAAAACTTGAATTTGGGCTCATTTGTGTCAAATTTTTCTTGCGATTTTGGAGCTCTGGGAGGAGGAGGTAATTCTGCGAAGCGAAGCGCTGCTGAAATTCTCTCTGCCATCATGAGTGCACAAACTGGTTCGAGCGGCGGAGCCGAAGCGAAACCTGTAAGTGCCTCCTAGAGTTTATTTTTGTTTTTAAAGCTGTAAGTTTGTTGTTTTTCTATACAGTTTTTTTCTATGATTTTAATTAATTTTTTTGTTGAATTTTTTTCTTTTGCAGGTTGTTAGGAGCCGGTACCGTGTACCTGCTACTTTTATTGAGGCACGGGGGGCACTGTCTGATGATGACTGGGAATGGCTTGATGCCCTTGGGCTCAAGCAGGTGGCTCGACTGGAGCCTGTGGTCCCGGATCAGGCTTATCTGACGGCCCTGATCAAACTTTGGGATCCGCGGACCAACACCTTCCATCTTCCGACCGAGGAGATGATTGTGACTCTAGAGGATGTCTATCGGCTTCTTCGGATTCTGATAGATGGACTGCCTATCAAGACATCGCCGCGTGATCAGCGGACTGCTGTGTTGACGAGATGCTTCGGGCATGGGGAGCGGCTGGGTGTAGAAAACCCGGTGGAGACAGTCGAGGTGGACTGCCAGGCTGGCGGGATTTTGGTTGGATGGTGGCAGGAGAGGGGGGTGTTAGGAGTGAGGCACGCATTCTTGATGGGCCTCATTTCTAACATGCTACTACCTAACTCGTCAGGTGCGAGGTTCCCGTGGAACCTTCTGGATTTGGTGTGGCAGTTGGTAGAGTGCCCGATAGAGGCACCGCTGATTTTGAGATGGGGACAGACACTATTGGCACAGCTCTACGGGGAGCTGTATGGGGTCCGTTGTCGGCAGCGAAAGGGGTCGCCTCCGGTTATCTACTGAGTGCTGGGGTTGGTAGCACATAGCAGTTGAGAGGCCGACCGGGTTACCATGGATGACTCGGGCGGCGATGGAGGATGAGGAGATAGGCTATGCAGCTCTGTGGCGGCGGTCTACGGAGCAGGGGCAGAGTCGGCGATGGGCAGGTGCCGTAGAGCACTATACTGATGCCTTCTCTCGGCTCACTCTAGGGGAGGTGGTTTGGCACCCTTATCGGGACTGTCCAGCCTGGCCGGAGGCTGGAGAGTGGCTCCGACGGGTACGTAGGGAGCGGTGGTTGATTGGGCGGCACGGGACCGAGCATGAGTTATTCTCATATAGCCGGGTTACACGATAGTTTGGGGTGCGCCAGGGGTTTCCTGGTGAGCCCGTGGTCTATCGACATCGGGGAGATGAGAGGGCTCTAGATCGACCGGTCACCGTGCCATTGGGCGAGGAGTCAGATGCGGTGATTGACGTCCCGGACGTGGATGACGTCGGGACTACCACTGAGTATGACTCGTGGTGGGTGCTACGGCGATGGAGAGGAGAGGGGCCACTAGGAGGCGCGGAGGCGCAGTGGATGGTGCTGAGGCAGTAGGGGATGATTGGGGAGTTCCGGTGGATGACGCGGACATGGTTGATGTGGGGGATGAGGATGTAGATTTGGGAGCTCCGGATCAGCCGGACATGCAGGACATGGAGGAGCAGTGGGAGCCAGAGCAGGCTTTTTGGAGAGTCCTGTACGTCGAGCAGATACAGAGGAGATGGAGTCTGAGGTACGTGCTGAAAATGCATGACTGACAGAGCTACTACGGATACGGGATCTGGAGCTGGGGGACGCGCTGTGGGAGAGGGATCTCCTGCGGGCCTAGCTAGCAGAGCGGGATAGGGTTCTGGCACGGCGCGATGATGCGGTATCTTACTATCATCGATGAGAGGCAGAGTGGTTTCGGCATCGGCTAGACTTGGAGAGGGAGGTCATCCGCCTTGGTGGGCGGCTACCTGAGCCCTCGAGAAGTGGATCTTCACGTCGGACGAGGGATAGTGTGACTGAGCAGTCAGCATCATCTCGTCGCAGGCGATTGGATGAGGGAGGCGGTAGCAGGCGTGATGCGGGGGCTAGTAGTAGCCGCCCTACAGGGTCCCATAGGACCCACACCACGGGGGGTAGTTCCCGTCGCACCGATCCTACGTGATCATGGTGGTCGACGCCTTAGGTTGGGTTTTGTTATATGATTGCGGGGTCTGAGGACCAGTTTTGTAGCCTACGGGCATTTTTTTGATGATATATATATATACCGGTTTTATTTTGGTTGTGTACATGTGATGATTTGATCTTTATGCATGCTAGCTAATGACTATGGATGTATGCATGTTTATTTATTTTGATGAATGCATATGTTATGATGAATGCAAATGTTTTTGATTTTTATGTGATATGCAGAATGGATGAATGGAATTTTGTGATGGTTGGTTATGACACCATAGACTGTTTAAGATGCTGTTTATTTTTTAGGCGATTGCTGTGGTAACTGACTTTGTATGTATACATGTGGTTTTTCTCTTTTTGTATTTTTTGATGGTATTGTAAGGATGAAAAGTAGCGCAGTTGGTTTAGAAATGTAGCTAAGGTTTTCTGAGACTCGAGACGGTTTTAACTCACTAGCCATGATTGTACTTTATCTTACAAGACTTTTGAACAAGGTATGAATCGGACTTGTTTTTGACCAAGTTATTTCACATCCCTGTGTGTGCAATTGAGTTCATTTATGTGGTATTTGTCGAGGATACCACCGAGTGCCGAATGGGCTTTCAACCGAACCTATATATTGAGGATCACCTAATTAGCTCCACTAACTCCTTTGTTGTATTTAGTTAGATTAATCTGTGGTGTTATCCAGGATACCATAAGCTAGCTCATCCTTATGCAAACATTGGTCTGCACACACGCAAAGCGAATGTGACAAACATATCGTCATGCGGGTAGGATACCACCATTGCCAGATAGGCTATCAACCAAACCTGTAATGAGGATCACCTAGATGGTTTTCGAATGTTGAGAATTCCAAGGATTCAGGCTCAGGATGTTTGTTGGCTGAATGATTTAGAAAGTTGCTCGTCTATATAGTGATGAAAATCACTGTTTATTTTCTATTAATTCTTTTTGAGCAAGGATTTTGAATAGTGGTGATAACCACTGTTATTTGATTTTGTATTTTGAGTATTGTGAGTTTGGGCTTGTGAGTGGCTTTGATCCTTGTGGCCTTGGGGACGACTATGCATCCTTTGCAGGGACGTATAGTACGAATCCTTACGACGTTGGGAACCAAGGGGGTGATGGAGATTATGGAGTGAGGGCATTGATCTGTTAGGCCTTGGGGATGACTACCCATCCTGGTTAGGGGCGGATAGTACGAATCCTTACAACTTGGAGACCAAAGGTGAATGGAAAGTGTTAGGATGATGATTTGTTGGAATTTTGTTTGTGAATGGTGTTGATCCTTTTAGGTCTTGGGGATGACTACCCATCCTTGGCAGGGACGTGTAGTACAAATCCTTACAACTTTGGGAACCAACTATGATTGGGATTTGGTAGTGGTGAAAACCACTATATATGGAGGTGAATGGATAGGAAAGAGCTTGTCCTTTTGTGAATTCTCAGCATTCTGGAACCATTCGCACGGGGGGATGAGCAAGATAACCGTTTCGCTTATGGTGACCTGGATTACTGTGCAGGTTTCATCTTTCGTTCACACAACTTGGGAATTTTTATGTGTTTTAATTTGTGTTGGGATGTTACGTAACAAGGCGTATTTCAAGTGTAACTCTACCTTCGTAAAATCTATTTGACTTGATACATTACATGGCTAAAGAGCAAAATGATGACTGAATCACGAAAACTCTTGATACATTAAAAGGACCACTGACTCTAGTGTGGTAAAAAGCAATGCATGGTGTTTTTGTTGTTTTTGTAAAATGGAACAGTGTGGAACAAGATGGACTAGCAGAGCAATTACAGCCTATGGTGCCTTTGACCTATACGACCACAAATATGCAATGTATGGATGCAATGCTTGATGCAGCTACATATTTTTGTATTTTTGATGGATTGATTTTTGTGAATATGAAGATGAGATGCGAGAAAACTCTCTATTGATGAATTTGAGTATGCCTAGAAATGAGATGCAAATTTTTGTTGTTTTTGATGATTTTTGTTGTTTTTGAATTTTCTTGATTTTTGACCAAGCGATTGTGGAAATCCTTGGAGCATTTTTGGGATTTTGACCAAGCGATTTTAGGAATCCTTGGAGCATTTTGAGATTGACCAAGCGATTTTTAGGAATCCTTGGAGCATTTTGGGATTGACCAAGCGATTTTAGGAATCCTTGGAGCATTTTGGGGTTGACCAGTTGGGATGTTTTATTTTGATCTTAGTTTTGGTTTTTTGATTTGAGTTTTGGGTTGAAAGGATTTTGGAATCCTTGGAGCATTTTGGGATTGACCAAGTGATTTTAGGGAATCCTTGGAGCATTTTGGGGTTGACCAAGCGATTTTGGGAATCCTTGGAGCATTTTGGGATTTGACCAAGCGATTTTAGGAATCCTTGGAGCATTTTGGGATTGACCAAGCGATTTTAGGGATCCTTGGAGCATTTTGGGGTTGACCAAGCGATTTTGACAATCCTTGGAGCATTTTTGGGATATGGCTCTCTTAGATATGAAATGGTCGCAGATGACTGATATTCAAGGGTTCTGTTTCCTTGATACCATCAAGAGAAGCTAGCCGGTATGTCTCGGGTCCTATTTTGCTATCAATGACATATGGACCTAACCAATTTGCCACAAACTTGTCCCTTAGGTGGGATGGCAAACTAGAGTTCTGTTGGTTTTCCTTCAAAACCAAATCACCAACCCGAAAGTCCCTCAGGTGAACTTTCATGTTGTAAGCTTTCTTAAGTCGCTCTTGATAAATACGTAAATGCTCGAGAGCATTAACGCGTCGTTCATCAAGCAACGTAAGCTGGTCTAACCGGGCCTGCCATGCAGAATCATCATCGATGAACTCCTGCATTGATATGCACAGGGAAGGAATCTCCAACTCTAGAGGCATGACTGCCTCGGAGCCATACACGAGCGAAAATGGAGTGGCCCCAGTGGGTGTCCGAATGCTAGTGCGATAGGCCCATAGGGCAAGTGGGATTTGAATGTGCCAATCCTTATGACTGTCTGCGATGGTCTTTTTAAGGATGGCAACTAGCATTTTGTTTGACGCCTCTGCTTGCCCATTCGCCTGCGGATAATAGGGTGTCGAAAAGCTGTGTTGAATCTTGTACTTTGTGGTCAAAGCACGCACGTCTTTGTTCTTGAAAGGCGTCCCATTATCCGAGACTATTTTGGATGGAATACCAAAATGACATATGATGTTATGCAAAATGAACTCCACAATGCGGGGTCCTGTCGTAGAGGTAAGCGGAATCGCTTCCACCCACTTGGTAAAATACTACGTGGCCGTTATGATAAACGTGTGATGGCCTGACGACGTAGGGGAGATCTTTCCAATTAGATCGAAGCCCCATTGTGAGAACGGCCAAGCATATTGGACTGTCTGCAAGGCCTGAGAAGGTACGTGCATCAAATTGGCATGATGTTGACACTTCACGCACTTCTTGACATAGGTGCAACAATCTCGCTCTAAAGATGGCCAATAATAGCCCATGCAAAGAATGCGCTTTGCAATGGCCATACCACTAAAGTGGCCACCACATGTACCATCGTGCGCTTGGGCGACTGCCCAAGTGGACTCTTGTTGGTCCAAGCAACGAAGGAGGATTCCTTCATAGCTGCGACGATACAAAATGTCTCCTATCAAGACATACTTAGCCGCTTTCTGCTTGAGTGCTCGTTTTGCGGCATGAGTCAATCCAAGTGGGAGATTACCTAACTTGAGGTAGTCTCTGATGGGTAAATACCAGTCCTGTTGATCAGAAACCTCGATAGTATGAACAACCAATCCCTCTTGAAGTTCATCCCTAGCAAACGTTGAATGGGATAGAACCTGTAAGAATAGCGTTGTGTTGCTATTAATGGGAGTAGGGGAGAACAAGGACCCCCAGTTGGCACGTTTCAGATGATTTCGGATTCGAAAGAACCTATCCGAGGATGGTTCAATCTGGATCATGTGGATTCCTGGCGTCAAGTCTGAGCTTGCACGCTCCATCACGGATTGCGATAAGGTTTTGACTTGAATGGTTGTCATATCACCGAAAAGGTCTTGCAGAATTAGTGACCCCAAGGAGGCCATTGTGTCCGCAAAATGATTCGATGATCGAGGGAGTGCCTCGATGTCATACCACTCAAGTTTTGCCAGGAATTTGTCCACGAGGGCTTTATAAGCCTGCAGGACTGGGCATTTGCATTGATATACCCCTTTGACTTGATTGACTATTAACAGCGAATCACCAAAGATATTTAGTCTTTTGATGTTCATGGCGATTGTTGTCTGAAGACCTAGGAGCAAGGCTTCATACTCTGCATTATTGTTGGTGCACGGGAAGTTTAATTTAAATGACAGGGGCATTGGAGCACCCTGCGGTGTGAAGAATACAATTCTCGTGCCACCACCTTGCTCACATTTAGAACCATCGAAGAATAGGGTTATGTCGGCTCGTGACTCAGGCTCATCAGAATCTGGCGATTCTGAGACATGGAAGACCCCATCATCGGGTAGTTCTATGACGAGAGGCTGATCGTCTTCAAGAGGAGCCTCTGCTAGTTGATCGGCTATGACTTGTCCTTTGATAGATTTTTGTCCAATAAACTCTATGTCAAATTCCGTCAACAACATGATCCATTTCGCCGTGCGACTACTATGATAAGTACGACTCATCATGTATCGCAATGGATTCTCCTTAGACACAACATACGTAGTGTTGCTGAGCATGTAGTGGCGTAGCTTTTTGGTAGCAAACACCACTGCCAAGCAGAGTTTCTCAACGTATGCATAGTTAAGTTCATAACTGACCAGGGTGCGGCTAAGATAGTAAGTAGCCTGTTCCTTGTGAAGTTCATTCTTCTAGGCTAACATGGCGCCCAGTGCCACCTCAATAGCTGAGATGTATAAGTAGAACGACACTCCTGGTCTAGGTGGTGCCAATACTGGCGGCGAAGCCAGGTATTGTTTGATCTCGTCAAAGGTTGATTGGCACTCGTCATCCCAATGAAATGTAACCCCCTTGTGCAATAATTTGTTCATGGGTCGGCACTTGTCAGATAATTGCGCTATGAAGCGTTTAATCGATGCGACCTTTCCCTGTAGACTTTTGAGTTGCTTGATTGTAGTTGGGGGAACCATTTCAAGGATTGCCTTGACTTTCTTTGGGTCCACCTCGATTCCTCGCTTTGAGACTATGAAACCCAAGAGTTTTCCAGATGTGACGCCAAAGACGCACTTCTTGGGGTTTAGTCTAACTTTATGCTCCATGAGGCGATCGAGGATCTTGCTTAAGTCAACGATATGATTTGAGCGCAAAAGAGACTTGGCTAACAAATCATCCATGTAATCTTCCAGAGTTTTGTGCATGTAATCATGGAAGATATATGTCATGGCACGTTGGTAGGTAGCGCCAGCATTTTTAAGGCCAAAAGGCATGACCTTATAACAAAATGTCCCCCAAGGCGTTGTGAACGCCGTTTTTAGTTGGTCTTCAGGATTGATACGAATTTGATTGTATCCTGAGAAACCATCCATTAGGGAGAGCATTTCGTGACCTGTTGTAGCGTCTACCAACGCGTCGATGCTTGGCAAGGGGAAATCATCCTTAGGACTCGCTTTGTTTAGATCTCAAAAATCGGTGCATATGCGAATCCTCCCGTCGGGCTTCTTGACGGGAACCATGTTGGACAGCCATGGCGGATAATCCACGCAGATGACAAACTGTGCATCCAACAGCTTTTGCAATTCGTCTTTGACCATCAAGGCCACTTTTGGGTGCATCTTACGTAGTTTTTGCTTTACAGGCTTGATTGTCGGATCAAGCGTTAAATTATGCGTGACTAGCTGCGGGTCTAGTCCTGGCATATCTTTGTACGACCATGCAAAAACCTCCTTCTTCTCTTTGAGAAGGGCAATGTAGTCGGCTTGCTCTTCGGGGGAAAGACTTACCCCCAGCTTGAGAATCTGTGGATTCATTGGATCTGTGTCGATATCTACATCAGTCGTCTCCTCGGTCGACATGTGGGATCCGTCCTCCAGCTGATGTGGAGTCGGGATCAAATGGATATCATTAGCTGAATTTAGATCTGCGTTGGGAACCTCGGGTTCCTCTTCAGCTTGAAAAATATCCTGAGTTGTCCCTAGGGTAAAATGAGGCATTTCACCGAAAGGCCAGTACTTCGATGGTGATAAAGGTGAATTGACGCGATCCCAGTCGATGGCATCTATGTCTAGATGCAATGACCGTGCTGGATCGGCCGGATTGCGGATGGGTGCGGTCAAATCAATGGAGATCATGTGGATGGAATGAATTTGGTCTCCATTACCGTGGGTGTGATAACTTGAATCTTCTAGATGCTCCCTATACTCTGGATCCGGCTCTAGGGGAACGGGCACGAACGGATCGGCCCTATGTGTTGAAAGGAGGACAGGGTCTTCCCTCGACACTGATGTCATGATAGGGTCTCGAGGTGGACGGTGCTCATCGTGAATTTGGAGCCATGGATCCAACACTTGGTCCCACCTCGCTGGGTCTACCCACCATTCATGCCCTAACCTTATGCCCATCTGTCCCATTAGATCTTCATGAGTTAAAGGGCGATTATTCCGTCGCGCATGTCTGAGATAGATCATCTCAGTCTCATCTTCTGAATCACTTTCGGAGATCCAAAAATGTTCATTCTCTTTAGCAACTGTTACTTGCGACATTGAAGGTTCTCCTTGTTCCAGTAAGTTGATCTGGTCCCATGGCGGTTGTTCCACTCTTGGTGGAGGGACCTGATTCTCTTGACACTGTATTGATTCAACTGGAACCTCTAAGGGGAACAGCTTCAGAAAGATGTCTGGACACCGTCTATGTTCTCTTTGGGGGTTATTGTCTGAACTTTCACCTCTCTCTAGCAAAGGAGAGGAGTTACTGTTGTTGCCAAGGGTGTTTGTTGACCATGGGAGGTAGTCTCCCAATGTATATTACTGTATTTGGGTTGGCATAAAGATCTGGTGCCAATCCCCCCTTGTTGCCTATTTCTAGGCCTTGCATATTTTCTACCAAGATGTCTAAGGGCAGGGGGTGGTTGAACCCTACTCCTGACTTATCATATGGCATCTGATATCTTGGTTGGCAAAGGACCCGCATCCCTTGCTCATATCCGCCTAGCCCGTATCCATGCCAATTGCATTGGCCGAGATATCTTAGGGCGAAGTCTGGGTTTGACAGATAGTTGATGTTTTCAACAAAAGGCTCTTCGTCTGCTTCCTTTTGCTTGCATGGTTCAAGACCATGATCAAGGCCCCCATACACAAAATTTGTCTGGTTTGGTGGGTGACCTAGAGGAACAACTGTTCCTATGGGAAGGCGAGGTCTCCCCATGTCCTGTACTGATTCTAATGCGGGCGTTGCCACAACATTCTGCACTAAATACTCCCCCAGGCCTGTGCTGGCCATTTCAACAGTGATTGTTGATGCTTGGGAGGGAGGGAACAGGAGTCCTTCCTGAGTCCATTCCATGTTTGGTGTTTTTGGAGTCTCAGCTTCCGTTGTGCTAGGTATTTCCTCTGTTGATACCGTTGAAATTGTTGGCAACCCCTCTTCTAGGGGCTGAGCCTCTTCCATGATCTGTTTTCCCTTGTCCTTCTGTTTAGCCATGACAGGTGGCGTTGGTAGTGAAGGAGCAGATGATGAAGATTCACCTGGCTGGGATTTTGTTGTTTTGGTCACCAGTGGTGCCTGCGGTGTTGGACCCTGTTTGGATGGATTTAGCTGGAAATCCAAATGCGTTGAAGGGAGGGTCGATTGAGGCATTAGTTGCACCGCATTGCAATACTTGAAGGGTTCTAAGTCCATCGGGACTACATGTATTTCTCCTTCAAAAGCATACTTTAAGCACTGGTGAGCGATCGAAGGGACACACTTCATGTCCCTGATCCAAGGCCGCCCTAGCAGTATATTGTAAGCCATCTCGCCTTCCAACACATGGCACAATGTTGGTATTGTCTTTTGTCCTACCTGGACAGGCAGAACAACTGTGCCAACCTATCGAGCATATTGCATCGTTGAAAGCTCGCGTAGTGTGTATGTGGAGGCTATGATATGAGAGGTTGGCGAGCTTCAAATGTTTTAGCGCTACAGTGGTAATGATGTTACTGGACGAGCCAGTATCTACCAACACTCTCTTGTACGGGATCCCGTTGACCCACGCGATAACGTGCAGGGGTGGATCTGCCATGTCATTCGATATTGTTTTGACTTCATCCTCTCTGAAGGTAATGACCGGCTCCGTACATCGTTTCACATGTCCCACGAAGTTGTTGAAAGAATTTGCTTCGTGAGGTTGTAATTCGATGGCTTTTAAAATTTCCATAAGAGCTTCTCTATGAGGTGCTGACTGTTGAATAAGCTCGTAAATGGATAGCCTAGCCGATGTGGTCCGCAAACTCTACGTGAGTTTGGTCCGTATCGTGACCTCGGGTCTAGGCGGAGGCAACTACGTTGGGCATTGTGGAGGTTGCGACGTCGTTGGAACTTCCCTCGTAGCTACCTCGGGGGCAACTGCTGGGTACTTTTTGTTCCTGGTCACTATGCTAATCATTCCCACAAATCCTTGCATGGGAAGATTCTGTCGCACCTCGTTAATCTGGAGAGGTTTTGCCTGTGCCTCGTGGGCAGGCAAAGGGTCCTTGAATACCCCCATTTGTTGATTATTTGGCGCTATGGGGTTGTCCACGGCCAATGTTCTATTGTCGATCAGATCTTGGATTAACCCTTTGAATTTCCAGCATCCATTTAAGTCATGTCCCCTTCGCCTATGGAATCTACAATATAATTCCTCTCTGTATCCCTTAGGCTTGGGAGCATTAGGGTCTATAGTTTGGATCTCTGGGAGGGTGACTAAATTTTCCGCTGACAAGCGGTCAAATAAGGAGTCCCTAGACTCCGTGTAAGGGGTGAATTGTCGCCTAGGGCGACGCTGCTGATTTTGCTCCTGTTTCTTATTATCTTTTTCATAACTAGGAGGCACTGCCTGGTAATTAGCCTTTTGGGGCTGCATTTCTTGCACGGGCTTGGGAACATTTATCGCAACTTGGTTAACCGCAGCGGGTTGTGATTGCGTATTCCCGGTCTTAGTGGTTTTATTCCACTCTTTCTTTTTAGGCTTGGCGATTGCGCCTTCGCCTATCTTAATCTCTTCTATAACTTTGGCTTGCGCCAAAGCTTCTTCTAGACTATCGTATTGCTGCAACAGCAATAGACCAGAGATTGATTTTAAGCAACTCCGTGCAAACATCTGTGTAAGATCAGACATAGGGGGATGGTAGGGTAGCTTAGAAAGCAAAGCCCTCCATCGATTCCCGTATGCTGCCATTGTTTCTTCCTCATATTGCCTGAGGCTGGCCAGATCACTAAGTGATGCCTTCTTCCTTGTGTTGAAGGCAAAGCGTTCAAGAAACGCATCTACTAATTGATCTAGGTTGTTTATGTTGTGTTTGGGTAATTGTGTGAACCAATCCGAGGCAGGGCCTACGAATGTGGTTATGAATGTCCTAAGCAACAATGCATCATTATCTTGGATGCCGAAGCATTGACTTAGGAATCTTGTGACATGTTCTTGTGCATCCTCTTCACCTTTAAAGACCGCCAATTGAGGCAACTTGAAATGTTCGGGGTAAAGAGGTGTGGGCACTGAGGGATGCACCGGATGACTACGGAGTTGACGTAATGTGGGTTTTTGATGCCCAGAAGCTTTTGTCTCCACAGACTCCAAACGCTCTAATAGCGCTTTGTATGCATCGAAAGATTTTATTTCTTCCTCTTTTGTTTGCTCCCGTTGTGAGTTATGGGAGACTGGAGGCCTATGGGGGGGTGGCCGAGTGGCAGCCCTCCCGCCTTGATGGGGCGTTTCGGCCCGTTCTATTTCTGGTTCATACTCCTCATAAAATTCTTGAGGAGTCTCTGGGCGAGGCCTATGACCCTGATCGAGTCCCCGTTGAGGGTACCCATCATTGTTTCGGGGAGTAGCCTCCCTCTCGGGTCTATAAGGTCTCGGAGGCAAAGCTTGACGAGGTCGTGGAGACCTGTCCTGCACCAATGGATTATGCCTCTCATATTGTTCTTCTCTTTGGGTGCGAGGGGTTGGCACCCTCTCAGGTAGTTTATAGCGTAACTCATCCACTTCGCGCTGCATGCGCTCTTTATTCAGGCGGCATAAGTACTCTAACTCCTGATGACCTTGCTCAAGCTGCGAGATTCGGGCTTGGCGAGCGGCATGTCTGGCGACTGCCGGGTCAACTTGGTCTGCCCTCTTTTGCTCAGGAGGCTTAAATGTTTTTCCTATGTGTTTGCCTTGATCTTGATGATCTAAAATTTCAATGGGTTGCTTCCCTCTATCGAGGTAGGCGACATTTACTTGAGGCTCTGGCCTCGATGTATGATCATGATACCTAGCGGGTGCGGAAACGCAAGGTTCCCATGCTGTTTGTTGTCCTCGAGGAATGCGATGGCTTTCCTCGTACTCCCTTTCATGGGTTTGAAAGGGGCGGGCGGAGTTGGCTCGCCCTGTGTAAAGAGCCCTACGCTCTGGATTTTGTCTTTCTGTTCGAATGTGAGGCAAGGAAGAAGTAGCGTATTCACGTTGTCTCTCCTCATGGACACTATGCCTCTCTAGCGCTTCATCGTGCTGCGGCCACTCAGATCTAGCCTCAAGAGGCGGTTGTCTACTTACATTGAGATCTACATGTAAAGCATCTTCCCGAAAGGGGCTATGTTGAATGGGCATACCCCAATGAGGAGGGTCCCAATAGTTCCTTTTTGATGTGGCCTGATGTGGACTTTCTTGTAGGCCAGACCGCCAAGGCGGTATGGCCAAGTCCTCAGGGCTAAAGCGAAGGCGACCAGCGCCCTCTCTTTGTGCACCTTCCGTAGCGTCCGCCCTTGATTGGGCTTGGCTACGGGTGTACACCATTGTGGTGCTTCTCTACTATCTAAGCAGATTTTTATCTCGTTTATGATGATTTATTCTTTTTGTTTACACTAAGCAGAAATGAACACACGCATACACAAAATAGTGATTATCTCTTTTAAGGATTAATAGTGTGTCCTAAATTGGTTTAGTGCATTTTGATGTTTTGTTTTGTTTTTGCAAGTTTGGAAGAACGTTTAAATGCATAATGTTGGCTCATATGACTCCCATAAATGGTCGCCCCTTCAATATACCATTGTCGGACCGATATACCAACCTCTCTATATACCCGCCCTTACGAGAGGGAAACTATAGGTACGTGAGAGCAGATGGTACGTGGAACATAGGCGGTACGGAAGGGGAATTGTCCTGTTAATGACACCTACCATAGAAGACTTATCCTCGCGCGCATGGGAATCACCCCAGCGACACTCGGTCAGCCTTCGTCAGGATTTACGCCTAACAACAGTGACAATCGGGGAAATGGATGCAAAGCTAAGCCAAGGTGGTGATGAACCCACCGTTGGACTTGCTCAAGGGTTGGGGTCTTACGACCAGCTCCTTGGTTTAAAATGTGCCACGTGACGTGTGTGTGGTTTATTTTACTTAGAAAAATGAAACATGCAATCAACCACTATTTTCTTTAAGCACGCAAGAATTGACAAAAAATGAAAGCAAAAAATCAAAAAAATGACAAAGACAGTTTAGAACTTTACCTCTTTTCTGCCCGGACTTGCTGTTTCTGACCTTCTATTCTAAAAATTTACAGGCAGGAATTCGTCCCTCTGTGAGACGAATTACAGAATAGAATTCGTCCTTGCGGGAGATGAATTTAAAATTCGTCTCAGGGTCAGACGAATTACGATCAGATATTCGTCACAGTCGAGAGACGAATAATAGTCTACGTTAAAAACTTGTACCTGTCAAGCACAAAAACACAAAAAGGATCAGTTATTTGATCTTAAAACCAGGGGACAGAGTCCCACCGTGATCGCCACTGAAAGCACGAGATTTCGAAAGTAAAAGGAAAACTATAGCTATGCAATATAAGACAAAATGTACCGCTTTAATCCTATGCGCAAAACAAAGAAAGGAGATAAATTGGAAATGAAAGAAAAGATATAGGAAAGCACAGCCCTCTTTATTCAAATTTCTTATCCTCGGTTACATAGACGTCTCCTCCCTTTTTAGGGGCTAGGAGCGTTAAATTGATCTTTGTTACAATTTGTGACTCAGTCTTCCTCCTTCCGCATGCCCACATGCAAAATGGACGGGCCAAAGTGTTGCCACCACTGATGTTTGATAAATCCTCACTTCTTATTGCTCCTCCTGCAATCAAAGAAACAAACAAGGCATTAGTAGCACCTGCTGCAAACATGAAACATTTATGCTTTGAAATCAATGAAGGATGTATGCCTAAGATTGTTAAAAACAGTGAATAAGAATAAACATAAATGACCTACAAACCTGACAGAGGTCAGAAGACATTACCAGAGGGCCACTGCCATTGAAACAGTCGGCCAATCTGCCTTCACCTGGAATTCATCCCTGGGTAGGACGAATTCTGCTGTTATTCGTCCCTGGGTGAGACGAATTCTACTGTGTTAGAACGCCGAGTTGCTGCCGCTCCAATGTCGAACCTCGGGACCTCCAAAACACCTACAAACAGAGGGGTTATGTAATTGGGGCCATTTTGGGATGACCCAGATGGTCGGATTCTCCCAATTTGGCCTCTATCCTCGGGAATTCGATGTCGCTACCTGCAAGTTAGAGGGACCACAAAGCGACAAAAAGCATGGTGAAATCTAATCAAAACATCATGGAAATGGAGCTATGAATTAATTAAACAGAATAACATAAGATGTAACATGAACAAACAATCTAAAATGCTTTAGAAGAAAACTTTAGAAAATGCGGGGGTGCCCAAGTGGGCCTCCCACCGTTGGCACTTGATTTCGGCGCCAATCCACTAGGGATGGGCCCAAAACCTCTTAGGATTGGGGTGTCGGCAAATTGGTGGTTTAAGGTAGTCAAATGTTGGATTTGGGTTGGATCCACGCTTCCAAAAGCCACCCAATAACCTCCCTTGCGAAAGAGATTAGTGGATGTGAGAAGGTGAATCAAAAGATGCAAATGGGTGTTCAATTGGACAGCACTTCGTTGCTTGAAATCGCCTCCAATCTGTCCTCTTTTGGGTGGGAAAGTCCACCATTTTATAGACCCATGGGGTCTCTTTGGAGGGGCATGCGGGGATGCCATGTGGCGGCCATGCCTTCCCAAGAGGGAGGAGACTCCTCCCCGACTTGGGCTTCCATGACTGCCCTTGTGACAGTCCATCAACTGCCAACCTACCCACCTGCACGCGCATGCATGGCGAGGAGGCAATAATTGACTGTCCTTGGCTGCCACTTGGCGGCATTTTTCTTTTTGCCCGTTAAACCTGGAATTCGTCCTGACCGGGAGACGATTTCAGAATTCGTCCCCGGGTGAGACGAATCCCAGTTAGTATTCGTCCCTGGGTGAGACGAATATTGGACAAAGTGCCTAAATGTGCCAAATTGCTTCTTGACCTTACAAAATTGCTATGAAAGTGGTTAGGACCACTGTTTGACCTCTGAGGGCTGCCCTGGGGGCTGTGTTTGTCAAAGCGATCAGTGTTTGCAGTCACATAATCGGATTGGTGCTGTTTTGGTGTCTACACCTAATAACTTACTAATGTGATCAATTACACTTTATTTTTCCTAGTCGATGAGAGCAAAACGTTTTCATAAACACATTTAATTCTTTAAATCCAATTATAAATTTGTTATAAATACCATATCAATAATAATTTTAGACACTATAAAATTAATAATTCAATGTGTGTTTCATGAAAAGCACTAAAATTAATCCTTATCTATTATGAATCAAGAAATGTCTATATGTTCTTCTCATTTAAAAATTATCTAGCACTCAATGGAAGCTATATTCTAGCTACCTCAAACCCTCCCTAGGAAGATTTTGTAACAACTATTTTGTGCCTCTTTACTCAATAATAGGTATTACATTCTTCTTACCCTATATTAAAAACCTTCTCTTAGAAAAGAGTCTTTAACTCAAGGTCACCTTGGTAAGGACTTTTTATAAACTAATCTATTATATTTAAAAATATCAAGGGCCCTATAGATGCTTTCAAAGGTCAAGCATCTAAAGCACATATTCAACTATTAAGGTAAGTACTTGCAAGGTTATTACTATCTCTTCTTTCATATTTTATTTTATTTTATTTATTTGTATATTAGATTAATTGTTCATTACATTATCATGGTATTGTCTACTGCTTTACCTAAAATTATAGATTTATTTTTGTGATATGTTTTCATATATATTTTACCTACACTTTCTAAATTATTCCTACACCTACTATCTACTTTTACATAGTTAATATTGTCTCTAGGACCATCCATATACCATATCTAATCATATTATCTCCAATATATCATATTAGGTTTGGCTTAACCTCATGTTCCCTTTACCTATATAGTAAAGTGACCTCCTTAGCTTGTCCAAATCAACATCTTGGTGAACATGATATGAATCACTCCTTATGAAGGGGGGCACTATCTACTCTAACACATTTTTCTAATCATTCTTTGTGGATCCCACCATGGGTGTCTATCATTCCATCCCTCCGATAGGTTCCCAACCCCATAGCAACCACATGTCCTTTATCAATGACACATTTTCCAAAATTAGATCAATATAAATCATAAAATATATGGTATTCAAATAAGAAACCAATCGAGAAATAAGAATGTCAATCAAAACATTCATTACATTGATCTTGACAATATGATTCACTTTTTAAAGTGAGAAATTCTATCATAGTAATCAATATAAGAACAACCAATATCAAGAAGAAGATAAATAAGTGGAATATCAACCTCAAAAACAAGAAGAAAAATAATATTTTTTATTGATTGTTCCTCCTCATGAGATCGATGAATTACTATTCAAACAATATTAATTTATTGGAAAATTAATCTTGAGGGACTAATGGAGAACCTATAAAATTAAATTAAAATTTTTATATAGGGAACATAGCTTGAGTACAATACACTAAAGAAAAATGAGTTAATATTATTGGCTCCAAGTTTACTTTAGTGTAGGTGGATTGTTGGAAGAAAGACAAAAAATGGAAGCATACTAATAATTTTTGCAATCAACAATGGATGTTGAGTTTTCTATGTTTGAAATATTCAAATGTCTTGAGGATGTGTTCATTGTATGATCTTTATTGATCTATGGAAATCATTGAATAAAAATGAGGAAAATCACAAATAACTCTTTGAGTCCACATGCACCATCAATCAAGCTAACTTAATGATGGGTGCTAATTCCAAAGAAACTTAAGTCATGGAAAAAGTAGGGTAATACATGTTGTTGATATACATTATTTATGGTGGGTGTTGATCTAAGGAAAGGTAAGAAAAAAAGAAATTTTGTAGCTCCAATAGCCATTGATCTTTCAACCGATGACATGCACCTTTTTCTAAATGTGATGAGGAATTGGCAAAGAAAGAAATTTATCATTGATCAAATGGTGGATGTATGGAAAACACATTGATATATTATGAGTAAATCAAAATCTTTCCCATCTAAGCTTACATATCAAAAAGAAATTCATTGTCAATCTCAAATAGAAATGGATTTGATGACCCATAGAGAATGAAGGAAAAGGTTTGGAGGTACTTACCATGAATGTCATGACCATCCCTTGGTAAACTTTTTATTTTGGATGGTTTCATGATTTGCTAGTTGTTTTAATAATGAGATGTTGGGCTATCTATTAATTTATTATGCAAAACATATATCTTGTGAAATATGTGAAGTATATTTTAAATTGGAATGATAGATTAATTTGTGTTTTGCTTCTAAAAAATTTATATCTCATATAAGAATATGATGCTACTAATAGAATTTGCACTTGTGTAGAAAATAGGATTTTCTATAGGTGGAAGAAAGAAACAACCACTGGGAACAAGATGCCATGGTGAAATGATGTGATGGGTTATTCGTTGAAATATTTGAAAAGCAACATGGATAAATACCTTTCATGAAGATACACATCTTAATTTGCATAAGAAAAAGAAACATCAAGATTTAGTTGCTTTGTGTGTTGCTTAATAGTTTTCTTTATGATGAAATTCTATTAGGAATGGAAGTAATAATTGTAGGGATAGAGATTGTTTGATTTCTTGTTTTGCCTTCTTCTAAAAGAAAATGGTATTTGAAGAATTCAATTATGCTTGGTTTTATTATCATAAGGAACATTAAGGAAAGAGTTATACACTAATATAGAAAGTAATGAAATTAATTTTCATGATCATTGTGTTAGTATGCTTTATACGTGGCTTATTTAGGAGCTCACTACTTTAACAGAAGGTAGTTTGAAACTGGTAATAGAGGAGTGTGGGTTGGAGTTATTATGTATAGCAGGATACTCACCCTATGTTTGCATGAAGTGTGTATGTTAAGTGTCTTTTTGGAAGGAATTCAACATGTGGATATTTGGTCAAAAGGAATGGATATTTCTAAAAAAAATGGCTTAGTCAGGGGGTTAGCGAAGTGTTGGAAAAACATCTCGGAGTTCGTAGGTGAGGGAGATTTGATCTACTAGTTTGTTGCACAGAACTTCACAACTAGTGAAGTGGTTGGTAATGAGAACTCCATTTGTTGATAAGTAAAGTAAATATTTATTTGTGATATAATGTGTCATGTAGACTGATTTTAAAATTGCAATATCCATTGTGTTTGGCTTTCTATGATGTCTTTTTGATAGTTGTTTTTTAATTTATATTTTCTTAGTGCTAGATATGTTTACCTCATTAGATATGTGATTAATATTATTTCCATTTTATCTTTCATTAAGTAGCTCTTGTTTGCTAAATTGTGGTTATTGTTAGATCTGAATGTTTTAAGTTAAAATTGTTTTAGTTTGGATACCCTTTAATTTTACTCAACAATGGGTTGAGTGTGACCAAAAAAATAACAAATAACATGAGGATTGTTGAGCGAAGGGTTAGAGTTATTGCCATAGAGAACTAAGTGATAGATAAATGGTGCTAGTTCTATGTTGGTGTAGAGGAGAGAATGTTAGGATAGATGTATTTTTTACTAGTTATTTATTTGGAAATAAAGGGAAATGAATTGAATTTGTTTTAATGAACATTGAATATGGTGGAATATTTTTCTATATTATTGTTTTATGTTTATTGAAGTTGAAAATGTAGAAAGGGAGATAAATGGTATAATCTCTTTGTTATTGGAATAAATGAATATATGTATTTGGTATGTTGTATGGAAATAAGAGAAATATGCTTTGGTTTTGTAGAATTTTTTTAATAAAAACTGCAAACAGTATATAAAATATGTATATGACTGTTTTTGAAAATGGGTGATATATGAACGAAGGAGAACTCCTTCATATAAAATTAGGTGTTGTTCATTTGAAACCTAGTAGGAATATAAATTATTTTTTTTATTGATTGAGCTATATCGGTATGCTATTACCTGTTGGAAAAACTTTGTATGGATTAGTTGTTTTTCCTTTGTTGCATTATTGCATAAGAAATGGAATTGGTTACAAATGGATTTGCTTCATTTAAAAGTGGGAGTCATATCTGATCCCCAACCAATGGCAATATTGTTCTTGGTACTTTTACACGAGGGCTCAGAAGTTGAAGAAACTAGGTGCAAGCTTGGGGTGATGAAATATTGAGATTCATAAATCAGAAGTTTGCTACGTGTCTACTTGAAGATTTTTTTTAACCAAGATATTGTATCTGAAATTACAATCCTATAACAATATTTTTGAACTATGAGTTTCTTCTTCAGTAAAGAGTACCCGAAGGGTTATACTCTTATGTAAATGAGATTTTTTCATAACGAAAAATAAAAGATTCAATAGATTAGAAGAATGAAACCTTTTTTAACCCAAGATTATATTTTGTTATACATAAAGATTGTTGAATTTAGAATTAAATTCTTATATGGAGAATTATAATGATATTTATATTTATGAACGATGTGATTGTCTACTACTCGATTTGGTAAATTAATAAGTATTATTTTACTCGCAGTGGTTGATTAAGTAAACTATGAAGTGGAGGAATAGTTAATTGATTGTATGGTTTATAATAGACAAGTTTAGCTTTAATGAATACCTTTATACCTTAGAGTTTATAGACAAAATAATGAATTCATGGCATATTGAAAAGCTGCTTGTTGTGATTTGGTATACTCTTTTACGAAGTGAACCCTAGGTGAAAAAATACACTTCAGATGCTTTGAGATTCATAGCTTAACTTGATTGAATGACATATTTTGTAATTACCTATTAGTTTTAATTTTACATAATAATGATAATACTAGGTTCTTAAGTAGAAGGTCCAACATAGAATTTTGGAGGTATTTCACAAATCTCTTCTCTATCTTTGATCATTTAGGAGCATCATTCGGAGTTGAGTATAAATGATAGCTTATTTTTATTAAGTAATTCATGCAAGGAAGTTATGAGTCTTAGTAAAATAAGAGTACTATGGTCACATGGGTTTTCCATATGTAAAAGAGATGTTACAATAACTCAAATATGAGAACAATTAGCTCATGATTAGTGATGAGTAAGATAGACGTGGTGCTAAACACACTCACATAAACAATTTTATGGGAAGTGTGGAGATTGGAACTGCTAAGCACACTCACATAGATGGATTTATGTGAAGTGTGGAGATTAAAACTACTAAGCACACTGACATAGACAGATTTATCTGATGATATAGACACCTAATTGTAATAAATTAGGTTTATTCTACTAAGTCACTTTTTGTAAAATATAAATTCCCAAATTAATATTTCACAAAAGCCTTATTTTAATTTCTCCAAACCTTACAAAATTCCAATTGCATTCCAAAACTCTCTCAATTAATCTAGTAGAGTGTAATTAGTTTTAATTAGGGATTTTATAGGATAATTAGGGTTTACCATCCTCTATATTTATCAATTAGACCCTTTTTATTAATGCTTGGTAGCATTAGTAAGGTTTGGTTAATGTTAAAATTCAAGTATTAATTGATCCTTTGGATCAATTAAAATCCTTTAGGAAGTCTTGATGGTGGGATGTGACAATAACTAAACATCTAAAGTGTATTTGGTCCTATAGAATTATTTTTACCCAAAAAAAGTATTTCATTTTATAAAATAAGAATGCTCCGATGCTTGATTCATTGTGAAAGAATCATACTCAAGAAGCATGGGATCTTCCTATTTTGGTTGGTCCTTGGCCTATGATTCGATGAGAGTATATCCAAATTATCAACCTATCAAAGGAACCCCTAAGAAGGGGTCTTTAGATGCCATTCCATATAAAGGATACATTCAAAATATTAGAAAAGAGTTTGAACCCACTTGGGTGTTGCACAACCTATGGATGATCTAGGCACATCTATAACTATGGCATATTCAATTGGTGTATTAATCTCATAATTTCTAGAATTAAGGAATTAAGATGTTGGATATGGTACTACCCAAGATAAGGTCAAAACTATAGGCATAGGGACTTCACTAGGACATGAAAAAGAGGATCTAATATTAATAATGCCCATAAGAATATTTGAAGAATCTATTAGAGCAGTTATAGAAATGGGATGATTCTTAACCAAACTCTCAAGTAGATAACCTAATGGAGTTACTGAAATAACCTTGTCAAAATAACATCTCTCTAAATAAGAACCTCATGCCTTTAAGGATCATACATATGATATGCATTTGAGGTATTTGAATACCCAAAAAAATATATATTACTCTTGAATTCCTCCTCCTCTTAGAAACTTTTAGGTATGCAATCCCACACTAAAGACCCAAAGATATGAAATTGAGACACATTGGGATTATCACCTATCAATGTCTCAATGGGTGTCATACCCTAAACTATTCAAGTAGGGACTATATTGATGATGTATGTTGTAGAAAAGATAGCTTCTTGTCATAATTTATGCTCCATCCCATTAGCATGAATCAGGTAATGAGTCATCTCCATAATTACTGTATTTTTTATCTTGGTTACCCCATCTTGATTTGGCATAGAATGAGTAATTATTTTATAGGAAATGAAATGAAGAGTCAAAAAATAAAAAATAATATTGCTCATATATTCAGATCCTCTATCTATCTTCATACACTTGATCTTTCATTCCATGTGATTCTCTACTAGTGCTTTGAACTCCTTGAATCTAGTAAAAGCCTTATATTTATTACAAATAATGTACAACTATATATATAAAGAGAAATAATCAATAAAAGAAATAATATACTAATTTCCAAAAATAGATGGTATATCCATGGTTCCACAAATATCACTATGAATGAGCTCTAAGGTTAATGTGGCATGCTTTGTAGTCCTGTTTGGAAATGGCTCTCAATGATACTTTTCCAAAGAACATCCATCACAAGAATCAATAGGAGGAGAAACACAAGTAATTCCAACAATC
Source organism: Wollemia nobilis (assembly GCA_028583015.1). Taxonomy (NCBI): domain Eukaryota; kingdom Viridiplantae; phylum Streptophyta; class Pinopsida; order Araucariales; family Araucariaceae; genus Wollemia; species Wollemia nobilis. The sequence continues at coordinate 4,554,510 of JAQPPZ010017000.1, read as the reverse complement.
AATTGATGATGAATGATGTACATCAGTAATCCATAACTAAGATGTTGAAGCCTTTGATGCTATCGATGACTCTCATCATCTATTTGTGCTACCATGGATATAAAATATTTTATTAGAATGAAGGAAGAGTCATTATATCACCTAGTTTATACATTTAATCTAATTCATCATAATATCTATAGGCAACTATCTTAAATCCATCAACAATGTCTTTAATCATCCATTGCTTAGGCCAAAAATCTGTTTTTTTATTTGGATGGGTGATATAAAAATAGACCAAATATTAGAGACAACACTAGGAACATGAAGAACCTCATCAATTGAAGAAGATCCAATACTAACCTCACTAAAACCTACCACATATATGGGAGAATCATATCCAATGATAACATGTTATCTTCAATACGGTGTGCTATATCCATGTAGGTGCTCTCAATTCTTGGTTATGTTCCTTGTTGCCCTTGAATCTGCAATCTACTAGGCGAGGTGGTTGTTCAATATGGTAAATGAATAGCTATATGAACTTGTGAGATTTCACCATCATTATTTATCTCACCTCTCCCATAGAAGAGAGTAACATCAACACCCCTTTTTGGTTACTTCCTGAAGCTTCTTAATGTGAATATGATAAAACAATTTTTTAAATCCTCCCTTTCTACAAAAGTCACAATTTGTTTTTTTGAAGAGTTTTATAGTATTCTTCTTAGTCTACTTTTTTTTCTTATTAGTATCAACCTTAATCACTTATTTTGTATGAGCCTTATTGATGAGAGGAGGGGCTTTATGCCAATGTTTTCAAGCATAATGGTGATGGAGACAGTTGTAAACTTCATAAAGAGAAGGAAATTTTGGTAAGTACACACAAACCATATCAAGATCAACAACTATCTCATATGACACTAAGATGTTTTTGAACACAATATTTAAGAGCTCAACATTCTTCTCACTCTTCATAGCTTATTGTTCCTATCCTATCCTTTTTGGAATACCTCTAGTTCAAATATCATCTTCCAACTTCTTGAACCAACTAATATACTCAAGAATGGTATCAAAGGAGATCATAGCTAGGGTAACAATCTCGACTTCCAACCTACTAATTTATATGGAACCAATTTGACCATAAAACCCCTAGAATTTGTCAAGCAATTACTTGAGATCTATAGTGCTACTAACATGAGTGTCATAGATCTTATCAAAATGAAGAGCTATAATAGTAAGAGCCTCATATTCCTTATCCCTAAACAACTAATTTCTCTCTCAAAATTAGTCTCTAGAGGCTTCTTATTCATATATTTAAGTAACATCTTGCTTGAGGGTAAATCTTCAATCTTGATTTTCCAAGTAGCTTAGTTTGGACCATTTACCAAGGACACATATCAATCCATAGGTTTCCTACTAAAATATAAAATCCTATGAGTAGTAATAACTAAAAAACATTAACAATGCAAGAATCTCCAAAAAATATGATTTAAATAAAATGGTCTCAAAACTCATACATATGCAAAATTTATGGTTCCTTAGTTTGGCCCTTAAATAATACAAAATGCCTCCAAAACTTTTGAAATTTTATTTTTTTGTACTTGTAGTGAATAGGAGAATGCCATATGTTATTGCATAAGTGGGTGAGGGGATACCAATTAGATGCTAACTAGATTATTTATTGGTGAATGGGGTGATGGCACTTATCATTGTCTCAAATAGAAGGCTACCAATCGGGTGCTAACTATATAGGTCATTTGGTATGTATCAACAAATTGCACTATGTCAATTGTCATGCTCTCATTTTCTATACAACCTATGAACCAGACTATGCCACTTCTCACTTCTTGATTCACTTCAAAATTTATACTTTTGCTAAAGTCTATTGTTGTGTTGTTTATGTGACTATACATTAATGAGTTTATTTAGCAAAATGTGATTGGTCAATCTCGTTTTTATATATGCCATGGTACTCTATCCACCACATTGGTTTATGACATATTGGACCTTGCCACATTATCACTTTTCATGTCATCATGTGCCACGTGGTAGTGCCATGTTATCTTCTACATCATCAACTACCACATTATTATGGAGTATGCTTTCGGGTGTCATGTCATCTCTAGTTGCCATGCCATCATAATACCACGTCATCAATGTGTGCCACACTAGGAGTTCCATGTTATGAAGTGCATGTGAAAAATGGGTGATGTCATCATCAAGTGCCTCATCATCGATGTATGCCACATCTTCTTTGTATGCTGCATTTTGGAGCTTGAAGACTGTTTTGGTTGTTGGTGTGGCATATCACGTCAAATTGTTTTCGTTGAACCGTTCATTGACCAAACTTAAATAGTAAAAAGAAAAAAAAGTTGGTACGAAAAGCCATCAGAGTCTGAGCATCAAGCGCAGCGCACTGAAGTGACAACTGAAAGCGGACAGGAATAATTTTAAGTGAACTGCACTTGATGGGTCATAATGTAATGGGCATTGGCATAATTGTAAGTTACTCCCCAATACAAATGGATAATGAATTGGGCATTGGCATTGCCTTTGTCCTGCTGGGAAATTTCTCAGATATTCAGATTGGGGGTTATGTGCAAAAAATAATAATATAAAGGATATGAAAAAGTTGGGATGAATTTTTTATAATAGAATATCATAACGTATGAATGAGAAATTGTATGCGTCCTGTAACCAACGTAAGTAAAGAAAAGAAAGAAAAAAAAAGAACAACAGGATATGCGCACTTTCGAGTTTCCAGTGGCAGACATTTATTTTCAGTCTCAGATTGCCAACCCCAAATTCTGGAAGCTACCAACAAAATCTACATCAACATAGAAATTATTGATAAAGACAAAAATAGCAAGTTCGTCTGCAACTTTCAAGTTCATAAAAGTAGTAAGTGCGCAACGACATAAATGGAAATAGAAACAGAACAGGTTGGAAATGTTTATTACGGTGTAGTTATAGATATGTCTGATCTTGGACACGGGTCATGGCGCGTGCTCGCGTGAATGCATGGAACGCTTATGAAAGCGTATTCAAATCTTAAAAAGAAAGGGAATGGCAACTTCCGTTTTCCTGTCTATGTAAATGAAAGGGAAGGGCAACTTCCGTTTTACCGTCTATGTATATTTACTGGTTATTGTTTTATAACACGTCCAACAAATTTATTTTATTCAGAATATTATTAAAAAAAAACTATTTTTCTGGTCACTTGTCTACAACCAGTCACTTATTTTCATAATGCTTTTCATAATGCATGTCACATCTTTAAGTCTATAATTATACATATAATTTAAATACTATCTTTTAACCTGTTTTGCGTGCACATTCAAACCCACATATCTACTACGATACGTCAATATTCATTATAACAATCTATAGTGTGTTTTCATATAACATTGTCAACTCATTTATAATTTTCAATTACACTCTTTTACACAAAAAAAAAAATTGGTTTACACTTAATTTAACCTTAGATGTTATCTATTATTTTCACTTCATGGTCTTTTAAAAACATTTTCTTTTCTTTTTCCAAGAATAGCAGACAACCATCCTAGAAAAAACATAGTTCCAATACATTTTGGATCAAGTAATTCAACCAAATATATCAACCGCATTTCGGTAGGGTAAGCAAAAAGAGAAGGAAAAGACCATGATATTTCCGAGACAAAGGAATTTGAAGCCTAGCTAATAGAACACCAAAAATATCTAAGACAAGACAAAGCAAGCAGTTTGCTACAAACACCTAGGCTATATAGGCATATTATGGATATATGAGACTCTCATGATTGTGCTTTTGCCATGCATCCATGGTTACAATCATCCTAAAAGTCCTAAAATATTTCCTCTCTTGAACATCATTACTACTTTTAATACAATTGTGCCACTATCACTGAAATTGTATGCTTTTGCTTGAATTCTTCTTCTGTTGGAAATATACCTTTCATATATTTAAACTTAATTTTCCATTATCTAAACAATCAAAATAAACATCCACTATATCATTCCAATGATGAACTAGGTAATAATAGAAACAAACTAATATTCAATATAATCTTCTCTTTTATTTTGTTTTGTTTGTTGATATTTAGATTTTAATTATCTTTTAGTTTATTTAATTCAACATGAGAAAACAACTTCTTTGGTTTTCGTTACTCAATTTTTCTCAACAAGCTAATAATTATCTTTGTCTACTTAACACCTTGTTCACACATGTAAAATTTATATTCCTAATTGTTATATGCAAAGTGCACATTTTAATATATTCTCTATTAGTATAAATTGCATAAATTTATATTTGCATTTATTATAGCTTTTATAATTTTATAATTTGCAACACTCGAAATTAAGTATAATTATAGAAATATAAGAACTAAAAATTTATCATCGTGAGTCTCTTTTTCCTTTTATATCTATAGTAAATCAAAAAGCATTGTATATCAATAACTATACCTATTCATTATTATGAATGATATTTAATCCAATTGATTCACCTTCTAGAAGATACCAACATTTAATTCAATTCAAGGTTATGCATAGCAGTGAATCATCATTAATTCATGAATATTAGGATTTTTAAAATTTCAAATTGGTGAATATGGGGACCCTAGACATTGACCCAAAATTTTTAGGAGTAATTTTTTTTGGAGGTCAGCTCGCCTTGATTAATAATAATTTCACCATTTGTTTTAAATCGCTAACACTCCTCTTGTGACTATTTTACAACTAACCCCAATATTAGGGACCCACTTGAAATTTAAAAAAAATTGAAATAATTGGAGCACAATGGAGTAATTGGGTTCTCACATGGTCATTTGTGCCATTATCTTTCTTGAATAAAAATAAAATATAATAATAATGGGAGTTTTTTTTTTATTTGGGTTGCTAGCATTGGTTGTTATATTGTTGTAGCAACATGTTGTGCTTTTTGCTAGCATTTTATTATCCTTTTTGCTAGAATTTTGTTGTCATATTTTGTTGTTATGGTTTGTTGTTAATTTTATTTTAATTTTTTGTTATTGTTTTCCTTTAGCTTAGGTCTTATTTTAAATTTTGTTTAGTTCATCAAGTTTTGTTTGTTTTCGCTGAAGCTATCATTTATTCATGTTTTAGTCTAGCCCTTATGGTTGTGGATTTGCCTTGTATATGTGGATTAATTTTCTTTTGAGTCCCTAAAATTTGGTATTTCATAGGATATGTTATGGGTCAAATGATTGGGGCATCTCGGACACATGGTAAGCCGACATAGGCCAGAATATGACACATGGCAGGACAACATAGCCAAGAAATATAGAACATGGCATGATGCAGTGGGGAACAACATTGGGATCCTCACATGAGGTAAAAGGGAGTGATGACTTCCCAAAGGCAATCACCAATCAATGGGTATGAAGGAGTATTTACATCACCAAATAAAATCAGCATCCCAAATGTGGGATAAACATCGTCATACCAAATGAAATACTCACTAAAGGAAATAGTCACGTGGATACCCAAGTTAGAGTCTACAACATACGTGGCCAATGACGATAGGACGCTCGCCAAAGACTCAGTCCAATCATATTGACGAGCATCAATTATAGAGGAATATGATTGTTGAAGGCTTAAATATGGGATTTTCTCTGAAGTGCACCTGCAACTTGATAGAGATGTTGGTAGATGACTGATAATGTTCTTGTGGATAGGAATGACACTGGTGTTTATAGTCCTATAGTGGGTATTAATGATAGTTACTCAACATAGATACTGGGGTCATAGAGGAAAGCTTAAATACCAAAGTGAAGTCTCTATTTTTATTTTGCTCAAGTAGACATAGGAGAATATTTTATGTAGGTTAAATTATGACATAGATATGCTTGAAGAAGGCTATGAGGTGACATCGTAAGGTCCATCGAGCTTGAATGAATGAGGCTAAATCATATGCCCTCATAGATCATTCTAGGTGCATGGGCCGAGAGAATGATCCATGTTCAAAAATACTTTTTTATATATGGGAGGAGATAAAAGGCAACTCCTATTGCCTTAGTCTCAAACCCTACCTTGGGTGTTATGATAGAGGTGAAGTGGACAAGGCTTATACCTTGGACACCCTTGTTCCAGTCTCGTAGATGCCATACGAACAAAGAAAGAGAGTTTTTACATTGTGATTATATTTTTGGTCTCCTTTTATAGTTTTAAATGTCAACAAGGGATGCATATTATTATGGAAAAGAAAATAAATAGGATTTACTTAAGTTGATCATGTTTTTTAGCAAAAGCTTCAAATATTAATACCATTTTGTAATTTTTTTCACATAGAAGTGGGAACGAAAGGACTTATAAAATTATTAAAAACCCATAGAAGCTCATTTTTAAAAGGGAAACTAGACATTTTTGCAGGCCAAGGCTAGATATTTTGTAGACCAAGTCTAGACCTTTTTGGAGTCCAAGGCTGGATCTTTTGGGAGAAAAGCCACACTGTTGGATTGGAGTTCACCACATGATGCCAATTTAGGGCATGGCATTTTACACTTGTGTTTGATGTTGAATATATATTTTTTGTAATATATTGGATACACATCAAGTTTATGCATGTTAATTGTTTACTTGTGTGTCATTTTTCATATATTGTACCATTTCCTTAAAAGCTTGAACTGCATTAGATGTTTAATTGCATGAATTTGGGTCACACTAATGCTAGTTTTGTGTAGAATACTAATTCTTGCAGGGTTTGTGGAAAACTTATGGGATACAAAAATTTATTTTAATTCTTTTACTTCATTATTTTATTTTAGTTTTAGTTTTTTAACTCTTCTCTTTTGCATTTTTTTAAAACTTTGACAATTAAAATAAAAATCGAAAAAAATTAAAAATCCAAAAATAAATGCATGGATGTGAAGAACAAGCTTTAACATTCTATTTAGAACAAGTTCAATTTCATTTTGAAGCCATTTTAAAATTATAAAAATTATTCAAAGTTGTTGTTTTTATAGGTATTTTATAATTTTAGATTTTACATAATTTCGTATTTTGAAAGGTAAATCATATTTCAAGATTTACATATTTGTTTTGCAAGCTATAAATTAAATTTCCTTTATGAAAATCACAATTTCATTAAAGGGGAGTGATTTATATGGCATTTCACATGCCATTATTTTTAGAGCAATAAATTGACATCTCTTTATGAAAAATAATTTCATCAAAGAGGGATGTTATAGGTGAGTTGGAGAGGAGAGGATAATCCTCCAAAGGAGGTCGCAGGTTCGAATCTCCACCCTACCAAAAATTTGAATTGGGTACCCAAAATTCAATTGATAATGTTGGTGTGGGCAAGACTGGGCATGACTCCCGAGTGACTTTGAGGGCGTAGAACCCCCTAGTCATGGTCTCTCATACCAAGGAAGCCCCTCAAAGGATTTTTTGCTTAAAAAAATCCATTCAAGAGGGGTAATTTATTTATTATATCAAAGGCTTATTTTTCATTTATGTTCAAAACAACATTAAAGGAATACAATCATCATTTAAGATTCACATTTAGAGATAGATTTTAAAATTCTATTTCATGCTTAAAGTAGGGTTTAATGCAAGATAACACTTGTTTAAAATATTCTTAACAAAATGAATATAAAATCTACCTAAAACATATCAAGATGAAATGAACTAAGGCTTTATATCATGGTCATATGAGGGCCAATCATATTTTCTTTTTATTTTAATTTTTATGAACAATCAATAACATATAATAATAAAATAAACCAACATAGGGCCCTTGTTAATAGTTGCTTGCAAATCACTAAGGTATTCCTAGAACTTAATTGATACATCTTCACAATATCACAAGCACACATTAAGTAAAATGAACTTTGGAGAAATTTTAATTTCTTTGCAAGAGAGGTTTTTATAATCAAAATCCTATCTGTGATGGGGATTTTGTAATTGGACAAAATTTCCGCTCAACAAATCCTACCTAAATCATGGATCTTTTTCACCTTCAAATTATAAAAAACAATTATTTATCCCACCAAATTTACATTTTATACCACAAATATATACTTAATGTGATAGTGATACTCATTCACGTAAATCATTCAAAATCCTCTTAAAAATGACCTATAGTAGTGAAACCTTACAACAGATAGACAAGACCTAAATTAGATAGTTGATAGCCGAGGACTATCAATAGCCAATAGGTTGAAAAGAAGTGTTGATAGTTGATAGGTTATAGAGGAGTATTAATAGTTGATAGATTACAAAGGAGTGTCAATAACTAATAGATTATAGGGGATTATTAGTAGATGATAAGTATTAGAGGACTATTAAAATAGTTGATAGTTTAGAACTATTAATAGTTGATACATTGTAGAGGAGTATTGATAGTTGATAAGTTATAGGGAAATTTTCATGTCCCACCTTGGTTGATGCATTAATAGGTTGTAAAGTGCATCAGTTGATAGCACCAATTGTGTTGACTAGTGGATTAGGTTAACCACCAAATTTTGTTTGAAATAATAAACACATGGATTTTATTTTAGTAAAGGAACCCTTTTATTTGATTAAAAAAGCATATTTAAAAAAAACAAATGAATAGACTTATAAAGTATATTATTTAAAAAAAAGAAAATATTTTTAATTGAATAAAATGAGATATTCTTTGGAAAGAATTGGATTAAAATATAAATATGTAACCTGGTCATCTAATATGGATGATATTTTACTTTTGGTAGATAGGATTTTATTTTTTGGTTTTTTGGCATTAGATTCCATTCGTAGACCCTTTTTCTCCTTTTAAAATATTAAGGGGATGCTTGGAAGTGGGAGGCTATTCTAGAAAAAGAGAAATAACTTAACTTTAGGAGGGGAGATCTTGGTGGCTTAAAAACTACCCAATGATTATTACAAGGTTGGATCTATATCATTTATAGCCATACTTTATTATTGTTGAATTAAGTTTATGTTCTTGAATGTTTGCTATGTCGAGGAGCTTGAGATGCCCTATTTCTACTATTTGATGTCATAATTGATAATATTACAATATAATTTCAAGAGGATTTTATTGGATATTAATATTTTTCACCTTGGGTAGTAAGCCACACAGTTGCCACTTATCTAACTATGGTTAAACCAATAAAATCACCCCCCCTTTTGACACACCATCATCACTAAATAAACAACAATGTTGGTCACTGAAGGTTATCCATAGATTGCAAGTGTGGGTCTTAATCTACTTTCACTTTTAACATTGTTTGGAAGCTTTGAATTAGTTTAATAAGTCCCCTAGTGTCATCGATGCACTAATTTTTTTATCTAGAGCTCTCTAATATAGCATGGTCACTATATTTCCAAGTGATAGAATGTTTGGTTGAATTAAAATAGATATAGCTCGATTTAATTTTTTAACTCTCTTCTTGACCTTGCTAAATGTTGAGGTGAGAAGTAATATTGTCTTCGCTTATGTAATAGTTTCATAGGACATTGGGTTGCTAAAAAATCATATAGAAGTCTTAGTGGCAATAGGAGATATTTTTTGTTTTCACCACTTAATATAAGAATTATCCAAAGGATAACTTAGATTTTAATTTTAATTAATTCCCCACAACCAAGGCACATCGTCATTGCATGGCGTTTTTGTGCTCATGATGGCATGAATGGGATAAGCCACACAGGACATCCCACAAGGTATGTGTGGTGGTCCACATGTTCCCTAAAAGATAAAATACCTCCCTTTAGGGTTGACCACCACTTGGTGGTTAGGGCACCATCAAGTGGGGCCACCTTGCACTAGTTGGAGATGTATTTTCTTGACCATATTGTACCTTTGTTGACTTTATAGGAAAATGAGTTGAAGCTTAAGCTACCATATGATTTATTTTTTTTTAACATGTGGTTGCATTGGTTGCTTACTTTAAAACCTATTTTGGTAGATAAAACATAATTTTTAAAATCTTTTCCTCTATATTTCTATCCCACATGGGTCATGGGTATGGCATTCTCTACCTTAATAAGAATAAGGACCCCCTTCGTATTTCACCACATGTGGTGGTTAAGGTAGCTCCATCCAAGATGCCCATTGAATGCAAGTTAAAGGTGTTGGGTGGCTTCTACATGGTGCTACCTATGACTTTGTTGTTTATCACTAGCCTGATCGTGTTGTCCATCTATTGGAAATCTAATTGTGGTTGAGTTTTGTCTTGGTGGATCCTCAAGTTATGAGTTAGTTTAATAAAACCATTTGGTGATATTAAATTAAATAATATTCATCCATTTGATGTATGGACTAACCCTTTTGGACTAAGGTTAAACTTATATATAAAAGGTAAATTGATTTATTAAGTTTTAAGGGTTAAACATATATTTAAAGGTAAATTGATTTATTATGTTATAAGGACTAAACTTATATTTCCAAGGTAAATTGATTTATTAAGTTTCAAAGAATAAACTTACGTATGAAAGATAAATTGATTCATTAATTTTTGAGGGTTAAACTTATAGTTGAAAGGTAAATTGATTTATTAAGTTTTAAAGGTTAAAATTATATCTAAAAGGTAAATTGATTTATTAAGTTTTAAAGGTTAAACTTATATTTGAAATGTAAATTGATTTATTAATTTTTAAAGGTTAAAATTATATTTGAAAGGTAAATTGATTTATTAAGTTTTAAACCTTACACTTATATCTGAAAGGTAAATTGATTCATCAAGTTATAAGGTTAAACTTATAGTTGAAATATAAATTGATTTATTAAGTTTTAAAGGTTAAACTTATATCTGAAAGGTAAAATTATTTATTATATTTTAAGGTTAAAACTATATATGAAAGGTGAATTGATTTATTAAGTTTTAAGGTTTAAACATATATTTGAAAGGTAATTGATTTATTAAGTTTTAAGGTTAAACTTATATATGAAAGGTAAATTGATTCATTGTGTTTCAAAGGCTAAATATATAGTTGAAAGATAAATTTATTATTTAATTTTTAAAGGTTAAACTTATATCTTAAACGTAAATTTATTTATTAAGTTTTAAGGGTAAAAATTATATCTAGAAGGTAAATTGAATTGTTATGTTTTAAAGGTTAAACTTATATCTAAAACATAAACTAATTTATTAAGTTTTAAAGGTCAAAATTATAGTTGAAAGGTAAATTGATTTATTAAGTTTTAAAGGTTAAACTTATATCTGAAAGGTAAATTGATTTATTAAGTTTTAAAGGTTAAACTTATATCTAAAAGGTAAATTGATTTATTAAGTTTTAAATGTCAAACTTATATTGAAAGGTAAACTGATTTACTAAGTTTTAAACATTAAACTTATATCTAAAAGGTAAATTGATTGGATATGTTTTAAAGGTAAAATTTGTAGTTGAAAGATAAATTGATTATTATATTTTAAAGGTTAAACTTATATCTGAAAAGTAAATTGATTTATTAAGTTTTAAGGGTTCAAGTTATATCTGAAAGGTAAATTGGTTTATTATGTTTTAAAATTTTAAGTTATATCTGAAAGAATAGAATTGCTTTAGTAAGTTTTAAGGATAAACTAATGTCTAAAAGAGTAGATTTGTTTTTTACTTTTTAAGAGATAAACCTATATCTAAAAAAATAGATTTAATTTATTAGAAAGAAAGACCTTTTAAATGGGAAAGATATAATTCTTGGATCAATTTGGAATAATGGATTTTTGTTTAGTTTAAATTGAAAGTACATTTCATTTAAATTATAATAAAGTGGTTTTATTAATTATTTAATTGGTTGGGAGTAAGGGCACCTAATTTATTAAATAAAATGGTTTTGATAAGTATTTTATTGGTTAGGAGTAAGGGCACCTAATTTATTAAATAAAGTGGTTTTGATAAGTATTTGATTGGTTAGGATAAGGGATACTAATTAATTAAAGAAAGTGGTTTTGTTAAGTATTTGATTTGTTAGGAGTAATGTCTCCTAATTAATTACAGATAGTGGTATTGATTAGTATTTGATTGGTTAGGAGTAAGGCCTTCTAATTTATAAATAAAGTGATTTTGATAAGTATTTTATTGGTTAGGAGTAAGGGCTCCTAATTTATTAAATAAAGTGGTTTTGATAAGTATTTTATTGGTTAGGAGTAAGGGCTCCTAATTTATTAAATAAAGTGGTTTTGATTGGTTTTGATAAGTATTTGATTGGTTAGGAGTAAGGGCTCCAAATTGATTACAGAAAGTAGTTTTGATAAGTATTTGATTGGTTAGAAATAAGGTCTCCTAATTGTTAAAGGAGGTGGTTTTGATAAGTATTTCATTGGCTAGAATTATGGCCATTTAACTAATTAAATTAAATGGTTCTTATGTATTTATTTTAGTACTAATATTATGGATACATTAAACCTTTAGAAAACATGTTATAATTTGAAGGAAGAAAATGTCTTTAGCATAATGAATGTGGAATTCATTCGAGGTAACTATAAGGTTCCCTCATTATTTATGTAATGTCGATTAAAAGGACAACTCATGTTTTAGGAAACATAAGAGTTATGGAGTTCATATGCATTTATACTAGTAATAATGATGTTAAAGGAATTATGGGATTTATTTTTATAGTTGTATTGGAGACAACTAAATTTATGCAATAAATGAGATTTTTGAAGCTAGGTTTTCTCGTAAGGATTTTTCCCAAGATATATGATGTGTTATATGAGTTACATATTTTGATATTGCATTTGATAAATCTTAGATGAATAGAAAATATCTTTACTTGTTTTTGATAAAATATCTATGATATTATGATAATGAAACAAAATCAAGATTTCATATTTTATGCGATTTCTTCTTCATGATGTTAGATGTTACTTGATGCATAATTAAATAGATAAACCTATTTGCATCCCTACTTACTGAAGGAATATCGGGTGATATTTATGAATTATCTAATGAATATTAGTTGATTGGAAAATGATATCTTTCAAATGTATGATTGTGGATTAGAAGTATCATACTAATATGTGAAAGGTTTTTAAGTTTTAAAAGTATAACTTATATCTAAAAGAGTATAATTGTTTTAGTAATTTTAAAGGATAAACTTATGTCTAAAGTAATATAATTGTTTATTAAGATTTAAAGGATAAAATTTTATCTCAAAAAATAGATTTTATTTATTAAAAATAAAAACCTTTGAAATGGGAAAGATAGACTTCTTCGATCAAATTGGAAGAATGAATTTCTATTTAATTTAGATTGAAAGGAAATTCCATTTAAATTAAAAGAAAGTGTTTTTTATAAGTATTTAATTTGTTAGGAGTAAGGCCTCTTAATTGATTAAAAACATGGTTTTAATAAGTATTTAATTGGTTAGGAGTAAGGAATCCTAATTGATTAAAGAAATTGGTTTTGATAAGTATTTGATTGGTTAGGAGTAAGAGCTCCTAATTGATTACATATAGTGGTTTTGATAAGTATTTGATTGGTTATGAAGGGCTCCTAATTTATTAAAAAAATTGGTTTTGATAAGTATTTCATTGGTTAGGAATAAGGGATTCTAATTGATAAAATAAAGTAGTTTTGATAAGTATTTGATTGGCTAGGAGTAAAGGCCCCTAATTGATTAAAGAAAGTGGTTTTGAAAAGTATTTGAATGGTTACAAATAAGAGCCCCTAATTGATTAAAGGAGGTGGATTTGATAAGTATTTGATTGACTAGAATTATGGATATTACAATGATTAAATGAAATGGTTCTTATGTATTTATTTTGGTACTAATGTTATGGATACATTAGACCTTTAGAAATGATGTTATGATTTGAAGGAAGAAAACATCTTTAGGAGAATGAATGTAGAATTCATTTGAGGGAATTATGAGGTTCCCTCATTATTCATGTAATATGGATTAAAATAACAACTCATGTTTTAGGAAACATAAAAGTTATGAAGTTAATATGAATTTATACTGTTAATGATGATCACAAATGAATTATGGGATTCCTTTGTATAGTTTTATTAGAGAAAACTAAATTTATGCAATAAATGGGATGTTTGAAGCTAGGTTTTCTCGAAAGGATTTTTCCCAAGATATATGATGTGTTATATGAGTTACATATTTTGATCTTGAATTTGATAAATCTTAGATGAATATAAAATATCTTTACTTGATTTTGATAAAATATTTATGATGTTATGATAATGAAACTAAATCAGGATTTCATATTTTATGTGATTTATTCTTCATGAAGTTGTAGATGATACTTGATGCATAATTAAATAGGTAGACTTATTTGCATCCCTACTTATGGAAAGAAGATTGGGTGATATTTATGAATGGTCTAATGAAGCTTACTTGATTAGAAAAAAAAAAATCTATCAAATGTATGCTTGTGGATTATAAGTACCCTACTAAGATGTGAAAGGTTTTTACATGCTAGTGATACTTGGAATCTTCTCCTAGTTAGCAAGGAATTTTATTCATTAGAAGTTAGAGAGTTAAAAATAAGGGATTGTAGGATCCCTTGAGAAGGAAACTTTGGGTAAACCTAGTTTTAAAACTCCACCTTAATAACCTAACCTTGGATAGTTGTGGAAATACAACAATTAGGTTGTTGTGTTAATGAATTGTCTATTACTAGTAATGAATGATGAATAAGTTAGTTCATCATGAAAATGAGATATAAAGTTTATTTGTATTACAAAAGAATAATTAATAATTTTACTCATTTCAAATATGATATTGATATCTTATTCACATTATGCTTAGTGAACCTGCATAGACAAATTTATGTATGGTATAGAGATGGGCGTATCCATTAAATATTAAGAAGGGAATAAGTTAGCTCATTGTGAAGATAAATTTGATAGCTTATTTACATTATGCTTAGTACACCTACATAGATAGACTTATGTATGGTGTAAGTATGGGTGCATCCTTTTAACTAAAAAAAAATATCTCTTTTGAGTTGGTTGGATTTTTGAGTCATTACATTTGGTATTAGAGCTATAGGTATGAGGGGATAGATTCTTTCATGAAGTAACTCTAAGTAGGATGGACTAGAGGCTTCCTTGGAATGTGCTAATTATTTAGGTATCTTCCTATTCAAGCCCTTGCTTAGTCTTAGGCTGAAGCTAGAAAAATCTTGAACTTTTAGTTGCTTTGAAATTAGAGCACATGGTCTTAGGACTACAATATTCCCTTGATAAAATATAGGTGTGATGGACTGGGAGCTTCATTAGATAATCTAAGGATTGATTAAGAATTTATACTAGGAAATATAGTTTTGCTTTGATTTGGCATATTGTGCAGAGCAAGGATGACCATCATCATTATCAAAAGATCAATAATGTATAAGCTTACCTAGGAATAATATCTTGCATGAAACATGAATAACCTTAGTCATTATTAAATTAATGATAATGAGATAAGTTAGTTTATAGTAAGATATAACCAACCTTTGAAGTGCAAAAATTGTAACTTATCCAACTCATTGTTAGTGGCAAAGAAGAGTGACACCTAAAACAAGGAGGATAAAGAGGATCATCTCAAAAAAATAAATTAGGGCTAGACAAAAAAGATGATTATGAAGCTAGACCTTTGGGAAAATTTTATAATAATTTGTAATAGAGAGGTAGAAAATATCATAATTTTAGTTTAGTCACTACAAGAGTAATTTGAATAATAGAGGGAACAAATGAACCAACAAAAGCAATGATTGAAAGTTATTAATCAAGTTTCCAAAATAAAAATTCTAAAAGGTAGACATGCAGACCCTACTACAAAATATCTTAAAGGCAAAAGCTTATTTAGACGTAAAGCTAGACAAGAACCTGAAGGATATCAAAGTATCCAAATTGATTGGTAAAATTAGCTGAGATATGGTTGTATGAATTGGAAATGTATATTTTTCTTGGGATATCATTATTTAGTAACCCAGATAGTAGAATTACCCTTTCATGTACATGATACAACTTTTGAATGATTGAATGAATTCAAAGCTAGCAATGAAACTTTCGAGGAATGGTTTGTTCAAGCCTTAAACAACGACCAAGATGGACTTTGATATGGTTATATAAATTTTACTTTCTAACAAGTGGAATTAATTTTTAAGGTTTATTATTGTACAAGACATTTTGGATATCCCTTATAAGCACAACGAATGATGGCTTCCAAGCAGATAGGTTTTGGGAAGGTTCTAAGCGGTGTAGCTTGGATTATGATAGATACATCTAGTGGTGTTCTAAACATTGAATTATACTCTTTACTTATTATGAACATCAACCATGGATCCTTGTGAACTTGGACTATAGATATAACATATAGTAGAAATTTTAAAGCTTAGACATACTAGTTGGGAATAAAGAAATACTTGTGTTAAAAATTTTGAGTAATTATGTTGTCATTGATATCAAGTGTTAGTTCATCTCAGTGCAAGGGAATTGATAAAAATAGGGTTAAATATTTATATTTTAAGCCCAAGATATTTGGTACAAAGCTCCACATGGTTGGCCAAAAGGTTGTCTAAATATCCCGAAGGAAGAAAATGTCTAGGCCCAAAAGGAAATAATATTATAATATTTATTATTATAATATTAAAGTTATAAAGTTAAGCCTAAGGTTCAATTATAAAATATTTATAATATTTATATTATAATATTTTATAACCCTAAGTGGGTTTGGCACCATTTTGAAAAATAATTTTTAAATTCTTAAAGCTCCGTCGACATCTTAGCAAATGGAGGTAATTCATATTTATATGGTAATGTTTGATGGCCTAAGGAGTGGATTTGAATGCCAATGTCATGTGATTAATGTGAATTTCAGATGCGCAATAATGACTAAGGAAGACAAATCTTTTATTTTAAAAACAAAGAAAAAACCTTGGATGAATATAGAGATACGATCATAAAATCGTATCACTGACTAGGTGGTTGGACTAGTGGCAGATTTCACAAGTTTCAAAGCACTAGCAGATGGTAGGTTCAGTGTTCGAACTCAGGTGATGATAGTTTTTTTCGTTGTTTTGCAATCGAGGAGGTTAAGTGACAATTAAATAGATCATCATGGCTTTTGGTACTTGTGTGGGCAGTTGGCCTAGCGGTGGCCTAAAGGGAGCTGGCATGCTCATAGGAAGTAGGCATTGTGTTTGAATCCCCTGTGGCAGTATTTTTTGTAAACGCTATTAAATTTGTTAATTGCCTAAGGTTAAGGGTTAGGTGCATGAGGGGTGTTTGATTAATTTGAGCACTATATATTTAGGGAGGAATAAGGGAATTTATATATTATTCTTTGCAATTTCTTTTGGAAGAAAAATATTATGAAATATTTTTAAAAGTGACTTTGTGGAGTAATAAATATCTATGGTAAATCCTTTCTGAATGTGTTTTGAAATTGATAGGGAATTAAAAGGTGTATGAGGTAGTTTAATTGTTTGTATTTTTCTTATTTTTGAAGGGTTTTATTTATGAGTTAATGCTATAGTTTGAGAAACCAAGAGAGTTGATTTGGAGTTTAATTGTGCACACATTTTGAAGGTTTGCTAACTCATAAAGAGGTGTTGTGCTAACCCTTTTATAGTTGCAAAAAATATTGTGTATGAGACATAATTTTTGAATACATATCTCCATAAGAAAAAGCTAAAAGGTATGGGCACATATTTCCTTATATAAGATGTTTTGTTGAATGAATATTTCTAAAACATAAGGTGGACTGAAAAGGATTGTTTGGTAAGCATTATTGAAAATAATTAAGTTAGAATATGTTCTTAATGGTTGAATGATTTGATATAGATTTTGAGAATAATATTGGGCTTGCATGGTTAAAAGAAATTGAGACATTTGTACTAGAAATTGTGAACTACTTGTACTAGGGTTGAAGACAAGTTAGTGCATCATTGTGAAATCCTTTTAAGCTAATGTTATGATCAATTTAAGAATTTGTTATGAGTATGTATTAGAGTAGTTTTGAGAAAATATTATGAGCAGGTTAGAGACAAATTTTGAGTAGGTTTGAGGTAGATTTATGATAATATTAGAGGTAAATTTTGAGTAGGTTTTGAGATATATTTTGAGCAAGTTTGAGGTAGACTTATGACCAGATTAAAGGTAAACTTTGAGCAAGTTTTGAGGTAGACCTATGAGTATATTTGTGAGTATTTTTGATCAGTGTTGATCAAATAAAAGGGGATAGAGTTCTCCTATGGAGAGATATCCACAAACCAGAGTAGTGGGGATAGAGGTCTCCTATGGATGGAGATCCATGAACCAATTGGGGATATAGAGTTCTTATATGTAGAGATATCCATGAACCAATTGAGGAGATAGAGTTCTCCTAGATCAAGTTTAATGAACTAAAGGAAATGAGAAAGAGTTATCCTATGGAGAGATATCCATAAATCAAAATATAGGGGATTGGAGTCTCCTTTGGATAGAGGTCCATAAACATTGTATTAGGGAATTGATTCTCAAAATATTCATTGAAAAAATTTATAATGAATATTTTCTCTGTGGAGTAGCCCAAATTAGGTGAACCACGCTAAATCGTGTCTCTCATGTGTGTGATAATGTGTATAATGTTTACTACTTTTATATTGTTGATATTATCATTTGGATTTAAAAGTAATTTTTTTATTTTATATTTTTCATCCCCCCTCTCAGTATAAGCTTATGTTCTTCAATTGATATCAAAGTGGGTTCCTTCGTGAAAAGCCTAACAATTTTAAGGAAGATCCCACAAGAACATATATGACCTAAAAAAATGGAGAAGAGACCATGATCGTCATAAAAGAAAAAATTTGTGTTGCTCTTAGAAACTTGGAAAATGTTAGAAGAAATAATTCAAGTTTGAAGGATTAAATCCAAGAGGATGAGGAAGCAAATATGGAACTTCTATAAAACATCACAAAACTCAAAGTAAATTGAAGAGGGAAAGAAAATTGAATAGGATATGGTAGAACAATTAAAGTCAAGAGAATTAGAATGTGAAATGTTGGAATAAGAAATTTGTCTCTCTAATAAAGAAATTTGAAAAGACTAAGGGTAAATTACAGCAAGACATAGAGTTAGGGAAATAGAAATAATATTCAAGCTCCCAAGTAACAAATACATCAAACGAAGAAGAGCCCATGACTTATGCTTTTGCATTGAAATGCAAAAACATCAATAAGGAAGAAGATAAAGAATTTCCATGGATAAAATTCAATCACAAGAACAACAAAAGAAGAAGTATGTAACCATATTATTCAAGGTACTCCAATAGGTTACAAAATCTTTTCCATGGCTATTGTTTTCCTTGTAACAAATATGGTCATGGAGCTATACGTTGCATTGGTTATGTGAAAGATAATTTTGATATAAATTTCAATTCTTTTACACCTCTCATGAATGACAATATCATATGTTACAAATAAAATAATTTTTGGCACAAGGCCAAATGGTGTAAAATAGTATTTACTAAATTAAGAAAAAATAATAGAACCTCAAAAATTAGGAGAGCAAGAGAAACTAAAGTCAATGTTGGTACAAACAGCTCTTCATGTGCAAGATAATGGAAAACAATGGTTTCCTAATAGTGGTTATTCAAGTCATATGATAAGAGACAAGATTAAATTTCTTGTATTTAAAGAAATCAATATGGGATTTGTAAACTTTGGTGACAATGGTTCAACAAAAATCTATGGGAAAGGAACCTTGAGTTTATATAATGGAAAAACAAATACCTAATGTATTGTATGTCAAGGGATTGAGACTCAATTTACTAAGTGTAAGCTAACTTTTTGATCAGGGGCACATGGTTACTTTTCATCCAAATAGATGTGAGATCAAAAAATCTAAAACTGGAAAGCTCATTGTAGATGCTAATATAACTACAAACAATCTCTACATGCTAAGTGATATTAAGGGAGAAAAGTGTTCCTTATCACAAAAATATGAGAGTTGGTTGTGGCATAGAATAATGGGTTATATGTACTTTGACAACATAGTGAAAATAAGCAACAAATAGGCAGACAAATATTTACCCAATATTGAAAGACCACAAAACACAATTTTTGCATAATGTTAGCATGGGAAGAAAAATAGAATAAGTTTCAAGTCAAAATAATTTACGTCATCCAAACCATTGAAACTAGTTCACACGGACCTATGTGGTACTAAAAGGACAAAGAGTCTACTACATGTTATTTATAGATGATTTCTCCTGAATTATTTGGGTAACATTCTTAAAAGAAAAGTTAGAAGCCCTTGATAAGTTCAAGGTATTCAAAGAGTTTGTAGAAAATGAAACAAGTAGAAGGATTAACTATTTATTATAAAATAGATGAGGAGAATTTACTTTAGGTGAATTCATAGATTTTTGTGAACAACATGGGATAAAAAGAGAATATTCAGCAACAAGAACTCAAAAAAATAGAATAGTTGAAAGAAATATAGAACTTTTAAAAACATAGCCAGAGCTATGTTGAATGAGTCTAAGATTTTATATGGTTTTTCGAGATAAGCAAATCATACATTAGTGTATATCATCAATACAGCTCAATTAAGAGTAAATCATCACAGAAATCCATATAAGCTCTGGAAAGGGAGACAAACTACTATAAAATGTTTCAAACAATTTGGAAGCAAATGCTACATAAGACGAGAAGAGAAAAATTTGGGCAAGTTTGATTTAAGATGTGATGATGGTATTTTCCTTGGCTATTACACTAAGAGCAAAGCCTATAGGTGCTATAAAAATAGGACACATATAATTATTGAAAGTGTAAATATGATAGTTTATGAGAAGACAATGTCAAAAGAACCAGCTCGATAATTTGTGTATCAAAAACTTCAAATCATATCAAATGGATGTTAAATTAGCTTTTCTCAATGTTGTCTTGAAAGAAGAGGTTTACATTGAGAAACCTAAGGGATTCAACCTAACTAATAATCTAGATTATGTATGCAGATTAAATAAGGCACTTTATGGACTAAAGCAAGCTCCTAGAGCTTGGTATTCAAGGTTGGATAAGTATCTTCAAGAATAAGGTTTTAGGAAAGGAATAGTGGATAGTAACTTATACATCAAAAATTAAGGAAATTACTTACTAATTGTGGTTTTTTATGTGGATGATACCATTTTTGGAGGTAATAATGATAAGATGTTTAAAAAAATTGCAAAGAGCATGTATAATGAATTTGAAATGTCAATGCTTGGTTTGTTGTCCTTCTTTCTTGGACTACAAATTTCACAATCAGAGAAGGGTGTATTTCTCTCATAAACCGCTTATATAAAAGACATTCTGAAGAAATTCAAGTTAGAATATTGCAAACCAATAAGTACCCCCATGGTTATAGGATGCAAATTGAGTAAATATGATGAATCTCCTGAGGCAAATTAGACATTGTATAGAACTATGATTGGTATCTTACTATATGTCACAACTATAAGACCAGATATAATTCAAGCAGTGGGATTGGTGGTAAGATTTCAAGAAACACCAAAGGAAACACATGTAATGGTAGTAAGAGGATTTTTAGGTATTTAAAAGGGACTATGTATTTTGGACTCTAGTATCCTAGAAGTGATCATTTTACTCTCATAGAATATATAGATGCATATTGGGCAGGAAATATTGGTGAAAGAAAAAGCACAAGATTATCTATTATAAATCAATGAAATACCACCTATATGTTGTTCTCCCTTAAACTTCATTTATAACTAGATGGTAGAAATCTTCTAGATATCTCATACCTTCACTAGGAATATTTTGTAACAACTATTTTGTACCTCTTTACTCTATAATAGGTATTCTTTTCTTCTTCCTATAGATTAACATCCTTCTCTTAGAAAGGGTTCTTAACTCAAGGTCACCTTGGTTAGGCATTTTTATAAGTTGATATATTAAAAATAAGAATATCAAGGACTCTTAAGATTCTCTCAAGGGTCAATCATCTAAAGGAAATCTTCAACAATCAAGTTAAGTCCTTCCAAGGTTATTAATATCTTCTTCCATATTTCAATTTATTTAATTTATTTGTATATTGGATAAATTGCTCTTGATTTTAGCTTGTTATGGTATATTGCTTTATCTAGAACATTGGTCTTATTTGTGTGATCTTTACCTTACACATATTCCCTTCAATTTTTCCATTCTTCCTACACCTACTACATATGGTGTAGATACTAAGCAAAGTATCCCTAATTTATCATAATATTATTTTAAATTTATATTAAAATTTTACCTCATGTTGCATTTGCCTACATAGTAAAGTGACCTCCTAGCTTGTCCAAGTATAGGAAAAACATTTGGGTGAACTTGATATGAACAATTCCTTATGAGATGAGTCACTATTCTACTCTAACAATTTTTCCTAATCATTATTTATGGATTCCAACATGGGTTTCCACTATACCATGCCTTTTATGGGTGGCCAACCCCTGATAAATGCATGTCCTTGAAGGATGACAAATTATCCACAAGCAACCCAATCTAAATCATAAAGTATATGTTATCTAAATAAGAAATTGTTGGGGATATTACATTATTTGATACCTTGTAAATATTTAGTTCAGGGTGTGTGTTTAATAGTTTATTCTATAGTATGTGTCATGTTATTAAGTTTGGATTATGTATCATGTAATTAAATTTTATTTGTGAGTGTGAGTTGTCAAGTTTATAATTGTGAGTTGTGTGAGTTAAGTGTCAAGTGAGGAGTAATGAGCAATCGTGAGAGACTTTATTTTTATGTAAATATGTGATATTTATTATGTAAGAGAAAAATATAAAGATTTTTATCTCTCATGAATTTGAGAGGATCCCCTCATTTTGAATTTTATTACAAGAATTCATAGATGATGATATTTCTAGACAAGCACATTTTGACCAACTCACACTTCTTGATGAAAGGTAGGTTAACACTTTAGAGTATTTATGAGTTTATCAAGACCACGTAAAGCATTCTTATAATTATAAAGTGCTTACAATGAATTCCAAGTAGGATATCTTGTTCTAAAAGAGAATCAACAAAACACCATTGCATTATCGCATGTTCATGATAAATTCATGGCTAAATGGTTAGGTCCATACATTGTCACTCACAAAGTGGGTAAAGGAACTTATAGGATTTTCATTCTAGAGGGATTTGAAGAGCCCAAACCACTTAACATCATCCACTTGAGATAATTATATGCTTAATGTGATTTATATATGTATATATACATAGCTAATACACAAAAAATAGCAAATTGCATTTCACACATTGCATTTTACACATCACATTTTACATATTGCATTTTCAAATATTACATATCACAAATTGCATTTCACACATTGCAATTTACAAATCACATTTTACATATTACGTTGTACACATTACATTCCACAAATTACATTACACACATTACATTTACACTATCATCTTCATACATTACATTTCATATTAGGGGTTCATTTACTTGGTTTAGATAATAATTGATCCAATTTAGTTTTGTTCCCTTAATAAGGGGCACCTTAAAATCATCAACCACTTCATTTCACCATTCCAAATAGTCATTTGCAAAACATATTTCCATAATCCCTGGGTTTTTTTAATCACTCAGCCACTCCTAGTATTTCCAATAGCTTCCAATACATGTCAAGTTTTCTTTAGTACCAAGACATATTTTCACTAAGAAATAATTGAGTTATGCTAATTGAATCTAAATGATATTGAACCAAACACAATTGCACATTTTAATAACATCTTGTTTCAAAGAGAGATAACACCATATTTGGGTTGAACCTCGAAGCGAAACAAGTATTCCTTTCTTGTCCCATTATGCACATAGTCCAAAAAAATAGTGGTTTTCACTACTATCACAATTTAAAAATAAAAGAAAGAGTAGAGAAAAATCTTAAAGAATTCCAACTTAGGATCAAGGAAGTGACTGATCACCAAAAGAGCTATGTTGATATGAAAATATCATTAAGAGAATTTTCTATGTGGAATAAAGTTTTCTTGATATTAAGACCCATGAAAAGTACCATCATGTCAACTAAGTTGGATCCTCACTATGTTGGGCCCTTTGATATCATTGATAAGATTAGTCCAGTAGCCTACAGGCTTGCCTTGGTTCTCAACCATCAACAATCCATGATAATTTTTGGATATCCTTGATTAGAAAATATTTTGCTAATTCTACTCACGTTTGGAATGTTTCAAAATTACATATGGCATATCCCTCAATCGTTGAGGTGGGAATAGTAAGGATTGTATAGTATCATCCCAAACTACTAAGAAAAAAAACCCTTTAGCAATTTAACGTCTACCAGGACTAGTACTTTGAAAAATGTGCCACTTGGGAAGATGTTGAAGTTATGAGAAAGCAATTCTCATATTTATTTGAATATATATATATATATATATATATATATATATATATATATATATATGCTTTTTCTTATGAGAAACACATAGGAATATGTTTATTCCAAAGGGGTGAAGTATGTAACTCCCCTCCTTGGAAAAACTTAATTTGGATATTGACCAATGGATTGAAAAAGGATAACCATAGAGTTGAGAGAAAATTGTGGAATATGATGGCTTATGACTTGTTCATCAACAAATCTAGGGTAAAGTATACCCTTCATGTAGTTGCATTATATTTTACTTGTTGTTTGAATATATCATTGGGCCATGATCTTGCTATTGGTAAAGGAGGAATTCTTGGTAGGTAGGGGTTAATGTATGGTTATCTTAAAAATCCACCTACTCAAGGATAAAACAATGAGATGTATTATGGACTTGGTTAAGCTTTGTTTTGTTTGAAGCATGGGATCAATTAATCTAAACAAGTATTATTATAACTAGCATTATTAATATTTGAAAATGTTATTACTAAGGTTAATAATTGATATTAACCCTTGGTATTAACTAATGAAGCCATTAATTTAATAAGTGCATAGTTATAACAATAATAATATTAATGAGGGCTAAGGTTGGGTAAGCCTTTTTAATCAATGGTAATGCCATGCCTAGTGGTGCTTTAATAAAGCAAAGGTGGTAAGGTTTTCTAGCATTCCTTAAAATTTCTCTTATGTTACATTGGCCATGTAAGAGGCCACACTCAAACCTATTTGAAACCCAATTAATGATATTTTTAGGATATTGAAGCAAAGGCAATCTTGTCTTGAGGAGAAAGTGGTATTGTAGTGCATTTTCAAAGTAGAGAACATTGGGTAGTTTGGAAATAAAAAAGTTTTTTATTTTTAATGCTTTGTATGCTTTTCCCTGGTTGCTATGTTTGATGGCATCTTGGCATATATTATTTATGATGTATCTTGTTGCTATGTTTGATGGTCCTTTGGGTTATATTCTTTGTGCTTTATTTGGGTGCTAAGTGGATGGTTTTCCTTGAGAAGGATTGTTGTAGTGTCAACACAAACCTATATTATATCATACTATAGTCACTAAGCCATGTTCCTATTGCGTCCTTGTGCTTGCTTCAACTTACCATTGATTTATTACTTTGGCCAATGTTTCACTCTTGGCTATCATTTAGATGGTTAAGTGTTGTAGTTTCTCAATCGTAGAAAGCTTAAACTCAATACCATTCTAGCTTCTTAAGCTTGTAGGAAAGTTTTGGTTGCCTTTGTGTTTATCGTGTTGTATAGTCCATCATCCTCTTCCTATGTAACCTAATATTCCATATTCGTATAGAACATAAAAATACTTAGCTAGGTGGTGCAGCAATGCTTCCCTTGGTGCTTCATTATATTCTAGGTTGGTTCTCATTGCAATCTATGTTTCATCATCGTTGTACTTTATTTTTGGTCAATTTATTGGATTTATCTTTCCTTTCGAAATTAGGTAGGTTTATTAGGGTTAATTTTTTATTAAATGGGAATTAAAGGTTTGATAGCATAGCTAGAGTATATTATTTATCAAACCATTTAGTTGTAATTAGAACTATGTTCTTGCTTTAGTAAATGATATGGATTATTAATGAATTCATTAGTGAAAGAATAAAGTTATGTTTATTTTCCACTTTAAAGGAATTATTTAGTAAAAGAACTATGTTATGTTCTATTTGTTGTATTTTAAAAATAATTCATGTTATGTATCTAATGTACTTTTAAAGAATTCATTAGTGAAAGAACATGGTTATGTTTTAAAGATTTCATTAGTGAAGGAACATTGTTGATTTAAAGAGTGCATTAGAGAAATATCATTGACTTTAAGAGAGTTTGTTAGTAGAGTAATATTGTTATGATTTCTTAAAATATTAATATGAATATCTTATTTCCTTATTTTTATTAATGATGGAGAGAAGTTTGTTACATTTTTTTTTAAGAAAAGTTAATATATTTTTGTTAGTTATTGAAATGAGAGTTAAGGTTTTGTGCTATTAATATCATATTAAAATTTTTACTCTTGTAATAAATCTTTGTTTGGTATAATTGAAACAATAATTTTAATTTTCATGAGACTTGAGTATGTAGGGGAACCATTATAGAGAGAAGTATGGTATTCTCTCCTTGTTTGTTTGTCAATACTCTATACATGGTTTCTTGCATTGAATTAGAGAATATTTGAAAGCGTTGCATATGGAGTTGTCCCAATTTTCTTGATAGGATTGGAACAATTATAATGGCTTTCTACGACTTGAGTATGGGATTTTCTTCTCGTTTTTTATCAATGTTTTATGTATGGTTGCTTGTATTGTGTTAGATGATGTTTGAATGCATTGCATATGGATTTTTCCTAATAACTAAGCAACTCTAGAGCTCATGAGTAATCATATTCATAAGGAATATCATGGTGTAATGTGGAACAAATATTTCTTGGATGGATGGATTTAATGTAGACTAGAATCATTTAATAAATTTTTTAGATGAAGCTTGCAAATTAGTCAAGTTGTGTAGGGCAATGAGAGCTTGATCATTGTACAAATTCATGGATTGGTTTATTTACCTATTACTCTTATTGTTGAAACGTAAAATGCTATATTATTTTGGGATATATATTGTAATGGATGTCATTGTAATTATCTTTCATAGTCGTAGAATAATGGTTATTTACATAAATTTATGATAGAACATGGATCAATAAATCATAGCTTTCATAAATATATGAAATCCTATATTTAACTTATGTTATGTCATCCTTTTCTTTCTATGCTCAATATTGTGTTATAGAGTAAATCTTGATGTTTCCAATTGATGCTTTAGTTATAGAGAGATTAGTTTCACATTGTAAAATCTATGTTGGATTTTATAAGTTATTGGGGAATGGATCTAGAAATATTTTAGAACCAAAGTGAAAGGAATAGCCCAATCCTAGAAGGAGTTGCAAAGATGCAATAGCTAGGTAGATATGAATCCTAGAAGGAGTTGTGAGTATGCAATAACTAGGAACTCAAGAACCTAAAAGGAGTTGCATTGATGCAATAGCAAGATTCTTATGAATTGATATACCTTGGAAACTGAGGATCGGGTGTACCACAACTAGGAGTTGCAAAACTATTTACAAGACAACAAAGATGATATTTCAAATGTATAGGTTCAAATGATCATGTTCATTTCCAGTTGACTGGTAATGATTTTAGTTACTATGTTCATGTGTTTTAACTAAGCACCAAGGATTTCTACCTAATTAACCTACCTAGATGGATTTAGGATAATATTGAGGAATATGCATTCCCCTTCAAGTGTTATGGGCCTTAAATGATAATTCCTACACTATGGTCACATTGTCCTATGTTTAGGAGTTTATAGTAAAACTTAAGGAATCTCTTTGGTGTCCCTTGAAATGATGAGTTTTAGTAAAGTGAACCCTAGAAAATACTATATGTTGGACACTCCTATCCACTCAGTGTCATTTTTAGGGACATTGAACTAAAATATGGTGAAGATTTGAGAATGTTAAAAAGAAGAATTGGGACTCTTGAGAACCTTGCTTGTGATACTTTAAAATCTCTCTCTCTCTCTCTCTCTCTCTCTCTCTATCTCTCTCTCAGGTTCATTTTATTGGGTTGTCACAATTAGAATTTGCATACAAGAAAAATAGATAGTAAATTAAAATCAAGGTTGTTTCCTAGTTGGTGGACAGTAGGGGTAATGCAAGTAGGTATAATTAAGTAGGCCTTGAGGATCATAAGCCTTATAATCCCTTATGTTCCTACTAAACTAACAAAACCAACTAGGAATAGAGTGATTGTTAATGCATCTAGTAAGCTCTTAGGTCAATTTAAACTTAGGTTAAGCTAAAACATGGCCAAAATCTAATAATTTCACATTTTCCAATGTATGATCAAGAATAGATTCTAAACAACAAGAGTACCATTAATATCTATAGGGAATTAAAAGAGTACCACTCTATCTAGAAATAAAATATTTTTATAAATTAACTATACAAATAACTTACGTGGGTCCTATAAAACTTACCCCTGTCATCAATTCCATTTGAATGTTTTGTCTAATAAGGACATCATGTGTTGATCAAAACCCTTAATCCATTAATGTTAAATATTAAATTTACTATAAATACTATGTCAACCACTATTTTAAACATCATAAAATTAAAAATTCAATGAGGTTTTCATGAAAAGTACTAGACTTAATCATTATATATTATAAAGCAAGGAAATACCACCTAGATGTTGTTCTCCCTCTAACTTAATTTAGAACTACATGGTAGAAATATTCTATCTATCTCATACCTTCCCTAGGAATATTTTGTAACAACTATTTTGTACCTTTTTACTCTATAATAGGTATTCTATTCTTCTTCCCATAGATTAACACCCTTCTCTTAGAAAGGGTCCTTAACTCAAGGTCACCTTGGTTAGGCATTTTTATAAATTGATATTTTAAAAATAAGAATATCAAGGACTCTCAAGATTCTCTCAAGGGTCAATCATCTAAATGATATCTTCAAAAATCAAGGTAAGTCCTTCCAAGGTTACTAATATCTCTTCTTCCATATTTCAATCTTTTTACTTTATTTGTATATTGGATCAATTGATCTTGAGTTTAGCTTGTTATGGTATATTGTTTTATCTAGAACAATGGTCTTATTTGTGTGATCTTTACCTTACATGTATTCCCTACAATTTTTTCATTCTTCCTACACCTACTACATATGGTGTAGATACTAAGCAAATTATCCCTAATTTATCATAATATTCTCTTAAAGTTATATTTAAATTTGACCTCATGTTGCATTTGCCTACATAGTAAAGTGACCTCCTAGCTTGTCCAAGTCTATAAAAAACATTTGGGTGAACATGATATGAACCATTCCTTATGAGGGGAGTCACTATTATACTCTAACAATTTTACCTAATCATTATTTATGGATTCCAACATGGGTGTCCACTATATCATACCTTATATGGATGGCCAACACCTGTTAAATGCATGCCCTTTAAGGATGACAAATTTTCCACAAGCAACCCAATCTGAATCATAAAGTATATGTTAATAGAATAAGAAATTGTTGGGGATATTACATTATTTGGTACCTTGTAAATATTTAGTTTAGGGTGTGTATTTAATATTTGAGTCTATAGTATGTGTCATGTTATTAATCATGGATTATGTATCATATAATTAAATTTGATTTGTGAGTGTGAGTTGTCAAGTTTATAATTGTGAGTTGTGTGAGTGAAGTGTCAAGTGAGGAGTAATGAGCAATCATGAGAGACTTAATTTTTTATGTAAATATGTGATATTTATTATGTAAGAGAAAATTTAAAGAGTTTTATCTCTAATGAATTTGATAATATCCCCTCATTTCAAATTTTGTTATAGGAATTCATAGATGACGATACTGCTAGACAAGCACATTTTGACCAACTAACACTTCTTGATGAAAGGTAGGTTAATTCTTTAGAGCATTTATGAGTTTATCAGGACCGCATAAAGTGTTCTTATAATTACAAAGTGCTTACAATGAATTCCAAGTAGGAGATCATGTTCTTAAATAGAATCAACAAATCACCAATGCATTGTCGCATCATCGTGATAAATTATTTGCTAAATGGTTAGGTCCATACATTATCACTCACAAAGTGGGTAAAGGAACTTATAGGATTTCCAGTATAGAGGGAGTTGAAGAGCCCAAACCACTTAAAATCATCCACTTGAGAGCATTCTATGATTAATGTGATTTAGACATGTATATACATGGCTAATACACAAAAAATAGCAAATTGCATTTCACACATTGCATTTTACACATCACATTTTACATATTGCATTTTCAAACATTACATCTCACAAATTGCATTTCACACATTGCACTTTACAAATCATATTTTACATATTACATTGTACACATTACATTTCACAAACTATATTACACACATTACATTTACACTATCATCTTCATACATTACATTTCATATTAGGTGGTCATTTACTTAGTTCAGATAATAATTGATCCAATTCAGTTTTGTTGTCTTAATAAGGGGCACCTTCAAATCATCATCCACTTCATTTTAATATTCCAAATAGTCATTTGCAAACCACATTTCCATAATCCCTAGGTATTTTTATTCACTTATCTACTCCTAATTTTTCCTACAACTTCTAATACATGTTGAGTTTTCTTTAGGACCAAGACACATTTTCACTAAGAAAATATTGAGTTATGGTAATTGACTCTAAACTCTATTGAACCAAACACAATCGCACATCTTAATAACATCTTGTGTCAAAGAGAGATAACACCATATTTGGATTGAACCTCAAAGTGAAATGGGATTCCTTACATGTCCCGTTATGCACATAGTCCAAACAAACAATGGTTTTCACTACTATCACAATTTTAAAATAAAATAAAGTATAGAGAAAAATTCCCAAAACTCCAAATCGTGTACACATCACACGCCATAGATCCTCAACTTGTAAGGATAGAACTACATTTCTAGTCATACGATAAGGTATTTTGAATCTCCAAATCTTAGATATAAAATTCTTGGACTATGATATTAATCTCCACCAGGGCTATAAATGCTTGACTAGTAGTGGAGTACGTTCATGCATGGTGATACATATCTTTTAAATAGATATTTGACCACACATAAGGCAAGATAGCTTATTGGTATCATACATAATATATTTCATCTCAATCCAAGTTGATATCATTGCATACTACTCTACCACTAGTTGTTCAAGCCTTACCCAATCCTCCCCACTCCAGCCTAGAGATCTCTCTAGAAAATCCTCCATATCATCATTCATGCCATATCCATCACTTCCAAGCCCTAGATCCTACTCTACTATATTCCTCACCCATATCCCTCAACTACTAGATCAAAGGTGTATACAACAACTGGGAGACTCATCTACCTCCTCCTGCTCGGTCTCTACCTCATCCTCATTTCCATTCCCATAATTCACTACCAAAATTGGTACCCATGGTGGTTGTTTAGAGAACCATTCATCATACTATATAATAGTTCCCACATCATCCAAATTAGGGATATCTATCTCCTCATCATCCTCATAGGTCACCCTCCATGCCTTAGGACAAGGTAAACCCGTCTCATCCTGATGATGCATGTATAACATTGGTGCCTTAGGAACACCTTACCTCAACCCAAACTATAATAGCACCTGTGAGAACTACATGTGCTACACCTCAGTCATGTGCCTCCCAAACATCCACCTAGTCTATTGTATCCTTCATATATGTTATCCATCACTAGTCTAAGTGGCACCCTACTATGGTATCCAAAGCACTTGATATGATGAGCCTATAGATCCCTGTACCACTGGCTAGTTCGAACAAGATGACTTGGTTGCACCTCCTCTATCATAGGCCATATCATAGCATAGTTTTAATCCTTATCCCATACCTTAGTAGGTAATCCTATAGGTCAAGCCACACTGAATTGCTACCAACCCCAATACTATAGTAGAAAACTACATCCAAGTCCCTTCTACCCCTACTTCCTCATATCGTACAACTCCTCATATAAACATGCCAACAATGTAGGTGCTCATGCATACATCCAAGGTTTATTGATCATGTCATCCACCAGCTTGATCAAGTTCCATGGGAACTAACAACTAGTATTGTTCGGGGCCACTATGTTAGCAAACACGAACATAACCAATGTGAGTAGTGCATCCAACTTCTTATCCACATATATAGCCAAGTATCATATACCTCAACCCTTAACAATCACATGTCGACATCCATATCCAAAGATGCAACTCATCTCATGCCCCTTATCATGTCCAAACTTGACATGTAACTGGTAACTTGAGGATGTGATATACATCCGCAAGTGTCACTTTAATATCTCTAGTAAGGAGCTAAAAAGTCCCCCTATCTGAGTCTGATATCTCTACCAGGGCAAAGAGATACCCCTAGTCCGCCCTCACCACATCAATCCAAGATGCCCTAGCCAGCCCCACATCCTCCAACCAATCTCACTCATCCTTTCACAATACCTTTCTCACATCTGGGATGAGAGCTGAGAACCAATGTTGAGCCTCCAAAATCCTCAACTATAGCATAACAAAGTAATTACATTAAAGTCACATTGATTTTCATACACAAAGAAAACAAACACAATTTTTTTTCATAAGTTCAAAAAAAGAGTGCCAAGGACACTTACCTTAGTAGCATACACATTTATTTTTACCACCATATCCGCATCCTCCATTTCCATAGCTTCTGCACCATCACACTCCTTCATTCACTCCCTCAAATATAGCTTCTAAAATTCATGATTGTAAGAATGAATCTAATTTGACCTCTACAAACCACTTATAGTTGTTTCTAGTGCACAATAATTTCTGTGGGCATTCATAGTCACATTAGGACGCTACTCTACATTTGTAGTGTAGTATCCAAAAATCATATTTTTGAGACCTAACTCCTCCATCTTGTGTCCCAAAATTAGCTTTTAGAATAGTTTCTTGGGTTTTTTGGGTTTTTTTGAATGTTATAACTTTATTATATTTTGTTATACCTTAAGTTGAGATCGGATATTTTAAATTAAGGTTCCTTATTGTAAGAGGGAATTGTGCACCAAATTTGGGTGCAATCCGACTCATTTCTATTTTTAGTAGCTTTAAGAAAAAAGGCATCTTTTAGGGTTTCTTTGGTTTTTAGTTGCTATAATATGGATTGTATTCTCTTGGAGAAAGGGTATGAATTTAGGAATGAGAAGAATATCAATTTGCATATTTATTCCATTATATTGCATTTGTGTTATGTTATTGGAGTCCATTTGTTGGTCTCTTGTAGCTGAGTTTACACCAGTCCCTCATCTTTTGAGTGGGACTATGCTAAGACCAATTTGCTCAAAATTTATCATTGATGGGCTTGTTCATGGGGCTTGAAACATGGAAAAAATCACATCTCAACATTCATTTTACATTGATAGTCATCATGGACACACGCCTTTCCTAGGTTGATTGGTTCCAATTGAGGGGATTATCCTATAGTCACTATCCGATCCTCCAAGTTTGACTCTTTCTATTTTTTGCATTTACATATTTGCATTTCAATGATGTCAAAAGACACTTTCATAAACAAAATGGAATCACCCCAAAATTAGGGTAACCAGAGTTGATTTTTATTTCCCACAATGGGATACATCTTACATTATCATGGCATTTACACTTGGTAAAAATCCTTTCTCTATTGGGGCAATAATAGAATAAATTAATTGCACTTCACGATAACCATTTTCCTCTGTTGGGGCAAAAATAGAATTATTTTACATCATTTATATCATATTCACTTACATCATACACTTACACTTACACCATTGACTTGCATTTTCATCGCACAATTATGTCGATTGGCTTGTGAGATTTATTCTTCTCTCATTCCCCAATTGAATGGGTAAGCTGCACAATAAAATTCTTTTGTCTTCAAGTTCCATTCCAAGGAAATATATTTGCTTCTTCATCAGGCTAAAACCAAGTATCTCGTATTTTTCATTGCATTGTATTTGATGCAACATGATACAAAAAGGGGCATCTATAGGCACAAAATTCTAGCTGCTTGTCATCCATATGTGTTTTTGATATTAATCCACCCATTATATATATGTATGTATGTATTTTTTTAATATATATTATTATTTTTTATATTATATTTATATATCTAATAAACATATATGTATTTGTGTAAATTAATCCTAACTCTCTACCACTTTTAAAATCAACCATCCCTCCAACTCAATCCATGCAATTTACCCAGATTTAATCTCCACCCTTCCTCTTGTTTTAATTTTGGCCACACATTTTGTGTCATTAAAACCCTAACATGTGTAAGGGAATATTATAAAATAGGAGTCATTTTGATGAATCAAACCCTTGGAAATCCCTAATATTCTTGAATCTTAATCTTGAGTCTTTGATTTTCTGTTATTGAATTCTCTCAATGAATATTTGCAAATAATTATCAGATATCATTAAGCCCTTCTACCCTATCCATCTCACCATAATTCCTACCCTCCATCATTGTCCTTGCCCCATTTTCATCCACCTTTGCATAACCCATGTAGAGCTAGATCTCGTTATATAAAACCTTCCTCAGCCCTCGAACACCCTGCTGCATCTACCACCATCACAGAATGCACTAGTGCATCTGCCACCACAATAGAACACCTTTGGGTGTTTACTGCAATAGATATGTATTCCTACAACCCTCTGGTACCATTCGGGCATCCTCGCGACCATCATCTATATATATAGAAGTAGAATTTTCAAGTGACAAGGTAAGAAGTTATTTGCATTCATTTCATATTCCTACACTTTATTTTTAATATTACATTGCAACATCTAGGGTTTAGTTATTATTTTATCTTTTTGAGGGCCTCACATTGTGGAGCCCTCATAGGTATTACTAACATCTTTTGTTTTTTTAGATTGCAGGTACAAGAATCATACATCTGGTAGCTGCTAAAGCTAGGGTGGCCCTTTTAGGATACACAAGCCCACACGCAACATCGTTGGGATTGAATATAAGCACAAAGATACCAGCCATTCCTTTCAACTAGGGTTTTGGATAACCTTAATATATTTAATATTTTATCAATATAAGCATTGTAAAAACCTCATGTTAGGGTATATTTATTGTATCATTTGAGATCCACCTGCATTAATAAAAAGAGTTTATCTATCTTGTGCAACCTTTATGTATTATTGTACTTCTTGTCATTTTATCTTGTGTATTTATGTTGCTTGATTTATGATTCACAAAAATTATGGATAAATGGGCCAATATAGGCATCTATGTTTGTATAAAACTTCATTATGGAACTGATGGCCACCGTAACCTTAGAATCTGGAGATTTTTTCAATAATATGTTTTGATACGAAACAAGGGGTACAGTCCATTAAAACCTTATAACATTTGTTTGATTAAACATATAAACACAAAAAAGTATTAGGATAAGTAAAATAAAAGATATGAATATGAGAAATGTTTTGGCCAAGTTCTAAATATTTTTATTTGTGTGCATTGATATCTCCACTTTATGTTATGGTTGTGGTTCCTTAGAAAAAACTTTAAATAATTTCACTTGAGGGATAGAGAAGAAACTCAAATTTTCTCTAGACTAATTTATTGTTAGAGTCTATACTAATTTTTGGAAGTGTTGGATTTTAAGCTTAACTATATCAAAATATCATAATCTCCAATGTAAATAATCCAACATTATAGGTCAAAATATCAATTATCAAGAGTAGAATTATATACGAGCAATCAAATATATATCCAAGCCAATATAATAATAAAATAGTATTTTTTTATAATATCAAATATGAATGTAAATGACCAAAATCATTCATGTGCATGCACTAAGAACAATTACAATATGAAAATTGATCAAAATATGTATACAAGAATTATTATGAATGCTTGCTATGTGATGATCACTATAGACCATTTTCTCTTACATTGTATGGATCTTTATCTCCATAATATAGACATAGAAGATGACTCTTCACATACTTTACTATTTATATCCATATGATAGCTCCCATGACCTTTGGCTTATCATATTGCCAGTGGTATATTTTAGAGTATATTACATCATTTGGTTCATGTAAATGTACCACCCTTGGTACATAACTAGAGTAGTAGATTACTTTAGGGGGTAGTTAGCTAGTTACTTCAATTAATATAATAAATGCACAAGTGTCTATGTGCAAGTTGTAAATGTGCAAGGTTTCCTCTTGTATAGCTAGGTAGAGTGTTGGCCACACAAAACATATTTCTATATAAAGGGCCTCATAGTGAGTGGTAAGATATCATAGTAAGTAATAGTGTGCATATTTGGTAGATCACCATATAGATTGGTTATGGATATAGTGTAGTTCTTTAGAATCAGTTTTGAAGTGTATATTTCCTCCATTTTTGCATTGTATCATTTTCAACACTTTCCATTAATAGAATATTTCAACATATTACATTTTTTCATATTCAACATCATGTGATTGCATTATCCCTTGGCATACAATAGTGGTATCATATCCATGGTATATCAATAGGCATAGGTAGAGCCACAGAACGTCACTAGGAATAGGAAAATCACAAGAATGATTGAGAGGAGAAGAAAATATTAGTTTTAAAAATTTTGAGATTACATTTGGCTAGAGTCTTTCCACAGAGTTGTAGAAAAACTCATGAAGACTAGGAATCAACATTCATTCCACTAGATTAACAAATCAACTAATGAAGAATCATCGTTGACAATATTTAGAATCAACTTACTAATACTTTCTTGAAGGAAAAGGAAACTAAGGGAATCCTTCTTGTAGACTAGAATATTCCATATGAAAAGGCCATAGAATCCTTGGTCCATAATAAAAGGACATAGAATACATGGTCGATAAGAAAAGGCCACAAAATTCTTGATCTAGAAGAAAATGTCATAGAAGCCTTGATCCATAATAAAATGTCATAGAAGCCTTGAACCTGAAGAAGACTCCAGAGAAGAGTCCATGAAAGATAAGAGAATGGTGATCTCCTTTGTTGTTTTTAGACTTACTCTACAAGAATTTGAAGAGACACATCAAATATATCATTGAAGAACTTCCATACCTATAAAATATAGATAAGGACTATTAAAATGTCATGTTCCAAAGATCTGTAAAGAAGATCTCATTGAAAATAGTTTTGTATTTGAAGGTTAAAGGAAAGGTCTCATCATGAAGGTTAGAGAAGCTACGAGACTAATGCTAGCTTTTGAGCATATATTCAATGGAAGATATCTAATAGAAGTCTTAATAAGATGTAATTAATATGAAATAAAGTGAGTCTATAATATGATTGAAATATACTATAAATAGAAATGATAGAATTATAATGTAGTATGGAGGAAATGGTCACTTCATTACAATGAGCTAAAGAGCTACATTGTGCTCCATACAGTAGCACCACTATATACTACACTACACTAGATAAGAAATTGACTTGATACTTACTTGATCTATGAGGCCCTTTATATAGGAAGATAGATTCCTTGGTCAACACTCTACCTAGTTGTATAAGGAGACACCTTGCACATTACAACTTGCACATTGCCACTTGTGCATTTATTACATTGCTTGAATTAACTAGCTAAATTCCCCCTAAAGTAATCTCCTACTCTAACTATATACCTATGGTGGTACATTTACATGACCCAAATGATGTAATATACTATAACTCTAACACCCCTGTATTATATTATTTGGGTATTGAATATTTCAATCTTCAATATGGATCTTCTTCTTTGTCTTGGAGCTTGTATTCTTCTTCTCTATTTTTTGTAACTTGTTTAAGCAAGTGGTTAGTGTCTTCATAACCTGTTGTTTTTTCTAAAATATCTTTGACTTCATAATCATTTGTAGATTCTTTCATTTCTTTGATTTCCTATATCCTTTGAGCTAGGTATCATTTTTATTCACTTTTTGATACTCTAATTGGGATAATTGGTTGGGTGCTAACCTTGTTTCTGATTTTGATATTTTTATGGTTGAAATTTGCTCCCATTGTTTATCTAATTTCCTTGATTCTTATTTCTAGTATTGAATCTTCAATAGTTAGTGCTATGACCTTTTCTCTTGCATATCTGACAATAATTGTTATACCATGGTCTTCATCCTTTTGATGATGAAGCAATATTTCTCTGTGGATTGTCTTTTGATACCAATGCAGTGTTAGTCATTTTATATTTAAATATATTCTCTACCTCATATTATTGAAAAATATTTATTAGGTCATAAAAAGAAGTATCTTTACTTAGCACTTGTAAAGATGTTACCAAATGTTTGTAGCTATTTGGAAGTGCTCTCATGGTTACTTGAGTAATAAGTTCATAGTTGATTTAATATCTACTACTTTTCTTAGGAATAGTTTTATGCTCTCACCACTATTCATTTTTAGAGAATGTAGTTCAGTTTTAATATGAAGGATAGTGGTTTTTTTTTTTTCCTTCAAATGTCTTTTATAAGATTTTCCGTACTTCTGTAGATATCTTTGCTGAACTGATATAAGGTTGTATTTCATTGATGATAGCAAATGTTATTATCATTAGATATTTTGCATCATTTTCATAAGAATTTTGAATTTTAGTATCACCTATGTTTGGTATTTTTGTTGTTCCTTGAGTTATCTCCCAAAGTTTTTAATACACTAAGATTTCTTTAACCTTGTTTTCTAAGAGAAATAATTTGGTCCCTTAAGTAATTAGGATTATGCAATAAAGAATTTTTTTGATTCCATGATGATCCTTTTGGTCTTATTTTAATTTCCCTAGTATTGATTTGATGATGCCTTGGTGAAATTCTAGGTTTTGTAGAATACCTTATGTCTCCCTAGTAATTTTAGATATGTTGAATGATAGATAAAGTGTTTTTGAGAATAGTAGTTCAATTTAGAGTTGATTTTATAAAGTTCTATAAATAGCAAATACCAACTTCTTGTACACCTTATTTCTCCTATTGAACTTAAGCCCTTATTATTTTGATGAGGTTTTATTTATTGGAATACTTGTCCCTTTAATTTAAGTTTGAGACAAGTATAGTAATTAGTTTTCAACTCTTGATTTTCCTTATAGAACCTTCTTTTATAGCCTTTGATAATATGATATTTAATGTTTCTAAATTCCAACTACCTATTTTGGTGTAGTATTTACTTATAACTCCCTAATATGGAATTTTAGAAAACAATGATATTTGCAATGTTAGATAATAATCTATTAGGTATAAATCCTTATTTCTCCTATGCTTTAGATTGTAAATATTAGGCTATTTAATATATATTCCTTTTTAATATTGCTTTCAAATATGGTTGATTTTTCTTAATGTTTCAACCTTATATTATACCTTATATCTCCCTATTAATGAAAGCAAATTGGAATAAGATATAGTCTTACCTTTGTGATGCCCCAAACCTCTATGTATCTGGTATTGATTCTTAGACGTAGATGACAACACTCTTTAATGCTATTTTTATCGTTATCTCCAACATATGGATGTATGCTTTAGCTTCTATTTAACTTGCATGATGACTGGTTTTTTTATAACACTATTGTGACAATGGATGCTTCACATCTAACTGCTTTTACTAGGAGAATTCAATGTTGTTAGTAATAGAAACAAATTATATTATATTATAAAACAAATGAGTACAATATATAGGCATAATCCTATAATATTATGATATAAGAAGATTACAATATATAGGCAGGAGGCCTATATGAAAGTATGACAAGTGTCAAGTGAAACTGATAAGTGTCAAAATAGAAGGTATAGTGCACGTTAATTCTAATAAATGTTATATTCCTATTTTTGTTATGATGTTGATTCTACTTTGTAATTCTACCATAAAATTAGCTTCTGATGCCACTAAAAATTTGGCCTTCAATGCTCGACTTTGTTTTAACTTTATTATGATGCTTTCTCCAAGATGGGTGCTTCTAAATAGAATGGAATCTTCTTCATTTTGGACAAGTGGTGAATGGGAGTTACAAATTGGAATTATTTCAATGCTCATAGAAATATAACATGTATAACCTCCTCAATATTCATTGTAATTTCTCTTTATTAGGTTCTTAAAATTTCTTGAGCAGTAAGAGTTGGGATGGCATCATAGAATATTTTTGCCAAGTGGAACTCAAGGTCTTTGCATGTAGATATTTACTATAACAATCCATAAAGAATGTTATAAATCCTCTTGCCATTTTGTACATTTATTTCTTGGCTTGCTTCATTTCATTAATAATAAAGAACCTTTTTATTTTGCAAGAATTTTTATGAGGACATTGGATGGTGCTAGATGTGATGATCCCATGTTTTATGGAGCTCTAAATGAATGTTTTTTAACTGACCTTAGTGCTTCTTTTTATGGATGTTCTTATCCAAGTTTGATACATTGGATATAGCACATTTTCCCCTTATTATATATTCTCCTTTTAAGTGTAGATAGTACTTTGTAATAGCTTCTTGTAGTATTGTTTGTTCCACATTGATAGAAACAGATTTTGATGCATTTTTATGTAGATGAGCACCCTTTAATATGGACCTTTATGATGTCCTTTTTGTCCATGTAGATGTATATTGATAATGGCCTTATGTGTCCTTTGATAGTGTAGGTGAATTTTTACCTTTGGATGCTTTGATATGGAGCAATGGTGTCTTTTGACACCTAAAATCTTGAGCAATATGTGCTCTTCGATGGCTTTATTTTATTGCTTGAAACCTACCATTATACCTACTCGAATGATGGTCATTCTCTTTATTTTATTATAAGACATTTTGTCCTTCTTTAATGGACAATAATGGTGCTTATATTAGATATATTTTACACCAATATGATGGGCCGAATATCTCTTTTTGAAATGTTCCTTTTCCTTTTGATGAGGTAGCTCCTTGCCTTTAGTAATTCCTTTTTCTTGGATAATTTAGTAAGAGTAAAACCAAGCTAATAATTTGTACATAATATGCACCCTTTTGAAGTAGAAAATTTTGCACTTATTATTTTAATGAAACCCTAAGTGCACTTTAAATCTAAGACTCTCCAAGTCTCGGTTTGAAGCATTTATGCTGATTTTAATGGTGACTTTCTTTTCCACTCCTTGGAGGAATTTGATCTAATTTTTGTGTCTTATTTGGGCCATGAAATTTTGTAATTTTTGTGCACCAAATATTTTCTCTAGACACTTTGATAATCTTATGGTTTTTGTGTCCTTGATCTTTAATCAACAAACATAAATTAACCCTTTTGAAAGTAACTGGTTAGAGATCAACTAGTATAGTTCCAATGCACCTTTAATGGTAACAATAATATCACCTTATTTCTCAAGTAAATGAAATATCAAAATAATTTTAGATGCACTTAATAATATCTACAACTTTTAATAGTAATATGTAATTTACCCTTGATGAGTATTCTGCAATTTTTTACTACAATCAATATTGTAGGATATAGTCTTCTTGCTTTCTAGATAGAAAATAGGTAGATAATTTTCTTTCTTTCAAAAATATCCAAATCCTATTTAATGTGCAAATAATTCTTAAAATGAATTTCCCTTTTTGTACTTGAATATTATAATGCTCTATATTTCTGCAACTTTTAATCCAAATATGGTGCTTAATAGGATATGATAATGAACCCTAATTTGAAGTTCAACTAATTGCACCATATTTGCTTATATATTTGATGGATTCTAAAGTAAATGTAGATCTTGGTGTTTTTTATTTACCAATTTTATATTTTGTGGTGCTTGAATTCGTAGATTCTTGTTGGCTGTCCATAATAGCTTCCTAATTCACCTAGCTATAACCTTGAAATTTCTATCTTGAGCCTTGGATTTGATGGCTTGATCCTTATAGTGATATTTGCTTTTATACTATAGATTTAAAGAACTTTATCTGAATTATGCCTTCTTTCTATGAGATATAATCTCTAAATATCTTGGATCTAGTAGGCTTCTTATATCTGAATTCTCCTTCAAGATTCTTATCGAATTCTAACTTCAAACATGATCTTCTTCTTCTCAAGATTCTAAATGTCTTGAGGTCTTCATTGGATTATTATTATGGGATTTGGCACTCCTTTCCAAATTCTTCTTCTAGTATTTGGCACACATTTCCAAATTCTTCTTCTCTTGGGCTTGTTGTCAAATGGCAACAATTGTCCCAAGTCCTTCACTATCAAGATCTTTCTCCTTGGTAGTGTATTTCTCCAATGAGTTATCCTAGGAACTATTTTGATGATGCTTCTATGAGCTCTACAATAAGGCTTTCCAAGCCTTATTATTTTTCCTTGAGATCTCTCCAAGATATTTTATCTTGTAGCTTCTATGGTCTTCCAATTGACACATTTTCTTCAACCTTCTGCTTCTATAAGTTTTGGTGATCAAATATTATTATTGGATCTCTGATTCTATTGCTTCTGGATTTGAACAGGAATATCCTAGTTTTATTTCTTCTATAAATAAAAGCTATTCAATGAAATATTCTCTTGATCTCTTCAAGTCCTTCTTGAAGGAAATATTATATTAGTAAAGGAGATAACCAATATCCTATTTCTTGGACTCTTCTCTAGAGTATTCTTTAAGAACTCCTTGCTGGATTTTTATTCTAAATCAAGAATTTATCTTCTGAATCAAGAAATTTTATTTTTGAGTATTCTTTTGAGTCAAGAATTTATCTTATGAATCAAGAAATTTTCTCTAAAATTTTCTTCAGAAACTCTTCTTTAGAGTGTACTTTTGAATCAAGAATTATTCTTCTAATTTTTCTTTAGAATTAAGACTTGTATGACCTTCTTCTTGATCAAGTTTTCTATGGCCTTTTATGCTTTAAGGCTTACCTAGCCTTTTCTTCTTCAAGGTTTCTCTAGCCTATTCTTCTTCTAGGCTTCTTTAGCCTATTCTTCTTCTAGGCTTCTTTGGTATTTTGTTCTTATGCACTCTACAAGTATTAATATTGAATGGAGATCACCAATATCCTATCTCCTCCTTGACTCATCTTCTAGAGCATCTTCTTCTTTGATTTTACTATAAGGCTACTGTGGCATTTTCTTTACTTCTATATTTGCAGGATTGTAGCTCTTGTAATGAAACCTTTCTCGAGGTCTTTTAAATATTCAATATTCTCCTTGTTGCTGCAAGTACAAGAATGATTCTAAGAACATATTCTTCCAAAATCTCTTGTAGTAAGCTTCCCAAACTTTTTCTAAATCTCTATTTTCTTGCAACAAGTTGTTAGAAATTGGAATTGAAGAATTTATAATTATGGAGATAATAATCTTCACTAGTTGATTTTTCAATCTAGTGGTATGAATATTTATTCCTAGTCTTCATGAGTTTTTCTTCTGCAACTCTATGGAAATACTCTAGCCAAATATAATCTCATAATTTTTGCAACTGAGATTTATTTCAGTCCTCACTTGTGATTCTCTTCCTGTTATTCTTGACCTACTAGACTTCTCTTATGATGGATGTAGGCCCTCCTATGTTGATTCATCATGGCTCTGATATCACTATTATATTTGGAGGATACATGCAATGGAAGATATCTAACACACGTCCTATTAAGAAGCAATAAGTATGAAATAAAGTGAATCTTCAATATGACTAAAATATACTATAAATAGAAATGATGAAATTACAATGCAATATGGATGAAATGTTCACTCTATTACTATGATCTAAATAACTACATTGTGCTCCATACAATAGTAGCACTATCTAGTACATTGCACTAGATAAGAACTTGAATTAATAGTTACTTGATCTATGAGGCCATTTATATAAGAAGATAGATTCCTTGGCCAACACTCTACCTAGTTGTACAAAGGGACATATTGCACATTAAAAATTGCACATTGCCACTTGGGAATTTATTACATTCCTTTAAGTAACTAGCTAACTTTCCCCTAAATTAATATCCTACTCTAACTATGTACCTAAGGTGGTACATTTACATGACCTAAACGATGTGAAATACTCTAACTCTAACAACTAAAGACCTTGTAGAGGTCTCAAGGAGAAACAAGAAGAAGACTTGGAGAACCTCATTGCATAAGCCATCAAAGAATTTCCTAGGATAACTC
The DNA here is from genome assembly GCA_028583015.1 of Wollemia nobilis. Classification (NCBI taxonomy): domain Eukaryota; kingdom Viridiplantae; phylum Streptophyta; class Pinopsida; order Araucariales; family Araucariaceae; genus Wollemia; species Wollemia nobilis. The sequence continues at coordinate 4,510,557 of JAQPPZ010017000.1, read as the reverse complement.
ATTGGAGAAATTCACTTCAAAATATAGTGGAAGAACTTGGGATAGTTTTTGCCATCTAAAAACAATCCCAAAGGAGAGAGATTTGGCAAACAATTTGTCAAACTTTAGAAATAAGATTCATTTGAAGAAAGACCTTCAAATTCTTAATAAGAAAGTCTTGTTTGAATTCAAAACTCAGATAGAGGAAAACTACCAAATCCAAGAAGATTTGGATATTGCCCTTCATAGCTAAAGAAGGCACATTTCAAAGATAAATATTTTTTGGATTCATAGCAAAATACTAAAAGGATTCTTGAAGGATAATATTTCAATGAATAGATTAACTACTAAATAAAAAATATCAAGATAAAATTACTGGTTACAATACTTTAGAATTCCAAGACATATTCTTAAGAAGAAGTTGAAATCATCTACTACAATTTTATAGTAGACTAGAAGCATTCATAGTTATGAGCAACAACCAATCTAGAAAAGAAATTTGGTGAATCAACTCACCAAGATATTCATCATAAAAGGTAAGCAACTTAGGTGCAAAAGGTTCATTAATTGAACACTTAATTCATATTACTACTTAACTTAATTAAGCACCTTATTAGAATTTGGAAGTTGCAAAATAGTAGGATGCATTTTAAGTCCTCAAAGAAGGTGTAGAAGATAATTTTTGTTAAGGTTCATTACTTGCATATTAATAGGAATTAGATACATTCCTCCTATTATATAATTATTGATAAGAGGACTACATTAAGGAATTTGCAGTGATCATTAGTGCAATTAAAACTACTTTGAGAGTTTTTTAATAGGAGTAAAAAGGTAATATTATTAAAATGCATTACATTAGAAATGTTATTGGTTCATTGCACTATACTAGTTGCTCATTAACCTAGATACTCTCAAAGGGTTATTTTATGTATTGATTGTTAAGATCAAGGACATAAAAATCTGCAAATATCAAAGTGTCTAAAGACACTATTCATAACTCAATACCAACAAGGTATTATAGGTAGGAAAATCCATATTCCAAAAAAAGAAGCAATAATAAATCTTGGATTTGAACAGTATTGAATAAAATGTACAATTGGTATAATTGTACGTAGGGCAAGTAAAATGTAAAATTTGATATAAATTATACAATTGGCAAGAAAAATGTACAATTGGGTGGAATTATACAATTAGAAAAATAAATAAAAATAAATAAATAAATATAAAATGCATGTGAAATGAAATGAAATGTAAATACATGCAAATGAAATGTAATTTGATGAAAATCAAATTAAACTTTAGAAACATTAAATTATTGTTATTAATGTGAGTTACGAGCAGTTGTAAATAATGAATTGTCTCAGGAAACCACTTTGGAATGGCCTGGATAGCCATTATAAGCCCCCCATTCAAATTTTTGGATTATTGGTTGATGGTTGGTTGTAGTTCAGTTGTAACACCCCAAATCCCCAACCAAGGGATGAGGAATGCCACTATAATTTTTTTTATAAAAATAAAAAATACAAATTTAATCTACTCTTATAACTAGCAAAGAATAATGTAAACTAAAACATCCATTAAAGTAATCATAAGAATCCAACCACGAGATACATTAACACAAATACAAGGAGAACCAATATCCATAAAACATTCATATACCCTTCGGAAAACCCTTATGGGAAAACCCAACCTGAAATATATTCCATTTTATTGCATAAATTTGGTCTCTTACAAATACAATGATCAATGGTCCTTTGCTCTCAAAAGTATCCAATACAATGCATAGAACACATAGTTCATACGACTTAGCCGTGGGTAGTTCATTTAACCCACATAGTACATTGATTAACTAAATTTTCAACACTTTAATTAATCCATTTCTCCTTTACTAAATTACCTAAAGTCTCATACCTTTAGATAATTTAATAATGACTTCCTCCTTTACTAAGTTACCTAAAGTGCCATACCTTTAGATAATTTAGTAATCCAATACTAGATGCTAAACCATTATAACATCTATACTTCCCAATATAGACCGTGTTACTTCCATTTTAACATAATTCATGTATTAAATAGAGCTATGTTATTCACCTAACAACATAACTTATCATTAAAATACAACTATGTTATCCACATCATAACATAATCCAGATTTAGCTATATCTATTTCAATACAACTCCATAATTCTAGGCTATATCCCTTCCAATATAAATTAACTAGATTAACATATATTTATTCCAATATAATTTAACCATTAACTACAATCTATGTTAAACAACTATAACATAAGTATAGTTACTCTTAGTTATAATTTATGTTAACACTATAACATAATCATAATTCCTCTAATCACAATCTTATGTTAGCGCCTCTAACATGATCATAATTACTCTTATTACAATCTATATTAGCATCTCTAACATAATCATAATTGCTCTTATTACAATCTATGTTAACATATCTAACATGATCATAATTACTCTTATTGCATTCTATGTTAGTACATTCTATGTTAGTATATCTAACATAATCATAATTGCTCTTATTACAATCTATGTTAACATATCTAACATAATCATAATTGCTCTTATTACAATCTATGTTAGAATATCTAACACAATCATAATTTCTCTTATTACAATCTATGTTAACATCTCTAACATAATCATAATTGCTCTACTTACAATCTATGTAATATTCCATTAAGTCTCTAACCATCTGATGCATAATGGACATCATAAAAGAAACCTTACTTTTATTTTAACCTCTCACAAATCCTCTTGGAGAGTCATCCAAAACATGCTACCACTTGGATTGAGGCCCAAATTAATTTCATTTCATTCATGTCCTAAAGCATTAAAGTCCCATAACCTTAATATTTAGAATAATCAATATTTATTCCCTAAACCAAATCCCCATAACTTTAGCTTAAGGAATAAATCCACATTTCATTCCATTTAAAACTCCTAAGATAATCAACACTAATACAAGGGTTTTATTTAGTAAACCTTTCACATCTTTCCTTTTTTTTTTTTTTAAGTGAAAAAACCCCTTGTGGGGCCGCCTTGGTCTGAGAGACCACAAACAGGGGGTTCTACATCGTCAAAGTCACCAGAGTCGCACCCGACCCTGCCCTCACCAACATTTTTAATTGGATTTTGGATACCCAATTTAGCTTTTTGGTAGGGTGGAGATTTGAACCCGGGACCTCCCTTGGAGGATTGCCCTCTCCTCTCCAACTCACCTACAACACCTGGGTGTTTCACATTTTTCCTTAATATTCAAGGTTCCTTTTCAATTAAACCTAAAATTTACATATCCCATATAAATCAAAGGTCCATTTAATTAAATTCCAATATATGGTTCACATATATATAAAAAAAGGTCCATTTACTTTAGCTTAATATATTGTTCATATATATAAAAGTCAAAGGTCCTAATTCATATGTCCCACATATATTTCAAGGATTCCTTAATTAAATCCTAACATATGATTTACATATATATCAAAGGTTCATTTAATTAAATCCCATTATGCTTCACACATATATATTAAAGGTCTATTTAATTAAATTCCAATATATGCTTCACACTTATATATACCAAAGGTCTATTTAATTAAATCCCAATATATGGTTCACATATATATCAATCGTCTATTTAATTAAATCCCAATATATGGTTCACATATATATAAATCAATGGTCTATTTAATTAAATCCCAATATATGGTTCACATATATATAAATCAATGGTCTATTTAATTAAATCCCAATATATGGTTCACATATATATATATAACCAAGGTATATTTAATTTACCCTAATATATTACATGAAATCAAAGCCCAAATTTACATATCACATAAATATATTCCAAGGTCTCTTTAATCAAACCTTAATATTTTACAAATAGAGATCCTCTTAAATAAATTAAGACTAGACTTTGCAACCTTTGGAGACTAGCTCAATTACATAGCCCAACTATAAACATAACTACACTTCACAGGGCATACCATGCATCCATGGTGGTTCTCTCCACTGGTCCTCCCCAACACCAGGGTTCCCTTCAATTGGAAAATTCTTTTAAAATATGTTGGGGTGTTCCAAAGGAAATAGATCATTACGATGCTCTCTATCACATTGGCCAGACATAGCATTCTCTATAGCTCTAGGGTCTCGAACTTAACAGAATGCACAAAATGGGTACAGTGCTCAGTATTCTCCAATCAAAGATAACACTTCTACACACCTTGTTCTCCCCCATCCACAAAGGTCCCAACCAAACCTAGGTACAGTGCCTTTGAGAAAAGGATGATGCCTAAAATTGTTAGGATCTTTCCCATTTATAAATGTCCTATACCAACATAGTGCACATCGCTTCTCTAAAAAAAGGAAGACGTCTAAAACATATGGTTTTCCCCACAACAGAGGCTCCATAATAACATAGTGAACAACTAGTTTTTAAAGCAAAGGGATACATCCAAAACATATGGTTCTTCCTCACAACAGAGACTCCATAACAACACAATACACAACTAGTTTTTAAGCAAAGGAAAATATTTAAAAACATATCATTCTTTCTCACAACAGAGGCTCCATAAAAGCACAACATACAACTGGTTTTTAAGTAGAGGAAAACATTTAAAAACATATGATTCTTCCTCACAACAGAGGCTCCATAACAACACATCGCATAGCTAGTTTTTTAAGAAGAGGAAAATATTTAAAAACATATGGTTCTTCCTCACAATAGAGGCTCCATAACAACATAACACATAGATAGTTTTAAAGAAAATAAAAATATTTAAAAACAAATAGATTTCCCTCACAATAGATGTTCCATAACAACATTACTCACAACTAGTTTTTAAAGCAATGTATGGCTTATTAAAATCGTCATTTAAATTGCACCAAACAAATATTAGGATACCCAATCTATTTTTATTAAGATGACGAGATATGGTGCCTCCTATTTTACTTATGGATTGATGTCATTCTCTGTATTCACCTCCTTCCTCAATGTCTCTTTGTATTTTTGTTCTTCCTCACAACGTTCTCCAATGTTTTCCCCTCTCATCCTCCAACGTTATTTCCCCCAATGTTCTCTAACTGTTGTTCTCTCTTGCATGCCCCATCACCTTGGCAATCTATCTACTACCTTCTCAAGGCTTGCGCTTCATGCCTTCCCTTCAATGCTCATCCCCATCCATTTCACCTTACTCCCACATTTTCCTCCTTTGACAAGTTTTTAGCATCCTAGCCCTTACCTTAGGTTGCACCAAGTATGAATGTGGGATATATATATATATATATATAATAACATATATTACAATTAAACCCTATTAATTATAATATCTTATCCCACTACTATACATATAAAATACTCTTTTAGGGTTGATTCTATACATTGCAACTGCCTTCTTGAAATCGAACTTCACACAAGCTGACTTCCAACAATCCATTGATCCTTTGTCCTAAGACCCATGATGGAGGGTCATGACATCAGTAATGGTTGTGTTTTTAGATGCAATTGTCAATGTTACCCATGGGTTATATAGGGAATGAGAAGGATTTAATGCTACAGTTTATTTACTATTGTGTAATGTTTTACACTGCCTATGTCCAATACCCAGAATAATATAAATCCTTATTTAGACCAAATTTGTGTATGCATGTGTGTGGATCTGAGGGCAATCTCAATAATTATATTTTTGGTGGATTTTTATTGATATTGCAGGTATTGGTGATTCTAGATCTGTGGTAGAAGTGCATACCCAAAAAACATACAACCATCCATGTGCTATTGTGTGAAATGCATAAGTAAAGAGAAAATAGGAATAATGGTTGTTACCCATTATTGGGAATGATGTTTTTATCAATAATATGCAAATGGGTATTTTTTTTAGTCAAGTTATTTGGTAGAACGAGGGTTTCACCCAAACCATACAAGCAGCATAACCAAACTGTACAAGGGTTTGTAAATCCATACAATTGATGATTTTTGGATTAAAATTACGTTTTTGAGCATTCTAAAGGTAGATCAAGTTATTTCCAAGTGAATAATTACAAAGTTATTGAGATTTGAGAAATTCCAAGATTCTTGGAGAAAATGTACAAGTGTGTAGTTATAACTGTACAACTGTATATTTTTGTGTTGTACAGTCTTAGTTGTACATTTTAGGAATCGTACAGTTGTAAACCATACAATTGTATGGATTTTACCATATTAAGTACAATTAGTCAAAATTTATCTAAAAAATCTCTCATCATATCCCCTCTCCGAGAATATTGCACTCCACTCATGCTATAGATATTATGGCCAAGATAAGCCACCAAACATAATCATATTCCTCCAAGAAGTGGATAAGAAATATACCATTGAGATCCTTTAAAATAAGCCAAAAATAGAGACTTTGTGAGTCTCAGATTCAAAGTGCACTAAGATCTCATTATAGATAAAATATTAGTGTAGAAATTACTCCTTCAAAGGTATATTATCTATATGATTATTAGATTAATTACTAGATTAACCAAGATAAGAAGATATTTTTCTTGAAGATAATACAACATCGAATCATCGCTTACCTCAAAAATATTATACATCAAAACCAGTAGAAAGTAAGCTTGCAATAAGATTGGAAAAATGGTGCAAAATCAAATATTCTATTCTAAATTTTTTAAAGGTGTTTACATCAACTTCTTGCACCACTCAATGAACAATAATGTGTGTCATAAGAACACTCCAATAACCTACAAGAACTCCAAAATTATCCAATCAATGAAGATAACCAAAAAAGGGTTTGTATTCAGGTGAACAAATCCTCCATATTTGACCTATCATCAAGCATTCACCTATAGCACCAATTACAACATAAGGAGGGTAGAATATCAAGAAAATATTTTCTATTGCATTCCAACACATAACTCACTACAATAGAGAAGAAATATAGGATGAATATGTAAAAATAAGGGCACATTACTAAGATAAAATTGCCAGAAGAGTGCCACTTAAGCTATCATAAAAGCTCCATACACACATTGAGAAGAGTGCCACTCAACCACCAACACATCATAAATTGAGCTAGAGCTAGTTAGAGAATAAACATAAATCTAAATTTTACTTATTACAAAAAAAAATACTTATACCCAACAAGATTATTTTCTTCTAGAATATGAACATGCTCCTATGTTTTATTCTTCATCAAATAATCCTACTCAAGAAGCATGACATCTTGCTATTCTAGTTGGTCCCTAGCTTATGAGTAGCTTAGAGTATCTCCAAAATTATCATCCTTTGAGAGGAACACCTAAGAATAGTTCTTTATATGTCATTTCATATAAAGTATGGGTTAATCATAATGGAAAAGAGACTAAATCCACTTAGGTGTTGGATGACCTATGGAATATCTAGGCACATCCTAAGAGGGAGCAACATGAGAGACCAAAACAAGAGCATCTAAATCAAATAACCATCTATATCAATATCCATAACTATAGCAAATGGAACTAGTGTATCAAGTTCATCATTCCTAGAAGAAAAGATTTAAGGTGTTCAATATGGTGCTAGCCAAGATAGGGTAAAATATGTAGGTATAGGAATTTCATTAGAAGGAGAAGAAGACGATCTAATATGAATAGTTTCCATAATAATATCTTAATAATATACTAGAGTCATTAGATAAATAGGATAATATTTGACCAAATGATCAATTGTAGTGTAAGAAAATAAGGATAAAACCCAAGAAAATGACAAGAAAGAAACAAGTGATTGTAATAAAATGAATTGATTTTGTATATAATGTGTGGAGCCTTGGGATTATTTTTACAATGCTTTACCTCAAGTGTATACGGGTATGATTTTAAATGAATATTGCTTGCTTTATCAAAGTACAATGATGGCATAAGGAAGGAAAATCCTCTTTTACAAATCACACGGATTGTATGTGCCAACCATCTTCTTTGATCCAATTCAGATGATGGATGGACTTGGATATCCTCATGGGCCATCCTTGCTCCAATAGCTTTCACAACATACCACCTGCATACAAAATCCTATAACATTCAAATAGTTAGTAACACTTAAAGGGCCTCCACTGTGTGAGGCCCATTTTGATACAAATAAAAATCAACTACAAAACCTTGAGAAAAAATGCTTATAGAATATAAAATGTTATGCAACAAAAGAAATAATAAAAACCAAACCTTGTTGTGTTTTACCTATTCTAATTTGGGCTTGTAGTTGCTAATCTGCTTTTGTGTAAATGCAAGGCTGCATTTGGGAAAAAATAGGGTTATTTTATGGTTGGTCAAATATAGAGCTATATTTGTGCATTTGTAGGGTTGTGTTTATGATTTTCTAAACATAGGATTGCATTTGGTACTGAGTGGTAAAGGGGCTTTGCTTGATGATCCTTGGCTCCTATGGCTTGGTCTTTTAGAATGTTGAGGTTTTTTTGGCATGATTTTTGTAGTGTGATGGTGTACCTTCATTCCTCCATTTTATTGACTAAATGGTGGATCCTTTATAGGATTTTAGGATATAAGGGGGTGAGTATAGTTGGTAAGCTAGGACTATCAAGTGGAGGTACTTGGAAACCACCTATCTTGGGTAGTTGGAGTGAGTCACTTAGAATATTTTACTTAGGTGGAGTGGTGGCATGTTGGTAGGTGGTAGTTGAGTGAGGTGTGTGAAATATGGCAAGGATAAGGGTAGTGGTGGTTAGGTTTTAGTGTCTGCAGATACCCCTTTTTGTACAACATTGTGTAAAACACAACATAGTGCAAAAATAAGAGATACTTGGTTTATTAGATTGCAGGAATTAATTTTTTTGTCCTAGTGAAAGGATTGAATGACTCTTGGAATTTTTTTATTTTGGCTTACCCCCTCAAGTAGTGAATGGGTGAAATATAAAACAAATAAAAACCACAAGATGCTTGACAAAATATGGATGGTGTAATGATGTGATTTGAAGAATGCAAATGTTGAAAATGAAAATCAATGTTGATTGCCCCAGGTTTGGTGTGGGTATGTGTTGTTGAAACTTTGCTTTTGGTAGACTAATGAGGAATTGTTTTGTGGTATATGGACCAATCAATGTGGGTATGCATGTGATACATGAATAATTTAAAACTGGAAGTCAATTCAACACCTCGATTGCAATCACCACACACCGAAACTGTATAGTGGCATGGTGCATACCAATTTATAATTTTTGAAATATTTCCACTTTTGGGACCACACAAAGAGAGCTTAATGATACCCATGGGCATATTTTGTTGAATGCGATTGCATTCCAAGATTGAGTTGTCAAATTGATCTTATTTGGAACAAGATGAAGCGAGATGATGTGTTGGATGTATGGATGAGTTGATTTGGGGATTTTATGAATTTTTATAGCCTTTTGGGTAATTTTGGAGTATTTTGGGGCCTTCTGGCACCTTTTGAAGCTTTATAGTCTCAAACACAATGTTGCATTTAGTAGGAACCCCAATTTATAAGCAAATAAGAATAACACCCAAGCAAATAACAAGATTGAAATAAAATGAATTGATTATTTATTGAATATGTGAAGACTTGGCCTTCTTTTTTACAATACTTTACCTTGTGTGTATAGGAGTATGATTACAAATGAATATTGCTTGCTTTCTTAGATTAAAATGAGGGTAAAATGGGGGAAAATCATTTTTTGTAAATCACATGGATAGTGGGTATCAACTATCTTCCTTGCTCCAATCAAGATGTTTTATGGGCTTGGGTATCCTCATGGATCATCATTGCTCCAATAAATTTCAAAACCTATCACCTGCACACAAAATCCTACAATATTCAAAGATTTAGTAGCACCTAAATGACCTCCACTATGTGAGGCCCGATTTGATACAAATGAAAACTAGCTATAAAACCATGAGAAGAAACACGTATAGAATACAAAATGATATGCAGGAGAAGAAACTATAAAAACCAAATATTTATGTATTTTAACTATTCTTATTTGGGCTTGAAGTTTTTTTATCTACTCCCATGGAAATACAAGGCTATATTTGGAAAAATGTAGGGCTACATTTATGATTGGTCAAATGTAGGACTATATTTGTGTACCTATAGGGCTTCATTTGTGACTATGTAAACACATAGTTGCATTTGGAACTAAGTGGTAGAAGGGCTTCACTTGATGATACTCAACTCCTATGGCTTAGTATCTAAGAATTTTGAGGTCTTATTGGTGTGATTTTGGAAGCATAACAGTGTATCTTTAGGACTCCATTTACTTGATGAAATGGTGGGTGAGGATAGCTTGTAAGCCAAGGATGCCAAGTGGTAGGGACTGGGTAGTCATGTATCCTGGGTAGTTAGAGTGATTCACTTAGAGTATCTCACTTAGGTGTAGTGGTGACATGTGGTAAGGTGGGAGTGGAGTGAGGTATGTGAGATGTGGCAAGGGGAGGGGTATTTGTGGTTAGGATTTGGTGTCTACATGGAGAACCTAATGTATTTGTTGAAATAAAATTATCAAAAATAATGTATCTACAAATAAAAACCTCATGTCTCTAACTATCATAAATATGATATGCATTGGAGGTATTTGAATATCCATAAAATTATATTTGTGACTCTTTAGAGCCTCCGTCTCCAAAATAACATTGGGTATTCGAGCCTATGTTGAAGAAACAAAGATATGAAACTAAGACACATCAATAATATTGTCTATCAATCTCTCAAGGGATTTAATACTCTTAATTTCTTTAGTATGGATAATGTTGATGGTATATGTTGCATAAATTATGAATTCATCCCATAATTTGTGCTCCATCCCATTAGAATGAAATATGTAATAATTCATATTAATAATTATCCTATGTTCCCTCTTGTCTACAATATTTTTATTTGGCCCATAATAAATAATTATTTAAAAGGAAATACCTTGAAGATTCAAAAAATATAGAAAGACATTCCTCATATATTCACCTTCTCTATCTACATTCAGAAACTTGATATTTCTTTCTATATGATTTTTCACAAGTTATTTGAACTCCATAAATCTATTAAAAGCCTCATATTTGGTATAAATAATGTAAAACAATACATAATGAGAGAAATAATAATTAAAAGAACATATTAACTATTCTCAAAAATAGATGTTGTATCCATGGGTCCACATATATCAATGTAAACGATCTCTAAGGTTCATGTGGTATGCATCATGGTTATTTTTGGAATGGACTCTCTTTGAAACTTTTACAAAACATGTCCTTCACAAGAAATAGTAGGAGCAGAAATATGAGGAATTCTAACAATCAACTCATGATTACTCATATACCTTATACATAACTAAGATGCCCAAGTTTGTGCCAGCACGGACATAAAATATTGTTTTTAGGATGAATAAGGAGGAGGATTCATTCTATCACCTAGTTTATATGTTTGATATAATTCATCATAATACCCAAAGGTAAGTATTTTGAATCCATAATCAATGTCCTTAATCACTCATTGATTATGCCATCACACTAACTTTTATTCATATGGGTGATACACTAAATAGACATAAGATTATGTCCAACACTAGGAACATGAATAACTTCATAATATAAATAAGATCAAATATTATCCTTATTGCAACCTACAACTTATAGCAAAAAATCATCTCTAATGAAAACACATTTTCCTAAATTTGGTGTGCTTTAATTATTTTAGAAAGTCTCAATACTTCATTATGTGCCTTATTTCCCTTGAATATATAATCCACTTATTAAACGAGGTCAATGTTAAATATGATAAATTAATAGCTATATAATATGGTGATATTTCACCATCATGATTTTTCCTCACTCCATCCATATAAGAAAGTAACATCAACACACTTTATTTGGCTACTTCTTCAAGCTTATTAATGTGAATCTAAGAAAACTTTGATTTACATATTTCCTTCTAATAGAACTCAATTTTTATTTTTTTAGGGTTTCATAGTATTCTTCTCATCCTAATTTTGTATCTTATTAGTTTTAACCTTAAAATAATTCTTTTGCATGAGCCTAATTGATGAGTGGAGGGAATTTATGTTCATGTATGCAAGCCTGGTGGTGAAGGATATAGTTGTAAACTTTATCAATAGAAGGAGGATTGTTAGGATCCTATCCTAACACCATGTTGTAATTCTCATTTACCTATGTAATAACCCACTTCCAACATGGGGATCCCATTTTAATTTTATTATGCAATACTTAGTAATGTAGGTGGCAATAAAGGTACCTCACCAATTGGTACCATCTCATGTAACTGTTTTTATCAATATTATAACCGATATAGTAAGATACCTCGCAAAGTGGTACCATATCATGTAACCATTTTTATCAAGATTGTAACCACAATTTTGTGGAAGATTCTAGCTCAAGTGGCATTCTACATGTAAGCCACCTCTTGAGAATTTAGGTAAGGTTGCATGAATTTTTCCTTTAAAAAGCTAGGAAACCATGTACGAGATTATCCTTTTGCAAGCTAATGAAATATTAAAGGAGGTTGCCCCCTCAAAGAGGCCCACGATTCAGTGTTACAATGAGATTGTTTCACTTCTATAATTGATTTTTGCATAGTGATATTGAGTTATTTGATTTATGTGATTTATTTTTCAGTATTTTGTGTGAGTGTGCTTTATTTTAATAGTAGGTTCCTAAAAAGTGGTATCAGAGCGTTGTCTAGGACCAAGTTCTACTGCAACTAAGATGATTCTTGCCAGTTATTCCACCTATTAGGTATAATTTTTCTATGTTTTTTATTTATGTTTTTTCTTTATAAAAAAATTGAAAAAATATAGTCATTTTGTTTTCGCAAAAAATCAAAAAATAACAAAAAAAAATATAGTAGTTGTGTAGGTTAGAAACCCTGTGTCGAGGGTTTTAAAATATCATGAAGGAGATATCGTTATTGGATAAGCTATATAGCCCATAAAGTGTCTAGTGAAGTGAGGGGAGATCAGGCTCTAATACCCAGACCTCAGACATCACTCACGCATGGAATTGAGCTCCCATGTATCTTCAAGTATATTAGGAGACAATCTAGATTTAAACAAGATTTTATCCACTAGGAAGCTTTTTTGGCCTTGTATTATCCATATTCCATGGGACACAACATCCTGGATGATTACCCTCTCATATTTTCAGATGCAGATAGTGTGCTCAAGGGTATGTGTGGAATCCTCCTTGAGTAGTGGCCTAAAATATTGGTCCGAGCACTATTGTTCGTCATTGCGGTATAACAGATGGCATATGGATATTACATACTCCCTTACTTAGCATACCCTGGTTCACAAAAACAAAATAAAATCAAAGTATCATCCCCTTGCAAATCAACCCATCCCTATTCTGCTAACCTGCATTCACCATCCCCAAAAGTGAGCATACGGAGAAGGCTTTCCCTATCACAGAAAATAACTTGCATACACCAACAATCAAAACAAATTTTTGTTAGTGTTTGAAACAACCTATGGTTAGAATCTGAATAATTTATACAATGACAGTAACAATTAGGACAGTAATAGTGATAGTCAGGTTGACAGTAACAATCCTCTATACCAGTCCAGAATTACAAACTTTTAGTGTCATAAATAGAGTTGTCAGTGTCAAAAAATTCCCTAAGGTCAGAAGCAGCAATTGTGTCAGTAACCCTAGTACAGGTGACAAGAACAAATTATAGTGAGTGACACTGTGGTCAGGGTACAAAATACACAAGTTAGTGATAGTAGATTCTAGAGGGTAACTTTTGAACCATAACTCCAAATAAAAACCAAAGAACACTAGTAGACTCGTCAACACAGTAGGGAAAAAAAAGCATTGAAATTTTATTAAAAAAGGGATATCTCTTCACACAGATCTCAGATTGACTCAAAAATTTAGCAAAAAATTCTACACTCTATTCCAGACAAAATTATCCTTGGCAGCTCCTGGTCAAATTTTGCACCAAATTTCTAAAAATAGCAAATATTGATTTTTCTTGCTAAGGCCATAACTTTTCATCGGTCCATCAAATTGATCCAAATTTTTGGGAATAGAATCTACTTGTTATTCTACACAAAATACCTTCAAGTTCTCATTGGTGAAATTTTAAGTACAAGTGGAAGAAATTACCTTGACATACAAAAAGTTAAAAAATTCAGTATATCTCCTCATTGAGCTCTTAGATCAAACAGCCACCAGAGTGGACCCTATCCTAAAATCAGTGTTGCAACTTATTTCCCAAATTGAATTTTGGAACCTTACTAAAAATAGTAACTCCTAAAAATTTGAGGTCTATTTTTAGTAAATCAGCACAAGAGGGACCGCAATGGCAAGCGACACTCGAGGACAACAAAAAAAGGATTTAGACTTGGGCACATTATTGGCCAACCTACAAAAATCCATTGCTAACTTAACCTCTGCAAACAAGAACATAGGCATAGATATTCAAGAGCTTCGACTGGATCGGGATAACACTAGAATTTGTTTAGAAAAACAACTCATAGAGATAGAGACCAAATTGTATGACAATACCAAAACTAAACACCATGCTAAAAACTTTGAACAAGGTCGAAGAACACCAGATGACCATCACTCTAATCAGGATTCAACCTTTAGAATGCCTAAACTAGAATTTTCTAAGTTTAGTGGAAATGATTTCGATGGGTGGTTATTTCGGGTTGATCAATTCTTTCGACTTCATAATGTCCCTATCTATCATCGAGTTCAGATGGCTTCCTTCAACCTAGAATCTTACATTGGTTCCAATGGCTATGGGTTGCTAACCCTGATCTATCTTGGGAGGACTTTGAGTCCGAACTACTCACCCGATTTGGTCCAAATGATTATGATGACTTTACAGGTGCACTCACAATGCTGAAACAAACCACCTCAATTCGTGATTACCAGACCTAATTTGAGAAATTGGCCAATAAAACTAAGGGTTTGAATGAGGGATTTTTTATGAGTTATTTTGTTAGTGGGTTACGAAATGATATCCAAGCTGAAGTTAAGATGTTCAAGCCCCACACTATGATGGAGGGTATCAGTTTAGCCTGATTGGTCGAATCTAAACTTTTAGCTCAAAGGTAGACATCACAATTTTTGCATAACCATAACCAACCTTCTTTCCCTCCTCGGGTTCAAAACAATAATGATAATAAACCTCCTGCTCCCAAGTGGTTGACTACGGAGGAAATGGATGCGCGTCACACCCAAGGGTTATGCTATAATTGTGTTGAAAAGTTTATTAAGGGGCATAGAGGTGCAAATAAGAGATTGTTTTTAATAGATGTGGAGGAACCAAAAAATAGTGGCCATAGTGATGAGGAGAGTTATACAACTGAGGTACCAACTCCACAGGCAGAGGAACCATCAGAAATACCAGCAAAAATTTTAGTCCATGATCTTGTCAGGATTACCACCCCACAAACCATGAAAGTTGTGGGTAATTTCAAAGGCCAACGTCTCACAATTCTTATTTATTTAGGCAGTACACACAACTTTATTGACCCTTAGGTTGCCAAATGAACCAACTGCTATATACACTCATGCAACTATTTTGAAGTCATGGTGGCTAATGAAGGCACCTTACCTTGTAAAGGTAAATGTCAAAATGTCAAAATTTAGATAGGGGATTATGAACTCAAGCAAGATATATTCACCCTCCAATTTGGAGGATGTGATGTTGTGTTAGGATCCCAATGGATGAGCACCTTGGGCACTTTCTCTTGCAACCTTGTAGAACTATGGCTGCAATTTTCACAAAATGGACAAACATATACCCTCAAGGGTATCAAGGCTGGCCCTACACAAATTATTAGTTCCAATCACATGGAGAAGTTATTGAAAAAGTCCTCCCGTGGGGTCATTGCACAAATATTTTCAATTCAACCACCTACTTCTACAGTAGATTCACTTCCAATAGATTTGCAACTTGTTCTAACTAAGCACAATGGCATTTTTTCAAAACCAACTACACTACCACCTCATCTCTCTCATGACCATTATATTCAACTACTTCTAAGTAGTTCACCACCGAACATCAGACTGTACCGGTATCCTCATGCTCTCAAGTCAAAAATTGAGAATATGGTATAGGAATTGCTCAAGGTAGGTGTCATTCGACCCAGTACCAGTCCCTATTCTTCTCTAGTTTTGCTAGTTCATAAGAAATATGGCTTGTGGTGATTGTGCATAGACTATCGTGAGCTCAATAAGACAACCATCAAGGATAAATTTCCCATTTTGGTAGTGAATGAATTTTTGGATGAATTACATGGAGCTATGTACTTCTCCAAGTTGGACCTTCGTTCAGGGTACCATCAAATCAGGATCAAGGATGAGGATATTCCAAACACTGGTTTTCGTACTCATGAAGGTCACTATGAGTTCTTGGTAATTCCATTTGGTTTGAAAAATGCACCAACCACATTTCAAATCCTTATGAAAAACATCTTTCTTTCCTTCATGCAGAAGTTCATCTTGGTTTTCTTTGATGATATATTGGTTTATAGCCACTCATGGGAAGAACACCTTACCCATGTGGATTAAGCATTACAATTATTGGCCCAACATCAAATTTTTTCTAAGCGGTCTAAGTGCTCATTTTGTCTGACTGAAGTGGAGTATTTAGGACACATTGTTTCCAAATATGGTGTCAAGGTCAATCCTAAGAAGATTCAGGCAGTTCAGGACTGGGAAAAACCTTGCACTCTCAAAGGACTTCGAGGATTCTTAGGACTTACAGGTTATTACAAGAATTTTTTTTGTAATTATGGGAAAATAACAGCTCCCCTCACATATATATTAAAGAAGCACTCTTTCACTTGGACATGACTTGCTGATCAAACCTTTATTGAATTAAAGCATGCCATGACCACCACACCTATTCTAGCCATACCAGATTTCTCTAAATCATTCATCATTGAAAGTGACACTTTTGGTCATGGCATTGGGGCAGCATTGATGCAAGAAAGGAGACCCTTGGCCTTCACCAGTAAGATACTGTCTAAGCATAATTTGGGAAAATCTACATATGCCAAGGAGATGTTGGCTATCTTACATGTTGTAATCCATTGGAGACCATATCTCATTGAGTGTCATTTATCCATTGAAAAAAACCATCAGAGTCTCAAATATTTCTTAGAACAATAGGTTGTTACACCAGAACAACAAAAATGGGTTTCTAAACTCGTGGGCTATGATTATGATATCACCTATAAGAAAGACAAAGAAAATCTTGTGGCTGATGCTCTCTCTCACCAATTTGAGGCCCTTAGTATGATATGTGTTATCTCCACACCTATCCCCCAATGGATAGATTCCTTATTATAGGAGCTACTTAAATATGTAGACCTTCAAGCTTTGATTGATATTGTAATCACAAGTTGGAATGCAAAAATTCACTATTCATTAATCCATTGACCAAAGTCAAAAATACAAAGTATTATATAGTTTTCCCTAAGACTGTTGAGAGATATTTGGGAGAGAAGAAATAGGGAGGAAAGAAAAATAAAATTAGGATTCAAACTCCTCCTGTCGTTCATGTAGTCCTATCCTACTGACTCGGTTGTCGTCCAAGGATAAAAATGTAAGGTCAAAGCTTACCATTGAAAACAAAGTTTTTACCATTTTACCTTTTTAACTTCCAACATTCTCCCCCTTAAAGTTGAGAGGTTTGACTATACAGTCTCTCAACTTTATATATTGATATTTAGCCATGCCTTTGGTGAAGATATCTGCAATGTTGTCCAAAGTGCTGCAATATTTAAGCTCAACTATCTACTACTCCACCATGTCTCGGATGAAGTGATACTTCATATCAAAATTCTTTGATCTACTATGGTGGATTGGATTGTATACCAAATGAATGGCACTTATGTTATCACAATACAGTCAAGGAATTTTCTCAACCATAGGGCTTGAGTACTAGCATGTGTAATGGTTATATACTCAGCCTCAGTAGATGACAATGCTACAACAGTTTGCTTCTTGGAACTCCATGTGATTAGTCCTGACCCTAGACTAAAATAGTTCCTTGATGTAGATTTCTTATCATCTATATTTCTGCCCCAATAATTGTCCATGAAGCCAACTAATTTCACATAATTACATTTGTGGCAATGGATTCCAAAATCCAATGTACCTTTTACATATCTTAATATTCTTTTAGTTGCTTCTAGATGCAACTCATATGGACTTGCCATAAACCTTGAAACTAGAGAAACAACATATTGAATATCAGAACTTGTGTTGTTGAGAAACATCAAATTCCCAACCATGCTTCTGTAAGTGGTCATGTCAACCTTTGGTGCTCTATCATCCTTGCTTAATTGGATTCCATGTCCAGTTGGAGTTCCAACTAATTTGCACCACTCCATGGAAAATTTCTTGATCATGTCTCGAGCATACTTGGGTTGAAATATGAATATCCTCTTATTTTATTGATGTACTTCCATGCCTATGAAGTATCGCATTAAACTGAGATTTTTCATCTCAAACTGCTTCATCATGGAGTTTTTGAACTCCATATTCATTTTAGTGTTGCTACCCATAAATATTAGATCATCCACATACAAAAAAAATATGATAATTTCTAATCCATGCTCTAGGTAGTACATATTTTTTTCACTTTTGCTTCTAGTGAATCCATACTCGCTGAAATAGCCTTCAATGCGTGAGTACCAAGCTCTTGGTGCTTGCTTGAGGCCATAAAGTGTTTTTTTCAATTTATAAACAAGGTTCTCTTTTCCTTGTTCTTGAAAGCCTTGAGGTTGTTGAACATAAACCTCCTCAGTCAAGTATCCATTTAGGAAAGCACTTTTCACATCCATCTGTTGAGTATTCCATCCTTTGTAGGCAACTAAGGAAAGAATTGATTTGATTATCTCTTGTTGTGCAATAGGAGCAAAAGTTTCCTCATAGTCAATGCCAAATTTCTGAGTAAAAATTTTTGCTACTAATCTCACCTTGTGCCTCTCAATACTTCCATCAGCGTTTTATTTGGTCTTGTAGACCCATTTACATCCAACACACTTTTTTCCTTTGGGTAGCTTTACTAGCTCTCATGTATGATTATTTTATATAGAGGTTATTTCCTCTTCCTTGGCTTCTTTCCATACATTTTGAGTACAATCCTTCTCATAGCTAGCTGGTTCTAGCTATGCACTAGCCAATAAAGCATAATTTACTACATCTCCCTTAGGATCTTGGGATTTATCATCCCCATACAATTGCAAATTTTCAAGTTGTTGCAAAAAAGTATTCATTTTACTAGCTTGGATTCTAGTGAATCTTCTCTGGAAATTTCAATCCAACATTTGAAAGGATGGATGATGTTGTAAAGTTCTTTTGCCTCTTTATGGAGAGTCACTGTCAATGTCCATCGGTGAAGAACTTACTGATATATGTGGAGAAGGACTTGGAGTGGCAGTTGAAGTACTTGATGTAGTACTCTTGCTTGGGCTTGGAGGGGGTGGTGTGCCTTTGCTTTTCTTGGGAGACATCTGTTGTACCTGCTATACCTATGAAGAATTTACATCTTGGGACTCATCATCAACAAAAATTATTTGATGACCCCATTCTCCCCCTTCATCAAAAATGACATCCATGGAGAGTACAATTTTATGATTCTTGGGATTGTAGAGTCTATATGCTTTGGTAGACTCACAATACCCTAGAAATATACAATATTGACTTTTGGTATCAATCTTCTTCCTTTTCTCATTAGGAATGTGTGCATATGCTAAAGAACCAAAAAATTTGAAATGCTTTACATTGAGTTTCTTTCCATACCACCCCTCATAAGGAGTGATTCCATATAAACTAGAAGTTGGACTTCTATTTAGAATATATACACTGGTTCTTACAGCATCGACCCAGTACATATTAGTTAGATGCTTAGTCTGAAGCATCATTATCACCATCTTGACTATGGTGCGGTTATTTCTCTCGGCCACACCATTTTGTTGTGGGGTATAGGCAGTGGTGAATTGCCTTTTGATCCCAATTTTTTATAATATTTCAAGAATGTTTTTGAGGAGTACTCACCTCATCAATTTGTCCTAATACATTTTACAAATTACTCACTTTGTTTCTCTACATTGTTTCTAAACTCTATGAAGCAATCAAAAGCTTCATATTTATGTTTCAAGAAATAAATCCAGCACATTCTAGAGAAATCATCTATGAAAGTGAGAAAATAAGAATTGTTTTCGATACTCTTTGTCTGCATTGGACCACAAATGTCCGAATGTACTAACTAAAGTGGATAGCTGGCTCTCCATGCTGCTCCCACGCTTGAATTTTTGAAAACTTTGACCTTGAGTGCTTTCCCAAATCACATCCTTCATAGACCTCCTTTTGTTCATTGATTTTGGGAAGTCCTGTCACCATAGCTTGAGAAGTTAATAGTTTCAAGCTAGCGAAATTAAGGTGACCATATCACAAGTACCAAAACACACTTGGATTTTCTATATCTACATTTGCAAGTTGATCTCCCCCTGGCTCACCAAATTTGAGATGGAATAACTGATTCTTGGTCATAGGAACCTATGTGATGACACAATTACAATTGTTTTTATCAATAATGATACATTTTCCTTCATCAAAAACAAGTTTGTAATTATTCTCCATCATTTGCAAAATGCTTAATAGATTGTTTTGGAGGTTTGGAGTGTAGTAGATGTCATTCACTTTCTTTAGTAATTCTTTTGTTGGAACCTCCATGGCTCCAATGCCTTTGACTTGAAAATATTTATCATCCCCTAATTTTATTTAGGATTTTTAAGTGGAATCGAGAGTAGCAAATAGATTTTCTTTACCACTCATATGGTTTGAGCAATCAGTATCCAGAATCCATGTGTCATTTAGATTTTTTTCTGATTGCCCATATGATAGAAAAATATTAGAGGTATCATATTCTTATCCATAATTTCCATATTGACTGTTGCTACCTTGAGAATATTTTGACCAGCAATCGTGAGCAAAGTGGCCTGGCTTGCCATAGTTAAAACAAGTTGTTTTGGACTTGTCACTTTCTCATCCTTGATTTCCACTTCGTCCTAGATTTCCTCCTCAATTTTGGTTTCCACCTCTGTTCTGATTACCTCCTCTTTTAGAGTTGCCTCCTCTATTCTGATTGCCTTCTCTATAGTTTCCTCTACCTCTACCTCTTTGTTGGCCTCTGCCTTGACCTATTCCATGTCATATTCCAGTATTTTCATTAGATGTGTAGGCTTTATCATCACCTCTATAGCTGGTTGAAGGATATTCCTGTAATAGCTCTTCATGAGACATTAATGACCCAATTAATGCATCAAATATTAAAGTGGAAAGATATTTTGACTCTTCTATGATTATGACTCTTTACAATTGTTTCAGGCTTAATTTCTTCACCAAGAGTAACCATTTTATCAACTATTGCTTTCACTTTGACACAATAGTCACCAATTTTTTTTTCTTCTTTCATTTTGAGATTTTCAAAATCTCGTTTCAGTTTTTGAAGCCTCACTTGCTTCACTTGATCACTTCCATGGAATTCATCTTTTAAAGCTTTCCACACATCTTGTGCAGTTATACAAGTAGCTATTCTAGGGAATATACTTTTCTCCAATGTTGCTTGGATATGATAAAGAGCAGAGGAGTTGCTCTTTTGTGCTTATTTTTTTGTTTTCTTATCTGTGACACTTAATGATGTCCAGTCTATGGGTTCGGTGTAACTCTCTTCCACTATGTCTCACCAGCCTTTCTCTATGAGTAAGGTCTTCATTTTGATAAACCAATACTCATAATAATATCTGTTAAATTTTGGAAAAGGTAGATTGTTATGTGAGGCCATAGCTGTTATAAACTAAAACACTCTCTTTATTTCTCAGTTACAATAAAGCACTCTACTTTTTAAAAGAAACAAGAAAGAAGAAGAAAGAAGAGATTAAAAATTTAAGTCAAATCTGACTTGATTCACTTTTTCATTGATTGCTTGTTCCACTTGTTGTGGTGTTGCTATTTATTGATTCATAAAATTGTCTGCTACTTGTTCTTCATCATCACTGATCAATATTATCTCTGGTGATTCTGGTTCTAGAATTTCTACTGAATTACTGTAATGAGTATATTCAGATTCTTGTGGTGCAACTTCTATGGATTCATATTGCTCAAATTGACTCCCAAAGGAGTTGTCTTCAGAGTATGCTTCGTACCCTAAGTCTGGATGCCTTTGGTGTGCTATTACTGCATTCTGCAACTAACTAAACACAGTATGTAGCCCATAAGCTCTCACTTTTTCATCAAAAATTTTAGTGTTTTCTCTCACCAAAAGTGCACATAGGGCATGATAACAACCACTTGGTCTTATCATCAATGCCTCTTTACAAATTTTAGTTTGATATTTTGCTTCTCTTACAAGGAAAAAACACTAAGCCTCTCAGGCTTGTTATACAAAATTTCCAGTTTGTATAGCCTTCTAGACTATCACAATATGCTTTTACACTACAATTTTTGATTCCTCGAATCAAAAGCCCCTTCTTTTACAATAAATTGCCTCTTAGGCAATGTCCAAAAAAAAATTATATAGTCAATTATAATTTAAAAAAGTTATATTTTTTTAAGTTAAACAATAATAAAAAATATTGATTTTTCTAAAAAAAAACTTTTTAAAAAAAAATATTATATTTAATATTATTATTATGCTTATATAAAAAAACTTTAAAAAATTTAAAAAAGTTAAAAACTATATATATAAACAAAAATTATCTCTATCTCTTTTTAAAACCTTATAAAATATCAATCTGATTGATCTCATGCCAATCCGAATCCGATCGACCTCATGCCAAAAGAGAAATTGTGTCATTGGGTTTTGAACCCGCGACGTCCTCCCTACTAAGTAGTGAACTCACCAAGTGCACTACAAGCCACTTTGGACTTTGAATATGCCTTTGCAATATAAGAAGACTATAGGCATTGATTTTAAATTAAAAAAATTAAATGTATTTATCCCACACACAATAGGATTTGGGCTACGAAGGGATTTAAAATCTCAAAGGTGCACAAAGGTCTTCGATTTCCTTTGGGAAATAGGACCTTGCCCTTTTGCCTTTGTTGGGTGAATACCCTTCTGCCACTTTGTCACCTCTCATCTGCTTGCCACGTCACTATTTTTTCCACTTGTTCTCCTTGTTATTTGCTCACCAGGTGTTCGCCTCTGGTTTGCTCATCACATGTCTACCTGTGGTTTGCTCATCACGTGTCTGCCTCTAGTCTGCATTCCACCAAGTCACCTATCAGTTTCCTAGGGAATCATTCTTGGTATTCGCTTGTTAGTTTGTCAACCTCAAACTACGTGCTCTTTATGGGCCTCCTCTTGACCTCATCTCAGTTTGCGTTCTATGGGCCCTCTCGACCTCATCGATATCTATAACTCATGTGGGCTTGCTCCTTTGGGTCTCCTCGACCTCCTTGAGATCTGTGCCTTGTCTATGGGCCTCCTCAGGCCTCCTTAGGACCCATGCCTAACTTGTGGTTAAACTCTAGACACCGTTCGCTCTAATAGCAGATATTGTAATCACAAGTTGGAATGTAAAAAATCACTATTCATTAATCCATTGATCAAAGTTGAAAAATACAAAGTATTATATAGTGTTCCCTAAGGTTGTTGAGAGATATTTGAAATAGAATAAATAGGGGGGAAAGAAAAATAAAATTAGGAGTCAAAATCCTCCTGCTGTCGATGTCGTCCTATCCTTCTAACTCAGTTTTTTCCCAAGGGTAAAAGGGTAAGGTCAAAGCTTATTGTTGAAAATAATTTTTTTACCATTTTACCATTTTAACTTCCAACATTGATGGATTCACTTCAAGTTGATCTGACTTCATCCCCAAGATACAATTAGGATGGCCATGATTTGCATTATCACCAACGCCTTTTTATTCTCCATGCCTCACCACTCTGTGACCTCTTCATGAAGGAACTACACACTGCTCCCTCTACAAGTCATTCTTGATTTCTCAACGTATGAACACCTCAAGTGCACATTCTTCTATAAAGGGATGAAACATGACATCCGTGACTTCGTGGCTGCTTGTGATACCTAACAATGGATGAAAGGTGAAACAATTCATTCTCTGTGTAATCTTCAACCCTTGCCCATTCCATATCAGGGTTGGACTGATATTTCTATGGATTTTATCGAAGGGTTACCTAAATTGGGTAGTAAGTCTATTATTCTCATGGTAGTAGATCTTCTTTCGAAGTATGCTCATTTTTTTCACCTTGTCCATCCTTACACAACCTCCACCATTGTCCAAATCTTCCTTGATTCCATTTTTTGCCTTCATGGTATGCCCACCTCCATTGTGTCCGATCAAGACCCAACCTTCACTAGTCATTTATGGCAAGAGTTGTTTAAGTTGCAGGGAACAAAGCTTAAAATGATTTCAGCCTATCATCCACAAACGAATGGTCAAACTAAGAATGTCAATAAATATTTGGATACCTATCTTTATTTCTTTGCATCAGATCATCCTTCTCAATGGGTGAAGTGGATTCCTTTGGCCGAATGGTAGTACAACACATCCTATCATAGAGCTATCAAAATTACTCCTTTTGAGGTTTTTTATGGACGTCCTCTACCCATGCCTTCTTCATACATTCTAGGTAGCTCCAGGTTCCAGGCAGTCGACATTACTCTTCACCAACAGACCGATTTGCTTCACCAGCTGAAGCATAATTTGGAAATGGTCCAAAATTGGATGCAAAAACAGGCTGACCAACATCGATCTGAGCGTAGCTTTGATGTGGGTGATATGGTTTTCCTTCGCTTGTAGCCATACAAATAGTAATCCCTCCAAATTCATCGATGCCAAAAACTTGCTACAAAATTCTATGGGCCTTACCAAGTCCTATAGTGGATTGGTTCCACTGCTTACAAATTGGCTCTTCTACCCATCTCCAAGCTCCATCCTATTTTCCATGTTTCATCTCTTAAGAAATTTGTGGGCACACACGTACATGTTCAATTAACATTACTAGAATTATATGAGGAAGGGTCCATCTTACTCAATATAGAACAGTTGCTAGATCATCGCACCCACACTCTCCACAATCATACCATAACAAAAGTACTTGTCTAGTAGCGTGGGCTCCAACCAAAAGATGCTACATGGGAGTCTCTCCATCAACTCCAACATCATTTTCCTCAATTTCAGCTTTGAGTACAAAGCTTTTTTAAGGGGAAGGACATGTTAGGATCCTATCCTAACATCATGTTGTAATTCTCATTTACCTATGTATTAACCCACTTCCAACATGGGGATCCCATTTTAATGTTATTATGTGATACTTAGTAATGTAGGTGGCAATAAAGGTACCTCGCCAAATGGTACCATCTCATGTAACCATTTTTATCAATATTGTAACTGATGTAGTAAGATACCTCACAAAGTGGTACCATATCATGTAACCATTTTTATCAAGATTGTAACAGCCATTTGGTGGAATATTCTACCTCAAGTGGCATTCTGCATGTAAGCCACCTCTTGAGCATTTAGGTAGGGTTGCATGAAGTTTTCCTTTAAAAATATATGAAGTCATTTACAATATTATCCTTTTGCAAGCTAATGAAATATTGAAGGAGGTTGCCCCCTCAAAGAGGCCCACAAATCAGTGTTACTGTGAGATTATTTCATTTTTGTAATTCATTTTTGCATAGTGATATTGAGTTATTTTATGCATGTAAGTTATTTTTCAGTATTTTGTGTGAGTGTGCTTTATTTTAATAGTAGGTTCCTAACAAGGATGATAAGTTGGTAAGTAGACATAAATCATTTCAAACATGACAACAACTATCTCATATGACTCTGAGATGTTATTTAACACAATGTTCAAGAGCCCAATGTTCTTATTACTATTCATAATTTTTTGTTCCTATTCTATCCCCTTTGGAATACCTCTAGTAGTCCAAATATAATCCTACAACTATTGAACCAACTAGTATACTAATAAATGGTATAAAAGTATTTCATAGTTATGGTAGCAATATCCACCTCCAACCTATTAATTAAAATGAGTCAATTTAACCACATAGACCCTAGAGATTTTAAGCAATTACTTAGGACCCATAGTGCAACTAACATGGGTGACATAGATCTTATCAACATGAAGATCTATCATAGTAATAGCACCATACTTCTTATCCCTAAAAACATACTTTCCCTCTACAAAATTAGTCTTTAGTGGATTCTTATTCACATAATCGATTAATGTCTTACTTTAGAGTAAAGCTTCAATCTTGATTTTCCAAGTGGTATAGTTTGAATCATTTAGCAAGCACACATATAAATCCACATATTTCCTATAAAATACAAATTCCTATGAGTATTTATGACTAAAAGAACACTATCAATAAAGGAATATTAAAAAAATAATTTAAATAAAATAATTTCAAAATACTTATGTAAAAGTTATGGTCCTTGAAATTTTGGCCCTAAAGTCATACAAAATGCCTCTATGACTTTTGTAAAATGTATTTTTTGTACTTGTAGTGAATAGGAGGATATAAAGTGTTGTTGAATGAGTGGATGAGAGGATACCAAATAGATGCTAACTATATTGTGTATCACCAAATTAGACTATGTAGGCCATTGGGTAATGTACCAACAATTTAAAGTATGTCAATTATCATGCTTTTATTTTATTTACAACCTATGAACCATACTATATCACTTATCACTCTCTAATTCACTCATAAATTTATAATTTTATGAAATCTATTATTGATTGTGTGACTATATACTTAATGGGTTTGATGATTTGGATAAAAATGATTGGTAAAATATTTTTTATACATGTCGTGTAGTTCTCTATCCACCATATTGTCTTATGAAATATTGGACCTTTCTACATTATCAGTTATTATGTCATATTCTACATCATCAACTACCACATTATCATGGGGTATGCTATTGGTTATTAGGTCATCATGTCTCATGTCATCAACTGATGCCATTTCATCTCTACTTGACAGGTTATCAAAATACAACATGATCAAGGTGTTCCATACCACCAAGTTCCATGTTATGAAATCATGTTAAAAATGGACAATGTCATCATCAAGTGCCATATCATCAAGCTATGCCACATCATAACTATTAATATCATCAATGTAGATGTTGGTATTCAAACAATTTTTTTAGTGGGGTTCAAACTCTAGATATATGAGGTCCAAGTCCCTAAGGAAGGATTCACTACCCTTCTTAGTGTAGGTTCACTTTGAAAATATAAGTTCCTTCACAACATAATGAAGTGGTTTCCCCCTTCTAACCCCCTTTGTTTACCTATTATGCACATTTTCCCTATGATGTAGAATTATTTCATGCTAACTCAACCATCCTATGCATGTGACTATTCATTATGGGAATATTCCATAGAATATTAAAAACTTATAGATTTGAAAATTTATAATTAGATGTAAATAGTAAAATACCTTGATGAAAAATAGGTAGATAGAGGGAAAACAAAGAAATGTATTAAACTAGTAACCCCTTAAATATTTGTTAAAAATCTAAATATGTTTGCAACTTGTTAATATATGTCATGAATTTTTCTATACAACATTTGTATAAAATATGACCAATTAGGACATTCTCTCATGCCAATGCAACAAAAAGTTGTTGAACCTTTATAGCAACTTTGTCAAGTGGCTTGGAGGTGTGCTCCATGAATGAAAGTATACCTATGGCTTCATTAGAAATTGAGGTTTATTTAAAAATGTATATAATCTATTTTCTACTTCTATGATGGTCATGCAAACGATCCTCTCATCTATGCTACTATTAGACACAAAATGCTAGAAGAGAAAACCAAATTATTATTTTTTAAATCTATAAAATACAAATGAGGTTTTTAAAAAACCTTGAAAAACTCAATCTTGAAACTAGGGTATCATATAGTTATAAATAACAAGATAATAGATTATATTAAGTGCCAAGAGAGGAACATGAAACTTGTTGATGACTATTTCTCCAAGAGCAATTTGTTGAACGTAGTGAGATCTTTATAATCAAAGTCCATGTGGATTTTTTCCTCTTCAAAAACTATGGGTGGCTTAGAAAAAATATTCAAGTTCCTCCAAAAGATGTTTCTATTAGGAGAATCTATAGAATTTTATTTGCCAAAAATAAATAGTCAAGTAATGGATACTTACACCCACTTTTAAACCATTTTGGATTTTTAGTAGTTTTTAAAATAAAATAGAATCAACACATTTTCTAGAAATTCTAAATATAACTCATAAAACACAATACACACAATATAAGAAGATGCCCATAGCTGCTAATTATATCAATAAGAAAAATAAGATAAAATAAATCTCATTACAAAAAGGTTGGTATGAGGGGCTATTTACATCTAATTACAGTATACCTTTAGATCAAAGAATTAACCTTTAGGTTAAAAAATAAAATATTAACATATAAAAGGTGTACAATGGTCCAAAGGGTATATATAAAGAATATAATACAATGTAAACTATGTCCTTAACTATATCTTAACAGCCACACATATCAATAGATTAGGTTTAAACTATTATGTATTCTAATTTTTAGAAGGTCCATAGATTTGATTTTAATTATTTCAACTTATTATTCTCTTGGATTTGATTTGAGTGACTTGTATTAGGAAAGGGTTGTTATTTTTTATACATTGAAGCTCCTTGTTTATTATGATCTAAAAATGGTATGTTATATATTCCTAACATATAATTCTAACAGTGTTCATACCATTTCCATAAATATTTGCATCTATTATCAAAAAAAATCATTATAGCCTACTAGATTTTATATTCATTCAAGTCAGGCCCAAATTTTTATTTGATATAAAACCTTCTAAGTTCAATATAATCATACCACCAAACCCCATGCTAGAAATAAAATTTGGAGAAATAATACCATTCTAAAAGTTCAAATTATAATTTTTAATTAATTATTGATTTAGAGGTCAATAAATCCTAAGAATATATTTAAAATTCCATTAAGGCACAACTTTCATAGGTCTTGGGCCACTTATATCTTTAATTAAAAGGTTTTTAGGCATTCCATTTTTTTTGTCATGCATGTTATCCTGTACAATGATATTATACACCCCATCATGTACATCATTCTTATTGAGGTTCTTGGTCTTATAAATTTTTTATTATCTCTACACTCTAAAAGTTCTATTTCTTTAACAAGGGATAATATTATTTCTAAAGTAGGGAACCCATAAGGTTTATGTTTATGAAATTCAACTTTGGTCGATTTTCTTAGACCATTCACAACCATGTTCATAAGCCTGCCTTCAAGCATTTGGGCATTAGAAATTGATTTTATATTTTTCTTTTAATTTTTTTAATAATATTCTCCTACAAAACTCATGGGAACCTTGTTTGGACTCAAGAGAAACAATCATAGCTTTTATAAGAACATGTTTTTATCAAACTCCTACTCAATTTCTTCCTAATAATTTTAAGGTAATTAATCAAATATTTTTACAAAGGGGTAAACAAATCCTATAAATAAATTTTAATAGGGCTTATTCATTATTCAACCAAATTTGATAAAGAGAGATTAATTTATCTATAATATTGTGATTTTCTAGTACCATCATAAAAATAAATTAGCGATATATATAAAGTTAGGTCAATGGTATCTATTATTAGAGCTAAAGTATGGCATTCGTATTTCATAATATTTAGATCATAAGACATGGTCATAGCACTTAGAACTATAGCTTGAACCATAGGAATTCTACTAGAGCTATTAAGGACAATTGTATAAGATTTTATATTTCATGTTTCTTATGTTGATATTAAAATTACCTTTGTAAAACATCTTATTGTGTATCCATAAGGGTATGCATAAAATTATTCAAGTGAGAAGATTTAATTATATTGTATGCATGTGGGGGATTAAATACTATTGTTAAAATTGATATAAACTATGCATTCATGTTTGCAACACATTTACTACTATTGTCACTTTGAAAGATTATTTTGTATGATAGCTCCACCCAAAATAATTAAGAGAAATAGACGAACACAAATATCCATGAAATATAAAAATTAGAACATGTTTAGTAAAAACAATAAATGAGAAACATAGTTGATAACTATAAATATATTATATTATATTACATGCCTCTTTGAGAGGGAATTCTCCTCTAAGAGAATATCAATATAGTGTAATTAGTAATGATGACTCTTCATATTTTATTATAAAATATAATTTAACCCTAATACTAATACTCTAGGATATCGAAAAACAAATATTCAAGCTATCTAGCCCTATTCCTAGAGATCAAGACTCATATTTAAATTCAAAGAAGTATCCATGAATCACTAAATAAGCTATTACATTTAATTAATAAAAAATTTAGCACATGATGTCCTAGTATTGTGTCCTCTTCAAAAATACCTTTGTCCTTAAATATGAAGATGAAGAAACTATTGCTAGAGATGATGGAATTCTTCCCAAGTGGTAACTTCATGCAGGAATTTATGCTATTGTACCAAAATATCTATAGTAAAATAATTGCATAGCTAGTATGATTATTAGTCTAGGGTATCCTTTGGTTCAAGAATTATTGACCCTTTATCATGTTGTTTAATAAGTGTTTACTAAAATTTAATATGTTTAGCTAGGATCTTATTCAAGAAAAATTAGTAGAAAACGAGATGTATATTGAAATATGATGAAAGGTCCAAGTTATAGGTAATGATACAATTCATTGTAAGGTTTTAAGGACCCATAGGAATTCAGTGCTAACTTGTGACTACCCTTTATCATTAAGGATGTTTAATTTTATGACTATAATATGGGAAATAGCATGTCTCTTTAAAAAAATATAATTATATATTGTGTTGATCTATCTACCACTTTATTTTGAGCCATTGTTAAATTATACTTGAGACATTGAAGTAGAGTTTATTAATTTCTACAGGTATTATCAGTATCTTGGACATGGTTAGTGTAGTGCAGATAAACTAGACAAGAACATATAATAAGCATCATTCGGATAAGAGAATAGAAGAAGGATCATCTAGATAAGAGCAAAGAAGAAGCATAATCTAGAGATATGTGCTAGAAGTGCATTCTTTTGTAGTCCTCAAGGAAAACACCTATGCATTCTTCTATGAGCACCAGGGCACCATTAACCACCTACACATTCTTCTATGAGAACTAGGGAAACATTACCCATCAATGCATCTTTATGTAAGCACCAATATAACATTAACCACCAAAACATCTATCTATGAGCACTAGTACAACATTAACTAAGGAAGAATCAGTGTTGCAACAATCAATCAATATAGGAAAGTGAATAAACCTAAAACTAGGTGAAGAGGAATGTAAAGAGGAACATGAAATATTCAAGGAAAGAAAGGGTTTGATATTTTGTGAAACATTCAAGTAGGAAGCAATAAAGAATATGAAAAAGTGAATAATTTACTAAATAAGACCAACAAATTCATAACAGAAAAATTTCATAGAGTAGAAATATTGCATTTGTTTCTTGAAGTGAGAAACATTACATTTCAAACATTACAATACTAACTATGCATGAAAATTACATGACATGTTGAAGCATTAAGGTGATTAGGCTATTGAAGCAATTAGGAAATTGAATCATTAAGGAAATTAAGGCATTGAAGCTAAGGTTTGACATAAAGCTACTGAAGTGTGAGACATCTGAGCATCACCAAAAATTAAATAATAAAGGTGACTAAGACTAGTCATAATTAACTTCTTTAATTTACACTACAAGGAGTTATAATATTAAATGAACTATTTAATTTAATTAATGGGGTAATAAGGTGTAGTTTGAAAGATATAATATTTCAAGTTATTAAATAGTGTGGAGTGATAATATTTTCTACATTAATTAATTTATTTGAAACATTTCAAGAATTTTTACATGGAAATATTATTTTCCTATGGTTTTTATTTTTATTTTTTTGGTAGGTTAAAATTATATTAAAACTAGGTTTTGAAAGGGTACCAAAACCTTTTTACAGTAGGTCAACCGACCAAACCAAAGGTCAAAAACAATCAATTTGAAAATCCCATCCAGCAAGAAACAAATAGTTTGGAAAACCCCACCCAGCGGGAATAGGTAAATTTGAAAATTCCTACCCAATGGGAAACCACCAATTTTGAAAAATCCTGCCTAGTGGAAAAAAATGCAGGAAGATGAATTTTAAAATCCCACCCAATGGAAAGCAGTCAAAAACCACCACATTGTAAGTCCCACCCAGTGGTAAACCAATAGGTTTGGAAAATTCTACCCAGTGGGAAAACTGACAAAAAAATAAAATTAAAAAATCTTGCCCAATGGGAAAACTGACAGGTTTGGAGAATTCCACCTAGTGGGAAAACCAACAGAAAATAAATTTGAAAAATTTTGCCCAGCAAGAAAACCAGCAGGTTTAGAAAATCCCGCCCAATGGGAAAACCAACAAAAAATAGATATAACCTAAAACCAGATATCTTTCCCGAAAACCAGAAGCAAAAATTTTGATTTTAGAAATTTGGCGAGGATCCCCACCCAGGGTTGGCTCGGGATGCACCCGAGGGTGTAGCAGAGCAACAACCATCCACGTGAGCTAAGAAACAAAAAAAATAAGATACAGTCCAGGGTGCAGTAGCAGGATAACCTGGGAAATGACATCAAGATACTTAGAGAAACAACTACGGGAAGCCTCCGATTGAGCCTATAAAATGGAACAACACTACTGGGGTTATCTATGGGCCAATATATCCCCATGCATACTAGGTTGAACTACGAGGAAGCCAAAAGGAGCCAGGGAAAACAACAACAAGCACAAAGAAAGGATCCTCAGAAGCAAAAACTAAAGGAGGAAGGAGTGACACAACTGCAAGTGCACTAATATCCATACCAAGACCAAAAAATATAGAAGAAAACCCCAAGCATACTAGTAGAATGACCAGGAACCCACCATCGTTGCTCATGAATAGTTATAGGGAACTAAAAATAGGACTAGAAATAACTTAGGAATAAGATAGTGCCTACCTCCAAGGCCAAGAACATGCTCTGAGAGTCCACCGAGAAGCAGGACCAGAAAGCAAAAGCTCCCGAAAAGGAAATTGAAACCAAAAAATTACAAAGCCCAGGTGGAAAGAAGTAGTAGGCACAAATATAGGATCCATGAAAGCCTAAACTAAGGGATCTAGGGATCTACATGCATATATCATAGGTCCCCTCCCTAATATTAAGACATGCAACAAAAAACCCTAAGCACCAGGACCGAGAACCCCCATCCTTGCTCACGAATAGCTTCATGGAACTAGAACTAGGACTGGGAACAACTCAAGCACATGAAACCCCCCCAAGGCCATACAAATACCTTGAGCATCCACCAAGAAATAGATCTAGCAAGAAGAAGCCTCTGAATAGGGAACTAAAAAAAGCCCCACCCAAAGGAATGAAATCGCTAGCAACCAAAGGCATCCCAGAGAGGAGTCACAGTAAAGAGGAAACTGACCCTCCAAACCAACCCCGATGATGTGAGGACCTCACAAGATGCACTAATAAGCAGTCTAAAGCACAAATTGCAACCACCACAGACCGAGAAAGCCTTGGGAACTAGATCCAAGAAAAAAAACCCATAAAAAAACCCCAAGGGAAAGCTTGAGGGAGATCAGAGAAAGGATCCTAATAATAACCAAGAAACCCTAGAAGGACCCTGGGATGCACCAGGCCCATGAATCAATTAGGGAAACCCCAAAACTACTGGGAAAGGAGTAGAAAGTGGATAAGGATCTCCCCCAAAGAGATCATCTGCTACAAAGAGATCCTAGAGTAGGATGACCCGAGATGAGTCAAAAACTAGACAAGAACCAAGGAGAGCAAGTAGGGAGAGGTATCAGGTCCCTCCCCCTCTCCCTAACCTAATATGGAATTTCAATCATGTACAGGGTTCTTTTTCCCTTATGGTTTTTATTTTTGAGTATTAGAATTTTTTGAAATATTGTAAATTTATAATTTTTGAGTTAAAAGGTTTTCAACATCAAAAGATTAAGAAAGTTAAAAATTTCCAAATTTCATATTTTGAGTTATTTCTAAATTGGGGAGATATAAGGCTTAATACTTTAGAAGAAATCAAGTTGTAAAATTTTTTCATTATGGAAATAAACATGAAGTCTATAATCAAGAAGACAAGTTAGAAGTTGATAAATATGGAATTGAAACATTGATTGAAAATCTAAGTAAAAGCAAGATACAACATTACAATTCATCTATAGAGAAGCTATGGATGAGATTTTTGAGATAATTGAATACCATTAACATGAAACTATGGATGAAATTTTTGAGAAATTTGAATATTATTTACACTCAATTTTTTTTGAAGCAATTGATAAATCAAAATATGATATTATAATACCCCTTGATATAGGTAGCATAATGTCTATGGAATTACTTTCATTTGAGCTTTATAGAGATGAAAATTTGAATAAAAAAGAGTTGAATGAAACTTTAAGAAGTAAATTAGAGATTGATACAATTAAATCAAGTGAATCATCTCTAAAAGCAATGTTTTATTCTTCTTGTAGTATTAGAATTCTAGGTATACAAAATTTAGGAAATTATTATGATGCTCTAAGTGATTTAAAATAAATAGGAGAATATCAAGATTGTAAGAAAACTAGATCAAATGAAGCACATGTTATTGAAGTCAAGGACAAAGAAGAAGTTCAGGATACTCATGTATATTAACCTAAATCAAAAGAAGAAGGAGCTCAAGTAGTGCATGATCTAGATCAAGAAGATACAAATATAGAAGAACCAAAAAATCTAAAGAATGAACATGATGAAAAACATGAAGCTGAACTCAAATAAACTAAAGAAAAATTTCAATTAGAGGTTCATGAACAATGGAAGGTCCCTTGAATATTGAAGATAAATATGAAGACTAATATTAAATATGAAAGTCTTCAATAACCAAATAATATAATACAAGGGAGTACATTACATTATTTACTACATGTTAATGTACCCCATGGTACCTTTGTGATACATTTGTAAATATGTAACATATTAGGGTTGAGTCTATAGTTTAGTGTGTGAGTTATATTTTCTCTTTTATGTAAGTGTGAATGTGTAGGAAATGCACAAGTGTCATGTAAGTGTCAATGTGTATAAAATGCACAAGTGTCATGTAAGTTTCAATTTGCATGAAATGCACAAGTGTCGTAAGAGAGAATGTGCATGAGTATCTTGTACGTAAGAGTGCAAATATGTAATATGAAGATGTGCATAAGTATTATATATTAGGAGTGCAAGAGTCATAAAGATATGTCGAAGTGTAATAGATTCAAGAGTCCATTAAGTATGAAAGTGGCAAGTTCATAAGCCAAGAGTCATAAGACTTGGCATATGGAGAGAAAGATTCATATACTTGAAGATTCATATTATTATGGATTTATTATGGAGATAATGCTCCATAGGATATATTGAATATAGTTCATATATCTTATTGTTTTATTTTATGAAGTAGAGGAGCAATAAAACTTGTATACAATTTGAGAAATTAATATTATAAGTTTTCTTCATGCATAGTTGATGAATGATTCAGGCTATTTACCTTCATATTTTAACATATAAATGAATGTTATTTTATTTATTATGTAAGCCTTTATGTACATATTAATTTTCTCATACATTCTTCTACTCATATTGTTATTACATTGACCTTTATTATTGTGGATATTTTATATTTGGGACTTGTGTGATATTGTAAAATTACTTACGATATTTTATGGTAGTAAGGCTTAAAAAGCGAATAGTGGTATCAAATATACCATCATACTCTGTCTAGTTTGATAGAGTTTATTGAAGTCACAATTATTAATTAGCTTTGTCCATTTTGATAATGTTAATTTAGACTATACCCACTTTAAAAGTAGTGAAGACATGGACTCTATTTTAAAGGTAAACATGTTAGGACCCCATATTAACATTATTTTTGTAATTCTTATTTGCTTATGTAATGAACCACTTCCAATGTGGGGATCCCATCTATAATGATATTTTGTAATATTTTTTAATGTATGTGGCAAGTAAGGAACCTAGAAAAGTGGGTCAATTTCATGTAACCTTTATCAATATTGTAATTGATATTTGGTAGAAGATTGTAGCTTGAGTAGAATTTTGTATGTAATCCAACTCTTGAGATTAGGGTTAGGGTTACATGATGTATTTTCTTTAAAATCTATGAAGCCATGTATGAATGTATATTATTGCAAGTGAATGAAATATTGAAGGAGGTTGTCCCTTAGAAGAAACCTAAAATTCAATGCTTATTGTGAGTGTTTATTTTTACATTTATTTTTTTTCTTTGTGATATTGTTATGTTGCATGAGTTTCTACTTAATTTTAGTATTTTCTATGAGTTTTCTTATTTTTAATAGTATGTTCCTAACAAGTGGTATCAGAATGCTTTCTAGGGTTGAGTTTTGTTGTGACTGCAACAATTATTGCCCATCCATTTTTTCTTGTTAGGTATAATTTTCCTGTGTTATTGATTTATGTTTTCCTTTATTTAAAAAAATAGCAAAAACCAAAAAAATAAAAAAATATAGTCCTATTTTTTATAGTATTTGAGTAAAATAGAAACCCTCTGTCCGGTGTTTGAAAATATCATGAAGAAGCTATCGTTATTAACTAATCTAGATAGCACATAAAACATCTAGTGAATTTAGGGGCAATTAGGCTCTAATACCCAGGCTTCAATCACCACTTATGCACAAAATTGAGCTCCCACTCATCTTAAGTGTATCGGGAGACCATCTAGGATTGAACAAAATTTTATTCAATAGGATACTTTTTGACCTTCTATTATCCATAGTCCATGGGATACAATAAAGACAGATAGTGTGCTCAAGGGCATGTGTCAAACCCTCCTTGGATAGTGGCATGAAATATTGGTCTAAGAACTATTGTTCATCACTACAATATAACAGAGGACGTATGGGTATTACATACTCCCTTGCCTAGTGCAC
Organism: Wollemia nobilis; assembly: GCA_028583015.1. NCBI lineage: Eukaryota > Viridiplantae > Streptophyta > Pinopsida > Araucariales > Araucariaceae > Wollemia > Wollemia nobilis. Next base: position 4,473,537 of record JAQPPZ010017000.1, on the reverse strand, counting down.
ATTGGTTCTATCCAAAAAAAATTTAAACCTACAAAAACAAAGCCTTTTGTCTGTTAAACGTGCACTTTTATTTTCCACAAAAGTGAGCATACTAAGAAGACTTTTCTATCATGAGAACAAACAAGTGCATGCACCGTATAGTCTGGATAAATTTGGAAAGTGTTTATGATAATAAAAAATATTTCAATGGTGGTAATTGTCAATTTAGTCATAGTAACAATTAGTAACAATCGTTAGAACAATAGTTAGTAACTATAAAAAATAATAGGGTTGTCAGTCACAAAAATAAAATAGATACTGTTAGTAACCATAAAGTACAAATAATATAAGGTTAGTGTTTGAACAATGTTAGTAATCATAGTATAGGTGACATGGTTAGAGACAATATAGTGGCAAGAGTGGTCAGTAGTCAAAATAGATAGGGCAAAGATAGTTATCTAAAATACCTAATTTTTAAATCCAATCATTGAAGCATTAAAAAAAATGAATTTTTACTCAAACAAGGATATCTCTTCACTCAGATCTTAGATTGAATCCAAAATTTACCAAAACAACTCTACATTTCATTTTTGACAAAATTATCCTTGGTATATCTTGGTCAAATTTTGCATTGGTTTCCCAAATTTGGTAATTTTTTTTTGTTACGACCATAAATTTTCAATTGTTAGTCAATTTGGCATAAAATTTTAGGGACTAGAAGCAGATCCTTATTCTACATCAAATATCCTCAAGGATCCATCTGTGAATTTTTAAGTCCAATTTGAAGAAATTACCCCAACATTGACTTGCACCAACCATGTAATCACAAAAATTCAAAGAAGTTGGTATATCTCATCACTAAGCACTCAGATCGAGTGATCATCAAAATGTTCTCTATACTAAAATAAAAATTTCCATCTAATTTAAATAAACAAAAAACTACTAAAAATAGTAACTCCTAAAATCACATTTCTATTTTTAGTAAGTGATTGGTAATCAACCCAACCTGACCAAAATGGTTGTTGGTACTCACAGAAACTAGGAAAATATGGAACAATCCACAACATTGGACACCATCACAAAACAACTCCAATCCATTATTCAAGATAATCAATAAATCAAGGCAGATATCCAAAATTTTAGAAAAGAGTACATTTCCTCCAAAACATATATACTTGAACAAATTCTAGAGGTGGAATCCAAGCTTCAAACCAGTCCTCAGGTTTTTGAATATCCTAAGACTTAAAAATCAGGGTGATGAAAAGGACCCATAAGTAAGATGACAATTTTTAGTTAGACCATGATATCAGATTGAAGATGCCTAAGCTGGACTTTCAAAGTTCAATTGGAAATATGTAGAGGGATGGTTATGTCGTATTTATCAATTCTTCTAACTCCACAATATCCTTAAATTTTATTGGATCAAGATGGCTTTTTTTAATATTGAATCAGAAGGTTTGTAGTGGTACCAATGGTTTCACTAAACTATTACTGATACTTATTGGAAATATTTTGAATCACAACTACTTACTTGATTTGGCCCTAGCGCATATGATGATTTACAAGGATATTTGACCAAGTTGAGACAAACTTCTCCAGCTCGAGACTACTAGGCCCAATTCAAAAAATTAGCTAATAGAACCAAGGGATTGAATGAAGGGCTTTTTATGAGCTGTTTCATCAGTGTCTTAAGGGATGATCTTCAAGTTGAGGTTAAGATGTTTAATCTAAAAATAATGATGTAGGCCATAAGCCTAGCATGATTGGTTGAATAAAAATTTACATCTCAAAGGAGGAAATCTAAATTTCAACCAACCAAACCCTCTTTTCCTCCCAAGTTTATAAGCAATCATGAAAATAAATCTATCTCTTCAAAGCACTTGACCACCAAGGAAATGGATGCTCAACGAGCCCAAGGTTTGTGTTATAATTGTGATAAAAAATATTTCAAGGGGTATAGGTGTACCTGAAAGAAGTAGTTCCTAATAGATGTAGAGGGTCCTGCTAGCAATGACCATAGTCACGATGAAGAAGACACAACTGAAGCTTAATATCAACATGAAGAAGAAACACATGAAGAATATTAGGCATAAATGTTGGTCCATGCTCTTGTAGGGATTATTACTCCATAAACTATGAAAGTTGTGGGTTTATTCAAAGTCCAATGCCTTACAATCCTTATTGATTTAGGTAGCACACACAATATTATTGATCCTCAAATTGCCAAATAGGCCAATTGTTACATACACACATGCAATTCCTTTGAGGTCATGGTGGAAAATGGAGGGACCTTTCCTTGTAAAGGTAAATTTCGTAATGTCCAATTGAAAATTATGAATTATGATCTCAAACAAGATATGTTTGCCCTTCAATTATGGGGATGTGAAATTTTGTTAGGAGCTCAGTGGTTGGGTAACTTGGTCACCATCTCATGGAACTTTGCAGAACTATGGATTCAATTTTCACATAATGGACAATCATACACTTCATATTTCAAAAGTAGGGTCTCCTCGGATTATTGAAGAACACAAGCTTATACTGAGAGGGGGGGTGAACAGTATAAGACCGCTTTTTACTTTTTCCTTTATACTTCAAAACAGTAAAGCAATATACCCAAAGCAATATCAAAGCAATGCACAAAACCATCCACAAAGTGACACAACAATTTACGCATCCACAAAACTTTTCTCTAAAAGTTATCTCAAAGTTCTTTGGGAAACCTTCCCAATTACAATGTTTATGAGCCTCGGCTCAAAGGAGAAACCTTCCCCCAATCTGAATTTATGAGCCTCTGCTCAAAGGAGATACCTTCCCCTTTCTCTGCTCTGGCTGGTGATCCTCTAGAAGACCTCTGCCTCCGCTGCCCTTAGCAAATGGAACTCTATCCACAGAAGACACCTGTCTTCCCTGCTCTGGTCGGAGACCTCTGTCCTCAACTCTATCACCTCAAAGTTGGTCCTCGAATTTGCACTAAACACAGTCCTTCGGTCTAGCACAAATGTCCTCGTCCTCTGTCTTTGATCTGCACCAAACACAGTCCTTCGGTCTGGCACAAATGTCCTCGGATTCTACTCATAGAACCAATGCACCTCTGTCCTCAAGTTTTCTGATAGAACTATCAAACTCAGCTTCACAAGTCCTCTGCTAGGACCTGTCCAAATCTTCTTACAAGTCCCCAACGGAACCTGTCACCTGCTCACAAGTTCATCAAGAAAAACTTGCTTGGCGTGAACCCACAAAGAGAATTGTTAGAGACCCAATGTGATTCATCAACCTCATAGAAGCATAAAGAGAATTGTTAGAGACTCAATATGTTCTATACTTAACTCCCAATCTCAATCTCAACTCAATCTCAATCTCAATAGAATATGATAGATGTAGTGTGCTTTTCTCAAGAACATGAAACACAACCCAACAATTGCCAACCAAGCAATATGTCATATAACAATGATACTCATGTTCTTTCCAACAACCAATATCTTTTCTCAACCAATTAGGGCTTCAACAACAATGCTCAAAGACAAGGTTTAACCAATATCATTCAACTCAACATTAACCTTGAAGCATTCAACCAATCAACACAAGAAAAGAAAACAAGTAGAAATCCTTTTCCCTCCAAAGATATTTGAACAAAACAGCCACCAACACAATATTACCAAATGCAAAGAATAACTTGTTCAAATCAACTCAATGGAGTAAGCCCAATATCATGTATCAAGTAAAAGCAATAACTTGATCAACCAACCTCTATGGAAGCAACTCAACCATCAACCTCAACATAGCCATCCAAGGGTTTCACCATCTCAATGCAAGTAACAAGACTTACAAACATGAACCCTAGTGCACAATGCTTCCACAACCTCAAACCAAAATTATGCATTCACCAAAATTCTCATCAAGGATAACAATGCATAAGTAGTCTTCAACAAACCAGAAACTAGGACTTACACCTAACCAAAAGAAACCTAGTTGAATACCTTTTCACTCCAATCTTATTTCAGGAATAACATACACCACTCATTACTCATAAGAAGAATGTGCCCATACCTTATTGAAGTGAAGGAACCCCTTTGGAAATCTGCCACCATCACAACATTCTTTTGCCAATCTTCACAAGGGTTAGTAGATTACAAAATAATCAACATTATTCCACCTTTCAATAATCATCACCAAACCCTTTAATTGCACAACTCCCTTATCTCTCCTAAAACCACTTGTACCATAAAATAAAATAAATCATAACATTGCATAACCTTATAACTCCCAAAACCACTTATACTATAAAATAAAATAAATCATAACATTGCATAACCTTATAACTCCCAAAACCACTTATACTATAAAATAAAATAAATCACAACAATGCATAACCTTATAACTCCTCCTTTAAAGAAATTATTCCTTTTAAAACATACACACCATATTTTTCTATAAAACCTTGTATCTACTTAATATCATAATAAAAGGAAATTAAATGTTACCTAGACGAACTTGAGCACTTTCCAACATTATTAATTTAATCACGAAATTTTCTTCCAAAAGGGTGTTACTCAGTGGGTTTCGACCCGCAGACCTCTGCTACCACAACGTTGTTACTAGCGCTCTTGGCAACTCTACTGCCGAGCTGTTTGATACAAAAGATGCTCCACTTATTCTTATACCCGTCTCGGATTTGATGTCAACAAGAACGTGAACAACTCAGTCGCCGATGAGACTTGAACTTAGAACCTCCTCTCTATCAAATTTTGTGCAGAGTCCATCTCTTCGATAAGCGTGTTCTACTAAACCGTCATCAAGCAATTCCGACCTTGCGATCTTATTTCAATTTTTCCTGCGTGGTTTAAGCTGATAGCATCAACATTCGCCTACTGAGAGAGCTTTCTGGTTTCGGCATTCTTCTTCCAAAAATTCTGTGATGTTGTTCTTGTCTTTGTTTTCTTACTGACTGGGCGCCTCTTCATTCATAGACGAAAACTTGTTTCTTTACTGCATTTTAAACTTCGATGTTCGTGCAATCTTCTGCCTCCTCTCTTCGGCACCGCGACCATTCGTCATAGCAAAGACTTGTCCATCACATACGCTTCCTTCGCTGGCGCAGACGAAGACGAAAACGAAATGCACACCCATTCATATCGATTACTTTTTTTTGAAATGAATTTATTAGCCTCATTATATATGCACTTCGATGCATTACCAAACACGTCGGCAAATACTTTAATTTAATTTTAAAATATTAATTTAAATTTTAAATAAAATTTAAACTAAATATTAAAATTAAATATCTTCATCACCGGGGCACCTTTTTCAACGAAACGAAGAGCCAACTTGGGTTTTAAGAAAAACCCATTACAAATCTGTTGTCCATGGTTTTAAATAAAACCTTTTATTTTGACTGCCTTGGTTTTCACAAAAAACCTTTCCGCTTCTTGACATCAATGACAACATCAACACTTGAGCGAGGGCAATGTACCCAATGTACCCAAAATTGCCAACAATCTCCCCCTTTGTCATTGATGGCAAACCTTTACTAAAAACACATCTTCAAGAGCCAAAACTGAAACCCACAACTGAGAATCTACCTTTGAAGTTTTGCTCCCCCTGACTTGAAGCTTTCCTCTTCACTTGAAGCTCTCCCCCTTACTCATATCTCTCCCCCTTTGTCATCAATGGCAAAGGGCCACCTTTGGGGCTCGGGACTAAGAATGAGCCTCTTAGCTTAGTCCCTCCCCCACCTCCTGATGAGGTGATTAATTCTGGAGTGGGAGTAAAACTCCCATTAGGCACTGATCATCATCAGCGTCTATAACTTCCTTGCCGGGCCTTCTCTTGAACTCTTGGTCCATATTCCTGTTCCTGTCATTGTTCTGATCCTTGGACCTGATCATGCCACTGTTCCTGTTCTTGTATTCTGGAATTTCAGTTCTACACTGTCTAGCTATGTGACCTTCATTGTTGCACTTGTAACAAGTAACAATATTATTTCTTTGAGGCATACCTATTCTTTGAATCCATCTGTTTTGATTAAACCTGTTCCTGTTATTTGCCTTGCAATGAACTGCCTTGTGCCCAAACTGATTGCAGGAGTAGCAATACCCATGAAAGAAATTACCACTTCTGAAACTGTCATTTACCTTCTTCACTTGAGCCATGCAATGTACAGCCATGTGACCAAATCTGTGACACGCAAAACATCTGCCTTGAAACTTTCCATTATTTGACCTCTTGGGTCCTAAAAACTTCTCATTCTGAATTCTATTTTCTGTTTCTATGCATCTATCATTCAAGGACTCATGATCTGAAAAACTTTCCTCATTAGAACTCTCTTCCTTTTGGAATCTCTTACTAGACTCTCCAACTTGTTTCTTGTGAGGCTTAACAAAACCAAGACCTGTTTTATCTGTTGGATTTCTTTGACTTTGGATGAGAGACTTAACCTTTTTGGAGCTTTCCTGAAATCTGTAGAGCTTATCCTTGTACTCTTTATTTTCTTCTTTCAAAGAAGCCATTTTCTGCTCTAACTCACTATTCTCAAGAACCTTAGACTTCAACTCATCCTTGAGTTCTTGTGTCTTAGCCATAGAGATGTCAAGACTTTCTATGAGATCATCTCTCTCCATACAACATTCATTTAACTTATCCTTGAGTCTAGCATTCTTCTTTCTTTCCTTTTTCAAAACACTAAGAGCATTTGTAAGTTCACATTCAAGATCCTCTATTTGATTGCACTTTGAATTATCAAGGCCTTTTTCAGATTTCTTATCACTAGAGGTGCTACCCTTTTCAAAAACCATACATGCATCTTCCTTATCATTTTCTGAAACATCCTCATACATACTAACAACCAATTCATTATTTGTGCAATCATCCTCAAAGTGACCAAAATTTCCACATCTAAGACATTTCATGATAATGAATCTATGTTTTGGTTCTTCCTCCTTTTCTGATATGAACAACATCTCATTTTCATTATCACTTGAAGAACTTTCACTATCACTGCTAGAACACTTACTTGCTTTGTCTAGGTAGAAGCTCTTCTTGTGCTTGTGAGAATACCTCTTTCCTTTATTGTTGTGCTCATCTTTGTTCTTCCTTTGATGCCTATGCCTTTCAGAATCCTTGCTCTTACAATCCTGTTTAACTTCATCACTTTCATCCTTGGCAACAGTACAGTTAGTAGCATAATGACCAAACTTTCCACAATTGAAACATCTCACATTTTTCATATTTTTGTGCTTTCTAAAGAACTTGCCTTTCTTGCTGTAATATGCCTCTTCATCACTAGAAGACTCATCACTCTCTTGAAGTTGTTTACCTTTGGAATTCTTGGTAGCCTTGAAAGTTGCCTCCTTCTTGACATCAACCTTCACTTGAGTTCTCAACTCAAATGTTGCAAGTATACTATGGAGCTCATCTTTTTTCAACTTATCCAAATCTTTAGCTTCCTCAATAGCAGAAAATATTTTCACTAAATCTATTAGGAAGAGATCTTAAAATCTTATCACAAACATCATTTTCAGCAAGCTCAAGACCTAAGTCTTTCATGGAGTTAACAACTTCATCCATACGAAGCATGTAGTCACTAATATTTTCATCATCATTCATCTTAAGTTGTTCAAACATACCTTTGAAGTGTCTCAACTTGGCCTTTCGACATTTGTATCACCTGTATGAACCACCTTCAACTGTTTCCACATTTCACTAGCTGTCTTGGAGTGAATCACTTTGGTGAGATCTCTTTTTGTAAGCCTTTCAGGATTGCATTCATTGCTTTTGAATTGTTGTGATGTAGGAGCCTTTCTTCTTTAGTATTAGGACCATGTTCAGGAATAGTGTACTCATCTTCAATCACTTCCCAAACCTCATTCCCAAGTGCCATTAGATGAACCTTCATCCTTGCACTCCAAAGACCAAAATCTGACCCATCAAGAATAGGTGTTGCATTGCCACTTGAATGATCCATTGTGTTCTTTACTAGCTTTTCCTTCAAGTTGTTAAACTTTTCGAAGGAACCTAGCTCTGATACCAATTGAAGAACACAAGCTTATACTAAGAGGGGGGAGGTGAACAGTATAAGACCTCTTTTTACTTTTTCCTTTATACTTCAAAATAGTAAAGCAATATACCCAAAGCAATATCAAAGCAATGCACAAAACCATCCACAAAGTGACACAACAATTTACGTCCACAAAACTTTTCTCTAAAAGTTATCTCAAAGTTCTTTGGGAAACCTTCCCAATTACAATGTTTATGAGCCTCGGCTCAAAGGAGAAACCTTCCCCCAATCTGAATTTATGAGCCTCTCGCTCAAAGGAGATACCTTCCCCTATCTCTGCTCTGGTTGGTGATCCTCTAGAAGACCTCTGCCTCCGCTGCCCTTAGCAAATGGAACTCTATCCACAGAAGACACTTGTCTTCCCTGCTCTGGCTGGAGACCTCTGTCCTCAACTCTATCACCTCAAAGCTGGTCCTCGAATTTGCACTAAACACAGTCCTTCGATCTAGCACAAATGTCCTCGTCCTCTGTCTTTGATCAGCACCAAACACAGTCCTTCGGTCTGGCACAAATCTGTCCTCAAGTTCTACTCATAGAACCAATGCACCTCTGTCCTCAAGTTTTCTGATAGAACTATCAAACTCAGCTTCACAAGTCCTCTGCTAGGACCTGTCCAAATCTTCTTACAAGTCCCTAATGGAACCTGTCACCTGCTCACAAGTTCATCAAGAAAAACTTGCTTGGCGTGAACCCACAAAGAGAATTGTTAGAGACCCAATGTGATTCATCAACCTCATAGAAGCATAAAGAGAATTGTTAGAGACTCAATATGTTCTATACTTAACTCCCAATCTCAATCTCAACTCAATCTCAATCTCAATAGAATATGATAGATGTAGTGTGCTTTTCTCAAGAACATGAAACACAACCCAACAATTGCCAACCAAGCAATATGTCATATAACAATGATACTCATGTTCTTTCCAACAACCAATATCTTTTCTCAACCAATTAGGGCTTCAACAACAATGCTCAAAGACAAGGTTTAACCAATATCATTCAACTCAACATTAACCTTGAAGCATTCAACCAATCAACACAAGAAAAGAAAACAAGTAGAAATCCTTTTCCCTCCAAAGATATTTGAACAAAACAGCCACCAACACAATATTACCAAATGCAAAGAATAACTTGTTCAAATCAACTCAATGGAGTAAGCCCAATATCATGTATCAAGTAAAAGCAATAACTTGATCAACCAACCTCTATGGAAGCAACTCAACCATCAACCTCAACATAGCCATCCAAGGGTTTCACCATCTCAATGCAAGTAACAAGACTTACAAACATGAACCCTAGTGCACAATGCTTCCACAACCTCAAACCAGAATTATGCATTCACCAAAATTCTCATCAATGATAACAATGCATAAGTAGTCTTCAACAAACCAGAAACTAGGACTTACACCTAACCAAAAGAAACCTAGTTGAATACCTTTTCACTCCAATCTTATTTCAGGAATAACATACACCACTCATTACTCATAAGAAGAATGTGCCCATACCTTATTGAAGTGAAGGAACCCCTTTGGAAATCTGCCACCATCACAACATTCTTTTGCCAATCTTCACAAGGGTTAGTAGATTACAAAATAATCAACATTATTCCACCTTTCAATAATCATCACCAAACCCTTTAATTGCACAACTCCCTTATCTCTCCTAAAACCACTTGTACCATAAAATAAAATAAATCATAACATTGCATAACCTTATAACTCCCAAAACCACTTATACTATAAAATAAAATAAATCATAACATTGCATAACCTTATAACTCCCAAAACCACTTATACTATAAAATAAAATAAATCACAACAATGCATAACCTTATAACTCCTCCTTTAAAGAAATTATTCCTTTTAAAACATACACACCATATTTTTCTATAAAACCTTGTATCTACTTAATATCATAATAAAAGGAAATTAAATGTTACCTAGACGAACTTGAGCACTTTCCAACATTATTAATTTAATCACGAAATTTTCTTCCAAAAGGGTGTTACTCAGTGGGTTTCGACCCGCAGACCTCTGCTACCACAACGTTGTTACTAGCGCTCTTGGCAACTCTGCTGCCGAGCTGTTTGATACAAAAGATGCTCCACTTATTCTTATACCCGTCTCGGATTTGATGTCAACAAGAACGTGAACAACTCAGTCGCCGATGAGACTTGAACTTAGAACCTCCTCTCTATCAAATTTTGTGCAGAGTCCATCTCTTCGATAAGCGTGTTCTACTAAACCGTCATCAAGCAATTCCGACCTTGCGATCTTATTTCAATTTTTCCTGCGTGGTTTAAGCTGATAGCATCAACATTCGCCTACTGAGAGAGCTTTCTGGTTTCGGCATTCTTCTTCCAAAAATTTTGTGATGTTGTTCTTGTCTTTGTTTTCTTACTGACTGGGCGCCTCTTCATTCATAGACGAAAACTTGTTTCTTTACTGCATTTTAAACTTCGATGTTCATGCAATCTTCTGCCTCCTCTCTTCGGCACCGCGACCATTCGTCACAGCAAAGACTTGTCCATCACATACGCTTCCTTCGCTGGCGCAGACGAAGACGAAAACGAAATGCACACCCATTCATATCGATTACTTTTTTTTGAAATGAATTTATTAGCCTCATTATATATGCACTTCGATGCATTACCAAACACGTCGGCAAATACTTTAATTTAATTTTAAAATATTAATTTAAATTTTAAATAAAATTTAAACTAAATATTAAAATTAAATATCTTCATCATCGGGGCACCTTTTTCAACGAAACGAAGAGCCAACTTGGGTTTTAAGAAAAACCCATTACAAATCTGTTGTCCATGGTTTTAAATAAAACCTTTTATTTTGACTGCCTTGGTTTTCACAAAAAACCTTTCCGCTTCTTGACATCAATGACAACATCAACACTTGAGCGAGGGCAATGTACCCAATGTACCCAAAATTGCCAACAATTATTAGTTCCAATCATATGGAGTTTTTAAAAAAATCATCTCATGGGGTCATTGCATAAATATTTCCATCTAGCCACCTACTATAGAAGTGGATCATATAGAATTTTCAACTTGTTTTGACAAAGCATAATGTAGCCTTTGTTAAACCAATCAAATTTGCTACCATACCACGCCCATTATCATGGTATCCCATTGGTCCCTACTAGGACCCCACAAGATTATTTTTTATGAAACTACTAGGGAGCACCTCATCCATGTGGATCAAACATTACAACTATTGGCACAACATCAAATTTATGCTAAATGGTCCAATTCTCCTTTCTCCTAGGACTCCCTAGTAGTGTACTACCTAACATCAAATTTGTACTTGTTTTGACAAAGCATAATATAGCCTTTGTTGAACCAACTAAATTTCTACCACACCACTCCTATGTGGGACTCCCCAGTAGTGTACTACCTCACATTAGGTTGTATTGATACCCTCATGCTCTTAAACCAAATATTGAGAAGTTAGTGAAAGAATTATTGAAAACTAGAGTCATTCACCCTAGCCCATACTCTTTGCCTATATTATTAATGAGAGAGAAATATGGTTCATGGTGATTATGTATTAATTTTTGTGAGCTCAATAAGCTCACCATTAAGGATAAGTTTCTCATTCCATTAGTGTATGAATTATTAGATGAGTTTCATGTGACTATGTTTTTATCTAAATTAGATTTGTGTTCTGGGTACCATCAAATATGACTCAAGGAAGAAGATATTTCCAAAAATACATTCCATACTTATGAGGACTATTATTATTTATTTTTAATGCCATTTTGCTTGACAAATGCACCTTCCACATTTTAAAGTATCATGAAATACATTTTTTATCCATTTTTTTTGTAAATTCATTTTGGTTTTCTTTGATGGTATTTTAGTTTATAGTCGCTCTTGGGAAGAGCACCTCATCCATGTGGATAAAACCTTACAAATATTGGCACAACATCAAACTAATGTGAAATTTTCCAATTGTTCTTTTGGTTTGATGGATGTGGAATATTTGGGACACATAATTTTAAAATATGGTGTTAAAATTAACCCTAGAAATATTCAGGTAGTTCAAGAGTGGCCAAACCTTGCACTCTCAAGGGTCTTCATAGTTTTTTAATACTTACTAGCTATTACCACAAATTTATCCATAATTATGGAAAAAAAATTGCTCCTTTAACATCCATGCTGAAAAAGGATTCCTTTACTTGTTCGAATCTAGCTGAACAAGCTTTCCTTGATTTGAAGCACACAATGACAACAATGTCGGTATTAGCAATGCCTAATTTCTCTAAGCCTTTTGTAATTGAAAGTGATGCTTCAAGAAATGGTATTGGTGTAGTGTTGGATTTATGTTAAATATTTTTCATGTTATTTATGAGGGGTTAACTATGAAAGGACTTCACACTTTGTAAAAATTTCCTTGTCGAGGCTTCGGGTCGAGTTGGGCCTTGAGAAGGGGTACAGGGCAGTAGCTCCTAGGAATGTTTTTGGGGGAATTTAACTATTTTTAGATCCATATGGGTTTTTTTGGGTTAATGTAATTTTGACCCATGGTTTTGTGCCCATGGTATTGTAAAATCCCTTCTTGTGTTTTTGGTATATAAAGCAACACTTGCATGAGGGTTTTGTAAAGAATTTGCAAGAAATTTAATCGCAAGTGAAAAGTGAGAAAAAGTATATTATTGTATTGGAGACAGACAAGTTTATACAATAAGAAAACATTCTTACTGGGAATTTTCCCAAAAGGGTTTCCCAAGTATAATGTGTTCGTATTATCTATTTTTCTTTGATTTTGCAATTATTGTTTTTTTAGAATTTGTTTATTAGGGTGTTATTTCTCTCAATTTTGTATCAAAGCTAGGTTTAAGCTTTGTTTGAGAAATAAGGGTTTCAACCCTAGGATAAATTGATTCTTGAGTGAGATCAATGTATGAAAGAATATAAGCAAAGGAAAATTATAGGTTGCACATGGGTAGAGATCAAAAAATTTAATGGACGTAATTTTGAATTATAGAAAATCAACATGAAGGATCTATTGGTGGATAAAGATCAGTGGGTCGTATTATTGGGAATAAACCAATAGAAACAACAAATTATGAATGACTAAATATTGATAGGAAGGCAAGGATCTCTATCAGATTGTGCTTATCTAATTCAATATTATTGAATGTATCAACAGAGGCCATGACAAGGTTGTTATGGGAAAATTTGGGAGCACTATATCAGACAAAGTCACTAGTAAATAAACTCTTTCTCTAAAATAAGTTGTATTATATTTGGATGAATGATGGTGAATCTATGACTGAACATCTAAATGCTTTTAACACTATGGTAATTCAATTAAACTATATATATGTAAAAATAGATGAAGAGAAAAAGTGTATTACATTACTTTATTCATTACCTGAATCCTGGGATAACCTATTTATGGCTTTCTCCAATACTACTTCTACATTGAAAGTGTAGGATATAGTATGAAAATTTCTATTTTAGGAAAATATAAAAATAATATGAGGATTATCATTAGAAGGATACCTTGGTTGTGAGAGGTCGTTCTCAAGAAAGAAGCAAAAATAAATCAAGAGACAAGAGATAAAAATCTAAAGGAAAGTATGATCTTATTGACAAAATAAAATGCTAGAAGTGTGGTAAAAAAAGGTATTATAAAAGATATTGTAGATCTAAAAGGGCTTATGAAGGAACGTCTATAGAAATGAAGACCAAAAATGAATATTTAGGGACCTGTTTGTAGCTGCAACATGCTCAAGTGAATGCTATGACTCATGGTTGATTGAATCTAGTACTTATTTTCATATGAATCCTCATAGGGAGGGGTTTTATGAATATGAAAATATAAACGGAGGTGAAGTCTTCTTGGGGGAGACAATTCGACACAAAAAATAATAGATCGAGGAAGAGTCAAATTGAGGTTAAAATATGGAAGAGTTAAAACCCTTCCTGGTGTGTTGCATATTCCAAGTTTGGCAAGAAATATTATATCTGTTAGTAAGATGAATAATGCAAGTGTGACTATGGAATTCAATCATAATAACTACAATATGATTCATGGATTCTTAGTGTTGGTAAGTGGATTTCGTACAAGAACTTTGTTCAAATATGAGGCTAGCACTGTAAGTATTTATTGAAATAACTCTTCAATTGTAGAGTAAATTAACATGATAGAAGAAGCTCCAAGTATTCATGTAGTGAAGATAATGTTGTGGCATCAACACATGTGGCACATTGGTGAGAAAGACCTTCAAAGTTTGAACATTAAAAATGAAAGGTATGGTTGAAAGAAATTATGATTGCCCATTAAATTTTAATTTTTGTGAGTGCTATGTTTTTGGAAAGTAAGCCAAAGTTAAGTTTCCAAGTAGTGCTACAATATCTGAAGGGATTTGCATCTAGTTCACAGTGATGTGTTTGAACCTAAAAAAGTACCATCATTAGGTAAATTCATATATTTTGTTATATTTATAGATGACTTCTCACAAAATACTTGGGTATACTTTTTACGGTATAAATATGATGTTTTCAATAAATTTAAGGAGTTCAAGGCTCTTGTAGAAAATCATACAGAGAAAATGATTAAGGTTTTTATAAGTGATAATGGTGGTGAGTATTACTCTAATGAATTTGAGTAGTTTTTTAAAGACTTTGGAATAGAAAGGTATATAACAACTCCACATACTCCAAAACAAAATAGAGTTGTATAATGGATGAATAGAACATTGATGGATAAGGCCAAAAGCATACTAAGCAGTGTAGGGTTTGAAAAAAAATTATGGTTAGAAGCCATGTTAAATGCTTGCTACCTAATAAATAGATCTCCAACCCCATTTTTGGTGGATAAAAATCCACAGGAAATGTGGATTGGTAAGAAACCCTCTCTCAGTCATTTAAGGGTTTTTGGTTGTGAAGGTTATATGTATATCCCAAAATATGAAAGGACTAAGATAGACTATAAATTTAAGAAATGCATATTTTTGGGTAGTACTAGTGTGAAAGGATATAAGTTGTGGAATCCAAAAACGCAAAAGATTACTTACAATCGTAATGTGATATTTAGAGAAAAAAAATGGGTTCCAAAATAGGAAATGCAATCAAGCAAAGAACTAGAAATAGTTCAAGTAAAACTAGAATAGGAGGAAGAACCAGTGGTAGAACCTGAATTATAGAGAGAGTCTGAAGAGGAATATTAAGATCAAGAATGTGAGGAGGAAGATGAAGATGTGGAACCTAAAACTCTAATTTTGAGGAGATTAGTTCAGGTGAGAATAATTTCAAAAATATATAGCCCTTCAAATTTTTGTTTTGCATTTAATTTATTAGTTACTAATAAAGAATCCAAGACTATAAAGGAGGTACTTCATTCAAGTGAGAAAAAGTCTTGGAAAAGGGCTATGGAAGAAGAAATGGAAGCCCTAGATAAAAATAAGACATGGATCTTGGTGAAATTACCCCTTGATAGAAAATATATCGGTTTTAAGTGAATATTCAAGAAGAAGTACAATGTAGAAGGAAATTTGGAGAAGTACAAAGCTCACCTAGTAACAAAAGGATTTTCTCAAGTTGAGGGAATTGATTTTGAATGCTTCAGGGTAAAAGGTAAGGAGGACTTGGTATGCAAGCTAAAGAAGTCTCTTTACGAGTTGAAGTAGTCTCCAAGGATGTGGAACCAAAAATTTGATAGGTTTGTTTTGACACTTGGTCTTGGAAAAAGTAAAGCAGATCCATGTGTATATTTCAAAAAGGAAGGTAAAATTTTGGTTATAATTGTATTATATGTGTATGACATGTTTTTAATTGGTAATAATAAGGAGATGATAAAGTTACTAAAATATAAATTTTCTTTTGAATTTGACATGAAGGAGTTGGGTGTTGCAGACTTTATTTTGGGTATGGAAATAATAAGGGATCGTGCAAATATAAAGTTATAGTTAAATCAAAGGAAATATGTTTATTTGATACTACAAAGGTTTAGGATGCATGAATGTAAACCAGTATGTACTCCATATCCAGTTGATCAAAATTTATATAATGAATAGTATCCTAAAATAGATGAGGAAATTGAAGAAATGCATCATATTACTTATGCTAGTGTTATGGACAGTCTGATGTATGCAATGGTTTGTAGTAGACCTGATATTGCACATGTAGTGGGAGTAGTTAGAAGATATATATTCAATCCAAGAAAGGAACATTGGACTGCTATGAAGAGGATCTTCAGATACATGCATGGAACTACAAATTATACTATCTCTTATTAAGGAAAATATGGAGAATAACATTGTAAATCTACAAGGGTTTGTGGAAGTTGACTAGGCTAGATATCTTGACAAGAGAAGATCCACGAGTACTTATGTGTTAAGGCTATTTGGAGGGGTAGTAAGTTGGATGAGTAAAAATTAATTAGTTGTTTCTTTATCCACTACATAAGCATAGTACATTGTAATAACTCATGCTTATAAATAAGCAGTGTGGCTGTAGAGGCTATGCTCAATAGTTGGTATTAAGCAGAATATTGTAAGAATTGACAGTGATAGTCAGAGTGCAATATTTTTGGTAAAAAATCCTAGATTTCATGATCAATCAAACATATTGATATCAAGTACCATTTTGTGAGATAGGTGGTTGAAGAGAACCAGGTGATATTGGAGAAATTTTATATAGATAAGAATATTGTTGATTTGTTAAAAAATATTGTACATGCTCAAAAAATTTCTTGGTGTAGAAGATCTATGGGCATGGTTGCCCTTAATAGTTAACAATGGTAGTTATTAGCTCCTATGGAAATTTTTCAACAAGTGGGGGAATGTTAGAATTATGTTGAATATTTTCCATGTTAGTGATGAGGTGTTGACTCTGAAAGGACATTACAATGTAGAATTTTCTCTACAGGATTTAGGGCTAGGTCAGGCCTCAAGAGAGGGTATGGGGTCGACAGTCTCGTGGAAATATTTTTTGGGGGTTTAATATATTTTTAGATCCATATGGGTGTTTTTGGATTAATATAATTTTGGTACATGGTTTTGTGTCTATGGTATTATAAAAATCCTTCTTGTGTTGTTGGTATATAAAGCAACACTTGCACGAGGGTTTGGTAATGAATTTGCAAGAAATGTAATCGCAAGCAAAAACCGAGTGAAATCAAGGTTATGCATAATGGCTATTTTCTTGTACAAACTTCATTAAGTAATAACAATGACAACCAAAAATTTAAATAGCATAATTTTCAATCCTAAAATTAACTTTTCAATCAGAATTACAATAATATAATTTTACCTAAGTGGTCCTTAGTATCATCTTCTTTCCATGGTCCTCTTCATGTAAGAATATATTTCCTTGAACTTTGAGAAGAAGCTTAGGGATCAAGACAAATCATGAATGCAAAATTAACATGCATTATGCAAGTTGTAAATATATAAAAACCATACATCTAGACTAATGCAAAATTGTGAACATATTGAAAGTGTGATTCATGTAACCATTTGAAAATATAAAATAAAAAAATAGAGTGCTCTCTTTTATTAATCAAGTAATATTCGGTTACAAATAGGTCCCTCTTAGGGATACTCAATTTGATACAAATTTACATAGTATGTGGCCCAAAATGGGGAAATATGCACTTCAATGGTCCTTATGTCTTCACCAATTTGTTTATGGAGGGATTACTAAGCCACCTCTATTTCTTTATATCAAGAAACTGAACCTTGATGATCTTTAGCCTTGAAATTGCTATATGACCTACACACATGAAACTACAAAGATAGTCAGTAGCATATGAGGCCTATCAAAATGAGTCTTATCTCTTGGATAGTATAATTTATAAGGAAAATGCATGAAAATATATAAAGGTACATGAAATACTAAAACAAATGCTTGATATGCAAAAATAAATGCATAAAACTAAAAGAAATGCTTCTAATCTAGGTTAGAAAACAAAGAAAAGTATTGATAATGT
The DNA here is from genome assembly GCA_028583015.1 of Wollemia nobilis. NCBI lineage: Eukaryota > Viridiplantae > Streptophyta > Pinopsida > Araucariales > Araucariaceae > Wollemia > Wollemia nobilis. The sequence continues at coordinate 4,455,549 of JAQPPZ010017000.1, read as the reverse complement.
AAATTCTATGGCTAAAAAATGTAAAAAATCACTTAGACCATAGCTGCTAATGATAAGAGCAACTATCTCTATTAGATGCTATCAATATTGATGGTTGCACCTATGGGCTGCTATTAAAAATAGTGACCATAGGAAAGAGGATCTGTACTTTGAATCATGCACCTGAGGATGATCAATTATGATGTAGAATTGATGTTCAAGGGTTTCTTGTGTCTTGGAACATAATTTTGTGGTGGAATTTTCTTTTATCTCTTGTAATATAGCACTTGAGCAACAAGGATTGATCATCAAGCTAGGTCAGTATCCATTGTCTAATAGATACAATTTCATTGTGCAATTCAATAGGTCTTCACTGTACCTTAGAGGGATGTTGATTCTCTCAGCAATCTAGTAAAGCTCCACTATGGCATTAGCACATGAATTTATCCAAGGTTTGCATATAAAATTGAGGCCTTAAATAGACACCCAATTTCTCATCCTAGCTTCATAAGGAATCCAATAACAAGAAACAATTATACTTGGGGAGTTTTAGAGATTCTTATAGAATCTTCAATCCCCTAAACATTCAAGAAATCATTATGCTTAATATATTTTGCTTGGCTTTGGTAGCTCGAGTTGGTTACAGGATTAGTTGTTATCGATAGACATGACTATGGATCTAGCCACTATCATTGTTAGTGTCTTACTGCAGTCACTTTGATAATCGGTGGTGGTAAATGCTATGACTGATTTCGTTAGAATCTATGGCTACATAGGACTAGGCTTCCCTAAATGAGTTGCTATAACAACTTTTATGTCTTGGAAAGGTCCAAGATCAGTCATATGGCTTGCAGAGGTGTCCATATGAGGAGCCTCCTAAACATGACGTGTTTAAGGTGTCTATAGATGCTCATTTTTAGATGTATTATGGGAAAACACAACACCAATGAAAAATAGGCAACCTAAATCCATATTATAGGTTGATTAATGTTCATTTATATGGTCAATGTTACATGCCCTAATCATGAGAAGGGTGTGCATCTCAAAATCATTACTTCCAATGGTATGGAAATCTTAAATTATGCAAAACTTTTGCATATTCAGGTATAATTAGGTATTTAAGCTACAATAAGACTGATAGACAAATTGACAAAGGTTTAAATCAACATATTTTCTTTTTCCCCAGCAAAAGGATAAGCTTATGATAGTTGTTAGCAATGATTCGTAGGATGAATGCAACTTACATGATTAAGTATTTAATTGTTGATTTTGATTATGAATTATTTTATTATGACTACCCCCTCAAGCGATGAGTTGATGAGGAAAATGGAAAGTGATGAAAGCGATACGTTGCTTGACCAAGATGACTAATTTGGACAATTCAAGATGATTAAAGTTTTTGTAAGGCAGATCCTAGTATAACTATAATTTTAACCATTAATAGTAATTGTACAACTATATCCCATGGAGAAGTCCAAATGTAATGGCCTTATTAGGGAATCAAGTTGATTGCAATTAAATTTAAGGATATGAGGAATCACTATGTTTGATGATCTGATGAAATTTTATAGAAAAAATGAAATAAAATCTTCTTTCTCGTGGAGCAATTTGGCCACAATGGTCTTCTTAGGGACTGAAGTGAAGACACTTCAATTCATAAATGAATATTGTGGTTCAAATGACCTTATGGTAATTTACTCATCTTTTCAAATTGGATGGAGCACAAGGTGCTGCAACCACCAAGTGTATAGAGTAAACAACTGAATACGAGATGCATGTGAAATTTTGTGTTATTTTATTTTTTTGTTATTTTTTATTTATGATGATATTTCATAGAATAAAGTAAATGAATACATCATTCCCATGGAATAGTCCAACCAAAATGGCCATATTAGGGATTTAAGTAAAGACATTTCAAGTTGACGATGAACAATTTGGTTCAAATGACCTTATGGTAATTTACTCATATTATCGGATTGCATGGAGCGCAATTCATTGCAACTACAAAGTGTATAGGGTAAATAACTGGGTTTGAGGTGCACTTGAAATTTTAAAGAAACAAAAGGGGTTCCAAAATATGAAATGCAATCAAGCAAAGAACTAGAAATAGTTCAAGTAAAACTAGAATAGGAGGAAGAATCAGTGGTAGAACCTGAATTATAGAGAGAGTCTGAAGAGGAATATTCAAATCAAGAATGTGAGGAGGAAGATGAAGATGTGGAACCTAAAACTCTAATTTTGAGGAGATTAGTTCAGGTGAGAATAATTTCAAAAATATATAGCCCTTCAAATTTTTATTTTGCATTTAATTTATTAGTTACTAATAAAGAATCCAAGACTATAAAGGAGGTACTTCATTCAAGTGAGAAAAAGTCTTAGAAAAGGGCTATGGAAGAAGAAATGGAAGCCCTAGATAAAAATAAGACATGGAACTTGGTGAAATTACCCCTTGATAGAAAATATATCAGTTTTAAGTGAATATTCAAGAAGAAGTACAATGTAGAAGGAAAGTTGGAGAAGTACAAAGCTCACCTAGTAACAAAAGGATTTTCTCAAGTTGAGGGAATTGATTTTGAATGCTTCAGGGTAAAAGGTAATGAGGACTTGGTATGCAAGCTAAATAAGTCTCTTTAAAGGTTGAAGTAGTCTCCAAGGATGTGGAACCAATAATTTGAGAGGTTTTTTTTGACACTTGGTCTTGGAAAAAGTAAAGCAGATCCATGTGTATATTTCAAAAATGAAGGTAAAATTTTTGTTATAATTGTATTGTATGTGTATGACATGTTTTTAATTGGTAATAATAAGGAGATGATAAAGTTACTAAAATATAAATTATCTTTTGAATTTGACATGAAGGAGTTGTGTGCTGCAAACTTTATTTTGGGTATGGAAATAATAAGGGATCGTGCAAATAGAAAGTTATAGTTAAATCAAAGGAAATATGTTTATTTGATACTACAAAGGTTTAGGATGCATGATTGTAAACCAGAATGTACTCCATATCCAGCTGATCAAAATTTATATAATGAACAGTATCCTAAAATAGATGAGGAAATTGAAGAAATGCATCATATTACTTATGCTAGTGTTATGGACAGTATGATGTATGCAATGGTTTTTAGTAGACCTGATATTGCACATGCAGTGGGAGTAGTTATAAGATATATGTTCAATCCAAGAAAGGAACATTGGACTGCTATGAAGAGGATCTTTAGATACATGCATGGAACTACAAATTATACTATCTCTTATTAAGGAAAATATGGAGAATAATATTGTAAATCTACAAGGGTTTGTGGAAGTTGACTAGGCTAGATATCTTGACAAGAGAAGATCCATGAGTACTTATGTGTTAAGGCTATTTGGAGGGGCAGTAAGTTGGATGAGTAAAAATTAATTAGTTGTTGCTTTATCCACTACAGAAGCATAGTACGTTGTAATAACTCATGCTTATAAATAAACAGTGTGGCTGTAGAGGCTATGTTCAATAGTTGGTATTAAGCAGAAGACTGTAAGAATTGACAGTGATAGTCAGAGTGTAATATTTTTGGTAAAAAATCCTAGATTTCATGATCAATCAAACATATTGATATCAAGAACCATTTTGTGAGATAGGTGGTTGAAGAGAACTAGGTGATATTGGAGAAATTTCATATAGATAAGAATATTGTTTATTTGTTAAAAAAGGTTGTACATGCTCAAAAATTTTCTTGGTGTAGAAGATCTATGGGCATGGTTGCCCTTAATAGTTAACAATGGTAGTTAGTAGCTCCTATGGAAATTTTTCAACAAGTGGGGGAATGTTAGAATTATGTTGAATATTTTCCATTTTAGTGATGAGGTGTTGACTCTGAAAGGACTTTACACTGTAAAATTTCCTCTACAGGATTTAGGGCTAGGTCAGGCCTCAAGAGAGGGTATGGGGCCGACAGTATCGTGGAATTATTTTTTGGGGGTTTAATATATTTTTAGATCCATATGGGTGTTTTTGGATTAATATAATGTTGGTACATGGTTTTGTGCCTATGGTATTGTAAAAATCCTTCTTGTGTTGTTGGTATATAAAGCAACACTTGCATGAGGGTTTGGTAATGAATTTGCAAGAAATGTAATCGCAAGCAAAAAGCGAGTGAAATCAAGGTTATGCATAATGGATATTTTCTTGTACAAACTCATTAAGTAATAACAATGAAAACCAAAACTTTAAATAGCATAATTTTCAATCCTAAAATTAACTTTTCAATCCTAATATAATTTTACCTAAGTGGTCCTTAGTATCATCTTATTTCCATGGTCCTCTTCATGTAAGAATATATTTCCTTGAACTTTGAGAAGAAGCTTAGGGATCAAGACAAATCATGAATGCAAAATTAACATGCATTATGGAAGTTGTAAATCTATAAAAACCATACATCTAGACTAATGCAAAATTGTAAACAAATTGAAAGTGTGATTCATGTAACCATTTGAAAAGATGAAATAACAAAATAGAGTGCTCTCTTTTATTAATCAAGTAATATTCAGTTACAAGTAGGTCCCTCTTAGGGATACTCAATTTGATACAAATTTACACAGTATGTGGCCCAAAATGGGGAAATATGCACTTCAATGGTCCTTATGTCTTCACCAATTTGTTTATGGAGGGATTACTAAGCAACCTATATTTCTTTATGTCAAGAAATTGAACCTTGATGATCTTTAGCCTTGAAATTGCTATATGACCTGCACACATGAAACTACAAAGATAGTCAGTAGCATATGAGGCCTCTCAAAATGAGGCTTATCTCTTGGATAGTATAAATCATAAAGCAAATGCATGAAAGTATGTAAAGGTACATGAAATACTAAAACAAATGCTTGAAATGCAAAAATAAATGCATAAAACTAAAATAAATGCTTCTAATCTAGGTTAGAAAACAAAGAAAAATACTAATAATGTAAATTCTATGGCTAAAAAAGGTAAAAAATCATTTAGAACATAGCTGCTAATGATAAGAGCAACTATCTCTATTAGTTGCTATCAATGTTGATGGTTGCACCTATGGGCTGCTATTAAAAATAGTGACCACAGGAAAGAGGATCTGTACTTTGAATCATGCACCTGAGGATGATCAATTATGATGTAGAATTGATGTTCAAGGGTTTCTTGTGTCTTGGAACATAATTTTGTGGTGGAATTTCCTTTTATATCTTATAATATAGCACTTGAGCAACAAGGATTGATCATCAAGCTAGGTCAGTATCCATTGGCTAATAGATACAATTTCATTGTGCAATTCAATAGGTCTTCATTGTACCTTAGAGGGATGTTGATTCTCTCAGCAATCTAGTAAAGCTCCACTATGGCATTAGCACATGAATTTATACAAGGTTTGCATATAAAATTGAGGCCTTAAATAGACACCCAATTTCTTATCCTAGCTTCATAAGGAATCCAATAACAATAAACAATTATACTTGGGGAGTTTTAGAGATGCTTATAGAATCTTCAATCCCCTAAACATTCAAGAAATCATTATACTTAATATATTTTGCTTGGCTTTGGTAGCCCGAGTTGGTTACAGGGTTAGTTGTTATCGATAGACATGACTATGGATCTAGCCACTATCATTGTTAGTGTCTTACTGCAGTCACTTTGATAATCGGTGGTGGTAAATGCTATGATTGATTTCGTTAGCATCTATGGCTACATAGGACTAGGATTCCCTAAATGAGTTACTATAACAACTTTTATGTCTTGGAAAGGTCCAAGATCATTCATATGGCTTCCAAAGGTGTCCATATGAGTAGCCTCCTAAACATGACGTGTTTAAGGTGTCTATAGATGCTCATTTTTATATGTATTATGGGAAAACACAACACCAATGAAAAATAGGCAACCTAAAGCCATATTATAGGTTGATTAATGTTCATTGATATGGTCAATGTTACATGCCCAATCATGAGAAGGGTGTGCATCTCAAAATCATTACTTCCAATGGTATGGAAAGCTTAAATTATGCAAAACTTTGGCATATTCAGACATAATTAGGTATTTAAGCTACAATAATACCGATAGACAAATTGACAAAGGTTTAAATCAACATATTTTCTTTTTCCCCAGCAAAAGGATAAGCTTATGATAGTTATTAGCAATGATTCGTAGGATAAATGCAACTTACATGATTAAATATTTAATTGTTGATTTTGATTATGAATTATTTTATTATGACTATCCCATCAAGCGACGAGTTGATGAGGAAAATGGCAAGTGATGAAAGCGATACGTTGCTTGACCAAGATGACTACTTTGGACAATTCAAGATGATTAAAGTTTTTGTAAGGCAGATCCTAGTATAACTATAATTTTAACCATTAATAGTAATTGTACAACTATATCCCATGGAGCAATCCAACTGTAATGGCCTTCTTAGGGAATCAATATGATTGCAATTAAATTTAAGCATATGAGGAATCACTATGTTTGATGATCTAATGAAATTTTATAGAAAAAATGAAATAAAATCTTCTTTCCTGTGGAGCAGTTTGACCACAATGGTCTTCCTGGGGACTGTGGTGAAGACACTTCAATTCATAAATGAATATTTTGGTTCAAATGACATTATGGTAATTTAATCATCTTGTCAAATTGCATGGAGCACAAGTTGCTGCAACCACCAAGTGTATAGATTAAATAACTGAATACGAGATGCATGTGAAATTTTGTGTTATTTTTTATTTATGATGAGATTTCATAGAATAAAGTAAATGAATACATCATTCCCATGGAATATTCCAACCACAATGGCCATATTAGTAATTTAAGTAAAGACATTTCAAGTTGACGATGAACATTTTGGTTCAAATGACCTTATGGTAATTTACTCATATTATCGGATTGCATGGAGCGCAATTCATTGCAACTACAAAGTGTATAGGGTAAATAACTGGGTATGAGGTACACTTGAAATATTATGTTATTTTATTTTTTGTTCATTTTGTGATTTTTGAAGATTATGGATTGATATATATGCTTTAATGTCCATTATGAAACTCCTTATGGTGAGCAATTAAGTGCATTTATTACTATTTGTTAGCCTCTAACAAATATAGTGGTGGACATTTGCAAATCTTATAGATGTTATTGACATCGATGAGCATGATGAACCTGATCTATGACCACTATCAAAGTGGGCGACGACAAAAAATGCAAAATATATAAAGGATTTTTGGAATTTTTTAGTTTATTATTTTTGGCTGGCAATTTAGGAGGATTGAGCTCTAAGGGAGAATAAGGAGATTCTAATATGAAATGATGTTGAGACTTGGATACTAACCCAATTGTAGATAAACCTATTGTATAATTGAGTGGTGGATCCACAACTCCTAAGGTACCTTTCCATATCATTATCTTGATTTGAGCATTAAAAATGAACCTCACTACGTAATGGGTTAAGGAACCTCATTAAACTATTTGCAATGAACCTCAACCATTAGTTTAGTATTTAGCCTTAGGTTAGCTTAGGTGGGTTAGGATTTAATTTTAAATATTTTGGTGTGGGAAATGACCTTGTGTGGGGTCAATCCCATAGCTATTGTAAATCAAGGTGACACCCAATTTGGCAATTGGGGACTATCGTCATTGAGTGAGACTAAGTTCAAACCCCAATGATAAAAAATTTGATTGTTTGTAGTAGCTACTGATGACATTGATGATGGCCATGGTGGCTACTGTTGACATGAGCAGTAGGATATATTTTTTATTTTTGCTTGACTTTTGATTTTTTTGGAATAAGTGAGTGAGTCTATTAATTTACCCTTTTTCTTGGATATTAGACTCTAACAGCTCAAGGGTGAGATCCTAATCTACTACTTGAGTTGCAACCCCACTTAGACAATGCTAATTAGGAGTGTTTTGGGGTGATTGGACTCAACTACATTTTTAGATTACTAACTGTGATTCCAGACCAATATTACTTGGTAGCCCTGGCCCATTGATGAAATAACAATACTAACACTTTCCACATCATAACTAGAGATATGATGGTGACATTAGAGGATGTCTACTATATATTCAAGACTCCCATCGATGGATGGGTCATAATTTATTCTCCCACTACGGCTAGGGATACAATATTTTCTCAAGTTTTTTAGGATAGAGCTATTGAGATATTAGGAGACATAGAGTATGTTGGCATGCCTATTAACCGTTAATTCAAGGTAAATTTCTTCTCATAGTACCAAGTTATACTGATTCACATTATCTATAATGTGCTACTTCCAAATACATCGAGATCAAGGTTCCCTTATAACCTCTTAGACATGGTGTAGGACCTATTAGAGTGCATCTCATGGTAGCCTTTGATTATGGCATGGGGGAGTGCACTATTGGCACAACTCTATGATGAGTTGTATCATATTATGTGGCAAGGATGAGTAGGAGTGGGATGTAGCCTACTACTTTAAATCTATGTGTCAGAGCACATCTACATATACCAAACTAGAAGACTATCCTTGGGTATGGCAGTCGTAGCAGTGGATGATCAGTGCTATGCTACAATATGGTCATGGGCAGCAGAGACTATCTGAAGTTGACTACATACAAGGGACGTAGACCACTAAAAAGGGTATCTGATAGGACTAAAAGCTAGTCAAATTATATGGAGAGCCTACTTAGACTATCCTGAGTGGAAGGAGGAATGGAGGTACTTGGATCGATTTAGGTGCAACATATGGCTCATAGGGTATTGTGGGAGGGTGAAGGAGTACTTTCAATATAACTAGGTCACTAGGAAGTTTGGGATCACACTATATGTACCAAATGAGTCAATTATCTACCACCACTAATAGGCAAAGACATAGTTTCCATGTCATAGGTGATAGCATTATATGAGGGGCAAATCCTATGATAGATGACATTGGTGTAGAGGATCATGGGACCATGGTAGAGTATGATACATGGTGGACTACTTAGTTATGGTAGGGTGATGGCATATTGGGTAAATCTAGAGATGAGGTAGATGCAAAGGGAGGTGATGATGATGGGTGATGAGTGCATCGTAGGATGGATGAGTGGGGGAAAACTGTAGGGTAGGTAAATGATCCTCATGATAAGTAGGAGGGTGAGGAGGATGCCCCAAATAATGAGGTATCCCAGTTGTGGTCTTAGGTACATCATATATAGGCACAACTAAAAATATCTTAGTAATAAGTTATGGAGCGAGATACATCTCTCACTAATGTGTAGAGTTAGTTTAGTGCAGGGAATCGATAGTGGTAGGGGTATGCAAAGTAGAGGGAGGCTCTCCAAGCTCGAGTAAATTATACCATTGCACATATTTATTAGGTTATATAGGAGAGGGATCTTCTATGGGCATAACTAATAGCTAGGTATGTCATTATAGATGTTAGGACTACTAAGAGGGATGCTCTCAAGATATAACAAGAGATTGCTCCTATTACTCAGTCCTCACCATCCATTCCAATCACTCAAAAAATAGTATAATTAGGTGCAAATGCAAATACTAGATGGCTATGGGATCTCTTAGATTAGAGGGTAGCTCATATGGAAGTATATGCTTTATACATCATTGCTGTAAAGGCTTGTATTGATGTATCGGGTGGCACTTTACCAAAGCAATCTACAATAGGGAATCTCATCAGAGCAAGAAAAGTGATTCTAGGTAGTCCTCAATGTAGCCTAGTCATAGGATAGGTGTACGATATGAGCAATCAGTGGGTAATACGTCAAGAAAACCTTGTAGATATGGTGCAAAGGGGAGAGGTGACTCAAGGGCTGTAGGCCCAGTTTGATACGTCTTGATGACTTATATAATTTTGGAGTGTAACGTCTAAGGACCTACAAGTTGTAGCTTGTGGGCATATTTGTACTTGATGTACTTTGACACATACATACATACATACATACATACATATATATATATATATATATATATATATATATATATGATACTCCATTTTATGGATCATTATGTGTATTATGTATTTGCTTTATTTTTCATGTAATGCAGTTATGGATGCAATGCTTATATGATTATTTGATTATGACATATGTATACTATGTACTAATTACATGCACCAGCTAGATGATAGATGAATTATTTGATGGTGTGATCTAGATGTGTAGATGCACTATCATGTATGCTTATATGGATGCAATGATTAATGTTAAATGCATATTTAATTTGTTTCATGTTTTTATACATTTAATCAATGTGATATGATATGATAGATGATGTGTATGTAATGCATTAGTTACACGAGGATGATATAATGAAAATGAACATGTATGCTTTAATAATTTAAAATATAAGGAATGAATCTAATATGTGTTTACCAAACTACTGGATGACACCAAATAATGTATGAAAATCATGAATGAAAATCATGAATGAAAATAGTAACTCTTATCATAAAAATTAATCATTTAAACATCCATATGTGAAAATAGATGATGTGAGATGTATGGGTTTTATTTATAAACTTATGTAAATTAAATGATATGCAAAAAATAGTCAGTGGTAATCCAAATATCATTGCTGATATCCATCTAGTATCTATTCTATTTTATGAACACCCCTTAACAAACAAAAGTTCATAAGGAAAATTCAGTATGATTTATGAATTTTTTTGTTTCTATCAAGGGATTTTTTAGGTTTTCCATGAGACTCAAACACCCTAGTTGATTAATCAAAAGATGTATAATGATTACACAATATTTCTAAAAGATAAAATATTTTCTAAGAATACCAAGATATTTACTATCCTTATGTGTGCAAATAAATATATTAGATGAGGCATACGACTACCTCATTTATAGGTAGGTTTCTCTCAACCCATTGATGTAATGAGGATCACCATATAGTCATCATGATCCTAAGTTTGGAGGTAGTTGGACTAGACTACTAGGTAAATACAAGACACCTAAATCTAGCTCATCCATAAGATGATATTGTTCTATACAAAAGAAGGTCGCTAAAGTGATAGACATATCACCATGCGTAAGGATACCCCATTACTAGGTAGGTTTCATTCAACCCATTGTTGTAATTAGGATCACCCTATGGTGGTTGAATAATGAATATTCTAAGGATTCAATATCTTCACCCCCTTATTTTATTTTCATTTTTTGGGATACTTGCTCATGCTTAGTGATGAAAATCACTATTTATTTTATATTTTGATTTTATTTCAAGTAAGGGATTTGTTTAGTGATGAAAATCACTATTTATTTTTCTTTTCTTTGTGTCAAAAATTTTCTTATTTTATATGAAATAAAGTGATTTCTTGGGTAGGGGGGAGCTTGTCATTTTTCCAATAATTAGTATTCTAAACTATGCATATGATAGGATGAGCAAGGGAAACCTTTTGCTTAAGGTGAAATAGGATCACTTTGTAGGGTTCATCCTTCCTTGTCCAAACTAGGATTTTTAATGTTTAAATTGTAATGGGATTTTGATATATGGAAGGTACTATCAAAACTAAACCTCACCTTCGAAAGCTAAGATAACTTTATACAAAATCTGAAAATACAACTAGGTATGGTTGAATGACCAAAAAATCCTAGTATATACTTGATAGCAATTGATGGGTTGTTTTGAAAACCATAATTACTTACAAGGAATGAATGATGATGATTTGTGGATTCATGATTGGCATACAAACGTGGTGTCATTCGCAAGATTGTAAACACAACCTATCCTAATGCAAGTGCAATGGATGAATATGCCTAATGTAATGTAATTAATGAATGCATGTAATGCAATGCAAAATGTAAATGTTTTTGATGTTTTGAATTGTTTTTGTGTTTTATTGCTTTCTGATTTATTTGGATTTTTGATGTTTTTATGATTTTTTTTGGATTTTAGATTTTATGTATGAAATGTATTTAAGTGAAGAATGTTGGGAGGTTTAGGCTCTTCAAAACCATCTAGTGATGTTAGGCGGTAAGTTTTAGGTCCAAAATATTTTGAGATGATGAAATGACCCACCCATTTGGCCAAAAATTTGTCTCGCAGATGTGGCAACATGTTTGAGTTTTGTTGGTTCTCTTTAAGCAAGATATACCCAAATTTAAAATCACTTAGGTGGACTTTGTTATTGTAATATCATTTTAGACGATATTGGTAAACACAGATATGCTTAAAAGAATTTACTTTATGTTAGTCAATAAGGGTTAGTTGATCAAGGTGAGCTTGTCACATAGTGTTGTCATCGATGAACTCTTTCAATGTGATGTGCAACATTAGAAATTCCAATTCCAAGGGCATGATGGCCTTAGCACCATACACTAGTGAAAACAAGATTTCCCTAGTGGGTTGCCTTACTCTAGTTCGATAATCTCATAATGTAAGAGGTAATTAGATGTGCTAATCCTTGTGATTCTCTTTCACAAATTTCTTTAATAGGGCTACAAATATTTTGTTTGAGGTCTCTATTTACTCATTTTCCTATGGATAATAAGGTGTGGTAAAGATGTGCTAAATATTGTGTTAGGATGTTAAATCCCACACATGTTTGTTCTTAAATGAAGTATCATTATATGATATTATTTTGGATGGGAGACATGATATTGTGAAGTATGAACTCCAAAATATGTGCTCCAGTTGTAGAAATTAAGGGGATCACTTCCACCCACTTGGTAAAATACTCAGTGGCTATTATAATAAACATGTGTTAGCTCAATGATGGGCGAGAGATCTTACCAATTATATTAAAAACCCACTAAGAAAAAAGCCAATCCACTTGGATGGATTGTACGACATGTGATGGAAGGTGCTTAAGATTATCATGGTGCTGCCTTTTAATACATTTCTTGACATATGCATAGCAATACTTCTCCATGGTGGGCCAATAATAACCCATTCAAAGAATGCACTTGATGATGGTCATACCACTGAAATGGCCATTGCATGTACCATCATGAGCCTATGAAATCATCCAAGATAATTATTGGGGTTCAAGACAATGAATGATAATTTCATCATAGCTACAATGATACAAGATGTCTCCTAACAAGACATATTTACTCAGCTTTTTTTTTAATACTCTTTTGGTAGTATGCAACAATCCTTGCAGGATTATTCCAATCTTAAGGTAATCATGTAATTGGGTAAGACAATACTGATAAGTGATAGCTTTGATATATTGAATGACGTGTTCTCATTGCAGCTTGCTATGTGTGAATGCATATTGGGAGATAATCTTATGGTGAAAGGTAGTACCATTCTCTACAAGACCCTACAAGATCAAATATCCCTAGGATTTCTTATTCAAAAACTCTCTAACTTTATAGAACCATTCATGGTTAGGTTCTATATGAATCATGTGAACTGATTCATGATTATCTTGAGCCTCACACTACATCGTATATTGTGATAACTTCTTCACTTGGATGATAGTAAAATCAATAGATAGATTATGAGGTATTAAGGATCCCAAATATACCATAGTGTCTACAAATATATTTTATGTATGAGGGACTATATTGATGTCATACCACTCCATTTGGACCATATAAGTATCCACAAGTTCCTTATACACTTTCAGGATAGGACACCTACACTAATAGATTCCATTAACCTAGTTTGCTATGAGAAGGGAGTCACCAAAAATATTTAGCTTTTTGATCTTCATGGTGAGAACTGCTTGAAGATCAAATATTATGGCCTCATATTTAGTGTTGTTATTGGTGCAAGAAAAGTTGAGTTTAAATGACAAGGGTATTAGAGCACCTTGTGATGTGAAAAACATGATCCATATGCCACCCCCTTGCTGGCATTTCAAACCATCAAATAACAAAGTCATATCAACTTTTTTGTCTAGTTCTTCAAGTTTGAGTGACTCTTATAATGTAAATATTGCATCATCAGGTAGTTCTATGACAATATGCTTGTGATATTGAAGAGGTGCCTCTACCATTTAATCATCTATGACCTATACTTTGATTGAATTTTGGCTTATGAATTCTAGATCAAATTTTGTTAATAGCATTATCCACTTTATAGTACATGTATTATGATATGTTCTACTCATTATATATTTTAAATGATTTTATTTTGATATAACATATGTTGTATTACTTAGCATATAGTGGCACAAATTCTTAGTTGCAAAAAGCACTACTAAACACATTTTCTTGAAATAAGCATATCTTAGCTCGTATCTAACCAGGGTTTGACTTATGTAGTATATCTCTTGTTCTTTATCTTGCTTGTTATTTTGGGCTAACATGTTTTATAGTGCAAAGTCCATGAAATATATATACAACATAAATGACACATATGGTCTTGGTAAAACTAGTATTGGTGGTGATACCAGGTATTGCTTGATTTCAGCAAAAGCTTTTTGGCAATCCTCATCCCAATTAAATAATACCCCCTTGTATAGCAGTAGATTCATGGGTAGAAATTTATCTGATAGTTCCATAATGAAGAAATTTATGGATGCTACTTTTCCCTGTAGGCTTTTTAGTTCCTTTATGTTTATGGGGGGACACATTTCCAATATGGCTTTTACCTTTTTTGGATCTACTTTGATCCCTCATTTTGAAAATATGAATCCTAATATTTTTCTTAAAGTTACACCAAAGATGTATTTCTTAGGATTTAACCTAATGTCATACTCAATAAGGTTATCAAAAACCTTTCTTAGGATCTCAACATGCTCTTCATGCAATAATGACTTGGCCAGTAAGTCATCAATGTAGTCTTCTAATATCTTGTGCATATAGTCATGGAAGATATATGTCATAGCCTATTGATATGTGGTACTAGTGTTTTTAAGTCCAAATAGAATAACCTTATAGAAAAATGTCCCCCATGGAGTGGTAAAGGTGGTTTTATGTTGATCTTTGAGTTTTATCTGAATCTAATTACAACTATAAAAACCATCCATGAGTGATAACATCTCATGACTAGTTGTGGCATCTATAAGAGTATCAATGTTTGGCAATGGAAATGAATCCTTAGGTGTTACCTTGTTGAGGTGTCAAAAATCCATGCAAATGCAAATTCTTCCATTAGGTTTTCCTATAGGTACCATGCTTGATACCCAATATTGATAGTAGATAGGAATTATAAATTCTATATACAAAATATTTTGCAATTCATATTTGACCATCAAAGCGATGTTTAGATACATTTTCATAAGTTTTGCTTGACCAAATTTTTAGTAGGCTCCAACGAATGGTTGTAGAAAACCAATTTTAGATCCAAAACCAACATGTCTTTGCAGGTCCAATCAAATATATTAGTTCTCTCTCTTAATATATGGATGAGGATGTCCCACTCCTTAGGAGATAAGCTTTATTCGAATTTAACTTTCTTTGTATTAATGGTATCTACATTGATATCCAATTTAAAACCTTCCTCTATTGATATATGTAATCCCTCCTCAAGCGGATGAGGCATAGTGATCATATGGATGTCATCAACTGGATTTAAATGATCTACCATATCAAGATCAACCTTAGCATGATAAACATCATGGGTACAACCAAGGGAAAAATGGAATGGTTACAACATTTGTTCATTGGGGAAGAAATCCTCAATCTCAAGGGGTGAATTGGTAGGATCAAAATAAATGGCCTCAATATTGAGGTGCAATGGTTTTGAAGAATTATATGGATTGTGGAGTGGAGTGGTTAGATCAATGGAGATCATGTTTATGGATGAAATAAAATCTCTAGGACCACATGGATAAGACTCACTACTTCTGAGTTGTCCCCCATGCTCTATATGTGGCTCAAGAGGAATGGGGATATCCAAATATGGTCTGGGAAAGTATAAGACAATGGGATATTTAGGGGAAGAAACTATCTTAAATTTTAAGGACCAAGGAAGACCATGTGATAGATTTTTTCTATGTTCATAGGTCACTTTATTGGTTCTACTTCTCTCAAGGGAATATTAATATGATATAGGTGTCGATGTCCTAAGTAGGCCATTTTGGTATCATATTTGTACTCATCATTCATGCTAAACCAACCACTCTTTGAAGTATCCATTGATTCTAATTATTGATTTATGCTTGACATCTAAGGTACAATCCCAATATCACTGACATACTCATTATTCCTAATGACCCAATTGATTCGTAGAATGCTTTGTGAGTTAGTATTTATAGATATGTTATCATGATAGACTAAGGGTGGATCTATGGTGACCATAGTCACTGGCCTATCACCTCTTCACAAATTCAAATGATTGGGGTCATAAGGATTCCAATCAATGTCCCAATAAATTCATCTCTCTTCTTTCACATCCCAAAAAAACACTAGCAAGCAACCCAAAAGAATACAATTCTCCCACAATGCTTCCTTTTTTCCTCTTCATTATCCAAAAAAATATTTTTTCCTCCCCTACCACTTTTCACTTCGATGGCATCATTTCTCCTTACTCAAAATGCTCCTCATCTTCCATATTATGCCATGGGTAATACCCAAATTATATTAAAAAAATGGAAAGAAAAACAACTCATACTTCTCATGATTGCACACCCAACAAGCATCCTAAATTTTGCTTCAACAGAGCTAAGTTTACACCATAAATTTGATGACCAAAATAGTCATGGGAAAATAATCAAAATATATTACCATGAGGAGAAAAACACCCTTTTTCTTTCATGGAACAAGGAAAATTATAATTAAACATAATTATCTTTATCTCTAAAACAAAAACTTCCCTTTCCTAACTCTACTTTAGAAATGTATTTTTCCTAAATACACATGCTTGCCTTCCCTTAAATTATTATTCAACAAAAAACATTCAAAAAACACTTATCAATATCAACCAAAGCAATCATATAGAGATAAGAATTTTCTTTAGCTAAAGATCAACATAAATCGTTTCTTTTATGCAAGTCATCTTATGCAAATCCATGAAAGAAGCACTTATTTATGTTGCTTCTAATTACTTCATAAAATAACCTATCACATAATTTCCCTTCGACATTTTCTTTATCGGTGACCAAGTCTTTCTACCACCCATAGCAACTCTTTTCTACAAAAGTGATGTTCCATTAGCAGCATCTTATTATTTCATGAAAATTAGGCTTGTAAGAAATTAAACATGAAAATATGATCAATCAATTCATCACATAATTTAACCAAAATATATATTTACATACTAAACAAAGAGATAGTCCATCATCTCATTATAAGAAGCATTAGAAAATCATGAAAACTACTAAGTAAACAAATTTATCCACTAGAGGGTCATGACATGTATATCCATATTTATTATTGGATTTAGTTAAAATTATTTAACCTTTAACTCTCAATTTTGAGGATTAAGCTTTTTTTCTAATCATAATGAATATCAATTACTTGCTTATCAACATAAAGATAATTTAAACAATCACCACATAAATACATCAAGACAACACATTCCAAAGATGTTTACAAAGCATAAAGGAAAAATTTAAATCAAACTTGTTCATCATCAATACCATTGGCATTAATTTATCAAATTACAAATTAGTTCATTACACATATTTTCTATCCAACCATTGATCACTCACAATGTAAAACCATATACACATATTATTGTCTAAATAATAATATACCAAATTATTTTGTTACAAGGCTTTCATATTTGGGATCCTTGCTTCATAGTAGAAGTAACTTCACTCACTTATCAATAGAATTCATAATGCCACTTGATGTCGTTAAATGTGGAAGCTTCAGATCCCACTAAGAAAATACTACCTTTTGAAGGGATAAAAGATAACTCTAAGCAACTTATTACTTCTTTCTTAACATGTATTCTTAACATCAAATAAACACTCAAATGGTAACTCCTTTACAATTACCCATTACCTACTTGAATTCTTTTTCAAAGTAACTTCGTAGAAAATATTATGAGAGAATTAGCAATACACATAATAGAGGTATAACTAATATACTCCACATTCATTAACTAACAAAAAGATAAAAACACTTCATTCTTTCCCTAACAATCATATATCTAGAACTCTTTAGAAAATATAAAACTTCCCAAAACTCTATTAACCAAGAGTGCAACATATCTAATAGCATAAATAAAGATCATATTTAAATACAAAAAAACTATATCAACCAAAGGTGATACACAACATATTTTTCATTTGCAACCACTCAATAATTATTCAGCGAATAACGATACTCATTGGTAAAAAAAGAAATTTTCTATCCCAAGAAACATCGATTCTATATTTCACTACTAATATTCTTTCTAGTATCTTCCAAAACAAACATACAACACAACAAAATGTATGCATATTTATATATACCTAAGTCTTGACATAGATTCATTCATGGAAGACACACAATCCTATGTATTATCCTTGACAATATTTGTGTGTCTCTCATACAAATATGTTAACGTTCCTATAATAACCAGGTTGTAAGCTCCTCCTACATATTTTCAAGAAAAATAATAATGCATAGGAATAGGTTTCAGATTGCAATTTACTCTTATTAAAATATTTAACATGCAACAATCAAATGACAAGTTTCACTGGTTTAAATAGAAATATACCACACCATTCATTCAACTGGTTTTACCTATATGTCAAAAATATTTAAATGCTATTCCAAAATACAATTAGATTTTCTAGACATCTTCCTTCATGACAATTTAAATTATTTAAACTTAGAGTCTACCTGGTTCGCTTGCCTACGCCCCATTAGATATTATTATAAAGTTTTCACGGGTTCACATAACAACGTTCTTCTATAAAATGATTTCTCCTCATTTTTTTTTTCAGTTGGTAGTACTTTATCTTATTGCTCTCCACTATATCCATTTTATCCATATACTCCCTTATTCCCAATCCATGCACATAGCTCAATGTCCATTTTGGTTTTCATAAAATTTTCTCATAAATATTGTTTCTAAAACAATACAAGCCTACCCCTTTAAAGAGCACAATTGATCAATTAAAAGGATAATTATTTTTCCATTCTCTATTTCCCATAATTCAATAATAAAATCCTTCCAATAATTTTGTTATCCAAAAGAGATTATCAACCAAAAGAAATATATATATATATATATATATATATATATATATATATATATATATATATATATATATATATATAAATTTTTAAAAATAAATGGAAATAATAAATTCAACACTCGTTTCTTTCTAAATAGATTTTTCCAAACCAAAAGCAGTTTTAACATGAAAATATAATTATGCAACAAACAAGTTTTCAGATCATGACATGAATCTCCATGAATGGAACATTTATCCAAGTTGTCCCAATTATATTTTCATCTAATACCCATCACATCAATTCCCTCAAGGCATATTTTGCCTGATGGTTTCTTCCTTCCACGTACAAGAAATATTTTTCCTGCAACAATATGATTTATTAGCAACATCACATTCACATTTATACATGTATAACTCATAAAACATAAGCATGAGATTATCCTATATTCCATTGATAAATCACATACATATTCCACTATTATATTAGAATATAAATGTTTTGCATCAATGCAAAAATAAAGTCAATAAAAATATTATATTCTCAAGTAGAAGTAAACCATAAACTTATGGAAATAAAAAGTTTTGCCAAGGTAGGGTCATGACAGTATGACTGGTCAATATGGTGTACAATACCCATATTATCCCAAATCAACTTAAGGTCCCTTAAAGAGTAAGTCTTCCCAATGTAGCACATAGAGTCAAGGCTCAACCTAGGTTCTCTCCATTGAAACTTCTAGTACTACGGCCTAGGCTTTGGTACCAATTGTAATAACCCACCAAACCAATCCAAGGGAGAGAGAAAATGTTTTTTACATGAGGAATCATTCACAAAGAAGACCCAATATTTTCTAGCATTATAAGGCATAACCAAATTTTGAGTCAATGTCACTACAAACAACACTCAAGTGGATAGGAGTGGTCAACATCTTGTAATTCTAGGGTTGACCTTTCTTAACCTCACTATTTAGAAAGGATTTCAATAGTGGTCCCCCACTTTTCCTACACCCTTAATATTATAGGACGACTTGACCACATTTTAGAGATTATCCTTTAAGATCCATAATACTAAAAGGGAATGCATTTCCCTAACCCTACATAAGTCCATCTATGTATGATTATTCTGATATAATTCCTTAGTACTTAGTTACCACATCTCTATGGTCTAACTAAGGCGATTACCACTCACCTAGTAATGAGCATGGTCACTTGATCCTCACCATTCAAGGTTTCACCACTAAATTGTCTTGTAAATGATTCCAAAATCCTCACTACTTTGGGAAACCCAAGCCTCACCATTTGTGTATCATTCATAACTATCTTGTTATTGAATCACCACAAATCCTCCCATATTTACAAATACATAGTTATTGCATCACCGTAACTCCTCCCAGGATTCAAAACTTTATGGTTATTGCATCACTACAAATCCTCTCAAGTTTGGGTTATCTTCTTAAATCAAACATTTCTCTAATATTGGTCTATATTCATGTAAAACCCCCATACAAACCCAATATTCCAACCTGTTAATATAATATAAACATCTCTATCAAAGAAAATAAAGTGCTATAACAAAGCATAATAACACATTGCTAAAGATTAGAAATTTGAATACTTTTCAATTATAATACTAGCCTTTAGCATTTCCTTTACTTACAATGGAAAGAATGAAACAACATCTAAAAGAACTATAACCATAATATATGAATTAGATTCTACCATTTTTTTTATAGCATATTCATTCCATTTGACATATACCCAACATTTCAAGTTACATTAAATAAAAATAATATATAATATTTCATCGATGAACAAGTCTTGAAATACTATAACAAGAGTAAATACAACATCCTTTATTTAATTACTCCATTTCCAAATTTACAAATAACTAGACATAAGAGATAACATCACTTAAAACTTCCATTCTTGTACAAACTTCATTAAGTAACAAGAATGATAAAATCTTAAGTAGCATAATTTTTTATCCTAAAATTAACTTTTCAATCCCAATTACAATAATACAATTCCACCTAAGTATTCCTTAGTATCATCTTCTTTCCATGGTCATGTTCATGAAATAATATATCCCCATCAACTTTTAGAAGAAGCTTATGGATCAGGATAGCTCATGAATGCAAATGCATCTTAACATGCATTATGCAAGCAATATACAATAAAAACAACCATGCATTATTCAAAACATAAGCAATCCAAAAATATTAAGAGAATCCCATACTTCTCTCAATATATGGACCCCTTGGCTACACAAGCCTCATTCATGAAACAAAAACTATTATTAAATCAAATATTCAAGTTTTGACCAATAGTTTTGATCTCTAACTTTGGTAATATATTAATCATTTAATAAACCATACAATAGAAGTCTTTTTATTCTTTTATTATTTTTCAAACATTATAACATTTAATAAAAAAAACCATTAAACCATAACTTTCACTCTCTACTTAAAGGTTCCAACACTATATTTCATACTTTAATACCTATGTAGTAACCAAAATGCAGTATTAACCATGTAAGACAAAAATACAAGCCTTACTAGCCATTTTGATATTGATTTCAGCACACATAAATAAAATAAAAGCTTTACATTTAACGATAACCTTACAACAAGAAAACATCAACAAGAATGTATTACACTAGCATCACTTACAAAAATAGCTAAAAGAAAAAACATGGAAGTTCAAAATCAAGCATAGGAGGTTCTACTAAATAAGAGCTTCAGTTTAGATGGCCAAGGAGGACACCACAAATATATATATATATATATATATATATATATATATATATATATATATATATATATATAAAAAGCACTTTCCAAGGCAACCAAAACTAACCTACACAATAAAAAAAACTTACAATAGTTAAATCAAATTTTAACCCACATAAATCATTTAAGATAGAGGCTCTCTAAGAGAAGACATATTACAAGTAGATGGAATGGATATCAACATAGTATTATCTCTTAATTAAAGAGACCCAATGGTAATAATTTCAAGCACCACTCTTCAATAAAAAACCAAGTTAATAGACCTAAAACAATAACATTCCCTATATATGTGAAGGGTAAGCTTGGGGTAAAAAACCTAGTTTTCAACCCACAACACAAGGATCTACAACAAAGCTTGAGTCTATGAAGCCCATTTGTAAATTAGATTATGCCAAATCACTTCTCATATCACCTTATAACAAAATACTATTAACTTGAAAAATATTTGCAACATAACTACAAACAAGAAGAACACACAAAGTTGCTATGATGGGGGGACACAAAATCACTCATCCCAAAATTTTAAAAATGCACATTCATTAACTTGGAAAAAGATATTACAATGCTAGACCGCAGGCTTAGTTTTCTATTTTCTAATGCAAGCTGCCTCACGTTCGGCGATCTGCCTATGCTCCCAGGAAGAATACCTTCTTCCAATATCCAAAACTCGGCTTTCCCCCCCGTCACTGTCATCTTCACCTCTTTTTATATCCCTCTCTGGACCCCCTTCGAGGTCCCGACCCTCAAGGCCATTAATGCCTACCTGCCAGCATACATCCCATCTCGCTGAGCCTTTTCATCTTTTCCCTATCTGGAAACTACCATCAAGTTAGCCATGGAAACATGCATTGATGAGCCGTCTGACCTCTGGGTGCAGTCTTCGAATGGCCGCCATACTCAGCAAGCTTACCGGGTAAGAACTCATGCACTAATGAGGCCTTGACTTCCTAAAAAAACATTATCTAGGGATGCGAGCTTTCTCAGACTGAGAACTAGCAGTATGTCACGATATCACAACATTTATCTTCCTAGCTACCTTATTTTATTTTGGGTTGTGATATCGTGACATGTCGCGATATCATGACATTTTCTTCCCTGCTGCCCTTCCTCTTAGTCGGGTTGCGATATCGCGACATTTTTCCTCCTCATATTTCCTTTACTTCATGTCGTGATATCGCGACATTTTTCTTTCTTGCTATCTGCTTCTCCTTCGGGTTGTGATATTGCGACATGTTGCGATATCATGACATTTTTGTTCTTGCGGTCTCCTTCCTCTTTGCATCGTGATATCATGACATGTCACGATATCGTGACATTTTTCTTTCTTACGGTTCTTTCTTTATTTTGGTCACGATTTCGTGATATGTTGCAAAATCATGAAATTTCCTCCTCTGGCCTTTCCTGAGTTCTTCTGGTCATGATTTCATGACAGGTCACGATATCGCGACATCTTTGCTCTGCTCCTTCTCTCTCCTACTTTCGTCATGATTTTGTGACATGTCACGAAATCGTGACATTTTCTTCGTGCACCTTCTCTCACCTGCTCTGGTCGTTATTTCATGACATGTTGCAAAATCATGACATTTCTCCTCCGTGCCTTCTCTCTCCTCCCTGATTCATGAAAATGTGACATGTCGCGATATCATGACACTTTTCTTGTCGCGATATCACGACACTTTTCCTGTCACGATATCATGACACTTTTTGCTCTTTGCATTCTCTCTCCTCCTTGAGTCATGAAAACATGACATGTCGTGATATCGCGACACCTTTCTTCTTTGCCGATATGTCACGATATCGTGACATCTTCTCTCCTCGTGGCATTTTGCTCTTCCCTTGGATGCTCCTGCATCAGACAACCGGGGTGGATTGAGAAGTGATCTTCACTTCTATACTGTTCTGCCACCTTCTTACAACTTGCAAAATCTTCATCCTCTTCAACCTCCACTCTCATTGTTGTCAGCAACCTCCTATCATTCATCCCCTTCAGCAAACAGACTCTAGCGCTGCTACTACATACCTTTTTGCCCACCTCCTTCAAGGGATTTAGTTTATGGCACACTCCATTCTTTTTCACTGAGTAAGTGTTGGCGCGACCATCATGCACTGCACACCGATCAAACTGCCATGGACTTCCCAACAACAAATGGCAAGCATCCATAGGCAGAATGTCACATAGGACCTCATTGTAGTAACTCCCAACATTAAATCTCATCAAGCATTGCTCATTGACCAATGTCCTATGGTCCTTCTATAACCATGCAATCTAATATGGATTCGGATGTCTCCTCCTCTTTAACTGTAACTTAGTAGCTATTTATTCAGATACCAAGTTATCAGTACTACCATTGTCTATAATAACATTACAGACCTTACCCGAACTCTTGCACCTTGTGCGAAACAGGTTCCTCCTCTGGTCTGATCCTTTCCCCTCATTCAACAAGGTTCTTCTTGTGAACATCACTTCTCCTTTCTCTGCCTCCTTAGAATGTTCTAATTTAGCATCTTCATCTGCTATAGCAGCTCTTGCAGGACCCTTAGGTCTCTTATCCATATTTTCTCAATGTTGTGGACACTCAAATGCTCGATGTCCTTCTTCACCATAGTGGAAATAGGTTCCACGAAATCCTCCTCTTCCATACCCACGTCCAGATCTACCTCTTCCTCTTGGGTAGCCATTGTTCTGAACATGGGGTCTATAATCATTATCTTCCTTCTGGGCCTGACTGCTGCTAGCTTCTTCTTTCTTCTCATCTCTTCCTTCATCTTTTCTTCCACCAGTCCTTCCTCCATGACCTCTTCCTCTTTGCTTACCCTCAAACCTTCTATTCAATTTCTCTTCAACCTTCAGAGAAAACTAGTAAGCATCCTCTATGGTGGTCATCCTGACTAGGCTTAACTCTTCTTGAATACTTGCTCGTAACCCATTAATATAATAGGCTACCTTCTCATTGCTGGCCTCTGAATGGCCTGTTATGATTACAATCTTGTAAAACTCCTCTGTGTATTCTTTAACAGACTTGCTGGCCTACTTCAAACCTTACATTTTCTTCAGCAGGTCCATCTCATAGTTAGCTAGGATGAACTACCTCTTTAACTTTTCCAGCATTCTATCCCACCTAGTTATTCTCTCCTTTCCTCTTCTATTTCTTTCTAGTTGTACTCCCTTCCACCATATACTGGCATGACCCTTCATCTTGGTCTTGGAAAACCTAACCCTATTAGGATCTTCAACTTCTTCATACTCAAAGTATTCCTCCATGTCATTGATCCAGTCAATCAACTCCTTTGGATCTAGATTTCCATAGTACACAGAAACCTCCATATTTGGTTTCTTCCCAATCTAAGAGATGGCTCTGTATAACCTGGCTTGTGCATGATCTACATCCTCTTCCTCTTCCTCAAACTAGTCCTCTTCTTCATCAAACTCATCTTCACTTCCTTCTTCCCCTTGAGGTTTAAGTCCTCTGTGCAGCTCCTCTTGCAGGGCCTGAACTTGCCTCTGCAAGGCTCTGAAATCTTCTACTGGCACCATGTTTCTTCCACCACTACAGTTTCTTCATGGAGGCATCATGCTTTACTCTCTTCTCACAACCCTTCCACAGATCCTGGTGTAAACTACCTCACTTTCGATGATCTATTTACACACTCAGGAACTCTCGCTCTGATACCACTGATGGGGGGACACAAAATCACTCATACCAAAATTTTCAAAATGCACATTCATTAACTTGGAAAAAGAGATTACAATGCTAGCCCGCAGGCTTAGCTTTCTATTTTCTAATGCAAGCTACCTCACGTTCGGTGATCTGCCTGTGCTTCAAATAAGAATACATTCTTCCAATCTCCAAAACTTGGCTTCCCCCCCGTCACTATCATCTTCACCTCTTTTTATATCCCTCTCTAGAACCGCTTCGAGGTCCCTACCCTCAAGGCAATTAATGCTTACCTGCCAGCATACATCCCATCTCGCTGAGCCCTTTCATATTTTCCCTATATAGCAACTACCATCGATTTAGCAGCAAAAACATGCATTGATGAGCCGTCTGACCTCTGGGCACAATCTTTGAATGGACGCCATGCTCAGCAAGCTTACCGAGTAAGAACTCATGCACTAATGAGGCCCTAACCGCCTCGGAAAACATCGTCTAAGGATGCAGGATTTCTTGGACTGAGAACCAGTAGTATGTTGTGATATCGTGACATGTCATGACATTGTGACATTTCTCTTCCTAGCTACCTCCTTTTCTTTCGGGTCACGATATCATGACATGTCGTGATATCACAACATTTTCTTCCCTACTGCCCTTCCTCTTAGTCGGGTCGCGATATTGAGACATTTTTTCTCCTCACTATCTTTCCTTTCCTTCGTGTCATGATATCATGACATTTTTATTTCTTGCTGTCTGCTTCTCCTTCGGGTCGCGCTATCGCGACATTTTTCTTCTTGCGGTCTCCTTCCTCTTTGGGTCGCGATATTGCGACATGTTGCGATATCACGACATTTTTCTTTCTTGCGGTTCTTTCTTCCTTTTGGTCGCGATTTCGTGACATGTCACAAAATCATGACATTTCCTCCTCTGGCCTTTCCTGAGTTCTTCTGGTCATGATTTCATGATAGGTCACGATATCACGACATCTTTGCTCCGCTCCTTCTCTCTCCTGATTTCGTCACGATTTCATGACATGCCACGAAATTGTAACATTTTCTTCATGCACCTTCTCTCACCTACTCTAGTCACGATTTCGTGACATGTGAAATCACAATATTTCTCCTCCATGCCTTCTCTCTCCTCCCTTAGTCGCGAAAACATGACATGTCATGATATCGCGACACTTTTCCTGTCGTGATATCTCGACACTTTCCTGTCGCGATATCGTGACACTTTTTGCTCTTTGCATTCTCTCTCCTCCCTGAGTCGCGAAAACATGACATGTCGCGATATCATGACACCTTTATTCTTTTTCAATATGTCATGATATCGTGACATCTTCTCTCCTCGCAGCATTTTGCTCTTCCCTTGGATGCTCTTGCATCATTCTATCTTTTGGAAAAACATTGGCTACTCCTACCAGATGATGCATAAATTCAACATAAAATCCAAAACCATATACAACAACACCATGAATAATCAAAAGATTAAATTTATATTTAGTTTTCTAAAAGCATTAAAAGAAACAACAAAGAATACCTTTTCCACATATTCTTTTGCTCTTTCTTAGGTATTCTCCTTGAAAATCCTTATTCCAAGTTCTTCCCTCTATTTTTCCCCTGATCTCAAAATAATGTCTTCTTTTGTTAAACTTGGTAAAAACAAGAATTCAAATAGATCTTTAGAAAAAACCAGAGAGCTCAATATTTAAGCATGGTCTCCTTAAGCATTCCTTTATGTTACTAAAAAATAAATGCTTCCAAGATTACGTTGATTTCCAAAAATTGACACTTGCCAACTTTCCAAAAATTTAAATTCAAAATATAAACTTTATACTTTATTAAAAGTATTCAAATTTTATATTGCTTGTATTAATTTAATTGGTGCCCTTTGATATAATATTATTTAAATTACTTTCTTAACATTTATTTCATTCTAAAATTACCCACATTAAAGTAATTAAAATTAACTACTCTAATTAATTTAAATATTATCAAATGCTAATATTAAAATTTAGCATCAATATCAAATATTTCCACATACAACTCAAGGGCTCTTTCTAAGCCATCTATACCCAAATAGGATAATATCAACAAGATGCACAATATTTTTTTCCCCTTAAGTAGAAGGCCTTATGATAACTACAATGTTATCACTCTTCTAAAAAGGATGGCTCTTTTTATCATATAGAAATATCCTTGCCCAATGGTGCATTCAATAAAATATAAATAAATGCAATGCACCTACTTGCAAGGTTTCTTTTTATCCTTGAGTTGTCAATGAGAATTCCATCCATTATTTCTCTTTTTCTCTCAACTCTAGTGGTTGTCTCATACCAATCCATCGATGAGAGTACTTGGTCCTGCAACCACAAATTTCATTAGTAGTACCATATTCCAAAAGTAGTGTAATAAAAGCACAAGTACAACTATCAACACATCTTGATAACATAAAATATGATTATGCATTTGATATCCACACATCAATACATAAACCAAGTATCAAGACTAAGTCCTACTAAGGAAGATCAGTACAAGCATCATAGACACAATGTTAAGGTGAAATCAACCTAAAAGTATAAATGAAAGAACTTCCTTGTATTAATTCATGTAGGAGAAAAGTTTGGATATTATTACTCACCCTAATATGACTTGACACAACTTGATAGACTTAATGCAACTTGATAGTCCTAACATGACCTAGCAAGTCATGAGTTTGACAAAGGCCAAGCATGGAGTTAAAAATGAGGTAAGGTAAAAATTTAATTTTTGGTTAGAAAATTATTTACTAAGTGCTTAAGCCATAGGAGCTATATGTTGCAAGTTTATATATTCATTTGAATTATGATTTAGGAGAAATAAGGTAATATTAAATTAAATATTGAATGCATGATATGAGTAGGAGTTATAAATGGATGGATTTAAATTTGAATTAAAATAAATTACTTTGGATAAATGAGGATTAATTATTTGAATTTGATAATTGATTGAAGATTGAAAATATTTTTGAAATTGAGTATTTAAAGAATTTAAAAAAATATTTAAATTTTGGAGGAATAAGACTTTATACATCAAAGTATTTCATTATGGCAGTGTCATGACCATTGCACAACTAGCCCCAAACTTAAGAACCCACCTTAAAATTTTGTTTTTTGGAATTTTGTTTGTATTTGAATGATAGTTTGATGAGTTTGCCTTTAGATTTCATTCAGAGTGTTTCGTAGTTCTATGGGTTAGGGTTTCCTTCATGTTTTCCCATTTATTTTTATTTAATTAGTTTGGGTGTGAAATTAATTAGATTTAAGAAAAATAATAAAATATATATAACACAAAAATATAATAATATAATAATATAATATATATATATAAATACTAAAATAAAGTGATTTATTTTTATGTCGAGAGGCATTCCTACAATGGCAGACGGGGGGTGGGAGGCAAAGAGGTCATACATGTCACACCGTAAACAATTTATTTTTTTATTAAAAAAGCTAACTTTAACAAAAACATTTAACGCTCTAGATTGCATGAGGAACTTTTCGTTGAACGCTTGGAGGTTGAGGATTCTGGTCTCTCAAATCAATGAATTATGGAGGGAATTAGATGATGCGATTCCAGTATATGTGAGCAGAGATTTAAACAAAGCGGTCGATTTCTTGGCTAAGATGGGTGCTGCGAAAGAGGTAGGAGTGCAGTTGCACAGTGACATGCCTATTACAGATGAGGTGATTAGGCAGGGCCTTGAAAGATCCTTGCGCCAATGATCAATGAAAAAGCTAAGGGTGGTTTTTTTCATGATTTCACGACCTGTTGTGCCATCGCAGCCATTTGAGGTAAGCTATCACGATATCACGACATGTTGCACCATCACGGTAGCTAGAGGAAAGTTTTCATGATATCACGACATGTTGCACCGTCATGGTCGCTAGAGGAAAATTGTCATGATTTTGTGACATGTTGCGTCGTCGCGGCTGCTGGAGAAAAGTTGTCACGATATCGTGACTTGTTGCACCGTCACGACCGCTGTGGGAAAGTTGTCGTGATAACACGACATGTTGCGCTATCACGGACGTTGGAGGAAAGTTGTCATGATATCGTGACATGTTGCACCATCGCGGCCACCAAGGGAAAGTTGTCATGATATTGCAACATGTTGCACCGTCGCGGCCAAAGGAGGAAAGTTGTCATGATATCGCGACATGTTGTGCTGCCATGGCTGTCGAGGGAAATTTGTTGCGATATCATGACATGTTGCACCGTCGTGGCCAAGGGAGGAAAGTTGTCGTGATATCGCGACATGTTGCATTGTTGTGGCCACTGAGGGAAAGTTGTCATGATATTGCGACATGTTGCACCATCGCGGCCAAAGCAGGAAAGTTATCGCGATATCGTGGCATGTTGCGCCATCGCGGTCACTGAGGGAAAGTTGTCACGATATCACGACATGTTGCGCTATCGTGGCCAAGGGAGAAAAGTTGTCACAATATCGCGACATGTTGTGCCATCACGGCCACTGTGGGAAAGTTGTCGCGATATCGCGACATGTTGCGCTGTTGCTGCCGCTGGAGGAAAGATGTCACGATTTCACGACATGTTGTGTCATTGCGACTGTTGGCAAAATTTTTTCATGATATCGCGACATGTTGCTCCGTCATGGCCAAGGGTGGATTATTGTCAAGATTTTGTAACAGGTTGACTTTATGCGGTTAGAGGAGTCTTGTGTCGCGATTTCATGACTTGTTGCTTTTTTGCGGCCAGAGGTGAAGTTGGTGTTTGCTGCACATTTTCGTGATAAGTTGTTGTAACAGATCTATCAGCTCTCTCAGCTAGCTTGGTTTTGGTTCAAGAGATTTGGATCCATTGCAAATCTTCCTCTTCTCTTGTAATCATGTGCTTTCATTATTTTCGGCTGGGATGTGTCTTCTCCCAATTGTAATTGATCTTTGTTTTAATACAAGTTTTTTCATTTTCTTTCAAAAAAAACAAAAACATTTAAAATATTTAAACTAAAATAGCCAACTAACCAACCATTGTAATTGTTTAATAAAATATTGTATAAATACATGAACATCCATTGCAATATACCAAAAACAATCCACATCGCAATTGATTTCGAACTGCTTCTGTAAATTGCGAATAGCGAGAAATTCATTTGGGAATGTTTGTGTAAAGGCTTGAAAAATGATATATAGTTACATTCACCAACGT
This sequence comes from Wollemia nobilis, assembly GCA_028583015.1. NCBI lineage: Eukaryota > Viridiplantae > Streptophyta > Pinopsida > Araucariales > Araucariaceae > Wollemia > Wollemia nobilis. The sequence continues at coordinate 4,424,943 of JAQPPZ010017000.1, read as the reverse complement.
TATTTAGTTGGGCAGGTGCAAATATGTAATCCTGCAAATGGTGCCAGGTAGCATAATTGGAAATTCTTGACATTATTGAAATTAAAAATGCACACAATCGATACTAAAAATATTTGATACTACTTACAACATTTTATACTAGAATTTACTTAGTATATTTTATTATTATATTATTATATATATTATAATACTATATTATTAATTTATAGGGTTTCATTGATTGATAACTCTCGATGTTTTAAGATATATATCCTTTATATCTAAGCTAGTATATTCCTGAGTATGGAGTCTTAATTATTTTGGTTTTAGTTTTAAATTTTAATTATTTTTGTTTTAGAGTTTTTATTGTTTTAATATCGTTAAATTTTAAATTCATAATATCAATGGTTTTCAAATGTCTAGAAAAATATTTTCATGTTAGCAAGGTCAATGCTAAGAGGCAAGAAATCTTGGATACAGTTTCCAAGGGGAACCGATGAGAGTGAAATGATAAAGGATACCTTGGCCAGAGCATGGAAAACACAAGGACCAACATAGCTGCACACATAGATGAGACCAAGGTTTACCTAGAGATGATGTCTCTATGGATTATGGAGGCAACAGTAATGTGGCATGGACCAGTGCACCAGTAGCAACTCAAACATGACTCACACGATGAACAAGGAGCCCTCTTAATATGGTGATCCTAATTGTGGTAATCGATGATGCATGAATATAGATAACCATGTTGGTGTGGGCATGGAATTAGACTACCAATGACCTCCATGGATGATAGAATCATAACTGGAAGGGAATGGTCTCGATTTACTAGAAATAAGAGTCCATTTTAGTATACGGTTCATTGTGAGCATTCATGACATTTCCTGTTTGATTCAAGATAGAAAAAAGGAAATATGCAAACAATATCATCCTAAGTGGAGGAGAGAACCATGTCGTTATCAATTTAATAGTGCCACATATTAAAAGAAACCTAGAGTTAAACGATAATACTATGAAAAAATCCATGTTGGGAGCATGTTCAATGAGGACCCAGGCAAAGTAGTGGTGATTTGGGAGTAATTATAGGTAACATTGATATATCGGTGACCATCACTATGAAGCAGGAGGTCATGTTCAGTAATAGGTAGTCGAATCTTAATTATTATGGTACATGGAGAAGTCATGGCAATGAGAAGAAATTCAAACGCAGATCTGTCATGCGGTAGATTGGTGACAAATTAGATCAACTTGGACCACAAATAGTAAACAAGGTGGACATAGAGGGTTGAGTTTAAAAAATAAAATGGCATATTGGTTTCATATGGAGTATTTAGATTCATCGTGAGTGCCTTGTCTGCATTCATACACCACACTAGAAATTTTTGTATACCACATGAGGATTATCGACAATCCCAAAAAGTCATAGCACATCGAAAGAGAGTATAATTTCAACTTTGGTGTTGATTAGGGGTAACAAAATCTCCCAATGATGTATTTCAAAGCCATGGAGACTATTGTGCGTAAGAAAATTCATGTGAATCTCGACCATGATATAGATGATGCCAATGTGGGTGAGGATGTACAGGATTCAACAAGTGTAATATTAGAGAGCTTTGACAGTGATAGTAGAAGAACAATGCATCAAAAATGTCATACATGAGGAATGAAGGCACAACAGGTCATACATGATTCTCCATGAGGAATGAAGGCACAACAGGTCATCAGTAAATCAACGATGCATTCCACAACAAGCTATTATATAATATTTCCATTGTTTGGAGTTGGACTTCGAAGAAATGTTTCTATGAATTATGGGAGAAGTTAGAAATATTTTTCAATAGACATCCATTCTATCTAAGACCATACAAGATCTCAACATCACCAATGCATCTTCCATGGATGTAGAATTATTTTATAGTCATCGATGTACAATACATGCGCAGGCTTCACTATAACTTAAAATCCTTACTGTTCAAGGTGATCAGAATAACAATGCTACCCACATGGACCCTACTACGTGAGTGGGAATAACATTGATAGAGATAGAGATGTGGTGGTTAAGTTGTAAAGGGATAGTTATGCATGCGGTTCAATAGAAATGTGCCATGAGTTTGGTTTATGGCACATTGAGTGAATGGCAGAAGGATAAAGCTGATATTGGATCTTATAAAAGACAAAGGGTATGCATAGATACTAAAACATTTGAATATAAGGGGTAGTGATTATTAAATGTACTGAAATATACATTATAAAATGAGCATCAGGATGTAAAGTGGGCTCCCTAATCAAAACACCTAGGATTGGCCATAAGCTAACAAAAATCATCATAGATATGATTAGATGCAGAATATTATCTAGGTCCAACGAAGGTGAATGGAAATTCAAAAGATAGATAAACGAAAAGAAAAAATGAAAAACTTTAAATATTTATGGAGACCAACAAACAAGGGGTTGGAAAACTTTGGACAAAATTGCAGGTGTGAAACCAGAGGGTTTGGAGCTAGATTTGTCTTGGAGTTTCTCCTCCCAAACTGCTGGGATGAATTTTCACCATTGGATACCAATTTAGGGCATGGTATTCTACAATTTGTATTTGGGTTTATTGAAAATATTCCTTTGGCAATATATTGGAAATACTGTGATTCTAATGCATGTTAAATGGTTAACTTATTTGTAATTTTTAAAATATTGCACCTCACCATTAGAAGATTGCATCACATTAAATGTTAGATTGCATGAATTCAAATAACATTAATGTTGGTTTTTGCAGGGTCTGTGGAAAAATTCTAGGTTGCAGCAACTAGTTTGATTTCTTTTATTTCATTTTATTTTATTTTTCCAACTCTACCTTTTTGTTTTTTTTTTTCTGCGAATCAAATAAAAAATTTGAAAACATTAAAATTCCAAAAATAATTGCATGCAGTCCTATAATAAACTTTAATGTTTCATTTGATGCAAATTTGGAATTATAAAAATTATTCAAAGTTGCTATTTTTAAAGGGGTTTTGCAATTTCGAATTTAGCATAATTTCACATTTTGAAGGTAAATCAAATATTAAGCTTTGCATGTTCATTTTTAAAGCATTAAATTAACTTACATCTATGAAAATTACAATTTCATTAAAGAGGGGTATTTTATATGGCATTCCAAAGGTTATTGTATTTAAAGTAATAAATTAACCTCCCTTTACAAAAATTTCAATTTCATTAAAGAGGGGTAATTTATTTGTCATTTCAAGGCCATTACATTTTAAAGTTAGTCATTCAAATTTATTTTCTTTTCATGCTCAAAGAAAGATAAAACAAAGTCAATTATCATTTATGACTCACATTTGGGGATAGATTTTAATCTTTTTTTTTATGCTCAAAGAAGGGTATAAAGAAGATAAAACTTGTTTAAAATCTACTTAACCAAAAGAAGATAAAATCTACCTAAAATACTTCAAGATAAAAAGGAGCTAAGGCACCCAAGTGTTGTAGGTGAGTTGGAGAGGAGAGGGCAATCCTCCAGGGGAGGTCCCAGGTTCGAATCTCCACCCTACCAAAAAGCTAAATTGGGTACCCAAAATCCAATTGATAATGTTGGTGCAGGCAGGGCTAGGTGCGACCCCTGGGTGACTTTGACAGTGTAGAATCCCGTATTCATTGTCTCTTAGACCTAGGCAGCCCCGCAAGGGGGTTTTCGCTTTAAAAAAAAAAGAACTAAGGCATTTAAATCATGGTCATATGAGGTCCAATTACACTTTATCTTTCTTTTAAGTCTCATGAACAATTACTCATATAGCAATAAAATAATATCAATGCAGGACCCTTATTAACAGTTAATTGCAAATCACTAAGGTATTCCTAGCACTTATTTGATACATATTCACAATCATAATGCACACATTAAGTTAAAGGAACCTTGGATAAATTTCTATTTCTTTGGAAAAGAGGGTTTTCTAATCAAAATCATGATTGTGATGGTGATTTTGCAATTGGGTAAAATTTCCAATCAACATAATTGATGCTAGAAGGAGGGCTCAATGATTTCTACAGTGTAATCAATTCTTGTATTCAGATTTGCATGATTAGAAAAATTCTCATATGTAAACAGTGACTCTAAGTCACAACTTGGTTCATGTTGGCTTTCTTGATCCTCGTGATAATTGTCCTTAAAAAATAAGTGATGAAATTCTATCATGTCTTCTAGCAACTCTTTCAATTCATTTATTGATTCCCCCTCAAATTCACTTTCAAGCATAATTAGTGAGTCAAGGGTTTCTTCAGTGGGATTAGTTATTGTATTTTGTTTTCTAAGATTTTCCCAATCCTCTTTTGTGAACAATGACTCTAAGACTTTTATTTCTAGAGGCTCGTACATTTCTAACATTGAGTTATTATCTACATCTTGATGAGTTTGTTCACCTTAATCCTCATTGGTGGATATTGGTTTTAAAAATTTCACCTCCTATTGGATGATATCTAGGGTGGTTGTGAAATATGGGTATTCAACTTCATCCTATTAATTGTTCACATTAGACATTATTTGATTCAAGTGTGATATATTAGATGGTTCGTATTGGTTAGAATCCATACCTCCTAAATAATAGTTCATCATGGGAGAAGGTTGTATATCAAATTGACTCATGGGTGGTATCTTATTTTGAGATTTAGGATTAAGTAATTCTAATCAATCCATATCAAATATTTTCAAAATCCATCATTTTTCTATGATTATTGCCTTTCTGTAGGCTCTAGACAAGGATGGATTTATAAAACGTCTCCTTAGATATTGAGAAGTAAAAGAGTCTAAGGCTTCCAGGTATATTTAGATGATTTTTCCTTCTAAAATGGTGTAATGTATCTCTATTTCGGTATACAACCTATGGAACCTGTCATTGAACTCCCCTATGGACTCATTAGTCTCTTTACCATAGAGACAAACTGATTCAATGTCACAATTGGGTCAAATGGTTTTCCAAAATGGTTGAGGAACATTGTCTTTAATTGATCCCAAGACATAATAGAATCTAGAGGCTTGTATGGAAACAACCTACAAGCAACATCTTCATGCATAATTTTTAAATAAATTAACATATTCTTGTATCTCTGAATATGCTCATTAGCCGATGTCACATCATGTCTAAATTGAGGTAAATCTTCCTCTACACATTTAGAAATTTAATGGGTAAGAATGTTTAAATTACAATAATAACCATCTAAGTAGGATGAAACTCCTTATTTTGTTGAAATAAATGATGACATTAGTTGACCTTAAAGACCATAACTTTAGTATCAATTTTGTTAGTCAAATAAATATATCTTGCAACAAAGCATGAAATGAATAACAAATATCAAATATTTAACATATAGATCAACAAGTTAGCATCAACCAAAAGATATGCATCAATTAAACCATGACATTAAAGAACATTCTCAAATTTTCCAAAGGTTAGCATTAATGCATCATCAATTAGAGAATGTTTTAATCAATGAAAGTGATCACATGTCAACAAAATCTTGTTAGTCAATACCAATGCCTTCAAATAAACCTTTCATGTAAACATGAAAAATTTAGCATAAGAGTAACAAAAACGTAAACTAATTTAGGACCTCCTTCTAGTGCCTAATTGTGAATATGGTTTTGCAATTGAAATTGAAATTAAGGGGCAATAAATCGTAAGCATAGTCTTATCTAAGGGCCCTATAATATCTATGCTACCCTAGATAGATAAAATTATAGAATCTGAAGGGTTTGGGTTTGATATCATTGATGATCCAAAATAAAATGTTTCTCTATTCGAAGGAACTCAAATAGTTGATCAAGAAGATATGTCGTTTAACACATCCCTTGATCGATAAGATTTATGATTTAAAAACAATGGGTATGTATTTAATTAGGTGTCTAATTTTGATGTTTTTGATGAATAGGTAATTGATGAAAATGAAAGGCTACATGATGAAAATGATAGAAATCATGAGGAAAAATAAGAAGTTACAAATCCTCTCCAAGTCTTGGTAAATGGAAATGTATCAAAGGTAGAATCTCACCTTTTATGTTCAACCATTCAAACTCTAGGTAAAAGTGGGCCTAATTTTTTGTTGGATTCGAATATTATCAATGATGAAATGCCATTTGTGGTTGACAAAGAATTTAAGTTGATTTCTACTCACACCACTAATAAGATTTCTTTGTTGAATGAAAAATAAATAAATATGCTTGAGTTATTGAAACAAGTTAATCAACCATTAGTAATTGAATCTAGGCTATAAACTTATAATGATAATAATTTAGTAGATATCCTAGATGCTTGCAAATTTTTGCATAAGTTTGATTGACCTAAATACTTGAAAAATGGCTTTACTTTGAAATTTTTAGAAATAGGCTCCTACTTGAAAAACCTTATTTTTGAAAAGGAAAGCCTAATTCTACATCATGATTTGAATTGTGAAATTTTCATTTATAAGGAATAGAAAAGAAAGAATTGAATATCAATTATTGTCTTATCAATTTGATGATTTGAAACTCCACTATGGTATTGTTAATGGAACTAAATTAAATTGGTGGGGTGAGAGAGGTAAAATGAGGGTTATTATATTGTTTGGCCTAGTATTACTTTGGTTGGAGCTCTATAAAGTTTTGCAGGCATATAATGATATATGTATTTTAAAGTGTGCTAATCATGTTTGGCATCCAGGGAAGTGATAGTCCAAATTTTTACATCACCCTTGTACATTATTGTATATAGTTTTGGTTTTTTGTGCTTTTTGGTTTGGTAGGTTTCGTTTTACTTTCTTGTCAATTTGTATTAGGTTAGGTGTTGATTCATTTTCAAGTTTTGGTTTACGATTTTTGTGTTCTGGGTTGGTCCCTCTATTTGAGGTGATGTTTTGTGGTCACTACTAATGACCTCTTGATCATTTTTGTGTTCCTTTGTCATGAAGGGTGAATTGCCTATCATGTGGATCAAAGAAAAGGGGATGAAGTTGTTTAGTAACCTCTCCTAGATTTTGGGACTAAGATAGTGAATTTTGAAATACTAAATCATTCTTCTAAAGCTACACACAAACACATCATATTTAAGGGTATGCTTTGAGATCTTGAAGGATGAAGTCATTTTGATTTGCAAAGTAAGGAAAAAATCTAATATGCTCCATTAAATTCAAATACTCTCTAACCCATGTGGTGCATAAACGTTTGCAAAGACATTAAAAAAATAAATTAATTAAATAAAAATAAATAAATTAAAAAAATAGGTAAAAAGAAAAGCAAGCAATGGAAAACACGTTAAAATCAATCACCATGTTTGGATAAACTCTATTAGGGCTATAGATGTTTGATTGGTAGTAGGGCTCTGTCCAGATAAAGCTTGTTAAAAAAAATGACTTTATAGGATATCAATTAAACACAAGGGTAAGTTAGATAAACTATATCGGGACTATAGACACTTGATTGGTAGTAGGGCTCTATCTATAAAAATTCTTTCAATGAGCAAAACTTCATAGCCTAATGCAAAACAAGTGAGGGAATCAAGATGGTTTTAAAGCATGTAAAATTAAATCACATAAATTAAATCACATTCATACACATTAAGCTAGAGCAAATGATTCATGTATTTTTGGCTGAAGTTGTCTACCCCTATATTAATTGGATATTGATAAATGATGTATATCTTTCTGATATTTGGTTTGTTTGTTTTAAGAACTAGGTTCTTCACCCAAAATGCTCAATAGTATTTTTGAGCAAAGTCACCTTTTGTTCTGACCATTGCACAACTAGCCTCAAACATGGGGACCCACTTTAAAATTTTGGTGTTTGGAATGCTGGTTATATTTTAATGATAGTTTTATGAGTTTGCATTTAGATTTCATGCAAAGTGTTTCGTAATTCTATGGGCTATGGTTTTGTCCAAGTTTACCCATTTTCTTTTATTTTATTAATTCGAGTGTGAAATTAATTAAATTAAAGAAAAATAATATATATATATATATATATATATATATATATATATATATAAATTAAATATATATTTATATATATGTATATATAAATACTGAAATAAATTTCTTTGTATTATATTCATGCATATGGAATCTTAATTATTTTGGTTTTAGTTTTTTTTTTATTATTTCTATTTTAAAGTTTTGATTGTTTTAATATCGTTAAATTTTAATTTCATAATATCAATGGTTTTCAAATGTCTAAAAGAGTTTTTTCATGTTAGTAGGATCAATTTCGAGAGGCACCAAAGTGTGGACGTAGTTTCCAAGGGGCACCGATCGGAGTGATGCGACAAAGGATACACTGGCCATAGCACGAATGGCATAAGGAACGACATGGCTACATACATATATGATACCAAAGCCAACCTAAAAATGATGTCTTAGTGGATTACGGAGGTAGTGGCGATGTGGTGTGGTGCCAGCACACTAGTAGTGAATCAAAAATAACTTACACGGTGAACAAGGAGCCTTGTTGACATGGTGACCTTGATTGTGGTGACTGATGATGAGTGGATGTAGATAGCCATGTCAGTGAGGGCATGGAATTAGACTACCAATGACCTCCATGGATGAAAAAATCATAACACGAATGGAATGGTATCTATTTACTAGAAATAGGAGCCTAATTTAGTATATAGTTTGTTGTGAGCATTCATAATATTTCCTGTTTGACTCAATATAGAAAAAGGAAATATGTAGATATTATCATCCTAAGTGGAGGAGAGAACCATATTGTTATTTATTTAACAGTGCCACATATTAAAAGAAACCTAGAGTTCAACCATAATACTATAAAGAAATCCATGTTGGGAGCATGTTCGACCAGGAACCGGGTAGAGCAGAGATGAGTCAATAGAAATTATAGGTGATGTCGATATATCAAAAACCATCATAATGAAGTAGGGTGTCATGTTCAGAAATAGGTAGTTGAATATTAATCATTATGGTACATGGAGCAATGAGAAGAAATTCAAATATGGATATGTCATGTATTAGATGGGTGACAAATTGGATTGACTTGGACCATTATTGGAAAACAATGTGGATGTAGAGGCCAGAGTTTTAAAGATCAATGACATCATATGGAGTATTTAGATGCATGATGAGCACCTTGTATGCATTTTTACACCACACTAGAAATTTTTTTATACCACGTGAGAATTATTGATGATCCTGGGAAGTGATGACACTTCAAAAGAGAGCATAATTTTGACTTCGGTGTTGATTAAGAGCAAAAAAAAGATCCCAATGATGTATTTTAGAGCCACGAAGACTATTGTGCATAATAAAATCTATGTTAACATTGAACATGATACAAATGATGCTAATGTGGGTGAGGACATACAATATTAAGTAGGTGAAAGATTCATGGTTGACAATAAAGTTGATGTAAGATTGGAGAGCTTTGACAATGATAGTGGGAGCATAGTGCATCAAAAAAAGTCATACGTGAGGATACTCCATAAGGAATGAAGGCAAAATAGGTAGTTAGTAAATCAATTATGCATTACATAGCAAGCTCGTATGTAATATTACCATTGTTTGGAGTTGGGCTTCAAAGAAATATTTCTATGAATTGTGGGAGAAATCAGAAATATTTTCCAATAGACATCCATTCTCTCTACAACCATATAAGAGCTCAACATCACTAATGTATCTCCATCTAGTGTAGAAAGTTTTTATAGTGATGGATGTACAATACATGCAAAATCCTCACTATAACGTAAAATCCTAACTATTCAAGGTGATCAAAATAGCAATGCTACCCACATGGACCCTACTACACTAGTAGGAATAACATTATTAGAGCTAGAGACATGAAGGTTAAGTTATAAAGGAATAGTTACACATGTGACTCGATAGTTGCATGTCATACATTTGGTTTATGGCACATTGAGTGAATGGTAGAATGATAAAGCTGATATTGGAGCTTATAAAATATGAAGGGCATGTGTAGATACTAAAAAATTTAAAGATAAGGTTTAAATATTATTAAATGTATTTAAATGTACATTATAAAATGAGCATCAGGATGTAAAGTGGTCTCCCTAATCGAAATACCTAGGACTGGCCATAAGCTAATGGAAATCATCATAGATATGATCAGATACAGAATATTATCCAAGTCCAACAAAGGTGAACGGAAATCCAAAAGATAAAAAAAAAAAAAGCAAAAAACTTTAAATATTCATGGAGACCAACAAATCAAGGGTTGGAAAATTTTGGACAAAATTACACATCTGAAACCAGAGGGTATGGAGTTGGATTTATCTTGGAGTTTCTCCTCCCACACTGTTGGGCTGAATTTTCACCATTGGATGCCAATTTAGGGCATGGTATTTGTTGGTCTAATATTTGCCTAATCATACAAAACTACATTTGTGCACCCTAGATATGGATAAAATTGAATAACCAGAGGAAAATAATGTCCTCCATGCCAATATCTAGAGTGGGCTAGCTCCCAATATAAATCCTACACTGGTTGAAGACTAGAGTTGCAGGAAAGAAATTAGAAATTGCGAAAAGAAATAGAAAATATGGCCACAGGCTAAAGGTTTAGGATTTGGGGCAGATTAATAGTAGGAAATTCACCCAAGCAGGAAATAGCATATAAAAAAATAAAAATAGTAGAATTTACTTATGAACTTGCAATAACAACCTCTAAATTAACACTCCATCACTCACTCTCTCATTAGCAATATTTCAATTCAGATGTAGAATTCAAATTTAGTAGCAAATAAGGAGCATGAATGTAAAATAGAAGTGCCTGAATATAGAAGGAAATTGCATGCAAGGTCACTTGAAAATTCAAAAGCCTTGTGTCTTCTATTAATACAGATAACTTGGAGAGTTTTCTCGCAAAGTGTTCCCCCCCTTTTACAATGAAAATTTTATTAGTATTTATAGAGGATTTTGCCTCTTTCATTAAATGCATATGGAGACAAAATGCTTCTATATCAGAAACCATTGTGAGAGAATTATTCCTTGGAAATATTAAAAATTCACCCTCTTGAAAAAATGATCCAACTTTCAAGGAAGCATCTCCAAGAAATCATCATCTCTGGGCATTGGTGCAAGGAAAATCGTAAGGTTTGGTCGTTGACTTGATATGTTCGCCATCCTCAAAAATGCACCTTCCTTTGGAAATCATGAAAATCACCTTGCTCATTTTAAATACTGCAGTCTCTTTTTCTCGATATTCATGACTTGAGTTACTCTTTTCTTAAATCATTTAATTTCGACCATTCGCTTGACTTAGGCGCTTATTTAAAACCTGAGATGTTATTGACTACACAATTCTCCCAAAATAGACAATAAATGAATGCACATTCATTATTTTTATTGCATCCCTTGGTCATATTAGCAATCAATAATTTACTTCCTTGCTAAAAGCATCTTCAACAGTTGCTTCATCTAGTTTGAAATCTACATTCACCTTCAAAAAGGGCAAAAAATATTATCACCTTCCCTTTTGGATGAACAAAAATGCTTTCATCAAAAATTTCCTTCATGATGCATTCATCCAAAATATGCTGCCACAACACATTCACCTGAACATGTACCTTTATAATGTTTTTGTCTAAAATTTTCTTTTGTATTGCATTCGCTTGAAATGAATACCGGTGATGCGATTTCCTAAAATTTTATTTTGTTGGTATGTTCACCTCTCGGAAGGGCAAATGGTATTTTCACCCCTCCATGAGGGTGAAACTAATTTTGACCTTTCCATTCGAATTGACTTTTTGACAATGCACCTTTTACGACGTTTACCCCTAAGAGGGGTGAACGAGCCTTTCACCTCAATCCTAGGGCATACATGTTACTGGGTATTTTGATGCTCTTTTGAACTTTTAGATACGTTCATCCAAAAATGGGGGGAACAAGGCTTTCACCCCATCCTTGGGATGAACATCATTTTACAACTTGGGTGCCTTTTACACTTGGTCATTTTTATTTTGCTACTCTTTCACCTTTGCTTCAACCTTGGGCACGTGATGCTTTCACCCCACACTTAGGGTGAAAGTGACTTTGTTTTTAGCAAAGCTCACTTTATGTTTTTTTACTCTATTTTTGTGGGTGATTCAATTCAAACTATTTTCAGGCTATTTTCATCAGTGTCTCAAGCTATTTATTTTCAAGCCAAAGGATGCATGAAAAATAGAAATAAACATAAAATTAACTGCAAATTATTAAATTGAGTGAAATGTTATATCAACATATGAATCATGCTTTTCACATTACAGTCAAAAAACTTTATTAAAACTCCAATGTGGCATAATGCAAAACTGCCAATATTTTTGGTGGCTCAAGGGGTATCCAGCTCGCATGGATGCAAACGATCATAGGACTTTATCCTTTGGGTGATCATGGATTCTTCTTGTTGGCCATATTGGCTGGTTCCTTTGCTTTATATGTCTTCCAACGTACCTCCTCTTCAGATTTATCCTTGGCTTCAAATTCAGCCACAACTTTGAGGACTTTAGATCGCTCTGCTTCTTCTATTGCCTTCTCTACCACTGCACACTCCATTGCTACCCACTCTGCATGCTCTTTAAGGATCTAAAAGGTAACCTCATAAAATATAACTACTTCTTCCCAAGCATGGGTAGTGAATAAGCTAGGCGTACTCAATGATTCATAGACAAAGCGCAGGTTCTAAAAATCCTCCAAGCTGAAGTGCTTTTCTCTTTGAGCCAATTCATAGAATAATATCTCTAGGAGGGTACATTTCAGAATTAGAGGCAATACCTATGCTTTTGTGATGGGTTCCTCCCAGGAATTGATATTTTAGGTATCCTCTCCAAACTTCTTCTAGGCCGCCTCCAATTGCTCTTTTGATAGGGGTTCACCTCACTCATCTGTAAAGTCTAGAAATCCCAACTCAGCAAGAGTATTAAAATTATTCATGGAAATATTATGTTCTTGATTGATATTATTAAGAATTTTTTTGCCTTCTCTCACCAAGTCCATCCTCTGAAAATAACTATGCAATGTGACTTTGGCAGTTGACCAAGCCTGATCTATTTTTCTCAAGGGGTAAATATGAATACTAGAATTAGCTAGGGCCTAAATTTTGATAGCCATTTCTATGTGTGGCTCTAGCATTTCCTTAGTGGTATCAATCAATTTTTGCCCCACCTGAATATATATTTAGGTCTCGCACAAATAATGCAATATTTGGATTGCTTGAGTAACCAACTTCTCACAGTTTTGGGTAGAATGAAGGTGCACTTCTTTATTGTTCTTCGAAGAAAATCCTATAGCTTGTGTAGCCTTTTTGGCCATTTGATTATGAATAGCCTCTAGATACTACTGGAGTGAATGCATGTCTATCATGGTTGCATCTCTTTCTTTTAAATTCACTTCGACCTGTTAGTGCAAGTGTTCATTTTTTGTGGTAGTATTTTCTTCTTGTGCTCTGCTTTTCACCAAGGTGGTTTCAAGCTCAATAATTTTATTTTCATTCTCAAAATATTTTTCCTTGTAATACTTTCCATGCAAGTATACTGAGCTCATATCAGCCTGTATATTACCCATTTTTTTGGTTGGATCTATCTTGGTGAGATCTTCAGTTATAGTCTCATAGATATAATCACTTAGCAACATTTATTCTTGTGGATTTTGGACTAAGAGAGTGATTCTAGTCGTGTGAGAATCCATTGTGACCAGGTTGAAAGCAACCTTCTTGATCGACTGAGCTAGAGACAAGGCCTCCTTTAACCTCTTACTCTTCAACCATTACAAATAAATCAGGTGCACTCGATTTATTTTCTCCATGTAGAGCTATTTTTCATACCACCTGAACATCGTGTAATGCTTGTATTTCCAAAAATGGAATGAATGGAATTAAAACTTCTGAGTGGTTAGAATCAAAAGAAGTAGTTGTGATGGTTAGAAGTGGAGGGACTAAAATTATAGAATGGATGGGAGAATTGGATTTGGTTGTAGTTATGCTCACTCTAGTAGCAAATTTCATACTTACAACCTCAATGGTAGTGGTGGCATCAATGAAAGGGGAAGGGTATGAAAATGGATTCGACCCGGATGCATATGAACTAGACGAAAGGGAGGCTGAAGAAAAGGGAAGAGAAGAGGGAGCAGTAGTGACTTAAGGAGGGGAATATTAAGGAAGCAAAAGAGATACATAGGGTATACCAAAGGGTGGATAAATGAAGACAAAAACTGATGGGAGTGAAGCGGAAGTCACTACATGCTTCAGAGAAGAAGAAGAGGGAATAGAATATGTACCTTCAGGTGTGAGCATTGTGTCATGTAGTTATGGAAGTGGCTATGAAATAACTTCTTCCTGTTGTGCTTCCACTCTCTCCTCAATATTCACATTTTCCATGACATCAACAACTTCCACCTGAGAACTCTCCAATTGATGATCCTCCTCTTGTTTTGGAACCATTGGAAATATTTGTTCAACCATGGTCAGAGCCTCTATCACTGGTGAAGGATTGATAACTACCATCGAAACAACAGGAACTACAAAAACTAAAACCTCAATAGTAGAAGTAGTAATGACACCAATCCTTGGTCTTTTCACTGCTTTGGTAAATGATGTCACCTTTGGCATATTTTTCTTCTTTGATGTAAGTGACTCCTCAAATTTTGGTCTTATCCATTGCAATATTCATATAAACATGTATTGTTGTTATTCTTCCTCTGGAGTCTCCTCCTCAACTAACGGATATTTTCCCTCTATCTCACCTTCACCATTATTATAGTGTTTAAAAATCTAAGGTATAATGTTGGTGAAAGCAATGGGCTGATATGAATCAACATACTCATCATAAATCTCTAAAAATGACTCATCCAATTTCATCCCCTAAGGATTTGTTTGCTTCCCTCATTGAATCTGCATTATCCACCAACTCATAATTTTCTCTTCAGTCCACTTAGGCTCAATTTCTCTAACTTGGCTAAACAAACTCGATGGAGGGATTTGAGATTTATACCTGGCCATATTATACTCTGCCTTTTGCTCATAGCAGTCGTGCCAAGGTGGAAGCATCATCATATTTTCAATATCAGGCCAAGGGAACCAATGAAATGATTTAAATTTTATAATTGTTATAAACTTTCCCAACGGGTCGTACCTCCAATGTTGTGATAGTTATATCAATCCCAAATACTGCAACATTACTAAAAGGATTCGATTCTGTCCTACTTGTCTCACCTCTATATTACCAAATTTAAATGATATATTACACGTCATTTTATTACCGTGCTCAGATACATACACATAATTCACATAGTCTGACTGGCACACTACTTCCATAGCAAAAATATGCTAAGTGGAAAAATAAGGCAACAAGAATGGCTTACCCAAAAAACCAAAAATTATCACAACTACACCCTGAGTGAGTAGAAAAATATCTCTTTTTTCTTGGGTAACCATTGCTTCTCTTAATTCATGTGTTACCCTCTCACATGTACCGCAAAATAACTCTATTGCAGGCCCCAAAAACCAACTTTTAAAACTATAAAATGACTCCCTTATTGACAAGACATAAGTCCACATATAAACTGGAAGAGGTTCATTTTTCTCATCTGTCTGCGTTATTGTGATGAAAGGAAAGCATTGCTGGATTTGGAAAAAGAAATACCATACCAAAAAATAAGTGTGCCTAAATGACTTTTCCTCCCCAATTTGCAATTTATCCAGCTAAAAATTCAAACTCTAAGAAACAAAATCAGCCCAATCAAAGAAAATCATATTGGTACCTTGTCTCATAGCTAAAGGAGAATAGAATTCCACCTGGAAAATACATTGTGCTAAGACCACTTGCCACTTATGAATAATATCATTTTAAGGTAAACCTACAACCCACACCAACATTGAATAAATATTCAATATTTTAAAATCTATGAGCGGCCTTAGCAAGATCGAAAGTTGCCCCATCGATGGCTTCTTAATCAATTGGGTCTCCATAAATTGATGCATTATTATTGTGGATATATATCTATCCTCTTGCTCATTAGTATATAGGTTTTTATGAACCCCATAGGAAGGACACTATAAACCACAAGCAAATACCTCCTGAACCTCATCCAGGGTGATGGTGAAAAGTATTTCCCTCTTTGCATTTCTCACAGCTCTGGTAAATGGGTCATAAAACTGAGTGATAAGTGTTGGACATTTTGAGTCCTCTAAGTCAGAGTTGTCATTGATGTCACCTAATAGAGTTATCACTCATCACAAGAAATTCGGCAAGAAATAAAATCGCCCAAGTCATCCAGGAAAAATCTTCATTAGTGCAAAAGTGAAAGGAAAAAGGCTCCATAATATTTTAATATTATTGGGAGCACAGGTTAAATAATTTGTTTATAAAAACCCAATATGGGTTATTGTAAAAGTTAAAAAGGAGGTTTAATAATTATTTATAAATCATTTAAATTCACAAGAAATTTAAATTTTATAAATAATACCAAGGTTGGGCATTAAGACAAAGTTCTAAGGTTGATTTTAATTTATAATATTTAAATTTAAAATTAAATTTAAATTTATTATAAATTAAATCATGTCGACATTGAATTAATTCGAAGAACCGACGTTATTCTAAGGAAGGCAAAAGGCATTATATAAATGCCAAGAAAAATCATTTACCAAGTATGCCTTGCTATTATTTTCGAAGTGCACGTGAAAGAGATTTCTGTTTCGAAAGCCTTACAATTTTCATGAAGGTTAAAGCGGTGGAGATTTAGAAGCCCTAAGCACAAAGGCCAATGTGGTCTAGTGGTATGTTGGCTCGGTGCTAAGGAGGAGATTCTGAGTTCGATTCATGTGAGGTCTATTTTTTGGATTGCAAGGAAGAAGTGCTCTACGCACTTGTTTTTCGGAGGTTCGTTGTTTGAAGATATTGCATGGTGGTCGTGCCCTTTTGGACAAGTCACGGTGCATGGCCCAACGGTGGCTTGGCTGTGGCTAAGGCGTTGGGAAGAAAATAGTTGGAGGATCGAATCCCACCGAGGGCAAGGTAAGTGAATTTAATTTTTGTTTAAATATTTTATTTTCTGCCAAGGTTGCCTAAGGAGAAATAAGGTTATGGTATGCCCTAGGAAAGATAAAGATCTCTGCTGATTTTATTTTTTGAAGTAATCATATTATATATCATAGGAAAGTTATTTTCGAAAGCTAATTGTTTAGATTGCTTTAAGGGAGAAATAAGATGTGTGCAAGAAGATATTTCTGGTTTTGTCAAGGGGTTCCAAAAGTAATTTTAATTTATTCTTTTGAGGGATTATTTATTACATAAGAGGGTTTGGTGCATTTTTATTAAGTAGGAGTAATAAGGTGTTATTGAGATATTATTTTGATTATTGTGGTATTACTCATGACCTCTAACCCTTGTTGAGATTGGAAAAATAAGGTGTGTTGAGTATGGTATATTTAATGGACAACTCATAAGGCATCAAAAAGGTATGGGCAATATTATTCATTGACTTATGTGGGTGATTGATTTCTTAAAATATCTTTGGATAGAAAAGGATTGATTGTGGTTGCATTTTTTAGAGTTGTTGGTTAATGCTTAAAGATTTTTTTAATAGAGAGTTGTGATTAAACCTTGTTTATAAGAATTTTTGTTGAAATCCATTGGTTGTACAAAGAACATGAACTTGAGTTAGAAAATAATTTGAGTATCATTGTTATGTGAGATTTTTTGTTGACCATTGTTGGAAATATTTTGAGTTGGTTGATACATGCTTGGACTAGGGTTTGCGATAAAGGATTTATCCTTGAGGTGATTGGTTGAGTAGATTTTATTGAGCCTAGTCAAGTGATTGTGTGAAGTGGTTGTTCAAGTTCCATGAAACAAACTATTCTATATTATAATTTGAGTTGAGATTGAGATTTGAGAATAGAATATATTGAGTCTCTAACAATTCTCTTTATGCTTCTATAATATTGATTTGATTTGATATTGGGATTTGAGTATAGAACATATTGAGTCTCTAACAATTCTCTTTATGATTCTATGTGATTGAGGCAAGTCTTTGAGAAGGCTTATGGACTGATTTTGTGTAAGATTTTATGGAAGCTTGCAATGCAGATTTGAGAAAGTCCTAGAGAGGACTTATTGAGAAGATTTGGACAAGTTATATGTGAGCTTGTTGAGCATATTTGGATAGGTTCTAAGTGGACCTGTTGAGTAGATTTGAGTAGGTTATGTGTGGACCTATTGAGCAGATTTGGATTGGTTTTGTGTAGACCTGTTGAGAAGATTTAAATAGATTCTGAGTGGACCTATTGAGCATATTTGAGTAGGTTTTGACTGAACATATTGAGCATATTTGAGAAG
Source organism: Wollemia nobilis (assembly GCA_028583015.1). Lineage (NCBI taxonomy): Eukaryota > Viridiplantae > Streptophyta > Pinopsida > Araucariales > Araucariaceae > Wollemia > Wollemia nobilis. The sequence goes on along the minus strand of JAQPPZ010017000.1, from coordinate 4,406,671 downwards.
GCTTTGAGTGAGCCTATTGATATAGCTTTGGAGGTAACAAAGTATAGAGGACAGAGTCTCAGTGGATATATATCCAATAGCCAAGACGATTGAAGATAGATCTTCTGAGTGAGGAGTCTTCAAGTGGAGAGAGATCCATCAGTCAGTGCAGTAGAGAGACAAAGTCTAGATCACTAGCCAGAGTAGAAGGGGAAATAATTTTCCTGTGGAAGAGATCCATGAACTTGATATTAGGGGATCAACATATCCTTTGGACATAGATCCATAAACATTATAATTGGGAAGGATTCCCAAAGAGATTATTTGAGAAATATTTAGAAGAAATATTTTCTTTGTGGAGGTAGCCCACATTGGGTGAACCATGTTAAAAATAATGTCTCTCATGTGTGTGATGCTTTATGTGATGTTTACTATTTTATTAATGCTGATGCTACTATTTGGGAAAAAAATTTATGTTATACTGTTCAACCCCCTCTCAGTATAAGCACACGTTATTCAATAAGTTGCACTAGCTCAGGATAAGGATGAATTGGTGGGCACAGGTACCAAAATAGTTGTGAATGATACAACACTATCATCTAGATTTCTGACATCAACCACTAGTTCAATACGAGCTCAACATCCTACCATAATTTCTCCACACCTTTGTGGGTAATTTCACAGTCACCAATTTCTGCCATTATGTCATCATACGTATCTAATTCAACATGCTCATTCCTTTGGGCATTCTCAGATCTAGATCATCTTATTTTCTTTGACTTCTTGTGCTCTATAGCCTTTGTAATTTCTTTAGTATCTTTACTTCGCTTCCCCATTATTTATTTTTCTTGGAAAATATTTTGAATGCTCTCTGGGAACTTCTGCAATGATAGTTCGAAATACACAATGATAATAAAAATTTGAAAAATGAACTGCAGGATTTTACCTTTACCTTTATATAGAGCGCTCTTCCAACCATTGTAATAAATGCTAAATTAACCTAGGCACTTTTGGGAGAACGTGAGCATTGATTCACTCACCTAGCACCACTCTTGATGCTTTAATGGTATCACCTTTGATTCATTGCAAAATCATCCTGGGAAAGAGTGCCCTCTCTTACTGCATAAATTTGTTATAAATCATGCCCTAGTTGCCAAATATTGCTTGGAAAAATAAATTAGCTACCTAAAAACCAATGGTATGTATTATTTTCTTCTCGGGAACATAAATCTTCCATAGGGTGCACGTTTGAATTAATTGCTTTTAAAACATTCTTCTACCTGCATTCTTGCTTTCCAATATTTTCCACGTGTTCAAGGGTGCAATCCTTTCACAACATGCTTTCAAAATCTCCTTTTCCTTCAACGAAGTGGTTTTACGGGTGTCCAATAATTCCTCCCTTTCTTTTTGAAAATCATTGTGTTTTCAAAAGAAAATTATTATATTTTTTAAATCACCATCCACTTTTTTCTTATTCATTTTAGCACGTCTTCAGTTTGCTTTGTCCTTCTAAGGCGAATGACCACCTTTAATAGACTTCCCCCTTTTGCTTTTTCACTCAGATTTAGAAAATCTGGTTTTCTAAAAAAACAAAATTGCTTTTTAAGGCACTTTTCTTCTCTTTTTTTTTTTTAGAAATGGATGCCTTGCATATATGCATGAGTGTTTTTTTTTTAGATGTTAAATCCTTATCGCTCCAACAAAGACAACTCCCATATATATGTATATATATATATATATATAATATATCGTTCGCACCCGAAAGGGCACCAAAGGCATAAAGGCATTCACCCCAACATTGGGCGAATGAACGTGTCACCCCATCCTTGGGATGAACACGAATTTGACCTTTTACATTCACCCCAATATTGGGTGAACGAACATGTCACCCACTCCTTGGGGTGAACATGACTTCAAATACATACATTTTATTTATATATTTTTATTTTTATTTTTCATTTTTTTTAAATATACCATCACCATTTTAAAGCAAATAAAATACTATGAAAATAATATATACATATTTACAAGATGGTACCTCATTAAGATCTCGTCATTGAATATAGGCCTTCAAATGAAGGCCATTCACTAGAATAGGAAGATCCCAACCCTCCAAGTCACGAATATGGTAAGAACTTTCTGAATTTATTGTGGAAATATGAAAAGGGCCTTCCCATATAGCATCAAACTTGTTGTGTTTCCCTAGCTTAGCTTTCTTCTCATTCCATTTAAGATCTAAGTCTCCCACCTAAAAATTGCGTTTTATTGTTTTATTTTTGAACCTTTTGCATATCTTTAGTATGCTTGATGAATGATTGATAATATTGTTCTATATATTCCTCCAACTACAATAGTTGAGCTAACCTTGCACTCATAGGATCGTACTCCTTGTATTCACCTTGAAATACCTACAATGTTTGAAGGACCGAAAGCTCAATGTGGGTGGGTAGAACAACTTCTTTTCCATAAACCAAAGAATATGAATATGTTTTGATAAATTTTTTTACGAATATATAGTCTGCCCAAAGAGCCTGGTTCAACAACAAGTTCTAGCTTCTTTTGTTTCTTTCGAGTGTCCATTTTAGAATTTGCAAAAAATGTTTATTGGTATATTCAGCCAAACCATTCCCTTATGGGTAATAATTGGATAATATTTTGAGATAAATTCCATATTTTCTAGCAAAATCTGTGATTTTAGCCATAATGAATGGAGTTCCATTATCAGTTACAATTGAATCTAGGATGCCAAAGCGAGTAATGATTCCTTCCAAAAAATATATGATGGCTTTTTGATAAACCTTATTTGTGGGAATAGACTCTACCCATTTGGTAAAATAATAAGTTGCCATTAAGATGTATTTGTGTTCTGCAAAAGTATATGGATCAACGAATCCAATGAATTCAAGATCTCACTGCTAAAATGACACTTCCACTTGAATTGGGCATAGAGACAATGCTCCTTTTTTAATTATACCAGTGTATCGCTAACAACTATCATAGTGTTGACTTACTCTATGAGCATCAACGAAAAGAGTAGGCTAGAAATAGCCAGCTTGAATAATTTTTAAAGCCATAGCATAATGGCCACCAGAGAGTTCAAAATAAAACTCTTCCAATATTTTTTCCTTTTTAGAATCCACACATCTAAGGATAACTCCATCAATATTTTGTAAAAAAACCCGTTAGGCAACAAAACATATTTGAGGGCTTGTAGCCTAAACCTCTGATGCTGTGAACATTCAAGGTGTGGTCAAAAATTCCTAAAAGTAAAGAAATAAATAAGCTCCTATGTCCAGTCATGATTTCTTGGAGTATGGTTTACGCAAATACTTTCACCAACTTCTTCTTGCATTATAGTCAATGATTCAGATGCTACACTTTTAGCCAATTCTTGACAAAGAGCTCATCCATAAACTAACTTTGTCGATTGGATATCCACATCATATTCTTGAATTTTTGAGACCCAACCTGTTCTTTTGTCACCTAGTTCTCCTTGGAGTATGAAGTTTCGAACATCAAGATGTATAACATAAATAATAGTTTTGCTCTAGGAAACAAAGTGTCAAAAATTCTTCAATTATTTCAACACCGCGTACACCTATTTCTCAATGAAATTGTACTTCTCTTGGTGGGGTTCAATAACTTGGATCAATAAGGCAATTGGATTCTCATCTACATCTTCTTGCTTCTTTGTCAAAACTGTAACATAACTTTCTTACTCACCTACTACATAGAGAATGAAGTCCTTTGAATAATCAAGATTAATCAGCACTGGAGATTGGGTGATTATTTCCTTGATCTCCTAAAAATATTATATTTTGTATTTTTTCCATTTAAACTTGGTATTCTTATTTAAGATTTTAGTCATGGGTTTCACAACCTGAGCAAAGTCGGAAATGAACTTGTAAATAAAATTTATTTGGTCAAAGAATGATTGTAGGTCTTTTTTGTTAGTAGACAATGGTAGCGTCAAGAGTGCTTCAAATCTTGTAGGGCCAATTGCCAATCCTTCTTGTGAAATCATGTGACTTAGTAACTTTCCTTCTTTAATAGAAAATATTGACTTCTTCAAATTAATAGAAATCTCAAACTCACAATATTTCTCAAACACTCGCCTCAAATCAGAAATGTGGTCTTCTATGCAATGTGAAAACACAATCATGTCATCAAGATAGATTAGAATAATCCTATTTAATAACTCATCGAAAGTGATTTCCTTTGAAAAGTAGCACCAGTGTTTGAGAGTCTAAATGGCATCCTTTGGTAGGCAAATATGCCCCACTTTGTAGTGAATGTTGTTTTATGTTGGTCTTCATCCTCCACCCATATCTAATTATAACTAAAGAAGTCATATAATAATGAAAATATTTGTGTTTTGGAAGCCACATGAAGGATTTGATCAATCTACAATAGAGGATAATGATATTTTAGTGATGTTTGGTTCAAGTTCCAAAAATCTACACACAAACGAATGTCTTTGTTCTTTTTTTGTATTGACACCAGATTCACCACCCATGTCGAGTGCTTAATTGGTTAAATTATATTTACCTCTAGAATATTTAACAATTTTACCTTAATGAATACTTCTATCTTGGGATTGATAAGCCACTATTTTTTTCAAAAATTTTTTACTCCCTCTTGTAGCTCGATGATATGTTGGATCACATTTTTGTCATATCCCTTCAAATCCTGATAACTCCATGCAATGATGTCAGGATACTCATAGCAAAAGTTATTAATATCTTCCAACTCTTATATCATGTAATAAATTTTGATTTTGATGATCTTCTTAGGTTCTAGCTGTAATTCCTTATATTCCTTTACATCCACCTTGATCCTGTGCTTTTCAACCCTATCATTTTTATAAAATAAACTTTCTAGTGAAATTAGTCCTATAGGAATATGATTTTTCTTCAATTGTATCCTCTCCACCACATCTTATTCAACAAGCTTTCTATAATCCATGCTTCCAAATTCCTTGATTAGAAAATTGACTATTTGCTCGTCATTGTCGAATACTTGCCAATAGATATTCTTATCAGGGACTGAGGGTCTATATATCATACTGACAGTCTTGGGCTTTCTAACTATTTTCTCTATGGGAGAATAATTTGCACCAAGAGAGGCTATAATATCTGCGTGTTTGTTTTAGTCATGGGAAATCACCTGAATATTCAAGGCTATGAAGGACTCAAAAGAATCCCACACTTTGTTACGATAGGCTTTCAGGTAATGTTGCATAGAAACACATTTATTTGTGGTTTTATTGACAATGAGATCAGAGTCACAAAAAATTTGCAACTATTTTATGCCCAAATTTTCAACCTTCTTCAATTTGGGGCACAACACTTCATATTCAACTACATTATTTTTTTAAATCAAAATCAGTCTATAATAATAAGTCTTCTATAACCCCATGGGGGAGATCAAAATTATACCAACTCCTACACCATTTTTACATCTAGCACCATAAAAATAAAGCTTCCATAACTGATCCGTGACATGATCCAAGGAATCAAGGACTTTTTCTTCAATTTGCTTCGATTTGGTTATCGTATAACAACCAATGTTCATTCCAATCATTGCATTAAAATCTGTAAGTGAGAATTCATCTTCAAGGTGAAGTTCACCAAGCACTTCTTCCATCAATTCAACCTCTTCTAATTCTTCAATAATCATGTTAATTGTACTTGGATATTTTTCTTCCTCCAACTTCTCAATATGAAAAGTTGATGGCTTTTCATTATATATGCAAATTCTCTTTCCTTTAAATTGGAATCTCCAAATGCGAGTAGTCCAATGAAAGGTATCCTCCTAGTTTTGCTATGAACCCCCTTGAGAGGCACATGCTCAAGTATGGCTCTAAGTCAACCACTACTACTTCCTGGATGACAGTAATTTATGGCATGCTATGTAGAACAATGGGAATATCTTTGATTACTTTGACTATTTTGACTGGAGTCCCATCCCACTACAACACTCCTAGGCTACTTCTTGTGTATTCTATACCCATCACTTCACATACAACTTTTGGCATGATATTAGTCACAGCAGCGAAATCAATCATACAGTTGTTTATAATCCACCCCTCCATTATAAGTGATAAATAAAATTGGGGTGGCCTATTCTTTCCATTAGCCAAAGTCGGTAGTGCTTGCACCAAAACTATTTGAGAAGGATTTTTCTTTTGGTCTTTAGTAGTCTTAAGAGATTCTTGTAGTAGGTCGACTTGTCCAGGAAACTATAGTGCATCATATAAGCTTAATTTTGTAGGTATATTATTTATTTCTTCTACAATGTTATAATTTGAGGTGGTCAAATATTTCTTCTGTGACATGGTCATACTTGTCCTAGTAATATTGAGTAGTTTCTACCCTTTGTATTTTTGTCAATGATGGGTACTTGAAGCACTCTTTGGCCTTTTCTTTCATTTCATTTTAAGTTTGGGCAGCTGCTGCGAGTTATGAAGTCGATGATCTTGTTTGTGTCTTTTCTTGAGCTTGCTTAGGTAGTAAATCTTTCAACAAGATAGAATTCTATTGCTTAGCCATTGCACCAGACACTTTCATTGGAGGTTGTCATTTTTCATTTTACCCCTTTGGTTCCACAAACACCTTCAAGGGTTCAAGCTCAGATAGGTCTACAGTTATTGGCTTATTTTCAGACCTTGTAAGAACCAAAACTTGCTCCAATGATGGCATCATAAAATTATGATCAACCTCCCTGATCATGTTGGTTTTTCTACCAGCTGAACTTTCTACAAGTGTCTGCACATAGTTCATATGCACCATGCAAGTTTCTTCTCTATGAGGATCATTGCATGTTGAACATCAGTACACCTATTTTAATGTTCTAGGCTCTTCATTTACTAGAATCGTTGTGTTCCTCTTAGGGTCTTTACTAGACGATGCTTACGCTCGAGTAATTTATGGAGTTTGAATTCTCTACAATAAAAATTCAACCTATGCTTGCTTCTTCCTTACTATTGTAAGCTCATTTGATATCATCCTTAAGGCTGAGTGATTACATTTCATCTCTTGTAAAAGTGTCGTGTAAGGATCGATATTGGAGAGTGTAGGAGGCACTGGAAAATGTAGGGGTGCTGGCAGCACGGGCAACAATAATGGGACCGGTGGCATCGATAATGTTGTAAAAGGAATAGATGATGGCAATTATGGTACTATATGAGCAGGTAACTACATAAATCTTGGAGCTGGGTGTTGTGGTATAGGGATCAAAGTTATTTGAGGTGGTCCTAATTTCCATGAGGGTACTGAGTACATGGAATGCATGGGCTATGAAAATACACTTGAATACAAATGTTGTGGTAGGTCAAGTAGAATAGGCATCATCATTTTTAGAGGAACCTTGCCTATAACAATCAAGTCAGATTTAGATTTTTGGGCTTGTGTATATAGATCAGGGAAGGTATTGAGATTAGTTTACTAGATAGACATGGGAATGTAAATGTTGAATGACCTAAGGTAATAGAACATGGCTTGTTCATGCATGGGATGTAAACCATCAAGGACTCTTTTCCAACTTTGGGTAAGCCTGACATTGAAATCAACTATCTCCTCTTGTGGATGTATTTGGATCATTGTAAATGATGTAGTAAGGAGTATGGGTTAGATTTTTCATGGAATTTTTTATCAACAACTTCGCAAACAGATCCCATGAGGTAATAGCACCAGGTTGCAATGATCAGTACCAATATAACAAATTTTCTCTCAACGATAATACTAGAAATTTTACCATTATGTCTTCATCCGTTATTCCATGGATCGTATCCAAAGAAGCCACATACTAAATATGGTCATAGGTGGTTTTAACTATGTCATCATAGGTCGAAAAAGCCTTCAAATATTCTTGAGGTACTAGATTATGTGCTTGTAAATTCAAGGCCCCTAATCTATTCCATGTTGGGAATTGCCTCGATGGCTATGGCTATTGAGGTGGTGGGTTCTGGGCCATGTGGACTGATGTGTGGGGCAGAGCTTTAGGAAAGCTAGTGGTAGTACTAACTGGACTTGTAGGAGCATAAAATACACTAGCTATTCATGAGTATGTGACATATGATATATGTGGTAGAGGAGGTAACAATGATGTACGACCTAAAGTTGCTAATTGAGAATGTTATCCTAATATTTGAATATCAAGTTCATAGAACTCAATCGAATGATTTAGATTTTAGCCTTCGATCTTGTGTTCATGAGACACAACTTTCACTATACTCATTTTTGGATATTTGTGGGTGTAATCAAGTCTCTAGATGTTATAACTATACAGAACGAAGGTAAACATCAAATCTTAATACCGTGAAAGTAGAACTTTCAAGGTTCCATTGGGCGTACTAAAAATTGTTGGTCTGATATCTGCCTAATCATACAAAACTACGTTTGTGCACCCTAGATATGGCCAACATTGAATAAACAGAGGAAAGGAATGTCCTTTGTGCCAATATCTAGAGTGGGCTATCTCCCAAGCTAAATCCTACACTGGTTGAAGACTAGAGTTCCAAGAAAGAAATTAGAAATTGCGAAAAGAAATGGTAAATATGGCCACAAACTGAAGGTGTAGGATTCAGGGTAGAATAACAATAAGAAATTCACCTAAGCATGAAATAAAATATAACAAAAGAGAAGCAGCAAAATTTACTTATGAAATTGCAATAACAACCTCCAAAGTAACACTCCAACACTCACTCTCTAATTAGAAATATTTAAATTCAAATGTAGAATTTAAATTTAACATCAAATAAGGAGCATGAATGTAAAATAGAAGTTCTCAAATACAAAATAAAATTACACGCAAGATCACTTGCAAATTTAAAATCCTTGTATTTACTATTAATGTAGAGAACTTGGAGAGTTTTCTCATAAAGTTTCTAACCCCACTTTTACAATGAAAATTTGATTAGTATTTATAGAGGATTTCACCTCTTTCATTAAATACATATGGAGACAAAATGCTTCCAAATAAGAAACCATAGCGAGAGAATTCTTCCTCAAAAATATTAAAAATTCATCCTCTTGGAACAATGATCCAGCTTTCAAGGAAACATCTCCAGGAAATCAGCATATCTGGGCATTGATGCATGGAAACTTGTAAGTCTTGGTCGTTGACTTGATGCATTTGCCATCCTCAAAAATACGCCTCCCTTCGGAAATCATGAAAATTCCCTTTCTCATTTCAAATATTGTAGTCTCTTTTCCTCGATATTCATGACCTGAGTTACTCTTTACTTCAATCATTTAATTTTGACCATTCGCTTGACTTATGCACTTATTTAAAACCCATGACATTATTGACTGCATGATTCTCCCAAAATAGACAATCAATGAATGCACATTCATTATTTTTATTACATCCCTTGGTCATAGTAGCAATCAATCCTTTTCTTCCTTGCCAAAAGTGCCTTCAACAGTTGCTTTACCCACTTTGAAATCTATGTTCACCTTCAAAAAGGGTGAAAAATATTATCGCCTTCCATTTTGGGTGAACAAAAATTCTTTCACCAGAACTTACCTTCATGATGCATTCATCCAAAATCTTCTACCACAACACATTCACCCGAATGTATGCCTTTATAATGTTTTTTTTTTATAGAAATTTGCTTTCGCATTGCATTAGCTCAAAATGAATATCTATGATGCACTTGCCCAAAATTTGCTTTCATTGGTACATTCACCTCTCGAAATGGCAAACAATATTTTTCCCCTCCATGAGGGCAAAACTAATTTTGACCTTTCCATCAAAATTGACTTTTTTATGATGCACCTTTCATGACATTCACCCTTAAGAGGGGTGAATGGGCCTTTTGCCTCACTCCTGGGGTGGACATGTTCCTGGGTCTTTCGACACTCTTCTAAACTTTTAGATACATTCACCCAGCAATGGGGTGAACAAGGCTTTCAACCCATCCTTGGGACAAACATCATTTTACAACTTGGGCATCTTTTACACTTGGTCATTTTTCTTTTGCTGCTCTTTCACATTTGCTTCAACCTTGGGCATGTGACGCTTTCACCCCACACTTAGGGTGATAGCAACTTTATTTTTAGCAAAGATCACTTGATGTTTTTGTACACTTTTTTTGTGGGTAATTCAATTCAAATTATTTTCAGGCTATTTTCATCAGAGTGCCTCAAGCCATTTATTTTCAAGCCAAAGGATGCATGAAAAATAGAAAGAAACATAAAAATAACTGCAACATATGAAATTGAGCAAAATGCTATATCAACATATGAATCATGCTTTTCACATTACAATAAAAAAACTTTATTAAAACTCCAGTGTGGCATAGTGTAAAATTGGCAACAATATTCTACAGTTTGTATTTGTGTTTATTGAAAATATTCCTTTGGAAATACATTGGAAATACTATGAGTTTTAATGCATGTTAAATGGTTAACTTATTTGTCATTTTTAATATATTGCACCTCACCCTTAGAATATTGCACCACATTAAATGTTAGATTGTGTGAATTCATATCACATTAATGTTGGTTTTTGCAGGATACTAATGTTGCAGGGTCTGTGGTAAATTTCTAGGTTGCAACAACTCGTTTTATTTCTTTTATTTCATTTTATTTTATTTTTCCAACGCTACCCTTTTCATTTTTTGTTTTTTATGAATAAAATTAAAAATTAAAAAATTTAAAATAATTGCATGCAACCCTAGAATAAGCTTTAATGTTTCATTTGATGCAACTTTGATTTTTTTTGAAGCAAATTTGCAATTATAAAAATTATTCAAAGTTGTTGTTTTTAAAGGGGTTTTGCAATTTTGAATTTAGCATAATTTCACATTTTGAAGGCAAGTCAAATTTCAAGATTTGCATGTTCATTTTTAAAGCACTAAATTAACTTCTCTTTATGAAAATTACAATTTTATTAAAGAGGGTAGTTTATATGGCATTCCAAAGGTTATTATTTTTTAAAGTAATAAATTAACCTCCCTTTATGAAAATTTCAATTTCATTAAAGAGGGGTAATTTATTTGGAATTTCAATGCCATTACATTTTAAATTTAGTCATTCGAATTTATTTTATTTTCATGCTCAAAGCAAGCTAAAACAAAGCCAATAATAATTTAATATTCACATTTGGAAATAGATTTTAATATTTTGTTTCATGTTCAAAGAAGGGTTTAAAGAAGATAAAACTTGTTTAAAATATGCTTAACCAAAATAAGATAAAATATACTTTAAAAACATCAATATAAAATGAACTAAGGTATCTACATCGTGGTCATATGAGGGCCAATTACACTTTCTCTTTCTTTTAAGTCTCATGAACAATCACCAGTATAGAAATAAAATAATACCAATGCAGACCCTTCGTTAATAGTTACTTGCAAATCACTAAGGTATTCCTAGCACTTATTTGATACATATTCACAAGAATACATGCACACATTAAGTAAAAGGAACCTTGGAGAAATTTCTATTTCTTTGCAAGAGAGGGTTTTATAATAAAAATCCTGACTATGATGATGATTTTGCAATTGGACAAAATTTCCACTTAATAGAATTGGTGCTAGAAGGAGAGCTCAATGATTTCTATAGTGGAATCAATTCTTGTATTCATATTTGTGTGATTACTACAATCCTCATCTATAAATAGTGACTCTAAGTCATAACTTTATCATAATGGATTTCTTTATCCTCATGATAATTGTCCTCTAAAAATAAGTGATGAAATTCTATCTTGTCTTCTAGCAACTCTTTAGATTCATCTATTGATTCTCCCTAAAATTTACTTTCAACCGCATTTAGTAAGTTAAGGGTTTCTTTAGTGGGATCTGTTCTTGGGTTTTGTTTTCTAAGATTGTCCCAATCCTCTTTTGTGAATAATGACTCTAAGAATTTTATTTCTAGAGGCTCATATATTTTCAACATTGAGTCAATATCTACATCTTGATGGGCTTGTTCACCACAATCCTCATTGGTGGATATTGGTTTTGAAACTTGCACCTCCTCTTGGATGATATCTAGGGTGGTTGTGAAATTTGGACATTCAAATTCATCCCATTGATTGTTCATATTAGACATAATTTGATTCAAGGGTGCTAGATTAGATGGTTGATACTGGTTGAAATCCATACCTCCTGAAGCATAGTTCATCATGGGATAAGGTTATGTATCAACCTAACTTATGGGTGGTATCTAATTTTGATCCTTAGGTTTAAGTAATGTTAATTTATCCATATCAACCCCTTTAGAAATCTACCATTGCTCTTTGGTTATTACTTTTTTTTAGGCTCTATACAAGGATAGATTTTTAAATAGTCTCCTTAGATATGGATAAGTAAATGGGTCTAAGGATTCTAGGTATATTTGGATAACTTCTTCTATAATGGTCTAATGTGTCTTTATTTTGGTATACAACCTATTGAACCTATCATTGAAATCCATTGTGGACTCATTAATATCTTTACAAATAGAGACAAACTGATTCAATTTCATAACTAGATCAAATGGTTTTCCAAAATGGTTGAGGAAAATTGCCTTTAATTGATCCCAAGACATAATAGAATCTAGAGGCACATGGATGTACCAATACAACGCAATCTCATCCAAAATGTATGGAAACAACCTACAAGAAACATCTTCATGCATAATTTACAAACAAATTAACATGTTCTTGTATCTTTGAATATGTCCCTCAATCGATGCTACATCATGCCTAAATTGAGGTAAATCTTGCTTTACAGCTTCAAGAATTTTATGGGTAGGAATGTATAATTGACAATAATAACCATCTAACCAAGATGCAACTCTTTTTTTTTTTAAATAAACAATGCCATTAGTGGATCTTAAATACCAGAACTTTAGTGTCAATTTTATTATTCAAATAAGTAAATATGCAATGAATAATAAAATGACTAACAAATCTCAAATGTTTGACATATAGATCAACAAGTTAGCATCAACCAAAATATATGCATCAACTAAACCATGATATTAATGAATATTCTCAAATTTACCAAAGGTTACCATTAATGCTTCATAAATTAGAGAATATTTGAATCAGTAAAAGTGATCACCTGTCAACAAAATATTGCTAGTCAAGACCAATGCCTTCAAATAAACCTTTCAAGTAAACATGAACAATTTAGCATCTGAGTAACAACAACGTAAACCAATTTAGGCCCTCCTTCTAGTACCTAATTATGAGTGTGGTTTTGCAATTGGGAAAAATTACCACTCAATAGGAGGAAATATTTAAAAATATATTTTTACAAGATAGTGGAGAAATTTTGAAAAAGCTAAAATTCTATAAATAAAATTTGGTGGATTATTTTGATTAATAAAGATATACTAGACAATTTGAAGAATCATTCAATTCAATTCTAAAAAATGCCAAAGATGAAATATTTCCAACATTAATCAACTATCTTCATGAGAAAGTCTTTGGAGAATAGTGGAATTCCCAAAATCCTATTATATTGCCTACTAAAGTAGGGATAGTGATGTACATTGAATTACTCACTTTTGAGATTTATCAAGAAAAAAGACAAGAAAAAATTGAAATGAAATATGTTAGCTATGATACAATAATTTTAAATTCAATATATGTTGACATCAATATGGAATCTTTAAATTCTAATATTCATAAGATATATTATTATGATAATTTACTAATTTATTATCTAAAAGCCACACCCATAACCATACCATAGCTAAATATGAACACAAAATGGTCAAAGAATAAAACTAAAGCAAAGAACCATAGAAATAAAAACATAAGATATGAAGAAAAATCTAAAATCAAAGAATAACAAAGAAAATGACTAAAATCAATGGGTTGAGGACTAAATTATTCAAAATAAATAATGTATTACAAGGGTGTTAGAGAATATTATATTATTTGGTACTATGCTAAGGTACCCCCATGGTACCATTGTACAATTGTAAATATTAGATTAGGTGTGTGATTTATATTTCCCCTTAAGTATGTGTCAATGTGTAGGATGAGTCCAAGTGTCATGTAGTAAAGTTTGAAAGTGTTTAGACTATGAGAGTGTGCAAGTGTTATGTAACAATGTGTGTAAGTTTGTAATATGTAAGAGTGTGCAATTTTTTCATATAAGTATATCAACAATCATGGATGTAGGTGTCAAGTACACAAGTTGAAATTCACATGTTTGTGACAAGATGCAAAGTCAAGAGACATGCGAGGTTTGTACTATGTGTGGAATAGAAAATGATGCATGTCTTAGATATGTAAGGAGAGCAAAAATTAAAGTATTGAAGAGTCACCTTTGAATGGTATACTATGGAGACAAAGCTCCAAATATTGTATCAAAGAAAATCAATCCAATTTGAATACAAGAGATCTTGTATATTTGATTCATCAATAAATACAATGAGTTTATTCATTGTGTTATATTATTTTTATGTCATTGATTTTATATTCATTGATATTTTGATATTATGTTATGAATGAGCCTTAATATAATTTATATATGAATTATATTTGATCAATAATATTGGGACCTATGATTTAATATGGCTAAAAAACCATCCAAGAGTCTCATATCCATGTTTTGTATATATTGAAGACAAAGGATTGTAACAGGTAAGATAATGAGAACAAGATGTGCAATACATTGATTTTGCATTGATTATGTTGAAATATTCACCAATAATATTATGTAGTAAGTTTTTTATTGAATGTGTGAAATTATATGAATATTTTATACTACTATATCCTATAAGAATATAGTTGTATTGCTAATAGTGGTATAAAAGACACCATTGACCATCATTGGAGTGCATTAGAGTCATTGTGAAGAAGATAAATATTTTCCAAAAGAGCAACATTTATGAAAGGAAATAAGTTTATCAACATGAAGAAAATCATGTGGGTAATGAATCCTTGAAAATTGATCAATTGTGATAAACATATCAGGTGAAGACATTATAAAATTTTACCAGCCTAAAATAGTTGATTGCTAGAGAGCCAAAGATACTTGTTTTGTAAAATATGTAATATGTAGAAACACCATGAGGTGTAACATTTGGAAGGAGAATTAGTTGAAGGAGTTATGACCATCACGACCAATGTTGAATATAAATCTTAAATCTATAGTGAAATGTTATTCCCATTTGATGTGAATGTTAAGAAGGTTGTGCATAGGCAAGGGAAATAATTGAAAAAAAGGTAATATCTAATCCATTTATTTGAATTAAATAAAGGAGAGAGCATTTAAATACTTGGAATATTTGGTATTTTATATTTGAGAAGAAAAGCAAAGGTTGATAAAAGAAGTTGATAATAATTATTTGTAGAAGGCATATTATTATTTGAAGTTATAATGAGAGAAGAATTATATAATTAAAAGATATTAATTAAGGAGAGCGTAAAAATTAAGTGGAATAAGAATAATTATTTAAAAGTGAAGCATAAGAAGAATTGAATGAAGTTATAAGGAAATAAATTATATAACTTGAAGATTAAAATTTTTAAAGTGAAGAGAATGATATTTTGAAGAATAAATATTTGAAGAAGATTATATAAAGAGAAATATATAAGAACAAAAATTTGATTTACGTTGGAATATTATTATTGATTGAAGAAAAATAATTAATATATTTGAATAAAATATATTATTTGAAATTATTGAAGGAATATTAAGAAAATTGAATTATTTGAAGAAAAAAAATTAGTGAAGAGAAGAAGAATTGTTTGAAGAAAATAAGAAATTTTAAAGCTGGAGTAAAAATGATTTATACTACAAAGGAAATTAACTGAAGGAAAAAATTATTAAAGTTGAAAAGTATTTTTTTAAAGGATTATTAAAAAAAATTACAAAAAACAGATTTATAAAAGGGTTCTCAACGTGAGCAATAGAATTATACAAAGGTGTATCGTCAAAAGGATAGAATTAGAAAATAATTATGAATACAAAAAAAAGATATTTTACAAAACCTCATATATTTAAAGAGATAAACTTCATTTAAAAATAAATTTTAAAGTAGAGAAAATATTGCCACAAATATGTTCTAAGATACAATGAATGACCACACAAAATTCAAATAGAACTAAAAATTGGGTATGAATATAATTATTGGTATATTGATTGAGAAGCCAAAAATCATATGACTGGAAAATTCCATTGGTTTTATTCTATCCAAGTGAAACAAAGTATACCAATTAAGATTTATGATGGCAAAATCTATTGTCTAAGGAAAAACCAATGTTACACTTGGTCTACCTTTCTCATAATGTACATTGGAGAATGTTATTTATGAAGCAAGGATAGCAAATAATATAATTTCAATATCACAGTTATTGGATACAGGAAGAATACTAGAATTCAAAATCATAAATAAAACAACTTTTAACCGACTAATAAACTAAATTTTGTAAAAAAATCAAACAATTTTGTGTGATAAATTTTTGAACTTGTTTTGGTATTCATGGATAGAGTGAGTTTGCCTAAGTTTGATTAACATTTCTATAAAATATTCATATGCACTAGGTAAAAAATGAAGTAATTATGTATGAAATTTGTCTCATGTAGGTGTTCGTACACTTAATTTTTGGAACCATCGATACCACTAAATTACTTCTTTGTCTGGGTTGAAGGATGTTATAAGTACTTTCTAGGTATTTAGAGTTGTTATGCAAGCCAAAATGTTGTTTTGATTAATAGATTGAACTAGTGGGATATTCTCCACCACATTTATAAAATCTAATTATGAGAAATATTCTAGATTAGTGGTGTATTATCCTCTCATATATTTGTGTCCACCAGTAAATTTTTGTCTTGAGGAGGAGACCTATTCAGTGGAGCTATGTTAGCATCCACTTGCTAAACTACTTGTAGTTGGGTGACCTGATTGGAGAGAGATAAAGTTGTTATATTGAATCCAACTATGGTTTTTTCTATGTCGTTGAGCTTAGCAATTCCATTAATTTTAGGTCTCCTAATCAACATGATAAATCAATTGATGTATGCTCATCATTTATTAACTCACTTTTTCTTATGAATGGTTCTATGCTCTATATCTTGTTGTCATTTTGTGTGCCCAAGTGTCATATTTTATTTCATTTACATTATGTAGAATACAATTTATATTCAAACTTTTTTACCTAAAATTACACAAATTCTTGGTTGGCTCTAGTGTACTCACCCTTTTTTTTGGTAAGTAGATTAATTTATATACAAAATGGGTTTTTTAAGAGGATCCCAAAACCTTATAACATGAGATGCCGAAGCCTTTACCAATAGAAGAATCCCCTAGGGCTAATACATTAGGTACCATATGAAAAATTTCCAAAAAAAAACAAACCCCAAAGTGATGCCCGTGAGGGCTACATCAAACCCTCCCAACGGGGGTCAAAATAACTAAAAAAACCATAAAAAAATACATAAGCATCCATTATGTAGATCGCTGCCACCAGACAATAAAAAGAATCACGTCCCAGGAACCTCCCTTACACGTCCGGATCCTCTTGATCTTCCTACTGGACCACCTTTAGAGGGCCTTTGGGAAAGGATCATTCTTGTTATGCTTGACACGAACCATCATGGCGAAAGTACCAATTGGACCCGGTGGCACAGGTTTCGTGGCTCTCCCCAATCCCATCCACCTAGGCCTAGTCCTTTCATCACTCTTATGTGGAGATATTAATAATTTCTTGGATGGCGGTCTTCTCAATGTCCATTGGGAAACATTGATGTCACACCACAAGACATGTGGAATTTAAACCTTTGTTTGCTAAGTGGTTAGCTAGACCATTGCTCTCCTTGTAGGTATGCTTGATATGGACCTGGTTCCTCTGAATTAGGATGCTCCTGGACTTAGTGATGATATTGTAAACCTTCCATGCCAGATCCTTGGAAGTCATCATGTATTTGATGATGTTCAAAGAGTCCCCTTCAACAACCAAGGTATTGGGATCCTCCGTCATGAGCTCGAGTCCTCTCAATAGTCCTCTAGCCTTTGTGACATTATTAGTTTGATGCCTTAAGTTTTCATAGAAAGTCATAACAAGCTTTCCATTGTGATCTCGAACTGACCCCACCACAACGGCCACCCCTGGGTTGCCATGAGATGCCCCATAAAAATTTAGCTTCAACCACCCGTGAGGAGGCTTGACCCACATGACATTCTTCCTAGAGACCCGTGGATCCTCTTGCTTCTTGCTCTCCCTAGATAGCTTCAAGGATTTGAACAATCCTTCTTCGAACACATATTTGGGCCAAGGAATAGGGATAAGCTTAGCATTCTCAATGGTAAAGGCTATGGCCCTATGAGTGACTAAGGGATGATCCCAGGGTGTGTGACCGAATACCTGACCATTGTGTTCCAACCATACCTGCCATAGAAAGTGGTGGAAGCACACATTCCATATGAAATGAAGCTTAGGGTTTTTAAAAGGATTGACCCATTGGAAGAAAGCCTCCTTGATGGTCTTGGGGGAGACCCATTGGATCTAGAAGGTGGAGAGGATGGCATAAAGAAATGACCTAGTGTAGTCGTAGTGTAGGAAGATATGGTCATAGGACTCACAGGAAGACTCACACAAGTAGCATCTATTGGCCAAAGAAAAACCCCTCTTATGAATATTGTCAATAGTGAGGGCTTTGTTCTAAAAAGCAATCCAAGAAAATAAATTTACCTTTGGGATCACTCCTTTCCTCTAGACCACGTTGAAAGGAAAGTCTAAATTTATCCCTTTGCACTAAAAACCATAGGCAGTTTTGATAGAGAAACCCTCGTCATCGGTCCCCCTCCAAATCAATATGTACGGTCCTCTGCTAGTGGGGATGATGATGTCCTTGAGGATGGAGGACAGGAAGCCGACCTCCGTCTCTAGCCCTTCTGCATTGATGAATTTCCACTGCAAGGAGCCATTTATCCATTCAATGAAATCGTCCACTTTCTACCCAACATTGTTATCCAAGAAAATTTTAAGTTGAACCAGCTCGGTCTGTTCTGATAGAGGATCCTTTAGAGCCTACTTGTCCTTCCAAAAGTCTATACTTTGACCATCCTCAAGGATCCACATGATGCCATTTTGGATCAACTATCTAGATTGGCCAATGGCTTTCCAAAAATCTGACCCCCCAATGGGTATTCCACCCTCAAAAAGGGGAGTGTTGTTGAGGTATTTCCTCCTAACAATCCTAACCCATTCAATAGGTTCTTCGACTAGGATCCTCCAAGTGTGTTTGGCGATGAGCACTAGGTTCATCATGGCCATTCTTTTGAGCCTTAATCCACCTTGATTTTTGCTTCTGCATACTTTGTCCCAGGCTACTAGAGGAATCCTAGACTTATTTTCATTGCCTGACCAAAGGAATTTCTATTGAGCCTGCTCAATCTTGAGAAGAACTGAGGTAGGAAATCTAAAAATAGACATGAAGAAGGTCGAAATCCCTTGGAGATATGCCATGGTAAGGGTTGTCTTGGTAGCTTGGGATAGGAGCTTGCCTTTCCATGATGCCAACTTTTATGGATCCTCTCAATCACCATATTCCACATCCCTTCCATTGCACGCCCACAAAAAAGAGGAAGGCCAAGATAGGTGGTGGGAAGGTAGTCACTAGAGTAGCCCAAGATCCTTCCAATATAAACTTGATGCCTAGCCGGGGTGTTGATGAAAAAGATCTTGCTTTTGATATAATTTACTTTTTGGTCGGCAACCTTCTCATAGAGTCCAAGGATTCATTTGATGGATTTAGATTGAGCTACTGACGCAATGGTGGACAGAAGTGTGTCATCCACAAACTACTAATGGGTGATCACATCAATATCTAAGGTAGGGAGGATACCTGTCACCTTATTTCAATATTGGCCATCCTTGAGAGCTCTTACCAATGCTTCTACAAGGATAATTAAAAGTATGGGGTACAGAGGATCCGCTTGGCGTAAACCTATTGAGCTCTAAAAGAAATCCGTGGGAGAGCCATTAACTAGGACCAAGAACCAGGGAGAGGAAATGCAGCCCTGGATGAGATCGACCCATAGGGGGTGGAAGCCAAACTTGAGAAGGATATTCTGGAGGAAACATCTATCAACCCTATTGAAGGCTTTTATCATATCCATATTAAGAAATAGGGTAGCCTTCTTAGACATTGAGGGCGAATGCAAGGTTTCATGGATCGAGATGACCCCATCCAGGATGTTGCTCCCTTTTACCAAGCTACCTTGGGATTGATCAATGATGATGGGAAGTATGGACTTCATATTTTTGGCCATAACCTTGGTCAAAACTTTGTAGATGACATTTCATAGGCTGATGGGCCTATAATTAGAGATGGATTTGCAAGCAGAGACTTTCGGTATGATGGCCAAGAAGGTGGAATTGAAACTACGAGGGATGACTTTCGTTTCCTAAATTTCTCTAATAGCCTTACATACATCATTACCCACCACATCCCACATAGTTTGGAAGAACCTTGGAGAGAAACCATCCGGTCTAGGGGCTTTATCGGGTTGCATTGAAAACAAGGCCTCTTTAACTTCATCACGGGTGAAGGGATCCACCAGTCTAGAGTTCAAGTCCTAAGGAATGATGCAGGGGATATTAGCAAGAAGAGTATCTTGAGCTTGATTGTCACTTTCCGAGACACTTTCCAATAGGTTCTAGAAGAAAGACACTGCTTTGGTCCTGATCTCCACAATGTCAATGGAAGATGATGTACTCACTTTTTTTAAAATACTTGGAATAAAATTTATTATTTAATCCTTTTGTTTTTTCAACAACAAAATTTTCTTATTGATAATATTGAATCCACTCTATTTTTATTAATATTAATAATATCTATAACCTGTTATTTTCCCATTAAAATAAATGAACCTATAAATATTTAGTTTTCTTTACTTGCTATATAGAATCATTTTTTGTTACACTATGTAACCTATTTTGTTGTTCCCTAGCATCTAAGAAACCTTTCTCTACTCTAAAATTATTTATTTTTCATCATTTAAGTGTTTTATTGCTCATTATGGTGCCAACTATTAGACTTATAGGTAATTCCATCAGTGGTGGTTGATATTGTGGTAGAATTCACAAGATTTGTTGTCATTTTCATATCTAACTACTTCATTTTGGATGATTACAAAGTGTATAGATGACCCATTCCTTTGATGCACATGATATTTATTACAAGAGATGTGTCTTTGAGTCCTCCTATTTTTTTGGTATGTACTATAGGATTTTGCTTATCATTGGGGTCCTAGAGACCTATCCAAGACCTTTAGGAGGCCTTGTTATTAATATCATTTACATAAACCACTTGTGATGCTAGCCATGTATGCTTTTGACCATTATTGCTCTTGGATACTCCTAATTTACTTTACTCTTGGTGGATGGAACCTTTTTAGACTTAGGCTAATGTTACGTTTGAAGATACCTAGTCACTCTATTCTAAACTAGTCAAGTCATCATTTCTATAAACCTCTAACCGCCCTTGTCTTAAACTTTAGAGTAGTTGTATTTCTTGCCTTAGAAAAATTTCAGGCTTGGTAAGTTGACTTTGATTTATTATGCAAAGGATATCATTCCTATCAAGGTTTCCTTGTAATTGAACATAAACACTTTACAAAATACATAGTCTAGCAAAGTTTATAGGACCTATCTATGTGGGAATTGTCATGGGCCCACCTTATTGGCACCTCCCAAATATTTTTTCTTGCAAAATTTGTATCCTAAAAAGCCTTATTCATTGGTTATTAGAGTAAAAATATTTAAATAAATTACCTACATGAGAATTATTTAAGACCAACTATTATATGTGGCCAAAATTGGTCAGATATAATTTTCGATTAGGTTGTAATTTAGCCTTTTCTAGTTGTTCTAATATATCTCTTTGATTATTTTTTATGCCTTCTAAAGCTAATATTACTTAACCTCATATGTATTTGAGGTGTTTCCATTGTATTTATTTCCCTATTTTCACCTCTTACATTTGATAAAAATATTTGAATAGTTGTGATATTGGAAAGGCTTTTCTTTTGTTTCTTGCCACAATTGAGGTTCTTATGGACTCAAAAAGCTACACCATATGTAAAATGTTAATAATTTGCAACACCTAGAATTATTATTTTTATAAAATTTAAGCTCTTTTGGAAAATAATAATCCCTTGCTTGGTCACCTTAGGTCCCTTTCATTCTTCCATATCTCTTGATTTTCTTTTCAAAGGGCCCAATTAGAAAGGGTATAGGTAAAGCATTAGATTTCTAGTCTAGTGAGTGAGCATTATTGTATGGCATGGGGAGATTTCTAGAACATGTGAATTATGTGAGTTGAGTTGTCATCACATTTTAGGCAAATAAACTATTTACAATTCAAAATTATCATGTATGATATGGTACTTCCCAAAATAGTTGTGGGCTTATATTATTAAACTTTTATATATACATTTATACTACAAACTAGCATGTTTTCTATTTTATGCAAAGCATTTTCAATAATAGCCACCTACCAATGTTGAAAAGTGTAGACACCAAAATCCAGCCACTTGTAAGTCATCTATACCTTCCTGTCAGCCACGTGTCAGTCATCCATCCTTCCCGCCATTATTTGGCCCAAATCCACACTTTCCCACCATTATTTGGCCCAATTTCACCTTTCCCGCCATTTTTCATCCCCAAATTTATTTAAATTAATATTTATATATATATTTTAATATTTTAATATATATATATATATAAATATAGTTTAAGTGATTTAATCTGAGCCGTCCATCCTTCATTTAATCTCATCCGTCCATCCATCTTAATCCGTTTCACAACCTAGATTTATTCTCTACCCTTGGATCCACTTTAATCTTAGCCACACGTTCAAAGTGTCGTTAAAACCCTAAAGTGTGCCCTAAGAGTAGATTATAAATTGAGTCACCTTGATGGCTCAAACCCTATCTCTTCGGCTAAACCTACCTATCTTCCCTATCTAAGTTTGGAGTTTGCTATTGTTGTTAATCCTGAGTCTTCTGAGTCTTCTGCGGCCCTAAGTCTGAACTAAACCCTTTCGCCGCATCCATCACCGTCCCTTTTCACCGCATCCATCGCCGCATCCATCGCCAACTTCGCCGCCATCCCTTCTGCAGCACTCTTTCTGCAGAATCCCTCATCCTTGTCGCCAGTGCCGTCGGGCGTTTACCCGTAGCCGTAGACACAGACCGGCATCTGCAACCCCGATCCAGAAGCACGCGGGCGCTCAGCGGATTCCTCGAGATCACACCAGGGCGCCTTCTGCAGCCGATATGACAGTCACATCACTTCCAGGTGTCGCCTGGTCTCGCCGCGTTAACAGGAAAAGGTATAGATTCGTCTAAAGCAAGTAATCTTTCTTTATGTATTAATCTGTTGTTAAATTCTGCATTCCATTTTATTTCATTTCATAAATCTAGGGTTTTAGACTGTTTCTGAGGGCTCACACAGTGGAGCCCTCTTATTAGTTTCTAACTCTTTGGTAATTTTAATGTGTGCAGGATTCTAATGGTAGATCTGATTTGTTGATAGCGATTGCTTAAGCTGGAGTGGTCCGAGCCAAAGGATACAACGAAGCCCACTCATTCTGTTGAGGTTAAGGATACATCTTCGGAGATGCCACCACATTGTGCCAGCTAGGGTTTCGGAGAACCCTAGCACAAATTGTAACTTTGTATCACGAAAAGGGTTACAGGCCCTGTTGTACTTAAAAGGAGTTTCTAAACTCCATTGATTAATAAAAATCATTCATTTTGTACAACTGTTCTGCATTCCTTTATTGTGATTTCTTTATTTATGTTTGGCGTTGTATCTTTAATCTACAAATGGCGATCACGGTGGGACCCCCTAGGGTTTCATGTTTTTAATACTTGCTTTACTGATCTATTCTTGTTTTCTGTTTTATTTTGCAGGTTCCAGAAATCGTGAAATTCGTTGTTCCAGTGAACTAGGGTTTCTGAGGAGTTTGCAGAAAACGCAGCAGACGCAGAGCGGCGTCTGGAAGTCCGATCCGAAACGTAGAGGTGCGTTTCAGCCTGCGTAGACTCCCTTGGGCGTTTGAAGGCAGTTTTACAAAAAAAGCGTAGGCTTCCGAGTAAGTGCGTTTTTTTTTTCATTGTTAAACTGTACTTTTTACGTTTTTGGTTTTTCTGCATTGCATTATTGGTTGTTGCTTGCATAAAAAAAAAAAAAAAAATTGCATACCTAGCTGCATATTAGAATAGCTACGAATTATCCGTTTTAGTTATCTAAGTAGGACTATTGATTGGATGTCAATAGTACTCCTGCCATTGGGTGATTCCGAGCGAGAGAAGTGGACCGAACCTTCCGGTTGCTCCTTTGATATCTGATATCATTGGTAGGCGGGGGGTCTTGAACGGTGTACTCCACTTCTTCAGAGGAAATGGCATGTTTTCAGTAGCCTCTTGCTTAGATCATTAGAACTTTTGATTTATAGCTTTGTATGTATACATTAGACAACTAAAACACTTAAAATAAAATTCACTGCATTTCATATTGCATTTAAAATAGTAATATCTGGATTTCATCACCAGATATTGCTTGAAGTTTAGTGACGGTGGAATTCATCTCCATCCATTAAACTTCTACCTTAGACACCATAGGTCACCCCCAAGCAAACTTGCTGGATTTCATCACCAGTAAGAATCTC
This sequence comes from Wollemia nobilis, assembly GCA_028583015.1. NCBI lineage: Eukaryota > Viridiplantae > Streptophyta > Pinopsida > Araucariales > Araucariaceae > Wollemia > Wollemia nobilis. The sequence continues at coordinate 4,382,064 of JAQPPZ010017000.1, read as the reverse complement.
GTTGTCCTTTCCTAGCCATAGTTTTTACCTTTTTTGTGAATAATTCAAGATTAGATCACATGCAAAACTCATAAACCGGACACTTAAAATTTACTGCTGATTAAGATCGAGAAAATAATTAATTAACCGCGGGTAAGACACATTGGTTGAAACCTAGGTTGTGTCTGTTTTCTGATAATTTCTTTAGTGTAAATTTATCATTCAAGTTTTGCATTCTTCTTTTCTGAATTTGTTTAGATTTATTGCTTTATGGTCTTAACAAGGAATCAATCTAAAATGTTAAATCTAAATAATCAAATGAATAATTCACAGAACATCCCCACCACCAGCATGGCCACTTATCCTAGTGAATTTCAGGCAGGTTCACCTGCAGGTCTTTCACGTCCTTCTGCCATCTACCGCATGGCCATGCCCATGGAGGAAGACAATTCCTGTCATATTACCCACATTGATATGGCCCAAGTGCAAACTCACTTAAGAGATGGCACTGGCTATGTCCTTGAGCCAATCCAAGATTCCCCTATGCAAGATTCTATTTTTCAGTAGGATATTTCATCAACCCTACCCATTGGTTTCACTCAGGTCTACACTAGCCCCATCTTTGAGGCTAATGTCTGTATCTGCTCGATCGGATTCATCTCCAACATCTTCCCAGATGCTCAATTGTCCTCCTTTGGAGACAAATGTAGTGTCTTCCCGACCACTTTCTCCTCCATTTACCTGGGTGTACACCAATTCTCTCTATGAGGCTGGTGGAACCTCCTCTAACCATGACCAATTTCAACCCTCTTCTTCCCAAACCATTTATGGTTTCACCCTACCTAGGGCACAGTCTACTGTTTCTTCCCAGGTACCGCCTACTTCAGCCACCTTCATTGCCCCTGCTATGCAGTCTCCTGTGACTACCATGGCAGCCTGCCCTCCACCTTCATCCAATCATCCCACCTCCCTTGGGTTAGAGATTAATAAGGTTAGGGAGTACCTCGACAAGTTGCTTCAGCAACAACAGCAACAAAATGCCCAACCACCTATCGTAGTAAATCCTACACCCCAACCAATTTCTACCCAACCAGCTTTTCTTAGCTCAGGCCCCACCTAGGTACCCCAATCTTCGGTGGTGTCCATTCCTACCCCACCTTTCTCCCAACCCGGTCCAGTTCATCATCCACCCCAATCACCTTCTTTTCGGTATCATCCATACCAACAACTTGTCCATTCCACACCGCCTAATCCAGGCAATTTCATCCCATCTCATCATTTTTTCACTCCTCCATTGCATCATCATAATCATCAAACGAATCAAAATTTTCATGAAGATTCTCGACTCCATGCTATGCAACAACGCATTGACAACCTTATGCTCAACATGCCTGGCTCATCTAGTCAGAAACCTACGCTAAGGTCGTTGATCAATCAACCAATTCATCCTTCGGTACCTTCACCGCCATATCCGATTGATTTCACATTACCGAAGTTTGACAAATTTTGAGGAACTGAGGATCCTCATGAACATGTGAGCTCATTCATGCATGCCTGCTTTAGAATCCAAAATAATGACGCTCTTATGCTCAGAACTTTTCCTCAGACATTAGGGGGAGATGTTGTACAATGGTACAATCATTTAGCTCACCATAGCATTTATGCTTACGAGCAATTGATTAATCTATTTTTAGAATGATTCTCCCTAAATGTACAAAGGAAAGTCTCATTGTCCGACTTATACAAGCTCAAGCAACATGACGATGAGACTGTTTATGACTTTGGAAACCGTTGGAGGGCTATCATTAATAAATTGCCATTCTCCCTACCAATGGAGGAGTTAACCAAAATGTTCACCCGAGTTGTCTAAAACCTATCTCTTGGTTACTCCAATTACAACAATACGGGACTTTTGAAGAGGCTTTGGCCCAAGCAAGTATCATAGAAGACATTAAAGTCCAAGAGGGTGTTTTAAAACCCCGTAGAAAAGAATGGCAACAAAAGGGCCAACAACGAAATAATAATTATGGCCAAAACAAACAAGCACGAGGCTAGTACGACCTCAAATGTTAACCAAGTTAATCAAGTGGTGGCGAGCCAGCCCGTAATGGCTCAACAACAACAAGTAATGCAAAGTCAACCGCAACCAATTGCTTATCATGCGGTACCCGCCCCTCCTCAACCAGACTCACAAAACTTAGGCCAACCATGGAAACTCGACCTTGGCAAAAAAATCGTCCCAAGCGACAGTTCACACCTTTAGATGAACCATATGCGGTCATATTCAACAAGTTATATAGCACAAATCAGTTAACTTTACCTGAGTTTAAACCTTTAGAACCATCTAGAGAGGGGAAGTATTACAAGGAGTACCTATTTTGTCCTTATCATAGGCAAAATGGGCACGATATCAATAATTGTACAACTTTCAAACATGTGATCCAAGATCTTATTGAGATTGGAGCCATTAAATTGGATAGCCCCTTAGCCCAACAAAATCAAAATCTTGGTGTATTTCAAACACCCCTTCCATATCGGGAGGAAGCTCCAACAACTTCCAGGGGAGTAACTCAGGTAACTCCTCCTAATCAAGTCAACCATGTACAACAATACCAAGGTTTTGTGGGTACTATTAACGTAGTAACCCGGGGTCAAAGGGCGAACCAACCAAATCGAGGTTGAACCACGACCACCTGTACAAACCCCCAGTCCACCTCAGGTAACAGTGACCCAACGACGTGCTAGTACTTCTCAACAACCGCTAAATCATTCTACTCAATGCCAACGACCCATCATGTCATTGAGTAGCCGATTAACTACCAGTTTAAAAATGGCTTCTACCAAGTTATCGATCTATGACCTCATTCAACAATCTCCCCCGCATAGAGAGGCATTAATGGAAATCTTAAAGTCAATCGAGCTTCAAACTCAAGATACTAATGCCTTCAACAACTTTGTGGGGAGTATTCAAACATGCATGGAGCCCTCCATCACTTTCTATGATTTTGAAATCAAACCTTTGTCAACAGAAAGTATAGATCCTCCACTTGCATATCATGGCCAAGATCGATCACAAGCCATTCAAGAGAGTCTTAATTGACATCGGTTCCTCAATCAATATCATTACAACATCGGCGTTGAGTCATCTAGAGATGTCGCCATCCCTTATCACCAAGTCGACTTTTACTCTTAAAGCATTCAATGATGCTTTATCTTCCACGGTTGGCACGGTTATCTTGCCCATTGAGGTAGGGGCCCAAACTTTGCATACCTTGTTTCACATCTTGGAAGGGTCCATGGCATACAATGTATTGCTTGGACGGCCTTGGCTTAGGGAGATGAGATGTGTCCCTTCTATATTGCATCAATGTCTGAAGTATGTATATGAGGGACGGAGTTCATTGTGTACCTGTCGACACTGAACCCTTCAAACATTGCAACTATGTCTCAAATCCTTATGAGATTGTGTTGCCATCCACTCATCTTTTCTTGACCCCATCTACTTCTTCTATACCATCTTCTTCTAAAGCTCCCATTCCTGAGGAGCTACCCATCATATCGCAACCATCTTCCTCTTTCGCTATTCCATCTCATTCACCACTTTCTTCATCTCCTAATCTTCCTTCTTCTTCATCAGTGACCACATGCACATGTGGCCATGACCAATCATCTCTTTCCACGTCATTACCCCCTTCTTCTACACCTTCTTCAACATCACCTATTATTCCTCCATCTTCCCAACCATCACCAGTTGATGTTTCACAAGTCAGTGAAGCATCAACCCAACCAAATCCTTCCAATTCTTCTATCCCACATTCTTCTATTCCATCATCTAGTCCATCTCTCTCCCAAGTCAAGGTCCATCTCATCGATGCGGTATTGGTGAGTATGCCATTCAAGATTTCCACATCACACCGTTCAATGTGCAAGCAGTTAAAGATTTTGGTCGTCCACATGACCAACATTTATCCATTGGATCGGTTTATAACATGGGTTCTATGCCAAATTCCATTAATTTTGTATATGGGGGAATAGAGTCATCTTCTAGTCCTACCACCATACTAGAACCCAAGCATCCGGTCCACTGCCAATATCGAAAGGATGGAGGGTTTTCCCTCTCGCTATTTCCACGGACATAATTGGCAGCAATTTGGCCTAGGTCGATACGAGCAAGGGGTAACCGAACGCATCGATATGCCATACCGAGAGACCCACCGAGCGTTTTGGTGCTGGGCTACCAACCACTTCCATCCCTTTCTTCTTTTGAACAAGCTTTTCAAAGCATTAATCTTAATTCAGAAGAAGAAATCCTCCACCCCGACGAATCCGAAGATGAAGCCTATGAAGAATTTGACGTCATGTCAAATGGTGATGAATCTGAAGAAGAGTCGGCGCCAATTGTTACCCTCACTGAACAAGGCGAGTTTTATCTCCAATTGTTCCCTCTCCAAGAGGCCATCTTTCGCTTGCTTCTTCCACAAGAACGAGGTGAACCACCCCCTCCGCCACATCCATAAGCCATAATCCAAACTTGTATTATATGTATATACTAAAATAGTGGTTTTCACCACTACCAAAAAAAAAAAAGGAAAATTCCCAAAAAAAAAAAAAAAAATCAAAATATATAAAAATACTTTATTGCTTTATGTATGTGTGTAATAGTGGTTTTCACCACTGCAAAAAAAAAAAAAAAAAACTCAAACTACAAAAAAAAAAAAAAAAAAACTGAAAAACTATGTTGTTTTGCATTTCAGGTCTTCCGAGGTCTTCACCGGTTTTCCCTTCCATTCCGCCCATCCTTTCTTCCATAAGTCGACAATGAATTTTGAAGACTTATTCACCCCGCTCCATAATCCATATGATCCGGATAAGCCAATCCCGATCAACCCAAGCCTGATTGACATGGATCGGATTTCATCCTCTCCATCTATTTCGAGTTCATCCTTTCCAAGGAATTGTTAAGGGCTTCCGCCAACTACATTCCTCCTTCACCTCCACATTCACCTTCATCTTCTAAGCCAGGAGGTCTTCCGGGAAGACATAGACGAGAGCAAGGCGCAGGAGCCTGATGACGTTTTAGATGACATAAATCTGATCCCTACTCCCCATCGGCTTGAGGAAGGTTCCCACATGTCTATTGAAGAAACTATCGATGTAGACCTTAGTACGGACCAAGATGGCACCCAAATTGTGAAGCGGCTAAAAGTCTATCATCGAGAGGAACAAGAGCAAATGATTGCTCTACTCAAGCGGAAGAAGGAGATATTTGCATGGTCTTACAAAGACATGCCAGGCCTAGACCCTAATTTGGTTGTCCATAACCTCACCTTACAAAAAGATGCTAAACTCGTCAAACCGAAACTTAGGAAAATGCATCCTACCGTGGCCCTCATAGTTAAATCGGAGATTCAAAAACTTTTGGATGTTAAATTTGTCGTCTCGATTGATTATCTTGAGTGGCTTTCTAACATGGTACCCGTTCGCAAGCCTAACGGGGGATACGTGTTTGCACCGATTTTTGAGATCTAAATAAAGCGTGTCCTAAGGATGACTTTCCTCTTCCAAACATTGATACTCTTGTCGATACCTGCGCTGGTCATGAAATGCTTTCGTTCATGGATGGATTTTCGGGATACAACCAGATTCGAATAAACCCTGAAGATCAACACAAAACAACATTTACCACACCTTGGGGAACTTTTTGTTACAGGGTGATGCCCTTTGGCCTTAAGAACGCGGGTGCAACCTATCAACGAGCCATGACTTATATTTTCCATGATTATATGCATAAGATTATCGAAGATTATGTGGATGATTTATTGGCAAAATCTAAAACTCGACAAGAGCATTTTGATGTATTGGAAAAAGTTTTTGATAGACTTCTAGAGCATAAAGTAAGGTTGAACCCTAAGAAATGTGTCTTTGGTGTTACCTCAGGCAAACTCCTAGGTTTTATTATCTCTAAACGAGGTATTGAGGTGGACCCAAACAAGGTCAAAGCCATTATGGAAATGTGTCCCCCAACTAATTTGAAGGAGTTGCGTAGTTTGCAAGGAAAGATTAATTCAATCCGTCGCTTTATTGCACAACTTTATGATAAATGTAGGCCATTTTGCCACCTACTACAAAAGGGGGTACAATTTTCATGGACAGATGAGTGTCAGAAAGCCTTTGATGACATCAAGCAGTACTTAGCGTCTCCGCCAGTCTTAGCTCTGCCTCATCCAGGGGTCCCTTTCAATCTTTATATCTCGGCAACGGACTTTGCCTTAGGGACAATGCTTGCACAAAAGAATGAACAAAATCGTGAGCAAGTTTGTCTATTATATTAGTCGAACATTGGTAAGCTATGAAACCCGATATGCTTATGTGGAAAAGTTGTGCTTAGCGGTGGTTTTTGCCACTAAGAAACTTCGTCATTATATGCTTAGCCATACAACATATGTCATAGCTAGAGAAAACCCTCTGCGTTATATGATGTCTCGCACTTATAATAACACTCGTACCGCTAAATGGATAATGTTGCTTACCGAATTCGATCTTGAATTCATTAGCCAAAAATTTGTTAAAGGTCAAGTTATAGCCGATCAACTTGCGGAAGCTCCACTACCTAGTGATCATCCTTTGATTATTGAGCTCCGAGATGATTCGGTATTTGCTATCACTGAACAAGAAGAGGACATCATTCCGGAGGAAGATGTTGACATCACGCTATTCTTTGATGGCTCTAAGTGCGCGAAAGGTCAAGGTCCTTGGAGTTGTGTTTCATACACCTCAAGGGATTCCCATCCCTTTATCATTCAAACTAGACTTCCAATGCACCAATAATACGACGAGTATGAAGCCTTAATTTTAGGTCTTCAATCAGCCATAGCTATGAGCATTAAGCGTATTCGGATATTTGGGGATTCTCAACTCGTGGTTAAACAAATTACAGGAGAATACCAAGCCAAAGAACCTACCATTAAGCTTTATCATGATGTAGCAATGAAGTTGCTCTCTAAGTTTGATTGGTATGAGATCACTAGTTTGCCTCGTTCGACTAATAGATTTGCGGATGCCATGGCCTCTCTTGGATCATTGATTCCAAAGGACTCCCTTGGAGAGGTACAGCCCCTAATCATTTCCACAATCTCTAAGTCTGCAATTGTCCGTGCTGAGTCTAAGGATGAAAAAGATGTTTGCTTTATCCATTCGGATCCATATGAGCCTTGGTCTAGTGAGATAGTAGCCTTCCTCAAGTTTGGAACACTCCCATCTGATTTGTCTCGAACTGCCTGCCACTGTTTTAAGCAAAAGGCAGCTCGTTTTGTTCTTTTGGGGGATGTGTTGTATAAACGTGGATATGATGGAGTACTCCTCCGCTGTCTAGAAGCAGGTGAAACACATAGAGCTATTGCTTGAAGCCCATGATGGTACTTGTGGTGGTCATTTTAGTGGAATGGCCATTGCGAAGCGTATTTTACGTATGGGGTATTATTGGCCCACTATGGAACAAGATTGTTGCAAATATGTTAAACAATGTAAAAAGTGTCAAGAACACGCTAATTTAACCCATATACCATCACAAGCTTTATAGCCCATCCAAAGCCTTTGGCCCTTCTCACAATGGGGTCTCGATTTAATTGGCAAGATTTCACCTGCCTCTTCAGGACAGCATACTTTCATCATTACAGCCATTGAATACTTCACAAAGTGGGTTGAAGCTATTCCTCTAACCAGTACGACAGGTCCTAGAATTGTGGAGTTTATACTTCACCATATCATTTGTCGTTTTGGTATTCCCTCTAAAATCATTTTTGATAACGGCAAGTCTTTTAAGAATAAGGATGTTCGAGCTCTTTGCGAAAAGTATAATATCCAACATAGTTTCTCAACTCCTTACTACCCACAAGCCAATGGACAAGCTGAAGCTTCCAATAAGACCATAATTGCTATTCTTAAGAAACTTGTTAAAGAAAATCATAAAGATTGGCATACACAAATCCCCTTGGCATTATGGGCTTACAGAACAAGCATCGGAACTCCCATTGGGGCAACGCCATTTTCTTTGGTCTATGGAGCTGAAGCAATCATGCCTCTTGAGCTCGAGATCCCTTCCTTGCGAATTTCTTTGCAGGAATTTATCGATGATGATACTTCTAGACAAGCACGTCTTGATCAACTCACACTCATAGATGAAAAACGAATCAATGCTTTAGAGCATTTGCGAGTTTATCAAGACCGATTGAAACGTGCTTACAATGCCAAAGTTCATCTAAGAGAATTTCAAGTAGGGGATCTTGTCCTTAAAGAGAATCAACAAAACACCAATGCATTGCCGCATCTTCGAGATAAATTCGCGGCTAATTGGTTAGGTCCATATATGGTCACTTGAAAGAGTGGGTAATGGAACTTATAGACTTGCCAGTTTAGAGGGAGAGGAAGAACCCGAACCACTTAATGTTATACACTTGAGGGCATTCTACGCATAGTTTGAATTTTATATGTACATATATACATGGCTTGTACAAAAAAAAAAAAAAAAAAAAAAAACAAATAAAATAAAAAGAATTTGCATTTCATTGTTAGTTGCATACATCTCATTCAAAAACATTGCATTTCATGTGCATACATCTCATTGAAAACCATAACATTTCATTTTCAGCCATAGTTGCATATCATGTTAGAGACCATTCTATCTTTTGGATATAAAATTTGGTCAAGCAAAAGTCATGTTGCCTTAATCGGGGGCACCTTCATAAAATCCATCAAACCGAATTGTCATTCGTACACCCATTTTCCATTTGCACATATTTACATTGCCAAAATGTTTTCAGTCACTCAGCCATTCCTAGTGTTTTAAGCAAACTTCGAAATGCATGTCAAAGTTCTCTAGGGCCATATCACAAATTACACTAAATAAAATCTTGAGTATTGGGAAATGATTTCAAAAGCGGTCTTGAACCTATCACATTTTCACATCTTAAAAACATCTTGTGTCAAAGAGAAATAACACCATCCTTGGGTTGTGCCTTGAAGTGAAAAGGGTAATCCTCGTTTGTCCTATCATGCAAACATAGTCCATAAAACAGTGGTTCTTACCACTATCACAAGCAATCACAAAATATAAATATAAACAGAGTAGTAAGGATAGGGTAAAATTCTCATCATACTTCGGTTGAGAATCCGATTCCCCAAAGCTCTAAGGAAATGAACATTTTTCACACACCACTGATCCCAAATAAGTTGTAAGGATCGTACTACTTGTCCGATCAGGACGGATAGGTAGTCATCCCAAAGGCTTACAAAGGTCAAAAACAACATGGACTATGGAGTTAACCTTCATCGGGGCTATAGACGCTTGGTGGCAGTGGAGTATACTCATTGCGTGGCGACATGTCTCTCCTCAAAAAGAGACCTCTGAATGCTCATACGGACAAACTAGCTTCGGGGTCTTCTCCATAATAGGGTTACCTAATTTATGCAAGATGAGGTTAATGAACACACTTGCACACACACAGGTTTTTGATTGCCTAGAGTCACTACCATGCTTCCGATTTGGTTAATGAACTCGCATGCACACACATTTGGTCCTAGTTGAATTAGGCGGTGTTAGTAAGTTTGTTTGATACCACTAGCATGTTTGAGTCTTTGTAAAGCAGTCTTCCATATCAACCTCCATATCTTCCTCCATATCTTCTTCCATATCACCCTCCATATCTTCTTCCATATTCATGTCATTCCATACGTCATCCATTCACAAGCCACCAAGTTCGGTGCCCCTGATTAAACAATTATGATAAGAGTTGGCTAAATCTAACTATCTAAAAGTATGAGTGCTTCTTAGTGCATATTTCATTTACTTAGTCTTGCATTAATCATCCATCGATTTACATATCATTTACTTAGTCTTGCATTAATCATCCATAGATTTGTATGTTATATACTTAGTCTCGCATTAATCATCTATAAGTTTGCATTCCATTCCATCACATATGCATCAAAAACATTAAAACATATAAAAACATGCATCACAAAAACATAGGCATTCACACAAAAGAGAGTAAAACACCAAATAAATAAAAGCCATGTATATATATATGTATAAAGGTCAAAAATGTACAATGAATGCCAAAAGGCTACAATATACAATAGAGCACCAAGGCTCATAAAGAGTGCATCTAAGCACTAAGCTAACCATCAAAAGAGGACCCATGAGACCTAGTAGGAGCCCTAGACCTAGTGGTGTGCCTAGACTCACTACGCCTAGAGACAGAGGAGGATGGAGGATCGAGGCAACACAATGTGATGCCTAAACAATGTGTCCTCCAGGAGCCTCAATGTAACGAGTCCTAGACCTAAGCCTAGCTATGTCTATCCCATGTCGTCGCTCCCACTCCGCTAGCTCTGCTTGGAGTCTCGTCACCCTGTCATCCTGGGGCACCCTGGTCGCTCCATCCAAGACCTCTTGCAGCTGGGCCATCCTCTCCTCTTGAGCAGCTAACAGGGCATCCCGCTCTACCGCTTGCTGCTCCAGTCGAGCTATCCTCTCGTCCCGGGCAGCTAGCATAGCATCGCGCTCTGCTATCTACTGCTGCGACTGTGCCAGCTCGTTCTCGTGCCCGCTAGGGGGTACCTCCCTAGCCTCTCCTGCGGCCTCTCCTAGGCCCTCTCCACCATCTTCCCCACCATCTTCCCCATCATCTTTGCTCCTCGAAGCCTATCGTACCATCTTCCCCTTTCTCCTTCGACTGTCAAATCGAAGGCGGGGACCCTCCCTGTGCTTGGGAACCTCCGTGGTTCCCTCGCCCTCTCCAGCCCCAGCCTCGGGCTCTCCGGCTCCACCAGCCACCAATGGTGGCTCCCACCTCGGCTCTACGGCCATCCATGCTGCATACTCAGCTGTCACCCCGACGTCGTCCATGTCGGGGATCTCCATGTCCTCATCGTCCTCTACCGCCTCCCTCCACGGCTCGGCACACGACAAATCCCCCTATGATCTGTGCCTCCGATAGCGCACCGGCTCACCGGGGACATCCTGCCTCAATCCGACCTGGCGGAGTACTCGAGACATCTGTATGTACTTCGCCTCACCGTGGCTCCGCCCCACTACCCATCTGGCCTGTCGCACCCGTCTCAGGTGCTCTCCATCCCCGATCCACCTCGCCTCCCGCCAGGGCCTCCAAATGACTTGGACATCTGTCAAGTCTGCCCATAGTCTCCTATACCATTGCCCCGATCTCACGGGGCGGCTCGGTTGTCTCTCCTCCGCCACTGGCCATCTCCTACCATAAGCCTGGCTCACGTCCCAGTGAGCCCATGGCAACCCCTCCGGTCGGGCCACTCTGAAGTGCTCCCAGCCCCAACACTGGAGCACCACACTACAACCCAGGCCCTTTCGGCCCCGTCTTCGAACCTCATACAACTCCCGGTACACCTGCGCCAATAAAGCGGGCGCCCAGGCATACACTACCCTATTAGTGAGCATCTCGCTCACTACACCCATCAAGGTTCCATGGGAACCTGCACCCGGTGCTGTTCGGGGCCACAATGTTGGCCAACACGAACATCGTCAGAGCCTCCACCGCTCCCAACTCCTTGGCCGTATACATGGCCAAGTATGGGATCCCCCCGCTCTCCGTCCGGATCTCCCTCCAGTCATCCCCAAACACCTTGGCCATCTCTGTGGCCCTATCTCGTCCAACCTCCACCCGCGCCCCCTCCACGGGCACCTTGAGGATGCGGTATACATCCTCAAGCGTCACCGTCATCTCTCCAGTCGGGAGCTGGAACGTCCCCCGATCTGGATCCCACCTCTCGGCCAAAGCCGAGAGGTACCCCTCATCCGCCCGAACTACCTCCAACCGGGCTGCCTCCGCTAGTCCCACTACCTCCAATATCTCCCAGTCTGCCTGGGACAACGACCTCCTCATCCCCGGAATGATAGGGGAGAATCGGTGTCGTGCCTCTAACACCCTAAGCTGCAAAACAACAAAACAAAAATTTGTTACAAATTTTTCCAAAAAAAAAAAAAAAAACACATAATAAGTACTTGCTTAAATGAACAAATACCTCAGTTGGCTGCACTGGCGCGTCCGCTCCCATCTCCGCCATAGCTCCCGCGTGCTTCACTCTCCCACACAACCTTTCACTCCACTTCACTCCACTCCCTCAGACGCACTTCTCTCAAGCTCGAACGCACAAATGAGCGAAATTCTCACTGAAACTGTTTAAATAGCTGATTTTGGTGCCCTGAAACGCAGTTGGGCATTTCATGGCGGATTCAGACGCAGTCCTGCGTCTGCAGAGCGCCTAAACACCGGCGGGCGTCTCTGCCAACCACAAACACAGACCGGCGTTTGGTGTCAGTATTGAATAAAGGAACAAAACCTACAAAATTGAAGCTTACCTCCTCCAAATTTCATCAAATTGCATTCATCCATTCTTCTTATCATAATAAAACATTTTGTGAAGGTTACAACGGTTTTGGACACAAATTTTGTCATTTCGCTCAAAAAGCACATCATTCATCATTGTTTTACAAATTGGGTTAAAAATATTCAAAACCTTCACAAAATTAACCACATTCATCAATTCTTCCGATCTATCGTCAATTTCATTCTTCTTTCATCATGCATATTTTTGCCAAATCAAATTAAAGTAAACCTCGTATCTAGTGGTATATTCTATCACCTTGGCGATTGCGGCGATTTGAATCCATGCAATTCGGTAAGAGGATTAAACCACCATAAGGACACTTACCATTTATCATCATCAATTATTTCATTGTTTGAAAATTGGAAATCAATTTTGGGTATTCTACTTTTCAAGTGACCTCATACCAAGATTAATTTGCTCAACGAGTTGTCATTGATGGCCTAGTTCATGGGGCCTTAAACATGGACAATCTTTCATATCGTCATTATTTTAAGTCTTGCTAGAGATTGTGGCTACCTAGGTTGATTGGTTCCGACCCGAGGAATTATCCATACAATCACTAGGAGCATCTCTGAGTTCTGGACTCTTTCATGCATCTTTCATCTCTGCATATCAATGGCGCCAACAAGGCAATTTCATCAACGGTATGGATTCACACATAGGAGTTGGGGCATCCGTTATCAATTTCTAATTTTCCTATAGTGGAATTCATCTTACATGATCATGGAATTTACAGTTTGGCAAAAATCCCTTTATAACCGTTGGGGCAGAAAACGGTCCATCTTTCACATCACTCATATCGTCTTCAATCATATTCTTTTCTGGTTTGTACACCAACCCCTTTTCTGTTGGGACATAAACAGATGGTTCATACACCAACCCCTTTTTTTCACCGTTGGGGCAAAAACGGTTCATTTTCTTCCGAATTTCTTCCAATTGGCTTGTGAGAACCATTCTCGCTCGCCAATTGAGGGGGTAAGCTGAAAATTTTTAAATATTCTTTTATTCTTTGGTCTTCAAAGTTGTGCTTTAGTCTTGAGAGAGAGTTGCGTCTGATCCAGCTTTTCAGGTGTCTTAAGTTTTTGTCCTTGCATTGTGTCTTCACACAAAGCGGCTCAAAAAGGGGCATCTGTAGACACCAAAATCCAGCCACTTGTAAGTCATCTATACCTTCCTGTTAGCCACGTGTCGAGTCATCCATCCTTCCCGCCATTATTTGGCCCAAATCCACACTTTCCCACCATTATTTGGCCCAATTTCACCTTTCCCGCCATTTTTCATCCCCAAATTTATTTAAATTAATATTTATATATATATATATATATATTTTAATATATTTTAATATATATATAAATATAGTTTAAGTGATTTAATATGAGCCGTCCATCCTTCATTTAATCTCATCCGTCCATCCATCTTAATCCGTTTCACAACCTAGATTTATTCTCTACCCTTGGATCCACTTTAATCTTAGCCACACGTTCAAAGTGTCGTTAAAACCCTAAAGTGTGCCCTAAGAGTAGATTATAAATTGAGTCACCTTGATGGCTCAAACCCTATCTCTTCGGCTAAACCTACCTATCTTCCCTATCTAAGTTTGGAGTTTGCTATTGCTGTTAATCTTGAGTCTTCTGAGTCTTCTGCGGCCCTAAGTCTGAACTAAACCCTTTCGCCGCATCCATCGCCGCATCCGTCGCCAACTTCGCCGCCATCCCTTCTGCAGCACTCTTTCTGCAGAATCCCTCATCCTTGTCGCCAGCGCCGTCGGGCGTTTACCCGTAGCCGCAGACGCAGACCGGCGTCTGCAACCCCGATCCAGAAGCACGCGGGCGCTCAGCGGATTCCTCGAGATCGCACCAGGGCGCCTTCTGCAGTCGATCTGACAGTCACATCACTTCCAGGTGCCGCCTGGTCTCACCGCGTTAACAGGAAAAGGTATAGATTCGTCTAAAGCAAGTAATCTTTCTTTATGTATTAATCTGCTGTTAAATTCTGCATTCCGTTTTATTTCATTTCATAAATCTAGGGTTTTAGACTGTTTCTGAGGGCTCACACAGTGGAGCCCTCTTATTAGTTTCTAACTCTTTGGTAATTTTAATGTGTGCAGGATTCTAATGGTAGATCTGATTTGTTGATAGCAGCTGCTTAAGTTGGAGTGGTCCGAGCCAAAGGATACAACGAAGCCCACTCATTATGTTGAGGTTAAGGATACATCTTCGGAGATGCCACCACATTGTGCCAGCTAGGGTTTCGGAGAACCCTAGCACAAATTGTAACTTTGTATCACGAAAAGGGTTACAGGGCCTGTTGTACTTAAAAGGAGTTTCTAAACTCCATTGATTAATAAAAATCATTCATTTTGTACAATTGTTCTGCATTCCTTTATTGTGATTTCTTTATTTCTGTTTGGTGTTGTATCTTTAATCTACAAAAAGTTTCAACAATTGATTCCAGTTATTTAATGCATTACATTCATACCTTCATATTATTTTCTAAGGCTCTAGCCCTATTGAATCAAATTTTTAATGTTTTCCTAGCCTAGACTTTTCTTCATCCAGGGTTTTACATAGCAGCTATTTATCACCAAATTGGCTAAAATTAGGATTTTTGAAATTTATAACTGGCTAATATTTGGGGCCCTTGACTAGGGTCCATTACCCAAAAAAATTTGGGTGCAAATTGTTTTTTGGGTCGATTCGCCCCAATTTTATAATAATTTGACCATTTTAAGTTTAAATTTCCAACATTGCTCCTAATAATAGTGAACCTTCTACATGCATTTGGACACTATTCGTCAAATTTTTATAAATACATTTTGGGGCTGACCCCTTATGCATAACCCTATCTTCATTCCAATGCATCGGGTAACCATTTACGAACTCTTGAGGCTATTCTTGTTGGAACATGACACTATTTCATGTTAAAAAAACATTAACCAGGATCATAATATTATGCATTGAAACATAACAACATCACAATAAGAACACACATCAAGATAGACACAAGATATTGATACAAATATATCACAAAAGAGAGATCTTCATTGTATTATGCTTCCATGCTCATGATATGATACAACAATGGAGAGTTATCTCCAATATAATACAATACATAACTTTTCAGTCCTCAAACTGTTGCTTTCCCCTACAAATCTAAGAAATGCAACCTTTCACATTCTTGTCATCAAGAAAAGCTCTCCACATGCCACACGTCAATGTGACTTTTCATACTCCTCTCTCTTTTGACACATTGCACTTTCACAAAATGACACATACATTAGAACAAATAATGTAATACTCACACCACCCCCCTTTAGTACATTATTTAGTAAAAAATATTTGAAAATATTTGATGACTACACATTTCCCCTTCACAAAAAAAATTCTTCATTCTCTTTGTCACACTACTTTTATATCTTAGCAACTTGTGATCACAATTGGTTTCCTTTTGAAGAACGCATACAACATTCCTTTTAGCTTTTCCCAAGCATTCATATCAATCCATCCATAATTAATTTTTAATCTACATTCTTTCCTTTCTCTTTATAGACGAAACTTGTGTGAATGTTTATGTCCACATATTTTACAAGAATAGAGATTCCAAAATTTCTATATCCTATGACCATATTAACCACAATGCTCGTATTTTTTTTCTATCACCAATTTGCTATCACTATTACCTGTTACAAATTTTGTGCTAGAATCATTTTGATTCATCTATCCTATGTACCTAAGACCTTCATATTTTGGTATTATTATTGGTACAAATGGTTCTTTCATACCTTTTTCATTTTTTACAAATACTTCTTGTTTATAGCCCATTTTTTGTAGCAATTTAATACCAATTCCCTTAGTGTGCTTCTAAAAAAGGCCAAAACCATCATCACATTGCTCAATACAAATTTGAGCATCACTATTCCTATAATCATTTGAGTCTGTGTCCTCATCAATTACAATGGCATATGCTCTCTCTAAAAAATCACAAACCATGTGCAAGTCACTTTATTTGGAAAGGTATCACAATATGCATTTGTTTCATGCTCACAAATATCATTAGTATCACAACATTTATCCACCATTATAGGATTTAAATCATTAGTGTCACAACATTTATCCACCATTATGGACTTCAAATCATTAGTGTCACAAACAACATCCTTCATCAATGGCTTGTTTCCTTGTGCTTTGATTTTGGAAACATTAAGAGTAATTATTCCCTTGTATATCATTTTCAACAAGCAAGTAGGTATAGTGACAAATTTTTCATGGCATTCATTTGCATCATTAATGACTCCTTGTATGCATTGTAGTAACAAGATTTATCCTTTTTGGAAATTTTCAAGAATCAGATTAAATTCTTTTATCGCTTTGTTTGAAAAAAATTCTCATATTCTTTAGCTTCTTGACCAATTTTTTGCAAAAAAAAATTGTTTCTTATTTTTTGGCATTTTAAATAATGGAAAGTAGATCTTTCCACACTCTATCTGACACAAATGTTTCAAAAAACTGCAATTTTCCTTTTTTTCTTTTTTCTTTTTTTGTAAATTTCAAAAAAAAAATTTGTTTCTCTTCTAATTTCAAAAAACTTTCTTTCCCTCCCAATTTTTTCCTTTTCTTATATATATATATATATATATATATATTTACAACTCCCTATAAAAATTTTAATATCAGAAACTTATATATCCCTTAATTTTTTATTTATTTTTACTTTTTCACCTTTTATGAACCCTTTTCCTATTTTCTTTTAATTTATTTTTTTGTTTTGTTTTTTAATAGAAACTTCTATTATCTCTCCAAAAAGAGAAACTTATAATAAAATGTTTAATGAAAACTAAAACTTTACCACCTCCCAAAAAGATGCGTGAGTATTTTGCTTCCATTGTGTTATTCTAATTTCTACTGCTTTGGATTTGAGCCTCCTCCTGACACTACTGACCATACAAAATGGGCCTGGCACGTGTCTTCTACATAGAGAAACTCCTTTATATATTAAATCCTCTACATTCCAACCATGTGCCTGTAGTTTCTCCACTATGTGATCGTTATGTTCTCAACATCCTCCATAGCTTGCAATTTAGGGCTTTCCAAACGAACGATACATTGATTACTCTTCTTCGTCGATATCATATTATACGATGGTAAAAACTACAAAAATTTTACATTCTATAGCTTTAAAAAGGTATTTATCCAAGGCCAAGAACTAAAAATGAGGGTGAAGCACATATGAAGGTGGTAGGCTATCAATGAGCCATCCCCGTAGGCTTTTCTCCTAGAAAATGGAATTTTCTAAATCAATGTATTGTGGTGATCGAAACAACCCATATTCCTTTTATTCATGGTTGTACAATATGCAATTAATGGGGTTTGGGTTCCCACAGGATACCTCCAATAGAAACATTGTGAAAGACTGGTTAAAACCTGCAATAAAAAACACTTCGGCAATATTTTGAAATCCAAGGGTGAAAAAAAAATTTATTTTATTTTGTTTTTGTAATTTTTGGGGTTTCCAAGGGAAGCGAAAAAGGAAAGATTTTTTTTTCTTTCTCCAAAAAATAGGAGCAGGGTTCAACCTCCACAAAAAAATTCTCTACCAACAATAAAAAAAAAAATAGTTTCTTTATTTTTTTTACACCTCTTCAACCTTCAACTAAAAATTCAAATTCCACAAACTGACTTCATGTTTTCAACCATCAAAAAACTCTATAGTTAAACATTTTTTTATAGAGCAGTACTCGGATGGGTGACCTCCTAGGAAGTTCCAGTTTTTGCACCTCTCAATTTTTTTTGTTATTCCTTTTCTCTGCTTTCAATCTCTATTTTATTTTTTCGAATCTGGTTGTTCTCTTCTTTCATTGCATCACTATGATAATAACATCTCCTTGCCTTTAACACCTCAAATGGGCATGTTGTCGAATGGTGATGATTGTCCCAAAAACTCTATTCACTCTAGCTCTCCATGGCTCTCTGGTTTTCTAGTTTTCTCCATAGCTTTCTCAACCTTGGTTTCTCCATAGCTCTCTCAACCTTGCTCTGATACCATGTTGGAACATGACACTATTTCATGTTAAAAAAACATTAACCAGAATCATAATATTATGCATTGAAACATAACATCACATTAATATCACACATCAATATAGACACAAGATATTGACACAAATATATCACAAAAGAGAGATCTTCATTGTATTATGCTTCCATGCTCATGATATAATACAACAATGGAGAGTTATCTCCAATATAATACAATACATAATTTTCAGTCCTCAAACTATTGCTCTTCCCTACAAATTTGGAAAGTGCAACCTTTCACATTCTTGTCATTAAGATAATCTCTCAATACAATACATGTCAATGTGACTCTTCATACTCATAAAGTGACACTATAGTGAATTCCCTTGAAATAGCCTACAATTAAAATGTAAGAGTCTTACTCATTGCTCTAACATTCTCCCAAGCTACTCCATTGAACTTTTGACACATTAAAATTTCACAAAGTGACACTATAGACACTAAAATCGTGTAAATCGGATAAGACTACTAATATGACTTTCTTATCAATATTATATGGCTCCATTGGGAAACCCTCAGGGGTTAATTAGGGATCCCAACCACTTTTGGGAAGTTTACCCCGCTTTTGGAAGGTTTTGGGGTATATAGCCATGACCATCCCACCCTAGGATAGTCACAATTTATGGTCATCCCACCCAGGTATGACCACCAACAACCATCTCTAGGTGGGGAGGACCATGACCTATGCCCTTCAAAATTCAAAGGGTGTGATAAATGGCAATTAATTTCTACCACTTATCTCACCCAATAAATCATGATAGATTGAAAGGTTGTCATGGCCATTAGGGCCTACAAATTAGAGGCCCTAAATGAGAAGCCTCTTCCACCTTATGCATGGAAAATGTATTTCCAAGTGTGGCACTTGCCCTACATTCCAAAAATTACCCCTTTACCCCCTATGCCTTCTTGGGATATAAATTGAGTTATTTTCACCCAATTAAAATAAAGGATTTTTTCAATTATTGACCATGAAGTGCTACCAATATTTTCCCTCAACCTTTGCCCACCTATTTGCTCTGGAAACCTCTTTAATAGAAGGTGCTTTTAGGGTGTTATAGGATATGGTGATTTACTCCAAAACCCATCACTTTTTATATTTAGTTTTCCAAATTTTATGACAACACTCCTAAGAAGATTATTGACCACATATCCAAGTGGAATTGGTGGTAAAAACCACCTTTTTTTGTGGTTGTCCCAACTAGGATGGTTAGTAGGTCTTATTCGAATTCCTAGGTATGGCCATGAATTATCCTTCAATTTTGATCTAATTTTTATGTAATTCATTTCTATAGCATTATATTAGCATCATATCAAAATTTGGTGAATTTTTGAGTATATTTCTATGTTAGATGCATTTCAATTCTATCTATTATGTATGGTTTTTGTTCTTGCTTCTTTAGTTGTGATCATGGTGGGACCTAGTCCCTTGTGTTTATTTTTTAGTTTCTACCACTTTTTACATTATTTTTGTGTTTTGGATGTTGTGGTTTATAGTTGTTCTTGGCTAAAAATTCCATTGAATTCCTAATTGGAACTAATGGGGATGGCCACAACAACTGTCCCACCCAAGGATGACCACAAAACCAGGGGTTTTCTACAAAAATTTCCAAAAACAACAATTTCCATAACAGACAAGGTAAGTTCTTAAACCACCAATTTACATCTAGCTTGTTTAAAAAAGATTAAATTTTAATTTTTCATGTCTTTTATGTGTGGTTTAAAGTTAGATTTCCCTTTCTTAAATTTTGCATTAAAAGAACAATTTTAGACATGCATTTGAGTGGTTTTCCTACTTGTGACCTACCTAAGGGTTAGGGTTTTATATAGGTTAATAATTTTGTAGGTTCCTTATTTATGCATAAAAATATGAAAGTAAAATTCTCTTTATTGCATTTAGTGAAAATCCATTGAATGCTATCTTGTTTACTTTCAATCATTTTAAAAGGAACCACACACACCATGCTTATTTTTAATGTTAGTGAGTTGGAATTCATCCCCAACCATTGATAGAGTTCAGCGACGGTGGGTTTCATCTCCATCCATTGTCTCAAATCCTACGTACCCCATTTTTGTCCAAATCCAACTCCAATATCCAATGTAGCTTGGAAAATATGCATATACTTCTCTTTGGAGGGTATAACGCTGACCAAGTGAGTACTAGATGAGGACTGGTAGGACCTATGCTCCATGATCGGGTATGGGATTCATCTCCATACTTTGGTTGCTTCATGTGACGGTAATATCATTTTCGATTATCGATCTACGAGTGAAAGATATTCTTTAAAAAAGAAACAAATCACAAACATCAAATAGTTTAGGAACACATAATATTTAAAAGATATAATCATTTGTATTCTTGTGTGTTTCTATTTTTGTGTGTTTGAATCTATAAAACTTGTAAAGGATATAATCACATAGAGATTAGAAAAAGTAGTTATGGTATATACCCATATCCAAGCCCACTTAAGGGCGGACACTCTAGGGAGTAAGTAAGGATACGTGTATCATCTCCAATTTGACCCAAAGGACATAGTTATAACTCCTTGGTCAAGTTCTAGATTGTCAGAGAGGGGACCTAGCTTGCGAGGAACCCCTGCACGGGGTACCCCTACACATCATAGTCCCACTTTGGTAAATTACTTTCCAAGTATAAATACTTCCAATGCCTTGTTTAAAGAAATGCAACCATGCATTGAGGTGCCTACACATAGATAAATACCATGCATTTGTGTGCCTTCTTGGTCTACTCCTCATACTTATGTCGATGATTAAGACTATACACTAAGGGTAGGGTTAAATGATCATATTATGCTCTCAAATCACCCTTCTCCAAAATGCACATATCAAGATAAGTATGATACTCATCACATTGGGCAAGCTAATTATTCCCTACCATTCGTAATTTATGAGGTAAGACCTAAGGAAGATTCTAATTATCCCCAATCACATCATTTCATGCAAGCATGATGTGCCTCTGTACTAGTAGATTACCAAGAACATATGTTTAGGAGTGAGCCTCAAGTTAATGTGACTTATATCAATCGAGAGAAAGCCATAGTAGACCTCACAAACCCTCCTAAACAAGATAGGTATTAGGGTAATAATGCTAAGGTACATAGGCCCAATACAACTGATCAAATAAATCAACTAGTCAAGAGGCATGCTAATCGTCAAGCTAAGTTTAATCAACTCTAATCATATAAACAATGCTTGGATCTCTTAGAGAATTGAAAGAAATTAGAAAGACAAAAAATTGAAAAATATATTAAAGACAAATTGTGTAATGGAGTTCCTACTCCAAGCATGCATATACAGGAGGCTCAACAAAGGCAGCCCACTTTCCATCAAGATAGATCTCCTAGTCCTAATTAAATGTTGCCACCATAATATCCTAGGCCTGATAAGAACTTACCTACTAGGCCTAATATAGATTACCTTCAACAAGCATAAGTTCCTCCATGTAGGCCCATTCCATAAAAATATTATGGGGCTTATGATGATTTATAAAAAAATGAGGAATACCTAGAAGCACCATTTGGAGGTATGGTTGATGAAAATCAACTGCCTCAACATATTCTTAACATTCCTCATCCCCTTCCATGGGACAAAAATAAATAATATAATATTAAATCCTCTGATGCATATCAAGCATTGCTTGAATGTTTGGAAACTATAGAATTTAAGACAATTGGGATTGGGCTTAAAAATCCCACCTTACAACAGTTGCACATTCAACTGTTGCATCCATATATACCTTTACCTACATACCCTAAGCATTTTAAAATGCCCAAATTGGAAAATTTTAAAGGGGAAGAACATTCTTAAGAGAACATCACCAGGTTCATGAACCAGTTCTTTAGCATACAAGAGAATGACGCATTACTCCTGAGAAAATTTCTAAATACCCTCTTTGGTCCAATCGTTGAGTGGTTTAATCAAAATCCAAGGCATAGCATCTATACCTTTGAACAGTTCGTATATGCATTCTTGGAATATTTCACCCTCAATACCAATAGTAATATGACCTTAACCGACCTCATAGGTTAAAACAATATTATAATGATCCTATAACTAACAATGGGAATAGGTGGCAAATGCTCCTAGCTAAGATACCTTACCTATTGCCAATATTTGAGTTAACTCGAATGTTTGCAAAGAGTTTTCTAAACTTTATATCTTTATTATTACAACTATAGCAATATCCCACTCTTGAATATGCTCTAGCACATTTTAGAACCATATAAGAGATCAAAATCCAAGAGGGGGAGATAGAAAAACATCACAAGAAGGAGTGGACGAAAAATCCAAAGAGCAATCTAGCACCATCAAAGTCGACAGTGGTCAATCAAGTGTCCATTAATATCCTAGGGACAGCACAAATGATGCCTCTTCAAAATGCAAATTATCAATACCAACCTCCTCCTACGAGTTATAATAATAATACTCAAGCAAATCAGGGCCAAAATTAGCAACGTCACCCTAGGTGACAATTTACACCCTTCACTAAGTCAATGGACTCCTTATTCGATCACCTTTGGTCTACCAAATTGATTAATTTACCAAAAATAAATCCTATAGACTCAAATACAGGAAAGGAAAAGCCTATAGGATGTTGAGAAGAGCTATTTTGTAGATATCATAGGCATAATGACCATGAATTGCCTACATGATATGGTTTCAAAAACCTAGTGTAGGATATGATAAAGAGGAATGAACTCCAAGTGGATAATCCTCTCACTCTTAATCAACAAATTGATATTTTCAAAGACCCATTACCTACTCATGAGGTACAAATAGCTCCAAATAAACAAATGAATGAGGTCAATATGGCATCCCCTCTACAAGGGTATGTTTGGATGGTTAGTATTGTGACTAGGAATAGATGCTACCCAAGTCAAGTTGAAACACCTATAGCTTCAAGCAATGTTCCATCAACATCATCCTCCACCACATCTAGTACGGAGCCTTCCACCTAGGCCAGTAGTGATAATAAAAAGTAAGCATGCACAAAGCTTAAGAACAATATAGGATAGAATTTCTATTTATGAGCCCCTTCAACAATATCCACCTCATAGAGAATCTCTAATGGACATTCTTAAGTTGATAGAGTTGCAACCCTAGTATTCTAACTTCTCCATTGATTTTATGGGGCATGTGTAGTAATATAAAGGACTAGTGATCAAATTCCGTGAGCATGAACTCAAAACTATAGCAAGTGATGTGGTGGACCCTCCTTTACACATCATTGCATATGTGAATGACATATCTTATAAGAGAGTTATAATAGACACTAGTTCATCAAGCAACATAATAACCACTAGTGCTCTTAAATACCTAGGACTCCTAGCATCTCATGTTGTGGCATCCACATATACCGTTCAAGCATTCAATGATACGATATGATCCATAGTCGACACTATAGTCATACCCATCTAGGTGGGATGCAAAACTATACCGACATTGTGTCATGTTTTGGAGGGTGCAATGGCCTACAACATATTGCTGGGCAAACCTTGGATCTAGGATATGAAGTATGTCCCTTCCATCGCTCACCAATACCTAAAGTATACATATGAAGGGTAGGTACACTTAGTCTCTATAGATATTTAGCTCTTTAAGTACTACAACATGGTGTAGCAAATACCTAAGTTGAATTTACCATCAACTCATGTGGAATTCCAACTGAACACATCCATTCAGAGTCCACTTCCATATCCATTGCCTTCCATTACACCATTACCATATTCATAAATACCATCATCATAATTGACAACTTTAGAAAATCCTTTATCATCATTAGATCCTTCATAGAGGAACATGTCAAAGGGGCTAATCGATGAAATACCTCCTGTCATTTCCACTATATCTACATAAGATATTCCTAGTATCATAGACGAGGAACCATATTAGGAGGTACACATTGAGTCATCTCAAGCCTCACTTCCATATCATTCACCTTCATAATCATAGGTCACTTCCACCCAACCAAACAAATTTTATATATGAGGGTATCGAGTATGGAACATTGCTAGTTACTCAGCAAGAATAATATGAAGAACCTTTCTCTGAGGATATAAACTACATGTCAAATCCAAACTACACCATGTGATATATACATCGATGCAATTGGTATGGTTTTGATCTAGGGTTATATGAATAGGGTACACATCTTCCTTGTCAGCCACAGTATTAGTTACTATGTGATAAATTTGGGTTGGGATACAATAAGCTAGTACCTTTAGATCTACTCAAAAAGGGTTTGGAATTCCTAGGTTTGAATTATAAGGATGAGCTTGCATGTGATCCTTATTCCAATCCAAATCATGTCAATTCATTGGGAGATTATTTTTCCATAAACATGATATATCAAGGGTTATCTAGTGATGTTGCTCAACCTCAAAAAATTGGAGAGAGTTCGTGCACACTTAAATATTATAGTGAGGAAGAGGATCAAGGTCCTCCTCACGAATGGACAATAGATGATGAATCAAACTATGGCATAGCTCCCATAAATTTTCTAAGTTTAGATGAGTAACATGAACAGGTCATCCCATTGGATGCCAAAGAAAATTTCTATCTGTGTAGGTTCTCGTTACATCATCCTATCTGGTGATAGTTTCTACCTAAAGATAAGAAAGCTCATCGCATTCTACATAGACCACCGCAACCACCCTAGCGAGTCTAGTGATAACCTATAGATAGGGGGTCTATAGAAAAGGGATCCATGCCCTACCTAAAATACCCCTAGGTGTTCCATGACCATCTAGGTCAACCTAAAAATACCCCTAGGTGGTCTATGATCATCTAGGTCAACCTAAAATACCCCTAGGTTGTCTACGATGGTCTAGGTCAATCTAAAAAACCCCTAGGTGGTCTATGACCATCTAATTCATCCTAAAACATCTATAGGTAGTCTACGACCATATAGGTCAACCTAAAACACCCCTTGGTATTTTATGATCATCTAGGTCATCATAAAATGATCCAAGATGGTCTACAACCATGTAGGTCAATATAAAATAACTCTAGGTGGTCTATGACCATCTAGATCATCCTAAAATACCCTTAGGTAGTCTACGATCATCTAGGTCAACCTAAAATACCCCTAGGTGGTCTACAACCATCTAGGTTAACCTAAAACACTCCTAGGTGATCCATGACCATCTATGTTAACCTAAAACACCCCTAGGCAGTCTACGATCATCTAGGTCAACCTAAAACACCCCTAGGTAGTCTACGACCATGTAGTTCAACCTAAAACACCTCTAGGAAGTCTATGACCATCTAGGTCAATACCCCTAGGTGGTCTACGACCATTTAGGTCACCCTAAAACACCCCTAGGTGGTCTACAATCATCTAGGTCACCCAAAAAAGCTCCTAGGTGTTCTACAACCATTTAGGTCACCCTAAAACACACCTAGGTGGTCTACGACCCTCTAGATCACCCTAAAACACACCTAGGCCATCTACGACCATATAGGTCAACCTAAAATTCTCCTATGTGGTCTACGACCATCTAGGTCAACCTAAAATTCCCCTAGGTAGTCTATGACCATCTAGGTCAACCTAAAATATCCCTAGGTGGTCTACGACCATCTAGGTCAACCTAAAATATCCCTAGGTAGTCTATGACCATCTAGTTCAACTTAAAACACCCCTAGGTAGTCTACAACCATCTAGGTCAACCTAAAATTCCTCTATGAGGTCTATGATCATCTAGGTCAACCTAAAATATCCCTAAGTAGTCTAAGATCATCTAGGTCATCCTAAAAATACCCAAAGACATCTAAGCCCTTTGGTCAACCCAAAAATCCCCAAAGGCATCTATAATCCCTTTGGTCAACCCAAAAATCCCCAAAGGCATATATGAGCCCTTTGGTCACCCAGAAGCCCAAATGGCATTCACTAAGCCCATTGGTCACACTGTATATATATATATTTATATCTATCACAAATACAAAAACATCTTAAAATATCAAAACATGAAAATATTGCATTGCATTGCATCTCATATCATTGCATTACAACATTATTTGCATTAGACATTATCAACATTACATTTTTAATTTTAGAGTTGATCGTACATTTCTAACACCAAATTTGTACACTAGGCATCTATCACAATCAATGTTGGCCAAGGTCAGTTTATCACCTATTTACATTATATTTATGATTTCTATCCATATTCCATACTGTGTGTCTATTTCCCTTACCTTATACATTTTTCATAAGGCATATTTATGGTTTCCGGTCACTTAGTTGTCTCTAGTTCTATTTTTAGATATTGTAGAAAGCTATAATAATTTTTGGAAGGTAGAATATTGCTTAGATTATACCTTGTATGTGTCAAAATCTAGACATTTTTTCACATTAATCCATCCAAGTTTGGCATAAGGAAATATGAAACCTACAAAGTGGTCTAGGTTACTTAAAAAAAAAGTTTATCTTGCTCATACCCTTGTGTGAATGGTTCAAAGATGCTAAGAATTGACAAAGGGACAAGTTTCTCCTCACCCAAAATAATCAAAATACCTTCCTTCATGCCAAATTGGTGCAAGTATCCAAACGAGAAAAATACACAATAGTTATTACCATTAAAAATATTCAAAAGAAACAGTGGTTTTCACCATTAAGTAAAAGTAAAATAAATAGTGGTTCTCACCACTACTAAAATTCATTGCTCACCATAACAAAAATGAGCAAATCCCTTGGACAATTCAAAGATAAAATAAAATAAGGGAGTACTAAACTTGAATCCTTGGAATTCTTAGCATTGGAGAACCATAAGGTGATCCTCATTATAGGTTGGGTGGCATCAAGCCTGCATGGTAATGGTGGTATCCTTATGCATGATGATATGTCTATCCCATAAGCAACTTGCTTTTGTGTAGACCAATGTTTGCATGTGGATGAGCTAGAATTTGGTAGTTTGTATTTCCTAGTGCTCAAATCCAACTACGTAGAAAAATCAGGATAATGATACTCATGGGGTGATCTTTAGTACATATGGGTTGAATCAATCTTGTTGGCATTGGGGTATCTTTATGTATTATCATAGTAATCAACTCACATGCACACACAGGGATATTGAATATCTTGGTTACCTTAGCAGATTTATACTTTACTAAAAATTCTTGTATGGTTACTATCCAACATTTGATTAGATAACTGGAGTGTTTTAGTCTCCTAAAAATCCCAAATGCACCATCTAACATTATACTATTCTTCACAATTCATATCATGCCATCACATGTTTGTCAGTTTACATTTACATAAGCCATTACATAGTGTTGTGATAACATAAAAATAATGAGATAAATTTTGTACAGCCTATGGCGCTAGCATCTAGTTTGTGAACTAGTATTTATCATTCATCATATAGATTACCAAATCACATATTACATTATGCACACACATGTACATATCATAAAATCACATCATATTACAATACATGCATACCTAATAGGAATCCATAAAAAAACATCATAAAACAAATATAAGCATTGCATACATCTCATAAAGCAATAAGGAAACACATGATGACAATAAAAAAACTCATATATATATGGGATTAAAAACTACATCGTAATTCAAAAACTGCCTGTATGCTGCAATCAAGTGGGTCCTCAGACCTCACGCTCCCAAAATTAAAAAAAAAAAAAATCAAATAAAGAAAAATCTCAAGTGTACCTCGTACCCAATTATTTACCCTATACACTTGGTAGTTGCAGCGACTTGTGCTCCATGCAATCCGGCAAGATGAGTAAATTACTATAAGGCTACTTGAACTAAATTATTCATAGTCAAACTGAAATGTCTTCACTTCAATACCAAAGAAGGCCATTGCGGCTAGACTGCTCCATGGAAATGAGGTATTCATTTTCTTTATTCTATGAAATCTCATCAAAAATAAAAAATTTAAAAACAATTTAAAAACAAAAAAAAACTCACAAAAATAGCTAAAACAATTCACAAAAAGGGCCTAAAATCCACCAAAAACAAGTCAAATTGGATAAAATTAACTAAGGATCAATATTTAACTCAAAGGATTCATGGATGCTCTGAAAATTATCTATTTCACTCCCTAAGAAGGCCATTATGGCTGGACCACTCCATGGGAATGAGGTATTTAGTCTTTTGCTTCCATGAAATACCATCAAAACGATTAAAAACTTCATAGAAATGATACATGTTATTTGATGGTTATCCCAATTAAGTCATATGGTTCAAGTGACTCATCGCTTTATCATTGGTCATGCCCTCATCAACTCGTCACTTGAGTGGTTAGTCATATTAATGAATGCACAATCAAATCAACACTTAAAACACTCAAAAGTGCAATTTTCATACATTCAAAAGAATCAATTCCAAAGACAAATTTTCAAGCCTAGTCTGGGGCAAACAATCAGCAAATGCAAAAAAATAAAGTTTTGGCCTCTTTGAAGCCTCAATAATTTACCCATGCAAAGGCTTACAAGAAAACAAGGAACCAAGACCAAGTATACCCTAAGCCCATACAATTGTCACTACAGTGTGGTTGAAAGGTATACCACAATCAATCCTTCAACTATGTCAAAAGTAAGGATTCCTAGAATGTATGCTATTTTCAAATGAAGGCTTCTAAATTTTGTTAGGTTACTGAATAACCTAAATCATTTAATGATTTAGTCATCTATTTTTTCTCAGCGCTCTATTGCAAATAGCACATATCAAAAAGGGGCATATGTAGACACTAAAATAATGTAAATTGGATAATACTCGTAATGCGACTCTCTTATCAACATCATATGGCCCCATTGGGAAACCCTTAGGGGTTAATTAGGTCTCCTTTGGGAAGGTTTACCCAGACTTTGAAAGGTTTTGGGGCATATAGCCATGACCATCCCACCCGAGGATGGTCATAATTTATGTCCATCCCACCTAGGGACGACCACCAAAAACCGTCCCTCGATGGGATGTCCATGACCTAGACCCCTCAAAATTTGAAGGGTGGGATAAATGACAATTAATTTCAACCATTTATCCTGCCTAATAAATCGTGACATATTGGAAAGCTTTCATGGACATTAGGACCTACAAATTAGAGGCCCCAAATGGGAAGTCTCTTCCACCCAATGCATAGCAAAGACATTGCCAAGTGGTGACACTTGCCCTGCATGCCAAAATTTATCCCTTTTCCCCATATGCCATCTTGGGATATACATTTATTGGAAATTTTGAGTAGGTTGTGTTTTCATTAATGTCAAAATGTTGATGTCAGAGAGCACTTTGTATGGTAGGAATATTCTTCTATGGTTGATATGGTTGAAATTTATCAAGGCAAAGTTCATCCCAAAAGCAAGCAAATTGGTTGAAAATAGGAGGAATTTCAAAAGGAATAATTTGGGCAAAAAGAAGAGGTGAAAAATAGCAAGGTTCTAAATTATGAAAAAGATATCCCTGACAAGGTCCATTGAGCAATTTATAAAGGTTGACAAAGGTTTTAATTTATTTTAATTTAAATATTTATTGCACCAAAATTTATTTCAAAATAGTACAAATGAAAAAGAACCGACATTTTAAATTTTGTTGGAATGCATATAAAAGGAGGAATATTTTCCAAATTTGAGGTGGTGTAGAAATGAGTGTGCATCGTTTGTGAGGGGTAGATACCAAGCATAAGTCAAGCAAATTATTCTAGGAGGATTTTTTTGAAAATTGTAGAGAGTACGAAGATAATTCCAAAGTGTTGGCTTGCATAGATGGAAGTTAAGACATGGCTAAGGCACTTGTGAAGGGTTGCTCACATTTTCGAATCCCACATAGTTTATTTTTGTGAAGGAGAAAAGAGATTTTCATTTTTGTCAAAATTCATGAGAGGCAGACATTGTATAGGATAGAGTGTATTTTGCTTCTCGTGTGGGCATGTAGCCTAGGATGTATTCTATCATTGGGCTAGGGCATTGTGGTGGCTTAGGTCACGGGTTTGAGCTTGAGCATTGATCATTGAGACTTGTGCAATATTTTTATAGGTAAAATATTAAAGGTATACTTTTTAATTAATTTGAATTTGAGACTTTGAAGTAGTTAAACTAAAATAAGTGAAATTGATTAGGGAGTCATAAGGGGTGTTAATTAATATTTTATTTTGGGTGCTTAGAAATTAAACCAAGTATTGGAGATTATAAGGTGTAAACAATAAAATTTATTTTTTATATATGTTGAATATTATTTTGAAAGTGAATGAGTGATAAGGTGTATTTGTGACTTGACATTTTATTGTATTTCTTGTATGGTGAAATATTTATTGAGGTAAATATTGGTGTGGAATTTGTGAGATATATTTTTTCTATATAACCTAGAATTGGCAAAAGGATTTGGTTTTGAGTAAAACAGGTTTTGAAGACATAGCTCTATCAAAGAAAATAGGTATGGGCACATAATGTTTTGTTTGAAATTTTGGAATAAATATTGTAAAATATAAGGTGGAGTGAAAAGGATTGGTTGATAAGTATTGTTGGAAATATTTGAGTGAATTCTTATATGCTTCATTGGTGAATGTTTACAGAACATTTGAGATAGATATTGAGGATTATTTGAGTTAGGGTTTGAAACCTACATTGTGAACTTTGTTTGAAGAAGTATGAAAAAAAAAATTAGGGTTAGTGAACAAGTTGTGTTTCATTGGTTGAATGATTGAGTGAAATTCTTGAGCATTGGATTTGAGTGATATTGAAATTGAATGTGCAAACATTAGAAATCAGATTTGTAAAAGCAAAAAACTTAATTTTTTTTTTGGTAATTAAGGTACACATTCATTACAACCGGGTTTTACAGGTTGACCCAAAACCTTTTACAAAATCAGCACAATGCTGAAACGGAACAAAACCTCAATAGGGACAGTCTGTCCTTAGAAATTAGCCTCCTACTGAGGCCACACTACCATAAAAGAGCACCGTCCCTTACACAAAATTACAAATACCTTAGAACACAGGTAGTGGCCCAACGCATTGCTCTCTTGCTACCCAAGCCGTGAAAATGTGACCTGTCATGAAAACGCGACGTCCTGAAGTCTTCTCCTTCACATGCTCTGAAGAGTCGCGAAACGGAAACATGTCACGAAAATGAGACATGTCACAAAATCATGACAAACATCTCCCAATTTGCACTCTTTCTGCTTCCAGCCACGAATATGCGACATGTCGTGAAATCGTGACATCCTTAAGTCATTTCCATATTTTACTTTGGATATTCATGAAAATGCGACCTGTCGCGAAAAAGGGACATGTCACAAAATCGTGACATTCTGCCTACGTTCTTCACCTTTGCCGCTGTATGTCACAAAAATGTGACATGTTGCGCCCATGAGACATGTCACGAAATCGTGACATTCATCTCCCAATCTACACGCTTTCCGCTTCCAACCGTGACCGAGAGACATGTCACGAAATCGCGGTGCTTCTGCCACTTTGACCTCTTTTGTTGCTTTTGGACAGGAAGGAACAACATGTCATGAAATCGCAACACTTTCACCTCCACGCTCCTTTTCTTGGCTTTTTCCCGTGATAAACCAACATGTCACGAAATCGTGACACTTTCACCTCCTAACACTTTCTCTTCTCTTTTGTTCACGACAATGCGACATGTCGTGATATCGTGACACTTTTTCTTTCCTCCTCTTTCTCTTCTCTTTTGGTCGCAAAAATGCGACATGTCGCGAAATCGTGACACTTTTCCTTCCTGCTCTTTCTCTTCTCTTTTGGTCGTGAAAATACGACATGTCGCGATATCGCGACACTTTTTCCCTCTTGCTCATTCTCTTCACATTTGGTCATGAAGAAACGACATGTCACAATATCGCTACACTCTTTTCATATGTTGCAAAATCATGACACCTTCACCTCCTAACACTTTCTCTTCTCTTTTGGTCACGACAATGTGACATGTCGCGATATCGCGACAATTTTTCTTTCCTGCTCTTTCTCTCCTCTTTTGGTCGTGAAAATGTGACATGTCACGAAATCGTGACACTTTTCCTTCTTGCTCTTTCTCTTCTCTTTTGGTCGTAAAAAAATGACATGTTGCAATATCGCGACACTTTTTCCCTCTTGCTCATTCTCTTCACTTTTGGTCGTGAAAAAGCGACATGTCGCGATATCGCTACACTCTTTCTTTCATTCTTAACATGTCACGATATCATGACACATTTTCTTTCCTCCTCTTTCTCTTCTCTTTTGGTCGTGAGAATGCGACATGTTGCGATATCGCTGCACTTTTCCATCTTGCTCTTCCTCTTCTCTTTTGGTCGCGAAAGGACGACATGTCATGAAATCGCGACATTTTTTCCTTCTTGCTCTTTCTCTTCTCTTTTGGTCATGAAAATACGACATGTCGCGATATCATGACACTTTTTCCTTTTTGCTCTTTCTCTTCTCTTTTGGATGCGAAAATCCGACATGTCATGAAATCGCGACACTTTTTCATTCATGCTCAACATATCGCCAAAAAGCGACACTAAATCCTTCTTGCTCAACATGTCACAAAATTGCGACACTCTTTCTTTCTTGCTTAACATGTCACGATATCGTGACACTTTTTCCTTCTTGCTCTTTCTCTTCTCTTTTGGTCGCGAAAATGCGACATGTCGCGATATCGTGACACTTTTTCTTTCTTGCTCAACATGTCACGATATCGCGACACTCTTTCTTTCATGCTCAACATGTCGCGACATCGTGACACTTTTTCCTTCCTCCTCTTTCACTTCTATTTTGGTCGCGAGAATGCGACATGTCACGATATCATGACACTTTTCCTTCTTGCTCAAAATCTTCTCTTTTGGTCGCGAAAAGACGACATGTCGCGAAATCGTGACACTTTTTCTTTCTTGCTCTTTCTCTTCTCTTTGGGTCATGAAAAAATGACATGTCGTGATATCGTGACACTTTTTCCTTCTTGCTCTTTCTCTTCTTTTTTGGTCGCAAAAATGCGACATGTCGTGAAATCGCGACATTTTTCCTTCATGCTCAACATATCGCCAAAAAGTGACACTTCTTCCTTCTTGCTCAACATGTCGCGATATCGCGACACTCTTTCTTTCTTGCTCAACATGTCGTGATATCATGACACTCTTTCTTTCTTGCTCAACATGTCGCGATATCGTGACACTTTTTCCTTCTTGCTCTTTCTCTTCTCATTTGATCGTGAAAAAGCGACATGTCGCGATATCGCGACACTTTTTCTTTCTTGCTCAACATGTCGTGATATCGTGACACTCTTTCTTTCTTGCTCAACATGTCGTGACATCGCGACACTTTTCCTTTCTTGCTCTACCTGTCATGAAATCGTGACACTCTTCCTTTCTTGCTCAACATGTCACGAAATCGTGACCCTTTTTCCTTCTTGCTCAACATGTTGCGATATCGTGACACTTTTTCTTTCTTGCTCAACATGTCGTGATATCGCGAAACTTTTTCTTTCTTGCTTTAAATTGCTTTTCCTTAGACCCCAAAAAGTCACGAAATCATGACATCGGTCCTTGGCCTCTGCCATTGCCCCTAACCCCATAACATGAAGCCACCAATCCACCTGGATCCTTCCCCTATTGCAAAGAGAACTAAAGCCATCACAATAAGGACCGAAGCAATACTGATAGAACAAAAATGAAACTCCTCTCCCTTTTTTCGATCCCCACAGCTTCAACATCATTGGTGATCATTTTGAATAATTTTATCCACATCACTTGGGACCCCATGTTCCCAAGTGACCATCCCAATGGCTTCCACCCCTATATTGGCCAAGATATCAACTATTTTATTTGCTTCCCTAAATACGTGCTAGGCCTTCCGATCATTCTTGGCATGGTAAAGGATCCTAGCCTCTTCGATGAAAGTCTTAATCCACCATGGAGGATTTTTCCCATTACTGAGAAGGTTTATGACCTGCATTGAATCTCCTTTGATAATTAGTTTACCTTCAATCTCATGAGCCAACTAAAGACCCCTCCATAATGCTCTTCCTTTTGCCTCGTTGTTAGTCCTTGTTCCCAGCTATTCAGAAAATGCCATCACCAACTTGCCTTGATGATCTCTCACTGCTTCTCCAGCCCATGCTTTCCCAGGGTTACCTTTAGAGGCCCCATCGAAGTTGAGCTTGAACCAACCAACCGGGGGCGGTTTCCACTTGACATCTAATCTAGGATTGACCTTGGTAGACACAGGTTTCTTGCCCAAAGTAACATTTAAGGATTGAGCGATCCACCTCTCCCAGGGGGAAGGATTTTGATCTTCATGAGGGATAAGGCTGACATTTTCATGGGAGAAGGTAAGAATCTTATTGGTAATGGAGGTAACATCATGGCTCGACTCATGGAAAGCTCTAAGGTTTCTTTCTAGCCACATCATTTATTGAGACAAATATTCCAAAAAAACCTCAGCCTAAGGCTAACAAAGGGATTTGGCCATTGGTGGAAGAGGTCAATGATGGTGGCTGGTTTGACCCAAAAAATGCTAAAGGCTTGAAATAACCCATTGAGGACACTCAAAGAGACCGGGCATTCAAGGAAAATATGGTGGGTGGACTCCCAATTAGCCCTGCACAAAGAACATCGGTTAGAATTATCATACCTTTCCTTAACAAGTTGTCAATCATCAGAATCCTACCTTGGATCACCAACCACGAGAACATTGCAACTTTAGGAATAAGGTTTTTGACCCACACCAACTTGTCTAGAGTGTGGGGTCCTCGGTATCTAACATTAGCATGTATGTAGATTTGACTGAGAACTACCCATTTTTGGTAGCTGCCCATATTACATGATCCTACTTAGGTCTCATGGAAATGAATTGTTGATGCAGGATGCTTTGGAGTTCTTTTGATTCAGCTTCAAAGCCTTGAATCCTTATCTATTTCCAAATAAGCCTGCCTCTGTCCTGTCTTATGAAATCAGCCACTTTCCTTCCTATGAGATCCTCTATGATTCTTTTGATCCTTGCAAGGGTAGGAACCTGAGATAAAGCTTCATCCTTGGCCCACCTGTCATCCCATAACGTGATCTTCTACCCGTTACCTAGAACCCATCTTAGGCCTTTCTTTATGACCTCTCTACTAGTTAAGATTGCTTTCCAGAACATCGAACCTCTACCCTACACCGTGTCATTTAGGAAATCGATATCTTGAAGATATTTTCTTTTAATTATGGTAGTCCACTCATTCTCCTCATTGTTGATGAGACACCAAGCTTGTTTGGCAAGCAAGGCAGTGTTTAGGTGAGCAACTCTTCTTAGACCTAGCCCCCCAATTTCTTTTGGCCTGCAAACCTTGCCCCAGCCCACAAGGTGGAACCTCTTTTTTTCCTCTGACCTAGACCAGAGAAAATTATTTTGGAGTTGTTCAATTTTTTGGTATACTCTAGTTGGGGCCTTAAACATAGATAGAAAATAAACTAGAATGCTCTGTAAGGATGCCTTAGTGAGAGTAAGCTTCCCATCCTGAGATAAAAGATGTCCTTTCCAACCAACCAGTTTCTTTTGAATTCTTTCTACCACTCTATCCCACATCGATTCTCTCAGAGAACCATAGAAAAGTGGAAGGCCAAAATAAGAGGTAGGAAGAGTCACTATTGAACATCCCAAAATCTTAGCTATTATGGCTTGTCTCTGGATAGGGGTGTTGAGGAAGTAAAGCTTAATCTTGTTGAAATTCACCTTCTGTCCCGCCGCATCCTCGTAGAGTTGGAGTATGTGCTTAATCCTTCTGGCTTCAACCACTGATGAGTGGGTCAACATCAAAGTGTCATAAACAAATTGTTGGTGAGTAACTGGGTTGGTGAGAGAGGTGGCTTTAATCCCCAAAATTAATCCAGCAGTGCAAGCTACTTTTATAGTTCTACCTAATGCCTCTACTACTATAATGAACAACATTGGGCTAATCGGATCTCCTTGTCTAAGCCCCCTATGGCTCTGGAAATACCCAGATCTCGTGCCATTGACCAAAAATTAGAACCAAGGTTTGGATATGCACTCTTTTATCAGCTTGACCCACTGAGGATGAAAGTTGAACTTCAGAAGAACAGTCGTCAAAAAATCCCAGTTAATGTGGTCAAAGGCTTTATTCATATCAAGCTTTAGATCAAAGACCTCCTTGTTGGTTTTCCTTGCATATTGCAGAGCTTCATGGACTATGATCACACCATCTAGTACTGATCTCCCCTGAACTAAGATTCCCTGACCAGGGTCAATAATGATGGGCAATATTTCTTTCATCCTATTAGCAATGGATTTAGTTAAGATCTTGTAGGATACATTACATAAACTAATTGGTTTGAAATCTGCCTTTGTCTCCAGAGATGGGCCCTTCAGAATCAGGGCTATAAAGGTGGACTTGAACCCTCTCGAGATATGTTTTGAAGCCTAAAACTCTTTGATAGCAGAAATGACATCCTTTCCCACAATATCCCAAAACACTTGGAAGAACCGAGGACGGAACCCATCAGGGCCAAGGGCCTTCTCAGGTTCCATACTAAACAAAGCATTTCTTATTTCTTCATCGATGAATGGAGCAAGAAGCTTACCATTCATGGCCTCACCAACCAATCTAGGAATGAACTGGAGGGGAGTGTCCTTGGCTTCCTCTATACACTAGGATTCATCCCCGAGAAGGGAGCTAAAATAAGCAATTGCTTCCTCTCTGATCTCAATCAGATCCTGGGTTTTTGATCCATCAGATTTGGTCAACTCTTTGATCTTGTTATTACTTATGTTCTTCAATGTAGTGACATGAAAAAACTTTGAGTTCAAGTCACCATCCTTTAGCCATAAATCCCTTGATTTATGTCTCTAGTATATCTCTTCACGAGCCAAAATATTGTGATATTCTGATAGCTTGGCTTGCTCCTCCTTCCTAGTAGCTTCATCATCAATACCATTTTGTATGGAGTTGTCAATGACCTGCAACCTTTCTCCCACTTGTTTCTTGTTCTCAAATAGGTTCCCAAAAACCTCCTTATTCCAAGTTCTAAGATTATCCTTTACTAATTTCAGCTTTTGAGCAAGTTTGAAACCTGAACTTCCCTGGAAGGGTTGCCGCCACCATCTGGAAATATTTTCTTTTAACTCCGGGTGCCCGATCCACATTGACTGGAATCGAAAAGTTTTTTTGAAGGAGTTTGACTTTGGCACCTCCAAAAGGATGGGATTGTGATCAGAGGAAATTTTGGGAAGAGTTTGCAAAGTCGAGTCACCAAACCCAGCAGTAGCCTCCTTCGATAAGAAAAACCTGTCAAGTCTTTCCTGGATAAGTTGGCTTCCTACACACCTGTTTCTCCAAGTATACTTGGCTCCTCTTAGTCTCACATCCATCAGTTGGTTCGAGTTTACGAAGTCATTGAAGTCTTCCATACTTCTGGTTTGGAGCCCTGATCCACCCTTTTTGTCCAATGGGTATAATGGCATGTTGAAATCACCAACCACCACCCATGGGATGCCATGGAAAGCATCACCCAGTTTACCCAGGTACTCCCACAAAGAAGCTCTTCCTTGAACATCATTGGGAGCATAGACATTTGAGAATATCCATGATCTATTGTTGTCAATGTCATGGAAAAAAACACTCAACACCCTGTCATCATCTTGAATAATGCTACCTTCCACCGCCCAAGGATCCTAGAGAACCATGAGCCCCCCTGAAGCTCCTCTAGCCGGTTTGAAAACCATGTCCCCTTGGCTCCACATATTTTTTGCTATTGATTTTGACTGGGCTTCACCTAGTTTTGTTTCTTGTAGTAGCAAAATTGTTGGATTGTACTGCCTTCTTAACGAGTTAACCACCCTTTGAGTGGGTTGGCCATTGAGGCCTCTCACATTCCATGAGAGAACCTTAATTTGGATTGTTTAGAGTTTTTCCCTTTCCCCCTCCCTTGAGGAGGCTTTCCTGATTTGTTATCTTCAATCCCTGGGATAACTTGTTGTATCAGTGTTTTGTGTTTGCCACTGGCAATCTCATTGTCAGTCCTCATTCTTTTGTGCTCTGCATTTGACATCCTCCCCTTCTTTCTCTCACTGCCATAGTCAATAGGTGACTTAGTAGTACTCCTGGTCTACTTGGGGCTAAAATGTGGATGACCTATCTATTGTAGAACTAGACTAACACATTCCTCCAAATAATTCATTTCTACCACCTCAATCCTAGAATCTAACTCCCCCATATGTTTCCTGTATTCTCCTAATTTTTGTATTGAACCTTCTAGATGGTTTTATGAGCTCCTTGCTATGATGGTGGGAAGGTCTATTTTCAAAGACTCAATCTCCTCCACCTATTTTTTGTAATCTCTAGGATTTTGCCTTACCCCTCCCTAGGGGCTTGAGGGGCTCTTGGTTATGGGATTTTCATGACCCACCCTTGATGGGGAATCTAGGGATTCAAGGATTTCACCTTGCAGGTTTCTTCCATCTAAATCCTCACTTTCCCCTTCTCCCATTAGATCCTCTAAAATTTTGAACTTATTTGAGCTTAGAATTTTAGGGCTTACCTTATTTTCTTGTTCGTCGAAGAGATGTTGCTTGCCTTTGATTTGACCTTGCCCTGCCCCCTGATTTGTCTTATCCTGATAAATGTGGTTATTTTTAGATGGCCTAGACACTCCTTTGCCCATGGGGCCTCCATTTGTAGGGAGGTACCTAGGAAGCCCTTTCTCATTTGCTCGTTTGCCTTCCATATTTTGGTTTTCTCTGCTATTTACAAGATTAGGGCACTAATTTTGGAAATGGCCTTGGGTTTTGCACTCAGGGAAAAAGGTTGGCATGTTTTCATATTCCACCACCTATTTTCTTAGGTATTTTTTGTACCCTAGCTCCACAAAATTTGGTAACTCAAATTCTAAATTAGCATTGATGCATATTCTTGCATGTGTCATCCTTGTCCTAGCCAAGGTTGCATGATCTATGGACACCAGTTCTCCAATCACTCTAGTGATGCCTTGCAGCCAATACTCGTTGAAAAAATGAGCTAGCAGGTTAGGAAGACAAACCCAAATAGGGGCAGTATTGATATTCTATTTTTTAGGGTCAAAATCCTCCCCCCACTTCCTGAGGAATAGGCTACATTTCCCTAAAAACTAGGGCCCTCCAGTTAGAACATGGTTTGCATCCTCCTTGTTATTAAATATTATGATAAAAAACCCCCAGGATAGGGCAAGAACTTCCATACTCCCGACTGATCTCCATTTGGACAAAGCCCAAGATCGAATACTCTCAATATCTAACCTTCCACCCAAAAACTTCCCCACAAGCAAAAACTCTTCCATGGATAAAAAAGAACCCATCGAAGCAGTAGGAGCCATTATCCTATTATTCAACAGAATGAGGGTGGGAGTGAAAGGAAATCACTCAAATGAACCTTAACAGTTTCTACAAAGGACCGGCCCCATATGGGACCCGCAATGCCCTTTTGGGTCCCTTTGTCCAGATCTTTTTGAGGAGGGTCGAGCCCACTTTGGACAACCCCATCTGAAACCGAAGGCCTCCCTTCCTCTGGATCCTCACCTGATTCCATCTCGATGGTCCTTCCCAAACCCTCTGTGCCTTCTCTGTAGTTCCCGCCCAAAAATTTCAAACTTCCTTCGCTCCACTCCGCTCCAATAGAGGTCCTTTTACAAAGCAAAAAACTTAATGATTGAGTAGAACATATTGAGTTTTGATAGAGTACATCATTCTCTATATGTTCCAGAGGTTAAATGAGTATTGAATAGAATATGTCTAAACTGATTCAAGTTTAAATTAGTAACTTTTAATATTAGACAAATTATTTGATAGCATTGTGTGCAAAACTTGAGATTGATTGAGCATATCTTATGATATGTTTTAAGCATGTGTTTGATCATATTTGAAGTAAGTATTGGTGAAGACTTTAGAGTAGATTGAGCAAGTTATAGAGAGGAATTGAAGGTAGATTTGAGGTATGTCTTGGTGAATACTTGAGAGAAAATAGAGCAAGTTCTAGTGAGGACTTGAAGGCAAATTTGAGACAAATATTGGTGAAGACATGAGAGCATATTGAGCACGCTATTGAGAGGACTTGAAGGTAAATTTGAGATAAGTCTTATTGAATAATTAAGAGCATATTGAGCAAGTTCTTGAAAGGACTTGAAGGCAAATTTGAGGCAAGTTTTGGTGAAGACTTGAGAGCAGATTGAGCAAGTTCTAGAGAGGACTTGAAGGTATATTTGAGGTAAGTCTTGGTGAATACTTGAGAGTATATTGAGCAAGTTATTGAGAGGACTTGACGGTAGATTTGAGGTAAGTCTTTGTGAATACTTGAGAGTAAATTTGATTTATTGATTTTTTCAAGTTTGCGCTAAGGCTTGGGGTAAATCTAAGCAAAGTTGATTGATTGATTTGTTCAAGATTTATGTTAAGGCTTGGGAAAAATCTAAGTAGATTTGATGTGTGATTAGATCAAACTTTGTGTTAAGGCTCAAGAATGGATTTGAGGACAAAGTTTTGTATAAATTTGTGAGCAAATTTGTGCTAGACCTGAGAAAATTTTAGAGTATATTTGTACTACACTTGGAATAGATTTTGGTGTAGATATAAAATAGAGTTGAGAGTAAGCTTTGGAGGTGATATATTAGAGGATAGGATTCTCTAGTGGATAGATATCCATAAGCCAGGGTAGTGAGGATAGAGGTATTTTTTGGATATAGATCCATAAGATAGAGTAGTGGGAGCATAAGTATTCTAAAATATAATCAGCCATAGAAAAGGGGAAAGAGTTCTCTTGTGGATAGAGATCCATGAACCAGATAAAGGGGAAAGAGTTTTCCTATGGATTTTTTGAGGGGTGATTTTTTCCACTCACAAAAAACACTCGACAACTTAGAATTTTAATTTTCTCTTGCAAAGAAAGTGATGTTTCTTCAAGGTTCTCACTTAATATTTTATGTATCATGTATATGTGTAAATAAGTGCTTGAAAAAATCTCTATGGTTTGCAGATTACTATTAACAAGGGACCTGGGAATTATGTAAATGATTTCAAATTTATCATGTAAAACATGCCTTTCATACCCATTTAATTATCCAATAATGAAATAAAGTTTGCTTTATGATGTTAAATCTATGTGTGCAACATTTACTTCATTATCTGGATACAATATCTCAATAAAATGCCTTTAAATAAATTTAGCATTTATAAATCTAGCATTTTAAATCAAACTTCTCCTAACTTTAACAAGATCAAAATTAAGAAATTATATAGACCTTTAAATAGCACAAGTTATTATGATTCAACTTCCAATGTCTATTTGATAAAGCAACTATTTGTTTGAATCCCTTTATGAAATTATGTCTAAAATATCAAAGAAGTGAAAAAATTGTTGTAATGTCTTGCCCAATTTATAAGCTATAAAAACCTTATAAATAGTAAAACCTTAGGGCTTAATATATAATTTATAAAATTTAACTTTACAATAAAGTAAAGTTCATAAATTAAATCCTCTTGTAATATTTACTTTTTAAAATATTTATGAAGTTAAATATTTCACAAAGTAAATATAATTTCAAATATAAAAATTGAACTTTCGGAATGAATAAACATTATATTAGAATGAAATCCAAATCTAAATTCTTTGACATATATCTATTCTAATTTTTCAACCTTATGAGATTAAGGTTGGAATTAGAATGGTCATTTATCCTTTTAAATTTATTGATCCAAATATTAATTAATGTAATATTTGACCAATAAATTTATTCATAACCTTAGCTTATAAAGTTTAACTATATAAAAATTAACCAGGTTAAGTATATAAAATTATCAATATCAAAAGATTAAAATTTGCAATATGATTAAAGTTTAGAATATAAATATTATCTCGTATTAAAGACTACAGTGTGACAGAACATAGATATATTAAATCAAATATATTGTTTACCAAATGCCTACAATAACACAATAAATAAGGGCAATCTTCAAGGGAATTTATTCAAAAATTAATAATTATATTAATCATCCTTTCAACATCTGAATACAACATTGCACATCCAAATCCAAGATGACCCAATATAATTAAATGATCTTATATTTATGCTCCTGCTTCTCTCTGTGTATCCACATCCACTGAAGATTTCTTGACCTCTTTGATTCCTCCAAGCTTTCTTCCTTTTATCTACACAAAAATCCAACCTTCATTTTGGTTTCCATTTTCTCCTTTATAGATGTGAAAATTCGTTTTACCGCTTCATACTTCATTCATTATGTTTTCATTTCTTATTTTGAAACAGATTTTCAAAACTGTTCTTTTGAACTAACTTTACCCCTCGTGATAAATAACTTCTATGCATATATGTTATCATAAACTAAACAATTCATTCTCCCCAAATCATGTTGGCCAAAAGGAGGGCATCCTCACTTTCGAACCTATATGACGAAGAATACCTCAAAGAACATATAGTCCTAAACAAATATTATCTACGTAACACAAATGTGTTCATCATAAATTTCTATTTGGGTCCATCATTGTGCATATTTTCTTCAAATTCACTCCATTTTGCTCCCTTCAGATATCTTCAATTTTTATATAATATTCAAATTAATTATACTTACAAATTAGCTTCCTTTTGCCCTATGATCTGCAATGTTTAAAATCTCCTAGATGAATTACATATCTGAATCATAAATCGGTGCTGCAAAAATCCTTGATATGCTGCTACATTTGATGTGAATCTTAACAAAACACTTATGCCATTTATTTTACGTATGTGTTGTCAATAGTTTTTAAATGGCCATATCACTAGCATGTCAACTATGTTGAATAGACCTGGTTACCTTAAAACTGCACCACACTGTACCTTCAATGGCAATAAGGTGCTTTGGATATTTTTAATTTGAATGACCTATTATTTCAGACTTCAAAAAATACCATTAATTTTATAATATGATATCTCCCTTTTGCATATACTATGGAACACATCACTTGTCCTACGGGCATGCATGCATAGGTAAATTTACCTATTCATAAATCCTCCCAAATACTATCCACTTCCATGGTCTTCTAATATTCTCTGGAAACCATGCTTAGAAATATGAACCTCATATTACCTTAATAGAATATCTAGCTTGCGGGAATGAATTCGTTTGATGCTCGTAAAAATGTAACCTCCGCTACCAAAAGACATTACCACTGAATCCTCTTCATCAAACCTTTTTGAAATAGTATCGTGATAAAAATATGTTGCGCCTATTATCATCAAAGACTTGGATAACCTACCAATCGTCACTATTGTATTTAGAAATCATCATCTTCGGTATCTTAGTGCGGCATCCATAACGACTAGAATTATTTAGCATCTAGATGAGAACATTCTACAATAGGTGTCTCGATAATGGTGACTTCCCAACGGTGTATCCTTGACAATGAAATATCATCTGCTACAACATATTCTGCAGCAACGTATCTTTGGCACCAGCATATCTTCAGCAACAAAACATCTTGATGACAACAACATTACATATCGTGTACATTAGCATTAACCATTCCCTAAATATGCAGTGGTGATATTTTCCAAATCATCCAAGCACAATCTCTAGCATGAATCCTCCATGCAAAGCCTTACACCCACATATCATCATGATTTCACATGTCGAAAGAAAGTTGGTAATCATTTTGCAAGATACGTCACCCTAGAAAATCATCAATCAATATGAAGTGCTTACAAAAAATTACATCTAATACCTCAATCATGCATAAACAACAACATATAATTTTGTTATCACGAATCAAAGTCACCCTAAACAACGTTCCTCATCCAACAAGATCATCCACTATTTATTTATTTTCGTCTGCCTAGAAACCTCCATGTTCCTCTTGGTGACATTGTTTTTCCATTTGATGTTTTCAAACACATACCGATAATTCAGACTACGGGACCTACTTTTGATGACACTATCCCATAAATTGCGAGGTCCACTTTGACGATCAATCCCAAGAACCTATGAAAATCAAAGCAAACCTTTATTAAATGAAATAATATAAAATTTAACTATATTATTTAAAATACCCATAACAAAACATACAAATTAACATTTACGTAACATATACAAGAAAAAAAATTATAAATACCACATATAAAAGACACTATATATATACAAAATAAAATAACATAACAAACTAACTAATAACACCAAATATAATAACAAAATAAATTACATGACTAAATTAAACAATACGAAGTATACATAAGACTTAAAACAAAACCTAACAAAATTTTATAAAATTTCACA
Organism: Wollemia nobilis; assembly: GCA_028583015.1. Taxonomy (NCBI): domain Eukaryota; kingdom Viridiplantae; phylum Streptophyta; class Pinopsida; order Araucariales; family Araucariaceae; genus Wollemia; species Wollemia nobilis. The sequence goes on along the minus strand of JAQPPZ010017000.1, from coordinate 4,337,338 downwards.
TAACATATTAACACAAAAGTGAAAGCACGAGGATATGGAAACAAAAAGAAAAAGCCAAGATGCGATGCAAACGAAACAAAAGATAACGCTAAATCCTATGAATTGAAAGTGCATGAAAGGAAAGAGACATGAACAAATCGAAACAAAATAAAAAGCCAATATGGAAGACAACCCTTTTTATTAATATGTTTCAGAACTTGGTTACAATCCGTCTCCTCCATTTTCAGGGGCTAGGAGCATTAAATGTGTTCTTGTCACACCCATGGATGCTATTCCTTCTTTCGCATGCCCACATGTAAAATGGGTGGACCAAACATCACCACCGCTTGTGTTGATGAATCTTGACTCCTTTATGCTCCTCTAATATCCAGATCCTACATTCAAGGAAACAAAAAATAGTCAGTAGCACCTGTAGATAAAATAAAACATGCAATCCCCACACCTTCCATTAGCACATGCAAAATATAAATAAAACGATAACTAAAATAGATCCAAATGAACTGAAAAATTGATAGGGACATCAAAACATCACAAGGAAGACATTGCAAATGGAACAGTTGGAAAATTCACCACAGATTCGTATTCGCTCCGGGGCGGGACGAATAGACCTACAACAAAGTGTCAAAAAGCATAGTCCCAAATGTCACATCCAGGAAGCTCCAAATCACCTGCAAAGTTGGGGTTAGCTAATTGGGGGTATTTTAGGAAGACCTAGAAGGTCATATTTTCCCAATTTGGCCTCTATCACCAAGAATTTGATGATGCTACCTGTATGTTAGTAAATGCGGGAAATGATAAAAACATGATAACAAATGCTCAAAACGATGTGAAATTTAAATGACAACCTATCTAAGCAGTATAGAATTAGATGTAAAAATAATAGAAAGGAAATCTTCCATAGATTTCTAATCACTCTGGGGCGGAGCGATTAGGACTGTGACAGTTTAGGGGGCATCTCGGGGCAGGACGCCCATCGTTTGGGACTCTGTTTCGACACCAATCTACTTGGGATGGGTCCAAAAGCTCTTGTGGGATGTTGTCGATAAATTTGGTGGGATATTGTGGCCAAATGTTCAAGTTTGGGCTCCGAATTTGCGCTTCCAATAACCACCCTATGACCTCCCTTCCAAAAGAGATCAAGGATGTGAAAGGCACAAATCAAAAGGTGGGTGTGTGGATGTAAAACAGTAGCACTTCGTTGCTCAAAATGCTCCTTCTCTCCTCTTTTCTTGGGTGAGAAGTCTCACCAATTTATAGACCTAGGGTCTCTCTCTTTGAATGCGCATGCGAGGAGGCCACTTGAGTTGCTTGTCCTATTTTGAGAGAAAATATTATTCCCTAATTTAGAGTCTCCTTGCATGAGTCCTCCAAAATTAAAGACATGCATGACTAAAGTCTCTCTCCTTGATTTGAATTCGTTCCTCGTAATTGCATGGTCTGAAGCTGTAGTTAACTGGAGGACCTGTTGAGGTTTGAATTTTTGCCAATCAAACCTGCTATTCGCCCCACCCTGAGGCGGATGTTAATAATCATCCCTCAGTGGGACGAATACCAGTTTGTAATCATCCCAGCATGGGATGAGTAGGGAGTAAAGTGCCAAAAAGGTGCCAAATTGACTTTTGACCTTACAAACTACTATGGTAGTGGTTAGGACCATTGTTTAACCTCTGGGGGCTGCCCTAGGGGCTGTGTGTGTCAATGCGATTAGCGTTTGTCATCACATAATCGAATTGGTGCTATTTTGGTGTCTATAGATGCCCCTTTTTGGGAAGCGTTGTGCAAAGCACAGCGCTGAGAAAAAATAGATAACCAAAGCACTAATGATTATGATTTCTTAGTAACCTAACCAACTTTAGATGCCCCAAGTATGGAAAGGGGCACACATTCTTAAATCATTGCTTCTGGTGAGCTAAGGAGCTTAATTCAAGTGTTAACATTTTTTGGTGAGGTGTTACTTGATCTGGACATTGTTCAATCATGAATAGGCAAAGGGCGCAACCTTTTGTCTATGGGAACATTGGGTTCATGATTCATGAATGCCAATTGTTTGATTAGCTTGTGATTATTGCTTGTTTGCTGCCCCAAGCAGGAGCGTGATTGTCTTTGTCAATGATATTTTGAATGTGTGCCATTTTCTTGATTGGGTGTGTTTTTGTTGATTGGTGACTAAGTGTGACTACCCCCTCAAGCGACGAATCGATGAGGGAATGACTGACATGAGAAAAACGACGAGTCACTTGACCCAAGATGACTTATGTAAGGGTGCCTACAGTTATTTTTTGTTGAATGCTTGAGCAATTTTTGAACATTCTGACCTATTTTTGGTGGTTTTGAACCCTTTTTGTGACGCATTTTGGAGCTGAAATTGTCAAAATCCGCCTGCCCGTGGAGTAGGATAGTGAAAATTTGTGACCCCAACATCTATTTTAGATGCCACGAATGTTAGGCGCAAAGGTGCCTTCGTTCGGCAATGTTATTGCTATTTTTGGTTGGGTTTTGACCTTTTTTGGTGATGCCATTTGGGGATGAAATTATTGAAAATCCATCCTCCCGTGGAGTGGTCCGGATATGGTAGGCTTCTTAGGGAGTAGGATAGGGAGGATTTGTGACCCCGACGTCCATTTTGCATGCCCAGAATGTCAAGTGCAAAATCACTTTTATTGGACAATTTTATTGCTTGTGTTTGGTGCATTTTGTGCAGTTTTTGATGTTTTTTGAAATTTTTGCTCTGTAATCGTCCTTGGGTGGGACGAATACCAGTTTAGTAATTGTCCCAAGGTGGGACGAGCGCTAACTAGAGTTATCGTCCCAGGGAGGAACGATTACAGGCTCAAAAGGCCTATTTATGGGCCAAAACTGGGTTTTGGTGTCATTTGCATTTGTTTTTCCTGGTGATTTGGAGCTCTAAGGAGGAGGAGGTCAATTCTGCGAAGCGAAGCGCTGCCAAATTTTTCCCGCCACCATGAGTTCATGAACCAGATCATCAAGCGATGGAGTCAAAGCGTTACCTAGTGAGTGTTCTTCCTCTTTATTGTTTGTTTGTTACAGTTTGTAAAACCGCAATTTAGTTGTTTTTGTCTTTGTATTTTGTTTTTCAAATTAAAAATGAAACCCTAAAAATATGTTGTTTTGTTTTGTATGTGTGTGATTATGTGTGAATTTTTTTCTTTTTGTTTTGTATGGCTTCATTAAAACTTAGGTTGAAACCCTAGTGGAAACCATGTTTATTTGGCATCTGTGATAAACTAAAAGAAACCCTAGTCTAACAAAAATCAAAACTTAGCTTAAAAACTATGGTTAACCCTAGTTAAACAAAGATCAAAAGTTAGTTTAAAACTTAGCTTAAAAACTTAGTTTACAACGTAACTAAAAAACTGTGGTTAACCCTAGTTAAACAAAGGTAAAAAATTACTTTAAAACTTAGCTTAAAAACTTCGCTTAACCCTAGTGATTTTTTGTTGTTGTTTGTTTTGTTTTTTTTTGTGTTTGTAATTGATCAGTTGACCTTTAGAGTTAAAAACCCTAGGGGCTGAAAATTGTTTTTGAATTTTTTGGTGTGTTTTTAATTTATCAGTTTAGAGTTAAAAACCTTAGGACTGACAAATTATTTTTTGAATTTTTTAATTTGTTTGTAATTTATCAGTTTAGACTTAGAGTTAAAAACTCTAGGAACTGAAAATTGTTTTTGAATTTTGTTGTATTTTTATTTTTAATTCATCAGTTTCGAGTTAAAAACCCAGGACTGACAAACTATTTTTTTGAATTGCTTTGTTTGTTTTTAATTTATCAGGTTAGAGTGAAAAACCCTAGAACTGACAAATGATTTTTTAATGTTTTTGTTTGTTTTTAATTTATCAGTTAATCTTAGAGTTAAAAACCCTAGGGACTAAATATTGTTTTTGAATTTGTTTGTATGTTTTTAATTTATCAGTGAGAGTTAAAAACCCTAGGAACTAAAAAATCATTTATTTTTTGAATTGTTTTGTTTGTTTTTAATTTATCAGGCTAGAGTTAAAAACCCTAGGACTGACAAATGATTTTTTTAATGTTTTTGTTTGTTTTTAATTTATCAGTTAAACTTAGAGTTAAAAAACCCTAGGGACTAAATATTGTTTTTGATTTTTTTGTTTGTTTTTAATTCATCAGTTTAGAGTTTAAAACCCTAGGACTGACAAACTATTTTTTGAATTGTTTTGTTTGTTTTTAATTTATCAGGTTAGAGTGAAAAACCCTAGAACTGACAAATGATTTTTTTAATGTTTTTGGTTGTTTTTAATTTATTAGTTAAACTTAGAGTTAAAAACCCTAGGGACTGAATATTGTTTTTGAATTTGTTTGTATGTTTTTAATTTATTAGTGAGAGTTAAAAACCCTAGGAACTAAAAAATCGTTTATTTTATGAATTGTTTTGTTTGTTTTTAATTTGTCAGGTTAGAGTTAAAAACCCTAGGTCTGACAAATAATTTTTTGAATTGTTTTTTTTGTTTTTAATTTATCAGGTTAGAGTTAAAAACCCTAGGACTGACAAATGATTTTTTGAATTGTTTTTTTTGTTTTTAATTTATCAAGTTATAGTTAAAAACCCTAGGGACTAAAAATTGTTTTTGAATTTTTTTTGTTTGTTTGTTTTTAATTTATCAGTTAGAGTTAAAAACCCTAGGAACTAAAAAATTGTTTATTTTTTGAATTGTGTGTGAATTTTGTTGCTTGTTATTTGTCTATTTTTAGCTGTATGTTTTTTCATGGTTTTAATGTTCTTTTTTGTTGTCTTGTGCAGGTTGTAAAGAGTCGGTACCATGTTCCTATAGTTTTCTCGTAAGCACGGGAGACGTTGACTTTGACTGACTGAGAGTGGCTTGATGCCCTTGGGCTCAAGAAGGTGACTCGACTAGAGCCTGTGGTTGGGGATCGGGCCTATCTAATGACCCTTATCAACTTGTGGGAACCACGGACCAATACCTTCCATCTCCCAACAGGGGAGATGACAGTGACCTTGGAGGACATCTATCAAATTTTGCAAATTTTGATAGACAGACTGCCGATCAAGATGACGTCGTGGTATCAGTGGATAGCAGTGCTGACATGCTGCTTTGCGCATAGGGAGGAGGTGGGTGTGGACAACCCAATGGAGAGGGTAGAGGGCGACTACCAGATTGACGGTATTTTGGTTTACTGGTGGCTAGAGAGGGGTGTGTTGGGAGTGAGGCACGCAGTACTGATGGGCATCATTTTTAACATGCTTCTACCTGACTCTTTAGGCATGAGGTTCCCATGGAACCGGCTAGAGGTGGTGATTCAGTTGGTGGAGTGTCCGATGGAGGCACCAATGATCATGATATGGGGATAGACTCAGTTGGCATAGCTCTATGATGAGTTATACGAGGTCCGCTACCAGAGGTAGAAGGGGATTGGGTGTAGCTACTTGTTGCAATGCTGGGTTTGGCAACACATAGTAGTGGAGAGGACGATGGGGTTGCCATGGATGACTCGAGCGAAGATGGTAGACTGAGAGATTGGATATAGGGCATTGTAGCGACAGTATAAGGAGTAGGGGCAGAGTCTACTGTGGGTAGGTGTTGTAGGGCACTATGTCGATGCCTTCACTCGGCTTGCTCTAGGGGAGGTGTTCTGGCACCCCTACTAGGACTGTCCAGCCTAGCCTGAGGCTAGAGAGTTGCTTTGATAGGTATGTAGGGAGTGGTGGCTGATTGGTCGACACGGGACTAAGTAGGAGTTCTTCTCGTATGGTCGGGTGACACGAAAATTTAGGGTGCGCTAGGGGTTGCCTAGTGAGCCCTTGATCTATCGACATCGGGGGGACGAGAGGACTCTGATCTGGCTAGTCATTGCATCACTGGGTGAGGATTCAGATACAATGATTGATGCTTCAGCTATGGATGATGTTGAGGTTACTGCTGAGTATGACCAATAGTGGACTTTGTAGCAATGGCGAGGTGAGGGGCCTTTGGGAGGTGCAGAGGCAGTAGCAATAGGTGGGAGGGTGGAGAGGCACCAGGATATGATTGGAGAGCTCCACTGGAGGATGCGGACATGGTGGAGGTGGATGATGTGGGTGTGAAGTTTGGGGTTCTGGATCAGTCGGGGATGTAGGACGTCCTAGAGGAATGGGAGCCAGAGTAGGCTACTATTCTGGAGATGCCAATGCCTCAGGCAGTCTCAAAGGACATGGAGGCAGGGTTACATGCTAATAATGCATGATTAGAGGGGTTTTAGAGGTGAGATGAGGAGCTGGGGGAGGCTCTGTAGGAGAGGGATCTCCTATGAACTTAGTTGGATGAGGGGGAGAATGCATTTGCTACATACCGTCGATAGGATGGGTACATGGATGTTGCATGGGAGAGGGATCTTCTATGGATGCAGCTGGTAGAGAGGGAGAGGGCATTGGCACAACGCGATGATGTAGTAGCTTTGTACCATCAATGGGAGAAAGAGTGGTTTCAAAATCGTATGGATTTGGAGGGAGATATTATCCACCTCAGGGGGTGGATACCTGAGCTCGATGGAGGTGGGTCATCGTGTCGGATGAGGGGCAGCGTTACTAAGCAGTCAACATCATCTCGTCGTAGGTGATTGGATGAGGGGGATGCTAGCGGTCGTGATGCAGGGGCGAGAAGCAACTACCCTGAGAGGTCCTAGAGGACCAACACCATGGGGGGTCGGACCGATCCTACATGATCATGGTGGCAAACGCCCTAGGTTGGGGGTTTTTTAAGTTTTTGCTTTTTACGGGGTCTGAGGACAGGTTATTGTAGCCTATGGGCATTTTTGATGATATATATATACAAATGACGTCCTTTGTGTTTATACACTTGTCATGGTTTGTTTTGATTTTTATGCATAGTTATTTATGATGACGTATGCATGTGGTATTATGAATGCAATGTGTCTAATTATATAATGTATGCATATGGAATGAATGAAATGAGTTTTTTGATAACTTGTCGATGGCACCATAAACTGTACAAGATTTCCTTGCTTTCTGTACTTATGTGATGGCTTTGTGGAATGACTTTTGTATGTGATAATTTTGGTTTTGTATTTTTTGTACTATCTGATGGTGATGTACGTAATGAAATGCAATAGTTGTTTTAAAATGTAGTTAAGCTTTTCTGAGATTTAGATATTTTAACTAACTAACCAAGACTGTACATTTATCTCATAAGACTTTTGAACAAGGTATAAATCAAACTTGAGTTGGACCAAGTTATTTCATATCCCTGTGTGTACAATTGAGTTTGTTTATGTGGTATTTTTTAGGATACCTCCAGTGCCAGATAGGCTATCAACCAAACCTGTACTAAGGATCACCTAATTAGCTCCACTAACTCTATTGTTGTATTTAGTAAGATTAATCCATGGGAAAATTTAATGTACCACAGGCTAGATCATCCACATGCAAACATTGGTCTGCTCACACACAAAGCTAATGTGATAGACATATCGTCATGCATTTAGGATACCGCCATTGCTAGGTAGGTTGTCTACCAAACCCGTAATGAGGATCTCCTAGATGGTTTCTCGAATGCTAAGAATTCCAGGGATTCAAGCTCAGGAGTATTTTATTTGCTCAACGTGGTAGGATACTTGCTCGTATACATAGTGATGAAAATCACTGTTTATTTTTCTCTTTTTTTTTTGTTTTTCTTTTTGAGCAAGGATTTTGTATAGTGGTGATAACCACTGTTATTTGATTTGGCGTCTTGAGCTTCGTAAGGTTGAGCTTGTAGTTTTTTGGCTTATGAATGACCTTGATCCTCTTGGCCTTGGGGATGACTACTCATCCTATTTAGGGGCATGTAGTACGAATACTTATGACTTTTGGGAACCAATGGGGATTAGGGATATTATGAATTAAGGGTAGTGATCTTTTAGGCCTTGTGGATGACTTGTTAGGAGTAATCAAACTGAAGGGATATATTATTGATAAAAATGTGTTACATATATAGGCAGAAGGCCTATATTATAAACTGACAAGTGTCAGTATAAACTGAAAAGTGTCAAAATAGAGGCATAGTGCAATTTAACTCTAACATTCCCATTTAAAGTGCACTATCCTAACTAAATAAGAAAAACAAGTCAACATTAGGTAACATTCCCCCTTAATGTTGACATCTCTAAAACAACCTATCATCCTTGCTTATTGCTTATTTGGTCTAGGCTCGTGCTCTGTGCTCTTGGATCTCCAACTATGAATAATGATAGATTCACTGTGTATACATCTTGGTATGTTGCCTTAAGGTCAGCCACTTCCATGGGTCTGTTGCCACTGGGTCAGCCGTCTAAGTGCCTCGGTGTCATCATGGGTGCCTCAGGGTCAACCACTTATGGGTCTGTTGCCTCTGTAGGACATCCTCAGAGGATGTTGCCTCTCGTAGGTCACTAACTAGATTCACCATGAGTATGAAATCCATCCTCATGGTGAACTCAATCTAGAAGGTTTCGGTCTCTGCAAAAAATACACCTAATATAAAGGAAAAACAAGCCATATAAGAGTGTCGGTCTCTGCCAAAAATGCACTCAATACAATAAAATGAGCCATAGATCAAAATAGGAGGAGAGAAGAAGAAAATAAGAGAATCTTCTGAAGTGTCTTCGTCTGTAGTCTTCAGAAGTAGATCCAGAAAAAACTCGGATAGATTCTAGGGTGTCTATGTCTGTAGTCCCTAGTATAAGTGTCCTTATGGTGACCATGTCATCCCACCAAAATGCATGGGTAACCAGCCGCTGCATTCGCCAAGTGTATAGAAAAGATCACTAGTTACAAGGATCACATATGAAAGTACCTTGGGAGTGTCGGGTACAACCGAAAGTGCACTCCAAGGTAGAAAAATTTTGAGGCTAAAATACTGAATTGAAATAGCCTCAAAATTACAATATGACACCACCATTGTGTCCATCATAGAAAACCATTTCCAACGACTATAAATACCCCTATAGTTGTTGCAAAATAAATAGGGGTCATGTGGGCAACATCTCTCGAAAAAAATACAATAAGAAGCCATGAGGGCCTTCTTCCACTTCCACTCTCCATGTGGAAAAAACAAGGCAATAATGTTTTACTGTCGGTTGTCTTCATCATGATTAAAAAATTTCCTCCCAAGAGAAATTACATAGGCCATGTGGCCATACAATAAAAGGTACCCCACTTAACCAAAATTAAGTTCCCAAGCGACCCCTTACAATGGATTACTTAAAGGGACCCACAAATCATGGGCACAAGGGCCAATGTCCCCATATAAAAAATAAATTTGCCCCTCACTTACTTAAAAAAAGAACATGGGCCTATTGTATAAATATCACCCCATTCATTTAAACTTCGTAGCCCTCCATTATATCACTCTTCCATTGTTTATAAAAAACATGAAAAAATATTATGCCAACGTCTATTATCCTTGTTCAGCGAAGTGGGTGGGAGTGTTCTAGAAATGTGGCCTGTAGTAGTATGGAGAGTGTGTTGTAGTAGGTTGGAGAGCGTGTGACTGAACAGGGTGCCACATGGCCTCACAAATGGAAAAAGTGGGCTTCAACTAGACAGATGGCACAAGAACATTCTTCATCTATTGCTTGCTGAAAGTAGGGTTTTTCGACGTCATGGGTTCGAGCTCCTTCGATGACAGTGGGCCCAAATCCATGCTCTACTAAAAAAATGCGCATTGAGTCTGGAAAGGTCTCTACAGACCACACAAAACCCTTCTGGGTGGTGGTGGTAGCGGTTTCAGAGAATGGCAAGCGGCGGCCGAGTGATGAGAACATCCGACAGGAGGCGGCACGGCTCCACAGCAATGGCACCAGCCTCGAGTTCTCGGCCAAATATGTGTCCTTTTGCTCGGGGGTGGCCATGGATGTGGAGTATTCCCTGGACAAGATCATTTACCGCAGCCGATCTAGAGACCCACTGAATAAGCCCTAAATTTGCTTGACCTTATGAAAAATTCTGTCGCCAAACCCAACAATTTCAAGTTTAGTGCAAACAAAAAACTGATAGTACAAAAGAGTGAAATTTTTTTTTTTTGTCAGTTTTGTTGTGCTGAGAGGAACGGTTAGACTTTTGCACACTGCTGACGTTGGTCGGTGATAGGATGTCATCAATTTCATGACTCGTACAGTGCCACACCTTCCCATGTCGGCATGATTTTCCTCTCACCAAGACTGCCAGACCGTCGTCATTATGACAAAATTTTGACACAACAAAAACTCAAAAAACTCAACGCTGTGTAGGGGTCCACTTTACCTCCATCGCACATGCTCTTCAATAGCATGATCCACAAGATCCACTGTTGGTCACGTCATTCAAGCTCATTACACCACTGTAACATTACTCTTAATCAAAAGAGTAAGAAGTGGAACACGACGGCAAAAAATAGTATAGGATAGAAAATATTTCAGTGATAATTTTTCACCATAGCGGTCTTCCATGACAGATCGCTCCAGAAATACTGGTGTGTAATTTCTATGAAAACAATAGCATCAGATCTGATAGATTTTAGAAAACTTCTACTGATTGGGGCCACGATTTCCAAATGCCAAGTGAGCGATTTCCAGAGTTGCAGAGGTGGCTTCACGAAGGTAGAAGGCTCAGGAAAGTCAACCCAAATAAGAAGGGCTAGGGAGCATCAATGTTCCTGCCATCATCATCCATTATGTATTTCTCAGGTTTTGTGAAAAATGATTTTACAAAGTCCTCTTATTGGATGACAGCAGAGAGATGGATGACATGACACAGATCCAAGCAGAGTATGAGAGAACCAGGCAAATGCCAGATACGATTTCCCTCTAATGTACAGGCTAATAAGAAAAATTGGGGTCAATATGATAAGAATAACCCTCTCTCCATAAAAAAAAATTGAAAGGTCCGATGAAGAGGGGTTTCCACCCCACGTTGATCACCGTCTGGTTGATAATGATGAAGGGAAACCCAAACTTCACATTGTCTCCTTTGCACAGGACTTCTGGTGTGCATCCGCCTTCATCAGAAAACAAAACCAATGGCACCTCTATGCTCAGGTACAAAATAGATCTATCAACAATATAACTTGCATCAAAAATAATAATAAAGTAACAGATAAAAAATTCATGGCCCTAAGCATTTAAGCTTCAGGGGCAGCCATGAACTCCATTCTTTTTCCAATTGGATTTTTGGTTTTGATCCACAAATGTGGAGAGCATACTCCCTGAGCCATGGAGAAGGAAGGAATGGAGGAAAAATTACAAGGGCCATCTAGGTCTTCCACTTCCATGTGGAGAAAAAAAATAAAAAATAAACAGGCCCTTGTAGGATCAATAAAAATAAAAATACTTCATCAACAACATCAGAATTTGGCTACGTCTAGGGGATTTTTCATCGTGTGCATCAAGACCTTTAAATAAATCAACACAAAAAACAATCAATATTGATGCTACTGAATTTTTAATAGTTGTTCACAAACTCACAGTCCACATTGCAAACCTCTACTCCAATGGTCATCATAATCCATGAACCTACATCAATGACGTATTCAAATGGAGCATCTAGCACGCATAGTATGTACCACCACGTGTCTGTTGTGCCAAAAAATTGGACTGCATGTTGTAGCAAGGTGTTTGAGTAAGATTAGTTGGAGTCTCTGAATGCGATAGAAGCTGCTGCCATGGTGGCAGCAGTTTCACCAGTGAGGTCGAAACCTGGGCTACTGGCATCGATCTTGTAGGTTTTCCTCGAAGATCTGGTTTTAGATGCCAAAAAATAAAATGGAACAGGCCTGCAAATGAGGAAATACTAAATTTGGACATGTGGCTGTTGGTGTGTGTGCATTCAGTGCCCTCCCCCGTGTCGTCTATGAGCTATTTCTTGGCCGATGACATTGTTGGTTTTTCCTCTCCATCCATATGATCGAGACTTTTCACCATTGCTCTTCTCAGAAGGACCAACTCTGTAGAACCTATACTTTGGGATAATGCTGATATCTAGGGTTTGGAATTACATAGGCCATATTGTTGGCCAATGAGCATGGGCACTTCCCTTACAATTTGAAATCAAATTTAAGATAATTATCATTAAGTCCTTTATGAAAAATGGACCCCTCCACTTTGAAAATTTTAATTCCCCATATATAAATTTAAGTTGTCCTCCCCACTTTAATAAAATATGCCCACTTTTAAAGTAAAAATTAGCAAACACAACACCTTTTTCTAGAATTATTGGCACTGTCCACCAACTGACTCTTCACCAGCTGGCCAGCTGTGAGGGTGAACATGAGGGACAAATCATTGACCAAAACAAATCCCGCAAAAATTCTCGCCAAGTCTAGGTGTTTGCCCCCGCTGATGTGGCATTGGCTCCTTTCAGCCCAAGCAAGTTCAGGCATTCCGACTACGAGGTTAACTGGGTTCCCCATCTCACTGTTCCAATCTCAATGCACGGTATGGTGACGGAGACATGTAGCTCCGTCCCACCATTGGTTGGTTCCATCATGGTTATACAATGGGAGCTCTCAATTTTCTGGGCAAGATCTTGGCCGGTTGCAATGAAAACTACAGACACAACATTAGCCGCATGGGCATTGAATCCTTCATCTGGAAGACTATCAAGACGATGACCATGCCCTGGCTCATCTGAACATGCCTGTCTCAACCACGTGGTGCCACGATCCATGATCCTCTTCTTTCTCTCATGGGGCTTTGGGGCCTCAAATGGCGCACAACTCTGCAAGCCTGCAAGGTCTTTTCAGGGATTTAGAGCAGATCTATAACAAAACAGGAGAATTTGAGAAGCCATGGAAGCTTCTTTACAAAAAAAAAATTTAGAAAGTAATACAAGTGGGGATTTCTTAAGATTTTTTTGACCAGTCCACGAGAGAAAACATAAATGCAAATGCAAATGTCAATGGTGTAGCATGTGTTCTGGTTAACAATGAAAATCCAAATCACAACTACACAACACAAACCAAGGCCATCATTCAACTGTGGGTGATGTGGAGTCAAATAAAATACTCATGACAGGTGTCGATGCATTGTCTCATAGCATAGATCTAAGCAGTAAATAGAAAGACTAAACTATGCCTCTATGCCTTTATTTCCAAATTTGGCTGCCTTTATCTGGCAGCACAACAGCAGCTATGGGTAGGAGAATCCACTGTCGAAGAATTATTTGTCGATGGCAAAAATTTTGGCATAGGATCAGGCCGTCGATGTTAACAAATATCCACTGCTCATCACCTGGAAAACTCCAGATGTCCATCAGATCGAACTCGTCATGCAATCTCCATCTCGATTGCCTCTTAGAAAGCAGATCAAAGCGCCACATCATTGGAAAACCATCGACTTCTGTTGCAGACCAGTTGACAACAACATTCTTGTTCGTGCTTCCGTGATAAGCCTTAGCAATCTCCTTCATTTTAATGAGAACCATTGAAGAGATCTCCTCTGTAGAAAATTGTTTCTCTTATCCTTTGTATGAAACACCAATCATTGGTTTGTCCCCAGGTCCAGCAACTACTTTGAAGGGCCATAACTTCATGGCATTCTGTACTATTGGATCTGAAAAATCTCCTTCTAATAAGTCACTTTGCATCAATCACCCGCCCTTCAATATGTCTTTAACATACTTATTCGATCAAAGCAGAGCCATGGCCATGAGTAAACGATAGCCGAAAAAACTCTTTTGAGCTCTCGACCTCTACGAAACGGATAAATGCATGCAATTCTCCTGTACTGCAATATTGTGGTGGTGCACTTTCACCAGAAATGGAACCACCTAAGCTTTTGTTGCTGAAAGAAAACTTACAAGAATCTTGGGCTATTGCATTTAGGTGGATGGATCTCAGTAACTGGATAACATACAGGGCTACAGGAGATGATACCCGTAGTCTATGCACAACGGTCTACAAATGGATGTACCTAGGTCATGCACACAACAAGATCTAGTTCTACAGCCTCAATCTCAAGGAAAGGCATACGCTCGTGTAGAAACATTGGAAGAAGACCAGCACCAAGGCCAATAATAACAGTCCTGATCAGCATTTTTGAGAAAATCCAATCCTCCAGTTCAGAAATGGCATTCATCAGCCCCAAAATAAATCCTAAAAAAAAACTTTACCAATAAACTATTTTTCAGACGGATACATTGGGAAAAATAGCAGCCATTAATTTTTCCAAGCTTCTGGTTTTTGATCCATCTCATGGATGGAGAGCATACTCCCTAGATTAGAAAAAAATGGAGGAAAACAAAAAAATGGAGGGGGAGGGAGGATTTCCATGAGGGAAATCCCCCCTCAAGGGTTTCACAGGGCAGGGAAAGCCTGCTCTGATACCAAATGTTAGGAGGGAAAACTAATGGGATTATATTTTATTGATAAATGGTTACAATATATAGGCATATGCCTATATGATGAACATGACACTTGTCAATGAAACTGACAAGTGTTATTGATTCCAACCTTGTTACTATGCTACTACTCTCTTCCTATTGCTATGCCTCGCACTCCTCGTTGCCCTTAGAATCGACTATCCGTCTCGCACTGTCACCCTCGGTTCCGCTTCTAGTACTCATAAACCATGTAACCCATGTGAATAAGGCACTACAACGTGTATCCCATAATCCAAACCCTGAGGGGCATGGACAGATGCTCATCAAGAGAATCGAACGGAATCATAAATGATGCGACCACAAATATGAAGTTCTAGAAGAGGTCAAGCGCGACCACGGGCTTCGAGTGGGCCCAATCGCTCTGGTGCTTATCCAGCTGCTGCATCATCATTTTGTGCACCATCATCAAAGGCTCGCACATCATTCTCCTACTGCTCACCATCTGAATGAACTGTGTCATGCCTTGCAATGCCATAATTCTTCGTGGACCATTGTTGCCATTATTACTACCACCCTCCAGCAACGGATTGTCCATATTTACCACCAAAACTTTGCTACGGCTTTTAATTCCCCTTAATTGACCATGAAAACTTTGCTAGGGCTTTTGATTTCTTGCTAGGGTCACACGAATGATTTTCTAACAATATAAAATAACTTCTAACATATCCAGCTCTGATCAACAACGCGATCGAAGAACCCGTGGTGTGAAATCAACAAATATCAGCGTCAGAAAACTAGCCTTTGTTTTGCGGTCTCCAGATTATCAAAATTCTTAAAAAAACACAGATAGCACATCTCCTCATGATGTTTTTGGAGCCGTCCCGTTATTTCACCTCCGTAAGCAATGGTTATGCCCTGCATCAATTTTTCCAGCTCCTCGTCATTTCCCACAGCGAGAAGAAGATGCCTGGGAATGATTATGTTCTTCTTGTTATCCCAACGCTTGATAATGCCCACACCGTGTGGCTACCTCCATGGATCTGCAAACCCTTAAAAAACTAAAAAAATATAAACTTTAAAATTTTTTACCATCTGGTTTCTGATCCATCAAATGATGGAGAGCATACTCCCTCGGTAAAAAAACTTTAAAAAAAATGGGGGAGGGAGGATTTCCATGAGGGAAATCCCCCCTCAAGGGGTTTCATAGGGTAGGGAAAGCCTACTCTGATACCAAATGTTAGGAGTAATCAAACTGAAGGGATATATTATTGATAAAAATGTGTTACATATATAGGCAGAAGGCCTATATTATAAACTGACAAGTGTCAAAATAGAGGCATAGTGCACTTTAACTCTAACATGACTACCCATCCTTGTCAGGGGTATGTAGTATGAATCCTTACAACTTTGGAGACCAAAGGTGATTGAAGATGTTCATGATGATGGCTTGTGGGGATGTTGTTTTTGAATGGCATTGATCCTTTTAGGCCTTGGGGATGACTACCCATCCTATTCAAGGACGTGTAGTACGAATCCTTACGACTTTGGGGACCAATGGT
Organism: Wollemia nobilis; assembly: GCA_028583015.1. Classification (NCBI taxonomy): domain Eukaryota; kingdom Viridiplantae; phylum Streptophyta; class Pinopsida; order Araucariales; family Araucariaceae; genus Wollemia; species Wollemia nobilis. Next base: position 4,321,474 of record JAQPPZ010017000.1, on the reverse strand, counting down.
GATTGGGATTTTTTCTAGTGGTGAAAACCACTATTTATTAGGGGGAATTGATGAGGAAGAACTTGTCCTTTTGTCAATTCTCAGCACTCTTGAACCATTCGCACAAGGGGATGAGCAGATGAATATTTCACCTATGGTATCCGAGACTGCTTTGTAGTTTTCATCTTTCATTCACACAACTTGGGAATTATTTTATGTGTTTTAACTTGTGTAGGGATGTTACATAACGAGGCGTGACCCAAGTAAAACTTTCCCTTGTAAAATCTGTTTAACTTTGTACAATTTTTGGCTAGAAATTTAAAGACAGTTGAATGACGAAAACCCTACATACATTAGGAGACAAATGACTATGCTAAAAATGGGGATGGTGTTATTCTGGATGTATGCATTTATAAAATGGGTGGAATGTGTAAAATGAAGGAATTGTCGAGCAATTACAGTCTATGGTGTTTGGGACATGTATGACCAGCAAATATGCAATGTATGGATGTGATGCCTAATGCAACTTTTATTTTTGTATTTTGATTTTTACGATTATGCATGGAATTAAGATGCAATTTTTTTGTTATTTTTGATGATTTTATTGTTTTTTTTTGTTTGTGAATATTTATTTTGACCAAGCGGTTATGGTAACCCTTGAAACTTTTGGTTTGACCAAAGGGTTTATGGATACCTTTGGGGCATTTTTGGAGTTGACCAAGCGATCATGGGAATCCTTGGAGCTTTTGGGTTGACCAAAGGGTGTATGGACACCTTTGGGGCATTTTGGGTTGACCAAGTGATTATGGGAATCCTTGGAGCTTTTGGGTTGACCAAAGGGTTTATGGACACCTTTGGGGCATTTTGGGTTGACCAAAGGGTTTATGGACACCTTTGGGGTATTTTGGGGTTGACCAAGCAATTACAGGAATCCTTGGAGATTTTGGGTTGACCAAAGGGTTTATGGACACCTTTGGGGCATTTTGGGGTTGACCAAGAGATTGCAGGAATCGTTGGAGCCTTTGGGTTGACCAAAGGGTTTATGGACACCTTTGGGGAATTTTTGGGTTGACCAAGCGATTGCAAGAATCCTTGGAGCTTTTGGGTGGGCTATGGCTCTCTCTCTCTAAATGTGGAATGGCCTCAAATGACTAATGTTCAAGGGTTCTGGTTCCTTGATTCCTTCAAGAGAGGCGAGCCGGTATGTTCCAGGTCCTATTTTACTATCAATCACATAAGGACCTAACTATTTTGCCATGAACTTGTCCCTTAGATAGGGCGGCAAATTAGAATTCTGTTGGTTCTCTTTTAAGACCAAATCACCAACCTAAAATTTCCTTAGGTGAACCTTCATGTTGTATGCTTTCTTAAGTCGCTCTTGATAGATACGTAAATGCTCGAGAGCATTGATGCATCGTTCATTGAGCAATGTAAGTTGATCTAACTGGTCCTGCCTCGCAGTGTCATCATCGATGAACTCTTGCATTGAAATGCACAGAGAAGGGATTTCCAACTCCAGAGGCATGACTGCCTCGGAGACATACACCAATGAAAATGGAGTTGCCCTAGTGGGCATTCGAATGCTAGTGCGATAAGCCCATAGGGCAAGTAGGATTTGAATGTGCCAATCCTTATGACTGTCTATGACTGTATTTTTGAGAATTGCAACTAGCGTTTTGTTTGATGCCTCTACTTGCCCATTTGCCTACGGATAATAGGGTGTTGAAAAATTGTGCTAAATTTTGTACTTTGTTGTCAAAGCATGCACATATTTATTCTTGAATGACGTCCCATTATCCGAGATGATCTTGTATGGAATACCAAAATGACATATGATGTTATGTAAAATAAACTCCGCAATACGGGTTCCAGTCATAGAGGTTAGAGGAATTGCTTCCATCCACTTGGTGAAGTACTCTGTGGCTGTTATGATGAACGTGTGACAACCCAATGACGTAGGGGAGATATTTCCAATAATATAGAAGTACCACTATGAAAATGACCAAGCTGATTGAATCGGTTGCAATGCCTAAGAAGGTACATGTGTCAAATTAGCATGGTGTTGACACTTCATTCACTTCTTTACATATGCGCAACAATCTCGCTCTAAAGATGACCAATAATAGCCCATGCAAAGAATGTGCTTTGCGATGGCCATACTACTGAAATGGCCATGACATGTACCATTGTGGGCTTGGGTAATCGCCCAAGCAGACTCTTACTGGTCCAAGCAATGGAGGAGGATTCCTTCATAGCTCCAATGATACAAAATGTCTCCTAGCAAGACATGCTTTGCCGCTTTCTTTTTGAATGATTGTTTTGTGGCATGCATCAATCCAAGTGGGAGGTTACCTAACTTGAGGTAGTCCCTTATGGGTGTATACCAATCCTGCTGATCGAAAACCTCAACGGTATGAATATCCAATCCCTATTGAAGTTCATCCCTAGCAAAAGCTGAGTGGGAAATAACTTGTAAGAATAGCTTTGTGTTGCTATTAATGGGAGTAGGGGAGAACAAGGACCCCCAGTTGGTGTGATTCAAACAATCGTGGATTCGAGAGAACTTGTCCAGGGATGGTTCAATCTGGATCAAGTGGATTCCTGGCATTAATTCAGAGCTTGCACGCTCCATCGTTGATTGTGATAATGTTTTGACGTGAATGGTTATCATATCACCAGAAATGTCTTACGGGATTAGTGACCCCAAGGAGGCCATAGTATCCGCAAAATGATTTGATGATCGAGGGAGTGCATCGATGTTGTACCATTCAAGCTTTGCCAAGAATTTGTCCACACGGGCTTTGTAGGCCTATAGAACTAGGCATTTACATTGGAATACCCCTTTGACTTGATTGACAATAAAAAACGAATCACCAAAGATGTTTAAATGTTTAATGTTCATGGTGACTGATGTTTGAAGACCTATGAGCAAGGCTTCATATTCTGCATTGTTTTTGGTGCACAGGAAGTCTAATTTAAATGATAGAGGCATTGGAGACCCTTGCTCTATGAAGAATGCAATTTTTGTGCCACATCCTTCCTCACATTTAGAACCATCAAAGAATAGGGTCATGTCAGCCTATGACTCAAGCGCATTAGAATCTGGCGATTCTGAAACATGGAAGATCCCATCATCCGATAGTTCTACGATCAGAGGTTGATCATCTTCAAGAGGAGCCTCTGCTAGTTGATCGGTGATGACTTGACCTTTTATAGATTTCTATCCAATGAATTCTATGTCAAAATCCATCAACAACATGATCCATTTTGCCATGCGACTACTATGATAAGTACGACTCATCATGTATCGCAATGGATTCTCCTTAGACACAACATACATCATATTGCTGAGCATGTAATGGTGTAGCTTTTTGGTAGCAAACACCACTACTAAGCAGAGCTTCTCAACCTATGCATAGTTAAGTTCATAACTGACTAGGGTGCGGCTAAGATAGTAAGTAGCGTGCTCTTTGTGTAGTTCATTTTTCTAGGACAACATGGCACCCAGTGCCACCTCAGTAGCTGAGATGTATAAGTAGAACGACACTCCTGGTCTAGGTGGTGCCAATACTGGCAACGAAGCCAAGTATTGTTTAATATCATCAAAGGCTAACTAGCACTTGTCATACCAGTGAAATGCTACCCCCTTGTGCAATAATTTATTCATGGGTTGAAACTTGTCAGATAACTATGCTATGAAGCGCTTGATTGATGTGACCTTGCCCTATAGGATTCTGAGCTGCTTGATAGTGGTTGGGGGAAGCATTTCAAGGATTGCCTTGACATTGTGTGGGTCCACCTTGATTCCTCATTTGGAGACTATGAAACCCAAGAGCTTTCCAGATGTGATGCAAAATATGCACTTCTTGGGGTTTAGTCTGACTTTATGTTCAATGAGGCAATCGAGGATCTTGCTTAAGTCATCGAGATGATCTGGGTGCAAAATAGACTTGGCCAAAAAATAATCCATGTAATATTCCAAAGTTTTGTGCATGTAATCATGGAAGATGTACATCATGGCATGTTGGTAGGTGTCACCAGCATTTTTAAGGCCAAAGTGCATGACCTTATAACAAAATGTCCCCCAAGGCATTGTGAACTCCGTTTTTAGTTGGTCCTCGGGATTGATACAAATCTGATTGTATCCTGAGAAACCATCCATAAGGGAAAGCATTTCATAGCCCACTGTAGCGTCTACCAATGCATCGATGCTCGATAAGGGGAAATCATCCTTAGGACTCGATTTTTTTAGATCTTGAAAATCGATGCATATGCGAATCCTCCCGTCGAGATTTTTTACGGGCACCATGTTAGACAACCATGGTTGGTAATCCACACAAGTGACAAACTATGCATCCAAAATATTTTGTAGCTTATATTTTACCATTAAGGCTACTTTTGGATGCATCTTACGTAGTTTTTTCTTTACTGGTTTGACTGTCGAATCAAGCGTTAGATTATGCATGACTAGCTGCAGGTCTAGTCTCGACATGTATTTGTATGACCATGCAAAAATCTCCTTCTTCTCTTTGAGAAGGGCAATGTAGTCAGCTTGCTTTTTAGGGGATAGACTTACCCCTAGCTTATTTGAGAAGGGCAATGTAGTCGGCTTGCTCTTTGGGGGATAGACTTACCCCTAGTTTTATGATTTGCAAATTCATTGGATCTAAGTCGATGTCTATGTCAGTCGTCTCCTTGATTGACATGTGGGACCCCTCCTCCAACTGGTGTGGAGTTGGGATCAAGTGGATATCATTTGCTAAATTTAGATCATCGTTCAGAATGTCAAGTTTCTCTTCAGCATGGAAGACATCCTGAGTCTATCCTGGGGTGAAATGGAACATCCCATCGCAAGGCCAGTACTCTGATGGGGATGGTGGTGTGTCAGTGTGATCCCAATATATAGAGTCTAGGTCTAGGTGCAATGACCATGTTGGGTTGGCTATATTATGGATGGGGGCGATTAAATCAATGGATATCATGTTGATGAAATGATGTTGGTCTCCATTATCGCGGGTGTGGCTGCTCGGACATCCTAGATGATCTTTGTGCTCCAGATCTGGCTCTGTGGGTACTAGCACAAATGGATCGGTCCTATGTGTGGATAAGAGGACAGGGTCCACCCTAGGAACTGATGGCTCTATAGGTTCTCCAGGCAGAAGATGTTCTCAGTATACCTAGAGTGGCGGGTGTAGTAATTGGTATAACTATGCGTGGTTGAGGTGCCACCTATGCCTTGGCCCTATATGTAATTGTTCAAACATGTCATCTATGTCCAAGGGATATTGCTGCTATTGCATATGATTGAGATAGGCCATCTTAGTTTCATCTTCATAATCACTGTCAGAGATCCAAAGGCCATCGTTGGCTTTGATAGCTATTTGTGACATATGAGGCTCATCTCACTCGAGCAAGTTAATGTGGTCCCATCGGGGTTGTTCTACTCTTTGTGGGGGGACCTGATTCTCTTGTGGTAGCATATGCTCGATTGGAGCATCCAAAGGGATCATTGTCAGGAAGCTCTCTTGATAATCATCCATGGGAGTCACTTGTGAATGATTGCTATCAGATTCGAAAGGATCCCAAGGTGCTACCTTGTACTCTGACTTGTCTTCTGAAGACCCTTCTTGGTCTTGTCTATATCCCTCTTGTAGGTGAGTCCTCGAACATTCTCCCTTTTCAACCGAAGGGAAAGGGTTGTTAAGGTCAACAAGGTTGGTTTTTAGCAATGGGATATAATCCCCTAATGTATATGTTTTGTTAGTATTGGCATATGGATCTAATGCCAACCCATCCTTGTTGCCTATCTCTAGGCCTTGCATGTTTTCTACCAAGATGTCGAAGGGTAGAGGGTGGTTGAACCCTACACCTAATTTGTCGTATGGAATTTGGTATCTTGGTTGGTAAAGAACCCACACTCCTTACTCATATTTGCATAACCCATATCCATGCCAATTGCATTGGCCAAGATATCTCAAATCGAAATCGGGGTTGGACAAATAATTGACATCTTTTGCAAAGGGCTCTTCATCTTCATTTTCTTGCATGTAAGGTTCAATGCCATTATCCAAACCCCCATAAACAAAGTTTGTCTTATTGGGTGGGTAGCCTAGATGAACCACAGTGTCGATGGGGAGTCGAGGTCTCCCTATGTCCTGCATGGACTCAAGTGCGGGTGTTGCTATAATGTTTCACACTAGATACTCCTCTAGGCCCATGTTGGCCATCTCAATGGTGATCGTTGGTGGTTGAGGGGGAGTGAATGGGAGTTCTTCCTGAGTCCAATCCATGTAGGGTGAACTAGGCATCTCGACTTCCATTCATCTAGGCATCTCTTCGATAGATATGGTTGAGACTAGGGGTGGTTCCTCTTCTAGGGGTTTCTTTCCATTGTCCTTTGGTGTGTTCCCGTAGGTGGCATCGTTGGTGAAGGACCAGATGAGGAAGATGAACCTGGTTGGGTATTTGATGGACTTGATAGTGGGGATGCATGCAAAATTGGACCCTGGTTAGATGGATTCAACTAAAAATCCAAATGTGTTGATGGAAGTGTCGATTGCGGCATTAGCTGCACCATATTGTAGTACTTGAAGGGCTCTATGTTTATCGAGACTACATGTACCTGTCCTTCAAATGTATAATTTAGGCACTGATGAGCTATTGAAGGGACACATTTCATGTTCCTGATCCAAGGCCACCCCAACAAGATATTATAGGCCATCTCACCTTCCAAGATGTGGCACAATGTATGAATAGTCTTTTGTCCCACTTGGATGGGTAGGACAATTGTGCCAACTATCGAGCATATCACATCATTGAATGCTCGAAGAGTATAGGTGGAGGCCACGATGTGATATGCCAGAAACTTTAGATGTTTCAATGCTGTTGTTGTAATGATATTACTGGATGAGCCAGTGTCCACCAACACCCTCTTATATGGAATCCCATTGACCCACGCAATGACGTGCAGAGGTGGATCCGCCACATCACCAGTCACCGATTTCAATTCGTCTTCTCTAAAGGTGATGACTAGTTATGTATATTGTTTTACTTATCCCACAAATTTGTTGAAATAATTTGCTTTGTGGGGCTGCAGCTCGATGGCTTTCAATATATCCATTAGAGCCTCTCGATGGGGTGTTGATTATTGAATGAGCTTGTATATGGAGAGCCTAGCCAAGGTGGTCTTTAGACTTTGGGTAAGTCTAGTCTGAATCGTGGCCACTGGTCTATGCAGGGCAGGCTACGTAGGGTGCTATTGAGGTTGTGACGTCGATGGAACCTCTTTTGTGGCCACTATGGGGGTAGCTCCTAGGTACCTCCGATTCCTAGTCACTATGCTTATCATCCCTACATACACCTGCATGGGGCAATTTTGTGTCACCTCATTGACTTGAAGGGGTTTTTCCTGTGCATCATGGGTAGGCAGGGGGTCTCTAAATATTCCCATCTGTTGGTTGTTTGGTGCTATGGGGTTGTCCACTGCTAGCGTCTTGTTGTTGATTAAGTCTTGCACCAAGCCTTTAAACTTCCAACATGCATTAAGGTCATGTCCTTTGCGTCTGTGGAACCTACAGTACAAGTCCTCCCTCTACCCCTTAGGCTTTGGCGCATTGGGGTCTATGGTTTGAATTTCGAGTAGGTTGATCAAGTTTGCCACTGACAAGTGATCAAACAGGGAGTCTTTGGACTCTGTGTAAGGTGTGAATTGTCGCCTAGGGCAACGCTGTTGATTTTGTTCTTGCATCTAATTTTCTTTGTCATAATTGTTAGGAGGCACCGCCTGATAGTTAGCCTTTTGGGACTGTGTTACTTATGTAGGCTTAGGGACGTTTATAGTGACCTGATTGATCGTAGCGGGTTTCTATTGCGTGGTCCCTATTTTGGTGTTTTTAGACCATTCTTTCTTCTTTGGCTTGGCAATCTCGCTATCCTGTATCTTGATCTCCTCAATGATTCTGGTTTGCGCCAGAGATTCCTCTAAAGTGGCATAATGCTGTAGCTTCAATAGCATAGAGATCAATCTAAAACAACTCTTTGAGAATATTTGGGTCAGGTCATACATAGGAGGGAGGTAGGGCAGATTTGAAAGCAACGCCCTCCACCAGTTCCCATATGCCACCATGGTTTCTTCCTCACACTGCATGATGCTAGATAGGTCACTTAGTGATGCCCTTTTCCTGGTGTTGAAGGCGAAGCATTCAAGGAATGTGTCCACTAGCTAATCCAAGTTATTGATGCTATGTTTTGGCAACTGAGTGAACCAATTCAAGGCAGGGCCTACGAATGTGGTTGTAAATGTTCTTAGCAACAAAGCATCGTTGTCCTGAATGCCAAAGCATTGGCTCAGGAATCTAGTCACGTGCTCTTGGGCATCATCCTACCATCTAAAGAGTGCCAACTGGGGCAGTTTAAAGTGTTCAGGGTATGGGGGTGCCGGCACTGACGGATGCACAAGGTGACTATGGAGTTTGCATAAAGTGGGCTTTTGGGGCCCATAAGTCTTGGTCTCCATAGACTCTAAGTGCTCTAGCAATGATTTATATGCATTGAAGGATTTGATCTCTTCCTCCTTGGTCTGTTCGCACTATGGGTTGCGAGGAAATTGAAGCCTATGGAGGGGTAGGCGAACAACATCCCCCCTGCCTTGGTAGGGCATTTTAGCCCGCTCTTCTTCTTGCTCATACTCCTCATATGCTTCTTGAGGAGTGCCTAGGTGAGACCTATAAACATTGGTGGGTGCCCGCGAAGGGTGCCCATCATTGTTTTTGGGATTGGCCTCCCGCTCAAGTCTAGAAAGTCTTGGAGGCAATGTTTGATAAGGTCGCAGGGACCTGTCTTGTACCAAGGGGTTGTGCCTCTCATACACTTCTACTTTATGTGTGTGAGGGGTTTGAACCTTCTTAGACACAGTGTTTTGAAGCAATTCAGTTGTCTGAAACTGAATGTGCTCTTTGTTAAGTTGGTACAGATGCTCTAACCATTGTTGATCTTGCCTGAGCTACATGATTTGCACTTGGAAAGTAGCATGTTTTGCAAATTCCAAGTCAATTTGTTCCACCATATTGTGTTTAGAAAGCCTAAATGCCTCTCCTACATGTCTATCTCGGTCGTGGTGATCCGAGATCCCTATGGGTTACTTTCCTCTGTCGAGGTTAGCGGCATTCACCCGAGGCTCTGGCCTCATTGGGTGATCTTGATACATAGCAGGAGCAGAGGTGCATTACCCCCATGATGTGTATTGCTCTTGAGGAATGTAGTGGTATTCCTCATAGTCCATTTCGTATGTGTGAAAGGGGCAGGCATAATTGGCTTGCCCTGTCTAGATAGCCTTGTACCCTAGATTTTGTCTAGTGTTTCTAACAGTAATAACAGATAAAGGAGGGATGACAAAATCATGTGGCCCCTCCTTATGGACCCTATGTTGCTCTAGAACTTCATCACTAGGCCACTCATAACGAGCGTCTAAGGGAGCCCTCCTGTCTATGTTGAGTGCCATGTGTATATCATCCTCTTGAAAGGATCTATGCTGAGTGGGGGTCCCCCTCAAAGAGGTGCTTCTATAGTCCTATTCTATAATGGCATGATGTAGACTATCTTGTGTGTCAGGCCACCAAGGTAGGATGACCAAGTCCTCAAGACTATATCGGAGATGACTTGTCCCCATTTGTGCACTCTCTACAACTCCTGCCCGTGATTGGTCTCCACTACGGGTGTACACCATGGTGATGTTTACCTAAATATGTGTATGTTTTTATCTCTTTTAGGATTTCTTATGCTACACTAAACATAAAATATCACACACACACACAAAGCAATGGTTATCTCGTTTAAATATTAAAAGTGTGCCCTAAATTTGGTTTAATGTGTTTTGATTTTTGTTTTGAAAGCTTTTGTAAAGAAAGTTTAAATGCAATATGATGGCTATTATGACTCCAAAAAATGGTCGCCCCTTCGATATACCATTGCCAGGATGATATACCAACCTCTCTATATGCCCACCCTTACGTGAGGGAAACTATTGGTACGTCAGAGCAGATGGTACGTGGAACATAGGTGGTACGGAAGGGGAATCACTCTGTTTATGACATCTACCATAGAAGACTTATCCTCATGTGCTGGGAATCACCCCAGCTACACTTGGTCAACTTTCGTCAGGATTTACGTCTAGCAATAGTCGCGATCGGGGTTATGTATGCAATATTTCAAGCCAAGGTGGTGATGAAATCCACCGTTGGTCTTGCTCAAGGGTTGGGGTTTTATGACCAACTCCTTGTCATTTAAATTACCATGTGGTGTGTGGGGTTCTTTTTAATTTGCATAAATGAATAAAATAAGCATTCAAACACTCCTATGCAAGCAAATAACTAGAAAATAAAAAATAAAAAACACAAAATGACAGAAGGTGTTTAGGACCCCTACCTCTTCTCTACCCAAATTGGATGTCTCTGAATTTCTACCCTGAAACTACATAGAGAGCTATTCGTACCTGGGTGAAATGAATAATAGAACTATATTCGTCATAGGGTGGGGCAAATACACATTTGTCCTTGGGTAAGATGAATTCTAGCTCTATAATCGTCATAGACTGGAACGAATAGCAGTCCAGCATTTGAAAACTTGGTACCTACAAGAAAAAACAAGTAACTTTTGATCAGAAATTTAATCTTAAAATCAGGGGATAGAGGTCCCACCATGATAGCCACTGAAAGCACGAGGATACATAAACAAAAAGGAAAAACCAAGATGCGATGCAAACGAAACAAAAGATAACACTAAATCCTATGAATTGAAAGTGCATGAAAGGAAAGAGGCATGAACGAATCAAAACCAAATAAAAAGCCAATATGGAAGATAGATTTTTTATTAATATGTTTTAGAACTCATTTACAATCCGTATCCTCCATTTTCAGGGGATAGGAGCGTTAAATGTGTTCTTGTCACACCCATGGATGCTATTCCTTCTTCCGCGTGCCCACATGTAAAATGGGTAGACCAAACATTGCTGCCACTTGCGTTTATGAATATTGGCTCCTTGCCGCTCCTCTAATTTCTAGATCCTACATTCAAGGAAATATAAAACAGTCAGTAGCACCTATAGATAAAATGAAACATGCAATCCCCACACCTTCCATTAGCACATGCAAAATATAAATAAAATGATAACTGAAATATATCCAAATGAATTTAGAACTTGACAGGGGCATAGAAACATCACAATGAAGACACTACAAATGGAACAGTCAGAAAATTCACCACAAATTCGTATTCGCTCCGGGGCGGGACGAATAGACCTACAATAAAGTGTCAAAAAGCACAGTCCCAAATGTCACATCTAGGAAGCTCCAAATCACATGCAAAGTTGGGGTTAACTAATTGGGGGTATTTTGGGAAGACCCAGAAGGTCAGATTTTCCCAATTTGGCCTCTATCACCAAGAATTTAATAATGCTACCTACATTTTAGTAAAGGCGAGAAATGATAAAAACATGATAAAAAATGCTCAAAAAAATGTGAAATTTAAATGACAACCTATATAAGTAGTATAGAATCATATTAAAAAATAATAGAAAGGAAATCTTCCATAGATTTCTAATAAATCAGGGGCGGGGCGATTAGGACTGCGATAGTTTGGGAGGTGCCCAGGGGCAGGACGCCCACCGTTTGGGACTCTTTTTCAGCACAAATCCACTTGGGATGGGTCCAAAACCTCTTGTGGGGTGTTGTAAAAAAATTTAGTGGGATATTGTGGCCAAATGTTCGAGTTTGGGCTCCGGATTTGCGCTTCCAATAACCACCCTATGACCTCCCTTCCAAAAGAGATCGAGGATGTGAAAGGCACAAATCAAAATGTGGGTGTGTGGATGTAAAATGACAACACTTCTTTGCTCAAAATGCTCCTTCTCTCCTCTTTTCTTGGGTGAGAAGTCTCACCAATTTATAGAACTAGGTCTCTCTCTTTGAATGCGCATGCGAGGGCGCCACTTGAGTTACTTGTCCTATTTTGAGAGAAAATATTATTCCCTGATTTAGAGTCTCCTTGCATGAGGCCTCCAAAATTAAAGACATGCATGACTGAAGTCGCTCTCCTTGATTTGAAGTCGTTCCTCACAATTGCATGACCTGAAGCTGCAGTTAACTGGCAGACCTGTCGAGGTTTGAATTTTTGCTAGCCAAACCTGCTATTCACCCCATCCTGAGGTGAATGCTGATAATCATCCCTGGTTGGGATGAATACCAGTTTGTAATCATCCTAGGGTGGGACAAGTAGGGAGCAAAGTGCCAAAAATGTGCCAAATTGACTTTTGACCTTCCAAACTGCTATGGGAGTGGTTAGGACCACTGTTTAACCTTTGGGGGTTGCCCTAGGGGCTATGTGTGTCAATGCGATCAACGTTTGTCATCACATAATCGGATTGGTACTGTTTTTGTGTCTAAAAAAAGAAACTCATAAAATAACTTACAAAATCCCTAGAAAACATAACCTATCAAAACTAATAACCAAAAATAACTCCTTTTTATATAACCAACTTAAGCATGATAAGAACATATAGATCAAAGGACTTAATCATTTGATTACATAATGATTCTTGCAAGTATAACTCAAAACAAAATCACATCACTAGGTGAATTTTGGTGATAGATCTTTATATAAGACAAATCACATAAAGATAAATATTCTTGACATTCCAATGGTGACAATATGAACTATAAATGTAGGCAATGCATTGGCATCAACTTTCAAATTTCAAGTGGATCCCCAAATTTTGGGTTCATTGTGAAGGAGTCACAACAAATGGTGACTATGTTGGTAAATGTCCCTAGACATTTCAGATTCAAAAACCAAACTTTGAAAACACACAAAACCTGAATATTAGAATTACAAGCATCAGTAAGTATCTAGAGAATGAGAATACACCAATTTGACATGAACATTAGCTCAATGTGTGCAAAGTGATTCATTACTTATCACCTAAAACCATTCAATATTCCATCATCAATTCCACATTTTAGGCTATGAATAATTTCTCTTTGAATATAAAACCTACACCTGATTCTCTTCAAACCTTGCTCTACTGCCATCCAAGCATCTATAGCTCTGGTAGAGATTATCTGAAATACCCAGATATTAGATGGAAGTTGTGTTTACTTTATTCTAAAAATTCCTTCACTACCAGCCGAGCATCTATAGCTCTAGTGAAGATTATTTAGTTCTGGATGTTAGATTTATCTTTATCTCTTTACATGATATTTTATCTAGACATTTCTTCACTTCCAGTCGAGCGTCTATAGCTCTGGTGAATATTATCTATTTTTAGTTATATATTTGACTATATTTCCAACTCTTATTTTTTTATATATATCTCTTTCTTCTTTTTTCATGTCTCATATTTATCCTGTAGAATGGTACTTTGCAACAAAACCACCTGCCACCAAGGTTAGATATGAGGTAAGATTTTAAATAGTATATAAGATATTTTTCCCTAATTTACAAAACTAACAACTTCACACATCCAAAATTCAAACAATATTCTTTAATGTCTTTTGTGATACTCATAGATATTTTGCAATACAATTCCAATATTTCATGTTTGCATTATCTTAATTCACATTCATGATGACATAAAACAATATCTCATTTCCATTTTTCTCTAGGTTCCATAGGTTTTCAAAATAGGTAACTTCATCCTATGCGGTCCAGGATCAAAAACCAAACACAACCAATAAACGACCAGTGTATCAATCACACATACCTTAATTTTGAAACATAACCACCTGGAAATTGTATCAATTTGAATCACACCAAAATCATGAAACTCCAAAAAAATCTGGAAAATTCAATTTGTAGTTATGCTCAACAAGACACAATGGAAATGTGACAAAACTTACCACAACAACAACAACAAAATATTAACAACACCACACATTAACAACATCAACACATAACATAACGAACCAATATATACAATAATATACAAGTGAGATTATTTTCTCCCTGGATCCCAAATATTATCATCATTGAACAAACAATCCCTTTCATGGTATGCACATCTAAAATCCAACCACAAGGTAATAAACCAACCAAATATCCCCGTTTTAATCCCATTAGAAAAATTATAATGACATGCCAAATCAGTAGATAAGCAAAACGATGACAAATTCAAAATTCCTTCTTGTCTAATCCCTATAATGTACACATCATAAATCAATTCTAGATTGAGGATTAGACTAGTTGTTTCAAACATGAAATTCTGCAAGTAGGAATTTATTTGGAATAATTTCAACATCAAACACTTTCCTTTTATCATATTTACTGTCAAGACTTTAGGAGTTATATTCAATTCCTTATCAACAACATAAAATCTCAAAGGAACATCATACAACCTATTACCTGGAATTGCCATAAATAACAAAAGTATAGATTCTACCTTGTCATCCATGATCAAGACATCATGAGTAGCATTTACCAGAATTTGATGAATTATTTCAATTTTTTCCTTTTCTTCACAAGCTCCATCATGATCATCTTGTAGTACTTCATTTTCATCCACCACCTTATCTATTCTTGTGTTTGGCACATAATTTTATGATTTTCAAGATTTTCAAGATTTTCAACATAATGCGTATATGCCTAGTTCAATATCGTTACAAAGTATCTCATTAAATTTTTTATCATAATCCATGATCATGTTATTTAACCTAGGCTCTCTTTCAACACAAATAGGATTGGATACACCTTTCCAAGGCAGCCATAAGTGCGAAAAATCCATGGAAAAGTATTCGTTCAAATGCCTGCTCCATTCCCTGCTCAATAACAAACCATACTTATCAGGAATGTCAACAATGTGGATATCAATATAATGTTGTATTCTAGGTTCTGATGACAATTGAATGTGCACATTCTTAAGCATACCTATGACCTTTACCTCTATTTTATCCAATTGCACAACAATTTTATTTGAAGATGTTGGTTTAAAACCTAACTTTTGACAAACTGCAAAAGGCATCACATTACCTGAGGCTCCTGAATCCACCATACAATTGTGTAACTGTCTACCTATAATTTTAACTGTTAAAAAAAAAGGGGGAGCATCCTCTTTTTATTTTCATGCAACATATTGTATTTCATTTACTTTCCCAATTTCTTTGGTGTTTCAATTATAAAAAGCCTCCATTAATAACTTTTGTTGATTAGGTAACTTTGCAGCTTCAAACAAATTGATATTGGCCTTATTTCTATTAAGGTATTCAATGATATTATAAGTGATCTCTTTGTTATCTGGTACCTCATGTGCAATTTTAGATGCATTGAGAGAAGATGGAGGAATATAATTATTAACATAAGGAGGAATTTCAATATTGTTATGAGGAGTAGAAGTAGTTTTGAAAGATTTACTTTTACTTCTCAAGTTATAATTATGATTCCCCTTTCTATATTGTTTCAGGGTATGAATTTCTTCAATACCTTCTTCCTCTTCTTCTTCTTCATCATCATCACTTGAACCAATAATATCAATACAATAAGTAGAACTTTTGCCTTTAATATTTTCTTCCTCCTCATCATTTGGAACCCATTCCATTTTATCCAATCCCTATTGAATACAATTTGCAACACAACTAAACTCATTACAATCAAATTTGTTATGTTCACCAGTACGATGTAACCTACACCAACTATCCAATACAACTTCAGATACATTGATAGTTGCTATCTTATTAGAAGCATTACTATTGTTAGCAACAGGAGTTGGAAATTCTCCATTATTCAGTTTTGTATTGAAATATTTTAATTTTTGCATAGTAAACCTTCAATTTGATTGTGAACTTTGTGTGTTCTATTTTTACATTTTAACAAAATAATTACTTAACTTTTGGTACATTCTCGTTAGATCTACTAATTGAGTAGACTCATTAACAACATAAGAAGAATTACCTTGATTTTTATTTGGGACCTTTTGGTTTGATACAACATTTTGTGCACTCAAATTCATCCAACTAGGAGTGTTTTGATTAGGTATGATATTCAAAACATTTTTATGAGGTACAACATTTGCAAAATTTTTGTGAGACAAAACATTTAGCAAATTTTAATTAGGTAACACATTTTGATTCAACCATGGGTTTGGGTACATAGGATTACCTTGATTTTGTACGTTTTGCATGAGCATAGGATTACATTGTTGCATTTGCAAATTTTATGGGTTTTGAGAAAACATAGGATTACTCTGTTGTGTTTGCAAATTTTGAAAATGATTCAAGTTTTGTGTTGGTGCAACATTTCCAAAAGCATTAAACTATGGTGTATCATTATTTCTAGTTTTGTGCGCAACATAATGGATTTCTAAAAACATTGGATTTTTTTATGGTGCATATACCATTTGTTTTGGAATATGAGGAATCATGTTTAACATTGGGGTTTGATTCATTAAAGCATTATTAATCATGGGTATTTTATTTTACATACCAGGATATCCAATCGGAGGTAATTGACTAAGACTACAACTTGAAGACATCATTTATTGCTCCACGAAAAGCGCTTCTGTGTAAGCTCTGTTGGCAATTTTGGGTACCTTGGGTACATTGCATTTGCTCAAGTGAATATGTTGTCATTGATGTCAAGAAGCTGTTGAAGGAATTTGATTTTATGTAAAAGAATTTGTTTTGATGAAGGATTTGGCATGACAGGTTCAAAAGAAAGAAAAATGGAAAAATGTCGCGATTTCGCGACATGTTGCATTTTCGCAACTTTAGCAGGAGAGAGAAATATTTTTAGAAAAGTGTCACGATATCATGACATGTCGCATTTTCGTGACTTAAGTAGGTGAGAGAAATAATTTTAGAAAAATGTCGCGATATCGCAACATGTCACAGTTTCACGACTCAAAAGAGGAGAGAGAATGTTTGGAGTCAGAAATGTCATGGTTTTGTGACATATTGCAAGGAAGGTTGAACAGATGAAAAAGTGTCATGATTTCACGACATGTTGCAAGAGAGAGAGTCCAAAAGAAAAAGTGTCACGATTTCGTGACATGTTGCAAGAGAGAGAGTCCGAAAGAAAAAGTGTCACGATTTCGCAACATAATGCAGGAGAGAGAGTCCAGGAGAAAAAGTGTCACGATTTCATGACAAATAAGAAGACAAAATGGAAGCAAGATAAAGTGTCACAATTTCACGACATGCAGCAAAGGGAAGAGTCTGAAATGAGAAGCATCATGATTTCATGACAGGTTGCAGAGAAGTATGAAAGCCGAAAGCATCACGATTTTGCGACAGGCTACAAAGAAAACATACGAAAGCTAGAAGTGTCATGATTTCATGACAAATTCAAGGAGGAAGAGCTCAAAGGTGAAAGCATCATGATTTTGCGACATGTTCCATTTTCGCTAGTGCAAGCAGACAAGAGTGCTAGGAAGAGAAAGTGTCATGATTTCATGACAGTTTGAGATGGCAACGTACGAATGGAGAAAGTGTCATGATTTTGTGACAGAAACTAAAAGCATGTCTTCCATAGGTGAAGTGTCACGATTTCATGACAAAAGCAGAGAGGAAGGCTATGAAGACAAAAGTGTCATGATTTCACGACAGAAGTGAAGACAAAGTCTGCAGAGGTAGAAGTGTCATGATTTCATGACAAAAGCAGAAAGGAGGTCGACAAAGGGAGAAGTGTCACGATATCATGACAAAAGCAAAGTTGATGCTGACAAAGATAGAAGTGTTGTGATATCACGACAAGAACGTAGTTGAAGTCGACAAAGGCTGAAGTGTCGTGATATCATGACAAAAGCCAAAAGAAAGTGTACGGTTGCAAAGGTGTCACGATATCGTGACATGTTGTAGGTTCGAGGCAGAAGATACAGAAGAGTTGCAAAGGCAGTGAGGTCGACAAAGTTAAATTTGGGCAGACAAAGATTAGGGTTTGTAGCCGACATAGTTTAGGGTTGTGCAACCGACTAAGATCAAGGTTTTGATCTTGAAAGTGTTAGTATAAAAGGAGGGTTGTTTGGAGAGTTGTGAAGTGATCAAATGCATTGTTAAGGTGTGCAAGTTAAGTCCGTGGGGCACAGAGTGCAAGTCATGCCGAATCGACCTAAGTGCAAAGCAGAGCACACAAAGAGCAGAAAAGCGCAAATTTGTTGGGTGCATCATTTATGTGACATTTGAAGATGGTGCGTAGGCCTTGATGGTTTTGGACAAATCATTGAGAGGGATTGTTGGACAGATTTGAGCAAGCCTTTTTTGAGCTTGTGGAGTAGTTTGGGTAGGTTCTAGTGAGAACTTGCAAAGCAGATCTGAGACAAGTCTTGGTGAATACTTGAGTGAAGATCAAGCAAGCTTTAATGGAAGCTTGTGAACCACTTATGTGAACCATATTTGAGGACAAGTTGAGGACAAATATTGGTGTAGTTTCGAGGACATTTGTGCCAGACCGAAGGACTGTGTTTGGTGCAGATCAAAGAAAGAGAATGAGGACATTTGTGCTAAATCGAAGGACTATGTTTAGTGCAAATTCGAGGACCAGTTTTGGAGGTGATAGAGTTGAGGATAGAGGTCTCCAGCCAGAGCAGGGAGGACAGGTGTCTTTTGTGGATAGAGTTCCATTTTATAAGGGCAGTGGGAGGCAGAGGTCTTCTAGAGGATCACCATCCAGAGCAGAGCTAGGGGATTGGTGTCTCCTATGGGTTGGTGCCCATGAACACAAGATTAGGGGATTGGTGTCTCCTTGGGGTTGATGCCCATAAACATTGTAAATCAGGAAAGGTATTACCAGAATTTGATTGATAAGATTTAGTGAAAGATTTTATTCATGGACGTAGCCCAACCATTCTGAGTGAACCACACTAAAATTGTTGTTGCTTTGTGGATGTTTTCATGCATTGCTTTGATATTGCTATGGGTATATTGCTTTACTATTTTGTAATATAAAAGAAAAAGTAAAAAGAGGTCTTATACTGTTCACCGCCCTCTCAGTATAAGCTTATGTTCTTCAATTGGTATCAGATCATGTGCCTTCAAAAAGTTTAACAGCTTGAAGGAAAAGCTAGCAAAAAACACAATGGATTATTCAAGTGGCAATGCATCATCTATTCTCGATGGATCAAATTTTGGTATTTGGAGTGCAAGGATGAAGGTTCATCTAATGGCACTTGGGAATGAGGTTTGGGAAGTGATTGACTATGGGTACACTATTCCTGAACATGGTCCTTATACTAAATAAGATAGGCTCCTACATCAAAGCAATTCAAAAGCAATGAATGCAATCTTGAAAGGTTTATAGAAGGCAGATATTACCAAGGTGATTCACTGCAAGACAGCTAGTAAAATGTGGAAACAGTTGCAGGTGGTTCACAAAAGTGATGTAAATGTTTGAAAGGCTAAGTTGAGACACTTCAAAGGTATGTTTGAACAACTCAAGATGAATGATGATGAAAATATTAGTGACTACATGCTTCGTATGGATGAGGTTGTTAACTCCATGAAAGACTTAGGTCTTGAGCTTGCTAAAAATGATGTTTGTGATAATATTTTAAGATCTTTTCCTAATAGATTTAGTTAAAATATTTCTGCTATTGAGGAAGCTAAAGATTTGGATAAGTTGAAAAAGGATAAGCTCCATAGTATACTTGCAGCATTTGAGTTGAGAACTCAAGTGAAGGTTGATGTCAAGAAAGAGGCAACTTTCAAGGCTACCAAGAAATCCAAGGGTAAACGACTTCAAGAGAGTGATGAGTCTTCCAGTGATGAAGAGGCATTTTACAGCAAGAAAGGCAAGTTCTCTAGAAAGCACAAAAGCATGAAAAATATAAGATGTTTCAATTGTGGAAAGTTTGGTCATTATGCTACTGATTGTACTATTCCCAAGAATGAAAGTGATGAAGATATACAATATTCTAAGAGCATGGATTCTGAAAAGCATAAGCATCACAGGAAAAACAAATATGAGTGCAACAATCAAGGAAAGAGGTATTCTCACAAGCACAAGAAAATTTTATACCTAGACAAAGCAAGTAAGTGTTCTAGTAGTGATAGTGAAATTTCTTCAAGTGATACTAAAAATGAGATGTTGTTCATATCAAAAAAAGAGGAAGAACCGAAACATAGATTCATTATCATGAAATGTCTTAGATGTGGAAATTTTGGTCACCTTAAGGATGATTGCACAAATAATGATTTGGTTTCTAGTATGTATGAGGATGCTTCATAAAACTATAAGGAAGATGCATGTATGGTTTTTGAAAAATGTAGCACCTCTAGTGATAAGAAATCTGAAAAAGGCTTTGATGATTCTGAAAACAAACAAATAAAGGATCTTGAAAGTGAACTTACTAATGCTCTTAGTGTTTTGAAAAAGGAAAGAAAGAAGAATGCTAGACTCAAGGATAAGTTAGATGAATGTTGTATGGAGAGAGATGATCTTATAGAAAATCTTGATTTCTCTATAGCTAAGACACAAGAACTCAAGGATGAGTTAGAGTCTATGGTTCTTGAGTATAGTGAGTTAGAACAGAAAATGGCTTCTTTTAAAGAGGAAACTAAAGAGTACAAGGATAAGCTTTACAGATTTCAAGATAGCTCCAAAAAGGTTAAGTCACTCATCAAAGGTCAAAGAAAGACAACAGATAAAACAGGCCTTGGTTTTGTCAAGGAACAAGCTGGAGATTCTAGGAAGAGACTCCAAAAGGAAGAGAGTTCTGATGAGGAAAGTATTCCAAGGAAAGTATTCCAGATTATGAGTCCTTGGATGATAGATGCGCAGAAATAGAAAATAGAGTTCAGAATGAGAAGAAGAAGTTTTTGGGACCCAAGAGGTCAAATAGAAGTAAATTTCAAGGTAGATGTTTTGTGTGTCACAGGTTTGGTCACACGGCTTCACATTGCATGGCTCAAATAAAGAAGGTAAACAATAATTTTAGAAGTGCTAGTTTCTTTCAAGGGTATTGCTACTCTTGTCAATAGTTCAGGCACAAGGAAGTCTATTGCGAGGTAAATAACAGGAACAAATTTGATCATAGTAAGCTCGGCCAGAACAGGTTTTGGCAGAATTGGTAGATTCAAATAATAGGTATGCCTAAAAGAAATAACATTGTTACTTGTTATAATTGCAACAATGAAGGTCACACAGCTAGATAGTGTAGAGCTAAACTTCCAAGGTACAGGAATGGGAATAGTGGTATAAACAGGTCCAAGGATCAAGGCATGAATAGGGATGAGAACAAGAACAAGAACGATGGATGACAGGAACAGGAATATGGACAAAGAGTTCAAGAGAAGGCCCGAAAAGGAAGTCATAGATGCTGATGATGATCAGTGCCTAATGGGAGTTTTACTCCCACCCCGGAATTAATCACCTCATCGGGAGGTGGGGGAGGGACTAAGCTAAGAGGCTCATTCTTAGTCCTGAGCCCCAAAGGTGACCCTTTGCCATCGATGACAAAGGGGGAGAGATATGAGTAAGGGGGAGAGCTTCAAGTGAAGAGGAAAGCTTCAAGTCAGGGGGAGCAAAACTTCAAAGGAAGATTCTTGGCTGTTAGCATAGTTGGTTTCAGTTTTGGCTCTTGATAAGTGTTTTTTAGTAAAGGTTTACCATCAATGACAAAGGGGGAGATTGTTGGCAATTTTGGGTACCTTGGGTACATTGCATTTGCTCAAGTGAATAAGTTGTCATTGATGTCAAGAAGCTGTTGAAGGAATTTGATTTGATGTAAAAGAATTTGTTTTGATGAAGGTTTCAGCATGATAGGTTCGAAAGAAAGTAAGTTGGAAAAATGTCGCGATATCGCGACATGTCGCATTTTTGCGACTTCAGTAGGAGAGAGAAAGCTTTCTAGAAAAGTGTCACGATATCACAACATGTCACATTTTTGTGACTTAAGTAGGCAAGAGAAAGCTTTTTAGAAAAGTGTCTCAATATCGCAACATGTCGCAGTTTCACGACTCAAAAGAGGAGAGAGAATGTTCAGAGTCAGAAATATCTTGATTTCGCAACATATTGCAAGGAAGGTTGAACGGACGAAAAAGTGTCGCGATTTCGTGACATGTTGCAGGAGAGAGAGTCCAAAAGAAAAAGTGTCATGATTTCGTGACATGTTGTAGGAGAGAGAGTCCGAAAGAAAAAGTGTCACGATTTCGTAACATAATGTAGGAGAGAGAGTCCGGGAAAAAAAGTGTCACGATTTCACGACAAATCAGAAGACAAAATGGAAGCAAGATAAAGCGTCACAATTTCACGACATGCAACAAAGGGAAGAGTCTAAAATGAGAAGAGTCATGATTTCGTGATAGGTTGCAGAGAAGTCGTACGAAAGCTGAAAGCGTCGTGATTTCGTGACAGGCTGCAAAAAAAATGTACAAAAGCTAGAAGTGTCACGATTTTGCAACAAATTCAAGGAGGAAGAGCTCAAAGGCAAAAGCGTCATGATTTCATGACATGTTCTATTTTCGCTAGTGCAAGCAGACAAGAGTGTTAGGAAGAGAAAGCGTCGCGATTTCATGATAGTTTGAGATGGCAGCATACGGATGGAGAAAGTGTCACGATTTCACGACAAAAAATGAAAGCATGTCTTCCATAGGTGAAGTGTCATGATTTCATGACTAGAGCAGAGAGGAAGGCTATGAAGATAAAAGTGTCATGATTTCACGATAGAAGTGAAGACAAAGTCTACAGAGGTAGAAGTGTCACGATTTTGTGACAAAAGTAGAAAGGAGGTCGACGAAGGGAGAAGTGTCACAATATCATGACAAAAGCATAGTTGTTGCTGACAAAGATAGAAGTGTTGCGATATCACAACAAGAATGTAGTTGAAGTCAAAAAAGGCTGAAGTGTCGCAATATCACGACAAAAGCCAAAAGAAAGTGTACAGTTACAAAGGTGTCGTGATATCGTGACATGTAGTTTCACGACAGAAGCTACAGAAGAGTTGCAGAGGCAGTGAGGCCGACAAAGTTAAATTTGGGCCTATGAAGTAGGGTTTGCAGTCGACGTAGTTTAGGGTTGTGCAGCCGACTAAGATCAAGGTTTTGATCTTGAAAGTGTTAGTATAAAAGGAGGGCTATTTGGAGAGTTATGAAGTGATCGAATGCATTGTTAAGGTGTGCAAGTTAAGTCCATGGGGTGCAGAGTGCAAGTCGTTTCGAATTGAGCTAAGTGTGAAGCAGAGCGCACAAAGAGAAGAAAAGCACAAATTTGTTGGGTGCATTATTTCTATGACATTTGAAGATAGTGCGTAGGCCTTCATGGTTTTGGATAAATCATTGAGAGGGATTGTTGGATAGATTTGAGCAAGCCTTTGTTGAGCTTGTGGAGCAGTTTGGGCAGGTTCTAGTGAAAACTTGCAAAGCAAATCTAAGAAAAGTCTTGGTGAAGACTTGAGTGAAGATCAAGCAAGCTTCAGTGGAAGCTTGTGAACAACTTCTATGAACCAGATTTGAGGACAAGTTGAGGACATATATTGGTGTGGTTTTGAGGACATTTGTGCCAGATCGAAGGACTGTGTTTGATGTAGATCAGAGAAAGAGAATGAAGACATTTGTTCTAAATCGAAGGACTGTGTTTAGTGCAAATTTGAGGACCAATTTTGGAGGTGATAGAGTTGAGGACAGAGGTCTCCAGCCAGATCAGGGAGGACAGGTGTCTTCTGTGGATAGAGTTCCATTTGGTAAGGGCAGCGGGAGGCAGATGTCTTCTAGAGGATCACCAGCCAGAGCAGAGCTAGGGGATTAATGTCTCCTATGGGTTGGTGCCCATGAACATGAGATTAGGGGATTGGTGTCTCCTTTGGGTTGGTGCCCATAAAAATTGTAAATCGGGAAAGGTATTCCTATAATTTTATTGATAAGATTTAGTGAAAGATTTTATCCATGGACGTAGCCCAACCATTCTGGGTGAACCACATTAAAATTGTTATCACTTTGTGGATGTTTTCATGCACTGCTTTGATATTGTTGTGGGTATATTGCTTTACTATTTTGTAATATAAAATAAAAAGTAAAAAGAGGTCTTATACTATTCACCCCCCTCTCAGTATAAGCTTGTGTTCTTCAAGCTCCTGTAAGTGTAGTTATATGCCCCGTTATCCTAATGAACATCATCATTAATGGATCAAAATCTCCAAATTAGACTTAGATTATGGATGGTTCTACAACATTATAAGTATCAGTTAATCATGAGTACATATTATGGAACCTAGTATTAAATATACGTAATGACTCGTTAGGTTCTCTACGAGTGGAAGCAAATTATAAATAAACACTAGTTGGATCAATTGCAAATTTAAATTGAGTAATAAAAGCATTTTTAAGCATATCCCATGAATTTATTGAACTAGAAGGTAGAAAAACATATCAATCATAGGCTATCTCATCCAAATTTAGAGGAAACAACCTACATGTAATGTCCTCATGTTCAACTTGTAATTTGTACATGGCATCTATGTATGATTGTATGTGTTCTTCTTCCAATTGAGTACCATCATGCTTGTACTTTGGTACATATATATCCATATTCTTTGGCATATCATGTGTACCACCAACTATATTTAGTGGACTTCGTTGATTTCCCATCCATACCAGATTTGGTGCACCAGGTGCAATCATATTGACAAGTGGGGAACTAACAGATAAATTTGGATTTACATTAGAAGTATTGGTAAGGATCTTAGTTTGAGTCTTAATTCATATATGTTTCTTTGTTGGGGATAAACTTTGAAAGATCATAGAACCAGTAGACTTAGACCTAGTGATGATTTATTTTGACTCCAATTTAATGAAATCTCACTAATGACAATACAATACTTGAAATATATATTTTAATGAAGCAATGCAATTGCAATATTCAAGTATATAATGAAAACTTGAAGAACGAATGTGTAAGTTATTGAAACAAATTGCATGAAAACTAAAACCAATTACTAGCTTTTCATCTTCAGGCCCTCCTTCTAGGACCAATTTGTTGAGGAGTGATTTTGTCGACTCACAAAAACCACTCGACAACTTAGAATTTGAATTCTCTATTGAAAATAAAGTGATGTTTCTTCAAGGTTCTCACTTAATGTTTTATGTATCATGTATATGTGAAAATAAGTACTTGAAAAACTCTCTGTGGTTTGCAGATTACTTGTTAACAAGGGGACTAGGAATTATGTAAATTATTTCAAATTTATCATTTAAAACATCCCTTTCATACCCATTTAATTATCCAATAATGAAATAAAGTTTACTTTATGATGTTAAATCTATGTGTGCAACATTTACTTCATTATAGACCTTGGAGATCGAAACTTGGCCCTTACCAGAGCTCTGGCGATTTGGTGGGAAACTTTCTGAACTATCATCGACCAAGGCTCTAGGGTTTCTGGTGGGAATATTCTACCAGGGACTCAGGTGGTTTGCTGTTGTTTTTTGCTGTCGGATCTCTTGTTGCCCCTGGAGGGCCCAATGGGGTCTCCTCCAGGATTTATCGATGGGAAGAAGACCTCTTATGCCAAGATATTAAGAGAAAACCCTACGTCTTCCTCCGATGAAGCTCAGCGGAGTGCTTACCATTCGCTATCCAGGAATGCGGGCAAGGGTTCTCCTGTGCATAGAGTCAATGGATGTCTCCCACAATCCACTTACAGACCAAAGATTTTCATAGAACCAGAGCTGGTCAAGGACATGATCAATTAATGTGCTACTCATGATATGATTTGCAAATTCATGGGCATCCGACCCACCCTGCACTTTCTGCACTCCTAGGTGAGACAAAACTAGGAGCCTATCGGTGAGTACTCCTTATGGCCCAAAGCAATGGGTATTTTATTATTAGTTTTTCCTCCTTAGCAGATAGAAATAGAGCATTTGAATCAAAAAAGAGGAGCCATGGCCCGGCAGGGTTATTTGTACAACCATGGAGAGTGGGCTTCGACCCTCGCATTGAGCCCATGGCTGTCCCGGTTTGGATCCGGCTGTATGCTCTCCCGATGGAGTTTTGGGGTGAGCAGATTCTTGAACTGATAGGTAACTCTCTAGGTAGATATTTGGGAGTTTCCAAAGATACCATAGAAGGAAACACTGCTATTTATGCAAGAATTTGTGTAGAACTGGACATTAGCCAACCGCTACCAGCTGAGATGGAACTGGAGTTAGCAGGACACTCCTGGATACAACAGTTAGACTATGAAGCCCTACCTTTCCGATGTAGATTTTTCCATAAGCATGGCCATTTGGCAAGGTTCTGCCCAAATATCTTGAGCACCAAAGCAGATGCTCCATAGGGAATGCCAAATCGCCCCCGAGAGGGTGTCCACTCCGATAAAGGAACCACCCATCATTCCCCTTGGTTCTGATGCCTAGAAATATGGATTTGAACAGCAAAAGAGAAGAAGAAACAAAAAGAGAAATGGCAAGGAGCAAGCTCATCCCAAGCCAACCAACCGGTATGAAATCTTCAAATCTCTTGTGGATCAAGAAGACCAAATTATGGAAGGAGCAAATGGGAACCTTGAGGATAATATCATCCTTTCTCATGCTCCTCCCTCACCAACCCCTGTACTAGAACATGTGATTGACTCCTCTGAGATTTTGCAGCTAGAAAACCCAAGGGCATTGGTAATCCACTCCCCAGCATAGCCAGCTATTAAAGATGTCACCATGTGAAATGCAAAAAAGTTCAGAGAAAGACCATCTCTAGGGATTACCCAGGTGGAGAAGAGGTCGAAAAATAGTAATTCCCAAGGGGTGGGCAGGAAATCCAATAAGGATCTAATTGTAGTGCAAGGAGATAAGCTAATCAATGGAGGATTGGTGAGAACAATTGATTCGTATTGCTCCCAAGGTTTCCAATGATTATTCAATCTTGGAATGTGAGGGGTTTAAATAGTAGAACCCATCAATCTGCTGTTCAAAGACTTTTAGAGAGAAGTAAAACATACTTTCTGCTCATTCAGGAGATAAAAATGTCTTTAGACCTTATGAGTAAAACTGTCAGTCGAATGTGGAGGGGTGCTGGCCATATGGCTGTGGCTGCTCTAGGTGCCTCGGGAGGGATTGCTACTCTTTGGAACCCTTTGGCATGGATAGCAATACAACATATATCCTGGAGGGGTGTCCTCACATCTCTTTTTAGGAATATTGTTACAACTGAACAAGTCTTAATTACAAATTTCTATGGGGCTCAGAACATCGATGGTCAGCGATTTCAATGGAAAGTTGTTCAAAACATGAGGTCCTCCCGAGAAGATTTTGATTGGATTATTGCTAGGGACTTCAATGCCAAATTATCTGCTAGGGATCAGGAAGGTGGCATCCCAGTTTTCGATACAGGGGACCGGCTTTTTATTGCCCAAGTCCAGGCCTTTAACCTTGTTGATATCAAAGGCCCTGGTACAAACTTTACCTGGACTAATAAGAGAAGAGAGCCATACAACATGAGGGTTAAGCTTGACCGGTTTTTGGTCTCGGAGGAAGCTTATGTTAGATGGAATATCAAATTCCAGATTTTGGAGGGCCCAGTCTCAGATCACTCTCCCATTTTGCTGGAGGGAGGGACTATGTCAAGGCAGTATTACAAACCATTTAAATTTGAAAATTTTTGGTTGCAAAAAGAGGACCTCCGAAGGAAAATTCCACAGTGGTGGGAAGAAGGTCGTCTCCCTTTTGGGACAGCTATGTTCAAATTTCATAAAAAGATTCTTTTTGTTAAGAGTAAACTAAAATAGTGGAGGCAAACTAACAAATCTGATTTCTAGCTCCAACGAGCTCCCTTGTTGGCCAGATGGAATGAGGTGCAAAAATAATTCAGGGAAGGAACCATTTCTGAGCATCTTAAATTCGAGGATGATGCTTTACACAAAGCGGTTGAGGACATTGATAATCAAGAAGAGATCTACTGGAAACAGAGAGCAAGAAACACATGGTTATTAGAAGGAGACAAATACAAAATTTTTCCATCGCTCTGCCTGTGCTAGAAGACAATTGAATAACATGGAACTCCTTCAAGATGAGAATGGAAACTCTTTTGACACTCTCCCTGATATGCACTCCCACTCAATGGAGTATTTCTCAAACCTCTTTAAGGAAAGTATGGAGCATGATGTGGAAGCCCAAAATGAAGTCATTGATGGAATTCCCTCTATTATCTCTCATGAAGAGAATCAGGCCCTTCTTAAGCCCATTGATCGTGATGAACTCAAGAAGGTGGTCTTTGGGATGTGCACTGGAAAATCGCCTGGTCCTGATGGCTTCCCTATTGAGTTTTTTCAAGCCTTCTGGGATATCCTGGAGGAGGATGTGCTGGCTGTCATTGAGGAGTCCCAAACTAACAAAAGAATGCTCAAGGCTCTAAATCACACCTTTATTTCCTTAATTCCAAAAGGAGAGGGGGGGCTCACATTTTTTATTTCAGACCTATTGCCTTATGCAATGTGATTTACAAAATAATCACTAAAATTATGGCTGAAAGACTAAAACCTCTTCTTCAAAATATAATCTCCCCCGAGCAAGGGGGTTTTGTTGAAGGGAGACAGATCTTGGATGGAGTGATCTTGGATCAGGAGGCTATCCATACTATGCACAATTCAGGTAACAAAGGAATGTTCATCAAACTGGATATGTCTAATGCTTATGATAGAGTAGAGTGGGGCTTCTTGGTCAAGATGTTGGCAGCCTTTGGTTTTTCTTAGGACTGGATTGCCTGGGTCATGAGCTGTATCTCTACGCCTTCATACTCTGTTTTAATTAAGGGGCTTCCCTCACCACCTTTTGGAGCCTCTCTGGGTCTCCGCCAAGGAGACCCTTGCTCTCCTTATCTCTTTCTCATCTTGGCTGAAGGATTAGGCAAACTCATCTTGAGAAGAAGACTTCAAGGACAGATAACAGAAATTAAAATCGGGGCTGAAGTTTTGACTCATTTACAGTTTGTGGATGATACTAGATTGGTGGGAGTGGCCAGCCTCAGGGAAGCAATAGGAATCAGATATTCTCTTAACGTCTACCTCCGGGCCTCTAATCAAGTCATAAATGAAACAAAATCCAAAGTGGTCTTCTTTAATCTTAATCAAAGGTCACAAGACAGAGTTATTGAGATTTTGGGATTCACTAGGACCTCTCTTCCTATTGTTTACCTGGGGGTTCCTCTGCATTTCAAAAAACTGAAAGCTGATTTCTGGAAGGACATTTTGGATGGCATAAAAGAGAGAATGAATCACTGGTCTCATAGATGGTTAAGCTATGGGGGCCGACTGAATTTCCTGCAGTCTGTTATTCAGGCAATGCCAATTTATAAATTCTCTATTCTTGCTGCCCCTCCATCAATTTGGAAAGAGCTGGACAAAGTGGCTAGAAGTTTTCTTTGGGAAGGTGCCAAAGGAGAGAGGAAATGGGCCTTGGTTGGATGGGATAAGGTCACCCAACCCAAGGAAAAAGGTGGGCTGGGATTAAGAAGCTCCAAGTTTAACAATCAGGCTCTGGCTGGTAAACTATATTGGAGGTGGATTTCCCAGCCAACGTCCCTCTTTAGCCAAATCCTCTCTAGTAAATACTTGGGTCTTGTTCACCCCAATGACTTGGGTCGCTTTCCTTTGGAGGGTAATGGATCATTAGTGTGGCAGGCGCTCAAGCTTGGATCTCGCATTATCAAAGATCAATTGTTCTGGAAAGTTGGGAGAGGGGAGAAGGCCCGGTTCTAGACTGATTCTTGGGATCAAAATCCTCCCATTCTTGCTGTGTTTCCTGAATTACATCCGTTAAAATCAGCTCTAGAAGATAAGGGATGGATCCATATTGAGAGCTACTTCAATACTAGCCAATTGGGGGAGTATAAGGTTCAAAAATTCAAGCAGCTGGGTGAATGGCCTATTCCAATCCCTCCGGAGCAGGCTCCAACTCTGGAAAAACTCTTGCCAGAACGGTTTCTTACTGGGAGAGATGAGGAGGATGAGCTTGCCTGGGGCTTTGGGAACCTTGGGGTTTATACTGTGAAGGAGGGCTATGATTCGATCCTTCCAGAGCCCCCCCCCACACTCTTTTCTAGTTCAAGAATGGAGGAAGATTTGGCATCCCAAGGGCTAGCCGAAAGTGAACTTCTTTGCCTGGCAGCTGATGCACAATGGAATCCTGACCTTTGAAAATCTCAGAATCAGAGGCATCATTGGTCCTTCTCAGTGTGTTTTATGCTATAGGAATGAGGAAACTATAGATCATCTTCTGTTTGATTGTCCTTTCACACAATAGATTTGGCATCGTTGGTTCTCCCATTTTAAACTTCAGGATATTGGAGACTTGTATCGGACCAATTTATGGGAAAGCTGGAAGAGAGGTAGATTTACATCTAAAGCTCTTCGAACTAGCTGGGAGCTTGGTTTCCTTTTTATTTGGTGGCAGGTGTGGTTGGAAAGAAATGCTCGTATTTTTCGTGAAACCTTCTCTTCGATGGATGGGATATGGCAGGTCATCTGGAGCAAAGTTGTGGAAACCGTTGCCATATATGCTGAGGAGGAAAATAAGCCTGCTTCTAAGCCTCTGGAAGAGAGAGCTGCTGATCTTGAGAGACAGGTAAGAAGTTGTTGGAAACCTCCCCTAGAAGGCTGGATCAAAATCAACATTGATGGAGCTACAAAAGGCAATCCGGGAAATGCTGGAAGTGGAGTAATCTGCCATGATCATGCTGGGGCTGTGCTCTATTGGGAATTGCAAGGTCTGGGATATGCCACAAACAATGAAGTCGAGGCCTTTGCTATTAAATATGCTTCCATCTGGGCCGTCAAGCAGGGTCATAGAAAGATAATCATTGAGTCTGATTCCCAAATCCTGGTTGGCGCTCTTGATTGTATGAGGAACTTTGCCTTAAAAGCTTGGAGGCTACAGATTTTGGTCTCCAAAATTAAAGAGCTTTGGAAGGAATTAGAGGATGTGATACCTATTTATGCTCGTAGATCTCTTAATAAAGCAATTGATTTCCTTGCTAAGATGGGTGCTGAGAGAGAGGTTGGGATGCATCTGCATAGTAATATGCCTATGGAGGATGCAAAGATTAGACAAGGCCTTGAACAAATTTTGAAATAATGTGCAGTGTTTTTTATGCTAAGGAAATTTTTTGTCGCGATATCGCGACATGTAGTGCTGTCGCGGCCTCTAGCTGGAAGCTGTCGCGATATCGCGACAGGTTGAGCCTCCACGGCCTTTGGTGGGTTTCTATTGTGATATCGTGACATGTCACGCTATCGCGACATGTCACGTTATTGCGGTCCTTGTTGAGATCCTATCGCGATTTCGCACCCCTTTTGAAGTTGAAAATCAAAGTTGAAATTTCGTCGCGTTATCATGACAAGTTGGAGAGTGGGAAGCTGCAAGGTAATATTGTCACGATATCATGACACGTTTGGCACTTAAGCAGCTGGGAGGAAAATTATCGCAATATCGTGACCTGTAGCACCGTCGCGGCCTCGAGATGGAAGTTGTCGCGATTTCGTGACAGGTTGAGCCTTTGCGGCCTTTGGCGGGTTTCTGGTGCGATATCGCGACATGTCGCGCTATCGCGGCTCTTGTTGAGATTATGTCACGATTTCATGCCTCTTTTGAAGATGAAGAGCAAAGTTGATAATTCATCGCGATATCGCGACAGTTTGGTAAACTGGAAGCTGCAAGGTATTTTTGTCGCGATTTCGTGACATGTTTGGCACTTAAGCGGTTGGGAGGATAATTGTCGTGATATCGTGACCATTTTGTGGCATGAGTGCCGTTTAGAAACTTCGTCGCAATTTCGTGACTCCTTTTGCGTGCGGCTGCCGAGGGCCCTTCCTGTCGCGATATCGCGACATGTCACGATTTCGCGACATGTCGCGATCTCGCGACATGTCGCGTTATCGCGACTGTTGGCGCCGATGCGGTCGAGACGGGGGTGATTGTCATGATTTCGCAACATGTCGCAATTTTGTGACATGTCGCCTTTTCGCGCCCTCTTTTTTTCTTTGCCCTATGGTTGCTAGTGTTGCCTTTGTGCTTTGCCCTTGTTGTGTTGCTCTTTGCTCTGGATCGGGATGTGTTCTCTCCCGTTTGTAATTGGTCTTTGTATTAATACAAGTTTTCATTTTTTCAAAAAAAAAAAAAACATTTACTTCATTATATGGATACAATATCTCAATAAAATACCTTTAAATAAATTTAGCATTTATAAATCTAGCATTTTAAATAAAACTTCTCCTAACTTTAACAAGATCAAAGGAAATTAAATAGACCTTTAAATAGCACAAGTTATTATGATTCAACTTCCAAGGTCTATTTGATAAAGTAACTATTTGTTCAAATCCCTTTATGAAATTATGTCCAAAATATCAAAGAAGTGAACAAATTGTTGTAATGTCTTGCCCAATTTATAAGGTATAAAAACCTTATTAATAATAAAACCTTAGGGCTTAATGTAAAATTAATTTATAAACTTTAACTTTATAATAAAGTAAAGTTCATAAATTAAATTTTCTTGTAATATTTACTTTTTAAAATATTTATGTAGTTAAATATTTCACAAAGTAAATATAATTTCAACTATAAAATTTGGACTTTCAGAATGAATAATCATTATGCGAGAATGAAATCCAAATCTGAATTCTTTGACAGATATCAGTTTTAGTTTCTCAACCTTATGAGATTAAGGTTGGAAATAAAACAATCATTTATCCTTTTAAATTTATTTATTCAATAAATTTATAAATAACCTTAGTTGATAAAGTTTAACTATATAAAAATTAACCGGTTACGTATATAAAATTATCAATATGAAAAGAATAAAATTTACACGATGATTAAAGTTTAGAATCTAAATATTATCTCATATTAAAGACTACTGTGACAGAACATAGATATATTAAACCAAATTATTGTTTACCAAACACCTACAATAACACAATAAATAAGGGCAATCTTCAAGGAAATTTATTCAAAAATTAATAATTATATTAATCATCCTTTCAACATCCGAATACAACATTGCACATATCCAAATCCAATATGACCCAATATAATTAAACGATCTTACATTTATGCTCCTACTTCTCTCTATGTATTCCACATCCATTGTATATTTCCTGACCTCTTTGATTCCTCTAAGATTTCCTCCTTTTATCTGCACAAAAATTCAACCTTCATTTTGGTTTTCATTTTCTCTTTTATAGATGTGAAAATTCGTTTTGCCACTTCATACTTCATTCATTCCGTTTTCATAACTTATATTGAAACAAATTTTCAAAACTGTTATTTTGAATTAATTTTAACCCTCATGACAAAGAACTTCTACGCATATATGTTATCATAAACTAAACAATTCATTCTCTCTAAATCATGTTGGCCAAAAGGAGGGCATCCTCACTTTCAAACCTATATGACGACCAATACCTCGAAGATGAAGAACATATAGTCCCCAACAAATATTATCTACGTAACACAAATGTGTTCTTCATAAATTTCTATTTGGATACACCATTGCGCATATTTTCTTCAAATTCACTCTATTTTGCTCCCTTCGGATATCTTCAAGTTTTAGATAATATTCAAATTAATTATACTTGTAAATTAGCTTTCTTTTGCCCTACGAGCTGCAATGTTTAAAACCTCTTAGATGAATTACATATTTGAATCATCAATCAGTGTTGCAAAAATCCTTGATATGCTGCTACATTTGACGTGAATATTAATAGAACACTTTTTCCATTTATTTTACTTCTGTGTTGTCAATAGTCTTTAACTGCTCATGTCACTAGCATGTCAACTATGCTGAATAGACCTGGTTTACCTTAGAACTGCACCACACTATACCTTCAATGGTAATAAGGTTTTTTTTGGATATTTTGAATTCGAATAACCTATTATTTCAGACTTTAAAACATACCATTAATTTTATAATATGATATCTCCCCTTTGCATATACTATGGAACACATCACTTGTCCTACGGATGTTGCATGCATAGATAAACTCACCCAGTCGTAAATCCTCCTGAATACTATCCACTGCCATGGTCTTCTAATATTCTCTGGAAACCATGCTCGAAAACTTGAACCCGCATTACTTTTAAAAAAATAGCTAGCTTGCGCGAATGAATTCATTTGAAACTGGTAAAAACGTAATATCTTCTGCAAAAAGACATTACCACTGAATCCTCTTCATCAACACTTTTTGAAATAACATCGTGATAAACATCTGTTGCACCCATTATCATAAAAAACTTGGATAACTTGTCAATCATCACTGTTGCATTTAGGAATCATCATCTTCGGTATCTTAGTGACTGCATCCATAATGACTACAACTGTTTGGCATCTAGGTGAGAACGTTCTCTAGCAGGTGTCTCGGTAACGGTGACTTCCCAACGGTGTATCCTTGATAATGAAACATCATCTACTACAGCGTATTCTGTAGTAATGTATATTCGGTAGCAGCATATCTTCAGTAGTGAAACATCTAGGCGACAACAGTGTTACATCTGGTGTACATTAACATTAACCATACCCTAAATGTGTAGTGGTGATATTTTACAAATCATCCGAGCACAAGCTCTAGCCTGAATCCTCCATGCAAAGCCTTACACCCACATCTTGTCATGATTTTGCATGCAGGAAGAAATTTGGCAATCATTTTGCAAGACACATCACCCTAGACAATAATCAATCAATACAAAGTACTTACAAAATGTTACATCCAATACCTCAATCGTGCATAAACAACAACATATATTTTTTTTATCACGAATCGAAGTCACCCTAAACAATATTCCTCATCCAGCAAGATCATCCACCATTTATTTATATTCGTCTGCCTAGAAACTTCCACGTCCAAACGTTCCTCTTGGTGACCTCATTTTTCCATTTGCTTTCTTCAAACACATGCTGATCATTCAGAATGCGGGACCCACTTTTGATGAAACTTTTACATCAATTACAAGGTCCACTTTGACGATCAATCAAAAGAACCTACGAAAATCAAAGAAAACCTTTATTAAATTAAATAATAAAAAATTTAACCATATTATTTAAAATACCCATAACAAAACATACAAATTAACATTTACGTAACATATACAAGAAAAAATATCATAAATGCCACATATAAAAGACACTATATATATACAAAATAAAATAACATAACAAACTAACTACTAACACCAAATATAATAACAAAATAAATTACATGACTAAATTAAGCAATACAAAGTATACATAAGACTTAAAACAAAACCTAACAAAATTTTATAAAATTTTACATAACCTCTTAACACAAAAGAAACTCATAAAACAAATTACAAAACCCCTACAAAGTATAACCTATAAAAACTAATAACCAAAAAGAAGTCCTTTTTATATAACCAACTTAAACATGATCAAAACATATAGACAAAATGACTTAATCATTTGATTATAGAATGATTCTTGCAATTATAACTCAAAATAAACTCGTATCACTAGGTGACTTCTGGTGATAGATCCTGCTATAAGACAAATCACATAAAAATAAATATTCTTGATATTCCAATGGTGACAATATGAACTATAAACGTAGGCAATGCATTGGCATTAACTTTCAAATTTCAAGTGGATCCCCAAATTTTGGGATCGTTGTGAAGGATTCACAACA
The DNA here is from genome assembly GCA_028583015.1 of Wollemia nobilis. Classification (NCBI taxonomy): domain Eukaryota; kingdom Viridiplantae; phylum Streptophyta; class Pinopsida; order Araucariales; family Araucariaceae; genus Wollemia; species Wollemia nobilis. The sequence continues at coordinate 4,285,902 of JAQPPZ010017000.1, read as the reverse complement.
GGAGTGTGATCTGTGAACCAGCTATGAAGATATAGTTCTTCTATGGAGAGAGATCCACAAACCAGTTGAGCAGATAAAGGTCTCTTAGATCAAGTTCCATAAATTAGACAAAAGGAGAAAGAGTTCTCCTGTGGAGAGAGATACACAAATTAGAGCATAGGGGATTGGTGTATCCTTTGGATCGAGATCCATAAATAATGTAATAGGGAATTGATTCCCAAGAAGATTTTTGAGAAAATTTAGTAGAAATATTTTCTCTATGGAGTAGCCCATATTGGATGAACCATGTTAAATTGATATCTCTATTATGTGTGATTTATATTGCATTGCTTTGATTATTGATATTGACATTTACATTGATAATATTGTAAAATATTGTTTGGGAAAGAAAAGTAAAAGTTGATCTTATATTGTTCACCCCCCTCTCAGTATAACTTTTTGTTCTTCAATTGCATCAGAGTGGTTTCCGTTGAAGTAGTTTAACAACTTCAAGGAAAAGTATACAGGAACACAGATGGCATCTCAGAGTGGATCTTCAACAAATAAGCACCATTGTTTGATGGGAATAATTATGCTTTCTGGAATATAAAAATTAAGACTTACTTAATGGTACAAGGATATGAGACATGGCAAGTAGTTGAGGATGGATACACACCTCCAGATAGTCCTCCTATAGATAAAGATGGTAAGATCCTACATCTGTATAATACAAAGGCAATGAATGCAATATTAAGTAGTTTACATGGAGTGTTTATAAAATTTATGCATTGCAAATCAACAAAAGAGATTTGGAAAAAGTTGAAGAAAACATATGAGGGAGACAAAATGTCGAGATGGTAAAATTACAAAATTACAAGAAAATATTTGAAGACTTTAAGATGAAGGATGTGGAAGACATTTCTACATAATTAATTCATGTGGATGAGGTTGTTAACTCCATGAAAGGACTTGGGTTTAAAGTTGAAGAATCAAATGTTTGTCACTCCCTATGAGATATAGTGAAAATATTTTAGCCATAGAAGAAACAAGAGATATTGAAACTTTGACTAGGGATTATTTTCATAGAACTCTCATAGCTTATGAGATGAGAATAGGAAAGGATAGTATCCCAAATAAAGAGGTAGCCTTCAAAGTAGCAAAGAAGACAAAATATACGAAGTCTGATTCAAGTGGTGAGTCATCCAGTGATGAAGAAGTAAACTATGACATAAGGAACAAGAAGGACTCAAGAAAGCACAAGGGTACTAAAATAATTAAGTGTTTTAATTGTGGTAAATATGATCACTATGCATATAATTGTCTAGAAGCTAGAAGTAGTAGTAGTAAAGAGAAACAAGATCATAATATAAGGGAAGCAAGAAATTCCAGGTATGAAAAGAAAAATAGGTATGGACAAAACAAGCATGACAAGAAGTTTTTTTAGAGGCATAACATGAGTTTCTATGTAGACAAGATATGCAGAAGTTCAAGTGATAGTGATGGAAGATCCTCAGATAATGAAGAAGAAGAAATTATTTTCTTGGCAATAGAGGAAGAAGGAAGTGATCCTATTGAAGATAAATCTGAAAAATATGAGGATGCTATTGAAGAGAAATAAGTAGAGGAAGATTAAAAAAATGAAGAGGAAGGAGTAGTATATTTAGGAGCTAAACTTATTTTTGCTCTTAAGGAATTAATAAAGGTTAGAAAGGAGAACTTAAAACTCAAGATTCAATTTCAAGAATGTGATGAAGAGAAAGGAAAGCTTATACAAGATCTGACAAATTCAATAGCTAAGACAAGAATATTTAAAGAAAAGTTAGAAATAAAAGTCTTAGAATGTTAGATATTAGAGTAAGAGGTAGTATTTCTAAGGAATGAAATAGAAGAGTCTAAGGACAAGATACATAGGTTTTTGAAAAGTTCAAAGACTATGCATAAAATTATCAATGTACAAATACCTTCATCTAACAAAATAGGACTTAGTTTTGAAGAAAGACAAGAGAAACAAGAAGAAATGTCAAGCTCAAGATCCAAAGAGGAAGAAGCTTTAGAAGAAGAGTGTAAAGGATAAAGTGAGACTTATGTGAATAAAAGTTTCACCAAGAAAGGAAATAATGCACAAACAAGGAACATGGAACATCACAGGGAAGAAAGGACTAAGATACCAATGGGTCCAAGGAAATATTTATTCAAAGGACATTGTTTCTCATGTAACAAGTTTGGTCATAGGGCTATGCATTGCAAGACTCATGAAAAGAAGGATTATGGTATTACTAAGAGGAACTTCAAATATGGACATTTATTTCAAGGGTATTGCTACTCTTGTAATCGATTTCATCATAAAGCAATTCATTGTAGGATTCATAATAGAAATAAGTATGGCTTCACCAGGAGGAACTTCAAGACATTTGCGCCATCTAGGAACAACAACATTAAGTGTTATAAGTGCAATAATATTAGGCATATGCCCATGTGGTGTAAAATAGATCTTCTAGAGCTTCTAGAGACAAGCCATAACAAGGATACTCAAATGAACAAAAAGGGTATGTTGAGAAAGTAGGTTGACAAAGGAAAAGAGCATTGTATGTTGGGAATAATTTTACTCCCACCCCAAAATTAATCACCTCAAAGAGAGGATGTGGGGAGGGGGTTGAGCTAAGAGTATTATATTTATCCCCAAAGGATTCCCTTTGCCACTGATGTCAAAGGGGGAGATATTTGAGTTAGGGGGATCAGAGTTGGAAAAAGGAAAAATGAATGATTAAGGAAAAGGGTTGCCATATTTGACAAAGGGGTATATTGTTGAAAATATTGAGTAAGTTGTGTTTTCTTTGATTTCAAAAGGTTTTATGTCAAAAGGTTGATGTCAAAGAGCACTTTTATGGCAGGAATATTATTCTATGGTCGATATGGTTGAGATTGATCAAGGAAAATTTCATCCCAAAAGTAAGAAAATTGGTCAAAAAGAGGAGGCATTTCAAAAGGAAAAGAAAGCAAGCTTAAAAATAAATAATAATATTATATTATTTTGACAAAAATAAGAGGTTAAAAATAACAAGGTTCTAAATTATGAAAAATATATCCCTAACAAGGTCCATTGAGCAAGTTATAAAGGTTGAAATTTTTTTAAATTTATTTAAATTAAAATATTTTAACCTAAGGTTAAAATTTTAATTTAAATATTTATGGAACCAAAATTGTTTTCAAAATAGTGCAAATGAAAAAGGGTCGATGTTTTTAATTTTTTTGGAATGCATATAAAAGGAAGAATTTTTTCAAAAGTTGAGGTGGTGTAGAAATAAGTATGCATCATTCATGAGGGGAAGAGACCAAGCATAAGTCAAGTGAATTATTCGAGGAGGATGTTTTTGAAAATTATGGAGAGTACAAAGATAATTCCAAAGCACTAGCTAGCATAGATGATATTTAAGACATGGATAAGGTTATTACAAAGGTTTGGTCATGGTTTCAAATCCCATACAGTTGGTTTTTGTGGAGGAAATAACTTTTCATTTTTGCCAAAATTCGTGAGAGGCCGACATTGTATAGGATAGTGTCCTTTGGTTCTCATTTTGGCGTGTAGCCCAGGTGGTAGCCTAGCCTTGGGCTTGAGCATTGTGGTGGCTTAGATCATGGGTTCAAGCTTGAGTGGTGATCGTTGAGACTTTTACAATATGTTTTCAATAATAATACTAAAGGTATGCTTTTTAATCAATGTGCTTCTTGGAAATACGTAATTTAACTTTGAGGCTTTGAAATAGTGAAAAGAAAGTAAGTGAAATTGATTAGGGAGTCATAATGGGTGTTAATTAATATTTTCTTTTGGTTGCTTAGAAATTAAACCAAGTATTGGAGATTATAAGGTGTAAACAAAAGGATTTTATTTTGATATGTGTTGAATATTATTTTGAAAGAGGAGATTATAAGGTGTAAACAAGAAACTTTATTTTTGATAAATGTTGAATATTATTTTGAAAGTGGAGTGATAAGGTGTATTTGTGACTTGACATTTTATTGTATTTCTTGTATGGTGAAATATTTGTTGAGGTAAATATTCTTGTGGAAATTTTGAGATAGACTATTGCTATCGAACCTGGAATTGACAAAAGGATATGGTTGTGAGTAAAATAGGTTTTGAAGACATATATCCATCAAATAAAAGTGGTATGGGCACATCATATTTTATTTTAAATTTTGGAATGAATTTTTTTCACATACCACCATGGAGGACTATTCTTAAGTTGCTATTTGTATAATTCTATCCGGTTTCAATGCTTAATATAGTTGCATTGTATTTGTCAAAATAAAATAATGTTATGTTGCTTGATTGCAGGAATATTTATTTTCATAGGTGGAAGAATGCCCACCAAAGGGAAATGATGACTATGACAAATCAACAGGTAAAGCTCACAATCCTATCATCACTAGTTTCCTCCCTGTTGGTGGTGTTACTTGAGTATTACTCTAAAAATTCTTGCACAATCAAAGGAAAAAAGGTGAAGGTGATGGGGGATACTAAGCATATGCATTGAGTGCTTGTATGTCATTTGTGTGTGTTTTATATTTGATTTCAGGATTAATTTGCATTAGTTTTGTTTAATATAATTTTACTTTGAAAATACACATTAATAATTTTTTGCATTTTACAAATTATTTTAGAAAATATCATGCAATGATTTTGTGAAATATTTAAATGGATCAATTTAAAAAAAAATAAAGGATTTATTTTATTGAGCATGCTTGTTGGATCTAGTTGATCTTATTTTAGAAGTAAATTAGGTAGTTTTTTTTTTTTTTTTATGAGCTTGTTCAATTTTACATTGGAAAAGAAAAACTACCTTGTAATAAATCTTTCCTTCATATGGCTACTTTGGGAAGGTTGAAATAGTGGATAAGATTCTGCACTTATCTCTATGGATTTCCTTTCCATATATATATATATATATATATATATATATATATATATATATATATATATATAGATATGTATATATATATATATAGATATGTATATATATATATATGTATATATATATATATATAGATATGTATATATATATATATGTATATATATAGATATGTATATATATATCTATATATATATGTATATATATAGATATATATATATATATATATATATATATATATATATATATATATATATGCATATTTTCTGAAATAAAGAAAGCAAAAATAATAATAAATAAAATATTTAAATATTTAGAAAGATATTTCTTGCCTAATAAGAAAGCGAGCTATAAATGTCCATAGAAGTTATGGAAAAATAGATGAGGTTATGCTATGTTATGCTAGAGAGGGAAGACGAGCGAAAGATACACAAGCAAAGTAGAGTCATCCTTTCTAGGAGACCAAGTTGGGGTTTTCTTATCCATATTCGTTCTTTGAATGCTGAAAAATTTATCTCATGTTTTGAGTATTGCTTCTATTATAAGAACGTCTTATTTATACTATAATATTATGCTGATGCACATATGTCAAGCAATCTGGAATAGCTGTAATTTTAAGTAAGTGTAATATTTATGTACGCCCAATAGAAAGGCTAGTAGTGCCTAGATGGTCCTAATACAAAACCAAGAATTGACTTGCATGATACTTGATTATTCAGATACGCTTTACCGTCTACTATAATTACCATAATATATGATGGTTAAGAAGGATTTTAAATGACTATAAATCTATGGTTTTATTCAAGTATATCAATTTGCTAACATCTGCTAATGTGAAGTATATTGTTGGGCTAGCACAACATCATGTCTCCAACCTTTTTATTAGGCTTAGACCGTGACGATCTCTCCTCTCAACCAATGGGATGGTAAAGTCATCGAATCTAACCTTGGCATAGTATAATTTTGCATTAATATCATCCAATACAAATCTTATAACCTATGTTATGTAGGCTAATATATATTTCCAACATCAGTATATTTCAATAGTATAATCCTATATTGAAATTTAATTTCACTTTAATGTCTCTCCCTCCATTGACTTTGTCGGGCTCCAATGAGCATGCTATACATGGGAAGACTATGTTTTAACTTGATTCCAATAGCATTTGATGACCACTAATCACTATAATTGGCATTCTATAAATAAAATTTTGTAAATCATGACTGATGGTTTAGTAGGGCCAGGGGTTCGAAAGAGTTTGATCTAAACACCAACATACCGATAGTTGCCATCTAAAATTCTCCTTTGTGTGAATCTATATATTGATATGTCACTACCAACTTTTCTTAAAAAACCTATGAGTGACATCTCGTATGCCTGTAAGAGTACTTTCAAAATTTGAAGGCAATTATACAAGCCTATCCATACACTGGTCAAATTCATCGATAATTCTATTCAAAGGCACTGTTGGTCAGACTTCTTGTTGCAGTTCAAGAGCTAGCAATGAATAGGTAACTATAAAATTTCTCACTAAACAACTGAGGACATACTATGACCAAAGCCTGCTGCATTTTCTAAGCACCCAAAATATAATAGGAATGATTCACTACTCACCTATGTATGGCATATCCATATGAATTAAATATATCTGCCACCTGTTCATCCTCAGAGCCATAGTTGCCATCCTTCATAGAATAGATTAGTCCTTATGATGATTTTATCATATAAATTCTATATCACTCTCTCCATAGAGAATTAGTGGAAAACATCGTAAATTACCCTTGCATGGAAAAAACCACGTATGTTTTATATTTTCATGTACTTTGTAGAATGTTGGCATGTGACTTAGCAGAATACAGTCATAAAATACAGGTAATTCCATAATGTCTACATGTGGATAAAAAACATACCAACACCCTTAAAATGTATAGGCCTATCGGATGCATTCATATTATGAAAGGAGTGTAGGTATTATTGTTTTAGAAAGTGAATGAAGAACTTAAATCATAATGGAAATTATTTTGATTCCTCCTCTATCATATATTTATAAGTGTTTATCTCTTATTTAGAAATATATTGTAAAAAAAAACATAAATTAATCTAGTTGGAAATTTTATATAAACATGGTTGAAAATAAATAGATAAACAAATTATTATGAATGTTGAAAATATAGTTTAATAAGTAAGAATTACAATCTTTATGAATAGGAGTAGATAGCACAGTCCTATTTGATTTATGATTCAAATTGTAAAATTATATATTTTGCATGTAAATTGATTTGAATAGATAAAAAACTATTTTGTATTTTACAATGATCAACCATCTAGAAGAATGGAAAATTTTCTAGTTTTGGAAGGATTGGATTGGTGTCCATTCATTGGGAAGAGGTATGGGACTCTTCCCTAAGTTTTATTATATTCCAAACAAATTATGGTTGGAATTATGAATCAATCCTTATTTATGAAAATATTAAGGATGGATGAATCATATATTCATGATTGGTGATTTCTTTGTATGTGATATACATTTGACAAATATGCAATGCATGATTGCATATAAAATGATGAAAATGATTAATGGGATTAAGAATTAATCCTTGTTATGATGAATGAATTTTTTATTCATGCTTGGTGATTTTCTATGTTAAATTTGGGAAGTAAATGGAGGTAATGATTTTAATGAAATTATAGATTTTATATTTAAAATACATACAATTATTTATTATGAAATTTTTAATGAATGGAATCCATTAGAAGAATGGATTATCTTGGTGTCCATCCAAGAAGAGGTATGGGACTCTTTCAAACATCCATGGAAATCAAATAAATGGCATTCATGATGAATGGATTAAAAAAGTAACTAGGCCTTGTTTATGAGAATTTATGAGGTTTCCCTCTTTGAGAGATTGATTAAATAGTATTAAAGCAAATATTGGAGGTAAATTTGATATAATTTGGAGATCAAAGAAATACACTTTGGATTGGATTTTGACAACCAAATTAGCAAGATAATTAGAGATTATATTGGATCAAATTTTGAGAAAATTTGATAAAAATTTACAAATGCATTCTTGAAAACTTTATGATAGAGGATGAAATAACTAAGTATATATTGAGATCGAGTTATGGAAATGAATTGATTTGAGAGATAACCTTGGATTGAAATACAAAAATTGTGTAGGATATTTGATGTATCTTTAGCTCACACATGGAAAGAAAGTAATGAGATGAATCTTGGATCAAATTTAGAAAGCAAATTTGATAGCAATTAAGAATCAATTGAATAGATTAATATGTTTTATCCAATGAGGAATTAGACACCTATTGGTTTGTATATAATAAAAGGGAATAGATTTAGTATAATGAGATTTATAATACCTTTTCTAAAACTCTAAGCATATACATTTATTAACCTAATATTAAGGATAAATATGGCTAACCTAGGTTGTTACAACATGATACAATTATGAAATGATAGACAATTTAAATTATTAGGTTAGGAAGAATGGTTTATTAATAAATTAAAGGTATGAGAATTTAATTTATGGATTGACTTTGTGTCAATTATGTAGAATGAATTTGGAATTTATTCTTGAGGGAACTTATATGGTTCTCTCTAACATCGATATGACTTCTCCAAAATAAGATTCCAATGATTATCATAAACATATAAAATTTCTTAGGATGGCTTAGAGGAAGGAATCATTAGAATCCTTAGTTGCATCATGAGTTTAAAAGGACAAATGGATTCCTTATTGGTATGGTAAATACCTTAATGATATAATGATGACTTAGATAAAGGAATTAGGAAAATTCCTTAATTGCATCATAAATAAATAGATGGATTTATTATTGGTATGGGAAATACCTTAATAATATAATTCTGAATTAGAGAAGGGAATTAGGAAAATTTCTTAATTGCATCATGAATTTCATAAGGAACGATTGTATTCCTTGTCGTGTAAAATTGATTGAAAGGGACCCATAGGGCCCTTCTATATTTATAATATTTGAAATCCTAAGTCTACGAATATGAGGAAAGTACATATTTTGGAGGCTAGGTTTATTCCCCATGAGGGTTCCCTGGATAAACAATGTGTCATTCTATTTGTGGTTTGATGTTTTAATTCTTGTGCATGTTGCTTTTACTTCAAAATAAAAATAATTTAAGTGGATGAGATGGTTAAATGCTTGATGAAACAATGATGCAATTCTTAGATTATGACCATGTGTACTATGATGCAAGGAATGTATGCTTAAATTTAATAGGTTTATGATTTAATGATATACGATTATTTCAATTATTTTTTGGGATGTATTGGGTAATTATGAATAATTTAGTTACCTAGCTTTACTTTGTAACAACTAGCACATGATGTATTAAATGGTTCTATGGATGCAAAAATTAGAATGTAATGGAATGTAAATCTTATTCAATTGCATATCTCATGTGTGCTATAATATCATGAATCATAATGTAATAGATTATATGCCTCAAGGATTAATTGAATTATGTCCATCTCGTAAACATTCATGGTTGGTATAACCTAAAAAATTGTTATAACAAATTGTGGATTAATCTGAGTGGAAATTCAGAGTGGGTTGGAACCCATGAAAATGCAATTGGGACTTAGATTATGAACCAAGTTAGACTTTACATTTTAAATTGAATGTACATGAGGAATTGGCACTCCCATAATGGACAAATAATGTCCTTGTGTAATGAACTTAATCGATTCATAACAAAAGGATGGATAAATAAGCCTTAAGAAGTATAAGGTAATATAATCATGGCATTCTAAGGATTATGTAATTTTAATCACATGTAGTGATTTTTTTGTCTTAGAGACCCCATCGGGAAGATGTGGGTTGGATTTAAGATCTATAAATAACCATTATTGAGGTTGTTTCATCTATGATGGTTTTCCATTTTCAAGGTGTTCGCCTATATAGGGTGATTTACATTTTTAGAGGGATGTAATTTATGGCTTGACTAGCATTCCCATATCTGAGTAGTATAATTGTATTATAGAAGTTGATCACGTCTACTCAAGAGTGACTCTGATCAAGTCTTAATACCTCTTTATGTTATTGCCTTGATAGCTTATAATCTAAATGGAATGATTCTAGATTAGTTCATGATTATGATCCTTGCCTCATAAGATATGAATATATATATAAATATTGTGGTAACAAATGGGGTTGTTACAATTGGTATCAGAGCTCATGCTAACTAATATATTCTAGTTATATCTAGGTTAGTAAAAAATTTGGGCATGAAATAATCATATGAGAGAAACTCAAAATATAAAATCCCAAAAAATGCATGCTTGGTAAGGACAAGTCAATATTTGAGATTTTTGATGCTTGAATTTCTTTTTACCATGAATAGATCCACAATCATTCGAAAGTGGAAAAGCTAGGCAAACCCTCCTTTTAAGCAGTGTACCTTAGACTCTTTTGGGAAAATACTCGACATATGTTTTTATTAAATTACTCCTTATTTTCAAGTGCATATGAGCAAGAGGAATCATAACTACATTCAAATCCACTAAATAACCCCTTGAATTAAGGTTATCAAATTATTATGGATAACTTGTTAATTGTCTAGGCCAAATCGCTCGAAGTGGAACATTGTGTGAATAATAATTAAGTGAGTTGAAATTTAGTCCCTATAGATAGCCTAAAATAAGATAAAAATATTTGATATAGTCTAAAAATCATAGTCACAAAACTACCCATCATCGAACTATAGATGTTCTTGGATTAAAATTCTGGGTATATCTAAATTTGGCATATTGTAGTACACAAGACAAGATAAAAGAATGTTTTCTTTAATTAATTCTCACTACAATTTGACCTTTGGCCAAGAATCTGAACATCTCAACCATGATGAATTTTGGTAGATTATTATTTTGTTTAGCAATGGTTCATCCAGAGATAGCCGCAAGCTGAACCTTTACCATGGTTGAAGATATCATCTTTTTTTTATCATAAATTATTAGATGTGCTTTGTGCTATTTAAGCACTGAAATATATCATAAAGCAACATGTTTTCTTTGTCATTAGATTAAAATCTAGAAGGTCATAAACATGTGTTTTTATAAGTTTCTATTCCATGAATAAGCTAGTTCGTTATAGCCTTAATAGACTAGCCATAGAAGTCATGAATAAAGGACACATTATCTCGTAAGATAAAGCAAACTAAAATTCTTGGAGAAAAGTTGAAAATATTAAGCAGGATGGTGGATGACCTCTCTGTAATGAATTTAGAGTTGAAAGAACAAGTAAAATTACATTAAGGAATAATTGGTCCAATAGGTCCAACAGCTAGATAACTTGGAAGCTCAAAAGTGTAAATATAGGACATTGCGAGTCAAGCCCAATTCACAAGAAAATATGCCTATTTTCAATTATGCCATTTTTCAGAACTCGAATGACAAATTTTAAGGAAGAGAAAGAGTGTAATTTTTATGAAGTCGAAGCAAGAACAAAATCATAAAAAGAAGCAAGATTGCTTCAATAAGGGACTGCTGAAAACCAAGACTAACAAGTTATAATAATCATCTTCCATTGTGCAGGAAAAGGAAAATAAATATGTAGGTCCTCTAGAGGGTGTTGAGTGGAAATTTTGCCCAATTGCAAAACCAAAATCACCTTTAGGATTTTGATAACAAAACCCTTCTTGCAAAGAAGTTAAAAACAAAGACAACTTCTCCAAGGTTTCGCTATATAAGCATTGCACATGTGTATTAGTAATATTGTAAAAATATATTAAATGAGTGCTAGGAATACCTTAGTGGTTTGCAAGGAACTGTTAACAAGGGGCCTATGTTGGTTTATTTTATCTTGCTATACTAGTAACTATTCATGAATATTAAAAGAAAAGGAAAATGTATTTGGCCCTCATATGACCACGATGTAAAGCCTTACTTCCTTTTATATTGGAGTATTTTAGGTAGATTTTATATTCCTTTGATTAAGGTTATTTTAGACAAGTTTTATTTTGCTTAGACCTTGCTTTGAACAATGAAATGGAATATTAAAATCTATCTCTAAATTTGAAACTTAAATGATGAAAATGTTCACTTGATATTGCTTTGAACATGAAAACGCCAATAGCCTTTAATATAATAAATAAATTTGTAGACACCAAAACAGCACCAATCCGATTATGTGACTGCAAACACTGATCGCATTGACACACACAGCCCCAAGGGCAGCCCCCAGAGGTTAAACAGTGGTCCTAACCACTCTCACAGTAGTTTTGGGAAGTCAGAGATCAATTTGACACCTTCTAGGCACTTTGCTCAGAATCCGTCCCTCCCTGGGATGAATTCAAAATGGGATCCGTCCTCCCCTGGGACGAATACAGAATCCGCTCCGGGGTAGGACGAATTCCAGGTTCAACGGGCAAAAAGAGAAATTGCACCAAATGGCAGCCAAGGATAGTCAATTAATGCTCTCTGCCTTGCATGCGCGGGTAGGTGGGCAAATTGAACGTTAGAGGACTATCACAAGGGCAGTCATGGAAGCCCAAGTCAGGGAGGAATCTCCTCCCTCTTGGGAAGGCATGGCCGCCATGTGGCGCCCCTGCATGCCCATCCAAAGAGACCCCTTGGGTCTATAAATTGGTGAGCTTCATCACCCAAAAAAAGAGAGGTTGGAAGCATTTTTAAGCAACGAAGTGCTGCCAAATTGATACCACGCTTTACCTTTGATTCACCTCTTCCACATCCTTGATCTCTTTCGCAAGGGAGGTCATTGGGTGGTTATTGGAAGTGTGAATCCGGATCCAAAACCCGACACTTGACCACATTATCCCACCCATTCATCGACAACACATTACAGGAGATTTTGGACCCATCCCAAGTGGATTGGTGCCGAAATCAGGTTCCAACGGTGGGTGGCCCGCCCGGCGCCCCGCACTCTTGCGAGCCTAATCTTCCTTTTTAGGAATGATTGGGAATTCATGGCAGATTGTTCTTTTTTTCATTTTTTTATTTTGCATTCCATATTATGCTGCTTAAATAGCTTGTAATTCTGATTTCACAATGCTTTGATCAAATTTTATCATGTTTTATCGCTTTTGTAGTCCTCACTAACTTGCAGGTAGCAGCGTCAAATTCCCATTGATGGAGGCCAAATTGGGAAAATCTGACCATCTGGGTCTTCCCAAAATGCCTCCAATTAGCTAACCCCCAAGTTTGTAGGTCTTTTGGAGTTCCCTAGACGTGAAATTTTGGCAGTATCACTTCGGTGCTTTGTTGCAGGTGAATTCGTCCTACCCCGGAGCGAATTATAGTCGGATCCGTCCCGCCCCGAGAAGAATTCAAATCGGTGAAGAATTTCTCGACTGTTTCATTTGCAGTGATCTTCTGGTAATGTTCTCTGGTTTCTGTCAAATTTGCAGGTTATTTGGAGTCATTTTATTTATCGATTTAGCTAATCTTATGCATGCATCCTCCATTGGTTTTTAGGATCAAACGCCTTATCTTTTGTCACAGGTGCTACTAACGATTTGTTGTTTCTTTGAACGTAGGAGGAGCAGCAAGGATCAAGGATTCATCAACACCAATGGCGGAAACACTTTGGCCCGCCCATTTTACATGTGGGCACGCGGAAGGAGGAACACTAAGTCATGATTGTAACCAAAACTCATTTAACGCTCCTAGCCCCTGAAAAGGGAGGAGGCATCTTTGTAACTGATATTAAGAGAGTTAAATAAAAAGGGTTGTGCTTTCTGTACTTTCTTTTATCTCAGTTCAATTCGTCTCTTTCATTTCATGCATTTCACGTTATAGGACTTAAGCGTTTATTTTGGGTTTTGAATGCATCGCATTAGTATTTCCTTTCAATCTTCCGAAATCTCGTGCTTTCAGTGGCGATCACGGTGGGACCCTGTCCCCTACTTTTTGAGATCAAGAAACTGATCAAAACTTGTGTTTTTGTGCTTACAGGTACCATTTTTTGAGCACTGACTGTGGTTCGTTCCAGCCTGTGGCGAATACAGTAGGAATTCGTCTGACCCTGAGACGAATTGGAATTCGTCTCAGCCTAGAACGAATCCTGTTCTGGAATTCATCTCACCCAGGGATGAATTTCTATCTATGCAGTTTCAGGGCCGAGGATCAAAAATAGCAAGTCTAGGCAGAGAAAAGGTAAGGGTCCTAAACTGTTCCTGTCATTTTCTGCTTTTCTGTTTTTGTTTTCTGTCAATTTTGCCTTCTTAGGGAAAGTAGTTGCTTCTGCATGTTTCATTTTTCTAAATAAAAAGAATCACACACACTTCACGCAACATTTTTAAACCAAGGAGCTGGTCGTAAAACCCCAGCCCTTGATCAAGACCAACGGTGGATTTCATCACCACCTTGGCTTGATTTTTGCATCCATTTACCCCGATTGTCATTGTTGCTCGACGTAAATCCTGACGAAAGCTGACCGAGTGTCGCTGGGGTGATTCCCAACACGCGAGGATAAGTCTTCTATGGTAGGTGTCATAAACAGGACAATCCCCCTTCCGTACCGCCTACGTTCCATGTACCATCTGCTCTCACGTACCTATAGTTTCCCTCTCGTAAGGGCGGGTATATAGAGAGGTTGGTATATCGGCCTGGCAATGGTATATCGAAGGGGCGACCAATTATGGGAGTCATATGAGCCTTCATTATGCATTTAAACGTTCTTCAAAAACATTCAAAAACAAAAACAAAATCATCAAAACACACTAAAACCAGTCTAGGACACACCATTAATCTTTAAAAGAGATAATCATCGCTTTGTGTATGTGTGTGTTCATTTCTACTTAGTGTAACATAAAAAAAATCAAAAAATCATAAAAGAGATAAAATCTACATAGCTTGTAGGAAAGCACCACCATGGTGTACACACGTAGCCAAGCCCAATCAAGGGTGGAAGCTACAGAAAGTGTACAAGGGGGAGGCACAAGTCACCTCCGCTATAGTCCTAAGGACTTAGTTATACCGCCTTGGCGGTCTAACCCGCAAGAGAGTCCGCATCAGTCTAGGTCAAGATGGAATTATAGGGACACCCCATTGGGGGACACGCCCATCCGTCATAGCCCCTTTCGGGAAGAGTCCTTACATGTGGCACTCAACATAGATCAAAGGGCTCCCTTAGAAGCTCGATACGAGTGGCCACCGCGCGATGAAGCGCTGGAACGATGGAGGGTCCATGAGGAGAGGCTTCAAGATTATATCATCCCTTCATTGCCTCCTCTCATTGTCAAAAACAATAGGACAAATCCGGAGCACAAGGCTCCTCTGACAGGGCGAGCCAACTCCACCCGCCCCTTTCACACTTATGAAAGGGAGAATGAGGAAGACCCCTATCTTCCTCAAGAGCAATATACAACATGGGAGCAATGCGCCTCCGCACCTGCTATGTACCAAAACCATCCTTCGAGGCCAGAGCCTCGAATAAATGCCGCCAACCTCGATAGGGGGAAGCGACCTATAGAGATCTCGGATCACCGTGACCGAGATAAGTGCATGGGAGAGGCATCTAGGCCTTCGAGACTCAAGATGGTGGAACAGATCGACCTGGCAGTCGCCAGACATGCCACCCACCAAGCATAGATTACGCAGCTTGAGCAAGATCAACAACAACTAGAGCATTTATATCGCCTCAGTAAAGAGCGCATTAGGCACCAAACAGATGAGCTATTGAATAACACTATGCCGGAGAGGGTTTCGACCCCTCGCACCCAAAGGGCAGAACCATATGAGAGGCGTAACCCCTTGGTACAAGACAGGTCCCCGTGACCTAACCAAGCGCTGCCTCCAAGACCTCTTAGACCTGAACGGGAGGCCACTCCCCGAAATAATGATGGGCTCCCTCCGTGGGGACCCACTCATGGTCATAGGTCTCGCCCAGAGACTCCTCAAGAAGCATACGAGGAGTATGAACAAGAAGAAGAGCGGGCCGAAATGCCCTATCAAGGCGGAGGGGTTGCTATCCGGCCACCTCTCCACAGGCCTCAAGTCTCCCACAACCCACAACGGGAGAAAATTAGAGAGGAAGAGATTAAGTCTTCTGATGCATACAAAGCGCTGCTAGAGCATTTGGAGTCTATGGAAACCAAAGCTGTTGGGCCCCAAAAGCCCACGTTACGTCAACTCCGCAGTCATCCGGTGCATCCGTCTATGCCTGCACCTCCTTATCCTGAGCACTTTAAGTTGCCTCAGTTGGCAATCTTTAAAGGTGAGGAGGATGCCCAAGAGCATGTGACGAGGTTCCTGAGCCAATGCTTTGGCATTCAGGACAATGATGCTTTATTGTTGAGGACCTTTATAACCACATTCGTAGGCCCCACCTCGGATTGGTTCACCCAATTGCCGAAGCACAACATCAACAACTTGGATCAATTAGTGGATGCATTCCTCGAATGCTTCACCTTCAACACCAAGAAGAAGGCATCACTAAGTGATTTGGCCAGCCTCAGGAAGTATGAGGAAGAGACTATGGCGGCCTACGGGAATCGATGGAGGACTCTACTTTCCAAGCTACCCTACCTTCCCCCTATGTCCGACCTTACACAAATGTTTTCAAGAAGTTGTTTGAGATCGATCTCTGTGCTATTGCAGCTGCAACAATATGCCACCTTAGAAGAGGCTCTAGCGCAAGCCAAAATAATCGAAGAGATCAAGATATAGGATGGCGAGATCGCCAAACCTAAGAAAAAATAATGGAACAAAAACACCAAAATAGGGACTACGCAACAAAAACCCGCTACGGTTAACCAAGTTGCTATAAATGTTCCTAAGCCTGCACAAGAAATACAACCTCAAAAGGCTAATTATCAGGCAGTGCCCCCTAACAATTATGAAAGAGAAAATCAGAAACAGGGGCAAAATCAGCAGCGTCGCCCTAGGCGACAGTTTACACCCTACACGGAGTCTAGGGACTCCCTATTTGACCGCTTGTCAGTGGCGAATTTGATCAACCTCCCGAAAATTCAAACCATAGATCCCAATGCACCGAAGCCTAAGGGGTACCGGGAGGATTTGTACTGTAAATTCCATCGACGATAGGGACATGACCTTAATGCATGTTGGAAATTCAAAGGCTTGATACAAGACCTGATTGACAACAAGACATTGGTTGTAGACAACCCTGTAGCACCGAACAACCAGCAAATGGGAGTTTTTAGAGACCCCTTGCCTGCCCATGAGGCATAGAAAAAACCCCTTCAAATCAATGAGGTGCAACAGAACTTCCCCATGCAGGGGTATGTAGGGATGATAAGTATAGTGACTAGGAACAAGAAATACCCAGGAGCTGCTCCCGTGGTAGCCACAAGAGAAGTTCCATCAACGTCACAGTCTCAACAGAACCCTACGCAACTGCCTCCGCCTAGACCCATGGCCACGATTCGGACTAGACTTACCCAAAGTCTATGGACCACGTCGGCTAGGCTCTCCATATATGAGCTTATTCAACAATCAACGCCCCATCGGGAGGCTCTTATGGAGATATTGAAGGCTATCGAGTTGCAGCCCCAAGAACCAAATTCTTTCAACAACTTTGTGGGGCATGTCAAAAGATGCACCGAGCCAGTCATCACTTTTTGGGAAGATGAAGTGAAGTTAGTGGCTGATGACATAGCGGATCCACCCCTGCACATTATCGCGCGGGTCAACGGGATCCCCTATAAGAGGGTGTTGGTAGACACTGGCTCATCTAGTAACATCATTACTACAGCGGCATTAAAACATCTGAAGCTACCGACATCTCACATCACGGCCTCCACATATACACTGCGAGCATTTAACGATGCAATCTGCTCGACAGTCGGCACAATCGTCCTACCCATTCAAGTGGGACAAAAGACAATCCCTACATTGTGCCATATTTTGGAAGGTGAGATGGCTTACAACATCTTGTTAGGCCGGCCATGGATCAGGGACATGAAGTGTGTCCCATCAATAGCACATCAATGTCTGAAGTATACATTTGAAGGGGAGGTACATGTGGTCCCGACAGACCTAGAACCCTTCAAGTACTACAATGCAGTGCAGTTGATGCCACAGTCGACCCTTCCATCAACGCATTTGGATTTCCAGTTGAATCCATCTCGACAGGGTCTGATTTTGCAAGCATCCCCAAAGGCAGATCCACCAAAACCCCAGTCAGGTCCATCTTCATCAGTTGGTCCTTCATCAACGATGCCACCTATCATGGCCAAACAGAAGGACAAAGGGAAGAAACCCCTGGAGGAGGCACAACCTCTGGAAGAGGCACCACAATCAGTCTCAAACATCTCTACCGAAGAGATGCCTAGTAAAATGGAAGTGGAAGCTCCTAGCCCACCCCACATGGAGTGGAGTCCAGAAGAGCTTCCGTTCCCTCCCTCTCAGTCACCAACAATCACTATTGAAATGGCCAATACGGGCCTGGGGGAGTATCTGGTGTGGAATGTTGTAGCAACGCCCGCACTAGAGTCCATGCAAGACATGGGGAGACCTCGCCTCCCCATTGGTACAATTGTTCCTCTAGGCTACCCGCCAAACCAGACTAACTTTGTGTATGGGGGCCTTGATCATGGCACTGAGCCATGCATGCAAAAGGACGAGGATGAAGAGCCTTTCACAGAGGATGTAAACTATCTGTCCAACCCGGACTTCGCTCTGAGATATCTTGGCCAATGCAATTGGCATGGATACGGGTTAGGCCGATATGAGCAAGGAGTGCGTGTCCTTTGTCAACCAAGATACCAAATGCCTTATGACAAGTCAGGTGTAGGGTTCAATCACCCCCTGCCCTTAGACATCTT
The DNA here is from genome assembly GCA_028583015.1 of Wollemia nobilis. Taxonomy (NCBI): domain Eukaryota; kingdom Viridiplantae; phylum Streptophyta; class Pinopsida; order Araucariales; family Araucariaceae; genus Wollemia; species Wollemia nobilis. The sequence continues at coordinate 4,267,217 of JAQPPZ010017000.1, read as the reverse complement.
GGTCGAAGACATGCAAGGCCTGAGGATAGGCCACAAGGGTGGATTGGCATCAGATCCATATGCCAACCCAAACACAACATACACATTGGGGGATTATCTCCCATGGTCAACAACCACCCTTGGTAACCTCAATTGCCCTACCCCTTTGCTAGAAAGAGGTGAAAGTTTGGGGACCCACTTTCAGGGCGGATATCAATAGTGTCAAGAAGGATCTTCGGAGGATGAGTCAGACTATGAGCCAACATCATATGACCCCTTCGACTTAGATAACAATCACTCACAAGTGATTCCTATGGATGACTATCATGAGAATCTTTTGACAATGTTTCCTCTAGAGGCTCCAGTCGAGCCTGTGATACGTCAAGAGAATCAGGTCCCCCCATAGAGAGTGGCACAACCACAGTGGGGCCAGATAAATTTGCTTGAGCAAGGCGAGCCCTTAATGCCGCAAGCAGTCGGAGCCAACGAAGGCCTTTGGATCTCCGATAGTGATTATGAAGATGAAACATAAATGGCATATCTTAATCACATGCGGCAGATGCAGCATCGACGCCCCTTGGAGATTAATGACCTATTTGAATAGATGGGCATACTTCCAGGGCATGAGTGGTACGTAGACCCAGCAGGGTGGGACCAAGTGTTGGATCCATGGCTCCAAGTTTACGATGAGCACCGTCCACCCCGAGACCCTATAATGACATCAGTGCCGAGGGTAGACCCTGTCTTCCTATCCGCACATAGGGACGATCCATTCGTGCCCATCCCTCTAGAGCCAGATCCAGAGCATAGAGAACATCTAAGATGTCCGAGTAACTACACCCATGGTAATGGAGACCAAAATCATTCCATCAACATGATCTCCATTGACTTGACCACACCCATCCACAATCTGGCTGATCCAGCATGGTCCTTGCATCTAGACATAGATGCTATTGACTCGGATCATATCAATTCACCTCCATCCCCATCAGAGTACTGGCCTTTCGGTAAAATGCTTCATTTTACCCCTAGACCAACTCAGGATATCTTCCATGCTGAAGAGGAACCTGAGGTTCCCAATGATGATCTTAACTCAGCAAATGATATCCATTTGATCCCGACTCCACACCAGTTGGAAGATGGATCCCACATGTCGGTCGAGGAGACGACTGACGTAGACATCGGCTCAGATCCAATGAATCCATAGATTATCAAGCTAGGGGTAAGTTTATCCCCCGAAGAGCAAGCCGACTACATTGCCCTTCTCAAAGAGAAGAAGGAGGTTTTTGCATGGTCATACAAAGATATGCCGGGGCTAGATCCATAGCTAGTCACGCATAATTTAATGCTTGATCCGACAATCAAGCCTGTTAAGCAAAATCTATGCAAGATGCACCCAACAGTGGCCTTGATGGTCAAAGATGAATTGCAAAAACTGTTGGATGCACAGTTTGTCATCTGCATGGATTATCCGCCATGGCTGTCCAACATGGTGCCCATCAAGAAGCCCGACGGGAGGATTCGCATATGCACTGATTTTCGTGATCTAAACAAAGCGAGTCCTAAGGATGATTTTCCCTTGCCTAGCATCGACGCATTGGTAGACGCTACAACAGGCCACGAAATGCTATCCCTCATGGATGGTTTCTCGGGATACAATCAGATTCGTATCAATCCCGAGGACCAACTAAAAATGGCGTTCACAATGCCCTGGGGGACATTTTGTTACAAGGTCATGCCTTTTGGCCTTAAAAATGTTGGCGCCACCTACCAACGTGCCATGACGTACATCTTCCATGATTACATGCATAAAACTTTGGAAGATTACATGGATGATTTGTTGGCCAAGTCTCTCTTACGCCCAAATCATCTCGGTGACTTAAGCAAGATCCTCGATCGCCTCATGGAGCATAAAGTCAGACTGAATCCCAAGAAGTGCATTTTTGGCGTCACATCTGGAAAGCTCTTGGGTTTTATAGTCTCAAAGCGAGGCATCGAGGTGGACCCAAACAAAGTCAAGGCAATCCTTGAAATGCTTCCCCCAACTACCATCAAGCAGCTCAAAAGTCTATAGGGTAAGGTCGCATCGATCAAGCGCTTCATAGCACAGTTATCGGACAAGTGCCGACCCATGAACAAATTATTGCATAAAGGGGTAGCATTTCACTGGGATGACGAGTGCCAGTCAACCTTTGATGACATCAAGCAATACTTGGCTTCGCCACCAGTATTGGCACCACCTAGACCAGGAGTGCCGTTCTACTTATACATCTCAGCTATTGAGGTGGCACTGGGCGCCATGCTCGCCCAAAAGAATGAACTTCACAAAGAACAGGCTACTTACTATCTTAGCCGCACCCTGGTCAGTTATGAACTTAACTATGCCATACTTTGAGAAACTCTCTTGCGGTGGTGTTTGCTACCAAAAAGCTGTGCCATTACATGCTGAGCAACAAGACGTATGTTGTGTCTAAGGAGAATCCATTGCGATACATGATGAGTCGTACTTATCATAGTAGCCGCACGACGAAATGGATCATGTTGTTGATAGAATTTGACATAGAGTTTATTGGACAGAAATCCATCAAAGGACAGGTCATAGCCGATCAACTAGCAGAGGCTCCTATCGAAGACGATCAGCCTCTGGTCATAGAACTACCCGATGACGGGATCTTCCATGTCTCGGAATCGCCTGATTCTGATGAGCCTGAGTCACAGGCCGACATAACCCTATTTTTTGATGGTTCTAAATGTGAGCAAGGGGGTGGCGCAGGAATTGTATTCTTCACACCGCAAGGGGCTCCAATACCCTTGTCATTTAAATTAAATTTCCCATGCACCAACAATAATGCAGAGTATGAAGCCTTGCTCATAGGTCTTCAGACAACAATCACCATGAACATTAAATGATTGAACATCTTTGGTGATTCGCTGTTAATCGTCAATCAAGTCAAAGGGGTATTCCAATGTAAATGCCCAGTTCTGTAGGCCTACAAAGCCCTTGTGGACAAATTCTTGGCAAAGCTTGAATGGTACGACATCGAGGCACTCCCTCGGTCATCGAATCATTTTGCGGACACTATGGCCTCTTTGGGGTCACTAATCCCGCAAGACCTTTCCGGTGATATGACAACCATTCAAGTCAAAACATTATCGCAATCCATGATGGAGCGTGCAAGCTCCGATTTAATGCCAGGAATCCACATGATCCAGATTGAACCATCCTCGGATAAGTTCTCTCGAATCCATGACTGTTTGAAGCACGCCAACTGGGGGCCTTGTTCTCCCCTACTCCCCTTAATAGCAACACCACGCTATTCTTACAAGTTCTTTCCCGCTCAGCTTTTGCTAGGGATGAACTTCAAGAGGGATTGGCTGTTCATACCGTCGAGGCTTCTGATCAGCAGGATTGGTATTCACCCCTCAGGGACTACCTCAAGCTAGGTAACCTCCCACTTGGATTGACGCCCACCGCAAAATGAGCATTCAAGCAGAAAGCGGCAAAGCATGTCTTGTTAGGAGACATTTTGTACCATCGTAGCTATGAAGGGATCCTCCTTCGGTGCTTGGACCAGCAAGAGTCCACTTGGGCGATCGCCCAAGCGCACGATGGTACGTGTGGTGGCCACTTCAGTGGTATGGCCATCGCCAAGCGCATTCTTCGCATGGGCTACTATTGGCCATCTTTAGAGCGAGATTGTTGCGCATATGTGAGGAAGTGCGTGAAGTGTCAACATCATGCCAATTTGACACACGTACCTTCCCAGGCCTTGCAGCCGATCCAGTCGGCTTGGCCATTTTTGTAGTGGGGCTTAGATCTCATCGAAAAGATCTCCCCTGCGTCGTCAGGTCATCATACGTTTATCATAACGGCCATAGAGTACTTCACCAAGTGGGTGGAAGCGGTTCCGCTAACCTCTACGACTGGACCCCGCATTGTGGAGTTCATTTTGCATAACATCATATGTCATTTTGGTATTCCATCCAAGATAATCTCGGATAATGGGACGTCATTCAAGAACAAAGACGTGCGTGCTTTGACCACAAAGTACAAAATTCAGCATAGTTTTTTGACACCCTATTATCCGTAGGCAAATGGGCAAGCAGAGGCGTCAAACAAAATGCTAGTTGCTATCCTTAAAAAGATAGTCACAGACAGTCATAAGGATTGGCACATTTAGATCCCACTTGCCCTGTGGGCTTATCGCACTAGCATTCGGACACCCACTAGGGCAACTCCATTTTCGCTTGTGTATGGCTCCGAGGCTGTCATGCCTCTTGAGTTGGAAATTCCTTCCCTACGCATATCAATGCAAGAGTTCATCGATGATGACACTGCATGGTAGGCCCGGTTAGACCAGCTTACGTTGCTCGATGAACGACGCGTTAATGCTCTTGAGCATTTACGTATCTATCAAGAGCGGCTGAAGAAAGCATACAACATGAGAGTTCACTTGAGGGATTTTCAGGTTGGTGACTTGGTCTTGAAGGAAAACCAGTAGAACTCTAGTTTGTCATCCCATCTCAGGGACAAGTTCACGACAAATTGGTTAGGTCCATATGTAATTGATAGCAAGATAGGACCCGAGACGTACCGGCTAGCTTCCCTTGATGGAGTCAAAGAGCTCGAACCCTTGAACATCAGTCATCTGCGACCATTCCATATCTAAAGCAGCCAATCCCAAAATGCTCCAAGGATTCCCGCAATCGCTTGGTCAATCCAAAATGCTCCAAGGATTCCCGCAATCGCTTGGTCAAACCAAAATGCTCCAAGGATTCCCGTAATCACTTGGTCAATCCCAAAATGCTCCAAGGATTCCAATCTTGGTCAATCCAAAATGCTCCAAGGATTCCCAATCGCTTGGTCAATCCAAAATGCTCCAAGGATTCCGTAATCGCTTGGTCAATCCCAAAATGCTCCAAGGATTCTTGCAATCGCTTGGTCAATCCCAAAATGCTCCAAGGATTCTTGCAATCGCTTGGTCAATCCCAAAATGCTCCAAGGATTCCTGTAATCACTTGGTCAATCCCAAAATGCTCCAAGGATTCTCACAATCGCTTGGTCAATCCCAAAATGCTCCAAGGATTCCCGCAATCGCTTGGTCAATCCCAAAATGCTCCAAGGATTCCTGCAATCGCTTGGTCAATCCCAAAATGCTCCAAGGATTCCTGCAATCGCTTGGTCAATCCCAAAAAGCTCCAAGGGTTCCCACAATCGCTTGGTCAAAAGAAAAATAAGAAATATCAAAAACAATAAAATCATCAAAAACAACAAAAACTTGCATCTCATCTCCATGCATGCTCAAAATCATCACAAAATTAAAAATCTCTTTTTACATCTCATTTTCATACTCACCAAGATCAATCCATCAAAAACACAAAAATAATAGCTGCATTAAGCATCACATCCATACATTTGCATATTTGTGGTCATACAGGTCAGGGCACCATAGACTGTCATTACTTGGCAAAGTCCATCTTCATTCCATATCTATCCGCTGTATAAACAATCCATCAAAATAAAATGCTATCCATATTTCCGCCATACTATAGTCAGTTGTCTTCTAATGTATCGAGAGTTTTCGTCATTCAGTCGTCATTAGCTGTCTAGCCACGTGCTGTACCAAGTCAGATAGATTCTACGAAGGTAGAGTTTTACTTGGATTACACCTTGTTACGTAGCATCCCAGCACAAATTAAAACACATAAACATTCCCAAGTTGTGTGAACGAAAGATGAACCCTACAAAGCAATCCAGGTCACCATAAGTGAAATGGTTATCTTGCTCATCCCCCTGTGCGAATGACCCCAAAGAATGTTGAGAGTTGGCAAAAGGACAAGCATCCTCCCTACCCAATTCCCCATGAATCCCAAGTTCTCAAAAGTTGCAAAACATCAAAATTTGCACATGTCAAAACTCCAAAAAATTTGACATCACCCTCAAAGTGCATACATCAAAAGGCACAAACAATAGTGATTCTCGTCACTCCACATCCTAATCCCTTGCTCAAAAGAAAAATTATTAATACAAAAATAAACAGTGATTTTTATCACTACAAAAGAGCAAGTATCCCAATACAATTGAAGAAAAGAAGGGAGTTGAACTTGAATCCCTGGAACTCTCAGCATTCAGAAGGTCATGAGATAAACCTCAGTACCGGTTTGGTTGATAGCCTATCGGTCACTCGTGGCAAACCTCCCGCATGATGATATATCTGCCGCATTAACTTGGGTGCAGATCAATGTTTGCATGTGGATGAGCTAGCTTATGGTATCCTAGATTGCACCGCAGATTAATCTGACTAAATACAACAAAGGAGTTAGTGGAGCTAATTAGGTGATCCTCAATACAAGTTTTGGTTGATAGCCTATCCGGCACTGGCGGTATCCTGACAAATGCCACATCAAACGAACTCAATTGCACACACAGGGATGTGAAATAACTTGGTCAAAGACAAGTCCGATTCATACCTTGTTCAAAGTCTTGTCAGATAAAAGTACAGCCTTGGCTAGTTAGTTAAAACATCTGAATCTCAGAAAACCTAACTACATTCTAAACCAACTGTAATATCTTTTCAGCTTTACTTCACCATCAAAAAATACAAAAATAACATACAAGAAAAGACATGTATGCCTACAAAGCTATTCACCGCAGCAATCGCCTAGGACAAAAAGCCATACAGTTCTAAACAGTCTATGGTGCGACCTCCAAACATCACAAATTCAATTCATCCATTCCATTTTCGCATATCACATATAAATAAAAAACATTTGCATTCATCATAACATATGCATCCATCAAAATAAATTAACATGCATACATCCATATTCATCAAACCATCATGCATAAAATCAAATCATCACATGTGCATAAACAAAATAAAGTCGGTATATATATATATATATATATATCGTCAAAAATGCCCGTAGGCTACAAAAAGTTGGTCCTCTGACCCCGCAACAAAATACAAAATCCAAAATCCCAAGCCTAAGGCGTCGGCCACCATGATCATGCAGGATCGGTGCGACGGGAACTACCCCCCGTGGTGTGGGTCCTATGGGACCCCTCAGGGTGGTCTTCGCTAGCCCCCGCATCATGCCTACTCGCCCCCCTCCTCTAGTCACCTACGCTGAGAGGATGTTGACTGCTCAGTCTCACTCCCTCTCGAGCGATGTGACGATCCGCCTGTGTTGAATGTAGGGACCCACCCACCAAGGCGGCTAATCTCTGCCTCCAGCTCTAACCGCTGCCACATCGAGTCCATCTCCCACTGGCGATACGTCACCAAGTTCTCCTCACACCGTGCCAAAGCCCTATCCCTCTCTGCCAGCTACGTCCGTAGGAGATCCCTCTCTCGTGCCGCATCAGTACCCCCATCCTATCGATGAGAAGCAGCTAATGCATTCTCTCGCTCTGCCAGCTACATCCGTAGGAGATCCCTCTCCTGTAGAGCCTCCCCCAACTCCTCATCCCACCTTCGTAGCAACTCCACCAACCATGCATTCTCAGCACGTAACCCTGCATCCATGTCCATCGCATCTTCCCGAGGCATGGGCATCTCTAGAATAGCAACCTGCTCTGGCTCCCACTGCTCCATGATGTCCTGCATCTCCGGCTGATCCGGAGCCCCAAGATCTGCATCCATACCATCCACCTCCACCATCTTCGCATCCTCCAGCGGAGCTCCCCAGTCATCACCTGGTGCCTCGGCACCCTCCCCACCCGTGGCTGCTACCCCTGCACCTCCCAATGGCCCCTCACCTCACCATCATCACAGGATCCACCACTGGTCATACTCTGCAGTAGTCCCAATGTCATCCACGTCCGGGATGTCAATCATCGCGTCTGAATCCTCGCCAAGTGGCATGATGACTGGCCGATCTAGAGTCCTCTCATCCCCCCGATGTCGATAGACCATGGGTTCACCAGGCAACCCCTGGCGCACCCCAAACTATCATGTCACCCGGCTGTATGGGAAGAACTCATGCTCGGTCCCATGCCGCCCAATCAGCCACCACCCCCTACGTACCCGCCGAGCCACTCTCCAGCCTCAGGCCAGGCTGGACAGTCTCGATAGGGGCGCCAGAACACCGCCCCCGGAGCAAGCCGAGCGAAGGCATCGGCATAGTGCCCTACATCACCTGCCCACCACCGACTCTGTCCTTGCTCCTCAGATCACCGCCACAGCACCGCGTAGCCTATATCCTTATCCTCCATCTCCCCCGAGTCATCCATGGTAGCCCCGTCGGCCTCTCAACTGCTATGTGCTGCCAGGCCTAGCTCTGCAATAGATAACTATAGCTGATCCCCTTCTGCTTCGGCAGCGGACCTCGTACAACTCCCCATAGAGCTATGCCAGCAGCGTCTGTCCCCACCTCATAATCAATGGTGCCTCCGTCGGGCACTCAACCAACCGCCAGACCACATCCAACAGGTTCCATGGGAACCTCGCACCTGACGAGTCAGGCAGTAGCATGTTGGAAATGAGGCCCATAAGCAATGCGTGCCTCACTCCCAACACCCCCCTCTCCAACCACCATCGAACCAGAATCCCGCCCATCTGACAGTCCACCTCGGCCATCTCCACTGGGCTCTCCACGCCCAACTCCTCCCCATGCCCAAAGCACCGTATCAGTACAGTTGTCCGTTGGTCACGCGGCGATGTCCTGATCGGCAGTCCATCTATCGAAATCTATAGAATCTGATAGACGTCCTCTAGTGTCACTGTCATCTCCCCTATTGGGAGATGGAAGGTGTTGGTCCAGGGATCCCACAGATTGATCAAGGCCATCAGATAGGCCCGATCCCCAACCATAGGCTCCAGTCGAGTCACCTGCTTGAGCCCAAGAGCATCAAGCCATTCCCAGTCAGCCACAGTTAGCGCCCCACGTGCCTCGGCAAAAGTAGTAGGCACCCGATACCGGATTTTCACAATCTACACAAGAACAACGCAAAACATTAAAAATTATGAAAAACTGTACAACAAAAATATGAATATACAACACTACATAAAAGTGTACAGCAAAAAAAAACAAACATAAAAAAATTACAAAACTTAATTTGTCAGTTCTAGGGTTTCTAATCCTGACTGATAAATTTAAAAACAAAAAAAAATTTAAAAAAATTTAAAATTAATTTGTGTTCTAGGGTTTCTAATCTATGATAAATTTAAAAAAAAAAAAAATTTAAAATTTTTTTTTTTTAATTTATTTAAAAAAAAAAAATTTAAATTAATTTTTTTTTTAATTTAATTAAAAAAAAAAAAATTTAAAAAAAAAAATAAAAAAATTAATTTGTCGATCCTAGGGTTTCTAATCCTAATTGATAAATTTAAAAACAAAACAAAATTCAAAATTAATTTTTTTTTAAATTTTTGTTTTTATAATTTAAAAACAAAACAAAATTCAAAAATTAATTTGTCAGTCCTAGGGTTTCTAATCCTACCTGATAAATTTAAAAACAAAACAAAATTCAAAAATTAATTTGTCAGCCCTAGGGTTTTTAAACTCTAAACTGATTAATTAACAAAAACACAAATATTTTGTCAGTCCTATTGTCAGTCATAGGATTTCGGTATTCTAAGTTTAAAAAGTCTGTACAAACAAAACAACCGTAAAAATAACAGTTTTAACTTAGGGTTTTCACCTACGTTTAAAACTGACAAGCTCGACCTAAAAAACTAGGGTTTTACGTTCTATTTATCCTAGGGTTTTAGTTAAAAGCAAAAATAAAGATTTTTCACCTAGGTTTTAGCTACGTCTTCCGTTCAATCTTCCGCTAAAGTCTTGGTTTGTGTCCAGTTAAGTTTTTAGGGTTTTCATTTTTATTTCAAGAAAACAACATCACAAAAGAAAAACAAACCAATAACTTGCAATTTCAAAAACACATAACAAAAAGTAATAATGCTAAAGAGCACTTACTGGTCTCGCTTCGGCTCCACCGCTCGATCCGGTTTGTGCACTCATGATGTCGGGAGAAATTCGGCAGTGCTTCGCTTCGCAGAATTAACCTCCTCCTCCCCAGAGCTCCAAATCACAAGAAAATTCAGATGCAAATGAGCCCAAACCCTAGTTTTGGCCTTTAAATAAGCCTTTTGAGCCTATATTCATTCCTACCTGGGATGAGCACTCTGGTTAGCGCTCGTCCTACCCTGGGATGAATACTAAGCTGGAATTCGTCCCACCCTGAAATGAATTCAGGGCAAAAATTTCAAAAAACAGCAAAAATTGAACAAAAATGCACCAAAAGCAGCAATAAACCTGTCCAATGAGAGTGCTTTTGCACTTGACATTCCGGGCATGCAAAATAGATGTCGGGGTCACAAATCCTCACTATCCTACTCCCTAAGAAGGCTACCATAGCTGGACCGCTCCACGGGAAGATGAATTTTTGAGAATTTCATCCCCAAACGGCATCACCAAAAGGGTCAAAAACCCACCCAAAAATAAGTAATAACATTGCCGAACGAAGGCGCCTTCACGCCTGACATTCTTGGCATCCAAAATAGATGTCGGGGTTATAAATCCTCACTATCCTACTCCCTAAGAAGGCCACCATGGCCGGACCGCTCCACGGGAAGACGGATTTTTGACAATTTCAGCTCCAAACGGCATCGCCAAAAGGGTTAACACCCACCAAAAATAGGTCTAAATGTCGGAAAACTGCACACACATTCAATGATAAATCTTTGAAGGCACCCTTACCCAAGTCATCTTGGGTCAAGCGACTCGTCGCTTTTCTCATGAAGGTCATTCCCTCATCGATTCGTCGCTTGAGGGGGTAGTCACACTTAGTCACCAATCAACAATTACACACCCAATCATGGAAAATGGCATGCATTCAAAGGATCATTGACAAAGACAATTACGCTCCTGCTTGGGGCAGTAAACAAGCAATAATCACAAGCTGATCAAACACTTGGCATTCATGAATCATGAACTCTAGGTTACCACAGACAAAAGGTTGCGCCCTTTGCCTATTCATGACTGATCAATGTCCAAGCTCAAGTAACACCTCACCGAAAAAGGTTAACACTTGAATTAAGTTCCTTCACTCGTCAGAAGCAAGGATTCAAGAATGCATGCCCTTTCCATGCTTGGGGCATCAAGAGTTGGTTAGGTTACTAAGAAACCCTAATCATTAGTGCTTTGGTTATCTATTTTTGCTCGGCACTGCGCCATGCACAACGCATCCCAAAAAGGGGCATCTGTAGACACCAAAACAACACCAATCCGATTATGTGACTGCAAACACTGATCGCATTGACACACACAGCCCCAAGGGCAGCCCCCAAAGGTTAAACAATGGTCCTAACCACTCTCACAGTAGTTTTGGGAAGTCAGAGATCAATTTGACACCTTCTAGGCACTTTGCTCAGAATTCGTCCCTCCCTGGGATGAATTCAAAATGGGATCCGTCCTCCCTTGGGACGAATACATAATCCGCTCCTGGGTAGGATGAATTCTAGGTTCAATGGGAAAAAAGAGAAATTTTGACAAATGGCAGCTAAGGATAGTCAATTAATGCCTCCTGCCTTGCATGCGTGTGTAGGTGAGCAAATTGAACGTTAGAGGACTATCACAAGGGCAGTCATGGAAGCCCAAGTCAGGGAGGAATCTCCTCCCTCTTGGGAAGGCATGGCCGCCATGTGGCGCCCCTGCATGCCCATCCAAAGAGACCCCTTGGGTCTATAAATTGGTGAGCTTCCTCACCCAAAAGAAGGAGAGGTTGGAAGCATTTTTAAGCAACGAAGTGCTGCCAAATTGATACCACGCTTTACCCTTTTGATTCACCTCTTCCACATCCTTGATCTCTTTCGCAAGGGAGGTCATTGGGTGGTTATTGGAAGTGTGAATCCGGATCCAAAACCCGACACTTGACCACATTATCCCACCCATTCGTCGACAACCCATTACAGGAGATTTTGGACCCATCCCAAGTGGATTGGTGCCAAAATCAGGTTCCAACGGTGGGTGGCCCGCCCGGGCGCCCCGCACTACTGCGAGCCTAATCTTCCTTTTTAGGAACGATTGGGGATTCATGGCAGATTGTTCTTTTTGTCATTTGTTTATTTTGCATTCCATATTATGCTGCTTAAATAGCTTGTAATTCTGATTTCACAATGCTTTGATCAATTTTTATCATGTTTTATCGCTTTTGTTGTCCTCACTAACTTGCAGGTAGCAGCGTCAAATTCCCGTTGATGGAGGCCAAATTGGGGAAATCTGACCATCTGGGTCTTCCCAAAATGCCTCCAATTAGCTAACCCCCAAGTTTGCAGGTCTTTTGGAGTTCCCTAGACATGACATTTTGGCAGTATCACTTCGGCGCTTTGTTGCAGGTGAATTCGTTCTACCCCGGAGCGAATTACAGTCGGATCCGTCCCTCCCCAGGACGAATTCAAATCAGTAAGGAAATCCTCAACTGTTTCATTTGCAGTGATCTTCTGGTGATGTTCTCTGGTTTCTATCAAATTTGCAGGTTATTTGGAGTCATTTTATTTATCGATTTAGCTAATCTTATGCATGCATCCTCCATTGGTTTTTAGGATCAAACGCCTTATCTTTTGTCACAGGTGCTACTAACGATTTGTTGTTTCTTTGAACGCAGGAGGAGCAACAAGGATCAAGGATTCATCAACACCAGCGACGGCAACACTTTGGCCCGCCCATTTTACATGTGGGCACGCGGAAGGAGGAACACTAAGTCATGATTGTAACCAAAACTCATTTAACGCTCCTAGCCCCTGAAAAGGGAGGAGGCATCTTTGTAACTGATATTAAGAGAGTTAAATAAAAAGGGTTGTGCTTTCTGTACTTTCTTTTATCTCAGTTCAATTCGTCTCTTTCATTTCATGCATTTCACGTTATAGGACCTTAAGCGTTAATTTTGGGTTTTGAATACATCGCATTAGTATTTCCTTTCAACTTTCGGAATCTCGTGCTTTCAAAATTACCCTTATTTGATGAAATTATTTTTCATAAAGAGACATCAATTTATTGCTTTAAAACAATGGCCTTAAAATGTCATTATAATTTATCCCTCTTTAATGAAATCATAATTTTTATAAATAATAAATAATTTAATGTTTTCAAAACAATAGCCTTTGATGTAATAATAAATTACCTTTCTTTAATAAAATTAAAATTTTCACAAAGAAAAGGTAATTTATCGCTCTAAAATAATGACCTTAAAAAGTCATTATAAATTATCCCTCTTTAATAAAATCATAATTTTCATAAAGAAGAAATAATTTAATGTTTTAAAACAATAGCCTTTGATGAAATACATAAATTACCTCTCTTTGGTGAAATGAAAATTTTCATAAAGAAAGGAATTTATTGCTTTAAAAAGATGGCCTATGGAATGCCATATAAATTACCCCTATTTAATGAAATTGCAATTTTCATAAAGAGAAATTTCATTTATTACTTGCAAATAAAAATGCAAAGCTAAAGAAATATGATTTGCTTTCAAAATGTAAAAAATATAAAATTTCGAAATTATAAAATCCCCATAAAAAAATAATTTTCAATAATTTTTATAAAATTAAAATGGCTTTAGAATGTGATCAAAATTGTTTCGGATGAAATGTTGAATCTCATTATTCACACCCATGTATTTATTTTTGGAATTTGAATGTTTTTCAATTTTTATTATAATTGCCAAAAATTAAAAAAAAATACAAAAATAATGGTTATAAAAATAAAAATAAAAATCTAGCAATGGACCGGAATGCTAAAAATATAAACATGCAAAGCCTTGAAATATGATTTGCCTTAGAAATATAAAATAATATAAAATCTTGAAATTATAAAAATCCCCATAAAACAACAATTTTCAATCATTTTTATAAAATCAAAATGGCTTCGAAATGAGTTTGAATTTGTTTTGGATTAAAAATTGAAGTTCATTCTTCACTTCACTACATTTATTTTTGAAATTTTAATATTTTCGATTTTTATTTTATTTGTCGACTTTAAACAAAAAAACTACAAAAAGAGAAGGTTAGAAAACATTAAAAAAATTAAATATAATTTGGAAATATTAAAAGCAAACTACTCTCAGTCAAATGCCACCCTATCCTACAAAACTGGAGATGTGAGACTTTTTTGCATGTATCCAAATTTATTTGAATCCGAATACACACTGCTCAAAATAAATTAGGTGCAATATTCTAAGGAGCAAAATTAAATTATGTGCTTCTAAGCCTTCGATAATGCAACCATTAAAATGCATTTAACACTATATATAAGCTAAGAAAACATGGAGGAAATGATAAACCATTAGCTCAAACATGAAAAAAAAAGCTCCTCCCATCTTGCTAACAAAGTGCAAGTTTCTAAAATATTTGCCTTAAAATAATATTCTGTTTTACAACCAGTATTTCTAGCTTCTTCCAAAAAAAGTCCAACCCTTGTTTATGAGCTTCAATGGGTTTTTAAAGATTTCCAACATTGGTTATTCATTGCTTTTTCCAACTCTTCATTCTCCAACTCTTGGCTTTCCCACATTTTCTTTTCTTCTTAAAATTTCCAACATTTGGCAATTTGTTTATTTTTCCAACTTTTGACTTTCCAAAAGATTCTTTTCCATTGGTATGATACGTGACATTTCTCTTATTGAGTGTTGCCATTTTTTTTTTCTTTTACTTTTTTTAATAGTAACCTGTAATAAAGAAAAACACATGAATTAAACTTTCTAAAATAAAACTATTAATAAAATTTAATTAAAACAAAACTAAAGATAAAATTAGATTTAACTTTTCCCAAAATATAACCATTAATGAAATTAAATTAAATTTCCAATATAAACACATTGATGGTTTTATTTTGATTGTTTTATTTTTATTTTATTTTCATGATTATTATTTTTTTTAATCCTTTCTCTTTTTATTTTTATTTTTATTTTTTCCTTTTCTACTTATATATATATATATATATATATATATATATTAATTAATTTTATTTAATTAATTTCAAATGTTTAAAATTTTAATTCAAAACATTAAAATTAACCAAAACAATAAAATAGTAAAGAAGCTAATAAACACACTAGACAACTTAAAAGAAACTAAAAGGAGAAAATAATCCACACACAAACCTTGGAACATATATTACAACCTAAACCAAAATTTCCCCTAACATCTAAAAATTGAAAAATAAAAACGTGGTTCCTCAAATTTGGGGCTAGTTGTGGAATAACCACAACAAATGGTGACTCTAATGGGAAATGCTCCAGAGCATTTCGGATGAAGAACCTAATATGAAATGAAAACATAAAAGATTAGAAAAATAACAATTATTTAGTAGTGTCTCAAGAAGGTGAGGGTAAACAACTTTGAATAAAAACAACTAATCCATCTACCTCTGATTAGTGTGTGTAAAGTGTTTCATTTTGTATCCTTGAAAACCATCCTGATTCTATCATCTGACTTGCATTAGGCTATAAAATATTTCTCATAATATTTCATTTTGAATAATAAGTCTCTTTTGAGCATAATTTGTTTAGACAAAGCCTCACTTCTAGTTAGGCGTCCATAGCCCCGGTGGAGATTTTATGAACTAGGTGACTGATTTG
Source organism: Wollemia nobilis (assembly GCA_028583015.1). Taxonomy (NCBI): domain Eukaryota; kingdom Viridiplantae; phylum Streptophyta; class Pinopsida; order Araucariales; family Araucariaceae; genus Wollemia; species Wollemia nobilis. The sequence goes on along the minus strand of JAQPPZ010017000.1, from coordinate 4,251,658 downwards.
ATCAAGCTTTTCAATGCTCACTTCTTATTATTATTTTTATCAAGCTTTTTCTTGATAGATCCCCACTACCAGTCAAGCATCTATAGCCCCGGTGAAGTTTATCTAAACTTGGTAATAGATTTGATTAGTCTTTGCATTTCTTGTATTATTATTTTATAGAGAACTTTGCAAACCTCTATGTAACACTTGAATTTAAACATGTTATAATTTAGCCTTAATTTACAAATCAACATAAATTCATCCTTAAATACTTCCAATATCCTTTAAAATGTGAGTTACATATGGAGCTTTAGCAAAATGTTTCATTGTTCCACTCTCCACCATTTTAGTCCTAAAATTTGAGCATAATCATAAAATAATTCATCCCACTTTTCTCAGGTTCACCTGCTTTCAGATTAGGTATTCCAAACTACTTAACAAAGGAACACAAAAAATACGCAAAGGTCATAAATTATCGACCACAAAACATCACCTCAAAACAAGGGAACGACCAAAAATACAAAACTCGCAAATCAAACTTAAGGACAAAACACAAAAACAACAAAACCAAAACAAAAAAATGAAAACAAAAACTATATACAATAATATACAATAATGTACAAGATGAAGTAAAATTTAGGCCATTATTTCCCTGGATCCCAAACATGATTAGCACACTTTAACAAACACATATCATGATAAGCATGCCAAACTCTAGATAAGTCCAACACAAGTAAGATTAAGCCATAAAATGCAACAATCATTATTTTAACTCTTTCACCTCATCATTTTAATTTAGTTCCATTAGTAATCCCATAGTGGAGTTTCAAGTCCTAAATTGCTAAGACAATAATTGATCTTCAATTCTTTCTTATTTATTCCTTAGTATGTATATTTTACAATTCGATTTATTATCTAGAATTAAAATTTCTTTTTCATATATGAGATCCTTCAAGTAGGAGCCTATTTCTAAAAATTTTTAAGCCATGTAATTTTTCACATGTTTAGGTCAATCATGCTTATGCAATAATTTACAAGCATCTAGGATATCTATTAAATGAGGATTGTTATAGGTTTTTATCCTAGATTCCAATATCAATTGTTGATGAATTTGATTCAAACTTCTTTTCATTCAAAAAAGCAATATCATTAGTGGTGTGAGTAGAAAACAACTTTAGTTCTTCATTCACCTTCAATGACATTTCATCATGAATAACATTTGAATCCCATAAGAAATTTGGTAAGCTTTCACCTGAAGTTTGCATGGTTGAACATAACAAGTGAGATTCTACCTTTTGCACATTTTCATTGACCAAGGCTTGGTGACACTTTGCAATTTTTTCTTCTTCATGGTATTTGTCATCTTCATCACCTTGTACTCCTTCATTTTCATCCATGATCTATTCATAAAAAATATCAAAATTAGGAACCCAATCAAAAGCATGTCCATCCTTTTCAAAACATAACTTTTTTTGATCAAATTATGTGTCAGATAACAAATATCCATGATCAATCGCTTGATTTGATTTGAATAAAGCAACATTTGCAACATTTTTATCATTTTGTTTCCATTCCTTGTTAACCATCCATGATTTTTATTCCTTAGAATATTCAAGACAATCATGAGAATTTATACCCAAGTTTTTAGTATCCTCCATGTCAATAGAAATTTAATCAATGGGGGTGTGAAAAACCAATGATTCTTCATATCTTCCCCAACCATTAAAAAAAAATTACATCTAAATTCATGGGATGAAACTCTATTGTGTATTTGGCATGATATTTAGGTTCCTCTATCAATTCTTTTTCAACTTTATCCACCTTAATTTCATGAAATTCATCTTTTGCAGATTCATGCTCCTCAACTTCAAGGGATTAATCTTTTGGTGGATCAAGGGTTTCTTTAGTGGGATCAATTCTTATATTTTGAACTTGATTTGCACTTAATAATGATGGTTGATTTTTAATGGTAGGTTGAGGTGCACACATAGTTTGGTGGGTAATGGAGGTATTAGATGATTGAGAATTATTTGATCCAAAACCCACATCACAATTTTGATCACTCAATTGTTGTTCAATTACCATTGCTTGATTATAATCTTGTAACAAAGATGTGATTTTAGGCATCCCTCACAACTACATAGAAATTAGTGGGTCAATAGCATTGAAATACGCTTGGATAGAAAATCCCTCTAGAGGAACATAGGGTACCACCAATTGAGCATATAATCCATGGAACCTTTTAGTGAATAACTCCAAATATTAAATTGGTCCTTTATGGGTAGTGACAAACTAATTATACATGAGAATTGGGTCAACTAGTTTTCCAAAATACCTAAGAAAAGTTGCTTCTATTTGAGTCCAAGAGGTGATAGAACCTGCAAGTAAACTAAGGTACCAATCATATGCCAATCCATCTAATTTAGATGAAAATGAATAACAAGAAACATCTTTGTGGAAAATTTGCCATTGAATTAAAGTGGTCTTGTATGCATGAATATGGTCCTCAGTCGATTTTATTTTGTTATGCCTAAAATTATGTAGATGATCCCCAATATCTGTAGGCATATGATGTGAATACCTAGGTACATTTAAAGGATAGCCTACCATCAAAGAATCAAGGAATTCCATTAGGGACGTTTTTCGTAGGACTGCCCAAACTGTCGAACTCGTTTCGGCCATATCTCACTCATCCGGACTCGGATTGAGCTAAAATTTTGAGGGTAGATGCCTAAGAAAACCTAGAACATCTCCACCAATTTTCATATCATTTGGAGCAACACATATCCTAGCGCATCCCTATGTGTGAACGAGATATTTGGCAAGTGGCTATGCGAGGGTTTCATCTGGGTTGAGTGCAAGCAGCTCCAGAGGTTGGTTTTTAGGGCCTTCGGGCCCTAGAGGCCAATATTTTTGTGGTTTATGCTCAATATTTTAGTAGGAAATGTTGCAAGGGATCCAATATGGGTTAGAAATTTGTCTTTCAATAGATCATACTGTGAACTTGAGTGACAACGACTTCCAATTTGCTGCACAAAATAAAAGTGAAAACCATACCTTTCCACGATGTCTAGGGCAAGGATTAAAGAGATCACGAAACAAGTTTCAAGTAGTTGATCAAAAAATGGCTCATATCTCAAGTGAATCTGGTGCTAAGGTGCACCCACAAAATAATTCTACTTGTGAAAACCCTTATCAAGGGTAAGAATTTTGAAGACTCAGCCCCAAAAATGAATTTTAGGGATGCCCTTCATGGTGGACAGCCTCAGCCCAATGCTAATATCAATCTTAGGGCTTCCCATAAACCTCTAAGAATGCCTAAGATTGATCCCATGAAAATGGAGTCAGGATGTCTTAAAGCAGCTGATGGAACTCCTATTGTTAAGCTTGATATGGGTAACATTTAGACTAGCATTGAAGATTTGGAAAAAAGAGGACTAATTTGTCGGTTCGTGGGTTTTCATCCGAGTCTATCTGCTTTCAAAGTCTGGGCTACAAAAAGTTGGAAAACTAAAGGTGAGTTACAAATCTCTATTTATCCAAATGGTTATTTTCTTGTTTTATTTGCTAATAATGAAGATAGAGAGAAAACTTTTCAAGGGGGTCCTTGGTTTTTTGGAAGGGCAGGGCTTTTCATGAAGCCCTGGCATACTAAATTTAAAGCCGAAGAAGAGATGCCTTCTATAGCTCCCGTGTGGGTTAGACTCTTTGGCCTCCCTATTGAATTTTGGAATCCTACTATTTTTTCTTCAATTGGAAACTCTTTAGGAACTTTTATGATGACTACTGATTGTACTCAAAATTTTGAACATATTATTTATGCTCGGATTTGTGTTTTAATGGATTTTGACAAACCCCTACCTAAAAAGATCACATTACAATTTGGGGAAGACACTTGGGAGCAAGTAGTGGACTATGAGAACATTCCTTTTCATTGTAGAATTTGCCATGAATATGGTCATTTGGCCATTGCTTTCCCAAATAAAATTCTTGATCAAAAGAAAGAAGATATAAACTCAGCAGGTTTCCAAATACCTAAGAAGAAGAACACTAAGAAAAAACCGAGTTATGAAGGATCAATCAAAGTCATCTGCTAATATGTTTGAAATCCTTTCCACAAATGATGTCCCAAGTGAGGAAGAGGAAATAATGGAAACTAAAATCTTAGAAACACAATTTAAATATGAAGGGAAGAACTCAGAGACAAACCAACAAATCAAAGGTTTTCAACAGAAAAAAAGGAAGAAAATTTACACAAGAAAAACAATCTTTCAAATGTCAAAACTTCAAATAATGCAGGTCCCAATATAGACTCCATTGAACCATCTAGTAAAATTTTGGCTGTGTACGAGCATTCTTCAAGGTTAGAAGCCATCTCAGATTCAATTGGAATAAGTCAAGAAACAAGGAAAAAAAATTGAAGATGGATTCTAATCAAAAAGCAGGTCGCAAGACCAATCAATATCATATGGTAAAAGAAGGTGAAAAGCTTGTAGAGGAAGGTAAGATTAATGCCCTTCCCAACTTTTTTAGCCCTGGTATTAATGAAGATCATCACTTGGAATATTAGAGGACTCAAAGGGAGTCTTTCAAAACAAAATGAAATTAGAAGAATGATTCAGATAAATCATCCACATCTTGTTTTCCTTCAAGAAACAAAGATGTCAATGGAGGATATGGACTCAATTGCCGAGTAAAATTTGGCCAGTTGGAAAAGTGGTTTCCCTCAGTTCCCAAGGGACTTCGGTGGCATTGCTTGTCTTTGGGACCCAAAAGAGGTAGTTATTCACCATATGGTTGGCAGTTGGGGTTTGTTGGCTATAGCTATTCAAAGTAGACATTCCAACCAAATTATGCTCTGCATTACTGTTTATGCTCCGACTTCTTTGGAGGAAAAAAGAAGACAGTGGAAGGATATTACTCATATTATCTCTCATTTTCCTGAATCTTGGATCTTGATCGGAGGAGATTTCAATACCATCCTCTCTCTGGATGAGAAAATGGGGGAAAATAGAAATTTGGACAAAAGCACTGACCTCATGAGCGAATATATTGCAAACCTCCATCTTGTGGATATCCAACTAGATAATGGCCTTATGACTTGGTCTAACAGAAGGCAAGGCTTAGCTTGTATAATGGAGAGATTGGATAGGTTTTTGCTCTCTAAAAATTTCTTAATCCATGGTCACATTCCTAAAGTGAAGACTCTTAATAATGCTTGGTTCGGATCATTGGCCGAGTCATGGTGGAAATGTGGAAAACCAATGTGAGTTTCTCTCCTTTTCATTTTCAATTAATGTGGCTTAGAGACATTTCCTTCAGACCTCGTGTGCAACAATGGTGGAAGGAAGGTAAACCTAGGCATGGGACTAAGATGTTCTATTTTTCCAAAATACTGCAATACATTAAATCCAAAATCAAGACTTGGAACTGGAAAGAGTTTGGGGATGTTCATAAAAAAACCATGAAGTTATTGCTCATATTGAAAATTTGAATAAGAAAATCCATTTAGATGGCCTCACAGAGAAGAGAAGTGCGAGATGAAATTAAACTCACAACTCGGTTAGAGGAATGGGAAAAAAGAGAAGAAATCTTATGGAAGCAAAAATCTAGAATTCAATGGCTCAAAGAAGGAGATCGAAACACAAATTTCTTCCACAAATCTCTTCTAGCTCGAAGATCTCACAACTTTATTTCTTCCTTAAAATCAGATTCTGGAGATGTTGTTTATACTTGGGATGGCATGAACTCTATTGTTGTTGATTACTTTTCCAATATTTTTGCTTGCTACTCCTCTTGACTCAGCTTCACAACAAAATGTTCTTCAAGCAATCCCTTCTCTTATCACTTCGAGGAGAACTCTATTTTGACTGCTCCTGTTACTATCAATGAGCTTCAACAAGTAGTTTTTAAAATGCAAAAATGGAAAACCCTAGGTCCTGATGGTTTTCCCATTGAGTTCTACCAAGAGTTCTGGGATATCCTTCATGTTGATTTATTAGAGGTGGTGGAAGAAGCCAGGAAAGCCAAAGAAATTTTGAAGGTTATCAATAAAACTTATATTACTCTTGTTCCAAAAGCTCAAGAGGTTGATCATATCTCAGCTTTTAGACCTATTGCTTTATGTAATGTTCTTCTCAAAATCATTACTAAAATCATGGCAAAAAGGTTGAAGCCTCTTTTGCATAAGATTATTTCCCCAGAGCAAGGGGGTTATGTGGAAGGACGTCAAATAGTAGATGAGATAGTTCTTGCTCAGGAAGCCATCCATTCCATGGATATGCAAAAATCTCCTTCCATGTTCATTCGGTTAGACTTATCCAAAGCTTATGACAGAGTGGATTGGCACTTCCTTATCAAAGTTTTGAGGCAATTTGGTTTCTCTAAGGATTGGATGGATTGGATTATGGGATGTATCTCTTCGAGTTTCCTACTTAGTTCTTATCAATGGCAGGCCTTCTCAGTCATTCCCAGCTTCCAGAGGTATTAGGCAAGGTGACCCGCTATCCCCTTATTTATTCATCATTCTTGTTGAATGCTTGGGTAGGACTATAACCAAAAAGAGGGGAAACAAAACCCTTGAGGGAGTTACCATTGCTCATGGAGCTAGACCTATCTCTCATCTTCAATTTTTGGATGACTCTACTCTTTTAGGTAAAGCTACAGTTAAGGAAGCTTCTAATATTAAGCAAATCATTAGCTATTTTTCTAAGGCTATTGGGCAGTTGATCAATGAAGACAAATCTAAAGTTATTTTCTTTCACTGCTCTGCTAGACAGGAATCCATGGTCTTGGATAAATTAAGATATAAGAAGACCTCCCTTCCAATCACTTATTTAGGTATTCCCATAAATATTCAAAGGCAAAAAAATAAATATTGGAATTGGTTGTTGGACAAAGTCAAGAAGAAAATTGGAAAGTGGACCAACATGTGGCTTTCTTCTGGGGGTAGAATCACCTTGGTAAAATCAGTCCTTCAAGCTATTCCTATTTATGTTTCTTCCATTTTGAATATCCCAAAGGTTGTTCTTCGAGAATTGGATCAAATCGAGTCATCGTTTCCTTTGGAGTGGTACTAAGGAGAAAAGAAAATGGGCCTTGGTGAAATGGGATACTTTATGTCTTCCTAAGAGTGAAGGGGGGTTAGGATTCCGGTCTTCTATTAATAACAACAAAGCTTTAGCTGCTAAATTATATTGGAGGATGTTGCATAACCCCAATGCTCTTTGGGCCAATAATCTCCGTGCTAAATATCTTGAGAACAAAAGTCCTGAAGACCTTGTTCGCTATCAACTTCCTACCAAAGGTTCTCCCATTTTAGCAGTTCTTAAGACTTGTGAGGATTTGATAAAGAAAAAATTATTTTGGATCATTCATAATGGTCAACATGTAAATTTTTGGACAGATTCTTGGGATGGTCACAAGCCTTTGATAACTCAGTTTCCGATTGGAGCCTTGGATGGAGGAGCTTCATCGAGCTAATTGGATAAAGGTGGCTAATTACTTGTCGGTACCATACTTGGTAATTCAAAGGTTGGTAGATATTGGATCCCTATTGAGGACTGGCCTATTCAAATCCCAGAAAGGCAAAGACAAGATATCCAAGGCATCCTTCATATGAGATCCCTCTCTTGGTCCCATGAAAAATATTGTTTTGGATGGAACAACACTACTAAGGGTGAGTATTCAGTTGCTCAAGGTTATTTGACCTTATGCCATAATAATCCCAACCATTCTTCTGACATATTTTCTCGATTGTGGGCTCAAAAGCTCTGGCCTAAGGTGAGGTTCTTTAATTGGCTTTTATTGCATCGTAGGGTGCTTACTTGGTGAGCAACTTATGAAGCATGGTTTTCATGGCCCTTTTAGATGTGAAATGTGTGAAGAGAATGTAGAAACTCTCAACCATATTTTTATTGAGTGTACTTTAGCCTCTGAGCTATGGAGGAGAATGGCCACTTTACTTGGCTTACGATGGTCCAATTTTTTTACTTTTGAACAGCTTTGGAGGGATTGGCCTAATCAAGAGGGTGTTGATCATTTTATTAGGCGGTTAGTTTGGATGGGTTCTACCATTCTTCTTTGGAATATTTGGAATGAAAGGAACAACCAAATTTTTAATCAAGATAGGAAGGATATTCACTATATTTGGCAAAAGACCATAGCCAACTTAGTTGAATCAGTCCATCAACTCCTTAATCACCCCCAAAACTCCCACCAAAGATGGGATCAAGTGATGCAAATATTGAAGATTAAATCTTCTAAGGGCAACCAACTTAAAGGGAATGTGAGTATTAGTAAGATGGATAGGACAAGAAATTGGCAACCTCCTCCTAAGGATTTTGGAAAATTCAATACTGATGGAGCCTCTAGAGGGAACCCTAGAAAAGCTAGTGTGGGAGGAATTGGTAGACTTTCAGATGGCTCCCTGGTTTTTACTTTTGTTGAGAATTTGGGTATTCTTTCCAATAACCTTGTTGAGGGGTATGGTATCCTCAGAGGCCTTCAGGAGGCTACTAAGGTTGGATGGGAAAAGGTGTTAGTTGATCCTGACTCTCAACTTATGATTAATCTCTTGAAGACTCCTTCTAAGAATCATAAGGTGGATTGGAGAATAAAAAGAATTATTGAGAAGATTCAATTAATCCAGGATGGGATTTTTGAAAGTTGATTACAATCATGTGGTCAGAGATCAAAACAAGAGTGTTGATGCTTTAGCTAATTGGGCTTTGGACAAAGGTGATCTTACTTGTTATGGCCACCCTCCTAGATGGTGGGCTTCTCAAATTAGGGAAGCTCTTCTTTCTATCATTTCTTTGGATGGCTCCAGTTCGAAGGTACCTAGTTTCTTCTTGCTTTTTTTTTTTTTTCTCTTTGGTTCATTCAGTTTTTTTTAGTTCCCTAGCTCATTCTATTCTTTATTTTGTTTCCTCTATTGATTCTTGCCTTAATAGTCTTCTGGTCTAGATAGGTCATTGTTATGTTCAATTTTTTTTTTTTTCTTTTTTGTTTTTTTTGTTTAGTTTTTTAAGGTGGGTGGGTTCTTTTGTTTTGTTTTGTTTTTGTGTTCTTTGTGTTGTTTTTTGTTGTTCTTGTGTTTTTGTTGTTTTGTGTTTTTTTATTATGTTTTTTGTTATTGTTCTTGTGTTTTTTTCGTTCTTGTTCTTGGGTTTCTCTTTGTTTGTGTTATTTCGTGTTTTTATGTGTGAGTGTTTTCTATGTTTTTTGTTTTTGTTTATTGTCTGTTGTTGGTTGTTTTTTATTTTTATTTTTATTTTATTTTTTTTTATTTTTTAGGTTTTGGTTGTGTTTATTTTTCATGTTTTTTTTTGGTTATGTCTTTGTAGTGTTCTGTTGTTTTTGTCTTGTTTGTGTTTTGTTATGTGGTTCTTGTGTTTTTCTATGTGGTTCGTGTTGTGGTTTCTTTTATCTTATTGTGCGTGTTTGGTTGTGCTTTTGTTTTTGACACACTCAAGGAGCATGTTTTTTATTTTATTTTATTATTTTTGTTGTTATTTACTTATTTTTAAATTGGTTTTGTGTGTTTGTTTGCTCCTTGAGTATGTCAAAGGTGGTAGGCCAAGTCCGAGTCCTAGGCATTTTTGGCGGAATGGATACCCCTGCCTCCTTGGGTCTTACCCCAAAGTGGCATCCCTTTTGGGATGTTTTCCACAAATAAAAAAAAATACAACTTTAATACCAGTTTTGTTAGTCAAAGAAATATATTGCAAAGAAGTATGAAATAACTAACAATCCTCGAATGTCTCACATATAAATCATCATGTATATCAATCAAAAGATATGCATCAATTAAACCATGACATTAGAGAACATTATCCAATTTACAAAAAATATTAGCATTAATGCATCAAGAAATAGAGAATTTTAAAATCAATGAAAGTAATCATATAGAAACAAAACCTCATTGGTTAAGACCAAAATAAATCTTTCAAGTAACATGAATAATTTAGCATCTAAATAGAAATAACGTAAACCAATTCAAGCATTCCTTCTAGCACCAAAATATCGAGTGGTAATTTTACCCAATTGCAAAACCACACTCGCCCTTAGGATTTTGATAACAAAATCCTTTCTTGCAAAGAAGTTAAAAACAAAGACAACTTTTGATGAGGCCTAGAAATACCTCATTATTACACTATGGTTGACATTTAAAAACTAACATATTATTAAATATGACAAAGTTAAATTGCCAAATAGTTGATTAAAATATATTATTTGTTAATTGTTTGCATGATTTTATGTTTGGAACATTATACCCTTGTTTTGACTATTTTCAACATTTTATGCACTGTTTCAGTTGATTAAGTAGCAAATAAAACATGTATTTCAATTGACAAAATTTTGTATGTTGAGTAAAGGAGGCCCTAGGATGTTTTTTCATTGTTGTAAACACAGTCTAGGTATACTTATAATGAGTATTATGTCAATTATGGTTTCATACTATATTAAAATTACATTCTTATCACATAAAAAAATTCCTCTCATCGAGAACTACAACTTTACTTTTTGAAGCAAGTCAATCCGAGCTGTAGATAAAAAGTTATGAAGGTTCTATCATTCTGGAGCTTACTCAATGTTCATGCCTTAGTCTTTTTCGGAGTTGTTAACAGGTGCAAATTTGTGTTAAAAGGAACATTGGCAGATCTATTGGGAATTGTCAAAAGTGAGCTAAGGTACAAAATTCATATCAATCATACTTCATAGTAGATAGAACACATGACCCAAATTTGAAGCCAAATGGACAAGTAATCTGGAAGTTATGGTGTCTACAAAATGATAGTTTCACACTTTTTGATAGCTAGAAATTTTGGTGAAATATTTATATTAGAGGTCAACCTGACAGTGATGCTGGAAGTGATTCCTAAAGAGTTAAGAGCTAAAAAATGAACCAAATATAGTTCATACAACCAAGAACATGTGGATACAATTTGGTATACATTGAATTTACAAGGCACAAGTTATGAGCACTCCAAAAGGGTAGCTAGGCATGTTTTGACAACTGTAAATAATAGGTGATAGTCCATACAAATTCCAGCCACCTATCACTATGAAGGAAGGCATGAAATTTTTCAACTAAATATGAGGGAAATGCTTGAAAACATTTGAGGGAGGATAGAAATGACTCTTTCCCCACTTGACAGCACTTCTACATGGTTCAAATAGGAGCAACAAGTCAAAAAGGTGCTAAACTATTGTGACTATACAAAAAATAGAATTTGACCATACAAATTCTAGCCAGCTGTTCACAAATAGCATGGCTTAGAATTTGTCAATTCTAGCATGTAAAACCTATATAATTGGTCTTATGAGGACTTAGGAAGACTACCTAGTTAGTAAAACTCACTTTACTATAGTTCTAGTGTATGAATGAGGTTCAAAATGTTTAAACTTCCAAATATTCTAGAGCAGCTATGAAATCAGCGAAGCAGGACCAAATCTGGTCAAAACAATAAAAAAAATGCCCATAAAGGCGGTTAATGGTGATATGAGGATAGATACAGGTGTATGAGGAGTTTTATCACCCCTTACAACATATTTCCACCAATGGATGATGCACAAAAAGGAAAATGGAGATGCTACAGTAGAACAGTTTCTTGTATTTCAAGAAAATAGATTCAGAACAATTATTGAATTCCTAAAACATAGCAATAGAAAGGATTAGCATATGTACTAGATTAGTATAAATAACAAGCTCTCATATTTATTGAGCATATATAGATGTTTCCATAGAAATGTAGAGATAGAATAGTTGTTTCAGTTGTAATAGAACAACAATTCAGCATGATTTTTCCTGCATTGCTGCAATGTTGTTTCATATTCAATAAAAGTGTAGTTTCTTCATCTATTTATTGTTATGAGTGAATGTGTGAGTACTAGGTAGTTAAGAAGAAGTCTCTTGCCTTCTTCTATATCAGGGAGCAAGGGCCACTTCCAAGCCCAAGAGAAGGATCAACTATTGATAGGTTTTTCTGTTCATTTCTTGCTGCAGTAGATTAGCAAAAAACTTGGAAAATTTCATTTCTTGTTACTAATTATGTTTATTGTAGATGCATGTAATATTTGTGGTGTATAGTAAATGTGTGTGCATGTCAACTGATCTCATAGCATTGATTTTGGAATTTACAACATTTTATGGTTTTCTTTATCTTTTAGTTGTTATTTTTAGCTTTCTAGCATTTCCATTATGTTGATAGATTAGCAACTTGTGTGTTTTATTTTTGCAACACTTTTATTCCTATAATTTTAATTCTACAAATGTAATTAGGTTTTATTTTCTACAACTCTTTATTCCTATCATTTCCATTTTGCAAGAGTAAGAAGGTTTCATTCCTGTTATTTCAAATTCTGCAAGAGTAATTAGGTTTCATTTTCTGCAATATTTCCATTTCTGCAATTTTACTTCTGCAAGTATAATTAGAATTCAAATTCAGTTCATAGGATTAGAAGTGACACCAAACACCCCCAAAAGCTAACTTGTTCCACCAATAAAGCCTATTTTCTGAATGAGCTGATTGTCAAGTTGCCTATATCTACTTTCGTATATAGCCTTGGACACCACCCTGGATTGAAAAATCTTAAGGATTAAATGATGTGATTAATGACACTCATCAACTTCTCCAAGTTTTTGCTATATAAGCATTGCACATGTGTATTCGTAATCTTATAAAAATGTATTAAATGGGTTATGGGAATATCTTAGTGGTTTCCAAATAACTATTAACAAGGGGCCTATGTTGGTTTATTTTATCTTGCTATGCTAGTAACTATTCATAAAATTTAAAAGAAAAGGAAAATATGTTTATCCCTCATATGACCATGATGTAAAGCCATAGTTCCTTTTATCTTAGAGTATTTTAGGTAGATTTTATCTTCTTTTGATTAAGCCGATTTTAGACAAGTTTTATCTTGCTTAAACCTTGCTTTGAAAAATGAAATAGAAGATTAAAATCTATCTCTAAATTTAGAACATAAATGATGAAAATGTTCACTTGATGTTACTTTGATAATGAAAATACCAATAGCCTTTAATATAATAAATAAATCACCCTTCTTTGATGAAATTATTTTTCATAAAGAGATGTCAATTTATTGCTTTAAAACAATGGCCTTAAAATATTATTATAAATTATACCTCTTTAATGAAATCATAATTTTCATAAAGAAGAAATAATTTAATGCTTTCAAAATAATAGCCTTTGATATAATAATAAATTACCTCTCTTTAATAAAATTAGAATTTTTATAAAGAAAAGGTAATTTATTGCTCTAAAATAATGACCTTAAAATTTCATTATAAATTATCCATATTTAATGAAATTATAATTTTCATAAAGAATAAAAAATTTAATATTTTAAAACAATAGTATTTGATGAAATGTATAAATTACCTCTCTTTGGTGAAATCGGAATTTTCATAAAGAGAAAGGAATTTATTACTTTAAAAATATGGTCTATGGAATGCCATATAATTTACCCCTCTTTAATGAAATTGTAATTTTTATAAAGAGGTAGTTCATTTATTGCTTGCGAATAAAAATGCAAAGCTGAAAAAAGTTGATTTGCTTTTAAAATGTGAAAAAAATAAAATTTCAAAATTATAAAATCCCCATAAAATAGCAATTTTCAATCATTCTTATAAAATCTAAATGGCTTCAGAATGGTATCGATATTATTTTAGATGAAATATTGAATCTCATTCTTCACACCCATGTATTTATTTTTGGAATTTGAATTTTTTTTTATCTTTATTTTAATCACCGAAAATAAAATAAAAAATTGCAAAAATAATGGTTAGAAAAATAAAATTAAAAATCTAGAAATGGACCAGAATGCTGAAAATATAAACATGCAAATCCTTGAAATATGATTTGCCTTCGAAATATAAAATAATGTAAAATTTTGAAATTATAAAAATCCCCATAAAACAGTAGTTTTCAATAACTTTTATAAAATTTAAATGGCTTCGGAATGAGTTCAAATTTGTCTCGGATGAAATATTGAAGCTCATTCTTCACTTCCCTACATTTATTTTTGAATTTTTTTATTTTATTTTATTTTTTATCTTTTTATTTGCAAACTTAAAAAAAAAAAAAAAACTGCAAAAAGAGAAGGCTAGAAAACATTAAAAAAAATAAAATAAAATTAAACTACTCTCAGTATAATATCACCCTATCCTACAAAACTGGAGATGTGAAACTTTTTTGCGTGTAACCAAATTTATTTGAATATGAATACACACGGTTCAAAATAAATTATGTACAATATTCTAATGAACAAAAATAAATTTCGTGCTTCTAAGCCTTCAATAATGGAACCATTAAAATATATTTAACACTATCTATAATCCAAGAAAACATGGAGGAAAAGATAAACCATTAGCTCAAACATACAAAAATAAAAATCTCCTCCAATCTTGCTAACAAAGTGCAAGTTTATGAAATATTTGCATTAAAAAATATTTTGTTTTACAACTAGTATTTCTAGCTTCTTCCAAAAAATGTCCAACCCTTGTTTATGAGCTTCAATGGGTTTTTAAAGATTTCCAACGTTGGCTAGTCATTTCATTTTCCAACTCTTGGCTCTCCAATGCTTTCTTTTTCCAACTCTTGGCTTTCCAACGTTTTATTTTCTTCTTAAAATTTCCAACATTTGGCAACTTGTTTATTTTTCCAACATTTGACTTTCCAACATTTTCTTTTCCATTGGCATGATACGTGACATTTCTCTTCTTGAGTGTTCTCGTTTTTCTTCATTTATTTTCCTTTTTTTATATATATAGTAATATGCAATAAAGAAAAACACATAAATTAAACTTTCTAAAATAAATTTATTAATAAATTTTAATTAAAATAAAACTAAAGATAAAATTAAATTAAACTTTTCCCAAACTAAAATCATTAATGAAATTAAATAAACTTTCCAAAAAAACACATCGATGGTTTTATTTTGATTGTTTTACTTTTATTTTATTTCATTATTATTATTTATTTTATTTTTTTATCCTTTCTCTTTTTATTTTCATTTTTATTTATCTATTTTTTCATTTTATCCTTTTTTTTACTTTTGCTCATTTATTTATTTAATTTTAAATTTGATATAATTAATTTTAAATGTTTAAATTGGTTTCATTTAAAACATTAAAATTAACCAAAACAATAAAGAAATTGATCAACACACTAGACAACTTAAAAGAAATTAAAAGGAGATAGTAGTCCACACCCAAACTTCAAAACATATATTACAACCTAAACCAAAATTTTCCCTAACATCTAAACACTGAAAAATAAAAAGGTGGGTTTCCAATTTTGGGGCTAGTTGTGGAATGGCCATAATAGAGGGATGCTTTACAAGTAAGGGATAATATTATGCAAAAATATGCCCACAACGTGTAGGAACAAGTAAAATTGTGATGAATCACAACATCCACATTGCCATCGAAAGTCCAAATTTTGAAGCGCAAGCTACTCTATCACTCACGAATGATGGTGAATACCTTAGTCATTCCAATGAAATCAACCAAAATTCTAGAGTTTCACTCCAAGACTATGGGCAAGCGTAATATTCTGAAAATACATTATCCTTATTTATTTAATGATGTTATGTAATAATACAGGTTGAACTATGGACCACTTATGTAAAGTGGAAACTATGCCAAAAAATATGTTTTATTGTTTGTTATGTAATAATGTAGGAAAACACAGAGGACTGTGTTTAATATAAGGGGGGAATATGTCACATCCCACCTTGGAGGACTGTTCTTAAGTTTCTATTTGTGTAATGGTAGCCGGTTTCAATGCTTAATATAATTGCATTATATTTGTCAAAAGAAAATGACATTGTTTTGCTTGATTGTAGGAATATTTATTTTCATAGGTGGAAGACTGATCACCAAATAAAAATGATGACTATAACAACTCAACAGGTAAAGCACATAATCCTATCATCACTAGTTACCTCCCTGATGGCTGTGTTACTTGAGTATTACTCTAAAAATTCCTACACAATCAAAGGAAAAATGGTGATGGAGGATACTGAGCACATGCATTGAGTGCTTGTATGCCATTTTTGTGTGTTTTACATTTGATTTCAAGATTCATTTGCATGAGTTTGGTTTAATTGAATTTTACTTTGAAAATGCATATTAATAATGTTTTGCATTTTACAAATTATTTTAGAAAATATCATGCAATGATTTTGTGAAATCTTTAAATGGAGCAATTTTTAAAAGATAAAGAATTTATTTTGTTGAGCATGCTTGTTGGATCTAGTTGATCTAATTTTAGAAGGAAATTAGGTAGTTTGTTTTATGATCTTGTTCAATTTTAAATCGGAAAATAAAAACTACCTTGTAATAAATATTTCCTTCATATGGCTACATGGGAAGGTTGAAATAGTGCATAAGATTTTGCTCTTATCTCTATCAATTTCCTTTCCATTATATATATATATATATATATATATATATATATATATATATATATATATATATATATATATATATATATATATATATGTATATATTCATCTTATGCAAGGAGTGTATGTATTATTGTTTTATAAATTGAATGAAGAACTTAAATTATAATGGAAATTATTTAGATTCCTTCTCTATTATAGATTTACAAGATTTTATCTCTTATTTAGAAATATATTAAAAATAAACATAAATTTATGTAGTTGCAAATTTTATATAAACATGGTTGAAAAAAATAGATAAAAAAATTATTATGAATGTTGAAAATATACTTTAATAAGTAAGAACTACAATCTTTATGAATAGGATTAGATAGCACACTCCTCTTTTATTTATGATTGGATTTGTAAAATTATACATTTTGCATGTAAATTGATTTGAATAGATCAAAAACTATCTTGTATTTTATACTGGTCAACCATCTAGAAGAATGGAAAATCTTCTAGTTTTGGAAGGATTGGATTGGTGTCCATTCCTTGGGAAGAGGTATGGGACTCTTCCCTAAGTTTTGTGATACTCCAAACAAATGATGGTTGTAATTATGAATCAATCCTTGTTTATAAAAATATTAAGGATGGATGAATCATCTATTCATGATTGGTGATTTCTTTGTATGTGATATACATTTGGTAAAGATGTGATTTGTGATTGCATATAAAATGATGAAAAATTATGAATGGGATTTAATCCTTGTTATGATGAATGAATTGTTTATTCATGCTTGGTGATTTTCTATGTTAAATGTACGAAGTAAATGGAGGTAATGATTTTACTGAAATTATATATTTTGTATGTAAAATACATACTATGATTTATTATGAAAATTTTAATGAATGAAATCCATTAGAAGAATGGATGATCTCGGTGTCCATCCAAGAAGAGGTATGAGACTCTTTCAAAAATTCCTAGAAATCAAAGAAATGGTAATCATTATGAATGGATAATAAAAGTAAATAGGTCTTTTTTTTTAAAATAAAGGGGTAAAAATTTATTGATAAAAAGTTTGGATTACAGAGTACAACTGAGCTTCCAACCATGAATCAAATAAACAACCAAACAGGCTAAAACCACTAGAATAGAATAACACCCAAAGAAGAAAACAAGAAAAAACTACATTATGTTTGTACATCCTTTTGAAATTTTTATTTTTATTTTATTTTTTATTTATTTGCAAAATTAAAAAAAAAAAAAGCTGCAAAAAGATAAGGTTAGAAAACATTAAAAAAAATTAAATAAAATCAAGCTAATCTCACTATAATATCACCCTATCCTACAAAACTGGAGATGTGAGACTTTTTTGCATGTAACCAAATTTATTCGAATTTGAATACACACGATTCAAAATAAATTATGTACAATATTCTAAGGAACAAAAATAAATTCCGTGCTTCTAAGCCTTCAATAATGCAACCATTAAAATGTATTTAACACTATCTATAAGCCAAGAAAACATGGAGGAAAAGATAAACCATTAGCTCAAACATACAAAAAAAAAATCTCCTCCAATATTGCTAACAAAGTGCAAGTTTCTGAAATATTTGCATTAAAAAATATTATGTTTTACAACTAGTATTTCTAGCTTCTTCCAAAAAATGTCCAACCCTTGTTTATGAGCTTCAATGGGTTTTTAAATATTTCCAACATTGGCTATTCATTTCATTTTCCAACTCTTGGCTTTCCAACGCTTTCTTTTTCCAACTCTTGGCTTTCCAACGTTTTCTTTTCTTCTTAAAATTTCCAACATTTGGCAACTTGTTTCTTTTTCCAACTTTTGACTTTCCAACATTTTATTTTCCATTGGCATTATACGTGACATTTCTCTTCTTGAGTGTTCTCGTTTTTTTTCATTTATTTTCCTTTTTTTATATATATAGTAATATGCAATAAAGAAAAACACATAAATTAAACTTTCTAAAATAAATTTATTAATAAATTTTAATTAAAATAAAAGTAAAGATAAAATTAAATTAAACTTTTCCCAAACTAAATTCATTAATGAAATTAAATAAACTTTCCAAAAAAACACATTGATGGTTTTATTTTGATTGTTTTACTTTTATTTTATTTCATGATTATTATTTATTTTATTTTTTTATCCTTTCTCTTTTTATTTTTATTTTTATTTATCTATTTTTTTCATTTTATCCTTTTTTTTAATTTTGCTTATTTATTTATTTAATTTTAAATTTGATTTAATTAATTTTAAATGTTTAAATTGGTTTAATATAAAACATTAAAATTAACCAAAACAATAAAGAAGTTGATCAACACACTAGACAACTTAAAAGAAACTAAAAGGAGACAATAGTCCACACCCAAACTTTAGAACATATATTACAACATAAACCAAAATTTTCCCTAACATCTAAAAACTGAAAAATAAAAAGTTGGGTCTCCAATTTTGGGGCTAGTTGTGGAATGGCCACAATAGAGGGATGCTTTACAAGTAAGGGATAATATTATGCAAAAATATGCCCACAACGTGCAGGAACAAGTAAAATTGTGATGAATCACAAAATCCACATTGCCATCGAAAGTCCAAATTTTGAAGGGCAAGCTACTCTATCACTCACGAATGATGGTGAACACCTTAGTCATTCCAATGAAATCAACTAAAATTTTGGAGTTTCACTCCAAGACTATGGGCATGCGTAATATTCTGAAAATACATTATCCTTATTTATTTAATGATGTTATGTAATAATACATGATGAACTATGGACCACTTATGTAAAGTGGAAACTATGCCAAAAAATATGTTTGATTGTTTGTTATGTAATAATGTAGGAAAACACAGAGGACTGTGTTTAATCTAAGGGGGGAATATGTCACATCCCACCTTGGAGGACTATTCTTAAGTTGTTATTTGTGTAAAGGTAGTCGGTTTCAATGCTTAATATAATTGCATTATATTTGTCAAAATAAAATGACATTGTTTTGCTTGATTGCAGGAACATTTATTTTCATAGGTGGAAGACTGACCACCAAATAAAAATGATGACTATAACAACTCAATAGGTAAAGCTCATAATCCTATCATCACTAGTTACCTCCCTGATGGCGGTGTGACTTGAGTATTACTCTAAAAATTCCTACACAATCAAAGGAAAAATGGTGATGGAGGATACTGAGCACATGCATTGAGTGCTTGTATGTCATTTTTGTGTGTTTTACATTTGATTTCAAGATTCATTTGCATGAGTTTGGTTTAATTGAATTTTACTTTGAAAATGCATATTAATAATGTTTTGCATTTTACAAATTATTTTAGAAAATATCATGCAATGATTTTGTGAAATCTTTAAATGGAGCAATTTTTAAAAAATAAAGAATTTATTTTGTTGAGCATGCTTTTTGGATCTAGTTGATCTAATTTTAGAAGGAAAATAGGTAGTTTGTTTTATGAGCTTGTCCAATTTTAAATTGGAAAATTAAAACTACCTTGTAATAAATATTTCCTTCAGATGGCTACATGGGAAGGTTGAAATAGTGCATAAGATTTTGCTCTTATCTCTATAAATTTCCTTTCCATTATATATATATATCTTTAAAATCATATTTTCTGAAAGAAAGAAAGTAAAATTAATAAATAAAATATTTAAATATTTAGAAAGATATTTCTTGTCTAAGAAAAAAGAGAGCTATAAATGTCCATAGAAGTTATGGAAAAAGAGAGGAGGTTATGCTATGTTATGCTGGAGAGGGAATATCAGTAGAAGATACACAAGCAAAGTAGAGTCATGATTTGCATGAGACTAGGTTGGGGCTTTCCTGCCCATATTCGTTCTTTGAATGCTGAAAATTTTATCTCATGTATTTAGTATGCTTCTATTATGTGAATGTCTTACTTACACTATAATATTATGTTGATGCACATATGTCAAGCAATTTGGAATAGTTGTAAGTTTAAGTGTAAGCTTTATGTACATCCAATAGAAAGGCTAGTAGTGCCCATATGGTCATAATATAGAACCAAGGATTAACTTGCATAATGCCTGATTATTCAGATCTGCTTTACCATATACTAAAATTGCCATAATATATGATGGTTAAGAAGGATTTTAAATGACTATAAATATTTGGTTTTCTTAAAATATATCAATCTGTTAACATCTACCAGTGTGAAGTATATTGTTGGGATGGCACATCATCATGTCTCTGATATTTTTGTCTGGCTTAAACCCTGATGATCTCTCCTCAACCAATAGGATGGGGAATTCATCGAATTTAACCCTGATGCAATATAATTTTGCATTAATTTTATCCAATATAAAGCTAAGAACCTATGTTATGCAGGTTGGGATATATTTCCAACATCAGTATATTTCAATAGTATAAACCTATTTTGGAATTTTGTTTCACTTTAATGTCTCTCCCTCCATTGATTGTGTTGGAATCGAATGAGCATGCTATATACAAGAAGACTATATTTTAACTTGATTCTCAACTTGGCAAAGAACGACCTCAACGGAGGATCACAATAGCATTTGATGACCACTAATCACTACAATAACCATTATATAAATCAAATTTTGTAAATCATGATTGATGGTTCAGTAGGGCCAATGGTTCAAAAGAATTTGATCTAAACACTAGCATACCCATAGTTGCCATCCAAAATTCTCCTTTGTGTGAATCTATCTATTGATATATCGTTGCCAAATTTTCTCAAAAAATATGTGAGTGACATATTGTATGCCTGTAGGAGTACTTTCCAAATCTAAAGGTAAGTATACAAGCCTATCCATACACTAGTCAAAGCCATCAATAATTCTATTCAAAGGCACTATTGGTCAGATTTCACATTGTAGTTCAAGAGCTGACAATGAATAGGTAACTGTCAAAGTTTCTCACTAAACAACTAAGGGCATACTATGACCAAATCCTACTACATTCTTTAAGCACCCAAAATACAATAGGAATGATTCACCACTCAACTGTGTATGGCATATCCGTCTGAATTAAATATATCTACCACATGTTCATACTCAAAGCTATAGTGTCACCATCCTTCAGATAATAGATTAGTCCTTATGACGCTTTTATCATATAAATTCTATATTACTTCATAGATAATTGGTAGAAAACATCATAAATTACCCTTGCGTGGAAAATACCATGTATTTTTTATATTTTCATGTATTTTGGAGAATGTAAGCATGTGAATTAGCAAAATACAATCATAAAATATAGGTAATTTCATAATGTCTACATGTGGATAATAATCATAACGACACCCTTAAAATGTATAGGCTTGTCAGATGCATTCATATTATGCAAGGAGTGTAGGTATTATTGTTTTATAAATTGAATGAAGAACTTAAATTATAAAAATTATTTAGATTCCTTCTCTATTATAGATTTATAATATTTTATCTCTTATTTAGAAATATATTTAAAAAAAACATAAATTTATCTAGTTGCAGATTTTATATAAACATGGTTGAAAAAAATAGATAAAAAAATTATTATGAATGTTGAAAATATACTTTAATAAGTAAGAACTACAATCTTTATGAATAGGAGTAGATAGCACACTCCTCTTTTATTTATGATTGGATTTGTAAAATTATACATTTTGCATGTAAATTGATTTGAATAGATCAAAAACTATCTTGTATTTTATACTGGTCAACCATCTAGAAGAATGGAAAATATTCTAATTTTGGAAGGATTGGATTGGTGTCCATTCCTTGGGAAGAGGTATGGGACTCTTCCCTAAGTTTGATGATACTCCAAACAAATGATGGTTGGAATTATGAATCAATCCTTGTTTATAAAAATATTAAGGATGGATGAATCATCTATTCATGATTGG
This sequence comes from Wollemia nobilis, assembly GCA_028583015.1. NCBI lineage: Eukaryota > Viridiplantae > Streptophyta > Pinopsida > Araucariales > Araucariaceae > Wollemia > Wollemia nobilis. The sequence goes on along the minus strand of JAQPPZ010017000.1, from coordinate 4,229,366 downwards.
TGATTTCTTTGTATGTGATATACATTTGGTAAAGATGTGATTTGTGATTGCATATAAAATGATGAAAATTTATGAATGGGATTTAATCCTTGTTATGATGAATGAATTGTTTATTCATGCTTGGTGATTTTCTATGTTAAATGTACGAAGTAAATGGAGGTAATGATTTTACTAAAATTATATATTTTGTATGTAAAATACATACTATGATTTATTATGAAAATTTTAATGAATGAAATCCATTAGAAGAATGGATGATATCGGTGTCCATCCAAGAAGAGGTATGGGACTCTTTCAAAAATTCCTATAAATCAAAGAAATGGTATTCATTATGAATGGATAAGAAAAGTAAATAGGTCTTTTTTTTTTTAAATAAAGGGGTAAAAATTTATTGATAAAAAGTTTGGATTACAGAGTACAACTGAGCTTCCAACCATGACTCAAATAAATACCCAAACAGGCTAAAACCACTAGAATAGAATAACGGCCAAATAAGACAACAAGAACAAACTACATTAAGTTTGTACATCCTTGTGGATCAACTCCCACAAGCGTTGAGAGTCCCCAGATGGGAGACTCTCCCAATTATCGATACTCCAAGGATCCAACAGCTTAGAAGCCCTTTTGACCAAGTAATCAATAACCACATTCCATTCCCTTGGAATGTGCATAAAGGATATAAATTCAAACTCTTCACTCATTCTGATAATTTGAACAACTACAGAGGCCAACTACCAATTAACTTCCTCTACCCTTTTACTGTGTAAACTATTAACCACAATTTGAGAGTCATACTCGTAGATAATCCTACGACAGCTAAGAGAAAACCCCCTCTGCAAGGCATCAAGAATTCTAAGAGCTTCCATAAAATTGTTGGAGTGAACACCTTTATAAATGGAAAATAAAAAACTAACACCACTCGTAGAATATCTCCCAACACCGCCAATTCCAGCATGTACAGGACTACCCCTAGATGATCCATCAGTATTAATTTTTAAAACTCCTCTAGGGGGTGGCCTCCACCTACCATCTCTCCTAACCTTATTGTTGAGTTGAGGAACCCTGCTAGGGCTAGAATATTTCACACCATTCCAAAATATACCAAGGGCTTGTTGTGCCTTCTCCTCCCTAGAATCCAAAAGAGCATCCACATCACATTTTCTATGGATGGTTTTCTGAACCATATACATGATCCTTTTCTAGATTTTTTGAACAACCAAATTACTGCCCTAAAATATATGATGGTTTTGTTCAATCCAAATCTTCCAGATGATGCACGAAGGGCCCAAATTTCAAGCCACTCAAAGGAAGGGGGCCTTGGACGAAGGTCTACCCAAAATACTCCAAAACTCTACCAAGGACAACACATGAAAATATGGATGGTTCCAGGTGATCCACCATCGGTGCCAAATGTATCTAGCAAAGGAGAATTAGAAAAATAAATGAGAAGAGTCATCCTCATTCTTACTACGAAGGACATAAAAAGAGGGACCCTAAAATCCCCTCTTCCTCACATTATCCCAAGTGAGGCATTTATTACAAGCTATCAACCAAAGAAAGAAGTTACATTTCGGCCATAAAAAATTGTTCCACACCTTTTTCCACCAAGTGATAGGAAGACTCCCATACTTTTTCTTATCAAGAACCTGATAACCATAGGCTACCAAGTAAGTTCCCTTGACATCAAGGCTCCAAGCTAGAATATATTTACCCCACAATGAAGAATAGGGCCTCCTTGTAAGAATAAGAGCAAGCACCTCTCTGTCCTTGGCCAATATCACATAGGGCCATTCTGGTGGATCTTTCCACCTATACATCCCCATATTTCTAAAATACTGGATTTTTTTAAAGTCCTCCATATGAGACCAGCCTACTTCCAAGAAAAAAATGCTTAGGGAACATAACCTAGGATATTGATTCAAGATATGAGAGTGGCAATCCCAAGAATCCTCCCAAAAAATAGCATTTGATTGCAAATCCAAAACAAAATCTACTTGATTAAATTAGCTCCTCTTTTTAGAGTTTCCTAGATAACTGAACCTTTCCCAACCAAGCTGACTATAGGGATCTCAGCTTTAGAAATACCTCTCAAGTATTTACAAGATAATATTTTAGCCCAAATATGATCTTGAGAGGTATGCCATCTCCAATAAATTTTTGCATCCAAAGCCTGCCCAAAAAGAGTTGTCTATTGCAACCCAAGGCCTCCCTCTTGCACCGAACTACATATATAATCCCACCTAATCAAACTCCATTTAGATTCGTCAAGTTTTCCAAACCATAAAAACTATCTTGACAAAGCATCCATGTCCTTGATGAATTGAGAGGGGGCTATTTGTAAAAAAAATATATAAATGGGTAAGGCTTGAACAACAAATTTTAAAAGCAGCACTCTACCTGCAGTGGATAGCCATCTGAAATTCTAGTGATTCACATTTCTTCTAAACTTATCAAGCATAGATTGCCAAGAAGATATAGGTATAGGATGAGATGAAATTAGAATACCAAGATAAATGAAGGGGGAGTCCCAACCTGGAATCTTAGAATGCAAGCAATCCTGGCTTGAATAAGAGGAGGGGTATTGAAGAAGAAAATAGAAGACTTGTCCTCATTAATCAATTGTCCAGAAGCACCAATTTATATATCAAGAAATTGCCTAATATTTCTAGATTCCCTGATAGTGGCAACTCCCAACAAAGCAGTATCATCAACAAATTGAAGATGGAAAAGAGGTTGCAAACTACTATCCCACTTCCACCCCTGAATGAGGCCCTGCCTGACTTGAGACTTGAGCAATATTCCTAACCCTTCCACCATAATGATAAACAAATCAGGAGATAAAGGCTCTCCTTACCTCAATTCCATTGAGGCCTCAAACAGCTCTGATGGTTCATTATTAACAAGAACAGAGAATGAGGAAGAAGAAACACAGCTCATCACTCATCTAATCCATTTCTCCTCAAATCCAAAAGCAACAAGAACTTTCTAAAGAAAGTAAAGAAAGGACCATTTGACCCAATCATAGGCTTTGGCCATGTCCAACTTAATGAACATAGTTTTCTCCTTAGAATTTTTCATCGAGTGAATATCTTATGTAGCAATAACCACCTCATCCAACAACAAACCCTCCTTGCTCCTCGGAGATGATTTTTCTCAACCATATCTTCAGCCTCTCAGCAATAATTTTTGTGATGATATTATACACAACATTGCACAGAGCAATAAGCCTGAACATATCCAAGGAATTTGCTCCCTCTTTTTTTGGGAATAAGCGCCAAAAAGGTAGCATTTAGGGCCCTTAGCATCTGTTTGTTATTTTGGGACTCATGGACCACTTCCAGAAGATCAAATTTGATTAAATCCCAAAACTCCTGATAAAACTCAATCAGGAATCCATTTGGACTTGGGGCTTTTCCTTTTTTCATCTTGAATACAACATTTTCCAACTCCTAAAGGGAAATTGGACCCATCAAGTGCTCATTCATCTCTCTAGAAACAATCACTAGAATATTGTTTAGAATAAGCTTTTCATTCTCATCATCTGAGAGGGAGTCCTCCTTGAAGAGAGAGTAAAAATACCTCTTAGTCTCTTCTGAAATATCCCTAAAAGAAGAGAGCAGGGCATCGTAAGAATTCACATGAGACGTAATTAGGTTACCATTAGAGTGAGCCTTAACTGAGTAATAAAATAAGGTTGTGTTTCTATTCCCTTCCTGAATCCAATCTACTCAAGCTTTTTTTTTCCAAAAAATTTCTTCCCTCAGTTCCCATTCAATAAGGTCTTTCGCAACCTCAGATTCCTCAACAAGAAGCTCCTTCATGAATCCCTAATCTCTAATATTCCTTGAAGCTTCTTCCATCATCCTAAGATCTACTAACTTAGCCAAAGAAAGGTTCCCAAAATTTATTCTATTCCATATCTTCAATTTATGTTTCACATATTGTAGTTGCTTCATAAAGGAATACATAGCAGTGCCATAAGGAGATTTTCTAGTGGTTCACCAGCCTCGCATGAAATCATGAAGCTTAGGATCATGAAGCCACATAAGTTGAAACTTATAGGAGGAATTATTCTTTAGCCTTAACTCGAAAGCAGAGAGTTTGATAGGCCAATTATCAGATCCCCTACCCTCTAGAATCACAAAACTAGCACTTCTATTACTACCCATCCAATAAATGGATATCAAAAACCTATCTAGTCTCTCTAAGGTGGAAGTTTCCCCACACCTTATATTGTGCCAAGTAAATATCCCATTATCTGGCTTGATTTCAACCAAGTTTAGGGCCTGGATATGAGCACTGAAGACAACATAAAAATGCTTGAGACGGTCCACCCCACCACGTTTCTCCTCCAAACAAGTGATAGAGTTGAAGTCTCCAACCAAAATCTATGGGTACAGGGGAGCCAAACTTCTCACAAAGAAAATGTGCTCCCAAAAATTCACTTTACCATTGTAATAAATAGGAGCATACACATTTGTAAGTAGGATGGTTTCACTAGATTCATTATCATGCCTGACCATAGAAATAGACCGTATGCTGGAAATTCAAGTAAGAGGGGATATTTTAATTGGATCTCATAAACAAACAACGCCACCAAAATTTCCACATGCACCAATACACTGGAATTGCCCCCTTCTTCACAAATTTGGAGTAATATTGAACATACCATTAGTAGCCAATTTAATCTCCTGAATAAACACCACATCCAGAGAATGCACACGAACCAAATCACGAACAACTTTTTGTCTGGGGATACTATTCAACCCCCTTACATTCCATGAGAGGATAATCATTTTTAGGGGTTAGAAAAATGGGAGTCCAATGCTCTCACCAAGCCTGACTCCACCAAATTCTCCCACATTAACTTAATTTTATCCTGGTCCTTCTTCTGACACACATTCATATTCTTATCCAAAAAAATGTTTTTAATTATTTTTTGCTGCAATCCCAACATCGTAGGATTTTTGCAGTCCAAGGATGACTACATCAGTTCTTGAGTAGGATAGGGCACAACTAAATCTATACCACTTTCCAAAATAGTTTTCCTTATAGGGTTGTATCAAACCATGTCACCTATACTCGAAATCCAAAGCCCTTTGTTCTTCATTTAAACCCCCTAGATATGATTCCTTAAGTTCCACCTCAAGAAGAGACATCTGATTCGGCCTTGTTATATTTACATTAGGTAGCAACATTTCAAGTATCTCAATGTATTGATCAAGATCATATAATATTTCAAAATGGTTGAGTAAAGCATCTGGATGGCTATCCTTAAGGTCTCTATTTGCCCTCCGTCCTCTATTTCAGGATTTTACCGAACAAAACCTTCCTTATCTTGTTCCCCTTCCTTTATTGAGGCTTTTCCTTTATTCAAAATTTTTCTAGACCGAGAGGACCCTGGATTTGAAGCCAAAGATGGGATAAAATTAGAGCATTTTCTTTGCAAGTGGCCATATTCACGGTATATCCGACAACGAAATGGAAGAGCTTCATAGTCAAGTTTTTGAACCCATGTAGTCGATCCAAATTGAATATCAATAGAATATGGAATAGAATTATTTAATTCAATTTCAACACAAATACGAGAAACAAAGATTACCTGTTATCCATTGTCTATTGTGATGGTCCAACCGACTTCCCAAGTAGAAGGGCAATCTTATGCAAGATATCAGTTCTCCAAAATTCCAATGGGAGCCATGGAAGCCACACCCATACTGGAACCCGTGATGGTTGCTCCTCTAACGGGTTGAAACCCACATGCCAGGGTTTAAGAAAGAGTCCCACTTGGTTATAGAAATAAGGACCCTCTTCAAATGGTTTGTTGCGATCTGCAATACAATATAAAACCACCATAACATAGTTGTTCGCACTCAGCATCACCTCCACATCGCCTTCAGGATTCCAAGTCTTCCTGACCCAAGCCTCCACAAAGTGAAGAGAAATTTGGATGCCCAAAAATTTTCCTATAAGGGCATGTTTGGTTATATACTCCACATCTTCCACCACTGATTCTGGTTGAACCACTAAAACCGGCCTGGCTTCACATCATTCCAAACATCCATTATTCTTTAACAAGTAGTTTTCGACATGCATTGGGAAATCTTGTTCCTTCTAGTCATTTTTAGATGAAAAAACATCATGAGCATGCACTCTCTGTTCTAGACCCGATGCCATCACGGTATTACTCCAATTTTTTAGACCTCCTCCAAAAGTTGTTGCCATCCCCGAAGAGCAATTTTTCTTCCTCAAACCCTAGCAGAGTAGTTTTTTCTCATCTAAAAAAAACCATCAAAAGTAAATAGGTCTTGATGCTAGATAATTTGTGGGAATTTATGAGGTTTCCCTCTTTGAGAGATTGATTTAATAGGATTAAAGCAAATCTTGGATGTAAATTTGGTATCGTTTGGAGATAATATAAATATGCTTTGGATTGGATTTTAATAACCAAATTAGAAAGATAATTAGAGATTATGTTGGATCAAATTTTGGAAAAAATTTGATAACAATTTACAATTGCATTCTTTGAAACTTTATGATAGATGATGAAATAACTAAGTATATAGTAGGATCCAGTTATAGAAATGAATTGATTTGAGAGCTAACCTTGGATTGAAATACAAAAATTGTGTATGATATTTGATGTATCTTTAGCTCATAGATGGGAAAAAAGTAATGACATGAATCTTGGATAAAATTTATAAAGCAAATTTGATAGCAATTGAGAATCAATTGAATAGATTAATATGTTGTATCCAATGAGGAATTATACTTCTATTGGTTTGTATATAATCAAAGGAAATAGCTTTAGTATAATGATATATATAATGCCCATGTTAAGCCTATAAGGGTTTACTTTTATTAACCTAATATTAAGGAGAAATATGGTTGACCTGGGTTGTTACAATAGGTTACAATTATGAAACGATAGAAAATTTAAATTATTAAGTTAGGAAGAATGATTTATTAATGAATTAAAGGTATGGTAATTTAATTCATGGATTGAATTTGTGTCAATTATGTAGAATGAATTTAGATTTAATTATTGAGGTAACTTATATGGTTATCTCTAACATCGATACGACTTCTCCAAAATAAGATTCCAATGATTATCATAAACATATAAAAAAATTAGGATGGCTTAGAGGAAGGAATCATTAAAATCCTTAGTTGCATCATGAGTTTAAAAGAACATATGGATTCATTATTGGTATGGTAGATACCTTAATGATATAATAATGACATAGATAAATAAATTAGAAAAATCATTTAATTGCATCATGAATAAACAGATGAATTCCTTATTGGTATAGGAAATACTTTAATGATATAATGATGACTTAGAGAAGGGAATTAGGAAAATTTCTTAATTGCATAAGGAATTTGATAATGAATGGTTGTATTCCTTGTCGTTTAAAATTCATTAAAAGGGACCCATAGTGGCCCTTCTATATTTGTAATATTTGACATCCTAAGTTTATGAATATGATGAAAGTACATATTTGAAGGTTGGTTTTATTCCCCATGAGGGTTACCATGATAAATAATGTGTCATTCTATTCATGGTTTGATGTGTTAATTCTTGTGCATGTTGCTTTTACTTCAAAATGAAAATAATTTAAGTGGATGAGATGGTTAAATGCTTGATGAAAAAATGATACAATTCTTAGATTATGACCATGTGTACTATGATGCAAGGAATGTAGGCTTAACTTTAATAGGTTGATGATTTAATGATATAGTATTATGTCAATTATTTTTTGGGATGTATTGGGTAATTATGAATAATTTAGTTAGCTAGCTTTACTTTGCAACAAATAGCACTTGATGTATTCAATGGTTTTATGGATGCAAAAAGTAGAATGTAATGGAATGTAAATCTTGCTCAATTGAATATCTCATGTGTGCTAAAAACTCAAGAATAATAATGTAATGGATTATATCCCTCAAGGATTAAATGAATTATGTCCACCTCATAAACATTCATTGTGGGTATAACCTAAAAAATTATTATAAAAATTTGTGGATTAATATTACTAGAAAATTGGAGTGGGTTGGAACCCATGAAAAGTCAATTGGGACTTGGATTGTTAACCAAGTCAGACTTTACATTGTAAATTGAATGTACGTGAGGAATGGGCACTCCCATAATGGGCAAATCATGTCCTTGTGTAATGAACTTAATTGATTCATAACAAAAGGGTTGCCTAAATAATAAGGGTGGACAAATAAGTCTTAAAAATTATAAGGTAATATAATCATGGCATTCCAAGGATTATGTAATTTTAATCACATGTAGTGATTTTGTTATCTTAGAGACCCCATCGGGAAGATGTGGGTTGGATCTAAGATCTATGAATAACCATTATTGAGGTTATTTCATCTATGATGGTTTTCCATCTTCAAGGTGTTCACCTATATAGGGTGATTTCCCTTTTTAGAGGGATGTAATTTAACGTTTGGCCAACATTCCCATATTCGAGTAGTATGAGGGTATTGTAGAAGTTGATCAGTTCTACTCAAGAGTGACTCTGATCAAATCTTAATACATCTTGATGTTATTGCCTTGTTAAATTACAATCTAAATGGAATGATTCTATCTTAGTTCATGATTATGACCCTTGCTTCATGAAATATTAATATGAATATATATATAATTATGGTAAGAAATAGGGTTGTTAAAATGTTGTAAAATATAAGTTGGAGTGAAAATAATTGGTTGATAAGGATTGTTGGAAATGTTTGAGTGAATTCGTATATCCTTCATTGGTGAATGTTTAGAGAACATTTGAGATATAGATTGAGGATTATTTGAGTTAGGGTTTGAAACCTACATTGTGCACTTTTTTTGAAGAAGTATGAAAACACTTGTTTAGGGTTAGTGAACAAGTTGTGTTTCATTGGTTGAATGACTGAGTGAAACTCTTGAGCATTGGATTTAAGTGATATTGAAAGTGAATGTGCAAACATTAGAAATCATATTTTTGAAATCAATAGACTTAATGATTGAGTAGAACATATTGATTTTTGATAGAGTACATCATTATTTATATGTTCTAGAGGTTAAATAATTTTTGAATAGAATATGTCTAAATTGCTTTAATTTTAAAGAAGTAACTTTGAAGATTGGACAAAGCATTTGATAGCATTGTGTGTAAAACTTGAGATTGATTGAGCATATCTTGTGAGATGTTTTAAGCATGTGTTTGAGAAAATTCAAGGTAAGTCTTGGTGAATACTTAAGAGCAAATTGAGAAATTTATAGAGATAACTTGAAGACAGATTAGAGGTAAGTCTTTGTGAATACTTGAGAGAATATAGATAAATTTCTAGGAGGACTTGGAGGTAGATTTGAGGTAAGTCTTGGTGAATACATGAGATAATATTGAGCAAGTTATTGAGAGGTCTTGAAGGTAGATTTGAGGTAAGTCTTGGTGAAGACTTAAGAGCATATTAAGCAAGTTTTTAAGAGGAGTTGAAGGTAAATTTGAGGTAAGTCTTGGTAAATACTTGAGAGTAGATAGAGCAAGTTATAGAGAGTACTTGAAGGTAGATTTAAGGTAAGTATTGGTGAAGACTTGAGAATAATTTGAGAAAGTTCTTGAGAGGACTTGAATGTAGATTTGAGATAAGTCTTTGCGAAGACTTGAGAGTAGAGTTGATTCATTAATTTGTTCAAGCTTTATGCTAAGTCTTAGGGAAAATATAATCATAGTTAATTGATTGATTTGTTCAAGCTTTGTGGTAAGGATTTGGTAAAATCTAAGAAAATTTGATTTGTGATTGGATAAAGCTTTATGTTAAGGCTTGATGATAGATTTGAAGAAAAAGTTTGGTATATATTTGTGAGAATATTTGTGCTAGAAATGAGATAGAGTTAGAGCATATTTGTCCTGCACTTGGGATAGAGTTTGATACAAATCTAAAATAGTGTTAAAATAAAGCTTTGGAGGTGATAGAGTAGAGTATAGGATTCTCTAGTGGATAGATATACATAAGCAAGGTAAGTGAGGATAGAGGTATTCTATGGAGAGATATCCACAAGCCAGAGTAGTGGGGGTAGAAGTCTTCTAGAAGATCATCAGCTAGAGTAGAGAGGAAATATTTCTCCTATGGATAGATATCCATTAACCAGAGAAAGATGAAAGAGTTCTCCTATGGAGTGTGATTCGTAAACTAGCTGGGAAGATAAAGTTATTTTGTGGAGAGATATTAATGAACCAGTTGAGGAGATAAAGGTAACATGGATCAAGTTCCATGAACTAGAGAAAAGGAGAAAGAGTTCTCCTATGAAGAAAGATCCACAAATTAGAGAATAGGGGATTGGTGTCTCCTTTGGAAAGAGGTCCATAAACATTGTAATAGGGAATTGATTCCTAAGAATATTTGTTGAGAAATTTTAGTAGAAATATTTTCTCCATGGAGTAGCCCATATTGGGTGAACCATGTTAAATTGGTGTCTCTATTGTGTGTGATGATTTGTGCATTTCTTTGATTATTGCTATTGATATTATCATTGATAATATTGGATAATATTGTTTGGGAAAGAAAAGCAAAATTTTGTCTTATACTATTCACCTCTCATCTCAGTATAAGCTTGTGTTCTTCAAAATTGAGGTGTTTTAACCCAATTAGAAAAAAAATAGGATTTTGGAAATATTAACCATAAAGTGCTACCAATTTTTTCCCTCAACCGTTGCCCATCTATTTTCCTTGGAAACCTCTTCAATCAAGGGCACTTTGAGGGTGTTCTAGGAGATGGTAATTTGATCAAAAACCCATAAATTTTGAGATTTAGTTTTCCAAATTCGATGAGAACACTTCTAGGAGGAACCAGATCCAAGAAAAATTAGTGGCAAAACCCACCATATTTTATGGTTTCCCCCATTGGTATGATTAACAGGTCTTATTGGAACTGCTAGGGATGGCCACAAATTGGCCCACAACTTTTATCTAATTTTTGTGTAGCTCATTTCTATAGCATTATATTAGCATCATATCTTGGTGAAGTTTTGAGTAGATTTGATGGATCGGTTAATGTTTTTATGATTATAGTATTACTTGTTCCTCCTACTAATAGCCACAAATTCTACTAATGATTTCACTATGATTTCTATTCAAACATTTACTAAATAACCTATTAAACATCATACTAAAATTTCAAATCATTTGGATTTGTTTAGAATAGTCACAAATAATTTTTATATTCATCGATGTATACTTTTTACGATTTTCATAGTTTTTAACATCAAATGCATATGCTATTAGCATATTTCAATATCTTGTGTGTAGGTGTATATATTTCATGCATGACATAGGATCTAAGGATATGAATAAATATAGCCCAAAGATAGCTCTATATTATGGGTTGTGATAAGAACACCTGGAAACACGCCATTAAGCTCATGGAGGAATTTGATTCCTCAAGTTTTGTAAATTGAAATGTATCACATTGAAAATCCCTCAAGGGGATGTATTGTAACCGTTGAATTGATAAATTAATGAATACAAGGAGAACCCCCATTTTTACTTAACAAATTTGTCATTTCAATAGCTTACTTTATCATCTTTCTTATGTATGCTTTAATCTAATAATTATGTTAAATGCATTTCAATTTGATATATTAGGTGTGGTTATTATTATCGCTTACTCATAAACATACATTAGCCAAAATAATGTAATACTCACAATAATTATTTTATGTTAGAGCAATGCCTAGTAGAATCTTGTTACTGTCAAAGGTTACTGTATATTTTCTCTCTCTAATCCTCCAAAAAGAACAATTTAGCTATGCTTAGTTCTTGAAATTATAGATTTGATATGGTTGGGAACTCCTAAGATTATAACTTTGTGATACCATAAAATAATGGTCCAACCTCTAATACAACATTAAAATTTTATAAATATAACTAGAATCCATTTGAAAATGACCAGATATATTCTCCAAGTAACCCAAATCATCTTCCACCAGGTTAAATTTGTATTCTTTCATCTTCTCAATGTGTAAGGGATATGGATTTTTCACATATATCCTAATATTTATATACTTATGGGGAATGACCATATAATAATAGTCTAAGGACAAGTACCCCCATCTTGGTAGTGAATTATCTAGAAATACATAAACCAAAGTTTTCTAAAAAGTCAACAACCACCACCTCTTGAATGATTGTTACTTTAGGTAGATTTTGGAGCACCATTTGTATATCCTTGACCACCCCAAATATCTTGATAGGAATATCACACGATTGTAGAAATCCATGGTTTGAATAAATATATTCCATTCCCACTAATTCACATGCTACCTTCGACATGATAGTAGTGGCTAATCAAGATTTGACCATGCAATTATGAACTATCCACCCTTTGATTTGCAAATACAAGTAAAATAGTGGTGGTTAGTTCTTGTCCATGCTTAGGCCTTCATAATTAACTCTTTTTAATGCAATCCTGAGCAAGTCTATCTAACCATGAATCAATAATTCATCATATAAGCTTACATAGGAAGGATTATTCATTAGCTCTTCAACAATACTATATGTGATCACTTTGGTAGCTTTTTATCATTCAAGTTGGGTACTTGAATGTTTTGTGATACGATTGAGTGGATTCCATCCTTTATCTTCTAGTCATAGATAAGAACTTTAGCTTTGTTAGTGCTTATTCCTTAGGATCTTCTTGAATGGCCCATAATTTTACTTTTTTTAGTCTTGGCTACTCTTTTCGTTTCTCCTTCTAAGGTTGAGTAATTACCTTGAGGGGTTCAATTTCTATGGTTCCACTTGTGGAGGCTTCTTCCCAAATATTTTTAGTTCTTGAATACATTATTCTCGTATAGGAACTTCATTTAACATGACTTGATTTAGTCCATCAATATGTTCACTACATATTTCTAGGTATTATTTGTTAGAGTATATTACATTATTTAGGTACATATCAATGTACCACATTGGGTACATTATTATATTAAGAGTTACTTGGGGTAGAGTCAATAAATGCACAAGTATCAATGTGCAATAATATATATGTGCAAGGATTCCACTTCTACATGAGTCATAAGAATGGTACTTAGGAAGAGTAAGGGCCAAGTTACCTATTTTCTATATAAAGTCCCATAGTGAATAGAGTGAGAAAAGCATGTGAGTGAATTGCTCCCAAAATGCGTGGGTAAAGTAGGTTTCTATATATTGTATTTAGTTACATGTTATCATGAGTTCCATTAATAGTATATTTTTGTGTCATTATAGAACTTCATCATCTTTCTAAATCTTGTGATTGCTATCTCCCGTAGCATACATCATCAAAATCTAATAGTGGTATCAGAGCACATGGTAGATCTAGATAGTAATAGGGAGAGCCACAAGAGAGATACAGAGGAGAATCAAATATTAGTTCTATAATTTTTTATATTGCATTTGGATAGATTTTTTACATAGAGTTATAGAAAAATTGTGAAGACTATGACTCAAATTTCATTCTACCAGATTGACAAATCAACTAGTGAAGATTCTTCATTGATAGATTTAAATTTTTTGTCCTAATACTTTATTGTAGGAAAATGATATTCAATAAAGTTGGGAAGCTTCCTAAAAGAGTTCTAGGAATAATATCTTCTTATAATTAGCCTAGAACCTAAAGCAAAGAGGATATTTCAAGAACCTAAAGGAAGTCTTGTTGTAGACCTACAAGTTGTAGAAGAAAAGGCCATAGAAGCTTTGTTCCAGATTTGAGGAAAAGACTCTAGAGAAAATTCCTTGAAGATTGGAGGTTGTTGATCTCCATAAAAAATTTAAGATCTATAAATTATAGAAGATAAAAAAAAGGCTAGAGCAACCTTACTACATATTTAAGAGATTCTATAATAGAGTCTAGAATAATATATAATATTGGTGATCTCCATGAAATATTATAGATAGTAGATTGAATACTTCTTCTAGAATAAGTTGAAGAAGACCCACAAAAGGTCTTATTGAAGAACTTTCATTTTTCGAATATTGAAGAAGGACTAGCAAGGTCCTATACTTGATTCCAAAAGCAACAAATTTTAGATATTTGAGAAAAAAATCTCATTACCAACACTTCCATAATAGAAGGATGAAGGAAAGGTCTCATTTGGAAGACCGGAGAAGCTACTATATTGAAGATATTGGAGAGGTCTCAAGGAGAAACAAGAAGAATACCTTGGAGAGGTATCAAGGAAAAAGGTTTAGAGAGCCTTATTGCATAATTCAAAAAAATCATCGAAGGATTTCCTAGAATAACTCATTGGATAAATTCATTAAAAAGGAAAATCTTATGATAGTGAAAGATTTGGGATAATTGTCGTCATCCACAACAAGACCAAAAGGAGAATATGTTGGCAAGGAGTTCCAAATCCCAAAGGAGAATATTGAAGATCTCAAGACTATCATATTCTTGAGAAGAAATCCCTGTTTGAATTCAAAACTCAATAAGGAGGTTGAAGGAGAACTTAGACAAAATAAACCTACCAAATCTAGGAATATTTGGATATTACCTTTCATAGCTAAGAAGTCACATTTTAGAGATAAGGATTTACTAGTTTTACAATAAAATACTAAAAGGTTTCCTGAAAGATAATATTTCACTAGAAAAATTATCTCCTAGAAGGTAACAATCAATATAGCATTACTAGCTACAAAACCTCCAAAGTTCCAGCCTACATCCTTAAGGAGAATTTGAAGCCATGTACTACAGTTTTAAAAAAAGAAACCATAAGTGTTCATAGCTGCAAGTAACCACCATTCTAGATAGATACTTGGTGAAGAAAATCATAAAGATCTACAACATTTTTAGAAGCCTTTAAAGGTAAAAAATTTAATGTGCAAAATGGTTCATTACTTGAAAACTTATTGTTGAGCAAGGTGTAACGACAATATTGTCATTGTTGTCAACACAATCAGATAGATCGGTTGATGTAGTGGACAGCAGTTCAGAGGTTACTCAGAGTATGTACGGTGAAGTTAAATTCTTATGAGGATGTTTTTGATGTTTGGGTGAAGTTGTTACAGGTTGTCTAAGAAGACCGAAGTGGCCCATAAGAAAAATATAAAAGAGAAGCAAAAAAAAACAAAAGAAAAAAGTGTCATGATATCATGACATGTTGCATTTTCGCGGCCAAGAGAGAAGAGAAAATGCAAGGAGAAAAAGTGTCACGATATCGCGACATGTTGCATTTTCATGGCCAAAAGAGAAGAGAAAATGCAAGGAGAAAAAGTGTTGTGATATCACGACATGTTGCATTTTCGCAGCCAAAAGAGAAGAGAAAATGCAAGGAGGAAAAACTGTCCCAATATCGTGACATGTAGCATTTCCATGGCCCAAAGCAAAGAGAAAGGACAATAAGTAAAAAGTGTCACGATATCGCAACATGTATTTTCGTGGGCCAAAGCAAAGAAAAAGAGCAAGGAGAAAAAGTGTCGCAATATCGTGACATGTTGTACTTTTGCGGGCCAAAACAAAGAAAAAGAGCAAGGAGAAAAAGTGTCGCGATATTGCAACATGTTGTATTTTCATGGTCCAAAGTGAATAGAAAATGAAAGGAGGAAAAGTGTCACGATATCGCGACATGTTGCATTTTTGCGGTCCAAAGCAAAGAGAAAATGCAAGGAGGAAAAAGTGTCGTGATATCGCGACATGTAGCATTTTCGTGGTCCAAAGTGAAGAGAAAGACAGAGAAATAAAAAGTGTCGCGATATCGCAACATGTAGAATTTTCACGGTCTAAAGTGAATAGAAAGAGAAATAATGAAAAGGTGTCGCGATATCGCGACATGTCGCATTTTTGTGACTTGAAAAGGGCAGGAAGTCAAAGAAGCAAAAGTGTAGCGATATCATGACATGTCGCATTTTCGTGACTTGAAAAGGGTAGGCTGGAAGAGAAACAAAAGTGTCATGATATCGCAATATGTCACATTTTTGTGATTCGAAAAGGCCAGACAAGAAGAGAAACAAAAGTGTTGTGATATCATGACCTACCTAGCATTTTCGTGACTCAAAAATGTCAGGCAGGCAGAGTAACAAAAGTGTTGCGATATCGTGACATGTCACATTTTCGTGACTCAATAAGAGCCTCAAAATATAAACAAATATTCTTGGAAAATAAAACAAACAATCATCGAAGAAGAAAACAAACGCATGCCCATGTGGAGAAAATGAACAGTCAAAGAGGGAGAAAATGAACAGTCATCAAAATAGAATCGAAAAGCTTTTTTGGAAACCAAAATGCATGCATGCACAAAGGAGAAAATGAATAATCATGACCAAGAAGACAAACAGTCATGGTAGGAGAATATGGTGTCAATTCATTGCATGTAACGTGTTTGATGAAATGCCTACTCTATATATACAAAAGGAGTTACATAAATAAGGCGTTACAATTGACAAGTGGCATATGAGAAATGAAAGGAGTTACAACTGGAGTTACGAAGAGAAAGGATTGTTATAAAAGAAGTGTTGCTTGGAGAATTCATGTAGCACCAGGGATTAAAGTGTCACGGATTTAATCTTGCGAAGAGAGTGAGAAGTGCACGAGAGGAGCACGAGAGGCGAGCGAGAAGTGCGCGAGAGGAGCATGAGAGGCGAGCGAGAGGCGAGTGAGAAGGGTGTGTATTTTGTGAATTCTAGGAGATGTTGAGTAAGCAATAGACCAGTCAGGGTCTTGTAAAAGTGAAGGCATTTATATGTCAATCTTCTAGTTTTAGAATTGAAGTCCAAGTTGGTGCTTGGCATCAGGGGTTGGTGCCCCTTCTAGTTGGTGCTGGTAAATCAGGGGTTGGTTCTCCTTTCTATTGGTATAGATAAATTAGGGGTTGGTGCTACTTTGTTTTGGTGCAGATAAATTAGGGATTGGTGCTCCTTATATTTGGTGCTGGTAAATCAGGGGTTGGTGTCCTTTTTATTGGTGTAGATAAATCAAGGGTTGGTGCTCCTTCTAGTTGGTGCTAGTAAATTAGGGGTTGGTGCTCCTTTTTTTTGGTGCAGATAAATCAAGGGTTGGTGCTCCTTTCTATTGGTGCAGATAAATTAGGGGTTGGTGCTCCTTCTAGTGGGTGTTGGTAAATTGATTGTAAATTTGTTGCTTTGCAAAGGCTAGATTTGGATGGGAGTCCAAACAGTCAATTTTTTAGGAGTAGCCAAATCGGTGAACCTCGGTACATCTTGTGTTGTGTGATGCTCTCTTGTTATATTTGCTTTATTGGGTTTTAAGTTTTCATTATTTCAGATTTAAGAGTTGAAGATTTAAGTTTTTAAGAGCTACACTGATTCACCCCCCCTTAGTGTCATTGTGAGACTAACAATTGGTATCAGAGCCAAGTTCCTGAACAAGCTTAACCGGCTAGGGTGATATTGGAAGTGACACAATGGCAGGTGATGAAGGCTTCTCATCAAACAAAGCACCATTTTTAGACGGAACTAATTACACATTTTGGAGACTCAGGATGCAGACATATCTTTGTGCTTTGGGATACGATATTTGGGATTCAGTAGATAGTGGATACACAATACCCACCACTTCTCCAACCGATGCTACTGATAAGAAATTGTTTGAGAATAACTCAAAAGAAAGGAATGCTATCATGTGCGGATTAGTGGACAGTGAACTAGTAAAAATTATGAGTTGTAAAATGGTAAAAGAAATATGGGACAAACTGAGGAGTATTCATGAAGGAGATGATAAGATCAAGGAGGCCAAGTTACAAACACATTGATCTCAGTTCAAAGTATTAAATATGAATGATGATGAGAACATAGAGGCATATATGTTGAGAGTTAATGAAGTCATTAATGCGATTAGAGGACTCGGTGAGGAAATCGAAGATTTTGTCATCATGAAAAAGGTATTAAGATCTCTTCCCCAAAGATTTGATTCTAAAGTTTCAGCTATAGAAGAAGCTAAAAATATAAATTCTTTTAGTATGGATGAGATGCATGGTTCTTTGACTGCATATGAAATGAGAATAGGAAAATCTAAACTCATAGACAGAGAAGATACTTTTAAAGCCCATAAAAATTGGAAAGCAAAACAAGAATCTGAGGAAGAAGAGACATTAGATGAAATGGAAGCAAACTTTGTTCGAAAACTAAAAATGGAAAAAGGAAAATACAAAGGAAAGTTACCTTTTAAATTTTTCAATTGTGGAGGCGTTGGGCATCTTGCAACTAAATTTCCACTTAATGAGAAGAACAAAAGTGATGAAGGATCACACCAAGAAAGAAGTGATTAGAAGAAAAAAACAAATTTCAGAAAAGGCAACTTCAAGAATAAAATTTTCATCTCCAAGAATGTCAGTTCATTAGAAGATAACTACAGTGGGGATTCTGAAAAGGAAATAGGTGAAGCTCTTTTTATGGCACTCAAAGAAGAAAAAACATAAAAAGAACAAGTATGTGATGAAAACCTAGAGGCTGAAGTAGATCTAGAACGTGAGTTGATCACTGCACTTGAAGAGTTGGGTTTAGAAAGGAAAAAGAACAAAAGATTGTCCAAGAAGTTGGAAGAATATGGGGATAATATTGAAGATTTCTTCTTAAAAATTCAAAAATCTAAGAAAATAGAAGAAGCCTTGAAGTCACTCCTGGATGATAAATGTGATGTATGTTGCAAACAAGAAGAGGAGATTGTTTTATTGAGGAAACAACTAGAAGAGGCCAATACAAATCTCAAATTTGAGAAGAGCACAGAGCTGCTAGATAAAATGATAAGGCAACAAAGAAGCCCCATGTGTAAGCTTGGTCTTGGATGTGAAGATGAACAACCTTCATCTTCTAAATCTACAGAGAAGAAGAAGTCCACTGCTGAAGGATCAAAGCAAGCAAAGCTTGAAGCTGAATCCTCAAAAGGAAGAAAATCTCAAAGGAGATCTATAGCAAAGCAACCACAACAAAAGAGGTTCTATCACTCTCACTTTATTCCTAATAATGCTTTTAATGGCTATTGTTTTATGTGCAACCATTATGGTCACAAGGCAATTTATTATGGATTGAATAATAGATCAAAGAGTTATGCTGGTAGAAATACATTTGTTATTCTAGTTGAACACCATATGCAATGTTTTAAATGTAATGGTCATGGGCACATAGCAAGGTTTTGTCCAAGAACTTTTGTATCTAATATAAGGCAAGACAGTAGATTTCATAAGACACAATGAATGCAACACAGACAGGGAAAAAATAATGTGCATCAAAGAAAGAAAAATAATCATCCATAAAGGATGCCCAAGAGACAACCACCCAAGATAAATGTTCAAGTTCATGAAAAGGTTCAAAATAGGGATGCAGTTGAAAAATTTCAGCCCAAGTTCAAGAAATATTGGATAAAGAAAGAAGAGAGGAAATCATGTCTCCTTGGACTGAAGGAGACTACTCCTTTATTGCACTAAGCAACTCCAGGTAGCACATCTTCAGGGGGAGCAATCTTAAAAGTTATTTTTGCTCCTATGTGTTTGTTTGGTTATCTGAGGATGAAAGGCATGTAGGTAGGGGGAGTTGTCGTATAGTTGTCAAAGTGTGTTTCAGTTCATGTAGTGGTTTGTGGAGGTACCGTGAAGGGTGGTGATTAAATTGAGAGTTGTCACCATTGGTAGTATTGATATATGTCAGTGTTATACTTTTGATGGTTCTTACTGCCATTGTTCAAAGTTATGGATTATAATAGTTCTAATAATTTGGTTTAGTGAAAGAGATGCTAAAAAGTTCACAATGAAGGATTGTAAGCCAGTTAGCACTCCCATGACGACAGGTTGCAAGTTGAGCAAGGATGTGTAGATGACATAAATAATACCAGTGGAGGTGCACTCTATCTTGGAGACAGGTTGGTCACATGGAACAGTAAGAAATAAGAGTCAGTCTCCTTATCCACAGCAAAGGCAGAATATATTATAGTGATAGCATGCTATACACATGAGAAAGTTGCATAAGGTGAGGTTAAGTTGGATTTCATTCCAACAACAGAGCAAGTAGCGGATATCTTCTCAAAACCATTGCCCAAGGAAGTCTTTGAGTACCTTCATAATAAATTGGGAGTGGTAATGCTTCCCAAGAATTGATTAGATATCGAGACCACATTCTCAAGGGGAGCATTTGTGTATTTGTTTATCTTTTTGCTCATGTTTGTGATTTTTGCTAAGTATAATAATTTTTACCTGAGAATGTTGTGCATGGACTCAGGGGGAGTCTGCAGCAGCCGTTTGGTATTATTGTCAAAGGGGTAGAAGAATTACAGGAAATTACACATGTGTTACCAACAATTCCAAAGGGGGAGATTGTTGAGAAAGGTGCAGCGACAATATTGTCATTGTAGTCAACACAGTCAGATAGATCGGTTGATGTAGTGGACAGGAGTTCAGAGGTTACTCAGAATATGTGTGGTGAAGTTAAATTCTTATGAGGATGTTTTTGATGTTTGGGTGAAGTTGTTATAGGTTTTCCAAGAAGACCGAAGTGGCCCATAAGAAAAATATAAAAGAGAAGAGAAAAAAAGCAAAAGAAAAAAATGTCGCGATATCACGACATGTTGCATTTTTGTAGCCAAGAAAGAAGAGAAAATGCAAGGAGAAAAAGTGTCGTGATATCGCGACATATTGCATTTTCATGGCCAAAAGAGAAGATAAAATGCAAGGAGAAAAAGTGTTGCGATATCGTGACATGTTGCATTTTTGTGGCCAAAAGAGAAGAGAAAATGCGAGGAAAAACTGTCGTGATATCGCGACATGTAGCATTTTCGTGGGCCAAAGCAAAGAGAAAGGACAAGGAAAAAGTGTCGCGATATCGTGACATGTTGTATTTTTTGTAGGCCAAAGTAAAGAAAAAGAGCAAGGAGAAAAAATGTCGCGATATCGTGACATGTTGTATTTTCGTAGGCCAAAACAAAGAAAATGAGCAAGGAGAAAAAATGTCACGATATCGTGACATGTTGCATTTTTGTAGTCCAAAGCGAAGAGAAAATGCAAGGAGGAAAAGTGTCGCGATATCGCGATATGTTGCATTTTCGTGGTCCAAAGCGAAAATAAAATGCAAGGAAGAAAAAGTTTCGCGATATCGCGACATGTAGAATTTTTGCGGTCCAAAGCAAAGAGAAAGACAGAGAAAGAAAAAGTGTCATGATATCACGACATGTAGCATTTCACGGTCCAAAGTGAAGAGAAAGAGCAAGAAGGAAAAGGTGTCGTGATATCGTGACATGTCGCATTTTCATGACTTGAAAAGGGCAGGAAGGCAGAGAAGCAAAAGTGTCACAACATCGCGACATGTCGCATTTTTGTGACTCAAAAAAGGCAGGCTGGCAGAGAAACAAAACTGTCGCGATATCACGACATGTCACATTTTTGTGACTCAAAAAGGCCAGGAAGGAAGACAAAAAAAAGTGTCACGATATCGCGACATGTCGCATTTTTGCAAATCAAGAAGGGCAGGCTGGCAGAGAAACAAAAGTGTCGCAATATCACGACATGTCACATTTTTGCAACTCAAAAAGGCCAGGCAGGCAGAGTAACAAAAGTGTCATGATATCGCGACATGTCGCATTTTTGTGACTCAAGAAGAGCCTCAAAATAGAAATGAATAGTCTTGGAAAAGAAAATGAACAGTCATCGAAGGAGAAAACAAAGGCATCCCCATGTGGAGAAAATGAACAGTCAAAGAGGGAGAAAATGAATAGTAGTCAAAATAGAATCGAAAATCTTTTTCGAAAACCAAAACACATGCATGCACAAAGGAGAAAACGAATAGTCATGACCGAGAAGACGAACAGTCATGGTAGGAGAATATGGTGTCAATTCATTGCATGTAATGTGTTTGACGAAATGCCTACTCTATATATACACAAGGAGTTACATAAAGAAGGTGTTACAATTGACAAGTTGCATATGAGAAATGAAATAAAGAGTTACAACTGGAGTTACGAAGAGAAAGGATTATTATAAAAGGAGTGTTCCTTGGAAAATTCATGTAGCGCTGGGGATTAAAGTGTCACGGATTTAATCTTGCGAAGAGAGTGAGAAGTGCGCGAGAGGAGTGCGAGAGGTGAGTGAGAAGTGTGCAAGAGGAGTGTGAGAGGCGAGCAAGAGGGGAGCAAGAAGGATGTGTGTTTTGTGAATTGTGGGCGATGTTGAGTAAGCAATAGACCAGTCAGGGTCTTGTAAAAGTGAATGCATTTATATGTCAATCTTCTAGTTTCAGAATTGAAGTCCAAGTTGGTGCTTGGCATCAGGGGTTGGTGCTCCTTCTAGTTGGTGTTGGTAAATCAGGGGTTGGTGCTACTTTCTATTGGTGTAGATAAATTAGGGGTTGTTGCTCCTTTCTATTGGTGCAGATAAATCAAGGGTTGGTGCTCCTTCCAGTTGGTGCTGGTAAATTAGGGGTTGGTGCTCCTTTCTGTTGGTGCAGATAAATCAGGGGTTGGTGCTCCATCTAGTTTGTGTTGGTAAATCAGGGGTTGGTGCTTCTTTCTTTTGGTGTAGATAAATCAGGGGTTGGTGCTCCTTTCTGTTGGTGTAGATAAATCAGGGGTTGGTGCTCCTTTTTGTTGGTGCAGATAAATCAGGGGTTGGTACTCCTTCTAATGGGTGCTAGTAAATTGATTGTAAAGTTGTTGCTTTTCAAAGGTTAGATTTGGATGGGAGTCCAAACAGTCAATTTTTGAGGAGTAGCCAAATCGGTGAACCTCGATACATCCTGTGTTGTGTGATGCTCTCTTGTTATATTTTCTTTATTGGGATTTAAGTTTTCATTGTTTTGGCTTTAAGATTTGAAGATTTAAGTTTTTAAGAGCTACACTAATTCACCCCCCCCCCCTTCAGTGTCATTTTGAGACTAACACTTATTTGTATTACAACTTAGCTTCATTAAGTACCTTATTAGAATTAAAAATTTGCAAAATAAAAGATTGCATCTTAAGTCCTCAAAGAAAGTGCTAAAGATAGTTTTTGTTAAGGGTTATTACCTACACATTAATAAGAGTTAGGTACATTCTACCTATCTTCTAATTATAGAAAAAGGATTACATTAAGTTGTAAAAAAGGTTGAGCATTCTTTAAGAGTTAGTATTAGTGCATATAACAATTTTCATTAAGGGGCAATAAGGTGATTTGAGTTTCACTATAATAATTTATCTTAAATCCTATTAGAAGTGCACTGGATGTTACAATTAAGGTTAGTGCAAAGATTAATCTTTCTAGAATATTTCTTATATGCTTATTAGCTTGGATTCATTGTTACTAAACTATCCAAGTGAAAAAATGAGATTCTAGTGTTGTCTAAAAGAGAGGTAATAATGCGTTGCTCTCAAAATAATAGAGCAAGTAGCATCCATATACAATAAGCCAAAGGAAAGCTTAAGATTATCTTACATAAGTCCTCAAGCTATATAGTGAGGAGCAAATCTATCTACATAGCATTGAAGCTGTCAAATCAAATAAATAGCATCAAAAGAGACAAGAAGCACACTAATATTTGGTGAAAAATAGAGTCTATTATTCATAATACATTGGAGCACTATAATACCTCTAAAATAGGTCATATTATCAAGTGTCTTGAAGACACTACTACTATAAAAATCCTACATATATTCTTGGTGAACAAGAGAGATAGAAAAAGAATGAATTTAGGGTTAACAAGCATTGGGTTTTAGGTGTTCAAAAACCATTCAAATCATTCGAGCAACACCCTTAAATTAAGCCAATATGTAGTCAAATGAAAATAATTATAACCATCACAAAGCAAGGTAGAATAACATTTTGGAAATCTATGTATAAGCCAAGGGAAAACCACATTTCAAGGGAAGGCCACAAAAATTTACCTCAGTCAAGCACCTAATAGTCAAAAATAAGAGAGCCATCAAAACATACAAAAACTACAATTGAAATATGCCATATCATCCACCTAGGAGCCACATTAGAGCCAACGTTGGAAGGATATGATCACTGAAGGTGTAAGCTAGCATTCATTGGCAAATAATTAGGGAAAAGAACTGAACAACTTGCATTCCCTGGAGGAGTTATAGGGTTTCAAGAAGAACGTTGATATTTGAGCATGCAATTACCACTCAATATATATATAATAGATGTTACACCATTCATGTAAGAGCCCAACAAGAATATAACACTTGTCTTGAAGTATCCAAGTTCCTAGGAAAGAGTAACACCCATATTGAAGCATTAGAAAAAGAATGCAAACTAAGAAGTAACGCCATATTCATCACTACACCTTGAACATTGAAACTAAATATGCAACCACTACCAATATAATTACCACTTAACTAAAGCATGAAGAAGAGATTAATACCTCAAGTATTCAATGTTGAAGGAGATATTTATTAATACATTTGCATTAAATAACTCTTGCACATATACACATATATTGTAATCATGACCAATGTATTTTAGGCAAGGAGTGTAAGTAAGACTGAAGGAGGAGAGTAGGATTAATTAAGGCTATCATAAATCAGCACTTTCATAGGAATTATAGTTTCAACCAAGTGTTGTATATTTGGAGAGAGAGAGCATTGAATGCTCATTCCTACCCAGCCAACAGATATGTTAAAGCATTAAACAACTCAAACCAATGCATTACCTCTAGTAAATAAATCATTCAAAGACTCATTAGTGACTTATTCATTTTTAGGAGGAGGTCAAACATTAATTTGACCATAGCTATTGCATAATCGCACTAGAATAAAATATTAATACTTCATTAGAATCATTATGAATCCAAGAGAGTTCAATTCTCTTAGCCATTGTGCATGTAGGATACCTATCACTGAGAGAAGTTGAGGAGAAGGTACCAATTAGTGAAGCCACTAACCATTAATACCATAAGTAATTAGAATCATAGTAAGGTCCATGTAAGGGAAGAGCACTTTTATCGATGTTATGAAATCAATTGGATACACGATTAAGTCTCCAACCACATCACAAGCTACAAGCTATGCATTACAAGTGCTAAGGTAAAGCCATTATTGCTTGCTTTCATTAAGGTAATGTTGGAGTTATAAGGTGATGAGGATGAAAAACATGAACAAAACTATCCAAGGAGCCAAATCACAATAGAAAAGAATTATTTTAATAATCCCAGCCAAAGAGGTAGAAATTACAATGCCAGATTGTCAATCTTGTAGCCCAAAACAACCATATTTTCGGATCCAAAATTTATTTTTAAATCCTATTCCCCCCCCCATTTTACATGATTTTTAAGTTTCTTGCCCATGCAAAAATATTTAAATTTAACTTTCCCACCCATGCAAAATTTTAAATTCTACTTTCCTGCCCAACTGGCGATTGACAAACACAAAGGCAAAACACTTAGAAATTTTTTGTTTTTTTTTTTTTGATGCAATATTGCTTTGCTACAATTGTATGCTCTTGCATCAGACACCCAATGTAATTTTGAGAGTGTTTTCAGAGGAAAATAAAGGCGATCAACCTCTTCCATGCTTATGTCCTCCCAAGGTCTATCTGGTATAGGCAATGGCTGATATAACTTCATGTTTTGCCTCACACCCTTGGACATCTGGCATATTCTAAAACTTTTTACAAACTTCACATATTTCAATAATTGTGGCCAATAGTAGTTCTCACTCACCAAGGCAATGGTCTTGTATCTACCAAAATATTGAGTCAATCCTCCACTATGCTTCTCTTTGACAAAATTCTCCCTCATTGAACTCCTAGGAATGCACAATTGGTTTCCCTTAAACAACATTCCATATTGGATAATAAAATCCAACCACTTAGTACTATCCAGAGTAACTAGTGTTGTACAAGCTCTCCAAGCTTCAACAAAATCTGAATCTTCAGGGTACAAACTCTTAAGTTCTTCAAACCCCACAACTTCCACTCTCATTGTTTTTAGTAAAATATGCCTTCTACTTAAGGCATATGCAACTCTATTTGACTTCCCACTCCCATGCTTTAGAACAAAGGTATAGCTCTATAAAAACTCAACCGAATTTAAGTGCCTCTGATTCAATTTCCCTTAACTGTTAATATACTATAAAACGTGATGATCAGTATACAAAACAAACTCCTTTGGAAACAAATAGTGTCTCCACTTCTTTAGAGCCTAAACTATAGCATAAAACTCCTAATCATAGAAAAAATATTTCTTCCTGGCATCATTAATATTTTCACTAAATTAGACAATAGGCTTACCTTCCTGACTCAATACAGCTCATATGGCACTACCACTAGCATCACAATCAACCTGAAACACGTTATTAAAATCTAGAAGTGCCAACATAGGTTGCTCAATGACCTTCTTCTTCAACAAGTCAAAGCTCTTATCAACTCCTAAGGTCCACTTAATTCTTTCTTATCCCCTCTCATTATTTCAATTAGGGGTGCACAAATACTACTGAAATTTCTAATAAACTTTTTGTAAAAACTTGCTAGACCATGAAATGATCTTACCTCAGTTACACTCCTTGAGGTAGGCTAGGATAGTCTTTACCATATATGGATCTATCTTTAGACCTTCAGTTGAGATGAAAAATCCCAAGTACACGAACTCCTTCACAAAACTGCACTTATTCAAATTTATCAGTAGATGTTCCTCCCTCAGCTTCTCTGGAACTCTTCTAATGTGCCTCAGATGTTCCTCCAAGGTCTTGCTGAAAATCATAATGTCATCCAAATAGACAATGAATTTTTTTTTCCATAAACTCCTTCAATACTTCATTCATAAGCCTCATGAATGTGTTGGGTACATTGGTTATCCCAAATGGCATTACCAACCACTCATATAAATCATATTTGGTATTGAAAGTTGTCTTCCACTCATATCCTTACCTGATGCGGATCTGATGATACCCACTCTTCAGATCAATATTTTTAAAATACTTGGACCCACTCAAACAGTCCATTATGTCATCCATCCTTCGCAATGGAAACCTATACTTAATGGTGATCTTGTTAATAGCTCTAGAATCAGTGCATATTCTCCACTCTCCATACTTAATTGGTGTTAGTACTACAAGAACTGCACATGGACTTAGGATTTACCTAATCATTCCCTTCTCCAGTAGCTCCTAAAATTTCTTGTTTAGTTCCTCATTCTCCACATGAGTCATCCTATGGGCAAAATTGTTTGGCAAACTAGCTCCTGGTATCAAATCATTATGATGGCTAATATTTCTCATGGGTGGCAAACCCTCTAGCACATTATCAGATATAATATTTGATAAGTCTTCCAACAAACTTGAGACTTCTACAGGAACATATTTGCTTGGTTCTTCCCTAACTCTTGGAATTAATGCATAGCACACATGCTCATGCTTCAAATCATCTAGAAATTTCCTACCATCAACCAAAAAAAATTTGGTACTGTTACATACCTTTTCATTCATATCCTTCAATGACTTCAGTTTATGGCACACTCCTTCCTTTATTAGGGAGTAAGTGTTGGCATGTCCATCATGGACTGCACGGTGATCAAACTGCCATGGTCTTCCTAATAACATATGGAAAGCATCCATAGGCAGGATATCACACAAGACCTCATCCTTGTGTCTCCCAATATTAAACTTGGCTAAGCATTGTTCATTGACCAATTCCCTATGGTCCTTATGCAACCACATAATCTGGTATAGATGCGGGTGTCTCCTCCTCTCTAGCTATAATTTAGTAACATTTTCTTCAAAGACCAATTTATCATTACGACCATTATCTATAATAACATTACAGACCTTACCTGAACCTTTGCACCTTATGTGGAACAGGATCTTCCTTTGGTCTGGTTCCTTATTCTCATTCATCAAGTTTTCCCTTGTGACCATAACTTATCCTCTCTCCACCTCCTCAGAGTGCCCCGATTTAGTTCCTTCATCTGCAATAGCAGCTCTAGAATTACCCGTTGGCCTCCTATTTGGCTTCTCTTGGTGTTGTGGACACTCATATGCTCGATGTCCTTCTTCTCCAAAGTTGAAGCAAGTTCCACCAAACCCTCTTTCTCCATTTTATTGGCTAGATATACCTCTTCATATTAGGTATTTGATGTTCTAACCACGAGATCTATAAGAATTATCTCCCTTCTGGTCCCAACTACTACTAGCTTCTTCTTTATTCTCACCTCGTCCTCCATATTTTCTTCTACCAATTCTTTCTCCATGACCTATTCCTTTCTTCTTACCCTAAAACCTTATGTTCATCTTCTCTTCAACTTTTAGAGCAAACTGGTAAGCATCCTTAATGGTACTCATCCTAACCAGACTCAAATCTTCTTGAATACTGGTTCTCAACCCATGGATGTAACGGGCTACGTTCTCCTTGTTAGCCTCAGAATGGTTGGTTCTGATCAAGATCTTGTAGAAATCCTCGGTGTATTCTTTGATATACTTTCTTGACTATCTCAAACTTTGCATCTTCTTTAGTAGATCCAACTCATAATCTACCAGAATAAACTGCCTCTTCAGCTTTTCCACCATTCGTTCCCATATGGTGATCCTCTCTTTTCCCCTTCAATTTTTTTCAAGTTGTACTTATTTCCACAAGATTCTAGCATGAACCTTCAGTTTGCTCTTATCAAACTTGACCTGATAAGGATCTTCCACCTCTTCACATTCAAAATATTTTTCTAGGTCATTGATCTATTCAATCAACTCCTCTGAGATAAGATTTTTTGAGTATGTGGAAACCTCCATATTTGGCCTCTTTCCAATCTAGGATATTTCTCTGTACAACCTTGCTTGGGTAGGATATACTACCTCTTATTCTTCGTTAAACTGGTCTTCCTCTTCTTCGGCTTCATCTTTGCTCTTTTCCTCTCTTCTTGTATCAAACCCTCTACGTAGCTCTTATTGTAATTCTTGGACTTACCTCTGTAAATCTTGGAAATCCTCTGCTGGAACTATGGAATTACTAGAAACACCTCGGTTCTTTCATGGGGGCATCTTACTCTAGCTTCTCCAAACCCAAACCACATATCCTAGTGTAAACTACCTCACGTTCGGTGATCTTCTTATACACTCAGGAAATCCCACTCTAATACCACTTGATGAAGGGCTACTCCACCCAACACTCGCACATTACTCAAAATCATAGACAAATTTATCAGAAACTCCACATATAATATTACATTATAGAAAAAAACTCAATAGAAACCCCACATCAAATATTTATTCAATAAAACAGTATTAGAAATTCAAATGTATGACCATAAGGCCGATTTTAATACAAATACTGGAGATCTGCAAATTGGAGCCAAAATATGTGATAATGAACTCCTTCGATAATATCTATTTCCCCAATTAATAACTTCCCAAAGAATATTTGGTAAGTGTAACTCCTTTTCCCGCCTTTCCTTTTCCCACTAAGAAAATATTCATTTTAAATTTTAATTTTCATTTTCCCACCCAGGAAAATATTCACTTGAATCTTGAATTTTTAACATATGGGTCTAAACATATGGTTCTAAACACATGGATCTAAACATATGGGTCTAAACACACATATATATATTTAAATACATGAGTCTAAACATATATATTATTATTATTATTATTATTATTATTGTGATGCAATATTACCCTTACACCATTGGATGCTCCTGCATCATAAGGTGATATATTCAAACATTCTATTGCATTGGAATAACCAAAATTAAACCAAGCATTAGTAATCTATCAAAAAAGATCATTCCAAAATTTTATTATTGAAGGATATTTGCAAATAATGTAAGAGATATGAGGTTGACAACCTTAGTAAATTCAAATATTAATTTGCAAATACAATTATTTTTCTAATATTCCAAGAGTAGGGAGTTATAATGCTTTCTACACCAAAACCATAGATATTTGGAATTTATAAAATCAAATTACTTAAATTAGAAATAAGAATCTCATTAAAGCATCATTGAAAGTTGGAATTAAGTGATAAAAATTGTCTCACATTCCTACTAAGGACACAAAAATAAATCCAACCATTAGAGCATACTTCATTAGGAGAAATAAGATAAAATTGAAGGTTGATTATTATTCTTAAATATTTACAAAATCGACCCAAAATGTGAACTAAATATTGATTAGCTTTCTATTGAAGTTTATAGCATATCCTAAACTAGCTAGGGAGCCATAAGGATGTCTACTAACATATTGAATAATGCTATCATAAAAGGCTTAAGAAAAGTACCATTTTGGATTAGAAGCATGATTGATGATACAATGGATAATAATGAGAAATATACAAACATGAGAAAATAATCAATAGAGTTTAAAAGGAATATAGATCCATCCATTACACCTTCAAATGAGACAACAAAAGAAATTGGTGACAACTACACTAATGAAGATATAGGAGAAGAAAAAATATTGAACAAAAATATATCATACAAAAGTATAAATGAAGTAAGAATTAAATTTCCTCAGTTGTCCACATATGATTTAAGTATCTCATAAAAGAGATAGAAAAGCATGTTATTTCTAAAATAGACAACAAAGCAGTTGGAATATATTTACTATGCACTTATTGCAACCAAGTTAGTCATGAAAAGGTGAATTGTTGGAGCCTTCATCCTTGTAAATATTGTGGAATAAAGAATCATTTATCTTTATTCTATTATTATAAATATAAGTACTATAGAGGTAATTAAGAAAGAATACAACACAAAATAGATTGTTTCTTTTAAGATATTATTTCAAAAGCATCCACTAACAATAAGTTCAATCTCAATATTTGTGAAGATCAAATAAATAGGTCAAAATAAAATTATGAGACATGGAGCATCCCTAATCCACTTGAAACGTGCAAAATTATAAGATCACTAATTCATCAAAGACACTTTACAATAAGGAAAAATGAATATAACATGAAAACTACCACAAAAGAAGAAGAACTGGTTGAAGTTGAAGACCATTCAAGAGAAGAATGTCCATAATGAAGACTAATGTCTTCAATACCAAAATAATGTAACACAGGCAGGTGTTAGAGTATATTACATTATTTAGGTACATATCAATGTGCCACATTGGTTACATTATTATATTAGGAGGTACTTGGGGTAGAATGAATAAATGCACAAGTGTCAATTTGCAATAATGTAAATGTGTAAGAAGTCCACCTGTACATGAGTCATAGGAATGGTAGTTAGGAAGAGTAAGGTCCAAGTTACCTATTATATATATAAAGGCCCATAGTGGATAGAGTGAGAAGTGTTTGTGAGTGCATTTATCCCAACATGCACTGGTAGAGTAGGTTTCTATCTATTGTATTCAGTTCTATATTCTTGTGAGTTCTATTAATAACATATTTTTGTGTCATTCTAGAACTTCATTATCTTTCTACATCTTGTGATTGCTATCTCCCATAATGTACTTCATCAAAAGCTAAAATTATTTATTCTTTCTACCTTTTGTACTATTGTTAGTTGAGTTTGATTTTCATAAACCTTGCACATGTCTATATTATGGAGATAATTGTAACGTATGCACTAGTACCTTTATTGAGAATTTGAAGTGGATGTCAAATCCTCTAGCTTAGTATATGTATCAATTGTTCTTCCATACACATTGATCCTAGAGTCTCCTTTGTCCTTAGTTGCATATCAAACCTTTTGGGATAATAATCCTCATATCTCTTCTTTATGTTTTATCTTTTTAGCACAATTATTTTATTAATTAGATTCTTCAATATAGCTATTAGTTGTAATAGTTGTTCATTCTCTTTGGATACTAGGGAAATAAATAGAGGTAGATAAGGTGAGGGTGGTTGAGGTAAATCCTTACCTATTGGAATAGGAGAAATTTATGTCATAGAGGTGGCAAGAGCTATGGTATGTTGAGCCAATTGTAGCAACTTTGGAAAATATGGCATAGTGACTTTAGGAGGAAGCTTGCCAACATAGATAAATGGATTTTTTGTAGAAATTATAACTTGGAAAACTTGCATGAACCTCATCTCATTGAATAGCTATATTTGGGTTCCTAGATCTAGGAAAAAGACTTATATATAGTAAATGTATGCTTTAGGCTAGGAAGGGTTGATGTCTTAAGAGATCTGCTTCCATATCTTGTTGAATTTGATATTGAAATTAAATATTTTTTGTGTTCCTCTAAATTTAGGTGAACTAGGTGACCAAAAAAAATGGATATATCACCTTATTGAATTCCAAGATGAATGGTCTAACTAATTGATCCAATGATATAATATTATCATCATCAAGGGATCTATATCAAGCTAACAATTTTCCTCTAAATAATATGGATAATAGTCTCACCATAACATATTCATGTTGGATATTATGAATAGTGACTATAGTAGCTACATCTTAGTCTTTCTCATAGGAAATTTTCTCAGATCCATAAAAAAGATGATAAGGCTTTAAGAGCAAACTAAGGTATTTTATGGATATCTATAAGATCAAGAGGTCCATTGTTCTTTTACCCTAGGTAATTTTTTTTAGCTATGTTTTCTAGGGAGGACTATTAGGATACTATTTAGGAAATACTTGTAGGGGGATATTAATTTGAATAGAATGAAATTTGACTAGAGAGTGATATTTACTTAGTTTTCTATGAGATATTCATGTAGGTAGTTTAACAAACTACATAGATTCTCCAAGTTTTTATTTTGATAGTATTAACATACAATTTTGAAGTTTATTCCTTGAGTGGAGTCACCAATCTTAAGTTCTTAAATTAATGGAGTCACCACATGAATGTGTTCTATTTGCATGTGAGGTTAAGATCTGTTAGCTTTTTATGCCACATACATTGGGAGATACCAATCACAAGATGCATAAAGAAATAAAATAGATCTGTGAGATGACTAAAATATGCTATAAGTAGAAATGGAAAAAATATTACAATAGTAGAAATGGAGGAAATGGGCACTCCATACAATATGCTACTACTCCATGAGGGAGATCTGAGCTTATAGCTCACACACACTACCCTACTTCCTATCTACCACACATTGTGATGCTCCTCTATGATGTTGTATGATGCTTCTCTAATGCTACATCTATGGCCATTATATAGGAAGATAAGTTCCTTGGTTGACACTCTATCTAGTTGTACAAGTGGACACTTTACACATTACAACTTGCACATTGACACTTGTGCATTTATTACATTGCATGAAGTAACTAGATAACTTTCTCCTAAAGTAACCTAATGTCCTAAGTATGTATCAAGGAAGGTACATTTACATGACCCAAATAATGTAATATACTATATTTCTAACACCTCCCTATATTATAATATTTGGGTATTGAAGACTATAGTCTTAAATGTGGATCTTCTTCTATATAATAGATTTGAATTGGATCTTCATCTTCAAAATGATCTTTGGCTTCTTTAGTAGATACTTCAGTATTCAAATGATGCAAAAATAGGTTGAATATGTATACCCTTGTTTTAGTTCACCTTTCACTAAATTCCTCCTTCATTGATCTCCTTGCAGGTATCTTGGTTCTGTCTTCATGATGACATGTTTTCTTTTAATATGTCTTTTCTTTCTTTTTCTTCTTCTTTTCTGGTTCTGCAATGGCGCTGATGGAGTTTTTGCTTCATGACAAGTTAGTACATCATCACAATAATAATATTACTTTTTTTTTTTAATATTTTTTCTTGTGTTGATTGAGTACAAACACAATTAGAGATAGATACACCATTAGAAATTATTCTGGTGAGCATGTTTTCTAGATTTCAAGAGGTTTTAATTTTGTATATTTTATATCTTTTTGAGAGGATTTGAGACAAGTAAATATTATAATTTCCAAACTTTATATGATATTTATAAACATATTATAATGGCCCTTTGAAATTTTATTTCAATTTTTCTAATTTTCAGAAAATCAAATTATAGTAGTAGACCTTATGACTCCCAACTTTGGAAAATTAGAAAAAATAATAATATTTGTAAAACATTTAAATGATTCAACCTAAGTAGAAGGCCTTATATCCCCTAGGTTAATTTGAAAATAATATTATGATTTTTAGGTAAGTTATCTCCTATGTCTTTGCTTTCTCAACCTTAAAAATAATCCATAAAAATATAACCGTATATCTCCAATGTTTGAAAGCAATATTTATGAGATATTTTTCTCGCCTTAGCCCTCTTGATTTCACACTTGAATGGTGCTGATTTTGATTGAAATATGGCAGTCCTCTACGTACCCTATCTACAATGCTTGATTTGATGAGGCTAAGTAAACAAGTGTGGTATGGATTTAAGGCTTCTTCATTGATGCTTGGAGAGTAGATTTTGGCCCTTTAAATGGAGACTTTACTGATCCTATGCTATCCTTCTTCTATGCTACAGATTGAATGGTATGTGCTTTTTCTTCACACACTCTGTGGATGTTGGATATGAATTTATATCCCTTCACTCTCTAAACTGCATATACGGGTAGTCTTTGGCAAAAAAGTTTCACTCAAATAGCTTAGTAATGCTGCCTCCTTTTCTTGTAATGTTGCTCCACCAGTTGTAATGTATCTTTCTTGTCTAAGCGCTCTCAACGTTCATTTGTTGATCATTAAAGAAATGATAGTTGTGAGGGAATAATGTACCAAGTGGTACTCAACCCTTTTACATGGAGTTTACTTTGTAATGCCTTCAAGAAGGAGATAATAAATTCTTTGAATGTATTTCTCTTTAGTTTACATCAATTTCTTGAAGAGCAAGCAATGCATTTTCTTTTGTAGGTAATCCATGAGCCACCTTGGAGCTTTGGATGAGGATGAGGTAGCTCTCTTACCACATTTTTTGATGCTACTCTCAATGTAGCATCCACTTTCCTACTGTGTACTTATCCCTACATTGCACTCCCTGTTCATGATGATAGAGGTAAAGCTTGATGCTTTTGAATGCTAAAATGTGCTATATATTTTACTTTACGTAGATAGCTTATTCTACCTTGATATGATTTACGTAGAACTTCGTGATAGATATTTTTTGGCTTCTTTAGCTTACGTAAATAGCCTTTGAAAGGCTTGTTGTAATTTATGTAAAACTTCCTTTATCTGTAGGTTATATCTTGGAGATAATTCCATTTCTATGATGGATAATGCTCGATCTTTTGGCCCTTTCTTTGGCCTTTTCTTTGGCTGATTTTTCCTTGTAACTTTTGTGCCTATTGTGGAACCTTTAAATTTGCTCTGTTACCTACATTTGATGTATTATGGAAGTGCAACACCATGTAACCTTTACATGTATATAGAATACTTTTATTACACCTTTTTCCTTGCACTATTTTATAGGTCTAAAATTCTTATTTTTGTAGCATATTGATGAGTGCAAAATGAGGGTTTTAAGGATGTCTCTTTGGCTAGACTCCTTACCCTTTTTGCTTGGATGATTTATGGTGAATCTAAACCTTGTAAATATTGTATAATAGAAGCTTTATTTTAGTTTCACTAACCCTTAGTGCTCTGGATTTGAGACTCACCATGTCTCAATCTTAGAAGCTTATTTTTGGTTAATTTTATTTTCTTTTTCCTTTGCTTGTACTAACCAATTTAGGTGGCTTCTATTGGACACTATGAGTTGTAGGTTTTTGTGATTTAAAAAGTGTCTTTAGACAATTGATCCAAACTGGATTTTGTATCCTTTATTTCAAAGCACAAAACTAATTTATTTTGAGAGTAATAATAGTGCAAATAAATATAACAAATTTCAATTTTAATGCACTAACAAACTACACCTTATCACTCCAATATACTCTCATGAAAATGCACTTAATAAATTCACTACAACTAATCAAGAATAATATTAAATGAACCTTCAATATTTATTTTGAAAATTTATTACAACCAAGATATTGGGATATAGTCTTCTTTTGATTTCCAAAGTAGATAATAGGCTAGTTGATAGATTATTAAAATTTTGAAATCTAGTCAACTCCTAATTTGCAAATGAACCTTAAAAACAATTCTTCTTTTTGCACACTTGAATATTGTAATACAAATCTCATTTTTACAACTTTAATCAGGATGAAGGTGCTTTAGTAAATCTGATAAGTAATTCACCTAATGATTCTACTTGCACCGATAGTTTCTTACCTTTTTTTGAATGCTTTTGTAGATTATTTTCTGCTTTTGTAGAGGATGTAGATCTTGGTGCCTAAGAACACCAAGTTGCTACATTTAACAGCATATTGCAGATATTAAATTCCTTCTTCACCAATTTGATTATTTCAAACCTTATTTCATGAGCCTAGAATTTGGTGAATTTGATCTCCTCTTGAAATCTCCTCCTTCTGCTTTATATTTGGGGAAGTTTGTAGCTCTAAGGCAGTGACATCTTTATGTAGGAGATAATATTCAAATATCCTATATTTGACAAGTGTCTTCTGCTTTCAAGTCCTCTTGTCAAACTTTGACTTTAGGTAGGATATTCTCCTCAAGATTCTAAATGTCTTAAGGTCTTCACTAGATTCTTCTTCTACTAAGATTTAGCACTCCTTGTAAAATTATCCTCCTCTTGGGCTTGTTGTCATATGGTGACAATTGTCCCAAGTCCTTCACTATGAGGATCTTCTACTTGGTAGTCAATTTATCTGGTGAGCTCTCCTTTGAATATTTCTTCAGTAAAGCTCTCCTAGCCTTTTACTGGATGCTCATCGAGACCTAGTGAAGTTCTTTGATCTTGTAGATTCTCCTGGTATTCCTTGAGATCTTATATTCAAACTTCTACTTCTGGAAGTGTTGGTGTTGATATCTTATCCTATATATTTGATTTTGCTTCTTTTGGATATGAGCAGGACTCTCATAGTTCTTCTTCTTCTTCTTAGTCTAGAATTTCTTCAATGTGATCTCCTCTTGATATCTTTTGCTTTAGGTACTGGGTTGATTCTAAAGAAGATTTTATTCCTAAATTTATTGTAGGAAGCTTTCCTAACTTACTGGATCACCTATACTTGCAATAAAAATATTATTACTGAAATCTTCTTCTAAATTAGATCCTTCCCTCTAGAATATATTTCAGGATAAAAGGCATCTAAGGCCTATTTCAGTATCAAGGCTTCTACGGTCTATTCTTTAATACCAAGGCTTCTATGGTCTGTTCTTAAATATCAAGGATTCTATAGTTTGTTCTTCAATATCAAGGCTTCTATGGCTTGTTCTTTAATATCAAGGCTTCTATATCTTATTCTTCAATATCAAGGTTTCTATGGCCTGTTAAGGATTCTATGGTCTTGTTGTGGTTGTTCCACAACGTACCCCAAAATTGGGGACCCACCTTTCATTTGTGTGTTTGGGTGTTTTATTTAATTTTGAGGGGCTAGTGGGTTTCTTGCCTTTAGGTTGTAGTTTTTGTTAGTATGTTATTTGTAATGCTTGATGATTTTTTATCTTCAATTTTTTATCAATGATTTTTATCATCATTTTTTATGTTAATGATTTTTATCATTATTTTTCTATCGATGATTTTTATCGTCATTTTCTGTCAATGATTTTTATCATCATTTTTCTATCAATGATTTTTTATCGTCACTTTTTTATTAACAATTTGTATCATCATTTTTCTATCGGCAATTTTTATCATCATTTTTCTATCGATGATTTTTATCGTCATTTTTCTGTCGATAATTTTTATCGTCATTTTTCTATCGATGATTTTTATCGTCAATATTGTCGTTAGTGATTTCATGGTTAAATTTGGTGTTTTTTTCACTTGCATGATTCAAATTATATTTAAGAATAGAAAAATGAAAAACTAGTATACTATATATATTTGAAATAAAAACATAAATATATATGTATATGTATATATAAAAGTTTAAAATAAAACTATATATATAAATTTAAAAAAAAGAAAATACAAATTTTCATATATGTATTATACATATGCAATAAAAGTCAAAATTGAATAAGAGTGAAACATAAAAATAACAAAATAATAAGGCATGGTCAATCAATCGATAATCACCATATGATAGACTTGTGTTAATTTAACCTTTAAAAGTGTTATTTTATAACATAAATTTTTTATGTTGAATCCACTGATGATTATGGTCATTGGTTATTGTAGGTGTTTGAGTGGCTATGTCTAACGTGGATGGTGGCACCAGGGACATGACATTAGATTTAATGGGGTTGGCTAGTGAGATTCGAATGAGGTGTCAGACATAGGCGCTGATGTGGATGGGCAATGCCGATAGCGAGGTGATGTTATCCTATAGATATAATGACTTCACACATGGTATGGCCAAACAAATAGGTGTAGGAACATAACAAAGAAGCCAAAGACTCCTCTGAATGCTGATGTGGAATGTGCATGAGGACGGGTTGTACCGAGGGCCCTACCTTGAGCATTATGCATCTAAGTTTTATTAGACCAATAGCGAAGGATGTGGTTTTATAATTGGATGGGAAGCCTAACAAAGGATGTTGTGGATACTTCATTCTAAGTGTGATGGAGATAGGCTTGTGATGGCAAATGTATGAAGAACCCACAAGTGGACGTCTACATCCTGAACATGCATACCTCAAGATGCAGGTAGCATTCGTATCCCAATAGCGTAGGTGTGGTGGCGATTGACAAATGAGAAAGACTATCATTGCTATCAGTTCAAAGTATATCATAATGGTAATAATGGAGATATCTAATGGTAAGGGAACAATTCATTTCAATGGTAACCTAACATGGTTCACTATGAACGTGAGGATATCCCAGAGAGTGTTGTGGGTTTGACAGACTTTGACTAGGTGGGAAAGATGATAATAAAATTGTGTTGAACATTGGGATTGGTCATGGTTAGTTTCAAGAATGACAAATACTACAGAGTTTTGATCATACGAAGTATTACAAATGGCATACATGGACCCCTATGACCGGTAGGAATGATGTGGCTAGTGAAGGGTGGAAATCCCTTTTTGATTTAGCTTGAGCACATAAGGATACATTGGTGGCATCACCGAAGACCGAAATACATGCAAACACCTCATAGGGAAGCTTGATTAATATAATAATATTATTAAAAAAATGTCTTCACCAAAATCTATTGTAGGATTGAGTGATATCCAAGACATCCAATGGCTGAGATAAAATAAACCTATTGCAGTATTAAATGAATGAAGACAGAGTATTATGGTACCGAGTGCGCAAACAAATGTAGAAGTGTTGGTGGGTTATGAAAACATCGTAGTGGATAGTAATGGCAGAGGCATCGAAAATTACTCGAGGATAGCATTGATTTTATATCTAAACGAAAGGAGGTAAATTCATCGATGAATCCCACTGTATGGCATTGTTAATAGTGAAGCACACCACGCATGGATTTTTTAAGGAAGCCTAGGCAGAATGCAACCATACTTTTTGAGGGAAAACACAAAGTGCAGTGGAAAGTGGGCCCATATACGTAGACAATATATTTATGCAATGGATATTATCATCCAGGAGGTGTTATGATAGGGCCATATGACTCATTTACCATCATGGAGGGTATTCAATTTTGAGGGTGAGGCATTTTTACGTTAGATATTAGCCAGGAGGTATTATGATAGGGCAAGCAGGTTTTGTGTTCATTTATAAAAAAAATCACGTGTGAGGAATACAAAAGGCATTGGTCAAAAATATGCATGGATGATGTAGCAACAATGAAAAAATATACAGTTGCAAAATATACGTGTAATTATAGTATTCTATCCTGGTAAACATGATAGATATGTCAACAAAGACATTGGTAGTGACAGTATTCAATAGAGCCATTAGGGTTGTGAGTTTCGAATGTAGAGGAATTAAGTGAAACATAAGAGGTTGTTTTAACCACCATGAAACCATAAAATCCCATACACCTATTTTATATTTCTGAGCACCAAAGGATGAGAATATTAAAAGGTTTTGCTCTCTAAGATCGAACAACAAGTGGGTAAACACAGGGTTTTCCCAATCATCATGCCCACTGTGATGGGTGTTTTCTGATATCAAAATACCCTGGCACAGAGGAAGTAGAGGTAAACCACAGGCATAGAATGGAACATGGATTTCCAGATGGGCAGCACAATGGCTATGTAGGGCTACGTCACCATTAGCAATGGATAGGAAGATGCCATTTCAATATTTATCTTGAAACATAGTGATCCCCGTAGTGGTGAAGATGCACGGTAGGTGTCCCCTGTGGCATGATTCGAATCGTGTTTGAGGTGTGTGGCATAGGGTGGCTTGATATGTAGTCACAAAACTCCAAGTACAGGGCCAAGGTTTTGGCCTTCTATTCTCTAAACTATTAGATTTATCAAATTTTCTTTTTACATTATGGAATGTAAAAATATGGCATAATATATAATATATAATATATAATATAATATATATATATATATTTTGAAGTTTACTACTTTATATGTTATAATATATAAAAAAGGAGGTATAAGGGAAATAAAATATTGAATATATTTTATTTTTTTATATATATTATAATATATGAAAAGGGAGTTATAAGGAGATAAAATAAAAATTATATATGTAAAATAAAATAAAAATGAAAATAGAATATTATTGCCCTCTTTGTTATTTCTTTTTATATAGGGTTGTTAGAGTCACGGGGAGATAAAAGGAAAAGGGGAAGATTTTATGAATAAGGGAAATGAAGAGGTAAATTAGGGAAATGAAGGTCAAGAGTCAACTTTCTTTTATTATTTAAGCCTAAAAAGTTTATGTAAGAAGGGATCGAATTTTTTGTAAAAAACATAATTTTTTCTTAAAATTAAATGTATATATTATGGCAGGCATACACTTTATGAGCAAAAGTATGGGAGATTTTTGGTTTAGGGTTATTGTGTTTATTTTTTATTATTTTAATGCATCTTGTTTTAATTTATATCTACATATTCAATGCCTTTAGGAGGTTATACTAGGTGAATATTAAAATTGATGCAAACATTATTGAGTCCTTTGAGTCTTGCACTTGATTTAATACGATTGTGTTTGGTGCAGGTTTTCTTAGATTGGGTTATCTTCATACTTGTCTCATAATCTATGGTTTTGCAAGATAGGGGAGTGTGATACCAAGATTTATATGCATGTTTTCCATCTTTGGTGTAAATAGATTAAATATATTTTCTGTAACTTATTAATTCTGTTTTGTGAAAAGTCATTTTTTGTCTATTGCTTTCCATTCTGGTCCATTTTCCAAAATTTTTGTTCTTTCATTTTGGTCCATTCCAAAATTTTAGTTCTTTCATTTTGGTCCATTCCAAAATTTTAGTTCTTTCATTCTGGTCATTTTCCAAGATTTCTACATTTTATTTTCAATTCTTTCCATTCTGGTCATTTTCCAGAATTTCTACATCTTATTTTAGTTATTTCCATTCTGGTCCTTGTCCATAATTTTTGTAAAGTTTTTGTTCAGTTTATTTACATTATGTTTCATTTTCCAAAATTTCCTACACTATCATTTCATTCATTTGCATTTTGGTCATTATCCAAAATTTTTGCACCTCCAAATTGCACCAAGTTTGTTCAATTTTCTAAATTTAAATTCAAGATAAAATCAATCTAGGAGGGAGGGTACTAACGCCTACTTTACATTAATGGCAAATAATGCAAATCAAGACTAACTTTCTAACTGACTAACATGTTTAAAATCTAACCTAGCATTTAGTAGAACACGCATAATGAAGATAAAATGAATCTACTAACTGTAAAATAAATCTCACATTAAAGGCATGGAGTTTAAAATGAAGTGGACTATTCCATGCATCTTTTAATTTTTACACATTTAATTTCAAGATAAAATGGGCTTCTAATTGGGATTCAGGGTAAGACATATTAATGCCAAGAATATTAAAAGGAATCTCTTTTCACATGAGCAAAATTCACATTCACTTTAAATATTAAGGAAGGAAATCACTAAGCATGTATGAATTAAACCATCGCCCCTTGTTAACTGTCACTTACAAGTTATTGAGCTAGTTCTAGCATTTATTATCTCAAATGATATTGGATATCACATATATATGTAAAATTCTTGTGTAAAAAAACATTGGATAATTTCGAGTTTTCACTTAATTTCTTTCTAAGAGAGTTTTCAATTTAATACTCTGATTATGGTGACCACTTTACAATAGGGCAAAATATTCACTCAATATAGTAGTGCTAGAAGGAGGACCTTATTTCATAGATTTTTTATTTATATCTTTGGTGTTATAATGGTTAATGTGGATCATTTTGTTTCCACCTTATTGTGCTTGCATGCATAGTGTTTATTTAGGTTTTATTGTGAGTGATTTGTGAGAAGCCTTGTAGAACATTAGTTTTTCCAAGGTGGCCCAACCTGAGTGCAACACTAAAAGGTCCAAAACCACTGGGGAAACCATATCTCAAAGTATTTCTCCCAACTCTAGGAAGCTAAGAAATAAAACTCAAGAGATCAAAATCCCACCCAATATACTTGATATAGGGTCATCTTTAGAATCAAGTACATCTAGTGGGTCTGCACACATTCTTTCCATTACAAAAACTACATAAAGTGTATCTATTCCTATTAATTTAATGATTTCTATTATTCTCATAGGGCCACCACCATTGTTTAATAATATATCCCAACCACCAGCTCCTTCGTACGGGGTGCTTAATATTACTTTGAACATACTCGAGGATGTCCATGAAATACCTAGGCATATTGAGAGGTTGATAACCAAGTTTAAGCATAATGGTACTATCACAGCTGAAGAGCATGTCAAAAATTACAAATATCACCTGATTAGACAATGAGTAAATCATGAAGATATCGCTCATCGACTTTTTCTCACAATTTTGGATCAGATGGCTCATGATTGGTACATGAATCTCACTACAGGATCCATCACTTCTTGGGCCCAATTAGAGGTAGCCTTCATTAATCAGTTCAGGTTACTTTTATTTCCTACCATCATCTATAATCAATTGGTGTCCTATAAAAGGTTACCCAAAGAGTAGATTAAGATATTTAATGCTAGGTTCCATAATATTTACACAAGTGTAACTTGCCATTTCGTAGTGGATACCATTGTGGCCCTTCAATTATATTTTTGAGCTCTAGATCCCATGACAACCATGGTTGCTAGGAGAAACCCTTAGGTTACAACCCTTACCCTAGCTTATGTAGAGGCGATGACCATTGAGAAACAAATAACATCACAAGGCATGGGGATGCCAAAATTACCTATGATAGGATAGTATGGTCCTTATAGTCAGTTTGCCATGATGAACCAGATTATGGTACCACAAGTGCCAACGATGAATTCCCTACCATACCATAAACAATACCCATTCATGCCCATGTACCCATCCTTTCCCACCTATCCCAACACAACCATTCTACCCACCATACCAATGATGGTAAACAATCAGATAACCATGCCAACATTTGATGCAATCAACATACATACCTTGATAGCTTATCCTATGGTCCCACCTATTTAAAGTGTGAATCCTTGGTGGAATAAATATGCTCAAATTCAAACCCTCACATCTAGTCAAGAGGTTGCCAACGTAGTAAATGCATTTGGATCTGACACCGTAGTGCCCCAATCACAAGGATCTAATTCTAGGGTTGAAGAATTGGAGAATATAGTTAGAAAACTAATTAATGACTAGTCCACATATAGAAATACGCTTGTGAACCCTATAGGTCTAATAAAAATCCTAATCATAGGGAAGGGGACCGTATAATACTCACACCAATAATGGGTGCATACCTAACCCTATAGCCAATCAGGTGGATGCTTTTGAGGATTATGGTGAGTTAAAGTCCTAATATGAGGGAACATCCCATTATTGCCAAGGGAAATAGGATGCATTGGTAAAAAAAAAATTCCACTATCAATAAAATGAGGAAGGATAAGAGGATATTGAAATCTTAGGAGAAGAGGATGACGAAACTATGGAAGAGGAAGTCCAAGCTAATAGATAGTTTGGAAAAGAAATTCATGGTTATTACATGAGAAGTTCCAAGAATCCCAAAACTTCCTCCACTCTACCAAACAATCCCCTTCTTCCTCATAATACCAAAGGTGATAATAATCCACCTCCTCCTCTGGCTATTGAATTGTCAAAAAAATTGCAAAATATGCAAGATCCCAAAAAATATACTTATAATATAGTAGATGACATGAAAAGGAGTAAGGCTAATATCTCGATGTTTGAGGTTGCTAAATTGTCAGGTCAAGGGGAATATTTGGTGAAAGGGTTTTATCCACCAAGTCAAATACATGAGGTCAAAGGTGTTTAGTCCCAATTAGTGTTATGTAATAAAAAGCAATAAGTACCTTCTTTTCTCATAACCATCAGAATTGCAAGTAAAAACTTGCATAATTGTTTGATAGACTCAAGCACCTCAAGTAACATCATGATCCTTGATATTTGCCAAAATTTAGGATTCAAACCAATCCCTTTAAAGGGTAAAATTATACAATTGGAAAGATCGATTGTGGACGTAGTGGGATTTATGAATGATGTCCTGATTCAAATCAATTCAGAGCCTATAACTCAACATCATGTGGATATACCAATGCTCAATATCACTATCAAATTTGGCATGGTGCTAGGAAGATATTGGAGTAAAAACTTAAATGGTTACATTGTTACGTATTATTCCCACATGTGGTTGCCTTGGAGGGGAGTAGAAAACCAAATATGGGTGGATAGTGAGTTGA
The DNA here is from genome assembly GCA_028583015.1 of Wollemia nobilis. Lineage (NCBI taxonomy): Eukaryota > Viridiplantae > Streptophyta > Pinopsida > Araucariales > Araucariaceae > Wollemia > Wollemia nobilis. Next base: position 4,184,782 of record JAQPPZ010017000.1, on the reverse strand, counting down.
TGCTCAAAGATATGTATACAAAGTACAATAGGCCGAATAAAATCCAATTTTTTGAAACTGATTTAGGGGTCTATAACTTTAACATAGAAGAAGCTACCAAAGAACCTCAAAATGAAAGCCTTTCTTGTGGTACTTTTGAAGAGGATATTTTGGTTTTGATTCTTATATTTGATGGATCTAAATTGAAACAAGGTTTTGAAGCTAGTATAAAACTTATATGTCCTGGTAGTAAGCCTATGCTGGCTGCATATAGATTATAGTTTCTAGCCACCAATAATATGAAAGAATATGAAGAACTCATTTTTGGACTTCAGTTGCCTTTGAATAAGAATGTTAAGTGTCTCAAAGTTTTTGGAGACTCAGAGTTAATGGTTAAATAGGTAAAATGGTAATATGCATGTTGCAATAAAATATTGAGCCTTTATAGGACTAGAGTTAGGGATCTGATAGATGAGTTTGATGTTTTCAACATCTCCCTTATCTCTAGGAAACACATTCAAATGGTAGATTCTTTAACCATTGCAGCAAGTATGTTCAAGCTAGTCGACCATAAAAAATGTGAAACAATTTCAATTGAGCTAGTTCCCTATCCTTCAATACCAAACAATGTTACCAATTTCCAAGTATTCGATAGTGATAAACATATTTTTAATTTTGTCACTAACTTTGGTATTTTCAAAAATCAAGTGATAGATGAAGATAAGAGAGGGTAGGAAGAAACTGACCTAAATAGTGAAATATACCAAATGATGAATACAATTCCAAAGGATACTATTTCATTGGAAAAGATATTTGATATCGGATATCAAATAAAAAGAGGCAAAAAGGTACCACCCCCTAAAGAAGCGTGCAATCTAATCAACTTAGGGACTACAAAAAATCTATGAGAGGTATTCATTACTAAGGCATGTACAATTCAAGAAAATGAGTCTATCACTCATGCATTAAAAAATAATGTGGATTGCATAGCATGAAGTTACAAGGATTTGAAAATGTATGATCAGAATGTGATAATGCACACAATTCCATTAAAATCAGAATCCAAGCCATTCAGGAATAGAAAAAACATGTCAACCTATTATTAGAGCCCCTAATAGAGAAAGAGGTGAAGAGATTGCTAGAAGCAAAAATCATATTTCTTATTAGGAATTACACATGGGTTGCCAATCTAGTCCTGGTAAGAAAGAAGAACGAAGAGATAAGATTGTGTTTTGAATTTAGAAATTTGAATAAAGCTTCCCAAAAGTACAATTACTTATTGCTCTCCATCGATGAGATTATGAAAATGGTTAATGGGTTGGAAATTATGTCATTCCTATATGGTTATTTAGGATACAATCAAATCCTTATCCACCCAAATGAAAAATGAACATAACTTTTACAACTATATGGGGAACATTCACATACAGAAGACTGTCGTTTGGATTATTGAATGTTGGTGCCACTTTCCAATGAGCTATGGATTTTGTATTCGAAGGACTCATTGGTAAGTGCATCATTTTTTACGTGGATGAAATTCCTATTTTTCTAAGAAGAGGTAAAATCATGTCAGGTATTTGAGGAAAGTTCTCCAGATATGTAGGGAACATGGGATCTCCCTTAATCCGAGAAAATGCATTTGTGGGGTAACATAAGGTAAGCTATTGAGGCACATTATTTTGAAGGAAGGAATTTCTATTGATATATAGAGGATAGCTACTATACAAAATATCCCTTCATCCAATAGCAAAAAAGAGTTAAGATATTTATTTGGTAAGATCAATTTTATAAGGAAGTTCATTTCAATATTCACAGAGATTGCCAAACCTTTAAATGACATGCTAAAAAAGGATGCTCATATTAAATGGACAAAAAAAAATAGTGATGCTTTCAAAAGCATCAAGGATGGTATCTCTAGGGTCCCTGTTTTAGTTAGTCCAAATTATTCAAAGTCTTTTTATGTCTACACGTTTTCTTTAGATAATTCCTTTATGAGTGTCCTAACTCAAAAGAGTGAAGGTAACATTGAAAATCCTATCACCTTTTTGAGTGCTTCATTGAAGGATGCACAATTGAGATATTTAGTCCTAGATAAACAAATGTACGTGATATTCAAAACAATAAAGAAGTTAAGACATTACATACTGCATAGTAGGGTTTTTGTTGTAGTTCCTGACCCTATTGTCAAGTCTATTTTTTTGCAAAATGAACTAGGTAAAATATGGGGAAAATGGATTTTGACTATCAAAGAATTTGATTTGGAAATCCAACCCATGAAGATAGTTTATAGAAAAGGTTTGGTCAAGTCAATCATAGAAATTGATCCATTAATATCATGCCAACATTACAATGTGGAAGACATAACTAAATATGATTGGTATGTTGATATCGTATACTTCTTATTGAATGTTAAGTACCCATTACATCTCACTTCTACTCAACGTAGAGCTTTGCATTTGAAATATGCAAATTTTCTAATTAATTCTAGGGTTTTGTGTAGGAGGAATCATGAAGGGATTTACCTTCATTGTGGTAATCAATTAGAGGTGACCCAAGTACTTAAGGATTTCCATGGTAAGTATGGAAGTGGACATGGGTTAGCCAATGCAATGACTCACCAGATTCTTAGGGTGAGACACTATTGGGTCCATATTTTCAAGGATGCACATGCTCTTGTGCGATCCTACCATACATGCCAAGTGGAATCCAATAGAGAAAGAAATGCAGCAATGCCATTACAATTTGTGGTAGAGGCAAGGCCTTTTGCACAATGGGGAATGGATTTTTTTGGGGTTATCAATTCCAACTCATATGATTCTCATAAATATATCCTTACTACCATAGATTACTAAACTAGGTGGACTGAAGCAATCTCTATAAAGCATGCTACCACTGATGTTGTTATTAAATTTTTAGAGGATTGCATTGTGACTCATTTTTGCATGCCCAATGCTATAGTAAGTGATAATGGTTATGCATTTTCTTCCATGCAATTTGTAAATTGAGAATATGACAATAAGGTAATCTTGAAATTATTTTTAAATTATTACCCACAAGGTAACGATTTAGTAGAATCCTCTAATAAAAATTTGTTGTGTGATCAAAAATTTTCTTGAAAAGAACCCTAGGGATTGGCATAGTAAACTAAAGTTTACCCTTTGGGATGATAGAACCAGAACAAAAGAGTCAATTGTAAATCTCCATATCACTTAGTCTATGCGAAATATCTTATCTTTCCCACTAATTTAAGATAGCAAACCCTTCATTTTTTGAAGGAATATATTGGAACAGATAATCAAGTTGAAACTAGATTAATACATTTAATGCATCTTTATGAGAAGAGAGAGGAAACCATGCTTCACTTTAGTAAAATTCAAGATGTATTAAAGATATGGTTTGATAAGAGGTCTATGATCAAAACATTTAAAATATCATATCTAGTTTTTTTGTGGAATAAAGGATATGAAAAGAAAGGGGATCATGAAAAATTCAACTGTTTGTGGTTGGGTCCGTATCAAGTTTCTGAAATCCTAGGTAAAAACAGTTTTAGACTTAAAACCTTAGATAGAAAAGATGTGTCTTTGCCTGTTAATGGGCTCCATCTAAAGCAGTATTTCAAACCTTGAAATATGTATAGGCATGTTTTATATGTATATATACCTGATATTTTGATTTTGTTTTTTTTATTTAGATTTTTTGTGTGGTTTGGTTGTTCTAAGCATACTATATATTATTGGTTTGTTTTAGATTAGAGTATGGCTTATTTATCTCTTTGGTGTTTTGGTTTATTCCTTTGTTTCTGCGTAATATTTCATGGTTGCTAAATTTTGGTCTTTGGCTCATTTTAGTGTTTCTATTTTTATTAGGTTGGAGTATCTAATCTAAAAATAGGTGAACCCGAGAAAAGAGAGATGAGTTATTTGGTGATCATGCTCAGATTTTGGGACTAATATGGTCGAAAGTGGAACAATGAAATATTTCTCTAAAGCTCCACATGTAAATCACATACATTAAATGGTATTTCTAGAATTATGAAGGACAAAATTATCTTGATTTGCAACCCTAAGTGAAAATATAACACACTCCACTTGTAGGCTACCTAACCCCAGTGATGCTTGAAGCTTTGCCAAGCTTTTTATTTTGAAAAAATATATAAAACAAAATGAGCATTGGAAATCTTGATCAAATAAGTCACAAGATCTATATAAACTCTACCTGGGCTATGAACGCTTGAACGATAGTAGGGCTTTGTATAGACATAGCTTGGGTAAAATAAAAGGCTCTGCAAAGAATTAAGCAAGCACAAGTTAGATAAACCCCATCGAGGATATAGATGCTTGACTGGTAGTGGGACTCTATCTATAGCTATTTTTGTTATGAGCAATACTTCATAGCCTAATTCAGAAAGGGATGATGGAATCTAGAGGATTTTCAAAGATGCAAGAATGAATCACTTTTGCACACACTGAGCAAAGGTAATGGATTAGTTGTTTGGTTTGAAGCTATTTACCCCCACATTCTCAGGATATTGGTAAATAATTTGTGTTTCACTGATCTTATGTGTTTTTATTTTAGGTTGGGTTCTTCACTCGAAATGCTCAAGAGCATTTCCCAGTAGAGTCACCATTTTTTGTGGTTGTTCCACAACGTACCCCAAAATTGGGGACCCACCTTTCATTTGTGTGTTTGGGTGTTTTATTTTCTTTTGAGGGGCTAGTGGATTGCTTGCCTTTAGGTTGTAGTTTTTTTTTTTTTTTTAATTTGTTATTCGTAATGCTTGACGATTTTTTATCATCAATTTTTTGTTGACAATTTGTATCATCATTTTTTCTATCAATGATTTTTCTCAACATTGTTTTGTTGATGATTTTTATCATCATTTTTTTGTCAACAATTTTTATCATTATTTTTTTGTCGATGATTTTTTCTCATCATTTTCTATCGACGATTTTTATCATCATTTTTCTATTGATGATTTTTATCATCATTTTTCTATCAACAATTTTTATCGTCATTTTGTTGTCGATGATTTTTATCATCAATTTTATTGTTAGTGATTTCATGGTTATATTTTATGTTTGTTTTAATTTGTATGATTCAAATTATATTTTAAAAATAAAAATAAAAAACCAGCATACTATATATATTTGAAATTAAAACATAAATATATATATAAGTTTAAAATAAAACAAAAATATATATATATAAAAAGAAAAAAATTGAAAATAAAAATTTGCATATATGTATTATACATATGAAACAAAAGTCAAAATTGAATAAGAGTGAAACATAAAAACAACAAAATAATAAAGCATGGTCAATCAATCGATAATCACCATATGATAGACTTGTGTTAATTTAACCTTTTAAGGTGTTATTTTATAAAGTAATTTTTTTATGTTGAATCTACTGATGATTGTATGGTCATTCACTATTGTAGGTGGTTGAGTTGCTATGTCCGATGTGGATGGAAACACAAGGGACACAATGTTAAATTTAATGGGGCTGGCTAGTGAGAGCTGGATGAGGCATCGAACATAGGTGTTGATGTGGATGGGCAATGCCGATAGCGAGGTGATGCTATCCTGTAGATATGAAGACTCCACATATGGTTTGTCTAGAAAAATAGGTGTGGGAATGTAACAAAGAAGTTGAAGACTCCTCTAAAAATTGATGTGGAATGTGCATGAGGGCAGCTTGTACGGAGGACCCTACGTTGAGCATTATGCATGTAAGGTTCACTAGGCTAGCAGTGAAGGATGTTGTTTCATAAGTAGATTGGAAGCCTAGCAGAGGATGTTTATTTAGAATATGTGGATACTCCATATTGAGTGTGATGGAGATATGCTTGTGATGGCAAATGTACGAATAACCCATAGGCAGATTTATACATCCTGAACATGCGTACCTTGAGATGTAGGCGATATTCATATCCCAATAGTGTAGGTGTGGTGGCGATTGATGCACAAGGAAGACTATTGTTTTTGTTAGTTTGAAGTAGCACACATTGGTAAAAATAGAGATATCTACTAGCAGGGGAATAATTTGTTTCAATGGTAACCCAACATGGTTCACTACGAATGTGAGGATATCCTAGAGAGCACTGTAGATTTGACGAACTTCGACTAGGCAGGAAATATGGCAATTAAATGGTGTTGAACACCAGGATTGGTCATGACTGGTTTCAAGAATGACAAAGACTACAAATTTTTTATCACACAGAGTAATACAAATGGTATACATGGACCCTTATGACCGGTAGGAATGATGTGGCTAGTGAAGGGTGGAAATCCCTTTTTGATTTGGCCTGAGCACATAAGGATACATTGGTGGCATCATAGAAGACCGAAATACATGCAAAAGCCTCATAGGGGAGCTTGATTAAAATAAAAATAAATAAATAAAATTCTTCACCAAACTCTATCATAGGATTGAGCGATATCTAAGACATATATTGGTCGAGATAAAACAAGCCTACTATAGTATTAAATGAAATAAGATGGAGGATTATGGCACCGAGTGTGCAAACGAATACAAAGCGCTGGTAGGCTATGAAAAATATCACAGTGAACAATAATGGCAGAGGCATCAAAAATTACCCAAGGATAGTGTTGCTTTTATGTCTAAACTAAAGGATGAGGTAAATTCACTAGCAAAGCCCACCACATGGCATTGTTAACAATGAAGCACACTAGACATGGAATTTTTGAGGAAGTCTAGGCGAAATGCAACCATACTTGTTGAGATAAAACATACAGTATAGTGGATAGTGGGCCCATATATGTAGACAAAAAAATTATGCAGAGGTGTTATGACAGGGCCAAATGACCTGTTTGCCACCGTGGAGGGTGTTCAATTTTGAGGGTGAGTCATTTTCATGGTAGAGATAAGCCAAGATGTGTTCTGATGGGGCAAGTGGGATTTGTGATCATTTATAATGGAAATAACATGCGAGGAACATAGAGGGCAGTGGTCAAATGTACGCGTGGATGACGTAGTTGCAATGAAAAATAATAAAGGTCTAAAATAGATGTGTAATTGTAGTGTTCTAGCTTGGTGAAGAACAATAGATAGTTAGTGGAGACATTGGTAGTGACAGTATTAAATAGAGCCATTACAGTTATGAGTGTTGGATGTAGAGGAATTAAGTGAAACTGGAGAGGTTGTTTTTACCACCACGAAACCCTAAAATCTCATACACCTGCTTTATATTAATGACCACTAGAGGATGGGAATATTAAAAGGTTTTGCTCTCGAAGATCGAACAACAAGTGGGTAAACATAGGGTTTTACCAAGAATCATGCCCACTGTGATGGGTGTTGTTTGATATCAAAATACCCTGACGCAAAGGAAGAAGAGGCAACCCGTAGGTATAGAATAAAACATGGATTATCGGATAAGCAGTACAGTGGTTGTGTAGGGGTATGTCACCATCAGCAATGGATAGGGATATAGCATTTTGGTATCTATCTTGAACCATAGCGATCCCCACAGAGGTGAATATGTGTGGTCGATATCCCCTATGATGTGATTTGAATCACATTCGAGGTGTGTGGCATAGGGTGGCTTGATATGTAGTCATGAAACTCCAAGTGCAGGGCCAAGGTTTTGTCCTTCTATTCCCTAAAGTATTAGATTTATCAATGTTTCTTTTTACATTATGGAATGTAAAGGTATGGCATAGAAAAATAAATGAAGTTTACTGCTTTATATATTAGAATATATAAAAATGGAGTTATAAGGGAAATAAAATATTGAATATATATATATTTTTGTTATATATTAAAATATATGAAAAGGGATTTATAAGGAGACATAAAAAAATGTAAAATAAATTAAAAATGAAAATAGAATATTATTGCCCCTTTTGTTATTTTTTTTATCTAGGGTTATTAGAGTCATGGGGAGATATAAGGAAAAGGGGGAAGATTTTATGAATAAAGGAAAATGAAGAGGTAAATTAGGGAAATGAAGGTTAAGAGTCAACTTTCTTTTATTATTTAAGCCTAAGAAGTTTTTTAAGAAGGGCTGGAAATTTTTGTCAAAAATACATATTTTTTTTTAAATCGAATGCATACATTTTGGCAAACATAAACTTTGTGAGCAAAAGTATAGGAGACTTTTGGTTGAGGTTTATTGTCGTTATTGTTTATTATTTTAATTCATATTGTTTTAATTTGTATCTACATATTCAATGCCTTTAGGGGGTTATACTAGGTGAAGATTAAAATTGATGCAAACATTATTGAGTCCTTTGAGTCTTGCACTTGATCTAATTCGATTGTGTTTTATGCAGGTTTGCATATATTGGGTTACTTTCAGACTTGTCTCATAATATATGGTTTTTTAGCATAGGGGAGTGTGATACTAGGATTTATATGTATGTTTTTACAGCTTTGGTGTATATAGATTAACTTTATTTTCTATAACTTGTTTATTCTATTTTGGAGAAAGCCATTTTTTATCTATTGCTTTCCATTCTGGTCCATTTTCTAGAATTTCAGTTCTTTCATTATGGTCCATTCCAAAATTTCAGTTCTTTCATTTTGGTCATTTTTTAGGATTTTTGCATATTTTTTCAATTCTTTCCATTCTGGTCATTTTCCACAATTTTTGCATCATATTTTAGTTATTTCCATTCTGGTCCTTGTCCAAAATTATTATGAATTTTCTATTCAGTTTATTTATATTCTATTTCAATTTCTAGAATTTCCTACACTATCATTTCATTCATTTGCATTCTGGTCCTTATTCAAAATTTTTGCACCTCCAAATTGTACCCAATTTGTTCAATTTTCCAAATTTAAATTCAAGATAAAATCAATCTATGAGGGAGGGTACTAACACCTAATTTACATTAATGGCAAATAATGCAAATGAAGGCTAATTTTCTAACTAACTAACATGTTCAAAGTGTAACTTAGCATTTAGTAGAACACTCATAATGAATATAAAATGAATCTACTAACTGTAAAATGAATTTCACATTAAAGGCATGGAGTTTAAATGAAGTGGACTATTCCATGCATCTTTTCATTTTTACACCTTTAATTTGAAGATAAAATGGGCTTCTAACTGGGATTCAGGGTAAGACAGATTAATGCCAAAAACATTAAAAGGAATTTCCTTTCACATGAGCAAAATTCACATTCAATTTAAATATTAAGGAAGGAAATCATTAAGCATGTATGAATTAAATCATCAAGTCCCTTTGTTAATTGTCACTTGAAGGTTATTGAGCTAGTTCTAGCATATATTATCTCAAATGATCTTGGCTTTCACATATATATGTAGAATTCTTGTGTAACAGAACCTTGGATAAATTTGAGTTTTCTCTTAATTTCTTTGCAAGAGGGAGTTTTCAATTTAATACTTTGATTGTGGTGACCATTTTGCAATAGGGTAAAATATTCACTCAATAGGTCTTTTATTTTGGATAAAGGCTCTTATGGCATTTTATTCTAGATCAAGGCTCTTATGGCATTTTCTTTTGGATCAAGGTTTCTATGGCCTTTTTTCTTGTGAAGTTGTTCAATTTATCAATGAAGATCTCCTGTATCTAGACTTCACCATGATTCTTTTCTAGAAGATTCTTCTGAAGTATTATCCTTTCGAAAACAACTAATATATGCACTATGAAGGCACTCCAACATTTAGGAAATGAAGTTGAGGTCTCCTAGATTTTTTTTGTGGGAGGTATCCCAATAATTTGAGTATTAATTCCCTACAATAAAAGAAACTTTCAAGTAATTATTTCCATATCTCTTAGATTCACTAGTTTATTCATAACCCAGTGGATAAAATGTTGAGTCCTAGTCTTCACAAGTATCCTTCAACTTTGTGGAAAGACTCTAGCCCTATGCAATATCAATATTTCTAAAACTAATATTTCAGTCCTCACTAGTAACTCTTCCTAATTCTACCACCTAGACTCTTCTAAGAAAATTTTATAGTGACTGATCTAAAGGCGTGTCAAGTTCTCAGAAAACTCAGGATCAAATAATAATGGTGGTTTTCTTATATACCTACTATGGCTTGATCTACCATGGCTGTGATACAATTGTTAGCTTTTAATACCACATACATTGGGAGATACCAATCACAAGATGCATAAGGAAATAAAATAGATCTATGAGATGACTGAAATCTATAAATAGAAATGGCAAAAATATTATAATAGTAGCAATGGAGGAAATGGACACTCCATACAATATGCTACTACTCTATGAGGGAGCTCTAAGATTATATCTCACACACTATCCTACTGCCTATCTACCACACACTATGGTGCTCCTCTATGATGTATGATGATTATTTTAATGCAACATCTATGGCCATTATATAGGAAGATAATTTTCATGGGTGACACTCTATCTAGTTATACAAGTGGACACCTTGCACATTACAGCTTGCACATTAACACTTGTGCATTTATTACATTTTGTGAAGTAACTAGATAACTTGCTCCTAAATTAACGTAATGTCCTATGTACCAAGGAAGGTACATTTACATTATTCAAATAATGTAATATGCTATATTTATAACAAGATATTCATCATAATAGTGATCATATAGAAATATGAGATAAATATTGAATGAATTATCCCACTAGGTATTCCAAAAATCATGTTCTATGATCCACCCAATGGATTGATATGTACCCTAGACCATGGCCAAGTTTAAATGGCTTAGAATTGATTCTTTCTAACCTCTAAAGAAGGTTAAATCCTTGTAATGCAAAGAAAAATAAAACAAATGGAAGAATATTAAAGAGAGAAATGGAGGTTTAGAAAGAGATAAAGAATAAAAATATGGAATTAAGTATGGACAACATTTGACTAACAAATTTACCACATTCTGTGCAAAGCACAATGTAACTTGACAACATATAGAGCCGAATTGATCAGTCACCAAGCAAAGAATTCTAGAATGTAAATTAAGCTTAGATTTTTCTCTTTACTTCACAAATAGTCCTCAATGATAGTCCAAATAATAGCTATAGCCTAAAATAATTGACCATGATAGAATAATATAAATTATAGTAGAACCACAATTTTTAAATGCTATGCATCCCTCATTTACCAATAGCCCAGAGTGATAATGCAAACAATAACTTAGGCCTAATAGAATAGACCATCCACAAATCTTTTATAGAAATATCTAGACACTCTAAAGCATGCATTAATGAAATAATTAAACAACACATTTGAAAATACTAAAAAAATATCGTACACCTATGAAATGAAATAAAGAACAAACTAGATAGATAATTATGTAACCATGATGATAAAACAAGATATGAAATAATGGTGCTTTTTTTATTAATATCAATTATATCCTTAAATAGGGTTACAATGTGATTCCATTAAGGTATTTTCTACCAATTTGATACAATTATTTACAATAATAAAAAGTAATATAGGTGTATCTCGTAGGATCTCTTTTGCATCTCAAAAATTGATTATTGATAGGTTCTTGGGACTGTCACAATGTATGATGATGAAGTATGAATCTTTATGTTTTTGCTCCCTTGTAAAGACCCATAATCTACACACAAAAATATCTAAAGAGCCTCAAAGGCATATGAAGAACCTTTTAATATAAGGCCCATATCCATGATAAATAAAGTGATAAATAAATGAATATATGACAAATATATGCATGAAATAAAAATCTAACTATGCTAAAAAATAATCAAAATTTTGCTAAATCTAATGAAAGCAAGAAAATAGGAAATGGATTTCAACCCATGAGTTTGTCTCTATGTGGGATGATATTTCCTACTGGCTATCTCTTGGAGAGATGATCATACCTACAATCCATATATGAGTGATACGACCACTAAACAAAGAACAATTTCCATGTGATTGATATGAGGTGGTACCAGGTTTGATCTATGGATTAATTGATGTTATTGGTGTGCTCATGATGAATGAATTAGGGGTGGTATCTAACACCGAAGGAAGGATGTTAGATGTTACAAGAAGTATAAATTTTATCTTCAACCTTTGATATGGTCCATTGGCATGCTTGGAAGCTTCAAGGTTGAATTTTTGCAGAACTTTGTTGCTTTGAGAATATGAGCTCTTTGGTTCTTAAAATCGATAGAACTTTATTGCATGAAAGATTTTTATTTTTTAATGTGGCCTTGGTGCTATTATATAAACTTCCCAATTGGATTCCAAGCTTGCAAGTGAATCCAAGAAGTAGTTAGTATCAAGAAGAGTAACTATTTGGGTAATATACTCTATTTCTAACACTTCCATATATTATAATATTTGGATATTGAAGACTCTAGTCTTCAAAGTGGATCTTCTTCCATATAATAGCTTTGAATTGGATATTCATCTTAAAAATTATCTTTGGCTTATTTAGTAGATGCTTCAGTGTTCAAATTATGCAAAAATAGGTTGAAGATGTAGACCCTTCTTTTAGTTCACCTTTCACTAAATTCCTCCATCATTTATCTCCTTGCAGGTATCTTGATTTTGTCTTCATGATGACATGTTTTTTTTAATGTCTTTTCTTTATTTTTCTTCTTCTTTTATAGTTATGCAATGGTGCTGATGGAGTTTCTGCTTCATGACAAGTTAGTACATCATCACAATAATAATATTTCTTTTTTTGTTATCTTGTTTCTTGTGTTGATTGAGTACAAACACAATTAGAGATAGATACACCATCAGACATTCTTCTAGTGAGAATATAACCAATCCTTGTGAATTCCACCATGCTGTGAAAAGGATATCATGAAGATAGCTGATCAAGGTTGTAAAGATACCTTCTTTAGCTTATTTAAGAAATAGGAAGAACTTTTCTTTGTCATTGGAGGATAGATACTTGTATCCTTCTAGAGTATCTATTAAGTTTTGAGAGTAGTATTCTACTTCATGAAATAATTATTCATTATTGAAGGCATTTCTCAAGATATTATCCATTGATAGATATGATCCTTGATAAAAATATATAAGCTTGATTTGATAAAACCTATATTGATCCTTGATCTTTGTGGGCTTTCTTATGTCTCCCTAGTAATGAGTATTCTTAAGTATTTTTAGATTTTGTAGATAGCTTATATATTGTTAATGGATTTTTAACTTGATAAAAAATAGACTCTAATATTACCAAGTTTAGTAGAATGCCTTATGACTCCCTAGTATATTTTGGAAAATATATAAAGTTATTTTGAGATATATAGTTCAATCTTGGTTGATTTTGTAAAGTCATGAAAAATACTAAAATCAATTTATTTTGTCCTTATTGCTCCTATTGACCTAAGCATTTTTCTAGATTTCAAGATGTTTTAATGTTGTACATTTTAAATATTTTTGAGAGGATTTGAGACAAGTAAATATTATAATTTCCAATATTTATATGATATTGATAAACATCTTATAATGGCCCTTTGGAATTTGATTTCAATTTTTCTAATTTTCAATAAATCAATTTATAGTAGTAGACCTTATGACTCCCAACTTTGGAAAATTAGAAAAGATAATAATATTTGAAAAACATTTAAATGATTCAACCTAAGTAGAAGGACTTATATCCCCTAAGTTAATTTGCAAATAATATTCTGATTTTTAGGTAAGTTATCTCCTATGTATTTGCTTTCTCAACCTTAAAAATAATCCATAAAAATATAACCTTATATATCCAATGTTTGAAAGCAATATTAATGAGATATTTTTCTTACCTTAGCCCTCTTGACTTCACACTTGGATGGTGCTAATTTTGATTTAAATATGACAGTCCTCTACGTACCCTATCTACAACAATTGATTTGATGAGGCTGAGTAAACAAGTGTGGTATGGCTTTTAGGCTTCTTCATTGATGATTGGAGAGTATATGTTGGCCCTTTCAATGGAGACTTTAATGCTCATATTCTCTCCTTCCATGCTACAGATTGACTAGTCTATGCTTTTTCTTCACACATTTTGTGGATGTTGGATATGAATTTCTATCACTTCGCTCTCTACACTACATATATGGGCAGTATTTGGGAGACCAGTAGCACTCAAATAGGTTAGTATCATGACCTCATCTTCTTGTAGTGTTGCTCCACCAGCCGTAATGTATCTTTCTTGGCTAAGTGATGAGGCCATAAATTGCCTCATTCATAGACCATTTTTGGATATTTCATAAACTGTTTGATAGATCTTATGCTATGTTTTTATGCTGATTTTTATGATGGAATGTATTATGTATTACTATTTACATGTTTTAATGTTCAGGAGCATAGTACTCTATTTTGACCATTTTTTACATTTTTACATTATTTTAGCTGATTTACCTAGCAAATAAACATTTATTTGAATATGTAATAATGTATGTTGATATGTATTCCATTCTAGGATCATGTTATTTGTTTTACTTGCCTTATAACCTATTAAAATTGTAAAAAGGCACCAAAAACTGTTCAAACTAGTGTGACTGCGCAGAAAATAGAATTTGACCATACGAATTCTAGCTAGCTGTGCATAAATAGCATGGCTTGGAATATGTCAATGCCATGACATAAAAACTATGGAATTAGTCTTCTGAGGATTTAAGAAGACTACCTAGTGAATAAAACCCATCATCCTGAGCAATTGATTTGAGTCTCACAATGACACTAAGAGGGGGGCGGGTGAATCAGTGTAGCTCTTAAAACCTTAAATCTTCAACTATTAATGTCGAAACAATGAAAACTTAAATCCAATAAAGCAAATATAACAAAGAGCATCACACAACACAAGATGTACCGAGGTTCACCAGTTTTGGCTACTCCTCAAAAATTGACTGTTTGGACTCCCATCCAAATCCAGCCTTTGCAAAATACCAATTTTATAATCAATTTACCAGCACCCATTGGAAGGAGCACCAACCCCTGATTTATCTACACCAACAGAAAGGAGCACCAACCCCTAATTTATCTACACCAACAAAAAGGAGCACCAACCCCTAATTTATCTGCACCAACAGAAAGGAGCACCAACCCCTGATTTATCTGCACCAACAGAAAGGAGCACCAACCTCTGATTTATCTACACCAACAGAAAGGAGCACCAACCCCTGATTTACCAGCACCAACTGGAAGGAGCACCAACCCCTGATGCCAAGCACCAACTTGGACTTCTGTTCTAAAACTAGAAGATTGACATAAAGATGCCTTCGCTTATACAAGACCCTGATTGGTCTATTGCTAACCCAACCTCTCTCGCTATTCACCAAATCACCACACACACTTAAGGCTCTACTTACTACACTTTTACGGCCCTCTTATAGCCCTCTTGCTGTGCTTCTTATTGCACTCTTACGGCTCTCATGGCTATGCTTAACGCTCTCTTACAACACTCTCCTCGTGCTTCACATATCACACACCTCTCTCACCCACCTCTCATGTGCCTCTCGCTCTCCTCTTGCTCTCTTTGCAAGATTAAATCTGCCTCGCTTTAATCCTGAGTGCATTTCAAATTCTCCAAGCAACACTCCTTTTATAACAAAGTTTTGACTCTATTTTTAACTTCCAAATTTTTGCATGCAACTTATCAATAGAAACTTCTATATGTAACTCCTTTATCACACAGTATTCTCTCATGCAATCTATTAATAATTACAGCTCTTTGTTTGATCTTCGACTGATGAATTTTAGTTTAACTACCGCTTGATGATTTCACTCCGTAACTAGCCATGTAATTGTCGTTCTGACTTCAGTTCATTGTTCTTACTTTAGCTACATGATTTTCTCTCTGTAACTGCCCTTGTAACTATCGTCATCCGACTTCAGTTAACTCTTCTTATTTTAGCTACATGATTTTCTTCTACAATGGCCCCTATAACTACCGTATAACTTCAGTTAACTATCACATATCTTATTTCGGCTAGGTTCTCTTCTTAGCTCATGCCAAAGTGACCTGTCATGAAATTGTGACACTTCTACCTCTTTGTCCTCTTCTTGGATTTTGCCCACGAAAACACATGTCGCGATATCGCGACACTTTTGCCTCCTTGCTACTCTTACTTGGTTTGTACCCACGAAAACACAACATGTCACGATATCGTGACACTTTCGCCTCTGTACTCTTCCTCTTTACTTTTGTCGCGATATCGCGACACTTCTACCTTCTTACTTTCTCTCTCCTCCTTTAGTCACGAAAATGCGACATGTCGCGATATCGTGACACTTTCTCTCCTTTGCTCTTTCTCTTGCCTTCGGGTCATGAAAACACGACATGTCACGATATCGCGACACTTTTTCTCCTTAACTCTTTCTCTTGCCTTTGGGTCGTGAAAATGACATGTCATGATATCGTGACACTTTTTCTTCTGTATACACTCTCTTGCAATATATCGCGAAATCATGACACTTTTTCTTTTGGACTCTCTCTTGCAATATGTCGCGAAATCGTGACACTTTTTCTTCCGTACAATCTCTCTTGCAATATGTCATGAAATCGTGACACTTTTTCTTCCGTACAATCTCTCTTGCAATATGTCACGAAATCGCGACACTTTTTTTCCGTACAATCTCTCCTGCAATATGTCGTGAAATCGTGACACTTTTTATTTTGGACAATCTCTCTTGTAATATGTTGCAAAATCGTGACACTTTTTCTTCCGTACAATCTCTCTTGCAATATGTCGTGAAATCGTGACACTTTTTCTACTTGACACTTTTACTCTTCGAACATGTCGTGAAATCATGACAATTTTTCTACTTGCCTTTCTCTCTTCGAACATGTCGCAAAATCGTGATAGTTTTTATTGCTTGCGCTTTCTCTCCGAACATGTCACAAAATCATGACAGTTTTGCTTGCTTGCGCTTTCTCTCGAACATGTCATGAAATCATGACAGTTTGCTTGCTTGCACTTTCTCTCGAACATGTCGTGAAATCGAGACAGTTTTTCTTTCTTCTCGAACATGTCGCGAAATTGCGACAGTTTTTCTTTCTTCTCAAAATGTCGCGATATCGTGATAGTTTTTCTTTCTTCTCAACATGTCGCGATATCACGACAGTTTTTCTTTCTTGCTCAACATGTCGCGATATAGCGATAGTTTTTCTTCCTTGTTCAACATGTCGCGATATCGAGACAGTTTTCTTCCTTGTGATTTTCTTTTGATTTTTAGCATATGGGCCACTTCGATCTTTTGGAAAATCATTGTACATACTCTGAAGAACCTCTTAACTCCTATCCATTGCATCAACTAATCTGTCTGACTGTGTTGACAACAATGACAATACTATTGTTGCACCTTGCTCAACAATCTCCCCCTTTGGAATTGTTGGCAACACACATGCAATTTCCTGTAATTCTTCTCCCCCTTTGACAATAATACCAAAGGGATGCTACAGACTCCCCCTGAGTCCATGCACAACATTCTCAGGCACAAATTATTACAGTTAGAAAAAATTACAAACATGAGCAAAAAGATAATCAAATATATAAATGCTCCCCTTGAGAATGTGGTCCCGATAGCTAGTCAATTCTTGGGAAACGTGACCACTCCACAATCTGTTGTTGGAATAAAAATCCAACTTAACCTCACTTTCTACAACTTTCTCCTGCGTACAACATGCTGTCATTGCAATATATTCTGCCTCTGCTATGGATAAGGAAACTGACTCTTGTTTTGTACTGTTCCATGCAACCAACCTCTCTCCAAGATAGAATGCACCTCTACTGGTACTCTTTCTGACATAAAGTCTTCTTGGATAAGAACTCTAATCTCTACTCATCATATTAGAATTCTTGTTGTACCTTGCTTTTACTTATTTAGTATAGTATGATCAACACTCAACTTTCAGCTACGCAAAAGTTACTCCCAAATAAAAAATGATCGACTCTCCAGGTAGCCTACGCGTAATTTCTTCAACCTTTTGACTGCCATCTCCTCCGTGACTGATGACTTTGCCTCACATCAGTTGTGCAGCTCAATGTCTCTGGTTTCTAATAGCTTCCATGAATGTTTTCATCACCTACATAGGTATTGACAGTGGACCGTTACATCTAGCATTGGAACCTCAATCTGCGCGTAGTCATCAACACTTGATATTCTGCTTCTTGCTAGGGCATATGTCAGGGCTACTCAATGTCTTAGGTGAACATTCTTCACATGATTCCAGGGAGCATTTCTCCTTGTTGTGATCAAGGGAATCCTCGAGCAATATCTCACATTTCTCAAATAATGCAAGACTTTCTTAGGTGCATAGGCATCTTGTCCTCCTTGGTGCTTCACCACCTAGGCGCTATTCTCTCAATGTCTCTGCCTTGCATGTGCCAATTGGCACTCTTGACCAACTGGGTGCTAGTGCCACTATTTTCTTTGACTCTGGCATCTCTTTGATAACTGCTACTTCTTTAGAGAAAATTAATGCTCTCTTATACCAAATGATGTGTTGTATTTTTGGTTAAGAAACGCATGCCTTCCTACTCACAACACGGATTCTATTTTATCTGTAGATTGGGAATGTTACAGGCTTCAAAACTAGCACCTACCAGCTTATGCTTCCATGACACGTCGACCTATGCTGCATGTTCTATCTCAGATAACGCCTATCAGCTGCTGCATCAAAAACCTAGTTGTTCACCATGTTGTTTTGTTGAAGCACATCAGTTTGACACTATCTCCACAAACATCTACATGAACTAAAACACATTTTGACAACTATACGACAACTCCCTGACTACTTTCCTTTCATCCTCAGATAACCAAACAAATACATAGGAGCATTAAAATAAAACTTTAAGATTTCTCCCCCTGAGGATGTGCTACCTGGAGCTGCTTAGTGCAATAGAGGAGTAATCTCCTTTAGTCCAAGGAGACACGATTTCCTCTCTTCTTTATTTCTCCAAGATTTCTTGAACTTGGGCTTGAGTTTTTCAACTGCATCCCTATTTTGAACCTTTTTGTGAACTTGAACATTTCTCTTGGGTGGTTGTCTCTTGTGCATCCTTGATGGATGATTATTTTCCTTTCTTTGATGCACATGATTTCTTCCCTGTCTATGTTGCATTCTTTGTGTCTGATGAAATCTACTGTCTTGCCTTAGATTAGATACAAAAGTTCTTGGACAAGACCTTGCTATGTGCCCATGACCATTACATTTAAAACATTGCACATGGTGTTCATCCGGAATAACAGATGTATTTCTACCAGCATAACTCTTTGATCTATTATTCAATCCACAATAAATTGCCTTGTGACCATAATGGTTGCATCTAAAACAATAGCCATTAAAAGAATTATTATGAATAGAGTGAGAGTGATAGAACCTCTTTTGTTGTGGTTGCTTTGTTGTAGATCTCCTTTGATATTTTCTTCCTTTTGAAGATTCAGCTTCAAACTTTTCTTGCTTTGATCCTTCAATAGTGGACTTCTTCTTCTCTGTAGATTTGGAAGATGAAGGTTGTTCACATTCACATCCAAGACCAAGCTTAGACATGGGGCTTCTTTGTTGCCTTATCATTTTATCTAGCAACTCTGTGCTCTTCTCAAATTTGAGATTTGTATTGGCCTCTTCTAGTTGTTTCCTCAATAAAACAATCTCCTCTTCTTGTTTGCCGCAAACAATCTCTTTCTCATTGATCTGTGACCTGAGAGTTTCTTCAATCCTTTTGGACTCTTCTACTTGCAACTTTAGATCACTAATAACTTTGTTAGATTCCTCTTCATGTTTGCTACATACATCACCTTTATCATCTAGGTGTGACTTCAAGGATTCTTCTATTTTCTTGGCTTTATGAATTTGTAAGAAGAGATCTTCAATATTATCCCCATATTCTTCCAACTTCTTGGACAGTCTTTTGTTCTTTTTCCTTTCTATACCCAACTCTTCAAGTGCAGCGATCAACTCACCTTCTAGATATACTTCACCCTCAAGGTTTTCATCACATACTTTAGAATTCACTCCTATCTTTTCTATTTTTTCTTCGAGTGCCATGAAAAGAGCTTCACCTGTTTCCTTTTTAGAATCCTCACCGTAGCTGTCTTCTGATGAACTGACATTCTTGGAGATGAAACTTTTCTTCCTAAAGTTGCCGTTTTTGAAATTTGGTTTTTTCTTCCAGTCACTTCTTTCTTGGTGCGATCCTTCATCACTTTCATCCTTCTCATTAAGTGGACATTTAGCTGCAACATGCCCAATGCCTCCACACTTGAAACACTTAAATGGTAGCTTTCCTCTGTATTTTCCTTTTCCCCTTATTAGTTTCTAAACAAAGTTTGCTTCCATTTCATCTGATGTCTCTTCTTCCTCGGATTCTTGTTTTGCTTTTATATTTTTATGTGCTTTAAAAGTAGCTTCTCTGTCTGTGGGTTTAGTTTTTCCTATTCTCATCTCATATGCAGTCAAAGAACCATGCATCTCATCCATACTAAAAGTATTTAGATCTTTGGCTTCTTCTATTGCTGAAACTTTAGAATCAAATCTTTGGGGAAGAGATCTTAGTACCTTTTTCATGACGACAACATCTTTCATTTCCTCTTCGAGTCCTCTAATCGCATTAATGATTCCATTAACTCTCAGCATGTATGCCTCTATGTTCTCATCGTCATTCATATTTAATATTTCAAACTGAGCTCGATGTGTTTGTAACTTGGCCTCCTTGATCTTGTCATCTCCTTCATGAATGCTCCTTAGTTTGTCCCATATTTCTTTTGCCATTTTATAACTCATAATATTTACTAGTTCACTATCCACTAAATCACACATGATAGCATTCTTTGCTTTTGAGTTATTCTCAAATAGTTTCTTATCGATAGCATCGGTTGGAGGAGTGGTGGGTATTGTGTATCCACTATCTACTGAATCCCAAATGTCATATCCCAAAGCACAAAGATATGTCTGCATCCTGAGTCTCCAAAATGTGTAATTAGTTCCGTCTAACAATGGTGCTTTGTTTGATGAGAAGCCTTCACCACCTACCATTGTGTCACTTCCAAGATCACCCTAGCCGGTTAATCTTGTTCAGGAACTTGGCTCTGATACCAATTGTTAGTCTCACAATGACACTTAGAGGGGGGGTGAATCAGTGTAGCTCTTAAAAACTTAAATCTTCAACTCTTAATGTAGAAACAATGAAAACTTAAAACCTAATAAAGCAAATATAACAAAGAGCATCACACAACACAAGATGTATCGAGGTTCACCAGTTTTGGCTACTCCTCAAAAATAGACTGTTTGGACTCCCATCCAAATATAGCCTTTGCAAAGCAACAACTTTACAATCAATTTACCAGCACCCACTAGAAGGAGCACCAACCCCTGATTTATTTGCACCAACAGAAAGGAGCACCAACCCCTAATTTATCTACACCAATAGAAATGAGCACCAACCCCTAATTTATCTACACCAATAGAAAGGAGCACCAACCCCTGATTTATCTGTACCAACCCCTGATTTACCAACACCAACTGGAAGGAGCACCAACCCCTAATGCCAAGCACCAACTTGGACTTCTATTCTGAAACTAGAAGATTGACATAAAGATGCCTTCGCTTATACAAGACCTTGACTGGTCTATTGCTAACCCAACCTCTCTCGCTATTCACCAAAACACCACACACACTTAAGGCTCTGCTTATTGCACTTTTACGACCCTCTTACAGCCCTCTTGCTGCGCTTCTTACTGCACTCTTATGGCTCTCACGGCTCTTCTTAACGCTCTATTATGGCTCTCTCCTCATTCTTCACATATCGCACCCTCTCTGCGCTCTGTGCCTTCCCCCTTACTCTTTTGCAATATTACATTTCCCTCTCTTTAATCCTGAGTGCATTTCAAATTCTCCAAGCAACACTCCTTTTATAACAAAGTTCTGACTCTATTTTTAACTTCCATATTTTCACATGCAACTTATCAATAGAAACTTCTATATGTAACTCCTTTATCACACAATATTCTCTCATGTAATCTATTCATAATTATGTCTCTTTGTTTGGTCTTCGATTGATGACTTTCATTTTAACCATTGCTTGATGATTTCACTCCATAACTGGCCCTATAACTATCATTTTGACTTTAGTTCACTCTTCTTATTTTAGCTGCATGATTTTTCTCTATAACTACACCTATAATTGTCGTATCGACTTCAGTTAACTCTTCTTATTTTAGCTGCATGATTTTCTTCTGCAACGGCCCCTGTAACTATCGTACCGACTTCAGTTAACTATCACATATCTTATTTTGGCTGGGTTCTCTTCTTAGCTCGTGCCAAAGTGACCTGTCATGAAATCGTGACACTTCTACCTCTTTGTCCTCTTCTCGAATTTTGCCCATGAAAACACATGTCGCGATATCGCGACACTTTCGCCTCCTTGCTACTCTACTTGGCTTGTACCTATGAAAACACATGTCACGATATCACGACACTTTCGCCTCCGTACTCTTCCTCTTTACTTTTGTCACGATATCGTGACACTTCTGCCTTCTTACTTTCTCTCTCCTCCTTTAGTCGCGAAAATGCGACATGTCGCGATATCGCGACACTTTTTCTCCTTTGCTCTTTCTCTTGCCTTCGGGTCATGAAAACGCGACATGTCACGATATCGCGACACTTTTCTCTCGAACTCTCTCTCTTGCAATATGTCATGATATCGCGACACTTTTTCTTCTGTATAAACTCTCTTGCAATATGTCACGAAATCGTGACACTTTTTCTTTTGGACTCTCTCTTGCAATATGTCGCGAAATCGTGACACTTTTTCTTCCGTACAATCTCTCTTGCAATATGTCATGAAATCATGACACTTTTTCTTTGGGACTCTCTCTCCTGCAATATGTTGTGATATCGTGACACTTTTTCTTCCGTACAATCTCTCTTGCAATATGTCGTGAAATCGCGACACTTTTTCTTCCGTACAATCTTCCTTGCAATATGTCATGAAATCATGACACTTTTTCTTCCGTACAATCTCCCTTGCAATATGTCATGAAATCGTGACACTTTTTCTACTTGCCTTTCTCTCTTCGAACATGTCGCGAAATCGCGATAGTTTTGCTTGCTTGCGCTTTCTCTTCGAACATGTCACAAAATCGTGACAGTTTTTCTTGCTTGTGCTTTCTCTTTGAACATGTCGTGAAATCACGATAGTTTTGCTTGTTTGCGCTTTCTCTCCAAACATGTTGTGAAATCATGATAGTTTTGTTTGCTTGCACTTTCTCTCCGAACATGTCACGATATCATGATAGTTTTTCTTTCTTCTCAACATGTTGTGATATCGTGATAGTTTTTATTTCTTCTCAACATGTCACGATATCGTGACAGTTTTTCTTTCTTGCTCAACATGTCGCGATATCGTGATAGTTTTTCTTCCTTGCTCAACATGTCGCGATATCGTGACAGTTTTCTTCCTTGTGATTTTCTTTTGATTTTTAGCATATGGGCCACTTCAATCTTTTGGATAATCACTAAACATACTCTAAAAAACCTCTTAACTTTTGTCCACTACATCAACCGATCTATCTGAATGTGTTGACAACAATGAAAATACTGTTATTGCACCTTGCTCAACAATTGATACATGGATAAGGGTCAAAACTATTACACTGCCTGATATTCTGGAGCAACTCCAAAATGAGTGGAGTAGGACTAGTTTTGATCAAAACTATCAACAAAATGGTCAAAAAGGTGGAAAATGATGAGACAAAGGTGGATACAACTATATGAGGGGTTTTATCACCTCTTATAGCACATTTATCCCAATGAATGATGCCCAACAAGTAAAATAGATATGTTGTAGTAAAATAGTTTCCTGCATTTCAGGAATACAGCTCTAGAATAGTTGCTAAATCCCTAAAATACAACATAATGAATCAGCATATGTAATAGAATAGTAGAAATAACCAAGATCCCATATTTGTTGAGAATAGGGAAATAGGGATAGAGGAATATCAAGATAGATAGACATTTTCATAGTTGTTTCAGCTGTAACAGAGCAGTAATTCTACAAGATTTCTCCTGCATTGTTGTGATGTCATGACATAATCAATAAAAGGTGTAGTTTCTCCATTCAATTTAGTATCTTGAGTGGATGTGTGAGCATTAGGTAGTTTAGAGCAGTCTTCTTGCCTTCTTCTAGATCAGGGAACAAGGTCCACTTCCAGGCCTAGGAGAAGGATCAACTTTTTGATAGGTTTTCTGTTTATTTCTTGCTGCAGCATGTTAGCAAAAACCTAACAATTTCCATTTCATGTGCTAATTTTATTGTGTTTATAGATACATGTAGTATTAATTTTATAGATTTCTATGCATGGCAGTTGATCACCTAGTATAACACTTTGATATTCCCCTATTTTCAGCAGTTGTTTCCAGTTCTTGGCATTTCCATTTGTGCTAATTGATTTCCAACTATTTCATTTTTGCAACATTTTATTCCATAATATTTTATTCTGTTAATATAATTAGGATTTACTTTCTGTAAAACTATTATTTCTATCATTTCCATGGTGCAAGCATAAACATGTTTCATTTCTGTTATTTTTTATTCTACAAGAGTAATTAGTTTCAATCTTCTACAATCTTTCTATTTCTGCAATTTTGTTTTAGCAAACATAATTAGGTGTTCAATTCAGCTCATAGTATTAAAGGTGACACCAGAAACCCCTAAAATTGACCGATATTATCAATAAAACCATTTCCTAAGTATACTGACCTTCAAATTACTTACCTCTACTATCGTATATAGCCATTGGACATCGCCCTGGACTAACAATTATAATGATTAAATGGTGTGAATGACGACACTCATCATTTTTGGTGCTATTGTTTGGGACCCAAGGTGTTGCTAGGAGAAGTAAATAAGGCCAAGAATTGTTTTCTTGACACAAGTAACAGTTCTTAAACTTGTCCTTCAGTTTATTTAGCAAATAAACATGAATGCATAGTCCAAGGATGAAAGAGGGAGGTTTATCAAAATCATTTTTTTTCTAGAAAGGTGTTCTTCATGATCAGGTGAAGACTTGCCTATGTATGAAATCCCTAAAATACTTAAACGAGAATCATCTTCTTCATAAAAAATTTTGGGACCTTTGGAAGAGGAACTTTTAGAAGCACTTACCTCTAGATATACCTCTGGCCCTGTTCCATTTGAACCATTTGTACAAGTCAAAATTGAGGAAGCAACTATGAAAAAATCATAAGAACATGATAGGGATATTTTAGTCCATAACGCTGACAATCCACTTATTAGGAATTTTGAATATTCTATTCATCTGAATCCTACTCAGAATGCTCCCATGAAAACAATTTCAGCCTAAGTATTGCCAACCTTTAGAGAAATTGTCTCTGAGGATCCTGACCAATTTCTATTTGAATTCAAAGTCCTGTGTCAGACTTATAACTATGTCAATGATAACCAAAAACTGAGGTTGTTTCCCTCTACACTCAAAGATGTAGCCTTACAATGTTTTATGAGCCTTGAAACTGATTCAATCCACACTTGGAATTAAATGTAAACTGCATTTTTTAATAAGTATTAGGATATTATAGAGTGAGAAATAGAAAGGATGAATTATTTCGAATTAAACAAGAAGAGGATGAGAACTTAGAGGACTATCTTGATAGGTTTAACTTTATCCAAAAGATATGTGGTCCTGTAGAACCAGGATTTTAAAAAACCATATTTTTAAGAGATTTGAAGGATGATTCCATAGAAGTATTAGATTTAATGGGAAAAGGAGATGTGAACCAGCTTGAGATTGATGAAATCATAGGGTTATGCATAAATTATTCTTGCACTAGGAAAAGAAGGAAGAAGTAGAGTCCTGGTAATAATGATATGAAGGAATTAATGGAAGAAATGGCTAACATGAAAATTGATATTCTTGTCCAATTAAATTCTGCATTAGGGGAAATAAATGCAAGATCTAACTCTACACCTCCTTTGGCTATCTATTGCCCAAGGTGTAGAAACAAGCATACCTTATAGGAATGTACCTTGAACAGAACTTCTATCTCAGCTATTTGTGGCATTTTATCAAAAGAGCATATGACTGAGAAGTTCCATCTCTTGACTCAACTCAAAAATGTTCTATAAACCCATATTGAAGAAATTAGTGTTATTGGGTAGAGGTAGGGGGGTAATTTTTCACAATATCAAAAAACCCCTCACTTTATTACCGATTGGGAATAAACTCCATATAATATTCCATGGGGATATGCAGAACCACCTTCACAACCCTCAAATAAATCTTGGACATCTCCCCAGTATTTGTCGCATCCACCTTGGAATCATGTTAATCCACCTTGGACATAGAATCAACAATATGGGCAAATATGGAGGTCAAAATACCCATCATATCAAGGGTAGCAAAGATATCAAGGGCAAACCCAAAACTTGTTGCCAACTCCTAATTAGAACTTTCATGGAAGAATGCAACCTCAACAAGTACATATGGTAAAACAACCTCCACTTCCAACTCAGCCTGTGACTAACCCAAATAATGCGAGACAAGCAACCCATGTTTATGGAGCTGATTCTGACAGAACTAATGTAGTTCATGTACTCAGCTATAGTAATATCCAATTGTGTTCAAGAAAGGTCTTACCTAAACCTTCTCCACCCACCATTGAATAAATTGATGGAAAACTAGAGTCTCCAAGTCCAGAACAAGTGCAAACAGAAAAAGAAAAACCAAAAAATAAGCAAGAAAAACAAGTACCTCCTGTAGGCATTATACAATACCCTAAAATGTTTGAAAATATTGCAACTATTCCTTAATGATAATTAGTTATTTACAAGCAATAAAGGATGTGACATTAATTAAGAAAACTATTCAGGATTTATGTATCAATAAACCTAGTAGAAAGAATAAGTCTTTCCCTAAAAGTGTGCAAGTAGAAGGAAAATTAGTTGAACTATTATCTAGGAAACTTCTTCCTCCAAAATATAGTGACCTAGGAAGTCTAGTTGTTATAGTCACTATTCGTCTAGTTAAAATTCTAAATGTGTTGATTGATCTTGGTGTTGTAATTAATGTAATGACTAAAGACACAATGCAAAAACTATAGCTCAATAATCTCAGTCCTACAACTATAGTTTTGGAGATGGTAGATAGGTCAGTTGCCAAACCAGAAGGAATACTAGAAGACATTTCCATTGAAGTTTTTTCTTGGGAATATCCTGTAGATTTCCTAGTATTTTAGCCTAGAAATTCAGTTAATGGCTATCCCATCATTCTAGGAAGGCCTTGGCTTGCCACTACAACTGCTTTTATAGATTGTAGATCTGGGGAAATGACTATTTCAAATGGCATTGATATTAAAAATATTTCCCTTTATCCACCTGCCCAACCTTCAACCAAATTCTTTGGACAGATATGGTTTCTTGAGTCTAATGAAGAACATGAAGAAACTATTTCCACTTTGCCTACAATAATAGTAAAGGAACTCATTGAGGAAATCAACTCACAAGAAAGAGAAATTTTTGAGGATGAAATTGTCCTAGTTAAGACATTACAGGAATAAGGAGTTAAATATGATCAAGTCCTTGTTCATTGCTTGTTGTGAAAGGATGATGAATAGACCTCATAAAATATGTCATCCATTCTAATACAAGAAAGCTTTTTCACACTACCACATGGATGTCATCAACATCTTCTTACTTCTTTCACATGTATTATGCAAGGAATAATTCCATCAGGTATTAATTTTGAAACAGAATCTAGAGTATTTCATACTTTGCAAGGTGTTATAATCACAATGACACTGAGAGGGGGGGTGAATCAGTGTGTTCTTTAAAAACTTAAAAGCAATTTAGACTTTTAAATAAACTACAGCAGATTAAAATAGAAATAATAAAAGTACTAAGAGCATCACACATAACACGACATTTTAACGAGGTTCACCGATGTGGCTACTCCTCAAAAAGACTGCTTGGACTACCATCCAAATCCAGTCAAATGCAAAGCTACAACTTTACATAATCATTCACCAACACCAACTGGTAAGAGGCACCAACCTCTAAATTTTATCTGCTACAACAGAATGGAGCACCAACTCCAATTTTTCCAGCTCCAACTGGAAAGAGGCACCAACCCCTTTTACCAAGCTACAACTTGGAGATAGTAATAAAAATTGCAGAATTAAACTGTCACCTCAATTTGCACGATCTGCTATTTTTCTTGCGTTCTGCTGCTTGTCGGCATTCGGCTGCTGCTGTGAAAAATGATTCACACTTTTTCAACCACTCCTCTATATCTCTCCGCGTTCTCTGCTGCAACTTCACAGAAATATTACTTCTACAGCCAGCACACTGTCATTTCACACTCGGAACACGACTTCTGCATACCGCGTTCTTATCTTCTCTTTGCACCACTCACTCTGCTGCACCTTCCATGAAATCTCACTTCTACCATCTACGTATTTTTGCCTCGGACTTTAAACACGCCGTCTGCATATCGCTCTCTTTGTTCTCGATCAGTCGATACGCACTCACTCACTATCTCATCGTTGCGATCTCTTTTCTTTAACTCCAAAGAACTATCACCGACTTACACTCTTCTGCACATGAACTTCATTCGCATATATCGCATCACGCCCACACTTCAACCTTGCAACAGTCCCGCCTTTTTATAGAAGAGAATATCCCATCAAAACATTCTCAAACACGTCGGTCGCAACCCTAATTAGGTCAACATGAAACCCTAGAATTTTTCGGTTGCTTAACCTTGCTTTGTCAGCAGGAAACCCTAATTGATCCGTTGCAAAACCCTAGCAACGTCGGCTTTGAAAACAAGCCGGTGAACAACTTTAATTTAATTTTAAAATATTAATTTAAATTTTAAATAAATAAATAAAATTTAAACTGGATATTTAAAATTAAATATCTTCATCATCGGAGCACCTTTTTCAACAAAACGAAGAGCTAACTTGGGTTTTAAGAAAAACCCATTTCAAAATTGTTGACCATGGATTTAAACAAAACCTATAATTTAGTCTGCCTTGGTTTTCACAAAAACCCTTCCGCTCTTTGACATCAATGACAACATCAACACTTGAGCAAGGGCAATGTACCCAAGGTACCCAAAATTGCCAACAATCTCCCCCTTTGTCATTGATGGCAACCCTTTACTAAAAACACATCTTCAAGAGCCAAAATTGAAATCAATCTCTTTGAAGTTTTGCTCCCCCCGACTTGAAGCTTTCCTCTTCACTTGAAGCTCTCCCCCTTACTCATATCTCTCCCCCTTTGTCATCAATGGCAAAGGGCCACCTTTGGGGCTCGAAACTAAGAATGAGCCTCTTAGCTTAGTCCCTCCCCCACCTCCTCGATGAGGTGATTAATTCTGGGGTGGGAGTAAAACTCCCATTAGGCACTGATCAACATCAACGTCTATAACTTCCTTGTCGGGTCTTCTCTTGAACTCTTTGACCATATTCTTGTTCCTGTCATTGTTCTGATCCTTGGACCTGATCATGCCACTGTTCCTGTTCCTATATCCTGGAATTTCAACTCTGCACTGTCTGACAGTGTGACTTTTATTGTTGCACTTATAACAAGTAATAGTGTTGTTTCTTTTAGGCATACCTGTTCTTTGAATCCACATGTTCTGACTAAGCCAGTTCTGACTAAACCTATTTTGACCAAGCCTGTTAGTGTGATGTTCTTTTGTTTTAAATGAAACTCTGGTCTGTTTACCCTTCTGACATGAAGCACACATACTATTTGCAGGTTTTTTAATGATTGGAATATCTCTCACTGCTTGTTTAGCGCTAATTCTTACCAGATTATCAAAACTTATGTGTCCAAGCCTCTTATGCCACAACCAGTTCTCTTCTTCTTGTCCCATGAAGCACATACCTTCTGAAAACTCTGAGAGTGTGTACAGATTGCCAGACGTCCTTGAGCCGGTTGCTATTAATTTCCTGTTGTTTATTTTTCTGACTTCACAACCATGCTTCTTGAAAACTACTTCATGTCCTTTGTCACAGATTTGACTCACACTCAATAGATTATGTTTCAAACCATCCACATATAAAACTTCCTCTGACTTGATCTTTCCTTCACTAATTTTGACCGTTCCTTTACCTATTATTTTGGCTCCGTCATTGTTGCCGAATTTTATAGAACCACCCTCATACTTTTGTAGATTTTCGAATTTCTGTTTGTCACCTGTCATATGACTTGAGCAACCACTATCAAGAATCCAAGGAACATGTTTATTCTGAGCTCTAAAAGCTGTCTGCACTATTAAAGAATCTTGTTCTTTCCTGAGCTGTTCTTTTTGTTTCCATTCTGTTTTAACTGTGGTATTGGGTTCTAGCTGTGACTTCCCCTTTTTAGAATTTTGCACATATCCTTCAGTATAAATTCTATTTTGTTTTGCTCTATACGGTTGAAATCTGCTTTCATGAGGTTGATATGAAACAGACATACTACGACAATTTCTGGCAATATGACCAAAGTTGTGACACTTAAAACACTCTATTGCATAACTCATTAAAGGAGCAAACGCATTTCTACTAGTGAAACTTCTTGGACCTACGTTGTATTTGCAGTCAACAATTTTATGCCCATAAACATTACACTTGAAACAAAAACCATAGAAATAATGAGTAAACCTCGAAATATGGTCTTGGCCAGGTTGTTGCTTGGAGCCTTGGATCTTCTATTCTTTTGATGTGTGACCTTAGTAAAGCCATCATTGTCAGCTGTCATTTCAGGTCT
Organism: Wollemia nobilis; assembly: GCA_028583015.1. Taxonomy (NCBI): domain Eukaryota; kingdom Viridiplantae; phylum Streptophyta; class Pinopsida; order Araucariales; family Araucariaceae; genus Wollemia; species Wollemia nobilis. The sequence continues at coordinate 4,154,149 of JAQPPZ010017000.1, read as the reverse complement.
GGCATTATATCTTTCTTTTGCCTAATTCGTTTTACTTTCCACAGCTTGTTTCTTGTCTTTGTTCTTTTCACTTTCAACATTGCTTGTTTTTGGTTCAGTTGATGATTCTCCTTTAGTAAAGCCGAGACCAAATTTGATGCCTGTGGATCTTTGATCGCTCAGAATTTTGTCCAATTTCATCGAGCTTTCTTCACGTTTTAGATGACAGTTGATTTTTCGATCCAGCTCTTGTATTTGTATTCGGAGACTCACATTTTCTTCTTCCAATTTGCAGCAGTGGTCTATCTTCATAGAAACCTGTATTTCCAGATCTTCAGACATTTTCTTGTATTCTTCAGTCTATGTTTTTAAACTGGCAATAATGTCGTTTGCATCCTTAAGTTTCCTTGTCAGTTTTTCATTCTTCTTTTTCTCCGATTCCCATTTCGTAAGAGCAGACACTAGCTCACCCTCTAAATCAACTTCAGCCTCAACTTCTTCAACTTCAGAGTTCATCCCCTCTATGTTCTCTGATTCGTCTATTTCAAACGCCATAAAAAGAGCCTCACCTGTTCCTTCTTCAGAGTCTTCACTGGAACTGTCCTCTGAAGATTCTACATTTTGGGAGATAAAGCTTTTCTTATTAAACTTACCTTTTCTGAAATTTGATTTCTTCCTCCATTCTCCTCTTTCTTGATGCTGAGTTTCTTCACCTTTGTTTTTGTCATTGAAAGGACATTTGGTAGCAAAGTGTCCAATGCCTCCACATCTGAAACATTTAAGAGGTAGCATTCCTTTGTATTTTCCTTTTCCTTTCTTCAGCTTTCTTACAAAATTTGCTTCCATTATATCTGAATCATTTTCTTCTTCAGATTCATGTTTTGTGCTTTTGCCTTTTTGAGCTTTGAAGGCTGCTTCTCTATCTGTGGGATTAGACTTTCCTATTCTCATTTCAAAAGTAGTCAAGGACCCATGCATCTCATCCATACTAAAATGATTTAAGTCTTTGGCTTCTTCTATGGCAGAGACTTTAGAATCAAATCTAGGAGGAAGTGATCTCAATACCTTTTTCACAATAGCAGCATCGGTTAATTCTTCGCCAAGACCTCTGATTGAATTTGTGATCCCATTGACTCTTTGCATGAAAGTCTCTATGTTCTCATCATTGTCCATCTTTAAAGATTCGTATTGAGCTCGGTGTGCTTGAAGTTTAGCCTCCTTGATCCTGTCATCTCCTTCATGAATTTTCTCTAGTTTATCCCAGATCTCTTTTGCTGATTCACAACTTATGACTTTGACTAGCTCACTGTCAATTAGTCCACACATAATAGCATTTCTTGCTTTTGAATCATATTCAAATGCCTTTTTACCTACAGTGTCTGTTGGAGCGGTGGCAGGAGCTTTGTAACCATTGACTACCGCACCCCAGATGTCAAAGCCCAATGCACTGAGATAAGTCTGCATTCTAATTTTCCAGAACGCATAGTTTGTCCCATCAAACATTGGCGCTTTGTTCGAAGAGAATCCTTCACCACTTGCCATTGTGTAAATTCCAAGATCACCTTAGCTGTTTAAGCCTCTTCAGGTACTTGGCTCTGATACCAATTGTTATAATCACAATGACACTGAGAGGGGGGGTGAATCAGTGTGTTCTTTAAAAACTTAAAAGCAATTTAGACTTTTAAATAAACTGCAGTAGATTAAAACAGAAATAATAAAAGTACTAAGAGCATCACACATAACACGGCATTTTAACGAGGTTCACCGATGTGGCTACTCCTCAAAAAGACTGCTTGGACTACCATCCAAATCCAGTCAAATGCAAAGCTACAACTTTACATAATCATTCACCAACACCAACTGGTAAGAGGCACCAACCTCTAAATTTTATCTGCTACAACAGAATGGAGCACCAACTCCAATTTTTCCAGCTCCAACTGGAAAGAGGCACCAACCCCTTTTACCAAGCTACAACTTGGAGATAGTAATAAAAATTGCAGAATTAAACTTGTCACCTCAATTTGCACGATCTGCTATTTTTCTTGCGTTCGTCGCTTGTCGGCATTCGAGCTTCTACTTGTGAAAAATGATTCGCACTTTTTCAACCACTCCTCTATATCTCTCCGCGTTCTCTGTTGCAACTTCACAGAAATATTACTTCTATAGCCAACACACTGTCATTTCACACTCGGAACACGACTTCTGCATACCGCGTTCTTATCTTCTCTTTGCACCACTCACTCTGCTGCACCTTCCATGAAATCTCACTTCTACCATCTACGTATTTTTGCCTCGGAATTTAAACACGTCGTCTGCATATCGCTCTCTTTGTTCTCGATCAGTCGATACGCACTCACTCACTATCTCATCGCTGCGATCTCTTTTCTTTAACTCCAAAGAACTATCACCGACTTACACTCTACTGCACACGAACTTCATTCGCATATATCGCATCACGCCCACACTTCAACCTTGCAACAGTCCTGCATTTTTATAGAAGAGAATATCCCATCAAAACATTCTCAAACACGTCGGTTGCAACCCTAATTAGGTCAACATGAAACCCTAGAATTTTTCGGTTGCTTAACCTTGCTTTGTCAGCAGGAAACCCTAATTGATCCGTTGCAAAACCCTAGCAACGTCGGCTTTGAAAACAAGCCGGTGAACAGCTTTAATTTAATTTTAAAATATTAATTTAAATTTTAAATAAATAAATAAAATTTAAACTGGATATTTAAAATTAAATATCTTCATCATCGGAGCACCTTTTTCAACAAAACGAAGAGCTAACTTGGGTTTTAAGAAAAACCCATTTCAAAACTCGTGACCATGGATTTAAAAAAAACCTATAATTTAGTCTTCCTTGGTTTTCACAAAAACCCTTCCGCTCTTTGACATCAATGACAACATCAACACTTGAGCAAGGGCAATGTACCCAAGGTACCCAAAATTGCCAACAACCACATCATTGTCCATTAAATTCTTTGATTAGAAAGTATGGAGTAGTCAACTCCATTCATCCAAGGATAAAAAAAATAGAAGTACAACTAGGTAAAATTTTGAATATTAATAGTTGGCTGACTAATGAACATGAAGTAAAGTTATTTGTTGTCCTACAAAAGCATGTTCAAGCTTTTGCTTGGAGTTACAAGGATATGACTGGAATTCACCGTGATGTGTGTACACATAGGATATACACTAAATATGTTAAACCTATGAGACAACCTCAAAGACATTTGAATCCTACTCTAAAAGATATTTTCAAGGAAGAAATTGAAAAACTTTTAGATGTAGGGTTCATTTATCCAATTTCAGACAGTCGGTGGGTTTCTCCATTGGTTATTGTTCCAAAGAAAAATGGGAAAATGAGAGTGTGTGTAGACTAAAAAGAGTTGAACAAGGTCACACATAAGGACCATTTCCCATTACCTTTCATAGACCAAGTGTTAGACACCCTTTCTAGCAAGAAATTATTCTATTTTCTTGATGGATTCAGTGGATATAATCAGATACAATTTGTGCCTGAGGACCAAGAGAAAACTACTTTCACATGCCCTTGGGGAAAATTTGCTTATAGGGTCTTACCTTTTGGTTTATGTAATGCTCCAACAACCTTTCAAAGAGTTGTTTTGGCCATATTCTCTGATTTAACAAATGAAAGTGTAGAAATTTACATGGATGATTTCACAGTATGTGGGGAAACTTTTGATTATACTTTAGAATAGCTTGAAAATGTTTTAACACGTTGTGAAACATACCATTTGTCTTTAAATCTTGAAAAAATTTTTCTCATGATGGAGGAGGGGATTGTCCTTGGTCATCATATTTCCTCTCATGGTATCAAGGTTGACCCCAAGAAGGTGGAAGTCATCAAATAACTTCCTCCTCCAAAAACTCAAACTGATGTAAGGAGTTTTTTGGGACATATTGGTTTCTACCGTAGATTTATTGCAAATTTTAGTACCATAGCTAATCCAATGTTTGCATTACTGACTAAGGATTCTGAATTTACTTGGTCTACTGAATGTCAAAAGTCTTTTGAAGCATTGAAAGAGAAATTAACAACTCCCCTTGTGTTGAGAGGACCTAATTGGGAACTGCCATTCCATATTCAGACTGATGCTTCCAATACTGCTATTGGAGCAACACTAGGTCAAATTGAAAATGGAGAATATTATGCCATTTACTACATTAGTAAAAACTTGATAGGAGCTGAAAATAACTACACCACTACTGAGAAGGAATTCTTGGATGTGGTATATGCTATTAATAAATTTTGACACTATATCATAGGATATCAAGTGTTCATCCACACAGATCATGTTGCTATTAAATACTTGATGAATAAACCTCTGGTTAGTGCAAGAATTATTCGTTGGTTAATATTGTTGCAAGAATTTGATATCACCATAGTTAATAAACTAGGGAAGGCTAATGTAGTAGCAGATTTTCTATCAATATTTCCAAACACAGACACAGGGGAATTGGTTGAAGATGCTTTTCCTGATGAAAAATTGTTTGCTATTTCTGTACAATCTCCATGGTTTGTAGATATAGCTAATTACTTAGCTATAGGAAAAATTCCTCTTCACTTCACTCCTAAACAAAAGAAATAGTTAATCAAGCAAAGTGCTTCTTTTAAATGGATAGGAGGTCTACTCTTTAAATGCAGTCCTGACCATGTTCTACGTAGGTGCATCTGCAAGGATGAAGTGTATGATATTCTTCGTGCGTGTCATGATGAACCATCTGGAGGGCACTATTCAGTACAAAGTACAATTCAAAAAATCTTGGGTGTTGGCTACTACTGGCCATCCCTACATAAGGATGTAAAGAAATATGTCAGACATTGTGATGCATGCCAAAGAATGGGAAAGCCTACCTATACCAGTGAAATGCCATTGCAACCTCAAGTAGGTATAGAGCCATTTGAGAGGTGGGGGCTAGACTTTGTAGGACCTATTGACCCACCTTCTCAAGGGAAGGTGCACATTTTGGTATGTACTGATTATGTGACTAAATGGGTAGAAGTGCGAGCTTTTAAGCATGCACGAGAAGAAAAAGTTGTTGATTTTTTGTATTCCCAAATTTTTTTGTGTTTTGGAGCCCCACATTCTATCACTACAGATCAAGGACCTCAATTCACATCAAAGGTTGTTGAAGCCTTTACTAAACTATATGAAGTCAAGCATAAGAAATCCTCACCTTATCACCCTCAAGCAAATGGTCAAGTTGAAGTAACAAATCAAGAATTAGAAATAATCTTAACCAAAACAATAGCTTCCCATAGGAGGAATTGGATGGATAAACTACCTGAAGCAGTTTGGGCTTACAACACTACCTAGAAATCTACCACTAGATTTACACCTTATGAATTGGTTTATGGTAAAAAGCCTCTTTTGCCTATTGAATTTGAATTACTAACACTTCGAACTGCTTTGGAAGTTGGTATTGATTTGTCACAGGCACAAGCAGACCGGATTTTGCAACTCAATGCATTGGATGAACTACGAATGGATGCATTGCACCAGACTAAGATGATTCAAGCACAACGAAAGTTGTGGCATGACAATCACATTCAGCAATGGAAATTTCAGCAAGGTGATTGGGCTTTGTTGTTTGACTCTCATTATGAAGACTTTCCTAGGAAGTTGCAGACTAGGTGGCTTGGACCATATCAGATCGAAGAAGTGTTTGAAAATGGAGTTGTTCGCCTTTCACCCATTGATGATTCACGCAGAAAGTTAGTGGTTAATGGGCATCGTCTTTGGATATATCATAAACCACTAACTAAGGATGAGTTTCTAAAGCAAGTAGAGCAATTGGATGTACACATGTTGGAAGGAACCATTTCTTCCACAACAACTATAGCAGAATAATATATATATAAAAAAAAAAATTGAAAAAAAAAAAAAAAAATGAATAATTCAGAAAGTGAAAACCTCCTAGGAGGCACTTCTGAATTGGCTTGCATGAAAACCGGTTGTCCGGCATGTTTGCCTTATCAGATTCACAATCACTGTCCCATCTATTCTCACAATCATTGTTTTCTCTGTTCTCAAAACTGCACCTGTCTTATTCAGTAGAAGAGCCAGCTGGTAGTCAGCAAAAACAACCATCTGTACAAATGTAGATAAGTGGTTAAATCAGGTATGTGCCCTTTACATTTTAAACATTGTAGATAGTTAGTATGTAGTGTGTAAAGTCACTAATTAGTACATAAAGCATTCATAAGGTTTGATCCAAAAGATATCCATCTGGTCAATGGGAGATAAAACATTTTAGGTTGTTTTAAGGGGATGAAGGAAACAGATAAAGTTGGAAAATTGTAGCTTGTGCCAGAAAGAGCTTCGAAATGATGTGATTCTCCGAAATGAGAATATTGCTTAGCTTCGAAATGATGGAAGCTCCAGAATGAAACTGTTGCTTCTAAAAAAAAACAGCTTTAGAATGAAAAGGGTTTGTGCTCCGAAATGAGGAAGGATTTTTGACCTTCGAAATAAAATAATGTCACGCTTCAGAATGAAAAATAAACTCCGGAATGAGTAGGGGCAAAGGATGAAATGTCACATGACATAAAAATTATCTCTCAACCTACCGTTTGAAGTGGGAAACATAAATTAGGGCATGCACTCCAAGCTGTGGATTTCTAGGTTGCGATGGGAAAATGATCTTTTGGGAACCACCGTGTGCTTCGTGGTATGCAAAAATTGATTGGCACATGTAACAAGACACTCTAGTAGAAGGAAACATTACATGTTGTACATGATGTAGCCAACGACCAGCTGCCACCTCAGCAAGTCATAACCATTTAATCAAAAGCAACACAAAAGGATAATTCACATTCCTATGGGGAATAGGAGTCTACCACATGACTAGTAAAAAGGGAATTAATTTTCTAAATGCTTCGACACGTTTCGAAGCTGGTTCTTATGCTAAGAGAAATTAAATTTCGTAGCCAAAACATTATAGCCCCTCAAACGCAAATTGTTTGGTCCAAACCAAAAAATGACCTACTCCAGAAGGCTGAGAGAAAATAGAGCACAGGAAATTGAATATGGGAGGCAAGAAGAATAAAATTGAGCCTAAAAATGTAGAATATCTGCAGAGATATCCTGAGTCCCTATGCATCTTTATAGAGGGAGGATTGATGTCATTTCTGCGTAAATTTTATGGATACTCTGAAGGACTGGAAGCCAAATTTATGCGCACATTCAGAAACAACCAGGCTCATATTAGTGGCATGGTGATCTAGGTAACACCGAAAATCCTAAGCCACATTACTGAATTACCTCTTCAAGGGTTGCAAATTTTAAAAACTGGTAAAAATGCCCTAGTTGAATTAGTTAACCAGTTTAAGGAGGAAGAGGATAGACCAATTGAGTTTGTCATAAACAATAATGTCTGCAAAGGGGTAAAAAGAACCAGTTTACAACATCCTTGGGAAAACATAGTAGTATGGGTAATCAGGTTTCTAACTTGCGATGGGCAATTTGCCGTTTTTTCTGGACACCATATTAGAATTTTAAACCATTTGAGGCATGGTGGTTCAAACCCAGAATTCAGAATAAATCTCCCTCTGTATTTATACCAGGAGTTACAAAATATGGCCAAACGATACCAAGTAGGGAAAGGGACTCCTAAACACCATGGGCTCATTAAGCTAATTTGTAAACATCATTTTAGGGGAAACCCTAGAAGTTTTGATAGGTTTTTCTCTGCATGGAATGAGTTGGAGGTTGAAATCCCTGAATCTGAAGAAGAAATAGAAGATGAAAGCCCTAAAAGCCCTAAAATTGAAACTGAATCCTCTGAAAATGAAATTCCCTCTTCACCACAGGGACCTCCATATTCTAGAACCAGGAAGCAAAGAGAGAAATAATCTAAGGTTGGTCCTATAAGAAAAATAAGGAAGGTTACATTTTTTGAAAATGTAACTATTTTTCCAACACAGCCCACTGAGCAGCTTGGGAGTTCAAGCAGGGAAGAGCAGATGGAGAAGGAGACACCTGGAGCAGACTCTACTCCAGAATTGTCAAAATTTATTCCAGAATCCCCTAAAAAGGTCAAACACAAATAATCTATTATGGGGTTGTGAAGGTCCTCTAGACTTCAGAAGCAGAAAGTAATGGAGGAGGTAGTGGATATAGAGGCAGTATCACTGTCCCAACAAATAAGTGTAGAGTAGGCAAAATACATTGATACATCTGCTAAAGTTATGTTGCAGGAAGAAGTGCTTATAGATGAGATTGCAGAGATAAGTACAGAAGAAGCATATATAGGCACAAAGGATGCAGAGGTAGGCACAACAATTACAAACATAGATACAACAATGCCTACAATGCATATCCCACTTGTTGATTATTCTGATTCTGAAGAAGAGCCCATAGCAGAGGAAGAGAAGGAAGATATACAAGAACAGTTGCATGCCACTAGAAGTGTCATTAGGACACAGATGGGTTGGATTGAACAAAATGAAGCCTCTATCAAAGAGAAGGATAAACTTATAGTTGATTTGTAGCAGGAGATAAATGAACTAAGGGCTAGGTTGTCAAATCTGGAGCAACAACCTACAGCATCTGATTCTAAAGATGAGTTGGCCCAAATTTTGTTGGAATTAGTAGAGGAGCATAGGGAGGCAGCCCTACCTGAAGGAGGATCACCCATCAGAGGAGTAGAAATAGAAGAAACAACAACACAAATCTTCTAGCAGGATGGAAGTATGATAGAACATGAAGTTTCTAAGGCTTCTATAGAACATTCTGATAATTTGCAACAATAGGAAACACAAACATCACAAGCAACAGTGGATGCTAGTGAACAAGAGGAAGTACAAGAATAGGTAAATGTGCATTCCCCTCAAGTTTCTATTGAATTGACTACATCTGGTTCACCTCAAATTAAAACAATAGAAATTGGGGTGCAAGTAGATTTACTCCCTGTTGACACAACAAAAATTGGCATACAAGTGGACTTACCTCCAAAAATGCAACCAATCATAAGGCCCCCATAGATAGTTACACTACTAAAGTATAATGAGGATATAGCACATTGGATGCTATAGTGTCAACAGATGGAGGCACAAATTTCATCTTTGAAACCTTTGAAATAGAAGTTGGATGCCCAAAATGCAGACATAACTAAATTATAGGAACAGATACAGGATATGTGCCAAATTGTAGAATGTTTAGTCCAGTGTAGAAGACCAGCAAGGTTTTATAGTTTGATCTTGAAGGAAAAATATCTCCGTTGGTAGGTAATGAGGGTTAGTTCTAATCTTCCCTACAAGCTAGACACCACTGAGGAATTTCTAGAAACATTTTGGCACAGTCCAGAAGAACAACAAAATTTACTGTGTGAGTTATTTCTGCATAACTTCTTCCTACCAGAAAATGTGACATTTTTGCCACATATTTTCATAGGAGATATCCAATTAAGGGCTTTTATGTCTACATTGCAAAATCAAATACACTAGGAACAGGAAAAGAAGGCAAATAAGGAAATGGAGTTAAAAGTTGTATTGCTGATAAGACCTATTCATGTCAACCATAGAACCTCCACCAACCAACATTTCACTATGATGAGGGAGAAAAGGATCAAAGATGTGTATATGGGCAATCTTCAGAGTTGTATGTCTAGTTTTCAGGTTTTTTGTGCTGAGCATTTTGTTGATGCTTTATCAGCCTACAAGGGTCGATGGGGAGAGTTACCCATATCATTGCAAAAGAGGGAGCCCATCTCACCCAACAACCTGCTATGGTCCAGAAGGAGAGCAAAAAGTATTATCCAGACCATCCTAGAAATCAAGGATCATTGGATAGGTCTAAGGTACAGGTTACCTACTGTTATCACCCTTGTCCCTTATTTCTTTGATAGTGATCCTCAACCTAATGAACAGTTTCAAGCATGGCTCAGAGAAATAAAGGAAAGTAGAGGATATTATCAGGGGAAACTATGGAAATATTGAGAGAGACATCTGGACATAGATCTATGTGCCTCTGTGGCTACATAGAATGCATGAGGACATGCATTACAATAGGTTGGGGGAAAATGATGAGGCCAAAAATTGCCTCATTCATAGACCATTTTTAGATATTTCATAAACTATTTGATAGACCTTATGCTATGTTTTTATGCTAATTTTGATGATGGAATGCATTATGTATTACTATTTACATGTTTGAATGTTCAGGAGCATAGTATCTATTTTGACCATTTTTTGCATTTTTTGCACTATTTTAGTTGATTTACCTAGCAAATAAACATTTATTTGAATATGTAATAATGTATGTTGATGTGTATTCCATTATAGGATCATTTAATTTGTTTTCCTTACCTCCTAACCGGTTCAAGTTGCAAAAATGTGCCAAAACCTGTTCAAACTGGTCTGACTATGCAGAAAATAGAATTTGACCATACAAATTCTAGCCAACTGTGCATAAATAGCATGGCTTGGAATTGGTCAATGCCAGCATGTAAAACCTATGGAATTAGTCTTCTGAGGACTTAGAAAGACTACCTACCTGGTCAAACCCATCTTCTTGAGCAATTTATGCATGGATAAGCGTCAAAACTGTTACACTGCCTGATATTCCAGAGCAGCTCCAAAATGAGCGGAGTAGGACCAATTTTGGTCAAAACTATCAACAGAATGGTCAGAAAGGTGGAAAATGGTGAGATAAATGTGGATACAACTGTATGAGGGGTTTTATCACCTCTTCCAACACATTTCTCCCAATGGATGATGCCCAACAAGGAAAATGGATATGTTGTAGCAGAATAATTTCCTGCATTTTAGGAAGACAACTCCAGAACAGTTGTTGAATCCCTGAAACGCAGCAACATAACGAATCAGCATATGTAATAGAATAGTATAAATAACCAAGCTCCCATATTGGTTGAGCATAGGGAAATAGGGATAGAGGAATATCAAGATAGATAGATGTTTTCATAGTTGTTTCAGTTGTAATAGAGCAGTAATTTTGTAGGATTTCTCCTACATTACTGTAATGTCATGTCATAATCAATAAAAGGTGCAGTTTCTCCATTCAATTTAGTATCTTGAGTGGATGTGTGAGCATTAGGTAGTTTAGAGAAGTCTTCTTGCCTTCTTCTAGATCAGGGAGCAAGGGCCACTTCCAGGCCTAGGAGAAGGATCAACTTTTGACAGGTTTTCTGTTCATTTCTTGTTGCAGCAGGTTAGCAAAAACCTGACAATTTCCATTTCATGTGCTAAATTTGTTGTGTTTATAGATGCATGTAGTATTAGTGCTATAGATTTATGTGCATGGCAGTTGATCACCTAGTATAGGATTTTAAATCTTACAACACTTTTTGATATTCCCCTATTTTCAGCAGTTGTTTCCAGTTCTTGGCATTTCCATTTGTGTTAATTGATTTCCAGTTGTTTCATTTCTGCAACATTTTATTCCAGCCTTTTTAATTTTGTTAATGTAATTAGGATTTACTTTCTATAAAACTGTTATTTCTGTCATTTCCATTTTGCAAGCATAAATAGGTTTCATTTCTGTTATTTTTGATTCTGCAAGAGTAATTAGTTTCAATCTTCTGCAATCTTTCCATTTCTGCAATTTTGTTTCAGCAAATGTAATTAGGAGTTCAATTCAGCTCATAGGATTAGAGGTGACACCAGAAACCCCCAAAAATGACTGGTCTTATCAATAAAGCCATTTCCTGAGTAGACTGACCTTCAAGCTGCTTACCTCTACTATCGTATACAACCATTGGACACCGCCCTGGACTGACAATTATAATGATTAAATGGTGTGATTGACGACACTCATCACTAAGTGCTTTCAACGTTCATCTCTTGAGAATTAGAGAAATGATATTCATGAGGGAATAATGTGCCAAGTGGTACTCAATATTTTTGCATGGAGTTTCCTACATAATGCCTTCAAGAAGGAGATTATAACACCTTTGAATGTCTTTCTTCTTAGCTTACATCAATTTCTTGAAGAGCAAGCAATGTATTTTATTTTGCAAGTAATCCATGAGCCACCTTGGATCTTTGGATGAGGATGAGGTAGCTCTCTTACTACCTTTTTTGATGCTACTCTCAATGTAGCATCTACTTTCCTACTGTGTGCTTATCCCTATAGTGCACTCCCTGTTCATGATGATAGAGGTGAAGCTTGATGCTTCTGAATGCTAAAATGTGCTCTATATTTTACTTTATGTAGATAGCTTCTTCTACCTTGCTATGATTTACGTAGACCTTCATGATAGATTTTCTTTGGATCCTTTAGCTTATGTAAATAACCTTTGAAAGTCTTGCTGTAATTACATAAAACTTCCTTTATCTATAGGTTATATCTTAGAGAGAATTCCCTTTCGGTGATGGACAATGCTTGATATTTTGGCCCTTTATTTGGCCTTTCCATTGACTACTTTTCCTTGTAACTTTTGTGCCTATTGTGGCACCTTTAAATCTACTTCTTTACCTACATTTGATGTATTGTGGAAGTGCAACACCATGTAACCTTTACATGTATATAGAATTCTGAAATTCTTATTTTTGTAGTATATTTATGAGTGCAAAATGAGAGTTTTAAGGATGTCTCTTTGGCTAGACTCCTTACCCTTTTTGCTTGGATGATTGATGGTGAATCCAAACCTTGTAAATGTTGTAGAATAGAAGATTTATTTTAGTTGCATTAATCCTTAGTGCTCTGGATTTGAGACTCACCAAGTCTCAATATTAGAAGCTTTTTTTTTGTTAATTGTTTTCTTTTTCCTTTGCTTGTACTAACAAATTTAGGTGGCTTCTACTGGACACTACGAGTTGTAGGTTTTCATGCTTAAAAAAGTGTCTATAGACACTTCATACAAACTAGATTTTGTAGCCTTTATTTCAAAGCACAAAACTAATTTATTTTAAGAGTAATAATAGTGCAAATAAATCTAACAAATTCTAACTTTAATGCACTAACAAATTACACCTTATCACTCCAATCTACTCAATAAAATACACTTCATCAATTCAATACAACTAATCAAGAATAATCTTAAATGAACTTTAAATATTTATTTTGAAAATTTATTACAACCAAGATATTAGGAGATAGTCTCCTTCTGCTTTCCAAAGTAGATAATAGGCTAGTTGATATATTATTAAAATTCTAAAATTCAATCAACTCCTAATGTGCAAATGAACCTTAAAAACAATATTTCTTTTTTCACAATTGAATACTATAATACAAATCACATTTTTGCAACTTTAATTAGGATGAAGACGCTTTAATAAATCTGGTAAGTAATTCACCTAATGAATCTAATTGCACTGATAGTTGCTTACCTTTTTTGAATACTTTTATAGATTATTTTTTGCTTCCATAGAGGATGTAGATCTTAGTGCCTAAGAACACCAAGTTGCTACCTTGAATAGGACCTTGCAGATATTTGTAGAATTCTTCTTCACCAATTTGATGATCTCAAACCTTCTTTCACAAGCCTAGGATTTGGTGACTTTGATCTCCTCTTGCAATATCCTCCTACTTTATATTTGGAAAACTTTGTATCTCTAAAGCAATGACCTCCTTCTATAGGAGGTAATATTCAAATCTCCTAGATTTGACAAGTGTATTCTATTTTCAAGCCCTCTTGTCAAACTATGATTTTAGGTAGGATATTCTCCCAAAAATTCTAAATGTCTTGAGGTATTCACTGGATTCTTCTTCTACTCATATTTGGAACTCCTTGCAAAATTATCCTCCTCTTGGTCTTGTTGTCATATGGTGAAAATTGTCCCAAGTCCTTCACTATGAGGAGCTTCTCCTTGGTAGTGGATTTCTTCTGTGAGCTCTCCTTTGAATATTTCTTTAGTAAGGCTCTCCTAGCCTTTTAAAGGATTATCATCGATACCTAGTGAAGTTATTTGATCTTACAACTTCTCCTAGTATTCCTAGAGATCTTATCTTCGACCTTATACTTCTGGAAGTGTTGGTGTTGAGATCTTCTCCTGGATCTCTAATTTTTTTTATTTTAGATATGAGCAGGACTCTCCTAATTCTTCTTATTCTTCCTAGTCTGGAAGTTCTTCAATGCGATCTCCTCTTGATCTATTTTGCTTCAGGTACTAGGTTGATTCTGAAGAAGCTTTTATTCCTAAATTTATTGTAGAAAGATTTCCCAACTTACTAGATAACCTAGACTTACAACAAAAATATTAAAACTAAAATCTTCTTCTAAATTAGATCCTTCCCTCTTGAATTTTATTTAGGATAAAAGGCATCAGAGGCCTATTTTAGTATCAAGGATTCTATGGCATATTCTTTAATATCAAGGCTTCCATAGCCTGTTCTTCAATATCAAGGATTATATAGCATGTTCTTCAATATCAAGGCATTTAAGGCTTGTTATTTAATATCAAGGCTTATATGCCCTGTTCTTCAATATCAAGGTTTCTATGGCCTGTTAAGGCTTCTATGGTCTAATTGTGGTTGTTCCACAATGTACCACAAAATTGGGGACCCACCTTTCATTTGTGGGTTTGGGTATTTTATTTCGTTTTGAGGGGCTATTGGGTTGCTTGCTTGTAGTTTATGTTAAATTGTTATTTGTAATGCTTAATGATTTTTTTATCATCAATTTGTTGTTGATGATTTTTATCGTCATTTTTTCTATTGATGATTTTTATCATAATTTTTCAGTCAACGATTTTTATCGTTATTTTTATCATCATTTTTTTTTTTGATTTTTTATCATCATTTTTATATCGATGATTTTATCGTCATTTTTCTATGGATGATTTTTATCATAATTTTTCTGTCGATAATTTTTATCATCATTTTGTTGTCGATGATTTATATCGTCAATTTTATTTTTAGTAATTTCATGGTTAAATTTGGTGTTTATTTTCATTGGCATGATTCAAATTATATTTAAAAATAAAAAAACGAAAAACTAGTATACTATATATATTTGAAATAAAAATATAATATATATATGTATAGAAAAGTTTAAAATAAAATAAAATATATATATATAAATAAATAAATTGAAAATAAAAATTTTCATATATGTATTATACATATGAAACAAAATTCAAAATTGAATAAGAGTGAAACATAAAAACAATAAAATAATAGGGCATGGTCAATCGATCAATAATCACCATATGATAGACTTGTGTTAATTTAACCTTTAAAGGTATTATTTTATAAAGTAAAATTTTTTATGTTGAATCCATTTATGATTGTATGGTCATTCACTATTGTAGGTGGTTGAGTGGCTATTTCTGATGTGGATGGTAGCACCAAGGATACAGTGTTATATTTAACGAGGTTTGCTAATGAGAGTTGGATGAGGCATCAGACGTAGGTGTTGATGTGGATAGGTGATGTTGATAGCGAGGTGATGCTATCCCATAGATATGATGACTCCATGCATGGTTTAGTAGAATAAACAAGTGTGAGCACATAAAAAAATAATTCAAGTACTCCTTTGAACGCTGATGTGGAATACGCATGAGGGTGGCTTGTATCGAGGACCCAACCATGAGCATTATGCATGTAAGGTTTGCTGGCCCAATAGCGAAAGATATGGTTTCAAAAGCGGATGGGAAACCTAGTAGAGGATGTTCATTTGGAATATGTGGGTACTCCATTCTGAGTGTGACAGAGATAGGCTAGTGATGACAAATGTACGAAGAACCCACAGGTGGATATCTACATCCCGAACATGCACACCTCAAGATGCAGGTGGAATTCGTATCCCAATAGCGTAGGTGTGGTTGTGATTGATGAATGAGGAAGATTGTCATTACTATCGATTCAAAGTATCTCACAATGGCAACAATGGAGATATCTGCTAGTAGGGAAATAATTCATTTCAACGATAATCCAGTATGGTTCACTACGAATGTGAGGATATCCCAGAGAGCATTGTGGATTTGATAGACTTAAACTAGGTGAGAAAGACGGAAATTAAATGGTGTTGAATGCTAGGATTGGTCATGGTTGGTTTCAAGAATGACAAAGACTAAAAATTTTTAATCGCACGAAGTATTACAAATGGTATGTGTGGATCACTATGACTGGTAGGAACGATGCGGCTAATGAAGGGTGGAAATCTCTTTTTGATTTGGCCCGAGCACATAAGGATACATTTGTGGGATCACCGAAGACCGAAATACATGCAAAAGCCTCATAGGGAAGCTTGATTAAAATAAAAAAAATTAAAGAAAAGTCTTCACCAAACTCTACCGTAGGATTGAGCGGTATCCAAGACATCCAATGGCCGAGATAAACCAAGCCTATTGCAGTATTAAATGAATGAAGACAAAGAATTATGGCACCAAGTGAGCAAATGAACGTAGAAGCACTGGAGGGCTATAAAAATACCATAACATATCGTAATGGCGAAGGCATTGAAAATTACCTGAGGATGGAATTGATTTTATTTCTGAACTGAAGGAGGAGGTAAATTCACTGGCGAAGCCCACATCATGGTATTGTTAACAATGAAGCACACTAGGCATGGATTTTCTGAGGAATTCTAAGTGGAATGTAACCATACCTGTTGATGGAAAACACATAGTGTAGTGGATAGTGGTCCTATATACATAGACAATAGATTTATGCAAATGGATATCATTATCAGGAGGTGTTATGACAGGTCCAGATGAATCATTTACCACCGTGGAGGGTGTTCAATTTTGGGGGTGAGGTGTTTTTATGTTAGATATTAACCATGAGGTGAGGTGTTTTTATAGGGAAAGTAGGCTTTGTGATCATTTATAATAGAAATTATGTGCAAGGAACACAAAGGGTATTGGTCAAACGTATGTGTGGATGACGTAGCAGCAACAAAAACAACATAGGTCCAAAATAGATGTGTAATTGCAATGTTCCAGCCTAGCGAACAATGATAGATATGTCAATTGAGATGTTGGTAGTGACAGTATTCAACAGACCCATTAGGGCTATGAGTGCCAAATGTAGAGGAATTAAGTGAAATAAGAGAGGTTGTTTTGACCACCATGAAACCCTAAAATCCCATACACCTGCTTTATATTTCCGAGCACTAGAGGATAGTAAGGTTAAAAGGTTTCACTCTCGAAGATCGAAAAACAAGTGGATAAACACAAGGTTTTCCCAAGAATCATACCCACTATGATGGGTGTTTTTTGATATCAGAATACCTTGGCACAAAAGAAGAAGAGGAAACCCATAGGCATAAAATAGAACATGGATTGTCGGATGGGCAGCATAGTGGCTATGCAAGGGTACGTCACCATCAGCAATGGATAGGGAGATGTCATTTTGGTATCTATCCTGAACCCTAATGATCACCATGGTGGTGAAGATGCGCGATCAGTGTCCCTTGTGATGTGATTTGAATCGCATTCGAGGTGTGTGGCATGGGATGGCTTGATATGTAGTCACAAAAATCCAAGTACAGGGCCAAGGTTTTGGTCTTCTATTCCCTAAGGTATTAGATTTATCAATATTTATTTTTACATTATGGAATGTAAAGGTATAGCATAAAAAATATTTGAAGTCTACTTCTTTATATATTATAATATATAAAAAAGGAGTTATAAGAGAAATAAAATATTGAATATATATATATTTTTTTGTTATATATTATACTATATGAAAAGGGAGTTATAAGGCTATATAATAAAAAATGTAAAATAAAATAAAAATAAAAAATAGAATATGATTTTCCCCTTTGTTATTTTTTTTTATCTAGGGATGTTAGGGTCATGGAGAGATATAAGGAAAAGGAGGAAGATTTTATGAATAAAGGAAAATGAAGAGGTAAATTAGGAAACGAAGGTCAAGAGTCAAATTTATTTTATAATTTAAGCCTAAGAAGTTTCTATAATAAGGGTTGGAATTTTTTTGTAAAAAAGACAATTTTTTTTGAAATCGAAAGCATATATTTTGGCAGGCATATACTTTGTGAGCAAAAGTATAAGATATTTTTGGTTGAGGTTTTTTGTGTTTATTTTTTATTATTTTAATGTATCTTTTTTTAATTTGTATCTATTTATTCAATTCCTTTAGGGGGTTATACTAGGTGAAGATTAAAATTTATGCAAACATTATTGAGTCCTTTGAGTCTTGCACTTGAACTAATACGATTGTGTTTTATGCAGGTTTTATTACATTGGGTTACCTTCAAACCTATATCATAATATATGGTTTTTTAGGGTAGGGGATTGTGATGCCAAGATTTATATGCATATTTTCTAGATTTGGTATAAATAGATTTAATTTATTTTCTGTAACCTGTTTATTCTATTTTGCAAAAAGTCATTTTTTGTCTATTGCTTTCCATTCTAGTCCATTTTCCAAAATTTTAGTTCTTTCATTCTGGTCCATTCTAAAAATTTTGTTCTTTCATTCTACTCATTTTCCAGGATTTCTACATTTTTTTATAGTTATTTTCATTCTGGTCATTTTACAGAATATCTGCATCTTATTTCAGTTATTTCCATTATGGTCCTTGTCCAAAATTTTTGTAAATTTTCTATTTATTTTATTTACATTATATTTCATTTTCCAAAATTTCTTGCACTATCATTTCATTTATTTGCATTCTGGTCCTTATTTAGAATTTTTGCACCTCCAAATTGCACAAAGTTTGTTCAATTTTCCAAATTTAAATTCAAGATAAAATCAATCTAGGAGGGAGGGTACTAATGCCTACTTTACATTAATGGAAAATAATACAAACTAGGTCTAACTTACTAACTGACTAACATGTTCAAAGTCTAACCTAGCATTTAGTAGAACACTCATAATGAAGATAAAATGAATCTACTAACTATAAAATGAATCTCACATTAAAGGCATGGAGTTTAAAATGAAGTGGACTATTCCACGCATCTTTTCATTTTTACACCTTTAATTTAAAAATAAAATAGGCTTTTAACTAGGATTTAGGGTAAGACAGATTAATGCTAAGAACATTAAAAGGAATCTCTTTTCACATGAGCAAAATTCATATTCAATTTAAATATTAAGGAAGGAAATCACTAAGCATGTATGAATTAAACCATCAAGGCCCCTTGTCACATGCATGTTATTGAGCTAGTTTTAGCATATATTATCTCAAATGATCTTGGATTTCACATATATATACAAAATGCTTATGTAACAGAACCTTGGAGAAATTCACGTTTTCACTTAATTTCTTTGCAAGAGAGAGTTTTCAATTTAATACTTTGAGTGTGGTGACCATTTTGCAATAGAAAAAATATTCACTCAATATTTTGATGCTAGAAGGAGGACTTTATTTCATAGCTTTGTGATTTAGATATTTGGTTTTCTAATGGTTAATGTGGATCATTTTGTTTCCACCTTATTGTGCTTGTAGGTACAGTGTTTACTCAGGTTTTATTGTGAGTGATTATGAGAAGCCTTGTAGAAAATTAGTTTTCCCAAGCCATACCAACCTGAGTACATTGCTATTAGGTCCAAAAATACTGGGGAAACCATCTTTCAAACTCTTTTTTTGAATTCTATGAAGCCAAGAAATAAAACTCAAGAGATCAAAATCCCATCCAGTATACTTGATCTAGGGTCATCTTTAGACTCAAGTACATCTTGTGGATCTACACCCACTGTTTCCATCATGGTAGATACATCAAGTGTATTTGTCCCCATTACTTCAATGATTTCTATTATTCTCATAGGACCACCACCATTGTTGAATAACATGGCCCAACCACCAGCTCCTTGGTATAGGGTTCTTATTATTACTTTGAACATACCCAAGGATATCCATGAAATACCTAGACATATTGAGAGGTCGATACCCAAGTTTAAGCATGATGATTTATCACAACTGAAGAGCATATCTAGAATTACAAAGACCACCTTATTAGACAAGGAGTAAATCATGAAGACGTCACTTGTCAAATTTTCCCTGCGAGTTTGGATTAGATAGCTCATGATTGGTACATGAATCTCACCATAGGGTCCATCATTTCTTGGGCCCAATTAGAGGTGGCCTTCATTAATCATTTTAGGTTACTTTTAGATCCTATCATCATCTATAATCAATTTGTGTTCTATAAAAGGTTACCCAATGAGTTGATTAAGACATTTAATGCTAGGTTCCAAAAGCTTTACACGAGTGTAACTCACCATTTCATAGTGGATGCCACTATGGTCCTTTAATTATATATTGGAGCTCTAGATTCCATGACAACCATGTTTGCTAGGATAACCCTCAGGTTACAACCCTTGCCCTAGATTATACGTAGGTCATGACCATTGAGCAACAAATGACATCGCAAGGCATGGGGATACCCCAATTGCCTATGATAGGACGGTATGGTCCTTATAGTCAATTTTCCATGATGAACCATATTATGGCACCACAAATGCCAATAATTCCCTATCATGCCATCAACTATAACCATTCATACCCACATATCCATCCTTTCCAATCCATCCTAACACAACCATTATACCTACCACACCAATGATGGCAAAAAATTAGATAGCCAAGCTAAGATTCAATGCGATCAACACTACAACCTTTGATAGCTTTTCCTATGGTCCCACCTATTCAAAGTGTGAATCCTTGGTGGAATAAAAATGCTTAGAATAAAATCCTCATGTCCAATCAAGAGGTTGTGAACAAAGAAAATGTGTTTGAATCTGGCACCGTAGTACACCAATCACAAGGATCTAATTCTAGGGTTGAAGAATTGGAGAAGATAGTTATCAAACTAATGACCTGGTCCACATATAGAAATATTCTTGTCAACCCTCTCGATCTAATAAAAATCCTAATCATAGGGGAGGAGACTGTATAATACTCACCCTAATAATCGGTGTGTACCTAACCCTATAGCCAATCAGGCAGATGCTTTTGAGATTTATGGTGAGTTAAAGCTCCAGGATGAGGGAACATCCCATTGTTACCAAGGGAAACAAGATGTGTTGGTAATATAAGTTGTCCACTATCAATAAAGTTAGGAATGAGAAGAGGATGTTGAAATATTAGGAGAAGAGAATGATGAAACTATGGAAGACGATGTTCAAGCTATTAGACAGTTTACAAAAGAAAGTCATGGTTATTACACGAGAAGTTCTAAGAATTCCAAAACTTCATCCACTCCACCAAAAAATCCCCTTCTTCCTCCTGATACCAAAGGTGATAATAATCCACCTCCTCCTCTGACTATTTAATTTTCCAAACCTATGCAAAATATGCAATATCTCAAAAAATCTACTTATGATATAGTAGAGGATATGAAAAGGACTAAGGCTAATATCTTGATGTTCGAGGTTGCTAAATTGTAGGGTCAAGGGGAATTGTTTGTGAAAGGGTTGTATCCACCAAGTCAAATCCATGAGGTCAATGGTACCAAGTACCAATTAGTGTTACGTAAGGAAAAGTGATAAGTGCCTCCTTTTATCATAACCATCAGAATTACAGACAAAAACTTGCATAATTTTTTGATAGACTCGAGCACCTCGGGTAACATCATGCTCCTTGAGATTTACTAGAAGTTAGGATTCAACCAATCCCTTTAAAGAGTAAAGTTATACAATTGTATAGATCAGTTGTGGACATAGTGGAATTCATGAATGATGTCCTGATTTAAATCAATTTAGATACTAGAATTCAACATCATGTGGATATGCTTATGTTCAATATCACTGCCAAATACAATATGGTGTTAGGAAGATATTGGAGTAAGAACCTGAATGGTTACATTGTTATAGATTCTTCCCATATGTGGTTGCCTTGGAGGGGAGTAGAAAATCAAATGTGGGTGGATAGTGAGCAGAGGCTCAAAGATATGATTACAGAGTACAATAGGCCCAATAAAATCCAATTTGTTGAAAATGATTTAGGGGTCTATAACTTTGACATAAAATAATCTATCGAAGAACCTCAAACTAAAAGCCTTTATTGTGGTGCTTTTGAAGAGGATAGTTTGGTTTGGATTCTAAAATTTGATGGATCTAAATCAAAACAAGGTGTTGGAGCTAGTATCAAACTTACATGTCCTAGTAGCAAGCCTATGCTAGCTACCTATATATTATAGTTTCTAGCCACCAATAATGTGGTAGAATATGAAGCACTCATTTTTGGAATTTAGTTGGCTTTGAATATGAAGGTTAAGTGTATAAAAGTTTTGGGAGACTCGAAGTTAGTGGTTAAATAAGTAAAATGACAATATGCATGTCACAATAAAATATTGTGCCTTTACAGGAGTAGAGTTAGGGATCTGATAGATGAGTTTGATGGTTTTAACATCTCCCTTATCTCTAGGAAATGCAATTGAATGGCAAATTATTTAGCCATTGCAGCAAGTATGCTCAATCCAATCGACCATAAAAAATGCAAAAAAAATTCAATTGAGCTAGTGCCCTATCCTTCAATACCAAAAACATTACCAATTTGCAAGTATTCAATAGTGATAGACACATTTTTAATTTTATCACTAACTCTGGTATTTTCAAAAATTAGGTGATAGATGAAGATAAGATAGGGCAGGAAGAAACTGACCTAAATAGTGAAATAGCCCAAATGATGAATACAATACCAAAGGATACTGTTTCATTGGAAAAGATATTTTATATCAGATATAAAACAAAAAGATGCAAAAAGGTATCACCCCCTAAAGAAGGATGCGATCTAATAAACTTAGGGAGTGCAAAAAATCTGTGAGAGGTGTTCATTTCTAAGGCATGTACAATTCAATAAAAGGATTCTATCACTCATGCATTAAGAGAGTATGTGGATTGCATAGCATGGACTTACAAATATTTGAAAATGTATGATCAGAATGTGATAATGCACACGATTCCATTAAAACTACAATCCAAACCTTTCAGGAAGAGACAAATACCTGTAAACCTGTTATTAGAGCCCCTAATAGAGAAAGAGGTGAAGAGATTTCTAGAAGTAAAAATCTTCTTTTCTATTAGGTATTCCACATGGGTTACCAATATAGTCCCAGTAAGAAAGAAGAACAGAGAGATAAGATTGTGTATTGGCTTTAGAAATTTGAATAAAGCTTCCCAAAAGGACAATTACCCATTGCCCTCCATCGATGAGATTTTGAAAATGGTTAATGGGTTGAAAATGATGTCATTACTAGATGGTTATTTAGGATACAATAAAATCCTTATCCACTCAAATGACATAATTAAGACAAATTTTACAACTAAATGGGGAACATTTGCATATAGAAGAATGTCATTTGGATTATTGAATGTTGGTGCCACTTTCCAATGAGCTATGGATTTTGCATTAAAAGGACTCATTGGTAAGTGCATCATTGTTTACATGGATGAAATTCCTATTTTTCTAAGAAGAGGGAAAATCATGTCAGGGATTTGAGGAATTTTTTCTAGAGATGTAGGGAACATGGGATCTCCCTTAATCCAAGAAAATGCATCTTTGGGGTAACAAAAGGTAAGGTTTTAGGGCACATTATTTTGAAGGAAGGAATTTCTATTGATACAGAGAGGATAGCTACTATACAAAACATCCCTCCACCCAATAGTAGAAAAGAGTTAAGATATTTCTTTGGCAAGATCAATTTCATAAGGAAGCTCATTTCAAGATTCACAGAGATTGCCAAACCTTTAAATGACATGCTAAAAAAGGATTCTCAGATTAAATGGACAAAAAAAAATAGGGATGCTTTCAAAAGCATCAAGGATGCTATCTCTAGGGCCCCTATTTTAGTTAGTCCAAATTATTCAAAGACTTTTTATGTATACATGTTTTCTTCAGATCATTCCTTTGTGAGTGTCCTAACTCAAAAGAGTGAAGGTAACATTGAAAACCTTATTGGGTTTTTGAGTGCTTCATTGAAGGATGCACAATTGAGATATGTCCTAGATAAACAAATGTATGTGCTATTCAAAACCATAGAGAAGTTTATTTATTACATACTATATAGTAGGGTTTTTGTTGTAGTTCCTGACCCTTGTCAAGTCTATGTTTTTACAAAATGAACTAGGTGAAAGATGGAGAAAATGGATTTCGACTCTCCAAGAATTTGATTTGGAAATCCAACCCATGAAAATAGTTCATGGAAAAGGTTTGGTCAAGTCAATCACAGAAATTGATCCATTAATATCATGCAAAAATTACAATGTGGAATACATAACTAAATATGATTGGTATGTTGATATCGTATATTTCTTTTTGAATGGTAAGTTTTCATTACATCTCACTTCTATTCAACGTAGATCTTTGCATTTGAAATATGTAAATTTTCTAATTAAGTCTGGTGTTTTGTATAGGAGGAATCACAACGGGATTTACCTTCTTTGTGTTAATCAAGAAGACATGAGCCAAGTACTTAAGGATTTCCATGGTAAGTATAGAACTGGACATGGGTCAGTAAATGCAACGACTCACCAGATTCTTAGGGTGAGATACTATTGGCCCCATATTTTCAAGGATGCACATGCTCATGTGTGATCCTACCATACATGTCAAGTGGCAGCCAATAGAGAAATAAATGCAACAATACCATTACAATCTATGGTAGAGGCAAGACCTTTTGCACAATGGGGACTGGATTTTATTGGGGTTATCAATCCCAACTCATATGATTATCATAAATATATCCTAAATACCATATATTACTACACTAGGTGGAATTAAGCAATCCCTACAAAGCATACTACCACTGATGTTGTTATTAATTTTTTAGAGGATTACATTGTGACTAATTTTGGCATACCCAATGCTATAGTAATTTATAATGGTTCTGCCTTTTCTTCTATGCAATTTACAAATTGGGTATATGATAAGGTAAGCTTGAAATTCTCTTCAAATTATTTCCCACAAGGTAATAGTTTAGCAGAATCCTCTAATAAAAATTTCCTATGTGTGATCAAAAATTTGCTTGAAAAGAACCCTAGGGATTGGCATAGTAAACTAAAGTTTACCTTTTTGGATGATAGAACCAGAACAAAAGAGTCAATTGGAACATATCCATATCACTTAGTCTATGGGAAAGATCCTATTTCTCACTAATTTAATATTGTAAACCCTTTTTGTGAAGGAATATCTTGGAATAGATAATCAAGTTGAAACTAGATTAATCCATTTAATGCATCTTGATGAGAAGAGAGAGGAATCCATGCTTTACTTTAGTAAACATCAAGATATAGTAAAGATATGGTTTAATAAGAGGTCTATGATCAAAATATTTAAAATATCAGATCTAGTTTTGTTGTGGGATAAAGGACATGAAAAGAAAGGGGATCATGAAAAACTTGACTATTTGTGGTTGGGTTCGTATCAAGTTTTTGAAATCGTAGGTAAAAACAGTTTTAGAATCAAAACATTAGATGGAAAGGATGTGTTTTTGCCTATTAATGGGTTGCATCTAAAGCACTATTTAAAACATTGAAATGTGTATAGGCATGTTGTATATGTATGTATGCCTGATATTTTAATTTTGTTTTTTATTGGATTGTTTGTGTGGTTTAGTTGTTGTGAGCATGTCATTTATTATTGGTTTGTTTTACATTAGAGTGTGGTCTATTTATCTCTTTGGTGTATTGGGTTATTCCTTTGTATTGGGGTAATGTTTCATGATCATTAACTTTTGGTCTCTAGCTCATTTTGGTGATTTTTTATTTAGTAGGTTGGAGTATCTAATCTAAAAATAGGTGAACTCGAGAAAAGAGGGATGAGTTATTTGGTGATCATGCTTAGATTTTAGGACTAAGATGGTGAAAAGTGGAACAATGAAATATTTTTCTAAAGCTCCACATGTAACTCACATACATTAAATGGTATTTATGGAATTATGAAGGATGAAATTATATTGATTTGTAACCCTAGGTGAAAATCTAACATGCTCCACTTGTAGGTTGCCTAATCCCACTGATGCTTGAAGCTTTTCCAGGTTTTTTATTTTGAAAAAAAATCATATATATAAAAAATAAGGATTGGAAAGCTTGATCAAATCAGTCACAAGATCTAGATAAACTCTATTGGGGCTATGGACTCCTGATCGGTAGTAGGGCTTTATCTAGACATAGCTCGAGTAAAAGAAAATACTCTACAAAGCGTTAAGCAAGCACAAGGGTGAGTTAGATAAATCCCACTAGGGCTATAGACACTTGACTAGTAGTGGGGCTTTGTCTATAGCCATTTTCATTATGAGCGATACTTCATAGCCTAATGGAAAAAGGGATGATAGAATCTAGAGGATTTTTAGAGATGCAAGAATGAATCACTTTTGCACACACTAAGAAAAGGTAGATGGATTAGTTGTTTGGTTTGAATCTATTTATCCCCACCTTCTTGGGACATTGCTAAATAATTTATGTTTCTCTAATCTTGTGTGTTCTTGTTTCAGGTTGGGTTCTTCACCTGAAATGCTTAGAAACATTTCCTAGCAGAGTCACCATTTATTGTGGTTGTTCCACAACGTACCCCAAAATTGGGGACCCACCTTTCATTTGTGTATTTAGGTATTTTATTTCATTTTGAGGGGCTAGTGGGTTGCTTGAATTTAGGTTGTAGTTTTTGTTAATTTGTTATTTGTAATGCTTGATGATTTTTTATTGTCAATTTGTTGTCGATGATTTTTATCATTATTTTTCTATCGACGATTTTTATCGTCATTTTTTTGTCAATGATTTTTATCATCATTTTTATGTTAATGATTTTTATCATCATTTTTTTATTGATGATTTTTATTGTCATTTTTCTATCGATGATTTTTATCAACATTTTTTTGTTGATTTTTATCGTCATTTTTCTATCGATAATTTTTATCGTCATTTTTCTATTGACGATTTTTATCGTCAATTTTGTTGTTAGTGATTTCATGGTTAAATTTGGTGTTTTTTTTTCATTTACATATTCAAATTATATTTTAAAATAAAAACATTAATATATATATGTATATATAAAAGTTTAAAATAAAATAATAATATATATATAAAAAGAAAAAAATTGAACTTTTTTTTTTTTATATATGTAATTATACATATGAAATAAAATTCAAAATTGAATAAGAGTGAAACATAAAAACAACAAAATAATAAGGCATGGTTAATCAATTGATAATCACCATATGATAGACTTGTGTTAATTTAACCTTTAAAGGTGTTATTTTATAAATTAAATTTTTTATGTTGAATCCACTGATGATTGTATGGTTGTTCACTATTGTAGGTGGTTGAGTGGCTATGTTTGATGTGGACAACGACACCAGGGACATGATGTTAGACTAAATGGGGCTGGCTAGTGAGTGTTGGATGAGGCAATGAATATAGGTGCTAATATGGATAGGTGATGTTGATAAAGAGGTGACAATATCCCATAGATATGATGACTCCACACATGGTTTGGCCATTTAAACAGGCATGGGAACATAAAAAAGAAATTGAAGAATCCTTTGAATATTAATGTGGAATGCACATGAGGGCAGCTTGTACCAAGGACCCTACCTTAAGCATTATGCATGTAAGGTTTGTTGGGCCAGTAGCGAAGGATGCAGTTTCAAAAGCAGATGGGAAGCCTAGCAGAGGATATTCATTTGGAAGACATGGGTACTCATTTTTGAGTGTGATAGAGATAGGATTGTGATGGCAAACGTACAAAGAAACCATAGGTAGATGTCTACATCATGGACATACGTTCCTCGATATGTAGGCAATATTCATATCCCAATAGTGTAGGTGTGGTGGTGATTGATGGAGGAGGAAGACTATCATTGTTGTCAATTCGAAGTAGCTCATAGTGGCAATAGTGTAGATATCTGTTGGTAGGGGAACAATTAATTTCAATGGTAACCTGACATGGTTCACTATAGATGTGAGGATATCCTAGAGAGCATTGTGGATTTGACAAACTTCAACTAGGCAAGAAATACGGTAATGAAATGGTGTTGAACACCAGGATTGGTCATGACTAGTTTCAATAATAACAAAGACTACATATTTTTAATTGCACATATTATTACAAATGGTATACATGAACCCCTATGACCGGTAGGAATGACACAACCAGTGAAGGGTAAAAATCCCTTTTTTATTTAACTTAAGCACATAAGGATACATTGGTGGCATCATCTAAGACTAAAATACATGAAAAATCATCGTAGGGGAGCTTGATTAAAATTTAAAAAATTAAAGAAAAGTCTTCACCAAACTCTATCATAGGATTGAGCAGTATCGAAGGCATCCAATGGTCGAGATAAACTAAGCCTATTGCAGTATTAAATGAATGAAGATAGATGATTATGGCACCAAGTGTGAAAATGAATGCAGAAGTACTGGTGGGATATGAAAATATCATAGTGGATCTGAACTGAAGGATGAGATAAATTCATTGGCGAAGCCCACCGCATGGCATTGTTAACTGTGAAGCACACCAGGCATGGATTTTCTAAGGAATTATAGATGGAATACAACCATAATTTTTGAGGGAAAACACACAACGTAATGGACAATGGGCCCATATACAAATATAACAGATTTATGTAGTGGATATTATCATCTAGGAGGTGTTATGACAAGGCCAGACAACTTGTTTGCCATCATGGAGGATGTTCAATTTTGAGTATGAGGCATTTTCATGTTAGAGATAATCCAATATTTGTTCTAATAGGGCAAGCAGGCTTTGTGATCATTTATAACAGAAATAATGCATGAGGAACATAGAGGGCATTGGTAAAACGTACATGTGGATGATGCAACAACAATGGAAAATGACACAAGTCTAAAATACATGTGTAATTACAATGTTCTAGCCTAGCGAACAATGGTAGATTTGTTAGAGGATATGTTAGCAATGACAATATTAAACAGAACCATTAGGGCTATGAGTGTTGGATGTAGAGGAATTAAGTGAAATAGGAGAGGTTTTTTTTACCACCACAAAATCCTAAAATCCTATACACCTGCTTTATATTTCCAAGCACCAAAGTATGGGAAGGTTAAAAGGTTTTTCTTTCAAAGATCGAATAAAAAGTGGGTAAATGCAGGGTTTTCCCAAGCATCATGCCCACTGTGATGGGTGTTTTTTGATATCAGAATACCCTAGCATAGAGAAAGAAGAGGCAACTCGTAGGCACAAAATGAAATGTGAATTTTTGGAAGGGCAATACAGTGGCTGTGTAGGGGTACGTCGCCATCAGTAACGAATAGGGAGATGTCATTTTGCTATCTATGTTGAACCATAGTGATCTTCGTAGTGGTGAATATGCATGGTTGGTGTCCCCTGTGATGTGATTCTAATCATGTTCAAGGTTTGTGGCATAGGGTGGCTTGATATGTAGTCATGAAAATCCAATTTCAGGGCCAAGATTTTGGCCTTCTATTCCCTAAAGTATTATATTTATCAATGTTTCTTTTTACATTATTCAATGTAAAGGTATGGCATTAAAAAAATATATTTGAATTTTACTGCTTTATATATTATAATATATAAAAAGGGAGTTATAAGGGAAATAAAACATTGAATATATTTTATTTTTTTGTTATATATTAAAATATATGAAAAAGGATTTATAAGGATATATAAAAAAAATGTAAAATAAAATAAATATGAAAATAGAATATTATTACCCCTTTGTTATTTTTTTAATCTAGGGTTATTAGAGTCATGGGGATATATAAGGAAAAGGGAGAATATTTTACGAATAAAGTAAAATGAATAGGTAAATTAGGGAAATGAAGGCCAAGAGTCAAATTTATTTTATTATTTAAGCCTAAGAAGTTTCTGTAAGAAGGGCTGGAAATTTTTGTAAAAAATTATTTTTTTTAAATCGAATGCATACATTTTGGCAGGCATACACTTTGTGAGCAAAAGTATAGGATATTTTTGGTTGAGGATTATTGTGTTTATTGTTTATTCTATTAATGCATCTTATTTTAATTTGTATCTACGTATTAAATGCCTTTAGGGGGTTATACCAGGTGAAGATTAAAATTTATGCAAATATTATTGAGTCCTTTGAGTCTTGCACTTGATCTAATATGATTGTGTTTTATGTAGGTTTGCTTAGAATGGGTTACCTTCAAACTTGTCTCATAATCTATGGTTTTGCAGGGTAGAGGAGTGTGATACCAGGTTTTATATGTATGTTTTACCCACTTTGGTGTAAATAGATTAAAATTTATTTTTGTAACTTGTTTATTCTATTTTGCGGAAAGTTATTTTTTATCTATTGCTTTCCATTCTCATTAATTTTCTAGAATTTCATTTCTTTCATTCTGATCCATTGTAGAATTTTAGTTCTTTCATTCTGGTCATTTTCCAGGATTTCTTCATTTTGTTTTCAATTCTTTCCATTCTGGTCATTTTCCAAAAAAATTGCAACTTATTTTAGTTATTTCCATTATGGTCCTTGTCCAATTTTTTTTTAAATTTTCTATTTAGTTTATTTACATTATGTTTCATTTTCTAGAATTTCCTACACTGTCAATTCATTCATTTGCATTTTAGTCCTTATTCAGAATTTTTGCACCTCCAAATTGCACCAAATTTGTTCAATTTTCCAAATTTAAATTCAAGATAAAATCAATCTATGAGGGAGGGTAATAACACCTACTTTACATCAATGGCAAATAATGCAAATGAAGGCTAACTTTCTGAATGATTAACATGTTCAAAGTCTAACCTATAATTTAGTAGAACACTCATAATGAAGATAAAATGAATCTACTAACTATAAAATGAATCTCACATTAAAGGCATGGAGTTTAAAATGAAGTGGACTATTCCACACATCTTTTCATTTTTACACCTTTAATTTGAAAATAAAATGGGCTTCTAACTGGGATTCAAGGTAAGATAGATTAATTCCAAGAACATTAAAGGAATCTCTTTTCACATGAGCAAAATTCACATTCACTTTAAATATTAAGGAAGGAAATCACTAAGCATGTATGAATTAAACCATCAAGACCCCTTGTTAACTGTCACTTGTAGGTTATTGAGCTAGTTATAGCATATATTATCTCAAATGATCTTTGATTTCACATATATATGTAGAATGCTTGTGTAATAGAACCTTGGAGAAATTTGAGTTTTCACTTAATTTCTTTGCAAGAGAGAGTTTTAAATTTAATACTTTGATTGTGGTGACCATTTTGCAATAGGGAAAAATATTCACTCAATAGATCTTTTATTTTGGATGAAGGCTCTTGAGGTCTTTTATTCTAGATCAAGGCTCTTATGGACTTTTCTTTTGGATCAAGGCTACTATGGATTTTTTTCTTATGAAGTTGTTCAACATATAAATGAAAATATTTTATCTCTAGACTTCACCATTATTCTTTTCCAGAATATTCTTCTAAAGTATTTTTGCAACAACTAATATTTGCACTATGAAGGAACTCCGACCTTTAGGTAATAAAGTTGAGGTCTCCTAGATTTATGTTGTAGGAGGTATCCCAATAATCTGAGTATTAATTCCCTGTAATAAAAGAAAATTTCAAGTAAGTACTTCCAGATATCTTAGATTCACTAGTTTATTCATCAACCTAGTAGATCAAATGTTGAGTCCTAGTCTTCACAAGTTTCCTTCAACTTTGCAAAAATACTCTATCCCTATGCAATATCAGTATTTATAAAACTAATATTTCAACCTTCACTTGTAACTCTCCATAATTCTACCACCTACACTCTTCTGAGAAATTTTGATAGTAACTGGTCCAAAGGTATATCAAGTTCTCAAAAAACTTAGGATCAAATAATAATGGTGGTTTCCAGATAGACCCACTGTGGTTTGATCTACCATAGCTTTGATACAATTGTTAGATTTTGATGCCACATACATTAGGAGATACCAATCATAAGATATATAAAGAAATAAAATAGATCTACGATATGACTTAAATCTATAAATGGAAATGGCAAAAATATTGCAATAGTAGCAATGGAGGAAATGGGTACTCCATACAATATGCTACTACTCTATGAGGGAGATCTAAGCTTATAGCTCATACAATATCCTACTGCCTATCTACCACACACTATGATTCTCCTTTATGATGTTGTATGATGATTCTTCTAATGTTACATCTATGGCCATTATATAGGAAGATATATTCCATGGTCGAAACTCTATCTAGTTGTACAAGTGGACACCTTGCACATTACAGTCTTGCACATTGATACTTGTGCATTTATTACATTTCATGAAGTAACTAGATAAATTCCTCCTAAAGTAGCGTAATGT
Source organism: Wollemia nobilis (assembly GCA_028583015.1). Classification (NCBI taxonomy): domain Eukaryota; kingdom Viridiplantae; phylum Streptophyta; class Pinopsida; order Araucariales; family Araucariaceae; genus Wollemia; species Wollemia nobilis. Next base: position 4,121,997 of record JAQPPZ010017000.1, on the reverse strand, counting down.
CCTATGTACCAATAAAGGTACATTTAAATGACCCAAATATTGTAATATGCTCTATTTCTAACATAATATTCATCATAATATTGATCATATAGAAATATGAGATAAGTGTTGAATGAATTATCCCACTAGGTATTCCAAAAACTCATGTTCTATGATCCATCCAATGGATTGATATGTACCTTAGACCATGGCCAAGTTTGAATGGCTTAGAATTGATTCCTTCTAACCTCTAAAGAAGTTGAATTCCTTGTAATGCAAAGAAAAATAAAACAAATGGAAGAATATTAAAGAGAGAAATGGATGTTTAGAAAGAGGGAAGGAAGAGAAACAAGGATTTAAGTATGGACAACATTTGACTAGCAAAATTACCACATCTTGTATAAAGCACAATGCAACTTGACTACATATAGAGTCTAATGGATCAGTCACCAAGTAAAGAATTTTATAATGTAAATTAAGCTTAGATTGTTCCCTTTACTTCTCAAATAGTCCTCAATGATAGTACAAATAATAACTATGGCCTAATATAATTGACCATGATAGAATTATACAAATGAAAGTAGAACACAATGATTAAATGCTATGCATCCCTAATTTACCAACAAACCAAAGTGATAATGCAAACAATAAATTAGGCCTAATAGAATAGACCACCCACAAAGCTTTTATAGAAATATCTAGACACTCTAAAGAATGCATTAATGAAAGAATTCAACAAAAATTTTGAAAATGCTGAATAAATATCGTACATCTATGCAATGATATAAAGAACATACTAGATAGCAAATTATGTAACCATGATGATAAAACAAGATATGAAATAATGGTTCCCTTTTTATTAATATCAATTATATCCTTCAAGAGGGTTAAAATGTGATTCCATTGAGGGATTTCCTACCAATTTGATACAAATATTTACAATAATAAAAAGTAATCTAGGTGTATCTCGTAGGATCTCTCTTGCATATCACAAATTGATTATTGATAGGTTCTTGAGACTATCACAATGTATGATGATGAAGGATGAAACTTTAGGTTGTTGTTGCCTTGTAAAGACCTATAATCTGCACACAAAAATATCTAAAGAGCATAAAAGGCATATGAAGAGCCTTTTAAGATAAGGCCCATATCCATGATAAATAAAGTGATAAAGAAATTAAAATATGACAAATATATGCATGAAAATGAAATCTAACTATGCTAAATAGTAATCAAAATATTGCTAAATCTAATGAAAGCAAGAAAATAGGAAATGGATTTCAACCCATGAGTACATCTCTATGTGGGATGATATTGCCTACTGGCTATCTCTTAGAGAGATGATCATACCTACAAGCCATATTTGAGTGATATGACCGCTAAACAAAGAGCAATTTCCATGTGTTTGATACGAGGTGATACCAGGTTTGATCTATGGATTAATTGATGTTCTTGGTGTGCTCGTGAGAAATGAATTAGGGGTGGGATCTAACACTGAAGCAAGGATGTTGGGTGTTACAAGAATTATGAATTTGATCTTCAACCTTTGATATGGTCCATTGGCATGTTTGGAAGCTTCAAGGTTGAATTTTGGTAGCACTTCGTTGCTTGGAGAATATGAGCTCTTTGGTTCTTCAGTTTTATAGAACTTCATTGCATTAAAGATTTTGATTTTTTAATGTGGGCTAGGTGCTATTATATAAACTTCCCAATGGGATTCCAAGATTTTAAGTGAATCCAAGAAGCAATTAGTTTCAAGAAGAGTAACTACCCTTTCTTGAAAATTGTCATGCAATTGCCTTTGTTATACCGTTATGTCCAATTGGCACATGAACCATTGTGGGAACTTGCTTCTAGAATGACCATCATAGGGTGAGATGATCATTACTACAGTCTGTATCAAGGTGACATGGTCATTGGTTAGGGGCCATCTCAGGGTAAGATGATCACTAAGGAGGCCATCCTTTGGAGGGACGGTCTTGGCTACAAAGGGAAATTCCTCCATATTTGACTGGTGAAAACCATTGTTAAGCCCTAGGTCTACCCAATGTGGGTCATATGGCCTTAAAAGAGTTCTTATAGGTAGTATTCTCAACATGAAATATTTTAAGTTCCTAAAAAATTACTACCAAGGGTCAAAAAACAAGATTATTCATTAATAAGTAGAGCAAAATTGAATATTATACAATAGGCAAACACTCAAATTTTTGACCCTCAAACTGAGAAGAATTAATATATTTCTAGTTTTTAAAATACTAGCATAGATAATGATTACAAGGATGGATTTTCATAGGTCTAACAAGAATAGTAATAGCTTGACCCAATCCAGGGCTTGTGCTTGATCAACACACTCAAGGGAGTGGATGTTTCTCTCCTACTTTGTCATTGTCAACTATTTTGCACCAACAACCCATCACCACCTTTAGTAGTCATATGTCTTTAGTAGGCTCAAGTACCTTTAGAATGATCAACTCATATCAATTTACCTTATTGTCATACCAACTACTAGATTTGCAGGTACTTTTATCAATGGTTATTAATACTATGGTAGGCTCTAGAAGATCGGTTGTTATTTTCTTGTCTAATTGCTTCATTATATATGGTTGAAAAGTGTCTATGTGGACCATACATTTGATGCACAAGATATATAGTGGAAGATACTTTTATGGGATTCCTCATATTTTATCTCTATTTATTGTAGGATTTTAATTTTCAATGGGATCTTATGTACCTGACCATGACTTTTTAGAGGCCTTGCTATCATTATAATTCCAATCAGCCACTAATTTAATCTTAGTGGATGAATCCTCTATATACTTAGAATTATATTACTTTTGAATATCCTTAATTGCTTTGTTCTAGACTATTCAAGTCATTATTTTTGCAAACCTCTAACGACCCTTGTCCCAAAATCTAGAGTAGCCAAATTTTAGGCTTTGTACACTACCTTTTTATTTTTGGCTAGGCTTTATGAGAAGGATATCAATACTAGCAATGCTTCCTTGTAACTAAGAATAAAAAAATTGCAAACATGATAATCCAACAATATTTCTAGAAAACCTATCCATGTAGGAGTTCTAATGGGCCCAAAGTATGATGTGAATAACTTCCTAGGTCTAAATACATATCAATGCATCATAAATACAAATTATTTATCAATTTTTATAATAAATGTTTCTTCTAATCCTCTAAGATCTCTCGATATACCCAAAGGCATGTGCGAGTCCATAGTCATGTAGGGATATTGTTTGAGGCCTAGGTATTAGAGTATGATCACCTGTAACCTGTCTATATTCTTTATGGTAAATCTAGATTAGTCAATAATATCAACTCTCTAATTTCCTAAAATAGGGTTTCCAACCTTAAAATTTAGGGAAAATATATTTTGTTGTTATATGTAGGTTGTTAGGATGATTGCAACACAAAATTTAAAGGTAAAAAATTATGATATATTGGGAATTGTAGAAAAATATAGAAATATAAGAGAAATAAATTATACCAAATATAATGAAGTGGAAAACAAACTATGACTATGGATGACAAAGGAAAAAATAAAAATTAATAATCTTTCTACTAAACTAAAATTATCCCTATATGATGCTCTAATACTAGGTGTGATAGCTTTGGATGCAAAATTTAATGGAAATAGAACATAAATTCCCACAAAACATAAATAATTTTAATATAAATCTAAAATATTACACTGCATCATATGCTACTTTTAGGTATTTATACACCCAATTTTGCATGCATGGTTAATCTTCAATATTACAAATATCTTTGTCAATTAGCCTTTCAACCAACCAAATTGAATCAACTTCTCTTAAGCATATATTTAAAGAATTTATTTACAAAAGATAAAAAGGTTGGGGCATAAATAATAAAACAAATGGTGCTTTCATTTCCTAGTGGCTACTTTGCCAAACTATTCAATTTTAACCTTTCTTATTTAATTTTGAGCCTCAATAGTCATGCGGTAAAAGAATTGATGGTGCTTTCACCATCTAGTACTTTTTATTGTCATGCACCAAAATTAAAAAATTTGAATTTATATCCATCTCATTTTTTTTCCATTAATAAACAGACCCTCAAAAATTTGACCCACAACTCCTATAGAAATCCTAAATCCAAGAAATTACATTCTCATATTCTTCCATTATTGGCTTCTTGATCTCTTTCAAATCCTTACCCTCTCCAATATTTTCATCTTCAATACAATTCTTCCCCCAAGGATCCCTGAATTTCTATAAAATTAACAAGTCAAGTGACCCTTTCATTAATATTTTCAAGGCAACAAAATTTTACCAAAATCTCTATAATTTATGGTAATTTGTTATTTGCATGACAAGATTATGCCAAACTCTTGCCATAATCTTGTGAAGTAAATCCTTCAAAAATTATATTTCATGTTCTTTACAAGCATTCAATATCTTGTGAAGTAATCAAGTCTCCAATATTTATTCAAGTAATCTAAAACAATCATCAATTCTCCAAGAATAAAGCAACCAAGCCCTTGATATTAAGTATTCATGTGTCAACAAAGAAAGTTAGCAATATTTCAATAATCATCCATAAATAAGGGGAAAATGAACTTGTATCTTAGGTTGTGATCTTTCCCCTTATTTGCTTTTAGTTTTTTTTAACCTTGTAGCTTTAATATTTTTGTCTTGATGCATTTAGATCTAATATTGCATCTTTCACTTGCATTTAATTAACATATAATTTTAACATTTAAATCTTCATTTCAAGTAAGAAAATATCTATCTCTCTACTAGTAAATAGGGTCTTTGTACTCTCAAGTCAGATCCCTTCTTTGTTGTTATCATAATCTTAGCCTAGCTTACATTTAATCTTGGTGTTCTTCTCTCAAAAGCAAAAACATCACTAGGCTATACATCAATGGTGCTATCACTCATTTATTTATAGAGAACAAAAGCACTAGTGGTGCTATCATGACCTAGTGGCACTTTTACCATCAATCATTTACATTATATATATTTTTTGTTTTTCTACATAGGGTCATGATTTTTATTCAAGGAATTTTGACATCCTCTACCATCTCAGACATGCCCATAAATCACTAATTCTATCTATTTATCTCTATTTTGTAGGTTAATGAAAGCACCATTAACAAGTTAAAGCATTGGCAATGCTTTTTATCTTTAGCGATGAGTTTGCCTCTATGGCAAAAATAGGTTCTTCTACCCCAAATATTTTCCAATTAAGCATTTAGAACTCATATTTTACTTGATCTCTAATTATACTAGGTTCTATATTCTATTAAATAGCAAAATAAGCAAAGGAAAAAAGAAATAACTAGTTTAGTCTTAATCATATAGGGGACCAAATTAATTGTTAATATTTAACATTTAATCAAAATCACATATAGTTGTACCATAGGACTTGTTTGCTAAAATATCTTTCACCCTAACCTCTTAAATATAAATCACTATTTCCTTCTTCATAAAAGGTAAAATATATTTTATATTAGATTTTGGCTTAGACAAATATGTATTTTAGGAGAAACATAGATGTTATTAAAATAATCTATAGAAGGCATTGATTTTTGCATTTGTATGATGTGTTAGGGCTAGATTATATTTTGGCTTAGACAAATAAGGATTTTAAGAGAAACATAGGTGTTCTTCAACTAATCTATTAAACACAAAGTATAATCAAAATTCCCCTAGTCTTAAGGTAATGTAGAGAATACCTTCATGATACTTCCCCCTCTTCACTTCATCACATTTTGGTGATCCTGACATGAACACCACCATGGATCCTAAGATCTCATTTGTCCAAGATAAACCTTAATAAAAATTTAATTAATACAATTAATCTTATTTTTTTACATTAGATCACAATAAATATATGATAATAAGAACATAACCAATTTTTAGTACCACTAAGTATCTTCACAATCCTTTGAGTAACTATTATACACTTTAATGGGCTATATTGGGTATATAGAGATCCTGGACCACCAACTACCCACATAGGATCTCATGCTTACCTACACCTGGTAAGGAATATATTCTAGTGGGCTAGTGCTAGTCATAAGGAGTTATACTATTACCCCTCACATATCATATTGGCCATGTATACAACTGGTCACTTTCATGTATTGTTGGTAATCTACATATTGGATTTCTCTCATGTACTGATAGGTATATAGAGTAGAGCTAGGTATAGGAATCTTCAGTATATAGGGAGGCCCTTGAGATATATAGATCAAATTTAGCATATCGTGAGAAGGTAAAATAAGGTTGCTAAAACATCTTCTATTTCTTATTGAATCAACTCTATAGACATAATTAATTGAACCCTTCTATTTTCCAATCCCATGGCCAAGATATGCTACAAAACCATATTTCTACTCATTAATTAGCCATTAACCCTAACCCTTTGGTGGAAGATCATGAAGACCAACCCACCTTTAAGAACCCAAAATTCAAATAATGATTCTCCTCCCTTAGGTTATATAACCCCTATCCATTATGATCAAGGGAGAGTGGTTTTCAAATTGATTACACATAGAGCTTTCTTTCTACAAAAGCATAAGCAGTTTATGGATTTTTTTTAAAGAAGCTCATGACAACCTATGCATATCTAGAGGGTATGGTTCACTTTTGAACCATCCCTAATAGCCTATATTAAACTATGTTAGCTTTTGATGTAATGAGCACTAGGAGATAGCAATCACAAGATGCAGAATAATATGAAAGAAAGTAAATATGCTAGATGACTGAAATATGCAATAAATAGAAATGATATAAAAGAATACAATGTAGCTATGGAGGAAATGAACACTCCATTAATAAAGCTACTGAACTACATTACACCCATCACCAATGGATGGTGATACACATAGAACTATACTAAGCACTAAGCTACACTATCTGACTATGTCCCTCGACTCTATATCTACCTAATAATGAGGCCTTCCTTATATAGGTAAAATAGGTTACTTGGCCAACACTCTACCTAGTTGTGCAAGGGACAACTTGCACATATACAACTTGCACATTGACACTTGTGCATTTATTACATTGCATGAAGTAACTAGATAACTTCCCCCTAAAGTAATCTAATGTCCTAAGTATGTATCTTGGAAGATACATTTACATGACCCAAATGATGGAATATACTCTATTTCTAACACCCCTCTGTATTACATTATTTGGGTATTGAAGACTTTAGTCTTCAATATGGATCTTCTTCTTCTTCATCCTGAACTTTGTATTCTTCCTCTGCATTCTTTGTGTTCAGGTTCAACAGGTAATTTGTGTCTTCATATGATGCAAAGTAAGCTGGAGTTGAAGCTTCTTCTTTCAATTGACTTTGCATTGTATTCCTCCTTTATTGATGATCTTTGGCTTGTTCAAAGCAGTCTTGATCTGGTTCCTCTTCTGCTGCTTCAGTCTTCATGTCATGGCCTCTTTTAGTATGTCTCTTCTTCCTTTTTCTTCTTCTCTTCCTATGATTCTGCTTTGATGCTGGTGAAATATCTGCTTTATAACAAGTTAGTCTATCATCACAATAGTATTGTTCTTTATTACCAGCTTGTTTCTTGTGTTGAGTAAGTACAAACACAATTAATGATAGATAAATCATCAGACATTCTTCTGGTGAAAATATAACCAATATTTGTGAGTTCCACCATGTTGTGAAGAGAATTTCATGAAGATAGTTAATCAATATTGTAAAGCTACCTTCTTTGGCTTCCTTAAGAAATAAGGAGAATTTCTCTTTGTCATTAGAGGGTAGATACTCATATCCTTCTAGAGTATCTATTAAGTTTTGAGAGTAGAATTCTACTTCATGGAATAGTTCTTCATTATTGAAAGCTTTTCTCAAAATTTCATCCATGATAGAATAGTGATTCTTAGAATTGAAAATTTGATAGAATCTTGGTAGTCTATCTTATAGCTTTCCTAATTGAAGTATATAAGCTTGATTTGATGAAACCTTTATTAATCCTTAGATTGTAGGCTTCCTTATGTCTCCCTAATTTTAGGTTTTTGAAGAAAGCTTATATCTTCCCAACTTGATAATCTTTGATGGATATTATTATTATCAAGTTTTGTAGAATGCCTTATGACTCCCTAATGTTTTTGGAGTATGATATAGTGCTTTTGTAAAATATAGTTCAATTTTGGTTGATTTTGTATAAATTTTGTAAAGATCAAAAATCAACTTCTTAACTCCTTATTACTCCTATTGAACTAAGCACTTTTCAATTTTGAAGAGGTTTTAATGTTGGATTTCTTTTGTCCCTTTTTGAGAAATTTTTGAGACAAGAATATAAATTTCCAACTTTGAATAAAATATCTTAATAACCCCTTTTTGTAACCCTTAGGATTTTATTCAAGTGTTTCTAATTTCCAATAACCTAGTTTGATGTTGTAACCCTTATCACTCCCAAATTTGGAAAATTAGAACACATTAATATTTGCAAACATTAAATGGATTAATTCCAAGTAGTATCCCTTATTTCTCCTAAGTTATATTTTGCAAATATTATATTAATTTCCCTAAGTTTTGCTTTCAAATAAAGATTGATTTCATTTAATATCTCAACCTTAACATATAACCTTATAACTCCCTTTTTTAAATGAAAGCAAATTAGATGAGGAAATTTTGATTAAGGCTTTGTACCTTTATGAAGTCGGATGAATATGGTAGTAATATGTCCTTCTTGAGCATGAATTCCCCAAGGTGTGCTTTGGATTTAATGCTATCCTTTAATGTTAGTTGATCAAGAGTGCTTTCGAATACTCTCGACTTGCTCTAGATTAGTGTTGAATCACTACCAAACTACCACCGAGCTTCTATAGAACTATTGTTGATCTATCAAACTACCATCAATATGCTATTGAGTAGCTTTCAAACTACTATTGTCTTACTTTTCCAAGGTCCAAGGCACCTTTAATATGTGATCAATTGAGTGACAAGTATCATGGCAGAATTTTTAACTCTCCATGGATGCTTCGACTATTTGGTGGAGATGTCAAACTCACTCCATTGCTTGTGATAAATGTCACCTTTTGGTTGAGATATTTTTATTCCCCTTTGAGCGTTGTCCAAGAAATACTTCTTCTTCAACATCTACGAGACTTCCTTGTTGTAACGGATGTATATCAAGCTATTAGTTGTACGTAACTCCTCTTCTGCATGGAGTATGGGTACCAAGAGAGAATTGTAACATCTTCTTTGTGAGCATTATTTAGAGTTTCTCTTGAAGAATGACAAGTGGTATCTACATGCCCTTGTCTTTATCAATACTTTCTTGAAGGCTCTCCAATGCATTTTCCACCTTGTTCTTTGTTGTTCTATGTAGATGCTGAAATATCTCCAACCAAGCAAGCTTATGGTGGAGTTATGGTGGAGATATGGAGGAGCTTTGGTGGCCCTTGAATGGAGTCCGAATGGTAGTGCTTGGATGAAGACTCCTTGATGCTCCACTTATGGTAGAAATGCTCCTTGATTGGACATAGCTTGCTTTGATAGGAATGCTCCTTTGCTTTGATGTATGCTTGCTTTGATAGAGATGCTCTTTTTCTTTGATGTATGCTTGCTCTTTTGCTTTATACACTACTTGATTTTCCCCTATGCCTTGTCTTCTGCAGGTTCGGCCATCCAAGATATGTAGAGGATGAGCCAAAAGAGAGGCTCTTTGATATGCTTGGAAGAGTGATAGTATTCAATGACATTTGGCTGATTCAACCTACTTGTAGTGTGCCTTTGAGGCACTTTCCAATCTACCCTTTTTCTGCATAGAATGAGTTAGAGTAGTGCAACTCAATGTATCAATATCTGTAAATAAGATACCTTTTGCACCTTTTCTTGCACTCCCTTTTTGCAGGTCTAGTATTCTGATTTGTATGGTAGAATTTTGAATGCAGTGTAGGGTTTTGAGGTTGTATTTTTGCTTAGACACCTTCCCCTTTTTTCTTGGATATTATGATGACAAATCCAAGCTTAGATAGAAGTAGATATATGATGCAATTTTCTGCACTTTTATCCTTGCAATTAACCCTGTAATGCTTTGGATTTGAGACTCACCAAGTCTCAATATTTGAAGCTTCTACTTCTATTTTTGGTTAGTTGTATTCTTCTCCAAGTTTTGGAGGATTCTAACCTATTTTGGTGGCTTCTCTTGGCCACAATATGTTGCATATTTTTGTGCTTTAATAGTGTCTTTAGACACTTGATACAAATCAGATTTTGTGCCCTTCAAAAAACACAAAACTAATTTATTTTTTAGAGTAGTATAATAGTGCAAGTATTTCACTTTTAATGCACTAATATTACACCTTATCACTCCAATCAACTCTCAAATTAATGCACTAACAATTTACTACAACTAATCAAGAATAACCTAAAATGAATCTTTAAGAGTTATTCTACAATTTCACTACAATTAATATTGTAGGACTTAGTCTTATTTTTCTTTTTCAAAGTAGATGATAGGTAGTTGATAGAAGCAATTTTGAAATCTAATCAACTCCTAATTAATGTGCAAATGAACCTTAAAAATAAATTTTTCTTTTTGCACTTTTGAAGACTGTAATCCAATTTTCTATTTGCAACTTTAATCCAAATTTAGGTGCTTCTAACAAATCTGATAAGTAAACCAATTAATGAATCTACTTGCACCAATAAGTTGCATACCTTTTTTATAGCTCTTTTATCACTTCTATAGAGGATGTAGATCTTGGTGTCTAGGATCACCAAGTTGTTGCTATGAGTATGACCTTGCAGCTCTTTGTAGACTGTCCTGAATAACTCCTTCTTCACCAAATGATGGTCTTAAACTTTCTTTCATGAGCCTAGGATTTGGTGGCTTGTTCTCCTCTTGTGTTCTCCTCCTTCTACTATATATTTGGAGAAGTCTTTGTCTCTGAAGTGATGCCTTCTTGTTATGAGAGGTAATCTTCAAATATTCAATATTTGGTGAGCTTCTTCTATCTTCAAGTCTTCTTGTCAAATTTTGACTTCAAGCAGGATCTTCTTCTGATATTTGGCACTCCTTGCTAAATTCTTCTTCACATATTTGGCACTCCTTGCCAAATTCTTCTTCACATATTTGGCACTCCTTGCCAAGTTTTTATTTTCCTTAAATTCTTCTTATAATTTGGCACTCCTGCCAAATCTTCTTCTCTTGGGCTTGTTGTCGGATGGTGATAATTGTCCCAAGTCCTTCACTATCAGGGGCTTCTCCTTGGTAGTGGATTTCTCCAATGAGTTCTCCTTTGAGAATATCTTAGTAAGGCTCTCCTAGACTTTTTATGGATGCTCGATAAGACCTTCCCAAGGTCTCTGATCTTACAAATTTCTGATGGTCTTCCTTGAGACTTTCTCTTCAACCTTCTGCTCTTGGAAGTGTTGGTGGTGAGATCTACTTTTGGATCTCTGATTCTGCTACTTCTAGATTCGAGCAAGACTCGCCTAGTCCTTCTTCTTCTTCTCTTTCTTTATTGGAAGTTCTTCAATGAGATCTTCTCCTGATCTCTTCGATTTTTCTTCAGGTGTTGAATTGATTCTGAAGAAGATACCCTTCCTAAATTTCTTGTAGGAAGTTTCCCAACTCACTGAATCTTCTTTCCCTGCAACAAAGTATTAGTACTAAAATATTTAGTCTACTTCTGAATCAGATATTCTCTTTGAATTCTTCTTTAGGATCAAGGCTTCTATGGCCTTTTTTAGTATCAAGGCTTTTGTGGTCTTTTTAGTATCAAGGCTTCTATGGCCTTTTTCAATATCAAGGCTTCTATGGCCTTTTTTAGTATCAAGGCTTCTATGGCATTTTTTAGTATCAAGGCTTCTATGGCCTTTTTAGTATCAAGACTTCTGTGGCTTCTCCTTCAAGGCTCCTATGGCCTTTTCTTCAAGGCTTCTATGGCCTTTTATGTCAAGGCTTCTATGGCCTGTTCTTCAACTTGTGAAGTTCTTCGATTCAATAATGGAGATCTTCAGTCTCCTGACTTCACCATAACTCTTCACTAGAAGTCTTCTTTCATAGTATTCTTCTCTTGCATAAGGAACTAATATCTACACTATGAAGGTATGTTGACCTTCGAGAAATGAAGTTGGAGTCTCCTAGCTTTCTATTGTAGGAGGAGTCCCAATCCTCTAAGAATTAATTTTCTACAATAAAAGAAACTTTAGGTAATAGTTAGCAAAATTCTAGATATCTTAGATGATCTTCACTAGATGATTTGTCAATCTAGTGGATTGAATGTTGAGTCCTAGTCTTCACGAGTTTTTCTTGTAACTCTATGGAAAGACTCTAGTCAAATGCAATCTCAGTATTTCTGGAACTAAGATTTCTTTCAGTCCTCACTTTGGACTCTCCCTAATTCTACCACCTAGACTCTTCTGAGATCTTTTGACAGTGGTTGGTCTAGTGACATGTCAGTTTGACAAAAAACTCAGGCTCAATGATAATGGTGGTTTCCCTATTGACCTACATAGACTAGATCTACCATGGCTCTAATACCACTATTAGCTTTTGATGTAACGAGCATTGGGAGATAGCAATCACAAGATGCAGAATAATATGAAAGAAAGTAAATCTGCTAGATGACTGAAATATGCAATAAATAGAAATGATATAAAAGAATACAATGTAGCTATGGAGGAAATGAACACTCCATTAATAAAGCTATTGAACTACATTGCACCCATCACCAATGGATGGTGATACACATAGAACTATACACTAAGCTACACTATCTGACTATGTCCCCCGACTCTATATCTACCTAACAATGAGGCCTTCCTTATATAGGAAAAATAGGTTACTTGGCCAACACTCTACCTAGTTGTGCAAGGGACAACTTGCACATATACAACTTGCACATTGACACTTGTGCATTTATTACATTGCATGAAGTAACTAGATAACTTCCCCCTAAAGTAATCTAATGTCCTAAGTATGTATCTTGGAAGATACATTTACATGACCCAAATGATGTAATATACTCTATTTCTAACAAAATATATCTCTTTAAACAATTTTGATCCATATTTTGGGTATATAAATGCAGACCTTAATGCATAAAATTCTAATTTCGTTGATCCAAATCCCCTTATCATCACCACTTTATGGATGCTAGGATTCTTGACCTTCCATATTTATCAATATGTCATTTATCTTTGCCTTATATTCTAGAACTATTACAAGGCAATATGAATTATCTTATGTATCAACAAGTGGGTATAGTTATATTCCTAACCAAGATGTACCATAACATATCCTAATTTCTATTCTCATATCCATAGCCTTCATTCAAATTTGACAAGTGTGAGTATGGATTTCACTCAAAACCCTAATCCTATAATCTCTCAAACTTCACCTTCTAATAATTTCATCCTAAATACATTATGGGTAAATCAAATGATATTATTATCAATATTGTACACCCAATTGTATCAATATCCTTATGTCAATTATAAAATATTGTCTTTTAAGTTTGAAAGTCTAACCTTTTAACTAGAACTATTGAAACAATAAATGGCCATAAAACAAGTGTATTAATTGTGTAAAGTATTGCATTATTTGCTACCTTAAAATTATATTACAAGTACCATGTAAATATTTTAGTCTAGATTCGTGTAAATATTTGAGTATATAGTAGGTATCATGTAAATGCTTATATTTTAGTGTGTGTAATAATTAGATGTTGAAGAACACAAGCTTATACTGAGAGGTGAGGGTGAACAGTATAAGACCTCTTTTTACTTTTCCTTTATACTTCAATACAGTAAAGCAACATATCCAAAGCAATATCAAAGCAATGCACAAAACCATCCACAAAGTGACACAACAATTTACATGGTTCATCCTTAAAACTTTTCTCTAAAAGTTATCTCAAAGTTCTTTGGGAAACCTTCCCAATTACAATGTTTATGAGCCTCGGCTCAAAGGAGAAACCTTCTCCAATATTAATTCATGAGCCTCTGCTCAAAGGAGATACCTTCCCCTACCTCTGCTCTTGCTGGTGATCCTCTAGAATACCTCTTCCTTCACTGCCCTTAGCAAATGGAACTCTATCCACATAAGACACCTGTCTTCCCTGCTCTAGCTAGAGACCTCTGTCCTCAACTCTATCACCTCAAAGCTGGTCCTCGAATTTGCACTAAACACAGTCCCTCGGTCTAGCACAAATTTCCTCATCCTCTGTCTTTGATCAGTACCAAACACAGTCCTTCGATCTGGTACAAATCTATCCTCAAGTTATTCTCATAGAACCAATGCACCTCTGTCCTCAAGTTCTCTGATAGAACTATCAAACTCAGCTTCACAAGTCCTCTACTAGGACCTATCCAAATATACTCACAAGTCCTCACCGAAACCTGTCCAAATCTTCTTACAAGTCCCCAATGGAACCTGTCCAAAACCTGCTCACAAGTCCCCAATGGAACCTGTCCAAAACTTGCTCACAAGTTCATCAAGAAAACTTGCTTGGCATGAACCCACAAAGAGAATTGTTAGAGACACAATGTGATTCATCAACCTCATAGAAGCATAAAGAGAATTGTTAGAGACTCAATATGTTTTATACTTAACTCCCAATCTCAATCCCAACTCAATCTCAAATCTCAAAAGAATAATATAGATGTAATATGATTTTCTCAAGAACATGAAACACAACCCAACAATTACCAACCATGCAATATCTCATATAACAATGATACTCATGTTCTTTCCAAAAACCAATATCTTTTCTCAACCAATTTTGGCTTCAACAACAATGCTCATAGACAAGGTTAACCAACATCATTCAACTCAACATTAACCTTGAAGCATTCTACCAATCATCACAAGAAAAGGAAACAAGTAGAAATCCTTTTCCCTCCAAAGATATTTGAACAAAACAGACCACCCACACAATATCACCAAATGCAAAGAATAACTTGTTCAAACCAACTCAATGGAGTAAGCCCAATATCATGTATCAAGTAAAAGAAATAACTTGATCAACCAACCTCTATGGAAGCAACTCAACCATCAACCTCAACACAACCATCCAAGGATTTCACCTACTCAAAGCAAGTATCAAGACTCACATTCATAAACACTAGTGCACAATGCTTCCACTACCTCAAACCAGAAATATGCATTCACCAAAACTCTCATCAATGATAACAATGCATAAGTAGTCTTCAACAAACCAGAAACTAGGACTTATACCCAACCAAAGGAAACCTTGTGAATACCTTTTCACTCCAATCTTATTTCAAGAAAACATACACCAATCATACTCATAAGAAGAATATGCCCATACCTTATTGAAGTGAAGGAACCCCTTTGGAAATCTACCACAATAAAAAAATTCTTTTGCCAATCTTCACAAGGGTTAGTAGATCACAAAATAATCAACATTACTCCACTTTTCAACAATCATTACCAAAGCCCTTAATTGCACAACTTCCTTATCTCTCCTAAAACCACTTGTACCATAAAATAAAATAAATCACAACATTTCATAACCTTATAACTCCCTTATTACTCCTTTTAAAACATACATAGTAAAGCTTATGAAAGCAAAAATAATTCCTTACATTTTTTTTCTTTTGTTCTTTGTTTGAATGTTTTCCTTTAGCATTGAAAACTTTCTTGAACAAGTTACAATGATTCACCTCCACGCAGTTTTTGACCAATTGCCTTGCTGCCCTTTTCACTATCACGACTATAGCACCTCGCTACCACATGTATACCTATCTTTTGGAGTAGCACAATCATAGAGGTCTACCTGCACTCTTGTAGTTAGTATGTCCAAACTATGGTATACAACTGCAATCACCGCAAGCCTTGTGTAATCTAGATCAGCACAACTACATCAGTCCAGCATACGAAGCTATGTCATCCGTGTGGAAACCCTAGCACACTGTGTGAAACTATTCCAACTTTAGCAACCATGACTTCTAGGTTTTTTTGAACCTGCTAACAGTTTTCAACGTTAACTCCTTCAGTCTTGCTAATGGATTTTTGCATGGCGTTACCTCCTTTGGATGATCTACAATCAAAACTTTGCGACGGTGCTTCTTCTTCTGTTTGACTTCTAGCTTGACATCTCACTGCCTTCATCGAAGAGTTCCAGTAGGACATTCCTTTTCAACTTTGATGACTACACCCTTCCACAATGTCGCCTCCATCCCACACTAACTCTCGCAAAGATTTCTCCTTCGCTGTCAATGCTTGACATCTTCCTTCACTACAAAGACGACAACGAAATGCACTTCGATTTATATCGATTCACACACAAACTGAAATGAATTTATTAGCCCCATTATATATGCACTTCGATGCATTACCAAACACGTCGGCATTTCCAAACACGTCGAAAAATACTTTAATTTAATTTTAAAATATTAATTTAAATTTTAAATAAATAAAATTTAAACTAGATATTTAAAATTAAATATCTTCATCACCGGGGCACCTTTTTCAACGAAACGAAGAGCCAGCTTGGGTTTTAAGAAAAACCCATTTCAAATCTATTTTCCATGGTTTTAAATAAATCATTTTATTTTGTCTACCTTGGTTTTCACAAAAAACCTTTTCGCTTCTTGACATCAATGACAACATCAACACTTGAGCAAAGGCAATGTACCCAATGTACCTAAAATTGCCAACAGAGGTTTGTTATTATGTGGAGTCTATAGAATATATTTATCATATAAAAAATATAAATATTTATATTTCCCATGTGTTTGAGGAGATGAAGATTTAGTGTAGGTATAAATTTCAATAGTTGTGAATATGAAGAGTCTCATATCCATGTTGTGTGTATATTGAAGATAAGGTATTGTAATAGGTGAGATTGTGAGAACAAATTGTGTAATACATTGAATTTGCATTACTTGTGTTGCAATATTTACCAATAATATTATTTAGTAAGTTTTTTATTGAATATATGTAATTGTGTGAATATTTTATATTACTGGATCCTAGGAGAATAGAGTTTTATTGCTAATAGTGGTATCAAAGCTAGCATCAACCACCATTGGAGTGCATTAGAGGAATTAGAAAGAAAATACAAATTTGTTAGAAGAGAAACATTTGTGGAAGAAGATAATTTTATCCACATAAATAAAATCATGTGATGAATGAAGCCATGAAAAGTGAACAATTATGATAGACATCCCAGGTGAAGATGTGAAATTTTACTATCCTAAAGCAATTGATTGCTAAAGAGGAAAAGTTATAAGGAGAAGAAGATATTGAGAGAAATTGTAGAGCATGAATATTACATGGAAAATGATATATTGAAGATAATATGTGGGAAAAATCATAGAGAAAAAATATTAGCAATATTGAATGCATAAAACAGACAAGGTAGTTAAAATATTTTTATTTCTAGGCAAGACCGAATGCACTTGATTTTAAAAATATGGAACATGCAGAAATTCTAGGATGTGTAACATATGGAAGGAGAATTAATTGGAGTCACAAAAATCAAGATCAAAATTTAATATAATGCGTAAGTCTATAGTGAAATATTGCCCCAATTTGTTGTGAATGTCATAAATACTATGCATGGCCAAGGGCAAGCACAAATAGAAAGGTAATATATGAGCCATTTATTCAAAAAAATTAAAAGAGAGAGCAAACAATTACTCAATGTATTTGGTATTTGGTATTTGATATTTGGTATGTAAAGGCAATATTGATTTAAGAATTTGATAATAATTATTTGGAGAAGGTATATTATTATTTGAAGTTATAAGGAGAGAAAAATTATATTATTTAAAAGAGATTAATTAAGGAGAGAATAATTATTTAAGTTAAGGAGAGAATAATTATTTAAGTTAAAGAAGAATAATTATTTAAAAATGAAGAAGAAGAAGAATTGGAGGAAGTTATATGGAGAAATATTATATAAATTGAAGATTGAAATTTTTAAAATGAATAGAATAATTATTTGAAGAGGAATAAAGAAAGAGAAAGATATAAGAAAGAAATTTTGATTTATGTTGAAATTTGACTACTTATTGAAGGGAAATTATTAATATATTTTAAGAAAATGTATTATTTAAAATTATTTAAGGAATGTTAATAAGATTTAATTATTTGAATAAAAATCTATATCGAAAAGTAAAATTGTTGTTTGAAGAAAAGAAGAAATTATAAATTTTGAGTTAAAAGGAATTATACTACAAAAGAAATTAATTGAAGAAACCATTTATTAAAGTTGAAGAAGTATTTTTTGAAAGAATTATTTAAACAAAAAAATATTTGTAAAAGGGTTATTAAAGTGATCAAAATAATTTTAGAATTATTCAAATGATTATTGTTAAAAAGGACAAAATTATAAAACAATTATGAATACATCAAAAAGATATTTTACAAAGTCACATTTGTTTAAAGAGATAAACTTGATTTAAAATTAATTTTGATAGCAAATAAATTATAACCACATATATGTTCTGAGATACAATGAATAACCACATAAAAGTTAAAAAAAACCAAAAATTGGGTATGAAGATAATTCTTGGTATATTGATTCAGGATCCAACAATCATATGATTGGAAACCTATATTGGTTTGATTCTATTCAAGTGAAACAAAGTATACCAATTAATATTGATGATGAAAAAATCTACCAAGTCCAAGAAATAGGTAATGTTACACTTAGTCTACCTTTCTCATAATGTACTTTGGATAATTTTCTTTATGTTCAAAGGATAGAAAATAATATAAATTTAGTGTCAAATTGTTAAATAGATGAACAATAGAACACAAAATCATCCATGGTATAAGAAATGTCTTATCGAAATACTAAATAAAATTGAAGGTATTGGGTCCTACAAAAGTGGAATATTTGCTTTAGATGTGATAACACTCTTACAAAAATATTTGCACCAACTTCTACTAGAATAACAATATCAGAAAAGAAGTTTAATTGAGCATAAAATTCCTATGGTAAAAGAACAATATAGGACATTAACAAATAACACTCTACTTAAAGGATGATAGAAAAATTTAAAAGGCTATTCTTTGGTATGATTCAAAATAAGACACATATAATATTCATCAAAGGACTTATATTGAATATGGAGGTAATGATTTGAGTAGTATTGATGAGACCAAGATACTTTCTAGCATCGATGGAAAACATACTATAAGGGATAATCCAAACAATTATGATGATGTCATCCTTAGAAATGAAAATATAAAAAACATTGATGAATTATATTATGATGACTTGCTTATAAGTGTGATAGGTATAGGTGCTAAAAACTATTAGTATTGGTACAAAAATAGGTACCTCTTGAAAAAATATAAAGATAAATATAAAAAACTATTCAAGAAACAAGATCACCATAAATAAGGATAGATTTAGTGCCCAAAACTAAGTGAATAAAAGAACCAAAGTGGAAATACCAAGACCAAAATGAAGGATTGAAAAATTAAGATAAAGAAATTTCTTACAAAACAATGTAATACAAGGTGTGTTAGAAGTATTACATTATTTGGTACCTTGCAAGTACCATGTAAATATTTTAGTTTAGAGTCGTATAAATTTTTTAGTATATAAGAGGTGTCATGTAAGAGTGGACATATATAAATGTTTATCTTTTAGTATGTGTAATAATTATATGTTTTTTATTATATGGATTCAATAAAATGTCATTCTCACATGAGAAATATGAAGTGTTAGATATCCCATGTGTTTGAGGATATGAAGAGTTAGTGTAGGTAGAAAGGTCAAGAGTTGTGAACATGAAGAGTCTCATAGCCATGTTGTATATGGATTGAAGATAAAGAATTTTAATAGGTGATAGAGTGAGAACAAGTTGTGTAATACATTGAATTTGCATTGCTTATGTTGAAATATTCATCATAAAATTATTTAGTAAATTTTCATTGAATGCATACAATTGTGTGAATATTTTATATAAGTAGATCCTATGAGAATAGAGTTGTATTGATAATATTCATCTATTCACAAGTAATGTTATGATTATTTCTAACCAAAATCTATACCCTTTTATAGCTAATCACCCATTTCCTCCTATATTTCAAGTTTACAAAGGAAATAAAGATTGCATCAACTACCTTAGGTTATTTAGAACTACTTGTAGCATTATTTCTGATGATGAAACATTGTTACTCAAATATATTCTAAGAAAATAAGTGGGCCCATATTGCAATGTCACTACAAAATACCAAGACATTCACTAAATAGATTTAGAGACCTTACTAAGATGTTTGTCAAACAATTCTCCATCTATATTAAAGAAAAATTATGATTCGTGACCTATACTAGATCAAGCAACTATGAGAATTTTATTAATCTCTTGGTGAGATGGAAAGCCTAGTGGGGAGACTTTAATATATCCCTCTATCTAGTGACCTTCTAAACATTGTTATAGGTAACCTTAATGAGAAATTGGCCATTTTTTTAGATATGAACAACATATCTTATTTTGAAGATGTGTTCGACATGGCCAAAATAGTAGAGACTACCCCAAATACCATGAGGTAGATAATCCTTCCTCTAACTTGAAGGGGTAGTATAAGAACAAAAACATTATGGGCAATGGAGTTGCAAACTCATGTGAGACCAAAAATATTAGTGTTATGACAAACCTTCTAAATATTATCTTGGGGAAGCTACAATAATCAAAAACTAGGAGGAAGTACTCCCAACTGGATTAACTTCATCCATATTAGATCAACTACTAAAAGCTAAAATATTGGACCTTCCACCTACCAAGCCTTTAGATCCTAGGAGGAAAAAATATTCTTGGTTTTTTCCCAATGATCAATGTGTCTCCCATTGGATTAACAATCATACAACTAATAAATGTATGAACATTATAAGGCTAATCCAATAACTAATTGATAAAAGTTAAATTGTTATAAATATATCTCATTCTCAATATTATTCTAACCAAGACCAGAATCTTAAAAAAATTACTTTAAAATCATAATTAAAATAAACAATATGGTGAATAAAATTCATTATATGAGAGTCCCACATCTAGACTAGTGGTTGGTGGAAACAATACATTCTTTTAATCATTTTTCCCATTTGTGTTGTAACTAGACAACAACACAATGATCATTAATCTTATGAACTTCATAAAATTAAAGATGCCATAGACAAAAAATTTATTCTTGAGATTCTTAGGATGTATTTGACCCATAGGGACATCTTACTTAACATTTTTAGTGAATATGTTATTACTCAAGACCTCAACCTGAATTATTTTCCTTTTGTAAAGAGATCCATTGGGGTTAACCATGCAAATATATCATTACATGAGGATGATATATCTCAATCCTCTATTGTTAAATATATCCTATTGTACATCACAATCCATATGGTGGTAGGTTCATCAAGTAAATCTTAATCGATAATGGTTTTGGTCTCAATCTCTATAGCCTATGATTCATTAGAGAATTTTAGGCTAATCAAACAGTATCTAGAGTAATATGATCCCTAAAGACCAAATCCTAGTTGTGACACTATGGAATAGGTTATATCCCTATCCATAGTTAGCATCTCTCATCTTCTTCTTCATACAATACTAAAGATAAATCCATACCAACTAATAGAGCATCCCATATTGAAATCATTTTTTAAAATAGAATGGATTGGGACAAGGAGGATGATAATTGGTCATCACTCCTCATAGATCCTAGTCTCTTTTGATTTACATAGATGTCAGTTTAAATATATTAATCCTAGCCTATCCTATGTTGATTTCTAACAAAGGTAAATATGAGATAAATTTAATTCCAAATGATCCACCTAAACATGGTCCCTTAGATTATCTAAGATAAAAAATCCTCTATTTTGATGGAACTTTTACCTAAATTATGAATATAGCTATCTCATAACCCATTGATCATATTGGTCCTCCCTATATATTGTATATTTTGAGAGCTTGGAATTTTTGTATACTCCTCCTTAATTGGAAGATAAGTGTTGTATTCTAATTGTGGAAATCATGGATATTGATAATTAAAACTACTAAAGATCTCAAGATCCTCAAGCTAGGAAAATTATTGACCATAACTAAGCATGAGGAATACACCAATATTTTTATGGAGTTGAACAACATATTTTCTTGGTCCTATATCAATATGCTAGGTTTTGACCTTTCCCTAGTTGTCCATAACCTAGTTTTCACTCTTGATGTAAAGTATATAAATAAAAAAGTATAAAAAATGCATCTAAAATTTGTTTTGCTCATCAAAGAGGCGTTCCAAAAAATCCTTAATGTTAGATTCATCAAGGCTACTGATTATTTTCATTGGATATTTAATTTTGTTCCTATGATTTTGCATAGACTTTTAAGATATCAATAAAGCATGTCCTAAGTATGAATTCCCTCTATCCAACATTGACATGTTCATCAATTTTATTATAGGATGTATAACACAATCCTCTTTTATAATATATGTATAAAAAGTGTAACAAATTTTAGCATACTTTATGAGCATCAGAAATGCTCATATTTTTGTATGAGTTTCTAATGGTTTTGTGCGAAAGTATTATAAGAGTTGTATCTTTTTATGAAATATTATGTATATATTTAATGAAATTATGTGCATTACCTAATTTGTGTGTGAAGTGTGTTTTGTGTAGATATTTTCTGATTTTATCATCTTCTTCTTAGTCAAGGTCCTACGTGGACCTGGCATGCTTCTGCTTCAATGGACCTAAGGCATATATGGGAAGGCACCTTGATCTTCAAGTAGGCACCTTGACCAAGGGTGCCTTGATCCTCAAGTAGGCACCTTGGTCAAGGGCACCTTGATCAAGGGAACCTTGATCCTCAAGTAGGTGCCTTGACCAAGGGCACCTTGATCCTCAAGTAGGCACCTTGATGTCATACATCAAGGGTACCTTGATCCTCAAGTAGGTGCCTTGATGCCATACATCAAGGGCACCTTGATCCTCAAGTAGGTACCTTGATGTCATGCATCAAGGGTGCCTTGATCTTCAAGTAGGCACCTTGATGTTAAGCACCTTGACCTTGCGACTGAAGGAGACCCTATTGACCATGGTAGACCTTTGACTCCATGTCACACAGGCTATCCTTGGAAAGCTATCAAATGCATGAGTTGTCCCAGCCGCATTGGAGGAAACACACAACCACTTGATGAAGTAGAACATGGGCAACAGAGAGATTGAACCTGAAAATCTACTATCCCTAGAAAAAGATGAAATTTGTTGACTGTTTTTATCACGCACCTATTACTGTAACTAAACTATCTCAGTTTAGGTTGTAACCAGATCTTCCATTGTAACAACATTGTACAGGAAGTTCTGTGTGTACTATATAAACACATAGACTTCTCGAAAAAAGCAGTAGGTGGCATATGTAAGAATTTATCATTGTTTCTATACTGCAATATTATTAATAAAATATTGCTCGAGAGTTCTTCCATTCATGTTCTATCTCCGTAAATTAGTCAGGTGAAAGCTGTTGGATCTTGGGCCCACTCCAAGCTAGTATTCCTCCCCTTATTTCTATTGCTTTCTAGATTAGATCATTTATTTTCAGTGTGTTGTATGTTTATTTCTACAAGTGTGATTTTATTGCTTTCCTTTATTTTTCAAGCATGGTGTGGTGTGATTTATTTTTCCATAATTTTATTTATGCATGATTTAATTGGTGTGGATGAACTAATGATATTTCACAAACACTCCCCCAATGATAGGCTTAGTGGACTCATCTCAAAATGGTGTTGTAGTTAGTCTTGAACGTGGTACTTCACAAGCTTACGAGTTCCTTGGTTTGATAATTTAAATGAAAGGGCTATGATAGAAATAGGACCATATTTAACCAGTGTTTTTGCCCCAACATTTTGGCACCATTGTCGTGAAAGTGCCAATA
The DNA here is from genome assembly GCA_028583015.1 of Wollemia nobilis. NCBI lineage: Eukaryota > Viridiplantae > Streptophyta > Pinopsida > Araucariales > Araucariaceae > Wollemia > Wollemia nobilis. Next base: position 4,098,150 of record JAQPPZ010017000.1, on the reverse strand, counting down.
ATAGATTTAATTACAATACCTTAAACCTTCCACCTAACTTTGCATGAGTCCATTGAGGAAAAGAGGACTCGATGGTCGTTTCATAAAGAAGAGTCCATAGGAAAATCCTGAGCCAACTAAAAATTCTAAACCTGAGTTAGAATCTCCTCAATCACCATCAATAGTGCACTGGAGTGAACACCCCATATTTGCACAAAGCTCTTCCTCATCCTATCAGCTAGGAAAAGAGCTGATTATACAAAATCCTTTATTTAAAAGAACATATTTCGAAGAGGATTTGTTGTGGAAAGTCGTAGAGGATAAAACCATAACACCAGCTGACTTGCAGGCTCTCGTACAAAAAGTTCAAAATGATCGAAAGGCTATAGAAACTATGTTAGAGACCACATTTCCTAAAAAAATGGTTGAAGTAAAAGAGGCTTCGACTGGTTTTAGCTTCCCAATAGAAGAAGGTGGGGGAGATACCAAAATGAAAAACATATCCCCTGCCCACCTTCCTACCTTCAAGGGATACCCAAAAGAATATCCTGATCTATTTTTATTTAAGTTCGATGTCTTATGCAGGTTTGTAGATTACAAATCAGACACCCAAAAGTTGAAGCTCTTCCCTTCAACATTGGATGACTCAGCCCTACACTGGTTCATCGGCTTGGGGAAAAAATAGATCACCTCCTGGGAGGAAATGAAAAAGCTCTTCCTAGAGCAATGTCCAAAATTTTGGAGGAGATTATGAGCATGACGTAGAAGGAGGACAAATCCTTGGAGGAATACTGGGAAAGATTCAATTTTAATCTATAGATATATCCCCATACGAAGCTAGGTGACAAGTCCCTCAGGAGTATTTTCTTGAGGGGACTTAACAACGAGTCTCTCGAAGCACTCAACATGATATTTGGAGGGGATGTTTACCAGCACCCAATGGCAGACATCTAACAACTATGTCGAAATTACTCACAAAGAAGAGGTAAACCAGCCTCCAGGACCATGAAGGCAACTTCTTCAGTCATGAAGATGAAGATAGGTAATATGCTGGAGGATTTGAATTTTGAAGAGCAAGATGCTCTCCTCTCTAGCATTATAGTTGGACACACTCCTACTGGAGAAAAAGAAACAAGAGAATGAAGCTATGCTAGCCTACTTCTATCCAAAATGTAGAGGAAAACATGCAAGGAATGCGTGTCCAAAAAATAAAGTTAGGGTGTGTGTTGTTTGTCAATAAAATCATAAGACCCGACTATGCCCACAACTACCAAATATTAAGGAAGATGTTGAAGTCACTAAAGCTTATTTCATGGGTAACCGAAGGAACTGGCAGCAACCCCCTATGGGGAATATGCCAGTTGGAATGCCACCCTATGGAGGAGGACCTTACATGCTGCAAGGGTAGGTCCAACCACCCAATATGGGATGGTGGGGACCACCACCTTGGATGAATGCACCTCCAGGAGCCTCATTTTCCAACCAGCACCCATGGATGTCGTACCAACAATCTAGGTAGCAATGGAGAAATTATGGTTCATGGAACTCAACTCCACAGAACATAGTGCAAGATCCACCATAGCAAATCTTACCAGCTCCCCCTATAGCGAGACCTACACAACTACCAACATAACCAACGATCAATCCGAATAACAAGGTAAATCAACCCACGTTACAATATTAGTTGTAATCCAATTCAGCTTAGATCAGGTAGACAATTAGGAGTAGAGGTTCCTCCCCTGATAGAAGAGGAGGAGAATGTAGAAGAATCACCTCTAGTAGAGGAGGTTGAAGAAGAACAGATTGCTAAGAAAATAGAAGCTCCTTTTCCCAAGAGGTTACAGGAGTAGAAGAAGCCAATACAACCTGAGTTTGATATCCTTTCAAGCTTGAGGAATTTAATAGTTACCATCCCACTCTTTCAAGCTATCAGAGATATTCCTATTTACACCAAGGTGATCAAAGAACTATGTTTGAGGAGGCCAGGATGTAAGATAACCCAGACCATCAACGTAGTAGGGAAGTTGGTTGATTTAATGTTGGGAAATATGTGCCACCCTAAATACGTAGATCTAGGTAGTCTAATTCTGACCATAAAAATAGGTGGTCACTTGTTGGCCAACACTCTGGTTGATTTGGGTGTAGCCATCAACATCATGTCAAAGGAAACTATGTAGAAGCTGAGGCTCATAGATTTAAAACCCACCAAGATTGTGTTGTAGCTAGCCGATAGGTCGATTGTAGCACCAGAAGGGATGCTAGAAGATATCATTGTGATGGTGGATGCATGGGAGTACCCAAAGGATTTCTTGGTTTTGTAGTCCAAATCAGGATTGGGTGGCTACCCACTCATCCTAGGGAGGCCATGGCTAGCAATATCCGATGCCTACATAAGCTACCATGATGGACAAATGACCATTTCAAATGGTCAAAATATCAAAAGGTTGACAATCTCTCCACCTGCACAGTTCGTGGACACGTTGGGAGAGCCCATGTGGGACAACCAAGATGAAGGGACATTGTCAATGCTACAACTGATGATGGCACTGAAGGAATTGGAGGAAGAAGCTGATGAGGATGGCATCATTATGAGTTTCCTCCATGGAGAGTCCTCTCCTATTATTCTAGAATCACCATTGGTCGGTACCCAAGATCACCACATCAGGTAGATCGAAATAGATCTTGGAAGGACATTAAACATCAATAGTGGGTTGACACCCACACAATTGACTAAATTAAAGGAGGTATTGACCAAGCATCAACAAGCCTTTGCTTGGGACTACTCAGACATGAAAGGAATCAACCCAAAAATTTGCACCCATCAAATTTATCTCGAAGAGCAGGTGACTCCAATCAGATAGCCACAAAGGAGGATGAATCCTGCCATGAAGGAGATCATCAAAGCAGAGTTGTAGAAGCTCCTATCAGTAGGATTTATCTATCCCATATCTGATAGTGAATGGGTGTCACCACTAGTGGTGGTTCCCAAGAAAAATGGAAAATGGTGGATCTATGTCGACTATAGGTCACTGAACAAGGCAACCAAGAAGGATCATTTCCCACTACCTTTCATTGATCAAGTTTTGGATACACTATCAGGGAGGAAGTACTTCTCCTTTTTGGATGGATTTAGTGGATATAACCAAATCCAGATTGGAGAAGAGGACCAGGACAAAATGATGTTTACTTGTCCATGGGGGACGTTCACCTACAAAGTCCTACCCTTTGGGTTGTGCAATGCACCAACCACCTTTCAGAGGGTGGTGTTGAGCATCTTCTCAGATATGATGGGGGAAGTAGTGGAGGTCTACATGGATGATTTCACCATTTATGGTGAGACCTTCGATGAAGCAATGACCAATTTAGAATGAGCACTCCAGCGGTGCAAAGAAAATAATTTATCCCTTAGCAACGAAAAATGCTTCATGATGATGCAGGAAGGAATAGTGTTGGGACACCACATCTCATCAGAAGGGATTAAGGTGGACAAAAATAAAATTGAAGTCATTAAGGATCTACCTAGTCCTAAGATGCAGAGATATGTGAGGAGTTTTCTTGGCTCTATTGGATACTACAGGTGATTCATAGCCGACTTCAGCAAAATCGCTAAGCCCCTACACACACTACTCTCCAAGGATGTGGGATTCATCTGGATAGAAGATTGTGAACGAGCCTTTCAAATGTTAAAAGAAAATTTGATTACTGCCCCAGTTCTACGAGGCCCAAATTGGGCCATCCCATTCCATATTTACTCTGATGCATCCAACAACATGATTGGAGTAGTCTTGGGATAGAAGGATGGTGAAGAATTCTACACCATCTATTACATCAGTAAGAATCTAGCTAGATCCAAGCTTAATTACATAGTGACAGAGAAATAATTCCTCATGGTCGTTCATACCATCAACAAGTTTTGCCACTACATTATGGGTTACAAAGTGTTCATCCACACGGACCATGTGACTATCCGATATTTAATGAGAAAACCCACAATTAGCGGTAGAATCATTAGATGGCTCTTACTCCTGTAGGATTTTGATATCACCATCATGGATAAACCCGGTAGAGACAATGTAGTAGCAGACTTCTTGTCTAGATTGATACCATCAGATCATGCAATCGTAGAAGACCAATTTCTAGATGAACATCTTTTTATCATCAGTGAGCAGACACCATGGTATGTAGACATAGCCAATTACTTGGCCATCGATAGAACATCCCTTGCTCTTTCACCCTAAGAAAAGCACATAGTAATAGAAAAGAGCACATATTTAGTATGGATTAATGGCCTCCTATTTAAAATAAGACCTGATAAAATTATGAGAATATGCATTTCTAAGCATGATTCTTTGGAAGTTCTCAAATCTTGCCACAATGAACCATGTGGAGGATATTTTATAGGAAGAAGGACTGCGTACAAAGTCCTACAGACTAGATATTATTGGCCTACATTGTTCAAAGATATAGCCAAATACACCAGTCAATGTGATGAGTGCCAAAGGATGGGTAGGCCAACCCCCAAGGATGAAATACCTCTCCAACTGCATGTTCACATCAAACCCTTCGACAAATGGGGGATGGACTTTGTGGGGCCAATCAACCCACCATCGATCAAAAAGAGATACATTCTAGTCTACACTGACTACGTAACCAAATGGGTCAAAGTGTAGGCACTAAAGGATTCCAAAGAAGGAATGGTGGTAGAATTCCTATTTTCTCAAATTTTCATGAGGTTCAGGGTACCCAAAGAAATTACAATGGATCAGGGGCCTCAATTCACCTCCAAATTAATTCAAGAGCTAATGTAGCAATATAGGATTCGACACAACAAAACCACCCCCTACCATCTATAAGTGAATGGATAGGTAGAAGTGACCAACAGGGAGCTAGAGAACATCCTTACAAATACCATGCAATAGCATAGGAAATATTGGGCTGTGAGACTACCGAAGGCGGTATGGGCATACAAAACTACATGGAAGACAACCACAGGTTTTACTCCATTCCAAATAGTATACAAAAATATGATACATATACGAGAGAGGATTTGATAGCTAAATCAGTTGGACGAATATTGATTGGATGCCCTACAAAGGATAGAAGTCATCCAAAGGTAAAGGAAATAGTGGTATGACCACCACATTAAGCTAAAGCAGTTCAAAGTAGGAGACTGGGTGTTACTGTATGATTCCAGATTCTAGGAATGGAAGGGTAAGTTGATGCAGAGGTGGATGGGACCATATGAGGTGATCGAGCTGATAAAAAATGGTGTTGTGCGTGTCAAGACAATTGATGGTAGCAACACCATCTTGATAGTTAATGGTCACCGGTTGCGTCCATATCACATGTCTAAAAATTTAATGATGGAGTCCAAAATAGGCATGGGGGAGACCCCATCCAACTAAAAATGTTTCAACTTCTCAGCAATACAGTGGACACAGGATTGTCCACTTAAAATAGTTTAGTTCTTAGTTTTTTTTGTGTTGTAGGTACGGTGCCCACATGCAAGCTGCAGGCATCCTGAGAGCCAGGGCCTAACAGGTATGGATTGCACCAAACTGCATTCTACTACTTTCTAGTTTACTATGTGTTTTTCAGGGATAGTTCCTGCATGCAAGCTACAGGTATCCTAAGAGCCAGGGCCTAACAGGCATGGATTGCACTAAACTGCATATTTTTAGTTTTTCTCATTTTCTTTTGTAGGTGAAATGGCCTGATTGCATGAAATAGGCATCTTGGGAGACAAGGCCTAACCGGCTCAACATCCATGAACTTGCACATTTTTTTAGGAGATAGAAATTTGATTGTTTCCATCCGGAGGAGATAGTCCCCATCTCGGCATGGACATGGGTGTTAATTTCTTGCAACAAGAAAAACACCCACCTTCATGTTTGGATGAAGCAGTCGTTGATGCAACACAAGGAAGAAACATTGGAGGACCTGATCAACCCTACAACAGTAGACACATCAGAAACTACTAACTTTTCAACAGTAATAAGGGTACCTTGCTCTACAAGTAGGTGCCTTGGTCAAGGGTGCCTTACTCTACAAGTAGGCACCTTGGTCAAGGGCACCTTGCTCTACAAGTAGGCACCTTGGTCAAGGGTGCCTTGCTCTACAAGTAGGCACCTTGATCAAGGGTGCTTGCTCTATAAGTAGGCACCTTGATCAAGGATGCCTTGCTCTACAAGTAAGTGCCTTGGTCAAGGGTGCCTTGCTCTACAAGTATGTGCCTTGATCAAGAGCACCTTGCTCTATAAGTAGGCATCTTCATCAAGGGTGCCTTGTTCTACAAGTAGGCACCTTGGTCAAGGGTGTCTTGCTCTACAAGTAGGTACCTTTATCAAGGGTGTCTTGCTCTACAATTAGGTACCTTGGTCAAGGGTACATTTCTCTATAAGTATGCACCTTGATCAAGGGAACCTTGATCTACAAGTAGGCACCTTGGTCAAGGGTACCTTGCTCTACAAGTAGGAACCTTGATCAAGTGTGCCTTGTTATATATATAGGTGCCTTGGTCAAGGGCACCTTGCTCTACAAGTAGGTGTGATCATGGTCTTATTCATAAATTGATTTTATTTTAAAAATTGATAATGTGGGTGTTTATGTACAATAGAGGCACCTTGATGAATGTGAGGACCTTGATTAAAATATGATGAGGTACCTTGATCAAGGGCGCCTTGATCTACAAGTAGGCACCTTGGTCAAGGGTGCCTTACTCTACAAGTAGGCACCTTGGTCAAGGGCACCTTACTCTACAAGTAGGCACCTTGGTCAAGGGTGCCTTACTCTACAAGTAGGCACCTTGGTCAAGGGCACCTTACTCTACAAGTAGGTGCCTTGGTCAAGGGCACCTTACTCTACAAGTAGGTGCCTTGATGCACAAGGGTCCCTTCTTCACGAGTAGGTGCCTTGATATCATACATTTTAAATGTGCCTTGATCCAATAGAAGCACATATGTAATATGATGGTATGAGGGAGTGATTGAAGCCATGTAATCACTTCACATGATAAAAATTTGAAGTCACCCAAAAATATTGAGGAATCATTGGGAAGGATTTCTGCATGTCCCAAGGCCAACCGAAAAAGGAGATATGCATCCTATCACCTGAACCAACCAGATCTCTATATTTTTAGCATGGGACCTCGAGAAAACAAAGTTGTAGTACCCGAGACAACTTAATCAACCACATGGGGAATATGCCATCACCCTTATCATGGACTACCAAATCGGTATGCTCTAGAATGCATGAACAACCAATCAGGTATGCGCATGATTTTTGTTAAATATTTATATAATTTTTCATAACTAAATACTTCTCTGAAAATAATGTTGTCACAAGAGTTTGACCAATTGTATTGGCCCCCCATGTCCAATACGTCATGCCAAAAATCAATTTGGGTGGTGTATCCTGTCAACCCCAATGCAAAATTAATTCGTTGGGTAGGCACCTTGATCTATAAGAAGGTGCCTTCCTACAAAATAAGGGCATTGAACCAGTAAAAATAAAAATGGAAAAGAGCCAAGAATTCACAATGGGGGCCGATCAAAGAATCATGCGTAGAAGAAAAGTGAGCCCAACAATATCGAAGGAATTTGCAATGAAGTTTGAGACCGGTTTTAGGTAGCCAAGTGGATGAATTATTGCCTCCTAGTCATATAAAACCAGGACACCGAGGTGGCAAGGGAATTTGCTACCACTATAAGAGGGGAGGTCACTCAGCTATGTGGACTAGAAATCCTAGTCACACCAGAGTACATTTCAATTGTTACCGGCCTCTCCCTCACTAGAGAATGCACTTACAAGGAGGGTGTGCCAGCCCAATGCATAGAGCTACTTCTAGGGTAGACGAACATCCAATTTGAATCTACAGGACTACCAAAACAAAGACTCTTGGAGCACTTGTAGAGACTCTTCGATCAGGTGGTAAGGTTCTTCACATGCACGGGAAAATACTCCTACCTGAATGCAAACCACATGCAATTTTTGAATCATATGGTGCATGGGAAAAATATTAATGTGCCATTTTACCTGGCAAGCACTCTAAAGGATGAGGCTCACTAATATCAGGGAGGGGTAGTTACTACCCTAGCCCATCATGGGCTAATTATGACCCTGATTCAGTATGCCAAGGAACACAGGGAGAGCCTACCGATAGAAAGGGCCAAATATTCTAGTGCGCAGATGTGGTCTACTACCGAAATAGAGTAGGAGGCTGAATTGTGGGAGACAGTCAAAGAAGTAGTAGAAGAATGGCCCCAAACCTCCCAAGATGCTATAGCTAAAGGGCAAATTTCTTTGCTCGATTCCTCACAGAATTATGCAGAGGATAGGCTGAATTCTTCTAGCCCTGAACCAATGGCTCATCGTACAAAGTGCATAAGTGGTAGAAAGCATCTACGATGATTGATTCTATCAAGTGAGGAAGAAGAGGAGGATACAAAGGTCGGGTTTGTGGCCTAGACATTGCAAAATTTGGCTGCTCAAAGTCCATAGGACTAGCAACCTTTAGAAGGCTTACGAGGGTAGCTTGACTCAACAACTGGAAGAAGGCCTCAATTGGTAGAGTGAATTTTTTAAAGCATAGATGCTCTTTGAATAATTTTGGGAGAGTACTACAAGGAAGCAATGATAGAATGAAGTCACCATATCTCAGCTGTAGTAGAGGGTCCAGTAGCTCACTGAAGAGAATTCCTCAACTAAAACCAACAGGAAGTGATTGAAGGCTAGGGTGGTGGAAAGAGTAGATGCAAGTACCCAAATAGATTGGGTGATTGAAGTGCCCATGAATTCCTCAACCTCTCCAGAGAGGGTCATTTCATTAGGGTAGTTTATATTGGATGCAAGAAATGAGAGAGGAGAAAAAAGAGATTTCTCATCTGCTTCAGTCAAAGAAAGTGAGGAAGAACAAGGGAAATTCTATTTTTCAAACAAAACCCCTTGTTATAGAAATCCTCGATGATGAGGATAATCAATTGGGAAATAGCCAGTGATAAGACCCTAAGCCTGACACTAAGGAGGAATCATAGGAGCAACAAGTACCCATAGTGGAAGGACCAATAGAGCAATCACCAGGCAAGCAAGGAATAGAGGAAGCAACTATGGTTGACTCAATGCCAGAGGGGAAAATACTTGAGCCCTCTAATGACAAAGGAGAGGCACCTTTAGTGGAGGAAGAGGACATCCCCACTTAGTTTACTGCAATACCAATTCTAGCAAGGTCCAAGAGGAAGGCACCTCAGACATCACAGAAGAGGGCCAAGCACAAGGCCAAAGTTACATTCTTAGAATCGATCGACTAGTCAAATGAAGAGTGGGTGAAAGGTATCAAGAGTTTTTTCGAGCAAGAGGAGAAGTTTGAAAGACTCCATGAAGAATGTGAGGTGGCAAATGCAGCAAGAAAATTTGCCAAGAAGGCTGAAAGAGAGTCTGGTATTTTCATTGACCCTGCTATGGAAGACCAGTTCTGGTGGATATATGGTTCATCCTAGGGATGACCCTCCAGAATGCAAAAATACATGGAGAGACATGGGATATTCAGGCTAAAAGTAGAGGTAGCTGCAATCAAAGAAGAAAATGTAGGCCTTACCCTAGAAGAGGCTTGCTTGTTCAAATCTAGGGTGGTGAGACGACAACGGGATGACTCAAATATCCCATTAGAAGAGTTACGACCTCAGCATGCTGACCTATGGTAGGAAGTAGAATCTACATTCTAGAAGGGAGAAACCACCATGGCTGCGATGCCCTGCATAGGTACTAGGATAAGTAGGACAGGGAAGTGCAGCCAGTGGAGTAGAAAGCCACCACAATAGACTAGCGCCCCTTTACAAGAACAAAAACCTAATAATAAAGGAAAGGCTAAGTCTACCCATCGAAAGAGATCATAGAGGGATAAGACCTACTGGAAGGGGGTTGACTACCAACTTTAGGTGCCATGAGGGTGTGGCACATGTTAGGCATGGGGGGATGATGAGCATCAGAAATGCTCATATTTTTGTATGAGTTTCTAACGGTTTTGTGCGGCAATATTATAAGAGTTGTATCTTTTTATGAAATATTATGTATATATTTAATAAAATTATGTGCATTACCTAATTTGTGTGTGAAGTGTATTTTGTGTAGATATTTGCTAATTTTATCATCTTTTTCTTAGTCAAGGTCCTACATGGACCTGACATGCTTCTGCTTCAATGAGTCTAAGGCATAAATGGGAAGGTGCCTTGATCTTCAAGTAGGTGCCTTGACCAAGGGCACCTTGATCTTCAAGTAGGCACCTTGATCAAGGGTGCCTTGATTCACAAGTAGGCACCTTTATCAAGGGTGCCTTGATCTTAAAGTAGGTGCCTTGACCAAGAGGCACCTTGATGTCATACGTCAAGGGTGCCTTGATCCTCAAGTAGGCACCTTGATGCCATACATCAAGGGCGCCTTGATCCTCAAGTAGGCACCTTGATGTCATACATCAAGGGTACCTTGATCTTCAAGTAGGTGCCTTGATGTTAAGTGCCTTGACTTTGTGACTAGGCTATCCTTGGAGAGCTATCGAACACATGAGCTATCCCAATCGCATTGGAGGAAACACACAACCACTTGATAAAGTAGAACACGGGAAATAGAGATATTGAACCTGAAAATCTACTATCCCCAGAAAAAGATGAAAGTTGTTGACTATTTTTATCACACATCTATTATAGTAACTAAACTATCTCAGTTTAGGCTATAACCATATCTTCCATTGTAACAACATTGTACAGGAAGTTCTAGGTGTACTATGTAAAAACATCGATTTCTTTGAAAAGATAGTAAGTGGCATATGTAAGAATTTATCATTGTTTATGTATGATAGTATTATTAATAAAATCTTGCTCGAGAGTTCTTCCATTCATGTTCTATCTCCATAAATTAGCTAGGTGGAAGCTGTTGGAGCCTGGGCCCACTCCAAGCTAGTATTCCTCCCCTTCTTTCTATTGCTTTCTAGACTAGGTCATTTATTTTTAGTGTGTTGTATGTTTATTTCTACAAGTGTGATTTTATTGCTTTCCTTTATTTTTCAAGCATGGTGTGGTGTGATTTATTTTTTTGTAATTTTATTTATGCATGATTTAATTGGTGTGGATGAACTAATGATATTTCACAAACACTCCCCCAATGATAGGCTTAGTGGACTCATCTCAAAATGGTGTTGTAGTTAGTCTTGAACGTGGTACTTCACAAGCTTACGAGTTCCCTGGTTTGACCATTTAAATGAAAGGGTTGTGACAAAAATAGGACCATATTTAACCAATTTTTTTGCCCCAACAATATCATTTATTGCCACTCATGGGAAGACACACATATTATTATAAAATTTATGAAATCAGAAAAATATTTTATGATAAATATAATTTGTTTCATTGGATCACATGCAACTCTTAAGGATATATGGAATATTTGCAGACACCTAAAATACATCATATTGAGGAGACTACCTATATGGACACCTTTTTAGGCCATATGACCCACCTTGGGTAGCCCTAGGGCTTAACAAGGCTTTCATCAATAAAATAGGGAGGAATTTACCCTTACAACAACAACCATCTCAACCTTATATGGCCCCAAAATGCAACCATATCACCCTAATATGGTCGCACCTAAAGAAAGTTCCCACTCAAAGGATAAAGTAATTACGAATTCTAGCCAAGCATAATGGTTTATTGATTTCTTCTACAAGTTAGGACTCCCTTAAAGGAAGTCCATATAAGGGTGCATAGCCTTCATTAATAATCCTAGAAATTCCACATAATTAACTGTTGTTGAATTGGTGATTAAGGATTCTTCAATCTTCATAGCAACAAAGTGCTACAAAAATCCAACCATGGAGCTTTCAAGTATGACAATGGAGTATCTCAAAGCTTGAAGATAAAATTCACACTTCTTACACCATCCCACACTCTTGCTTCAGGTGTCAAATCCCATCATTAATCCATTCTTCATGAGTGCACCCTTGAACATCAATTCAACGAATCAAACTTGGCATTGCCTCACATCAACCACAAAGAATTTACCATATTTAAATGAATATCTCACCCCGAGCCAACCCATAGGAATGACCATATCACCTCAAGATGACCAACAATCCATACCATTCCGCACATAAATGACCTCCTGATAGAGATATGTTTTCCTTATTTTCTTGCTTTAATCAATTTTAGCAGTATTTTATTCATTTCCTAGTATAGTTAGATTTCACTTTTATGCATATGTTTATTGTATTTCAGATTTCTTCATAATTTCTTTATCATGGACATGGGCCTTATCTTGGAAGGCTCTTCATATGCTATTAATACCTTTTAAGTTTCTTTATGTGCAAATTATAGGTCTTTCAAGGAAGAAAATAACATAAAGATTCACTCCTCATCATCATACATTATGGAGGTCACAAGAAACCCTCTCCAAATTAGTTTGTGAGAATGCAAAGATATCTTGTGTACTACACCCTAAATGGTTTTATGTGTAATCAATTATATCAAATATTGGTATTGATCCTTTTGAGGGGATCTTCTTTGTAACCTCTTTGTAAAAGAAAAATATATTATTAGTGAAAGGGTGTCATCCATTATTTCTTTATTTTGTTATTTATTTGTGTGGTTACATTTGATCTGCTACATTTAAATATTGCATTTCTTTTCTTGGATGTATGGTCTATTTTAGAATACTTCAGTGGTGATCATGATGGGACTTTCTCCATATTTTTCAAATCTATTGCTAATTTCCACTTTACTTGGCATTTTTGAACTGCAAGTACCACCATCCTTGACTGATATGGTTAGTAGGTGAAAATGTCTCACCCCAATATGGCCAACAAGCACCATTGTCCTTGCCAAATATGGCCTTAGAGTAGAAGCCAAAAAATTAGAAACAACATATTCAACAAACATAGGCTACACCTGTAAGTGACTCTATCCTTATTTTCCTACTTTTAGTAGAGAAAGTTAAAATATTCATGCTTAAGTAGGAAATTGTAAAAGAACTTTCAATTTCAAAATAGTCTATATGTGATCATCCCTAGGTAAAATGACCTCTATTTTCAGTCGTCCCTATACTATATGACCTCTATTTCTAACCATTTCTATGTTAGATGGTTTCTACTGCAAACCATCCTTCACAAAGATGGCTACTTAATTACTACCTGCATAAATACTGATATCATATTAGGGTTTTGTATTTTTAGGATTTTGAAATTAAAATATTTATCACTTAGAAATATTAAAATCAAACATAATTAAATAACATTGAGTACTCTATGTTTGCATTTAATTTTTTTAGAAAATAAAAATAACCCCATACACCATGCACTATCTTAAACATTAGCGAGTTCGAATTCATCCCCAAACGTTAATCGAGAACAACGATCATGGGATTCATCTCCATATTTTGAATCACACCTAGCAACCTAGTTGGCCAAAGTGAGTGGATTTTATAGAATTCATCACTAGAAAGTCCTCTACTCTTGGGTGTGCCTAAAGTAAGAAGGATTAGTAGTTACCTTTTACCATAGAGTGAAATAATTAGTGGAATACAACTATCATTTTTGTTCAATAAACGCTCAATTGTCTAAGCGAACTCCTTGTTGGGATAGTAGTAGGACTTATATAGTATGACCTCCTCTAGGGTATTAATTTTGATTCCTTAGGTTTACCTTGATCCAACATATAGTAGAAAATCATATTTTTATCGTTTGGATGGCATTCTCCAATAAGGGGTGTGCTCAAACTACTTTTTAGTGGTTTCTCTATTTTATTTACCCCTTCAGTTTCATAGGGCTAGGGGATTCAACATCAAAACACACAAAATAGTATAGGGATTCACAAATAAACTTTAAAAGAGATGATCATATTGTATACTATGGTTATTTCTTTACTATTTACGTAATCAACATAAAATCCTACCATCATTACATCTATTTTTGGCTTTGAGGGCATTGCCCCTAAAACCTCCCTAGACCCCCATGGTGACGCAAGTAAGGGGGGATAGAAACCTAAAACACATAATATTTAGGATACTACTCATATGGGCATATTTGCAGACCATATGAATGATCTTAGACCTTTCCAAGGCAAAGCAGTGGTTCTAACCACTCATTTTAAGCATCCTAGACCTATTCAACCTTAGTCGTGGATGGCATGCATAGCTAATATCTCAACCACAGTTGAAACCTGTGGCTAGGGTTTTAGTTGCATTTAAGAGCTATGGCTAGATCTATAACTATATTGGACTCCTAATTCAAGTAAAATTGGTTGTTACAACTACATTTGCAACCAACTTGAGTAATTTTGACCAAGGAAGCTATGGATTCTTCCTACCAACTGCTCCAACCTATTAGTTCTTGATCTTGGCTTCTCAAATAAGCTAGGATGAGGAGTTTTATAGGCTATAAGACCCTCCCCCAAATTGGAGAGAAGGGGGAGAGGGATTCCAAATTTAATGCAGCGAAGCCCTATCAAATTGGGGAGCCAATTGCACCTTGTGAAGAGTGTTGGCAATTTTGGGTACCTTGAGTACATTGCCTTTGCCTAAGTTTAGTTGTTGTCATTGATGTCAAGGAGCTCTTGGTAGTTGTTGTCTTTGATGTCAAGGAGTTCTTGGAGCAATTTGTTTTTATGTCTAAGTATGTGTTTTGATGAAGGTTTCGGCTAGTCGAGTAAGTCTCCAAGAAAATCAGAGTAGCCCAGTTGCAAAAGATCAAGAAAAAGATAAGTTAGAAAAAGTTTGCAGGCGGCTAGAAAAACTATCGCGATTTCGCGACATGTTTTAGGAGAGAGAAAGTTCTGGAAAAACTGTCACGATTTCACGACATGCTGGAAGGCAGAGACGAAGCAAGCAAAACTATCATGATTTTGTGACATATTTGAGGAGAGAGAAAGTTTAGGAAAAACTATCATGATTTCATGACAAGTTGAGTTGGCAGTGTTGAGTTGCAGGAAGTGTCACGATTTCACGACAAGTTGAGTTGGCAGTGTTGAGTTGGCAGTGTTGATTTGCAAAAAGTGTCACGATTTCATGACAAGTTTCAATGAAGTTGTACGGATGCAGAAAGTGTCATGATTTCATGACAGGTTGAGTTGGCAGCTTGCAGTTGGTGAAAGCGTCACGATTTCGTGACATGTTCCAGTTTCGCGGGCATATGGCAGAAAAATGCTTAAGGCAACGAAAGCGTCACGATTTCATGACATGTTCTAGTTTCACGAGCATATGGCAGAAAAGTGCTTAAGGCAGCGAAAGCATCGCGATTTCATGACATGTTCCAGTTTCACGAGTAGTTGGGAGAAAAGAGCTTAAGGCAGCGAAAGCGTCACGATTTCGTGACATGTTCCATTTTTGCTAGTGCAAACCGAGAAAAGGTTGAAGAAGCAAGAAGTGTCACGATTTCGTGACAAAGTTGCAAATGACATCAGCAAGAGGCAAAGGTGTCACGATTTCATGATAGAAGCTGAGAAGAAGGCTTTGGAGTCTAAAGCATCATGATTTCATGACAGAGTTGTTGATGACGTCAGCAAGAGGCAAAGGTGTCACGATTTCATGACAGAAGCGGAGAAGAAGGCTTTGAAGTCTAAAGCGTCATAATTTCGTGACATAAGTGAGATGACATCAGTGAAAGGCAAAAGTGTCATGATTTCATGATAAAAGAGCAAAGGAAGCAGACAAAAGCAAAAGCGTCGCGATATCGCTACAGCAAGCTATAGAAGGTGTATGGTAGGCAAAGGTGTCACGATATCGTGAC
The DNA here is from genome assembly GCA_028583015.1 of Wollemia nobilis. Classification (NCBI taxonomy): domain Eukaryota; kingdom Viridiplantae; phylum Streptophyta; class Pinopsida; order Araucariales; family Araucariaceae; genus Wollemia; species Wollemia nobilis. The sequence goes on along the minus strand of JAQPPZ010017000.1, from coordinate 4,082,408 downwards.
ATGTTGAAGTTTTGCGCCAGAAGCAACAGGGAGGGAGTGAAGCCGACAGAGTTAAATTTGGGCCGATGCAGTGCAGGGTTTTACAGCCGACGTGATTGAAGGTTAATCAGCCGACTAAGATCAAGATTCTAATCTTGAGATTATGAATATAAAAGGAGGGATGCTTGAAGAGTTTGGCATCGATCGAAGTGTGCGTTCGAAGTGCGATCTGCACAATTACAGTGCGGGGGAGAAGTTCGATCGTCGAGACATAGAGTGTGCAAATATTGTGTTGTGGTTGCACAGAGTGTGCGAAGACTGTGCTTTGTGGTGTATGCGCATAGGAGCAAAAGCTATTGGTGTTGCAACATTCAAAGACAGCGCGTAGAAGTGAGAAGTGTGATAGCCGAAGTGTTGTGTGCTGTTGTGTTGAGCAGTCTATGTGAAAGTTGGTGAAGACTTGGGGACAACATTGAGCAAGCATCTGAAAGCTTGAGAACCATTTTCATTAACCATTTTTGAGGACCAGATTGAGGATAGATATTGAGGCAGAAGAGGACATTTGTGCTAGACCGAAGGACTATGTTTTAGTGCAAATTCGAGGACCAGCTTTGCGGTGACAGAGTTGAGGACAGAGATCTCCAGCCGAGCAGGGAAGACAGGTGTCTTCTGTGGAAAGAGTTCCACTTGCTAAGGGCATAGGAGGTAGAGGTCTTCTAGAGGATCACCAACCAAAGCAAAATTAGGGGAAGGTATCTCCTTTGGGAAGAGGCTCATAAACATTGTAATCGGGAAGTATTCCCAGAGGACTTTGATAAAATTTAGTAAGAAATTTTATCCGTGGAGTAGCCCACATTGGGTGAACCACGTAAATTGCTATGTCTCTTTGTTGTTGATGTGTTGTGCATTGTTTTAATTGTTGCTCTTGATACTGCTATCTATTCTCTACATAAAGCTGATTTGAAAGTTGATTTAAAGCAAAAGTAAAAAGTGGTCTTATACTGTTCACCCCCCCTCTCAGTATAAGCTTGTGTTCTTCAATTGGTATCAGAGCCGGTTCCTTCGGAAAGGTTTTACAGCCAGAAGGAAGAACTGGTTAAGAACACAATGGATTTTTTAGGTGGCAATGCAGCACCTATTCTAGATGGATCAGATTTCGGTCTGTGGAGTGCAAGAATGAAAGTCTATCTTATGGCTCTTGGTAATGAGGTATGGGAAGTTATTGAATATGGGTACACCATTCCTGTAAATGGTCCTTATACTAAAGAAGACAGGCTCCTACATCACAGCAACTCAAAAGCCATGAATGCAATCATGAAGGGTTTGTAGAAGGCTGATCTTACCAAAGTTATTCACTTGCAAGACAGCCGGTGAAATGTGGAAACAATTGTAGGTTGTTCATACGGGTGATGCAAATGTCCAAAAGGCCAAGTTGAGACACTTCAAAGGTATATTTGAACAACTCAAGATGAATGATGATGAAAATATTAGTGACTACATGCTCCGTATGGATGAAGTTGTTAATTCTATGAAAGACCTCGGTCTTGAACTTGCTGAAAATGATGTATGTGATAAGATTTTAAGATCTCTTCCTAATAGATTTAGTGAAAATATTTCTGCTATTGAAGAAGCCAAAGATTTAGATAAGTTGAAAAAGGATGAGCTCCATAGTATTCTTGCAGCTTTTGAGCTGAGAACTCAAGTAAATGTTGATATAAAGAAAGAGGCAGCTTTCAAAGCTACCAAGAAATCAAAAGGCAAACAAATTCAAGAAAGTGATGAGTCTTCTAGTGAGGAAGAAGCATATTACAGCAAGAAAGGCAAATTCTCTAGAAAGAACAAAAGCAAGAAAAATATAAGATGTTTCAACTGTGGAAAGTATGGTCATTATGCTACTGACTGCACTGTTTCCAAAAATGAAAGTGATGAAGATATACAGGATTTTAAGAGCAAGGATTATGAAAAGCACAGGTATTACAAAAAGAACAATGATGAGCGCAACAATCAAGGAAAGAGGTATTCACACAAGAACAAGAAGAGCTTCTATCTGGACAAAGCAAGTAAGTGTTCCAGCAGTGATAGTGAAAGCTCTTCCAGTGATAATGAAAATGAGATGTTGTTCATTTCAGAAAAGGAGGAAGAACCGAAACATAAATTCACTGTCATGAAATGTTTTAGATGTGGAAATTTTGGGCACCTTGAGGATGATTGCACAAATAATGAATTGGTTACTAGTATGTATGAGGATGCTTCAAAAAATGATAAGGAAGATGTATGTATGGTTTTTGAAAAGGGTAGCACCTCTAGTGATAAGAAATCAGAAAAAGGCCTTGATAATTCAAAATGCAATCAAATAGAGAATCTTGAAAGTGAACTCAATAATGCTCTCAATGTTTTGGAAAAGGAAAGAAAGAAGAATGATAGACTCAAGGTTAAGTTAGATGAATGTTGTATGGAGAGAGACGATCTTATAGAAAGTCTTGACTTCTCTATAGCCAAAACAGAGGAACTCAAGGATGAGTTAGAGTCTAAGATTCTTGAGTATAATGAGTTAGAGCAAAAAATGGTTTCTCTGAAAGAAGAAAATAAAGATTACAAGGATAAGCTCTACAGATTTCAGGATAGCTCCAAGAAGGTTAATTTTCTCATCAAAATTCAAAGAAATCCAATAGATAAAATAGGTCTCGGTTTTGTTGAGTCGCACAAGAAACAGGTTGGGGAATCCAGCAAGAGATTTCAAAAGGAAGAAAGCTCTGATGAAGAAAGTACTTCAGATCATGAGTCCATGAGTGATGAATGCGCAGAAATAGAAAACAGATTTCTGAATGTGAAACAAAAGTTTTCGGGACCCAAGAGATCGATTAAAAGAACATTTCACGATAGATGTTTTGCATGTTACAGGTTTGGACACATGGTTGCACATTGCATGTCTCAAATGAAGAAGGTTAACAATAATTTCAGAAGTCGTAATTTATTTCAAGGGTATTGCTACTCTTGTAATTAGTTCGAGCACAAGGAAATTTTTTGCAATTCAAATAACAAGAACCGGGTTAGTCAGAACAGGTGGATTCAAAGAATAGCTATGCCTAAAAGAAATAATGTTGTTGTTTGTTACAAGTGCAACAATACAGGTCACACAGCCAGAAAGTGCAGAGCTGATCTTCCAAGGTACAGGAACAAGAACAGTGGTATAAACAGGTCCAAGGATCAAGGTGTGGACAAGAAAAGAGATGAGAACAAGAACAAGAAAAGTGCCAAGAACAGAAACATTAACAAAGAGCTCAAGAAAAGGCCCAGCAAAGAAATTGTAGACACTGATGATGATGAGTGTCTAATGGGAGTTTCACTCCCAACCCTGTTTTAAAATCACCTCAATAGGAGGTGGGGGAGGGACTAAGCTAAGAGGCTCATTCTTAGTCCCAAGCCCCAAAGGTGACCCTTTGCCATTGATGACAAAGGGGGAGAGATATGAGTAAGGGGGAGAGCTTCAAGTGAAGAGGAAAGCTTCAAGTCAAGGGGAGCAAAAACTTCAAGAGATTGTTTTCAGTTTTGGCTCTTGAAGATGTGTTTTTAGTAAAGGTTTTGCCATCAATGACAAAGGGGGAGATTGTTGGCAATTTTGGGTACCTTGAGTACATTGCCTTTGCCTAAGTTTAGTTGTTGTCATTGATGTCAAGAAGCTCTTGGTAGTTGTTGTCTTTGATGTCAAGGAGTTCTTGGAGCAATTTTTTTTTATGTCTAAGTATGTGTTTTGATGAAGGTTTCAGTTGGTCAGTAAGTCTCCAAGAAAATCAGAGTAGCCCAGTTGCAAAAGATCAAGAAAAAAATAAGTTAGAAAAAGTTTGCAGGCGGCTGGAAAAACTGTCGTGATTTCGTGACATGTTTTAGGAGAGAGAAAGTTTTGGCAAAACTGTCACGATTTCGCGACATGCTGGAAGGCAGAGACGAAGCAAGCAAAACTATCGTGATTTCGTGACATATTTGAGGAGAGAGAAAGTTTAGGCAAAACTGTCACGATTTCGTGACAAGTTGAGTTGGCAATGTTGAGTTGCAGGAAGTGTCACGATTTCGTGACAAGTTGAGTTGGCAGTGTTGAGTTGCAGGAAGTGTCGCGATTTTGCGACAAGTTTCAATGAAGTTGTACGGATGCAAAAAGTGTCACGATTTCATGACAGGTTGAGTTGGCAGCTTGCAGTTGGTGAAAGCATCACGATTTTGTGACATGTTCTAGTTTCATGGGCATATGGCAGAAAAGTGCTTAAGGCAGCGAAAGCATCACGATTTCGTGACATGTTCCAGTTTCACGGGCATATGGCAGAAAAGTGCTTAAGGCAGCGAAAGCATCACGATTTCACGACATGTTCCAGTTTTGCGAGCAGTTGGGAGAAAAGAGCTTAAGGCAGCAAAAGCGTCACGATTTCGTGACATGTTCCATTTTTGCTAGTGCAAACCGAGAAAAGGTTGAAGGAGAAAGAAGTGTCGTGATTTCACGACAAAGTTGCAGATGACGTCAGCAAGAGGCAAAGGTGTCGCGATTTCGTGACAAAAGCTGAGAAGAAGGCTTTGGAGTCTAAAGCATCACGATTTCATGACAGAGTTGTTGATGACATCAGCAAGAGGCAAAGGTGTCACGATTTCGTGACAAAAGTAGAGAAGAAGGCTTTGAAGTCTAAAGCGTCACGATTTCATGACAGAAGTGAGATGACGTCAGCGAAAGGCAAAAGTGTCATGATTTCGTGACAAAAGAGCAAAGGAAGCAGACAAAAGCAAAAGCGTCGTGATATCGCTACAACAAGCTATAGAAGGTGTACGAGAGGAAAATGTGTCACGATATCATGACATGTTGAAGTTTCATGCCAGAAGCAACAGGGAGGGAGTGAAGCTGACAGAGTTAAATTTGGGCCGACACAGTGCAAGGTTTTACAGCCGACGTGACTGAAGGTTAATTAGCCGACTAAGATCAAGATTCTAATATTGAGATTATGAATATAAAAGGAGGGATGCTTGAAGAGTTTAGCATCAATCGAAGTGTGCGTTCGAAGTGCGAATTATGAAAATAGAGTGCGAGGAGAATTTTGATCGTCGAGACGTAGAAGTGTGCGAATATTGTGCTGGCACAGAGTGTACGAAGACTGTGCTATGGTGTATGTGCATATGAGCAGAAGCTATTGGTGTTGCAACATTCGATGACAATGTGCAGAAGTGAGAAGTGCGATAGCCAAAGTGTTGTGTGTTGTTGTGTTGAGTAGTCTGTGTGAAAGTTGGTGAAGACTTGGGGACAACATTGAGCAAGCATCTGAAAGCTTGAGAACCATTTTCATTAACCATTTTTGAGGACCAGATTGAGGATAGAGATTGAGGCAGAAGAGGACATTTGTGCTAGACCGAAGGACTATGTTTTAGTGCAAATTTGAGGACCAGCTTTGCGATGACAGAGTTGAGGACAGAGATCTCCAGCCAGAGCAGGGAAGATAGGTGTCTTCTATGGAAAGAGTTCCACTTGCTAAGGGCATAGGAGGTAGAGGTCTTCTAGAGGATCACCAGCCAAATCAGAATTAGGGGAAGGTATCTCCTTTGGGCGAGAGGCTCATAAACATTGTAATAGGGAAGTATTCCCAGAGGACTTTGATAAAATTTAGTAAGAAATTTTATCCGTGGAGTAGCCCGCATTGGGTGAACCACATAAATTGTTGTGTCTCTTTGTTGTTGATGTTTTGTGCATTATTTTAATTGCTTCTCTTGATACTGCTATCTATTCTCTGCATAAAGCTTATTTGAAAGTTGATTTAAAGCAAAAGTAAAAAGTGGTCTTATACTATTCACCCCCCCTATCAGTATAATCTTGTGTTCTTCAAAGAGTAACAAGATGTTTCCAAAATCCATCTTGATCATCAAACTTGTAACAATGGAGATTTAAAGAGCTCGAGGTGTAAGCTTATAAATTTACATAATTCCATTGTCAATATTAGTAAATTTAACCACCAATCTATTCTAGAACATCGAGGCAACCCATGATCATCAGTTCCTTAGAGGATTTGATAGTTTTTGGCCTTGGTTTCAAGAGAAAGAGGAGTTTTCCCTCAACCGCGACTGTCAGCCATGGCTAACAACTCCAGTTACTTCAAGCACTTGCGGATAGGGTTTGATGCTAATTTCCTTCCATTTTATTAATAGATTTTATTTATAGTCATGCAAATAGTTTAATCTAGCATAGATTAGCACTATAGAAAACATTTGACCAATAAATTTGCAATATTAGAGGTATCTTTGCCTTAATTTTATCATATTTGTTAGTTTTTAATAATTTTATTAGATTCACTTCATTTCATGCTTTTATTGCAAATTACATGTTGTATTAGCTAGATCTACTTGTTTTCAAGAATGCTTTGCATTATTTTAGACATTTTGTAAGAATATTTTCATATATTTATGATTTATTTCAATTTTAGCCATACTTCTTGCATTTTATTGACAAAAGCCTCATCATGAGAGGCCTCATATGCTTTAATTGTGCTTTGTTGTTTCTTGTATTCAGGTTACAAGATCTTTCAAGTGGTAAGGCGCTCTCAAAATCAAGTTCCTTTGGGAAAATGGAGGAGGCATCCTTATAAGCCTTTAAGCAGAGTTGGAGAAGATATGAGGACCAATTGAAACTCATCTTCTCCCATTTTGGGGTTATTTTCTTATTGTAACAATTGTATCAAGATTTTGGTATCCCTAAGAGGGATAAATTTGTAATAAGATTTATTTGATTAATAAAGAGAGCTTCCCTTTGTTATTTTCTTATTTTTTTCAAATTTATGCTTATATTACATGCATTATTTCTTTTTGTTGCAATATCAATAGATGTGTTGTCTCCATAGCCTTATACAATGGTAATATCAGCAGAAACCCACAAAATTCATTGTCATTTATTGATTTTTTTTAATTTTTGTGTTGCTGACCTTAGTCGGGTTTAACATCCATGATGCACAGTGTTAGCCATGTTTAAAACCCACGGCTAGAATATCAACCATGTTTAATATTTGCATATAGAATAAAGTAAATAAAAATATATTAGATAACCTATCTCTTCATCATATGAGGGATTCTAGGTAATTATCTCTTCTCGGTGGTTTCTTGTTTCTATATTTTTTCTATTTGTAGGCTAATTACATCACCTAGCAAAATATTATGAGTAAAAATTATAAAAATTGTTTGACAGATGTTAGTCGTGGATGACAATAGTAGCTAGCACTATTAGCTATGGTTGTCACCTGTGGCTAATATTTTAGCTGCATTTCTATTCCGCAGCCAAGTATGTTACCTACATTATAGAACAATAGCTAAAATTTATATTCTGTGTTAGGGTTTGTATGCTTGAGATCTATCTAAAGGCTAGTTGCTCATGTAATTTTGATCTTCTGGAAATAACATATAATTTTACATCCTCTCTGAAATTTAAATGTCAATTTCCTAGGCATGTAGGAAGAATCATGGATGCTCTATGATGCACTTTATTTTTATGCAACATTAAAATAAACCCCCACACACCACATTTAATTTAAACATCAAAGGTGTTGGGCTTTTACATCCAACCTATTTATTGAGACAAATAGTGGATGTCATTACCACTTGGTTGGCTCATTTGAAATTGTACTATCGGGACCTACTCATGGCCAAGGCTGACCCAAGATCTGTCCTATCCATGCAAAATAGCATACACTCCTCTTTGGAGGGGTGTATCACTATGCACGATGTGTTGGGTGAGGGTTGGTAGTACCTATGCTACCTTGTTGAGTATGGAATTCACTCCCATATTCAGCTTGTGTGAGTATATAGGTGAAATCCCTTAAACTATACAAGTATATCATCAATGAAATTGCAAACATGATGAGAGATAGTTTATGATTCAACAAACCAAAACTCATGAAATAATTTTAGGGCTCACAGATAATATTTAATAGCTATAAACACCCTTGTATGCTTTGTATTCCCTAAAATTCATAAAAGATATAATTCACATTATGGTCAACATACGGAGAGGCCAATCTCAAAAGAAAATCAAGGTGGAGGTCGAAGCTCCAGGACACACACAAGATAATGCATTGGAACCTCTACTACATGATTCTTTCAAAAAATGTACAAGTATCAGAGGTGATAATTCAATGCATGGGGATTCTGTGTAGAGTACCCCTATCATAGGATGTAACATACACTCCTCATGGGATATATATAAGGGTGGCTCAAGGCCCCCATCATCCCATGGTATTCAAAGAGAAAATCCACCCAATCATGGATAAGAATATTAGTCTACATAAGAGCACAAACCCCTAAAAACTCCAAATCTTAGTGGACCTAGAAAGTTCATGATAGATCTTGCCATAGTTGGATTTAATGGCATGCCCCCAAACAAACCATGGAGAACTGGGTAGCTTGATAGACTAGAACAAGTCCTAGGGCAACTAGAGTATAAATACTTTTCTATGTATTATTGCTTTGCAAGTTCATGTAGCGATACCAAACATAGGTATACCAGTGATCCAGGAGAGTGCTCAAATTGCTCCAGTAGAGTATGTGCCTCATCCACACAAGCAAGAATAGAGAATAGACTATAGCACAACATGAATACAATCTATATAGATAAGGGAAAGAGTGTGGTGGATAAGTCTATTGGGGCTAACACTAATAAATACCCTAGAATAGAGCTAAAAAACTAGAGGCCTCACACTACCAATCGTATAGATCAATCTCAAATACTAGCTTTGGAGTAGAGGTAGTGTATCTTCCAAGACCAATTGGAAGATGTGTGAGTAGAGCGTGAGCACTTTGAGAATGAGAAAACTCAATTTCAAAGGTTGCTTAGGCAATGTTTGTATGAGCAACGCATGTGAGAGAAACACATACTTGATAAAAAGGAGTGTGAGGAGAGAGAGGATAGGTTAGCTCAAGCTAACCTACCCCCTCGAAGTGAGTATAGGGAGAAAAACCAAATATGTGTTGCATCGTAGCATGAACTACATCCTAACCAAATTGAAAAATGTACTCATCGTACTGTTTAGAACACACAACACCAAGTGCTAGAACAACCTAGGTTTACCCAATACATATAGTCAAAAGGATATAAGCAAGATCGACAGTATCCTAAGATCTCCTTAGTAGATGTGGTTGATGAACCTAATCCTCCACCTCAACCTAAAAATAATTTACCTTCAATATCTCCACAAAGACCTCTTAAGGAAGAGGAAATTTTGTCCTCACAAGCATACAAAGCCTTGGTAGAAAAGGTGAGGGCTATTGAGAAATGAGGAACAACTTATAAAAAACCTACCCTAAATAGAATTCATAATGCATCACTATGCCCTTTAGTTCCTAGCCCAACATATCTTGATCATTTCAAGATGCCCAATTTGGATAAATTTCAAGGCGATGAAGACACACACGAGCATGTGATGAGCTTCATGAACATGTATTTCCATATACAAAGTAATAATGCTTTGCTACTAAGAACCTTCATAATGACCCTTTCAGGCCCTAACCTGGAGTGGTTTAATCAATTGAAGAGACACAACATTATCATCTTCAAACAACTAGAAAATGCATTTCTTGAATGCTTTTTCTTTGGCATCAAGAAGAAAACCAATTTAACTGACTTGGTAGCTCTAAAGCAGTATGAAAATGAGCTAGTCATGGATTTTGGTAACATATGGAGAAAGCTAATGGCTAAGCTCCCATTTTCCATTCTTACCACTGAACTAACTTGAATTTTTACCAAGAGTTGTGCAAAACACAAATATTTGTTATTACAATTGCAACAATATTAGATATTTGAGGAGGCCTTGGCTTAAGCCAATGTTATATAGAATATCAAGTTGTATGAAGATGACTTGAAACTCCAGACGAAAAGGGAGTGGAATAATAAAAACACATAGAACCAACATGAGCAAGCCAAGCCTTCACAATTAAATCAAGTGGTGTTGAATCAACAAAATGGGAATTAATGCCAACAACCTCAAAACTATCAAGATCAACCTCCTATTATGCAATACAATCAGTAAAACAATAAGAAGTAGGGTAATAACAAAGAGAAACACCCTCCTTTCTATTTTACACCACTATCTAAGACTATGGTATCAATACTCAAGTAATTGTGTGAGGCTAACACCATAACTTTACCTGAATTGAAATTAATCGATCATAATCAACCTAAATTGAAATTATTTAGGGAAGATTAGTTCTATTCATACCATATGTAAAAAGGACATGACATCGAAGGATTCCATAGTTTCAAACATATAGTACAGAACATGATTGATAGGAACACATTGATCATTGACAATACTCAAGCTCTGGATAATATAAACATGGGGATATTCAAGAAACCCCTACCAAACCATGAGCCTCTGAGGAATAATATTAGATAAGTAAATAAAGTGTGGATCGATCCATCCACACAAGGTTTTATCAATATGGTGAACGTTGTCACTAGTAATAGGAGGTATAATCAACCAGATCCTCCTCCTACTCTAGTCAAAATTCAAGTTGCGCCCCCTCAAAGGTTAGTGTAAAATAACTTGCCAGACCTACCAACTAGATCGTGGTCACAATAAGAAATAGATTATTCAAAACATACAGATGGATTCGACAAAGATATCAATTTATAAGATAATACAGTAGTCTCCTAGGCATAAGGAGATGCTAATAAACATTATTAGATCCATATAAGTGTAGTCCCAAGATCTAGAAGAATTCACAAATTTTATGGGACATGTGCAGTAGTGTCAAGAGCCTATGATTTAGTTTTATGATCACAAAATTAAAATAGTCTCTACTACTATAACAAACCCACACTTCACATTATTGCATGTGTAAACTACACACCCTGCAAGTGGGTGTTGATTGACATAGGATATTTGATAAACATTATTACCACTAAGGCCTTGACACATTTAAAATTGCCTAAATCACATATTGTGCCCTTGACTTTCACACTACGAGCATTTAATGATGCATTATGCTCAATAGTGGATACTATAATTCTACCCATTAAGGTAGGATTTAATATCATCCCTATGATGTGTCATGTTCTTGAAGGTGTGATGCAATACAACATTCTCTTAGGAAGGCCATGGATAAGAGATATGCAATTTGTACCCTCGATATTACATCAGTGTATCAAATATGTACACAAGGAGAAAGTACATGTGGTTCCTTCAGATGAGGATCAATTCAAGTATGTTAACCAAGTGGATTGGTCAAGAGATTTTATCCTCCCGATGCATTTGTATGTAAAACCTACATCACCTGTACGACATCCAACAGGTAAATAAAAGGAAGTATTCATTGGTTCTTCAACATCGGTCCCACAACCAACTACACATACAATAGTTTCTTCTATGAATCCTATGGAATTGATAATTCTTAGGAATGATAAAAAGCTAAAGGTAATATTGGGTGAAAAGGAGCCAAAAGAAATCCCCAACATAGCAACTGTTGAGGTCCCAAATCCCATGGAGGAGGGAAACTCACAGAAAGAAGTCAAGGAGGTGCCTCAATATGCCTTGCCTGTGTCATTAGTGGGGTCATCTACACCATAGGTTACTGTTCACTTAGCCAAAATAGTATTAGGTGAATATCTTGTGCAAAATATCTCTTTCACTCCAATCGTTAAGTCTACACAAGACATGGAATGACCAAGATTCCCAAATCTATCCATAATAACAGTGGTGCCATTGGGGATACCACCCAACTAGACTAATTTCATTTATTCTAGTTTGGATCAAGCCCATTATGTCTCAAACATTGAGGATGATGACAATGAGTTGGTCACAATGAATGTTCATTACCTATCCAACCCTGAGTTTGCTCTTAGATACTTAACACAACCATTGACACGACTATGGTTTAGGTCTATATGAGAAAGGGTGACAAATCTTGGTTGAACCACAATATTAGTTGCCTACTGATAGGTATGGCCTAGGATATCATATCCAAAGCTATGATGATTCATTAGTATCATCCCTAGATAGATTGATCTTAGGGTTTGGGGAAAATATCAAATGGAATCCTTATTTCCTGAACATAAGCTACATGGTGATCATGGTCACTATAGAACCACCAACTATGTATCATCCAAATTTCTCTCTCAAGGCAAGCCCATCAGAAACTATCCCATGGGAGGATAAACCATTCTATGGTTATGGATGAGAAGAGAATGAGTACATCATAGATCATAGTGATTATGAGGATGAAACTGAATTAGCCTACCTTGGGCCTTGACATTCATGTCATATCATATCTTGAAAATTAGCACAAGTCCTCACTAGAACTTGTTAAAATCAGTTCACAATTTCATCAAGAAAAGCTTGCTTAGCATGAACCCACAAAGAAAATTGTTAGAGACCCAATGTGATTCATCAACCTCATAGAAGCATAAAGAGAATTATTAGAGACTCAATATGTTCTATACTTAACTCCCAATCTCAATCTCAACCAATTAAGGTTATAACAACAATGCTTATAGACAAGGTTTAATCAACATCATTCAACTCAATATTAACCTTGAAGCATTCAACCATTCACTACATAAAAAGGAAACTAGAAGACATCCTTTTCCTTCCAAAGGTATTTGAACAAAACAGCCACCAACATAAATTACCAATGTAGAGAATAACTTGCTCAAATCAATCTCAATGGAGTAAGCCCAAATCATGTATCAAGTAAAACATCAACTTGATCAAAACAAGCTCTATGAATGCAACTCAACCAGTCATCACCCTTCACGGCACTTCCACACACACACAACACTACCTCAAACCACTGCATAAACTGAAAAACACACTTTAACAACTATATGACAGTTTCCGACTGCCTGCCATTCATCCTTAGATAACCAATCAAATACATAGGAGTATTAAAATAAAACATTAACGTTACTTCCCCTGAGGATGTGCCACATGGAATGGCTTAGTGCAATAGCTGAGTAGTCTCCTTCAGTCCAAGGAGACAGGATTCCCGTCGTTCTTTCTTTCTCCAATTTTTCTTGAACTTAGGTTGAGAATTTTCACCTGCATCCACATTTTGAACCTTTTTGTGAACCTGAACATTTCTCTTAGGTGTTTGTATCTTGTGCATTCTTTAAGGATAATTATTTTCCTATTTGTGTTGCACTCTTTGTGTCTGATGGAATCTGTAGTCTTGTCTTAAATTAGTTGTAGAGGTGCTTGGACAAAACCTTGCTATGTGCCCATGACCATTACATTTAAAACATTGCACATGGTGTTCACTCAGAAGAGCAGATGTATTTCTACCAACATAACTCCTTGAATTATTATTCAATCCACAATAAATTGCCCGGTGACCATAATGGCCGCATCTAAAACAATAGCACTTAAAAGCATTATTATGAAAAGAGTGAGAGTGAGAGAACCTCTTTTGCTATGGTTGCTTTGCTATAGATTTCCTTTGAGATTTTCTTCCTTTTGAAGATTCAGCTTCAGGCTTTTCTTTCTTCTTTCCTTCATCAGTGAACTTCTTCTCTATATTTTTGGAAGATGATGGTTGTTCAGCTTCATATCCAAGACCAAGCTTAGTTGTGGAGCTTCTTTGTTGCTTTATCATTTTATCTAGCAACTTTGTGCTCTTCTCATATTTGAGATTTACATTGGCCTCTACTAGTTGTTTCTTCAATGAAACAATCTCTTCTTCTTGTTGGTAGCAAACAGTCTCTTTCTCATTGATTTGAGACTTAAGAATATCTTCAATCCTTTTGTACTGTTCTACTTGCAGATTTAGATCAATAATAACTTTGTTAGATTCTTCTTCACTTGTGCTGCATACATAATTCTCATCATCTAGGTGTGTCTTCAAGGATTCTTCTGATTTCTTGGCCTTTTGAACCTGTAAGAAGAGATCTTCAATCTCATCCCCATATTCTTCTAATTTCTTGGACAGTATTTTGTTCTTTTTCTTTTCTATCCTCAGTTCTTCAAGTGCAGCTATCAACTCACCTCTTAGATTTACTTCAGCATCAGCCTCAAGGTTTTCATCACTTTCTTTTTCTTCTTCTGTATTTTCTTCTTCGAATGCCATAAACATAGTTTCACCTGTTTCTTCTTCAGAATCCTCATCGGATCTGTCTTCAGAGGAGCTGACATTCTTGGATATGAATTTTTTCTTCTTTAAGTGGTTGTTTCTAAAATTCATCTTTTTCTTCCAGTCACTTCTTTCTCGGTGTGATTCTTCATCACTTTCATTCTCCATATTTTGTGGACATTTAGCTGCAACATGCCCAATGCCTCCACAACTGAAACATTTAAATGGTAGCTTTCCTCTGTATTTTCCTTGTCCCATTTTTAGTTTTCGAACAAAGTTTGCTTCCATCTCATCTGATGTCTCTTCATATTCGGATTCTTGTTTTGCTTTCGTATGTTTGTGGGCTTTAAACGTAGCTTCTTTGTCTGTGGGATCAGAATTTCCTATTCTCATCTCATATGCAGTCAATGAACCATGCATCTCATCCATACTAAACATATTTAGATCTTTGGCTTCTTCTATAGCTGATACTTTAGAATCAAATCTTTTGTGAAGAGTTCTTAGTACCTTTTTCATGATTGCAGAGTCTTTGATTTTCTCGTCGAGTCCTCTAATGGCATTAATGACTTCATTTACTCTCAGCATATATGCCGCTATGTTCTCATCATCATTCATCTTTAGCACTTCAAACTGAGTTCGATGAGTTTGCAACTTGGCCTCCTTGATCTTATCGTCTCCTTCATGAATGCTCTCCAATTTGTCCCATATTTCTTTTGCCATTTTATAGCTCATGATCTTTACCAGTTCACTATTTACTACACTGCACATGATGGCATTCTTTGCCTTTGAATAATTCTCAAATAGTTTCTTACTGATAGCATTGGTTGGAGGAGTGGTAGATATTATGTATGCACTTTCCATTGAGTCCCATATGTTGTATCCCAACGCACATAGATATGTCTGCATCCTAATTTTCTAGAATGCATAGTTAGTCCTGTCAAACAATGGAGCTTTGTTTGATGAGAATCCTTCACCAACTGCCATTGTGACACTTCCCAGATCACCTTAGCCAATTGAGCTTGTTCAGAAACTTGGCTCTGATACCAATTTTTATACTTACAATGGCACTAAGAGCAGGGGGTGAATCAGTGTAGCTATTTAAATTTAAATATACAACTCTTAAATCTTAAATAATGAGAACTTAAAACAAATAAAGCAAATATAACAAGAGAGCTAACCACAACACAAGATTTACCGAGGTTCACTAGATTTGGCTACTCCTCAAAAATATACTGTTTGTACTCCCATCCAAATCTAGCATTTGCAAAGCACCAAATTTACAATCAATTTACCAGCACCCACTGGAAGGAGCACCAACCCCTAATTTATCTACACCCACAGAAAGAAGCACCAAACCCTAATTTATCTGCACCAACAAAAAGGAGAACCAACCCCTAATTCCAAGCACCAACTCATAATTCTATTTTTAATCTTTTTGACATAAAAATGCCTTCACTTTTACAAGACCCTCATTGGTCTATTGCTCATTCAATATTTGTTTCAATTCATGAAACACACCCACTCCAACGGTTCTGCTTACCGCACTCTTCTAGCTCTGTCTCATGGTTCACTCTTACAGCTTTCTTATGGCTCACTCAACTACACTCTCTCTGCCATTTTTTGTAGCACTTCTCTATACGGTGGCACTTTTCTCACTATGAGAAGCAACATAATTCTCTGTGCGAAAATCCCTTTTATAACCCTATATCTCATCAAGACTCCTCGTCTTCTATTACTTCTGTAATCACGCATGCGCCTATTAATAGTGATGGATTTTTTATTCTCACATGCAATCTTATTAACAAAGCGGTTCTTTGAAATGTTTCTCTATCCAACTCTTGGTCTTCTACTGATGACTTTCAGTAACCATTGCTGCATGAAATTTCTTTGTAACAGCCCCTGTCACAGCAGAAATGACTTTTTTTTACTGTCACTGTAACTGACCCTATAACTACTATAATTTCTTCAGTTTACTTATTCTTATTTAACTGCATGATTTCTATCCTATAACTGCACCTATTGTACTTACTTCAGTTAACTCTTCTTAACTTAGCTGCATGATTTTCCTATGCAACTGCATTTGTAACTGTCGTTTACCTCCAGTTAACTTTACTTTGTCTTTTACCCATGAAACTAAGACATGTCATGAAATCACGATAGTTTCTGCCTCTTTGTCCACTTCTTCGCTTACACCCATGAAAACCAGACATGTCATGAAATTGTGACACTTTCACCTTCTTTGCACTCTTCTCTACCTGCACTAGCGAAAAAATGACATGTCATGAAATCGTGACATCTTTCGCTTCCATACATTAATCTCTGCAAGCTCTAGCGAAAACAAGAAATGTCTTGAAATCACGACACTTACGCCTCCTCGCTACTCTTCTTGACTTCAACCAGTAAAAATGGAACATGTCACGAAATCATGACCTCTTTCTCTTTCATACACTCTTCTTTGCAAGCCCCAGTGAAAACCTGACATGTCACGAAATCATGACACATTTGCTAACTTGACCTCTTCTCTGTCTCTTGCCCGCGAAAAAAAAACATGTCACAAAATTATGACATCTTTCTCTACCTTATGCCTTTTCTTCATTCTGCTCGTGAAAATGAAATATGTCACGAAATTGTGACATCTTTCTCTGCCTTGTGCCTTTTCTTCCTTTTGCCCGCGAAAATGGAACATGTTGCGAAATTGTGACATCTTTCTCTTCCTTGCACTTCTCTTCGACCCTGTTGTGAAATCGTGACACCTTTCTCGTCCGTACCATCCTCCTTATAATCTATCACAAAATCATGACACTTTTCTTTGCGAGCTCCTTCTCCTCGAACATGTCACAAAATCACGACAGTTTTCTTTGCCTGTGCCTCTTCTTCAAACATGTCGTGAAATCGTGACAGTTTTTCTACTTGCCTCCTTCTCTACCAACATGTCGCAAAATCATGATAGTTTTCCTTGTGCCTTCTCTCTCCTCGGCCATGTCACGAAATCATGACAATTTTTCTTGCACCTTCTCTCTCCTCGTCCATGTCACGAAATTGCGACAATTTTGCTTTTGCCTTCTCTCTCCTCGTCCATGTTGCAAAATCATGACAATTTTGCTTGTGCCTTCTCTCTCCTCATCCATGTCACGAAATTGTGACAATTTCTTTTCCATCTTCTCAACATGTTGCGATATCATGACAGTTTCTTTTCCAGCTTCTCAACATGTCGCGATATCACGACAGTTTCTCATACGCTTTATCTCTCTTCCAACATGTCACGAAATCGCAACAATTTTGCCAGCATTTTTCTCTCTCCTTCGATATGTTGTGAAATCATGACAAATTTCATAGCATTTTCTCTCTCCTCCGAGATGTCATGATATCGCGACAGAAAACATGTCGCGCTATCGCGACAGTTTTCTTACTTGTATTTTTCATTGATTTTCTGAATCTGGGCCACTTTTGTCTTCTTGGAAATTCACTGTACATGCTCTGACAGATCTCTGAACTCCTATCCACTTCATAAACTAATCTATCTACTGCTCTGTACTCCTATCCATCACCTTGCTCATCAATTAACTCCTATCCATTGCATCAACTGATCAACCTGACTGTGTTGACAATAATGACAATACTTTGGTTGCACCTTGTTCATCAATGTTGAGGGTAATTTCAATTTAGTGGAATATTTAAACCCAATAGGATGACATCCATTTGATCCCTATGCATCAAAAACTAGAGGAGGAATCACACATGTCAATAAAGGAAACCTTTGAAGTGTATATCAACAAATATCCTACGAATCTAAGGAAGGTTAAATTTGGAGAGATCTTGTCTCCTGAGGAGCGCACCAGCCTCATTCCTTTATTGAAAGAGAAACTTGCTATCTTTAATTAGACTTACAAGGAAATGCCAAGACTAAATCCAAAATTGGTTACTCATAACCTTTCATTGGACCCAAAAAAAAACATTAAATAAAAAACTTAGGAAGATGCATCCACCTGTCACCTTGATGGTTAAATATGAATTGCAAAAATTGTTGGATGTAGAATTCATCATTTCCATTGACTATCTAGAATGGGTATCAAAAATGGTACTTGTACGAAAACTAGATGGAAGAATCTGTATCTGCATAAATTTTAGAGACCTCAATAATACAACACCAAAGGGTTCATTCTCATTGCCTAACATCGATGCTCTGGTAGACGTGACTGTAGGTCATGAAATGCTTTCCCTTATGGATGGTATTTTTGGTTATAATAAAATTTTTACTAAGCTCAAGGACTAGTATAAAACCACTTTCATAACATCAGGGGGAACATTTTGCTATAAAGTTATGCCATTCGGTCTTAAAAATGCTAGTTCCACATACCAATGGGCCATGGCATATATATTTTATGAATACATTCATAAGATCCTAGGGGATTATATCAATGAATTATTGGTGAAGTCATTGCTACGTTCCAAGCATGTCGAGGTTCTACTAAAATTCTTTGATCACTTGATAGAACACAATGTCAGGTTGAATCCCAAGAAATGTGTCTTTGGCATAACATCAAAAAAAATCTTGGGATTCATCATTTCTAAAAAAGGGATTGAAGTTGACCCAGCAAAGGTCAAGGTCATTTTACAAATGCATTCTCCCACAAATATCAATGAATTAAGAAGCCTTCAAGTAAAAGTAGCATCCATAATGTGATTCATCGCACAATTATTGGATAAATATCGACCCATGCATTGGTTTCTACATAAGGGGGTCCCATTTAATTGGGATAAGGATTGTCAAGAGGCCTTTGCTAAGATCAAGAAGTACCTAGAAATGATACTAGTTTTAGCTCCACCTCAACCAGATATGCCATTCCTATTATATATATCTACCACAAATTTTGCATTGGAAACCATGTTAGCCCAAAAGAATGTACAAGGCAAAGAACAGACAATATATTACATCAATCAAACTTTGGTCAGCTACGATCTACGATGTGCATATGTAGAAAAATTATGCTTGGTAGTAGTCTTTGCAATGAAGAAGTTGCACCACTACATGTTAATCCATACAACATATGTGACATCAAAACAAAATCCTCTATAGTACATGATGAGTAAAATGTATCATAATACGTGTATTGCAAATTGGATCATGCTATTGATCAAATTTGATATAGAATTCATAATTCAAAAGTATATAAAAGGACAAGTCATAGTAGATAAACTAGTAGGGGCTTCTCTTTAGGATCATAGGTCTCTTGTCATAGAAATTCCAAATGATGTAGTTTTTGCATTATTGAAGTCTCTAGAACTTGAAGAACCTGATAATCAAACATATATGTCTTTGTTCTTTGACGATTCCAAATGCGAGCAAGAGGGTGGTGTAGGAATTATGTTCTTCATACCACAAGGTTCTCCAATACCCTTGTAATTTAATATCAATTTCCCTTGTACCAACAATAATTTTGAATATGAGGCCCTGATCTTGGGCCTCCAAACAACACTCGTCATGAATATAAAAAGGTTGAATATCTTTGGTGAATCCTTACTCATTGTTAATCAAGTTAAGAGGATATATCAGGGTATATATCCCATTTTGAAGGTATATAAAGTTCTTGTGGATACATATCTATCCTAGCTAGAATTGTATGACATCGAGGTAATCCCTCGAACATCCAACAAATTTGTAGGCACCATGGCATATTTGGGATTTTTAATCCCTTAGAACATGTTTTCTGACTTCACTACCATTCAAGTAAAAATGCTATCGTAATCCATGATATAGTGTGAGGCACAAAATAATCAAGAATCAGTCCACATGATTCAAATAGAACCAAATCATGAATGATTATACAAAATCAGAGAGTTTCTAAAAAATATGCCTTGGGAATCGTTTATTTTGTAGGGTCCTGCAGAGAATGGTACTATTATTATCCATAAGGTAGTTTTCCAATTGGATTTTGTACAAGTTGAACTACAGTGGGAACATGTTGTTTAGTCAGTTGAAGTTGTTGCCTATCAATATTGGATGTTGCAAATATGTGATTTTATTAAGCTTGGTGTAATCCTGTAGGGATTGTCACATACCACAAAATGAGCATTCAAGCAAAAAGTGACTAAGTATGTCTTTCTAGGAGAAATATTGTATTGTCAAAGCTATGATGGAATTTTCCTTCATTTCCTAGAGTCCCAAGAATCAACTTGGGTAATCTCACAAGATGATGATAGTACATGTGATGGTCATTTTAGTGGCATGGTCACTATCTAGCACATCCTTTGTATGGGTTATTATTGGCCCACTATGGAGAAGGATTACATAGCATATGTCAAGAAATGTGTCAAATATCAATATTATGCTAATATTACACACTTGTCATCATATGCCTTACAACCCATCCAAGTGGCTTGGCTATTTTCTCAGTGGGGTTTTGATCTGATTGGTAAGATCTCTCCCCCATCATCGAGCTAACATACTTTAATTACAAAATCCACTAATAAATTTACAAAATGGGTGGAAGCAATCCCTTTAACAATGATAATAGAAGCACGTATTGTAGAGTTCATACTCCACAATATCATATATCATTTTGGGATACCGTACAAGATCATAATGGATAATGGAATGTCGTTCAAAAACAAAACTATAAGGACATTAACATCTACATATAATATACAACACATTTTTATGGCTCCATGTTATCCACAAGAAAATGGGAAAGGTGAAGCTTCTAACAAAATAGTGGTAGCTATATTGAAAAATATTGTTCAATAGAACCATAAATACTGGCATATCCAACTACCCCTTGCACTATGGGCTTACAAGACTAGTATACAAATGTCGACTAGGGCAACCCTATTTTCACTAGTATATGGTATTGAGGCCATTATGCCCTTGTAATTGGATATTCCAACCTTACGTATCGCATTGAAAGAGTTCATAAATGATGACACTACACAACAAGCTCACCTTGACCAATTGATGCTTCTTGATGAACATCGCATGAATGCCCTTGAGCATCTTCATATTTATCAGGAACACCTAAAACAAACTTATAATAATAAAGTCCATATAATATACTTTAAATTTTGGGATCTTATGTTGAAAGAAAACCAACTGAACTCAAAACTACCATTGCACTTGCGAGACAAATTTACTACCAATTGATTAGGTCCTTATATCATCTTAGAGAAGATAGGACCTGGAACATATCACCTAACATCACTTGAAGGTGTTGAAGAGCCTGAGCCTCTCAACATTATTCATCTTAAGGCATTCTACATATAAAAAATTAAAAATTCCAAAAAAATTCAAATAAATCATAAAATTTCAAAAAAATTTAAAAATTCATAAAATCTCAAAAACAATTGAATACATCAAAATACAAAAACATTTACATTTTGTATTGCATTTTCAGTTTGCACATGCATTCATTTAATTGCAATGCATTAGGTATGTTCATCCATTTCACTTGCATTAGGATAAGTTGTGTAAATCTTACAAATGACACCACATTTGTATATCAATCATGCATCTTTAAAAATCATCATTCATCCATCACCTTTGTGAGTAATTGTGTTTTTCAACACAACCCCTACTATTGCTATAAGGAACATACTAGGGTTTTTTTGATCATTCAACTATACCTAGTGATCTTCTCAGATTTTGTAGAAAGATATATTCTATTTTGTATATGAGGTCTAGTTTTGATAGCACCTAGAATATATCAAAATCCCATCACTAATTACACACATTAAAAATCCAAGTCTAGACAAGGAAATATGAACACTACAAAGTGGTCCTAGTCACCTTAAGCAAAAGGTTTTTACTTGCTCATCTTGTGATGCACATGGTCTAGGGTTTTGATCATTGATAAAAGGAAAATCTCCCCTCTACCCAAAGAAATCCCTTGCTTTCACAAAATAAGCAAGATTATAAAATCAAAAGAAAAATCCCTTGCTAAAATAAAATGCAAAATAAACAGTGATTTTCATCACTAAGCATGATCAAGTATCCCAATAAATGTGAAGAAAAGAAGGGGGTGAAGAAATTCAATCCTTGGAATGGTAACTACTTGAAACCATAAAGTGATCCCCAATGCAACAATGGGCTGAATGAATACCGCCTGACATTAGGGTAATTCTAAACAATTTACAAATGAGCTAGCTTTAGGTGGCTTGCATTACCTACTAGTCTAATACAACTACATTTGAAATTAGGATCATGGTGAACTATTGGTGGTCCTCATTACAATAATTGGCTGAATTAATCCCGTATGGCAATGAGGTAGTCTTATGTCTCATCTCATATATCCATTTGCACACACACGGATAATGAATATTTTGGTCGTCATAACAACTTGGCATTTCAGGAGTCCTGTATAGTCATTATACAAATTTTGATTAATCAAATAGGGTGTTTGAGTCTCATGGAAAACCTCAAAAATACCTTATAGCATCAAATCATCTCATCAGTCAAATAATCAATTTTCCTTATGAGGTTTTGTTTATTAAGGGATGTACATGAAATTTGATAGATACCAGATGGATATCAGCAATGACAGTTAGACGACCATTGACTATTTTATGCATGTCTTTTAATTTATAAAATATTATAGGGAAAACCATACATATCACATCATATAACTTCACATTTGGATGATTAAATGATTAATTATTATGCTAAGAGTTACCATTTTTATTCATTCTTTTTATACATTCTATGGTGTCATCCATTAGATTGTTAAGAACATATTACATGCATTCCTTACGTTTTAAGTGATTAAAGAATACAAGTTCATTTAAATTATATCACATCATGAAAATAATGCATTATATACATTGCATTCACATATCATAACAACATAAATTAGATGCATATAATTAAATAAAAATTAAACATTCATTTAACATCCCATATTGCATCCATACATACATACATAACTAGTCCATCTACACATCTAGATCACAACATCTAATCATACATACATCATATAGCTAGTGCATGTCATCAATACATCACATAATATAGCAATAATCAATAAAAATATCAACATTTCATCCATGTGCATCTCATAAACATAAAATAATAAAGTGATACACATAATGGAGCATAATCAAATATCATATCATATATATAACATGTGTTAAAATGTATATATGGAGGTACATAAAAATTCCCATATGCTACAATAGTGTAGGTCATCTGACCTTACACTCAAAAATGATACAATGTCATCAATACATAATTAGGAGTTGCTTTCCCAACCTGAGTCAACTCTATCCTCTACACCATCTCTACGAGACTACCTAGAGCTAGTGCCTATTGATATCTATGATAATTCCCTTGATATATGGCTTGGGCACACTAAGGAATGTCTAGACTCACTCTGACTCTTGGATACACCTTTTTTAGACCCCTCTGGTAAAGTGCCCCCTAGCATAGCCACTAGCCCCTCTAGGTGCATAGTGTAGATACCATCATACTAGCACCATGCCTCATACTGGCTGACTAAGCCCTACATCATAGCTATCCATACTTATAAGGTGATTGTATCCTCTATAGCTACCAATATCTAAGTAGTTGGAGTCGTAGGTGTAGCTTGAGAAGTCGAGGGACCTCCCCTCATAATCCTAAGCATGTCCCACTTTGTAGTCCTAAAGTCTAGCTGGGACTAGATTATATCCCATTGTACGATGATATTATCTATATTTATAGTAGTAGATTTGATCTATGTTTGGAGGGTAGTCCGCTCCTCCTCAAATCCTTTCCATCGAGTCTATCCTATTGTAAGCTGAGTTTAGAGTACACCTAATTGAGCCTGTAGGGTGAAAATGGAGGTGTCCCTCTCCAAAATATATCTTTGAGTCATTGGAAACTATGTTTGTAGACTAGATACCTAGGCCTATAGCTACGATACCTTATAGTTAGGATCCTCCTCACCCTCCTCATCATATCGAGCTCCCTCCTCTAGTGCAATGGTTTGGCCCCACTCTTCCTCTATCATCTAGTGAACTTATAACCCTTTTGGATCATCACCCACTACCTCATTAGCCTTCCCATTTCTAAATCTCCCTAGGGGACCACCACCCTACCATAGCTTGGTCATCCATAAAGCATCATAATTAGGAGTGGTGCCAGCATCTGCCAATCCTAAATCTTAAAATGCATCATCCTTCTCTCCCAAGGGGTCACCTGTGGCCATGCCAACTAGGTCTCCACCTTAAGGTGGTGGTAGAGGACTAGCTTATCCAGGATATATTGACATATCCAAAACTGTATAGTGATGGAAGAGAAGTGAAATATTTCACACACATCAAGCTTGGACTTGATGACATATCGATCATGCCTAGTCTACCTAAAATAGTGGTTTACCTCCTCCCATGTTGGGTAATCTAGATAAGAGTACTAGATAATATGGCCTACCCATAATCTCATTAGTCTCTCCATGAAGTCCTACAAGTCTCTTACATGAGATCTTCTCTTTTACATCTTTGCCTCTCATAACCAGCAAGCTCCATAGCAGTGAGATGCAATTGCTATTGTAGCAATCTATTATGGAAGCCTTCTGAGACACTCTATCCTAATGTGCTTCCAAGCCAAAATTTTTAGTAGGAGGTTGCATCCTACTAATGCTCATTCCCACTACATAATACGATAAATATTTTCCTATATTTGTACAAGAAAAACATTCCCCCAAGATAGAATCAATGGTTATGTACTAGTACTAGAAAGCAAGTCCTACACTGTGGCCAGGAGGTTCTAGGGGAACCTTGCTCCTAAATTATCTGGGAGCAAAACATTGCAAATGATGTGCACGAGGATGGCCTGTCATTGTGTGAAGACACACATCCTATACCAAAACTCTATGGGCACACTACCATACTCTATTTCGTCTAGCACCTCTTCACTTTTGGCACCAAATATCCTTTGAAATATAGCACTCTTCACCCCGATTGGAAAAGAAGTGATGACCTCTCCATCGATGGGAATCTAAAATATAAGGTACACATCCTCCAAAGTCACTATCATCTCCCTCATCGGGATATGGAAGGTGTTAGTTTGTGCATCCCAGTGATGGGCTAGAGCAGTCATATAGGCCTGGTCGGCCTTGATGGAAGGTAGTCATAGAAAATAGCTAAGGCTCATGACCTTGAACCAATCTAAGTCTACTTGGATAAGCTATGGTAGGCCCTCGTGGAGTAAATATGACTCTCGTTCTTGCATAGTCAAGGTATAAGAGAAGCAATAACAAAATGATCAAAATTTCAAAAAAAATAAAAAATGTACTTCAAAAGTAAAAACAAATCAAAAAACACTTAACAATGTCAAAAACAATAAAAAATGCATGCAAAATATCCAAAACATTTCAAATATGCACTTAAAAAAATAAAAATAAAAATCAATTAAATTGAGTCAAATAGTTAAAAAATTAAAAAAATTAAAAATTTGGCTAAATTTTCTTAGTCGTAGTTGTCACCCATGGCTAGCACCAAAGGTTAATTTTTTGACCATTGGTGTTTAAAATCAGCCACGACTGACAATCGTGGCCCCCAATTGGCAAATTGGGAGCTGCAACTACCACTTGTGGCTATGGGAATCACCTCATTTGAGGTCAATTCCCATCCCAAGCAACCCAAAACATTTAAATCCCCATCCCTCTAAGCTAACCTAAGCTAATACTAACTAGGGTGAGGTTATTTACTAATAGTTTAGTGAGGTTTTTTAATCCCATTAATTAATGTGGTTCATTTTTAAAATTGGATGAAATATCATGACAGATATGGAGGTTCTACCTTTGAAGCATTGCCTCTACCACTAGTTGATGCCTTTGGTTGGTCAACCATGAGGTTTAGTGGAAGTTTCAGCACTATACCGTATCAAAAACTATCTCTCTCCTCTTAGAGATCTCACTGTCAAACTGGAAAGTTGAAAATAATGAAACTAAACAACCCTAAAAATTATTTTATATTTTCAACTTGGCCCTCATCTATGGGTGTCATAAACGGGCATAGATTAGGGTTTCTCTGACCACAAGTGTCAAATGTGGCTAAGAAAATTTTCAAAACTAGCTGTGGCTGACAACCGCAGCTACCAGATAGCAATAAGTGCTCTCAAAATTTAATCGTGCGGCTTTAAAATGCAAAATAAAAAATATTCAACGGTCCAAAAACCTTAAACATTTCAAAAATAACAAAAACATCATATAAATCAAAATTCAAAGGTGCCTCATATTTAGTTGTTTACCCTATACACTTGGTGGTTGTAGCGACTTGCGATCCATGCAATCTGGCAATATGAGTAAACTACCATGAGGCCATTTTAGGTAGATTAGTCATTGCTGAATTGAAATGCTTCACTTCAATCCTAAAGAAGGCCATGGTGGTCAGACTACCCCATGAGAACGAGGTGTTCATTTCATTTATTCCATGGCATTTTTAGCATACAATCGAACATAGTGATTAAGCACAAGCTTAAATGAATTTATATCATCTTTATTTCCTAACAAGACCATTGCGGTCAAACTGCTCCATGGGATAGAGATGTGTAATTACTAGTAATAGTTGAAATTACAACTGTAATAGGCCTTGCCACATAACAAAATGCAAAATATTCAATTGTACAAATTATTCACCTTGGTCAAGTGACTCGTCGCTTCATTAATTGTCCTTCCCTCATTGACTCATTGCTTGAGGGGGTAGTCATAATATCAAAATCATAATAAAAATCAATAAAATATCACTCGATCATGTTAAATTGCATTCATCGTACGAATCATTCCTAACAACTATAATAAGCTTATCATTCTGTTGGGGAAAAATAAAATATGCTAGTTTAAATCTTGAAGCTCTCCACCTATCAGAATAATAGTAGCATTGATGCTACTCTATCACAATTGAATACGTGAAAGCTTTGCAAAACTAAGCCTTCCATTCCATTGAAAGCAATGATTCTAAGATGTGCATCTTTTTGTAGGACTGGGCATCTAATGTTGATCATATCAATTATCATCATTCAACCTACAACATGGCCTTCAATGGTCTATTTTTACTCAGAATCATGTTTTACCACAATACATCCCAAAATAGGAATATTTAGACATCAAAAACATGTCATGTTTAAGAGACTACTCATATGGACATCTTTGTAGACCATATGAATGATATTGGGCCTTTCCAAGGCAAAATAGTGGTTCTAACCACTCATTTTAGGCATCCTGGGTCTATTCAACCTTAGCCATAGATGGCATCCATATCTAAGATCTCAACCATGGTTAACACCCATGTAAGAGCTGTGACTAGATCTGTAACTATCTTGGCCTCCTAAGCTGAGCCAAATTGGTTGTTATAACTACATTTGCAACCAATTCAGGCTGTTTTAAGCGAGGAAGCTTCAAGATTCTTCCTCCCAATTGCTCCAACCTATCAATTCTTTATCTTGGATTCTCAAGGAAGCTAGGATGATGAGTTGGATAGGCTATAAGACACACTTCCAAATTGAAGAGAAGGGGGAGAGGGGATTCTAAGTTAAATGTAGGAAAGCCCTATCAAATTGGAGAGCCAATTGCACATTGTGAAGAGTAACAAGATGCTGCTAAAATCCAATTTGATCATCAAAATTGTAACAATGGAGATTTCAAGCGCTTGATGTGCAAGCTTATCAATTGACACAAAACAATTACCAATTTTAGTATATTCAATCTCCAATCTATTCTAGCACACTGAGGAAACCCTTGATCATCAATTCCTTGGAGTATTTGAGAGTTTCTGAACCTGGTTGCAAGAGAAAGAGGATTTTTCCCTCAACGACAGTTGTCATTCATGACTAACAGAGCCAGTTGCTTCAAGCACCTGCATATAGGGTTTGATGCTCATTTTCTTCCATTTTAGCAATAGAATTTCTTTTCTAGTCGTGTAAATAGTTTAATATAGCATATATTAGCAATGTAGAAGACATTTAACTGGTCAATTTGCAATATTAGAGGTATCTTTACCTTCATTTTGTCATATTTTCTAGTTTTCAATAATCTTCTTAGATTAGCTTCATTTGATGCTTTTATTGCAAATTACATGTTAGATTAGCTATATATACTTGTTTTCAAGAATTATTTACATTAATTCAGCCATTTTGTAACTATATTTACATATCTTTATGTTTTATTTCAAGTTTAGCCATAATTCTTGCATTTTCTTTACAAAAGCCTCATCATGAAAGGCCTCATATGCTTTTAATTGTGCTTTTTTGTTTCTTGTATGCAAGTTACAGGATATTTCAAGTTGCAAGGCACTCTCAACATCTAGTTCCTCTAGTCAAATGGAGAAGGAGACACCCTTATAAGCCTTCAAGAAAAGTTGTAGAAGATATGAAAACCAATTAAAACACATCTTTCCCCATTTTGGTATTATTTGCTTATTGTAACAATTGTATCAAGCTTTTGGTATCCCTAAGAGGGATAAATTTGTAATAAGATTAATTTGATTAATAGATAACTTTCCTTTAGTATTTCCTTCTTTTTGTCAAATTTAAGCTTAGATTACATTTATTCTTTATTTCTATTGCAATATCAATATATTTATGATCTCTATAGCCTTCTATAGGGGGCACTGCCACCCTACACCCCCCTTCATGGAGTGAATCCAAGTGCGGCTGAAAAAAAAGACCTCCAAATTAGAGAGAGAATCAAGCTCCACAACCAAAATCTACAACAACACATATTCACATAATGAATCATGTAGGAGGTCATTACCTCTAATCCATATTCCATCTTGCCCAACATCACCACTAAACCAAGAACAGGTGTACACACCATACCAAAATGGAGGTAACAAAATTACCCCAACCAAACTCCTCATGTTGAACCATTTGACTGATCGTATTGACTTCCTTGAAATACAATTTAGTTATCAACCCATTTATCAATCATTAGCCCCACCTTTATACTATTCTAAGAGGTATAACTCTAGAAAAGTTGATATAGATGATGAAGTATAGTGGAGTTACCAAAAAAAATTCCTAATTTTATAAAAAATCTTGAATCAGCTCATAAACATTGTGTTACAATTGAGCCATCATCAACCTATTCATCAAAAACCTCAACAACCTCCAAATCTACGTTAGGTTCATCCACTTAATCCACCGTGTACACGATGCTAGCTCTACATGTGGACTCCTCTATCTGAGTCTACATTGACAATATTCCACAAGTTGCAAGATACAAAAGTAATTAATCTATCTGATATACATTTCCTTGACCCCAAAATATCTAAATAAAAAATGTATAAGGATTTAAACTGTGTATATCACAAACAAAAGGGTCATGACATTAGAAATTTCTTTAGATTAAAAAATGTGGTTCTAGATCTTATTGATAAAGAGGCCTTGCCCATAGATGGCTCACTTCTCTCACCTAAATAAAACTAATGGATAAAACATCAACGTCACCCTCCTCACTAGTACACGCCATTGTATAAGTTATTGGCATCACTATTTCATCGATTATGTAAGGTAAAGGCCATAAATCTGCCTAAGGTTCAACAATTGGATCCGAATAAACTAAAGGGTTAAAACTTTATGGAAGATTGAAATTGTCTCTATCACTGTCAGAATTGGCATAACATTAAAATTTGCTACTCATTCAAGAATATCGTGCATGACACGATAGAATGAAATGAGCTCCAAATATATGGTTTTCTCACCTCATCTCATTAGGACAGCCACATTGATCTAAATTCCCTACCATATTAGGGGGCTATTTTCATTACTTCTCCCAATAAATAAAATCATGTCACATAAAGCATAGTACATACTAGGGGTGTTCAAGCTATCACATCTTTCCCACCATCTACATCATGACTAGTGAAGAAAATTAAGGATTCTAAAGGTATCATACCTTTCCCACATTTGTTGATCACCATACATACTAGGGGTGTTCAAGTTGTCACACCTTCACCACCATCCACCTAACGATTGATGAAGCAAGTTGGGAATTCTGAAGGTATCTCACCTTCCTCACATTTTTCGATCACCACACACTCTTATGGGGCTTAAGGTATTGCACCTTCCTATATATATATATATAAATTATGTGAATAATGACAATGAGATCAGGTGGAGGAAACCAAAAATTTGAATCCTCTAAAGGTGGGAATCTTTGTGGTTCAACGAGTGGTCATGAGGAACCTCTTGACAGTGAATATGACGGTGGTGATTTCAAAGAGGATAATCCCAATGACAGTCTAAGGGTTATAGATAACAAGGGTGAAGGCCGAAAAGCCCCTCCTTGGAATGTGTTCTCAGTCTCCTTTTTGGATAAGGTTTGTGAATCTATAGGGGTTTCACCATTTCAAGTTTCAATCCCCTTTTTGGTTTTTGGAAGAGATGTTTCCTACCCAAACGAAGCTATGGATTCTTTAATCTTCCAATAATCTCTATATCTAATAAGGAAATTTATCCATGCCCACATTGACATTGAATCCATACACAAATGGATTGTCTCAAAATGACATCATTTCGATAATATAGAATTGATCACTTTTCCTTGAGGGTTTTTATGACAATATTGAACAACTATCAAGACTTAAGTATGATTATTACAAGAGGCCCTTGGCTCTACGAAATGCATAGCCTTTTAATTCATAAGTGGGGAGAAAATTTTGATCTTGAAACCCAAAGAATCAATTTGGCACCCATTTGGGTCAAACTCCATGGGCTTCCTCCTTATTTCTATTACTCTTATACCCTCAAAGGTATATCTCAAACTATAAAGGATCTGGTTACCATTTATACAACCACCAAAGCTAGGACTTGAATGACATATGCTTGAATTTATGTCATCACAAATTTGGATTCTGAACGGCCCTCTTGTGTAGACCTAGTCATAGGCTCATATAGGAGACTCCAAGGCTTGGAATATGAAAAAATCCAGCCTTTTGTATTGAATGCAATACTCAAGGACATATCAGATATCAATGTCCAACTCTTAAAAAGGATTGCAAAAAGATGCTCCTCATGGGAAAAAGTCCATCAATCCCTAGAACCAGGATTTGTAGAAAAAAAATGTAGAGCGATAAGGGTAAGCAAGTCATGACCCACTTTCAGTCTAATGTTCAAATTTCTAGAAATCCTAACTAGGTACAATCCCTTTTTTCTAAAGCTAACCCCTTTCTACCTCTTAATAGTTGTATTGATGATGAGTTCGATATCCCTGTAAATGAGGATGTCTTTGGCTTGGTCCCCCTTGAATTCAGGGCCCTCATGCCCTCCTCCCCCTTAAGCCTCCATTTTAGTAGTCCTATTCTAACCATTTCTATTTCCACTATTTCTTCAAAACCCATCCATATTTCACACAAACCATCAAAAATATACAAATATTTATTCTCTAGATCACCTGTGCAAAGTCACAAATATTAGGAAGATCATACATCCATTTATCAAATATTGTCCTCCTCCCCAGTTCTAGAATAGATTACAAGCCCTATTAAGTAGAATGTAACCACTGATACTGGTAGCGATAAAAAATGGGCAGACCATGAAACTAGGAAAAAATATGAAAGGATATTTAGGATGGCATTGCTAATGGCATATAATCGACCATTCTTTCATCCCTTTCAAACTCTCCAAATATTGATATTCTAAATGATGAAGAAAAATGAAACAAACCACCCCCATTATAGGGTATGGGTAGGGGAAATAAATCCACCTCCAAAAGTTCTAGATGAATATTCTATATTGGAATGTAAAAGGTCTCAATGGTTCAACCAAGCAGAGGTTATTAATATCCATGAGGAAAGAAATGAAACCCAGTATTATTATTTAGTAGTAAACCAAATTGGACATGGAAAATAGTGAAATAATTGGTAAAGGTTTGTGGAAGAAAAGTGAATTTTTCTACAATCCAATCTAGGGTGCTTTAGGTTATCTTATATGCATTTGGGACCCCAAAACTATCAAAGTAAGACTCCTATCCACATTAGAAAGGATTATCAACATTATTTTTTCAATAAAGAAACCAATTTATAATGGATTATGTCCAACATTTATGCTCTGAATAGCATTTTAGTTCATCGTGATCTCTAGAACACCCTAACTCAGATGAGAGAAATTTTCAAAAATGAACCCTAGATGCTTGTTAGAGATTTAAAATCTCACCTCTTTCTATATGAAAAAAAAGGAGGTAGACCAATCCCTCCTAGGTGCTTTGAAGAATTTACTAAATTTTTTTATGGAAATGATATGATGTACGTCCATTTAAAAGGCTCTAAATTCATTTGGAGCAACATAAGAGCAGGTAATAAGTTACTTTAGCTAAGATTTTATGAGTTTCTACTATCCAAGGAAGCTATCCAAGATCTGGGAGATGGCAATCTTTACGCTCATTCCAAAATTGGTTTAGACCATAACCCTCTAGTCCTGGATTTTTCCCACCCAACTCAGGTCTTCAAGACCCCTTTCAGATTTGAAAAATGTGGCTCCAATATTAAAAAAATTGAAACCATATATCATAATGGTGGAAAGAGGATTTTCCTAGGTCTCCTTTAAGAAAGATCTCCAAGAAACTTAACTTTATCAAGCTCAAGCTTAAGGCCTAGAATAAAGAGGTTTTTTGGGAACTTGTTCCTAAACAAATAATATATATCTAAAAGGCTTGGCACCATTTAAAACTCATACAAGATGGAAGAACTGACCCCGATCTTCAGTGGAAGGAGAAATCCCTACTCGTCAAATTTCACAATATTTTAGCTAAATAAGAAATATTTTGGAGATAATATTATGCTTTGTGCCTGAAGGAGGGGGATGTTAACAAAAAATTCTTCCATGCATCAACGATCAAACACATAAGCACAAATAGAATAAAGTATTGACCAAAAAGGATGGATCTAATACAAATATCATTCAAGAAATAAGATATGAAGTTGTTTCACACATTGAAAATGTGGTAGGACCCAGTCCTCCATGCCCCCTCAAGATGGGAATACTCTCTAGAATATTCCTTGTCTGGTCTCCCAGGACCTCAATTCAAGACTCCTCAAAAATTTCAGTAATGAAGAAATTAAAGATGCAATATTTTCCATGGACCTTGACAAAGTACCTGGTACAGATGGTTTCCCTCCTTATTTATTCTAGCTCTTTTAGAAAATTGTTGGGTAAGAGGTTTCAAAATTAGTGCAAGATTTCCAAAAGTCCAAATACTTGCTAAAGGATGTCAATTCCACCTTTTTAGTCCTTGTACCAAAATATCAAAGTTGTAAGTCTATTTCTAACTTTAGACCTATTAGTCTATGCAATGTTACTTACAAGCTTATTACCAAATTTATGGATAATAGACTTAAGGATATCCTCCCATAAATAATTGACCATTTTAAAGACAGTTCAATGAAGGGAAACTTCATAACAAATGGAGTTATTACCATACAAGAGCTTATTCACTTTGTTGTCAAGAGTAAAAAAATTGGCTTATTCCTAAAGCTTGACATGAATAAAGATTTTGAAAAATATATTGGTAGTTTCTATTTACTATTCTGGATAAATTTGAGTTTCATGAATATTGGATTACCTTATTTAAATATTGTATCACTTCTGGTTGGTTTTCAGTCATCATAAATAGCTCCCCTGTTGGATACTTCAATAGATCCAAAGGCATCAATAAAGGTGACCCTTTATCACATTTTATATTCATAATTATGGATAAAACTCTTGGTAGATCCCTCACAGAAGCATGCTCAAAAGGCCTCCTATCAGGCATCAAAACTTTCTCTATGTCAAGGGCTATCACGCATCAGCAATTTATGGATGACACCATTTTAGAATCCTCATACTCCATTCCTAAAGAAAAAATAATTAAAAAAATCCTCAATTTCTATGAAGAATTTGTAGGGCAGAAAGTCAATTTAAACAAAAGCAAAATTTATTTTCTCAATAGTCCCATCCGAAGGTAAACCAAAATTGTAATTTTTTTGGGATGTAAAATATATGAGTTATCAACTACCTACCTAGGCTTGCCAATGTTCCATGGGAAAATCACATCAAACATGTGGACTAATATTTTTGAATGCATTAGCAAGAATTTGGCAGGGTGGAAGAATGCAATGTTAAGCTAGGCTGCCAAAACCATGCTTGTGCAAGCTTGCCTACAGAGCATCCTTATTTTTTCTTATCAATATTCAAGGCTACGTTTCAATATGCTATAAAATCAAACAAATTCAAAGGAAGTTCCTATGGGAAGGCAATGAGAACTATAACAAGTTTCTCTTGGTCATTTGGGATAGGATTTGCACCAAGAAAAACCATGGAGGCTTAGATTTTAGAAAGATCCACAAGATGAATCTTGCCTTGATAGCCAAGTAAGCTTGGAGGATTGTCCTCAATGAGAAAACATCTTGGATTGACATAATCAAAGAGAAATATTTACATCAATCATATTTCATATGAGATCACTGTCTTACTATTGGGTCATGCTTTTGGAATTTCATTATCCAAACCAGAGACATCATTCAAAAAATGTTGTGGTGGTTTTTGAGTTGTGGTAGGTTCATAAGTTTTTGGGAATAATCTTGGGTGAAATACCAACCTCTAATCAATGAACCAAATTTATCAATTCTCAAAACTCTCATTGATCAATTTTTTGGTTCCAAAGTCTCAAACTTCATAACCCAAGTTTCAAACTGGTGCTAATGGAAGATAATTCATTCAAACAATCCTAAAAACCAGATTAATGATTCTACCAGGGCCATCCATAATCTTCTGCAGGTTTGTGTTATCCCAAATAACTAGACCAAAGACTCTCCCATCTAGAAGTTTTCCAAAGAATGCGTATTTACTATGAAATTAGCTTACTATATCCAAGTTTCCTCCTTTTTTCGGTTGGGACCTGACCATCCTTATCTGGGTCAAAAATTTGATCCCTAAAGTTTATTTTTTTCTTGGCTTACCTCCCAGAACAAAATTTTAACTATAGATAACCTTATGTCCATGGGCCTTTATATCCCTAATTGGAGTATTCTTTCCAATTCAAGTTGGGAATTTACTTCACATATCTTCCTGGAATGCTCCTTCATGTTATCTATGTTGAAATGTTTGTTTAAAACTATCAATATTGCATGGGTTCAATCGATAACTCTCATATGGTTCTTCCAATAGTGGCCAAAAACCTTCTAAAACTCACAACTTAGTTTCATGTGGACTTTTTGCCTTCATCACTACCTCTGGGAAATTTGGATCGAACACAACAACAAAATTTTCAAAGCCACTACAAGTGAGCCTTAGGGGGTTTTCCTCAGAATTTCCTCCTTTGCTACTGAAATTGTCACACTGATATCCTCTACTAAAGCTACTAAACCTAGTCTATAATCCCATCTAGCTTCCCAGTTTAATTACTAAAATTTTAAATAATTCTTCTTCTACTGTCAATAGGTCAAGTATCAAGTGGACTCCTCATTCTACAAGAAGGCTGAAGTTTAACTTTGATGGAGCTGTTAAATGGGACCCAGGGGCAGATAGTGGGGGAGGTATTCTTAGAAATTATCATGGGAGAATGGTTCTTGCCTTCATTGAAAATATTGATATCTAGTCAAACAACAAGGTCAAAGCCAAAGCTCTATACCAAGGCTTACTTCTTCTTGACGAGCTTGATATTGATAGTTTAATTATCGAAGGATATTATTTACACATTTTCAATTACCTAAAATGAAAACACTCCCATTCTTGCTCCTAGAGAAACATCTTGTTTGAGTGCAAAATTCTCATTAGAAAATATCATAATATTGGCATTCAACACATGTATAGAGAAGGGAATAAGGCTATTGACTAGTTGGCCAATAGGGGTGTTAGATAAGTCTCCATCCAGGTGTGGCATATGGATTTCATGTAGGAGATTAAAACAATCCATTCCAGCAATGATATATACCTCCTTTAAAAGTTCTACTTTGGATTCCAAAAACCATTGCATGATTCCAACGATTGTCCTTTCCATAAATACTAGTCAGTAATATTTGTCCACCAAAAAGCTTTGCCTCAAGCTCGAAGTGATAACCTAGATCTCAAGTAATCAAACATATAAAGTTATCCCCTAAAAGGAAACCCAATTGATTTTTTTTCCCTTCATCATCAATAATATCAGGCAAACCATTCATAAAAACAAGGATCCAAGAGTTGTCAAGGGAAGAGTTTTTGGTTTTCAAGTCAGTAACCACTTGGCCCAAAGTAATGATAATACCCCAAATACAAAGCATTTCTTGGGATGTGATTTTTTTTCTCAATTTTGAAGCACTAGCACACTATTTCAACCTTACTCACATACCCCCATGGTCCTCCCGAATCAAAAAAGGAGATGGGTATTACCACTTTTCCATAATTATTAGGAAGCAAAGTCGGATAAGGCTATTTTCAAAGAAAGTTTTCATCATAATTACAGGTCCACTCTTCAAAGCAATGACTCAAACAGAGCTTCAATTCCTCATTTCATCATGCGATATGGCCATAAACCTCTCTTTCCAAGCATAAATGATTCTTATAACCTCATTGTTTATGGTATGCTTTCTTCCAGAAGTATATGAAAGGCTCCACAACAAATTTGTCTTGGCAGCAAAAATATTTGTGTCAACCTTGGGTAAACCAATCACCATATACCTTGGATAAGTTTTTTGGTATCATGTTAATGTCCCCTATACTAAGGCTATAACAAGTCATGAAATCCTAATTTTGTTGATCATGAGGTAAACAAACCATCTTGGTTTTCTCACATCTATCCCAAGCTCTTATTTCAATCTGTGGTGTATTTCGTGTCATGGTGGCAAGTCTATTAACATGTGTGTCAAGATCTATTATTTATTAAAAAATCCCCAAGGTGTTCTCATACCTAGGCATGTTAGAACCTTTCTACTCCATTTCTCCTAATGGCCCATACTCTTTCCACTACCATAATGGCCCAGGTCGAACCTGACACCCTCAACTTGGATCCTGATAACGAAATGATTTTCAAGAACCATGGTTTCATGGTTTTCCTTGGAAAATTTGGAAGAATTGATGATGAAGTTACTAATAATTTTTTTAATTCTTGGGTCAATAGGCAAGTGGTCAATAATATTTAAAATTCAAGTTTATGGCGACATTACTAGCTAAGATAACAAAGCTTCCTGATGATGGTTTCAAACTTCATTTGGACAACCACACCATCCATGAACAATTGAAACATTTCACTAATGGGGGAAGAAATTGGTCAGATATCAAAGAGAAATTATTAGGAAAGAGTTATCAGAGCCATAGAATAGAGTGTTAATCCCTGTGATGTAGTACTACACAATAAAAAATTGATGAGCCTTTAAGAAGTTTTCACTTGACATTCCTAAATCAACTTAGGGACACCAAAAGAGTAAGCATTCCTGAGTATTTTATAATATATATTGAGGTCTTCATTGAGTGTGTTAAGAAGAGGTCCACTCCTCACATTAACCATAAAGTGTTGTTCCTGATCATTTATAACCACATGTTAAAAAAAGTGGTATCTAGTATGTCTTTCAATGATATTGTCATTATATTCAATGAGGAGAAGATGATGGAGGATAATTTGATGAATAGCCATAGTTCTAGCAACCGATGCTACTCTTCCATGTATGCAACCTCCAAAAGAAAATTAGTAGGTAATCTATTGGAACCCGTTAAAAACTTATCCATAAAAACTTATCCATGATGACTAAGAGCACTGACTTAAATATTTATCAACCTCTGAAAAATACTAAGATCATGGCTAGACCCAAACATGATCCCTCTAAAATCCTAACTAAAATGTTGGAAAAAATTTATGAATCTCACAACACGATCAATTAAAGCTTATAAAACGTAATTCATGTTTCCAAAGTGATTACACCCAACCACAATGACACTTTCAAAGCTATCAGTCATGGAGAAGATAGTAAGAAGAAAATGGTAGATTAACCTTTTGACTATCTAGTTTGGTTTCATTATATGTTTTACCTTGTTTTATGTCCTTAGATTGCTTCCTAGCTTGTTTCGGGTGTGTTGTTCTTCTAAATACTCTTGGTGCCAAAAACCTTTGTTTTATCCCTTGTTTTTCTTTGTAAAAGGTTCAATGACCCTTTCAAAACCCTTTTCACTAATAAAAAATCATAAAAACAACAAAAATAATTAAAAAAAAAAAAAAAAAAAACACAAAAATATTTGCATTACATCAATGATGCATTTCATTGCATTCATTGATAAATTGCATTAGGTATACTCATCCATTGCACTTGCACTAGGACAAGTTATATTTCCACTCTTATGAATGACACCATATTTGTATGTCAGTCATGAGTCTTGAATCAACCTTATCCATCATCATCATTTACAACTTTTCTTATGAGCTTTTCCTTATTAAGGGGTCCTTATAAGATATGATAGATACTAGAAGAATATCAATAATGATATTTAGATGACCATAGACTATTTTATGCCCACATTTTATTTTTAAAAGAGCATAGGGAAAACCCCCACATACTACATATTAGTACCATACGCATTTTCCTTTGTGAGTAACTATGTTTTTTAACACAATTAATAAGTTGCTATGGGGTGTTTACTAGGGTTTCTGATCATTCAGCCATACCTAGTTTTTCTTTTCAGATTTTTTAGAAAGCTATCTTGGATTTTATAAAGTAAGGTCTTACTTTGATAAAACCTTGCATATGTCCAAATCCTAATACAATTTCACACATTTAAATGTGATTTTTAAACATGGAAGGATGACACCAAAATGTAGTCCTTTCCACCTTGATTGAATGGTTCCCTTGCTCATCCTATCATGCATATGGTTTAGGATGCTGAAATTTGACAAAAGGACAAGCTCCTCCCTACCCAATCAATCCCTTGCTCTTCCATAAAATGAGAAAGTTTCCAAAAAAAATAGTGGTTTTCACCACTAATAAATCCCTTGCTCCTAAAAAGAGTGGTTTTCACCACTAAGTAAAAAAAAAACATGTATACCAATCAATAAAAAGAAAATAAGGGGGTAATGACATTGAATCCTTGGAATCCTTAGTATTAAAAAAAGCCATGGGGCAATCTCTATTACAACAATGGGTTGAATGAAACCCACCTGACAATGGGGTAGTCTTACACGTGGTGATATGTTTTTCACATTAGCAATCTTATTTTGTATAGACCAATATTGGCTTATGGTTAAGCTAGATTTTTTGGTGGCTTTGTATTGCATAGTGGTCTAGTCCAAATACGTCCAAAATTAGGATAAGGTGACCATATGGTGATCCTCATTACAATAATGGGTTGCATGAAACCCACCTGAAAATGAGTTAGTCTTATGCATCATCTAATAAATTCACTTTGCACACACAAGCATATTGCATATCTTGATTTTCATATTAGACTTATATCTTTCAAAGTCCTATGTAGCCAGTATACAAATTTTGACCAATATACTAGGGTTTTTGAGTCCCATAGAAAACCTTAAAATTTACCTCATAGCACTTAACTATCTCATCATCATTAGTAGTTCCCCATCCGGGAGCTACTTTACCAGATTCTGTATTAAGCGGTTTTAAATAATCTCCTACAGTAGTACGTCTTGGCCTGGTTCTGGAAGTATCATCAATGGTCTGTGTAGCCATAAAAACTATTGCATTGGTTGAGATCTGTTAACTTTGTATACTATTCCATATATATATATATATATACATGGGATTACCTAACAATGGAAACTGCAACCTTAGTCGCTATCTCCATATCTTGTTTACTTGTGAGTTTTACTGGTTATGCCCTGTACACCGCCTTTGGGCAACCCTCTGAACAACTTAGAGATCCTTTTGAAGAGCACGAAGACTAGTTGAAAAAAAGGCCTTCCCCATTACTAAAGAAAAGTAAGCCACCTATTTAGGTAAAATATACTATCATTACCACCTAGACAAGCTAACATCCAACCCGTAATCGCAACGACCCAATTGCAAGAGCGGAGCTCTACCAACTGAGCTATATCCCCATACCCGGGCCAATTTAAACATGTATGAACAAATAAAATGCTCTACGATTTTCCCTGGCGCGAAGCTGGGTGGGCTATCCTGGACTTGAACCAGAGACCTCGCCCGTGAAGTAAATCATCGCACCTATGATACTATTGGAAGAGAATCAATTCTCTTTTCATTTAGGAGCGAATCAGCCTTCCCCAAATATTGGACTACATTTTCCAATTAAAATGGAATATTACCTCCAAAATTACATCGTACATCTAGTATAACCTTAGGAAGACATGATTCTAGGTAGACACTTGACATGTTCCTCCCA
This sequence comes from Wollemia nobilis, assembly GCA_028583015.1. Taxonomy (NCBI): domain Eukaryota; kingdom Viridiplantae; phylum Streptophyta; class Pinopsida; order Araucariales; family Araucariaceae; genus Wollemia; species Wollemia nobilis. The sequence continues at coordinate 4,042,099 of JAQPPZ010017000.1, read as the reverse complement.
TCCCTTGTCCATCGCAAGGAAAAAAAACCAATATTCACTTTATCGGGTATTAAGCGTGATCTACGGGCAAATAAGACACCTTTAAGTAGTATTCATACAGTCACATGGATAGTAAATGCGTTAATATGGAGATGGATGGCACTCATATCACGAGAGGAAAATTTACACAGAGTTACATTACAATTAATGTGTGGCTCCATGAATTTTTATGGGCACAAGCCTCTCAAGTTATTCAATATTATGGTTCTTCATTATCTGCATATGGTCTTTTATTTTTAGGTGCTCATTTTGTACTGTGCTAACTTTGGAGAGCACAGTACGATGAAAGTTGTGAGCTGTGTTCGGGGGGGGAGTTATTGTCTATCGTTGGCCTCCATGGTAAAATAAGCCGGGGCCTGAGAGACAGTGGTTTACCCTGTGGCGGATGTCAGCGGTTCGAGTCCGCTTATCTCCAGCCCGTTATTTTTGTAAATACAATGCTATATGACTGCAAGAATTTCTATTCGGCAGTTTGATCTATGATTTCTCATTCTTTGATCTATGATTTCTCATTCATGGGCGTAGGTACTGCTTTATTTAGTACCATTCAAAATGAACAAAAGTTCACATCATTCCCAAGGTATCATTTCCAATACATTCGTGGGACAAGCACGTACACACTGGGTACAACCGATACATGTATCATAAATTTAAATTTTTACTGAATGTGCCATTGGATCTAAGAAATCCTATTAGTTAGTATGTAAAAAGGTATCAATTTGATAAGATATTCTAATTAATATATGGCCAATAACAAAACGATGGCCAATAACCAGATATTATGAATATAAAATAAATTAATAATTGTTCTATCAGTGATATAATGGATATATTCAGATTCCATCTGTTCAATAAGACAAATAAATTTATATCAGTTTCATCTCTCCAGATTTAACCAAATCTGGCCCAATCGTGTTGGGCAGGTGATTATAATGAGTTCAATATGAATCATGTTCTTGATTGATCGTAATACTATATCAATCTTTATCACATACAGATAAGAGATATATCTAGATTTATCTCTTAGATAGATAGACCTATTATCTATTTGAATCGGGGTAGATAGACTGATTGAAAATCTGGAAATATTATAGATTCTATTACCATTTTGACAAATTAAATTGATCAATACGAGTTGATTTTCTGTTACGATATATTGCCAGAACAATAGCTAATCCAATAGCTACTTCAATGGCTACAATAGCTATAACAAATATTGAGAAGATGTCCCCCTTTACTTGCCTATTATCAAAAGAATTTGGGAATGTTACTAGATTTAAATTAACCGCATTCAGTATTAGCTCAAGACACATAAGTGCTCTAACCATGTTTCGACTTGTTACTAGCCCATAAATACCAATAGATAATAAATAAGCACCTAAAATAAGTGCATGCTCGAGCATAATAGATTAACTCCTCATATCTCGGCCTCTTTAGATACAAACACAAGTTTTATCAAGTTGGTTATTTTCTATTATCTAATGAATGAAAGAATTCCTCCATCATCTAGAAGATAAAATATCCTACTTATCCTAATAACATGTATGAGAACGTTCATTTGCAACTTTTTATTCAAATTGTGTCTTCTTGGTGAGCTATAGTAATTACTCCTATTAGAGCAACTAGAAGAATTATAGAAATAAGTTTGAATGGGAGGAAAAATCAGTGGATAAATGAGCCCCAATATGTTGAACATTGTTTGTTAAGTCTCGTTCCAAAATTTGATCTGATTTGTTAGTCAAAGATATCCCGAACCATGATATGTTCAGGATAATAGTAACTAATGAAAAAAAAAGACTCGTACAAACTATTGAAGTGATGCTATCTTGGATGGTCCAAAGGGACAGAATTTAAATATTTAAATATTTATGGTTATTAATCAACATCACGACCAATACAATCAAAATATTGACAGCTCCTATGTAGATCAATATTTGTGCAGCAGCTACAAAATCCGCATTCAATAGAATATACAATAGGGATATACAAACAAGAACTAGTCCCAATGAAAGGGCGGAATAAATTAGATTAGTAAGTAATACTACTCCTAGACCTCCTAATATGAGACCTAGCGTTAGAGGGGCCAAAATAATATCATATACCAGTTCAGGTCGATTCATTATGTGCACGATAAGTTCTAATATTATTCTTCATGATCCCATTCACTAAACAAAAAAGTTACCTCATTTACCTATTTGGTATACTGGATATAAATATTTGTACTTCAGATATTTAATTCAATATGGGCACTGATTCATTATTCTATTGGTCAATAATAGATTCCGATCAATCATAAATGTTCCACTCTTAATGGAATTTTCAATAGGATTCTGAATTCCCGATTCATCCAAAAAAAGGTATCTGATTTATTCATCAGTCCTCTTTTATCGGAACTCAATCTGAATAATTGGTAGAAGTGATTGAATCAAATCTAAGCAAATTGCTTCTGCTCCAAGAACAGAAGACTACGTAGGTTGTAAGAGGTGTGAATCCGCTTGTCCAATGGATTTATTATGTGTATGTGTTTCTTAATAGGTCTTCATAAGATAGTTTGGATACTGGATGAATAATAGAAATGATATTTAGACAACTATAGACTATTTTACGCAGACCTTTTAGTTTGCAAAAGCTTATAGGGAAAACCTCCATATTTCACACATTCTATTTCATACATTCACATCCAAATGTATAACTTTTGTGACAAGGGTAACATTTGGATTTATGAATTTTATACATTCTATGGTGCTTACACTTAGGTTGCTTTGCATATTAGATTCATTCATTATATAATAGAAAATAAACATAAAAATAAAATTTTGCATCATCTTATTATTAGCACATAACATACATGCATACATCTAGGCACACATCTATGCATCCATACTATAATATCCAATAATACTTATAGAATTCGTTATTGCATGTCATTAGTACATAGCATACATACCTATCTTAGTGTATACCTAATAACTCTATTAAAAAAATCAATAAAAAAAAAAAATCATCAACACCAACTTGGGGGGTCCAAGGTATCGTACCTTCCTATAATAGTCAATAAAACATTCAAACAACTTGGGGTAATAAAGGTATCACACCTTCCCCAAATAATAAATCAAATAATCAAACAACTTGGTTCAATTAAGGTAGCACACCTTCCCAATAAAAATCTAATTGAATTTAATCATCAATCAACACATTAATTGCTAGGTTCAAAATGTTGCACCCTTTGCCTCACATTAAATCAATCAAAAAATCAATTGTAATGTTCAAAAGGTTGTTTCCTTTTGTCAAATGTTGTGCCTTTTGCCTCGCCATCTCTAAATAAATCTAAAAGGTTCCAAAGATGCCTAATTTATTTTGTCAATTTCAAAATGTTCCAAAGGCACCAATCTCTTTGGTCAAATTTACTTCAAAAGGTTCAAAAGGTACCCAAACTCCTTTGGTCAATTTCAAAAAAAAACTCCAAAGGTACCCAAATTCCTTTGGTCAAATTCATTTCAAAAGGCCCCAAAGGCACCTAATCCCCTTGTGTTAGAAATAATTTATATTCCATCATTTGGCTTATGTAAATATATCTTCAAAGGTACATATGCAGGACATTATATTACTTTAGGGGGAAGTTATCTAGTTACTTCATGCAATGTAATAAATGCACAAGTGTCAATGTGCAAGGTGTCACTTGTATATCTAGATAGAGTGTTGGCCAAGTATCCTATTTTGCCTATATAAGGAAGACCTCATTGTTAGTATAACAGCAAAGGGGAGTGTCGGTGACATAGTAGCTTAGAAATATTAGTAGGTAGTTCAGTTTTGTTTGGATCACCATCCATTGGTGATGTATGCAATGTAGTCCAATAGCTTTATTGATGGAGTATTCATTTCCTCCATAGCTATATTGTATTCATTTATATATCATTTATATTTATTGCATATCTTAGTCATCCTACAGATTTACTTTATTTCATATTAATCTACATATCGTGATTGTTATCTCCTTTAGATATTGTACCAAAATCTAACACTTTGGTCATATAAAATCAAAAATTTTGAGCGAAATCCATACCTAGTAATCTACTCTAGTCATCTTGTGATTGTAGAAACTGGTTATCCATGTAGCTCGATAGGATGAGTAAATTACCATAAGGACACTGAGATATATTTCATGCACTTTTCAATTCAAAAATCCCCAAAGGCACCTACACCTTTGGTCAATTAATTTCAAAAATCTCCAAAGATGCCCAATACCTTTGGTCAATTTCAAAAGGCTCCAAAGGCACCTACAACTTTGATCAACCCAATCTAAAAGGCTCCAAATATTCCTAATCCCTTTGGTCAATTTCAAAAAAGTTCCAAAGGCACCTACACCTTTGGTCAATTCATTTAAAAAATATTTAGATATTCCTAATACCTTTGGTCAATTTCAAAAATCTCCAAAGGCACCTACACCTATGGTCAACCCAATATAAAAGGCTCCAAAGATTCCTAATCCCTTTGGTCAATTCCAAAAAATCCCCAAAGGCACCTACACCTTTGGTCAATTCATTTCAAAAAGCTCCAAATATGCCTAATACATTTTATCAATTTAAAAAAGTTCAAAGGGCACCTACACCTTTGGAGAAATCAATAAAAAAGCTCCAAAGATGCATAATGCCTTTGGTCAATTTCAAAAATATCCAAATGCACCTACACCTTTGGTCAAATCAATCCAAAAAGCTCCAAAGGTACCTCAATTCCTTTGGTCAAATCCAATCTCAACAAGGTCTTCAAAAGAATCAAAATGATATCATCTCAACTCCCTAAGAAGACCATGTGACTGGACTTCTCCAAGGGATAGAGGTGTACATTTTCTTCTTTCACTCTACCTTAAGTTATTCTAGTATCTAGTGATTTACTCTAGGTAGTTGTAGCAATTGGTTATCCATACAATCTGGTAGGAGGAGTAGATCACCATAAGGACAATCATTATTAACACAATTCAAAAATCCCCAAAGGCACCTACAACTTTGGTCAAATAAATCCAAAATATTCCAAAAACACCTAATCCCTTTGGTTAATTTCAAAATGCTCCAAAGGTAACTAAATTCCTTTGGTAAAAAAAAATTAAAATCATAAAAATAATATAAAACTCCAAAATACCTAAAAGCCATAAAATAAAAAATCTCAAGTAAGCCTCGTATCTAGTGATATACTCTAGTCACTTGGTTGTTTCAGCTATTGACTCTCCATGCAATCAAGTAAGACGAGTAATTTACCATAAAGTCACTCACAAAGAAAAAAACAAAAAGAAAAACAAAAGCTCCAAAGGTACCCTAATTCCTTTGGTCAAAAACATTTCAAATAGGCTTCCAAATGAATTGATGTGTTATCATCTCAACTCCCTAATAAGTCCACATGGTTGAAATGCTCTATGGGATAGAGGTATACATTTCGTTCTTCCCTTCAACCATAAGTGATCCTCGTATATAGTAATTTATCCTATACACCTTCTGGTTGCAATGATTAATTATCCATGCAATTCAGTTGGATGGGTAGGTTACCATAAGGTCCTTTAAATAGTGATTTACCTCTCACAAAAATTGAATTGTTATCATCTTAGTTCTCCAAGAAATCCATGCGGCTGGACTGCTCCAAAGGATAGAGATGTGGAATTGCTAACAATGATTTAAATCATAGTTGTAATAGGATTTCCCCCCTTCCACATTTGTTAAATTTCTAAAAATCCCAAAACAAGTCATATTCATGAAGCGACTTATCGCTTTCATCAATTTCCATCTCCTCCATCGGCTCATCACTTGAGGGGGTAGTCATACATCACATAATTCATAATAAAAATAAATAATCAAACACTCAATCATGAAAATTGTGTTTGTCCAAGAATCATTGCTAAAGACAAATATGCCCTTTCTTGGGGTAGACAACAAGCAAAAAAAACTCAAACAAAACTATTTGGTATGCTAGAAGTCATCCCCTATAGATTAAAAAGGTTTGTCCATGGCTAATGTTAGTTGGTATTGCCTACGAACTAATAATGTCTACCCATGGCTGAAAAGTCTACCAAAAATTCAAGTTCTTCAGCTTGTTGAAAGCAATGATTCAAAAATGTATGTTCTTTCCATGATTGGGCATTTAACATTGATCAGATCAATGAAAATAATTAACCCTCAATTTGACTATAGGTCATCTATTTTTGCTTTTTGTTGTGTTTTCACACAATGCATACCAATAAGGGGCATTTACAGACACCTAAAAAATATCATATTGAGGATAATACCTATATTGACACCTTTTTAGGTGATATGACACCTTGGGTAGCCCTAGGGCTTAACAATGGTTTCACCACTCAAACAGGAAGGAATTTACCTTTGCAACAATGACCATCTCACCCCGATATGGCCCCCAAATATTACCATATCACACTGATACAACCAATAATCATGACCGTCTCACCTCGAGATGATCATGCCTGAAGCAAGTTCTTGCTCAACGAAAAAAGCAGTTATGAATGCTAGCCAAGCATAATGGTTTATTGATAATAATTTCTTGAATTCAACCATTTATTGGCTTCTTCTACAAGCTAGGAATCCCTTCAAGTAAGTCTATATAAGGGTGCATAGCCTTCATTGATAACCCTATAAATTCCACATAATGAAGTGCTATCGAATTGGTGATCAAGGAGTCTTCAATCTTCATAGCAATGAAGTGCTACAAAAATATAACTATGGAGCTTTCAAGTGTGACAATGGAGTATCTCAAATATTGAAGACCAAATTAACTATTCTTGCACCATCCCACACTCTTGCTTTAGGTGTCAAATACTACCATTAATTTTTTCTTCATGAGCGCACCCTTGAACATCAATTCAATGGATCAAACCCGACATCGCCTCGCATCGACCATAAGGAATTCACCATAGTTTAGTGGTCATATCACCTCAAGATGCCCCGTAGGCACGACCATATCACCTCGATATAGCCATTAGGCCAAACCATCCTACACAGAGATGGCCTCTCGACACAGATCTATTTTCCCTATTTTCTTACTTTAATTAGTTTTAGCAGTATTTTATTCATTTCCTAGCATGGTTAGTTTTCACTTTTATGCATCTGTTTATCATATTTTATCTTTCTTCATAATTCCTTTATCATGGATATGGGTCTTATATTGGAAGGCTCTTCATATGCCATTAATGCATTTTAATTTTCTTTGTGTGCAGATTATAGGTCTTTCAAGGGAGAAAATGACATAAAGATTCACTTTTCATCATCATACATTACAGAGGTCACAAGAAACCCTCTTCAAATTAGTTTGTGAGGATGCAAATATATCATGTGTTCTACATTCAAAATGGTTTTATGTGTAATCAATTATATTAAATATTGGTAGTGATCCTTCGAAGGGGATCTTCTTTGTAACCTCTTTGTAAAAGAATAAAATATTATCAATAAAAGTACATCATCCATTTTTTCTTTATTTTGTTCTTTATTTGTGTGGTTATTTGATATGCCACATTTCAATCTTGCACTTATTTTCTTGGATGTATGGTCTCTTTTAGCATACTTAACTATTATAACAAATTCAAGTGATAAATGAAGATATTTTATAGGTACTCAACTTAAGAAGCAATAAGATGCATAAGGGCACAATTTGCTACTCAAAATTCCATAGATAAAAGTGGGTGTGCAAGTGGTATTAATTGGAATTCTAGCTATCTTGAAATAAATTGTAGATGAATTGGTAAATAAGGAGCCCATAACAATGTTAGATGTAGTAGAATACCACCTAAGTAAATTCTAAATGTTGGATTGTATTATATACATTATTATTCACATAGCTTTTTATTAAGAAAATTTAACAAAAGGAAATAGCTATACTACACATCCTATATCATCTAGTTGATTCTAAAAAATAAAAAACATTGGTTTCCCAAGTTGTAACTGAACAAGGTAAGACTTGATGGAAAATAAATATCAACTTATGGTTGAATAAATGTGCCCTACAAAACCAAAAATATAATATGTGATTTTTATGACATGGTCTACCATTCATTTATGAAGGGGTTGAATGAGAAAGTGCCTAGGTTGTTCAATATGTAGAAATCACACTAATTTGAAGGATCAACCCAATGGATACTTCTACCTTAGTAAGCATAAGTCCTTTAGGTTCTACGAATTTTTAGGAAGGCCCTATGAGTTGTATGTTCATGCCAAATATTCTTTAATTCTTGTGTACATGCCAAAAAGTAGATATTATTGACTATAAGTATTTTAAAGGATAAAAAGAAAAAACCTTCTATTAGTCCAAGTAAGCAATAATGATGTTTACCCCACTAATAGGATGATGTAATATAGTAAACAACAAGAAGATAGAAGGAATGGGTATGATGATGCTACAATACTTATGACCTTGTGACCTAAAGTAGTTTTTGTAAGTGAATTAATGAGGTAGAACATCAAAATTATGTACATACATGAATGAGGGCCTAGAGTGGAAAAATAAGTTGATCTATATAAGGATGCAACTACCAAACTAGATGCCCTACAAGGATATTGATATAAGCTAAATAATGGTAAGGAAATCCTCCCCAATGGTTCTCCTTCTATATTAACATAAGGATACAGATACATTTTGAATCAAACAAAAATATCAATCACCATATAATCAATACCATTTTTAAAAAATTGGCTAGAAGAAAAGATAATTCTATGGAGAAAGATGTAGTACACAATAAACACACGAGGAAAAAGTATTACAATAGTAATTTGATAAGGAGTTCTTCAAAAATTTGTGCAAAGGATAAAAATAAGGAAATAAAAAGACCCCAAATAGACATCAAAATCCAATCTATTCCCTCCATTTCACTCACTGTTATTATTTCATCAATGCTGACACTAATAATTAGCACCATAAAAATATGGATTGAAAAATTTTCAACCGAAGTGGGCCAATTTTGGAACAAATGCTATATCAATAGGAAATAGTGAACACCTAAATATCACAAGGTATGGAAGGCATATAAGAGGAAAATATAATTAGAAACATAGTCACATGTGTCATTGCTTCATTTTCCAAGGATGAAGCTACAACAATAGGAACCATCACCTTGAAAGAAACAATGATTGAACTCACTCCATCACCACACTCATTTATCATCTATTTTCTTCTACTATAACCAATATTTCTCCTTCTTACACTTTTGTATTCCCTCTTATTAAATTCCATGCACTTCTTTTATGCCTATGCCACCATAAGTAAGCATATCCACATGGTCACTATGGGTCATAAAATCAAAATCATGAGGTAATATTAGTCATCATATCCATCCATGTACCACATCCACCATAAATTTACATCACCCTTACCTATTTTGATCACTCAAATAATGATAACCCATTGATTAGTCAAGTGTTCCTCATGTACCATCATAACCACTCCCACATCACCACTCAATAATTTTGATAGACATCACTACCCATGTGTCCTTACCTCAACTTTTATCACTATGTTATTATCATAAGTGTTTTTGCTTCATATTCCTCGTACTTTTGAATCTCTCTAGCATCTTCAGTAGGCTTAGTTTTTGCTCCTTTAACAATCCCAAAGCTTTTCAACTATTAATATTGACCTTACTTTATTTTTTCGTGAAGTGTAATTGGGTCATTTAAGAAGTTGAGATTATAAAAGAAAGAATTTATTTGTTGGCATAATAACACATGTAGACTACCTTATATCTCCCTTGATTTTAGTATTCTATAATATTTTTCAATTTTTAAGTTTTGTAGAGTACTTTGTATCTCTATGGATTTGATGTGATACTTAAATTTCTTAGTTTCCTTTGAGTTTAACCCCTTTTATATTCCTAATGTTCAACTAGTATTATTTACCTTATTTCTCCCTATTTGTGAATAGAAAGCTAAAAATAATTTTTGATGCACCTTCAATTGATATAATTTTCTATCTTCAATGCTTTATAGTTGAATTTCTTATGTCTCATTAATTTGAGCAAGAGACCAATATCAAATGTAATTTCTAACTATTTAATAATTATATATTGTAATATATTTAAATTTTTAGTATTATACTTTCTAAATTTAAAAAATATAAATTGGTTTTGAAATCCTTATAACTTCCTAATTGGAAATTTAGAAAACTATTGTATTTGCAAATTCAATATTTCAATTTCAATGTGGAAATCCTTATCTCTCCAAGTTAAACTATTTGCAAATATTTCTATGCAATTTGAATTTCAAATATGTTAAAGTAATTTCAAGGCTTTCAATTAAATTTCCATTTTCTTCACAAATATTCTATACTATTCAATAAATCTTAAATTTTAAATTAATTAATCTATTACCTTATAGCTCAATTTATCCAAATAAACTTAAGTATAGAAGAATAATTAATATTTAACTCAATACTATACCTTATACCTCCTTTAAATTTTACAAAGGCTATAAATTAATTTAAATATTCCATATATTTTGTAATATAGCACTTCAAACTTTGACTTACTTCTTGTAACTCTACAATCTATGCTTGATTTGCACTCTTTGACTTCAATGCATTCAATGCTCCTTAATGCTCAGTAAATTTGGTCTTGTGATGTTTGACTATCCTTTTTTATTTTTTAATGTTTTCCAAGGTGTTCAAATCTGATTCCAATGTGCTTTCTTTGTTGTGCTCAGGCTATTTCTGGCCCATGCATTAATAGGCACCATTTAGACGTTGCACCTTCCTCCAATCATGACTAGTGTTTTGAGTTTCAAGTACCAAGTGGCACCAAAAGTTTTTGCACTTCTTTGAAAATTTCATGTGGTGCTCTACCCAAATTTATATTGCTTAATACTTGGCAAGAGTGTTATATTTCATGGGCTTAAATGTATTATTGTTTCCTAGGAATTGTAAGTAGAACGTTCCTCTCCTCCAATAAAAAGGTAACTTCCTCCATGTGGCAGATGACTTCTTTAACGCTTGACTTTCCTTATCATGCACCTTATTCACCCTAATTTTGGTTCTCTTGTTGCTTGGCCTTCAAGCATTTGAAACTCCTTTGTGTTCAATTTTACAACATTCACCCAAGTTTTTCCTCTTGTCCAATACTCTCCTGTAGTGGTGGTTAGATATTAGTGATTCTTCTCACCTCTTTGGCTATAGTTTCAATGTCCTTTGTAACAATGTTTGCTATCAAATTTGGTGTCTCTTTAGTTTCTAGTGCTCAAGATTTTTAACATCTCATATTCCCTAAGTAATGCAAGCTCCTATAACACTTTTCTTCCTCTTATTTTATGTTACTTTATTTGTCTAATGATATGGTGTTTCTTGCTACGGTGGCTTAGCTTCACTATGGTGGCTCCTCCTTTAGTATGGTGGTGCTTCTTCACTATGGTGGTTCTCTATGAATTTGATGACTTATCTTCACCAATAATTTTTTACTTCTTAGTCCACCCTTTTGGTGTCTTTCGACACCTCAAATCTACCTTGCCTTTGTTCTCTATTGAGTCTCTTCATTTTTAATTAATAGGACTCAGAAAAAATATATATTTGAATTAGAAAAACAACCTTTACCATTTCTATTTATCACTCCCTTTCAAGGAAGTTTCTAACTTCTATATTTGCTATTGTATTTTTGTAATTTTCATGATAATAATAAAGTCCCCTTCCTTGGCTTGGAGATACTCAACTTAAACTAGATTTTGCTTCTTAAATAATTCCTAATATGATGCTTTCAAAAACTTAAAATGAACTAGATTTAATACTTTAAGAATAAACTTTTATAGCACCATTTTTATACACCTTTTGGCCTCCTTTTGTATCTAGTATTTTTAGTTATTTGGTTCACCTATTTTCTATCCCATTTTTATGAAATTTTTAGCTCTAATTCATTTTTATTTTCTACCCTAAACTTGTCAATATTGCATCTCTCATTTCTACTCAAATGTTACCTTAGATTTGTCAATTTTTTTATCTCTAATTGCTGCCCAAATTCTCTACTTTTTTAGCCTTTAATTTTTTCTTGAAAATATTATTATTGTGGCTTTAGTTCTCCTCCAAACTTGTTCTCCTGGACTTTGAAATTTGTAGCTAATAGTGCTACCTAAAATACTACCCTCTTGTTATCCTAAAATCTATAATTTTTTAGCTTCTAATGTAGCCAATTCTTCCTTAAATTTGTTATTCTAAAATCTCTCAAATATCCTAGGAAAATCCTATGATTCGTAGCACTAAAAATCCTTCAATTTTCTACTCAATATTGTTTTCCAAAAATATTTATGTTGCTATCCAAAACTCCTTTAATTTTTATCTTTCAATGTTGCCTAAAGATCAACTTATATATTGTCCAATAATATCTTCTAACTTCTTAAAATTTCTACCTTCTTTTGTTGTCAAGCCTTCCTTCAATTGGTTGTTCAAGGGCTCTTCAAAATCTGCCCAAATATTCTCAAAATTGTAGCTCTATCTCACCTTGAATTTTCTATTCTACAACTCTTCAACTTCTATTGCAAAAATAACAATCTTGTCCTTTATAAAAGTTCTTTCTTATTTCTTTGATTTGGAGTCTTCAAACTTCTATGGACTCCTCTTTCTTGGATCTCCTAAATCTTCTTCTTTCAATATTCAATGGGACCTTCTTTCTTGGACCTCCTTAATCTTCAATGTCTATTTTTCTACAACAAATAACTAATCCCTACATGAGGAAAGCACATAGACTTTTAGGTAATCAAAGATGAAATTCTTATCTATCCATTGTAGGAAGCTTCGCAATTTCTTAGAACTAATTTTATGCAACAAAAAACATAGACAGTAGCAAGCAAATACATGTAAAATTCTAGAGTTCTATAAATGGATAAATATCACTAGTTATCCTTCAATCTAGTGGAAATAGATCTATGTTGAGTCCTAGTCTTCATAAGTTTTTATGTAACCTTGTGGAAAGACTCTAGCTAAAAAACAATTTTAATTTTTTTGAAAATATATTTCCTATCTCCTCTCAATCTCTCTTGTGGCTCTCCTTATCTCCTATCAATCTACCTTGTGCTTTGATACCACTATTAGCTTTTAATTCTATATATTTAAGGAAATGCAACCACAAGGTATAAAATTCGCATGCAATATTGAATATATGAAAAAGAAAATATAGTATGTAAATATCATGAGAAACTTCTGCAACTACTGATAAAAAATACCATTAATGAAAGTTGATGAAAATAGTATATTGCTATAAAATGAAGTCCATAAAATTGTGTGTCTCTCACTCCTTTTATATGTCCATACAAAAGCATATATATAATGAGAGATGACTCTTGACATTCCTATTCTATGGATTCATGTGTACATGGACAACATGCACACATTTCAACACTTGCATTTATTACATTGTATAAAGTAAATACTCAAACTCTAATATAATACACACTCCTAATCTAAACATGTATCCATGGTGATACATTAGCATGTATCAAATAACATAATATTTTCTAACAAAATATTAATATTTTGTAAAATGACATCATGTGACTAAAATACATGACCACCCATATTAAAAACCTACGTTTAATCTTATTAACTATCATATACATACTTATCAAAATAATGAATATTTATTATTTAAGTTGATAATATAGAAAAGATTAGTACTTAGTGCATGGTTCTTGGATTTTTTTTATGAAATGTGATATGTTATTAGATACGTAAATGTATGTAATTAAAGTTAATATATTTATTCAAGTAAAATTTTTAAATATTGCGCACACTTGTTTTGCATGTTTGAAAAAGCTAAATATTTAAAATTTTAAGTTTATATATTTCTAAAATTTTAAATATAAAATATGTAAGATATATTATTATATATTTAAATTTATTAAGTTAAATTTTAAAACTTAAAACAAATAAATTTTATTAAAAAGTATTTTATGATAATATTTGTTCATATAAAATCAATAATATTGGATACAAACTTTTTTTTCAAAAATCAGTATTACATCATCATCAGGTATTTGGTATTTTTTTATTACATAGGAGAGTTGTTTACAACCACTATTTTTAGTAACTAGGTAGTGCAAAATTTAAACCACGGGGATTTCTCCCAAAAATCCTATTTGTCTTGTTCTTGTTGATCCAATATGGGGACCGTCGATCATTCGGGGTTCGTACCATCTCGTTCTTTTTGATCCGATATGGGGACCACCAATCGCTCGAGGTTCATACTATCGTCATCGTCAATATGACACACACTTAGACGATTTGGAGCAGACTACTACCTTTGCAAAGGGTTGGCTTCTCCCAAAGTTTGAACCTAGGTTTCTTCTTGGTAAGTGCCCAACCACACATGCACTTACCAATCCACTTATCCCTTAGGGGTTCCACAACAAAGTTTGGATATTATCCATGTATGACTTAATAAGATTTGAAGCTTCTTTCTTCCTTGAATATTAAATTTAAATGCTGAAGAATCTAAATGTTTGAACTATTACCACTTGATAAATACATACTTATTTTACATGTTAATTTTCTTTCAAATTTAAATAAATTTATAAAGTTTTAAATTTTAATATTAAATAATAAAATAAATATAAATAATATATATTTTTTTAATTGAATAAATATACATATTCGCCATGGGGATTGAACCCGGATCACATCACTGATAATGCAAGTGGGTCCTTGCCAGTAAACCACATCGCACGGATATATTACGTTTCTTTTAATATTTCAAAATTTATTTTATTTAAATTTTTTTTTAAACAAAAGTAATTAATTTCAGTACAGTAAACTAAAGCAATTATCAATGAACTACGGTACTCCTCCTTTCAAAACTAAGCATCACTAGGGTAGTCGTGATCTTAACCCACTATTATGTACATTTTAGTATTTAAATTTTTTATAAAAATTATTATTATTAATTAGTTTGATATTTTCTTGTATATGCACCCCACTATCATATTTTCTACAATACCTATTAAACTATTTGACCAGTTTTGGCACGTCTGCCTTCTAGATTCGAATATTGTTATCACTACATCTTTCGACAATTAAAAGACGAAAAAAAAAAAATAGGAAAGTGGAATTAACTCTGAAATTTTACTTATGGTATTGTTTGTTATTTTAAATTTAGTTGAAGTATTCATTTTATAAATATTTTTAAAGATTAAAAATTATTTTTGTTTCCGTATATCAATAAAACTATTAGAACATAAAAGTTAAAATTAATAAACTTTTTTCAACGTTCTGCGTGAATTCTACCTTATTATTTATTTTAATTTTATTTTAGTAAAATCATGAAATAAGTTTAATTTTTTTTTTAATAAAATTTAAATAATACAATAAATTATATAAATGATAGAAGAGTAAATCTAATTTTATATATAAATAAATAAAAATTATATAAACAACCAACCAGTTTTGGTTAAATGTTTGCCATCTTGGGATTCCCCTCTCATCCCAAAGTTTATTTCCCTATTTTGGAAGTCATTACACGTTTCAACAAAAGTCTAGAAAATTTGGGATACTCGTGAAATCCGCGATTCCCAATAAGAAGCAACATTTAAATCGATATGCAATGCATTGGACGCTTGGAGATTTCCAACTAGGAGGATTTGCAGACGATTAGCTGGCGGCACGCCTTTACAAGCAACGGTACAAACAGAAAATATCTGGACCTTATCGGGCGCTAGTGTTCTTACATTTCTAGTTATTTGCTTCACGGGATTTTGAAGGCAAACAACGTACAGTTTTTCATTAATTCTGGTCAGAACCGCTCAAATTTGAAAGAATTTTGACCGCGAACGACGACAAAGGGTCGAAATTCAACACTGGAAGTCTACTCTGGCGACCTCGGTAAAATCTTTGTCTCTGCATTTAAATTCGTTTCTACTCTTCCTTAAAATTTGCCCTGACGAAGAAAAAACGAAGAAAAAATTCAAATTCAGCAAACAAATGCGTATTTAGAGGAACTTTACGAAAAATATTGAGAGTAATGGATGCGTAGGGTAAATTTAAGCATCTCAGGTGCTCTTGTACCGCTCTTCCTTCTGATCTAGAGAGTCAGAGTGGATCAGAAACAAATGAATTAAAAATCTTTGTAGACGTGGGGCAATTAAAACCCTCGGAGTTCAGTTATTATGAGAGCTTCACGTAATAATGGAGCATCGACGCCACACGTGAAACGGCACAAGCGTAGTCAATGGAACAAATTAAATGTTGCAGAAAAAATCTGAAAAAGGGGATTTCATGTGAGTCTTCCACCGGTCCCTCCCTTCCACCACGAGCCTGGCGAGCCTCCACATTAAATTCCAGAAATCCAAACCCTCGATAAGAGCACTCGCCGACCTTTTCATGTCTTAGCGCCTATTTCCTCGTTTATTGAACACAGTCTCGTCTTTATCTCGGCCTTTAACAGCGTTCAGAGTTTTGTTTCAAAGCCAAGCAGGCAAATATTTCAACATGAAGGCCTTCGTCAAAAATGTCATCCTTTTCTTCATTCTTTTTGTTCCGTTCACGGCTGTCAGTAGACTCGTCCGTCCGCAGACTGGTAAATCTCTCGCACACAGCAACATTCGCTATTTTTCTGTTTTTGTTTGGGGAGAATTTCATCTATTTAATCTTTGCTCAAATTCGCTCAACTTTCTTTGAATTTCTTAAATTTTACGGTTCAAACACGAAGAATTTCACAAATCTTAACGTTTAAATGCTTTTCCTTTTACATTTGTTAATGTCAACGATTCAAAAGCTTTTCTTTCGATTTATACGAATTTCACGGTTCGAATTCGTGCTTCCTTTATTTTGCAGAAAATACAGGGAAAGAATCGCAGAACATGCAAATCAGAGGACACATTCCGAGGCAAGGCATTAACTATGAGGTGGCGGGGTCGACCATCCCTGACTGTACCCATGCGTGTGGCTCGTGCATCCCATGCAACAGAGTAACAGTAAGCTTGAAGTGTTCCACTGCAGAGTCGTGTCCTATTGCTTACCGCTGCATGTGTAAGGGCAAGATTTTCCCTGTTCCTTCGCCACGCCCGAGACCTTGAATTTTTTCAGAGTTGTGTTGTCCTGTATCATATTCATCAGGATCAAGTAGTTACCAAATTTTGTGACGCACAGTCGACGTATTATATTTGAAGCTTTTTTTCGTGGTGGTTGCTATTGGAAGCTTTATTTATGCATCTTTGTTATGTTTTAACTCTTGTGTGTCGAGCCAATTTTTGTTACCAGACTCTCTCCCATGACAATGGATTGTAGTGCTTTTAAATTTTTATTTTTATACTTGTAGGCTGTCAGTGTTTATTGGTAGGTTTTACAGATCTGATTTTTTTAAGTTCAGGTTTTTGTTAATTCTATTTTTTTCCAAATTTTATCTAATATTTTAAAAGTTCAGGTTTTGTTAATTTTATTTTTTTTCAACAAAGTTTTGTTGAGCAACTAGAATTTATAAAATAACTCACACAACTAAAAAATTATTTTGATCATAATAAACGTTAGGGGATTGATTTGCACTAATAGTGAAAAACGAGTCATGAATATTTCTATTAAATATAATCTTTGAATGGTATGCATCTTATTAAGACGAACTCTTCTATTTAAGCCACGATAAAGTCAGCAGCATATTACCCAGTTGTCACTTATAAAATATTATTGTGTATTAGTGCTTAACTTCTTAAATATTGCTCTCCTCAGAAAAATATATAAAATAAAAATAGATTTTTGTGGTCGTTATATATTCTGTCCCCTAGATTTTTAGGGTGGGTTTCATATGGGAGGCTATCCATGCAAATACCGCCACTGTAAAACCAATTTTTTTAAAGAAAAGTCTCTTCTCCTCAGAGTTTTCCGGCGGGGTAGAAGAGAAGAGAAGAAGAGTCTAACATATTTGGGCATCTGGTTAATGGTTAATTTGATGGAAAAATATTTTTGCATTGGTCTCAGCATTTTCTATTAGCCAAAATTTATTTTTATTTATTTTTAAATGAAACTGTGAACAAACACCGATAAGAACCGATAAATATATGAAAACCCCCTCCATAATATATAGGTAAAGTTCTTATTCTCGGAGTCTGGGTTTCTATAATATGTAGGTGAAGTTCTTATTCTCAGGCTCTCTTAGATACTCATGTTTATTTTATTTATTTTTATTAAGTAAAGAAAGGGTTTAAAAGATCTTCAAATTTATATAAAAAGTTTTGAAAAAATATTTTAATCTAAAATATAGAAATACAAAAAGTTTGACCATTCAAAAAAATAAAACCAAATTTGAAAGCTACTCAAAAGTTTAAATCAAATCCCTCTCAAACTACAAATTTGGGCAGTCAAACAGAAAAACTTGCCTAAACAGAAAAACTGCAAGCAGAACAAACAAACTAAGATATAGAAGAACCAAATCCCAAAATTCCAAAACAATAATCTAAAACTAAGGATACTATAATAAACAATAGTCATTAAAAGTAATGATTAGTATCTTAAGGATTTTGGGGGCTAACGACCGAAAATGGAAAGTGATAGATTTTTATGCTTTTAAGTTAAGATTTCAATTTTGTGAGTGACCTTAAATTAAACAGCATGAGTTTAGATAGTTTAAAATATTAATTTTTAAAATTTGAAATTGATAACATTATATATATAAATAATTGTAAGTTATATATTTATTAAGATATCATAATAACATGACAACTGTAATATGGATAATTTTATCTTAATTTTATAAAATTAATTTAAAAGAATAACATTAAGTCCAATTCTATGGAATAAATTGCATCTGAATTATTTTTGGTAATATCAAAAGATATTTAATTTTTTTCAAATAAAATAAGATATTTAAATATTAGATATTAAAATATTACCTTATAAAATATTTATGATTAAAAATATTTTTTTTGATATTATTAAATAAAAGAGGTTTTTGAAAAGCCATCTACAACCTTTTACAACAACTCTGAGGAGGAGTATAATGTACAAATTACGAAGGAGGTTTTTACAAGGTGTCCCATAGCCTTAAATATCAGCTCCACGGAGGAGCCTAACGTCTTTTTATAACAATCAATAGCTCCAAAAGGAGGACAAACCACAACCCCAATCAAAAAATAAAATAAATCCACACGCTGGCCAGCTGGTCCAAACAAAAACAATAGTTCCTACCAAAGTTAAAACAACGCCATAAAACATTATCACACACCGGTTAGTCCCATAAATACACAACAATGCCAACCATACTAAACCACCATCAAACAAAACAAATAACAATACCATAACTATACCGGATACTAGAGGATTTGAACAACAAAGGACCAAGAGCGACAAGAAAAATTAAAATTTGAAATGTGAACATCCAATCCCGCTCAATCTGGAAACCGAAGAAGAAAACAATCCGCCAAATAAATAGGTCAAACAAACCTACACACCGACGAAACCAATAACAAAGGAAGTAAGAGCAGCATAGAATTAAAAAGAAAATTAAATAAACGATCCTGCTCAAACTAGAAAAATAAACCCTGCGCACGATACCATCCAACGATACTAAAGTCCCTGTTAGAGTTGGTGATGCAAAATTGCCAAAAACTAAAAAAGCAAAAAAAAAAAAACAAAAATCCAAAAAAAAAAAACCAAGAAAACAAAAAAACATAAAAAGATAGATCTAAAGATATAAAAACATGGTCTATAGTTAAGAAAATCTATTGCAATGATTCTATATATTTTTGTATCCTCATTAGTTAATCCATTCATCCATCCCACCTGGGTAGATCATCCTTAGTTATATGGAACAAAAATTTAGGTTTGTTGAATGGTGCAACAACATCAAATACAATGCATTAAAGTTTTTAATAGAAATAATTTTCAGCAGTATTTTATGTTTTTTGCAGTAGCAATTTGAGCAATATGTATCTTTGGGTTTTTATCTTGTGTTTTGTACAATTTTTTTTTTATCTAACAAATGGTATCATAGCCAAAGTTAGCATCAAAATAAAGAGTTGAAATTAAGAGTCAATTTAAGGCTCAGAGTTGATGTTGAAGCTAGGAGTCCCAAGCACTTGCAATGTGTCTTAGGGAGAATGTTGGAGCAATGAATAATACTTTTACATTCGAATCATAGATTGGTTTAAGGAGGAGCCAAAAGCTCATCGATGGAACAACCTTAAGCGATGGAGGTCCTATATTTGAATCCTAGTTGCTTCATACATTTAACAAGGTATGGAAACTAAAGTAAACAAATAAAAGAAGAAGAAAAAAAAAGCAACAAAAGAAGAGAAATAAGCAACACCAAAAGAAAAAAAGCAAAAGCATAAGCTATGTTGAAAGAGGAGTGCAGAGTTTTATTTGTGATTTCAGTATTTGAATGTGAAGTTAAAGATGAAGTTGGACATTTTACCATTTTTGCATCAAATGGGGGAATGTTAGAGTTGGTGATGCAAAATTGCCAAAAATCTAAAAAAGAAAAAAAAATAAAAATCCCAAAAAATAAAAATCCCCCCAAAAAAAGATAAAAAAATAGATCTAAAGATATAAAAACATGGTTTATAGTTAAGAAAAGTAATTGTAATGATTCTATATATTTGTGTATCCTAATTAGTTAAACCATCCATCCATCTCACTTGGGTGGATCATCCTTAGTTATATGAAACCCGCATTTATGGTTTTCTGAATGGTGAAACATCATGATACAATGCATTGAATTTTTTAATAGAAATAATTTTCAGCATTAGAAGTTTTTAATAGAAATAATTTTTAGAAGTATTTTATGTGTTTTGCAGTAGCAATTTGAGCAATATGTATCCTTGGATTTTTTCTTATATTTTGTATTATTCTGCATAGTTTATTTTTTATTCAACAGTCCCCTGCAACTCCACTACAAACAACATCTGCTCACAACAGCTCATGCCGAAGTATTTCAACCACAATATCTATAAATATAACAAATCCATGCACCGATAGAACCAACAACGAATAAAACCTCTCAACAACACTATGGATGAAAGCTCCACCTTTGAAAACCACCCAGTTTATGGAAAATTGGGAACTGAGAAACCAAGAACACCTATCGCACCAAGAGGCACAATGAAGAAAAACAAAACATTTATTGGGCAGAACAACCAGTCAACCTAGGAAGAAGCCCATGCAAAAAAAGATGACGAACAAATAGGAGAGATTTGCAAATTAAGACACCCACTCCAGAGGAAAAAAAAAATAGTGAAATTCAAAAGCTAGGACCCTGCAATGAAAACCACTTCAAAACATATATGGTCACCGAAACTCTTTAGGGACCACCTAGAAAGTCAATTTACAAGCACACATGCCATAAGTTCCACCCAGAAAGACTTGGAGAAAGAAACTCTGCAACCGCAAACTTCACCAAGATGCCCCAACACCCAAAAACCTGAGTCGATGTCAGCCAAGGAGAGTAGCCAGCAACTACTGCAACATCACCTTGAAATCACCCCTACGGGTTTGGATTGACAATTGACCCTATCTCCCTTAGGGACCTCGATCGGATAAATAGTGGTAAACCAAAATCAAAAGAGATGCAGAGCTAATTGACAAAGACCCCAACCCATGGTCAACCCAAGTGAATCTAATGCTTACCAAACCAAAATGCATGTCCAAAGGTAAACCAAAATCAAAAGAGATGTAGAGCTAATTGACAAATACCCCAACCGACAGTCAACCCAAGTGAATCTAAGGCTTACCAAACCAAAATGCATGTCCAAAGCCAAACAAGGGACCACCATCTAGAACATTCTGCATCACAACAACAAATCCAAATCACCCCGTAGGTTAGACCGACATATAGCTCTATTCCCTTCAAAGACCTCAACCAATTACTTACCAAACACACAATATATCTAGAACGAACTAGAAAGGTCTTCCCTCCAGCAAAAAAAACACTGACCAAACACACAATATATCTAGAACGAACTAGAAAGGTCTTCCATCCAGCAAAAGACATCGCCGACCGCCGTAGCGGAGTATTCGAACAAATAAAAGCAACCATATAAAATAGGAAAATATAAGAAGGCTTCTCACTCTAAAGAACATAACGGAAGGGAGAGCCCTTTTTCTTTATAATTAAAAATATTTATTTTTTTAATTATATAAAATTAAAGCAATGCACACCATACTACATTATAAAAATGTTGCAATATTTCTAGTAATATCATAAATCACCTCATTTATAGAAGTGCTCCTTAATATGATAATTTTAACTTAATTCATTCTCACATAATTGCATCGCATCTAATCCTAATTCAAAATACCTCCACATAATTAATACTATTTTTTAAATTATATATTTTATAAGTATTTCTTAATACATCTAAGTAAGGCTTATTTGAATGCTAAAAGGACCCAAAAGATGCATTACCTACATTAATATGCGGATAATAAAAAAATATTAAAAAATAAATTAATTATATAATTTGACATTTCGTTAAAAAGTCCACACCTTGTATTTTAGTTTATATAATGGGTTTTTCTTTAAAAAAATCCACACCTTTGTAATTAAAGTTATTTTAATAAAATAATCAAAACTATAAATAATACTTATATAAATAATTATTAAATTAAAAAATAATTTGACACTATTATAAGCAATAATACCTGAAATTTATATATAGATTTATTGATTAAAGAATTATAATATGTAAATTATATGAACAATTGATCATTATATTTAAGACTAATAAAGGCTGCAAAAATAAATATTTTATATTATGGATATTAAATAAAACTAAACCTTATTATGGATATTATAGTATATCGTATTTTAAACTATTTTAGACCATATAGCTATAGATTATCAAAAAAATCTTGTAGAAAGAAAAGGTTATATAAGGATTATTGTATTTCTCCCAGTTGTTATCTTACTCTTATATGTTGATAAGATAGCATGTTTGTTAAGCATTATAGAAATTTGAAATAATAAAATATATTTAAAACACCATTTAACAAAGTTGGTTTGATATACCTTTGTCTTTACTTAATATAAAAAGTAAATGGTAGTAGAAAATCTTAAAAATATTATAAATATTAAATGCTTCAATATTATTTTGTATTGGTAATGTCACAAAAGAAGAAGAAAAATATATGGTCATTGTTTATGTTTAGCCCCCATAATTACAACTAGTTTAATTATAATATGTTGTCAAAAGAGTACATACTAAGGAAAAATAACTATACCTACAATACATGAGACGCCTTTCTATAGCTATAACAAAAAATAAAATATTATATAGATATCATTCAAAAGCAAATGGATGGATCCTTTGATCATGGGAAGTAGATTTCTACAAACAAATTCAAATAGTATAATCTATTTTTAGTAAAAATGTAGTAATTAGATAGAACAATCATTAGAATACTTCTCGATAGTTAACTCTAAAGTCCATAAAATCTTCATGACTAAAATATTAATAATATATGCAAGTATTTTCCATCCAATACGACCCTATTCAAAAAGAGCATATATGATATTTTGCATAGTGGTACAATTTGCATATAGAACCACCACTTACAATTTCATGTTTTCTTAGTCCATACAAATTTTGTTTAACTATTGTTGAGAGTTTATACTTTGTTGGTTCAAATTCAAGTTCTATAATATGTATTGATATAATTACCTAGCAAGACAATACTTATGGAATAAAACTAGAGTAGAGATTTTGAATAGCCATACCAAACAATATTTGGTATATAAGAAAGTGAGAATAAAATTGTATAATATAAATATGTATAAGAATAAGTTATCTGAAAGTATTAGTCATAAATATTTATTTATATGTAACATATAAAAGTAAAATACATTTTAAAGACCACTAGAAAATTTGGATGTGAATCAAACATGAATGGAATTCTAGATGAAATTAGATGCCTTATAAAAGTAGAACAGTTTCTTGAGATTTTCATGTGTATATTAGATGATATATTTATGATTAAAGATTCTATGTATTTCTTGGTGAAGCTTAAAATATATGTTGTACTGAATAAACCTCCATCCAAGTTGAGAAGAACAACCAACTTCGATCTGTAATAGAGGTAAGTTAATCTATGTCACATTCATCCTTATATTTGCACTTCCACTTATTTTAAATATTAAAAAGTAAGAGTATAATAAAAGCATCAATTTTGATACAATTTTTAAAAAATATAGTTTTATATTTTATTTAAGCCACCTCTAGTTTAAAAGGAAACTACAATGGTAGGGTTTGATAGTTTAAATGTAGCATGGACGAATAAAGTGGAATCAAGCAAGATATTTGACATGGTAAGCCTAGGTCTCAATATTGCAATTCATCATCTTTTAGAACTATGAGGATACCTAGAGGTAAATTTTGGATAAAAATATTTTTAGACCTTAGATCGAGTGGTCATATATCTAGATCCAAGTGTAATCATACCATTAATTCCATAACACACTCAACTTGTTTAAAATCTAATTCATTAATAGTTTAATCATACCATTAATTCATTAACATTAAATTTTTTGAATAACTAATTTAATAAAACCAATGAAAAGAAGGAATTTTACATTAAAACCTCATGTTTTAATTGCATACGAGGGAAACTTGCAAAATCATGTTGATATTTGGACATAGGATCTAAAATTATGGCAATGCATGGACTTATGGTCATATGATCATAAACCAAGGGTTGGATATACCCATATTATAGATATATGTCCATCCTCATGATATTTATGATCTATGGATACAATAGTAAACTTAACACTTACCCCAATGAGTTGAAAAAAATAGTGAAATTGAGGAGTTTATCTAAGATTTTAATTTCATAGGTAAGAAACTTGTACATCCATCAAGATACTTGGTGGTCAAGGGAATTTTTTTATAATTCATAAACCAAACGTTGATTGGCCATAGACCTTGAGTCAAGTCTATTATTAATATGGATCCAACCCTAGATTCATGTTATCTATGAGACTTTCTTCATGACAGACATGATAGTTAAATCATAACACACTTGAAGTATTAAAGGAGAGTAATAAGTTATAAACTACAAATAATGTACTAATCCTATTTTCTAATGAATTATAGACCCATGAGTAAATATAGAGGTAGAAGTTAAACTTATCACATTGTATGAACCTACGTTTAACTAGTTATTATGGGTACAATAACTAGCCCACATCTATATCTTCAAAAAGGGAGAATTTTATTATCAATATTTGGTCATTTTTCTAAGATAAGTAAATTTAGAGACTTGATCAAGCATGTGAAATAGACTCCAAATAAAAATAGAAGGTATGTAAGGCTTAGCTAGCCCAAAGCAACATTAAAATATTGAATTTTGCTAAGTAGGGAGAGTTGTCAGATTTTTGATATGTTGACATAAACAATAAGTATAAATTTGTCTAGCATATGATGTGGCTAAAGCTTAAGAATCTAGTTTTTATTGTAGTGCCAAACACATATTTTGACCAAGTATGGGGTATGGCAAAAAATTTAAAAAGTTGATGTCAACAAAGGCTTGATAAAATTTTTGCATATGATGTCATAGTAGGGCCTTCCAAATGCAAAAACAATTTGCCTATGTAACAAAGAGGGCCAAAGTATTCACAAAAGTCAAGTATATCAAATAATAGAGCTAGAGCAAGAAGTTATTTTAAGGCATTAGGACCATCACATAGGAGCAATATAAAGTGGAAGCTCATCCAATATTTGGAAAAATGCTTTGAAGAAAATTAGTTAAGTATCAAAGTGTGTTGGATCCTTTAGATGTTGTCATCATCATAAAGCATATCATAGTTTGGTAGGGATATAAAATAGTGCTAAAAAAAAATTTTATAAGGAAGAGAGCTTGAAAATAAAGATTTCAATATTTAGTTCTATGCATAGGTTTCTGACTAAGTGAAAAAGGTGGCCAAAACATTATAGTGACATCATCAAGGAAAGCCAAAAATTTTGATATCCAACAAAGAAAGTAAAAAATAGAACTAGATAGATAATAAAACTGACATCATGCAAGCAAAACAAAAACTAACATCTACTAAGTAGAGAGATCGACTAATTTTAGCCAAAAGGAGAATTTGGAAAAGTAGAAAAATGTCAAAATGCACTCCTACTAATCTTGATATGTTTTCAAAATATAATAAAATCCAAAAGCTTCCACGATTGAAATATGTACTAATGAAGTTGGGCCATTAGTGGAGCAACTTAAAATACAACAAACTTGTTAGATAAACCTATGGATTAGATGAATACACACAAGGTGCCCCTCTCTTAGAAAAACATGAGCAATCCGCATCAACATCATGAAACCAAAAAAATTGTAGCATAATAAGCTGGAAAGGGATGCACACATACTGCACCAAATTTATAGGCCTACAACCCATATTGAAAGAAATGATGATAAAATAATTGAATAGAAATTTAAAGATATATACTTGAATGTACATCATTCAAAAGTTCATATATATAGCACATACAATTACATGATGTATGATGAATGCACTTTGTACCTTTGAATGGAAGTCAAATTATTGTTTAACCTCTTCCAAAAATTGTTGTAGATCATGTATGTGTTGGTCACAAAATCTACCTAATAGAAAGTTTTGTGTGCCCACAAACCTTGACCAACATTGAATTATCTGGTAGTGTGTGCAAGTTGTGATGGTCAATATTAGAAGGAGGTTGTTTTATTGTAGTCCTAGCTAAGTATTTCTTAAAGGGAAAGGGGGAAAGGGTGCTAGAAGAAATAAACTAAACTAGCCAAAACTTAAAGTGGTATAGATTAAGCAACATCAAGACACATGCAATAACAATAATATGCAACTAAGCAACCAACTACCTAACAAAATACCTAGTTGCATAGACAATCATAGAGAATTTACTTATAATATATTGTATGCTAATGAGACTATGAATTCCAGACAAGAGACTAGTATGATGGAAATCCAAGATTCAGAATTATCATTGCAAAACATCCAACATACTTAAATTAGAAATATGTAGGCATTAGAGAACATACAATTTAAACCCAATGTGTATTTAACATTCCCAAAATTCTAGACAAGTGAATGAATACGACAAAAATGTAGAATTCAGAATTATCGCCACAGACATCCAACATGCTCAAATTAGAAATAAAAGGGTTTGCACACACACATACATACTCTGCAAATGAATTGAACAAGAGGCTAGATAGTAGTTCATTTGCATTAAGTTTCATTATCCATCCTTACATATGAATTGTAAAAAATTAAGAGTTGACTAATATTACATTTACACTATTGTATTTATAGACGTCTTACAATTATTTATAAATAAAAAACATCATTGCCTAAGAAGTGGATTACTATCATTTCAGATATTCTACCATCTTGTTGAACCTCTTCAAAGTATAACTGCTACAACTACCCGATTATGTTGGTTGATGTGGCCTAAATCTGCATCATTTTGAACCATGCTCCACTTGTTGGATGCATTCAGGCATTTTATTTCTCCTCTACCTAGCTGCCCCATCATGCGCATGATGGTACAATTTGTTGATATTTTTTGACACAATATCGTTCCCAACATATGTCGCGGGAGAGAGAGGTATGCTTATTGGAGAATGGTTGTCGGCTCATTTACACAAGTGTGAGGTGACCACTCCTCATACTGATAGCTATAGGCTACACTCTGATTTCCCACTGGACATACCTCCTGATTGGGCCTTATATCTCATGTTTTGGGTCATTAAGATTCTAAAGGGCATAGACTAGGTGCAACCCTATCAATATTTCTTGCATTCAACCTACCTAAGGCTTTTGTGTACATCGGGTCCACAAGTACTGATTGGATTCTGGTCAAACTTACAACTTTCAATATTCATATGGCTTTCGAACATGGGATCAAAATATTGAGCATTGGTGATGTCTTGTAGGGAATAAATATTTTGGTGCTATAGTGATTAGGCTATTCTATTCATCGAGAAATCTGGGTGCTTTTGGGCGTTAGCTAGACCTAACTATATTTGCCTCTCTTGGACTTGGCCACTTTTCCATATTGGGTCTTGAGGATGCCTTTAGGTTTTGATCAGGCCTATTTTTTTTAGGATTTAATGATATAGCCAATATCTTGACTAGGTATTATAGGTATTGCAGGGCCTCGGTATGGCATGATAGTTACAACCTCTTCTAAAGGCTCAATAGTTTCGACCTCTACTAAACTTAGTCATTTTTTTGACTGGATCTTTCTCATGATTTCAGGCTTCATTAGATAGAATACTTTCTTATCTTGATGAAGGACATGCTTTTGGGATGCATCTTGGATATGGCTATGTATAATTATTTCAGTCATCCCCAAAATTAATCCCTTTTTACATCCTTCTTCT
Organism: Wollemia nobilis; assembly: GCA_028583015.1. Lineage (NCBI taxonomy): Eukaryota > Viridiplantae > Streptophyta > Pinopsida > Araucariales > Araucariaceae > Wollemia > Wollemia nobilis. The sequence goes on along the minus strand of JAQPPZ010017000.1, from coordinate 4,013,752 downwards.
TGCTTTTTTGGTACTGGTATGGATGCTTGAAGTTATACCGCATTCTAGCCATTACAAATATTGTGATATTTTCAACTTAGACCATTTTTTTCATGTTCATGTGTACTGGAACTTTAGTTTTTTCACAGATTCTAGCCCAGGTGCAAATTTTCTAGTCCAATTTTGACTTAAGTAATTTTCTCTATTTTGTCCTAGTTAGGCTTTGACCAGTTGACGAGGAATTGGCACTACCCCAGGATTCCAATCAGGTGCAATTATTTTGGTATGATTAAGAAATTGCAATCTTCAGCTACCCTCTAGGCTATTAGTAGAGCCAATTCAAGGCCCGCTTGCATCATCCTTCTCTACACTGCTTTGACTTTGTCTTTGATGGAGCTTCTGAGTTGACAAAATTATTGGTCATCTCTAGTTTTATTTGTAAAAAAACAAAGTTAATATATAGCTACTGGAATCTAGGGGTGGGTATATGCAAAATATACCCATATTCTTGGTGACTCACAGGGTATTTTTATCTTGTGGAAACAAGGAACCCAGGTGGCCAACAAAAAAATTGGACTTACCACTTTCAGAGGGAAGGAGAATGGAAGAGGGAGCTAGAAGAAAAGTTGGTGAACATGCAGGTTATTAGGACTGTAGAATAAGGGAGGTAGGAGGACGATGGGGAGAAAATAACATGATGGGTGATTATGCAAACAAAGAAGTGAAATGGGAAAACAAGTGGAAAAAGTAAGAAAAAATAGCAAAATCCATAAAACAAGGAAATAAGAACAACTATCCATAGGGGTTAGCGACAAGAAACATAGGGAAAATACAGAGGGAGGATACATATGTAGAAAATTATAGACACAAAATGGTGTGCAATCGCAGGGTTATCTCAATAAAAGGCAAAGAGAGTTTTCCTACTCCATAAAACACCCCCATAGATTGCACCCCATTATACACACTTTTCGAAGCCCCAATCTAACTCGACGAACATTTAAAGTGTCGAATGACAACTACCCATGCTATCAGACTCCTTTTATTGACACAATACAAAAATAACTTCTTTTGCTCATCACTACTCACCACAGGATCATTCTAGTCCATTTTACGCTTTCAGATGTGTTATGTTCTTCATCCTTCAATGACTGCACATGGGGATCTATTTATAGAATGCTTACCTTCTTGTGGATAGATTTATCATGTGCCAGATTGCACAAAGGTCTAACTGGCATGTGGAAGAGAGTCCTATTTTATACGGACTTTCTCTGCCATTGATCCTATGTCCTACTTACATGAGTCCCAAATTATTGCTTTCATAATCTTAGATTTTCAAGGACAACATGTAAATCTTGTTGTACTTTTTGGGTATTATCCATTGGGATACAAATTCAAAAAAACAAAAAAATAAAAATTAATTACAGAGAACAAACAATGTGGAAGAAAAGGGGGGACAAAAAAGAGTTTTAAGTTTCAATAATTGACCAAGGAAATCCACTTTATTTTTTCAATATATATTTCTTTGTGCTTTGGCCAGCTAGCAATCTATTGTTTGATTTTTTTACTGACCCAATGTAAGTACCTGACATGTATGGGTAATGTGTTTTAGGTTAGCCTATGAATCTGCAATGACCAAACCAAATGACACCGTATCTGAGTTGTTATTCATGTTGATCCTGGTACTACCTATCACCATTCTTGAGTCTTACAGGACACCATCTGATTCTAGTACTCTCCCTTGGGATTAGTAGATCCAGTTCATAGCAAATAAAGAAAGTATGAGAATCCATCCAATCATCATTGGTGTGTGAATAGTTAGGTAAGGGTATCAGTGTTGCCTATTATCTCAGGTTATCAAGATTGAGGTCCATACTATTTCTTGGTTAGTTCTCGTCATATTTTGATTTATTATCTAGCCATTAATATTATCATGCATCAATTGCTAAGAGGATGGAAAGTTGATAACTAGCTCTCTAAAGAGTACCATGGTATGGTATGTGTCATATGACATGGACGGGGAGACCCATGTTGAATTTTCATCATTTGTGATGAAATGATCCTAGGGTTCAATCGACTGAAAAGGAGGTATTCTAATTATATTACAAAAAGGATTCGACATTACTACTTCAACATTGTTGGCTGAGAAATATGGCTTACTATTCCCTATTGGTCTTGAATATATGGTGTGAGGATCTAAGAGCATAGAGGTTTGTGAAGGTACCAATCCCTAGGAATTCATATCTTGTGCTAGAAAGGATGAAACAAAAGTGTCAATATTTTATTAGAAAGGAAAGGTAACCTAACCATATTCCTCTTTTGTGCTTATGCAAGCTTGTGACATTTCCCATTCTACCAGGAAGTCATTTTGATATGGACTTATGGGGGAAGCATTTTGCATCATATAATGAAATCCCTTAGTAGATGCTTCTGGGGGTGGCTATGATAGGACCGAATTTAAAGCAAGTACTTCTTTGGGAGGCAACCTTCACACTTGTATTAAAATATTTTTGGTCTAGAAAACCTTGTATGTCTTATGGAATATACTTTCTACTGATCATGAATAATGAGGTCATTTATGAGTAGAATGCCTGGGTATAAAAAATGTATGCCTGAGTAGGAGGTGGCCATAGTTGATAGAAAATCCTTTACCTAGTTCTCTAGAAACAAAAATTGAATTCAATGTTATTTTCTTAGGGATTGTATTTTATGAAGAATAGGTGATTGAGCATCAAGGAGAGGTCCCCTGAATCATAAAATGTCTCAATAAATGGCTTTACTAAATCAAACCATGTATAAATACTCCCATCCCTCAAGGTCTTGTATGCTATCCAAGCTTTTCATTTGAGCAAGAGGATTAGGAGTCTAAGCACTATGTCTTCATGCGTGATTTTGTGAATCATTATCGAGGAAGCAATATCCTGGTATTGTTCAAATGCAGTCTAATGTGTCCCATCAAAACTTGACAAGTATTTTAGAGTTGTATTAGGAATTTCATAAAGGTTATGAACATTTAGGAGGCCTATGTAATTCCAAGGGGAAACCTCTAATTGATTCATTATAGCACTTAAGTCCATGAAATCATTATATGAACATAAAGTCTTTGCTAGTGAGGTTGAGGCTACTCACCAAACCTTGTATCCTCTAGGGGATGGTTCTTTGAGAATGATGCATAATGGTAACTGATCATGAACCTCAATGGATTTTTAGCTGAGTTACATTGTTCTGCTCAAGGAAAATGATCATCAAAGTTAGGTTTAGTCTATAGGGGAGTCTCCAGGTGATAGATATTGTGAACTAAAATAGAATATCATCAAATTATATTAATATTTGAAAGGCAACTGGTATTAGGATATGGATATCTAAATTTGAGTGGAGTCACCAAGCGATTTTGATGGGATTTGAAAACACAAGAAATCAACTATCCTTGTACTATATAAGGGACATTTGGGTCCCACCAGGATTGCCAAAAACTATTGTTTAAAAAATTTATCTAAAGTAAAGGTTTGTGCACCCAAAAAACTTGACCAACATTGAAATACATGGTAGCATATCTAAGTTGTTGTGGTTAATATCTAGAGGAGAGTGGTTCCTTGCAATCCTGGCTAAGTATTCCTAAAAGCGATGGGGAGAAAGGGTGCTGAAAGAAATAAACTAAACTAGCTAGAAATTAAAGTGGTACAAATTAAGCAACATCAATACACATGTAATAACAAAAATACATAACTAAGCAACAAACTACCTAATAGACCATCTCATTTCATAGACAGTCATAGAGCATTTACATATAATATATTGTATGCTAATGAGACTACAAATTCTAGACAAGGTATGAGTACGATGGAAACATAAGATTTAGAATTATCATCGTGAAACCTCCAACATGCTTAAATTATAAATATGTAGGTATGAGAGAACATATAATTTAAATCCAATGTGTATTTAACATACCATAATTCTAGATAACTTAATGAATATTACGAAAAAGCAAAATTTAGAATCATTACCATAGACATCCAATATGATCAAATTAGAAATGAAGGGGTTTGCACACACATACATACTCTACAAGTGAATTGAACTAGAGGCTAGATAGTAGTTTATTTTCGTTAAGTTGCGGTATCCATCCTGACATATGAATTGTAGACGCCTAAGAGTTGACTAATATTATATTTACACTTATATTTATAGACGTGTTACAATTTCTTAGCAATCAAAAACATAATTGAATAAGGAGTGGATTACTATCATGTCCGAGATTCTACTAGCATGTTGAACTACTACGAATTATAGTTTTTGCAACTACCAAAATGTGTTGGTTGATGTGGCCTGAATCTACATCATTTTGAGCCATGTTCCACTTGGTGGATGCATTTGGGCCTTTGATTTCTTGTCTGCCCATTCACCCTATTATATGCATAATGGTCTAGTTTGTTGAGATTTTTTGACATAGTATCATGCCCAAAATACATTGTGCGAGAGAGAGGTATGCTTATTAGAGTGGTTTTCAGGTCATTTACACATATGTGAGGTGCCCATTCTTCATACTAATAGCTACAATTCATACTCTAATTTTCTAGTGTCCATACCTCCTGATCAAACCTTATCTCTCATATGTCGAGTCATTAAGATATTGAAAGGTACAGATCGAGTGCAACCCTACCAATATTTTTTATATTTAGCCTACCTAAGTATTTTGTGTACACTGTCTCTGAGTGCTGACCAAATTCTAGTCATACCTATGTCTTCCAGTATTCATATGGCTTCTAGGCCTAGGATCAAAATATTAAGTGTTGGTTATGTTCGATAGGGAATAATTATTTTAGTGTTGTAGTGACTAGGATATTCTATTGATTGAGCAATTTGTAGGCTTCCAAGCTCCAACCAGACCTAACTATTCTGGCCTCTCTTAGACTTAGGCACTTTTACTAACTGGGTCTTGAGGATGCCTCTGGGCTAGGGTTATGCATAGTGGTGAATATTCACAAATTGGGTGAATATTAGAATTTTCAAATTTAGAAATTAACGAATATGAAGACCCTCGACATCGGCCTATTTGCCTAAAATTTTTAGGATCAATTTTTTCTTAGGGTCAATTTGCCACAATATATATCCAAATATAGGTATATTTGTACTTGTTGGAAAGCTCTTTTCAAGCTTGATTTAATGGTGGTGTTTTTATGAAGTTATAAGATGATTGAATAGGTAAAATGTGGTCCCAAAGATGATCTTATATTTTAGAGCTTTAAAAACCCCAAATTTTGGTGTGAATATGCTTAATTTGTTTTTCTTAGGATTATCCATGATTCACCTTGTTTATGATTAGGATTTGCCATTTTTTTACAAGTACATTTTGAGTCCAACCCCTTATACATAACCCTACTCTAGGCTCTGATCAGGCATAATTATTTTGGGCTTCAATGAGCTAGCCAATATCCTAATCATGTATTTTGGGTACTACTGGGCCTCGGTATAGCATGATAGTTCCAATCTATTTTGAAGGCTCAATAGTTTTGGCCTCTATTGAACTTAGTCATTTTTCCTAATTAGATCTTTCTCATACTTTCGAGCTTTGGTTTGACCTAATTCTTTTGGGCTTTATTGGATTGGGTACTTTCTTATCTTTATGAAGGACGGGATTTTGGATGCATATTGGCTTTGACTATGTATAATTATTTTTATCATCCCCGAACTTGACCTATTTTTACATCCTTGTTGATTTTTTTGTTCTAGGGTGGATGCTTAAAGTTATATCGAAATTCAAACATTACAACTATTTCAACATTTCCAACTTAGCCCATTTTTCCATGTTCATGTGTACTGAAACTTTAGCCTTCTGATGGATTTTGGCTTGGGTGCAAATCTATCAGTCCACTTCTAACTTAAGTTATTTCCTCTATTTTTTCCTATTCAGGCTTTGGTCAACTAATGGGAAATTGAAATTACCCCGGGCTTCTGATCAAGGGAAGTTATTTTGACATGATTGAGAAATGGTAATCTTCAACTACCCTCTATGCTATCGGTTGATCCAATTCAAGGCCCATCTACATCATCCTCCTCTTCACTACTTCAACTTTATCTTCAATGGGGATTTGGAGATAACAAAATTATTGGTCATATCTAGTTTTATTTGCAAAAAATAAAGTTAATATATAGCTACTGGTAGCTAAGGGTGGGCAGATGCAAAATAGAACCATAGTATGTATGCCAAATTAGTTACTCAGTATTTCTATTAAAACTAAGTGAATAATTTATTCTATTACAATTATTCTGCTATCTAGATTTCTACCTAGATTTTTTGTTCATTAGTTCTTGGAATGTTTAGTAATGCTTAATGCTTAATATTGTTAAATATTTTGTAACATTTACAAAAATTTGTTGTATTAGGAAATCTAGTTTAGTTTAATGACAAGACTCTCATGCTTCATGTCTTTTGATGTTGTTGAATATGTTCCAATTTAAATCCTAGCTTCGAACTTTATGCATTTCAATCTCTAGTCTACACCTCATGTTAGTTATATTAGTGTTGGACATTTTGAGTCCATAAAGTTGTCATTGAAGTCAAAGCATGATGTTGTCATTAATACCAATAAGTGAACCACCATTTATGTCAAAATATCAACAAGTACTCAGGAGCAATGCAAGATATGGATGAGCTCCATAATATTTATTTTTAAATATTATGTGGAGCATGATTTTATAGGTTTTTATTAAAACCTATGATGGAAAAAATATATGGTTTTTTATTTAAAACCAATGGATAGACCTAAGGAAATTAAATAAATTATAATTAATTGTAATAATTTCATTATATATTAATTTGTAAGTTAATTTAATTAACCTATGGTTATTAAATTAGTTATAATCTAATGATAAAAACTATTCTGCTAGGGTTTGATGAAGAAAAATTGCTCTGCGAGGATGGCAGCAACTTTCGAAGGAGGTTTGAAAAATTGGAGGAATGTCGTGATGGCATCGAGTCTAGCACATAGAGTGCATGCTCGTGATATTTTTTCATCTAAAAATGACTGGAAGGAACAAGATTTTCTAGTGCATGTTGGGAATCGCTTGTTAAAGAACAATGGATGTTTGGAACAATGTGAATCCAGGCCAGTTCTAGTGGTTCAACCAAAATTAGTGGTGGAATATGTGGAGTATCTAACCAAACATGCCCTTATTGGCAAATTTTTGGGCATCCAAATTTCTCTCCCTTGTGTGGAGGCTTGGGTTAGGAAGACTTGGAATCCTGAAGGCGATGTGGAGGTGATGCTGAGCGCGAACAACTATTTTATGGTGGTTTTCTCTTGTATTGCAAATTGTAACAAAGCATTTGAAGGGGGCCCTTATTTCTATAACCAAGTGGGACTCTTTCTTAAACCCTGGAATGTGGGTTTCAACCCATCAGAGGAGCGACCGTCGTGGGTTCCAGTATGGGTGCGGCTTCCATGGCTCCCATTGGAATTCTAGAGAACTAATATCTTGCATAAGATTGCCCTTCTGCTTGGGAAGCCAGTTGGACCATCACAATAGACAATGGATAAAAAGGTAATCTCTGTTGCTCGTATTTATGTTGAAATTGACTTAAATAATCCTATTCCAGATTCTATTGAAATACAATTTGGATCAACTACATGGGTTCAAAAACTTGACTATGAAGCTCTTCCATTTTGTTGTTGGATTTACCATGAATATAGCCACTTGCAAAGAAAATGCTCTAATTTTGTCTTGCCTGTGGCTTCAAATCTTGGGTCCTCTCTGTCTAGACAAAGTTTGGATAAAGGAAAATCTTCGATAAAGGAAAGGGAACAGGATAAGTAAGGTTTTGTTTAGGTAAAATCCCGAAATAGAGGATGAATGGAAAACAAATATCTTAAGGATAGACAACCAGATGCTCTACTCAACCATTTTGAAATATTATATGATCTTGATCAGTGCATGGAGATACCCGAAACGTCACTACCTGATGCAAATATAACAAGGCCAAAACAAATGTCTCTTATTGAAGGGAACTTAAGGAATCAGATATAGGGGGTTTAAATGAAGAACAAAGGGCTTTGGATCTAAGTATAGGGGACATGGTTTGGTCAAGCCCTATAAGGGAAACTATTTTGAAAAGTGGTACAGATTTAGTTATGCTCTCTCCTACTCAGGAACTAATGCAGTCATCCTTGGACTACAAAACTCCTATGGTGTTGGGATTGCAACAAAAAATAATTAAAAAAAGTTTTTCCAATAAGAATATGAAGGTGGGTCGGAAGAAGGACCAAGATAAAATTAAGTTAATGGGGGATAATTTGGTGGATTTAGGCTTGGTGAGAACATTGGACTCCCATTTTTATAACCCCCAAAAATTATTATCCTCTCATGGAATGTAAAGGGGTGGAATAGCATCCCTAGAAAAAAGTTGTTCGTGATTTGGTTCGTGTGCATTCTTCGGATGTGGTGTTTATTCAGGAGACTAAATTGGATATTGATAGTATGTTCATTATTGCTCCCAAGTTGTGGAGAAGAGGGCAATTCCAATTTTTTTGTGCATGTGGATATGTTGGTGGCATCGCTTGTTTATGGGATCCGGTTAAGATATCCCCTCTTACTTGGATTTCTAGTAGATGGTCTATTTCAATGGTCGGGCATGATAATGAATATGGTGAAATCATCCTACTTACAAATGTGTATGCTCCTATTGATTACAATGGTAAAGTGAATTTGTGGAAGCACATTTTCTTTGTGAGAAGTTTTGTTCCCTTGTACCCATGTATTTTGGTTGAAGACTTCAACTCTATCACTTTTCTAGAGGAGAAACATGGTGGGGTGGACCGTCTCGAGCCTTTTTCTTTAGTCTTCAGTGCTCATATCCATACCCTAAACTTGGTTGACATCAATCCAAATAATGGGATATTTACTTGGCACAATAGAAGGTGTGGGGAAGCTTCCATCTCATAGAGACTGGATAGGTTTTTTATATCTAGTTATTGGATGGGTAATAACAGAGGTGCTATTTTTGTAATTTTGGAGGGTAGGGGATTTGATCATCGGCCTATAAAAATATCTACTTTCGAGTTAGGGTTAAAAAAGAATACCTCCTTTAAGTTTCAACTTATGTGGCTTCGTGATCCTAAGCTTCATGATTTCATGCGAGGCTGGTGGACCATTGGCAAACCTCCTCATGGCACTGCTATGTATTCCTTTATGAAGCAACTACAATTTGTAAAACATAAATTGAAGAGATGGAAGAGACTAAATTTTGGGAACCTTTCCTTAGCTAAGCTGGAAGCTCTTAGGAGGATGGAAGAAGCTTCAAGGAATATTAGAGATCAGATATTCATGAAGGAGCTTCTTGTTGAGGAATCTGAGGCTGCGAAAGACCTTGCTGAATGAGAACTGAGGGAAGAAATTTTTTATAAACAAAAAGCTCGATTAGATTGGCTTCATGAAGGATATAGAAACACAACCTTCTTTTATAACTCAGTTAAGGCTCACCGTAATGGTAACCTGATTACCTCTCTTGTGAATTCTCAGGGTGCCCCGCTTTCTTCTTTCAGGGATATTTTAGAAGAGACTAAGAGGTATTTTTTCTCTCTCTTAAAGGAGGACTCCCTATCAAATGATGAGAATGAAAAGCTTATTCTAAACTGTATTTCAATGATTGTTTCTAGAGAGATGAATGAGCACTTGATGGGTCCAATTTCCCTTGAGGAGTTGGAAAATGTTGTATTCAAGATGAAAAAGGAAAAGCCCCAGGCCTAGATGGATTCCCAATTGAGTTTTATCAGGAGTTTTGGGATTTAATTAAATTTGTTCTTTTAAGGTGGTCAATGAGTCCCAAAAGAACAAACAGATGCTAAGGGCCCTAAATGCTACCTTTGTGGTGCTTATACCCAAAAAATAGGGAGCAAATTCCTTGGATATGTTCAGGCCTATTGCTCTATGCAATTTTATGTATAAGATCATCAAAAAAATTATTGTTGAGAGACTGAAGATATGGTTGAGAAAAATCATATCTGAGGAGCAAGGAGGGTTTGTTGTTGGCTGAAAAATATTGGATGGGGTTGTTATTGCTACAAAATCTATTCACTCGATGGAAAATTCTAAGGAGAAAACTATGTTCATTAATTTGGACATGGCCAAAGCCTATGATCGGGTCAGATGGTCCTTTCTTCAGAAATTTCTTGTTGCTTTTGGATTTTAGGAGGAATGGATTAGATGGGTGATGAGTTGTGTTTCTTCTTCCTCATTATTTGTTCTTGTTAATAATGAGCCATCAGAGTTGTTTGAGGCCTCAAGGGGATTGAGGCAAGGAGATCCTTTATCTTCTTATTTTTTTATCATTATGGTGGAAGGGTTGGAAAGATTGCTTAAGTCTTAAGTCATGCAGGGTCTCATTTAGGGGTGGAAGTAGGATAGTAGTTTGCCACCTCTTTCCCATCTTCAATTTATTTATGATACTACTTTGTTGGGAGTTGCCACTATCAGGGAAGCTGTCAATATTAGACAGTCTCTTGAAATATATCTTGGTACTTCTGGACAGTTGATTAATGAGGACAAGTATTATATTTTCTTCTTCAATACCCCTCCTCTTATTCAAGATAGGATTTCTCGCATTCTAAGATTCTAGGTTGGGACTCCCCCCTTCATTTATCTTGGTATTCCAATTTCATCTCACCCTCTACCTAGATCTTCTTGGCAGTCTATTCTTGATAAGTTTAGAAGGAAGGTGAATCATTGGAATTTCAAATGACTATCCACTGCAGGTAGAGTGTTTCTTTTAAAATCTATTGTTCAAGCTTTAACCATTTATAGATTTTTTGTACAAATAGCTCCCTCTTACTTCATCAAGGACATGGATGCTTTGTCAAGATAGTTTTTATGGTCTTGAAAACTTGATCAATCTAAATGGAGTTTGGTTAGGTGGGATTATATATGTAGGACGGTGTAAGAGGGAGGCCTTGGGTTGTGATAGACAACTCTTTTTGGATAGGCTTTGGCTGCAAAAATTTATTTGAGATGGTGTACCTCTCAAGATCATATTTGGGCTAGAATATTATCTTGTAAATACTTGAGAGGTATTTTTGAGGTTGAAATCCCTATAGTTATCTTGGTTGAGAAAGGTTCAGTGATCTATGACACTTTGAAAAGAGGAGCTAATTGAATCAAGCAGGGTTTGTTTTGGATTTGCAATCAGGGATCAAATGCTCTTTTTTGGGAGGATTCTTGGGATGACCACCCTCCTATCTTGAATCAATATCCTAGGTTATGTTCCCTAAGCATTTTTTTCTTGGAATCAGGTTGGTATCGTGTGGAGGACTTTAAAAAAATCTAGTCTTTTGGAAATATGGAGATGTATAGGTGGAAAGATCCGCAAGAATGGCCCCAGGGGGGACTGGCCAAGGACAGAGAGGTGATTGCTCTTATTCTTATGGGGAGGCCTTGGTCTTCATTGAGGGGTAAAGATATTCTTGATTGGAACCCTGATCCTAAGGGAACCTATTTGGTAGCCTATGGTTATCAGGTTCTTGATAAGCAAAGTATGGGAGTCTTCCTATCACTTGGTGGAAAAAAAAATGGAACAAATTTTCCTGGCCAAAATGTAACTTCTTTCTCTAGTTGGTAGCTCGTAATAAATGTCTCACTTAGGATAATGTGAGGAAGAGGGGATTTTAGGGTCCCTCTTTTTGTGTCCTTTGCGGTAAGAATGAGGATGACTCTTCTCATTTATTTTTCCAATGCTCCTTTGCTAGAGACATTTGGAACCATTGGTGGAGTACCTGGAACCATCCATGTTTTCATGTGTTGTCCCCAGTGGAGTTTTGGAGTAATCTGGGAAGACCTCTAGCCAAGACCCCCTTCCTTTTGGTGGCTTTGAATTTGGGCCCTTCTTGCATCATCTGGAAAATTTGGCTTAAACAGAACCGATGCATATTTTAGGGTAGTTATTTGGTTGTTCAACAGATCTAGAAAAGGATCATGTATATGGTTCAGGAAACCATCCATAGCAAATGTGATGTGGACCCTCTTTTGGATTCTAGGGAGAAGAAGGTACAACAATCCCTTGGTCTCTTTGGGGATGGTGTGAACTCTTCTAGCCCTATTAGGGTTCCTCATCTCAACAAGAAGGTTAGGAGAGATGGTAGGTGGAGGACACCCCCTAGAGGAGTTTTAAAAATTAATACTGATGGATCGTCCAAGGGTAATCCTAGACATGCTGGCATTGGCAATGTTGGGAGAGATTCTATTGGTGATGTCATTTTTTTCTTTTCCATTTATAAAGGTGTTCACTCCAATAATTTTATGGAAGATCTTGCAATTCTTGAGGCCCTATGGAGGGGGTTTTATCTTGGTTGGCATAGGATTATCTACGAGTATGAATCTCAAATTATGGTTAATATTTTAAATAGTAAAAGGGTGGAGGAAGTTAATTGGTAGTTTGCCTCTGTAGCCGTTTAGATTCTCAAAATGAGTGAAGAGTTCAAATTTATATCCTTTTTGCACATTCCAAGGGAATGGAATGTGGTTGCTGATTACCTGGCCAAAAGGGATTCTGAGCTACTATATCCTTGGAGTATCGATAATTGGGAGAGTCTCCCATCTGGGAACTCTCAACACCTATGGGAGTTGATCCACAAGGATGTACAGACTTAATGTGGTTTATTCTTGTTGTCTTTTTCGGGTGTCATTATAGTCTAGTGGTTTTAGCCTTGTTTGGCTATTTATTTGAGTCCTGGTTGGAAGCTCAGTTGTAATTTGTAATCTAGAATTTTTATCAATAAATTTTTACCCATTTATTTAAAAAAGTTATAAGTTAATTATAATAATTTTATTATTAATTAAATTATAATTTACCCTAAGGTTAGGGTTGCAAGGAAAATCAATATGTGTCGAAGTTTAAGCTCAAGGTGGCTAAATGGTATATAAACCACATGCCTTATTGTAATTTAATCATCCTTCGTTCGAATGAAAAAGAGGACAACATGTAATGTGATGCGATTTGTGTGAGGAAGTAGACAAAGATATTTTTCTTGAGTGCCAATGAAGGAATAAATTCAGCATGGAATAAAGACTCATCCATTCGGTAGCATGACCTAGTGGTAAGTGGTCCAGGGCTAAGGCATTGGACATGGAAAGACCAATGATCGATTCTCAATAGCAGCATTGAGCATGTTTTGTTTGGGTGCCGAAGAAAGTAGCGCATGATCGTTTTGGGCTTAGGCACCGAAAGGGAAGGATAAAGAGCACATGGTGTTCTTTTATCGTACCTAGAACACACAAAAACCAAGGTCAAATCTTGGGTGCATGGGGAGGCAACATTAAGGGTTCGATTCCAACCAAGGCAAATGTAATAAATTTTTAATATATTTTGTGATGCCTAAGGTTTTGACATAAGGTCCTAGGGAGTTAAAAGGAGTAGATAAAAGTATTTTAAATTGGTCATTATTTTGGTAAATTGGAGGAATAAGGAGTTAGCTTTATTTTAATAAAGTCTTTTTGACATATTGGCTTATTGGAGAAATAAGTGGATTAAAGTGTTGGTTAAATTTTAAAAGGACTTCTTGCCATTGAGTTATTTTGAAAAGGTGATTGTATTGACATTATTTTTAGTGTTGGACATTATTTTAACTCGAAGATTATAAGGTGTATTTTGTCAATTATTTTTGTATATGTTGATGGATGATTTCTTCAAGATGGAGTAATAAGGTGTATGTATGTTTTGATATTTGCATTGTAATTTTAAGAGAGTTTGTCATCTCCTAACTTCCTTGAGCTTGGAAAAGAAGTGTTTGTGGTTGTGGCAGATTTTTGAGGTTTCTTTATCATCAATAAAAAGGTATGGGCACATTCTTCCATAGTTGAGTTGATTTTTTATTTTTTGGAAAATAACTTTGGAGTGAAAAGGACTTAATTAAGTTTCCTTATTGATGTGATGAGTTATTGAGTTTTTTGAAAAGGAGATAAATGCTATGAACCTTGTATTATTAGCATTGTTATTGAATTGATTGATTGAGTGGAAACTTGAGCAAGGATATTGACAAAATATCATGAGTATCATTGTTATGTGAAGATTACAAGTAAAACTAGCATTGTTGTTGAAGCAATTGGTTTGGTGGTGGACTTGAACTAGAATTGGCAAAATATCATGAGTTATGTCAGACTGGCATTGTTGGAAATATTTTGAGCTCCTTGTGTGATTGATTGAGTATATTTGATTGAGACTAATCAACTGAATGCATTGAAATGAAAGTTCAAGTTCCATAAAATAAATTGTACTACATTTTGAATTGACTTGAGAAAGAGATTGAGAACTATTGTGAAACATATTGAGTCTCTAACAATTCTCCATATGTTTCTGTAATTGAGCATTGTTGTGGATAGGAAGCATATTGAGTCTCTACCAATTCTCTATATGACTCCACAAGATTATGCAAGTTCTAGTGAGTACTTTTTGAGCAAGATTGTGCAAGTTCTAGTGAGGACTTTTTGAGCATATTATGCAAGTCCCGGTGAGGACTTTTTTAGTTGTTGTGCAAGTTCAAGAGAGGACTTGTAGAGAATATTTGAGGTAAGTCTTGAGAGGACTTGTGGATAGATTTTGTGATATTTTTGTGGAAGCTTACAATACATATTTGAAGACAGAAGATTGAGAAATTTTTTGCTATACCAAAGAAGTGATTTTAGTGTAAGACAAGACAGATATTGAGCAAATTTGTGCTAGACTGAAGGACTATGTTTAGTACAATTTTGAGATAGAGTTTGAAGTAGAGCTTTGGAAGGTGACAGAGTATAGAGGATGATAGTTTCTAGTGGATAGTGATCCATTAGCCGAGGCAGTGAGGACCGGTGTCTTCAGTGGATAGAGATCCATTAGCCAAGGTAGTGGAGGTAGCAGCTCTTCTAGAAGATCATCAACCAAAGTAGAGGATAAGGATTTCTCCTATGGATAGAAGATCCATAAACTAGATTAGGGTATTGGTGTCTCCTGTGTATTGGTACCCATGAACTTGATTAGGGTATTGGTGTCTTCTATGGGTTGGTTCCCACAAAATTGATTAGGGGATTGGTGTATCCTGTGGGTTGGTGCCCATAAACTTGATTAGGGGATTGGTATCTCCTTTGGACAGGTGTTCATAAATATTGTAATTAGGAAAGGTTTCCCAAAGAGAATTATTGAGAAAGTTTTAGTGAAATATTTTCTCCATGGAGTAGCCCACATTGGGTGAACCACGTTAAATTGGTGTTTCTATCTTGTGTGGTGTTTTGTGCATTACTTTAGTTTTTTCTATTGATATTACCATTGATAATATTGGATATTACTATTTTTGAAAGAAAAGTAAAAAGTGGTCTTATATTGTTCACCCCCCTCTCAGTATAAGCTTGTGTTATTCAATTAGTATCATAGTGGGTTCCTTCGATTTTAACAACTTAAAGGGAAATATTTAAAAAAAAACACAAATTGGGTGGTAAGGATAAGTTAGATTATCAAACACCAATGTTTTATGGAATTTATTATGTATTAGGTATTATGAGGATGAAGATTCACATGATGGCACTTGGTAATGAAATATGGAAATTTGTTGAAGATGGGTACACTCCACCAACCACTCCACCTACAAATAAATATGGTAAGCTTCTAAGGAACTACAATTTAAAAGCAATTAATACAATTTTGAGGTGTTTGTATAGAGCAGAATTTGTCAAGGTTATGTACTACAAAATTGCAAAGGAAATTTGGGACAAGTTGCAAACTATATATGAGGGAGATAATATAGTCAGAAGAGCAAAAATATGAAATCTCAAAGGGCAATTCGAAGCACTCAGAATGAAGGAAGATGAAAGTGTTAGCAGCTACTTACTATGTGTGGATGAAGTTGTACATTGCATGCAAGGGCTTGGACTTGATATTGATGAAGTTGATGTATGTGACAAGATTCTAAGATATCTTCCAAAAAGGTTTAGTGAGAAAATTTCAGCCATAGAAGAAGCAAAGGATGGTGATATTTTGAAAAAGAAGTGATCTTCTAGGTATTCTCATAGCTTTTGAGATAAGAACAAAAGAGGAACATAATCCATGAAAGGAAGCAACTTTCATAGCCATTAAGAAGTCAAAAAGTAAAATTCTAGATTCAAGTGATGAATCATTCAGTGATGAAGAAGCACATTATGGAAGAAGAAAGAAATATTCAAGGAAATCCAAAGGTATAAAATTTGTTAGATGTTTTTATTTTAAAAAGTATGGTCATTATGCATCTGATTTTAGAGAAGGAGAAAATAGTAATGATGAAGAGAAACAAGATCATATAAACAAAGAAACAAAAAGGCATAGGTATCAAAATAAAAGCATGGATGGACAAGGCAATCCTGGAAAGAATTTTTTCCAAAGATAGAAGAGGAGTTACTATGCATAAAATGCAAGTAAGTACTCTATTAATAGTGATAGTGGTTTCTCGTATGATGATAAATATGAAGTTCTATTTCTGACAAGAGAATAGGAAGTAGTTAAGAAAAGATCTCCAATAATCCTCAAATGTTTTAGATGTGGCAACTTTGGTCATATTGAAGATGATTGAACCAAGAATATTTTTAGTTTCTATGATTATGAATTTGAAGATACACTTGAAGAGCCAAAAGTGAATATACTCATTGGAATAGAAAATGATGGAGGTGAACCTATAGAAGAAAAATCAGAGAAGAATGAAGATGACTCCAAAAGCACAAAAATAGAGGAAGAATCAGAATCAGGAGAAGTTGATATGGTAGGTGAGCTTACTTCTACTCTTGATGCCTTGAGGAAGGAAAGAAAGCAGAATGCAAAAATCACAATCAAGTTTGATGAAGAGAAAGAAATACTTATACAGGATCTAAATAAGTCAATGTCCAAGGCAAAGAAATTCAAAGAGAAATTAGAATCCAAGGTTCTAGAATGTAAGAGATGAGAACAAGAAGTAGCTTCATTAAATATGAAATTCAAAGACTCTAAGGTTAAGCTACAAGGTTTTAAAAGTAGATCAAATAATTTGGATAGGTTTATCAAGTCATAAAAGTCTACATCAAGCAAGAAATATCTTGGATTTTAACAAGAACAAAGGATATGGGAAAAGAAGTCAACTTCAAGCTCTGAGGAAGAAGAAACTTCAGAAGAAAAAAATGAAGAGGAGAGTGAGACTTATGAGGAAGAAGTGAACAATGAAAAGTTTAAAAAAATAAAGTTCAATGCACAAAAGAAGACCATATGGAATAGGAATCAACGAAAAGAGACTAAGAGACCAATGAAGTCAAGGCAAAGCAATTTCAATGGGCATTGTTTCTCGTGTCATAGGTTTGGACGCAAGGCTTCACAATGCAGAGTAGTTGAGAGATAGGAATATGGAAGTTTCAAAAAAAGGTAAGTTTTCCAAGGATATTGCTACTCTTGAAATCAGTTTGGTCATAAAGTAATGAATTGTCGAGTTCATAACAAAAATAGATATGATCCCATTAGAAGAGCTCCAAGGATATTTTTACGTCCAAGGAATAACATAGTTAAGTGCTATAAGTGCAATAATGATGGGCATATATCAAAATGGTGTAGAGCAAAAATTCTAGAAGCTAGTAGAAACATGAACAAAAACAAGAATAGGAAGAATCATCTAAAAGAGAAGGAAGTAGACAAAGGTCAAGATCAGTGCTTGATAGGAGTAGAGATACTCCTACCCTAGAATTAACCCCCTCAAAAGGAGGTGGGGGAGGGGCTAAGATAAGAGGATCATTCTTAGCCTCGATCTCCAAAGGTGACCCTTTGCCATTGATGTCAAAGAGGGAGAGATTAGAGTAAGGGGGAGCGATCAGAGTAAGGAGGAGCAATTTTCCTAGGGGAGTAGAATGGAAAGATCAAGGAATTGGTAACAAGTTATTGGAAAGTTATTGGGTTGCCATCAATGACAAAGGGGAAGATTTTTGGACATTTTGAGTCCATAAATTTGTCATTGATGTCGAAGCATGAGGTTTTCATTAATACCAAGAAGTGAACCACCATTGATGTTAAAAGGTCAAAAAGGAGCAATATAAGATATGGATGAGCTCCATAATGCTTTTTTTTTTAATATTATGTGGAGCATGATTTTAAAGGTTTTTATTAAAACCTATGATGAAAACATAAATGGTTTTTTTTTTAAAACAATGGATAGACCTAAGGAAATTAAATAAATTATAATAATTGTAATAATTTCATTATATTTTCATTTGTAAGTTCATTTAATTAACCTATGGTTATTAAATTAATTATAAAAAATTTATTATTAATTAAATTATAATTTACCCTAATTTTAGGGTTGCAAGGCAAATCAATATGCGCTGATGTTTAATACCAAGGTGGCTAAATGGTATATAAACCACATGCCTTAATGGAATTTAATCATCCTTCCTTCGAATAAAAAAGAGGCCAACATGTAATGTGATGAGATTTGTGCAAGGAAGAAGACAAAGCTTTTTTTATTGAGCGCCAATGAAGGAATAAATTTAGCGTGGGCTAAAGGCTCATATACATTTGGTAGTGTGGCCTAGTGGCAAGTGGTCGAGGGCTGAGGCATTGGATGTAGAAAGACCCATGATCAATTCTCAATGACAACTTTGAGTGTGTTTTATTTGGGCACCAAAGGAAGCAACGCATGATCGTTTTGGGATTAGGCACCAAAAGGGAAGGATAAAGAGCACATGGTGCTCTTTGCTACCAAATCAAGTGCCTAGCATATGCGATAGCCAAGGCCCTAGCTAGGGTGCACGGGGAGGCACCATCAAGGGTTCGAATCCCACCAAGGAAAAGGTAATAAATTTTTAATATATTTTGTGATGCCTAAGGTTTTGACATAAGGTCCTAGGGAGTTAAAAGGAGTAGATAAAAGTATTTTAAATTGGTCATTATTTTGGTAAATTGGATGAATAAGGAGTTAGCTTTATTTTAATAAAGTCTTTTTGACATATTGGCTTATTGGAGAAATAAGTGGATTAAAGTGTTGGTTAAATTTTAAAAGGACTTCTTGCCATTGAGTTATCTTTGAAAAGTGATTATATTGACATTATTTATGGTGTTGGATATTATTTTAATTGGGAGATTATAAGGTGTAGGTGGTCAATTATTGTATATTTTTATGGATGCTTTCTTTAGGATGGAGTAATAAGGTGTATGTATGTTTTGATATTTGCATTGTAGTTTTGAGAGAGTTTATCATCTCCTAACTTCCTTGAGCTTGGAAAAGAAGTGTTTGTGGTTGTGGCAGATTTTTGAGGTTCCTTTATCATCAAGAAAAAGGTATGGGCACATTATTCCAAAGTTGAGTTGATTAATTATTTTTTGGAAAACAACTTTGGAGTGAAAATGACTTAATTAAGTTTTCTTATTGATGTGATGAGTTACTGAGTTTTTTGAAAAGGAGATAAATGCTATTAACCTTGTATGATTAGCTTTGTTATTAAATTGATTGATTGAGTGGAAACTTGAGCAAGGATATTGACAAAATATCATGAGTATCATTGTTATGTGAAACTTGCAAGTAAAACTAGCATTGTGGATAGGAAGCATATTGAGTCTCTAACAATTCTCTATATGATTCCATGATATTGTGCAAGTTCTAGTGAGGACTTGTTGAGCATATTGTGCAAGTTCTAGTGAGGACTTGTTGAGTAGATTGTGCAAGTTCTAGTGAGGACTTTTTGAGCATATTGTGCAAGTTCTAGTGAGGACTTGTTGAGTAGATTGTGCAAGTTCTAGTGAGGACTTGTTGAGCAGATTGTGCAAGTTCTAGTGAGGATTTTTTGGGAAGATTTTGCAAGTTCTAGTGAGGACTTGCTGAGAATATTGTGCAAGTTTCGGTGAGAACTTGTTGAGTGGTTGCAAGTTCAAGAGAGGACTTGTAGAGCAGATTTGAGGTAAGACTTGAGAAGACTTGTGGATATATTTTATGATTTTTTTGTGGAAGCTTATAATATATATTTGAAGACATAATATTGAGTAGTTTTGTGCTAGATATAATGACTGATTTTAGTGCAAGAAAATACAAATATTGAGTAGATTTGTGCTAGACCGAAGGGCTATTTTTAGTATAGATTTGAGATAGAGTTTGAAGTAGAGATTTGGAAGGTGACAGAGTATAGAGGACAACAGTCTCTAGTGGATAGAGATCCATTAGCTGAGTAAGTGAGGACCAGTGTCTCCAGTGGATAGAGATCCATCAACTAGGGAAGTGGAGGCAATAAATATTCTATAAGAACATCAACTAAAGCAGAGGAGGAGTTATCTTGTGGATAGAATATCCAAAAACCTGATTAGGATATTGGTGTCTCCTGTGATTTGGTGCCCACAAACTTGATTAGGGGATTTGTGTCTCTTGTGGGTTGGTGCCCATGAACTTGATTAGGGAATTGGTGTCTCCTTTGGATAGGTGTCCATAAATATTTTAATTGGTAAAGGTTTTCCAAAGAGAATTATTGATCAAGTTTTAGTGAAATATTTTCTCCGTGAAGTAGCCCACATGGGGTGAACCACGTTAAATTGGTATTTCTATATTGTGTGGTGTTTTGTGCATTGCTTTAGTTTCTGCTATTGATATTGCCATTGATAATAATTGATATTACTATTTTAGAAAGAAAAGTAAAAATTGATCTTATACTATTTACCCCCACATATCAGTATAATCTTGTGTTCTTCAATTATCTAGAACCTTAGGAATTGGCCTATGTTAGAGGCTAACTCAAAACCCATTATGAGTCTTCCATTATTGGTTGAGGTCTTGAGGGTACAACTCATAAAATTAGGTAGATTTCAAAGCAAGATTTTTTGGCATGCTTGGTGAGACATGAGTGTCCCATCCTAAAAGGAATTTTTAAAGATCAAAACTAAATACGCATAGTGCAAACCAAGAATTTTTGACACACTCTTTGAGACACAAATATCACCTTCATAATTGAGTAGAATTGTGGTGATATTCTTCTCTAATAGATCATTTTTCAATCAGAAACTCTATTAAATTGAAATAATCATAGGATAAACATATATTCCATTCAATTTACAAGCTTATTATCACAAACGTAGCAACTAATAAGTGTGAGGAACCTATATTATTCATAGAAATATTTTCATTATAATTTAGAAGACATATATTGTCATCATATCCTACATCATATTCCTCGTCAAGCCCTACAAAAAGTAAAGGATCTACACATTTCACTTCTCCACAATCTATTTACTTGCATTTGAACAAAAGGCTCAAATCCCTCCTGCACAAAACTTTGCTAATTGGAATAACATTAGACCACTTAACTTGATAAATTAGAACTCCATTCCTTAGATAGTGCTAAATTATTTTCCAATATATGAAGGTTGTAGGAAAATAACCTATGAGCATTTTCAAGATGTAGCTTCCCTAGAAACAATCCATAATATTCAAGAGGATGATGTCATGATACGATTATTGGTATTATCATTCAAAGGTATGATATTATACTATTATCATACCCATCAAGATGGTAGTATCCATTCATGGTCTTAGCTTGTTGGTATATTGGTCCAAGAATGTAATGAACAAGTAGACTCATTCTCATTACTAACCCAATTGACCACTATACAAATACATCCTCAAGAAAAAATAATGGACTTTAATATTAGCTTTAGAAGGACATGGAAAAGAGTGCCACAAGAGATTAAGCCAGTTTATCCCCTACCACTATATTACTACCTCTATGATTTCAATTCATACTTAGGCTTACTGATATGATAATATAATGTATTGTTATTTTCTAATATTTACAAAGCAACTATAACTATAGAGAATACATTGATAGCTATAGGCAAATTGCCTCACAAAAATATGATGTATTATTTCTTATAAATATCATAGTTTGGAAAATAAACACAAACCTCAATAATAATTACACATCTACCAAATATAACTCCAATTATTGTAGTTAAATTTCTAGCATTCCCAATGAACCTACCAACACCAACATTTTTGATATCAACTATTTTACTTGTATTTTCTACCCTAGAACCTCAAGAAAATTTTGACATAAAATAAATAATGATTACATCAAATAATATGACTAATAAAATCACCACTATGAAAAGAAGAGAAGCTAAAAATTTGTTTCCTAGGATATTTCCATACATAGTAAAATATAAAGTAGGCTCTTCAAGTAATGTCAATGCAAAATCTAATTTGGTATAGAGTAATGAGGAGGATAATAATTCTAGTTTGGTATCAAATTCAAATTATTGATGTTCAAATTACAATTATCTACATGAAAAAACACTTGTATGCTTCACCAAAATCAAATGCAAAACATTGTAGTTAAGAAGGCAAAAACATAACAAAATAACCAAGTTAATATGTTATGGAAAGTAGATAAAATTTTAATGATGTAGGATCCACTAAAGAAGAATCTATATCATTCCTGATCCATTTTGATAAGAAACCATTGTATATAGATCTCAATATATTGGATCTATTCAAAGTCTCATCTTATCAAACATAGTAGTTATATAAGAGAGTGTCTCAACCTACTTAGAGAAGGAAGCAACCTCCAAATGAGTATCCTAGAGATTGAAAAAATCTAGAGAAAGAAAAGGTAGCTGAAACTCAGGAACAAACTATGAATAAATTTGGGTACCCTTCTATAACTAAGCGAAAAAGAATCATAGCAGTGCAATAATATCAAAGAAGATTTGATGATCCAAAAATGGAGTGAACAAGCAACCAAAATATTTTAGCTTCAATATTTTGGAGGATATTAAGAAAACACTCTCTAAATCAAGCATTCACGATGATTTTATGATTCTATAAGAAATAAACCTCCTACAAGAATCATTGAAGTCCACTCAACCTAAAAATTAGTCATATCTATAACTCAATTTAGCACAAGGTAAATTTATGGTAGGAGTAGGAAAAAATATGCCATCCCCATTCTACATGTCCCTATGCATGGAAGGAAAGTTTATACATAATTGTATGGTATATTTTGTTGTTACCACAATAGTTAACCCTAAATTTATTGATAATGCAATGGGTATGGAATATACTTGGTCTGGTCCTAGAGTGTTGCAGCTAGATGGATACCCATGGTGCTCCAAAAAATCCATCAGATAATAATAATACAATAATTGGTCATGGTAGACCTAGAGCCATACTTTGGTATGTGTCTTTCTCATGAATTTATTACCAAATTGGGTATATACATATCCTTGAATTATTTACATATGGAGATTCTTCACAAAGGTAAGAATATGATTTTTTTTTTTTGTAGAAAAGCCCTCTGCATATCATATAGAAAAAAATGAAGAAGAAGAAAATAATCTTAGCATGATAAATGATGATGTTGACACAGTAGAAGACATCATATAAGAGCTGAAAAATACAAATGATTTTCACTCAAACACTTCAATGCTATGATTGAAATAGGAGTATGCACTTATGCCATCACTAAAGCAAAAAAAAACTTTCAACCATGACAAATTAGTAGCTTCAATAAAGTGTGATTTGGTATTTGTACTTTGATGGAGTCAAATGCAAAAATGGCATTGAAGAAGGAATAGTGTTGATATCACCATATAAAGGAATCAAATGGCTTTCATACCATATTACTTGGAGTTGCACCAATAATGCAGTAAAATACAAAGCATTGTTAATTGGGTTGAAAGAAGCAGCAAAATCAGGAAAAAAACTATAAATGGTTTATTTATATTCTAAGATAATAGTGAATCAATTGACTAAGAAATGTAGTAGTACTTAGAATTATCTAAAAGCTTATCAAAATAGTTTTTAGGATCTATTTTAAGGATTTTATGCCCTAAACATAAAGGCAATTCCTAGAGAGAAAAATGCACATGATGATGCATTTGCTTCCCATGGAGATAATTTTTGTCCTACTTCTTATTTAATAAAATATTTAATATCTCCAAACTAGCATTCAAATCTTATGTATCGGATAAAAGTACATTTTGACAAGTATTTCATAATGATGAGCATATAGTGGATTTCTTAGTTTAAGAAGAAGATTGTGCTAATATGACAAAGGATATGCTTGAGAGCATATATGAAGAAGATATTATTCAGCTCAATTATAACCATATTCCCAAAGGACTAATTACTCTTGAAAGCTTGTTTGACATCAGTGACCAACCAAATGGTCAAAAAACAAAAATTGATGAACATGAATTCATAGAGGTTCAAATTGAACGTATGAAAAAACTAAATATTGGAGTGCAATGCTCTAAAGAATAAATTTAAAAACTTCTAAGATTGTGTAAATAATTTAATGAAATCATTGCATAGAGTAATGAATATCTAAAGGTCTACATCAAAAAAACTATCCAACATACTATAGAATTGTTACCTAATGTTAATTCCTTCTAGCAAAAGCAAAGGCTAGTAAATCCAAGGATAGAAATAGTAATAAAGCAATAACTATTGAAGCCACTTAATGCAAACATAATCTACCTAGTCAAACATTCTACATGGGCAACTAGTTTGGGGCATGTTAAAAAACAAGAATGGAGATATCCACATCTGTTTGGATTTTTAAAACTTAATCAAAGCATATTTGAATGATCATTATCCCTTGCCAAAAATTGATCAAATCGTACTTTGTTTTTGGAGTAG
Organism: Wollemia nobilis; assembly: GCA_028583015.1. NCBI lineage: Eukaryota > Viridiplantae > Streptophyta > Pinopsida > Araucariales > Araucariaceae > Wollemia > Wollemia nobilis. Next base: position 3,989,159 of record JAQPPZ010017000.1, on the reverse strand, counting down.
AGAGGTTCTACTTGCTTTATGGATGATTTGGATTTAATTAGGTGTGGGTTAGATAATAATATCAATATAAAATTGCATTCACTACTAAGTGTGGAACATTCACCTACCAAAGGATTCCATTCAACCTATCAAATGCAGGAGCTACTTTTCAAAGGGCTATGGATTTAGATTTTGGCAAGGTAGTGAATATAGTAATTCTAATCTATTTGGATGATATGACGATGTTATCTCATCAAAAGGAGAAGCATTTAGACCATATTTAACTTGATTATAAAAAATATAGAGAATTTAGGGTATTAATAAACCCACAAAGATCAATTTATGTGACCCATGAAGGCAAATTGTTGGCTCATGCAGTTTCAAAGGAAGGTTTAGCTATTGATACAGATAGAGAAAAATCTATATTAGCACTTCCATTACTAAAAAATATGAAAGACTTACAATCCTTCTTTGGGAAGATAAATTTTGTATAAAACTATATATCTATATTTATCCAAATAGTGAAGCCAATGATAGATATGCTAAGAAATGATGTGACCTTCACATGGATGAAAACTAGAAGAGATGCTCCCAAATGTATAAAATAATCCATAACTAGAGCATTAGTACTGGCTAATCTATACCATCAAAAGGACTTCATTCTCTATGTATTTAGAGTGGAAGTAATTTGTGTAGGTATTCTTACCGAGAAGGACAAAGATCATAATGAGCATATTATAGATTTTTTTAGTCAGATCCTACACAATTATGAGGAACATTACAACTTCATTGAGAAGCAGGTATTTTCTCTAATGAAATATCTTTAAAATATAAGGCATTAAATATATTAAAAACTAGTATACATTATGCAACTAGATATCTAAAAATTCATAAGGCAAGGAAAACTAGGTGAGAAGAGAATCAGGTGGATTAAAAAAATACAAGAATATGATATAGAGGTCAAATAAAATAAATTGGTTAGAGGAAGAGCACTATGTAAACAATTAGAAAATTTTGTAGCATTGGATTTCAATCTATTATTTGAGGAGCAAGAAGAGTTGCAATCAATAGAGGTTCAGACATAGCTAAGAACCTAGGTAGATCAATTGACTTATTTTGTTGAGACTGGCAAGTGTTTGGAGGGATTCATAGCCTCTCAAAGGTACATGTATAGACTTCAAACTATGAGCTCTATTCTAATTGATGGCATATTATAGCAAGAAACTTTTGAAAATATATTAATAATATGCATACAACTGGATAAGATAAAGGAGATATTATATGAGTTTCATATTGGATTCTCAGAAGGGCATTAGTCTTGTCAAACCATAGTAGCCAAAATACTAAGAGTCAGGTATTATTGGCTAACCTTATTTGGTGATGCTTTTAAAGTTTCTAATTCTTGTGATAAATGTCAAATATTTTTTGTTAAAAGCAAAAATTTGACAATGGTCCTCCAGCAAACTATTGCAAAAGAGCCCTTCTAGAAATTGGTGTTAGATTGTATTGGAATTATTAATCCAAATTATTTTTTTAGACATAAAATCATAATAGTAGTGACTAATTACCTCACCAGATGGTGTAACCACCAAAAAGGCTTGCACCTAATGGGGTCTATTGCAATTGATAAAGGATAACAAATAATCATGCACAAATTAACAACAAAAATGAATTAAAATGCAAATCAATTTTAGTAATATTCAATATGAGTCAAGTTACATATTCGTCCCTCTTAGGGATACACATTTGATACATCAATTACAATAGATCTAGTCCCTTTTCAGGGTAGATGCAAAATAAAATGCCTTCTAGGGTGACACGAACTGCTCTAGGGTGGACTTGGCCTCTTCTATGTGATTGGATGGAATGGAATGCTTTGTCTCCTTAAATATCTATTCGCTATGGTCAAGAAACAACAAAGCACATCAAAATCAAAGATAACCTCTCTTGATGAGGTCTTTTTAGGAAATTAGATAAAAATATACCATGACAAACATATAATCAATAAAATGCATAAAACATGGTAAACCTATGTTAATTAAGAGATGTTTCCATTAAACATGTTCAAGAAAATAACAATTATCTATCTAATGGATCAGTTTAACAAATGGAAAGCATAAACACATGCAAATGATGATGATTTCACTAGTTACTAAATTGCTAGAATGAATAGAAAACTATCTAAAATGCCTAATTCAACAGGACAAAAATCTCTAAAATGCAATTTAAACCTATAATAAGCTTAATTTAATCTAGCTAGTTATTCTATGGAAAAGAGAACAAAAGGATAAGGGATCACCTGCTAACTGTGGGTCTGATGAGGGGTTGGCATTGTTCAACATGGTTGATAGTCGTGATGGAGCTTTAAGTGAGTTTGCCCTTCAAAATAGGGTTTGATTCTTCAATACTCCTTGCCAAATTGATGGTCAAGGGTTTCCTTGATGTCCTATAATAGGATTGGTTGTTGAATTACTTAAATAGGCCTTCATTTACCCGAATTTGTATTTCTTGGCTCTTCTAGTCACCTAGGGCCTCCATGGTTTGATTCGTCATGATGCTTAGCAAGTTGATGGCAACAAAGATCTCAATTGTACTGAGGTGAATAGTCAATTTGATAGGGCTTCATATCTTAAACTCTCCAATGCTCAATGATAATTTGACCTAATTCATAGGGGTACTTATAGTTTTTCCCAAGGGCTAGGGGTGGCTTCATGGAGAAGTCAAGATCAAGAATGGGTAGTTAGGATAGTTATATGGAAACCTTTGGAATATTTCATGCCATAACCACCTTAATTCTAAAGAAATGGCTATTTCAACTTATTTGGGGTTGGATGAATTCCAACTAAACTTCAGTCTTGATCACGACTGACAGGCATGGTCAACTCTATTAATCGTGGGTGTCAGTAGCGGCTAAGATTGTTTAGGCTAAGGAGCCCAAATTGAGTGGTTAGAACCATTGTTATATCTTGGAATATGCCCAATATCTTCCATATGGTCTTGTATCATGTCCCATATGAGTAGCCATCATCGACATGATGCATTTTAGGTGTCTACAAATGCCCCTTTTATGATGCGTTGTGTGATCGAACAATGCATGAGCAAAAATAAACCCCCTAAAATGATATCGTAGGTTGCATGATAATAATTAGTCTGATAAACATTAGATGCTTCAGGTCCTGCAAAAGTATGCACATCCTAGAATCATTTCTTTCAACTCGATGAAAGGCTTAAATTTGAAAAATCATGTACCCATCTCCACTGATATTCGGTGCATATGTGCATTCCATAGGTATATTTTGACCCATAGATTCAAAAAGTAGAAAGTACAACACTTAAACTGTCATAGTTGCTATTTTCCCCAAGTAATGAGGGTAAGCTTATGATAGTTGTTGACAATGATTCGTAAGACAAACACAATTTTAACAAGATAAAGGGATCTACGATCAAGGGATATTCTATTGACTTTGATTATGATTAGATATTATGACTACCCCCTCAAGCGACGAGTCGATGAGGGTAATGACAATGAATGAAGTGACGTGTCGCTTGACCATGATGAATGATCTAAAAATATTTAGAATTTAGCACTTAATTACTTGGCAAGGCCTAGTTCAGCTATGATTTCAATCATGAAAAATAATTGTTCGTTTCCATCCCAAGGAGAGGTTGGGCTATGATAGCCTCATTAGGGAATCAAAATGATAGCAATTCCAATTAGGTTCATGTTGAATCAATTTGTCGATGATTTGTTGAAAGAATGTCATAGAAGAAATGACATGAACACCTCATTTTGGTGGAGCGGTCCAGCCTCGAAGGCCTTCTTTGGGATTGAAACGAATCATATCAAATTAGTGATGACTATTTTTGCCCCAAATATCCTTATGGTTATTTACTCATCTCTTTGGATTGCATGGAGCACAAGTCACTACAACTGCCAAGTGCCTAGGGTAAATAACTAAATACGAGGCACATTTGAATTTTGAATTATTTAATTTTTTTTAGATTTTCAAATTTTTGATTGATCTTGGTGCTTGAGAATCACCAAATATGCTCATTTAATTCTTCTTCTTGCAATTTTGGTCTGGTAGGAATCATTAATTTGGTATTTTTGAACTCCTCACGATGGGGTTTCAAAGCATTTAATGTAGGTTTCTAACTGCGCATGCTAGAAGCGGTTGAAAATTCCAAATTTAGGGACAATAGCTTAGAACCATGGGTGGAAAACCCTAATTCAGGGACCACGTTTGTTAGATGCAATCTGACCAAATTCGAGAAAATATATAAGGCTTTCCCATTTGCAAATTTTCATTATTTACCTAAAATTACCTAGCAACTGAGAGCTCTGAGAGGTGAGATATCAAATTTGATGTGAAATGCTACCAAAACTAAAACCTAACTACCTCCTACCCATCCATATGGTAGACCAGTCGCCGGACTCGACCAGAGGAGGAGTCGATGTCGGTAAGGTAACTCAAAAACTAAGACCATGCAAGTAAATTATTGATTTTAAAATTAACCACACTAAGTAATGGGTTAAATGAACACACTAAACTGTCGATAATGAACCTCATCCTAGTTAGGATTAATTTATGCTAGCTTAGAGGGGGGTTTAATTTTTGGGAATTCAGGAAGGAAGTGACCCTAAAAAAGTCACATTACTTAACCGTGGTTGGTAGACGCAACTCTCAATTGGTAGATTGGGGACCGCAACTGTCAGTCGTGGTGGGATTTAAATCCCAACGGTCACTTTTTTAACTGCACCATGGACCGTGGTTCCGACCCGCGGTTCGATGAATTTAGAAATATTTTCAATTTTTTTTATTTTTTTAAAATTTTGTGGGCAACTAATGCCATTTATTACAATTTTGAAGTGTTTTTTTGATTTTTTTGAAATTTTTTATCATGGTTTTGCTTGTTTTTGTATTTTTATGAGTTTTACAATTTTTTTTTTATGTTTTTGAGCAATTTTCTTATCTTTTTAATTGCTTTTTTAAATATTTTTTCTTTTATTTCCTGCTTTTACCTAGAATTTGACTACCAAAGTGAGGGAGACTGATCTCCTTCAGAACCTTTGCCAGAATCTTACTGATGGGGAGTAGGAGTGGTTTGCTACAATAGGATTTGGCTATTTCCTAGATCTCTCGACTATCAGATTTGACTAGGCATACATGACTACTTTGTCTTGTCACTGGGATGCGCAAACCAATAATTTCAATTTTTTTATGGAAGAGATGATCATCATTTTAGAGGATGTCTATCGCATCTTTAGGATACCCATCGATGGCGAGCCCATCACCTCTTCACCAACCATAGCTAGGAGAGCCATGTTCGATGCTATCTTTGGTAGATGAAGCATTGAGGCTCAGGGTTGCATATACCATGGAGGAATCCATGTCAAGGAGTGGTATGAGGCTCGGTTATATTCCCAATGAGAGGTGGTATTTATGCACCTCATTATTTAGATTGTACTTCTAGATTCATCAGAAGTGAGGTTCCATTGGAACTTCTTGGCTAGGACCAGGTAGGTGATGTAGAGTTTGATGCAACAATCCCTTGTTCTAGCATGGGGGAGTACACTTTTATCATAGCTCTATCACGAGTTGTATCAGATCACCCATCAAGGCAGGGTGGGAATTGGTTGTAGTCTCTTACTATAGATTTATAGTTGGTAGCTTATCAGGATAAAGCATCCCGTAGAGTTGCCACTTAATGTTATTGATATTTATGACAAGCATTAGTTCTATGCAGCATGTTGGCCTTGATATCAAGAGGGCTTTGGAGCAGGTCCCATTTAGGGGACTTGGATTATTACATTGGCATATTTGCACATCTCCATCCTTAGGACATTGAGTGGTGTCCCTACATGGTTTGCATTGCATGGACCAAGGTAGATAGGTATCTATGCCAAGCGTGTAGAGATATATGGGTTATCGGTCGTATGGCTGATATTCATGAGTATCAGTACTTCTATCATATCATGTGGTAGTTCAAGATTAGGCAGGACGTCCCAGCTATGCTTATGATCTACAAATATTTGTTCCTTGAGAGGGACCTGACTTGGTCCTAAGTGACTCTTCTAGGTGATTATGATGATGATGATTTCCAAGAGTCGATCCTATCAAACGTAGGCACTACTTCTGATTACAATTTCTGGTGGACAACCAGGCAATGGCATAGATATGGGCCCCTAGGAAGAACTGATGATGGCATAGAGGCAGAGGTTGATCTTGAGGGTCACAGGGTCCATCATAGGACTGAGGGTACATGGGGCATAGGGGCCATAGTAGAGGAGGGCCCACATGTTTAGGTAGATGAGGAGCCATATGATGAGGGTGAGGCACCTCTTGATAGTGAGGTGAGGTAGTTGAGGGCAAAAGTTGCCTCCCTTCAAACATAGATTGGGACCCTTTGGAGCCAGCTGTTAGGTAGAGATACTATTATTTCTACTTTACAAGTATAGCTATCACATGATCAGGGCTAGTGGTAGGGATTTGAGGAGGAGAGGATAGCTCACCAAGCATAGGTGGTGATAGCCAATACAAAGATACAAAAGGTCACGATGTAGAATGATATTTTGTAGGTCTAGATGGCTACAATCACAACAAAGAGGGATGTTCTCAGGTGTGTGAGAGGAGTACCCTCGTCTACATAGCTTGTCATGGCACTTCTTATAGCATAAGGACCGATAGGTGTAGACCCATCTGTAGATATTTGGATATTGTGTTCCCTCATGGAGGAGGGAAATGATCAACGTACTTTAGATGTAGCACAGATCACCCAACTAGAGGGTATTACCATATTGTTGGATTGTTAGGTACCATCTAGGACCATAACTATGGGGTCGCATAGGTCTAATACTAGGACCAGGGAGATAGGGTAGTCTACCATGAAATCACTAGCCTCCTATACACTAGGTCGGATTGGCATGGCTCCATCACCAGCTCCATAGTAGGATCCAGGATAGGGTCCCAAAGATACAACATAGGGTGGTGGAGAGAGCTTTGATATAGGAGGATCAGGGGATGCAGGTCAGATCTAGAGCTTTTCATTGGCATAGATTCATCATTTTGTATGTACCATTTTTGGTGTAAGGTCTAAGGACCTACACAACATGTATCCTGTGGTCATTTTGATGTACCCCTCTATACTTATTGACACATATTTATATGAGATGATCATTTTATGGCTCATTATATGTACATGTATTTATATTTTTATGTTTATGTTTATGCTTATGAGATGCATATGCATGTGATGCTTATACTTATTTGATGCTATATGATGTGATGTTTGACATTAGGTGATAGGTACCCAATCCAATATTTCTATATATGATATATGGACCTAACCAATTAACCATGAATTTGTCTCGCATATCTGGTGGTAATTTAGAGTTCTATTGGTTCTCTTTTAGAACTAGATCCCAATCTTCAAAGTCTCTATGATGGACTTTGCTATTGTAATCTCATTTTAATCGCTCATGATAAACATGAAAATGCTCCAGGGCATTAACGTGATGTTCATCAAGTAATTTTAGTTGATCTAGGTGAGCTTTCCACACGATGTCATCACCAATGAACTCTTTCAATGTGATGCACAAGGTTGGAATTTACTACTCTAAAGGTATAATGGCCTCGGTGCCATACACTAGTGAAAATTATGTTGCCCCAGTGGGTTTTTGAATGCTAGTCCTATAAGACCATAATGCAAGGAGTATTTGGATATGCCAATCCTTATGGTTTTCATGGACCATATTTTTCAAGATAGACACCACTATATTATTTGAAGCTTCAACTTGTTCATTTTTCTTTGGATAATATGGAGTTGAAAATCTATTTTTAATCTTGTATTTGTATGTCAAGGCCCTCATAGCTTTATTCTTGAAATAATTTCTATTTTTTGATACTATTTTGGATGGGATCCCAAAACAACATATGATATGCTCAAGTATAAACTCCACTATACACATTCCAGTTATCATTGTTAAGGGTATTTATTCCACCCATTTAGTGAAACAATCAGTAGCCGTAATAATAAATGTATGTTGGCCCAATAATAGGGGAGAGATCTTCCCAATGAGATCGAATCCCCATTGAGCAAATGGCCAAGCCACCTGAATGGGCTATAAGGCCTGTGATAGCAAGTGCGTAATATTAGCATGATGATAGAATTTAACACATTTCTTGACATACACATTACAATCCTTCTCCATAGTGGTCTAATAATAACCCATTGAAAGGATGCACTTGATGATGGCCATGTTGCTAAAATGGCCATTGCATGTACCATCGTGAGCTTGCGAAATTGCCCAAGCTAATTCTTGGGGCTCAATACAATTAAGGAGCACTCCATCATAACTTTGTTGGTACAAAATGTCTCCTAAAAAGACATATTTGGTCACTTTCTGCTTGAATGTACATTTTTCGGTATGCAACAATCCCTCAGGAATTATACCAAGTTTTAGGAAATCTTGAATTTATGACATCTAGTTCTTGTAAGCCTTAGCTTCGACTACCAAGATGACTTGTTCCCCCTGTGACTCTACATGCATAAATGTAGACTAGGAGATAAATTTGTGGTGAATGGTGGTACCACTACCCATGGGACTCTACGAGATCAATGATCCCTAGGATGCCTTCTTGAGAAAGTCTTTATATCTATAGAAACATTGAGATCTTGGTTCAACATGAATCATGTTGATAGACTCTTGATTATCAAAAATTTCACATTTCTCTACATGATGTGAGAGCATTTTGACATGAATGGTAGTAAAATAAGTAGAAGGATTCTAAGGGATTAAGGATCCCAAAGATGCCATGGTATTTCCAAATCTATTTTACAAACGAGGGACTACCTCGATGCCATACCATTCCAAATTTGCTAAATATGTATCAACAAGTTCCTTGTAGGACTTTAGAATAGGACACCTACATTGAAATAATCCCTTCACTTGATTGACTATGAGAAGGGAATCACCAAAGATGTTTAGCCTTTTAATATTCATGGCGATAGTTGTTTGAAGGCCCAATATTAGGGCTTCATATTCAACATTATTATTGGAGCAAGGAAAATCCAAATTGAATGACAAGGTAATTGGAGCTCCTTGCAGCATGAAAAATACTATTCTTGAACCACCCCTTACTCACACTTTGAACCATCAAAGAACAAGGTCATATCAGCATTATTTTTTGGTTCTTTAGGTTTGAGAGCTTTTGAGATAATGAAGATTGCATCATCAATAATATTAATGGTAAGCGGTCTACTATTCAAAAGTGGTGTCTCTACCAGCTAATCAGCTATGACTTATCCCTTTATGGAATTTTGGCATATGAATTCCAAATCAAATTTTGTTAATAGCATGATCCACTTTGCAGTACATGTGTTATGATATATCTTGCTCATCATAGACTACAAAGGATTTTTTTTTGATATAACATACGTCGTATGACTTAGCATATAATATCATAATTTCTTGGTAGCAAACACCACTTCTAAACATAGTTTTTCTATGTATGCATATCCTATCTCGTAACTCACCAAATTCTAGCTAATATAATATATGGCTTGCTCTTTGTCTAATGTATTTTTCTGGGCTAACATGGTTTCCAGTACAAAGTTGGTCACCGATATATAGCAATAAAGGTATGTCTAACCTTGGTGGACCTAGTACTGGTAGCATCACCAAGTATTGTTCAATATAAAAAAAATATTTCTGATAATACTCATCCCAATTAAATTGGATGCCCTTATGTAGTAGTCGATTTATGGGTCGGCCCTTATCTGATAGCTGTGAAATGAATCACTTTATTGACACTACTTTGCCCTGTAGGCTTCTTAATTATCTGATATTCCTTGAACGAGGTATTTCTAAAATAGACTTGAACTTTGCTATATCAACCTCTATTCCTCACTTAGAAATGATGAATCCTAAGAGCTTTCTTGAATTTATGCCAAATACACACTTCTAAGGATTCAACCTAAAATTATATTGTCTAAGATGGTCAAAAACTTTTCTCAAGATATCAACATGCTCTGCTCATATGAGTGACTTATCCAATAAGTCATCAATATAATCCTCTAAGATATTATGCATGTAGTTATGGAAAATGTATGTCATAGCTTGCTGATATGTGGCACTAGTGTTTTTAAGGCCAAATGGCATAACTTTATAACAAAATGTCCCCCATGGTATTGTAAATGTTATTTTATGCTGGTATTCGAGTTTAATCTAAATTTGGTTGCAAACAAAAAATCCATCCATTAAGGAGAGAATCTCATGACCCATAATTGATTCCACGAGAGCATCTATGTTTGACAATGGAAATGAATCCTTTGGTATTGCCCTGTTGAGGTCTTTGAAATCTATACAAATATGGACTCTCCCATCAAGTTTTCCTACAGGCACCATGTTTGATACCCATTTTAGATAGTTGATAGAAATAAGAAACTTTACATCCAATAGCTTTTGCAATTCATCCTTGACCATTAAGGCGACTATTGGGTGCATCTTCCTAGGCTTCTTCCTGACTAGCTTCTTAGTGGGATCTATTGAAAGGTTATGGGTAACCAATTTTGGATATAAACCCGAAATGTCTTTGTAAGTCCATGCAAAGAGATTTTGTCTATCTTTTAGTAGAGTAATAAGGATGTCTTGCTCCTCAGGAGTTAAGATTTATTTGAATTTAACCTTCTTTGGATTAAATGGATCATCATTGATATCCACTTCAAAGGTTTCCTCTACTAACATATGTTATCCTTCCTCAAGCTTGTGAGGCATAGGAATCAAATTGATGTCATCAGCTAGGTATATGGGTCCTACATTAGAAGCCTCCATAGCATTATAGACATCATATGCATAGCTTAGCACAAAATGAAACAGTTCTAGAATTTCTTCATTAGGGAAGAAATCTTCAGGCTCAACAGGTGAATTAACGCAATCCTAATCGATAGCATCTAAATTACGATAAAACGATCTGGATGGATTGGCTATATTGCAGAGTGGAGTAGTCAAATAAATGGATACCATATTTATGGAATGGAATTAATCTCTAGGACCACATGGATAGACATCTACATCATTGATGTAGCTTTCATACCCAAGATCTAGCTCTGATGACACAGGTATGAATGGATCCTCTCTATGTGTTATCAATATGATCAGATCCTCTCTATGCATTGATTGTGAAATATGATCATTCGACTCAAGGATATCCATGTATGTTAGAGGTGAAGTATTAACTAAATGATAGATTTGATCCAAATTCAATCGTCTCTCCCTCAAGCGAGGATCCACATGCAACTGATGATATACTTCATCTATATCGATAGGCTAATGTCCATACTATAAATAATGAGAATCAAGATAAGCTCTCTTGGTCTCATACTCATAGTCATTGCTATCGTCATCCTCTAGTTCCACTGGCCACATATGCTAAAAATATGAAGGCCCTAGATAGGCCACCTCAATTTCATCCTCATATTGATCATCAGGTGAGAACTCACTATCATCTCTTGAATTGGAGCTTGGTCCAACTCTCTTGGAAATGGACTCTGCTATGTCATCATAATAATGCTCTTCCAACTCAGAATCTATTGCTATGATAGCATTTTGACCTTACATGCCTGTGTCATCGACCATATCATGGATTTGTTGACCCAAGTTCACTCCAAGGAGTTGCTTTGGGATATTTTCCATAAGGCTACCCTCATGGTATATCTCTGGAAACTTAATGGTGACAAAAGATACCAATAGGTTATTCCTCCAAAAATTTGAAGGATTAGGATGATAAGGATTGTAATCCACATCATCCCCTATACTAAGGTACAGGTGGTCTAAAGATGGCATGATTAAATCATCCTAATATTGTATTTGTAATACTAACCCAAATCTATCAGTTGCTAACTGATATTGTGGCTAGAATGGAGTTCTACATCCTTGTTCAAATAGTCCAAGGCCATACCCATGCCAATGATAGCGCTCAAAAATTCACATGGAATACTTTGGGTTAGAAAGATAATGAACATTTTCAACAAATGATTCATCATCATATTCATATATGTTCATACGAGTAGGAAGCTGATCGATCCCTTCATAGATGAATTTTATCTAGTTGGGTAGCACCCCCAGTGGTACCATTGATCCTATAAAAAAATGATGAGCTTTAGGTCGGCCCATGTCTTGCGCAATTTTGATTATTGGTCTAAACATGATGTTCTGCACAATATATTCCCCTAAACCTGTATTAGCTAGATGAATGGTCACCCATGGGGTAGATGTCCCTATTGATGATGTGGGCAAGGTAGGCTAAGATACCTCCTTGACCTTGTCCTACTTGTCCTCTACTTCAATAGGAGTAGGGACCTCACTAGCAACTGGCTTGAGCACTTTCTTCTTCTCTTTTTTACCCATTTTTACCTTTAACTTCTTCTACTCCTAAAGCATTGTGGATGCACTTAGTCTGGTAGAAGATGCAGACGTCGATGGTTTAGCACAAAATTAATTTAATTTACCTCTTGGATTCTTGATTGATTTTTATAGCCGTACGTCCAGGTGCGTTGAGGGGAGTATGAAGTCCCTCGAAAAATCTGCTAGGTTGATGTATTTGAAGGGTTCTTCATCAAAAGGTACCACATGAAATTTTTCCTCGTGTATGTACTTTATACACTGATGTAATATCGAAGGGATGTAATGCATTTATCTGATCCAAGGTCTCCCTAGAAGTATGTTATACTGCATAATGTCTTCTATCACATGACACATCATAGGTATGGTCTTTAGTCCTATCTTAATAGGTAGAATGATAGTTCCAACCATCGAGCATAATGCATCGTTAAACACTCTCAACGTAAATGTGGCTGGCACAATGTGTGATTTCAACAACTTTAGGTGTATCAATGCCTTCATCGTAATTATGTTGATTGACGATTTAGTGTCAATCAAGATCTTCTTGAATAGTATGTGATTAACACATGTGATGATATGCAATTATGGGTCAATCATATCTGTAGAAACCATCTTGATCTCATGATCATGAAATTGTATCATCAGTTCCTGACACTATTGGACATGCCCCATGAAATTAGTAATGGTTGTGCATCCTGGTACTAGACCTCTATGGACCTCAAAATGTCTATAAGAGTCTTGCTATTTTTGGGAGACTGTTGGATCAACTCATATATCAATAACTTCGTATGAGTTATTTGTAGGTTCTGGATTAACCTACTGTGAATGATCACCACCAATCTAGTTGGTGGGCCTGGAACATTCTACATTGGTCATTGAGGTGGCACAGCTTGGATCCTTATGGGAGATCAAGTTTGATTAGGTTGGTCATACTTCCCATGTCTAGTGACTATGTTGACAATACCTATGAACCTCTAAGTAGGTGGTCCAATGCACACTTGGTTGACCTGACCAATATTATTGCGAGGTACCTTATGATTGGACAAAATATTCTCGAAAATCCCTATGTTTTGATTGTCCGATGCCTATAAATTATCCACTAGAAGCTCACCTTTGTCGATCATATTTTTTACGATGTGTTTGAAGGACCAACATACCTCGATATCGTGGACCTTAGTATGATGAAAGATGCAAAACAAGTCATCTATATACCCCCTTTGGCTTAGGATTATTAGGATCTATTAACTTGACTTTAGATAAATTGATTGCCTTGGCCTTGCACAATTGATGGAAAATCGATGTCAGTGATTCCAATAATAACATGAATTGGCAAGGTGGGTGTTTCTCTTTGTTCTTGCCCTTTGTAGACACCAAAATAGCACCAATCTGATTATGTGACTACAAACACTGATCGCATTGACACACACAGCTTTCAGGGCAACCCTTAGAGGTCAAACAGTGGTCCTAGCCACTTACACAGTAGTTCAAAAGGTCAAAAAGTAAACAAAGCCTTTATCAAAACAAAGTCTTAATCAAAAAGAGTTTAAAAGCAAGCCTTTTCAAGCAAAACAAAGTCTTAAGGAAGAGAAAGTCTTAAGCAAGACAAAGTCTTAAACAAAAGAAAGTCTTAAGCAAAAGAAAGTCTTAATCAAAGAAGGCCTCGGTTGAAGTGTCGCGATATCACGACGTCGCGATATCGCGACACTTCGGCGCCCAAAGCAAAGCTTTGCCTAAAGTGTCATGATATCGCGACGTTGCGATATCGTGACGTTGCGATATCGTGACACTTCAGCGCCCAAGGCCTTGCCTTGGCCGAAGTGTCATGATATCGCGACACTTCGGTGCCCAAGGCCTTGCCTTGGCTGAAGTGTCATGATATCGCGACACTTCGGTGCCCAAGGCCTTGCCTTGGCCGAAGTGTCACGATATCACGACACTTTGGCCAAGGTCGCGACACTTTGATGCCTAAGGCTTTGCCTTGGTCGAAGTGTCACGATATCACGACACTTCGGCGCCCAAGGCAAGGCCTTGGCCGAAGTGTCACGATATTGCGACGTCACGATATCATGACACTTCGGCGCCCAAGGCAAGGCCTTGGCCGAAGTGTCACGATATCACGGCATTCATGACACTTCGGCACTCAAGGAAAGGCCTCGGTCGAAGCGTCGCGATATCGCGACGTCGTGATATCATGACGCTTCGGCGCCCGAGGCAAAGCCTTGGCCGAAGTGTCACGATATCGCGACGTCACGATATCGTGACACTTCGGCGCCCAAAGAAGGGCCTTGGCCGAAGTGTCACGATATCGCGACACTTCGGCATTTATGACTGGGCAGATTTTTAGGCATTCGAAGGCAGAATTCAACCTGTTAAAAAGTAGACATTAAACAAATTAAAAAGCCTTTTTAACCCACAAAGGCGGACTTTAAACAAAAACGGGCATTTTGACAAAGATACAAAAATGGACATTAAACAACTGGCAGTGAAATTCAGTCAGTTACGTGGGCCGTTGGAGGACTGTCATAGTGGCATTCACGAAAGCCCGAGTCGTGGAGGACTTTCCTCTCTCGTGGAGACACGACCCCCACATGGCACCTATGACCAACACGTGGCGCTTATGCACGCCTATTCAAAGAGACCCCCTGGGTCTATAAAATGGTGGATTTTTCCACCCAAAAGACAAGTTGGCAAGCATTTTGGAAAGCAACGTAGTGCTGTCAAACCAAACACCCGATTGCACTCCTTTTCGATTCATCCCTTCTACACCCGTAATCTCTTTCGCAGGAGAGGTTATTGGTGGCTGCTAGAAGGAGAATCCGAATCTTCAAACCCGACATTGGACCACAGTAATCCATCGATTCGCCGACACTACAGTATCTTAGGTTTTGAGCCCATCCCTAGTGGATTGGCGTCGAAATTAAGTTTTAATGGGGCGGCCCGCTTGGGCACCCCACACTTTTCATTAGTCGCATGATTAATCCATTCGGTCATTGCGTGTTGTTTTGCATAATGCTTTATGGTGTTTTTATGTTTCTGTTTGCAGTTAACAGTATTTAAATAGAATATGCTTTCTGTTCACATTATCACGCTATCATGAAATGTCTTTATCGTAACACAGGTGCTACTAACGAATCTATCGTTTCTTCGTTTGCAGGAGCAGCAAAAGTTAAGGACTCATCCACACTAGCGGCGACAACGTCTTGGCCCGCTCATTTTAAATGTGGGCACGTGAAAAGAGGAACATTAAGTCTTGACTGTAATCAAATTCTTTTAACGCTCCTAGCCCCTGAAAAGGGAGGAGGCGTCTTTGTAACCGAGATCAGGAGAGTTTAATAAAAGGGTTGTGTTTTCTCCATTTTCTTGTATCTCATTGTAATGCGTCTCTTTCATTTCATGCATTCTACATTTTTAGGACTTAAGCGTATTTGATTTTGAATACATCGCAAGTAGTGTTTCCTTCGCCCGAAATCTCGTGCTTTCAATGGCGATCACGGTGGGACCCTGTCCCATGAATTTTGAGATCACAGGAACTGATTAAAACTTGTGTTTTTGTGCTTACAGGTTCCTTTTTAATTTCTGACTGTTATTCGTCTTTGCTTGGACAAATTTTTGTCTGTGAATTTTAGAGCCGAAGATCAGAAATAGCAAGTCTGGACAGAGAAAGGTAAGGGTTTTAAAACTGTTCCCGTTGTTTTTTTTTTTGTTCATTTTTCTGTTCCTGTTTCCTGTTAATTTTACCTTTTTAGGGAAAGTTTAATTTAAAAAAAAAAAAAAAAAAATTATTTTATTTGTTTATTTTTACTTTCATTCGTTTTTTTAAAATTTCTTAATCAATCAAGATTTTCTTTAATTGTTAAAGAAGGGTAGGAAAAGTTTCGTCAATTTTCTTACTTTATTTAATTGTTTAAAAAAAAAAAAATCTAGCTTCTGCCAAATTTCTGTTTTTTAGTTTAGGGAAAGTTTATTTTATTTTTTTCATTGCTGCCTGTTTCATTTTTAAATAAAAAGAACCACACACACTTCACGTGGTAAAATTAAACCAAGGAGCTGGTCGTAAAACCCCAGCCCTTGAGCAAGACCAACGGTGGGTTCATCACCACCTTGGCTTAGCTTTGCATCCATTTCCCCGATTGTCACTGTTGTTAGGTGTAAATCCTGACGAAAGCTGACCGAGTGTTGCTAGGGTGATTCCCATGCACGCGAGGATAAGTCTTCTATGGTAGGTGTCATTAACAGGACAATCCCCCCTTCCGTACCGCCTATGTTCCACGTACCATCTGCTCTCACGTACCTATAGTTTCCCTCTCGTAAGGGCGGGTATATAGAGAGGTTGGTATATCGGTCCGAAAATGGTATATTGAAGGGGCGACCATTTATGGGAGTCATATGAGCCAACATTATGCATTTAAACATTCTTCAAAACTTGCAAAAACAAAACAAAACATCAAAATGCACTAAACCAGTTTAGGACACACTATTAATCCTTAAAAGAGATAATCACGGTTTGTGTATGTGTGTGTTCATTTCTGCTTAGTGTAAACAAAAATAAAAATCATCATAAATGAGATAAAAATCTGCTTAGCTAGTAGAAGAGCACCACAATGGTGCTCACCCGCAGCCAAGCCCAATCACGGGCGGATGCTGTGGGGAATATCCAAGGAGGCACAAGTCGCCTCCGGTATAGCCCCAAGGATTTGGTCATACCACCTTGGCGGCCTGACACACAAGGCAGTCCCCTCCACACCTTAAAGGAAAGGGACTATAGGGGCACCTCTTTGAGGAGCACTCCTGTTCAGCATAGCACTCAGCACACACCCTTCCATGAGGGGTACAATCGTAGGAGAGCTCCCTTAGATGCTCGCTATGAGTGGTCATCGTGCGATGAAGCGCTAGGTCAACATAGGTGTCAACGGGAGGAACCACATCATTACACTATCCCTCCTTCACCCCCTCTAGTTGTCAGGACTACAAGGACAAATCTAGAGCACAAGGCTCCTTAGGCAGGGCGAGCCAACTCCGTCCGCAAAATCATGCTCACTTATGAAAGAGAGCATGAGGAAGACCCTTACCTTCCTCAAGAACAATATACATTGCAAAAGCAAGACACCTTCGCAAAAGCTAGCTATCAGGACCACTCACTGAGGCCAAAGCCCCGAGGGAATGCCGCTACCCCCAACAGAGGGAGGCTGGCTATAGAGATCTTGGATCACTATGACCAAGATAGATATCTAGGAGAGGCATCTAGGCCTTCTAGACATGAGGCGGTGAGACCAACTATCTTAGAATCTATCAAGCATTTCGCACAACAGATGCAACTCACGCAACTTGAGCTAGAACGACAACAGTTAGAGCAATGGTATCTTCTAAATAAAGAGCACCTTCTACACCAGAAGGATGAGTTGCTCCAACACACTATGCAGGAGAAGACTCCAACCCCTCACACACATAAGACAAAACATTTTGAGGGGCACAACCCATGGGGGTGAGACAGGTCATCGCGACCTCATCAAACGCTACCCCCAACACCTCCTAGATAGGAGCGGGAGGCTACTCTCCCGATTCCTGAAGGACATGAGCGGGAGGCCGCTCCTATAACCAATGACGGGTGCCTTCCTCAGACATCCACCCAGGTTTATGAGCCACCCTTAGAAATTCATCAAGAAGCTTCTAAGGAATCTGAGCGAAAAGAAGAGTGGGATGAACTGCCCTACCAAGGCATGGGGGGTGCTATCTGGCCACCCCTCCATAGGCCCCAAGTTCCTCAACAAGAACCAACCAAAGAGGAGGAGCTCAAGTCTCCCGATACATGCAAAGCACTAGAGCACTTAGAGTCGGTAGAGACCAAGATTTTGGAGCTCCCAAGGCCCAACTTACATGAGGCTCCTTTCGAAGAGGATCAAACTTTAACCATAGGGCTACCTGATGATACAGTCCTCCATGTCTCAGAATCTCCAGATTCTGATGAGCTATACTCACTGGTCGAAGGTGAGGATAAAACAGAGATAGCCCACAACAATCACATGCGACAGCATCGACATCCCATAAATATCGATGAAGCATGTCAACAGATAAACATAATACTAGGGCATGAGTGGCGCGTTAACCCACCATAGTGGGACCAAGCATTACATCCGCCACTTTGGGCACACAAAGATCAATTTCAACCCAGAGACCTCATAGCAACATCAGTATCGAGGGTAGACCCTGTCCTCATATCCGTGCATAGGGCCGATCCATTCGTGCCAATCCCTCCAGAGCTAGATCCGGAGCACAAAGACCATCAAGCTGGGGGTACCTCTATCCCCTGAAGAGCCATAGTCCAAACCAAAAATCTCCAAGGATTATCGCAATCACTTGGTCACCCCAAAAAGCTCCAAGGATTATCACAATCGCTTGGTCAACCCAAAAATGCTCCAAGGATTATCGCAATCGCTTGGTCACCCCAAAAATGCTCCAAGGATTATCAAAATCGCTTGGTCACCCCAAAAATGCTCCAAGGATTCTATAATCACTTGGTCAATCCCAAAATGCTCCAAGGATTCTAAAATCGCTTGGTCAATCCCAAAATGCTCCAAGGATTCTATAATCGCTTGGTCAATCCCAAAAGCTCCAAGGATTATCGCAATCACTTGGTCATCCCAAAAATGCTCCAAGGATTCTATAATCGCTTGGTCAATCCCAAAATGCTCCAAGGATCCTAAAATCACTTGGTCAATCCCAAAAGCTCCAAGGATTATCGCAATCACTTGGTCACCCCAAAAATGCTCCAAGGATTATCACAATCGCTTGGTCACCCCAAAAATGCTCCAAGGATTCTATAATCGCTTGGTCAATCCCAAAAATGCTCCAAGGATTCTATAATCACTTGGTCAATCCCAAAAATGCTCCAAGGATTCTATAATCGCTTGGTCAATCCCAAAAATGCTCCAAGGATTCTATAATCGCTTGGTCAATCCCAAAAATGCTCCAAGGATTCTATAATCGCTTGGTCAATCCCAAAAATGCTCCAAGGATTATCGCAATCGCTTGGTCATCCCAAAAATGCTCCAAGGATTCTATAATCGCTTGGTCAATCCCAAAAATGCTCCAAGGATCCTAAAATCGCTTGGTCAATCCCAAAAATGCTCCAAGGATTATCGCAATCGCTTGGTCAAAACCCAAAAATGCTCCAAGGATTATCACAATCGCTTGGTCAAATCCCAAAATGCTCCAAGGATTTCCACAATCGCTTGGTCAAAAATCAAGAAAATTCAAAAACAACAAAAATCATCAAAAAAAAAAAACAAAAATTTGCATCTCATTTCTAGGCATACTCAAATTCATCAATAGAGAGCTCTTCTCGCACCTCATCTTCATATTCACCAAAATCAATCCATCAAAAATACAAAAATATGTAGCTGCATTAAAGCATTGCATCCATACATTGCATATTTGTGGTCGTACGGGTCAAAGGCACCATAGGCTGTAATTGCTCTGCTAGTCCATCTTGTTCCACCCTGTTCCATTTTTACAAAAACAACAAAACACCATGCATTGCTTTTTACCACACTAGAGTCAGTGGTCTTTTAATGTATCAAGAGTTTTCATGATTCAGTCATCATTTTGCTCTTTAGCCATGTAATGTATCAAGTCGGATAGATTTTACGAAGGTAGAGTTACACTTGAAATACACCTTGTTACGTAACATCCCAACACAAATTAAAACACATAAAAATTCCCAAGTTGTGTGAATGAAAGATGAAACCTGTGCAGTAATCCAGGTCACCATAAGTGAAACGGTTATCTTGCTCATCCCCCCATGTGAATGGTCCCAGAATGCTGAGAATTGACAAAAGGACAAGCTCTTTCCTATCCATTCACCTCCATATACAGTGGTTTTCACCACTACCAAATTCCAATCATAGTTGGTTCCCAAAGTTGTAAGGATTTGTACTACACGTCCCTGCCAAGGATGGGTAGTCATCCCCAAGACCTAAAGGGATCAACACCATTCACAAACAAAATTCCAACAAATCATCATCCTAAAACTTTCCATTCACCTGTGATCTCCAAGTTGTAAGGATTCGTACTATCCGCCCCTAATCAGGATGGGTAGTCATCCCCAAGGCCTAACAGATCAATGCCCTTGCTCCATAATCTCCATCATCCCCTTGGTCCCCAACATCGTAAGGATTCGTACTATCCGCCCCTAACCAGGATGGGTAGTCATCCCCAAGGCCACGAGGATCAAAGCCATTCACAAGCTCAAATTCACAATACTCAAAACACAAAATCAAATAACAGTGGTTATCACCACTATTCAAAATCCTTGCTCAAAAAGAATTAATAAACAATGATCTTCATCACTATATAGACGAGCAACTTTCTAAATCATTCAACCAACAAATATCCTGAACTTGAATCCCTGGAATTCTCAGCATTCGAAAACCATCTAGGTGATCCTCATTATAGGTTTGGTTGATAGCCTATCTGGCAATGGTGGTATCCTACCCGCATGACGATATGTCTGTCACATTCGCTTTGCGTGTGTGCAGACCAATGTTTGCATAAGGATGAGCTAGCTTATGGTATCCTAGATAACACCGCAGATTAATCTAACTAAATACAACAAAGGAGTTAGTGGAGCTAATTAGGTGATCCTCAGTACAGGTTCGGTTGAAATCCCATCTGGCACTGGCGGTATCCTGACAAATACCACATAAATGAACTCAATTGCACACACAGGGATGTGAAATAGCTTGGTCAAAAACAAGTCCGATTCATACCTTGTCCAAAAGTCTTGTAAGATAAAGTACAGTCATGGCTAGTGAGTTAAAAATGTCTGAGTCTCAGAAAACCTTAGCTACATTTCTAAACCAATTGCACTACTTTTCATCCTTACAATACCATCAAAAAATACAAAAAAAAAAGAAAACCACATGTATACATACAAAGTCATCCACCACAGCAATCGCCTAAAAGACAAAATAATAGAGTTCTAAACAATCTATGGTGCCATAGCCAAACATCACAAATTCTATCCATCCATTCCATTTCTGCACATCACATATAAATCAAAAACATTTGCAACATATGCATCCATCAAAATAAATCAACATACAACAATCATATTTATCATACCATATGCATACATCAATATAAAGTAGCATGCATCCATCAACATCAATCATTGTGCATAACATAAAATCATGACATATACACAAAGCAAAAAAAAAAAATCAAAACAACAAAAACATCACAAAAATGCAACACAAAAACATAAGCAATAAGCATTGTCGGACACAAGTGCTCTTGCACTTAACCTCTTGGCATATAAAAATCGATGTCGGGGCTCAAATTGTCACTCTCCTACTTCCCCAAGAAGGCTACCATAGCCGGACCGCTCCACGGGAAGAAGGGTTTTTGATGATTTCACCCCATTATGGCATCACCAAAAGGGTTAGCACCCACCAAATATAGGTCCAAATGTCGAGAAATTGCACGTGCTTAAATGGTAAAACATCTAAAGGCACCCTTGCACAAGTCATCTTGGGTCAAGCGACTCGTCGCTTTTCTCATGAAGGTCATTCCCTCATCGATTCGTCGCTTGAGGGGGTAGTCACACTTAGTCACCAATCAACAAGCACACACCCAATCAAGGCAATGGCATGCATTCAAAGAATCATTGACAAAGACAATCACGCTCCTACTTGGGGCAGTAAACAAGCAATCATCAAATTGATCAAACACTTGGCATTCCCGAAGCATGAACACAAGGTTCCCCTGTGGACAAAAGGTTACGCCCTTTGCCTAATCATGACTGATCAATGTCCAAGCTCAAGTCACACCTCACCAAAATAGGTTAACACTTGAAATCAAATTCCTTAGCTCGTCAGAAGCAAGGATTCAAGAATGCATGCCCTTTCCATACTTGGGGCATCAAAAGTTGGTTAGGTTACCAAGAAACCCTAATCATTAGTGCTTTGGTTATCTATTTTTGCTCAGCACTGCATCACCCACAATGCTTCCCAAAAAGGGGCATCTGTAGACACCAAAATAGCACCAATCCGATTATGTGACTACAAACACTGATCGCATTGACATACACAGCTTTCAGGGCAGCCCTCAGAGGTCAAACAGTGGTCCTAGCCACTTACATAGCAGTTCAGAAGGTCGAAAAGTAAACAAAGCCTTTATCAAAACAAAGTCTTAATCAAAACAAAGTCTTAAGGAAGAGAAAGTCTTAAGCAAGACAAAGTCTTAAACAAAAGAAAGTCTTAAGCAAAAGAAAGTCTTAAGCAAGACAAAGTCTTAATCAAAGAAGGCCTCGGCCGAAGTGTAGCGATATCGCGACGTCACGATATCGCGACACTTCGGCGCCCAAAGCAAAGCTTTGCCCGAAGTGTCGCGATATCACGACGAAGTGTAGCGATATCACGACGTCGTGATATCACAAAACTTCGGCGCCCAAAGCAAAGCTTTGCCTGAAGTGTCGCAATATCGCGACGTCGTGATATCGTGACACTTCGGCACCCAAGGCCTTGCCTTGGCCGAAGTGTCGCGATATCGCGACACTTCGGCGCCCAAGGCTTTGCCTTGGCCGAAGTGTCGCGATATCACGACACTTCGACGCCCAAGGCTTTGCCTTGGCCGAAGTGTCACGATATCGTGAATCTTCGATGCCCAAGGCAAGGCCTTGGCCGAAGCGTCGCGATATCGCGACGTCGCGATATCGTGACACTTCGACACTCAAGGAAAGGCCTCGGCCGAAGCGTCGCGATATCGCGACATCATGATATCGCAGCGTCGTGATATCACGATGCTTCGACTCCCGAGGCAAAGCCTTGGCCGAAGTGTCACGATATCGCGACGTCGCGATATCGCGACACTTCGATGCCCAAAGAAGGGCCTTGGCCGAAGTGTCGCGATATCGCGACGTCGCGATATCGTGACACTTCGGCATTTACGACTGGGCGGATTTTTAGGCATTCGAAGGCAGAATTCAACCCGTTAAAAAGCAGACATTAAACAAATTAAAAGAGCACGTTAACCAACAAAGGCAAACTTTAAACAAATACAGGCATTTTGACAAAGATACAAAAATGGGCATTAAACAACTGGCAGTGAAAGTCAGTCAGTTACGTGGGCCATTGGAGGACTATCACAGTGGCATTCACGAAAGCCCGAGTCGTGGAGGACTTTCCTCTCTCGTGGAGACACGACCGCCACATGGCACCTATGACCAACACGTGGCGCTTATGCACGCCTATTCAAAGAGACCCCCTGGGTCTATAAAATGGTGGATTTTTCCACCCAAAAGACAAGTTGGCAGGCATTTTGGAAAGCAACGTAGTGCTGTCAAACCAAACACCCGATTGCACTCCTTTTCGATTCATCCCTTCTACACCCGTAATCTCTTTCGCAGGAGAGGTTATTGGTGGCTGCTAGAAGGAGAATCCGAATCTTCAAACCCGACATTGGACCACAGTAATCCATTGATTCGTCGACACTACAATATCTTAGGTTTTGAGCCCATCCCTAGTGGATTGGCGTCGAAATTAAGTTTTAACGGGGCGGCCCGCTTGGGCACCCCACACTTTTTGTTAGTCACATGATTAATCCATTCGGTCATTGCATGTTGTTTTGCATAATGCTTTATGTTGTTTTTATGTTTCTGTTTGTAGTTAACAGTATTTAAATAGAATATGCTTTCTGTTCACATTATCACGCTATCGCGAAATGTATTTATCGTAACACAGGTGCTACTAACGAATCTATCGTTTCTTCGTTCACAGGAGGAGCAGAAAAAGTTAAGGACTCATCCACACTAGTGGCGGAAACATCTTGGCCCGCTCATTTTAAATGTGGGCACACAAAAAGAGGAACATTAAGTCTTGACTGTAATCAAATTCTTTTAACGCTCCTAGCCCCTGAAAAGGAAGGAGGCGTCTTTGTAACCGAGATCAGGAGAGTTTAATAAAAGGGCTGTGTTTTCTCCATTTTCTTGTATCTCATTGTAATGCGTCTCTTTCATTTCATGCATTCTACATTTTTAGGACATAAGCGTATTTGATTTTGAATACATCGCAAGTAGTGTTTCCTTCGTCCAGAATCTCGTGCTTTCACCCTTATAATTGTTCTTGTACTATTTTTATTATGGAGGAGGAGGTTGGTCCTGATAATTCTGCATTTTTGTCCCTTATCCTCTTTCTAGAGGTTTAGCACCACCTGATTTACATGAGCTTGCCTATATTTTTGCTTTGTGGAGATCTTCTTATTCCCTTCCTTCCTGCTCCTAAGATTCAATTTACCCTGTTATAACTTGATGTCTTTAATTACCTTGGATTGCGCCAAAGCTTCTTTGAATGTTTGATACTATTGTAGTTGCAACAGTAATGAGATATGCTTGGCAAAACTCTTTGTAAACATTCAGATAAATTTAGTTGTAAGAATGAAGAATGGTAGCTTTGCCATTAATATCCTCTATATATTTTTATATTCTGCTATTAGCTCATCATCACATTGCATCAAAGCAACAAGATCAAAAATATTTGCTTGTTTCTTGATGCCAAATAAAAATCATTCAATAAAAGCATCTACTAGTTGTTCAAAACTAGTCATACTATACCTCTTCAATTGGTTGAACCACTCTTGGGTTGGTCTTGAAAGGATTGTAATGAAATTGCACAAGAGAAAGGCATCATTTCTTTCAATATGAAAGCACATGTCCAAAAATATCATGATATGCTCTTATGCATATTCATAACATTTGAATTTATCAAACCTAGGCATTTGGAAATGCTTTGGATAAGCTGGAATAGGTACTGAGGAGCACAAAGGTTCATTATAAATCTTGTTCAAAGTCAGCTTTTGAAAATTTGTACCTTGCCTCTCTATTGCTTTGACCTTCTCTACTAAGGTCTTGTAGGCTTGCAAGGATAAGAAATCCTCCTCCCTAAGATGTCTCGAGGGTGATCTTGGAGGTAAATTCCTCCTCTATCTAGGTGGAGGACTTAGCTTTTCATCCTCCTCAACTTGGGAGATCTTGGAATATTCATGATTGGGTCTCTCTCCCAATTATTCCTCATATTATCTATACATCTTATGATCGATCAATGGAGGCCACTCTCTTTTTTGGGTTGTAAGACAAGTACGAGAATCATCATGCTCCTAGTGCAGTTCGGGCTATGAAGCAACTCATCTTTGTGTGTGCTCTCTATATTCACTATGATGAAATAACCTAGCATTGGCTAGCCTATCCTCTTGCTCAACCCGCTCCTTTTGTGCAAAGATGCATTGCTCACGCATGTTCTACTCATATAATCACTATCTAATAATCCTCTACGTATGAAGATTCTCATCCTCAAGGTGCTCTCTCTTTGTGCAAGCATGAAGAACACAAGCTTATACTGAGAGGAGGGATGAACAATATAAGAGTACTTTTTAATTTTCTTTCTAAATCAATATTATGCAATGTATATATAGCAATATCAACAATAGTAATCAAAGCAATGCACAAATCACCACACATAATAGAGACACAAATTTAACGTGGTTCACCCAAATATGGCTACTTCCACGGAGAAAATATTTCTTCTAAATATTTCTCAAATAATATCTTGGGAATCCTTCCCAATTACAATTTTTATGGACCTTTGTCCAAAGGAGATGTTGATCCCCTAAATTTGGTTTGTGGATCTCTATCCATAGGAGAACTCCTCCTCTACTCTGGTTGGTGATCCTCTAGAAGACTACTGCCTCCACTACACTAGCTTCTGGATCTCTCTCCACTAAAGACTCTTATCCCCACTCAGAAGACCTATCTTCACTACCCTAGCTTATGGATCTCTATCCACTGGAGACTATTGTCCTTTCTGCTCTATCACCTCCAAAGATCTATCTCAAATCTATACTAAACACAGTCCAGTTGATCTAGCACAAATATGCTCAACAAGTCCACTCAAATTTGTACTAAACATAGTCTAGTTGGTCTAGCACAAATATTCTCAATAATTCCACTCAAATATGCACTAAACACAGTCTAGTCGGTCTAGCACAAATTTGCTCAATAAGTCCACTCAAATATATAATAAACACAGTCTAGTCGGTCTAGCACAAATCTGCTCAACAAGTTCACACAAAACTTGCTCAACTCTACTCAACAAGTCCACTCAGAACCTACTCAAATATGCTCAATAAGCTCACACAAAACTTTTCCCAATCATCTCAATAAGTCCTCTCTAGAAATTAACCAAATATGTATTGTAAGCTTCCACAAATGCTCAAACAAAATCAGTCCACAAGTCTTCTCAAAGACTTACGTCAAATATTCTTAACAAGTAAACACAGAACTTGTCCAATCTCATAGAAGTATAAATAGAATTATTAGAGTCTCAATATATTCTATTCTTAATACACAATCACTTTCTCAATTTTCTTAATCTCATAGAAGCAAAAAGAGAATTTTTAGAGAGTCAATATGTTCTATACTCAATGCTCAATCACATTTACAACTCAAATTAGAATATAGCATAGTTTGTTTTATGGAACTTGAACAATCACTTTGTACAACCACTTGAATAGGCTCAACCAAATCAACTCAGCCAGTTACTTAATGAATCTCCCCTTTCTCACAAAACCTAGTCCAAACATATATCAACCAACTAAAAAAGTTTCCAACAATGCTCAACAACAAATTTCACATAACAATGATACTCATGTTCTTTTCAAACCCTAGTTCAAGTTCTTTGCACAACAACTCACTTCAATAATAATGCTCATAAAACACTCTTCACATAACAATGATACTCATGTTCTTTTCAAACCCTAGTTCAAGTTCTTTGCACAAAAAATTACTTCAACAACAATGCTCATAAAACACTCTTCACATAACAATGATATTCATTTTCTTTTCAAAAACCTAACTCAATTCTTCACACAATCCAATGACTTCAACAACTATGCTTATCAAACAAGGTTTTAATCACAACTCTTAATTCTAGAAAACCTTGAAGCATTAACTCAAGAAATTTTGAAAAGGAAACCCTAATCAAATCCTTTTCACTCCAAAATTTATTTTCTAGTAAGCAATCAATCAACTCAACCAAGAAATAATTTGCCCATACCTTTTTGCTTGTCAAGAAGTTGATCTCACAAATATGCCACACTTACAATTACTTCTTTGCCAATCTCAATAAGGGTTAGAAGATAATAATTTCCTCAACAAAACACAATGCAAAATGATATCAAAATTACACCTTATCACTCCAACTTAAATAATATTCAATACCTTCTCAATAATATTCTTTAACAAAAAAAAACCCTTATTAAAATTAAACAACCCTCAAAAGTCTTATCCTTCAATATGCCAATATAGTAATTTAAGACTTTATAAAAAATAATTAAAACCAAAACTTCCTTATTACTCCAAATGATAATATTCAACTACCACCACTATCCAAAAAACACCCTTTCTAAACAATTCCACTAACAATCCTTATACCTCCAAAATTAGGCAAATAACAAAAAATTAATGCAAAATATTTACCTTACCTTTGGAGAGATTCAAACCCTCAATAATTCCCATGACGTAGGCCTTACCGTGGCTCCAATAGCCGCACAAGCTACACACTTGTTTGAGATGGAGGAAGCACCACGTGCTTCAAAATGTATCACACTCTTGCTCTTTTACAAAAGAAATGCATCTTTGGCACCTTCAACCAACACACCTCCCATGCACACTGCCACGTTTTGAACACTGGCTTCCTTTCCAACAAACATTTTACCACTTTCCTACTTGCCAGTAGGCTAATCTTCCTAGTTGGGCTTCAACCATTCAATGCTTTCCACTTAGTTTCTATTCGCTGGAAATTCAAACATGAAAATTGCAATCCTTATTTCATGAGCTGTTCAATTTAAATAATTTGTATGCAAAATAATAGATTGATCAAGGATAAGGTTCAATGCCCTTTAGCATAGGTATTTATATTAAATTCCTCCATGATTTGTAAAACATCAGTGCCTTTGAAGCTTTCATTACCATTAGACGTCAACGGATATTAGAACCATGATAAAGTGCTTTGAATATTTTAAAATCCAAGCCCATATTTGGGTAAAGTAGGATTCTAACCAAATCACTTTAATATTATAATATCAAACATTATAATATTATATCCTTTTAACCATTATAATATTATTGCTTCCTTCACATTGCATTCCATGGTGTAAATAATATTTATTTATAAAATTTAAATTCTCATTGAATTTAAATAATTTATAAACAATATTATATCTCCTTTTTAACTTTACACTGAATCTCTTGACCTTTGACCTTCTTCCTAGATATCAAATAATAACTTTGACAACTTTGTTCCTTGACGAAAAACCTTGATATTAATGTTGACTTCATTTCTTGACATCAATGACAACTTTAAATTTTAGGACTCAAAATGTCCAACAATCTCCCCCTTTATCATTGATGGCAAACCAAAAACTTTTTACCGAAAACTTGACTTCTTCTTCTGTGTTGCTCCCCCTGGGACACTGCTCCCTCCGACTCAATGCTCTTTCAAATATCAAATCTCTACCTATACTCAAATATTTCTCCCTCTTTGATATCAATGGCAAAGGGTCACCTTTGGGGCTCGAGGCTAAGAATGACCTTCTCCACCTTCTTTTAAGGTGGTTAATTCTGGTATGGGAGTATTTTTACTCCCATAAAGCATTGTTCTTTACCTTTATCCTCTTCTCTTCTTTTTTTAATTTTATGAATCCTCTGACTATTTCTATATGTGTCTATGTTCCTATCCATATCATAATTCATGTTCCTATTCACATTCATGTTCCTGTTCCCATTCCTGTTCACATCCATGTTCCTATTCTTAAACCTGTCCATGTTCCTATTTATGTTCATGTTCATATCCATATTCCTATTCTTGTTCCTATCCATGTTCTTATTCTTGTTTCTGTTTATGCTCAAGTTCTTGTTTATACTTATCTCTGGAATGTCTGCTCTACACCACTTTGCTATATGACCATAATTATTGCACTTATAACACTTAATGTTATTATTCCTTGGAGGTGTAAATGTCTTAGGATTTCTCCTGGTGAAGCCATATCCTCTTCTATAATGAACCCTGCAATTCATTGCCTTGTGACCAAACTGATTACATGAGTAGAAATACCCATGGAAAGTATTTCTATTCCCATATTCCTATCTTTCATGTGTCCTGCACTGTGAAGCCATGTGCCCAATCCTGTGACATGAAAAACATCTTCCATTTAAGCTTCCTTGTCTTGACCTCATTAGTCTCCTATTCTGATTGTTGTTCCATCTATATATTCTTTGTGCATTGTTCCTGTTTAATTCACTATTGTTCAACCCATCCTCTGATGTCTCACTTTATTTTACACTATATTATTATGAAGTATCTTCATCTAAGGTTTCTTCTCCTCCAAAACTTGAATTTGACTCTCTTTCCTATTTCTTTTGAACCTATTAAAATCCAAGACCTATTTTGCTTGATGTAGGCTTTTGTGTCTTGATGAACTTATCCAAGTTCTTTGAGCTATTTTTAAATTCCTTCATCTTGATCTTGGAGTCCTCTAAAAATTCTCTTAGTACTTCCACTTATTGTGCTAACTTCTCACATTATAATGTCTTTGCTTCTAACTTATATTTGAACTTCTTTGCTTTAGCCTTTGATTTTTCTAAATCGTCTGTAAGCAATCTTCTTTCTTCATAACATTATTGAAACTAAATTTCATGTTTAGAGTGTTGCTTCCTTACTTTATTTACCATATCAAGGGCATAGATGAGTTCTCCCTTGAGATCATAATCATCCTCTTTTGAATAATCCTCTATTTTTTTACCTTTGTTCACATCATTACTCTCTTTAGGCTTGTCTTCTATAGGATCACTCACTTCTTCTTCTAATGCCATTAGAATATTTTCATCTGGTCCTTCAAGTGCATTCTCATACTCATCATCACTAAAACTATAACCATCCTTTGTATAATAATATTCAAGATGTCCAAAGTTACCACATCTAAAATACTTGAGAATAATTGGAGTTTTCTTAATTGGTTATTTTTCTTTAATCATAAATAGAACTTCATATATATCATTGTCTGAAACACTAGCATCACTATCACTTGAATACTTACTTGCATTATCCTCATAGTAGATCC
Organism: Wollemia nobilis; assembly: GCA_028583015.1. NCBI lineage: Eukaryota > Viridiplantae > Streptophyta > Pinopsida > Araucariales > Araucariaceae > Wollemia > Wollemia nobilis. The sequence goes on along the minus strand of JAQPPZ010017000.1, from coordinate 3,958,609 downwards.
TCTTTTGTCTTTGAAAGAACTTCTTTCCTTGTCTGCTTTGTCCATCCTTGCTTTTCTTTTGATGCTTATCTTGCCTATATATTTATGATTCCCTGTACTTGTGATCTTGTTTTTCTTCACCATTGTTGTTATTTGGTTCTTTAAAATATGTTGCAAAATTTCCAAACTTTCCATAATTGAAGCACTTAATAGATATTAGATCTATTGATCTTCTAGAAACTTTATTTATTCTACCATAATTAGCTTCTTCATCACTGGATGACTCACTACTTGATTCTAACTTCTTACTCTTTGTTTTCTTGATTTCTTTGAATGTTGCTTCCTTCTGGGAAGTAGAATCTTTTGTTCTTATCTCAAAAGCTTTTAGCATACCAAGTAACTTATCCCTTTTCAAAGTATCATCATCCAATTAAATTTCTATAGTAGAAACATGTTCACTGAATCTATTTGGAAGAGATCTTAAGACTTTATCACAAACATCTGATTCATCAATCTTCATTCCAAGTCCTTGCATATCATTAAAAACATCATCAATTTGAATTAGATAAGCACTGATATTTTCCTCTTCATTCATTCTCAATGTTTCAAATTGTCCTTTGATATTTTGTATCTTTGCTTTCTTGACACTTTTATCTCCTTCATATATACCTTGCAATTTATCCCACATTTCTTTTGTAGTTCTATAATGCATAACTTTCATAATCGATTCTATGCAAACCTCTCACAAGTGAATTCACTGCTTTTGAATTATAGTGTTGTAGAAGCTTACCTTCCTTATTTGTAGGAGTATTGACCATTGGATTATATCCAAATTCCACTGCATCCCAAAATTCATTGCCAAGTGCCATTAGGTAGATCTTTGTCATCATACTCCAATACATGTAGTCATTTTAATCAAATATTGTTGTTGAGTTAGTTGAGGACACCTCCTTAGGATCCATTGTGTTCTTGTTAGCTTTTACTTCAAGCTGTTAAACTCTTATGAAGGCACCCGCTCTGATACCAATTGAATAACACAAGCTTATACTGAGAGGGTGGGTGAACAATATAAGAACACTTTTTACTTTTCTTTCCAAATCAATATTATGTAATGTATAGATAGAAATATCAACAACAAGAATCAAAGTAATGCACAAATCACCACAAAAAATAGAGACACATATTTAACGTGGTTCACCCAAATATAGTTACTTCCATGGAGAAAGTATTTCTTCTAAATATTTCTTAAATAATCTCTTGGAAATCCTTCCCAATTACAATGTTTATGGACCTCTATCCAAAGGAGATGTTGATCCCCTAAATCTAGTTTTTGGATCTCTATCCACAAGAGAACTCATTCTCCTCTACTCTTGTTAGTGATCCTCTAGAAGACTACTACCTCCACTGCACTATCTTGTAGATCTTTCTCCACTGAAGACTCTTATACTGACTCATATGATTTGTCCTCACTGCCCTAGCTAATGGATCTCTATCCACTAGAGACTACTATCCTCTCTACTCTATCACCTCAAAATATTTGTCTCAAATTTGTCCTAAACATAGTCTAGTTGGTCTAGCAAAAATCTACTCAACAAGTCCACTCAAATATGCACTAAACACAGTCCAATAGGTCTAGCACAAATCTGCTCAATAAATCCACTCAAATCTGCACTAAACATAGTCCAGTCGATCTAGCACAAATCTGCTCAATAAGTCCACTCATATATGCACTAAAAACATTCCAGTCAGTCTAGCACAAATATACTCAACATGTTCACACAAAACTTGCTCAACTATGGTCAATAGGTCCACTCATAACCTGCTCAAATCTGCACAAAAATATCACACATAACTTGTCCCAATCATCTCAATAAGTCATGTCTACAACTTAACCAAATTTGTATTGTAAGCTTCCACAAAAGCTCACATAAAATCAATCCACAAGTCTTCTCAAATACTTACCTCAAATATTCTTAACAAGTCCACACATAGAACTTGTCCAATCTCATAGAAGCATAAAGAGAATTGTTAGAGACTCAATATGTTCTATTCTTAATGCACAATAACTTTCTCAATTTTCTCAATCTCATAGAAGCATAAATATAATTTTTAGAGACTCAATATGTTCTACACTCGATGCTCAGTCACTTTCACAACTCAAATCAGAATATAGAATAGTTTTTTTCATGGAACTTGAACAATCACTTTATACAACCACTTGAATAGGCTCAATCAACTCAACTCAACCAATTACTTAAATAAAACTCCCCTTTCTCACAAACCCTAGTCCAAGCATATATCAACCAGCTCAAAATGTTTCCAACAATGCTCAACAACAAATTTCACATAACAATGATACTCATGTTATTTTCAAACCCTAGTTCAAGTTCTTTACACAACTTACTTCAACAAAAATGCTCATAAAACACTCTTCACATAACAATGATACTCATGTTATTTTCAAATCCTAGTTCAAGTTATTTGCACAACAACTCACTTCAACAACAATGCTTATAAAATACTCTTCGCATAACAATGATCCTCATGTTCTTTTCAAAAACCTAACTCAATTATTCACACAATCCAATGACATCAACAACTATGCTTATCAAACAAGGTTTTAATCACAACTCTTAATTCAAAAAACCTTGAAGCATTAACTCAAGAAATTTTGAAAAGGAAACCCTAATAAAATCCTTTTCACTCCAAACTTTATTTTCTAGTAAGCAATCAATCAACTCAACCAAGAAAGAATTTACCCATACCTTTTTGCTTTTCAAGAATTTGATCTCACAAATATGCCACACTTACAATTACTTCTTTGCCAATATCAATAAGGGTTGGATGATAATAATTTCCTCAACAAAACAGAATGCAAAATGATATAAAAATTACACCTTATCACTCCAACTTAAATAATATTCAATACCTTCACAATAATATTCTTTAACAAGAAAAAACCCTTATTAAAATTAAACAACCCTCAAAAGTCTTAATCCTTCAATATGCCAATGTAGTAATTTAAGACTTTATAAAAAATAATTAAAATCAAAACTTCCTTATTACTCCAAATGATAATATTCAACTACCACCACTATCAAAAAAACACCTTTCTAAACAATTCCACTAACAATCCTTATACCTCCAACTTAGGCATATAACAAAAATTTAATGCAAAATATTTACCTTACCTTTGGTGGGATTCGAACCCTCAATAATGCCCATGATGTAGGCCTTACTGTGGCTCCAATAGAAACATAAACTACACACTCATTTGAGATGGAGGAAGCACCACGTGCTTTAAAATGTATCACACTCTTGCCCCTTTGTAAAATCATGCACCTTTGGTGCCTTCAACCAACACGCCTGCCAATGCACACTGTCGTATTTCAAACACTGGATTCCTTGCCAACAAACATTTTACCACTTTCCCACTTGCCACTAGGCCAAGCTACTTGGTTGGGATTCAACCATTCGATGCATTCCACTTAGTTTCTATTCACTGGCAATTCAAACACAAAAATCACAGTCCTTTCATGAGCTCTTCACTTTAAATAATTCGTATGCAAAATAATCAATCGATCAAGGATAAGGTTCAATGCCCTTTGGCATAGGTATTTATATTAAATTCCTTCATTCTTTGTAAAACTTTGACACATTTGAAATTTTTATTACCATGAGACGTCGACGAAGATTAGAACCTTGATAAAGTGCTTTGAATATTTTAAACTCCAAGCCCATATTTGGGTAAGGCTTTTAACCAAATCACTTTAATATTATAATATCAAACATTATAATATTATATCCTTTTAACCATTATAATATTATTGCTTCCTTCACATTGCATTCCATGGTGTAAATAATATTTATTTATAAAATTTAAATTCTTATTGAATTTAAATAATTTATAAAAAATATTATATCTCCTTTTTAACTTTGCACTAAATCTCTTGACCTTTGACCTTGTTCCTGGATATCAAATAATAACTTGGACAACTTTTTTCCTTGATGAAAAACCTTGATATTAATGTTGAATTCATTTCTTGACATCAATGACAACTTTAACTTTTAGGACTCAAAATGTCCAATAGAGCATACTCCAATTGATCTTGGATAACTTGGCATCTATACTCTAATACCAATCTATGGGATCTATCAATATAATCAGTCTTAAAAGACATCTAGTGCATGCTCTCAGTGCGAGAGACTTTATGGGTGTGGTACCCTTAAAAATTATTTTACATGCTCTTGCCTTTGTCCATGAATATGACATTCACATCAAGTTGAGGTCTGTGCTATTTGCCAACATGCGTAGATGGTGCCTGTAAACCATGAGGGTGCTTGAAGCATTCCCCATGTTCTCTAAGAGTTTTAATAGTACTTCCACTATGCTCACTAAGATCATGAGTGGGTGGAATGGAAGTATTATAGCCTAGGTGATCAAGGACCTGCTCTAAACCATCTAACTATCTGGAATGCCACAACTTATGTGGTGGTGTACCACTAACTCCCACCTTGGATAGATCAATAGTGATATTACAAGGTTTGCTTCTAGCGAGAGTCTTCTTAGGCCTATACTCAAAAGTAGGCCTATCTACCTACCCCTGAGTGGGCGGATCCTGCTCTCATCTATGCTCTGAATGTGGAGTCCTTGAGCCCCCTGTAGACCTAGTATGAAGGGGTACCAACTTGGTCCCCTGTATGACAAACTCTTCGACCGATACCGTGGATGCATTTGGTATGGGATATTAGTAATGGATTCCAAGTGGATAACCTCCATGCTGAGAGGCTTCATTCTCTATCCTATGTCTTGAGAAGTGTACTGAAACTCCTCTATCTAAGGTACACTCAATAGTGTTCCCTCATGTCGAGTTATCCCCTCTCATACTCATTGAACAAAATTTGAGAGGATCAAGTGGATGAGGGTTCGACACCTACTGTTGTGGATCAGATGGAGCATGGGTATTGAACTCAGGCTGATGCCTGGGTCTACCCCTACATGTAAACACCATAGTATACCTAATGTCTAAATTCAATTGTTATTAAGCAAACAAGGTATACAATGATGATTATCTTTTATTAAATTTTATTTGTGAGCCCTAAACTATTTTTTGTTGTTTTTAAAATGTGTTGTACTAGTAGAGAAAATATCATTGTGTTTTGTAAAGCATTGGATGATATAATTAGTTTAATTGACTTTCACCAGTATACTTATAGCTTGAAAACCTAGGTGTGAATCTAGGCTATGTAAATCCCTGAATGTGGCAATGAAAGTCCACACTCAGGAAAGGAGCACCGGTCTTGCCAGACCCTCATCCAATTTCACCCAGTCAGTGTCATACCCTTCGAAGAGAAGTACATGCAAATATTTTGGGCTACGAACCATTTTTGGGTCTGACCTTGGTCTAGTAACATAAGGTTCATGGGATTTGGGCAAACAGATAGAAATAACTATCACCATCGTTGAACCCTACTAGTGGTTGGATATGAATTCCAAATCACTAGTTTTTAATGTGAAATGTGTTGTGTGTGTGTTACTTTTAATTTACGTAAAATAAATATGTATAATATAGCAATCACATGATTTATTTCTCTACATGAAATGCATAAAAAAGAATATTTATCATTTAGAAAGATGCATGTTATATCCTACATGACTTTTTGACAATGCAACTTTATGATAAAATGGGCACTAGTTGGAGCTCAACCATGCAAAACTACCACACAATGTTATCCTAGTACACTAGAGTCTAGGGCAGATTGCACTCAGAGGTTTGTTGTTCCTAGTAGCATCTAGCGAAAGCATAAAAATAAAAACCCTAAGGACCTAATTCATTTTCTTGTTCTTTTTATCATTATCCTAATTAGGTTTTATTTTTAATGTTCTATAAAAATATAGAGATAAAACATAGAAATAGAAAATATCAGGGGAACCTACCTTAGGTCCTCATCTAATATAGCTTTTTCCTTATGCTCTATGGTTTGTCTGCTGCTAACCGTGTCTCTGTTTCATGACTGTGACTGTTGTCCGCACCTGTCAACCGCAGGCCAAATTTTTGACCGTGGTTGTCAACTGTAGTGAGTACCTAGCATCAAAAAAATATAGGGGTTAGATTCCTAAGGTTATGGGAGGCCCACCGTGATCACCTTCTGTAACCACCAAAAATGCTTACACCTAATGGGGTCTATTGCAATTGATAAAGGATAACAAATAAGCATGCACAAATTGACAACAAAAATGAAGTAAAATTCAAATCAATTTTATTAATCTTCAATATGAGTCAAGTTACATATTCATCCCTCTTAGGGATATACATTTGATACATCAATTACAATAGATCTAGTCCCTTTTTAGGGTATATGTAAAATCAAATGCCTTCTAGGGTGACACGAACTACTCTAGGGTGGATATGGCCCTCTTCTCCATGATTGGATGGAATAGAATACTTTGTTTCCTTCAATATTTGTTCCTTGTGGTCGAGAAACAACAAAATCACATCAAAAGCAAAGATAGCCTCTCTTGATGAGGCCTTTTTAGGAAATTAGATAAAAATATACCATGACAAACATGTAATCAAGAAAATGCATAAAACATTATAAACCTATGTTAATTAAGAGATGTTGCCATTAAACATGTTCAAGAAAACAAAAATTATCTATCTAATATATCAGTTTAACAAATGGAAAGCATAAACACATGCAAATGATGATGATTGCACTAGTTACTAAATTGCTAGAATGAATAGAAAACTACCTAAAATGCCTAATCCAACAAGACATAAATCTCTAAAATACAATTTAAACCTATAATAAGCCTAATTTAATCTAACTAGTTAATCTATGGAAAAGAGAACAAAGGATCAAGGATCACCTGCTAACCATGGGTCTGATGAGCAGATGGCACTATTCACCATGGTTGATAGCTACGACAGAGCTTTAAGTGAGTTTTCCCTCCAAAATAAGGTCTAATTCTTCAATCCTCACCAAATTCATGGTCAAGGGTCGCCTTGATGTCCTCTGACAGGATTGGCAGTTGAGTTATTGAAATGGGCATTCGTTTGCCCGAATTTGCGTTTCTTGGCTCTTCTAGTCACCTAGGGCCTCCATGGCTTGATTCATCATGATGCTTAGAAATTTTATGGCAACAAAGCTCTCAATTGTACTCATGTGAATGGTCAATTTGATAGGTCTTAACCGCTCAAACTCTCCAATGCTCAATGATAATTTGCCCTAATTTAGATGGGTACTTATAGTTTTTACCAAGGGCTAGGTGTGGATTCATGAGAAACCAATATCAAGAATGGGTAGTTAGGATATTTGGATGGAAGCCTCTAGAATATTCCATGCCATAACCACCTTCATTCTAGAAGCAATGGTTGTTTCAAATGATTTAGGGTCAGATGAAGGCCAACTGAACTTCAGTATTGACCATGGCTGACAAGCACTATCAAATCTATTAATCGTAGGTGTTAGAATCAGCTAATACTGATTAGGCCAAGGAGCCCAAATTGAGTGGTTAGAACCACTACTATATCTTGGAATCTATCCAAGATCTTCCATATGGTCTTGTAGGATTTCCTATATGAGTAGTCACCATTGACATGATGCATTTTAGGTGTCTATAGATGGTTTGAAATAGATGCAACCAATCATGCAGCTTAGCATATTGTCATTAGATTTTTAAAAATATTGATCACCATATTCAAGATCCCTTTTATGATAATATATTATAATGGTGGAGTTTTCATAGGGGCTAAAACAATGGAATTTGCCTAAATATGACATATATTAGAAAGATTCCTCTAATAATTACCCATACAGCAATGTACTAGAAGATTCCACAAATTTAAATTTGATGAAGATAATTAAAACAAATATTGGTGTCAACCAAGAAAGTTGGTATTTAATGCTTACTAAAGTGCTATGGTGAATGGAATGATGGTCAAGAAAGCTCTAAAGACCATGCCCTACACTATAGTTTATGGGAAAAAATTAGTGTCGTCGATACATCTAAAATTGCCTACTTTGAAGATTATTGATCAAACAAAATTAGAGGAGATACAACCAATTGGAAAAAATGGTAGAATTATTGTTGTTATAGGAGAAAAGAGAATAAGCTTAAATTATATTCCACCAACATAAATTAACCATTAAAAGTTGGTTTCATAAAATATCATCATCAAAATAATTTGAACATGGTGATTTGGTACTCAAGTGGAACATAGATCGAGCTAAAATTAGAAAGCACAAAAATCTAGAATCAATATGGTCTGGGCCATATCTAATTTTGTAACAAAAATTATTAAATGCATATGTGATTCAAGACAAGGATGGTTATCTTTTGCCAATTTTTGTGATAAATAAATATTTAAGGCATTATGCTTAGAAGCTTGTGCTTTTGAGTTATACATATGTAAATAGTAACATGTGTAAATATCATAATAGTGGTAGTAGTGGACATTGTATTTTTTGAGCAATAGAAGATGATTGGATAAGGATTACGCCTGGTTACCACTAGATTTTGAGTTTTCACCAATCTTATTCATTGGAAGTGTGACAACCTTGAAAAGGGATATGCACTACAAATGTTCCCACAAACTACCATTTTCAAAGAAATATTTTGTAATAAAATCCTAGCATGTGTGATATTTGACAATAAATTAGCAATGGTTATTCCTCATGATTGCTTCTTGCTATTTAAATAGGGCTTAAATTGTGCAATATATTAAAGGACATTATAAGTTCAAAGAATAGAATGTTGTAAAATCATTGAAGTATTCCATGTGAATAGAAGAGCTAAATAGTTGCCTATGCCTACATTTTTTATAGAATTTTTTGGTTCAAAATGGTGAGAGAGAAATAGGGAAGAATGTGCATAGGAGTACTAAAGATCTACAAGATAAAATAAACTACATCCATGAATCTATAATTAAAATTAAATCAAAATTTAAAAGCTTCATAAAAGGGTTAGAAGCAAGAGAAATAAGATTATCATCCAAAATTATTGAAGCTACTCCAAGGAATTCAATGCTATCCAAATATATGCCCAAATTTTTCCATCCCTATACATATTTAGTTCAAGCTATTGCAAAGAAATGCAATAAAAATATAGTGATGGTGCATAACATAAAATGGGAACATATTGTTTTCTATTATGAAGGAAGGAATCAGAAGAGCTTTTACAATAGGAGCACAACCATGTAAAAAACACAATCCACTTTATATAAATGAAAAAAAAGGTTATGTAAAGAAATATAATCTTAGAGGTTGGAAAAATTTTGAATGACTTTCCAAAAAACTCCTATGAATCTTGAGAGATTTAATAATTTCTAAAAAATAGTATTGTTGATTATAACCATAATTATTGGGCTAGATATTGATGCATATGTCTATGACCACCAAATTTCTATTTAGTAAGTAGTCACCAATATAAATAATTATAATGGTTCAAGTGCAAATGACCTTGTGTTCTTTGAATGGGCCCATTTTCTAAGTTGTCAAATTCATAGTCGATTTGTTGTCCTAAAGCTAAAAGAGAAGGATTCATTCTTACCCATCATATTTAACATGGTTGTTCCTATATCATATGCCTCCAAGTATGCATAATATAAAGCTCCAAGTAAAATTTAATGAGCAATACCATCCTATAGTTGATTGGATCCTAGTTCTTAGAGAAACCTCTTCATATTCGGAGTTCAATAGACTATTCCTAGGACCTCCACTTGCATGCATTTATGGTAATATTCATTGAATAATCTCTAAATATGTTGATAAAATATGGGGGAAGAATCATGCGTTAGGCAATTTGTATTATTTGAATAATGGCACCATTTTTAGAGTGTATGTTTTTTTTTTTGGAAATACCTATATTTTGTCCTATTATGTCATGAACTCGATGTTTGGAATAGAACTATGTAGACATATTGATGAAGTAGATGAGAATTTTGGATCTAAAATAAAAAAAGTCTTGCACTTATCACTATCCTTTAAAATTCAAGCATATAAGCATGATGACAAAAGGTCAAGAAAATATTCTATATGAAAAGCTTCATGTCCTCTAGTTGTCAATAGTACCATACATGTGGAATTATGATCCAAATGATATGTTTAAATCTAAATTAGTAGAATTGAACATTAATATTGTCGTATTTGATCACCTTCCATGGCCACATATTGATTAATTCAAAATTGATGAAGAAAATAAAGTTATTATTATTGATATTAATGAAATACAAGAATGACCACCATGGTGAAAGTTTTGAGATTTCAAATGACTTTATGGTCTACCAAAAAATAGGAAATAATGGATAAGTGAGAAATTGGTAGAAAATATTGAAGACAAGCTAAAATGGACAAAAACCAATATTTTGAAGTGGTGGATTTCCCAATGTGAGTGAGACAAGCAAAATAAGGCTTTCCCTGGTGCTTTGAACAAGTTTTTCAAAAAGAAATTTGATTATGAATAGGAACGTTGGACATAAATGCACAAGGGAGAAAGATATCCAACATTGAGGATATTGATTGATTAAGAAAAATAAATATACTATGAAGAAGAGGAAGTAGTTTCTCAAAAAAACCCCACTCAAGCAAAATATTTAGTTGCTTATAAATATTTAGGGGAGGATGTAGGCTCAAAATAACTCCCTTTGCATAGGAGAGCAATGAACCATACATATGATGGTATAGATCCAATTATCAAAGATAGTGTTAAAGTGGTTGCATACTTGAAGGTTAGGAAGCCATATTTAAAAATGACCATGATAGATTACCATATTAAAATGTGGAGATATGATGTCTCCAAGATTTTCTAGTGAAGACACACTCATATCTATTGACACTAAAGCAAACATATTCTTCCTACAAAAAATTTAGATGGATAAGAAACATGCAACTAAAAAAAAGAATCTTGAACCTTTGGAGTAGAAAACCCCCACCTAGAAAAACAAAATAGAGGCTACACTCCATATGTTGCAAAATATAGGGGAATATGTTAGAGTATATTACATAAATTAGGTCATGTAAACATACCACCTTTGGTACATAACTAGAGTATGATTTTACTTTAGAGTAAAGTTAGTTAGTTACTTCAAGTATTGTAATAAATGAACAAGTGTCAATGTGCAAGTTGTAAATGTACAAGAATTCCACCTATACATCAGGTAGATAGGTAGAGTAAGGTCCAATGAATCTATATTCCTATATAAATACCTCTTAGTGAGTGTTTTCTATGTATAAGTAAATATAGAGAGTGTTGGTATAGTTTAGTAGTATGGTAAAATGTAGTCCTTTCATATTTGTTCATGGATTGTTCATGTCCTCCATTATATAGCATTATACTATTTTTATCACTTTCATTAATGAAATTTTTTTTAGTTATCTATAGATGTTCATATAATTATTTTATTGCATATTATTATGCCATTAGTTTATAGTTATCTCATAATAGTTATCTTTCATTTTGTGGTTGTATTTCTTGTACTATCATCCCATCAAAAAAAAATAGTGGTATTATATCCACAGTTGATTAGTTAGAATATAGGAAGAGCTACAAGAGAGATTGAAAGAAATAAAAAAATCTCATTTACAAAATTTTGAGATTGTATTTGGCTAGAGTATTTCCATAGGGTTGCTGAAAACTTGTGAAGACTAGGACTCAACAAAAATTCCACTAGTTTGATAAATCAACTAGTGAAGACTAATTATCTCTATATTTAGAATTTCTTCTAATATAGTCCTAATACTTTTTTATATGTAAAGGTGATTCAAAGTGATTTGGGAAGCTTCCTACATAGAGCTACAAAGAATATATTCTTTGTAATCAATCCAAAACTAGAAGAAACAAGTGGAAGATTGAAGACTTGGAGGATTGTACAAAAGGTCCCATTACTAGAGATTGCAAAATTGCAAAGCGTATAAGAAGAAAAGACCATAGTAGCCTTATTGTTTATTAAATATATAATAGAGAATATTCCAAAAGAATATAGGAGATTGGTAATCTCCATTGCATATTGAATAAATAAACTAGAGAAATTGAATAAGACCTATAAGAGATCTCATTAAAGAAATTCTAGTTCTAGAATATTGGAGGTTGGTGATATCCATTGGAGCCTATAGATTGTAGAAAAAGTACTAGCAAGGTCCTATTGTAGTTCCTAGAACCAACATACTACAAATATCCAAGAGGAATATCTCATTACCAACACTTCCATAGTAGAAGGTTGAAGGAAATCTCTCATTTGGAAGACCATAAGAGCTACGAGATTGAAGACCTAGGATAGGTCTCAAGGAGAAACAAGGAGAAGGCTTGGAGAGCCTTATTACAGAGATCATAGAACATTGGAGGATTTCCTAGGAGAACTCATGGATAAATTCACTACCAAGAAGAAGTTTCTGATAGTGAAGAAATTGAAAAAATTGTTACCATACAACAAGTCCAAGAGAGAAATATTTGGAAAGGAATTAGCCAAACTTTAGAATACCTCAATACTTTTAGATTCTTGATAATAATACCTATATTGAAGTCAAAGTTCGACAAGAACATTGAAGGAGAAAGGATCCCAACATTACTACCAAACCCAAAAGGTTTGAAGATTACCTTTGAAGGCTAGAAGACTCATTCGAAGAAAGGAGATCTATTGGTTTCTATAGTATAAACCTACAGGGGTTCTTGAAGGAAAAATCAATTGTGATTTGGGGGATCTCCCTACCAATTTTTTGAGTTTTAAGGATAAAATTTTAGTGGAGAATATTGATTGCAAAAGAGCAACAATTAGGACAACATCAAGGTTCATATTTCTAGGATTCATCCTAAAGGATAATTGAAGTCACCTACTACAATTAAAGGGTAGCAAGTTAGAGGGTTTTCAAATCTGCAAAAAGGTGAGTTAGAGAGTTGTTTTGAACAATCAAGTAGAACTGCAAGCTCATCTAGTTAAGGAAAATAATTTTTTAAATCGAATCACCAAGACATCCACCATATTTAGAGATATTAAAGGTAAACAACTTGGGTGCAAAATGTTCATTAGGTGAACTTTAGCTTTATTAAGATTCATTAAGCACCATTTTAGTTTAAAAGTTGCAAGGAGTGGATTTATTTTAAAGTCTTCAAGGAAGTACAGAAGAGATATTATTTTAAGGTTATTACTTGCAAATTAAATAGGAGTTGGTTACATTTCGACAGAATGAAAAATATCATCTTCCTATTGTTTAGTTGAAATAAACAAGACTACATTAAGTTGTAGATATTACTAGTGCATAGTTTAATATACATAAGGAGTGATAAGGTGAGACCAAAATTGCACTATACTAATTGTTTTAATAATTTATTAAGATGCACTAAGTATTTTACATTGCAATGAAAATTAGCACATATTTCAAATTACTTTGAGGGTTCATTTATAGGAGTAATAAGGAGAAACTATTATTGCACTATATTATTTATTCAAATTTTACTAAGGATTTTTAGTTAAAGTAAACATTAGTGCAAAAATTAAACCTCTAAAATTAATTGCATATTTAAGAGCTTGGATTCATTAGTGCTAAATTTATCCAAGTAAAGAGTTAGAGGTTAGTGTTGTGTAGAAAATAATGCAACAATACATTACATCGTGCTCTTAATGAATAGAGCAGAGTGTGACCATATATAAGAAGCAAGGAAAGATTCAAAAGGATATGTATAAATTTGGTGCAAAATATAATACTTTATTCTAATCTATTGCAAAGGTTTTTGTAGTACATTGGCATTGAATTTGTCCTTTCAATTACAACAAAATAGGACAAACAAAGAGTGTCTTAAAGACACCATTACAAGTAGCAAGACATAGTCTCCAAGTGACAACATCATTGAATTTTGAGGGGAAAATTTTGAATAGAGTAGAGATCCATTACAAAGGGGCTCAACATCTATAGGCAACAAATACACCTCCTAGAAGAAGAGAAAGTGATCAAAGATATTTGATCAATTTTGATAGTTTTGACAATTTTTGCAGTTTGCCCAAGTTTTTTAAACCATATAGGTAGGCAAAAACCATAAAAATGGAATGGAAAATCATACAAGGTAGTGGAAAATTTTACAGGGCACATTGAAATGCATCCAAATGCATAGGAAATGTAATTTCAGAGTGAAATGGCACATAGATTTACTAATTAAGGTGTTAGACTTAGTAAAAGTATAAATTTATGCATTCCTTTGTGTATGGGCATTTGTAAATAACTAATTTCCTTAGGAACCATTTTAGAATAGCCTGGTCAACATTATATAAGGCCCCATTTTCAATTTTGTAAGTCTATTAGATGTGCTAGGTATTTATTGGTTAGAATCTAAGGGATAGATGGATAAGCTCTGAGTTATTGCAAGTAGATTGACAAAGAATCCATATTGTAATTGAATCCATGATAGAATAATATAAAAATGAGTATTATTACGTTTGTGACAACCTGTGTACAATTCTGGCATGATGGATGGTGATTTATGGTTCAATATTTTTATGTGTTTTCTATTGAATGTTTAGATTAGTTTTATGCATTGTTGCAACTTATTGGTATAATCTAGAATTGGTGAATCCTGATGAATAATTTTTGAGCATGGAATATTTTAGGAAGATTTCATGAACCCTACTATAAAATTTTTGGATGTACTCAGTTGAATGGAATCTCTCACAAGCCCCGTTAAGATGTTTTGCAAGTTATGGAGAATGGATTAATTGGCATATTAAATACTTACAAAATCTACCTAAGATATATTGGGACATTAGAGTATCTGATTTTGCACCTGAATGTACCTTAATTTCATATAAATCATACACCAGATTTCATACAAATTGTACAAATAAAACTTACCCGATTTGGCAAAATAGGTGATTGAGGAAACTTACTCGATTTGGTAGTTTTAAGAAATCGACTTGAACAATTACAAAATTGTGTATGATAGCCTCAAAAAATGAATTTGTCAATTTTTCTGAGTTTAAAATTGTACAATTCATGTCACTGTATGATTTGGGATCATACAGTGTATGTATTTGACTTATGTACAATGTGATCATTGGGCATAAAAGGGGAGTTTGAGGGACTGTATGATTGTACAATTTGGAAACCAAGTTGGGAATTACATATTGATCATTATTAGCCTAATAAAATACCTCCCCACTATAAATAATACACCCCTATGCTACATTTGATGTCATTGCCTTATTGAATCTGGCATTTTTATTAAAATAGGTCAAATTGACAAAGGAAGAATACTACAAAACTAGAGGTGAATGACAGACACCAGTGTACGAAGCCATAGGATATGGATAGTGTGAGATAAAATTCTAGTAAGAAGAAGCATGAGGATTTATTAGATATAAAACATTATTAACTCAAACCATAGTACTCAATAACCAAAAATAGAGTAAGTATGGACATCCGAAGACAAAGACTTTGAGGTATTGTTTATCGAGATAGAAGATGAGGAAGTGGAACCTCCTAGCGTGGAGGCAAAAGTTGATAGATAAGAAGTGAAATAGGATGTAGAGTGGATGGTGACATTGAATAAAGTGATAGAAGGATCGCAAGGGAGTTCAAAGTATGTGATTTAGGCACTAGGGCAACATGATGCGAGGTCTCAGGAGGATAGACCAAGACCATATCCATCACATTAGTGAAGGAGGTCGTAGAGTGAAGATGCATGAGAATTTGGTAAATGAGTGGTAGGGAATAACAAGATACCTTGAATTGATACTTTTGTCGACAATGGGAGTAAGACACCCCCAAGGAGAAATCAGTTGAATATTCTATGAGATACCTCAAGTGATAGTGATGATTCTTCGAATATGGCTAGCAAAGCAGTCAAGCAAATATTTCCACCATTTTAAAGGGAGGGTAAGTAAGACCCCACAAGGCACATTGGAACTTGCATAACCATTTGGAGATCAAATGGTGTAGATAGACCAGAGGATTGGGTAACTCTATTTCTTGCTACTTGGAGAGGATTAGCGATTGACTGGGATTTGAAGAGAGAAAATACTCTGCATTTTTAGACTTGGATAGAGGTAAAGGAGCAATTCATTGAGGAATTTAGACCTTTAAAGGATGATGGAGACATTGTTACAGAACTATGTACAATAAAGCAAAAATCTGATGAAGATGTGAAGTCATATAACCGTAGGCTAAAATAGTTAGTCGACAAGATGCAGATGTCATTGTTATATATCTTGGTGAAAAAGTGGTTTGTAGATGGACTACTTCCAAAGTACAAGAAAAATATGAAGGGAGTGCCATGAGAAACATTTGAGGAAGTAGTGAAGCATGCAAGGAATTTTAAGAGTGAATCAAAATAAACATACACAAGAATTTTGTCTCACCCCAAGTCTCATGATTCAAATAGTGGAGAATATGACAATATACAAAGGACAATAGCATCATTCTATCAGGATTTCGATAAGTTAATGAACATAAAAAACAATCCTAATATGAATAAAATTTGGTGCATAGAGTGTAATACGAAAGGTCACTCGAGTGTGAAATGTCCATGCAATGATTATTTCTATATTTGCAATGTTATGAGACACGAAGTAGTTCTATGTTCATTTAATGTAAGAGTACATCCACAGGTCTTGTCAATCTAGGAGTAGGAAGAGAAACTGAAGGACCAAGGGAGAGGGCAACAAGCAACAAGTGGTGGTTTTAGGAATAGCTGATGAGGTGGTAGGAAAAATTAGGGCAATCGATAGGGTGAACAAAGCCATTTATAGTATGATTTGGAAGGGAGATCGATCATATAGTGTTGCAATTACCATGAATTGGGGTATTTTGCAAAGAATTTTCCTACACCTTAGCAACAAGAAATATCCCAAGATAACAATACACAGATGTGTAAGTGGTGCAGTCTATGTAACCATAAGGAACCAAATTACCCAAAGCAAGCAAGTTCAAGTAACTCACAGAATGTGAGTTATGTAGATATTGAAGTTCCTCAAGTTAAAGAGGAAACTCAAGAAGTATTAGCCAAGACAAGAAATTAGGTTAAAAAGGATAAGTATCCAAATCCATAAAATGAAAAGGAGCACTGGCAAGTGGCAAGGAAAATATTACAATACAAAGCACAAAAGGCTAAGAAAGTAGAAACAATAGCCAAGAAGGAACCAAAGAAACAATCATAACAGGATTCAGTTGTGCAAATCCTGGGAGCACAAGTATTGGATACCACAATAGGAGTAAAGGTGGTAAGCTTATTGGAAGCCATTCCATAATTAAAAAAAGTGATGGTGGAATAAATTAAACCCCATAAGGTGATGGAAGTACAAAGTCAACTGATTCAGAGAAAATAGTGAAAATATCAATTCATGGATCCAACCATATTGTTGATCGATGTAGGAAAGAAACCTGCATTGGTTCATATAACAAATTGACACAAGTCATTATGGATGGAGGATCCAACATCAATGTGCTACTTGAAATAACTTGGTTGGAGCTAGGAGCTCCATAATTATGTGCACCGATATTTCTATTGTATGGTGCTAACCAAAATGGTATCGAGATCAATGGAGTATTAGCAACACAACAAGTGATGATAGTTGAACAAGAATTTGTCTTGGATTTTTTTTTATTACCATGCAGAAGCCTACATACAATGGTCTATTGGGGAGACGCTAGCTATGAGTAGCCAAAGTTAATCACAACTAGAGGAAGAATCATATTAACTTAAATAAAGGACAACATAAATACATGATCAATCTAACCATCCAAAAGATCAGTGAGGATGTGGCTACAACTGATAAATCAAAAAAATCCTCAAGGGATGAAGGATATGAACCTGATGGAGAAGGGATGTTGTACCTAGAATAATATAGTGAATATGAGGTGAGATCTGATAATGGACTTCTTAATTGATAAATGGAGGAGTATAAGATTCTTCAGCCTAACTGCCTCTGCAATGAGTTAGAGGAGATCAAGGAAAACTAAGACAAATCAACATTCAACCAACAACCCAAGAAGGAGGTGGAAGAGAAATGGATATTTCTAAAGAGTTTTGCAGAGTATACAGTAGGAGATGCAAAAATTGATGCAATACCGACACACCTAGAGAATATAGAGAAGGTATTGAGTGATCTGGAGACCATTAAGTATGAAGGATCTTAGATAGTGGATGTCAATATAGGACATAGGAAGAACCTAGGATGATTCACTGTGGTGATGATTGGAATATTGTATTAAAAGCGATAAATTTTAAGATATTATTAGAATATAAGGATGTCTTTGCATGGAAGTACAATGATCTGAATGGAGTACCACCTGAACTATGTGTCCACAAGATCACACTAATGCCTATAGCACAAACCGTAAGGATAATACCATATAGAATGAATCCAAAGTATGTTGCATTAGTGAACATAGAGATCGAGAAGATGCTAGATGGTGAAATTATCTTTCGAGTAACGACAAGTGAGTGAGTATCACCCATTGTAATTACCTTGAAGAAAGAAGTGGAAAAATTTGGAAAATATGTGGACTTTAGGAGTCTAAATGCATTAACTATCAAGGACCCCTTCCTTATTCCCTTCATAGATTTGATCCTGAAGGAATTCATAGGACATGAAATCTTTTCTTTTTGGATGTATTTTCGAGATACAATCAAATCAAAATAGTCGAAGAGGATAATTTGAAGACCACATTCATTGTGGATAATGGCATATATACATAGAATCAAATGCAATTTGGGATTTTCAATGCCCCAGCTACATTTCAACGCATCATACTATATATATTTGAACAATTAGCAACAGGGAATTTTAAAGTATTTTTGTATGATTGGTCCATTTATGGGAAGATCAAGAAGCATCTTCCTACCCTTAGTGAATACATAAGTAGGTGCAGAAATGTAGAGATATCATTGAACCTTGGAAAATGTTACTAGATGGTACCATATGGGAAATTATTGGGACACATAGTATACAGTGAAGGATTGAAGACAGATCCTGATAAAATCCATGTGATATTGCATATGGGAGAACCATTTGATGTGATTTCACTTAAAATATTCCTTGTATCGATGGGGTATTATAGAAGGTTTATCAGGAATTATGCACATGTATCCTACCCATTGGATTATTTGACAAAGAAGAATATTTCTTTTAGATGGATAGAGGAGTACAAAGGAGCCTTTGAGGAGTTGAATGCTAAACTTATAAGCAAATTGATTTTGGTGTTTTTGAATTGCGATAAGGAATTCCATGTCCATATTGATGCTTCAAATTTTACAATTGGATGTGCTTTGGCACAATAAGGATAACTTAGGATGAATTAGCCCATTTTATTTGCAAGTCACCTATTATGGAGGGTAGAGAGAAATTATAGTACAAAGGAAAGAGAGGCTTTGGAAATGGTATATGTAGTACAAAACTTTAGGCATTACCTATTGGTGAATCCCTTTGCTTTTTATGTGGATCACCAAGCCTTGTTGTACTTGATAAAAAAACTAGTGATACAAGGATAGGTCAGTAGGTGGATCATCACCCTTTAGGAGTTTATATTTCAAGTAGTGGTAAGACCTAGTAAGAAGCATGTGATTACAGACCGGTTGTCTCGAATACGATCTGGTGAACTTGTGAGAACATGAGTTCCTAATGAATTTCTAGATGCACAATTATTTTACATCAATGTTTTTCCATCATGGTACAAGTTGGTTTGATAATATCTATCCATATGAGAGTTTCCACAAGAAATTATGACAAAAAATAAAGGGAAAGTGATAATGAAGTCATCACCTTTCTATGTGATAGTAGGATTGTTGTAAAAAATGGGAAGTGATGGTATTCTATGGAGATGTGTTATGGAAGAGGAAGTAAAAGTGGTAATAAAAGAAGCTCACACGGGCTTAGCAGGAGGTCACATGGGACCAGATGCGACTGCTAGGAAGATATTGCTAGCTATGATATAATGTCCCACACTATACAATGATGCAAAGGAGTATGTGAAAGCATGTGATACTTACCAGAGGGTAGGGAAGCCAGTGAAAAGTGACGTCATGCCTTTACATCCATCACAACCCCAAGAGTTATTTTAATTATGGGGATTATACTTTGTAGGACCATTTAAAACATCTCGAAGGAGGAAATATAGATACATTGTAGTGGCAATATAATACTTGATAAAATGGATGGAAGCAAGAACATTACTTGATAACTCGGCAAAGAGTACATCAATATTCTTGTATGAACATGTAATCACAAGGTTTGGTATTCCACTATAAATAATAAGTGATCGAGGATGTTGGACATTTTGAGTACCTAAGCTAAAAGTTGTCATTGATGTCAAAAGGACCTATGTAAGTAAGCGCTATGATTTTACTCCACAAAGAGCTTCACGAGAAGCCAAGGTTTTGATCAAATGTTCTAGAAGGTATGCATGGAATTTGGTTCCAAAAGGAGCTTCAAGGGAAGCTTAGCAAAAGGTTTTTATGAAAACCAAGGAAGGCAAGGAAATAATTTTTTTAAAACCAATGGATGGCAAATTTGAAATGGGTTTTTCTTAAAACCCAAGTTGACTTTTTGTTTCATCAAAAAAGGTGCCCCGGTATGGAGAAATTTAATTTTAAAGGTTTAGTTTAAATTTTAATTTATTTAAAATTTAAGTTTTAATTTTAAAATTAAATATAAGGTTTTTACCTCCTTTATTATTGGCGCCACCGACGTCATGAGGGCAATGTTAAAAGGGCCGATGTATTCGCATTGAAGGATGGATTATATAAATAAGCCAAAGGTTTTCCATTTAATAAACCTAAGGAGTGTCGCATGATATTCAAAAACCCAAAGTATTTTTGCATCCGAATATTGCACAACAAATTTCATGGAGTGTGATGTGGGCAGTCAAGTCATGGATAGTCAAAGTTTTGGTGCCTTGTGAGGAAAGCGCACATAGTTTAAGGAAGAGAGTACCCAAGGCACTCACGTGGGTAGTGTTAGCTCACATGGCTTAGCTACCGCTTGGTAGCATGGTGGGCAGAGGTTCGAAATGCCAAGGCCCTTCGAGGGCTCCTTTGAAGTATGTACTCCGACTTCGATATTTGCGAGGGTAAAAATTTTAATTAAAATATTTGCTTACTAAGGTTTGATTATTATTTTTGTGGGAGATATACGGTTGAGCAAGCTTTAATATTTTAATAATGTTTGATATTTGATTAATGTGAGATATTGCCTAAGAATGCTTTTTGATTATTTTTTAGTGTAAAAGTGTTGAAAGGAAGGATATAAAATATTTGATTTATTTTATGGTATAAGTGGTTTGTGGAGTGACAAGTTTATGCAATGATTTGATTTATTTTATTTTATGGTACAAGTGGTTTTAGGAGTGATAAGGAAGTTGTGCATTAATTCTTAATAAGGTTTTCTAATTAAAATCCTTGGTAAATATTATTGTGAAGTGGAGTAATGTTGATTATTTTGTGATCTTCTAACCCTTGTGAAGATTGGTAAAAGAATATTATGATTGTGGCAGATTTCCAAAGAGGCTTCTTCATATTCATAAAACGTATGGGAACATTCTCCTACTGATTATGGTGGTTGATTTCTAAAAATATCTTTGGAGTGAAAATGATTGATTGTGGTTTCCTTTTTGAAAGTGATTGGTTTAATGCTTCAAGGTTTTTTGGATTGAGAGTTGTTATTAAAACTTGTTTTATAAGCATTGTTGTTGGAGCCCATTGGTTGTGCAAAGAACTTGAACTTGAGTTAGAAAAGAACATGAGTATCATTGTTATGTGAGATTCGTTGTTGAGCATTGTTGAAAACATTTTGATTTTATTGATACATGCTTGGACTAGGGTTTGTGAGAAAGGGTTGTTCATTGAGGTGATTGGTTGAGTTTATTTGATTGAGCCTAGTCAAGTGGATGCATGTGGTAGTTCAAGTTCCATAAAACAAACTATTCTATATTCTTGATTTGATTTGAGATTGAGATTTGAGAATAGAACATATAGAGTCTCTAATAATTCTCTTTATGCTTCTATGACATTGATTTAAGTTGAGATTGGGATTTGAGTTAGAACATATAGAGTCTCTAACAATTCTCTTTATGCTTCTATGAGATTGATTTGAGTTGAGATTGGGATTTGAGTATAGAACATATTGAGTCTCTAACAATTCTCTTTATGCTTCTATGAGATTGAGTTGAGATATTGATTGAGCATTAAGTATAGAACATATTGAGTCTCTAACAATTCTCTTTATGATTCTATGAGATTGGACATGTTCTGTGTGAGCTTGTTAAGCATATTTGAGACAAGTCTTTGAGAAGGATTATGGAATGATTTTGAGTAAGCTTTTATGGAAGCTTGCTATGCATATTTGAGCAAGTCCTACAAAGGAATTATTGAGCAAATTTGAGAAAGTCCTAAAGAGGACTTATTGAGCTGATTTGGACTAGTCCTAGAGAGGGCTTGTTGAGCATATTTGAGCAAGTCCTAGAGATGACTTGTTGAGAAAATTTGGACAAGTTCTATGTGAACTTGTTGAGAATATTTGGATAGGTTCTGTGTGGAAATTTTGAGAATATTTGAGTAGGTTCTGTGTGGACTTGTTGAGAAGATTTGGACAAGTTCTAAGTCAGCTTGTTGAGAAAATTTGAGTAGGTTTTGAGTGGAACTCTTGAGCATATTTGAAAAGGTTCTGGGTGAACCTATTGAGATAGAGCTTTGGAGGTGACAGAGTATAGAGGACAGAGTCTCAATGGATAGAGATCCAACAACTAGAACAATTGAAGACAGATCTGAGTGAGGAGTCTTCAAGTGCAGAGAGATCCACCAGTCAGTGCAGCAGAGAGACAAAGTATTATAGAATATCACTAGCCAAAGTATAAGGGGAAAGAGTTCTCCTATGGAATAGATCCATGAAATTGAAATTAGGGGATCAACATATCCTTTGGATAGAGGTACATAAACATTGTAATTGGGAAGGATTTCGAAAGAGATTGATTGAGAAAATTTTAGTAAAATATTCTCTGTGGAGTAGCCCACATTGGGTGAACCACATAAATTATGGTGCATCTATTATGTATGTTGATTTGTGCATTACTTTAATTACTGCTATTGAAACTACTATCTATACATTGCATAATATTGAATTGAAAGAAAAAGTAAAAAGGGGTCTTATACTTTTCACCCCCCCTCTTAGTATAAGCTTGTGTTCTTCAATTGGTATCAAAGTCGGTCTCTCCATGAAGAGTTTAACAACTTGGAAGAGGATCTTTCAGTAACACACATGTTCTCAGAGAGTGAAGAAAGTATAGACTTTGAGGAAGCACTATTCAACTATCTCCAAGATCTTGAAAGGATTCAAGAAGAGAGTGCTCAACTAAAGGAACAAATCCAAAATGATGAATTGGCAAGAATTGAGTTTATAAAAAGGTTAAAAGAACTCAAAATAGAAGTGAAAGAAATAAGAGATATTGAACATCAGTTGAGAGACACATTAGAATCGAAAGAAGCAGGACTTGAGAAAGTGGCAGTAGAAATTGTTATACTAAAATGCAGAACTGAAATAAACAAGAGATTACAAGGAGATGCACAAATTTAGCAAGAGGTAGGAACATCAAACAAAAGGGAGGTATATTACCATATATCAAGGGAAGAAGACCACAAAAGGAAGAATACTAGATCAAGTCCTCATCAAAATAGGTTACAAAATTCTTTTCATGGACATTGCTTTTCTTGCAATAAACATGGTCATAGAGCTAGGCAATGTACTAGCAGAGACAATGATAGTAGTAGTACATATTCTCTTGCACCACATATGGATGTTGATGTTAAGTGTTACAAATACAATAGTTTTGGGCATATAGATAGAAGGTGAAAACTAGAAACCTCTAAGTCTAGTAGAAAGACCACAACTCAAAATACTATAACAGAAGAAAAAAAGAAAGGAAAATTAAAATCCTTGCTAGTTAAAATAGCATTGCATGCTCAGGATAAAGAAGAAAAATGATTTCTAGATAACGGATGCTCTAGACACATGACAAGAGAAAAAGACAAGTTTATAGTTTTGAAAGAAGGAAATAGAGGGTCAGTAAACTTTGGGGACAATAGTTTAGTAAATATTTGTGGAAAATGAACTCTAAGTATAGGCAATTGGTAAGCAAAAGCTGAAAATGTTTTATATGTGGAAGGTCTGAAACATAATCTCTTGAGCATTCGTCAACTCTATGATCAAGGCCATATGGTAACTTTTCATCAAGATAGATGTGAAGTAAGGAAATTTAAATCTAGAAAACTAGTAGCTAGCACTATAAGAGAAAGAAAAATTTATGTACTCAATAAGATCAAAAAGGAAAAATGTCTCTTATACAAATAAAATGAGATCTGATTTCAACATACAAGATTGGGACCAAAGGAGAATATTCTAATGGCTTTGGAAGATAAAGAAGGTGTTTCAATAGAAGACAAGCCGAAAGGAAGTAATGATAAGGAAAAAGGCAAAAAAATAGAATATTATTCAATAGAGAATATTATGATCTCAAGGGAGAACTTATCTATGACCTTAACATAGTAAAGAAGGTTAGAAAACAACACTCCAAGCTTGAAAGTCATTTTCAATATTGTGATGAAGAAAGGTTATTGCTCATAGAGGATTTAGATAAATCAAAGGCTAAGGTAAGAAAGTTCAAGGATAAGTTAGAAGCAAATATTTTGGAATGTGAGAAATTAGCACAAGAAGTGGCTACTCTAAAAGAATACTTAAAGAACTCCAATATCAAGACGAAGAGCTTCACAAATAGCTCTAAGAACTTGGATAAATTCATCTATGGACAACAAAGAACATCATGTTCAATAGGTCTTGGCTTTGGAAAGGTTCAAAAGAAATAGGAATATGAACAGAAATAAGAAGATTAATAGGAATAGAGACTCAGAAAAGAATAGATACTCAAAAAATAATAAGAACAGGAACAATTATGAGAACCAGAATAGGAACATGGATGATAACAAGAATAGGAACAAGAATAGAAGTGATGATAGGAATAAGGATGATGAATTTGAAAGAAATAGTGAGCGGATTTAGAATACTCACAGAAGAAGAGATAAAGATAAAGGTACAGATCTATTATTTTGAGGAGTAGAAATACTCCCAACCTAGAATTAACCACCTCATGTGGAGGTGGGGGAGGGGCTAAGCTAAGAGGCTCATTCTTAGCCCCGAGCCCCAAAGGTGATCCTTTGCCATTGATGTCAAAGGGGGAGATATTTTTGTATTGGGGAGAGATTTGATATGAGATTTGATATTTGAGAGAGCATTGATCTAGGGGGAGCAAATTCCCAAGGGGAGCAAAAAATAAGGTCAGGTTTCAGTAAAATGAATATGGGTTGCCATCAATGACAAAGGAGAATATTTTTAGATATTTTGAGTCCCTATGATAAAAGTTGTCATTGATGTCAAAAGGACCTATGTAAGTAAGCACTATGATTTTGCTCCACAAAGAGCTTCATGAGAAGCCAAGGTTTTGATCAGAGGTTCTAGAAGGGATGCATGGCATTTGATTCCAAAAGGAGCTTCAAGGGAAGCTTAGCAAAAGGTTTTTATGAAAACAAAGGATGGCAAGAAAAGGTTTTATTTAAAACCAATGGATGGCATATTTGAAATGGATTTTTCTTAAAACCCAAGTTGGATTTTTGTTTCATCAAAAAAGGTGCCTCGGTGATGGAGAAATTTAATTTTAAAGGTTTAGTTTAAATTTTAATTTATTTAAAATTTTAATTTTAATTTTAAAATTAAATAAAAGTTTTTTCCCTCCTTTATTATTGGCGTCATCGACATCATGAGAGCAATGTTAAAATGTCCGACGTATTCGCATTGAATGATGGCTTATATACATAATCCAAAGGTTTTCCATTTAATAAACCTAAGGAGTGTCGCATGATTTTTGAAAACCCAAAGTATTTTTGCTTTTGAATATTGCATAGAAACTTTCATGGAGTGTCAAGTGGGCAGTCAAGTCATGGACGGTCAAAGTTTTGGCACCTTATGAGGAAAGCACATGTAGTTTAAGGAAGAGAGTGCCCAAGGCACTCACATGGGCAGTGTTAGCTCACACGGCCTAGCTGTCGCTTGGTAGCACGATGGGCAGAGGTTTGAAATGCCAAGGCCCTTCGAGGGCTCATTTAAGGTATGCACTCCAACTCCGATATTTACGAGGATAAATATTTTAATTAAAATATTTGCTTTCTAAGGTTTGATTATGATTTTTGTGGGAGATATAAGTTTGAGAAAGATTTAATATTTTAATAAGGTTTGATATTTGATTAATGTGAGATATTGCCTAAGAATTTTTTATTATTATTTTTGAGTGCAAAAGTGTTGAAAGGAAGGATATAAAATATTTGATTTATTTTATGGTATAAGTGGTTTGTGGAGTGACAAGGTTATGCAATGATTTGATATATGTTATTTTATGGTACAAGTGGTTTTAGGAGTTATAAGGAAGTTGTGCATTAATTCTTAAGAAGGTTTTCTAATTAAAATCCTTGGTAAATATTATTGTGAAGTGGAGTAATGTTGATTATTTTGTGATATTCTAACCCTTGTGAAGATTGGAAAAATAATATTGTGATTATGGCAGATTTCCAAAGAGGCTTCTTCATATTCATAAAAGGTATGGGCACATTCTCCTATTGATTATGGTGGTTGATTTCTAAAAATATCTTTGGAGTGAAATTGATTGATTGTGGTTTTCTTTTCGAAAGTGATTGGTTTAATGCTTCAAGATTTTCTAGATTGAGATTTGTGATTAAATATTGTTTTATAAGCATCGTTGTTGGAGCCCATTGGTTGTGCAAAGAACTTGAAATTGAGTTAGAAAAGAACATGAGTATCATTGTTATGTGAGATTTATTTTTGAGCATTGTTAGAAACATTTTGAGTTGATTGATACATGCTTGGACTAGGGTTTATGAGAAAGGGTTGTTCATTGAGGTGATTGGTTGAGTTGAGTTGATTAAGCCTAGTCAAGTGGATGCATGTGGTTGTTCAAGTTCCATAAAACAATCTATTCTATATTATTGGTTTGAGTTGAGATTGAGATTTGAGAATAGAACATATAGAGTCTCTAACAATTCTCTTTATGCTTCTATGAGATTGATTTGAGTTGAGATTGGGATTTGAGTATAGAACATAAATAATATCTAACAATTCTCTTTATGCTTCTATGAGATTGATTTGAGTTGAGATTGGGATTTGAGTATAGAACATATTGAGTCTCTAAAAATTCTCTTTATGCTTCTATGATATTGAGTTGAGATATTGATTTAGCATTAATTATAGAACATATTGAGTCTCTAACAATTCTACTTATGATTCTATGATATTGGACAAGTTCTGTGTGAGCTTATTAAGCAGATTTGAGACAAGTCTTTGAGAAGGCTTGTGGACTGATTTTGAGTAAGCTTTTGTGGAAGCTTACTATGCAGATTTGAGCAAGTCCTAGAGAGGACTTATTGAGAATATTTGAGCAAGTCCTAGAGAGGACTTATTGAGCTAATTTGGACAAGTCCTAGAGAGGACTTATTGAGCAAATTTGAGCAAGTCCTAGAGAGGACTTGTTGAGCAGATTTGGACAAGTTATGTGTGGACTTGTTGAGCAGATTTGGATAGGTTCTGTGTGGACATGTTGAGTAGATTTGTAGGTTCTATGTGGACTTGTTTAGCGGTTTTGGAAAAGTTCTGAGTGAGCTTTTTGAACATATTTGAGCAAGTTCTTAGTGGACCTATTGAGAAAATTTAAAAAGGTTCTGAGTGAACCTATTAAGAAAGAGCTTTGGAGGTGACAAAGTATAGAGGAGAGATTCTCATTGGATATATATCCAACAACCATGATGATTGAAGATATATATGAGTGAGGAGTCTTCAAGTGGAGAGAGATCCACCTGTCAGTGCAGCAAAGAGACAAATTCTTCTAGAAGATCACTAGCCAGAGCATAAGGGGAAAGAGTTATCATATGGAAGATATCCATGAACTTGAAATTAGGGGATCAGTATCTCCTTTGGATAGAGGTCCATAAACATTATAATTGGGAAGGATTCCCAAAGAGATTGATTGAGAAAATTTTAGTAAAATATTTTCTCCGTGGAGTAGCCCACATTGGGTGAACCACATAAATTATGGTGTCTCTATTGTGTATGGTGTTTTGTGCATTTATTTGATTACTGCTATTGATACTACTATCTATACACTTCATAATATTGAATTGAAAGAAAAATAAAAAGGGGTCTTATACTGTTCAACCCCCCTCTCAGTATATGCTTGTGTTCTTCAGAGGAGGACACTTTATTAATGAGATTATCAAAAAAGTGACTATGGAGTTTAGGATTTTGCACTTATTGTCTAGTATGTACTATCCTAGAGCAAATGGGTAGGTGAAAGCTACAGACAAAGTACTAGTGTCAACTCTATATAAGAACCATGGAATTGAAGGAGAAGACTAGGAGGAAAGGTTACCATATATTTTTGGGCTTATAGAACACATTTTAAACCAAAAATAGAGCATACACCTTTCAAGTTGATGTATGCACATGAGGAAGTGGTGCTAGTCGAGTTCTTGATACCAAGTTTGAGGGTTGCAATAGAGCACCACTTGAGTGATCAAGAAATTTTGTAGGAGTGATTAACAACATTGATTAAGTTAGATGAAATAAGATTCATGACAAAGTGGGCGATTGAGATAGCCCAAAAAAAAAGGAAGTTGTGGCATGAAAAGCATATGAGGAAGTTAGAACTTAGTCCAGGTGACTTAGTTCTGAAGTTCAATGGGAAGAGGAAAATCAAGCCTAGGAAGTTGAAGAAAATATGGCTTGGACCCTATAAAGTAATCAAATTAATGGATAATGGAGCAGTCAAGTTGCAAAACTTGAATGGGATGGAGGTACCCGACTCTATAGATGGCTCAAAGTTGAAGCCATATAGAGTACAATGTTTATTCATTTCTTCAAAAGAAACAAAACGTAGAGAGTGAGAAGAAGCTCAAAAAAGGGCTCAGAGGGAGACAGGTCTATCACAAGAGGATCTTGATACAAGACTCACACACTTATTTATAGAAGAGGAGGATATCCAACCAATAGTATAACAACAGGAGTTGGTACCTCGATGTGAAGAAATAAGAAGAATGCGAGTACACATCAGATTTATAGATGGGACTGAAAGAGTTACAGAAGAAAAAGATGGATTCCTCCAAATAAAAAAGGTTATCAAGAGATAATATTATTACCTAGAAATAGGAATGCAATATATCCTTGGGTAGAACATAGATAATTTCCTTGATAAATTGAAGGAAAAATAAGGATATAGTTAATAGTACGCCATGAACATAGAGTGGACATATTCAAAATGGAAGTTCCAGAGGATGATAGGGATGAAACCATACATGAATAATTATCTATAATATCTCCATTGGATTTGATAGGGCTATTACAATAGAGGATGTGATTGTAAAATCAACAACTATAGGAGAAGTATCAAACATTGCAGAGTCATAATGCAAGGTTGAGAGAGAAACTCATCCAAAAGTTTGATGGCACCATACGAAAGCTGAATGAACAAAGAGAAGCTATACTACAAGAGATTGAAAGAGAATTTGAGGAGGCTAAGGGATTAAATCCAAGAAGAGGTAGAGGAAATGAATGTGCAAGCACAAGTTCACAACCCCCATTGAGTTAACTACCAATGACAAATGAAGATGCAGAGATGCTTTGGCAAGACATAGAGGAGGTAACTACATCACCTGAATCACAAGGCAACATACTGTTGGATATGACCAATTCTAGTGATGAAGGAATTTCATGGTTATTAAGGAAGCCTAGAAAAAAAATTAGCGATGATGATGAGTTAGGGAATCCCTATAATCCTCAGGAATATTGTGACCCTCCAACAATTGTACCATGACAACAACAATTGGGGGAGCACAAGAAAACTGGCCCAACATTGATCTACAAGACTACATAATAGCCCATTGGTAGTTAAGAAGATAAAGAAGGGAAGTAAGGAGATTGGAGAGATTGATGAATTTTCCAAATTATTGGTAGAACAAAGATAATATGATCGAAATGACTCTAGTTCTGAGATAAATTTATTTAACGCATACAGGGAAGTCTTGGCATTTTCATCCCCAAAAATATTCTTCAAGTAAAGAATATGGAGATGTCACTTAGAACGTGAGGATAGGAGAATCAGAACTTTACGATAATTATCACTTAATAAAAGTCAACTAGCCAACATTGAGTTGGTAGAGATTACTCCTGATAATCGAGGAATGAGAGGAAGGATTGGACAAAGATCCCTAAGGCTTCAACCTGGAAGGGGAGGAGGCAATCAACCAATAAATGATGGAGATCAAGGTGATGTTACAAATAGAGGAGGAAGAGGACAAGGAAGGTTTTGACCCCCTAATCCTAGATGTATCGAAGATGAAACCTTAGTATGCATGAATTGGATAAGAAATCTGTGAGGTATAACAAGAATGAGAGGAGTCTTACCGAATCATGTAAGGCGACGTACATGGGGACAACCATCACTATTTCAGCAAGGACCCCAATGAGTGATGGGTGGTAGAGGATTACTTTAGGAAGAGAGGAATTACCACTAGCATAAAGGAACCCAATGTTAAGAGGAATAGGATAGGGTAGACACTTACATAGTAGAGGCATTACTGGAAGATGAAGAGTACACTTTGTAGAGGAAAGAAACTTAGGCCAACAAAGGATCCAATCGCCAAGTTTGGAGTCAAAATTGATCCGAGGAGATAGGTGAAGGAGTCACTAAAATTATAGTAGAGTGGTTAGGACACCACTGCCATGAGATCAATCACTTACATTACAAGAGGAAGGACCACCAGGTGAGAAAACTCCAACTTGTAATTGTATAGTTCCAAATTGTACACATGGAAAAGGAAGGCCTGAGAATGCAATAACATCACAGACAGAGATAAGCAAACCAAGGGAACAAGTTGTTTCGGAGGACACAATTAATCAAAATATTACGGTCGAACCTCCAAGTGAAGAATTATATGGAATCATACAAGTGAATATCACTATGCGATTGCCAAGAAGGTAAAATATTAATAGACTAGGAAAAGAGAAAAAAAAAGAAAAAGAAAAGGAAAAATAAAAGAAAAATAAAAAGGAAAAAAAAATAAGTACCTTAGTTGTGAAAATCCCTCAAGATGCAATTAATAATGAAGTGGGTTGAAAACCAGAAACGATGGTCTCTTCAAAGAGAAAATTTGAAAATTTCTCTAAGTATAAAGATCGTACAAGTTAAAATTGAAGATGAAAAAAGCAAAATTAGGAGATCCTACAAGAAAAATTGATAAGAGAACATGGGAAATCATACAAAATGGTATTTTGTATAATTTAGGTTGTAGACTATACGAAATTGGGCATGTTGTATGATTTTCAACAACCCCATTTAATGCAGCATGTGAGAAAAAGCAATGGTTGGAGGAAAAGGGGGAAAAAGACAAATGTTTTCAAATAACTTGCTGAGTTGTCAATCATCCAAGTTAGGAGGATGGAAAAAATTCAAAGTGGCATAATTTAGGAATTTGAGTGGTTAGGGTTTAATTAGGGTTTTGAAATTAATTTAAATAGAAGGTAAAAATTACAATTTCATTAAATCGTACAGAGAGAAAAAAAAATCATGAGGATGAAGGTGGAAAACATGCAATTGAATGGAGAAGACCATATGGGTAGCAAAATTCAACAATAATCTTAATTTATGAGGACCCATTTTAATTAGCACCAAGGAGTACTTTTCATTTTCGGAGAAATCGACCCAAAGAAGGAACGAAAGGAAAAAAACTAGGGTTTGACTCCATGGAAGGGAAAAATTTGAAGTTCAGACATAAATAAGAGGAATATACAGCAAAAGGCACTCAAGTACGAACTAAGTGGTGAAAAATTACAAATTAGGGTTCGAGGAAGTGATAAATTAGAACCGAACTGAAGAAATTGTAAGGAAAGTGAGATTTAAACCCTGAAATTGAATAAATCAGGCAAAAAGAGAGCTAGAAAAGGTAGGTTACACCATCAAGTACAACAAAAAAAATTTATTTGAAAGATAAATTGTGCCAGGGGTGGAGAAGTTGAAAAATTGCTCCCAAAAAGCACTGAAAAGGAAGATCGGGGTAATCCGAAAAATGGGTTGGTGAAAGATTCAACAAAGGAGGTCAAAATTTTGAATTTTTTACAACCTAAAGTTTGAAAAGTCATATTGTACAATTTTGGGGGCCAAGTGTACGATTTCAAGAAAATATAGTACAGTTCTAGGTTTTTTTAGGCCATTTTAGGCAGTTTTAACAAATCATATGAAATTGTACAGATTACAAGGAGGGAGTTAGTCAGAAAGCATCATTGTACAAATTAGTACCACACTGTATGATTTCAGGTTGTAGATGTACGATTTGGGGAAGTTATGGTAGTTTGAAGACTGATAGGCTGAAAATTAAACTATGAAAAAAGGAGTAGTGTATGATTTAGAAGTGGCTAGTGAAGGTCAAACTGTACAAGAGTACAAGGAGGAGCATATTGTATGATTTCCAATAAAATTGTATGATTTCAAGTATGCTTCTAATTATGGAAATGATGATGTTTGGGAAGCTAATTAATCAGAGGAATGGTAGAAGAATGATCTCAATAGAAGATTTTGGACACTGATTAAAGTGGATTGTAGCCAATAGGATGGAAATATCACTAGGACCCCTGCACGAGAGAGAACCATATCCATGATAACACAAAGAACAAAAATTTAAGTCTCGTGATTGGCATGGTAATCATCCTTGGAGGAGAAGAGGATATAGATTGTGGAGAGGGCAAAAGCATTGGTGGGATAATATGAGAAGAACACCACCTAGGTATCGAGAGGAGAGAATGGTACAGGAAAGGACCTCAAGGAGGGAGGTAAGAATTGAAGTCCACATGCCATATCAAGAAAAAAATTTGAGCAACGGACATGAAGAGGGTCAGGTAGAAGTAGCAAACATCACACTTTTACAACATGGAGCAGATACATGTCGAAAATGGTGGAAGGATGAACATACAAAGAACCATATTTGGAGGGATAAATTCAAGGAGGCTAGTGTAGCAGTCATTGCATAATTACCATAATTCCAAAATACCTTCTTTAATAACTATCTATTATAGATAGCACATGTGTACGAGCCTACAACCAGAATAATCTATGTTAATGTGGGCAAGAGATCGGTGAAGATGGAAATTTCAATGGAAGCATTTAGGAATACATTTGACTTATAAAAATATGGTATAGAGGTAGTGAAGAAGTTGGTGGATCAGGTAGAGACATTCCATCTCATCACTACACTTACCAATGTCACATCGTCGATCGATGTAAATATATCGAATGCAGGAGCATGAGGAATCAAGTAGAGCTAGTTTATAGGGCAACATTGGTCATGTGTTATGAATACAGTTATAGATTGATTATTAGGGGATACAAGGTCCATGTAAATGCCAATCTGTATGGCCCAATATGTAGAAGGTATCACCAAGCATATCAAGTATGATTTGGGTATCTATCTAGAAATAAAAATGCATGAATTACTAACAAAAAGGTCAAAGAAATTTGGAATGAATTTCCATACCATTGGATTATTTTTTAATGCTATTACTAAAAATGGAATCCAATTTCTAGGTTTGACACCACCTTAGAAATTTGAGGCAATACAACGAACTATATTGAGATGGGTGAAATCAGTACCAACATCGAAGGTGACCCTGGAGAGCCCTCGAACAAGAAGCGATCATCAAGTCATTAGAATTTTATAGGAGACCCCTCCAGGTGATGAGGAAGATGTACATCATTAGATAAAAACGTATAGAATATTAGAGTAAGAGTTGTAGTAGCAACCACCTAGGCAACAAAAATAGTAGCAGCTATCCATTCAAAAAAGGGAGGAGATGCAAGTAAGTCCAATACAAATAAGAACAAGAAGTCAACATGAAATAATGACCAGTAAACTGATTCCATAAGTATAAGAAGAACCTGCATAAGAGGAGCAATAAGAAGAAGAACAATTAGATTCAAAAAGGATGGAACTGGATGAGTTGTGTTGGATAGAGGTAGAAAGAATAGTGGTATCACCACAAATATTTCAACAATATGAATTTGAGTGGATGGACGCTTTTGAATTTTTGAAAGAACTATAGGTAGGGTAGACAACGCAAGAAGAAGCAGCCACTACTCACAAGAAAATGGAAATAATATTAGATACCTCAAAGGAAGAGTCCAATAAAAAGCCTCATTATAGGTTTATGATGGGGAAAAGCTCGAATAAGAGTGAAACAAGCCAAAATATATTTCAATTCAAGCTACCTTAATATTGAAAGTGCCAAGGTTTATATAGGCACAAATTACCTAAAAATCCAACAATACATGATAATTGTGTAACAACCAAAGCTAATAGTGCGTAGGCTAAACAATAGGGAGGTAAGCAATCCAAATATGCGAACAAATCCTATGCATACACAAAAAAAAATAACAAATATTCTAATGCCAACTAAAAATCTATGTGAGGGGAAACCTCACATGAAAAGGGAGCAAAATAAAGCATAACCTAGGAAATGAAAAGATGCCCTAGAACTTGATGCCCTCATCATACCTCCCCACTCAAGAAGCATTGGACTCCAATGCTTTTACAATATGAGTGGAATCTGAACTCACCAAACGCTATAATGAAGGCTCATAATCGGGTGGAAGAACATCCTGGAAGCCATGGGATGCTGGTGTAGAGATACAATGTTGAGAGTATTCCCTTTCCAAATGAAATGCGATGACAAGGAGTAAGGACCTGCTTTTGTATTTGCAAAGGCTTCTGAACATTTGAAACCTGAGGAAACGACATCAAAAGAGTCTGCTACAGTACTCGATGTGGAACAATACAAAAAGTAGTAGGGGCAATAGGAGGAGGCACTAATGTGGGAGGAGGAAGAACCTCCTTAGGAATAGAAGGACGCATGTCCTTAGGCCATGAAACTAAAGAAATCCTTGGTAAATATTCCAAGAATTCTGTATGTGGAAGATTATGTATAAGAAAGCTCTTACTCTGATGATGCAAAGAATAGATTTTATGGTAAGCATCATAGGAAGCTCTTTTATCATATTGATAAGGATGGACTAGAATCATTCCACAGAATTCCATGGGAATCACATAACAGGTGACTCAATCCACATAGTGTGGACCAAGGGCAAAAAACAAGGTACAACGTGTTGTGATTGCTGAAATAGTGTCCTCATCCTTCAAACCAAGTGAATATGGAGAAGGATGGGGTTCAACCAATAATTTGAGATGATAAACCACATATTTAGAAATGAGGTTGGTCATGGAGCCATTGTCAAAGATGCAACTCATAGAAAAGTTGGAAAGAATATCTACTCGTGTGAGGAACAGACTCTCTCTCTGTTTTTGTCGATGTAGGAGGGTCACTTGATTCAATTTATCTTGAAGTTTTGGATACACCATATCTTCTCCTACACAATCAATGGGCCCATATTGTGGTGCCTCCTGTTGAGGTTGTGCAATTAAATTTCTCTTCTTTCTAAAGTAGTCAGATTCAATGTGTCCTCGTTTCTTACAATGATTACAAGACTTTTTATCATTATAAGAAGGGGAAGAAGAAGAAGAATAAAAATTTGTTGAAACCTTGTCGACCTGTTGTTGATGTGGTGGTCCTGGTTTGGGTGCCTTGGATGAGGCCCTTGATTTCATAACAAGTTTCTCTTCCTCTAGTTGTGCTTTATTATATACCTCATTTAACATTGCACAAGGTGTATATTTCAACTCTCGAAAGAGTTGATCTTGCAAACCACTCTTAAACTTATTGATAAGCTTAGGAGTGGGATCAAGGATGCTATTGAGAATCCTCAGTTTGTTGAATTTTCCAATGTAATCCTGAACACTCATGTTGTGTCCTTGCCTCAAATGAAGCCATTGGAAATCCAAATCCTCAGCAAAATTGGAAGGATAGAATGTATCCTTCAATGTCATGACCAATTCATCCCAAGTGTTGATGGGATCCTGAGTGCTTTGATGATCTTGTACCAAAACTTTAGCAATGCCAAAAAGTTTCAGTTTTGCAAAAGCAACTTGGTCATCTATTTTATTTTTTTTGTAGTCAAACCAGATATCCATGTTGAGAATCTGGTTATTGAGAATATCTGGATCCCGAGAGCCATTATATATTTGAACCTCGCATTTGATATGAGGTCAAGGTTTATAATCTGAAAGAGGTGAACTCGGCCCAACCATGTTTTGAACCTTGTCAGCCAAAACGCTGACTACATCAGCTATGGCGGCCACTTGTTCCACCAAATTAGTAACCAAATTTACCTCTGGTGTAAGCCAGAAGGACTACAAAAACTCTTCTCAAATTTTTTTTTTGCCTCGCAGGGCAATTTCAATTTTACTCTGGATATCAAGCACTTTAAGAAAAAAATTAATGTTGCTTTATACAATGATTGCCTCCTAGGAAATTTGCAATTCGTCCAATTAAATGAAAATAGTTGCATAAATCTTGCAAAAATTAATGAGCCTTTATGGCTTCTTCAAACACTTCTCCTCAATTAGATGAAGTGCATAAATTTACAAAACGTTGCACAATTTTGATCCTTGTAGGTGTGTTACAAGGAATTGCAAAAGTGAAAAACCCAATGAACTTGCAAAAGATGAATGCACGTTTTAAACTTGTCGAGTTAAATTAATTAAAAAGTTTTAATTTTAATTAAATTAAAATAATTTAATTTTAAAAGAAATAAAATTATATTTTAATTATATACCTGATGAAGGTATATGAGGCGCTAAAACTTGCACCTGCTTTTCTGCTGATGCGACAGCCGCAACTGACGACAGTCGACTCTCACCGATGACCAACATTCGGCAGGGTTCGCTGCCGGTCAAGAGCCAGTGGAAGTGGTGTTCAAGTGGCACAGCTTCTGCGCACTCCTTGGCCAACGTCTGGCTGCTACGGGGCCCTGATGAACAACTACCTGCGGTGGGTTCCCGTCAATGAAAAACTACAAACCTGAACAACATAACCCTGTGAAACAAAACATTGTGCGACATAATCGACAGAACTTGTGCAGCTCGGGAAAAGGGTCCAACGTCTACAAATTGTCGCTGTCGTTGTAAGAGAGTCTAGCCAGAATGCTTAGAGATGTTGAAAACTGGATTCGTTCGCTTGAGACCACTGCAGAATAGCTTGAAACCTTGTCTACCTCCTTCGAACGCGTCACTGCAGCTGCAAAAGTCTTCAAGGACATCGTAGTCATCGGAGCGATTGGAACACCTACACTTCGTATACCGAGCAGGGCTAACAAAATAGTCATCAGAAACAAAACAAATTTTGTTTTTAATGTTTATGAGGGCCGAAGGAACCTGCGCGCTCAACCACATCTCAGCAAAAAATCAGGTTATGGAGCTGCATCAGCGAAATTCTTAATAGCGTGTTGCTGTGAACTGTACCTACTGCTTCAACACAGACCCGTTTGTGCGATTCACAGGTGATATGGTGTGCGTCATGGGGCATTAAAAAAAAAGGCCTCCCTTAGTCCCACATGGGGAACATGAAGTCAATAGTTTAAAAACAGAATCGTGCCCAACCACCCCATGGTGGTCAGTCAACACCTTTGCCCCTCTTTTGCCTATCACCTTCGCTGTTAGTCCGCGGCCACGGGTCACTTCCTCCAATGGTGTCCACCCGTCATGATCCCAATGGTAGCTACCCATCACGATCCGTAGCTTAGCCTACCTTACGGTCTGTTGACCATCCTGACTGTCCGTACCGTCAGTTCGCTGGTTACTTGAACCCGTCTAGCGTCAGTCCGCTGGTTACGTGGACCCGTCTAGCTAGTCGTGCCGTCAGTAGTAGTTATAATATCTAGTTTTAGCCACCTTCAACCGACTGGCCACCTTTCCACCTTGATTGCGAGGTGGAGGTGGATTAGCACCGAATTGGCCACCTCACTTGTGAGGTGGAGGTAGATTAGCCACCCTCCTTGTCCCCACTAGGAGATCACCCTAAACAACAAAAAGAAAATTACTATTTAGGAAATGAACCTGCTGTATAAGTTGCAAACAACCAGTCAGTTTGAGTCCACCATAGCCAAGTGGCACAATAATCCAAATGGAACAAATAATTCCCAATTGAAAAATAATTTGCCTATGAGCCCCATCGATCGACTTTGATACCAATGAAATAGGCCAAAATATATTTCAATTCAAGCCATCTTAATAGCCCCATCGATCGACTTTGATACCAATGAAATAGGCCAAAATATATTTCAATTCAAGCCATCTTAATATTGAAAGTGCCAAGGTTTATATAGGCCAAAATACCTAAAAACCCAACAATATATGATCCTTACGTAACAGTCAAAACTAATAGCGCATAGGCCAAACAATAGGGAGGTAAGAAATCTTAAGATGCGAACAACTCCTATGCATAAACGAAATAACAACAAATATTCTAATGCCAACTAACAATCTACATGAAGGGAGAGCCTCATGTGAAAAGGGGGCAAAATAAAGTATAACCTAGGAAATGAAAAGATGCCTTAGAACTTTGATGCCCTCATTAAAGAGTGATGATGGAGATTCAGTAGAATCCGGAGGAAGAGGTGACAAAACAACAACAAGTGGGCATTGTGGAACAAGAAGTAGCCCAAGATATGATAGAGGAACAACATGTGGGGCTTACAAAACAAAAAGAAGCCCAAGAATCAATTGAGCAACAACAATCTCAGTAGGAGATTATGAATATATCGGAGAATGTGGAGATGAAGAAAACTGAAGAACGGGCTCCACAAAGGGAAAAGATAAACACAAAGAGAGAACTTTGAGAGCTTGGGGGAAGCTCTAGCCACCACGTGGAAGAAGAACGTGAGCAAATTCCTACAGAAGAGGAACTGCGAAGGATCTAAACAAGTTATCTTTTGGAAATACCAAAATTCGATAAGATAAAAACTGAGGATGCACAAGGAGTAGAAGATAAGGTGGAACACTTCTTCTCTTAGTTAAGCCATGCCATGAATAGTGCCAGATTACAATTTTTTTTTGGTCATGTGGGAGAATTGAAGTTGTGGGAAGAGCAAGTGTCTCAAATTAGATAAGATAACGGAATGGGTGAATAGTGTAGAACATACAAGGAAAATCGTAGAGATTCACGCACAACATCCGTGGAGGCTACCAAGGGAAGAGGTTACAATGATGTTGGGAAGGGAAGACTTGCCAAATGAGGTGGTAAAAAATTACAGGAAAGATCCAAGGATGTACTTGGGTAAAGCCAATTATCCAACCTATCCCGTGAACAACGTAGAGTTGGAATATAAGAGGGTTACGACAGGATTGGCTATCACCTTGAAGAAGTTCAACTTCCTAACACACTAGATAGAGTGGTTGAGCATTGGATTGGAGCAAATCTATCAGCTCAAGGAGGCTCAAAAGGAGGAGATGAAATCCACTTGAAAGGAATTCACCGCAATGGAAGACGAACTACAAAAAATCAAAGCTACGATAGAAGAGAAGATAAGAAAGCTCGAAGAAGATTTGTCAGGTATAAAATTTGAGTCTAAATTCAAACTTAACATGCTTGAAGAAGAGAAGTGATAGATCTCACAAATGGCAGAGGACAGGATTAAGGAGTTGGAAGCACGACTCAAAGCTAAGGAGGAATAAATGATAGCCCAGTTGGCTAAGAAAAGTGAGCAAATGGAAACATATGCCAAGAAAATAGAAGAGTTGACAAAGGACAATAAGAGGCTTAATGAGATGGTCCTAGAAAAGTAGGTACAGTTGAAGACCAAAGAAGATACTATTTGTGCTATGGAGGCTGATATTGATCACCATATAAAGACCATTACAGAGAAGAATGAATAGCTTCAAGTGGCAGCTCGAGCAGAAGCTCACTAGTAGGAGAAGTTGAAAAACAGTGTCTCAGACTATGAAAAGAAAATTCTAGAATTCTTGAAGACTACTAAAGAGAAGGTCAACTTCCATGGGGTAAAAGCAGTAGAAATGGGAAGCTACGCAACCAAGTTGAAGAATGAGTACGAAATGTATAAGTCACAAGTGAAATACTTAGAGGTAATGGTGGTAAAATATGAGGCTCAGTGGAAGCAGCAACAGACAAAGTCGGCGAGGACACTAACCAAAGTAAAGTGGAGGGCAGATGTAGGCAACAAATCCACCTCCTAGAAGAAGAGAAAGTGATCAAAGGGATTTGCTCAAATTTGATAGTTTTGACAATTTTTGCAGTTTACCCAAGTTTTGTAAACTATACAGGTTGAAGAACACAAACTTATACTGAGAGGGGGGGTGAATAGTATAAGACCTCTTTTTACTTTTTCCTTTATACTTCAAAATAGTAAAGCAATATACCCAAAGCAATATCAAAGCAATGCACAATATCATCCACAAAGTGACACCAATTTTAACGTGGTTCACCCAGAATGGCTAGGCTACGTCCACAAAAATTTTCTCTAAAAGTTATCTCAAAGTTCTTTGGGAATCCTTCCCAATTACAATGTTTATGAGCCTCGGCCCAAAGGAGATACCTTCCCCCAATCAGAATTTATGAGCCTCTGCTCAAAGGAGATACCTTCCCCCAATCAGAATTTATGAGC
Organism: Wollemia nobilis; assembly: GCA_028583015.1. Classification (NCBI taxonomy): domain Eukaryota; kingdom Viridiplantae; phylum Streptophyta; class Pinopsida; order Araucariales; family Araucariaceae; genus Wollemia; species Wollemia nobilis. The sequence continues at coordinate 3,917,986 of JAQPPZ010017000.1, read as the reverse complement.
CTCTGCTCAAAGGAGATACCTTCCCTCTGCTCTGGAAATGATCCCTCAGAAGATCAACTACCTCTACCTCTTGCCAACACGTGGAACTCCTTTCCATCGAAGACCTCCTGTCCTCAATGCTTAGCCTAAGAGACCTTCGCCTTCTATGATCACGTCCACAGCAGCTCAGCAACTCTGTACCAAACACAGTCAGTCGGTCTAGTACAAGTCTTCCTCTGTCTGTCAGATCTGTCCAACTCTTGAACAAATCAATCCTCTGCATACAAGCCTTCTCAAAGACTTGCCAATTGTCCTCAGGTTCTTCTCATAGAACCAATGCACCTCTGTCCTCAAGTTCTCTGATAGAACTATCAAACTCAGCTCACAAGTCCTCTGCTAGGACCTGTCCAAATCTGCTCACAAGTCCCCACCGAACCTGTCCAAAAAATTGCTCACAAGTCCCCACCGGAACCTGTCTAAAAAACTGCTCACAAGTCCCCACCGGAACTTGTCCAAAAACTGCTCACAAGTCCCCACTGGAACTTGTCCAAAAACTCAACAAGCTCACCAAGAAAAACTTTCTTAGTAGGAAATCACAAAGTGAATTGTTAGAGACCCAATGTGATTTTTCAAACTCATAGAAGCATAAAGAGAATTGTTAGAGACTCAATATGTTCTATACTCAAATCCCAATCTCAAAACTCAACTCAAATCAACTCAGCTCAATCTCAATCTCAAATCTGAAAACTCAACTCAATATCTGAAATGGATAGGATAGAATGTTTTCTTTCAAGAACATGAAACCCCAACAATTGCCAACTATGCAAAGAATCACATAACAATGATACTCATGTTCTTTTCACCATCAATTAGGGTTTCAACAACAATGCTCATCAAACAAGGTTTAGTCAACCAACACCATTCAACTCAACATCAACCTTGAAGCATTCAACCAATCATCACAAGAAAAGGAAACAAGTAGAAATCCTTTTCCCTCCAAAGATATTTGAACAAAACAACCACCAACACAATATCACCAAATGCAAAGAATAACTTGCTCAAATCAACTCAATGGAGTAAGCCCAATATCATGAATCAAGTAAAGCAATAACTTGATCAAACAACCTCTATGGAAGCAACTCAACCATCAAACTCAAAACAACCAACCAAGGGTTCCACCAACTCAATGCAAGTAGCTAGACTCACAAATATAAACCCTAGTGCACAAAGCTTCCACTATCTCAAACCAAAAATTATGCATTCACCAAAAACTCTCCTTAAGGATAACAATGCATAAGTAGTCTTCAACAAACCAGAAAATAGGATTTACACCCAACCAAAGGAAACCTAGTTGAAAACCTTTTCACTCCAACCTTATTTCAGAAAAACATACACCAATCATACTCATAAGGAAAATGTGCCCATACCTTTTTGGAGTAGAAGAAAATTGATCCTTAAAGTCTGTCACCACACACAACCCTCAAACTTCCAACCAAGTTAGGGTTAGAACCAAGATAAATGAGCATATATAAAAACTTTCCTTAATACACCTTTTAGCTCCTCTTCTTTAAAAACAACCACCAAAGAAGCCAAAAACACAACAACCAAAACTTACACCTTATATCTCCATTTTTAAATTTAGCATAGCAAAAGACTAATCTCAAAAATACAACCAAAGAAATATCCCCTTATTTCTCCTATGTCTTTTAAACAATGCTAAACAATGCCAAAAATCATATCAAGAAAATAATCACACCTTATAATGGCTGCCCTTGAAGAATCCGAAATTCACGGCACAAAACACGTTTTAATAAAAACGTGACTAATCCATGCATAGCTCCCTCCGCGGGGATCGAAACGCAGACCTCCGCCTACGCAAGGCCCAAACGCAGCCTTCGCTGCCACTAGCCCACAAGGGGCTTACGAAGTCCAAGACGGACTTCCTTCCACATAAACGGTCAAGCTTTTCGAAAGCTTTTCAAACCACGAGCTCTCCTCTTTCGCAGCGTAAACATAACATTCGATCGTAGCCAAACCAATTAATTGCCTTCGATTTTCCAAGTGGGTTTAACCTTAGGAACCTTCTCATATTTATAGTCCATACGTGGACTTTAGAACACGTCGACTGCAAAGAAAAGTAATTTCGAATTTAATCGAAATTTGCTTTCTAAAGGGTTTAAAAACCCTTAAAGTATTTTTAATAAATTAAAAATAATTTCTCCCTTAATTAATTAAATAATTAATTAATTAAAACCTTGAAGGGTTTTAAATAATAATTAAATAAATAATAAAGAGAACCTCCATTGGTTTTAATAAAAACCATTGCCAATGGAATCTCTTTGGATTCTCTTAAAAATATTCTCTTGGAATCTTCCACCTTTGAAGCCAACACATCCTCTTAACATTAATGCCATTTCCTTTTGACATCAATGACAACTCATAGACAAGAAGCTAGGATCTCAAACCCAAAATTGCCAACAATCTCCCCCTTTGTCATTGATGGCAAACCATGCTTCTCAACAACACTTGAACTCAACATTGCTGTAAAGAAATCAGCTCCCCCTGTCTTGAGGCTCTCCCCCTTACTCATATCTCTCCCCCTTTGTCATCAATGGCAAAGGGTCACCTTTGGGGCTTGGGACTAAGAATGAGCCTCTTAGCTTAGTCCCTCCCCCACCTCATTTTGAGGTGTTTAATTCTGGGTGGGAGTAAAACTCCCAACAGGCACTGATCATCATCAGTGTCTATAGCTGTCTTACCATGTCTTCTCTTGTTCTCCTTGTCCATATTCCCGTTCCTATTCCTGTCACTGTTCTTGTTCCTGTTATCATTCCTGTTCTTATCCATGCCTTGATCCTTGGACCTGATCATGCCACTGTTCCTATTCCTGTATTCTGGAATTTCAGCTCTACACTGTCTGATTATGTGACCTTCATTGTTGCACTTGAAACACTTGACGATGTTGTTTCTCTGAGGTAAACCTGATCTTTGAATCCACCTATTCTGACCAAACCTGTTCTTGTTATTTACCTTGCAATAGACTGCCTTGTGCCCAAACTATTGACAAGAGTAGCAATACCCTTGAAAGTAACTAGCACTTCTGAAACTGTCATTTACCTTCTTCACTTGAGCCATGCAATGTGAAGCCATGTGACCAAACTTATGACAAGCAAAACATCTGCCTTGAAACTTTCTTTTATTTGACCTCTTGGGTCCTGAAAACTTCTTCTCATTCTGAATTCTGTTTTCTGTTTCTATGCATCTATCATTCAAGGACTCATGATCTGAAATACTTTCCTCATCAGAACTCTCTTCCTTTTGGAGTCTCTTACTAGACTCTCCAACTTGTTCCTTGTGTGGCTTAACAAAACCAAGGCCTGTTTTATCTGTTGTCTTTCTTTGACCTTTGATGAGTGACTTAACCTTTTTGGAGCTATCTTGAAACCTCGTAAAGCTTATCCTTGTACTCTTTAGTTTCCTCTTTCAAAGAAGCCATTTTCTGTTCTAACTCACTATACTCAAGAACCTTAGACTCTAACTCATCCTTGAGTTCTTGTGTCTTAGCTATAGAGAAGTCAAGACTTTCTATAAGATCATCTCTCTCCATACAACATTCATCTAACTTATCCTTGAGTCTAGCATTCTTCTTTCTTTCCTTTTCCAAAACACTAAGAGCACTAATAAGTTCACTTTCAAGATCCTTTATTTGATTTTCTTTTGAATCATCAAAGCCTTTTTCAGATTTCTTATCACTAGAGGTGCTACCCTTTTCAAAGACCATACATGCATCTTCCTTATAGTTTTCTGAAGCATCCTCATACATACTAGAAACCAAATCATTATTTGTGCAATCATCCTCAAGGTGACCAAAATTTCCACATCTAAGACATTTCATGATAATGAATCTATGTTTCGGTTCTTCCTCTTTTCCGATATGAACAACATCTCATTTTCATCATCACTTGAAGAACTTTCACTATCACTACTAGAACACTTACTTGCTTTGTCTAGGTAGAAACTCTTCTTGTGCTTGTGAGAATACCTCTTTCCTTGATTGTTGTGCTCATCTTTGTTCTTCCTGTGATGCTTGTGCTTTTCAGAATCCTTGCTCTTAGAATCCTGTTTATCTTCATCACTTTCATTCTTGGGAACAATACAGTTAGTAGCATAATGACCAAAATTTCCACAATTGAAACATCTTATATTTTTCATACTTTTGTGCTTTCTAGAGAACTTGCCTTTCTTGCTGTAATATGCCTCTTCATCACTAGAAGACTCATCACTATCTTGAAGCTGTTTACCCTTGGATTCCTTGGTAGCCTTGAAAGTCGCCTCTTTCTTGACATCAACCTTCACTTGAGTTCTCAACTCAAATGCTGCAAGTATACTATGGAGCTCATCCTTTTTCAACTTATCCAAATCTTTAGCTTCCTCAATAGCAGAAATATTTTCACTAAATCTATTAGGAAGAGATCTTAAAATCTTATCACAAACATCATTTTCAGCAAGCTCAAGACCTAAGTCTTTCATGGAGTTAACAACCTCATCCATACGAAGCATGTAGTCACTAATATTTTCATCATCATTCATCTTGAGTTGTTCAAACATACCTTTGAAGTGTCTCAACTTGGCCTTTCTAACATTTGTATCACCTGTATGAACCACCTTCAACTGTTTCCACATTTCACTAGTTGTCTTGCAGTGAATCACTTTGGTGAGATCTGCTTTCTGTAAGCCTTTCAGGATTGCATTCATTGCTTTTGAATTGCTGTGATGTAGGAGCCTTTCTTCTTTAGTATTAGGACCATGTTCAGGAATAGTGTACTCATCTTCAATCACTTCCCAAACCTCATTCCCAAGTGCCATTAGATGAACCTTCATCCTTGCACTCCAAAGACCAAAATCTGACCCATCAAGAATAGGTGCTGCATTGCCACTTGAATGATCCATTGTGTTCTTTACTAGCTTTTCCTTCAAGCTGTTAAACTTTTCGAAGGCACCTGCTCTAATACCAATTGAAGAACACAAGCTTATACTGAGAGGGGGGGGTGAATAGTATAAGACCTCTTTTTACTTTTTCCTTTATACTTCAAAATAGTAAAGCAATATACCCAAAGCAATATCAAAGCAATGCACAATATCATCCACAAAGTGACACCAATTTTAACGTGGTTCACCCAGAATGGCTAGGCTACGTCCACAAAACTTTTCTCTAAAAGTTATCTCAAAGTTCTTTGGGAATCCTTCCCAATTACAATGTTTATGAGCCTCGGCCCAAAGGAGATACCTTCCCCCAATCAGAATTTATGAGCCTCTACTCAAAGGAGATACCTTCCCCCAATCAAAATTTATGAGCCTCTGCTCAAAGGAGATACCTTCCCCTCTGCTCTGGAAATGATCCCTCAGAAGATCAACTGCCTCTACCTCTTGCCAACACGTGGAACTCCTTTCCACCGAAGACCTCCTGTCCTCAATGCTTAGCCTAAGAGACCTTCGCCTTCTATGATCACGTCCATAGTAGCTCAACAACTCGTACCAAACATAGTCGATCGGTCTAGTACAAGTCTTCCTCTATCTGTCGGATCTGTCCAACTCTTGAACAAATCAATCCTCTGCATACAAGCCTTCTCAAAGACTTGCCAACTGTCCTCAGGTTCTTCTCATAGAACCAATGCACCTCTGTCCTCAAGTTCTCTGATAGAACTATCAAACTCAGCTCACAAGTCCTCTGCTAGGACTTGTCCAAATCTGCTCACAAGTCCCCACCGAAACCTGTCCAAAAACTGCTCACAAGTCCCCACCGAAACCTGTCCAAAATTGCTCACAAGTCCCCACCGGAACCTATCCAAAAATGCTCACAAGTCCCCACTGGAACCTATCCAAAAACTCAGCAAGCTCACCAAGAAAAACTTTCTTAGTAGGAAATCACAAAGTGAATTGTTAGAGACCCAATGTGATTTGTCAAACTCATAGAAGCATAAAGAGAATTGTTAGAGACTCAATATGTTCTATACTCAAATCCCAATCTCAAAACTCAACTCAACTCAATCTCAATCTCAAATCTGAAAACTCAACTCAATATCTGAAATGGATAGGATAGAATGTTTTCTTTCAAGAACATGAAACCCCAACAATTGCCAACTATGCAAAGAATCACATAACAATGATACTCATGTTCTTTTCACCATCAATTAGGGTTTCAACAACAATGCTCATCAAACAAGGTTTAGTCAACCAACACCATTCAACTCAACATCAACCTTGAAGCATTCAACCAATCATCACAAGAAAAGGAAACAAGTAGAAATCCTTTTCCCTCCAAAGATATTTGAACAAAACAGCCACCAACACAATATCACCAAATGCAAAGAATAACTTGCTCAAATCAACTCAATGGAGTAAGCCCAATATCATGAATCAAGTAAAGCAATAACTTGATCAAACAACCTCTATGGAAGCAACTCAACCATCAAACTCAAAACAACCAACCAAGGGTTCCACCAACTCAATGCAAGTAGCTAGACTCACAAATATAAACCCTAGTGCACAAAGCTTCCACTATCTCAAACCAAAAATTATGCATTCACCAAAAACTCTCCTTAAGGATAACAATGCATAAGTAGTCTTCAACAAACCAGAAAATAGGATTTACACCCAACCAAAGGAAACCTAGTTGAAAACCTTTTCACTCCAACCTTATTTCAGAAAAACATACACCAATCATACTCATAAGGAAAATGTGCCCATACCTTTTTGGAGTAGAAGAAAATTGATCCTTAAAGTCTGTCACCACACACAACCCTCAAACTTCCAACCAAGTTAGGGTTAGAACCAAGATAAATGAGCATATATAAAAACTTTCCTTAATACACCTTTTAGCTCCTCTTCTTTAAAAACAACCACCAAAGAAGCCAAAAACACAACAACCAAAACTTACACCTTATATCTCCATTTTTAAATTTAGCATAGCAAAAGACTAATCTCAAAAATACAACCAAAGAAATATCCCCTTATTTCTCCTATGTCTTTTAAACAATGCTAAACAATGCCAAAAATCATATCAAGAAAATAATCACACCTTATAATGGCTGCCCTTGAAGAATCCGAAATTCACGGCACAAAACACGTTTTAATAAAAACGTGACTAATCCATGCACAACTCCCTCCGCGGGGATCGAAACGCAGACCTCCACCTACGCAAGGCCCAAACGCAGCCTTCGCTGCCACTAGCCCACAAGGGGCTTACGAAGTCCAAGACGGACTTCCTTCCACATAAACGGTCAAGCTTTTCGAAAGCTTTTCAAACCACGAGCTCTCCTCTTTCGCAGCGTAAAAAGAACATTCGATCGCAGCCAAACCAATTAATTGCCTTCGATTTTCCAAGTGGGTTTAACCTTAGGAACCTTCTCATATTTATAGTCCATACGTGGACTTTAGAACACGTCGGTCGCAAAGAAAAGTAATTTCGAATTTAATCGAAATTTGCTTTCTAAAGGGTTTAAAAACCCTTAAAGTATTTTTAATAAATTAAAAATAATTTCTCCCTTAATTAATTAAATAATTAATTAATTAAAACCTTGAAGGGTTTTAAATAATAATTAAATAAATAATAAAGAGAACCTCCATTGGTTTTAATAAAAACCATTGCCAATGGAATCTCTCCGGATTCTCTTAAAAAGATTCTCTTGGAATCTTCCACCTTTGAAGCCAACACATCCTCTTAACATTAATGTCATTTCCTTTTGACATCAATGACAACTCATAGACAAGAAGCTAGGATCTCAAACCCAAAATTGCCAACACAGGTAGGGGTAAAATGTACAACTGGAATGGCAAACCGTAAAAGGTAATGGTAAATCATACATGGCACACTAAAATACATCCAAATGCATGGGAAATGTAATTTCGATGTGAAATGGTGGATAGAATTGCTAATTAAGGTGTTAGACTTAGTAAAAGTCTAAATTTATGCATTTCGTTGTGCATGGACAATTTTAAATAACTAATTACCACTTTGGAACATCATGGGAAATGTTATATAAGGCTCCATTTTCAATTTTGTAAGTCTGTTAGACATGTTGGGTATTTACTAGTTAGAATCTAAGGGATAGATGGATAAGATCTAAGTTATTGCAAGTAGATTGACAAAGAATCTATATTGTAATTGAATCCATGATATAATAAGACAAAAATGAGTGTGATTACATTTGTGACAACCTATGTATGATTCTGGCATTGATGGATGGTGATTTATGGTTCAATATTGTTATAAGTGTTTTATATTTAATGTTTAGATTAGTTTTATGCATTATTGTAAATTATTGGTAGAATCTAGCATTGGTGAAGCCTGAGGAATGATTTGTGAGAATTTTAGAATTTAGGAAGATGTCATGAACCCTACTGTACAATTTTTGGATGTAGTCAGTTGAATGGAATCTCTCACAAGCCCCATTAAGATATTTTGCATGTTATGGAGAATGGATTAATTGATATATTATATTTTTACAAAACCTACCTGAGAGATATTGGGCCACTAGAGTATCTTATTTTGCACCCGAATGTACCTTTAATTCTTAAAAATCGTACACCAAAGTTCGTACAAATAAAACTTACCCGATTTGGCAAAATAGATGATTGAGAGAAACATACCCGATTTGGCATTTTTGGGAACTCAACTTGAACAATTACAAAACTATGTACGACAACCTCCAAAACTGAATATGTCAATTTTTATTAGTGTAAAATCATACAATACATGTCACTGTATGATTTTGGATCGTATAATGTCTGCATTTGACTTCCGTACAAGGTGATCATTGGGCGTAAAAGGGTAGTTTGAGGGACTATACGATTGTACGATTTGGCAACCAAGTTGAGACTTGCATATTGATCATTCTCAGCCTTAGTAAATACCTTCCCATAAGGAATAATACACTCATGTGCCACAACATCCATCGCTAGTAAGGTGAAAATACACTCAAGGTGCTTGAGAATAGAATTGGTCCTAGAGAGCTCAATATTTGCATCACCAAGGTGTATCAAGACACTAACTCAACATCTACACAACAAGTAACAACATAAATCCTACATAAGAAACCAAATTCATTGCAAGGTGGATAATACAAAGGACAACACAACATATCCTACGTATTAAAAGGAGTGTCTTACCAAAGTTCAAACATGGAAGAACTACCAGCCAAAATGGAGCACCATTGTAATGCTTGAGAATCTTCATAGCTAGAGCCAACCTTGTTGGAATACATCATCCATATTCACTGGAGAAAAGGAGGAGCCATCTCACAATTTTCTATCACATAGGAGGTAAAATAAAGCTTGCAATAGTTGGCAAGAATACATTGAGAAGCCTTAATATATTGGTACACTAAAGGTAAGAGTGTATGCAAAGAAGGCTCAAACACTTGTCTTGACAAGGAAGGAATATTGTGCCACTTGACACATAGTATAATAGAATATTCAAACCCTAATACCCACACTCAAGTTGAAAGAGCACTTAATACAACAAAACTCAAATAAAGGTGTCCATCTAAGTAATTTCTTCTATCATTGCCCTAAAATTCAAGAATTTTCAAATGCTCAACAAAAAGGAATTCATCTTGCACCACATAGTCTAACATTTCTTAAAGAGAAGTGCTACTCAAGGAGGAGATAAAATAATATTGGCAACATCTCATGCCACTTGGCACACCCATAAAGAAGGTGGCAACATATATGTATTTGCCATAAAAAGGATCTCTCTTGGAGAGAGTTAGAGCACATTCCAAGCCTAAGTGTGTGCATTTAAGACTATCATAAGATGGCTTGCACTATCTTGTCATAAACCATCAAGAGGATACATTGCATTTTAAGGATTTTTATCACTCATCAACCTTACTAAGGTATTATTTTATATAGGTTGATTAATTTACTTTCATAAGGAGTAATAAGGGATAATATAAGGTTGAAATTATCATTATCTTTTGCATTTAAAGTTATTTGAAAAATCAACCTTAATATATTTGAGAGAAAATAAAGGAGTTAATATTCTTATCCTTAAATAGTATTATCACTCTAGCTAAAATACAAATTATTATCATAGGCGTTATATGATTTTCTACTTGGAAACAAATTATTATTATTGCAAATATCATTATTTTCTAAAATTCTAAAATTATGAAGATATAAGGTATACTACATCGAACATAGATTATTGAAATTTAGAAATATTAAACTATTGGATATTAAGGGCTTTAAAATGAAGTTCATTATTTACTTAAAGGAGTTGAAATTATTTACTTACACTTGTCTCATACTTATAATAAAGAGACAAAATAGATCCAACCATAGAGAAATTCAAATTGATAAGTGCATAGTTCAATAGGAAAAATAAGGTGAAATATGATTTGATTATTATAATTTATAAAACATTACAAAATCAACTCAAAAAGTGAACTATTACTTCCTAAAGTACTTTATCAAACTTATAAAACATTCCAATCACTATGGAGACATAAGGAGTCCTACAAAAACTAGGATTTGGAAATTTCTCATCAGACTAAATTAGGGAGATATAAGGTAGGCAATAAGGATCATCAAGACAACAAATAAATTCATTCTTATAGAATCTCAACTAATTCATGCGATACAAAGATTCAGATGTTTGAACAGAGTGATGCAAAATCATTAATGATAATAACATTTTCCATCACAGATGCAATACAACCTTACATTAATTCAACAAAAACATCTATAGAAGCTTGGAAAACTCTACAAAAAATATTTGAAGGGAAACATAAAGCTACTATTCTAAATCTTCAAACTCAATCACATTTCCTAAAAATGAATACTGGTGAAAGTGTATAACTATTCCTAAGGAAGGTAGCATATATTAAAGTAAAATTATTAACCTTAGGATAAGACTTTAAAGATAAATTTCTTCTTCATGTAACCATGAGAGCTCTTCCAAATAACTACAAACATCTAGTTACATATTTACAAATTCTAAGTAAAGATATATCTTTTGATAAGCTAGCTAACATTCTTCAATAACATGAGGTGGAAAATATAGTGAAGAATGAAATGACTAACAGTGCATTTGTTTCAAAAGATACTCCAAAGAAAAATGTTACCTCATCCTTAAAAGCACAAATACTATGCATGTTACAATACGAATATATATATAGTCAACTATATTTCCAAGGGTTCACCAATTCATTGATTTATTCATATAAATCAATGTAGGTTGATTTACAATTATTCATGATTCGAAATATTAATCCAATTATGTATTCTGCAAGAGGCTTAGCTCTCTCTTATTGGCAAAGGACTTAGCCCTACTTAAGTGGCATAGGTTTTATCCCTCCTTAAGTGGCATATAATTATTTGATTTCTCATTCACATTCTTGTTCATATTGTTTCTAGAAGAATTTTGCTTCAAGTGGTATAAAGCTAGTTCCAAATATGCACAAATATTTTTAAAATATAGATCATTGGCCATCAATAAGAAGTTTATGTCCAGTTATATCAGACATTATTTTAAGGATTCTTGAGAGGTGAATTAAATAAATTCCTAAGACATATCTAGACAAAGAACTGGGTGATAAATCTCTCCAATATAGGAGGATTGAAGGGTTGTATAAATCAAGGGTATCACATGAACAATAACTAGCAAAGGTGTCTCGTGGATAGCATAGAAAACAAGCAGAAGACTTAAATTTTTTTTAGGAACCCTAAAATTATTTAGGTCGGACATTAATATTTTGTAGTGGTGCATAATTCGCAATATTGTTAAAGTAACTTATTTAGTTTAGGCGTTAACATATTTCATTCAACATCAGTTCGATTGGAATAGAAAATGTGATTAGAGTGAATTATATCGTGTACAATCAATTTTTAAGGAGGAGCAATTTCATCCAATCAAACATGCTATATGCTAAAAGTGCATAAGAAGTTTATAAGTTACTAGAAATTGCAAATTACATCTAGCTATCGTTCCATGGAAGACATCAAATCAAACTACCATTAGATATCCCATGATTTGGAAGTAGATCAAAATTCACCTAATAGAAGGAACAAACAACCAATAGAAAAAATCAGTCCTAATTCACATTCAGTACTTATACAACGCATGTGCTGGGTAATTACTCTATGGTTTTTGAGACCTATTGTGGGATTCTTGAATTACTGTTGAAATAGATACCATTATATAAGATAAGAAATTTTTTAACTATCACAAAATATAAAATGTAGCAGACACAAAATATTATTTAAAATATGACATTGAGGATATAAAAATCACATATATTATTTATGAGAAGCCTAAGGTTGTGGAAAATTAAATATAAGACAAAGGTTTTGTAAGGACTCTGAATCACCTGAGTGAAATAGCCATTAAAATTCTCTAAACAAGTCAGTAGTTGTCATGCATCAGAGAGAAAAAACATATCAAAATTCAAAGGATTGTAATTTTTTTTAGAGCATGATTCTGGACAACCTTGGCTAAGAAAAAAATTATTTTGTTATGGTTTAAGATTCCTAGTCATCGCAGTAACTCTAGTAGATACTTGTAGGCCATGATAATATCATTAGATGCATACAAAATATTGCAAAGGAATTTGTTTAAGGTTCCAATGGAAGCCAGTAGAACATCACTACTTATCTCACCTATTTGGATTATTTAAAATAGGTAGGCGATGTTTTGCATATACAAACAATAGTTGAATAAATGGATAAGTTCAAGATTTACAAATGTCCAATGATAGTATTAAGCATGCAGTAAGGTTTCAACATTAATTAACTAAGCTTGTACAAAGGATTAAATAGCCAATCAGCAAGCTTGATTCGATTGCATAAACCATAAATAATCCACCAATAGTTGCGTAACACGAGTAAATTATTGTTCATTTTGTATCAACATTGGTTTTTGTTTTCATTCATTTTATGTAGCAAAACAACAAGGAGTTCCACGATACCTTCAGTACTGATAATATAAATTATAAGCAATAATATTTTGGGTTTCATTAAGGAAAAAATAATACAATTTGAGTATTTAGTGGAGAAAGCTTTTTATAAAGTCAAGGAATGCAATCATGTATGTTTGAATACTACTACTAACGGTTGCAAGAAATATTTCATTTGCATTTCACTTATGCCAATACCTCATGCAAAAATTTTGTGGAGGTTGAACCATTACAATAAAAAATGCATGGAAATTCAAGATGCACTGAAAGAAAAATCAAGTCAAAAAATCATAGAAGATTATGTGAAAATTTTAACCTATCTGGAAAATCAATTCCAAAACTCATAGAAGATTACGTGAAAATTTTAACCTATCTAATGATGTGTACAAAGGACATGCAAGGTAGCAAAATTTTTGGGTTACAGCAAGTGGTAGGGTTTAAGTGTGAATATATCAAATGAGGACTTAGTACCACACAGTGTGTGTAGGAAACTATAAGGTATTTAAAGGCGTTAGTCTACCATAACAGTATTGTGACCACCCTTAGTGGCTACACGACTTTCATGTGAGCATTGTGAGCATCCACACACCCCACCCACACATAGTCACCTGTCTTCTTCAATCAAAATTTTTATCATATTTTTGGTGTGATTGATGTCGCATTTCTAATTCCACATTCTAATTCAGTTTTGGTGATTGTGCTATGTTTTGATTTCGAGAAATTGTGCTCTCCATTCCTATAATTCAACACCGATAATTTTCCAATATATCAAGTTATGGTATTCGAGGTAGTCATTTGAAGGTAATAATATATCCCCAAAATATTTGAGGTAGCCATTGCAAATTAAAGGATCATTAATTGGAATATATCAAGAAAATTTCAAGTATTCATGATTGGAATATTTCAAAGTAGTTTTGAAATAAAAAAGTGGTCATTTATTGTGTTCAAAAGTTGTCAGCAATAATTGTTGTTCAAAAGTCATCAGCAAGAATTGTTGTTCAAAAAGCATCAGTAAAAGTTGGTCAAAAGTTGTCAGCAAGAATTGTTCTTCAAAAGTTGTTAGTAGAAGTTGCTCAAAAAGTTGTCAGCATCAATTGATGAAAACGTTGTTAACAAAATTTGTTAAAAAAGTTATCAGCAACATTTTTTATTAGCAACATGTAGTGTAAACTAATCAGTAGCAAATGATTGCTATAATTTAAAATACTTTAACTATTGAAATTTGAGAGAATTTGACTAACACCTCCAGTAATGGTACAATCCAGAGTACACCATCATCGACCATGCCACATTCAAGAGTTCTAATTCAGTGGCAGGGCCTTCTAGAAGATGATGCTACATGGTATATGATGAGTATTTTCTAGTCCTTCCTTAATGGCAAGCCGAGATTCAATCAACAGAACTTCAGATTAATTTTTTTGCAAATAGCTTAATACAGTCTTACATTACAGTTTCCAGGCATATTTCTCTTTCCCCTCAATCCCGAACTCACCATCCCCATCCCTTACAATTCTCGAGTTTTTATCGAGGCCTCGACCCTCTAGGCAATTAATGCCCCCGCCTAACCAAAATTTCAAGTTCGTTTTCCCCCAGGCCGAGTTTTCAAATTTTTTGCCATAAATGGGCAATTGCCCGATCCACCATGAAGCTCGCATTAATGACCTCCCTTGACCTGCAACCGCCGTCTTGGTCAGATTGTTCTTCTGCACCGTGGTCTCCTCCATAATGTCCATCGCCTGTATCTGTTCCATCGCCTGTACCTGTTACTTTGCCAACAATAAAAAAATATGCGCGGCCGTGGCCCTCATCTTGTTTTAATACACGTAGCTGTCCACGTGTTTAATTCGACCTTCCCTGGCTGTCCGCGTGCATACTTGGCTATGCCTTCTTCTTGTCGCAATATTTTTAAAACACGTGCCCCTCACAACTGTCTTGATACACGTGGCTGTCCACGTGTCAAATTTGGCCTTGCCTGGCCGTCCGCTGGTTCTCTTTTGGCTGTGCCTTCACCTGGCCGCGATATCACGACAGGTCACGAAATCATGACATGTCGCGATATCGCGACCAAAAGCGCCTTCCTTTTGTCGCAGCTCTTTGGGGTCATGATTTCGTGACCCCCACTGCCTTCGCCTTGCCGAAGCCCCTTGGGGTCGCGATTTCGTGACATGTCATGAAATCGTGACATGTCATGATTTCGACCCCCTCTGTCTTCACTTTGCTTAAGTCCTTCGCTTTGCTCTCCGCCTTGCCTTAGTAACTCTGCCATGTGGCAGCTTCCCACTGGTCACTATATCATGATAGGTCGTGATATCGCGACGGGACTTCCCCTCTCGCCTTTGCTCCGAAATATCGTCGCGATATCGCGACGAAACTGGCCCAAGTCTTGCCAAAGCCTTTTGAGGTCACGATTTCGTGACCCCTCCCCATGCTTTACGAAACTTCCCCCCCTTGCTCTACAAAACTTCCCCCTTGGAAAATAACTGAAAATAAATCAAATGCAAAGTACTTAGAAAATTTAGAAAAATTTTGGAAGATGCAAGATTGCTCTACTGTCATCGGATGCTCCTGCATCAGACACCCGGGGTAAATAAAAAGTGATCCTCACTTTTGTTCTGTTAGGGGAAGACCCAGGCGGTCAACCTCCGTCTTCGACAACCAAGTTGCATCTTCAACGAGTCTGCCCTTCCACTTTATCAAATATTCAGAATACTGTTTGTTTCTGGTGCTTCTGCCTTCACGAGTGTCTAATATTTCCTCGACCTCGTCTGTGGTTGGAGTAGATGCTGGAATTTGCCATAATTCCGTACTTGGTACCTCTGTACTTTCTCCCTCATGATATTCCACTAAATCTGAAATATTAAAAATGGGTGAAATGTCAAGCCAACTTGGCAATTCCACTTCATATGCATTTCTTGACTCCCGTTTTTCCAGTATTCTGCATGGCCCAAACTTCTTCATCTTCAATTTGTTATAAGTTTTGGCAGGAAACCTTTCCTTCCTGAGATGGACCATGACTTCATCTCCTACTTTGAACTCTTTGAACCGCCGCTTCTGGTCTGCTCTTGTCTTATATTGAGTATTCATTTTCAGAATTTGTTTCCTTACTTCTTCATGCAAACTTTTTATATGTTCCGCAAATTCTTCTGCCTCGGCACTGCTCTTTTCTCTCTTATCCAACTTTCTCAGTTCAGACACATTTCTCGGGCTGTTTCCATATATTATCTGGAATGGAGATTTATTCGTGCTCTTATTGACTGAATTGTTATACGCAAATTCTGCTTGCGGTAAAACTAAATCCCATCCCTTGGGTTGATCTGCTATCAAGCATCTCAGTAAATTACCCAGGCTTCTATTTACCACCTCTGTCTGTCCATCAGTCTGTGGGTGGTATGCAGAACTGAACTTCAGATCTGTCTTCAACTTCTTCCACAAAGTTCTCCAGAAATAACCAACAAATTTTGTATCTCTATTAGAAACAATGCTCTTCGGTAGACCGTGAAGTCGTACCACTTCCTTGAAAAATAACCCTGCAATGTGAACTGCATCACTTGTTTTCTGGCATGGGATAAAGTGTGCCATCTTGGAGAATCTGTCAACTACTACAAATACAGAGTCATTTCCCCTCTGTGTTCTTGGCAATCCGAGGACGAAGTCCATGCTGACGTCCTCCCATGGCCGCTCAGGTACTGGTAACGGCTGATACAATCCCGTGTTCTGTCTTCTGCCCTTTGCCATCTGGCATATTCTACAACTCTGTACAAACTTTTTCACATCTTGTTGTAGTTGCGGCCAATAGTAATTTTCACTCACCAGGGCAATTGTCTTATCCCGGCCAAAATGTCCGGCCAGTCCTCCGCTGTGTTTCTCCTTGACTAAGTTTTCCCGCATGGAACTTCTTGGAATGCATAATTTACTTCCTCTGAACAACATTCCGTCTTGGATTAGAAAATCCAACCATTTTGTCCTGTCCACAGTAACAGGTGTCAAGCAAGCCGTCCAGGCTTCTGCAAAATCTGGATCTTCAGGGTACAAACCCTTCAGTTCTTCAAATCCCACTACTTCCACTGTCATTTTAATCAGTAAATTCTGCCTTCTACTTAAGGCATCTGCAACTCTGTTTGATTTCCCGCTTCTGTGCTTCAGCACAAAGGTATAGCTTTGGAGGAACTCCACCCACTTCATGTGCCTTTGATTCAGTTTTGTTTGACTGTTAATGTACTGTAAAGCCTGATGATCAGTAAATAGAACAAACTCCTTTGGCAATAAATAGTGTCTCCACTTCTTCAGAGCCTGAACTATAGCATAAAATTCTTGGTCATAAACTGAATACTTTTTTCGAGCATCATTTAGCTTCTCACTGAAATAAGCAACAGGTCTGCCTTCTTGACTCAGTACAGCCCCTATTGCACTGCCACTAGCATCACAGTCCACCTGAAATACCTTGTTAAAGTCTGGGAGTGCCAAAACAGGCTGTTCTGTGACCTTTTTCTTTAATGCATCAAAGCTCCTTTCAGCCCCTAATGTCCACTTGAACTCTTTTTTATCCCCTCTCATTGTTTCTGTGAGAGGTGCACAAATGCTGCTGAAGTTCTTTATGAACTTCCTGTAAAAGCTGGCTAGACCATGAAATGATCTTACTTCTATTGTGCTTCTTGGGGTAGGCCATTCGATGATGGCTCTCACCTTCTCTGGGTCCATTTTTAGACCTTCTATTGAGATTACAAACCCCAGGTATACTAACTCTTTCTTGACAAAATTACACTTTTTTAGATTTATTAATAACTGCTCCTCCCGTAGCTTTTCAAAAACCCTCCTGATATGCATCAGGTGTTCCTCCAGGGTTCTGCTGAATATCAATATATCATCTAAATAAACAATGACAAACTTTCCCAGAAACTCTTTCAGTACTTCATTCATCAGCCGCATGAAGGTACTTGGTGCATTGGACAGCCCAAATGGCATGACCAACCACTCATACAAGCCCTCTCTTGTCTTGAAGGTTGTCTTCCACTCATCTCCTTCTCGGATACGGATCTGATGATAACCACTTTTTAGGTCAATCTTCGTGAAGTACTCAGCTCCACTTAAACAGTCCATGATATCATCCATCCTTGGCAATGGGAATCTGTATTTGATAGTGATTTTGTTGATTTCCCGAGAGTCTGTGCACATTCTCCACTCTCCATCCTTCTTGGGTGCTAGTACTGCAGGCACTGCACACGGGCTAAGACTCTCCCTAATCAATCCTTTCTCCAACAACTCCTGGACCTGTCTGTTTAACTCCTCAGTTTCTACAGGTGTCATTCTGTGTGCAACTTTATTTGGCAAGCTTGATCCTGGCACCAAATCTATATGGTGGCTGATCTTCCTTACTGGGGGTAAACCCTCAGGCACATTATCTGATACAATATCTAGAAATTCCTCCAACAGATCTAGGACTTCTATCGGGGTATCTTTGCATTCCTCCTCCCTAACTCTAGGAATTATTGCATAACACAAATGTTCATGCTTCAAACCGTCCAAAAATTTTCTCCCTTCAACTAGACAGATTCTGGAGCTGTTACACACCTTTTCATCCGCCTCCTTCATGGGTTTCAGCTTATGGCGTACACCATTCTTTGTCAATGAGTAGGTGTTGGCACGGCCGTCATGCACTGCACTCCGGTCGAACTGCCAGGGCCTTCCCAGCAACATATGGCAAGCATCCATAGGCAGGATGTCGCACAAGACCTCATCACAATAATTTCCAATATTAAATTTAATGGAGCACTGCTCATTGACCAAAGCCCTATGGTCCTTCTGTAACCATGCGACCCGATATGGATGCGGGTGCTTCTTCCTCTCTAATTGTAACTTGGTAACCATTTCTTCTGAAACCAGGTTATCCGTGCTACCATTATCAATAATAATATTGCAAACCTTGCCCGCGCATTTACACCTTGTGCGGAATAAACTTCTTCTCTGATCTGTGTCCTTCTCCTCATTCAATAGGACTCTTCTTACGATCATTGCTTCCCCTCTCTCCGCTTCTTCAGAATGTTCAGACTCAGCATCTTCCTCTGCCACAGCAGCCCTGGCTGGACCCTCAGGCCTCTTGTTCGTCCTTTCTCGGTGTTGTGGACACTCAAATGCCCGATGTCCTTCTTCACCATAGTGGAAACATGTCCCACGAAATACTCCTCTTCCAAATCCTCGTCCAGATCCACCCCGTCCTCTTGGGTAGCTGTTCTGATCACGGGGCTGATAAACATCCTCTTCCCTTTGATCCTGGTTGCTACTGGCTTCACCAGTCTTCTTCAGATCTTTATATTTTTCTCCACTGGTTCTCCCACCAGTTCTTCCACCACGGCCCCTTCCTCTTTGCTTGCCTTCAAACCGCCTATTCAGTTTTTCTTCCACCTTTAAGGAAAGCTGGTAAGCATCCTCAATGGTGCTTACCCGAACTAGGCTCAGCTCTTCCTGGATACCGAGTCTCAACCCATTGATATAACGGGCTACCTTTTCTTTGTTTGCCTCTAAATGTCCAGTTCTAATAGAGATCTTGTAAAACTCCTCAGTGTATTCCTGGACAGTTTTGTTTGTCTGTCTCAAACTCTACATTTTCCTTAGCAGATCCAACTCGTAATCTGATGGAATAAACTATCTTTTCAGCTTTTCCACCATTCTATCCCATCTGGTTATTCTCTCCTTCCCTCTTCTGTTCCTCTCCAACTGTATTCCTCTCCACCAAATGTTGGCATGACCCTTCAACTTGGTCTTAGCAAATCTGACCCGATTAGGGTCTTCAACCTCCTCATATTCGAAATATTCTTCTAAATCATTTATCCAGTCAATCACCTCTTCTGGATTTAGGTTTCCCGAGTATGTAGAAACCTCCATTTTTGGTTGCTTTCCAATCTGAGAGATGGCCTTGTACAACCTGGCTTGTGCAGGGTCCACAACCTCTTCTTCTTCCTCAGACTGGTCTTCTTCTTCATCAACTTCGTCTTCACTTCCCTCATCCCTTCCGGGCTCGTGCCTTCTGCGTAGCTCTTCTTGCAGGGCTTGAACTTGTCTCTGCAAGGCTCGAAAGTCTTCGACCGGCACCACATTTCCTACTCCACCATGGTTTCTTCGTGGAGGCATTTTTCTTTCTTCCCTTACAAATCCTTCCACAGATCCTGGTGTAACTGCCTCTCTTTCGACGATCTGTTACACGCTCAGGAGCTCCCGCTCTGATACCACTTGATGGCAAGCCGAGATTCAATCAACAGAACTTCAGATTAATTTTTTTGCAAATAGCTTAATACAGTCTTACATTACAGTTTCCAGGCATATTTCTCTTCCCCCTCAATCCCGAACTCACCATCCCCATCCCTTACAATTCTCGAGTTTTTATCGAGGCCTCGACCCTCTAGGCAATTAATGCCCCCGCCTAACCAAAATTTCAAGTTCGTTTTCCCCCCAGGCCGAGTTTTCAAATTTTTTGCCATAAATGGGCAACTGCCCGATCCACCATGAAGCTCGCATTAATGACCTCCCTTGACCTGCAACCGCCGTCTTGGTCAGATTGTTCTTCTGCACCGTGGTCTCCTCCATAATGTCCATCGCCTGTATCTGTTCCATCGCCTGTACCTGTTACTTTGCCAACAATAAAAAAATATGCGCGGTCGTGGCCCTCATCTTGTTTTAATACACGTAGCTGTCCACGTGTTTAATTCGACCTTCCCTGGCTGTCCGCGTGCATACTTGGCTATGCCTTCTTCTTGTCGCAATATTTTTAATACACGTGCCCCTCACAACTGTCTTGATACACGTGGCTGTCCACGTGTCAAATTTGGCCTTGCCTGGCCGTCCGCTGGTTCTCTTTTGGCTGTGCCTTCACCTGGCCGCGATATCGCGACAGGTCACGAAATCGCGACATGTCGCGATATCGCGACCAAAAGCGCCTTCCTTTTGTCGTAGCTCTTTGGGGTCACGATTTCATGACATGTCATGAAATCGTGACATGTCACGATTTCGTGACCCCCACTGCCTCCGCCTTGCCGAAGCCCCTTGGGGTCGCGATTTCGTGACATGTCGCGAAATCGTGACATGTCACGATTTCGTGACCCCCCCTCTGTCTTCACTTTGCTTAAGTCCTTCGCTTTGCTCTCCGCCTTGCCTTAGTAACTCTGCCACGTGGCAGCTTCCCACTGGTCGCGATATCGCGACGGGACTTCCCCTCTCGCCTTTGCTCCGAAATATCGTCGCGATATCGCGATGAAACTGGCCCAAGTCTTGCCAAAGCCTTTTGAGGTCGCGATTTCGCGACCCCTCCCCATGCTTTACGAAACTTCCCCCCTTGCTCTACAAAACTTCCCCCTTGGAAAATAACTGAAAATAAATCAAATGCAAAGTACTTAGAAAATTTAGAAAAATTTTGGAAGATGCAAGATTGCTCTACTGTCGCCAGATGCTCCTGCATCATTCCTAGATTTGAGGACAAAGCTTTTGAGGAAGGGATCCATGTTACAATACTAATATAGCTAGTCGGATATATTTCCAAGGGTTCACCAATTCATTGATTTATTCATATAAGTAGATGTAGGTTGATTTACAATTATTCATCATTCACAATATTAATCCAATTGCATATTTTGTAAGAGACTTAGCCCTATCTAAGTGGCAAAGTACTTAGCCCTCCTTAAGTGGCATATAATTATTTTATTTCTCATTATCATTCTTATTCATATTGTTTCTAGAAGAATTTTGCTTCAATGGAATAATACATATTATCATGTATGCAGGATACATGGTCATAATACTAATTCTATAGATTTAATCCATGAAATTAGAATCAAGGGAAGCATATAAACTATGGAGGACAACCAAATAGGGTATTCCAACCAAGGCAATATCAAGCTCAAAATAATCCTTATTAGCAACAATATCAATGACCATACAATTATCCTCAATTGGAATATCAAGAAGGAAATCAAAAGGGACACTTAGCTCAAAGAATTCAAGAAATTTAAGAACTAGAAGATCTTATAGATGATCATGAAGTCAAAACCCTCTCTACAAAGATAGCATTTTATAAAGACACTAATTACTTGTTTGAATACGACACATGCAACAAATAAGGAGAACTCAATTTATAGAACCAAAGATCCATATTGAAGACTAAAGTCTTCAATACCCAAATAATGTAATACAAGGGGGTATTAGAGTATATTACATCATTTGTGTCGGAGTTTACTTTAGGGTAATGTTAGTTAGTTACTTCAAGTATTGTAATAAATGCACAAGTGTCAATGTGCAAGTTGTAAATGTACAAGGAGTCTACTTGTACATCAAGTGGATATGTAGAATAAAGGCCAATGAATCTATATTCATATATAAAGGCCTCATAGTGAGTGTTTTATATGTAGTAGTATATATAGAGAGTGTATGGTAGAGTTTAGTAGTATGGTACAATGTATTCCTTTCATATATGTTCATGGAGTGTTCATGTCCTCCATTATATAGCATTGTACTATTTTTATCACTTTAATTAATGACATATTTCTAAGTTATTTGCAGATGTTTATCTCATTATTGTTTTGCATATTATTGTGCCATTAGTTTATAGTTATCTCAGAATAGTTATATTTCATATTATGGTTGGTTGGCTTGTGTGAGTGCTATTGAGAGAAGGTTCATGGGTTCCAAATGTTCTAACTTCGTTTTGTCATGGTTTGAGTTTTAGATTATCATAGGACATAAGGTTTATATCTGATGCACCCCATTTTTAGTGCTACCTGCTGTGGTAGCATAGTTAGTTAGAGGTGCTTGTGGAAGCGCTATGACATGGGAGGTCAAGGTTTCGAATCACAACCACATATGAGGTATTTGAATTTTTAAATTTTATTTTGGTTTAATTTGAGGTGGTCATAGGAGTGCATAAAGTCTTTGATTTTGAATTGAATTAATTGAGCAGGAGTGACAAGGTGTATTAGGTGTATGTGAAAATTGTATTTTGTTGAGGGAATTATTTATATATATCAAAGTGGGAGTTGTATGGTGTATTGTGTCATTTGGAAATTGTATGTGGTGTAATGTGTGAGGGAGTTATTTGTGATTGTTAAAAAAATGGAGTTATAAGGTGTATAAGATTTATTGTATTTGGCATTGTTGATATATTGTACTTGGCACTTTAGAAAGGAGACATAAGGTGTATTGTGGTCTTTTTGTTGATTGTATTTTTGCATGATATTTTGAGGGGTTTGGTTCATTATTAAAGGCTTTATATTTTGAAACCAAAAAGGAGTTATGAAGCATTATTTTTAGGCATTCTTGTGCACATCTTCTTGAGAGGGTTTTATGTGAATGTTTTGAAAAGGAGTTTTGCTAACCTATTTTTGAAGTGGCAAAAGGAAGGAGATTATTTTGAGATAGGTTTTTGAAGGCACATCATCATCAAGGTATTTTTGAGGTATGGTGTTTTAACTCCTACTCAAAGTGGTGTTGTTTGAAGAAAATAGTTTTAAGTCATAAGGTGGAGATATAAGGATTAATTTATGTGCATTGTTGGAAATATTTGTGCTAGAGTGTGAAAGCTAAGTTGTGCTTTATTGTTGAATGAAATTGGAGACACATGTGCTAGGGCTTGAGAAAAAAGTTGTGCATCATTGATGAATGAAATTGGAAACACATGTGCTAGAGTTTGAGATAAATATAAAAATAATAGGGTGTTGTAAAAGTGGGAGTGTGTGAATAATTGGGTATAAATATAAGAAGAGTTTGAGAATATAAGTGTACATTGCTTTGAGTGAAATTGAAGTGAAAGTGCAAGGGCTATAGACCAATGTTTGTGAAGCAAATCTATTCATTAGTTTTGAGTGATATTGGAAATAAATTTGCAATGGCTATAGACCATTTTGTGAAGAAAGTATGTACATTGGTTTTGTTTAATTTTGAAGTACATAAGAAGGTCATTTATCAAGTGCTAGACTAGAGTATCCTTTTGAATGTAATGAATGTGAGACATGAGAGATTAATGAATGAGAAGAAAATATTGAGTATTTGTAATGCATATCATTCTCTATATGTTCATGAAGAAAAATAATTCTGGGTAGAATATGTCTAAATTACTTTAGTCAAAGAAAGCACTTTTGGGAAAGATATATGCAATTATTTCTATGCAAGAATTAGAAATATTTGAGCAAGTTGTTGAGTATTTGAGGTAGATTTGAGAAGTATTGAGCAGGTTTGAGTAGGGTTGAGAAGAGTTTGGAGAATTTGAGCAAGCCTTGTAGTAGATTTGAGTAGATTTGAGCAAGCCTTGTAGGCTTATTTGAGTAGGTTTGTGAGATTTGAGCAAGCCTTGTAGGATTGAGATTGAGTGAAGATTTGAGCAAGCCTTGTGAGAAGGCTTGGAGCATATTTGAGTAGTTTGGTGAGCAGATTTGAGCAAGCCTTGTGAGTAGGCTTGGAGTAGATTTGAGTAGTTTGGTGAGCAGATTTGAGCAAGCCTTGTGTGTAGGCTTGAAGTATATTTGAGAAAAGGGATTGGTGTCTCTTGTGGATAGAGGTCCATGAACTAGAGCAAAGGGGATTGGTGTCTCCTATGGATAGAGGTCCATGAACTAGAGCAAAGGGGATTGGTGTCTCTTGTGGATAGAGGTCCATGAACTAGAGTAAAGGGGATTGGTGTCTCCTGTGGATAGAGGTCCACAAAACTAGAAGTAGAGGGGATTGGTGTCTCTTGTGGAGTGGTGTCCATAAAACTAGAGTAGAGGGGATTGGTGTCTCCTGTGGAGTGGTGTCCACAAAACCAGAAGTAGAGGGATTGGTGTCTCCTATGGAGTGGTGTCCACAAAACTAGAAGTAGA
This sequence comes from Wollemia nobilis, assembly GCA_028583015.1. Classification (NCBI taxonomy): domain Eukaryota; kingdom Viridiplantae; phylum Streptophyta; class Pinopsida; order Araucariales; family Araucariaceae; genus Wollemia; species Wollemia nobilis. Next base: position 3,893,217 of record JAQPPZ010017000.1, on the reverse strand, counting down.
GGGGATTGGTGTCTCCTATGGAGTGGTAGAGGGGGGGTGTGTGGAGTGGTATCCAAAATTAGAGTAGAGGGGATTGGTGTCTCCTATGGAGTGGTGTCCATGAACTTGAGCATAGGGGATTGGTGTCTCCTTTGGGTTGGTGCCCATAAACATTGTAATAGGGAATTGGTTCCCAAGAGATTTGTTGAGAAAATTTATAAGAAATATTTTCTCCATGGATGTAGCCCACATTGGGTGAACCACGTTAAATCTGTGTCTCTTATGTGTGTGATGATTTGTGCATTGTTTCATTATTGCAATTGTTAATATTGGATAATACTGCTTTGGAAAGAAAAGTAAAAGTTTTATCTTATACTGTTCACCCCCCTCTCAGTATAAGCTTGTGTTCTTCAATTGGTATTAGAGTGGGTTCCTTCGTGAAAGCCTAACAGCTTGAAGGAAGATCTTACAGGAACACACATGGCTCATAAGGAAGGGTTTTCATCAAATAAGGCTCCATTGTTTGATGGGACTAACTATGCTTTCTGGAGTGTAAGGATGAAGACTTATTTGATGGCACATGGATATGATACATGGCAATCCATTGAAAATGGATTCACACCATCTACAACTCCTCCTACAGATGCAAGTGGTAAGAAACCATATGAAGATAATGCCAAGGCAATGAATGCAATTTTGAGTGGGTTATGTGAATCAAATTTTGTAAAGGTCATGCAATGTACTTCAGCAAAATAAATGTGGGATAAGTTACAGAGAACATATGAAGGAGATGACAAGGTCAAAATGGTAAAACTTCAAACACACAGAAGGAAGTTTGAAGACTTGAAGATGAAAGATGATGAAGATATTGCTATGTATCTACTTTGTGTTGATGAGGTTGTCAACACTATTCATGGACTTGGAGAAAAGATTGAGGAATCTACTATTGTTCAAAAAATATTGAGGTCACTCCCTATGAGGTATGATGCAAAGGTTTCAGCAATAGAAGAGATGAAGGATCTCAAAACTTTAAGCATGGATGAGTTACATGGAATTCTCATAGCCTATGAGATGAGGACAAAAAAATAACAAACATAAAAAAGAGAGGCAACATTCAAAGCTTCAAAGAAGGAAAAGAATAAAGAACAAGAATCAAGTGATGAATCAAGTAGTGAAGAAGAGGCTAACTTTGTGAGAAGAAATAAAAAGGGTCCAAGAAAATACAAAAGTATGTAGACTGTGAAATGTTTTAGTTGTGGTAACATTGGTCACTATGCAGCTAATTGTCCAAAAAATAGAGGTAGCAACAGTGAAGAAGAAAAGGATTACAAGAAAAAGAAGGAAAGAAAGTTTTATTATGAAAATAAAAAAGGGCATGGTCAAGGCAAGCATGAGAAGAAGATTTTTCAAAGGCACAAGAAGAGTTTTTATGTTGAAGAAGAAAGCAGTACTTCCAGTGAAAGTGATGAAAGCTTCTCCGATAGTGAAAAGGAGGAAATCCTATTTTTGGCCATAGAAGAGAATGAAGATGCTCATGTTATCAAAGACCTAGAAAAAGAGAAAGATTCAGAAAATGAAGAAGAAACCATGGTTAACATAGAAGAGGAACTTATTGCTGCTCTTGGAGAATTGAAAAGGGTTAGAAAGAAGAATTCAGAATTGAAGGCTCAAGTTCAAGAGGATGAGGAAACAAAGACAAAGCTCCTACAAGATCTCATAGACTTAAAAGTGAAGGTTGAAGAGGCAAAGAAAGTTGAAGAAGGTATGGTTGAACAGTTAAAGGCAAAAGAACTAGAATGTGAAAGATTAGAACATGAAGCTGTCATTCTAAGGAAGGGACTTGAAAAATTTAATAATAAGATATATCAATTTTAGGAAAAGCTCAAAATATTTGGATGATATTATCAAAACACAGAGATCTCCATTTATGAAGACTGGACTTGGCTTTGAGGAAAGTCAAGAGGTACAAGAAGAGGAGTCAAGCTCAAAATAAATAGAAGCATCAAAGAAGGTATTTGAAGAAGAGCCTAAGACCTATACTGATAAGTTGAGAAGTGGTAGCATCAAAGAGGAAGCAAACAAAGAATCATCAAGGAACATGGACCATCACAAGAAAAGCAAAGAAAGAAACATGAGATCAAGGCAAGATGAATATATCTTCCAAGGTTATTGTTTTTCATGTAATCATTTTGGTCATAAAGCTATACATTGCAGGGTTCATGATAAAAATGATTATGGCTTCAACAAGAGAAATTTTAAGTCACTTGCACTTTCCAAGGACTACAACATCATGTGTTTCAATTGCAATAATTTTGGTCATAAAGCTATACATTGCAGGGTTTATGGTAAGAATGATCATAGCTTCACCAAGAATTCATTTGCACCTTTCAAAGACTACAACATCAGGTGTTACAATTGCAATAATTTTGGGCATAGAGCAAAGTGGTGTAGAACAGAATTTTTGGAACTTCCAAAGACAAGCAAGAAAAAGGGTGCTCAAAATGTTCAAAGAGGTATGACTTCAAAAGTTTGGAAAAATATTGAAAAAGAAGAAGAGCATAGTAATTTGGGAGTTTCACTCCCATCCCATAATTAATCACCTCAAGAAAAGGAGGTGGTGAGGGGCTGCACTAAGTGTTTTATTTTTAGCCCCAAGGAGCCCTTTGCCATTGATGTCAAAGGGGGAGAATTTCAATGAGGGGGAGCAACTTCTCAGGGGAGCAGTTTGGAAATCCAGTTGCAGTCAAAGACATTTTTTTGTAGGGTTGCCATCAATGACAAAGGGGGAGATTGTTGGAAATATTGAGTTGTCATTGATGTCAAAGGGTACATGAGGCAAAAATATTTTGATGTCAAAGGTGCATGGCACTCAAGGCAAAATATTCTTCATAATGCAAAGCAAGGCAAATATTTTTAAGGAAAGGTTCAAGGCAAGTATATCTCAAAAGCAAGGAAAATTATTGCAAGAAAAGGTTTATAATATTTAATTTAAATATTATAAAGAAGGTCAAAGAGGTTGATTGGGACAAAGTTTTTTAAAAGTGGTTTGGGTCCAAGGTTTAAAAGAAAAAGGCCAAGACTTAAAAGAGGAGGCAAGGTTTAAATATTAAGGCCAAATATTTAAAAGAATAATATTATAATATAAAGTTTATGTTATAATATTTAAACCCAAATGTGCCAACATTTTGGAGGTTTCGAAATATAAGCCGACCTTGGAAAATTCGAAGATGTTTTTACAAAGCATATAAATACATTGCCCTTTCACCTTTGAAAGAGTGTGGCAAGCATTTCGTTAATGATTTTCGTGCATGATTTTTTGTGAATGATAGAGATAAAAAGAGATAATGAAATTTCAAGGTGTGTAGGTGTTGGCATTGTCAAATATGTGTGTGCACCGATTGGGTCTCACCCGTCTGGGGTAGCCTAGTGGTTGGTTGGCTTGCATGAGCATTGTTGAGAGAAGGGTCATGGGGTCAAAACGTTCTGACATCATTTTATCATGGGTTGAGTTTTAGATTATTGCAGGACATAAGGTTTATATCTAACATACCCCATTTTTAGTGCTACATGTTGTGGTAGTGCAACCGATTAGAGGCGCTTGTGGAAGCACTACGGTGTGGGAGGTCAAGGTTTCGAATCGCAGTCGCATATGAGGTATTTGAATTTTTAAATTTTGTTTTGGTTTAATTTGAGGTGGTCACGGGAGTGCATAAAGTCTTTGATTTTGAATTGAATTAATTGAGTAGGAGTGACAAGGTGTATTAGGTGTATGTGAAAATTGTATTTTGTTGAGGGAATTATTTATATATATCAAAGTGGGAGTTGTATGGTGTATTGTGTCATTTGGAAATTGTATGTGGTGTAATGTGTGAGGGAGTTATTTGTGATTGTTAAAAAAAAGGAGTTATAAGGTGTATAAGATTTATTGTATTTGGCATTGTTGATATATTGTACTTGGCACTTTAGAAAGGAGACATAAGGTGTATTGTGGTCTTTTTGTTGATTGTATTTTTGCATGATATTTTGAGGGGTTTGGTTCATTATTAAAGGCTTTATATTATGAAACCAAAAAGGAGTTATGAAGCATTATTTTTAGGTATTCTTGTGCACATCTTCTTGAGAGGGTTTTATGTGAATGTTTTGAAAAGGAGTTTTGCTAACCTATTTTTGAAGTGGCAAAAGGAAGGAGATTATTTTGAGATAGGTTTTTGAAGGCACATCATCATCAAGGTATTTTTGAGGTATGGTGTTTTAACTCCTACTCAAAGTGGTGTTGTTTGAAGAAAATAGTTTTAAGTCATAAGGTGGAGATATAAGGATTAATTTATGTGCATTGTTGGAAATATTTGTGCTAGAGTGTGAAAGCTAAGTTGTACTTTATTGTTGAATGAAATTGGAGACACATGTGCTAGGGCTTGAGAATAAAGTTGTGCATCATTTATGAATGAAATTGGAAACACATGTGCTAGGGTTTGAGAACAAATTTGTGCATCATTGTTGAATGAAATTGGAAACATATGTGCTAGGGTTTGTGAACAAGTGGTGCATTAGTTTTGAGTGATATTGGGAATAAATTTGCAAGGGCTATAGACCATTTTTGTGAAGCAAGTATGTACATTGGTTTTGATTAATTTTGGAAGTACATAAGAAGGTCATCTATCAAGTGCTAGACTAGAGTATCCTTTTGAATGCAATGAATGTGAGACATGTGAAAGCGATAGACTTAATGAATGTGAGAAGAACATATTGAGTATTTGTAATGCATATCATTCTCTATATGTTCATGAAGAAAAATAATTATGGGTAGAATATGTCTAAATTACTTTAGTCAAAGAAAGCACTTTTGGGAAAGATATATGCAATTGTTTCTATGCAAGAATTAGGAATGTTTGAGTAGTTTCTATGAGCAAGATTGAGGTAGATTTTGATGAGCAGGTTTAAACAAGTTGTATGTAGGCTTGAAAAATATTTGAGCAAGCCATGCATGTAGGCTTGGAGAAGATTTGAGAAGATTTTGGTGAGGTAAATTTGAGTAGGCCTTGAGTAGGTTGAGCAGATTTTGGTGAGCATATTTGAGCAAGCCTTGTATGTAGGCTTGAAGCATATTTGAGAAAGCCTTGCATGTAGGCTTGGAGCATATTTGAGAAGATTTTTGTGAGGCTGATTTGAGCAAGCCTTACACGTAGTCTTAGAGCATATTTGAGTAGGATTTGGTAAGTATATTTGAGCAAGCCTTGTGAGACAACTTGGAGTAGATTTGAGTAGTTTTGTGAGCATATTTGAGCAAGCCTTATGAGAAGGCTTGGAGCATATTTGAGTAGTTTGGTGAGAAGATTTGAGCAAGCCTTGTGTGTAGGCTTGAAGAAGATTTGAGCAAATTATATTAGTGTCTCTTATGGATAGAGGTTTGCAAACTAGTGAAAAAGGATTGGTGTCTCCTATGGATAGAGTTCCACAAACTAGAGCAAAGGGGATTGGTGTCTCTTGTGGATAGAGGTCCATGAACTAGAGCAAAGGGGATTGGTGTCTCCTGTGGATAGAGGTCCACAAAAACAAGAGTAGAGGATATTGGTGTCTCCTATGGATTGATGTCCATAAAACCATAAGTAGAGGGATTGGTGTCTCCTATGGAGTGGTGTCCACAAAACTAGAAGTAGAGGGGATTGGTGTCTCCTATGGAGTGGTGTCCACAAAACCAAAAGTAGAGGGGATTGGTGTCTCCTGTGGTAGAGTGTCTTCCAAAAGTAGAGGAGATTGGTGTCTCTGGGTGTCCACAAAACTAGAAGTAGAGGGGATTGGTGTCTCTTGTGGAGTGGTGTCCATAAAACCTGAAGCAGAGGGGATTGGTGTCTCCTATGGAGTGGTGTCCACAAAACTAGAGCCAAGTGGGATTGGTGTCTCCTATGGAGTGGTGTCCACAAACTTGAGCATAGGGGATTGGTGTCTCCTTTGGGTTGGTGCCCATAAACATTGTAATAGGGAATTGGTTCCCAAGAGATTTGTTGAGAAAATTTATAAGAAATATTTTCTCCATGGATGTAGCCCACATTGGGTGAACCACGTTAAATATGTGTCTCTTATGTGTGTGATGATCTATGCATTATTTCATTATTGCAATTGTTAATATCGGATAATACTGCTTTGGAAAGAAAAGTAAAAGTTTTATCTTATACTGTTCACCCCCCCTCTCAGTATAAGCTTGTGTTCTTCATCCACATCTAACTAAACCTAATATTAATGTTTGTAATGTCTTATTTAGGGTGTATTTGAATAGAAATAAACTATAGAATGGTCCATCTAGGTTGGCCCATGAATAGACACTTTTGTCTTATAGAGTATAATAACATTGTGGTATCTTTCCCTTAAAAGATAGTGTGAGGAGTCTTATCATGGCAACCTTATATTGAATATTATGAATGGTATACAAGGAAGCCATATATTGATAATTCTCATATATCATATTATCTATACCATTGTAGGTAGAAAATATTTAAGTTTTGATTGGAAAATATCATTGAAATTTTCTAGGCTAGGGAGTTTGATGGTATTCCATCCAAGAAAATTTTCTTTAGCTTGTTGAGACATGGCCTACGAGTTAGGCATATTAGTGAATTATTAAGAAGCAAAGTACATGGAATATACACTTTTGGTAGGAGAAGAAGGTTTAGGATATGAAGATCTACTTTGTTTGAATCTATAGGGTGAAAAATCAAGAAACTGTAATGGATTATTTAGTTTCTTGACTACTGACCTTTTGATAATAAGATCTTGGATTAAATGGAAACTAGATCATAATCAATTAATCCCTTTTAATATAGTTTCTAGGTGAATAATAATATGATATTAGAGAGAATTTTTTTACCAAGGTCCTACTAAATCAAATAGATAGAATGATCATATGAAATTCATCCAACCAAGAGTGCCAAAACTCTTAGGTAGCATGATGGATGTTCACTTCAAATATCTCAATATGTTTTCTATGGTGGGGTGGATTTATGAAATTTTTTCCATTGTGTGTGGTAAAAATATTGGTCCAAAATCTGTCTAATCTATGAAATATGCCCTAGACTTTGGTCAAGATTGGATGACTAGTATTTCTCCCAATTTCAACCTCTAGAGAAGGTTGGATTCTTAAGATACTTTGTAAAATTAACAAGAGTTTACGAATAATAAAAAATATGCAAGGGTTAGAAATATTCAATGGTTTAGAAAATTCTTGAAGGATGAACAAAGTATAACATAACAAAATTGAATTACACTACATATGAGTCTTACACAGTCAAATTCAAATAAAACTTAACATGCCAACCATCAATGAAAGCATTATAGCATTCATTATATTTTAGCTATATATTTTAAACATTATAAAATTCACTATTCATAAATAATGATCCAATGATGTATAATTTATTTCAATAAAATTCACTATTCATAAATGCATTAAAGTATATAATATATTTATAAAAACTTGAGAATGCTATCACAATGGAGGCCAAATAGATTTCACTTTTCATTGATTGGAAGTAGTCATCCTACAATATACCACAAGAAAATGCTATAGAGTCAACCATCATTCTGAGGTGACTTGATATATTTATAGTCCTATGATAAATATTGGAACTTAATATTTATAATAGTTTGTTACAAGTCTATTACAAATAGCCTAGAATGAAATGCTAATGGGAGTGGATATAATTTGCATACTCTATGCTAATAAATTGTTTGTGTTCTAGTCTTGTAGATGTGGTCAGTCCAAATTTCTTTTTTCAACTCTAGTTCATGCATGTCTCTATAAGGTCCATTGATCTTCAACTATCATCCTCTATAACTAGGCTTAGCTATTATAATTGTTTTATCAAAAAAATAATTTTTGGTTTATCCAGCTTGCATTAAATGGCTAAGGAGCATATAGATAGTTATAGTTTCTAATAAGTTCATTTTGAATGAAAGGGACATGATTGAGTGATTTTTACTTATTGTTAGGTCTTGTAGTGTTGTTGAGTTATTTTAATTATTTTAGATACTTTTTGAGACAAATACAATATTTTGGGGAGGTTTGGCTAATGTAAACCCTTATAAAGCATGTATTCATGCTCTTTTAGGTAGTACTTTGTCCCTCTAAACTTGTGCATATTTAGAATTTCACATAGCTTATGCTGACATAAGAATTTGGAGAACCTGGCTTTGCTTTGTTTCAACATTTGGCCTTTTTGGATATTTCATAGCACTTTAGCTAACATAACTGCTTCAATATCTTGATTTTATGTTTTGTCTCAAACTCAATATTAAGGTATGTATAAACTTATTCAATATCAAAATTGTACCATTATAGTCCCCCTATTTTTAGACTTTACTAGAGCTTCATACAACACCATCACTTGAGAATGTCCAAAATCGACCAATTCTAGAATGGCGCATTACCATAACCTCTTGGGACTTAGATTTTTTTTTTTACTTTGATGGAATACATATTTATTTATTGCTTTTCCATGATTTTGGCTCTTATTAAAATGCTTAATATCCTTGGAAATTAGCTTTGGATTGATATATTTTGAGTCTATGATAGCTTGAATCTGCTACTTTGATGCTTAGGCCAACCTCTAGGTTATTTGCATTAGCATTTTTTTTGATAAAATACTAACAAAATGGTAAGTTGACTTGGTCTATAAGGAATTTTAGATGTGGTAAATCACATTGAACTACAATTACTTGGAAATTTACTTGAATAAACACATCATGATAAACCAAATGAAAACAAATATTTAGCATGTAGATAAAGAAAAGCCTTCAAAAGGTTATTTACAAGTAATTTGTAAAAATACTACTAAAGGTGAAAAACATGGATTAAAAACATTAATGAAATTTATACAAGCCTTTAAAAAATAAGATAAAATTTGCATACATATTTGTTTTAAGGAAGCTAAAGATTGCAATATATGGAAAACAATATACAATGTAGCACTCAATCTGAATACTCTTAAGAAAAAAACATAAGTAAAATTTGAAGAATAAAAAAATTAATCCTATATAAAAGATGTATGTTGTGACATGAATAATATTAATGATAATTTTTATTTTAAGAATCATACAAAATTTTAAAAATATGATAACATTCACAATATGAACAAGTGTAAGCATTGCAATAGATATGGACACAAGGAAGAAAAAATTGTGATCTTCACCACTATTAAAACTATGGAGGTAGTAATATTTCCCAACAATGTTTTTGGTACAAAGGAAATAATTATTTAAATCATGGATGGAGAATTTTAAAGTATGTATTTATGATATCACTATATGTACTAATCTATAAAATCATTTCCGATGCAACTTTAGATTTATTTAGAGTTAATGCTATTAGATTTTGAGGATATATGCAATGGAAGATATTTAACACAAGTCCTAATAAGATGCAATAAATATTAAAGAAAGTGAGCCTACAATATGATTGAAATATACTATAAATAGAAATGACAAAAATACAATGTAGTATGGAAGAAATGGTCACTTCATTACTATGATCTATATAGCTAAATTGTGCTCCATACATGAGCACAACTATCTACTAAACTACACTAGATAAGAACTTGAATTGATACTACCTTGATCTATGAAGCCTTTATATAGGAATATAGATTCCTTGGCCAACACTCTACCTAGTTGTACAAGGGGACACCTTGCACATTACAACTTACACTGCCACTTGTGCATTTATCACATTGATTGATGTAACTAGCTAACTTCCTCCTAAACTAATATCCTAATATAACTATGTACCTAAGGTGGTACATTTAAATGGCCCAAATGATGTAATATACTCTAACTCTAACACACCCCTGTATTACATTATTTGGGTATTGAATATTTCAATATTCTATATGGATCTTCTTCTTGAGTATGGAATTTTATTTGATCAGGTTATTTCATGAATTTACTTTTTCTTTGGAATATTCCTTTATCTAAACCATATTCTTATTCTTCATTAGATTTTCCTTTGAGTCTAGTTTCTACAATATTGTAGGTGGTAGTACTACTGCTATATCCCTACAAAGATGTTTCGCCTTCTTTGTTATTTCTTCGTACAAAAAATTCTTTCAAGATATCAAGATAAGATCTTGGATTAGTGGATCTTGAGGTATCAATACTACATGAGGATTGAAATATCCTTTTTAAGTATGATTCACTTAGTTCAGATTCCTTTTATGAGCTTCTATCAAACTTTATGGTTTTGCATTCTCATTCTTGTAGCATTTGTATGTAAGTAATGCCATATACAAAATGCTTACGAAATCTAAGGAAAGTGGAATGTCATCCTTTCCATTCTCAATTGCTTCTTTGAGTTGAGCTTGTATATATTGTTCCATGGTATCAAAATCATCATCTAAGGCTTCAATATGAATCATTTTTGAAGTAAGATATAAATATGTTACACCTTCTATAAGTAGATTCATGATTCAAATTTTTATGGCACATGCTTACTCATGTATTATTTTGTTGTATTCCTTGGGGTAGAAATCTTATAGCTTTTTTGGAAAAATTCTTTAATTGAAATATAATATTATGAGATAGAATATACTAAGTGGTCTACCTTATAAATCCCTAGGTATGAGATGTGATCCAATAAAATCCCTATAAGATTTGTAGGCAATTTATGATTCCAAAAGGATTGGGTACTTCATAAATTATGAATGAATGATATTATTATGAAGTTTTGTAGAATGCCTTATGTCTCCCTAGTAATTTTGAATGATACATAAAGTGCTTATGGGAATAGTATTTTAATTTTGAGTTGATTTTGTAAATTTTTGTGCATAGAAAAAATCAACTTCTTTTACACCTTATTTTTCCACTTGAACTTGAGAACTTTATATTTTGATGAGGTTCTATTTATTGTAATTATTTTATCCCTTTAATGTAAGTTTGATACAAGTATAGTAATTAGTTTCCAACTCTTGATTTTCCTTATAGAACCTTATTTTATATCCTAATATGGAATTTTAGAAAATAATGCTATTTGCAATATTAGATATTTAATCTATCCAGGTAGAAATCCTTATTTCTCATATGCTTTAGATTACAAATATTAGGATATTAATATATATATATATATATATATATATATATATATATATATATATATATATATATATATATATTCCCTTTTAATATTGCTTTCAAATATGGTTGATTTCTCTTAATGTTTCAACCTTATATTATACCTTATATCTACCGATTAATGAAATCAAATTGGAATAAGATATAGTCTTACCTTTGTGATGCCCCAAAAATCTATGTATTCGATGCTAATTTTTAGATGTAGATGATAGCACTCTTTAGTGCTTGTATAACTGTTATCTTCAATTTATGGGCATAGGAATTATCTTCTCTTTAACTTAGATGGTGGTGGTTTCTTTGACGACTCTGCTAGGACAATGTATGCTTCACATCTGATCACTATGACTAGGAGCATTCAATTATCTATTCGTACTACTGTTATGATGTTAATGCTACTGTGTAATTCTACCACAAACTTGGCTTTTGATGCTGCTATGAACTCGGCCTTAAATGCTTAATTTTACAAGTTGTTAATGATATTTTCAAATTAGAATTATTTCAATGTTCATGCAAAGATAACATACGTAACATCATCAATATTCCTTGTGACTCCTCTTGATTAGGCACTAGAAATTTATTGAGTGTTAAGAGTTGGGATGACACCTTAGAATATTTGTGCCAAGTGGAACTCAAGGTATTTGCATGCAGACCTTTAATACAATGCTCCAAAAGTAATTTTATAACTCCTCTTGCCCTTTTGTATGCTTCTTGGACAACAAGAAACCTTTTTATTTTACAAGCATTGTGATGAGGACGTTGGAAGGTGCTAGTTGTGATGCTCCTTGGTTTTATGGAGCTCTGAATGGAGGTTTTGTAATCAATATTGGTGCTACTTTTGATCAGCATTCTTCTCCAATTTTGAGACCTCAAATGTAGCACCCTTTTATCTTATTCTCTATGCTTTCAACATGCTGATTTTTGTGCTTCTTTGTAGTGTAAATTGTCCTTTGTAATAGCTTCTTGTAATATTATTCATTCCATGTTGATAGAAGTAGATTTTGATGCCTTTTTATGTAGATGAGCACCCTTTAATATGGACCTTTATGGTATCCTTTTTGTCCATGTAGATGTAGATTGATAATGGCCTTATGTGGGCTTTGATATTATATGTGAATGCTTGCTTCTAGATGCTTTGACATGGATAAATTGTGTATTTTTATACTTTAAATCTTGAGAAATATGTCCTTCTCTATGGATTTCCTACCCTTATACCTTCTTGGATGATAGTAATTATATTTCTTGTATTATAATACCTTTTTTCCCTCTTGAATGAACAATAATGGTGCTTGTATTAGATATATTTTGCACCAATATGATGGGCCAAATGTCTTTTTCTGAAATGCTCCTTTTCATTTTGATGAGGCAGCTCCTTGCCTTTCATAATTCCTTTTTCTTGGAAAATTTAGTAAAAGTAAAACCAAGATAATAATGTGTACACAATATGCACCCTTTTAAAGTAGGAAATTCTGCACTTATTATTTTAATGAAACCCTAAGTGCACTTTACATCTGAGACTCTCCAAGTCTTGATTTTTAGCTCCTATTGTTGTTTTGATGGTGGCTTTCTTCTCCACGTCATGGATAAATCTGATATTTTTTTTTGGCTTCTTTGGACCATGAAATGTTGTAGGTTTTGTGCACCAAATCATGTCTCTAGACATTTTTATAATCTACTAGTTTTTGTGTCCTTGATATTTAATCAACAAACACAAACTAACCCTTTTGAGAGTAACTAGATAGAGATAAACTAGTATAGTGCCATTGCAATTTTAATGGTAATAATAATATCACATTATTTTTATAGTAAATGAAGTCTCAAAATAATTTTAGATGCACTTAATAATCTCTACAAATTTTAAGAGTAATATGTAATTTATCCTTAATGAATATTCTACAATTTTTCACTATAATTAATATTGTAGGACATAGTCTTCTTGATTTCTAGATAGAAAATAGGTAAATGATAATTTTATTTCTTTCAAAATATCCAACTCCTAGTTAATGTGCAAATAATCCTTAAAATGAATTTTACCTATTTTCTCTTGAAGACTATAATGCAATCTATCTTTCTACATATTTTAATCAAAATATGGTCCTTAATAGAATTTGTTAATGAACCCTAATTTTAAGTTCAACTAATTGCACCCTAGTTGCTTACCTCTTTGATGGCTTCTAAAGTAGATATATATATATATTGGTGTTTTTGATTCACCATGTTGCTACCTTACAATAATTGAATTCATAGATTCTTGTTGGTTGTCTAGTATAACTTCCTGCTTCACCAAATTGTAGCCTTGAACTCTTTGTCTTGAGCCTTGAATTTGGTGACTTTATCCTTCTAGTGATATTTTATTCTCTACTATAGATTCAGATAACTCCTTTCTCTAAACTATGCCTCCTTACTGTGAGAGGTAATATCCAAATATCCTAGATTTGGTAGGCTTCTTCTATCAAATCTTCCTTCAAGCTTCGTGCTGAATTTTGACTTCAAATAGGATCTTCTTCTTCTCAAGATTCTTAATGTCTTGAGGTCTTCATTGGATTCTTCTTATGCATTTGTCACTCTAAAAATTCTTATTTTGGGATTTGGAACTCCTTGCCAAATTCTTCTTCTCTTGGGCTTATTTTTAGATGGCAAAAAATGTCCCAAGTTCTTTAGTATTAGGAACTTATAATTGGTAGTGGAATTCTATAATGAGTTCTTCTAGGAACTCTTTCAATCATGCTTCTTTGAGCTCTGTAACAAGGCTCTCCAAGCCTTCTCATTTTATTCCTTGAGATATCTCCAAGGTATTCTATCTTATAGCTTATCTAGTCTTCCAACTAAGATCTTTTCTTCAACATTTTACTTTTAGAGGTGTTGGTTATGATATCTTCTTATAGGATATCTGATTCTACTACTTCTAGATTTATACAGGACTCTCCTAGTCATTCTCTTTCTTCCAAGAATGGAAGTTCTTTAGTGATATCTACTTGGATATCTTTAGGTTCTTATGAAAGAAGTATTTAATGAGTAAAGAAGATCACAAATATCCTATTTATTGGAATATTCTATGGAGTCCTCTTTAGAAACTCCTTTATGGAGTTTTCTTTTGAATTAGGAATTTTTCTTTAGAATCAAAAAATTTCTTCTAAAATTTTCTTCAAAGATCTCTTCTTTGGAGTTTACTTTTGAGTCAAGAATTCTTCTTCTAAATTAAGAATTATTCTTTGAATTTTTCTTTAGAATTAAGGATTTTATGGCCTTCTTCTTGATCAAGGCTTCTATGGCCTTTTCTACTTCAAGGCTTCTCTGATATTTTTTCTTCAATGCTTCTTTGGCATATTCTTCTTCTGGGCTTATTTAGCCTATTATTCTTCTAGGTTTCTTTTGCCTATTCCTCTTTTAGGATTCTTTGGGTTTTTATTCTTCTACACTCTACAAGTTTTGATATTGAATGTAGATCACCAATATTCTATCTCCTTTTATGAATCAACTTCTAGAGTGTCTTCTTCCTTGAATATTCTATCTCCTTTGAGAACTACAACTCTTGTAATGGGACCTTTCTCGAGGTCTTTGAAATATTCAATCTTCTCATTGTTGCTAGAAGTGTTGGAATGATTCTAATAATATATTCTTCCTAACCCTCTTATAGGAAGCTTCCCAACCTTTTTCTAAATCACCTTTTCCTACAACAAGCTGTTAGAAATTGGAATTGAATAATTTATAATTCTGGAGATAATGTTCACTAGTTGATTTGTCAATCTAGTGCTATGAATGCTAAGTCCTAGTCTTCACGAGATTTTTTGCAACTATGTGAAAATACTCTAGCCAAATATAATTTCAAAATTTCTATAACTGAGATTTATTTCAGTCCTCAGTTTTCTAATCCTATTGACTATTGTGGCTATTTCTATAAATTAATCCTAATGTCATCTTTCACATGTAGTAGTGGACAATGACAGATCATGTTTGTGAAGATGCAAGCTAACATTAGTAATGGTGACACTCTCTATTCCTCTTGACCTACTGGACTTCTCTTATTATGGATGTAGGTCCTCCTATCTTGATTCACCATGGCTTTGATACCACTGTTAGATTTTGAGGATATATGCAATGAAAGTTATTTAACATAGGTCCTAATAAGATGTAATAAATATGAAAGAAAATGAGTCTACAATATGACTGATATATACTATAAATATAAATTATGAAAATACAATATATTATGGACGAAATGGTCACTCTATTACTATGATCTGAAGAGCTACATTGTGCTCCATACAAGAGCACCACTATCTACTACACTACCTAGATAAGAACTTGAATTCATCTATGGGGCCCTTTATATAGGAAGATAGATTCCTTGGCCAACACTCTACATAGTTGTACAAGAGGACACCTTGCATATTACAACTTGCACATCACCACTTGTGCATTTATTACATTGCTTGAAGCAACTAGCTAACTTCCCCCTAAAGTAATATTTTACTCTAACTATGTACCTAAGGTGGTATATTTACATGATCCAAATGATGTAATGTACTCTAACTCTAACAACTGATAGTACAAGAGATATAGTTAAAAAATCTAAACCAAAAGTAGTTTCATCATCAAAATAAGTAAAAAAAGAATCAACAAATAAGAATTCATTAAGTAGAAAGACCTTAATATCAAATAATGTAATATCTTGATGTTGGAAGTATTAGATTATTTGGTACCTTTCAACATTAATGGAAGGACCTTGTAAATATTTTAGAGTAAGGTGTGTTTAATATTTGATTTTATAGTATGTGTCATGTTATTAAGTGTGAGGATGTTTCATATAAATAAGTAAAAAGTTATGTGTATGATGTGTCAAGTTAGTAAGTGCAATTTATGTGAGTGAATTTTCAAGTTTAAAAGTGATGAGTTATGAGCAATAATGAGAGACTTTATATTTATGTAATATGTGATATTTATTATTATGTAAAAGAGAAATTTGAAGAGTTTATGTAAGTCAACATTAATGTGCATATGAAGAGTCTCATGTAAGTATATATTGAAGACAAATCTCTTTAATAGGTAACAAAGAAGCATTGCATTTATGCATTGCTTATGGTAGATGTGTTTTCAATAAAATATTCAATGTGTTTAATGTTCACTATTTTGGATTGATTATTGCATGTTATTGATTTTTATTTGATCTTGGAGATGTTTTTTTATAGTAGAGGAATCGATAAATCATTACAATTTTCTATGCCTCTTTGTGGGTTCGAATCTCACTCGTTGCCACTATAACCTTCAATTGCATCAGGTAAACCTTTTATATAGCTAGCTATGCTAACACGACATGCCCACTAGTATTACAAGGCCCAAGGGATTAGAACTCTAGTCTCTGTGATCCTACAAAAGTGTTTGGACCATTGAATCAAGCCCTCAGACCCTAATCCTAGAGATTGTTAAACCTATTATCAGAATAATAACTTCGATAGTATAACTCATCTACCTTTTCTGGGATCTTGTGCACTAGTATTGATGTATTACAATTTGATCTTCCTCTTGCCTATCACTTTGCCATATCTGTCATATATTCCTTGTTGGCTACTTATGCATTATGCCCAAATTTTTGTAGTATTTATACATTCTTATTCAACTTTATTTTATCTTCCAAAGTGACATGAGCCATTCATTTTCAAACAAATGATTGTAGAAACTTTTCCTCATATCCCTACACCCAAATTTTATAAAATTTTTAGGTCAGGTTGGAACTCTGTTTGAAGACTCATTACAATATTTAGTTAGACTTATTTTGAGCTATCCATATTTCAAACTTTTCCTCACTTATCTCCTTCAAAAATGTTGCATTTTGTGATCCTACTCTTGGAAATTTTCTTCCCTCTCCTACTTTATAAGTTCTAAATTTTTTGATCTTAGGAATATTTGCTAGCATGGTCTAGAATTTTTTTTACCTTTTTCTTTTGGTGAAGAATTTTATAAAATGGTGCTAGCTTTTTATTGAAACTTTTTTCCCATTTTTTTCTAATACCTCTTTCTTCACATTATGCCAAATTTTCCTCTATTTCATTATATTTTTCAAAATTTTGCCTAAGGAAAAAATCTTTGTGTGTCGTGAAAACTACCTAAAACTTCCAACTAGTTTGAATGGTTGTACTCTAAAAAAGGGTTGTGTAGGGAAAAAAATAAAATATATGAAGAAACCATAAATATTTATGGAATATTTATAAATGTTTAGGGATTTATAGTTTAGCACTTATAACCATTTTGCTTCTAAGTATCTCCTATTATTTTCTAAGTAATGCTTAATTTTCATTAATTTTTATTTTTAAATTTAAATTTAGGAATACTACTTGTAGACACCTAAAACACATCATTTTGTAAATACTGCCTATATGGATACCTTTTGAGGCCATATGACTCACCTTAGGAATCCCAAGACTTAATAGTGGTTCTTACCACTCAAATAGGGACAACCTATCCTTTGCAACCTGGATCGTCATACCAAAGAGCAATATCTAGTGACTTTTGGACCCTGTGATAGCCCCCAATCCTAGCTGCTCCACCCTAGGATGATCACACATGTAATAAAATCAGGCTCCTTGATTCGAGCTAAATTAGTTACAGGGCAATTTGAGCATAACGACTAACGACAAGAAGGTTCTAAATGTGACATTTGGGTTGTCTAGATCCTAACCAAATCTTTATCTTGGCTTCTCTTGCAAGCTAATATTGCCAATTGGAGAATTCTATAATAATATCCCTTGGTATTCATTAAACATATTCTAATTCTCCATAACAAAGTGTTTTTGGCCTACAAAATAGAGAAAACATTTCTTATAAGCAATGAAGTGTTGTTCAAATCCAACCATGAAGCTTGCATTTGCATCAATGGAGTCCTTTGGAGATTGAAGATAAAATTCAACCATTGTGCATCATAAATCATCCTGAATTCATGCTCAATTCCACATTTAAGTCGTTCCTCATAAATTCACAAAGAACATCAACCTATATAAATATCAAACCAAATGTCACCCTCCATGGGATACAAAGAAAATTCTCTTTTTTCAATAGTCGCTTTGCCCTAAAGAGACCCGCAGTCATAGTCATCGGATCCTCTGATGGCTAATAGAGTTGACCGGTTTACCCCATGATGACGTCTCTATGAAATATATTTTCTATGTGTTTTCCAATTATAGTAGCTTTAACAACATTTATTTTTTGTTTTAGCATAGTTTAGTACATTTTTCATGCATATCTTTATCGTTTTTAATATCTTCCTTTCATTTGCTTATCATGAAAATGGACCTCGTATTGAGAGGTTCCATGTTTGCTACTAATATTTTGTAAGTGTTCTTGTATGAATGTTTCAGGCCTTATCAGGAGCTATTCATCATAAATATCCTTTAATATTTGTCTCATCAAGCAGAGGTTGCAAAGAAACCCTCCATAATCAGTTTTGAGAGAGCAAAGACTGTGAATTACACCTACCCTTTGGTTATAAATTATAATTTATATAAAATTAGTGTAGTAACTAAAAGAGATATCTTTATAAATATTTTGTAAATAATAATTTTAAATATTAATGAGAAGGACACTATTTTCTTCATTCTTTTGTCTCAATATACTTACATGATTTGCATTTGTAAATTTGATTGCATAATTTTTTAGGTGTATGATTTTTGCTACTCTACATGTGACGATTATGGTGTGGGACTCTTCCAAATTTCACAAATTTATTGCTAAATACCTGTTTCTTATTTTCTTGAATTTATAGGTATCGTCACTCTAGGCTAGAATAGCTCATAAAAGCCACTATCCTACCCTATGATGGCCAAAAGGGCCCATCATTTTTCCATGTGATGGCCTCAGAATAGATTCATAAAACTAAAGGGGAAACAACTTCATCGAATGTAGGCTTCTCCTATGATTATTTTCACACTTGATTTTACTACTTTTCATAAATAAAAAAGAATTGCAAGTTTTAATTAAGAAATTTAGAGAAATGATTAAATTTTAATATTTTTTCCTATGACCGCTCCTAGGTCCAAGGGACTCTACTGTTGGCCACTCTTTGGTAAAGTGACCCATTTTTTTTATCACTTATGTGTTAGACGACCTCTACTATAGACCATATTACAAAAATATAGCATTTGTTTTACTAATTATTTGGGTTTGTTTACTTGTTTCCTGTCTAAAGGCTAACATCATTTAGGGTTTGCACTTTCAAATTTTTTGAAACTAAAATGTTCTTATTTAGAAATTTGGAAATTTGAAACATATTTTATGCATTAGAAAAATATCATTGATTGCTCTATGTTGCATATTTATTTTTTGCATAAAGTAAAAATAACCCACACACATCACGTATCATATTAAACATCAATGATTTAGAATTCACACATGACCATTGATCAAGAATAACAATGGTGGCTTTTTTCACCACCTAGTTAGCTTGATTGCAGTTCTTCACACCCCATTTTAGCCAAGGCTAATCCTAGAACTGTCGTAAGCAAGGAATATATCATGTATCTATCTTTAGAGAGGTATATCACTAATCGAGGTGAATTGGGTGAGGATTGGTAGGACCTGGAATCCCTCACTACATTTGAACTTCATCACCAAATATTGGTGGGTTTCATAACCTAGAATTCATCACTAGGCTTGTGTGTGAGAGGATATAGGTGAAATCCATTTAAATTATTATTTCATAAACAAAATAAAAACTTGAACAAAATAAAAATAATAAATCAACAAATCAAAATACACAAACCAGTTTAGAAATCACAAAAAATATTTAAAAGAGATAATAATTTTGTATATTTTTTCTATTTTATTTTTATTTGCTTAATCAATACAACATGATAAATACACATGGATGAGCTCAACCACGAGTTGATGAAGCATAAAACTTATGAAGAGGCCATGAATACCTACGCTATAGTCCTTAGGATCTCATCATTCTCACACAATGCCCTGATAGTCATTGCAAAGCTACTTCCTCACATAGAGTATCAGACCACCAATATACCTTTGCTAGAATACCATCAAGTTTTTCACATGATCAAGTGGATAATTATATCAGTCAGTGTTAATCTTGAACCTACACCAATCATAGCGGATCTATTGTGTAGTCTAGCAAGGAAGTCCATATTCCTTCTATATCATGATAGTCAAAAGTGCTACCATCACGAAAACTAGTCACACCTAGTTTATTTCACACATCCACACAAGAGCAATAACAAGTGTATCCCTTATACAAAAATAGGGGTACTCAAGCTATCACAGTTGAGCACTAACAAGAGCATGAATTGAGTTACAAATAATAGCATGTGGACACACCCACTAAACATGTTCATTACCACACACACATATCTCCTAAGATAACAAAGACATATTATTCCCACCCACGTAGGTATCTGTTGGTACTTGCACCTAATTACCTTCCTTCATATGATAATTACCATCCAAATTCATCAAAAAATATGTAATCATCATCCCCATTAGTATTACAACACATCCTAGGTCACCTAGCCAAATTTGAGACATAAATAGATCATAAAAAATATGCTTTACAACAAATCATGCATTGACTCATGATCATAGAGTTACAACAATAAATTGTACCCATGGCTAAACCACCTCCTCCAAAAATGTAAAATGGATCCTTACAAAATCATGGGCAAAAGCAACAATATTGTCTTCCTCATATTTACACGCCATTTTCCAAACCGTTGGCCTCAATTTTTAGTCAATTATGTGAGACAAAGACCATTACTTTGCCTGAGGTACACCATTTAGACCCAAACCATTCAAAATCTAAAGGATTTAAATAGAATTTATATTATTTATATCATAGACATAATGGTCATCATATACAAGCATGCTATGCTTTAAAAAATTTAGTGCAAGACATGATCGATCAAAATAAACTTCAAATAGACAATCCTCTCGCTACTAAGGATAAATAATGAAGCATACTTAATGAGTCATCATCTACACTAGAAAAATAGGTAGAGAAACCTAAGCATGTGACTGAGACACATACAACCCAACCACATTAGTAAACTAATCAACCCCATCCACCTCGCACTTACACTTCATTATTAGAATATTTTGCATCGATAGTTAATCGATTATGCGTGGCACAAGCAATTAATATTCCTCAAATCCATCCATTAAAACCTGATAAGCATATATCAAAGGAGCATAGGTAAAATCCATACCATGTTTAGCATCAAAAAATGGGTCATGACATCCAGATATGTTATCCCTTTAGATATTTAGTACAAAATATGATCAAGAAAAGCTCCAGATTGGTAGTCCTCATGCCTCAAACAACCAACCCATAGGAGTCTTTCAAGACCCCTTACCCATGCATGGATTACACACAACTCCTACCTATCAATAAAAGCAACTTAATTAGGTGATTGAGATACATAGAACCCAATCACTTCATCAAACTAGTTTACTGAGTCCACCTCACTAAAATTTTTAATATTGTACTTGGACTCCATTATCTAAGCCCATGTCAACCATTTTTTTATAATTTATAATAAGCTAAGACAATAGTTTTACCATACACCCATTATATCCAAATAAGACTAAACCCAAGGGTTACAAGGATGATCACTGATTCTTGCATCATCAGATAAAGGACCATGATATTAAAAATTGTTATGGATTTAAAAATGTGGTCCAAGACCTTATTGACAAAGAGGCTCTGCCCATATATGGTTCACCCGTTTCACCTCAACCTACCATATTTTAGGCCTCATCATCCCATATGTGACCCCAATGTCAATTGCAATCTCGTAAGCCTAACAAGATACCATGCCAGTATGTCAAATTTTTAATGACTACTTTAGCCCTATTTTAAAACCTATATGAGGTACAAGTAATCACATTATTAGAAATCAAACCAAGAAAACCCAAATCAGGGTCTCATAATGAGAATTTTACTATCCCTATCATTTCTAAAATTGGGATGACATCCATAATTGCTACTCGTTCAAGAATGTAGTCGAGGAGATGATAGAATGAAATTATCTCTACATAGATGGTTCACTCATTTGTCCTCATCAGGACATTAGTATTACATAGGATTCTATGCCACAGTAGGAGGGTTGGTTTCTACCACTCCTAGTCAAGATAATCACATCACATAAAACACAATGCACACTAGGGTCTTCAAGGTGTCACACCTTCCCCACCATCCACATCACAAGCGATGAACCAAATTGAGGACTCTGAAGGTATCACACCTTCCTTAATTTCATTAATCATCACACATAATAGGGATGCACAAGGTATCACACCTTCTCACTAAAATCATAAAACAATCAAAATATCAAAAAATAAATAAAAATTTAAAAATTTTCAAAAAAAATCAGAAAATATAAAAACACAAAAACAATACAAAACATCAAAAATACAAAAAAAACATTTACATTATGTTATCATGTATTTTGTTATATGCACTATGTAGTTGCATTGCATTAGGCATATTCATCCATGGTATTTGCAGTAGGATAGGTTGTATTTACATTCTTACGAATGACACCATGTTTGTCTGCAATTAATGAATCCACAGATCATTATCATTCATATTTTATTGTGAGTAACTATGTTTTTTAATACAACTATTGAATTGCTATAGGGTATATACTAGGGTTTTCCAGTCATTCAACCATCCCTAGTTATTTTTTCATATTTTGTAGAATGTTTTCTTGGCTTTTATAAGGTAAGGTCTTGTTTTGATAGTACCTTGCATATCTCAAAATCCCAACACAATTTAAACATTAACAATCTAAGTTTGAACAAGGAAATATGACACTACAAAGTGGTCATTGTTACCTTAAGTAAGAGGTTTTCCTTGCTCATCCTATTATTTGCATGGTCTAAGATGCTAAGAATTGACAAAAATACAAGCTTCCCCCTACCCAAACAATCCCTCGTTCTTATACAAAACAAGCAAATTCCCAAAAAATAACTAAATAAACAGTGATTTTCTTCACTAAGTAAATCCCTTGCTCAAAAAAAAAAACAAAACAAAATAATGGTTTTCACCACTAAGCATGAGCAAGTATCCAAAGCAATCAAAATAAAATAAGGGGGTGATGAGCTTGAATCCTTGGAATCTTTAGTATGCAAAATCCAAGGGACGATCTCCATTATAGTAATGTGTTGAATGAAACTTGCATAGCAATGGAGTAGCCTTACAAATGGTGATATATCAATCACATTAGTGACCTCCTTTTGTACATACCAATGTTCACTTATGGATGAGCTAGCTTTTCGGTGGCTTGTATTACATAGTACTCTTATCTAACTATGTATAAACTTAATATCAAGATGATCATAGGGTGATACTCATTACAACATTAGATTACATGAAACCTATCTCGCAATGAGGTAATTTTATGCCTCATCTAATACATTCACTTTGCACACAGAGGGATACTGAATATCTGGGTTGTCTTAACATGTTTGTGTCTTTTAGAAGTCTTTTGTAGTCAATATACAACTTTTTATCAATTTACTAAGGTGTTTGAGTCTCATCCCATTTCCTCAAATACAACCCACGCTTTTTGAAAAACCATGACCCCTCTTCCAACACCCGATCAACATCAGAGGGGTCTGACAGAGAAAAGAGAAAAAAGTTCCTTGCAAGAAGAGATAAACAGAGGTTGTTAGTCAACTTCCAATGGGTGATGGCCCATCTCTTTAAATCATCAACATCTGCTCTGCTCCCGGAGAATTTTATCACTAAATTAATAGATAGATTCACCAATAGAGAGGACACATTTAAGTCAGAGACAGATTTTTTGAGTTGGGGATGAACGTCTCCTTAAACAACCCGATTGGCTAGGTTTATGCTCCCCCATTCATTTTGGGTGCAGACTCCCCAATGGCTTGGTCACAAGGCTTTTCCAAAGAAAGATATTCCACTCGTTCGTCCAAAGCTTCCACACCCGAATACCAAATTTCATCAAAATCACACACTAGAAACGCAAAAGAGAGAACCGGACGAAAGGACCGCTCAAAAAACCACAAGAATCCAAACACAAATGCAAACCGATGAAAGCTATCCCAATATCCACCAAAGCAAAGAGCCACAACCGTTGAGCAGAGCCAGAGCGGAGACGACCCTTTGAACAGAACGAGAGCCAAACAACATTTAAAGGGCTTTTAAAATACATCTTTATTTTATTTAAAATATGGTTGTGTCTCTTCTCTGTGCTAATTTTATATAGATAAACTTAGTAATGCATCGCATTTTAGAAAGTTTATGTAAAACACTTTGAATCCCGTAGAGAACCATGGATAAATTTATTCATTTGTGTATAAATTTTAATATAATAACACGGATTTTTTTTGTACATATTTTCTAAACAAATAATTAATTTATATTTTTTCAACATACATATTTAATCTTTTAACAAATATTATTTTATATCATATAAAATATAAAAAGCTAAATATCAATAAATATTATGGATTTAACCACGTTTCGGTGGAAGGATGAAATCTCTTCGAATGTCTCAATCACCAATCACTTGTCTCACCGACCTAAGATGGTTGGAGGGCCTGTATTTGATTTTAGTGATCATTGTTTTTTTAGTATGGTCGAGGTCGGCTGTTCCGTGGTTTTTATTTCAAATTTCAAATTCCTTCTGTGATATGCTAGGACAGTATTTTAATTCTCTGATAAATACATTAAATTTGTGTATGGAGAATTTGGTGTTTGGGATTCCAATGATCTTCGTTTGGCTGGCGTTGTTTGATTTTCGTAAAGGCTCTAAGTTCATTCTTTATTTGAATTTACGAAAGCTTAGGTGGAAGGATGAAAGCTCATCGAATTTCTTAATCCATTGGCTTGCGGAACTGAGGTGGTTGGTAGGAGGGCCAGTTTTTGAATTTGGTAATCTTTGCTTTGAGGGATGATCGAGGCCCGTTGTTTTGTGGTGCTTGGGGGACCCAACTTTTCATGATTTTTCAGATAATGTTAGGTTTGGAAGGTCCTATTTCCTTCTGATTATTGGCCTTTTGGTTACTTTTCGAAGCTCCATAGGGAGGTGAGTTTGCGCCTCTCCCTGTATGGTCTTTATGAGACGTGGTAGATGGAAAGCTCTACCCTCTTGATGAATTCTTTGTTCCAGTGCCGTGGCGGAGATTTTTCATTTGATGTTTTCTTTTCGTGGATGGAGTCTAGGACGAGGAATATTTCTTGGCTTTTTGGCTCCTTCAGTCACAAGTTGATTAATATTGTGGAATTCTAGCCATGCAGTTTCAATATCGGGTTTCTATAGTCAATTTGGGGAACAATAGGATGCTTGAAGTCTTTTCGGAGTGCTTGGGCTTCATAAGATGCTGTGGTCCGAGATTGATTGTTATGGCCGAGTGTTGATTAAATTGGGTATGGATTTTTTAAATTTGGATATGTTGGTTAAAGAAGTTTATGTCCTCAAAGATTGGGTATGGATTTTTTAAATTTGGATATGTTGGTTAAAGAAGTTTATGTTCTCAAAGATTGGGTATGGATTTTCTAAATTTGGATATGTTGGTTAAAGAAGTTTATGTCCTCAAAGAAACTATTGAGCAGAAGAATTGAAGATCAAACAACGTGCTATCTGGAGCTCACTGAAAATAGTTATTGACTACTCGATAGAATATGTGATCTAGAATGTTGAAGATAGCTAGTGGAATATGTGGTCCAGGAAGTTGATTCCATGGTATAGACCTTAGCCAGAGATTAGGAACTCGTTTCTCCAAAAACGTATGACAAAAATAATATAAAAAAACGTATGACTAACCAATATTGTAAATTTCAAAGTTAAAAACGTTGTATATAACATTAAAATAATAATAACTTTAACATAGTTACCGTAACTCTAAACTCAAATTTATAAGTTCAAAAAAAAAAAAAAATGCACTCTATACATACTAGAAATGCTGAAAAAGACGATAACCACTAAGCTTAGTAACAAAAGAAACCTTTTAAACACAACAAGAACCACATCTGCCATAATGACCTTCCGAATTTGTTGTTTACAAAGCAGCTTTTAAACCTCAGACAGTCTTAGTTTGCTTTCGGAGAAACAGATTGAAGCCCTCATGGAATACAGCCTTCTTTTATAGCTTGAAGATCCTGTGTGTACGATTAATGTTTAGTTTAGATTCTTGTGTATTAGAGATTCAGTGAATTTATTTTTCGATTTTATCATTGGCTTCATGCCATGTTTTCGTTTCAGGCAAATAAGGATAATGATTGCTAGGAGTGAGAAACTTTCTAAATGAGGAAGATTACGGAATTGACAACTGATGAACGTCATGGAATGACTACAAAGCAATCGAGATATAAATAAAAATATAAATGTCATGGGATTCGAATCCATGGTCGTACTTCTCTTATTTCTCAGTTCAGTTATAACTGTGTAATGGCCGGTATACGTGACAAACATGAACAGTGTTCTAATAAAACAAATTATTTACTAATTGAAGGTCTAGGACATTTAGTCTGTTGTTTAGGCTCCGCCATGGAATTCATCCCTGATAAACCCAATATGACTTTTTCTTACTTCGTGTCTGTATCTCTCCTTTGTATTCGAGTTTTACTTTTTGGCAAAAGCTTTGTTAATATAGATTAAAGGTAAAGGTATTTTTTGGAAAATGAAACATGTTTATAAAAGCATCAATCAGTCCTAGAGCCAAAAGTTGCTTCGTATCCATTGTAGATGTGCTTACAATTAGAACTTAAATTGATGATAATATTTTTGATTTTTCGTCTTCCAAATTCAAAATTGAGGATATTTTTGGTTTTTCCTCATCGTTATCTATTGTTTCTCCCAATCCTCGGGTGGTGGTGGAGTGTACTAATCTCATATTTGATGGCGGAATGCCTTCACTTCTGGCATCCAGGTTGTCTTTTCTGGTTCTTTTGGCACAAATAACGTCCCTAGTAGTGTTAGGAGGGCTTTTCCTTCCTTTTGATTTTAAAATTTCAAAATTTAAAATTTATCCTTTCGACATCCCCTCGTTTGATGGTTTGGTGGGCTTCCCTAGTTGCATGTTGGTTTCTTGAAACTTCTTTGAGCATGTTTGTGTCAGATTGTTATTTCTTTTGTGCTCCCTTTTTGTCTCGATTTAGTAAGCCATCCATTCTTCTTCTCAATGACTCAAAGCTCTCTGACATTGCTTTTCTTATGGTGGGTGGGAAGCCTTCTCGAGTCTCCTTTTTCTCTGAGTGGGAATACCTTTGTGACAACATTTTATTTTGTTTTAACTTGATTATCATCACACCTATTGACGAGTTTCATGAGTTGGTGAGATGTGGATTATGTTGGGCTGACCCTATCTTGGAGGTAGTCGAGACCTTTTGGTCCTCCCCCTTGTTGCCTCAGGTAATTTTTGGTTGTTTTCACTGTTTAGACCCAATGTTTAGACTATGTTTCCTCATGAGTGGGTTTTTTGTGCTGCCCCTTGCTTTGGAATCTATCTTCCTACTCGTGTTTAGCCTATTTTTCTTCCTGATGGTTCTATATATTTCTTAATTTCCCTCTTTAGTGAGTCTCAATTCTTTCTTTGGTGATCAAGCTTTGACTATTATGGCAAAGATCATGTATTTTTTGCTTGCTTTAATATGGGGCCTCCTTCACCTGTGTCATCTTGTTGGTTTGGGCTCAGTTGTTTGTGTTCCTTTTCTTCTATCTGAGTTTGGGTGGATTTGGTTTTCCATTTTGATGAGTAAGGCTAAGATATTTTCTCCCAAAAACAAGCTTGTTAAGTCCCGATTGGAACCTGCTTCCATCACCTTTGATGATGAAGTCAAGTCTATCCTGCAGAGTGGGGCCTTTTGGAGTGCATTCAAAAATTTCATGGGCACAACCATGTGCTCTCCAATTGGATGGTCACTTCTTGGAATTATGGATGGGTTAGGATTATATCGTGGTCATTCAAGGTTACGATGGACTTGGTAAGCAAGACTACTAGTCTAATTTTAGATGGGGCCTACCATATTCATGATAGACACTTTATACAACCTAGGTGTTGTAGGAGATTTGGAGAGGAGAGGGCAATCCTCCAAGGGAGGTCCCAGGTTCGAATCTACACCCTACCAAAAATCTGAATTGGGTACCCAAAATCCAACAGATAATGTTGGTAAGGGTAGGGCAGGGTGCGAGCCCCAGATGACTTTGATGGTGTAGAACCCCCTATTCATGGTCTCCTAGACCAAGGCGACCCTGCAAGGGGTTTTTCTCTTGAAAAAAAAAATATAGACACTCTCTACATAAAGAGATCAGTCTATTTCTTGATAAAGATAAATTTCTTCTGAGATCCTAGAATGGTTTCATTACAATGGCATTGTCCCCTCCCTAGGATCGAGTAGCGGGAGTTATTATGTATTAATTTACTTTAGATTCTACTTATGATATTATTAGAATTCTCCATGCTAAGTTCTTTAATTATTTATGTAGATATGTTCACTTAAATATTCCTCTATTTTTGATCTAGTCTATGAAAAAGTTCTTTTTGAATGTGCAAGGTGATCGATGCCAGCCTCCCTTCATCAAGGTCTTGTTCTGCTCATGTTTCAATAGGTGGCATTAGAAAATGGTTTGTCTGCTGATGAGATCCTTAAACTGTTTATGGATTTACCCTACCCTACTGCTAGTAGTTCTAAAGTGGCCTTAGAGGATTCTACTAATATTAGTGATGATATTTGTTCGTTTAATTTTGGTTCAAGCCCTGAAAAGGTTTCAAGGAATATTGAGGTTTCATCTAACGTTGTTCGCGACAAGGATTATAGTGATATAAGTAGTGCTCCGATGTCTAGATCCTCCCTCAAGATTGATTCATCTTCTATGGTGGTTGACTTTGGGCTCGTGTATGTGGACTTTAATGTAACAACCCTCCAAAAACCTACTTTATTATATGTCTAATTTGTCTGTAAGGATGAGATACTAATAATGTATATGTGGATGCAAGGGATATACATTGTTACTAGTGGGGACAATGCAAAGGAAGGAGGTCTCGTCAATGGGTAGAAGTATTATCTGGTGTAAGGTAATTCAATAAAAATGATTAGCAGTCATGTATTCATCGATTGATAGGTTCAAAGAACTCTATAGGAAATGCATTTGCTAGCGGTCCATGTAGATGCATATCATGTAGTTGCATTTGTAGGAGTTTTTGTTGTTTGTTAAATTGTGAATTTTTTATGTTTAATTAGCAATGAAAATGCTTAAATGGATGGTAGCCATAGTTTAAAATGTTTGGTTGGCAATGAAAATGCTTCAGCGCATGGGAGTCATAGTTTTAAATAATGGTATAAATGTGGAATACAGATATGACTATTATTGTTCTAAGATATAAAAGGGAAAATAAGAAAAAGGATAAAGTAAGGTAAATAATAATTGTATACTTATGTATATTAACGTGTGTTTTGAGAAACTTATTTATATAAAATTAATATATTTATATATAATTAAATGTATAAACATAAATATATGAATGTATTAAAAACAAATAATATGAACAATAGTATATTAAAATATATAATAATAAAATGGTTATAAAGGAAATATTGCTTTGCATTATTTGAATGGGATAATTAGGAAATAATCAACATATTTTTTTTTATATTATTATTTGAATTGTTGTTGAACATGGATGGAAGTGGATTGCATTTTGCATACTTGGAATAGAAATATTTTAAAACAAATGCCAGTTTCATGTGAAAAATGAGAAATTATCTTCTAAATTATAGAAGAGAAGATGGATAAGGCATTATGGTGGTCTACGTGGTTATGGAAACACAAAGCAAGAGCAAAAAGGGAGAAGGACTTTGGGAAACAAGAAGAGAAGATAGTGTTACTCAGTAAGATTGAATTGACTAAATTTATAGAATAAAATGGAAATAATGGAAAATGGAATGTTCAAAGCATTATTCAATTACGTTCTTCTTGTGAAACTACTTTGATATTTGTCTTGTATATTAAAGAGGAAGTGAATTCTTTCAATACATGTGTGGAAGAATTAATATGTGACGTATGTATGTGAATCTAGTTTAATATTGCTTTGCAAAAATATTGAGAATTTGAATCTTTCCAATGCATGTGTGGATAAAATTGAAATGGTATGCATGCGTTCGAAAGGAATGTTGAAAAATAAAAAGAATTTTGGTTGTTGTGAACCTGAGATTAATAGTTTCCATATTGAACTCGTTTTACCTCTGCATGATGTGTTGGAAAAATTATGTTGTTGAAAGCTTATGGTGTGTTGAGTCTTTTAAAAATATGCATGTTGTTTTGGAAATAAAATATGGTATGCATGTTAGGTTTAGTTGCATGTCAAGTTCTATTGGTCGCTCTGACCCTTGAGATGTCATCAGAAATCTACATTAGAAAACAGGAGCTATGTGGAGGAAAATAACCAGAGTCATTGACTTGCTAATGGAAGTTTTAGTCCGCTTCCAGGCGTCAAGAACTGAAACTGGAAATGATTTATTGTAATATGTAGAACATTATGAGATTTACTCACTTGAATTATGAAATTTGAGACATTTTTTTGAGTCTTTCAATTCCAAGTTTGTCGAAAAATTTCGGAACTGAATGGTAGAGACGTTTTTCGCAGGACTGCCCAAACTGCCGAACTCGTTTCGGCCATATCTCACTCATCCGAACTCGGATTGAGCTGAAATTTTGAGGGTAGATGCCTGAAAAACCCTAGAACGTCTCCACCAATTTTCATATCATTTGGAGCAACACAGATCCTAGCACATCCCTATGTGTGAACGATATATTTGGCAAGCGGCTATGCGAGGGTTTCATCTGGGTTGAGTGCAAGCAGCTCCGAAGGTTGGTTTTTAGGGCCTTCGGGCCCTAGCGGCCAATATTTTTGTGGTTTATGCTCAATATTTTAGCAAGAAATGTTGCAGGGGATACAATATGGGTTAGAAATTTGTCTTTCAACAGATCATACCGTGAACTTGAGTGACAACGGCTTCCAATTTGCTGCACAAAAGAAAAGTGAAAACCATACCTTTCCATGACGTCTAGGGCAAGGATTAAAGAGACCACAAAATAAGTTTCAAGCAGTTGATCAAAAAATGGCTCATATCTCAAGTGAATCTGGTGCTAAGGTGCACCCACAAAATAATTCTACTATGAAAACCCCTCGTCAAGGGTAAGAATTTTGAAGACTCGAGCTCCAAAAATGAATTTTAGGGATGCCCTTCATGGTGGACAGCCTCACCCAATGCTAATATCAATATTAGGGCTTCTCATAAACCTCTAAGAATGCCTAAGATTGATCCCAGGAAAATAGAGTCAGGATGTCTTAAAGCAACTGATGGAACTCCTATTGTTAAGCTTGATATGGGTAACATTCAGATTGGCATTGAAGATTTGGAAAAAAGAGGACTAATTTGTCGGTTCGTGGGTTTTCGTCCGAGTCTATCTGCTTTCAAAGTCTGGGCTGCAAAAAGCTGGAAAACTAAAGGTGAGTTACAAATCTCTATTTATCCAAATGGTTATTTTCTTGTTTTATTTGCTAATAATGAAGATAGAGAGAAAACTTTTCAAGGGGGTCCTTGGTTTTTTGGAAGGGCAGGGCTTTTCATGAAGCCCCGGCATACTAAATTTAAAGTCGAAGAAGAGATGCCTTCTATAGCTCCCGTGTGGGTTAGACTCTTTGGCCTCCCTATTGAATTTTGGAATCCTACTATTTTTTCTTCAATTGGAAACTCTTTAGGAACTTTTATGATGACCACTGATTGTACTCAAAATTTTGAACATATTATTTATGCTCGAATTTGTGTTTTAATGGATTTTGACAAACCCCTACCTAAAAAGATCACATTACAATTTGGGGAAGACACTTGGGAGCAAGTAGTGGACTATGAGAACATTCCTTTTCATTGTAGAATTTGCCATGAATATGGTCATTTGGCCAAGGCTTGCCCAAATAAAATTCCCGATCAAAAGAAAGAAGATATAAACTCAAGAGGTTTCCAAATACCTAAGAAGAAGAACACTCAGTAAAAACCAGTAATGAAGGATCAATCAAAGTCATTTGCTAATATGTTTGAAATCCTTTCCACAAATGATGTCCCAAGTGAGGAAGAGGAAATAATGGAAATCGAAATCTTAGAAACACAATTTAAATATGAAGGAAAGAACTCAGAGACAAACCAACAAATCAAAGGTTTTCAACAGAAAAAAAGGAGAAAATTTACACAAGAAAAACAATATTTCAAATGTCAAAACTTCAAATAATGCAGGTCCCAATATAGACTCCATTGAACCATCTAGTAAAATTTTGGTCGTGTATGAGCATTCTTCAAGGTTAGAAGCCATCTCAGATTCAATTGGAATAAGTCAAGAAACAGGGAAAAAAAATTGAAGATGGATTCTAATCAAAAAGTAGGTCGCAAGACCAATCAATATCATATGGTAAAAGAAGGTGAAAAGCTTGTAGAGGAAGGTAAGATTAATGCCCTTCCCAACATTTTTAGCCCTGGTATTAATGAAGATCATCACTTGGAATATTAGAGGACTCAAAGGGAGTCTTTCAAAACAAAATGAAATTAGAAGAATGATTCAGATAAATCATCCACATCTTGTTTTCCTTCAAGAAACAAAGATGTCAATGGAGGATATGGACTTAATTGCCAGTAAAATTTGGCCAGCTTGTCTTTGGGACCCAAAAGAGGTAGTTATTCACCATATGGTTGGCAGTTGGGGTTTGTTGGCTATAGTTATTCAAAGTAGACATTCCAACCAGATTATGCTCGCATTACATTGTTTATGCCCCGACTTCTTTGGAGGAAAAAAGAAGACAATGGAAGGATATTACTCATATTATCTCTCATTTTCCTAAAGCTTGGATCTTGATCGGAGGAGATTTCAATACCATCCTCTCTCTAGATGAGAAAAGGGGGGGAAATAGAAATTTGGACAAAAGTACTGACCTCATGAGCGAATATATTGCAAACCTCCATCTTGTGGATATCCAACCAGATAATGGCCTTATGACTTGGTCTAATAGAAGGCAAGGCTTAGCTTGTATAATGGAGAGATTGGATAGGTTTTTGCTCTCTAAAAATTTCTTAATCCATGGTCACATTCCTAAAGTGAAGACTCTTAATAATGCTGGTTCGGATCATTGGCCATTCATGGTGGAAATGTGGAAAACCAATGTGAGTTTCTCTCCTTTTCATTTTCAATTAATGTGGCTTAGAGACATTTCCTTCAGACCTCATGTGCAACAATGGTGGAAGGAAGGTAAACCTAGGCATGGGACTAAGATGTTCTATTTTGCCAAAAGACTGCAATACATTAAATCCAAAATCAAGACTTGGAACTGGAAAGAGTTTGGGGATGTTCATAAAAAAAACATGAAGTTATTGCTCATCTTGAAAATTTGAATAAGAAAATCCGTTTAGATGGCCTCACAGAGAAGAGAAGTGCAGATGAAATTAAACTCACAACTCAGTTTAGAGGAATGGGAAAAAGAGAAGAAATCTTATGGAAGCAAAAATCTAGAATTCAATGGCTCAAAGAAGGAGATCGAAACACAAATTTCTTCCACAAATCTCTTCTAGCTCGAAGATCTCACAACTTTATTTCTTCCTTAAAATCAGATTCTGGAGATGTTGTTTATACTTGGGATGGCATGAACTCTATTGTTGTTGATTACTTTTCCAATATTTTTGCTCCTACTCTTGACTCATCCTTCTCAACAAAATGTTCTTCAAGCAATCCCTTCTCTTATCACTTCTGAGGAGAACTCTATTTTGACTGCTCCTGTTACTATCAATGAGCTTCAACAAGTAGTTTTTAAAATGCAAAAAGGGAAAACCCCAGGTCCCGATGGTTTTCCTATTGAGTTCTACCAAGAGTTCTGGGATATCCTTCATGTTGATTTATTAGAGGTGGTGGAAGAAGCCAGGAAATCCAAAGAAATTTTGAAGGTTATCAATAAAACTTATATTACTCTTGTTCCAAAAGCTCAAGAGGTTGATCATATCTCAGCTTTTAGACCTATTGCTTTATGTAATGTTCTTCTCAAAATTATTACTAAAATCATGGCAAAAAGGTTGAAGCCTCTTTTGCATAAGATTATTTCCCCAGAGCAAGGGGGATATGTGGAAGGACGTCAAATAGTAGATGAGATAGTTCTTTCTCAGAAGCCATCCATTCCATGGATATGCAAAATTCTCCTTCTATGTTCATCCGGTTAGACTTATCCAAAGCTTATGACAGAGTGGATTGGCACTTCCTTATCAAAGTTTTGAGGCAATTTGGTTTCTCTAAGGATTGGATGGATTGGATTATGGGATGTATCTCTTCGGCTTCCTACTTAGTTCTTATCAATGGCAGGCCTTCTCAGCCTTTCCTAGCTTCCAGAGGTATTAGGCAAGGTGACCCGCTATCCCCTTATTTATTCATCATTCTTGTTGAATGCTTGGGTAGGACTATAACCAAAAAGAGGGAAAACAAAACCCTTGAGGGAGTTACCATTGCTCATGGAGCTAGACCTATCTCTCATCTTCAATTTGTGGATGACTCTACCCTTTTAGGTAAAGCTACGCTTAAGGAAGCTTCTAATATTAAGCAAATCATTAGCTATTTTTCTAAGGCTATCGGGCAGTTGATCAATGAAGACAAATCTAAAGTTATTTTCTTTCACCGCTCTCGCTAGACAGAATCCATGGTCTTGGATAAATTAAGATATAAGAAGACCTCTCTTCCAATCACTTATTTAGGTATTCCCATAAATATTCAAAGGCAGAAAAATAAATATTGGAATTGGTTGTTGGACAAAGTCAAGAAGAAAATTGGAAAGTGGACCAACAAGTGGCTTTCTTCTGGGGTAGAATCACCTTGGTAAAATCAGTCCTTCAAGCTATTCCTATTTATGTTTCTTCCATTTTGAATATCCCAAAGTCTGTTCTTCGAGAATTGGATCAAATCAGTCATCGTTTCCTTTGGAGTGGTACTAAGGAGAAAAGAAAATGGGCCTTGGTGAAATGGGATACTTTATGTCTTCCTAAGAGTGAAGGGGGGTTAGGATTCCGGTCTTCAATTAATAACAACAAAGCTTTAGCCGCTAAATTATATTGGAGGATGTTGCATAACCCCAATGCTCTTTGGGCCAATAATCTCCGTGCTAAATATGCTGAGAACAAAAGTCCTGAAGACCTTGTTCGCTATCAACTTCCTACCAAAGGTTCTCCCATTTTAGCAGCTTCTTAAGACTCGGTGAGGATTTGATAAAGAAAAAATTATTTTGGATCATTCATAATGGTCAACATGCAAATTTTTGGACAGATTCTTGGGATGGTCACAAGCCTTTGATAACTTAGTTTCCCGATTGGAGGCCTTGGATGGAGGAGCTTCACCGAGCTAATTGGATAAAGGTGGCTAATTACCGTCGGTACCATACTGGTAATTCAAAGGTTGGTAGATATTGGATCCCTATTGAGGACTGGCCTATTCAAATCCTAGAAAGGCAAAGACAAGATATCCAAGGCATCCTTCATATGAGATCCCTCTCTTGGTCCCATGAAAAAGATTGTTTTGGATGGAACAACACTACTAAGGGTGAGTATTCAGTTGCTCAAGGTTATTTGACCTTATGCCATAATAATCCCAACCATTCTTCCGACATATTTTCTCAATTGTGGGCTCAAAAGCTCTGGCCTAAGGTGAGGTTCTTTAATTGGCTTTTATTGCATCGTAGGGTGCTTACCGGTGAGCAACTTATGAAGCGTGGTTTTCATGGCCCTTTTAGATGTGAAATGTGTGAAGAGAATGTAGAAAATATCAACCATATTTTTATTGAGTGTACTTTAGCCTCCGAGCTATGGAGGAGAATGGCAACTTTACTTGGCTTACAGTGGTCCAATTTTTTCACTTTTGAACAACTTTGGAGGGATTGGCCTAATCAAGAGGGTGTTGATCATTTTATTAGGCAGTTAGTTTGGATGGGTTCTACCATTCTTCTTTGGAATATTTGGAATGAAAGGAACAACCAAATTTTTAATCAAGATAGGAAGGATATTCACTATATTTGGCAAAAGACCATAGCCAACTTAGTTGAATCAGTCCATCAACTCCTTAATCACCCCCAAAACTCCCACCAAAGATGGGATCAAGTGATGCAAATATTGAAGATTAAACCTTCTAAGGGCAACCAACTTAAAGGGAATGTGAGTATTAGTAAGATGGATAGGACTAGAAATTGGCAACCTCCTCCTAAGGATTTTGGAAAAGTCAATACCGATGGAGCCTCTAGAGGGAACCCCGGAAAAGCCAATGTGGGAGGAATTGGTAGACTTTAGATGGCTCCCTGGTTTTTACTTTTGCTGAGAATTTGGGTATTCTTTCCAATAACCTTGCTGAGGGGTATGGTATCCTTAGAGGCCTTCAGGAGGCTACTAAGGTTGGATGGGAAAAGGTGTTAGTTGAGTCTCGACTCTCAACTTATGATTAATCTCTTGAAGACTCCTTCTAAGAATCATAAGGTGGATTGGAGAATAAAAAGAATTATTGAGAAGATTCAGTTAATCCAGATGGGATTTTTGAAAGTTGATTACAATCATGTGGTCAGAGATCAAAACAAGAGTGCTGATGCTTTAGCTAATTGGGCTTTGGACAAAGGTGATCTTACTTGTTATGGCCACCCTCCTATATGGTGGGCTTCTCAAATTAGGGAAGCTCTTCTTTCTATCATTTCTTTGGATGGCTCCAGCTTCAAGGTACCTAGTTTCTTCTTGTTTTTTTTTTTGTTTCTCTTTGGTTCATTCAGTTTTTTTAGTTCCCTAGCTCATTCTATTCTTTATTTTGTTTCCTCCGTTGATTCTTGCATTAATAGTCTTCCTGGTCTAGATAGGTCATTGTTTTGTTCATTTTTTTTTCTTTTGTCTTCTTTGTTTTTTTGTTTAGTTTTTTAAGGTGGGTGGGTTCTTTTGTTTTGTTTTGTTTTTGTGTTCTTTGTGTTGTTTTTTGTTGTTCTTGTGTTTTTGTTGTTTTTTTTTTTTTATGTTTTTTGTTATTGTTCTTGTGTTTTTTTCGTTCTTGTTCTTGGGTTTCTCTTTGTTTGTGTTATTTCATTTTTTTATGTGTGAGTGTTTTCTATGTTTTTTGTTTTTGTTTATTGTCCGTTGTTGGTTGTTTTTATTTTTATTTTATTTATTTTATTTTTTAGGTTTTGGTTGTGTTTATTTTTCATGTTTTTTTTGGGTTATGTCTTTGTAGTGTTCTGTTGTTTTTGTCTTGTTTGTGTTTTGTTATGTGGTTCTTGTGTTTTTCTATGTGGTTTGTGTTGTGGTTTCTTTTATCTTATTGTGCGTGTTTGGTTGTGCTTTTGGTTTTGACACACTCAAGGAGCATGTTTTTTATTTTATTTTATTATTTTTGTTGTTATTTACTTTTTTTAATTTGGTTTTGTGTGTTTGTTTGCTCCTTGAGTATGTCAAAGGTGGTAGGCCAGGTCCGAGTCCTAGGCATTTTTGGTGGAATGGATACCCCCGCCTCCTTGGGTCTTACCCGAAAGTGGCATCCCTTTTGGGATGTTTTCCACAAATAAAAAAAAAAAAAATTATGAAATTTGAACAATTAGAAGATCAAAACAAATTTTGAAATTTATATATTTGTATTTTAAATAACATAGACTAAGAGGAGTTGCATGGTAGTTTATGGAGAAACTTCTTATGTAATGGAATCAATTCAGTCATTTAATTTCTAAGTATAATGAAGAATAGACATGCATTTGGGATGAAAGGCTTGTGTCTATTTTATACGCTCCATTAAAATGGTAAACCTTGTTTATATGATGAATGGTTTCTGAATTAAATTTAGTTTATAACTTTTCTTTACCATAAATATCTACCTATTCATATGCTTTTAAAAAAATATGTGTGTATTCAATAACGTAGAGAAAAGTTGAATATGGGTGAATTCTTTATTGGTAACGTAGTTATGATTAGTTGCTTAGAAAAACTTCATTTTTTAAATTAAATTCCCTATGTGTTTAAAATGTTTGTATATTGTGTGAGAAGCACTTGAAACAATAGTTACAATTTTATATCCTATAATAAATTTGAACCAACAATTGTACACAGTAGGGATTGCTTGTTCGATTTATGAAATAGGGAAGAATATGACTTGAATTAAGAGGATTTATCAATCCAAAATGGTATGGTAGGGTTGTTTAGAGCTTAAGTAGGAATATACTGTATAGTAAAAATATTCATGACGGTTTGAGAAAACTATCTAATACAATATAATTTAAAGTATTACTTGGTCTGAGTCTACAAACCGAGCCTAATTTTAGAGAAAAATACATTGGAAAATTGGTATAAATTAATGGAAAATCTTTTGTTAAGAAAACAATGGTAGTATAGTTTTCGAGAATAGAAGAGCCAATGAAAAATCAAAACTAGGGCTTGATTACTTAGAGGACTTGTTACTATAATAATTCTGTGTATAAATTAAGTTTAATATATAATAAATATGTCTTAAACATAGGTTACTATTATATGATAGTGTGATTTTGATATTATTTAAGTAAATTGTGCATGGTGGTATAGGTAAATCAGAGTGAGATTACTTTATAAGAAATATCGAGTGGTATTACTCACCGTATTTTAAATAGTGTGAATCAAAAATATTTTGAACAAAAACTCATTTAGATTATATACGAAAACTAAAAAACGATGTAGTTACAAACTTATTTATCTTATAAGGGTAGTTTGTTATATTTATTGGTTTCATAGAAAAATACCATAGCATATAGTAGGAAGAGAAGTGAATTGTAAATGAATTTTAAATGTAGCACCTACTTCAATGGTTATTGAATAAAAAGGAACCATAATTAAAATTATCTTAGTGAGTTGTAAGAATATTTGGTTTTCATTGCAATGTTTTCATAGTTTCTATGTCTTTTATTCTGTCTTAATGAAAGCATACAAGTACACAAATGAAAACTAGGAATCTTATAATATATATGGTAAAACTTATGAACGATAGTGAAATTGTATTCGGTTGCAAGCCTTTGTATAGATAAACCTTACTAAATGAACAAAGCTTAGATAAATATTTGGTTAAGATATTTCAAGATTGTGGGAAGGACAATCTTAACTCGCAACCTAAGGTTGTGGACATGACAACCTTAATATTATTTTAGGATTGCAGGAAGGACAATCTTGTGAGACAACTACTAGTGGTGTTTTTGGGTAGGCAATCATCATAAATCAGGGCTCTAATTGTACTTTTGATGAAAAAAGGTTAGAATGGGAGGTAATGAAGGTTTTTATGGGCATATATTCTAGGTTATCCCTGCTAGTGATGAGTGGTGAATTATGCTTGACTAGGTGTTACCGACAATACAATGGTATGTAATATCATGTTGGTTAATCAACACAAGTCATCGAGTGGTTACCAGGGTATTGGTAAGACCCTTGATGATGCCCCATGGAGGATGATTGATCATCTAGCTCGAGCATGTATGCGCTAAGTCTTACATGATATAAGTATAAGAAATGAGTTCATGAATTCATGTTAAGACATGGGAAAGTTATGCATCACACCTCTAGGTGTTGTGGGCCCTATAGGAAAAGAAAACCACTACCTAAACATGGGATCTCAGGTGGAGATTGAAGTTCAAAATAGGCAACTATACGAGATTTTTCCAATCTTGATCTCATGAGTATTTCGACTATAGTGGAATGACACTCATGAAGATGGATTTAACATGCTCATACTAGAAAATGAATTAGAAAATATTGAAATAAATAAAAAATTTCTCATATTGTAACCTCAGATGTTTGTGGGTAGAACATGGGTTATTACACTATCACTAAATAGTATGACAGAGGGTAGTAGCACCCATAATTCCAAACACCTGCATAACAAGAAGTGTGAGGATGATGGCTCCTTCCCTCTCTCTCCCCCTTATGATTTCGATGGTTTGTCAAAATATTATCATAGGGATAAATTTGTTGATGAGGTTTATGCCCCATAGGACATCCAAGAAAAAAAAGTTGTGTTTTTCACAATATGAAGCTTATTGACATCATTCAAAGGAATATTTGGAGCTCGCTGGAGATGGTTTTGAACTACTCTAAGGATATTTCTCGTATGGCTGCTATTGTTGCTCAAGAGGTGGGTATTTTGGGGTAGAACCATCTCAATTTCTCCACTTTGTATTTGTTCTTGGGTCTTGTTTTTTGGCAGTTTTTTTCTATTTTGCCTCTTAGTCTACTAGGGTGTTTAGTTCTGGTGTTGTTCACCTAGGTGGTGTTTTGATTGTATAGTGTAATATGTTTGAAGCTAGAGCATACTTTAGAGTATCATACCTAAAGTATATAGGTTCTAAATATTTAGAATTCATTTAAATATAGTTGCACCAAATTTACTATTTGAGAGGAAATCAATTTTGTTGTGAGAGCATATAGGGAATTGTTTAGAGTATTTCTAAACATAGTAGGAGCAAGTAAGATCTCCATAATAGTAGAGATTTCAAACTGATTGGAGTGCTATATAGGCATTGTAATTTCTTATTATTATGAATCTAATGAGCATATTTTCTCATTTTGGCATCAGATTAGGTTTTTTCAGATGGATCAAAACCTGTGGAGAGTGGTGTGAAGAGATTTGAAGCATGCACTTTGTTAGAGAAACTCAAGTGGCCAACACTCATCAGAGTTGCAAGGAAGAGCTTGAGTAAATAATTAATATCTCATGCATCTTGAGGTATTTGCTTATGAAATTTTAGGGTTGTTATATAATTTTATAAAGAGAAATTAGTCAAAATTGTAGGTTATTTGGAGGTAATTTGTTGATTTTATTAGCATTTTTATTTTTAAATAAAATGGTTGTATAATGTGTAATAAAGCGTATTTTCTTCTCACATTTTGGGAGAAATATTATTTATATAAAATAATAATTTAGACAAAATTTTAGGTCATTTGGATCTATATTGAATGATTTGTGTGAATATTGATTTTTCATCAAAAATCCTAGATCCGGAATTGTGATAAAAAGGGAAAGAGTAAATGATCACATATTTTGTACCTTTGCTAATTTTAATCTAAAATTTAGAGGGTTTTCATATTATTATCTCAGGAATATAGAGTTCAATTTTCAGAAATTTTGGAGTTGTATGGATTTATTTATGTGAAAAACATTAAGGTTGTCTCAAAAATACTCTAAGATCTAGAAAGGGAAAAAGTAAATTGATCATACATTTCTCATTTGTGTGAATATGCTTATGAGATTTAGAGGATTTTTAGATACATATATCAAAATTCTACAAGAAACATTTTAGTTTGTTTCAATAAATATTGGCCGATTTATGA
Source organism: Wollemia nobilis (assembly GCA_028583015.1). Taxonomy (NCBI): domain Eukaryota; kingdom Viridiplantae; phylum Streptophyta; class Pinopsida; order Araucariales; family Araucariaceae; genus Wollemia; species Wollemia nobilis. The sequence goes on along the minus strand of JAQPPZ010017000.1, from coordinate 3,851,780 downwards.
TAAATTTGGTACTTGAGACTTTGGTTAATAAAAAGAAGCATGTATTTTTGTAATTAGAGGTTAATTTTTGAGATATTGACTTAATAGGTTGAGTCAATTGAGTAAAAGAAGATTTGAAACTATTATTTATTGCAAAAAAATTTTATTAGAAACTATCAACATTATTCCAAAGTTTATTTTATTAGCATCAATGACTACCAATAATAATCTTCCCATTCTTGAATTTAATGGGTTAGATTACGAGTATTGGTCCATCAAGATGAGGACCTTAGTCATAGGCAAGGGGTTATAGGATATTCTAGAATAATTCTATAATGAAACTACATATTGAATCACCTTGATTGCCACTGATAGAACCAATAAAAATATTGTCCAAAAGAAAAACTCATTTGCTCTCTACCATCTCCAAGCAGCTTTGGAGAAAAACAACTTTCCAAGGATTGCTTCTTGTTCAACAACCCTAGAAGAATGGATAACCTTATGAGAAAGTTATCAAGGGAGAAATAAATTGAAGTAAATAAGGCTTCAAACCTTCAAGATATATTTTTAGAATATCAAGATGCAATATTATGAAAGAGAGTGAGATTATTGTGTGAGAGCGAAAGCCATTGTAAAAAAAATGCAAACCCTTGGAGAAGACATCAAAACTGAAGTAGTGGTGAATAAAGTGTTGAGAACACTTATTAATATATGGAACCATATTGCTATCATTATTTTAGAGTCTAAATATTTGTCTACTCTAACTTTTGATGCTCTAATTGGTTCTTTGATGTCTCATGAATAAATATTGCAGGGTGGTACATCTACAAGCTATGGAGGCAATGAGAAAGCATTCTCATCCAAATAATATGATAATGCATAAGGAATAGGAAAAGGAAAATTACAAGGAAGAGGCCAAAGTAGAGTCAAAGGAAGAGGATGAGGTAGATCAAGAGGTGGAAATCAAGGAAGAGGAGGTGATAAATCAAAGAAATCTTATTACAATTGTGGAAAGGTTGGTCACTTTACTAGAGATTTTTGGTCCAAGACTTCTCAAGATGGAAGAGGTTAATATGGAAACTATGGATAAGAGGAAGGAGCTTCTTCAAATATATTCCTCACCTATGGAAAATCATATCAAAATCTTAATGAAACTTGGAATTTTGATACCAGTTGTTCCAATCACATGAGTAGCAAAGACGAGCTCTTTGCTACAATGGATTACTCCTACAAATCAAAGATCAAATTGGGATATGACAAGGCACTACAAGTTGAAAGTATTGGAGACATGGAGGTTCCAACAAAAGAAGGCACCAAGATGGTAAATGACATCTATTACACCCCCAAACTCCAACATAATTTGCTTAGCGTTGAACAAATGAAGGAGAAGAACTATAGGCTTGTTTTTATGAAGGAAAATGTGTCATTTTTGATAAAAAAAATTGTAATAGAGTTATTACACAAGTACCTATGACAAAGAATAGGTTTTTTCCTCTTAAGTTTGGGGAACAATGAGGTGCTCAACTTGCTATTTTAGCTATTGCTAATCCAAGTGTTCTTTGGCACTTGATATTTGGTCATCTTAATTTTTCAAGGTTGAAGTTGTTGACTTCTCAAGCTATGGTAAGTGGACTTCCAAGAGTTGAAGAACACAAGGAGTTGAGTGAAGGATGTCCTTTGGGAAAGCACTCAAGATCAAATTTTCCAAAGGGACAAGCATGGAGAGCAAGCCATACACTAAAATTGGTGCATTCAGACATTTGTGGTCCAATGCAAACCAAAAGCATTGGTAACAACTCTTAATTTATCACTTTCATTGATAATTTCTCTAGGATGTGATGGATTTATTTTTTGAAAAATAAATATGAAGCTTTTGATTGTTTCATAGATTTCAAAAATAATATAGAGAATCAAAGTGAGTTTGTTTTAAAAAGTCTCAGGACTGATTGAGGAGGAGAGTACTCTTCAAATACATTTCTAAAATATTGTAAATATTATGGAATAAAAAGGTAATTCACAACTACCTAAATCCCACAACAAAATGGTGTGGCTGAAAGAAAGAACCTTACTATAGTAAAAATGGCTAGATCAATGTTGTAAACTAATCATCTAAGTAACATGTATTGGGTTGATGCTATTAGAACTATTGTTTATATTTTGAATAGGAGTCCTACTTCTAGTTTAGATGGTATTACTCCTTATGAAGGATGGTATAGCGAAAAACCAAATGTAAAACACTTTAAGGTTTTTGGTTGTCTTGCATATGCCCACATTCCTTATGAGAAAATAAATAAAATTGATCCCAAAAGTCAAGCATGTATTTTTGTTGGATATTGTGAGTCTTCCAAAGCATATAGTCTCTAAAATCCCAAAAAATATAAAATTGTACTCTCTAGGGATGTAATTTTTTATGAATGGGGAGAATGGGGTCATCAAAAACATTTTGTTGATGATGGATCTCATGATGCAAGTTCCTCTCAAGTGTAGCAAGTGTACGAAGTGCAGCCTGAAAATAGCAAAGGAAGTCCTCCAAGCCCAAGTATGAGTACTACTTCAAGTACAACATATGCTACTCCAAGTCCTTATCCATAAATATCAGTAAGTTCTTCACCTATGGATATTTATTCTCCATCTAGAGGTAAAATAACACTTCAAAACCATCCATATTTTCAAATGTTGGATAAGAATTTCCATAAAAGATACACTAGAAGTCAAGCTAGTGAAATGAATGCAGTTTTGAAAAGATTTGAAAATATGCATATGTATGGTGATGATGACTCCCAAGAGCCTAAGGGATATGTAGTCAATTATTCTTTAATGACTAGTGTAGAGCTAGAGCCATATAATTTTGAAAAATCAAGTGCTCATGATGTATGGTAAAAATCCATGAATGAGGAAATGACCTCTATAAAAAGGAATGATACTTTAGAGCTAGTGGATCTTCCTAAGGGAAAAAAATGTGTTGTATTTAAATGGGTCTACAAGACCAAATTCAATGTTGATGGAAGCATTGAAAGACACAAGGCAAGACTTGCATCAAAAAGGTTCACTCATAAGTATGGGATTGACTATGAGGAGACCTTTGCTCTTGTTGCTAGACAGGAGACAATCAGATCAGTAATTTCTTTGGCTGCCCACAAAGGATGGAAAATTCAGCACATGTAAGTAAAGAGTGCCTTTCTCAATGGGTACTTGAATGGAGAGGTTTTTGTCCAACAACCTCAAGTATTTGAAGAACAAGGTAAGGAGCACCTTGTATACAAACTAAATAAAGCATTGTATGGCCTCAAGCAAGCACCAAGAGCATGGTACTCACGCATTGATGGCTACTTTCAAAGGTATGGATTCACTAGGAGAAAAAGTGAACCTACCATCTACTACATGAAACAAGGTAAAGGTATTCTCATTGTATGCTTATATGTGGATGATGTAATATTCATGGGTAGTAGTGCTAATATGAATGAGGAGTTCAAACACTCCATGATGAAATAATTTGAAATTAAATATCTAGGTTTAATGCATTACTTCCTAGGCATGGAGGTACATAAAATAGATAAAGGGATATTCATATGTCAACACAAATATGCTCAAGATATTATCAAGAAATTTGCTATGGAGCAATGCAAGCCTGTTGCAACTCCAACAGTTCATGGGATCCAATTGAGCGAAGATGATGGAGCATTAAAAGTCGACAAGACCACTTACAAAAACATGGTTGGGAGTCTAATGTTCCTCACCAACACAAGGCCGAATATTCAGTATGTTGTTTCTCTTGTTTCAGGGTATATGACTAATCCATATGAACTTCATTTTCAAGAAACTAAGAGAATTTTGAGATATGTAAAGGGTACATTGGATTTTGGGATCCATTACCACAAATGTAATTCTATAAAATTAGTTGGCTTTAGTGATAGTGATTGGGGTAGCAATATAGATGATAGAAAATCTACATCAAGGAATTATTTTAGTCTTCGATCAGGACTAATTACATGGATTTCCAAAAAGTGGATTGTTGTAGCATTGTCATATATTGAGGCTGACTATATAGCAATAAAAAATGCTAGTACTCAAGATTTATGGTTAAGAAATTTCCTTGAAGAAATTGGAGAGCAACAAGTGGTCCTACAAGATTGTACTGTGACAATATGAGTGCCATCCAATTGGCACATAATCCTATCCACCACAGTATGTCAAAGCACTTTGACATGAAGTATCACTTAATTTGAGACATGGTGGAGAGATAGGTGATTGAGCTACAATTTTGTAGCACTTTGGACAACATAGCGGACATCTTCACCAAAGGAGTTGCGAAAGCTCAATATATAAGCTGAGAGACTGTCTAGTTAGTCCTTTCAACTTTAAGGGGGAGAACATTGGACTCTAGAGCATACTTTAGAGTATCTTCCCTAAAGTATATAGGTTCTAAATATTTAAAATTCATTAAATATACTATTTGAAAGGAAATCAATTTTCTTTTGAGAGCATATAGGGAATTGTTTAGAGTGTTTCTAAACATAATAGGAGCAAGTAAGATCTCCATAATTGTAGATGTTTCAAACTAATTAGAGTGCTATAAAAACATTGTAATTTATTATGATTATGAATCTAATGAGAATATTTTCTCATAATAACCCTCCAAAAAATCTACTTTATTGTATGCATAATTTTTCTGTAAGGATGAGATACTGCTACTATATCTGTGGATGCAAAGGACAAGTATTGTTACTAGCAAGGATAATGCAAAGGGAGTATGTCTTCTCAATGGGAATAATCATTACCCAATTCAAGTTAATTCAAGGGAAATGATGAGTGGTGGTGTATTCGCTAGTTGATAGGGGAAGATAACCCTAAAGGTAATGCATCCGCCAATAGTTCATGTAGATGCATATCATATAGTTGCATTTGTAGGAAAGTTTGATGTTTGTCAAATTGTAAATTTATGATGTTTGCTTGGCAATTAATATGCTTAAATGCATGGGAGCCATAGTTTTGAATAATGGATAAATGTGGAGTAATGATATTATTAATATTGTTCTAAGAGTTGAAAGGGAATATTAAAAAAAGGGGCATAGTAACATAATTAATAATTATATACATATATACAAACATATATATATATATATATATATATATATATATATATATATATATATGTTTGTATATATGTATATAATTATTAATTATGTTACTATGCCCCTTTTTTTTATATTCCCTTTCAACTCTTAGAACAATATTAATGTGTGTTTTTGGGAGAACTCATTTATTTAAAAATAATATATTGATATAAACCTATATATATATATATATATATATATATAGGTATATATATATATAAATATAAATATATGGATGTATTAAAACAAATAATGTTTGTTTGTTTTATAATAAAGCAACTAAAATATTATAAATAATAATATATTAAGATGTATTATAATAAAATAAATATTAAAAGAAAATTTTATTGCCTTGCATTATTTAAAAGGGACAATTTGGAAATAGTCAACATTTTTTTGGAAAAATCATTATTAAATTTGGTTTTTCTAAATGTGGATGAAAGCAGAATCTACATGGCATACTTTAAATAGGAGGAATCTCAAAATGAATGCTAGTGCTAGCTAGAAAGGCGGATCAATATTCTAAACTAGAAAGAGGAATATGAATATGGTATTATTGTCATGGTCTGATTTTTTTGAATAGGCACGGTGAGATCAAGGAAGGAAGACGGGCTTTGGAAGCAAGGAACGAAACCCGTATTTCTAAGTAAGTCTATTTGTAAATTCTATAATTTAAATTAATGTTATAGAATAAAAAAATGGACTATTATTGCACTATATGTTCAATTATGTGCATTGAAAATAGTTTGATAAACATATTGCAAACCGTGGAAATTTTGAGATCTTTCTAGGGCATATGTGGAAATTCAATATATGTGATATGCTAATTGTTGATAAGCTAAAGTTGAATGAACACTTAATGTTGCATGTGTTAAAAAGGTTTTGCTATGAAAATAAAATATTGAAGAATGGAATATCAACCAGAGACGAATAAAATTTCTTTTTGAAACTTGTATGCTATGTTGGAAAGCTTGTGTTATATTGCATGTTGTATTGGAAAGCTTAAAATATATTGCATGTTGTGCTGGGAGTGTTTTTATTGTATGCATGGTAGACATAGTTGCATGTCATGATAGATTGGTCATTCTGACCCTTGGGAAGTCACCGAAAAACTATGTCATGAAACTAAAAATATTTATGAATATAGCCAAATTACTTCTCTTACTATTTATTGGATGATTTTTCTTCTCTCAGGCATCAAGTACTGCATTTAATCTAGAAAATATTTATTATGATTTTTTCATTCTTACGAATTGTACTTAGTTGAACGATGAAATCAGAGCTACTAGAAGAACATATAAAATGTTGAAATTATGTATTTGTATTTTGGTATGAATAGATCCCAAGGAATTGGATGGCAGTGTTCTTCGAACCTTTTGATATAATGTAATTGTTTTTGTTGTTTATCTTTGAAAATGATAAGAAATAGACATGCATTCAGGAAGAGATATGTATTTCATATATATGTTGTATTTAATGAAATATCAATTGATATGAAAATTAGCCTGTGAATTATTATTATTAATTTATGTTTTCTTTCCAAAATAATGATCATATATTTCGTTATGTTTTTTAAATTCTATATGTATATGAAATTATTAAAGAGCAGATAGTTATGGGTGATTATCCTATGAAAATGTAGTTTTGTGTTGCTATCCAAGGATACTTTGGATTGCATGATGAAATTTCTATGTTTTAAATTGTTTCATCATTCTATGATTATATTGTTGAGGAGGAACGATTCATATGTGTTTTATAATCTCACTTATTTAAACAAATTTAGGACCAAATATTGCGTACAAAAGAGATTGCCTCGTACATATTAGGTAATAGGAATTTTGAGGGATTATTATTTTAAACATAAGATTTTCTAATCTAAACGAGTGTGGTATGGTTGTATTAAATTTTAGCTAAGTTAAACTAAATAGTTTAGAATAATCGGTGGGTTTAGAAAAAAATCCATCCGAAGGGTGATATATTGGATATGAATATATAATACAATATAGGATATAATTTTATTTGATTTCAATTTATAAACCAAGCCTATGTTTAGAAATAGATACATTGAAAATTTTGGAAATTTTTAATGGGAAATCTACTGCTAAGTAAATAATGATAGTATTGCTTTCAAATTAAGGAATGGAAGAGTCAACGTAAAATCAAAACCTGAACTAGACTATTTAGAAGAATTTATTATTATTATTATAATCTCATGTTTATAATTTGAAAGAGATATAAAGGAATGATGTCTAAATCGTAAGTTGCTTTCATATGTTAATGTGATATCGGGATTACTTGAAATAAGTGTTCATGACAGTATAGGTATTTGGATCGAGGTTGTAGTGTATGAAATGTCGAGTAGTATTACTTACCTTAGTTAAATAGTGTGGGCCAAAGATCCTTTAAAATACATATGAACCTATATTAGAGCTGAAATATCAAGTAGTTGCAACCTTACTTAAACTTATAAAAATTGTCCACTTTATACCGTGGCTATGTAGAAAAAATTTATAGTGTAGCTAGGGGTAGTGGTGTATGAATAAATTATAGAGTAACACTTAAACTAATAGATATTTAAATAAAAAATAATTTTATTTAAAATTATTATTTATGAGTTTTTAAAATTATTCTAAATTTGATGGTAAAGTTTCCATAATTTTTATGTCCTTTATTCTCTCTTAATGATAAATATACAAGTAGAAATATGGAAATTAGGAATAATATAATACACAGTAATATTCATGATCAATTAGGAAATTGTATTTGTTTGCAAACCTTTGCTTAGTCAAACTTTTCTAAACTTTCAAACCTTAGTGAAGCCTTTGTTAAAGATATTCCAGGATTGTTGAAAACATAATCTTAACTCACAACCTAAGGTTGTGGGTAGGACAAACTTATCATTAGTTCAAGATTGTGGTAAGGACAATATTGTGAAGATGATTATTAATGATGCTTACAGGTAGGTAATCATCACCATTTAGGGCTCTAACTATAGTTTTGGCAGGATAAGTTCATAACGAGAGGTAACAAAAGGTTGTATGGGCATATATTCTAGGTTATCCCTGCTATTAATGAGTGGTGAATTGTGCTTGAATTTGTAATACCTAAAACATGATGTTATGTGCCATCATGTTGGTTAATCAACACAAAACATTGGGTAGTTACCAGGGTATTGGTAAGACCCTAGATGATGCTCCATGGAGGATGGTTGATCGTCTAGCTTGAGCATGTATGCGCTAAGTCTTACATGACATAAATACAATACATGAGTACATGAGTTCATGTAAAGACCTAGGAAACTTATGCATCACACCTATAGGTGTTATGGGCCATAGAGGAAAAGGAAACCCATGTTTGAACTTAGATTTTCAGGTGGAGAGTGAAATTCAAAAGAGGTAACCATACGAGATTCAACTAGTCTCAATGTCTTAAGTATTTTAACTACAATGAAATGACACTCATGAATATGGATCTAACATGCTCCTATTAGAAAATAAAATAGCAAAGATTAAAAGAAACAAAAAAAATTCTCATACTGTGACCTCTGATAATGGACAACCAAGTAGGTAGACTTGGGGTGTTTGGACAACCAAGTGGGCATAACTTGGGTTGTTACATTTTGTATCAGAGCAAAGGTTACAAATATTTAGGCAATAAAATTTTAAAAATTCTATAATTAATCTAATTTATGTTGCCAATGTTTTCATATAAACTCAAAAAATTAACAAGGCTCTTTGTATTGTTGGGCATGCAATGGCATCCAAAAAAAAAGCTAGTTCCTTGAAAATATCTACGATGGTTCAGCGAGAAGGTTTGACCGAACATCCTAAAAGGGTCTTTCAAAACTTTATGAGGATCGGGGCTACAGAGGAAGCCATAGAACATCCTCGATAAATGAGGAGGAAAAATTAACCAACTGTGAAAGAGGATAAAATGATTTGAATGGTGCAATTATTGCAGGAGCAAATGACCCAACATATGAAACAAATGGAACAACAAAGTGCTCAAATGGCTAAACACATAGCTCAACAAAAAAACCCAAATGTTAGAAAACATGGAGCAGCAAAAATCTTAGCTAGCTCAACAACAAGATATGATTTCCCATCAATAGAAAACAATAGAAATTTTATCTAAATGAAAATAAACGGTAATAGTTGAGGATGAGATAACTATTAAAATAGGAAGGACAAAGTATTTTCTGAGTTGGAAAAGGATATGTGAAGACTTGATAAATCCAAATTTGATAGCAAAGGTGATGGGGAAGATGCTGAAATATGGTTGAATAGTGTGGAGGCATACTTTGTGGTTAGAACCCTTTTATCTAAATCAACAACTTTATGGGTAGTTATTTGTTTTACTGGAGCTACGACTGACTGGTGGGATGCCTATAGAAAAATTCTTAATGTGGAGGTTGTTTTTCATTGGGATACATTTGTATTAGCATTCAAATATAGGTTTCTAACATCGTAATTTTACCTTGAAATGATCACAAAATTTTCAAATTTAACATAGGGTAGTATGTTTGTAATTGAGTACTATCAGTAATTTGTGCAATTTCTCAAATACACACCTAAAAATGAGCAACTAAATGATATCAAAATTCAAAAATTTATCCTAGGATTACATCCAAAAATTGGACACTTGATTCTTATGTTGAAACATGCTACCCTAACTACTGCCTATGACTTGGATCGATAGGAAGAGGAAAAATTTAAGGCCAAGAAATCTTATTATCAAAAATCCTCTAAAAAGGAATAACCACAAAAAAATAAAAATGTGATACCAACAAAAGGAGATAGGATTTGGAGCATCAATCATGGTAATGGGAACACAAAAAGGTTTAAAAATAATTAGAATAGGTACTAAGGAAATAGCGGAAATCGAAACTATCGGGGTGGCTAAAAACATTTTAGGGATAGATTTGATAAAGGAGCTAACACACCAAGATCTGGTACTTAGGAAGATAATGAGAGAAATAATAAAGAGAGGGCACCACAAACTGGTTGTTGGATTTATCAAGAACCTTATTATGCTGATAAATATCCTTTGCAAGATAATAAGATAAAAGAAACTATGGAACCTACTCATAAGATATATGCAACAATAGGTATTTTCAAACTCAATGGTCAAGCAACACCTATCTTATTGAAAGGAAAAAATTATATTGTAAATATTTATATTTTGGTTGATTCAGGAGCAATTAGTTTTATTTCACCAAATATTTTCAGGGACATATTGGAAGAACCTATATTCATGGCTAATGAATGGAAGGTCGAGTATATGTCTGTGTAAACCTATATCGTTAATCAATTTCTATTTGACCCTCAAATAGTTCTACCTAAAGGATAAACCCATTGGCATTTATTTGTAGCTCCATTACATGCCTTCGACATAATTTTAGGTATTTATTGGCTCAAAGCACATAAAGCATTGTTAAATTTTGAAGAAATATGGATGTAATTCACTGATGATACTAAGAAAAGGATTCATATATACTACGAATGCAAATTAGTGGAACCAAATATTTTGACAGCAATGCAAGTTAAAAGAGCATTGATAAAGGGTAGTAGATTCTTTGTGATAAAACTTAATAAAAAGGAAGAAAATAAATCCAGAGTAAGTCTTTTCAAAAATTATCCGGTGTTGAATGATTTTAGGGATGTTTTTCCTATGGATCTATTGGGTATTCCTCCCAAATGGGAATTTGATTTAACTATAAAACTTTTACCAGGAGCAACTCCTATAGCTCGAGCACCGTATTAGATGAATACAATAGAGTTGCAAGAGCTCAAGACTTAGCTTCAGGAACTTTTAGAAAAAGGACATATTAAACCTAGTGTTTCATCTTGGGGTGCACCAATTTTGTTTATGAAAAATAAGGATGGAACACTAAGGCTATGTATTGACTATAGAATGCTAAACAAGATGATTTTTAAGAATAAGTACTCTCTACCAAGAATAGATGATTTGTTTGATCAACTTAAATGAGCCACAATTTTCTCCAAAATTGATCTTATAGTTGGTTATCATTAGTTGAGGATTCAAGAAGAAGATACCCATAAAACTACTTTTTGAACTAGATATGGCCACTACGAATTTACAATATTGCCTTCTAGATTGACCAATGCTCCAACAACTTTTATAAATATGATGAATAGTATGTTTTGAGAGCAACTAGATTGATTTGTTTTGATATTTATAGATGATATATTGATCTACTCCAAGGGAAAATAAGAGCATGATATTCATATGAGAATTGTTTTTGAAATACTTAGAAAAAATCAATTATATGGAAAACTATCCAAATGTGAGTTTTATGCAATCCAGGTAAAGTATTTGGGTCATGTAATTTCTATTGAAGGGGTGTCTGTTGATCCAAATAAAATTGAGGCTATTATTGAATGGCCTGTTCCAAAAACTATTTTTGAAGTATGAATTTTTATGGGTATGGTTGGATATTATCTCCATTTTATCCAAAATTCCTGTAAGGTAGCCTATCCAATAACCAATCTCCAAAATAAAGAAAAAGCTTTTAAATGGACAAAATGGTGTGAATAATATTTCAAAACTCTTAAAAAAACTAACATCAACACCTATTATTAGAATAGTAGATCCTAAACAACCATTTAAATTATGTACTAATGCCTCCATGGAAGGATTAGGTGGGGTTGTCATGCAAGAGGATGGTGTTATCACCTATGAGTCATGAAAACTTAAGAAACATGAATTAAACTATGCCACACATGATTTGGAGTTGGCTGCAATAGTGCATGCTCTTAAAATGTGGTGTCATTACCTACTTGGTAAAACTTTTGAGCTAAGAATGGACCATCAAATTTTAGCATATATTTGTGCTCAACCAATGCTTAAAACTATACAAAGGCATTGGAAGGAATTTTTGGTAAAATATGATTTTGGCATAGAGTATATAAAAGGAAAAGAAAATAATTTAGTATATGATTTAAGTAGAATAAGGCATATCAATGCTATGTTACACTATCAATCTACTATAATTTATCAAATAAGAAAACTACAAAGTATTGGAAACTGGTTCAACAAGATTCTAATAAAGCAAAGGAATTTAGAATCTAGAAATATATATTATTCTTCAAAAATAGAGAGGTAGTGCCTAACAATATGATACTGCAAGAGGCACATAATGCTACTTGTTTCGCTCATATGAGCTATGTAAAGATGTATGAATATATGAGAAAATATTATTATTGGCTAGGAATGAAAAATGATATCGCTGAATTTGTTTTTATATGTTTAGAATGTAAAAAGGTGAAGGTAGAACATCTACATCCAGTTGGACGCTTATTTTTGTATAACATTCCAAAATACAAATTGCAAGTTGTGACTATGGATTTCATTGTTGTATTACCTAAAAATACTTTTTAGCATGATGCCATTCTAGTAGTAGTTGATAAATTTACTAAAGTGACACATTTTTTACCTAGAAATATTAAATATGGAGCTTCCGTTGTAGCCCATAAATTTGGTAGGGAAGTGGTACAATTATACGAATTTCCTAAAAAATTATATTAGACAGGGATTCTCAATTCACATTCAATTTTTGGCAGACATTGCATCAGACATGGGGAATAAAACCCAATATTAGTACTGCTTATCATCTTGAGACATATGGACAAACATAAAGGGTAAATCAAGTATTAGAGGATATACTTTGCATGTATTATATGGATCATCAAACAAAATGGTAAGATTACATTTTTATAGTAGAATTTTATTATAATAATAGTTACCATAGTTCTTCAGGTATAGCTCCATTTGAGGCTTTGTATGGGAGTAATTACAAAACACAATTATCATAGAGTAATCCAGAGGATCGGGTGATGATCGGGCTAGATATAGTTAGAGAAATGGAAGACCAACTCAATGAAATTCGACAAAAGATCAAATAAGCCTCAGATCAATAAAAGAGTTATGTGGATCTTAAGAGAACATCAAGGGAATTCGTTGTGGGAGACAAATTATTCCTAAGAGTTAAACCTACCAAAAATTTAACAAATCCTCTAAGCTTAGTCCATGATTCGTATAACATTTTGAAATTGTTGATAAACTAAACCTAGTAGCCTACAAATTAGAATTGCCACATAATTTGTCAAAAATCCATAATACATTCCATGTGTCCCTTATCAAGAAATATGTTCCTAACCCCTCATATTTTTAGAATATGTATCACTTACATATGGATGATCCTTTGCACATTGAAATACGACTATTTAATATCCTTGGTTATTGAATGAAATAGTTAAGAAAGTGAAGTATTGAACAGGGCAAGGTCCAATGGGATCAATTTTCTAAAAAGAGTGCCACATGTGAGGATGTGGACATCATGAAAAGTTAGTTTCCATTATTATTTTTGAATAGTTGTTTGAATAGTGTTACCATCATGTTATAGTTCCATTTTGTATTAATAGTTATGCAATCATATCTTGGTTTGTGAAGTGTGATAAATATATCTATTGTTTGTGCATGTTTAGTATTTAGCAATACATGATAATTCAGTTTTGGAACATGTCGACTTATTGGTGTATTGTATTGATTTTCTATTATCCATGGTAATATTTTTTATGCTTCAATGGAAAATTAAAACATAGGAACTGTGTTTACTCTTAGGGGGGAAGTATGTAACAACCCTCCAAAAACTCTACTTTATTGTATGTATAATTTGTCTGCAAGGGTGAGATACTACTAATGTATCTATGGATGCAGGGGACAAGTATTGTTATTTGCGGGGTTAATGCAAAGGAAATATGTATCCTCAATGGGCAGAATGATTACCCTATGTAAGGTAAGTCAAGGGTAATTATGAGCGGTGATGTATTCACTGGTTGATAGGGACAAACAACCATAAAGGCAATGCATCCACCAACGGTCCATGTAGATGCATATGATGTAGTTGCATTTGTAGGAATGTTTGATGTTTGTTAAATTGTGAATTTATGATGTTTGGTTGGCAATGAATATGCTTAAGTGCATGGGAGACATAGTTTTAAATAATGGATAAATGTGGATTAATGATATGATTAATATTGTTCTAAGAGCTGAAAGGGAATATAATAAAAAGGGGCAGAGTAACATAATTTATATATATATATATATATATATATTAATGTGTGTTTTTGGGGGAACTTATTTATTTAAAAATAATATATTAATATATACCTATATATAAATATAAATATATGAAAGTATTAAAAAAAATAATGTTTGTTTGTTTTATAATAAAGCAAACACAATATTATAAATAATAATATATTAAGATATATTATAATAAAATAAATATTATAAGAAAAAGTTATTGCCTTGCATTATTTAAAAGGGACAATTTGGAAATAGTTGGCATTTTTTTAGGAAAATTATTATTAAATTTGGGTTTTCTGAATTTTGATGAAAGTGGAATCCACATGGCATACATTGAATAGGAGGAATCTTAAAACGAACACTATGTTAGATTAATATTTCATTCTTTGGGATATTTATCCTTTTACTCCACTAGGTAAAATAGGTAGTATATTGCATTATACTACATAGATTATTACATTTTATTTTTACTACTTACCAAGGAGATATTTATTGTTCTAAATATCTATTGGTAAACCTAGGTTAGTAACTAAAATATCCTAGGTTAGATATTTTAGATTAGTAGTTAGTTCATACTTATCTACCTAGGTTAGCTATTAGCATATTTGCTATTAGCGCATCTTGTTAGCGTTAATCATGCTCATTTGGTTATATTGTAACCTATATATATTTCTTAGATTTTTCTAAGCTAATGTTGATTATTGATTAATTTCATTATCATTTTGAGCGAGTATTTTCTCACAATGGTATCAGAGCTTTTGTGAAGACGTTGGGTGAAGCAAGGCACTACGCAAGGCAGGAGAGTCATTCCAAGCTGGACAAGGCACCATATTTTGTTCCATGTATTTGAAGGAGGAATTCATGATTTAATTGGTTATTAAATATTTTATTTATAACTTCTAAGGTTTCAAATTTTTGTTTTGAACCTAAGGCCTGCAATACTGGGTGTGGGTGTTAGACTCTGCACCCCCCAAAATAGGGAAGGCACTGTGGATCGATGACCGGAGTTGTTTTTCTATCCCATCCATGGGACCGCCCTCTTTCGACGACAAGGCCATCGAGGAGGGCAAGTGTGCCCTCATGCGGGACCAAGACTGGCATCCAACCGATCTGTGAGGGCAAACCCACCCCCAAACTGACCGATGATAGAGATCTAAGAGGGTAGGTAGCCCTTCAATCATCAATGACTAGCCACATAAGGGCATGACCACCCTCATGATAGCCTAGTCCCTAAAAGTAGGGACAAGCTAGACCGGCCAACTGACACAACACAAGACATTGATCATCTCTGACATAGGGGACAAACTCTGACCCGACCTAACATCGATGGAATACCCAATATGGACAACAAACTCATGGACCCTACACACAAATTCAATCGCAAAATCCTCGGACGTCACCTCGGGCACAAATATTGAGGCATTGATGTGGTAGACTCCAATAGAACCATGGACATGTGGTAGCTAGAATGACTCTTGAGGATCGAGAGCTAACATGTCAACCTGACCTATACTGACATGTGGCATAAAACCACTAGACGAAGAGTTGGTAGGCATGACCTACAATGTAGAGCTTATGTGGCAGTATGACGTGGAGGCTGAGTTGGCGTAAACAAGTGACATGGCATGATTAGCTAGCAAACAACTAATGTGGCATGAGTTGATAGGCTGGTGATGTGGTGATTTTCTATTGGTCCACATGGTGCATTCAAATACTTCACTATTTTCGATGGCAAAAACCTTGTCATTGGTCGATTTCTCGAAGGTAATCAATAAACCTTTAGCGCATTCACATTTTTAAATAGGCGAGAAGCACCCACAGGGTGCATGTAGGACAATAGTCCCAATTTTTTTATTCTCCCACCAAGTTAAATGGAAGGCTTCAAATTTATGGTGCCTTTCCTTCACAACCGTCGAGCGTTGTAGCCCAATTGGTGCTCCTGCATGCGGTAAGTCTGTCGATGGGAGGTCGAGATTTCGACTCCCATCAGGCACCTAACACCATTTTTTTTAAGTGGTGATAAAGTTATAAGGGCCATGGACATTATGAACAAAACCCTAATGTAATTATTATTTTTTAATTATTATTATTTTTAATTAGTTTTTACTATTTTTTTTAATAATTTAATGTTATTTTCTATAAAATCATTTTTATTTTTATAATAAAGTGATTTTTAAATAAAATAATTTTTATTATTAAGGAAATTATACTTAAATTAATTAGAATAAAATTGATAATTTAGAGAATTTTTTTTTGAAAGGGGGAGAACTTTATTTTTGTTTGCAATTTCCAATGAAAAGAGGGCTTTTTTTTCTCCTCAAAGGGGGATATAAGACATTTAATCACACCATTTGTTTTGCAAAATTAGGGAACCTACATTCTTATCAAACCTTGTTAATTTAGCATGCAATAAAAGGATCAAACTTGAATTCTTTCTTGCAAATTGTAAAACAAGAAGACTCCAAATTTTGCAAAACATCAAACTTCACATCATGCATTTGTTTTCTCCAAAGTGGGATATAAGACATAAAATTGCACATTTTTTACAAACTCGAGAAGAATTTGAAACCTTGGGTCCATAAAAACTACGTCATGTGTCGACTAGTTCTGGAAGCCTTTCAAATGCGGGTCGTGTGTCGACTTGTCTTGGAAGGAGTGCTCTATTTGTTAATTTTGCAAAATAAAGGGGGGAAGACAACATTGTACTTATTTTGCAAAATTGTAACACAAAAGTGAGGAGCACTTACAAACAAATAAAACTTGTTTATTTTGCAAAATCAGGAAAGATAGGCAATTGTTTATTGCCACATTATTTGCAAAATTGTAAGACAAGGAGGAGACAAAAACATATCAATTTTTTTTTGCACAACACAAATTCAAATTTTGTTGCAAAAATTAAAAGGTGCATTTTTTATTTTACTTAACACCTTCATTTGATAAATTAGGTGCATTTTCAGTTGCATCTGACACCTAGGTGATAAAAATTTTGTGGGCATTTTTGTTTGATTATTGCATTATTTCTTTTGCAATTATAAGTCATAGAATCAAGAACACTCCATACCCCAAAATTTCACTAATAAATTTGTGTTAACCATTGCATATATTTAAAAGCCAATATTCACTTGAAATTCTCTCCTACAAACAGAAACCCCTAATTCACTCTATTTATTTGGCTTAGTTTCCTCAAAATGATTATCCCTCTTCAAAAGGATTTTCAGGTAGGTGTCATTAAATATATTTTTGAGTGAATTATCTTTCGTCTCTTATTGTTTTGGCTTAATTTCCTCCTACGGATTATCTCTCTTCAAGATAATTTTCAGGCAGGTGCCATTAAATACCACTTGAGAGTGAAAGAAAGATCATATTAGTACAAATTGTAGGACCTTCATCATGGCAACTATAAATAAATACTTAAGTGATACACAATTTCTAAAGGGTCCTAACTATTCAGCATGGAAAACTAAGATGAAATCCATATTAACTATAGAGGACATGTGGGATTTAGTTGATGGCATTGAATCAAGACCCGCATCACCAAGAGTAGATCAAAAAACATGGGATAAAAAGAACAATCGTCTTCTCATGTTGATACTCCATGCAAGTACTGATGAGATCCAACCTCACATAAGTGAAGCTAAAACTGGTAAAGCTACATGGGATGCACTTAGTACCATTTTTGAAGGCAAGAATCAATCAACTATTCTAAACCTTCAAACACAACTTCATACACTCCATATGAAGTTAGGTGAATCAATAGAACTACTCATCTACATATTGGCAGATCTGAAGTCTAAGATTAATGCTTTAGGGGCCAAATTTGAAGACACCTTTATGGAGTTAGTCAATTTGTTTCAAACTGAGGAAGCAAATCAACTCCAAAGCGATGAAGTGTCGAACAATGCACTTTATTCAAACTATAAGGGTGATAAGAAGAAAGGAAACTTTAAAAAGGGAGGATCATCCTCAAAAGGTAAGGGAAAGCAATCTCAAAAGAGGTTTTTCTCACATTGTAAAAAGGACAACCATGACACCAATCGGTGTTGGTTCAAAAACAAGTAAAATAAGAAAGATAAAGTCACAAAATAGAAGCAAAACAAAGGCAATATTGCTAGTGAATTGTTTAGTTCTGATTCTAATTTTGGTTCATAAAGGCACACAAAGTGCTCATTGCTAAGACAATATTGTAGAGGGAAAACACATTTGTCACCTTGAGCAAACACCATTTCCTCTCTATATTTTTTAGGCTTCATAAATAGCACAAGTTTTTGTTTGAATAACTTGTAAAAAAGGGGTGTTTGTACCTCTTTTAGGCTTCATAAATAGCAAACTCTCATTTTTTGAAGTTCTTATAACAAAAGGAGGGAATTTTCTGGTGTAAAATTGCCTAGGAGGCAATACTTGTAAAATCCTTCACAAAGCTTCTTAAGTTGCACATATTTTGCAATTAAGGGGGGATATACTTTATTTTCTTCACAAATTTTTGTAAAAATAGAAGACTTATAAGGGTGCATTTTCGACAGTGACCAACATCTTAGTCATACTTCTTTCACAATATTACTCTTTGTCTTCACACCAATAAATTTTCTTATAGTAATATCATCATCCAACTGAATTGCATGGGTAACCAGCTACTGTAATCACTAGGTGTAGTAGAATATATCACTTCATACGAGGTTCATTCAATTTACAATATGAGTTTGAAAAAGATAAGGTAACTAAGGTGTCGGTCGCTGCCGAAAATGCACCCTTATAAGTCTCTAGTGCTAGTTGGAAAGGTGGAGGTATCTTTTAAACTAGAAAGAGGAAGACAAATATGGTATTATTGTCATTGTCTGCTTGTTTTGAATAGACGCAGTGAGAGCAAGGGAGGAAGAAGGGCTTTGGAAGCAAGGAATGATATCAATATTTATCAGTAAGTCTATTTGGAAATTCTATAATACAAATTAATGTTATGGAATAATAAAAAAATGGATTGCTATTGCACTATATGTTCAATTTTGTGTGTTTAAAATAGTTTGATAAACATATTGCAAACCATGGAAGATTTGAGATCTTTCCAAGGCAAATGTGGAAAGGTTGATATCTGTGATGTGCTAATTTTTGATAAGCTAAAGTAGAATACAAATTAATTTTGCATGTGTTAAAAAGGATTTCATGTGAAAATAAAATAATTAAGGATGGGATATGAACCAGAGACGAATAAAATTTCATTTTGAAACTTGTATGTTGTGTTGGAAACCTTGTGTTATATTGCATGTTGTATTGGAAAGCTTATAATATAATGTATACTATGCTGGGAGTGTTTTTATTGTATGCATAGTAGACATAGTTGCATTTCATGATATATTGGTTGCTCTAACCATTGGGAAGTCACTATGAAACTGCATCATGAAACTGGAAATTTTGATGAATATAGCCAAATTATTTCTCTTGCTATTTATTGCATGATTTATCTTCACTTAGGCATCAAGCACTAAATTTAATCTGGAAATTATTTATTATGATTTGTTAATTATTGTGAATTGTACTCATTATAACGTGAAATCATAGCTACTAGAAGAACATATCAAATATTGAAATTGTGTATTTGTATTTTAGTATACATAGATCCTAAGGAATTACATGGTAGTGTTCTGCAAACCTTTTGATATAATGTAATTGTTTCAGTTGTTTATCTTTGAAAATGATAAGAAGTAGACATGCGTTCGTGAAGAGATATGTATTTCATATATATGTTGTCTTTAATGAAATATCAATTGATATGAAAATTAGCTTGTGAATTATTATTACTAATGTATATTTTCTTTAAAAAATAATACTCGTCTATTTCGTTATAATTTTTTTTAATTTTGTATGTACATGAAATTATTAAAGAGCAAATAGTTATGGGTGATTATCTTACAAAAATGTAGTTTTGTGTCACTATCCAAGGATACTTTGGATTTCATGATGAAATATTTGTGTTTTAAATAATTTCATCATTCTATGATTATATTGTTGAGGAGGAATGCTACATATGTGTTTTATAATCTCACTTATTTAAAAAAAATTGGTACCAAATATTGCGTAGAGAAGAGATTACCTCGTACAGTATAGGTAATAGGAATTTTGGAGGGATTACAATTTGAAACATAAGGTTTTCATGTCCAAACAAGCGTGGTATGATTTTTTAAGATTTTAGCTAAGTTAAACTGAATAGTTTAGCATAATCGGTAGGTTGAGAAAAAAATTCATTCATAGGGTGATATATTGGATATCAATATATAATACAATATAGGATATAATTTTATTTGATTTCAATTGATAAACCGAGCCTATGTTTAGAAATAGATACATTGGAAATTATAAAAAGAATTAATGGAAAATCTATTGCTAGTAAATAATGATAGTATTACTTTCAAATCAAGGAATGGAAGAGTCAGCGTGAAATCAAAACCCAAACAAGACTATTTATAATAATTGCTTATTGTTATAATACCCTATGTATAAGTTGAAAGAGATATAAAGGAATGATGTCTAAATTGTAAGTTGCTTTCATATGTTAATGTGATATTGGGATTACTTGAAATAAGCATGCATGATGACATAGGTATTTGGATCAAGGTTGTAGTGTATGAAATTCTGAGTAGTATTACTTACCTTAGTTAATGTTAGCGTACTGTTCTATTTGTCGCTATTTATTATTTAGCGTACTGTTACAACTGTGTAACAGTTCCGTTTCGCCGATGTGCTAATCCCGGCGTTATGTAATCTTATTTATACCTGCTGCTGCTGAATAAAGTTTAGTTCGTTGAATCTCACATGGTACCAGAGCGAGTCGAGGGATGCCGTGGGGAAGCAGCTGAGGGAGATCTATATTTAAAAAAAAAAAAAAAAAAAAATTCTCTGCGCGCAGACGCAGCGGAGCCGCAGAAAGTCGCGACGCAGAGGAGGGAGCAGAGCCCCCGCGCGCAGGTTGTCGCAGACGCCCTGCGACGTCGCGATCTAGCCCGCGTGAGCAGGTGGCAGACGCCCGCGCGCGACAGTCCCCGCGTGCGACAGTCGAGGGACGGCGCGACAGTCCCCGCGCGCGACAGGCGAGGGACGTCGCGACACGTCGGCCTCGCCATCCGTGCGCGGCCTGCGACACGACGGACAGCGCGCGTGTCGCGCCATCCGCGCGCGGCCTCGCGCAAAAGGGCCGAGGGCCCCCCCTCCCCCCGCCCGCAGAGCGGGAATTCAAATTCCCACCCGCGCGGGAAATCGGAGGGGGTATAAACCCCCCCCTGCGGGACTGCGTCCGTGAGACGCAGCCATCGTGCAGAAGGGCCGAGGGCCCTCTCCCCCCACCTTCAAATTCCCGCTCACGCGGCCTGGTCCCCACCTCCCCCCATTTTTTAATTGAAAAATAAAAATAAATTAAACAACGGGCAAGAGCGGAAAGAAAGAAGAAAAAAAAAAAAATTCCGACAGAACAGAGGGCGGTTCGACGTAAACCCCCCGGGCGAAATTTTTTTTCGAAAAAAAGTTCCCGCTGCGACTTGCAGAGAGGAAGCCGAGCCGGAGGTGACTTCCTCTGCAGAGGGTGTTGAAAAGGGAGGTGACTTGCTGATTTTTCCGGATCAGCCCGCTGGCTCACGTGGTCGTGAGCCGTGCGGTTAAGGCTCAGGGAGCCTGCAGGTCGGGGGTTCAAATCCCGCCGACTCCCCTCAGGTATATATTTTTTTCAAAGTAATTTTTAATTATTATTATTTTTAATTAAAATTTTTAATTTTAATTTTTTTTTAATATAGTTTTAAACTTTATAAATTAAAATTTAATTTTAATTTATTTTTTTTTAAGTTTTTAAAACTATATAAATAAAAATTATTTATTTTAATTTTAAATAAATAATGATTATAAAAATTCTTTGTTAAAGAAAGCTTTTTAAGGGGGGATATTTTTCAAAAATCAAAGGGGGATAGAGAGTAATTTTTAGAAAAAATAGCAATTTGGCATTGTAAAAGGTGCATTTTCGGCTGTGACCGACACCTTGAGGGTTATTCTTGTGGGCAGTTTTTTCATGTTGTATGTTGCATATTTCATTTTTGCACTATAACATTAAAAACTTAAAATTAAAACACTCCCTAAGTCCCCAAAATATAAAACCCATCTGTGCAATTTATTTGCACTGCAGTGTTCGGTATTTGCGATACCTCTGGCCAACACTTACAGGTAAAGCTGTCGTGATTTTGCTACTGTATCCACCGCCTAATATAGCTGCTATAACAACGTCTGACCTTGTTCTCTATAAATCATCGGGGAGGAATAAGTATGCCATTTTTGCATTTTTTACTCCATCCACTACCCTTTATCGCACTTGTGTTTAGGCGTAAATCCTGACGAAGTATTCTTCATAGTGTTTAGGGGAAGTTACGCCCCACGCATGAGAAGAATCTTCTATGGTAGGTGCCATCAACAAGGCGATTCCCTTTCAGTACCGCTTATGTTCCACATATCGTATGATCTCTAACATTCACCTATAGTCTCCCTCATGTAAGGGCGGGTGATTTTTTTGTTGATCTTTCTAAATACCTATAGTTTCCCTCACGTAAGGGTGGGTATTTTGTACGATATATTGGCCTAGCAAAAGGTATATCGAAAGGGGGACCAATTTGGTGATATAAGGAACCTTCACTATGGCCGTTGTTGCAAAGTTGATGACTGATCCGCATCAGTTATTGAAAGGTCCAAACTATACACCATGGAAACATAAGATGAAGGCTATTCTCCAAATGGAATATTTGTGGGATATTTTTACTGGAGTAGCAACAAGGCCTTCACCAACAACAAGATCCACAGGTCCTTCAACAGATCAGATTGCTTTTGACAAGAAAGACAGTAGAGCAAAGGTGCTCATTTTGTTTGCTGTTTCAGATGAAGTGCAACCTCATATAGTTGATAAAGCAAGTGGTAAAGAGGCATGGGATGCCCTTAGAACCATCTATGAGGGGAAGAATGAATCCACCATTCTTCATCTTCAACAACAACTTCATAACCTGAGTTTGAGGTAGGGTGAAATAGTTGAACTCTTTCTGTGTAGAGTGTCTGAGTTGAAAGAGAAATTGAGTTCTATAGGAGATACTGTGGACGAAAAGCTTCTCATTTCACTTGTGATGAGAGCTTTACCTTCTTCATTTGATATGTTGATAACCTCCATCCAGGTGTCCCAACGACAAATTACCTACATCGAGTTGGTCAATCTGCTTCAACAACAGGAGGCACGCCAACTTCAAAAGGATGATTCTTCCAATACAGCCCTATACACCAACAGGCAGGGTTCTAGGAAGAAAGGTAATGGGCAAAAAGGAGGCAACTTTTAGAAAGGAGGAAATTCTCAACAGAATACGAAAGGAAAAGGCAAACAACCTCAACAGAATAAGAGGTGGTGCAAGATCTGTGAGAAATACAACCATGACACCAACAGGTGTTGGCATAAGAACAAGTAGAAAGGCCAAAACAAACCACAAAATAAGAACAAGCAACCCTAGGTGAATGTTGCTATTGAAGAATTTGACTCAGATTATGAATGGGCACACAAGGTGCTCATGACTACCACAGATTCCACACAGAGGGATCCTATTTGGTATGTCGATTCTGGAGCTAGTAAACATATGACTGGCGACAGATCGTGGTTTGAATCATTTGTGGCCAAAGAGGGAAAACCTGTCACAATTGTTGATGATAAAACCTACAGGGTTCAGGGAGAGGGTATAGTTTCAGTCACTCTTCCTGATGGCAAGTGTCAGATTGACAAAGTCCTCTATGTTCCGGGATTGGCCAACAATTTGTTGTCAGTGACACAAATCCTGGATAGAAATATGGTTGTCAAATTTCGTGTTGAGAATGGAAAGAAGTGTTGTACAATTACCAGGAAGGGTAAGCAGATTGCAATAGATTCATATAAGCATGGCTTATTTGCACTAGATGCTATCTCTACTCCACATGTTGCCATGACTGTCTCTACAAAGGAGGCAACTTCCCTATGGCACAAGAGATATGGGCATCTTAGTTCTGGCTACTTACTTGAGCTCAGCAAGTATGAGATGGTAAAGGGTATTCCTTCCCTTTCTGCCACATTGCCGGTGTGCTCCGATCGCTAGCGGGAAAGCAACGATAGAGTACCATTTGAGAAGAGCTCTACAAGAGAAAGAAAACCTCCGGAGCTAATTCACACCGATCTATGCGGTCCTTTCACACCCAACAGAGTGTTGGAGGGAAGAGGTACTTTCAGTTATTCGTAAATGACTACTCACGAAAGATGTGGGTTTTCTTTCTCAAACTGAAATCTGAAGCTTTCGCATTCTTCCAGCAGTTCAAGAAATCCGTTGAGGAGTCAGGAGCTTCTATCAAAACCCTCCGCTCAGATCGAGGGGGAGAGTTTACCTCTAATGAATTTTCTACATTCCTAGATAAGCATGGGATCAAGAGATAGTTAACAACTGCCTATACTCCTCAGAAAAATGGAGTTGCTGAGAGAAGGAACCATTCTATCATGGAAATGGTTTGTTGTATGCTCACAGGAGCTACTCTTGGGAAACAATATTGGGCAGAAGCTGTCACAACTGCAGTGTATCTATTGAATAGGGCACCCACAAAGGCCCTAAAAGGAATGACTCCACAGGAAGCATGGAGTGGTCGAAAACCCTCCATATCTCATCTACGTATTTTCGTGTGTCAAGCTTTCATGCACATATCGAAAGAGAAAAGGAAGAAGATAGATGAGAAAACACTAAGATGTATTTTTCTTGGATATTCTGAGCACTCTAAAGGATATCGGTCGATAGATCCTTTGACAAAGAAAATTCATATCAGCAGAGATGTTGTCTTTGATGAAGCTTTCACATCACAGAGCACATCTACAGTACACCAGGATATTGTGGAACCAAAGGAAGAGGAGATTCCTTCGTCAACACAGACAGGAGGTCCTTCTACATCTTCTTCACCACCACCAAAGCAGAATCCTAAATGGTGTACAAATACAATCAGAGATGCAAATTTATCCACTCCTCCCAATTTGAATTTGGATAGACCTCATACACGCAGTATGGCTCAAAAGGAAAGAGAAGCCAGAGAAACTGGTGAGGTTGATGATCTTTGTCAATATTTTGAGGAACTTTCTGTGACTCCAAGTAGAGAAGTTGAGGATATGGATATTGATGATGACAGGGCATTCATGTCTACCATAGATAGTCTTGAACCTGCATCAGTGCAAGATGCTCTCAGTGAGCCTCAGTGGAAGGCCGCTATGGATACAGAGTATGAGTCTCTGATGAAGAATAAAACTTGGAAGCTTTTTGATCTACTGCATGGAAAGAAACCTATTGGTTACAAATGGGTATACAAAGTCAAGTACAAGGTAGATGGAACAATTGATAAGCATAAGGCCCGACTTGTTGCAAAGGGCTATGCTCAAAAGGAAGGCATCGACTATGAAGAAACTTTTGCACCTACTGCTCGGATGACCACAATTCGGGTTATGTGTGCTATGGAAGCACAATATGGGTGGAAAGTTCACCATATGGATGTCAAAAGTGCCTTTCTTAATGGTGATATCCAAGAAGAAGTCTATATGACTCAGCCTGAAGGATTTGAAGTGGAAGGCCAACAGCAGAAAGTTTGCAAATTGGTCAAATCCTTATATGGTCTGAAACAAGCTCCTCGAGCTTGGTATATAAAAATGGACAATCACCTAATGCAAGCATGGATTTAAGAGATGTCCGTCAGATGCAAACCTCTATTTCAAGAAACAGGGTTCCGAGATAGTGTTGCTTGTACTCTATGTGGATGATCTCGCTCATTATAGGGAGTTCGAAGATATGATCTCTCATCGTCAAAAGAAACTTGTGCAAATATTTTGAGATGACAGATCTTGGACTTCTCCATTACTGTCTTGGTCTGGAATTCAGCCCGAAGGAGCACTCCATCAAAGTGTCTCAGATAAAAAGTATGCCAAGACATTGCTCGATAAATATCGCATGATTGACTGCAATCCAATGGCAACTCCAATGGAGAATGGACTTCAGTTATCATGATATGATGACTCACCTCAGGTAGATGGCACTCTCTATCGACAGTTGATTGGGAGTCTCATATATCTGACCAATACTAGGCCAGATCTCGTATTTGCTATAAACTATCTTTCAAGGTTCATGTAGGAGCCTAAGACTACTCATTGGAAAGCAACAAAACATGTTCTTCACTATGTCCGTGGTACTATAGAATATGGCCTAGAATACAAGAGGAACAACAAATTCTTCTTACAAGGATACACGGACTCCGACTATGCCGGATCATTTGATGATCGCAAGTCAACTTCTGGATACATTTTTCATCTGGGATCCGTTCCTGTCTCTTGGCACAGCAAGAAGCAACAGGTGGTTGCTATTTCATCAACAGAGGCAGAATATTGTGCTGCACATGAAGCTGTGTGCGAAGTGATATGGTTACGTCGCATTCTAACAAGTATGGGCCATCCATCAAAATCTCCAATACACTTGTTCTGCGACAATCAAGGTGTTCTGAACCTCGTCAAGAATCCAGTCCATCATGAAAAAACAAAGCACATTGACACACAATGTCATTTCATTCGAGAGGAAGTTCCAAAGCACCAAATTCAGCTTCAGCACATTCCCACCGATGCTCAAGTTGCAGACATTTTCACTAAGGCACTTGGACGTGTCAAATTTGAATTGTTTCGCAGCTCACTTTGTATTGCAAAATAATGTAAGGGGATGTTAGTAGTCTAGTATAGCTATTAGTTATTACATTACCCAAATAATGTAATAAATGGGGATGTTAGCGTACTGTTCTATTTGTCGCTATTTATTATTTAGCGTACTGTTACAACTGTGTAACAGTTCCGTTTCGCCGATGTGCTAATCCCGACGTTATGCAATCTTATTTATACCTGCTGCTGCTGAATAAAGTTTTAGTTCGTTGAATCTCACAGTTAAATAGTGTGGGCCAAAGATCCTTTAAAATACATCTGAACCTCTATTAGATTTGAAATATTGAGTAGTTACAACCTTACTTAAACTTATAAAAATTATCCACTTTATACCATGGCTATGTAGTAAAATTTTATAGTGTAGCTAGGGGTAGTGGTCTATGAAGAAATTGTAGAGTAACACTTAAACTAATAGATATTTAAATAAAAATAAATTTTATTTAAATTTATTATTTTTGAGTTTCTAAAATTATTTAAATTCGATGGTAAAGTTTTCATAATTTCTCTGTATTTTTTTGTCTCTTAATGACAAACCTACAAGTAGACCTGTGGAAATTAGGTATCATATAATATACACTAATATTCATCATCAATTAGGAAATTGTATTTTTTTGTAAACCTTTGCATAGTTGAAATTTTCTAAACTTTCAAACCTTAGTTAAGCCTTTGTTAAAAATATTCCAGGATTGTGGACAAGATAATCTTAACTCGAAACCTAAAGTTTTGGGTAGGATAATCTTGTCATTAGTTCAATGTTGTGGGAAGGACAATATTGTGAAGACAATTATTAATGATGCTTGCAGGTAAGCAATCATCACCATTCAAATCTCTAACTATACTTCTAGAGGGATAAGGTTAGAGTGGGAGGTAACGAAGGGTTGTATGTGCATCTCTTCTAGGTTATCCCTGCTAGTAATGAGTGGTGAATTGTACTTGACTTGGTAATACCGACAACATGATGTTATGATACATCGACACAAAATTTCGGGTAGTTACTAGGGTATTGGTAAGACCCTAGATGATGCTCCATGGAGGATGGTTGATCGTCTATCTTGAGCATGTATGCACTAAGTATTACATGACATAAATACAATACATAAGTACATGAGTTCATGTCAATACATGGAGAAATTATGCATCACACCTCTAGGTGTTATGGTCCCTAGATGAAAATAAACTCCCTGCCTGAACATAGACTCCCAGGTTGAGAGTGAAGTTCAAAAGAGGTAACCATACGATATTTTGTTAGTCTTAATCTCATGAGTATTTCAACTATAGTGAAATGGCACTCATGAAGATGGATCTAATACTAGAAATTAAAATAGAAAAAATTAAAAGAAATAATTTTTTTTTTCTCTTATTCTAACCTATGATGATGGACAACCATGTAGGCAGACTTTGGGTGTTTGTAAAATCAAGTGGGTAGAACTACGGTTGTTACATATAGGTTGTGGTATTCCTATAAAAACCCTCTTTCTTACTAATAGTACCAAAAAAATAATAAAATTAAGTAATTATTAAAATAATAATAAAATATTATTATTAAAGGAAGAAATTAAATTTTTAATAATGGCAAAGGACGATAAATGGCTACAAAGGAGTCCTTACATGTTAACAGAACACAACAATGAATAGTGAAATTAAATTTGTCTATGGAACCCCATCATTGAGAAGTGTAGGAGTTATTTTCAAAGATAATAATGATCTATTTATCTATGCATATAGACTATGTCATCCTCCATCTACTTTGAAGAGTGAATGAAGAATTATGGTGAGAAGATAAACAAATTATAAGGTATTGGTTATTATTGGTAATTTATACAAATGATTTTTTGTTATAAGAAAGCTTAAACATATAACTTGTAAAAATATTTGGTCGATCTAGACAAATTTGAAACTACTTTTGAATAAATTCTAATATAAGCAAACAACTGTAAAGGATAATTTATTCTTGAGATACAGATAAACACATTTTATAAAGTTTCTACCTTTAATTCAAGCTATAATTGAATTGATTAACTAAAAAATATGTAATAGGTATAAAAGCCCTTTATGAAATGATAATAAATATTGGTAGAATTAATTATGTAATTAGAAAGTAATACAAATATGTCTATTCATACAAATTGTAGTTTTAAATGTTTATGGAGGAAAAGAAGCTTAGAAAATATTGACATTTAGAAATACTTTTTTCTAGGGTAACTAGGGTTAAGAATCAAATGCCTTAGCATATGATATTAGAAAAAGGATAAATTTTACAATTAAATGAAGTTGTGTTTTAATTTTTTACATGTAATTAACCAAGTAAAAAGACACATAAAAACAAAAAATAAAGACATAAAAAATAGGAAATCGGTTTAAATCTCCTAGACAACCAGTTGAAACTAGATGGGTTTAATTCTCCTCAGTACAGGGGAAAGAAAAGGAGGTGTGTTATTATAATGTAAGAGGGATCAATAGCTATTCCAAAAAATAATGGTTGGTGTCACTGAGGAGGGACAAGTCTCCTGATTTTTTGTGTTTTAAAGAATTCAAGCTGGAGGAAGTAGCTTGGGAGACTATTTATAAAGTAGTGTGGAAAGAAATAGGTTTTGCAACTAATGAATCTATCATATCTGCAGGGGGATTGCTATTTTTTGGGATTGTACAAAATTTTAAGGAATTTTATTTCATCATCCAATCAAGTGATAAACATCCTTTTTTTGTGTAAATCAACAACAAGAAGGTGGGTGATGTCGAATATCTATGCCCCTAGCTCTTTCTCTGATAGGTTTTTGTTTTGGCTACATTTGCTTGAGATGAAAAAATCCTTTTTGAGTGAAGCTTAGGTATTTATGGGAGATTTTAATTCCCATTTATTTACTTTGAATAAGAGAGGAGGTAACAGTCTCAATGAAAGACTCTTGGATGATTTTTTTGACTTCATTAACAACCTTGAGCTACATGATTTAGATTCGAAAGGGGATAAGTTTACGTGGAGTAACCGTATGTCGGGAAACAACCTCATCTTAAGCAGACTATATAGGATTATTATGTCTAACTCCATTGTTAAGTGACATATCGTTGTCTACTCTACCCAGGGTTGGTTCTGACCATAATCCTTTAAGGTTGGAAGTTCATATCAAGATACTTTTTATCATGAGGTCATTCAGGTTCGAGGCCATCTGGTGTTCATATCTAGACTTTGAAAAGTGATTGGAGGAATGGTAGGGGGAAGATTCTCAAGGGGAAGGTATGGAAACATTTATCGAAAAGTTGAGTAAGCTTAGATTTAATCTCAAATTATGAAAAAAAAAATTGTTTGGTAATATCTTTAGAGAAAAATATTGTCTAATAGTTCAACTTAAGAGTCTTGAAAACTCGATGGAAAATCAAGGTTACTCTGAGGATGTTTAAAGGGAGGAGAAAGCCATCCTAATAGTCAAAAAGAGGAAGAGCTCTTTTGGAAGTAGAAGTCAAGGGATTTATGGTTGAAGTATAGGGATCGTAATTCTAAATTCTTTCACACTTTGACTTTGTGGTGTAGAAGTCATAACAGGATCAAGGAGATCATAAAATCTGATGGTTCTTCTACATCAAAAATCATGGTGATTAGAGAGGAGGTGGTAAATTTTTTCAATTATTTATTATGCTCAACTCTAGTAAGAGATATTCAAGTGGAGGATGAGCTTCTAGCATCTATTCCTAGGCTTTCCTCAGATGACGTGAATTCTAGTATCCAAGTTCCTTTCTTGGATGATGAAATTCAAAATGTGTTGAATTCTATGGGACCTCTTAAAGCTCCTGGTCCAAATGGATTTTCTTCGTTGTTCTTCCTAAATTTTTGGCATATTTGTGAGAAGAATTTGTGTAATGCTCTAATTGATGTCCAGAGGTCCATGTTGATTTTGAAGGCACTAAATTATACATTTTTAACCCTCATTCCAAAGAACTTGGTGGCCTTTTATTTTAATGAATACAGGTCAATCGACCTATGTAATACTATGTATAAAGTCCTCCAAAAAGTTTTAGCAAATAGAATTGGGCCTCTTCTTCTATTGTTGATTGACTCTGCTTATAGTGGGTTTGTGCCTGGTAGGCAAATTTTGGGTGGGACTATAGTGATTCACGAGTTGATGCATTCAATTATTAAAAGTTATACGCCTGATTTCCTTCTTAATTTGGATATGAACACAGCCTATGATAGGGTCTCTTAGCCATTTCTTTTTAGAATTTTGAGAAAATTAAATTTTGATCCTATGTGTATTAAGTTGGTGGAAGCTTGTATTTAATCATATTGGTTCTCAGTTGGTATTAACGGATTGTTAGTGAGTTTTTTCAAATCCTACCATAGTATCCACCAAGGTGACCCTCTTTCCTCTTTCCTGTTCATTTTGATGGTGAAATATTTGGGGTGGTCAATATTGCTCTATAAGAGAATTGTGGGTCTCAAACCTACCTTATCATGTAGACTGATCTCCCACTAGTAGTTTGCTGATGATACTCTATTATCTTGTGCTACCTCGATTGTTCATGCTAGAGGAATCAAATCCTTTTTATACAACCATAAGAGGGTAACCGATAAAAAATTAGCTTTATAAAGAGTAATATCTTCTTCATAAATACTCTTGTGGATCATCAGTGGAATATTTATAGAATATTGAATTGCAATATTGCTTCTCTTTTGGATTCCTATTTGGATCTTTTACTATTCCTTGATTAAATTAAAGACTCCTTCTACACTCCTGTGATTGAAAAAGTGCAACATAAGCTTACTTCTTGAAAATGGAACCTTTTGAGTCAAGTCGGTAAGGTTGTGTTGGTCCAAAGAACTTTGCAAAGTATCTTGATATATTTTTAATCACTTTTTAGTCTCCATGTAGATTAGCGGTAAAATTTAATAGTATTTGTAATTCCTTCATGTGGGCTAACCCAAAAATGAAAGGGAAATTCTATTTAGTGTTGTGCGAGAAGATTTTCCAAAGTAATAAATAAAGAGGTTTGAATTTGAAACGTGCGGCTTATATGAATAAAGCCTTGGTGGCCAAATTAGGATGGTAAGTGGCATCCAATGTAATCTCCAATGGATTGAGATCCTGAAAGACAAATATAACTTTAGCAATTTTCTTTTTGATGTCCTTTTCTATGGTGGTTCGATGTTCTTGAAAATTTTATTCAAAACCAGAGAGTTTTTAAGAGGTAATAGCAAATGGATGATAGGCAATAGAAATTTAGTCAACTTCTGGAATGAGGGACCAATTGCTTTTAGTTGATCAACATTTTTGAGACCTAATTCCAATTACCAGATATCATGGTATGGTCAAGGTGGCAGACTTCATATTGGTTTAAAATGGCAAAAAAAATTGGTTTAATATTCATCCTTTTATAGGGGATGAATTTTTTCTGCAAGCCTAGAGTGTTTTGGTGGGTGAGCTTCAACTTTATACTATTAGGTAGGAGTAGGTCGAATATAGGCTAGTTTGGGTTGGGGAAAGTGAAGGTTCATACTCTATAAAATCATCTTACGAGATATTGGACCCCGTGGTTGACTTCCAATTCCTAGCATGAAATATATGGATGAAAAACATAACCCCACAAATTAACATCTTTTTTGGCTAGATGTGAAAAATAAAATTTTGACTATCAAAAATTTTATGAAGAGAGGCTTTTATTTCGTTATAGGTGATTTCTCTATGAAGCGTATTGGGATTCAATGTCTCACTTGCTTCTCAGATGCCAGGTTTTTTTGGAGGTGTGTTTGTTTATTTTCAATTTTCTTAGAGTCCATTGGTTGTTGCCTAATTCAATGGTGGATTGTGTTATTTAGTGTTCTTATCCCTTTACTTCCCATGACTCAATTTATTTTGGAAATTTATGCTCTCGTATATTCTCTAGGATTTATAGAAATAATGAAACACGAGAGTTTTAAAAAATCAGAAAAAAAAATTCAAAAGAGTAAACACTAGTATCATTTGGAAGGTGGTGGAGAATGTGTCTTCAATGTTCAAGTTATTTGGTAGTTCTAAGTTTTTCTATCACCCTAGTGAGAAACAAATTGAGGATAAACTAGGTTTTTCTCCATTGACCAAAGCCACGTCAGTTCATAACCCAATAGTATGGATGAAGTGGCCCCTCTACCTATCGATTGGCTAAAATTAAATTTTGATGGCGCATCTAAGGGCAATCCTGGTATGGTCAGTTCTAGTGGCATGATAAGAGACAGTAATGGGAAGTTAATTTTAGTGTTCTTTGATAATATAAGTACCTAAACCTCTTATTTTGCAAAATCTAGGGTGGATTTCCAAGGAATTTTACTTCTAAAAGATCTAGGGATACATAATGATGTAATAGAGGTTGATTCCTTAAATGCGATTAAAATGCTCAATGACTTTGTTTAAGGCAATTGGAGGGTGTCAAATCTGATGGAAGAGGCAAAGTGGAACATTTGATCCTTGAACCAAGTTTCAATTTCTCATATGTTGAGGGAGGGTAATTCTGTAGTAGATATTACGGTGAATCTTAGTGCATCCTTCCTGAGATTTTTGGTCTAGTAGAGGGATTTCCCAGTTGAGGTGTTGCAGCGATCCAATGATGAGAAGCCTTAATGTTTGTTAGAAGGTTGTTTGAATTTTGAATTTTTGGAGTAAGACCTTGCGTGTCTAGGGTAAAATAGATGAGATCAACATTTTGGAAGGTGGTTCAAAGGCCTTGAAGAGTTGTCTGGGTCAGGTGGGGGAGATTCAATTCTCAAATTTCATGTGTCAGAATCCAGGTCAGTGTTATTTTTCTTCAAGAGATGCATTAATTGGATGTGTGGGGAATGGTGTGGTTGGGGTTCCAATGGTCTTTTGTGATCTGGCATTGTTTATTTACCAAATAGTCTCCATTCTAATCATTTCTTTGATTTTTTAGAAGCCTCATTGGAAGGATGACATATTTTCATATGTTTCTTTCTTCTATATCTCAAACCTAAGGTTGTTGGTTTA
The DNA here is from genome assembly GCA_028583015.1 of Wollemia nobilis. Taxonomy (NCBI): domain Eukaryota; kingdom Viridiplantae; phylum Streptophyta; class Pinopsida; order Araucariales; family Araucariaceae; genus Wollemia; species Wollemia nobilis. The sequence continues at coordinate 3,817,863 of JAQPPZ010017000.1, read as the reverse complement.
TGGGCCTATTTTTAAATCTGATGATCATTGGTTTTTGGGTTGGTTGATGTTGGTTTCTCCGCGGAATGTATTCCTTAATTTGAATTCCTTGTGTTAGTTCACTATCCATTGCATTTTTAGATTCACTTTGAAGCTTCATTTGGGAAAGAAGGTAATGCAGTTTCCAATGGTTTATTCCTGGATGGATTTTTTAGATCCCTGTAAAGGTTTCTTGATTTTTTTATCTTGGAATTTTTATATGCTTCAGTGGAAGGTTGTTAGTTCTTCGATTGCTTCTATTCCTTGGATTATGGACCTGAGTAATTTATGTTAGGTTTGGCAAGCTGTACCTTTTGATCTTGGTCTATTTTTTTATATCATCATAATTTTTTGAAGCTCTATGGGGATTGGTGGGACTCTTCGTAGTCTCCTTTCATCCATCACATGTCTCCTTCTTAGTTTGGCGAGTGGGAATATCTCTATAGGTGGTATCTTTGTGACATAGCAGGCGTTATAATAGATATTGGAGTCTCTGCTCAGGTGCCTTGTTTCTCTATGAGGAAGGAGTTTTGTGTGAGAAATTTGGTATGATTTTGCATCTCCTTAAATCATGAGTTCATATTTTTCCAGAGTTATGGGATTGGTTTTATGCTCTAGAATGTTATTGTCAATTTAAGGAATCGTAGATTTTTTTAAGTGTCCCCAATGGTGATTTCAGGAGTGTTTGGGGTTATCTTAGTATAGTATTCTGAGAGAGTATGTTGTGTCCTAAGATTGACTGATTGGGGTATGTAATTCTTTAACTCCTTTATTTTTCCCTAGCAATTGTTATCGGGCTATGAGTGGTTTTGTCTAAAGTCCTTAGACTATGTTGTGGGGGAGATTTTTTTGCAGAAGATGGGGATTCTATTAGAATTTTGTCAATGGGTAAGGCAAAATTTTATAGCCCCAAGTTGCATCAATCTAAAACCCATGTGGAATTGGTATCTTTTTCAATCAATTATGAGGTGAAATCAATTCTAATAAATGATGGTCTTCTGAATTGTATTCAAAAGTTTCAAAATAATAATATGCTCCTATCGAGGTCGATGGCTTCGACGTGGAATAAGGGTTGGGTGAGAGTGGGCAACTTGTCTTTTAATATTTCGACTGAATTGATAAGTAGGACCATGGGCCTTATGTTGGATGGAGCTTATCACAATAAAAATATGCATTCACTACTTAAGGATATTAGCTTCTTTTTTTATGTTGGATGTTTTTGTGGTAGATGTTAGGTTCCTTTGCACCAAGGATTAGCGTTATTAGTCTTCGAATAGGCCACCTTTGAGAATGGTTTGGTTTCTGAGGAGCTCCTAAAGCCTATCATTGATCACCTGATTCTTGTACCTTTTTTTCTTAAGGATGATTACGAGGGTTTGAGCAATGAAAGTGATGATCTGTACTCATTTTCAATGAATTTTGAGGTTGACAAAATCTCTATAAATATTTAGGTATTAGTAAAAGGGGTGAAAGGTAAAGAATCCTGAAGCAAAGTTTTAAGTAATAATTTTTTGAAGAACTCATCTAATGAGCTTAAACTCAGGCCTAAGATGATAGAGCTCTGTATATGAGAAAGGGGGAAGGTAGTGGTATGAGTAAATCCAATCATCTACTTTGTAATAGGAAATATGAGGAGGGTTCATATTCTATCTCTCTCCCCTCTAACTTGGAGCTCTTTCCCAAATATTTCCATAAGGATAAGTTGGTGAAAGATGTTTATTCCCCGAAAGAGACTATTGAGCAGAAGAATTTAGTGATCCATAATATACAACTAATGAAGATTAAACATCATGTAATTTGGAGTTCATCGATGATAGCAATTGACTACTCAGAGAAATAATCCAAGTTGACAGGTGATGTAGTTATCGAAGTCGATTAATTTGTTTAGAACTTCCTCGATTCTATTCTCATTTCTTCTAGTTCTTTGTTTCTCTCTGTTGGTTTTCTTTTATGTGTTTAATATTGTATTTGGACCATATCCATTGACGAGCGGTGGTCTCTTGTTAGTTTAGGTTTGGATTTGGTATTTTTTTTGGTACTATTAAAAGAATAGGGTTTTAACGGGATCCCACAACCACTACAAAGAAAGCTACGAGGACAACACAAATATAACAAACCTCAGAAAAAATCATAGGAAAACCAGAAGGAAAGATGGAAACCAAAGCACAAGGCATCAAAGGAAGGAGAACTGAGATAGTTCTAAACCAACACATTGAGTTACATTAGCTACCAAGATAGAAACAGTTTCAGTTAAGTCTTGGGCAAATTTCAATGTACTCCATATTTTACGCTGGTTCATATCAATAAGATTTAAATCCTAGAGAAAAAAATCTTTAAAATTATTAGACGCTTTGGGAGAATAGATTTCCTCCACATAATTCTCCTAGGGAATATCCCTTAGTAGAACATCAAGATCCGAGAGGGCCACATTAATGGGAGAGTCAGCTTCCTCCAAATTGCTTTGAAGCCTTTTAGACTTATTATGCTAAGTAGCATCAACACTAGCTGAATTCAAATCAGATACTCCAAGATCATCCACACTCGCCTTAGGGGCCAAATAAAAATTAACAATATGACCTGACGATTGTGCCTCATTTGCCTTTAGGTCCCCACCCCAAAACCCTCTGGAAGAGATATGGATCTTTTTAAAAATTTTCTCTAGGCCAACACCAAAAGTGAAAGAGAGAGTGTCCACACTATCATCAAAGTCAGTTCCAGAGGCTAACCGAGAACCACCACCAATAGAGTGGGAGTCCACCTTCAACTTGGGACCACGAACCAAAGGAACAAAATGATCTGCAAAAGACTTCAACAAATCATTAGCATCAAATCCATGCTCCATAGCAGCCTGTTTGAAAACCAACAGAGCCATGCCTTGGTGGATAGGGGCTTGACCGCGACCGACTTGGACATTGAGGAAGGAATTTTGCATAGACTGAAAGAGAAATAAAGGAATGTTCATACAGGCTTTACGTCTAAGGTGATTTAAAAATATTGCATGAAAACTCCTTATGATATCATAAGAAGGGTCCAGGGTAAAATAATCCATAATAACCCTCACTACATGGGTCTAAGGTTTGGCTTTCGTGTTGCTCCAACTTTCTTGGAGGTTTTGTACAAGGTTGTGAGGTCCCTTTCAAAACCCTCTTTCCTAATATCTAAAAAATAATTTATTGTAATTAAACATTAGATTTGTTTTTTTAGTTAAAAAATAAAATGAATGCATCTATGACTAATCTAATATTCTAAGTTTAAAATATTAAGTCAAAGCTATAACATTGTAAACTTTAAAAATAAGAAATATTTAATTAAAAATAAATACCATCTAAGTCTTCGATTTTATTTTCTATTATTTTAATTTTTTAACATTTATTATTTAACTTAAAAAGTGTAATTATTTGAAGGAATTTTCTTGCTCATGCATAATAATAATAATAATTATTATTATTATTATTATAATAATAATATTAATTATTATTATTATTATTATTATTATTAAAATAATTAAATATTTATTTATTAAATATTAGTGTTAATTTGGTTATATGAAATAAAAAACTATTATTATATTATATTATGATAACATAGTTATTTTAATTTGTATTATTTGATCAATATTTATATTATAGGTATAATCTATAACATAAATGATCAATTCTTATATGCTACATAGTTTAAGAAGTTGTTCTCCATAATGTGTGATGGGTCCTTGATTGTCATATGAGGATCTTCACCAAGGGTGATCCATCTCTTCTTCCAACCATAGCATATTATCATTTATGCTTTAATTGATCTTTAAAGAGTTTGCTTGTCTATTTGTTGCCCTAGCTTTAAAGTTATCCAATAAAACCACCTTTTGAAGCTTGTTATATTTTGTGACATCTTTTTTCAATACTATATATGGATCTTCATGCTCTAAATCATGTTTATTATAAAAAATTTTTATTATTGTGGAGTAAAATAAGAAGCTACAATGCTAATTAATTTGAAATTATTTGTGATTCTAATCAATATATATTGTAATCCATATTGATATCTTTTTGCATTCTTTGATTCTTTGCCATACAAAATCTTGCATCCATCATGTTCATGTAATTCTATTAGTACAATTACATCATTTGATTTAGCTATGGGCCCTAGACTAGAATCTCATCTCCATGGATATCCATGAAAATTTCAACTCATCAATGTTAAGTGTTCCGGTAGGTCTCAAATTCTTATTTATTTTGGTTTGCATGATATATAATGCATGTTTTCCGAATTTTCAACCATATATTTTTATATCCTCACTCCTTGTTATCTACCATATATTTTTATCCCCTCTTTGTTATCTTTAAGTTTTTCCATTCTACTTTATTGTATAGGAGTAAGATCCTCATCTAAGTAAAATTATCACTCCTACAACAATTCTTTATGTTGAAGAACCTGCCTTTTTATCTCCTATACTAAAATTTTTAAATCAAATTAGTCTATATCCCACGATTTTAAAAGCAGAAGCCAAGGTGGACCAGCAGATGTAGCGCTTAAGTGTGGTCGACATGGTCAATGGGCCCAGACTCCAAGGCTACACCAAGTGGTACGGTCAATGAAGCTTATGCATGGTAATGGCTTGGTGAACAACTTGCCATATAGATAGAGTGTGGAAGCTTATGCATGGTAATGTCTTGGTGAACAAATGCCATATAAATAGAGTGTGTCCGGGTTGATAAAATATTCCACTACATCATTCATGAACGTATCTGGGATTAAACCCTGTAGTATCACATCTCATGAAAACTACGGCTTTAGTTTCGACTAGGAGGGGATATACAGTTTGGTAGGAAACACCTCTAATACTTCAATATACTCCTGGATCATGTCTACAGTGGATTCACCACTTTATACTATATTTCATTTTCTATACGGGCATCCTATTTCAGTTGAGTGGTCTTCTGAAATAAGGCAAGTCATTAAACAGATCATTGTACAATTCGAGTATGCACCTTCAACAGTCTAGGCAGATGCAAAGTATGTATCTAGTATGTTTTCCCAGGTAATAAAACCTGTCAAGGAGCATCGTGGAATCTAGGATAAGAGAAATGTTGGATTTAGCATCTTTGAGAAAACTGTGAACGCTGCAGCATTGTCATGGTTAGAGGTGTCAGTTTTAGCGAAGCAAGTGGTCATTTGTCACATCAATCGGCTAAATGAACGTGTCCAACGTATAATATTTTGGTTGCACATACTAGAATGATTATAATATCTACTTCACCAAGATTGTTAGAGTTTGAAAAAAAATTAAATATCATTACGGTTGTAGGAAAGATGGTTATTTGTGATCATAATGGCATCATTAGACCAACAAAGCACAAAAATGCTTTCATCTGATGTCAACAAGAGAACAAAACACTGTTGGGCAGCCATATGTTACCAATGTTTGCATACTAGAAAGTATGTCTACCACTATGCTGAAGCATATTGTTATCATCAGAAGTCAGGAGGATGCACAAAGATGAATTTTGGCTGCTTGATAGCAGGTCTGGTTGCCGCACTATCACAATAGATGTATATGCATGCAGTAAGGACAAGAGACTTGTACGCTGTACACTTACCAGTGTGAATTCAATGGTGATTGAGAGACGAGAAACAACTTTAGAATGTTGGAAATTAATTAACTAAATTCTGGCAGCTCAAGCATGACATGGGGACAGACCATTCACATGCATCTTCGCCGCCGGGTGTGTCCTGTTGTCAGGTCCTCTGGTAGAAGAAGTAGGTGCAAAGTTATTGCAGTAGGTAGGTTCCAGGCTAGCCTCGAGATTCCCACCACCTGTCTGTGCTTCTGGAGAGCTCCTCCACCTTCTATAAATGCATGTTTAGGACCCTTATTCGACAATCTGGGTACAGTAGCACTAGGTTCCCTGCACACCAGCAGTGCAAGCTATTCGACTGCATACCAGCAGCGCAGTTGATTCGGCAGCCTAATCCTACCGCATTTTGTATGCCCAGCAGAGCCTATTATGCAGTTGCGATTTAGGCGGTCTATTTCGTAGGTGGCGTATGCCACAGTTGTATGCTCAGCAGAGCCCTCTTCTGTAATGAATCCGTTGATCAATAAAATGTTTATGTTTTCCCTCTGTCTGTGTGTGTTTTGCCTCTAGCGAGGTTGCCTTCGATCATGTTTTCTATTTAGTATTTTCGACATGGTATCAGAGCTTGGAGACAAGATTGTAAATTTTTCTTAAAAATTTCGTTGATGCTAAGGGTTTGTTCTGTAGATCAGAAGAGGGAGGCATTCAAAATGAATTCCTTGGCATGGTCGATTTTCAGCGACACTGGCGGTAGCAGTGGCCAGTCGAATGAATTATGTTCTGACAACATCGGTGGATTCTATGGTAGGCTCGACGATGGCGCCGATATTGTTAACCACCTGGTGCATGATTTATCCAGTGGTTTTGGTGTTTTTGACTTTGGAGATGTGAATTGATCCTTCGGAGGTCTCCTGTTCAATTTCGACGGTGGGTTCGATAACGACTAGTGAGATCTCGGTGGCGGCTCTTTTGGTGGAGGAATTGGTAATAATTCTTTGAATGCTCTGGTTGGCTTTGCTCCCTTGGAAGACCTAAGAGAAATCCTTCACGTTTACGGGGACAATGCGGGAACCAGATCGCCCATTTTGGGAGGTGGAGTTTTTTTTTTTAGCTAAGTTCTAGCCAATAGCCCGTGCAGTGCAGTCGGACTGCACACCGTTTTACCAACGTAGTCAGACGTTTACTGGATGCAACCACCCGATGTCGCAGATTTGAGACCACGTAGCCTGACATCGCAACACCTTCGTGTGCACTCGGGCGGGTTCATTAAAAATCAGACCAATAGAATTGGTGTTGCTGCTGGGTCCCAAAAAATTCTATGGTAGGAGCCTCCCGAGGCCCCGGATCTATACAAATCTCAAGTTCAACTCGAATAGAATGGATCCTCCCATGGGCGTGATGACCCCGCTCACGGTGTGGGCCAAGGATGCCCTCTGATCTATGAGTGACATTTCCCACCAAAGGAAGCGTTTGCAAGGCAAGTTTGCTACTGCGGGGAATCAAAGCTTTTCCAATGGCACTGGGCTGGAGATGAATTATTATCGGGACTCTTGTCCCCAGGCAGAGGAGATTATAGAGCAGCAGGTCCGTCTGCTGTACAAGCGACACAAGAACACTGCCTTCTCCTGGCTTAGAAACATCTTCCACGACTGCCTAATCCATGACTACTTTATTGAGTTGTGCGATGCATCACTTCTATTGGACTTGATGAGAAAGAGCGTGTCGGAGAAGGAGACGGATAGGAGCTTCGGCCTGCGCAACTTCAGGTATTTGGACACCATAAAAGAGGCGGTCGAGAGGGAGTGCCCTTGCCACGGGCGATGTCGACGAAACCCCTTAAGTCCGGGCCTCCACGCCCGACTTTGCTGCGCATCCCGACTACGAAGTTATTGACCTGCGTAGTCGGATGGCGCAACTTTGACCTGCAAGTCTTTGCCACCGCATGAAGACAAAAATCGCCTGATGTCGCATATATATATTGCGCAGTCGTATGGGGTTTAAAAACTTACTACAGTCTTCAAATTGGAAATCTTAGCGCACTCCAGCGGTTTCGATATTTTTTTTTGTCGTAGCTGGAATTTATATTAAGGGAGGATGTTGGAAATTAATTAATCTAAATTTTGGCAGCTCAAGCCTGACATGGGGACAGACCATTCACACGTATCATCGCCGTCGGGTGTGTCCTATTGTCAGGTCCTCTGGCAGAAGAAGTAGGTGCAGAGTTATTGCAGTAGGTAAGTTCCAGGCTGGCCTCAAGATTCCCACCACCTGTCTGTGCTTCTGGAGAGCTCCTCCACCTTCTATAAATGCATGTTTAGGACCCTTATTCAGCAATCTAGGTGCAGCAGCACCAGGTTCCCTGCACACCAGTAGTGCAGGCTATTCGGCTGCACACCAACAGTGCAGTTGATTCGGCGGTCTATTCCGTAGGTGGTGTATGTCACAGTTGTGTGCTCAACAGAACCATCTTCTATAATGAATCCATTGATCAATAAAATATTTATGTTTTCCCTATGTCTGTCTGCATGTGTTTTGCCTCTAGAAAGGCTGTCTTCGATCCTGCTTTCTATTTAGTATTTTCGACATAGAATAGGGTTAGAGTAAAATTTTAATCCTGCTCTAGTTGTTGATAAAATGCCAAATGTTGTGTGAAGAGATTATCTTTGAAACTGTTGATATTTGATTCTATTTCCTAAGCTAAGAGCAAAATACACATAAAATGCCAAATAATGCTCAGCTGTAGAATTACAAACACACAAAATAATATTGTACGACCACTTATTCGACAACTGGCATATTGTGTACCACGGTGATTGAATAACAAAATATAACTTAAACCAAATGTTGCATCCTCTTGAATTCTAGAAGCCTGAAGATTTTTTAGATCTTTTAAGTGTTTGAATATTTACATTAATGTCCCAAGTCTCTTATAGAAAGAGGTTGTAGACACCAAAACAACACCAATCCGATTATGTGATGACAAACACTAATCGAATTGACATACACAGCCCCTAGGGTAGCCCCTAGAGGTTAAAAAGTGGTCCTAACCACTCCCACAATAGTTTTGGAAGGTCAGAGGTCAATTTGGCACCTTTTAGGCACCCTGCTCCTTATTCGTTCCACCCTGGGACGATTACAAACTGGTATTCGTCCCACCCTGGGACGATTAGCAGTATTCGCTCCAAGGTGGGGCGAATAGCAGGTTTGACGGGCAAAAGGTCAAACCTTGACAAATGGTAGCTCAGATCCGCCACTTAACTCCTCCTTCAATGCATGGGAGTGCGAGTGAGAGTTTTTGAGCTCAAAGAGGTAGTCATGGAGGCCTTAATCAGGGAGGAATCTTCTTCCCCCTCGTAAGGCATGACGGCCAAGTGGCGCCTCTACATGCTCATTCACAAGAGACCCTCAGGTCTATAAAATGGTGAGTCTTCTCACCCCAAGAAAGGATAGAGCAGGAGCATTTGGAGCAATGGAGTGCTACCGAATTACATCCTCACCCATTATTTGTGCTTCTCACATCCTTGATCTCTCTTTTGGAAGGGAGGTTATTGGGTGATTATTGGAAGCGCAATCCGGACCCAAAACCCGAACATTTGGCCACAATACCCCACCCAATTTGTTGACACAACCCCATAAGAGGTTTTGGACCCATCCCAAGTGGATTGGTGCCAAAACCGAGCCCCAAACGGCGGGCGTCCTACCCCCGGGCGCCCCTGCACTACTGCAGTCCTAATCGCCCCACCCTAGAGCGATTAGAAATCTGTGGCAGATTTCCCTACTTTTTTTTTTGCATTTTATTTTAGGTCATCCATATATGCTGTCATTTAAATTTCATGTGATTTTGATGAGTTTTGATTGTGCTTTCAATGTTTCTCGCTTTCACTAACATACAGGGAGCATCATCGAATATAGGGTGATCGAGGCAGAATCTATAAAATCCGACCATCTGGGTCATCTCAAAATGCCCCATTTTGTCTAACCCCAACTTTGTAGGTGTTTTGGAGGTCCCTAGATGGGACATTTAGGAGGTCACCTACTAAAATTTTATGACAGTCCTAATCGTCCCACCCCGGAGCGATTAGAAATATGTGGTAGATTTCTCAACTGTTCCTTTTGCAGTGTGTTCCTGGTAATGTTTTCTTGCTTCTGTCAAATTTTTAGCTCATTCTGATATGTTTTAGTTATCATTTTAATTATTTTATGCATGCATCAATCGTAGGCCTTGGGGATCGCATGTTTCCCTCCATCCGCAAGTGCTACTAACCATTTACTATTTCTATGAATGCAGGATCTCGACACCGGAGGGGCAGCAAGGAACTATAGACGCATTCACGCAAGCGGCGACGATGTTTGGTCCGCCCATTTTCAATGTGGGCACGCGGAAGATCCCCAAAGGGGAATATATCATTTGTGGTGTAACAAAATTATGTCCAACGCTCCCAGCCCCTGAAAAGGGAGGAGATGCATTGTAACCCGATATCGAGCAAATTAATAAAATAAAGGGCTGCACTTTTACATTTGCTTTAAATCTTGTTTCAATTCATTTGTTTTCCCTCTTTTCATGCATTCTCTTTCGTAGGACTTAGCGTTACATTTCCCTTTTGTTTGCTTTCGTATCCTCGTGATTTCAGTGGCGATCACGGTGGGACCACTGTCCCCTGATTTTGAGATCAAATTTTTGATCAAAATTTGTGTGTTTTTGCTTGCAGGTGTCAATATTTCAAGCACTGGACTGCTACTCGTTCCACCCTGTGGCAAATACAGAGCTAGAATTGGTGTCACCCGGGGACGAATGGGCATTCGTCCCACCCTGTGATGAATATAGATCTATTATTCATCCCACCCAGGGATGATTAGCTCTCTGTGTAGTTTTAGAGCAAAAACTCAGAGGCATCCGGTTTGGGCAGAGGAAGAGGTAGGGGTTCTGAGCATCCTCTGTCATTTTTTATTTTCTATCTCTGTCATTTCATGTTTCTTTGCTTGCATAGGAGAGTTTTGCTGCATGTTTTTCTTTCTTTGCACAAATAAAAGGAACCCCACACACCATGTGGTAATTTAAACACCAAGGAGTTGGTCGTAAAACCCCAACCCTTGATCAAGACCAACGGTGGATTTCATCACCACCTTGGCTTGAATTTTTGCATACATAACCCCGATCGCTATTGTTGCTAGACATAAATCCTGATGAAAGCTGACCAAGTGTAGTTGGGGTGATTCCCAGTGCATGAGGATAAGTCTTCTATGGTAGGTGTCAAAAATAGGGTGATTCCCCTTTCGTACCGCCTATGTTCCACGTACCATTCTGCTCTCGCGTACCAATAGTTTCCCTCACGTAAGGGCGGGTATATTGAGAGGTTTGGTATAACGGCCTGGCAGTGGTATATTGAAGGGGTGACCATTTTGGGAGACATAAGAGCCATCATATTGCATGTACAACAACACGTTCTTTACAAAGCTTTCAAAACAAAAATCAAAACACACTAAACCAGATTTAGGGCACACCTTTAATCTATAAACGAGATAATCACTTCTTTGATTGTGTGGTTCCTTTTGTTTAGTGTAGAATAAAAAAATCATAAAGAAGATAAAAACCTACATAGCTTGTAGAGAGACACCACCATGGTGTACACCCGTAGCCAAGCCCAATCACGGGCAGAGGCTACAGAAAGTGTACAAGGGGGCACAAGTCACCTCCGCTATAGCCCCAAGGACTTGGTCATACCACCTTGGTGGCCTGACCCACAAGATAGTCCACATCATACCATGACGGAACGGGACTATAGAGGCACCCCTTCGAGGGGCACTCCCATTCAACATAGACCCTTTCAGGAGGAGTCCTTACATGTGGCACTCAACATAAATGGGAAGGCTCCCTTAGACGCTCGTTATGAGTGGCCACCATGCAATGAAGCGCTAGAATAGCATAGGGTCCATAAGGAGGGGCCACATGATTACATCATCCCTCCTCTACCCCTTATTACTGTCGAAAACAATAGGCCAAATCTAGAGCACAAGGCTCTTCAGACAGGGCGAGCCAACTCTGCCCGCCCCTTTCACATATACGAAAGGGAGCATGAGGAAGACCATTACATTCCTCAAGAGCAATACACAGCGTAGGAGCAATGCACCTCCACACCTGCTATCTATCAGGATCACCTACTAAGGCCAGAGCCTCGAGTGAATGTCACCAACCTCGATAGAGGAAAGTGACCTATAGAGATCTCGGATCATCACGACCGAGATAAATATGTAGGAGAGGCATCTAGGCCCCCTAGACTCAAGATGATGGAACAAATTGACTTGGCATTTGCCAAACATGCCACCCACCAAGCGCAAATCATGTAGCTTGAGCAAGACCAACAATAGTTGGAGCACCTGTATCGCCTTAGCAAAGAGCGCATTTAGTCTCAAACAGATGAGCTACTCCAGAACATTATGCCTGAGAGGGTTCCAACCCCTCGCACATAGAGGGAAAATCTATATGAGAGGCACAACCCCTTGGTGTGAGACAGGTCTCCATGACCTTACCAAGTGTTGCCTCCGAGACCTCCTAGACCTGAGCAGGAGGCCACTCCCAGAAACAATGATGGGCACCCTCCGTGGGCACCCACCCATGTTTATAGGTCACGCCCAAGAACTCCTCAAGAAGCCTATGAGGAGTATGAGCAAGAAGAAGAGTGGGCTGAAATGCCCTACCAAGGCAGAGGGGGTGCTATCCGGCCACCCCTCCATAGGCCTCAAGTTCCCCGCAACCCGTAGTGAGAACAAACCAAGGAGGAAGAGATCAAATATTTCGATGCATATAAAGCACTGCTAGAGTGCTTAGAGTCTATGGAGACCAAGACTTCTGGGCCCCAAAATCCCACTTTATGCCAGCTCTACAGTCACCCTGTGCATCCATCAGTGTCGGCACCCCCATACCCTGAACACTTTAAACTGCCCCAGTTGGAAATATTTAGAGGGGAGGAGGATGCCCAAGAGCACATGACTAGATTCTTGAGCCAATGCTTTGGCATTCAGGACAATGATGCTTTGTTGCTAAGAACATTTATAACCATGTTTGTAGGCCCTGCCTTGGATTGGTTCACTCAGTTACCAAAGCATAGCATCAGTAACTTGGATCAGCTAGTGGATGCGTTCCTCGAATGCTTCGCCTTCAACACCAAGAAGAAGGCGTCACTAAGTGACCTAGCTAGCCTCAGGTAGTATGAGGAAGAAACCATGGCGGCCTATGGAAATCGGTGGAGGACGTTGCTTTCAAAGCTACCTTACCTCCCTCCCATGGCTGACCTGACCCAAATGTTCTCAAAGAGCTATTTGAGGTCGATCTCCATGCTATTGCAACTACAGTAATATGCCACTCTTGAGGAAGCCCTGGTGCAAGCCAAAATCATTGAGGAGATCAAGATACAGGATGGCGAGATTGCCAAGCCACGCAAGAAAGAGTGGCCTAAAAATGCCAAAATAGGGACCACGCAACCAAAACCCGTTGCGGTCAATCAGGTTGCTATCAATGCACCAAAGCCTACACAAGAAACACAACCCCCAAAGGCTAACTATCAGGCAGTCCCTCTTGACAGTTATGAAAGAGAAAATCATCGGCAAGAGAAAAATTAGCAACGTCGCCCTAGGCGACAATTCACACCTTTCACAGAGTCTAAAGACTCCTTGTTTGACCGTTTGTCAATGACAAACTTGATAAACCTACCAGAGAGTCGACCTATAGACCCCAACGCACCAAAACCCAAAGGTTATAGGGAAGACTTGTATTGTAGGTTTCACCGATAGAAGGGACATGATCTTTATGCATGTTGGAAGTTTAAAAGCTTCATGCAAGACCTAATAGACAACAAGACACTAGTGGTGGATAATCCCGTGGCACCAAACAACCAACAGATGGAGGTCTTCAAAGACCCCCTGCCTGCCCATGATGCACAGGCAAAAACCCTACAAGTCAATGAGGTGACATATAATTGCCCCATGCAGGGGTATGTAGGAATGATAAGCATCGTGACTAGGAACAAGAGGTACCCAAGCATAGCTGCCCCCGCTGCAGCTACAGGAGAGGTTCCATCAACGTCACAACCTCAACAGCACCCTACACAACCTCCTCCACCTAGACCAGTGGCCATGATTCGGACCAAACTTACCCAAAGTTTGAGGACCACGTCAGCTAGGCTCTCCATCTACGAGCTCATACAACAATCATCACCCCATCGGGAGGCTCTAATGGAGATACTAAAATCCATCGAGTTGCAGCCCCACGAAGCAAACTCTTTCAACAACTTCATGGGACATGTCAAACGATGCACCGAGCTAGTCATCACCTTTAGAGAAGACGAGCTAAAATCAGTGACTGGTGACATGGCGGATCCACCCCTGCACGTCATTGCGTGGGTCAACGGGATTCCGTATAAGAGGGTATTGGTGGACACTGGCTCATCCAGTAATATAATTACAACAACGACATTGAAACACCTAAAGTTGCCAGCATCTCACATCATGGCCTCCACCTATACTCTTCGAGCATTCAATGATGTGATATGCTCGATGGTTGGCACAATTGTCCTGCCCATCCAGGTGGGACAAAAGACTATTCCTACATTGTGCCACATCTTGGAAGGTGAGATGGCCTATAATATCTTGTTGGGCTAGCCTTGGATCAGGGACATGAAGTGTGTCCCTTCAATAGCCCACCAATGCCTAAAGTACACATTCGAAGGGCAAGTGCATGTAGTCCCGATAGACTTAGAACCCTTCAAGTATTGCAATGTGGTACAGCTAATGCCGCAATCGACCCTTCCATCAACACATTTGGATTTTCAGTTGAATCCATCTAAATAGGGTCCGATTCCGCATACATCCCCGCTGTTAAGTCCATCAAACCCCCAGTCGGGTCCATCTTCATCATCTGGTCCTTCACCAATGATGCCACCTACGATGGCCACACCGAAGGACAATGGGAAGAAACCCCTGGAAGAGGCACCACCATCAGTCTCAACCATATCTATCGAGGAGATGCCTAGCCGAATGGAAGTCGAGATGCCTAGTTCACCCGACATGGAGTGGACTCAGGAAGAACTCCCATTCCCTCCCCCTCAACTGCCAACAATAACCGTTGAGATGGCCAATACGGGCCTGGGGGAGTATCTGGTATGGAACATTGTAGCAACACCCACAATTGAGTCCATGCAGGACATGGGGAGACCTCACCTCCCCATCGGTACTATTGTTCCTCTAGGCTACCCACCAAATCAGACAAACTTTGTATATGGGGGCCTCGATAATGGCATTGAACCTTACATGCAAGAAGAAGAATATGAAGAGCCCTTTGTTGAGGACGTCAACTATTTGTCCAACCCAGACTTTGCTTTGAGATATCTTGGCCAATGCAATTGGCATGGATATGGGTTGGGCCGATATGAGCAAGGAGTGCGCGTTCTTTGCCAACCAAGATATCAAATGCCATACGACAAGTCAGGAGTAGGGTTCAACCACCCCCTACCCCTGGACATCTTGGTAGAGAACATGCAAGGCCTAGGGATAGGCAACAAGGATGGGTTGGCATTAGATCCATATGCCAATCCTAACACAACATATACATTGGGGGATTATCTCCCATTGTTGACAACACACCTTGTTGACCTTGATAACCCTTTCCCTTTGATCGAGAAAGGAGAAAGTTTGAGAACTCACTTACAAGAGGGATATAGACAAGGTCAGGAAGGATCTTCGGAAGACGAGTCGAATTATGAGGTAGCACCATGGGACCCTTTCTGAATCGGATAGCAATCACTCACAAGTGACCCCCATGGATGACTACCAAGAAAGCCTCTTGGCAATGTTCCCTTTGGATGCTCCAATCGAGCAAGTGCCACCTCAAGAAAATTAGGTCCCCCCGTAGAGAGCGGAACAACCTCGATGGGACCATATTAATTTGCTCGAGCAAGACGAGCCTCACATGTCGCAAATAGTCATCGGAGCCAACGAAGGCTTGTGGATCTCCGATAGTGATTATGAAGATGAAACTGAGATGGCATATCTCAATCATATGTGGCAGCAACAATACCCCATGGATATTGATGACATGTTTGAACAATTAAACATGGGGCCAAGGCATAGGTGGCACCTAAACCCAACACAGTTGGACCAAGTGTTGCATCCGCCACTTTGGGCATACAAAGAGCACCTTCCGCCCAGAGACCCTATAGAGCCATCAGTGCCAAGGGTAGACCCTATCCTTCTATCCACACATAGGGCCAATCCATTTGTGCCAATACCCCTAGATCCAGATCCGGAGCACAAAAATCATCCAGGAAGTCCGAGTCACCACACCCATGGTAATGGAGACCAAAATCATTTCATCAACATGATCTCCATTGACTTAACCGCCCCCATCCACAATCCAACCGATCCAACATGGTCATTGTATCTAGACCTAGATGCCATAGAATGGGATCACATTAATTCACCACCATCCCCATCAAAGTATTGGCCTTGCGGTGGGATGCTTCATTTCACCCCAGGACCAACTCAGGATATCTTCCATGCTGAAGAGGGACCCAAAGTTCCTAACGTAGATTTGAATTCAGTGAATGATATCCACTTGATCCCAACTCCACACCAATTGGAGGATGGGTCCCACATGTCATATCAATGTAAGATTTCATCGATGATGACACTGCACTGTAGGCCTGGTTAGACCAACTTACGTTGCTTGATGAACGATGCGTCAATGCTCTCGAGCATTTGTGTATCTACCAAGAGCGACTTAAGAAAGCATACAACATGAAAGTTCACCTAAGGGACTTTCAAGTTGGTGACCTGGTCTTAAAATAGAACCAACAAAACTCTAACTTGTCACCCCATCTAAGGGACAAGTTCACGGCAAACTAGTTAGGTCCTTATGTAATTGATAGTAAAATAGGACCTAGAACATACCGACTAGCCTCTCTTGACGGAATAAAGGAACTAGAACCCTTGAAAATTAGTCATTTGAGGCCATTCCATATTTAAGAGAGATAGCCAAATCAAAAAGCTCCAAGGATTCTCATAATCGCTTGGTCAACCCCAAAAATGCCCCAAAGGTATCTATAAACCCTTTGGTCAACCCAAAAATCTCCAAGGATTCCCACAATCGCTTGGTCACCCCAAAAGCCCCAAAGGTGTCTATAAACCCTTTGGTCAACCCAAAAGCTCCAAGGATTCCCACAATCGCTTGGTCAACCCCAAAACACCCCAAATGTGTCCATAAACCCTTTGGTCACCCCAAAAGCTCCAAGGATTCCCACAATCGCTTGGTCAACCCCAAAACGCCCCAAAGGTGCCCATAATCCCTTTGGTCAAACCAAAAAGCTCCAAGGATTCCCACAATCACTTGGTCAACCCCCAAAATGCCCCAAAGGTGTCCATAAACCCTTTGGTCAAACCAAAATCTCCAAGGGTTCCCACAATCACTTGGTCAAAAACAAATATTCAAAAACAAACAAAAACAAAAGATAATCAAAAGTAACAAAAAAATTGCATCTCACTTCCATGCATACTCGTAAAAAATCAAAACACAAAAAATTTAGCTGCATTAGGCATCGCATACATACATTGCACATTTGTTGATCATACAAGTCAAGGGCACCATAGACTGTAATTACTCGGCAATTCCATCATTTTCCACATTTTTCCACTTTGAAAATAATCCATCAAAAATAAACGCCATTCACATTTTTCACCATATCATAGTCAGTTGTCTTCTAATGTATCTAGGGTTTTCGCCATTCAGTTGTCTTTAGATTTCTAGCCAAAAATTGTACAAAGTCAAACAGATTTTACAAAGGTAGAGTTCTACTTGGATCACACCTTGTTACGTAGCATCCCAACACAAGCTAAAACACATTAAAAAATTCCCAAGTTGTGTAAACGAAATATGAAACCTGCATAGCAGACTCGGTTACCATAAGCGAAAAGGTTATCTCGCTCATCCCCCTGTGCGAATGACCCCAAGAATGCTGAGAGTTGGCAAAAGGACAAGCATCTTCCCTACCCAATTCCCCCAAAATCCCAAGTTCTCAAAAAGTTGCAACCATCAAAAAATTTGCAACAGTCAAAACTCCAAAATTTGACATCAAAACCCACAAAGTGCATACATCAAAAAGCACAAGCAATAGTGATTCTCATCACTCAAAATTCCAATCCCTTGCTCAAAAGAAAAAATAATAAAAAAATAAACAATGATTTTTATCACTACATATAAGAGCAAGTATCCCAATACAATTGAAGAAAATAAGGGAGTCGAACTTGAATCCCTGGAACTCTCAGCATTCGAAAGGTCATGAGGTGATCCTCAGTACCGGTTTGGTGGATAGCCTATCGGTCACTGGTGGCAAACCTCCCGCATGACGATATATCTGTCACATTAAATTGTGTACAAATCAATGTTTGCATGTGGATGAGCTAGCTTATGGTATCCTAGATGGCACCGCAGATTAATCTTACTAAATACAACAAAGGAGTTAGTGGAGCTAATTAGGTGATCCTCAGTACAGGTTTGGTTGACAACCTATCTGGCACTAGCGGTATCCTGACAAATACCACATGAACGAACTCAATTGCACACACAGGGATGTGAAATAACTTGGTCAAACTCAAGTCCGATTCATACCTTGTTCAAAAGTCTTGTAAGATAAAAGTACGAGTCTTGGCTAGTTAGTTAAAACATCCGAGTCTCAGAAAACCTTAACTACATTCTAAACCAACTGTGATACATTCCATTATTACACCACCATAAAAAATATATACAAAACAAAAGAAAAATATATACATACAAAGTCATTTCATAACGCAATCACCTAGTACAAAAAAAACCATTAAGTCTTGTACAGTCTATGGTGCCACCGCCAAATATCAACAACTCAATTCATCCATTCCATATGCATACATCATATAATTAGAAACATTGCATTCACAATAACATATGCATACATCAATGTAAATACATGTGCATAAACTCAAACCATAACAAGTGTATAAACACAAAGAAAGTCATGTATATATATCATCAAAAAGGCCCTCAGGCTACAATAAAATGGTCCTCGGACCTCACCAAAAAAAAGCAAAAACTCAAAAACCCCCAAGCCTAGGGCGTCGGCCACCATGATCATGCAGGATCGATGCGACGGGAACTACCCTCCAGTGGTGTGGGTCCTATGGGACCTCTCAAGGCGGCTGCTGCTAGCCCCCGCATCATGCCCACTAGCGCCCCCTTCATCCAGTCACCTGCAATGAGAGGATGCTGACTGCTCAGTATCGCTGTCTCTCATTCGATGTGAAGATCCACCTCCAAGGAGCTCAGGTAACCGCCCATCGAGGTGGATAATCTCTGCCTCCAACTCCATCCGGTGTCGAACCAAATCCATCTCCCATCGATGGTACGTAGCCAATGCGTCATCACGTTGCACCAACTGAGTTCGTAGGAGATCCCTCTCCCATGAAGCATCTATGTCCCCATCCCGTCGATGGTACACAGCCAATGCATTCTCCCGCTCCACCAACTGAGTCCGTAGGAGATCCCTCTCCTGCAGAGCATCCCCGAGCTCCTCATCCCATATCCAAAGTAGATCCTCTAATCATGCTATCTCAGCGTGATGCCTCACCTCCATACCCTCTGGGACTTCTTGAGGCATAGGCATCTTCGGGACGACAGGCTACTCCGGCTCCCACTGCTCCGGGACATCCTACGTATCTGGCTGCTCCGAAATCCCAAAATCATCCCCCCAAAGCTATCAACCTCCACCATGTCCGCATCCTTGAGCGGAGCCCCCCAACCCTCTCCCGATGCCTCTACACCCTCCCCACCTGTTGTTGTCACCTATGGACCTCCTAGAGGCCCCTCGCCCCGCCATCACCGCATCGTCCACCACTGGTCATACTCTGCAATCACCCCGACATTGTCCACATCAGGGACATCGATCGCTACATCCGACTCCTCACCCAACGGCTCGATGATCGGCTAGGCCAGAGTCCTCTCATCACCCTGACGCCAATAGATCAAGGGCTCACCAGGAAATCCCTAGCGCACCCCAAACTATCAAGTCACCCGGACGTACGGGAAGTACTCTTGCTCGGTCCCATGCCACCCGATCAGCCATCTCCCCCTGCACACCCATCGAAGCCACTCTCCAGCCTCAAGCCAGGTTGGACAGTCCTAGTATGGCCGCTAGAACACATACCCTAGAGCAAGACCCGTAAAGGCATCAGCACCGACTCTGCCCCTGCTCCTTGGACCTCCACCATAGAGCCGCATACCCTATCTCCCTGTCCACCATCTCTGCCCGAGTAGTCCACGGTAAACCCTATGGCCTCTCCACAGCTATGTGCTGCCATCCCTAGCACTGCAATAGGTAGCTGCATCCAATCCCCTTCCGCCTCTAGCAATGGACCTCATACAACTCATCATAGATTTGTGCCAGTAGTGTCTGACCCCACCTCATAATCAGTGGCTCTAAGGTCGGACACTCAACCAGTCTGAAAACAACCTCCAGCAGGTTCCATGAGAACCTCGCACCCGAGGAGTCGGGAAGCAGCATGTTGGAGATGAGGGTCATCAGTAGTGCATGCCTCACCCCCAACATGCCCTTCTCTAGCCACCATCGTACCAAAATACTGCCAATCAAGCAATCCCCCTCTGCCCTCTCCATCGGACTATCCACCCCCATCTCCACCCCATGCCCGAAGCACCGTGTCAGCATCATTGTCCGCTGATCACGTGGAGTAGTCCGAATAGGAAGCCCATCTATCGAAATCCATAGAATCCGATAGACATCCTCAAGAGTCACCGTCATCTCCCCTATTGGGAGATGAAAGGTATTGGTGCGGGGATCCCATAAGCTGATCAAGGCAGTCAGATATGCCCGATCCCCCACCACAGGCTCTAACCGAGTCACATGCTTGAGCCCAAGGGCGTCAAGCCAATCCTAGTCCGTCGCAGTCAGCGCCTCCCGCGCCTTCGAAAACACCGTCGGCACACGGTACCGGCTCTTCACCACCTGAAAATAAAAAACAACACAAAAACATTAAAAACATGAAACAAAAAAACTATACAACAAAAACATTTAATAAGTGTACAGCTAAAACATTTGATAAATGTACAACAAAAACATTAACAACATGTACAGTACACACATTCAAAAAATCAAATAAACAATGCAATGCAAAAAACAAAAAACAAATTCAAAATAAACATTTGTCAGTTACCTAGGGTTTCTAACTTTAGTTACAAATGATAAATAAAAAAAAAAAACAAATTCAAAATACAAATTTGTCAGTTACCTAGGGTTTCTAACTTTAGCTCAAACTGATAAATAAAATAAAAAACAAATTCAAAATGCAAATTTTTCAGTTACCTAGGGTTTTTTAACTTTAATTAAAACTGTTAAATAAAAAAACAAATTCAAAATACAAATTTGTTAGTTACCTAGGGATTTTAACTTTAGCTCAAACTAATAAATAAAAAAACAAAACACAAAAACACATTTGTCAGTTACCTAGGGTTTTTAACTTTAGTTCAAACTAATAAATAAATAAAAAACAAATTCAAAAACAAATTTGTCAGTTACCTAGGGTTTCTAACTTTAGTTCCAACTGATACATAAACATACAAAAAAAAAAGTAAAACACTTTAACCTAGGGTTTTCATCCTAGTCTCAAACAATAAAAATACAAAAAACAACAATAAAAGTTTATACCTAGGGTTTTCATCCTAGTCTAAACAATAAAAAAAAAAACAAAGAAAAATACGGGTTTCATTCTAGTGTCAAACTGAAAAATACAAAATACAACAATAAAAGTTTTCAGTTACCTAGGGTTTGAACCTTAAGTTTAAAACTGAAAAACCAATAAAAAACACACACAAACAGTTTTTAGTAACCTAGGGTTTAACCTTAGTCTAAACTGATAAAAAATAGAAAACAACATAAAAACAATTTTTTTAAGCTAAGTTTTGGATCTTAGTTTAAACTAGGGTTTCCTTTTTAGTTTACAACAAAAACAAAATAAACATGATTTTAACTAGGGTTTCGATCATAGTTCTAACAAAGCAATACAAAGCACAAATTCAAACAAACAACAAACATTAAACTAGGGTTTTTATTTTAGTTTAATCAAAAAATGAAATACAAAAGAAAAGAATTACGGTTTTAAACTGTAACACAAAACAAGCAAAATAAAGAGAAGGGGCACTTACCGGTCTCGCTTCAGCTCCGCCACTTGATGATCCGGTCCGTGAACTCATGGTGTCCGAGAAATTCGACAGTGCTCCACTACGCGAACTCGACCTCCTCCTCCTCACAGCTCCAAATCGCCAGAAAAACAAAGTGCAAATGAGCCCAAAACCTAGTTTTGGCCCTTAAATAGGCTTTTAGGCCTATAATCGTTCCACCCTGGGATGAGCACTCTAGTTAGTACTCGTCCCACCCTAGGACGATTACAAAACTAGTATTCGTCCCACCCTGGGACGATTACAGAGCAAGAAAATAAAAAACAAAAAAAACTGCACCAAAATGCACAAAAAATAGCAATAAAATTGCCAAATAAGAGTGCTTTTGCACTTGACATTCTTGGCATACAAAACAGATGTCGGGGTCACAAATCCTCACTATCCTACTCCCTAATAAGGCTACCATAGCTGGACCGCTCCACGAGAGGATGAATTTTTGAGAATTTCATCCCCAAACGCCGTCACAAAAAGGGTTAAACCCACCAAAAATAGGTCAAATTGTTGGGAAACTGCATAAGCATTCAATGAAAAACAACTGAAGGCACCCTTACAAAAGTCATCTTGGGTCAAGCGACTCGTCGCTTTTCTCATGTCGGTCATTCCCTCATCGATTCGTCACTTGAGGGGGTAGTCACACTTAGTCACCAATCAACAAATACACACCCAATCAAGGAAATGGCATGCATTCAAAGAATCATTGACAAAGACAATCACGCTCCTGCTTGGGGCAGCAAACAAGCAATAATCACAAGCTGATCAAACACTTGGCATTCTAGAATCATGAACTCAAGGTTCCCATAGACAAAAGGTTGCGCCCTTTGCCTATTCATGATCGAACAATGTCCAAGATCAAGTAACACCTCACCAAAATAGGTTAACACTTGAATTAAGCTCCTTAGCTCGTCAGAAGCAAGGATTCAAGAATGCATGCCCTTTCCATACTTGGGGCATCAAAATTTGGTTAGGTTACTGAGAAACCCTAATCATTAGTGCTTTGGTTATCTATTTTTGCTCAGTGCTGCGCCTTGCACAATGCTTCCCAAAAAGGGGCATCTGTAGACACCAAAACAACACCAATCCGATTATGTGATGACAAGCACTGATCGAATTGACATACACAGCCCCTAGGGTAGCCCCCAAAGGTTAAACAGTGGTCCTAACCACTCCCATAGCAGTTTTGGAAGGTCAGAGGTCAATTTGGCACCTTTCAGGCACCCTGCTCCTTATTCGTTCCACCCTGGGATGATTACAAACTGGTATTCGTCCCACCCTAGGATGATTAGCAGTATTCGCTCCGGGGTGGGGCGAATAGCAGGTTTGATGGGAAAAAGGTCAAACCTTGACAAATGGTAGCTCAGATCCACCACTTAACTCCTCCTTCAATGCATGGAGTGCGAGTGAGCATTTTTGAGCTCAAAGAGGCAATCATAGGGGCAGTCATGGAGCCCTTAATCAAGGAGGAATCTTCTTCCCCCTGGCAAGGCATGATCGCCAAGTGGCGCCTCTGCATGCTCATTCACAAGAGACCCTCAGGTCTATAAAATGGTGAGTCTTCTCACCCCACAAGAAAGGACATATCAGGAGCATTTGGAGCAATGGAGTGCTTCCGAATTACATCCTCACCCATCGTTTGTGCTTCTCACATCCTTGATCTCTCTTTTGGAAGGGAGGTTATTGGGTGATTATTGGAAGCGCAATCCGGACCCAAAACCCTAACATTTGGCCATAATACCCCACCCAATTTTTTGACACAACCCCATAAGAGGTTTTGGACCCATCCCAAGTGGATTGGTGCCGAAATCGAGCCCCAAACGGTGGGCGTCCTGCCCCTGGGTGCCCCCCGCACTACTGCAGTCCTAATCGCCCCACCCCGGAGTGATTAGAAATCTGTAGCATATTTCCCTATTTTTTATTTTGCATTTGATTCTAGGTCATCCATATATGCTGTCATTTAAATTTCATGTCATTTGGATGAGTTTTGATTGTGATTTTATTATTTCTCGCTTTCACTAACCTATAGGGAGCATCATCGAATACAGGGTGATCGAGGCAGAATCTACAAAATCCGACCATCTGGGTCATCCCAAAATTCCCCGTTTTGTCTAACCCCAACTTTGTAGGTGTTTTGGAGGCCCTTGGATGGGACATTTAGGAGGTCACCTACTGACATTTTATGATAGTCCTAATCGTCCCACCCCGGAGCGATTAGAAATATGTGGTAGATTTCTCGATTGTTCCTTTTGTAGTGTGTTCCTGGTAATGTTTTCTTGCTTCTATAAAATTTTCAGCTCATTCTGATATGTTTTAGTTATCGTTTTAATTATTTTATGCATGCATCAATCGTAGGCCTTGGGGATCACATGTTTCCCTCCATCCGTAGGTGCTACTAACCGTTTACTATTTCTCTGAATGTAGGATCTTGACACCAGAGGGGCAACAAGGAACTATAGATGCACTCACGCAAGCGGCGGCGACGTTTGGTCCACCCATTTTCAATGTGGGCACGCGGAAGATCCCAAAGGGGAATATCTCATTTGTGATGTAACAAAATTATGTCTGATGCTCCTAGCCCCTGAAAAGGGAGGAGACGCATTGTAACCCAATCTCGAGCAAATTAATAAAATAAAGGGCTGCACTTTTACATTTGCTTTAAATCTCATTTCAATTCGTTTGTTTTCCCTCTTTTCATGCATTCTCGTTCGTAGGACTTAGCGTTACATTTCCCTTTTGTTTGCTTTTGTATCCTCGTGCTTTCAGAGGCAATTTCTATATTACTAGAAATGATAAACCAGGAATCAAATTGTTCTTCTTAAGTAGGCTCAAAGGCCTTACAATATCTTGAGATTGAAATTGAATATTATGTTGAATTACAGAGTGAATGTCAATAAAATTTGTTCACAGATGCAACTTGGAAATCTCAGAGGTTGTGTTTTCTTGATAGAAATTTATGTTCTTTGTATATTTCTCTCATAATTCTCTACAATAAATGGTTTTCATTGGTTCAAGAAAGTGGAGTGTAGTAGTTGTTTCAATATTACTGGACCACTCGATTACATAGAATGCTCATAGCCTTAAAGCATTGAACTAAATTTTGGTCGTAGATGTTTTGTTCACTTATAATAGATGGTTGTTCTCAATTATCAAAAATTATCCCATGGTAGTGTGATATGGTTTAGGAATATCCAAAAAATAGGTGGTCTACCCAATATTAGAGATATTTGAATTTTACAGTTCGTATGATGATTGACCATTCTCAGACTTCACAGGCTGACAGGTAACATATGAGGGAATTGACCATAGTTGCAATCATGGAGGATTTCATGGAGGCAATGATTTATCATTGCTCCATACAAAGTATATAATGCAATTTTGACACTGTAGGATGAACAAAATTAAAATGCATCTCCTGTTACTCTAAATTACAAGCTTGACGAAGTGAAGTTCATTCCACCTCAAAGTTTTGGAGGCCTAAACATGAATCATCAAAGCTTATATAATATCACCAAAACAGACAACAATAGTTATAAGGAAATGAGGACAACTTGAAGTAATAGATGGAAAATACATTTTTAAATAAATGCGACGGTGTAGGAATAGTGAAGTAATTAGTTTGGATCGAATCTTTCCTGATTTTAATAATCATTAATGGTGCTTTAAAATATACAAAGAATATTTATAATGAATGCTATTTAACATATTTTTAGTAAAGGTAAAAGGCAAAAGAAATGTAAACGAATGAAAACAAAGTTCAGTGGAAAATAGTTATTAAACCCGTTTAGCAACTATTATGAAACTAAAGCAAACTAAAAAAAATTAAATTATAAATAACCATTGATATAAGAGGAGAAGGTGTTTGAAGGCTTGGAGAAAGCAAATTTTTGAAATTAGGTTCTGTGGAAGAGCATCTCGTCCCTGGTTGTTGGAACGAAGGAATTTTATTATGAAGGTGCATTAAATAAATATCTTTCATTTTGCAATATATAAAAAAAATAAAAATATCAAAATTTGAAAATTCAAAACAATCCCCATCATTAATATTGGAATCATTCAATGGTTATTTCTCATGGCATGAATAATTAAACTCATATTCTTGGATTAAAACAATTATTTTATTTTTAATAATTGTTTTCTAATAAGAGTATTGAATAAAACATTAAAGCCTTGGGGATAATTATCGGATAAAAATTATTAGTAATTTTTTTAAAGTAAATTTAGAACAACAAACTTGAATTTTACCAATTAAAATTAATAAACAGGTCCCTAGTTAACAGTCATGTGCATTTTTGAGGTATCCAACAAACTTTACATTTTACACATTGATAAGTTTACAAGCATATTGAATACATCAAACATAACCTTGGGAAATTAATACAAATCTTCTAAGAGAGGATATCCTGACAGAATCCTGACTGTGGGTATTTTTCGTAATAGGATTAAAATATGACTCAACATAATTGGTGCTAGAAGGAGGGCCTAATTGAAGGTAATAAATCTCATTTTTAAAGTTTTAAGTAGTTCAAATTAAATTTTAAATTTTTTCGATATATGTTGCATTAGTGTTGATTTGCTATAAATCGGAAATATTTGATGGTTATGGGTAAATTATTGCTATTTTAATTATTAAAATACGATGATTTCACCTTAAAAAATTTGGAAATTGTGAATATTTTCATATTGCTTTGCATGATATATCTCTTAAATTATCAAATCTTGAATGAAAATTCATAATCTCAAGATCTAATGCTCTTGAAGACACTATTTTCCATAGCCTTTATCCTACAAAAAATATTATAAGGTCTAAGATTATGTCGGTTGTTATTCCATGTAGTAATATTTCATAACTACCCATTATCCTATTTGTTTCCCCACTTGTAATTCCAATGGTAGGGATTGCAACTTGGTTAGAAGGTCATAGTAGTCCTTTAAACATTATTGGAGCAGCCCATGACATTCCTCAAAATGTAAAAATGCATTTACCTAAATATAGATATGATGGAACTAGAATTTTTGAAGAGCATATTCAAGCTTACAAGGATACCTTTATTAGATTACAATTTGAACACGAGGATGTTGCTTGCAGAATGTTTCCACTCACTTTAGATGAAATTCTATATGATTGGTACATTAGTTTTCCTGCCAATTCTATTACACATTGCGCCTAGTTGGATATAAATTTCATGAATCAATTTAGGCTACCCATAGATCTTGTTGTAATCTACCATCAATTTGCTTCAGCCAAGAGAGAGCCTAATAAACCTTTGATATTGTTCAATACTCATTTCCATAAATTATATAATATGTCGATTGCTCCTTATACTCTTCAAGTAGTTATTGCCATTCAAATTTACTTTAGGGTATTGGACCCTTTAACATCTATGTTTGTAAGGAGAGCTCCTCAAATCACTATGCTTCCCATGGCATATAGTGAGGTTTTAACTGTGAACAACAGTTGATACCACAATGTTTTGGGATAGGATATTTACCTTCCATAGGACAGTCGGGTGCTTATAATCAAGTGCCTATGATAAATCAGTCTTTGTCACAACAAGTGCCAATGTTGAATACCATTACATTCAATAATTTAAATCCACCATAAAATCCTCCTACCACACCCACTTATCCTACCGCTCCATAATATTTAGAAAATTAATTCAAAACTCATAAAATATATGAAACAAGTACCCAGACCATGCCTACATTCTTCAATACAACACCCACTCAAAATTCATTAATATTTTATCAAAATAACTCAGCATTTCCACATGCTATTCAAAATTAATGTTTGCCAAATTTTTAGAATCCTACTACTTGTACAAGTAACACAACCAATCAAACTATTATAGGATAAAATAATGAATCCAAGTTTTAGATCAATGAAATACAAAGAGTTGTCCAAAAACTTAGTAGTGACATGGTTCAAATGTAGAAACAACTACCTCAAATTTAGATCAAGATAGGAATTTTAATTTTCATATAAGGCAATGGAACACTTATCCAAACAATGGAGGAGTGCCCAATCCTATTGCTAATAAAACCAACATCATTGCTAATATTTTGCATTTGTATTTAAAAAATTGGTTTAGGGTACATTGTACATCAAAACATAGTGAGAATGAGTGCCCTAAATTCAAAACAACCCTAGATATTCTACAAAAAGAGATGGATAACATGGAGATAGTTCCTAGTGAAGATTCTTCTCAACATCCTAGTACTAGCAAAGGGAAAGAAACATCACTAGTAGTTGAAAATTTTGAATCAATTGAAGAAGATGAAGAGGGGTATTATGGGTCTATAGAAGAGGAATTTCAAGATTTCAAATAGTTTAAAAAATAATATCATAATTATAAGCTTAGGAGTAAGACTAAAGCTTCGTTTACTTATTCTACTCCACTGAATGATACCATCATTCCTCGTGATACATAAGCTAGTAATAATCTCATACCTCCATCTAAATTTGATCTGCCCCAACACCCACATGCCAAACTTACATATAACATTATGGAGGATTTAAATAAAATAAAAGTGAATATATCTTTATTTGATGTTGCTAAATTGACTAATCAGTAGGAATTTTTTATGCAGGTTTTGATGATAAAAGCAAAAATGAATCCTATAAATCCATGGATGTGCAATATACCTCATGAAGGGACAAATGAGAATATCCTCCTTTTATCTTAATGATAAGAATTGCAGGAAGAAATTTGTGCAATTATCTTGTCGATTCAGGAGCATCGAGTAATGTCATGCCTTACATTGTTTATCAAAAATTAGGTTTGAAACCTATTCCTTCTAATAGAATAGTTGTGCAATTGGATTAATATGAAGTTAATGTGTTTGGAATGCTTAAGAATATTCACATACAATTAACCTTAGAACATAGGATACAATAGTACATTGATATACATGTAGATATACTTGATAGTTATGAAATATTTTTAATTAGAGATTGGTCTAGAAACTTAAACAAGTACATGACCACTAATTTTTCACATATGTGGCTACCATGAAAGGGTGTTGCTAACCAAATCTAAATTGAAAGAGAACCTATACTCAAGGATTTAATTACTGAATATAACAAAATCAATGAAATTCTTTACAATGAGTCTGAGTTAGGTGTTTACACTTTGGAAATAAAATTGGATGTAGGTGAATCTAAGAATAAAATACCATCTATTAATCCAATTAATGATGAAACTCTTGTTTGGATGCTTAAATTTTATGGATCTAAATCCAAAAAATAAGTGGAGCTAGTGTTGAATTGATTAGTATTAAAGGTAAGTCCTCTCTTATATCTTATAGATTACAATTTTCTTGTACTTCCAATACTGCAGAATATTAGGATTTGTTTTTTGGATTATAATTTGATTTAAAAAATAACATTAAATATTTAAAAGTGCTTGGAGATTTAGATTTTATTGTTAAAAAGGATAAAGTATAATACACATGTCATTATAAATGACTAATTTATTACAAAAATACAGTTAGGGATTCAATTGCTGAATTTTGTGCTTTCAATATTTTATTAATATCCAACAAGAACAATCGAATTGATGATTATTTAGTTGTTACAGTATGATCTCTTAAACCCATTGATAATAGAGGGCTCAAAAAAAAATTCAATTGAATTAATACCTTGTCCTTATATTCCTGATAATTTGAAAAATTTGTAGGCATTTGAAAGTGATAAACACATTTTCAATTTTTTAATTAATTCACGTGATTGATGAGGATGAAATATTGCAAGAATATGAAAACTAAGATCATGAGGTAACAAGGAAAATCAATGCAATTCCTAAAGGTGTAGTTTCTCTCGAAAATCATTTTGACATTTATTATAAAAGCAAAAGTTATAGTAAAAATTTCTCTCTTGAAGGATGCTTATAACTCTATTAATATTGGTATTAGTAAAGACACGCATAATCTACTTATAAGAGAAGCTTGCACTCATCATGAACAAGAAGTAACTGTACATGTTCTTAAATATTATGTTGATGTCATAGCATGAAGTTATGAGGATTTAAAGACATACAATGAAAACATCTTAACACATACTATTCCTTTGAAACCAGATTCAAAACCATTCAGACAAAAATAAAGACTTTTCAACCTGTTTTTAGAGCCTCTTATACAAAAGAAGGTAAAAAAACTTTTAGATGCAAAGATCATTTTCCTATCTAACACTCTACATGGGTAGAAAACATTGTACCAGTTATAAATAAAGCTAGCAAAATCTATTTGTGAATTGATTTCAGGAATCTTAACAAGGCTTCTCAAAAAGATAACTACCCTTTGTCTTCTATTGATCATATTTTGCAAATGGTGAATGGTTCTAAGATGATGTCATTTCTTGATGGTTATTCTGGATATAACCAAATTCTTATTGATCCTAAAGACAAAATGAAAACTACTTTTACTACTAAGTGGGGTACTTTTGCTTATAGAAGAATACCTTTTGGATTATTAAATATAGGTGCCACATTTCAAAGAGCTATGGATTATGCATTTAGATATCTAATTGGTAAATGCATTGTTATATATGTTGATGACATTCCTATTTTATCAAATAATAGATCTGATTGCATTAATTATTTGACAAACTTTCTTCAAAAATGTAGAGAGCATGGTATTTCACTAAATACAAAGAAATGCATTTTTGGATTCACTAAAGGGAAGATTTTAGGCCATGTTATTT
Organism: Wollemia nobilis; assembly: GCA_028583015.1. NCBI lineage: Eukaryota > Viridiplantae > Streptophyta > Pinopsida > Araucariales > Araucariaceae > Wollemia > Wollemia nobilis. The sequence continues at coordinate 3,787,316 of JAQPPZ010017000.1, read as the reverse complement.
AAAAATATGAAATTTCTATAGACCCTAAAAGAGTATAAGCTCTTTAGAAAATCCCTCTTCCTGATGGAAAAAAAATAATTAGGATCGTTTTTTGGGAAAATTATTTTTGTCAGAAAATTCATATCAAGACTCGTAGAAATTGTCAAACCATTAAATGAAATGCTCAAAAAATATATTAACATTAATTGGACATGTGATTATTGAACACTTTTTTGTCTATATTTTACTTTTAATACTAGAATTTTTATTTATTTTTTGTTAAATATCTTTGTTCCTTTGACTTGATTGTTGGATCTCTTATCACATATACGCATGATATGTTCTCCTCTAGTTTGTTTTGCATTTTTTGTTCTTTTGTAATCATGTTTGAATTATTGTTGAATTTTTTCTATGTGTGTTAGATTATCTTCATGTTATTTTCTTTGCTAACTTGTAATTTAGTTTGAACATGAAATCCATTTATAGAATCATTACTACTACACAAGCCCATGATAGTATAAGAATTAAATTCTACAATTGATGTCTTATTTGAATAACTTGATTGAAATTGTTTCTTATTATTCCATGATGAGTCTTTGTTGTTCCCTTATGATTGAAATTAATTCCAACAACTCATATTGCAAGGACCCTATGTGTTCTTCTAAAACTATTATTCTATCATGATATGAGCTAGCCATGGAATCAATTGATATATTTATGTCAATGTCACCTATTTTTTCTTTGTCTTCAGTGTGTTGTGAGTTTTCCATTACTTGACTCAACCTTTCTTAACAAACACACACTAAAATGTTTAGGATCTTAGTTTTTTAGACCTTAGCCTTGGCCCCACCAAATGTATTTATTAGAATTTCAAACTTTTTGACCACAAAATAAAAATAACAAGAGAATGAAAAATAAGGTATTTGTGTTAAAAGGTATTTTTAAAATTTTATCTCTATTTATACTATGTTCTTGTAACTAAAGAAACTATTGCACATGCACCTAGATCTATCAAATACACCTGGTTCTATCAATTAGACATCTGGTTCTATCAATTAGATTGGATTTTATCTTTGCCACTTAAATCTTCTTCTATATTTGAAGTTTATCTATATCATTTGAATCTACTTCTAACTTTAAATATTATATAGTTAATTCTATATTAATTATATCTTGATATTAATACTATAAGAAAAATTATTAAATATCATAGGAATTTAGGCAATTAACTCTTGAGAACAAGCACAAAAATTTCTTAATATTATTGTCATTTGAAAAAAATCAAGTTCCATCTAGTTTCCTATATTTTAAACAATTTTTAATCATTAATTTTTAAGTGTAATATTTGGTATTGAAAAAATACACCGTTTATAATTATAAATTTTAACTTTTCAAACTATTTGGTTTTAAAAAAGGAGACTTTAGAAAAAATTTCTTCAGTGGCCAGCCACCAAATTGTCCTCTTGGCAGGATTCTTGAAGTGACTTGCATCATGCTAACTTTCATCAATTATGTAAAGTGTTGTGTTTTATTGGTTCAATCAAGTAAACTCATTTCAGACAATGAAGTCCTAAAGTATTCATTATTACTCATCCAAATTATAATACCACAAAACCATAGATAATACAATTTCCTTTTATAAGTTGATATTTAATTTACAAAAATATATAAGACAAGGACATCAATTTTTAATTTAATATTTACAAAGTAAAAAAATATAAATATTAAAATTCTTCTATGTAATACATATCATGTATACTTGTTTTTATTTATTAAAATTATATTATAAACAACTATTTCAATAACCAATTATTTCTTAAGAAAATAGATAAACTTTTATCATTTTTTTTAATATAAGATAAATTGATCATCATATTAAACATATTAAATAGTTTTTAAAATAAGTTATATATGTATTCTATTGGGGATAACTCACATAAAAATGCCAAAATATTATATTTTTTGTTAGATAAGAATATCATATTTAACATACTTTTTTGTTATAAATATTTTATATATATATATATATATTTTATCAAATATATTCTTAACGAAGTGCTATGTTTCCATAATCAAATCATTGATATCATTTTCATTGAGAGATAAAATCTTACCTAGCTACTTGCTTTTAAGATTTTAATTTCATCATGATGAACATAAACACTACAATTGGCTAAATTATTTGCTATCCAATTTCATTCTCTATAAGTATACTCACATTTCCAAGATATTATCTCCAATAATAGATGATGAATATCAACATTAATACTATTTTTTATAATACCCACATCCATTTTTCATTTGTAACAATAACCATAATTTTTGAATCCCCCTCAATTAAAATATATTTCCATCCTTTTTCTATTGCAATTTTAATACCTGTAAGAAGTGACCTAGTATTTGCATAGTTGGTAGTTGAAGTTCCATATGATTTTGAGTAAGTGAGGAGAATTTCACCTTTATTATTTTAAAAACTCCGCTTCCACTAACTTTTAGTAGATTTTCTTTAAAAGCACCATCAAAATTAATTTTGATAAAACTAATTTTTAACATTCAAATATTGTAGTCAATTTATTGTCACCTATTATTTCACACTTAATACTTACCATAATGAGAATGATATGTATACATATTTTCTAAGAGAGGAAATAATATAGTTCCAAACTTGGGCATGATTTTTAGATTTAATTTTAAAAATTCTATTAGTCCTATCAAGCCATAACTTCCAATAAAAAATGTTAGGTCCAATACACAACTAAATATATAATACTTTAGATTTTAAATAATTAATCCAAAATTTCATCAAATATTTGAATATTGATTATTCTACCCAATATATTTTTATATTTTTATAAAAGTAACGCCATGTGATGTGATAAAAATGACAATGAAGAAGTAAATAGTCTATTGTTTCTAAATCCTTCCTACATATGGCACATCGAAAAGGACCATAATGTCCTCTTCTTTGTAGACCTCTCTTGTAATATTCATACTTTGAACTACTAACCAAAGGAATTTTGAGGTCTTAGGAAAAGTCTCTAGTAACCAAACATTATTCCAAGGAAAATATTTGGGAGTAGAAAATTTTGATTGACTAAATATCGACTATTTTTTTAAATATTCTAAACCAATTTATCCTTTCATACAAAATATGAAAAATTAAATTCTTGAATCATCTATTGAATTTCATATACAATTTGTTTGAGTTCCTCTTCTTCAACTAGGTTACTAATAAAAATCAATGATATGGAGTTGTCGCTCATATTAATATAGTCTTTGACATTTAAAAATTTATAAGTTAGGTATGCCTAATCCAAAGATTACACTTTTGAGTTAGAAATAAGAGAATAAGGCTTCAACCAAACATCAAACAAATAAATTACATAATTGCCCTCATTGACTAAACTTCTAATATAATATCTTCTCAATTATAAACCATTTGATATGAAGTTTCATGTATACAATCCTTTGGGAAGGTTATTTTCCATTTCATTACATAAGGAGAACCTATGTATATATTTTTGTATTAATATTAAAAGAGGGTTTTGAAAGGAGCCCCACAAACTTATACAACAAGTAAGCCCGAAGGCCAATTAAAGCACAAGATGACCTCCATAAGGGAGGTCCACCCAAAAGGACAACAAGGTATTACAAACCGAGGCAAGCACCCCTTGGGGAAGGGGAACCGAGGGAGTTCACACCATCCCCATGAAGGCAAGCTAGGGAGAAAAACCCAAACAACTCAGCCCTAAATAATAGCAGGACAATGCGGGGGGCCAAAAAATACCAACCCAAATAAATGCATCATTTAAAATTTGAAAGTCACAATAGGCTGCAATGTTCGACAAGCCCAGGTAAAAGAAGGGGTGACATCACTAGGGGACTAAAAGGGATAATCAAGGAAGGTAGGAATGTACTAATGGGATAGCATAATAAAGGCTAGTACACACCATAAAGTACTTAAACTTGTGGGTACCAACCAGATCACCCAGATCTCTAAAAGGAACCAAAATTTGACAAGATTTAAGGAGCTTCCTCCCTGATGCAAAGTACAATATCGATGGAAAAATCCCACTGCCAGATAGATAAGCCTTGAGAACGAACTCCCAAGTTTTCTAAGAGATCAACCACTAAATTTCCTTCTCTAAAAATGTGGGAGAACTCCATGCTAGAAAAGGAATGAGCAAGCCAAGTTACTTCATCAATTAAATTAGCTATTTTCCATCTTGGATGGGAAACTCCATGAAGCATGTTGATGATGGATAGGGAATCCCCTTCAATAATTATTTTTCTAATGCCAAGGTTCTTAAGATGCTCCAAGCCAATGAAGGTCACTCTAGCTTCAGCCACCATGGAATATTGGACTCCAAGGTAGTCCATGTAAGCCAGAATAAGATCACCATTGCTGTCCCTTATTGCACTACCCACACCAGCTAAGCCAGGGTTGCCTTTAGAGGTACCATCAAAGTTAAGTTTGAACCACCCAATGGGTGGTAGAGACCAACAAACCTCCCTCCTCGGGTCAGGAGCAGGAGGGGGGTGGGCTAACGACACAAAACCAAGTCGTTCTTCCAAAAACCGCTCACTTGGGGAGAGCACCAAAATTAATTTCGAAGGATTCAAATTGTTGAGAGTCGAAGACACATTTTTTGACACCTTCCATAGAATCTTGAGGCTGATTTGGGTGATATTGTTTTCCACTTCTTTGAATGCCCTTGAGTTCCTTTCCTTCCACACTCCCCAGAAGGAGTGTGGGAGGAGAAATTTCCAAAAATATTTAAGCTAAGAAGAAAGAAAGGGTGACTTCCATTGGATGACATAGTCCATTAAGGAATTAGGAAACACCCATGCAACGTCCAACCAAGAGAGAATGTAAGCTAGAATATTTAGTGCACTATGAAATCTGAGCAAAATATGAGTCATTGATTCCCAATAATTCTTGCATAAATAACACCTGTTGACCAGGAACATCTCCCTCTTGAGAATATTCTCGATCGAGAGGATTTTTTTTGCACATCCAACCAATAGAAAATGTTAATCTTTGATGTTAGATTTTTTAACCAAATTTGATTTGTAGGAAAAAAGTCTTCCTCCATTGAGCTAAGAGAAACGTAGGTAGATTTAACCAAATAGGACCCATTCGGGTCCCCCATCCACACCAATATATCATATGTTAAAACATTACGTACCATAATAAGCCTCAGCTCCACCAATAAAGTGCACCACAATCTTACATCTACATCGACAACCAGCTCTGGAAGGGAGGGAGACCAAAATCTATGTCCATCTTGGATAGTAATAAAATTTGCTGCCTTTTCAAACCCATGGGTTCTAGAATGAGCAACAAGGGAGGCATACCATGGATCATCCCCTAAGGGACTTTCCTTGGCCCAAATGTTGTCCCAAAAATTAACCGCCTCACCACTTCCAATAATCCAACTACAACAAGACTTGAGGAACCTATGAGATTTGATGAGGTTGTTCCAGAAGGTCGACCCTCCACTGGGAAGGAAATCTACTAAAAAATAATCAAAGTTATATTTAGCCTTAAGGATATTACACCAAAGAATGTTAGAATTTGTAGCAACTTTCCACCCAAGTTTCACCACAAGAGCTTTGTTCATCACAATCACATTTTTGAGATTGAGACCCCCTTGCCTCTTCCTCTTACAAATCTACTCCCACAAGACAAGGTGGAATTTTCCTTTCAACTCAGGGCCCGCCCATAGGAAGGATTTGTAGATGCTATCCAGTTTGGTGGCCACCTTAGAGGGTAAATGAAAGAGAGATAAAAAATAGATGGGGATGCTTTGCAAGGTGCTTTGGACCAGCACCACCTTCCTCACTTGACTAAGTAACACCCCTTTCCAATATGCTAATTTGCATTGGAATCTTTCAACAACTAGGATCAAAAAGTCATCCTTAATGCAGCCAAAAAAAGGGGAGCCCCAAGTAAGTGGTTGGGAGAGAAGAAATGCGACAATTTAAAATGTTAGCTATTCTCCTTTACCGGGTCTCTGGAGTATTAACAAAATAAATGAAGATTTTTTCAAAATTTATCTACTGCCCAGTAGCCTTCTTGTAGCTTACCAAAATGGACTTCACATCCCTTGCATGGAACACCAATGCCTCACAAGAGAGGAGGGTGTCATCAACAAACTATTGGTGAGATATCGGTGGGTAGGGGAGTGTTGACCTTAGACCAAAATCAAATCTTTGGTGGGAAATCAAATGACCAAGCACCTCCACCACGAGAATGAAAAGGAATGGGGATAGAGGGTCACCCTAGCGTAGACCATGACATGACTGAAAGAAACATGCATGACAGTCATTAACAAGGATAGAGAAGTAGGTAGAAGAAATGAAATCCTCTATGAGCCCCACCCATATTTCACTAAAACCAAATTTCCTCAGGATGCAAAATAAAAATTACCATGAGATCCTATCGTAAGCCTTTCTTACATCCAAATTGAGGAAGAATGTTGCTCGCCCACTCTTTTTAACTAAGTGGAGGAGTTCGTGTACCACAATCGCCCCGTCTAAAATTTGTTTGCCAGGGACAAAGGCACATGGGGCACTATCCATGAAAAGAGGTAGGATAAATTTCAACGTATTGGCTAAGGCTTTAGAAAAAATCTTATAGATAGTGTTGCACAAACTTATAGGTCGAAAGTCATTGAAAGAGGACACATTATCTTTCTTTGGTACCAGGGCCAATAACATCAAATTCATTTAGTTAGGGATGAACATCGAAGCATGAGAGCCTCAAACCGTCACACAAATATCTGAGCCACAAATATACCAATACTTATGGAAGAACCATAAAGGGAAACCATTGGGACCGAGTACCTTAAGAGGGCTCATAGACTTTAATGCATTAAAAAAAATATATCTAAAAAAAGAGTAACTAGCTCCTCATTCATCTCCTTCGTTACCAATCACGGGATTTCCTGTACCATAAAATTCTCATCATCGATTGCCCTTTTTGAGGTTGAGCACAAAAGGAAGGATAAAAACTCCACAACCTCCTCCCTTATTCAAAAGATATAAAAATTTTAGCTTCCATCACTAATCTTAATTTCCTTTATGCAATTGTGGATCCTTCGACAAAGTGTGGAGGTATGAAAAACTGATAATTACGGTCCCCTTCCTTAAGATAAATTTCTTGATATTTCTAATTTTGGTGGGTCTCTTCTCTGGCTTGAATATTATGAAGCTCTGCAAGCAAATATCGCTTCTTCAAGAGAAGCTCCATAGAACCTCCTTGCGTTTCCAATTTGGAATCAATCTTTGAAAGTTATCCATGAATCCTTTCTTTCTCTCTACAAATGTTACCAAATGAAAACTTATTTCAAACCTTAAGATTGGACCTTAGGATTTTAAGCTTATTGGATAGTATTTCCATACCCACATTGTTAACCTCCTTCGACCACCAGTTCCATAAAGAGGTATCAAAACCAGGATGTGAGTACCATATCATTTTAAAATTAAATGGGCAGGGGAGAAAATGTTGACTTTTGGGGAGCTCCAAGCATAAAGGGTTATAGTCCAAACAAATTTGGGGAAGAGTGGACGAAATGGCCACACCAAATATATGGAGACACAAGTTGGACATAAAAACTCTGACTAATCTACTGAGAATCAAATTGGTCCCTGCTCTCCTATTACTCCATGTGAACTTTGAGTGCTTTAAGTCTAAATCTCTTAAAACTATGAAATTAACAAAATCTATGAAATCATTTAGGCTTCTTGCATCCACTTCTTTGCCACCTCATATTTATGAAGGAAAAAGGGGGGTGTTGAAATCCCCCAAAACCATCCATGTCTCGTCCTGAAAGGAGGCTCTCATATCGAGTTGAATATGCAAAAATATCCTTCTATTAGTAGGGGAATTCAGTGCATAGATATTAAAGATGACCCACCTTCTGTGGGTTGTCTTACACTAGAAAATAATTTTTATTTCCCTTGAAGAGGACGAAACCGAGAACCTATATATTTTTTAAATAATAGTTTTACCCAATTATTTCCTTTATTTTTAAATAATCTTGACCCAATATTTGTCCCTAATGCCAAAATCATACTCTATGATTTTGCAAGCATACTACAATTATTTCCTTTGCAAAACCTATCCAAATTGAAAAGAGGAAACCTACTTTTTCCATGCATCCTTTTCAAAGAAATTCTCTTTAAAGTTTATCAATTTTTTATTCTATACCTATTACAACTATTGAAAGTGAAATCATATAAATAGATATGAATTACAATGTAGAATTTATGAGTTTTAGCCTTCCTTCCATGTTTAATAACTTAAAATAATAGATACAAAGATCAAATTTATTTTCTTTTTAAGATAAGGGAATACCCAAGTAGGTTCATGGAATTTTTTAATTTTAAAACCTTAAATATTCATACTAATATGTTGTAAATCTAGTTGAGTGTTAATAAAAATACTACATTTTATAGTATTAATCAACTATCCAATAGCCTTGTCATAGCATGATAATATTGATTTAAACTCCATGGATTAATTCATTGAGAGAAGATCGAAAGGAAAGTATCATCAACAAATTGGAGAAGATATTTGAAGAGACAATTTTTTTGTAGCTTGATTACCTTTGATTTTTCTTTCGATTTTTCTTGTGATAAATATATCGCTAATACCTTTGAAAGAATAATGAATAGATATGGATATAGTGGATCATGTTCAAAATGTCTACAAGATGACTCAAAGTAACCAATAGGATATCCATTGATCAAAATATAATATTTCATATATTATAACAATATTTAATCCATTCACACCATATATAATTAAAATAAAACATTTTAAGAGTATCATGTAGAAAACACAATGAAACCTTATCATATGCTTTGTTCATATCTAATTCCATAAGGATACCTGGTTTTTCATTGAATGCAGACAATATATAACCTCCTTTGTAATGATTATATCATGAATAATTTGTTCACCATAAACAAAACAACCTATTTCCTTTGAGATAACATATTCCAGAAATTATTTTAACCTATTTGCCATAATTTTAAAATGATCTTATAAATCATATTACAAAGGCTTATTACATAAAAATGATCAAAACATGTTGTCTCACCTTTCTTGGGATCCAGTGTAATAAAAGTGATATTTATCTCGCTTATTATATCCTTCATTTCATGGTCCTCTTCATCCATAGCCAATGTATCACTCTTCAATAAATCCCAAAAATATTGAAAGAAAATTGTAGAAAATAAATCAAGGTTAGGTGCCTTATTAGGATGAAATGAGAAAATTAATTCATTTACATACTCCATAGATATTTTCTTCATAAAAATTTTATTTTTTTCTTGTGTGATAATTATTGGAATATTTTGATGTGATGAAAATAAAAAATTATTTATGCTATAGCACATGCCTCTTGCATTTTCAATGCATTATGATAATAATAAAGTAGCTATTTTTATTTCGCATAAGAATCCTAACCAAATCCATTAGTTTCCACTACCTCTTAATTTTGATCTTGAATTCAATTTCTTTCTTTTATTTGAAAATATTACCAAAAGGTTTGGCATTTGAAAGCTTCATTTGCTCCTCTAAAAATTTTATATTTCAAAAAAATCTATAGATATTTTATCCTTAGAATTTAATTTCATCCCACCATAACATATCCATCTATAAGAAACCATGTCTTGAAGCCATATACATTGGAAATAAAATGACTTTGGATTACATTTATTGAGTAAACCACAAGTCAAAAGAATAGGTTTATGACCTAATATTTCTCACAATAAAATATCTATATATATTGTACATTCTTTTCAACCATTTATTGGATATTAAGAATATATCTAATATTTATACTAAATGAGTTTACCCTAGGAGTCTATATCCCATGTATATTAAAACTTGAAGGAATATAATCCTAAAATCAATTTAAATTGATAAATAAAGAAAATATTGTAAAAATTTAGACCATTATAAAATATCATCTTTATTTTCTAGAGGAGATAGAACAATTTTGAAGTCACCTCCAATAATCCATAGATCACAATAAATTATCATGATGTTTAACAAAAACATTCTAAGGTCATTACAACATATTTTACAAGGAGTGACTATAGTTGGAGCATATATATTTATGACCCTAACTTTGATGCTTTATTATTTTCTATAAATTAGTCTAGCAATCCAATTACTTTTGCTTCTAACAATTTCTCAGATGATTTACGTTTATTCAATATTATTACAATATCACGTTAAGCTCGTTATACAATCACCAATATTCTAATTCTTTTTAAAAGAATCCTTGCATCCCTCACTAATTAATTTTATTTCTTGTATTAAAATAAACTGACCACTATAACAACCTATTAATTACTTAATAACTATTTTTATAGGGGTCATATTCATACATCTAATATTCCATGATATCATTTTCATGATCATCATTTTTTATTTTCATTAGTGGGCTTAGACTAACTTCTTGTTTACATGTATGAGATTTTTATTTGGATTCCTAAATTTGTATTCCTTTGAGTTTCTTTTTCTCTTTGTTTATGTTTTTATGATATTCCTCTCTTTTTACCTTTCAACCAGTAGTCTCATCCTCATCAATATCTTCCATTTTTTTATATTTTCAATAGTAAAACTTATATTCTAAATATTTATGTTTCTATAAAGAATCTAAAATGCAAGGAATAAAATTGTACATACTTTATTCTTTATGTTTCCATGAGAAATCAAAAGTGCATCAATGATCCCCAATAGTCATTACTATCTTAGGCTGCCCTAGAAACACTAAATTTCCTCAGATATACTTCAAATGATTTTCTTTATTTTGTTGATCTTAAACTGTAAAGATCAATAAATAGACTCTATAATAATTTCATTTTTATTGCAATGAGAATATTGTATGTTACTTGAGGAAAATGAAGATAATTTACCTAGATTAAGCTTGACCTCCTTCACTTCATTAACTCTTTGTATATTTAAGCTTGCACATTGTATTTCATCATCCTTATGTCATTTTTCTTCTAATAGTTGATTTGACTAAACTATAATGACATTTTCCATTCGATGACACAAAGAAGCTTTTCTTTCCACTTTGTTAGGTGTAGACACCAAAACAGCACCAATCCGATTATGTGACTGCAAACACTGATCGCTTTGACAAACACAGCCCCCAGGGCAGCCCTCAGAGGTCAAAAAGTGGTCTTAACCACTTTCATAGCAGTTTTGTAAGGTCAAGGAGCAATTTGGCACACTTGGGCACTTTGCCCAGTATTCGTCTCACCCAGAGACGAATTCAAAATAGAATCCGTCCCACCCCAGGACGAATTCTGAATCCGTCCCTGGGTGGGACGAATTCTAAGCTTAACGGGCAAAAGGGCAAATGGTGCCAAGTGGCAGCCCAGAACAGTCAGTTAAGGGCTCCTACCTTGCACGCATGTGTAAGTGGACAGAGGGGCCGTTAGAGGACTGTTACAAGAAGCATTTATCAAAGTTCAAGTCAGGGAAGGACTCCCCTCCCTCATGGGAAGACAAGACCGCCACATGGCGCCCATGGCCAACACTTGGCTTTTGTGCTTCCCTCCCAAAAGAGACCCCTTGGGTCTATAAAAGGTGGGAATTTTCTCACCCAAAATATGAGAGGTAGAAGGAGTGTTGAAGCAACGAAGTGCTGCCGAATCGAAGACTCATTTGCATCCCCCTTTGTTCACCTTCCTACATCCATCAATCTCTTTTGCAAAGGAGGTTGTTGGGTGGCCTTTGGAAGCTCGAACCTTACTCAAATCCGACGCATGGACATCTGAACCCATCAATTCGCCGACCCCCCAATCCTAAAAGGTTTTGGGCCCATCCTTGGTGGATTGGCTCCAAAATCGAGGGCCAACGGTGGGAGGCCCACTTGGGCACCCCCGCACCCCCAAGTTCTAATTTCAGTTTTTGAGCACTTTAGATTAATTTTTAGATTGCATTATGTGTTACTAGGTCTGATTAGTCTATAATTGCAATTTTGTAGCTTTTGGTCAGAGTTTAGGGTGTTTTGTATTGCTTTATCGTTTCGCTAACTTGCAGGTGTCAAGGTTAAATTCCCAAGGGAGGAGGCCAAATTGGGAAAATCCGACCATCTGGGTCATCCCAAAATGGCCCCAATTACCTAACCCCCCTGTTTGCAGGAGTTTTGCAGGTCCCGGGATCCGACATTGGAGCAGCAGCAGGTCGATTTCTCCTATTCAGAAGAATTCGTCCCACCCAGGGACGAATTACAGTCAGAATTCGTCCTGCCCAAGGATGAATTCTAGTTTAAGGTGAATTGGCCAGCTGCCTCAGTGGTAGTGGCCTTCTGGTGACTGTTCTTACCTTCTGTCAGATTTTGAAGCAATTTGGATTCACTGTTTTCATGGTTTCAGGCAAATATTCGTATGCATATTTTGTTAGTTTTAGAGAGAGAATGCTTTTCATTTGCAGCGGGTGCTACTAACGTCTTGATCATTTCTTTTTCATTTGCGAGGAGAAGCAGCAGAGGCGAAGAACCCATCAACATCAGCGGCGGCATCATCTTAGCCCGCCCAGTGCAATCGTGGGCACGCGGAAGGAGGAACCATTCAGCGATTGTAATCAAACCTTATTTGCGCTCCTAGCCCCTGAAAAGGGAGGAGGCATTATTGTAACAGAGATCGAAAGAAATTAATGAAAGGGCTGTTTTTCTTTATCTGATTGCGTCTCTTACAACATGTCTCTTTTCGTTTCATGCAATGTACATTCCTAGGACTTAAGCGTGATTAATTTTGAATGCAATTGCACTTGGTGTTTCCTTTGACCGGAATCTCGTGCTTTCAGTGGCGATCACGGTGGGACCCTGTTCCCTGGTTTTTGAAATCACAGAAACTGATTAAATTTTTGTGTTTGTGCTTGACAGGTACACTTTTTTTTGTTGCAGACTGCTATTCGTCTCTGACAGGGACGAATCCTTTTCTGCAATTCGTCTGACCCTGAGACGAATTCAAATTCGTCTCTAGGTGGGACGAATTCTGTTCTGCAATTCGTCTCCCAGAGGGACGAATTCCTGTCTCATGGATTTTCAGAGCAGAAATTCAGAGACAACAGGAGCGAGCCAGAGAAGAGGTAGGGATTTTCATGATCTCTGTTATAATTTTCTATTTCTGTTTCTGTTTCTGCTTCGTTAATTGTTTTCATTTAATCTTGCATTGCATTAGGAAAAGTCATGTATGCTAGTTTCATTTTGTTGGATAAAACGAATCCCACACACATCACGAAACAACTTTAAACCAAGGAGCTGGTCGTAAGACCCCAGCCCTTGATCAAGACCATTGGTGGATTTAATCACCACCTTGGCTTGATTTGCATCCATTTCCCGATTGTCAGCTGTTGTTAGGCGTAAATCCCGACGAAGACAGACCGAGCGTAGCTGGGGTGATTCCCATGCGCGCGAGGATAAGTTTTCTATGGTAGGTGTCATTAACAGGACAATCCCCCTTTCGTACCGCCTATGTACCACGTACCTTCTGCTCTCACGTACCTATAGTCTCCCTCTCGTAAGGGCGGGTATATAGAGAGGTTGGTATATCGGTCTGGTTGGTATATTGAAGGGGCGACCTTTTTGGAGTTATAAGAGCCTACATGATGCATTTAAACGTTCTACAAAACCTACAAAAACAAAACAAAACATCAAAATGCACTAAACCAGTCTAGGGCACACCAAGAATCCTTAAAAGAGATAATCACGGTTTTGTGAATGTGTGTGTTTAATTCTGTTTAGTGTAGACAAAAAAAATCATTAAAAACAAAGATAAAAAAATCTACGCATTTTGTCATTTTCTCCAAAAAGCTCCAAGGATTCCCGTAATCGCTTGGTCACTCCAAAATGCCCCAAAGGTGTCCATGAACCCTTTGGTCAACCCAAAATCACCCCAAATGTGCCCATAAGTGATGCGGGACCATCCAACAAAATATGGGAAATCTTACATTTTTCCCTAAATTTTAGTGCATCTTGTCGGGGCCATAACTTCTCAACCGTAGCTCCGATTGACTTGAAATTTTACAGGGAGTTAGTTGGGATAATTTTAAACAAATACGATTCCCTAGAATCCTATTTGCCCAGAAAAGTCAGTTTTCGGGGCCAAATTCCATCATCTAGTGCCCCGAAATTAGGTTTTAAAATTGGGCACGCAATTCTATGCACTTTTTGAGCTGTTCGGATGTCAATATCTCCTAATGTATTTAGATATAGGACTTGAAACTTCATTTTTGTCTTATCTACTATAAGAGGGATGCACACGCCAATTTTGGGCCCCATCTGACTCATTTCAATTTTAGGGCTTTTTAGAGAGACATCGTCATGGTGCTAACCCGTAGCCAAGCCCAATCATGGGCGAAGGCTATGGGGGGTGTCCCAGGAGGCACGAGTCACCTCCGTTACAATCCCAAGGATTTGGTCATACCACCTTGGTGACCTAACACACAATGCAGTCCCCTCCACACCTTAAAGGAAAGAGACTACAGGGACACCTCTTCGAGGAGCACTCATGTTCAACATAGCACTCATCACACACCCTTCCATGAGGGGTACAATCATAGGAGAGCTCCCTTAGATGATCGCTATGAGCGGTCACCGCGCGATGAAGCGCTAGGTCAACATAGGGTTCGACGGGAGGAACCACATCATTACACTACCCGTCCTTCACCCCCTCTAGTTGTCAGGACTACAAAGACAAATCCAGAGCACAAGGCTCCTCAGGCGGGGCGGGCCAACTCCACCCGTTCCTTTTTCATTTATGAAAGAGAGCACGAGGAAGACCTCTACCTTCCTCGAGAGCAATATACAGTGCGAGAGCAATATGCCTCCGCACCTGCTATCTATCAGGAACACTCACTGAGGCCAAAGCCTCGAGGGAATCTTGTTACCCCCAATAGAGGGAGGTCACCTATAGAGATCTTGGATCACTACGACCGAGATAGATATCTAGAAGAGGCATCTAGGCCTTCTAGACATGAAGCAATGAGAGCTCCCTTAGATGCTCGCTATGAGCGGTCATCGTGCGATGAAGTGCTAAGTCAACATAGGGTTCGATGGGAGGAACCACATGATTACATTATCCCTCCTTCACCCCCTCTAGTTTCTAGAACTACAAAGAAAAATCCAGAGCAAAAGGCTCTTTGGGCAGGGCGAGATAGCTTCGTCCATCCCTTTTTCACTTATGAAAGAGAGCACGAGGAAGACCTCTACCTTCCTCGAGAGCAATATACAGTGCGAGAGCAATACGCCTTCACACTTGCTATCTATCAGGACCACTCATTGAGGCCAAAGCCCCGAGAGAATGCTGCTACCCCTAATAGAGGGATGTGTCCTATAGAGATCTTGGATCACTACGACCGAGATTTTTATCTAAGAGAGGCGTCTAGGCCTTCTAGACATGAGGCGGTGGGACTAACTATCGTAGAATCTGTCGAATATATCACACATCTCAAGAAACTCACGCAACTTGAGCTCGAATGACTACCGTTAGAGGAACCGTACCATATTAACGAAGAGCACCTTCAGTGCCAGAAGGATGAGCTGTTCCAACACACTATGCAAGAGAAGACTCCAACCCCTCACATGCATAAGACAAAATATTTTGAGTGGCACAACCCATGGGGGGAAGATAGGTCATCGCGACCTCATCAAAAGCTACCCCCAACACCTCCTAGACAAGAGCGGGAAGCTACTCTCCCGATTCCTGAAGCACCACCCCCGATGCCTCCTAGACATGAATGGGAGGCCGCTCCTATAACCAATGACGGGTGCCTTCCTCAGACATCCACCCAGGCTTATGAGCCACCCATAGAAATTCATCAAGAAACCTCTAAGGAATCAGAGCACGAAGAAGAGCGAGATGAAAATCCCCACCAAGGCATGGGGGGTGCCATCTGGCCACCCCTCCATAAGCCCCAAGTTCCTCAACAAGAACCAACCAAAGAGGAGGAGTTCAAATCTCCGAATACATGCAAAGCACTAGAGCACTTAGAGTTGGTAGAGGCCAAGATTTTGGAGCTCCCAAGGCCCAACTTACATGAAGCTCCTTTCAAAGAGGATCAACATTTAACCATAGGGCTACCTGATGATGCAGTCCTCCATGTCTCAGAATCTCCAGATTCTAATGAGCTGTACTCACTAGTTGAAAGTGAAGAGGAAACAGACACAGCCCACAGCAATCACATACGACAACATCGGCATCCCATAAAATTTGAAGAAGCATGTCAACAGATAAACATAATACTAGGGCATGAGTGGCGTGTTAACCCATCGCAATGGGACCAAGCATTACATCCACAACTTTGGGCACACAAAGAGCAACTTCCACCAAGAGACATCATAGCAACATCATTGCCGCGGGCGGACCCTGTCCTCATCTCCGTGCATAGGGATGATCCATTCATGCCCATACCTCTAGAGCCAGATCCGGAGTGCAAAGACCATCAAGCTGGGGGTACCTCTACCCCCTAAAGAACCATAATTCAAACCCAAAATGCTCCAAGGATTATCGCAATCTCTTGGTCACCAAAAAGCTCCAAGGATTATCGCAATCTCTTGGTCAATCCAAAAAGCTCCAAGGATTATCGCAATCTCTTGGTCACCCAAAAAGCTCCAAGGATTATCGCAATCCCTTGGTCACCAAAAAGCTCCAAGGATTATCGCAATCTCTTGGTCAACCCAAAAAGCTCCAAGGATTATCACAATCTCTTGGTCAAACAAATCAATAAATTCAACAAAAACAAAACAACAAAAATCAACAAAGATTTGCATCTCAATTCTAGGCATACTCGAATTCATCAAAATCAACAAAAACACCATGCATAAATCTTACCACACTACAGTCAGTGGTCTGGGAATGTACTAGGAGTTTCAGTAATTCAGTCATCATTTTCCTCTTTAGCCATGTAGTGTACCAAGTCGAACGGATTTTATAAAGGTAGAGTCATACTCGAAATACACCTTGTTACGTAACATCCCAACACAAATTAAAACACTAAAATTCCCAAAATTGTGTGAACGAAAGATGAAACCTGCAAAATAACTAGGTCACCACAAGCGAAACAGTTATCTTGCTCATCCCCCTATGCGAATGACCCCTAGAATGCTGAGAGTTGGAAAAAGGACAAGCTTCCTCCCTACCCAATTCCCTAAGAATCCCAAAAGTTCTCAATAGCTGCAAAACACAAAAATTTGCAAAATGTCAAAACTCAAAAATTTGACAAAATATAGCGCACACATCAAAAGGCACAAACAACAGTGATTTTCGTCACTCCATATCCCCAATCCCTTGCTCGAAAGAAAAACAAATCAAAATAAACAGTGATCTTATCACTACAAAAGAGCAAGTATCCCAATATATTAAAAAAAAAAAAAGAAGGGAGTTGACCTTGAATCCCTGGAACTCTCAGCATTCTGTAGGTCATAAGGCAAGCTTCAATACCAACGCGGTAACAGAAGTAAACCTCCCGCATGACGATATATCTGTCACATTAACTTGTGTACAGATCAATGTTTGCATGTGGATGAGCTAGCTTATGGTAGCCTGGATTACAACGCGATTAATCTTAGTACATACAACAAAGGAATTCGTGGAGCTAATTAGGTGATCCTCGAGCATGAGTTCGGTTGAAAGCCCATCTGGCACTGGCGGTATCCTGACAAATACCACATAAATGAAATCAATTGCACACACAGGGATGTGAAATAACTTGGTCAAAAACAAGTCCAATTCATACCTTGGTCATTGCCTAGAGGTTAAGTGCATGAGCACTAATGCCTGGCAATGCTTTTGTTGTGTTTTTGTTAAATTTTGTACTATTTTTGTTGTTTTTGTGACATTATTTTGGGGATTAAATTTTCAAAATCTGTCTTCCCTTGGAGCGGTCCGGCTATGGTAGCCTTCTTAGGGAGTAGGATATTGATAATTTGTGACCCCGATGTCGATTTTGTATGCTCATGCTGTCAGTTGCATTTGCAATCCTGTCAGGCAGTTTTATTGTCTTTTTAGTGCATTTTTAGTCATTTTTCTTAATTTTTTTTTTGTGCTGTCCTGAATTCGTCCCTGGGTGGGACGAATTCTATCTAGAGAATTCGTCCCTGGGTGGGACGAGTGCTAATCAAAGCGCTCGTCCCAGTCAAGGATGAATTCCAGTGCAAAAGGCCTATTTAAGGGGGTAGTCACACTTAGTCACCAATCAACAATCACACACCCAATTAAGGAAAATGACATGCATTCAAAGAATCATTGACAAAGACAATCACGCTCCTGCTTGGGGCAATAAACAAGCAACAATCAAATCAATCAAACACTTGGCATTTCGTGAATCATGAACACAAGGTTCCCCCTGAGGATAAAAATGCCCTTCACTTGTTCATGATCGATCAATGTCCAAGTTCAAGTTACACCTCACCAAAATAGGTTAATACTTGAAATCAAATTCCTTAGCTCGTCAGAAGCAAGGATTCAAGAATGCATGCCCTTTCCATACTTGGGGCATCAAAAGTTGGTTAGGTTACCAAGAAACCCTAATCAATAGTGCTTTGGTTATCTATTTTTGCTCAACAACTGCGTCACCCGTAGCGCTTCCCAAAAAGGGGCATCTGTAGACACCAAAACAAGCACCAATCCGATTATGTGACTGCAAACACTGATCGCTTTGACAAACACAGCCCCCAGGGCAGCCCTCAGAGGTCAAATAGTGGTCTTAACCACTTTCATAGCAGTTTTGTAAGGTCAAGGAGCAATTTGGCACACTTGGGCACTTTGCCCAGTATTCGTCTCACCCGGAGATGAATTCAAAATAGAATCCGTCCCACCCCAGGACGAATTCTGAATCTGTCCCTGGGTGGGACGAATTCTAAGCTTAACGGGCAAAAGGGCAAATGGTGCCAAGTGGCAGCCCAAAACAGTCAGTTAAGGGCTCCTACCTTGCACGCATGTGTAAGTGGATAGAGGGGCCGTTAGAGGACTGTTAAAAGAAGCATTTATCAAAGTTCAAGTCAGTGAAGGACTCCCCTCCCTCATGGGAAGACAAGACCGCCACATGGCGCCCATGGTCAACACTTGGCTTTTGTGCTTCCCTCCCAAAAGAGACCCCTTGGGTCTATAAAAGGTGGGAATTTCCTCACCCAAAATATGCGAGGTAGAAGGAGTGTTGAAGCAACGAAGTGCTGCCGAATCGAAGACTCATTTGCATCCCCCTTTGTTCACCTTCCTACATCCATCAATTTCTTTTGCAAAGGATGTTGTTGGGTGGCCTTTGGAAGCTCGAACCTTACTCAAATCCGACGCATGGACATCTGAACCCATCAATTCACCGACACCCCAATCCTAAAAATTTTTGGGCCCATCCTTGGTGGATTGGCTCCAAAATCGAGGGCCAACGGTGGGAGGCCCACTTGGGCACCCCCGCACCCCCAAGTTCTAATTTCAGTTTTTGAGCACTTTAGATTAATTTTTAGATTGCATTCTGTGTTACTAGGTCTGATTAGTCTATAATTGCAATTTTGTAGCTTTTGGTCAAATTTTAGGGTGTTTTGTATTGCTTTATCGTTTCGCTAACTTGCAGGTGTCAAGGTTAAATTCTCGAGGGAGGAGGCCAAATTGGTAAAATCCGACCATATGGGTCGTCCCAAAATGGCCCCAATTACCTAACCCCCCTGTTTTCAGGAGTTTTGCAGGTCCCGGGATCTGACATTGGAGCAGCAGCAGGTCGATTTCTCCTATTCAGAAGAATTCGTCCCACCCAAAGATGAATTACAGTCAGAATTCGTCCTGCCCAGGGATGAATTCCAGTTTAAGGTGAATTGGCTAGCTGCCTCAGTGGCAGTGGCCTTCTGGTGACTGTTCTTACCTTCTGTCAGATTTTGAAGCAATTTGGATTCACTGTTTTCATGGTTTTAGGCAAATATTCGTATGCATATTTTGTTAGTTTTAGAGAGAGAATGCTTTTCATTTGCAGCAGGTGCTACTAACGTCTTGATCATTTCTTTGTTTGCAGGAGAAGCAGCAGAGGCGAAGAACCCATCAACATCAGCGGCGGCATCATCTTAGCCCGCCCAGTGCAATCGTGGGCACGCGGAAGGAGGAACCATTCAGCGAAACCTTATTTGCGCTCCTAGCCCCTGAAAATGGAGGAGGCATTATTGTAACAGATATCGAAAGAAATTAATGAAAGGGATGTTTTTCTTTATCTGATTGCGTCTCTTACAACATGTCTCTTTTCGTTTCATGCAATGTACATTGCGTGATTAATTTTGAATGCAATTGCACTTGGTGTTTCTTTTGACCGAAATCTCGTGCTTTCATTAGGAGTGGTAAATCTTCCATTTGACCTAGCTTCTTATTTCACATTAAATTTTTCATCATGCCCAAAATTTTCCATCTCTTTATTTATCATTTTTACTTTGTAATAATTTGCCATATATCTAATTTTATGATATTTGTGACATCAAAATGCAATATTTTATTAATCCACTTTTGGATACCATTATCTTGATATAGATTTAATCCTAATGGACTATGGTAAAGTTTTTGAAATATATATGATAGTACATATTCAAGTGTATATGTAACATGCCTTCTCTCCTTAGTAGTTGGTCTCTTTTGGGTGAAATCACCTAGAGTATTGCCCATGTTTTTTAAAATATCTTTATTGAAGAGTTGATAAGGCCAAAATCCTAATCAACACTAGAATCCTTTTAATAATATTTATATTTAAGAAAAATTCTTCCTCTATGGTCTTAAATATAATGTATATTTACCCCTAAAAAAAGGGTCTACATCGATTATTTATTATTTATTTTTTAATTGGAGAAGATAATGATGAAAATCCTTTCGCAATAAAATTCATGGAGTAATTTGAATTCAATTCCCACTTCCACATGATCCAATTTTGAATCTTAGTGTCCATGGAACTATAAATCAGATAACATTCTAGTTTTAAGAACTGTTATATCATGCTCAATAATCTCATCATTGATAACATTTCTAGTGTCATATCTACTACCTAGATATGGTTTACCATAGATTTACTCTTCCTATTATCACTAACTAGGGCATCCATAATTTTAGTAAGGACTTATAAAAATGATTTTATTGTCATATTATCTATATTTTCTTCACATAAATAATTTAACTCTTTGAGTTCTTTCTAAGATATAAATCAATAAGAAGTGCCACTTACTTTTTTTATCACACTTTGCTTTTTGCTTCTTACTCATTATTTCTAATATATTGGTTAACTCACTCCAATATCAATATTGAAATTTTTAAACACATTAAATAGTTAATAAATGTATATTTTTATTAATTTTTAATTTTTTTAAAAAATACAAAACTTACTTACTTTCATATTATCAATTATCCTTATTTATATATATTAAATAAAAGAATACAAATTTACAATATTAAAAAACAATGTATAACTTTTTAAAAACATTTTATGAAACTAAAAGTTTTACAATATTTTATTAAAATTATATTTTTTTTTTTAGTTGATGACTTATGGGAATACACTAGCCTTAATGCTTAAAAGCATAACCTTCATGCGTAGTTATTAAAATGTTAATAAGGAAATGAAATAAAACCATTAAAATAATATTGTCAAATTAATAAAATTTAAATATGTATATTATTAAAAAAAAATTAAAAATATTAGGAAGAAAAATATGTTATATGTAAAAGTTGTTGTTATAACAATGTTTTAATATATATATTTATTTAATAATAAAATTTATTTAAAATTAATTAAAAAAAACATTCTCAAATCAAGAAAGGATTGTACCATGTAGATACTTTTACACATAAAATTTTATTTAAAAACCTATTATAGGTATTTATATCAAATAGAATTATTTTAAATTTATTGACCACTTTCATTGCAACTTGTTTTATATGTGCTTACCATGAATGATGGTCTTTTAATCTAATACAAACAATAGAATAGATATCCCTGGTAACTTTAAATATTATTATTAAATGCGTTGTTATAATAAATAATCAGATACCCATAAAATGAAAAGACTTCACTGAATGCATACCTCAATGTCAAAGACTATTACAAGCTTTGACAGTATTACTTTATTAAAATATTAGAATGTGGAACCCATCTGAACATTATTAAAAACAAACTGACTGAAATTCCATTGCACCGACTGGACCAGTAATTTTTAATTTAACATTATAATTTTGATATCTTGTTAGATAGGAAGGCCTTTCAACTTTAATAAAGTTACCCTTGAAAAAAGTGTGCTTTCTAAAACATGTATCTCATTGTTCGTGCCATGAACTTGTATTTACAAGGGGAAGCTTGAATGGTATGAAAGAGGATGAACATAGGATAAACAGCCATGTAAAGTTATTTAAATCTATTATTAAAAGAATGTGTTATAAGTGGCCATTTACATTTACTTTAATTAACTATCTGAAGATAAAGCTACTATAACTATGTTCTCACTTAATTATACTTCACCTTTCTCATATATATATATAACTACTATTTCATTTGACCGATTGCAGGCCTGTTTGGCAGATTGCACATTACAGGCGAGTCAATGGCGGAGTTGGACTCTCACTCACACTTGAGAGAAACAGCCTGAGCTGTAGCACCATCGGTTGAATAGATTCCGTTTAAATTTGTTTGTAAAAATGAAAGTTACGATGTCGCGCTATTGATATGACGTAGCACATTAGGCGGCGAAGGGAAACTCCTACAATACTAATACACGACCACCTTCCTACCGTTGTTTTAAGAGGTGGCAGACGTTAATTTTGAAAAATCAAATAGCCAACCCTAAAGTCTGCGACAACATCGGAATAATGACAAAAAGAGCAAATTCTTCCGCAACTATAAATCAGATAGGAGAAAGCCCGGAACGGTCAACGACGGGAATGGGAATAGTCATAGAATTGGTTCAAGTTTTAGCC
Source organism: Wollemia nobilis (assembly GCA_028583015.1). Taxonomy (NCBI): domain Eukaryota; kingdom Viridiplantae; phylum Streptophyta; class Pinopsida; order Araucariales; family Araucariaceae; genus Wollemia; species Wollemia nobilis. The sequence goes on along the minus strand of JAQPPZ010017000.1, from coordinate 3,764,375 downwards.
TTGTTAAGTTGTTTTTTATTTCCATTAAACAAGCTTAGGTTTATATCATATAAAAAACAACTTTGTATCTCAATTGTAGTTTGTATATTTTTTTAAGCTTTCGAACATAGTAGGTATGTTTCCACAGTAGATATTTTAGCTCTGGAGCATGGTAGATATGTTTCCAGCGTAGATATGTCGAGCCTTTGACACGTGTAATGGCGGGTGCTGCCGTGCACATAGAATGGAAAGTTCGTGAATACCTGCTCCAATTTTTAAAACATAAAGTGGAAAGCTCGTGAATATCTGTTCAAATTTTTTAAAAGCAAGATAACAACAATTTCCATTGTGCACGGTTTTTAAAAAAGTAGTATTTTTTTAATATTTTTTTTTTTTTTTACTATTAAAGTTTTAAAGGATCCCATAACTACTACAAGTAGCACGTTATACAAACGACAAAAACAGAGAAGAACCTACAAACGACAAAAACAGAGAAGAACCCCCTAGACACCTTAAGCAAAATAGAAAAAGACTGCCCAAAAACTAGCCAAGAAAGCAAAAGGAGAGGAGAACGGACATAGTTCTACCTCAGCTTGTCCACAGCTTGTCCATATCTTGAGCAAAGGCAGCAGCGAGACGAGCAATGTCTTCAGAGAAATCCAGTGCCGATTTCAGCGAACTCTAACTTTTTCTTTGGTTAATATTAATGAGTTTCAGACTATGGAGGACTCGTTTTTTCTTCAAAAACCGTCGGAATATAAACTTCACCAACCAACTTTTCCCTATGACAATCACGTGGAAAAACGTTGAAATCAGGAGAGGGAGAGAGGTGAATCCAGTGTCGACTTTAGCGAACTCTAAGTTTTTCTTTTGTTAATATCAATGAATTTCAGACTATGGAGGACTCTTTTTTTCTTCAGAAACCGTCGGAATATAAACTTCACCAACCAACTTTTCCCTATGACAATCACGTGGGAGAACGTTGAAATCAGGAGCGGGAAAGAGGTGGGTAGGGCCAACTTGCTTGCCAACTTTGTTACGCAGATGGTTCGATTACGAATGGCACCACCCACAACATTACGAGAGGCTAAGTCAACATACGTCACCTCCACATCCATCGAATCAAGAGGTAAATCAAACCTTATAGAGGGCCCGAGATCGGAGCTCGAGAACCATTAATAGAGGCTTTGTCACACACCCCTTTTGAAGAAACTTGAATCTTTTTGGATATCGAATTAAAAGAATTAAAAGTAAAAGAGTAAGTTTCATCACTATCGTTAGAGTCATCTTTCAATACCTTCTTAGGAGCACCTAGAACAGGACCAGGGAAATCAACAAAAACTTTGAAAATTTAGTCAGTCACCAAGCCATGCTCCATAGCAACCTATTAATCACAAGAAGATCTAGATCTTGATGTATGGGGCTTGACCACGACCACTTTATACATTAAAAAAAGACTTCTTTAAATACCAAAAGACTAAAAAAATGGTGGAATATTCATGTGGGTGTTAGGATGTAAATGATGTAAAAACAACATAAATGATTTAAACATGAGAACTCTTAATAATTTCATTAAAAAAATCTAAATTAAAATAATTAATTTTATTGAATCATTAACTTTATTCATTGAATAACTCTATTATTTTAAAAATAAGATAATAATAATTTCCATTTTGTACTGTTTTAAAAAAGTAGTCTTTTATTTTTAATATTAATAATTATATTAACTTATGTAATTTTATTGAATCATAACTCTATTTATATTACACCTTTACTCCAACTTTACTCCAAGTATCTATTATATAAAATTATTTGTTTTTTTTTTCATAAAATATTTTTAAAATAATTAATTGCTCTTTCCTATATAATTTTTTCTTTTTTAATTTTTTTTGAATTTATAGTTAAAATATTTTGATGTGATGAAAAGAAAAAATTATTTATTTCATAGCATAAATAATTTATTTCGTATTTTTATCTTCTTCTTTGAACTATTTCTCACTAGATTTTTGCAATCAATATGCCTCCTCATTTTTGAATGCATTATGATAATAAGAAAGTAACTCTTTTTATTTCACATAAGAATCCTAACCAATTCTATTAGTTTCCACTATCTCTTGTAAAATTTTGAGATTGAATTCAATTTCTTTCTTTTCTTTAAAAATGTTACCAAAAGGTTTGGCATTCGAAAGCTTCATTTGCTCTAAATATTTTATTTTTTGAAAAAAAAATATTTAATTTCATCCCATTATAACATAGCCATCTTCGCAGGACGGAACACTTGTCCCTTTCTTGGTGCTTTGAGCGGCGTAAAAGGTTTAAAATGATTGTGGCATGGTGGTTATTGGGGCGGACTACACGAAGATCTGTGTGGCGGATTCTGGGGTGGACAACGCAGAATACTATAGCGGCCATAAAAATCTGGACAGCCTTCTCAGATTCGTGGTGGTGGCTACTGATTCCACCATGTAAATTCTTCCACTATGTAAATTCTAAAAAAAAAAAAAAAAAAAAAAACTATAGCCATCTAGAAGAAATCATGTCTTAAAGCAATATTGATTGGAAAATGACTTTGGATGACTCTTATTGAGTAAACCACAAGTCAAAAGAATAATTTTATGACCTAATCTTTCTCACAATCAAATATCTAAAGAGATTGTATACTTTTTTCAACCATTTTTATAACAAGAATCCATCCAATATTTTGAAGGAATAAAATCCTAAAGGTCATTTAAAATTGCAATTATTTAGACCATTATAGAATATCAAATTTATTTTCTACAGGAGATAGAACAATATTAAAGTTACCTCCAAGAATCCATAGATCAAAATAAACTATTATTATGTTTAACATAATTATTCTAAGGTCCTTACAACATATTTTACAAGGAGTGACTATAGTTGGATCATATATATTTATAACCCAGGGTTATGCATAAGGGGTCAGCCCCAAAATGTATTTATAAAAATTTGGCGAATTAGTTTCAAAATCCAGGCAAATAGTATCAAAACACATGTAGAAGGTTAACTATTATTAGGGGTAATGTTGAAAATTTAAACTTAAAATGGTCAAATTATTATAAAATTGGGGTGAATTGACCCACCAAAAAAAATTGCACCCAAATTTTTTTTGCTAATGGGCCTTGGTCAAAGGTCCCAAATATTAGCCAATTCCAAATTTTGAAAATCCTAATTTTAACCAATTGGCTATAAATAGCCGCTATGCATAACCCTCTTATAACCCTAACTTTGATGTTTTTCTATTTTCTATAAAATAATCTATCAACCCAGTTACTTTTACTTCTAACAATTGCTCATATCGTTTTCTTTTAGCCCATATTGTTGAAATATCATCTTAAGCTTCTATAGAAGAAACTGTTAGAAAATCATCAATCTTCTAATTCTTTTTAAAAGAATTCTTACATTCCTCATTACATAATTTTGTATCTTGTATTAAAATTAACTAAGGACTATAACAACCTATTAATTCCTTAATAAATATTTTTTAGGGGTCATTTTCATACATCTAAAATTTCATCATCATAATTTTTTATTTGTATTAGTGGGCTTAGACCAACCTCTTGTTGAAATGTATGATCTTTCTTGACCTCCTTCACTTCATTAAATATTTTCATAATTGAACTTGCACATTGTAGTTCGTCATTGTTATGTCGTTTTTCTTCTAATGGTTGGTTTGACTGAACTATAATGGTATTTTACATTCGATGACACAAAGAGGCTTTTCTTGTGAATTTGTTAGCAGTGGTAAATCTCCCATTTGACCTAGATTCTCCTATGATATGAGCTCCTCATTTCACATTAAATTTTACATCATGCCCAATATTCTCCATATCTTTCGTTATCATTTTTACTTTGTAATAATATGCCATATGTCTGATTTCATGATATTTGTGACATATAAATACAATATTTAAATAGTCAACTTGTGGATCCCATTATCTTGATGTAAATTTAATCTTAGTAGACTATATTAAATGTTTTGAAATATCTCTGACAATACATGTTCAAGTGTATATGTAACATGCCTTATTTCCTTAGTAGTTGATCCCTCTTGGGTGAAATCACCTAGAGTGTTACCCATATTTTTCAAAACCTTGTTATTGATAAGTTTATAAGTCCAAAAATACTAATTTACAATAGAATCATTTTAAAAGTATTTATCTCCAAGAAAAATTATCCCTTCATGGTCATAAATATAATGCATCTTTACCACTAAACAAAGGGTCTTCATTTATTATTTATCGCTCTTTTTTTAATTGAAGATGATAATGGGGGAAACCCTTTTGCAAGAATATTCATGGAATAGTTTGGATTCAATACCCACTTCCACTTATCCAATTTTGAATCTTAGAAAAGCCTAGCTAGTGTCCATGGAACTTACATATTAACCTTCTAGTTTTAAGAACTACTATATCATGTACATAATCTCATCCTTGTTAATCATTTCTAGGAATGTATCTACTATCTAGATAGGGTTTACCATAGATTCACTCTTCCTCTTATCACTAACTAAGACATCCATACATTTTGTGAGCACTTCTAACAATGGCATTATTATCATATTATCTAGATTTTATTCACATAAATCCTTTTATTTTTTAGTTTTTTTACAGAGCAATAAAAAATAACACATTTTTCATCACACTTTTCTTTCTATTTCTTACTCATTATTCCTACTCTATTGGCTCACTCACTCTAATATAAATATTCAACTTATTAAACACATTAAATAGATAATAAATGTTTTTTATTTTTATTTTTAAATTATGTAAAAAATAAAAAATCATGTGATTATCAATTATACTTATTTAAAATATATATAAGAATTAAATAAAAGAACACACATTAATTAATATTTTTTACAAATTTTAAATATTAAAAAAACATTTATAACTTTTTAAAATATTTTTATGAAAATAAAAGTTTTACACTATTTTACTTAAATCATGATATTTCATTGATGACTTATGGGATTAAATAGCCTTTATGCTTTCATGTGTAGTTATCGAAATGTTAATAAGGAAATTAAACAAAACTATTATAATAAGATTGCCAAATTAACTATACATAAAATTTTGAAAATTTAAACATGTATATTATTCAAAAATATATTTTAAAAAATAAATTGTGAATAAAAATATGTTATATGTAAAATTTATTGTTATAACAAAATATTTATTAATTTAATAATAAAATTTATTTAAAAATAATTAATTAAAAACTTAAAAAGCCTTTTTTAAATATAATCATTTTCAGTCTTTATATCAAATTGAATTATTTTAAATTTATAGACCACTTTCATTGCAACTTGTTTTGTATGTGCTTAGCATGAATTATGGTCTTTTAATATAATACGAACAATAGAATAGAGGTCCCTCTCATAGAAGGTAACATTATTAAATGTGTTGACAATAGCCGCTTAGTTTCTACAAATCATTAAATGTTTTTAATTTTTTTTTGGGTTAAATAAATTTACTATGTGGTACTATAGAGCGTTTGCGTACGGGGAGGTGGAATTGGAGGTGTCGGACATAAACCTGAGAAAATCGTTTTGATCTGGTAAGCATGGCATGGTTGGTCCATATTTGTATTGGTACCTCGTAAGGTGTGTTCTGAAGTGGTGGGAAGGGTGGCTGGTTCTAAGGAGGAAGGGAAGGGGGCTTTTGCTTCTTCTTATCCATCCTTTGCCTAGATGGTGGTTGTGTTGTACTTTGGTGAGTCATTTTCTCCCTGTGAAGTTAATATAGATTTTAGCCAAATTCATATCCCGAATAGCACGATTAACTATCTATTGCATAAAGGTTCATGGGATCTGGGGGGTAAACTGGTTGGTGGTAGACCACCATTGGATGTGCTCAAGTGTTGGGTTGTGTCTTGGTGAAGCCTTGTGGCTCATTCGAACTAGCAACTCTTCCCTAAAACTTTTTTCTGATAAGGCTTTCATGCAAGGAGGACTCTAGAAAAATTCTTGAATGTGACCCTTGGTTCTATGGGAAACACGGTCTCTTTCTCAAAAAGTGAGGTCATGATTTTAACCCGATGCTCTAAAGGTATAATATGGTCCTAGTTTGGATTCGCCTACACAAATTCCCTACGTATTTATGGAATGAGACATTTTTTAGGGCAGTGGTGAGTTCTATCGATGACTTTATTTCTTTTGATAAAGTCTCTTTGTCCACAAAACAAAGGCAGTACATTAGAATGTGTATCATGGTGAACATTAAGAAAAATATTCCTAATTTGTTATGTGGGTTCAGACTATGGTCTATGAGAATAAACCATAGGAGTGTAAGTTTTGTGGGTTGGGAGGCCACCATCAGAGCCTCTACCCCTAAAAAAATATGGTTGGACAACCTGTACCAAAGGATCCAAAGCATGGGGCCAATGTTTTGAATCAGAACCCTTTTAAGAAGCATAACGTTTGGCATAAGAAATATCTTGGGTCATTGAGAGGTAAAGAGATTGCTTCTTCTCCTTCTCAGTTAAAGAATGCTAGTGAGGCTCTTGCTTCTTCTCATAAGGAGTCGACCCAACTTAAGAAGAGTTCTCCAAACCTTCTTCCTCATAATCTAGAGGTGGTTCTCCAAGCAGATCTAGTGAGTCAAGTTTTTTATTTGCATCTCTCTAATTATTTTGGGTGTTTGAATTTGGAGAAGGAAGAGAGTGGTAATGTGCCTCATGCAAAGGTATCTATATCTTCCCTGATGGTGTATTTGGCTTCCCTAGCTAAGGAGCTTTATGCTCTCGAGAATGTTAAGAATTACCCTCTCCCTATGGGGGTTGGCGAATCCGATATGATGGGGGGTCAAAGATCGTATTTCTTCCTATTGCCTGTTGTGGAGAAAGGATCGCTTGGTCCTAAGACCAGAAACCATAATAATAAAGGTGTGGATACTAGGATGGTCAAAAGACCCGATCGACCCCCGAGTATGTCAAGCAGGAAGTGATCTATGAACGATGTTGTGGCAAATGGTGGTTAGGCTATTATAATGATTAAGGAGGGGACTAGAAAGAAATTTTTTGAAGTTGGATGGTTTCAAATCCTCTCCTCCTAAGGGGTTGGTAAGAAACTCTCTTTTTACAATTTCTAATGAAAATATGTTCTTGGAATGTTAGAGGGCTCAATAGCTCCTCTAAGCAATAGTTACTTTCTACGTTACGGAGGGATAACTCTTCAAACATATTGCGTATTTAAGAGTCTAAAGTAGATGCTTTTGCTTGGGAGGTTATTCATAAGCTTATTTGAAAGGACTCTAGTTTTATGGCCAGTGAAGTGTTTTGTTCCTCTGGTGGTCTTCTCTCCTTTTAGAATATTTTGTAACTTGATGACCATGTTATTTCCTCTTCTGGAAAGGTTATCAATATTTTTTTCTAGTGTAAAATCACTAATATGAGATGGATCCTATCTAATATCTATACCCCTAATTCGTATGTTGATAGAGAATTTTTTTTATGTTTTCTTTTGTATATGAGGCACACCTTTCAGAATGAGGATTGGGTTGTTGTTAAAAAATTTAATTATCCTCTTTATGCTTTTGAGAAAAGATGAGGTAATATAGTGGATGATAGAATTCTGCAAGATTTCTTCGATTTTGTGAACTTTGATGAGCTCCAGGATTTGGATCTTAAGGGGTAAAATTCACGGGGAGTAATCGGTGCTCGTGTGAGTGTTTTAATATGAGTAGACTAGAAAGAATTTTTGTTTCTTCTCATAGGTTTAATTTTTTTGGTGATGCCTCTTTTTATGCACTGCCCAAGATCGATTCTGACCATAATCCTCTATGGTTGGAAGTCCCTGATGGTACTCCTTTTCTTCCTTACTCTTTTAGATTTGAAGTTATGTGGTGCTCTCACCCCGTCTTTGAATATCATATAAAATAATGGTGGTAGGAAGATATTGAGGGGGAAGAAATGTTGTGGTTGACTAATAAGATCAAAAGACTCAAAATTTATGTCAATATTTGGAACAAATTTTTGTTTGGTAACTTGTTTAGAGAAATGGAAAGATTGAAAACAAAGCTAGAAGAAATCAAATTAGTTATGGATTATCACAACAGGCAAGTGGAGGAAGACTTGTTCTAGAAACAAAAGTCCAAAGAGTTATGGCTTAAATAAGGGGATCGTAATTCATGTTTCTTTCATGCTTCCACCCTGCAAATAAGATGGCATAAAAAAATAAGAGAAATTGAGAGAGGAAGTGGATGTATGTCCTCTGATTTAATGGAAATTAAAGAGGAAGCTATTGATTTTTTCAATAATTTACTATGTTTGGTGCCTGATCGTGATCTTCCTATTGAAGGTAAAATGTTAGAAGTGATCCCCCTGCTTGTTTCTACTGATTGGAATATAAGACTCATGAATCCTTTCTCGGATGAAGAAAATTTTGAAGTGGTCAAGGGAATGGACCCTCGTAAGGCATCGGTACCAGATGGTTTCCCACCTGTATTTTTCTATAAATATTAGCACATCTACAAGGAATATGTTTGTGTGATGATGAGGGATGTGCAATAGTCTTTGTTTATTTTGAAATTTGTAAATTTGAATTTCTTGGCCCTTATCTCCAAGAAGGATTTGGTTTCATATTTTGTGATTTTAGGCCTATTAGTTTATGTAATATTATTTATAAGATTTTTTTCAAGTCTATTGCAAATATACTTAAACTGCTTCTATCATTGGCAATTCACTCGGTGCACAGTGCCTTTATCCCGGGAAGGCAAATTCTCGATGGTGCTATAGTTATTCATGATTTTATATACTCTATGTATAAAAGTGGAAGGGTAGGGTTTTTTCTTAATCTTGATGTCAATAAAGCTTATGATCATGTGTCTTTGTAGCACCCTAAAAATGACTCATTTGAATTAAACCTAAGGTAAAAACACTTTGAAAAATAAAAATTAACCATCCCAACCTCTTGCCTTGATTTTTTTTCTTGTTGCAAGTTAGTTTTAACCCTTCTATGCGAAATCGCATGATTTTGTGTAAACTTGAAAGATTTTGCATGAAATAAGGTCACCCAATTTCATCCAAAATGAAAAAATGTCTGCTTTAGCAAGATGATAAATTTTGTTATAACATTTTTTGTCTCGACCTATACAACTGCACAGATATTGTGGAATTGGTTCACCTGATTTCGTCCAGATTGGAAGAGGTTGCAACTCCCTGCATTCTTAGCCCTCTCCGTTACCTGATTCACTTCTTTTAAATCCAAGATCCTCGCCTCATATCCCACATAGAAAATCCACCTAATTTCTTCATGTTATTTTTTTGGTTTATTATGTTTTTATAGGTTCAATTTGTGCATCCTTCATACTAGCGTGATATTGGATCACCCGATCGCAATATCATTCCACCCGATCTGAGACAAAATCACCCAATTTTACCTATATCACATATTTCTATTGTTCAACTACCTAGGGATATCCATAACTTAGTTTTTGTATCATTCTTCTCCATTTATCCTATTTAGAATCATGTTTTATATTTATAATGAAATTTGAAATTCATTATCATTGAAATTTTAGATTTAACAGGCATATTTCATCATTCTTTTATGAATATTCAAGCATTTAACATAGATGCATATATGTCCATCCTTATTTTGTTATTATAAATTCATTATTCACTATAATACAATCCAATAGATATATATTACTATGTAAAATTATTGTTTTATGTGTGCAAATTATCAAACTACGACCTTTAGTCATGATCAGTTAGATTACCTTATAATCGTAGTAATTGATTTTGTATGATTTTGATGGATATTGTCTACATCGATAAATCAAATACTACATCATACTTCTAGATACAAGTTAGAGTTTTAATATCTTTTAATCATTGTATAATCCTATTTTTTGTTTTTTATTGTCTACATATAAGTTAAAATTGTATATAGTTTAGAATAGTTACATATTCGCATAAACTAGGTGTATGTGTGATTTGATTAAAGGAACACATCAAAACAAATCCCAAAACCTAGGCATGGAAATTGCCATAAAAAATTTCCTGGTGAGCCCACCCAATTCATCAAAAAATCACCAAAGAGGGCACAAAATAAAGTGCCTCTCCTCTAAGGTGTAGATTTATCCTTTTTCCATCCCCATTCTAGGTGTGGATCCATTAGCCTGAAGGAAAGGGGTGCAAAATTTTTATAGCTACATTCTTTGGTGAACCTATCGTGAAACACATAGGCATCTTTCTGATTCATAGAACATAAAACAAAAACAAAAAACCCAAAATATGAAAATCATTAATTAAAATTGCACCTTCGGATATCTTCATAGATGGTAGATTATAACATAAGAAGAGCTATCCGAATTAATTTAGTACATTATTTTCAACCCAAGAATTTTCTTCACTAGGTAGTGCACCATATCCTGAGATTTGTAGAATATTAGAAATCATAATGGCTAAATAACCTAAGCTTAAATAAATTATAAGGTTTGATCTATCTAGAATCCTGGATCTTGATAGTATACCTTTTTACTATGACCTTCAAAGGGCATGTGATAGGTGGCTAGCGGATAAGAGATCCATTATTACCACAAGTATTTACTCCTTTGAGGATTATATTGAGAATGCAATAATAGTACATAAGTTTTTATCCCATGTAGAGAATCAAGAAATTATCTTAGATGATAAGATAAGATTTAATAAAGTTTCCATAGTTGTGCTTTATCGATAATACTATCATGAATTGTACTTTTACATATCAAATTGTGAGGTTGATTGCATTACTATCGTTCATTTCATAAAATTCTTAAAAGCCAATTTCCAATTTGAAGAAGAACATTATATGACACATGAGGAACTAGAACCCATTAATGATATCTATAGACTTTTTTGAGATAATTAAAGTATAATATTTGTAATATTATAGTTTCTATTCTGTCCCTTCACTCTTTGCAATTAAAAACCACAAAAACCAAAAAACAAATATACTAAATTAATTAGGTATATATATAAAATATATACCCTCAGAACATAAGCATATATATGTACAAAACATATATATATTTGCAAAATGTAGTTTATCACAAACAAAATGCCTAGAATTTTAAGGAATGGTAAGCAAATAGAAGATTGTTATGTAGAATAACAAGCTCAAGAAAATCTTGAATATCAACCACTTATTGAAGATTATGTATCTTCATAACCAGATGAAGAAAACCTTAGTAAAGAAGACGATTTCATATATAACGTTAAACCTCAAACGGATGAGGAAGACAACCCCATTTTTAAATCCATACAAAATTTTAATGGATTTACCAAAAATAATATAGATTTCATTAATCATATGATATAGAAATGAGGTCAACTCCCTGTAGGAGATTATTCTATGGAGGCTAGCTTAGAAGCCACTCTTTGATTGGCTAGAAATTTTATGCCATATATAATCAAAAATCAGGCCGACACATCTCAAAATGTGAATCAAAGCCCAAATCAAAACATAAATCAACCATTACCCACAACAAATCCTAATCCTCAATAGAAAAAACAGACTTTTGCTACAAATCAAAAGACATCTATACCACAAAAATTCAATAAAATACCAAATCGTAATCAGAATCAAAAAAATGTTCAACATAACACAATTCCATCTCATAATACCATTCCTACAAGTAATTTGTATAATAGTATTTCAATTGAAAATCCTTATACAACACAATCTTATCCTCAAAGACATAATAACATGATGCAACAAAATAAATTTAGTGGACAACCACATGGTCTTGAAGCTATTCTTAAACAGTTAGCTCCTCACTTAGATCAGATGGATCCCTACTGTCCCTCATATAATTATCAAGAGATGTGTAGTCAACCCTTGGATCCTATTGTGGTTGCTCAAACATATCCTAAGCATTTCCCTATGTCTATCATTCCGATATATAAAGGAACCAAAGATCCTATAGAGCATATTTGAATGTTTAAAATAGCTTGTAATGATATCTCATATGATGACCTATTGTTGCTAAAAATATTTTCTAAAAGTATCGGAGACATGACACTAGAGTGGTATTATCATTTATCCACTAATTCTTTGAGGAATTTTGAAGAGACAACAGAGATTTTTGTCCATAAATTTAATGCCTACATAGAGAGGCATGTGATTATTAAGGATTTATAAAATTTGGTACAAAGTAAATATGAGAGCTTTGCTGAATTCTTGACTAAGTTAAGATAATTGTTAGGAAAATTACATTTTGCATTATCTCACCGTGAGATGTTGGACATATTCATTGGTAATTTGCAAGAACAACTATGTTATGATCTTTCTACTACTATAGTAACCACTTTTGATCAAGCTATAGATTTAGCAAGGATAGTTGAAGACGCTTTCATTAGAAGAGGTCAGTTTAAGAAGAAATATGAAGATAAATCTGCTAAAAATAAATACAATAATAAACAAGTGGTAGGTAACGAAGTCACTGATAGTATAAATACTACACTTATCAACACTGTAGAAGCAATGAATAAATTTGTATTGAAAATACCAGATAAACCTCCAAGAGAGTTTACAAGGTTAAATCAACCTTTAACAATGATTTCACCTCAACTACTAGAATGAGGCTTAATATAGTTACCCAATATATGACAACTAAACACAATTGCAGTTGGATATAGAACTAATTTGCATTGTAATTTTCATAGATTTTATGGACATTCAATGAATTATTGTAAAAGGTTGAAACACATGATACAATATTAATTGATAACAAGAAAATGGAAGTAGAAAAATTTCCACCAAAACATAATGCTCAAAATAATACACAACAAAATAAAAATCAGAACGCAAATCAAACTTTCGATATTTTTCAACACCCTTTACCCAGGAATGGTAAAGAAGATATAAATCAACTTGATCATCATAATTTTCCTCCTCCAACCTGATATGTAGAAACTATTAGTAGTTTCATACCTAGTCAAAACTCACAAGCATAATTTAGAACTACTTTATTTGTAGTCACAATCATACCTATACAAAACCTTTAGCTTTCATATCCATAAGACATAAAAAGTGAAATAGAAAGTGATTTGGATATTACTTCCAAAAAATTGAATACTTCTGAATATGAGGCAGAGGCTATTCTCTCTATCACAAATTTAATGGTGCCATAAGAGCCATTTCCTAGAAGAGTTACCACACGACATTCATCTCAAAAATTACTCCCTAATGAACAAGCAATAAATGCTAGACCCCAACCCATTACTATTGACATGATAATGCCTTAGGTACCATTGGAGTTGATACTAGACAACAAGCACAAAATTCTCAATTACAAAATCAAAGTCAAAATGATAAATCAACCCCATTTATATTGAAAGCTCCTACAAAAGGAAATAATACATCAAGTTCACAATAAAGGTAACCTTATGATATTAATGAGCATATTTCCAACATCACAACAAGAATTTCCCTTTTGGATATTTTAAGGGCTTCCTCCATACGTAGAGAAGAATTAATGAATACTTTGATTAAAATGATGGTACATCAAGATATAAAACCTGATGTTATAGTAAACGTTGTAATTTCTCATGAGACATTTTATATATTTTTTTGAGATAAGGAAATTCCACTTCATAGTATGCACAAATATAAACCTTTATACATCACATAATTGATTGGGGATGTAGTAGTCAAAAGAGTTTTAATTGATAATGGCTCATCATTGAATATTTGAAATTTTGATTTCTTCCAAATATTTGGATTCAGAAGTGATGAAATGAAAATAACTTATATGGTCATAAAAACTTTTAATGATGAAATACAAGAAACATGTGGATTTTTATCAATTCCATTGTAGGTTGGTCCAATAATTCTAGATATGACCATGTTTTTTGTGCATTTACCCACATCATACAACATACTCTTAGGTTGATCTTAGATCAATGCAATGAGATTTGTACCTTCCACATTACACGAATGTGTCAAATTTAAATTTAAAAATCAATTGGTCACCATTCATGGTGATCCTAGACCATTTGATATGTGTGTTTTTGCAAAACCAATAGTTCATTTTTTTCCTTCCATTTCTGCAACTCGTCTTAATACATCTACATCCTCTAAACATGTACCCTCAAAATCCCCACCTACACTTCCATAACCTATACCTACATCTTTAACACCTTCATCCTCAACACCTTCATCTTCAAATATTTCATAAAAACCTACACCTACACCTCCTACACATCCTTCTTCCAATTCTATATCTACACCCTCATCCTCTATATCTACTACATCTACATCTTCTTCATCTACATCTACATAATCCAAATCTACATCACCTAAATCTATAGAAGATATTCCTTCTACTTCATATCCTCTTTTAGATGAACTCCTACCTGATTTATCCTCAATTCTCACAACATTAGAAGTAGATAAATTCTCCACTCAAGATTCTCTTGCCCTAGCTCAATTATTGCCATATCCTTGAATGTTGGGCTTGCCACAACCAGTGGGAATTTTTACCATGTTTGGATTTGTACCTTTATTTATGTAGGATATGATAGGGTTAAACTAAGACCTATGAATATTAAAATTGATCATGATGGATTTGGTAGATGTTATTTTTCAAATTGTTTTGAAAAATCAAGACAAATTATGCTTAAATTGGGATATAGAGGTAAAGGTTTAGGACCTTTCCAAAATGGTATAAAATAACCCTTAGAGATAGAGGAATGGCCTGCCACATGTGGTATTGGATTTATTCCCAAAAAAATTCAACCATTCGCATTTGAGGATGATGATCGACTAGTATCATACAAATATTATTTGGAACAAATAATATTTTATACCCATGGGTAGGATATTTTATTGTAATATGCTATCCATAGCTTATCTGGAGATGATTGTTGAACTGGATGAACAATTAGAAGGTGATATATTCCATGATATTTCTATGGATGAAATTTTACATAATGGATTTTATTTTTATGGATCTATACCACATATATCCCATCTTGATGTTGTTAAACCTAAAGAAGAATTAGCCAAGTTAATCTTGTAAGAATTACAAGAAATGGGTGTTTCACCCACACCACCTAATTTTGAAAGAGATTTAAATATTGAAGTGAAAAATATCTTAAGAGTCAACATTGGTACAAAATATAACCTCGCATAGTCAAAATCAGATTAGAATTAAGTGAAGATAAACAAAAATAATACATTGCTTTTCTCATAGAGTATAGTGATGTCTTTGCTTGGACATATGCAAATATACCTAGCTTAGATCCCTTTGTGGTCATGCACCAACTAGTAGTGTGTCCGAATGTGAAACTATTTAAATAAAAACTTAGAAAGATGCATCCTAAGGTTTCCCTACTAGTCAAAGGTGAATTGCAAAAACTCTTACATGTTATTTTTATTCAAGCCATTGACTATGTTGATTGGATTTCAAATGTTGTCCTAGTTACCATAAAAGAATCTACAAAGATTAGGATTTGCACTAAATTTAGAGACATTAATAATGCATATCCTAAAGATGATTTTCCTCTTCCTAACATGGATCAAATCATAGATTTCATAGTCGAAAGTGGGATGACATCCCTTATGGATGATTTTTTAGGCTACAATCAAATCAGAATAGCTACTGAGGGCCAAGCCAAAATAGCTTTCATTACCCCTTGGGGGATATTTTGTTATAAGGTAATGCCTATTAGTTTAAAAAACATAGGTGCAACATATCAGAGAGCTATGAAATACATTTTTCATGATATGATGTATGAAATTTTGCAATCATAGCTCATTAATTTGAAGAATATGATCACATTTATGATTTAAGAAAAGTTTTTGATAGATTAAGAGAATATCTTATTCATCTAAATCTAGGTAAATGTGTATTTGGAGTTAATCAGGAAAATTATTGGGGGTCATTGTTTCTTTGCATGGCATAGAAATCGATCCCCTCAAAATTAAACCTATCGTGGACATGCCACCACCTAAAATCATATTTGAATTATGAATTTTACAAGGTAAGCTTCAATCTATCCATCGCTTCATTTATAAGTTGGTGGATAAAATAGGAAATTTTCCTAAATTACTTAAGAAGAATATCCATTTTCAATGGGATGATGAATGTAAGGAAGTATTTGAGCATCTCGAAAAATATCTTCTAAATCCTCCAGTGCTTGTTTCTCCTAAGCGTGATTGTCATTTTATTTTGTATATTTGTACTTCAAAACTTGCACTTGGAGCTATGTTAGCTCAAATTGATGATAATAAGAAATACCGAGTAACTTATTATATTAGTAGAACATTAATAAGTTATGGAACTCATTATACTCTATTAAAGAAGCTTTGTTTAGCAGTTTTTTGTCTACGCAAAAATTGTGCCATTATATGCTTAATAGGAAAACATATGTCATTGCTAAATATAATCCATTAAGATACTTTATGAGTGGACCTTACTTGTCAAGTCACACAACTAAGTGGGTTCTTTATTTGAGTTATTTTGAACTCATGTTCATCGGTCAAAAATCTATTAAAGGCTAAATTATAGTTGATCAGTTAGCTCTTGCACCTTTAGAGTCTACTCATCCTATAACCATTGAGTATCTTAATCTAGAGGAAGATCATCTGGAGACATGGTATTTATATTTTGATGGAGCTCGATGCATGAGTGGTGAAGGTGCAGGTATTATTCTAATATCTTCTCAAAAGCACTTCATACCCTTGTCATTTAAATTACAATTTGCTTGTACAAATAACATTGTTGGATATGAGGCTCCAATTCTTGTATTATGAGCCGCTCTAGCCGTAAAGATAAAATATTTGTTAGTTTTTGTTGATTCTCAGCTTGTGATAAACCAAATCAATGAATTTTATCAAACATAAGATGAGAAACATTTCCCTTACAAATATTATATTCTTAAAATGATATCCTTTTTTGAGAAGGTAAATTTAGAAGCTATTCCTAGAACTAGCAACCACATCGTTGATGCTATGGTTGTGGCTGCATATTGACTACCTTTGGAGTTGTATTATGAGTATACCACTATCATTATTCACCAAATCCAAGAAGCTCCTTCCTCCAAGTCATGTCTAGAGCCATTATATGTGTTTCTAATCAATAAAACTACTTCCAAACCTTAGTACACATATATCTTCAATTTTCTCCAAAATGGGATTTTCCCTAAAGTTCTAAATAGGAATCAACATATATTGTTATGCAAGCAAGTTGTTCACTTCGTAATTATTGGTAATACCTTATATGAAAGGTCTTTTGAAGGTATCTTATTGAGATGTCTAAATCTAGAATATTCTATGAAAGCTTTGAGTGAAGCCCATGATGGATCCTATGGAGGATAATTTAGTGGTAGTGCCATTGCTATAAAACTCCTTAGAATAGGATATTTTAGTTCTACCATGTAAAAGGATACGCATGACTATGTGTGTCATTGTGACAAGTGTTAAAAACATGTTGACCTTATCCATGCTCCTGCTTAGGAACTCCAAACCATATCATCTCCTTGACCCTTTTTTAAATGGGGTTTAGACATTATTGGTAAAATCAATCATATTTCATATGATGGTCACAAATTCATAATAATGGAAATTAAATATTTTACAAAGTGGGTAGAAGTTATGTCATTAGCTTCTTGCACAGGAGCTCAAGTTTCTAAATTTATTCTTAATTAAATAATTTGTAGATTTAGAATTCCATTAAATGTTATCTCTGACAATGGAACATGTTTTAAAAATAAACATGGTAAGAAATTGTGTCAAAAATATAAAATTCAACATCGATGGTCTACTCCTTATTATCCACAGGATAATGGCCAAGTTGAAGCATTAAATAAAACCTTAATCAAAATTCTAAAAATATTGGTTAATAAATTAGGTCGTGATTGGCATGTGCAATTATATCCTTCCTTGTGGGCTTATCTAACTAGTATTCGTACTCCCACTGGTGCTTCACCCTTTTTCTTGGTTTATGGCGCTGAAGTCATTTTTCCATTTGATCTAGAAGTTCCTTCTTTAGCTATTCTACTTCAATATGTTTAAGTAGGAGATGAATATCATGCTGGTAGGTTTAGTTAGTTGTGAATTTTAGATGAAAAGCGCATTCATGCCTTAGAACATCTTCACAGCTATCAAGACAAACTTAAAAGAGCATATTAAAAGAAATTTCACTATTGATATTTTGAAATTGGTGATCTAGTTTTAAAAAAAAATCAAAAAAATACAAATGCAAGTAAAGACCTTAAAGGTAAATTTCAACCCAATTGGCTTGGGCCATACGTCATCACTGCTAAATTTGTATTAGGTGCATATTGATTGGCGGCCTTGGATGGAAAATATCTCAAGAAACCCATGAATATCATGCATCTCAAAAGGCATTATTCCTAAAAATAAATAGTTTCATCATTGTATATAATTGTACATAATTTTCATATTTCAGAAATAAAAAGTTCAAAAATCAAATAAAAATAAAAAATAATCAAAATGTCCAAAAATATTTCAATTATTTTGCATTTTTGTCTTTCGAAATTTTGAGTTATATTTTTATTTATTTCGGATAAATTCAGAAGTTATCTTGAACCATGCACTTAATTGCACATAGTTACTGATTTTAATTTTATCACTATGATTATAAATATCTCTTGTACAAAAGATCAATATGATATTATTAAAAAATATTTTGAGTTTTGGGAAATGATCTTGCTACTTCTTGAACCAAGAACACAATATCACATCTTAAAATATTTTTTTGCAAATTTGAAAGATGATACTACATAGTAGTCTTAGTTCCTTAAGTGAAATGTTTTCCCTGCTATCCTATCATGCACATGGTCTAGAATTCTGAGAATTGGCAAAAGGACAAGCTCACACCTATCTGAATAAAATCCCTTTCTCCACGTCTAATCTAAGCAAGTATCCCAAAAAAATCAAAAAATTAAAAATAAAGAAAAAAGCAAAAAGAAGAACTAAAGAAAGAAAAAAAGCAAAAAGAGAACGAAAAGAGAAAAATAAAAGCAATAAATCCCCTTGTTCAAAATAACATGAACAAAAAACCCTACCCCTCAAAAGTGAAGACATGAAGGGTGAATGAGCTTGAATCACTGGAATTCCTCAATTATTTGAAAACCATGAGGTAAGCCCCATAACAGGTGATTTGTGCCCAACTTGTTTGGCCTTGGGTAATTCCTTTCACGTGGCGACATGTTTGTCACATTAGCAACCTTCTTTTGTACAGACCTATGTTCGCTTGTGGATTAGCTAGCTTTTGGTGACTTGACTTACATAGTAGTCTGGTAGGGTTTCATGAACGAAAATCATGGTTAATGAATCTTTCATTTGCACACACATTGGTTCATTCAAGTTTGCTTGCATTGCTACCTTACTAAAAAATTGTAAATGAACATTACATAGCACACACATTTAATCCTTGAGAGATTTTGTGTCATTATGATGAATCGAAAGGGAAAATAAATTCACATATTCACACACGGTTCTTGATAAATTTGCATTTATCCTTGAAATAAATTAAAATATTTCTTTGAGTTTTGAAACACCAGTTTGTAAATATTTTCTTGTAACTTTCAAAAATATATGTAATCATGTATTACATCATTATTTGACTTCATGATTATGGTATATCCCCTAAGTAATTATTCCTACAAACTTCACACTTAGGAGTTTTATGCCTAGCGCAAGTAATCTCCCTTAATTTTTATGTCCATCTTATCTTATCAAACTTTTTAATAGGCAATAAATACTTTGCACTTATTTTGAAAAACAAATAACCTACATTTCATTTTTTATTTTCGCAATGATGGTATAGTTCCTAAGTAACTATTGTATACAACTTCACACTTAGGAATTTTATGCCTAGCGTAAATCATCCTTTTAATTTCTTGTATTAAACAATATGACACAATGATTGTGCATTTGCATTGCATTTTGAACAACCAAACTATTTCATCTTATCATGCATTTTCATTTTTTATTTTTGCAATGATGGTATAATTCCTAAGTAATTATTATATACACCTTCACACTTAGGAATTCTATGCCTAGCACAAGTCATTCTCTCAAATTTTCATGCTTAAATTTATAGACATCCTATCCAAAAACAACATCAAAAAAATCTTCTTCTTTATCATCATAAAGCCTGAAGATTTGCTATTGAAAAATCAACCATTTTATTAGCAATATTAAATTTTCTTCATCACAGGATCAAAAGCTTCATGACCTAGTGAGCATCGATCTCCACCAATGGTCATATAACAACACAACATCCTTCAAGGTATATATTGCTAATATTTTCAAATCCATTACCATACAAAAAACAATTTTCCAATACACATATGTTCCAAATATTTAAAAAAAAATTAGTCTATTTTAAGCATGATAAATACTAATTTATCAATATAAAGCATGATCATGTGAAACATTAAGTGAACAAAAATGCATCCATCAAAGAGGTACACAAGAGTCATATAAATAAAAAATAATATATATATATATATATATATCAAAAATATATACAACATCATATCGACTGGTATACCACAATCTCCATCATCGGTATACTCAATCATCAAAATACAAAAATCATCACAAAAGAGTCTACCCCTAAGACCCTCTAGAGCTCCTCAAGATTTTTGCCTCATCACCACCCTCGCTAGGAGGTTGGGGTACCCTAAATCCCCTAGCCCCTATTGTATGTACAATCATACTCGAGTTAGAGAATGATCTTAATCAGCTAACTAATGGAGACTTGAATATCATAGGCAATGGCTATCTCTACCCCTCAAGAATTGTTGCAAAATATAGATCCCGATAGAACCCTGCTCATCTTGCAAGCTAATTTGCCTAGTTGCTCTAGCTTCTTGGCTAAAATATGCCCTTGCCTATGCCATATTTGCATCTAGGGATGCTATCTTGGTATTTTGGGTGGAAGTATCCACCCTCAACCTAGCCATCTTTGCCTCAATATCGCCAGCTCCACTTCTCTTGCCCACCTCTAGGATCCTCTTGCCCTTAATAGGTGAATTTGGTCTCACCTATTGCTAAGGAAATTCTCCTCCATCTTGTGGGGGTGGTGTCCTCTACTCATCTTGAGCATGTATCCTATGTGTGAGGTGACAAACTCTAGTCTAAGGTCCTCCTCTCCTGAAAGGAGCCTAACCATGTCTCATCTATTGTTATTGTTGTACATCTGGTCGATGTTGCTACTGCATCTAGTCATATGCCTATTGAACTACAGTCCTTGGTATGGTAATACTCATTGGCTAGATCTAAGCATACCAATCTTGATAACCATCTATCATCCTAGTGTCATCCCCTATAGCTATCAGGACCACCTCATCATCTGCATTAGGGTCCATAAATCGTGTCATGTCTGGGGCACCACTAATTATGGTAGTTTCTCAGGTTATCTAAGTGAATTAGATATCTCTCATCTAATGGATATCCTATTGCAGCCAAAACTATCACATAACTCAATTGATACGATGCAACTCCACATCTCCCTGATCCATCCTCAAAAAAATGACTCACCTCATGTGAGCCAACTGAAAGTCATCCTCCTACCAACCTAGGTAATATCTATACAACCTCCATGGGATGGTGTCTACTGTCATCTCATCCAAAAGTATCCTCACTGTCTCTAGAGAAATTCAACTCCTAGGAGCCCTACAAAAACACTAGTAGAAAGTCCTAGGCCTCTTTGTGGCCATTCCCACCAGTGATAGTCTTGCCAGCCTTTTGTAGACACCAAAACAGCACCAATCCGATTATGTGACTGCAAACACTGATCGCGTTGACAAACACAGCCCCCAGGGCAGCCCTCAGAGGTCAAACAGTGGTCCTAACCACTTTCATAGCAATTTTGTAAGGTCAGGAAGCAATTTGGCACATTTAGACACTTTGCTCAGCATTCGTCTCACCCGGGGAACGAATACTAACTGCAATTCGTCTCACCCAGGGACGAATTCTGAGTTTAACGGGCAAAAAGAAGAATGGTGCCAAGTGGCAGCCCAGGACGAGTCAGTTGATGACTCCTGCCTCGCACGCGTGTGTGGGTGGACAGATAGGCCGTTAGAGGACTGTCACAAGGGCAGTTATGAAAGCCCAAGTCATGGAGGACTCTCCTCCCTCATGGGAAGACATAACCGCCACATGGCACCTATGACCAACACATGGCACTTATGCTTCCCTCTCAAAAGAGACCCCATGGGTCTATAAAAGGTGGGACTTTTCTCACCCAAAATAGGCAGGATTGGAGGCGATTTCAAGCAACGAAGTGCTGTCCAATTGAATACCCATTTGCATCCTTTTGATTCACCTTCTCACATCCACTAATCTCTTTTGCAAGGGAGGTTATTGGGTGGCTTTTGGAAGCGTGGATCCAACCCAAATCCAACATTTGACCACCTTACACCACCAATTCGCAGACATCCCAATCCTAAGAGGTTTTGGGCCCATCCCTAGTGGATTGGCACCGAAATCAAGTGCCAACGGTGGGAGGCCCACTGGGGCACCCCCGCACTTTTCTAAGTTTTATTTTAAAGCATTCTAGATTATTGTTTCAGGTTGCATCTTGTGTTATTCTATTTGGTTAACTCATAGCTTCAATTTCATAACATTTTGATCAGATTTTATCATGCTTTGTGTCGCTTTGTTGTTTCACTAACTTGCAGGTGGCGATATCAAATTCTCGAGGATAGAGGCCAAATTGGGAGAATCCGACCATCTGGGTCATCCCAAAATGGCCCCAATTACATAACCCCTCTGTTTGCAGGTGTTTTGGAGGTCTCGAGATTCGACATTGGAGCAGCATCAGGTCGGCTTTTCCAACACAGAAGAATTCGTCCCACCCAGGGACGAATAGCAGTCAGAATTCGTCCTGCCCAGGGACGAATTCCAGTTGAAGGTAGATTGGCCGACTGTCTCGATGGCAGTGGCCCTCTGGTGATGTTTTCTGTCCTCTGTCAGGTTTTCAGGCCATTTGGACTCACTTTACCCACTGTTTCATACAAATGTTTACATGCATCTTTTGGCGATTTTAGAGAACAAACACTTTTTATTTGCAGCAGGTGCTACTGACATCTTTGTTGTTTCTTTGTTCGCAGGAGGAGCAGCAGAAGCTAAGGACTCATCAACATCAGCGGTGGCATCGTCTTGGCCCGCCCATCTCAAGTGTGGGCACGCGAAAAGAGGAACATTAAGTGATTGTAATCAAATTCTTTTAACGCTCCTAGCCCCTGAAAAGGGAGGAGGCGTCTTTGTAACAGAGATCAAGAGAGTTTAATGAAAGGGCTGTGTTTTCTCCATTTGCTTGTATCTCATTTCAATGCGTCTCTCTCATTTCATGCATTTTACATTTCTAGGACTTAAGCGTATTTGATTTTGAATGCATCGCAATTAGTGTTTCCTTTGCCCGAAATCTCGTGCTTTCAGTGGCGATCACGGTGGGACCCTGTTCCCTGGTTTTTAAAATCACAGAAACTGATCAAATTTTTGTGTTTTGTGCTTGACAGGTACATTTTTTTGTTGTAGATCGCTATTCGTCTCTAATCGTGACGAATTCTTTACTGAAATTCGTCTGACCCTGAGACGAATTCAAATTCGTCTCTGGGAGGGACGAATTCTGTTCTGCAATTCGTCTCACAGGGGGACGAATTCCTGCCTGTGCAACTTTTCAGAGCAGAAATTCAGAAGCAACCGGTCCAGGCAGAGAAGAGGTAGGGATTTTTATAATCTCTGTTAAATTTCCTATTTTTGTTTCTGTTTCTTTGATTGTTTTCATTTTATCCTGCATTGCTTAGGGAAAGTCATTTATGCTTGTTTCATTTTCGCTAAATAAAATGAATCACACACACTTCACGCAACAATTTTAAACCAAGGAGCTGGTCGTAAGACCCCAGCCCTTGAGCAAGACCAACGGTGGGTTCATCACCACCTTGGCTTAGCTTTGCATCCATTTCCCCGATTGTCAACTGTTGTTAGGCGTAAATCCTGACGAAAGCTGACCGAGTGTCACTGGGGTGATTCCCATGCGCGCGAGGATAAGTCTTCTATGGTAGGTGCCATTAACAGGACAATCCCCCTTCCGTACCACCTACGTACCATGTACCTTCTGCTCTCACGTACCTATAGTCTCCCTCTCGTAAGGGCGGGTATATAGAGAGGTTGGTATATCGGCCTGGTTGGTATATTGAAGGGGCTACCATTTTGGGAGTTATATGAGCCGTCATAATGCATTTGAACGTTCTTCAAAACCTACAAAAACAAAACAAAACATCAAAATGCACTAAACCAGTTTAGGACACACTATTAATCCTTAAAAGAGATAATCACGGTTTGTGTATGCGTGTGTTCATTTCTGCTTAGTGTAGACAAAAAGAAAAATCATCATAAACGAGATAAAAATCTGTTTAGATAGTAGAGAAGCACCGCAATGGTGTACACCCGTAGCCAAGCCCAATCAAGGGCAGAAGCTCCGAAAGGTACACAAGAAGCAGGCACAAGTCACCTTCGCTTCAGTCCTGAGGACTTGGTCATACCGCCTTATCGGTCTGGCCTACAAAAGAATCCAATTCAGAATCCTCGGTGGGGTATGCCCATTCAAAGCAGCCCCTTTCGGGAAGACGCTTTACATGTAGACCTCGATGTAAATAGAGAATCACCTTCTGAGGTTAGACATGAGTGGCCACAGCGCGATGAAGCGCTAGAGAGGCACACTGTCCATTTGGAGGGACAACGTGGATATGGCGTCCCTTCTTTACCTCCCATCAGAATAGAGAGACAAAATCCAGAGCGTAGGGCTCCTTACACAGGGCGAGCTAACTCCGCCCGCCCCTTTCACACCCATGAGAGGGAGCACGAGGAAGATCATCGCATTCCTCAAGGACAACAACATACAGCGTGGGAACCTTGCGCTTTCGCACCAGCTGGATATCATGATCACCCACTGAGGCCGGAGCCTCGAGTACATGCCGCCTACCTCGACAGAGGGAAGCGACCCATTGAAATTTTAGATCATCAAAATCGAGGCAAACACATAGGAGAAACACTTAAGCCTCCTGAGCAAAATAGGGTAGACCAAATTGACCCGATAGTCGCCAGACATGCCACCCGTCAAGCCCAAATCATGCGGCTTAAACAAAGTCATCAGGAGATAGAGTATCGACACCGCTTGGATAGAGAGCGCATGCAACGCGAAGCGGATGAGTTACGCTATGAACTACCTGAGAGGGGGCCAACCCCTCGCACCCAAAGAGCCGAACAATATGAGAGGCATAATCCGTTGGTGCAGGACAGGTCTCCTCGACCTCGTCAAGCTTTGCCTCCGAGACCTTATAGACCCGAGAGGGAGGCCACTCCCCGAAACAATGATAGGTACCTTCAGCAGGGATTCAATCAGGGTCATAGGCTTCGCCCAGAGACTCCTCAAGAATTTTACGAGGAGTATGAACCAGACGTAGAATATGTTGAAACTCCCCATCAAGGCAGGAGGGCTGCCATTCGGCCACCCCTTCATAGGCCTCCAGTCTTCCATAACTTACAACGGGAGCAAACAAGAGAGGAAGAAATAAAATCTTCCGATGCATACCAAGCGCTATTAGAGCGTTTAGAGTCTATGGAAACAAAAGCTGCTGGGCATCAAAAACCCACATTACGTCAACTCCGCAGTCATCCGGTGCATCCCTCAGTGCCTACACCTCTTTACCCCGAACACTTCAAGTTGCCTCAATTGGCAGTTTTTAAAGGTGAAGAGGACGCACAAGAACATGTTACAAGATTTCTAAGCCAATGCTTCGGCATCCAAGATAATGACGCATTGTTGCTTAGAACATTCATAACCACATTCGTAGGCCCTACCTCGGATTGGTTCACACAATTACCCAAACACAGCATAAGCAACCTAGATCAATTAGTAGATGCGTTTCTTGAACGCTTTGCCTTCAACACAAGGAAGAAGGCATCACTAAGTGATCTGGCTAGCCTCAGGCAATTTGAGGAAGAAACAATGGCAGCATACGGGAATCGATGGAGAGCTTTGCTTTCTAAGTTACCTTACCGTCCCCCTATGTCTGATCTCACACAGATGTTCACAAAAAGTTGCTTGAAATCGATCTCTGGGCTATTGCAGCTGCAGCAATACGCCAGCTTAGAAGAAGCTTTGGCGCAAGCCAGAGTTATAGAAGAGATCAAAATAGGCGAAGGCACAATCGCCAAGCCTAAAAAGAAAGAGTGGAATAAAACCACTAAAATCGGGACAACGCAACCACAACATGCTACGGTTAACCAAGTTGCGATAAATGTTCCCGCGCCTGTGCAAGAAATGCAGCCCCAAAAGGCTAATTACCAGGCAGTGCCTCCTAGTTATGAAAGAGATAATAGAAGACAGGAGCAGAATCAGCAGCGTCGCCCTAGGCGACAATTCACCCCTTACACGGAGTCCAGGGACTCCCTATTTGACCGCTTGTCAGCGGCAAATTTAGTCACTCTGCCGGAAATCCAAACTATAGACCCTAACGCTCCTAAGCCTAGGGGATACAGAGAGGAATTGTATTGTAGATTCCATAGGCGCAAAGGACACGACTTGAATGGATGCTAGGAAATTCAAAGAATTAATCCAAGATTTGATCGACAATAGAACATTGGCCGTGGACAACCCCATAGCGCCAAATAATCAACAAATGGGGGTATTCAAGGACCCTTTGCCTCGCCCACGAAGCACAAGCAAAACCTCTCCAGATTAACGAGGTGCGACAGAATCTTCCCATGCAAGGATTTGTGGGAATGATTAGTATAGTGACAAGGAACAAAAGGTACCCAGCGAGTTGCCCCCGAGGTAGCTACGAGGGAAGTTCCGACAACATCGCCAGCCTCAACAACGCCCAACGCAGTTGCCTCCGCCTAGACCCGAGGTCACGATACGGACCAAACTCACGCAGAGTTTGCGGACCACATCGGCTAGGCTGTCCATTTACGAGCTTATTCAACAATCAGCACCCCATAGGGAAGCTCTTATGGACATTTTAAAAGCCATCGAATTACAACCTCACGAAGCAAATTCTTTCAACAACTTCGTGGGACATGTGAAACAATGTACGGAGCCGGTCATCACATTCAGAGAAGATGAGGTCAAAACGATATCGAATGACATGGCAGATCCACCCCTGCACGTTATCGCGCGGGTCAACGGGATTCCGTACAAGAGAGTGTTGGTAGATACTGGCTCGTCCAGTAACATCATTACCACTGCAGCCTTAAAACATTTGAAGCTGCCAGCCTCTCACATCACAGCCTCCACGTACACACTACGAGCTTTCAACGATGCAATATGCTCGACAGTCGGCACAGTTGTTCTGCCTGTCCAGGTAGGACAAAAGACAATACCTACATTGTGCCATGTGTTGGAAGGCGAGATGGCTTATAATATACTGCTAGGGCGGCCTTGGATCAGGGACATGAAGTGTGTCCCTTCGATCGCTCACCAGTGCTTAAAGTATGCTTTTGAAGGAGAAATACATGTAGTCCCAATGGACTTAGAGCCCTTCAAGTATTGCAATGCGGTACAATTCCTGCCTCAATCGACCCTCCCTTCAACGCATTTGGATTTCCAGTTAAATCCATCTAAACAGGGTCCAATACCGCAGGCACCACTGGTGACCAAAACAACAAAATCCCAGCCAGGTGAGCCTTCATCATCTGCTCCTTCATCATCAAAGCCACCTGTCATGGCCAAACAGAAGGACAAGGGAAAACAGATCATGGAAGAGGCTAAGCCCCTAGAAGAGGGGTTGCCCACAATTTCAACGGTATCAACAGAAGAAACACCTCACACAGCAGAAGCGGAGACTCCTAAAATACCGAACATGGAATGGACTCAGGAAGGACTCCCATTTCCTCCCACCCAATCATCAACAATCACTGTCGAAATGGCCAATACGGGCCTGGGGGAGTATTTAGTGCAAAATGTTGTGGCAACCCCCGCATTGGAGTCAGTACAAGACATGGGAAGACCTCGCCTTCCCATAGGGACAATTGTTCCTCTAGGCTACCCACCAAACCAGACAAATTTTGTGTATGGGGGCCTTGATCATGGTCTTGAACCATGCAAACAAAAGGAAGCAGACGAAGAGCCTTTTGTTGAAAATATCAACTATCTGTCAAACCCAGACTTTGCCCTAAAATATCTCGGCCAATGCAATTGGCATGGATACGGAGCTAGGCAGATATGAGCAAGGGATGCGGGTCCTTTGCCAACCAAGATATCGGATGCCATATGATAAGTCGGGAGTAGGGTTCAACCACCCCTGCCCTTAGACATCTTGGTCAAAAATATGCAAGGCCTAGAAATAGGCGACAAGGGGGGATTGGCATTAGATCCTTATGCCAATCCAAATACAGAATACACATTGGGAGACTACCTCCCATGGTCAACAAACACCCTTGGCAACAGCAGTAATCCCTCTTCTTTGCTAGAGAGAGGCGAAAGTTCGGACAGTAATCCTCAAAGAGAACATCAACGGCTTTCGGACATCTTTTTGAAGCTATTCCCCTTAGAGGTTCCAGTTGAATCAACACAGTGTCAAGAGAATCAGGTCCCTCCACCAAGAGTGGAACAACCGCAATGGGACCAGATTAACTTACTGGAACAAGGAGAACCCTCAACGTCGCAAGCAACAGTTGCTGAAGAGAATGAACATTTTTGGGTCTCCGAAAGTGATTCAGAAGATGAGACTGAGATGGACTATCTCAGACATGCGCGACGACATCACCGCCCTTTAACTCATGAAGATCTAATGGGACAAATGGGCATACTGCTAGGGCATGAATGGTGGGTAGACCCTGCAAGGTGGGACCAAGTATTGGATCCATGGCTCCAAATTCAAGATGAGCATCGTCCACCTCGAGATCCTATCATGACATCAGTACCAAGGGAAGACCCCGTCTTCCTATCAACACATAGGGCCGATCCGTTCATACCCGTCCCTACAGAACCAGATCCGGAGCATAGGGAGCATCTAGAATGTTCGAGCTATAACACCCGCGGTAATGGAGACCAAATTCATTCCATCCACATGATCTCCATTGACTTGACCGCACCCATCCGCAATCCGGCCGATCCATCACGGTCATTGCATCTAGACATGGATGCCATCGATTGGGATCGCGTCAATTCACCTTTATCACCATCGTAGTACTGGCCTTTCGGTGAAATGCTTCATTTCACCCCAAGGACAACTCAGGATATTTTTCAAGCTGAAGAGGGACCCGAGGTTCCAAACGTAGATCTAAACTCAGCTAATGATATCCATTTGATCCCAACTCCACATCAGTTGGAGGACGGATCCCACATGTCAGTCGAGGAGACGACTGACGTAGATATCGGCACAGATCCAAAGAATCCACAGATTATCAAACTAGGGGTAAGTCTTTCCCCCGAAGAGCAAGCCGACTACATTGCCCTTCTCAAAGCGAAGAAGGAGGTTTTTGCATGGTCATACAGAGACATGCCGGGACTAGACCCGCAGCTAGTCACGCATAATTTAACGCTTGATCCGACAATCAAGCCCGTAAAGCAAAAACTACGAAAGATGCACCCAACAGTGGCCTTGATGGTCAAAGATGAATTGCAAAAGTTGTTGGATGCACAGTTTGTCATCTGCATGGATTATCCGCCATGGCTGTCCAACATGGTTCCCGTCAAGAAGCCCGATGGGAGGATTCGCATATGCACCAATTTTTGAGACCTAAACAAAGCGAGTCCTAAGGATGATTTCCCCTTGCCAAGCATCGACGCGCTAGTAGACGCTACAACAGGTCACGAAATGCTCTCCCTAATGGATGGCTTCTCAGGATACAATCAAATTCGTATCAATCCTGAAGACCAACTTAAAATGGCGTTCACAACGCCTTGGGGGACATTTTGTTATAAGGTCATGCCTTTTGGCCTTAAAAATGCCGGCGCTACCTACCAACGTGCCATGACATATATCTTCCATGATTACATGCACAAAACTTTGGAAGATTACATGGATGATTTGTTAGCCAAGTCTCTTTTGCGCTCAGATCATCTCGGTGACTTAAGCAAGATCCTCGATCGCCTCATAGAGCATAAGGTCAGATTGAATCCCAAGAAGTGCGTATTTGGCGTCACATCTAGAAAACTCTTGGGTTTTATAGTCTCAAAATGAGGCATCGAAGTGGACCCAAAGAAAGTCAAGGCAATCCTTGAAATGGCTCCCCCAACTACCATCAAGCAGCTCAGAAGTCTGCAAGGAAAGGTCGCGTCGATTAAACGCTTCATAGCGCAATTATCTGACAAATGCCGACCCATGAACAAATTATTGCACAAGGGAGTTACATTTCACTGGGATGACGAGTGCCAGTCAGCCTTTGACGAAATCAAACAATACTTGGCTTCACCGCCAGTATTGGCACCACCTAGACCAGGAGTGCCGTTCTACTTATACATCTCGACTACTGAGGTGGCACTGGGTGCCATGCTAGCCCAAAAGAATGAACTTCACAAAGAACAGGCTACTTACTATCTTAGCCGCACCCTGGTCGATTACGAACTTAACTATGCATACGTTGAGAAACTCTGCTTGGCAGTGGTGTTTGCTACCAAAAAGCTACGCCACTACATGCTGAGCAACACTACGTATGTTGTGTCTAAGGAGAATCCATTGCGATACATGATGAGTCGTACTTATCATAGTAGTCGCACGGCGAAATGGATCATGTTGTTGACGGAATTTGACATTGAGTTTATTGGGCAAAAATCTATCAAAGGACAAGTCATAGCCGATCAACTAGCAGAGGCTCCTCTTGAAGACGATCAGCCTCTGGTCATAGAACTACCCGATGATGGGGTCTTCCATGTCTCAGAATCGCCAGATTCTGATGAGCCTGAGTCACGAGCCGACATAACCCTATTCTTCGATGGTTCTAAATGCGAGCAAGGTGGTGGCACGGGAATTGTATTCTTCACACCGCAGGGTGCTCCAATGCCCCTGTCATTTAAATTAAACTTCCAGTGCACCAACAATAATGCAGAATATGAAGCCTTGCTCCTAGGTCTTCAGACAACAATCGCCATGAAAATCAAACGACTGAACATCTTTGGTGATTCGCTGTTAATAGTCAATCAAGTCAAAGGGGTATATCAATGCAAATGCCCAGTTCTAAAGGCCTATAAAGCCCTCGTGGACAAATTCTTGGCAAAACTTGAGTGGTATGACATCGAGGCACTCCCTCGATCATCGAATCATTTTGCGGACACAATGGCCTCCTTGGGGTCACTAATCCCGCAAGACCTTTCCGGTGATATGACAACTATTCAAGTCAAAACCTTATCGCAATCCGTGATAGAGCGCGCAAGCTCAGACTTGACGCCAGGAATCCACATGATCCAGATTGAACCATCCTCGGATAAGTTCTTTCGAATCCGAGATCGTCTAAAACGTGCCAACTGGGGGTCCTTGTTTTCCCCCACTCCCACTAATAGCAACACAACGCTATTCTTACAAGTTCTATCCCATTCAGCATTTGTTAGGGAAGAACTTCGAAAGGGATTGGCTGTTCATACTGTCGAGGTTTCTGATCAACAGGACTGGTATTTACCCATTAGAGACTACCTCAAGTTAGGTAATCTTCCCTTTGGATTGACGCATGCCGCAAAACGAACATTCAAGCAGAAAGCGGCTAAGTATGTCTTGATAGGAGACATTTTGTATCGTCGCAGCTATGACGGAATTCTTCTTCGTTGTTTGGACCAGCAAGAGTCCACTTGGGCGATCGCCCAAGCGCACGACGGTACATGTGGTGGCCACTTTAGTGGTATGGCCATTGCAAAGCGCATTCTTCGCATGGGATATTATTGGCCATATTTAGAGCGAGATTGTTGCGAATATGTCAAGAAGTGCGTGAAATGTCAACATCATGCCAATTTGATGCACGTACCTTCCCAGGCCTTACAGGCAGTCCAGTCTGCTTGGCCATTTTTGCAATGGGGCCTCGATCTAATCGGAAAGATCTCCCCTACATCGTCAGGCCGTCACACGTTTATCATAACGGCCACAGAGTATTTTACTAAATGGGTGGAAGCAATTCCGTTAACCTCAACGAAAGGACCCCGCATTGTGGAGTTCATCTTGCATAACATCATATGTCATTTTGGTATTCCATCCAAAATAATCTCGGATAATGGGCCATCATTCAAGAACAAAGACGTGCGTGCTTTGACCACAAAGTACAAAATTCAGCACAGCTTTTCAACACCCTATTATCCGCAAGCAAATGGGCAAGCAGAGGCGTCAAACAAAATGCTAGTCGCCATCCTTAAAAAGACAGTCACAGACAGTCATAAGGATTGGCACATACAAATCCCACTTGCCCTTTGGGCTTATCGCACTAGCATTCGGACGCCAACTGGGGCAACTCCGTTTTTGCTCGTGTATGGCTCAGAGGCAGTAATGCCTCTCGAGTTGGAAATTCCTTCCCTGCGCATATCAATGCAGGAATTCATCGATGATGACACTGCACGGTAGGCCCGGTTAGACCAACTTACGTTGCTTGACGAACGACGCGTTAATGCTCTCGAGCACTTACGTATCTACCAAGAGCGGCTTAAGAAAGCTTACAACATGAAAGTTCACCTAAGGGACTTTCGGGTTGGTGATTTGGTTTTGAAGGAAAACCAACAGAACTCTAATTTGCCGTCCCACCTAAGGGACAAGTTCATGGCAAATTGGTTAGGTCCATATGTCATTGATAGCAAAATAGGACCCGGGACGTACCGGCTAGCTTCTCTTGATGGTATCAAGGAAACAGAACCCTTGAATATCAGTCATTTGCGACCATTTTATATCTAAGAGAGCCATATCCAAAAATGCTCCAAGGATCCATAAAATCGCTTGGTCAAAAACACAAAAGCTCCAAGGATTATCGCAATCACTTGGTCAAACCAAAAAGCTCCAAGGATTATCGCAATCACTTGGTCAAAATCAAAAAGCTCCAAGGATTATCGCAATCACTTGGTCAAACCAAAAAGCTCCAAGGATTATCGTGTAATAATCTTGGTCAAACCAAAAGCTCCAAGGATTATCGCAATCACTTGGTCAAACCAAAAAGCTCCAAGGATTATCGCAATCACTTGGTCAAACAAAAAGCTCCAAGGATTATCGCAATCACTTGGTCAAACCAAAAAGCTCCAAGGATTATCGCAATCACTTGGTCAAACCAAAAAGCTCCAAGGATTATCGCAATCACTTGGTCAAAACTCAAAAAGCTCCAAAGGATTATCGCAATCACTTGGTCAAACCAAAAAGCTCCAAGGATTATCGCAATCACTTGGTCAAACCCAAAAAGCTCCAAGGATTATCGCAATCACTTGGTCAAAACCCAAAAAGCTCCAAGGATTATCGCAATCACTTGGTCACCCAAAAAGCTCCAAGGATTATCGCAATCACTTGGTCACCAAAATGCTCCAAGGATGTCCACAATCACTTGGTCAAAATAAAAAATAATCAAAAACAACCAAAATTTGCATCTCATATCTAGGCATACTCAAATTCATCAATCGAGAGCTCTTCTCGCACCTCATATTCATATTCACAAAAATCGATCCATCAAAAATACAAAAATATGTAGCTGCATTAAGCATTGCATCCATACATTGCATATTTGTGGTCGTATAGGTCAAAGGCACCATAGGCTGTAATTGCCCTACTAAGTCCATCTTGCTCCACACTGTTCCATTTTACAAAAACAACAAAAACACCATGCATTGCTTTTACCACACTAGAGTCAGTGGTCTTTTAATGTATCAAGAGTTTTCGTGATTCAGTCATCATTTTGCTTTTTAGCTACGTCATGTACCGAGTCAGACAGATTTTACGAAGGTAGAGTTACACTTGAAATACGCCTTGTTACGTAACATCCCAACACAAATTAAAACACATAAAACAATTCCTAAGTTGTGTGAACGAAAGATGAAACCCGCACAGTAATCCAAGTCACCAAAAGCGAAACGGTTATCTTGCTCATCCCCCTGTGCGAATGACCCCAAGAATGCTGAGAGTTGGCAAAAGGACAAGCATCCTCCCTACCCAATTCCTTAAGAATCCCTAGTTCTCAATAATTGCAAAACATCAAAAAATTTGCAAAATGTCAAAAATCAAATACTTGACATCTTACAGTGCAAAAATCAAAGGCACAAACGATAGTGATTTTCATCACTCCATATCCCCAATCCCTTGCTCAAAAGAAAAACAAATCAAAATAAACAGTGATCTTATCACTACAAACGAGCAAGTATCCCAATACAATTGAAGAAAAGAAGGGAGTGGAACTTGAATCCCTGGAACTCTCAGCATTCTAAAAGGTCATAAGGCAAGCCACAGTACCGATTTGGTTGATAGCCTATCGATAACTAGCGGTAAACCTCTCGCATGACGATATATCTATCACATTAACTTGCGTACAGATCAATGTTTGCATGTGGATGAGCTAGCTTATGGCATCTTGGATAACACCGCAGATTAATCTGACTAAATACAACAAAGGAGTTAGTGGAGCTAATTAGGTGATCCTCAGTACAGGTTCGGTTGAAAGCCCATCTGGCACTGGCGGTATCCTGATGAATACCACATAAATGAACTCAATCGCACACACGAGGATGTGAAATAGCTGGGTCAAAAACAAGTCTGATTCATACCTTGTTCAAAAGTCTTGTAAGACAAAGTACAGTCATGGCTAGTGAGTTAAAATGTCTGAGTCTCGGAAAACCTTAGCTACATTTCTAAACCAACTGCGCTACTTTTCATCCTTACAATACCATCAAAAAAATACAAAAAGAAAAACCACATGTACACAGAGTCATACATCATAACAATCGCCTAAAAAAAATGAAATAAAGAGCGTCTTAAAGAGCCTATGGTGCCATAACCAATCACCACAAATATCATTCATCCATTTCACTTTGCATATCACATAGAAATCAAAAACATTTGCATTCATCATAACATCTGCATTCATCAAAATAAATAAACATTCATACATTCATAGTCATTAGCCATCATGCATAACAAACATCAAATCATCACATGTAAACAACCAAAATAAAACCGGTATATATATATATCGTCAAAAAATGCCCGCAGGCTACAAAACTGGTCCTCTGACCCCGCAAAAATATCCAAAAACCCAACCTAAGGCGTCGACCACCATGATCACGCAGGATCGGTGCGACGGGAACTACCCCCCGTGGTGTGGGTCCTATGGGACCCTACAGGGCGGCTACTGCCAGCCCCCGCATCATGCCTGCTACCGCCTCCCTCATCTAATCGTCGACGACGAGATGATGCTGACTGCTCAGTCGCACTATCCCTCGTCCGCCGTGAAGATCCACTGACCGAGGGCTCAGGTAGCCGCCCACCAAGGCGGATGACCTCCCTCTCCAAGTCTATCCGGTGCCTACACCACTCTGCCTCCCATCGATGATAGTACGACACTGCATCATCATGCTGTGCCAGAACCCTATCCCGCTCTGCTAGCTGGGCCCGCAAAAGATCCCTCTCCCGCAGCGCGTCCCCCAGCTCCAGATCCCGTATCCGTAGTAGCTCTGTCAGTCATGCAATCTCAGCGCATACCTCAGACTCCATCTCCTCTATATCTTCCTGACGAACAGGACCCTCTGGAACAGCAGCCTGCTCTGGCTCCCACTGCTCCTCCACATCCTGCATGTCCGGTTGATCCGGAGCACCAAAATCAACATCCTCATTCCCCACATCCACCATGTCCGCATCATCCAACGGACCTCCCCAATCATCACCTGCTACCTCAGCACCCTCCACTGCCACCTCTACGCCTCCTAGTGGCCCCTCCCCTCTCCATCACCGTAGCACCCACCACGAGTCATACTCAGTGGTAGTCCCAACATCATCTACGTCTGGGACATCGATCACTACATCTGACTCCTCGCCCAATGGCACGGTGACCGGTGGATCTAGATCCCTCTCATCTCCCCATCGTCGATAGACCACGGGTTCACCAGGAAACCCCTGGCGCACCCCAAACTGTCGTGTAACCCGACTGTACGAAAAGAACTCATGCTCGGTCCCGTGCCGCCCGATCAACCACCGCTCCCTACGTACCCGTCGGAGCCACTCTCCAGCCTTCGGCCAGGCTGGACAGTCCCGATAAGGATGCCAAACCACCTCCCCTGGAGTGAGCCGAGAGAAGGCATCAGTATAGTGCTCTACAACACCTGCCCATCGCCGACTCTGCCCCTGCTCCATAGACCGCCGCCACAAAACTGCATAGCCTATCTCCATGTCATCCATCACCGCCCGAGTCATCCACGGTAACCCGGTCGGCCTCTCCACTGCTATGTGCTGCCAACCCCAGCACTACAGCAGATAGCTGTAGCTGACCCCCTTTCGCTGCCGACAGCGGACCCCATACAGCTCCCCGTAGAGCTGTGCCAACAATGTCTGTCCCCACCTCAAAATCAGCGGTGCCTCTATCGGGCACTCTACCAACTGCCATACCAAATCCAGCAGGTTCCACGGGAACCTCGCACCTGACGAATCAGGTAGAAGCATGTTAGAAATGAGGCCCATCAAGAATGCGTGCCTCACTCCTAACACCCCCCTCTCCTGCCACCAGCCAACAAAAATCCCGCCAGCCTGGCAGTCCACCTCGACTGTCTCCACTGGGTTCGCTACACCCGACCGCTCCCCATGCCCAAAGCATCTCGTCAGTACAGCAGTCCGCTGATCACGCGGCGATGTCCTAATAGGCGATCCGTCTATCGAATTCCGAAGCAACCGATAGACATCCTCCAAAGTTACAGTCATCTCCCCTGTCGGAAGATGGAACGTGTTGGTCCGCGGATCCCAAAGTTTGATCAAGGCCATCAGATAGGCCTGATCCGGGACCACAGGCTCCAGTCGAGACACCTGCTTGAGCCCAAGGGCATCAAGCCATTCCCAATCATCATCAGTCAGTGCACCCCGCGCCTCAGTAAAGGCGGTAGGTACACGGTACCGGCTCCTAACCTGCAAAAGAAAACAATTCAACAAAAAAAATTAAAAATCATGGAAAAGAACTGTACAACAATAACAAAAGCAAAAAAATCAAATAAACAAAACAAAAACAAACCTTCAGTTCCAAGATTTCTAATCTTAACTGATTAATTCAAAAACAGAATAAAAAGAAATTCAAAAACACAAAAAAATATACGTCTTAGGGTTTACGTTCCGTTAACCTAGGGTTTAGTCATAAGCAAAATTCTTTGCCTAGGTTTAACTACGTTTAATTGTACAATAAGTCTTAGTGTCTTCAATCCAGTTTCGAGTTTAAGTTTTAAAACACATTTTGAAAAACAACATCACAAAAAAAAACAATTAAATAAAACAAGTGCAAATTTAAACAAAAATAAGCTCTAGAAGACACTTACAGGTTTCGCTTCGGCTCCGCCGCTCGAACCAGTTTGTGCACTCATGATGGCAGAGAGAATTCCAGCAGCGCTTCGCTTCGCAAAATTACCTCCTCCTCCCAGAGCTCCAAAATCGCAAGAAAAAAATGACACAAATGAGCCCAAATGCAAGTTTTGGCCCTTAAATAGGCCTTTTGAGCTGGAATTCGTCCTTGACTGGGACGAGCACTCAGGTTAGCACTCGTCCCACCCAGGGATGAATTCTACAGCTGGAATTCATCCCACCCAGGGACGAATTCAGACCAGCACTTCAAAAACATCAAAAAATGATCAAAAATGCACTAAAAACAGACAATAACTATGCCCGATAAGAGTGCTGCTGCACCTGACATCCAGGGCATACAAAATAAATGTTGGGAGTCACAAATTATCACAATCCTACTCCCTAAGAAGGCTACCATAGCCGGACCGCTCCACGGGAAGACGGATTTCTGACGATTTAAACCCCA
Source organism: Wollemia nobilis (assembly GCA_028583015.1). Lineage (NCBI taxonomy): Eukaryota > Viridiplantae > Streptophyta > Pinopsida > Araucariales > Araucariaceae > Wollemia > Wollemia nobilis. Next base: position 3,726,460 of record JAQPPZ010017000.1, on the reverse strand, counting down.
AATGGTGTCACAAAAAAAAAAAAAAAAACAACAAAAACAATAAAAAATGCAACACAAAAAAATAGCAATAAGCATTGCCGGACATAAGTGCTCTTGCACTTAACCTCTAGGCAAATAAATTCGATGTCGGGGTTCAAATTCTCATTCTCCTACTTCCCCAAGAAGGCTACCATAGCCGGACCGCTCCACGGGAAGATGGATTTTCGATAATTTCACCCCATTACGACATCACCAAAAGGGTTAACACCCACCAAAAATAGGTCCAAATGTTGGAAAAATTGCACATGCTAAACGGTAAACACTCTAAAGGCACCCTTGCACAAGTCATCTTGGGTCAAGCGACTCGTCGCTTTTCTCATGAAGGTCATTCCCTCATCGATTCGTCGCTTGAGGGGGTAGTCACACTTAGTCACCAATCAACAATCACACACCCAATTAAGGAAAACGACATGCATTCAAAGAATCATTGACAAAGACAATTACGCTCCTGCTTGGGGCAGTAAACAAGCAACAATCAAATCAATCAAACACTTGGCATTTCGTGAATCATGAACACAAGGTTCCCCTGAGGATAAAAGGTTGCGCCCTTTGCCTAATCATGACTGATCAATGTCCAAGCTCAAGTCACACCTCACCAAAATAGGTTAACACTTGAAATCAAACTCCTTAGCTCGTCGAAGCAAGGATTCAAGAATGCATGCCCTTTCCATGCTTGGGGCATCAAAAGTTGGTTAGGTTACCAAGAAACCCTAATCATTAGTGCTTTGGTTATCTATTTTTGCTCGGCGCTGCGCTATGCACGAGCGCATCCCAAAAAGGGGCATCTGTAGACACCAAAACAACACCAATCCGATTATGTGACTGCAAACACTGATCGCGTTGACAAACACAGCCCCCAGGGCAGCCCTCAGAGGTCAAACAGTGGTCCTAACCACTTTCATAGCAATTTTGTAAGGTCAGGAAGCAATTTGGCACATTTAGACACTTTGCTCAGTATTCGTCTCACCCAGGGACGAATACTAACTGGAATTCGTCTCACCCAGGGACGAATTCTGAAATCGTCTCTGGTAGGGACGAATTCTGAGTTTAACGGGCAAAAAGAAGAATGGTGCCAAGTGGCAGCCCAGGACAGTCAGTTGATGACTCCTGCCTCGCACGCGTGTGTGGGTGGACAGATAGGCCGTTAGAGGACTGTCACAAGGGCAGTTATGAAAGCCCAAGTCATGGAGGACTCTCCTCCCTCATGGGAAGACATAACCGCCACATGGCACCTATGACCAACACATGGCACTTATGCTTCCCTCTCAAAAGAGACCCCATGGGTCTATAAAAGGTGGGACTTTTCTCACCCAAAATATGCAGGATTGGAGGCGATTTCAAGCAACGAAGTGTTGTCCAATTGAATACCCATTTGCATCCTTTTGATTCACCTTCTCACATCCACTAATCTCTTTTGCAAGGGAGGTTATTGGGTGGCTTTTGGAAGCGTGGATCCAACCCAAATCCAACATTTGACCACCTTACACCACCAATTCGCAGACATCCCAATCCTAAGAGGTTTTGGGCCCATCCCTAGTGGATTGGCGCCGGAATCAAGTGCCAACGGTGGGAGGCCCACTGGGGCACCCCCGCACTTTTCTAAGTTTTATTTTAAAGCATTCTAGATTATTGTTTCAGGTTGCATATTGTGTTATTCTATCTGGTTAACTCATAGCTTCAATTTCATAACATTTTGATCAGATTTTATCATGCTTTGTGTCGCTTTGTTGTTTCACTAACTTGCAGGTGGCGATATCAAATTCTCGAGGATAGAGGCCAAATTGGGAGAATCCGACCATCTGGGTCGTCCCAAAATGGCCCCAATTACATAACCCCTCTATTTGCAGGTGTTTTGGAGGTCTCGGGATTCGACATTGGAGCAGCATCAGGTCGGCTTTTCCAACACAGAAGAATTCGTCCCACCCAGGGACGAATAGCAGTCAGAATTCGTCCTGCCCAGGGACGAATTCCAGTTGAAGGCAGATTGGCCGACTGTCTCGATGGCAGTGGCCCTCTGGTGATGTTTTCTGTCCTCTGTCAGGTTTTCAGGCCATTTGGACTCACTTTACCCACTGTTTCATACAAATGTTTACATGCATCTTTTGGCGATTTTAGAGAACAAACACTTTTTATTTGCAGCAGGTGCTACTGACATCTTTGTTGTTTCTTTGTTCGCAGGAGGAGCAGCAGAAGCTAAGGACTCATCAACATCAGCGACGACATCGTCTTGGCCCGCCCATCTCAAGTGTGGGCACGCGGAAAGAGGAACATTAAGTGATTGTAATCAAATTCTTTCAACGCTCCTAGCCCCTGAAAAGGGAGGAGGCGTATTTGTAACAGAGATCAAGAGAGTTTAATGAAAGGGCTGTGTTTTCTCCATTTGCTTGTATCTCATTTCAATGCGTCTCTCTCATTTCATGCATTTTACATTTCTAGGACTTAAGCGTATTTGATTTTGAATGCATCGCAATTAGTGTTTCCTTTGCCCGAAATCTCGTGCTTTCACCTTTGTATCATAATGTCCTCATATACCCACACCTATAAGAAATAAGTGAGGGTTAATGCCACAAAACCCTTGTATATGACCCTAAACAGAGTTGTATACAACCAAAAGAGAATGAAATACCCCTATGTAAATAATATGGCCTAATCCCTCATGTCGACCACTACCTCTACTAAGTTCCATGGTAGAAAGTGGTCGCTAAAGTTGATTAGGAGTAGCCCACCAATAATCCCACTCAGTACCATTATGAGCTAAGACACTTCTACTCTTTGGCTCAAAAGCTCAATCCCAATACCCCTACTGGTTAGTGGGAAACTAAGATCACCAACTAGTCTTTGTAGTGCCTAGCCCTAGTTACCAGACATGGCAACAAACATCCCTCTAAATGAAACCCTCATAATCTTTCAGATGTCCTCTAATGTGGGGGTCATATCCCCATCGGTAGCCATAAATAGGAAGAACCTAGGTACCATCTCTACCAACGCGATTAGTAGCCACATATCCATTGGCACCTGTGGTAACTCTACCACATGTTGTAACCCCACAGTAGCTAGGGTAGCCCTCTCTGCTATTTTCAAAGAATTTAGTTCATCCTAGAATGCTCCATACCACCATTCCCTATTTTGAACTCCCTTTTGTGTTCACAAAATAACAAAAAAATGAAAAAAATTAGTTAGCAACTTAATAATCAAAAACATTATCTAAAATTAGCTAGTTTTTTGTGATATCAAACACTTTTATCTGATATCGGTTCGTTTTCCATAATATCGGGCATAATTTTTTTGATATCAAGTGTTTTTTTTTGTGATATCAGATGATTTCCTCTATATCGATCAATTATTTGGATGATGTCATTGAAATCAAGCCGATATCACAAAAATAGTTCTAATTTTTCTAACACAGTGAAAATTTAACAACCCTGCCCTAGAAATCCAAAATAAATTCAAATTAAGCATTAAAATTACAAATTACAAGAAAAAACTAGACTAAAAGTCCTTACCCATATTTGCCCCTCACTTCTGCACACCTAATTGGCTCGATGAGTAAATTCTACCATTTTTCTCCAGAGCTCAAACTAGAATAACTATGCAGTAAAAATAAATTAGGTTTTTACCCTAATTTTCTAATTTTATTAAAAATTACTTTAAAAAAATGTAAATTTCGAGTTTTTCACAAAACTTGGAATTTGGTGCAAAAAATCAAAGGGGGTATCATACCTCAAATAGTTTGACAATAAATATTCAAACCATCAACAAAATTTGCAATAAATTTTTGCTTTCTTGTAAAGAGTGTCATCTTTTCTTTAATGCATTTTTTTCAAAATGCGCTAAAGAGGGGGCAAAATGTAGCACCCTAAAAATGACTCATTTTAATTAAACCTAAGATAAAAACACTTTGAAAAATAAAAATTAACCATCCCAACCTCTTGCCTCAATTTTTTTGTTTGTTGCAAATTTGTTTTAACCCTTCTACGCGGAATCACATGGTTTCGTGCAAAATTAGATTTTGCACGAAATCAGGTCACCTGATTTTATCCAAAAAAAAAATTGCTATAGCAAGGCAAAAAAAAATTTTATAACCTCTTTTGTCTCTACCTGTAAAACTGCATGGCCCTTGTGGGATCAATTCGCCCGATTTTGTCCAAATTGGAAGAGGTTGCAACTCCCTCCATTATTAGCCCAATCCCTTACCTGATTCACTTATTTTTAATCTAGGCTCCTCACCTCGCATCCCCCTTAGAACATCCACCTATTTTCTTCATGTTATTTTTCTGGTTGATTATGTTTTTGTAGGTTCAATTTGTGAATCGATCAAACTTACGCGATATCAGATCACCTGATCGCAATATCGTTCCACCCGATTTGAGATGAAATCACCCGATTTTGCTTGTATCACATATTTTTGTTGCTAAAATGCCTAGGTACATCCATACCTCATTGTTTGCATCCTTGTTCATTTCTCTTATTTAGAATCATATTTTATATTTACTATGACATTTCAAATTCATTATCATTGATATTTTAGATTTAACAGGCATATTTCATCATTATTTTATGAATATTCAAGCATTTAAAATAGATGCATTTATGTTCATCCTTATGTTTTTATTCCAAATTTATTATTCACTATAATCCAGTACAATAGATGCATATTGCTATGTAAAATTGTTGTTTTCTGTGTCCAAATTATCAAACTACCGCTTTCAATCATGATAGGTTAGATTTCTACATAATCGGACCACCTAATTTTACCTAATTTTGATTGATATTGTTTGCATCAAGAAATCAGATACTACATCAAAATTTTGGATACAGTTCAGAGTTTTAATCTCTTTTAAGCATTGCATAATCCTATTTTATTATGTTTACTATCTGCATATAAGTTAAAATTACATATAGTTTAGAATATTTACATATTGGCCAAAACTAGGTGTATGCATGATTTGATAAAAGGAAAACATAAAAACAAATCCCAAAACCTAGGCATGGAAACTGCCATAAATTTTTTCTTGGTGAACCCACCTAATTTTTCAAAACATCACCAAAGAGAGCACGAACTCAAGTGCCTCTCCTTTGAGGTGTAGATCTATCTTTTTCCCATCCCCCTTCTATGCGTGGATTCATTAGATTGAAGGAAAGGTGTGCCAAAAATTTAGGCCTATAGTCTTGGGATTTCTTGCTCAACATTTCGATGAAGTTTGATTTTTTTAAGGATTGGATCAACGTTGTTGATGCTTGTATTTCATCGGCCTAGTTCTTTGTTCTTGTAAATGCGTCTCCGGATGGATTTTTTCGCTCTTGACGTGGTCTTAGATAGGGGGATCCTTCATCTCCATTTATTTTTATTCTTATGGCTAAGGCTCTAGGGAGAATTATTTCTAGGCATCGTAGTGAGTTGGGGATGCATCTGACGGTTCCATACAGGTCTATATCACACCAACAATTTGCAGATGATATGCTTCTTTCATGTGCAGCATCGATGATTATTTCTAGTGAAGTCAAAGCCATATTAGACTTTTACGAGAAGGCATATGGTCAAAAAATTAATTTTTTGAAGAGCAATTTATTCTTCATTAACAATCCAAAAGTGAGGCAAAGGAGGATCGCTAACATCTTGAATTGTCATATTGCATCTTTTCCCTTCTTTTACCTTGGTCTCCCTGTTTTCATTAGGAGGGTCAAAAGTAAGATGTAGTCACCTATTATTGAAAGAATTCAATGAAAAATAATGGCGTGGAACGGGGCTCTTATGATCCAAGCAGAGAAGGTTGTTCTAGTACAAAGCACTTTGTAGAGTATCCTGATCTACTTTATGTTTTTATTTCATGTTCTTGGAAAAGTTGCTGCCATGATTGATAGTATCTGCAAAGCTTTATTATGGGTAGGCCTAAAACTTAAAGGTAAATTTCATCTTGTGTCCTGGTAATAACTCTACAAAAAGAAGAATACGAGGGGTTTGAATCTGAAGAGTGTAGCTAGAATGAACAAGGCTCTGGTGGCTAAACTAGGATGTAAGGTCACCTACAATGATTGTCATTTGTAGTGTCAAATCTTGAAGACCAGGTATAACTTTGAATCTTTCATTTCTAATTTTCTTCCCTCTGAATGTTCAGCATTCTAGAATAGCTTGATGAAATCTAGGGACTTCAGTTATATGAATAGTAGATGGATTGTTGGTAATGAAAGGCATGCTAATTTTTGGGATGATGTTTGGTTGAGAGATCATCCATTAAATGAAGATACATGCTTTTGGGATCTAATTGATGGGTCCAGGACTGCAGGATTGGTGAAATTTGTGGATTTTATTGAGGTCCATGGTAATAGAACTATTTTTTCTAGCTCTCCAATATTTATTAGGAGTGGTAGGGATGCTTAGATGTGGTCTTTGCTTATGAAGGAACTCCATATCTATGTAGTTCGGCACATTAATTTGGAGGACAATTTGATTTGGAAGGCAAACTATGATGGTTATTACACTGTGAAGACTTCTTATGAGCTACTCAGTGAGTATGGGGATGGTTTTTACCTCATGGATCTATATGGCCTAAGCACTTAAATCTTATAGTTGACATGTTTTTCTAGTTGGCTGCACAAAATAATATTCTTACTATTGAGAATCTATACAAAAGAGGATGGTGTTTGGTTAACAATCCTGGGAATCGACTTCACACTTACTTCTTAACTATGAAGTATTTAAGGATATTTTTTTTTCTTTCCTTGGGAGGCTGGGTGTTAGTTGGGTTTCTCAAATTCAATGTTGGATTGGATTCTACAGCGGGTTCTGTTGGTCCGACTTTCATACACACCTTGTGAAGAATGAGCACAAAACTCTGATAACACTTATACAGGATAAATCCCACTCACTTTAGGATTTAGCTGGTTATCCAAGGTGTGAGTTACAGAGTCGGGTCGAATGTCAATTCACTCTTTTTCGCTTCTGGAATAGTTTTTAATATGGACTGTTTCTTACCTTACAATGGGCTCAATGAACTTGTTCAAGAATGTTCAGAAGTTGTCACTTGTTGACAATCAGATTTAAAATTAATTCTTTGATCTAGCTCTCATGGGTCAGCAGATTTAAATAAAATACAAATAAAGAAAATAAAAATGGATCATTTCATGGTAAAACAAAGAGGTTAGGGTAAGGCAGAAAGAGACGTTTATCAAACTTAACTGTAAAACAAAACTACCAATTTAATTTATACTATCAGCTTCACAACAGAACAAATCAAAGAAGAAAGTGTCCAACTTTCTAAGATCACTTTTTGCTAAGAGCACAAGGCAAAGATGGAACAAATATAACAAAAAATTATAAACCGAAGGGAAGTCGATTAAAATTGATATCTTTCACTGGCATCCTAGCTCACACAGTGAGGACAGAGTAATTAGAACAAACTTGAACCTTAAATCTGTAATTTTTCCTAGTATACAATAGAACAAATGAAGCCTAACAGCATATTTAATCTTGATAACACAGATTCACAACATGTATTTAATAAAATTTAATGGAATGGATAACAAAAGAAAATGAACTTATCATAATCTGCAAAATATTAGGCTCCTGGCCATGCTATCACAGAAAACAAAAGCACATCAACTCCAAGTCCAGAAATAAAATATTTTACCGAATCTGCAAGAAATTGCTTCAATAGCCTTTAATTTCTAAGTCTCTGCCTCCTGCGATTACATTGAGAAGAAGTATTTATAGACTCAGGACAGACCCTGATCTTTTCAAAAATATCTTCTTCTCCCACCGCAAATCTTATCATCTCAAACCCTAGGACCCGGGTTTTACAATATAAGCCCTTTTAAAACAAAGTTCGGATAGAACTTAACCATTCTGCAAATCAGTGCAGTCACTTGCCATAAATGGAGAAGACAGAATTTGAATGCCACTTGCATTCACCCGCAACTATGAATAAATGTCTTCATTAATGCCCTCGGGTAATTTGGATGAATCACCACTTCTCTAACATTTCATCTTCGCAGAGCCATCCCCGAGTTGAAAATCTTTGCAAGCTATTAATTTTGCCATAAATTTTCATTAAATGCATTCACCGACAAAATCTGATAACTATGTACAAATATTTTCATTTCCCGGCCAATTCTCGACATATTCCACTATGGGCAGCAGCTTAGTCACCGTAAAGTCTCTTTGCGGCCAGATCTGTAAAAATTGGATGAAACAGCAATTCCTGGCATCTTCTCCTTCAATATGGCCATCTTTGATTAATTTGCACTAAGCTTTACCTTTATGGCCATTTCTCCGTTATCCCGTAAGTGCCAGATGGCTTCCTGCATGAAAGACAAAAGATGGATTAGCATTTTAAAATTATTAAATCAAAGCTTAAATATTAAAAAGAAGCCCTAAAGTTCAGTATATGCGGCTCTAATCATCTGATACGTGGCTTGCAGTGTCTTGACACGTGTCACAGAATCGCGACACGTGTCCATTTCTAGCTGTCTTGCATTTTTGGCTCTTTGCTGTCAAGGTCACGAAAATGCGACATGTCGCGATTTCGTGACATGTCACGAAATCGTGACCTGCTTCTCTATCACTGCCCTTCTGCTCACATATGCCGTGAAAACATGACATGTCATGATTTCGCGACATGTCGTGATTTCGCGACATCTCCCCTTGCTGCGCAACTTTTCTTCGCCAAGACCGCAAAAAATGGGACATGTCATGATTTCGCGACATGTCACGAAATCGCGCACTACTTCTCCTTTTCGGCACTTTCTTCCCTGCAAGCCACGAAAATGTGACATGTCACGATTTCACGACATGTCACGAAATCGTGACCCTTCCTGGCCACCGTACAACTTTCTCCGTCGTGTCGCGAAATCGCGACGTCGCGATTTCGTGACGTGCATCTTGCCTTAGCTATTTTTTGGGTAACCTTTCTTTGCCTTTACAACAACGAGCAACTTTTGTTTCTTTCTTTCTTCCCTTGCGACCTTGCCTTGCTGGCCTTGGCACTTCTTCGCATTGTGTCGCGATTTCGCGACGTCACAAAATCGCGACGTCGCGATTTCGCGACACCTTCTTCGTTCTGAGCCTTTCCTCTCCAACACGTCGTGATTTCGCGACGTCGCAAAATCGCGACGTCACGATTTCGTGACCTTTTGATGCCTTAGACTTTTTTGAACTTTGATTTCTCTTTGCTGGCTTTGCTTCCTGACTTGGACCTGTCGCGATTTCACGACATGTCACGAAATCGCGACAGTCCATACGCCCTGGCTCCCTTTGCTGAAGATGTTGCGATTTCGTGACATGTCGCGAAATCATGACCATTTCTCCCCTTGCTTCCTTTTCTCCTTCTGATGCCGCGAAAACGTGACATGTCGCGAAATCGCGCCCATTTTCATCCTTAGCTTCTTTTTCACCTTGCTTGCCATGAAAATGCGACATGTCACGATTTCGCGACATGTCGCGAAATCACGACCATTTCATGCCTTAGTCAATTTTTCTCTCTCTCAGCCACGAAAATGCGACATGTCGCGATTTTGTGACATTCCGTACAACTTGCCTTCTCTCTCCAAAACTTGTCACGATTTTGCGACATGTCGCGAAATCGCGACGTTCCGTACGACTTGCCTTCTCTCTCCAAAACTTGTCGCGATTTCGTGACATGTCGCGAAATCGTGACGTTTCGTACGATCGGGATTTCTCTCTCCTAACCGGTAGCGATATCGCGACATTTCCAAAAATGGAAATGTCACGATATCGTGACATTTCCATTTTTGGAAAGTGTCACGATTTCGCTATGCATTTCTGACTTAGCCGATTTTTCAAAAACCCGTCGCGATATCGCGACACTTCCAAAAAAGGAAAGTTTTGATTTTTAATGAATTTATCTATCTGTTTTCTGCATTTTCTTCGTACCGGTGTAATATTTACTTTATCCATGAATGATTCTAGAATGTAAAAAGTGAATTATGAGATAACAAAGCCAGAATGCAAGAAAACTTGGATGCTTTGACACAGGCAAAACTTGAAGAAGAAAGAGGCAAGTAAAAATCTGGAATTAAAACTGAAAATCATCAAGAGGGTCCCTACTGCAAAAATGAAAGCTCAAAGTTTTCAAAGGGTGGAAATTAATTTTTCAGTGGGGGTGTGTTGCTTCTCAACAGGTTCCCCCTTCTCGTCACCCATACTAAAGTGTTTCTAGATATTTCTTTTACCCCATGTTATGTGGGGTGTTTGGAAGGCAAGGAATGCCTATGTTTTTAAGGATAAATATTTTTTTCCTATCATTTGAGTGCTCGTATTTTTGGGAAGACCGTGGATAATGTCTTGTGTAACTAATTGGAGTCAAAGTTATCAGAGACTATCATCCCTAGTGGAGTTTTGATCGAGAAAGGTCTGGGTTTTGGACATGTGGATTACCCTTCTCCAACGACCAATTCGAGGATTATGGTTCATTGGACCCCTCCACCTATGGGCTGGTTTAAATTGAATTTTTATGAGGCATCTAAAGGTAACCCCTGGTTGGCAGGTGCGAGAGGGGTCATTCATGATGATAAATTAAATTTGGTCCTTGCCTATGCCAAATCCATTAGAGTGAATACTTCTTAGGTTGCTAAAGCAGGCACGACATTCTTAGTTTTATCGCTTTTAAAATATTTTAGCTTTCATAAAGCTATCATTGAGGGTGACTCGTTAAACATCATCAAAATGATCAACAGCTCTTGCCAAGATAGTTTGTGTAGACACCTAAAACGTTTCATGTCGAGGCGACTACTCATATGGGACATGCTAGAAGAGCATATGAAAGATCTTGGATATATTCCAAGATGAAGTAGTGGTTCTAACCACTCATTTTAGGTACTTTGGCCTATTTAACCTTAGTTGTTGCTAACATCCATGATTAACAGAGTTGATTGTACCTATCAACCGCAATTAGGGATAAAATTTAATTGGCCTTCATCTGACCCAAAATTGGTTGCAACGGCCAATTGGTTGCAACTTGGAGCGGTTTAGGAGAGGAAATTTATATAGGCTTCCATCCAACAGCCTCAACTGCCTAATATTGATCTTGGATTCTCCATGAATCCAACCCAAGCTCTTGCCAAATCCTATAAGACCCCACTCCAAATTGGGGAAACTATCTAGATGCATAGGCAAATTCGTGTGATGAAGCCCTGTCGAATTCACTACTCACGTGAGTGCATTGATAAAGAGCTTTTTCATCACCAATTGAGGGTTTAAAATGGTAATTTAAGCCATGGATATCCTAAGAGGCTAGAATAGCCAAGAAAATAAATTACGTCAATTTCATGCATAATTTGAGCAACCCAAATACCAAACTAGTCAGAGAACATAGAGGTAAACCTTGACCATAAATTTGGTAAGGATATCAGATATTCAAGCCCTGATTTGGAGGAAAACAACATTTCAAGATCAACCATGGCTAATAGCATCAACCGTGCATCAGAGCCGTGGTCAACGTATCATCTTTGATTTCCTTATTTTCTAGCTTTAGATTTTTTTTATATGTTATTATATTAAGCATATTTCAAGTTTTTTAGCTTTATTAGAGACTTTGAGTGATAGAATTAGTGTTTTTAGTCATATTGCTTTCATTCTTGCAATTAGGACATTAATGGTCTTTTCCATGTGTGCTTGCTTTTAATTTCATAATTAGGCCATTAAATATATGTATATGTCTTTTATTTACATGTTTAATGGTAAATTTGCATAATTAATGTAGGTTTAGTATGTTTCTTGCATTTTCTTGATTTCATGCTAGTTATGTCATATTTTATGCAATTTCCTCCTAAAAGCCTCATCAAGAGAGGCATACTTTTCTATTAATATTTCTTGTTTATTTTATGTAGGACTAATAGGGTTACATTCAAGGCTAGTCGTGGAGAAGAAGGTCATCGATGCCATGGAGCAATTTGTGCCTGATGGGGGCACAACACACAGGGAATGAATAACACAGGAACACAATAACACAGAGAATCACTCAAGCTTCTTCTTTCATTAAACTTACAAAAAAAAAAATTTACTACTAGCCTGCAGGCGTAGTTTTCTTTACAACACTAGCCCGCAGGTGTAGTTTCCCCCCATTTTTTTTTTCTTTAGCAATATGCCTGACGTTTGGCGATCTACCTACGCTCCCAGGAAGAATGCAATCTCCCAATCTCAAGACTCGTCCCCCCCTTCTGTAACCTTCACCTCTTTTATCTTAATCAAAAACTGCCCTCGGGTCAACCGCAGAAACACACATTGATGAGCCACCTAAACATCTTTGACCTCTGGGCACAACAGTCGAGTGGCTGCCATGCTCAGCAAACTTATCGGGCAAGAAATCCTGCATTGATGAGGTATTTGATTGCCTTGAGAAACATCATCTGAAAATGCGTGCCTTTTCGGGTCGTGAACCAGCAGTATGTCACAATATTGCAACATGTAGCGATATCGCAACATTTTCTTCTTTGATGCCTTTTCTCTCCTTTGGTTCATGATATCATGACATGTCGCGATATCGTGACATTTTCTTTCCTTGCAGCATTACTTTCCTTTGGGTCGCGATATCGCGACATGTCGTGATATCGTGACATTTTCTTTCCTTGCAGCATTTATTTCCTTTGGGTCACGATATCACGACATGTCATGATATCACGACATTTTTCTTTCTCGTTGTCTTCTTCTCCTTCAAGTTGTGATATCGCGACAGTTTCCCTTCTGGCTCTTCTTTCTTTTGGTCATGAAATCGCGACATGTCACGATATCGTGACATTTGCATTCTTCTTCCTCCTCGCCTTTTCGGGTCATGAAATCGTGATGTGTCATGATATCATGACATCTTTGCCCTTTGCTCTCTCTTCGCTTCTTGGGTCATGAAATTGTGACATGTCACGATATCACAATAGCTTTGTCTTCTTCTCTCACTCTTTGCTTCGGGTCATGAAATTACGACATGTCGCAATATCATGACAGCTTTGCCTTCTACTCTCGCTCTCTGCTTCAGGTCACGAAATCATGACGTCACGATATCACAACAATTTTCTTCCTTGCTTCCTTTTATGCTCCTTTGGTCGCAATTTCGTGACATCTCATGAAATTGTGACATCTTCTCCGTTGACCCCTCCTGTATTCCTTCGGTCATGATTTCGTGACGTCACGAAATCGTGACATTTTCTTCTCTAACCTTTCCTGTTCCATTTTGGTCGTAATTTCATGACATGTCATGAAATTGTGACATTTTTCTCCTTTGGCCTTTCCTATGTTCTTTCGGTCACGAAATCGTGACACGTCGTGATTTCACGACATTTTTCTTTGGACGCCCTCTCTCTCCTGCTTCGTTCACGATTTCGTGACATGTCACGAAATTGTGATATTTTCTCATGCTTGCACCTTGCTTCGCCCTTTTGTCGTGATAATGTGACATGTCATGATATCATGACACTTCTCTTCCCTTGCGCCTTCTTTCATTTTCTGTTCACGATTTGATGACATATCACAAAATCGTGATATTTTTGCTCTGTACCTTCTCTCTCCTTCTTGAGCCATGAAAACGTGACATGTCGCGACGTCGCGACACTTTTCTCTATCGTGATATCGTGACATTGAGGCAAACACTTAGAAATTTTTTTCTTGGTGCAAGGTTGCTCTGTTGCCACTGGATGCTCCTACATCAGAAAACCGAGGTGGATTGAGAAGTGACCTTCACTTCTGTAATGTTCTGTCACCTTCTCACAACTTGCAAAATCTTCACCCTCTTCAACCTCCACCCTCATTGTTGTCAGCAACCTCTTTTCATCCATCCCATTTAGCAAACATATTCTAGCACTGCTACATATCTTTTCTTCTACCTCCTCCAAGGGCTTCAGCTTATGACGCACTCCATTCTTCGTCACTGAGTAAGTGTTGGTGCGACCATCATGCACTGCACACCGATCAAACTACCATGGCCTTCCCAATATCAAGTGGCAAGCATCCATAGGTAGGATGTCACACAGGACCTCATCACAGTAATTCCCAATATTTAATTTTGCCAAGCATTGTTCACTGACCAAAGTCCTATGGTCCTTCTATAACCAAGCTATCCGGTATGGATGTGGGTGTCTCCTCCTATTTAACCGTAACTTAGTAACCATTTCTTTAGATACCAAGTTATCAGTACTACCATTATCTATAATAACATTACAGACCTTACCCAAAATTTTGCACCTTGTGCGGAACAGGCTTCTCCTTTGGTCTGATCCTTTCTCTTCATTCAACAAGGTTCTCCTTGTGAACATCACTTCTCCTCTCTCTGCCTCCTCAGAATGTTTTGATTCAGCTCTTTAATCTGCTACAACAGCTCTGGAAGGTCACTCAGGTCTCTTATTCATCCTTTTTTGGTGTTGTGGACACTCAAATGCTCGATGTCCTTCTTCACCATAGTGGAAATAGGTTCCACAAAATCCTCCTCTTCCAAATCTATGTCCAAATCTACCTCTCCCTATTGGGTAACCATTGTTCTGATTACGGGGTTGGTAACCATCATCCTCCTTATGATCCTGACTGTAGCTGGCTTCTTCTTTCTTCTCATCTTGTCCTCCATCTATTCTTCTACTAGTTCTTCCACCATGACCTCTTCCTCTTTGCTTACCCTCAGACCGTCTATTCAGCTTCTCTTTGACTTTGAGGGCAAATTGGTAAGCATCCTCAATGGTGCTCACCCTAATCAGACTCAACTCTTCTTGAATACTGGGTCTCAACCCATTGATGTAATGGGCCACCTTCTCCTTGTTAGCCTCTGAATGGCAAGTTTGGATGGAGATATTATAGAACTCCTTTGTGTATTCTTTGACAATTTTTCTTGATTGTCTCAAACTCTGCATTTTCCTTAGCAGATCTAATTCGTAATCTACAGGTATAAACAGTCTCTTTAGCTTATCTACCATTCTATCCCACTTGTTTTATTCTCTCCTTTCCTCTTCTATTTCTTTCCAGCTGTACTCCCTTCCACCATATGCTGGCATGACCCTTCAGCTCCGTCTTGGCAAACCTAACCCTATCAGGATCTTCAACTTCTTCATACTCAAAGTATTCTTCCAAATCATTGATTCAGTCAATCAACTCCTCTGGATCAAGATTTCCATAATATGTAGAAACCTCCATCTTCAATCTCTTCCCAATCTGAGATATGGCTCTGTATAACCTGGCTTGTGTAGGATCTATAGCCTCTTCTTCTTTCTCAAACTGGTCCTCTTCTTCATCAACTTCATCTTCACTTCCTTCTTCCCCTTGGGGTTTAAGTCCTCTGCGTAGATCCTCTTGTAGGGCCTGAACTTGCCTCTACAAAGCTCTAAAATCTTCTTCTGGAACCATGTTTCTTCCACCACCACGGTTTCTTCGTGGAGGCATTTTGCTTCACTCTCTTCTCACAACCCTTCCATAGATCTTGGTGTAATTTGCCTCACTTTCGACAATCTGCTCACACACTCAGGAACTCCTACTCTGATACCACTTTATGGGGGTGCAACACATAGGGAATGAATAACATAGGAACACAGTAACACAGAGAATCACTCAAGCTTCTTCTTTCATTAAAATTACAAAAAATCAAATTTACTACTAGCCCGCAGGCGTAGTTTTCTTTACAACACTAGCCCGTAGGCGTAGTTTCCCCCATCTTTTTTTTTTTAGCAAGCTGCCTCACGTTCAATGATCTACCTGCACTCCCAAGAAGAATGCAATCTCCCAATCTCAAGACTCGCACCCCTTTCTATAACCTTCACCTCTTTTATCTTAATCGACAACTGCCACCGGGTCAACCGTAAAAACATACATTGATGAGCCACCTCAACATCTCTGACCTTTGGGCACAGCAATCGAGTGTCTGCCATGCTCAAAAAACTTATCAGGCAAGAAATCCCACATTGATGAGGCATTTGACTGCCTCGAGAAACACCGTCTAGGAATGCATGCCTTTTCGGGTCATGAACCAGCAGTATGTCGTGATATCGTGACATGTTGCGATATCGTGACATTTTATTTCCTTGCAGCATTTCTTTCCTTCGAGTTTCTTTCCCTATAGCATTTCTTTCCTTTGGGTCACAATATCATGACATGTCACGATATCATGACATTTTTCTTTCTCGTTGTCTTCTTCTCCTTCGGGTCACGATATCGTGACATGTCATGATATCACAACAGTTTACCTTTCGGATCTTCTTTCTTTCTTTTGGTCACAAAATCATGACATGTTGCAATATCGCGACATCTGCCTTCTGCTTCCTCCTCGCATTTTTGGGTCATAAAATCATGATGTGTCGTGATATCGTGACATCTTTGCCCTCTGCTCTCTCTTCACTTATTGGGTCGTGAAATCGTGACATGTCGCGATATCACGATAGCTTTGTCTTCTACTCTCACTCTCTTCTTCGAGTCATGAAATCATGACATGTCACGATATCGCGACAAATTTGCCTTCTGTAATCGCTCTCTACTTTAGGTTGCGAAATCGTGACATGTCACGATATCATGATAGTTTTATTCCTTGCTTCCTTTTATACTCCTTTGGTCGCAATTCCGCGATATGTCATGAAATCGTGACATCTTCTCCACTGATCCCTCCTGTCTTCCTTCGGTCGTGATTTCATGACATGTCACGAAATCGTGACATTTTCTTCTCTGATCCTTCCTATTCCCTTTCGGTCATGATTTCATGACATGTCATGAAATCGTAACATTTTTCTCCTCTGGCCTTTCCTACGTTCTTTCGGTCACGAAATCATGACACATTGTGATTTTGTGACATTTTTCTTTGGACGCCCTCTCTGTCCTGCTTCGGTCATGATTTCGTGACATGTCATGAAATCATGACATTTTCTCACGCTTGCACCTTGCTTTGTCCTTTTTTCGCGATAACATATGTCACGATATCGCGACACTTCTCCTCCCTTGCACCTTCTTTCATTTTTTGGTCACGATTTCACGACATGTCGCGAAATCGTGACATTTTTGCTCTATGCCTTCTCTCTCCTTCCTGAGCCATGAAAATGTGACATGTCGCGACATCGCGACACTTTTCTCTATCGCGATATCGTGACATCGAGGCAAACACTTAGAAATTTTTTTGTTGATGCAAGGTTGCTCTATTGCCACCAGATGCTCTTGCATCAGTGTCATCATAGAAGGCACTTGGAATATATCTACCCTATTTAGGGATTTCTTTGTTGTAATAAGTGTATCAAATTGGTATCCCTAAGAGGAATGGATTTGTAACATTTATTGATTCAAATTAATGGAAGATACATTTATTTTATGTGTTATTTGTTGTCAATTTATGTGTGTATGCTCATTTTCATATGATTTACAATTATTATAGCATTAGGTGTTAGCTTTTTACCATGTTATAAAAGGTGATCATGACAGGAAACCCGTATTTAATACCTTATAAGACTAAATTTTAGGCTTTTTTGATGATAGGTTCTAGTTGTTGTTGATAGCTATGGTCAATAGTTGTCGTCGCAGCACAAACCCACGAGCAAAAGTTTTCCCCACACGACAAAGCCGTGGTCAGCTGCAGATAGGTCGTACAGTAGAGAACAAAGTCTTCATAGGATGTGGACCTGATATATGATCCATATTCCCTTGCTTTTTCTATTTTCTTTGTCTATATTTTTCTAGAATGCTTAAAATGGTAGCCTAATTAGGGAACTTGATGAAAACAGAAAATGCAATGAATCCCTGGGTCTTTTTATTTTAGGCTTTTACTAGTCACTACTAGGAACAACAAAACTTTGAGTGCAGTTCACCCTGGTCTCCAGTGGTCTAGAACTTTTTTTGTATTTTTGGTTTGCTTGCATAAGGCCCAATCAAAGGTCATTTCATTATCATCATTAGTGTACATTTTTTGAAAGTTATATAGCTTAATCATGCATATTTATTAAAATGAAATGTTCCTTTTTGCATAGCATGTAGGAAAAGTCATGTTAATGCTATCGTATGTATTTATTTTTCATGCTAAATTAAAAGGAACCACACACACTACGTCACACTTTAAACGCTAGTGAGTTGGAAGGCATATCCAACCACTACTAGGGTTCAACGACGGTGGTAATTATTTCCATCCATTGGCCTAACTCCCATGATCCTTATGTTACTAGACCAACACAGGCTCCAAGATATGTCCTAACTATGCAAAATATCATGCATTCCTCTTTGGAAGGATGTATCGCTACGCATGAGGTGTTGGATGAGGATCGGTAGGACTTGTGCTTCTTGCCCGGGTGTGGGTGTTCATTGCCACATTTTGATGGGTTTACATAGCCTGGGTTCATGACTAGGTTGTCATGCTATGAGTATACAAGTGAAAGCCAATTAAACTCAAGAATATAATCCAAAGAGTTCAAAACATGAAAAGAGTTCTTTACTGATACAATAAATCTTGAAAACAACGTCAAACAATTTAGGGCTCACATTAAAATTTAAGAAAGATAATCATTATTATATACCTTATTAATAAATTTTGAATCTAGACTATGGGGTGTACATCATGGTGGTTATACATAGGGGACTATCTCAACGTAGACCCAAGGTCAATGACCAAGCTCCACCTGATACACAACAGTATGCATCAAACCCTCATTCACAAGATCCTCCTAAACTTTCAATCGATGAGCATAATAGGGGACAACTCGAAACACAAGGATCCCATTAAGAATACCCTGAATAGAGGAGATACCATACACTCATCAAGACATAGATCATATTACAAAGCCTCCCAACATGGGGTTTTTTTGCATGGTATCCATTACCGAGATCGCACTCCATGTGCATCCATAGGATCGGCTAAGGAGTTTGTCATACAGGGATCCAGATTGGTACTCCTTCATCCTAGATCTATAGGAGGCTCAAGGCCCCCACCATATGAGCATATATAGGATATAGATCCACCCCTTTAGGGGCATATAGAGAGGCCTCATTTCAAATTTAGGCCTAGCCAGACCCCCAATAGAAGTGAACCTTGCAAGTTCACCATCGACATGTCTAAAGTGGGAGTGAATGATATGCCACCACATGAGTGTTTTCATACTAGATAGTTAGATGTTTTAGATAGAGTTCTAGGTCATCTAGGTCATAAGCCTACTCCTATGCCTTCTCGTACTATGAGTGTGCATAGTGGTAGTACCATAAGAACTATTAGAGAACCTAGGGAATTGTCTAAGCACCCTCATGGCACACATGTATCATCGATACATGGTGGTATAGAGTAAAAACCTTAGCCAAACATGAATTGTCTACACAAATAAAGGAAAAATTATGGTAAATCAGTCTGAAGAGTATCACACCCATAAAGATACTCAAATAGAGCACATGCACTAGAGACCTCTCATGGCCGATCACATAGATAGATATTATAGATAGGTGTTAGAGCAGAGATGGCAAATCCTCTAGGACGAATTAGAGGGTGTTCGTGCAGAATGAGATCACCTTGAAAATGAAAATGTTGAGAGGCAAATATTCTTAACACGACATTTATATGAATAATGCATGCGAAAACAATGCATCCTTGACCAAAATGAATGTGCCAAAATGGAATATTGACTAGCCAATGTTGGTTTACCTCCCTGTAGTGAGTACAGGGAGCGCACCCATAGATGAGCTATTTCATAGCCTGAGTTGCACCCGAAGAATGATGACACTCATACTCACCACACAACTTAGCTTAGAGAGCAATGCTCAGCTCTTGATCATCATAGGTGTAGAAAGTATGAGGAGGAATTGGGAGATGGACCTGATTAAAAATATCCTAAAATATCCTTGGTGGAAGTGGATGACAAGCCTAGTCCTCCACCTAGAACGAGAAGGAATCTGCCTCCAAAAGGGCCTCAAAGGCCACCTAAAGAAGATGATATTATTTCCTTGTTGGATTACAAATCCTTAGTAGAAAATGTTAAAGCTATTGAGAACCAAGGAGTGACTTATCAAAAGATAACCTTGAATAAGATTCACAATGAACCTTTATGCCCATCGGTGCCAATTCTAGCCTATCTTGAGCATTTTGAGATGCCTAGGTTGGAAAATTTCAAAGGTGAGGAAGATGTCCAAGAGCACCTCACAAGTTTCCTAGACATGGGCTTTCATATTAAGAGCAATGATGCTCTACTCCTATGCACCTTCATTACAACCCTTTCAGGCCTAACCCGAGAGTGGTTTAATCAACTAAAAAGGTACAACATAACCATTTTCAAACAATTGGCTGATGCATTTCTTGAATGCTTCTCCTTCAGTATCAAGAAGAAGACAAAAATTTCTGATTTGGTTGCACTAATGCAACATGACGACGAGCCAATATTGGGTTATGGAAAAATATGGAGAACATTAATGGCCAATTTGCCATTTCCCATTCCAGATACGAAACTGACTTGGATGTTTACAAAAAGTTACACAAAGCACATTTCGTTATTGTTGCGGTTACAGTAATATCAAACTTTTGAGGAAGCTTTGGTGTAAGCCAAAGTGATAGAAGACATCAAGTTACAAGAGGGTAACTTGAAACATCGAAATAAGAAGGAATGGAACAAGAAAAGTACCAAGAAACAATATGTAAAACTGGCCCATGTTAATCATGTAGTCTTCAACCTATAGAAAGGGGATAAGGGGTAGTAAAAATGGAACTATCAAGCCCAACATCCTCCTACGTAGTATGAATAATGCAAGAAAAACTATAGGGGTAAAAACAAAGAACAACACGATTCTCACCAATTCACACCATTAGCGGAATCGTATATGTCAATATTCCATCAATTGTACAAGGCTAAGGCTATCAATTTACCTAAGATAAAATTGGTGGATCCTAATCAACCCAAGCCTAAGGGGTAAAAAGATTATCTATATTGCATATACCATAGAATGAAAGGCCATGACATAGAAGTATATTGGAATTTCAAACATATCATGTAAAATATGATTGAAAAAGGTGAGCTTATTATGGATAATCTGCAAATGCGAGACAACCAAAATATGTAGATTTTTAAAAATTATCTGCTTAATCATGAGATGCCTCGCAACAACGTTGGCTATGTCAACCAAGTACACATCAATCCACCAACTCAGGGGTTTGTAAAAATGGTGAACGTTGTCACAAGACATGGGAGGTATGAAATACCCAACCAACCTACAATTTGTAGACACCAAAACAACACCAATATGATTACATGACAACAAGCACTGATTGAATTGACATACATAGCCCCTAAGGCAATCCCCAGAGGTTAAAAAGTGGTCCTCACCACTCCCATAGTAGTTTTATAAGGTCAGAGGTCAATTTGGCACCTTTCAGGCACCCTGCTCCTTACTCGTTCCACCCTAGGATGATTACAAATTGGTATTTGTCCCACCCTAGGACAATTAGTAGTATTCGCTCCAGGGTGGGGCGAATAGCAGGTTTGATGGGCAAAAGGTCAAACCTTGACAAATGGCAGCTCAGATCGACAACTTAACTCCTCCTTCAATGCATGGAGTGTGAGTGAGCATTTTTGAGCTCAAAGAGGCAGTCATAGGGGCAGTCATGGAGCCCTTAATCAGGGAGGAATCTTCTTCCCCCTAACAAGGCATGATGGCCAAGTGGCGCCTCTGCATGCTCATTCACAAGAGACCCTCAGGTCTATAAAATGGTGAGTCTTCTCACCCAAAAAAAAATAGAGCAAGAGCATTTGGAGCAATGGAGTGCTGCCGAATTACATCCTCACCCATCGTTTGTGCTTCTTACATCCTTGATCTCTCTTTTGGAAGGGAGTTTATTGGGTGATTATTGGAAGCACAATCTAGACCCAAAACCTGAAAATTTGGCCACAATACCCAACCCAATTTTCCTACACAACCCCATAAGAGGTTTTGGACCCATCCCAAGTGGATTGGTGCCGAAACCGAGCCCCAAACGGTGGGCGTCCTACCCCCGAGCACCCCCCGCACTACTGCAGTCCTAATCGCCCCACCCCAGAGTGATTAGAAATATATGGTATATTTCCCTACTATTTATTTTGCATTTGATTCTAGGTCATCCATATATGCTGTCATTTAAATTTCATGTCATTTGGATGAGTTTTGACTGTGCTTTCAATGTTTCTCGCTTTCACTAACATACAAGGAGCATCATCGAATATAGGGTGATCGAGGCAGAATATACAAAATCCAACCATCTGGGTAGTTCCAAAATGCCCCATTTTGTCTAACCCCAAATTTTTAGGTGTTTTAGAGGCCCCTGGATGGGACATTTAGGAGGTCACCTTTTGACATTTTATGACAATCCTAATCGTCCCACCCTGGAGTGATTAGAAATATGTGGTAGATTTCTTGACTGTTCCTTTTGTAGTGTGTTCCTGGTAATGTTTTCTTGCTTCTGTAAAATTTTTAGCTCATTCTGATATGTTTTAGTTATCATTTTAATTATTTTATGCATGCATTAATCGTAGGCCTTGGGGATCACATGTTTCCCTCCATCCGTAGGTGCTACTAACCATTTATTGTTTCTCTGAACGTAGGATATTGACACCAGAGGGGCAGAAAGGAACTATAGATGCACTCATGTAAGCGGCGGTGATTTTTGGTCCGTCCATATCCAATGTGGGCATGCGAAAGATCCCAAAGGGGAATATCTCATTTGTGGTGTAACAAAATTATGTCCAACGCTCCTAGCCCCTGAAAATGGAGGAGATGCATTGTAACCCGATCTTGAGCAAATTAATAAAATAAATGGCTGCACTTTTACATTTGCTTTAAATCTCATTTCAATTCGTGTTGTTTTCCCTCTTTTCATGCATTCTCGTTCGTAGGACTTAGAGTTACATTTCCCATTTTGTTTGCTTCCATATCCTCATGCTTTCAGTGGCGATCACGGTGGGACACTATCCCATGATTTTGGGATCAAAATTTTGATCAAAAGTTATGTTTTTTTGCTTGCAGGTGTCAATATTTCAAGCACTGAACTATTGCTCATTCCACCCTATGACGAATATAGAGCTAGAATTCGTGTCACCCAGGGATGAATGGGCATTCGTCCCACCCTGTGACGAATATAGATATGTTATTCGTCCCACCCCGAGATGATTAGCTCTCTATGCAGTTTCAGAGCAAAAACTCAGAGGCATCCAGTTTGGGCAGAGAAGAGGTAGGGGTTCTGAGCATCCTCTGTCATTTTATGTTTTTTGTCTCTGTCATTTCATGTTTCTTTGCTTGCATAGGAGATTTTTGCTGCATGTTGTTCTTTATTTGCACAAATAAAAGGAACCCCACACACACCATGTGGTAATTTAAACACCAAGGAGTTGGTCATAAAACCCCAACCCTTGATCAAGACCAACGATGGATTTCATCACCACCTTGGCTTGAATTTTTGCATACATAACCCCGATCGCTACTATTGCTAGACGTAAATCCTGATGAAAGCTGACCAAGTGTAGCTGGGGTGATTCCAAGCACATGAGGATAAGTCTTCTATGGTAGGTGTCAAAAATAGAGTGATTCCCCTTCCATACCACCTATGTTCCACGTACCATTCTTCTCTCACATACCAATAGTTTCCCTCATGTAAGGGTGAGTATATTGAGAGGTTTGGTATAATGGCCTAGCAATGGTATATCAAAGGGGCAACCATTTTGGGAGACATAAGAGCCATCATATTGCATGTACAACAACACTTCTTTGCAAAGCTTTCAAAAAAAAAATCAAAACACACTAAACCAGATTTAGGGCACACCTTTAATCTATAAACGAGATAATCACTTCTTTGATTGTGTGGTTCCCTTTGTTTAGTGTAGCATAAAAAGATAAAAACCTACATAGCTTGTAGAGAGACACCACCATGGTGTACACCCATAGCCAAGCCCAATCACGGGCAAAAGTTGTAGAGAGTGTACAAGGGGGCACAAGTCACCTCCGCTATAGCCCCAAGGACTTGGTCATACCACCTTGGTGGCCTGACCCACAAGATAGTCCACATCATGCCATTTCAGAATGGGACTATAGAGGCACCCTTTCGAGGGGCACTCCCATTCAGCATAGACCCTTTAAGGAGGAGTCCTTACATGTGGCACTCAACATAAATGGGAAGGCTCCCTTAGATGCTCGTTATGAGTGGCCACCGTGCAATGAAGCGCTAGAACAACATAGGGTCCATAAGGAGGGGCCACATGATTATGTCATCCCTCCTCTACCCCTCATCACTATTAGGAATAACAAGCCAAATCTAGAGCACAAGGCTCTTCAGACAGGGCGAGCCAACTCTGCCCACCCCTTTCACATATACGAAAGGGAGCATGAGGAAGACCATTACATTCCTCAAGAGAAATACATAGCATGGGAGCAATGCGCCTCTGCACCTGCTATCTATCAAGATCACCTACTGAGGCCAGAACCTCGAGTGAATGCCACCAACCTTGACAGAGGAAAGCGACATATAGAGATCTTGGATCATCATGATCGAGATAAATATGTAGGAGAGGCATCTAGGCCTCCTAGACTCAAGATAACAGAACAAATTGACCTAGAATTTTCTAGACATGCCACCCACCAAGCGCAAATCACGTAGCTTGAGCAAGACCAATAGTAGTTGGAGCACCTGTATCGCCTTAGCAAAGAGCGCATTCAATGTCAAACAGATGAATTTCTCTAGACCACTATGCCTGAGAGGGTCCCAACCCCTCGCACGCATAGAACAGAGTTGTATGAGAGGCACAACCCCTTGGTGTGAGACAGGTCTCCGCGACCTTATCAAATGTTGCCTCCAAGACCTCCTAGACCTGAGCGAGAGGCCACCCCTAGAGCCAATGATGGACACCCTCCGTGGGCACCCACCCATGTTTATAGGTCACACCCGAGAACTCCTCAAGAAGCCTATGAGGAGTATGATCAAGAAGAAGAGCAGGCTGAAATGCCCTACCAAGGCAGAGGGGGTGCTATCCGGCCACCCCTCCATAGGCCTCAAGTTCCCCGTAACCCGTAGCGGGAACAAACCAAGGAGGAAGAGATCAAATCTTCCGATGCATATAAAGCACTGCTAGAGCGCTTAGAGTATGTGGAGACCAAGACTTCTGGGCCCCAAAATCCCACTTTACGCCAACTCCATAGTCACCCTATGCATCCGTTAGTGTCGGCACCCCCATACCCTGAACACTTTAAGTTGCCCCAATTGGCAATATTTAGAGGGGAGGAGGATGCCCAAGAGCACGTGACTAGATTCCTGAGCCAATGCTTTGGCATTCAGGACAATGATGCTTTGTTGCTAAGAACATTTATAACCACATTCGTAGGCCCTGCCTCGGATTGGTTCACTCAGTTGCAAAAACATAGCATCAGTAACTTGGATCAGCTAGTGGACGCATTCCTCGAACGCTTCACCTTCAACACCAACAAGAAGGCATCACTAAGCGACCTAGCTAGCCTCAAGCAAGATGAGGAAGAAACCATGGTGGCCTATGGAAATCGATGGAGGACGTTGCTTTCAAAGCTACCCTACCTCCCTCCCATGGCTGACCTGACCCAAATGTTTTCAAAGAGTTATTTGAGGTCGATCTCTATGCTATTGCAACTACAACAATATGCCACTCTTGAGGAAGCCCTGGTGCAAGCTAGAATCATTGAGGAGATCAAGATACAGGATGGCAAGATTGCCAAGCCACGAAAGAAAGAGTGGCCTAAAAATTCCAAAATAGGGACCACACAACCGAAACCCATTGTGGTCAATCAGGTTGCTATAAATGCACCAAAGCCTACACAAGCAACACAACCCCAAAATGCTAACTATCAGGTGGTCCCTCTTGACAATTATGAAAGAGAAAATCATCGACAAGAGCAAAATTAGCAGCGTCACCCTAGGTGACAATTCACACCCTTTACAGAGTCTAAAGACTCCTTGTTTGACCGTTTGTCAATGGCAAACTTGATAAACCTACCAAAAAGTCGACCCGTAGACCCCAACATGCCAAAACCCAAGGGTTATAGGGAAGACTTGTACTGTAGGTTCCACTGACAGAGGGGGCATGATATTTATGCATGTTGGAAGTTCAAAAGCTTCGTGCAAGACCTAATCGACAACAAGATGCTAGTGATGGATAATCCCGTAGCACCAAACAACCAACAGATGGAGGTCTTCAAAGACCCCCTGCCTACCCATGATGCACAGGACAAGACTCTACAGGTCAATGAGGTGACACAAAATTGCCCCATGCAGGGGTATGTAGGGATGATAAGCATAGTGACTCGGAACAAGAGGTACCCAAGCACAGCTGCCCTCATGATAGCTACAGGAGAGGTCCCGTCGATGTCACAACCTCAACAGCACCCTACACAACCTCCTCTGCCTAGACTAGTGGCCACGATTCGGACCAAACTTACCCAAAGTTTGAGGACCACGTCAGCTAGGCTCTCCATTTATGAGCTCATACAAAAATCATCACCCCATCGGGAGGCTCTAATGGAGATACTAAAAGCCATCGAGTTGCAGCCCCATGAAGCAAACTCTTTCAACAACTTTGTGGGACATGTCAAATGATGCACCGAGCTAGTCATCACCTTTAGAGAAGATGAGCTAAAATCAATGACTGGTGACATGGTGGATCCACCCTTGCACGTTATTGCATGGGTCAACGGGATTCCATATAAGAGGGTGTTGGTGGACACTGGCTCATCCAATAATATAATTACAATGGTGAAATTGAAACACCTAAAGTTGCTAGCATCTCACATCATGGCCTCCACCTATACTCTATGAGCATTCAATGATGTGATATGCTTGATGGTTGGCACAATTGTCCTGCCCATCCAGGTGGGACAAAAGACTATTCCTACGTTGTGCCACATCTTGGAAGGTGATATGGCCTATAATATCTTGTTGGGCTGACCTTGGATCAGGGACATGAAGTGTGTCCCTTCGATAGCCCACCAATGCCTAAAGTACACATTCAAATGGCAAGTGCATGTAGTCCCAACGAACTTAGAACCCTTCAAGTATTGCAATACGGTACAGCTAATGCCACAATCGACCCTTCCATCAACACATTTGGATTTTTAGTTGAATCCATATAAACAGGGTCCGATTCCATATACATCCCCGTCGTTAAGTCCATCAAATCCCTAGTAGGGTCCATCTTCATCATATGGTCCTTCACCAATGATGCCACCTATGGTGGCCACACCGAAGGACAATGGGAAGAAACCCCTAGAAGAGGCACCGCCATCAGTCTCAACCATCTCTATCAAGGAGATGCCTAGCCGAATGGAAGTCGAGATGCCTAGTTCACCCGACATGGAGTGGACTCAGGAAGAACTCCCATTCCCCCCCTCAACCGCCAATAATAATCATTGAGATGGCCAATATGGGCCTGGGGGAGTATCTGGTATGGAACATTGTAGAAACACCCGCAATTGAGTCCATGCAAGACATGGGGAGACCTCGCCTCCCCATCGGTACTATTGTTCCTCTAGGCTACCCACCAAATCAGATAAACTTTGTATATGGGGGCCTCGATAATGGCATTGAACCTTACATGCAAGAATAAGAATATGAAGAGCCCTTTGCTAAGGACATCAACTATTTATCCAACCTAGACTTCGCTTTGAGATATCTTGGCCAATGCAATTGGCATGGATATGGGTTGGGCCGATATGAGCAAGGAGTGCGCGTTCTTTTCCAACCAAGATATCAGATGCCATACGACAAGTTAGGAGTAGGGTTCAACCACCCTCTGCCCTTGGACATCTTGGTAGAGAACATGCAAGGCCTAGGGATAGGCAACAAGGATGGGTTGGCATTAGATCCATATGCCAATCCTAACATGACATATACATTGGGGGATTATCTCCCATTGTTGACAACACACCTTGTTGACCTTGATAACCCCGTCCCTTTGCTCGAGAAAGGAGAAAGTTCAAGAACTCACTTACAAGAGGGATATAGACAAGGTCAGGAAGGATCTTTGAAAGATGAGTCAGAATATGAGGTAGCACCATGGGACCCTTTCGAATCGGATAGCAATCACTCACAAGTGACCCCCATGGATGACTACCAAGAAAGCCTCTTGGCAATGTTCCCTTTGGATGCTCCAATCGAACAAGTGCCACCTCAAGAAAATTAGGTCCCCCCATAGAGAGTGGAACAACCCCGATGGGACCAGATCAATTTGCTCGAACAGGATGAGCCTCACATGTCGCAAATAGTTGTCGAAGCCAACGAAGGCCTTTGGATCTCCGACAGTGATTATGAAGATGAAATTGAGATGGCATATCTCAATCATATGCGACAGCAACAATACCCCATGGATATTGATGACATGTTTGAACAATTAAACATGGGTCCAAGGCATAGGTGGCACCTAAGCCAAGCACAGTTGGACCAAGTGTTGCATCTGCCACTTTGGGCATACAGAGAGCACCTTTCGCCCAGAGACCCTATAGAGTTATCAGTGCCAAGGGAATACCTTGTCCTTCTATCCGCACATAGGGCTGATCCATTTGTGCCAATACCCCCAGAGCTAGATCCGGAGCACAAAAATCATCAAGGATGTCCGAGTCACCACCCCCATGGTAATGGAGACCAAAATAATTTCATCAACATGATCTCCATTGACTTAACCACCCCCATCCACAATCCAGCCGATCCAACATGGTCATTGTATCTAGACCTAGATGCCATAGACTGGGATCACGTTAATTCACCACCATCCCCATCAGAGTACTGGCCTTGCGGTGAGATGCTCCATTTCACCCCAGGACCAACTCAGGATATCTTCCATACTGAAGAGGGACCCAAAGTTCCTAACGTAGATCTAAATTCAGCAAATGATATCCACTTGATCCCAACTCCACACCAGTTGGAGGATGGGTCCCACATGTCAGTCGAGGAGACGACTGACGTGGACATCGGCTCTGATCCAATGAATCCATAGATCATCAAGCTAGGGAGTAAGTCTATCCCCCGAAGAGCAAGCTGACTACATTTCCCTTCTCAAAGAGAAGAAGGAGGTTTTTGCATGGTCCTACAAAGACATGTCGGGGCTAGACCCGTAGCTAGTCACGCATAATCTGATGCTTGATCCGACAGTCAAGCTAGTTAAGAAAAAACTATGTAAGATGCACCCAAAAGTGGCCTTAATGGTCAAAGATGAATTACAAAAGTTGTTGGATGCACAGTTTGTCATCTGTGTGGATTACCCACCATGGTTGTCCAACATGGTGCCCATCAAAAAGCCTAACGGGAGGATTCGCATATGCACTAATTTTTGAGATCTAAACAAAGTGAGTCCTAAGGATGATTTCCCCTTGCCTAGCATTGATGCATTAGTAGACGCTATAGCAGGCCATGAAATGCTATCCCTCATGGATGGTTTCTCGGGATACAATCAGATTCGTATCAATCCCGAGGACCAACTAAAAATGGCATTCACAATGCCTTGGGGGACATTTTGTTATAAGGTCATGCCCTTTGGCCTTAAAAATGCTGGTGCCACCTACCAACGTGCCATGACATACATCTTCCATGATCACATGCATAAAACTTTGGAAGATTACATGGATGATTTGTTGGCCAAATCTCTTTTGTGCCCAGATCATCTCGATGACTTAAGCAAGATCCTCGATCACCTCATCGAACACAAAGTCAGACTAAACCCCAAGAAGTGCATATTTGGTGTCACATCTAGAAAACTCTTGGGTTTCATAGTCTCAAAATGAGGCATCGAGGTGGATCCACATAAAGTCAAGGCAATCCTTGAAATGCTCCCCCCAACTACCATCAAGCAACTCAAAAGCCTGTAGGGAAAGGTCACGTCAATCAAGCGCTTCATAGCGTAGCTATCTGACAAGTGCCGACCCATGAATAAATTATTGCACAAGGGGGTAGCATTTCATTGGGATGACGAGTGCCAATCAACCTTTGATGACATTAAACAATACTTGGCTTCACCACCAGTATTGGCACCACCTAGACCAGGAGTGCCATTCTATTTATACATCTCAGCTATTGAGGTGGCACTAGGCGCCATGCTAGCCTAGAAAAATGAACTACATAAAGAACAGGCTACTTACTATCTTAGCCTCACCCTAGTCAGTTATGAACTTAACTATGCATACGTTGAGAAGCTATGCTTGGCAGTGGTGTTTGCTACCAAAAAGCTATGCCATTACATGCTGAGCAACATGATGTATGTTGTGTCTAAGGAGAATCCATTGCGGTACATGATGAGTCATACTTATCATAGTAGCCGCATGACGAAATGGATCATGTTGTTGATAGAGTTTGACATCGAATTCATTGGAAAAAATTCCATCAAAGGTCAAGTCATCACCGATCAACTAGCAGAGGCTCCTCTCGAAGATGATCAGCCTCTGACCATAGAGCTACCCGATGATGGGGTCTTCCATGTCTCAGAATCACCAGATTCTGATGAGCCTGAGTCACATGCCGACATAACCCTATTTTTTGATGGTTCTAAATGTGAGCAAGGGGGTGGCACGGGAATCGTATTCTTCACACCGCAAGGGGCTCCAATGCCTCTATCATTTAAACTTGATTTCCCGTGCACCAATAACAACACAGAATATGAAGCCTTGCTCATAGGTCTTCAGACAACCATCACCATGAACATCAAACGCTTGAACATCTTTGGTGATTCGTTGTTAATCATCAACCAAGTGAAAGGGGTATTCCAATGTAAATGCCCAGTTCTGCAGGCCTACAAAGCCCTTGTGGATAAATTCTTGGCAAAGCTTGAATGGTACGACATCGAGGCACTCCCTCGGTCATCGAATCATTTTGTGGACACTATGGCCTCCTTGGGGTCACTAATCCTTCAAGACCCTTTCGGTGAGATGACAACCATTCAAGTCAAAACACTATCACAATCCATGATGGAGCGTGCAAGCTCTGACTTAATGCCAAGAATCCACCTGATCCAGATTGAACCATCTCAGGATAGGTTCTCTCGAATCCACGATTGTCTGAATCAAGCCAACTAGGGGTCCTTGTTCTCCCCTATTCCCCTCAATAGCAACACAACGCTATTCTTACAGGTTCTTTCCCGCTCAACTTTTGCTAGGGACGAACTTCAAGAGGGATTGGTTGTTCATACCGTCGAGGCTTCTGATCAGTAGGATTGGTACACACCCATAAGGGACTACCTCAAGCTAGGTAACCTCCCACTTGGATTGACACACGCCATGAAAATATCATTCAAACAGAAAGTGACAAAACATGTCTTGCTAGGAGACATTTTGTACCGTCAAAGCTATGAAGGAATCCTCCTCCATTGCTTGGACCAACAGGAGTCCGCTTGGGCGATCACCCAAGCGCACGATGGTACATTCGATGGCCACTTCAATGAGTATGGCCATCACAAAGCGCATTCTTTGCATGGGCTATTATTGGCCATCTTTAGAGCGATATTGTTGCACATATGTAAGGAAGTGCATGAAGTGTCAACATCATGCTAACTTGACACACATACCTTCTCAGGCCTTGCAGTCAATTCAATCGGCTTGGCCGTTCTCACAGTGGGGCTTAGATCTAATCGAAAAGATCTCCCCTACGTCATCAAGCCATCACACATTCATCATAATGGCCACAGAGTACTTCACCAAGTGGGTGGAAGCAATTTCGCTTACCTCTACGACTGGAACCCGCATTGCGGAGTTTATTTTACATAACATCATATGTCATTTTGGTATTCCATCCAAGATCATCTCGGATAATGGGACGTCGTTCAAGAACAAAGACATGCGTGCTTTGACAATGAAGTACAAAATTCAGCACATTTTTTTGACACCCTATTATCCGTAGGCAAATGGGCAAGCAGAGGCATCAAACAAAATGCTAGTTGCCATCCTCAAAAATATAGTCACAAATAGTCATAAGGATTGGCACATTCAAATACCACTTGCTCTTTGGGCTTATCGCACTAGCATTCGGATGCCCACTAGGGCAACTCCATTTTTGTTGGTGTATGGCTCCGAGGTAGTCATGCCTCTCGAGTTGGAAATTCCTTCCCTACGCATATCAATGCAAGAGTTCATCGATGATGACACTGCATGGCAAGCCCGATTAGACCAGCTTACGTTGCTTGATGAACGATGCGTCAATGCTCTCGAGCATTTGCGTATCTACCAAGAGTGACTTAAGAAAGCATACAACATGAAAGTTCACCTGAGGGACTTTTAGGTTGGTGACCTGGTCTTAAAAGAGAACCAACAAAACTCTAACTTGCCGCCCCATCTAAGGGACAAGTTCACGGCAAACTAGTTAGGTCCTTATGTAATTGACAACAAAATAGGACCTGGAACATACCGGCTAGCCTCTCTTGATGGAATCAAGGAACTAGAACCCTTGAACATCAGTCATTTGAGGCCATTCCATATTTAAGAGAGACATAGCCCAACCAAAAAGCTCCAAGGATTCCCATAATCGCTTGGTCAACCCCAAAAATGCCCCAAAGGTGCCCATAATCCCTTTGGTCAAACCAAAAATCTCCAAGGATTCCCTAATCACTTGGTCAACCCCAAAATACCCCAAAGGTGCCCATAAACCCTTTGGTCAAACCAAAAGCTCCAAGGATTCCCATAATCGCTTGGTCAACCCCAAAAATGTCCCAAAGGTGCCCATAATCCCTTTGGTCAAATAAAAAGCTCCAAGGATTCCTTTAATCGCTTGGTCAACCCAAAAATGCCCCAAAGGTGCTCATAATCCCTTTGGTCAAACCAAAAATCTCCAAGGATTCCCATAATCACTTGGTCAACCTAAAATGCCCCAAAGGTGTCCATAAACCCTTTGGTCAAACCAAAAGCTCCAAGGGTTCCCACAATCGCTTGGTCAAAAACAAATATTCAAAAACAAACAAAAACAACAAGATAATCCAAAATAACAAAAAAAACTACATCTCACTTCCATGCATACTCTTACAAATCAAAACACAAAAAATTTAGCTGCATTAGGCATCACATACATACATTGCACATTTTTTGATCATACAAGTCAAAGGCACCATAGACTGTAATTACGGGCAATTCCATCATTCTCCACATTTTTCCACTTTGAAAATAATTCAGCAAAAATAAACGCCATTCACATTTTTCACAACATCATAGTCAGTTGTCTTCTAATGTATCTAGGGTTTTCACCATTCAGCTGTCATTAGATTTCTAGCCAAAAACTATACAAATTCAGATGGATTTTACAAAGGTAGAGTTCTCCTTGGATCACACCTTGTTACGTAGCATCCCAACACAAGCTAAAACACATTAAAAAAATTCCCAAGTTGTGTAAACGAAAGATGAAACCTACAAAGCAATCCAGGATACCATACAGTGAAAAGGATTATCTTGCTCATCCCCCTGTGTGAATGACCCCAAGAATGTCGAGAGTTGGCAAAAGGACAAGCATCTTCCCTACCCAATTCCCCCAAAATCCCAAGTTCTCAAAAAGTTGCAACCATCAAAAAATTCGCAACAGTCAAAACTCCAAAATTTGACATCAAAACCCATAAAGTGCATACATCAAAAAGCACAAGCAATAGTGATTCTCATCACTCAAAATTCTAAATCCCTTGCTCAAAAGAAATAATAAAAAAAATAAACAGTGATTTTTATCACTACTATAAGAGCAAGTATCCCAATACAATTGAAGAAAATAAGGGAGTCAAACTTGAATCCCTGGAACTCTCAACATTCGAAAGGTCATGAGGTGATCCTCAGTACCGGTTTGGTGGATAGCCTATCGGTCACTGGTGGCAAACCTCCCGCATGACGATATATCTGTCACATTAAATTGTGTGCAGATCAATGTTTGCATGTGGATGAGCTAGCTTATGGTATCCTAGATGGCACTAGATATTAATCTTACTAAATACGACAAAGGAGTTAGTGGAGCTAATTAGGTGATCCTCAGTATAGGTTTGGTTGATAGCCTATCTAGCACTGACGGTATCCTGACAAATACCACATGAACAAACTCAATTGCACACATAGGGATGCGAAATAACTTGGTCAAACTCAAGTCTGATTCATACCTTATTCAAAAGTCTTGTAAGATAAAAGTATAGTCTTGGCTAGTTAGTTAAAACATCTGAGTCTCAGAAAACCTTAACTACATTCTAAACCAACTGTGATACATTCCATTATTACACCATCATCAAAAATATATACAAAACAAAAGAAAAATATATACATACAAAGTCATTTCATAACGCAATCGCCTAGTACAAAAAAGCCATTAAGTCCTTGTACAGTTTATGGTGCCACCACCAAATATCAACAACTCAATTCATCCATACCATATGCATACATCATATAATTAGAAACATCACATTCACAATAACATATGCATACATCAATGTAAATACATGTGCATAAAATCAAACCATAACAAGTGTATAAACACAAAGAAAGTCATGTATATATATCATCAAAAAGGCCCTCAGGCTACAATAAAACGGTCCTCGAACCTCACAAAAAAAAAATCAAAAACTCAAAAACCCCCAAGCCTAGGGCATCGACCACCATGATCACATAGGATCGGTGCGATGGGAACTACCCCCAGTGGTGTGGGTCCTATGGGACCTCTCAGGGTGGCTGCTGCTAGCCCCCGCATCATGCCCACTAGCGCCCCCCTCATCCAGCCGCCTACGATGAGAGGATGCTGACTACTCAGTATCACTGTCTCTCATTCGGCATGAAGATCCACCTCCAGGGAGCTCAGGTAACCACCCATCGAGGTGGATAATCTCTACCTCCAACTCCATCCGTGTCAAACCAAATCCATCTCCCATCGACGGTACATAGCCAATGCATCATCACATTGCACCAACTGAGTTCATAGGAGATCCCTCTCCTGTGAAGCATCTGTGTCCCCATCCCATCGGTGGTACGTAGCCAATGCATTCTCCCACTCCACCAATTGAGTCCATAGGAGATCCCTCTCCTGTAGAGCATCCTCGAGCTCCTCATCCCATCTTCGAAGTAGATCCTCCAATCATGCTATCTCAGCATGATGCCTCGCCTCCATACCCTCTGGGACTTCCTGAGGCATAGGCATATCTGGGATGACAGGCTGCTCTGGCTCCCACTACTCTGGGACGTCCTACGTATCCGACTGCTCCGGAATCCCAAAATCATCCCCCCCAAAGCTATCAACCTCCACCATGTCTGCATCCTCGAGCGAAGCCCCCAACCCTCTCTCGATGCCTCTGCACCCTCCCCACCTATTGCTACCACCTCTGGACCTCCTAGAGGCCCCTCGCCCCACCATCGCCGCATCATCCACCACTGGTCATACTCTGTAGTCACCCCGACATTGTCCACATCAGGGACATCGATCGTTGCATCCGACTCCTCACCCAATGGCTCAATGATCGACTAGGATAGAGTCCTCTCATCGCCCCAACGTCGATAAATCAAGGGCTCACCAGGAAATCCCTGGCACACCCCAAACTATCAAGTCACCCAGACATACGGGAAGTACTCCTGCTCGGTCCCATGCCTCCCAATCAGCCATCTCCCCCTACGTACCCATCGGAGCCACTCTCCAGCCTCAAGCCAAGCTGGACAGTCTCGATATGGTTTCCAGAACACATCCCCTAGAGTAAGACCCACAAAGGCATCAGCATAGTGCCCTACGACACCTGCCCACCACCGACTCTACCCCTGCTCCTTGGACCTCCACCACAGAGCCGCATACCCTATCTCCCTGTCCACCATCTCTACTCGAGTAGTCCATGAAAAACCCTGTGGCCTCTCCACAGCTATGTGTTGCCATCCCCAACACTGCAATAGGTAGCTACATCCAATCCCCTTTTGCCTCCGATAGCGGACCTCATACAACTCATCATAGAGCTATGCCAGTAGTGTCTGACCCCACCTCATAATCAGTGGCTCTGAGGTTGGACACTCAACTAGTCTGAAAACAACCTCCAGCAGGTTCCACGGGAACCTCGCACCCGAGGAGTCGGAAGTAGCATGTTGGAGATGAGGGTCATCAGTAGTGCATGCCTCACCCCCAACATGCCCTTCTCCAGCCACCACCGTACCAAAATACCGCCAATCAGGCAATCCCCCTCTGCCCTCTCCACCGGACTATCCACCCCCATCTCCACCCCATGCCCGAAGCACCGTGTCAGCACCATCATCCGCTGATCATGTGGAGTAGTCCGAATAGGAAGCCCATCTATCGAAATCCATAGAATCCGATAGACATCCTCAAGAGTCACCGTCATCTCCCCTATTGGGAGATGAAAGGTATTGGTGCGGGGATCCCATAAGCTGATCAGGGCAGTCAGATATGCCCGATCCCCCACCACAGGCTCTAACCGAGTCACATGCTTGAGCCTGAGGGCATCAAGCCAATCCCAGTCCACCATAGTCAACACCTCCCGTGCCTCCAAAAACACCGTCGGCACATGGTACCGGCTCTTCACCACCTAAAAATAAAAAACAACACAAAAACATTAAAAACATGAAAGAAAAAAACTGTACAACAAAAACATTTAATAAGTGTACAACTAAAACATTTGATAAATGTACAACAAAAACATTAACATGTACAATACACACATTCAAAAAATCAAATAAACAATGCAATGCCAAAAACAAAAAACAAATTCAAAATACAACTTTGTCAGTTACCTAGGTTTTTTTAACTTTAGTTCAAACTGAAAAAAAAAAAAAAAAAATTTATAAAAAAAAAAAAAAAAAAATACCTAGGTTTTTTAACTTTAGTTCAAACTGATAAATAAAAAAACAAAACAAAAACAAATTCAATTTGTCAGTTATCTAGGGTTTCTAACTTTAGTTCAAACTGATAAATAAAATACAAAAAAAAACAAATTCAAAATAAAAATTTGTCAGTTACCTAGGGTTTCTAACTTTAGTTACAACTGATAAATAAAAAAAAAAAAAACACATTTGTCAGTTACCTAGGGTTTTTAACTTTAGTTCAAACTGATAAATAAAAATACAAAAAAAAAAAAATTCAAAATAAAAATTTGTCAGTTACCTAGGGTTTTCATCCTAGTCTAAACAATAAAAATACAAAAAACAAAATAAAATAGTTTAACCTAGGGTTTTCATCCTAGTCTAAACAATAAAAATACAAAAAACAAAGTAAAACACTTTAACCTAGGGTTTTCATTCTAGTGTCAAACTGACAAATACAAAACACAATAAAAGTTTTCAGTTACCTAGGGTTTGAACCTTATGTTTAACACTAAAAAACCAATAAAAAACACACACAAATAGTTTTCAGTAACCTAGGGTTTAACCTTAGTCTAAACTGATAAAAAACAAAAAACAACATAAAAACAAATTTTTAAGCTAAGTTTTCGATCTTAGTTTAAACTAGGGTTTTCTTTTTTAGTTTACAACAAAAACAAAATAAACACGGTTTTAACTAGGGTTTCGATCATAGTTCTAGCAAAGCAATACAAAGCACAACTTCAAACAAACAACAAACATTAAACTAGGGTTTGTATTTTAGTTTAATCAAAAAATGAAATACAAAAGAAAAGAATTGCGGTTTTAAACTGTAACACAAAACAAGCAAAATAAAGAGAAGGGGCACTTACCGGTCTCGCTTCGGCTCTACCACTTGATGATCCGGTCCATGAACTCATGGTGTCCAAGAAATTCGACAGCGCTCCGCTACGCGAACTCGACCTCCTCCTCCTCACAGCTCCAAATCGCCAGAAAAACAAAGTGCAAATGAGCCCAAAACCTAGTTTTGGCCCTTAAATAGGATTTTTAGGCCTGTAATCGTTCCACCCTGGGATGAGCACTCTAGTTAGCACTCGTCCCACCCTGGGATGATTACAAAACTGGTATTCGTCCCACCCTGGGACGATTACAGAGCAAGAAATTCAAAAACAGCAAAAACTGCACCCAAATGCACAAAAAATAGCAATAAAATTGCCAAATAAGAGTGCTTTTGCACTTGACATTCTTGGCATGCAAAATAGACGTCGGGGTCACAAATCCTCACTATCCTACTCCCTAAGAAGGCTACCATAGCCGGACCACTCCACGGGAGGATGGATTTTCGAGAATTTCATCCCCAAACGACATCACAAAAAGGGTCCAAACCCACCCAAAAATAGTAATAAAATTGTCGAACAAGGCGTCTTTGCCCTGACATTCTTGGCATTCAAAATAGATGTCGGGGTCACAAATCCTCACTATACTACTCCCTAAGAAGGCTACCATAGCTGGACCGCTCCACGGGAGGATAGATTTTTGAGAATTTCATCCCCAAACGACATCACAAAAAGGGTCCAAACCCACCCAAAAATAGCAATAACATTGCCGAACAAGGCGCCTTTGCGCCTGCGCTTCTTGGCATTCAAAAAATACGTCGGGGTCACAAATCCTCACTCTCCTACTCCCTAAGAAGGCTACCATAGCCGGACCGCTCCACGGGAGGATGGATTTTCGAGAATTTGAACCCCAAAATGCATCACAAAAAGGGTTACACCCACCAAAAATAGGTCAAATTGTTGGGAAACTGCATAAGCATTCAACGAAAAACAACTGAAGGCACCCTTACAAAAGTCATCTTGGGTCAAGCGACTCATCGCTTTTCTCATGTCGGTCATTCCCTCATCGATTCGTCGCTTGAGGGGGTAGTCACACTTAGTCACCAATCAACAAATACACACCCAATCAAGGAAATGGCATGCATTCAAAGGATCATTGACAAAGACAATCACGCTCCTGCTTGGGGCAGCAAAAAAGCAATAATCACAAGCTGATCAAACACTTGGCATTCTAGAATCATGAACTCAAGGTTCCCACAGACAAAAGGTTGCGCCCTTTGCCTATTCATGATCGAACAATGTCCAAGATCAAGTAACACCTCACCAAAATAGGTTAACACTTGAATTAAGCTCCTTAGCTCGTCAGAAGCAAGGATTCAAGAATGCATGCCCTTTCCATACTTGGGGCATCAAAATTTGGTTAGGTTATTGAGAAACCCTAATCATTAGTGCTTTGGTTATCTATTTTTGCTCAGCGCTGCACCTTGCACAACGCTTCCCAAAAAGGGGCATCTGTAGACACCAAAACAACACCAATCCGATTATGTGATGACAAGCACTGATCGAATTGACATACACAGCCCCTAGGGCAGCCCCCAGAGGTTAAACAATGGTCCTAACCACTCCCACAATAGTTTTGGAAGGTCAGAGGTCAATTTGGCACCTTTCAGGCACCCTGCTCCTTATTCGTTCCACCCTGGGATGATTACAAACGGTATTCGTCCCACCCCGGGACGATTAGCAGTATTCGCTCCGGGGTGGGGCGAATCCAGGTTTGATGGGAAAAAGGTCAAACCTTGACAAATGGCAGCTCAGATCCACCACTTAACTCCTCCTTCAATGCATGGAGTGCGAGTGAGCATTTTTGAGCTCAAAGAGGCAGTCATAGGGGCAGTCATGGAGCCCTTAATCAGGGAGGAATCTTCTTCCCCCTGGCAAGGCATGATGGCCAAGTGGTGCCTCTGCATGCTCATTCACAAGAGACCCTTAGGTCTATAAAATGGTGAGTCTTCTCACCCCAAAAAAAAGATAGAGCAGGAGCATTTGGAGCAACGGAGTGCTGCCGAATTACATCCTCACCCATCGTTTGTGCTTCTTACATCCTTGATCTCTCTTTTGGAAGGGAGGTTATTGGGTGATTATTGGAAGCGCAATCCGGACCCAAAACCCAAAAATTTGGCCACAATACCCCACCCAATTTGCTGACACAACCCCATAAGAGGTTTTGGACCCATCCCAAGTGGATTGGTGCCAAAACCGAGCCCCAAACGATGGGCGTCCTGCCCTCGGGCGCCCCTCGCACTGTTGTAGTCCTAATCGCCCCACCCTAGAGTGATTAGAAATCTGTGGTAGATTTCCCTACTGTTTCTTTTGCATTTGATTCTAGGTCATCCATATATGTTGTCATTTAAATTTCATGTCATTTGGATGAGTTTTGACTATGCTTTCAATGTTTCTCGCTTTCACTAACATACAGGGAGCATCATCGGATATAGGGTGATCAAGGTAGAATCTGCAAAATTCGACCATCTGG
Organism: Wollemia nobilis; assembly: GCA_028583015.1. Classification (NCBI taxonomy): domain Eukaryota; kingdom Viridiplantae; phylum Streptophyta; class Pinopsida; order Araucariales; family Araucariaceae; genus Wollemia; species Wollemia nobilis. The sequence continues at coordinate 3,686,373 of JAQPPZ010017000.1, read as the reverse complement.
GTCGTCCCAAAATGCCCCGTTTTGTCTAACCCCAACTTTGTAGGTGTTTTGGAGGCCCCTGGATGGGACATTTAGGAGGTCACCTACTGACATTTTATGACAATCCTAATCGTCCCACCCCGGAGCGATTAGAAATATGTGGCAGATTTCTTGACTGTTCCTTTTGCAGTGTGTTCCTGGTAATGTTTTCTTGCTTCTGTCAAATTTTTAGCTCATTCTAATATGTTTTAGTTATCATTTTAATTATTTTATGCATGCATTAACCGTAGGCCTTGGGGATCACATGTTTCCCTCCATCCGCAGGTGCTACTAACCATTTACTGTTTCTCTGAATGCAGGATCTTGACACCAGAGGGGTAGCAAGGAACTATAGATGCACTCATGCAAGCGGCGGTGACGTTTGGTCTGCCCATTTTCAATGTGGGCACGCGGAAGATCCCAAAGGGGAATATCTCATTTGTGGTGTAACAAAATTATGTCCGACGCTCCCAGCCCCTGAAAAGGGAGGAGACACATTGTAACCCGATCTCGAGCAAATTAATAAAATAAAGGGCTGCACTTTTACATTTTCTTTAAATCTCGTTTCAATTCGTTTGTTTTCCCTCTTTTCATGCATTCTCGTTCGTAGGACTTAGCGTTACATTTCCCTTTTGTTTGCTTCCGTATCCTCATGCTTTCACAAATTCTATTAGGATCCAAGCTGCACCTCCTCAAAGGCCAGCCCAGAATGTTCCAGGCCCACCAACTAGATAGGTGGTGAAAATCAAAAGTAGGTTAGTGCAAAACCTACAGACAACTCCAGCGAAGTTTTCCATTTATGAGCTTATTCAATAGTTCCCTAGACATAGGGAAATACTTATGGATATTTTAAGGCCCATAGAGGTACAATAACAATATGCAAAAGCGTTTATAAATTTTGAGAGACATGTACAATAGTGTCAACAACCAATCATTCAATTTTATGATCACAAGATAAAGACGATTCCCACTGATATGACATACCCGTCATTACATATCATTATGTGTGTTAACAACATACCTTTCAAAAGGTTCTTTATTGATACTGGTTCATAAATCAAAATTATAACAACTAAGGTATTTTTACCTTTTAAGTTGCCGAAGTCACATATCGTGCCTTCCACATTTACATTGAGAGCCTTTAACGATACACTATGCTCAACCATTGGCACTATAGTTCTACCTATTTAGGTGGGACTGAAGACCATCCTCATGATGTGTCATGTGATTGAAGGTGCTATGCAGTACAATATCCTGCTATGGAGACCTTGGATAATGGAAATGCATTATTTCCCTTCAATACTGCATCAGTGTATAAAATACATACATGAGAGACAAGTTTAGGTGGTGCCTTCAGATGAAGAACCGTTCAAATACATGAACTTAGCAGACTTGTTAGGGGAATTCATACTCCCTTCAATGCACCTAGACATACGACTATCATCACCTATTAATAATCTAGGAGGCAAGATCAAATAAGTGTGTGCAAGACCTACAACATCTACATATCAGCAATCTGAGCACACAACTACTTCCATTAGACTGACTTTGTCGACGATGTTACCAGATGATAGGAAGTTAAAAGTAAAAATGGGTGAGAAGGAAGAAAAACCAAAGCCCAAACTAGATGTTGTTGAGGTTCCTACTCCCATGGATGTAGAGGAACCTCAAAATAAAGTCTAAGAGGTGCCACAACCTACTTTTCTTGCATTTTTTTAGGGTCATCTGTGCCACATGTGATAATACATTTGGTTAACCCTAGATTAGGGGAATATATTGTGCATAATTTGACATACACACCAATTATTGAGATTACACAAGACATGGGTCGACCACAATCTCGTCCCATTCCTGTAGGTATAGTGGTACCACTAGGGGTTCCACCTAACCAAACAAACTTCATCTATGGAGGGCTAGATCAAATTTCTCCATGTATGCCCATGGATGAAGATGATATTGAACCATTCTCTATGAATGTTCATTATTTTTATAACCTGGAATATGCATTATGGTACTTTGAACATTACCATTGGTATGGTTATAATCTCATTTTGTTTGAACAAGGATGCAAAACTCCTTTTGAACTACATTATGAGTTAGAAAATGATAAATTTAGGTCAGGGTATTATATTCAATGGTAGGATGAATTGCTCATAATATATTTAGATCGCTTGTACCTTAGTCTAGGGGTTGAAATAGATTTTAATCCTTATCACCCTAACCCCTTTAGTTTTTGGAGGAGTAACCGGTTGGTGTCGTTTGTCACCATACAACCACCTGAGATATACCACGAGGGTATCTTTGAGGGAACCGATCCAACAAATATCCCTAGAGTCAACTTGAGTCAACAAATCTATGAGGTAACCGATGACATAGCCATGCAAAGTCAAAATTCTATTATAGCAGGATATTATGAGTAAGAGGAGTATTCTAACAAGTAAATAGCAAAGTACATCTCCAAAAGGAGTGAACCAAGCTATGATTCATATGACAATAGTGAATCCTCAAATGACAAGTAATCTAGGGATGAAACATAGTCAACCTACCTAGGGTCTTTGAATTTATGATATATCTTGCCAGTGGAATTAGTGAGCAGGAATGAGGAACTCCTTATTAACAATGACAAGTATGAGGAGATAGCTTACATGGGGCCTCATATACCTAATCGCCAAATTCCAATAGGAAGGAATGAGGGATGGTTCACTGATGATAGTGATTATGAAGATGATACTGAAAGGGTCCATCTTGGTCCTCACTACTTACATCAACATCATGAGCCATTCGACATAGAGGATATGTACCGTAGATTACATTTTGGTCCTCGCTTGAGAGGGAGACCATTAGATGTGGATCAAATTCATCGTATGGTCTTCTCTGATCCACCAACTTACATGGATGTCCTTGAGCTGAATGATACCATCCTGCAGTTTATCCATAGATGGGATCTAGAGATCCTCATTCCCTCAAAGCCACATGTGGAGGTGGAAAATAATATCAACAAGGAGTTGTATGCACATGGTCCTCAATATCAAATCCATTCAATTAACATGGTCTCCATTGATTTTACCACTCCACTCCGCAATCCAACCAATCCTTCTAGACCATTGTACCTTAACTTAGATGCTATTGATTAGGATTGCACTGATGCACCCCTAGAGCCTGAATATTTATTTCCTAATGAGGAAATGATGCAACCATTTCATTTTGCACTAGGATGTGCATATGATGTCTATCATGCTATGAATGCTTCTAAAGTGGAACCCTTAAACCCTGCTAATGACATCCATATGATCCCTATGCCCCACCATATTGAGGAGGGATCCCACATGTTAGTAGAGGAAACATTCTAAGTGGACATCAGTGATGATTCAACTAATACAAAAAATATCAAGTTTGGAGAAAGCTTAACTCCTGAGGAGCATGTTTTTATCATCCCTCTACGAAAAGAGAGACCTAATCTCTTTCCTTAGAATTACAAGGACATGTCAGGTCTAGATATGAAATTGGTTACTCATAACCTTTCTCTAGATCCTACAAAGAAGCCAGTCTAGTAGAAACCCAGGAAGATGCACCCAAAAATTACCTTAATGGTTAAGGATAAGTTGTAGAAGCTTTTGGATGTAGAGTTCATCATTTCCATCGACTATCCAAAATGGGTATCAAACATGATGCCTATAGGAAAACCTGATGGAAGGATCTGCATTTGTGTGTATTTTAGAGACCTCAATAAGGCAACACCCAAGGATTCATTTCCGTTGTCGAACATAGATGCTCTCATAGATTCAAATATGGGTCATGAGATACTCTCCTTAATGGATGTTTTTTTTGGTTACATCCAAATTTGGATTAAACCTAAATACCAGCATAAAACTTCTTTTACCATGCCATGGGGAACATTCTATTACAAATTTATGTCATTTTGCCTTAAGAATGATGTCGCTATATATCAACGGGCTATGACATATATTTTCCATGACTACATGCATAAAATATTAGAATATTATATTGATGACTCATTGGATAAATCACTTATATGAGAAGAGCATGCTGAGGTCCTAAGAAAGGTATTCAATCACCTGATCGGGCATAACATTAGGCTGAATCCTAAGAAGTGCATATTTTGCATAAATTTAGGAAAACTCTTAGGATTCATCATTTATAAATGAGGGATTGAAGTTGACCCAACAAAGGTTAGGGATATTTTAGAAATACCTCTTCCAAGGAACATTAAGGAGTTAAGAAGCCTCTAGGGTAAAGTAGTGTCCATAAAGCTTTTCATCACTCAATTATCAAACAAATTTCGACCCATGAATCGACTACTACACAAGGGGGTCTCATTCAATTGGGATGAGGATTGTCAGAAAGTCTTTGCTCGAATCAAAAAATACTTGGCAATACTTCTAGTACTAGCTCCACCAAGGCTAGACATACCTTTCTTGCTATATTTATCGATGATCGAATTTGCACTAAAAACCATGTTAGCCTAGAAGAATGCATTGGAAAAAGAACAAACCATATATTACATTAGCCAAACCTTGGTAAGTTACGAGCTAGGATATTCTTACATGGAAAAGTTATATTTAGTAGTGGTGTTCGATACAATGAAATTGTGACATTATATGCTAATTCATATGATGTATCTCATATCAAAACAAAATCCTTTGCAGTATATAATGAATAAGACGTATCATAATACACGTACTACTAAGTGGATCATGCTATTGATAGAATTCAATTTGGAATTCATAATCCAAAACTCTATCAAGGGACAAACCATAGTTGATCAATTGGTAGAGCCACCACTTCCAAATAGTAGGCCTCTTGTCATCGAGCTTCCCTACGATGCAGGTTTTGAATTAACAAATGCTCCTAAACCTGAAGAACTAGATAACAATGCATACATGACCTTATTTTTTGATGGTTTGAAATGTGAGCATGGGGTGGTGCAAGAATAGTGTTTTTTATGTTATAAGGAGCTTCAATGCCCTTGTCATTCAAGTTATATTTTCCTTGCACCAACAATAATACTAAATATGAAGCCCTAATTTTGGATCTCCAAATAGCCATCACCATGAATATTAAAAGGTTGAACATCTTTGGCGATTCCCTTATAATTTTCAACCAAGTTAAAGGCATTTTTCAATGTAGGTGTCCCACTTTGAAAGCCTACAAAGATATTGTTGATACTTATCTAGCCAAGTTAGAGTGGTATTACATAGAGGTAATCCCTTATTCATCAAACATATTTGCAGAAATCATGGTATATTTGGGATCCTTAATCCCTCTGAATACATCTGCTGATTTTACTACCATTCACATTAAAATGTTTTTGCATCCTACAGCGTAGCATGAGGCTTTTGATAATAAGGAATATATCAACATGATTCATGTGGAACTAAATCATGAATGGTTCTGTAGAGCCAGAGACTTTCTCAAGAAGGTTCCCTGGGGGCATTGATATCATAGGGTCCCACGGGGAGTGGTACTACCATTCACCACAAGGTTTTTTTCCACTTTGCATTAACGCATGTAGAGTCACAAGGGGAGCAATTCATATTGGAAGTTGAGGTCGAGGCTTATCAAAATTGGATGTCATAGATACAGGACTTATTAAATCTTAGTTTAATCCCTCAAGGATTGTCATGTGCTGCAAAATGCACATTTAAGCAAAAAACAACAAAATATGTCTTGTTAGGAGACATTTTGTATCATCAAAGCTATGATGGAGTTCTCCTTCATTGTCTTGATCCCCAAGAATAATCTTGGGTGATTTTGCAAGATCACAATGGTACATGCAGTGGCCATTTCAATAGCATAGCCATTGTCAAGCACATCCTTCACATGGGTTATTATTGACCTACTATGGAGAATGATTGCAATGTGTATGTCAAGAAATGTGTTAAATGTCAACATCATGCTAATATTATGCACTTGCCATTGTAGGCCTTACAACGCATCCAAGCGACTTGGTAATTTTTCCAATGGGGTTTATATCTCATTGAAAAGATCTCTCCTTCATCATCGGGCTAACATACATTCATTATCACGAATACTGAGTGTTTTAATAAATGGGTGAAAGAAATCCATTTAACAATGACAATTGTAGTGTGTATAGTGGAGTTTATACTCCAACATATCATATGTCTTTTTAGGATACCATCCAAAATAATTTTGTATAATGGAACTTCATTTAAGAATAAAAATTTGAGGGCATTAACATCCAAATATAGTATCAAACATAGTTTTTAAACTCCATATTATCCACAGGCAAACGGGCAGGTTGAAGCTTCAAACAAGATAGTGGTGGTAATCTTGAAAAATACAATCCATTAAAACCACAAATATTAGCATATCTAACTTCCCCTTGCATTATGGGCTTATAGAACTAGTATTCAGACACCCATTAGGGCAACATTGTTTTCTATAGTATATGGCACTAAGGCCATCATGCCCTTAGAGTTAGAAATTCCAACCTTGCACATCACATTGAAATAGTTAATCAATGATGACACTATGTGTCAAGCTCACCTAGACCAGTTGACATTGCTTGATGAGTATCACATGAATACCCTGGAGCATCTTTGCATTTATCAAGAGCGCTTAAAATGATATTACAATAACAAAGTCCATATAATAGACTTTGAAGTTGGGGATATTGTGTTGAAAGAGAACCAACAAAACTCAAATTTTCCATCAGACTTGCAAGACAAATTTGTGGCTAATTGGTTAGGTCCTTATATCATATCTAAGAATATTGGACCTGGGACATATCGCCTAACATCACTTGAAGGTGTTGAAGAGATTTAACCTCTCAACATGATTCATCTTAAGGTGTTCTATGCCTATAACCATTAAAAATCCCAAAAGGCATCTATAAGCCCTTTGGTCAAACTAAAAAAAGCTCCAAGGGTTCCCAAAACCACTTGGTCAATCTTAAAAAGGCCCCAAGGGTTCACAAAACCACTTGGTCAAACCTAAAAAGGCTCTAAGGGTTTCATAAAACCTCTTGGTCAACCCATAAAGGATCCAAGGGTTCCTAAAACCACTTGGTAAAATCCTAAAAAGGCTCCAAGGATTCTCAAAAACTCTTGGTCAATCCTTCAAAGGCTCCAAAGGCATTTCCAAGCCATTTGGTCAAACTAAAAATTCAAAAATCTAAAAACAGAATATGGAAAACTTCAAAATCCATAAAAATTAAAGAGCAATAAAATCCAAAAAAAATTAGTAAAACATAAAATTTCAAAAACATTTGCACTTTGCATTTTCATTTGCACATGCATTCATTTAGTTGCATTGCATCTAGGCATTGCCATTCATTGCATTTGCATTAGGATAGATTATGTTTTCAATATTATAAATGACACCACGTTTGTGTTTCAATCATGCACCTATGCATTATCATCATCCATAACCCTTGTGAGTAATTATTTTTTTCAACACAACCCCTCTTGTTGCTATGAGTAATATACTAGAGTTTTTCGACCATTCAGCCATACCTAGTGTTCATCTCAGATTTGGTAGAAAGTTTGATTTGCTTTTGTAGATGAGGTCTAGTTTTGATAACATCTAGCATATCAGGATACCATCACTAATTAAAACATTAAAAGTCCTAACTAAGATAAGGGAGGACAAAACTACAAAAGTGGTCCTATGTACCTTAGGCGAAAGATTTCATTACTTTCTCATTTTGCAAGGAGCAGTGGTCTAGAGTGGTGGTCATTGGAAAAATGACAAGATTCTCCCCTACCCAAAAATCCCTTGCTTACACAAAAGGACCAAAATCCTATAATTCAAAGCAAAAACAGTGATTATCATCATTACATAAATCCTTTTCTCAAAATAAATAAATAAATAAATTCAAAATAAACAGTGATTTTTATCACTAAATATGAGCAAGTATCCCAATAAATGTGAAGAAAAGAAGGAGGAGAGCTTGAATCCCTAGAATGTTCACTACTCGAAGCCATAGGATGATCCTCGATCTCAACAATGGGCTAAAAGAATCTTGCCTATCATTGGAGGGGTAGTTCTAAGCAATTTGCAAAATGAGCTAGCTTTAGGTGTCTAGTATTACCTAGTGGTCTAGTCCAATCGAGTCCAAACTTAGGATGATTGAACATTTGAGGATCCCCGATCTTAGAAATGGGTTGAAATAATCCTGCTTGACATCAAGGGTATGCTTATATTTTATCTAATATATTCATTTGCACACACAGGGATAATGAATAGTTGGGTCTTTCATAGCGAAAACTTGGTCAATCAGAAGTTTTGTATAGTTAGTATACAACTTTTGAAAAGTTTACAAGGGTGTTTTAGTCTCATGGAAAACCTCAAAAATTCTCTAATAGCGACTAAATACATCAATTATAAAACCATAAAATCATCAAAATCCTTTTTATGAACATTTTTTTATTATGAGGTGTACATAATATAGGTTAGATACCGAATGGATATCAACAATGATATTTAGACAACCATTGACTGTGTTGGGCATATCTTTTAATTTACAAAATTTTGTAAAGGGATACATTAAATCATTTATGTCATATACTAAACCATATCATATCATCTCATAAATGGGTGATTAATTGATTAAATTCTTATTATAAGGATTATCAATTATATTCATGATTATTATACATTATGTGGTGTCATCCATTAGATTGTTAAACACATATTGCATTCATTCCTTATGTTTTAAGTGATTAAATCATACAAGTTTATTTACATTAGATCATGATCATGTATATAATGCATACATTATATTGCATTTATCACATCATAACATCATAAAAACCAAATGCACACAATAAATCAAATTAAACATCATTTAAAGTAAACATCACATCCATATGTATCCATCATAAGTAGTACATATACACATGCAGATAACTGCATCTAGTCATATATCACATATCATCGCTATCTAGTGCATGTCATCCATTATTCACATCATATAACATAAAATAAATATAAGCATTGCATCCATGTGCATCACATAAACATAAACATAAAACCATAAAAATAAATACACATAGTGAGTCATAACAAGATCATCTCATATATATATATATATATATATATATATATATATATATATATATATATATTTATGTGTGTGTGTGTGTGTGTGTGTGTGTGTGTGTGTGTGTGTGTGTGTGTGTAAAGTATTTACAATGGGGGTACATCAAAATACCCACAGGATATAATCATGTAGGTCCTTAGACCTTACACCAAAATGGTACATACAAAAGTAAACATTTGTATCATAATGATCTAACTCTGTCCTGCATCGCCTACACTAGAGATATGTCCTACTCCCCCTATACCACCTACACCAAAGATCTATTCACCACCCTCAACACCATCTCTAGGGGTTTGCTCTGGAGTCTTCTTAGGATGGGCTAATCCAACAAATATCAGGGCATAGGAGACTATCCATTGGATGGATCATGCACTAGAATGCCCTATATCTCTGGTCTTGGTTCTCTGTGACCTTGTAGCTCTTGATATCTCAGGTACTACTCCACCCATAAGTGTAACCTCACCCTCTAGGAAAGCAATGTAGGAAGAATATGAGTCACACTGACTGATATGCATCTTAATAATACCCTATAGTCTCCTGATATTTGCTTTAGGATCTAAACTTGTAGGTCCCTATACAGCTGGAGCAGTCAGAGAAGCCATAATAGCCTAGGAAGATGAGGAGCCTTCCCTCACACTCCTAAGAATATCTCTCTCGGTAGTGACTAGGTCCAACTGATATTTGATAAGATATCACTCCTGCATGATATTCTCAATAGTGGATGTAGTTGTGTCTATCTAGGCTAGATATGTGGTCCTATCTATCTCATATCCTCTCCACTAGGCCTACCCTACTGAGAGTTATGCATGTAAAGTAGCAATAGAGGTATCCCTTCCCAATATCTGAGTACACAAAGTGCCAATCTACGTCTAAAGGCTAGAAACCTAGGCCTTGAGCTACTTAATCTGACTATTTGGTCTTGCCTCACCCTCCTCAAGAGCCTCCTCTTTTGTCTTAGTCTACGGGTCCTCCTCCATAACGTCTCTCATATACCATGCTCCCTTGGTCCTCTGGTAGACTATGCACCCCTATGGGTTGACCTTTATACCCTCGACATCACAATTAGTCTTGCCTAAGGGGCCCTCACCATGCAACTACCTGGTAGTCCACCAGGCATCATAATATATAGTAGCCCCAGTGTCGGCCATACCTGAATCTTGGAATTCATCATTCTCATCACCTAGTGGGGTCACCTATGGCTAGGTCAGGTCCCTCTCTAGTGTCAAGCCATGGTAGATTGTGGGTATCTTAGGAATATCCTATCAAATTCCAGATTGACTTGTCACGCAAGATAAGTAATTGAACTCCTGTATCTTAGAATTACGTCCAAGTAGCCACCTATATCTACATGCCTACCATAGGTACATGTCAACCTATACCTATGTAGGGAAATCCATGTGGGGGGACCACCAAATATGCTCATGGTAGAGCCATGTAAACTGCTCAATGTAATACCCAAAGTCTCCTACACAAGATCTGGTCTTGAAGCCCTCATGCTCACGGGGCCAACACATTGCATAACACTAATGGGTATCCTCAAGAGTAGTGATCTCTTGGGGTAGGCCAATAGGGTGCTCAATAGTAATATGCTACCACCCCCATATCTGAAGTAGCAAACTGCATTCGAAGCCTACACTATCACACTATGTGATTTTATATAGCTCATTATAGAGTTGCACGAGTATGACATTCCCCCATGACAAAATCAGTGGCTGCACTATCGTGCTAACCAAGACATTCCATGTCCTAGCTAGGAGGTTCCATGGGAACCTCGCTCCAAAAGTGTTTGGAAGGAAAATCTACACAATGAGGTGCATGAACATGATTGCCCTTTGTGATAAGACTTCAATCGTGTACCAATCCTCAACATGGACCCCTCCATGGTCTAAGAAAAGATGTATCTCTTCATTGCATTGACTGAAGATATCATAAAAATGTCCTTCTTTACCTTTGTCGACGAATATGTGATGGCCTCACCATCTAGAGGTAGCCAAAATATGTAGTAGACTTCCTCAAGGGTAACAGTCATCTCACCTATGGGTAGGTAAAATATGTTGGTTCGCTCATCCCAGCGTCATGCCAATATTGTCATCTAGGCCTAGTCAACCCTTATGGTTGGGAGGCATAGAACATAGCCAAATATCATAGTGTCAAACCAATCTCGCTCACCACGGGTAAGAGTGTTGCGCAGACTGCGAAGGAGATCTGATTCTCTTGCTCTCGCGGTCAAAGTCTAGGTCAAAAGCAAATAATAAGACAAAAATGATTAAAAATCAGCCAAAAAAATCAAAAAATGATGCAAAAACATCAAAAAAAATAAATAAAATCTCAAAAGCACAAAAAACATTGAAAAATGTGTTCAAAATTTAAAAAAAATGGAAAATCACTTCAATTGATCAAAAAAATGCATTAAAACATGCAAAAATAAAAAATTTGAAAAAAAATAATTTTTTTTCTAAAGTTATCGAGCCACGGTTCAGACCCATGATCGAGAAGGTGGGCAATTTTATGATCATTGGGATTTAAATCCCATGATGACTCACAACCACAGCCCCCAATTTACCAATTGGGGACTGTGCCTGCTAGTCGCGGCTAAGAGAGATGACCTTTTTAAGGTCATTTATCATCCCAAAATTCTTAAAATTTAAATACACCTTCTAAACTACTCTAATCTAACCTAACTATGGTGAGGTTCGTTACTGACAATTTAATCAAGTTCATTTAACCCATTACTTAGAGTGGTTAATTTTAAAGCAGCAATTGAAGATCATGGTATTGGCTTTTATGCTACCTTCGTGGCACGGAATCCTCTACTGGTAGAGGCCTTTGGCTGGTCTGCCATCGGTGTGAAATGAGGTAATTAGGTCTATTTTTGGCAGTGTTCCATGTCAGATTTGTTCTCTCATCTCTCAGAGCTTTCAGGTTCACTATTTGTAGCTAGAAATAATGAAATTTTAAATTGCTAAAAATTATTATATAATTCTGATTTCGGCCTTGACCATGCCTGACAACTACGGTTACCGAATTAGGGTTTTCCACCCGTGGGTTTGATCTATGATTAGGCAATTTTGAAATATTAACTACTTCTAAAAAGCATGGTTAGCAACCTACAATAAATGCTCCAAAATCCCACCGTGGGGAGTCTTAAAATGCCAAATTAAAAATATTTACCAGAATAAAATTGACAAAAATATGAAAATTTTCAAAAAAATCAAATAATTCAAAAGCCAAATACGCCTCGTGCACAGTTATTTACCCTATATACTTAATGGTTGCAGCGACTAGCGCTCCATGCAATCCAAAAATATGAGTAAATTACTATAAGGAAATTTGGGGTAAATTTCATCATCACTAAAATGATGTGCTTCTTTTCAATCTTCGAAGAAGGCCTTTTAGGCTGGACTGCTCCACGGGAATGAGGCGTTCATGTCATTTTTCATATGACATATTTTATCATATCATCGACATTATGATTCAACATGACCCTACTTGGAATTGCTATCATTTCTATTCCCTAAGAATGTCATCATGGCTTGATTGTTCTATGGGATAGAAATGTACAATTACATTTAATAGTTACAATCATGGTTGATTAGGATTTGCCAAACAATCAAATGCTAAATCTTAAATCAATTCAGATCATTCGTCATGGTCAAGCGACTTGTCACTTCATTAATTGTCATTACCCTCATCGACTTATCGCTTGAGGGGGTAGTCATGCTATCAAATCATAATCAAAGTCAACAAAATATTCCTTGATCATGTAAAAATTATGTTTGTCTTATGAATCATTGTCAAAAACTCTTATAAGCTTACCCTTTTTCGAGAAAAATAGCAAATATGACAGTTTAGTTTGTTGCTCAACTTTTTTAGTTCTATGGGTTTATATAACATATAGTACACATAGATGCACCGAATGACAGTGGGGATAAACAAACTTTTTCAAATTTAAGCCTTTCGACCAATTGGAAGTAATGATTCTAAGATGTGTGTCCTTTTGCAGTACTTAGGGCATTTAATGTTGATTAGACTAATGATCATCATTCAACCTATGACATAGTTTTAGGAGGTCTATTTGTTCTCACATGTTGTTCGATCTCACAATGCATCTGTAGACACCTAAAGTGCATCATGTCAAGGCGACTACTCATATGGAACATGCTAGAAGACCATATGGAAGATCTTGGATAGATTCCAAGATGAAGCAGTGGTTCTAACCACTCATTTTAGGAACTTTGGCATATTCAACATTAGCCATTGCTGACACCCACGGTTAACAAAGCTGACCTCACCTGTTAGCCATGGTTAGACATAATATTCAGTTGGCCTTCATCCAACCCAAAATTGGTTGCAACAACAAATTGGTTGCAAATTGGAATGATTTGAAAGAGGAAAGTTAGAGAGGCTTCCATCCAACAACCTCAACTGCCCAATATTGATCTTGGCTTCTCCATGAAGCCAATTGATCTTGGATTCTCCATGAAGCCAACCCAAGCCCTTGCCAAATCCTATAAGACCCCCTCCAAATTGGGGAAACTATCTAGATGCATAGGCTAATTTGTGCGACGAAGCACTATCGAATTTACTACTCATGTGAGTGCATTGAGCAATAGCTTTGTCATCACGAATTAAGGGATTAAGATGACAATTCAAGCCATGGAGGTCCTAGGAGGCTAGGAGAGCCAAGAAAATCAATTACACCAATTTCACACACAATTTGAGCAATCCAACCACCAAACCAATCAGAGGACACATAGATGACCCTTGACCATCAATTTGGCAAGGAGATCAAAAATTGAAGCCCAGATTTTGAGGACAACAACATTTCAAGCTCTTATGCTATTGTCAGTTGTGGCTAACAGTGCCAACCTAGAGTATTGATCTTCGAATCCTTGTTTTCTAGCTTTAGATTGTTTTATATGTTATTAGATTAAGCATATTTTATGTTTATTAGGTTTATTAAAGACTTTGACCGATAGAATTAGGGTTTTTAGTCATCTTTCTTTCATTCTTGCAATTAGGACATTAATGTTATTTTCCATGCTTGCATGCTTTTAATTTCATAATTAGGCCATTATATGGATGCATCTGTCTTTCCTTTACATGTTTAATGGTAAATTTGCATAATTAATGTAGGTTTAATATGCTTTTTGCATTTCATGATTTCATGCTAGTTATGTCATCTTTTATGTAACTTTCTCCTAAAATCCTCATTAAAAGAGGCATATTTTTCTATTAATATTTCTTATTGTTTATTATATGTAGGACTAATAGGGTTTTGACATGCAAGGCAAAAAATACCTCTAATCATGGAGAAGAAGGTCATCGACACCTTGGAGCAGTTCGTATCATCGTAGAAGGCATTTGTATGACACCTAGCCTATTTAGGGATTTCTTTGTTGTAATAAGTGTAGCAAATGGGTATCCCTAAAAGGGATGGATTTGTAACATGGATTTATTCAAATTAATGGAAGATACATTTATTTTATGTGTTATTTGATGTTAATTTATGTGTGTATGCTCATTTTCATGTGATTTACAACTATTACAACATTAGGTGTTAGCCTTTTACCATGTTACAATTGGAGAGTGGCTAATTTTATTGATGACGACATGGGTTTTTATCGATCCATGGACGGTGTTCATAGTAGGCACATTTTCAGAGAGGGCAATTCAGTGGCAGATGTAATGGCAAATACCAAGATAAATATTCAGGGATTGATGGTTTGGTACAGGGATTTCCCTCCTGAGATTATCGACTGTGTTCATAATGACTTTTATTAATTGGTGGCATGTGGTTGGCGCATTATTGCTAGGGTGGATGGGGTTTTGGAGTGGTAGTTGTAGTGGGTGGGTGACTGGTATTCATCCACGTAGCACCTTTAATGTGCTTATATTTCAAATTATCAATTTTCAATTTTTGCTCGCCTTTGCGCCTCAGTTTTTAGGGAATGTCTCGAAGTTTCCCAAGATTCCTTTAGAAGGTGCTCTCTGCACAAATTCCTCCCCTTGTTTTTTATTTTGGGTATGGGCTTTGGTTTGTGGAATGACCCTCAGTTGTCTTTCGGTTGCCTTTTCCTATATTCCTTGTGATTTTGTGGCTTCCATTTCGTTTGAGCTTTCAGGTTGGTCCTAGGTATGGTGAGTACTCCTATCATCGGGATTGGTTATCATTCTCTCTATATTGAAATGTGTTCCTTGGAATGTTCACCCTTTTTCTGGTGATGGTGGAGAAATTATTTGCAAGGTGTCATTTTATTTTTGCTCCACCTATTCATTTTGTTTCCTATTTTTCATCCAGCTGGAGGTGAAGTCTCTAGCTTCATCATCTGGGTTAGGAGCCAGGTGGCAGCTTTTCTTTTCCTCTCAATTTTAGAAGTTGGACTCTGCCCTTAGTGGGGTTTTTTGAGCTCCTTCTAGTTTTTACGCTCTTGTATTTTCCAAGGCTTTCTCTCCCCCATTTTGTGTTCGAGTGGAGAAGTTCAGGCGGTGAAGGGAAACTCCTACAATAATAATACATGACCACCTTTCTGCCTTTGTTTTAAGATGTGGTAGACGTTAATTTTGAAAAATTAGATAGAAAACCCTAAATTCTATGACAACAAAGGAATAATGACAAAAAGAGCAATTTCATCCTCAACTATAAATAAGATAGCGTAAATGTTAGAAATATTAACCCCAAATTTCCTGTCTCTGTCCAACTGCGCTCTAAACTTGGGCACTGCTAGACTACGCTCACAAAATCAGTGAACCTAGGCGTACAACCAAAATGTTTGATGTGACATCGCACCTGTTCTCTGACCTCTATCCAATCAGCCTTTATATTACATGTACAAGTTAGGTGATTAGTTAATCTCATTTGTGCGTAGTTGGTGATTGGCCTCTCAGTTCCTGCTATATAAAACCTGGCTTGGGGTACATTTCTATCAGAGGATATTTTGGAGAAGCGGGCATCAGAGTGGAAGAAGAAAAAGCCATAGTCATTTTGCAAAGCAATTTAGTGAGTAGACAAGCTCATCTGTTTACATCTCCAAGCAACAGTATTGCGAGTTTAGTTTTTTAGTTTATCTTGCAGCTTCATCTGCAGATGTATGTATATTCTCATTTGAGGATTCTTGTAACTCGGTTTATTTGATATATAAATATTGTCATTGTTCAGGAATATTGAAGGGTTTCACTTTTATCTATCTACATTTTAGTTCTCATTGGCTGCTGTTACATTTGTGATTTCTTACATTCTTTGACCGCATTCGTGAACCCCTCTTCAATCATCTCCTATTGGAGTGATTTCAAACTTTTCTCAGTCTCGGTGTTCGACGCCTCCAAATATGAGGCCATTCGTCTATCGATGCAATAACAGATGAACCTAGAAAGGTGTTGTCACACTTGCGTATCTTTGGAGGGCAAAGTTACATAAGCAAAAAAGGCACAACATAGTTCTTTTAGCATTTGGCTAAGTGTTAAGCCTCTCGTCCGACTTCACTATGCATTTCGACTGTGTAGATGTTGACCTTCGTAGTCCGACGTTGACTTGCACATCCAAATAGGAAAAATAGCAAAAAAAAATTCTAAGGCAAGTGAGAGTCACCCGACTGTGCAACGCAGTTTGACTACGCTCCCTTCGACTTGCGCACTCGGGCGTTGACTAGAAAGAGTGCCTGCTATCACCAGTTTTATCTTGCATAGTCCAAAATCACAAAAAATTATGTGCTCTCGGGTTGTTTGAAAGTTTAGAATAGAAACTTCAAATTGGTATTAGAGTCGTAGTGCCCTTGATGCAGAGACTGAAGAAAAATGGCTTCCGATAGAAACCATTCACTATAGTTGTAGATCCTATGCTTCAATGATAAGAACTATGATTACTGCAGCATTGAGATGAATATCTTATTAGGATCTAAAGAGTTGTAGGAGTTAGAAAAAAATGGATACCTAGAACCGACAGATACAATAGCATTGGCCACCCTCTCCCAAGAAGACAAGGACCTATTGAATGAGAACACGAAGGACCAGAAGGCCCTCTTCTACATCATGCAAGCGGTCGAGGAGACTATCTTCCTGCAAATCACATCAACCATAAAAGCAAAGCAGGCCTAGAAGATTTTGGCCAACTCATACCAAGGCACCAACAAGGTGAAGCTACAAATGCTCAATAGGGAGTTCGAGAACATGCATATGAGTGAGTCCGATTCCATGAGAAACTTCTTCACCCAGATGACGAAAATCATCAACGGTTGAATAGAGAAATCATGCAAAGCCAAAGAATCATGAATAAGATTTTCAAAAGTCTACCTACCAAGTTTGACTTAGTTGTGATAGTAATCGAAAAGTCGAGGGATCTGAAAACCCTCTCGACAGACGAGCTCATGGGTTTTTTGTAGACGCATGAGCAGAGGCTGAGCCACTCATCTCATACCTCTTTGGAGTAGGCATTCAAGGCTTAGGTCTCATTCTAAGATAGCGGTAGACAAGACTCCCACCAAGGTGCCTCTAGTTCTCAAGGAGGAAGAGGTAGAGGCAGACGTGGGAAAGGAAACAAGTCAAGAGGACGGTAAAACCCTAATGAGGGAGAGACAAACTGCAACTTCCATCAGCAAGGAGGAAGAGGCGATGCAAAGAACCAACAAGTTAAATCTAGTTAGAAGAAATACATGTCAAATATCCAATGCTAATATTGCAAGAAATTTGGCCATTACATCTCGTAGTGTAGAAAACGGATGGCTAAAGAGAATCAACAGTAGGCCCGATATATGGATGAAGCCAAAATTGTGGCAAGAGGAAATATATTGCTGACCTGCAACATTGAGGAGGAGTGCCAGAAGAACATCTGGTATTTGGATAGCGGGTGCAGCAACCACATGACGGGGAACAAGGATATGTTCTCACAACTAGATGAAATAGTCCAATTCGACGTTAATATGGGGAACAATAGCAAGGTTCTTGTGATGGGAAAAGAAAAAACCCTTATCCACACTAGGCACGATGAATGGAAGTAGATTTGTGATGTCTATTATGTTCCTGGTCTGAAGCACAACATGCTAAGTGTTGGATAACTCATGCAGAAGGGGCATACAGTCCAGTTTAAAGATGGAGTATGCACCATTAGAGACAAATTGCATGGGCAGATTGCAACTGTGTCCATGATAAAGAACAAAATATTTCTGCTACAGATTCAAAACAAATCATTGATGTCTATGAGTTTTAGTGGTCTGAATTGGTTGCACAAGAAGCAGATAGTGAAGGGTTTACCCCTTATTGAGCAACAAAATCAAGTTTGCGAGGGTTGCTTAGTCAGCAAACAACACAAGGATTCATTTCCTTCTGGTCAGTCTTGGAAAGCATCACCACCATTGGAGCTGGTGCACTCAGACATCTACGATCTGAAGCAGACCAACATGTTTACAGGTAACAAATATTTTTTGACATTCATTGATGACTTTAGCCGCAAGACATGGATTTATCTCATCAAGATAAAGTCAGAAGCTTTTGCTAGATTCAAGGAGTTCAAGGCTTTGGTGGAGAAACATAGTGGATATTAGATCAAGAATCTTAGGATAGCCAAAAAATTCCATAACTTCTGCAAGTAGCACATAATTCGTAGGCAGCTCACTACCAGATACATGCTGCAACAGAAAGATGTAGTTGAGAGAAAGAACCAGACCATCATGGAAATGGCATGTAGCATGATGAAGGCGAAGGGATTGTGGCACGAGTTTTGGGCAAAGGCTATAACTTGTGTAGTCTACCTTCTGAACATATGTCCCACCAAAAGCATGAAGGACAAAATTCCTTAGGAGGCCTGGAGCGGTCAGAAGCCATGTGTGGCTCATTTGCATGTATTCGGGTGCATTGCATATGCACATGTTCCATAAGAGAAGCAAAAAAAGTTGGATGATAGGGCTGAGAAGTGTATCTTCATAGGATACAATGAGGAGATGAAGACGTATAGGTTGTACAATCCTATGATGAATAAGATCATCATTAGCCATGATGTAAATTTCCTCGAAGATGGCATCTGTAACTAAAAATCAAAGACTGGCCATCCTGAGCCAGTAGTAGTGGAGTCTATTGACTTGGAGGAGAGCAGTGTGCAACCACTTGCAGCCACAAGTAGCAGCAGTGGTTCCAGTAGTAGCACAACCTCACCATCTCGATCACCTCGACTTGAAAGCAAAATCTAGAATTTGGTCACACCTACGAATACATGGAGCTTGCAGGATATCTGCGAGGCAACCCATAACCATGAAGATGACGAATATTTTTATTTTGCATTAATTATTGAGGTTGATCTAGTGGATTTCAAAGATGCAAGTCAGAATCAAAAGTGGGTGAAAGCGATGGACAAGGAGATAGAAGTCATTGAGAAGAATGAAACATAGCAGCTATCAGATCTTCCAGTAGGGAAGAATACCATTGGGGTCAAATGGGTGTATAAAATGAAGTTCAACGTCCAAGGAGAAGTAGATAGGCATAAGTTTAGATTGGTAGTGAAGGGCTACAAGAAGAAGTCAGCCATTTATTACCATGAAGTATATGTGCATTGAGCCCTACTTGACACAGTGAGGATGATCCTGGCACTAGCAGCTTAGAAGGGCTGGAGTGTTTACCAGATGGACGTCAAGTCAGCCTTCCTCAATGGTGTGTTGGAGGAGGAGGTCTACATAGACCAACCACTAGGTTACGAGATTGAATGCTAGGAGGACAAGGTCCTGAAGCTGAAGAAGGCCCTATACAGCTTGAAACAGGTACCTCGGGCTTGGTACAACTGGATTTACAACTCTTTTTAGGAGAATGGGTTTGTTAAATGCCCATATAAGCACACTCTATACATGAAGACAAATAAAGCAAGTGAGCTCATTATCGTCTACCTGTATGTAAACGATCTAATTTACACTAGCAATAGTGAAACAATGTTTTCTTAGTTTAGAACAGCCATGAAGAAGGAGTTTGAGATGACGGACTTAGGGTTGATGAAGTATTTTCTCGGTATTGAAGTTGACCAATCGACATATGGCATCTTCATTTATTAGGGCAAGCATACAAAGGATGTCCTGAAGCAGTTCAAGATGGAGGACAACAAATCTACCATCACACCTATTGTCATAGGTTTGAAGCTGAGCAAGTTGGACTCTGGGAGGAATGTCCATCTAACTTTCTTCAAGCGACTAGTTGGCAGTCTGATGTATATGACTACAACTCAACCAGATCTGATGTTCAGAGTCAGTATGATCAATCATTTTATGGAGATTCCAAAGGACATGCATTGGCAAGCAGGCAAGAGGATCTTGCGCTATGTCAACGAGATGTGAAACCATGGCATCTTTTACGCTAGACAAGACCAACTGGAACTAATAGGCTACATAGATAGTGACTGGGCTGGCAACACCAACGATCGAAAGAGCACCTCCGGGTATGCTTTCCATCTTGGATCAGGGGCAGTCTCATTGGCATCCAAGAAGCAACCTATTGTTGCGTTGTCCACTGCTGAAGTAGAGTATGTCACTTCCACTTCAGTCGCATGCGAGGTAGTTTGGATGTGAAGAGTTCTGGGTGAACTGAACTATCCTCCGAAGGGCGCAACAATAGTTTTTTGTGATAACAATTCCACCATTGCAATGTCGAAGTATCCAGTGTTCCATGGCCAGATGAAGCATATCGACATTTGATTTCACTTCATCAAAGGGTTGGTGAAGTTTGGTGAAATTCAACTGCAGTTCTGCAGATCCAAGGATCAGTTGGTAGACATTTTCATGAAGCCTTTGAAGGAGGAAGACTTCAGCAGATTATGAGATTAGCTAGGAGTCAAAGCGCTCATGAAATCTGGCTTAAAGTAGGGTGTTAGAAATATTAACCCAAATTTCCCGTCTTCGTCCAATTGTACTTCGAACTTGGGCACTGTCAGACTACGCTCGCAAAAATCAGCAAACCTGGGCATACAACCAGAATATCCGATGTGGCGTCGCATGTGTTCTCTGACCTCTGTTCAATCAGCCTTTATTTCTTGCGTGCGAGTTAGGTGATTAGTGAATCTCATTCGTGAGTAGTTGGTGATTGGCCTCTCAGTTCCTGCTATATAAACCCCGGCTTGGGGTATATTTCTAGCAAAGGGGATTTTGGAGAAGCGGGCATCAGAGTGGAAGAAGAAAACGCCGCAGTCGTTTTGTAGAGCAGTTTAGTGAGCGGACAGGCTCATCTATTTCCATCTTCAAGCAACAGTCTCTTGAGTTTAGTTTTTCAGTTTATCCTACAGCTTCATCTGCAGATGTCTGTATATCCTTGTTCGAGGATTCTTGTAACCTGGTTTCATTGATATATAAATATTGTCATTGTTAAGACATCTTGAAGGGTTTCAATCGTATCCTATCAGAGTGATTTCAAACTTTGCTCAGTCTCGGTGTTCGATGCCTCCAAATTCGAGGCCATTCTTCTGCCGATGCAACGACTGACAAACCTAGAAAGGCGTCACCGCACTTGCACGTGTCTTTGGAGGGCAAAGTTACATAGGCAATATTTGCCTAAGTGTGAGGTTGTCCGCCCGACTGCGCAGCGCAGTCCGACTGCGCAAGCAGTCTCGAGCGCAGTCCGATGGGACAGGCCAAAAAGGCACAGCGCAGTTCTTTTAGCATTTGGCTAAGTGTTAAGCCTCCCGTCTGACTTAGCTGCATAGTCCGACTGCGCAAACGTTGACCTGCGCTGTTCGATGTTGACTTGCGCAACCAAACAGGAGAAATAGCCAAAATTTTGGCTAAGGCAAGTGAGAGCCGCCCGACTGCGGAGCGCAGTCCGATTGCACGCCCGACTGCGGAGCGCAGTCCGATTGCGCTCCCTTTGACTTGCGCACTCGAGAGTTGACTGGCAAGTCTGCCTATTGTTGCCAATTTTATCCTACGCAGCCTGATGTTGCAAAAATTTCTGCGCTCTTGAGCGGTTTGAAAATTTGGAATCGAAACTTCAGTAAAGCCCGGAACGGTCTACGACGGGAATGGGAATAGTCATGGAACTGGTTCAAGTTTTAGCCTTGTTCTTTCATGATACCTTAGTTGTTTTTTTATTTCCATTAAACAAACATAGGTTTAAATCATAGAAAAACAACTTTGTTGTCTCTCCATTGTAGTTTCTATCTTAATTTAAATCATTGAAAAAACAACTTTGTTCTCTCTCAATTGTAGTCTCTATCTTAATTTTCTTTTTTAGCTTTCGAACATAGTAGGTATGTTTCCACAGTAGATATTTTAGCTCTGGAGCATGGTAGATATGTTTCCAGCGTAGATATGTCGAGCCTTTGACACGTGTGATGGCGGGTTTTGCCCTGAACATACATTGGAAAGTTCGTGAATACTTTTAAAACATAAAGTGGAAAGCGCGTGAATATCTGTTCAAATTTTTTAAAAGCAAGATAACGACAATTTCCATTTTGGACGGTTCTTAAAAAATATAATTTTTATATTAATTAATTATATTAAATTAATTTTTATATTAATTAATCATATTAAATTATATAATTTTATTGAATCATTAACTCTATTAATTAAGAAGCAAGATAACGATAATTTCCATTTTGCACGGTTTTAAAAAAGTAGTCCTTACTTTTTATATTGATTAATCACATTAAAATATATAATTTTGTTGAATCATTAACTCTATTCATTGAACCATTAACTCTATTGAGATACATATATAATGATTTAGGTCGTGCCTCATTAATTTATTTTACTCTATAATCCTAGGCAATATTTTATTTGCTGTATTTTTTATATTGATTAATCACATTAAAATATATAATTTTGTTGAATCATTAACTCTATTCATTGAACCATTAACTCTATTGACATAGATATATAATGATTTATGCCGTGCATCAATTATATATTTTATTTTATTTGCTGTTCACTTTAGTAGTGCTGCCAAGCCCCTGTTTTCCATTTTTATTCTTTTCATTATGCAGGTCAAATGTATAAGGTATGTTTAATATTATAATTGCCATGCACAAACAAACTGTTGAACAATTTATATAAGTGGGTGATCAAACCACGGATGAAAACAACTTCACAGCAGGCCAACTTGCCAGACAAACGAATCAATTCGTAATCCCCATGACGCACGTAATGTTTACCGTGGTTGTCTGCTTCCACACTGGGCACCTTTCTGGAAGCCATCATGTATTCCAATCTTCGATCATGTAACTCGAGCTAGAAGTATCGACCATGTGTTAGCATGTTTTCACCTATATATCTTATCTTTTAGAGCTCTAAATTCTAGATATGTGGGATTTTATCCTAATTTTCCTCGCTGTACCTATGATTTCATTTCCTGTAGTTACTGATTGACGTTTAAATGTTACTAACTCTTTAGTCTTTGGCATGATAGAAAAATTAATCCTGATTTGCACTCTCCGTCCAACTGCGCTGTGAAACTGGCCGACGCTGGACTGCGCTCGCCAAATTCAGCGAAATTGGGCATCTCGCCTAAAAACCCGATGTAACGACGCACCTGTCAGCGGTTCAATCACTCTTTATTTCCTGCGTGCGAATTAGGTGGTTGGTTATTTTCTTTGTGTGGTGTTTGGTAATTGACTCCTCATCCCTTGCTCTATAAACCCTATCGTGGATGGCATTCAAATAGGGCACTGCAGAGAGCGTGAGTGCAGATAGACGTAAAGTATGATGCAGACTTCAGTAGAAGCAGATTGATTTCAAGAGTAGAGAAGCTAATCTGGTCTTAATCCGAGTAGCAGTCTTGATAATTTTTCAGCTTTCTTTGCGTTAACCCTGCAATCTCAGTTGCAGATGAAAGTTACTCCTCATTCAAGGACTTTTGTAACCCTTTTATTTAACGAATAAAATTCCACTTGTGTTTTTGGGTATCTTCGAGGGTTTGATTAATTTCGTCTGCATCTCCGTGTTCTTCTTGCTCCTCTGTATTAAAGCTTAGTCATGGTGCTGTATTTATACATCTATTTACCACTTTCTGCTTGTTAAGCTTTGCAGACTGCACTCGCTGCTTCTCTTGCGTAAATTCAACAATCACCCTCTAAAGAGCCCTTTGGTACGCTATTTAATGTCTCAACGATTTTTGACGGAGTGAATTTAGTGACGGCAAAGTTAGATAGCCAAGTTTTGGCTAAGTCCAAAGGGCCAGCACCGCCAGACTTCAAGAATCCTCCCTGCACCCCCGACTTTGGGAGTTATTGTTTGCGCAAGCTGACGACCCCCCTTTATAATTTTTCCTAACTGTTTTCTGCTGCAACCCGCTTGCACAGGGCAGTCCGACTGCGCAAGCGTGTTTGTGCGCAACCTGACAAAAGAGGTGAATAATTTTGTTTTTTGTCTAAGTCCTATGGCCCCCGTTTGACTGCGCAGCGTAGTCCATCCGTGCACGTATTGACTGGCGCAGTCGGGCGTTGACCAAACTCTTTTCGTCGGTCATCACGAATTTTGAACCGCAACCCATCTACGCTAAAAATTCCTACGCACTCGGGCGGATAAGAAATTAAGTCTAAGTCTTCAAATTGGTATCAGAGCATCAGTCCCCTTGATGTGGAGACTGAAGCAGAATGGCTTCTAGCAGTAATCATTCACTGTAGTTGCAGATCTTGTGCTTCAACGACAAGAATTATGATTACTAGAGCATCCATATGAAGATCTTGTTTGGATCTCAGGAGCTATGGGAGTTAGTCAAGAATGGCTACCCAAAACCGATAGATGGAGTAGCATTGGCCGCCCTCTCCTAGGCAGACAAGGACCTGTTGAAGGAGAACATGAAGAAGGACCAGAAGACCCTCTTCTACATTATGCAAGCGGTCAAGGAGACCATCTTCCCACATATTGCATCAGCCACCAAGGCAAAGTAGGCCTAGAAGATTTTGGCTAGCTCGTACTAGGGCACCAACAAAGTGAAGTTGGTGAAGCTGCAGATGCTCAAGAGAGAGTTCAAAAATTTGTAGATGGGTGAATCTGAGTCTATGAATGAATTCTTCATCCGAACGATGGACATCATAAACCAGATGCGATTAAATGGTGAAATTGTGTAGAGCCAAAGAATCGTGGAGAATATTCTTAGAATTTTACCTACAAAATTTGACACTATCATGATTGTGATAGAGGAGTCGAGGGATCTAACAACCCTTTCAACAGATGAGCTCATGGGTTCATTGCAGACGCATGAGTAGAGGCTGAATCGTTCATCTCAGACCTCTCTAGAGTAGGCATTCAAGGCTTAGGTCTCAATCCGAGATAGCGACAGACAAGACTCCTACCATGGTGCTTCTAGCTCTCAAGGAGGAAGAGGCAGAGGCTGACGTGGGAAAGGAAACAAGTCAGGAGGATGGTCAAACCCTAGTGAGGGAGAGACCAACTGCAACTTCCATCAACAAGGAGGAAAAGGTGGTCTAAAGAACCTGCAAGTCAAATCTGGTCAGAAGAAGGACATGTCAAAAGTACAGTGTTACTATTGCAAGAAATACGACCATTACATCTCATAATGTGACAAGTGAATGGCCAAGGAGAATCAACAACATGCCCATTACATGGACGAAGCCAAAAATGAGGCAGGAGGAAACATGCTGCTGACTTACAACATTGACAAAGAGATCCAAAAGATTGTTTGGTTCCTGGACAGCGGGTGCAACAACCACATGATGGGGAACAAAAAGATGTTCTCACAACTGTATGAAACTATCCAGTTCGATGTCAATATGAGGAACAACAGCAAGGTTCCCATGATGGGGAAAGGAAAGATCCTCATCTGCACCAGGCATGGCAAAAAGAAGCAAATCTGTGATATATACTATGTGCCTGGGTTGAAGCACAACCTGCTGAGAGTTGGATAGCTCGTGCAGAAGGGGCATACGGTCCAGTTCAAAGACAAAGTATACACCATCAGAGACAAGTCGCATGGGTAGATTTCTACGGTGTCCATGATGAAAAGTAAGATATTTTCATTGCAAATTCAGTATGAATCATTTATGTCTCTTAGTTTAGTTGTGAAAGATGCTACCTGGCTGTGGCATCTCAGGTTCGTTCACCTAAGTTTCAGTGGCCTGAATCTGCTACACAAAAAGCATATGGTGAAGGGTTTACCCCTAATAGAGTAGCAAAATAAGATTTACGAAGGCTGCTTAGTCAAAAAACAACACAAAGATTCGTTCCTTTCAGGGAAATGTTGGAGAGCATCATAACCATTGGAGCTAATGCACTAAGACATTTGCGATTCGACGCAGACCATCACTTTTTTTGGCAACAAATACTTCTTGAATTTCATAGATGAATTCAGTTGAAAGACTTGGATTTACCCCATCAAGCTGAATTCAGAAGCATTTGCCAGATTCAAGGAGTTCAAGGCTCTGGTGGAGAATTAGAGCAATTACAAGATCAAAACTCTTAGGACAGATGGTGGAGGTGAATACATCTCCAATAAATTCCACAACTTTTGCAAGCAACAATGAATTTACAGGTAGCTTACTGCCAGATACATGCCATAGCAGAACGATGTAGCTAAGAGAAAGAATCAAACCATCATGGAGATGGCATGCAACATGATGAAGGCGAAAGGATTATCGCATGAGTTTTGGGTAGAGGCTGTAACATGTGGTCTACCTGCTAAATAGATGTCCCACCAAAAGCGTGAAGAACAAAATCCATAAATACACCTAGAGCGATCTGAAGCCAAGTGTGGTTCACTTACATGTGTTTGGGTGCATTGCTTATGCACATGTTCTAGAGGAGAAGCAAAAAAGTTGGATGACAGAGCTGAAAAGTGTATCTTCACAAGATATAGCGAGCAGGCGAATGCGTACAGGTTGTACAATCCTTTGACGAAAAAGCTCATCATCAATCGTGATGGGAAGTTCTTGGAAGATGATTCCTGGAATTGGAAGTCAAAGATTGGACAGCTTGAGCCAACAGTAATGGAGTCTGTTGACTTGGAGGAGGGCAGTGTGCAGCCACCTGTAGCCTCAAGCAACAGCAGTAATGCCAGCAGTAGCAGAGCCACACCATCTCGATCGCCTCCACTTTTAATCAAAATCTAGAACTTGGTGATGCCAACGAAGACAAGGAGCTTGCAAGATATTTATGAGGTAACCTGCAACCATTAATATGAAGAGTACTTTGACTTTGCATTCTTTACTAAGGTGGATCCAGTGGAGTTTGAAGATGCAAGTTAGAATCAGAAATGGGTGAAGGTGATGGATGAGGAGATTGAATCCATTGAGAAGAACGATACATGGCAACTGACAGATCTTCCAGCAGGGAAGAAGACCATTGGAGTCAAGTGGGTGTATAAGACAAAATTCAATGCCTAAGGAGAAGTTGATAGGCATAAGGCCAGACTGGTTGTGAAGGGATACAAGCAAATTTAGGTATTGACTATCATGAGGTATATGTGCCTGTAGTCCAACTTGACATAGTCAAGATGATCCTAGCATTGGCAGCCTAGCAGGGTTAGAAAGTGTATCATATGGACGTTAATTTAGCCTTCCTTAATAGTGTGTTGGAGGAAGAGGTCTACATAGACCAACCACCAGGTTACAAGATTGAAGGCTAGGAGGGCAAAGTCCTAAAGCTGAAGAAGGCCCTGTATAGTTTGAAGTAGGCACCCCGAGCTTGGTACAGTCGAATTGATAGTTATTTTCAAGAGAATTGGTTTCTTAAATGCCCATATAAGCACACCCTGTACATGAAGAGAAATGAAGCAGGTGAGCTCATTATCGTTTGCCTGTATGTGGATGATTTGATTTACACTGGTAACAATGTTGTCTTGTTTGACGAATTCAGAATAGCCATGATGGAGCTCAAGATGACGAACTTAGGGATGATGAAATTTTTTCTCGGCATTGAATTTGACTAATCGGAAGATGGCATCTTCATTTCTCAGGGCAAGTATGAGAAGGATGTCTTGAAGCGATTCAAGATGGAGGACAAAAAACCTGCCATCACACCTTGTTGCCACAGGTCTGAAGCTGAGCAAGTTGGACTCTGGTAGAAATGTCGATCCAACTCTGTTCAAGAGGCTAGTTGGCAGTCTGATGTTTTTGACTGCAACTCGGTCAGATCTGATGTTCGAAGTCAGTCTGATCAGTCATTTTATGGAAACTATGAAGGACACACACTGAAAAGTTGGAAAGCACATCTTGTGCTATGTCAATGGGACGTGCAACCATTGCATATTTTACACCAGACAGGACCAATTAGAATTAGTTAGGTACACAGATAATGACTGGGCTAGCAACATCGATGATCGGAAGAGCACCTTTGGGTATGATTTCCATCTTGTATTAGAAGCAGTGTCATGGGCATCCAAGAAGCAACCAATAGTTGCATTGTCCACTACAGAAGCAAAATATGTTGCTGCCACGTCAGCCACATGCTAGGTAGTTTGGCTACGAAGAGTTTTGGGTGAACTGAACTATCCTCCGAAAGGTGCGACAATAGTATTTTATGACAACAATTTTGCCATTGGATTGTCGAAGGATCTAGTGTTCCATGGTCGAACGAAGCATATTGATATTCGCTATCACTTCATCAGAGAGTTGGTGAAGTTCGGGGAAATACAGCTGTAGTTTTGCAGATCCAAGG
This sequence comes from Wollemia nobilis, assembly GCA_028583015.1. Lineage (NCBI taxonomy): Eukaryota > Viridiplantae > Streptophyta > Pinopsida > Araucariales > Araucariaceae > Wollemia > Wollemia nobilis. The sequence goes on along the minus strand of JAQPPZ010017000.1, from coordinate 3,657,699 downwards.
AGCAGTTGGTAGACATTTTCATGAAGCCTTTGAAGGAGGAAGACTTCAGTGGATTACGAGAGCAGCTAGGAGTCAAAGCGCTCATGAAATCAGGTTTAAAGGAGGGTGTTAGAAAAATTAACCCTAATTTGCACTCTCCGTCCAACTGCGTTGCGAAACTGAGTGACGTCGGACTGCAATCGCCAAATTCTACGAAATTGGGCGATCGCCTAAAAAACCGATGTGACGACGCACCTATCATCCGTCCAATCACTCTTTATTTCCCACGTGCGAATTAGGTGGTTGGTTATTTCCTTCGTGTGGTGTTTGGTAATTGGCTCCTCATCCCTTGCTATATAAACCCTATCGTGGATGGCATTTAAAAAGAGCAGTGCAGAGAGCGTGAGTGCAGATAGACGCAGAGTATGATGCAGTTGGACGCAAAATTCAGTAGAAGCAGACTGATTTCATGAGCAAAGAAGCTCATCTGGTCTTAATTCGAGCAACAGTCTCGGTAGTTTGTCAGCTTTCTTTGTGTTAACCCTGCAATCTCACTTGCAGATGAAAGTTACTCCTCATTCGAGGACTTTTGTAACCCTTTTATTTAATGAATAAAATTTCACTTGTGTTTTCAGGTATCTTCGAGGGTTTGATTAATTTTGTCTGCGTCTTCGTGTTCTTCTTGCTCCTCTATATTAAAGCTTAGTCATGGTGTTGTATTTATACATCTATTTACCACTTTCTGCTTGTTAATCTTTGCAGACTGCGCTCTTGCGTAAATTCAACAATCTCCCTCTGAAGAGAGATTTTGAAAATTCTCCAAGCCCTTGGTGTGCTCTGTTTAACGTCTCAGCGATTTTGGACGTAGTGAATTTAGTGACGGAAAAGTTAGATAGCCAAGTTTTGGCTAAGTCCTAAGGACCAGCACGGCCAGACTTCGGGAATCCTCCCTGCGTCGCCCGACTTCGAGAGTTATTGTTTAAGCAAACTGACGGCCCCCTTTATAATTTTTCCTAAGTGTTTTCTGCTGCAGCCCGCTTGCGCAGCGCAGTCCGACTACGCAAACGTGTTTGTGCGCAGCCTGACGGAAGAGGCGAATAATTTTGTTTTTTTTTGTCTAAGTCCTATTACCCCCGTCCGACTGCAGCGCAGTCCGTCCGCGCACGCGTTGACCCACGCATGCCGGGAGTTGACCGGACTATTTCCGCCCGTCGTCGCGGATTCTGAACCGCTCAGCCCGTCTGCGCTAAAAATTCCTGCGCACTCGGGCGGATAAGAATTTAAGTCTAAGTCTTCAAATCAGTTGTCGCCTCTTGTCCGAATAGAAAGGACTTCAAATGTTATAAGGTATGCTACGATTTCGTTCTTAAACTTTACTTGCTGGTACCAACAGATTTCGACTTCAACAATGATACCCTTGTGCAAACGACACCTCCTGCCGTTGGTAACCTGGCCATTCGCTTGCCTGGTCCTGTTCCATCAGCTGATTATGTTTCACCTCACATATCACTGCAATTGACTCATGTGACCACCATAGATTACTTTGTATCTCAAATTGAAAGCGGCACCTCACAGCACACGTCTCATGAGGAAATTGACCTCGAAGCTCAAATCAAAGATGTGATTAAACAAAAGTGGAAATACGTGAGTTGCATAATGGCACTTATGGGAATCTCCTTCACATTCTATGGGACCGACTTTGGTAAACGTAACGGATTCAATCCCGTACTAGTTGAGATATTGGTGTTGGTTGATCTATAAGAAAATTAAGAAGCAACAACGACTGAGGTTGATGTTTAGTGAAAGTAATTATCCTATAACGCCTGCATTTGCAGGTAATCCATACCACTTGTACCTTTTAATCTTATCAGTAAGTCTGACATACGCGGTATATATCTTTATCGGCATCAATGCCTATAAAAGAAGCCGGTAAAATGTAACCTCTATGAGCAGCTTATATGAGAAGATAGATTAGCCTATCGGTATAAGTGAATACATGTGAGCTTGGAGTGTCATCTGTGTATATATACTGAGTGTATATTGTGCTAAATCTATGTAGCCGCAAGATGGGATTTACAGTCGATTACATTTGTACATGGATATTGTAATTAACAGAACCATCCTACCTTATCCAGCTGTTGATTTCGTTTGTTGATACGAATTAATATTGTCTATATTTACATAACCTGAATTCGTAAATAGAACAGACATCGGTATGGGTACGGCAACAAGTCAGCCCCTAAACAGCTGGACCTGTGGTAACACAGCCAAATAGTACGCCCGCCCGCTATGTGATCCGAATGAGAAACCAATTTTAAAGCATGGAACGGGTGATTTTGGAATCATGACTTGGACTGGCATGACTACCATAGAGACATTTTCATAGATTTTAAAGTCTATATAAGATGTTTCTTACTCACTCAGAGTTGATTCTCTCATATTTTTTTTTAAATTTATTATTTTTTAAATTTTTTTTTTTTTTTCTTCTTACGATCTATATCTACTTACTTTAGTTCCAGACTAATATTGGTTCTTATCATATTCGTTTACTACTAAATATGTTTCTGCGTAGCACTTGTTGAGAAACAACCAATACCAAACATATAACTTTTCCTGCTTTTCCATAAGGGACTAGCCGTTCAGGAAAAGGGGACCAAAGAGGATGATCCCTAAGGGTCCGAGCAGCTCTTTCTAGAAAATGAACAAACTGAGAAGCTTTAAGAGAAAAATATTCCTGATGTATTTTATCTCAGAATGAGGACAATATTGAACTCCTTCGCCGGTTTCTCCCTGTGGAGCTATCCTGAAACTTAAACGGTTTTGTTGTTTATTTCTGAATGACAAAGTCAAGTGATTATCATGAAATTCTGAACAGTATGCATGGACGGCTGGGCTTACTTTCTTCCTTAAGAGTGTGGGACTTGGCCTACTAGTCCCTTCGATGGTGGATACGGTATATTCATCACCAATAAAGGAAATGTTGTCGTTATGCGCCTGGAAGGTATAAACCATGAAATTACTTAGCATGACACGCATAATGCACTGGGATTTTCTAATCTGCATGTGTTTGTCGTTTCGATGTTATTCCGCGCAACTAAACTTCATTGAATCGCATGCAAGTTTTTTTATCTAATGCTACATCGGACTACTTTGGAACACTACATTCCACTTGCTTATTCTATATAGAATTATTGCCAAACGGTTTGACCAACAATTTTTTCCTCTTATAACCCTATGCTAAATCCAATTAAGTTTTCATTTATTTTTGGTTATTGTTTGTCGTAAAAAATAAATGAAAACACACCAAAAACTAATCTTAAAGAAGCCAGGTAATAAAACAATTGGTTAATAAGACAATAGTTTAATTTGGTTAATATATAAAATTATTTTTTCTAAGTTTAAAAATTAATTAACAAAACTTAAAAGCGCATAGTAGATTTTATTTGTATTTAAACTTTATTAACTTTATTTAAGAAATTTTTTATGTTTTTTTAATGTAAAGGTCTAATTTTTAATTAATTTAAAAATACAAGTCTTTACAACAAAAGAAAAAAATAGGTGGATAGGCACATTTCAATATGTAGTCACACTAACTCAGGTGGAGTTAGGCAGTGTTACTCAAAACAATAAAAATAGGGTTAAACCCATCACCAACCACAACACCAAAAATCATGCATTAAATCATGTCAATTATAGAGATATGCTCACAAAGTGAATGTCCATCACCCACCAGATGCTAACAATCGATATTAGAAGGAATTGAAATGAGCCACCCATCCTCCCCAGGTGTGCCAAAATTATCACTTGTACTAGAACCATCAATGTCATTTGAGACAAGATCGAGAAGGTTGCAATATGAGGTATTCGAATGACCGTACATGGGGCATTACCGTAGTGCTACATAAGAGTGTGAAGATGCTCCACCTCTATATGAACTTTCTCCACTTGAACTGAAATCTAGAGCCAAATATCAGAGTAAATTGTGCACTTATCAACAATTAAAAATTTATTTAAACTATGTTGCTAAGAAAAGAGAATTTTGTTACGAGTTTTCCAAATATGAAAGAGCACACTGATGCAAAGAATGTTCCACACTTCCAACAAGGGCAAGGAAAATTCTAGTGGTTCGCCAAGAAAAACATGATGCCAAGTGAATGAATTGGTCGTATGAGGCTGAAAGAAGGTCTCAAGCCAACCCTAGGCCATTCAAACTTTCCTGCATTACCAAAAAATATGAAGTGGGTCCTTTGGAGCACCACAAAAATGATAGGAAGGATTCTCTATTCCAAGGTAGTTTAATCTTTGTCCAAGAGTAAGACCATAGGATAAGAGGCTCCAAGCAAAGAAAACCTATTTGGGTTCAATATAACTTGCCTAGTCCATTTCAAATATTAGACTCCAATGAGTTTGAGTGGAAAGAAGATCCCATCGGGCATTGAGTCTTTGAACCATAGGGATATTGGAAGTAAGCCAAGCATGCCCTAACTTATGTTTGTAAGTAAGAAGTGGGGTTTTCTTAAACCATCCCCAATCATGCCACCAAGGCTTTTGAGAATATATACAGATCATGGGCCAAAGAGAAAATGGGATACAATCCAAAACAGTGTTATAAGTAATATTATCATCTGGTCGTAAACTAAACAATCTCTTGAAATCATCCCATGGGATCCAATCCCTGGAATATCTCAAAAATAAATCTGTCATTGTTGAAATCCCTTTCTTGAATAATTGCAGAGCATGAATCCATTACATGGAAGTAATATGGGAACCTTAAAGAGTAATAAAAGGTGACCACCAAACATTATAAGTGGAAATAGAAGCACCTTTTTGATGCCTATCCCCTAGCCAACTCGACCAGAGCTTAATTTTCTCCCAAGCCCTCTATATGCTCTAAATGACAAAAGAGCCTTGAATTTTAACTAGGATAGGAGAAACCAGGAGGTATTGAAAATTCATGCCTTTCCAAGCCTTCCTACGAAGAGGTAAACCATTGGATATGCAGTATCGAATGAGAAATTTCCAAGCTTCAAAACCACTTAAGGCTCGAAGAATCCATTTAGAAGATAAAGCAAAACCTTATCTTTAACAATCTTGCAATCCCATACCTTCTAATTTTTTAAGAAGACAAATGATTTCCCAGGAAACTATATGAAACCCTAATTTATGTGATGAGCTAGCACAAAGAAAATCCTTTAAAATATTTCCCAACTTTTTATAGCAGGCTTAATAATGTACCCAAGAAGATGAATAGAACACATGAGTAGAAGCAATAAGTTTGGAAAAAAACTCAAATTTACCATCTAGAGCAATTTTTTTGGTGATCCAAAAGGAAATTTGCTTATCTACTTTTTGTAAAACATAATTCCACAAGATAGCAGGGGAAATCTCAAAAGCAAATGGGATACCAAAGACTTTAAACATATCCCCCGGTTGGATCCAATGCCACTAGAAACTTTCAAGCCAGCTTGGAAGGTCCAATGAGAATTACCTATAGCATGAGGTCTTCCTCCATTGAATGATAGATTTTGATGCATTGCAAAAAATATCCAGACAATCTAGAGCCTCTTTGACAGAGTGTTCATCCTCATGAAGAGTACAAAAAAATCATCTACAAAATGTCCATTTATAAGTTGAGAAGATTATATAGATAAATAAATACCCCTAATAGTACCTTGACTCACTTTTCTAGCAAGAAGGTATCCAAAAGCTTTAGCTGCCGATATGAAAAAAGGAGCCAAAGGAAAACCTTGTCTAACAGATCTAAACAATCGGATTGATTCATACTGATAATTATTCAAGTTAAGCACAAATGAAGCATTAGAAAAAAGTATACTATCCGAGATCAAGAAATGTAGCCCAAAACAAATATCTTGAAGCATGGTAAGGATGAAAATCCATTCAATCCTATCATAGGCTTTCTCCAAATCAATCTTGATGAAAAGAGTATTTTTTTGAGTGGCTCTAGCCCATTCCATACCCTCCCAAACAACAATTACATTATCCATCATATATCGTCTCTACACAAACCTAGTTTTCTCAAGAAAAATAGTAAGTGGAAGCAAAGGTCTAAGGTGTAAGGCCAAAGCCTTAAAAATAATTTTGTAACTCACATTGAGTAAAGTAATAGGTCTTCATTTTGTGACAAATTCTGGATCCCCCTGCTTAGGGATGAATTTAATATTCCCTTATTAATTATAGAACCTAAAGAGCCAAAAGCCATTGCTTCCTGATAAGCATACAGTAAATCTGGGCCAACCATGTCCTCATACTCATAAAATTCATAAGGAAATTCATCTAATATTGGAGCTTTATAATTGGCCATCTTGGATAGGACTTCAACAATATCATCCAATGATAAAGTACACTCACAAGCTTCCTTTTGAAGAGCTAAAAGCTTTTCAGGAATAATTACACAACAAGCTTGAATTGCAGCTTGTCATTTAGGATTTAACTCCTAAGAAGCAAAAACTTTATGATAATGCTTGATAAAAACTTTAATAATATTAGAAAGTGAATTCCAACGAACCCTTACACCTTGAATAGCATTGAATTGAATGGATTGTCTCAAGGGATTTATTTAAAAATATTTTAAAATCCTATCACCAAATTTTAGCTAGTGAATTCAAGAATGAAGATGAGCTCCCCTTGATTCATAAAGCTCAATTTTTTTAAGCTCATGCCTAATACTTGCAACTTGGGCTTGAAGGATAGATATTAGAGGGATTGCTTCTAGTTTGACAAAAGTGCTAGCCAGTTCAAATTTAAGGGTTGCATTAGAGATTCATCTCCATTTGGAAACTTCAAATCCTAAATTTGTGAGAAGAACAGTTTTTGTGGAGATAGCTTCATTCCACCAAGAAATTCTACCAGGAATTCTAGTTGGTCTAAGAACTAGAATCCAAATCCTGTGAATATGAGCAGATATAGTTTGATGTTTAAAAAAAAAAAATTAGATAAAACTAGGACTTGAATTGATGAGGTAGAGATGGAGAACAAGAGATGGAAAACACAATGGAAGCATGATCAGAAAGGGTGGTATCAGAAAAAATTGAAACAAAGGGCAGAGAAGACAACAAAATATAGAAATAAAAATGAGAATGTTTAGATAACATAGCTCTATCTAGATGCTTCAAAATATGGGTATTGCTAGCTTAAAATTTAGTCTAGGTATACCACATAGACTCAAGAAAATTAGAGGGTATAAATCAGGAATTAGGGTCACTCAACCCAAGAATATTTTTGAAAAAACTATGCTTCACACACACCAATATTCGAATGCATAGGGAGCAAGTCAAAATTTTCAATCAATTTCTCCACCATATAAAAATTACCACACACCACCCAAACAACTTGAGGCAGTGAAAGGGTAAGCCATCACCATAAAGCACACCTGTTTGATGCATTATTAGAAGCACATACATTAATAAAGAAAAAAGGGATACCACAAACTTCAAAAATAGTTCAAACTGCTTTATTTGAGGTGTCCACCCCCCATGTGACAAGATGAGATTACCATATGGGAGAAATGAATGTGACACCTCCTCCTCTGCTAGAAGTATGATGGGAATAAAAAAACTTACTTGTTGGCCATAAAAATGTACAAGTACTATCCAAAATGAATTCAGCAACCTTAACTTCTTGCAAATACAAAAAATCCAAACTACCATGCAAGGGACCAACATTCTGAATCTCTCTGTTGACCTAATATTTTTGGACTAGATTCGTCAGTCCTCTCATATTCTAGGACAAAAAAATCATTGTGTAAAATCGAGCTTCATTCCCTCGAAAACATCTTAAGAATCTCCCAACTCTCTTAGGTAATACGAATTGCTAAGAAATCATTCATGATTTTTCATAATAAAGTCAGTATACCATATATTTTCTTGATGTAACCCCTCATGAGCCAGACTACATGAATGGTGGGACCTAGAGAATGACACATACTTTGGTAACAATTACTTAAGAATGGAAAGAGCAATACCATCAGGTGAAGAAGATACTACAGATGGTGAAACTTCATCTGAAGCTAGTACAGAAGGGGACCCTCCTAGTGTAAAGGGAGACAACTACACTAGAGTAGTTAGAGCTAGAAGGGTTGGCATATGTTGTGCTAAAATTTTTTGTACCGAAGTGTTGGAACTAGAACCTTTGTGTAACACTGACTGCTTAGGTAGACAATTTTTCCTATTTGTCACTGTAGTCCATTCATATGGAGTATTCTTTGCTCCTAGATATGTAACTATAGAAGCAAGGGGAGGAACACCAACATTGCATGATTTGAACTTATCAGCCATAATTTAACAATCTTTAATTTTGTGCTCTGCTGATTGACAATGGTAATAGGTGTTGAGCAAATTAATGTATACAACATGCTATGTAAAAACCTTTTCACCAATATTTAGGTCGATAGACTTAGTAAGATCCTTGAAAATATCAATTTTAACACTCACACGCATGTTAGGGCATACATTATAGAAGTTATTTTATTCTAAGCAGACCACCTTCCCAAGGGTGGAAGCAATACTTTACATGAATGTCCAAAACATTTTCGGAAGACTAAGGAACTCAGACCAAATAGGCACTTCCAGAGGAGCTTCATCATTGACAAAGAAATATCTGGACCACTATTGAAAGATAAAAAAGGAGCTTTGGCATACCAAGGACCACAGCTAAAAACATCTTATGCATGTTGAGCATCAACAAAGCAAAAAAGAAAAAACCCCTTTGACAAATTTTGGATATTCCCTACTTAATGCCATAAGGTTGCCAATACTACTGAATCCAAGATTGGATCAAAGTATCATTCTCGATATGACCCAAGAAATATCCTATCATGGTATGCTCTTCTAGCCACTTGCATGCATTATCAAACTCAATAACATGAATTTCAACAATAGGATTGGTATTGTTACCTTGTGGAAAAATTTTAGCATAAACTTGAAAGACCTCTTCCCTGTTGTAATTCCTTGCTCTGGTAGCTTTAGTATAAGTTGAAGATACTAGTTGTGTGGAAGCCATGAAATAGAAAAATGTGAATTCTCAACTCCTAGGGTTTTTTGCAGTCTTTTATTTTCAATGACATATTAAAAACAAGTTATAATTATGTTTAAACTATATTTCAATAGGTTTCATATCATTTTAATAGCTCAATAACTATTATACAGTCTGAGCATAATAAAAAGATAATTATTTACAAATTTATAATTTACTCATAGGTTCACGATAGTATCAAACCTAGTTTTAAAGAATAACAATCCTAACATTTCAAACAACAAGAGTAAATATGAAAGCATTTGAATACTATCACATCTAAGGACAAGTTTGTGTGCTTATGATAATTGATATAGATCATGAATGATATCGATATATTTTAGGGATGAAAATTCTTATTGATATTCATAGAGGGTAGATGAACGATGTAGAAAATATTTTATTGTAGATAACATTTAGTTTTAAAAACTCAATGAATTTAGGGTAAAAACCTTGTTACTTTTAATTTGTGATATAGTTACTAAATTTATTTCACTTTGATGGGTCTCATCCTTATAACACCTTGCATATTTTAATTTTCTATGTTGCTTTAGTTTACTTTTTCATGATCCCATTAAAACCAAAAACTTACTTTTTCTTAAAGGAAGTGGTTAACACATGTGAATTTGATAAACCCTTATACCTATTTCCAAATTATGTATAAAAGAGAGTAACATATACTGAAATAATATAGCAAGGGGACTTAGTTGATGTTTCCTATGAAAGTGGGAAAAACAAAATTGTATTTTACAATACCTCAATTTAGCTAGTTTAGCGAGTAAGTATATCCCAACATTAAAGAAGAGAAATCAATGAATTGGAGGCTAAGCTAAAGAAATTAGGCTTGGAAATTTTTGATGAATTCTAGGATTATAACCTAGATAGAAATTTTATTGAAAGGTTGAAATATGGCAATTTTTCTAGAAAGTTCATTCATGAACCTAAGACTAATATTGAGAGGTACCAAAGTGTAGAAGAAGAAACTTCCCCACCAGTCAAGAGAGCAATTATTGTTGCATGACCCCCAAAATAGGTTATATGAAAGTTTCTATATGAAATTAAATTATGTTGACCCTAAAATTAGTACAACCACAAATAAGTTTCTATGGAATTAGAAACATAGTAATAATAAATGAAAACTTGGTATAAATTTTGTCAAGCAATAGGTAATACTGAGGTGCCTTTTGAAAGCTTGAATTTAGATGAATTTGAAACATTTAGTCAGTTCTATGACATGGAACACCCAGAAGAAGTATTACTAAATGCATAGGATTAGGGAAATAAAATCATGAAAATGGAGGTTTCAGTCACAAATACTATTCTAACACTACTAGAAGAAGTTGTAATGATTCAGAAAAAACATTTGAGCAAGAAAAAAATGCAAACAATATTGAAAAGAAATGGTACCCCTCCAAGGAAGAGGATGTTGATACTTCAATTGGAATAACTAAAGGAAGGCTATAGAAATTAATTTCTACCTTAGAATAATCTTCCTCAGTCTCTGGAGAAAAAATTTGAATTGATTGTCCAAATATAGGAGGAAGTAATACTAATCAACAAAGATACAACTCCAGTAATAATACTCAAAATAATGAGAAAGGAAAGGGATGATGTCCCTAAAATTGAACCACTTACTAGAAAAATATATACACTAGTCTTTTCATCTTCTCTTGTTAATGAGCCTCTATTTTCTCAAATTATTCCAACCTCACCAACTTATATTCCTAGTGTTACAACTATATTGACTAATGCTCATTTAAATTTCCCTACAACCTATTACATTCAAGAATAAATAGTCCTTCCACCCTAAAATTGTCCAATCCCATTAGCATCAACTACCTTAATTACTCCTCCTTTGGTACTCCCACTTTTCAAATCTTTAGTCATATTTTTGCCACCTCTAGGGAAGTAATAAGGCTAACAAGAAACCATACTTATTTTGAATCCACTTCAAGAGTTTTAGAGGTTTTAAAAATAGATAAAATGATACAACCAAAAGAAATGGGTCTTGTTGACATAGTTACCAGCTATGACTCAAATAATTAACCACTTTACCAAATGAAAGACGGTATTATTGTTTATACAAATTCACTGGTATCAAATCGTAAATATGAAATAAAATATCAATATTTGTGGGTGGTGATAGAAGGCCTTGACCTAAAAAATGTTTGGGTTGATATAAGGTTAAAATTATGTAGGAGGACAAAAATATAGTTTTATATGATTATGAGTCATTAAGTCAAAAATTAACGAAGGAGAAATAACTAGAATATATTAAGAAAACTTGAGTAACTATTAGGTAGAATCCAAAGTGCTCCAAAACTAGGTAAATATCATCACTAAGCACCTAATGAAGCATACTTTAAAATATCTCTTTTAAAAAATAGCAAGTCAAAAGCCTTCCAGATAGGCTTGTTGGACAAGAAGCTAAATTTAACTAAGAGAGAGAAAATATCCAAAAACAATTGGAGGAGCTAAGGAATAGAAGTAAAATAGAGTACTGCAAAAGAATCAAAAGTCTAGTAAAAGAGCTTAGTGATGCCTATTGGAATAATATTGCTAGCATACCAGTAACACTATTCTAGATCTTTAGATTTATCGATAAAAGGAAATATTCTCTCCCTAGGATATATATGGCAGTCTTATCTTAGAATAAAAATACATGCAACTACTAAGGAAATATAGGGAATATACCTCTCCTTATAAACCATGGTTGGAGCCTCCTGAGGCAAAGGACATTGGTGGGGTAATTAGATCTTTAGATTTTCTAAGGATCCAAGTGTAGAAAATCACCAATGGTATACAAAATTTCTCCCACAATGACTAGTTGGATCTTAAAGCAATCTATGAGCACTTTAGAATGTTCCAATGCCCTTCATATGAGGAGTGGGTAGAAATTAAGTAAGAACTATACAAGTGACATATTTATAATATTTTGTATTCTTTTCATTGCCTTCTTTTTGTTTAATTTTTAAAATAATTTAATTTTTTACTCTACACCTAAGTATGAAGACAACAATTATAAATTCTTCTTCGACAAGCATTAAGTCACATTGGAGTCACTAGAAGTATAGTGATTTTTTGCTACACTTAAAGGTTTTTTCCTTAGGTGTTTTTTTGAAAGAGAATGAAATAGAGGAAAAGTGGGTAGGAAGCAATGAATAAGGTATCAAACCAAATTAGGAAATATTTTTGATCAAATTTTGGTGTCATTTTATAAAAGTATTGACAAAAATAGAAAGGCAAAAGTTCAAATGGCTCACACTAGCAAATTTTCCTAAGATCGAAAATTTTAAAACTTTTGAAGGAGAAAAGGAAAGAAAAGTATTGAGGTTCATGTCACAAAATGTAAATTTTTTTAAGGAGAAAAGGGAGAATATTTTTGAATTTTAGATCACCCAAAATATGTCCAGAAAAATATTTTTGAATCTTTAAATCAAGTTCCATTATGACCTCAAACTTTTATAAAATTTTGATGCATGGAGATGAGGAAAAGTTTTCAAAATAATCTTATTGAAAATAAATGGATCATGTAACTTTGAAAGTTAAAAGGAAGCTAAATAAGAAGAAAAAATCACTCCAAAAATCATGCATAATTCAAAAGCGACCAACAAGGAAGAGTGACTAGATATTTTAGAGTGATAGGTAAGAGGAAGATCAAATTGCAAGATATCAATATTTGTGTCAATTATCAATAAGCTAAACTAATAAGACAATTATTAAGAAATATTAAGGATCACCTATTGGCATCAATGGGACTCAATAATCCATGAACATGGTTGGCCTATTAAATATAGAAGCATGGAAACCACAACAACAACAACCCCAAATCTAACAAAATTAGTTGTGAATGTGTTTCTAATCAAATTTTGAGATACTTAAGTTGGTAGTTGAACATCCAACAACTTAATTGATAATTCTAGATATATAGACCTCAAAGGGCTAAAAGTGATGTGAGGATCAAATCAAGGGGGGTCAGAAACTTTGTGAGAGACTCCTATATAATTTTTGGAGAAATTTTTTTCCTATTTTGCATATAAATAATAGAAGTGTAGGTATTGTAAAGGATCAACAGGTTTCTTATTTTAGCCAAAGGATTTGTATGTAACCTTCCTTTCATGTTTTTTTATATAATAGTCTAGACCTAAACCTTGGGTCATTTTAATTATATGATTTTGAACCCTCACTTATGGCATGATTTGTACTATTTATTTTCATATATGTGTGTGTACTATAATCCATGACTATTGGGATTTTTTTTGTCCTATTTATTGTGTGTATGTATGTTTATGCACATGTAAAAGACGTCATGAATACTTTTGTTTTGTATTATTTATTGTATGTGCTTATACTGAGAGGGGGGTGAACAGTATAACATAAAACTTTTCCCCAAATAGTAGCATCAACATTAATAAAATAGTGAACATCACACAAAGCATCACACACATGAGAGACATCATTTTTAACGTGGTTCACCCAATGTGGGCTACCTCCATAGAAAAATATTTCTTCTAAATATTTCTCAAATAATATTTTGGGAATCCTTCCCAAGTACAATGTTTATGGACCTCTATCCAAAGGAGATGTTGATCCCCTAATCTCAAGTTCATGGATCTCTTCCACAGGAGAACTCTTTCCCCTTCTGCTCTGGCTAGTGATCTTCTAGAAGACTTTGTCTCTCTGCTACATTGACTGGTGGATCTCTCTCCACTTGAAGACTCCTCACTCAGATCTGTCTTCAATTGTCCTGGCTATTGGATCTCTATCCACTGAGACTCTATCCTCTATACTCTATCACCTCCAAAGCTCTGTCAATAGGTTCACTCAGAACCTTCTCAAATCTGCTCAACAAGCTCACTCAGAACTTATCCAAATCTGCTCAATAGGTCCACATAGAACCTGCTCAAATCTGCTCAATAGGTCCACACAGAACCTGCTCAAATCTGCTCAACAAGCTCACAAGAAACTTGTCCAATCTCATAGAATCATAAAGAGAATTGTTAGAGACTCAATATGTTCTATTCTCAAATCTCAATCTCAACTCAAATCCAGAATATAGAATAGTTTGTTTTATGGAACTTGAACAACCACATGCATCCACTTGACTAGGCTCAATCAACTCAACTCAACCAATCACCTCAATGAACAACCCTTTCTCACAAACCCTAGTCCAAGCATGTATCAACCAACTCAAAATATTTCCAACAATGCTCAACAACAAATCTCACATAACAATGATACTCATGTTCTCTTCTAACTCAAGTTCAAGTTCTTTGCACAACCAATGGGCTCCAACAACAATGCTTATAAAACAAGGTTTAATCACAACTCTCAATCCAGAAAACCTTGAAGCATTAAACCAATCACTTTCGAAAAGGAAACCACAATCAATCCTTTTCACTCCAAAGATATTTTCAGAAATCAACCACCATAATCAATCAATAGGAGAATGTGCCCATACCTTTTATGAAGATGAAGAAGCCTCTTTGGAAATCTACCACAATCACAATATTCTTTTTCCAATCTTCACAAGGGTTAGAAGATCACAAAATAATCAACATTACTCCACTTCACAATAATATTCACCAAGGCTTTTAATTAGAAAACCTTCTTAAGAATTAATGCACAACTTCCTTATCACTCCTAAAACCACTTGTACCATAAAATAAAATAAATCAAAACATTGCATAACCTTGTCACTCCAAAAACCACTTATACCATAAAATAAATCAAATATTTTATATCCTTCCTTTCAACACTTTTGCACTCAAAAATAATCACAAAGCTTTCTTAGGCAATATCTCACATTAATCAAATATCAAACCTTATTAAAATATTAAAGCTTGCTCAACCTTATATCTCCCACAAAAATATAATCAAACTATAAGCAAGCAAATATTTTAATTAAAATATTGACCCCTACAAATATCGAAGTCGGAGTGCATACCTCAAAGGAGCCCTCGAAGGGCCTTGGCATTTTGAACCTCTACCCACCGTGCTGCCAAGCGGCAGCTAAGCCGCGTGAGCTAACACTGCCCATGTGAGTGCCTTGGGCACTCTCTTCCTTAAGCTACATGCACTTTCCTCACAAGGCACCAAAACTTTGACCATCCATGACTTGACTACCCACGTCACACTCCATGAAATTCGTTGCACAATATTCGGATGCATAAAATACTTTGGGTTTTCAAAAATCATGCGACACTCCTTAGGTTTATTAAATGGAAAACCTTTGGCTTATTTATATAAGCCATCCTTCAATGCGAATACGTCGGCCCTTTTAACATTGCCCTCATGACGTCGGTGACGCCAATAAGAAAGGAGGGAAAAACCTTTTATTTAATTTTAAAATTAAAATTTAAATTTTAAATAAATTAAAATTTAAACTAAACCTTTAAAATTAAATTTCTCCATCATCGGGGCACCTTTTTCGATGAAACGAAAAGCCAACTTGGGTTTTAAGAAAAACCCATTTCAAATCTGCCATCCATTGGTTTTAAATAAAACCTTTCCTTGCCTTCCTTGGTTTTCATAAAAACCTTTTGCTAAGCTTCCCTTGAAGCTCCTTTTGGAACCAAATGCCATGCATCCCTTCTAGAACCTTTGATCAAAACCTTGGCTTCTCATGAAGCTCTTTGTGGAGCAAAATCATAGTGCTTACTTACATAGGTCCTTTTGACATCAATGACAACTTTTAGCTTAGGGACTCAAAATGTCCAACAATCTCCCCCTTTGTCATTGATGGCAACCCATATTCATTTTACTGAAACCTGACCTTCTTTTCTGCTCCCCTTGGGACTTTGCTCCCCCTGGCTCAATGCTCTCTCAAATATATCCTCATATCAAATCTCTCCCCAATACACAAATCTCTCCCCCTTTGACATCAATGGCAAAGGGTCACCTTTGGGGCTCGGGGCTAAGAATGAGCCTCTTAGCTTAGCCCCTCCCCCACCTCCACATGAGGTGGTTAATTCTGGGGTGGGAGTCTCACTCCCAATTTTCCTCGAAGATACTCAAAATTCTCCTTTGAGAGTGGCTTAGTGAAAATATCTGCTATCTGTTCCTTTGTAGTGACATACTCCAATCTGACCTATTTATCTGACACTTGTTCTCTTAGAAAATGATACTTAATTGGAATGTGCTTCATCCTGGAGTGCATTACCAGATTTTTTGAGATACATATGGCACTGGTATTATCACATAGTATAGGAATGGGTTGATCATGCTTTATCTTGAAGTCTTCTAAAGTTCTCTTCATCCATAACACCTGTGTACAATGGCTACTACTGCAATATATTCTGCCTCTACTGTAGATAGTGATATTGAAACCTGCTTCTTGCTTAACTAGGAGACTAGACTTTCTCCAAGAAAGAAAGCTCCTCCACTTGTGCTTTTTCTATCATCAATGTTGTCGGCCCAATCTGCATCTGTATATGTTGTGAGTGTGAAACTATCACTTTTGGGATACCAAAGTCCAAAATCCATAGTCCCTTTTAGATACCTAAAAATTCTTTTTACTGCTGCCACATGTGTTTCCTTAGGTGCTGCTTGAAATCTTGCCACTAATCCCACTGACTGTACTATGTCTGGTCTTGTAGCTATGACATATAATAAGCTGCCAATCATGGATCTGTATAGTCTCTGATCTGCCTCTAGAGATTCATCATCCTTACTCAACTTGCACCCTGTGACCATAGGAGTACTTACTGGTTTGCAATATTCTAATATGAATTTCTTTAACATCTCCTTGATGTACTTGGCTTGAGATAGAAACACTCCCTTCCCTGATTGTGAAATCTGAAGACCAAGAAAGAAGGATAATTCACCAAGCATTGACATCTCAAATTCACTCTGCATATTCTTAGCAAACTCTTTGCACATCTTGTCATTGTTTCCCCCAAAAATTATGTCATCAACATAAACAACCACTATTAGAAGATCATTTCCTTTATTTTTGATATACAAATTACTATCTGCTATTCCTTTCCTGAATCCCTGTTCTTGTAGATACTTATCCAATCTTGAGTACCATGCTCTGGGAGCCTGCTTTAAACCATACAATACCTTTTTTAATCTGCATACCTGATCTGGTGTATCTACCAGTATGAATCCCTCTGGCTGTTCAATGTAGACCTCTTCTTCTAGAATCCCATTTAGAAAAGCTGACTTAACATCCATTTGATATACCTTGAAGTTCTTGAAACTTGCAAAAGCTAAAAACATCCTTATAGCTTCAAGTCATGCAACTGGAGCAAAGGTTTCATCAAAATCAATTCCTTCTACTTGTGCATAACCTTTGCATACTAACCTTGCTTTATTTCTGACAACTTGTCCATCTTCATTCAACTTATTTCTGAAGACCCATTTTGTGCCAATCACATTTTTATCCTTTGGTCATGGAACAAGTTCCCAAGTTTTTCTCTTCTCAATATGATCTAATTCTTCATTCATTGCTTTAACCCAAAATTCATCTTCACTAGCCTGAGAGAAATATTTTGGTTCAATCTTAGATAGCAAAGAAAAATTAGCTTGTTGAGATGGTTTTATTATTCTTCTCCTTGTCTATCTTTCATCTGGATTCCCAATGATCTGATATTTTGGGTGATGTTTCTGTACATACCTAGAAGGAGTCTTAGGAAGAAGCCTTTGTGTTTCTTCTTCATCATTATCTGATTCCTCACAAAATTCTTCTTGACAACATCCATCTTCTTGGTATACCGTTTGCTGAATTGGCTCTCTAGAATCTATCTTCTCATCAACTGTTACATTCATACTTTCTACCACAGTGCGTGTTCTTTTGTTGTAACATCTGTAAGCCTTGATTTTTGTGGAATAACCAAGAAATATTCCCTCATCACATCTTGGATCAAATTTGCCTAAATTCTGATCTTCCCATCTTATGTAACATTTGCTTCCAAAAATCTTGAAATGTTTTATAGTAGCAGGTCTTCCCTTCCAAAGCTCATAAGGAGTCTTGTGATGATTTACCCTTAATTGAGCCCTAGTAATTATGTACACAGCTGTAGATACTACTTCTTTCCAAAAACCATCTGACAATTTAGATTCATTTAACATAGCTCTAGCCATGTTTTCAATAGTCCTATTTTTCCTTTCAACTACTCCATTTTGTTGGGGAGTTCTTGTTGCTGAGTATTCTCTCTTGATTCCATGTTGTTCACAAAATTCTACAAACTCATCTGAAGTAAACTCTCCTCCTCTATCAGATCGTAGACACTTAATCCTTTTGCCTATTTCATTTTCAACCAACTTCTTGAATGCTTTAAATTTTTCGAAGGCTTCTGACTTTTCTTTTAGGAAAGTTACCCACACCATTCTGGAATAATCATCTACAAACAACATGAAGTAACTCTCACCCTGAATACTTTGTGTTCTGGTAGGACCACACAAATCAGTATGTATTAAACTCAAGGGCTCAGATGACATATAACCTTTTGGTTTGTAAGTTGTCCTAGTTTGCTTTCCATGTTGGCAAGGTGCACAAATTATGTTTTGAGGTCTTCTTATCTTGGGTAAATCTCTGACTGCCTATTTATTGCTTATGCTGACTATGTTGTCAAAATTCAAATGACCCAATATTCTATGCCACAACCAACTCTCATCTTCTTGTGATAGAAAACACTTTTCCCCTTTGATCTCATTGAGCATGTACAAGTTGTTTGGGGTTCTTCTTGCATTTGCAATGATTCTTCCTATTTCTATTTTCCTTATCTCACATCTATCTGGATGGAAGGTAACCATATATCCTTGATCACAAAGTTGACTTATACTCAGTAGATTGTGTTTTAACCCTTTGACATACAAAACATTCTCTATTTTTGTTTTTCCATTGTCTAGACTTAGAGTGCCTCTCCCAACAATCCTAGTTGATCCATTATCACCAAAACTTACTGATCCTCTATTTGTTTCCTTTAGAACAATGAATTTGTCTTTGTCTCCTATCATGTGACTAGAGCAACCACTATCCAGATACCATTGTTCTTCTTTATTTTGAGCATGCAGGGTTGTTTGGACTAACATAGATCTGGCCCTGACATTCTTTCTTTCATCCTTCCTAGTTGTTGGAATTGTTTTTCTAGACTCAGGAAATATCATTTTACACCACCTAGCCTTGTGCCCAAAATTATTGCATTTGTAACATATAACATCATCATCCATGAGAGGTGCAAAGGAATTGAAATTTCTATTGTATCTTGCATGATGAATACAATGTGCAACTATATGACCATATTTATTGCAAGAAAAACAATGACCATGAAAGAAGTTATGTAACCTGTTTGGAGGTCTTGGATATTGTGAAGAAGTCATCCTCTTCTTGTAATTAACTCTTATCCAGGGTTCCTCTTTGCTTTCCTCCTTTCTGATGTCCTTTTCTTGCTTTTATTTGTTTGAAGTTTCTACCTTTTGGAAGCTTGATTCCTCCTTTTGTTTCACATATTCTGTATTTTGTAGTATCTTGATCCCTTCCAGTTTGTTCCTTAGGAGAACAATTTTTGCTTCCAATATTCCACATTCTATTTCCTTGGCTCTCAATAGATCTGACATATCTTGCTCAATATTCTTTCCTTCTTCTACCTTAATCTTGAATTCTGTAAGGTTCTGTATAAGTTCCACTCTTGCCTCTTCATCTTCCTGAATTTGTTCTTTCAAGTTTGAATTTTTCTCTCTAAGTATTTCCAATTTTCTAAGAGCAACAAAGAATTCTTCTTTTATATCAAACCTACTCTCTTCTTCACTTTCTGAAGTCATGTGTGCTATCGAAGGATCCTCTTCCAAGTTGTTAGACTCTTCATGGAGAGACCCGCTCTGATACCAATTGAAGAACATGTGCTTATATTGAGAGGGGGGTGAACAGTATAACATAAAACTTTTCCCCAAATAGTAGCATCAACATTAATAAAATAGTGAACATCACACAAAGCATCACACACATGAGAGACATCATTTTTAACATGGTTCACCCAATGTGGGCTACCTCCACAGAAAAATATTTCTTCTAAATATTTCTCAAATAATATTTTGGGAATCCTTCCCAAGTACAATGTTTATGGACCTCTATCCAAAGGAGATGTTGATCCCCTAATATCAAGTTCATGGATCTCTTCCATAGGAGAACTCTTTCCCCTTCTGCTCTGGCTAGTGATCTTCTAGAAGACTCTGTCTCTCTGCTGCATTGATTGGTGGATCTCTCTCCACTTGAAGACTCCTCACTCAGATCTATCTTCAATTGTCCTGGCTGTTGGATCTCTATCCACTGAGACTCTATCCTCTATACTCTATCACCTCCAAATATCTATCAATAGGTTCACTTAGAACCTTCTCAAATCTTCTCAACAAGCTCACTCAAAACTTATCCAAATCTGCTCAATAGGTCCACACAGAACCTGCTCAAATCTGCTCAATAGGTCCACATAGAACCTGCTCAAATCTGCTCAACAAGTCCACATAGAACTTGTCCAAATATTCTCAATAAGTCCTCTCTAGGACTTGCTCAAATCATAGAAAGCTTCCATAAAATCTTACTCAAAATCAGTCCACAAGCCTTCTCAAAGACTTGTCTCAAATCTGCTTAACAAGCTCACATAGAACTTGTCCAATCTCATAGAATCATAAAGAGAATTGTTAGAGACTCAATATGTTCTATTCTCAAATCTCAATCTCAACTCAAATCCAGAATATAGAATAGTTTGTTTTATGGAACTTGAACAACCACATGCATCCACTTGACTAGGCTCAATCAACTCAACTCAACCAATCACCTCAATGAACAACCCTTTCTCACAAACCCTAGTCCAAGCATGTATCAACCAACTCAAAATATTTCCAACAATGCTCAACAACAAATCTCACATAACAATGATACTCATGTTCTCTTCTAACTCAAGTTCAAGTTCTTTGCACAACCAATGGGCTCCAACAACAATGCTTATAAAACAAGGTTTAATCACAACTCTCAATCCAGAAAACCTTGAAGCATTAAACCAATCACTTTCGAAAAGGAAACCACAATCAATCCTTTTCACTCCAAAGATATTTTCAGAAATCAACCACCATAATCAATCAATAGGAGAATGTGCCCATACCTTTTATGAAGATGAAGAAGCCTCTTTGGAAATCTTCCACAATCACAATATTCTTTTTCCAATCTTCACAAGGGTTAGAAGATCATAAAATAATCAACATTACTCCACTTCACAATAATATTTACCAAGGCTTTTAATTAGAAAACCTTCTTAAGAATTAATGCACAACTTCCTTATCACTCCTAAAACCACTTGTACCATAAAATAAAATAAATCAAAACATTGCATAACCTTGTCACTCCAAAAACCACTTATACCATAAAATAAATCAAATATTTTATATCCTTCCTTTCAACACTTTTGCACTCAAAAATAATCACAAAGCTTTCTTAGGCAATATCTCACATTAATCAAATATCAAACCTTATTAAAATATTAAAGCTTGCTCAACCTTATATCTCCCACAAAAATCATAATCAAACCTAATAATAATAGCAAGAAAATATTTTAATTAAAATATTTACCCCCACAAATATCGGAGTCGGAGTGCATACCTCAAAGGAGCCCTCGAAGGGCCTTGGCATTTCGAACCTCTACCCACCGTGCTGCCAAGCGGTAGCTAAGCCGCGTGAGCTAACACTGCCCACGTGAGTGCCTTGGGCACTCTCTTCCTTAAGCCACGTGCGCTTTCCTCACAAGGCACCAAAACTTTGACCATCCATGACTTGACTGCCCACGTCACACTCCACGAAATTCGCTGCA
The DNA here is from genome assembly GCA_028583015.1 of Wollemia nobilis. Classification (NCBI taxonomy): domain Eukaryota; kingdom Viridiplantae; phylum Streptophyta; class Pinopsida; order Araucariales; family Araucariaceae; genus Wollemia; species Wollemia nobilis. The sequence continues at coordinate 3,635,887 of JAQPPZ010017000.1, read as the reverse complement.
CAATATTCGGATGCAGAAATACTTTGGGTTTTCAAAAATCATGCGACACTCCTTAGGTTTATTAAATGGAAAACCTTTGGCTTATTTATATAAGCCATCCTTCAATGCGAATACGTCGGCCCTTTTAACATTGCCCTCATGACGTCGGCGACGCCAATAAGAAAGGAGGGAAAAACCTTTTATTTAATTTTAAAATTTAAATTTAAACTAAACCTTTAAAATTAAATTTCTCCATCACCGGGGCACCTTTTTCGATGAAACGAAAAGCCAACTTGGGTTTTAAGAAAAACCCATTTCAAATCTGCCATCCATTGGTTTTAAATAAAACCTTTCCTTGCCTTCCTTGGTTTTCATAAAAACCTTTTGCTAAGCTTCCCTTGAAGCTCCTTTTGGAACCAAATGCCATGCATCCCTTCTAGAACCTTTGATCAAAACCTTGGCTTCTCATGAAGCTCTTTGTGGAGCAAAATCATAGTGCTTACTTACATAGGTCCTTTTGACATCAATGACAACTTTTAGCTTAGGGACTCAAAATGTCCAACAAGCCCTTCTATCACCACCTGAAAATCCTACTCTATCATTTCCCCTTTATGATTTCATCCCAATGAATATTTTGTGTAAATAGTAATGCCTTCTTTTGTGTGTTAAAGTGGCTAATTATTTGAGTCACAACTAGTAACTATAGTAACAAGGACCATTTTTTTGTTGTATTATTTTATTTACTAATAAACTCTCTAAAAATCTTTAAGGAAATTCAAAACTATCATGGTTGCTTATTAGCCTTCTTGCTACACTAGAGGTGGAACAATTATGGCTAAAGGTTTAAAAAATATGATGACTAAAGGAGGAGGAATTGATGTAGTTGAGGCTAATGAGATTGGGGTATTCAAGGGTGGTAGTACTATTACTTCTTGAGTGAAATTTGCTATAGGGGTATTTGAAGGAGCATTGATCAATGTATTTGTAACACTAATTATTTGGGTTGGTAAGGTTGGAACAATTTGAGAAACTAGAGGATCATCAGTAGGATAGGATGAGGAGACTAGTGGAGATATTTTTCTCGTAAATAGTTCAATTTTAGGGACATCATCCCTTTCATCTCTCATTATTTCTATATATATTACTATAGTTATGTATTCATTTACTGGTACTGCTTCCTCTTATATCTAGACAATTTATTTAGTAACTTTCTCTAGAGATTGAAGAGTAATCTAAGGCAAAATTTCATTCCTATCTACTTCCTTTGGAGATTCCAATTAAAGTAGTAATATTTACTTCCTTATAAAGTTCCTTACATTATTTTCTTGCTCATAAATTCTTGCTGAATCGTTATGGCTTTGTTTGGTAGTGTCAAAATAATATTTTTGAGACAAAACCCCTTTTTGTGGTTTATTTTCCCTTATCATACACCTTGAAGGGCACTTCTCTTGGAAGCTCAATTTTAAATAATTGAATTAAGGTTTCACCTTCATTTATATCCAAGCTTCCAAAAGGTTCCTTAGTATTACCCATTTCTTGATGGAATTTCCAATAGGCTCTAATTTTATTATTACTCCATTTCTATTTCCACAAAAAAATTATGGTTATGCTAATTTTAAACTCAAGATTAGTATCATTTAATTTCATATAGAAACTTTTATATAACCTCTTATAGGGATCACATAGAAAGAATTTATCTCCCCTGAGTGGTGGAAAATTTTCTTCTTCTATACTTTGGCACCTCTCAAGTTCAATCTTAGGTTCATGAATTTTTTAGAAATCTTGGTATTTTTTAGACTTGGGATAAACTTTCAATATAAATCATAATCTCAGGCATCATCCAAAATTTTAAACCCTAATTCCTTTATTTTAGCTTCCAATTCATAGATTGTTCTTCTTTTATATTGGGATATACTTCCTAATTTACCCAGCTAAATTAGGGCCATGTAAAATGTTATTTTTCTTTACCCACTTCCATAGGTCACATCAACTAAGTCTCCCTACCTTATTATTTTAATATATCCTACTCTGTTTATCACATAATTTGGAAATAGATATATGAGCTTTCTAAATCAAAAAATATAAAAAAATGGTGGCATCCTCTAGGAAATACTAGTCCCCTTTGATCTACAACCATAAGACTTTAATTTTTTTCTATGAGATACACCAAAAATTTTATGCCTTTATTGTGATCACCATTTGTATTAATAAATCACTTGCAAAAATGCTATAGGAGGAGCTCTAGCACAAAAGAATTGTCTAGTAAGGAATATTTCGTGCTTTTCCTTTTCACCTTTTGTTCTTAAATTGAGATGCTCAAACAACTGGATGTTTTGACTTAACATTAAATGGGTTAGCAATGAATAATACCTAAAGGTCTTATTTTTTTGGGATATAAAGTCGCTAAAGTTAAATATTAGAGACTTGTACTTTAAGATATTTCTTAGCATATGAACGACACCAAATTCTTCTTGTTCCACTTCCCTATCATAGTCAACATTGAAGATGAATATGGACATCCTTAAGGTGTATTTGGATTTTTTATTGAACATTTCCCAACTTAAGGAAACTCTAGAATAGCCTCTTTAGACTTGTTGAGCTCTAGATTTACATGCTTTAGCGTTTCTTTAATATTTCCATTAGATTTATTTGTAATATTTAGATTTATTTTTAACCCTACTAGTAGTAACTTCATTTTCCATATAGCTTCTCCTATAAAATTTATTTTATAGGGGCTATCATGGCTTGCAATTACTATATTTGAGTTAGAGTCATGGTGCAATTCACATACATATACCAATTCATAATAGGGATGTACTTGGGAAGCCCTATATTAAGCCAAATAGTTGGTCCAAATCCTTGTGGAAAAGGACTCCCTTTTATCTTGTATATATCTCTCATAAGCATCCTCCCTTAGATTCATTGTATATTTTGATAGAATAGGGTCCATCATACTTTTGGTTTTATCTTCCATGTATTTTAGTTGTTTGATTATTGTGGCTTGAACATGAGTTACCCTCTTTGGTGGTAAATAAGTAGTTGTAGATTTTGATGGTATGTCAGTAGTTTTACCATTATTAGTGGACTCCATCATCATTACAAGCATTTTGACTTTGGGAATATTTGCTTATACCTTTGCTCTTGCTAGTTATTCAAGGATTCTCCAATGCAAATGCATATGAATTTGAAAAAAAGAGATATATTAATAGGTATTTAATGCTCTTATGGATATTCAATGTATGTATGGTTGCAAGGGTTAGTCATGATCTTTAATAGATAGGTGGATCACTTGTTTTGTGTGTCATTATTTTGGATTGGATAATGTTAAATTTTTTGACTCGAGTATTGCTCACTTATCAACAAATTCTTGAAGCTTCCCCTTTTTTCAAATTTTCTAATCTAACAGCTTAGGGATTGCCTCTTTTAATACAATGATCTAGGTGTCAAGTGCTATGAATTTTTTCTTAAATATAACTCTTTAAAATTTATAGAAATTTTAGAAGAGTCAAGGAATTTGAAAAACATAATATCATCTCTCCTACTTTCCTTGTACTGAACTCCTAATCATTTTTTCTTATTTTATCAGTATAGGGTATTCCCTCTAACTAGCATGTAAGGAATTTTTTATGTACATACAAATATAAAAAACCCTAGATCAACCCATAATTGTTGGATTAAATTTATTGATATAAAGATCCCAATGTTTCAGAGTTCATTATTTTTTTTAAATTTTGATATCAAAGAGATATACCCCTTATTTAGACCTTATTGATAAGAACAATTCTTTCTTCACTATAAAGGCTTGATTAGTGTTTATACCTATTATAGGAAGAAGGTAGCATGGACCTATTATCAGAGTCTATCATACTATTATAGATTAGATTATCTTCATAGATCAAGAACAAATACAAATAAGTGGGCTTGGGCCTATTCATTTCTATTTGTAAGATCACAAGAACCTTCTACTGACCCAAATACTTTTCTTCCACTAATGCCTTCTTTATATTATCATTTTACTCAAAGACAAGATATACCATACTTCTTCAGATTATCCACCATTCTAAATGATACAAGGGAACTAATACTTTGAAGAAAATTAAATATTACATGAAGTTTCAGCTTCTCTATAGCTAATTGATAAATTTTTATAAACTCTTATTAGAGAGTATACTAACTTGGGTCATTCGAAGCTCTTGGCTTGCTAACCGTATGAGGTATAAATATGTTTATATTTGGTGTTACTACTATGTAAGGTGCTCTTATAGGCTCAAATGGGCTTTTCTAGAGCTCTAGCGCAATTTTGTTACTCCTCTCCTACTCTTTTACTACTCAATTTTTAGCCCTTGTCACATAGTCTAATCATAATTATGGCCTATTGACTACTAAATTTTCTACTCCATTAGATATCATGTAGACGTCTTCATCATCCCAGGTTAATAGGATCTACTTTGAAGGTATGCCACTTAGTTTAGGGAGATATGAGGTACAGGAAAGTTGTTTTGATACTTGTACCTAAGATACTAAATACGATTTGGATGTCTAGGTAGGCATACTTTCATTGAATGTTATTATATATGGTTGGGAGATTTCTCTAGGATGAAATTATACCAAGTAGTTATTTTTAGGTGGGCAATACCAAGAAGAAAACTCCTCCACATGATTTTTTTAAAAGGGAGATATCTCTCTAGCATAATTAGGAGACACTTATTGTAAAGGGATCAAAAGTGGTACCACTTGTTTGTTATGGATTTGTTCCTGATTAGTATCCTTATTGGATTGAAATTGGGGTCTTGGATAGCCATTATAAGGAAGTCTATTAGCCTGGTTGCATTATTGGAAGGAAGGTCTTAGGTTATTCTAATATTGAAATATTTGGTAATTTTGTTACCTTCTCATGGATAACATTTTATTTAATACTATCTTGAGCATGCTTTTCATTGTTTCAAACTTATAGTTATTTAAATAAGAGAACTGCATTAGGAAGGAAACTAGGGACTAGAGGTATAACTGAGGTTGGCTAAAATTTTATTGGTTGGATGGCTTGAGGAGGCTGATATGGAGATTGAACATTCAGAAATAGACACATTAGGATCCTAGTATCTAGATTTATAATCTATATTAGATCATGTTAAACCTAGGTGGTTATGACATAGACATATGGTAGAGAATTTCCTCCCTTATCCTTAATCATAAGGGATATTTTAGAATCTAAAGATTTTAAATAGTAAATAAACTTCATATTTGGATGGGATGAATCTCATCAGGTATTCTATGTCAATCCTTGTTAAATATGAGGTTGAATTTATTCATAGCCTCCATTGGTTCTCTCTTTATAGTTGAAAATTGTTCTAAGAGAGACTCTCCATCTACCTTCTCTTTAAATATTCTTATGAACAAGGCAACAATCTAGCCCTAGTTAGAAATTGATTTTGATTGAAGTGATACATACCACTCATTAACATTACCTCTGAATAAGACTACCAACAATATTAGAGCCACATTTTTCTTTGTTACATTATGAAATGCACATAGGCTCACGATATTTTATAGGTGCTCAATTGAAGTCATCGTATCTTCACCAATGTAATATGGGAGAAATTTTAGTGTAGATGTTAGAATATCATCCTGCATTGGAGGTAGAATTGAATGTCACAATGGACCTCTATTATGCCAAGAAAAAAAATGCTCTTACTGGCTAAATAGCCATGATCTAGCATTTTTCTCTTCTTGTTATTATGATCTAGCCATGAGTACTGCATTTTCTCTTTTGGTGGGTAGATTTATATCTTTAGTAGAACCTCAATTTGGTATCTTTCCAAGTGGCTACTTCTACATATTTTTCTTTGAGTAGAGTCATTAGGTGATATTTTTAGATGCTTCAAGCAAGTATATCGGGAAGGACTTTCACCATAGTTGGCCTAATATATTTCTCTTGATTGTAGGACCAGTTAAGCAATCACATCCCACTAGGTGTGCCATTAAACTACTATCCTCTCTGATTGTCATGATCACTAGATTCAAGGAACTAGATGAATTGATTAATGTACCTTACATGGAGCAACATGATATGAAACATCTAATAGCACAATAAGAAACTTGATTATACTATCTATGGAGGATTTTACAAGCCAATATCCTTTAAATATGTGATCTTTAGTGCCCTCTTTCCTAATTGAACTTATCTATCAGGTGCATAGAGTAAAAGGGAAAGAAAAACCTTAGAAAACAAAGATAGCAAAAATAAAAAAGTACTAAGCTAAGCTACACTAACAAAGGGTGATGCACCAAGATCATTATAATATTCTTATGCATAAAAATGGTATAAATATACATGTGAATCATCCACAAACAATGCACAAGGAACATTTTATCTTCTTGACATGCCTAAGCATAAATTGCACATATAAGAAGTAAAGTAGAAATGAAGTAGGTATGACATCTTATAGAATCACATAATCATACATACACACAATAAATAGGACAAAAAAAAGCCCAATAGTCATGTATTCTAGTTTATATACAGATATATAGATAGATAGATAGACATATAGATAGATACATATATGAATATGAATATGAATATTGCAAAACATAGCAAAATTAAGGGATGGAAACCAATCTATAAAATGAGTTAGGTTTTGGTTCACACTATTATATAGAATAAAATGAAAGAGAAGTTACATACAAAGCTTCTAGATTGAATAAGAAACCCATAAATCCTTTACAATACCTAAAATTCTACTATTTATAGATAAAATGGTGAAATGATTGCTCTAAAACTTCTACAAGAGCCTTTACAATACTATTTACATCACTTTTAGTCCTTTAAGATCTATATCTAGAATCATCAATTATAAGCTACTAGATATTAAACTAGCACATGAGGGATCTTGGAAATTGGTTGTAAACACCTTCTACAATTATTGTTGTTAGATTTAGGGTTTATATTATTATGGGTACTATACTTTTAACTTTAATAGGCCAACCACATTCCTAAATTCCTAATCCCCATTGATGATAGTAGGCAACCCATATTTTTTCTTAGTAATTGGACTATTAGTTTAGCTTGTTGGAAGTAATAGATTACTTGTACTTTTCAACATTAATACAAGGACCTTGTAAAATTTTTAGAGTAATGAGTATTTAATATTTAGTCTATAGTATGTGTCATGTAAATAGGTTAGGAGTTATGTATATAAGGTGTCAAGTTAATAAGTGTGAGTTGTGTGAGTGAAGTGTCAAGTTTAGGAGTGAGGAGTTATGATCAATCATGTGAGACTTTATATTTATGTAATGTGTGAGATTTATTATTATGCAAAAGAGAAATATGAAGAGTTGGATGTCCCATGATTTTGAAGAGATAAAAAATTTATATAATCCAATAGTTATGTGCATATGAAGAGTCTCATGTAAGTGTATATTGAATACAAAGCTCTGTAATAGGTATCAAAGAAGCATTGCATATAGTAAATATATTTTTGATAAAATATTTAGTGTGTTTTATGTTCAATATTGTGGATTGATCATTGCATATTATTGAGTTGTTATTTGATCCTGGATATTGTTGAATTTGTAAGCATAATTACAATTTTTCTAATAGTGGTATCAAAGCCACCATATTTTGTGTATGTAAAAAAAGCCACATTGAGTGATATAGTAGCAGGGATGAATGTGTGAGAGAAATAGCTGAAGTAGAATGAGGAATATTAGAAAAATGGATAGTGTTTAAGGAAAATTTTTTAATGAGATAGTGCTAAAGGAATATAGTAGGAGAAAGTGTCAAAGGAAGTATTTTTGAAGGTAGAAGGATAGTTGAGGTGACAAGAAAACACATGAGCAAGTTCGGTGATAGCAAGTGTCTACACCAAAGCACTATGTAGGAGGAAGAAAATACATAAAGTTTTGGATGAAAAAGTAGTCAGCATCTAGTGTAAGAAAGGAAGTATCCATAGTCCAATGGAGAGACATCAAACATAAGAGAAATATATGGTGAATATCTAGCAAGAAAGGAGATGAACATAAGGAAAGAGTGTTGCCCAAAGTTGATAAATTCTATGAGTATTCAAAATAGTTACAATACTAAAGATTTTGTACTCTAAATACCACCATAGAACATTGTACAAGAGAGAATATTAATGAATAACCTCATGCTGCATACTAAGAACCATTTGAGAGCAATTTCGGAAAAATAGGAGACATCTTGTTGAAAGGAAAACATGTGTTGGATTTTTAGCTAAATTATCATAGATCACAATACCCATTATCTTGAGTAGTCTTAAATATTAGAGCAATTTAATATAAATGGTCAATATTTTTTTGACTAGGGTAAAATCAAGGTTTTTGAAAGGGCTCAAACCCTTTTACAAATATTCTTATACCTTCTTACAATAACATTCCACGTCTACTATTCCTTTTATTCTGGCTACATCAAAACTCCTAAAACTTTAGTACATTCATTGCATTAGGTCTCTAGTTTATTCTTGGATAATAAACATACACCATACTCCGATTTCATTATATTCATAAGCTCCAAAATATGGGACCCTCTGTATACAAGTTCACAAATATTTAGAAAATGGATCCTTCCACATAGATTCATAAATCCTTACAAAATGGAATCCTTATATATTAGGTCCTCATTATGCATCTGAAACATCACAAGTCTACTAGAATATGGAGTCCACAGAAAATTCCCTAGCTCTTTAGAAAATTTTCTCTCAACAAATAAAGCTACAAAACTCTAGAATATGGTTCCTTCCATATACACGTCTTCTAAAAAGGAACCTTTATCAAATCCATCAGAAATATTACATCTACAATTTACCAAATCCCAATGCTCTCCAAAAAAAATGGCTTTGCTCTATACACAACCAAAAATCTCCAATTTTACAATGGATATTCTTAGGAACTTTCATCCTTTAGTTTGAATTTCAAAATGTCCTCCCTGCTTTGAAACTATATGGAGGACATCTAGATGCATACTATCTAGCGGTGTCCATATTTTATATTCCTCTATGAGAACTCCCCAGTTTGCTAGCCAGTAATCCACCCCATTTCCTTATCTATAGGTATGTATCACTTCAAATTAGTCCATTACATTTAGGTATCTTAGTGTGTCTATTACTATATCTACTTATCCCCACCTCTCCACTAGCCTTTTGTTGAGGTAATTAACAATATTCAATTATTCTTACTCAATTATGAAAATATTAGCCCCTAATTGAATAACCATCTTTATTCCTACCAATGCTACTCTAGATTTAGCCTAATGACTAGTCATTATGTCCAAGTATTCACTCATAGCTCCAATCACCATTCCTTAGCTATCTCTTAGCATTGCTCCTCCTCCAAATTTCTAGTAATTTCCATTATAAGCCCCATAAAAATTTAATTTTACCCATCCTTCTATTGATGGATGCCACTTAGTCAAGCACCTCAAGCTTACTTGGGGATTAACATTCCCATAAATTAGACTTAGGTTCCAATTTGTGCTTGCTATAGCTTCCTCCAATTACTCTATACTCTCATCCACTTTAATTATTTAAGGTTGTCCATTATGGCTGCTATTTAATGTTTTCTATTATTAGTTTTAGATCTATTATCCCCTTCAAATATTCTTCTATTTATTTCAAACCAAACTCCCAATGCACAATAAAAGAAAATAAAATTCTAAATTTGATTCAATTTTGAGATTTTAAAAGGCTTATCCGACTATTTTATCCATCCTTCTATGTTAATAGGCATTTCCTAAACCACCTCCATATTATATATTATATCATACAATATTTTTAAGGAGTAATTACATTCTAATAATATATGATTCATTGATTCCTCATGATCTTCACAAAGGTAACATCTATTAGGGAATTGGAAACCCCTTTTATGAAGGTTATCTATTGTTAATATATTTTTTTGGATTGTTAGCCAAAGGAAAACTAATTTTTATTGGTAAATTTGGAATGGATTTCCTTTTCAATAATTATTCTCATTGAAATCCTTCTTCAATATTTGCATGTGATAGATCATAACTTGATTTAACAATGAACAACCCTTCTTGAGTATCTCTGCATATTATTGTATCCTAAACCAAATTAGGTCTTATATAATATGCTATTAACTTAGTTTTTGAATCTCATAATCATAATGAGTATGGAATTTTAGCTCCTTCCATATTACCTCTCCTTCTATTTCCAAATAATCACTCATATTTTTCCAAAATTTTGTTCTAGCTTTATTTTGATACTCACTAAGAGCTCATCCTTCACTAATGGATATTTCTTTAGCCATGCATCTTTCTAGAAGTGGATAAAACTACCATTATCTACATTACATTGGTTACCTTTCCATAGCAGCTCTCTACCCTTTACTATGTGGTTCCAAAATAAATATCCTCAATAGGGATCTAGTATGGTCAAAAATTTGCTCTCATCTTGGTTTTCAAGGTATTTTTCTCTTAGAATTCTTATCCATAAGACATGCCCCTCATTCACTAAGCCCCATACCATATTATTTGCGAAGGTCTTGTTCATATACCTTATTATTCTAATCCTAAGTCCTCCACTTCATTTATTATTTTATACTTTCTCCCAAGCTACAAGTGGAGTTATACTACTCTATACCTAACCATAGGAATTAATTTAAATACTTTCTATTCTATTTGCTATTTTGGATAGAATTTGAAACACTGATAACAAATATATAGGGAGTTCTTTGAGGGTGCTCTTGAGTATCCATTGCTTACCTACTTGAATCAATAAATTCCCCTTCCATAATACTAATTTACTTTAAATATTTCCAATTGGTACATTCCACACTTGATCCTTGCACACCCTAGTGAAAATTGGCATACCCAAGTAAATAGAAGTGAGAGTTGAAACACTACACCCAAGCTCTACTACTATCCATATCTAATGCTTCTTACATGTGTTTATAAAAAAAACCTTACTTTTATCCATGTTTATCATTTTTTGGGATGATTTCTCATAGATATTTAGTATCATCATATCCTTTACATTAGCTATAGAGGGTCTCCCAAACTAAATTTTGTCATCCATAAATTATTTGTGAGTAATAAATTCTATGGATATACATGGTTTTAATCCCCTTAAAACTCCTACCTACTTTGTTACTCCTATGCATCTTCCCAATTCTTATGAAGATATATGGTGATAGAGGACTCTCTTGCCTTAACCATTTAATACTTGCAAAGAAACCAGTTGAAAAATTATTTATTACAACTAAGAACTAAAATCCTCCATAGCAAATATTCACCCATATTCTCTAGCATTTGTTGAAGCCAAAATTATCTAATATGCTATCTAGGAAGTTCTATGATACCCAATAATAGGCTTTATTCATGTGAAGATTTAACAACATTCCTTCCCTTTTACTAATGTAAATTGAATGCATGGTCTCATGAAGTGTGATTACTCCATTCAAAATTTGTTTACCTTTCACAAAGCCTCCTTGTTTCTCTACAATAATATCTAGAAGAATAAACTTTATTATTAGTGCAATCACTTTTAAATTTATCTTATAAATGGCATCACACACACTAATTGACCTAAAGTATTTAAACCCTTTCAGCCTAGACTTCTTTAGAATGAGCACTAGGAAATTATTATTGTATTATTTCAACACTTTACCTAAATTGTGTGACTCTCTTACTACTACTAAATCCTCTCTCACTATGTGCCAAAAATATTGAAATAAACCCACTTGAAATCCATCAGGCCCAATAGCTTTATCTTTTTCCAATGAGAATACCACTTTTTTGACCTCCTCCTCACTCATATCTTTGACAAGTTATACATTCATATCTCTAGTTAGAATCCTAGGGATATGCTGAATTAATTCCTCAATAGCTTATTGATAATACTCCCTATCATTTGTTAGTAACAGTCTAAAGAAGTCCATAACCCCTTGTTTAATTTTATCTTCCTCTCGTAGTACTTCTCCATACTTTTTTTTTGGATTTTAGATATTCTTGATAAATTTTTATTTCTTATGGTATAGAAATGAAATAATATTATGTTTCTAATTTAATTATCCATTGGTTCCTTGACTTTTATCTCTAGTATGTCTCCTCCCTTGACAATATTGTATGCAAGTATGCTTGGATAACTATATCTCTATTAAAAATTTCATAGTCCATCCCATTTATACTTATTTCCTCTTCAATTTGACTTAGTTCTTGCCTTAATCTTTCCTTTTTTTAAATTTATTTCCAAATACCTCCATGTTCCACTTTCTTACTTCCTTGTTCACATGTTTCAATTTTTTAGGAACCACATAAATGACCAATATTAAATATCATAAAATTCAAGTAAATACCAATAATATGAATTGAAATGGTCAATATAATTCATGAAATAACATGAAGAAGAATTATAATATAATTTATCAAACTATATACAAGCTTCAATATTATGAATGCTTGAATGAATTCTTCAACATAATACATGGGACTTTGCCTCCATAATATAACCTTAGAAATGTGACTCTTGGAATCTTTGACTATTTCTCTCCTCACATATCTAGGAGATGCAACCTTTCCTATTCCATGCACAAGATAAACCTTTCATGCCTATTGGCTTCTCAACCTTCCACTTGTATACATGACTCTTGACTCTCTATTTACTATTGCATACTTTATTCTATGACACTTGCACATTCATACTTGAACACTTGCACACACACACATTATTACATAACACTTTTATACATTCTTACTCTATATATTTGCACACATAATTACATGACACTTATGCACATTCTACACATAGACATATAAATAAGGAGAAATATAAACCACACTCCTAAACTATAGACTCAGACCATATTATAATACTTATAATTGTACCATAAGGTACCATGAGGGTACATTAGCATCTACTAAATAATGTATTATTATCCAACACCCCCTATATTACATTATTTGGTTATAATATTCAATATTTAATTCTTGAATTTATTATTCTATTATGATTCTAGAATTTCTCAAAACTTTGATGCAAATATACTTATTTATTTCTCAAAGTTTCTTTAGTAGCTTTCTTTATCTCTTTTTTATCTTTCTTTTTTGTTTCTTTGTTCTACTTTTTTTTCTCTTGGTTTTGAACATGTTTTTGATATCTTTTCCAGTTAATCAATATTTCTCAATATATAATAATAATATGACTCATATCCTTTATTAATACTAATTTAAATATTATCTAATGTGAAACATAATGATACATTATTTTCACACTCATTGCTTATTACAAAGTTTTTGAAATTTGATAACTCTTACCCTTTTCTTTTATTTTGGACTGATAAATAGATTAATGGCATATATGTTATTTTTCCTATGTCTACATGTATTGTAATTGTATTATTGGATTATTCACATGCTTCAGATAATTTAACATTGCGATAATGTTCTAGTGTTACAAATTGTTCTCTTAATACTCCTCTAAAAATTATTTGCAACATTCTCTTAAGTTTTTCATCCTTTTGTTTTTCAACATTCTTAATCATAATTTGAATATAGTATTTTATATGCTCTAGAATTTCTTCACTATCCTCTAAGGATGTGTCAATCTCTTCCATCTAGAAGTAGATATCCTTATTACTCCAAATTTCAGATTTTTATTTTGTAAATAAAATTCTTGAAATTCTTGAATTTCTCAAATAAATCAATATTTTCAAATTTCCTTTTTGGATTTAAATTATTTATTTTTTATTTGTGTAAAAAACCCAATTTTGGGTTCCACTTTGGGTAAGACCCAAGGAAGCAGGGGCATATATTCTACCAAAATATGCTCAAGGTTCGCACTTGGATTACCCCTTGAACACACTCAAAGAACATGCATAAAATAGTAAAAATACAAACAACAAACAACAATAGAAAATAAAAAATCTCACAAAAAAAACAAAAAACACAAAAACATCAGAATATTAAAAAAACAAAAACAAAAATCACAACAAAAACAAAAAAACAAAACACACTAAAAAATTAAATGAAGAAAAACACCAATAAACACAAACACACAAAAACAACAACAATAATTAAAAAGAACAAAAAAAAAAACAACAAACGTCAACAAAAAACACACACACACCCCAAAACACAAAAAACACAAACAAACACAAAAATACCAATAAACACAAACACACAAAAACAATAACAATAATTAAAAAAAAACACAAAAAAAATAAAAACAAACACACAAAATAACAATAATAAATAAAACAACATAGAAAATTATAAAAAAAAAAAACCACCTTATTTGCATCCATAATTTTATGAAATTGCCATGTCAAACCCTAGCTCTCACCATCACATATGCTCATGTCTAATGTTAATCATCTTACACAAATATTCATTGTGAAGAATTTGTGAAGGGTTTTCCTACCAAAAAATCTATACTCAAGGGAACCACTAGACCCAATTCCATGAGTGTCTTCCTTGTATCTTCCAGGAGCTCTATCAAATATTCTTTCCTCTCCTTAACTAAATCAATTTTCTTAAATTTTTTTGGTAAATGAGGTAGACCTTAGTGCCAAATACATAGCACTTGATGAGAGGTTCCCAACATATTTTGATGTTTTCCTCCTCTTCCTTTCTTTAGTGTCATATTTTTTATTTCTTTCAAGATTTAAGGTCTCTAAGATGTTATAATTGAAAGGGACAATAGAAAGATCATGAACATTAGGAATTAAGAGGGAGTTTGAGGTAGAGGTTACCACATTTTTAGTAATAGGTATTTTTTTTAAGAGGGTTTGGCCAATCTACTCCTTTTGTATTTAACAAGGCTCCTTCAAGGGAGGGTTCGAGGATCTTCCACCCAAAATATCTTCACTCTGAATGGGCTCATTAGCATCCATTGGAGTATCTTCATGGTGTAACCTTAGCTGGGGATTCCTCTAGATTAAATCACCTTCCTCTAGGTTTTTAGGATCTTTCATTAACTTCTCAACAAGAATTTCTACTATGTTCTCCTGCACTTTTTTCTCAAGGTAAAGATAATTTCATAGGATATGATCATGAGAATGGCAAAATATACACCAAAAGGTCACATTTTCTCAATCTAGGTCCTAGGTCCACTCATAATCCCCTATAATTATAATAATTTCCTCCAAAAGAGGGCTTGATCAGTCTACATGGAGATAAATTTGAGAAAATGTAGTTACATGAGCCTCTTTAGTTTCTTTGGACATTCTTATATATTCTCCAATAATATTTCCAATTTCTTTCAAGGTTTTCACATTCCAAAATTCCAAGGGGAGAATGTACAACCACACCCATATTGGGGATTTAGTTTGATTTTCTTTGTTGGGATCACAATTGATGGTTTAATTTTGTATAAAAAGATAAGACCTTGCCGTGAAATAAGGCCTACCACATTGAATCCTCTCCTTATACTTCATGAAGTGAAAATGACAATGAAGAAATCTTTAGAGCAGATTTTAAGTTCTAGATATCCCTTTGGTTTCCAAACTTTCCTTATTCAATTTTGTAGATCTTGATCCATCAACCAAAAACTTGTGAAGAAAAAAATTAATGCCTACTTAGAAAAATAAGAAATTCCTTCTTTAAAGGATTCTGGTTTTACATTGAATCATGGTAAATCTGTAGTTTTTTCCAAGCATTTTTGAAGAGCTAAGGGTTATGTGTTCTCTTGTCTTTCCCTATTTTATAACTATATGTTTAATACCTTTGGCAAAGCTCCCACTTTCTCCTTTAGTACCTCTGTTCTACACCATATCTCGAAAAGAGAGAGATAGTAGGCCTCCTAAAGAGGATGCCATCGAAGAGAGAGGAAACCACACTCACACAAAAAAAAAATAATAGAAATAAAAAAAAGTGATAAATTTGAATAGTACCTTCCATTACAAATGGAAACCTTTAAACCGCCATGAAATGTTGGACAAAATTTTCATATCGTGTGCATGGAAGAAGTATTGAAACTAGACCATTTAGGTTCTTGAACCTCCATGGGCGGTAAAACCTGTGTCTAAGTTGCAAGCACCACCAAATATTATGTCATCTAGGTAAAAAACTACACCTCGGTTGTATCCATGATTTCATAAAATTTCCATATCAAACCCTAGATCTCACCATTGTAGGAAAATTTCCTTACAACCTTCTTCCAAAACCCTCCCAAATATTGCATCCTTTGGAGTTAAATTTTTTATCACTCCAAAACTTAAAATTTATATTTGATCAAAAATCAAGTTTTTTAAATAAATTAATTCTATCAAATGTAGAATTCCTTTTAATTCCAAAATTTTTAATTTTTAAGTTTTTTTCAAAAATTAAAATTTTGAAATCACTCCAATTTAAAAATTCCTTTGCATCTTCTTAAAACATTATAAAACCTTATTCCTCCCCATTTATTAAAAAAATCAATGTAATTCAAATTTATTTAAGTGCTCACCAAAAAATAGAAGTATTTTTAATCATACCTCATGAAACATTGTGCCAAATTCTTTGGATGTCATTAAATTCACTAGATGATGATTGAATTGCTAGGGAACTCTCCAATCTTCACTACCCAATTTTTTTTGGATTTCCACCAACTTTGAATGAAATTTGAGATGTTTTAATTCCTCTAGAAGCATTACAAATCTCTTAGGTACTCAGGTATTAATTTTTCATAGGGTGTTGTTGGAACAAAATATGCCTTCAATTAATAGTATTGTGCCTTAGACTTTGCCAACATTGAATAGACAGATCATGCTTGAGATCATCTGTCTAGTCTCAAGAGAAGGTTGGTTCCTTTGAGTTTTTTAGAGAAAAGGGGAACAAGAGATAAGGGAAATATAGCCTAAGATAGAACTTTTCTCATGGTACAAATTAGACAATAGCAAACATTGATGATGCAGTTTAGACAACAACACAGCTAGAACTCTTCTTTATACAAAACATGAATTCCTGAGTGTGACTTTTAGATGTTCGTCTAAAAGCATGTAAATATCTATTAATGTTCAAATATAGAAACAAGATTCATACGTGCACAGTCCAGATTTTAGAATAGATACATTATAAAACTCAGAGTGAATAAAAATTAAAACACCAAATACATACAAACACACAAAAGTTTCAGAATCCAGAGGAAGAAATATTTTATTGCTTGTATGTATCTGGTGTTTTAACTTTTATTCACTTTGAGTTTTATAATGTATCTATTCTAAAATTTGGACTGTGCACGTATGAATCTTGTTTCTAGAGTTGAACATTAATAGATATTTACATGCTTTTAGATGAACATCTAAAAGTCACACTCAAGAATTCATGTTTTCTATAAAGAAGAGTTCTAGCTTTGTTGTTGTCTAAACTGCATCATCAATGTTTGCTGTTGTCTAATCTATACCATGAGAAAATTTCTAGCTTAGGCTATATTTCCCTTATCTCTTATTCCCCTTTTCTCTAAAAAACTCAAAGGAACCAGCCTTCTCTGGAGATTAGACAGATGATCTCAAGCATGATATTTCTATTCAATGTTGGTAAAGTCTAAGGTGCAACACTATTAACCGAAGGTAGATTTTTTTCCAACAGTTTTTGGCATGCCCAGTGGGACCAGCAATCCCACAGTATTGTATAAGTTTTGGTGTTTTACCTTTAGAGCCTTTTTTTTGCAAAATCTCAAGAAAAATCACCTGGCAACTCTGTTGCATTTAGACCATAAAAGAAAGACCTTGTCTAGAAACCTTCTGGTTATATAGACATATGATAACCAGATATTGAGCTAGAAACTCTGAAGAACCTTTCAAGTTTTTTGAACTACATCTTGAAACCCTAAAAGCACACACTGTGCTAGCTGCAAGATCAAATCCTACTGGCACCATTAGCACTTATTTAACACCTATTGTAGGAGCATCTACAAGAAATCCTATAGTAGTTGTAACTCCTTTAGCAATCATGGCAATCGCCCCTGCCCCAGCGCATCTTGTATGGAATCAAACTGGCCCTTTGAACTTGGGAATGCACCACAAAATTCCACAAGCTACACTAAAAGCATTGCCGAGCTTCGACGAAATAGGCAAAACAATAGATGAACACTATTTGGATGTATCAGAGCTAGCATCTATTTACAACATAACTGAGGAATATGTAATGGTCAAATTGTTGATTATATCTTTGAAAGGAAAGATTCTCTATTGGTATAGAGTGCTTCCCATTGGATCCATTACTTCTTGGGCAGTACTGGTCGACTTTCTGGTCGATGAATTTAATATACATGTAGATCGTTTCACATTGTTGAATCAATTCACTGTCATTGAGAGGCATCCACAAGAAGAAATCCAAGATTTCAACATCAGATTTACCAGAACTCATGATAGAGTACTGCAAGGCCTAAAGCCCACAGAAGAACAAGCTATATGCTATTATTTAAATGTTTTTGGTTTAGATCTCAGTATGATAATAAGGCAATCCTGTGTAACCACTTTTCCTAGGATCTATGTAGAAGCAACAAGGGGCAAAGCTGATCTCATAGCTTCAAAAAGATATCCATAAAAAATTCTATTACCTCTTTTACCAGAGCTTTCCCAAGCATCAATTTCTAAATTGCCTACACTCCCATCAACGCGTGCTCTCCCATCTATAGCTGCACTCCCTACATTCTCTGCATTACCAGCCACACCCCTTACATCAGCTCCCCCCAATGATCAATACATGACCATAATTGATACAATGAAGACATTGTCAAATGAAATGGCGTCTATGAAAAAGAGAGAGGCTGAATGGAATATCCAAGCAAGAAGATTTCCACAAATACAAAAGGAAGGTGCTTCAACAAGTGGAAGAGGACAAGATAAAAAAAATGTGGTGTATGCAAATGAGATAGGAGATAATGGAGAACCCACTAATTTCGACTACTAGTGTACCACTTGCAATGATCCTCATGGAGAAGATTCATGCATGATTCATCAACATCATGTGCAAGTGGTTATTAATGAAAGAACCAAAGAAATCGACAAGGGGCAAGTGAACATAATCAAAGAGGTCCACCACAATTTCGCAATGCCATTAGTGGAGCAAGTATTAGTCCTAAAAATATCGAGAAAAAAGCCATTACAAGCTGACCCTAAGGAACTCCAACCGTTAGGTTTTCCTCCTACCCCCAGAGCAACTCTACAGAAGAACCTGTCTGGTGAGAAAGGACGTTATGATCCTCCTCAGACTTTTGCAACTACACCAAGAAAAGAATTTCCTCCTAGAAAAGGGAGCGAAGCTCAAGAGCAAGCGAAGGAAAGACTCAGATTTCCTTCATTGACAAAAATGCAAAGAACAGAAGCTACGCAAGTCTATAGAGACATATATGACACATCGACTAGTGGAAGGGAGAAAAGTGTTGAAGTATCCCCAACTGCAACTTTTTTTTTCAACATTACAGAAGAAATGAAGAGGACCCCATCCAAAATAAGCATGTATGATGCATTACAAATTCCTGGTTAGATTGACCTCCTCCAAGAATCTTTAACTTTAAAGAATAATACCTCTTCCTCAAATGTTATACAAGCAAATGTTGTGTCAACCTCTAGAAAAAATAGACCGCCCCCATTCTATTTATATTTGCAAATGGAGGGGTGGATAGTTCACAATTGCATGATTGATTCAGGGGCCACAACTACGGTAATGTCGAAAGCCGTATGTGACATAATGGAGATGGAATATACTTGAAGTCATCCTGGTGTGTTGCAATTGGATGGTACCCCAGTAAAAACTATTGGGGTGATCAAAGATATACCTATTCAACTCCACAGAATGCCATAAGCATTCATAATACAAGAAGTAGTCGTTGTAGACTTGGAACCATATTTCGTTATGTGTTTATCCAGAGATTTCATAGCCAAACTGGGAGGTTATCTATCACTAGATTATTCACATTTGGAGGTACCTTTCAAAGGTAAAAGATTCAGGATCTACAATGAGAAACCATCTACTTTTCATGTGGAAATACTAGAAGCAATAGCTACTGTCAACATGATGTTCGAGGAATTTGAGAATATTGATTTAATGGAAGAAACCCTGGAGGAAATCCAATCTGAAGATCATTTTTCAATGAAAGACTTCAATGCTATGATAGAGATAGAAATGGAAAGCTATTCTATTGAGAAACCAAAAAAGCTCCCTATTGTTGTCCCTAAAATAGATGATTCAGTCAACCAGTTATGGAAATTGTACTTTGATGGGTCAAGGTGCAAAAATGGAGGAGGAGCTAGAATCATCCTGATTTCACCCACTAGAATAGAAAAAGTCTTTTCATATAGGTTGACATGGAGTTGCACCAATAACGCATCTGAGTACGAAGCCTTGTGTTTGGGACTCAAGAAAGCTAAAAAACTAGGTGTAAAACATCTGCTGATCTATGGAGATTCAGAGCTGATCGTTAAATAGGTTACTGGCAAGTGCATTTGTAAGCAACATTACCTAAGAGATTACAAAAATAAAGTGTTAGATCTTTTGGAAAATTTTGAAGAACTAAACATGAAATCCATTTCCAGAGAGAAGAACACACATGCAGACCTGTTAGCATCAATAGGATCAAATTTTTGCCCAGTCACCAATGTTATTCAAAAGTCTAAAATAGTTAGACTTATATATATGCCTTTAGTGCCTAAAAAAAACATTTTTTGGCAAGTATTCGAAAATGATGAGCAGATCCTAGATTTTCTGATTCACAATATGAATTGCTCTACAGATAGAGCGTTACAAGAAGAGGACGAAGAGAGCCTTATTCAACTAAAAAACAACCATATCCCTAGGGGACTGATCACCTTGGAGAGCCTTTTTGACAATAGTGATAGATCTGTAGGTCGAAGGATCAAGGTAGATGAACATCGGTATAAATAAGTAGAACTAGAACCAGGTAAAATGATCAAAGTAGGGACTGATTGTATAGTGGTAGAACTAGAGAAAATAAAATAGTTATGTAAAGAGTATCCAGATATAATAGCCTAGACTTATAGTGATCTGAAAGTGTACAGGAAAGAGGTCATTCAGCATACCATTGAACTGGAGGAAGGATCTAAACCTTTCAGGTAGAGGCAGAGGCCTGTGAATCCCAAGATTGAAGCCTTAATGAAACAAGAGTTGTTAAAACTCTTGCAAGCTAAGATAATATACCCAATCAAGCACTCTACCTGGGTGGTAAATTTATTTCCAGTCGACAAGAAAAATTGAGAAATACGACTATGCATTGATTTCAAAAATTTGAACAGAGCCTCTTTAAAGGATCACTATCCTTTATCCCAGATTGACCCAATCCTTCATATTGTGGCGGGAGCAGAAATGTTTTCTCTGTTAGACGGATTTTTTGGTTACAATCAGGTTTGGGTGAGAAATGAAGATCAATACAAGACTGTGTTCACTACTAAGTGGGGAACATTTACATACCAAAGGATGCCCTTTGGATTATCTAACGCGGGAGCAAGTTTCCAGAGAGCCATGGACGTATCTTTTGGGGATATTGTGAACAAAATTATTGTCGTCTATTTAGATGACATGACAGTTTTTTCTCACAACAAAAAGGACCATGCCACTCATCTACAACAAGTA
The DNA here is from genome assembly GCA_028583015.1 of Wollemia nobilis. Taxonomy (NCBI): domain Eukaryota; kingdom Viridiplantae; phylum Streptophyta; class Pinopsida; order Araucariales; family Araucariaceae; genus Wollemia; species Wollemia nobilis. The sequence continues at coordinate 3,614,361 of JAQPPZ010017000.1, read as the reverse complement.
TTTGAGAAATATAGGGAATTTGGGATATCACTAAACCCTACAAAATCTATTTTTGCTATGGAAGAAGGAATACTCCTTGGGCATGCTATTTCTAAAGCTGGGCTATCAATTGATCCTGATAGAGTAAAGGCACTTCTTGAGTTGTCTCTCCCAGTTAACAAGAAAGGTTTGTAGTCTTTCTTTAGGCAAGTAAATTTTGTCAAAAAATTCATTGTGGATTTTGCCCAAATAGTTAAACCAATGACTGAATTATTGAAAAAGGAAACTCCTTTTAAATGGACAGAGCCAAGGAAAGCAGCTTTCCAAAAAATTCTAGAAGCCATCACTCAAGCTCCTGTGCTAGTCAACCCTGACTATTTCTAAGATTTCATACTATATGCTGTCAAAGAGCAAAATAGTTATGTTGTAGTTCTCACTCAGAAAGGAGCAGATGACGATGAAAGACCCATAGCCTTTTTGAGTTCCACCATGCACAAACATGAGGAAAGGTACAACTTCATAGAGAAACAAGTATACGCAATTATGATCCTTGAATAAGCTAAAATACTTCTTATCCTAGAGTCGGACGATGGTGTATGTTATTCATCGGCTAAAGAGCAAGAGAAAGAGCCAAGAGGGAAAAGTGTCACAATATCGCGACATGTTGCTTTTTTGCGGTCCAAAGCAAAGAGAGAGAGGCAAGAGGAAAAAGTGTCGCGATATCATGACATGTTGCATTTTCACAACTAAAGAGCAAGAGAAAGATCCAAGAGGGAAAAGTGTCGTGATATCACGACATGTTGCTTTTTCGCGGGCCAAAGCAAAGAGAAAGAGCCAAGAGGAAAAAGTGTCACAATATTGCGACATGTCTCATTTTTTTGGCTAGAAGCGGCAGAAGAGTAAAGGAAGAGACGAATGTCACGATTTCATGACATGTCTCATTTTCATGGCGAGAAGCAGCAAAAGAGCAAAGGAAGAGATGAATGTCACGATTTCGTGACATGTCTCATTTTTGCGGCTAGAAGCGGCAGAAAATCAAAGCAAGGAAAGAATGTCGTGATTTCGTGACATGTCTCATTTTTGCGACGGAGGCAACAAAGAAGCAAAGGAAGAGACGAATTTCACAATTTTGCGACATGTCTCATTTTTGCGGCTGGAGGTAGCAAAGGAGCAAAGCAAGGAAAAAGTGTCACGATATCATGACATGTCTCATTTTCATGGCTAGAAGCGGCAGAGGAGTAAAGGAAGAGACGAATGTCACGATTTCGTGACAGGTCTCATTTTTGCGACTGGAAGCGGTAGAAAAGCAAAGCAAGGAAAGAATGTCACGATTTCGTGACATGTCTCATTTTTGCAACGGGAGGCAGCAAAGAAGCAAAGGAAGAGATGAATCACGCGATTTCGTGACATGTCTCATTTTCATGGCTAGAGGCAGCAAAGGAGAAAAGCAAGGAAATAATGTCACGATTTTGCGACATGTCTCATTTTCACGACGGGAGACAACAAAAGAGCAAAGGAAGAGACAAATGTCACGATTTCATGACATGTCTCATTTTTGTGGCTGGAAGTGGCAGAGGAGCAAAGCAGGAGACGAATGTCACAATTTCGTGACATGCCAGCTGTAAAGGAATAGAGTATATTTTTGGCAATTGGGGACATGCACTGACACCAGGTGCTGATTTTTAAAAAATGGTCTGTTGATTAGAACCTGGCAGGTCCGCTGGATGATTGCAGAGTAACAGGCTCACCTAAAATTGGCCAGAAGGAAATTTATCCAATCTATGGGAAATTCTTTGTGTATTATTAGAAACTGCAAAAAATTACTTGTAATTGATTGAAGAAATTAAAAGTACATAGTAGAAGATACTCTTTTTAGGGTATAAATAGGAGTGATTCGACCAGAAAAAAGGTCGGCTCTTGGACGTTTACAAGCTTGATGCGCATGTACTAGATTACAAGCAATAAAATATTTCTTCCTCTGGATTTCAAAACTTTTGTGTGCTTGTATGTATCTGGTGTTTTAACTTTTATTCACTCTGAGTTTTATAATGTATCTATTCTGAAATCTGGACTGTGCACGTATGAATCTTGTTTCTAGAGTTGAACATTAACAGATATTTACATGCTTTTAGACGAACATTTAAAAGTCACACTCAGGAATTCATGTTTTCTATAAAGAAGAGTTCTAGCTTTGTTGTTGTCTAAACTGCATCATCAATGTTTGCTGTTGTCTAATCTATACCATGAGAAAAGTTCTAGCTTAGGATATATTTCTTTTATCTCTTGTTCCCCTTTTCTCTAAAAAACTCAAAGGAACCAGCCTTATCTGGAGACTAGATAGATGATCTCAAGCATGATCTGTCTATTCAATGTTGGCAAAGTCTAAGGCGCAACACTATTAACCGAAGGCAGATTTTGTTCCAATAGGTGCACACTAGTTTATAATGACACTATTGGGTGTTAAATATTTTCCTCTAGATTTTCAATTTTCTAGATCCATCTACTAAAACAATAATGCTTAGGCACTCAATCTATTCATGTGCTCAATATCCTCTACCACTCCAACTTACCATTGGTTTTGCTACTACAAAATTACACTTAAGACACTCAATATATTTCTATGCTCAGTCTTCTCTTACGTTTCAACCTTCAACCACTTTTGTATCTATAAAATATCTCTCAAGTGCTCAATATTTATATTATGTTGGTTCTTATCCTCCTTGAACTACTCTATGTTTTCTGCAATATAATCTCTTGGCTTAGTCTCAGATTTAGGCTTTTGCTTTCTTCATAGGCTTCATTTTATATATTTCCTTCAAGGGATGCTTCAATGGATCCATTTTATATCCATGCTTATCTACTATATATCTTTTGACCTGGGTAGCTCTTAATGGCTTCATCTCAAATTCTTCTTTTTGTTTTCTAATTTGAGCATCTTTCTTCTGCTCTCTTTCAATTTTACCTTCGAGGAAGACCTTTACTCATTGCAGTCTAAGATTGATTTGCAAGATTCCTTTAATTTGGTCTTAAATTCTTTCACAAATATGTGTACATATTTTAACCTTATATTTTGTTTTTTTTCTCCAATAACTAGTGCAACTTAATCATCCCACACTCTTCCAATGGCTTTAATAAGTAGTTTTCTTTTCTACCCGCACAATATCAATATTCAAATATTTTATAAAATTAGGGTAATCAATAACTCAAAATTATTTTGGACTACATTTCCTTCATGTGGATATTCCTCTAAATTCACACCAAAGTTTTTTTTTGACGCTATCTTCTCAAATATTTATGCCAAAAGCTAATTTGGTGTTGGTTTTAGAAAACTACTCACAATAGCTTTGAGTCTTATCACTCCAATTTTAATATTCATACTAGAAAATCTCTTTTTTATGATAGGAATATAGACTACTCAAAGTAGCTCTAATATATTCTATGCAATGTAGATTTCATACCATTGTTGGATTTTTAGCTATATTTTCATAGGTTCCAATATCCAGGATCTTGAGTAGTCTAAAATATTAGAGCAATTTAATATAAATGGTGAATATTAATATGGCATTCAAGTAAATAGAATTAAAATGAAGTAAAATTATCATAATTATTCATGAAATAATATGAAGAAAACGTATAATAGAATTGCTCAAACTGTATAAAATCTTCAATATTATAAATGCTTTAATGAATTTTTCAATACAACACATGGATCTTTAACTCCATAATATAACCTTAGAAATGTGACTCTTACACTCTTTTACTATTTCTCTCATCACATATATGAGATATGCAACCTTTATTATTCCATGCATAAGGTAAACCTCTCATACCTCTTGGATTTCAACTTTTCGCTTGTATTCATGACTCTTGAATCTCTATTTTCTCTTGCATACTTTATTATATTACAATTGCACATTCCTAATTACACATGTTCACACTTTACTACATAGAACTTATGCACACACTCACACATATTATTATATAATGCTTGTGCATATTATCACTTTAAAAATTTGCACACATAATTACATGACACTTGTGCACATCCTACACATAGACACATACATAAGAGGAAATATAAATCACACTCCTAAAATATAGACTCAAACCCTATTCTAATATTTACAATTGTACCATAAGGTACCATGGGGGTACATTAGCATGTACCAAATAATGTAATATTCTCCAACACCATGGATGGTCAATGTAAAGCAAATATTTTTTGAGTAATGCTCAGGGTAGAGATAAATTTGGAAGGTTAATTGTGCAGAAAAATCAGCCTAACATAATGGGAAAACAAAATTTATTCATGTTGACAATATTTCTAAATGTGGAGGATAAGCACACTTTATTAAAGGTATGTTTTGACCTTTAAGTTAATTGAATATTCAGGTGCATATTTGATTTTGAAAGAATTGGATTGATTTATGTCTAGGATATATAAGAAGATAAATAATTGAATAAAGTGAAGAAGAGGATAATTAAAGGAATACAAAAATAATTAGAGGAAGAATAAAATTAAAGGGAATTATAAAATAAAATAATTTTGAAGAATAAATTGAGAGGAAATTTAATTGAAAAAAATAATAATTGAAATTGAAGGGAGATATAATAAGTATGTGAAAATATAATTTTGAAATTGAAAAGTGAAGGAAATTAAAGAAATATAAGAAAATATGAATTGAAAAACATTGAATAAGAATAATAATAAAAAGATTGAAAGATTTAAGAAATTGAAAATTGAAGAAGAAAAATAAATAGAAGAAGGAATTTAAATTATTTAAGATTGAAGAAAATTGATAAATGAAGAATTGAAGAAGAAGAAAATTGATTAAATAATATGTTAAAATTTACCAAAATAGACATGCATAGCATTACACAAAATATGAAGAAAGAGTAGAAATGATTGATTTATTCCAATTATCAACTTTGTATAAATAGCAAAGTTAATCATTGAGAGTCGTTGGATTACAACAACTCATCAAACATGATGAAGACACCACTGAGAGTTCACCTGACACATGGAGGAGTGGAAACTCAAGTGTGTCTATCCTATTAGAACTTAAGATAATATTCACTTATTCTAACAACCCTCCTTAAGTGATACTAGGGGTGGTTTTTAAAAATGAGTCACAACAAGAAGGCATGATGACGTACTCATGTACAATGACTTCATTTTTGAAGATATGGTATAACACCTATGGGAAAATCCATAAATCAATAAGGAAATAATGAAGAGGCTTGTATTTGGATGGCAAATATTGTCCTCTTAATACAAAAATAACGATGAGTCCCGAAAACATGGCCTAATTAGGTACTCATTTGCATTATAGAGATGGTGAAAAAACCCTTGGGAAAAAATTGTATATCACAAGAAAACAAATAATATAGAGGCATGTCTACAGATGGTGAAGATTGTCCTCGTACAATTATAGAATCCTGAAAACTTGGCCTGATTAGGTACTCATTTACAATTTATAGATGGTGAAAAAACCCCTTGGGAAAAAATCATCTATCACAAAAAATATCCAAGATTGAGGTATGTCTTCGGATGGCAAATATTGTCCTCATAATATAAATGTTGTTGGAGAGATGATGAAAAAAACACAAGGGAAAAAAACATTCTCCAAAAAATATAATGAGAGGTGGAAGACCTCTGTGTAAATGCAGTTATATTACTCCAAGTTTATCTCGCAACTGAAGGTAATGCGGAGAAGGAAATGACTTGGTGAAGATGTTTGTAATTTGATTCTTAGTTGGAATATAGTCAAAGTATATGTCCCCATTCTGAATGTGTTGTTGAATGAAGTGCATATGTATCTCAATATGTTTGGTGTGTTGATGCTCAAATAGATTTCATGTAATATGAATTGTGCTTTGATTGTCACACCAAAGAGTTCTAGATTTGTCATTTGACAAACTAAATTCCCTTAGAATTTGATGAAGCCAAAGAGCTTCCTGACTTAATAAAACTACTACCCTGTATTCTGCCTTTGTAGATGATAAGGCTACTTCTTTTTATTTTTTTCATAACTAGGCTATTGACAAAGGACCAAGACAAAAGACATAGCCAAAAGTTGAACATCTATATTATACTAAACATACCCAATCTGAAGTTGTGTAGCCAATGATATTCATGGATTTTCCCTTATATAAGATCCAAAATTGAGTAGTTCCTTGCAAGTAGTAGAGGATTCTTTTTGCTACTTACCAATGACTGAAGTGAGGTTGATGGGAGAATCTAGATATGAGGCCAACAACATATGAGATATCTAGATGAGTATGAGTAAGGTATAACATACTACCTACAAGCTGGCGATATAGAGTTGCATCACATAGAGGGGATGAATAGGAAGTACTTAGATTTATTCCATGTTGAAGAGGTAAGGTTTACAGTATAATATTTTAAACCTTTGAAGAAGATCTAGAGTGTATATTTGTTGACATAATTAAATACTTGCATTTGTTTGATTTATTTGGATCCCAAGGAAGTAATGAGCTAAACCTAGATCAGCCATATTAAATTTTACATAGAGGGAGTCTTTTATAGTTTGAACGTGATTGAAGGTACTACCAATGATTAGAATATCATCAACATATAAAACAAGAATGGTGATTTTTACTTCATATCTCCAAAGGCAGACTGTGTTATTAGACTCACAATGAGAAAAACCTGCAAAAATAAGGAAAGAGTCCATATTTTCATACCAAGCTCTAGAAGCTTGTTTGAGACCATAGAGAGACTTGTTTAGCCTAAAAACAAGAGAGGATTCTTGAGTGAAACTAGAAGGTTGTTCAATGTATATCTCTTCCTTTAAATATCCATGTAAGAAAGCACTTTTTACATCCATTTGAAAGGCATGCCACTTTTGGGAAGCATCCAGAGCAAGAACCAATCTTACAAAATCTATTTTAGCAACTGGAGCAAAGCTTTCAGCATAATCAATTTGTTCAATTTGAGAGAAACCTTTGGCTACTAGGAAAGCTTTGTGTTTTTCAATTTCTCCATTTACAATGAACTAATTTCCTTCCTTTAGGCAATGGAACTAAATCCCAAGTTTTATTTTTGATTAAGGAATATAATTTGTTTTCCTTGGCATCATCCCATTATTTAATACCAGTTTATTACTTTAAGGATTTAGGATTAGAGGAAATAGACTGACATATAAGACCATTGCCTATGGAGTTGGTTGATCTAGATGATGGAAGATTTTGGATGTAAGGAGTAGCTTATTTAACAATGGTGTGGGCCCATTTTATCATAGAGGAAGGAGTAGAAGGAGTGGAAAGATATTTATTTGGAGTTACAGGTTACCCATATTGATTATCAATCTCTAAGTTAACCTCTAGAGTTGGTTCTTCATAATATTGAGGTTCTATTATAGGAGAACGCTCAATGGAGGAAGAGAAGAGTTGAGGATATTTCTGAAGGAATGTTTCATCAAATTGTACATTCCTATGAAAAAGTACCTCATGAGTTGAGAGATAAAGGAGATTGTATGCTTTCATTTCCTCATAATAACAAAAAAAAAATGAGCTTTCTTATTTTCTTATCTACAACCTTCCTTTTCTTCTTTAGGATGTGTGCCCAAGCAGTACACCCAAAAATATTGAAGAAGGAAACATCTAGTTTTGAACCAGTCCATGCTTCTTCAAGAGTTAAATGATCAAAAGCTTTATGAGGTGTGTGATTTTGAATAAAATTGGCACAGTTAATAGCTTCTACCCAAAAAACTTTTGGAAGATCTCTTGAATGGAGTATACAATTTGCCATTTCCTTTAATGTTCAATTTTTCCTTTTTGCAATACAATTTTGTTGAGGATTATGGGATATAGAATCCTAATGAATGATGTCATTATTTGATAGAAATATGGATAACTCATTACTGCAGTATTCCCCCCCATTATATGTGCAAATTTACTTGATTTAGCAAGAGGTCTAATTTTCAACTAAGTCTTTGAAGACTTTAAAGTGGGATAAAACATCACTTTTATATTTCAGAAAGTACACCCAATTTTTTCTAGAAAATGTCATCAATAAATTTTAGAGCATACTTTGCTCCTTTGAAAGAAGGTTCTGGAAAAGACATCAAGTCACTATGGATTAATTCTAGAGGGGATGAGGCTTTTAGTGAACTACTTTGGTGGAAAGGATCTTGATGTTGCTTTCCAAGGGAAAATCTAGGACAAACTCCATAAATAGAAGAGACTTGGGGTAAATCTGTTACCATATCATGGGTGCTCAATTTCATTAGGTAGTTGTAACTAAGATGACCAAACCTTTCATGCAAAATTTTTCTTTCAAGATCTCCATGACCCACAAAATAGGAGGTCCCTTCTTGATTTTTGAATTCTTTGAAGTAAAATAGGTGAGTGTTGTGATCAATAACTCCTTTAGCTATGAGAGAATGGGGATCTTGAAAGTCTCTTATCTCAACTCTTGTTGGAGAGAAAATAACTATTTTTCCCTTTCTAGAAGTACAAATCTGATATATGAAGAGGATATTTGTGGTAATGTTTAGAACATAGAGAACATTATTTATAGAGCCACCATAAATGGTTATGTGCCCCTTTACTTTGACTGGTATAAAGGAAGAGTCACCCACTTCTATGCTACATGTAGAAATTGAGGAGATAGAAGAGAATGACTCATCTGAAGCAGTCATGTGATGAGTAGCTCCAAAATATATGACCTAGTAATTAGAGGAAGAATTGGAGGTTTTCCCTTTAACATTTAGGGCTTTCCCTATTTTCTTTTTATTTTCTATATTTTGATCCTTCATAGTTTCCTCTAGCTATTGTAATATTTTCCAGCATTTGTTTACATAGTGACCATTATTTTTGTAGTGAGTGCAAGTTATGGGATTATTTTCCTTCTTTTTAAATTTTTCTTTAGAAGAGGTGGAGACTACTAAGTATTTTGAGGAAGAGGAAGAAGAAGAGATTTCATGTCTTGCAATTTTTATTTCTTCCCTAGTTAGTCTATCACAAAACTCTTCTAAAGAGGGCATTTTAAAGGTTGCAACAAGAGCATATTTGGTATATATAAAGGTGGTCGCAAATATTTGAAATACACAATTTAGTTTAGAAAGGATTAGATAAATTCCTTCTTTAGTCTTCCTATTGCCTTTGTATTGAGTGAGGACCTCTTTGAATTTTGTGAGGAAGTCAACAATATTGTTGAAGTCCTCAAGAGATAGAGTTGTTAATTCTGCTTCTAGTTCCATTCATCTAATTTGATCTACTTTCCCAAACAAGGTCTTTAGTTTCTCCCAACTTTCGTAAGGAGTTTTACAATATGTAATGTGAAACCACAAAATTTCACTTACATTAGAGCTTATAATTACCATAGTTTCATACATTTTACCTTTGTGAAAAATATTTCATATTCTTTTTAAAACTCAGGTTGCTTTTCTTCTAAAAGGTGAGTGAGCCCTTTTTGATAAATGAGATTTAAAATTTTGGGATTCCATATATGGTAGTTATGAGGAGTGAGAGGTTCAATTGTATTCATTGAATTCATTTTGAATTGAAGTTAACCCAAAGTTCCCACCTTTAAATATAATTTGGAGAATGCAATGGATATTAGTTATAGAAATCTGAAAGAATAACCAAATTCCCCAAAAATACCTGCCCTAACGAGAAGGATACTATAAGTAATTTTAGGAAAATTGATACGAGTTTGAGGCTAATAAGAACAAATATGCCAAATATTTTTAAGATACATCAAATAACTCAAAAATACCTGCACTAACGAGAGGGAAACTATAATTATTGAGGAGATATAAAGTTTAACATTGTTTTAAAGAGAAAAAATATGTCAGACCAATATATATATATATATATATATATATCTCAAATACCCACCCTGACAAGAGGGAAACTATAAGTATTGTTTAGATAAGATACTTGGAACATAGGCTATATCTTCCAGACCTATATTGGTAATCTTAATAACCTACATTTATGTGAGGGAAACTATAAGTTATATTAGATTTCCAATATGGGTGAGAGGAGATAAAATACTTGTCTCTCAAAATATTCAAAAAATATTTTTAGATTAGATTTCAAAGTTTGAGAAAGAGGTAAATATATTATTAAAATTTATTTATTTATTGAATAAGAACTCTTTGTAAGAAACTTTGTAATCAATAAAACATTTACATTTAATGCTTTACTTACTAATAACTATTATTAGGATTAATTTTATCACAACACTAAAAGAATGATTCAAACTAATAATAATAAGTAAGCTATGAATTGAAATATTTGATTAGAAGAAAATGATTTTAGCAATATATATATATATATATATATATATATATATATATATATATATATATATATATATATATATATATATATATATATTGTATGATTATATTTTTTAAATTTAAAATTTTACTTTGGATTTTATTAGAGAGATGTGAAGAAGGAATACTTTTAAAAAACACATAGAATAACACCTCCCTAAAAAAACCAAAAGGTGCACAAAAACATACCTAAACCCTCCCCAAAAAAAAAAAAAAAAAAAAATAAAATTATTTACTAGTTTACAAAGGACTCGTTTCACTATTTTCCCTTGAAGGAGGCAAAGTGAAAAAATGAGTGATAATTTAAAGCTAAAATAAAACTTTAGGTAAGGAAAATAAATGGATTTTTCCTTCTAAATTGAAGAAAAAACCCGTACAAAGATTTTATAGAATGAATAAAATTAAAATAACACTAGTACACTTTGATGCACTTTTGAGAAGACTTTTGCGTTGTTCACACGAATATGAAAGTTGAGAAGATGAAGCCTTATTTGATGCCATATGTTGCCTTCGATAAGCCCTTGCGGAGGATGTCTTTTCTGATGTGGATCTCGAAGATGCAACTTTTGAAGAGGTACCTTTCATTGGTGAAAGCACCCTTCAACCAGACCGTCCAAGGTAGGTTGAGTGCTCGTTATTTTGGTTATGTCAAAATTGCAGATGAATTTCTCAAATATGCAAATTTCTCTAGAGAAAGGATCGTGAAACCTATAGAAAAAATAATAGGGACAAACAAGGGAAAGAGCAACGAAAAAAATGAAATGACTTATATCAAACTTGATACCACCTCACAGCACATCGGTAGAGAGGATCAAAACCTATAGAAAAAAGGCAGGATAGGCGAACAAGGAAGAATAAATCTATTAAAAAACCATTAGTTACTCCAACATTTTCATGCAATGTCTTGAGCAATCTGAAAAAATTTCTCTACAAAAATATTCATTAGAGAAATTAAACTCAAGAGAAATAAAACAATGTGAATCAAAAAAGAAACAAAGATAACTTAAATAGGATGAAGGAGAGTTTTTGCACATCATGAGCTGAGAAAAAATCCACCGATTATCGGTTATTGAAAGGTATCCCAGTTTAAGAGTGTCTCCTATGGAGATCATCGATATGCAAATGTAACAACAATGAAGAGTAAGATACATCTATTAAAGACGAAGTAAATGCAACTGATGTGATGAAAATAAGTAAAAAGATAAATTTTAAAAATCATGAATTTTTAAAGAGTCTCTAAGGTGCACCAAGCATTATATATGGAGAGCTACGAGTTCATATCTCCATGAAATAAGATATGGAGATCGTTGGCACCAAAAAAATATGGGTGCCTTGATTGAGAACGTCGAAACGCTTCTTCGAGAGCAACATGTAGGCAACAATAGAAAGTTAAAAGAGACTCTAAGGTGTGCCAAGCATTATATATGAAGAGCTACGATTTCATATCTCTATGAAAGGATATATGGAAATTTTTGGCATCACATATCGATGGCGCCCAAGAAATATGGGTGCCTCGATTCGAGAACATGGAAACGCTTCTCCGAGAGCAACGTGAGGGTAGCAACCAAACAAAATCCTTCTCCTACAAATAGGAATGACATTAAATAATGGAAAATAAATTCCTTTTAATCAATATTTAAAAAAAAAATGATTGAATAAGGTGCTCCTTTTTGGATTAAAAAAATTAATATATATTAAAATGGATATAATCTGGATAGAAAATAAATTTACTTCAATAGTCAATCAAACTTTTCTATTTTTTAACATGAGAAAGAATAACCCACAAATATATATATATATATATATATATATATATATATATATATATATATGTATATAGAAAAAAATATAGCATAAAACTATATATAAGAAGAACTTATTGAGGGCTTAAATCCAAGGAAAAAAATTGGAGAAGCCAACATAAGAATCAAAGAACTAGCTTCTAGAACCTCCAAGAAGGAATGCTAGCAAGATCTATCCTGCTCTTGTACCATGTTAAAATTTCCCAAAATAGACATGCATAACATTACATAAATATGAAGAAAGAGTAGAACTGATTGATTTATTCTAAGTATCAACTTTGTATAAATAACAAAGTTGATCATTAAGAGTCGTTGGATTACAACAACTCATCAAACCTAATGAAGACACCACTGAGAGTTCACCTGACACATGGAGGAGTGGAAACTCAAGTGTGTCTATCCTAGTAGAACTTAAGAGAATATTCACTTATTCTAACATAATCAAGGAAAATTTTGAATTGAAATTGAATGAAGAAAATTAAAATTTGGGAGAAATAAGGAATTCTACAACAAAAGAAAAAAATTGAATTGTATAATTATTTGAACTTAAAGGAAAATTAATTTTGGTCCAAAATATGCCTAATATATTAAATGCACCATAGAATTTGGCCAAGATTGGATAAATGGTATTTATCCCAAGTTGAACTTTTAGAGATGGCCAATCCATTGTGATACTTTGTAAAATTAATTTTTTTTTAAGACTAAATAAAGAGATGCACAGATTAGAATGAATCAAGGGTTTAGGAAATTACTAGAGGATGGATGGGGTATTGCTATATCTCTAAAATATATTGTATAATATTCTCACACAATCAAATACAAATGAAGCTTAATAGACTAGTCATCAATGAAAGCATTAAAAAGTTCATCAAATTTTGGTTATACACTTTAAACATTCCAAATACTCTATGAAGAATAATCCAAATAGAAATCCAATTATGTAGAATTTACTTTAGTAGAATTCACTATTATAAGGTACAATAGAAATGCATTATAGTATATAATTCATTTATAAAAACCTAAGAATGCTATCACAATGGAGACCAAACAAATTTCACTTTTCATTGATTGGTAGTAGTCATTATAAAATATACTAAAATCAAATGCTACAAAGTTGACCTTCATTATGAGTTTAATTGATCTATTTACAGGCCATGATGAATCTTGCAACTCAATATTTACAATAGTTTGTTATAAGTCTGTTAGAAATAACCTGGGAAAAATATTCATGGGAGTAGATTTCATTTTCATACTCCACCAATCAACTATTTTGTTTTGATCTTGCTATTATGGCCATTACAAATTTCTTCTTCCAACTTTGGCTTATGTGTGTCTATAGCAAGTCCATTGATCCTCAATTGTCATTTTGCACTAGGCATTGTAGATACTAAAATCACGTCAATCCGATTAGAAAACAAAGGAATTATCTAATTTGACACCATATGGCCCCTTGGGCAACCCTCAAAGGTTACATAGTGGTTCTAGCCACTTTTTGGAGGTCCTGCCCCACTGTTTTGGAAGTTTTTGACCATGTAAGCATGGTCATCCCACCCTAGGATAGCCACAGTTCATGGCCATCACACCCAAGGACAAAAACCAGTAGCCATCCCTGGGTTGTATGACCATGGCCTTTGACCCTCAAAAAGTTAAAATTGAGATAAATGGCACCCAAAAACTGCCATTATCCCACCTATTCAAGAATGCTAGCTAGAGGGCGCATAACTCTTATGACACATTGTAGATTGGAGGACAAAAAGAGAGATTACTTCCCCTTCAAATGTATGGAAACCTTTGGAATAAATGGTAACCCTTACCTCGCATGGACTCGTATGTCCATTTTCCCATATGCCTTCTTGGGTTATAAAGTGGATTCATTCCACCCAAATTCAAAGAGGAGTCTTTGGATATTTCACCATGAAGTGTTATCGATATTTTCACCTATTTTATTGTGCATTTTATAATCACTTGAATATATCCTTTTCTCAATGGAGATATCAAGGGAAAATGCACAATAAAGTAGGGGAAAATATTGGCAACACTTTATGGTGAAATATGCAAAGACTCCTCTATTAATTTAGGCTGAGTTGATCCACTTTATAACCCAAGAGGACATATTGGTAAATGGGCATGTGAGGCCATGCGAGGCAAGGGTTGCAATTTATCCCAAAGATCACCATGTTTCGTGAGAGTTAGGTGCCCTCTCATTATCATGCATGAATAGGCAGGATAATGGTAGTTTTTGGGTGCCATTATCCCAATTTTAACTTTTTGAGGGTCAAAGGCCATGGTTGTCACACCGAGGGATGACTGCTAGTGGCCATCCTTGGGTGTGACGACCATGAAATCTAGGATGACCATGCCTACATGGTCCAAAAATTTCCCAAAAGTGGGGTAGGACATCCCAAAACTGGCTAGGACCACTATGTAACCTTTGAAGGTTTCCCAAGGGGGCCATATAGTGTAAAATGAGATAATATCTTGGTCGACTAATCAAATTTACATGATTTTAGTGTCTACAAATGCCCCTTTTTGGGATGCATTGTGTGCAACATAGTGAAGAGAAAAAATAGATAACTAAAATATCAAATCATTAAGGTTATTCAGCAACCTAACCAACTTTTAATACCCCAATCATGGAAAGAGCATGCCTTCTTGAGTCCTTGCTTCTGATGAGCTAAGGAAGTGGTCTTGGTTTCTCTTCAACTTCCAGGTATGGTCGGGGGACTTATAACCCTATGTGTTAGAGAATACCAAGTGTTTGGTAACTTTTTAAGGTGTACTAAATAGTTAGGTCCATCTACCTATTATGATCTTAGTTTAAATTTTTTGTTTTTATCTATCCCAAGAAGGGGTGTGTGTCATGACCTGTTACCCTCTAATCCCATTTAAGGGATATTAATTGATCTTGAGGATCAATTAATACCTATTAAAATGGGCATAGATCCTAATGAGGTCTACCAAAAATTCTAATAAAATAATTTTGTGAAGGATAGGAGAATATTAATTATCTTTTGAAGAAGATAATTAATTATAAATTAATTATGAGATTTTGTGAAAGATAAGTTTGGGGAAATTATCTCTTGCAAAATTATACCAATATGATAAATTAGGTGTAAATTTAGTGGACCCAACTTATATGGGACTTAAAAGTACTAGAGAATATTTAATAGCTTATGGGTTATCCTATCTATTTGGAAATACCCATGTGGGTACCCTATATTGGTGGAAATTATGAGAGGGATTTCCTAGCCTATCAAAAATAGTTCTAATATTGTAACTATCCTATGCCTTAATAGTATGGGTTTTGTATTTGTCCCCATGAAAATAGGACACAAAAAAAAAAATAAGGTCACTCACCTTATCTCTAGTGGACCCTCTAGGGACATGATGAGTCATAATGGGTCCAAGGCATATTTTTAATATTATTTTAATATGGCCACTATTTAGCCCATGAGTTGAGAAGTTTCCTATAAATGGAGGGTATTTTATGAAGAAAATGGAGGAAGGTCTTGATACCTAGGGAGTATTCTCTCCACCTTGGTGGACCAAAAACCAGAAGGTTGAAAGGCTTCCTAATTGAAGGAGACATTTGGGGAGAGTTTGGAAAGGAAGGATGGTCAAGCCAAGCACAAGAAGGAGGCTTGCATTGGGAGCAATGTTGGGAATGAAAATGAAGGTATAAGGAGGTAATATTTGAGGAAACTATGCCTACCTGAAGTAAGAGGTTGGGATTTCCATACTTTGTTTAGTTTCTAGAATATCTTGTAATGTATATAATTATCCTTCATTATGCTTGAATAGAAGTCTAAATTATCCTGCAAATTCAATTGATTATATTGAGATTCTAATTTCTTGTCAAGTATCATTATTACAATTGATTTGAGGTTTGGAAAACCTAGTATTGTATATAATTATCGTTCGTTATGCTTGAATAGAAGTCTAAATTATCCTGCAAATTCAATTGATTATACTGAGATTCTAATTGCTTGTCAAGTATCATTATTACAATTGATTTGAGGTTTTAATTGCTTGAGCATATTTAATATGGTGGTCATTTTGAGGCTATGTAATATTAATTTGAAACCTTTGCTTAAGGCTCTATGAGGTCTTACTATGTTGTGGTTATTATATGGGGCTTCTATTAAGTTTCTATTAAATGGTGGGCATTCATATACTAGTTAACCTCTTGTGAGGTCTTTATTTACCTTAGGAAAGAACCAAACATTTTATGATGTGAAATCTTTCTTTACCTTAGGAAAGAACCAAACATTTTATGATGCAAGGGAAACCGAAGCACCATGCCTAAACCTTCAATGGCAATCTACCAATCAAACATTACCTAGTCAATGCGGGGTTTGGGTCAAATCCACCAAAACATTACCATGAGGATTGGGTCAAACCACCATCATCCACAGAGCTTGTGCAACTATTAATTTATGGACATTAACCCATTGGTACTAAAGGGATTTTATACCAAGCAAAACCCACAATGCAAAACATGTGGGATATCCCTTATTTTTTAGGTTTTAAGCCTTCCTCGTTAGAAAATCCCTATGATCGGGCATGATTACCTAGCATCCATTCATAGAATCTATTTGCAATGAGTGCTATTATTTACGAGTAGAAGGCGCGCCTTCTATATGTAGGTTAAACACTATTAAAATTGCTAAGGAATATCCTACCACATAGTCAAGATGAACCAAACATTAGGAAGGTAATCGAATGGTTTTTTTGTGACCTACTAATGTCCATGGTTTTGTGACTAGGTATTATTGAAATTGAAGGAGCTGACACACTCTCTCGGGTAATACATCATGTTAACATACCCTGACAATATATAGAATCCATATGAGAAGGGATCTCATCGATCCTATCATTTTTGATGTGCACAGGTGAGGGTGAACCCAAATAATAGTAATAAATCTCCTTACATAGCAATGAGAACAAAAAAAGACCTTACTCACCCTGATTTAGCCTCCATATGATTGATTGTGCAGAGAGTTCGACATGTGATTGCCTATGTTTGAATATTGCCAAGAAAGGAGGAAAGAGAAGTTGTTTTATTTTGTCTCAATGGCTAGTATCCTACATGCTTTTTGCGAAAGCATGTGGTAACCCTTATCAAAAGTAAACCTCCCCTACTTACATAACCATGAGGTGGTGGTCATGTTAGCTGCGAAGACTAGGGCGCATATAGGAGGGTGTGAGCACAATGCTTACTTGGCTAGATGAGGTTGGTTGATTTTATGGTTAAGCAAAATTAGTTAAAATTTTAGCTGCTTGCAACTTCAAGGACAATCCACTAAGTGTACTATGCAGTGCTAGTTAGAGGCACCTTGACCACATGGGGTCAAAATAGTCGAGGACTAGGTCACAACATTAGGTACCAAGGAGGTGCAAAGGTTTATTGGTTGATTGATTTATCGATCCAGTTGATTGATGTCCAAGGTTTTATAATTAACCTACAATTAAAATCACCCTTTTTTAGTATAATTATTAACTAATCAACTATATGTATTGGATTCCCATGTGTTCTAGGTCAAAATGAATTAGATGCCTATGTGTTTTGGAGAACCAACTAAACTATATCTAATGATTTTCCTTGGACTAGGGATTAGATGATTTACCTAATAGTTTATTTAAAGGCTTTGTTAAAATTTAGTTGATTAAATGGAATATGGAATAGTACTTAATAAATTAAAGGTATGGAACTCTAAATTCAAGGGACTGAATGTGATTCAATCAAAAGAGTGAATTTGGAAATTCAGTAACTATATTGTCTTGAGCAAAATAAATACTTGACCAAGATTTAAGGCTATGACTTTGATATTAAATATTATTAATATTCTATAGTTGTCCATGATATATCCAACACCCTTCCCCTTTGGATCACCTAACTTTTATATGAATAGCATTTGATATTGAGACTATACATTTGATTCATGATGTTAAGGTTGTTAACCATATAGTCTATTATTTTATCTGTTTGATGATATTTTGAGAAAAAAAAAAAATTATATCTCATTCAATCCTCCTAAGTGTCGTGAAACACCTTGGTAGGACCATTTTACATGTTGAATTGGGACCTAATTCTTGGTTTTGTATTGTTTTGTGAAGTTAATTGATATTTTTATGAAATATTTAATTTAGGAAATATGTTTTGGAAAAAAGAAAAGTAAATCAACTAATCATGGTTTAATTAATCTAATTGCATGTTACCTCATTAATTTGGTAGGTTTTGGAATGTAATTATATGATATTTATCTTCAAAAATGTGTCTAATTTTGATTGGACCAAAAGAGCACTAATATAATTTAACAATATAGTGATTATTTTATTGAATTAAAGGATTATTCATCCTTCTTTGTGGTTGCATTGTGGTGGTTAATTTTAAAGTACATTCCCCTTTTTATTATTTAATAGTTTTAAATTTGTTAATGTTCTTGAGGAGGGGCATGAAACAATGAAATGGATCACCTTATTTCTATTTTTTGATTTTATATTATCAATCTTGTCTCTTCCTATCGTGGGGGAAATTAATAGTTTATTTGAAGTAATCTTGCTTTATTAGGGAGAAATACATTTAAATGAGATAGAGGGGATTATTTTAGGGTCATACAAGCATGAGAAGAATGATATGAGGTTGTTAGCATTTTATGGGTGGTAGTACAACCACAAGATGTAGGATTAACTATTCTGATATAACTATAAAATTAATGGCATAATAATATGTAGGAAAATAAGGAAATGAACATCTATAAATAACATAGAAATATGACATTAATGAGAGTGATGAAAATAGTACAATGCTATATAATGGAGGACATGAACACTCCATGAAATTATATAAAGGAACTACATTGTACCTTACTACACACACATACACTATGTACTACACACTATGTAGTTACTATATCACTCTCTCCTACTTCACACTTCCTATCCTCATTACTTACATACTACCTATGAGATATTTATATAGGAAGATATATTGTTTGGCCTTTACTCTATCTAGGACTCATGTAAATGTTGAGTACATGCATATTTACAACTTGCACATTGATGCTTGCACATTTATTATAATACTTGAAGTAAGTAACTAGCTTTACTTTGAAGTAAACTCTTACTCTAGATATGTACCAAATGTGACATGTTTGCATGACCCAAATGATGTAATATAATCTAACACCATCCTGTATTACATTATTTGGGTATTGAAGACTTTAGTATTCAATATGGATCTTTGTTCTAGTACTGGAATTTGTATTCTCCTTCATTGTTGTATGTGTCCTATTCAAGCAAGTAATTAGTATCCTCATGAAAAGCTAAATTTATTGTGAGATATTTAACTTCATTACATGTAGGATATTCTAGTTCTTCAATTATTGAATATTTTGAGTTGTCTCCCTTATGATTTACTCTTTGATATTACAATTGAGGATAATTGTATGATTTATGAAACTATTATTGTCAAGGTTTATTTTGAGCTTGATAATAGCTTGGTTGGAATGCCCTGTTTGGTTGGTTTCCATAGTTTATATGATTCCCTTGATTTAGAATTATTGGATTGAATCTTTAGTAATTAGTACTATGACTTTTTCTCTTGCATACATGACAATAGTAGTTTTATCTTTCCCTTCAAATATGTTTTCTAGGGTTTTACAAGCCTCTATAGATGTTCCTACTGAATTAATGTAAGGTTGTATTTCATTTGTAATTAAAAAAATATTATCATTAATGCTTTTGCATCACTCAATTCAAACTTTTGAATCTTTGTTTCACCTTAATTAGGTTTGGTAGTTATTCCTTTGATAATTTTCCAAATCTTCTCAGCCTTTAATATTTCCCATACATTATTTTTCGTGAGAAATAATTTGGACCTTTAAGTACTTGAGATTCTAAAAGGATGAATTTATTTTTAACCATCATGATCTTTGTATCTCCCTAGTTATTAAAGTAATATAGTGCTTAGTAAATAATAGTTCACTTTTGAGTTGAATTTGTAATGTTTTGTAAGTAACAATAATCAACTTCTATTCCACATGATCTCTCTTGATGAACTATGCACTTAATTTGAAGTTCTCTATGGTTGGATTTATTTTGCCCCTTTAGTATGAGAATGAGACAAGTTTAAGTATATAATTCCAAATCCTTTCAAGTAAATGAAGAACTTATTTTATACTCTTTGATATTAATAGTTTAATGTTACTAAATTTCAAGAATATATTTTTGGTGTAGTATACCTTATAACTCCCTAATTTGGAATATTAGAAAGCAATAATATTTTCAATAATAGAATTTAACTTTCCAAGTAGAAATACTTATAACTCCTATTTTTTTAATTGAAAATATTAAATTATTTAAGTATATATACTTCATTTAACTTTTCTTTCAAATGTATGGTTGATTTTGCATATAAATGTGAATGCAAATAATGTTAAATTTCAACCTTATACTATCCCTTATTACTCCTCATGAAAGAAAATAATTAAGACTTATGAAATAATACCTTCGTATTGTATATGGGTGCTATATTTGACTTTAATCACCTTGAAATTTGTTGTACCTCCTTGATAGTTTATGATAGGCTTTCTTTACATCCCTTATGAGAATATTTAAATGTGCCTTTCACTCCTAATTTCATGCCTTCAATACGTTCTCCACTTAGAGTTAATTCTAGATATATTGTCCTCTACAAGTACTCCTCTTTATGGTGGTTGTAATCATGCTTCAGCCATCTTGATGCATGTACCAAGTGACACAAGGCATTATCAAGACTCTTTAATATCTTTGTTAACTTTCATTATCACTTGAAGGTGTTAGAATTTATGACATAGGTAGGAATTCTTCTTGGTAGGCATTGAAGATTCTTAGGCATTATAATGATGATGAAAGACATTAGTTCAGTGGGTACCTTTATTTTGACCATTAGGAATGAGAGGGTAAAGATGCCCTTTATGGTAAGTGGCACCTAGGTTTCATGCATTTAAACCTTCATATAATATCTCCTTATTGCATATTATTTGCCACCAAATATCCTTCATTGCTTGTCTTCAACATCTTCTTTCTAGATGAGCTTAGCTATTGTATGGGTATCCCTAGCTAAGGTGAATAAGGGTACTCCAATAGTGGATTCAATTTAGTTGATGGTTCTTTCAAGTTCTTTCTTAGGTATAGATCTTTGCTTATTCATACTCGTCCTTAGTATTGTTTTATCCATGTTAGTAGATGATATATGATAGCTATTTTATGTATGCTCTATGCTCTATTTTATTTAGAAGTGCAATAGATAAGAAAATTATTACATAGGCCTTAATGCTACCCTTTTTTCCATGTAGGTATAACATGATTATGGTCTCCTTACTAGGTATTACACCTATGTTTTTCTCCTTGATCTACCACTATTATTTGCTACCCTTAATATGGGTACTTGTGATGCAATTTGATGCAATCATGGGCACTGGATAATCTAGTGAATAATATGTCTTTTTGGACACCTCAAATTGACATTTGTGCCCTTGGTCAACTGACCTTCCCTATATTCTATATACGTAGGATACTTGCTACGTTTAGTGTATTGGGACACTTTATATTATATCCTCTTTAGAATGAATATGATGCATCTCTCTAACGTAAATAAGATATCTTATTTTTGTACCAAAATTTTGAAAGTTCTTTGTCTCCTTTTTATGCTAATTTTCTCCTTGGATACGGTAGCTCCTCACTGTATCGCTTGACGATCAATAAATATAGATTTTTGAAGATTTTATTTTGCTTCTAAGATATATTGATTGCTTGCTCTAATCCTTGAGAGCAATGCATCATTGCCTTTATTTTCATACAAAACTAACCTCTTACTTGGATAATTTTAACACACATGATTCCAAGAATTTAAACATGCAAATAACATATAGAGGTTTAATAAATATTCACCTTAACTAAGAATCCTCTATGAACTTTAAATAACTAATATAGTGCAGTAATAGTTTCTACTTATTAATCCTATAAATGAACCTTAAATAATGCACTATAACTTATGTAATTTAATGTAGTCTTCTTTGTTGTAGCTAAAAAATAGGAATATATATATCTAAATCCTATTTTAATGTGTGAGTATAAACCTTAAAAGAACTTCCTTTTGCATTCCCCTTGAAGACTATAATATGCAACCTTATTTTTCAACTTTTAAATAACTTAAAATGGTTACTAATGGAACTGGATAATAACCCAAATTAAATTTCAACTAATAAACCTATTTGCACCCAAGTTGCTTACCTTAATAATATCTATAGATGAAGTATTGCTAGTTTATTAGAATCACCTTATTGATTCCTTTAAATAGATGGATTTGCAACTATTATTGGTTATCTACAATAAATCCTTAACTCACCAATTCATAAATTAGTAACTCTTATATCTTGCTACTTTGAATAAGGTGGTTTTGATTCTCCTTTAGAATGCTCTCTTTCGATCTAGAGTTCTATATCTAGGAATTTTGTCATGGTTTTTTCTCTCTCGTAGTTAATTTTTGTACTAAAATATTGTTATTTAAACTTATAAGTTTAGTAGGAACTTTCCCTAAATCATATCTATGTTTACCTTCAATAAACCTTTAGTATTTTTCTAAATATTCAACAAATACCTATCTCTGAATGAGCCTTCTAGCTTTCAATTGCAACCTTAAAACCTTTTAGGTTTGGTAGTAAAGTTAGGATCCTTTCTCCTTGTCAATTTTTAACTTCAATATCGACCCTCTTATAAATAATCTAAATGTCTTGAGATCTTCACCAATATCCTCAAAAAATTTGCACTCCTTGCAAAATTCTTCTCCTTTTGGGTTTGTTATCTAGTGATTTCTTCTAGTAACTTCTTTAATGGCTTTCTCTAAATTTTTATCTAAGGCTCTCCAAGCCTTCTCCTTATTTTGCCATAAGACCTCATCAAGGTATTCAATCTTACAACTTATTTGACCTTCCAAATGAGGCCTTTCCTTCAATATTCTACAAATGAAGTATTGGTAATGAGATATTCTTCTTGGAGATATGTAATCTACTACTTATAGAATCTGGAATAGGACCTTCGATTGTCCTTTACTTCTACAAACTATAGGCTTTAGTGAAAGTCACCAACCTCCAATATTATAGGACTGGGAGTTTTGTAACTGGACCTTCTAAGGGTCTCTTCAACTTATTCAGGGTGAAGTATTCAATATTCACTAGATATCACTAATATCCTCTCTTCACTAGGACTCTTAACAAGAGTCTTCTTTTCTCCCTTGAATTTGTAGGAAGGCTCCTATGGCTTTTTCTTCATCTGCACTCTACATGTTTTGATCTTCAATGGAGATCACCAATCTCCTATATCCTTATGAGCTTGTATCCGTATTATTCTTCTTCCTTGGTTTTACAATAAGGTCACTATAGCCTTTTATTCTCTTCTGCAATCTATAGGTTCATAGCTTTTGTAATAGGACCTTTTATTAGGTCACTAAAATATTCAATCTTCTACTTGTTGCAAGTGTTGGAATTATTCTAATAAATATCTTCTTCCTAACTCTATTGTAGGAAGCTTCCCAACTTTCTTTGGATATATTTTATCCTACAACAAGATGTTAGAAACTAAAATAAAAGAAATTACAATTCTGGAGATAATGAACTTCATTAGTTAATTTTTCAAGCTAGTGGACTTTATACTAAGTCCTAGTCTTCACGAGTTTTCCTATAACCCTATGGAATGACTCAAGCCAAATTTAATCTCAAATTTTCTATAAATGATATTTTTGGATTTATCTCAGTCTCACTTGTGACTTTCCCTATTTTCCATCTGATCTACCATGTGTTGTGATACCATTGTTAGCTTTTGATGGGAGATAGTACAATTATAAGATATAGAATTCACTAATATAAGATAACTATAAAACTAATGGCACAATAATATGTAGGAAAATAAGAAAATGAACATCTAAAAATAAATAAAAAATATGTCATTAATGAGAGTGATAAAAATAGTATAATGCTATATAATTTTAGCTCTAGTGGGACCTATACTCATAGAGGAATGCCAATTGGGAGAAAGTGGAAGACATGAGGAAAATTTTTCCTTATTTGAAAATAATTTGTAATTCTATTATTATTGCAGGACTGTACTATAGTTTGAATATGCATTGATAGATATTTCAATGCTTTGATTCTATGATAAGATTTATTGTATTGATGGATGTTTCAATATTTTATGTGTATGCAACATGGATGCTTAATTGCATTGAGGACATGGTAATACTGATATTTTATTGAATTATAGGTCTAGGTACTCTCATGGGTTGAAGAAGTTGATTGACCACCAGGAACAAGATATTAAAAAAAGGGAAATGATGATGAAGACAACCCAAGGTAACATGGAATATTACCCTTATGTAGTTGCATTGCATTTTACTTGTGCTCATGTTTGCACCATTGGACCATGATGTCTAGTACTAATATCCTTGAGTTTTTCGGTGGTAGTTAAGTCTATATTAAAATAACCCACCCACTTAAGGATAAAACAATGGTGTAAAATTGAGATTGCATTTTATGCCTATGATTGTTGATTTATGAAAATATATTGCTTGTTTGCTAATTTACAATGCTTATGGAAATATATAATTGATTTATGCTTTCTATTATGAGAAACACAAAGGACTATATTTAGTCCAAGGGGGTAGTATGTCACAACTCACCTTCATAGGACCCTTTTACATGATGAATTATGACATATTTCTTGGTTTTGTAATTATTTGTCAAGTTAATTGATGCTTTTGTGAAATATATATTTTAGGAAACATGTTTTGGAAAAAAGAAAAGCAAATAAATTAATGATTTTTTAATTAATCTAATCACATGTTACCTCATCAATGTGGTAGGTTTTGGAATGAAATTAGGTGATATTTTCCTTCACAAAATGTGTCTAATTTTAATTAGAGAAAAATAGCACTAAGATAATTTAATAATATAAAGATTATTTTATTGAATTAGAGCATTATTCATCCTTCTCTGTGGTTGCTTCATGGCGGTTAATTTTAAATGAGATTACCCTTTTTCATTTTAATTATTTTCAATTTGTTAATGTTATTGAGGAGGGGGCATGAAACAATGGGATGGATCACCTTGTCTCTACTTTTTTATTTTATATAATTAATCTTATCTCTTCCTAGCATGGGGAAATTAATAGTTTATTTGAAAGCATATTTCTTTATAAAGGAAAAACACCTTTAAATGAGATAGAGTGGCTAATTTTAGGCCTAGATAAGAATGAGGAGAAGGCTAGGAGGTTTCAAGGAGGAAGGAGTCCAACCTATAAAGAGAATTAGGTTGGGGTATTCCATGCCATTGTTTTCCTTTGAATTATGGAATGAAAAATGAATTTCATTTGCTTCCTTCAATTCTTGTTAATGCACTATGATTATTCTTGTTTTGGGACTGTGTTGGCTTGCAAATTTTGAGGTGATAAAGTTATATTATTTTAGAATTCCTTGTCTTAAATATTGATTCCTTCGGCTTGATGTAAATGACCTATGTATGATAGTCCCTTGTGTTGATTGAAAACCTTTTATCTAGATCAATGGTTGTCATGAATTTGTCCCTTCTATCACTTAAATTATTGCTAAATATCTATCGAAAATGCTGATTTATAATATATTTCTTTTGATCCCTGATGTGTGACTAAATTGATCTATTTTAATTTGTGTTAGCGAGCACTGTTATACCTATGTTGCTACGTATACGGTGAAGGATTAATCAAAATCAAATAACAAATTATGTTGAGGATTATCTTGTTTACATCATGATTAGGTGAAGGTTTAGAATCAATGATTTTAGGTAGATAATAGAGGTTTGAGACCCTATTTACAGTTTCCATGAGCAACCTACGGACTAGTTCACACTCAACCATATCAAGCAAAAGTCTTTTTAAAAGCATTTTGCAAGTATTAAGCACAAGCATTGGGAAGTGCTTAAGTTTTTCCTTTGACATGTTTTGTATTAATGTTTTCATTATGGAAAGCTTATTGTAAAAGAAACTTATAATATGATTATTATTTTGTAATCTAGAATGGAAGTATTGTTTTACTCTCTATAAGATATGTAAATGATGAAATTTATAGTTATGCTCAAAATCTATATGATGTAGATTTGTACTCTAATATATGATGTTGTATAGCTCATAATGTTTTATGGATTAATAATGGAAATATGAATTTTATTTTATTTAAGTGACTTAATGTTGAAGAGGTAGAATTTAAATTATTTAAATAGATGGACTTAAATAAACATCATATTTATGTATTTGAGAGAGAGAGATGTTTAAGGAATGAATGATAAATTTTATACATGATATAATTATGAAAAGATAATACCTAGAATGTTTTCAGAAGTTACACTTGGGATGCAAAACTCAAGTGGGGCCCAAAGAAGGTAATATTTGGAAGGTCTAGTTTAGATCTTGTCTCCTATCTCCGAGGGTAGGAGAGTCTTATGCAAGTAAGTTAGGTTTTAGAAAATATTAGGTCTATATGAGTTTATCATTAGAAAATGATAACCATCTTATCTACCCCATTGTGACAATGAGGGTAACAAAGCACTATAAATAATAGATACCCCATATTAGTGATGTGCTATCTAATTAGTAAGGAATATGCATAATATAAACCTAGATGGATATGGATTGGGACTAACTTAGATGGACTTAATTTAGTAAAACGTAAATGGCTATCCTGATGCAGGAGCATCCGACAGCATCAGATGTAGAGGCATCCAGTTGCGGGAAAGCCAGTGCTGAAGAGTCGGCCAAGGAAGAAGAAGCAGAAGGCAAGGAGGAAGTTCACAGCAGAAACTATCATGATTTCGCTACGTCGTGAAATCACGACGGTTTTCAGGAGAGAGAAAATGCCATAGAAGGGGCCACGATTTTGTGACATGTCACAAAATCGTGACCGTCACGAAATCGCAATAGCAGTAGCGAGGCAAAGGTAGAGGTCAGGAGAAGTAGTGAAATCGTGACGTCATGATTTCACGACGTCATGAAATCGTGACATCGGAGCACCAGTAGGAGGAAGGCAGAAGAAGTGTCATGATTTCGTGACACGTCATGAAATTGTGACATGTCACAAAATCATGACACCGAAGCGGAAGGCAGAAAGCAACAGCAAAATCGTGACGTCACAATTTTGCGATGTCATGAAATCGTGGCATAAAGGCGAAAGCGAAGGAGAAGGCAGAAACTGGTAGCGAAATCGTGACATCACGATTTTGCGACGTCACGAAATCATGATAGCAGAGAGGCATTCGAAGGGAGAAGTATCGTGACGTCGCGATATCACGACAAGAATCTGAAAGAGGGCAGTCAACAAGAGTTGGTCATGATATCACGACATGTCGCGGTATCGTGACCAAAATGAAAAAGGAGCACAGAGAAGCTGGAACGTCACGATATCATGACATGTCGTGATATCATGATGGAGAGAGAAAAGGGTGCAGGAGGAGAAAGAAATGGTGAGAACGAAATTTTTGAGGACTGTTCAAATATGCCATGTGGCACAAGCTAAAGTTAAAATGGGGGATTACCCAGGAACATGGGAGACAAAGAGGATGGGCATGCAGAATTTTTTTGATGGATTCAGAGATGACAGGGACCATGCAGAGAGGGGTCTTTAATCGGGTTGGTGTCTCGATTTTCATGTTTTTGTTTCAGAGGGTCGGGGCCTCTATAAAAAAACCCAGTTAATGTAATTAATCGGGTTGGTGTCCCGATTAATGCGTGGTTTAATGCGTGAGAGGGTCGGGGCCTCTATAAAAACCCAGTTTGTTATTTTAGTTGGGACGGTGGATCGGAGAATGCACACAGAGGTATAGAAGCGTGAAGCTAAGCCGAGAGCTAGCAATTGTAAGCCTGCAGGCAGTGTTATGTAAAGATTTTCAAAATTAATAGATGAAATTTTTTGAAACTTGTGAGTGTGAGTATGTGTGTGTTTCTCTGGTGTGCCGTCAGTGGTATCAGAGCAAGTGGTCCTGAGTGTGTAACAGATCATCGGATGTGAGGCAGTTACACCAGGATCTGTGGAGGGTTCTGAGAGAGAGTGAGTTAAGATCTCGGGCGTGTTAGCAGATCGTCGGACATGAGGCAGCTACACCGGATCGTTAAAGCTTTGTAAGAAAAGCAAGGAAGATGCATTCTCAAAGAAGCCGTGTCAATAAAAATGATATGGTGTCGGAGGAAGAGTTCGAAGCTTTGCAGCGGCAATTAAAAGCCCTGCAAAAAGAGTGGCTCAACATTAAATTGCGGGAGCAAGAAGAGCGGCAAAGAAGACGGGAAGAGAGAAAGAGGAAGAAAGAGGAGAAGCTGAAGAAGGCTACAGAAGAAGTATGCAGCAGTGGGGAAATCTGTCCGGTGGAAGACAAAAGTTGTGTGGACCCGGAGAAGGGTTTGGAGCAGTCTGTAGAGAAGGCAGAGAAAAGTCTGGAAGTGTTGCAGGAGGCAGCAACCGGACCAAGCAAAAGTGAAGATCACTTCTCCACTTACCCCGGGTGTCTGATGTAGGAGCATCCGACAGCATCAGATGCAGAGGCATCCAGTTGCGGGAAAGCCAGTGCTGAAGAGTCGACCAAGGAAGAAGAAGCAGAAGGCAAGGAGGAAGTTCACAGTAGAAACTATCATGATTTTGCTATGTCATGAAATCGTGATGATTTTTAGAAGAGAGAAAATGTCGTAGAAGGGGCCACAATTTTGTGACATGTTGCGAAATCACGACCGTCGCGAAATCGTGACCGTCGTGAAATCACGATAGTAGCAGCGAGGCAGAGGCAGAGGTCAGGAGAAGTACTGAAATCATGATGTAGTGATTTTGTGATGTCATGAAATCGTGACATTAGAGTAGCAGTAGGAGGAAGGCAGAAGAAGTGTCATGATTTCATGACACGTCACAAAATCACATGTCATGAAATCGTGACATCGAAGCGGAAGGCAGAGGGAGGCAGAAAGCAACAGCAAAATCACGACGTCATGATTTCGTGACATCACAAAATCATGACGTAAATGCATAAGCGGAGGAGAAGGCAAAAACTGGTAGCAAAATCATGACAGCAGAGAGGCATTCGAAGGGAGCAGCGGGGACGTCATGATATTACGACGTCACGAAATCATGACAAGAATCTGAAAGAGGGCAGTCAACAAGAGTTGGTCGCGATATCATGACATGTCGCAATATCATGACCAAAATGAAAAAAGAGTGCAGAGAAGCTGGAACGTGTGATATCGTGACGGAGAGAGAAAAGGGTGCGGGAGGAGAAAGAAATGGTAGGAACGGCATTTTTGAGGACCGTTCAAAGATGCCACGTGGCACAAGCTAAAGTTAAAGTGGGGGATTACCCAGGAGTGTGGGAGATGAAGAGGATGGGCACGTAGAATTTTTTTGACGGATTCAGAGATGACAGGGACCGTGCGGAGAGGGGTCTTTAATCGGGTTGGTGTCCCGATTTTTGTGTTTTTGTTTCAAAGGGTTGGGGCCTCTATAAAAAAACCCAGTTAATGTAATTAATTGGGTTGGTGTCCCGATTAATGCGTGGTTTAATGCGTGAGAGGGTCGGGGCCTCTATAAAAACCTAGTTTGTTGTTTTAGTCGGGACGGTGGATCGAAGAATGCACGTAGAGGTATAGAAGCGTGAAGCTAAGCCGGGAGCTAGCAATTGTAAGCCTGCGGGCAGTGTTATGTAAAGATTTTCAAAATTAATAGATGAAATTTTTTGGAACTTGTGAGTGTGAGTATGCGTGTGTCTCTCAGTGTGTCGTCACTATCCCATTATTGAGCGTACTAAGAAGAAAATGATCTCTAAATGCTATGATCAAGACTTTCTCCATTCATGGAGAATGTAGGAAATCTAGGGTGACCATTTAAGGTGTCCTTATACCATGGAGGTATGAAGGTAAGCCCATTGGTCTTATAGGATATTGGCCACTCCTTTTCACAACATGTAGACACTAACTATGTCATATCTTAGTGAAGTACTACCTTACAACTTACCTTGAGTATATTCTTGAGTAATTTTTGAATACATATTTTACTTGTGAGCAATTAAAAAAATATTCTCTCACTAGATGGTTGGAAAATCAAGTTTGCTACACTAGGTTAAGAATATCATTCTTCAAGAATTGTATGCGTCTACCTTGGTTAGATATTCTAGGTTTCTCAAAATGTATTAGTTGGTTAAATATTATCATTTCTTAGAAAGGAATAAAATTTGATAACAATTATTTTATGGAAGAATTTGAGGCATGCCAAACAAATAAGGATAAAAAAATTATCTTTAGGATTTTTGCAAGCTCTTCTTATTTAGAACTACTAATGGGAACACATGTACATTGACTTAATTGTATATATTTCTAAGTTAGAGGGTAAAATAATTATTTTATGATGGTGTACCCATTGAATTCCCATTTCTATACCTTATAGTACCCGTTGAATGCAAGTAAGGCATTCCTTGATTATGATTTTTAACTATATGGTGTACCTAAGTCTATTGCCTATGAACATAGATCTTATATATTCACTAAAATTTTTTAAAGGAGTTGTTAAATATTAATGTCACTTAGCTTAGTATTATATTTATCTTCCTATCACCCTAATTCATATATCTAAACAAAAATTATGAAGAATTTTCTAAGTATGCATTGAGATGTTTTGTCCAAGATAAGGAATATCAATCGGTTAAATAGATTTTTCTAGTAGCATAGTGGAATAATAGTTATTATCATATTTCCATTAAGATGTCCTTATTTGATGTGTTGTATGGGTAAAAATCCCCATACCTAGTATAATATCGTCTAGGATCTTCTCATCTTGCTCAAGCAGATGATTTCCTCCAACATTATCAAATTGTCCTTCAACTCCTTGAGGATAATCTTTGTTATGACTAGAATTATATGAAACAAAAACTATTTACACTTCTTATAATGACACTTTGATATGGGTGATATGAAATTTTTGTGAATTTAATTATATCAAATATATCTAAAGATAACGTCCAACCAAAATCTTATACTTAGATTCTATGGTTCATAGAAGGTTATATATTAGAGATGGAATTTGGCATATCACTTAAAAATTTATTCTACCTACAAAATATATAATATTTCTATTTTTTGTCTTAATTAGGCATTTTTTTAAGAAGGTGTAGTTCCAAATAGAGCTTTTAGACTTGGATGAAGAAGGATGGGTTAGCCTGATGTTCAAAGCATATTATAGATGCGTTAATAATATATTGTCTTTCCAAATGTAAGAACTTATCATCAAGTGGTAATATATTCCTAAAGAAGATATAACATGAGAACCAATGATCATCCTCCAAAATTTTCTATTTTTGAGACAACGTTTTTGAGGGTAAGCCATGTAATAGTCCTAATGTGGCTATGAAAAATATGTTAATTTGTTGTATTGGTCCCTTAAATTATCATAGTCAAAATTTTAGCATTAGGTTTAGGTTACGTTATTTTGATTAGATATGATTAGGATACATCATGACGTGATTAGGTATCATTGATTCATCTAAATTTTATTGCATCTTGTGTGCATCAGAAACTTCACATTTTGTAAGTAGCTAGGATACTTTACCCTCTCTAAGTGGCTTGGATTATTTCTCTAATTTGGAATCTTAGTTTATCATACTTCATTAGATTTATTGTTATATATATATATATATATATATATATATATATATATATATAGATTTTTCTACTACTGTTCTTAAACTTATTTTTTTCCAAAAGTAGTTTTATTACAATGTTCTTTAAATAATTGAGACTAGTAGCAAACTACATACAAATATTAGAACTAACACAAAGAGTATGCATATTATTCAATAGTTTAATTCCAAAATCAAAAGGCATACAAATTATTTTAATGTTTTAGTGTAAAATATAGCTATCAAAACTTGATCATGCTCTTATTAAAACAAAAAAAA
Organism: Wollemia nobilis; assembly: GCA_028583015.1. NCBI lineage: Eukaryota > Viridiplantae > Streptophyta > Pinopsida > Araucariales > Araucariaceae > Wollemia > Wollemia nobilis. The sequence continues at coordinate 3,582,282 of JAQPPZ010017000.1, read as the reverse complement.
AATTGTTTGGTTCTTGGCAAAATTACATTCTAAAAAATAACAAAGGTGCCTAAATTTTATGTTAAATATTGCACCAAATATTAGTAATGATCAATTAAAGAGGGATCACTAAAATTAATGACCAAATTATCAACATACAAAACAATGATAATAACATGTTATTGTAATTATTAATATTAACATTAGGATTTTTCTTTTTTTTTTTATTTGGTTATTGTGAGAAACCCCTATGATTGATGTATAGGGCTGGGAAGTCTCCTCCCAACCATGATACCTCCTAAATTTGAGAGCTATAATTATAAATAGGGAATCTAATACAAATCCACCACACACCCACCCCCTCACATACTCACCCACGCCACGGTTTGAATACTGGACCTCCCAAAGAAGAGCTAAATCCCAAACCATTGTTACAACCCTAGGTATAAAATTAGGATCATTATAAATTTTACTTAAACAATGAAAAATAAATAAATAGTTGATTTTAAAATACCTTTTTATGAGAGACCGTTTCAAACCAAAAATAGGTTTCTTTAATTTATAAATTTAGTACTAGTAAATGTAATGATTAAATCATCAAAGTACAAAAAAATGGTGACAATATGATTATTATAATATTAATATATAGTTTAGACTATTCTTCCTTGGACTAAAACCTTGAGAAATAAAATAATAATTGATTTTGAAATTATATATATATATATATATATTTGACGAGGAACCTTTTATATACAACATATCCGCAACATGTGAGGGGAGAGATTTGAACCTAGGCCTCTCCAACTCCTCTACATGAGCGGATGAAATAATATTTTGTATGAGATTGTTTTTAGCCATAAATAGATTTCTCTAGTTTATAAACTAAGTTTTTGTTGTCTTTCTTAACAAAACCATCACATTCAAATTCACTTTTAATTTCCATTCCATTTTATTTTGCACCTAAAGCTAATACTAAATTAGCTTTTTAGTTGTATAATTCCTTTTTTTGGAATAAATTTTTTTTTTAGCATTTTTGTTTCTTCCTAACTCATTCTTTATGTTCTCTATTTTAAAATTATTTTCCTTATGTTTCTATATTTCTCTAAAAACCCCATTAAATATATCTTGTTGTGGTTATTATGATCTTCACTTACCGGGTAATGCAATATGGTGAACCATAAATCCTGTAGCACTAGTAGTATGCTCTTCACTTGCCGCATAATGTGATCTACTGAATAAAAAACTAGCACATGTTTTCCTTCTAAGTTAAACAATGATAAATAAATAAATAGTTAATTTTAATATTTTTTTTGATGAGAGACCATTTGAAACCAAAAATAGGTTTCTTTAATCTATAATGTTAGTACTAGTAAATGTAATGATTAAATCATCAACATACAAAATAATGGTGATAATATAATTATTACAACATTAATTTATAGTTTAGAAATATATATATATATATATATATATATATATGGTTTACATTATTCTTCCTATGACTAAAACCTTGAGAAATAAAATTTGATTTTGAAACAATATTTTGTATGAGATTGTTTTTAGGCTTAAATAGATTTCTCTATTTTATAAACTAAGTATTTTTTGTCTTTCTTAACAAAATCATCACATTTAAATGCACTTTTAATATCCATTCCATTTCATTTTACACCTAAAGTTAATGCTAAATTAGTTATGGGTATTTTAGCAATAGAAACCAAACTTTTATTATAATCTATACCTTCAATTTAAAAAAAAAAAAATTCTTACAGTTAATCCCATTTCATTTTGCACCTAAAGCTAATGCTAAATTAGTTATGGGTATTTTAGCAATAGAAACCAAACTTTTATTATAATCTATACTTTCAATTTAAAATAAAAAATTCTTCTAGTTAATCTAGATATGTGCTCCACAATTTTATTTTTCACATCAAAATTAGTTTTGAATAATTTTCTAGGAACTCATTTTGTGTTTATCTAGTGCAACGAGAAGGGCTACCCTTTATTTTTTACATCAACATAATTACATTAAGCTATATAACCTATTTGGTGCTATCAAGATTTGAACTTTAGTGTGGGCTACATCATTATTATTCAAAGACTTATATTTTTTAGACATAGTTTCATCCAAAAAAGGATTATATTTTGCGATAAAAAAAAATAACATGTAAAAAAAAAAAAAAAAATTCTAAATAATAACGAGTTGTACTCGGGGCAATATTTTTGAAATTGGATGTTTTTCGTAGGACTGCCCAAACTGCTGAACTCGTTTTGGCCATATCTCACTCATCCGGACTCGGATTGAGCTAAAATTTTGAGGGTAGATGCCTGAAAAACCCTAGAACGTCTCCACCAATTTTCATATCATTTGGAGCAACACAGATCCTAGCGCATCCCTATGTGTGAACGATATATTTGGCAAGCGGACTATGCGAGGGTTTCATCTGGGTTGAGTGCAAGCAGCTCCGAGAGGTTGGTTTTTAGGGCCTTCGGGCCCTAGCGGCCAATATTTTTGTGGTTTATGCTCAATATTTTAGCAGGAAATGTTGCGGGGGATACAAGATGGGTTAGAAATTTGTCTTTCAATAGATCATACTATGAACTTGAGTGACAACGGCTTCCAATTTGCTGCACAAAAGAAAAGTGAAAACCATACCTTTCCACGACGTCTAGGGCAAGGATTAAAGAGATCACGAAACAAGTTTCAAGCAATTGATCAAAAAATGGCTCATATCTCAAGTGAATCTGGTGCTAAGGTGCACCCACAAAATAATTCTACTATGGAAAATCCCTGTCAAGGGTAAGAATTTCGAAGACTCGGTCCCAAAAATGAATTTTAGGGATGCCCTTCATGGTGGACAGCCTCAGCCCAATGCTAATATCAATATTAGGGCTTCCCATAAACCTCTAAGAATGCCTAAGATTGATCCCAGGAAAACGGAGTCAGGATGTCTTAAAGCAGCTGATGGAACTCCTATTGTTAAGCTTGATATGGGTAACATTCAGACTGGCATTGAAGATTTGGAAAAAAGAGGACTAATTTGTCGGTTCGTGGGTTTTCATCCGAGTCTATCTGCTTTCAAAGTCTGGGCTGCAAAAAGCTGGAAAACTAAAGGTGAGTTACAAATCTCTATTTATCCAAATGGTTATTTTCTTGTTTTATTTGCTAATAATGAAGATAGAGAGAAAAATTTTCAAGGGGGTCCTTGGTTTTTTGGAAGGGCAGGGCTTTTCATGAAGCCATGGCATACTAAATTTAAAGCCGAAGAAGAGATGCCTTCTATAGCTCCCGTGTGGGTTAGACTCTTTGGCCTCCCTATTGAATTTTGGAATCCTACTATTTTTTCTTCAATTGGAAACTCTTTAGGAACTTTTATGATGATTGTTGATTGTACTCAAAATTTTGAACATATTATTTATGCTCGGATTTGTGTTTTAATGGATTTTGACAAACCCCTACCTAAAAATATCACATTACAATTTGGGGAAGACACTTGGGAGCAAGTAGTGGACTATGAGAACATTCCTTTTCGTTGTAGAATTTGCCATGAATATGGTCATTTGGCCGAGTGCTTGCCCAAATAAAATTCCTGATCAAAAGAAAGAAGATATAAACTCAACAGGTTTCCAAATACCTAAGAAGAAGAACACTCGAAAAAAACCAGTTATGAAGGATCAATCAAAGTCATCTGCTAATATGTTTGAAATCCTTTCCACAAATGATGTCCCAAGTGAGGAAGAGGAAATAATGGAAACTAAAATCTTAGAAACACAATTTAAATATGAAGGGAAGAACTCAGAGACAAACCAACAAATCAAAGGTTTTCAACAGAAAAAAAAGGAGAAAATTTACACAAGAAAAACAATATTTCAAATGTCAAAACTTCAAATAATGGAGGTCCCAATATAGACTCCGTTGAACCATCTAGTAAAATTTTGGTTGTGTACGAGCATTCTTCAAGGTTAGAAGCCATCTCGGATTCAATTGGAATAAGTCAAGAAATAGGGAAAAAAAATTGAAGATGGATTCTAATCAAAAAGTAGGTCGCAAGACCAATCAATATCATATGGTAAAAGAAGGTGAAAAGCTTGTAGAGGAAGGTAAGATTAATGCCCTTCCCAACTTTTTTAGCCCTGGTATTAATGAAGATCATCACTTGGAATATTAGAGGACTCAAAGGGAGTCTTTCAAAACAAAATGAAATTAGAAGAATGATTCAGATAAATCATCCACATCTTGTTTTCCTTCAAGAAACAAAGATGTCAATGGAGGATATGGACTTAATTGCCGGTAAAATTTGGCCAGCTGGAAAAGTGGTTTCCCTCAGTTCCCAAGGGACTTCGGGTGGCATTGCTTGTCTTTGGGACCCAAAAGAGGTAGTTATTCACCATATGGTTGGCAGTTGGGGTTTGTTGGCTATAGCTATTCAAAGTAGACATTCCAACCAGATTATGCTCTGCATTACTATTTATGCCTCGACTTCTTTGGAGGAAAAAAGAAGACAGTGGAAGGATATTACTCATATTATCTCTCATTTTCCTAAAGCTTGGATCTTGATCGGAGGAGATTTCAATACCATCCTCTCTCTGGATGAGAAAAGGGGGGAAATAGAAATTTGGACAAAAGCACCGACCTCATGAGCGAATATATTGCAAACCTCCATCTTGTGGATATCCAACCGAGATAATGGCCTTATGACTTGGTCTAACAGAAGGCAAGGCTTAGCTTGTATAATGGAGAGATTGGATAGGTTTTTGCTCTCTGAAAATTTCTTAATCCATGGTCACATTCCTAAAGTGAAGACTCTTAATAATGTTGGTTCGGATCATTGGCCAGTCATGGTGGAAATGTGGAAAACCAATGTGAGTTTCTCTCCTTTTCATTTTCAATTAATGTGGCTTAGAGACATTTCCTTCGAGACCTCATGTGCAACAATGGTGGAAGGAAGGTAAACCTAGGCATGGGACTAAGATGTTCTGTTTTGCCAAAATACTGCAATACATTAAATCCAAAATCAAGACTTGGAACTGGAAAGAGTTTGGGGATGTTCATAAAAAAAACATGAAGTTATTGCTCATATTGAAAATTTGAATAAGAAAATCCGTTTAGATGGCCTCACGAAGAAGAGAAGTGCAGATGAAATTAAACTCACAACTCGGTTAGAGGAATGGGAAAAAAGAGAAGAAATCTTATGGAAGCAAAAATCTAGAATTCAATGGCTCAAAGAAGGAGATCGAAACACAAATTTCTTCCACAAATCTCTTCTAGCTCGAAGATCTCACAACTTTATTTCTTCCTTAAAATCAGATTATGGAGATGTTGTTTATACTTGGGATGGCATGAACTCTATTGTTGTTGATTACTTTTCCAATATTTTTTTTGCTACTCCTCTTGACTCAGCTTCACAACATAATGTTCTTCAAGCAATCCCTTCTCTTATCACTTCTGAGGAGAACTCTATTTTGACTGCTCCTATTACTATCAATGAGCTTCAACAAGTAGTTTTTAAAATGCAAAAAGGGAAAACCCCAGGTCCTGATGGTTTTCCTATTGAGTTCTACCAAGAGTTATGGGATATCCTTCATGTTGATTTATTAGAGGTGGTGGAAGAAGCCAGGAAAGCCAAAGAAATTTTGAAGGTTATCAATAAAACTTATATTACTCTTGTTCCAAAAGCTCAAGAGGTTGATCATATCTCAGCTTTTAGACCTATTGCTTTATGTAATGTTCTTCTCAAAATCATTACTAAAATCATGGCGAGAAAGGTTGAAGCCTCTTTTGCATAAGATTATTTCCCCAGAGCAAGGGGGTTATGTGGAAGGACGTCAAATAGTAGATGAGATAGTTCTTGCTCAGGAAGCCATCCATTCCATGGATATGCAAAATTCTCCTTCCATGTTCATTCGGTTAGACTTATCCAAAGCTTATGACAGAGTGGATTGGCACTTCCTTATCAAAGTTTTGAGGCAATTTGGTTTCTCTAAGGATTGGATGGATTGGATTATGGGATGTATCTCTTCGAGTTTCCTACTTAGTTCTTATCAATGGCAGGCCTTCTCCGTCATTCCCAGCTTCTAGAGGTATTAGGCAAGGTGACCCGCTATCCCCTTATTTATTCATCATTCTTGCTTGAATGCTTGGGTAGGACTATAACCAAAAAGAGGGAAAACAAAACCCTTGAGGGAGTTACCATTGCTCATGGAGCTAGACCTATCTCTCATCTTCAATTTGTGGATGACTCTACTCTTTTAGGTAAAGCTACGGTTAAGGAAGCTTCTAATATTAAGCAAATCATTAGCTATTTTTCTAAGGCTACTGGGCAGTTGATCAATGAAGACAAATCTAAAGTTATTTTCTTTCAACTGCTCTGCTAGACAGGAATCCATGGTCTTGGATAAATTAAGATATAAGAAGACCTCTCTTCCAATCACTTATTTAGGTATTCCCATAAATATTCAAAGGCAAAAAAATAAATATTGGAATTGGTTGTTGGACAAAGTCAAGAAGAAAATTGGAAAGTGGACCAACAAGTGGCTTTCTTCTAGGGGTAGAATCACCTTGGTAAAATCAGTCCTTCAAGCTATTCCTATTTATGTTTCTTCCATTTTGAATATCCCAAAGGCTGTTCTTCGAGAATTGGATCAAATCAGTCATCGTTTCCTTTGGAGTGGTACTAAGGAGAAAAGAAAATGGGCCTTGGTGAAATGGGATACTTTATGTCTTCCTAAGAGTGAAGGGGGGTTAGGATTCCGGTCTTCAATTAATAACAACAAAGCTTTAGCTGCTAAATTATATTGGAGGATGTTGCATAACCCCAATGCTCTTTGGGCCAATAATCTCCGTGCTAAATATCTTGAGAACAAAAGTCCTGAAGACCTTGTTCGCTATCAACTTCCTACCAAATGTTCTCCCATTTTAGCGAGTTCTTAAGGCTGGTGAGGATTTGATAAAGAAAAAATTATTTTGGATCATTCATAATGGTCAACATGCAAATTTTTGGACAGATTCTTGGGATGGTCACAAGCCTTTGATAACTCGGTTTCCCGATTGGAGGCCTTGGATGGAGGAGCTTCACCGAGCTAATTGGATAAAGGTGGCTAATTACTATCGGTACCATACTGGTAATTCAAAGGTTGGTAGATATTGGATCCCTATTGAGGACTGGCCTATTCAAATCCCAGAAAGGCAAAGACAAGATATCCAAGGCATCCTTCATATGAGATCCCTCTCTTGGTCCCATGAAAAATATTGTTTTGGATGGAACAACACTACTAAGGGTGAGTATTCGGTTGCTCAAGGTTATTTGACCTTATGCCATAATAATCCCAACCATTCTTCTGACATATTTTCTCGATTGTGGGCTCAAAAGCTCTGGCCTAAGGTGAGGTTCTTTAATTGGCTTTTATTGCATCGTAGGGTGCTTCTTGGTGAGCAACTTATGAAGCGTGGTTTTCATGGCCCTTTTAGATGTGAAATGTGTGAAGAGAATGTAGAAAATATCAACCATATTTTTATTGAGTGTACTTTAGCCTCTGAGCTATGGAGGAGAATGGCCACTTTACTTGGCTTACAGATGTCCAATTTTTTTACTTTTGAACAACTTTGGAGGGATTGGCCTAATCAAGAGGGTGTTGATCATTTTATTAGGCGGTTAGTTTGGATGGGTTCTACCATTCTTCTTTGGAATATTTGGAATGAAAGGAACAACCAAATTTTTAATCAAGATAGGAAGGATATTCACTATATTTGGCAAAAGACCATAGCCAACTTAGTTGAATCGAGTCCATCAACTCCTTAATCACCCCCAAAACTCCCACCAAAGATGGGATCAAGTGATGCAAATATTGAAGATTAAACCTTCTAAGGGCAACCAACTTAAAGGGAATGTGAGTATTAGTAAGATGGATAGGACTAGAAATTGGCAACCTCCTCCTAAGGATTTTGGAAAAGTCAATCCTGATGGAGCCTCTAGAGGGAACCCTGGAAAAGCCGAGTGTGGGAGGAATTGGTAGACTTTCAGATGGCTCCCTGGTTTTTACTTTTGCTGAGAATTTGGGTATTCTTTCCAATAACCTTGCTTGAGGGGTATGGTATCCTCGAGAGGCCTTCGGGAGGCTACTAAGGTTGGATGGGAAAAGGTGTTAGTTGAGTCTGACTCTCAACTTATGATTAATCTCTTGAAGACTCCTTCTAAGAATCATAAGGTGGATTGGAGAATAAAAAGAATTATTGAGAAGATTCAGTTAATCCGGATGGGATTTTTGAAAGTTGATTACAATCATGTGGTCAGAGATCAAAACAAGAGTGTTGATGCTTTAGCTAATTGGGCTTTGGACAAAGGTGATCTTACTTGTTATGGCCACCCTCCTATATGGTGGGCTTCTCAAATTAGGGAAGCTCTTCTTTCTATCATTTCTTTGGATGGCTCCAGTTATGAAGGTACCTAGTTTCTTCTTGTTTTTTTTTTTGCTTCTCTTTGGTTCATTCAGTTTTTTTTAGTTCCCTAGCTCATTCTATTCTTTATTTTGTTTCCTCTATTGATTCTTGCCTTAATAGTCTTCTGGTCTAGATAGGTCATTGTTTTGTTCATTTTTTATTTCTTTTTTATTTTTTGTTTTTTTTGTTTAGTTTTTTAAGGTGGGTGGGTTCTTTTGTTTTGTTTTGTTTTTGTGTTCTTTGTGTTGTTTTTTGTTGTTCTTGTGTTTTTGTTGTTTTTTTTTTTTATGTTTTTTGTTATTGTTCTTGTGTTTTTTTTGTTCTTGTTCTTGGGTTTCTCTTTGTTTGTGTTATTTCATGTTTTTATGTGTGAGTGTTTTCTATGTTTTTTGTTTTTGTTTATTGTCTTGTTGTTGGTTGTTTTTTATTTTTATTTTTATTTTATTTTTTTATATTTTTAGGTTTTGGTTGTGTTTATTTTTCATGTTTTTTTTGGGTTATGTCTTTGTAGTGTTCTATTGTTTTTGTCTTGTTTGTGTTTTGTTATGTGGTTCTTGTGTTTTTCTATGTGGTTTGTGTTGTGGTTTCTTTTATCTTATTGTGCGTGTTTGGTTGTGCTTTTGTTTTTGACACACTCAAGGAGCATGTTTTTTATTTTTTTTTTTTTTTTTTGTTGTTATTTACTTATTTTTAAATTGGTTTTGTGTGTTTGTTTGCTCCTTGAGTATGTCAAAGGTGGTAGGCCAGGTCCGAGTCCTGGGCATTTTTGGCGGAATGGATACCCCTGCCTCCTTGGGTCTTACCCGAAAGTGGCATCCCTTTTGGGATGTTTTCCACAAATAAAAAAAGGATTATATTTTGCATGAAAATATGATTTAACATTGCTTTCATTTCATTATTGAACAATTAATTTTTGTTACCTTCAAACATTAATGAATAATTAGATTAATTATTCCTTCTAGTTTGAACTAGACCATGCTTATTTAAAGTATTAATCATTTTCTCTAATAGATTTTTTGTAATCAATTAATATTTTATTTTTATTAAAAAAAATAACAATTAAATAATTCTAAATAAAATGAGGCTTTTTCTCTTTTATAATAAATACTATCTATTTATTTATTTTTTAATATTTAAAATAAATTTATATATTAATTATGTATTTGTTTTTAATATTATTTTAAAATTAAAAATTAAATATTACTTAAAAAATTTATACATATATAACAAAGCTACACATCATTTGTATGAAAAATTAAACTTTAAGAAACATCTACGAGTAGAGGAAACTTTAAAATTCCTCTTGAATTGAATTTTAACGCATTTAATAGTGATGCTTTGATCATTTTTAATGTAATTGATGGCACATAAAATTAAACTTTAGAAACCATTTATAACAAGTGGGAACTTTAAAATTCCTTTTGGCATATTCTATGACTGGAAATTTTTACCATGTTAATACCTATTTATCTATCTTAAAATTGAATTTTAATGCATTTAATAGTGATGTTTTGATCAATTGATAACACACACGTATTTAATATATAACACCATAATAAAAGTGAAGTGTTAGATTATATGCTATATAAGGTTATATTTGTTATTTGTTTAATATCATACTTCATTTATAAAAGTATTATACACTTGATTTGAGGGGTGTTCACTCCATGATTATTTTTGACATTACCACCCGAGCCTCTCCTCCTCGACGATTTCTATCACAATTTACCTAAATGTTTCCTTTATTCAAAATGATGCTATGAGGGCTCATATTACTCGATGTTGAAATATTCTCCCAAGACCCTTTGGCTTAGTTGGTTGGATTGTTTGGTGGAATAAAGCCATTCAACGTACGACTTCTATGCTTTGATCACTTGGGGTTGAAGTTGCAAAGTGCAGGAGGGTTGCAAATTTTGCCCTGAAAAAAGAATTATTAGAGGCCTCTGTGAGACTTGAGTCTTCCCCATTCAACCAATCTTTGCAAGATCATGTTGTTATCATTCGTCATGAGCTAAATAAAGTAGAGCATTATGAGACCAGAGGATCCCAACTTCATGCCAGAATACATCAACTGAATATTGGGTACAAGGTGACTAAAGAATTCTTCAAATGGTTACGCCCCTCTTCTTCAACTGTGGAATTTTCAATATCTTCAAATATATGAGGGTAGACTCACTGAGCTTCTTGATATAATCTCTACCTTTGTCCACCATTATAAAAAAAAAATTGTCTTCTCAACCACTCACCCTCACCTGGAAATGGGTCTTGATTGAATGTTGTGCAGTGGTTCCAAAAAGGCTCTCTTCCAAGAAAAAAACTAGCTATGAAGCTCCTCTTTCTCTTGATAACCTTACTCAGGCTCTCTCTCAAATGAAGAATGATAAGGCCCCTGGATTGGATGGATTCCCCTATGAATTATTCAAATAATTTTTGGATTTCATTGGCTAAGATTTGCTTAAGGTATATCAATAAGCAATTATCATAGGTTCCTTGGGTTATCTAAGGCAATATTTTATTCATACCCAAGGTTGGGGACCCTGAAATTATTATCAATTGGAGGCCAGTCACTCTTTTGAATGTCAGCTATAAGATCATTTCCAAAGCTCTAGATTTAAAGTTATGCCCCATTATGCCTTTAATTATCAGGCCTAAATAAACTGTGTTTGTTCAAGCCCGATATATCTTGGATAATATCCTGGCAGTATGGGAAGGTTAGGAATGGGCTAGATAGTCTCAAAAGGATGCTATATTCATCACAATTAATTTTGAAAAATCTTATGATATAATTGAGTGGAATTTTATTCTTACCATGTTACAAGGCTACCTTTTTGCTCCTTCTCTATTTATCGTGGCTACATAAGCCTTTGAATACATCCTGGCCACCCATGTGTCTCAGGGAAACATTCAGGAAATTGGTCTTCCCAATTTGCCAACTCAATTGGTTAATGGGAACTTTGTTTATGATGATTTCTTGACCATTAGGGAAGATCATCAATTTATTTCCAATGCTTTGCATTGCCTTGATATCTTTTGTGCAACTTTAGGATATAGCATTTAGTGGCATAAGATTACATGCTTTCGATAGTCTACTAATCCTTGGCCAGATTGACTTTCTCAATATCCTTGGAAATGGATTCAATTTGGTAATTTTTTTACATTTTTGGGCATTCCTTTTGCTTTTCAGAGTACCTCTGCTCAACTCTAGAATCATGTGATCCAGAGAGTTGAGAATAAGATTTTTTATTGGATTACCAAGAAAATATCCCTTGTAGAAAAATTCCAAGTTTACTCCAAGATTTTGGCTACCACTCATGTATTTTTCTTTCTGTTGGACTCCATCCTGGGCCTATTACCAAAGACTAGAGAAGTTGTTGTGGGATTTTATTTGGGCTAGCTCTTCCCAGAAGAAAGGATTTCATAGAGTATCTTGGAAAATTTTCTATCTTCCCAAGTCCTCTGGATGGGTATTTATGTTTGACTGTCAACACCACGGATTTGCTATGTGTGCAAAGTGGGTTGTTAGAGCTATTGACGACCCAAAATCCTAGAAAGTCCTAATTCGACATTGTATTTCTATAGACCTTACTTTGGGTAAGAAATTTTGGTGGGGATGTCTCTCCCATATATTGTTACAACCCCTGTATTTATTAAAATCAAAATGTCCCTTTGTGATGTAGAGCATTTGGCTATCTTAGGAGGCTCTTAAACCCTAGCTTTGTTGTTCTAGTTATGGGCAAAAAAAAGGGGCTCCTATAGCCTCTCTTAATGTGTGGTGGTCATCTATCATTACTGAATGATAGAGTCAAAGGTGGTGGGCTCACAATTTAATAAAAAACAAAAATTACACTTTGCAGACCTTAAACAAAATGACTTGCAGGGCTTTAAATAAAAAACTTTAATAAAATTTCACTCCCTTCGATTATTTGAACATGAAATACATACATGTATTTATAGGGAATAAAAAAGGGTACGTGGAGGGATAAGGGAGTTAGGGAGGATGGATAAGGGGCGAGAAAATAGGGAGGAAAGGAGGAATAAGGGGAACGAAAGAGAAGGAGAGAATATAGGAGAGGGGAGTTAAAAACAAAAATCTTGCCGACATACAATGTTGCCGACAATTTTCAATTGCTTTCACACTAAGGCCATAAATTTGTATATTTCTGGGCCACTTAGACTGTAACCCTCTTCACACTTGCAACATTCTCCCCCTTAAAGTTGAGAGGACTGACTACACAGTCTCTCAGCTTTATAAATTGAGCTTTAGCCATCGCTTTGGTGAAGATATCTGCGACGTTCTCCAAAGTGCGGCAAAATTTTAGCTCAACAATTTCATGCTCCACCATGTCTCGGATGAAGTGGTACTTCATATCAAAATGTTTCGTTCTGCTATGGTGGATCGGATTGTATGCCAACTGAATGGCACTGATGTTGTCACAGTAGATTCTGGTTGGACCACTTTGCTGCTCTCCAATCTCTTCCAACACTTTTCTTAGCCATAGGGCTTGAGTACTAGCATAGGTGACTGCTATATACTCAGCTTCTATAGAAGACAAAGCTACCACAGTTTGCTTTTTGGAGCTCCATGTTATTAGTCCTGATCCCAGACTAAAATAGTTCCCTGAAGTTGATTTTTTGTCATCAATATTGCTGCCCCAATCACTATCACTGAATCCTACAAGCTTGATAGTGTTACATTTATGGTATTGGATTCCAAAATCCAATGTACCCTTCACATATCTGAGAATTCTTTTAGCTGCCTGCAAATGCAGTTCAGATGGGCTAGCCATAAATCGAGAGACAAGAGAAACAACATACTGAATATCGGGTCTGGTGTTGGCGAGAAACATCAAGCTCCCAACCATACTCCTGAAAGTGGTCACGTCAACTTTCGATGCTCCATCATCTTTGCTCAATTGGATCCCATGTCCAACTGGAGTTGCAACTGGTTTACAATGTTCCATAGCAAACTTCTTGATCATGTCCCGAGCATACTTATGTTGATAGATGAAGATCCTTGTATCTGACTGATGAACTTCCAATCCAAGGAAGTAGTGCATTAAGCCGAGATCCTTCATCTCAAACTGTTTCATCATGGAGCGCTTGAACTCCATATTCATTTTTTCATTACTACCCATGAATATGAGATCATCCACATACAAGCAAACTATGAGGATGTCATTACCTTGCTTCAGGTAGTAAAGGGTGGGTTCATTTCTGCTTCTGGTGAACCCAAAATCTTTAAAGTACCCATCAATGCATGAGTACCAAGCTCGTGATGCCTGCTTGAGGCCATAGAGTGCCTTTTTCAGTCTGTAAACAAGGTGCTCTTTACCTTGCTCTTGAAATCCTTGAGGTTGCTCAACATACACTTCCTCTATCAAGTACCCATTGAGAAAGGCACTCTTCACATCCATGTGTTGGATTTTCCAACCCTTGTGAGCAGCTAAAGCAAGAACTATTCTGATGGTCTCCTGTCTGGCTATAGGAGCAAATGTCTCCTCATAATCAATACCATACTTCTGTGTAAATCCTTTTGCAACCAATCTTGCTTTGTGCCTTTCAATGCTTCCATCAGCATTGAATTTGGTCTTGAAGACCCATTTACATCCAACACATTTCTTGCCTTTAGGAAGCTTTACCAGCTCCCAAGTGTCATTGTTTTTTATAGAGGTTATCTCCTCTTTCATGGCATCTTGCCAAATTTTTTGAGTACATGCCTTCTCATAACTAGAAGGTTCAAGTTGTGCACTAGTTAACAAGGCATAGTTAACTACATCTCCCCGAGGTTCAATTGGGAGTCATCATCACCATACAAATGCATATTTTCAAGTCTTTGTAAAACAGAACTCATCTCACTAGCTTGACTTCTAGTATACCTTCTTTGAAAATTTTTATCCAACATCTGATAAGATGGATGATGTTGGAGAGTTCTCTTACCTCTGGATGGAGAATCAATATCCATTGGTGAGGAACTAACTGACCTTTGTGGAGAAGGACTTGGTGAAGAAGATGATGAACTGGATGTAGAATGTCTTCTTGGGCTTGGAGGAGGAGACTTCTTGCCTTTCTGTGGTGCCTGTTGAATTTGTGAAGAACCTGCATCATGAGATTCAACATCACTATAAATTTGGGGATGTCCCCATTCTCCCCCTTCATCAAAAATCACATCCCTGGAAAGTATTATCTTTCGAGTCCTAGGATTGTAGAGTCTGTAAGCTTTTGTGTTCTCACAGTACCCTACAAAAATGCATGCTTGACTCTTAGGATCGAGCTTCTTCCTCTGTTCATCAGGAATGTGTGAGTAAGCCGGTGAACCAAACACTCTGAAATGCTTGACATTCGGTTTCTTACCATACCATGCTTGGTAAGGAGTTTTCCCTTTCAAACTTGAAGTAGGACTCCTATTCAAAATATACACACTGGTCCTGGCTGCATCTGCCCAATACATATTGCTCAAATGCTTCGTCTGAAGCATAGATCTTGCCATCTCTACAATGGTGCGGTTTTTCCTTTCAGCCACACCATTCTGCTGTGGAGTATAGGCAGCAGTGAACTGCCTCTTTATGCCATGTTCTTTACAAAAATTCAAAAATTCATTAGAGGAGTATTCTCCTCCTTTATCTGATCTGAGACACTTAACAAAATATCCACTCTCATTTTCAACTCTTGCTTTAAAATCTATGAAGCAATCAAATGCCTCATCTTTATGCTTCAAAAAATATATCCAACACATTCTTGAAAAATCATCAATGAAAAGAAGAAAGTAAGAGTTGTTACCAATGCTCTTGGTCTGCATCGGACCACAGATGTCCGAGTGCACTAGCTGGAGTGGATAACTGGCCCGCCATGCTTGTCCATGAGGAAATTTGGTTCTAGCATGCTTGCCCAAGGCACAACCTTCATAGACTTCCTTATTGTCCTGAACTTTAGGAAGTCCGGTCACCATCGCTTGAGAAGTTAACATCTTCAAACTGGCTGAATTCAAATGACCATATCTCAAGTGCCACAACACACTTGGATTTGCAATAGCAACATTTACTAATTGATCTCCTCCTGGTTGGCCAAAATTTAAAGGAAATAACTTGTTCCTTGTCATTGGCACTTGAGTAATGATTCTATCACTATTACTCTTATCAAAAATGGTACATTTACCCTCATCAAATAGCAACTTATAGTTTTTCTCTAACATTTGACCAACACTTAAAATATTGTGTTGGAGATGAGGTGTGTAATAGATATCACTTACTTGTTTCATGCCTTCTTTTGTTGGAACCTCCATGGCTCCAATGCCTTCAACCGCCAATGACTTGTCATCTCCCAATTTGATGTTGGATTTGTAGGAAGAATCCAGAGTAGCAAAGAGTTCTTCTTTGCCACTCATATGATTTGAACACCCAGTGTCCAAGATCCAGGTGTCATTCAAGTTCTGATCTGACTTGCCATATGAGAGAAAGAGATTTGAGGTCCCTTCCTCTTCTCCAAAATTGCCATACTGACTACTCTGGTTGCTGCTCCCTTGTGAAGATTTTGACCAGCAGTCACGAGCAAAGTGGCCAAGTTTACCACAATTGTAGCAAGCTTGTTTTGACTTGTCACTTCCTTTTCCTCGTCTTGGATGCTTCCCTCTGTTCTGCTGTCCACCTCTATTCTGACCTCCACCTCTGTTTGAAGATCCTCCTCTGTTAGGAGTTCCACCTCGTGGACTATTCCTACCTCTACCTCTATGTTGACCTCTACCACGACCTCTGCCTTGTCCTTTTCCTTCTTGTGAAGCGAAGGCTTTGTCATCGCCTCCATGGCTAGTGGAAGAAGATTCTTGCAATCTCTCTTCATGTGAAAGAAGAGAACCAATTAGTGCATCAAAGGAAAGTGCAGTCAAATATTTTGACTCTTCAATAATGATTGCTACATGATTCCATTTAGGAAGAAGTGTTCGCAACACTTTCTTCACTACAACTTCTGGTTTAATCTCTTCACCTAGAGTGACCATTTTATCTACTACGACTTTGACTCACACGCAGTAGTCTCCTACTTTCTCATTCTCTTGCATTCTGAGATTTTCAAAATCTCTTTTCAGAGTTTGAAGCCTGACCTACTTCACTTGATCACTCCCTTGAAAACTTTCCTTTAAAGCCTTCCAAGCATCTTGAGCTGTTATACAGGATGCTATTCTAGGAAATATGCTTTTATCTAGGGCTGCTTGTAAATGATATAGGGCAAAGGAATTATTTTTTTGGGCTTCTTTCTTGGCTTTTCTATCGGCAGCACTTAAGGTAGACCAGTCAGTAGGAGAAGGTTCTGTGTAACCCTCTTCAACTATTTCCCATAAACCTTTACCAATCAACATAGTTTTCATCTTTATTGACCAGTATTCATAATCACTACCATTAAATTCAGGAATTGGGAGATTCGAATTTGAAGCCATTTCTACTACTTGAAAGCAAACTTTGATTTGACTAAAAAATAGGAAGTACAAAGCAAAGTAATTACAAGTTCAAATCAAATCTAGATTTCTTAACTCTCTCACTGATTTCTTGTTCTTCTTCTTGAGGATTGCCCAGTACTGGAGGCCCAAAATTATCTGCAATGGAATCCTCATCGTCACTGATGACAACAATTTTAGGAGCTACTGGCTCGGCCTATGCTAGCTCAGGTTCTACTGACTCAGGCTCTGGCTCTGGCTCTGGTGAGCGAGGGGTATAGCTCTCACTGGATTGTTCCTCAGGCTCAAATGCAACTGAATCGGACTCCTCCACTCGTTGTCCGAATATATTGTCTTCTGAGTCAGCCTCGTAACCAGAATCTGGATTCCTTTGGTGGGCTATAACAGAATTCTGTAGTTGACTGAATACGACATGCAGTCCATCTCGTCGAACTCATTCATCAAAAGCTTCAGCAGTTTCTCTCCGTAGTAGAGAGCACAAAGCATGGTAACATCCGGTAGATCTGATCATCTACTCATCAAGGCAAAAATAAAACTTCGTTAGAGCTTCTGAGGTTACAATTTTTGCTCTTTTACAGCCGCTGAGGCTATTACACAAAAATTTTAGCCTTGAATGGGGTTCCAAGGGGCTAAACGGGCGCTCCGGAAGGCTTCCCGTCACTATTATGCTCCCCCTTTTTACAAAGATAGCCCTTTTAAAGTTTTCAATTTTTTTATAAAGTTTTCATAAAAAATTTAATAATTTTTTTTTATATCCTTCATTAGTTTTTTTTTTTTTAAATTGAAGAATATAATTTTAAAACCATTAAATTAATTAAAAACTTAAAAAAAATCTTAAAATTTTTAACAAAAAACCTTTGTTTTGGAGTGGAGGGGAATCGATCCCCAGACCTGCCACTAGGTAAAGTCTTCGCGGTGGGTGTTCAACCAGCCCGTCTACTCCTTCGGACGGGAACAAAGGTGGGTAGCCTTTTATTTAAATCCTTTTCCACCAAGAAACAAGGAAAAAAATTAGCGCCTCGGTGGGTTTCGAACCCGAGACTTTGTGGCAGTTATCCGATGCCTTCACCATGCGCGCTACGTGCTACGTTGAGACCAGACATGGGAAATGACAATAAAATAATCATGCATGAAATTTTTTGTTAAAAAAATAAATTGTTTTGTCCCACATGCATCAGGACGGGGACTTCAATAGTGTTTATATACGTGAACAATCATGTTATAAACCGATTGCCTTTGGGCAATCAAAGCTGCTACCTTTTTCCCTTGCCGACGAATCACTCTCCGCCACGTGTCCGTCACCTGTTGTCCACGTCACTGCCACCTGGCGCCTCGGGATTCGTGCCCAGGTCCTGTTGGCTGCCACCTCAGCCCTGCTGGCTATCCACCTCAGCTTGCCACGTGCTATCCACGTCAGCCCTGCTGGTTGTCCACCTTAGCTTGGTCTAGCCTCAAAATGCGTTCCTCAGTCTGCCTCGTTCCACATGTCTCGAAATGCATGCGAGCTCCGTGCTCTCCACGATCGTCGAACCCAAAGTCTCTGGCCGCCTCCGCTTTGGCTCTGATACCAGTGACTGATAGAGTCAAAGGTGGTGGGCTCACAATTTAATAAAAAACAAAAATTACACTTTGCAGACCTTAAACAAAATGACTTGCAGGGCTTTAAATAAAAAAACTTTAATAAAATTTCACTCCCTTCGATTATTTGAACATGAAATACATACATGTATTTATAGGGAATAAAAAAGGGTACGTGGAGGGATAAGGGAGTTAGGGAGGATGGATAAGGGGCGAGAAAATAGGGAGGAAAGGAGGAATAAGGGGAACAAAAGAGAAGGAGAGAATATAGGAGAGGGGAGTTAAAAACAAAAATCTTGCCGACATACAATGTTGCCGATAATTTTCAATTGCTTTCACACTAAGGCCATAAATTTGTATATTTTTGGGCCACTTAGACTGTAACCCTCTTCACACTTGCAACAATTACTTACCAAGGCTCTCCTTTGGCCTTGTTTCAATGGATTCATGCTCAATAGTTTTTTAAGAAGGGAATTGCTACCATTTTTTATTTCTTCTATTCTCATACCAATGACTGGATTCCTTGGGAGGTTTTCAGATGGCTTCATAATTTAAAACTAGAAGATAAGGCCATGTATGATACTGTGTTAGATAGCATGCCCTTCTCTTTTTGGTCAAAAATTACCATGTATTTCCAAAAACCTTGGGGGTTAGACTGGACTTATCTTGTTAATCTAGTACAAGGTCCATTTGCGATATTTCATGCTTTCTTTGCACTTCTCCATGATGGGTAAGTTGAACGAGCATTGAGACTTAATCTCTAGGACTTCACAGTGGAAATTGTATTTTGACATGGTCTAGTCCTCTTATCTTTAGCCAAAGATGGTTTTTCTTTCTTGGAGTCTGATTTTTTAAGGTTTTCCTATGGGGCAATGGCTGAAATACTTAGGCATGGATAATCCCAAATGCTATTTTTGTAATTAATCTAAATATTGCACTCATGTTTTCTAGGTCATGTCGTAAAGCTCAAATGACTTGGAAGTTGCTAGAATCTTTCTTTCAACCTTATATGGCCACTTCTTCTTCTTGGCCACATTCCCTGCTAGGTGATGCTTCTGATTTTTCTATCCCTCCTGTGCCTATCTGGAATATTTTTAGAGTCAATATTCTTTTTCACTTATGGAAGACCAAAAACAATATAGCTTTTTCCAGAGACATTAATTCCTTTTTTTAGTTGATAAGTATGCTATATTTTTTGACTCTTGGCTTCAGATATAGGTTCAAGTGGAAAACATTTATATTGAAATTCAGTACCTGAGGACTCCCCTAGACCATTGAGCCAATGCACCATGCACTATCAGTCGGGTCCCTCCGGATTTTACGCCACATTGTCATGCTAGCTTTCACTCTCCATATCATCAGGAACGTAGGGCATTGCTATAGGTGGGGAGACACTAGTCTCAACCTCTGTTGGTGACCAAATACCATTATTCTAATGGTGTTGGTAATTCACGGCTGGTGAGTGGATGGGATGTCCATCCAGAACCTTCACACTAGGTTGTGGGTTGAGGATATGCGGTCGTGGCGGTGCTAGTTAATGCTCTGGGTTGCACGATGATGGCCAAACCCCCTGCCCCCAAGATATAAGTGCACAAGAGGTTAATGACATTGTTGATATGGGTGGTACTGACACTAATAATAATGGTTGGGATTCTCCTATTATCGCCTCTCCTTGGCACCATGATGACAATGTGCACAATTTTGTCCCCCTTTGATGCCTGGAAATGATTTATGTTTTATGGATGCATGCTTTTCTTTGATTTTTGTTTAAGAAGATGATTTTAATTCCCTATTTTTTGTGTTATCTAGCTAAAGTCTTTGTATCTACTATTTGGTTACGGTTAGAGTGATTTTTGGAACCTACTAGGGTGTGCCTATCCACCCACTTTTTATATGATTAAGTTCTATTTTTAATATAACATAACGTATTTCATTAAAAAAAGTATACAGTCTTATTCTTATTTTATTAAAAATTAAAATTCTAAAAAACAAATTTAAATATACTCAAATAACAATAATAAATAAAATCAACAACTACTTTAATTGTAAAAATATAATATACCATTAAAGCTATAAGATTCTCACCTTTAAAGTCTAGTAAGAAGCTCTGAAAGTCTTATAATAACACACTCACATAATAATAATGCAGAATGAAATTGCCCTCTATTTTCCAACTTTTATACGCACCCTCCAAGTTTCGAGCTGCAAGCGTCATGGCTTATGGCAAATCTTTTAATAAGATACTAAGCTTCTGGAAGCCACCTTTGTGTCGCTTCCATTCACTGGCCGAACTGACAAAAATATATATTAAAACCTATCTTAATATAAATTGAACCGGGTCAACCGGCGCATGGATTCCGAATCTATTAATAAGAATATGAAATGAACATTAATTCCAATTTAAACAGGTGCATAAATTCTGCATAGTATTTCTTAGTAGGGCTGTGCAACTCACTGGTGCCGACCAATTCACGAAGATGGCCCACTAAGGTTGCAAAGAAAGTCGAAATCCAACTCAGACAGTGATCCCACAACGTGGCACCAAGCCTTTCCAATTTAATAGGAGCATGTGGGGTCGAGGTCCAAATCGTTGATTGAGCAAGAGTTACACTATCTACTCAGATATAGGCTGTGCCAAATTTAGAGGTTTCGAGCGTCAGCACAGCTCAAGTATTGTCAGGTCAAATATGACGTAAAAAAACCGTTATATTTATGTTTACGTTCACCATTATCTTCAGAAAACCGTTATATTTAATGTAGTATATTAACTTATTCTTTGGCTTGTCGTTAAACTGCTTGGCAAGAAGACTAGTAACGGGGAAACATTACTTCAATTTCACTCAATGGTCATGGCCATTTCCAGCCGCCAGATTTACCACCTGGGCAGGTTCTATTAACAGTAACCGGTTCGTTGTGTACAAGTGTTCGCCCGGCGCAGTCAAGTCCACTCTCCGGGAGTCGGATCATGTTGAATACACAGTCAAACATATAACGAACACGGCACGATGTTTCTGAACAGACACAACGAGAACGCAAAGAAAATAACTTGACAGCATGCCAACTTGCCAAAGCGACAAACATTTCAATTCATGCAACCCATGACCCACGCAATGTTACTGTTTTACTTTTGCCTCCACCGGGCACCTTCGTGGAAGCGATTATGCTGGATACGCCGATCTCCAATCGTGTAACTCAAGTTACCACTGTTGACTATTTATTGATATATTTTCATCTATAAATCTTACCCTTTACAATTATAAATACTAGCAATGGGGGGTTTCATTCCAAGTTTTACCCTCTACCTATGATTTCATTTCCTGGGTTGTTAGCAGTGTTATCTATGCATTGATATGTTTTCATCTATAAATCTTACCCTTCACAATTCTGAATCCTAGCCGTGAGGGATTTCAGGGCAAGTTTTATCCTCTGTACCTAGATTTAATTTCCTGGGTTGTCGGTTTCTTGGGGTTCGACAGTTGTCGTTCGACCCCATATTCCGTGTAAGTCATCTGCAGTTACTTATAGGTATTTAAGCGTTATGAGCTCTTTCGTCTCAGGCAGTTGTCGCAGCTTATCAGAATAGAATGGACTTCAAATTTTATAAAGCGTGCTGCTATTTCATTCTTAAACATTATTTGCTGGTGCCAGCAGATTTTGACTTCAACAACGACGCCCATGTGGAAACTACACCTCCTACCATTGATAACACGGTGATTCGTTTGCCTGGTTCTGCTCCATCAGCTGATTATGTTTCACCTGACATATCACAGCAATCAACTCATGTGATCACCAGAGATGACCCTCTATCTCATCTCTATCTCAAATTGAAAACGGCACCTCACAGCAGACGTCCCGGGAGGAAGTTGACCTCAAGACACAGATTAAAGATGTTTTTAAGGAAAAGTGGAAATGCATCGATTTTACAATGGCTTTAATAGGAATCTCCTTCACATTTTATGGGACGGATTTTGGGACACGTAACGTATTTAATCCCGTATTAGTTGAGATATCGGTAATGGTTGTATGTGTAATTGTTGGAGCTATGTTTTGCACTGAGTTTAAGAAAATTAAGTTGGAACGACGACTAAGGTTGATGTTTAGTGAAAATCATTATCATTATCAAAGCCCCACTGTGAAAAAGGCCAAGCCGATTGGATCGGCTGCAAGGCCTGAGAAGGCACGTGTGTCAAATTAGCATGGTGTTGACACTTCACGCACTTCTTTACATATGCACAACAATCTCGCTCTAAAGATGGCCAATAATAGCCCATGCGAAGAATGCGCTTTGCGATGGCCATACCGCTGAAGTGGCCACCACATGTACCATCGTGTGCTTGGGTGATCGCCCAAGCGGACTCTTGCTGGTCCAAGCAACGGAGGAGGATTCCTTCATAGCTCCGATGATACAAAATGTCTCCTAACAAGACATGTTTTGCCGCTTTCTATTTAAATGATCTTTTCGCGGCTTGTGTCAATCCAAGGGGGAGGTTACCTAACTTGAGGTAATCCCTTATGGGTGTGTACCAATCCTTCTGATCAAAAACCTCGATGGTATGAACGGCCAATCCCTCTTGAAGTTCATCCCTAGCAAAAGCTGAGCGGGAAAGAACTTGTAAAAATAGCGTTGTGTTGCTATTAAGAGGGGTCGGGGAGAACAAGGACCCCTAGTTGGCTCTGAGTCAGACAATCATGGATTCGAGAGAACCTATCCTGAGATGGTTCAATCTGGATCAAGTGGATTCCTGGTGTTAGGTCAGAGCTTGCACGCTCCATCGTGGATTGTGATAATGTTTTAACCTGAATGGTTGTCATTTCACCGGAAGGGTCTTGCGGGATTAGTGACCCCAAGGAGGCCATAGTATCCGCAAAATGATTCGATGATCGAGGGAGTGCCTCGATGTCATACCATTCAAGTTGTGCCAAGAATTTGTCCACAAGGGCTTTGTAGGCCTGCAGAACTGGACATTTACATTGGAATATCCCCTTTACTTGATTGACAATCAACAACGAATCACCAAAGATGTTTAAACGTTTAATGTTCATGGTGATTGCTATCTGAAGACCTATGAGCAAGGCTTCGTATTCTGCATTGTTGTTGGTGCACGAGAAGTCTAATTTAAATGACAGAGGCATTGGAGCCCCTTGTGGAGTGAAGAATACAATTCCCGTGCCACCTCCTTGCTCACATTTAGAACCATCAAAGAATAAGGTCATGTCAGCCTGTGACTCAGGCTCATCAGAATTTGGCGATTCTGAAACATGAAAAACCCCATCATTCGGTAGTTCTATGGTCAGAGGCTGATCGTCTTCAAGAGGAGCCTCTACCAGTTGATCGGCGATGACTTGACCTTTTATGGATTTCTGTCCAATGAATTCTATGTCAAACTCCATCAACAACATGATCCATTTCGCCGTGCGGCTACTATGATAAGTATGACTCATCATGTATCGCAATGGATTCTCCTTAGACACAACATACGTCGTATTGTTGAGCATGTAGTGGCATAGCTTTTTGGTAGCAAACACCACTGCCAAGCAGAGCTTCTCAACGTATGCATAGTTAAGTTCATAACTGACCAAGGTGCGGCTAAGATAGTAAGTAGCCTGTTCTTTGTGTAGTTCATTTTTCTGGGACAGCATGGCACCCAATGCCACCTCAGTAGCTGAGATGTATAAGTAGAATGACACTCCTGGTCTAGGTGGTGCCAATACTGGCGATGAAGCCAAGTATTGTTTAATGTCATCAAAGGCTGATTGGCACTCGTCATCCCAGTGAAATGTTACCCCCTTGTGCAATAATTTATTCATGGGTCGGCACTTGTCAGATAGCTGTGCTATGAAGCGCTTGATCGACGCGACCTTTCCCTGCAGACTCTTGAGCTGCTTGATGGTAGTTGGGGGAAGCATTTCAAGGATTGCCTTGACTTTGTGTGGGTCTACCTCGATTCCTCATTTAGAGACTATGTAACCCAAGAGCTTTCCAGATGTGATGCCAAATACGCACTTCTTGGGGTTTAGTCTGACCTTATGCTCCATGAGGCGATCGAGGATCTTGCTTAAGTCATCGAGATGATCTGGGCACAAAAGAGATTTGGCCAACAAATCATCCATGTAATCCTCCAAAGTTTTGTGCATGTAATCATGGAAGATGTACGTCATGGCACGTTGGTAGGTGGCGCCAACGTTTTTAAGGCCAAAAGGCATGACCTTATAGCAAAATGTCCCCCAAGGCATTGTGAATGCCATTTTTAGTTGGTCCTCGGGATTGATACGAATTTGATTGTATCCCGAGAAACCATCCATGAGGGAAAGCATTTCGTGGCCCATTGTAGCATCTACCAATGCGTCGATGCTCGGCAAGGGAAAATCATCCTTAGGACTCGCTTTGTTTAGATCTCAAAAATTGGTGCATATGCGAATCCTCCCGTCGAGCTTCTTGATGGGAACCATGTTAGACAACCATGGTGGGTAATCCATGCAGATGACAAACTGTGCATCCAACAACTTTTGTAGCTCATATTTGACCATTAAGGCCACTGTTGGGTGCATCTTACGTAGTTTTTGCTTTACTGGCTTGACTTTCGGATCAAGCATTAGATTATGCATGACTAGCTATGGGTCTAGTCCCGACATGTCTTTGTATGACCATGCAAAAACCTCCTTCTTCTCTTTGAGAAGGGCAATGTAGTCGGCTTGCTCTTCGGGGGATAGACTTACCCCCAGCTTGATGATTTGCAAATTCACTGGATCTGATCCGATGTCTACGTCAATCGTCTCCTCGACCGACATGTGGGACCCGTCCTCCAACTGGTGTGGAGTTGGGATCAAGTGGATATCATTTGCTGAATTTAGATCATCGTTTGGAACATCAGGTTCCTCTTCAGCATGGAAGACATCCTGAGTCTATCCTGGGGTGAAATGGAACATCCCTCCACAAGGCCAGTACTCTGATGGGGATGGCGGTGTGTCAGCGCGATCCCAGTCGATAGCATCTAGGTCTAGATACAATGACCATGTCGGGTCGGCTGGATCATGGATGGGGGCGGTTAGATCAATGGAGATCATGTTGATGAAATGATTGTGGTCTCCATTACCATGGGTGTTGTAACTCGGACATCCTAGATGATCTTTGTGCTCCGGATCTGGCTCTGTGGGTACTGGCACAAATGGATCGGCCCTATGCATGGATACGTAGACAGGGTCCGCCCTAGGCACTGATGGTTTGATAGGGTCTCCAGGCGGAAGATGCTCTCTGTGTACCTGGAGTGGTGGGTGCAGTAATTGCTATAACTGCGCTTGGTTTAAGTGCCACCTATGCCTTGGCCCTATGTGTAGGTGTTCAAACATGTCATCTATGTCCAAGGGATATTGTTGTTGTCGCATATGATTGAGATAGGCCATCTCGGTTTCATCTTCGTAATCACTGTCAGAGATCCAAAGGCCTTCGTTGGCTCCAACAGTGGTTTGCGACATATGAGGCTCATCTTGTTCGAGCAAATTAATGTGGTCCCATCGAGGTTGTTCCGCTCTCTATGGGGGGACCTGATTCTCTTGAGGTGGCATATGCTCAAATGGAGCATCCAAAGGGAACATTGTCAGGAAGCTCTCCTGATCATCATCCATGGGATATACTTGTGAATGATTGCTATCAGACTCGAAAGGATCCCAAGGTGCTACCTCGTACTCCGACTCATCCTCTCGAAGACCCTTCTTGGTCTTGTCCATATCCCTCTTGTGGGTGAGTCCTTGAATTTTCTCCCTGTTCGATCGAAGGGAAAGGGTTGTTATGGTCAACAAGGTTGGTTGTTAGCAATGGGAGATAATCTCCCAATGTATATGTTGTGTTAGGATTGGCATATGGATCTAATGCCAACCCATCCTTGTTGCCTATCCCTAGGCCTTGCATGTTCTCCACCAAGATGTCTAGGGGCAAGGGGTGGTTGAACCCTACTCCTGACTTGTCATACGACATTTGATATCTCGGTTGGCAAAGAACACGCACTCCTTGCTCATACCTGCCCAACCCATATCCATGCCAATTGCATTGGCCAAGATATCTTAAAGCAAAATCAGGGTTGGACAGATAGTTGACGTCCTCTACAAAGGGCTCTTCATCTTCATCTTCTTGCATACAAGTTTCAACGCCATTATCCAGGCCCCCATAAACAAAGTTTGTCTGATTGGGTGGGTAGCCTAAAGGAACCACAGAGCCGATGGGGAGTCGAGGCCTCCCCATGTCCTGCATGGACTCAAGTGTGGGCGTTGCTACAATGTTCCTCACTAGATACTCCCCTAGGCCCATGTTGGCCATTTCAACGGTGACCGTTGGTGGTTGAGGGGGAGCGAATGGGAGTCCTTCCTGAGTCCACTCCATGTGGGGCGAACTAGGCATCTCGACTTCCATTCTGCTAGGCATCTCTTCTATCGAGATGGTTGAGACTAGAGGTGGTTCCTCTTCTAGGGGTTTCTTTCCCTTGTCCTTGGATGTGGCCACCGTAGGTGGCATCGTTGTTGAAGGACTAGCGGAGGAAGATGGACCCGACTGAGGACTCGACGGATTAATCAATGGAGATGCCTACGAAATCGGACCCTGTTGAGATGGATTCAACTAAAAATCCAAATGTGTTGATGGAAGAGTCGATTGCGGCATGAATTGCACTGTATTGCAGTATTTGAAGGGCTCCAAGTCTATCGGGACTACATGCACCTATCCTTCAAATGTATACTTTAGGCACTGATGAGCTATTGAAGGGACACACTTCATGTCCCTAATCCAAGGCCGGCCCAACAAGATATTATAAGCCATCTCACCTTCCAAGATGTGGCACAATGTATGAATAGTCTTTTGTCCCACTTGGATAGGTAGGACAATTGTGCCAACTATCGAGCAGATTGCATCATTGAATGCTCGCAGTGTATAAGTGGAGGCCACGATGTGAGATGCTGGCAACTTCAAATGTTTCAGTGCTGCTGTAGTGATGATATTACTGGACGAGCCAGTGTCCACCAACACCCTCTTATACGGAATCCCGTTGACCCATGCAATAACGTGCAGGGGTGGATCCGCCACATCACCAGTCACTATTTTCAATTCATCTTCTCTAAAGGTGATGACTGGTTCTGTACATTGTTTTACATGTCCCACAAAGTTGTTGAAAGAGTTCGCTTCATGGGGCTGCAGCTCGATGGCCTTTAAAATCTCCATTAGAGCCTCTCGATGGGGCGCTGATTGTTGAATGAGCTCGTATATGGAGAGCCTAGCCGACGTGGTCCTTAGACTTTGGGTAAGTCTAGTCCGAATCGTGGCCACTGGTCTAGGCGGGGGAAGTTGCGTAGGGTGTTGTTGAGTTTGTGACGTCGATGGAACCTCTCTTGTGGCTGCCATGGGGGCAGCTCCTGGGTATCTCTTGTTCCTAGTCACTATGCTTATCATCCCTACATACCCTTGCATGGGGCAATTCTGTTGCACCTCATTGACTTGAAGAGGTTTTGCCTGTGCCTCATGGGTAGGCAAGGGGTCTCTGAAGACTCCCATATGTTGGTTGTTTGGCGCTACGGGGTTGTCCACTGCCAATGTCTTGTTGTCGATTAGGTCTTGTACCAAACCTTTGAACTTCCAACATGCATTAAGATCATGTCCCTTACGCCTGTGGAACCTACAGTACAAGTCCTCTCGGTACCCCTTAGGCTTCGGTGCATTGGGGTCTATAGTTTGAATCTCTGGAAGGTTGATCAAGTTTGCCATTGACAAGCGGTCAAACAGAGAGTCCCTGGACTCTGTGTAAGGAGTAAATTGTCGCCTAGGGTGACGCTACTGATTTTGTTCCTGCCTTTGGTTTTCTCTCTCATAGTTGTTAGGAGGCACCACCTGATAGTTAGCCTTTTGAGGTTGTGTTGCTTGTGCAGGCTTAGGGACGTTGATAGCAACCTGATTAACCATAGCGGGTTTCGGTTGCGTGGTCCCTATTTTAGTGTTCTTGGTCCATTCTTTCTTCTTAGGTTTGGCGATCTCACCATCCTGTATCTTAATCTCCTCAATGATTCTGGCTTGCACCAGAGCTTCCTCTAAACTGGCATATTTCTGTAGCTGCAATAGCATGGAGATCGATCTCAAATAGCTTTTTGAGAACATTTGGGTCAGGTCTGACATGGGAGGGAGGTAAGGCAGCTTTGAAAGCAACGTCCTCCACCGGTTCCCGTATGCCACCATGGTTTCTTCCTCATACTTCCTGAGGCTAGCTAGGTCACTTAATGACACCTTTTTCTTAGTGTTGAAGGTGAAGCATTCGAGGAACGCGTCCACTAGCTGATCCAAGTTACTGATGCTATGTTTCGGTAATTGGGTGAACCAATCCGAGGCAGGGCCTACGAATGTGGTTATAAATGTTCTTAATAACAAAGCATCATTGTCCTGAATACCAAAGCACTGGCTCAGGAATCTAGTCACATGCTCTTGGGCATCCTCCTCCCCTCTAAAGAGTGCCAACTGGGGTAGTTTAAAGTGTTTCGGGTATGGAGGTGCCGACACTGACGGATGCACAGGATGACTACGGAGTTGGCGTAAAGTGGGATTTTGGGGCCCAAAAGTCTTGATCTCCATAGACTCTAAGCGCTCTAGCAGCGCTTTATATGCATCAGAGGATTTAATTTCTTCCTCCTTAGTTTGCTCCCATTGTGGGTTGCGGGGAACTTGAGGCCTATTGAGAGGTAGCTGGATAGCACCCCCTCTGCCTTGGTAGAGCATTTCAGCCCACTCTTCTTCTTGTTCATACTCCTCATAGGCTTCTTGAGGAGTGCCTGGCCGAGACCTATACACATGGGTGGGTGCCCACGGAGGGTGCCCATCATTGTTTCTGGGAGTGGCCTCCCGCTCAGGTCTAGGAGGTCTCGGAGGCAATACTTGATAAGGTCGCATGGACCTGTCTCGTACCAAGGGGTTATGCCTCTCATACACTTCTACTTTATGCATGCGAGGGATTGGAACCTTCGCAGGCACATTGTTATGAAGCAATTCGGTTGTCTGACGTTGAATGCGCTCTTTGCTAAGGCGATACAGATGCTCTAACTATTCTTGATCTTGCCTGAGCTACATGATTTGCGCTTGGCGGGTGGCATGTCTGGAAAATGCCAAGTCAATTTGTTCCATCGTCTCTTGTTTAGGAAGCCTAGATGCCTCTCCTACATGTCTATCTCGGTCGTGGTGATCCGAGACCCCTATGGGTTGCTTTCCTCTATCGAGGTTAGCTGCATTAACTCGAGGCTGTAGCCTCAATGGGTGATCCTGATACATGGCAGGCATGGAGGTACATCGCTCCCATGCTGTGTACTACTCTTGAGGAACATGGTAATCTTCCTCATCCTCTCTTTCATATGCATGCAAAGTGCGGGTAGAATTGTCTTGCCCTGTCTGGAAAGCTTGATACTCTAGATTTGGTCTAGTGTTTCTAACAGTAATCTGGGGTAGAGGAGGGATGACGAAATCATGTGGCCCCTCCTTCTGGACCCTCTGTTGTTCTAACACTTCATCACTAGGCCACTCATAACGAGCATCTAAGGGAGGTCTCCTGTCTATGTTGAGTGCTACGTGTAGGTTCTCTTCTTGAAAGGACCTATGCTGAGTGGGGGTGCCCCTCAAAGAGGTGCCTCTATAGTCCTATTCTGTTATGGCATGATGTGGACTATCTTGTGTGTCAGGCCACCAAGGCGGGATGACCAAGTCCTCAGGACTATATCGGAGGTGACTTGTCCCCCTTGGTGCACTTTCTGCAGCGCTTGCCCATGATTGGGCTCGGCTACGAGTGTACACCATGGTGATGCTTACCTAAAGATGCGTAGATTTTTATCTTTTTTAGGATTTCTTATGCTACACTAAATAGGAAATATCACACACACAAACAATGATTATCTCGTTTAACGATTAAAAGTGTGCCCTAAACCTGGTTCAGTGTGTTTTTGATGTTCGTTTTGAAAGTTTGTGGAAAGAACGTTTAAATGCAAAATGATGGCTCTTATGACTCCCAAAAAATGGTCGCCCCTTCGATATACCATTGCCAGACCGATATACCAACCTCTCTATATACCCGCCCTTACGTGAGGGAAACTATTGGTACGTGAGAGCAGATGGTACGTGGAACATAGGCGGTACGGAAGGGGAATCGCTCTGTTTATGACACCTACCATAGAAGACTTATCCTCATGCACTGGGAATCACCCCAGCTACACTTGGTCAGATTTCATCAGGATTTACGTCTAGCAATAGTCACGATCGGGGTAATGTATGCAGTATCTCAAGCCAAGGTGGTGATGAAATCCACCGTTGGTCTTGCTCAAGGGTTGGGGTTTTACGACCAACTCCTTGTTGTTTTAACTTACCACGTGGTGTGTGGGGTTCTTTTTAAGTTGCATAAATGAAGCAAACAAGCATTCAAACTCTCCTATGCAAGAAAATAACTAGAGAACAAACAACAAAATTTTGATAGAAGGTGTTTAAGACCTCTACCTCTTCTCTGCCCAAATCAGATGTCTCTGAATTTCTGCTCTGAAATAGTCTAGCGTTGGAAAACTTGGTACTTGTAAGCAAAAAACAAGCAAATTTAATCAGAAGGTTAATCTTAAAAATCAAGGGATAGAGGTCCCACCGTGATCACCACTGAAAGCACGAGGATATGGAAACAAAAAGGAATATGTTGAATACGATGCGTCTAAAACCAAACTTAACGCCAAAAGCCTATGTATTGAAAGAATGCATAAAAGGAAAGAACATGAGCGAATCGACACAAGATAAAAGCAATATGGAATAGGGTCCTCTTTATTGATGTGCTTTCAAAGTCGTGTTACAATACGTCTCCTTCCTTTTTAGGGGATAGGAGCGTTAAATATGTTTTTGATCACATCCATGATAGCAATCCTTCTTCCGCGTGCCCACATGTAAGATGGGCGGACCAAAACATCACCGCCACTTGTGTATATGATTTTTCACTCCTTCCTGCTCTTCTGATGTCGAAAACCTACGTTCAAAGAAACAGAAAATATTAGTAGCACCTGCAGATAGAATAAAGCATGTATTTCCCAAGGCCTACTGTCAGTATATGCATGAAAATATTAAAACGATAATCAAATGACCTCGGATCGACCTGAAATTTTAATAGAAGCATAAATATGTTACCAGGAAGCCACTGCAAAAGGAACAGTCTAGAAATTCCTCACATATTTGTATTCGCTCCAGGGTGGGACGAATAGACCTACAATAACTTGTCAGAAAGCACCCTCTTCAATGTCCTATCCAGAAAGCTCCAAATGACCTGAAAAGTTGGGGTTAGCTAATTGGGGGTGTTTTGGGAAGACCCAGAAGGTCATATTTCTCCAATTTGGCCTCTATCACCCAGATTTTTCTGGTGCCATCTGCAAGTTAGTAAAGGCGGGAAATGATAAAAACCTGGTCAAAATTGCTCAGAATGAAGTGAAATTTAAACTACAGCCTATTTAACAGATCTAGAATAAGATGCAAAAGAAAAATCAGAGAAATCTATCACATATTTCTAATCATCCCGGGGTGGGGCGAATAGGACTGTGATAGCTTGGGGGCGCCCGGGGGCAGAACGCCCACCGTTTGGGACTCTGTTTCGGCACCAATCCACTTGGGATGGGTCCAAAACTTCTTATGGGGTGTTTTCAACAAATTTTGTGGAATATTGTGGCCAAAAATTGGGTTTTGGGTCCGGATTCGTGCTTCCAATAATCACCCAATAACCTCCCTTTCGAATGAGAGATTAAGGATGTGAAAGGCACAAATCGCAAGTAGGTATGTAAATTGGCAGCACTTCATTGCTCAAATGCTCCTTCTCTGTATATATTTTGGGTGAGAAAACTCACCAATTTATAGACCTAGGGTCTCTTTGTTTGGAATGCGCATGCGAGGGCGCCACTTGAGTTGATTGTCCTATTTTGAGAGAAAAGATAATTCCCTGATTTAGAATCTCCTTGCATGAGGTCTCTAAAATAAAGACATGCATGACAGAAGTCTCTCTTCTTGATTTAAAGCTATTCCTCGCAATTGCATGGCCTGAAGCCTCAGTTAACTGGCGGACTTGTCGAGGTTTGACTTTTTGCCAGTCAAACTTGCTATTCGCCTCACCCTGGGGTGAATGCTGCTATTCGTCCCTGGGTGGGACGAATGCCAGTTTGTATTCATCCCGGGGTGGGACGAGCAGAGAGCAAGGTGCCAAAAAGGTGCCAAATTGACCTCTGACCTCCAAAACTACTTTTGGGAGTGGTTAGGACCACTGTTTAACCTCTGGGGGCTGCCCTAGGGGTTGTTTGTGTCAATGCGATCAGCGCTTGTTGTCACATAATCGGATTGGTGCTGTTTTGGTGTCTACAATGGTACTGACACTAATAATAATGGCTGGGATGCTCCTATTACCACATCTTCTTGGCGCCATGATGACAATGTGCACAATTTTATCCCCCTCTGATGTCTGGAAATGGTTTATGTTCTATGGATGCATGCTGTTCTTTAATTTTTGATAAAGAGGATGATTATAATTCCCTATTTTTTGTGTTAGCTAACTAAAGTCTTTGTATTTGCTATTTGGTTTCTCCTAACCGTATGCGGTTAGAGTGATTTTTGGGACCCTACAAGGGTGTGCCTATCCAACCACTTTTGTATGATTAAATTCTATTTTTAAAATAACATAACTTATTTCATTTAAAAAAAAGTATACACTCTTATTCTTATTTTATTAAAAATTAAAATTCTAGAGACAGATTTAAATATACTCAAATAACAATAATAAATAAAATCAACAACTACTTTAATTGTGAAAATATAATATAACATTAAAGCTATAAGATTCTCACCTTTCAAGTCTAGTAAGACAATCTTAAAGTCTTATAATAACACACTCAAATAATAATAATGCAGAATGAAATTGCCCTGTATTTTCCAACTTTTATACGCACCCTCCAAGTTTCGAGCTGCAAGCGTCATGGCTTATGGCATGTCTTTTAATAAGATACTAACTTTCTGGAAGCCACCTTTGTGTCGCTTCCATTCCTAGTCAGAGATTACTTGCCGAACTGACAAAAATATATATTAAAATCTATCTTAATATAAATTGAACCGGGTCAACCGGCGCATGGATTCCGAATCTATTAATAAGAATATGAAATGAATATTAATTCCAATTTAAACAGGTGCATAAATTCTGCATAGTATTTCTTTGTAGTGCTGTGCAACTCACTGGTGCCGACCAATTGACGAAAATGGTCCACTAAGGTTGCAAAGATAGTCGAAATCCAACTCAGACAGTGATCCCACAACGTGGCACCAAGCCTTTCCAATTTAATAGGAGCATGTGGGGTCGAGGTCCAAATCGTTGATTGAGCAAGAGTTACACTATCTACTCAGATATAGGCTGTGCCAAATTTAGAGGTTTCGAGCGTCAGCACAGCTCAAGTCATGTATTGTCAGGTCAAATATGACATAAAAAAACCGTTATATTTATGTTTACGTTCACCATTATCTTCGGAAAACCGTTATATTTAATGTAGTATATTAACTTATTCTTTGGCTTGTCGTTAAACTACTTGTCTTTAAGCAAGAAGACTAGTAACGGGGAAACATTACTTCAATTTCACTAAATGGTCATGGCCATTGCCAGCCGCCAGATTTACCACCTGGGCAGGTTCTATTTACAGTAACCGGTTGGTTGTGTACAAGTGTTTGCCCGGCGCAGTCAAGTCCACTCTCCGTGAGTCGGGTCATGGTTAATACACAGTCAAACATATAACGAACACGGCACGATGTTTCTGAACAGACACAACGAGAACGCGAAGAAAATAACTTGACAGCATGCCAAAGCGACAAACATATCAATTCATGCAACCCATGACCCACGCAATGTTACTGTTATACTTTTGCCTCCACCGGCCACCTTCGTGGAAGCGATTATGCTGGATACGCCGATCTCCAATCGTGTAACTCAAGTTACCACTGTTGACTATTTATTGATATATTTTCATCTATAAATCTTACTCTTTACAATTATAAATACTAGCAATGGGGGGTTTCATTCCAAGTTTTACCCTCTACCTATGATTTCATTTCCTGGGTTGTTAGCAGTGTTATCTATGTATTGATATGTTTTCATCTATAAATCTTACCCTTCACAATTCTGAATCCTAGCCGTGAGGGATTTCAGGGCAAGTTTTATCCTCTGTACCTAGATTTAATTTCCTGGGTTGTTTGTTTCTTGGGGTTCGACAGTTGTCGTTCGACCCCATATTCCGTGTAAGTCCTCTGCAGTTACTTATAGGTATTTAAGCGTTATGAGCTCTTTCGTCTCAGGCAGTTGTCGCAGCTTATCAGAATAGAATGGACTTCAAATTTTATAAAGTGTGTTGCTATTTCATTCTTAAACATTATTTGCTGTTGCCAGCAGATTTTGACTTCAACAACGACGCCCATGTGGAAACTACACCTCCTACCATTGATAACCCGGTGATTCGCCTGCCTGGTTCTGCTCCATCAGCTGATTATGTTTCACCTGACATATCACAGCAATCAACTCATGTGATCACCAGAGATGACGTCCCAGCAGTGTTATCTCATCTCTATCTCAAATTGAAAACGGCACCTCACAGCAGACGTCCCAGGAGGAAGTTGACCTCGAGACACAGATTAAAGATGTTGTCAAGGAAAAGTGGAAATGCGTCAATTTTACAATGGCTTTAATAGGAATCTCCTTCACATTTTATGGAACGGATTTTGGGACACGTAACGTATTTAATCCCGTATTAGTTGAGATATCAGTAATGGTTGTATGTGTAATTGTTGGAGCTATGTTTTGCACTGTGTTTAAGAAAATTAATCTGGAACGACGATTAAGGTTGATGTTTAGTGAAAATCATTATCATTATCAAAGCCCCACTGTGAAAAAGGCCAAGCCGATTGGATCGGCTGCAAAGCCTGAGAAGGCACGTGTGTCAAATTAGAATGGTGTTGACACTTCACGCACTTTTATACATGCACAACAATCTCGCTCTAAAGATGGACAATAATAGCCCATGCGAAGAATGCACTTTGCGATGGCCATACCACTGAAGTGGCCACCACATGTATCATCGTGTGCTTGGGTGATCGCCCAAGCAGAATCTTACTGGTCCAAGCAACGGAGGAGGATTCCTTCATAGCTCCGACGATACAAAACATGGCCTACCAATACATGTTTTTCCGCTTTCTATTTAAATGATCTTTTCACGGCTTGTGTCAATCCAAGTGGGAGGTTACCTAACTTGAGGTAATCCATTATGGGTGTGTACCAATCCTGCTGATCAGAAACCTCGATGGTATGAACGGCCAATCTCTCTTGAAGTTCATCCCTAGCAAAAGTCGAGTGGGAAAGAACTTGTAAAAATAGTGTTGTGTTGCTATTAAGATGGGTCAGGGAGAACAAGGACCCCCAATTGTCTCGAGTCAGATAATCATGGATTCGAGAGAACCTATCTTGAGATGGTTCAATCTGGATCAGGTGGATTCTTGGCGTTAGGTCAGAGCTTGCATGCTCCATCGTGGATTGCGATAATGTTTTAACCTGAATGGTTGTCATTTCACCGAAAGGGTCTTGTGGGATTAGTGACCCCAAGGAGGCCATAGTATCCGCAAAATTATTCGATGATCGAGGGAGTGCCTCGATGTCACACCATTCAAGTTGTGCCAGGAATTTGTCCACAAGGGGTTTGTAGGCCTACAGAACTGGACATTTACATTGGAATATCCCCTTGAATTGATTGACAATCAACAACGAATCACCAAATATGTTTAAACATTTAATGTTCATGGTGACCGATGTCTGAAGACCTATGAACAAGGCTTCGTATTTTGCATTGTTGTTGGTGCACGGGAAGTCTAATTTAAAATACAAAGGCAATGGTGCCCCTTGTGGAGTGAAGAATACAATTCCCGTGCCACCTCCTTGCTCACATTTAGAACCATCAAAGAATAAGGTCATGTCAGCTAGTAACTCAAGCTCATCAGAATCTAGCGATTCTGAAACATGAAAAATATCATCATCCGATAGTTCTACAGTCAGAGGTTGATCATCTTCGAGAGGAGCCTCTGCCAGTTGATCGGTGATGACTTGACCTTTTATGGATTTATGTCCAATGATTTCTATGTCAAACTCCATCAACAACATGATCCATTTCATCGTGCGGCTACTATGATAAGTACGACTCATCATGTAGTGCAATGGATTCTCCTTAGACACAACATACGTTGTATTGCTGAGCATGTAATGGCGTAGCTTTTTGGTAGCAAACACCACTGCCAAGCAGATCTTCTCAATATATGCATAGTTAAGTTCATAACTGACAAGGGTGCGGCTAAGATACTAAGTAGCTCTGTTCTTTGTGTAGTTCATTTTTCTGGGACAGCATGGTGCCCAGTGCCACATCAGTAGCTGAGATGTATAAGTAGAATGTCACTCCTGGTCTAGGTGGTGCCAATACTGGCAGCGAAGCCAAGTATTTTTTAATGTCGTCAAAAGCTGATTGGCACTCGTCATCCCAGTGAAATGTTACCCCCTTGTGCAATAATTTTTTCATGGGTCGGAACTTTTTAGATAACTACGCTTTGAAGCGCTTGATCGACGTGACCTTTCCCTATAGACTCCTGAGCTGCTTGATGGTAGTTGGGGAAATCATTTCAAGGATTGCCTTGAATTTGTGTGGGTCTACCTCGATTGCTCATTTAGAGAATATGTAACCCAAGAGCTTTTTAGATGTGATGCCAAATATGCACTTCTTGGGGTTTAGTCTGACCTTATGCTCCATGAGGCAATCGAGGATCTTGCTTAAGTCATCGAGATGATCTGGGCACAAAAGATATTTGGCAAAAAAATCATCCATGTAATCTTCTAAAGTTTTGTGCATGTAATCATTGAAGATGTACGTCACGGCACATTGGTATGTGGCGCCAATGTTTTTAAGACCAAAAGGCATACGTTATATTAGGATTGGCATATGGATCTAATGCCAACCCATCCTTGTTGCCTATCCCTAGGCCTTGCATGTTCTCCACTAAGATGTCTAGGGGCAAGGGGTGGTTGAACCCTACTCCTGACTTGTCATACGACATTTGATATCTCGGTTGGAAAAGAACATGCACTCGTTGCTCATACCTGCCCAACCCATATTCGTGCCAATTGCATTGGCCAAGATATCTCAATGCGAAGTCTGGGTTGGAAAAATAGTTAACGTCCTCTGCAAAGGGCTCTTCATCTTCAAATTCTTGCATACAAATTTCAACACCATTAACCAAGCCCCCATAAACAAAGTTTGTCTGATTGGGTGGGTAGCCTAAAGGAACTACTGAGCCGATGGGGAGTCGAGGCCTCCCCATGTCCTGCATGGACTCAAGTGTGGGTGTTGCTATAATGTTCCTCACTAGATACTCCCCCAGGCCCATGTTGCCCATATCAATGGTGACCATTGGTGGTTAAGGGGGAGCGAATGGGAGTCCTTCCTAAGTCCACTCCATGTGGGGTGAACTAGGCATATCGACTTCCATTCTACTAGGCATCTCTTTTGTCGAGATGGTTGAGATGAGAGGTGGTTCCTCTTGTAGGGGTTTCTTTCCCTTGTGCTTGGATGTGGCCACTGTAGGTGGCATCGTTGTTGAAGGACTAGCGAAGGAATATGGACCCGGCTGAGGACTTGATGGATTAATCAATGGAGATGCCTACGAAATTGGACCCTATTGAGATGGATTCAACTAAAAATCCAAATGTGTTGATGGAAGAGTCGATTGTGGCATGAATTGCACTGTATTGCAGTATTTGAAGGGCTCCAAGTCTACTGGGACTACATGCACCTGTCCTTCAAATGTATACTTTAGGCACTGATGATGCGATTGAAGGGACACACTTCATGTCCCTAATCCAAGGCCAGCCCAACAAGATATTATAAGCCATCTCACCTTCCAAGATGTGGCACAATGTATGAATAGTCTTTTGTCCCACTTGGATAGGTAGGAAAATTATGCCAACTTTCGAGCATATTGCATCGTTGAATTCTCGTAGTGTATAAGTGGAGTCCATGATGTGAGATGCTGGCATATTCAAATGTTTCAGGGCTGCTGTAGTGATGATATTACTGGACGAACCAGTGTCCACCAACACCATCTTATATGGAATCTCGTTGACCCATGCAATAACATGCAGGGGTGGATCTACCACATCACTAGTAACTATTTTCAATTCATCTTCTCTAAAGGTGATGACTAGCTCTATACATTGTTTTACATGTCCCACAAAGTTTTTGAAAGAGTTCACTTCGTGGGGCTGCAACTCGATGGCCTTTAAAATCTCCATTAGAGCCTCCCGATGGGGCATTGATTGTTGAATGAGCTCATATATGGAGAGCCTAGCCGACATGGTCCTTAGACTTTGGGTAAGTCTAGTCCAAATCATGGCCACTGGTCTAGGCGAGGGAAGTTGCGTAGGGTGTTGTTGAGTTTGTGACATCGATGGAACCTCTCTTGTGGCTGTCATGGGGGCAACTCCTGGATATCTCTTGTTCCTAGTCACTATGCTTATCATCCCTACATACCCCTGCATGGGGCAATTCTATTGCACCTCATTGACTTGAAGGGGTTTTGCCTGTGCCTCATGGGTAGGCAAGGGGTCTTTGAAGACTCCCATATGTTGGTTGTTTGGTGCTACGGGGTTGTCCATTGCCAATGTCTTGTTGTCGATTAGGTCTTGTACCAAACCTTTGAACTTCCAACATGCGTTAAGATCATGTCCCTTACGCCTGTGGAACCTATAGTACAAGTCCTCTTGGTACCCCTTAGGCTTCGGTGCATTGGGGTCTATAGTTTGAATCTCTGGAAGGTTGATCAAGTTTACCACTGACAAGCGATCAAACAGAGAGTCCCTGGACTCTGTGTAAGGAGTAAATTGTCACCTAGGGTGACGCTATTGATTTTGTTCCTGCCTTTGGTTTTCTCTCTCATAGTTGTTAGGAGGCACCACCTGATAGTTAGCCTTTTGAGGTTGTGTTGCTTGTGCAGGCTTAGGGACGTTGATAGCAACCTGATTAACCGTAGCGGGTTTCGGTTGCGTGGTCCCTATTTTAGTGTTCTTGGTCCATTATTTCTTCTTAGGTTTGGCGATATCGCCATCCTGTATCTTAATCTCCTCAATGATTCTGGATTGTGCCAGAGCTTCCTCTAAACTGGCATATTGCTGCAGCTACAATAGCACGGAGATCGATCTCAAACAGATTTTTGAGAACATTTGGGTCAGGTCTGACATGGGAGGGAGGTAAGGCAACTTTGAAAGCAACGTCCTCCATCGGTTCCCATATGCCACCATGGTTTCTTCCTCATACTTCCTGAGGCTAGCTAGGTCACTTAATGATGCCTTTTTCTTAGTGTTGAAGGTGAAGCGTTCAAGGAACACGTCCACTAGCTGATCCAAGTTACTGATGCTATGTTTTGATAATTGGGTGAACCAATCCGAGGTAGGGCCTGCGAATGTGGTTATAAATTTTCTTAGTAACAAAGCATCGTTGTCCTGAATACCAAAGCACTGGCTCAGGAATCTAGTCACATGCTCTTGGGCATCCTCCTCCCCTCTAAAGAGTGCCAATTGGGGCAGTTTAAAGTGTTCCGGGTATGGAGGTGCCGACACTGACGGATGCATAGGATGACTATGGAGTTGGCATAAAGTGGGCTTTTGGGGCCCAGAAGTCTTGATCTCCATAGACTCTAAGCACTCTAGTAGCGCTTTGTATGCATCAGAGGATTTAATTTCTTCCTCCTTAGTTTGCTCTCATTGTGGGTTGCGGGGAACTTGAGGCCTATTGAGAGGTAGTTGGATAGCACCCCCTTCGCCTTGGTAGAGCATTTCAGCCCACTCTTCTTCTTGTTCATACTCCTCATAGGATTCTTGAGGAGTGCCTGGCCGAGACCTATACACATGGGTGGGTGCCCGTGGAGGGTGCCCATCGTTGTTTTGGGGAGTGGCCTCCCGCTCAGGTCTAGGAGGTCTCGAAGGCAATACTTGATAAGGTCGCATGGACCTATCTCGTACCAAGGGGTTATGCCTCTCATACACTTCTACTTTATGCACGCGAGGGATTGGAACCTTCGCAGGCACTTTGTTATGAAGCAATTCGACTGTCTGACGCTGAATGTGCTCTTTGCTAAGGCGGTACAAATGCTCTAACTGTTCTTGATCTTGCCTAAGCTACATGATTTGCGCTTGGTAGGTGGCATGTTTGGCAAATTCCAAGTCAATTTGTTCCATCGTCTCTTGTTTAGGAAGCCTAGATGCCTCTCCTACATGTCTATCTCGGTCATGGTGATCCGAGACCCCTATGGGTTGCTTTCCTCTGTCGAGGTTAGCTACATTAACCCGAGGTTGTGGCCTCAATGGGTGATCCTGATACATGGCAGGCATGGAGGTACATCGCTCCCACACTATGTACTGCTCTTGAGGAACGTGATAGTCTTCCTCATCCTCCCTTTCATATGCGTGCAAGGTGCGGGCAGAATTGTCTTGCCCTGTCTGGAAATCCTGATACTCTAGATTTGGTCTAGTGTTTCTAACAATAATATGGGGTAGAGGAGGGATGATGAAATCATGTGGCCCCTCCTTCTGGACCCTCTATTGTTCTAACACTTCATCACTAGGCCACTCATAACGAGCATCTAAGGGAGGTCTCCTGTCTATGTTGAGTGCTACGTGTAGGTTCTCTTCTTGAAAGGACCTATGCTGAGTGGGGGTGCCCCTCAAAGAGGTGCCTCTATAGTCC
The DNA here is from genome assembly GCA_028583015.1 of Wollemia nobilis. Taxonomy (NCBI): domain Eukaryota; kingdom Viridiplantae; phylum Streptophyta; class Pinopsida; order Araucariales; family Araucariaceae; genus Wollemia; species Wollemia nobilis. The sequence goes on along the minus strand of JAQPPZ010017000.1, from coordinate 3,541,027 downwards.
TATTCTGTTATGGCATGATGTGGACTATCTTGTGTGTCAAGCCACCAAGGCGGGATGACCAAGTCCTTAGGACTATATCGGAGGTGACTTGTCCCCCTTGGTGCACTTTCTGTAGTGCTTGCCCGTGATTGGGCTCGGCTACGAGTGTACACCATGGTGATGCTTACCTAAATATGCATAGATTTTTATCTTTTTTAGGATTTCTTATGCTACACTAAATAGGAAATATCACACACACAAACAATGATTATCTCGTTTAACGATTAAAAGTGTGCCCTAAACCTAGTTTAGTGTGTTTTTGATGTTCATTTTGAAAGCTTGTGGAAAGAACGTTTAAATGCAAAATGATGGCTCTTATGACTCCCAAAAAATGGTCGCCCCTTCGATATACCATTTCCAGACCGATATACCAACCTCTCTATATACCCGCCCTTACGTGAGGGAAACTATTGGTATGTGAGAGCAGATGGTACGTGGAACATAGGCGGTACGGAAGGGGAATCGCTCTGTTTATGACACCTACCATAGAAGACTTATCCTCATGCGCTGGGAATCACCCCAGCTACACTTGGTCAGATTTCATCAGGATTTACATCTAGCAATAGTCACGATCGGGGTAATGTATGCAGTATCTCAAGCCAAGGTGGTGATGAAATCCATCGTTGGTCTTGCTCAAGGGTTGGGGTTTTACGACCAACTCCTTGTTGTTTTAACTTACCACATGGTGTGTGGGGTTATTTTTAAGTTACATAAATGAAGCAAACAAGCATTCAAACTCTCCTATGCAAGCAAATAACCAGAGAACAAATAACAAAATTTTGATAGAAGGTGTTTAAGACCTCTACCTCTTCTCTGCCCAAATCGGATGTCTCTGAATTTCTGCTCTGAAACAATCCAGCGTTGGAAAACTTGGTACCTGTAAGCAAAAACAAGCAACTTTAATCAGAAGGTTAATCTTAAAAATCAAGGGATAGAGGTCCCACCGTGATCGCCACTGAAAGCACGAGGATACGGAAACAAAAAGGAATATGCTGAATACGATGCGTCTAAAACCAAACTTAACGCCAAAAGCCTATGTATTGAAAGAATGCATAAAAAGGAAAGAACATGAGCGAATCGACACAAGATAAAAGCAATATGGAATAGGGTCCTCTTTATTGATGTGCTTTCAAAGTCATGTTACAATACGTCTCCTTCATTTTTAGGGGATAGGAGCGTTAAATATGTTTTTGATCACATCCATGATAGCGATCCTTCTTCCGCGTGCCCACATGTAAGATGGGCGGACCAAAACGTCACCACCACTTGTGTATATGATTTTTCACTCCTTCCTGCTCTTCTGATGTCAAAAACCTACATTCAAAGAAACAAAAATATTAGTAGCACCTGCAGATAGAATAAAGCATGTATTTCCCAAGGCCTATTGTTAGTATATGCATGAAAATATTAAAACGATAATCAAATGACCTCAGATCGACCTAAAATTTTAACAAAAGCATAAATATGTTACCAGGAAGCCACTACAAAAGGAACAATCTAGAAATTCCTCACATATTTGTATTCGCTCTAGGGTGGGACGAATAGACCTGCAATAACTTGTCAGAAAGCACCCTCTTCAATGTCCTATCCAAAAAGCTCCAAATGACCTAAAAAGTTGGGGTTAGCTAATTGGGGGTGTTTTGGGAAGACCCAGAAGGTCAGATTTCTCCAATTTGGCCTCTATCACCCAAATTTTTCTAGTGCCATCTGCAAGTTAGTAAAGGCGAGAAATGATAAAAACCTGGTCAAAATTGCTCATAATGAAGTGAAATTTAAACTACAACCTATTTAACAGACCTAGAATAAGATGCAAAAGAAAAATCAGAGAAATATATCACAGATTTCTAATCATCCTGGGGTGGGGTGAATAGGACTGTGACAACTTGGGGGGCGCCCGAGGGCAGAACGCCCATCGTTTGGGACTCTGTTTCGGCACCAATCCACTTGGGATGGGTCCAAAACTTCTTATGGGGTGTTGTCAACAAATTTTGTGGAATATTATGGCCAAATATTGGGTTTTGGGTCCGGATTCGTGCTTCCAATAATCACCCAATAACCTCCCTTTTGAATGAGAGATTAAGGATGTGAAAGGCACAAATCGCAAGTAGGTATGTAAATTTGCAGCACTTCATTTCTCAAATGCTCCTTCTCTGTATATATTTTGGGTGAGAAAACTCACCAATTTATAGACCTAGGGTCTCTTTGTTTGGAATGCGCATGCGAGGGTGCCACTTGAGTTGATTGTCCTATTTTGAGAGAAAAGATAATTCCCTGATTTAGAATCTCCTTGCATGAGGTCTCTAAAATAAAGACATGCATGACAAAAGTCTCTCTTCTTGATTTAAAGCTATTCCTCGCAATTGCATGGCCTGAAGCCTCAATTAACTGGCGGACTTGTCGAGGTTTGACTTTTTGCCAGTCAAACTTGCTATTCGCCTCACCCTGGGGCGAATGCTGATATTCATCCCTGGGTGGGACGAATGCCAGTTTTTATTCATCCCAGGGTGGGACGAGTAGAGAGCAAGGTTCCAAAAAGGTGCCAAATTGACCTCTGACCTCCAAAACTACTTTTGGGAGTGGTTAGGACCATTGTTTAACCTCTGGGGGCTGCCCTAGGGGCTGTGTGTGTCAATGCGATCAGCGCTTGTCATCACATAATCGGATTGGTGTTGTTTTGGTGTCTACAGTGGTACTGACACTAATAATAATGGTTGGGATGCTCCTATTACCACCTCTCCTTGGCGCCATGATGACAATGTGCACAATTTTATCCCCCTATGATGTCTGGAAATGATTTCTGTTCTATGGATACATGCTTTTCTTTGATTTTTGATAAAGAGGATGATTATAATTCCCTATTTTTTGTGTTAGCTAGCTAAAGTCTTTGTATTTGCTATTTGGTTTCTCCTAACCGTATGCGGTTAGAGTGATTTTTGGGACCCTACTAGGGTGTGCCTATCCACCCACTTTTTGTATGATTAAATTCTATTTTTAATATAACATAACTTATTTCATTTAAAAAAAAGTATACACTCTTATTCTTATTTTATTAAAAATTAAAATTCCAAAGACAAATTTAAATATACTCCAATAACAATACCTGGGTATTAACTAATACTATCATTGACACCATTTATTTAATAATATTTTGGTTTTCAACAATATTAAATATTTGGTTCGCACACTCTGGCGATTTGGTGGGAAAACTTCTGAACCGGCGTCGGGTGCTGCTCGTGGGCCTCTGGCCTGACAGATCTTCCCAGAGCTTTGTTTGATTGATTCTGCTCTACTCTGAATACTTGTAAGCTGTTCCGGGAGGGACCGATGGGGTCTCCTCCAGTCTCTTCTGCTGGAAAAAAGAGTTCATACGCTGAGATGCTGAAAGAAAACCCCTCGCCCTCCACTGGTGAAGCACAGAGGACTACTTTTTAGACGTTACTCAAGAATGCTGGCAAGGGTGCTTCTACACACTTAGTTAACGGTTGCCTTTCGCAATCAACTTCCAGACCAAAGATTATTATAGAACCGAAACTGGTCGAAGACACAATCTCCTATCGTGCTCATCACGACCTGATTTGCAAATTCATGGGTATCCATCCCACTCTAAACTTTTTGCACACCTGGGTTAGACAAAATTGGGAGCCACTAGGTGAGTACTCCTTATGGCCTATTAGTAATGGATATTTCATTATTAGTTTCTCTTCTTTAGCAGATATAAACAGAGCATTTGAATTAGAGAAGAGGAACCATGGCCCGACTGGGTTATTTGTTCAACCTTGGAGAGTGGGTTTTGACCCTCGTATCGAACCCACGGCAGTCCCGGTCTGGATCCGAATGTATGCTCTCCCGATGGAGTTCTGGGGTGAGCAGGTTTTAGAAATGATTGGTAACTCATTAGGCAGATTTATAGGAGTCTCCAGAGACACTATAGAGGGAAACACAGCTGTATTTGCTAGGATCTGTGTTGAAATGGACATTAGCCAGCCTCTACCAGCCGAGGTGGAACTTGAGTTGATAGGGCTCTCCTGGATACAATAGTTAGATTATGAGGCACTACCTTTTAGATGCAGAGTCTGCCATAAGCACGGCCATCTGGCGAGGTTCTGCCCAAATATTCTGAGCACAAAAGTGGAGGCACCGCTTGGAAATCCAAATCGCCCCAGAGAGGGCAAGTTTACCCCTGTCCAAGATCCATCTAGTATTCCTCAGGATTCTGATCTCTAGAAAGATGGTTTTGAACAACCGAAGCGAAGGAGAAATAAAAAGAAAAATTCCAAGGAGCAGGCATAACTTAAACCAACCAATCGGTATGAAATTTTTAAATCCCTAGTAGATCAAGAGGACCAAGTTATGGAAGGAGTGGATGGGAATGTTGAGGATATTAACATTCACTCTCAGGATTTCCCTTATTCTACTCCGGTCTTAGAACAGGTAATGGAACCCTCTGGGACAAGGCAACCAGAGAACTTAGGGACACTAGTAATCCACTCCCCAGCACAACCAGTTATTAAGGACATCAATATGGGAAGCTCTGAAAAGAACAGGGAAAGGCCGGTTCTAGGGATTTCCTAGGTGGAGAAGAGGTCTAAAAATAGCAATTCCCAAGGAGCAGGCAGAAAATCCAATAAGGATCTACTAGCAGTACAAGGAGACAAGCCGATCAATGGAGGATCGGTGAGGCCAATTGAGTCTTATTGCTCACAAGGTCCTCAATGATTATTCAATCCTGGAATGTTAGGGGTTTAAACAGCAGAACCCATCAATCTGCTGTTCAAGGACTTTTAGGAAAATGTAAAATAGACTTTTTGCTCATCCAGGAGACAAAAATGTCCGTAGATCTTATGTGTAAGACTACTAACAGAATATGGCGGGGTGCTGATTATATGGATGTGGCTGCTCAGGGTGCCTCGGGGGGTATTGTTACTCTCTGGAACCCTCTAGTATGGACAGCTTTAGAACACATAGCTTGGAGGGGTGTTCTCACTTCTCTGTTTAGAAACAATGCCACAGCTAAACATGTTATTATTACAAACTTCTATGGGGCTCAATGCTTTGATGGCCAATGGCTCCAATGGCAAGCTGTACACAACATGAGGTCATCCCGAGAAGTTTTTGACTGGATCATAGCTGGGGATTTTAATGCCAAATTGTCTATTAGGGATCAGGAAGGTGGTGCCCCAGTTTTGGATCCTGGGGACCGGTTCTTGATTGCCCAAATCCAAGCCTTTAATCTGGTTGATATCAAAGGCCCTGGAACCTAATTTACTTGGACAAACAAGAGGAGAGAGCCACACAGCAGGAAGGTTAAGCTAGACCGGTTTTTGGTTTCTGAAGAGGCATTTATTAAATGGAATCTTAAGTTCCAGATTTTGGAAGGTCCGGTCTTAGACCACTATCCCCTTTCGTTGGAGGGAGGGTCGATGACAGGTCAACACCATAAGCCATTCAAATTTGAAAATTTTTGGTTGCAAAAGGAGGATCTCCGAAGGAAAATTCCACAATGGTGGGAAGAAGGCCGCCTACCCTTGGGGACTGCAATGTTCAAATTCCATAAACAGCTCCATTTTGTCAAGTGTAAATTGAAACAGTGGAGACAAAACAATAAGTCGGACTTCCAGCTCCAAAGGGCCCCCTTGATGGCTAGATGGGAGGAGGTGCAAAAACACTTCAGGGAAGGTACCATAACTGAGCACCTTAAAGCTGAGGATGATGCTCTACGCAAAGCGGTTGAGGACATTGATAATCAAGAGAAAATTTATTGGAAACAGAGAGCAAGAATCACTTGGTTACTAGAAGGTGATAGAAATACAAAATTTTTCCACTCGCTTCACTTGTGCAAGGAGACAAATGCATAACATGGAAGTCCTTCACGATGAGAATGGACACTCCTTTGATACTCTCCCTAGAATGCATTTCCACTCAATGGATTATTTCTCAAACCTTTTTAAGGAAAGTAGGGAACAATATGTGGAAGCCCAAAATGAAGTTATTAATGTCATACCTTCTATTATCTCTCACGAAGAGAATCAGACTCTCCTTAGACCCATTGACAGTGATGAACTAAAGAAAGTGGTCTTTGGGATGAGCACGGGAAAATCGCCTGGTCCAGATGGCTTTCCTATAGAATTCTTTTAGGCCTTTTGGGATACTCTGGAGAAAGATGTTTTGGCCGTCGCAGAGGAGTCCAGAACTAATAAAAGAATGCTTAAGGCTCTCAATCACACCTTCATCACTTTAATTCCAAAATGGGAGGGGGGGGGTTCATCTCTCTGATTTCAGACCGATTGCCTTATGCAACGTTATTTATAAAATAATCACGAAGATTATGGCTGAACGGCTAAAACCTTTTCTCCATAAAATAATTTCCTCTGAGCAAGGGGGTTTTGTTGAAGGAAGACAAATCTTGGATGAAGTGGTCCTTGCTCAGGAGGCAATCCATACAATGCAAACTTCAGGCAACAAAGGAATGTTCATAAAGTTGGATATGTCTAAGGCTTATGATCGGGTGGAGTGGGGCTTCCTGAAAAAGATGATGGCTGCCTTTGGCTTCTCTCAGGACTGGATTGACTGGGTCATGAGCTGTATCTCCACACCCTCTTTCTCTGTTCTAATCAATGGGCTCCCCTCGACTCCTTTTGGAGCCTCTCGGGGTCTTCGTCAAGGGGACCCTTGCTCTCCTTACCTCTTTCTCATATTAGCAGAAGGATTAGGCAGACTCTTCCTAAGAAGACGACAGCTAGGTGTGATAACAGGTATTAAAGTGGGGACAGAAGTTTTGACCCACTTACAGTTTGTGGATGACACAGGATTGGTTGGAGTGGCCAGCCTCAGGGAAGCAAGAGGAATTAGAGATACTTTAAACATCTACCTTCGGGCATCAAATAAAGTCATTAATGATACAAAATCCAAAGTGGTCTTCTTCAATCTTGACCGAAGGTTACAGGAAAGAGTTACTGAGATCCTGGGATTTACTAGGACTTCTCTACTCGTTGTTTACTTGGGGGTTCCACTGCATTTCAAAAAACTAAAAATTGATATCTGGAAGGATCTTTTGGATGGCATCAAAGAGAAAATGAATCATTGGTCTCATAAATGGTTAAGCTATGGAGGCCGACTAACTTACATTCAATCGCTTATTCGTGCAATGCCAATATATAAATTCTCCATTCTGGCTGCCCCACATTCTATATGGAAAGAGATTGACAAAATGGCCAGAAGCTTTTTATGGGAGGGTGCAAAAGGGAAGAAGAAATGGGCCTTGGTTGGATGGGATAAGGTCACCCGGATAAAGGAGGGTTGGGAATGAGAAGCTCCAAGCTTAACAATCAAGCTTTGGCTGGTAAATTGTACTGGAGGTGGATTTCCCAGCCAACATCCCTCTTTAGCAGAATTATTTCTAGCAAATACCTAGGCCATGCTCACCCCAATGATCTTGGACGTTTCCCTTTGGAGGGTAATGGATCCTTAGTATGGCAGACTCTCAAGTTGGGAGCTCAAGTTATCAAAGATCAATTGTTTTGGAAAGTGGGGAGAGGGGAGAAGGCACGTTTCTGGACTGACTCCTGGGATCAGCACCGTCCCATCATTGCTGTGTTTCCAGAATTGCAACCCATTAAATCAGCCATAGAAGACAAGGGCTGGATTCATATTGAGAGTTATTTCAATACCAGCCACTTTGGGGAGTACAAGTTCAAAAATTTCAAGAGGTTGGAAGAATGGCCAATTCCAATCCCACCGGAGCTGGCACCAATCTTAGAAAAAATTTTGAAAGCCAGGTTTCTTACTGGGCGGGATGAAGAGGATGAACTTGCCTGGGGCTTTGGGAACCTTGGGGTTTACTCTGTGAAGGAGGGATTTAACCAGATTCTTCTAGAGCCCCCCCCACACTCTTTCCCGGTCCATGTTTGGAAGAAGATATGGCACCCCAAGGGTTGGCCGAAGGTGAATTTTTTTTCCTGGCAACTTATGCACAATGGAATTCTCACCTTTGAAAATCTTAGACACAGAGGCATCATCGGTCCTTCTCAGTGTGTTTTATGCCGCAAGCATGAGGAAACTGCTGATCATTTGATGTTTGAATGCCCCTTCTCACGGCAGATTTGGATGCGCTGGTTTTCCCACTTCAAAATTCAAGCCAACAGTGAGGTGACTCGGACCAATATTTGGAACCGATGGAAGAGAGGAAGATTTAAATCCAAAGCTCTCCGAATTGGCTGGGAGCTGGGTTTTCTTTTTATTTGGTGGCAGGTGTGGCTGGAGAGAAATGCCCGCATTTTTCGTGAAACATTCTCTTCACTTGATGGAATATGGCAAGTTATATGGAGCAAAGTGGTGGAAACAGTTGCCATCTACGTTGAGGAGGAACATCAGTCTATTTATGTGCCACTGCTTGATGGAGTTGTTGCTCTTGAAAGACAGGCTCAGGATAGATGGCACCCCCCCCAACAGGCTGGATCAAAATCAATACTGATGGAGCTACAAAAGGAAATCTGGGTTGTGCTGGTACTGGAGTTGTGTGCCGTGATCATGGTGGGTCTGTGCTTTACTGGGAACTGCATGGTCTGGGTCATGCCACAAACATGAAGCGGAGGCCTTGGCTGTTAAATTTGCTTCTATCTGGGCTGTCAAGCAGGGCCATAGAAAGATAATTCTTGAGTCCGACTCCCAAATTCCGGTGGGCGCTCTCGATTGCATGAGGAACTTTGATTTGCAAGCCTGGAGGTTGCGGAGTCTTGTCTCTCAGATAAAGGATCTCTGGAAAGAATTAGATGATGCGGTTCCCATCTATGTGAGTCAGGATTTCAACAAGGTGGCCGATTTCCTTGCTAAGATAGGTGCTGAGAAGGAAGTTGGAGTGCAGATGCATAGTGATATGCCTGTGGAGGATGCTGGGATTCGGCAAAGCCTTGAATGCTTCCTATGATAATGTGCAAAGTTTTTGCTGCTAAGGAAGGTTTTTGTCATGATTTCGCGACATGTAGCGGCGTCGTGGCCTCTTGTTGGAAGTTGTCGCGATATCGCGATAGGTTTTGCCTTCTCAGCCTTAGAAAGGAACATGTCACGAAATCGCGACATGTCGCAAAATCGTGAGGTTTTTGGCGCAGGGATGATAAGGAGGATTATCGTCGTGATATCGCAAAATTTTTGGTAAACTTGAGTAAAGGGCACATTTCGTCACGATATCGCGACATTTTTGTCGATTGGAAGCTGCATGGTAAAATTGTCGCGATATCGCGATAGTTGGGGCACACTGGCGTCAACTGGATTTCTTGTCGCGATATCGCGACAATTTTGAAGACTGGTTGCAATGAGGATTATCATCGCGATATCGCAACTCTTTTGGTGAACTTGAGCAAAGGGCACATTTCGTCGCGATTTCGTGACATTTCTGTCGATCGAAAGCTGCATGTTAAACTTGTCGCGATATCACGACAGTTGGGGCACACTGGCGTCATCTGGATTAATTGTCGCGATATCACGACAATTTTGAAGACAAGTTGCAATGAGGATAACTTGTCGCGATATCGCGATAGTTTTGAACATTGGGAACTGAAAGGAAAATGCGTCGCGATTTCGCGAAACTTTTGGCACACTCATGACTTTGGTAAAAATTGTCGCGATATCGCGACACTTTTGCGGACTGGGAGTTAAGATGAGAATATGTTGCGATATCGCGACACTTTTGCTGGCTGGGTGCTTCGGAGAAATTACGTCGCGATTTCGCGACCCTTTTGGAGATTTGATGCTTCCTGGAGTTCTTGTCGCGATTTCGCGACGCCTGGGATGATAGACCGTTGGAGGGAGTTTCTGTCGCGATTTCGCGACTTTTTTGGCGAGCGGACGCGGAGGGCTTTGTCTGTCGCGATATCGCGACATGTCGTGATATCGTGACATGTCGCGTTTTCGTGACTGCTGGCGCTGCTGCGGCTGCGACGGGGCTGATTGTCGCGATTTCGCGACATGTCGCGTTTTCGCGTCTTGTTGTCATCTATGCTCTGTGGGGGTTTGCGTTGCCTTTGTGCTCTCCGCTTGTTGTCTAGTTCTCTGCTGCTGGTTGGGATGAGTTTTCTCCCTTGTGTATTTGCCTTTTGTATTAATACAATTTTTTCAAATTTTCAAAAAAAAAAAACAATAATAAATAAAATCAACAACTACTTTAATTGTGAAAATATAATATAACATTAAAGCTATAAGATTCTCACCTTTAAAGTCTAGTAAGACGCCCCTTCAACAACTACTTTAATTGTGAAAATATAATATAACATTAAAGCTATAAGATTCTCACCTTTCAAGTCTAGTAAGACGCTCTTAAAGTCTTATAATAGCGCACTCAAATAATAATAATGCAGAATGAAATTGCCCTGTATTTTCCAACTTTTATACGCACCCTCCAAGTTTCGAGCTGCAAGCGTCATGGCTTATGGCAAGTCTTTTAATAAGATAATAACCTTCTGGAAGCCACCTTTGTGTCGCTTCCATTCCTAGTCAGAGATTACTGGCCGAACTGACAAAAATATATATTAAAACCTATCTTAATATAAGTTGAACTGGGTCAACCGGCGCATGGATTCCGAATCTATTAATAAGAATATGAAATGAATATTAATTCCAATTTAAACAGGTTCATAACTCCTGCATAGTATTTCTTAGTAGTGCTGTGCAACTCACTGGTGCCGACCAATTGACGAAGATGGCCCACTAAGGTTGCAAAGAAAGTCGAAACCCAACTCAGACAGTGATCCCACAACGTGGCACCAAGCCTTTCCAATTTAATAGGAGCATATGGGGTCGAGGTCCAAATCGTTGATTGAGCAAGAGTTACACTGTCTACTCGGATATAAGCTGTGCCAAATTTAGAGGTTTGGAGCGTCAGCACGGCTCAAGTCATGTATTGTCAGGTCAAATATGACCTAAAAAAACCGTTATATTTATGTTTACGTTCACCATTATCTTCGGAAAACCGTTATATTTAATGTAGTATATTAACTTATTCTTTGGCTTGTCGTTAAACTACTTGTCTTTAAGCAAGAAGACTGCTGTGGATGAGAGATATTTGTCGATAGTAACGGGGAAACATTACTTCAATTTCACTCAATGGCCATGGCCATTGCCAGCCGCCAAATTTACCACCTTGGCAGGTTCTATTAACAGTAACCGGTTCGTTGTGTACAAGTGTTTGCCCGGCGCAGTCAAGTCCACTCTCCGCGAGTCGGGTCATGGTGAATACACAGTCAAACATATAACGAACACGGTACGATGTTTCTGACCAGACACAACGAGAACGCAAAGAAAATAACTTGACAGCATGCCAAAGCGACAAACATATAAATTCTTGCAACCCATGTCCCACGCAATGTTACTGTTATACTTTTGCCTACAGCGGGCACCTTCGTGGAAGCGATTATGCTGGATACGCCGATCTCCAATCGTGTAACTCAAGTTACCACTGCTGACTATTTATTGATATATTTTCATCTGTAAATCTTACCCTTTACAATTCTCAATACTAGCAATGGGGGTTACAATTCCAAGTTTTACCCTCTACCTATGATTTCATTTCCTGGGTTGTTAGCAGTGTTATGTATGTATTGATATGTTTTCATCTATAAATCTTACCCTTCACAATTCTGAATCCTAGCCGTGAGGGATTGCAGGGCAAGTTTTATCCTCTGTACCTATGATTTAATTTCCTGGGTTGTTGGTTTCTTGGGGTTCGACAGTTGTCGTTCGACCCCATATTCCGTGAAAGTCCTCTGCAGTTAATTATAGGTATTTAAGCGTTATGAGCTCTTTCGTCTCAGGCAGTTGTCGCAGCTTATCAATATAGGATGGACTTCAAATTTTATAAAGTGTGCTGCTATTTCATTCTTAAACTTTATTTGCTGGTGCCAGCAGATTTTGACTTCAGCAACGACGCCCATGTGGAAACTACACCTCCTACCATTGATAACCCGGTGATTCGCTTGCCTGGTTCTGCTCCATCAGCTGATTATGTTTCACCTGACATATCACAGCAATCAACTCATGTGATCACCAGAGATGACCCTCTATCGCAAATTGAAAACGGCACCTCACAGCAGACGTCCCAGGAGGAAGTTGACCTCGAGACACAGATTAAAGATGTTGTTAAGGAAAAGTGGAAATGCGTCAATTTTACAATGGCTTTAATAGGAATCTCCTTCACATTTTATGGGACGGATTTTGGGACACGTAACGTATTTAATCCCGTAGTAGTTGAGATATCGGTAATGGTTGTGTGTGTAATTGTTGGAGCTATGTTTTGCACTGTGTTTAAGAAAATTAAGCTGGAACGACGACTAAGGTTGATGTTTAGTGAAAATCATTATCCTAGAACACCCACAGTTGCAGGTAATTCATACCAGTCGTGTCTCTTCATCTTATCAGCATGTCTGATATACATAGTATATATATTTATTGGCATCAACGCTTATAAGAAAATCAGTACACTGTAAAATATAGCCTCTATGAAGGATTAGAAAGAAGCAGCTTATATGAGAAATTAGGATAGCCTATGATAGACGTGAGTGAATATATGTGATGTTGAAGTCTAACTCTGTATGTATACCTGGTGTAGATTGTGCTAAATGTGTATAGCCACATGTTGGGATTTAGATATATAAGAAACCCATATTACTCTTTCTTAAGATAAAATTTCATCTACAGCGACTACGTTTGTATATGCCATATTGAAATAAAAAGTCACATTCTACTTTAAATGTCTCGATCTCCATCTGTTCTTTTGTTTTCTTTATTCTGTGATACATGTAGTGCGTGAATTTCACCAAAAAAACAAGCGTAGAATATGTACAAACTCTTATTGGGCGATTGATACCCGTAGCCTTTTATGTTATACTTGACTTCCGTCGAAAAGCAAGGAATACCAAGATTGCAGTTATCAGCCAGTAACGATATATAACTTTTGCTGCAGTTAGATAAGTGCTAGGCATGGGTGAACATGGGACAGAAGAGGCTAGGAAGGCTTAGAAGAAGAATATTGTATACCTATTTTATCTCAGAATAGAGACAATATTGTTATGCATCTTATATTGGTTGATGCTCTACTACTAAAAATTAATGTCAAGCGCAACGACCTCATCAGTATGCATTGGTGCCTGGGCCTATTTTGCCTGGGCCTATTTTCAAGAGAAGACCGTGGAATTTTGACGAGTAGTGGATGTGAACTCTTAATAGTCTTTTGGTGAATGGTAGCAATTACTAGTAGGAGGAGGTCTCCAAGATTTCATTTCCATAAGAGTGCCTAGGATTGTATAGGGTATTTTCGTCAGCATATTCCCCAAATGTTGTCTATAGACGAAGAAATGACGTACTGTGCACTTTGGTTTGGTAGTGCTTGCCTAGAATATTCATTTTATTTTATTTAATACACTATTTTTAAGGGTAAGTAGATTAGTAAGTGTAAGTGTGGTTGGATACTTATTAACAAGAGACCTAGGTTAAAACTTTGGTGAGGAAGTTAATCCTTTGTGGTAGTAGACTGCTCTTGAATCCTCTGAGTGTCCGCCAGATCGAAGATGATATAAACCCGGAGGTGTAGGTGGTCTCCATTTCCTAAGTTTGTTGGAAGTAACTCATGTGATTTGAACCCTATATTGATTGACCAATTACTAAAAATAAAAACTATAACCAATTTTTACTTTTATATAATAAAAAAAATTTATTTAATAATGTAAGATTTTAAGATTACAAAACATATTTTCTATGTGTAGAGGGTTCAACATTTAAACCCTTGAAACGCTTGGGAGTTTACGACCTACAAACCACGTAGTCAATTGAATTTAATCTAGTAAGATTGTTTTATTTAATGATATCTTTCACCTTCTTAGGAATATGATATTGTATCATTAGTTTTATATTAAATTATTTTTGTTATAACTTTATATTAAAGTAAGTGGAGTTTTTTTATTTTTTTATTTGCTAAATACGTTTCTATTATGGTTTGAATTTATGTTTTTAATTATTATTTTTATAAATTATAATTATTTTGTACTACAATTATTTAGTTAAATTGATTATATCTAATAAAAGTATAATTTAATTAAAATATAATTTTTTCTAATGTTTTTAGAATTAAGTGTAAATGTTTACTATCATTTAAGTGATGTGTTAATTATTATTTATTATATAAATATAAAATATTTAATTTAAGATAAGATAAACTCTTAACATTAGTTTAATGAAAAGATATAATTAAATTAAAAAATAAAAAAAAGCATTAAATATGAGAAAATCTATGATTTTTTTTTCTTATGGAACATGGTACATGCAAGGAACTGACCTGTTATATTTTTTTAATAGAAAAAATACAAGGAATGAAGGACTTTCATGAAAAAAATTATGTAACAATAATTAATATTATATATAGAGAGAGAAAGAGAGAATCCCGCAAAGTATGAATGCTTAATCCATAACCTTTTAATAATCAAAGAGACAATGAAAATGAAATATATGGAAATAACTAGCGAAAGAAAGAAGTGGAAAGTGATTTTCTAAGATGAAATGATTGAGCACCATATATTTTTTTCTAAAAGTATGAGGTTAATAAATCAGTTCCATGTACTATAACCTAGCTTTTTGAATATTTAAAGTTGTTAGAAATGAGTAGAGGATTAAATTAACCTTATTCAATGCCTTAATTTTTTTTATATCATCTTCTCTAATTAAAATTCGAAGGGTGGTGGAGGAAGTGATAATCTATGGTTTATGGGAAAAAAATTATTTATATAAAAAATACTATTGATAGTGTTCTAGTATGATTTAAGGATGCTAGAATTTTATATTAGATTATTGATAAGGAGCATTGAAAAATATTGATAAATATTATAGAGAAGTTCATCTAAAATGCATGTACTTATTTTAAGCAAAATCTAGGTATGTATATGCAAATATATATTTTCATTGATATTTCAAAATCCATCATGATAGAATCTAAATTAGGAAAATGGGTTCAATGAGTAGATTAGTGAAAATTTGTATTAGACTACCACATATACCACGAGATCAAATAGATGGTAATAGATTTTAAAATAAAATCTTCATAAAAGAGGTGAAATATTCTTGCCATGATATGGACATAGAGTAACAAAGATATATATTGTATTGGATCATATCATTATTTTTCTACTCCTAAAACAGTTTCAAAGGAATAAGAGATGTATAATATGGATAATTATAGCATGGAAATTCAAATTTAAATTCATAATAAATAATAGGTATGAAGATTCAATGGCAATTTTTAAAATGAAAAAGGTGCAAGAATTTATGTATAGGCTAAATATTTTTTTTGGTACTATTAAAAGAAAAGGGTTTTATCGGGATCCCATAACCACTACAAAGAAAGCCACAAGGGTGAAAAACCCAAAAAAATATTGGAATAACGGAAGGTAAACTAGAAGAAAAGGCAGGAACCATACCACAAGGCATCAAAGAGAGGAGAAATGAGATAGTTCTACCCAAAATTATGAATACCTTGAGCTACCTTAGTCACCAGGCTAGATACATTTTCAGTTAAGTCAAGGTTGAATTTCAACGTGCTCCAAATTTTACGCTGGTTAATATCAATGAGAATTAAATATCAAAGAACCAAATATTTAAAATTATTAGAAACTCTAGGAGAATAGATTTCTTCCATAGACTACTCCTGGGGAATATCCCATGATAGAACATCAAGATCCGAGAAGGCCATAGTAATGGGGGAATCACACTCCTCCAATTTGCTCTGAAGTTATTTAGACTTGCAACGCACCTCAGCAACAACACCAACTAGCTTCAAATTAGAATCGTCAATATCTACCATACTCAGCTTAGGGGGTGAATCAAAATTAACAATGTGACCCTACAAGAGAACCTCATTCACCTTCGGGTCCCCACCCTAAACCCCTTTTGAAGAGATCTGAATATTATTATAAATCTACTCTAGGCCAACACCAAAAGATAAAGAGAGAGTGTCCACACTATATTCAGTGTCTATTCCATAGGCTAAATGAGAACCTCTACAAACAAAGGGAGAGTCCACATTCATCTTGGGACCATGAGCCATAGGAATAGAAGGATCTACAAGAGACTTCAAAAAATCATTAGCGTCAAGGTCGTGCTCCAAAGTATCCCATTCAAAGACCAAAAACACCAGGCATTGGTGGATAGGGGCTTTGCCATGACCTACTTGGCCATTAAGTAAGGACTTTTACATAGATTGAAAAATAAATAAAGGAATTTTCATACAAGGTTTATGTCTAAGATGATTCAAAAACATTGCATGAAAAATCCTTATAATATCATAAGAAGGCTCCAGGGTAAAATAATCTATAATGACCCACACAACACGATTCCAAGGAGAGGGAAAAGCCGCAACAATCAAACCATTATGAATTCATGGTAAAAACTCCTCCTTATCTAGAAAGAGAGTGATTTCTTGCAATAAAGAATAACTTTCACAGTTGTGATAGGAAGCATCCAAAGCAATACCAATGGTTCTACTAATAATATCTATTGAAACTTGAAAATACCATAAATCGACACTGACCCAACCCTCATTCCAGGAATAAACTATGCAGTTAGTAAGCAAAGGGTTGTGACCATGGAATTTTAAGATACAATCCAGAAGACCTCCATAAGCTAATATAGACTTAACATCTTCATAGAAAGAAGTAGATGAAGGTTTACACAATTTAGGTTTAGCATGATAAATCTTAGATTTCCCCATGTTAAAACTAAACCAAAAAATGACTAACTCAGACCATATAGAAGAAAACCAGAATGAGGAACTTACAAGGACCAGATCACACCAAAAATGAACAATGCAAGACATAAGAACCCTAAAATACTGGAGCCTTAACATAAAAATCAACCACCCAATGGAAAGAAAGGGCAAAGCAAACCCACTCATAGAACAAGAAACACTGAGAAGTGGCCTAATAGTTAAATTCCCCTTCTTCACAGAGAATGTGACGACCTCCAAACTAGATAGAAGAATAAAATAACTCATGAGGGCCTCACATGAGAACTGAAATTCAACATAGATAGAAAACTTCTCACTACATCGTGGAATAGAAACAAAGCTATCCCAAGAAAGGACTAAGAATAAAACATGATATTTCCTAACTTACCCAAGAAACCCATGAAAAAGAAAATCCCAAAGAGATCCTGACCACAAAAATCCATTTGAGAACCATCCCAAAGCTAGATAAGGGCTCCACCATAAAGAAAACTTAAACCGTCTGAGAACGCAGAGAAAAGCAAAGCGATAGAGCCTAGCTGTCCTAGCAAGGGAAGTAAGAGGGACAGGTGTAGAGCATTCTCCAAAAAGGTCGAATAATAAGGAAGTTTCCAAACACCACCTCCACCTGTACTTGGAAAGAATGCCATCATATTCAATGTGGAAAGTACCAACACTCAGTGCAAACCACGAAAATTCCTTTTCAAAAAAGAACTAATGAACGCAAAACCTCGAGCCCAGGTTCACGAAAGTTCCATTCATCAACATTCAAATCCCAACAATCGAAAAAGGCCTAATCAAAGATCTCAAAAAATGAGATTCATAAATCCATATGGCAGAGGCATCTAGGAGTAACGTTATTTTACGGAAGCTCCCCCTGACAAGGAAAAGACAAAGAGCCCCCAAAGTTAAAAAAAAGACTGTCGTCATCACAACACCCATGAAGAGCCACCACATTAAAAATGGATAGAGAGGCAATAAAGACCCATGATTTGAATTACAACACCGCAAAATGGGACCGTTCGATGAACTACACCACAGTTTCCACCTTACATCATAAATAGAAGTAATGAGAAAATTGCCTAAGACGAACCACCGTATCTTACAAGGAGACAGATTGATGCAATATTCAAATTTTAACTTGAATATTTCCTTCATTATTGTAGAATTAATTGAGACCACAAAACTCCATGTCCCAAAAAAATTATTCAAAATTTGAATTTGAATTTTTAAAATTGCCAAGAAAATACGACTCACCAATGACCTCATAAGAACTCTCTTGAATCTTCTATACAGTCATTCCAAAAAAATCCATATCGATATCATAAACACTAGGAATATCCAACTAACCTTACAAATTCTCATCATTAACAAGTCTGATCAATTCCTCTGAAAAATCAGAATGCCACACCTTGAAGCCCTAACTTCCAACTGACAAATTATCTAGGTAATGAGTCATCGTGTTTCCTTCCCTATAAACATGGCTGATAGAGAATTCTTCAAAGGAATACAAGTGGGCCCTAGATTCTTCAATAAGGTTTGAAAAGAACCAACCTGATCTACAACTTCCTTTCAGCATATTCATAGTATTAAGTGAATTTTCTTCAATAGTGACTCTATGACCTCCCAATTCTTTTAATAAATGAAAACCCCAATATGTAGCTCTACACTCAAAAAATGGGAAGACTGCTCTCCTAAGTCTTTGGTAAAATCTAGAACTATGTATAGTGTAAATATTATCTATGCAAATCATATTTAGTTTCTTAACGATAGAAGATAACAAAAAATTAAATATTATATGAAGTTTGTGTCTTATAATTAAAAGTTGTCATATAAATAAAGTGAATTATAGGATAGTGGTTGTATTTTAGTGTTCCACATCAACTTAAGATACAGAATAGCTTGGATAATTTTCCTTGCACATTAGTTTTAATAGGGAAACATAAACCTATAGATGAAAAATAAAATTTATAATTATCTAGAATAAAAATGACAAGATTAAAAAGGTTCAAAATTCGTGTGGAAATAAAAAGAGAGAGAAAATCCCCTAAGATAAAATGAAAAGGAAATGCGAAGAGAAATTTATATGGAAAGTTAGAAAATATCACAAATTCTTATAAGAAGTAGGACTAATCCAAAAATATTAATTGTGAAATA
This sequence comes from Wollemia nobilis, assembly GCA_028583015.1. NCBI lineage: Eukaryota > Viridiplantae > Streptophyta > Pinopsida > Araucariales > Araucariaceae > Wollemia > Wollemia nobilis. Next base: position 3,522,078 of record JAQPPZ010017000.1, on the reverse strand, counting down.
ATGATGAAGGTGATATCTATTCAAGGTATGAATAAATATCTTTAAAAAGAGTTATCAAGCCATTAAGAGAAAGATTACTATATTCTTGAATAAGTTTCTTGAACAAATATTTATTTACCCAAGTTTTGTAGGTGAGTTGGAGAGGAGAGGACAATCCTCCAAGGGAGGTCCTAGGTTTGGATATCCACCCAACAAAAAATTTAAATTGGGTACCCAAAAACCAATTGATAATGTTAGTGCGGGCAGGGTTGGGCATGACTCCTTGGTGACTTTGATGGTGTAGAACCCCCTGACCTTGGTCTCTAAGACCAAGGCAGCCCTGCAAGGGATTTTTAGCTTAAAAAAATGAATATCAAAGAGTTTTCGAAGATGAATAATTATTTAGTAGTGTTTGCTATGAGAGCTTTCACGAGTTATTTTAACTTTCTAGAACACTTGTATATGAAATAAAAATTACTAGAAGCAAGAAGCAATTATGTTAGTCATTTTTATAAGAAATAAAAATATAAAAACTAGAGTCATAAGTATAATTTTTTATCATATATTTATTCTTCAATATGGATGCTAGAAGGATCTTAGTGTACTCATCTTAAATTTAGTGATGATTTATAAGATAATATTTACATTCTTCGCAAAAATTTAACATAATTTCATCTCCAAGTTTGAAAATAAGGGTGAAAACACTAATTGGTCTAGATTATTAAAGGATTTTCCTTATTTTATCAATATAATTAACCTTTAGGATGCTATTCATTTGATATTTTAATACACATTAGATAATATACATCTTGGGAAATGTCATGTGGTAGAAATATTAGACTTATTTTTATTGGTAGATATATAATTGCAAATAGAGTATACAACTTCTCCAAAAAAAATCTTCCAAGTAGAATCAAATCCTAAGCCAATTCTATCAAAATATGATACATTGAGTAATAATTACCCAAATCCATTTTTTTTATATGTAATGTTTCCAAGCCATGATATTTTTTGAATATGTAGAATCAAAGCTTTATATATTATGTACATACACTTATGAAGAGGTAGATGAAGATAAACATTATCAAGTCTTTTGAAAATATGCTTGAAATAAAGGGAAAAATGAACAATGACCAGATGACGCAAAAAATGAACAATGCAAGACATAAGAACCCTTAAATACTGGATCCTTGACATAGAAACCAACCACCCAATGGAAAGAAAGGGCAAAGCAGGCCCACTAATAGAATAATAATAAAAATTGAGAAGGGGCCTAATAGTTAAATTTCCCTTCTTCATAGAGAATGTGTCGACCTCTAAAATAGATAGAAGAATAAAATAACTCATGAGGGCCTCACACGAGAACTGAAAGTCAACACAGCCAAAAAACTTCTCACTACATCGTGGAATAGAAACAAAGCTATCCCAAGAAAGGACTAAGAATAAAACATGATATTTCCTAACTGACCCAAGAAACCCATGAAAAAGAAAATCCCAAAGGGATCCTAACCACAAAAATCCATTTGAGAACCATCCCAAAGCCAGATAAGGGCTCCACCATAAATAAAACTTAAACCGTCTGAGAACGCAGAGAAAATCAAAGTGATAGAGCCCAGCTATCCCAGCAAGGGGAAAAATAGGGACAGGTGTTTAGCATTCTCCAAAAAGGTCAAAAAACAAGGAATTTTCCAAATGAATACAAGTGGGCCCCATATTCTTCAATAAGGTTTGAAAAGAATCAACCTAATCTACAACTTCCTTTCAACATATTCATAGTATTATGTGAATTTTCTTCAATAGTGACTCTGTGACCTCCTAATTCTTTTAATAAATGAATACCCCAATATGTAGCTCTACACTCAAAAAATGGGAAGACCGCGCTCTTAAGTCATTGGTAAAATCTAGAACTATGTATAGTGTAAATATTATCTATGCAAATCATATTTAGTTTCTTAACGATAGAAGATAACAAAAAAATAAATATTATATGAAGTTTGTGTCTTGTAATTTAAAGTTGGCATATAAATAAAGTGAATTATAGGATAATGGTTGTATTTTAGTGTTCCACATCAACTTAAGATACAAAATAGCTTGGATAATTTTCCTTGCACATTAGTTTTAATAGGGAAACATAAACCTATAGATGAAAAATAAAATTTATAATTATCTAGAATAAAAATGACAAGATTAAAGAGGTTCAAAATTCTGGTGGAAATAAAAAAAGAGAGGAAATCCCCTAAGATAAAATGAAAAGGAAATGCGAAGAGAAATTTATATGGAAAGTTAGAAAATATCACAAATGCTTATAAGAAGTAGGACTAATCCCAAAATATTAATTGTAAAATAATGATGAAGATGATATCTATTCAAGGTATGAATAAATATCTTTAAAAAGAGTTATCAAGCCATTAATAGAAAAATTACTATATTCTTGAATAATTTTATTGAACAAATATTTATTTACCCAAGTGTTGTAGGTGAGTTGGAGAGGAGAGGACAATCCTCCAAGGGAGGTCCTAGGTTTGGATCTCCACCCTACCAAAAATTTAAATTGGGTACCCAAAAACCAATTGATAATGTTAGTGCGGGCAGGGTCGGGCACGACTCCTTGGCGACTTTGATGGTGTAGAACCCCCTGACATTGGTCTCTAAGACCAAGGCAGCCTTGCAAGGGATTTTTAGCTTAAAAAAATGAAGATCAAAGAGTTTTCGAAGATGAATAATTATTTAGTAATGTTTGCTATGAGAGCTTTCACGAGTTATTTTAACTTTCTAGAACACTTGTATATGAAATAAAAATTACTAGAAGCAAGAAGCAATTATGTTAGTCATTTTTATAAGAAAGAAAAATATAAAAACTAGAGTCATAAGCATAATTTTTTATCATATATTTATTCTTCAATATGGATGCTAGAAGGATCTTAGTGTATTCATCTTAAATTTAGTGATGATTTATAAGATAATATTTACATTCTTAGCGAAAATTTAACATAATTTCATCTCCAAAATAGAAAATAAGGGTGAAAACACTAATTGGTCTAGATTATTAAAGGATTTTCCTCATTTTATCAATATAAGTAACCTTTAGGATGCTATTAATTTGATATTTTAATACACATTAGATAATATACATCTTGGGAAATCTCATGTGGTGGAAATATTAGACTTATTTTTATTGGTAGATATATAATTGCAAATAGAGTATACAACCTCTCCAAAAAAAATCTTACAAGTAGAATCAAATCCTAAGCCAATTCTATCAAAATATGATACATTGAGTAATAATTACCCAAATCCATTTTTTTTATATGTAATGTTTCCAATCTATGATATTTTTTGAATATGTAGAATCAAAGCTTTATATATTATGTACGTACACTTATGAAGAGGTAGATGAAGATAAACATTATCAAGTCTTTTGAAAATATGCTTGAAATAAAGGGAAAATTTAAATCTAAGTTCATACTATTATAGAAGATAGTTTGAAACAATAGAATGAGCAAGACATATGTGCAAGAAAAGTAATTACTTTATAACTATCATATTATATTATAAACGTAGGAGTCACATTAGGACAAAGGAGAAACATACTAATGAACATCACAAAATTACCATTTTATTATGCTATTACAAAGATAGATTTATAATTTTTCTTGATCAAATATATTTGAAGACTAAATGTAACGAACACGATATAAGGAAAAAAGCACTTAGTAATTTTAGATAAAATATATCTAGAAGGTATTCTATGCAAATGGAAAGAACATTGAGGAAGAAGAGGATATAAGAAAAGAATCACTCAATTGTTTCAAAAATTATGGTGGAAAAACTACATGATAAAAATTTCCATTTTTTAGCAAGACATGTCATTTGGTATGATGGGTTTCTTGCAATTTTATTTCAAACACTTTTTTGGATATGTTGAAGAGTGAAAAATTAGTTATGGTAGAATAGTGTAAACAAAGGCTACAACGAGTGAGATCAATGCCACCTTTATCAAACTATATCTAAAGAAAGGTGAGATAAGATGTTTTGATTATTTCCATTCAACAAGTCTTTTACAAATGATTTATAATATTATTTAAAATTTTATAGTAATATATTGAAAAATATTATAGATTGTGTTATATTATTTAAACTTTTATCAAAACAAAGTTCATTTAAAAGTTGGGATGAGACTTCTCCCAGCCCTAGCCAAAGAGAACACATGTTTACAATAGTAAAAAAATATTTGCATTGGAGCTAAATATCTTAAACCATATTTCTACAATGGATGTTCACATGTTTACAACTGTAAAAGAAGATCTACATTGAAGCACAAATCTCCTAAACCATATTTTTGGAATGGTTTTCCAAACTAGCTAGACACTAGATTTTCTCACCAACCTGCCTAATCATTTCATCCTCAATAGCCATGTCACTGTCATTAAAACCCTACTTCCTTCTTAACGCCCATATTAACTAGGAATTCTACCACTTTTTTTAGATCTCTACTCACATAAATTGGAATCGCATCATCTATTTCCCTCCACAATTCCTCAATTTGAGTGACAAGAATCATCAAACTCCATGTCTTCAAAGTAAATTTACTCATGCAATCTAGAACTCCAACCATTATTTGAGAATCTGATTCTAGGATTATCATCCTATAATCTCATTTTACTGCCCAAATAGAAGCAAATTTGATAGCTAAATATTTCGCTTCATTGTTTGTGGGTATTCCCAAACCTTGCAGTTCCTAATAGAGAATTTTTCCAACATGATTTTGGCAAACCACTCCAATTCTAGCTCTACCCGAATTACCTTTTGCAGGTCCATAAATATTAATTTTAATCCAACCCTCTGGGGGTGGTTTCCAACTAGCTTTTTACTGTACCCCTTAAACTTCAACTTATTTCTCCATTGTCCCTATAACGACCCGAGTTTCCTATTTAGCATACACTACAACAGTTTCTGTGACTTTGCTTCAAATTACCTACCAAACTCCATCTAAATACGAAAGGGTTTCTCTAAAAATTCTACCATTTCTCTCCAACCACTCTTTCCACCAAATGAAGTTTAATATAAGATCCCAACCAATACAAAGAGCTTTAGATTTAATCCTTGTTTTATTTTCTTGATAATTATACTATTTGATAGTACAATTATCATACAATATTTCATATATTTCTTTAGTCCATGAAAAAACTAGGTATGCTTGCACGATTGGATTTGTTGAGTTTTTTATATGATATTATTTTAAAAGGATTTTTTTAAGGTTGATATAAATTAATCAAATATTTTTTAAAAACTTATTAAAACATTTTATTTTTATCAATGGATGAATCAATAGGATTTTTTGAACCATCCCATGGGCTATGAAAAGATAACCATATCCCTATATTTTTAATACCCTTATTAGGCATCGGGGAAATATATCTTAAAGGAAAAATTGGAAAACAAATTAAAATAAATAAATATATGAGAATATAATATTATTTTATATAAGGGTTGGAATGAGCCACACATAACCCAAGGTTGATTGTATTATAATATTATATTATATTAGTAGTCAATTTTATAAAGTAGAATTAGAAGATGGATATATAAAGAAGAGATATTTTTCATTATAATAATCATGGAGATCAATCATATGTAATCCTATTTACCCACAAAGTGGCTTATAATAACCAAATGGTATTATCTATCTCTATCTAATTGTGTGGATTGGTATTGTGGATAATTATTTGTGGATGGGTGATTTGATATTTTTGCATATTGGTGAATGATATTTGTTAATGAAAATAAAATTTTGTAACAAGTGGTATCAAAGCAATGATTTTGCCAAAGTGGAGATTCTTTATTATGGATTTTAAAATTAGGGCATAATTATTTTGGAAAAACATATCATATTTTAGGAGCCATATCTCCCTAAAATATTATCCAATTTAGGCAATTCTTTGATAATTTTGTGGAAAATTTAAAGAGCTTTAAAATGAATGGTAATATGAAGGAATATGAGTAGTATTGAGGGAGATATAACCTTCTGAATTCAGTAATATGGAACAAGGATAATTATGAATTTTCAAAGCACAATTATTTTGGAAGATAAAATTTGTTAGTGCGGGTAAGCAAATCAATTGCAATTTATTTTTGAAAAAAATTAAATATCTAAGTGGGGAGATACACATTATCATAAAATCCTAGTTTGCATTTGGGATTGAACTATGAAATTGCAAACATTTTTTTGGATAAAATGATATTGATGTTATGGGTTGGTGGTAAAATTTTAAGCCCTTGTATCATTATTATTATTGGCAAGTTATACTTCCTCTATTCCTTAAAGGAGAATCTTTGTCTTAGTTTAATAGTTTTAATAGTTCTTGCAATTATAAATTCACTTGGGATGAAATGGAGTATATATTCTTGAGTAAATGGGGTCCATATAAAAATATAGCTAGTTTGATGGTCACCATCAAGGGATATGAAGAAGAAATAAACATGCTTCAAAAAGAACAAAATAAAATAAATAGAGATCTATCAAATTTTAAAGTAGTAGAAAATAATAATGATGTTAATATGCAAACAAAGGAAACCATATCTTTAGTGGTAGATAAGTTAAATAGTGGAAAAAGGGACTTGTTTGAATCTAAAAGGTTTATTTTGTAGGTTCATAGATGCATTTACAAGGAAATGGTTATTTTTTCCATTAATCCTAGCAAAAAAAATAATTTTATTAATATTTTTGAAGACATATAACTTGAGGGTGAGAATGTTCAAATTTTTTAAGAAATCAAGATCACCATGGATAAATATATTTTATATTCATATTTTTATGCTATATTTATGGATGATGTGAATATTGTCCTTGGTTATAATTGGTTGGATTCTTTGGGTACTATTAACATTAATTTTTGATGTGGGCATCACTTTCTACCTAGGTATTATTCTTATAGTCCTAGGTTATTTTATTATTTTGCTAATAATATATGTGAGTGGTCAACTCACATTGGCTTTGTTTGGCCATTAGTTGACCTTTTAGCTATAGGATATTATTTGACATTCTTGTTAGTCATTAGGCTAATATTAGGAGTTGTTAAGCAAATTAGATTTTGCTTCCTCCCTATTTCTCCTCCTATGCACTTCGAGCGTGTTATTGCGAGATATGAGGATATTATTGTTTTGGGGTTTCCTTACATCTATTTACGTAATGTTTGTGAATACATTACTCAAGTTGATTTTTATCTAATTTTAGTCTCAACATTTGGTATCAGATCTGATCGATCTGATCGGGATCATAGACGATTGATTTTTTCAAATGGAAATTCTTTGTTCCATTTGGCAGCTTGTTCCATTTGACTTTGGTGGACTTCGTTGGTTGGTTTTACAAATTTAGTGCTTCCAAATTTTGTTGATCAGAGTTTGGGCAACAACATTGGTGATGAATTATCGATGGTTGTTCTAGGTAGAGATTTTTTTCCAATCAAATTTTCAAAATTTGTTGTTTCAAAAATTTTGACTAGAAAAATATAGCTGGTGGTCCACCTTCGCCTTTGTGGATAAACTGGTAGGAATAGTAAATTAGGACTAGCGATCGCTAGTATGGCCATATTGGATGAGGAATTGGGCTAAGTGATGGACCAAAAACTAAGTATTGCATGGCTAAAGGCTCCTCCTAGAATCTATGGATATCTAACAACACAAAAAGCTAAGTGGACTGACAATAGATAGCACTCCAAAAACCTAATAACCTAGCACAATTTGGCACACATGGTGAACAAAAAGATGATTGACCCCAACCCTAACTTGAGGTAGATGAATGATAATTGACATAAGTTGATGACAGAGTGAGGATGTGAATGATTCCATGGAGAAAATGTGGAGGGGACTGACCACCAAGAGGTGGTCATAAGGCATATAGTGCATTGTTTTTTTAAACCTCTTATTGTCTATAGTATTTTGTATGTGGGACAAGTTCCCCTATTGTTTTCTACTCCTTGTATTCTACTAACACACCGAAAAGCATTGATCCCATTTTACGATGGAAATATCTTAGGTAATTTAGAGATATTTTTCTCTGAGTGATAATGTCAACCTATGTTAGTTTTTAGAATGCATATGGTTCAAGCGGTCATAGACGAAGCATTTTGTAGAATTCCAAGCATGGATTTTTATGGAGGTATCACTGATTGAAGTCAACATTGTCTTTAGTGCAGTGCACAGAATTTGCAACTCACTATTTAGAAAGAATAAATTTGATCTAAAGGGATCATCTACGCATGAAAATTAACATCACCATCTAGTGCACTACGTAGAAGGCTAAGAAGGAACGATTTTAATGTAAACCTTTATAATTTAATTTTTTGACATGAAGCTGACACATGGCATATGGTCTATTGGAATCCAGTACGATGTTGAACATTCGGTGTATCATCGAATTGGTAGGATTTAAACTTACCGATACCGGTTTGGTTCTATTGAGAACCACATAAATGAAGTTAGGTGTAGGAGTTCATAGTCGGGCAAAATTGTAGACTATTGGTGTTGTACACAAGTGATACCTTGTAGTGAGTGATCATTGGTGGTGCCTTGGTCACAAGTGACCACGTGGCATTACTTTTTGCTAAAACGTCCTTCTTTAATTTAGTTTTATTTTTATATTTTTATAAACTTAACTTAATTAAATTAAAGCTCCAATTAATTGCACATATTTTAGCAATTAAATATTTTTAAGCTAAAGTAGCTTCTTTTTAAAACCTTGAAGGGTAACAAGCATACAACATTTTTGTAATCACCCAAGCATTGGAAAAAAGTATTTTTGAAAATTGCCTAAGAGGGAACAAATCGTAAGCAAAATTTTACTCATTGAAAGTGCTTGGAACTCATATCACCATTTTAATTGCCCTATGAGGAAAATTTTGTAACCAAGGTTATACATAAGCATGAAATATCATAAATTGGCTATATTTAGGATTTTTGAAATTTGAAATTTTCTAATTTTGAAACCCATTCACCCGAAATTTATGGGGTGGAATTTTTTTTGGGGTCAATTCGCCTAACTTTGATAATAATTATCCTATTATTATTTTTATTCGTCAACCACTTTTTCACAATTAAAAAGACAATCCGTCTTCAAATTTTAAACAATTTTATTTTTCCTGTCCAATTCGCCTTCAAATTATAAACAATTTTTTTTTTCCACCCAATTCACCACATATACTACCCGTATAAATACTAAAGGGGGTACCAATAAACATACATCCAAAACACCTCTACAACCAACTGATACCTCTACAATTGACCCACAACTCTAAAACCAACTAACACCTCAACAACATATCAACATAAGTCGATCGATTATAGCGGCATGTCAATCAGTCTAGGTCAATTGGTTACAAAGTTGCAAATAATAATATTAGGACGATTAATACACCTTTGCAATAAATTGACTTATACTGATTGATATAGATCGATTGACATAACTCTGCAACCGATCGAATTATGTCATGTTGATTGGTTGTAGCCATGTTGTTTAGTTGCAACCATATCAGTTGATTGTAGCCATGTCGATTGGTTGTAGCCATATCGATCGATTGCAACCATATCGATAAGTTGTAGCTATGGTGATCGATTGTAGCCATGTTGATCAGTTGTAGCCATGTTGATCGATTATAGCCATGTCGATCATATTCACTCTACAACCAATCATATTAGGTTGATTTACATACCTCTGCAATCGATTGGCTTATGCCTATCCATTGTAGAGGTGCACTTTTATAAAGAAACTTCTAGGAGGTATAACTTTTGATCCAGAGCTTCGTTTTTAGTAAAAGCCTTAAAAAATAATCTAAAATTGATTGACATGGCTACAAGTGACCAGTTGTAATCATGTCAGTTGGTTCCAACCATGTCGATTAGTTTTAGATTATTTTTTGAGGATTTTAATAAGATTTTTGTGTAGATCTCATCAAGATAGGTGGTTTTAAAAAAAAATTGAAAACAGAGCTCTAGATCAAAAGTTATGCCTCCTATAAGATTCTCTACGCAAGTGCACCTCTACAACCGACTGGTTGTAGCCATGTCAATCAATTGCAGCCATATCTATCGGTTTTTTATTTTTATTTTTGGATTTTATTAAGATTTTTGTCTAGATCTCGTCGAGCTGGTGGTTTTAAAAAAATGAAAATAAAGCTCGATATCAAAAGTGATGCATCCTAAAAAATTCTCTGCAAAAGTGCACCTCTGCAACTGATCAGCATAAGTTGATCGATGATAGAGGTATGTCAATCAGCCTAATATGATCATATAAAGAGTAAAATACTAAAAAAACCCTCTACAAATAACCAACTGAAATCCTCTACAACCAACCAAAACCTCTATAAATGTGTTTCAATTGATTCACCACAATTTGAAAAAATTTGGTGAAAAATGAATGCAATTCGCCATGTACCCGTCGACATAATTACCAAGATTTCAAGACAATTAACCTTTATTTTATAAATATATTTTGGGGTTGATACCTTATGAAAAAAATTATGTAACAATAATTAATATTATATATATAGAGAGAAAGAGAGTCCTGCAAAGTATGAATGCTTAATCCTAGGACATAACCTTTTAATAATCAAAGAGACAATGAAAATGAAATATATGGAAATAACTAGCGAAGAAAGAAGTGGAAAGTGATTTTCTAAGATGAAATGATTGAGCACCATATATTTTTTCCTAAAAGTATGAGGTTAATAAATGAGTTCCATGTACTATAACCTAGCTTTTTGAAGATTTAAAGTTGTTAGAAATGAGTAGAGGATTAAATTAACCTTATTCAATGACTTAATTTTGTTTATATCATCTTCTCTAATTCAAATTCGAAGGGCAGTGGAGGAAGTGATAATCTATGGTTTATGATCTAAGGATGCTAGAATTTTATATTAGATTATTGATAAGGAGCATTGAAAAATATTTATAAAGATTATAGAGAAGTTCATCTAAAATGCATCTACTTATTTTAAGCAAAATCTAGGTATGTATATGCAAATATATATTTTCATTGATATTTCAAAATCCATCATGATAGAATCTAAATTAGGAAAATGGGTTAAATGAGTAGATTAGTGAAAAATTGTATTAGACTACCACATATGCCACGAGATCAAATAGATGGTAATATATTGTAAAATAAAATCATCATAAAAGAGGTGAAATATTCTTGCCATGATATGGACATAGAGTAGCAAAGATATATATTGTATTGGATTATATCATTATTATTCTACTCCTAAAATAGTTTCAAAGGAATACGAGATGTATAATATGGATAATTATAGAATGGAAATTCAAATTTAAATTCAAAATAAATAATAGGTATGAAGATTCAATGGCAATTTTTAAAATGAAAAAGGTGCAAGAATTTATGTATAGGCTAAATTTTTTTTTTTGGTACTATTAAAAGAAGAGGGTTTTAACGGGATCCCACAACCACTACAAAGAAAGCCACAAGGGTGACAAACCCAGAAAAAACCTTGGAAAAACCAGAGGCAAACCAGAAGAAAAGGCGGGAACCAGACCACAAGGCATCAAAGAGAGGAGAACTGAGATAGTTCTACCCCAACTTATGAATACCTTGAGTTACCTTAGTCGCCAGGCTAGATACATTTTTAGTTAAGTCAAGGGTGAATTTCAACGTGCTCCAAATTTTACACTGGTTAATATCAATGAGCTTTAAATATCAAAGAACCAAATCTTTAAAATTCTTAGACACTCTAGGAGAATAGATTTCCTCCACAGACTTCTCCTGAGGAAGATCGCATGATAGAACATCAAGATCCGAGAAGGCCACAGTAATGGGGGAATCACTCTCCTCCAATTTTCCCTGAAGCTATTTAGACTTGCGACACACATCAACAACAACACCAACCAGCTTCAAATTAGAATCGCAAAGATCTACCATACTCAGCTTAGGCGGTGAATCAAAATTAACAATGTGACCCTACAAGAGAACCTCATTCACCTTTGGGTCCCCACCCCAGACCCATTTTGAAGAGATCTGAATATTATTAGAAATCTACTCTAGGCCAACACCAAAAGATAAAGAGAGAGTGTCCACACTATATTCAGTGTCTATTCCATAGGCTAAATGAGAACCACTACAAACAAAGGGAGAGTCCACATTCATCTTGGGACCATGAGCCATAGGAATAAAAGGATCTATAAGAGACTTCAAAAAATTGTTAGCATCAAGGTCACGCTCCAAAGTATCCCATTCAAAAATAAAAAATGCCAGGCATTGGTGGATAGGGGCTTTACCATGACCTACTTGGTCATTAAGTAAGGACTTTTACATAGATTGAAAAAGGAATAAAGGAATGTTCATACAAGCTTTACGTCTAAGATGATTTAAAAACATTGCATGAAAACTCCTTATAATATCATAAGAAAGGTCCAAGGTAAAATAATCTAATGACCCACACAACACGATTCCAAGTAGAGGGCAAAGCCAAAACACTAAAACCATTCTGAATTCATGGTAAAAACTCCTCCTTATCTAGAAAGAGAGTGATTTCTTGCAATAAAGAATAACTTTCACGGTTGTGATAGGAAGCATCCAAAGCCATACCAAAGGTTCTACTGATAATATCTATTGAAACTTGAAAAGACCATGAATCGGCACTGACCCAACCATCTTTCCAGGAAGAAACTATGCAGTTAGTAAGCAAAGGGTTGTGACCATGGAATTTTAAGATACAATCCAGAAGACCTCCATCAGCTAATATAGACTTAACATCTTCATAGAAAGAAGTAGACGAAGGTTCCAAATGAGGTTTACACAATTTAGGCTTAGCATGATAAATCTTAGATTTCCCCATGTTAAAACTAAACCAACAGATGACTAACTCAGACCACATAGAAGAAAACCGGAATGAGGAACTTACAAGGACCAAATGATGCCAAAAATAAACAATGCAAGACATAAGAACCCTCAAATACTGGAGCCTTAACATAGACATCAACCACCCAATGGAAAGAAAGGGCAAATCAGGCCCACTAATAGAACAACAAGAAACACTGAGAAGGGGCCTAATAGTTAAATTCCCCTTCTTCAAAGAGAATGTGACGACCTCCAAACTAGATAGAAGAATAAAATAACTCATGAGGGCCTCACACGAGAACTAAAAGTCAACACAGCCAGAAAACTTCTCACTACATCGTGGAATAGAAAAAAAGCTATCCCAAGAAAGGACTAAGAATAAAACATGATATTTCCTAACTGACCCAAGAAACCCATGAAAAAGAAAATCCCAAAGGGATCTTGACCACAAAAATACATTTGAGAACCATCCCAAAGCCAGATGAGGGATCCACCATAAATAAAACTTAAACTGTCTAAGAACGTAGAGAAAAGCAAAGCGATAAAGCCCAACTATCCCAGTAAGGGGAATAATAGGGACAGGTGTTTAGCGTTCTCCAGAAATGTCAAAAAACAAGGAAGTTTCCAAATGCCACCTTCACCTGTACTTGAAAATAACACCATAATATTCAATGTGGAAAGTACCAATGCTCAATGTAAACCACAAAAATCCATTTTCAAAAAATAACTGATGAATGTAAAACCTCGATCCCAGGTTTATGAAAGTTCCATTCGTCAGCACCCATATCCCAACAACTAGAAGAGGCCTAATCAAAGATCTCAAAAAATGAGATTCATAAATCCATATGGTAGATGCATCTAGGAGTAACGTTCTTTTATAGAAGCTCCCCCCTAACGAGGAAAGGACAAAGAGCCCTATAAATACAAAAAATGACTATTGTCATCACAACACCCAAGAAAATCCACCACCTTAAAAGTGAATAGAGAGGCAATAAAGACCCTAGATTTGAATTACAACACCGCCAAATGGGACCGTTCGATGAACTACACCACAGTTGCCACCTTACATCATAAATGGAAGTAATGAGAAAATTGCCTAAGACGAACCACCGTATCTTACAAGGAGACAGATTGGTGCAATATTCAATTTTTAACTCGAAGATTTCCTTCATTATTGTAGAATTAATTGAGACCACAAAACTCCATGTCCCAAAAAAATTATTCAAAATTTGAATTTGAATTTTTAAAATTGCCAAGAAAAGACGACTCACCAATGACCTCATAATAAATCTCTTGAATCTTCTATACCGTCATTCCAATAAAAATCCATATCGATATCATAAACCCTAGGAACATCCAACCAACCTTACAGATTCTCATCATTAACAAGTCTGATCAATTCCTTCGAAAATTCAGAATGCCACACCTTGAAGCCCTAACTTCCAACTGACAAATTATCCAGACAATGAGTCACCGTGTTTCCTTCCCTATACACATGGATGATAGAGAATTCTTCAAAGGAATACAAGTGGGCCCTAGATTCTTCAATAAGGTTTGAAAATAACCAACCTGATCTACAACTTCCTTTTAGCATATTCATAGTATTAAGTGAATTTTCTTCAATAGTGACTCTGTAACCTCCCAATTCTTTTAATAAATGAATACCCCAATATGTAGCTCTACACTCAAAAAATTGGAAGACAACTCTTCTAAGTCTTGGTTAAAATCCAGAACTATGTATAGTGTAAATATTATCTATGCAAATCATATTTAGTTTCATAACGATAGAAGATAACAAAAAACTAAATATTATATGAAGTTTGTGTCTTGTAATTTAAAGTTGGCATATAAATAAAATGAATTATAGGATAATGGTTGTATTTTAGTGTTCCACATCAACTTAAGATACAAAATAGCTTGGAGAATTTTCTTTGCACATTAGTTTTAATAGGGAAACATAAACCTATAGATGAAAAATAAATTTTATAATTATCTAGAATAAAAATGACAAGATTAAAGAGGTTCAAAATTCTGGTGGAAATAAAAAAAGAGAGGAAATCCCCTAAGATAAAATGAAAAGGAAATGCGAAGAGAAATTTATATGGAAATTTAGAAAATATCACAAATGCTTATAAGAAGTAGGACTAATCCCAAAATATTAATTGTAAAATAATGATGAATATGATATCTATTCAAGGTATGAATAAATATCTTTAAAAAGGGTTATCAAGCCATGAAGAGAAAGATGACTATATTCTTGAATAAGTTTATTGAACAAATATTTATTTACACAAGTGTTGTAGGTGAGTTGGAGACGAGAGGACAATCCTCCAAGGGAGGTCCTAGGTTTGGATCTCCACCCTACCAAAAATTTAAATTGGGTACCCAAAAACCAATTGATAATGTTAGTGCGGGCAGGTTCGGGCACGACTCCCTGGCGACTTTGATGGTGTAGAACCCCCTAACCTTGGTCTCTAAGACCAAGGCAGCCCTGCAAGGGATTTTTAGCTTAAAAAAATGAAAATCAAAGAGTTTTCGAAGATGAATAATTATTTAGTAGCGTTTGCTATGAGAGCTTTCACGAGTTATTTTAACTTTCTAGAACACTTGTATATGAAATAAAAATTACTAGAAGCAAGAAGAAATTATGTTAGTCATTTTTATAAGAAAGAAAAATATAAAAACTAGAGTCATAAGCATAATTTTTTATCATATATTTATTCTTCAATATGGATGCTAGAAGGATCTTAGTGTATTCATCTTAAATTTAGTGATGATTTATAAGATAATATTTACATTCTTAGCAAAAATTTAACATAATTTCATCTCCAAATTAGAAAATAAGGGTGAAAACACTAATTGGTATAGATTATTAAAGGATTTTCCTCATTTTATCAATATAATTAACATTTAGGATGCTATTCATTTGATATTTTAATACACATTAGATAATATACATCTTGGGAAATCTCATGTGGTAGAAATATTAGACTTATTTTTATTGGTAGATATATAATTGCAAATAGAGTATACAACGTCTCCCAAAAAAATCTTACAAGTAGAATCAAATCCTAAGCCAATTCTATCAAAATATGATACATTGAGTAATAATTACCCAAATCCATTTTTTTTATATATAATGTTTTCAAGCCATGATATTTTTTGAATATGTCTAATCAAAGCTTTATATATTATGTACGTACACTTATGAAGAGGTAGATGAAGATAAACATTATCAAGTCTTTTGAAAATATGCTTGAAATAAAGGGAAAATTTAAATCTAAGTTCATACTATTATAGAAGATAGTTTGAAACAATAGAATGAGCAAGACATTTGTTCAAGAAAAGCAATTACTTTCTAACTATCATATTATATCATAAACGTAAGAGTCACATTAGCACAAAGGAGAAACATACTAATGATCATCACAAAAATACCATTTTATTATGCTATTACAAAGATATATTTATCATTTTTCTTGATCAAATATATTTGAAGACTAAATGTAACGAACACGATATAAGGAACAAAGCACTTAGTAATTTTAGATAAAATATATCTAGAAGGTATTCTATGTAAATGGAAAGAACATTGAGGAAGAAGAGAATATAAGAAAAGAATCACTCAATTGTTTCACGAATTATGGTGGAAAAACTACATGATAAAAATTTCCATTTTTTAGCAAGACATGTCATTTGGTATGATGGGTTTCTTGCAATTTTATTTCAAACACTTTTTTGGATATGTTGAAGAGTGAAATATTAGTTATGGTAGAATAGTGTAAACAAAGGCTACAACGAGTGAGATCAATGCCACCTTTATCAAACTATATCTAAAGAAAGGTGAGATAAGATGTTTTGATTATTTCCATTCAACAAGTCTTTTACAAATGATTTATAATATTATTTAAAATTTTATAGTAATATATTGAAAAATATTATAGATTATGTTATATTATTTAAAATTTTATTAAAACAAAGATCATTTAAAAGTTGGGATGAGACTTCTCCCAGCCTTATCCAAAGAGAACACATGTTTACAACAGTAAAAAAATATTTGTATTGGATATAAATCTCTTAAACCATATTTCTACAATGGATGTTCACATGTTTACAACTGTAAAAGAAGATCTACATTGAAGCACAAATCTCCTAAACCATATTTATGGAATGGTTTTCCAAACTAGCTAGACACTAGATTTTCTCACCAACCTGCCTAATCATCTCATCCTCAATAGCCATGTCACTATGTCATTAAAACCCTACTTCCTTCTTAATGCCCATATTAACTATGAATTTTGCCACTTTTTTTAGATCTCTACTCACATAAATTGGAATCACATCATCTATTTCCCACCACAATTCCTCAATTTGAGTGACAAGAATCATCAAACTCCATGTCTTCAAAGTAAATTTACTCATGCAATCTAGAACTCCAACCATTATTTGAGAATCTGATTTTAGGATTATCATCCTATAATATCGTTTTACTGCCCAAATAGAAGAAAATTTGATAGCTAAAGCTTTCACCTCATTGTTTGTGGGTATTCCCAAACCTTGCAATTCCTAATAGAGAATTTTTCCAACATGGTTTCGGTAAACCACTCCAATTCTAGCTCTACCCGAATTACCTTTTGCAAGTCCATCAATATTAATTTTAATCCAACCCTAAGGGGGTGGTTTCCAACTAGCTTTGTACTATCCCTCTTACACTTCAACTTCTTTCTCTATTGTCCCTATAACGACCCGAGTTTCTATGACTTTGCTTCAAATTACCTACCAAACTCCAACTAAATACGAAAGGGTTTCTCTAAAAATTCTGCCATTTCTCTCCAACAACACTTTCCACCAAATGAAGTTTAATATAAGATCCCAACCAATACAAAGAGCTTTAGATTTAATCCTTATTTTCTTTTCTTGATAATTATACTATTTGATAGTACAATTATCATACAATATTTCATATATTTCTTTAGTCCTTGAAAAAACTAGGTATGCTTGCACGATTGGATTTGTTGAGTTTTTTATATGATATTATTTTAAAAGGATTTTTTTAAGGTTGATATAAATTAATCAAATATTTTTTAAAAACTTATTAAAACATTTTATTTTTATCAATGGATGAATCAATTGGATTTTTTGAACCATCCCATGCGCTATGCAAAGATAACCATCTCCCTATATTTTTAATACCCTTATTAGGCATTGGGGAAATATCTCTTAAAGGAAAAATTGGAATACAAATTAAAATAAATAAATATATGAGAATATAATATTATTTTATATAAGGGTTGGAATGAGCCACACATAACCCAAGGTTGATTGTATTATAATATTATATTATATTATAATATAATATAATATTATAATATTATATTATATTAGTAGTCAATTCCCTAAAGTAGAATTAGAAGATGGATATATAAAGAAGAGATATTTTTCATTATAATAATCATGGAGATCAATCATATGTAATCATATTTACCCACAAAGTGGCTTATAATAACCAAAGGGTATTATCTATCTCTATCTAATTGTGTGGATTGGTATTGTGGATAATTATTTATGGATGAATGATTTGATATTTTTGCATATTGGTGAATGATATTTGTTAATGAAAATAAAATTTTGTAACAAGTGGTATCAAAGCAATGATTTTGCCAAAGTGGAGATTCTTTATTATGGATTTTAAAATTAGGGCATAATTATTTTGGAAAAACATATCATATTTTAGGAGCCATATCTCCCTGAATATTATCCAATTTAGGCAATTCTTTGATAATTTTGTGGAAAATTTGAAGAGCTTTAAAATGAATGGTAATATGAAGGAATATGAGTAGTATTGAGGAAGATATAACCTTATGAAGTCAATAATATGGAACATGGGTAATTATGAATTTGCAAAGCAAAATTATTTTGGAAGATTAAATTTGTTAGTGCGGGTAAGCAAATCAATTGCAATTTATTTTTGAAAAAAATTAAATATCTAAGTGGGGAGATACATATTATCATAAAATCCTAGTTTGCATTGGGGAGTGAACTATGAAATTGCAAACATTTTTTTGGAGAAAATGATATTGATGTTATGGGTTGGTGGTAAAATTTTAAGCCCTTGTATCATTATTATTATTGGCAAGTTATACTTCCTCTATTCCTTAAAGGAGAATATTTGTCTTAGTTTAATAGTTTTAATAGTTCTTGCAATTATAAATTCACTTGGGATGAAATGGAGTATATATTCTTGAGTAAATGGGGCCCATATAAAAATATAGCTAGTTTGAAGGTCACCATCAAGGGATATGAAGAAGAAATAAACATGCTTCAAAAAGAACAAAATAAAATAAATAGAGATCTATCAAATTTTAAAGTGGTCGAATATAATAATGATGTCAATATACAAACAAAGGAAACCATATTTTTAGTGGTAGATAAGTTAAATAGTGGACAAAGGGATTTTTTTGAATCTAAAAGGTTTATTTTGTAGGTTCATAGATGCTTTTACAAGGAAATGGTTATTTTTTCCATTAATCCTAGCAAAAAATATAGTTTTATTAATATTTCTTTCAATAGGAGGTTGCAGGTTCAAGCAACAAAAATACAAGACATATAACTTGAGGGTGAGAATGTTCAATTTTTTGAAGAAATCAAGATCACCATGGATAAATATATTTTACATTCATATTTTTATGCTATATTTATGGATGATGTGAATATTGTCCTTGGTTATAATTGGTTGGATTCTTTGGGTACTATTAACATTAATTTTTTATGTGGGAATTACTTTCTACCTAGGTATTATTCTTATAGTCCTAGGTTATTTTATTATATTGATAATAAAAAATGTGAGTGGTCAAATCACATTGGCATTATTTGGAAATTAGTTGGCCTTTTAGCTATAGGCTATTATTTGACATTCTTGTTATTCGTTAGGTTAATATTAGGAGTTGTTAAGCAAATTAGATTTTGCTTCCTCCCTATTTCTCCTTCTATGCACTTCAAGCATATTATTGTGAGATATGAGGTATATTATTATTTTGGGGTTTCCTTACATCTATTTAAGTAATTTTTGTGAATACATTACTCAAGTTGATTTTTATCTAATTTTAGTCTCAACATTTGGTATCAGATCTAATCGATCTGATCAAGATCATAGACTATTGATTTTTTCAATTGAAAATTCTTCGTTCCATTTGGCAGCTTGTTCCATTTGACTTTGGTGGACTTCGTTGGTTGGTTTTACAAATTTAGTGCTTCCAAATTTTGTTGATCAGAGTTTGGGCAACAACATTGGTGATGAATTATCGATGGTTGTTCTAGGTAGAAATTTTTTTCTAATCAAATTTTCAAAATTTGTTGTTTCAACAATTTTGACTAGAAAAATATAGCTGGTGGTCCACCTTCGCCTTTGTGGATAAACTGGTAGGACTAATAAATTAGGATTAGCGATCGCTAGTATGGCCATATTGGATGAGGAATTGGGCTAAGTGATGGACCAAAAACTAAGTCTAACATGGCTAAAGGCTCCTCCTAGAATCTATGGATATCTAACAACACAAAAAGCTAAGTGGACTGACAATAGATAACACTCCAAAAACCTAATAACCTAGCACAATTTGGCACACATGGTGAACAATAAGATGATCGACCCCAACCCTAACTTGAGGTAGATGAGTGATAATTGACATAAGTGGATGACAGAGCGAGGATGTGAATGATTCCATGGGGAAAAGGTGGAGGGGACTGACCACCAAGAGGTGGTCATAAGGCATATAGTGCATTTTTTTTTTAAACCTCTTATTTTCCATAGTATTTCGTATGTGGGACAAGTTCCCCTATTGTTTTCTACTCCTTGTATTCTACTAACACACCAAAAAGCATTGATCCCATTTTACGATGGCAAGATCTTAGGTAATTTAGAGATATTTTTCTCTGAGTGATAATGTCAACCTATGTTAGTTTTTAGAATGCATATGGTTCAAGCGATCATAGACGAAGCATTTTGTAGAATTCCAAGCATGGATTTTTTATGGAGGTATCACTGATTGAAGTCGACATTGTCTTTAGTGCAGTGCATAGAATTTGCAACTCACTATTTAGAAAGAACAAATTTGATCTAAAGGGATCATCTATGCATGAAAATTAACATCACCATCTAGTGCACTACGTAGAAGGCTAAGAAGGAACGATTTTCATGTAAACCTTTATTATTTAATTTTTTTACAAGAAGCTGACACATGGCATATGGTTTGTCAGAATCTAGTACGATGTTGAACATTCGATGTATCATCAAATTGGTAGGATTTAAACTTACCGATATCAGTTTGGTTCTATCAAGAACCACATAAATGAAGTTAGGTGAAGGAGTTCATAGACGGGCAAAAGTGTAGACTATTGGTGTTGTACACAAGTGATACCTTGCAGTGAGTGATCGTTGGTGGTGCCTTGGTCACAAGTGACCATGTGGCATTACTTTTTGCTAAAAGGTCCTTATTTAATTTAGTTTTAATTTTTTTTTTTTTATAAACTTAATTAAATTAAATCTCTAATTAATTGCACATACTTTTGCAATTAAAGCTTTTTAAGCTCAAGTAGCTTGATTATAGAGGCATGTCAATCAATCTAGGTCAATTGGTTACAAAGTTGCAAATAATAATATTAGGACGATTAATACACCTTTGCAATCAATCAACTTATACTGATTGATATAGATCGATTGACATACCTCTGCAACTGATCAAATTATGTCATGTTGATTGGTTGTAGCCATGTTGTTCAGTTGCAACCATATCAGTCGATTGTAGCCATGTTGATTGATTGTAGCCATATCGATCGATTGTAGCCATGTCAATCGATTGCAACCATATCGATAAGTTGTAGCTATGGTTATCGATTGCAACCATGTTGGTTGGTTGTAGCTATGTTGATCGATTATATCCATGTCGATCATATTCACTCTACAACCAATCATATTAGGTTGATTTACATACCTCTGCAATCGATTGGCTTATGCCTATCCGTTGCAAAGGTGAACTTTTATAAAGAACCTTCTATGAGGTATAACTTTTGATCTAGAGCTCCATTTTTAGTAAAAGCCTTAAAAAATAATCTAAAATTGATTGACATGGCTACGAGTGACCAGTAGTAATCATGTCAGTTGGTTCCAACCATGTCGATTAGTTTCAAATTATTTTTTGAGGATTTTAACAAGAGTTTTGTGTAGATCTCATCATGATAGGTGGTTTTAATAAAAAAATGAAAACAAAGCTTTGGATCAAAAGTTATGCCTCCTATAATATTCTCTACGAAATTGCACCTCTACAACCGACTGGTTGTAGCCATGTCAATCAGTTGCAGCCATATCTATCAATTTTGGATTTTTTTTTGCATTTTATTAAGATTTTTGTCTAGATCTGGTCGAGCTGGTGGTTTTAAAAAAATGAAAATAAAGCTTGATATCAAAAGTGATGCATCCTAAAAAAATTTCTGCAAAAGTGCACCTCTGCAACTAATCAACATAAGTTGATCTATTATAGAGGTATGTCAGTCAGCCTAATATGATCATATAAAGAGTAAAATACTAAAAGAACCCTCTACAAATAACCAACTGAAATCCTCCACAGAAAACCAAAACCTCTATAAATGTGTTTCAATTGATTCGCCACAATTTGAAAAAATTTGGTGAAAAATGAATGCAATTCGCCATGTATCCGTGGACATAATTCACTAAGATTTCAAGACAATTAGCCGTTATTTTATAAATATATTTTGAGGTTGATACCTTATGCATAACCCTGTTTGTAACTCTTTTTGAGAAGATTTTTGGTAGCCTTTTTGCTTACACCAAAGGTCATATGGCTACTAATTTTGTGGAACAAGTGGTCGTCATAGATGAACTTGTCAGTCACTTGGCTAACAAGGTTCAAAACATGATTTGGCCTAGTCCACCTAGTCCAACTCATGAACCTTAACCTCAATAAAATGTGATATTACTATTTATAATGGCTCTCAGGATCCAAACATTCTCAATAGCTGGATTCTCAACATGGATACATGGTTTAACTACAAAAAAATTAAAAATATGATCGAGTTGCTTTTGCAAAACTAAACAATTTTGGCCTTGCTAAAGTTTTGGTATAGGATTTTTAAAGCATCCAGGATCCCATAGACACTTGGGATGATTTGGTCCAAGCATTGAAGGATACATTCTATCCTTCTAATTTTTTTGAGTATTTGGATTTTCAATAGCTTCATTTGAGGTAAGGATACAACATGAGTGTTCAAGATTACATTGGGAAGTTCAACAAATTGACGATTCTCAATAGCATCCTTGATCCCACTCTTAAGCTTATCAATAATTTTAATATTTGTTTTCAATATCAACTCTTTTGAGAGTTGAAATATGTACCTTGTGCTACTTTGAAAGAGGTATATAATAAGGTACAGTTGGAGGAAGAGAAAATTACTATAAAGCTAGGGGCCTCATATAAGGCACCCAACTAGAACCACCATAGTAGTAGTATTCCGACAAAGCTTCAACAACTTCTTCTTCTACTACTACTTCTCCTTCTTCTTCTTTCCCTTCTTATAACGAAATTTTTTTTTGTAATAATTGTAAGAAATGAGGATACAATTAAGTTGAGTGCTTCAAAAATAAGAGAAATTTTCTTGTACAACCTCAATAAGAGGTACCACAAGATGGGACCATTGAGTGTGTAGGAGAATATAGGGTGTATTTAGAACTTTAGGGGAAACTAACCCAAGTGACCCTCCTACATTGAAAAAAACATAAAGAGAGTTTGTTCCTCACAAGAGCTCATATTCTTCCCAACTTTTCTATGAGTTGCATCTTTGATAATGGCTCCATGACTAATATCATCTCTCAATATGTTTATGATCATATCAAATTGTCAATCAAACCCCATCCATCTTCATATTCACTTGGTTGAAAGGATGATGGAACTACCTTCACAATCACAAAATGTTGTACTTTGTTGTTTGCTCTTGGTCCACACTAT
The DNA here is from genome assembly GCA_028583015.1 of Wollemia nobilis. Taxonomy (NCBI): domain Eukaryota; kingdom Viridiplantae; phylum Streptophyta; class Pinopsida; order Araucariales; family Araucariaceae; genus Wollemia; species Wollemia nobilis. Next base: position 3,498,237 of record JAQPPZ010017000.1, on the reverse strand, counting down.
GTGGATCAAGCCACCTATGACGTGACTTCCATAGACTTGTATGAAATTATTCTTGGCTAGTATTATCAATATGATAAGCGAGCTTCATATGATGCTTATCATAAAACCTATTATTTGCATCATCAGAGTAAGATATTTCTTATACGTAATCTTCCACATACAAAATTCTTGGAGTCTTTCCCAAGGATTTCTGTAGTCTCAAGGCCAAAGGAAATTCATCCTTCTATTCCTAAGGAGGTCACTCCTCCTCTAACATCAGTATCTCCTCCTATTGCTTATATTGATCCTTCTATTTTTCCACATCAAGTACTATATTTTCTCAGGTTTCAAATGTTCAGTAGCCTTCGTAGGTCCAACAGTAGATCCTTACTCTGTGTCATCATGTTTCATTTCGCAAGGGAGTCCTCTAAATTTTGTATCTCTACACTGGCATCCCATAGATTCTAGTATGTTCTTCCACCTAGTTATGAGCCTTCATTACAATGTTTGGTGAACTCATATTCCATTCCTATTGTAAAAGCATTGGAGTCCAATGTTTCTTGAGTGGGGAGGTATTATGTGAGATCACATTCTACCTAGGCATTATTCTTATATTCCTTAGTTATTTTATTTTTTTCTTTAATAAAATACATGAGTGGTCAACTCACGTTGGCTTTTTTTTCCATTATTTGGTCTTTTAGTTGTAGGATATCATTTGGCATTCTTGTTAGTCATTAGGCTAATAATAGGAGTTTTTAAGCAATTTATATTTTGCTTCCTCCCTATTTATCCTCCTATGTACTTTGAGCATATTATTGTGAGATATGAGGTATCTTATTTTTTTAGAGTTTCCTTGCACCTATTTAAGCAAGGTTTGTGAATACATTAATCAGGTTTATTTTTATCTAATTTTGGCCTCAACAATGTTCAAAAGAATTTTATGAAGTTGTGGTACAAGAAAAAGTAGATAACATTGCAGGATATTTCTCATCTTAAGGAGCAAGGATCTAAGGATGATCAAGAAGTGGTTGTAGAGAAAAAAAATTAAAGAACAAATAGAAGAATAAAAAATAAAATGTAAGTAGGAAGTAGCAACAACAAAGTCCATGGAATAGGTAGTAGCACTAGAGTCCATGGAAATAACTATAGTAGAGTCCAAGGAATCTTTGATATAAGAACACAAGGACACACCAAACAAAAGGTGTTTATTGTGGAGCCTGATTAAATTTAGATGCCTTTATTTTAGTCACACTTGGACACACAACATGAAAGAGGGGGGTGTATGGGGGGCACTAGTCTCCCTACTAGTGTCTACAACACCTTCGAATCTAAAAATAGATGTTTTTTCCTCTATGTAAATCTTGACCATTTGATATTAGGTCACACATCGGAGGGTATATTTTAGGTGGGTTTTTTCCCTAAAATTGTAATGCATTTTTATAAGAGGATATTTTATGGCGGTTGATAATTAATTTTTGGTGTGTGACTATGTAAAATAGGGTTTTCTACACATAATAAAATTCTTGGTTATTTTTATCTGTGGATGTAGCCCATATTGGATGAACCACATTAATTTGTGTCTATTGTGTATTGCATTATTTTCTCTATGTTTTATTTTTTGTATTTTATTGCTCATTTTTTATTATTTAATCCTAAAAACTGGTATTAGAGCTTAGGGTTTGAAAAATGAACTTGAAAGGAGGGTTTCCAGTTCAAGTGGGAGCAATGATATAAGAAGGCTGATTTAGGGTTAAGAATTTTAATGGCTAAAACTACCAACTATGGAAGATGTAAATGAAGGATTATATTTTTCAAAAATATTTTAAACTACCATTAGGCAGAACAAAAAAGAAGTCGATGATGAAAATAGACGAAGAATGGGTAGTTCTGGATAGAAAAACACTAGGAACAATATGGCTATGCTTATCATTGTTGGCTGCCTTCAATATTTCTAAGGAAAATACAATGGAGGGTTTAATGAATGTGTTGGTTAAATTGTATGAAAAACCCTCAGCTTCGAACAAGGTATTTATTATAAAATATTTATTTAATATGCATATGTTAGAAGGTGGGTCTGATACTGATCATTTAAATGAATTTAACACAATTACCAATCAGTTAAGTTTTATAGGAGTAAAATTTTATGATGAGATTAGGGCTCTCTTTATTTTGTGCTCATTGCAAAAAATCTAGAATGGCTTGGAAATGGATATGAGTAATTCTATCTCTAGTTCAAATAATTTAAAGTTTTATGATGCTATTGGTGTTATCCTTAGCAAGGAAATGTGATGGAAAAGTACAGGTGAGACATCAGGTAATGCTTTGACTATAGATAATATGGGGAGACAAATGGAGAGAGGAAAAATCCTAGGGAATCATGAAAAATTAAAGAAAGTCATATACAAATATAAAGGGAAGCATTTGGAATGATAGAATTACAGGAAGAAAGAACACCTGAAAAGATACTATTGGACTAAAAAAGAAAAATAAGGAGAAGAAAAGTAGGGTAATCAGGAAGTAAACATAGCATATAATATATTACAAGATGATTTAATCCTTTCACTAGATAATATTAATGATTATTGGGTGGTAGACTCTGGTGCATCATATCATGTGACACCCCATATGAAATATTTTCTATATTATATTCAAGGTAATTTTGGACACGTCTATTTGGTTGATGATAGACCATGTAAAATCGTTGGAAAGGGTAACATACATATAAATTTACAGAATGTAAATCAATGGTTGTTGAAAGAGATAAGGCATATTTCTAATTTAATAAGAAATCTAATTTTCATAGGGTAGTTTGATAGTGAAGGATGCACAATTACATTCCTAGAAAATTCATGGAAGGTTGCTAAAGGATTAATATTATTAGCAAAAGGAAATAAGAAAGGTATATTGTATCTATGTACTGGTAATACTGATCTTTCTATTGCATTAACTTCTGCAAGAGTGAATATAGCTTCATGGCATCATAGTTTTTGGTACATGAGTGCGAAGGGGATGCATATTCTCCACTCAAAAAAATTATTTCCAGGTTTGAAGTAGGTTGATTAAGATGTTTGTGAGAATTGTGTTTATGAAAAATAGAAAAGAGTTAGATTTTTCAAAATTGGAAAATAAAAGAAGAGTGAAAAGCTAGAGCTTTTAGATTCAAATGTATGGGCACCAACTCAGGTATCATCTCTTGGTGGTTATTATTATTATATTATATTTATTTATTATGCAAATAGAAAACTTGGGTTTACTGTATTCGAAAGAAATAGGATGTCTTTGTTACCTTTAAGAAATGGAAATATTTGGTTGAGAATAAGATCAAAAATAAGCTAAAGTGTCTCAGATATGATAATGGAGGTGAGTACTATAGCAAAGAGTTTGATAGTTACCATTCATACCATGGGATTTGTAGAGTGAATATGGGTCCAAGAACTCCATAAGAAAATTGTGTTGCATAAGGGATGAACAAGACTCTAATGGAATGTGCTAGGTGTATGAGATTACATGCAGGATTGCCCTTACAATTTTAGATAGATGTTGTAGATACTGCAATTTATTTAATAAACAAAGGACCTTCAAGTTCCGTGGATGGTGGGATTCCAGAAGAGGCATGGACATGTAAGCCTATTATCTACTCATTTCTGAAGACTTTCAATTGTGAAGCATTTGTACATATTAGTAAAGAAAATAGGAATAAAGTTGAGATAAAATCCAAAAAGTGTTTTTCATTGGTTATGGAGTTAATGATTTTGGTTATCACTTTTGGTATTATGAATATCATAAAATCATTAGGAGTAGATATGTGATATTCAATGAGAAGGTCATGTATAAGGAGAAGTTGTAGGAAAATAAATGGAAAAAGGTAAACTCAGAATACACAGTGATTTATGAAATTGAAACTCCAAAGGTGCTAGAAAATCAACAATAGTAGAAGATAACACCTCAAAATCTTGCCATTATTGTTAGAAAATATACCAGGATAAGTAGACCTCATGTATGTTACTCCCCTTCATTATATTATGTATTATTGTCTAACTCTGGTGAACCATAAATATATGAAGAAGTAATGCAGGTAGAAACCAAGAAGAAGTGGGAGCAAGGAATGAAAGAGGAGATGGACTCTTTGATAAATAATCAAACTTGGGATCTGGTTCAATTTCCTACAGGAAAAATAGCATTGTAGAAAAAATGGGTTTACAGGTTGAAAGAAGAAGATAGAGGTAAAAATAGGTATAAGGCTAGATTGGTTGTAAAGGAATTTGCACAAAATAAAGGTATTGATTATGATGAACAATTTTCTCCTATTGTTAAAATGACTTCAATTAGAACTATTTTAAGATTAGTGGTTATAAAGTATTTACATATTGAATATTTAGATGTCAAAATAGGTTTTCTGCATGGGGATTTGGAGGAAGATATTTATATGTAGTAGCCACAAGGGTATGAGGTCAAATAAAGGGAGGAACTAGTATGCAGATTGAAAAAGATCATGTATGGCCTAAAGCAAGCTCCAAGGTAGTGGTATATAAAATTTTATAGGTTAATGTCATTTCAAGGTTATAGTAGATGTTATTTTGACCACTATGTTTATTTTAAGATATTAGATATTGGTAGCTATATTATCTTGTTATTGTATGTAGATGACATGTTTGTTGCAAGGTCTAACATGCAAGATATAATTATACTCAAAAGAAAATTGGAAGAGTCATTTACAATGAAGTATTTGGGTGCTCCAAAGCAAATCCTTCGTATGAGAATAACATGAGACCGAAAAGTCATAAATTAACATTATCTCAAAGTGAGTACATTGAGAAGGTGTTGGAAAGATTCAGTATGTAGGATGCAAAAACTGTTAGCACACCTTTGGCAAATCATTTCGAATTGACAAAATAGATGTGTCCTAAAACATAGGAGGAGATAAAAAACATGTCCAAGGTTCCTTTTTCATCAGCAGCTGGTAGTTTTATGTATGCGATGGTGTGCACAAGGCCAGATATAGCACATACAGTGGGAGTTGTGAGCAAGTTTATGAGCAACCAAGGAAGAAAATATTGGGAGGTAGTGAAGTGGATTCTTAGGTATTTGAGAGGTACTGTCACTTAGGCATTATGCTTTGCATGTTCTAATACTACTTTATAAATATATGTTGATTCAGATATGGTAGGGGATATAGACAATGGGAGGAGTACCACAGGGTATGTTTTTATTGTAGGTGGAACTGTAGTAATCTATATTTCAAAATTACATAAGGTTGTTGCACTCTCAATAATGGAAGAAAAATATGTTGCTATTACAGAGGCCAATAAGGAGATGATTTGGTTACAAATATTTATGGAGGAGTTGGGAAATAAGTTTGATAATAACATATTATATAGTGAAATTCAGATTGCCATTCATCTTACAAAGAATTTAGCTTTCCATTCTAGGACTAAACACATGCATACCAAGTACCATTTCATACGCTCAGTGTTGGAAGATGGACAATTAAAACTGGATAAGATACACACTAGCTAGAATCCTACAAATATGTTCACAAAACCAGTAACCAGGGAGACACAAATTTCTTGCTCAGTTTTAGTTGGTCTTCAAGCATGATAGTAAAATGTGAGAAAATGTCTAGGCCCAAATTTGAAGCATAGTCCAGCAAGTGTAGTAGCAATGGAGTTATTATGATTAGTATCCAAGTGGGAGATTGTTGATTGTGGAGCCAAATTAAATTTGGAGGTCTTGTTTTCAGTCACACTTGGACCAACAACATAAAAATGGGGGGGTTAGAGGGGCATTAGCCCCCCCTACTACTATATGCAATGCCCTCGAAGCCAAAAATGGATGTTTTTTCCTCTATGTAAATATGGACCATTTGATATTAGGTCACAGATCGAACAATAGATTTTAGGTGGGTTTTTGCCCTAAAATTGTAATGCACTTTTATAAGAGGATATTGTATGGTGACTGATAATTAATGTTCAGTGTGTGGTTGTGTAAATGGTTTTTTTGGATGGAAAAAAAGACTTAGTTATTTTTCTCCATGGATGTAACCCATATTGCGTGAACCACGTAAATCGATGTCTATTGTGTATTGCATTATTTCTTCTGTGTTTTATTTCCATAATTTATTTATCATATTTTATTATTTAATCCTAACAAAAGGAACATAAAAGAATTCTTCTACATTTTCTTTCATATTGGGTGAACCACGTAAATCAGTGTCTATTGTGTATTGCATTATTTCTTCTGTGTTTTATTTCCACAATTTATTTATCGTATTTTATTATTTAATCCTAACAAAAGGAACATGAAAGAACATGTAGAAGAATTTAAAATAGTGGAGTTAAATTTTGAGAGGTCAAAGTAGGTAGAACATCATGTCAAGCTTATGACATATTGCCATATACACCACCATGAGTGGCAACAATATTGGATGTATGACTCAAGGCAACAATATTATGGTTCTACATGGACTTATAAAGGAAGAAATTATGGATTTTTTGGTAAATAAAGCATAGTGATCCTAGTTTTTAGAGTGGTGCATTAGCAACAAGAAACAAGTTGACCCATTTTTCAAACTATTAAAATACAGTAGCAGAAGCATGGAGCCAACAAAGTGGATTTGGATACTCAAGTGGAAAAATGGCATACCAACATCAATGAAGACCACCATCAGTCAATGTTTCACTTAGATGGATGGATTATTGATATTGGTACCTATTGCTAATGTTGCTTAGCAAATTATATTATCTTATTTCCTCATATGTTCAAGAATGAAATATTTGCAAGAAGGGTGGAATGTTAGGGTACCTAGGAATAGATATATAGAGATATAATATTATATTGTATAAGGGTTGGCATGGGCCACACATAACCCAAGGTTGACTATATTATAATATAATATTACATTATATTATTATATTATATTAATAGTCAGTTGTGCAAAGTAGAATTAGAATGTGGATGTATAAATAAGTGATACTTGTTATTGTAATAATCATTAAGATCAATCATATGCAATAATATTTACCCATGAAGTGGCTTATGAGACTTTGACCTCTCTAAGTGACACTCTCATATTGGGAGATATTATAGAATTATTTCTCCCTTAAGTAGTATTATTGGTGTTACCTTACCTTAAGGGTATTATCTATCCTTGTCTCATTGTATGGATTATTATTATGGATAATTATTTGTGGATGAATGATTTGATATTTCTACATATTAGTGAATGATTTTTGTTAGTAAAAATAAAGTTTTATAACATGTTATGGCAAATGGTCTATTAGAATATCATATCTAATTTATTTCAACAATAATATTATTTTACATCATAATTTGATCAACTAGACCATAAAATTTAAACAAATCCTATCATGCATTGAAGGATAATTAAAACATAGGTAAATATAATAAAATATATCATATTTTGTATTATTACCATGATTTATTTGTAATATTAATTATTGTATATTTTTTAAGGGTTAGAGTTCAAAACATGCCATTAATATATTTAGGCATTTTCTTATATAATAAAAGAAAAATAAAAAAGATTCACAATTCCAGTTTAGATAGAAGAAAATCTTGTTTCAATGGCTAGAAAGGTAAGTTGTTAACCATTGAAAACTTCAAATTATAAGGATAATATTTTCTATCAAAAAATATATTATGTCACTTCTAATGTTATCAGTAGGTTTAACATCAAGATTTGATAAAATCAATATATATATATATATATATATATATATATATATATATATATATATATATATAATGTATATTATGAGAAGTTTTCTTCCCCCCTATATGTGATAGGGTTTTAGGAATATGGATGTGCGAAGAGTAGTCTTTTAAAGTTGAAAAGTAATAAGTTTAGCATTAGGATCAAAATTTAGTTTAAAATTATTTATAAATCCAATAGTTGTGTACACATATTACTTCAAAGAATATATATGATCAACATATATAGTGAAATTTTTAAATGAGAGGAAATCTATTGTATTTTAGCTAAATTATGGGTTAAATCCTTATCCTTGTTAGGGTATATTACATCATTTGGGTCATGTAAATGTAACACATTTGGTACATAGATGGAGTAGGAGATTACTTTAGGGGGGAAGTTAGATACTTACTTCAAGCAATGTAATAAATGCACAAGTGCCAATGTGCAAGGTGTCCTCTTGTACAACTAGGTAGAGTGTTGGCTAAGAAATTTATCTTCCTATATAAAGGGCCTCATAGTGATAGTTCATATTAAGTTCATATTAAGTTCATATCAAGTGAATTATATTAGAGAGTAGTAGATATTTGTAGAACTCATGTATGGGGTACAATGTAGTTCTTTAGCTTATATAAATGGAGTGATCATCACCTCCATACTGCATTGTATTTTGGCCACTTTTTATTTGTAGTTTATTTTAGTCATATTGCATAATTACTTTGTTTCATATTTTCTACATTTTATTAGGACCTGTGATAGACGTCTCCCACTACATATATCCTTAAAATCTAATAGTGGTATCAGATACACAATGAATTGAGATAGGAATAGGAGGACATACATCCATCATAGTTCCTCTTTGCACTTTTGTAAACCAAATTCGCTATTGTGCACCGTGACTCACAAAAATCATTTTAATAGAAGTCTAATTGGTCAATAGCCAATAAGGAGAGTCATGAGTGAGGACTGAAATAAATATTAGTTACAAAAGTTATGATATTACATTTTGCTAGACTCTTTCCACAAAGTTGCAAAAAAAATCGTGAAGACTAGGACTTGGCATTCATTCCACTAGTTCGAAGGATCAACTAGTAGAGACTATTTAAGGATATGGATTTTTTAATTTTAACTACTATCTAAAATGTTTTATTGAATAAAATTATCTTTCAAAAGTTGGACACTTCCTACAATAGATAGATAATGTTTTCACCTTGATTTCTTGAAATTCTATATGCTTTTCTCATGTAGATATTAGTTATTTACTGTAGAAAAAGACTATAGGAGTAGAGACATGTGAATATTGAAGATTGAATATCTTCATTGCAATATTGAAAATCATCACATTAGAGAAATAAAATACCACAAAATATTTGATCTATAAGAGAAGACCATAGAAGCCTTGATGTAGAAGAAAATACCACAGAAGCCTTGATATATAAGAAAAGACTAGAGAACCCTTAATCTAGAAAAATATGTCCATAGAAGCTTTAATTCTAAATACAAATTTAGAGAAGAGTTCATTATTCAGAAGAAGAATATAGAGAAGACTCCAGAGAAGAGTTCATGAAATAGGATATTGGTGATCTCATTTACAAATTAAAGACTTCTTTCAAAATAAGCTAAATATATTCAAAGTAGGTCTCATTGGAAAACTTCCAATATTGGAAGAGATAGAGAGGGACTAACAATATATTATTCCTAATCATAGAAGCAATAGTTTTCAAATATCCAAGAATATCTCATCACCAACACTTCTATAAGTAGAAGGTTGAAGAAAATATCTATGTTGGAATACCGAAGCTGGAAGATAGAAGACCTTGGAGAGGTATCAAGGAGGAAAATAAGAAGGCTTAGAGAGATTTTTTTTTAGGGCTTGTAGAAGCATCATCAAAAGAGTTCCTAGGAGAATTCATTGGAGAAATCCACTACCAACGATAAGCTCATAATACTGAAGTACTTGAGAAAATTTTCATCATTCGAAAACAAGCCCAAGAGAAGAAGAATTTGATAAATAGGGCCAAATATCAAAGAATAATCTAGTGAAAACCTCAATAAATTAAAAATATTGGGAAGAAAAATATCATGTATGAAGTCAAAATTTAACAAGAATATTGAAGGAGGATTTGGATAGAATAAGACTACCAAATCTTAGATATTTGGAGATTACCTCTCATAGTAAGAAGGTACAATTCAAAGATAAGAGTCCTCTAAATATATAGTAGAAAATACAAGATCACTGGAAGGATCAAGTCACCAAACCCTAGGCTCAAGATAGAAGGTTCGAAGCTACATTTTGGTGAAGCAAGAATATGTTTTGGATAGCCAACAAGATAGAGTTTATGAAATAGATAATTATGACAATAAAATACCTAGAATGTTTTTATATGTTACACTTAGGGTGCATAACTCAAGTAGGACCCAAAGAAGGTAATATTTGGAATGTCTAGTTTAGATCTTATCTCCTATCTTGGAGGGTAGGAGAGTCTTATTCAGGTAAGTTAGGTGTTAGATAATAGAAAGTATATATAATTTTATCATTATAAAATGATAGCCACCTTAGCTACCCCATTGTGGATATGAGGGTAATAAAGTACTCTAAATAATAGATACCCCATCTTAGTGATGTGATGTCTAATTAGTAATGCATATGGCTAACTTCAACCTAGACGGACACTTTTTGGGACTAACTTAGACATAATTACGTTAGTAAAAGGGAAATGGCTATCTCATTCTCAAGGGTACTGAGAAGAGGAAAATATCTAAACATTATGATTACGACTTTCTTGATTCGTGGAGAATGTACGAAAGGTATGGTGACCATTTAAGGTGTCCTTATATCATTGAGGTTTTAAGGTAAACATGTTTGTCTTATATTATATTGGATGCTCCTATTCACGAGAGGTAGATATTAACAATTTTATCTCTTATTGAATATTTGCCTTACAACTTACATTGAGTACATTCTTGAGTAATCCTTGAATATAGACTTTACTTATGAGTAATTAAAAAAATATCTCTAAATGGTTGGAAAATGAGGTTTGTTATAGTTGGTATTAGAGCATGGTTGTAGGACTAAAATATTCCATGAAATAACTCTAGGTAATAGTACTAGAAGTTTCATTGGGTAAAGCTAAATATTGCTTTGCATTTTTCCTAGATGAAGTAGCTCCTGTTAGGGTATCTTGTGTAGAGCAAGAATAACCATAGTAATTATCAAATGAATGATGATGATATATGTTGGTAAGTAGGGATAAATAATCTAACTATGAAACTCAACATTTTTGTGACCAAAAAATGACACCCAAACTAAGTGGAAGGAGTGGAACTTCTTGAAAAGGGAGATAAGCTAATCTAGATAGTGATAAGTCTAGGCCTATGGGATAAAGTTTATGAAACTCCACTAAATATGTATAAAACCTCATTGTTATGGTGTTTATGATGCAAGAACAAATTAATCTACAAATGGAACAAATGGGCCAATAAATATAATCATTGTAAGCTATTATTTCTCAACTCAATAAATATCAGGTTAGGAATATAGAAGTTAGATATTCCATGGTTGGACATTTAGTTGATCCTATTGTAGTAGAATGAGAAAAAAGATCCCTCATTGAGGTAGAATTACCTATGGATTTTAATAATTTTAAGGTGATTAATTTTAAAGGAAATCAAAGAGGAGATTTAGCTGAGTCTTGGATGAGTGATTTGGAGACTTACTTCTCCATGAAAAACTACTCATCTATGTCCCAAATAGTTTGGGCCACACTCCACTTAGTAGAAACATGATTTGAGTGGTGGAATATATTCAAATAAGGATTTAAAATCCAAGCAATTCACCTTAAGTGTGAAGGTTTTGAGGAATCCTTGAAGAAAAAGTTCCTCATAGAAAAATTCTACATAGAGAAATATGAGTATTTTTTTACTTCTCATCAAGGAACAAAAACTATAGAAGTATACTTTTTATATTCTGTAAGATAGCTTAAATATATTCCTTCATATGAAATATATGACAAGATGAAGGTGCAAAAATTTATCTTGGAAATGGATTCTAAGATAATATCAGTGGTAAATATGCTCAAGCCTAAAACTCTATAAAAGGCTTGTGATATGGCTTGACAAAAAAAATCTAATCTGCAACCAAGTAGGACCAACAATAATCTTCCAAATTGGTCAAGGAAGGATCAATAATTCTAAAATAAAAGGAAATGGAAACCCAAGGAGATCCAAAAATCAAAGGAAATTTAATATTTGAAATAAAGAACAATGGGAAATAGAGGAATTTCAAGAAGAATTTCTAATAGAGGAACAACAATAACAACAATAATAACAAAGGTTCTCATCCTCTAAGATAGCTAGAACCATTGCGTGTAGTTTGGATAGGGTAACAGGTTCAGAAAAGAGCTTAAATTCACAAAGTTTGGCTATGGAGGTCGATATTATGCAAACAAATGTCCACTTTGAGCAAGTTCAAGCACAAGGACAGATGATCCAAACCACAAGATTTATGGAACCATAAGAAGCTAAAGCTTGGATGTACATGTCACACCTTTGATCCTAACTGGTAAAATATTTGGTAGAGAATTTAAAATCTTGATAAATAGTGGAGCTACTAATAGTTTCATTTATAGTAGCTTAGTTGAGGATACTATAGAAAGACCAATATTTTTTGTACAAGGATGGAAAGTTGAGTATGGGTCTAGACAGACCTACTCTATGTATCAATATTTTCCTTCAAACAAGATCACCCTACCCAATAACTCTACCATGTGACATTTACATGTAGCAACGATACATGCATTTCATATAATCGTGGTAATGGATTGGTTAAAGGCTCATGAAGCCTTGATTAATTTCCAATATTGATGGATTGAATTTACAGGTGAAGACAAGAGAAGGTTGAGATTGTATTGTGAACAAGGGTTTTTTCTACCACTATTGATATCAACAATAAAATTAAATAGGGTCATCAAGAAAGGGAGAATGACCCATGTGGTTAAATTTAAGGAAATTATGGGTAACTCAAAATAAGTATATAGAAAATATCCAGTTTTATAATAGTTTAGGGATGTATTTCATAAATAACTTCCCATGTTACCACAAAAATGTGAATTTGATTGCATTATCGAATTGATGCCAGAAACTAAACTTATTCATAGAACCCCATATATGATGAAACCTATAGAAATGCAAGAGTTGAGGATACAACTTTAGGATTTTCTTGATATATGTTTGATTAAATGTAGTGTGTCGCCATGGGGTGCACCTATTATTTTTATTAAAAATAAGGACATATCGTTAAGGTTGCGCATAGACTACAAAATGCTAAATATGACAACCATCAAAAATAGGTATCCTTTACGGAGAATAGAAGATTTGTTTGATAAACTTAAGGATGCCACTATTTTCTTTAAATTTGACTTAAAGTCAGAATATCATCAACTAAGAATGCAAGAAGAGGATATTCTTAAGATTATTTTCAAGACTACATATGGACATTACAAGTTCACTGTGTTACCTTTTAGATTGACCTATACACCAGTAACACTCATGAATTTGATGAACAATGTATTCAAAATATTACTAGATTGGTTTATCATGATATTATTGGATGATATCTTGATTTATTCATTTAATAATTGTTGGAAATTTTGAGTATTTTTGTTGTCATTGATGTCAAGAGTGTATTGTTTAAATTTCATCATCATTAAGGACATCAAGTGGTTTTCCAAAAGCAAGAAGGTCCTGAAGAGAAATAGGATATAATATTTATTTTTAAATATTATATGCCTAAAAAGGCCCAATGTATAAAGACCCAAGGAAGGAGAAGCAATTTTAAATTAAATAATTATATTATTATATTATTATAATATTTCGGGCCAAATAACAAGGTGAAGAAAAACAAAGTTGAAGTTGAAAAGACCCATGAGTAGTTTATAAAATATTTAATTTAAATTAAAATATTTTAATATTTTAATATTTTATTAAAATTTTAATATAAATAATGGCATGGTACTCTAGAGCATCTGTGTGTGAGGAGGTGGAGTTGGAGGCTTCGAAAATCAACCTGAACGACTCATTTTGGCCTGGTAAACATGGTGCGGTGGGCCCTCCTCTGGCTTAGGACCTTGGAAAGGTGTGTTTATGGGTGGGTAGGAATGTTGGTTCTATGGAGATGGTGAAGGGAGATTCTTATTCTTATCCATTGTACTTTTCTCAGAATGTTGTTGGTTTACCCTTTGGTGAATTGTTTACCCCTTGTGAGGTTAATGTGAATTATGACCAGATCAGTATCCCAGATAGCACTGTTGACTTTGTATTGAGGAAAGGATACTAGGATTTGGTGGGTAAATTTATTTTTGGAAGACCACCTTTGGATGTGCTTAAGCATTTGGCCATTTATCAGTGGAAGCCTTGTGGCTACTGGACCTTGCCACACTTCCGCAAAAATTTTTTTTGATTAAGATTCCTTGTGAGAAGGGCTCTTGTAAAATTTTGGAATGTGGTCCTTGTATTTATGGGAACCGTGGTATCTTTCTCAGGAAGTGGTGCTTTGATTTTAACCCAGGATTGTAGAGGGTTAATTTGGTACTAGTTTGGATTTGTCTACGTAAGTTTCCTACATTCTTATGGCATGAGAGTGTCTTCAGGGCTATGGCAAGTTCAATCGAAGAATTTGTATCCTTCGATAAAGTTTCCTTGTCATCTACTTAGAGGTAATATGTCAGAATGTGTATCATGGTGGACATTGAACAGAACCTTCCAAGCTTTGTGAATCTTATTTCTCGTCTAGAGACATGGGTTCAAATTGTGGTCTATGAGAAGAAGCCATAGGCTTGTATGTCTTTTGGACTGGGAGGCTATAATCAAAATTTTTGTTCCCAGAAGAAGTTGTCTAGCCAACCTTTTCCCAAGGACCCAAATCAAGGGGCCAATGTGGATTCCAAGTGGACCTCATTCAAGAAGCAAAATATGTGGTGTAAGAAATATTAGGGGCCTTCAAATAGTAAAGAAATTACCTCTTCTCCTTCTCAATTTAAGAGTGATATTAGGGCTTTTGATTCCACTCATAAGGAGTCGATCCTATCTAAGAAGGGTTCTCCAAACCCATCACCCCATAATTTGGAGGTGGTTTTGTTAGAGTTAAAGTGCACTATGCCTTCAGTTTGACACTTGTCAGTTTCATTGACAAGTGTCATGTTCATCATATAGGCTTATGCCTATATATTGTAACATTTTTATCAATAATATATCCCCTTTAGTTTTCCCTCCTAACATTTGGTATCAGAGCAGGTTCGCTCTCCTACCTGTGAAACCCTTGAGGGGGGATTTCCCTCATGGAAATCCTCCCTCCCATGATTTTTTTTTCTTTTTAATTTTTTACCGAGGGAGTATGCTCTCCATCATTTGATGGATCAGAAACCAGATGGTAGAAAATTAAAGTTTAGTTTTTTAGGGTTTGCAGATCTTGATGGTGTTCATGGATTGCTGTTATCTCTTCGATGATGTTTGTTTATCTACCTTGTTCGATTGGGGGAAGGCGCAGAGCTGCTGGCCAGTGCCAGATGACAGCGTGGCTCGAGTGGAAGAAACTATTATTATTGTTTGTAGATCCCAGATCGCAGTGATGCAGTGGCGAAGCTCCGAATTTATGGCGGCTTCTGCTACAATGGTGAACCATGTGACTTAATTGAAACTGGAGAATTTTTTTTAGAGACGACGACTGCCTAGCACAGAGAAGAAAATGACTGTCGATCCGATGAACAAGCAAAGACGACGGCTGCCTAGCAGATCTGTTAAATCAGTGAGCAGACTGAGTCTTATGTAGCTGCAGAACAAAACTTTGTCCACCAAAAACTGAGAACAGGCCCATTTCTGGGCGGACACGCAGTAGAGATGCAGGAGTGCGCGATGACGACCAATGAGCAGCGTTGGCGATTTTATGAACGCAGTGTTGCAGCCGGTATTGTATCGTGTCCCTTTGGCTATTCTGTGATAGAAGGCAGAGTGTTGAAATCATTGAAGCAGCCCTGTATCCCGGCCAAGGGCTATATGGGCCTCCCTACAAAATCCGGGCGTGGTTTTGAAAATCTTGATGGCGGCGCCTGCGGTGGAGAGCCCAGAGTGACAAAGGAAGTGACAGCGGATATGATGCAGGGGATGGATGCATTCGGCCTGTAGAAGACGCTGGGATTCAGCATGGATCTCCTCAAGCTCATACTTTTTCTTCTTCATCAGCTATGGAGGTGGTCGCAGTAGCAGCGGTTACGGAGACGTCAGCGGCGTCGATGAAATGCAATACAGGAAAAAAAAGAGAGCAATGCTGTTTGGGAAGTCGAAGGATATTTTTTTGTTTTAGCGGCAACCAATTTTTTTTTTTCCCCACTTTCCTCAATCGTGGCAGACCAGCTGTTTTATGTAGCTTCCACAACCTCAGAATTATTCGAAAGGATCGAAATTGCCGCACGACTTTATCATGCTGTACCGGGCCCCCCCCACCCTCGTCGACTTTATTTGCAGATGTGTCGTCAGAGAAGGGCATGGTGTCGAGGCGCATGGTGTTGATTATGTGATCGTTGTATAATCAATGACATGATGGAGGCGCTAAAGTTTGTGTTAATAAAGGCTAAATTTAGTTTTTTTAATTGAAGTGGGTCGGCATTTATTTTAATGAGGGGGCACTTTATTAATTGGTTATTTTCAATGGAAAATGGATAGTCACAAAATCTTTTCCAGTCACGTAATTTTTTAAAATGCTTTTATCCACATAGAGAGTGGAAATGTAATCTCCTGTGAGGGAAAATTGATTCTGTTTTTTTTTCCGCCACAGTGCGATGCCAGGAATATGATATTCCTGAAGTTTATTTTGCTGCCTTAGATAGGCATGATGGTTTTTTCAAATGATGAAGGCCCCATTCAGACACAAGTATAGGGGTATTTATAGTCGTTGGAAACGGTTTTCCGCGACGGACACAATGGAGGTGTCAAATTGTAATTTTGAGGCTGTTTCAGTTCATTTTTTTAGCCTCAAAATTTTTCTACCTTGGAGTGCACTTTCGGTTGTACCCAACACTCCCAAGGTAATTTTATATGTGATCCTTGTACCTAGTGACCTTCTCTATACACTTGGCGAATGCAGCGGCTGGTTACCCATGCATTTCGGTGAGATGACATGGTCACCATAAGGACACTTATACTAGGGACTACAGACAAAGACACCCTAGAGTCTATCCGAGGTTTTTCCGGATCTACTTCTGAAGACTACAGATGAAGACACTTCAGAAGATTCTCTTCTTTTCTTCTTCTCTCCTCCCATTTTGATCTATGGCTCATTTTATTGTATTGAGTGCATTTTCGGCAGAGACCGACACTCTTATATGGCTCGTTTTTCCTTTCATTAGGTGCATTTTCAGCAGAGACCGACACCTTCTAGATTGAGTTCACCATAAAGAGAGATTTGATATTTATGGTGAATCTAGTCAGTGACCTACGAGAGGCAACATCCTCTGAGGATGACTTGCAGAGGCAACAGACCCAAAAGTGGCTGACCCTGAGGCACCCATGATGACCCTGAGGCACTTAGACGGCTGACCCAGTGGCAACAGACCCATGGAAGTGGCTGACCCTGAGGCAACAGATCGAGATGTATACACAGTGAATCTAGCATTATTCACAGTTGGAGAGCCAAGCGCAAAGAGCACGAGCCTAGACCAAATAAGAGAGGATGATAGGTTGTTTTAGAGAAGTCAACATTAAGGGGGAATGTTACCTAATGTTGACTTGCTTTGTTTTTTCTTTAGTTAGGATAGTGCACTTTAAGGGGGAATGTTAGAGTTAAAGTGCACTATGCCTTCAGTTTGACACTTGTCAGTTTCATTGACAAGTGTCATGTTCATCATATAGGCTTATGCCTATATACTGTAAAATTTTTATCAATAATATATCCCCTTTAGTTTTTCATCCTAATAGGTTCTCCAAGCTAATCCATTGGGTCATAATGTTGATTTACCTCTTTCTAATTCCTTTGAATGTTTGGATTTGGTGAGGGAAGAGGATGTTCAAGTGGCTCAGCTTATGGAGTCTCTGTATTCTCCAATGTCGATGAAAGAGTCTACTATTTCTCCTGTTGTGTCAAGGAAGAGCCTAGTATCTTCTCCTATGCTCGGGTATTTTCCTTTGGATTTACTAGAGAAGAGCTCTTAGGTGGGTAAGGATTTGTTGCTTACTCCTTCCCCAATTGCTTGCAATGCAAGATCGGTGGATGTTCCTTCCTCCCCTAAGTGTAGGGTTTGGCTGGTGACTGATTCTTTACTAATGTTGGAGAAGGGATCCCCTGGCCCTTTTTTAGAAAGCTTTTGGTAGTCTTGTGTTTCCACAAAAATAAAAAAATGGGTAGGCCAAAGAAGAGTGAGTGCATCTTTGTTGCTTCCTGTGGTGGTCTACCCAGTTTGAGTTTGCCAAGAAGAATGAGTTTGACGTGTCACAATAGATAAATCGATATGGATGCATTTAAAATATCTCTTTATACCAAGGTATTTTGAGTTGTGATTGATAGTGATCCGAGGTCTTGGTGTGTTACGCATTGCTATTCTCGTTGGTGTTGCAGGGTCTAGTTTCATTTCTAGGTTGGTTTTTGTGGGTGATTTTGGGTCCGAGTGGTTTTCAATTTGAAATATTTTGTGCGGGATTTATTGCTATCAGCCTAAGGATTTAATGGTTTTAATTATATTTGGTACTTAAGGTGTGTGATTCCCACTAGTTGATAGGATAGTGTCCTCAAAGCTCTCATTGTTGGGGTCCACCTGTTCCTTGGTGGGACGAGTGAGATTTTTAAAATTTAAAATTTAAATTTTCTTCCATCATTTTTAGAAAGAGAGGTTCATACAGGTTTCATTTTATCCACCTCCTCTTAGCTTTTTGGGAACCTTGGATGTGATTGTTGTATGTTCTTGGTTGGTGTTGGTGTTTATCCCCTTTGGGGTGGACGACTGTTCGTCTCCTTTTGGAAATAGTTTATTGGGTTGTGTTTGATTTTCTCTCCCTTTGGGATTTGGTGTGTAAGGTTGTGGAATTCCCCTCAAAACTCTCTTTCTTAATATTACCCAATAAATAAATAAATAAAGGGTGCAAAAGTTTTAAATTTAATATTTAAAATCTATTTCAAATTTAAATTTTTTGAAATTGGACGACGTGTAAAAGATAATATGCATGTGAATTTATATAGGAAATAATTCTCATTTACTAAAGTGTAAGTAACATACACCTTCAAATGAAAAAATTGTGCACTGCTTAATTGGAGGAAGATAAATTCGCATTTTTATGTGTTGAAGGTAAAAAAAGGAATAAGGGCAGGGACATAGATAGAGAGTATCACTGGTGGTGGTAGCATAGGTATCAATTGAGAAAGATTTAAGGCTTGAAAGGAAGAGATCATGGGTTTGATCCATGTAATTGATGTTTTTTCTAAAAGGAAGAGGTTTTCATTTTTCGTTTGACATTTTCATGGGAAACTTATAGAGGAAGTCGTGTACCTAAGGTTTCATGTGGGCACATAGCCCACTTGGTAGCCTAGCTTTGAGCTAGCGTGTTGGAGAGGTTGTGTCATGTGGTCAATTCTCGTCGAAGACATTTTGGTGGGCAGAATTGTTGAGAGGTATGCTATGCACGTTTTTATTTCTCCAAAGTTTTTTTAAATTCAAAAAAGTGCTTAGAGGGTTTTGTGAATTCTAAAAGGTAGTTATAAGTGTTTGAGGGAGTTATAAGGTAAATAAAATTAAAATATTTTATTTTTGATTTTTGGTGATTGAAATTTATTTTATAAGTTTGGATATTATAAGGTGTATCAAGGAAATTGTTGTGTATTTTGTTATTATGAAAATGTTGACATATTGTGTAAGTTTCGAGATTATAAGGTGTATCAAGAAAATTATTGTGTATTTTTTTATTATGAAAATGTTGACTTATATTGTGTAAGTTTGGTGATTATAAAGTGTACTAAGAGATTTAATATTTTGTATAGTAAAATAATTATTGGGAAAATTATTTTGTGGAGATATTGAGATAGGTTGTGGCTACCTAACCCTAGTGTTGGCAAAGAAAATTTGAGTGT
The DNA here is from genome assembly GCA_028583015.1 of Wollemia nobilis. Taxonomy (NCBI): domain Eukaryota; kingdom Viridiplantae; phylum Streptophyta; class Pinopsida; order Araucariales; family Araucariaceae; genus Wollemia; species Wollemia nobilis. Next base: position 3,478,441 of record JAQPPZ010017000.1, on the reverse strand, counting down.
GGTTAAGATAGGTTTTGAAGACATATATCCATAAAAATAAAAGGTATGGGCACATTTTTCTTGTGAGTGAAATATTTTTGGATTGGATGTTGTGAATGCTAAGTTGGAGTGAAAAGGATTGTTTGATAAGCATTGTTGATTTTGGTTTTGAGATATCCAATATTGATTAATGAGGATTTTTCTGGAATGAAAGTTGATGCTAGAAACCTTGTGTGATAAACATTGTTGGACATGTTGAGTGAGCCTTCATGTGCATGATTAGGGTTTGTGAAATAACTTGAGTATCGTTGTTATGTGAATTTGGAATCATATTGAGTCAAGGTTGAGTTCCATAGAGTGAGTTATTGGAAGCATAGTGAAAAACTTGGTTAAGATTTATAAGTAATTTGTGTTTCATTAAGTGATTGGTTGAGTGGAGTTGATTGATAATAATTGATTGAAAATTTTGGAGTGATAGTTCAAGTTATGTGAAACAAATTGTTCCTTATTCTTAATCAATTTGAATTAAATATTGGAGTTGATTGAGCCTTGTTGTGAGTATGAAACATATTGAGTTTCTAACCATTCTCTATATATTTATGTGGTAAAATTAGAGATATTGAAATTTATTGAGCATTGTTGTGAGTGTGAATCATATTTAGTCTCTAACCATTCTATATATGTTTCTATGGTATTAAAACAAGATTCTGTTTAAAGCTTGTTTGTATGATTGAAGAGGTTTTATGTAATATGTTGAGCTGACTTGAATAAGCTTTTATAAATCTTGTGATTAGATTTGAGTAATTCATAGAGGGGACTTAATAAGAAAGTTGAGAAATATTTTATGAAATCTTAAGGACATAATTGTGTGAGCTTTTGTGGAAGCTTAAAATGCATATTTGAGGTAAGTCTTGTGAAGACTTGTTGAGCAGATTGGACATGTTCTACTGAGGACTTGTTGAACATATTGGACATGTTCTAGTGAGGACTTGTTGAGCATATTTGAGACAAGTTTTTGAGAAGACTTGTGAGCAGATTTGATTGTTTGATTTGTTCAAGTATTGAATTAAGTTTTGGGATAGATCTAGCATAATTTCTTTTTACTTGGATCAATATTTGTGTTAAGGCTTGAGGACATAATTGAGGATAAAGTTTTGTACATATTTGAGGATAGGTTTATGCCAAACAAGGGATAAATATTTAATATATTTGTGTAAGACCGAAGGACTATTTTTAGTGCATATTTGAGAAAAATATTGAGTAGAGTTATGTTAGACCTAAGGACTATATTTTTTGCAGATTTGAGATAGATATTGATCATATTTGTGTTAGAATAAATGATTGTATTTTGTGCATATTTGATACAAAGGTTGAGCAAATTTGTGATAAACTGAAGGACTATTTTTAGTACAAATTTGAGACAAAGGTTGAGTATATTTGTACTAGATTGAAGGACTATGTTTAGTAAATATTTGAGATAGATATTGAGCATATTTGTGCTAGACTAAAGGATTATTTTTAGTGTATATTTGATAGAGCTGATATCAAGCTTTGGAGGTGATAGAGTAGAGGATAGTAGTCTCCAGTGGATAGATATACATTATCCAGGGCAATGAATATAGAGATCTTCTAAGTGAGGATAGAGTCTTTAGTGGAGAGAGATCCAAAATCCAATGTAGTGGAGGTAGTAGCATTCTAAGAGATCACCAGCTAGAACAAATGATAAGGAGTTCTTCTATGGATAGGGATCCATGAACTAGATTAGGGTATTGGTGTCTCCTGTGGATAGAGATCCATGAACTTGATTATAGGATTGGTGTCTCCTTTGGACAAAGGTTCATAAACATTGTAATAGGGAAGGATTACTAAGATATATGTTGAGAAAATTTCAATGAAATATTTTCTTCGTGGACATAGCCCACATTGGGTGAACCATGTTAAATTGGTGTCTCTATTATGTATGGTAATTTGTGCATTGCTTTTATTACTACTATTGATATTACCATTGATATATTGCATAATATTGTTTTAGAAAAGAAATGTAAAAAGTGGTCTTATACTTTTCACCCCCCACTCAATATAAGCTTGTGTTATTCAATAAGGATGAGCATGATACACATCTGAAAATTGTGCTAGAGTTGTTGAAGAAGAATCAAATCTATGAAAATTTTTCTTAGTGTGAATTTTATCTCCCACAATTGCAATACTTGGGATATATTATATCTACAAATAAAATTACAATATATCCAAAGGATATTGAAGCCATTTTGATTTGGCTACCTCCTAAAAATGTGACTAAAGTGTAAATTTTAAGGGGTTTATCAGGTTATTATAGGAAATTTTTAAAGGACTATTCCAAAATAGCCTATTCAATAACAAATATTCAAAGGAACTAAAAATAATTCAAGTGGATAGACAAGTGTGAAGCCGCATTTGAACAACTTAATAAAAATTTCACTACAACACCAATATTGAAAATTCTATATCCTCAAGGGAATTTTATAATTTGTAAATATTATTCCATGGAAGTATTTGGAGGATTTTTATTCTAAGATAATTTAGTCATAGCATACAATTCAAGAAAACTTAAGAAATATGAAGTTAACTATGCTACACATGATTTAGAGTTAGAAATGGTTGTGCATGCTTTAAATATATGGTGACATTACCTAGTTGGTAAATATTTCAAGTTGAGAACTGACCTTTAAATTTTAAGATATATCTTAACTCAATATTTTCTCTATGCTAGGTAGAGAAAATGAATTAAGTTATTGGCAAAATATGACTTTGGTATTAAGTATATCAAAGGAAAATAAAATAAATTTGTTGATGCCTTCAGTACAATAAGGCATACAACTACGTTCATACAAAGTCATGTTGACTTAATAGACCAAGTTAAAAGAATGTAAACTTAGGATCAATATTGTAGTGGAATTTGGAAAAAAGTGGAAAGAAAATCCTAGTGAGAACAATTATTTTATCATTAAGGATAAACACTTATGCTTCAAATATAAGGTGTTTATTCCTAAAATTAGAAATATAAGGATATTGGTTATGTGGGAAGCGTATAGTACTCCATATTCCACTCATTTTGGAGGGGCCAAGATGAGGAAAAACATAAAAAATACCTTCTACTAGTCTAGTATGAAGAAGGATATTACAAACTCTCTTGCTTGATTCGTAAAATGCTAGAAAGTGAAAGCTAAGTATAGACATCCAACAAGACAACTGTATGCACATGATATACCTATGTAGAAGTGGTAGGTAATATCTATAGATTTTATAGTGAGGTTACCTAAGACTAGGTACCAACATGATGTAATCCTCGTTGTGGTCAATAGATTGACCAATGTTACACATTTCATGCCAGGAAACGCAAAGGGTGATGCTCTAGTAGTAGCTAACAGATTTTATAAGGACATTTTTAAGTTATATGGGTATCCTAAAATTATTATATTTGATAAATATTATCGGTTTACATATAATTTTTAGTGATCTTTCAATCATGTGATTGGCACAACATTGAGCTTAAATTCTTCATACCATACAAAGACTGATGGAAAAACTAAAAGGGATATCCAAGGATTGGAAGATATCCTTCACATGTATTGAAGGGATCAAAAGTCTTAATAAAATGACTTTTTCCATCTGGTATAATTTACTTATAACAATGGTTATAATTTTTTCTTGATTATGGCCCCTTTTGAAGCCTTGTATGGTAGGATATGCAAAACACTATTATATTAGGATAATTCAGAGGAATAGGTTGTAATAAAACCAGATAAACTTAGAGAGATGGAAGAACAACTTAGGATAATTCAAAAAAAGGCTTAAGTAAGCCTTGGATCATTAGAAAATCTATTCTAATTTGAAAAATACACCTAGAGAATTATCTATAGGGGATAGAGTGTTTCTAAGGGTGAATCCTATAAAAAGTTATATAAAATTAACTAATTTGGATCCTAGATATGTTGGGCCTTTTGATATCCTAGAGAGGATATGTATAGTTGCCTACAAACTTGACTTGCCACACAACTTATAAAATATCCATGAATATTTCCATGTATTACTACTTAAAAAGTATATTGTTGATCCTAACCATGTGTTGGATATTTCAAAATTGTAGATGGAAGATATCTCAATCATTGAGGTACAATCTATGAAGATCCTAAAATTCCATTACAAGATGCTAAGGAAGTAAATTCTAGAACAATGCAAGATCTATTTGAACCTATATTTAGAGAGGAATACCACTTGGGATAAAGTGAAAGACATGAAGAAATATTTTTCTTATTTGAAAGCTATTTCTAATTCTATTACTATTGCAGGATTCTACTATAGTTTAACAATGCAATGATATATGTTTCAATGCTTTGACTCTATGACGATATTTATGTATTGATTGATGTTTCAGTACTTTATGTTTATGCAACATGAATGTTTAATTGCATCAAGGATATGGTACTACTGATATTTTATTGAATTATAGGTCGAGGTACTTTCATGGGTGGAAGAAGTTGATTGACCACTAGGAATGAGATATTATAAAAAGGGAAATTATCATGAAGACAACTAAGGATAACATGGAATATTACCCTCATCTAGTTACATTACACATGACTTGTTCTCATGTTTGCACCATTGGACCATGATGTCTAGTACTAGTCTACTTAGAGTTGGTTCATGGTAGTTGAGTCTATATTAAAAGAGTTCACCCACTTAAGGATAAAATAATGGTGTAAAATATTGAGAATGCATTTGATGCCTATTATTGTTGATTTATGAAAGTATATTGCTTGTTTGTTGATTTGCAATACTTATGGAAATATATAATTGCTTTATGCTTTGTATTATAAGAAACACAAAGGATTGTTTAATCCAAGGAGGGTAGTATGGTATGAACCTGATTTGGTAGAACCCTTTTATATGATGAATTAGGACCTATTTATTTTTTTTTGTAATGTTTTGTGAAATATATATTTTAGAAAATATGTTTTGGAGAAAAGAAAAGAAAATCAGTTAAGCATGATTAAATTTATCTAATTGCATGTTACCTCATTAATTTGGTAGGTTTTGGAATGCAATTAGGTGATATTTGTCTTCGCAAAATGTGTCTAATTTTTATTGGACAAAAAGAGCACTAAGATAATTTAATAATATAATTGTTGTTTTCTTGAATTAGAGGATTATTCATCCTTCTCCATTATTGCTTCATGGAAGTTAATTTTAAAGGAGATTCTCATTTTTCATTTTAATAGTTTTAAATTTGTTAATTTTCTTAAGGAGTGTGCATGAAATAATGGGATGGATCACCTTATCTCTACTTTTTTATTTTATATTATTAATCTTGTCTCTTCCTAGCATGGAAAAATTAATATTTTATTTGAAGGTATCTTTCTTTATTAGAGAGAAATTTCTTTAAATTATATAGAGGGACATAGTTTAGGTCCACACAAGAATGAGGAGAAGGCTAGGAGGTTGCAATGAGGAAGGAGTCCAACCTTTTTCATACCATTAATTTCCTATTAATGATAGAATGAAAAATAAATTTTATTTGCTTCCTTCAATTCTTGTTAATGCAATATGATTATTCTTGTTTTAGGACTATTTTGACTTACACATTTTTAGGTGATAAAGTTATATTGTTTTAGACATACTCTTCTAAAATAATGATACCTTGGGATTGATGTAAATGGCCTATGTATGACAGTCCCTTTTACTGATTGAGAACCTCTTATATGGATCGATGGTTGTCTTCAAGTTATCTCTCCTATCACTTAAATTATTTCTTAATGCCTACCTAAATTGGTACTTTCTAATAACTTTATTTTTATCCCTAATGCGTAAGTAAATTTTTCTATTTTAATTTATGTTAGTGAGCAATGTTATACCTATATTATTGCATACACAGTGAAGGATTAATACAAATAAAAGGACATATTACCTTGAGGATTCTCTTGTTTAAGTCATTATTAGGGTTGAAGGTTTAGAATCAATGGTTTGAGGTAGATAAGAGAGGTATGAGACCCTATGTAGAGTTGCCTTGAATGAACTACACACTATTTTGCACATAGTATCACTCAGATGAAAGGATTTTTAAACCATTCCACAAGCATTGTCCAACATGAGATGTGCTTAGGTGGTAAGGGATCCATAAAGGGATAAGGTCACCCTATGTCTCTTTATCACCAAGTGGTGGCTAGTGACCAGCCCACTTGATGGCCGCTTGGAACCATTAAAACCTCTTATAAAATTTGTTGATCTATTGACCTTTCCTTGTATCCTACCATGTGTTTGCTTGGGTTCAGTTGCCTATTTTGAGATGTTCAGTTGATAATATCCTTTTTTTATATATGGTATGAATTATCCCATGCTATTTGTGTGGGGGCTATAGGGAAGTTTAAAAGGAAAAGGACATCCCTTATAATGTTATTACCACTAGGTGGTTAGGGTGGCCACCGAGTGGGGGGTACTCTATGCCAATTAAGGGTGCATGGTTGGAAACTTAGCTTGATTCAATTTATTTTTTACCTAGCAATTGATCCACATATGGTTATTACCTATATTTCCACATGGTTGATTGTATTTCAATGTTTTTTTTGGAGCATCGGTTGCACGACATGCAAGTTTAAACCTTTTTTTAATATGTTCTTATAGTAATATCCCACATGCTCCTATTAGGAGCATGTGAGGATTGATATACAAGGTAACATGCCCCTATTAGCCTGACCACCAGGTGGTGAGCATGGTGGGCCTTACCTAATGGATGCAAAGGATGAGTGTCAATGGTGGATGCCTCCTTGACCATTTGATTTAGATGCCTCATTAACTATTTGACTTAGATGCCTTGTTGACTATTTTACTTGTGGTCTAGTTTGAAAATTAGATTGACTAGCTTGATCATTGAAATATGTTGATCCTAATTGATCACCCTTTTTTGAAATTTTATAACCTTTTATTTTTGAGGATTTGGCTCAACTTAAAAATTTTCTTTTCGCAATTTATATCTTAGTTTTTGGATACTATATGAGATAAACTTTTATACAATGAAAAAAAATGATAGAACAAACTCAAAATGGAAATTTTACAAAATTACGTGTTTTAAAAAGGTAAACCTTATAGGGCAATTATAGAAAAAGTTTTTGGAGAAATTGCAAGTTAACTATAGAATAATTTGTGGAGAAATAGTAGGATAACTATGTGATAATTTTGTTCAAAAATTGAATATTATTGTGAAATAATTTTGTAGAAAAATTGTAATTCAATCGTAGACAAATTTTAGGAAAACTTTAGGGCAATTTTATGGAGAAATTATATGTTAAATAGGATAATTTTATGGGAATTTTTTCTTGGGAAATTATGGGGTTTTCTTATTTTGTTTTAATGAATGTATAATACATGGTTACATAATGGTGAATGTTTTTTGCATGGTTGAATTCAAATGATAAAATTCGTACATTTATGTATGATCGACTATTTTGTAAAAGTACATTTAAGAGAAAACTACATGAGTATCATGAGCTATTATGATTTCTTACCACCATAAATAAAGCGATGGAGAGTCAATATGGACCATTGAATACTTATAAAATTCATATTTTGATTCCTTTAACATGTGTTTTATTAAGGTTTTCATGATGGAAAGCTTATTGTAAAAGAAACTTCTAACATGATTATTATTTTGTAATTTGGAATGGTTGTATTTATTTACTCTCTATATGACATGTAAATGATAGAATTTCTAGTTATGCTCAAATATGTATGATGTAGCTTTGTACTCTATTTTATGATGTATAAATCATCATGTTTTATGGATTAATATTGGAAATAGTGATTTCATTTTAAATAAGTGACTTCATGTTGAAGAGATAGACTTAAAATTGTTTATGTAGATGGAATTAAGTAAACATCATATTTATGTATTTGAGAGAGATATGTTTAAGGAATGAATGATAGAGTTTATACATGAGATAAGTATAAAAATACAATACCTAGAATATTTGCATGAGTTACACTTGGGGTGTGAAACTCAAGTGTGAATCAAAGAAGGTAATATTTTAACGTCTAGTTTAGATCTTATCTCCTATCTCAGAGGGTAGGATATTCTTATGCAATTAAGTTAGATGTTAGACAATATAAGGTCTATATGATATTATCATTAGAATATGATAACCACCTTAGCTACCCCATTGTGGTGATGAGGGTAACAAAGAACTATAAATAATAGATACCCCATCTTAGTGATGTGATATATAATAAGTAATTCATACTCCTAACATCAACCATGAAAAAATTAGGTTGGGACTAACTTGAATGGACTTAATTTAGTAAAAGGGAAATGGTTCTCCCATTCTTAGCAGTACTAAGAAGATGAGAATTCATAAATTCTATGATCAAGACTTTCTCCATTCATGGATAATGTAGGAAAGGTAGGGTGACCATTTAAGGTGTCCTTATACCATGGAGATATGAAGGTAAACCTATTGGTCTTATAGGAGATTGACCACTCCTATTCACAAGAGGTAGACACTGACCATGTTATCTCTTAGTGAAGTGTTACCTTACAACTTACCTTGAGTACATTCTTGAGTAATCATTGAATATACAATTTACTTATGAGTAATTAAAAAATATTCTCTCACTAAATGGTTGGAAAATGAGGTTTATTACACCAAGTTAACAATATCAACCTTAAATATTGCATGCATCTACCTTGGTAAGATACTCCAGATTTCTCAAAAACTATTATTTGGTTAAATATTATTGTTTATTAGAAAGGAATAAAATTTGATATCAAATATTTTATGGTAGAATGTGAGGCATGCCAAAAAAAATAAGGATAAAACAATTATCTTTAGGATTGTTGCAGGCTCTTCCTATTTAGGACTACTAATGGAAACACATATCAATTGAATTGATTGCATATATTTCTAAGTTAAAGGGTAAAATAATTATTTTATGGTTGTATATTTTCTCTTCAATCATGTCCATTTATATGCCTTATAGCACTCATTAAATTCAAATAAGGTATTCCTTTATTATAATTTTTAACTGCATAGTGTACCCAAGTCTATTGCCTATGAACGATCTTATATATTCATTAACTTTTTCAAAGGAGTTGTTAACTCATAATGTCACTTATATTAGTGTTATATTTATCTTCCTATCACCTTAAGTCATATAGCAAAATAAAAATTATGAAGAAGTTTCTAGGTATGCATTTGAGATGTTTTGTCCAAGATAAGGAATATCAACAGGTTAAAAAGTTTTTTTTAGTACAATAATGGAATAATAGTTATTATAATATTTCCATTAAGATATCCTTATTTTATGTGTTGTATGGATAAGAAATTTTCATCCATAGTATACTATATTCTAGGATCTTTTCATATTACTCAAGCAAATGATTTCCTCCAACATTGACAAATTGTCCTTCAACACCTTGAGGATAATATTTGTTATGACTAGAATAATATGAAATATTGACACTTATTATAATGACACTTTGATATGGGTGATATGACCTTTTTGTGACTTTAATTATATGATCAAATATATCTAAAGATAATGTTCAACCAACATATTACACCTAGACTATATGGTTCATAGAAGGTTATATATTGGAAATGGAAGTTGGCATATCACTTAGAAATTTACTCTACCTATAAAATATACAATAGTTCTAAATTTTTGTCTTAATTAGGTACTTTTTTAGGAAGGCATAATCTAAATAAATATTTTAGAATTGGATTAAGAAGGATGAATTAACATGATTTCAAAATAATGTTATAAACATGGGTCAATAATCTATTGTCTTTCCAAATGTAAGAACTCCTCATAAAGTGGTAGTATCTTCCTAAAGAATATATAACATGATAACCAATGAACATCCTCCAATATTTTCTATTTTTGAGATAAATTATTTTGAGGGAAGCCATGTAATAGTTCTAATATGGCTATGACAACTATGTTAATTGTTTGGATTGGTCCCTTACATTAGCATAGTCAAAATTTAAGCATTAGATTTAGGTTATATTATTGTGATTACATATAAGTAGGATACATTGTGACATGATTGGGTATCATTGACTCATATAACTTTTATTTCATCTTGTGTGCATCAGAAAATTCACCATTTCTAAGTAGCTAGGAGACTTTACCCTCTCTAAATGGCTTGGATAATTTCTAATATTTGGAATCTTGGTTTATCATACTTTATTTGATTTATTGTGTTATATATATATATATATATATAGTTACTAGTGTTATTAAAATTATTGTTTTCCAAAATTAGTTTTATTACAATATTTGTTAAATAATTGAGACCAGTAACAAACTACATACAAATATTACAACTAACACGAAGAGTATTCATATTATTCAATAGTTGAATTCTAAACTCAAAAGGAGTAAAAATAATTTTAATGTTTTAGTGTAAAATATAGCTATCAAAACTTGATCATACTTTTATTAATATATATAGATATTTGGTTCTTGCCAAACTTGTATTCTAAAAAATAACAAACATGCCTAAATTTTATTAGTATGATAAATTAAAGAGGGATCACTAAAATTAATGATCAAATTATCAACGTACAAAACAATGATAACATGTTTATTGTAGTTATTAATATTAACATTAGTATCATTATTACTTTTACTTAAACAATGACAAATAAATAAATAGTTGATTTTAAAATACCATTCGATGATAGACTATTTCAAACCAAAAATGGGTTTCTTTAATCTATAAAGTTAGTACTAGTAGATGCAATAATTAAATCATCAACATACAAAACAATGGTGACAATATGATTATTACAATATTAATATACAGTTTAGATAATTCTTCCTTCGACTAAAACCTTGAGAAATAAAATAATGATTGGTTTTGAAATAATATTTTGTATGACATTTTTTTTCAGCCATAAATAGATTTGTCTAGTTTATAAACTAATATTTTGTTGTCTTTGTTAACAAAACCATCACATTCAAGCACACTTTTACTATTGATTCCATTTTATTTTGCACCTAAAGCTAATACTAAATTATCTTTGGGTATTTTAACAATAGAAACTAATTTTTTATTGTAATCTATACCTTTAATTTAAAATAAAAAATTCTTATAGCTAATCTAGATGTGTGCTTCACAATTTTATTTTTTACATCAAAATTCGTTTTAAATAATTTTCTAGAATCTAATTTTATGTTTACCTAATGCAACGAGAACCTAAGTCTTTCTCTATATCTCTCTCTATATAGATATAAACAAGGTTTTGAAAATGTTATCCTTTATTTGTTGTTTTTGCATCAACATAGTCACATTGAGTTGTATAGCTTATTTGGTGTTATTAATATTTGAACCTTAGTGTGAGCTACATTATTATTATTCAAATACTTATATATTTTAGACATAGTTTCATCCCAATAAAGATTATATTTTGCATGAAAATATGATTTAACATTGCTTTCATTGCATTATTGAATAATTACTTTTTGTTACCTTCAATCATTAATGAATAATTAGATTAATTATTCCTTCTAGTTTGAATTAGACCATGCTTATTTAAGTATTAATCATTTTATTTAATAAAATTTTTGTAATCAATTAAGATTTTGCTTTTATCAAAAAAATTAACAATTCAACAATTCTAAATAAAATAAAGCTTTTTCTCTTTTATAATAACTACTATCTATTTATTTTAAATTTTTAATATTTAAAAAAAAAAATTATATGAATTATGTATTTATTTTTTCATATTTTTTGAAAATTAAAAAATGAATATTACTAAAAAACCGTTGGATGTTGGGCTTTGTTACGGTGGAGGCCTTGTGGCTCGGTGGATTTCACCACTCTCCCTCAAAACATTTTTCTTGTTTGGCTTACCTGCGAGGAGGATGCGTGTAGGATTTTGGAAGGTGGTCTCTGGTTATTTGGGAATCGAGAGCTTTTTATTAGAAGGTGGGGCCATGATTTCAACCCAATGATGCAAAGGGTCAATCTAATCCCAGTACGGATTCGTCTACCAGAATTTCCTATGTATTTGTGGCATGAGACTGTGTTCAAAGCTGTGGCAAGTACCATTGGTGAATTTATCTCTTTTGATAAAGTCTCTTTGTCTTCTAACCATAGGCAGTATGTTAGAATGTGTATCATGGTGGACATCAAGAGAAATCTCCCTAGCTCTATGGAGCTAGTTTCTCATGTGGGTTTATGGACTCAGGTCATGGTTTATGAGAATAAGCCACAACCTTGCAAGTTGTGTGGCTTGGGAGGTCACAACAAAAATCTATGCCCTCAAATTAAGCATTCTGGGCCTCAAGCCCATAATGTTCCAAAGTGCAGGACAAATATGGAGTCTATCCTGAGTCAGACCCATTTTAAGAAGCATAAGATTTGGCAGAGGAAGCCTCTTGTATTGGGTAAAGGCAAGGATATTGTGTCCTATCCTTATATTTTTATGAAATCTACTGATACTCCTGTCTCTCCTAGTAAGGTTTTCGTGCTTGGAAAGAAGAAGTCTCCAAATTGATCCTCTCATAATTTGGAGGTGGTTCTCCATTCTGACCTATCCAGTATTTATATGGATTTACCTCTTTTTAATTCCTTTGGGTGTTTTCAAGAGGAAAACGAGGATGGTTACGATGGTAGCTAAGTTCCTTTGAATGAAATGGTTCAACCCTCTTTTATTCCCTCATCAGCTTCTCCTGTTGTGGAATTTCTTGTTGTGAATTATCGTTTAAAGTCCACTTCATCGAAGGGGGAAGGAAACTCTGTTATGGTGGGGGGCCAAAGCCCATCATTTTATCCACTACTAGTGGTGGAGAAAGGTTCACCTGGTCCTAAAACTAGAATCCAACAAAATAAAATGGATAAGAGCGAGAGTATTTATGTTGCTACATGTGGTGGTCTTCCCAATTTAAGTTTTCCAAGAAGAATGAGTTTGAGGTGTTGTAGTAGAAAACTCAATATTGACGCGTTTAAATTCTCTATTTCTCTTAGAGGATTTTGAGTATGGTTGGTTGTGTTTCGAGGTTCTGGTGTGTCTTTTGTTGTTTATTTTGTTGGTGTTGTAGGGCCTAGTTCTATTTCTGGGTTGCTTTTCATTGTGTGGTTTTGAGCTAGAGTGGTTTTTCATTTTAAATTTTTCTATGCAAGAGTTAATATTTTTCGCGTGTGATTTTAAGGGGTTTAATGTTCTTGGGTACATAAGGAGTGGGAGGTCCTTTTATGGATGGGATAGCGTCTCATTACTCCTACTGTTTGTGTTCACCCTTTCCTGGTGGGACGGGCAGGCTTTTTAAATTTTAAATTTTTTCCACCTTTTCATGTTTGAAAGGTCAGTGCGAGTTTCATTTTCTCCACCACCTCTTGGATTTTACGGTAGTTTTTCGAAACCTTGGATGTGATTGTTGTTTTTTATTGGATGGTGTTATTGTCAGCATATCCCCTTCGGGGATATAGTTTGTTGGGTTGTGTTTTATTTTCTCTCCCTCTAGGAGTTTCTTTGTAAGGTTTTGGGATTTCCTTTAAAACACTCTTTCTTAATACTACCAATATATATATATATATATATATATATATATATATATATATATATATATATATATATATATATATATATATATATCAAACCTAGTGGTAAAACTACTACGCAAAAAACTTAGCCAAAAAATTATGATAACATTCATACTAATCCCCAGTTAGGAAAAAACTAGTAATAGTCTAAAGAAACAAAAATTATCAATCTAATAACATCAGTACAGAATAATCATTGAAGGGGTAAAAAATTATCCACTAATTGCATATTCTCCCATCCTCCATGTTCATTAAAAGAAGCACCCCAGCCATAATTAACATTATCACCACTATGTGTGGCATGATTATCCACCTGCCTAAGAGAAGATGCAAGCACATCTCCCCATCTAACAACTGGTTCAGGAGAAGAAGAGCGAGCATACCACCCACTCTGAGCACGAGAAAAAGAAGGATTTCCAACACAGTGCCACTTAGGATTCAGCAAAGTTTGAGACCAGTACCTATGAGGAGAGGGTTCCAGAGAACGACTTTGCAAGTAATTTTATGTACGATATAAGTGACCCCTCAACTAGGACTGCAAGAAAGCACCAGCATCCAGAGGCAGTTGACTAACCGAACATGGTACATTTCCCCAGTGATCCAATAAGTTACGTAAATGTTGCACATTAACATTTACTTTTTCAACTTGCACAATTATATGCAACCAATACTCATAAAAAATCTCATATTTATCAACCAACGAGAAATAAATAGAAGTCTCTTGTCGGAAAAAAAATATATTGTTCCTAGTATTCCATAGATGATACCAAATTTTGAGGTAAAATATGTGCCAAATCTCTTGTAATTGCTTTGAAAATATTAAAGGATCCCCTAAAATAGCATGCTTCCATGAACATTGCAATTTTAGGAAGGGCTTAGAAAAGGAGAGAATCCATTCCCATGTTGCTCGATCTTTTATATAGTCCCAAAAAAATATGAGTAAAGACATCAAGATTGTTACAGGAAGCACACATAGGACTAGGAACCCACAGATGAACAAGATGATACCCTATAGGTAACCCTTGATGAATTAGGCTCTAGGCAAAAAAAATATTTTTAGGTTCAAGATAGGAGGACCAAAGAACTAATAAACGTAGACTCCATCGAGATTGAACAAAAATAAGACCCCACCAGTGATTAGGAATGTCAATCATTGAAACATTAGGGGATAGCCAAGCATAGCCCAAGAATGGCCGATACTTACCCAAGTGTCTATGATGATACCAAAACCAATCAGGCCACCATGATTTCTGAAAGTGTTTGTGAAGCTTGAGCCAAATTGAAAAAGGGGTCTAATCAGTCACAATATCATAAGTGGATTTTTCATCCTCCTTAAGCCCAAACCTTAACTTAAATTTATCCCAGGTTAGCCAGCTCCTTGTATGATAATAAAAAAAATCATCAAGGGAAATAGTACCTTTCCTATAAAATCTAATGGTACGAACCCATTGAACTTGAGCTAGCATCCTACCTTCAGAGTGAGTAACAGGGGACCACCAAAGTCTAAGATAACAAAGAGAAGCCCCCGTTGACTTGCCTTTTCCTTGCCACTGAAGCCATGGTTTAAGAGATTCCCAGGTCTTCCAAATACTTTTGATAACAAAATAACCACCAATATTAAAGGGGATTGGAGAAGTAAAAATAGTTTGCAAGGATAATCCTTTCCAAAATTTCCTAGCAAAAGGTACGCCTTGCAAAATAAAATGGCGAATCAAAATTTTCCAGGCTTCTACTCCTTCCAAAGCTCGAACAATCCATTTGGCACAAAGTGAAATACCTTAATTATGGAAATTAAAGAGTCTCATACCTCTAACTAAGTGAGGAAGACAACAAGTGTCCTAGGCTACTCGATGAAAACATCCTTTATTCACATATGAAGACCAGAGAGAGAGTCCCTTAAGAGCTTGTCCAAAGTTTGATAATAGGATTTGGAATGGACCCAACAAGAGGAATAATAAACATACATAGAAGCTAAAACCTTAGAATAGATTTGAAATTTCCCTACCAAATAGAGTTTCTTAGTGGATCAGTATGACAATTTTTGTTCAACTTTCTTAACAACATAGGACCAAAGTTGGGTGGGTGAGCCTTGAAAAGCAAAAGGGATTCCTAGAAAATTGAATATTTCCCCATTTTCGATCCATTTCCAGAGATAGCGATCCAACCAATCAGGGATGGGCTTAGGAGATTACTTGTAATAAGAATATTTTTGCCATTGGATAGAAGATCCAAAAGCAAGACAAAATATATCCAAACACTGAAGAGCATGAGCCACAAAATATTCATATTATTGTAAAGTAAGAAAATAATTATCAGTAAAATGGTCATTTAAAAGTTTTTCAGAGGATCCAAGAAGAGAAATGCCCTTAGTAAGGCCTTGAGAAACCTTGTGTGCAAAAATATAACTAAATGTTTCTACAGCAAGAATAAACAAAGAAGGAGCCAAGGGGAACCCCTGTTTGATAGATCGAGCAAGAATGATAGGTTCAGAGTGAATACCATTCATAGTAAGGACTTCAGAGGTATATTTGAATGACATCCAAATAGAATGAATAAAAAAATGATCAAACCCCAATGCTTGTAACATAGCAAAGATAAACTGCCATTCAATCCTATCATATGCTTTGGCAAAATCTAACTTAAGAAAAAAAGCATCTTGATTAGAGGTTCTAGCCCATTCCATGCCTTCCCAAACAACAATAACATTATCAAGAATATATCTACCCCGTACAAATCCAGTTTGTTCAGGTTGTATGATGAGTGGAAGAAGAGGCCTTAATTTAAGAGCTAATTCCTTAGCAATAATCTTGTAACTGATATTCAACAAGGTAATGGGGTGCCAAATGGTGATGATTTCAGGGTCACACGACTTAGGAATAAATTTTATATTGGCCTTATTTATCAAAGGTCCCAAGGAGCCTAAAGAGATAGCTTTCGGATAAAAATGAAGTAAATCATTGCCAACCATGTCCTAGAATTCTTTGTAAAATTCACAAGTAAATTCATCAATACCAGGTGCTTTATTATTAGCCATCTGAGTAAGGACTGATTTCAAATATTATAGATATAAAGGCATGTCACATGATTCTCTCTGATCAAGGGAGATTTTTAGAGGTATGACATAACAACACTCCTGGAGAGCTTGTTGCCTTTATGGTGTAAAAGGTTGGGATATGAAAACTTGCTGATAGTGATAAACAAAGACCCTGATGATATTGGGAAGGAAAGTAAATTGGTCCCCATCAGAATGAATAGTCAGAAATTGAGTTGCATGTGAAGGGGGGTCGAAGGCATTTGAAAAATTCCTTGGTGACATTTTCTCCAACTTTGAGCTAATTTAATCTAGCATGGAGTTGAGCACCATTAGCTTCATACAATTTTGCCTTACGGATTTCATGACGTAGGGCTGCCACAAAATCTTGGGTGGGTTGGCAAAAAGGATTGGCTTCCAACTGGCAGTTAGCTCAAGAAAGTTTAGAATGGAGAATGGAATTTGATTTCCTCCTCTTAGCAACTTCCTTGCAAACAATATGAAGGACTCGAGTGGTGCGAATGATAAACTCATTCTACCATTGAAACCATCCAGTACAACCAGCAAGGTGAGGTACAACATTCCAAATCCTAAAAATATGAGCTTTCAGGGAAGGAGACATTCAAGTAAAACTAGGAATAAAAGACCTGGGGTGGTGAATGAGACTAAGAAATGTTAAAAAAAATATGAGTATGGTCAGACAGGGTAGTATCAGGCACAACCATAAAAGGGGGATGATAAAAAGAAACCCTCTCAAACCTGAAAGAATCACTCTCAAAAAACTTAGATCAATCTAATATTTTAAGAAATCTATTATCATTAGCTTGGAAATTAGGCCATATATACCATTTAGCTTCAAGGAATTGATCAGGACAAAAACCTTGATTAGGATCAAATAAACTAAGCTTGTTTTTCATAAAGAACCACACCTCTCTTACCAACACTCCAATGCATAGGTGAGCGACTATTCTTATCAGAGGGTTTCTCCACCATGTTAAAATCCCTACACAGAACCCAAGTGGCAAAAGGGAGTGACAGAGAAATCCATCTCCATAAAGCATGCATGTCTGGGGCATCATTGGAAGCATATATATTAATGATGCCAAAATACTTACCCGAGAACTCAAAAAGCACCCACACAACTTGGACAGAAGGGTCAGCCCCCCAAGTAACAAGATGACCATGCCATCTAGAAGAAATGAGAATGATAGCTCCCCATTTCCCAAGAGAACTATTGGTATGAAAAAAAGGGTCCCTTGGCCAGAGAAAAGAACAGGTACTTTGCAGAATGAAATTAACAATCTTAACCTCTTGCAAACATATAAAATCAATATTGCCATGCAAACAAATAATATCATCTAATTCACTATGAACCGGGTTGGGTCCATCAACCCTCTAATATTCCAATAAAAAAAAATCATGCAGACTTATCAGGGGGTCCTAAAAGTCCATGTCATCCTCGAGACCATGAGAAGAGGAAACTTTAGAATTCCTGTGGAATTGAATTTTAACACATTTAATAGTGATGTTTGGATCACTTTTAATGTAATAGCACATAAAATTAAATCTTAAAATTTATTTATAAGAAGAGGGAACTTTAAAATTCTTCTTAGCATATTCCATGATTGAAATTTTGTTTAATATTAATACCTATTTATCTTGATATTGAATTTTAATACATTTAATAGTGATGTTTTGATCACAATAAATAATACAAGTTATATATATATATATATAACCATAATAAAATTAAAGTGTTACGTTGTATGCTATATAAGATTATCTTTATTTTTTATCACTATATTTGTTAAATTGTTTAATAAAATATTTTGTTGTGGATGATGGAGAGAGGGATCTTTGTACGAAAATGATCGATTTGGCTATTTTCAATGTAAGAACGGAGAGAAAACATCGGTTGAAATGGTAGTTTTGTGTGAACATGGAGTGCTGGTGATGGAAATTTCAAATTTTGGCCATTGGGAAAGCTAAATCCAGCACTGGCGATGATGAGGATAAGAGAACCCTCCAGGCGATGGCAATGATGATGGCTTGGAGGATGTGAGCATCGGTGAACCAGGTGGATCCCATCTCGGAGGCCACACCATTAGCGGTTGTGTTTCACATGTAGTTTCTAAAGGTCAAATCGCTAGCAAAAGCTCTTTGAGCCAGTCCCGAGGTTCCCTCCTCAAGTACTATACTGATAAAGTTAAAAATTAGGGACATGTGTCTTTCTATTCAAAACCGAACCCCTACACCCATAAATGCAATGAGATCTCCATTAATCCAAGAATTATGGACTTAAATATCAATCGAAGCTATTTATCCCTAATAGGAAAATTCGTGGGAGACCGCCCTAACATTGAATCAATCAAGAAATGAGCATTGGCCAAATGGCATCCTAGTGGATCCACGGAAATCAAGGCCATGTCCAAAGGATTTTTCCTCATAAGCCTCAACAATGCGTAAGACACAAAACACATATCTACTAGTGAACCCTAGTTCTACATTTGCAGAAGCTTGTTCTTGCAAAAATGGGTAGAGGATTTCGATAATAAAATCTAATCTATTAATTCGGTGCCTATCTAGTTTCAGCTCACCAATTTGCCCCTCCAATATTGAGATGAGAGGATTTTTCTCCTGATTGTTGAAGTTGGTGACTTTGTTACCCTCGGCCCCGCAACAAAAGCATAGTCAAGGCTAACTTATGTCAAAATCTACATTATTGCAAATCTTGATAATGAGTTATCTACCTATGTGGATCTCATCTGTAGCTCCAAAAGAAGACGTGAGGCCATTGTTTTTGAAAATAAACTAGCATTTTGTATTGAGTGCCACACCCAAGGACACTTGAAGACCCAATGTTCGTTTTTAAGAAAGAAGAAGTCTTTGAAGCCGTATATTCAGTAGGCTTCACAAATGGTGAATAACGTTGATCCGAATATTAGAAAAACCTCGCATAAGAAACATAAAATATGATAGAAAAAGGCCTAGGGGACTTCGAAAGGCAAAAAAATTATTTTTCCTCAGTCAAAAATGGGTGATGATGGTGGAGTTCATGTTGCATCTCCATGGGGGAATGATATGGACAATGTGGTCACTCTTGGATTGGAATCCCAAAATAATTTGGAAGTTGTTCCTCACTTGGACTCGATGGAGAATGAGATTGTCCTTCCTCTTAAGAATTATTTTGAATGCCTTGGGTTGGAAGGGACCGAGGTAAATCAGGTGGCTAAGGATCTAGAGGTTTCAAATCCTAGGGCTGATAGAAAATATTCTTCCCCTAAGGAGGTTTGTGCTTCCCCTGCGCTTGGCTTGGACAGCCCTGTGGTGTCTCCCAAGCTTAACTTGGAGAAAGGCTCACCCAGTCCGAAATCTAGGAATCTTCACAAAAAGGGCAATGAGATCGGAATGGCCAAAAAAATGGGTAGATGGATTTCTAGTTTGGTCTCCACTGCCTAATGATTTGATTTCCCTCTGATTTCTCCAAGAGCTCCCTCATGCTTTGTGTGTGTAGACACCAAAACAACACCAATCCGATTATGTGACTGCAAACACTGATCGCTTTGACAAACACAGCCCCCAGGGCAGCCCTCAGAGGTCAAACAGTGGTCTTAACCACTTTCATAGCAATTTTGTAAGGTCAAGGAGCAATTTGGCACACTTGGGCACTTTGCCCAGTATTCGTCTCACCCAGGGACGAATTCAAAATAGAATCCGTCCCACCCCAGGACGAATTCTGAATCCGTCCCTGGGTGGGACGAATTCTAAGCTGAACGGGCAAAAGGGCAAATGGTGCCAAGTGGCAGCCCAGAACGATCAGTTAAGGGCTCCTACCTTGCACGCATGTGTAAGTGGACAGAGGGGCCGTTAGAGGACTGTTACAAGAAGCATTTATCAAAGTTCAAGTCAAGGAAGGACTCCCCTCCCTCATGGGAAGACAAGACCGCCACATGGCGCCCATGGCCAACACTTGGCTTTTGTGCTTCCCTCCCAAAAGAGACCCCTTGGGTCTATAAAATGTGGGAATTTCCTCACCCAAAAGAGGCAGGTAGAAGGAGTGTTCAAGCAACGAAGTGCTGCCGAATCGAAGACTCATTTGCATCCCCCTTTGTTCACCTTCCTACATCCATCAATCTCTTTTGCAAGGGAGGTTGTTGGGTGGCCTTTGGAAGCTCGAACCTTACTCAAATCCGACGCATGGACATCTGAACCCATCAATTCGCCGACCCCCCAATCCTAAAAGGTTTTGGGCCCATCCTTGGTGGATTGGCTCCAAAATCGAGGGCCAACGGTGGGAGGCCCACTTGGGCACCCCCGCACCCCCAAGTTCTAATTTCAGTTTTTGAGCACTTTAGATTAATTTTTAGATTGCATTCTGTGTTACTAGGTCTGATTAGTCTATAATTACAATTTTGTAGCTTTTGGTCAGAGTTTAGGGTGTTTTGTATTGCTTTATCGTTTCGCTAACTTGCAGGTGTCAAGGTTAAATTCCCGAGGGAGGAGGCCAAATTGGGAAAATCCGACCATCTGGGTCGTCCCAAAATGGCCCCAATTACCTAACCCCCCTATTTTTAGGAGTTTTGCAGGTCCCGAGATCCGACATTGGAGCAGCAGCAGGTCGATTTCTCCTATTCAGAAGAATTCGTCCCACCCAGGGACGAATTACAGTCAGAATTCGTCCTGCCCAGGGACGAATTCTAGTTTAAGGTGAATTGGCCAGCTGCCTCAGTGGCAGTGGCCTTCTGGTGACTGTTCTTACCTTCTGTCAGATTTTGAAGCAATTTGGATTCACTGTTTTCATGGTTTCAGGCAAATATTCGTATGCATATTTTGTTAGTTTTAGAGAGAGAATGCTTTTCATTTGCAACAGGTGCTACTAACGTCTTGATCATTTCTTTGTTTGCAGGAGAAGCAGGAGAGGCGAAGAACCCATCAACATCAGTGACGGCATCATCTTAGCCCGCCCAGTGCAATCGTGGGCACGCGGAAGGAGGAACCATTCAACGATTGTAATCAAACCTTATTTGCGCTCCTAGCCCCTGAAAAGGGAGGAGGCATTATTGTAACATAGATCGAAAGAAATTAATGAAAGGGCTGTTTTTCTTTATCTGATTGCGTCTCTTACAACATGTCTCTTTTCCGTTTCATGTAATTCATATTTCTAGGACTTAGGCGTGCTTAACTTTGAATGCAATTGCACTTGAATGATTTCCTTTGACCGGAATCTCGTGCTTTCAGTGGCGATCACGGTGGGACCCTGTTCCCTGGTTTTGAAATCACAGAAACTAATTAAAATTTTGTGTTTGTGCTTGACAGGTACACTTTTTTTTGTTGCAGACTGCTATTCGTCTCTGACAGGGACGAATCCTTTTCTGCAATTCGTCTGATCCTGAGACGAATTCAAATTCGTCTCTGGGTGGGACGAATTCTGTTCTGCAATTCGTCTCCCGAGGGACGAATTCCTATCTGTGGATTTTCAGAGCAGAAATTCAGAGATAACGGGAGCGAGCGAGAGAAGAGGTAGGGATTTTCATGATCTCTGTTATAATTTTCTGTTTCTGTTTCTGTTTCTGCTTCGTTAATTGTTTTCATTTAATCTTGCATTGCATTAGGAAAATTCATGTATGCTAGTTTCATTTTGTTGGATAAAACGAATCCCACACACATCACGAGACAACTTTAAACCAAGGAGCTGGTCGTAAGACCCCAGCCCTTGATCAAGACCATTGGTGGATTTAATCACCGCCTTGGCTTGATTTGCATCCATTTCCCGATTGTCAACTGTTGTTAGGCGTAAATCCTGACGAAGACAGACCGAGCGTAGCTGGGGTGATTCCCATGCGCGCGAGGATAAGTCTTCTATGGTAGGTGTCATTAACAGGACAATCCCCCTTCCGTACCGCCTATGTACCACGTACCTTCTGCTCTCACGTACCTATAGTCTCCCTCTCGTAAGGGCGGGTATATAGAGAGGTTGGTATATCGGCCCGGTGGTATATTGAAGGGGCGACCTTTTTGGAGTTATAAGAGCCTACATGATGCATTTAAACGTTCTACAAAACCTACAAAAACAAAACAAAACATCAAAATGCACTAAACCAGTCTAGGGCACACCAAGAATCCTTAAAAGAGATAATCACGGTCTTGTGAATGTGTGTGTTTAATTCTGCTTAGAGTAGACAAAAAAAAAAAAAAAAAGAAAATCATAAAACGAGATAAAAACTTATTTAGATAGCATAGAAGCACCGCAATGGTGTACACCCGTAGTCAAGCCCAATCAAGGGCAGAAGCTCCGAGAGGTACACAAAAAGCAGGCACAAGTTGCCTTCACTTCAGTCCTGAGGATTTGGTTATACCGCCTTATCGGTCTAACCTACAAAAGAATCCAATTCAGAATCCTCGGTGGGGTATGCCTATTCAAAGCAGCCCCTTTCGGGAAGATGCCTTACATGTAGACCTTGACATAAATAGAGAATCACCTCTTGAAGGTAGGCATGAGTGGCCACCACGCAATGAAGCGCTAAACAGGCACACTGTCCATTTAGAGGGGCAACATGGATATGGCGTCCCTTCTTTACCTATCATCAGAACAGAGAGACCACATCCGGAGCGCAGGGCTCCTTACATAGGGCGACCTAACTCCGCCCATCCCATTTACACTCATGAAAGGGAGTATGAGGAAAACCATCACATTCCTCGAGAGCAACAAACAATGCGGGAACCTTGCATTTCCGCACCAGCAGGATATCATGATCACCCCTTGAGGCCAGAACCTCGAGCACATACCACCTACCTCGACAGAGGGAAGCGACCCATTGAAACCTTAGAGCATCAAAATCAAGGTAGACCCATAGGAGGAACATTTGAACCTCCCAAACAAAATAGGGTAGAACAAATTGATCCGGTTGTCGCCAGATATACCACCCGTCAAGCCCAAATCATGCGGCTTAAACAAAGTCAACAAGAGATAGAGTATCAATACCGCTTGGATAAAGAACGCATGCAACGCGAAGCGGATGAGTTACGCTATGAAATACCTGAGAGGGGGCCAACCCCTCGCATCCAAAGAGCTGAACAGTATGAGAGGCGTAATCCATTGGCGCAAGACAGGTCTCCACGACCTCGTCAAACTCTGCCTCCAAGACCCCATAGATTTGAAAGGGAGGCAACTCCCCGAAACAATGATGGGTACCTTCAGCAAGAACTTGATCAGGGTCATAGGTTTCGCCTCGAGACTCCTCAAGAATTTTACGAGGAGTATGAACCAGAAGAGGAGTATATCGAAACTCCCCATCAAGGCGGGAAGGATGCCATTCGGCCACCCCTCCATAGGCCTCCAGTTCACCGTAACTTGCAACAAGAGCGAACAAGAGAGGAAGAAATAAAATCTTCCGATGCATACCAAGCGCTATTGGAGCGTTTAGAGTTGGTGGAGACAAAAGTCGCTGGGCATCAAAAACCCACATTACGTCTACTCCGCAATAATCCGGTGCATCCCTCAGTGCCTACACCTCTCTACCCCGAACACTTTAAGTTGCCTCAATTGGCAGTTTTTAAAGGTGAAGAGGATGCACAGGAACATGTTACACGGTTTCTAAGCCAATGCTTCGGCATTCAAGATAATGACGCGTTATTGCTTAGAACATTCATAACCACATTCGCAGGCCCCGCCTCGGATTGGTTCACACAGCTGCCCAAACACAGCATAAGCAGCTTAGATCAGCTAGTAGATGCGTTTCTTGAACGCTTCGCCTTCAACACAAGGAAGAAGGCATCACTTAGTGATCTTGCTAGCCTTAAACAATTTGAGGAGGAAACAATGGCAGCGTACGGGAACCGATGGAGAGCTTTGCTTTCTAAGTTACCCTACCGTCCTCCCATGTCGGACCTCACGCAAATGTTCGCGAAAAGTTGTTTAAAATCAATCTCCGGTCTATTGTTGCTGCGACAATACGACAGCTTA
This sequence comes from Wollemia nobilis, assembly GCA_028583015.1. Lineage (NCBI taxonomy): Eukaryota > Viridiplantae > Streptophyta > Pinopsida > Araucariales > Araucariaceae > Wollemia > Wollemia nobilis. Next base: position 3,453,889 of record JAQPPZ010017000.1, on the reverse strand, counting down.
GAAGAAGCTTTGGCGCAAGCCAGAGTCATAGAAGAGATTAAGATAGGCGAAGGCGCAATTGCCAAGCCTAAGAAGAAAGAGTGGAATAAAACCACTAAAACTGGGACAACGCAACCACAACACGCTGCAATCAACCAAGTTGCGATAAATGTCCCAGCGCCTGTGCAAGAAACGCAGCCTCAAAAGGCTAACTACCAGGCAGTGCCTCCTGCTTACGAAAGAGATAACAGGAGACAAGAACAGTATCAGCAGCGTCGCCCTAGGCGACAATTCACCCCGTATGCGGAGTCTAGGGACTCCTTATTTGACCGCTTGTCAGCGGCGAATCTAGTTACTCTGCCAGAAATCCAAATTTTTGACCCTAGCGTTCCTAAGCCTAAGGGGTATAGGGAGGAATTGTATTGCAGATTTCATAGACGCAGAGGACATGACCTAAATGGGTGTTGGAAATTCAAAGAACTAGTCCAGGATTTGATCGACAATCGAACATTGGTCGTGGACAACCCCATCGCACCTAACAACCAACAAATGGGGGTATTCAAGGACCCCTTGCCTGCCCACGAGGCGCAGACAAAACCGCTCCAAATAAACGAGGTGCGACAAGATCTTCCCGCACAAGGATTTGTGGGAATGATTAGCATTGTAACAAGGAACAGAAAATACCCAGCAGTTGCCCCCGAGGTACCTGCGAGGGAAGTTCCGTCGACATCGCAGCCTCAACAACGCCCGATGCAGTTACCTCCGCCTAGACCTGAGGTCACGATACGAACCAAACTCACGCAGAGTTTGCGGACCACGTCAGCTAGGCTATCCATCTACGAGCTTATTCAACAATCAGCTCCACATAGAGAAGCTCTTATGGACATCTTAAAAGCCATTGAAGTACAACCCCACGAAGCTAATTCTTTCAACGCTTTCGTGGGACATGTGAAACAATGTACGGAGCCTGTCATCACATTCAAAGAAAATGAGGTCAAAACAATATCGAATGACATGCCGGATCCACCCCTGCACGTTATCGCGCGGGTCAACGGGATCCCGTACAAGAGAGTGCTGATAGATACTGGCTCGTCCAGTAACATTATAACCACTGCTGCGTTAAAGCATTTAAAATCGCCAGCCTCTCACATCACAGCTTCCACGTACACACTGCGAGCTTTTAACGATGCAATTTGCTCGACAGTCGGCATGGTTGTTCTGCCTATACAGGTAGGACAAAAGTCAATACCCACACTCTGCCATGTGTTGGAAGGCGAAATGGCTTATAACATACTGCTGGGGCGGCCTTGGATCAGGGACATGAAGTGTGTCCCCTCGATCGCACACCAGTGCTTGAAGTATGCCTATGAAGGGCAAATACATGTAGTCCCAATGGACTTAGAGCCCTTCAAGTATTGCAATGCGGTACAATTCATACCTCAATCGACCCTACCATCAACGCATTTGGATTTTCAATTAAATCCATCTAAACAGGGTCCGATACCGCAAGCACAACTGGTGGCCAATAAGGTAAAATCCCAGCCAGGTGAGACGTCATCATTGGCTCCTTCATCATCAACGCCACCTATCGTGGCCCAACAGAAGGACAAGGGAAAGCAAATCATGGAGGAGGTTAAGCCTCTAGAAGAGGGGTTGCCCACGATCTCAGCAATATCAACAGAGGAAGCGCCCAACGCAACGGAAACCAAGATTCTTGAACAACCAAACATGGAATGGACTCAGGAAGGACTACCGTTTCCTCCTACCCAATCATCAACAATCACTATTGAGATGGCCAGTACAGAGCCTGGGAGAGTACATAGTGCAAAATGTTGTGGCAACCCCCACACTGGAGTCAGTACAAGACATGGGAAGACCTCGCCTCCCCATTGGAACAATCGTCCCTTTAGGCTACCCACCGAACCAAACGAATTTTGTGTATGGGGGCCTTGATCATGGTTCTGAACCATGCGAACAAAAGGAAACAGATGAAGAACCTTTTGTCGAAAACATCAATTATCCGTCGAACCCGAATTTGCCCTAAAATATCTCGAACAATGCAATTGGCATGGGTATGGGCTAGGCGGATACGAGCAAGGGATGCGGATCCTTTGTCAACCAAGATATCGGATGCCATACGACAAGTCGGGGGTAGGGTTCAACCATCCCCCGCCATTAGACATCTTGGTTGAAAACATGCAAGGCCTAGAAATAGGCAACCGGGGGGGATTGGCACAAGACCCATACGCCAATCCAAACATAGAATACACATTGGGGGATTATCTCCCATGGTCTACAAACACCCCTGGTAACAACAATAATCCCTCTCCTTTGCTAGAGAGAGGTGAAAGTTCAGAGAGCAGTCCTCGAAAAGAACAACAACGGCTTCCAGATATTTTTATGAAACTGTTCCCCTTAGAGGTTCCAGATGAAGTAACGCAGTCTCAAAAGAATCAGGTCCCTCCACTAAGAGTGGAACAACCGCAATGGGATCAGATTAATTCACTGGAACAAGAAGAATCCTCAATGTCGGAAGCAACAGATGCTGAAGAGGATGAGCAATTTTGGATCTATGAAAGCGATTCAGAAGACGAGACTGAGATGGACTATCTCAGACATGCGCGACGACATCACCACGCTCTAACCCATGAAGATCTAATGGGACAAATGGGTATACGGTTGGGACATGAATGGCACTTAGACCCAACGAGGTGGGACCAAGTGCTAGGCCTATGGCTCCAAATTCAAGTTGAGCATCGTCCACCTCAAGATCCCATCAGGACAACAGTACCAAGGGAAGACCCCGCCTTCCTTTCCGCACTTAGAGACGAATTTGCACCTAGAGAGGATCCATTCGTGCCTGTTCCCATAGAGCCAGACCCAGAATATAGGGAACATCTGAAAGAATCAAGTCGTCACACCCGTGGTTCTGGAGACCAAATTCATTCCATCCACATGATCTCCATTGATTTGACCACACCCATCCGCAATCCGACCGATCCATCACGGTCATTACATCTAAACACGGATGCCATTGACTGGGATCGCGTCAACTCACCATTGTCACCATCAGAGTACTGGCCTTTCGGTGAAATGCTTCATTTTACCCCAAGGACAACTCAAGATATTTTTCAAGCTGAAGAGGGACCCAAAGTCCCCAACGTAGATCTTAACTCAGCTGATGATATCCATTTAATCCCAACTCCACATCAGTTGGAGGACGGATCTCACATGTCAGTCGAAGAGACGACTGACGTAGACATCGGCACAGATCCAATGAATCCACGGATTCTCAAGCTTGGGGTAGGCCTTTCCCCCGAAGAGCAAGCCGATTACATTGCCCTTCTTAAAGAAAAGAAGGAGGTTTTTGCATGGTCATACAAAGATATGCCAGGACTAGACCCACGACTAGTCATGCACAATTTAACGCTTGATCCGAAAATCAAGCCAGTAAAGCAAAAACTAAGAAAGATGCACCCAACAGTGGCCTTGATGGTCAAAGACGAATTACAAAAGTTGTTGGATGCACAATTTGTCATCTGCGTGGATTATCCGCCATGGTTGTCCAACATGGTTCCCGTCAAGAAGCCCGATGGGAGGATTCGCATATGCACCGACTTTCTGAGACCTAAACAAAGCGAGTCCTAAGGATGATTTCCCCTTTGCCAAGCATCGACGCATTGGTAGACGCTACAGAGAGTCACGAAATGCTCTCCCTAATGGACGGTTTCTCGGGATACAATCAAATTCGTATCAATCCTGAAGACCAACTCAAAACGGCATTCACAACGCCTTGGGGGACATTTTGTTATAAGGTCATGCCTTTTGGCCTTAAAAACGCTGGCGCTACATACCAACGTGCTATGACGTATATCTTCCACGATTACATGCACAAAACTTTGGAAGATTACATGGATGATTTGTTAGCCAAGTCTAAATTGCGCTCAGATCATCTCGGTGACTTAAGCAAGATCCTCGATCGCCTCATAGAGCATAAGGTCGATTGAATCCCAAGAAGTGCGTGTTCGGCGTCACATCTGGAAAACTCTTGGGTTTTATAGTCTCCAAAAGAGGCATCGAAGTGGACCCAAACAAAGTCAAGGCAATCCTTGAAATGGCTCCCCCAACCACTATCAAGCAGCTCAGAAGTCTACAAGGAAAGGTCGCGTCGATTAAACGCTTCATAGCGCAATTATCTGACAAATGCCGACCAATGAACAAATTATTGCACAAAGGGGTCACATTTCATTGGGATGACGAGTGCCAATCAGCCTTTGACGAAATCAAACAATACTTGGCTTCGCCGCCAGTATTGGCACCGCCTAGACCAGGTGTGCCGTTCTACTTGTACATCTCAGCTATCGAGGTGGCACTGGGCGTAATGCTAGCCCAGAAGAATGAACTTCACAAAGAACAGGCTACTTACTATCTTAGCCGCACCCTGGTCAGGTTACGAACTTAACTATGCATACGTTGAGAAACTCTGCTTGGCAGTGGTGTTTGCCACCAAAAGGCTACGCCACTACATGCTGAGCAACACGACGTATGTTGTGTCTAAGGAGAATCCATTGCGATACATGATGAGTCGTACTTATCATAGTAGCCGCATGGCGAAATGGATCATGTTGTTGACGGAATTTGACATTGAGTTTATTGGACAAAAATCTATAAAAGGACAAGTCATAGCCGATCAACTAGCAGAGGCTCCTCTTGAAGACGATCAGCCTCTCGGTCATAGAACTACCCGATGATGAGGTCTTCCATGTCTCAGAATCGCCAGATTCTGAAGATCCTGAGTCTCAGGCCGACATAACCTTATTTTTCGATGGTTCTAAATGCGAGCAAGGTGGTGGCGCAGGAATTGTATTCTTCACACCGCAGGGGCGCTCCAATGCCCCTCGTCATTTAAATTAAACTTCCAGATGCACCAACAACAATGCGGAATATGAAGCCTTGCTCCTAGGTCTTCGGACAAGCAATCGCCATGAACATCAAAAGACTGAACATCTTTGGCGATTCGCTGTTAATCGTCAATCAAGTCAAAGGGGTATATCAATGCAAATGCCCAGTTTTGAAGGCCTATAAAGCCCTCGTGGATAAATTCTTGGCAAAATTTGAGTGGTATGACATCGAGGCACTCCCTCGATCATCGAATCATTTTGCGGACACAATGGCCTCCTTGGGGTCACTAATCCCGTAAGACCTTTCCGGTGATATAACAACCATTCAGGTCAAAACCTTATCGCAACCCGCGATGGAGCGCGCAAGCTCAGACTTGACGCCAGGAATCCACATGATCCAGATCGAACCATCTTCGGATAAGTTCTTTCGAATCCGAGACTATTTGAAACACGCCAACTGGGGGTCTTTGTTCTCCCCCATTCCCATTAATAGCAACACAACGCTATTTTTACAAGTTCTATCCCAATCAGCATTTGTTAGGGAAGAACTCCAAAAGGGATTGGCTGTTCAAACTGTCGAGGTATCTGATCAACAGGACTGGTATTTACCCATAAGAGATTACCTCAAGTTAGGTAATCTACCCCTTGGATTGACGCAAGCCGCAAAACGAACATTCAAACAGAAAGCGGCAAAATATGTCTTGATAGGAGACATTTTGTATCGTCGCAGCTACGACGGAATTCTTCTTCGTTGCTTGGACCAGCAAGAGTCCACTTGGGCAGTCACCCAAGTGCATGACGGTACATGTGGCGGCCACTTTAGTGGTATGGCCATTGCAAAGCGCATTCTTCGCATGGGCTATTATTGGCCATCTTTAGAGCGAGATTGCTGCGCATATGTCAAGAGGTGTGTGAAATGTCAACATCATGCCAATATGATGCACGCACCTTCCCAGGCCCTACAGACAGTCCAGTCTGCTTGGCCATTTTCGTAGTGGGGCCTCGATCTAATTGGAAAGATCTCCCCTGCATCGTCAGGCCGTCACACGTTTATCATAACGGCCACGAGAATATTTTACCAAATGGGTGGAAGCAATTCCGTTAACCTCTACGACAGGACCCCGCATTGCGGAGTTCATTTTGCATTACATCATATGTCGTTTTGGTATTCCATCCAAAATAATCTCGGATAATGGGCCATCATTCAAGAACAAAGACGTGCGTGCTTTAACCACAAAGTACAAAATTCAGCACAGCTTTTCAACACCCTATTATCCGCAAGCAAATGGGCAAGCAGAGGCGTCAAACAAAACGCTAGTCGCCATCCTTAAAAAGACCGTCGTAGACAGTCATAAGGATTGGCACATACAAATCCCACTTGCCCTTTGGGCCTATCGCACTAGCATTCGGACGCCCACTGGGGCAACTCCGTTTTCACTAGTGTATGGCTCAGAGGCAGTAATGCCTCTCGAGTTGGAAATTCCTTCCCTCCGCATATCAATGCAGGAATTCATCGATGATGACACTGCGCGGCAGGCCCGGTTAGACCAGCTTACGTTGCTTGATGAAAGACGCGTTAATGCTCTCGAGCACTTACGTATCTATCAAGAGCGGCTTAAGAGAGCTTACAACATGAAAGTTCACCTAAGAGACTTTCGGGTTGGTGATCTGGTTCGAAGGAAAACCAACAAAACTCTAATTTGCCGTCCCATATGAGGGACAAATTTGCGGCAAATTGGTTAGGTCCGTATGTCATTGATAGCAAAATAGGACCAGGAACGTACGAGCTAGCTTCTCTTGACGGTATCAAGGAAACGGAACCCTTGAATATCAGTCATTTACGACCATTTCATATCTAAGACAACCATGTACCAAAAAAAAAAATAAATAAATAAATAAAAAAAATAAAAAATAAAATAAAATTTCAACAAAAACAAACAAACAAAAAGCTCCAAGGATTATCGCAATCTCTTGGTCAACCCAAAAAGCTCCAAGGATTATCGCAATCTCTTGGTCAACCCAAAAATCTCCAAGGATTATCGCAATCTCTTGGTCAACCCAAAAAGCTCCAAGGATTATCGCAATCTCTTGGTCAACCCAAAAAGCTCCAAGGATTATCGCAATCTCTTGGTCAACCCAAAAAGCTCCAAGGATTATCGCAATCTCTTGGTCAACCCAAAAAGCTCCAAGGATTATCGCAATCTCTTGGTCACCCAAAAGGCTCCAAGGATTATCGCAATCTCTTGGTCACCCAAAAAGCTCCAAGGATTATCGCAATCTCTTGGTCAACCCAAAAAGCTCCAAGGATTATCGCAATCTCTTGGTCACCCAAAAAGCTCCAAGGATTATCGCAATCTCTTGGTCACCTAAAAAGCTCCAAGGATTATCGCAATCTCTTGGTCAATACAAAAAGCTCCAAGGATTATCGCAATCTCTTGGTCAACCCAAAAAGCTCCAAGGATTATCGCAATCTCTTGGTCAAACAAATCAATAAATTCAACAAAAACAAAACAACAAAAATCATCAAAAAAAAAAAAAAAAGATTTGCATCTCAATTCTAGGCATACTCGAATTCATCAAAATCAACAAAAACACCATGCATAAATCTTACCACACTACAGTCAGTGGTCTGGGAATGTACTAGGAGTTTCAGTAATTCAGTCATCATTTTCCTCTTTAGCCATGTAGTGTACCAAGTCGAACGGATTTTATAAAGGTAGAGTCATACTTGAAATACACCTTGTTACGTAACATCCCAACACAAATCAAAACACTAAAATTCCCAAAATTGTGTGAACGAAAGATGAAACCTGCAAAATAACTAGGTCACCACAAGCGAAACGGTTATCTTGCTCATCCCCCTGTGCGAATGACCCCTAGAATGCTGAGAGTTGGCAAAAGGACAAGCTTCCTCCCTACCCAATTCCCTAAGAATCCCAAAAGTTCTCAATAGTTGCAAAACACAAAAATTTGCAAAATGTCAAAACTCAAAAATTTGACAAACTATAGTGCACACATCAAAAGGCACAAACAACAGTGATTTTCGTCACTCCATATCCCCAATCCCTTGCTCAAAAGAAAAATCAATAAAAATAAACAGTGATCTTATCACTACAAAAGAGCAAGTATCCCAATACAATTGAAAAAAAGAAGGGAGTTGACCTTGAATCCCTGGAACTCTCAGCATTCTGTAGGTCATAAGGCAAGCTTCAATACCAACGCGGTAACAGAAGTAAACCTCCCGCATGACGATATATCTGTCACATTAACTTGTGTACAGATCAATGTTTGCATGTGGATGAGCTAGCTTATGGCAGCCTGGATTACAACGCAGATTAATCTTAGTACATACAACAAAGGAATTCGTGGAGCTAATTAGGTGATCCTCAGTACAGGTTCGGTTGAAAGCCCATCTGGCACTGGTGGTATCCTAACAAATACCACTAAATGAACTCAATTGCACACACAGGGATGTGAAATAGCTCGGTCAAAAACAAGTTTGATTCATACCTTGTTCAAAAGTCTTGTAAGATAAAGTACGATCATGGATAGTGAGTTAAAACTGTCTGAATCTCAGAAAACCTTACACTCATCCCGGAAACCATCCGCCCTACTTATCATTCTTATGATACCATCAGAAAATACAAAAACAGCAAAGAAAAAACTAGATAAATAAAAATATCATTCATCCATTCCATTTTGCATATCACATAGGCATCTAAAACAATTCAATTCATCTGCATCCATCAAACAAATAAACATGCATAACAAAAATCAATCACATCATCACATGTACAAATCCAAAAATAAAACCGGTATATATATATATATCGTCAAAAAAAAAGATGCCCGCAGGCTACAAAAATAGGTCCTCAGACCCCGCAATCATATCCAAAACCCAACCTAAGACGTCGGCCACCATGATCACGCAGGATCGGTGCGACGGGAACTACCCCCCGTGGTGTGGGTCCTACGGGACCCTGCAGGGCGGCTACTGCTAGCCCCCGCATCATGCCTACTACCACCCCCTCATCCAACCGCTCGGCGAGATGATGTTGCCTCGATGGACTAATCCACACCAAACGGGGTTCCATGGGAACCTCGCGCCTGACGAATCAGGGAGAAGAATGTTAGAAATGAGGCCCATCAGGAATGCGTGCCTCACTCCTAACACCCCCCTCTCCTTCCACCAGCCAACCAAAATCCCGCCAGCCTGGCAATCCACCTCGGCTGTCTCCACTGGGTCTGCTACACCCAGCTCCCCCCCATGCCCAAAACATCTCGTGAGTATAGCAGTTCACCGATCGAACGGAGATGTCCTAATAGGCGGACCATCTATCGGAATCCGAAGCAACCGATAGACGTCCTCAAGAGTCACGGTCATCTCCCCGTCGGGAGATGGAAAGTATTGGTCCTCGGATCCCAAAGCTTGATCAGGGCCGTCAGATAGGCCTGATCCGAAACCACAGGCTCCAGTCGAGCCACCTGCTTGAGCCCAAGGGCATCAAGCCATTCCCAGTCGTCATCAGTCAAGGCCAACCGCGCCTCAGTAAAGGCAGCGGGTACACGGTACCGGCTCCTAACAACCTGCAAAAAAAAATAAATAAATAAATAAATAATAATAAATAAAATAAAAATAAAATTTTCAATTCTAAGGTTTCTAACCTTAGTTGTTAAACAAAAAACATTACAAAAAAAATTCTTAAAGTTTTGAAAAGCGCAACACAAAACAATGCATTCAGTTAAAGCAAAATAAGCCCTAGGGTCACTTACAGGACTCGCCTCGGCTCCGCCGCTCGAACCACTTTGTGCACTCATGATGGCAGAGAGAATTCCAGTAGCGCTTCGCTCGCAGAATTACTTCCTCCTCCCAGAGCTCCAAAATCGCAAGAAAAAAATGACACAAATGAGCCCAAAATCAAGTTTTGGCCCTTAAATAGGCCTTTTGCACTGGAATTCGTCCTTGACTGGGATGAGCGCTCTGATTAGCGCTCGTCCCACCCAGGGACGAATTCTCCAGCTGGAATTCGTCCCACCCAGGGACGAATTCAGGCCAGCACACAAAAAAAAATTAAGAAAAATGACTAAAAATGCACTAAAAAGACAATAAAACTGCCTGACAGGATTGCAAATGCAACTGACAGCATGGGCATACAAAATCGACATCGGGGTCACAAATTATCAATATCCTACTCCCTAAGAAGGCTTCCATAGCCGGACCGCTCCAAGGGAAGACAGATTTTGAAAATTTAATCCCCAAAATAATGTCACAAAAAACAACAAAAACAGTACAAAATTTAACAAAAACACAACAAAAGCATTGCTGGGCATAAGTGCTCATGCACTTAACCTCTAGGCAAAGAAAATCGATGTCGAGGTCCAAATTATCGCTCTCCTAGTTCCCCAAGAAGGCTATCATAGCCGGACCGCTCCACGGGAAATAGGTTTTCGACGATTTCACCTCATTATGACGTCACCAAAAGGGCTAACACCCACCAAAAATAGGTCCATATGTTGGAAAAATTGCACACGCTTAACGGTAAACCCTCTAAAGGCAAACCTTGCACAAGTCATCTTGGGTCAAGCGACTCGTCGCTTCTCTCACGAAGGTCATTCCCTCATCGATTCGTCGCTTGAGGGGGTAGTCACACTTAGTCACCAATCAACAATCACACACCCAATTAAGGAAAACGACATGCATTCAAAGAATCATTGACAAAGACAATCACGCTCCTGCTTGGGGCAGTAAACAAGCAACAATCAAATCAATCAAACACTTGGCATTTTGTGAATCATGAACACTAGGTTCCCCCTGAGGATAAAAATGCCCTTCACTTGTTCATGACTGATCAATGTCTAAGTTCAAGATTTCGTGAATCATGAACACAAGGTTCCCCCTGAGGATAAAACGCCCTTCACTTGTTCATGACTGATCGATGTCTGAGTTCAAGTCACACCTCACCAAAACAGGTTAATACTTGAAATCAAATTCCTTAGCTCGTCAGAAGCAAGGATTCAAGAATGCATGCCCTTTCCATACTTGGGGCATCAAAAGTTGGTTAGGTTACCAAGAAACCCTAATCATTAGTGCTTTGGTTATCTATTTTTGCTCAAGCATCTGCGTCACCCGCAGCCGCTTCCCAAAAAGGGGCATCTCGTAGACACCAAAACAGCACCAATCCGATTATGTGACCGCAAACACCGATCGCTTTGACAAACACAGCCCCCGGGGCAGCCCTCGGAGGTTAAACAAGTGGTCTTAACCACTTTCATAGCAATTTTGTAAGGTCAAGGAGCAATTTGGCACACTTGGACACTTTGCCCGATATTCGTCTCACCCGGGGACGAATTCAAAATAGAATCCGTCCCACCCCAGGACGAATTCTGAATCCGTCCCTGGGTGGGACGAATTCTAAGCTTAACGGGCAAAAGGGCAAATGGTGCCAAGTGGCAGCCCATAACAGTCAGTTAAGGGCTCCTACCTTGCACGCATGTGTAAGTGGACAGAGGGGCCGTTAGAGGACTGTTACAAGAAGCATTTATCAAAGTTCAAGTCAGTGAAGGACTCCCCTCCCTCATGGGAAGACAAGACTGCCACATGGCGCCCATGGCCAACACTTGGCTTTTGTGCTTCCCTCCCAAAAGAGACCCCTTGGGTCTATAAAAGGTGGGAATTTTCTCACCCAAAACATGCAGGTGGAAGGAGTGTTCAAGCAACGAAGTGCTGCCGAATCGAAGACTCATTTGCATCCCCCTTTGTTCACCTTCCTACATCCATCAATCTCTTTTGCAAGGGAGGTTGTTGGGTGGCCTTTGGAAGCTCGAACCTTACTCAAATCCGACGCATGGACATCTCGAACCCACCAATTCGCCGACCCCCCAATCCTAAAAGGTTTTGGGCCCATCCTTGGTGGATTGGCTCCAAAATCGAGGGCCAACGGTGGGAGGCCCACTTGGGCACCCCCGCACCCCCAAGTTCTAATTTCAGTTTTTGAGCACTTTAGATTAATTTTTAGATTGCATTCTGTGTTACTAGGTCTGATTAGTCTATAATTGCAATTTTGTAGCTTTTGGTCAGAGTTTAGGGTGTTTTGTATTGCTTTATCGTTTCGCTAACTTGCAGGTGTCAAGGTTAAATTCCCGAGGGAGGAGGCCAAATTGGGAAAATCCGACCATCTGGGTCGTCCCAAAATGGCCCCAATTACCTAACCCCCCTGTTTGCAGGAGTTTTGCAGGTCCCGAGATCCGACATTGGAGCAAAAGCAGGTCGATTTCTCCTATTCAGAAGAATTCGTCCCACCCAGGGACGAATTACAGTCGAATTCGTCCCGCCCGGGGACGAATTCCGGTTTAAGGTGAATTGGCCACCGCCTCGATGGCAGTGGGCCTTCTCGTGACCGTTCTTACCTTCCGTCGATTTTGAAGCAATTTGGATTCACCGTTTTCATGGTTTCAGGCAAATATTCGTATGCATATTTTGTTAGTTTTAGAGAGAGAATGCTTTTCATTTGCAACAGGTGCTACTAACGTCTTGATCATTTCTTTGTTTGCAGGAGAAGCAACAGAGGCGAAGAACCCATCAACATCAGCGACGGCATCATCTTAGCCCGCCCAGTGCAATCGTGGGCACGCGGAAGGAGGAACCATTCAACGATTGTAATCAAACCTTATTTGCGCTCCTAGCCCCTGAAAAGGGAGGAGGCATTATTGTAACAGAGATCGAAAGAAATTAATGAAAGGGCTATTTTTCTTTATCTGATTGCGTCTCTTACAACATGTCTCTTTTCCGTTTCATGTAATTCATATTTCTAGGACTTAGGCGTGCTTAACTTTGAATGCAATTGCACTTGAATGATTTCCTTTGATCGGAATCTCGTGCTTTCAGTGTGTTGCAGGGTTTCCTGGTCTCTCGACTAATGATTTTATGGGCATTGCAGGGTTTCCTGGTTTTTCGATCGGTGGTTTTGGGATACCAAAACAATTTTTATTTGAATTTACTTATAGATCTTGTAAATCATTTATTGTAGTTTTCATTTAATGATTGTCAGGGAAGTGCTTCGAATTTGAATTTGAGTGTTGGATCACCGTTCATTTTGGGTATTTTTTTTCATATTCAAATCACATTACATAGGGAGTCTCTTCAGTGTTGCTATGCTTTTAGGGTGGTTTCTCCTATGATGAAGTTGTTGTAAAAGGTTGTGGAATTCCTTTCAAAACCCTCTTGTTTGCACCTCCTTTTAACCCGTTAAGATTTAAATATACTCAAATAACAATAAAAAATAAATCAACAACTTTAATTGTAAAAATATAATATATAACATTAAAGCTAAAATATTTTCACCTTTAAAGTCTAATAAGACACTCTTAGAGTCTTATAATAACACACTCGTATAATTATAATGCAGAATGAAATTGCCTCCAATTTTCTTCAGAATTTGCGTAGTCCAAAATTTTATACGCACCCTGCAAGTCTCGACCTGCAAGCATCATGGCTTATGGCACGTCTTTTAATAAAATATTAACCTTCTGGAAGCCACCTTTGTGTCGCTTCCATTCCTAGTCAGAGATTACTGGCCGAACTGACAAAAATATATATTAAAAACTATCTTAATATAAATTGAACTGGGTCAACCGGCGCATGGATTCCGAATCTATTAAAAAGACAATGAAATTAATATTAAATCCAATTTAAACAGGTGCAGAACTCCTGCATAGTATTTCTTAATAGTGCCGTGCAACTCACTGGTGCCTACCATTTGACGAAGATGGCCCCACTAAGGTTTCAAAGAAAGTCCAAACCCAACTCAAACAGTGGCACCAAGCCTTTCCAATTTAATAGGAGCATGTGGGGTCGCTGTCCAAATCGTTGATTGAGCAAGACTTTCACTGTCTACACAATCTAGGCTGTGCCAAATTTAGAGGTTTAGATCGTCAGCACATCTCAAGTATTGTCAGGTCAAATTCTGTTAGATTTATGTTTACGTTTCACCGTTGATATGTTCAGAAAACCGTTATATTTAATGTAGTATATTAACTTGGCTTGTCGTTAAACTACTTGTCTTTAAGCAAGAAGACTGCAGTGGACGAGAGATATTTGTCGATAGCAACGACGAAACATTACTTCAATTTCACTCAATGGCCATGGCCATGGCCAACCGCCAAATTTACCACCTCGGCAGGTTCTATTAACATTAACCGGTTCGTTGTGTGAAAGTGTTTGCCCGGCGAGTGAAGTCCACTCTCTCGGAGTCGGGTCATGGTGAATACACAGTCAAACATATAACGAACATGATACGGTGCTTCTGAACAGACACAACGAGAACGCAAAGAAAATAACTTGACCCACGCGACAAGGAAAATAACTTGCCAACTTGCCAAAGCGACAAACAAATCAATTCATGCGGCCCATGACCCACGCAATGTTACTGTTATACTTCTGCCTCCACCGGGCACCTTCCTGGAAGCGATTATGCCGGATACGACGATCACCAATCGTGTAACTCAAGTTAGCATTGTTGACTATTTATTGATATATTTTCATCTATAAATCTTACCCTTTACAATTCTCAATACTAGCAATGGGGGATTTCATTTCAAGTTTTATTCTCTGTACCTATAATTTCATTTCCTGGGTTGTTAGCAGTGTTATCTATGTATTGATATGTTTTCATCTATAAATCTTGCCCTTCACAATTCTGTATCCTAGCCATGAGGGATTTCAGGGCAAGTTTTATCCTCTGTACCTATGATTTCATTTCCTGGGTTGTTGGTTTCTTGGGGTTCGATACTTGTCGTTCGACCCCATATTCCGTGTAAGTTCTCTCCAGTTACTGATTGGTGTTTAAGCGTTATGAGCTCTATGGTCTCAGGCAGTTCTCGCAACTTGTCAGAATAGAATGGACTTCAAATTTTATAAAGTGTGCTGCTATTTCATTCTTAAACTTTATTTGCTCGTGCCAGCAGATTTTGACTTCAGGAACGATGCCCATGTGGAAACTACACCTCCTGCCATTGATAACCCTGTGATTCGCTTTCCTGGTTCTGCTCCATCAGCTAATTATGTTTCACCTGACATATCACTGCAATTAGCTCATGTGATCACCAGAGATGACCCTCTATCTCAAAGACCAGACGTCCCAGGAGGAAGTTGACCTCGACACAGAGATTAAAGATGTTGTTAAGGAAAAGTGGAAATGCGTCAGTTTTACAATGGCTTTTATAGGAATCTCCTTCACATTTTATGGGACCGATTTTGGGACACGTAACGTATTTAATCCCGTATTAGTTGAGATATCGGTAATGGTTGTATGTGTAATTGTTGGAGCTCTGTTTTGCACTGTGTTTAAGAAAATCAAGCTGGAAGGACGACTAACGTTGATGTTTAGTGAAAATCATTATCCTTGAACAACCACAGTTGCAACTAATTCTAGTATGAAAAAATAAATAAAAATTTATTTTGCAATCGCCGTTATCGGGAGGGCAGGGCAAAGTGGGACCCGAAGTCGGGCTGCGCTCCCGAAGTCCGGTTGCACTCCCGAATTTTGTGCAGTCGAGCTGCGCAAGCAATACTTGCGCAGTCGGGCTGTGCACGGGACTTGTGTGCAGTCGGGTTGCGTACAGAAAATGTGCGTAATCGGGCTGCACACGAAATAAAGTGCTAAGTCGGGGAGTGGCTGGTCAACGTCCGACTGCGCTGGTCAAAGGCAACAAAGTCCGACTTCGCTGCGCAGTCGGGTGGACAGCTCCAGACTTAGGCAAATTTTTGCCTTGCGAACTTTTGCTGTTCGGAGGCTTGCACGGCTACAGCGATGGTTTGCTTGGCTTGGCAAGAACTAAATGGGGAGGAGAGAAACACCGAATCTGAATGCAATGTTTTAGATCTGAGTTCAAACTTACAAAAAATGCTCCGAGACGATTGTACAAAGAACGACATATTTTATGCAGACAAAGATAACCGCAAACCCTACAGATGCCTTAAACAATAGCGAATTTTATTTTTATAAGATGAGGGTTACAAAAGTCCTCAACTGAGGGAAAAACTAACATCTGTAGACTAAAGCTGCAGGATAAAATAAGAGGAAAAACAAATATCGAGTCTACTGCTCGGACATTAAACATATGAGCTACACTGCTCACTGAAACGAGCTCGTCTGCTACTCTGTGAATGACTTCTTTTCTCTTGCCTATTTCTCCAAATTTCCCCCACTCTCCTCTATCTGTTTGAAGACCCAAACTGCCTTATATAGCCGTGGGGAGAGGAAGATAGAGGTTATCCTCTTACAGGTTCTGATAGACCTTGAGCTAGGGTTTCTAACCAATCGTCGAATTGGCATTAACTTATACGACGATTGAATCTATTAGACATCACATCTTTCAGAAGGCACGTGCGATGTGAAGTCAAAAATTTTACCGGGAACCTGGACTACGTGAGCGTAGTACGACTTTGCCCAAGTTCGGAGCGCAGTCCGACTTCACCCAAGTTCGGAGTGCAGTTTGGCAGAGGCGTGAAATCAAGATAAATATTTCTAACACCCTCCTTTAAGCCTAATTTCACAAGTGCTTTGACTTCAAGCTGCTCTCGCAATCTACTGAAGTCTTCCTCTTTCAAAGGCTTCATGAAAATATCTGCCAATTGCTCCTTGGATTTGCAAAACTGTAGTTGAATTTCTCTAGACTTCACCAAGTCCCTGATGAAGTGATAATGAATATCGATGTGCTTTATCCGGCCATGGAACACGAGATCCTTTAATAGTGCAATGGCTGAATTATTATCACAAAAAATTGTTGTCACGCCTTTCGAAGGATAGTTCAGTTCATTCAGAACTCTTCATAGCCAAACTGCCTGGAATGCGACTAACGTGGCGGTGACATATTCTGCTTTAGCTATGGATAACGCAACGATGGGTTGCTTCTTGGATGCCCATGAGACTGCCCCTGATCTGAGACGGAAAGCATAGCCAGAGGTTCTCTTCCAATCATCTGTGCTTCCATCCCAGTCACTATCTGTGAAACCCACCAGTTCCAACCGGTCCTGTCTAGCATAAAATAGGCCATTGTTATGCATCTCATTGACATAGTGCAAGATCCTCTTGCCTGCTTGCCAGTGCATGTATTTCGGAGTATCCATAAAATGTCTTATCAGACTGCCAACTAGCCTCTTGAACAGTGTTGGATCTACATTCCTTCCTGAATCCATCTTTCTCATCTTCAAACCTGTGGCTATAGGTGTGATGGTAGGTTTGCTATCCTCCATCTTGAACCACTTTAGGACATCCTTTGCATACTTTCCCTGAGAAATGAAGATGCCATATTCCGATTGGTCAACTTCAATGTCGAGAAAATACTTCATCAGCCCTAAGTCTGTCATTTTGAACTCCTTCATGGCTGTTCTGAACTGGGCAAACAATGTTGTGTTGTTGCCAGTGTAAATTAAATCATCAACATACAGACAAATGATTATGAGCTCACCTACATCATTTATCTTCATGTACAGGGTGTGCTCATATGGCCATTTTACAAACCCATTTTCCTAAAAATAACTGTCAATCTAGATGTACCAAGCCCGAGGTGCCTGCATCAAACCGTACAGGGTCTTCTTCAGCTTCAGGACTTTGCCCTCCTGGCCTTCAATTTTATAACCTGGTGGCTAGTCTATGTAGACCTCTTCCTCTAACACTCCATTGAGGAAGGCTGACTTGACATCCATCTGGTACATCTTCCAACCCTATTTGGCTGACAATGTCAGGATCATCCTGACTATGTCAAGTCGGGCTACAAGAACATAAACCTCATGGTAATCGATGCCTGACTTTTGCTTGTAGCCCTTTGCCACCAATCTGGCCTTATGCTTGTCAACATCTCCTTGGGTGTTGAACTTTTTCTTATACACCCACTTGACCCCAATGGTCTTCTTCCCTACTGGAAGATCTGTCAGTTGCCATGTATCATTATTTTCAATGTCTTTAATCTCCTCGTCCATCACCTGCACCCACTTCTAATTCTAACTTGCATCTATGAACTCTACTGGATCAACTTCAGTAAAGAATGCAAAGTCAGAGTACTCTTCATCTATATGGTTTTGGTTGCCTCATAGATTTCTTGCAAGCTCCTTGTCTTTGCTGGCGTCACGATGTTCTGGATTCTACTTGCATGTGGAGGCAACCGAGATGGAGTGGTTGTGCTGCTGCTGGCACCACTGCTACTGCTGGAGGTTGCAGGTGACTGCACACTTCCTTCTTCCAAGTCAACAGACTCTACTACTGCTAGCTCTGACCAGCTAGTCTTTGACTTCCAGTTCCAAGATTCATCTTTAAGAAACTTCACATCACGACTGATGATGAGCTTCTTCATCACAGGGTTGTATAGCCTATATGCCTTCGCCTGCTCACTGTACCCTATGAAAATGCACTTCTCAGCTCTATCATCCAACTTTTGCCACTCCTCTTCTGGAACATGTGCATATGCAATACACCCGAACACATGCAAGTGAGCCACATTTGGCTTCACACCGCTCCAGGCCTCCTGAGGGATTTTGTTCTTCACACTTTTTGTGGGACATATGTTCAGCAGGTAGACTACAAATGTTACAGCCTCTACCCAAAATTTGTGCGGTAATCCCTTCGCCTTCATCATGCTTCGTGCCACTCCATGATGGTCCAGTTCTTCCTCTTAGCTATGTCGTTCTACTATGGCATGTATCTGGCAGTGAACTGTGTTTGAATTTTGTACTACTTGCAATAGTTATGGAATTCATTGGAGATGTATTCACCTCTGTTATCTATCTTGAGAGTCTTGATCTGATATTCACTTTGTTTCTCCACTAGAGCCTTGAACTCCTTAAATCTGGAAAATGCTTCTGACTTCAGCTCGATGGCATAGATCCAAGTCTTTCAACTGAAGTCATCTATGAACGTTAAGAAGTATTTGTTTCTGGAAAATGTGTTGGTCTAGATCGGACCACAAATGTCTGAGTGCACCAGCTCCAGTAGTTGTGATGCTCTCCAAGACTAACCGAAATGGAACGAATCTCTATTTTGTTTGCCAACTAAGCAACCATCACAAACTTGATTTTGCTACTCTATCAGGGGTAAACCCTTCACCATATTCTTCTTATGTAGTTGATTCAGGACACTGAAGTTTAGGTGACCAAATCTGAGATGCCACAACTAGGTAGCATATTTCACAACTGCACTCAGAGACATTAATGATTCATTCTAAATTTGTAGTGGAAACATTTTATTCTTCGTCATGGACATTGTAGCAATCTGCCCATGCGACTTGTCTCTGATGGTGCAAGTTCTATCTTTGAACTGGACTTTATGTCCCTTCTGCATGAGCTATCCAATGCTTAGTAGGTTGTGCTTCAGGCCTGACACATAGTAGTTGTCACAGATCTACTTTCATTCACTGTTCCTAGTGTGGATGAGGATATTTCCTTTCCCCATCACAGGAACCTTGTTGTTGTTCCCCATATTCACCTTAGACTAGACTGTTTCATCTAGTTGGGAGAACATATCCTTATTCCCTATCATGTGGTTGCTGCACCCACCGTCTAAATACCAGGCGTTCTTCTGGCACTCCTCCTCAATGGTGCAAGTCAATAACATGTTTCCTCCTGCCGCATTTTTTATTTCATTCGTGTAATGGGATTTTTGTTGGTTCTCCTTGGCCATCCTTTTTTTGCACTATGAGATGTAATGGCCAACTTCTTGCAAAAATAACACTGGACCTTTGACATGTCCTTCTTCTAAACAGATCCACCTTGCTAATTTTTTGAGTTGCCTCTTCCACCTTGTTGACGGAAAATACAATTGGTCTCTCCTTCGCTAGGGTTTGACCATCCTCCTTTCTTGTTGCCTTTTCCATACCTACCTCTGCCTCTTGCTCCATGAGAACTAGAGGCGCCATGGTGGGAATCTTGCCTGCCACTGTCTTGGAATGAGACCTGAGCCTTGAATGCTTGCTCCAAAGAGGTATGATATGAACAACTCATCATCTGTTCATGTGTTTACAACGAACCCATGAGCTCGTCTATCAAGAGGGTTGTCAGATCCCTTGACTCTTTGATTGCTATCACAACCGAATCAAACTTGGCAGGCAGACTTCTAAGAATTTTCTCCATGATTCTCTGGCTCTGTAAACTTTCTCCATTCAACTTATGCGGCGATCGAATCTGTTAGACGTCACATCTGTCAGAAGGCACGTGCGACGTCAAGTCAAAAATTTTTTCGAGAATCTCGACTGTGAGAGCGTAGTTCGGCTTTGCCCAAGTTCGAAGCGCAATCCAGCTTTGCCCAAGTTCGAAGCACATTTTGACGGAGGCATGAAATCAAGATTAATATTTCTAACATAGAACACCCATAGTTGCAGGTAATTCATACCAGTCATGTCTCTTCATCTTATCAGCATGTCTAATATACATAGTATATATCTTTATTGGCATCAACGCCTATAAAAAAATCATAGTACACCATAAAAAAATAGCAAGAAGCAGCCTATATGAGAAATTAGGATAGCTTATATGAGAAATTAGGATAGCCTATAATAGATATGAGTGTATATATTTGATCTTGAAGTCTCACTCTATATATATACTTGGTATAGCCACATGTTGGGATGTAGATATATAAGAAACCCAAATTACTCTTTCTTAAGATAAAGTTTCTTCTGCAGCGACTACTTTTGTACATGCCATATTGTAATAAAAAGTCACGTTCTACCTTCAATGTCTCGAACTCCATTTTTTTTTTTTTTTTTTTTTTTTTGGTTATGTGATACATGTAGTACGTGAATTTCATCAAATAACATCTGTAGAATATCTTCAAACTCTTAGAGGGAGATTGATACCCGTAGCCTTTTATGTTATACTTGACGTTTGTTGAAAAACAAGCAATATCAAGATTACACTTATCAGCCAGTAACGATATATAACTTTTGTTGCAGTGAGAGAAGTGCTAGGCATGGGTGAACATGGGACGGAAGAGGCTCGGAAGGCTGAGAAGAAGAATATTGTCTGTCTATTTGATCTCAGAATAGAGACAATATTGTCTTGCATCTTCTATTTTTGATGCTCTACTACTCAAAACTAAGGTCAAGCGCAAGGACCTCAGCAGTATGCATTGGCGCCTGGGCCTATCTCCAAGAGAAGACCATGGAATTTTGACGAGCAGTAGATGTGAACTCTTAAGTGTATTGGTGAGTGGTGGCAATTACTAGTAGGAGGAGGTCTCAAAAATTTCATTTCCATAAGAGTTCCTAGTCCTGTATAGGGTATTTTCGTGAGCATATTCCCCAAATGCTGCCTTTACCTATAGACGAAGAACTGACGTACTATGCACGTTTGCTAAATATAGGTATTTGGTTTTGTAGTGCTTGCCTAGAATATTCATTTTATTTTATTTAATACTGTGAAGATTTGACATAAATATAAGGAGAGATTTTGAGATTACAAAACATATTTTAAGGGTTCAACATTTAAACCATTGAAACACTTGGGAGTTTACGACCTTCAAACCACGTAGTCAATTGAATTGAATTGAGCGAGATTGTTTTATTTAATGATATCTTTGGCTTTCTTAGGAATATGATATTGTATCATTAGTTTTATATTAAATTAAAGTGGAGTTTTTGGTTTTATTTTCTATTTTTTTTTGGCTGAACACAATGTTTTGAATTTAGGTTTTTAATTATTATTTTCATAAATTATAGTTATATTGTATTTCAATTATTTATTTAAATTGATTATATCTAATAATAAAAGTATAAATTAATTATAATATAATTTTTATAAATGTTTTTAAAATTAAGTGTAAATGTTTACTAATGTGTTAATTATTATTTATTGTATAAATATAAAATATTTAAATTAAGATAAGACAAACTTTTAACAATAATTTAATAATAAGATATAACTTAATTATGTATAATTAAGTTAAAAACAAATGAAAATCATAAAATAAGAGAAAATCTATGAATATTTTTTTCTTATAAAATATGATACAAGCAAAGAACGAACATCTTATATTTATTCTAATAGGCGTTAGAAAAATGTAATGAATGAAGGACCCTCAGAGAGAGAGACCCTCAAAGTATGAATGTTCAATCCTAGGACAATCCTAGGACATAACCTTTTAATGATCAAAGAGACAATGAAAATGAAATATGTGGAAATACCTATCCAAGAAAGAAGTGGATCATTAAAAGTGAATATTTTAATATGAAATGATTGAGCATCATAATTTTTTTCCTAAAAGTATGATGTTAATAAATGAGTTCCATGTACTATAACCTAGCATTTTGAAGATTTAAAGTTGTTATAAATGAATAGAGGATTAAATTTAAATTATTCAATGATTTTGAATTTTTTATATCATCTTCTCTAATACAAAATTGAAGGGTGATGTAGGAAGTGATAATCTATGGTTTATGGGAAAGGATGGCTTGTATTTATGACCATGGGGAGAAAATTGTTTATATAATAAAATGCTCTTAGAGAGTGTTCTAGTATGATTTAAGGATGTTGGAATTTTATATTACATTATTGATAAGGAGCATTAAAAATATTAATAAATATTATAGAGAAGTTCATCTAAAATGCATGGACTTCTTTCGAGCAAATTCTAGTCATGTATACACAAATATATATTTTCATTGATATTTCAAAATCCATCATGATAGAATTTGAATTAGGACAATGGGTTCAACTAGTAGATTATTGAAAAATTATATTATAGTGGCACATATACCATGATACCAAATACATGGTAATATATTGCAAAATAAAATCATCATAATAGAGGTGAAAGGTTCTTGTCATGACATGGATATAGAGTAGCAAAGGAATATATTGTATTGGATCATATCAATACTTTTCTACTCCTAAAAAGGTTTGAAAGAAATACAAGATATATAATATGGATAATTATAGCATAGAAATTCAAACTCAACTTCAAAATAAATAATAGATATGAAGTTTCAAAGTCAATTTTTAAAATGAAAAAGGTGCAAGAATTTATGTATAGTCTAAATATTATCTATGTAAATCATTTTTAGATTCTTAAATGATATAAGATAACAAAATAAATATTATATGAATTTTGTATCTTGTAATTTAAAGTTGGCATAATAAAGAAAGTGAATTAGAGGATAGTGGTTGTATTTTAGGGTTCCACATCAACTTAAGATAAAAAATAGTTTGAAGAAGAGGATATAAGAAAAGAATCACTCAATTGTTTCAAGAATTATGATGGAAAAACTACATGACAATTCTTGCAATTTTATTTCAAACACTTTTTGGGATATATTGAAGAGTAAAATATTTGTTATGGTATAATATTGTAGGAAAACAAAGGCTACAACAAGTGAGATCAATACCACCATTATCAAAATATATCTAAATAAAGGTGAGACAAGATATTTTGATGATTTTCATTCAATAAGTATTTAAAAAATAATTTATAATATTATTTCAAAATTTGTGACAAATATATTGAAAAATATCATAGATTATGTTATATCAAAGATGATTGTCATTATGATTTTAGATATTTGATAGTATAATTAATAAATTAATAAATTAAAATATTTTTTGCAACTCATTAAAACATTTTCTTTTGATCAATGGATGAATCAATTGGATTTTTTTAACCATGTCATGGGCTATGCTATGATAACCCACTATCTCCCTATATTTTTAATAGTCTTATTAGGCATTGGGGGAAGCTCTCTTTAAAAAAAATTGGAATACAATATAAAATAAATAGATATATGAGGATATAATACTATATTGTCTAAGGGTTGTCATGGGCTACACATAACCCAAGGATGATTGTATTAAAATATTATATTATATTATATTATTATATTATAATAGTAGTTGATTCCAAAAAGTAGAATTAGAATATGGATATATAAAGAAGAGATACTTGTCATTGTAATGATCATGGAGGTCAACCATATGTAATCATCTTTGCCCATGAAGTGGCTTATGGGACTTTACCCTCTCTAAGTGGTACTCTGATCTTAGGAAATATTATGGAGTTATTCCTTCCTTAAGAAATATAATTTGTGTTGCCTTACCTTAAGGCTATTATCTATATTTTTCTCATTGTGTGTATTTTTATTGTGGATAAATATTTGTGGATGGATGATTTGATATTTTTGCATATTGGTCAATGATGTTTATTAATGAAAATATAAAAAGTAACAAGTGGTATCACATCAATGATTTTGGCAAAGTAGGGATTCTTTTTTATGGATTGTAAAATTAGGGTAGAATTTATTTTGGAAAAACATATCATATTTTAGAAGCCACATCTTCATGAAACATTGTCCAATTTTAGTGATTCTTGGATCATTTTTTGCAAAATGAAGAGCTTCAAAATGAATGGTAATATGAAGGAATCTGATTGGTATTGAGAGAGATATGAGCTTTTGAAGTCAATAATTTAGAACAAGATCAATATTCCATAGAATTATTTATCATTTAGATTTAAAATAATTAATCTAATATTTTATCAACTCGTATGATGTCCATAAAACAACTCATATATTCTCTCCATTTTTTTTAAAGTGACCCCAAATAGGAGAATATAAAATTTAATAATGTCTTCTTTGTAAATTTTCATTGATAATAATATTTATTTTAGGATTTGTAATCAAATAAATATTTAAGACTTAGTGTTTCCTTACATGACCATATTTTCATCCACTTAAAATCATCTTGAATAGTGATTTTTAATTCCTCAAATATCCTATATCCAATTGTTAGATTCAAAATGGATGATTTGATCATTATACATGAATGTGTACATATAGGGAGAGATTAAGGTTTTAGAAAGAAAACCCTAAACCTAATCCTAATAATAGGCAAGTTTACATTAAACACATTAATATTTTAACATCCCCCCTTAATGTGCACTTTCATAAGTACAAAATGCTCATTAATATTTTAATATCTCCCTTAATTATGAATCTCGTCTAGAAGATGTCGATCTATATCGAAAATACATCTTTATACAATAATATTGAGCCATCTAAAAGTTGTGCTAAAATATGCAACATCCTCATGCTCTCCGTGAACTCAATAGATAAATATGTGGAGGAGGAGACGATGGGAATGCAATGCTTTAATGTGATTTTTCTTCAACTCAACATGTAAATTTGTGGATGAGGAGAAGAGGGGAATGCAGTGCTTGATCAACATCCTCATGCTCTCCTTCAAATCAACACATAAATTTTTGTATGGGGAGAGGAGGGAAATGCAATGCTTGATGTGGATTGATGGAGTGTTAGGTTCACCCAAAAATACACTTTCATATTACAAAAAACTATGAGAACATAAAATACATGAAATTGCCTCAAAACTAAGAAAGGATACCTACATTGTGTCTATCTCAAAAAATTATTTCCAATAACTATATGAAAGACTATAATTAAATACAAATCGAGTCTTTATTTTGGGAAAACAATAGCATACATTTTCTAGGTAGCAAAATATGGTTTTCAATATCCCTTTACAATTTGAAAACAAAATATTCTTTTCCAAAATAACATATTTAAAAAAATAGGTTTATGTTGTGAATCGACTAGAAGTAAAAAACACTCATATATAAAATAACCTCCAATTGGCATCTAGGGTGGCCCATGCAAGAAGCTACTTAACCACCAAGAGGTGGTCAATCAAGCATATGCACCTACACATATATATAAAGGGTTAAAAGAGCTCTCCCACAAAGAATGTGGGATAAAAGCACAAAATAATATCACAATGTGTGTCATTCATCCTTCTCTAAAACCAATGAAACTTTGGGCCTACAAATTTTACGCCTTCAATTTTGAGACTTTATCACTATAAAAGCAAGAATCTAGATGGAATTTTTCTATCCTTTCATCACAGATGGAATGGCCATGAAGTTGCCATAGGTGGATCTCACTGCTATTGTGTATTATGGAGAATGACGTCCATCGTGATGTTGAATGCCAAAATTTAAATGGAGTTCCCCGACATGGGGTTTGGAGAGGGGCTACATTATGTTGTAGTTTGAATAGTTCACATACGTGTCTAGATTTCCTATCGTGAGCTCAGAGTTTGCAAGCTACAATAGTCTTGTTGAAATTTTTCCAAATATGTTATTTTCTCCCTCTATGTTACTATCCCTATGTATTATTTCATTCTAAATTGAGCCATCTATATCTGTTATGACTCCTATGAAGTTGGATAGCCTCATCTATTTTAGATTATCTAAAATTTCAATGAGTTATAATCATCAAGAGTATTTTACAATTGAGGAAATTTAACATCATGAATAGTTCCCAAGCATTGATGTCGAGGAGTTCATTAACACCAAGTCCATCCCAGATATCCCATCCATTGACCAACACCAGGTTGATATATTACTCTAGATGGCATGGATCTTAATGCCTATTAGAATATCTATGACAAAGTTTAAATTTTATCATGACTCTACTTCAAAAATTAAACATGACATTATAGTAATATAACCATTGGTTTTCACTATATGTATTGCGTCTGTTGTAATAATGAATGGACCATTAAAGAAATTCATCGACTATATGTGGTACATTTGAAATATGGTCTTTATAGATGACATGTACACACCACCTTTGTTAGTATCTCCTCTAATATGGCATAGCCATTTCCTTGCTTTTGTCTGGCTGACATAAGGTAACAACATTGCATTATCAATGTAAAAAGTCATGCATGTTCAAATTTAGATTGATTAGAGAGGGGGGATTTCTATTCATAGGTAAATCATAGGTAGATCTTATCACTCTGATACCACTTGTTAGAGGTAAAGTAAATGATTTCATCATTATACATGAATGAGTACATATAAGGATATATTAGGATTTTAGAAAGGAAACCCTAACCCTAACCCTAATCATAGGCAAGTGCACATTAAACACATTAATATTTTAACACTAACTAGGTGAATATCTCCTATCTTTTGATATATTTGTAACCAACTCATCCTTCCATTAAAATACTTGTATATAGAACTATTAAAGAAACTTTTAGATCTCATCCAATTATTTTTTTATATCATAACCCTCAACCATATTACTAATTACATTTCAATATATACTTATTACTCACATTATAGACATTTTAAATACAAATATGCCTATGCCAATGGTTTTAATTTTGGATACAAAAATACAATGATAAATATTTAACCAAGAATTGAGGTAAAATATCATAGATTTCCTCATTTTTAACCATTTCACTAAATATGCCGATCTTTTATATTCTTTGACATAATATTTTAACATAACTATTGTATTTATCAATAATTTTAAACAAAATTTTGATCATAATGCTAAAGTCATGAATTTTCAAATTTACAAGCATACTTCTCACCTCTAGAAACCCTACCACATATAGGAAAGAAACTAAACTTTCCACAATATACTTTCTAAAAAGATTTCTCTTTGAATTTTATCAAATTTGGATGTTAAACCTATTGATAACATTGCAAGTGACATCATATATATTAAAATAGATTATGATTTTTTTTATAATATGAAGTCTTCAATCAATGATCAACAACTTACCTTTCTAACAGTTCAAACAAGATTTTCTTCTCTCTAAAATAGAATTGTGAATATTTTTATTTTTATTTTAATATGTAAGGGAATAACTAAATATCTTAATGGTATTTTTTGAAATCTAACCCTTAAAATATATAAAATAATGCATATTATAAATAAAGTGTGGTAATAACAAAAAAATTGACATATTTTACTATATTTACCTATGTTTTAATTGTCCTTCCAATGCACTATAGAAATTAATTAAATTTCATGGAATAGTTGATCAAAATATGATGTAAAATAAGAGTGTTGTTGAAATAAACTAGAGATAATATTCTAAGAGATAATTTTATTTTATATTCTACTTTTTTCCTTTAAGAGAGCTATGTCCAATGCCTATTAAAAATATTAAAATTATAAGGAGATAGTGGTTCACCTTAGCATAGCACATGGCATGCTTTAAAAAAATCCAATTGAAAAATCTATCGATCAAAATAAAATTATTTAAAGAGAAAAAATATTTTATTAATTCATATCAACCTTTAATAAAAACCCCATTTAATAAAACCATATAAAAATATCCAATAAATCTAATCTTACAATCATACCTTGTTTTTTCAAGAACTAAAGAAATATAAAAAATATTGTATAATGATTATACTATATAATATTTACAATAATAAGGACAATGTGGTTTTTTTGTGGTTTTTTTTATCTTATTGTGCATTTTTGGTTGTGCTTTTGTTTTTGACACATTCAAGGAGCATGTTTTTTATTTTATTTTATTATTTTTGTTGTTATTTACTTATTTTAAATTGGTGTTGTGTGTTTGTTTGCTCCTTGAGTATGTCAAAAGGTAGGCCAGGTCCGAGTACTGTGCATTTTTGGCGGAATGGATACCCCTGCCTCCTTGGGTCTTACCCTAAAGTGGCATCCCTTTTGGGATGTTTTCCACACAAAAAAAAAAATAAGGACAATCAAGTTTTCCCTTTTCGATAATATCATATATATTTTTTCAATATATTTATCACAATTTTTGAAGTAATATTAAATAATGTTACAAAAGACTCATTAAATAAAAATATTCAAAACATATTGTCTCACCTTTCTTTAGACATACTTTGATAAAGGTGGTATTGATCTCACTTATTTTAGCCTTCTTTTTCCTAATCTATTCTACTATAGCTAACATTTCACTCTTCAACCTTTCCCAAATATGTCCAAATAAAATTACAAGAAACCCATCATTATCAAATGGTATATCATGTTGGAAAAATAAAATCTTATCATGTAGCTTTTCCATCATAATTCATGAATAATTGAGTGATTCTTTCCTTATATCCTTTTCTTCTTCAATATTATTTCCATGTGCATAGAAGATATTCTACATAGACTATATTTGAAATTAATAAGTACTTCATTCCCTATGTCTTGTTCTTTTTCAATATTCCTTTCATTTAGAGTTGAAATATATTTGATTAACTAAAAGAATTACTCTCTCTTTGTAATGGCATAAAAAAGGTATTTCTATCATGTTTAGTAATATGTCTCTCTTAGGATTTTTGGTGCCATTATGACTTCTACATTTGTAATATATTATGATATTTCGAAAGTAATAATTTTTCTTACACATAAGTTTGTTTTTTCATTCCATTTTTTCTTACTATCCTCTTAAAAAAATTGATCTTAGATTTCATTTTTTCTTTATTTTAAACATATTAAATATTTGATAATGAGTATATTCATCAACCTCTTTAAATATTTTATTTCATGAATAAAATTGTACATGCACAATCTATCAAACTTTTCTTTGACACACCATTACATGACCATTCAAAAGATATCATGGCTTGGAATCATATACATAGAAAATAAAATGGATTTGGATACTCATTACTCAAAATATCATATTTTAATAGAATTGGCTTATGATTTGATTATACTTGTAAGAAAATGTTTGGAGAGGTTGTATACCCTATTTGTAATTAAATATGTACCAAAAAAAATATGTCTAATATTGCTCTCACATGATATATCCCAAGATATTTATTATCCCATGTATATTGAAATATAGAGGAATAATATTCCAAGGTTACTTATATTGACAAAGGAAGAAAAATCCTTTCATTTAGTGTTTCCACCCTTCTTTTCTAACTTGGATATGAAACTATGTTAAAAATTACCTAAGAATTTAAAGTTTATACTATAAGTAATCGTTGAATTTGACATGAATACACTAAGATCCTTCTAGCATCCATATTGAGGAATAAGTATATTTCAAAAATTTATACTTATGATTCCCATTTTTGTATTTTTCGTTCTTACAAAAAAGACTAACACAATTGCTTCTTGCTTCTAGCAATCTTTATTTCATATACAATTGTTGTATGAAGTTGTAGTAACTCGTGAAAGGTATTATAGAAAAAACTACCAAATAATCCTCCATCTTCTAAAACTCTTTGATTTTAATTTCCATAATTATCTATTTTTTATATTATAATATGTTTGAGATTATAAAAATTTGTTTGATAACTCTATTTTAGGGATGTTATTCATACTTTGAATATTCCAATATGCCATGTTCATCATTATTTTACATCAATCATTTGGTATTAGCCCTACTTCTTATAATTATTTGTGATATTTTAAATTTTCCATATTAATATCTCTTTGTATTTCCGATTTATTTGATCTTAGGGATATTCGTCTCTTTTTTCACTTCCATCAAAATTTTCAACCTCTTCAATATCTTCTTCTTGGTTCTAGATAGTTCAAAATTTTATTTTTCATCTATAGGTTTATGTTTCCCTACAAAACCTAAGGTGCAAGAAAATTTATCAAAGCTATTTTTTATCTTAACTTAATGTGGAACCCTAAAATATAAGCATTATTCTCTAGTTCACTTTTTTATTATTCTAACTCTAAATTACACACCAACTTCATTTAGTATTTATTTTATTGTTATGATCTATCATTTAAGAAAATAAAGATGACTAACCTAGAGATATTTTAAACTATATAAAACTTCTTGCACCTTTTTCATTTAAACATTTGACTTTGAATCTTTATAACTCTTATTTATTTTTAAATTTGAACTCTCATGCAATAATTTTTCATCTTATACATCCTTCTTTGTTTTCTTCTAATGTTAAATACATATAAACCATGATAGCCTTTGTCATATTATTAGGTAAAGTGTATTTTTTTATCACTCTTTTAGAAGTACAAAAATATTGATATGACCTAGTATAATATACCCCTTTGTTATTTATGTTCATATCATCATAAGAACCTTTTACCTATTTTTTGATCATTTTATTTTAAAATGTATTGCCATCTATTTGGTATCACTGTATATGTAGCAATGTAATACAATTTTTTTAATAATCTACTTATTAAACCAATTGTCCTAATACAAATATGATCATGGTGGATTTTTAAATATCAATGGAAATGTATATTTGCATATACATAAGTATATTTTACCTCAATGAAGTCCATGCATTTTATTTGGACTCCATTATAATATTTTCCAATATTTTTCAAATGCTCCTTTTTAAGAAGCTAATAAAAAATTCTAAAATCCTTGAATCAAACTAGAACACTGCCAAGAGCATTTTCCTATATAATATTTTTTCTCTATGGTCATAAATACAATTCATCCTTTCCCATAAACGATAGACTACCACTTGTTATATTACCCTTCAAATTTTAATGAGAGAAAATGATGTAATTTTTTTTTCAAAGTCATTGAATAATGTGAATTTACTCTAATCATTTTTAATAACTTTAAATATTTTTAAGACTAAGTTGTAGTACATTGAACTCATATAACAACATTTTAATTTTAAAAAAGTATGAAACTCAATAATTCATTTTAAATAATCACTTTTATTGATCCACTTCTTTATCGGTTAGGTTTTTCCATATATTTCATATGGCTTTTCTCCTTGATCATTAAAAAAATTTGTCATAGGATTAAAATATTTATAAAGGATTATATAATTATATATAATTATAATTATACTTGCTACACAACTTTTATTCATGACTACTTCATTTTTTGTTTTTATTCTAATATATAATAAAAAAATGTAAGATATCTAATGGAAAAATATAATATACCAATTATTTGCTTATAAATTATGCATGGATTTTATCATTCATAAATTATTAAGTTATACCTTACCATTAAGGTTTTGTTAATAAGTTTGTCTTATCTTAAATTAAATATTTTATGTGTATGTAATAAATAATAAATTTAATTTATCACTTAAAATTTAGTAAATATAGACTAAGGTTCAAAAACCAGGATGTGTGTGGGTGTGTGTTAGTCCCCTATTGATAAGATTAGTTATTAGCCTTAAGAAGAGTCATGGATGGGATAGGAATGCTTAGACCTAAAAGTTATAAAGGTTTCTCACACTATCCAAATCCAAAAATAAATCACATGGGGACAACACACAGTTACTAATTTAGTAGGAGGTCCAAAATTCATACCATGATGTGTAGCTATGTGTTAATCCTCTATTGTTAAGTTTGGATCTTAAACTTAAGGGGATCATGGTTGATATGGGAATGTTCATCCCTAAACTTCTTAGGGGTTTCTCACACTAACTAAATAAAAAGAAAAATTATATTTATAAAAATTATATTTTAATTAATTTATTAAAAAAACAAAATAGATTTGGTTAGGGGAAGAAACCTCTATGATTGATGCTTAGGGTTGGGCATATCCATCCCACAATGAGATTATGATGGTGTGGGACACCCATGTGGTTAGGGCTTTGAGATTTATTTTGGGAGACATAGATTCAAACCACATTGAATATACATGTAATCATATGTAGAAAACAATTCCACTAACCTTAATATAAAAAAATAATTAATTCATTAAAACAAATAAAAATAATTTAATATAAAACTTATGATATAATATTATATTCATAAGAAATCCAAAAATATCATTAAATAAAACAATCTCACTCAATTCAACTCAATTGACTAAGTGCATATTTATGAAATGGAAACACATACATCACATCTAAACAAATCTAAAATAAATGGGGAGCATGGCCCGCCAAGGAACATCTTACGATGGTAAGTTGAAACTATAGAGGTTACTCTTGGAGAAGAGGACCTGGGTTAGGGCCCATTTCTAGAGACAAAGATATAATCATATTAATAAAAACACATGAGCATGGTGGATGAAGGACTCTAGAATTTGTGAGATACAAAAATAGTAATATGGAATAAAGCAAAGAGAAAATGGCAAAGGGCATGGGGGTATTATGATTTTAATAAAAGAGGAATGGGATAGGGTCATTAAAATTGAAAAACAAGATGAAAACAAACAATACATCTAGATAAATATCCTAGAAAATAAGTTAGTTATTAGCATAGCAACATGTTATTTTTCTCCCAAGA
This sequence comes from Wollemia nobilis, assembly GCA_028583015.1. NCBI lineage: Eukaryota > Viridiplantae > Streptophyta > Pinopsida > Araucariales > Araucariaceae > Wollemia > Wollemia nobilis. Next base: position 3,421,028 of record JAQPPZ010017000.1, on the reverse strand, counting down.
ATTCTAAATTCTATAAGAAACATGACCTTAACAGAGAAGACCCATACTCCTCCCTAAAAAGAGACATTTCAATATATAGTAAGTTGGGGGAGATTATATTAATTGGAGATTTCAATGTAAGGATGACAAATACGCAAGCTAACATTATAGAAGGTAATGAAGATATTGAGATTAATCCTCTTTGGATACCAGAAGAGAAAAATCAGCAATGGACCAGGACTTCAAAAGATGAGCATGGGGCTATATGGAGAAGAGTTGTTAGGTCTTTGCAACATATGCAACTTGATTATTTGCAATGGGATGAAAAAATGGAAAAATTCAAGAAATTATACATGCAAAACATATAAGGGATAAAGTGTAATAGACTGTAATATGCTCACAAAATTACATACCAAAAATAGAGGAGCTAGAAGTGGAAGATTCTCCAGTGGAACTTAAGTCAGATGACAACCCATTTTTTATGAAACTTTGAATGCATGGAGACAAACCAAGGGTAAAAAACTTGCAATAAAATCAAAATAAATATCCTCACAAGGGAAATATTCTTTTAACAAATGAAAAATAGCAAAATTTTAGAGTAGTATTAAAATACAAGTTACAGGAAAGGTAAGAAATACCTCATAGTAGCAGAGATTATAGTAAGAGTGAATGGTTAATGCATGTTATTCAAGAAGCTCTAAACAAATTCAAGAGAGATAAACCTACAAATAAAGAAAGGAATAGCTTCCAAACCAACCTATGGTTCGATGAAGATTGCAAAAAAATGCGAAGATTACTAAAGGAACCAATGGGTAAAACAAGAGCAAACAAAAAAGCATATGAGAAACTGGTAAGGGCAAAAAAAGAATAATAGACTAGAAGGATGAAAGAATTGATTTACTTAGGGAAGCTTGAACCAAAGAAATTTTGGAAGGAACTAAGCATGAAAAGGCTGCAAAATGAAAATAACATAATAGTTAATTAGTGGTTGGAGTATTTAAAACAACTGTATCAGCGTAGTAACCAGCAAGAGACACCCCCTACTATCATTATCAAGAAAGAACATTTCACAATTGAAGACATTATTCAAGGGATAAAAATGTTAGCAACTGGTAAATCCCATGACATAAGCAATCTTCAAGTAGAGCATATAAAATGGGGGGTAGATATCCTGGCATCGCAGATCAAAGAAATTTTCAATGAGGTCATACAAAACAGCTTCCCTACTGAGTGGAAAACTAGCTTGACCATTCCTTTATTTAAAAGTGGAGATGTAAATAATACCTCAAACTATCGAACTATCTTGATCAACCCTCTCTTTGCAAATTTTTTTGGTAGTATGATAGTGAAAGCACGAGGATACGAAAACAAAAAGGAAAATGCCAAGTACGATGCGTCTAAAACCAAACTTAACGCCAAAAGCCTATGTATTGAAAAATGCATGAAAGGAAAGAACATGAGCGAATCGACACAAGATAAAAGCAATATGGAATAGGGTCCTCTTTATTGATGTGCTTTTAAAGTCATGTTACAATACGTCTCCTTCCTTTTTAGGGGATAGGAGCGTTAAATATGTTTCTTATCACATCCATGGATAGCAATCCTTCTTCCGCGTGCCCACATGTAAGATGGGCGGACCAAAATGTCGCCGTCACTTGTGTATATGAGTGTTGACTCCTCACTGCTCCTCTGATGTCAGAAACCTACGTTCAAGGAAATAGAAAAGATCAGTAGCACCTGCAGATAGAATAGAACATGTATTTCCCAAGGCCTACTGTTAGTGTATGCATGAAAATATTAAAACGATAACCAAATGACCTCAGATCGACCTAAAAATTTAACAGAAGCATGAATATGTTACCAAGAGGCCACTGCAAAAGGAATAGTCTAGAAATTCCTCACAGATTTGTATTCACTCTAGGGTGGGACGAATAGACCTGCAATAAATTATCAGAAAGCACCCTCTTCAATGTCCTATCCAGAAAGCTCCAAATGACCTACAAAGTTGGGGTTAGCTAATTGGGGGTGTTTTGGGAAGACCCAGAAGGTCATATTTCTCCAATTTGGCCTCTATCACCCAGATTTTGTTGGTGCCATCTACAAGTTAGTAAAGGCGGGAAATGATAAAAACATGGTCAAAAATGCTCAGAATGAAGTGAAATTTAAACTACAACCTATTTAAATAACCTAGAATAAGATGCAAAAGAAAAATCAAAGAAATCTATCATAGATTTCTAATCACTCCGGGGTGGGGCGATTAGGGCTATGATAGCTTGGGGGCACCCGGGGCAGGACGCCCATCGTTTGGGACTCTGTTTCGGCACCAATCCACTTGGGATGGGTCCAAAACTTCTTATGGGGTGTTGTCGACAAATTTTGTGGAATATTGTGGCCAAATTTTTGGGTTTGGGTCTAGAATGCGCCTCCAATGATCACCCAATAACCTCCCTCCAAAAGAGAGATCAAGGATGTGAAAGCACAAACAATGGGTGAGGATATATTTTAGCAGCACTTCGTTGCTCCAAAAGCTCCTCTCTGTATCTTTTTTTGGGTGAGAAGACTCACCAATTTATAGACCTAGGGTCTCTTTGTTTTGAATGCGCATGCGAGGGCGCCACTTGAGTTGATTGTCCTATTTTGAGAGAAAATATTATTCCCTGATTTAGAGTCTCCTTGCATGAGGTCTCTAAAATAAAGACATGCATGACTGAAGTCTCTCTTCTTGATTTGAAGCCATTCCTCGCAATTGCATGTCCTGAAGTTGCAGTTAACTAGCGGACCTATCGAGGTTTGACTTTTTTCCAGTCAAACCTGCTATTCACCTCACCCTGGGGCGAATGCTGCTATTCGTCCCTGGGTGGGGCGAATACCAGTTTGTATTCATCCCAGGGTGGGGCGAGTAGGGAGCAAAGTGCCAAAAGGTGCCAAATTGACTCTTGACCTTCCAAACTACTGTTGGGAGTGGTTAGGACCACTGTTTAACCTCTGGGGGCTGCCCTAGGGGCTGTTTGTGTCAATGCGATCGATGCTTGTTGTCACATAATCGGATTGGTGTTGTTTTGGTGTCTACAGATGCCCCTTTTTGGGAAGCGCTATGCAAGGCACAGCGCTGAGCAAAAATAGATAACCAAAGCACTAATGATTAGGGTTTCTCAGTAACCTAACCAACTCTTGATGCCCCAAGTATGGAAAGGGCATGCATTCTTGAATCCTTGCTTCTGACGAGCTAAGGAACTTAATTCAAGTGTTAACCTTTTTCGGTGAGGTGTTACTTGAGCTTGGACATTGATCAGTCATGAATAGGCAAAGGGCACAACCTTTTGTCTATGGGAACCTTGAGTTCATGATTCATGAATGCCAAGTGTTTGATCAGCTTGTGATTATTGCTTGTTTGCTGCCCCAAGCGGGAGCATGATTGTCTTTGTCAATGATCCTTTGAATGCATGTCATTTCCTTGATTGGGTATATTTTTGTTGATTGGTGACTAAGTGTGACTACCCCCTCAAGCGACGAATCGATGAGGGAATGACCGACATGAGAAAAGTGACGAGTCGCTTGACCCAAGATGACTTAGGTAAGGGTGCCTTCAGTTGTTTACCATTGAATGCTTAAGCAGTTTCCGAACATTCTGACCTATTTTTGGTGGGTTTTAACCCTTTTTGTGACGCATTTTGGAGTTGAAATTGGCAAAAATTCGTCCTCCCGTGGAGCGGTCCGGCTATGGTAGCCTTCTTAGGGAGTAGGATAGTGACAATTTGTGACCCCAACGTCTATTTTGGATGCCAAGAATGTCAGGCGCAAAGGCACCTTCGTTCGACAATGCTATTGCTATTTTTGGTTGGGTTTTGACCCTTTTTGTGACGTCGTTTGGGGATGAAATTCTTGAAAATTTGTCTTCCCGTGGAGCGGTCCGGCTATGGTAGCCTTCTTAGGGAATAGGATAGTGAGGATTTGTGACCCCGATGTCTATTTTGCATGCCCAGAATGTCAAGTGCAAAAGCACTCTCATTGGACACTTTTAGTGCTTGTTTTTGGTGCATTTTGGTGCATTTTTTGTTGTTTTTGAAATTTTTGCTCTGTATTCATCCCTAGGTGGGATGAATACCAGTTTAGTAATCATCCTAGGGTGGGACGAGCACTAAACAGAGCGCTCATCCCAGGGAGGAATGATTACAGGCTCAAAAAGCCTATTTAAAGGCCAAAACTGGGTTTTGGGCTCATTTGCATTTGTTTTTCCTGGCGATTTGGAGCTCTGAGGAGGAGGTCAATTCTGCGAAGCGAAGCGCTAAAATTTTCCTGCCACCATGAGTTCATGGACCGGATCCTCAAGCGGTGGAGCCGAAGCGAGACTAGTGAGTGCTCTTCCTCTTTATTGTTTGTTTGTGTTACAATTTGAAAATTTGCAAGTTAGTTGTTTTATGTCCTTTTGTTCTTTTTGTTTTCAAATTTAAAAAATGAAACCCTAGTCTATCAAAATTAACACTTAGTTGAAAACTTAGTAGAACCCTAGTTAAAAAAGATCCAAAGTTAGTTTAAAATTGAGCTAAAAAACTTAGTTTAGAACATAACTTAAAAACTTCGTTAAACCCTAGTTTAACAAAAATCAAATGGTAGGTTAGAAACGTAGGGTAAAGCGAGCGTGAAAAACGTAGCTCAACCCTAGTTATTTGTTGTGATTTGTTTTTGTGTTTTTATTTGACCGATTTTAGAGTTAAAAACCCTAGGATAAATTTAATTATTAGAGTTAAAAACCCTAGAATTGAAAAGTTTTGAATGTTTTTGTTTTTTTCTTAATTTATCAGTTAGAGTTAAAAACCTTAGAAAATTTAGTTTTGTATTTTGTTGTTTAATTTATCAGTTTAGAGTTAAAACCCTAGAACTGAAAAATTAGTTTTGAATGTTTTTGTATTTTTGTTTAATTTATCAGTTTAGAGTTAAAACCCTAGGAACTGAAAAATTAGTTTTGAATGTTTTTTGTATTTTTGTGCATTTTATCTCTCGTTATTTGTCTATTTTTAGTTGTACATATTTTCTTGAGTTTTAATGTTTTTTTTTGTTTTCTTTCGTAGGTTGTGAAGAGCCGGTATCGTGTGCCCACAGTTTTTACTGAAGCACGGGAGGCATTGACTTTGACTGACTAGGAGTGGCTTGATGCCCTTGGGCTCAAGCAGGTGACTCGGCTGGAGCCGGTGGTCAGGGATCGGGCCTATCTGATGGCCCTGATCAACTTGTGGGATCCTCGGACTAATACCTTCCATCTCCCAATAGGGGAGATGACCGTTACTTTGGAGGATGTCTATCGGATTCTCTAGATTTTGATAGATGGACTACCGATCAGGACGATGCTACGGGATCAGCGGACAACAGTGTTGACACGCTACTTTGGACATGGAGAGGAGATGGGGGTGGACAGCCCAGTGGAGAGGGCAGAGGGCGACTACCATATTGGTGGCATATTGGTTCGATGGTGGCTAGAGAGGGGTGTGTTGGGAGTGAGGCACGCATTACTTATGGGCCTCATTTCCAACATGCTTCTCCCCGACTCTTCGGGTGTGAGGTTCTCGTGGAACCTGCTAGAGGTGGTGTTTCGGTTAGTGGAGTGTCCGATGGATGCACCTATGATCATGAGATGGGGATAGACTTTATTGGCACAGCTCTATGATGAGTTGTACGAGGTCCGTTGTCGGATGTGGAAGGGGATTAGTTGTAGCTACTTGTTGCAGTGTTGGGCTTGGCAGCACATAGCAGTGGAGAGGCCGGTGGGGCTGCCATGGATGACTCGGCAGAGATGGTAGACCGAGAGATTGGTTATGGGGCACTATGGCGAGGATCTGAGGAGCAGGGACAGATTCGGTGATGGGCAGGTGTCATAGGGCACTATGTCGATGCCTTCGCTCGGCTTGCTCTAGGGGAGGTGTTCTGGCGCCCCTATCGGGACTGTCCAGCCTGGCCTGAGGCTGGAGAGTGGCTCCGATGGGTACGTAGGGGCGGTGGCTGATTGGGCATCATGGGACTAAGCAGGAGTTTTTCCCATATGGCCGAGTTACATGATAGTTCGGGGTGCACCAAGGGTTGCCTGGTGAGCCCGTGGTCTATCGATGTCGGGGACGAGAGGACTCTAGCTTGGCCAGTCATTGCGCCATTGGGTGAGGATGTAGATACAATGATTGATGTCCTAGATGTGGATGACGTCGGGGTGATGATTGAGTATGATTAGTGGTGGACTTTGCGGTGATGGCGAGGTGAGGGGCCTCTAGGGGGTGCGAGAGGGTGACAGTAGGGGATGATGGTGCAGAGGCATCAGGAGAGGGCTGGGGGGTTTCGCTGGAGGATGCGGACATGGTAGAGGTGGATGATTTTGGGGTGTTGGATCAGTCGAGAGATGTAGGACATCCCAGAGTAGTGGGAGCTGGAGCAGCCTACCTTTCCAGAGATGTCGATGCCTCAGGCAGTCTTGGAGGACATGGAGGCAGGGTTGCATGCTAAGAATGCATGATTGGTGGGGTTACTCTAGAGGTGGGATGAGGAGCTTGGGGAGGCTCTATGGGAGAGGGATCTCTTATGAACTTAGCTAGCGGAGCGGGAGAACGCATGGGCTACGTACCATCGGTGGGATGGGGATACCGATGTTGCATGAGAGAGGGATCTCCTATGGATGGAGCTAGCACAGTGCAACGATACTTTGGCTATGTATCATCAGTGAGAGATGGACTCGCTGTGGTATCGGTTTGAGATGGAGGCAGAGATTATTCACCTCGGTGGGTGGGTCCCTGCGTCTAGTGGTGGCGGATCATCGTGCCGCTCGAGAGGGAGCGATACGGAGCAATCAACATCCTCTCGACGTAGGCGACTGGATGAGGGAGGCGCTAGTAGGCGTGATGCGGGGGCTAGCAGCAACCACCCTGAGGGGTCCCATAGGACCCACACCACGGGGGGTAGTTCTCGTCGCACCGATCCTGCGTGATCATGGTGGCCGATGCCCTAGGCTTGGGGGTTTTTGAGTTTTTGGCTTTTGTTGCGGGGTCAGAGGACCGGTTCATTGTAGCCTGTGGGCATTTTTGATGATATATATATAGATGACTCTTTTTTTTGTGTTTATACACTTTTCATGGTTTGTTTTTATGCACATGTATTTACATTGATGTATGCATATGCTATTATGAATGCGATGTTTCTAATTAGATGATGTATGCATATGGAATGAATGAAATGAGTTGTTGATAACTTGTCAATGGCACCATAGACTGTACAAGATTTACTGGCTTGCTGTACTTATGGGATGGCTTTGTGGAATGACTTAGCATGTGATAACTTTGTTTTTGTATTTTGTATATTTTTTGATGGTGATGTATGTAATGAAATGTTCCAATTGTTTTTAAAATGTAGTTAAGCTTTTCTGAGATTCAGATATTTTAACTAACTAGCCAAAATTGTACATTTATCTTACAAGACTTTTGAACAAGGTATAAATCTGACTTGAGTTTAACCAAGTTATTTCACATCCTTATGTGTGCAATTGAGTTTGTTTATGTGGTATTTGTCAGGATACCACTAGTGCTAGATAGGCTATCAACCAAACCTATACTGAGGATCACCTAATTAGCTCCACTAACTCCGTTGTTGTATTTAGTAAGATTAATCCATGGGACAATCTAAGGCACCATAAGCTAGCTCATCCACATGCAAACATTGGTCTGCTCACATGCAAAGCTAATGTGATAGACATATCGTCATGCATTTAGGATACCGCCATTGCCAGGTAGGTTATCCACCAAACCCGTAATGAGGATCACCTAAATGGTTTTCGAATGCTGAGAATTCCAGGGATTCAAGTTCAGGATTTTTATTTGCTCAACGGTTTAGGATACTTGCTCGTATACATAGTGATGAAAATCACTATTTATTTTTCTTCTTGTTTTTCTTTTTGAGCAAGGATTTTGAATAGTGGTAATAACCACTGTTATTTGATTTTGGATTTTTAACTTTGTAAGGTTGAGCTTGTGAATGACATTGATCCTGTTGGCCTTGGGGATGACTACCCATCCTATTCAGGGACATGTAGTACGAATCCTTACGACTTTGGGAACCAAAGGGGATTAGGGATACGATGAAGTAAGGGCATTGATCTTTGAGGCCTTGGGGATGACTACCCATCCTGTTCAGGGATGTGTAGTACGAATCCTTACAACTTTGGAGACCAAAGGTGATTGGAGATGGTCATGATAATGGCTTGTGGGAATTTTATTGTTAAATGACATCGATCCTTTGAGGCCTTGGGGATGACTACCCATCCTTGGCAGGGATAGTGTAGTACGAATCCTTACAACTTTAGGGACCAATGGTGATTGGGATTTTTGCTAGTGGTGAAAACCACTGTTGATTAGGGGGAATGGATGGGGAAGAGCTTGTCCTTTTGTCAATTCTCAGCACTCTTGAACCATTCGCACAGGGGGATGAACAGGCTAATCTTTCACCTATGGTACCCTAGACTGCTTTGTAGGTTTCTCTTGCGTTCACACAACTTAGGAATTATTTTATGTGTTTTAACTTGTGTAAGGATGTTACATAACGAGGCGTGATCCAAGTAAAACTTTCCCTTGTAAAATCTGTTTAACTTTGTACAGTTTTTGGCTAGCAATTTAAAGACAGTTGAATGACGAAAACCCTATATACATTAGGAGACAACTGACTATGCTAAAAAATGACGATGGTGTTATTCTGGATGTATGCGTTTATAAAATGGATCTGATGTGGAAAATGATGGAATTGCCAAGTAATGACAGTCTATGGTGCTCTTGACTTGTATGACCTAGAAAATATGCAATGTATGGATGTGATGCCTAATGCAACCTATATTTTTGTATTTTGATTTTTACGAGTATGCATGGAATTGAAATGCAATTTTTTTGTTATTTTTGATGATTTTATTGTTTTTGTTTGTTTTGAATATTTGTTTTGACCAAGCGGTTATGGTAACCCTTGGAGCTTTTGGTGTTTGACCAAAGGGTTTATGGATACCTTTGGAGCATTTTTGGGGTTGACCAAGCGATTATGGGAATCCTTGGAGATTTTGGTTTGACCAAAGGGTTTATAGATACCTTTGGGGCATTTTGGGGTTGACCAAGCGATTGTGGGAATCCTTGGAGCTTTTGGTTGGACTATGGCTCTCTAGATGTGGAATGGCCTCAAATGACTGATGTTCAAGGGTTCTAGTTCCTTGATTCCTTCAAGAGAGGCGAGTCGGTATGTTCCAGGTCCTATTCTACTGTCAATCACATAAGGACCTAACCAGTTTGCCATGAACTTGTCCCTTAGATGGGACGACAAATTAGAATTCTGTTGGTTCTCTTTTAAGACCAAGTCACCAACCTGAAAGTCCCTTAGGTGGACCTTCATGTTGTATGCTTTCTTAAGTCACTCTTGATAGATACGCAAATGCTCGAGAGCATTGATGCATCGTTCATCGAGCAACGTCAGTTGGTCTAACCGGGCCTGCCATGCAGTGTCATCATCGATGAACTCTTGCATTGAAATGCGCAGTGAAGGGATTTCCAACTCGAGAGGCATGACTGCCTCGGAGCCATACACCAACAAAAATGGAGTTGCCCTAGTGGGCATCCGAATGCTAGTGCGATAAGCCCATAGGGCAAGCGGGATTTGAATGTGCCAATCCTTATGACTATCTACGACGATCTTTTTGAGGATGGCAACTAGCATTTTGTTTGATGCCTCTGCTTGCCCATTTGCCTACGGATAATAGGGTGTTGAAAAACTATGCTGAATCTTGTACTTTGTGGTCAAAGCACGCACATATTTATTCTTGAATGACGTCCCATTATCCGAAAGGATCTTGGATGGAATACCAAAATGACATATGATGTTATGCAAAATAAACTCTGCAATGCGGGTTCCAGTCATAGAGGTTAGCGAAATTGCTTCCACCCACTTGGTGAAGTACTCTATGGCCGTTATGATGAACGTGTGATGACCCAACGATGCAGGGGAGATCTTTTCGATTAGATCAAAGCCCCACTATGAAAAAGGCCAAGTCGATTGGATCGGTTGCAAGGCCTGAGAAGGTACGTGTGTCAAATTAGCATGGTGTTGACACTTCACGCACTTCTTTACATATGCGCAACAATCTCGCTCTAAATATGGCCAATAATAGCCCATGCAAAGAATGCGCTTTGCGATGGCCATACCACTGAAGTGGCCACCACATGTACCATCGTGGGCTTGGGTGATCGCCCAAGCGGACTCTTGCTGGTCCAAGCAACGGAGGAGGATTCCTTCATAGCTTCGATGATACAAAATGTCTCCTAACAAGACATGTTTTGCCGCTTTCTATTTAAATGATCTTTTCATGGCTTGTGTCAATCCAAGTGGGAGGTTACCTAGCTTGAGGTAATCCCTTATGGGTGTGTACCAATCCTGTTGATCAGAAACCTCGATGGTATGAATGACCAATCCCTCTTGAAGTTCATCCCTAGCAAAATCTGAATGGGAAAGAACTTGTAAAAATAGCGTTGTGTTGCTATTAAGAGGGGTCGGGGAGAACAAGGACCCCCAGTTGGCTCGAGTTAGACAATCATGGATTCGAGAGAACCTATCTTGAGATGGTTCAATCTGGATCAAGTGGATTCTTGGCGTTAGGTCAGAGCTTGCATGCTCCATCATGGATTGCGATAATGTTTTGACCTGAATGGTTGTCATTTCACCAGAAGGGTCTTGCGGGATTAGTGACCCCAAGGAGGCCATAGTATCCGCAAAATGATTCGATGATCGAGGGAGTGCCTCGATGTCATACCATTCAAGTTGTGCCAGGAATTTGTCCACAAGGGCTTTGTAGGCCTATAGAACTGGGCATTTACATTGGAATATCCCCTTTACTTGATTGACAATTAACAATGAATCACCAAAGATGTTTAAATGTTTAATGTTCATGGTGATTGTTGTCTGAAGACCTATGAGCAAGGCTTCATATTCTGCATTGTTGTTGGTGCACGGGAAGTCTAATTTAAATGATAGAGGCATTGGAGCCCCTTGTGGAGTGAAGAATACAATTCCCGTGCCACCTCCTTGCTCACATTTAGAACCATCGAAGAAGAGGGTCATGTCAGCCTGTGACTCAGGCTCATCAGAATCTGGTGATTCTGAAACATGGAAGACCCCATCATCAGGTAGTTCTATGGTCAGAGGCTGATCATCTTCAAGAGGAGCCTCTGCCAGTTGATCGGCGATGACTTGACCTTTTATGGATTTTTGTCCAATGAATTCTATGTCAAACTCCATCAACAACATGATCCATTTCGTCATGCGGCTACTATGATAAGTACGACTCATCATGTATCGCAATGGATTCTCCTTAGACACAACATACGTCGTATTGTTGAGCATGTAGTGGCATAGCTTTTTGGTAGCAAACACCACTGCCAAGCAGAGCTTCTCAACGTATGCATAGTTAAGTTCATAACTGACCAGGGTGCGGCTAAGATAGTAAGTAGCCTATTCTTTGTGTAGTTCATTTTTCTGGGATAGCATGGCGCCCAGTGCCACCTCAGTAGCTGAGATGTATAAGTAGAATGACACTCCTGGTCTAGGTGGTGCCAATACTAGAGACGAAGCCAAGTATTGTTTAATGTCATCAAAGGCTGACTGGCACTCGTCATCCCAGTGAAATGTTACCCCCTTGTGCAATAATTTATTCATGGGTCAGCACTTGTCAGATAGTTGCGCTATGAAGCGCTTGATTGACGCGACCTTTCCCTGTAGACTTCTGAGATGCTTGATGGTAGTTGGGGGAAGCATTTCAAGGATTGCCTTGACTTTGTGTGGATCCACCTCGATTCCTCATTTGGAGACTATGTAACCCAAGAGCTTTCCAGATGTGACACCAAATACGCACTTCTTGGGGTTTAGTCTGACTTTATGTTCCATGAGGCGATCGAGGATCTTGCTTAAGTCATCGAGATGATCTAGGCGCAAAAGAGATTTGGCCAACAAATCATCCATGTAATCTTCCAAAGTTTTGTGCATGTAATCATGGAAGATGTACGTCATGGCACGTTGGTAGGTGGCACCAAGCATTTTTAAGGCCAAAAGGCATGACCTTATAGCAAAATGTCCCCCAAGGCATTGTGAACGCCATTTTTAGTTGGTCCTCGGGATTGATACGAATTTGATTGTATCTCGAGAAACCATCCATGAGGGAAAGCATTTCATGGCCCACTGTAGCATCTACCAATGCGTCGATGCTCGGCAAGGGAAAATCATCCTTAGGACTCACTTTGTTTAGATCTCAAAAATTGGTGCATATGCGAATCCTCCCATCGAGCTTTTTGATGGGCACCATGTTAGACAACCATGGTGGGTAATCCACGCAGATGACAAACTATGCATCCAACAGCTTTTGTAGCTCATATTTGACCATTAAGGCTACTGTTGGGTGCATCTTACGTAGTTTTTGCTTTACTGGCTTGACTGTCGGATCAAGCGTTAGATTATGCATGACTAGCTGCGGGTCTAGTCCCGGCATGTCTTTGTAGGACCATGCAAAAACCTCCTTCTTCTCTTTGAGAAGGGCAATGTAGTCGGCTTGCTCTTCGGGGGATAGACTTACCCCCAGCTTGATGATTTGCAAATTCATTGGATCCGAGCCGATGTCTACGTCGAGTCGTCTCCTCGATCGACATGTGGGACCCGTCCTCCAACTGGTGTGGAGTTGGGATCAAGTGGATATCATTTGCTGAATTTAGATCATCGTTCGGAACATCATGTTCCTCTTCAGCATGGAAGACATCCTGAGTCTGTCCTGGGGTGAAATGGAACATCCCACCACAAGGCCAATACTCTGATGGGGATGGCGGTGTGTCAGCATGCTCCCAGTCTATAGCATCTAGGTCTAGATGCAATGACCGTGTCGGGTCAGCTGGATCATGGATGGGGGTGGTTAAATCAATGGAGATCATGTTGATGAAATGATTGTGGTCTCCATTACCATGGGTGTGATTGCTCGGACATCCTAGATGATCTTTGTGCTCCGGATCTGGCTCTATGGGTACTGGCACAAATGGATCGGCCCTATGCGTGGATAAGAGGATAGGGTCCACCCTAGGCACTGATGGTTCTATAGGGTCTCCAGGCGGAAGATGCTCTCTATGTACCTGGAGTGGCGGGTGCAGTAATTGCTATAACTGCGCCTGGTTTAGGTGCCACCTATGCCTTGGCCCTATGTGTAACTATTCAAACATGTCATCTATGTCCAAGGGATATTGTTGTTGTCACATATGATTGAGATAAGCCATCTCAGTTTCATCTTCATAATCATTATCAGAGATCCAAAGGCCTTCATTGGCTCCAATAGCTGTTTGTGACATATGAGGCTCATCTTGCTCGAGCAAATTAATGTGGTCCCATCGAGGTTGTTTCGCTCTCTATGGGGGGACCTGATTCTCTTGAGGTGGCATATGCTCAATTGGAGCATCCAAAGGGAACATTGTCAGGAAGCTCTCCTGATCATCATCCATGGGATATACTTGTGAATGATTGCTATCAGACTCGAAAGGATCCCAAGGTGCTACCTCATACTCTGACTCATCTTCTGAAGACCCTTCTTGGTCTTGTCCATATCCCTCTTGTGGGTGAGTCCTCGAATTTTCTCCCTTTTTGATCGAAGGGAAAGGGTTGTTATGGTCAACAAGGTTGGTTGTTAGCAATGGGAGATAATCTCCCAATGTATATGTTGTGTTAGGATTGGCATATGGATCTAATGCCAACCCATCCTTGTTGCCTATCCCTAGGCCTTGCATGTTCTCTACCAAGATGTCTAGGGGCAGGGGGTGGTTGAACCCTACTCCTGACTTGTCATACGACATTTGGTATCTCGGTTGGCAAAGAACATGCACTCCTTGCTCATACCTGCCCAACCCATATCCATGCCAATTACATTGGCCAAGATATCTCAAAGCAAAGTCTGGGTTGGACAAATAGTTGACATCCTCAACAAAGGGCTCTTCATCTTCGTCTTCTTGCATACAAGTTTCCATGCCATTATCCAGGCCCCCATAAACAAAGTTGGTCTGATTGGGTGGGTAGCCTAGAGGAACCACAGAGCCGATGGGGAGTCGAGGTCTCCCCATGTCCTGCATGGACTCAAGTGCGGGTGTTGCTACAATGTTTCACACTATATACTCCCCCAGGCCCATGTTGGCCATCTCAATGGTGATCGTTGGCGGTTGAGGGGGAGCGAATGGGAGTCCTTCTAGAGTCCACTCCATGTGGGGTGAACTAGGCGTCTCGACTTCCATTCGGCTAGGCATCTCTTCGGTAGAGATGGTTGAGACTAGGGGTGGTTCCTCTTCTAGGGGTTTCTTTCCCTTGTCCTTTGGTGTGGCCACCGTAGGTGGCATCGTTGGTGAAGGACCAGATGAGGAAGATGGACCCGGCTGGGGATTTGATGGACTCGGCATCGGGGATGCCTACGAAATCGGACCCTGGTTAGATGGATTCAACTGAAAATCCAAATGCGTTGATGGAAGGGTCGATTGCGGCATGAATTGCATCGTATTGTAGTACTTGAAGGGCTCTAAGTCTATCGGGACTACATGCACCTATCCTTCAAATGTATACTTTAGGCATTGATGAGCTATTGAAGGGACACACTTCATGTCCCTGATCCAAGGCCGGCCTAGTAAGATATTATAAGCCATCTCACCTTCCAAGATGTGGCACAATGTATGAATAGTCTTTTGTCCCACTTGGATGGGTAGGACAATTGTGCAAAATGTCAAGCATATTACATCATTTTCCCATCGTGATCACCACTGAAAGCATGAGGATACGAAAACAAAAATGAAAATGCCAAGTACGATGCGTCTAAAACCAAACTTAATGCCAAAAGCCTATGTATTGAAAAATGCATGAAAGGAAAGAACATGAGCAAATTGACACAAGATAAAAACAATATGGAATAGGGTCCTATTTATTGATGGGCTTTTAAATTCATGTTACAATACGTCTCCTTCCTTTTTAGGGGATAAGATCGTTAAATATGTTTCTTATCACATCCATGGATAGCAATCCTTCTTCCACGTGCCCACATGTAAGATGGGTAGACCAAAATGTCGTCGCTGCTTGTGTATATGAAGTTTGGTTCCTCATAGCTCCTATGATGTCAGAAACCTACGTTCAAGGAAACAGAAAAGATTAGTAGCACCTGTAGACAAAATAGAACATGTATTTCCTAAGGCCTACTGTTAGTGTATGTATGAAAATATTAAAACGATAACCAAATGACCTCAGATCGACATAAAAATTTAAAAAAGCATGAATATGTTACCAAGAGGCCACTGCAAAAGTAACAATCTATAAATTCCTCATAGATTTGTATTCACTCTAGGGTGGGACGAATAGACCTACAATAACTTGTTAGAAAGCACCCTCTTCAATGTCTTGTCCAGAAAGCTCCAAATGACCTAAAAATTTGGTTTAAGCTAATTGGGGGTGTTTTGGGAAGACCCAAAATGTCATATTTCTCCAATTTGGCCTCTATCACCCATATTTTGATGGTGCCATCTGTAAGTTAGTAAATGCGAGAAATGATAAAAACCTGATCAAAAATGTTCAGAATGAAGTGAAATTTAAACTACAACCTATTTAAATAACCTGGAATAATATGCAAAAGAAATATCAAAGAAATATATCACAAATTTCTATTCACTCTGGGGTGGGTCGATTAGGACGACAGTTTGGGGGTCGCCCGGGGGTAGGACGCCCATCATTTGGGACTCTGTTTTAGCACCAATCCACTTGGGATGGGTCCAAAACTTCTTATGGGGTTTTTTTGACAAATTTTATGGAATATTGTGGCCAAATATTTGGGTTTGGGTCTTAGAACGTGCCTCCAATGATCACCCAATAACCTCCATCCAAAAGAGAGATCAAGGATGTGAAAGCACAAAAAAAGGGTGAGGATATATTTTAGTAGCACTTCGTTGCTCCAAAATATTCTCTCTATATCTTTTTCTTGGGTGAGAAGACTCACCAATTTAAAGACCTAGGGTCTCTTTGTTTTGAATGCGCATGCGAGGGCGCCACTTGAGTTAATTGTCCTATTTTGAGAGAAAATATTATTCCTTGATTTAGAGTCTCCTTGCATGAGGTCTCTAAAATAAAAACATGCATGACTGAAGTCTCTCTTCTTGATTTGAAGTTGTTCCTTTCAATTGCATGTCCTGAAGTTGCAGTTAACTGGTGGACCTATCGATGTTCAACTTTTTGCCATTCAAACCTGCTATTCGCCTCACCCTAGGGCAAATGCTGCTATTCATCCCTGGGTGGGACGAATACCAGTTTGTATTCGTCCCATGGTGGGGCGAGTAGGGAGAAAAGTGTCAAAAGGTGCAAAATTGACTCTTGTAAGTGGTTAGGACCACTGTTTAACCTCTAGGGGCTGCCCTAGGGGCTGTTTGTGTCAATGCGATCGATGCTTACTGTCACATAATGAAATTGGTGTTGTTTTGGTGTCTATAGATAGAGCGTAGGATCAGCATATGGGCCAAAGAAAAAGGAAAGAGAGCAAATGGGCAAGCATGTTTAGGCCCAAGCACTCGAAAATTGATCATTGTATCATGCTCAAACACATTGGAAAAAATATGGGACAAAAAAGAGGAGGCTTTTTATTATTTTATAGACTTCAAAAAGGTATTTGACACAGTACCAAGTACAAAATTATGGAGAAAAATTGAAGAGATATAGGTCCCAATTCACTATAGGGCAGCAGTTCACAGAATATATGAGCATGTAAAGGCTAGAATCAAAACACAGAAAGGGTTATCTGAATGTTTTGGTAGTTACATAAGTGTCAAACAAGGTTACCCTCTATCTCCAACCTTATTTGGGTTGTACATTGACAAGTTAGAAGAATGGATAAAAAAATTTAGGGGAGAGGGTGTGCACTTAGCCAAATATGTGGTAAAACTCCTCATGTATGCAGATGATGTAATTCTTGTGGCAAAAAAAGACAAAGATCTATAAGATCACCTTCAAGCTCTAGAAATATTTTGTAAAAAAATTGGGATGCAGGTGAACACGAGCAAAACAAAAATTATGATCTTTTTAGCAAAAAAGAAGAAGGAACAACTTGAATTTTAGTTTGCAGGAGAACCACTTGAGGTAGTAGTAGAATACAAATACCTAGGCATAGACTTTCATGAAAAACTTAATTGGAATACATGTAGGATGAAAAGAACTCAAAGTGGTTGGAGAGCACTATATGCACTTCAAAACAGGTGTAGGAATGGAGTTGTGGGACTGGAAGACCACCAAGGTCTTATTTGGCCTACTTGTTACACTAGTTTTGTTGTATGGTTGTTAGGGGTGGGCTAGTGGCACAAAAAATGCAAAATGGAGGCAAATAGAAAGGATTCAAAAATATCTAATCAAAAACTTTCTAAAAAATAATGCCACAACCCCTTATGAAATTATTCTAGTTGAAACTGGAATGTTCCCTTTAGAAGCAATTGCTATGACCAAGTCGTTATGTTACTTGAAAAAAAAAGAAAACATGAAAGATGATAGATGGCCTAGGGCATCTAGGGATGAAGAGTCGCATAGGCGAAATAATACATGGATGAAACAAAATCAGAAATGAATGAAATGCTGGGAAATCAACAAAAATGAATGCCCAAATGTCAACAAAGACATAAAAAATTATGTGAATGAAAAGTTTAGAAGTTGAATGTGGAAAAATGTAAGCAGAAAAAGACAATATTATATTGCAAATTTTAACCCAACATATGACCACAAGGAAAAAGCGTATATAGGCACTGAAATCTAATGGAAGGAAAAATCCTCGTTGCTTAGATAAGGACTAGCTCTCATAAGCTTAGATGTGAAACAGGGAGATGGACAATGCCCAAAGAACAATGGGAAGAAAGGATATGCACTCTATGCAGCACAAGAACAATAGACACAGAGGAACACTTCATCTATAAATGCCTGATTTTTTCAGATATCCGTGATAAATACAAAGAAAAACTTGGGAATGGATTTATGACAGATTTATTTGAAAACAGTAACATAAAAAAAAGTTAGAGAATTGCTAACCCAAATCAACAAGAGAAGGAATAACCTTCTCAAAGATATTAACCCAAATTTATATTCGAGGCAAGTACCACAAAACGAAATCCCTATTCATTTAGGGAACGTGAACAGCATCTGTGTCGTGCTAGGTCATTTCTTCGTCTATAGGTAAACACAGCATTTGGGGGAAAATGCTAACGAAAATACCCTATACAATCCGAGGCACTCCTATGGAGATGAGATCTTGGAAACCTCCTCCTACTAGTAATGGTCACAACTCACGAATAAAATATTAAGATTTGAGATTTTTAAAAGAACTAGGTTTAAATTAGATAAGAAATGACAACATGGTGTATGCATATATATATGAAAGAACTTTATAAAAAAAAATAGAAGATGCAATAGATAGACAATATTCTTCTTCTAAAGCTTCGCAGCCTCTTCCGTCCCATGTTCACCCAAGCCTGGCACTTATTTCACTGTAGCAAAAGTTACTTTGTCGTTACTGGATAAGAAGTGTAATTTTGGTATTTATGTTTTTTTAACAAACATGACCTATTAACTTAAAAGGTTACGGCTATCAATCGCCCTCTAAGAGTTTCTACATATTGCTATTTGTTGAAATTCACGTACTACATGTATGCCAAAAAAACAAAAACAAATGAAGATGAAGACACGTAATCTACATTGTAACTTTTTTAATAATAGTCAATTGTACAAGAAATTTTATCTTTCTTTCGAAGAATTTACATGGTCTTCATTATTTTATAACACAATTCAAATTGAAAAAAAGCTACAAATTTTACCTTATATATCTACATCCCAACATGTTCGCTATACACATTTAGCCCAATCTAAGACTTCAAGATCACATATATTCACTCATATCTATTATAGGCTATCCTAATTTCTTATCTAGAGGCTATTTTTTTTATGGTGTACTATGATTTTCTTATAAGCGTTGATGCCAATAAAGATATATACCATGTATATCAGACATGCTGATAAGATGAAGAGACACGACTGGTATGAATTACCTACAACTGTGGGTGTTCTAGAACCAACTGGAACTGTGTTTGTTCTAGGATTATTATTTTCACTACCCATTAACCTTAGTCGTCGTTCCAGCTTAATTTTCTTAAACAAAGAGCAAAACAGAGCTCTAACAATTACACAGACAACCAACACCGATATCTCAACTACTACTGGGTTAAATAGGTTACGTGTCCCAAAATCCGTCCCATAAAATGTGAAGGAGATTCCTGTAACAGCCATTGTGCAATTGACCCATTTCCACTTTTCCTTAACAACATCTTTAATCTGTGTCTCGAGGTCAACCTCCTCATGGGACGTCTGCTGTGCGGTGCCGCTTTCAATTTGAGATAGAGGGTCATCTGTGGTGATCACATAAGCTAATTGCAGTGATATGTCAGGTGAAACATAATCAGCTGATGGAACAGAACCAGGCAAGCGAATCATCGGGTTATCAACGGCAGGAGGTGTAGCTTCCACATGAGCATCATTGTTATAGTCAAAATCTGCTGATATCAGCAAATAAAGTTTAAGACAGAAATAGAAGCACACCTTATAAAATTTGAAGTACATTCTATTCTGATAAGCTGCGACAACTGCCTCAGACAAAAGAGC
The DNA here is from genome assembly GCA_028583015.1 of Wollemia nobilis. Lineage (NCBI taxonomy): Eukaryota > Viridiplantae > Streptophyta > Pinopsida > Araucariales > Araucariaceae > Wollemia > Wollemia nobilis. The sequence continues at coordinate 3,401,321 of JAQPPZ010017000.1, read as the reverse complement.
TGATAACGCTTAAACATTAATAAGTAACAGCAGAGAACTTAAACGGAATATGGAGTCGAAGAACAAGTATCGAATCCCAAGAAACTGAAGATTTTAATTTCGATTTTTGCCGACGGGAGAGCGCAGGGCGAAGGAGGGAGGGCCCGAAGTCCGACTTCGCAGCCGAAGTCGGGCTGCGCTCTCCTCTATTGCGCAATCGGATTGCGCTCCCGTAACTTGCGCAATCGGGCTGCGCAAGCGCAGTCGGGTTGCGCACGGGGAAAGTGCGCAGTCGGGTTGCACACGGAGGATGTGAAAAATAATGCTATGTTCGACAAGCCGCTGGTCAATGCCCGACTATGCTGGTCAAAGGCAGCGAAGTCCGACTTCGCTACGCAGTCGGGTGGATAGCTCCAAACTTAGCCAAATTTTTACCTTGCAGACTTTTGCTGTCCAGAAGCTTGCGCGGCTACGTCGTTGGTTTCCCTGGCTTGACAAGAACTTTACGAGAGGAGAGAAACACCGAATCTGAATGCAATATTTCAAATCTAAGCTCTAACTCATATAACCAAGATTATACAGAGGAACGCTGTGAGGCGATTATACAGACAACAAATGATTTTGTGCCAACAAAGATAACCGAAAACCCTACAGATGACTTAAACAACAAGAAATTTTATTCATATAAGACGAGGGTTACAAAAGTCCTCAACTGAGGAAAACTAACATCTGCAGACTAAAGCTGCAGGATAAACTGAGACGAAAAACAAATGTCGAGTCTACTGCTCGGACATTAAACAGATGAGCCACACTGCTCACTAAAATGATCTCGTCTCCTACTCTGCTGTTTCTCCAAATTTCCTCCCGCTCTCCTCTCTTTCTCCACTTTCCACCCTCATGTCTGAAGACCCAAACTGCCTTATATAGTTGCGAGGAGAGGAAGATAGGGGTTGTCCTCTGACATATTCTGATAGACCCTAAACTAGGGTTTTTTTTTTTTTGAATTTACATGGTGGAATCGGTAGCCGCCACAAATTCGAGCAAGCTTTCCAGCTTTTATGGCCGCCACAGTATTCTGCGTTGTCCGCCCTAGAAGCCGCCACATAGATCTTCGCACAGTCCGCCCCTATAACCACCATGCCACAATCATTTTAAATCTTTTACGCTGTTGAAAGCACCAGGAAAGGGACACTCAACTAGGGTTTTTGACCAATCGTCGAACTGGCATTAAATCATCGAACTGGCATTAACTTTTGCTGCGATCGGATCTGTGAGACATCACATCTGTCAGAAGGCATGTGCGACATCAACTCAAACTTTGTAAAGATCCTCGACTACATAAGCACAATTCGTCTTCGTCCAAGTTCAGAGCGATGTCCGACTTCGCCCAAGTTCGGAGTGCAGTTTGGCGGAGGTGTGAAATCTAGATTAATATTTCTAACACCCTCATTTAAACCTGATTTCACAAGCGCTTTGACTCCAAGATGCTCTCGCAATCTGCTGAAGTCTTCCTCCTTCAAAGGCTTTATGAAAATATTTGCCAACTGCTCCTTGGATCTACAAAACTATAGTTGAATTTCTCCGGACTTCACCAACTCTTTGATGAAGTGATAACGAATATCGATGTGCTTCATCCGACCATGGAACACGGGATCCTTTGATAGTGCAATGGCCGAATTGTTATCACAAAAAATTGTTGTCACGCCTTCCGGAGGATAGTTAAGTTCACTCAAAACTCTTCGCAGCCAAACTACCTGGCATGCGAATGATGTAGCAGCGACATATTCTGCTTCAGTTGTGGACAACATAAGGATGGGTTGCTTCTTGGATGCCCATGAGACTGCCCCTGATCCAATATGGAAAGCATACCCAGAGATGCTCTTGCGATCATCGATGTTGTCAGCCTAGTCACTGTCTATGAAGCCCACCAGTTCCAACTGATATTGTCTAGCATAAAATAGGCCATTGTTTTGCATCCTATTGACATAGCGTAAGATCCTTTTGCCTGCTTGCCAATTCGTGTCCTTCAGAGTCTCCATAAAATGACTGATCAAACTGACTCTGAACATCAGATCCGGTCGAGATGCAGTCAAATACATTAGACTACCACAAGCCTCTTGAACAGGGTTGGATCTACATTCCTCCCTAAATCTAGCTTACTTAGCTTCAAACCTGTGGCTACAGGTGTGATGGTAGGTTTACTGTCCTCCATCTTGAACTGCTTTAGGACATCCTTCGCATACTGGCTCTGAGAAATGAAGATGCAATCTGTCGATTGGTCAACTTCAATGTCAATAAAATACTTCATCAACCCTAAGTCCATCATTTCAAACTCTTTATTTATGGCTATTATGAATTGGGCAAATAGTGTTGTGTTGCTGCCAGCGTAATTTAAATCGTCCACATACAAGCAAACGATTATGAGCTCACCTACATCATTTTTCTTCATGTACAGGGTGTGCTCATATGGGCATTTTACAAACCCATTTTGCTGAAAATAACTTTCAATCTGGCTATACCAAGCCCGGGGTGCCTGCTTCAAACCGTATAGGGCCTTCTTCAGCTTCAGGACTTTGCCCTCCTGGCCTTCAATTTCGTAACCTATTGGCTGGTCTATGTATACCTCTTCCTCCAACACTCCATTGAGGAAGGCTGACTTGACATCCATCTAGTACATCTTCCAACCCTGTTGGGCTACCAATGCTAGGATCATCCTGATTGTGTCAAGTCGGGCTACAGGCACATAAACCTCATGGTAATCGATGTCTGACTTTTTCTTGTAGCCCTTTACCACCAGTCTGGCCTTATGCTTATCAACGTCTCCTTGGGCGTTAAACTTTGTCTTATACACCCGCTTGACCCCAATGGTCTTCTTCCCTACTGGAAGTTTTGTCAATTGCCATGTATCATTCTTTTCAATGGCTTTAATCTCCTCGTCCATCGCCTGCACCCACTTCTGATTCTGACTTGCATCTTCGAACTCTATTGGATCAACTTCAGTAAAGAATGCAAATTCAGAGTACTCTTCATCTACATGGGTTTGGGTTGCCTCGTAGATTTATTGCAAGCTCATTATCTTCGTTTGTGTCACCAAGTTCTGGATTCTAGTTGCACATGGAGGCGACCGAGATAGAGTTGGTGTGTTGCTACTGGCAATGCTGCTGCTGCTGGAGGTTGCAGGTGGCTGCACACTTCCTTCTTCCAAGTCAATAGACTCTACTACTGTTGGCTTCGACTGGCCAGTCTTCGACTTCCAGTTCCAGGATTCATATTCAAGAAGCTTCACATCATGGCTGATGATGCGATTCTTTGTGAAAGGGTTGTACAGCCTATATGCCTTTTCCTGCTCACTGTAGCCTGTGAAAATGCACATTTTCAGCTCTATCATCCAACTTCTATAGCTTTTCTTCTAGAACATGTTCATATGCAATGCACCCGAACACACACAAGTGATCCACACTTGGCTTCATAACACTCCAGGCCTCCTGAGGGATTTTTTCCTTCATGCTTTTGGTGGGACATCTGTTCAGTAGGTAGACTGCACATGTTACAACCTCTGCCCAAAATTCATGTTGTAATCCATTCGCCTTAATCATGCTTCGTGCCATATCCATGATGGTTCAGTTCTTTCTCTCAGCTATGTCATTTTGTTGTGGCGTGTATCTGGCAATGAACTACTTTCAAATTTTGTGATGCTTGCAATAGTTATGGAATTCGTTAGAGATGTATTCACCTTTGCCATTTGTCTTGAGAGTCTTGATCTGATATCTGCTCTATTTCTCCACCAGAGCCTTCAACTCTTTGAATCTGGCAAATGCTTCTAACTTCAGCTTGATCGCATAGATCCAAGTATTCCAGTTGAAGTCATCTATGAAAATTAAGAAGTATTTATTATCGGCAAATGTGCTTGTCTACATTAGACTGCAAATGTTTGAGTGCACCAGCTCTAGTGGCTGTGATGCTCTCCAAGACTGACTAGAAGGGAATGAATCCCTATGTTGTTTGCTGACTAAGTAGCCCTCACAAACTTGATTTTTTTGCTCTAATAGGGGTAAACCATTCACCATCTGCTTCTTATGCAGTTGATTTAGGCCACTGAAGTTCAAGTGACCAAATCTGAGATACCACAACCAAGTAGCATCTTTCATAACTGCACTCAAAGACATTAATGATTCTTTCTAAATCTGTAGCGAAAACATTTTATTCTTCATCATGGAAACTATAGCAATCTACCCATGGAACTTGTCTCTAATGGTGCAAGCTCCGTATTTGAACTGGTTCGTACGTCCCTTCTGCACAAGTTATCCAACACTCAGTAGGTTATGCTTCAGGCCATGCACATAGTAGATGTCACAGATCTGCTTTCGTTTGCCGTGCCTGGTCTGGATGAGGATCTTTCCCTTCCCCATTATGGGAACCTTTTTGTTGTTCCCCATCTTCACCTCGGACTGGAGTGTTTCATCCAGTTGGGAGAACATATCCTTGTTCGCCGTCATGTGGTTATTGCACCCGCTGTCTAAATACCAGACATTCTTCTGGCACTCCTCCTCAATGTTGCAAGTCAACAACACATTTACTCCTGCTACATTTTTTATTTCATCCATGTAATGTGCCTACTACTGGTTCTCCTTGGCCATCCATTTTCTACATTGTGAGATGTAATGGTCAAACTTTTTGCAAAAATAGCACTGGACCTTTGACATGTCCTTTTGACCAGATCCAACTTGCTAATTTTTTGAACTACCTCTTCCACCTTGCTGATAAAAATTACAGTTGGTATCTCCTTTGCTACGGTTTGAACATCCTTCTTGCTTGTTGCATTTCCCATGCCTACCTTTGCCTCTTCCTCCGTGAGAACTAGAGGCGCCATGGTGGGAATCTTGTTTGTCGCTATCTCGAAATGAGACATGAGCCCTGAATGATTGCTCTAGAGAGGTCTGATATGAATGGGTCAACCTCTGTTCATGTGTCTACAATGAAACCATGAGCTCATCTATCGAGAGGGTTGTCAGATCCATCGACTCTTCGATTGCAATCACAACTGAGTCAAACTTGGCAGGAAGACTTATAAGAATTTTCTCCATGATTTTATGGCTCTGCATAATTTCTCCGTTCAACTGCATCTGGTTGATAATGTCTATTTTATAGGTGAAAAAATCACTCATGGACTCAGACCCACTCATCTACAGATTTTCAAACTCCCTCCTTAGCATCTGTAGCTTCACCAACATTACCTTATTGGTACCTTGGTATGAGCTGGCTAGAATCTCCTAGGTCTGCTTTGCCTTGGTGGCTGATGCAATCCGTGGGAAGATGGAATCCTCGACTGCTTGCATGATGTAGAAGAGGGCCTTATGGTCCTTCTTCGTGTTCTCTTTCAATAGGTGCTTGTCTGCTTGAGAGAAGGTGACCAGTGCTACTGCATCTACCGGTTCTACGTAGCCATTCTCGACTAACTCCCACAGCTCCTAAGATCCAAACAAGATCTTCATATGGATGCTCTAGTAATCGTAATTCTTCCCGTTAAAGTGTGGGATCTGCAACTACAAGTTGTTGCTCCTAGAAGCCATTCTGCTTCGATCTCCGCATCAAGGGGTCAGTGGCTCTGATACCAATTTGAATATTTTAATTTTGATTTTTGCCGATGGGAGAGCGTAGGGTGAAGGAAGGAGGGTTCGAAGTTCGACTTCACAGCCGAAGTTGGGCTGTGCTCTCCTCTATTGCGCAATCAGATTTTGCTCTTGTAACTTGTGCAATTGGGCTATGCAGGCGCAGTCGGGTTGTGCACGGGGAAAGTGCATAGTTGGGTTGCACATTGGGAAAGTGCACAGTCAGGTTGCGCACGGAGGATGTGTAAAAAATTCGAAGTCTGACAAGCCTCTGGTCAACGCCCGACTACGCTGATCAAAGGTAGCGAAGTCCGACTTCGCTACGCAGTCGGGTGGATATCTCCAAACTTAGCCAAATTTTTGCCTTATAGAATTTTGCTATCCGAAGGCTTGTGCGGCTACAACTTTGGTTTCCCTGGCTTGGCAAAAACTGTACGGGAGGAGAGAAACACCGAATCTGAATGCAATATTTCAGATCTGAGCTCTAACTCATAGAACCCGAAAGAAAATGCTTTGAAACGATTATACAGACAACAAATAATTTTGTGCCGACAAAGATAACCGAAAACCCTACAGATGCCTTAAACAACAAGAAATTTTATTCGTATAATACGAGGGTTACAAAAGTCTTCAACTAAGAAAAACTAACATCTGCAGACTAAAGCTACAGGATAAACTGAGATGGAAAACAAATTTCGAGTCTGCTGCTCGGACATTAAACATATGAGCCAAACTGCTCACTAAAACGATCTCGTCTCCTACTCTGTTGTTTCTCCAAATTTCCTCCCTCTCTTCTTTCTTTCTCCGCTTTCCACCCTCATGTCTGAAGACCCAAAATGCCTTATATAGCCGCGGGGAGAGGAAGATTGGGGTTGTCCTCTGACAGGTTCTGACAGACCCTCAAATAGGGTTTCTAGAAATGGCATTAACTTTTACGGCGATCGGATTTGTCAGACGTCACATCTGTTAGAAGGCACGTGTGACGTCAAGTAAAACTTTTTCTGGGATCCCTGATTGCGCGAGCGCAGTCCGACTTTGCCCAAGTTCGGGGCGCAGTCCGGCATCACCCAAGTTCGAAGTGCAGTTGGACGAAGGCGTGAAATCTGGATTAATATTTCTAACAGAAACCAACAACCCAGGAAATGAAATCATCGGTACAGAGGATGAGACTGAAATCCCTCACGGGTAGGATTCACAATATTGACGGGTAAGATTTATAGACGAAAACATATTAGTACATACTCATCCCAGGAAATGAAATCATAGGTACTTGGCCTAAATCCCTCGTGGCTAGGATTCAGAATTGTAAAGGGTAAGATTTATAGATGAAGCATATGGATTAGCGTTGTTTTGAAACCGGGCGGGTTGACCCAATCTATATACTCTTTATCTTCTAGAAATGATTCGGACTCGGAATCTTTATTTAAAATAGAGGGTGTTAAAGAATTCTATTGAACAACAGCCCCCTCTATTTTAAAATTTTAAAAACCGGGTAGGTTTTACGGTGAAGAGCGGCCCTTTGGGTCAACATTGCTAACTTGAATTAAACGAATGGAGATCGGCATATCGCTTCCACGAAGGTGCCGAGTGGAGGCAAAAGTATCACAGTAACATTGCGTGGGTCGTGGGCCGTATGTATTGATTTATTTGTCGCTTTGGCAAGCTCAGATGCTGTTAAGTTGTTTTCTTTGCGTTCTCTTTGTCCGTTCGGAAACATCGTAACGTGTTCGTTATATGTTTTGAGTGTGTATTGACCATGACCCGACTCCCGAAGAGTCGACTTGACTGCGACGGGTAAACACTTTCAGACGATGAACCGGTTAACGTTAACAGAATCTGCCCAGGTGTAAATTTGGCGGCTGGCCATGAGGATGGCCATTGAGTGCGATTTACGTAAGGTTTCCTCGTTAACATTCACGAATATCTCTCATCCACACCATTATTCTTGCTGCAAGACAAGTAGTTTAACGACAAGCCAAAGAATAAGTTAAATATAACGGTTATCTGAAGATATCAACGGTGAAACGTAAACATAAATCTAACAGTATTTGACCTCATAATACATGACTTGAGATGGGCTGACGCTCGAAACCTCTAAATTTGGCACAGCCTATATCTGAGCACATAGTGTCACTGTTGCTCAACTAACGACGTGGACCTCGACCCCACATGCTCCTCTTAAAGAGGAAAGGCTTGGTGCCACGTGGCGGGACCACTATGTGAGTTGGGTTTCGGCTTTCTTTGCAAGCCACTACTTACCTGCACAGCACAATGCAGGTGTTGTGAACCTGTTTAAATTGGATTTAATATTCATTTCATATTCGTTTTAGTAGATTGGGAATCCATTTATTTTTTAGTAAAAGACACGTGCCGCGCAGGTTTTGCTAATTCTGTCTCGGGATGAATTCACTTAATGGATTGCACCGGCACTTCTAACTGAAAATTCCGGTCTAATAATCTCATTTGAACCTTAGCAATTATTATATTTATAGTTGAAATAAGGCTGGTTCCGTATATATGAAGATAGGTTTCAATATATATTTTTGTCAGTTCGGACAGTAATCTCTGACCAGGAATAGAAACGACACAAAGTTAGCCTCGAGAAGGTTAATATTTTATTAAGAGACGTACCATAAGCCATGACGGCTGTAGCTTGATACTTGCAGGATGCATATAAAAGTTGGAATAAACAAATTGTGAAGAAAGAGGGATGAGAAAGTTGGAATAAACAAATTATGAAGAAAGAGGGATGAGAAAGTTGTAATAAACAAATTGTGAAGAAAAAGGAAGGAAATTTCTCATCTTTGGGATGGGAATGCTTGGTGTAAGTGTTGGTGTAAGTGTTGGCTGTAGGGTGAAAAAAAAAAACATTTTTTTCTGTATTATTAATTTTTTTAGTATTAATTTTAAAAGAGGGTTTTGAAAGGAGCCCCACAACCTTATACAACAAGAAAGCCCAAAGGCTAATTAAAGCATAAGATGACCGCTATAATGGAGGCCCACCTAAAATGACAACAAGGTATTACAAATCGAGGCAAGCATCCCCTGGGGAAGGGGAACCGCGGGAGTTCACACCATCCCCACGAAGGAAATTTGGGGAGGAAAATCCAAACAACTCGGCCCTAAAGAATAGCATGACAATGTAGGGGGTGAAAAACTACCAACCTAAATAAATGCATCGTTTGAAATTTGAAAGTCACAACAGGCTACAAAATTTGATAAGCTCAGGTATAAGAAGGGGTGACATAACTAGGGGGCTAGAAGGGACAATCAGGGAAGGTAGGAATGTACAGAGGGGCTAGCATAATAAATGCCAGTACATACCATAAAATACTTAATACTACAAGTACCAACTAGATCACCCAAATCTTGGAAAGGAACCAAAGTCTAACAAGAGTTAAGGAGCTTCCTCCTTGATGCGAATTACAACATCATTAGGAAAACCCCACTACTACATAGATAAGCCTTGACAACGAACTCCCAAGTTTTCTAAGAGATCAACCATTGAATCGCCTTCTCTAAAACCATGGGAGAACTCCACGCTAGAAAGGAAATGAACAAGCCAAGTTGCTTCCTCAATTAAATTATCTATTTTCCATCTCGAACGGGAAACTCCACAAAGCTTGTTGATGATGGACAGGAAATCCCCTTCAATAATTGTGTTTCTAATGCCAAGGTTCTTATGCTGCTCCAAGCCAATGAAGGTCGCTCTAGATTTAGCCACTATGGAATATTAAACTCCAAGGCAGTTCGCATAAGCCAAAATAAGATCACCATTGCTATCCTTTATTGCACAGCCCACGTCAACTAAGCCAAGGTTGTCTTTACAAGAACTTTCAAAGTTAATTTTGAACCACCCAACGGGTGGCGAAGACCAACGAACCTCCCTCCTTGGATCAGGAGCAAAAGGGGGCCGAGATAACAACACAAAACCAAGCCATTCTTCAAACAACCGCTCACTTGGGGAGATCGTCAGAATTAATTTCGAAGGATTCAAATAGTTGAGAATTGAAAACCCATTTTTTGACACCTTCCACAAAATCTTGAGGCTAATTTGAGCGATATTATTTTCCACTTCTTTGAATGCCCTTGAGTGCCTTTCCTTCCACACTCCCTAGGAGGAGAGTGGGAGGAGAAAATTCCAAAAACATTTAAGCTAGGAAGAAAGAAAGGATGACTTTCATTGGATGACATAGTCCATTAAGGAATTAGGAAACACCCATGCAATGTCCAACCAAGAGAGAATAGAAGCCAAAATATTTTGCACACTATGACAACTGAGCAAAAGATGAGTCATTGATTCCTGATCATTCTTGCATAAATAACACCTGTTGACCAAGCACATCCCCCTCTTGAGAAGATTCTCGATCGAAAGGATTTTTTTTTGCACAACCAACCAATAGAAAATGTTAATCTTCGGCGTTAGAATTTTTAACCAAATTTGATCTGCAAGAAAAAAGTCTTCCTCCACTGAGCTAAGAGCAACGTAGGTAAATTTAACCGAATAGGACCCATCCGGGTCCCCCATCCACACCAATCTATCATATTTTATTATATTACATATCACAATAAGCCTCAACTCCACCAATAAAGCACACCATAATATTACGTCTTCATCGACGACCAACTCTAGAAGTAAGGGAGACCAAAATCTACATCCATATTGGACAGTAAAAAAGTCTGCCACCTTTTCAAGCCCGCGGGTTCTACAATGAGCAACAATGGAGGCGTACCACAGATCATACCCTAAGGGACTTTCCCTGGCCTAAATGTCATCCCAAAAATTAACCACCTCACCACTTCCAATAATCCAACTGCAATAAGACTTGACGAACCTGCGAGATTAGATGAGGCTGTTCCAGAAGTCCGACCCTCCACTAGGAAGGAAATATTCTAAAAAATAATCAAAGTTATATTTAATCTTAAGGATATTACACCAAATAATGTTAGAATTCACAACAAATTTCCACCAAACTTACAAATCTGCTCCCATGAGACAAGGCAGAATATTCCTTTCAACTCAGGGTCTGTCCATAGGAAGAATTTGCAGATGTTATCTAGTTTGGTAGCCACCATAGAGGGTAAATTATAAAGAGATAAAAAATATATGGGGATGCTCTAGAAGGTTCTTTGGACTAGCACCACCTTCCCCTCTTGACAAAGTAACGCCCCTTTCCAAGATGCTAATTTGACTTGGACTATTTCAACAACCGGGGTCCAAAACTCATCCTTAATGCAGCCAACAAAAATAGGGAGCCCCAATTAAGTGGCCCGAAGAGAAGAAATGCAACAATTTAAAATTTTAGCTATTCTCGTTTGTCGGGTCTCGAAAGTATTAACAAAATAAATGAAAGTTTTTTCAAAATTTATCTATTTCCTGACAACCTTCTCATAGCTTACCAAAATGGACTACACATCCCTTGTATAGCTTACCATATTACTAATTACATTTAAATATCTAGTTATTAATCACATTATAGAGCTTTTAAATACAAATATGCCTAGGCCAATGGTTTTAATTTTGGATACAAAAATACAATGATAAATATTTAACCAAGAATTAAGGTAAAATATCATAGATTTCCTCATTTTTAACCATTTGACATAATATTTTAACATAACTATTGGATATCATAATGCTAAATTCATGAATTTTCAAATTTATAAGCATACTTCTCACCTCTAGAAACCCTACCACATATAGGAAAGAAACTAAACTTTCCATAATATACTTTCTAAAGATATTTCTCTTTGAATTTTATCAAATTTGGATTTTAAACCAATTGACATTGCAAGTGACATCATATATATTAAAATAGATTATGATTATTGTTATAATTTGAAGTCTTCAATCAATGATCAACAACTTACCTTTCTAACAATTCAAACAAGATTTTCTTCTCTCTAAACTAGAATTGTGAATCTTTTTTATTTTTCTTTTATTATGTAAGGGAATACATAAATATCTTAATGGTATTTTTTGAACTATAACCCTTAAAATATATAATAATGCATATTATAAATAAAGGGTGGTAATAACAAAAAATTGACATATTTTAATATATTTACCTATTTTTTAATTGTCCTTCCAATGCACTATAGAAATTAATTAAATTTCATGGAATAGTTGATCAAAATATGATGTAAAATAAGAGTGTTTTTGAAATAAACTAGAGATCATATTAGCATGTGGTTCACCTTAGCATAGCACATGGCATGGTTCAAAAAAATCCAATTGAACAATCTATTGATCAAAATAAAATTATTTAAAGAGAAAAATTATTTTATTAATTCATATCAACCTTCAATAAAAACCCATTTAAATAAAACCATATAAAAATATCCAATAAATCTAATCTTACAATCATACGTTGTTTTTTCAAGAACTAAAGAAATATAAAAAATATTGTATAATGATTATACTATAAAATATTTACAATAATAAGGACAATCAGGTTTTCCCTTTTAGATAATATAATATATATTTTTTCAATATATTTATCACAATTTTTGAAGTAATATTAAATCATGTTACAAAAGACTCATTGAATGAAAATCTTGAAAACATATTGTCTCACATTTCTTTAGACATAGTTTGATAAAGGTGGCATTGATCTCACTTATTTTACCCTTATTTTTCCTACTCTATTTTACTATAGCTAACATTTCACTCTTCAACCTTTACCAAATTTTTCCAAATAAAATTACAAGAAATCCATCATTATAAAATGGTATATCATGTTGGAAAAATAAAATCTTATCATGTAGCTTTTGCATCATAATTCTTGAAATAATTGAGTGATTCTTTCCTTATATCATTTTTTTCTTCAATATTATTTCTATGTGCATGGAAGATATTCTACATAGACTATATTTGAAATTACTAAGTACTTCATTCCCTATGTCTTATTCTTTTTCAATATTCCTTACATTTAGAGTGAAATATATTTGATTAACTGAAAGAACAAATCTCTCTTTGTAATGGCATAAAAAAAGGTATTTCTATCATGTTTAGTAATATGTCTCTCTTAGGATTTGGTGCCAATATGACTTCTACATTTGTAATATACTATGTTATTTAGCAAGTAATTATTTTTCTTATAAATAATTTTGTTTGTTCATTCCATTGTTTCTTACTATCCTCTAAAAAAATTGATCTATATTTCATTTTTTTCTTTATTTTAAACATATTAAATATTTGATACTGAGTATATTCATCAACCTCTTTAAATATTTTATTTTGTGAATAAAATTGTACATGCACAATCTATCAAAATTTCCTTTGACACACCATTACATGACCATTCAAAAGATATCATGGTTTGGAATCATATACATAGAAAATAAAATGGATTTGGATACTCATTACTCAAAATATCACATTTTAATATAATTGGCTTATGATTTGATTATACTTGTAAGAAAATGTTTGGAGAGGTTGTATACCCTATTTGTAATTAAATATCTACCAAAAAAAATATGTCTAATCTTTCTCTCACATGAGATATCCCAAGATATGTATTATCCATGTATATTGAAATATCAGAGGAATAATATTCCAAGGTTACTTATATTGAAAAAGGAAGAAAAATCCTTTCATTTAGTGCTTCCATCCTTCTTTTCTAACTTGGATATGAAACTATGTTAAATTTTACCTAAGAATGTAAAGTTTATATTATAAGTAATCATTGAATTTGACATGAATACACCAAGATCCTTCTAGCATCCATATTGAAGAATAAGTATATTTAAAAAATTTATACTTATGATTCCAATTTTTGTATTTTTCTTTCTCACAAAAAAGACTAATACAATTGATTCTTGATTCTAGCAATCTTTATTTCATATACAATTGTTGTATGAAGTTGTAGTAACTCGTGAAAGCTCTCATATAAAAAACTACCAAATAAATTTCCATCTTCTAAAACTCTTTGATTTTCATTTTCATCATTATCTATTTTTTATATTATAATATGTTTGAGATTATAAAAAATTGTTTGATAACTCTATTTTAGGGATGTTATTCATAATTTGAATATTTCAAGATGCCATGTTCATAATTATTTTACATCAATCATCTGGTATTAGCCCTACTTCTTATAAGTATTTGTGATGATTTAAACTTTCCATATTAATATCTCATTGTATTTCCTATTTGTTTGATCTTAGTTCCTCTCTTTTTTCATTTCCATCCAAATTTTCAACATCTTCAATATCTTCTTCTTGGTTATAGATAGTTCAAGATTTGATTTTTCATCTATAGCTTTATGTTTCCCTACAAAACCTAAGGTGCAAGAAAATTTATCAAAGCTATTTTTTAATCTATTTTTTCTCGTAAGTTAATGTGGAACCTTAATATATAAGCATTATTCTCTAGTTCACTTTTTTATTATTCTGACTCTAGATTACACACCAAATTCATTTAGTATTTATTTTATTGTTATGTTCTATCATTTAAGAAAATAAATATGACTAACCTAGATAAATTTTAAACTATATATAACTTCTTGCACCTTTTTCATTAAAACATTTGACTTTGAATATTTATAACTCTTATTTATTTTTAAATTTGAACTCCCATGCAATAATTTTCCATCTTATACATCCTTATTGGTTTTCTTCTAATGTTAAATACATATAAACCATGATAGCATTCGTCATATTATTAGGTAAAGTGTATTTTTTTATCACTCTTTTAGAAGTACGAAAATATTGATATGACCTAGTATAATATACCCCTTTGTTATTTATGTTCATATCATGATAAAAACCTTTTACCTATTTTTTGACAATTTTATTTTAAAATGTATTGCCATATTTTTAGTATGACTGTACATGCAGCAATGTAATACAATTTTTTAATAATATACTTATTAAACCAATTGTCCTAATACAAATTTGATCATGGTGGATTTTGAAATATCAATGGAAATGTATATTTGCATATACATAAGTAAGTTTTACCTCAATGAAGTCCATGCATTTTATATGGACTCTATTATAATATTTTCCAAGATTTTTCAAATGCTCCTTGTTAAGAAGCTAATACAAAATTCTAAAATCCTTGAATCAAACTAAAACACTCTCAAGAGCATTTTCATATATAATATTTTTTCACTATGGTCATAAATACAATTCATCCTTTCCCATAAACCATAGACTACCACTTGTTCTATTACCCTTCAAATTTTAACAAGAAAAAATGATGTAATTTTTTTTTTCAAAGTCATTGAATATTGTGAATTTACTCTAATCATTTTTAACAACTTTAAATATTTTTAAGACTATGTTGTACTACATTGAACTCATATATCAACCTTTTAATTTAAAAAAAAAAAGTATGAAACTCAATCATCCATTTTAAATAATCACTCTTATTGATCCACTTCTTTCTCGTTAGGTTTTTCCATATATTTCATATGGCTTTTCTTCCTGATCATTAAAAAATTCTGTCATAGGTTTAAAATATTCATAAAAGATTATATAATTATATACAATTATAATTATACTTGCTACATAACTTTTATTCATGAGTATTTCATTTTTTGTTTTTCTTCTAATATCTAATAAAAAAATATAAGATATCTAATAGAAAAATATAAGATGCCAATTATTTGCTTATAAATTATTCATGAATTTTGTCATTCATAAATTATTAAGTTATACTTTCATATTAATTTTTTGTTAATAAGTTTGTCATATCTTAAATTAAATATTTTATGTTTATGTAATAAATAATAAATATAATTTATCAATTAAAATTTAGTAAATATGGCTCTTCTTCAAGAGGACTAAGGTTCAAACTAGGATGTGTGTGGGTGTGTGTGAGTCCCCAGGTTCAAACTAGGATGTGTGTGGGTGTGTGTGAGTCCCCTATTGATAAGATTAGTTATTAGCCTTAAGAAGAGTCATGGATGGGATAGGAATGCTTAGCCGTCATAAAGGTTTCTCACACTATCCAAATCCAAAAATAAATCCCATGGGGATAGCACACAGTTTCTAATTTGGTAGGAGGTCCAAAATTCAAACCATGGTGTGTGGCTATGTGTTAATCCTCTATTGTTAAGTTTGGATCTTAAACTTAAGGGGATCATGGATGGGATGAGAATGTTCATCCCTAAACTTCATAGGGGTTTCTCACACTAACCAAATAAAAAGGAAAAAAAATATTTATAAAAAATATATTTTAATTAATTTATTAAAAAAAAAAAAAAAATTGGTTAGGGGAAGAAACCTCTATGATTGATACTTAGGGTTACGCATCTCTATCCCACTATGAAACTTAGGGTTACGCATCTCTATCCCACTATGAAACTTAGGGTTACGCATCTCTATCCCACTATGAAATTATGATGGTGTGGGACACCCATGTGGTTTGTGGTTAGGGCTTTGAGCTTTATTTTGGGAGACCTAGATTCAAACCACATTAAATGTACATGTAAACTTGTGTAAAAAACAATTCCACTAACTTTAATATAAAAAAATAATTAATTCATTAAAACAAATAAAAATAATCTAATATAAAACTTATGATATAATATTATATTCCCAAAAAAACTAAAAATATTATTAAATAAAACAATCTCACTCAATTCAACTCAATTGACTACGTTGTTTTTAGGTCGTTAACTCCCAAGCGTTTCAAGGGTTTAAATGTGGAACCGTGGATACTTGAAAATATGCTTTGTAATCTCTAAATCTCTCCTATGTTAGAATTTCCTTTCACTTTGAATCTTGAAAGTGAAAATAAAAAATAAAATGAAATTTATATTCGAGGCAAGTACCACAAAAAGAAATCCCTATTCATATGGGGAACGTGCACAGCATCTGTGTCGTGCTACGTCATTTCTTCGTCTATAGGTAAACACAGCAGGAAAATGCCGACGAAAATACCCTATACAATCCGAGGCACTCCTATGGAGATGAGATCTTGGAAAACTCCTACTAGTAATTGCCACAACTCACGAATAAAATATTAAGATTTTACATCCACTACTCATCAAAATTCCAAGGTCTTCCTTTGAAAATAGGCGCAGCATGTGAATTGAAGATAAATGTGAATATTTTAATGGTTAAGGTTTTTGAAATTTTTAAAAGAACTAGGAAGTGACGAACATGGTGTATGTATATATGAAAGAACTTTATAAAAAAAAATAGAAGATGCAAAAGATAGACAATATTCTTCTTCTAAAGCTTCGCAGCCTATTCCGTCCCATGTCCACCCATGCCTGGCACTTATTTCACTGTAGCAAAAGTTATTTGTCGTTACTGGCTAAGAAGTGTAATTTTGGTATTTCTTGTTTTTTAAAAAACATGACGTATTAACTTAAAAGGCTACGGGTATCAATCGCCCTCTGAAATTTTCTAGATATTGCTATTCGTTGAAATTCACGTACTACATGTATGCCAAAACAAAAACAAATGAAGATGAAGACATGTAATCTAGAATGTAATTTTTTTAACAATAGTTAATTGTACAAGAAATTTTTTCTTTCTTTCGAAGAATTTACATGGTCTTCATTATTTTATAAGACAATTCAAATCCAAAAAAACTACACATTTTACCTTATATATCTACATCCCAACATGTTCGGAATACACATTTAGCCCAATCTACACCAGGTATATATAAAGAGTGAGACTTCAAGATCACATATATTCACTCATATCTATTATAGGCGATCCTAATTTCTCATCTAGAGGATATTTTTTATAGTGTACTATGATTTTCTTATAGGCGTTGATGCCAATAAAGATATATACCATGTATATATCAGACATGCTGATAAGATGAAGAGACACGACTGGTATGAATTACCTACAACTGTGGGTGTTCTAGAATCAACTGCAACTGTGTTTGTTCTAGGATAATTATTTTCACTACCCATCAACCTTAGTCGTTGTTCCAGCTTAATTTTCTTAAACACAGAGCAAAAAAGAGCTCCAAAAATTACATAGACAACCAACACCGATATCTCAACTACTACTGGATTAAATAGGTTACGTGTCAAAAAATCCGTCCCATAAAATGTGAAGGAGATTCCTGTAACAGCCATTGTGCAATTGACCCATTTCCACTTTTCCTTAACAACATATTTTATCTGTGTCTCGAGGTCAACCTCCTCATGGGACGTCTGCTGTGCGGTGCCGCTTTCAATTTGAGATAGAGGGTCATCTCTGGTGATCACATGAGCTAATTGCAGTGATATGTCAGGTGAAACATAATCAGCTGATGGAACAGAGCAAGCGAATCATCGGGTTATCAATGGCAGGAGGTGTAGCTTCCACATGAGTATCATTGTTGAAGTCAAAATCTGCTGGTACCAGCAAATAAAGTTTAAGACAGAAATAGAAGCATACCTTCTAAAATTTGAAGTCCATTTTATTCTGATAAGCTGCGACAACTGCCTCAGACAAAAGAGCTGATAACGCTTAAACATTAATAAGTAACAGCAGAGAACTTAAACGGAATATGGAGTCGAAGAACAAGTATCAAATCCCAAGAAACCAACAACCCAGGAAATGAAATCATAGGTACAGAGGATGAAACTTGGCCTGCAATCCCTCATTGCTAGGATTCAGAATTTTGACCGGTAAGATGTATAGACGAAAACATATCAGTACATAGTCAACACAGCTAACAACCCAGGAAATGAAATCATAGGTACAGAGGGTAAAACTTGGCCTGAAATCCCTCGTGGCTAGGATTCATATTTGTGAAGGGTAAGATTTATAGGTGAAACATAATCCCTTTGGGTCAACACAGCTAACTTGAATTACACGATTGGAAATAGGCATAATTTGTTTGTCGCTTTGGCAAGTTCGCATGCTGTTAAGTTGTTTTCTTTGCGTTCTCTTTGTGTCTGTTCGGAAACATCGTAACGTGTTCGTTATATGTTTTGAATGTGTATTCACCATGACCCGACTCCGAGAGAGTGGACTTGACTGCGACGGGTAAACACTTTCAGACGATGAACCGGTTAACGTTAACAGAACCTGCCAAGGTGGTAAATTTGGCGGCTGGCCATGAGGATGGCCATTGAGTGCGATTTAAGTAAGGTTTCCTCGTTACCATTCACGAATATCTCTCATCCACACCATTATTCTTGCTGCAAGACAACTAGTTTAACGACAAGCAAAAGAATAAGTTAAATATAACGGTTTTTTGAAGATATCAACGGTGAAACGTAAACATAAATCTAACAGTATTTGACCTCACAATACAAGACTTGAGATGTGCTGACGCTTGAAACCTCTAAACTTGGCACCTCAATCAACGATTTGGACCTCCACCCCACATGCTCCTATTAAATTGGAAAGGCTTGGTGCCACGTGGCGGGACCACTGTTTGAGTTGGGTTTCGACTTTCATTGCAACTTTAGTGGGCCATCTTCGTCAATTGGACGGCACTACTTACTTTCAAAGAACTTGAAATAAATACAATGTAGGTGTTGTGAACCTGTTTAAATTGGATTTAATATTCATTTCATATTCGTTTTAATAGATTGAGAATCCATTTATTTTTAACTAAAAGACACGTGCCGCGCAGCTTTTGCTAATTCTGTCTCGCGATGAATTCGGTTAATGGCTTGCACCGGCACTTCTGACTGAAAATTCCGGTCTAATAATCTCATTTGAACTTTAGCAATTATTATATTTATAGTTGAAATAAGGCTGTTTCCGTATATATGAAGATAGGCTTCAATATATATTTTTGTCAGTTCGGTCAGTAATCTCTGACCAGGAATAGAAACGACACAAAGTTAGCCATAAGCCATGACTCCATATGCAATGACGCTTCTAGATTGATACTTGGAAGGTGCATATAAAAGTTGGAATAAACAAATTGTGAAGAAAAAAGGATGAGAAAGTTGCAATAAACAAATTGTGAAGAAAAAGGGAGGAAATTCTCATCTTTGGAATGCTTGGTCTAAGTGTTGGCTGTAAGGTTTTTTCACCCTATCAATAAAAAAAATATATATTTCTGCATTGTTATTATTTGAGTGTCTTGTTATAAGACTTTGGGCCTAAATAAAAGTTTTAATGTTAGGATCTTAGTGTAATTGAAATTTGTTACTATATTTTTAAATATGTTTTTAGAATTTTATAAATTAAGTTTATTACATAAATATATAATAAATAGTATTTTTTTATAAAGATGGTCTTATATTGTATAGTTTAAATATTCATTAATGTAATGAAAGTAATCTTAAATTATATTTTCAAGTTAAAGGTAATCCTTATTAGAAAAAAATTGTTTAAAAAATATAAATCTTTGAATAATGTTAAATTATATTTTCAAGTAAAATGTAATTTTTATTAGGAGAAAACTATCTTAAAAAAATTATTTCTTTGAATAATAACAATGTAGCACACAACGCTGAATTTAGGGTTGTGGAAACTATTCACCCTAAAGTTAGGGTTTCCTACAATGGGGTGACTATTAAACACTACAATGTCTTTTTGTCTTCCACTGCATCCCATGACTTCTAACTCTATAGCTATACTCAATGATATATATATGAAGGCTTTCAAAAATCAATGGACTCAAGATTTTTTGAACTTGTCTTTGAGTGGGAATTGTGTGTAAATTAGTGGGGATGGAACTCAATATTGGTGTCCAGGAATGGTGAGAAGATAAGGTAGCAGTAATGGTGAGAAGATATTGGGTAAAGATTCTAGGAAGGCAATAAAAAAAGGTGAGTTGAAAGATAATCTTGTCAGTCCCATCGAAGATCACATGTTTTTGTCAAGTGAAGAGGTAGGTCCTTTGGTGAGTGTGGGTTACCTACCACATGGTGCTATGAATGGGGTCCCTCTCGGGTTTTACTCCAAAAGCCTTTTGGGGACCAAATTTTTGTTTGCTTTGATAGTTTCATTTCATTCACATTTGTGTTTTTTGAACATTATTTTTTATATTTCTCTAGTTGAAGACATCCTATGTGTTCCTAGGGATCTGATTAAGCTCATGATGGAAGATGGGGTCTTCAATTTAGTGAAAAAGTTTTTGGATGCTTACCAAATCTAAATGATATTAGGAGGTGGGCTTTATCCAAATGATGGTCTTAGGGTCACCTGAATATTGTTGTTTTTTCCAAATATTTTTCCATATTCAATTATTAATAGGATTCTAAGCGTTGATGCCGATAAAGATATATACTATATATTGTTAGAAATATTAATCTAGATTTCACACGTAAGTCGGACTGTGCTCGTGTAGTTGGGGATCCCGAAAAAAAGGTTTAACATGACGTCACACCTACCCTCTGACAGATGTGACATCTGATAGATCCGATCACCACAGAAGTTAATGTTAGTTCAGAAATTTAATGTCAGTTCGATGATTGGTCAAAAACCCTAGTTGAGGGCCTGTCAGAACCTGTCAGAGGACAAACCCTATCTTCCTCTCCCTGTAGCTATATAAGGTAGTTCAGGTTTTCAGACATAAGAGGAAGAAGGAGAGAAAGTGCAAAGAATAGAGCAAAGAAAGAAAGGAGAGCATTTCAGTGAGTAGTGTGGCTCATCTGATTAATGTTCGAGCAGTCAACTCAAAATTTTTCCTTTTAGTTTATCCTGTAGCTGAGTCTACAGATGTTATTTTTCTCAGTTGAGGACTTCTGTAACCCTCATTTCATATGAATAAAGTTTACTGTTGTTTAAGGCATATTTAGAGTTTACAGTTATTTTCATGTGCTAAAGTCTATTGTTCTCTGTACAAATCGCCTCAGAGCGATTTCGTTTCTCTCTCCCCATACGGTTCTTGCTAAGCGAGGAAAACCAAGCGGCAGTCGCGCAAGCCTTCAGACAGGAAAATATTGCAAGGCCAAATTTGGCCAACTTTAGAAGTTGTCTTCCAACTTCGCTGTCACAACTCGACTGCTCCTAAGATCCCTGTGCAACTCGACTGCACCTGAGATCTGAGCATAGCCCGAGTGCGAAAGTGCAGCCCGAGTGCGAAATAAGTTGGAGCGCACCCCGAGTGTGCAAGTGCAACTCGATTGCGCAATCCATAGGAGCGCACTCCGAGTGCACAAGCGAAGCATGAGTCGCCTCGTCTACACTCAGCTGTGCATCGTCTAGATTTTGGCAAACCTCACCTATTACCCCCTACACCTTGTGCACTCCGTTATTTGCTCTCGATGCCAGACTTCGGTGAATATCCATACTTCGTCTTGCGTCGTTCGTAGTCTGCACTTCACCCCCATGATCAAACTTTGACAAAATTTGAAATCAAAAAAATTTTCAAATTGGTATCAGAGCAACTGATCCCTTGACATGGAGATTGAAGCAGAATGGCTTCCAGCAACAACAATTTGTAGTTGCAAATCCCATGCTTCAATGAGAAAATTTATGATTACTGGAGTATCTAGATGAAGATCCTATTCGGATCTCAGGAGCTATGGGAATTAGTCGAGAACGGTTACCCAGAATCGAAAGATGCAGTAGCACCGACCACCCTCTCTCAAGCATATAAGGAATTTTTGAAAGATAACACGAAGAAGGACCAGAAGACCCTCTTCTACATCATGCAAGTGGTTGAGGAGTCCATCTTCCTACGGATTGCATCAACCACCAAGGTGAAGAAGGCTTAGGAGATTCTAGCCAGCTCATACCAGGGCACCAATAAGGTAAATTTGGTGAAGCTGTAGATGCTCACGAGGGAGTTTGAAAATCTAGAAATGAGTGAGTTTGAGACCATAAGTGATTTCTTCACCCGGACGATGGACATTATCAACCAAATGTAGTTGAATAGAGAAAATGTGCAGAGCCAGAGAATCATGGAGAAGATTCTCAGAAGTCTACCTATCAAGTTTGACTCGGTTGTGATAGCAATCAAAGAGTCGAGGGATCTGACAACCCTCTCGACAGACAAACTCATGGGTTCATTGTAGACACATGAATAGAGGTTGAGCTGTTCGTCTCATACCTCTCTGGAGGAAACATTCAGGGCTCAGGTCTCATTTCAAGACAGCGACAGACAAGATTCCCAACATGGTGCCTCTAGTTCTCACGAAGGAAGAGGCAAAGGCAGGCGTGGGAAAGGCAACAAGAAAGGAGGAAGGTCAAACCCTAGCAAAGGGGAGACCAACTATAATTTCCATCAGCAAGGTGGAAGAGGTAGTTCAAAAAATTAGCAAACTGGATCTGGTCAGAAGAAGGACATGTCAAAGGTCCAATGCTATTTTTACAAGAAGTTCGGCCATTACATCTCATAGTGTAGAAAATGGATGGCCACGGAGAACCAGCAATAGGCTCATTACACGGATGAAATTGAAAATGCGGTAGGAGGAAATGTTTTGTTGACTTGCAACATTGAGGAGTGCCAAAAGAATGTCTAGTACTTAGATAGTGGGTGCAACAACCACATGACATGGAATAAAGAGATGTTCTCTCAACTAGATGAAATAGTCCAGTCTGAAGTGAATATGGGGAACAACAACAAGGTTCCCATAATGGGGAAAGGAAAAATCCTCATCTGCACCAGGCACGGTGAACGAAAGCATATATGTGACGTCTACTATGTGCCTAGCCTGAAGCATAACCTATTGAGCTTTTGACAACTCGTGTAGAAGGGACCTACAATCTAGTTTAAATATGGAGCTTGCATCATTAGAGACAAGTCACATGGGCAGATTGCTACGGTGTCCATGACGAAGAACAAAATGTTTCCATTGTAGATTCGAAACGAATCATTGTTGTCTCTGAGTGCAGTTTTGATAGATGTTACTTGGCTGTGGCATCTCAGATTTGGTCACCTGAATTTCAATGGCCTGAATCAACTGCACAAGAAGTAGATGGTGAAGGGTTTACCCCTGATAGAGTAGCAAAATCAAGTTTGTGAGGGTTGCTTAGTCGATAAACAACATAGGGATTCGTTCCCTTTCGGTTAGTCTTGGAGAGCATCACAACCACTGGAGCTGGTGCACTCAGACATTTGTGGTCCGATGTAGACCAACATGTTTTCCAACAAAAAATACTTCTTAACGTTCATAGATGACTTTGGTCGAAATATTTGGATCTATGCCATCAAGTTGAAGTCAAAAGCATTTGCCAAATTCAAGGAGTTCAAGGCTTTGGTGGAGAAACAGAGCGGATATCAGATAAAGACTCTCAGGACAGATGGTGGAGGTGAATACATCTCCAACAAATTCCATAACTACTGCAAGCAGCATGAAATTCAAAGGCAGTTCACTGCTAGATACACACCACAATAGAACAAAGTAGCTGAGAGGAAGAACCGAACCATCATGGAGATGGCACGAAGCATGATGAAGGTGAAGGGATTATCACATGAATTTTGGGTAGAGATTGTAACATGTGCAGTCTACCTGTTGAACAGATGTCCCACCAAAAATGTTAAGAAAAAAATCCCTCAAGAGGCTTGGAGCGATGTGAAGCCAAGTGTGGCTCACTTACGTGTGTTCGGGTGCATTGTATATGCACACGTTCTAGAAGAAAAGCGGCAGAAGTTGGATGATAGAGTTGAGAAGTGCATTTTCATAGGGTACAGTGAGCAGGTGAAGGATTATAGGCTATACAACCCTATGACGAAGAAGCTCATCATCAGCCATGATATGAAATTTCTTGAAGATGAATCCTGGAACTAGAAGTCAGAGACTGGCCAGTCAGAGCCAACAGTAGTATAGTTTGTTGACTTAGAAGAAGGAAGTATGCAGCCACTTGCAACTTCCAGTAGCAACAGCGATGCCAGCAGTAGCACAACCACTCCATATCGATCGCCTCCATGTGCAAGTAGAATCCAGAACCTGGCAATGCCAGCAAAGACAAGGAGCTTGTAAGAAATCTATGAGGCAATCCAAACCCACATAGATGAAGAGTACTCTGACTTTGCATTCTTTACTAAAGTTGATCCAGTAGAGTTCGAAGACGCAAGTCAGAATCAGAAGTGGGTGCAAGCAATGGACGAGGAGATTAAAGCCATTGAAAAGAATGATACATGGCAAATGACAGATCTTCTAGTAGGGAAGAAGACCATTAGGGTCAAGTGGGTGTATAAGAAAAAATTCAATGCCCAAGGAGACGTTGACAAGCATAAAGCCAGACTCGTGGCGAAGGGTTACAAGTAAAAGTTAGGCATCGATTACCATGAGGTATATGTGCCTGTAGCCCGATTTGACACAGTCAGGATGATCCTGGCATTGGCAGCCCAAAAAGGTTGGAAGATGTACCAAATGGATGTCAAGTCAACCTTCCTCAATGGAGTGTTGGAGGAAGATGTCTACATAGACCAGCCACCAGGTTACAAAATTGAAGGCCAGGAGGGCAATGTTTTGAAGCTAAAAAAGGCCCTGTACGGTTTGAAGCAGGCGCCTCGGGCTTGGTATAGCCGGATTGATAGTTATTTTCAACAAAATGGGTTTGTCAAATTCCCATATGAGCACACCCTACACATGAAAACAAATGAAGTAGGTGAGCTCATTATCGTCTGCCATATGTGGATGATTTGATTTATACTGGCAATAGCAATGTCTTGTTCGACCAGTTCAGAACAACCATGAAGAAGGAGTTCGAGATGACGAACTTAGGGCTGATGAAGTATTTTTTTGACATTGAAGTTGACCAATCGGCAGATGGCATCTTCATTTCTCAGGGCAAGTATTCAAAGGATGTCCTGAAGCGGTTCAAGATGGAGGACAACAAACCTGCCATCACATCTATAGCCACAGGTTTGAAGTTGAGCAAGCTAGATTCAGGGAGGAATGTAGATCCAACCCTGTTCAAGAGGCTAGTTGGAAGACTGATGTATTTGACTGTAACTCGGCCAGATCTGATGTTCAGATTCAGTCTAATCAATAATTTCATGGAGACTTCGAAGGACACACACTGGCAAGCAGGCAAGAGGATCTTGCGGTATGTCAATGGGATGCAAAAAAATGGCCTATTTTATGCCAGACAAGACTAGTTGGAAGTGGTCGACTTCACAAATAGTGACTGGGTTGGCAGTATCGACGATCGAAATAGCACCTTCGGGTATGCTTTCCATCTCGGATCAGGGGTAGTCTCATGGGCATCCAAGAAACAACCCATCGTTGCATTGTCCATAGTCGTAGCAGAATATGTCATCGCCACATCAGCCAAATGTCAGGTAGTTTGGCTGCGAAGAGTTTTGAGTGAACTAAACTATCCTCCGAAAGGTGCGACAATAATTTTTTGTGATAACAATTCGGCCATTGCACTATCAAAGGATCCCGTGTTCCATGGCCAAAAAAAGCACATCGATATTCATTATCACTTCATCAGAGAGTTGGTGAAGTCCAAAGAAATTCAACTACAGTTTTGCAGATCCAAGGAGCAATTGGTAGATATTTTCACGAAGCCTTTGAAGGAGGAAGACTTCAGTAGATTGCGAGAGCATCTTGGAGTCAAAGCGCTCATGAAATTAGGCTTAAAGAAGGGTGTTAGAAATATTAATCCAGATTTCACACCTAAGCTAGACTGCGTTCGAGAAGTTGGAAATCCCAGCAAAAAGGTTTGACATGACGTCGCACCTACCCTCTGACAGATGTGACATCTGATAGATCCGATCGCCACAAAAGTTAATGTTAGTTCGGTGATTTAATTCCAGTTCGGTGATTGGTTAGAAACCCTAGTTGAGGGCCTGTCAGAGGACAAACCCTATCTTCCTCTCCTCACGGCTATATAAGGCAGTTCAGGTTTTCAGACATAAGAGGAAGAAGGAGAGAAAGTGTAGAGAATAGAGTAGAGAAAGAAAGGAGAGTGTTTCAGTGAGTAGTGTGGCTCATCTGATTAATGTCCGAGCAGCCGACTCAACATTTTTCCTTTTAGTTTATCCTGCAGCTTAGTCTACAGATGTTATTTTCCTCAGTTGAGGACTTTTGTAACCCTCATTTCATATGAATAAAGTTTGTTGTTGTTTAAGGCATCTTTAGGGTTTGCAGTTATTTTTATGTGCTAAAGTCTGTTGTTCTTTATACAAATCGCCTCAGAGCGATTTCATTTCTCTCTCCCCGTACGGTTCTTGCCAAGCCAGGCAAACCAAGCGGCAGCCGCGCAAGCCTTCAGACAGGAAAAGATTGCAAGGCCAAATTTGGCCAAGTCTGGAAGCTGTCTTCCAACTTCGCTGCCGCAACCCGACTGCGCCCAAGATCCAAGCGTATCCTGAGTGCGCAAGCGTAGCCTAAGTGCGCAATAAGTTGGAGCGCACCCCGAGTGCGCAAGCGCAACCCGGTTGCGCAATCCACGGGAGCGCACTCCGAGTGAGCAAGCGAAACGCGAGTCGTCCCGTCCGCTCTCCGTTGTGCGCCATCCGGATTTCGACAAACCTCCCCTGTTGCGCCCTGCGCACTCCGTTCTTCGCTCCTGACGCCAGACTTCGGCAAACCTCCCCTGTTGCGTCGTCTGCAGTCCGCACTTCCATTCGTGTCGTTGACCGTTGCGGACTTCACACTTATAAATCTGATTTATAAGTGAGGATGAATTTGCTCCTTTTGTCATTATTCCTATGTTGTCCGAGATTATAGGGTTGGCTATCTGTTTTTTCAAAATTAACGTTTGCCACTATCTGATGGTGCTTCAGCTCAGACTGTTTCTCTCCAAGTGTGAACGACAGTCCAACTCCGCCACTGACTCGCCCGTAATTTGCAAAACTGGCCCAGAATCGGTCAAATGAAATAGTACTAGTTTATATACTAGATGGCCACGTATAATACATTTTTAATGATAAAATTAAATGACTTTACATGGCTGTTCATCCTCTTTCAAACCATTCAAGGTTGTAAACTCAAGTTCATGGCACGAACAATTAGATACATGTTAAAACGACACTGTTTTCAAGGTAACTTTATTAAAGTTTGAGTTTGTTTTTCTTTAAAAAAACAGATGATATAGATAAGTAGTAAAACATTCATAGTTAAATATTTATAATAATAGAAGTTAATAACACCAAAATAAAGGTTTGAGTGCGTAGATTAGTTTGATCAAACTCTCTAAGGGGGAGGTCCAAGGTTTAAATCTTAGGCCTTGTCAGGACAGAACGCTTGTCCCATGGTGCTTTCAACAACGTAAAATGGTTGTGGCATAGTTGTTATAGGGGCGTATTGTGCACAGAACTGCGTGGCATAAAAAATTATAAATATATTTTCCAAGTTTTCATAGAAAAAATATCAAAATTACAGTATTCATGAGCTGTAAGTCTTTATTTTATCATAGCGTTACATTAAAAATTACTGGTCCATGTCAGTGCAACAAAATTTTCATTTTAATAATGTTTAAATGGGTTTAGCCCCAAGGATTAGGTGGATTCATAAGTGCTAGTTTGGATGGACACTTTCTGAGAAGAACCCTAGGTTCAAACCTTGGTGGTGTCAATTTGCAAAGGTAGCAGTTTGCTTTGAATCTTCTGAGTGTGCACCAAACCGACGACAACCATACCAACCTGAGTGACCGATGGTCTCCATCTCATGTCGTGTTAACAATTAACAAGATGGATAGGTTTGGTGGTTGGAGTCCCTGTAGTTTGAACTCTACACTGCTAGTTATTAAAAATAATGACTGTAACCAACTCTCCTATATAACCAAAAAAATGTTTAGATGAGTTTGATACTGTTAAAATTTGTAATATTCTTTGACATTAAAGATCAATGACCAAGGTATGTATTTAGTGAAGCCTTTCCATTATATGTGTATGTGATTATTCATTATAACAAAACATTTAACAATAATATTTAAAGTTACCTGACTCTTTTTCTTTTTGTTGTTGTTTAAGTTGGCATTTAAGTATTAGATTAAAAAGACCAGCATTCATGCTAAGCACGTATAAATCAAGTTGAAATGATAGTGATCTATTACTTTAAAATAATTTCATTTGATATGCAAACTTACAACTAGTATTTTGGCATATATTTACAAATATATGTTTAAAAGTATGTAAATGGTATAATCCTTTCTTGATATTCTTAGATTTAGGAAAACTTAAAAAAAAAAATTATTATTAAATAAATATATTTTAAATTATTATTATAATAAATATATATATATATTAATAATATATATATTTTTAACATAAAAATTTAAAATAATAAATTGATTTAATTTTTGAAAACTTGTGGATTTGCGTCATTTCTTATTAACATTTTGATAAATATGCACTAAGGTTATGCTCTTAGTCATAAAGGCTAGCATTATACCTCAAAACATCAAAGAAATAAAAATATCATAACTTAAATAAAACAAATTAAATATTTTAATTTAGTGCAAGAAAATTTTTATAATTTTTAAATAATTTTATGTGTTTGTGTGGTGTAATTGGTGAAAGTTTTGGATCTTGTAAAGGCTCATCCAGGTGCATTCCCCTTGTGTCCATATTTAGATACAAGGTACAATTGGAAATGTCCTATGTGGTGGTAGAGGCCGACAAGACTCCATTCCCTTTGTGCCCACCTTGTTGATATCCAAATGGCTATGTGTTATTCTTCTATTGACAAGTGTAGCTCTTAGAATTATGAGGGATCATGGTTGGTAGGGGAGTTCTCAGCCCTATGCATCAATATAGGGGTTTATCACACTAACCAAAAAAATAAAAATGTTCAAGGGGATAGCGCAATAGTTCGGGCCTTGGCTTTCTTTGGGAGGTCCAAGGTTCAAACTATTGCATGCATGAGCATGTATGGATGTGTGGTGGTTGTGTGTTAAATTCCCTATTGATAAGCATATCTCTAGGCTTTACAAGGGGTTATGGTTGGGAGGAGACTTTGCATTGGTATTAGAGAATTCTTACACTAACCAAGTCTTAAAAAAATCATATATATATATATATATACTAATTTATTAGATTTAAAATGAGACAATTGAGTATGATATAATGGTTCTTAAAATCAAAGGGTTACTATGTAAGTTCCATGGATGCTAGTTAGGTTTTTCTAAGATTCAAAGCTATTTTGTATCTTATGTTAATGTGGAACCCTAAAATACAAGCATTATCCTCTAATTCAAATTATTTATTATTCCAACTCTAAATTACAAGATATGAACTTCATATACTATTTATTTTATTGTTATGTTCTATCATTTAAGAAAATAAATATGATTTACCTAAAAATGTTTAAACTATATATAACTTTTTGTACCTTAATACATAACTATGTTATGCAAGTCTAGTGGCATATTCCACGTTAATACTTGTTCATTTTAAAAATTGACATTGAATATTCATAATTCTTATTTTTGTTTAACTTTGAACTCCCATGCAATAAATTTTCATCTTATACATCCTTCTTGGTTTTCTTCTAACATTAAATCTACTTAAACCATGATAGCCTTGTTAGAATAAGTAATTATTCTCTTAAGTTCTACTAGGGCAGACATACTTGAGTTTCCACTCCTCCATGAGTCATGTGAACTCTTAGTATAGTCTAAACCAGATTTGATGAGTTGCTGTAATCCAACGGCTCTCAATGATCAACTTTGTTATTTATACAAAGTTGATCAATGACAAATCAATCAAGTATTTCTATTTTCTAACATGGTATCAAAACAGGCTTTCCCTGCCATATGTACCTATGTACCTATGTACATGAGGGAGGATTTCCCTCCCCTCACATTTTTTTCCCCTCCCCATTTTTTAATATTTTTTTTGGGGCGGCCGAGATGCTGCGATAAAGCCAAATATGGATAACCGTAGGTTTGCAAAAGTACTTTAAGAAGATTTTTGGTTTGCAAAAGTACTTTAAGAAGATGTTTGGGTTGCAAAAGTACTTTAAGAAGATGTTTTGTTGTGGTGTTGTTCTAGAAGATCTCGATGTCATATTCGACTCTATTTCTATTGTTCCACGATGATTAAGGAGATTATGTGGCCAACCAAACTGGCAGAGATGATGGAGAAGCAAGTTTTTTGTTGATGGTATAGTGCAATGGTAGTTGCAGTGGTGCAGTGAAGAGCATCATTTTATAGAGGAGACTCAATGTTTTTCTCTTGCGAGGAGTTTCAGTTAACTCGCACTGGATGCATCACGATGATTCATTTTGGCGATGATTCATTGAAACCTAATGATGATGAAGTCATTTAAATGTTTTTGTGGCCATCTGCCAATATATAGAATCTTTACTCATTGCTCTGTGAGGCATAGTCATTGTCTCTCAACTTTGATTATATGTTCAAAAGCTTGGTGGCTCCATATTCAAGTCCTTAGTCCATCGCTCCAAACGTGATAAAATCACTATAATATTTTACTTAAAATGTCTAGTTCTACTATTTTTTTATAAACATGGTTGTTGGTGATATGACCGGCTTTTGCACATTCTAGATGATAGAAAATGGCTAAGGATCTAGAGGTTTCAAATCCTAGGGCTGATAGAAAATGCTTTTCCCCTAAATAGGTATGTGCTTCCCCTACGCTTGGCTTGGAAAGCCCTATGGTGTCTCCCAAGCTTAACTTGGAGAAAGGCTAACCCAGGCCAAAATCTAGTAATCTTTGTGAAAAGGGCAATGAGATCATAATGGCAAAAAAATGGGTAGATAGTTTTCTAGTTTGGTCCCCACTACCTTATGAGTTGATTTCCCTCTGATTTCTCCCAGAGCTCCCTCATTTTTTGGGTGTTGCAGGGTTTCCTGATATCTTGACTGACGATTTTATGGGTATTGCAAGGTTTCCTGGTTTCTCGATCGATGGTTTCTAGGGGTGGTTTTGGGATACCAAAACAATTTTTATTTGAATTTCCTTGTAGATCTTGTAAATCCTTTATTGTAGTTTTCATTTAATGATTGTAAGAGAAGTGCTTTGAATTTGAATTTGGTGTTGGATCATATTTCATTTTGGGTAATTTTTTTTTAGATTCAAATCACATTGCATAGGGAGTCTCTTCAGTGTTGCTATGTTTTTAGGGTGGTTTCTCCTATGGTGGAGTTTTTGTAAAAGGTTGTGGAATTCCTTTCAAAACCCTCTTGTTTGCACCTCCTTTCTAGTTTAAATATGGTTGTTTCATTCCCCTCTGGGGTTGTTTGTTCTCAGTTTAGTTAATTTGCTTCTGGTAAGCTTTAATAATAATGCATATTTATATAGGAAGGGCGATGTAGGAAGTGATAATCTATGGTTTATGGGAAAGGATGGCTTGTATTTATGACCATGGGGAGAAAATTATTTATATAATAAAATTGCTATTGGAGAGTGTTCTAGTATGATTTAAGGATGTTGGAATTTTATATCACATTATTGATAAGGAGCATTAAAAATATTAATAAATATTATAGAGAAGTTCATCTAAAATGCATGGATTTTGAAAGCACGAGGATACAAAAATAAAAAAGGAATATGTTGAATACGATGCGTGTAAAACCAAACTTGATGCTAAAAGCCTATGTATTGAAAGATGCATAAAAAGAAAGAACATAGATGAATGGACACAAGATAAAAGCAGTATGAAATATGGTAATCTCTTTATTGATACGCCTTTTAAGTTGTGTTACAATACATCTCATTCCTTTTTAGGGGATAGGAGCATCAAATATGTTTCTTATCACAACATCAATGGATAGCTTTGAATGTGAATTTGGTGTTGGATCACCGTTCATTTTGGGTAATTTTTTTTTATATTCAAATCACATTGCATAGGGAGTCTCTTCAGTGTTGTTATGTTTTTAGGGTGGTTACTCCTATGGTGGAGTTGTTGTAAAAGGTTGTGGAATTCTTTTCAAAAACCTCTTGTTTGCACCTCCTTTCTAGTTTAAATTTGGTTGTTTCATTCTCCTCTAGGGTTGTTTGTTCTCAGTTCAGTTAATTTGCTTTTGGTAAGCTTTAATAATAATGCATATTTATATAGGAAGGGTGATGTCGAAAGTGATAATCTATGGTTTATGGGAAAGGATGGCTTGTATTTATGACCATGGGGAGAAAATTATTTATATAATAAAATTGCTATTGGAGAGTGTTCTAGTATGATTTAAGGATTTTGGAATTTTATATCACATTATTGATAAGGAGCATTAAAAATATTAATAAATATTATAGAGAATTTCATCTAAAATGCATGGATTTTGAAAGCACGAGGATACGAAAATAAAAAATGAATATGCTGAATACGATGTGTGTAAAACCAAACTTGACGCTAAAAACCTATGTATTGAAAGATGCATAAAAATAAATAACATAGACGAATGGACATAAGATAAAAGCAGTATGAAATATGGTAATCTCTTTATTGATACACATTTTAAGTTGTGTTACAATACGTCTCCTTCATTTTTAGGGGATAGGAGCATCAAATATGTTTCTTATCACAACATCCATGGATAGCTTTGAATTTGAATTTGATGTTGGATCACCCTTCATTTTGGGTAATTTTTTTTTAGATTCAAATCACATTACATAGGGAGTCTCTTCAGTGTTGCTATGTTTTTAGGGTGGTTTATCCTATGGTGGAGTTGTTGTAAAATGTTGTGGGATTCCTTTCAAAACCCTCTTGTTTGTGCCTCCTTTCTAGTTTAAATTTGGTTGTTTCATTCCCCTCTAGGGTTGTTTGTTCTCAGTTTAGTTAATTTTCTTCTGGTAAGCTTGAATAATAATGCATATTTATATAGGAAGGGCGATGTAGGAAGTGATAATCTATGGTTTATGGGAAAGGATGGCTTGTATTTATGACCATGGGGAGAAAATTATTTATATAATAAAATTGCTATTGGAGAGTGTTCTAGTATGATTAAAGGATGTTGGAATTTTATATCACATTATTGATAAGGAGCATTAAAAATATTAATAAATATTATAGAGAAGTTCATATAAAATGCATGGATTTTGAAAGCACGAGGATACGAAAATAAAAAAGGAATATGCTGAATACGATGCGTGTAAAACCAAACTTGATGCTAAAAATGTATGTATTGAAAGATGCATAAAAATAAAGAACATAGACGAATGGACACAAGATAAAAGAAGTATGAAATATGGTAATCTCTTTATTGATACACTTTTTAAGTTGTGTTACAATACGTCTCCTTCCTTTTTAGGGGATAGGAGCATCAAATATGTTTCTTATCACAACATCCATGGATAGCTTTGAATTTGAATTTGGTGTTGGATCATCGTTCATTTTGGGTAATTTTTTTTTAGACTCAAATCACATTACATAGGGAGTCTCTTTAGTGTTGCCATGTTTCTAGGGTGGTTTCTCCTATGGTGGAGTTGTTGTAAAATGTTGTGGAATTCCTTTCAAAACCCTCTTGTTTGCACCTCCTTTCTAGTTTAAATTTGGTTGTTTCATTCCCCTCTGGAGTTGTTTGTTCTTAGTTCAATTAATTTAATTCTGGTAAGCTTTAATAATAATGCATATTTATATAGGAAGGGTGATGTAGGAAGTGATAATATATGGTTTATGGGAAAGGATGTCTTGTATTTATGACCATGGGGAGAAAATTATTTATATAATAAAATTGCTATTGGAGAGTGTTCTAGTATGATTTAAGGATGTTGGAATTTTATATCACATTATTGATAAGGAGCATTAAAAATATTAATAAATATTATAGAGAAGTTCATATAAAATGCATGGATTTTGAAAGCACGAGGATACGGAAATAAAAAAGGAATATGCTGAATACGATGTGTGTAAAACCAAACTTGACGCTAAAAGCCTATGTATTGAAAGATGCATAAAAAGAAAGAACATAGACAAATGGACACAAGATAAAAGTAGTATGAAATATGGTAATCTCTTTATTGATACACTTTTTAAGTTGTGTTACAATATGTCTCCTTCCTTTTTAGGGTATAGGAGCGTCAAATATGTTTCTTATCACAACATCCATGGGTAGCAATTCTTCTTCCGCGTGCCCACATGTAAGATGGGCGGACCAAAACATCGCCACCACTTGTGTATATGATTGTTCACTCCTTCTTGATACTTTGATGTTGGAAACCTATGTTCAAAGAAACAGAAAATATTAGTAGCACCTGCGGATAGAATAAATCATGTATTTCCCAAGGCCTACTGTCATTGTATGCATGAAAATATTAAAACGATTATCAAATGACTTCGGATTGACCTAAAATTTTAATAGAAGAATAAATATGTTATTAGAATACCACTGCAAAAATAATAGTATGGAAATTCCTCACGTATTTGTATTCGCTCCAGGGTGGGACGAATAAGCCTACAACAATTTGTCAGAAAGCACCCTCTTCAATTTCCTGCTTAGGAAGATTCAAATGACTTGCAAAGTTGGGGTTAGCTAATTGGAGGATTTTTGGGAAGACCCAGATGGTCAGATTTCTCCAATTTGGGATCTAGGACCCAGATTTTGCTAGTGCCATCTGCAAGTTAGTGAAGGCGGGAAATGACAAAAAGCTGGTCAAAATTGCTCAGAATGAAATGAAATTTAAAATGTAACCTATATAACATATCTAGAATAAAGTGCAAAAGAAAAATTAGAGAAATATATCACATATTTCTATTCATCCCGAGGTGGGGCGAATTTGACTGTGACAGTTTGGGGAGCACCCGGGGGCAGGATGCCCACCGTTTGGGATAGTGTTTCAGCACCAATCCACTTGGGATGGGTCCAAAACTGATTATGGGGTGTTTTTGACAAATTTTGTGGATTTTTGTTGCCAAAAATTAGGTTTTGTGTTCAGATTCGTGCTTCCAATAGTCACCCAATAACCTCCCTTTCGAATGAGAGATTAAGGATGTGAAGGCACAAATCGCAAGTAGGTATGTAAATTGGCAGAACTTCATTGCTCAAATGCTCCTTCTATGTATATCTTTTGGGTGAGAAAACTCACCAATTTATAGACCTTAGGGTCTCTTTGTTTGAATTGCGCATGCGAGGGCGCCACTTGAGTTGTTTTCCTATTTTCAGAGAAAAAATAATTCCCTGATTTAGAATCTCCTTACATGAGGTTTATAAAATAAAGACATTCATAATTGAAGTCTCTCTTCTTGAATAAAAGCTATTCCTCGCAATTGCATGGCCTGAAGCCTCAGTTAACTGGCAGAGTTACCAAGGTTTGACTTTTGGCGATCAAACTTGCTATTCGCCTCACCCTGGGGCGAATGCTGCTATTCGTCCTTGGGTGGGATGAATACCAGTTTGTATTCATCCTTGGGTGGGACGAGCAGAGAGCAAGGTGCCAAAAAGGTGCCAAATTGACCTCTGACCTCTAAAATTGCTTTTGGAAGTGGTTAGGACCACTATTTAACCTCTAAGGGCTACCCTAGGGGCTATGTGTGTCAATGCGATCAGCGCTTGTTGTCACATTATTGGATTGGTGTTGTTTTGATGTCTACAGATGCCCCTTTTTGGGAAGCATTGTGCAAGGTGCAGCATCGAGCAAAAATAGATAACCAAAGCACTAATGATTAGGGTTTCTCAGTAACCTAACCAACTCTTGATGCCCCAAGTATGGAAATGGCACACATTCTTGAATCCTTGCTTCTGACGAGCTAAGGAAATTAAATCAAGTATTAACCTTGTTCGATGAGGTGTTACTTGAGCTTGGACATTGATCAGTCATGAATAGGCAAAGGGTGCAACCTTTTGTCTGTGGTAACCTTGAGTTCATGATTCATGAATGCCAAGTGTTTGATCATCTTGTGATTATTGCTTGTTTTCTGCCCCAAGCAGGGGTGCGATTGTCTTTGTCAAATGATCCTTTGAATGCGTGTCATTTCCTTGATTGGGTATGTTGTTGTTGATTGGCAACTAAGTGTGACTACCCCTCAAGCGACGAATCGATGAGGGAATGACCGACATGAGAAAAGCAACAAGTTGCTTGACCTAAGATGACTTAGGTAAGGGTGCCTTCAGTTGTTTACCATTGAATGCGAAAGCATTTTCTGAACATTCTGACCTATTTTTGGTGGGTGTGAACCCTTTTTGTGATGCATTTTGGAGCTAAAAGTGTCAAAAATTTATCCTCCCATGGAGCGGTCCAGCTATGGTAGCCTTCTTAGGGAGTAGGATAGTGACAATTTGTAACACCAACATCTATTTTGGATGCCAAGAATGTCAGGCACAAAAGCGCCTTCGTTCGGCAATGTTATTGCTATTTTTGGATGGGTTTTGACCCGTTTTGGTGACGCCATTTGGGGATGAAATTCTCAAAAATCCATATTCCCGTAGAGTGGTCCAACTATGGTAGCATTCTTAGGGAATAGGATAGTGAGGATTTGTGACCCCGACATCTATTTTGCATGCTCAGAATGTCAAGTGCAAAAGCACTCTTATCGGAAATTTTTAGGGCTTGTTTTGGTGCATTTTTGTGCAGTTTTTGTTATTTTTGAAATTTTTGCTTTGTATTCATCCCTGGGTGGGATGAATTCCTATATAGTATTTGTCCCAGGGTGGGAAGAGCACTAAACAGAGTGCTTGTCCTAGGGGTAAATGAGTACAGGCTCAAAAAACTTATTTAAAGACCAAAACTAAGTTTTGGGCTCATTTGCATTTATTTTTCTTGGCAATTTGGAGCTCTGAGGAGGAATAGGTCAATTCTGCATAGCGAAGCGCTGCCAAATTGTTCTTGCAACCATGATTTCACACACCGGATCGAGCGGCAGAGCCGAAGCGATACCAGTGAGTGCCCTTCCTCTTTATTATTTTGTGTTGCAATTGGAAAACCTCAAGTTAGCTTATTTCTTATGTTTTTTTTTTTTATTATTTTGTTGTTTACGGTTAAAAATGAAACCCTAGTCTATCAAAATTATCACTTAGTTTAAAACTTTGTATAACCCTATTCAAACAAAGATCAAAATTTAGTTGAAAACTGAGATAAAAAACGTAGTTTAGAACATAACTTGAAACCTCGTTTAACCCAAATTGAACAAAGTTCAAAACTTAGGTGATAAACGTAGGGTGAAATTGAATGTAAAAACGTAGCTCAACCCTAGTTAGTTGTTGATTTTGTGTTTTTAATTTTCTAGTTTCAAGTTAAAAAAAAACCCTAGGTCTGAAAAATTATTTTGTGACTTTTTTTGTATGTTTTTGAATTGATCAGTTAGAGTTAAAAAACCCTAAAACGGACCAATGATTTTTTTTATTTTTTTTGTTGTTAATTTATCAGTTAGAGTTAAAAACCCTAGATCTAAAAAATTAGGTTTTTGAATGTTTGTTGTTTTTTAATTTATCAGTTAGAGTTAAAACCCTAGGACTGACAAATGATTTTTTGTTTTGTAATTGTTTTTGTTGTTAATTTATCAGTTAGAGTTAAAAACCCTAGATCTAAAAAATTACATTTTTGAATGTTGTTGTTTTTTAATTTATCAGTTAAATTTAAAACCCTAAAACTGACAAATGATTTTTTTGTTTTGTAATTATTTTTGTTGTTAATTAATCAGTTAGAGTTAAAAACCCTAGATCTAACAAATTAATTTTGAATTTTGTTATTACTATTTTGTTTTTGTGCTGTACATTTTGATGCATTTGATGTATATTCATGGTATTGTTGTATAGTTTTTTTATTTTTTTAATGTTTTTATGTTGTTTTATTTTTCAGGTTGTGAAGAGCCAGTACCGGGTGCCCACTGTGTTCATTGAAGCACGTGCGACACTGAATTTGGCTGACTAGGACTGGCTTGACGTCCTTGGGCTCAAGCAGGTGACTTGACTGGAGCTGATGGTCGAGGATCGGGCCTATTTGATGGCCTTGATCAACCTATGGGATCCCCGGACCAATACCTTCCATCTCCCAACAAGGGCGATGACGGTGACCTCGGAGGATGTCTATCGGATTCTTCGGATTCCAATAGATGGACTGCCGATCCGGACGATGCCATGGGATCGAAGTACAATAGTATTGATACGCTATTTCGGGCATGGGGAGGATTTGGGTGTGGAGAGACCCATGGAAAGGGTGGAGAGCGACTGCCAGATTGGTGGCATACTAGTTTGATGGTGGCTAGAGAGGTGTGTGTTGGGAGTGAGGCACACATTACTCATGGGCCTCATTTCCAACATGTTGCTCCCCGAATCTTCGGGTGCGAGGTTCTCGTGGAACCTACTAGAGGTGGTGTTCCGGTTGGTGGAGTGTCTGACAGATGCGCTGATGATTATGAGATGGGGACAAACTCTACTGGCATAGCTCTATGATGAGTTGTATGAGGTCCGCTATCGAAAGTGAAATGGGATCAGTTGCAGCTACTTGTTGCAGTGCTGGGCTTGGCAACACATAGCAGTGGAGAGGCCGACGGGGTTGCCTTGGATGACTCAGG
Source organism: Wollemia nobilis (assembly GCA_028583015.1). NCBI lineage: Eukaryota > Viridiplantae > Streptophyta > Pinopsida > Araucariales > Araucariaceae > Wollemia > Wollemia nobilis. Next base: position 3,362,556 of record JAQPPZ010017000.1, on the reverse strand, counting down.
CGGAGATGACAGACTAGGAGATTAGATACGGGGTACTGTGGTAGAGTTTGGAGGAGAAAGGATAGAGTCGATGATGGTCAGGTGTCATAGGGCACTATTCTGATGCCTTCGCTCGGCTTACTCCTAGGGAGGTATTCTGGCACCCCTACCAGGACTGTCCAGCCTAGCTTGAGGCTGGAGAGTGGCTCTGGTGGGTACGAAGAGGGTGGTGGCTTATTGGGTGGCATTGGACTGAGTAGGAGTTCTTCCCATACAGTTGAGTGACCTAAAAATTTGGGGTACGCTAGGGGATGCCTGGTGATCTCGTGGTCTATCGGCACCAGGGGGATGAGAGGACTCTAGACCGGCCAGTCGTTACACCACTTTGCGAGGATGCAAATACAACTATTAATGTACCAGATGTGGATGATGTTAAGGTTACTACCGAGTATGAGCAGTGGTGGACTTTACAGTGATGGCGAGGTGAGGGGCCTCTAGGGGGTGTAGCAGAGGATGAGGGTGCAGAGGCACCGAGAGAGGGCTAGGGAATTCCACTGGATGATGCGAAATTGGTTGAGGTTGAGGATGTTGGAGGGGAGTTTGGGGTAGTAGATCAGCCGAAGATGCAAGACGTCTCGGATCAATGGGATCCAGAGTAGGCTGTTGTCCCAGATTCACTGTGGCCTCAGGCAGGTTCAGAGGATGCGAAGGTAAGGCATTACGTTGAGATAGCGTGATTGGAGGACCTACTACAAAGCTGATATGAGGAGCTCGAAGAGGCTTTGCAGGAGAGAGATCTCCTGCAAACTCAGCTGGCTGAGTGGGAGAACACATGGGCTATGTCCTTCCAACAGGAGGGGGATACCGATGCTTCACAGGAGAGGGATCTCCTACGGGTGTAGCTAGCACAGTGCGATGATGTAGTAGCTTACTACCATCGTTGAGAGGAAGAGCGGGTTTAGCAAGAGGTATAGTGGGGTCCACAGGAGGCAAAGTTGCTTTGGCATCAGATGGATATGGAGGGAGAGATTATCCATATTGGTGGGCAGATACCTGAGCCCCCTGGAGGTGGCTCTTCGCGTCGGATGAGATACAGTGATACTGAGCAGTCAGCATCGTCTCATCGTAGGTAGCTAGATGAGGGAGGCGCTAGTGGGCATGATGCAAGGGTGAGCAGCAGTCACCTTGAGAGGTCCCATAGGACCCACACCACGGGGGGTAGTTCTCGTCGCATCGATCCTGTGTGATCATGGTGGTCGACACCCTAGGCTTGGGGGTTTTTGAGTTTTTGGCTTTTGTTACAAGGTTAGAGGACCGATTCATTGTAGCCAGTGGGCATTTTTGATGATATATATACAGATGAATCTTTTTTTGTGTTTATGCACTTTTCATGGCTTGTTTTCATGTACATTTTTTTACATTGATGTATGCAAATGTGATTATGAATGCGATGTATCTAATTTGTATGATGTATGCCAATGGAATGAATGACATGAGTTGTTGATAGATTGTCGATGCACCATAGACTGTGCAATATTTGACTGACTTGCTATACTAATGGGATGACTTTGTGGGATGACTTTGCATGTGAAATTTTTTTTTTTGTATTTTGCATATTTTTTGATGGTGATGTACGGAATAAAATGTACCAGTTGTTTTAAAATGTAGTTAAGCTTGTCTAAGATTTAGATATTTTAACTAACTAGCCAAGACTGTACATTTATATCGCAAGACTTTTGAACAAGGTATAACTCGACTTGAATTTAACCAAGTTGTTTCACATCCCTATGTGTGCAATTGAGTTCGTTTATGTGGTATTTGTCAGGATACCGCCAGTGCTAGATAGGCTATCAACCAAACCTATACTGAGGATCACCTAATTAGCTCCACTAACTTTGTTGTTGTATTTAGTAAGATTAATCCATGAGACAATCTAAGGTACCATAAGCTAGCTCATCCACATGCAAACATTGGTCTGCACACATGCAAAGATAATGTGATAGACATATCGTCATGCGGGTAGGATACCGCCATTGCCAAGTAGGCTGTCCACCAAACCTGTAATGAGGATCACCTAGATGGTTTTCAAATGCTGAGAATTCTAGAGATTCAAGTTCATGTTATGTGTTTACTCAATGGTTTGGGATACTTGCTCGTCTATATAGTGATGAAAATCACTTTTTATTTTCTCTTTTTTTTTTCTTTTTGAGCAAGGATTGGGAATAGTGGTGATAACCACTGTAATTTGATTTTGCATTTTAGGTCGCAAAGGTGAGCTTGTAGGTTTGTGGCTTATGAATGGCCTGGATCCTGTTGGCCTTGGGGATGACTACCCATCCTATTTAGGGATGTGTAGTATGAATCCTTACGAATTTTGGAACCAAGGGGATGATGGAAATTATGAAGTAAGGGCATTGATAAATTAGGCCTTAGGGATGACTACCCATCCTGTTCAGGGACGTGTAGTACAAATACTTACAACTTTGAGACCAAAAGTGAGTGGAGATGGTTGTGATGATGGTTTGTTAGAATTTTGTTTTTGAAGGGCGTTGATCCTTTTAGGTCTTGGGGATGACTAACCATCCTTGGCAGGGACGTGTAGTATGAATCCTTACAACTTTGGGGACCAACAGTGATTGGGATTTTGGTAGTGGTGAAGACCACTATTTATTAGGGGGAATGTATGGGGAAGAGCTTGTCCTTTTGTCAATTCTCAGCATTCTGGAACCATTCGCACAGGGGGATGAATAGGCTAATCTTTCACTTATGGTACCCTAGACTGTTTTGTAGGTTTCTCTTGCGTTTACACAACTTAGGAATTATTTTATGTGTTTTAACTTGTTTAGGGATGTTACGTAACAATGCGTGATCCAAGTAAAACTTTCTCATGTAAAATATGTTTAACTTTGTATAGTTGTTGGCTAGAAATATAAATACAGTTGAATGACGAAAACCTTATATACATTATGAGGTAACTGATTGATGCTAAAAAAATGGTGAAGGTGTTATGCTAGATGTATGCGTGTATGAAATGGATTTGATGTGGAAAATGATGGAATTGCCAAGTAATGACAATCTATGATGTTGTTGACTGGTATGACCTAGCAAATATGCAATGTATGGATGCGATGCCTAATGCAACCTATATTTTTGTATTTTGATGTTTATGAGTATGCATGGAATTGAAATGCAATTTTTTTGTTATTTTTGATGATTTTATTGTTTTTGTTTATTTTTGAATATTTATTTTGACCAAGCAGTTATGTTAACTCTTGGAGCTTTTGGTTTTGACCAAAGGGTTTATGGATACCTTTGGAGCATTTTTGGGGTTGACCAAGTGATTGTGGGAATCCTTGGAGCTTTTTGTTTGACCAAAGGGTTTATGGATACCTTTGGGGCATTTTGGGTTGACCAAGCGATTATGAGAATCCTTGGAGCTTTTGGGTTGACCAAAGGGTTTATAGATACCTTTGGGGCATTTTGGGTGGACCAAGCGATTATGAGAATCCTTGGAGCTTTTGGGTTGACCAAAGGGTTTATAGATACCTTTGGGGCATTTTGGGTTGACCAAGTGATTGTGAGAATCCTTGGAGCTTTGGGGTTGACTAAAGGGTTTATAGATACCTTTGGGGCATTTAGGGTTGACCAAGAGATTGTGAGAATCCTTGGAGCTTTTGGTTGGACTATGGCTCTCTAGATGTGGAATGGCCTCAAATGACTGATGTTCAAGGGTTCTGTTTCCTTGATTCCTTTAAGAGAGGCGAGCCGATATGTTCCAAGTCCTATTCTACTGTCAATGACATAAGGACCTAATCAGTTTGCCGTGAAATTGTCCCATAGATGGGATGACAAATTAGAATCCTTTTGGTTCTCTTTTAAGACCAAGTCACCAACCTAAAATTCCTGTAAGTGGACCTTCATGTTGTATGCTTTCTTAAGTCACTCTTGATAGATATGCAAATGTTCAAGAGCATTGATGCATCGTTCATACAACAACGTTAGTTGGTCTAACCGAGCCTGCCGTGTAGTGTCATCATCGATGAACTCTTGCATTGAAATGCGAAGGGAAGGGATTTCCAACTCAAGAGGCATGACTGCCTCAGAGCCATACACCAAAAAAAATGGAGTTGCCCCAGTGGGTGTTCGAATGCTAGTGTGATAAGCCCATAGGGCAAGCAGGATCTGAATGTGTCAATCCTTATGACTATCTATGAATGCATTTTTTAGAATGGCAATTAGCATTTTGTTTGGCGCCTCTGCTTGCCCATTTGCCTACGGATAATAGGGTGTTGAAAAGTTGTCCTAAATTTTGTACTTTGTGTTCAAAGCACTCACATATTTGTTCTTGAATGACGTCCCATTATCTAACAGGATCTTGGATGGAATACCAAAATGACATATGATGTTATGCAAAATAAAATCTGCAATGTGGGATCCAGTCGTAGAGGTTAGCAGAATTGTTTCCACCCACTTGGTGAAGTACTCTATTTTTGTTATGATGAACGTGTGATGACCAGATGATGAAGGGGAGATCTTTCCAATTAGATCAAAGCTCCACTACAAAAAAGGCCAAGATGATTGGATGGGATGCAAGGCCTGAGAAGGCACGTGTGTTAAATTAGCATGGTGTTGACACTTCACGCACTTATTTACATATGCACAACAATCTTACTCTAAATATGGAAAATAATAGCCCATGCGAAGAATGCGCTTTATGATGGCCATACCGTTGAAGTGGCCACCACATGTACCATCGTGTGCTTGGCTGATCGCCCAAGCGGACTCTTGCTGGTCCAAGCAACGGAGGAGGATTCCTTCATAGATTTAATGATACAAAATGTCTCCTAACAAGACATGTTTTGTCACTTTCTGTTTAAATGATATTTTAGTGGCTTGTGTCAATCCAAGTGGGAGGTTACCTAGCTTGAGGTAATCCCTAATGGGTGTGTACCAATCTAGCTGATCAGAAACCTCGATGGTGTGAATGAAAAATCCCTCTTGAAGTTCATCCCTATTAAAATATGAGCAGGAAATAACTTGTAAAAATAGCATTGTGTTGCTATTAAGAGGTTTCGAGGAGAAAAAGGACCCCCAGTTGGCTTGAGTCAGACAATTATGGATTTGAGAGAACCTATCTTGAGATGGTTCAATCTGGATTAGGTGGATTCCTAGCGTTAGGTCAGAGCTTGCACATTCCATCAGATATTGTGATAATGTTTTAACCTGAATTGTTGTCATTTCACCAGAAGGGTCTTGTGGGATTAGTGACCCCAAGGAGGCCATAGTATCCGCAAAACGATTCGATGATCGAGGGAGTGCCTCGATGTCATACCATTCAAGTTGTCCCAGGAATTTTTCCATAAGGGCTTTGTAGGCCTGCAGAATTGGACATCTACATTGGAATATCCCCTTGACTTGATTGAAAATTAACAACAAATCACCAAATATGTTTAAACGTTTAATGTTCATGGTGATTATTGTCTAAAGACCTATGAGCAAGGCTTCGTATTCTGCATTGTTGTTTGTGCACGGGAAGTCTAATTTAAATGACAGAGGTATTGAAGCCCCTTGTGGAGTGAAGAATACAATTCCATGCCACCTCCTTGTTCATATTTAGAACCATCAAAGAATAAGGTCATGTCAGCCTGTGACTCAAGCTCATCAGAATCTGGTGATTCTGAAACATGAAAAACCCCATCATTAGGTAGTTCTATGGTCAGAGGCTGATCATATTCAAGACGAGCCTCTGCCAGTTGATCGACGATGACTTGACATTTTATGGATTTCTATCCAATGAATTCTATGTCAAAATCCATCAACAACATGATCCATTTCGCCGTGCGGCTACTATGATAAATATGACTCATCATGTATCGCAATGGATTATCCTTAGACACAACATATGTCATATTGCTGAGCATGTAGTGGTGTAGCTTTTTGGTAGCAAAAACCACTGCAAAGAAGAGCTTCTCAACGTATGCATAGTTAAGTTCATGACTGACCAGGGTGCGGCTAAGATAGTAAGTAGCATGTTCTTTGTGTAGCTCATTTTTTTGGGACAGCATGGCACCCAGTGCCACCTCAGTAGCTAAGATGTATAAATAGAACGGTACTCCTGGTCTAGGCGGTGCCAATACTGGTGGTGAAGCCAAGTATTGTTTAATATCATCAAAGGCTGACTGGCACTCGTCATCCTAATGAAATGTTACCCCCTTATGCAATAATTTATTCATGGGTCAGCACTTGTCAGATAACTATGCTATGAAGCGCTTGATCGATGTGACCTTTCCCTGTAGACTCCTGAGCTACTTGATGGTAGTTGGGGGAAGCATTTTAAGGATTGCCTTGACTTTGTGTGGGTCTACCTTGATTCCTCATTTAGATACTATGTAACCCAAGATATTTCTAGATGTGACACCAAAGACACACTTCTTGGGGTTTAGTCTGACTTTATGCTCCATGAGGCGATCAAGGATCCTACTTAAGTCATCAAGATGATCTGGGCACAAAAGAGATTTGGCCAATAAATTATCCATGTAATCCTCCAAATTTTTGTGCATGTAATCATGGAAGATGTACGTCATGGCACGTTGGTAGGTGGCGCCGACATTTTTAAGGCCAAAAGGCATGAGCTTATAGCAAAATGTCCCCCAAGGCATTATGAACGCTGTTTTTAGTTGGTCCTCGGGATTGATACGAATCTGATTGTATCCTGAGAAATCATCCATGAGGGAAAGCATTTCGTGGCCCACTGTAGCGTCTACCAATGCATCGATGCTCAGAAAGGGAAAATCATCCTTAGGAATCGCTTTGTTAAAATCTCAAAAATCGATGCATATGTGAATCCTCCCATTAGGCTTCTTGACGGGAACCATGTTAGACAACCATGGCAGGTAATCCACATAGATGACAAACTGTGCATCCAACAAATTTTTTAACTCGTCTTTGACCATTAAGGCCACTATTAGGTGCATCTTACGTAGTTTTTGCTTTATTGGCTTGAATTTTAGATCAAGCATTAGATTATGCGTGACTAGCTGCGTGTCTAGTCCCAACATGTCTTTGTATGACCATGCAAAAACTTCCTTCTTCTCTTTGAGAAGGGCAATGTAGTCAGCTTGCTCTTTGGGGAATAAAATTACCCCTCGCTTGATGATTTACAAATTCACTGGATCTGAGCCGATGTCTATGTCAGTCATCTCCTCGACCGAAATGTGGGACCCGTCCTCCAACCGGTGTGGAGTTGGGATCAAGTGGATATCGTTTGCTGAATTTAGATCATTGTTCGGAACGTCGAGTTCCTCTTCGGCATGGAAGACATCCTGAGTCTATCCTAGGGTGAAATGGAACATTCCTCTGCAAGGCCAGTACTTTGATGGGGATGGCGGTGTGTCAGCATGATCCCAGTCGATAGCATCTAGATCTAGATACAATGACCATGTCGGGTCGGCTGGATCATGGATGGGGACGATTAGGTCAATGGAGATCATGTTGATGAAATGATTATGGTCTCCATTATCGTGGGTGTTGTAACTAGCACATCATAGATGATCTTTGTGCTTTGGATCTAGCTCTATGGGCACTAGCACAAATGGATCAGCCCTATGTGCAGAGACGAAGACAGGGTCCACCCTAGGCACTGATGGTTTGATAGGGTCTCTAGGAAAAAGATGCTCTTTGTGTACCTGGAGTTGCAGGTGCAGTAATTGCTATAACTATGTCAGGTTGAGATGCCACCTATGTCTTGGACCTATGTGTAGGTGTTCAAACATGTCATCTATGTCCAAAGGGTATCGTGTTGCATCTGTCACATGTTTTTGAGATAGGCCATCTCGGTTTCATCTTTCGAATCACTGTTAGAGATCCAAAAGCCTTCGTTAGCTCCAACAGTTGCTTGTGACATATGAGGCTCATCTTGTTTGAGGAAATTAATGTGGTCCCATCGAGTTTGTTCTGCTCTCCACGAGGGGACTAGATTCTCTTGAGGTGGCATATGCTCAAATGGAGCATCCAATGGGAACATTGTCAAGAATCTTTCCTGATCATCATTCATGGGATATACTTGCGAATAATTGCTATTAGACTCGAAAGGATCCCAAGGTGCTACCTCGTACTTCGACTCATCCTCTGAATACCATTCTTGGTCTTGTTCATATCCCTTTTATGGGTAATTCCTTGAACTTTCTCCCTATTTGGCTGAAGGGAAAGGTTTGTTATGGTCAACAAGGTTGGTTGTTAGCAATGGGAGATAATATCCCAATGTATAGTTTGTGTTAGGATTGGCATATGGATCTGATGCCAACCCATCCTTGTTTCCTATCCCTAGGCCTTGCATGTTCTCCACCAAGATTTCTAGGGGCAAGGGGTGGTTGAAACCTACTCCTGACTTGTCATACGGTATTTGATATCTCGGTTGGCAAAGAACACGCACTCCTTGCTCATACCTGTGCAACCCATATCCGTGCCAATTGCATTGGCCTAGATATATTAAAGCAAAATTAGGTTTGGATAGATACTTGACATCCTCAGCAAAGGGATCTTCGTCTTCATATTCTTGCATATAAATTTCAATGCCATTATCTAGGCCTCCATAAAAAAAGTTTGTCTGATTGGGTGGGTAGCCTAAAGGAACCATAGAGCCGATGGGTAGTCGAGGTCGCCCCATATATTGCATGGACTCAAGTGTGGGCATTGCTATAATGTTCTTCACTAGATGCTCCCCTAGGCCCGTGCTAGCTATTTCAACGGTGACCATTGGTGGTTGAGGGGAAGTGAATGGGAGTCCTTCCTGAGTCAACTCCATGTGGAGCAAACTAGGCGTCTCGACTTCCATTCTACTAGGCATCTCTTCTGTCGAGATGGTTGAGACTAGAGGTGGTTCCTCGTCTATGGGTTTCTTTCCTTTGTCCTTGGATGTGGCCACCGTAGGTGGCATCGTTGTTGAAGGACTAGCGGAAGAATACGAACCTAACTAAGGACTCGATAGATTAATCACTGGAGATGCCTACAGAATCGGACCCCGTTTAGATGGATTCAATTGAAAATACAAAAGTGTTGATGGAAGAGTCGATTGCGACATGAATTGCACTGTATTGCAGTATTTGAAGGGCTCCAAGTCCACTGAGACTACATGCACCTATCCTTCAAATGTATACTTTAGGCACTGATGAGCTATTGAAGGGACACACTTCATGTCCTGAATCTAAGGCCGGCCCAACAGGATATTGTAATCCATATCACCTTCCAAGATGTGGCACAATGTATGAATAGTCTTTTGTCCCACTTGGATAGGTAAGACAATTGTACCAACTGTCAAGCAGATTGCATCATTGAATGCTCGCAGTGTGTAAGTGGAGGCCACAATGTGAGATGCTGGGAACTTCAAATGTTTCAGTGTTGCTATAGTGATGATATTATTGGATGAGCCAATGTCCACCAACACTCTCTTATACGGAATCCTGTTGACCCATGCAATAACTTGTAGGGGTGGATCCACCACATCACCAGTCACTGTTTTCAATTCATCTTCTCTAAAGGTGATGACTGGTTCTCTACATTGTTTTACATGTCCCACGAAGTTGTTGAAAGAATTTGCTTCATGGGGCTGTAGCTCGATTGCTTTTAAAATATCCATTAGAGCCTCCCGATGGGGAGCTGATTATTGAATTAGCTCATATATGGAGAGCCTAGCCAACGTGGTCCTTAGACTTTGGGTGAGTCTAGTTCAAATTGTGACCACTGTTCTAGGTGGGGGAAGTTGCATAGGGTGCTGTTGAGCTTGTGATGTCGATGGAACCTCTCTTGTGGCTGCCGTGGGCGTAGCTCCTAGGTACTTCTTGTTCCTAGTCACTATGCTTATCATCCCCACATATCCTTGCATAGGGCAATTCTGTTGCACCTCATTAACTTGAAGAGGTTTTTCTTATGCCTTGTGGGCAAGCAAGGGGTCTCTGAATACTCCCATATGTTGGTTGTTTGGTGCTACAAGGTTGTCTACCACCAATGTCTTGTTGTCAATGAGATCTTGTACCAAAAATTTGAACTTCCAACATGCATTAAGATCATGTCCCTTATGCCTGTGGAACCTATAGTACAAATCCTCTCGATACCCCTTAGGCTTCGATGCATTGGGGTTTATAGTTTGAATCTCTCGAATGTTGATCAAGTTCACCACTAACAAGTGGTCAAACAAAGAATCCTTGGACTCTGTGTAAGGAGTAAATTGTCACCTAGGGCGACACTATTGATTTTTCTCCTACCTTTGGTTTTCTCTCTCATAGTTGTTAGGAGGAATCACCTGATAGTTAGCCTTTTGAGGCTGTGTTGCTTGTGCAGGCTTAAGGACGTTGATGGCAACCTGATTAACCATAGCAGGTTTCGGTTGCATGGTCCCTGTTTTAGTGTTCTTTGTCCATTATTTCTTCTTAGGCTTGGTGATATCGCCATCTTGTATCTTAATCTCCTCAATGATTCTGGCTTGCGCTAGAGCTTCCTCTAAGCTGACATATTGTTGTAGCTACAATAGCATGGAGATCGATATCAAACAACTTTTTGAGAACATTTGGGCCAGGTATGACATGGGAGGGAGGTAAGGCAGCTTCGAAAGCAACGTCCTCCACCGGTTCTCGTATGCCACCATGGTCTCTTCCTCATACTTCCTGAGGCTAGCTAAGTCACTTAATTATGCCTTTTTCTTAGTGTTGAAGGTGAAGCATTTGAGGAACGCGTCCACTAGCTGATCCAAGTTACTGATGCTATGTTTCAGTAATTGGGTGAACCAATCCAAGGCAGGGCCCGCGAATGTGGTTATAAATGTTCTTAACAACAAAGCATCATTGTCTTGAATACTAAAGCACTAGCTCAGGAATCTAGTCACATGCTCTTCGGCGTCCTCCTACACTTTAAAGAGGGCCAACTAGGGCAGCTTAAAGTGTTCTGGGTATGGAGGTTCTGACACTGATGGATGTACAAGATGACTACGAAGTTGGATTAAAGTGGGATTTTGGGGCCCAGAAGTCTTGATCTCCATCGACTCTAAGCGCTCTAGCAGCGCTTTGTATGCATTAGAGGATTTAATTTCTTCCTCCTTAGTTTTCTCCCGTTGTGGGTTGTGGGGGACTTGAGGCCTATTGAGAGGTAGCTGGATAGCACCCCCTCTGCCTTGATAGATCATTTTAGCCCGCTCTTCTTCTTGTTCATACTCCTCATAAGCTTCTTGAGGAGTGCCTGGCCAAGACCTATACACATGGGTGGGTGCCCGTGGAGGGTGCCCATCATTGTTTCGAGGAGTGGCCTCCCGCTCAGGTCTAGGAGGTCTCGAAGGCAATACTTGATAAGGTCACGTGGACCTCTCTCATACCAAGGGGTTATGCCTCTCATACACTTCTACTTTATGCACACGAGGGATTGGAACCTTCGTAGGCACATTGTTATGAAGCAATTTGGTTGTCTAATGCTGAATGCGCTCTTTGTTAAGCCAACAAATATGCTCTAACTATTCTTGATCTTGCCTAAGCTACATTATTTGTGCTTGGTGGGCGGCATGTCTGGCAAATGCCAAGTCACTTTGTTCCATCGTCTCTTGTTTAGGAAGCCTAGATGCCTCTCCTACATGTCTATCTTGGTCGTGGTGATCTGAGACCTCTATGGGTTGCTTTCCTCTATCAAGGTTAGCTGCATTAACCTAAGGTTGTAGCCTCAATGGGTGATCCTGATACATGGCAGGTGCGGAGGTACATCGCTCTTGCACTGTGTACTACTCTTGAGAAACATGGTAATCTTCCTCCTCCTCTCTTTCATATGCATAAAATGTGCAGGAAGAATTGTCTTGCCCTGTCTGGAAAGCTTGATACTTTGGATACTGTCTAGTATTTCTAACAGTAATGCGAGGCAGAGGAGGGATGACGAAATCCTGTGGCCCCTTTGTTTGGACCCTCTATTGCTCTAGCACTTCATCATTAGGCCACCCATAACGGGCTTCTAAGGGAGGTCTCCTATCTACATTAAGTGCTACGTGTAGGTTCTCTTCTTGAAAGGACCTATGCTGAGTGGGGGTGCCCCTCAAAGAGGTGCCTCTATAGTCCTATTCTGTTATGGAATGATGTGGACTATCTTGTGTGTCAAGCCACCAAGGTGAGATGACCAAGTCTACAGGACTATATCAGAGGTGACTTGTCCCCCTTGGTGCACTCTCTGTAGCGCTTGCCCATGATTGGGCTCGGCTACGAGTGAACACCATGGTGATGTGCTCTTAAATATGTGTAGATTTTTATCTTTTTTAAGATTTTTTTACGCTACACTTAAACAGAAAGGAAACACACAATCAATGCAGTGGTTATCTCGTTTAAATATTTTAAAAGTGTGCCATAAAATATGGTTTAGTGTGTTTTGATGTTGTTTTGAAATATTTTTAAAAGAACATTTAAATGCAAAAAGACGGCTCTTGTGACTCCCAAAAAATGGTCGCCCCTTCGATATACCATTTCCAGACCGATATACCAACCTATCTATATACCCATCCTTACGTGAGGGAAACTATTGGTACGTGAGAGCAGATGGTATGTGGAACATAGGCGATATGGAAGGGGGATCGCTCTGTTTATGACACCTACCATAGAAGACTTATCCTCATGCGATGGGAATCACCCCAATTACACTTGGTCAGCTTTCATCAGAATTTATGTCTAGAAACAGTCGTGATCGGGGTAATGTATGTAGTATCTCAAGCCAAAGTGATGATGGAATCCACCTTTGGTCTTGCTCAAGGGTTGGGGTTTTATGACCAACTCCTTGTTGTTTCAGTTACCACGTGGTGTGTGGGGTTATTTTTAAGTTGCATAAATGAAGCAAACAAGCATTCAAACTCTCCTATGCAAGAAAATAAGTAGAGAACATAAAGCAAAGAATTGAAAAAAGATGTTTAAGACCTCTACCTCTTCTCTGCACAAATTGGATGTCTCTGAATTTATGCTCTGAAATAGTCCAGCGTTTGAAAACTTGGCACCTGTAAGCAAAAGAACAAGCAACTTTAATCAAAAATTTAATCTTAAAAATCAAAGGACAGAGGTCCCACTATGATCACCACAGAAAGCACGAGGATACAGAAATAAAAAAGGAATATGCTAAATACGATGCGTGTAAAACCAAACTTGACGCTAAAAGCCTATGTATTGAAAGATGCATAAAAAGAAAGAACATAAACGAATGGACACAAGATAAAAGCAGTATGAAATATGGTAATATCTTTATTGTTATACCTTTTAAGTTGTGTTACAATACGTCTCCTTCATTTTTAGGGGATAGGAGTGTCAAATATGTCTCTTATCACAACATCCATGGATAACAATCCTTCTTTCGCGTGCCCACATGTAATATGGGCAGGCCAAAACGTCACCTCCGCTTGTGTATATGATTTTTCACTCCTTCCTGCTCCTTTGATGTTAGAAACCTGCATTCAAAGAAATAGAAAATATTAGTAGCACCTGTGGATAGAATAAAGCATGTATTTCCCAAGGCCTATTGTTAGTGTATGCATGAAAATATTAAAATGATTATCAAATGACTTTGGATTGACCTAAAATTTTTACAGAAGCATAAATATGTTATTATAAGACCACTGCAAAAAGAACATTCTAGAAATTCCTCATAGATTTGTATTCGCTCCAGGGTGGGACAAATAAGCCTGCAACAATTTGTCAGAAAGCACCCTCTTCAATGTCCTGCTTAGGAAGCTCCAAATGACCTGCAAAGTTGGGGTTAGCTAGTTGTGGTGTTTTGGGAATACCCAAATGGTCATATTTCTCCAATTTGGCCTCTAGGACCCAGATTTTGCTAGTGCCATCTACAAGTTAATGAAGGCAGGAAATGACAAAAACCTGGTCAAAATTGCTCAAAATAAAATGAAATTTAAACTGTAACCTATTTAACATATCTAGAATAAAGTACAAATGAAAAATTATAGAAATATATCATATATTTCTATTCGTCCCGGGGTGGGGCGAATTTGACTGTGATAGTTTGGGGAGCGCCCGGGGGCAGGACGCCCACCGTTTGGGACACTGTTTCAAAACCAATCCACTTGGGATAGGTCCAAAACTGATTATGGGGTGTTTTTGACAAATTTTGTGGATTCTTGTGGCCAAAAATCAGGTTTTGGGTCTGAATTTGTGCTTCAATTAGTCACCCAATAACCTCCATTTCGAATGAGAGATTAAGGATGTGAAGGCACAAATCGCAAGTAGGTATGTAAATTGGTAGCACTTCGTTGCTCAAATGCTCCTTCTCTATATATATTTTGGGTGAGAAAACTCACCAATTTATATACCTTAGGGTCTCTATGTTTGAATTGCGTATGCGAGGGTGCCACTTGAGTTGTTTTCCTATTTTCAGAGAAAAGCTAATTCCCTGACTTAGAATCTCCTTGCATGAGGTTTCTAAAATAAAGACATTCATAACTGAAGTATCTCTTCTTGAATAAAATCTATTCCTCGCAATTGCATGGCTTGAAGCCTCAGTTAACTAGCGGAGTTACCAAGGTTTGAATTTTTGCCAATCAAACTTGCTATTCGCCTCACCCTGGGGCAAATGCTGCTATTCATCCCTAGGTGGGACAAATACCATTTTGTATTCATCCCTGGGTGGGACGAATAGAGAGCAAGGTGCCAAAAAGGTGCCAAATTGACCTCTGACCTCTAAAACCGCTTTTGGAAGTGGTTAGGACCACTGTTTAACCTTTAGGGGCTGCCCTAGGGGCTGTGTGTGTCAATGCGATCAGCGCTTCTTGTCACATAATCGGATTGGTGCTATTTTGGTCTCTACATATTTATTTTGAACAAATTCTAGTCATGTATACACAAATATATATTTTCATTGATATTTCAAAATCCTTCATGATAGAATCTGAATTAGGACAATGGGTTAAACTAGTAGATTATAGAAAATTTATATTATAGTGGCACATATACCATGATACCAAATACATGGTAATATATTGCAAAATAAAATCGTCATAAAAGAGGTAAAATATTCTTGTAATGATATGGATATAGAGTAGCAAATGAATATATTGTATTGGATCATATCAATATTTTTCTACTCGTAAAATAGTTTGAAAGAAATACAAGATATATAAGATGGATAATTATAGCATAGAAATTCAAATTCAACTTCAAAATAAATAATAGATATGAAGATTCAAAGTCAATTTTAAAAATGAAATGGTGCAAGAATTTATGTATAGTCTAAATATTATCTATGTAAATTGTTTTTAGATTCTTAAATGATAGAACATAACAAAATAAACATTATATGAAGTTTGTATCCTATAATTTAAAGTTGACATAATAAAGAAAGTGAATTAGAGGATAGCGGTTGTATTGTAGGGTTCCACATCAACTTAAAAATTAAAAAATAGCTTGAAGAAGAGGATATAAGGAAAGAATCACTCAATTTTTTCAAGAATTATGATGGAAAAAATACATGATGAAAATTTCCTTTTTTTATCAACAAATGCCATTTGGTATTGACGGGTTTCTTGCAATTTTATTTCAAACAATTTTTAGGATATATTGAAGAGTGAAATATTTGTTATGGTATAATAGTGTAGGAAAACAAAGGCTACAACAAGTGAGATCAATATCACCTTTATCAAACTATATCTAAAGAAAGGTGAGACAAAATATTTTGATGATTTTTATTCAATAAGTCTTTTAAAAATGATTTATAATATTATTTTAAAAACTATGACAAATATATTGAAAAATATCATAGATTATGTTATATCAAAGGGAAAATATGATTGTCATTATGATTGTAGATATTTGATAGTATAATTATTATACAATATTTCATATATTTATTTAGTCCTTAAAAAAGCTAGGTATGCTTGTAAGATTGGATTTGCTAAGCTTTTTATATGATATTATTTTTAAAGGATTTTTTTAATAATCATATTAGGTATTGGGGAAAGCTCTCTTAAAGAAAAAATTGGAATACAATATAAAATAAATAGATATATGAGGATATAATACTATATTGTATAAGGGTTGGCATGGGCTACACATAACCCAAGGTTGATTGTATTAAAATATTATATTATAATATATTATATTATTATATTATATTAGTAGTTGATTCCAAAACGTAGAATTAGAAGATGGATATATAAATAAGAGATATTTTTCATTGTAATAATCATGGAGATCAACCATATGTAATCATATTTTCCAACAAAGTGGCTTATGGGAATTTACCCTCTCTAAGTGGCACTCTGATCTCAGGAAATCTTATGGAGTTATTCCTTCCTTAAGGAGTATAACATGTGTTGCGTTACCTTAAGGGTATTAACTATATTTGTCTCATTGTGTGTATTTTTACTGTGGATAATTATTTGTGGATGGATTATTTGATATTTTTGCATATTGGTCAATGATGTTTATTAATGAAAATATAAAAAATAACAAGTGGTATCACATCAATGATTTTGAAAAAGTGGGAATTCTTTTTTATGTATTGTAAAATTAGGGCAGAATTTGTTTTGTAAAAACATATCATATTTTAGGAGCCACATCTTCATGAAATATTGTCCAATTTTGGTGATTCTTGGATCATTTTGTGCGAAATTAAGAGCTTTAAAATGAATGGTAATATGAAGGAATCAGAGTGGTATTGAGGGACATATGAGCTTTTGAAGTCAATCATTTAGAACAAGATCAATATTCCATAGAATTATTTATCATTTAGATTTAAAATAATTAATCTAATATTTTATCAACTCGTATGATGTGCATAAAACAACTCATATATTCTCTCTATTTTTTTTAAAGTGACCCCAAATAGTAGAATATAAAATTTAATAATGTCTTCTTTGTAAATTTTCATTGATAATAATATTTATTTCAGGATTTGTAATCAAAGGAATATTTAAGACTTAGTGTTTCCTTACATGACCATATCTTCATCCACTTAAAATCATATTGAATGGTGATTTTTAATTCCTCAAATATCCTATATCCAATTGTTAGATTCAAAATGGATGATTTGATCATTATACATGAATGAGTACATATAGGGAGAGATTAAGGTTTTAGAAATGAAACCCTAACCCTAATCCTAATAATAGGCAAGTGTACATTAAACACATTAATATTTTAACATCCCCCTTAATGTGCACTTTCATAAGTAAAAAATGCTGATTGATATTTTAATATCCCCCATTAATGATGAAGCTCATCTACAAGGTGTCGATCTATGTCAAAAATACTTCTTTATACAATAATGTTGAGCCATCCAAAATTTGTGCTGCAATATACAACATCCTCATGCTTTCCTTCAAATCAATAGATAAATATGTGGAAGAGGAGAGGAGGGGAATGCAATACTTTGATGTGATTTTCCTTCAACTCAACATGTAAATTTTTGGATGAGGAGAAGAGGGGAATGCAGTGCTTGATAAACATCCTCATGCTCTCCTTCAAATCAACACATAAATTTGTGGATGGGGAGAGGAGGGAAATGCAATGCTTGATGTGGATTTATGGAGTGTTAGGTTCACCCAAAAATGCACTTCCATATTACAATAAACTTTAAGAACCTAAAATACATGAAATTGTCTCAAAAATAAGAATGGATACCTCCATTGTGTCTATCTCAAAAAATTATTTCTAATAACTATATGAAAGACTATAAGGATGTTGGAATTTTATATTACATTATTGATAAGGAGAATTAAAAATATTAATAAATATTATAGAGAAGTTCATCTAAAATGCATGGATTTCTTCTGAACAAATTCTAGTCATGTATACACAAATATATATTTTCATTAATATTTCAAAATCCATCATGATAGAATCTGAATTAGGACAATGGGTTCAACTAGTAGATTATAGAAAAATTATATTACAGTGGCACATATACCATGATACCAAATACATGGTAATATATTGTAAAATAAAATCATCATAAAAGAGGTGAAAGGTTCTTGTCATGATATGGATATAGAGTAGCAAATGAATATATTGTATTGGATCAAATCAATATTTTTCTACTCCTAAAAAGGTTTGAAAGAAATACAAGATATATAAGATGGATAATTATAGCATAGAAATTCAAATTCAACTTCAAAATAAATAATAGATATGAATATCCAAAGTCAATTTTTAAAATGAAAAAGGTGCAAGAACTTATGTATAGTCTAAATATTATCTATGTAAATTGTTTTTAGATTCTTAAATGATAGAACATAACAAAATAAATATTATATGAAGTTTGTATCTTTTAATTTAAAGTTGACATAATAAAGAAAGTGAATTAGAGGATACTGGTTGTATTGTAGGGTTCCACATCAACATAATAATTAAAAAATAGCTTGAAGAAGAGGACATAAGGAAAGAATCACCCAATTGTCTCAAGAATTATGATGGAAAAAATACATGATGAAAATTTTATTTTTTTAGCAAGATATGCCATTTGGTATTGACGGGTTTCTTGCAATTTTATTTCAAACACCTTTTAGGATATATTGAAGAGTGAAATATTTGTTATGGTATAATAGTGTAGGAAAAAAAAGGCTACAACAAGTGAGATCAATATCACCTTTATCAAACTATATCTAAAGAAAGGTGAGACAATATATTTTGATGATTTTTATTCAATAAGTCTTTTAAAAATGATTTATAATATTATTTCAAAATTTATGATAGATATATTGAAAAATATCATAGATTATGTTATATCAAAGGGAAAAGATGATTGTCATTATGATTGTAGATATTTGATAGTATAATTATTATACAATATTTCATATATTTATTTAGTCCTTGAAAAGGCTAGGTATGCTTGTACGATTGGATTTGTTGAGATTTTTATATGATATTATTTTTAAAGGATTTTTTTAATAATCTTATTAGGAATTGGGGAAAGCTCTCTTAAAGAAAAAAATGGAATACAATATAAAATAAATAGATATATGAGGATATAATACTATATTGTATAAGGGTTGGCATGGGCTACACATAACCCAAGGTTGATTGTATTAAAATATTATATTATATTATATTATATTAGTAGTTGATTCCAAAACGTAGAATTAGAAGATGGATATATAAATAAGAGATATTTTTCATTGTAATAATCATGGAGATCAACCATATGTAATCATATTTTCCAACAAAGTGGCTTATGGGAATTTACCCTCTCTAAGTGGCACTCTGATCTTAGGAAATCTTATGGAGTTATTCCTTCCTTAAGGAGTATAACATGTGTTGCCTTACCTTAAGGGTATTAACTATATTTGTCTCATTGTGTGTATTTTTACTGTGGATAATTATTTGTGGATGGATGATTTGATATTTTTGGATATTGGTCAATGATGTTTATTAAAGAAAATAAAATTTTGTAACAAGTGGTATCACATCAATGATTTTGAAAAAGTGGGAATTCTTTTTGATGGATTGTAAAATTAGGGCAGAATTTGTTTTGGAAAAACTTCTCATCTTTTAGGAGCCACATCTTCATGAAATATTGTCCAATTTTGGTGATTCTTGGATCGTTTTGTGCGAAATGAAGAGCTTTAAAATGAATGGTAATATGAAGGAATCTGAGAGGTATTGAGGGACATATAAGATTTTGAAGTCAATCATTTAGAACAAGATCAATATTCCATAGAATTATTTATCATTTAGATTTAAAATAATTAATCTAATATTTTATCAACTCGTATGATGTGCATAAAACAACTCATATATTCTCTCTATTTTTTTTTAAAGTTGCCCCAAATAGTAGAATATAAAATTTAATAAAGTCTTCTTTGTAAATTTTCATTGATAATAATATTTATTTCAGGATTTGTAATCAAAGGAATATTTAAGACTTAGTGTTTCTTTACATGACCATATATTCATCCACTTAAAATCATATTGAATGGTGATTTTTAATTCCTCAAATATCCTATATCCAATTGTTAGATTAAAAATGGATGATTTTATCATTATACATGAATGAGTACATATAGGGAGAGATTAAGGTTTTAGAAAGGAAACCCTAACCCTAATCCTAATAATAGGCAAGTGTACATTAAACACATTAATATTTTAACATCCCCCTTAATGTGCACTTTCATAAGTACAAAATGCTCATTAATATTTTAATATCCCCCATTAATGATGAAGCTCATCTAGAAGGTGTCGATCTATATCGAAAATACAAATTTATACAATAATGTTGAGCCATCCAAAATTTGTGCTGAAATATACAACATCATCATGCTTTCCTTCAACTCAATAGATAAATATGTGGAGGAGGATAGGAGGGGAATGCAATACTTTGATGTGATTTTCCTTCAACTCAACATGTAAATTTTTGGATGAGGAGAAGAGGGGAATGCAGTGCTTGATCAAAATACTCATGCTCTCCTTCAAATCAACACATAAATTTGTGGATGCAGAGAGGAGGGAAATGCAATGCTTGATGTGGATTTGTGGAGTTTTAGGTTAACCCGAAAATGCACTTCCATATTACAATAAACTTTGAGAACCTAAAAGACATGAAATTGTCTCAAAACTAAGAATGGATACCTCCATTGTGTCTATCTCAACTTTTTTTTTCCAATAACTATATCAAAGACTATAATTAAATACAAATCCAGTCTTGATTTGGGGGAAAACAACAACATACCTTTTCTAGGTATCAAAATATGGTTTCCCATAACGTAGGTGTTGTAGGTGAGTTGTAGAGGAGAGGACAATCCTCCAAGGGAGGTCCCAAGTTTCAAATCTCCACCCTACCAAAAAGCTGAATTGGGTATCCAAAATCCAATTGATAATGTTGATGCGAATAGGGTCAAGTGCGACTACCTGGTGACTTTGACGGTGTAGAACCTCTTGTTTATGGTCTCTCAGACCAAGGTGGCCTCGAAAGGGGTTTTTTGCTTTATATATATATATATATATATGGTTTCCCATATCCCTTTACAATTTGAAAATAAAATATTCTTAGGAATATTTTTCCAAAATAACATATTTAAAAAAATAGGTTTATGTTGTGAATCGACTAGAAGTCAAAAACACTAATAATATACCACATGGTGTTCTCATCCATGACATTTCAGCTGACACATGGTCCCCCTACACTAGCACCTCCAATTGTCACCTAGGGTGGCCCATGCAGGAAGCTAATTAACCACCAAGAGGTGGTCAATCAAGCATATGCACCTCCACATATATAAAGGGTTAAAAGAGCTCTCCCACAAAGAATGTGGGATAAAAGCACAAAATAAAATCACAATGCATGTCATGGATCCTTCTCTAAAACCAATGAAACTTTGGGCCTACAAATTTTAAGCCTTCAAGTTTGAGACTTTATCACTATAAAAGAAAGAATCTAAATGGAATTTTTCCATCCTTTCATCAGTATGGAATGGCCATGAAGTTGCCATAGGTGGATCTCACTGCTATTGGGTATTTTGGAGAATGGTTTCCATCATGGTGTTGAATGCCAAAATGTAAATGGAGTTCCCCAAAATGGGGTTTGGAGAAGGCTCCATTATGTTGTAGTTTCAAGAGTTCACATACGTGTCTAGATTTCCTATCGTGAGCTCAGAGTTTACAAGCTAAAATAGTTTTGTTGAAATTTTTCCATAGATGTTATTTGCTCCCTCTATGTTACTATCCCTATGTATTCTTTCATTATAAATTGAGCCATCTATATCTGTTATGACTCCTATGAATTTGGCTATCGAGATCTATTTTAGATTATCTAAAATTTCAATGAGTTTTAATCATCAAGATTATTTTAAAACTGAGGAAATTGAACATCGTGAATAGTTCCCAAGCATCGATGTCAGGGAGTTCATTAACACCAAGTCCATCCCAGATATGCCATCCATTGACCAAAACCAGGCTGATATATTAATCTATATGGGATGGATCTTAATGCCTATTAGAATATCTATGACAAAGTCTAAATTTTATCATGGCTCTAATTTAAAAATTAAACATGACATTGTAGCAATATAGCCATTGGTTTTCACTATACGTATTGTGTCAGTTGTAATCATGACTGGACCATTAAGGAAATTCATCTACTATATGTGATACATTTGAAATATGGTCTCTTTAGATAACATATACACACCACCTTGGTTAGTATCTCCTCCAACATGGCATAGCCATTTTTTATTTAGCCGAGATGGTTGCTTTTATCTAGCTGACACAAGGTAACAACATTGCACTATCAATGTAGAAAGTCATGCATGTTCAAATTGAGACTGATTAGAGAGCAGGGATTTCTATCAAGGAAATTCCCCCTCATAGGCAAATAACAGACAAATATCACCATTCTAATACCACTTGTTAGAGGTAAAATAAATGATTTGACCATTATACATGAATGAGTACATATAAGGAGAGATTAGGATTTTAGAAAGGAAACCCTAACCCTAACCCTAATAATAGGCAAGTGCACATTAAACACATTAATATTTTAACACTAACTAGGTGAATATCTCCTATCTTTTGATATATTTGTAACCAACTCATCCTTCCATCAAAATACTTGTATATAGAACTATTAAAGAAACTTTTAGATCTCATACAATTATTTATTTATCTGATAACCCTAAACCATATTACTAATTAAATTTAAATATCTAGGTATTAATCACATTATAGACCTTTTAAACACAAATATGTGTAGGCCAATGGTTTTAATTTTGGATACAAAAATACCATGATAAATAGATAACCAAGAATTAAGGTAAAATATCATAGATTTCCTCATTTTTAACCATTTCACTACATATGCCGATCTTATATATTCTTTGACATAATATTTTAACATAACTATTTGATATCATAATGCTAAATTCATGAATTTTCAAATTTACAAGCATACTTCTCACCTCTAGAAACCCTACCACATATAGGAAAGAAACTAAACTTTCCATAATATACTTTCTAAAGAGATTTCTCTTTGAATTTTATCAAATTTGGATGTTAAACCTATTGATAACATTGCAAGTGACATCATATACATTAAAATAGATTATAATTATTGTTATAATTTGAAGTCTTCAATCAATGATCAACAAGTTACCTTTCTAACAATTCAAACAAGATTTTCTTCTTTCTAAACTAGAATTGTGAATATTTTTTATTTTTATTTTATTATGTAAGGGAATACCTAAATATCTTAATGGTAGTTTTTGAACTATAAACCTTAAAATATATATAATAATGCATATTATAAATAAAGGGTGGTAATAACAACAAATTGACATATTTTACTATATTTACCTATGTTTTAATTGTCCTTCCAATGCACTATAGAAATTAATTAAATTAATTACATTTCTTGGAATAGTTGATAAAAATATGATGTAAAATAAGAGTTTTTTTTGAAATAAACTAGAGATAATATTCTAAGAGATCATTTTATTTTATATTCTACTTTTTTCTTTTAAGAGATCTATGTCCAATGCCTAGTAAAAATATTAAAATTATAATGATATAGTGGTTCACCTTAGCATAGCACATGGCATGGTTCAAAAAAATCCAATTGAACAATCTATCGATCAAAATAAAATTATTTAAAGAGAAAATATTTTATTAATTCATATCAAACTTCATTTTTTTCTTTATTTTAAACATATTTAAGATTTGATACTGAGTATATTCATCAAACTCTTTAAATATTTTATTTTGTGAATAAAATAGTACATGCACAATCTATCAAACTTTCCTTTGACACACCATTACATGACCATTAAAAATATATCATGGTTTGGAATCATATACATAGAAAATAAAATTGATTTGGATACTCATTACTCAAAATATCACATTTTAATATAATTGGATTATGATTTGATTATACTTGTAAGAAAATGTTTGGAGAGGTTGTATACCCTATTTGTAATTAAATATCTACCAAAAAAAATATGTCTAATATTTCTCTCACATGAGATATCCCAAGATATGTATTATCCCATGTATATTGAAATATTAGAGGAATAATATTCCAAGGTTACTTATACTGACAAAGGAAGAAACTTCCTTTCATTTAATGTTTCCACCCTTCTTTTCTATCTTGTATATGAAACTATGTTAAATTTTACCTAAGAATGTAAAGTTTATATAATAAGTAATCATTGAATTTGACATGAATACACTAAGATCCTTTTAGCATCCATATTGAAGAATAAGTATATTTAAAAAATTTATACTAATGATTCCAAATTTTAACACAATTGATTGTTGATTCTAGCAATATTTATTTCATATACAATCGTTGTATGAAGTTGTAGTAAATTGTGAAAGCTCTCATATAAAAAACTACCAAATAAATTTCCATCTTCTAAAAATTTTTTATTTTCATTTTAATCATTATCTATTTTTTATATTATAATATGTTTGAGATTATAAAAATTTGTTTGATAACTCTATTTTAGGGATGTTTTCCATAATTTGAATATTTCAAGATGCCATGTTCATAATTATTTTACATCAATCATCTAGTATTAGCCCTACTTCTTATAAGTATTTGTGATATTTTAATCTTTCCATATTAATATCTCTTTGTATTTCCTATTTATTTGATCTTATGGATATTCCTCTCTTTTTTCATTTCCATCCAAATTTTCAACCTCTTCAATATCTTCTTCTATGTTATAGATAGTTCAAGATTTGATTTTTCATCTATAGGTTTATGTTTCCCTACAAAACCTAAGGTGCAAGAAAATTTATCAAAGATATTTTTTATCTTAAGTTAATATGGAACCCTAAAATATAAGCATTATTCTCTAGTTCACTTTTTTATTATTCTGACTCTAAATTACACACCAACTTCATTTAGTATTTATTTTATTGTTATGTTCTATCATTTAAGAAAATAAAGATGACTAACCTAGATAAATTTTAAACTATATATAACTTCTTGCACCTTTTTCATTAAAACATTTGACTTTGAATATTTATACCTCTTATTTATTTTTAAATTTGAACTCCCATGCAATAATTTTTCATCTTATACATCCTTCTTGGTTTTCTTCTAATGTTAAATACATATAAACCATGATAACCTTTGTCATATTATTAGGTAAAGTGTATTTTTTTATCACTCTTTTAGAAGTACGAAAATATTGATATGACCTAGTATAATATACCCCTTTGTTATTTATGTTCATATCATGATAAGAACCTTTTACCTATTTTTTGACCATTTTATTTTAAAATGTATTACCATCTATTTAGTATCACTGTACATGTAGCAATGTAATACAAATTTTTCATAATATACTTATTGAACCAATTGTCCTAATACAAATTTGATCATGGTGGATTTGAAATATCAATGGAAATATATATTTGCATATACATAAGTAGATTTTACCTCAATGGAGTCCATGCATTTTATATGGACTCTATTATAATATTTTCCAAGATTTTTCAAATGCTCCTTGTTAAGAAACTAATACAAAATTCTAAAATCCTTGAATCAAACTAGAACACTGCCAAGAACATTTTCATATATAATATTTTTTCTCTATGGTCATAAATACAATTCATCCTTTCCCATAAACCATAGAATACCACTTCTTATATTACCCTTCAAATTTTAATGAGAAAAAATGATGTAAATTTTTTTTCAAAGTCATTGAATACAATTAATTTACTCTAATCATTTTTAACAAATTTAAATATTTTTAAGACTAAGTTGTAGTACATTGAACTGATATATCAACATTTTAATTTAAAAAAAAGTATGAAACTCAATCATTCATTTTAAATAATCACTTTTATTGATCCACTTCTTTCTCATTAGGTTTTTCCATGTATTTCATATGGCTTTTCTCCTTGATCATTATAAAATTATGTCATAGGATTAAAATATTCATTAAGGATTATATAATTATATATAATTATAATTATACTTGCTACACAACTTTTATTCATGAGTACTTCACTTGTTGTTTTTCTTCTAATATCTAATAAAAAAATATAAGATATCTAATGGAAAAATATAAGATGCCAATTATCTGCTTATAAATTAGTCATGGATTTTGTCATTCATAATTTTTTAAGTTATAATTTAGTATTAAGCTTTTGTTAATAAGTTTGTCTTATCTTAAATTAAATAGTTTATGTTTATGTAATAAATAATAAATATAATTTATCACTTAAAATTTAGTAAATATGGCTCTTCTTCAAGAGGACTAAGGTTCAAACTAGGATGTGTGTGGGTGTGTGTTAGTCCCCTATTGATAAGATTAGTTATTAGCCTTAAGAATAATAATGGATGGGATAGGAATGCTTAGCCCTAAAATTCATAAAGGTTTCTCACACTATCCAAATCCAAAAATAAAACCCATGGGGACAAAACACAGTTACTAATTTGGTAGGAGGTCCAAAATTCAAACCATGGTGTGTGGCTATGTGTTAATCCTCTATTGTTAAGTTTGGATCTTAAAATTAAGGGGATCATGGCTAGGATGGGAATGTTCATCCTTAAAATTCATAGGGGTTTGTCACACTAACCAAATAAAAAGGAAAAAATATATATTTTAATTAATTTATTAAAAAAAAAATAGATTTGATTAGGGAAAGAAACCTCTATGATTGATGCTTAGGTTTGGGCATCTCCATCCCACAATGAAATTATGATGGTGTGGCACACCCATGTGGTTAGGGCTTTGAGCTTTATTTTGGGAGAACTAGATTCAAACCACATTAAATCTACATGTAAACTTGTGTAAAAAACAATTCCACTAACCTTAATATAAAAAAATAATTAATTCATTAAAAAAAATAATAATAATCTAATATAAAACTTATGATATAATATTATATTCCCAAAAATCCAAAAATATCATTAAATAAAACAATCTCACTCAATTCAACTAAATTGACTACGTTGTTTTCAGGTCGTTAACTCCCAAGCATTTCAAGGGTTTAAATGTTGAACCATGGATACTTGAAAATATGCTTTGTAATCTCTAAATATCTCCTATGTTGGAATTCCATTTCACTTTCATACTTATTCTTCTACTTATTTATATTTATATCAAATCTCGAAAGTGAAAATAAAAAATAAAATGAAATTTATATTCGAGGCAAGTACCACAAAACAAAATCCCTATTCATTTAGGGAACATGCACAACATCTGTGTCATGCTACATCATTTATTCGTCTATAGGTAAACATAGTGTAGACAACAAAAAAACACCATTCCGATTATGTGACAACAAGCACCGATCACATTGACACACATAGCCCCTAGGGCAGCCCCCAGAGGTTAAACAGTGGTCCTAACTACTACCAATAGCAGTTTGGAAGGTCAAGAGTCAATTTGTTGAGCAAGGTGCAGCAAAAGCATTGCAAAAGTATTGTCATTGTTGTCAACACAGACAGATTGATGCAGTTGATGCAGTTCAGAGGTCAGTCAGAACAAGTACAGTGAATTTCCAAGAAGAAAGAAGTGGCCCAGATTCAGAAATTTGCAAAAAAAGACAAGTAAGAAAACTGTCGCGATATCGCGACATGTTTTCTGTCGCGATTTCATGACAAAACGAGGAGAGAGAAGGCGCAGCCGAAAATGTCACGATTTCATGACAAAAATGAGGAGAGAGAAGGCGCAGCCAAAAATGTCATGATTTCATGACAAAAATGAGGAGAGAGAAGGCACAGCCAAAAATGTCACGATTTCGTGACATATCGGAGGAGAGAGAAAAAGCTAGAGAAACTGTCGCGATTTCGCGACATGCTGGAAGGAAAGAAGCAAAGTTGAAAAACTATCGTGATTTCGTGACATGTTTGGGGTAAAGGCGCCAAGGATGAAAAGTGTCACGATTTCGTGACAAGTTCGGTGAAGAAGCGCCAAGGATGAAAAGTGTCACGATTTCACGACAGGTTCGGAGTAGAAGCAATAAGGCAAAAAAGTGTAGCGATTTCGCTACATGTCGGAGTTTCGCTGGCAGAAGCAAAGAAAAGCGCTAAGTCAAAAAGTTGTAGCGATTTCGCTACATGTCGGAGTTTCACTGGCAGAAGCGAAGAAAAGTGCTAAGTCAAAAAGTTGTAGCGATTTCGCTACATGTCGGAGTTTCGCTGGCAGAAGCAAAGAAAAGTGCTAAGTCAAAAAGTTGTAGCGATTTCGCTACATGTTGAAGTTTCACGAACCAAAGCAAGGCTGGAAGTGCAAGGCAAAAAGGTGTAGCGATTTCGCTACATGTAGGACTTTCGTGGGCTGAAGCAGAGAAGAAGCACTAAGTGAAAAAGTTGTAGCGATTTCGCTACATGTTAGATTTTCAATGGTCGAAGCAAAGGAAAGTGCAAAGTCAAAAAGGTGTAGCGATTTCGCTACATGTCTTGATTTCGCTAGTGCATGAAGAGAGAATTGTACGGATGCGAAAGATGTCACGATTTCGTGACATGTTGCATTTTTGCGGGCGAAAGGCAAAGAACGGGTCTAAGGCAGAAAAGCGTCATGATTTCGCGACATGTTCCGATTTCGCTAAGGCATGCGGAGAAAAGTGTATGGTAGCGAAATGTGTCACGATTTCGTGACGTGTTCCATTTTTGGGTGCAAGCGAAGTAGAGTGCAGGAAAGCAAAAAGTGTCACGATTTCATGACATGTCCCGTTTTCGTAGGAAAGTGATGACAAAGAGCTCGGTGAGCAAATGTGTCATGATTTCGTGACATGTCCCGTTTTTGTGGGTAGGAGACAAAAA
Source organism: Wollemia nobilis (assembly GCA_028583015.1). Classification (NCBI taxonomy): domain Eukaryota; kingdom Viridiplantae; phylum Streptophyta; class Pinopsida; order Araucariales; family Araucariaceae; genus Wollemia; species Wollemia nobilis. The sequence continues at coordinate 3,333,855 of JAQPPZ010017000.1, read as the reverse complement.
GAGCTGGAGGCAAAAAATGCGTCGTGATTTCGTGACATGTTCTATTTTCACGGGTGCATGCTGAGACAAGGACTAGGAGGCGAAAAATGTCGTGATATCGTGACAGGTCAGGTTTTCATGGTCAATTGTCCAGAAAAGTTCAAATGGGCAAAAATGTCATGATATCATGACAGGTAATAGTTTGGCGGGTAAAAGCCGAAGAAGCATGCACAGTGACAGGTGTCGAAAAAGCGCAAAGGAAAATCATGCAGCCAGTTACGTAAGAGTTAACTGGAGTCAGATCTGCAGTTACACAGTGACAGGTGTTGGGGAAAGCATAGAGGAAATTCATGCAGCCAACCATGTAAGAGTTAACTGGAGTTACAAGGTGGCAGTTACAAGAATAGTCCATTAAAGATAGAATAGCTATTACAGGGGTGGATACCGAGAATCACGATTATAGAGAAATTCATTAATAGGTTGCGTATATCAAGAAATCACAGTCACGTGCAGAAGTAAAAGGTAGCACAAAATTCAAAAGAGAAGAAAGAAGAATAACAGAGCACCGAGATACGCAAAAAGGCTGTCAGGATACGTAGAAAAAGGCTATCAAAAAAGGCTATCAGAATGTGCAGAGAAGAATGTCAGAATAAGTCAAAAAGAAAGCGGCTAAAAGACAGAGCACGTCAGAGAGGGTTTGACAGATTGAACGGAGCTGAGAATGCATGAAAAATTGGAGGGAAAATTAGAGCCATTTCAAAAAGAGTCGTTCGAGGAAATCAAGTATAAAGAATCGAACAGGCGTAGTAAGTGAGGTTACTGCAACCGTGTTTTATCTTGAAAAACCAAAAAGCGTGGTTGGGTAAGAGTGTTGTATGAATAACAGCTACAGAACTGAAACCTGTATATTATTCTTGAAAAATCAAAAGAGAGGTTTTAGATTGTAATAGAAGATATTGAGTTTCTAACAATTCTCTTTATGCTTCTATGAGATTGATTTGAATGAGCAATAGACCAGTGAGGGTCTTGTAAAAGAGAAGGCATTTTTATGTCAAACTATTATTCAAAATAAAAATCCAAGTTGGTGCTTGGTAAAAGGGGTTGGTGCTCCTATCTGTTGTAGCAGATAAATCAGGGGTTGGTGCTCCTTCCAGTGGGTGCTGGTAAACTATTTGTAAAGATTGAATCCTTGCAAAGGCTGGATTTGGATCGGAGTCCAAACAGTCAATTTTTGAGGAGTAGCCAAATCGGTGAACCTCGTTAAATCTTGTGTTGTGTGATGCTCTTGTGTTATACTTGCTATATCTATTTTTAAGCTTGCATTTTTAAGCTTTAAAAGTTGCAGATTCAAATTTTTAAATAGTTACACCGATTCACCCCCCTCTCGGTGTCATTGTGAGAATATCAATTGGTATCGAGCAAGGTACACTGAACAAGCTTAATCAGCTAAGGTGATCTTGGAAGATACACAATGGCCGGTGGTGAAGGATTTTCTTCCAACAAAGCTCCTTTGTTCGATGGAACAAATTACTCTTTCTGGAGACTCAGGATGCAGACATATCTGTGTGCATTGGGATATGACATTTGGGAATCTGTTGAAAATGGATACACAATACCCTCTACTCCTCCATCAGATGCGGCTGAGAAGAAAAAGTTTGAGAACAACTCTAAAGCTAAGAATGCTATTATGTGTGGGTTAGTAGACAGTGAATTGATAAGGATCATGAGCTATAAATCGGCAAAAGACATATGGGACAAACTACAGAGCATTCATGAAGGAGATGGCAAGATCAAGGAAGCCAAGCTGCAAACACATCGAGCCCAGTTCGAAGCATTAAAGATGAATGATGATGAGAACATAGAGGCCTATATGCTGAGAGTAAATGGAATCATAAATGCTATTAGAGGACTCGATGAGGAAATAGAAGATGCAGTTGTTGTGAAAAAGGTACTAAGAACTCTCCATAAAAGATTTGATGCTAAAGTTTCTGCCATAGAAGAAGCTAAAGATTTAAATTTTTTTAGTATGGATGAAATGCATGGTTCTTTAACAAGCATATGAAATGAGAATAGGACAAACTAAGCCCTCGGACAGAGAAGCGGCTTTTCAAGCACGGAAAAATATAAGAGCTAAACAAGAATCCGAGGAAGAAGAATCTACAGATGAAACTGAAGCAAACTTTGTTAGGAAACTAATAAAGGGAAAAGGAAAGTACAGAGGTAAGCTACCGTTCAAGTGCTTCAACTATGGAGGCATCGGGCACTTTGCAACAAAATGCCCAATGAATGAGAAAAACAAAAGTGATGAAGGGACACACCAAGAAAGAAGTGTCTGGAAGAAGAAACCACATTTTAGAAAGAGGAACTTCAAGAAGAAAAGTTTCATTTCCAAGAATGTTGACTCTTCTGAAGACAGCTCCAGTGAGGACTCTGAAGAAGAAACTGGTGAAGCCTTGTTCATGGCTTTTGAAGAAGAAAGAACAGAGGAAACCCAGGAGTGTGATGAAAAATTAGAGGATGAGGCTGAGGTAGATCTGGAAGGTGAGTTGGTTGCTGCACTTGAAGAGTTAAGTGCAGAAAGGAAAAAGAATAAAAATATTTCAAGAAAATTTGAGGATGCCAACGAATTAATAATCAGTTTGAAAGTACAGACTGAAGAATTTAAGAAAAAGTCTAAAGATTTTGAAGCACAGCTAACCGTGAAAATAGATGAGTGCAATAAGCTAGAAGAAGACATAGTTAGATTAAGGATGCAGCTAGAAGAGATGAATCGGAAATTGAATTGTCATCATAAATTTGAAGACAGTTCTACGAAGCTGAATAAAATGTTAAATAATCAAAGGCCTACAGGCATCAAATTTGGTTTGGGCTTTGATGAAGGAGAATCCTCAAAGGATTCAAAGGCTATAACTATAGAACCAATAAAGAATAAAGATAAGATCCGGGTTGATCAAGAAAAATCGTATCATGCAAAAGAAAACCATAAGGCCAAGCATGAAAGAAGTACTGCCAATGATGGATTCACCAAAGTCACATATCAAAGAAGAAGAAGACCCATGGCTCCAACTACAACATGGCAACAACCATTACCCAGGTACACTCGTTCCTTTTTTGGTTATTGTTTTAAATGCAATGCATATGGTCATAAAATTTCAAATTGTAGATATAATGTAGAACAAAGGAATTTCACTAGTAGAAATATTTTTTCACCTTTGATAGATTATGCTGTAGAATGTTATAACTGTCATAACTTCGGACATATTGCAAGAAATTGTCGTAGCTCTTTTGCAGGAAATAAATACCAGGGAAGAAAGTTTCAACCAACTGGATTGAAACAAAACAAAAAATTTCTCGAAAAATAGGCACAAGCCAATGAAAGGGAGAAGGCAAAACAAGTGACCAGATCTGCTGTCAAATCACAGTGGAAAGAAAAGGAACAACCTAAGAAAGATAAGGAATCCTTGATCGTTCAAACAGCTCTCAAAGCCCAGAACAAATCTGCACCATGGATTCTGGATAGTGGATGCTCCAGTCATATGACCGGAGACAAACAGAAGTTTGATAAGTTACAGACTTACGAAGGTGGTTCTATAAAATTTGGAAACAATGATGGAGCCAAGATAGTGGGTAAAGGATCAGTTAAGTTAAGTGACGAAAAAATCAACTCTAAAGAAGTCCTTTTTGTGGTGGGTCTGAAGCATAACTTACTGAGTGTAAGTCAAATTTGTGACAGAGGTCATGAAGTAATTTTCAAGAAGCAGGGCTGTGAAGTAAGAAAGACAAAAAATGGGAAGTTGATAGCTACCGGACTGAGAACTTCTGGAAATCTGTATACTCTCTCAGAGACTTCAGAAGGAGCTTGCTTGGTTGGACAGGAAGAAGAAAATTGGTTGTGGCACAAGAGACTCGGTCACATAAGCTTTGATAATCTGGTAAAGATCAGCTCAAAAAGGGCAGTAAGAGACATACCCACTATTGGTAAACCTTCAAATAGCATTTGTGAGTCATGCCAAAAGGGGAAGCAAACCAGAGCCACATTCAAAGCAAAAGAGTACTTCACGAGCAAGCCGTTAGAACTAATACACACTGATTTATGTGGACCCATGAGAACAGAAAGTATAAATGGATACAAATATTTTATGCTGTGTATAGATGACTATTCCAGAATGACATGGGTACTATTTCTGAAACTTAAATCAGAAGCCTTTGAGATGTTCAAAACTTTCAAAAATCTTGTTGAGAATCAATCAGGAAAAAGAATTAAATGTTTAAGATCAGATAGAGGAGGAGAATTTATTTCAGATGAGTTTGCAGAATACTATGAAAAACATGGGATTAGAAGACAGTTTTCAGCAGCAAGAACACCTCAACAGAATGGAGTAGTAGAAAGAAAGAACAGAACTATGCAGGAAATGGCACGGACCATGTTGACAGAGAGCAGAATTGTTGACAGGTTTTGGAAAGAGGCAGTTCATACTGCAGTTTACATCCAGAATAGGTGCATGTTGAGGCCGCATGAAAGCAAAACACCTTATGAACTGTGGTTTGGCAAAAAGGCTACAGCAAAATACTTCAAAGTGTTCGGCAGCAAGTGTTACATTAAACGAACTGAAGACAATCTTGGCAAGTTTGAAGATAGAGCTGATGAAGGAATTTTTCTTGGTTACTCAACAAAAAGCAAAGCCTACACATGCTACAACAAAAGACTAAAGAAAATTGTGGAGAGTGCGGATGTTAAGGTTGATGAAGGTAGGAAACAAGAAATCAGCCATAATGAAAACTACCCGACTTATGAAGAATTTATTGAAGAGGATGAAGATCAAGAAAAAGAAGAGAGACAGAAATCAGATTCAGATGATTTAGAAATAGAAGAAAATAGGAAATTCAAAACAGGAAACTGGCAGAAAAATCATCCCAGAGAGCAGATTATTGGGGACCCCACAGTTGGTATTCAAACAAGAAGAAGAGTAGTAAACAACTACTCTCTGTTATCTAGCATTGAGCCCAAAAATATTATTGAAGCAAGCACAGATGAAAGCTGGATGGAGGCAGTAAATGAAGAACTAGATCAAATTGAGAAAAACAAAACCTGGGAATTAGTACCAAGGCCTAAAAATAAAAACATAATCGGTACTAAATGGATATTTCGAAACAAACTGAATGAAGACGGAAAGGTTGTAAGGAATAAAGCAAGGTTGGTCTGTAAAGGATATGCTCAAGTTGAAGGGATTGACTTTGAAGAAACTTTTGCACCAGGTGGCCAGACTTGAAGCAATCAGACTATTTTTGGCTTTAGCAGTTCACAGAAATTTCAAAGTTTATCAGATGGATGTGAAATCAGCCTTTCTAAATGGAAATCTTGAAGAAGAAGTTTATATTGAACAGCCTGATGGTTTTCAACTCTGTGATAATCCTAACTTTGTTTGCAAGCTGAAGAAAGCATTGTATGGCTTGAAACAAGCACCTAGAGCTTGGTATGCAAGATTGGACAGCTATCTCACTAAGCAAGGATTCAAGAAAGGTATGGTGGATAGCAATTTATATATCAAAACCGAGAATGGCAATTTCATTGTCCTTGTTGTTTATGTAGATGATATAATATTTGGGAGCAACAATGATGAATCATGCAAAGACATAGCAAATAAAATGCAGAAAGAATTTGAAATGTCTATGATTGGTGAACTTTCATATTTCCTCGGACTGCAAGTTAATCAAACTGAAAAGGGGATTTTTATTTCTCAAATTAAATATGTGAAAGAAATGCTGAAAAAGTTCACAATGGAGGATAGTAAGCCTGTTAGCACTCCCATGACAACAGGCTGCAAGTTGAGCAAGGATGACAAATCTCCAGATGTTGATCAAACAATGTACGGATCTATGATTGGGAGCTCGCTGTATTTGATGACCACCGGACCGGGATATCTTACAAGCGGTTTGCATGGTTGCAAGATTTCAGGCTAGTCCCAAAGAGACTCATGTGACAGCTATGAAAAGGATTTTTAGGTACCTCAAGGGTACTATGGAGTATGGGCTATGGTATCCAAAAGGAAAAGACTTCACTCTTTTTGCATATTCTGATGCAGATTGGGCAGGATGTATTGATGACAGAAAGAGTACCAGTGGAGGAGCATTTTATCTTGGAGAAAAGCTGGTAGCATGGCACAACAAGAAACAAGAATCAGTCTCTCTATCCACAGCAGAGGCAGAATACATTGCAGCAACAACATGCCGTACACAGATATTATGGATGAGACAAACATTGAAAGATCTTGGTATTCACTTCAATGAGCCAATTTTAGTTAAATGTGATAACACTAGTGCAATCAACATCTCAAAGAATCCGGTTATGCATTCCCGCACCAAACATATTGCAATCCGAGTATCACTTTTTGAAAGATAAAGTTGCAGAAGAAGAGGTCAAATTGGAGTTTGTTCCAACCACAGAGCAAGTAGCAGATATATTCACAAAACCATTGCCCAAGGAAGTTTTTGAGTACCTTCGGAATAAGTTGGGAGTAGTCACACTACCCAAGCACTGACTAGCTATGGGGAACACATTCTCAGGGGGAGCATTAAAATTCATTTATGCCTGAGAATGTTGTGCATAGACTCGGGGGAGTCTGCAGACAGCCCTTTGGTATTATTGGCAAAGGGGGAGAATTACTACAGGAAATTGAATTTACAAGGAATTGCACATGTGTTGCCAACAATTCCAAAGGGGGAGATTGTTGAGCAAGGTGCAGCAAAAGCATTGCAAAAGTATTGTCATTGTTGTCAACACAGATAGATTGATGCAGTTGATGCAGTTCAGAGGTCAGTCAGAACAAGTACAGTGAATTTCCAAGAAGAAAGAAGTGGCCCAGATTCAAAAATTTGCAGAAAAAGACAAGTAAGAAAACTGTCGCGATATCGCGACATGTTTTCTGTCGCGATTTCGCGACAAAACTGAGGAGAGAGAAGGCGCAGCTGAAAATGTCACGATTTCACGACAAAACTGAGGAGAGAGAAGACAGCTAGAAATGTCATGATTTCATGACAAAAATGAGGAGAGAGAAGGCGCAACCAAAAATGTCATGATTTCGCGACATATCGGAGGAGAGAGAAAAAGCTAGAGAAACTGTCACGATTTCGCGACATGCTGGAAGGAAAGAAGCAAAGTTGAAAAACTGTCACGATTTCGTGACATGTTTCGAGTAAAGGCACAGGCAATGAAAAGTGTCACGATTTCACGACAAGTTCGGTGAAGAAGCGCCAAGGATGAAAAGTGTCACGATTTCACGACAGGTTCGAAGTAGAAAGGCTAAGTCAAAAAGTTGTAGCGATTTCGCTACATGTCGGAGTTTCGCTGGTAGAAGCGAAGAAAAGCGCTAAGTCAAAAAGTTGTAGCGATTTCGCTACATGTCGGAGTTTCGCTGGCAGAAGCAAAGAAAAGCGCTAAGTCAAAAAGTTGTAGCGATTTCGCTACATGTTGAAGTTTCGCGAACCAAAGCAAGGCTGGAAGTGCAAGGCAAAAAGGTGTAGCGATTTCGCTACATGTAGGACTTTCACGGGCTGAAGCAGAGAAGAAGCACTAAGTGAAAAAGTTGTAGCGATTTCGCTACATGTTAGATTTTCGCTGGTCGAAGCAAAGGAAAGTGCAAAGTCAAAAAGGTGTAGCGATTTCGCTACATGTCTTGATTTCGCTAGTGCATGAAGAGAGAATTGTACGGATGCGAAAGATGTCACGATTTCGTGACATGTTGCATTTTCGTGGGCGAAATGCAAAGAACAGCGCTAAGGCAAAAAAGCGTCGCGATTTCGTGACATGTTTCGATTTCGTTGAGGCATGCAGAGAAAAGTCTATGGCAGTGAAAAGTGTCACGATTTCGCGACATGTTCCGATTTCGCTGAGGCATGCGGAGAAAATACTATGGCAGTGAAAAGCGTCATGATTTTGTGACATGTTTCGATTTCGCTAAGGCATGCGGAGAAAAGTGTATGACAGTGAAATGTGTCACGATTTCGTGACATGTTCCATTTTTGCGGGTGCAAGCGAAGTAGAGTGCAGGAAAGCAAAAAGTGTCACGATTTTGTGACATGTCCCATTTTCACGGGCAAGTGACGACAAAGAGCTCGATGCAGCAAATGTGTCACGATTTCGTGACATGTCTCATTTTCATGGGTAGGAGACAGAAAAGAGCTGGAGGCAGCAAATGCGTCGCGATTTCGTGACATGTTCTATTTTTGCGGGTGCATGCCGAGATAAGGACTAGGAGGCGAAAAACGTCGCGATATCGTGACAGGTCAGGTTTTCGCGGTCAACTATCCATGAAAAGAGTCAAATGGGCAGAAATGTCATGATATCGCGATAGGTAATAGTTTGGCGGGTAAAAGCCGAAGAAGCATGCACAGTGACAGGTGTCGAAAAAGCGCAAAGGAAAATCATGCAGCCAGTTACGTAAGAGTTAACTGGAGTCAGATCTATAGTTACACAGTGACAGGTGTTGGGAAAGCATAGAGGAAATTCATGCAGCCAACCATGTAAAAGCTAACTGGAGTTACAAGGTGGCAGTTACAAGAACAGTCCATTAAAGTTAGAACAGCTGTTACAGGGGTGGATATCGAGAATCACGATTATAGAGAAATTCATTAACAGGTTGCGTATATCAAGAAATCATAGTCACGCACAGAAGTAAAAGGTAGCACATAATTCAAAAGAGAAGAAAGAAGAATAACAGAGCGTCGAGATACGCAAAAAGGCTGTCAGGATACGCAAAAAAAGGCTATCAAAAAAGGCTGTCAGAATGTGTAGAGAAGAATGTCAGAATAAGTCAGAAAGAAAGCGGCTAAAAGATAGAGCGCGTCAGAGAGGGTTTGACAGATTGAACGTAGCTGAGAATGCATGAAAAATTGGAGGGAAAATTAGAGCCATTTCAAAAAGAGTCGTTCGAGGAAATCAAGTATAAAGAATCGAACAGGCACAGTAAGTGAGGTTACTGCAACCGTGTTTTATCTTGAAAAACCAAAAAGTGTGGTTGGGTAAGAGTGTTGTATGAATAACAGCTACAGAACTGAAACCTGTATATTATTCTTGAAAAATCAAAAGAGAGGTTTTAGATTGTAATAGAAGATATTGAGTTTCTAACAATTCTCTTTATGCTTCTATGAGATTGATTTGAATGAGCAATAGACCAGTGAGGGTCTTGTAAAAGAGAAGGCATTTTTATGTCAAACTATTATTCAAAATAAAAATCCAAGTTGGTGCTTGGTAAAAGGGGTTGGTGCTCCTATCTATTGTAGTAGATAAATCAGGGGTTGGTGCTCCTTCCAGTGGGTGCTGGTAAACTATTTGTAAAGATTGAATCCTTGCAAAGGCTGGATTTGGATCGGAGTCCAAACAGTCAATTTTTGAGGAGTAGCCAAATCGGTGAACCTCGTTAAATCTTGTGTTGTGTGATGCTCTTGTGTTATTCTTGCTATATCTATTTTTAAGCTTGCATTTTTAAGCATTAAAAGTTGCAGATTCAAATTTTTAAATAGTTACACTGATTCACCCCCCCTCTCAGTGTCATTGTGATAATATCACAATTTTGGCACCTTTTGGCACTTTGCTCCATACTCGCCCCACCATGGGATGAATACCAACTGGTATTTTCTCCTCCCAGGGATGAATAGCAGTATTCACCCTAGGGTGAGGCGAATAGCAGGTTTGACTGGCAAAAAGTCAAACCTCGATAGGTCTGCTAGTTAACTGCAACTTCAAGACATGAAATTACAAGGAACGACTTCAAATAAAGAAGAGAGACTTCAATCATGCATGTATTTATTTTAGATACCTCATGCAAGGAGACTCTAAATTAGGGAATAATATTTTCTCTCAAAATAGGACAATCAACTCAAGTGGCGCCCTCGCATGCACATTCAAAAAAAGATACCCTAGGTCTATAAATTGGTGAGTCTTCTCACCCAAAAGGATATACAGAGAGGATATTTTGGAGCAATGAAGTGCTGCTAGAATATATCCTCACCCATTGTTTGTGTTTTCACATCCTTGATCTCTCTTTTGGAGGGAGGTTATTGGGTGATTATTGGAGGCGCATTCTAGACCCAAACCTAAAAATTTGGCCACAATATTCTACAAAATTTGTCGACAACACCCCATAAGAAGTTTTGGACCCATCCCAAGTGGATTTTTTATGAAAAAGAGTCCCAAACGACGGGCATCATACCCCCGGGTGCCGCCCAAGCTGTCTCAGCCCTAATCGCCCCACCCCGGAGTGATTAGAAATCTGTGATATATTTATCTGATTTTTATTTTTCATATTATTCTAGGTTATTTAAATACGTTGTAGTTTAAATTTCACTTCATTCTAAGAAATTTTCACCATGTTTTTATCATTTCTCGCCTTTACTAACTTGTAGATGGCACCATCAAAATCTAGGTGATAGAGGCCAAATTGTAGAAGTATGACCTTCTAGGTCTTCCCAAAATACCCCCAATTAGCTAACACCAACTTTGTAGGTCATTTGGATCTTCCTAGATAGGACATTGAAGAGGGTTCTTTCTGATAATTTATTACAGGTTTATTCATCTCGCCCCAGAGCGAATACAAATTTGTGAGGAATTTCTCGACTATTCCTTTTGCTTTGGCTTCCTAATAAGGTTTTATTGCTTCTTTAAAAATTTTAGGTCATTCTGAGGTTATTTGGTCATCGTTTTAATATTTTCATGCATACACTAATAGTAAGCCTTGGGAAACACATGTTATATTCTATCTGCAGGTGCTACTAATATTGTATGTTTCCTTGACAAGCAAAAACAGGTCTTTGAAATCAGAGGAGTAGTAAGGAGTCAACACTCATATACATAAGTGGTGGCGATGTTTTGGTCTGCCCATATTACATGTGGGCACGCTAAAGAAGGATTAATATCCATGGATGTGATAAGAAACATATTTAATGCTCCTATACCCTAAAAGGGAAGGAGACATATTGTAACATGAATTTAAAAGCATATCAATAAAGAGGACCCTATTCCCTATCACTTTTATCTTGTGTCGATTCATTGATGTTCTTTCCTTTCATGCATCTTTCAATATATAGGCTTTTAGCATTAAGTTTGGTTCTATACACATTGTACTTGGCATTTCCTTTTTTATTTTCGTATCCTCATGCTTTTAGTGGAGATCACGGTGGGACATCTGTACCTTGATTTTTAAGATTAACTTTCTGATCAATGTTGCTTGTTTTTTCTTACAGGTACCAAGTTTTCAAATGCTAGACTGTTGTTTGTTTCAGTCTGTGACGAGTACATAGCTAGAATTCATCTTATCCAGGGACGAATAGGAATTTGTCCTACCCTGGAATGAATGTAGATATGTTATTCATCTCACCCCAGGACGAATAGCTCTTTGTACAATTTTAGGGCAAAAATTCAGAGACATCCGATTTGGGCAGAGAAGAGGTAGAGGTCTTAAACACCTTCTATCAATTCTTTGCTTTCTGCTCTCTAGTTATTTGCTTGCATAGGAAAGTTTGAATGCTTGTTTGCTTCATTTATGCAACTTAAAAATAACCCCACACACCACGTGGTAATTTGAAACAACAAGGAGTTGATCGTAAAACCCCAACCCTTGAGCAAGACCAACGGTGGATTTCATCATCACCTTGGCTTGAGATACTGCATACATAACCCTGATCGTGACTATTGCTAGACATAATTCCTGACGAAATCTGACCAAGTGTAGCTGGGGTGATTCTCAATGCATGAGGATAAGTCTTCTATGGTAGGTGTCATAAATAGAGCGATTCCCCTTTTGTACCGCCTACATTCCATGTACCATCCGCTCTCACATACCAATAGTTTCCCTCACGTAACGACGGGTATATAGAGAGGTTGGTATATCGGCTTGGAAATGGTATATCGAAGGGGCGACCATTTTTGGCAGTCACAAGAGCCATCATATTGCATTTAAATGTTCTTTACAAAAGCTTTCAAAACAAAATCAAAACACACTAAAACCAGATTTAGGGCACACTTTTAATCTATAAACAAGATAACCATTGCTTTGATTGTGTGTTTCCTTTCTATTTAGTGTAGCATAAGAAATACTAAAAGAAGATAAAAATATACACATCTTTAGGTAAGCATCACCATGGTGTACACCTGTAGCCCAGCCCAAACATGGGCAAGCATCTCAAAAAGTGTACAAAGAGGGACAAGTCACCTCTGATATAGTCCTGAGGACTTGGTCATCCTGCATTGGTGGCCTGACACACACGATAGTCCATATCATGCCATCACAGAACATGACTATAGAGACACCTCTTTGAGAGGCACCCCCACTCAGCATAGATCCTTTCAAGAGGAGAACCTACATGTGGCACTCAACATAGATAGGAGGCCTCCATTAGACGCTCAATATGAGTGGCCTAGTGATGAAGTGCTAGAGCAACATAGGGTCCATAAGGAGGGGCCACATGATTTCATCATCCCTCCTATACCTCGTATTGTTGTTAGAAACATTAGACCAAATCTAGAGTATCAGGCTCTCTAGACAGGGTAAGACAATTTTGCCTGCACCTTGCATGCATATGAAAGGGAGTACGAGGAAGACCACCACGTTCTTCAAGAGCAGTACACAATGCAGGAGCGATGCACCTCCGCACCTGCTATGTATCAGGATCATCCATTGAGGCCAAAGCCTTGGGTTAATGCAGCTAACCTCGACAGAGGAAAGCAACCCATAGGGGTATCGGATCACCACGACCAAGATAGACATGTAGGAGAGGCATCTAGGCTTCCTAAACATGAGACGATGAAACAAAGTGACTTGGAATTTTCTAGACATGCCACCCACCAAGCACAAATCATGCAACTTAGGCAAGATCAACATCAGTTAGAGCATCTGTATTGCCTTAACAAAGAGTGCATTTAGCGTTAGACAGCCGAATTGCTTCATAACAATTTGCCTGAGAAGGTCCCAACCCCTCACATGAATAAAGTAGAAGTGTATGAGAGGCATAACCCCTTAGTGCGAGACAGGTCCCCGTGACCTTACCAAGTGCTACCTCCGAGGCCTCCTAGACTTGAGTGGGAGGCCACTCCTAGGAACAATGATGGGCACCCTCCGCGGGCACCCACACATGTGTATAGGTATCTACCAGGCACTCATCAAGAAGCCTATGAGGAGTATGAACAAGAAGAAGAGTGGGATAAAATGCCCTACCAAGGAAGAGGGGGTGTTATCCAGCTACCCCTCCATAGGCCTCAAGTTCCCCGCAACCACAACAGGAGCAAACCAAGGAGGAAGAAATTAAATCTTTCGATGCATATAAAGCATTGCTAGAGCGCTTGGAGTCTATGGAGACCAAGACTTCTAGGCCCTAAAATCCCACTTTATGACAACTCTGCAATCATCCTGTGCATCCATTCGTGCCAGCACCTCCATACCCTGAACACTTTAAATTGCTCTAGTTGGCACTCTTTAAAGGGTAGGAGGATTCCCAAGAGCACATGACTAGGTTCCTGAGTCAGTGCTTTGGAATTTAGGATAATGATGCTTTTTTGCTAAGAATATTTATAACCACATTCGCAAGCCCTGCCTCAGATTGGTTTACTCAGTTGCCAAGACATAGCATCAGTAACTTGGATCATCTAGTGGACGCGTTACTTGAACGCTTCGCCTTTAACACCAATAAAAATGTGTCACTAAGTGACCTAGCTAGCCTCAAGTAGTATGAGGAAGAAACCATGGTGGCATATGGGAACCGATGGAGGACACTACTTTCAAAGCTGCCCTATCTCCCTCCCATGTCAGACCTAACCCAAATGTTCTCAAAGAGCTATTTGAGATCGATCTCTATGCTATTGTAGCTATAGCAATATGCCACTCTTTAGGAAGCTTTTGCGCAAGCCAAAATCATTGAGGAGATCAAGATACAAGATGGTGATATTGCCAATCCAAAGAAGAAATAATGGCTTAAGAACACCAAAACAGGGACCACACAAAAAAAACCCACTGCAGTCAATCAGGTTGCTATAAACGTCCCTAAGCCTGCACAAGAAACAAAGCCTCAAAAGGCTAACTACCATGCGGTGCCTCCTAACAATTATGATAGAGAAAACCAGAGGTAGGAACAAAATTTGTAGCATCACCTAGGCGGCAATTTACACCTTACATAGAGTCCAGAGACTCCCTATTTGACTGCTTGTCAATGGCGAACTTGATCAACCTTCCAGAGCTTCAAACTATATACCCCAATGCACCGAAGCCTAAGGGGTACCGTGAGGACTTGTATTGTAGGTTCCATAGGCAGAAGGGACATGATCTTAATGCATGTTGGAAGTTAAAATATTTGCTACAAGACCTAATCAACAACAAGATGTTGGCAGTGGACAACCCTGTAGCACCAAACAACCAACATATGGGAGTCTTCAGAGACCCCTTGCATGCCCATGATGCGTAGGAAAAACCCCTTCAAGTCAATGAGGTGCAATAGAATTATCCCATGTAGGGGTATGTAGGGATGATAAGCATCGTGACTAGATTCAGGAGGTATCAAGGAGATGCCCTTGCGGCGGCCACTGGAGAAGTTCCATCGACGTCACAACCTCAACAACACCCTACGCAACCTCCCCCTCATAGACCAGTGGCCACGATTTGGACTAGACATACCAAAAGTATAAGGACCATGTCGGCTAGGCTCTCCATATATGAGCTCATTCAAAAATCAGTGCCCCATAGAGAAGCTCTAATGGAGATATTAAAAGCCATCGAGCTGCAGCCCCATGAAGCAAAATCTTTCAACAACTTCATGGGACATGTAAAATAATGTATAAAACCAGTCATCACCTTTGGAGAATATGAATTAAAATCAATGACTGGTGATGTGGCAGATCCACCCGTGCATGTTATTGAGTGGGTCAATGGGATTCCATATAAGAGGGTGTTGGTGGACACTGGCTCATCCAGTAATATCATCATAACAACAACATTGAAACATCTAAAGTTGTCGGTATCTCACATTGTGGCCTCCACCTATACACTGTGAGAATTCAATGATGCAATATGCTCGATGGTTGGCACAATTCTCCTACCCATCCAAGTGGTACAAAAGACTATTCATACATTGTGCCACATCTTGGAAGGTGAGATGGCTTATAATATCTTACTGGGCCGACCTTGGATCAGGGACATGAAGTGTGTCCCTTCAATAGCTCATCAGTGCCTAAAGTATACATTTGAAGCACAGGTGCATGTAGTCTCGGCAGACATAGAGCCCTTCAAGTACTACAATACAATGTAATTCATGTTGCAATCGACCCTTCCGTCAACACATTTGGATTTTTATTTGAATCCATCTAACCAGGGTTCGATTTCGTAGGCATCCCCATTGCTGAGTCCATCAAATCCCCAGATGGGTCCATCTTCCTCATCTGGTCCTTCACCAACGATGCCACCTATGGTGGCCATACCAAAGGACAATGGAAAGAAACCCTTGGAAGAGGAACCACCCCTAGTATCAACCACCTCTATCGAAGAGATGCCTAGCCATATGGAAGTCGAGATGCCTGGTTCACCCTACATGGAGTGGACTCTAGAAGGACTCCCATTCGCTCCCCCTCAACCATCGACAATCACTGTTGAGATGGCCAATACGGTACTGGGGGAGTATTTAGTGCGAAACATATTAGAAACACCTGCACTTGAGTCCATGCAGGACATGGGGAGACCTCGCCTCCCCATCGGCTCTGTGGTTCCTCTAGGATACCCACCCAATTAGAAAAACTTTGTTTATGGGGGCCTGGATAATGGTGTTGAAACTTATATGTAAGAAGACGATGATGAAGAGCCCTTTGTAAAGGACGTCAACTATTTTTCCAACCCATACTTCACATTGAGATATCTTGGCCAATGCAATTGGCATGGATATGGGTTGGGCAGGTATGAGCAAGGAGTGCGTGTTCTTTGCCAACCGAGATATCAAATGTCGTATGACAAGTTAGGAGTAGGGTTCAACCATCCCCTACCACTAGACATCTTAGTAGAGAACATACAAGGCCTAGGGATAGGCAACAAGGATGGGTTGGCATCAGATCCATATGCCAATCCTAACACAACATATACATTGGGGGATTATCTTCCATTGCTAACAACCAACCTTGTTGATCGTAACAACCCTTTCCCTTCGACCAAAAAGGGAGATAATTCGAGGACTCACCTACAAGAGGGATATGGACAAGACCAAGAAGGGTCTTCAAAATATGAGTCAGAATATGAGGTAGCACCTTGGGATCCTTTTGAGTCTAATAGTAATCATTCACAAGTACATCCCATGGATGATTATCAGGAGAGCTTCTTGACAATGTTCCCTTTGGGTGCTCCAATTGAGCATATGCCACCTCAAGAGAATCAAGTCCCCCCATAGAGAGCAAAATGACCTTGATGGGATCACATTAATTTGCTCAAGCACGATGAGCCTCATATGTTGCAAATAGCTATTGGATCCAACGAAGGCCTTTGGATCTCTGACAGTGATTATGAAGATGAAACTGAGATGGTTTATCTCAATCATATGCAATGACAGTAATATCCCTTGGACATAGATGACATGTTTGAATAGTTACACATAGGGCCAAGGCATAGGTGGCACCTAAACCAGGTGCAATTATAGCAATTACTGCACTCGCCACTCCAGGTATACAGAGAGCATCTTTCGCTTGGAGACCCTATAAAACCATTAGTGCCTAAGGCAAACCTTGTCTTTTTATCCATGCATATGGCTGATCCATTTGTGCCAGTACCCACAGAGCCATATCCGGAGCACAAATATCATATAGGATGTTCAAGCAGCCACACCCACGATAATGGAGACCACAATCATTTCAACATGATCTCCATTGATTTAACCGCCCCCATCCATGATCCAACCGACCCGACATGGTCATTGCATCTAGACCTAGATGCTATAGACTAGGAGCATGCTGACACACCGCCATCCCCATCAGAGTAATGGCCTTATGGTGGGATGTTCCATTTCACCCCAGGACAGACTCAGGATGTATTCCATGCTAAAGAGGAACCCGAAATTCTAAACGATGATCTCAAATAAAAAAATGATATCCATTTGATCCCAACTCCACACCAGTTAGAGGATGGGTCCCACATGTCAGTCGAGGAGACGACTGATGTAGACATCGGCTCAGATCTAGTGAATTTGCAAATCATCAATCTGGGGGTAAGTCTATCCTCCGAAGAGCAAGCCGACTACATTGCCCTTCTCAAAGAGAAGAATGAGGTTTTTGCATGGTACTACAAAGACATGTCGGGGCTAGACCCGCAACTAGTCATGGATAATCTAACGCTTGATTCGACAGTCAAGCCGGTGAAGCAAAAACTACATATGATGCACCCAACAGTGGCCTTAATGGTCAAATATGAGCTACAAAAGCTTTTGGATGCACATTTTTTCATCTGTGTGGATTACCCACCATGGTTGTCTAACATGGTGCCCGTCAAAAAGCCGAATGGGAGGATTCGCATATGCACTAATTTTCAAGATCTAAACAAAGTGAGTACTAAGGATTATTTTCCCTTTTCAAGCATCGACGCATTGGTAGACACTACAGCAGGAAATGAAATGCTTTCCCTCATGGATGGTTTCTCGAGATACAATCAAATTCATATCAATCTCGAGGACCAACTAAAAATGGCGTTCACAACGCATTGGGGGTCATTTTGTTATAAGGTCATGCCCTTTGGCCTTAAAAACGCTGGCGCCACCTACCAACATGCCATGATGTACATCTTCCATGATTACATGCACAAAACTTTGGAAGATTACATGGATGATTTGTTGGCCAAATCTCTTTTGCACCTAGATCATCTTGATGACTTAAGCAAGATCCTCGATTGCCTCATGGAACATAAAGTTAGACTAAACCCCAAGAATTGCGTATTTGGCGTCACATCTGGAAAGCTCTTGGGTTACATAGTCTCCGAACAAGGAATTGATGTAGACCCACACAAATTCAAGGCAATCCTTGAAATGCTTCCCCCAACTACCATCAAGCAGCTCAAAAGTATGTAGGGAAAGGTAGCGTCAATCAAGCACTTCATAGCGCAACTATCTGACAAGTGATGACCTATGAATAAATTATTGCACAAGGGGGTAACATTTCACTGGGATGACGAGTGTCAGTTAGCATTTGATGACATTAAACAATACTTGGCTTCGCTTCTAGTATTGGCACCACCTAGACCAGGAGTGTCGTTCTACTTATACATCTCAGCTACTGAGGTGGCACTAGGTGCCATGTTGTCCTAGAAATATGAAATACACAAAGAACAGGATACTTACTATCTTAGCCACACCCTGGTCAGTTATGAACTTAACTATGCATATGTTGAGAAGCTCTGCTTGGTAGTGGTGTTTGCTACCAAAAATATACGGCACTACATGCTTAGTAATACGACATATGTTGTGTCTAAGGAGAATCCATTGTGATACATAATGATTCATACTTATCATAGTAGCCGCACAATGAAATGGATCATGTTGTTGATGGAGTTTGACATAGAATTCATTGGATAGAAATCCATAAAAGGGCAAGTCATCACTGATCAACTGGTAGAGGCTCCTCTTGAAGACGATCAGCCTCTGATCGTAGAACTACCTGATGATGGGGTTTTTCATGTTTCAAAATTGCCAGATCCTGATGAGCCTGAGTCACAGGCTGACATGACCTTATTCTTTGATGGTTCTAAATGTGAGCAAGGAGGTGGCATGGGAATTGTATTCTTCACTCCACAAGGGGCTCCAATGCCTCTATCATTTAAATTATACTTCCCGTGCACCAACAACAATGTAGAATATGAAGCCTTGCTCATAGGTCTTCAGACAACAATCACCATGAATATTAAATGTTTAAACACATTTGGTGATTCGTTTTTAATTTTCAATCAAGTCAAAGGGGTATTCCAATGTAAATGCCTAGTTCTGTAGGCCTACAAGGCCATTGTGGACAAATTCCTAGCACAAATTGAATGGTATGACATCGAGGCACTCCCTTGATCATCGAATCATTTTGTAGATACTATGGCCTCCTTGGGGTCACTAATCCTACAAGACTCTTCTAGTGAGATGACAACCATTTAGGTTAAAAAATTATCACAATCTATGATGGAGCATGCAAGCTCTGACCTAATGCCAGGAATCCACCTGATCCAGATTGAACCATCTCATGATGGGTTCTCTCAAATCCATGACCCTACCAGGGGCATTCATCCAGTTGATGTGGTTCCTGATGCTCAGATTCCGCTTGACGCCGATACATTATTTGATACGAAGACCCAACAAACATGCCAAGGTGTTTCTACTTCATATCTTGTGGCCCGCCGAGGCCAATTTCCACATCAGGCTTTTTGGATTTCTGCTCACATTTTGTCTCGAGATTCCCACTGTCCCTATCTACTATCTAGCGAAACCACAACCAAGTGGGACTTAAGCCTCACTCACATTGAGCACACCTACAACAGGGTCGTCCACAGTTCTACAGGGCACTCTCCATTTGAAGTGTGTTTTGGTTTTCAACCACTTGCTCCATATGAGTTACCTTTGTCTTTGCCTTCTTCAGCCACAATGCACATTTAGAAGGAACAAGACAAGGCCAACTCTTTTGTGCAGCATTTGCAGAGTCTTCAATCCAAAGTGGTTCAAATTCTTCAGAAGACAGCAAAAGCAGAAACAACAAATGGACAAACACCACACTCATTCCTTTCAAGTAGGTGACAAAGTATGGTTTCATCTTGACAAATGACGATTTGCAGATAAGGCACATAGCAAGATCAAACCTCTACGTTATGGGACTTATACTATTCTTTAGCAAATATCTGAGAATGCCTTTCGCTTGGACATTCTAGCTCATCTTGGCATTCACGATGTTGTCAATGTTGATCTTCTTAAACCATACTATGATTCCACATTGGATACAGTTCCAGCCATCATTCATCCAGTTGATGTGGTTCCTGATGCTCAGCTTCCGCTTGACGCCGATACAGTATTTGATACGAAGACCCGACAAACACGTCAAGGTGTTTCTACTTCATATCTTGTGGCCCGTCGAGGCCAATTTCCACATCAGGCTCGCTGGATTTCTGCTCACATTCTGTCCCGGGATTTTCCCTCTTTGTTAAAAGCATTGGAGTCCAATGCTTCTTTTGTTGGGACGAATGATGAGGAAACTTAGACCTAGGACTAATTAATTTTTTTAGACCTAGGATAAATGCATTTAGGACTTAGTCAGAAATAATCAACGTGAGTTGTTTTTAATCTTCGTTGACTAGTCTAGGTGTAGGTGTTTTTGTTTTCATCATTGTCGGGCATACATCTTAGCCTTTCCAGATTTGTGTGCGTAAATCCTTGGAGTCGTTCATGATTTCCAAGTTTATGGTTTTATGTTTTTGGACTTATTTAACGTCCTAAGGTTGCAATAATAATCAGCTTCATATTTCCATATCAGAGGGGGTGCTATCCAACTACCCCTCCATAGGCCTCAAGTTCCTCGCAACCCACAATGGGAGAAAACCAAGGAGGAAGAAATTAAATATTTTGATGCATATAAAGCACTGCTAGAGTGCTTGGAGTCTATGGAGACCAAGACTTTTGGGCCCCAAAAGCCCACTTTACGACAACTCTACAGTCATCATGTGCATTTGTCTGTGCCATCACCTCCATATCCTGAACACTTTAAATTTCCCCAGTTGGCACTATTTATAGGGGAGGAGGATGCCCAAGAGCACGTGACTAGGTTCTTGATTAAGTGCTTTGGCATTTAGGATAATGATGTTTTGTTTCTAAGAACATTTATAACCACATTTGTAGGCCCTCAGTTTCCAAAACATAGCATTAGTAACTTGGATCAGCTAGTGGACACGTTCCTTGAATGCTTCGCCTTCAACACCATGAAAAATGCATCACTAAGCGACCTACCTAGCCTCAGAAAGTATGAGGAAGAAACCATGGTGGCATATGGGAACCGATGTAGGATGCTACTTTTAAAGCTGCCCTCTCCCTCCCATGTCAGACCTAACCCAAATGTTCTCAAAGAGTTATTTGAGATCGATCTCCATGCTATTGCAGCTACAGCAATATGCCACTCTTGAGGAAGCTTTGGCGCAAGCCAGAATCATTAAGGAGATCAAGATACAGGATGGCGATATTGCCAAGCCAAAGAAGAAAGAATGGCTTAAGAACACCAAAACAGGGACCATGCAACAAAAACCCATTGTGGTCAATCAGGTTGCTATAAACGTCCCTAAGCCTGCACAAGCAACACAGCCTCAAAAGGCTAACTATCAGGCAGTGCCTTCTAACAATTATGACAGATAAAACCAGAGGTAATAACAAAATTAGCAGCGTCACCCTAGGCAACAATTTACACCTTACACAGAGTCTAGAGACTCCCTGTTTGACCGCTTGTCAGCGACGAACTTGATCAACCTACGAGATATTCAAACTATAGATCCCAATGCACCGAAGCCTAAGGGGTATCGGGAGGACTTGTATTGTAGGTTCCACAGGTGGAAGGGACATGATCTTAATGCATTTTGGAAGTTCAAAGGTTTGGTACAAGACCTAATAGACAACAAGACGTTGGTGGTGGACAACCTCGTAGAGCCAACAACCAACATATGGGAGTGTTCAGAGACCCCTTGCCTACCCATGATGCATAGGCAAAACCTCTTCAAGTCAATGAGGTGCAATAGAATTTCCCCATGCATGGGTATGTAGGGATGATAAGCATCGTGACTAGGAATATGAGGTATCAAGGAGCTGCCCCTGCGATGACCACTGGATAAGTTTCATCGATGTCACAACCTCAACATACCAAAATTCTAAGGACCATGTCGGCTAGGCTCTCCATATACGAGCTCATTCAACAATAAGTGCCCCATCGGGAAGCTCTAATGGAGATATTAAAAGCCATCAAGCTACAGCCCCATGAAGCAAACTCTTTCAACAACTTCGTGGGACATGTAAAATAATGTACAAAAAAAGTCATCACCTTTAGAGAAGATGAATTGAAATCAATGACTGGTGATGCGGTAGATCCACCCCTGCATGTTATTGTGTGGGTCAACAGGATTCTATATAAGAGGGTGTTGGTGGACACTGGCTTGTCCAGTAATATCATCACAACAGCAGCATTGAAACATCTGAAGTTGCTGGTATCTCACATCGTGGCCTCAACCTATACACTACGAGCATTCAATGATGCAATATGCTCGAAGGTTGGCACAATTGTCCTACCCATCCAAGTGAGAAAAAAGACTATTCATACATTGTGCCACATCTTGGAAGGTGAGATGACTTCTAATATCTTACTGGTCTGACCTTGGATCAGGGACATGAAGTGTGTACCTTCAATAGCTCATCAGTGCCTAAATTATACATTTGAAGGACAAGTGCATGTAGTCCCAGTAGACTTAGAGCACTTAAAGTACTACAATATGATGCAAATCATGCCGCAATCGACCCTTTCGTCAACACTTTTGGATTTTCAATTGAATCCATATAACTAGGGTTTGATTCTACAGGCATTACCATTGTCGAGTCCATCAAATCCCCAACCAGGTCCATCTTCCTCATATGGTCCTTCACCAACGATAAAGGTATCCATAAACCCTTTGGTCAACACCAAAAGCTCCAAGGATTTCTACAATTGCTTGGTTAACCCCAAAATGCTCCAAAGGTATCCATAAACCCTTTGGTCAACACCAAAAGCTCCAAAGACTCTCACAATCACTTGGTCAACCCCAAAAATGCTCGAAAGGTATCCATAAACCCTTTGGTCAACACCAAAAGCTCCAAGGGTTACCATAACTGCTTGGTCAAAAAAATAACAATAAAATCATCAAAAATAAGCAAAAACAATAAAATCATCAAAAATAACAAAAACAAATTGCATTCCAATTCCATGCATACTCGTAAAAATCAAAATATAAAAATATAGGTTGCATTAGGCATCACATCCATACATTGCATCTTTGCTAGGTTATACAAGTCAAAAGCACCATAGACTATCATTACTTGGCAATTCCGTCATTTTCCACATCAAATCGATTGTATAAATGCATACATATAGAATAACACCATAACAATTTTTAGCATAGGCCGTTGTCTCCTAATGTACATAGGGTTTTCGTCATTCAAATGTCTTTAAATTGCTAGCCAAAAACTATACAAAGTTAAACAAATTTTACATGGGAAAGTTTTACTTGGATCACGCCTCGTTACGTAACATCCCTACACAAGTTAAAACACATAAAATAATTCCTAAGTTGTGTGAATGCAAGAGAAACCTACAAAGCAGTCTAGGGTACCATAGGTGAAATATTAGCTTGTTCATCCCCCTATGCGAATGGTTCAAGAGTGCTGAGAATTGACAAAAGGACGAGCTCTTCCCCATCAATTCCTCCTAATAAACAGTGGTTTTCACCACTACCAAAAATCCTAATCACCATTGGTCCCCAAATTTGTAAGGATTTGTACTACACATCCCTAAACAGGATGGGTAGTCATCCCTAAGGCCTAAAAGGATCAATGCCATTCCAACGCAAAATCCCAACAAGCCATCATCACAATCACCTTTGGTCTCCAAATTCATAAGGATTCATACTACATGTCCCTGAACAGGATGGGTAGTCATCCCCAAGGCCTAAAATATCAATGCACTTACTTCATTGTATCCCTAATCCCATTTGGTTCCCAAATTCGTAAGGATTCGTACTAAAACAAAGCTCAACACCCAAAATCAAATAACAGTGGTTATCACCACTATTAAAAATCCTTTCTCAAAAAGAAAAACAAACGAGAAAAATAAAGAGTGATTTTCATCACTATGTATACGAGCAAGTATCTTAAACCATTGAGCAAACAAAAAACCTGACCTTGAATCCCTGGAATTCTCAGCATTCAAAAACCGTCTAGGTGATCCTCATTATAGGTTTGGTGGATAGCCTACCTGGCAATGGCGGTATCCTAACTGTATGACAATGTCTTTCATATTAGATTTGCATGTATGCAGACCAATGTTTGCATGTGGATAAGCTAGCTTATGGTGCCTTAGATTGTCCCATGGATTAATCTTACTAAATACAACAATGGAGTTAGTGGAGCTAATTAGGTAATCCTTAGTACAAGTTTGGTTGATAGCCTATCTGGCACTGGTGGTATCCTGACAAATACCACATAAAAAAACTCAATTGCACACACAGGGATGTGAAATAACTTGGTTAAAAAGTCAGATTTATACCTTGTTCAAAAGTCTTGCGAGATAGATGTACAATTTTGGCTAGTTAGTTAAAATATTTGAATCTCAGAAAAGCTTAACTACATTTTAAAAACAATTGAAACATTTCATTATGTACATCACCATCGAAAAATATACAAAATACAAAAACAAAGTTACCACATGCAAAGTCATTCCACAACGTCGTCACATCCATACAAAAATCCAGTAAATCTTGTATAGTCTATGGTGCCATCACCAAGTTATCAACAACTCATTTCATTCATTCTATATGCATACATCATATAAATTAGAAACATCACATTCATAATAGCATATGCATACATCAATGAAAATACATGTGCATAAAAAAAAAACAAACCATGAAAAGTGCATAAACACCCAAAAAAAGTCATCTATATATATCATCAAAAATACCCGCAGGCTACAATGAACCAGTCCTTTGGCCTTGCAAAAAGGCAAAAACTCAAAAACCCCTAAGCCTAGGGCATCGACCACCATGATGACGTAGTATCGGTGCGATGGGAACTACCCCCTATGGTGTGGGTCCTATGGGACCCATCAGGGCGGTTGCTGCTAGCCCCTGCATCATGTCGACTAGCACCTCCCTCATCTAGTCGCCTGCGTTGAGAGGATGATGATTGCTCAGTATCACTCCCTCTCCTGCAGTGTGATGATCCATCCACACTAGTCACAAGAATTCACCCTTCAAGGCAGATTATCTCTGCCTTCATCTCAAACTGATGCCAAAACAAGTCCATCTCCCGCTGATGAACTATGGCCAAGTTATCGTCACGCTGCACCAATGTCTTATCCCTCTCTTCCAGATACATCCATAGGAGATCAATCTCCCACGCAGCATCGATATCCCCATCCTACCGGTGATACGTAGCCAATGTGTTCTCCAGCTCCGCCAGCTGCATTCATAGTAGATTCGTCTCCTAGAGCGCATCCCCAATCTTGATATGGAAATATGAAGCTGATTATTATTGCAACCTTAGGACGTTAAATAAGTCCAAAAACATAAAACCGTAAACCTGGAAATCATGAACGACTCCAAGGATTTACGCACACAAATCTGGAAAGGCTAAGATGTATGCCCGACAATGCTGAAAACAAAAACACCTACACCTAGACCAGTCAACGGAGATTAAAAACAACTCACGTTGATTATTTCTGACTAAGTCCTAAATGCATTTATCCTAGGTCTAAAAAAATTAATTAGTCCTAGGTCTAAGTTTCCTCATCAAATCTCCTCATCCCACCTCTGGAGCAGCCCCTCCAATCGTGCATTCTTAGCACACAACCCTACCTCAATAACATCCAAGACTGCTTGAGGCATCGGCATCTCCGAAAATGCAGGCTGCTCTGGTTCCAACTACTCTGGGACGTCCTGCATATTCGAATGATCTGACACCCCAAAATCATACACCTCTACCATATTTGCATCCTCCAAAAGAACCCCCCAACTATCACCTGGTGCCTCTGCACCCTCATCACCTACTAATGCTACCTCTGCACCGCCTAGAGCCCCCTTGCCTCACCACCATCCCAAAGTCCACCACTAGTCATACTCAACGGTAACCCCGACGTCATCCACATCCAGGACGTCAATTGTTGTATATGCATCCTCACCCAATAGTGCAATGACTGGCCAAGCTAGAGTCCTCTTGTCCCCCCGACGTCGATAGACCACGGGCTCACCAGGCAACGCCTAGTGCACCCTGAACTGTCGTGTAACCTGGCCATATGGGAAAAAATCTTGACCAGTCCCATGATGCCCAATCAGCCACCGCCCCATCCATACCCATCGAGCCACTCTCCAACCTCAAGCCAAGCTGGATAGTCCCGGTAGAGGCACCAGAACACCTCCCCTAGAGCAATCCAAGCGAAGGCATTGACATAGTGCCCTATAGAACCTACCCATCGCTGACTCTAACCATGATTCTTAAACCTCTGCCACAATGCCCCATAACCAATTTCTCGGTCTACCATCTCTGCCCAAGTCAGCCAGGGCAGCCCCACCAGCCTCTCCACTACTATGTGCTGCCAAGACTAGCACTGCAACAAATAGCTACAACCAATCCCCTTTTGCCTTCGGCAACGGACCTTGTACAACTCATCATAGAGCTATGCCAACAGAGTTTGTTCCCATCTCATGATCATTAGTACCTCCGTTGGACACTCCACTAACCTGAACACCATCTCTAGCAGGTTCCATGGGAACCTCACACCCGAAGAGTCGAGGAGAAGCATGTTGGAAATGAGGCCCATAAGTAATGCGTTCCTCACTCCCAACACACCCCTATCTAGCCTCCATCAAACCAATATGGCACCAATCTGGCAGTCGCCCTTTGCCCTCTCCACTAGGATATCCACACCCAATGCCTCCCCATGCCCGAAGCAGTGTGTCAACACTGTTGTCCACTGATCTCGTGACATTGTCCTGATTGACAGTCTGTCTATCAGAATTTGAAGGATCCAATAGACATCCTCTAAGGTCACTATCATCTCGCCTATTGGGAGATGGAAGGTGTTGGTCCGGGGATCCCACAGGTTGATCAGGGTCATCATATAGGCATGATCCTCGACCACAAGCTCTAGCCGAGTCACCTGCTTGAGCCCAAGGGCATCAAGCCACTCCCAGTCATTCAAAGTCAGCACCTCCCATGCTTCAGTGAAAACCGTGGGCACATGGTATCGGCTCTTCACAACCTACAAAATAAAACAACACAAAAACATTAAAACAATGAAAAATTATACAACAATAACATGAATATACAACAATGCATAAAGCAATGTATAGCTAAAAACAGACAAATTACAAAAAAAAACTACAAAAAAAATTAAAAAAAAAAATCATTTGTTAGTCCTAGGATTTTTAACTCTAACTGATAAACTAAAAACTACAAAAAAATTCAAATTTTTTTTTTTTGTCAGTCCTAGGGTTTTTAACTGTAACTGATAAATTAAAAACAAACATAAAAATCACAAAATTTATTTGTCAGTTCTAGGGTTTTAACTCTAACTGATAAATTAAAAATAAACAACAAAATCAAAAAAATCATTTGTCAGTTCCAGGGTTTTAACTCTAACTGATAAATTAAAAACAAAATAATTGTTTGTCAGTCCTAGGGTTTTTAACTCTAAAAATCGACTGATCACTTACAAACACAAAAACACAAACCACAACAAATAACTAGGGTTGAGTTACGTTTTTATAGCTTAGTTTTACCCTACATTTCTAACCTAAGTTTTGATCTTTGTTCAATTCAGGTTAAGCGAAGTTTTTAAGTTATGTTCTAAACTACGTTTTTAGCTCAGGTTTAAACTAAATTTTGATCTTTGTTTAACTAGGGTTACACTAAGTTTTCAACTAAGTGTTAATTTTGATAGACTAGGGTTTCATTTTTAAATTTGAAAAAAAAAAAAACAAAAGGACAAAAAACAAATAAATTGCGGTTTTCAAATTGTAACGCAAACAAACAATAAAGAGGAAGGGCACTCACTGGTCTTGCTTTGGCTCTACTGCTGGATGATCCGGTGCATGAAATAATGGTGGTGTGAAAATTTTGGCAGTGCTTCGCTTCGTAGAATTGACCTCCTCCTCAGAGCTCCAAATCGCCAGGAAAAACAAATACAAATGAGCCCAAAACCTCGTTTTGGCCTTTAAATAGGATTTTTGAGCCTGTAATCGTTCCTCCCTAGGATGAGCGCTCTAGGTAGTGCTCATCCCACCCTGGTATGATTACTAACATGGTATTCGTCCCACCCAGGGATGAATACAGAGCAAAAATTTCCAAAACAACAAAAATTGCACAAAATACACCAAAAACAAGCCTGAAAAGTGTCCGATAAGAGTCCTTTTCCACTTGACATTCTGGGCATGCAAAATAGATGTCTGGGTCACAAATCATCACTATCCTACTCCCTAATAATGCTACCATAGCCGGATAACTCCACGGGACGACGGATTTTCGAGAATTTCATCCCCAAAAAGGCATCACAAAAGGGTCAAAACCCAACCAAAAATAGCAATAACATTGTCGAACGAAGGCGCCTTTCCGCCTAACATTATTGGCATCCAAAATAGACATTGGGGGTACAAAATGTCACTATCCTACTCCCTTAGAAGTCTATCATAGCCGAACCACTCCATGGGAGAATGAATTTTTGACAATTTTAGCTCCAAAATGAGTCACAAAAAAGAGTTAAAACCCACCAAAAACAGGTCAGAATGTTCAAAAACTTTTGAAGCATTCAATGGTAAACAACTGAAGGCACCCTTACCTAAGTCATCTTGGGTCAAGTGACTCATCACTTTTCTCATGTCAGTCACTCCCTCATCGATTCGTCGCTTTACGGGGTAGTCACACTAAGTCACCAATAAAAAAAGATATACCCAATCAAGGAAATACCACGCATTCGAAGGATCATTGATAAAGACAATCATGCCCCTACTTGGGGTAGTAAACAAGTAATAATCACAAGCTGATCAAACACTTGGCATTCGTGAATCACGAAACTCAAGGTTCCCACAAAAAAAAGGTTGTGCCCTTTGCCTATTCATGACTGATCAATGTCCAAGCTCAAGTAACACCGCACCGAAAAGGGTTAACACTTGAATTAAGTTCCTTAGCTCGTCAGAAGTAGGGATTCTAGAATGCATGCCCTTTCCATACTTGGGGCATCAATATTTGGTTAGGTTATTGAGAAACCCTAATCAGTAGTTCTTTGGTTATCTATTTTTGCTCAATGGTGCACCTTGCATAGCGCTTACCAAAAAGGGGCATTTGTAGACACCAAAACAACACCAATCCGATTATGTGACAACAAGCACCAATTGCATTGACACACACATCCCCTAGGGCAGCCCCTAGAGGTTAAACAGTGGTCCTAACCACTACCAATAGCAGTTTGGAAGGTCAAGAGTCAATTTTGGCACCTTTTGGCACTTTTATCCCTACTCACCCCACCCTGGGATGAATACCAACTGGTATTCACCCCTCCCAGGGACGAATAGCAACATTTGCCCTAAGGTGAGGTGAATAGTAGGTTTGATTGAAAAAAAGTCAAACCTCGATAGGTCTGCCAGTTAACTGCAACTTTAGGACATGCAATTGTGAAGAACGACTTCAAATCAAGAAGAGAGACTTCAGTCATAGATGTCTTTATTTTAGAGACCTCATGCAAGGAGACTCTAAATCAGGGAATAATATTTTCTCTCAAAATAGGAAAATCAACTCAAGTGGCGCCCTCGCATGCACATTCAAACAAAGAGACCCTAGGTCTATAAATTGGTGAGTCTTCTAACCCAAAAGGATATATAGAGAGGATCTTTTGGAGCAACGAAGTGCTGCTAAAATATATCCTCACCCATTTTTTGTGCTTTCACATCCTTGATCTCTCTTTTAGAGGGAGGTTATTAGGTGATTATTGGAGGCGCATTCTAGACCCAAACCTGAACATTTGGCCATAATATTCCACAAAATTTGTCGACAACACCCCATAAGAAGTTTTGGACCCATCCCAAGTGGATTGGTCCCGAAACAGAGTCCAAAACTGTGGGCATCCTGCCCCCGGGTGCCCCCCAAGCTATCTCAGCCCTAATCGCACCACCCCGAAGTAATTAGAAATATGTGAGATATTTATTTGATTTTTCTTTTGCATCTTATTCTAGGTTATTTAAATAGGCTGTAGTTTAAGTTTCACTTCATTCTGAGCATTTTTCATCATGTTTTTATCATTTCCCGCCTTTACTAACTTGCAGATGACACCATCAAAATCTGGGTGATAGATGCCAAATTGGAGAGATATGACCTCTAGGTCTTCCTAAAATACCCCCAATTAGCTAACCCTAACTTTTCAGGTCATTTGGAGCTTCTTGGATATGACATTGAAGAGGGTGCTTTCTGACAATTTATTGCAGGTTTATTCATCCCGCCCAGGTCATTTGGAGCTTCTTGGATATGACATTGAAGAGGGTGCTTTCTGACAATTTATTGCAGGTTTATTCATCCCGCCCCGGAGCGAATACAAATTTATGAGGAATTTCTTGACTATTCCTTTTGTAGTGGCTTCTTGATAAGGTTTTATTGCTTCTGTCAAATTTTTAGGTCATTCTAAAGTTATTTGGTCATAGTTTTAATATTTTCATGCATACACTAACAGTAGGCCTTGGGAAACACATGTTCTATTCTATCTACAGGTGCTACTGATCTTGTCTGTTTCCTTGAATGTAGGTCTTCAACATCAGAGGAGCAGTAAGGAGTCAAAACTCATATACACAAGCAGCAGCAACGTTTTGGTCCGCCCATCTTACATGTGGGCACACGGAAGAAGGATTGCTATCCATGGATGTGATAAGAAACATATTTAACACTCCTATCCCCTAAAAGGGAAGGAGACGTATTGTAACACGACTTTAAAAGCATATAAATAAAGAGGACCCTATTCCATATCGATTTTATCTTGTTTCAATTTGTTTATGTTCTTTCCTTTCATGCATCTTTTAATATATAGGCTTTTAGCGTTATGTTTGGTTCTACACGCATCGTACTTGGCATTTTCCTTTTTATTTCCATATCCTCATGCTTTCACACAGTAGGAAAATGCTAACGAAAATACCCTATACAATCCGAGTCACTCCTATGGAGATGAGATATTGGAAACCTCATCCTACTAGTAATGGCCACAACTCACAAATAAAATATTAAGATTTCACATCCACTACTCGTCAAAATTCCACGGTCTTACTTTGAAAATAGGCACAACATGTGAATAGAAGATAAATGTGAATATTTTAATGGTTAAGGTTTTGAAATTTTTAAAAGAACTACGAAGTGACGAACATGGTGTATGTATACATATGAAAGAACTTTATAAAAAAAATAGAAGATGCAATAGATAGACAATATTCTTCTTCTAAAGCTTTGTAGCCTCTTCCATCCCATGTTCACCCCTGCCTTCTTGGAATTATTAAATCAACCTTCACACCCACAAGTGCTTCGGCATGAAGCATTATTAAAACACCTTCAAAATATGCTTCGTTGTGAAGCAAAATTAATACGCCCCCTAAAATCACTTCATTTCGAAGCACTTATAAAATGACTTCAGAAAATGCTTCACCGCGAAGTAAATTCATTTTGCCCTCCGAAGTGGAAATTAGCCGAAGCAAAAATCAAGCATGAAAATCGACGCATTAATTCGTCAAGCGTGTGGGTTGTTGGGGTTGCTCGGTGATTGGATAGGAACCATTCCTCGACATTTAATTTGTGTCAGTCGGTTGGTGATTTATCCTGCCTTTTATCTTCACCTCCCGTCTATAAATACTGGGCCATTTGTCATTTTGTGTAGAGGAAGTCAGAGGATAGCAGAAGGAGCACAACAACAAAGAGAAACAAAGAGCGCAGAGCAGTCGTAGAGTTAGGGTTTTGACCAGCAGAGTAGCAAAAATGTGAAACCAGCAGCCTCCAACCATCGAAAAGTGGAGCAGCAGTCTCCCATAAAATTGTGTGTTTATCCTGTAGATGTTCTATCTGGCAAAAGTTTGTAATCCTTTGTAATATGGAATTCCTTTAATATATAAGATATTTATTTAGAAATTTGGGTCTCTGTGTATTGTTCTCTATCTCGGAGTATTACTTTATCCGCAAGCATCTTCAGCTAGGGTTTGCCCCAAAGTGGTAGTTCACCTGTTCGATCCAGAAGAGGATTGATTTTATTTGTTTGTGCCGAAGCACATTGCGGGACTTTGTCCTCCCAAAGTTGGACCCTGGAGCCATTTCGTCGAAGCTGTCGAATTGTCGTGAGCTCCTGTGCTTCGCAGCATTCCTACCCGAAGTAGTCACTTCGAAAGAAAACTGTGTGAAGCAATTGCTTCGCCAGGATATTCCCCGAAGTAGTTTTACTTTGATAGTTTCTTCCCGAAGTAATTACTTCGGGAGTATTTTTCCCCAAAGTAGATTTACTTCGGAAATATTTTTCCCGAAGTGCATACTTTAGGAGCATTTTCCCCGAAGATCCCTCCCTCGCTAAAAAATTCTCGAAGCATTTTTATTGACACGATTTCACGCGATTAAGAATTTAATTAATTCTTTCAAATTGGTATCAGAGCTTGTGGTTCTGTGATGCAGATATAGAAGCATGGCTTTTGAAAAAATTCCCTGTAGTTGTAGATCCCATGATTTAACGACAAGAACTATGATTACTAGAGCATCCAGATGAAGATTCTCTTCAGGTCTCAGGACTTGTGAGATTTCATCAAAAATGGTTACCTAGAACCGGTAGATGCAGCAACACTGGCCGCCCTCTCCCAAGTTGACAAAGACCTTCTAAAGGAGAACTGAAAGAAAGACCAAAAGGCCCTATTCTATATCATTGAAGCGATTGAGGAGACCATCTTCTTGCGGATTACATCAGACACCAAGGCCAAGCAGGCCTAGGATATTTTGGCCAGTTCATACCAGGGCACCAACAAAGTGAAGTTGGTAAAACTACAGATGCTCAAGAGGGAGTTTGAGAACCTACAGATGAGTGAGTCTGAGTCGATGAGCGACTTCTTCACCCATACGATAGATGTCATCAACCAGATGTGGTTGAATGGTGAAATTCTACAGAATCAAGGGATCATGGAGAAAATTCTGTGAAGTCTGCCAGCTAAATTTGAATTTGTGGTAATTGCAATAGAGGAATCGAGGGATTTGACAACCCTCTCAATGGATGAACTCATGGGTTCTCTGTAGACACATGAGCAAAGGCTGAGCCATTCAACTCAGTCCTCTTTGGAGCAAGCTTTCAAGGTGCAAGTCTTAGTCTGAGACAGTAGTAGACAAGACACCCACCATAATGCCTCTAGTTCTCAAGGTGGAAGAGGCAAAGGTAGGCGTGGGAGAGGAAACAAGAAAGGAGAGAGATAAAACCCTCATGACAGTGAGACTAGCTGCAACTTTCATCAACAAGGAGGAAGAGGCACTGGCAAAAACTAGCAAGGTAGCTCTTAGTAGAAGGATGTGTCAAAGGTCCAATGCTACTATTGCAAAAATTTCATCCATTACATATCACAGTGTAGAAAGAGGATGGTGAATGAGAATCAGTAGCAAGCCCATTATACGAAGGAAGCTATAAATGCGACAGGAGGAAATATGCTGCTGACTTGTAGTGTTGAGGAGAGCAAGAAAAACATTTGGTATCTTGACAGTGGGTGCAGCAACCACATGACTAGGAACAGAGAGATGTTATCACAACTGGATGAAATAGTCTAGTCTGAAGTCAATATGAGGAACAACAACAAGGTTCCTATGATGGGGAAAGGGAAAATCCTCATCCGCACCCGACACGGAGAAAGAAAACAAATTTGTGATGTTTATTATGTGCCTGGGTTGAAACACAACCTGCTAAGTGTTGGACAGCTTGTGTAGAAGGGGCACACTGTTTAGGTCAAAGACGGTGTTTGTACCATCAGAGACAAAGTGCATGGACAAATCGCAACCATGTCCAGGAAGAAAAACAAAAAGTTTCTGCTATAGATTTAGAATGAATCTTTAATTTCCCTGAGTGTAGTTGTGAAGGATGCTACCTGGCTGTGGCATCTCAGATTCGGTCACTTGAGCTTCAGTGGCTTGAACTTGCTGCATAAGAAGTAGATGGTAAAGGGTTTACCCCTTATTGAGCAACCAAACCAAGTTTGTGAAGGTTGTATGGTCGGCAAGCAGCATAGGGATGCATTCCCTATAGGACAGTCTTGGAGAGCATCTCAGCCATTGGAGCTAGTGCGCTCAAACATTTACAGTCCCATGCAGACCAGCACATATTTTGACAACAAATACTTCCTAACTTTCATTGACGAATTTAGCCGAAAGACATGGGTTTATCCCATTAATCTGAATTCAGATGCATTTACGAAGTTTAAGGAGTTCAAGGCTTTGGTTGAGAAACAGAGCGGGTATTATGTGAAGACTCTCAGGACAGATGGAGGAGGAGAATACATCTCGAACGAATTCCACAACTTCTACAAGCAGCATGGAATTCGAAGGCAGTTCACTACCATATACACACCACAACATAATGGTGTAGCTGAGAGGAAGAACAAAACTATCATGGAGATGGCACGAAGCATGCTGAATATGAAAAGTTTGCCACATGAGTTATGGGCAGAAGCTGTGTCATGTGTAATTTATCTTCTAAACAGATGTCCCACCAAGAGTGTGAAGGACAAAATTTTGGAGGAATCCTAGAGAAATCTGCAGCCAGGTGTGGCTCATTTGCGAGTTTTTGGGTGCATTACATATGCACATGTTCTAGATGAGAAAAGACAGAAGCTGGATGACAAAGCTAAAAAATGCATTTTCACGGGGTACAACGAATAAGCAAAGGCATATAGGCTATACAATATTGTGACAAAGAAACATGTCATCAGTCGAGATGTGAAGTTCTTGGAGGATGAAGCCTGGAACTGGAAGTCAAAGACTGGTCAACCTGAACCAAAAATTGTTGAACCTATAAACTTGGAGGAAGATAGTGTGCAGCCACCTGTACCTTCAAGAAGCAAAAGTGGTGTCAGCAGAAGCAAAACCTCATCATCCCGGTCACCTCCACTTACAAACAGAATCCCAAACTTGAGGACATCGACGAAGACTTAGAGATTGCAAGACATTTATGAGGTAACCTGTAATCAGATAGATGAAGAATGTTCTGACTTTATTTATTGAGTGTGATCCAATGGAGTTTGAAGAGGCAAGTCAGAATCGCAAATGGGTAAATGCGATGGATGAGGAGAAAGCAGCCATTGAAAAGAATGAGACATGGCAGCTGATAGATCTTCCAACATGAAAGAAGACCATTGGGGTCACGTGGGTGTATAAAATGAAGTTTAATGTCAAAGGAGAATTTGACAGGCATAAGGTCAGATTAGTGGTGAAATGCTACAAGTAGAATTCAAGAGTTGACTATCATGAGGTGTATGCACCTATAGCCCGACTTGACACAGTTAGAATGATTATGGCAATGGCAACTCAAAAGGGATGGAGCGTTTACCAGATGGATGTCAAGTCTACTTTCTTGAACGAAGTGTTGGAAGAAGAGGTCTACATAGACCAACCACCTAGTTATGATATACAAGGACGAGAAGGCAAGGTCCTGAAGTTGAAGAAGGCCTTGTATGGGTTGAAGCAAGCACCCATGGCATGGTACAGCTAGATTGATGGCTATTTTCAGGATAATGGGTTCACTAAATGACCATATGAGCACACTCTGTACCTAAAAACAAATGAATTAGGGGAGGTGATAATCGTCTGCTTGTACGTGGACAATATGATATATACTGGCAATAGCTGCAGTCTATTTACGTAGTTCAGAACAACCATGAAGATCGAGTTTGAAATGACAGACATGGGTTTGATGAAATTTTTTCTTGGTATTGAAATTGACCAATCAGTAGATGGCATCTTCATTTCTCAGGGCAAGTATGCTAAGGATGTCCTGAAGCATTTTAAGATGGAGGACAACAAACCTGCCATCACCCCGATAGCCACTGGTTTGAAGTTGAGCAAGATTGACAACAACAGAAGCATTGATCCAACTCTCTATAAAAGGTTAGTTGGAAGCTTGATGTACTTGACAATAACCAGGCCAGATTTGATGTATGCCGTGAGTTTAATCAGTTGGTTTATGGAGTCACCCAAAGACACTCACTGGCAAGCAGGCAAGAGAATTCTATGGTATGTCAATGGCATGAGGAATCATGGACTTCACTATGCCAGACAAGACCAGCTGGAGTTGATTGGCTACACCAACAGTGATTGGGCCGATATCATAGATGATCGAAAGAGCACTTTGGGATATGCCTTCCATTTTGGATCTGGAGTTGTCTCTTGGTCTTCGAAGAAGCAGCCAATTGTTGCTTTATCTATAGCAAAGGCAGAGTACATTACTGCCACCTCAGTCGCCTGCCAGGCAGTCTAGTTGAGAAGAGTTCTGTGTGAACTACATCATCTGCCCAAAGCAGCAACAACAATATTTTGCGACAATAACTCTGCCATCGTGCTCTCGAAGAACCCAATCTTCCATGGTCGGACAAAGCACATTGATATCCGATTTCATTTCATCAGAGAGCTGGTGAAATTCGATGAAGTACAGTTGTAGTTTTGCAGGTCCAAGGAGCAGCTGGCTGACATCCTCACAAAACCCTTGAAGGAGGAGGACTTCGCCAGACTGCAAGAAATGTTGGGCATCAGAGAACTCATGAAATTTGTTTTAAAGGAGGGTGTTGGAATTATTAAATCAACCTTCATGCCTGCAAGCGCTTCGGCACGAAGCATTATTAAAACACCTTTGGAAGATGCTTCGCTGCGAAGCAAAATTAATACACCCCCTAAAATCACTTCGTCGCAAAGCACTTATAAAACGACTTCGAAAAATGCTTCGTTGCGAAGTAAATTTATTTAGCCCTCTGAAGTGGAAATTAGCCGAAGCAAAAATCAAGCACGAAAATTGATGCATTAATTCGTCAAGCATGTAGGTTGTTGGGGTTGCTCGACGATTATACAAGAACCATTCCTCAACATTTAATTTGTGTCAGTCGATTGGTGATTTATCCCACATTTTGTCTTCACCTCCCGTCTATAAATACCAGGCCATTTGTCATTTTGTGTAGAAGAAGTCCGAGGATAGCGGAAGGAGCAGAACAACAGAGAGAAATAGAGAGCGCAGAGCAGCTGCAGAGTTAGGGTTTCGACCAACAGAGTAGCAGAAAGGTGAAACCAGCATCATCCAACCGTCAGAAAGTGGAGCAGCAGTCTCCCATAAATTTGTGTGTTTATCCTGCAGATGTTTTATTTGGCAAAAGTTTCTAATCCTTTGTAATCTGGCATTACTTTAATATATAAAATATTTATTCATAAATTTGGGTCTCTGTGTATTGTTCTCTGCCTCGGAGTATTACTTTATCCGCAGACATTCTTCAGCTAGGGTTTGCCCCTAAGTGGAAGTTCACCCGTTCGATCTAGAAGAGGATTGAGTTTATTTGTTTGTTGCAAAGCACATTGCGGGACTTGTCCTCCCGAAGTTGGACCCTGGAGCCATTTCACCAAAGCTACCGAATTGCCGTCAGCTCTCGTTCTTCGCAGCCTTCCTGCCCGAAGCAGTCACTTCGGGTTGAAAATTCCCGAAGTGATTTCACTTCGGAAGAAAACTGTGCGAAGCAGTTGCTTCGCCAGGATATTCCCCGAAGTAGTTTTACTTCGGCAGTTTCTTCCCAAAGTACTTACTTCGGAAGTATTTTCCCCCGAAGTAGATTTAATTCGGCAATATTTCTCCCGAAGTGCATACTTTGGGAGCATTTTCCCTGAAGCTCCCTCCCTCGCTGAAAAATTCCGGAAACGTTTTTATTGACGCGATTTCACGCGATTCGGAATTTAATTAATTCCTTCATGCCTGGCACTTATTTCACTGTAGCAAAAGTTATTTGTTGTTCCTGGCTAAGAAGTGTAATTTTGGTATTTCTTGTTTTTTAACAAACATGACGTATTAACTTAAAAGGCTACGGGTATCAATCGCCCTCGAGTTTCTAGATATTGCTATTTGTTGAAATTCACGTACTACATGTATGCCAAAACAAAAACAAATGAAGATGAAGACACGTAATCTAGAATATAACCTTTTTTTAATAACAGTCAATTGTACAAGAATTTCTTTCTTTCTTTCGAAGAATTTAAATGGTCTTCATTATTTTATAACACAATTCAAACAAAAAAAACTACACATTTTACCTTATATATCTACATCCCAACATGTTCGGGATACACATTTAGCCCAATCTACACCAGGTATATATAAAGAGTGAGACTTCAAGATCACATATATTCACTCATATCTATTATAGGCTATCCTAATTTCTCGTCTAGAGGATATTTTTTATGGTGTACTATGATTTTCTTATAGGTGTTGATGCCAATAAAGATATATACCATGTATATATCGGACATGCTGATAAGATGAAGAGACACGACTGGTATGAATTACGTACAACTGTGGGTGTTCTAGAATCAACTCCAACTGTGTTTGTTCTAGGATAATTATTTTCACTACCCATCAACCTTAGTCGTTGTGCCAGCTTAATTTTCTGAAACACAGAGCAAAACAGGCCTCCAAAAATTACATAGACAACCAACACCGATATCTCAACAACTGCTGGATTAAATAGGTTACGTGTCAAAAAATCCGTCCCATAAAATGTGAAGGAGATTCCTGTAACAGCCATTGTGCAATTGACCCATTTCAACTTTTCCTTAACAACATATTTTATCTGTGTCTCGAGGTCAACCTCCTCATGGGACGTCTGCTGTGCGGTGCCGCTTTCAATTTGAGATAGAGGGTCATCTGTGGTCATCACATGAGCTAATTGCAGTGATATGTCAGGTGAAACATATCAGCTGATGGAACAAAACCAGGCAAGCGAATCATCGGGTTATCAATGGCAGGAGGTGTAGCTTCCACATGAGTATCATTGTTGAAGTCAAAATCTGCTGGTCCCAGAAAATAAAGTTTAAGACAGAAAAAGAAGCACACCTTATAAAATTTGAAGTCCATTTTATTCTGATAAGCTGCGACAACTGCCTCAGACAAAAGAGCTGATAACGCTTAAACATTAATAAGTAACAGCAGAGAACTTAAACGGAATATGGAGTCGAAGAACAAGTATCGAATCCCAAGAAACCAACAACCCAGGAAATGAAATCATAGGTACAGAGGCTGAAACTTGGCCTGAAATCCCTCATGGCTAGGATTCAGAATTTTGACCGGTAAGATGTATAGACGAAAACATATCAGTACATAGTCAACACAGCTAACAACCCAGGAAATGAAATCATAGGTACAGAGGGTAAAACTTGGCCTGAAATCCCTCGTGGCTAGGATTCATATTTGTGAAGGGTAAGATTTATAGGTGAAACATAATCCCTTTGGGTCAACACTGGTAACTTGAATTACACGATTGGAAATAGGCATAATTTGTTTGTCGCTTTGGCAAGTTCGCATGCTGTTAAGTTGTTTTCTTTGCGTTCTCTTTGTGTCTGTTCGGAAACATCGTAACGTGTTCGTTATATGTTTTGAATGTGTATTCACCATGATCCGACTCCGAGAGAGTGGACTTGACTGCGACGGGTAAACACTTTCAGACGATGAACCGGTTAACGTTAACAGAACCTGCCCAGGTGGTAAATTTGGCGGCTGGCCATGAGGATGGCCATTGAGTGCGATTTAAGTAAGGTTTTCTCGTTACCATTCACTAATATCTCTTATCCACACCATTAATCTTGCTGCAAGACAAGTAGTTTAACGACAAGCCAAAGAATAAGTTAAATATAACGGTTTTCTGAAGATATCAACGGTGAAACGTAAACATAAATCTAACAGTATTTGACCTCAACAATACAAGACTTGAGATGTGCTGACGCTTGAAACCTCTAAACTTGGCACCTCAATCAACGATTTGGACCTCCACCCAACATGCTCCTATTAAATTGGAAAGGCTTGGTGCCACGTGGCGGGACCACTGTTTGAGTTGGGTTTCGACTTTCATTGCAACTTTAGTGGGCCATCTTCGTCAATTGGACGGCACTACTTACTTGCAAAGAACTGGAAATAAATACAATGCAGGTGTTGTGAACCTGTTTAAATTGGATTTAATATTCATTTCATATTCGTTTTAATAGATTGAGAATCCATTTATCTTTTACTACAAGACACGTGTCGCGCAGCTTTTGCTAATTCTGTCCCGCGATGAATTCGGTTAATGGCTTGCACCGCCATTTCTAACTGAAAATTCCGGTCTAATAATCTCATTTGAACTTCAGCAATTATTAGGTTTATAGTTGAAATAAGGTTGTTTCCGCATATATGAAGATAGGTTTCAATATATATTTTTGTCAGTTCGGTCAGTAATCTCTAACCAGGAATAGAAACGACACAAAGTTAGCCTACAGAAGGTTAATATTTTTTTCGATGAGAAACTTTTTATATACAACATATTCACTGAGGGGAGAGATTTGAACGTGAGCTTTTCGATAACTGGAGAGTTTTAACTACTCGGATTTATACTTGCAAGGTGCATATAAAAGTTGGAATAAACAAAAGAAAAAAGATGAGAAAATTGCAATAAACAAATTGTGAAGAAAAAGGGAGGAAATTCTCATCTTTGGAATGCTTGGTCTAAGTGTTGCCTGGAAGGCTTTTTCACCCTACAAAAAAAAAAAAAATCTACATTGTTATTATTTGAATGTCTTATTATAAGACTTTGGGTCTAAATAAAAGTTTTAATGTTAGGATCTTATATGTTTAGTGTAATTAAAATTTGTTATTATATTTTTAAATATGTTTTTAGAATTTTATATAAGAGATTTAAAGTTTTAACGTGATAAAAATAATGTATATTATAAATTAAGTTTATTAGATAAATATATAATAAATAGTATTTTTTTATAAATATGATTTTACAGTGTATAGTTTACCAATTCATTAATGTAATGAAAGTAATCTTAAATTATATTTTCAAGTTAAAGGTAATCCTTATTACAAAAAATTTGTTTAAAAAATATAAATCTTTGAATAATGCTAAATCATATTTTCAAGTAAAAAGTAAATTTTATTAGGATAAAACTATCTCAAAAAAATTATTTTTTTGAATAATAACAATGTAACACACACCAAGGCCGGATCTAGGGTTATGGAAACTATTCATCCTAAAGTTAGGGTTTCCTACAATGGGGTGACTATTAAATACTACAATGTCTTTTTGTCTTCCACTACATCCCATGACTTCTAACTTTATAGCTTTACTCGATGATATATATATGAAGGCTTTAAAAAATCGATGGACTCAAGAAAT
Organism: Wollemia nobilis; assembly: GCA_028583015.1. NCBI lineage: Eukaryota > Viridiplantae > Streptophyta > Pinopsida > Araucariales > Araucariaceae > Wollemia > Wollemia nobilis. The sequence goes on along the minus strand of JAQPPZ010017000.1, from coordinate 3,292,699 downwards.
TTTGAACTTGTCTTTTAGTGGGAATTGTGTGTAGGTTAGTGGGGATGGCGTTCAATATTGGTTTCCAAGGTAGTAGGAATGGTGAGAAGATAGTGGGTGAAGATTCTACGAAGGCAATAAAAAAAGGTGAGCTGAAAGATAGTCTTGTTGGTCCCATTGAAGATCACATGTTTTTGTCAAGTGAAGAGGTGGGTCCTTTGGTGAATGTGGGTTACCTACCAAATGGTGCTATGAATGGGTTTCCTCTCGGGTTTTACTCCAAAAGCCTTTTGGGGGCCAAATTTTTGTTTCCATTGATAGTTTCATTCCATTCACATTTGTGTTTTTTGAACATTATTTTTTATATTAGTTGAAGACAGCCTCTGTGTTTTTAAGGATCTAATTAAGCTCATGATAGAGGATGGGGTCTTCAGTTTAGTGATTTTTTTTTTGAATGCTTACCAAATCTAGACGATATTAGGAGGTGGGCTTTATCCAAATGATGGTCTCAGAATCACCTGAAATATTGTTGCTTCTTCCAAAGATTTTTCCCTGAATATTGTTGCCTTTTCCAAAGATTTTTCCATATTCAATTACGAAGAGGATTCGAAGCGTTGATGCCGATAAAGATATATACTATATATGTCAGACTTTCTGATAAGATGAAAAGGCACAAGTGGTATAGATTACCTGCAACTGCGGGAGATATATGATAATTACGTTCACTATACATCAACCTCAGTCGTTGTTGCTTCTTAATTTTCTTATACACAACGTAAAACAGCACTCCTACAATTACGCAAACAACCAACACCGATATCTCAACTACGACGGGATTGATTCCGTTACGTGTACCAAAGTCGGTCCCATAGAATGTGAAGGAGATTCCCATAAGTGATGCAGCTAACGTATCTCCACTTTTGTTTAACCACGTCTTTGATTTGTGTTTCGAGGTCAATTTTCTCCTGCGACGTGTGCTGTGAGGTGCCGCTCTTCCATTCGTGTCGTTCACCGTTGCGGACTTCACACTTATAAATCTGATTTATAGTTGAGGATGAATTTGCTCCTTTTGTCATTATTCCTATGTTGTCCGCGATTATAGGGTTGGCTATCTGATTTTTCAAAATTAACGTTTGCCACTATCTGATGGTGCTTCACCTCAGACTTTTTCTCTCCAAGTGTGAACGACAGTCCAACTCCGCAACTGACTCAGAATCGGTCAAATGAAATAGCAAAACTGGCCCAGAATCGGTCAAATGAAATAGCACTAGTTTATATACTAGATGGTCACGTATAATACATTTTTAATGATAAAATTAAATGACTTTACATGGCTGTTCATCCTCTTTCAAACCATTCAAGGTTGTAAACTCAAGTTCATGGCACGAACAATTAGATACATGTTAAAACGACACTGTTTTCAAGGTAACTTCATTAAAGTTTGAGTTTGTTTTTCTTTAAAAAACCAAATGATATAGATAAGTAGTAAAACATTCATAATTAAATACTTATAATAATAGAAATGATATAGATAAGTAGTAAAACATTCATAATTAAATATTTATAATAATAGAAGTTAATAACACCAAAATAAAGGTTTGAGGGGGTAGATCAGTTTGATCAAAATCAGTACGGGGGATGTCCAAGGTTTAAATCTTGGGCCTTGTAAGGATAGAACGCGTGTCCCCTCGTGCTTTCAACAACGTAAAATGGTTATGGCATGGTGGTTATAGGGGCGTATTGTGCATGGTTATAGGGGCATATTGTGCAAGGAACTACGTGGCTTCTTCTAGGCAGATAATATAGAGGCAACCATGAAAAAAAAACTGGAGAGTCTATCCTATCGTCGGCTACCAATTCTACCATGTAAATTTAAAAAAAAAAAATTAACACCAAAACACAAAAATTATAGTTATATCTTGTTGGAATACATATTAATATTACCATTATGTGAAAATCTATTATATAAAAAATTATAAATATATTTTCCACAATATTTTCCAAGTTTTCATAAAAAAATTATCAAAATTGTAGTATTCATGAATTGTAAGTCTTTATTTTATTATAGCGTTACATTAAAAATTACTGGTCCATGTCAGTGCAACAAAATTTTCATTTTAATAATTTTTAGATGGGTTTAGCCCCAAAGATTAGGTGGATTCATAAGTGCTAGTTTGGATGGGTACTTGTTGAGAAGAAACCTAGGTTCAAACCTTGGTGGTGTCAATTTGCAAAGGTAGTAGTCTGCTCTGAATCTTCTGAGTGTGCATCAAACCGACAACAACCGTACCAACCCGAGTGATCGATGGTCTCCATCTCATGTCGTGTTAACAATCAACGAGACAGATAGGTATGGTGGTTGGAGTCCCCATAGTTTGAACCCTACACTGCTAGTTATTAAAAATAATGATTGTAACCAACTCTCCTATGTAACCAAAAAATGTTTACATGAGTTTCACACTGTTAAAATTTATAATATTCTTTAACATTAAAGATCAATGGACTAAAGTATGTATTTAGTGAAGAATTTCCATTGTATGTGTATGTGATTATTCATTATAACAAAACATTTAACAATTATATTTAAAGTTACCTGACTTGTTTTTTTTGGTTGTTGTTTAAGTTGGCATTTAAGTATTAGATTAAAAAGACCAGCATTCATGCTAAGCACGTACAAATCAAGTTGAAATGATAGTGATCTATTACTTTAAAATAATTTTATTTGATATGCAGATTTACAACTAGTATTTTGGCATAAAAATATATGTATAAAAGTATGTAAATGGTACAATCCTTTCTTGATATTCTTAGATTTAAGAAAACGTTAAATAAATAAAAATATATATTATTAAATAAATATATTTTAAACTATTAATATAATAAATATATATATTAATATATATATATATATTTAAATAAAAATTTAAAATAATAAATTGATTTAATTTTTGAAAACTTGTGGATTTGCTACATTTTTTATTAACATTTTGATAAATATGCATTGAGGTTATGCTCTTAATCATAAAGGCTAGAATTATACCTCAAGACATCAATGAAATACAAATATCATAACTTAAATAAAACAAATTAAATATTTTAATTTAGTGAAGAAATTTTTTATAATTTTTAAATAATTTTATGTGTTTGTGTGGTGTAATTGGTGAAAATTTTGGATCTTGTAAAGGTTCATCGAATCTTGTAAAGGTTCATCCAGGTTAATTCCCCTTATGTCCATCTTGTAGATACAAGGTACAATTGGAAATGTCCTATGTGGTGGTAGAGACTGACAAGGTTCCATTCCCTTTGTGCCCACCTTGTTGACATCGAAATGGCTATGTGGTATTCTTTTATTGACAAGTGTAGCTCTTAGCCTTATGAGAGGTCATGGTTGGTAGGGGAGTGCTCAGCCCTATGCATCAATATAGAGGTTTATCACACTAACCAAAAAAATAAAAGTGTTTGAGGGGACAGCGCAATAGTTTGGGCCTTGGCCCTTTTTTGGAAGGTACAAGGTTCAAACTATTGCATGCGTGATGTGTATGGATGTGTGGTGGTTGTGTGTGATGTGTATGGATGTGTGGTGGTTGTGTCTTAAATTCCCTATTGATAAGAATATCTCTAGGCTTTACAAGGGGTTATGGTTGGGAGGAGACTTTGCATTGGTATTAGAGAATTCTTACACTAACCAAATATTAAAAAATCATATATATATATATATATATATATATATATACTAATTTATTATATTTAATGTGTATTTATTTGTATTTAATTATTGTATTTTTAAAAAATAAATAAGATTAATTCATATTTTGAAATTAGATGATTTTTATATTTATGTATAATTAGATGAAGTAGGAATAATGAGAAGTGAAGAAATTTGTGTCAGTTTGTATTGCTCTAGATCTTAGAAAAAATAAAAAAACTAAATGATTAATGTGGAGAAAATCTAGATAATATGGCAAGAAAGTCATTTTTATAAGCTCTTATTGAAAGTAATGGTGCCTTAGATGAAAGTAATGAAGCTCTATCTAGTGATATGAGGAAGAGTGAGTCTATAGCAAACCCTATCTAGGTAGTAGATATTAAACTAGAAATGATTATCAAGAATGAGACAATTGAGCATGATATAATGGTTCTTAAAATCAAAGGGTTACTATGTAAGTTCCATGGATGCTAGTTAGGTTTTTCTAAGATTCAAAGCTATTTTGTATCTTAAGTTAATGTGTAACCCTAAAATACAAGCATTATCCTCTAATTCAAATTCTTTATTATTCCAACTCTAAATTACAAGATATGAACTTCATATAGTATTTATTTTATTGTTATGTTCTATCATTTAAGAAAATAAATATGATTTACCTAAAAAATGTTTAAACTATATATAATTTTTTGCACCTTAATACATAACTATGTTATGCAAGTCTAGTGGCATATTCCACGTTAATACTTGTTCATTTTAAAAATTCACATTGAATATTCATAATTCTTATTTTTGCTTAACTTTGAACTCCCATGCAATAAATTTGCATCTTATACATCCTTCTTGGTTTTCTTATAACATTAAATCCCCTTAAACCATGATAGCCTTGTTAGAATAAGTAATTATTCTCTTAAGTTCTACTAGGGCAGACATACTTGAGTTTCCACTCCTCCATGAGTCATGTGAATTCTCAGTATAGTCTAGATCAGATTTGATGAGTTGCTGTAATCCAATGGCTCTCAGTGATCAACTTTATTATTTATACAAAGTTGATCAATGACATAAATCAATCAAGTATTTCTATTTTCTAACATGGTATCAGAATGGGATTTCCCTGCCCTATGTACCTATGTACCTGAGGGAGGAATTCCCTCCCCTCCCCATTTTAATTTTTTTTTTTTTACAGAGGGAGTATGCTCTCCATCATTTGATGGATAAGAAACCAGATGGTCAAAAATATTAAATTTTGGAAGGTCCTTTTAGAATTTTAGTTTTCCTAGTTTGCAGTCTTATACTGCACATTTAGGTTTGCAAATTTTTTTTTTGGAGCGGTCGAGATGCTACGATAAATCCAAATATGGATAACCGTAGGTTTGCAAAAGTACTTTAAGAAGATGTTTTATTGTGGTGTTGTTCTAGAAGATGTCGATGTCATATCCGACTCTATTTCTATTGTTCCACTGTGATTAAGGAGATTATGTGGCCAGCCAAACTAGCGGTGATGATGGAGAAGCAATTTTTTTGTTGATGGTATAGTGCAATGGTGGTTGAAGTGGTGCAATGAAGAGCATCATTTTACAGAGGAGACTCAATGTTTTTCTCTTGCAAGGAGTTTCAATCCGCTCGCACTGGATGCATCACGGTGATTCATTTTGGCGATGATTCGTTGAAACCTAATGACGATGAAGTCATTTAAATGTTTTTGTTGTCATCTGCCAAGATGCAGAATCTTTACTCATTGCTCTATGAGGCATAGTAGTTGTCTCTCAACTTTGATTATATGTTCAAAATCTTGGTGGCTCCATCTTCAAGTCCTTTTTCGTCGACGCTGCTCCAACGCTCCAAACGTGATAAAATCACTATAATATTTTACTTAAAATGTCTAGTTCTACTATTTTTTTACAAAAATGGTTGTTGGTGATATGACCAGATTTTACATGTTCTAGAAATCTCGATGACTATTGTCCATGTGATAGTTGTGCCTATTTTTGATATTTCCATTGAGATATTGATGCAACTATAATTTTTCTATTTTTAAGTATGTTGAGGCCCTCTGGTAGTACCAATGTGGATAACTATGAGTCATCTGGCATTGCCTCTAAAGTTTGTTTTGAAATGACCCCAAATCAGGGGTGAGTCAAAGATGAATTGCACATATCCAAACATGGCAGTTATAAATTAAGTTTCCAACCTCAATCTATCTCAAATGAATGCACATCATTAGATGCATGACATCGAAAACAACGAGTTACCTACTGAGTTAAATGAATTTTTTTTTCAAACATAAAGTTTTTTAATATGCAGGAGATGTTCAGAGCCGTGTGATGAATAGTGATGAGGAACTGCTATGAATGCAAATTGATTGGTAGAAACAACGTGCCAAAAATTTTGAAGCTGGAAAAGTAACCTATGGATTCATTAGCGAGATCTTCGTGGTGAGAGATCAATTTTAATTCAACGTGTCATCCAAAAATTAGGTGATGCAATTTTCATTCGGACGACGAGGAGTGCTCGAGAAAGACCTCAAGATCTAAGCAAAGCACCCAGTTTGGTGGTGGTATGCATGGAGTCTATGTGAATGCAGATATGGCACTAAAAGTACTGTAGCAGTGGACTAAATGGCTACCTAGCCATTTTATTTTTTATTCCCTCATGCAATTTTTTTTGCATTTTGGGCAAGGCTATCTCTAGCCTTTGTATAAATCTCAGTGGGGGTAAAAATTTATTTTCATCGTCATGGGTGAGATAGTACACAAATGAAGGAGCAACTTTATACCTTTTAATTAAAATGGTTAAATTACTCGTATTTATTTCTTTCATGGTATTTGAATCAAATACTAATGGTGGAGGTGCTCGATGTCAGCCTAAGTGGCACCCGCCTGCTCCACGATGAATGGTTTTTTGAAAAAGTGATGATGGCATGGTCAAAATAAAATTTATATTATAATATGACTCTATGCGTTGTTATGCATGCGACAGTTAAGGATGCACACAAATTTTTGGGTGGATCATTGGCAAACACAACAAATGGAGTTTGATGGATCTTTGTCGTTGATTGCAGAGTGGATGGGTAAAATTTTATCGGCCCACTTGGTTTTTATTCCCAAAGTGCGCAGGAGGATAGTTGGAGGATATTTTTTTTTATTCTTGCACATGTTGCCATTTAATGGGCTTAAATGTCATGAGTGCAAGTTTTTTTTTAAAACTAATCATGGGTGGCATTTTTTATTTAAAAGAATCATTATTAAAGTTTTATATGTGATTTTTTTTATGGTCATCGTATCAAGAGGAGAAGTTCATCTCTGCTTCATCGTTTTTTGATACAGTCATGGAGGAATTTTTTATGACCTCTTTGGGAGAGTTTTCATTAGTTATTTCTTAGCAAGGTTGTTTTCAATGCAATACACGTAACAGTGACATATTCTCCCCATTTGCAACTAGATACCCTGAAGACATCGATGACCTGGATTCCTTGAAGATGCCAGTGACTTCAAGGACTTTAGTTGGTGAAATCCCAAATATTTTCTCTTGTAGAGGGTAGAAAGGATGATACATATGATGAAGAGAGACCATTACAATCTAATTATTGTTTCCACACTCAACAATGGCCATTTTGCTACGTGATCCACTTAACTCAAATGAAACCTTAACTAGAGAGTTGGTTTCTAAGAGCTGGTGCCACGATCTTGCAACTGAAGTACAATGCTTTGTTTTTTTTGAGGAGGTATCTTGACTAGGAGTGGTGTCGCATTATCTGCTTGTTATGTCTACTATTGCTTATGGGTGATGAATTTGACCTTGTTGGATTTTTGGGGCAATGGCAAGTGGCAAAACCAATGTTCAAATCATGGTGGGATGAGAAGTGGTGCACTTCGCTATGGAATATAATAAATTTTCTATGGTGAAGAAGCTATTGAGTGAGATCATAGAGGTAGATAGGAATGAAAATTATAGTGTGCTCATCTTGTAGCATCGGTTATGTTGTAAGATGTTTGATTTGAGGTTTCGAGATCGAAGTACCCAAGATCCTTCATCATCATCAGAATCCTCTGTAATTGATCCAATGACATGAATTATTTCTTTCATTTGCCTCATCCACCCCATCCTCTGCAATCTCATCACCCATCCAAGAATTCCATGATTTGGATAGACAAATTTTCTTCCCATTGAGGGTGATGAGTCATTGAATGCAATCATCCAGTTATTGTTCCCCACCTGTTCATTAAGACATATTCCAGTTCAGAGCCCGAATGAGTGCTACTCTAGCATCACAATGTAGGTGATGCACCCACTTTGTAGTGGAAAATTTTGATGTTGATAAATTCAAAAATTAGGGACATGTGTCTATCTCTTCAAACCCGAAACCCTGCACCCGTAAAGGCAAGGAGATCTCCATTCCTCTAGGAATTATGGACTCAAATATCATTCAAATATATTTATCCCTAATAGGGAAATTCGTGGGAGGTTGTTCTAACATTGAATCAATCAATAAATGGGCATCAACCAAATGGCATCCTAGTGGATCCATGGAAATCAAGGCCATGTCTAGAGGGTTTTTCCTCATAAGCCTCAACAAAGTGTAAGATACCAGTCGCATATTGACTGGTGGACCTTAGTTCTACATTTTTAGAAGCTTGTTCTTGCAAAAATGGGTAGAGGATTTAGATCCTAAAATATAATCTATTAGTTCAATGCCTATCTAGTTTCGACTCACTAGTTTGCCCCTCCAATATTATATGAGAGGATTTTTCTCCTGATTGTTGAAGTTGTTGGTGACTTTGTTGCCCTCGATCCCACGATGAAAGCATAGTCAAGGCTAACTTATGCCAGAATATACATTATTGCAAATCTTGATTCTAAGTTACCTACCTATGTGGATCTCATCTGCAGCTCCAAAATAAGACGCTAGGCCATTGTTTTTTAAAACAAACTAGCATTTTATATTGAGTACCACACCCAAGGACACTTGAAGACCCAACGTTCGTTGTTAAAAAAGGAGAAGTATTTGAAGATATCTATTCAGTGGGCTTCACAAATGGTGAATCACGTTGATCCGGATATTAGGAAAACCTCACACAAGAAACAAAAAATATGGTAGGAAAAGGCCTAAGGGACTTCGAAAGGCAAAAAAATTGTTTTTCCTTAGCCAAAAATGGGTGATGATGGTGGAGCTCATGTTTCATCTCCACGGGGGAATGATATGGACAATGTGGTCAATCTTATATTGGAATCTAAAAATAATGTGAAAGTTGTTCCTCACTTGGACCCAATGGAGAATGAGATTGTCCTTCCTCTTAATAATTCTTTTGAATGCCTTAGGTTTGAAGGGATCGAGGTAAATCAGGTGGCAAAGGATCTAGAGATTTCAAATCCTAGGGCTGATAGAAATTTTTTTTCCCCTAAGCAGGTATGTGCTTCCCCTGCACTTGGCTTGGAAAGCTCTGTGGTGTCTCCGAAGCTTAACTTGGAGAAAGGCTCACCTTGGCAAAAATCTAGGAATCTTTGCAAAAAGGGCAATGAGATCGTAATGGCCAAAAAAATGAGTAGATGGTTTTCTGGTTTGGTCTCCACTGCCTTATGAGTTGATTTCCCTAGATTTCTTCTAGAGCCCCCTTGTGTTTTGGGTGTTGCAGGGTTTTCTAGTCTCTTGACTAATGATTTTATGGGCATTGTAGGGTTTCCTAGTTTCTCGATCGGTGGTTTCTAGGGGTGGTTTTGGGATAGCAAAACAATTTTTATTTGAATTTCCTTGTAGATCTTGTAAATCCTTTATTGTAGTTTGCATTTAATGATTGTAAGGTAAGTACTTTGAATTTGAATTTGGTGTTGGATCATCGTTCATTTTGGGTATTTTTTTTAGATTCAAATCACATTGCATAGGGAGTCTCTTCAGTGTTGCTATGTTTTTAGGGTGGTTTCTCCTATGGTGGAGTTGTTGTAAAAGGTTGTGGAATTCATTTCAAAACCCTCTTGTTTGCACCTTCTTTCTAGTTTAAATTTGGTTGTTTCATTCTCCTCTAGGGTTGTTTGTTCTTAGTTCAGTTAATTTTCTTCTAGTAAGCTTTAATAATAATGCATATTTTTATAGGAAGGGCAATGTAGGAAGTGATAATCTATGGTTTATGGGAAAGGATGGCTTGTATTTATGACCATGGGGAGAAAATTATTTATATAATAAAATTGCTCTTGGAGAGTGTTCTAGTATGATTTGAGGATGTTGGAATTTTATATTTTATTATTGATAAGGAGCATTAAAAATATTAATAAATATTATAGAGAAGTTCATCTAAAATGCATGGATTTCTTTTGAACAAATTATAGTCATGTATACACAAATATATATTTTCATTGATATTTCAAAATCCATCATGATAGAATCTGAATTAGGACAATGGGTTCAACTAGTAGATTATAGAAAAATTATATTACAGTGGCACATATACCATGATACCAAATACATGGTAATATATTGCAAAATAAAATCATCATAAAAGAGGTGAAAGGTTCTTGTCATGATATGGATATAGAGTAGCAAATGAATATATTGTATTGGATCATATCAATATTTTTCTACTCCTAAAAAGGTTTGAAAGAAATACAAGATATATAACATGGATAATTATAGCATAGAAATTCAAATTTAAGTTCAAAATAAATAATAGATATGAAGATTCAAAGTCAATTTTTAAAATGAAAAAGGTGCAAGAATTTATGTATAGTCCAAATATTATCTATGTATATTATTTTTAGATTCTTAAATGGTAGAAGATAACAAAATAAATATTATATGAAGTTTGTATCTTGTAATTTAAAGTTGACATAATAAAGAAAGTGAATTAGAGGGTAGTGGTTGTATTTTAGGGTTCCACGTCAACTTAAGATAAAAACAATTAGCTTGAAGAAGAAGATATAAAGAAAGAATCACTCAATTATTTCAAGAATTATGATGGAAAAAATACATGATGAAAATTTTCTGTTTTTAGCAAGATATGCCATTTGGTATTCACGGGTTTCTTGCAATTTTATTTCAAACACTTTTTAGGATATATTGAAGAGTGAAATATTTGTTATGGTATAATAGTGTAGGAAAACAAAGGCAACAACAAGTGAGATCAATATCACCTTTATCAAACTATATCTAAAGAAAGGTGAGACAAGATATTTTGATGATTTTTATTCAATAAGTCTTTTAAAAATGATTTATAATATTATTTCAAAATTTATGACAAATATATTGAAAAATATCATAGATTATGTTTATCAAAGGGAAAAGATGATTGTGATGATTGTCATTATGATTGTAGATATTTGATATTATAATTATTATACAATATTTCATATATTTATTTAGTCCTTGAAAAAACTAGGTATGCTTGTAAGATTGGATTTGTTGAGCATTTTATATGATATTATTTTTAAAGGATTTTTTTAATAATCTTATTAGGCATTGGGGAAAGCTCTCTTAAAGAAAAAATTAGAATACAATATAAAATAAATAGATATATGAGGATATAATACTATATTGTATAAGGGTTGGCATGGGCTACACATAACCCAAGGTTGATTGTATTAAAATATTATATTATATTATTATATTATATTAGTAGTTGATTCCAAAACATAGAATTATAATATGGATATATAAATAAGAGATATTTGTCATTGTAATAATCATGGAGATCAACCATATGTAATCATATCTTCCCATAAAGTGGCTTATGGGTCTTTACCCTCTCTAAGTGGCACCCTGATCTGAGGAAAACTTATGGAGTTATTCCTTCCTTAAGGAGTATAACTTGTGTTGCCTTACCTTAAGGGTATTAACTATCTTTGTCTCATTGTGTGTATTTTTATTGTGGATAATTATTTGTGGATGGATGATTTGATATTTTTGCATATTGGTCAATGATGTTTATTAATGAAAATAAAATTTTGTAACAAGTGGTATCACATCAATGATTTTGAAATGTGGGGATTCTTTTTTATGGATTGTAAAATTAGGGCAAAATTTGTTTTGGAAAAACATCTCATCTTTAAGGAGCCACATCTTCATGAAATATTGTCCAATTTTGGTGATTCTTGGATAATTTTGTGCGAAATGAAGAGATTTAAAATGAATGGTAATATGAAGAAATCTGAGTGGTATTGAGGGAGATATGAGCTTTTGAAGTCAATCATTTAGAACAAGATCAATATTCCATAGAATTATTTATCATTTAGATTTAAAATAATTAATCTAATATTTTATCAACTCATATGATGTGCATAAAACAACTCATATATTCTCTCTAATTTTTTTAAAGTGACCCCAAATAGTAGAATATAAAATTTAATAATGTCTTCTTTGTAAATTTTCATTGATAATAATATTTATTTCAGGATTTGTAATCAAATGAATATTTAAGACTTAGTGTTTCCTTACATGACCATATCTTCATCCACTTAAAATCATCTTGAATGGTGATTTTTAATTCCTCAAATATCCTATATCCATTTTTTAGATTCAAAATGGATGATTTTATCATTATACATGAATGAGTACATATAGGGAGAGATTAAGGTTTTAGAAAGGAAACCCTAACCCTAATCATAGGCAAGTGCACATTAAACACATTAATATTTTAACATCCCCCTTAATGTGCACTTTCCTAAGTACAAAATACTCATTAATATTTTAATATCCCCCCTTAAAGAAGAAGCTCGTCTAGAAGGTGTTGATCTATATCGAAAATACATATTTATACAATAATGTCGAGCCATCCAAAATTTGTGCTGAAATATACAACATCCTCATGCTTTCATTCAAATCAATAGATAAATATGTGGAGGAGGAGAGGAGGGGAATGCAATACTTTGATGTAATTTTTCTTCAACTCAACATGTAAATTTTTGGATGAGGAGGAGAGGGGAATGCAATGCTTGATCAACATCCTCATGCTCTCCTTCAAATCAACACATAAATTTGTGGATGGGGAGAGGAGGGGAATGCAATGCTTGATGTGGATTGATGGAGTGTCAGGTTCAACCGAAAATGCACTTCCATATTACAATAAAATTTGAGAACCTAAAAGACATGAAATTGTCTCAAAACTAAGAATGGATACCTCTATTATGTCTATCTCAAAAAATATTTTCCAATAACTATATGAAAGACTATAATTAAATACAAATCAAGTCTTGATTTAGGGGAAAACAATAGCATACCTTTTTTAGGTAGCAAAATATGGTTTCCTATAACCCAAGTGTTGTAGGTGAGTTGGAGAGGAGAGGGCAATCCTCCAAGGGAGGTCCCAAGTTCAAATATCCACCCTACCAAAAAGCTGAATTGGGTATCAAAAATCCAATTGATAATGTTGGTGCAAACAGGGTCGGGTGTGACTACCAGGTGACTTTGATAGTGTAGAACCCCCTGTTCATGGTCTCTAAGATCAAGGTGGCCCCGGAAGGTGTTTTTCGCTTAAATATATATATATGGTTTCCCAAATCCCTTTACAATTTGAAAATAAAATATTCTTAGGAATATTTTTCCAAAATAACATATTTTAAAAAAATAGGTTTATGTTGTGAATCGACTAGAAGTCAAAAACACTAATAATATACCACATGGTGGTCTCATCCATGAGCTCTCAGCTGGCACATGTCCCCCCTACACTAGCACCTCCAATTGGCACCTAGGGTGGCCCATGCAGGAAGCTAATTAACCACCAAGAGGTGGTCAATCAAGCATATGTACCTCCACATATATAAAGGGTTAAAAGAGCTATCCCACAAAGAATGTGGGATAAAAGCACAAAATAAAATTACAATGTGTGTCATGCATCCTTCTCTAAAACCAATGAAACTTTGGGCCTACAAATTTTAAGCCTTCAAGTTTGAGACTTTATCACTATAAAAGAAAGAATCTAGATGGAAATTTTCCATCCTTTCATCAGTATGGAATGGCCATGAAGTTGTCATAGGTGTTTCTCACTGCTATTGGGTATTCTGGAGAATGACATCCATCATGGTGTTGAATACCAAAATGTAAATGGAGTTCCCCAAAATGGGGTTTGGAGAGGGCTCCATTATGTTGTAGTTTGAAGAGTTCACATACGTGTCTAGATTTTCTATCGTAAGCTCAAATTTTGCAAGCTACAATAGTTTTGTTGAAAATTTTCCAAAGATGTTATTTCCTCCCTCTACGTTACTATCCCTATGTATTATTTCATTATAAATTGAGCCATATATATCTGTTATGACTCCTATGAAGTTGGCTAGGTAGATCTATTTTACATTATCTAAAATTTCAATGAGTTTTAATCATCAAGATTATTTTATAATTGACGAAATTGAACATCGTGAATAGTTCCCAAGCATCGATTTTGGGGAGTTTATTAACACCAAGTCCATCCCAGATATGCCATCCATTGACCAACACCGGGCTGATATATTAATATATATGGGATGGATCTTAATGCCTAATAGAATATCTATGACAAAGTCTAAATTTGATCATGGCTCTAATTTAAAAATTAAACATGACATTGTAGCAATATAGCCATTGGTTTTCACTATACGTATTGTGTCTGTTGTAATCATGAATGGACCATTAAGGAAATTCGTCAACTATATGTGATACATTTGAAATATGGTCTCTATAGATGACATGTACACACCACATTGGTTAGTATCTCCTCGAACATGGAATAGCCATTTTTGATGTAGCCGATATGGTTGCTTTTGTCTAGCTGACACAAGGTAACAACGTTGCACTATCAATGTAGAAAGTCATGCATGTTCAAATTGAGACTGATTAGAGAAGGCAGATTTTTATCAAGGAAATTCTCCCTCATAGGTAAATAACAAACAGATCTTACCACTCTGATACCACTTGTTAGAGGTAAAATAAATGATTTGACCATTATACATGAACAGGTACATATAAGGAGAGATTATGATTTTAGAAATGAAACCCTAACCCTAACCCTAATAATAGGCAAGTGCACATTAAACACATTAGTATTTTAACACTAACTAGGTGAATATCTCCTATATTTTGATATATTTGTAACCAACTCATCCTTCCATTAAAATACTTGTATATAGAACTAATAAAGAAAATTTTAGATCTCATACAATTATTTATTTATCTCATAACCCTCAATCATATTACTAATTACATTTAAATATCTGGTTATTAATCACATTATAGACCTTTTAAATACAAATATGTCTAGGCCAATGGTTTTAATTTTGAATACAAAAATACAATGATAAATATTTAACCAATAATTAAGGTAAAATATCATAGATTTCCTCCTTTTTTAACCATTTCACTACATATGCCGATCTTATATATTCTTTGACATAATATTTTAACATAACTATTGGAGATAATAATGCTAAATTCATGAATTTTTAAATTTACAATCATACTTCTCACCTCTAGAAACCCTACCACATATAGGAAAGAAACTAAACTTTCCATAATATACTTTCTAAAGAGATTTCTCTTTGAATTTTATCAAATTTGGATGCTAAACCTATTGATAATATTGCAAGTGACATCATATATATTAAAATATATTATGATTATTGTTATAATTTAAAGTCTTCAATCAATGATCAACAACTTACCTTTCTAACAATTCAAACAAGATTTTCTTCTCTCTAAACTAGAATTGTGAATTTTTTTTATTTTTCTTTTATTATGTAAGGGAATACCTAAATATCTTAATTGTAGTTTTTGAACTATAACCATTAATATATATATATATATATATATCTTAATTGTAGTTTTTGAACTATAACCATTAATATATATATATATATATATATATATATATATATATATATATATATATATATATATAAATAATGCATATTATAAATAAAGGGTGGTAATAACAAAAAATTGACATATTTTACTATATTTACCTATGTTTTAATTGTCCTTCCAATGCACTATAGAAATTAATTAAATTAATTAAATTTCAAGGAATAGTTGATCAAAATATGATGTAAAATAAGAGTGTTTTTGAAATAAACTAGAGATAATATTCTAAGAAATCATTTTATTTTATATTCTACTTTTTTCCTTTAAGAGAGCTATGTCCAATGCCTAGTAAAAATATTAAAATTATAAGGACATAGTGGTTCACCTTAGCATAGCACATGACATGGTTAAAAAAAATCCAATTGAACAATCTATCGATCAAAATAAAATTATTTAAAGAGAACAAATATTTTATTAATTCATATCAACCTTTGATAAAAATCGTATTTAAATAAAACCATATAAAAATATCCAATAAATCTAATCTTACAATCATACCTTGTTTTTTCAAGGACTAAAGAAATATAAAAAAACTTGTATAATGATTATACTATAAAATATTTACAATAATAAGGACAATCAGGTTTTCCATTTTAGATAATATAATATATGTTTTCAATATATTTATAACAATTTTTGAAGTAATATTAAATCATGTTACAAAAGACTCATTGAATGAAAATATTCAAAACATATTTCTCACCTTTCTTTAGACATAGTTTGATAAAGGTGGCATTGATCTCACTAATTTTAGCCTTATTTTTCCTACTCCATTTTATTATAGCTAGTATTTCACTCTTCAACCTTTACCAAATATTTCCAAAGAAAATTACAAGAAATCCATCATTATCAAATGGTATATCACATTGGAAAAATAATATCTTATCATGTAGCTTTTCCATGATAATTCTTGAAATAATTGAGTGATTATTTCCTTATATCCTTTTCTTCTTCAATATTATTTCCATGTGCATTGAAGATATTCTACATAGACTATATTTGAAATTACTAAGTACTTCATTCCCTGTGTCTTATTATTTTTCAATATTTCTTACATCTAGAGTTGAAATATATTTGATTAACTGAAAGAACAAATCTCTCTTTGTAATGGCATAAAAAAAAGGTATTTCTATCATGTTTAGTAATATGTCTCTCTTAGGATTTGCTGCCAATATGACTTCTACATTTGTAATATATTATGATATTTAGCAAGTAATTATTTTTCTTACACATAAGTTTGTTTGTTCATTCCATTGTTTCTTACTATCCTCTAATAAATATTGATCTTAGATTTCATTTTTTTCTTTATTTTAAACATATTTAAGATTTGATACTGAGTATATTCATCAACCTATTTAAATATTTTATTTCGTGAATAAAATTGTACATGCAAAATCTATAAAACTTTCCTTTGACACACCATTACATGACCATCCAAAATATATCATGGTTTGGAATCATATACATAGAAAATAAAATGGATTTGGATAATCATTACTCAAAATATCACATTTTAATATAATTGGATTATGATTTGATTATACTTGTAAGAAAATGTTTTGAGAGGTTGTATACCCTATTTGTAATTAAATATCTACCAAAAAAAATATGTCTAATATTTCTCTCACATGAGATATCCCAAGATATGTATTATACCATGTATATTGAAATATCAGAGGAATAATATTCCAAGGTTACTTATATTGACAAAGGAAGAAAAATCCTTTCATTTAGTGTTTCCACCCTTCTTTTCTAACTTGGATATGAAACTATGTTAAATTTTACCTAAGAATTTAAAGTTTATATTATAAGTAATCATTGAATTTGACATGAATACACTAAAATCCTTCTAGTAGCATCCATATTGAAGAATAAGTATATTTAAGAAATTTATACTTATGATTCCAATTTTTGTATTTATCTTTCTTACAAGAAAGACTAACACAATTGATTCTTGATTCTAGCAATCTTTATTTCATATACAATTTTTGTATGAAGTTGTAGTAACTCGTGAAAGATCTCATATAAAAAACTACCAAATAAATTTCCATCTTTTAAAACTCTTTTATTTTCATTTTCATCATTATCTATTTTTTATATTATAATATGTTTGAGATTATAAATTTTTTTTTGATAACTCTATTTTAGGGATGTTATTCGTAATTTGAATATTTCAAGATGCCACATTCATAATTATTTGACATCAATCATCTGGTATTAGCCCTACTTCTTATAAGTATTTGTGATATTTTAAACTTTCCATATTAATATCTCTTTGCTTTTCCTATTTATTTTATCTTAGGGATATTCCTCTCTTTTTTCATTTCCATCCAAATTTTCAACCTCTTCAATATCTTCTTCTTGGTTATAGATAGTTCAACATTTAATTTTTCATCTATAGGTTTATGTTTCCCTACAAAACCTAACCTGCAAGAAAATTTATCAAAGCTATTTTTTATCTTAAGTTAATGTGGAACCCTAAAATATAAGCATTATTCTCTAGTTCACTTTTTTATTATTATGACTCTAAATTACACACCAAATTCATTTAGTATTTATTTTATTGTTATGTTCTATCATTTAAGAAAATAAATATGACTAACCTAGATAAATTTAAAACTATATATAACTTCTTGCATATTTTTCATTAAAACATTTGACTTTGAATATTTATAACTCTTATTTATTTTTAAATTTGAACTCTCAAGCAATAATTTTTCATCTTATACATCCTTCTTGGTTTTCTTCTAATGTTAAATACATATAAACCATGATAGCCTTTGTCATATTATTAGGTAAAGTGTATTTTTTTATCACTCTTTTAGAAGTACGAAAATATTGATATGACCTCGTATAATATACCCCTTTGTTATTTATTTTCATATCATGATAAGAACCTTTTATCTCTTTTTTGACCATTTTATTTTAAAATGTATTACCATCTATTTAGTATCATTGTACATGTAGCAATGTAATACAATTTTTTAATAATATACTTACTGAACCAATAGTCCTAATACAAATTTGATCATGGTAGATTCTGAAATATCGATGGAAATGTATATTGGCATATACATAAGTAGATTTTACCTCAATGAAGTCCATGCATTTTATATGGACTCTATTATAATATTTTCTAAGATTTTTCAAATGCTCCTTGTTAAGAAGCTAATACAAAATTCTAAAATCTTTGAATCAAACTAGAACACTGCCAAGAGCATTTTCATAAATAATATTTTTTCTCTATGGTCATAAATACAATTCATACTTTCCCATAAACCATAGACTACCACTTGTTATATTACCCTTGAAATTTTAATGAGAAAAAATGATGTAAATTTTTTTCAAAGTCATTGAATACTATGAATTTACTCTAATCATTTTTAACAAATTTAAATATGTTTAAGACTAATTTGTAGTACATTGAACTCATATATCAGCCTTTTATTTTAAAATCTAATCACTTTTATTGATCCACTTCTTTCTCGTTAGGTTTTTCCATATATTTCATATGGCTTTTCTCCTTGATCATTAAAAAATTTTGTCATAGGATTAGAATATTCATAAAGGATTATATAATTATATATAATTATAATTATACTTGCTACACAACTTTTATTCATGAGTACTTCATTTGTTGTTTTTATTCTAATTTCTAATAAAAAAATATAAGATATCTAATGGAAAAATATAAGATGCCAATTATCTGCTTATAAATTATTCATGGATTTTGTCATTCATAAATTATTATGTTATACTTTAGTATTAAGATTTTGTTAATAAGTTTGTCTTATCTTAAATTAAATATTTTATGTTTATGTAATAAATAATAAATATAATTTATCACTTAAGATTTACTAAATATGGCTCTTCTTCAAGAGGACTAAGGTTCAAACTAGGATGTGTGTGTGTATTAGTCCCCTATTGATAAGATTAGTTATTAGCCTTAAGAAGAGTCATGGATAGGATAGGAATGCTTAGCCATAAAAGTCATATAGGTTTCTCACACTATCCAAATCCAAAAATAAATCTCATGGGGACAGCACACAGTTACTAATTTGGTAGGAGGTCCAAAATTCAAACCATGGTGTGTGGCTATGTGTTAATCCTCTATTGTTAAGTTTGGATCTCAAACTTAAGGGGATCATGGCTGGGATGGGAATGTTCATCCTTAAACTTCATAGGGGTTTTTCACACTAACCAAATAAAAAGGAAAAAGATATTTATAAAAATATATATTTTAATTTATTTATTAAAAAAAAAAAAGATTTAGTTAGGGAAAGAAACCTCTATGATTGATGCTTAGGGTTGGGCATCTCCATCCCACTATAAAATTATGATGGTGTGGGACACCCATGTGGTTAGGGCTTTGAGCTTTATTTTGGGAGACCTAGATTCAAACCACATTGAATGTACATATAAACTTGTGTTAAAAAACAATTCCAATAACTTTGATATAAAAAAATAATTAATTTATTAAAAAAATAAAAATAATCTAATATAAAACTTATGATATAATATTATATTCCCAAAAAGCGAAAAATATCATTAAATAAATCAATCTCACTCAATTCAACTGAATTGACTACGTTGTTTTTAGGTCGTTAACTCCCAAGCGTTTCAAGGGTTTAAATGTCGAACCGTGGATACTTGAAAATATGCTTTGTAATCTCTAAATCTCTCCTATGTTGGAATTCCCTTTCACTTTCATACCTCTTCTTCTACTTCTTTATATTTATATCAAATCTCGAAAGTGAAAATAAAAAATAAAATGAAATTTATAGTCGAGGCAAGTACCACAAAACGAAATCCCTATTCATTTAGGGAACGTGCACAGCATCTGTGTCGTGCTACGTCATTTCTCCGTCTATAGGTAAACACAGCAGGAAAATGCTGACGAAAATACCCTATACAATCCGAGGCACTCCTATGGAGATGAGATCTTGGAAACCTCCTCCTACTAGTAATGGCCACAACTCACCAATAAAATATTAAGATTTCACATCTACTACTCGTCAAAATTCCACGGTCTTTATAAAAGTTAGTTGGAAGCCTGATGTACTTGATAGCAACCAGGCTAGACTTGATGTATGCCGTGAGTTTAATCGGTTGGTTTATGAAGTCACCCAAAGACACTCATTGGCAAGCAGGCAAGAGAATTCTATGGTATGTCAATGGCAAATCACGGACTTCACTATGCCAGACAAGACCAGTTGGAGTTGATTGGCTACATTGACAACAATTAGACCGATAACATAAATGATCGAAAAAGCACTTCAGGATATGCCTTCCATTTTGGATCCGGAGTTGTCTCTTGGTCTTTGAAGAAGCAGCCAATTGCTGCTTTTAAAAATAGGCATAATCGCTTCCACGAACGTGCCGAGTGGAGCCAAAAGTATCACAGTATGTATTAATTTGTTTGTCGCTTTGACAAGTTCGCATGCTGTTAAGTTGTTTTCTTTGCGTTCTCTTTGTGTCTGACCCGTCTCCGAGAGAGTGGACTTGACTGCGACGGGTAAACACTTTCAGACGATGAACCGGTTAACGTTAACAGAATCTGCCCAGGTGGTAAATTAGGCGGCTGGCCATGAGGATGGCCATTAAGTGCGATTTAAGTAAGGTTTCCTCGTTACCATTCACGAATATCTCTCATCCACACCATTATTATTGCTGCAAGCCAAGTAGTTTAACGACAAGCCAAAGAATAAGTTAAATATAACGATTTTCTGAAGATATCAACGGTGAAACGTAAACATAAATCTAACAGTATTTGACCTCACAATACAAGACTTGAGATGTGCTGACGCTTGAAACCTCTAAACTTGGCACCTCAATCAACGATTTGGACCTCCACCCCACATGCTCCTATTAAATTGGAAAGGCTTGGTGCCACGTGGCGGGACCACTGTTTGAGTTGGGTTTCGACTTTCATTGCAACTTTAGTGGGCCATCTTCGTCAATTGGACGGCACTACTTACTTTCAAAGAACTGGAAATAAATACAATGTAGGTGTTGTGAACCTGTTTAAATTGGATTTAATCTTCATTTCATATTCGTTTTAATAGATTGAGAATCCATTTATTTTTAACTAAAAGACACGTGCCGCGCAGCTTTTGCTAATTCTGTCTCGCGATGAATTCGGTTAATGGCTTGCACCGGCACTTCTAACTGAAAATTCCGGTCTAATAATCTCATTTGAACTTTAGCAATTATTATATTTATAATTGAAATAAGGCTGTTTCCGTATATATGAAGATATGTTTCAATATATATATTTTTGTCAGTTAGGTCAGTAATCTCTGACCAGGAATAGAAACGACACAAAGTTAGCCTCCATAAGGTTAATATTTTATTAAAAGATGTACCATAAGCCATGACGCCATATGCAATGACGCTTCTAGATTTATACTTGTAAGGTGCATATAAAAGTTGGAATAAACAAATTGTGAAGAAAAAGGGAGGAAATTCTCATCTTTGGAATGCTTGGTCTAAGTGTTGGCTGTAAGGTTTTTTCACAGACTTTGGGCCTAAATAAAAGTTTTAATGTTAGGATCTTATATGTTTAGTGTAATTAAATTTGTTACTATATTTTTAAATATGTTTTTAGAATTTTATATAAAAGGTTTAGAGTTTTAACTTGATAAAAATAATGTATACTATATTTTTATAAATTAAGTTTATTAGATAAATATATAATAAATAGTATTTTTTATATAATAAATAGGATTTTTTTATAAAGATGGTTATATTTTAACCATTCATTAATGTAATGAAAGTAATCTTAAATTATATTTTCAAGTTAAAGGTAATCCTTATTAGAAAAAAATTGTTTAAAAAATATAAATCTTTGAATAATGTTAAATCATATTTTCAAGTAAAAAGTAATTTTTATTATGAAAAAACTTTCTCAAAAAAATTATTTCTTTGAATAATAACAATGTAGCACACGAATAATAACAATGTAGCACTAGGGTTGTGGAAACTATTCACCCTAAAGTTAGGGTTTCCTACAATGGGGTGACTATTAAACACTACAGTGTCTTTTTGTCTTCCACTGCATCCCATGACTTCTAACTCTATAGCTTTACTCAATGATATATATATATATATGAAGGCATAAAAAAATCAATGGACTCAAGATTTTTTGAACTTGTCTTTGAGTGGGAATTGTGTGTAGATTAGTGGGGATGGAGTTCAATATTGGTGTCTAGGAATGGTGAGAAGATAAGGTAGCAGGAATGGTGAGAAGATATTGGGTAAATATTCTAGGAAGGCAATAAAAAAAGGTGAGTTGAAATATAATATTGTCGGTCCCATCGAAGATCACATGTTTTTGTCAAGTGAAGAGGTAGGTCCTTTGGTGAGTGTGGGTTACCTAGGTCCTTTGGTGTGGGTTACCTACCACATGGTGCTATGAATGGGGTCCCTCTCGGGTTTTAGTCCAAAAGCCTTTTGGAGGCCAAATTTTTGAACATTATAGTTTCATTTCATTCACATTTGTGTTTTTTGAACATTATTTTTTATATTTCTCTAGTTGAAGACATCATATGTGTTCCTAAGGATATGATTAAGCTCATGATGGAAGATGGGGTCTTCAATTTAGTGAAAAAGTTTTTGGATGCTTACCAAATTTGAATGATATTGGTAGGTGGGCTTTATCCAAATGATGGTCTTAGGGTCACCTGAGTATTGTTGCTTTTTCCAAATATTTTTCCATATTCAATTATGAATAGGATTCTAAGTGTTGATGTCGATAAAGATATATACTATATATTGCTAGAAATATTAATCCAGATTTCACACCTAAGTCGGACTTCACTCGTGTAGTTGGGGATCCTGGAAAAAAGGTTTGACATGACGTCACACCTACCCTCTGACAGATGTGACATCTGACAGATCTGATCATCACAAAAGTTAATGCCAGTTTGGCGATTTAATGTCAGTTTGGCGATTGGTCAGAAACCCTAGTTGAGGGCCTGTCAGAACCTGTCAGAGGAAAAACCCTATCTTCCTCTCCCCGTGACTATATAAGGCAGTTCAAGTTTTTAGACATAAGAGGAAGAAGGAGATAAAGTGCGGAGAATAGAGCAGAGAAAGAAAGAAGAGCGTTTCAGTGATCAGTGTGACTCATCTGATTAATGTTTGAGTAGCCGACTCGACATTTTTCCTTTTAGTTTATCCTGTAGCTGAGTCTGTAGATGTTATTTTCCTCAGTTGAGGACTTCTACAACCCTTGTTTCATATGAATAAATTTTACTGTTGTTTAAGGCATATTTAGGGTTTGCAGTTATTTTTATGTGCTAAAGTCTGTTGTTCTCTGTACAAATCACCTCAAAGCAATTTTGTTTCTCTCTCCCCGTACGATTCTTGCCAAGTGAGGCAAACCAAGCAGTAGTCGTGAAAGCCTTCAGACAGGAAAATATTGCAAGACCAAACTTGGCCAAGTCTAGAAGATGTCTTCCAACTTCGCTATCGTAACTCGACTACGCCCGAGATCCCTGTGCAACTCGACTACACTCGATATCCCTATGCAAATCGATTGCGCCCAAGATCTGAGCGCAGCCCGAGTGCGCAAGTGCAGCCCGAGTGCACAATAAGTTGGAGCGCACCCCAAGTGCACAAGTGCAACCCGATTGCACAATCCATAAGAGTGCACTCCAAGTGGGTAAGCGAAGCGCGAGTCACCCCATCCGCACTTTGTTGTGCACCGTCCAAATTTTGGGAAACCTCACCTGTTGTGCCCTGTGCCCTGCGCACTCCGTTCTTTGCTCCCAATGCCAGACTTCGATGAATATCCCTACTTCATCTTGCGTCATCCGTAGTCCACACTTCGCCCCCATGATCAAACTTTGACAAAATTTGAAATCAAAAAATTCTTCAAATTGGTATTAGAGCAACTGATCCCTTAATGCGAAGACCGAAGCAGAATGGCTTCCAAAAACAACAATTTGCAGTTGCAAATCCTGTGCTTCAATGGGAAAAATTATGATTACTGAAGCATCTAGATGAAGATCCTGTTAGAAGCTCAAGAGCTGTGGGAGTTAGTCGAGAACAACTACCCAGATTTGATAGATGCATCAGCATTGGCCACCCTCTCTCAAGCAGATAAGGAACTATTGAAAGAGAACACGAAGAAGGACCATAAGACCCTCTTCTACATCATGCAAGCAGTCGAGGAGTCCATATTCCTATGGATTGCATCAACCACCAAGGCGAAGCAGACCTAGGAGATTTTGGCTAGCTCATACCAGGGCACCAATAAGGTAAATTTGGTGAAGTTGCAGATGCTTAAGAGGAAGTTTGAAAATCTACAAATGAGTGAGTCTAAGTCCATGAGTGATTTCTTCACCCGAACAATGGACATTATCAACTAGATGTAGTTGAATAGAGAAAATGTGCAGAGCTAGAGAATCATGGAGAACATTCTCATAATTCTACCTACCAAGTTTGAATCAGTTGTGATAGCAATCAAAGAGTCGAGGTATCTGACAACCCTCTCGACAGACGAACACATGGGTTTGTTGCAGACACATGAACAGAGGTTGATCCGTTCATCTCAGACCTCTCTAGAGTAAACATTCAGGGCTCAAGTCTCATTTTGAGACATCGGCAGACAAGATTCCTAGCATGGCACCTCTAGTTCTCACAAACGAATAGGCAAAGGCAGGCATGGAAAAGGTAACAAGCAAGGAGGAAGGTCAAACCCTAGTGAAGGGGAGACCAACTGTAATTTCCATCAACAAGGTGGAAGAGGTAGTTCAAAAAATTAGAAAACTAGATCTAGTCAAAAGAAGGACATGTCAAAGGTCCAGTGCTATTTTTGCAAGAAGTTCAGCCATTACATCTCACAGTGCAAAAAATAGATGGCCATGGAGAACCAATAGCAGGCCCATTACATGGATGAAACCGAAAATGCGGTAGGAGGAAATGTGTTGTTGACTTGCAACATTGAGGAGGAGTGCCAAAAGAATGTCTAGTACTTAGATAGTGGGTGTAGCAACCACATGACGGGGAACAAAGAGATGTTCTCCCAACTGGATGAAACAGTCCAGTTTGAAGTGAATATGGGGAACAACAACAAGGTTTCCATAATGGGGAAAGGAAAAATCCTCATCCACACTAGGCACGGTGAACGAAAGCATATCTGTGATGTCTACTATGTGCCTGGCCTAAAGCATAACCTGTTGAGCATTGGACAACTCGTGCAGAAGGGACATACGAACCAGTTCAAATATGGAGCTTGCACCATCAGATACAAGTCGCATTGGTAGATTGCTACAGTGTCCATGACAAAGAACAAAATTTTTCCACTATAGATTCAAAATGAATCATTGTTGTCTCTGAGTGTAGTTGTGATAGATGCTACCTGGCTGTGGCATATCAGATTTGGTCACCTAAATTTCAGTGGCCTGAATAAACTAGAAAAGAAGTATATGGTGAAGGGTTTACCCTTGATAGAGTAGCAAAATCAAGTTTGTGAGGGCTGCTTAGTCGACAAACAACATAGGGATTCATTCCCTTTTGGTCAATCTTGGAGAGCATCACAACCACTAGAGCTGATGCACTCATACATTTGGGATATGATGCAGACCATCACGTTTTCCAACAACAAATACTTCTTAACATTCATAGATGACTTCAGCCGGAAGACTTGGATCTATGCCATCAAGTTGAAGTCAAGCATTTGCCAGATTCAAGGAGTTCAAGGCTCTGGTGGAGAAATAGAGCAGATATCAGATCAATACTGTTAGGACAGATGGTGGAGGTGAATACATCTCCAAAAAATTCCATAACTACTACAAGCAGCATGAAATTCAAAGGTAGTTCACTGTCAGATACACGCCATAGCAGAACGACATAGTTGAGAGGAAGAACCGAACCATCATGGAGATGGCACGAAGCATGATGAAGATGAAGGGATTATCGCATAAATTTTGGGCAGAGGCTATAACATGTGCAGTCTACCTGTTGAACAGATGTCCCACCAAAAGCGTGAAGAAAAAAATCCCTCAAGAGTCTTGGAGTGGTGTGAAGCCAAGTGTGGCTCACTTACGTGTGTTCGGGTGCATTGCATATGCACATGTTCCAGAAGAAAAGTGGTAGAAGTTGGATGATAGAGCTGAGAAGTGCATTTTCATAGGGTACAATGAGCAGGCAAAGGATTATAGGCTATACAACCCTGTGACGAAGAAGCTCATCATCAGTCGTGATGTGAAATTTCTTGAAGATGAAGCCTGGAACTAGAAGCCAGAGATTGGCCAATCAGAGCCATCAGTAGTACAGTCTATTGACTTGGAATAAGGAAGTATGCAGCCACCTGCAACTTCCAACAAAAACAACAATGCCAGCAATAGCACAACCACTCCATCTCGGTCGCCTCCATGTCCAAGTAGAATCCAGAACCTGGCGACAGCAACGAAGACAAGGAGCTTGTAAGAAATCTACAAGGCAACCCAAACCCACATAGATGAAGAGTAGTCTGACTTTGCATTCTTTACTGAAGTTGATCTAGTAGAGTTTGAAGACACAAGTCAGAATCAGAAGTGGGTGCAAGCAATGGACGATGAGATTAAAGCCATTTAAAAGAATGATTCATGGCAACTGATAGATCTTCTAGTAGGGAAGAAGACCATTGGGGTCAATTGGGTGTATAAGAAAAAGTTCAACGACCAAGGAGACATTGATAAGCATAAAGCCAGACTGATGGTGAAGGGTTACAAGTAAAAGTTAGGTATCGATTACCATGAGGTATATGTGCTTGTATCCCGACTTGACACAATCAGGATGATCCTGGCATTGGCAGCCCAACAAGGTTGGAAGATGTACCAGATGGCTGTCAAGTCAGCCTTCCTCAATGGAGTTTTGGAGGAAGAGGTCTACATAGACCAGCCACTAGGCTATGAAATTGAAGGCCAGGATGGCAAAGTTTTGAAGCTGAAAAAGGCCCTATATGGTTTGAATCAGGTGCCTCGGGCTTGGTACAACCAGATTGACAGTTATTTTCAACAAAATGGGTTTTTCAAATGCCCATATGAGCACACCCTATACATGAAGACAAATGAAGTAGGTGAGCTCATTATCGTCTGCCTGTATGTGGACGATTTGATTTATACTGGCAACATCAATGTCTTGTTCGACCAGTTCAAAAAAACCATGAAGAAGGAGTTCAAGATGACGGACTTAGGGCTGATGAAGTATTTTCTCGGCATTGAGGTTGACCAATCGACAGTTGGCACCTTCATTTCTCAGGGCAAGTATTCAAAGGATGTCCTGAAGCGGTTCAAGATGGAGGACAACAAACCTGCCATCACACCTGTAGCCACAGGTTTGAAGCTGAGCATGTTGGATTCAGGGAGGAATGTAGATCCAACCCTGTTCAAGAGGCTAGTTGGTAGTCTGATGTATTTGAATGCAACTCGGCTAGATCTAATTTTCGGAGTCAGTCTGATTAGTCATTTCATAGAGACTTCGAAGGACATGCACTGACAAGCAGGCAAGAGGATCTTGCGCTATGTCAATGGGACATGAAAAAATGGCCTATTTTACGATAGACAGGACCAGTTGGAACTGGTCGGCTTCACAGATAGTGACTGGGCTGGCAGTACCGACGATCGAAAGAGCACCTCCGGGTATGCTTTCCATATCGGATTAGGGGCAGTCTCATGGGCTTCTAAGAAATAACCCATCGTTGCATTGTCCACAGCCAAAGCGGAATATGTCACTGCCACATCAGTCGCATGCCAGGCAGTTTGGTTGTGAAGAGTTCTGAGTGAACTGAATTATCGTCCAGAAGGTGCGACTATAATTTTTTATGATAACAATTTGGCCATTTCATTGTCAAAGGATCCCGTGTTCCATGGCCAGAAAAAAGCACATCGATATTCATTATCACTTCATCAGAGAGTTGATGAAGTATGAAGAAATTCAACTATAGTTTTGCAGATCCAAGGAGCAATTGGCAGATATTTTCACGAAGCCTTTGAAGGATGAAGACTTCAACAGATTGCGAGAGCAGCTTTTAGTCAAAGCACTCGTGAGATCAGGCTTAAAGGAGGGTGTTAGAAATATTAATCCAGATTTCACACCTAAGCCGGACTACGTTTAGGAAGTTGGCGATCCCGACAAAAAGGTTTGACATGATGTCGCACCTGCCCTTTAACAGATGTGACATCTGATAGATCCGATCACCACAGAAGTTAATGCTAGTTCGGCGATTTAATTCCAATTCGGTGATTGGTCAGAAGCCCTAGTTGAGGTCCTGTCAAAACCTGTCGGAGGACAAACCCTATCTTCCTCTCCTCGCGGATATATAAGGCAGTTTGGGTTTTCAGACATAAGAGGAAGAAGGAGAGAAAGTGTAGAGAATAGAGCAAATAAAGAAAGGAGAGTGTTTCAGTGAGCAGTGTGGCTCATCTGATTAATGTCCGAGCAGCCGACTCGACATTTTTCCTTTTAGTTTATCCTGCAGCTGAGTTTGCAGATGTTATTTTCCTCAGTTGAGGACTTCTGTAACCCTCATTTCATATGAATAAAGTTTGTTGTTGTTTAAGGCATCTTTAGGGTTTGCAGTTATTTTTATGTGCTAAAGTCTGTTGTTCTCTGTACAAATAACCTCAGAGCGATTTCATTTCTCCCTCCCCGTACGGTTCTTGCCAAGCCAGGCAAACCAATTAGCAGCCGCGTAAGCCTTCAAACAGGAAAATATTGCAAGGCCAAATTTGGCGAAGTCTGGAAGCTGTCTTCCAACTTTGTTGCCACAACCTGACTGCGCCCAAGATCCCTGCACAACCCGACTGCGCCCGAGATCCGAGCACAGCCCGAGTGCGCAAGCGTAGCCCGAGTGCGCAATAAGTTGGAGCGCACCCCGAGTGCGCAAGCGCAACCCGGTTGCGCAATCCACGGGAGCGCACTCCGAGTGAGCAAGCGAAGCGTGAGTCGTCCTGTCCGCTCTCCGCTGTGCGCCGTCCGGATTTCGGCAAACCTCCCCTGTTGCGCCCTGTGCACTCCGTTCTTCGCTCCCGACGCCAGACTTCGGTAAACCTCCCCTGTTGTGTCGTTCGCAGTCCGCACTTCGCCTCCACGATCGGACTTCGGCAAAATTCGAAATCAAAAAATTCTTCATATATGTCAGACTTTCTGGTAAGATGAAAAGTCACAAGTGGTATAGATTACCTGCAACTGCGGGAGTTATATGATAATTACGTTCACTATACATCAACCTCAATCGTTGTAAAACAGGGCTCCTACAATTACGCAAACAACCAACACCGATATCTCAACTACGACGGAATTGATTCCGTTACGTGTACCAAAGTCGGTCCCATAGAATGTGAAGGAGATTCCCATAAGTGCCGTTATGGAGCTAACGTATATCCACATTTGTTTAACCACGTCTTTGATTTGTGTTTCGAGGTCAATTTTCTCCTGCGACGTGTGCTGTGAGGTGCCGCTCTTCCATTCGTGTCGTTCACCGTTGCAGACTTCACACTTATAAATCTGATTTATAGTCGAGGATGAATTTGCTCCTTTTGTCGTTATTCCTATGTTGTCCGAGATTATAGGTTTGGCTATCTGATTTTTCAAAATTAACGTTTGCCACTATCTGATGGTGCTTCACCTCAGACTGTTTCTCTCCAAGTGTGAACGACAGTCCAACTCCGCCACTGACTCGCGCGTAATTTGCAAAACTGGCCCAGAATCGGTCAAATGAAATAGTACTAGTTTATATACTAGATGGTCACGTATAATACATTTTTAATGATAAAATTAAATGATTTTACATGGCTGTTCATCCTCTTTCAAACCATTCAAGGTTGTAAACTCAAGTTCATGGCACGAACAATTAGATACATGTTAAAACGACACTGTTTTCAAGGTAACCTCATTAAAGTTTGAGTTTGTTTTTCTTTAAAAACCAAATGATATAGATAAGTATTAAAACATTCATAATTAAATATTTATAATAATAGAAGTTAATAACACCAAAATAAAGGTTTGAGGGCGTAGATCAGTTTGATCAAACTCCTTAAGGGGAGGTCCAAGGTTTAAATCTTAGGCCTTGTCAGGACAGAACGCTTGTCCCATGGTGCTTTCAACAACGTAAAATGGTTGTGGCATGGTTGTTATAGGGGCATATTGTGCAAGGAACTGCATGGCCGCTTCTAGGCAAATAATATAGAAAAAAACCGGAGAGCCTACCCTATCGGCTACCAATTTTACTATGTAAATTTAAAAAATAAAAAAATAACACCAAAACAAAAAAATTATAATTATATCTTGTTGTAATACATATTAATATTATCATTATGCGAAAATCTATTATATAAAAAATTATAAATATATTTTTCAAGTTTTCATAGAAAAATTATCAAAATTATAGTATTCATGAGCTGTAAGTCTTTATTTTATCATAGCGTTACATTAAAAATTACTGGTCCATGTCAGTGCAACAAAATTTTTATTTTAATAATGTTTAGATGGGTTTAGCCCCAAGGATTAGGTGGATTCATAAGTGATAGTTTGGATGGACACTTTCTGAGAAGAAACTAGGTTCAAACCTTGGTGGTGTCAATTTGCAAAGGTAGTAGTCTGCTCTGAATCTTCTGAGTGTGCACCAAACCGATGACAACCATACCAACCTGAGTGACCGATGGTCTCCATCTCATGTTGTGTTAACGAGATGGATATGTTTGGTGGTTGGAGTCCCTATAATTTGAACCCTACACTACTAGTTATTAAAATAATGATTGTAACCAACTCTCCTATATAACCAAAAAAATGTTTAGATGAGTTTGACACTATTAAAATTTGTAATATTCTTTGACATTAAAGATCAATGACTAAGTTATTTATTTAATAAAGCCTTACCATTGTATGTGTATGTGATTATTCATTATAAAAAAACATTTAACAATAATATTAAATTGGCATTTAAGTATTAGATTAAAAAGACCAGCATTCATGCTAAGCACGTATAAATCAAGTTGAAATGATAGTGATCTATTACTTTAAAATAATTTCATTTGATATGTAGACTTACAACTAGTATTTTGGCATAAAAATATGTGTAAAAGTATGTAAATGGTATAATCCTTTCATGATATTCTTAGATTTAAGAAAACTTAAAAAATAAAAATAAAAAATTATTATTAAATAAATATATTTTAAACTATTATTATAATAAATATATATATTTTAATAATATATATTTTTTTAAATAAAAATTTAAAATAATAAATTGATTTAATTTTTGAAAACTTGTGGATTTGCTTCATTTCTTATTAACATTTTGATAAATATGCACTAAGGTTATGCTCTTAATCATAAAGGCTAGCATTATACCTCAAGACATCAATGAAATACATATATCATAACTTAAATAAAACAAATTAAATATTTTAATTTAGTGCAAGAAAATTTTTATAATTTTTAAATAATTTTATGTGTTTGTGTGGCGTAATTGGTGAATGTTTTGGATCTTGTAAAGTCTCATCCAGGTGCATTCCACTTGTGTCCATATTGTAGATACAAGGTACAATTGGAAATGTCCTATGGGGTGGTAGAGACCAACAAGACTCCATTCCCTTTGTACCCACCTTGTTGACATCCAAATGGCTATGTGTTATTCTTCTATTGACAAGTGTAGCTCTTAGCCTTATGAGGGGTCATGGTTGGTAGGGGAGTTCTCAGCCCTATGCATCAATATAGGGGTTTATCACACTAACCAAAAAAATAAAAATGTTCGAGGGGACAGAGCAATAGTTCAAGCCTTGGCTCTTCTTTGGAAGGTCCAAGGTTCAAACTATTACATATCTCTAGGCTTTACAAGGGGTTATGGTTGGGAGGAGACTTTGCATTGGTATTAGAGAATTCTTACACTAACCAAATCTTTAAAAAATCATATATATATATATATATATATATATACTAATTTATTAGATTTAATGTGTATTTCAATTCAGATTTTGAAATTAGATGATTTTTATATTTATGTATAATTAGATGAAGTAGGAATAATGAGAAGTGAAGAAATTTGTGTCATTTTGTATTGCTCTAGATCTTAGAAAAAATAAAAAAACTAAATGATTAATGTGGAGAAAATCTAGATAATATGGCAAGAAAGTCATTTTTATAATCTCTTATTGAAAGTAATGATGCCTTAGATGAAAGTAAGGAAGCTCTATCTAGTGATATGAGGAAGAGTGAGTCTATAGAAAACCCTATCTAGATAGTAGATATTAAACTAGAAATGATGATCAAGAATGAGACAATTGAGCATGATATAATGGTTCTTAAAATCAAAGGGTTACTATGTAAGTTCCATGGATGATAGTTAGGTTTTTCTAAGATTCAATGCTATTTTGTATCTTATGTTAATATGGAACCCTAAAATACAAGCATTATCCTCTAATTCAAATTATTTATTATTCCAACACTAAATTACAAGATATGAAGTTCATATAGTATTTATTTTATTGTTATGTTCTATCATTTAAGAAAATAAATATGATTTACCTAAAAATGTTTAAACTATATATAAATTTTTGCACCTTAATACATAACTATGTTATGCTAGTCTAGTGGCATATTCCACGTTAATACTTGTTCATTTTAAAAATTGACATTGAATATTCATAATTCTTATTTTTGTTTAACTTTGAACTCCCATGCAATAAATTTTCATCTTATACATCCTTCTTGGTTTTCTTCTAACATTAAATCTACTTAAACCATGATAGCCTTGTTAGAATAAGTAATTATTCTCTTAAGTTCTACTAGGGTAGACATACTTGATTTTCCACTCCTCCATGAATCATGTGAACTCTCATTATAGTCTAGATCAGATTTGATGAGTTGTTGTAAACCAACGGCTCTGAATGATCAACTTTGTTATTTATACAAAGTTGATCAATGACATAAATCAATCAAGTATTTCTATTTTCTAACATGGTATCAGAATGGGGTTTCCATGCCCTATGTACCTATGTACATGAGGGAGGATTTCCCTACCCTCACATTTTTTTCCCCTCCCCATTTTTCAAATTTTTTTTTGGGGCGACCGAGATGCTACGATAAAGCTAAATATGGATAACCGTAGGTTTGCAAAAGTACTTTAAGAAGATGTTTGGTTTGCAAAAGTACTTTAAGAAGATGTTTTGTTGGTGTTGTTCTAGAATATGTCGATGTCATATCTGACTCTATTTCTATTGTTCCACGGTGATTAAGGAGATTATGTGGCCAGCCAAACTGGTGGTGATGATGGAGAAGCAAGTTTTTTGTTGATGTTATAGTGCAATGGTGGTTGTAGTGGTGCAGTGAAGAGTATCATTTTACAAAGGAGACTCAATGTTTTTCTCTTGCGAGGAGTTTCAGTTCGCTCACACTAGATGCATCACGATGATTCATTTTGGCGATGATTCATTGAAACCTGATGATGATGAAGTCATTTAAATGTTTTGTGGCCATCTGCCAATATGTAGAATCTTTATTCATTACTCTATGAGGCATAGTCGATGTCTCTCAACTTTTATTATATGTTCAAAAGCTTGGTGGCTCCATATTCAAGTCCTTAGTCTAGCGCTCCAAACGTGATAAAATCACTATAATATTTTACTTAAAATGTCTTTTTCTACTATTTTTTTACAAACATGGTTGTTGGTGATATGACCGGATTTTGCACGTTCTAGCAATCTCGATGACTATTGTCCATGTAATAGTTGTGCCTATTTTTGATATGTCCATTGAGATATTGGTGCAACTATAATTTTTATATTTTTAAGTATGTTGAGACCCTCTGGCAGTACCAATGTGGATAACTATGAGTCATCTGGAATTGCCTCTAAAGTTTACTATGGATTCATCAATGAGATATTCGTGGTGAGAGATCAATTTTACTTCAATGTGTGGTCCAAATATCAGGTGATGCAGTTTTCATTCAGACAACAAGGAGTGCTCGAGTAAGACCTCAAGATCTAAGCGAAGCGCCTAGTTTTGTGGTGGTATGCATGGAGTCTGGGTGAATACAGATATGGCACTAAAAGTGCTGCAACAATGGACTAAATGGCTACCTAGCCATTTTATTTTTTATTCCTTCCTTATA
The DNA here is from genome assembly GCA_028583015.1 of Wollemia nobilis. Classification (NCBI taxonomy): domain Eukaryota; kingdom Viridiplantae; phylum Streptophyta; class Pinopsida; order Araucariales; family Araucariaceae; genus Wollemia; species Wollemia nobilis. The sequence continues at coordinate 3,258,103 of JAQPPZ010017000.1, read as the reverse complement.
CAATTTTTTTTGCATTTTGGGCAAGGCTATCTCTAGCCTTTGTATAAATCTCAATGGGGGTAAACATTTGTTTTCATCGTCGTGGGTGATATAGTACGTAGATGAAGGAGCAACTTCATACCTTTTAATTAAAACGGTTAAATTAATCATAGTTCTTTCTTTCATGGGAGTTGAATCAAGTACTAATGGTGGAGGTGCTCGATGTTAGCCCAAGTGGCACCCGCCTACTCCACGATGAATGGTTTTTTGAAAAAGTGATGATGGCATGGTAAAAATTAAATTTATATTATAATATGACTCTATGCATTGTTATGCATGCGACAGTTAAGGATGCACATGAATTTTTGGGTGGATCATTGGCAGAAACAACAAATGGATTTTTGTGGATCTTTGTCATCGATTGCAGAGTAGATGGGTAAAAATTTATTGGCCTACTTGGTTTTTCATCCCAAAGTGCGCAGGATATTTTTTTTATTCTGCACATGTTGCCATTTAATGGTCTTAAATGTCATGAGTGCAAGTTTTTTTTTTTTAAATAATCATGGGTGGCATTTTTTATTTAAAAGAATCATTATTAAAGTTTTATGTGATATTTTTTATGGTCATCGTATCAAGAGGAGAATTTCGTTTGTGCTTCTTCATTTTTCGATACAGTCATCGAGGAATTTTTTAAGATCTCTTTGGGAGATTTTTTATTAGTTATTTCTTGGCAAGGTTGTTTTCAATGCAATACACGTAAAAGTGACATCTTCTCCCCATTTGCGACTAGATTCCCTGAAGACACCGATGACCTGGATTCCCTGAAGACGCCAATGATTTGAAGGACTTTAGTTGGTGAAATCCTAGATATTTCCTATTGTAGAGGGTATAGGGGATGATACATATGATGAAGAGATACCATTACAATATAATTGTTGTCCCCATGCTCAAAAATGGTCATTTTGCTGCATAATCCACTTAAATCAAATTAAACTGTTAGCTGGAGAGTTGGTTTCTAAGAGCTGGTGCCATGATCTTGCAACTGAAGTGCAATACTTTGTTTGTGTTGATGAGGTGTCTTGACCAGGAGTGGTGTCGTATTGTCTTCTCGTTACGTCTACTCTTGCTTATGGGTGATGAATTTGACCTGGTTGGAGTGTTAGGGCAATGGCAAGTGGCACAACCGACGTTCAAATCATGGTGGGATGATAAGTGGTGCACTTCGCTGTGGAATATAATCAATTTTCTATGGTGAAGAAGCTACTGAGTGAGATCATAGAGGTAGATAGGAACAAAAATTATAGTGTGCTCATCCTGTAGCATCGGTTATGTTGTAAATTGTTTGATTCGAAGTTCCTAGATCAAAGTACCCGAGATCCTTCATCATCATCAGAATCCTCTGCAATTGATCCAATGGCATATGAATTCTTTCTTTCATTTGCCTCATCCACCCCATCCTCTGAAATCTCATCACCCATCCAAGAATTCCATGATTTGGATAGACAAGTTTTCTTCCCGTTGAGGGTGATGAGTCATTGAATGCAGTGGTCTAGTTATTGATCCCCACCTGTTCATTACGACATCTTCCAATTCAAATCCCGAAGGAGTGCTAGACTGGCATCACAATGTAGGCTGCGTGCCCACTTGGTAGTGGATAATTTTGATGGTTATTTTTACTTGTGACTAGCGTATCTCTGGAACAAATTTTGGAGATGACTATGCTACGGTGGCGATAATGCTCGATTGTAGTGACGATGCTGGCCATCGGAGCAAGTTGTGAATTAATGGTTGCTATTTTTTTTTTAAATGCACATTTTTTAATAATGTGGATGTAGGAAAGTCCTCTGTGGTGTTAACTAAATTAAATGTGTAGATGAGCCCACAACACCACCATTAAACATGAGGACATTATTTTATATAGTGGGTGGCCCAATATTTTTTATATGAACAGTTTATGGGGAAATTGTTTTTTGTCCACATAGAAGTGGAACATCTAAAACCTTCTAATATTCTATGCAGAGGAAATATAGAAATTTATAAAATGGTGAATTTTCTTCTCCTGTAAGAGAAACTTTTTTGTTCGAGGGACACTCCAGAATTCTTCCATGTAAAAGAAAGGGAAGATACTATTGATAATTTTACTGCAAATGAAGGTAAATTTGTACTCGCATAAGGGTGTTTATAATCGTCGAAAAGGTTTTTTCGAGCCCAACATTATGGTGTACATAAATTTTTAGTTTTGAAGCTATTTTCCACACTTTTTTGTGGCTCAAAATATTGTATCATGGAGTGCATTCTCGATTGAACCCGACACTCCCAAAAATTGATGCCATTTGTTTATTGTTTGTCCACCAGTTTTGGACCTTGTTATCATTCCATTGTGTTTGTATAGGTGTACATCAAATAATTGTGCTTGTGGAGTAATTTTGGACTACCCTTGCAATTGTGGTGCTTTTTTTCCATTCTATCTTCTTACTCTTTTTTTTTTTTAGACACTTTGGTTAAAGGGGGTTTTCTTTGGTGACTTTTTCATGGTTAACAACCTTCATCTGTATCACAAGAACTAGTTTGGGAGTAGGATTTCATTCATTTCGGTGACAAGTCTCTACCTTTTTTGAGACATCTAATGGGTCCTTTGCATGCTTCTTGATGGAAGTTGTCCTAAGAGGGGGTGAAGAGGACATCTTCCTTCCTCTCAATCCTCCATGCACATATCTTTTCTTCTTCTATTCTGGTAGGTTTTTTTTCTCCCTTGAGGTTTTTTAACATTTCCCTTGTTTTGCTGGTTTTCCACAAGTTTCGGACCTTGATATCAGCCCATTGTGTTTATATAGGTGGAAACCACATACTCATGCTTGTGGAGTCATTTTAAACTACACTTGTGATTTTTGTGGTTCTTTCTCCATCCTATCTTCACACTCCTTTTTGTGAGACACTTTGGTTTTAGGGGACTTTTATTTAGTGATATTTATTCTTTTTTATCACATATTGCACATGAGTACCTTATCAGGCCTTGTTGTCGAGACTCATCTTCTATGGGTATGCCACATCTTGTATATTCCTTTTTTCACTTACCCCTACTATCACTTAAGGGGGGGTGTTAAAGTATCTTGGTGCATAGAGGTTTTCACCTCTCTCTTCTTCTTATTGTTCTTTTTCTTCTTGGAAGATGGTTTTTTCCATGTGGTTTTTTCACCATCTCTCCTATATATAAGTACATTGTACATGAGTACCTCATCAAGCCTTGTTGCCAAGACTATTTTTTTTCAATAGAGGAATTCGCCTCTATGCCTCTTTTTTTTAGAACCTTCTTAATAGATTTTTTTACCATTTATACATGAGTACCTTATTAGGCCTAGCTGCAAAGAATAATTTCTTTTTTTGTTCCATGAGGACAATCTTCGCCATCCAAAGACATGCCTCTTACTTTTTAAAAGATGGTTTTTCCCATGTGCTTTTTTCACCATCTCTCATATAACATAAATAACATAGCACATGAGTACCTCATCAGGCCCAATTGTCGGGACTCATTTTTTTAGGACAATCTTCGCCATATGAAGACATGCCTCTTCTTTTTTATTTTTTGATAGATGTTTTTTTCCCATGGGGTTTTACCATATCTTCAAAAAGAATCATTGTTCATAAGTACCCAATCAGGCCAAGTTACTGAGACTCATTATTTTGTTTTGAGGACAATCTTCACCATCCGAGGACATGCCTCTATATTTATCTTTCTGATAGATGGTTTTTTCCAAAGTTTTTTTTTCAACATATATATATTGTAAATGAGTACCTCATCAGGCCATGTTGCTGGGACTCATACCTTCCTTTTTTTTTTTTTTCAAGGAGGACAATATTTGCAAACCAAAGACATGTCTATTTGTAGACACCAAAACAGCACCAATCCGATTATGTGATTGCAAACACTGATCGCTTTGACAAACATAGCCCCCAGGGCAGCCCTCAGAGGTTAAATAGTGGTCTTAACCACTTTCATAGCAATTTTGTGAGGTCAAGAAGCAATTTGGCACACTTGGACACTTTGCCCGGTATTCGTCTCACCCGGGGACGAATTCAAAATAGAATCCGTCCCACCCCGGGACGAATTCTGAATCCGTCCCTGGGTGGGACGAATTCTAAGCTTAACGGGAAAAAAGGCAAATGGTGCCAAGTGGCAGCCCAGAACAGTCAGTTAAGGGCTCCTACCTTGCACGCATGTGTAAGTGGACAGAGGGGCCATTAGAGGATTGTTACAAGAAGCATTTATCAAAGTTCAAGTCAATGGAGGACTCCCCTCCCTCATGGGAAGACAAGACTGCCACATGGCGCCTATGGCCAACACTTGGCTTTTGTGCTTCCCTCCCAAAAGAGACCCCTTGGGTCTATAAAAGGTGGGACTTTTCTCACCCAAAACATACAGGTTGAAGGAGTGTTCAAGCAACGAAGTGCTTCCGAATTGAAGACTCACTTGCATCCCCCTTTGTTCACCTTCCTACATCCATCAATCTCTTTTGCAAGGGAGGTTGTTGGGTGGCCTTTGGAAGCTCGAACCTTACTCAAATCCGACGCATGGACATCTGAACCTACCAATTCGCCGACCCCCAATCCTAAAAGGTTTTGGGCCCATCCTTGGTGGATTGGCTCCAAAATCGAGGGCCAACGGTGGGAGGCCCACTTGGGCACCCCGCACCTCCCAAGTCCTAATTTTAGTTTTTGAGCACTTTAGATTATTTTTTAGATTGCATTATGTGTTACTAGGTCTGATTAGTCTATAATTGCAATTTTGTAGCTTTTGGTCAGAGTTTAGGGTGTTTTGTATTGCTTTGTCATTTCGCTAACTTGCGGGTGTCAAGGTCAAATTCCCGAAGGTGGAGGCCAAATTGGGAAAATCCGACCATCCGGGTCGTCCCAAAATGGCCCCAATTACCTAACCCCCCTATTTGCAGGAGTTTTGCGGGTCCCGGGATCCGACATTGGAGCGAGCAGCAGGTCGGTTTCTCCTACTCAGAAGAATTCGTCCCACCCAGGGACGAATTACAGTCAGAATTCGTCCTGCCCAGGGACGAATTCTAGTTTAAGGTGGATTGGCCAGCTGCCTCAGTGGCGATGGCCTTACGGTAACTTTTCTTACCTTCGTCGGGTTTTGAAGCAATTTGGATTCACTGTTTTCATCTGTTTCGGGCAAATATTCGTATGCATATTTTGTTAGTTTTAGAGAGAGAATGCTTTTCATTTGCAGCGAGGTGCTACTAACGTCTTGATCATTTCTTTGTTCACAGGAGAAGAAGCAGAGGCGAAGAACTCATCGACATCAGCGGCGGCATCATCTTGGCCCGCCCATTGCAATCGTGGGCACGCGGAAGGAGGAATCATTCAGCGATTGTAATCAAACCCTATTTGCGCTCCTAGCCCTTGAAAAGGGAGGAGGCATTATTGTAACAGAGATCGAAAGAAATTAATGAAAGGGCTATGTTTTCTTTATCTGATTGCGTCTCTTCCAATGTGTCTCTTTTCCGTTTCATGTAATTTATATTTCTAGGACTTAAGCGTGCTTAACTTTGAATGCAATTGCACTTGGTGTTTCCTTTGACCGGAATCTCGTGCTTTCAGTGGCGATCACGGTGGGACTCTGTTCCCTGGTTTTTGAAATCATGAAACTGATCAAAGTTTTGTGTTTGTGCTTGACAGGTACATCTTTTTTTGTTGCAGACTGCTATTCGTCTCTGACAGGGACGAATCCTTTTCTGCAATTCGTCAGACCTTGAGACGAATTCAAATTCGTCTCTGGGTGGGACGAATTCTGTTATGCAATTCGTCTCCCAGAGGGACGAATTCCTGTCTCGTGGATTTTTAGAGCAAAAATTCAGAGACAACAGGAGCGAGCGAGAGAAGAGGTAGGGATTTTCATGATCTCTGTTATATTTTTATGTTTCTGTTTCTGTTTCGTTAATTGTTTTCATTTAATCTTGCATTGCATTAGGAAAAGTCATGTATGCTAGTTTCATTTTGTTGGATAAAACGAATCCCACACACATCACGAAACAACTTTAAACCAAGGAGCTGGTCGTAAGACCCCAGCCCTTGATCAAGACCATTGGTGGATTTAATCACCACCTTGGCTTGATTTGCATCCATTTCCCGATTGTCAAGCTGTTGTTAGGCGTAAATCTGACGAAGACAGACCGAGCGTAGGCGGGGTGATTCCCATGCGCGCGAGGATAAGTTTTCTATGGTAGGTGCCATTAACAGGACAATCCCCCTTCCGTACCGCCTACGTACCATGTACCTTCTGCTCTCACGTACCTATAGTCTCCCTCTCGTAAGGGCGGGTATATAGAGAGGTTGGTATATCGGCCTGGTTGGTATATTGAAGGGGCGACCTTTTTGGAGTTATAAGAGCCTACATGATGCATTTAAACGTTCTACAAAATCTACAAAAACAAAACAAAACATCAAAATGCACTAAACCAGTCTAGGGCACACCAAGAATCCTTAAAAGAGATAATCACGGTCTTGTGAATGTGTGTGTTTAATTACGCTTAGTGTAGACAAAAAAAAAAAAAATCATAAAAACGAGATAAAAACTTATTTAGATAGCATAGAAGCACCGCAATGGTGTACACCCGTGATCAAGCCCAATCAAGGGCGAGAAGCTCCGGAAGGTACACAAAAAGCGAGCGCAAGTTGCCTTCACTTCAGATCTCGAGGATTTGGTCATACCGCATTATAGGTCAAACCTACAAAAGAATCCAATTCAGAATCCTCGGTGGGGTATGCCTATTCAAAGCAGCCCCTTTCGGGAAGATGCCTTACATGTAGACCTTGACATAAATAGAGAATCACCTCTTGAAGGTAGGCATGAGTGGCCACCGTGCGATGAAGCGCTAAACAAGCACACTGTTCATTTGGAGGGGCAACGTGGATATGGCGTCCCTTCTTTACCTATCATCAGAACAGAGAGACCAAATCCGGAGCGCAGGGCTCCTTACATAGGGCGACCTAACTCCGCCCATCCCATTTACACTCGTGAAAGGGAGTATGAGGAAAACCATCGCATTCCTCGAGAGCAACAAACAATGCGGGAACCTTGCATTTCCGCACCGACGAGGATATCATGATCACCCCTTGAGGCCGGAACCTCGAGCACATACGCCTACCTCGACAGAGGGAAGCGACCCCTTGAGATTTTAGAGCATCAAAATCGAGGTAAACCCATAGGAGGAACATTTGAACCTTCGAACAAAATAGGGTAGAACAAATTGATCCGGTTGTCGCCAGATATACCACCCGTCAAGCCCAAATCATGCGGCTTAAACAAAGTCAGCAAGAGATAGAGTATCAATACCGCTTGGATAAAGAACGCATGCAACGTGAAGCGGATGAGTTACGCTATGAAATACCTAAGAGGGGGCCAACCCCTCGCATCCAAAGAGCTGAACAGTATGAGAGGCGTAATCCGTTGGCGCAAGACAGGTCTCCACGACCTCGTCAAGCTCTGCCTCCAAGACCCCATAGATTCGAGAGGGAGGCAACTCCCCGAAACAATGATGGGTACCTTCAGCAAGAACTTGATCAGGGTCATAGGTTTCGCCATGAGACTCCTCAAGAATTTTACGAGGAGTATGAACCAGAAGAGGAGTATATCGAAACTCCCCATCAAGGCGGGAAGGATGCCATTCGGCCACCCCTCCATAGGCCTCCGGTTTACCGTAACTTGCAACAAGAGCGAACAAGAGAGGAAGAAATAAAATCTTTCGATGCATACCAAGCGCTATTGGAGCGTTTAGAGTCGGTGGAGACAAAAGCTGCTGGGCATCAAAAACCCACATTACGTCTACTCCGCAATAATCCGGTGCATCCCTCAGTGCCTACACCTCTTTACCCCGAACACTTTAAGTTGCCTCAATTGGCAGTTTTTAAAGGTGAAGAGGACGCACAGGAACATGTTACACGGTTTCTAAGCCAATGCTTCGGCATTCAAGATAATGACGCATTATTGCTTAGAACATTCATAACCACATTCGCAGGCCCTGCCTCGGATTGGTTCACACAGCTGCCCAAACACAGCATAAGCAGCTTAGATCAGCTAGTAGATGCGTTTCTTGAACGCTTCGCCTTCAACACAAGGAAGAAGGCATCACTTAGTGATCTTGCTAGCCTTAAACAATTTGAGGAGGAAACAATGGCAGCGTACGGGAACCGATGGAGAGCTTTGCTTTCTAAGTTACCCTACCGTCCTCCCATGTCGGACCTCACGCAAATGTTCGCGAAAAGTTGTTTAAAATCAATCTCTGGTCTATTGTTGCTGCGACAATATGACAGCTTAGAAGAAGCTTTGGCGCAAGCCAGAGTCATAGAAGAGATTAAGATAGGCGAAGGCGCAATTGCCAAGCCTAAGAAGAAAGAGTGGAATAAAACCACTAAAGCGGGACAACGCAACCACAACACGCTGCAATCAACCAAGTTGCGATAAATGTCCCCGCGCCAGTGCAAGAAACGCAGCCTCAAAGGCTAACTACCGGGCGGGTGCCTCCACGCTTACGAAAGAGATAACGAGGAGACGAGAACGATGATCGACGGCGTCGCCCTAGGCGACAATTCACCCCGTATGCGGAGTCTAGGGACTCCTTATTTGACCGCTTGTCGGCGGCGAATCTAGTTACTCTGCCGGAAATCCAAATTTTTGACCCTAACGTTCCCAAGCCTAGGGGGTATAGGGAGGAATTGTATTGCGAGATTTCATAGACGCCAGAGGACATGACCTAAATGGGTGCTGGAAATTCAAAGAACTAGTCCAGGATTTGATCGACAATCGAACATTGGTCGTGGACAACCCCATCGCACCTAACAACCAACAAATGGGGGTATTCAAGGACCCCTTGCCTACCCACGAGGCGCAGACAAAACCGCTCCAAATAAACGAGGTGCGACAAGATCTTCCCGCACAAGGATTTGTGGGAATGATTAGCATTGTAACAAGGAACAAAAAATACCCAGCAGTTGCCCCCGAGGTACCCGCGAGGGAAGTTCCGTCGACATCGCAGCCTCAACAACGCCCAACGCAGTTACCTCCGCCTAGACCTGAGGTCACGATACGAACCAAACTCACGCAGAGTTTGCGGACCACGTCAGCTAGGCTGTCCATCTACGAGCTTATTCAACAATCGGCTCCACATAGAGAAGCTCTTATGGACATCTTAAAAGCCATTGAAGTACAACCCCACGAAGCTAATTCTTTCAACGCCTTCGTGGGACATGTGAAACAATGTACGGAGGCTGTCATCACATTCAAAGAAAATGAGGTCAAAACAATATCGAATGACATGCCGGATCCACCCCTGCACGTTATCGCGCGGGTCAACGGGATCCCGTACAAGAGAGTGCTGATAGATACTGGCTCGTCCAGTAACATCATAACCACTGCAGCGTTAAAGCATTTAAAGCGCCGACCTCTCACATCACAGCTTCCACGTACACACTGCGAGCTTTTAACGATGCAATTTGCTCGACAGTCGGCACGGTTGTTCTGCCTATACAGGTAGGACAAAAGTCAATACCCACACTTGTGCCATGTGTTGGAAGGCGAAATGGCTTATAACATACTGCTAGGGCGGCCTTGGATCAGGGACATGAAGTGTGTCCCCTCGATCGCACACGAGTGCTTGAAGTATGCCTATGAAGGGCAAATACATGTAGTCCCAATGGACTTAGAGCCCTTCAAGTATTGCAATGCGGTACAATTCATACCTCAATCGACCCTCCCATCAACGCATTTGGATTTTCAATTAAATCCATCTAAACGGGGTCCGATACCGCGAGCACCATCGGTGGCAAATAAGGCAAAATCCCGGCCGGGTGAGACTTCATCATCGGCTCCTTCATCATCAACGCCACCTATCGTGGCCCAACGGAAGGACAAGGGAAAGCAAATCATGGAGGAGGTTAAGCCTCTAGAAGAGGGGTTGCCCACGATCTCAGCAATATCCAACAGAGGAAGTGCCCAACGCAACGGAAACCAAGATTCCTGAACAACCAAACATGGAATGGACTCAGGAAGGACTACCGTTTCCTCCTACCCAATCATCAACAATCACTGTTGAGATGGCCAGTACAGGCCTGGGAGAGTACATAGTGCAAAATGTTGTGGCAACCCCCACACTTGGAGTCGGTACAAGACATGGGAAGACCTCGCCTTCCCATTGGAACAATCGTCCCTCTAGGCTACCCACCGAACCAAACGAATTTTGTGTATGGGGGCCTTGATCATGGTTTCGAACCATGCGAACAAAAGGAAGCAGGATGAAGAACCTTTTGTCGAAAACATCAATTATCTGTCGAACCCGAATTTGCCCTAAAATATCTCGAACAATGCAATTGGCATGGGTATGGGCTAGGCAGATATGAGCAAGGGATGCGGATCCTTTGCCAACCAAGGTATCAGATGCCATATGACAAGTCGGGGGTAGGGTTCAACCATCCCCTGCCATTAGACATCTTGGTTGAAAACATGCAAGGCCTAGAAATAGGCAAAGGGGGGAGATTGGCACAAGACCCGTACGCCAATCCAAACACGAGAATACACATTGGGGGATTATCTCCCATGGTCTACAAACACCCCTGGAAATAGCAATAATCCCTCTCCTTTGCTAGAGAGAGGTGAAAGTTCAGAGAGCAGTCATCAAAGAGAACAACAACGGCTTCCAGACATTTTTTTGAAACTGTTCCCCTTAGAGGTTCCAGACGAAATAACACAGTCTCAAAAGAATCAGGTCCCTCCACTAAGAGTGGAACAACCGCAATGGGACCAGATTAATTCACTGGAACAGGAAGAGTCCTCAATGTCGGAAGCAACAGATGCTTGAAGAGGATGAACAATTTTGGATCTATGAAAGCGATTCAGAAGACGAGACTGAGATGGACTATCTCAGACATGCGCGACGACATCACCGCGCTCTAACCCATGAAGATCTAATGGGACAAATGGGTATACGGTTAGGACATGAATGGCATTTAGACCCAACGAGGTGGGACCAAGTGTTAGGCCTATGGCTCCAAATTCAAGATGAGCATCGTCCACCTCAAGATCCCATCAGGACAACAATGTACCAAGGGAAGACCCCGCCTTCCTTTTCGCACATAGAGACGAATTTGCACCTAGAGAGGATCCATTCGTGCCTGTTCCCGTAGAGCCAGATCCAGAGTATAGGGAACATCTGAAAGAATCAAGTCGTCACACCCGTGGTTTTGGAGACCAAATTCATTCCATCCACATGATCTCCATTGATTTGACCACACCCATCCGCAATCCGACCGATCCATCTCGGTCATTGCATCTAAACATGGATGCCATTGACTGGGATCGCGTCAATTCACCATTGTCACCATCAGAGTACTGGCCTTTCGGTGAAATGTTTCATTTTACCCCAAGGACAACTCAAGATATTTTTCAAGCTGAAGAGGGACCCGAGGTCCCAAACGCAGATCTTAACTCAGCTGATGATATCCATTTAATCCCAACTCCACATCAGTTGGAGGACGGATCTCACATGTCAGTCGAAGAGACGACTGACGTAGACATCGGCACGGATCCAATGAATCCAAGGATTCTCAAGCTCGGGGTAAGCCTTTCCCCCGAAGAGCAAGCCGATTACATTGCCCTTCTTAAAGAAAAGAAGGAGGTTTTTGCATGGTCATACAAAGATATGCCGGGACTAGACCCGCATGACTAGTCATGCACAATTTAACGCTTGATCCAAAAATCAAGCCGGTAAAGCAAAAACTAAGAAAGATGCACCCAACGAGTGGCCTTGATGGTCAAAGACGAATTGCAAAAGCTGTTGGATGCACAATTTGTCATCTGCGTGGATTATCCGCCATGGTTGTCCAACATGGTTCCCGTCAAGAAGCCCGACGGGAGGATTCGCATATGCACCGACTTTCGAGACCTAAACAAAGCGAGTCCTAAGGATGATTTCCCCTTGCCAAGCATCGACGCATTGGTAGACGCTACAGCGAGGTCACGAAATGCTCTCCCTAATGGACGGTTTCTCGGGATACAATCAAATTCGTATCAATCCTGAAGACCAACTCAAAACGGCATTCACAACGCCTTGGGGGACATTTTGTTATAAGGTCATGCCTTTTGGCCTTAAAAACGCTGGCGCTACATACCAACGTGCTATGACGTATATCTTCCACGATTACATGCACAAAACTTTGGAAGATTACATGGATGATTTGTTAGCCAAGTCTAAATTGCGCTCAGATCATCTCGGTGACTTAAGCAAGATTCTCGATCGCCTCATAGAGCATAAGGTCAGACTGAATCCCAAGAAGTGCGTGTTCGGCGTCACATCCGAAAAACTCTTGGGTTTTATAGTCTCCAAAAGAGGCATCGAAGTGGACCCAAACAAAGTCAAGGAAATCCTTGAAATGGCTCCCCCAACCACTATCAAGCGGCTCGAAGTACGCAAGGAAAGGTCGCGTCGATTAAACGCTTCATAGCACAATTATCTGACAAATGCCGACCAATGAACAAACTATTGCACAAAGGGGTCACATTTCATTTGGATGACGAGTGCCAGTCGACCTTTGACGAAATCAAACAATACTTGGCTTCGCCGCCAGTATTGGCACCGCCTAGACCAGGTGTGCCGTTCTACTTATACATCTCGGCTGCTGAGGTGGCACTGGGCGCAATGCTAGCCCAGAAGAATGAACTTCACAAAGAACAGGCTACTTACTATCTTAGCCGCACCCTGGTCAGTTACGAACTTAACTATGCATACGTTGAGAAACTCTGCTGGCAGTGGTGTTTGCCACCAAAAGGCTACGCCACTACATGCTGAGCAACACGACGTATGTTGTGTCTAAGGAGAATCCATTGCGATACATGATGAGTCGTACTTATCATAGTAGCCGCACGGCGAAATGGATCATGTTGTTGACGGAATTTGACATTGAGTTTATTGGGCAAAAATCTATAAAAGGACAAGTCATAGCCGATCAACTAGCGGAGGCTCCTCTTGAAGACGATCAGCCTCTGGTCATAGAACTACCCGATGATGAGGTCTTCCATGTCTCAGAATCGCCAGATTCTGAAGAGCCTGAGTCTCAAGCCGACATAACCTTATTTTTTGATGGTTCTAAATGCGAGCAAGGTGGTGGCGCAGGAATTGTATTCTTCACACCGCAGGGCGCTCCAATGCCCCTGTCATTTAAATTAAACTTCCAGTGCACCAACAACAATGCCGAATATGAAGCCTTGCTCCTAGGTCTTCAGACAACAATCGCCATGAACATCAAAAGATTGAACATCTTTGGCGATTCGTTGTTAATCGTCAATCAAGTCAAAGGGGTATATCAATGCAAATGCCCAGTTCTGAAGGCCTATAAAGCCCTCGTGGATAAATTCTTGGCAAAACTTGAGTGGTATGACATCGAGGCACTCCCTCGATCATCGAATCATTTTGCGGACACAATGGCCTCCTTAGGGTCACTAATCCCGCAAGACCTTTCCGGTGATGTAACAACCATTCAGGTCAAAACCTTATCGCAACCCGCGATGGAGCGCGCAAGCTCGGACTTGACGCCGAGGAATCCACATGATCCGGATCGAACCATCTTCGGATAAGTTCTTTCGAATCCGAGACTATCTGAAACATGCCAGCTGGGGTCTTTGTTCTCCCCCACTCCCATTAATAGCAACACAACGCTATTTTTACAAGTTCTATCCCAATCAGCATTTGTTAGGGAAGAACTCCAAAAGGGATTGTCTGTTCAAACTGTCGAGGTATCCGATCAACAAGACTGGTATTTACCCATAAGAGATTACCTCAAGTTAGGTAATCTACCCTTTGGATTGACGCAAGCCGCAAAACGAACATTCAAACAGAAAGCGGCAAAATATGTCTTGATAGGAGACATTTTGTATCGTCGCAACTACGACGGAATTCTTCTTCGTTGCTTGGACCAGCAAGAGTCCACTTGGGCGATCACCCAAGCGCATGACGGTACATGTGGCGGCCACTTCAGTGGTATGGCCATTGCAAAGCGCATTCTTCGCATGGGCTATTATTGGCCATCTTTAGAGCGAGATTGCTGCGCGTATGTCAAGAGGTGTGTAAAATGTCAACATCATGCCAATCTGATGCACGCACCTTCCCAAGCCCTACAGACAGTCCAGTCTGCTTGGCCATTTTCGTAGTGGGGCCTCGATCTAATCGGAAAGATCTCCCTTGCATCGTCAGGCCGTCACACGTTTATCATAACGGCCACAGAATACTTTACCAAATGGGTGGAAGCAATTCCGTTAACCTCTACGACAGGACCCCGCATTGCGGAGTTCATTTTGCATTACATCATATGTCGTTTTGGTATTCCATCCAAAATAATCTCGGATAATGGGCCATCATTCAAGAACAAAGACGTGCGTGCTTTAACCACAAAGTACAAAATTCAGCACAACTTTTCAACACCCTATTATCCGCAAGCAAATGGGCAAGCGAGGCGTCAAACAAAATGCTAGTCGCCATCCTTAAAAAGACCGTCGCAGACAGATCATAAGGATTGGCACATACAAATCCCACTTGCCCTTTGGGCCTATCGCACTAGCATTCGGACGCCCATGGGGGCAACTCCGTTTTCACTAGTGTATGGCTCAGAGGCAGTAATGCCTCTCGAGTTGGAAATTCCTTCCCTCCGCATATCAATGCAGGAATTCATCGATGATGACACTGCACGGCAGGCCCGGTTAGACCAGCTTACGTTGCTTGATGAAAGACGCGTTAATGCTCTCGAGCACTTACGTATCTATCAAGAGCGGCTTAAGAGAGCTTACAACATGAAAGTTCACCTAAGAGACTTTCGGGTTGGTGATCTGGTTCTGAAGGAAAACCAACAAAACTCTAATTTGCCGTCCCATATGAGGGACAAATTCACGGCAAATTGGCTAGGTCCTTATGTCATTGATAGCAAAATAGGACGAGGAACGTACAGGCTAGCTTCTCTTGACGGTATCAAGGAAACAGAACCCTTGAATATCAGTCATTTGCGACCATTTCATATCTAAGAAAGCCATGTACCAAAAAAAAAAAAAAAAAAAATTCAACAAAAACAAACAAACAAAAAGCTCCAAGGATTATCGCAATCTCTTGGTCAACCCAAAAAGCTCCAAGGATTATCGCAATCTCTTGGTCAACAAAAACCTAAAAGCTCCAAGGATTATCGCAATCTCTTGGTCAACCCAAAAAGCTCCAAGGATTATCGCAATCTCTTGGTCAACCCAAAAAGCTCCAAGGATTATCGCAATCTCTTGGTCAACCCAAAAAGCTCCAAGGATTATCGCAATCTCTTGGTCAACCCAAAAAGCTCCAAGGATTATCGCAATCTCTTGGTCAATACAAAAAGCTCCAAGGATTATCGCAATCTCTTGGTCAATACAAAAAGCTCCAAGGATTATCGCAATCTCTTGGTCAACCCAAAAAGCTCCAAGGATTATCGCAATCTCTTGGTCAACCCAAAAAGCTCCAAGGATTATCGCAATCTCTTGGTCAAACAAATCAATAAATTCAACAAAAACAAAACAACAAAAATCAACAAAATCAACAAAGATTTGCATCTCAATTCTAGGCATAATCGAATTCATCAAAATCAATAAAAACACCATGCATAAATTTTACCACACTACAGTCAGTGGTGCGGGAATGTACTAAGAGTTTCAGTAATTCGGTCATCATTTTCCTCTTTAGCCATGTAGTGTACCAAGTCGAACGGATTTTACAAAGGTAGAGTCATACTTGAAATACACCTTGTTACATAACATCCCAACACAAATCAAACATTAAAATTCCCAAAATTGTGTGAACGAAAGACGAAACACTACAAAATAATCTAGGTCACCACAAGCGAAACGGTTATCTTGCTCATCCCCCTGTGCGAATGACCCCTAGAATGCTGAGAGTTGGCAAAAGGACAAGCTTCCTCCCTACCCAATTCCCTAAGAATCCCTAAAGTTCTCAATAGTTGCAAAACACAAAAATTTGCAAAATGTCAAAACTCAAAAATTTGACAAACTATAGTGCACACATCAAAAGGCACAAACAACGGTGATTTTCATCACTCCATATCCCCAATCCCTTGCTCAAAAGAAAAATCAATCAAAATAAACAGTGATCTTATCACTACAAAAGAGCAAGTATCCCAATACAATTGAAAAAAAGAAGGGAGTTGACCTTGAATCCCTGGAACTCTCAGCATTCTGTAGGTCATAAGGCAAGCTTCAATACCAATTCGGTAACAGAAGTAAACCTCCCGCATGACGATATATCTGTCACATTAACTTGCGTACAGATCAATGTTTGCATGTGGATGAGCTAGCTTATGACATCCTGGATTACACCGCGGATTAATCTTAGTACATACAACAAAGGAATTCGTGGAGCTAATTAGGTGATCCTCAGTACAGGTTCGGTTGAAAGCCCATCTGGCACTGGCGGTATCCTAACAAATACCACTAAATGAACTCAATTGCACACACAGGGATGTTAAATAACTCGGTCAAAAACAGGTCCGATTCGTACCTTGTTCAAAAGTCCTGTAAGATAAAGTACAGTTATGGATAGTGAGTTAAAACTGTCTGAATCTCAGAAAATCTTACATTCATCCCAAAACCATCTGCGCTACTTATCATCCTTATGATACCATCAGAAAATACAAAAACAGCAAAGAAAAACTAGATAAATAAAAATATAATTCATCCATTTCAATTTGAATATCACATAGACATCTAAAACAATTCAATTCATCATAACATCCGCATTCATCAAAATAAATAAACATGCATAACAAAAATCACATCATCACATGTACAAATCCAAAAATAAAACCGGTATATATATATATATATATATCGTCAAAAAGATGCCCGCAGGCTACAAAACAGGTCCTCAGACCCCGCAATCATATCCAAAACCCAACCTAAGGCGTCGGCCACCATGATCACGCAGGATCGGTGCGACGGGAACTACCCCCCGTGGTGTGGGTCCTACGGGACCCTGCAGGGCGGCTCTCGCTAGCCCCCGCATCATGCCTACTACCACCCCCTCATCTAACCGCTTGCGGCGAGATGATGCTGACTGCTCGATCAGACTATCCCTCGTCCGTCGAGAAGATCTGCTGATCGAAGGCTCAGGGAGCCGCCCGCCAAGGCGGATGACCTCCCTCTCCAAGTCTATCCGGTATAGACACCACTCTGCCTCCCGTCGATGATAGATAGACAATGCATCATCGCGCTGCGCCAAAACTCTATCCCGCTCTACCAACTGAGCCCACAGAAGATCCCTCTCCAGATCCCGCATCCGTAGCAGCTCTGTAAGCCGCGCAACCTCATCGCCTACATCCGACCCCACCCCCTCCGTATCTACCGGACGCATAGGACTCACGGGGACAGTAGCCTGCTCAGGCTCCAACTGCTCCTCCACATCCTGCATGTCCGGTTGCTCCGGAACACCCAAGTCCACATCCTCATCTCCCACATCCACCATGTCTGCATCATCCAACGGCCCTCCCCAATCACCTCCCACCGCCTCAGCATCCTCCACTGCCGCCTCCGCGCCTCCCAGTGGACCCTCACCTCTCCAGCGCCGCAAAACCCACCACGAGTCATACTCAGTGGTAGTACCTACGTCATCCACATCCAACACCTCAATAACCGCATCCGACTCCTCGCCCAATGGCACGAGGACCGGTGGCTCCAGATCCCTCTCATCTCCCCGACGCCGATAGCCAACGGGCTCACCAGGCAACCCCTGGCGCACCCCAAACTATCGTGTAACCCGACGGTACGGAAAGAACTCATGCTCCGTCCCGTGCCGCCCAGTCAACCATCGCTCCCTCCGTACCCGTCGGAGCCACTCTCCAGCCTCAGGCCAGGCTGGACAGTCCCGATAGGGACGCCAAAACACCTCCCCTGGAGTGAGCCACGAAAAGGCATCAATGTAGTGATCAACTGCACCTGCCCATCGCCGACTCTGCCCCTGCTCCGCAGACCGTCGCCACAAAGCTGCATAACCAATCTCATCATCCTCCATCGCCGCCCGAGTCGTCCACGGTAACCCGGTAGGCCTCTCAACAGCTATGTGCTGCCAACCCCAGCACTGCAACAAAAAGCTACAACTGACACCCTTCCGTTGTCGACAGCGGACCCCGTACAGCTCCCCGTAAAGCTGCGCCAACAAAGTCTGTCCCCATCTCAGGATCAACGGTGCCTCTATCGGGCACTCTGCCAACTGCCACACCAAATCCAGCGGGTTCCACGGGAACCTCGCGCCTGACGAATCAGGGAGAAGAATGTTAGAAATGAGGCCCATCAGGAATGCGTGCCTCACTCCTAACACCCCCCTCTCCTTCCACCAACCAACCAAAATCCCGCCAGCCTGGCAATCCGCCTCGGCTGTCTCCACTGGGTCTGCTACACCCAGCTCCCCCCCATGCCCAAAACATCTCGTGAGTATAGCAGTCCGCTGATCGAACGGAGATGTCCTAATAGGCAGACCATCTATCGGAATCCGAAGCAACCGATAGACGTCCTCAAGAGTCACAGTCATCTCCCCTGTCGGGAGATGGAAAGTATTGGTCCACGGATCCCAAAGCTTGATCAGGGCCGTCAGATAGGCCTGATCCGAAACCACAAGCTCCAGTCGAGCCACCTGCTTGAGCCCAAGGGCATCAAGCCATTCCCGATCACCATCAGTCAAGGCCAACCGCGCCTCAGTAAAGGCAGCGGGTACACGGTAGCGGCTCCTAACAACCTGCAAGCAAACAAAAAAAAAATGATAAATAAATAAATGAAAAAGATAAAATTTTCAATTCTAGGGTTTCTAACCTTAGTTGTTAAACAAAAAACATCACAAAAATCTTAAAGTTTTGAAAAGCGCAACACAAAAACAATGCATTAAGTTAAAGCAAAATAAACCCTAGGGTCACTTACAGGTCTCGCCTCGGCTCCGCCGCTCGAACCAGTTTGTGCACTCATGATGGCAGAGAGAATTCAAGCAGCGCTTCGCTTCGCAGAATTACCTCCTCCTCCCAGAGCTCCAAAATCGCAAGAAAAAAATGACACAAATGAGCCCAAAATCAAGTTTTGGCCCTTAAATAGGCCTTTTGCACTGGAATTCGTCCTTGATCGGGACGAGCGCTCTGATCAGCGCTCGTCCCACCCAGGGACGAATTCTCCAGCGGGAATTCGTCCCACCCAGGGACGAATTCAGGCCAGCACAAAAAAAATCAAGAAAAATGACTAAAAATGCACTAAAAACAGACAATAAAACTGCCTGACAGGATTGCAAATGCAACTGACAACATGGGCATACAAATTCGACATCGGGGTCACAAATTATTACTATCCTACTCCCTAAGAAGGCTACCATAGCCGGACCGCTCCAGGGGAAGACAGATTTTGACAATTTAATCCCAAAATGGTGTCACAAAAAACAACAAAACAACAAAAAAATGCAACACAAAACAAGCAATAAACATTGCAGGACACAAGTGCTCTTGCACTTAACCTCTTGGCATAGAAAAATTGATGTCGGGGTTTGCATTGTCACTATCCTACTCCCGAAGAAGGCTACCATAGCCGGACCGCTCCACGGGAGGACGGATTGCCGACAATTCAATCACCAAATGGTGTCACAAAAACAACAAAAACAGTACAAAATTCAACAAAAACACAACAAAAACATTGCCGGGCATAAGTGCTCATGCACTTAACCTCTAGGCAAAGAAAATCGATGTCGAGGTCCAAATTATCGCTCTCCTAGTTCCCCAAGAAGGCTATCATAGCCGGACCGCTCCACGGGAAATAGGTTTTCGACGATTTCACCTCATTATGACATCACCAAAAGGGTTAACACCCACCAAAAATAGGTCCATATGTTGGAAAAATTGCACACGCTTAACGGTAAACCCTCTAAAGGCAACCTTGCACAAGTCATCTTGGGTCAAGCGACTCGTCGCTTCTCTCACGAAGGTCATTCCCTCATCGATTCGTCGCTTGAGGGGGTAGTCACACTTAGTCACCAATCAACAATCACACACCCAATTAAGGAAAACGACATGCATTCAAAGAATCATTGACAAAGACAATCACGCTCCTGCTTGGGGCAGTAAACAAGCAACAATCAAATCAATCAAACACTTGGCATTTCGTGAATCATGAACACAAGGTTCCCCCTGAGGATAAAAATGCCCTTCACTTGTTCATGATTGATCAATGTCTAAGTTCAAGTCACACCTCACCAAAACAGGTTAATACTTGAAATCAAATTCCTTAGCTCGTCAGAAGCAAGGATTCAAGAATGCATGCCCTTTCCATACTTGGGGCATCAAAAGTTGGTTAGGTTACCAAGAAACCCTAATCATTAGTGCTTTGGTTATCTATTTTTGCTCAAAACTGCGTCACCCGCAGCGCTTCCCAAAAAGGGGCATCTCGTAGACACCAAAACAGCACCAATCCGATTATGTGACTGCAAACACTGATCGCTTTGACAAACACAGCCCCCAGGGCAGCCCTCGAGAGGTTAAACGAGTGGTCTTAACCACTTTCATAGCAATTTTGTGAGGTCAAGAAGCAATTTGGCACACTTGGGCACTTTGCCCGATATTCGTCTCACCCGAGGGACGAATTCAAAATAGAATCCGTCCCACCCCAGGACGAATTCTGAATCCGTCCCTGGGTGGGACGAATTCTAAGCTTAACGGGCAAAAAGGCAAATGGTGCCAAGTGGCAGCCCAGAACAGTCAGTTAAGGGCTCCTACCTTGCACGCATGTGTAAGTGGACAGAGGGGCCATTAGAGGATTGTTACAAGAAGCATTTATCAAAGTTCAAGTCAATGGAGGACTCCCCTCCCTCATGGGAAGACAAGACTGCCACATGGCGCCTATGGCCAACACTTGGCTTTTGTGCTTCCCTCCCAAAAGAGACCCCTTGGGTCTATAAAAGGTGGGACTTTTCTCACCCAAAACATACGAGGTTGAAGGAGTGTTCAAGCAACGAAGTGCTTGCCGAATTGAAGACTCACTTGCATCCCCCTTTGTTCACCTTCCTACATCCATCAATCTCTTTTGCAAGGGAGGTTGTTGGGTGGCCTTTGGAAGCTCGAACCTTACTCAAATCCGACGCATGGACATCCGAACCTACCAATTCGCCGACCCCCCAATCCTAAAAGGTTTTGGGCCCATCCTTGGTGGATTGGCTCCAAAATCGAGGGCCAACGGTGGGAGGCCCACTTGGGCACCCCCGCACCTCCCAAGTCCTAATTTTAGTTTTTGAGCACTTTAGATTATTTTTTAGATTGCATTCCGTGTTTACTAGGTCTCGATTAGTCTATAATTGCAATTTTGTAGCTTTTGGTCAGAGTTTAGGGTGTTTTGTATTGCTTTGTCGTTTCGCTAACTTGCAGGTGTCAAGGTCAAATTCCCGAGGGTGGAGGCCAAATTGGGAAAATCCGACCATCTGGGTCGTCCCAAAATGGCCCCAATTACCTAACCCCCCTGTTTGCGGGAGTTTTGCAGGTCCCGGGATCCGACATTGGAGCAGCAGCAGGTCGGTTTCTCCTACTCAGAAGAATTCGTCCCACCCGGGGACGAATTACGATCGAATTCGTCCCGCCCGGGGACGAATTCCGGTTTAAGGTGGATTGGCCAGCTGCCTCGGTGGCGGTGGCCTTACGGTAACTTTTCTTACCTTCCGTCAGGTTTTGAAGCAATTTGGATTCACTGTTTTCATCGGTTTCGAGCAAATATTCGTATGCATATTTTGTTAGTTTTAGAGAGAGAATGCTTTTCATTTGCAGCGAGGTGCTACTAACGTCTTGATCATTTCTTTGTTCGCAGGAGAAGCAAGCGAGAGGCGAAGAACTCATCGACATCGGCGGCGGCATCATCTTGGCCCGCCCATTGCAATCGTGGGCACGCGGAAGGAGGAATCATTCGGCGATTGTAATCAAACCCTATTTGCGCTCCTAGCCCCTGAAAAGGGAGGAGGCATTATTTGTAACGGGAGATCGAAGGAAATTAATGAAAGGGCTGTTTTTCTTTATCCGATTGCGTCTCTTCCAACATGTCTCTTTTCCGTTTCATGTAATTTATATTTCTAGGACTTAGGCGTGCTTAACTTTGAATGCAATTGCACTTGGTGTTTCCTTTGACCAGAATCTCGTGCTTTCACTATTACCTTTTTTTTGAAATTTGGTTTTTTCCCATGTGGTTTTACCATCTCATCAAAAAAGAATCATTGTAAATGAGTACCTCGTCAGGCCATATTGTCAGGACTAACCTTTTTTTTTTATTAATAGGACAATCTTTGCAAACCGAAGACATGCCTCTTCCTTTTTTCCTTTTTGATAGATGGTTTTTCCCATGGGGATTTTACCATATCTTTATAAAAGAAACCATTGTACATGAGTACCTCATCAGACTCTATTGTTGGGACTCATTTGTATCATTCACCCCTAGTATCACTTAAAGGGAGGGAGTTATAATAAGAAATTATTCTCTTATGTTCTACTAGGACATACATACTTGAGTTTTCACTCCTCCATGAGTTAGGTGAACTCTCAGTATAGTCTAGATCAAATTTGATGAGTTGTTGTAATCCAATGTCTCTCAATGATCAACTTTGCTATTTATACAAATTTGATCCATGAAATAAATCAATCAAGTATTTCTATTTTCTAACAAGCCTTTGTCATATTATTATGCAAAGTGTATTTTTTTGCCACCCTTTTAGGAGTAGGAAAATATTGATACGATCTAGTATAATATACCCCTTTGTTATGTTTGTCCATATTATGACAAGAACCTTTCACCTGTTTTTTTACCATTTCATTTTAAAATGCATTGCAATCTATTTTGTATCACGATATATCTAGTAATGCAATACATTTTTTTAATAATCTAATTATTGAACCCATTTTCCTAATACAATTTGATCATGATGGATTTTGAAATATCAATGGAAATGTATATCATAAGTAGATTTTACCCCAAATAAGTTCATGCATTTTATATGAACTCTATTATAATATTTTCCAAGATTTTTCAAATGCTCCTTGTGAAGAAGCTAATACAAAATTCCAAAATCCTTGAATCAAACTAGAACACTGCTAAGAGTATTTTACTACATAATATTTTTTCTCTATATGGCCAAAAGTACAATCCATCCTTTCCTATAAACCATAGATTACCACTTATTACATTGCCCTTCAAATTTCAATTGGAGAAGATGATTTAAAAACAAAATCAAATTCATTGAATAATGTGAATTTACTCCTCTGATAATTTATAACAATTTTAAATATTTTTAAAACTAAGTTGTATTACATTGAACTCATATATCAACCTTATATTTTTTTACAAAATTACAAGACTTAATCATTTCATCTTAAATAATCACTTTGACTAATCCACTTCTTTCTTGGCTAGGTATTTCTAGATATATATAAACAAATTATGAAGAAAGAGGGATGAGAAAGTTGTAATAAAAAAATTGTGAAGAAAAAGGAAGAAAATATCTCATCTTTGGGATGGGAATTTTTGGTGTAAGTGTTGGATGTAGGGTGAAAAAAAAATATTTTTTCTGTATTAGTAATTTTATTGGTATTAATACTAAAAGAGGATTTTGAATGGAGTCCCACAACTTTATATAACAGGTGAGTCCAAAGGCTAATTAAAGTACAATATGACCTCTATAAGGGAGGTCCACCCAAAAGAACAACAAGGAATTACAAAATGAGGCAAGCACCCCTCGGAGAAGGGGAACCGAGGGAGTTCACACCATCCTTGCAAAGGCAATCCAGGGATCAATAACTAAAGAACTCGACCCTAAAGAATAGCAGGACAATGCGAGGGACCAGAAACTATCAACCCGAATAAATGCATCGTTTGAAATTTGAAAGTCACAATAGGATGCAATGTTCGACAAGCCTAGGCATAAGAAGAGGCGAAGTCACCAAGGAGCCGTAAGGGAAAATAAGGTAAGGTAAGAACGTACTGATGGGATAGCATAATAAATGCCAATATAGACCATAAAGTGCTTAAACCTACAGGTACCAACCAAATTGCCTATATCTTCGAAAGGAAACAAAATCTAATAAGATTTAAGGAGCTTTCTCCCTGACGCAAATTATAATATCATTGGGAAAATCCCACTGCCAGATAGATAAGCCTTGAGAATGAATTCCCAAGTTTGCTAAGATATCAACCACTAAATTGCCTTCTCTTAAAATGTGGGAGAACTCCACGCTAGAAAAGGAATGGCAAGTTAAGTTGCTTCATCAATAAAATTAGCTATTTTCCATCTCAGACGGGAAACTCCACAAAGCATGTTGATGATGGATAGGAAATCCCCTTCAATAATTGTGTTTCTAATGTCAAGGTTCTTATGCTGCTCCAAGCCAATGAAGGCTGCTCTAGCTTTAGCCATTGTGGAATATTGGACTCCAAGGTAGTTTGCGTAAGCCATAATAAGATCACCATTGCTATCCCTTATTGCATCGCCCACATCAGCTAAACCAAGGTTGTCTTTACAGGCACTTTCAAAGTTAATTTTTAACCACCCAATGGGTGGCGGAGACCAACGAACCTCCATCCTCTGGTCAAGATCAAGAGGGGGTCGAGATAACAACACAAAACCAACAACCGCTCACTTGGGGAGAGCGTCAAAATTAATTTTGAAGGATTCAAATTGTTGAGAATCAAAGACCCATTTTTTGACACCTTCCACAAAATCTTGATGCTGATTTGAGCGATATTATTTTCCACTTCTTTGAATGCCATTGAATGCCTTTCCTTCCACACTCTCTAGGAGGAGTGTGGGAGGAGAAATTTCTAAAAATATTTAATTCGGGAAGAAAGAAAGGATGAATTTCATTGGATGACACAGTCCATTAAGGAATTAGGAAACACCCATGCAATGTCCAACCAAGAGAGAATGGAAGCCAAAATATTATGCACACTATGACAACTGAGCAAAATATGAGTCATTGATTCCCAATAATTCTTGCATAAATAACACCTGTTGACCAAGAAAATCCCCCTATTGAGAAGATTATCATTAGAGAGGATTTTTTTTTGCACAACCAACCAATAGAAAATGTTAATCTTCGGCATTAGATTTTTTAACCAAAATTGATTTGCAAGAAAAAAGTCTTCCTCCACCGAGCTAAGAGCAACGTAGGTAAATTTAATTGAATAGGATCCATCCGGGTCTCCCATCCACACCAATATATCATATTTTATAATATTACATATCACAATAAGCCTCAGCTCCACCAATAAATCACACCATAATATTACATCTGCATCGGCGACCAACTCTAGAAGGGAGGGAGACAAAAATCTACATCCATCTTGGACAGTAATAAAGTCTGCCACCTTTTCAAGCCCGTGGGTTCTAGAATGAGAAACAATGGAGGCATACCATGGATCATCCCCTAAGGGAATTTCCTTGGCCTAAATGTCATTCCAAAAATTAACCACCTCACCACTTCCAAAAATCCAACTACAATAAGACTTGACAAACCTGCGAGATTAGATGAGGCTATTCCAGAAGGCTGACCCTCCACTAGGAAGGAAATATTCTAAAAAAGAATAAAATTTATATTTAGTCTTAATGATATTACACCAAAGAAAGTTATAATTCACAACAACTTTCCACCCAACTTACAAATTTGCTCCCATGAGACAAGGCAGAATATTCCTTTCAACTCAGGGTCCGTCCATAGGAATAATTTGAAGATGTTATCTAGTTTGGTAGCCACATTAGAGGGTAAATGATAAAGAGATAAAAAATATATGGGGATGCTCTGGAAGGTGCCTTGGACTAGCACCACCTTCCCCGCTTGATTAAGTAACGCCCCTTTCCAAGACGATAATTTGAGTTGGACTATTTCAACAACCGGGGTCCATAACTCATCCTTAATGTGGCCAAAAAAAATAGGGATCCCCAAGTAAGTGGTCCGGAGAGAAGAAATGCAATAATTCAAAATTTTAGCTATTCTCCTTTGTCGGGTCTCCAAGGTATTAACAAAAAAAATGAAACTTTTTTCAAAATTTATCTGTTGCCTGGCAATCTTCTCATAGCTTACCAAAATGGACTACATATCCCTTGTATAGCTTACCATATTACTAATTAAATTTAAATATCTAGTTATTAATCACATTATAGACCTTTTAAATACAAATATGCCTAGGCCAATGGTTTTAATTTTGGATACAAAAATACAATGATAAATATTTAACCAAGAATTAAGGTAAAATATTATAGATTTCCTCATTTTTAACCATTTCACTACATATGCCGATCTTATATATTCTTTGACATAATATTTTAAAATAACTATTGGATATCATAATGCTAAATTCATGAATTTTCAAATTTACATGCATACTTCTCACATCTAGAAACCCTACCACATATAGGAAAGAAACTAAACTTTCCATAATATGTTTTCTAAAGAGATTTCTCTTTGAATTTTATCAAATTTGGATGTTAAACCTATTGATAACATTGCAAGTGAAATCATATATATTAAAATAGATTATGATTATTGTTATAATTTGAAGTCTTCAATCAATTATCAACAACTTACCTTTCTAACAATTCAAACAAGATTTTCTTCTCTCTAAACTAGAATTGTGAATCTTTTTTATTTTTCTTTTATTATGTAAGGGAATACCTAAATATCTTAATGGTAGTTTTTGAACTATAACCCTTAAAATATATATAATAATGCATATTATAAGGGTGGTAATAACAAAAAATTGACATATTTTACTATATTTACCTATGTTTTAATTGTCCTTTCAATGCACTAGAGAAATTAATTAAATTAATTAAATTTCATGGAATAGTTGATCAAAATATGATGTAAAAAAAGAGTGTTTTTGAAATAAACTAGAGATAATATTCTAAGAGATAATTTTATTTTATATTCTACTTTTTTCCTTTAAGAGAGCTATGTCCAATGCCTAGTAAAAATATTAAAATTATAAGGAGATAGTGGTTCACCTTAGCATAGCACATGGCATGGTTCAAAAAAATCCAATTGAACAATCTATCGATCAAAATAAAATTATTTAAAGAGAAAAAAATATTTTATTAATTCATATCAACCTTCAATAAAAAAAACCCATTTAAATAAAACCATATAAAAATATCCAATAAATCTAATCTTACAATCATACGTTGTTTTTTCAAGGACTAAAGAAATATAAAAAATCTTGTATAATGATTAGACTATAAAATATTTACGATAATAAGGACAATCAGTTTTTCCCTTTTAGATAATATAATATATATATTTTTAATATATTTATCACAAATTTTGAAGTAATATTAAATCATGTTACAAAAGACTCATTGAATGAAAATCTTCAAAACATATTGTCTCACCTTTCTTTAGACATAGTTTGATAAAGGTGGCATTGATCTCACTTATTTTAGCCTTCTTTTTCCTAGTCTATTTTACAATAGCTAACATTTCACTCTTCAACCTTTACCAAATATTTCCAAAGAAAATTACAAGAAATCCATCATTATCAAATGGTATATCATGTTGGAAAAATAAAATCTTATCATGTAGCTTTTGCATCATAATTCTTGAAATAATTGAGTGATTCTTTCCTTATATCATTCTCTTCTTCAATATTATTTCGATATGCATGGAAGATATTCTACATAGACTATATTTGAAATTACTAAGTACTCCATTCCCTATGTCTTATTCTTTTTCAATATTCCTTACATTTAGAGTTGAAATATATTTGATTAACTGAAAGAACAAATCTCTCTTTGTAATGGCATAAAAAAAGGTATTTCTATCATGTTTAGTAATATGTCTCTCTTAGGATTTGGTGCCAATATGAATTCTGCATTTGTAATATATTATGATATTTAGCAAGTAATTATTTTTCTTACACATAAGCTTTTTTGTTCATTCCATTGTTTCTTACTATCCTCTAAAAAAAATTGATCTTAGATTTCATTTTTTTTCTTTATTTTAAACATATTAAAGATTTGATACTCAATCTCTTTAAATATTTTATTTTGTGAATAAAATTGTACATGCACAATATATCAAACTTTTCTTTGACACACCATTACATGACCATTCAAAATATATCATGGTTTGGAATCATATACATAGAAAATAAAATGGATTTGGATACTCATTACTCAAAATATCACATTTTAATATAATTGGCTTATGATTTGATTATACTTGTAAGAAAATGTTTGGAGAGGTTGTATACCCTATTTTTAATTAAATATGTACCAACAAAAATATGTCTAATCTTTCTCTCACATGAGATATCCCAAGATATGTATTATCCCATGTCTATTGAAATATCAGATGAATAATATTCCAAGGTTACTTACATTGACAAAGGAAGAAAAATCCTTTCATTTAGTGTTTCCACCCTTCTTTTCTAACTTGGATATGAAACTATGTTAAATTTTACATAAGAATGTAAAGTTTATATTATAAGTAATAATTGAATTTGACATGAATACACTAAGATCCTTCTAGCATCCATATTGAAGAATAAGTATATTTAAAAAAATTATACTTATGATTCCAATTTTTATATTTTTCTTTTTTACAAAAAAGACTAACACAATTGATTCTTGATTCTAGCAATCTTTATTTCATATACAATTGTTGTATGAAGTTGTAGTAACTCGTGAAAGCTCTCATATAAAAAACTACCAAATAAATTTCCATCTTCTAAAACTCTTTGATTTTCATTTTCATAATTATCTATTTTTTATATTATAATATGTTTGAGATTATAAAAAAATTGTTTGATAACTTTATTTTAGGGATGTTATTCATAATTTGAATATTTCAAGATGTCATGTTCATAATTATTTTACATCAATCATCTGGTATTAGCCCTAATTCTTATAAGTATTTGTGATATTTTAAACTTTCCATATTAATATCTCTTTTTATTTCGTATTTATTTGATCTTAGGGATATTCCTCTCTTTTTTCATTTTCATCCAAATTTTCAACCTCTTCAATATCTTCTTCTTGGTTATATATAGTTCAAGATTTGATTTTTCATCTATATGTTTATGTTTCCCTACAAAACCTAAGGTGCAAGAAAATTTATCAAAGCTACTTTTTATCTTAAGTTAATGTGGAACCCTAAAATATAAGCATTATTCTCTAGTTCACTTTTTTATTATTCTGACTCTAAATTACACACCAACTTCATTTAGTATTTATTTTATTGTTATGTTCTATCATTTAAGAAAATAAATATGAGTAACCTAAATAAATTTTAAACTATATATAACTTTTTGCACCTTTTTCATTAAAACTTTTGACTTTGAATATTTATAACTCTTATTTATTTTTAAATTTGAACTCTCATGCAATAATTTTTCATCTTATACATCCTTCTTGGTTTTCTTCTAATGTTAAATACATATAAACCATGATAGCCTTTGTCATATTATTAGGTAAAGTGTATTTTTTTATCAAAAGTACGAAAATATTGATATGACCTAGTATAATATACCCATTTGTTATTTATGTTCATATCATGATAAGAACATTTTACATATTTTTTGACCATTTTATTTTAAAATGTATTGCCATCTATATCACTATACATGTAGCAATGTAATACAGTTTTTAATAATATATTTATTAAACCAATTGTCCTAATACAAATTTGATCATGGTGGATTTTAAAATATCAATAGAAATGTATATTTGCATATACATAAGTAGATTTTACCTCAATGAAGTCCATGCATTTTATATGGACTCTATTATAATATTTTCCAAGATTTTTCAAATGCTCCTTGTTAAGAAGCTAATACAAAATTCTAAAATCCTTCAATCAAACTAGAACACTACCAAGAGCATTTTCATATATAATATTTTTTCTCTATGGTCATAAATACAATTCATCCTTTCCCATATACCATAGACTACCAATTTTTATATTACCCTTCAAATATTAACGAGAAAAAATGATGTAATTTTTTTTTTTTCAAAGTCATTGAATATTGTGAATTTACTCTAATCGTTTTTAACAATTTTAAATATTTTTAAGACTATGTTGTAGTACATTGAACTCATATATCAACCTTTTAATTTTAAAAAAATTGTATGAAACTCAATCATTCATTTTAAATAATCACTTTTATTGATCCACTTCTTTCTCGTTAGGTTTTTCCATATATTTCATATGGCTTTTCTCCTTGATCATTAAAAAAATTTGTCATAGGATTAAAATATTCATAAAGGATTATATAATTATATATAATTATAATTATACTTGCTACACAACTTTTATTCATGAGTACTTCATTTGTTGTTTTTCTTCTAATATCTAATAAAAAAAATATAAGATATCTAATGGAAAAATATAAGATGCCAATTATTTTCTTATAAATTATTCATGGATTTTGTCATTTATAAATTATTAAGTTATACTTTAGTATTAAGCTTTTGTTAATAAGTTTGTCTTATCTTAAATTAAATATTTTATGTTTATGTAATAAATAATAAATATAATTTATCACTTAAAATTTAGTAAATATGGCTCTTCTTCAAGAGGACTAAGGTTCAAACTAGATGTGTGTGGGTGTGTGTTAGTCCCCTATTGATAAGATTAGTTATTAGTCTTAAGAAGAGTCATGGATGGGATAGGAATTCTTAGCCCTAAAAGTCATAAAGGTTTCTCACACTATCGAAATCCAAAAATAAATCACATGGGGATAGCACACAGTTACTAATTTGGTAGGAGGTCCAAAATTCAAACCATGGTGTGTGGCTATGTGGTAATCCTCTATTTTTAAGTTTAGATCTTAAAATTAAGGGGATCATGGCTGGGATGGGAATGTTAATCCCTAAAATTCATAGGGGTTTCTCACACTAACCAAATAAAAAGGAAAAATATATTTATAAAAAATATATTTTTATTAATTTATTAAAAAAATAATAGATTTGTTTAGGGGAAGAAACCTTTATGATTGATGCTTAGGGTTAGGCATCTCCATCCCACTATGAAATTATGATGGTGTGGGACACCCATGTGGTTAGGTCTTTGAGATTTATTTTAGGAGACCTAGATTCAAACCGCATTGAATGTACATGTAAACTTGTGTAAAAAACAATTCCACTAACCTTAATATAAAAAAAATAATTAATTCATTAAAACAAATAAAAATAATCTAATATAAAACCTATAATATAATATTATATTAAAAAAAAATCCAAAAATATCATTAAATAAAACAATCTCACTCAATTCAACTCAATTGACTACGTTGTTTTTAGGTCGTTAACTCCCAAGCATTTCAAGGGTTTAAATGTTGAACCGTGGATACTTGAAAATATACTTTGTAATCTCTAAATCTCTCTCCTATATTGGAATTCCCTTTCACTTTGATACCTCTTCTTCTACTTCCTTATATTTATATCAAATCTTGAAAGTGAAAATAAAAAATAAAATGAAACTTATATTCGAGGCAAGTACCACAAAATGAAATCCATATTCATTTAGGAAACGTGCACAACATTTGTGTCATGCTACATCATTTCTTCGTCTATGATGGTTTTTATTTTTATTTTTTGCCATCGGGAGAGGGAGATGGCAAAGCGAAGGGAGGGGCCTGAATTTGGGCTATGCAGCCGAACTCGAGTTGCGCTCTCGACTATTGCACAATCGGGTTGCGCTCCCAAAATTTGCACAATCGGGCTGCGCTCCCGAAATTTGTGCAATAGGGCTGCGCAACTAAAACTTGCGTAGTCGGGTTGCGCACGGAGTAATGTGTGCATTCAGGTTATACACAAAAAATATGTGCAATAGGGCTATGCACAAAAGAAAATGCTAAGTTGGGGAGCACTCAGTCAACACCCGACTGCGTTGGTCAAAGACAGTGAATTCTGAATTCGCTGTGCAT
The DNA here is from genome assembly GCA_028583015.1 of Wollemia nobilis. NCBI lineage: Eukaryota > Viridiplantae > Streptophyta > Pinopsida > Araucariales > Araucariaceae > Wollemia > Wollemia nobilis. The sequence goes on along the minus strand of JAQPPZ010017000.1, from coordinate 3,226,134 downwards.
TCAGGTGAACAGCTCCATACTTAGCCAAAATTTTCCTTGCAAAATTTTGTTGTCCAAAGGCTTGCGTGGCTACAGCGATGTTTTTCTTAGATTGGCAAGAACTATACGGGAGGAGAGAAACACCGAATCTGAATGGAATGTTTCAGATCTGAGCTCAAACTTATAGAACATGAAATAAAATGCTCTGAGATGATTGTATAGATAACAACATATTTGTGTCGAAACAAATAACCGTAAACCCTACAGATGCCTTAAACAACAACATATTTTATTCTTATAATACGAGGGTTACAAAAGTCCTCAACTGAGGAAAAACTAACATCTGTAGACTAAAGTTGGAGGATAAACTAAGAGGGAAAACAAATGTTGAGTCTGCTGCTTAGACATTTAAACAGATGAACTACACTGCTCACTAAAGAGATCTTGTCTGCTGGTCTGTGAAAGACTTCTTTTCTCTTGCTTGTTTCCCAAAATTTCCCCCACTCTCCTCTACTTATCTGAAGACCCGAACTGCCTTATATAGCCATAGGGAGAGGAAGATAGAGGTTATCCTCTGATAGGTTCTGACAAACCCTAAACTAGGGTTTCTGACCAATCACCAAATTGGCATTAAATTTTATGGTGATTGAATCTATCATTCATCAAATCTGTCAAAAGGCACGTGCAACATCAAGTCAAAAAAAATTCCAGGATCCCCGACTACGTGAGCGCAGTCTGGCTTTGCCCAAGTGTGGAGTGTAGTTGGGCGGAGGCATGAAATCTAGATTAATATTTCTAACACCCTCATTTAAACCTGATTTCATGAATGCTTTGACTCCAAGTTGCTCATGCAATCTGCTGAAGTCTTCCTCTTTCAAAGGCTTCATGAAAATATCTCCAACTGCTCCTTGGATCTGTAAAACTATAGTTGAATTTCTCCATACTTCACAAACTCTCTGATGAAGTGATAATGAATATCAATGTGCTTCATCCGGCCAGGGAACACGATATCCTTTGATAGTGCAATGGCCAAATTGTTATCACAAAAAATTATTGTCATGCCTTCCGGAGGATAGTTCAGTTCACTCAAAACTCTTCGCAGCCAAACTACCTGGCATGCGACTGATGTGGCAACGACATATTCTGCTTCAGCTATGGACAACGCAATGATGGGTTGCTTCTTGACCACCTATGAGACTGCCTCTAATTTGATATGGAAAGCATACCCAGAGGTGCTATTTCGATCATCGGTGTTGCCAGCCTAGTCACTGTATTTGAAACCCACCAGTTCCAACTAGTCATATATGGCATAAAATAGGCCATTGTTCCACTTTTCGTTGACATAGCATAAGATCCTCTTGTCTGCTTGCCAGTGCGTGTCCTTCAAAGTCTTCATGACATGTTTGATCAAACTAAATTCGAACATCAAATCTGGTCGAGTTGCAGTCAAATACATCAGACTGCCAACTAGCCTCTTGAACAACATTGGATCTACATTCCTCCCAAAATCAAGCTTGTTTAGCTTCAAACCTATGGCTACAGGTGTTATGGCAAGTTTACTGTCCTCCATAGTGAACCACTTCAGGACATCCTTCGCATACTTACCCTAAGAAATGAAGATGCAATCTATCGATTGGTCAAATTTAATGCCGAGAAAATACTTCATCAGACCTAAGTCCGTCATCTCGAACTCCATCTTCATGGCTGTTCTAAACTAGGCAAATAGTGTTGTGTTGTTTTCCAGTGTAAATTAAATCGTCCACATATAGACAGATTATTATGAGCTCACCTACATCAATTTTTTTCATGTACAGGGTGTGCTCATTTGGGCATTTTACAAACCCATTTCACTAAAAATAACTATCAATTCGACCGTACCAAGCCTGGTATGCCTGCTTCAAATCATTCAGGGCATTCTTCAGCTCTAGAACTTTGCCCTTCTGGCCTTAAATTTCATAACCTGGTGGTTGGTCTATGTAGACCTCCTCCAACACACCGTTGAGGAAGGCTGACTTGACATCCATCTAGTACATCTTCCAACCCTGTTGGGCTGCCAATGCTAGGATCATCCTAACTATGTCAAGTCAGGCTACAGGCGCATATACCTCATGGTAATCGATGCCTAACTTTTGCTTGTAGCCCTTTACCACCAGTCTAGCATTATACTTGTCAATGTCTCCTTGGGCGTTGAACTTTGTCTTGTACACCCACTTGACCCCAATGGTCTTCTTCCCTACTGGAAGATCTGTCAGTTGCCATGTATCATTCTTTTCAATGGCTTCAATCTCCTTGTCCATCACCTGCAAGCACTTATGATTCTAACTTGCATCTTAAAACTCTATTGGATCAACTTCAGTAAATAATGTAAAGTTGAATTACTCTTCATCTACATGGGTTTGGGTTACCTCATAGGTTTCTTGCAAGATCCTTGTCTTTGTTGGCGTCATGAGGTTTTGGATTCTACTTGCACGTGGAGGTGACTGAGTTGGAGTGGTTGTGCTACTACTGGCACCACGAATGTTGTTGGACGTTGTAGGTGGCTGCACATTTCCTTCTTCCAAGTCAATAGACTCTACCACTGTTGGCTCTGATTGGCCAGTCTTCGACTTCCAGTTCTAGGCTTCATCTTCAAGAAAATTCACATCACGACTGATGATGAGCTTCTTCGTCATAGGGTTTTACAACCTATATCCCTTAGCCTACTCACTGTATCCTATAAAAATGCACTTCTCATCTCTATCATCCAAATTTTGTCTCTTCTCTTCTAGAACATGTGCATATGCAATGCACTCGAACACATGCAAGTGAGCCACACTTGGCTTCACACCGCTCCAGGCCTCCTGAGGTATTTTGTCCTTCATGCTTTTGGTAGGACATATGTTCAGCAGGTATACTACACATGTTATAGCCTCTGCCCAAAATTTATGCGGTAATCCGTTAGCCTTCATGATGCTTCGTGCCATCTCCATGATGGTCTGGTTCTTCCTCTCAGCTACACCGTTCTGCTATGGTGTGTATCTGGTGGTGAAATACCTTCGAATTATGTGCTTCTTGTAGTAGTTATGGAATTTTTTGGAGATGTATTCACCTCCGACATCTATCCTGAGGGTCTTGATCTGATATTCGCTTTATTTCTCCACTAGAGCATTGAACTCTTTGAATATGGAAAATGTTTCTAACTTAAGCTTGATGGCATAGATCCTTTGATAGTGCAATGGATGAATTGTTATCACAAAAAAATGTTGTCATGCCTTTCGAAGGATAGTTCAATTCACTCAGAACTCTTCGTAGCCAAACTGCTTGGCATGCGACTGATGTGGCAACGACATATTCTGCTTTAGCTATGGAGAATGCAATGATGGGTTGCTTCTTGGACGCCCATGAGACTACCCCTAATACAATATGGAGAGCATACCCGGAGGTGCTATTTCGATCATCGATGTTGCTAGCCCAGTCATTGTCTATGAAGCCCACCAGTTCCAACTGGTCCTGTCTAGCATAAAATAGGAAATTGTTCCACGTACCATTGAAATAGCGTAAGATCCTCTTACCTGCTTGCTAGTGCATGTCCTTTAGTGTCTCCATGAAATAGCTGATCAGACTAACTTTGAACATCAGATTTGGCCGAGTTGCAGTCAAATACATCAGACTGCAAACTAGCCTCTTGAACAATGTTGGATCTACATTCGTCTCTAAATCGATCTTGCTTAGCTTCAAACCTGTGGCTACAGGTGTGATGGAAGGTTTTTTGTCCTCCATATTGAACCGCTTCAGGACATCCTTCACATACTTGCCCTGAGAAATGAAGATGCCATATGTAAATTGGTCAACTTCAATGTTGAGAAAATACTTCATCAACCCTAAGTTCGTCATCTCAAACTCCTTCTTCATGGTTGTTCTAAACTGGGTAAATAGTGTTGTGTTGTTGCTAGTGTAAATTAAATCGTCCACATATAGACAAACGATTATGAGCTCACCTACATCATTTGTTTTCATGTATAGGGTGTGCTCATATGGGCATTTTAGAAACCCATTTCAATAAAAATAATTGTCAATTTGGCTCTACCAAGCCCAGGGCACCTGCTTCAAACTGTACAAGGCCTTCTTCAGCTTTAGAAATTTTCCCTCTTGGCCTTCAATTTCATAACCTGGTGGTTGGTCTATGTAGACCTCCTCCTCCAACACACCGTTGAGGAAGGCTGACTTGACATCCATCTGGTACATCTTCCAACCCTGTTGGGCTGCCAATGCCAGGATCATCTTAACTATGTCAAGTCAGGCTACAGGCACATATACCTTATGGTAATCGATGCCTAACTTTTGCTTGTAGCCCTTTACCACTAGTCTGGACTTATGCTTGTCAACGTCTCCTTGGGCGTTGAACTTTGTCTTATACACCCACTTGACCCCAATGGTCTTCTTCCCTATTGGAAGATCTGTCAGGTGCCATGTATCATTCTTTTCAATGGCTTCAATCTCGTCGTGCATCACCTGCACGCACTTATGATTCTGACTTGCATCTTTGAACTCTACTGGATCAAATTCAGTAAAGAATACAAAGTCAAAGTACTATTTATCTACATGGGTTTGGTTTGCCTCATAGATTTCTTGCAAGCTCCTTGTCTTTGCTAGTGTCACGAGGTTCTAGATTCTACTTACATGTGGAGGTGACCGAGTTGGAGTGGTTGTGCTACTGCTGGCACCGCGGCTACTGTTGGAGGTTATAGGTGGCTACACACTTCCTTCTTCCAAGTCAACAAACTCTACCACTACTGGCTCTGATCGGCCAGTCTTTGACTTCCAATTCTAGGCTTCATCTTCAAGAAACTTCACATCACGACTGATGATGAGCTTCTTTGTCATAGGGTTGTATAACCTTTATCCCTTCGCCTACTCACTGTATATTGTGAAAATGCACTTCTCAGCTCTATGATCCAACTTCTGTCGCTTCTCTTCTGGAACATGTGCATATGCAATGCACCCAAACACATGCAAGTGAGCCACACTTGGCTTCACACCGCTCTAGGCCTCCTGTAGGATTTTGTCCTTCACACTTTTGGTGGGATATCTGTTCAGCAGGTAGACTACACAAGTTACAGCCTCTGCCCAAAATTCATTCAGTAATCCCTTCACCTTCATGATGCTTTGTGCCATCTCCATGATGGTTTGGTTCTTCCTCTCAGCTACGTCGTTCTACTATGGCGTGTATCTGGTAGTGAACTACCTTTGAATTTGATACTGCTTGTAGTAGTTATGGAGTTCGTTGGAGATGTATTCACCTCCACCATTTGTCCTAAGAGTCTTGATCTGATATCTGCAATGTTTCTCCACCAAAGCCTTGAAATCTTTGAACCTGGCAAATGCTTCTGACTTCAGCTTGATGGTATAAATCCAAGTCTTCCAGCTGAAGTCATCTATGAACTTTAAGAAGTATTTGTTGTCAAAAAATGTGCTAGTTTGCATCGGATCGTAAATGTCTGAGTGCACCAGCTCCAATGGCTGTGATGCTCTCCAAGATTGACCAAAAGGGAATGAATCCCTATGTTGTTTTCCGACTAATCAACCCTCACAAACTTGCTTTTGTTGCTCTATCATGGGTAAACCATTCACCATATGCTTCTTGTGCAGTTGATTCATGCCATTGAATTTCAAGTGACCAAATCTGATATGCCATAACCAGGTAGCATCTTTCACAACTACACTCAGAGACATCAATGATTCATTCTAAATTTGTAGTAGAAACATTTTATTCTTCATCATGGACACAATAGCAATCTTCCCATGTGACTTGTCTCTAATGGTGCAAGCTCTGTCTTTGAACTAGATCATATGTCCCTTCTGCAAGAGCTTTCCAATGCTCAGTAGTTTGTGCTTCAGGCCAGGTACATAGTAGAAATAACAGATCTACTTTCATCCACCATGCCTAGTGCAGATGAGGATCTTTCATTTCCCCATTATGAGAACCTTGTTGTTGTTCTCCATATTCACCTTAGACTGGACTATTTCATCCAGTTGGGAGAACATCTCCTTGTTCCCCGTCATGTGGTTGTTGCACCCGTTGTCTAAGTGCCAGACATTCTTTTGTCACTTCTCCTCAATGTTGCAAGTCAACAAAACATTTCCTCCTACCGCATTTTCAATTTCATCCATGTAATGGACCTGTTTCTGGTTCTCCTTGGCCATCCATTTTCTACATTCTGAGATGTAATGGCCGAACTTCTTGTAGAAATAGCACTGGACCTTTGACATGTCCATATTTTGACCAGATCTAGCTTGTTGATTTTTTGAACTGCCTCTTCCACCTTGCTAATGGAAATTACAGTTGGTCTCTCCTTTGCTAGGGTTTGATCGACCTCCTTGCTTGTTTTATTTCCCATGCCTATCTCTACCTCTTGCTCTATGATAACTAGAGGTGCTATGGTGGGAATCTTGTCTACCGTTGTATCGAAATGAGACTTGAGCCTTGAATGCTTGCTCTAGAGAGGTCTGAGACAAACGACTCAGCCTTTGTTCATGTGTCTGCTACAAACCCATGAGCTCATCTATCAAGAGGGTTGTTATATCCCTCGACTCTTTTATTTCTATCACAACCGAGTCAAACATGGCAAGCAAACTTCTAAGAATTTTCTCCATGATTCTCTAGCTTTGCACAATTTCTCTGTTCAACTACATCTAGTTGATAATGTCCATCGTCCGGGTGAAGAAATCACTAATGGACTCGAACTCACTCATCTGTAGATTTTCAAACTCCCTCATGAGCATCTGCAGCTTCACCATCTTTACCTTTTTGGTGCCCTAGTATGAGCTGGCCAGAATCTCCCAGGCTTGCTTCACCTTGGTGGCTGATGTGATCCACAAAAATATGGACTCTTCGACCACTTACATGATGTAGAAGAAGGCCTTTTGGTCCTTTTTTGTGTTCTCTTTCAATAGGTCCTTGTCTGCTTGAGAGAGGACGACTAGTGTTTTTGCATCTATCGATTCTGGGTAGCTGTTCTCGACTAACTCCCATAGCTCCTGAGATCCAAACAGGATCTTCATTTGGATGCCCCAGTAATAGTAATTCTTTCCATTCAAGCGTAGGATCTACAACTGCAAGTTGTTGCTACTGGAAGCCATTTTGCTTCAGTATTTGCATCAAGGGATCAGTGGCCCTGATACCAATTTGAAAGTTTTTATTTTGATTTTTTGCCATTGGGAGCGAGAGAGCGCAAAGTGAAGGGAGGGGCCCAAAGTTGGGCTATGCAGCTAAACTCGGGCTGCGCTCCCGACTATTGTGCAATCGGGTTGCGCTCCCAAAATTTGTGTAATCGGGTTACGCTCCAAAAATTTGAGCAATTAGGCTACGCTCCTAAAATATGTGTAATCAGGCTATGCAAGTAAGACTTACGTAGTTGGTTTATGCATGGAGTAATGTGCACAGTCGGGTTGCGCACGAAAAATGTGCACAATCGGGCTGCACACGAAAGAAAATGCTAAGTCGGGGAGCACTTGGTCAATGCCCGACTGCACTGGTCAAAGGCAGTGAAGTTCGACTTCGCTGCGTAGTCGGGTGAACAACTCCTAACTTAGCCAAATTTTGCATTGCAAAATGTTGCTATCCAAAGGCTTGCACGACTACAATGATGTTTTGCTTGGCTTGACAAGAACTGTACGAGAGGAGAGAAACACCGAATTTGAATGCAATGTTTTAGATCTGAGCTCAAAATTATAGGACATGAAAGAAAATGCTTTGAGGTGATTGTACAGACAACAACAGATTTGTGTCGACACAGATAACCGCAAACCCTACAGATGCCTTAAACAACAACGATTTTTATTCTTTTAAGACGAGGGTTACAAAAGTCCTCAACTAAGGAAAAACTAACATCTGCAGACTAAAGCTACAAGATAAAATGAGAGAGAAAACAAATGTCGAGTCTACTGCTCGGACATTTAAATAGGTGAACTACACTGCTCACTGAAGCGATCTCGTCTGCTGGTCTGCAAAAGACTTCTTTTCTCTTGCCTGTTTCCCTAAATTTCCCCCACTCTCCTCTATTTGTCTGAAGACCTGAACTGCCTTATATAGCCACGATGAGAAGAATATGGAGGTTATCCTCTGACAAGTTCTGACAGACCCTCAACTAGGGTTTTTGACCAATCGCCGAACTGGCATTAACTTATGCGGCGATCGTATCTGTCAAACGTCACATCTGTCAGAAGGCACGTACGACGTCAAGTCAAAAAAATTCTGGAATCCCCGACTACGCGAGCGCAGTCCGGCTTTACCCAAGTTCGAAACGCAGTTGGATGGAGGCGTGAAATCTGGATTAATATTTCTAATGGTCTATAGGTAAACACAGCAGGAAAATGCCGACGAAAATACCCTATACAATCCGAGGCACTCCTATGGAGATGAGATCTTGGAAACCTCCTACTACTAGTAATGGCCACAACTAACGAAAAAAAAAAAGATTTCACATCCACTACTCGTCAAAATTCCACGGTCTTCCTTTGAAAATACGCGCAGCATGTGAATAGAAGATAAATGTGAATATTTTAATGGTTAAGGTTTTGAAATTTTTAAAAGAACTAGGAAGTGACGAACATGGTGTATGTATATATATATGTAAGAACTTTATAAAAAAAATAGAAGATGCAATAGATAGACAATATTCTTCTTCTAAAGCTTCGCAGCCTCTTCCGTCCCATGTTCACCCATGCCTGGCACTTATTTCATTGTAGCAAAAGTTATTTGTTGATACTGGCTAAGAAGTGTAATTTTGGTATTTCTTGTTTTTTAACGAACATGACGTATTAACTTAAAAGGCTACGGGTATCAATCGCCCTCTAAAAGTTTCTAGATATTGCTATTTGTTGAAATTCACCTGCTACATGTATGCCAAAACAAAAACAAATGAAGATGAAGACACGTAATCTAGAATGTAACTTTTTTTTAATAATAGTCAATTGTACAAGAAATTTTTTCTCTTTCGAAGAATTTAAATGGTCTTCATTATTTTATAACACAATTCAAATAAAAAAAACTACACATTTTACCTTATATATCTACATCCCAACATGTTCGGGATACACATTTAGCCCAATCTACACCAGGTATATATAAAGAGTTCAAGATCACATATATTCACTCATATCTATTATAGACTATCCTAATTTCTCATCTAGAGGCTATTTTTTATGGTGTACTATGATTTTCTTATAGGCGTTGATGCCAATAAAGATATATACCATGTATATATCAGACATGCTAATAAGATGAAGAGACACGACTGATATATACCATGTATATATCAGACATGCTAATAATAAGTAAGGTTTCCTCGTTAACATTCACGAATATCTCTCATCCACACCATTATTCTTGCTGCAAGACAAGTAGTTTAACGACAAGCCAAAGAATAAGTTAAATATAACGGTTTTCTGAAGATATCAACGGTGAAACGTAAACATAAATCTAACAGTATTTGACCTCACAATACAAGACTTGAGATGTGCTGACGCTTGAAACCTCTAAACTTGGCACCTCAATCAACGATTTGGACCTCCACCCCACATGCTCCTATTAAATTGGAAAGGCTTGGTGCCACGTGGCGGGACCATTGTTTGAGTTGGGTTTCGACTTTCTTTGCAACTTTAGTGGGCCATCTTCGTCAATTGGACGGCACTACTTACTTACAAAGAACTGGAAATAAATACAATGTAGGTGTTGTGAACCTGTTTAAATTGGATTTAATATTCATTTCATATTGGTTTTAATAGATTGAGAATCCATTTATTTTTTACTAAAAGACACGTGCCGCGCAGCTTTTGCTAATTCTGTCTCGCGATGAATTCGGTTAATGGCTTGCACCGGCACTTCTTTGGAATATTTTATTAAAAGATGTACCATAAGCCATGACGCCCTATGCAATGACGCTTCTAGATTGATACTTGCAAGGTGCATATAAAAGTTGGAATAAACAAATTGTGAAGAAAAAAGGGATGAGAAGTAAAAGGGAGGAAACTCTCATCTTTGGAATGCTTGGTCTAAGTGTTGGCTGTAAGGTTTTTTCACCCTATCAGCAAAAAAAAAAAAAAAAAAATTGCATTGTTATTATTTGAGTGTCTTATTATAAGACTTTGGGGCTTAAATAAAAGTTTTAATGTTAGGATCTTATATGTATAGTGTAATTGTAATTTGTTATTATATTTTTAAATATGTTTTTAGAATTTTATATAAAAAGGTTTAGAGTTTTAACTTGATAAAAATAATGTAAAATATATTTTTATAAATTAAGTTTATTAGATAAATATATAATAAATAGTATTTTTTTATAATGATGGTCTTATAGTGTATAGTTTAACCATTTATTAATGTAATGAAAGTAATTTTAAATTATATTTTCAATTTAAAGGTAATCCTTATTAGAAATAAATTGTTTAAAAAATATAAATCTTTGAATAATGTTAAAAAGTAATTTTTATTAGGAGAAAATTATCTCAAAAAAATTATTTCTTTGAATAATAACAATGTAGCACACACCAAGGCCAAATCTAGGGTTGTGGAAACTATTCACCTTAAAGTTAGGGTTTCCTACAATGGGGTGACTATTAAACACTACAGTGTCTTTTTGTCTTCCATTGCATCCCATGACTTCTAACTCTATAGCTTTACTCAATGATATATATGAAGGCTTTCAAAAATCGATGGACTAAAGATTTTTTGAGAGTGGGAATTGTGTGTAGGTTAGTGGGGATGGAGTTCAATATTGGTTTCCAAGGTAGCAGAATGGTGAGAAAATAGTGGGTGAAGATTCCAGGAAGGCAATAAAAAAAGGTGAGTTAAAAGATGGTCTTGTCTGTCCCATCGAAGATCACATGTTTTTGTCAAGTGGAGAAGTATGTCCCTTGGTGAGTGTGGGTTACCTACCAAATGGTGCTATGAATGGGGTTCCTCTTGGGTTTTACTCCAAAAGCCTTTTGGGGGCCAAATTTTTGTTTGCATTGATAGTTTCATTTCATTCACATTTGTGTTTTTTGAACATTATTTTTTATATTTTTCTAGTTGAAGACACCCTCTGTGTTTCTAAGGATCTGATTAAGCTCATGACGGAGGATGGGGTCTTCAATTTATTAAAAAAGTTTTTGGATGCTTACCAAATCTGAACGATATTAAGAAGTGGGATTTATCCAAATGATGATCTCAGGGTCACCTAAAATATTGTTTCTACTTCAAAATATTTTTCCCTCAATAGATTTTTCTATATTCAATTATGAAGAGGATTCTAAGCGTTGATGCCGATAAAGATATATACTATATATGTCAGACTTTCTATAAGATGAAAAGGCACAAGTGGTATAGATTACCTGCAACTGCGGAAGTTATATGATAATTACGTTCACTATACATCAACCTCAGTCGTTGTTGCTTCTTAATTTTCTTATACACAACGTAAAACAGCGCTCCTACAATTACGCAAAAAACCAACACCCATATCTCAACTACGACGAGATTGATTCCGTTACGTGAACCAAAGTCGGTCCCATAGAATGTGAAGGAGATTACCATAAGTACCGTCATGCAGCTAACGTATATCCACTTTTGTTTAACCACGTCTTTGATTTGTGTTTCGAGGTCAATTTTCTCCTGCGACGTGTGCTGTGAGGTGCCGCTCTTCCATTCGTGTCGTTGACCGTTGCGGACTTCACACTTATAAATCTGATTTATAGTTGAGGATGAATTTGCTCCTTTTGTCATTATTCCTATGTTGTCCGAGATTATAGGGTTGGCTATATGATTTTTCAAAATTAACGTTTGCCATTATCTGATGGTGCTTCACCTCAGACTGTTTCTCTCCAAGTGTGAACGACAGTCCAACTCCGCCACTGACTCGCGCGTAATTTGCAAAACTGGCCAAGAATCGGTCAAATGAAATAGTACTAGTTTATATACTGGATGGTCACGTATAATACATTTTTAATGATAAAATTAAATGACTTTACATGGCTGTTCATCCTCATCCTCTTTCAAACCATTAAGGTTATAAACTCAAGTTCATGGCACGAACAATTAGATACATGTTATGTTAGAGTAAATCACTATATTATTTTAGAAAAGCAATTATAGTGTTTCAAACTTTAATAGCAGAATTAAAGAAAAATAAGACAAACACACATAGAAGAAGAGACAACGATTTTAACGTGGTTCACCCAATGTGGGTTACATCCACCGAGAATTTTCAGTGTTTCCTTTCTCAATCCAAGCAATAGAGGGTTACAACCTACAGCCAACATCTGCTGTAATTTCCTCTCTATTTTCCTAAGGAATCAACATAGTAATTTTCATTTTCATCGTCATCTCTGTTTTTCCTCACAACTATATATAAGAAAAAAACTGAAAAAACAAACTACTTTTATTAATACATTCCAAGATTAACATTGAGTTCCCAGCATCTAATTTTGGGATAAAAACAAAAAAAGCTTTCCTTGGCTGTCCTATTGTAAATCCGAAAACTTTCTCTGGTAGACTAACAGATTGTAAATTTGAAAACTTTCCTTGCCCGTCCTATAGTAAATCCAGAAACTTTCTCTGTTTAGCCTCCTCATAATTAGGCTCCATTCCTAACAATCTCCCACTTGGAGACTAATTCCATTGCACCATACTGCAACCAAGGACTGAAAAATTCTCATCATGGCCTCTTATTCCTTAAGGCCAATAGAAGTTGAGCAAAAGCTCAACTTTTCTCTTGAAACCACTTTTGTAAGCATGTCAGCAGGATTTTGTGATATGTGAACCTTCCCTAATTTCAAAGATCCATCTTCCACTACTGATCTAATGAAATGATACCTGAGTTTGATGTGTTTAGTTTTTGAATGGAATGCCAAATTCTTCGCAAGGTGTATAGCACTCTGGCTATCACTCCACAACCTATTATCCTCTTGCTTCTTCCCCAGTTTTTCCATTAGTCTTTGCAACCAAACCATCTCTTTGCTTACTTCTGTAGCAGCAACATATTCAGCTTCAGTGGTTGAAAGGGCAACTACGTGTTGGAGTTTACAAATCCAACTAACCGCTCCTCCTCCTACAGTAAAGATGTAGCTAGTAGTGCTCCTTCCACCATCAAGATCACCTACCATATCAGAATCTACATAACCTTTCAAGCATATATTAGAGCCTCCAAAATTCAAAGAATAATTTTAAGTTCCTCTCAAGTACCTGAGTATCCATTTTACCGCTTGCCAATGTCCTTTTCCTAGATTACTCATAAATCTACTCACTACTCCCCACTGCATGGGCAATGTCTGGTCTTGTACAAACCATTGCATACATCAAGCTTCCAACCGTTGATGCATAGGGAACCTTAGCCATATGCTCTTGTTCCTTTTGTGTCTTGGGACACAAATCTTTGGTGAGTTTGAAATGCTTTGCCAATGGAGTAGCAACAAACTTTGCATTGTTCATGTTGAATCTCTTAAGAACTTTTTCAATGTATTTTGCTTGTGATAATTTCAGAGTGTGACTCTCCTTGTCTCTTGTTATCCTCATACCAAGGATTTGTTTGGCTTCTCCCAAATCCTTCATGGCAAAGGATTTAGCCAACTTCTTCTTGAGCATGTTTATATCTTGAATATTTGTTCCTGCAACTAACATATCATCCACATACAATAGCAAAATAACATAGTTACCATTTCCGGTTTGCTCAAAATATACACAGTGATCACTTTGACATCTTTCAAACCTTTGATTAGCCATGAACTTATCAAATTTTAAATACCACTTGTCTAGGAGCTTGTTTTAACCCATACAAGCTCTTTTTCAGTTTACATACCCAATCCTCTTTACCTTTCACCTGAAAGCCTTCTGGTTGGTGCATATAAATTTCCTCCTCCAAATCACCATGAAGAAATGCTTTCTTCACATCCAATTTCTCCAGATACAAATTTTCTATAGCTATAAGACTCAAAATAGCTCTAATAGAGGTCATTTTTACAACTGGAGAAAAAATCTCATCAAAATCAATACCTTTTTCTCGAGCGAATCCCTTGACCACTAGTCTTGCTTTGTATCTCTTATGCCTTTAATTCTCCTCTTTAATCTTGTACACCCATTTATTGGTCAAAGCTCTTTTACCTTTGGGTAGCTCAACCAAATCCCAAGTTTGGTTGTGAAATAAAGAGTCCATTTCTTCATTCATTGCAAGCTCCCACTTATTCCTGGTATCCATCTGTAATGCTTCCTGAAAACATTCTAGCTCACCAGCATCAGTATACAAAACATAATCAGAGAAACGTTGAGGAATTTTACTTATCCTGGTAGATCGTCTAACAACACTTTTTTGGAGATTGAGGTGCTTGTTGCTGCTGCTGTACATTTTGATCTTCTACCACTTTTGGAGTTACCTTTTCTATGTGTTCATCAAGGTCTATGTGTTCATCAAGGTCTATGTATTCAATAATTTCCTCTTTTTGTTTCTTTCCTTGTAACCGATCTTTATACAAGTTTTTTTCATTAAATATGACATCCCTACTTCTAATGACTTTTCGGTTATCACAATCCCATAATCTGTACCCCAATCCATCAATATCGTAACCAATAAAATAGCACTTTTGGGCCTTAGCATCTAACTTATTTCTGTTCTCTTTGTCTATATGCATAAAAGCCTCACATCCAAATACCTTAAGGAAAGAATAATTTACTGGTTTACCTGTCCAAAGCTCTTCCGGAATTCCTCCATCCAAGGCACTAGACGGTCCTCTATTAATCAGATATACTGCAGTATCAATAGCATGAGCCCATAAAAATAATGGTAAGCCTGCATGTATTCTCATTCTCCTAGCACTCTCCATGATGGTTCTATTCATTCTTTCTGCAACCCCATTTTCTTGAGGTGTTCTTGGAACTACCTTGATTCTTCTAATTCCATTTTTAGAACAAAACACATCAAATTCTCTACTGCAATATTCTCCACTGTTATCTGACTTTAGAAACTTTAACATTTTTCCAGTTTCATTTTCAACTAATGCTTTCCAATTCTTAAAGGTATTAAAAACATCACTTTTATTATTAATGCAATATATCCATGTTTTCCTTGTTGCATCATCAATAAAAAGTACATAGCAAGAGGAACCTCCAAGAGAAGTTACCTGAGCGGGGCCCCAAACATCTGAGTGCACAAGCTCCAATTTCTCTTTCTTCCTTTTCTTGCCATCCTTGAGAAATCTAACTCTCTTTGCTTTACCATAAACACAATCCTCACAGAATTCCAAATCAATCTCTTTTAACTTAGGCAATAACTTTCTTGAATGTAAAATTTCCATACCTTTTCCACTCATATCGCCAAGTCTTTAGTGCCACAAAGATGCACTTTCACCTGTAGAAACTAAATTCATGGAGCAATGAGAAAAATTAGTAAGTAAATAAAGAGTACCCACCAACTTACCTCTTGCTACTATCAATGAACCTTTAGTAACTTTCCAAGCATTTTCTTCGAATCCAACCGTGTATCTTTCACCATCAAGCTTACTTGCTGATATAAGATTTCTCTTTAAATCTGGTATGTGTCTCACCTCTTTAAGAGCCCATTGACATCCATTTGGGGATTTAATCAAAATATTTCCAATACCCACGATTTTACATGGTTGGTCATTTCTCAATAGAACCTGTCCATAATCTCCAGAAACATAATCTATGAAGTATTCCTTATGTAAGGTAGCATGGAATGAAGCACCACTATCAATTACCCAATATTCACTATTTCTATCAAGAGATAAAATTAAAGCATCTTGTAGAATTTGTCCAGTAATATTGGCTTCTAAAGTGTTACCATTATTATCACTACCTTCATTTCCATCACCCTTTCTTTGCCAAAAGTCCTTGAGATGACCCTTTTTGCCACAGTGCCAACATTGTAGCTTTCCTTTTCCACGTGATTTGGATCTGCCTTTGGATTTTCCACGATGTGAACTCTTGCCTCTTTCTCTTTCTCTTCCTCTATTCTCAACAGTTAAGGCGATGCTAGATGATTCTCCTGTGGTTTTTCTTCTCATGTCCTCACTGAGTATCACACCAACCACATCATCAAATTCTAATTTATTTGAACTCAAAGCAGAGTTACTTACCGCCATTACCAAACTATTCCAACTTTTTGGAAGAGAGCATAAGATTAATAAGGCCCTAAGCTCATCATCAAAATCCAATCCTACTAAATGCAATTGATTAGTGACAGTATTAAATTCATTTAAATGATCATGCATAGATCCTCCTTCACTCATTTTCATGTTAAATAATCTTTTCATTAAGAATACCTTATTTGATGCTGATGGTTTCTCATACATCTTGGCCAACTTATCCATGACTCTCTTGGTAGTCTTTTCATCAAAGATATTGATGGCTACAGTGGCTCCCAAGCACAGCCTCACAGTACCCAATGCCTTTCTATCAAGGAGACTCTACTCCTCATCAGACATAGATGAAGGTCTCTATGTTTCCCCCTCAAGAGGTAAGTAAATATTCTTCTGGTACAAGTAATACTCCATCTGCATCTTCCAGAATTGAAAGTTTTGGCCATTGAATTTTTGAACTCTAAACCTCCCTTCTTCTGCCATTACTCCCACTTGATCCAAAAATTCTCCTTCTGTCAAGTGCACCCAACAAAACAACCGCTCTGATACCACTTGTTAGAGTAAATCACTATATAAAATATAGAAAAACAATTATAGTGTTTCAAACTTTAACAACAGAATTAAAGAAAAATAAGACAAACACACACAAAAGAAGAGACAACGATTTTAACGTGGTTCACCCAATGTGGGTTACATCCATCGAGAATTTTTAGTCCTTCCTTTCTCAATCCAAGCAATAGAGGGTTACAACCTACAACCAACATCTGCTATAATTTCCTCTCTATTTTTCCAAGGAATCAACATAGTAATTTTCATTGTCATTCTCTGTTTTTCCTCACAACTATATATAAGAAAAAAACAGAAAAACAAACTGCTTTTCTTAATACATTCCAAGATTAACATTGAGTTCCCAACATCTAATTTTGTGATAAAAACAAAAAAAACTTTCCCTGGCTGTCCTATTGTAAATCCAAAAACTTTCTCTGGTAGACTAACAGACTGTAAATATGGAAACTTTCCCTGCCCTTCCTGCAGTAAATCTAGAAACTTTCTCTGTTTAGCCTCCTCATAATTAGGCTCCATTCCTAACATGTTAAAATGACACTATTTTCAAGGTAACTTAATTAAAGTTTGAGTTTGTTTTTTTTTTTAAAACCAAATGATATAAATTAGTAAAACATTCATAATTAAATATTTATAATAATAGAAGTTAATAACATCAAAATAAAGGTTTGAGGGCGTAGATCAGTTTGATCAAACTCCGTAAGGTGGGAGGTCCAAGGTTTAAATCTTGGGCCTTGTTAGGACAGAACGCTTGTCCCCTGGTGATTTCAATAGCGTAAAATGGTTGTGGCATGGTGGTTATAGGGGCGTACTGTGGTTATAGGGGCATACTGTGCGAAGAACTATGTAACCGCTTTTAGGGGTGTAGTGTGCAGAGAACTGTGTAGCCGCTTCTAGGAGCGTACTGTGCAAAGAACTGCGTGGCTGCTTCTAAATAGATAATATAGAGGCAGTCATGAAAAAAAAAACCGAAGAGCCTACCTTATCGGCTACCAATTCTACCATGTAAATTTAAAAAAAAAAAAAAAAAATAACACCAAAATAAAAAAATTATAGTTATGTCTTGTTGTAATACATATTAATATTACCATTATGTGAAAATCTATTATATAAAAAATTATAAATATATTTTCCACAATATTTTCTAAGTTTTCATCGAAAAAATATCAAAATTATAGTATTCATGAGCTATAAGTCTTTATTTTATCATAGTGTTACATTAAAAATTACTAGTCCATGTTGGTACAACAAAATTTTCATTTAAATAATGTTTAGATGGGTTTAGCCCAAAGGATTAGGTGGATTGGTAAGTGCTAGTTTGAATGGGCACTTGCTGAGAAGAGACTTAGGTTCAATCCTTGGTGGTGTCAATTTGCAAAGGTAGTAGTATGCTCTGAATCTTCTGAGTGCGCACCAAACCTATGACAACCGTACGAACCCGAGTGACTGATGGTTTCCATATCATGTTGTGTTAACAATTAACGAGACAAGTAGGTTAAGTGGTTGGAATCCCTGTGGTTTGAACCCTAGTTATTAAAAATAATGATTATAACCAACTCTCTTATGCAACCAAAAAAATGTTTAGATGAGTTTTGTAATATTCTTTGACATTAAAGATCAATGGACTAAGGTATGTATTTAGTGAAGCCTTTCCATTGTATGTGTATGTGATTATTCATTATAATGAAACATTTAACAATAATATTTAAAGTTACATGATTTTTTTTTTTTTTTTGTTTAAGTTGGTATTTAAGTATTAGATTAAAAAGACCAGCATTCATGCTAAGCACGTACAAATCAAGTTGAAATGATAGTGATCTATTACTTTAAAATAATTTCATTTGATATGAGACTTACAATTAGTATTTTGGCATAAAAATATGTGTAAAAGTATGTAAATGGTATAATACTTTCTTGATATTCTTAGATTTAAGAAAACGCAAAAAAAAAAAAAAAAAATTATTATTATTAAATAAATATATTTTAAAATATTATTATAATATATATATATATATATATATATATATATATATATATTAATAAAATTTTAAAATAATAAATTTAGTGAAAGAAAATTTTATAATTTTTAAATAATTTTATGTGTTTGTGTGGCGTAATTGGTAAAAGTTTTGGATCTTGTAAATGCTCATCAGGTTCATTCCCTTTGTGTCCATCTTGTAGATACAAGGTACAATTGGGAATGTCCTATGTGCTGGTAGAGACCGACAAGGCTCCATTCCCCTTGTACCCACCTTGTTGATATACAAATGGCTATGTGTTATTCTTCTATTGACAAGTATAGCTCTCAGCCTTATGAGGGGTCATGGTTGGGAGGGGAGTGCTCAGCCCTATGCATAAATATAGGGGTTTATCACACTAACCAGAAAAATAAAAATCTTCAAGGGGACAACACAATAGTTTGGGCCTTGGCTCTTCTTTGGAAGGTCCAAGGTTCAAACTATTGCATGCGTGAGCGTGTATGGATGTGTGGTGGTTGTGTGTTAAATTCCCTATTGATAAGCATATCTCTAGGCTTTACAAGGGGTTATGGTTGAGAGGAGACTTTGCATTGGTATTAGAGAATTCTTACACTAACCAAATCTAAAAAAAATCATATATATATATATATATATATATATATATATATATATAGTAATTTTTAGATTTAATGTGTATTTCTTTGTATTTAATTATTGTATTTTTAAAAAATAAATAAGAGTAATTCATATTTTGAAATTAGATGTTTTTTATATTTATGTATAATTAGATGAAGTAGGAATAATGAGAAGTGAAGAAATTTGTGTCATTTTGTATTGCTCTAGATCTTAGAAAAAATAAAAAAACTAAATGATTAATGTGGAGAAAATCTAGATAATATAGCAAGAAAGTCATTTTTATAATCTCTTATTGAAAGTAATGATGTCTTAGATGAAAGTAAGGAAGCTCTATCTAGTGATATGAGGAAGATTGAATCTATAGAAAACCCTATCTAGGTAGTAGATATTAAACTAGAAATGATTATCAAGAATGAGACAATTGAGCATGATCTAATGGTTCTTAAAATCAAAGGGTTACTATGTAAGTTCCATGGATGCTAGTTAGGTTTTTCTAAGATTCAAAGCTATTTTGTATCTTAAGTTAATGTGGAACCCTAAAATACAAGAATTATCCTTTAATTCAGTTTATTTATTATTCCAACTCTAAATTACAAGATATGAACTTCATATAGTATTTATTTTATTGTTATGTTCTATCATTTAAGAAAGTAAAGATGATTTACCTAGAAAATGTTTAAACTATATATAAATTTTTGCTTCTTAATACATAACTATATTATGCAATTCTAGTGGCATATTCCAAGTTAATACTTGTTCATTTTAAAAATTGACATTGAATATTCATAATTCTTATTTTTGTTTAACTTTGAAATCCCATACAATAAAATTTTCATCTTATTCATCCTTCTTGGTTTTCTTCTAACATTAAATCCACTTAAACCATGATAGCCTTGTTAGAATAAGTAATTATTCTCTTAAGTTCTACTAGGGTAGACATACTTGAGTTTTCACTCCTCCATGAGTCGGGTGTACTCTTAGTATAGTCTAGATCAGATTTGATGAGTTGTAATCCAACGAATCTCAATGATCGACTTTGTTATTTATACAAAGTTGATCAATGACATAAATCAATCAAGTATTTCTATTTTTTAACATGGTATCAGAGCGGACTTTCCCTGCACTATGTACCTGAGGGAGGATTTCCCTCATGGGGTGATTTCCATCCCTCACATTTTTTTCCCTCCCCATTTTAAATTTTTTTTTTACCAAGGGATTATGCTCTCCATCATTTGTGGATAAGAAACCAGATGGTCAAAAATATTAAATTTTGGAAGGTCATTTCAGAATTTTAGTTTTCCTAGTTTGCAGTCTTATACTACTAATCTAAGTTTGCAAAATTTTTTTTTGGGGCGGCCAAGATGCTGCGATAAAGCCAAATATGGATAACCGTAGGTTTGCAAAAGTACTTTAAGAAGATGTTTTGTTGTGGTGTTTTTCTAGAAGATGTCGATGTCATATCCGACTCTATTTCTATTGTTCCACTGTGATTAAGGAGATTATGTGGCTAGCCAAACTGGCAGTGATGATGGAGAAGAAATTTTTTTGTTGATGGTATAGTGCAATGGTGGTTGTAGTGGTGCAATGAAGAGCATCATTATACAGAGGAGACTCAATGTTTTTCTCTTGCGAGGAGTTTCAGTCCACTCGCACAAGATGCATCACGGTGATTAATTTTGGTGATGATTCATTGAAATATGATGACGATGAAGTCATTTAAATGTTTTTGTGGCCATCTGCCAAGATGTAGAATATTTACTCATTGCTCTATGAGGCATAGTAGCTGTCTCTCATCTTTAATTATATGTTCAAAAGCTAGGTGGCTCCATCTTCAAGTCATTTTTCGATGACACTACTCCAGCACTCCAAACATGATAAAATAACTATAATATTTTACTTGAAATGTCTAGTTCTACTATTTTTTTACAAACACGATTGTTGGTGATATAACCAGCTTTTGCACGTTCTAGAAATCTCTATGACTATTGTCCATGTGATAGTTGTGCCTATTTTTGATATGTCCATTGAAAGATTGGTGGAACTATAATTTTTCTATTTTTAAGTATGTTGAGGCCCTATGGCAGTACCAATGTGGATAACTATGAGTCATTTGGCATTGCCTCTAAATTTTGTTATGAAATTACTACAAATCGGGGGTGAGTCGAAGATGAATTGCACATATCCAAACATGGCAGTTATAAATTAATTTTCCAACCTGAATCTGTCTCAAATGAATGCACATCATCAGACACATCGCATCGAAAACAACGAGTTACCTGCTGAGTTAAATCAAAAGTTTTTTCAAACATAAAGTTTTTTTAACATGTAGGAGATGTTCTGAGCCGTGTGATGAATAGTGATGAGGAACTGCTATGAATGCAAATTGATTGGTGGAAACCATGTGCCAAAATATTTGAAGCTTGTAAAGTAACTTGTGGATTCATTAGCCAGATCTTTGTGGTGAGAGATCAATTTTACTTCAACGTGTGCTCCAAAAATTAGGTGATGCAGTTTCCATCCAGACGATGAGGAGTGCTCGAGTAATACCTCAAGATCTAAGCGAAGCGACCAGTTTGGTGGCAGTATGCATGGAGTCTGGGTGAATGAAAATATGGCACTAAAAGTGCTACAACAATGGACTAAATGGCTACCTAGCCATTTTATTTTTTATTCCCTCCTTATGCAATTTTTTTTGGCATTTTGGGCAAGGCTATCTCTAGCCTTTGTATAAATCTCAGTGGGGGTAAAAATTTGTTTTCATCGTCGTGGGTGAGATAGTACACAGATGAAGGAGCAACTTCATACGTTTTAATTAAAATGGTTAAATTACTCGTAGTTCTTTCTTTCATGGGAGTTGAATCAAGTACTAATGGTGGAGGTGCTCGATGTCAGCCCAAGTGGCACCCGCCTGCTCCTCGATGAATTGTTTTTTGAAAAGTGATTATGGCATGGTCAAAATAAAATTTATATTATAATATGACTCTATGCATTGTTATGCAAACGAAAGTTAAGGATGCGCACAAATATTTGGGTGGATCATTGGCAGACACAACAAATGGAGTTTTGTGGATCTTTGTCATTGATTGCAGAGTGGATGGGTAAAATTTTATTGGCCCACTTGGTTTTTCTTTCCAAAGTACGCAGGAGGATATTTTTTTATTCCTGCACATGTTGCCATTTAATGGCCTTAAATATCATGAGTGCAAGTTTTTTTTTTAAACTAATCATGGGTGGCATTTTTTATTTAAAAGAATCATTATTAAAGTTTTATATGTGATAGTTTTTATGGTCATCGTATCAAGAGGAGAATTTTGTCTGTGCTTCATCATTTTTTGATACAGTCATGGAGGAATTTTTTAAGACCTCTTTGGGAGATTTTTCATCAGTTATTTCTTGGCAAGGTTGTTTTCAAGGCAATACACGTAACAGTGACATCTTCTCCCAATTTGTGACTAGATTCCTTGAAGACACCGACAACCTGGATTCCTTGAATACGCCAGCAACTTGAAGGACATTAGTTGGTGAAATCCTTGATATTGCCTCTTGTAGAGAGTAGAGGGGATGATACATATGATGAAGAGAGACCATTACAATCTAATTGTTGTCCCCATGCTCAATAGTGGTAATTTTGTTGTGTGATCCACTTAACTCAAATGAAACTCTTAATTGGAGAGTTGGTTTCTAAGAGTTGGTGTCATGATCTTGCAACTGAAGTGTAATGATTTGTTTGTGTTGAGGAGGTATCTTGACTAGGAGTGGTGTTGCATTGTTTGCTCATTACATCTACTCCTACTTATGCGTGATGAATTTGACCTGGTTGGATTGTTGGGGCAATGGCAAGTGGTAAAACCGACGTTCAAATCGTTGGAGGATGAGAAGTGGTGCACTTCGCTATGGAATATAATTAGTTTTATATGGTGAATAAGCTACTGAGTGAGATCATAGAGGTAGATAGGAACAAAAATTATAGCGTGCTCATCTTGTAGCATTGGTTATGTTGTAAGATGTTTGATTTGAGGTTCTGAGATCGAAGTACCCGAGATCCTTCATCATCATCAGAATCCTCTGCAATTGATTTAGTGGCATATGAATTCTTTCTTTCATATGCCTCATCCACCCCATCCTCTGCAATCTCATCAGCCATCCAAGAATTCGATGATTTGGATGGACAAATTTTCTTCCCATTGAGGGTGATGAGTCACTGAATGCAGTCGTCTAGTTATTGTTCCCCACATGTTCATTATGACATCTTCCTATTCAGTGCCCAAAGGAGTGCTAGACTGGCATCACAATGTAGGCGGTGTGCCCACTTGGTAGTGGATAATTCTGATGCTGATAAAGTCAAAAATTAGGACATGTGTCTATCTCTTCAGACCCGAACCCTTGCACCCATAAAGGCAAGGAGATCTCCATTCCTCCAAGAATTATGGAATCAAATATAATTCAAAGCTCTTTATCTCTAATAGGGAAATTCATGGGAGGTCATTATAACATTGAATCAATCAAGAAATGGGCATCAGCCAAATGGCATCCTAGTGGATCCATGGAAATCAATGCCATGTCCAGAGGATTTTTCCTCATAAGCTTCAATAATGCGTAAGATTCCAACCGCATAATGACTAGTGGACCTTAGTTCTACATTTGCAGAAGCTTGTTCTTGTAAAAATGGGTAGAGTATTTAGATCCTAAAATATAATCTATTAATTATGTGCCTATCTAGTTTAGACTCACTAGTTTACCCATCCAATATTAAGATGAGAGGATTTTTCTCCTGATTGTTGACATTTTTGGTGACTTTGTTACCCTCGGCCCTGCAAAAAAAGTGTAATCAAGGCTAACTTACGCTAGAAACTACATTATTGCAAATCTTGATTCTGAGTTACATACCTATGTGGATATCATCTGCAACTCCAAAAGAAGAGGCCAGGCCATTGTTTCTTAAAACAAACTAGCATTTTATATTAAGTACCACACCCAAGGAAACTTGAAGACCCAATGTTCATTTTTAAGAAAGGAGATGTATTTGAATTCGTCTATTTAGTGGGATTCACAAATGGTGAATCACGTTTATCCAGATATTAGGAAAACCTCACACAAGAAACAAAAAATATGGTAGAAAAATGCCTAAGGGACTTCGAAAGGCAAAAAAATTGTTTTTCCTTAGTTGAAAATCGGTGATGATGGTGGAGTTCATGTTGCATCTCCACGGGGGAATGATATGGACAATGTGGTCAATCCTAGATTGGAATCTCAAAATACTATGAAAGTTGTTCCTCACTCGGACCCAATGGAGAATGAGATTGTCCTTCCTTTTAATAATTCTTTTGAATGCCTTAGGTTTGAAGGGATCGAGGTAAATCAGGTTGCTAAGGATCTAGAGGTTTCAAATCCTAGGGATGACAGAAAATGTTTTTCCCCTAAGTAGGTATGTGCTTCCACTACGCTTGGCTTGGAAACCCCTGTGGTGTCTCCCAAGCTTAACTTGGAGAAAGGCTCACCCAGGTTGAAATCTAGGAATCTTTGCAAAAAGGGCAATGAGATCGTAATGGCCAAAAAAATGGGTAGATAGTTTTCTGGTTTGGTCCCCACTACCTTATGAGTTGATTTCCCTCAGATTTCTCCCAGAGCTCCTTCGTGTTTTGGGTGTTGTCGGGTTTCCTGGTCTCTTGACTGATGATTTTATGGGCATTGCAGGGTTTCCTAGTTTCTCGATCAATGGTTTCTAGGGGTGGTTTTGGGATACCAAAACAATTTTTATTTGAATTTCCTTGTAGATCTTGTAAATCCTTTATTGTAGTTTTCATTTAATGATTGTAAGGGAAGTGCTTTGCATTCATTTTGGGTATTTTTTTTTAGATTCAAATCACATTGCATAGGGAGTCTCTTCAATGTTGCTATGTTTTTAGGATGGTTTCTCCTATGGTGGAGTTGTTGTAAAAGGTTGTGGGATTCCTTTCAAAACCCTCTTGTTTGCACCTCCTTTCTAGTTTAAAGTTGGTTGTTTCATTCTCCTCTGGTGTTGTTTGTTCTCAGTTCAGTTAATTTTCTTCTGGAAATATTTAATAATAATGCATATTTATATAGGAAGGGCGATGTTGGAAGTGATAATCTATGGTTTATGGGAAAGGATAGCTTGTATTTATGACAATGGGGAGAAAATTATTTATATAATAAAATTGCTCTTGGAGAGTGTTCTAGTATGATTTAAGGATGTTGGAATTTTATATTACATTATTGATAAGGAGCATTAAAAATATTAATAAATATTATAGATAAGTTCATCTAAAATGCATGGATTTCTTTTGAACAAATTCTAGTCATATATACACAAATATATATTTTCATTGATATTTCAAAATCCATCATGATAGAATCTGAATTAGGACAATGGGTTCAACTAGTAGATTATAGAAAAATTATATTACAGTGGCACATATACCATGATACCAAATACATGGTAATATATTGCAAAATAAAATCATCATAAAAGTGGTGAAAGGTTCTTGTCATGATATGGATATAGAGTAGCAAATGAATATATTGTATTGGATCATATCAATATTTTTCTACTCCTAAAAATGTTTGAAAGAAATACAAGATATATAAGATGAATAATTATAGCATAGAAATTCAAATTCAACTTCAAAATAAATAATAGATATGAATATTCAAAGTCAATTTTTAAAATTAAAAAGGTGCAAGAATTTATGTATAGTCTAAATATTATCCATGTAAATTGTTTTTAGATTCTTAAATGATAGAATATAACAAACTAAATATTATATGAAGTTTGTATCTTGTAATTTAAAGTTGACATAATAAATAAAGTGAATTAGACGATAGTGGTTGTATTTTAGGGTTCCACATCAACTTAAGATAAAAAAAAATAGCTTGAAGAAGAGGATATATGGAAAGAATCACTCAATTGTTTCAATAATTATGATGGAAAATATACATGATGAAAATTTTATTTTTTTAGCAAGATATGCCATTTGGTATTGACGGGTTTCTTGCAATTTTATTTCAAACACTTTTTAGGATATATTGAAGAGTGAAATATTTGTTATGGTATAATAGTGTAGGAAAACAAAGGCTACAACAAGTGAGATCAATATCACCTTTATCAAACTATATATAAAGAAAGGTGAGACAATATATTTTGATGATTTTTATTCAATAAGTCTTTTAAAAATGATTTATAATATTATTTCAAAATTTATGACAAATATATTGAAAAATATCATAGATTATGTTATATCAAAGGGAAAAGATGATTGTCATTATGATTGTAGATATTTGATAGTATAATTATTATACAATATTTCATATATTTATTTAGTCCTTGAAAAAGCTAGGTATGCTTGTAAGATTGGATTTGTTGAGCTTTTTATGTGATATTATTTTTAAAGGATTTTTTAAATAATCTTATTAGGCATTGGGGAAAGCTATCTTAAAGAAAAATTTGGAATACAATATAGAATAAATAGATATATGATGATATAATACTATATTTTATAAGGTTTTGCATGGGCTACACATAACCCAAGGTTGATTGTATTAAAATATTATATTATATTATATTATATTAGTAGTTGATTCCAAAACGTTGAATTAGAAGATGGATATATAAATAAGAGATATTTGACATTGTAATAATCATGGAGATCAACAATATGTAATCATATTTTCCCACAAAGTGGCTTATGGGACTTTACCCTCTCTAAGTGGCACTTTGATCTTAGGAAATATTATGAAGTTATTCCTTCCTTAAGGAGTATAACTTGTGTTGCCTTACCTTAAGGGTATTAACTATCTTGATCTCATTGTGTGTATTTTTATTGTGGATAATTATTTTTGGATGGATGATTTGATATTTTTGCATATTGGTCAATGATGTTTATAAATGAAAATAAAATTTTGTAACAAGTGGTATCACATCAATGATTTTGAAAAAGTGGGAATTCTTTTTTATGGATTGTAAAATTAGGGCAAAATTTGTTTTGGAAAAACATCTCATCTTTTAGGAGTCACATCTTCATGAAATATTGTCCAATTTTGGTGATTCTTGGATCATTTTGTGCAAAATGAAGAGCATTAAAATGAATTGTAATATGAAGGAATCTGAGTGGTATTGAGGGAGATATGAGCTTTTGAAGTCAATCATTTAGAACAAGATCAATATTCCATAGAATTATTTATCATTTAGATTTAAAATAATTAATCTAATATTTTTTCAACTCGTATGATGTGCATAAAACAACTCATATATTCTCTCTATTTTTTTTAAAGTGACCCCAAATAGTAAAATATAAAATTTAATAATGTCTTCTTTGTAAATTTTCATTGATAATAATATTTATTTCAGGATTTGTAATCAAAGGAATATTTAAGAATTAGTGTTTCCTTACATGACCATATCTTCATCCACTTACAATCATCTTGAATGGTGATTTTTAATTCCTCAAATATCCTATATCCAATTGTTAGATTCAAAACGGATGATTTTATCATTATACATGAATGAGTACATATAGGGAGAGATTAAGGTTTTAGAAAGGAAACCCTAACCCTAATCCTAATAATAGGCAAGTGTAAATTAAACACATTAATATTTTAACATCCCCCTTAATGTGTACTTTCATAAGTACAAAATGCTCATTAATATTTTAATGTCCCCCCTTAATGATGAAGCTCATCTAGAAGGTGTCAATATATATCGAAAATACATCTTTATACAATAATGTTGAGCCATCCAAAATTTGTGCTGAAATATACAACATCCTCATGCTTTCCTTCAACTCAATAGATAAATATGTGGAGGATGAGAGGAGGGGAATGCAATACTTTGATGTGATTTTCCTTCAACTCAACATGTAAATTTTTGGATGAGGAGAAGAGGGGAATGCAGTGCTTGATCAACATCCTCATGCTCTGCTTCAAATCAACACATAAATTTATGGATGGGGAGAGGAGGTAAATGCAATGCTTGATGTGGATTTATGGAGTGTTAGGTTCACCCAAAAATGCACTTCCATATTATAATAAACTTTGAGAACCTAAAATACATATGAAATTGTCTCAAAACTAAGAATGGATACCTCCATTGTGGCTATATCAAAAAATTCTTTCCAATAACTATATGAAATACTATAATTAAATACAAATCGAGTCTTTATTTGGAGAAAAATAATAGCATACCTTTTCTAGGTAGCAAAATATGGTTTCCCATAACCCAGGTGTTGTAGGTGAGTTGGAGAGGAGAGGGCAATCCTCCAAGGGAGGTCCCAGGTTTCAAATCTCCACCCTACCAAAAAGTTGAATTGGGTATCCAAAATCCAATTGATAATGTTGGTGTGAACAGGGTCAGGAACGACTAACGGGTGAATTTGACGGTGTAGAACCCCCGTTCGTGGTCTCTTAGACCAAGGTGGCCCCGAAAGGGGTTTTTTGCTTTATATATATATATATATATATATGGTTTCCAACATCCTTTACAATTTGAAAATAAAATATTCTTAGAATATTCTTAGGAATATTTTTCCAAAATAACATATTTAAAAAAATAGGTTTATATTGTGAATTGACTAGAAGTCAAAAACACTAATAGTATACCACATGGTGGTCTCATCCATGAGCTTTCAGCTGACACATGGCCCCCCTACACTAGCACCTCTAATTGGCACCTAGGGTGGCCAATGTAGGAAGCTAATTATCCACAAAGAGGTGGTCAATAAAGCATATGCACCTCCACATATATAAAGGGTTAAAAGAGATCTCCCACAAAGAATGTGGGATAAAAGCACAAAATAAAATCACAATGCATGTCATGCATCCTTCTCTAAAACCAATGAAACTTTGGGCCTACAAATTTTAAGCCTTCAAGTTTGAGACTTTATCACTATAAAAGCAAGAATCTAAATGGAATTTTTCCATCCTTTCATTAGTATGGAATGGCCATGAAGTTGCCATAGGTGTTTCTCACTGCTATTGGGTATTCTAGAGAATGACGTCCATCATGGTGTTGAATACAAAAATGTAAGTGGAGTTCCCCAAAATGGGGTTTGGAGAGGGCTCCATTATGTTGTAGTTTCAAGAGTTCACATACGTGTCTAGATTTCCTATCGTGAGCTCAAAGTTTGCAAGCTACAATAGTTTTGTTGAAAATTTTCCAAAGATGTTATTTCCTCCCTCTATGTTACTATCCCTATGTATTCTTTCATTATAAATTGAGCCATATATATCTGTTATGACTCCTATGAAGTTGGATAGCTAGAACTATTTTAGATTATCTAAAATTTCAATGAGTTCTAATAATCAAGATTATTTTACAACTGAGGAAATTGAATATCATGAATAGTTCCCAAGCATCAATGTCAGGGAGTTCATTAACACCAAGTCCATCCCAGATATGCCATCCATTGACCAACACCAGGATGATATATTACTCTATATGGGATGGATCTTAATGCCTATTAGAATATCTATGAAAAAGTCTAAATTTGATCATGGCTCTACTTTAAAAATTAAACATGACATTGTAGCAATATAGCCATTGGTTTTCACTATACGTATTGTGTCTGTTGTAATCATCAATGGACCATTAAGGAAATTCATCGACTATATGTGATACATTTGAAATATGATCTCTATAGATGACATGTACACACCTTGGTTAGTATCTCCTCAAACATGGCATAGCCATTTTCAATGTAGTCGATATGGTTGCTTTTATCTAGCTGACACAAGGTAACAAAATTGCACTATCAATGTAGAAAGTCATGCATGCTCAAATTGAGATTGATTAGAGAGGGGGGATTTCTATCAAGGAAATTCCCCTTCATAGGCAAATAATAGACAGATCTTACCACTCTGATACCACTTGTTAGAGGTAAAATAAATGATTTGACCATTATACATGAACAAGTACATATAAGGAGAGATTAGGATTTTAGAAAGGAAACCCTAACCCTAACCCTAATAATAGGCAAGTGCAGATTAAACATATTAATATTTTAACACTAACTAGGTGAATATCTCCTATCTTTTGATATATTTGTAACCAACTCATCATTCCATTAAAATACTTGTATATAGAACTATTAAAGAAACTTTTAGATCTCATACAATTATTTATTTATCTCATAACCCTCAACCATATTACTAATTAAATTTAAATATCTAGTTATTAATCACATTATAGAACTTTTAAACACAAATATGTCTATGCCAATGGTTTTAATTTTGGATACAAAAATACCATGATAAATATTGAACAAAGAATTAAGGTAAAATATCATAAATTTCCTCATTTTTAACCATTTCACTACATATGGTGATCTTATATATTCTTTGACATAATATTTTAACATAACTATTGGAGATCATAATGCTAAATTCATGAATTTTCAAATTTACATGCATACTTCTCACCTCTAGAAACCCTACCACATATAGGAAAGAAACTAAACTTTCCATAATATACTTTCTAAAGAGATTTCTCTTTGAATTTTATCAAATTTGGATGTTAAACCTATTGATAACATTGCAAGTGACATCATATATATTAAAATAGATTATGATTATTGTTATAATTTGAAGTCTTCAATCAATGATCAACAACTTACCTTTCTAACAATTCAAACAAGATTTTCTTCTCTCTAAACTAGAATTGTGAATATTTTTTATTTTTATTTTATTATGTAAGGGAATACCTAAATATCTTAATGGTAGTTTTTGAACTATAACCATTAAAATATATATAATAATGCATATTATAAATAATGGGTGGTAATAACAAAAAATTGACATATTTTACTATATTTACCTATGTTTTAATTGTCCTTCCAATGCACTATAGAAATTAATTAAATTAATTAAGTTTCATGGAATAGTTGATCAAAATATGATTCAAAATAAGAGTGTTTTTGAAATAAACTAGAGATAATATTCTAAGAGATCATTTTATTTTATATTCTACTTTTTTCCTTTAAGAGAGCTATGTCCAATGCCTAGTAAAATATTAAATTTATAAGGAGATAGTGGTTCACCTTAGCATAGCACATGGCATGGTTCAAAAGAATACAATTGAACAATCTATCGATAAAACTAAAATTATTTAAAGAGAAAAAATATTTTATTAATTCATATCAAACTTCGTTTTTTTCTTTATTTTAAACATATTTAAGATTTGATACTGAGTATATTCATCAACCTCTTTAGATATTTTATTTCATGAATAAAATTGTACATGCACAATCTATCAAACTTACTTTTGACACACCATTACATGACCATTAAAAAGATATCATTGTTTGGAATCATATACATAGAAAATAAAATTGATTTGGATACTCATTACTCAAAATTTCACATTTTAATATAATTGGCTTATGATTTGATTCTACTTGTAAGAAAATGTTTGGAGAGGTTGTATACCCTATTTGTAATTAAATATCTATCAAAAAAAATATGTCTAATCTTTCTCTCACATGAGATATCCTAAGATATGTATTATCCCATGTATATTGAAATATCAGAGAAATAATATTCCAAGGTTACTTATATTGACAAAGGAAGAAAATTCCTTTCATTTAGTGTTTCCACCCTTCTTTTCTAACTTGGATATGAAACTATGTTAAATTTTACCTAATAATGTAAAGTTTATATTATAAGTAATCATTGAATTTGACATGAATACACTAAGATCCTTCTAGCATCTATATTGAAGAATAAGTATATTTAAAAAATTTATACTGATGATTCCAATTTTTGTATTTTTCTTTCTTACAAAAAATACTAACACAATTGATTGTTGATTCTAGCAATATTTATTTCATATACAATTGTTGTATGAAGTTGTAGTAACTCGTGAAAGCTCTCATATAAAAAACTACCAAATAAATTTCCATCTTCTAAAACTCTTTGATTTTCATTTTCATCATTATCTATTTTTTATATTATAATATGTTTGAGATATTAAAAATTTGTTTGATAACTCTATTTTAGGGATGTTATTCATAATTTGAATATTTCAAGATGTCATGTTCATAATTATTTCATGTAGTATTAGCCCTACTTCTTATAAGTATTTGTGATATTTTAAACTTTCCATATTAATATCTCTTTGTATTTCCTATTTATTTGATCTTAGGGATATTCCTCTCATTTTTCATTTCCATCCAAATTTTCAACCTCTTCAATATCTTCTTCTTGGTTATAGATAGTTCAAGATTTGATTTTTCATCTATGGGTTTATGTTTCCCTACAAAACCTAAGGTGCAAGAAAATTTATCAAAGATATTTTTTATCTTAAGTTAATGTGGAACCCTAAAATATAAGCATTATTCTCTAGTTCACTTTTTTATTATTTTGAATCTAAATTACACACCAAATTCATTTAGTATTTATTTTATTGTTATGTTCTATCATTTAAGAAAATAAATATGACTAACCTAGATAAATTTTAAACTATATATAACGTCTTGAACCTCTTTCATTAAAACATTTGACTTTGAATATTTATACCTCTTATTTATTTTTAAATTTGAACTCCCATGCAATAATTTTTCATCTTATACATCCTTCTTTGTTTTCTTCTAGTGTTAAATACATATAAACCATGATAGCCTTTGTCATATTATTAGGTAAAGTGTATATTTTTATCACTCTGAAGTACGAAAATATTGATATGACCTAGTATAATATACCCCTTTGTTATTTATGTTCATATCATGATAATAACCTTTTACCTCTTTATTGACCATTTTATTTTAAAATGTATTACCATCTATTTAGTGTCACTATACATGTAGCAATGTAATACAATTTTTTAATAATATACTTATTGAACCAATTGTCCTAATACAAATTTGATCATGGTGGATTTTGAAATATCAATGGAAATGTATATTTGCATATACATAAGTAGATTTTACCTCAATGGATTCCATGCATTTTATATGGACTCTATTATAATATTTTCCAAGATTTTTCAAATGCTCCTTGTTAAGAAGCTATTACAAAATTCTAAAATCCTTGAATCAAACTAGAACACTGCCAAGAGCATT
Source organism: Wollemia nobilis (assembly GCA_028583015.1). NCBI lineage: Eukaryota > Viridiplantae > Streptophyta > Pinopsida > Araucariales > Araucariaceae > Wollemia > Wollemia nobilis. Next base: position 3,192,803 of record JAQPPZ010017000.1, on the reverse strand, counting down.
TTCATATATAATTTTTTTTCTCTATGGTCATAAATACAATTCATCCTTTCCCATAAACCATAGAATACCACTTGTTATATTACCCATCAAATTTTAATTGAGAAAAAATGATGTAATTTTTTTTTTCAAATTCATTGAATACAGTTAATTTACTCTAATCATTTTTAACAACTTTAAATATTTTTAAGATTAAGTTGTAGTACATTGAACTAATATATCAGCCTTTTAATTTAAAAAAAAGTATGAAACTCAATCATTCATTTTAAATAATCACTTTTATTGATCCAGTTCTTTCTCGTTAGGTTTTTCCATATTTTTCATATGGATTTTCTCTTTGATCATTAAAAAATTCTGTCATAGGATTAAAATATTCATAAAGGATTATATAATTATATATAATTATAATTATACTTGCTACACAACTTTTATTCATGAGTACTTCATTTGTTGTTTTTCTTCTAATATCTAATAAAAAAATATAAGATATCTAATGGAAAAATATAAGATGCCAATTATCTGCTTATAAATTATTCATGGATTTTGTCATTCATAAATTATTAAGTTATACTTTAGTATTAAGATTTTGTTAATAAGTTTGTCTTATCTTAAATTAAATAGTTTATGTTTATGTAATAAATAATAAATATAATTTATCACTTAAAATTTAGTAAATATGGCTCTTCTTCAAGAGGACTAAGGTTCAAACTAGGATGTGTGTGGGTGTGTGTTAGTCCTCTATTGATAAGATTAGTTATTATCCTTAAGAAGAATAATGGATGGGATAGGAATGCTTAGCCCTAAAATTCATAAAGGTTTCTCACACTATCCAAATCCAAAAATATATCTCATGGGGACAACACACAGTTACTAATTTGGTAGGAGGTCCAAAATTCAAACCATGGTGTGTGGCTATGTGTTAATCGTCTATTGTTAAGTTTGGATCTTAAACTTAAGGGGATCAAGGCTGGGATAGGAATGTTCATCCCTAAACTTCATAGGGATTTCTCACACTAACCAAATAAAAACGAAAAAAATATTTATAAAAAATATATTTTAGTTAATTTATTAAAAAAAAATAGATTTGATTAGGGAAAGAAACCTCTATGATTGATGCTTAGGGTTGAGCATCTCCATCCCACTATGAAATTATGATGGTGTGGGACACCCATGTGGTTAGGGCTTTGAGCTTTATTTTGGGAGACCTAGATTCAAACCATATTAAATCTACATGTAAACTTGTGTAAAAAACAATTCCACTAACCTTAATATAAAAAAATAATTAATTCATTAAAACAAATAAAAATAATCCAATATAAAACTTATGATATAATATTATATTCCCAAAAAGCCAAAAATATCATTAAATAAAACAATCTCACTCAATTCAACTCAATTGACTACGTTGTTTTTAGGTCGTTAACTCCCAAGCGTTTCAAGGGTTTAAATGTCGAACCGTGGATACTTGAAAATATGCTTTGTAATCTCTAAATCTCTCCTATGTTGGAATTCCCTTTCACTTTCATACCTCTTCTTCTACTTCTTTATATTTATATCAAATCTCGAAAGTGAAAATAAAAAATAAAATGAAATTTATATTCGAGGCAAGTACCACAAAACGAAATCCCTATTCATTTAGGGAACGTGCACAGCATCTGTGTCGTGCTACGTCATTTCTTCGTCTGTAGGTAAACACAGCAGGAAAAGGCTGACGAAAATACCCTATACAATCCGAGGCACTCCTATGGAGATGAGATCTTGGAAACCTCCTCCTACTAGTAATGGCCACAACTCACGAATAAAATATTAAGATTTCACATCCACTACTCGTCAAAATTCCACGGTCTTCCTTTGAAAATTCCATGGTCTTCCTTTGAAAATAGGCGCAGCATGTGAATAGAAGATAAATGTGAATATTTTAATGGTTAAGGTTTTGAAATTTTTAAAAGAACTAGGAAGTGACGAACATGGTGTATGCATACATATGAAAGAACTTTATAAAAAAAAATAGAAGATGCAATAGATAGACAATATTCTTCTTCTAAAGCTTCGCAGCCTCTTCCGTCCCATGTTCACCCCTGCCTTGTCAACCTTCACGCCCGCAAGCGCTTCCGCGCGAAGCATTATCAAAACACCTTCGGAAGATATTTCGCTGCGAAGCAAAATTAATACGCCCCCTAAAATCACTTCGTCGCGAAGCACTTATAAAACACCTTCTGAAAATGCTTCATCATGAAGTAAATTCATTTTGTCCTCCAAAGTGGAAATTAGCTGAAGCAAAAATCAAGCACGAAAATCGACCCATTAATTCGTCAAGCGTGCGGGTTGGTGTGCTTGCTCGGCGATTGGACAGGAACCTTTCCTCGGCATTTAATTTGTGTCAGTCGGTTGGTGATTTATCCCGCCTTTTGTCTTCACCTCCCTTCTATAAATACCGAGCCATTTGTCATTTTGTGTAGAAGAAATCGGAGGATAGCGGAAGGAGCACAACAACAGAGAGAAATAGAGAGCGTAGAGCAGCCGCAGAGTTAGGGTTTCGACCAGCAAAGTAGCAGAAAGGTGAAACCAGCAGCCTCCAACCGTTGAAAAGTGGAGTAGCAGTCTCCCATAAATTTGTGTGTTTATCCTGCAAATGTTCTATCTGGCAGAAGTTTGTAATCCTTTGTAATCTGGCATTACTTTAATATACAAAATATTTATTCAGAAATTTGGGTCTCTGTGTATTGTTCTCTATCTCGGAGTATTACTTTATCCGTAGACATTCTTCAGCTAGGGTTTGCCCCGAAGTGGCAGTTCACTCATTCGATCCAGAAGAGGATTGAGTTTATTTGTTTGTGTCGAAGCACATTGCTGGACTTTGTCCTCCCGAAGTTGGACCCTGGAGCCATTTCGTTGAAGCTTTAAAATTACCGTGAGCTCCCATGCTTCGCAGCCTTCCTGCCCGAAGCAGTCACTTCGGGTTGAAAATTCCCAAATTAATTTCACTTTGGAAGAAAATTGTGTGAAGCAGTTGCTTCGCCAGGATATTCCCCGAAGTAGTTTTATTTCGGCAGTTTCTTCTCGAAGTACTTACTTCGGGAGTATTTTTCCCCGAAGTAGATTTAATTCGGCAATATTTCTCCCGAAGTGCATACTTTAGGAGCATTTTCCACGAAGCTCTCTCCCTCACTGAAAAATTCTCGAAGGATTTTTATTGACGCAATTTCACGAGATTCAGAATTTAATTAATTCCTTCAAATTGGTATCAGAGCCTGTGGTGCCATGACGCAGAGATAGAAGTATGGCTTTCAAAAAAAAATCACTGCAATTGCAGATCCTACGATTTAACGGTAAGAACTACGATTACTAGAGCATCCGGATGAATATTCTCTTCGAGTCTCAGTTCTTGTGGGATTTCGTAAAAAAATGGTTACCCAGAACCGGCAGATGCAGCAGCACTGGCCGCCCTCTCCCAAGCTAACAAAGACCTTCTGAAGGAGAACCGAAAGAAATACCAAAAGGCCCTATTCTATATCATGCAAGCGGTTGAGGAGACCATCTTATCGCGGATTGCATCAGCCACCAAGGCCAAGCATGCCTGGGATATTTTGGCCAGTTCGTACCAGGGCACCAACAAAGTGAAGTTGGTAAAACTACAGATGCTCAGAAGGGAGTTTGAGAACCTGTAGATGAGAGTCAGATTCAATGAGCGACTTCTTCACCCGGACGATAGATGTCATCAACCAGATGTAGTTGAATGGTGAAATTATGCAAAATCAAAGGATCATGGAGAAAATTCTATGAAGTCTGCCAGCTAAATTTGACTCTATGGTAATTGCAATAGAGGAATCGAGGGATTTGACAACCCTTTCAGTGGATGAACTCATGGGTTCTCTGCAGACACATGAGCAGAGGCTGAGCCGTTCAACTCAGTCCTCTTTGAAGCAAGCTTTCAAGGCACAAGTCTCAGTCTGAGACAGTAGCAAACAAGACTCCCACCATAATGCCTCTAGTTCTGAAGGCGAAAGAGGCAAACGTAGGCATGGGAGAGGAAACAAGCAAGGATGGAGATCAAACCCTCATGACAGTGAGACCAGCTGCAACTTTCATTAGAAGGAGGAAGAGGCACTAGCAAAAACCAGCAAGGTAGCTCTCAATAGGACATGTCAAAGGTACAATGCTACTATTGTAAAAAGTTTTGCCATTACATCTCATAGTGTAGAAAGAGGATGGCAAATGAGAATCAGCAGCAAGCCCATTATACGGAGGAAGCTGGAAATGCGACAGGAGGAAATATGTTGCTGACTTGCAATGTTGAGGAGGAGAGCAAGAAAAACATTTGGTATCTTGATAGTGGGTGCAACAACCACATGACTGGGAACAGAGAGATGTTCTCACAACTGGATGAAATAGTTCAGTCCGAAGTCAAGATGGGGAACACCAACAAGGTTCCTGTTATGAGGAAAGGAAAAACCCTCATCCGCACATGACACAGAGAAAGAAAACAAATTTGTGATGATTATTATGTGCCTGGGTTGAAACACAACCTGCTAAGTGTTGGACAACTTGTGCAGAAGGGGCACACTGTTCAGTTCAAAGACGGTGTCTGTACCATCAAAGACAAAGTGCATGGACAAATCGCAACCGTGTCCATGATGAAAAGCAAAATTTTTCCACTACAGATTTAGAATGAATCTTGAATGTCTCTGAGTGCAGTTGTGAAGGATGCTACCTGGCTATGGCATCTCAGATTCGGTCACTTGAGCTTCAGTGGCCTAAACTTGTTGCATAAGAAGCAAATGGTAAAGGGTTTACCCCTTATTGAGCAACCAAACCAAGTTTGTGAAGGTTGCTTGGTTAGCAAGCAGCAGAGGGATGCATTCCCTGTAGGACAGTCTTAGAGAGCATCTCAACCATTAGAGCGAGTGCACTCAGACATTTGCAGTCCCATGTAGACCAGCACATATGCCAACAATAAATACTTCCTGACTTTCATTGACGACTTTAGCTGAAAGACATGGGTTTATCCCATTAAGCTGAATTTAGATGCATTTGTGAAGTTTAAGGAGTTCAAGGCTCTAGTTGAGAAACAAAGCGGGTATTATGTGAAGACTATCATGACAAACGGAGGAGAATACATCTCCAACGAACTCCACAATTTTTGCAAGCAGCATGGAATTCGAAGGTAGTTCACTGCCAGATACACACCACAATAGAATGGTGTACCTAAGAGGAAGAACAAAACTATCATGGAGATGGCACGAAGCATGCTGAAGGCAAAAAGTTTGCCACATGAGTTATGGGCAGAAGCTGTGTCATGTGCAATTTATCTACTGAACAGATGTCCCACCAAGAGTGTGAAGGACAAAATTCCAAAGGAATCCTGGAGCAATCTGAAGCCAAGTGTGGCTCATTTGCATGTTTTTAGGTGCATTGGATATGCACATGTTCTAGATGAGAAAAGACAGCAACTGGATGACAAAGCTGAAAAATGCATTTTCACGGGGTACAACGAACAAGCAAAGGCATACAAGCTGTACAATCCTGTGACAAAGAAACTTGTCATCAGTCGAGATGTGAAGTTCTTGGAGGATGAAGCCTGGAACTGGAAGTCAAAGATTGGTCAACTTGAACCAACAATTGTTGAACCTGTAAACTTGGAGGAATATAGTGTGCAGCCACATGTACCTTCAAGCAACAATAGTGGTGCCAACAGCAGCATAGCCTCATCATCCTGGTCACCTACACTTGCAAGCAGAATCCCAAACTTGAGGACATCGATGAAGACTTAGAGCTTGCAAGACATTTATGAGGTAACCCGTAATCAGATAGATGAAGAATATTTTGACTTTGCTTTATTTACTGAGTGTGATCTAGTGGAGTTTGAAGAGGCAAGTTAGAATCACAAATGGGTAAATGCGATGGATGAGGAGATAGCAGCCATTGAGAAGAATGAGACATGGCAGCTGACAGATCTTCCAGCAATAAAGAAGACCATTGGGGTCAAGTGGGTGTATAAAATGAAGTTTAATGCCCAAGGAGAAGTTGACAGGCATAAGGCCAGATTAGTGGTGAAAGGCTACAAGCAGAAGTTAGGAGTTGACTATCATGAGGTGTATGCACTTGTAGCCCGACTTGACATAGTCAGAATAATTTTGGCAATGGCAGCTCAAAATAGATGGAGCGTTTACTAGATGGATGTCAAGTCTGCTTTTCTGAACGCAGTGTTGGAAGAAGAGGTCTACATAGACCAAGCACCTGGTTATGAAATACAAGGACAAGAAGGCAAGGTCTTGAAGTTGAAGAAGGCTTTGTATGGGTTGAAGCAAGGACCTAGGGCATGGTACAATTGGATTGATGGCTATTCTCAGGATAATGGGTTCACTAAATGCCCATATGAGCACACTTTGTACCTAAAAACAAATGAAGCAGGGGAGATGATAATCATCTACTTGTATGTAGATGATCTGATATATACTGGCAATAGCAGTAGCCTATTTGCGTAGTTCAAAACAACCATGAAGACCGAGTTTGAAATGACAGACATGGGTCTGATGAAATTTTTTCTTGGTATTGAATTTGACCAATAAGTAGATGGCATCTTCATTTCTCAGGGCAAGTATGCTAAGGATGTCCTAAAGCATTTTAATATGGAGGACAGCAAACTTGCCATCACCCCGATAGCCACTGGTTTGAAGTTGAGCAAGACTGACAACAGCAGAAGCGTTGATCCAACTCTCTATAAAAGGTTAGTTGGAAGCCTAATGTACTTGACAGCAACCAGGCTAGACTTGATGTATGCCGTGAGTTTAATCAGACGGTTTATGGAGTCACCCAAAGACACTCACTGACAAGTAGGCAAGAGAATTCTACGATAGGTCAATGGCACGAGGAATCACGGACTTCACTATGCCAGACAAGACCAGCTAGAGTTGATTGGCTACACTGACAACGATTGGGCCGGTAGCATAGATGATCGAAAGAGCACTTCAGGATATGCCTTCCATTTTGGGTCCAGATTTGTCTCTTGGTCTTCAAAGAAGCATCCAATTGTTGCTTTATCTACAGCAGAGGCAAACTACGTTGTTGCCACCTAAGCCACCTGCCAGGCAGTCTGGTTGAGAAGTGTTTTGTGTGAACTACATCATCTGCCCGAAGCAGCAACAACAATATTTTGCAATAATAACTCTGCTATCACGCTCTCGAAGGACCCAGTCTTCCATGGTCGGACAAAGCACATTGATATCCGATTTCATTTCATCAGAGAGCTGGTGAAATTTGGTGAAGTACAGTTGCAGTTTTGCAAGTCCAAGGAGCAGCTGGCTGACATCCTCACAAAACCCTTGAAGGAGGAGGACTTCGCTAGACTGCGAGAAATGTTGGGCGTCAGAGAACCCATGAAGTTTGGTTTAAAGGAGGGTGTTGGAATTATTAAATCAACCTTCACGCCCATAAGCGCTTCGGTGCGAAGCATTATTAAAACACCTTCGAAAGATGCTTCGATGTGAAGCAAAATTAATATGCCCCCTAAAATCACTTCGCAGCGAAGCACTTATAAAACGACTTTGGAAAATGCTTCGTCGGGAAGTAAATTCATTTTGCCCTCCGAAGTGGAAATTAGCCAAAGCAAAAATCAAGCACAAAAATTGACGCATTAATTCATCAAGCGTGTGAGTTGTTGGGGTTGCTTGGCAATTGGACAGGAACCATTCCTTGACATTTAATTTGTGTCAGTATGTTGGTGATTTATCCTGCCTTTTGTTTTCACCTCCCATCTATAAATACCAGGCCATTTGTCATTTTGTGTAGAAGAAGTCGGAGGATAGCGGAAGGAGCACAACAACAGAGAGAAATAGAGAGTGCAGAGCAACCGCAGAGTTAGGGTTTCGACCAACAGAGTAGCAGAAAGGTGAAACCAGTAGCCTCCAATCGTAGGAAAGTGGAGCAGCAGTCTCCCATAAATTTGTGTTTATCCTGCAGATGTTCTATCTGGCAGAAGTTTGTAATCCTTTGTAATCTGGCATTGCTTTAATATATAAAATATTTATTCAAAAATTTGGGTCTCTGTGTATTGGTCTCTATCTCGGAGTATTACTTTATCCGTAGACATTCTTTAGCTAGGGTTTGCCCCGAAGTGGAAGTTCACCCGTTCGATCCAGAAGAGGATTGAGTTTATTTGTTTGTGCCGAAGCACATTGCAGGACTTTGTCCTCCCGAAGTTGGACCCTCGAGCCATTTCGTCGAAGCTGCCGAATTGCCGTGAGCTCCCGTGCTTCGCAGCCTTCCTGCCCAAAGCAGTCACTTCGGGTTGAAAATTCCCAAAGTGATTTCACTTCGGAAGAAAACTGTGTGAAGCAGTTGCTTCGCCAGGATATTCCCCGAAGTAGTTTTACTTCGGCAGTTTCTTCCCAAAGTACTTACTTCGGGAGTATTTTTCCCCGAAGTAGATTTATTTCGGTAATATTTCTCCGAAAGTGCATACTTTGGGAGCAATTTCTCCGAAGCTCCCTCCCTCGCTGAAAAATTCCCGAAGCGTTTTTATTGACCCGATTTCACGCGATTCAGAATTTAATTAATTCCTTCATGCCTGGCACTTATTTCACTGTAGGAAAAGTTATTTGTTGTTACTGGCTAAGAAGTGTAATTTTGGTATTTCTTGTTTTTTAACAAACATGACGTATTAACTTAAAAGGCTACGGGTATCAATCGCCCTCGAAGAGTTTCTAGATATTGCTATTTGTTGAAATTCACGTACTACATGTATGCCAAAACAAAAACAAATGAAGATGAAGACACGTAATCTAGAATGTAACTTTTTTTTAATAACAGTCAATTGTACAAGAAATTTTTTCTTTCTTTTGAATAATTTAAATAGTCTTCATTATTTTATAACACAATTCAAATAAAGAAAAATACACATTTTACCTTATATATCTACATCCCAACATGTTCGGGATACACATTAGCCCAATCTACACCAGGTATATATAAAGAGTGAGACTTCAAGATCACATATATTCACTCATATCTATTATAGGCTATCCTAATTTCTCGTCTAGAGGATATTTTTTATGGTGTACTATGATTTTCTTATAGGTGTTGATGCCAATAAAGATATATACCATGTGTATATCGGACATGCTGATAAGATGAAGAGACACGACTGGTATGAATTACGTACAACTGTGGGTGTTCTAGAATCAACTCCAACTGTGCTTGTTCTAGGATAATTATTTTCACTACCCATCAACCTTAGTCGTTGTTCCAGCTTAATTTTCTGAAACACAGAGCAAAACAGGCCTCCAAAAATTACATAGACAACCAACACCGATATCTCAACAACTGCTCGATTAAATAGGTTACGTGTCAAAAAATCCGTCCCATAAAATGTGAAGGAGATTCCTGTAACAGCCATTGTGCAATTGACCCATTTCAACTTTTCCTTAACAACATATTTTATCTGTGTCTCGAGGTCAACCTCCTCATGGGACGTCTGCTGTGCGGTGCCGCTTTCAATTTGAGATAGAGGGTCATATGTGGTCATCACATGAGCTAATTGCAGTGATATGTCAGGTGAAACATATCAGCTGATGGAACAGAACCAGGCAAGCGAATCATCGGGTTATCAATGGCAGGAGGTGTAGCTTCCACATGAGTATCATTGTTGAAGTCAAAATCTGCTGGTACCAGCAAATAAAGTTTAAGACAGAAATAGAAGCACACCTTATAAAATTTGAAGTCCATTTTATTGTGATAAGCTGCGACAACTGCCTCAGACAAAAGAGCTGATAACGGTTAAACATTAATAAGTAACAGCAGAGAACTTAAACGGAATATGGAGTCGAAGAACAAGTATCGAATCCCAAGAAACCAACAACCCAGGAAATGAAATCATAGGTACAGAAGATGAAACTTGGCCTGAAATCCCTCATGGCTAGGATTCAGAATTTTGACCGGTAAGATGTATAGACGAAAACATATCAGTACATAGTCAACACTGCTAACAACCCAGGAAATGAAATCATAGGTACAGAGGGTAAAACTTGGCCTGAAATCCCTCGTGGCTAGGATTCATATTTGTGAAGGGTAAGATTTATAGGTGAAACATAATCCCTTTGGGTCAACACTGCTAACTTGAATTACACGATTGGAAATAGGCATAATCGCTTCCACGAAGGTGCCCAGTGGAGCCAAAAGTATCACAGTAACATTGCGTGGGTCATGGGCCGTATGTATTAATTTGTTTGTCGCTTTGGCAAGTTCGCATGCCGTTAAGGTGTTTTCTTTGCGTTCTCTTTGTGTCTGTTCGGAAACATCGTAACGTGTTCGTTATATGTTTTGAATGTGTATTCACCATGACCCGACTCCGAGAGAGTGGACTTGACTGGGACGGGTAAACACTTTCAGACGATGAACCGGTTAACGTTAACAGAACCTGCCCAGGTGGTAAATTTGGCGGCTGGCTATGAGGATGGCCATTGAGTGCGATTTAAGTAAGGTTTCCTCGTTACCATTGACGAATATCTCTCATCCACACCATTATTCTTGCTGCAAGACAAGTAGTTTAACGACAAGCCAAAGAATAAGTTAAATATAACGGTTTTCTGAAGATATCAACGGTGAAACGTAAACATACATCTAAGACTATTTGACCTCCAGAAGGTTAATATTTTATTAAAAGATGTACCATAAGCCATGACGCCATATGCAATGACGCTTCTAGATTGATACTTGCAAGGTGCATATAAAAGTTGGAATAAACAAATTGTGAAGAAAAAAGGGATGAGAAAGTTGCAATAAACAAATTGTGAAGAAAAAGGGAGGAAATTCTCATCTTTGGAATGCTTGGTCTAAGTGTTGGCTGTAAGGTTTTTTCACCGTATCAGCAAAAAAATATATATATATTTCTGCATTGTTATTATTTGAGTGTCTTGTTATAAGACTTTGGGCCTAAATAAAAGTTTTAATGTTAGGATCTTAGTGTAATTGAAATTTGTTACTATATTTTTAAATATGTTTTTAGAATTTTGTATAAATGGTTTAGAGTTTTAACGTGATAAAAATAATGTATACTATATTTTTATAAATTAAGTTTATTAGATAAATATATAATAAATAGTATTTTTTTATAAAGATGGTCTTATAGTGTATAGTTTAAATATTCATTGATGTAATGAAAGTAATCTTAAATTATATTTTCAAGTTAAAGGTAATCCTTATTAGAAAAAAATTGTTTAAAAAATATAAATCTTTGAATAATGTTAAATTATATTTTCAAGTAAAATGTAATTTTTATTAGAGAAAACTATCTCAAAAAAATTATTTCTTCGAATAATAACAATGTAGCACACAACAAGGCTGAATCTAGGGTTGTGGAAACTATTCACCCTAAAGTTAGGGTTTTCTACAATGGGGTGACTATTAAATACTACAATGTTTTTTTGTCTTCCACTACATCCCATGACTTCTAACTCTATAGCTTTCAAAAATCAATGGATTCAAGATTTTTTGAACTTGTCTTTGAATGGGAATTGTGTGTACATTAGTGGGGATGGAGTTCAATATTGGTGTCCAAGAGTGGTGAGAAGATAAGGTAGCAGGAATGGTGAGAAGATAGTGGGTAAAGATTCTAGGAAGGCAATGAAAAAAAGGTGAGTTGAAAGATAATCTTGTCGGTCCAACGAAGATCACATGTTTTTGTCAAGTGAAGAGGTAGGTCCTTTGGTGAGTGTGGGTTACCTACCACATGGTGCTATGAATGGGGTCCCTCTTGAGTTTTACTCCAAAAATATTTTGACGGCCAAATTTTTGTTTGCTTTGTTAGTTTCATTTCATTCACATTTATGTTTTTTGAACATTATTTTTTATATTTCTCTAGTTGAAGACATCCTATGTGTTCCTAGAGATCTGATTAAGTTCATGATGGAGGATGGGGTCTTCAATTAAAAAGTTTTTGGATGCTTACCAAATCTGAACGATATTGGGAGGTGGGCTTTATCCAAACAATGGTCTTAGGGTCACCTGAATATTGTTGCTTTTTCCAAAGATTTTTCCATATTCAATTATGAATAGGATTCTAAGCGTTGATGCCGATAAAGATATATACTATATATGTCAGACTTTCTCGTAAGATGAAAAGTCACAAGTGGTATAGATTACCTGCAACTGCGGGAGTTATATGATAATTACGTTCACTATACATCAACCTCAGTCGTTGTAAAACAGCGCTCCTACAATTACGCAAGCAACCAACACCGATATCTCAACTACGACGGGATTGATTCCGTTACGCGTACCAAAGTCGGTCCCATAGAATGTGAAGGAGATTACCATAAGTGCCGTTATGCAGCTAACGTATATCCACTTTTGTTTAACCACGTCTTTGATTTGTGTTTCGAGGTCAATTTTCTCCTGGGACGTGTGCTGTGAGGTGCCGCTCTTCCATTCGTATCGTTGACCGTTGCGGACTTCACACTTATAAATCTGATTTATAGTTGAGGATGAATTTGCTCCTTTTGTCATTATTCCTATGTTGTCCGAGATTATAGGGTTGGCTATCTGATTTTTCAAAATTAACGTTTGCCACTATCTGATGGTGCTTCAGCTCCGACTGTTTCTCTCCAAGTGTGAACGACAGTCCAACTCCGCCACTGACTCGTCCGTAATTTGCAAAACTGGCCCAGAATCGGTCAAATGAAATAGTACTAGTTTATATACTAGATGGTCACGTATAATACATTTTTAATGATAAAATTAAATGACTTTACATGGCTGTTCATCCCCTTTCAAACCATTCAAGGTTGTAAACTCAAGTTCATGGTCACGTATAATACATTTTTAATGATAAAATTAATACATTTTTAATGATAAAATTAAATGATATAGTTAAGTAGTAAAACATTCATAATTAAATATTTATAATAATAGAAGTTAATAACACTAAAATAAAGGTTTGAGGGCGTAGATCAGTTTGATCAAACTCCCTAAAGGGAGGTCCAAGGTTTAAATCTTGGGCCTTGTCAGGACAAAACACTTGTCCCTGGTGCTTTCAACAACTTAAAATGGTTGTGGCATGGTGTTTATAGGGGCGCACTGTGTGAAGAACTGCATGGCCGCCTTAGGCAGATAATATAGAGGCAGTCATGAAAAAAAAACCGGAGAGCCTACCCTATCGGCTACCAATTCCACCATGTAAATTAAAAAAAAAAATAACACCAAAACAAAAAAAATTATAGTTATATCTTGTTGTAATACATATTAATATTACCATTATGTGAAAATCTATTATATAAAAAATTATAAATATATTTTCCACAATATTTTCCAAGTTTTCATAGAAAAATTATCAAAATTATAATATTCATGTAAGTCTTTATTTTATCATAGCATTATATTAAAAATTACTGGTCCATGTCGATGCAACAAAATTTTCATTTTAATAATGTGTAGATGGGTTTATCCCCAAGGATTAGGTGGATTCATAAGTGCTAGTTTGGATGGACACTTGTTGAGAAGAAACTTAGGTTCAAACCTTGCTGGTGTCAATTTGCAAAGGTAGTAGTCTGCTATGAATCTTTTGAGTGTGCATCAAACTGACAACAACCATACCAACCCGAGTGACCGATGGTCTCCATATCATGTTGTATTAACAATTAACGAGATGGATAGGTTTGGTGGTTGGAGTCCCTATAGATGGATAGGTTTGGTGGTTGGAGTCCCTATAGTTTGAACCCTACACTGCTAGTTATTAAAAACAATGATTTTAACCAACTCTCCTATGTAACCAAAAAAAATGTTTAGATGAATTTCACAATGTTAAAATTTGTAATATTCTTTGATATTAAAGATCAATGACTAAGGTATGTATTTAGTGAAGCCTTTCCATTGTATGTGTATGTGATTATTCATTATAACAAAACATTTAACAATAATATTTAAAGTTACCTGACTCTTTTTTTTTTTGTTTAAGTTGGCATTTAAGTATTAGATTAAAAAGACCAGCATTCATGCTAAGCACGTACAAATCAAGTTGAAATGATAGTGATCTATTACTTTAAAATAATTTCATTTGATATGCAGACTTACAACTAGTATTTTAGCATAAAATATATGTGTAAAAGTATGTAAATGGTATAATCCTTTCTTGATATTCTTAGATTTAAGAAAACGTTTAAAAAAAAAAAAATTATTATTAAATAAATATATTTTAAATTATATATATATATATATATATATATATATATATATATATATATAAATTTAAAATAATAAATTGGTTTAATTTTTGAAAACTTGTGGATTTGCTTCATTTTTTATTAACATTTTGATAAATATGCACAAAGGTTATGCTCTTAATCATAAAGGCTAGCATTATACCTCAAGACATCAATGAAATAAAAATATCATGACTTAAATAATACAAATTAAATATTTTAATTTAGTGCAAGAATTTTTTTATAATTGTTAAATAATTTTATGTGTTTGTGTGGCATAATTGGTGAAAGTTTTGGATCTTGTAAAGGCTCATCCAGGTGCATTCCCCTTGTGTCCATATTGTAGATACAAGGTACAATTGGAAATGTCCTATGTGGTGGTAGAGATTGACAAGACTCCATTCCCTTTGTGCCCACCTTGTTGACATCCAAATGGCTATGTGTTATTCTTCTATTGACAAGTGTAGCTCTTAGCCTTATGAGGGGTCATGGTTGGTAGGAGAGTGCTCAACGCTATGCATCAATATAGGGTTTTATCACACTAACCAAAAAAATAAAAATGTTTGAGGGGACAGCGCAATAGTTCGGGCCTTGGATCTTCTTTGGAAGGTCCAAGGTTCAAACTATTGCATGCATGAGCGTGTATGGATGTGTGGTGGTTGTGTGTTAAATTCCCTATTGATAATCATATCTCTAGGATTTACAAGGGGTTATGGTTGGGAGGAGACTTTGCATTGGTATTAGAGAATTCTTACACTAACCAAATCTTAAAAAAATCATATATATATACTAATTTATTAGATATAATGTGTATTTCAATTCATATTTTGAAATTAGATGATTTTTATATTTATGTATAATTGGATGAAGTAGGAATAATGAGAAGTGAAGAAATTTGTGTCATTTTGTATTGCTCTAGATCTTAGAAAAAATAAAAAAACTAAATGATTAATGTCAAGAAAATCTAGATAATATAGCAAGAAAGTCATTTTTATAAGCTCTTATTGAAAGTAATGATGCCTTAGACAAAATTGAGGAAGCTCTATCTAGTGATATGAGGAAGAGTGAGTCTATAGAAAACCCTATCTAGGTAGTAGATATTAAACTAGAAATGATTATCAAGAATGAGACAATTGAGCATAATATAATGGTTCTTAAAATCCAAGGGTTACTATGTAAGTTCCATGGATGCTAGTTAGGTTTTTCTAAGATTCAAAGCTATTTTGTATCTTATGTTAATGTGGAATCCTAAAATACAAGCATTATCCTCTAATTCAAATTCTTCATTATTCCAACTCTAAATTACAATATATGAACTTCATATAGTATTTATTTTATTGTTATGTTCTATAATTTAAGAAAATAAAGATGATTTACCTAAAAATGTTTAAACTATATATAACTTTTTGCACCTTAATACATAGCTATGTTATGCAAGTCTAGTGGCATATTCCACGTTAATACTTGTTCATTTTAAAAATTGACATTGAATATCAATGGAAATGTATATCATAAGTATATTTTACCCCAAATAATTTCATGCATTTTATATGAACTCTATTATAATATTTGCCAAGATTTTACAAATGCTCCTTGTGAAAAAGCTAATACAAAATTCCAAAATCCTTGAATCAAACTAGAACACTGCTAAGAGCATTTTCCTACATAATATTTTTTCTCTATATAGCCAAAATTACAATCCATTCTTTCCCATGAACAATAGATTACCACTTATTACATTGCCCTTCAAATTTCAATTGAAGAAAATGATTTAAAAAAAAATCAAAGTCATTGAGTAATGTGAATTTACTCCTCTTATGATTTATAAGAATTTTAAATCTTTTTAAAACTAAGTTGTATTACATTGAACTCATATATCAATCTTATAATGTTTTAAAAAATTACAAGACTTAATCATTTCATCTTAAATTATCACTTTGACTAATCCACTTCTTTCTTGACTAGGTATTCCTCTATATATATATATATATAATATTATAATTGTTAGACAACTCTTACACAACTCATATTCATGAGTCATTCATTCATCGTATTTCTTCTAACATCTAATAAAAAAATAAGATACCTAATGGAAAAAATATAAGATGCCAATTTTTTCAACTCGTTTGTGCCATGTTCCATAAGAATAAATTATTCATAGATTTTGACATTCATAAATAATTAAGTTATATTTTATTATTAAAATTTTGTTATGATTTTGTCTTATCTTAAATTAAATATTTTATGTTTATATAATAAATAAAAAATTTAATATATCATTTAAATAAAGTAAATATTTATGTGGAGGACAACACAATGGTTTGGGATTTGTCTCTTCTTCAAGATGTCTAAGGTTCAAACCACAACATGTGTGTTAATCTTCTATTGATAATCTTAGCTAGATATTCTCCCTAAATTTTGGTCATTCGAGTTTCTCACACTATCCAAATCCAAATAAAAATTCCTGTGGGGATAGCATAACGGTTCCAAATTTGGCTTTCCTTGAGGAAATAAAAGGTTCAAACCATGGCATATATGTGGTTGTGAACCATGGCATATATGTGGTTGTATGTTAATCCTTTATGAATATGTTTGAATTTCACACTAGTGGGGATCATTGTTAGGATGGGAATGCTCATCCCTAAAATTCAATCATAAAGGTTTTTCACACTAATGAAATCAAAAGAAAAAATATTTACACTTAATTTAAAAATATTTATAAAAATCATATTTTAATTAATTTATATATTTTTTAGATTTTCTTAATGGGAGAAACCCCTATGACCGATGCTCAGGGGTTGGGGAGAACTGAGCTTATCAATATAGGCCAATAACAAAACCATACACACATCCACCTCCTCGGACACTCACCCACATTGCAGTCTAAACCTTAGATCTATGGAAGAAGTGCTAAAACCCAATCCATTGGGTTGTACTCAAAAATATTAATTTATAAATTTTTATTTTTGGTTACATAGATGAATTGGTTACAATCATAATTTTTAGTAACTGCCAACGAGGACTCAAACTATCAGTGAAGGCTTCCAACACATCCGTCGTCTCGTTAATGGTAACATGTGAGATGGCCGTTAATGGTAACATGTGAGATGGGGAGTGTTCGCACCATCTTCATCAGTCTGGTTCAACACGTGGTATAAAAGGTGAGCGTTGGACAAGCAAGAAATAGATCACCGTCATTAGTCAGGTGCAACACGTAGAGGAGTCAGATTGGACTACTAGCTATGCATGGGCACACCCGTGGGATTGGAGTCTAGGTCTCCTCTCGGTAAACGCCCCAACTTATCAATCCGACAACATTAATTTATAATTTTATTATGCATAATAAATTTAAATAAGTAATTATAATATAAGGCAACTACAATCTAGGAAAAATAATAATTAAATACAAAAATTATTAATTTTTTTATTAAATTTTATTTTTATTGATATGTTTTAAGGCTCCAATTAAAAACCTAAATTCAAACCATGCTATTGGAATGTTAATATATTTTATCCTTAAAAAAAATTTAAAAGAAGAAAATTTAAAAAATCCATTGGTCTTGGTGGGTACACATAGTGGTTAGGGGGTTTTGGCCTATCTTTAAAAAGTAATTTCTTATGATTAAAGCTTTGGTTCTTGTCTACATCATTAAAATCATTTCAATATAATAATATGATTAAAAAAAAAAACTTCAATTATTTTTAAAATAAAAAATAATTAATTTATTAAAACAAACAAAATAATCTAATATAAAACTAATAATATAATATCATATTCCCAAGAAAACCAAAAATATTATTAAATAAAACAATGTCGAGACAATTCAACTGAATTGACTACGTTGTTTTAGGTCGTTAACTCCCAAGCGTTTCAAGGGTTTAATGCCGAACCATAGTTACTAGAAAATATGCTTTGTAATCCCAAAATCTCAATTTTTAAAAATAAAAAATAAAATTAAACTTAATTTATATGCTAGGCAAGTACCTTAAAACAAAATTCCTATACGTTTAGCAAACGTGCACAGCATCTGTGTCGTGCTACGTCATTTCTTCGTTCATAGGTAAACACAACATTTGGGGAAAATGCTGACGAAAATACCCTATACAATTCGAGGCACTATTATGGAGATGAGATCTTGGAAACCTCCTCCATTACAATTTACCGGATAAATTATTAATATTGAGTTTAGATATGTGTGGAGGGTCAACTTTCTTACTTTTTAATTATATGATGTTTTAAGTTTAATAACATATTCTATGATTGGAATTTTGTTCACATTAATACTACCTATCTATCTACAACTCAAAATTAATATTCATTAAGGTTTTGAAAATTTTAAAAGAATTAGGTTTAAATTAAATTAAGAAGTGACCAACATGGTGTATGTATATATATGAACGAACTTTATAAAAAATATAGAAGATGTAATAGATAGACAATATTCTTCTTCTAAAGCTTCGCAGCCTCTTCCGTCCCATGTTCACCCATGCCTGCCACTTATATCACTCTAGCAAAAGTTATTTGTCGTTACTGGCTAAGAAGTGTAATTTTGGTATTTCTTGTTTTTTTAACAAAGATGACGTATTAACTTAAAAGGCTACGAGCATCAATCGCCCTCTAAGAGTTTCTAGATATTGCTATTTGTTGAAATTCACGTACTACATGTATGCCAAAACAAAAACAAATGAAGATGAAGACACGTAATCTAGAATGTAACTTTTTTAATAATAGTCAATTGTACAAGAAATTTTTTCTTTCTTTCGAAGAATTTACATGGTCTTCATTATTTTATAACACACAATTCAAATTAAAAAAAGCTACAAATTTTACCTTATATATTTACATCCCAACATGTTCGCTATACACATTTAGTCCAATCTACACCAGGTATACAGAGTGAGACTTCAAGATCATATATGTTCACTCATATCTATTATAGGCTATCCTAATTTCTCATCTAGAGGCTATTTTTTTATGGTGTACTATGATTTTCTTACAAGCGTTGATGCCAATAAAGATATATACCATGTATATCAGACATGCTGATAAGATGAAGAGAGACGACTGGTATGAATTACCTACAACTGTGGGTGTTCTAGAATCAACTGCAACTGTGGTTGTTCTAGGATAATTATTTTCACTACCCATCAACCTTAGTCGTCGTTCCAGCTTAATTTTCTTAAACAAAGTGGAAAACAGAGCTCCAACAATTACACAGACAACCAACACCGATATCTCAACTACTACTGGATTAAATAGGTTACGTGTCCCAAAATCCGTCCCATAAAATGTGAAGGAGATTCCTGTAACAGCCATTGTGCAATTGACCCATTTCCACTTTTCCTTAACAACATCTTTAATCTGTGTCTCGAGGTCAACCTCCTCCTCGGACGTCTGCTGTGCGGTGCCGCTTTCCATTTGAGATAGAGGGTCATCTGTGGTGATCACATGAGCTAATTGCAGTGATATGTCAGGTGTAACATAATCAGCTGATGGAGCAGAACCAGGCAAGCGAATCATCGGGTTATCAATGGCAGGAGGTGTAGCTTCCACATGAGCATCATTGTTATAGTCAAAATCTGCTGGTACCAGCAAATAAAGTTTAAGACAGAAATAGAAGCATACCTTGTAAAATTTGAAGTCCATTCTATTCTGATAAGCTGCGACAACTGCCTCAGGCAAAAGGGCTAATAACGCTTAAACATCAATAAGTAACAGCAGAGAACTTAAACGGAATATGGAGTCGAAGAACAAGTATCGAATCCCAAGAAACCAACAACCCAGGAAATGAAATCATAGGTACAGAGGATGAGACTGAAATCCCTCACGGCTAGGATTCAGAATTTTGACGGGTAAGATTTATAGACGAAAACATATCAGTACATACTCAACGCTGCTAACAACCCAGGAAATGAAATCATAGGTACAGAGCGTAAAACTTGGCCTAAATCCCTCGTGGCTAGGATTCAGAATTGTAAAGGGTAAGATTTATAGATGAAACATATGGATTAGCGTTGTTTTGAAACCGGGCGGGTGGACCCAATCTATATACTCTTTATCTTCTAAAAATGATTCGGACTCGGAATCTTTATTTAAAATAGAGGGCGATAAAGCATTCTATTGAACAACAGCCCCCTCTATTTTAAAATTTTAAAAACCGGGCAGGTTTTACGGTGAAGAGCCGCCCTTTGGGTCAAAATTGCTAACTTGAATTACACGAATGGAGATCGGCATATCGCTTCCACGAAGGTGCTGAGTGGAGGCAAAAGTATCACAGTAACATTGCGTGGGTCGTGGGCCGTATGTATTGATTTGTTTGTCGCTTTGCGTTCTCTTTGTCCGTTCGGAAACATCGTAACGTGTTCGTTATATGTTTTGAGTATGTATTGATCATGACCCGACTCCCGAAGAGTCGACTTGACTGCGACGGGTAAACACTTTCAGACGATGAACCGGTTAACGTTAACAGAATCTGCCCAGGTGTAAATTTGGCGGCTGGCCATGGCGATGGCCATTGAGTGAGATTTAAGTAAGGTTTCCTCGTTACGATTGACGAATATCTCTATCCACACCAGTATTCTTGCTGCAATACAAGTAGTTAAAGAATAAATTAAATATAACGATTTTCTGAAGATATCAACGGTGAAACGTAAACATAAATCTAACAGTATTTGACCTCATAATACATGACTTGAGATGGGCTGACTCTCGAAACCTCTAAATTTGGCACAGCCTATATCTGAGCACGTAGTGTCACTGTTGCTCAACTAACGACTTGGACCTGGACCCCACATGCTCCTATTAAAGATGAAAGGCTTGGTGCCACGTGGCAGGACCACTATGTGAGTTGGGTTTCGGCTTTCTTTGCAAGGCACTACTTACCTGCACAGCACAATGCAGGTGCTGTGAACCTGTTTAAATTGGATTTAATATTCATTTCATATTCATTTTAATAGATTGGGAATCCATTTATTTTTTACTAAAAGACACGTTGTGCCGCGCAGGTTTTGCTAATTCTGTCTCGCGATGAACTCGGTTTATGGCTTGCACCGGCACTTCTAACTGAAAATTCCGGTCTAATAATCTCATTTGAACTTTAGCAATTATTATATTTATATTTGAAACAAGGCTGGTTCCGTATATATGAAGATATGTTTCAATATATATTTTTGTCAGTTCGGTCAATAGAAACGACACACAGTTAGCTTCGAGAAGCTTAATAATTTATTAAGAGACGTACCATAAGCCATGACGGTAGTAGCTTGATACTTGCAGGATGCATATAAAAGTTGGAATAAACAAATTGTGAAGAAAGAGGGATGAGAAAGTTGGAATAAACAAATTATGAAGAAAGAGGGATGAGAAAGTTGTAATAAACAAATTGTGAAGGAAAAGGAAGGAAATTTCTCATCTTTGGGATGGGAATGCTTGGTGTAAGTGTTGGCTGTAGGGTGAAAAAAAAAAACATTTATTTTTCTGCATTATTAATTTTTTTTGGTATTAATATTAAAAGAGGATTTTGAAAGGAGCCCCACAACTTTATACAACAGGTAAGTTCGGAGGCTAATTAAAGCATAAGACGACCTCTATAAGGGAGGCCCACCCAAAAGGACAACAAGGTATTACAAACCGAGGCAAGCATCCCTCGGGGAAGGGGAACCGAGGGAGTTCACACCATCCTTGCGAAGGCAAGCCAGGGAGAAAAAACCAAACAACTCGGTCCTAAAGAATAGTAGGACAATGTGGGGGACCAGAATCTACCAACCCGAGTAAATTCATCATTTGAAATTTGAAAGTCACAACAGGATGCAATGTTAGACAAGCCTTGGCATAAGAAGAGGCGAAGTCACTAGGGAGCTGAAAGGAAAATCAGGGAAGGCAAGAACGTACTGAGGGGATAGCATAATAAAGGCCAGTACACACCATAAAGCGCTTAAACCTGCGGGTACCAACCAGATCGCCTAGATCTCCGAAAGGAACCAAAATCTAACAAGATTTAAGAAGCTTCCTTCCTGACGCGAATTACAATATCGTTGGGAAAATTCCACTGCCAGATAGATAAGCCTTGAGAATGAACTCCCAAGTTTTCTAAGAGATCAGCCACTGAATTGCCTTCTCTAAAAATATGGGAGAACTCCACGTTAGAAAAGGAACGAGCAAGCCAAGTTGCTTCATCAATTAAATTAGCTATTTTCCATCCCATACGGGAAACTCCACAAAGCATGTTGATGATGGATAGGGAATCCCCTTCAATAATTGTGTTTCTAATGCCAAGGTTCTTAAGCTACTCCAAGCCAATGAAGGTCGCTCTAGCTTCAGCCACCGTGGAATATTGGACTCCAAGGCAGTCCGCGTAAGCCAGAATAAGATCACCATTGTTGTCCCTTATTGCACCGCCCGCGCCAGCTAAGCCAGGGTTGCCTTTAGAGGTACTATCAAAGTTAAGTTTGAACCAACCAATGGGTGGCAAAGACCAAAGAACCTCCCTCATCGGGTCAGGAGCAGGAGGGAGGCGGGATAACAACACAAAACCAAGCCATTCTTCCAACAACTGCTCACTTGGGGAGAGCGTCAGAATTAATTTTGAAGGATTCAAATTGCTGAGAGTCGAAGACCCATTTTTTGACACCTTCAACAAAATCTTGAAGCTGATTTGGGCGATATTATTTTCCACTTCTTTGGATGCCCTTGAGTTCCTTTCCTTCCACACTCTCCAAGAGGAGTGTGGGAGGGGAAATTTCCAAAAATATTTAAGTCTAGAAGAAAGAAAGGGTGACTTTCAATGGATGACACATTCCATTAAGAAATTAGGAAACACCCATGCAACGTCCAACCAAGATAGAATGGAAGCCAAAATCTTCTGCACACTATGACAACTAAGCAAAAGATGAGTCATCGATTCCCAATCATTCTTGCATAAATAGCACCTGTTGACCAGGCACATCCCCCTCTTGAGAAGATTCTCGATCGAGAGGATTTTGTTTTGCACAACCAACCAATAGAAAATGTTAATCTTCGGCATTAGATTTTTTAACCAAATTTGATTTGCAAGAAAAAAGTCTTCCTCCACTGAGCTAAGAGCAACATAGGTAAATTTAACCGAATAGGACCCATCCAGGTCCCCCATCCACACCAATCTATCATATTTTAAAATATTACATATCACAATAAGACTCAGCTCCACCAATAAAGCACGTGATAATATTACATCTGCATCGACGACCAACTCTACAAGGGAGGGAGACCAAAATCTACATCCATCTTGGACAGTAATAAAGTCTGCCACCTTTTCAAGTCCATGGGTTCAACATTGAGCAACAAGGGAGGCGTACCACGAATCATCCTCTAAGGGACTTTCCTTGGCCCAAATGTCATCCCAAAAATTAACCACCTCACCACTTCCAATAATCCAACTGCAACAAGACTTGACGAACCTGCAAGATTAGATGAGGCTGTTCCAGAAGGCTGACCCTCCACTAGGAAGGAAATCTTCTAAAAAAGAATCAATGTTATATTTAACCTTAAGGAAATTACACCAAATAATGTTAGAATTCACAACTTTCCACCCAACTTACAAATCTGCTCCCACAAGACAAGGCAGAATATTCCTTTCAACTCAGGGCCCACCCATAGGAAGAATTTGCAGATATTATCTAGTTTGGCAGCCACCTTAGAGGGTAAATGATAAAGAGATAAAAAATAGATGGGGATGCTCTAGAAGGTGCTTTGGACTAGCACCACCTTCCCCGCTTGACTAAGTAATTCCTATTTCCAAGATGCTAATTTGAGTTGGAATATTTCAACAACCGGGGTCCAAAAATCATCCTTAATGCGACCAACAAAAATAGAAAGCCCCAAGTAAGTGTCCCAGAGAGAAGAAATGCAAAAATTTAAAATTTTAGCTATTCTCCTTTGTTGGGTCTCCAGAGTATTAACAAAATAAATGAAACTTTTTTCAAAATTTATTAGCTGTCTGAAAACCTTCTCATAGCTTACCAAAATGGACTACACATCCCTTGCATGGAACACCGACGCCTCATAAGAGAGGGTGTCATCAACAAACTGTTGGTGAGATATCAGTGGGTAGGGGAGTGCCGAACTTAGACCAAAATCAAAACTCCAATGGGAAATCGAATGACCAAGCGCTTCCACCATGAGAATGAAAAGGAATGGGAACAAAAGGTCACCTTGGCACAGACCACGACATGACTGAAAGAACCTTGCTTGAGAGCCATTCACCAGGATAGAGAAGCAGGGAGAATAAACACAAGACTCTATGAGCCCCACCCATATTTCACTAAAACTAATATTCTTAGGATGCAGAATAAAAATTTCCAAGAGACCCTATCGTAAGCCTTGCTTACATCCAACTTGAGGAAGAATGTTGTCCATCTGCTATTTTTAACTAAGTGGAGGAACTCATGTACCACAATCGCCTTGTCTAAAATTTGTCTACCACGGACAAAGACACATTGGGCATTATCCACAAGAAGAGGCAGGAGAAATTTCAACCCATTGACTAAGTCTAGAAAGAATCTTAAAGATAGTGTTGCACAAACTTATAGGCTGAAAGTCGATGAAAGAGGTTTTTCTACATTATTATTATTTGAGTGTGTTATTATAATAGTTTATGCTCTAAATAAAAGTTTAAGGTTATAATATTATATCTTTAATGCTATATATTATATTTTTGTAATTAAAATTTGTTGTTATTGATTTTATGTACTATTGTTATTTGAGTAGTCTTAAATATGTCTTTAGAATTTTATATAAAAGGTTTAGAGTTTTAACATGATAAAACTAATGTATATTATAATTTTATAAATTAAGTTTGTTAGATAAATATATAATAAATAACATCCTTTATAAATATAGTTTTATATAGCGTACAATATGACACTTGATCTATGTAATGAAAGCAATGTTAAATTATATTTTCAAGAAAAGGATAATTCTTATTAGGAAAAAACTATTTATAAAAAACATTTTCTTTGAATAATGTTAAATCATATTTTCAACCAAAAGATAATTCTTAATAGGAGAATACAATGCCTAAAAAAATATGTCTTTTAATAATAATAATAATGTAGCATACACTAAGGCTGAATCTAGGGTTGTGGTCATTATTCACCTTAAAGCTAGGGTTTCTTACAATGGGTGGCTATTAAACACTACAATCCATAGTGTGTCCTTGTCTCTCATTGCATCCCATGACTTCCAGCTCTACAACTTTGCTCGATGATAGACATCAAGGCTTTCAAATATCGATGGACTCAATATTTTTTGAACTTGTATTTGAGTGGGAATGGTGTGCGGGATAGCGTGAATGGAGTTCAAGGTTGCATGATTGAAAACCAAGGTAGTAGGAATGGTGAGAAGATAGTGGATGACGATTCCAAGAAGCCAACACAAAAAGGTGAGTCAAAATATGGTCTTGTCGACCCTATGGTAGATCACATATTTTTTCCAAGTGGAGAGGTAGGCCCTTTGGCTTGTGTGGGTTCCCTACCAAATGATGCTATGAATGGAGCCCCTATGTGGGCTTCACTCCAAAAGCACTTTGATCTTGGTGTCGAATCTTTTTTTGCAATGATAGTTTCATCTCATTCAAATTTAAGTGAATATTATTTTTTATATTTCTCTGGTTGAAGACACCCTTTTTGTTCCTGAGGGCCTGATTAAGCTCATGATGGAGGATGGGACCTTCAATTTGGGGGGAAATTTTTTGCGTACTCAACCAAATCTGGATGATTTTAGGTGGGCTTTATCCAAATGGTGGCCTTAGGGTCACTAGGATATCATTGCTTTTTTCAAATATATTTTCATGTTCAAGTTCAATTGTTAAGAGGATTCTAGGCGGGTTATCTATGGAGGTCCATGGTTATTCAATAAGCGAGGCCTCTTCTTGCATTGGTGGAGTCTATATTTCTACTTTGATACATAGAAAATCAATACAAATCCTATCTAGGTTAGACTCCCTAGCTTACCCTTTTAGTTTTGGCACATTGATTTCTATCTATGTTGAAACTAGAGCAAAATTGACAATGACTTATGTAAGAATGTGCTTAAATGGATATCTAGAATATAATATTCCATCCTCTATTAAGATCACTTCAAGCTCAGGGTATTGGACCCAACCTATTGTGTATGAGAATCACCCTAATCATTGCACCAATTACAAATCTGCTAGTCATATTTTAAGCTAGTGCCCTATGAAGAAATCAGTGTTGAGTTCTTGGATAAATATAAGCTTAAATAATAAATCTGCTCAAGAGGAAACCTCGAAGATGATATATTCATAGGATAAAATTGGCCAATAGAAACCCCTAAAGAATATGGTCAAGATGGATAGCTAAAGATCTTAACCCATTGAGTTCTAGCACGTTGAGAAAGTTGATATTCTAGGCTCTGATATTGTTCAAAATGATAAGCCACCCTTGGTTTAAGGTTATGTTGTGCCTTCTATTCAGGGGTATATGCCTATCCTAGTTGAATACCATGATGTGCCTCCATTTTTTTTTTGAATTTGAGATTTAGAAACACTTTGAACAAGTAAGTGCCCTTTCTTAATTGGCCCTGTAGTTTTTGCAAAACTCTGTTGATTATCTCAAAATCCCTAGGTTGGATGTTTTGTGAGATTCATAAAATTCCACCACAGTCCACTCCTATGGAAAGGATGGTGAAACTGGAGGAAGAGTCCCTAGGGCCTAAAACTAGAAGTCATAAATGTTCCCTGAAACCCTTCTTGGAGTGGGTATTTCTTGGTCCTAATCCAATAAGTCTTAAAAATGGATTTATAGATGTTGGGATAGAGTGTAATGTTGGGAGACCATAAATTAAATATCTAAGGGAAAAGGAGATAGATTCAAATATCACCAATGGCTCCCAATATCTATTGAATATGGACGTTAGAAATTGTCAACATTCCCAACACTTTGCTAGGGGAAAAATATCCAATCCCAAATTCTGTTAATGTAGTATGTATCTTAGAGATTTAAATAGTAGATGAAGTATTTTGAAAGTTTGGGTTGCTGAATTTTTTTATAGCCTAGATCCAGAATAGGGGAGGTCCTTGTTGGTTTCAGAATAGTTGCAAGTTTTTAGTTTAAGTTTGTTCTTGTTTCTTGACTCCCCTAAGTGGGTTTACTCCTTGTTGATTTATCTTGGTTCTTCCTTGGAAGATTCTACTTATTTGTTGTAAAAGGTTTAGGATACTTTAAAAACACTTTCTTCCACCATATAATATATATATATATATATATATATATATATATATATATATATATATATATATATATATATATATATATATATATATTTCACACCAGTGTTCAAATCTAGACGACACCAAATAGGCTATATAGCTCAATGTGACAAATTTTATGTAAAAGAAAAAGGGTATCCCTTTCAAAACTTTGCTTTCTTTTGTGAGGGGATATTTAGGATCTAGTTCTATTAACTAAATACAAAAGGTTTAGTTTCTAGAAAATTGTTTTAAACTAATTTTTATACAAAAAAAATTATTGTGAAACACACAACGATATTAGTTGCAAGATTTTTTATTTTATTTTAAATTGAAGGTATGGATTATAATGAATCTTTTGCTTTTATTTCTAAAGTTTCCACAACTAACTTAGTATTAGCTTTAGGTGCAAAATGGAATGAATATTAAAAGAGCATTTAAATGTGATGGTTTTGTTAAGAAAGGCACTTAAAACTTAGTTTATAGACTAGGGAAATTTATTTATTGCTAAAGTATCCACAACCAACTTTGCATTAGCTTTTGGCGCAAGATAAAATGAATATTAAAAGTGCACTTGAATGTGATGGTTTTGTTAAGGAAATAAAAACATAGTTTATAAGCTACAAAAATCTATTTCTGGATTAAACCAATATCATAAAGAATATTATTTATAAATCAATCATTATTTTATTTCTCATGCTTTAAGTAGAATAAATAAAGATCTAAAACTCTATATTAGTAATTGTAATAATCATATTATCATTGTTATTTTGTATGTTGATGATTTACTCATTACATCTACTAGTACTAACTTTAAATATTAAAGAAATATACTTTTTGGCATGAAAAAATATTTCATCAAGTGGTATTTTAAAATCAATGATTATTTTATTTCTCAGTGTTTAAGTAGAAGTAATAATTATCTTAATGTAAGTATAAATAATTAAAATATTTATATTGTTATCATTTTTTTGTATGTTGATAATTTGATTATTAATTTTAGTGACCATTCTTTAGTTGATCATACTAATATTAAGTGAAACATTTAAAATGAAACTTAAGCATGTTCATTATTTTTTTAGATTGCAAGTTTGGCAAGAACCAAACATTTTTATATTTTTTAATAAAAGTATGATCAAGATTTGATAGCTATATTTCACACTAAAATATTCAAATTGTTTATACTCCTTTTGAGTTTGGAATAAAGCTTTAGAATAATATGAATACTCATTGTGTTAATTCTAATTTTTGTATGTAGTTTGTTAATTCAAATTTTATAAACACGAAAATTTTTGGAAAACAATAATTACAACCATAAGTTTAAGAACAATAATAACAAAAATTATATATATATATATATATATATATATATATATATATATATATATATATATAGAGAGAGAGAGAGAGAGAGAGAGAGAGAGAATAATCATAATAGAATTAGATCTAAAAAAAGGACAACTAATATAATATGATAAATTAAGATTCCATATCTTAGAAAAAATTGAGACCACTTAAAGAGGGTAGAGTATCCTAGCCACTTAGAAATTGTGAGGTCTCAGATGCATACAAGAGACAATAGAATCTAGATGAATGAATTATACCCAACCACATCACAATATCTCCTAATTATGGTTAATCAAAATAGCATAACCTCAACCTAATGCTTAAAGGTTGACTATCCTATTGTAAGGGACCGATCCAACAAATTAAGATAGTTGGCATGACTATGTTAGGGTTGTTACATAGCTCCCCCTAAAAATATTTGTCTCAAATCTAGAAACTTTTGGAGGATGTTTTTTGGTTCTCATGCATATATTATTTAGGAATACTACCTCTTGATGAGTAGATCATACATTTGGAGGAACCATAGATTATGGAGCCATGACTATAATATTTTTTTGACATCAAATTGAACCATCCTTCTTCATACAAGTTTGGAATCCCTATTTGATGAGCAAGGTGCAACCTAAGTATTGTCATTGTTGTCAACACGATCAGGTTGATCAGTTGATGCAATGGTTAGAAGTTGATTGGTGAGCAAGGTGATGGATAGGAGTTGTTTGTTGAGCAAGGTGCAGCAAAAGCATTGCAAAAGTATTGTCATTGTTGTCAACACAGTCAGATTGATGCAGTTGATGCAGTTCAGAGGTCAGTCAGATCAAGTGCAAAAGTTTCAAGGAAAACAGAGGTGACCCAGATTCAGAAACTGGCAGAAAGAGACAAGGAAGAAAACTGTCGCGATATCGCGACATGTTTTCTGTCGCGATTTCGCGACATGGTCGAGGAGAGAGAAGGCGCAGCCGAAAATGTCACGATTTCGCGACATGTCGAGTTTTCGTTGAGGAGAGAGAAAATGTGTCGCGATTTCGCGACAAAAAGCAGGAGAGAGAAAATGCACGCCAAATTGTCGCGATTTCGTGACATGTCCGAGGAGAGAGAAGATGCGAGCAAAACTGTCGCGATTTCGCGACATGTCCGAGGAGAGAGAAGATGCGAGCAAAACTGTCACGATTTCGTGACATGTCCGAGGAGAGAGAAGATGCGAGCAAAACTGTCGCGATTTCGCGACATGCTGGAAGAGAGGGAAGCAAGGTGAAAAGATGTCACGATTTCGTGACATAAATGGAGAAAAGGAGCAAGCAACGAAAAGTGTCGCGATATCGCGACACGTCGGGTTTTCGCGACCCGAAGAGGAGAGAGAATGCTCAGCAACAAAGGTGTAGCGATATCGCTACATGTTGAAATGAATGGAAACAAAGGTGTAGCGATATCGCTGCATGATGAAAATACATGGCACAAAGGTGTAGCAATTTCGCTACAAGTTGGAAGAAAGAGAAAACAAAGATGTAGCGATTTCGCTACAAGTAAAAAGACACAAACAAGAAGATGTAGCGATTTCGGTACATGTTGAAACAAAGAGAAACTAAGGTGTAGCGATGGCGCTACATGTTGAAACAAAGGGAAACTAAGGTGTAGCGATTTTGCTACTAGTCAAAAGTGTAGAACTGAAAGATGCAGCAATGATATTACAAGTCAAAATTTCATGAAAAGAGGCAAGGTGAAAACACAAGGCACAAAGATGTAAAAATTTCGCCATTGCATGAAGCATAGTGTCGCGATTTCGTGACATGTTCCTTTTTCGCTGCTGCTGGCAAAGAAGAGTGTACGGAAGCCGAAAGTGTCGCGATTTCGCGACAAGCAGGATGATGACGTCAGCAAGAGTAAAAACGTCGTGATTTCGTGACAAGAAGGATGATGACGTCAGCAAAGTTGAAAAGTGTCACGATTTCACGACAGGATGAAAGGAAAGCTACTGGAAGCCGGAAGCGTCGCGATTTCACGACATGTGGTGGCCGGTGGGGTTGGCCGTCACGATTTCGCGACATGCTTAAGGATGACGTCAACAAATGTTGAAAGTGTCGCGATATCGCGACAAGATGCAGGGAAAGCTTCCAAGAGCCAAAACGGTCACGATTTCGCGACATGCTTAAGGATGACATCAGCAAAAGTTCTAAGTGTCGCGATATCGCGACATGAACAGAAGGAAAGCTGTCAAAGCCAAAATGGTCACGATTTCACGACAGCATTGAGGATGACGTCAGCAAAAGTTCAAAGTGTCACGATTTCACGACATGAGCGGGGGAAAAGCTTTCAAGGCCAAAATGGTCATGATTTTGCGACAACCTTCAGGGTGACGTCAGCATAAGTTAAAAGTGTCGCGATATCGCGATAGGAAACAGTTAGACTGGAAAATGCCGAAGCAACATGAAAGGTGACACGTGGCAGAAAAGCGTCATGCAGTCTGTCACATAAGAAGTAACTGAAGTCAGACAGACAGTTAAACGTTGACAGGTGTTGAACATGCAATGCAACAGCCAAACATGCATAATTGAAACGCATTCGAAAAGCCGAATATGAAGGATAATAAAAGCATTCGAAAGGTCGTATTTGTAGGCATTCAAACAGACGTATTTGAAGCATACAAAAAATCCGAACATGAAGAATCGAAAAGCTTTCGAAGAATCACATATGGAATTTCGAAAAAGCATTCGAAAAGCCGTATTCGAAGAAATTGAACAGTCAAAGTGCATGAAACAAAATTGTCGTATTGCATGGTTTCAAAAGACGTATTGCAGGGTTTCGAACAGTCGAAGTGCATGGAACCGAACAGCCGTATTGCATGGATTCGAACAGTCAGAGTATGTGATTCGATTGCATGCAGGATTGAAAGGTTATAAAAGAATAATCGTACAGAGAAGATGTTGCTGCTGTTAGAGAGAAATTGCTGTAAAAGGAGGGTTAGAAAAGAATCAAGAGAAAAATAAGCAGAGCCGTGAGAGTGTGTAGAGTTGGGTTAATTGCAGACCAATCAAGGTCGTGCATGAAGTGAAGACATTTTTATGTCATTCTAAATTGATCGAATGGTCGCTGCGTGATAGAAGATGCTGCGAAAAGAGGTCGGTCGTAAGTGAGTCTGTGAGAGTGTTGTAAGAGATTATAACGGTGTTGTGTTAATGTTGTGAAGAGTTGCAAGAGCATGCCATATGAAAGGGCTGTAAGTGTGCAGAAGGTAGAACTGTAAAAGAGTGTATGCTTCCATGAGATTGATTTGATTTAAGCTAGATCAGTGAGGATCTTGTAACATTGAAGGCATTTTTATGTCAATCAAAATTGAAAATAGAAATCCAAGTTGGTGCTTGGAATCAGGGGTTGGTGCTCCTTCCAGTTGATGCTGGTAAATTAGGGGTTGGTGCTCCTTCCAGTGGATGCTGGTAAATTGATTGTAAAGTTGGTGCTTTGCAATGGCTGGATTTGGATGGGAGTCCAAGCAGTCTAGTTTGAGGAGTAGCCAAAACTGGTGAACCTCGTTACATCTTGTGTTATGTTATGCTCTCTTGTAGTACTTGTTGTTTCTGGTTTTAGCTTTCTTTTGTTTTGGCTTTAAGAGTTAAAGCATTAAGTTTTAAAATAGCTGCACTGATTCACCCCCCCTCTCAGTGCCATTGTAAGACTAACAATTGGTATCAGAGCAAGGTTCCCAGTTCAGGATAAATCAGTCAGGGTTGATCTTGGATTAGTTTACAATGGGTAAGAAGAATAGATTATCCTCCATTAAGGCATCTCAATCAGTTTCAATTCCTTCGAAGAGAAAATTGCACTAAAGAAGGAAGAAGAAGTGAACTCGAAGTTTGCAATGAAAACCTGGAGATTGAAGTAGATCTAGAAGGTGAGTTGATCGCCGCTCTTGAAGAGTTAAGTATACAAAAGAAAAGCAACAAAAGACTGTCCAAAAAGTTGGAAGAATACGGGGATGAGATTGAAAATCTCTGTTTACAAATTCAAGAGGCCAAGAAAGTAGAAGCCTTGAAGACATAACTAAATGATAAAGTCGATGTATATAGCAAATGGGAAGAAGAATCTAACAAAACTCGTTAGTAATCTAAAGTTGCAAGTAGATGTGTCCAAGAGGGTTGAAGAAATTCTCAGGTCTCAGTTCAATGAGAAAAAGACTGCTTGTTGCCAACAAGAAGAAGAGATTGTTTCTTTGAAGAAACAACTAAAAGAGGCCAATATAAATCTCAAATTTGAGAAAAGCACAGAGTTGCTAGATACAATGATAAATCAACAAAGAAGCTCCACGTCTAAGTTTGGTCTTGGATATGAAGCTGAACAACCTTCATCCTCTAAACATGCAGAGAAGAAGAAGTCCTCGGTTGAAGGTTTGAAAAAAGAAAAGTCTGAAGTTGAATCCTCAAAAGGAAGAAATCATCAAAGAAAATCTACAGCAAAGCAACCACAGCAACAGAGGTTCTCTCACTCTCACTCTTTTAATAATAATGCTTTTAATGGCTATTGTTCTAAATGCAACTACTATGGTCACAAGGCATTTTATTGTGGACATAATAATAGATCAAAGAGTTATGCTGATAAAAACACATCTGCTTTCCTGAGTGAACACCCTGTGCAATGTTTTAAATGTAATGGCCATGGGCACATAGCAAGGTTTTGTAGGAAGCACTTCCGTATCTAATCTAAGGCAAAACCCTAGATTTCATCGGACGCAAAGAATACAATACGGATGCAGAGAATAAATCATGTGCACAGCAGAAAGGAAAATAATCATCCTTCAAGAATGCACAAGAGACAACCCCGCAAGAAAAATGTTCAAGTTCACGAACGGGGGCAAAATAGGGATGTAGTTGAAAAACTCAAGCCCAAGTTCAGGAAAGTCTGGAGAAAGACAGAAGAAAGGAATTCGTGTCTCCTTGGACAGAAGGAGATTACTCCTCTTCTGCTTTAAGCAGCTCCAGGTGGCACATCCTCAGGGGGAGCAATCTTAAAATTTTATTTTAATGCTCCTTTGTTTTTGGGCCAGTTTTCTGAGGATGAAAGGTAAGAAGTCGAGTTATTGTTGTTTGCAACTAAAGTGTGTTGTCAGTTCTTGTTGTTGTTTTTGAAGGTGCCGTGAAGTGTGTTGTTTAATTTGAAGAGTTGTCACATTTGGTAGTGTTGAGATATGTCACTGTTGTACTGTTGATAATTCTTCCACCAACTGTTCATTACTTCGGATCATAACAGTTCAAAATTTTTTTTTGCGTGTTTGCTCTAGCTGCATATACGTGTTTCGAGCAGCGTGTATTTGTTTTACACTTTGAGGTAAAGCTTACAAGATCCTTCTTGTCGCCTTGGTAAGATTATTCAATTCACAGACAGTTCGGGTTAACTGTTGATAAAATATCAATCCGAGGTTAAGAAGTTGAGGTTGAGTAAGGGGCTCTATGGTTGGCCATAAAGTGTTTGTCAAAATGTCTTCTCCAAGATTTGCACTGTTAAAAGTAAAGTGATCTGCAGTATCTGTAGAAAACTCAGATCAGGTTTTAAGTTTAAAAAGGAATCTGGTTGTGCCGCAGTACAGTATTTATTGCTTGCACTAAGTTGGCAGTAAATTTGTAGAGTTGGTACAAGTGAGTCTCCTATCAATTTTGTTGAAAGATGTGAAATCTGCTTGTTGAAGTGAAGAAGCGTTGGGCAGAGGTGCCAAGTTTGACCCATGTTGTGGGCAATTTCGTCTTGGTCGTGATGCTCGTGGATAGCAGCAATAAAAGCGCTTTAGCTTTTGTGGTGGTGTTATTCACTTTCTCCAAAGGTTGGAGAACTAAGTTTGGCCAAGGTATATCTTTTATTATTATTTTCTTGGAGTATTTTGAATTGACTTGGCAAATATAATTGATGGAGGTATAAGGTTAAGTTGTCATATTTTGCTTTGACATTATCTTATTGGCATGTTTTGATGATTGTGTTTAAAGAAGTGGAGCTAAAAGGTGTAATAAAGGAAGTTCACTTTATTGCTAATTTATTTTTATTCCTTCCCTAAATTGGTTGAAAGTTTGAGAGTTGTGTGTGGTGTCGACTTGAAGGTTCAATTATCTTCTACTCAAATAAGGTATGGACTCATTCTTCTTATGAGTATGATTGGTGTATGTTTTCTGAAATAAGGTTGGAGTGAAAAGGTACTCTTCTAGGTATCCCTTGGCTTGGTGTAAATCCTAATTTCTGGTTTGAGATAGTGGAAGCTTTGTGCTCTAGGGCTTATTTTTGTGAGTCTAGCTACTTGCATTAAGTTGGTGGAACCCTTGGTTGGTTGTCTTGAGTTTAATAGTTGAGTTTGAGATTGGGAATTAAGTATAGAACATATTGAGTCTCTAACAATTCTCTCGTATGTTTCTATGAAGTTGATAAATCACATTGGGTCTCTAACAATTCTCTTTGTGGGTTCATGCTAAGCGTGGTTCTAGTGAGAACTTGTGTGCTGATCTGGACAAGTTCTATGTGTGCTTCTTAAGCATGTTCTTAGTGAGTCTATGACAGAGTACAGAGGGTTGAGGCTCAGAAGACAGCGTGATCTGAAGAGGTCATTTTTTCCCAAGTATTGGCTAAGATTTGACTAGACATCAGGATCAAATTCTCAGAGGGAGAATTTATGGATCTGTTCATCATATTGCTCATGTTTATGCTTTTTGCTAACTGGATTAATTTTTTGCCTGTGAATGTTGTGCATGGACTAAGGGGGAGTTTTGCAGCCGCCCTTTGGTATTATTGTCAAAGGGGGAGAAGAATTACAGGTAATTGCAGAAAATTACGTGTGTTGCCAACAATTCCAAAGGGGGAGATTGATGAGCAAGGTGCAACCTAAGTATTGTCATTGTTGTCAACACGATCAGGTTGATCAGTTGATGCAATGGTTAGAAGTTGATTGGTGAGCAAGGTGATGGATAGGAGTTGTTTGTTGAGCAAGGTGCAGCAAAAGAATTGCAAAAGTATTGTCATTGTTGTCAACACGAATGCATTGATGCGATTGATGCAGTTCAGAGGTCAGTCAGATCAAGTGCAAAAAGTTTCAAGGAAAACAGAGGTGACCCAGATTCAGAAACTGGCAAAAAGAGACAAGGAAGAAAACTGTCGCGATATCGCGACATGTTTTCTATCGCGATTTCGCGACATGGTCGAGGAGAGAGAAGGCGCAGCCGAAAATGTCACGATTTCGTGACATGTCGAGTTTTCATTGAGGAGAGAGAAAATGTGTCGCGATTTCGCGACAAAAAGTAGGAGAGAGAAAATGCACGCCAAATTGTCGCGATTTCGCGACATGTCCGAGGAGAGAGAAGATGCGAGCAAAACTGTCGCGATTTCGCGACATGTCCGAGGAGAGAGAAGATGCGAGCAAAACTATCACGATTTCACGACATATCCGAGGAGAGAGAAGATGCGAGCAAAACTGTCACGATTTCGCGACATGCTGGAAGAGAGGGAAGCAAGGTGAAAAGATGTCACGATTTCGTGACATAAATGGAGAAAAGGAGCTAGCAATGAAAAGTGTCGCGATATCGCGACACGTCGGGTTTTCGCGACCCGAAGAGGAGAGAGAATGCTCAGCAACAAAGGTGTAGCGATATCGCTACATGTTGAAATGAATGGAAACAAAGGTGTAGCGATATCGCTGCATGATGAAAATTCATGGCACAAAGGTGTAGCGATTTTGCTACAAGTCGGAAGAGAGAAAACAAAGATGTAGCGATTTCGCTACAAGTAAAAAGACACAAACAAGAAGATGTAGCGATTTCGCTACATGTTGAAACAAAGAGAAACTAAGGTGTAGCGATGGCGCTACATGTTGAAACAAAGGGAAACTAAGGTGTAGCGATTTCGCTACTAGTCAAAAGTGTAGAACTGAAAGATGCAACAATGATATTACAAGTCAAAATTTCATGAAAAGAGGCAAGGTGAAAACACAAGGCACAAAGATGTAAAAATTTCGCCATTGCATGAAGCATAGTGTCGCGATTTCGCGACATGTTCCTTTTTCGCTGCTGCTGGCAAAGAAGAGTGTACGGAAGCCGAAAGTGTCACGATTTCGTGACAAGCAGGATGATGACGTCAGCAAGAGTCGAAAACGTCGCGATTTCGCGACAAGAAGGATGATGACGTCAGCAAAGTTGAAAAGTGTCACGATTTCGCGACAGGATGAAAGGAAAGCTGCTGGAAGCCGAAAGCGTCGCGATTTCGCGACATGCTTAAGGATGACGTCAGAAAATGTTGAAAGTGTCGCGATATCGCGACAAGATGCAGGGAAAGCTTCCAAGAGCCAAAACGGTCACGATTTCGCGACATGCTTAAGGATGACGTCGACAAAAGTTCTAAGTGTCGCGATATCGCGACATGAACAGAAGGAAAGCTGTCAAAGCCAAAATGGTCGCGATTTCGTGACAGCATTGAGGATGACGTCAGCAAAAGTTCAAAGTGTCACGATTTCGCGACATGAGCGGGGGAAAAGCTTTCAAGGCCAAAATGGTCACGATTTCGCGACAACCTTCAGGGTGACGTCATCATAAGTTAAAAGTGTCGCGATATCGCGATAGGAAACAGTTAGACTGGAAAATGCCGAAGCAACATGAAAGGTGACACGTGGCAGAAAAGCGTCATGCAGTCTGTCACATAAGAAGTAACTGAAGTCAGACAGACAGTTAAACGTTGATAGGTGTTGAACATGCAATGCAACAACCAAACATGCATAATTGAAACGCATTCGAAAAGCCGAATATGAAGGATAATAAAAGCATTCGAAAGGTCGTATTTGCAGGCATTCTAACAGATGTATTTGAAGCATACAGAAAATCCGAACATGAAGAATCGAAAAGCTTTCGAAGAATCACATATGGAATTTCGAAAAAGCATTCGAAAAGCTGTATTCGAAGAAATTGAAGAGTCAAAGTGCATGAAACAAAATTGTCGTACTGCATGGTTTCAAAAGACGTATTGCAGGGTTTCGAACAGTCGAAGTGCATGGAACCGAACAACCGTATTGCATGGATTCGAACAGTCAGAGTATGTGATTCGATTGCATGCAGGATTGAAAGGTTATAAAAGAATAATCGTACAGAGAAGATGTTGTTGTTGTTAGAGAGAAATTGCTGTAAAAGGAGGGTTAGAAAAGAATCAAGAGAAAAATAAGCAGAGCCGTGAGAGTGTGTAGAGTTGGGTTAATTACAGACCAGTCAGGGTCGTGCATGAAGTGAAGACATTTTTATGTCATTCTAAATTGATCAGAATGGCTGCTGCGTGATAGAAGATGCTACAGAAAGAGGTTGGCTGTAAGTGAGCTGTGAGAGTGTTGTAAGAGATTATAACAGTGTTGTGTTAATGCTGTGAAGAGCTGCAAGAGCATGCCATATGAAAGGGCTGTAAGTGTGCAGAAGGTAGAACTGTAAAAGAGTGTATGCTTCCATGAGATTGATTTGATTTAAGCTAGATCAGTGAGGATCTTGTAACACTGAAGGCATTTTTATGTCAATCAAAATTGAAAATAGAAATCCAAGTTGGTGCTTGGAATCAGGGGTTGGTGCTCCTTCCAGTTGATGCTGGTAAATTAGGGGTTGGTGCTCCTTCCAGGTGGATGCTTGGTAAATTGATTGTAAAGTTGGTGCTTTGCAATGGCTGGATTTGGATGGGAGTCCAAGCAGTCTAGTTTGAGGAGTAGCCAAAACTGGTGAACCTCGTTACATCTTGTGTTATGTTATGCTCTCTTGTGGTACTTGCTGTTTCTGGTTTTAGCTTTCTTTTGTTTTGGCTTTAAGAGTTAAAGCATTAAGTTTTAAAATAGCTGCACTGATTCACCCCCCCTCTCAGTGCCATTGTAAGACTAACACTATTTGGGACTACACCTTATTGACCAAGAACCTACTTAAGACAAAAAAGTATATAAATATGATATATTTTAGAGATAGGAGAAAGCTCTAAGGTATATTCCAAATTCCATCTCTAATATATCACCTTGTATGAACCATAGAATATTGTTGTAGGATTTTCATTGGACATTGTCTTTAGATATATTTGCTTATATAATTAAATTTACAAAATGAAATATCACCCATATCAAAGTATCATTATAAGAAGTGTAAATATTTTTGCTATTTGATATGATTTTATTCCTAGAAAATATTGTCCTCAAGCAGTTGAAGGACAATTTGACAATGCTAGAGAAAATCATCCTCTTGAGTAAAAATAGAAGTTCCTATAAGATAGTATACTAGCGATGAGATTTTTTGTGTATACAACACATAAAATAAGGATATTTTGGTAAAAATATGATAATAAATATTATTCCACTATTCTAGTAATGAAATTTATTCAACCCATTGATATTCCTTATCTTAAAAATAACATCTCAAATACACACCTAGAGACTTCTTCACAATTTTTGTTTGGTCATATGACTAAGGGGTTATAAGAAGAGGGATGTCATATTAAGATAAGTACCACTATGAGTGAACAACTCCTTTAGAATTTTGTTAGTGAATATACGATAAATTATCATAGGAAATAGACTTGGGTATACCATGTAGTTAAAAAACATAATCACGAAATACCTTGTTGATAGTAAATGGGTAAGGCAATCCACCACTATTAAAATATGTATTTTACCCTCTAAATAAGAAAGATATCCAATCAATTTTATGGATATGTATTTTTATTGGTAGTCAAAAATAGGAAGGGACTACAACAATCCTAAAGATAATTCTTTTACCCTTATTTTTTTGGCATACCTTAGATTCTACTATAAAATATTTTATATCAACTTTTATTCCTTTCCATGGAAAGATACTATTTAACCAACTAATAGGTTTTAAAAAACCTAGAATATATTACAAAGGTAGAAGCATGCAATTCTATAATGATGATGTCCTTAACCTAGGAGGATTTAATGAGATAAGAAATGTTATTTTTTTCAAAATATCATCAAACAAATAAAGTATTAGAATGTGTAGGTGAACAATATCAACATCATGAATCAAATATATAGTCTTAAGATCCAAATGATATTCACATAAAAGTTAGGTGATCCAAAGGGGAAGGTTTTTGGAAATAGCATGTCAAACTATAGGGTCTTGATACTTGCAAGAAATAGCATCAACTACTACATTCTACTTCCTTCTCTTATAATGAATATCAAAGTCATCGACTAAAATCTTGGTCAACTATTTATTTTTAACTAGATAAGATAGACACTAGTCCAAAAATAGCGTGAGACTTTTATCACTAATTTTAATAATAAAATGTCAACTCAATAAGTAAAACTCCGATTTATCCACTGCATGCAATATGGCTCACATCTAATTTTCATAACTAGAATGATCTAGATTCTTTTTGGAGATTTGTTTACTTTATAATCAAAGATATTGTATTCCTACATTAATAAAACAACAAAAACTACTACAAAAGCATCATATTCAATAGCAAAAGGATTTTTGAAACCTAGAATATCTAGAACATGAGTGGTACACATAGCCTACTATAAAGAATTGAAGGCTCTTATATTTTTATTAGACTAAACAAAGGTTTCATTTTTAATGAGAGTTTTAGAGGAGCTATACTCTTCATATAATACCCAATTAGATAGAAAAAACCCTAAGACTCTTCAAATATTTAGGTACGCCCTAATCTTACATGTCATTCATCTTCTTGGGTCCACATTGTTATCTTCATGAGACACCATATAGCCAAGATACTCTCCTTTAGATTCACCAAAGTAATAATTGAACATTTTGGCATATAATTATTCCCACTATAGAATTTATAACATTTATTTTACATGATGCAAATAGGATTCCAATTACTTACTAAATATGAAGATGCATTTATAAAATCTAATACAAAATTCTCAATGAGGACAATTTTTTTTTAGTAAAACCTAAAATGTAGAAGAAAAAATTGTAATACCTAAAGGTATGACCAAAATTTCAAAATGACCCTTATGTGTATAAATATAGTTTTTAGGAATATCCTCCTCTCTAATTCTAATTTAAAAAAATAAAAAATACAAGTCTATCTGGGTTAAAAAAATTATACTAATAAATTCATACAATAGGTCATCAATAATAGGAATAGAAAACTTATCTTTGATAGTGATCCTGTTGGGTGGTCTAAAATCGATATCCATGTACTAAGTATCATCCTTGTACTTCACCATAGCTCCTAGATATGAATAGGAACTTGTACTAAGGTGGACAATATATTGATTCAAAATATCTTGGATTATATTCTAATTTTTTATATTTTTAGACCAGAGATAAATAAGTATGAACATTGGGTGGCTAAATTCCTAAAATATGGTGAATAACATGATCATGTGTCACTTGGGAGGAATAACCGTGGGTTATTTAAATACATAAGTATATTTGTTGAGAAGAGACTACATTTAAGAAGAAATGGCAGCATGTGGCTGCTTGGTGTCCATGAGTTCCGTGCAACCAATTTGGATGACCATACCCTTATATCCTTTTATGTTTTTACTATTTTTTGGGAGTTGAAAAATTTGAATGGTGATGGTTGCAAAATCTATATATAGATCATTTTTCTATTTTCTATTCACTACGTGCAAACACACACATTGTTTTTGAAGGTTCAAAGGAACATTATGGAATTGAGAAAACTATTGATCTCTATGGTTAGCATTCATGCTACCCATATCCTTCATATATAGGTTTTTTATCTAAGTGTACATATGGATGTAGACATTAGCAACACAAATCATGCATTGAGCATTACCATCATTAGCAACCATAATATATATTATTGATATAAAATATGAGGGATTTGATGATATCCTAGTTGATAAAATTATTAGTTTTGATTGAATCGGTCAATATAATGAAATATTTTCCTTCTATGAAGACTTGTACCTGGATACTATGATGGGATTACATAACATTGGAAAAAATGTTAAGAAATTCGTAATACCCCTATCTTTTTCAATTCATTCTTGGGACATGGAAGTTGAAGGATCAAACATACATTACTAGTTGAACAATGAAGCTCAAATAGACCTCAAAAATATCTAAAAAAGGATTATCAAAGGTATATATTGTTTTCATCCTATGAATTAGATGATAAAAATTATATAGGTCTTTGAAAATTGTCCCAACACACCTCAAAATCATATTTTTTGGTATACAAAACATGAATGCTTATTCCTAAATCACAACATAACAAAATAAAATTATGCCAAAATGGCCTAAAATTACTTGACTAGAAGATACAAATACATCTAAAAGAGTTCTAAAATTGACTTATTTATAATTGTGCTTGCATTTTATACCACTATATGGAGACACAATCATTGCCCTAGTATGACTTTTAAGGAAATAACTTCAAAAAATTAAATATGACAATAATACATTTTGGAATAATAGAAACAAAAAACAAAATATTCATACTATACTTAGATTCTAAAATAATAATTCCATTAATGTATCACACATCTATATTGTAAGTCTTAGAAATAATCCAATCCACTTAGAGAGGGTAAAGTATCCTTTCCATTTAGAGAGAGTGAATTCTCTTATGTTCACCGTAGGCTATAAGATTTGACGAATTAATGATGCTCAACTATAATATATTATCTCAAATGTATTTTTAATAAAAATAACATAACATAGCCATAATGATCAAGGGATGAATATCCTATCCTAAAGGCTTGATCCAATAAATAAAGATATTTGATATGGCTAGATGAGCTCCATTACGAAAATTAGACCTAATATTGTATTTAGTGTAGTATTGATATTTAGATTTATGTCAAATCCCTAATAAACATATTTTGAAGCTTTTAAAATAATTATTAGATGTCTGAAAGCAACTTTAAATATATAGTTCATTAAAAAATTTAATGTAACCTAATTGGTAGTTATATAAACTTTTATTGGTTAGGAGTACCTAATACTCATAAATCTACTAAGGGTTGTTGTTTCTTCATTGGGTGTACTATAATTTCTTGGAATAATAAGATATATAATATTATTCTATTATCTTTGATTGAAGTTAAATAGACAGGTTTTACTAGAGATGAAAAATTAAAAAATGGTTAATAAGACTTCCTAAATATTTTCAAACTCATCAAACTTATCCTAACATTTTTGTTAAAATCAAAGTGCAATTGATTTAAAAAATACTCTAATTTTCATGCTAGAATAAAATACATTGAAATCCATCATATCATTTCATTAGAGAAATGCTTCATTCAGATTAAATTCTTCTTTTATATAGTCCCACAAATGTTCAAGTGGCTAATATATTTCTTAAGAAACTATATAAAGAACAATTTTTTTAATATTATAAAAAAATAGGATTGAAAAGCTAATAATAAGGGGAATCAATCATACCAAAAATCTTCTTAATCCCTAGAAATAAATATTAAAATAGAGTATTGGGGATGTTAGTATTTATTTACCTTTATTCAAATCTCAAAATTGGATAGAATATTTACTTTTAAGAATAAAATATGTAGAAGG
The DNA here is from genome assembly GCA_028583015.1 of Wollemia nobilis. Lineage (NCBI taxonomy): Eukaryota > Viridiplantae > Streptophyta > Pinopsida > Araucariales > Araucariaceae > Wollemia > Wollemia nobilis. The sequence goes on along the minus strand of JAQPPZ010017000.1, from coordinate 3,149,522 downwards.
AATATTTCTTCTAAATTCTTCAAGTAATATGTCACCTATTCATAGGCGAGAAAGTTATCTTGAGTTCTCTTATGTAAATATATAGATAAATACCATATAAATTTTATAGTATTAACATATCATACATAACTTAAAACTATTTCATATGAGTTTTGTTTAGAATGACATATTCTTTGTAACGTAAAATTATATATCACTCAAGGTAACCATGTGTAGGGATTTTTATAACACTTAAGCACAAATAATTGAGAAAGTATGAATCCATAGTGTAAAACTTATATCTCCTTTATTTCTTAGATTTGTATTTAAATAGGTATATGATGTGGGTTAGTGCAAAAATTGTAATGATGTCATTCTTTGAAATTTAGGAGAAATTTTGCATTACTTTGGTTTAACCTTGTATATAAAGGTTTTAAACATTTTATGTTTAAGGTAAATTTGTGGAGGATATTCCCCTTGCGGATTCCTTATTGAAAATATAATATTATATGTATGTTATTGTTTCTTTTATATGCAATACCAAATAGTAAAGTTTTTTTTGTCTTTCTCCTATACCTACAAATAGTTACAATATGAATAGATTTTATATTATTAATTTTTTACATAATTTTATATCTAAAAATAATAAATACATAGAAAATATAAGTATTTTTTTAATTGCTAAAATTTTAAAGAAATGATAATTTACATTTTGAAAAATTAAAAAGGCTTAACTTATAATATCCTTTTGAGTCTTCAAAAAAAAGAAAATAAACTACAAGAGAATTTCATAAAATTAGAATTTTAGCATACCTAATGGGTTGGTTTAAGGGTTTATCCTAAGCTTAAAGACCTTATATGTGCCATATTTGTATTCAAAGTATCCAATAATTTTAGAATTAAGTATCTTGTCCAACATATATTTTAATAATTTTATAATACTATAAGTAATGCCACCTACATTCTCTTCCTAGATTTTTCATGGGCCTTTACTATTTTATCTGCCCTCAAGTTAAAATGCTGAAATTTGTTAGTAAGATTTTAAATTATTAAAGGATTTTGCTTCATCAGTTAATTAATATCAAGATCGTGAGTTATAATAGGGTTAATTCATTAATTCATTGCTCTTAGAGAGACATATGTTTCTTGCATTAAAAGATGTTTTCCCAATACTCAAATTTTGTACATCACTTATGTTCACAATGCCTATTTTCTAAGAAAATGCATGGTTTTTTGGAGGTCTTTAATTTTATATAATATGTTTAAAAACTATGATATGGATATCAGAATGAGCAAGTAAACAAATCACCTAGATTTAAAATAGAAAAATAAAAGGAACTCAAATATCAAGAAGGAGCATGATGTTGGATTTCACAATAGTTTCTAGAAATAAATAGAATCAACACATTATCTAAATAATATAAATAATGCATAAAAAAATACATATGATATGAAGGGTGTATGTAAACACCAAAATATATCATTAAAGAAATATAATTACACTCTAGTGGATAAATGGTTGATAGAAAGGGCTATAAATACTCAATTATAAGAGACATTTCAATTAATATTAAATAACCAAATTTTAGGTTAAGTAATAAAATATCATAATAGAAAAAATTCCAATAAAGCTTGATTTGTATGATATGGTATCCTGGTGAAGTGATTGATGGCGAAGTTTCGTAGGTGTTAGAGATCAACTTGGGAGATATGTTCTAGTCTGGTAAGTTTGATGTTGTGGGTTACTTCCCTTCGTGGGACCCTGGTAAGATTCAATAAGGGTTGGTTGGTAAAGGGGTTTCTTCTCATTCTTCCTATGCACAGGTTGTTTCAGGTGGTGATTTTTGTGGAGGAGTTCCATCCCTATGATTTTGATGGGCGTTCCTTTTGGATTCATGTCCTAGACTTTACAGTTACCTCTCTCCTGAGTAAAGGTTCATGGGATATTATGGGAAAATTGGCTAGTGGGAGGCCAAATTTGGACTCTTTGAAGTGTTGTATGCTTTCCAAATGGAGCCCAAAAATGTTCCCTTGACCTTGCTTCACTTCCTCATAACATTTTTCTTATTAGAATTTCTTGTGAGGAGGATTCGATGAAGATTATGAAAGGTAGACTTTTGTTCTTTAGCAAATATGGCCTTTTCCTCATATTTTGGGTCCTTGACTTCAATCCAGTACTGCAAAGAGTTAATTTGGTACTTGTTTGGGTTTGTCTGCCTAAATTTCCTACTTATTTCTGGTATGATAGTGTCTTTCAAGTTATGGCATCGATGATTAGGAACTTTATCTATTTCGATAGAGTCTCTCTATCTCTCCTGAAGATAGTTTGTGAGAATATGTATTATGGTGGACATTGAGAAAGATCTAGCTATTGTTGTAGAACTTATTTCACACCTAGGTACCTGGTCATAATGTATTTATGAAAACAATCCTCATGCTTATCAAATTTATGGTTTGGGAAAGCGCCACCAAAATACGTATTCTCAGAAGAAGCAAGTGAAGCCTTTTGCCAACCGTTAGACTCCTAGTCAACATCAAGAGAAGATGAATGAGTGGAGAACCCCTGCTAAGAGAAAAAAAATTTGGTGTAAAAGGCCTCCTTTGGCTTCTAGGGGAATAGAAATTATTTCTTCTCAACCACCCCAAGCTACTGGTGGTGGGTATTTGGGTGTGTCTTTTGGGAGTAACTCCAAACCCTCTCCTAAGTCTTTGGAGAATCAAAATCATAGTAAATTTGAATTGGTTTCGTATGTGAATCATGTGGTATATGGAAACACTACTCTTTCAAAATCATTCGAGGGCCTTGAGTCAATCAGGCCAAAGGACTTCCAGGGGGGCCCTGAGCTGGAGTTCTATGTCCATAAAGTGGATTGTTTAAAATCTCCTCCTAAAGATGTGGTGGCATCCCTCATTGGAGGTATTGCTAGTTTGGGTGACTTCCCTAAGCATTTTATGGATAAAGGGTCTTCAGGATCAAAGACTAGGAGCCAATGTAAAAAGCCTTTGGATTTAGGGTTGGTAAAGAAAGCTAGTAGACTCCCTACTAAGGTATGAGAAAGAGAGCCATGGAGGAGGCTACTGCCAATGGTGGTCATGCCCTCTTAGTTGTAGAGGAAGGATATTATGACATACAACTAAATTTTGATGGCTTTAAATACCCAGAGTTGGGGGAAATTGGTAAAAAAATCTCCTTTTAATTTCCAATGAAAGTGTGTTCATGGAACACTAGAGGGGCTTAATAGCTCCTCCAAAAAGTATTTTCTTGCTTCATTAAGGAGGGATAAATCCCCAATTTTTTTGTGTATTTAGGAATGTAAACTAGAGGTTCCTACCTGGGAGGTAGTTCATAGAATAGTTTGGAAAGACTTTGGTTTTATTGCTTATAAAGCCTCTGGCTCTGTCGGTGATCTCCTCTTCTTCGGGGACTCTTCCAAGTTTGATGGACACATTATATATTTCTCCCGTCAGGTTATTAATATTATTTTTTGGTGTAAATCCTCTCAAATAAGATGGGTTATGTCAAATATCTATGGCTCAAATACCTACTTGGATAGGTGTAAGTTTTGGCATATTTTGCATGAAATGAGGGAAAAGTTTCAATGCAAATCATGGGTTTTGGTTGCTGATTTTAATTCCTCCTTGTTTACCTCTGAGAAAAGTGGAGGTAATATTATGAAAGAGTGGAGCTTGTTTGATTTTCAAGAATTTGTGAACCAGGTGGAGCTTCGTTATTTTAATATAATAGGGGTAAATTTCACTTGGAGTAACCATAGAGGAGAGAATAGTCTTATTATTAACAGGGTTTATAGGGTTTTTGTTTTGAACTCTTGTATTGATATTTTCGGTGATGATCCCTTATCAACCCTCTCTAGGATCAGATCCAACCATAACCCTTTATGTTTGGAAATTCCTGATGGTCTTCCTTTCCTTCCTAGGCCATTATAGTTTGAGATCATGTGGTGTTCTCACTATGACTTTGATGCTCGGGTGACTGATTGGTGGTAGGATTTTGTTCTTGGGGTAGGCATGTTTAACCTTTTGAATAATTTCAAGAAGCTTAGGATGCATATCAAATGTTAGAATACATTTACCTTTGGGAATACTTTTAGGGAAAAAGAACGTTTGAAATCTTAGCTAGTTTCAATTGAATCCCTGCTTGATTCCCAAGTCTATTCAGACTGTATGCTTAGGGAAGAAAGATCCATTTTTATGACCTTCATTATAAGCAAGCTGAAGAAGAACTTTTCTAGAAGCAAAAATCCAGAGAGCTCTAGTTGAAGGAAGGGATCATAATTCATAATTTTTCCATACTCCCACTTTGCTTTGAAGGGGTCATAACAGAATCAGAGAGATTGTTAAGTCTTATGGTAGTCTTTTGATGTATCTCTTACAAATCATAGAAAAAGTTGTTGGTTTTTTCAGCTCTTTACTGTGTTCCACTCTTGATCGTGACTTGGCTATAGAGAACCAAATGTTGGAGGCCATTATGAGTCTAGTTACTAAATAAATGAATGTGGGACTCCTTGATCCCTTATCTGATGATGAATTCAAAAAGTGATAAACTCAATGGGCTTGCTTAAATATCTTGGTCCAAATGACTTCCCTTTGTTTTTTTTTCAAAAATATTGGCATATTTGTGGGGAGGATGTTTGTGACGCGATCAGACATTCCCAGAGCTCTTTGGTTTTTTTGAAAGCCTTGAACTCAAATTTTCTTGCTCTCATTCCTAAGAAAGACTCGATGACTTCTTTCAGTGATTTTAGGCCCATTAGTTTATGTAACATGGTGTATAAAATCTTCTCCAAAGTTATGGCTAATAGGTTGAAGCCCCTTCTCCCTCTTCTAATTGATCAGGCTCAGATCGGTTTTGTACCAGGGAGGTAGATTTTGGATGATGCCATAGTTATTCATAAACTCATACACTCAGTCTAGAAGAGTGGTAGAGCAACCTTTTTTCTTAAAATAGATGTAAATAAGGCATACAATCGGGTGTCCTATCCTTCCTTTTTAGTGTTTTAAGAAAGTATGATTTTAGTAATGCTTGGTTTAAGTTGGCGAAGGCATAAATACTATTGGTGTGGTTCTCTTTTTTGGTTAATGGTTCCCCTACTATCTTCTTTAACTCTTGTTAGGGGATTCACCAAGGAGACCCTATTTCTCCCTTCTTCTTCATTCTCATGATGGAATCTCTTGGGTAGTCAATCAAAAGACATAACAATGAAATTAAGACCAACTTTTCAAATCATTCTGATATTCCATTAGCAATTTATTGATGACACTCTTATCTCTTGTGCCACATCAAGTCTATTCTAAACTGATATGGGAGAGTAGTGGGGCAACTGATTAATTTTATCAAAAGAAGCATCTTCTTTTTAAACACTCCAGAAGCTCACCAATGGGAGATTACCTCTATTATAGGGTGTAGGATTGCTCCCCTTTTGACCACTTATCTTGGCATACTGCTTTTTATTGGTCATATAAAAGACTCATTTTGGACTCCAATGGTGGAGAGGGTTCAAAGAAAATTAGCCACATGGAAAGGAGTGCTTCTTTGTCAAACGGGTAATGTTATGCTAGTTCAGAGTACACTTCAAATAATTTCTATTTATTTCCTTTCTATCTTCAACCTTACAAGTAGGGTGGAATCTAAATTTGATAGCATTTATAAGGCATTCCTTTGGGTTGGTCCTGAGCTTAAGGGTAAGTTTCACTTAATCTCTTTGGAGAAAATATATAAGAGGAACAAAGATGGAGGCTTAAATCTCTAGAATGTGGTCAAAATGAACAAGGCGATGGTCTCTAAACTTACTTGGAAAGTTGCTATTAATTCAGATCGTATATGGTACATGATCCTAAGAGCAAAATATAATTTTGAGTTGTTTATTTCAGATTCCCTCCCTATCGATGGTTCTAATTTCTAGAATAGTTTGATTAAATCCTAGGATTTTATTAAAAACAACTATTGTTGGGTGATTGGCAATGGAAGATCAATTTTATTTTGGTAATATCCTTATCTCAGATATCGCCCCCTTTCTAAGGATCCTTGCTTTATGGACTTGTGCTTGAATTCTATGGTAGCAAGTTTCTCAAATATAGTAGATTTTTAATTTTTTTAAGGAACTCCCAAGACTGTTATGCATGGACTTCTCTCTTGTTTGAAATGCATTTGTATATTGTTAGGATTGAGGAGGTGACAAACCATCTGATCTAGAATGGTGATAGTGAAGGTTCATTCACGTTCAAGTTTACTTATGATCTTCTCTGTCTTGAAGGAGATCGAAACTTTCCAAGCATGAAGATATGGATTAAAAACTTGACTCCTAAGATTAATATATTCTTCTGGTTTGAAGTGCATAATAAGATTTTGACTATTGATAATTTGCATAAGAGGGGCTTCAATTTTATTAATAGATATTTTTTGTGTAAGAAGGATTGGGAATCAACCTCTCACTTATTTCTTAAGCACCAATTTTTTCAAGACATGCTTTATTTAATCCTCTAGCACCTTTGTGTGTCTTGAATTTTTCCTGATTTGATATGTGACTATGTTTAGCAATGGACATCACCTTTTTATTTTCCCCAGATCAAATACTTTTGGAAGTTTCTTTTACCCCATTTACTTTGGGGTGTGTGGAAGGATAGGAATGCAAGGGTATTTAAAAACTTTGAGAAATATATCTACGACATAAGTTAGAAAATTGTGTAGAAGGTGGTAGAGAATGTGTTATCGGCTACCAAGGACTCTTGCTACTCAGCTCCTCATGGCCACCCAGAATTTTGTATTGAATATTGTCTTGGTTTTTTCCAGGATTTGAGGCCCCAACCAGCTCCGAATTTGAGAAGGTCGATTCATTGGACCCCGCCACCTCCTGGATGGTTTAAGATTAATTTCCATGAAGCATCGAAGGGTAATAAGGATCTTCTAGGGCTGGGGGTGTGATCCATGATAATAGTGATAATATTATTTTAACATTTGTGAAGTATATTGGTGTCCGTTCATCTCACATGTTTGAAGCCTATTCTTATTTATTTGGGGTATTAATGCTCAAAGACTTAGGTATCTGTAGGGCAGTTATTGAGGGTGATTTGATGAATGATATCAACATGCTCAAATGGGATTATCAATCTAGCTGACATATCTCTAACTTAATTGATGAATCCATTTCCCATTTGCTTTCCATGGAGGAGGTTTTAATTAAGCACAAGTTTAGAGAAGGGAACTTGATGGACGATTTATTAGAAAATCTTGGTGTATCTCATCAAGGCCTATTGGTAAGACGAAGGGATTTTCTACCTAAGATTCTTTGCCTTGCGAATATCAAGAAATCTTAGAGTTTGTTATTTGGCTTTACATAATCTCTTTTTTCAATCGATCCTTGGGTGATGGTGGAGTTTGTAGGTTATTGTCTTGGCGATGGGTCTCTTTTATTTCTTGTACTTGAGATGTTCTTTATAGATTTTTTGGTACGTTAGTCAATTTTTGTGGTGTCAAGAGGATTTTCACATCTTTTCAATTTTCAAAATTCAAATTTCAAATTTCAAATTTTCTCTAATGGCCTCTTGCCTTGTGGTGTGATTGGATTCCCTAGGTAGGCATTGGATTTTGGAAACTTCTTTGAGTATGGCCTTGTCAGATATTTATCTTCTTTGAGCTTCCTTTTTGTCTTGATTAGGGAGGATGTACATTTTTCTCTTTATTACTAGAAGCTTCCTATCGCTTTATCCTTCCCTCTCTTATGGTTAGCACTCCATGATTATGATTTTTCCTTGGTAGTTGGGAAGCCTTTTTGAGCCTCCTATTTCTATGAGTTGGTTAGCTTCCATGGCAGTGTTTTTTTTAGTTTTATCCTATTCATCCTCACACCTAGCCATGGGTTTATTGTGTTGATGATAAGTGGTTTATGCTAGGTTGGATAGTTCTTAAATGTGGCTAGGGTTTTTTGGTCCTCTTCCTTTTTGTCCTGGTCAGTTTTTGGTTGTCCTTGTAGTCTGGTCTTGGTGTTATATCTTTTATCCCTTGTGTGTGGATGTAGTGTGTCACCCCTTATGTTGGAGTTTATCTCCTTTATCTGGTTAAGCTTGTTTTCCTTAATGATGAGTCCCAATATTCCTTGGTTTCCCACTTTGGAGATTCCTAATTCTTTCTCCTATGACTGGGCTTTGAATTACGAGGATAAGATCATGTATTTATTTAATTATGCATTATGGAACCTTCATTTTTTGTGCTATTCTTATGGTCTGGGCTCTATTGTTTTTGTTCTGAATCCTCAGTTTGAGTTTGGGAGGGAGTGGTTTTTTATTGTGTTGATGGGTAAGGCTAAGCTTTATTCTCCCAAAAAAAAACTTGCTATGTCTTGGTTGGAACCTGCTTCCATTACCTTTTATGATAAGGTTAAGTCCATACTGGTGTATGTGGGCATTTTGGAATGTATCCAAAAATTTCATGGGCACAATTTTATTATTTATAATTGAATGGTGTCTACCTGGAATGATGGTTGGGTAAGGATCAACTCATGGTATTTTCAGGTGATGACAAAATTGATAAACATGACTACTGGTCTCATTCGAAACAGAGCTTACCATAACCATGATAGGTATTCTTTGCTAAAATAAATTAGTTCCTTTCTTGACAAAGAGGAATATCTATCAAGAGACCATAATGATTTTAGTGCCTTGGCGTTGTCCCCTCCATGGGATAGAGTGACGAGAGTCATTATGGATTAATTTACTTTAGAATCCACTTATGATATTATCATAAGTTTCCATGATATGTTTCTCAATCATTTACGTAGTCGTGCTTTATATATTTAATGTTATATATTATATTTTGCAATTAAAATTTTTTGTTCTTTATTTTATGTACTATTGTTATTTGAGTAGTCTTAAATATGTCCTCAAAATTTTATATAAAATGTTTAGAGTTTTAACATGATAAAAATAATGCATATTATACTTTTATAAATTAATTTTTTTAGATAAATACATAATAAGTAACATCCTTTATAAAGATAGTTTTATATAGCGTACAATATGACACTTCATTTATGTAATGAAAGAAATGTTAAGTTATATTTTCAAGCAAAAAATATTTCTTATTAGGAAAAAAATATTTCTAAAAAAATATGTCTTCGAATAATGTTAAATCATATTTTCAACCAAAATATAATTCTTATTAGGAGAAAAATATGTCTAAAAAAATGTCTTTGAATAATAATAATGTAGCACACACAAAGGCTGAATATAGGGTTGTGGTGATGATTCACCTTAAATCTAGGGTTTATTACTATGGGTTGTTATTAAACACTATAATACATAGTGTTTCCTTACGGCTCATTGCATCCCACAACTTCCACCTCTACAATTATTCTTGATGATAGACATAAAGGCTTTCAAATATCGATGGACTCAAGATTTTTTGAACTTGTCTTTAATTGGGAATGGTATGTGGGGTAGATGGAAAGGATTTCAAGGTTGCACGATTGGAGACCAAGGTAGTAGTAATGGTGAGAAGACAGTGGATGAAGATTCCAAGAAGCCAACACAAAAAGGTGAGTCAAAATATGGTCTTGTCGACCCTATGGTAGATAAAATATTTTTGTAAAGTGGAGAGGTAGGCCCTTTGGTGAGTGTGGGTTCCCTAAAAATTTATTCTATGAATGGAGCCCCTATATGGGATTCACTAAAAAATCCCTTTGATATTGGTGTCAAATATTCATTTGTAGTGATAGTTTCATCTCATTCAAATTTATGTGAATATTATTTTTGACATTTATCTGATTGAACAAACCCTTTGTGTTCCTGAGGGTCTGATTAAGCTCATGATGGAGGATGGGACCTTCAATTTGGTGGGAAATATTTTGGGTGCTTGACCAAATCTAGATGATGTTAGAAGGTGGGCTTTATCCAAATGGTGGCCTTAGGGTCACTAGGATATCATCATTTTTTCAAATATATTTTCATGTTCAAGTTCAATTGTTAAGAGGATTCTAGGTGGGTTCTCTATGGAGGTCCATGGTTATTCAGGAAGCAAGGCCTATTCTTGCATTGTTGGAGCCTATATTTCTACTTTGATACATAGAAAATCAATACAAATCATCTCTAGGTTAGACTCCCTAGCTTACCCTTTTAGTTTTTGTATTTTGATTTCTATCAATGTTGAAACTAGAGCAAAATTGAGAATAAATTATGTAAGAATGTGCATGAATAGATATCTAGAATATAATATTCCATCCTCTATTAAGCTCACTTCAAGCTTAGTGTCTTGGACGCAGCCTACTGTGTATGAGAATCACCCTAATTATTGCAGCAATTGCAAATCTGCTAGTAATATTTAGGCCTGTGCCCCATGAAGAAATTAGTGTTGAGTTCTTGGATAAATATAATATTAAAGAATACATTTTCTCAAGAGAAACCCTCGAAGATGATAAATTCATAGGATAAATCTAGCCAAGAGAAACTCCTAAAGAATATGGTCAAGATCTATAGCTAAATATATTGACCCATTGAGTTCTAGCATGTTGAGAAAGTTGATATTCTAGGCTCTGATATTGTTCAAAATGAGAAGCCACCCTTGGTTGAAGGTTATTTTGTGCCTTCTCTTTAGGGTGAGATGCCTACCCTAGTTGAATACCATGATCTGCCTCCATATTTTTTGAATTTGAGATTTAGAAACACTTTGAACATGTAAGTGCCCCTTCTTCATTGGCCTTGTTGTTTTTGAAAAACTCTTTTGATTATCTCAAAATACCTAGGTTGGGTGTTTTTTTAGATTAAGTAAATCCCACCCCAATCCAATCCTATGGAAAGGATGGTGAAACTGGAGGAAGATTTCATAGAGCCTAAAACTAGAAGTCATAAATATTTCGTGAACCCTTCTTGGAGAGGGTATTTATTGGCCCTAATCCAAGAAGTATTCAAAAGAGATTTATAGATATTGGGATAGAGTGTAATGTTGGAAGACCATCAATTAAATCTCTAAGAAAAAGGATATAGATTCAAATATTACCAATGGCTCTCAATCTCTAATGAATATGGACGTTAAAAATTTTCAACCTTCCCAACACTTTACTAGGAGAAAGATATCCAATCTCAAATTTTGTTAACTTAGTTTGTATCTTAGATATTTAAATAGTAGATCAAGAATTTTGTAAGTTTGGGTTGCATAATTTTTTTACAGCCTAGAGCTAGAACAGGGAAGGTCCTTGCTGGTTTCATAATAGTTGCAAGTTTATAGTTTAATTTTGTGCTTGTTTCTTGACTCCCCTAGGTGGGTTTACTCATTTTTTGTTTCTCTTGGTTCTTCCTTAGAAGCTTCTACTTATTTTTTGTAAAATTTTTATGTATCATTTAAAAACCCCTTCTTCCACAAAATAAAAAATATATATAGTACACACAAGTGCTCAAATCTAGACGACACCAAATAGGCTATATAACTCAATGTGACAAAGTTGATGTAAAATAGAAAGGGTATCCCTTTCAAAAATTTGCTTAATTTTGTGAGCGAATACTTAGGATCTAGTTCTATTAACTAAAGAAAAAAGGTTTAGTTTCTAGAAAATTGTTTTAAACTAATTTTTATTCAAAAAATAATATTGTGAAACACACAACTAGATTAGTTGCAATTTTTTAATTTTTTTTTAAATTGAAAGTATAGATTATAATGAATCTTCTACTTTTATTTCTAAAATTTCCACAACTAATTTAGTATTATCTTTAGGTGCAAAATGGAATGAATATTAAAAGTGCATTTAAATGTGATGGTTTTGTTAATAAAGGCACTGAAAACTTAGTTTATAGGCTAGGGAAATCTATTTATTGCTAAAGTATCCACAACCAACTTTGAATTAGATTTTGGTGAAAGAAAAAATGGATATTAAAAGTGCATTTTAATGTGATGGTTTTGTTAAGGAAATGAAAACTTAGTTTATAAACTACAGAAATCTATTTATGGATTAAAACAATCTCATAAAGAATATTATTTTTAAATCAATCACTATTTTATTTCTCATTCTGTAAGAAGAATAAAAAATGATCTATAACTCTATATTAATAATTGTAATAATCATATTATAATTGTTATTTTGTATGTTAATGATTTAATCATTACATATACTAGTACTAACTTTATAGATTAAAGAAATATACTTTTTAGCTTGAAACAATATCTCATCAAGTGGTATTTTAAAATCGATGATTATTTTATTTCTAAGTGTTTAATTAAAAATAATAATTATCCTAATGTAAGTATAAATAATTACAATATTCATATTGTTATCATTTTTTTGTATGTTGATAATTTGATTATTAATTTTAGTGATCATTATTTAGTTGATCATACTAATATTAAGTACAACATTTTAAATGAAACTTTGGCTTGTTCATTATTTTTTTAGAATGCAAGTTTGGCAAGATCCAAACAATTTTATATTTTTTAATAAAACTATGATCAAGATTTGATAGCTATATTTTACACTAAAATATTCAAATTATTTACAATCCTTCTTAGTTCGGAATTAAGATTTAGAATAATATGAATATTCGTTGTGTTAATTCTAATTTTTGTATGTGGTTTGTTAATTCTAGTTTTATAAACAAGAAACTTTTGGAAAAAAAATAATTACAACCATGAGTAAATGAATAGGAATAACAAAACAAATATCTATATATATATATAGAATAATCATAATATAATTAGATCTCAAAAAAGTACAACTAATACAATATGATACATTAAGATTCCAAATCTTAGAAATAATCTAGGCCACTTAGAGAGGGTAGAGTCTCCTAGCCCCTTAAAAATTGTGAGGTCTCTTATGCATACAAGAGACAATAGAAGTTATATGAATCAATTATACCCAACCACATCACAACATATCCTAATTACGGTTAATCAAAATAGTATAACCTCAACCTAATGCTTAAATGTTGACTATCCTATTGTAAGGGACTAATCCAACAAATTAAGAAAATTGGCATGACTACATTAGGGATGTTACATTGCTTCCCCTAAACATATTTGTATCGAATATAGAAACTTTTGGTGGATGTTTTTTGGTTCTCATTCTATATCTTCTTTAGGAATACTACCACTTGGTGAGTAGATCATACATTTGTAGCAACCATACATTATGGAGCCATGACTATAATATTATTTTTGACATCAAATTGACCCATCCTTCTTCATACAAGTTTTGAATCCCTATTTGGGACTACACCTTAATTACCAAGTACCTAATTAAGACAAAAAAAATATAGAAATATGATATATTTTAGAGATAGGATAGAGCACTAAGTTATATGCCAAATTCCATCTCTAATATATCACCTTGTATGAACCATAGAATATTGGTGTAGGATTTTGGTTGGACATTGTCTTCAGATATAACTGCTTATATAATTAAAGTTACAAGAGGCAATATCACCCATATCAAAGTATAATTATAATAAGTGTAAATATTTTTGCTATTTTATATGATTATAGTCCTAAAAAAGAATTTCCTAAAGGAGGACAATTTGGCAATGCTAGAGGAAATCATCCTCTTGAGTAAAAATAGAAGTTCCTATAAGATAGTATACTAGGGATGGGATTTTTTGTGTATACAACATAACAAATAAGGATGTTTTCTTAAAAATATGGTAATAACTATTATTCCACTATTATAGTAATGAAATTTATTCAACCCATTGATATTCCTTATCATGAAGAAAACATCTCAAATACATACCTAGAAACTTCTTCACAATTTTTTTTTGGCCATATGACTAAGGGTGATAAGAAGAGGTATATCATATTAAGATAAGTGCCATTAAGAGTGAAAAACTCCTTCAAAATTTTATTAGTGAATATACGATCAATGATCATAGGCAATAGACTTTGGTATACCATGTAGTTAAAAAACATAATCATGGAATACCTTGTTGACAATAAATGGGTACTACACAACATATAAATGGACATACTTGGAAAGACAATCCACCACCATTAAAATTAGTATTCTACCCTATAACTTAGAAATATATCCAATGAATTTAATGGATATGTATTTTCATTGGTACTCAAAAATACAATCCTAAAGATAGTTCTTTTACCCTTATTTTTTTGTCATACCTTAGATTCTACAATAAATTATTTGATATCAACTTTTATTCCTTTCCATGGAAAGATACCATTTAACCAACTAATAGGTTTTCAAAAACCTAGAATATATTGCAAAGGTAGAAGCATGCAATTCTATAAGGATGATGCCCTTAAACTAGGAGGATTGAATAAGAAAAGAAATATTATTATTTTTCAAAATATCATCAAACAAAGAAAGTAATAGACTATGTAGGTGAACAATCTCAACATCATGAATCAAATATATAGTCTTAAAATCCAAATGATATTCACATAAAAGTTAGGTGATTCAAATGGGAAGGGTTTTGGAAATAGCATGTCAAACTATAGAGTCTTGATACTTGCAAGAAATAACATCAAATACTATATTCTACTTCCTTCTCTTGTAATGAATATCAAAGTCATAGACTAAAATCTTGGTCAACTATTTATTTTTCTCTAGATAATATAAACACTAGTCCAAAAATATATTGAGCCTATTATCACTTATTTTGATAATAAAATGTCAACTCAATAAGTAAGGCTCCCATTTATCCACCACATGCATTATGGCTAACATATAATTTTCATAATTAGAATGATCTAGATTCTTGTTGGAGATTTGTTTACTTTATAATCAAAGATATTGTATTCCTACATTAAGAAAACAACAAAACCTATTATAAAAGCATCATATTTAATACCAAAAGGATTTTTGAAGCCTAGAATATCTAGAATATGAGTGGTACACATAGTCTACTATAAGGAATTGAAGGTTGTTATATTTTTATTAGGCTAATCAAAGGTTTTATTTTTAGTGAGAATTTTTAGGAGAGCTATACTCTTTATAGAATACCCAATTACATAGAAAAAACCCTAAGAATCTTAAAATATTTAGGCACGGACTAATCTTACATGTCATTAATATTCTTAGGGTCCACATTGTTATCTTCATGAGACACCATATAACCAGGATACTCTACTTTAGATTCACTAAAGGAATATTTGAATATTTTGACATATAATTATTCCCACTATAGAAGTTATAACATCTATTTTACATGATTCAAATAGGATTTGCAATACTTACTAAATATGAAGATGCATTTATAAAATCTAATACAAACTTTTCATTGAGGACAATTTTTTTTAGTAAAATTAGTTAGAATTTCACAATAATAGATATGCAAAGTATTACACAAAATATGAAGAGAAGAGTGGAACTGATTGATTTATCTCTAGGATCAACTCTGTATAAATAGCAAAGTTGATCATTGAGAGCCGTTGGATTACAACAACTCATCAAACCTGATGAAGACACCATTGAGAGTTCTCCTAACACATGGAGGAGTGGAACTCATCAAACCTTATGAAGACACCACTGAGAGTTCTCCTGACACATGGAGGAGTGGAAACTCAAGTGTGTATCCTAGTGAAACTTAAGAGAATATTCACTTATTCTAACACCCCCCTTAAGTGATACTAGGGGAGATTCTACAAATGAGTCCCAACAACGAGGCCTGATTAGGTACTCATGTACAATATAGATAGTTGGTGGAAAAAACCCCTGTGGGGAAAACCAACTATCACCCCTTTGTTTTGAAATGATGGTAAAAACCCAGTGGGAAAAGCCATCAATCAAAAGCAAAGAAGTATGAAAGAGGCTTGTCTTCGGATGGCGAAGATTGTCCTCTTTAACAAATAAAATATGAGTCCCGACAACAAGGCCTGATTAGGTACTCATGTACAATATAGATAGTTGGTGGAAAAAACCCCTATGGGGAAAAACCAACTATCACCCCTTTGTTTTGAAGTGATGGTAAAAACCCAGTGGGAAAAGCCATCAATCAAAAGCAAAGAAGTATGAAAGAGGCTTGTCTTCGGATGGCGAAGATTGTCCTCCTATACAAATAAATGATGAGTCCCGGTAAGAAGGCCTGATGAGGCACTCATTTATAATATAGTGAGAGGTGGAAGACCTCTTTGTCAATGCAGCTGTAATACTCCAAGTTTTTCTCACAACTGAAGGTAACGCGGAGAAGAAATTGACTTGGTGAAGATGTCTGCAATTTATGCCTCAGTTGGAATATATTCCAAGTGTATGTCCTCGCTCTGAATATGCTGTCGAATGAAGTGCTTCTAAGAATAATAAGAAGAATGAGAGAGAGGTGAAAAAACTCTATGCACCAAGATACTTTAACACCCCCCCTTAAGTGATAGTAGGGGTAAGTGAAAAAGGAATAAACAATATGTGGCATACCTACATAAGATGAGTCCCGACACCAAGGCCTGATAAGGTACTCATGTACAATAGAGATGGTATAGCCACAAAGATGAGTCCCAACAACAAGGCCTGATAAGATACTCATTTACAACATGTGATCAAAAGAATAAAGATCTTTAAAGAAAAGTCCCCTAAATCCAAAGTGAAGATAGGATGGAGATAGAACCACAAAAAATCGCATGGGTAGTCCAAAAAATGACTCCACAAGCATGAGTATGTGGTTTCCACCTATATGAGTACAATGGGCTGATAACTAGGTCCAAACCTTGTGGACAAACAACAAAATTAGGGTAATGGTAGAAAATTTCAAGGGGAAACCACCTGCTAGAATAGAAGAATAAGGAAGATGTGCATGGAGGATTGAGAGGAAGGAATATGTCCTCTTCAACCCCCTCTTTAGGACAAATTCCATTAAGAAGCCTGCAATGGACCCATTAGATGTCTCAAAAAATTAGAGACTTGTTGCAGAAAAGAATTCATACTCCCAGACTAGTGCTCGCGAACCATGAAATCAAAGTGTCTCACAAAAATAATGTGAAGATAGGATGGATAAAGAACCACAAAAACGGTAAGGGATGTCCAAATTGACTCCGCAAGCATAAGTAGTGGTATCCACCTGTATGACACAATGGGCTGAATAACAAGGTCCAAAGAATGGACAACCAACAAAACAAGGGCACCAATGTTGGGAGTGTCGGGTTCAACCGAGAGTGCACTCCATGATACAATAATTTTCAAATTTAAAAACATCATTGAAAATAGACTTGAAACTAAAAAATGGACACCACCATTGTGTCCGTCTCGAAAAAACCTTTCCGACTATAAATACCCCTCCATTAACTTCAAATGAGAAATTGAAGTGAAAATGAGAGATTTGGTTGACCAAAAAATATATATTTTTTTGAGTTTTAATAATATTTTTTAGTTAATGTATATAGGAATTGCCAATGTAAAGATCCTATAAAACATTTTAAAATAAAATAAAAATATATTTGTTTTGATATAAATGAGGGTGGGCATGAAGTTAGTGAATATCTTCTTATACTTTTTAGAGATTTTATAAACAATATATACCTCTAAAAATTAAAGGCTACTATAAAGAAATCTAGAAGAATACACCCTCCCTAAAAGATAAAACAAAAAAGGAATTTAATTATTAGGTTACAAATGACGCTTTTCTCTTAGCCCTTTGAAAGAGAAAGAGATTTAAAATTTTGGGTTCCCATGAGTGAAAGTTATGAGGGGTGAGGGGCTCAATTGAATTCATCTTAACACAAGAGAGAGATTGAAGTTTTAAATTACCAATACTCCCCCCCTTAAAACTTCAATATATGGAAAATTTTAGGTTTATGAAAACTTTTATGAAAAAGTATTTTAAACTTTTATATATTTTTATAACCTTTAAAAAATTTGTTAAGTTTTAATTTAAAATAGATTTAACAATAACACCCTTAGAGAATAAAATACATTTATAGATTTAACAATAACACCCTTAGAGAATAAGAAAAGGTGAGAAAAGCTCTTTCTTAAAATAGTTAGTTCGAATATATTAATAAACTAAATGATAAGAAAGAGTAAAAATTAATTTCAAAGGAAAAAAGGAACTTCTTGTGTAAAATTATTATTTTAACAATAACAATATATTTAGAAGATGTTATAAGGAAGATAGCTTTTCTCAAATTTTGATAAACAAGATAGGTGAGAAAAGTAATTAGAGAGTGAATGCTTAAATAATGAAAAAACTAAAATTTTAATGATTACTGTTAGATTAAAATATATTTCCCTTAATGCATAAGCAAAATGATAGAAGTTTTGCTTTATAGCAAGAGAAATTATAATTTAAATTTAAGTTTAAGAATACTTTTAATCTCAAGAAAATTAATAAAATAAATAAAGACCTTTGCATTCAAAATATTTGAAAGGAAATAAATTTAAAAAATATTTTCCTTAAGACTATATGCAAAGAAGAAAAAAAGGCAAGTAAAAGGCAGAGAGACGAGATGCAAAAGACGCAAAGACAAGAAGACTCCCCTCCCCGAACTGCGATTGGTGCTAAAAAACACCCGAACACCCCCCACCCCAAAAAAATATTATATTATAAATATACAATTTGGTTATCTGTATTTTGAGGAGAGCCACAATAAATAATATTGGGCCTATCAAAAAAATGTAGATAATGGATTACGAAACCCCACGATTCGAACGAATCGAGATCTAACAAAAGGAAATGCAAAAAATTAAAAAATTACAGACTTTCGGCTTGAAACAACAAGCGACGGAAAGCAAAAAAATAGGGAACTTGGAGAGAGGAAACCACCATGAGGGAGGCCACCAAGCTAACATTGTAGAATACATAAAGGATATGCCTCTCCAGAGGGTCGTATGGGTAGAGGCTAACACTGGCGAAAGAGAGAAGGAGCAATCCTTTTTCTTAAAACATGTAACATTGTAGAAAAATGATTAGATAAAAATGCCCTAGTTTTAATCACGTAATGTTGCAGAAATGATAGATAAAAAGGATAGAATAAGAAACTAATTACTTAAATAAATGAAAAAACATTTGGAAACCAATTATTTAAATTTACGTTTTGAAAAAAATAAAAAAGGAGATTTCAAAACAAATGTGGTGAGCCTGCGAAAAGTCGGGAGACCTATAGAAAATGTTAAACAAAGATGCCTCCTCCAGAGGGCTGAATGGGCGAAATCTAGAGCATTGTTCCTGTAGATTACAACTAAAAAAACTATCTGAATTGACAAAAGTAAACGGAAGCTAGAGCGTTGTTCCTAAAAAATACGTTCTCTTTAGATAAAAATATATAAAGCAATATACTTTTTGAATTGAACTACAAGGGGTGTGGTATAAATACCATTTGAGAGAGAGCACCGATTGTACAAACTTCGAGATGAACAATGAGCCAAATGGGTAAACTCTGAGACGTCTAAATGAATGATGAGTGTGCCAGAGAGTTTGAAATGAAGAGGCCCAAGTTGTAACAAGAGTGCCAACGAGCATTAGGAATTCCCTAACATCTATATAATTTTGGAGCATACGTTGAGAGCACCACAGATGACACCAAGCACCAGAGAACAAGGAGTGAAATATTAATGAGGGAGGGATTGTTGAGCAAGGTGCAGTGACAGTATTGTCATTGTTGTCAACACAGTCAGATAGATCGGTTGATGCAGTGGACAGGAGTTCAGAGGTTATTCAGAGTATGTACAGTGATGTTAAATGCTTATGAGGATGTTTTTGATGTTTGGGTGAAGTTGTTACAGGTTGTTTGTGCAAAGTTGAAAAAATCGTCATGTTGTGGCTGCTCCACAACGTACCCCAAAATTGGGGACCCACCTTTTTGCATATTTTCCAAGAAGACCGAAGTGGCCCATATGCTAAAGATCAAAGAAAAAGCAAAACACCGAAAGAAAAAAGTGTCACGATATCGCGACATGTTGCATTTTCACGGTCCAAAGCAAAGAGAAAGAGCAAGAAGAAAAAAGTGTCGCGATATCATGACATGTTGCATTTTGGCCAAAGCAAAGAGAAAGACAAGAAAAAAAGTGTCGCGATATCGTGACATGTTGCATTTTTGCGACTCAAAAAGGGTAGGCAGGCAGAGAAACAAAAGTGTCATGATATCGCGACATGTTGCATTTTTGCCAAAGGAACAGAGTAGTTGACAGTGCGTCTGATATTAGTGATGAACACCAGGATAGTGAAACTGAAGACTGCATAGTGACGTGGACCTATAAGGAATAAATCGAAGATTGAATAAGGTAATTTGTCACATAAGGACAAAATTCAATGAATAAGACAAAACGTTACATAAGGAATCTTTAATGATTTGAAATCATCTAAGATGGTCGTTACACATGGAAAGAAGCGGACGCATGCCCATGTGGAGAAAAGGAAACGAAGGGCCACAAAATAGAAATGAAAAGCCTTTTTGGAAACCAAAACACATGCATGCACAAGGGAAGGAGAAAACGAACAGTCATGGAAGGAGAAAATGAACAATCATGGAAGGAGAAACAAATTTTTTTTAGAGGTTTTAAATACGCCATTCAAAGAGGCCATAATGTTGGTGCTCCTTTCTGTTGGTGCAGATAAATTAGGGGTTGGTGCTCCTTTCTGTTGGTGCAGATAAATCAGGGGTTGGTGCTCCTTCTAATGGGTGCTGGTAAATTGATTGTAAAGTTGGTGCTTTGCAAAGGCTGGATTTGGATGGGAGTCCAAATAGTCATTTTGAGGATGTAGCCAAATCGGTGAACCTCGGTACATCTTGTGTTGTGTGATGTTCTCTTGTTATACTTGCTTTATTTGGTTTCAAGTTTTCATTGTTTCGGCTTTAAGAGTTGAAGATTTAAGTTTTAAAAGAGCTACACTGATTCACCCCCCCTCTCAGTGTCATTGTGAGACTAACAATTGGTATCAGAGCGAGGTTCTTGAACAAGCTTAACCGGCTAGGGTGATCTTGGAAGTGACACAATGGCAGGTGGTGAAGGCTTCTCATCAAACAAAGCACCATTGTTTGACGAAACTAATTACGCATTTTGGAGACTCAGGATGCAGACATATCTTTGTGCTTTGGGATACGACATTTGGGATTCAGTAGATAGTGGATACACAATACCCACCACTTCTCCAACCGATGTTGTCGGTAAGAAACTATTTGAGAATGACTCAAAAGCAAAGAATGCTATCATGTGCGGATTAGTGGACAGTGAACTGGTAAAGATTATGAGTTGTAAAATGGCAAAAGAAATATGGGACAAACTGAGGAGCATTCATGAAGGAGACGTTAAGATCAAGGAGGCCAAGTTACAAACACATCGAGCTCAGTTCGAAGTATTAAAGATGAATGACGATGAGAACATAGAGGCATATATGCTAAGAGTTAATGAAGTCATTAATGCGATTAGAGGACTCGACGAGGAAATCAAAGATTCTGTCATCGTGAAAAAGGTATTAAGATCTCTTCCCCAAAGATTTGATTCTAAAGTTTCAGCTATAGAAGAAGCTAAAGATCTAAATTCTTTTAGTATGGATGAGATGCATGGTTCTTTGATTGCATATGAGATGAGAATAGGAAAATCTAAACCCACAGACAGAGAAGCTGCTTTTAAAGCCCATAAAAATATGAAAGCAAAACAAGAATCCGAGGAAGAAGAGACATCAGATGAAATGGAAGCAAACTTTGTTCAAAAACTAAAAAGGGGAAAAGGAAAATACAGAGGAAAGTTACCGTTTAAATGTTTCAATTATGGAGGCATTGGGAATTTTGCAGCTAAATGTCCACTTAATGAGAAGAACAAAAGTGATGAAGGATCGCACCAAGAAAGAAGTGACTGGAAGAAAAAAACAAATTTCAGAAAAGGCAACTTCAAGAAGAAAAGTTTCATCTCCAAGAATGTCAGTTCATCAGAAGACAACTACGGTGAGGATTCTGAAAAGGAAACAGGTGAAGCTCTTTTCATGGCACTCAAAGAAGAAAAAATAGAAAAAGAACAGGAATGTGATGAAGAAGAAATTGATGCAGAAGTAAATTTGGAAGAGGAACTAATTGCAGCTCTGGATGAATTGAAGATAGAAAGAAAAAAGAATAAGAAAATTTCAAGAAAGCTTGAGGATGCAAATGAAATCATAACCAGTTTGAAAGTACAGA
Source organism: Wollemia nobilis (assembly GCA_028583015.1). Taxonomy (NCBI): domain Eukaryota; kingdom Viridiplantae; phylum Streptophyta; class Pinopsida; order Araucariales; family Araucariaceae; genus Wollemia; species Wollemia nobilis. The sequence continues at coordinate 3,127,501 of JAQPPZ010017000.1, read as the reverse complement.
TAGAAGAATCCAAGAAAATATCTGAAGATCTCAAAGTGCAAATAACCATGAAAATAGATTATTGCAACAAGCTAGAAGAAGAGACTGTTGGTTTAAGGATGCGAGATAGAAGAGATGAATCGTAAAATTAGTTGTTATCACAAACGTGAAGAAAGTTCTATGAAGTTGGATAAGATCATAAATAACCAAAAGACTACAGGCATCAAATTTGGTTTGGGCTTTGACGAAGGAGAATCATCAAATGGATCAAAGGCCATAAATGAAGAATCCATAAAGAATGAAGATAAGAAACAGGTTGATCAAGAAAAATTGACTCATGCAAAAGAAAGCAATAATGCAAGGCACGAAAGGAGAATTGACAATGATGGATTCACCAATGTCACACATCAAAGAAGAAGAAGATTTATGGCTCCTACGACAACATGGCAAAGACCATCACCCAGGTTCAATCATCTCTTTTCTGGTTACTATTTTAAATGCAATGGTTATGGACATAAGATTTCAGATTGCAAGTATAATGTAGGACCAAGGAATTTTACCAGTAGAAATGTTTTTTCACCTTTGATGGATTATGCAGTAGAATGTTATAACTGTCATAATTTTGGGCACATTGCAAGAAATTGTCGAAGTACATTTGCATCAAATCAATTTCAGGGAAGAAAATTTCAACCAAATGGAATGAGACAAAATAGAAAATTTCTCGAAAAACATGCACAAGCTACTGAAAAAGAAAAGTCAAAACAAGAGCCCAAAACTATAATCAAACCAGAGTGGAAAGAAAAAGAGCGATCTAAGGAAGAAAAGGAATCCTTGATCGTACAAACAACATTTAAAGCACAGAATAAATCTGCACCATGGATACTTGATAGTGGATGCTCCAGTCATATGACAGGTGACAAACAAAAATTTGAGAAGTTACAGCAATATGAAGGTGGTTCAATAAAATTTGGAAATAATGATGGAGCTAAGATAGTTGGCAAAGGTTCAGTTAAGATCAGTGATGAAAAAATCAAGTCAAAAGAAGTCTTGTTTGTGGTTGGTCTGAAGCATAACTTGTTGAGCGTAAGTCAGATTTGTGATAGAGGTCATGAAGTGATTTTTAAGAAGCAGGGTTGTGAAGTCGGAAAAGCAAACAGTGGAAAGTTGATAGCAACTGGATCGAGGACATCTGGCAACCTCGTACACTCTCTCGGAGACTTCAGAAGGAGCTTGCTTGATTGGACAGGAAGAAGAAAATTGGTTGTGGCACAAGAGGCTCGGTCATATCAGTTTTGACAATCTAGTAAAAATCAGCTCAAAAAAGGTAGTGAGAGATATTCCCACCATTGGAAAACCATCAAATAGCATTTGTGCTTCATGCCAAAAGGGGAAGCAAACTAGAGTCTCATTTAAAACAAAAGAGTACTACACAAGCAAACCTTTGGAACTAATACATACTGATTTATGTGGACCCATGAGAACGCAAAGCATAAATGGTGACAAATATTTTATGTTGTGTATAGATGACTATTCCAGGATGACATGGGTACTATTTTTGAAGCATAAATCAAAAGCTTTTGAGATGTTCAAGGTTTTCAAAAACCAAGTTGAGAATCAAACAGGAAAAAGGATTAAATGTTTAAGATCAGATAGAGGAGGAGAGTTCATTTCAGAGGATTTTACAGAGTACTATGAAAAATATGGTATTAGGAGACAGTTTTCAGCAGCCAGGACACCTCAACAGAATGGTGTGGTAGAAAGAAAGAACAGGACAATGCAGGAAATGGCACGGACTATGTTGACTGAGAGCAAAGTAGCAGATAGATTTTGGAAAGAGGCAGTCCATACTGTGGTATACATCCAAAATAGGTGCATGTTGAGGATGCATGAAAGCAAAACTCCTTATGAGTTGTGGTTCGGTAAAAAGGCAACAGTAAGATACTTTAAAGTTTTTGGCAGCAAGTGTTACATCAAAAGAACTCAAGAAAACCTTGGTAAGTTTGAAGATAGAGTGGATGAAGGTATTTTTCTTGGCTATTCATCAAAAAGCAAAGCTTACAAATGCTACAACAAGAGGCTAAGGAAAATTGTGGATAGTGTCGATGTTAAAGTTGATGAAGGTAGGGAACGAGTAATTAGCTATGAAGAGAACTACCCAATTTATGAAGAGGTTATTGAAGGAGATGAGGAAAAGGAAATGGAAAAGAAACAAAAAATTGACTCAGATGATTCAAACAGTGATTCAAAAGTGGAAGAAAATAAGAAATTCAAAACAGGCAGTTGGCAGAAAGATCATCCTAGAGAGCAAATAATTGGAGACCCCACAGTTGGTGTTCAGACAAGAAGAAGAGTAGTAAGTAACTACTCTCTATTATCCAACATTGAGCCCAAAAATGTTGCTGACGCAAGCAAAGATGAAAGTTGGATGAAGGCAATAAATGAAGAATTAGATCAGATCGAGAAAAACAAAACTTGGGAGTTAGTACCAAGACCTGCAAATAAAAATATAATCGGTACTAAATGGGTCTTTCGAAACAAATTGAATGAAGACGGATAGGTAGTCAGGAATAAAGCAAGATTGGTATGTAAAGGCTATGCACAAGTTGAAGGTATTGACTTTGAGGAAACCTTTGCACCTGTGGCTAGACTAGAGGCAATTAGAATGTTTCTGGCTTTAGCAATTTACAAGAATTTCAAAGTTTATCAAATGGATGTGAAATCAGCATTTTTGAATGGGAAACTTGAAGAAGAGGTTTATATTGAGCAGCCAGATGGTTTCCAACTTGGTGATGATCCCAACTTGGTTTGCAAGTTGAAGAAAGCATTATATGGCTTAAAACAGGCACCTCGAGCATGGTATGCAAGGCTAGACAACTATCTTACTCAACAAGGGTTCAAGAAAGGTATGGTGGATAGTAATTTGTATGTCAAAATAGAAAATGGCCATCTTATTGTTCTTGTTGTATACGTAGATGATATCATATTTGGCAACAACAAAGATGAGTCGTGTAAAGATTTAGCAAATAAGATGCAGAAAGAATTTGAAATGTCAATGATTGGTGAACTTTCGTATTTCCTCGAGTTGCAAGTTAATCAAAATGAGAAGGGCATATTTATTTCTCAAATTAAATATGTGAAAGAGATGCTAAAAAAGTTCACAATGGAGGATTGTAAGCCGCTTAGCACTCCCATGACGACAAGTTGCAAGTTGAGCAAGGATGACAAATCTCCACATGTTGATCAAACCATGTACAGATCTATGATTGGGAGCTTACTGTACTTGACAGACTACCAGACCAGATATTTTGCAGGCAGTATGCATGGTAGCACGATTTCAGGCTAGTCCCAAGGAGACTCATGTGACAGTAGTGAAGAGGATTCTTCGGTACCTCAAGGGTACTATGGAGTATGGGTTATGGTATCCGAAAGGTAAGGACTTCACCCTTATTGCGTATTCAGATGCAGATTGGGCAGGATGTGTAGATGATAGAAAGAGTACCAGTGGAGGTGCATTCTATCTTGGAGACAGGTTGGTCGCGTGGCACAGTAAGAAACAAGAGTCAGTCTCCTTATCCATAGCAGAGGCAGAATATATTGCAGCGACAACGTGTTGTACGCAGGTATTATGGATGAAACAAACCCTGAAAGATCTTGGTATTAACTTCAGTGAGCCAATTTCAGTTAAGTGTGATAACACCAGTGCCATTAACATCTCAAAGAATCCGGTTATGCATTCTCGCACAAAACATATTGCTATCCGGTATCACTTTTTGAAGGAGAAAGTTGCGAAAGGTGAGGTTAAGTTGGATTTTGTTCCAACAACAGAGCAAGTAGCGGATATCTTCACAAAACCGTTGCCCAAGGAAGTCTTTGAGTACCTTCGCAATAAATTGGGAGTGGTCACGCTTCCCAAGAATTGACTAGCTATCGGGACCACATTCTCAGGGGGAGCATTTGTGTATTTGTTTATCTTTTTGCTCATGTTTGTGATTTTTGCTAAGTGTAATAATTTTTGCCTGAGAATGTTGTGCATGGACTCAGGGGGAGTTTGCAGCAGCCCTTTGGTATTGTTGTCAAAGGGGGAGAAGAGTTACAGGAAATTGCACGTGTGTTGCCAACAATTCCAAAGGGGGAGATTGTTGAGCAAGGTGCAATGACAAGTATTGTCATTGTTGTCAACACAGTCAGATAGATCGGTTGATGCAGTGGATAGGAGTTCAGAGGTTATTCAGAGTATGTACAAGTGATGTTAAATGCTTATGAGGATGTTTTTGATGTTTGGGTGAAGTTGTTACAGAGTTGTTTGTGCAAAGTTGAAAAAATCGTCATGTTGTGGCTGCTCCACAACGTACCCCAAAATTGGGGACCCACCTTTTTGCATATTTTCCAAGAAGACCGAAGTGGCCCATATGCTAAAGATCAAAGAAAAAGCAAAACACCGCAAAGAAAAAAAGTGTCGCGATATCGCGACATGTTGCATTTTCGCCAAAGCAAAGAGAAAGAGCAAGAAAAAAGTGTCAGATATCGTGACATGTTGCATTTTTGCGACACAAAGAAAGAGAAAGAGCAAGAAGAAAAAGTGTCACGATATCGCGACATGTTGCATTTTTGCGACTCAAAAGGGCAGACAAGCAGAGAAACAAAAGTGTCACGATATCGCGACATGTTGCATTTTTGCCAAAGGAACAGAGTAGTTGACAGTGCATCTGATATTAGTGATGAACACCAGGATAGTGAAACTAAAGACTGCATAGTGACGTGGACCTATAAGGAATAAATCGAAGATTGAATAAGGTAATTTGTCACATAAGGACAAAATTCAATGAATAAGACAAAACGTTACATAAGGAATCTTTAATGATTTGAAATCATCTAAGATGGTCGTTACACATGGAAAGAAGCGGACGCATGCCCATGTGGAGAAAAGGAAATGAAGGGCCACAAAATAGAAATGAAAAGCCTTTTTGGAAACCAAAACACATGCATGCACAAGGGAAAGAGAAAACGAACAATCATGGAAGGAGAAAATGAACAGTTATGGAAGGAGAAACAATTTTTTTTAGAGGTTTTAAATATGCCATTCAAAGAGGCCATAATAGTTGGTGCTCCTTTCTTTGGTGTAGATAAATTAGGGGTTGGTGCTCCTTTCTGTTGGTGCAGATAAATCAGGGGTTGGTGCTCCTTCCAGTGGGTGCTGGTAAATTGATTGTAAAGTTGGTGCTTTGCAAAGGCTGGATTTGGATGGGAGTCCAAACAGTCATTTTGAGGATGTAGCCAAATCGGTGAACCTCGGTACATCTTGTGTTGTGTGATGTTCTCTTGTTATACTTGCTTTATTTGGTTTCAAGTTTTCATTGTTTCGGCTTTAAGAGTTGAAGATTTAAGTTTTAAAAGAGCTACACTGATTCACCCCCCTCTCAGTGTCATTGTGAGACTAACAAGGATTTTATTCCCTCCACGAGCGAATAAAATAAATTCAAATTATTTCCAAACACTTGGTTCATCAGAGATTTTTACTATCAAAAAGAAATGGATATAACTAAGAGTTAGAATAACATGAATACGCTGAGAGAGAATAAATAAATAAAGAAAATAAAAGGGATATTTTTCCTTTGAAAATAAGGGCGAGAAAAGTGCCTTCACACAGGGTAATCCGTGTTTTTTAAAGAAAGGAAATAGCTCTATTTTCTAAAAAAAATTCTCAAGCATGAATTCAAAATATATATGAAATAATATGCAACATATAAAAATAAATATGTTGAAATAGTAAAATAACAATGGATAAAAAATAGACTAATGCAAACTTTGAAGTTAGATAGCCAAAAAAAAATTATCCAAAGTAAATGAATCAGATCCTAGAACCTTCAAGAGAGAATACTAGCAAAATCTATCCTGCTTTGGTACCATGTTAGAATTTCACAATAATAGATATGCAAAGTATTACACAAAAATATGAAGAGAAGAGTGGAACTAATTGATTTATCTCTAGGATAAACTCTATATAAATAACAGAGTTGATCATTGAGAGTCGTTGGATTACAATAACTCATCAAACCTGATGAAGACACCACTGAGAGTTCTCCTGACACATGGAGGAGTGGAACTCATAAAACTTGATGAGGATGCCACTGAGAGTTCTCCAAACACATGGAGGAGTGGAAACTCAAGTGTGTATCCTAGTGAAACTTAAGAGAATATTCACTTATTCTAACAAAATCTAAAATGTAGAAGAAAAAATTGTAATACATAAATATATGAACACAATTTCAAAATGATCCTTATGTGTATAAATATATTTTATAGGAATATCCTCCTTTCTAATTCTAATTTAACAAAATAAAAAATGCAAGTCTATATTGGTTAAAAACATTATACCATTAAATTCATGCAATAGGTCATCAATAATAGGAGTAGAAAACTTATCTTTGATATTGCTCTTGTTGGGTGGTCTAAAATATAGATCCATCTACTAAGGATCATCCTTTTACTTAACCATGGCTACCATATATGAATAGGAACTTTTACTAATGTGGACAATATCTTGATTCAAAATATCTTGGATTATATTATAAAATTTTATATTTTTAGACCAGAGATCAATGAGGATGAACATTGGGTGGCTAAATTCCTAAAATATGGTGAATAACATGATCATGTGTCATTTGGGATGACTAAACTTGGTTTATTTAAATACATAAGTATATTTTTTGAGCATAGACTACATTTAAGAAGAAATAGTAGGAGGTGACTACTTGGTGTCCATGAGTTCCATGCAACCAATTTGGATGAGCATACCCTTATATCATTTTATGTTTTTCATATTTGGTGGGAGTTGAAAATTTTGAATTGTGAGGGTTCAAAATCTATATATAGATAACATTTCTATTTTCTATTCACTACGTGCACACAAACACTATCATGGAGGGTTCAAAGGAACATTATTCAATTGATAAAAATATTTATCTCTATGGTTAAAATTCATACTACCCATATCCTTCATATATAGGATTTTGATCTAAGTATCCATATGGATGTAGACATTAGCAAAAAAAATCACGCATTGAGCATTACCATCATTAGCAACCATAATATTAAATTTATCTTTGTCAATATTGTTGAATAAAATATTAGGGATTTGATGATATCATGGTTGATAAAATTATTAGTGTTGATTGAATCAGTAAAAATAATGAAATGTTTTCCTTCTATGAAGACTTGTACCTTGATACTATGATGGGATTACATAACATTGGGGAAAATGTTAAGAAATTCATATTACCCCTATATTGGTCAATTCATTCTTAGTACATGGAAGTTGAAGGATGAATCATGCACTCCTAGTTGAAAAATGAAGCTCAAATAGACCTCAAAACTATATAAAAAATGATTATCAAATATATATTGTTTTCATCCTATGAATTAGATGATAAAAATTATATAGGTATTTGACAATGGTCCCAACACACCTCATAATAATTTTTTTGGGATACAAAACATGAATGCTTATGCCTAAATCGCAACATAACAAAATAAAATTATGCCAAAATATTGGTAGTAGAAAAAAATTGGCCTAAAATTACTTGATTAGAAGATACAAATACATCTAAAAGGGTTACAAAATTGGCTCATTTATAATTATTCTTGCATTTTATACCACTATAGGAAGACACAATCATTGCCCTAGTATGACTTATAAGGAAATAACTTCAAAAAATCAAATATGGCAATAATACACTTTGGAATAATAGAAACAAAACACAAAATATTCATACTATAATTAGATTCTAAAATAATAATTCCAATAATGTATCACACATCTATATTGTAAGTCATAGAAATAATCCAATCCACTTAGAGAGGGTAAAGTATCCTTTCCATTTAGAGAGAGTGAATTATCTTATGTTCATCGTAGGCTATAAGATTTAGACGAATTAATAATGCTCAACTAAAATATATTCTCTCCAACGTATTGTTAATCAAAATAACATAACATATCCCTAATGATCAAAGGATGACTATACTAACCTAAAGGCTTGATCTAACAAATAAAGATAGTTGATATGGCTATATGAGGTCCATTACAAAAATCAGACCTAATATTGCATTTAGTGTAGGATTGATATCTAGATTTATTTCAAATCCCTAATAAACATATTTTGAAGCTTTGAAAATAATTATTATATGTGAAAGCAACTTTAAATATAGAGTTAATTATAATTTTTAATCTAACCTAACTGGTAGTTATACAAACTTTTATTGGTTAAGAGTACCTAATACTCATAAATCTACTAAGGGTTGTTATTTCTTCATTGGGTGTACTATAATTTCTTTGAATAATAAGATATATAATATTATTCTATTATATTTAACTGAAGTTAAATATAAAGGTTGTACTAGAGATGAAAAATTAAAAAATGGTTAATAAGACTTCCTAAAGATTTTAAAACTCATAAAACTTATCCTAACATTTTTGTTACAATCAAAGTGCAATTGATTTAAAAAATACTCTATTTTTTTTTTTATTTGTGGAAAACATCCCAAAAGGGATGCCACTTTCGGGTAAGACCCAAGGAGGCAGGGGTATCCATTCCACCAAAAATGCCTAGGACTTGGACCTAGCCTACCACCTTTGACATACTCAAGGAGCAAACAAACACACAAAACCAATTTAAAAATAAGTAAATAACAACAAAAATAATAAAATAAAATAAAAAACATGCTCCTTGAGTGTGTCAAAAACAAAAGCACAACCAAACACGCACAATAAGATAAAAGAAACCACAACACAAACCACATAGAAAAACACAAGAACCACATAACAAAACACAAACAAGACAAAAACAATAGAACACTACAAAGACATAACCCAAAAAAACATGAAAAATAAACACAACCAAAACCTAAAAAAATTAAAAAATAAAATAAAAATAAAAATAAAAAACAACCAACAACAGACAATAAACAAAAACAAAAAACATAGAAAACACTCACACATAAAAACATGAAATAACACAAACAAAGAGAAACCCAAGAACAAGAACGAAAAAAACACAAGAACAATAACAAAAAACATAAAAAAAAAAAAACAACAAAAACACAAGAACAACAAAAAACAACACAAAGAACACAAAAACAAAACAAAACAAAATAACCCACCCACCTTAAAAAACTAAAAAAACAAAACAAAAAAAAAATTGAACAAAACAATGACCTATCTAGACCAGAAGACTATTAAGGCAAGAATCAACAGAGGAAACAAAATAAAGAATAGAATGAGCTAGGGAACTAAAAAAACTGAATGAACCAAAGAGAAGCAAAAAAAAAAAACAAGAAGAAACTAGGTACCTTTAGAATTGGAGCCATCCAAAGAAATGATAGAAAGAAGAGCTTCCCTAATTTGAGAAGCCCACCATATAGGAGGGTGGCCATAACAAGTAAGATCACCTTTTTCCAAAGCCCAATTAGCTAAAGCATCAACACTCTTGTTTTGATCTCTGACCACATGATTGTAATCAACTTTCAAAAATCCCATCTGGATTAACTGAATCTTCTCAATAATTCTTTTTATTCTCCAATCCACCTTATGATTCTTAGAAGGAGTCTTCAAGAGATTAATCATAAGTTGAGAGTCAGACTCAACTAACACCTTTTCCCATCCAACCTTAGTAGCCTCCTGAAGGCCTCTAAGGATACCATACCCCTCAGCAAGGTTATTGGAAAGAATACCCAAATTCTCAACAAAAGTAAAAACCAGGGAGCCATATGAAAGTCTACCAATTCCTCCCACACTGGATTTTCCAGGGTTCCCTCTAGAGGCTCCATCAGTATTGACTTTTCCAAAATCCTTAGGAGGAGGTTGCCAATTTCTAGTCCTATCCATCTTACTAATACTCACATTCCCTTTAAGTTGGTTGCCCTTAGAATATTTAATCTTCAATCTTTGCATCACTTGATCCCATATTTGGTGGGAGTTTTGGGGGTGATTAAGGAGTTGATGGACTGATTCAACTAAGTTGGCTATGGTCTTTTGCCAAATATAGTGAATATCCTTCCTATCTTGATTAAAAATTTGGTTGTTCCTTTCATTCCAAATATTCCAAAGAAGAATGGTAGAACCCATCCAAACTAACCGCCTAATAAAATGATCAACACCCTCTTGATTAGGCCAATCCCTCCAAAGCTGTTCAAAAGTAAAAAAATTGGACCATCGTAAGCCAAGTAAAGTGGCCATTCTCCTCCATAGCTCAGAGGCTAAAGTACACTCAATAAAAATATGGTTGATATTTTCTACATTCTCTTCACACATTTCACATCTAAAAGGGCCATGAAAACCACGCTTCATAAGTTGCTCACTAGTAAGCACCCTACGATGCAATAAAAGCCAATTAAAGAACCTCACCTTAGGCCAGAGCTTTTGAGCCCACAATCAAGAAAAGATGTCAGAAGAATGGTTGGGATTATTATGGCATAAGGTCAAATAACCTTGAGCAACTGAATACTCACCCTTAGTAGTGTTGTTCCATCCAAAACAATCTTTTTCATGGGACCAAGAGAGGGATCTCATATGAAGGATGCCTTGGATATCTTGTCTTTGCATTTCTAGGATTTGAATAGGCTAGTCCTCAATAGGGATCCAATATCTACCAACCTTTGAATTACCAGTATGGTACCGATAGTAATTAGCCACCTTTATCCAATTAGCTTGGTGAAGCTCCTCCATCCAAGGCCTCCAATCGGGAAACTGAGTTATCAAAGGCTTGTGACCATCCCAAGAATCTGTCCAAAAATTTGCATGTTGACCATTATGAATGATCCAAAATAATTTTTTCTTTATCAAATCCTCACCAATCTTAAGAACTGCTAAAATGGGAGAACCTTTGGTAGGAAGTTGATAGCGAACAAGGTCTTTAGGACTTTTGTTCTCAGCATATTTAGCACGAAGATTATTGGCCCAAAGAGCATTGGGGTTATGCAACATCCTCCAATATAATTTAGCAGCTAAAGATTTGTTGTTATTAATTGAAGACCGGAATCCTAACCCCCCTTCACTCTTAGGAAGACATAAAGTATCCCATTTCACCAAGGCCCATTTTCTTTTCTCCTTAGTACCACTCCAAAGGAAATGATGATTGATTTGATCCAATTCTCGAAGAACAACCTTTGGGATATTCAAAATGGAAGAAACATAAATAGGAATAGCTTGAAGGACTGATTTTACCAAGGTGATTCTACCCCCATAAGAAAGCCACTTGTTGGTCCACTTTCCAATTTTCTTCTTGACTTTGTCCAACAACCAATTCCAATATTTATTTTTCTGCCTTTGAATATTTATGGGAATACCTAAATAAGTGATTGGAAGAGAGGTCTTCTTATATCTTAATTTATCCAAGACCATGGATTCCTATCTAGAAGAGCAGTGAAAGAAAATAACTTTAGATTTGTCTTCATTGATCAACCGCCCAGTAGCCTTAGAAAAATAGCTAATGATTTGCTTAATATTAGAAGCTTCCTTAATTGTAGCTTTACCTAAAAGAGTAGAGTCATCCACAAATTGAAGATGAGAGATAGGTCTAGCTCCATGAGCAATGGTAACTCCCTCAAGGGTTTTGTTTTCCCTCTTTTTGGTTATAGTCCTACCCAAGCATTCAAAAAGAATGATGAATAAATAAGGGGATAGCGGGTCACCTTGCCTAATACCTCTGGAAGATGGGAATTACTGAGAAGGCCTGCCATTGATAAGAACTAAGTAGGAAACTGAAGAGATACATCCCATAATCCAATCCATCCAATCCTTAGAGAAACCAAATTGCCTCAAAACTTTGATAAGGAAGTGCCAATCCACTCTGTCATAAGCTTTGGATAAGTCTAACCGAATGAACATGGAAGGAGAATTTTGCATATCCATGGAATGGATGGCTTCTCGAGCAAGAACTATCTCATCTACTATTTGACGTCCTTCCACATAACCCCCTTGCTCTAGGGAAATAATCTTATGCAAAAGAGGCTTCAACCTTTCTGCCATGATTTTAGTAATGATTTTGAGAAGAACATTACATAAAGCAATAGGTCTAAAAGTTGAGATATGATCAACCTCTTGAGATTTTGGAACAAGATTAATATAAGTTTTATTGATAACCTTCAAAATTTCTTTGGCTTTCTTGGCTTCTTCCACCACCTCTAATAAATCAACATGAAGGATATCCCATAACTCTTGGTAGAACTCAATGGGAAAACCATCAGGACCTAGGGTTTTCCCTTTTTGCATTTTAAAAACTACTTGTTGAAGCTCATTGATAGTAACAAGAGTAGTCAAAATAGAGTTCTCCTCAGAAGTGATAAGAGAAGGTATTGCTTGAAGAAAATTTTGTTGTGAAGTTGAGTCAAGAGGAGTAGTAACAAAAATATTGGAAAAGTAATCAACAACAATAGAGTTCATGCCATCCCAAGTATAAACAACATCTCCAAAATATGATTTTAAGGAAGAAATAAAGTTGTGAGATCTTTGAGCTAGAAGAGATTTGTGGAAGAAATTTGTGTTTCGATCTCCTTCTTTGAGCCATTGAATTCTAGATTTTTGCTTCCATAAGATTTCTTCTCTTTTTTCCCATTCCTCTAACTGAGTTGTGAGTTTAATTTCATCTGCACTTCTCTTCTCTGTGAGGCCATCTAAATAGATTTTCTTATTCAAATTTTCAAGATGAGGAATAACTTCATGTTTTTTTTTATGAACATCCCCAAACTCTTTCTAGTTCCAAGTCTTGATTTTGGATTTAATGTATTGCAGTCTTTTGGCAAAATATAACATCTTAGTCCCATGCCTAGGTTTACCTTCCTTCCACCATTGTTGCACACGAGGTCTGAAGGAAATGTCTCTAAGACACATTAATTGAAAAAGAAAAGGAGAGAAACTCACATTGGTTTTCCACATTTCCACCATGACTTGGCCAATGATCCAAACCAACATTATTAAGAGTCTTCACTTTAGGAATGTGACCATGGATTAAGAAATTTCTAGAGAGCAAAAACTTATCCAATCTCTCCATTATATAAGCTAAGCCTTACCTTCTATTAGACCAAGTCATAAGGCCATTATCTAGTTGGATATCCACAAGATGGAGGTTTGCAATATATTTGCTCATGAGGTTAGTGCTTTTGTCCAAATTTATATTTCCCTCCTTTTCTCATCCAGAGAGAGGATGGTATTGAAATATCCTTCGATCAAGATCCAAGCTTTAGGAAAATGAGAGATAATATGAGTAATATCCTTCCATTGTCTTCTTTTTTCCTCCACAAAAGTTAGAGCATAAACAGTAATGCAGAGCATAATCTAGTTGGAATGTCTACTTTGAATAGCTATAGCCAAAAAACCCCAAATGCCAACCATATGGTGAATAACTACCTCTTTTGGGTCCCAAAGACAAGCAATGCCACCCGAAGTCCCTTGGGAACTGAGGGAAACCACTTTTCCAGCTAGCCAAATTTTACTGGCAATTAAGTCCATATCCTCCATTGACATCTTTGTTTCTTGAAGGAAAACAATATGTGGATGATTTATCTGAATCATTCTTCTAATTTCATTTTGTTTTGAAAGACTCCCTTTGAGTCCTCTAATATTCCAAGTGATGATATTAATTAATACCAGGGCTAAAAAATTTTGGAAGGGCATTAATATTACCTTCCTCTACAAGCTTTTCACCTTCCTTTACCATATGATATTGATTGGTCTTATGACCTACTTTTTGATTGAAGAACATGGACTTATACTGAGAGGGGGGGGTGAACAAGTATAAGACTTAACCAATTAATAATTTTAACTTTAGATAGCAGTGGCATCAACACAACATTAATCAAGACAGAAAGCATCACACATTGAAGACCCATTTTTAACGTGGTTCACCCAAAATGGTTGGGCTACGTCCACAAAAACTTTTCTCTAAAAGTTATCTCAAAGTTCTTTGGGAATCCTTCCCAATTACAATGTTTATGAGCCTCGGCCCAAAGGAGATACCTTCCCCTCTGCTCTGGAAATGATCCCTCGAAGATCAACTGCCTCTACCTCTTGCCAACACGTGGAACTCCTTTCCATCGAAGACCTCCTGTCCTCAATGCTTAGCCTAAGAGACCTCTGCCTTCTATGATCACGTCCACAATAGCTCAGCAACTTGTACCAAACATAATCAGTCGGTCTAGTACAAGTCTTCCTCTGTCTGTCAGATCTGTCCAACTCTTGAACAAATCAATCCTCTACATACAAGCCTTCTCAAAGACTTGCCAAACTATCCTCAGGTTCTTCTCATAGAACCAATGCACCTCTGTCCTCAAGTTCTCTGATAGAACTATCAAACTCAGCTCACAAGTCCTCTGCTAGGACCTGTCCAAATCTGCTCACAAGTCCCCACCGAAACCTATCCAAAACTGCTCACAAGTCCCCATCGGAACCTGTCCAAACCACAAGTCCCCAACCGAACTCCAAAACTCAGCAAGCTCACCAAGAAAAACTTTCTTAGTAGGAAATCACAAAGTGAATTGTTAGAGACCCAATGTGATTTGTCAAACTCATAGAAGCATAAAGAGAATTGTTAGAGACTCAATATGTTCTATACTCAAATCCCAATCTCAAAACTCAACTCAAATCAACTCAGCTCAATCTCAATCTCAAATCTGAAAACTCAACTCAATATCTGAAATGGATAGGATAGAATGTTTTCTTTCAAGAACATGAAACCCCAACAATTGCCAACTATGCAAAGAATCACATAACAATGATACTCATGTTCTTTTCACCATCAATTAGGGTTTCAACAACAATGCTCATCAAACAAGGTTTAGTCAACCAACACCATTCAACTCAACATCAACCTTGAAGCATTCAACCAATCATCACAAGAAAAGGAAACAAGTAGAAATCCTTTTCCCTCCAAAGATATTTGAACAAAACAGCCACCAACACAATATCACCAAATGCAAAGAATAACTTGCTCAAATCAACTCAATGGAGTAAGCCCAATATCATGAATCAAGTAAAGCAATAACTTGATCAAACAACCTCTATGGAAGCAACTCAACCATCAAACTCAAAACAGCCAACCAAGGGTTCCACCAACTCAATGCAAGTAGCTAGACTCACAAATATAAACCCTAGTGCACAAAGCTTCCACTATCTCAAACCAAAAATTATGCATTCACCAAAAACTCTCCTTAAGGATAACAATGCATAAGTAGTCTTCAACAAACCAGAAAATAGGATTTACACCTAGCCAAAGGATACCTAGTAGAATACCTTTTCACTCCAACCTTATTTCAGAAAACATACACCAATCATACTCATAAGAAGAATGTGCCCATACCTTATTGGAGTAGAAGATAATTGAACCTTCAAGCTGTCACCACACACAACTCTCAAACTTATAAATCGTTGTCCAAGAAACTCTGAATTTCATGGCATAAAGACGTTTTAATAAAAACGTGTGTTACTCTAGCAAAGCACCCCCACGAGACTCGAAACGGTGACCTCCGCCAATGCAGCACCCAATAGCAGCCTTCGCTGCCACTAGCCCATACGGGCTACGAAGTTCACAAGTGAACTTCCCTCCACTTCACCCTCAAAAAAACTCTCGAAGACTTTTCAACCGCACGTGCTTCTAAGTCTTCCTTCGATCACAACGAATACAGAGCACAAACACCGCAAATTGCATTCGAGGAATTTCGAATTAATTAGCCTTCCAACCTTAGGAGTTGGAGAATAAATAGTCTCTTCGAAGACACCTTGACGTCGACGAAAATAAAGACCATTTCGAAATTAATCAAAAGTCTTTTCAAAAAGGGTTTAAAAACCCTTAAATAATTTTAATAAATTAAGAATAAAAAAGGTTTAAAAACCTTTAAGTATTTTTAATAAATTAAAAATAATTTCTCCCTTAATTAATTAAATAATTAATTAATTAAAACCTTGAAGGGTTTTAAATAATAATTAAATAAATAATAAAGAGAACCTCCATTGGTTTTAATAAAAACCATTTAACTTGGTTTTAATGAAAACCCTTGCCAATGGAATCTCTCCGGATTCTCTTAAAAATATTCTCTTGGAATCTTCCACCTTTGAAGCCAACACATCCTCTTAACATTAATGCCATTTCCTTTTGACATCAATGACAACTCATAGACAAGAAGCTAGGATCTCAAACCCAAAATTGCCAACAATCTCCCCCTTTGTCATTGATGGCAAACCATGCTTCTCAACAACACAGAAACTCAACATAAACAACTCCCCCTGTCTTGAGGCTTTCCTCTTCACTTTGAAGCTCTCCCCTTACTCATATCTCTCCCCCTTTGTCATCAATGGCAAAGGGTCACCTTTGGGGCTCGGGACTAAGAATGAGCCTCTTAGCTTAGTCCCTCCCCCACCTCCTGATGAGGTGATTAATTCTGGGGTGGGAGTACAACTCCCAATTTCTCCCTTAGATACTCAAACGTATCTCTTGGAAGAGGTTTGGTGAAGATATCTGCAATCTGCTCTTTAGTAGACACATACTCTACCTTGACCTGCTTGTCTTGCACTTTCTCCCTTAGAAAGTGATACTTGATGGAAATATGCTTTGTCCTTGAGTGCATTACCGGATTTTTGGAAATACTTATGGCACTTGTATTATCACAAAGTATGGAGATGGGTTGTTCATGCTTGACTTTGAAATCCTCCAAGGTGGTTTTCATCCATAAAACCTGTGTACACCCAACCATTGCTGCTATGTATTCAGCCTCTGCTGTAGATAAGGAAACTGAAGGTTGTTTCTTACTTAGCCAAGAAACCAAACTCTTTCCCAGAAAGAATGCTCCACCACTAGTGCTTTTCCTATCATCAATATTGCCTGCCCAATCTGCATCTGTATAAGTTGTGAGGGTGAAATCATCACCTTTGGGATACCAAAGCCCAAAGTCCATAGTGCCCTTCAGATATCTGAATATCCTCTTAACTGCTATAACATGAGAATCTTTTGGAGCTGCCTAAAATCTTGCTACTAACCCAACTGCCTGCATGATATCTGGTCTGGTAGCTGTAATATATAATAAACTGCCAATCATAGATCTGTACAACCTCTGATCTGCCATTGGAGATTCATCATCTTTACTCATCTTGCACCCTGTAATCATTGGAGTACACACTGGTTTGTTGTCCATCATCCCAAATTTCTTCAACATTTCTTTGATATACTTTCCTTGAGAGATAAATATACCATCCTTTGATTGAGCAATCTGAAGACCTAAAAAGAATGACGACTCTCCAATCATAGACATCTCAAATTCCTTCGCATGGTGTTAGCAAAAACTTTGCACATCTGAGTATTATTTCCCCCAAAAATAATATCATCAACATAGACAACCATAATCAACATATCATCATTTTCATTCTTAATATACAAATTGCTATCTGCCACGCCTTTCCTGAAGCCTTGCTCATGAAGATACCTGTCAAGTCTTGAGTACCAAGCCCTAGGTGCTTGCTTTAACCCATACAAGGCCTTTTTCAGTTTACACACATAGTCTGACTGCTTCGAGAGAGACACTCCTTCTGGCTGTTCTATGTAGACTTCTTCTACCAACACCCCATTTAGAAAAGCTGACTTTACATCCATTTGATATACCTTGAATGATTTGAAGCTTGAAAGGGCCAAAAATATTCTGATAGCTTCAAGACGAGCAACAGGAGCAAACGTCTCTTCGAAATCAACACCTTCTACTTGAGCATAACCTTTGCAGACTAACCTAGCTTTGTTTCTGACAATATTTCCATCCTCATTGAGTTTATTTTTGAATATCCATTTTGTGCCAATGACATTCTTGTCCTTAGGTCTTGGAACCAATTCCCAAGTTTCACTTTTCTCTATTTGATTTAGCTCTTCATCCATTGCTTTTACCCAAAACTTATCTCCACATGCTTCACTGAAATCTTTTGGCTCAATCTGAGATAATAATGAAACATTTGTAGAATCATGTGAAGGAATGACTCTTCTTCTTGTTTGCCCGCTATTTGGATCACCAATGATCAAATCTTTGGGATGATGTTTCTGAACATATCGTGAAGGAGTTTTGGGAAGCAGTTGTTGTCTTTCCTCTTCTTCATCTGAAACCTCTCTGAATTCTTCTTGACAAATTTCATCACCGAGTTCCTTGACTGGTTCTCTTATCCTCGTATTTTCATCAACTGTTACATTTATGCTCTCTACAACTGTATGAGTTCTTTTGTTGAAGCATCTGTAGGCCTTGCTTCTGCTGGAATATCCAAGAAAGATTCCCTCATCACACCTAGGATCAAACTTACCCAAATTCTGATCTTCCCTTCTGATGAAGCACTTACTCCCAAACACTTTGAAGTATTTTACTGTAGCTGGTCTTCCTTTCCACAACTCATAAGGAGTTTTATGATGATTGACTCTAAGTTGGGCCCTGGTGATAATGTAGACTGTCGTATCGATTGCCTCTTTCCAAAAACCATCTGAAAGTTTTGACTCATTTAACATAGCTCTAGCCATATTTTCAATAGTTCTATTTTTCCTTTCAACTACTCCATTTTGTTGAGGAGTTCTTGCTGCTGAATATTCTCTTTTGATTCCTTGTTGCTCACAGTATTCCACAAATTCATTTGAAGTGAACTCTCCTCCTCTATCTGATCTTAAGCATTTGATTCTCTTGTCAGTCTCATTTTCAATCATTTCTTTGAAAGCTTTAAATTTTTCAAAAGCTTCAGATTTTTCTTTGAGAAAAGTAACCCAAGTCATTCTAGAATAATCATCTATAAACAACATGAAGTAGCTTTCTCCCTGAATGCTCTGAGTTCCGGTAGGGCCACATAAATCAGTATGAATAAGATCCAATGGTTTTGAAGAAGTATACCCTTTTGATTTGAAACTGGTTCTGGTCTGTTTTCCATGTTGACAAGGACCGCAAATGATGTTATGGGGCCTTTTTATTTTGGGCAAGTCTCTAACTGCTTCCTTGTTACTAATATTGACAAGATTATCAAAGCTCAAATGCCCCAATATTTTATGCCATAACCAACTCTCATCTTCTTGAGTTAGAAAACACTTTTCCTTTTTTATCTCACTTAGCATGTAAAGATTGTTTGGAGTCCTTGTAGCACTAGCAATGAGTTTTCCATTTTTTTCTTTACTTATCTCACATCTATCTGAAAAGAAAGATACTATGTGCCCTTGATCACAAAGTTGACTCACACTTAGAAGATTATGTCTTAGGCCTTCTACATAAAGCACATTTTCTATTTTGGATTTCCCATCCAAACTAAGAGTCCCTTTACCACAGATTTTAGCTGACTTGTTATCTCCAAAACTGACTGTTCCTCTGTTTGTTTCTTTTAAGACCAAAAACTTTTCCTTTTCACCAGTCATATGTTTTGAACAACCACTATCAAGATACCATTTTTCTACTTTGTCTTGAGCATGAAAAGCAGTTTGAACTATCATTGACTTAGATTTGATCTCATTTCTCTTTTTAGTGAACTCAAGGCTAGATCTATCCAAACTGCACATCCTTGCTATATGCCCAAAATTCTTGCACTTGTAACACATGACATTTTTATTCATAAGAGGTGCAAAAGAGTTAACATTTTCCTTACTATGGCTATTCAAAGACTTATTGCAATGCATAGCTTTGTGACCAAATTTCTTGCAGGAAAAACAATAGCCATGGAAAGTATTATGTAACCTGTTTTGATGCCTTGGATGATTGTTCTTCTTGTGACCAACTGGAATCCACCGCTCTTCAGGATGAAGATTGATCTTGCTCGAAGACCCTATTTCATGAATGGTGATACAATCCTTCTTTTGCTTTTCACACGGAGTATTCTGTCTGAGAGCCAATTGTTCCAACTTCACTCTAAGAGACATAACCTCTTCTTCTAGTTTCTCGCAATCAGCTTCCTTTCCTTTGAGAGCCTCTATCAGAACCTGTTCAACCTTCTTCCCTTCTTCAGCTAGAATTTTGAAGTCTATAACACTTTGAGACAATTCCGATCTTGCTATCTCTTCTTCTCGACATTGATGCTTGAGAACAGAATTCTCTTCCCTGAATTTCTCAAGCTTTCTTAAAGCCAAGAAGAATTCACCTTTGAGATCGAACTCAACCTCTTCATCTCTTTCTAAATCTGTATGTTCCTCTGATAGATCCTTCTCCAAGCTATTAGGCTCTTTCTGGAGAGACCGACTCTGATACCAATTGAAGAACATGGACTTATACTGAGAGGGGGGGGTGAATAGTATAAGACTTAACCAATTAATAATTTTAACTTTAGATAGCAGTGGCATCAACACAACATTAATCAAGACAGAAAGCATCACACATTGAAGACCCATTTTTAACGTGGTTCACCCAAAATGGTTGGGCTACATCCACAAAAACTTTTCTCTAAAAGTTATCTCAAAGTTCTTTGGGAATCCTTCCCAATTACAATGTTTATGAGCCTCGGCCCAAAGGAGATACCTTCCCCTCTACTCTGGAAATGATCCCTCAGAAGATCAACTGCCTCTACCTCTTGCCAGCACGTGGAACTCCTTTCCACCGAAGACCTCCTGTCCTCAATGCTTAGCCTAAGAGACCTCTGCCTTCTATGATCACGTCCATAATAGCTCAACAACCTGTACCAAACATAGTCGATCGGTCTAGTACAAGTCTTCCTCTGTCTGTCAGATCTATCCAACTCTTGAACAAATCAATCCTCTGCATACAAGCCTTCTCAAAGACTTGCCAAATCTGTCCTCAGGTTCTTCTCATAGAACCAATGCACCTCTGTCCTCAAGTTCTCTGATAGAACTATCAAACTCAGCTCACAAGTCCTCTCCTAGGACCTGTCCAAATCTGCTCACAAGTCCCCATCGAAACCTGTCCAAAACCACAAGTCCCCACTCGAACCTGTCCAAAAACTCAGCAAGCTCACCAAGAAAAACTTTCTTAGTAGGAAATCACAAAGTGAATTGTTAGAGACCCAATGTGATTTGTCAAACTCATAGAAGCATAAAGAGAATTGTTAGAGACTCAATATGTTCTATACTCAAATCCCAATCTCAAAACTCAACTCAAATCAACTCAGCTCAATCTCAATCTCAAATCTGAAAACTCAACTCAATATCTGAAATGGATAGGATAGAATGTTTTCTTTCAAGAACATGAAACCCCAACAATTGCCAACTATGCAAAGAATCACATAACAATGATACTCATGTTCTTTTCACCATCAATTAGGGTTTCAACAACAATGCTCATCAAACAAGGTTTAGTCAACCAACACCATTCAACTCAACATCAACCTTGAAGCATTCAACCAATCATCACAAGAAAAGGAAACAAGTAGAAATCCTTTTCCCTCCAAAGATATTTGAACAAAATAGCCACCAACACAATATCACCAAATGCAAAGAATAACTTGCTCAAATCAACTCAATGGAGTAAGCCCAATATCATGAATCAAGTAAAGCAATAACTTGATCAAACAACCTCTATGGAAGCAACTCAACCATCAAACTCAAAACAGCCAACCAAGGGTTCCACCAACTCAATGCAAGTAGCTAGACTCACAAATATAAACCCTAGTGCACAAAGCTTCCACTATCTCAAACCAAAAATTATGCATTCACCAAAAACTCTCCTTAAGGATAACAATGCATAAGTAGTCTTCAACAAACCAGAAAATAGGATTTACACCTAGCCAAAGGATACCTAGTAGAATACCTTTTCACTCCAACCTTATTTTAGAAAACATACACCAATCATACTCATAAGAAGAATGTGCCCATACCTTATTGGAGTAGAAGATAATTGAACCTTCAAGTTGTCACCACACACAACTCTCAAACTTATAAATCGTTGTCCAAGAAACTCCGAATTTCGTGGCATAAAGACGTTTTAATAAAAACGTGTGTTACTCTAGCAAAGCACCCCCAGAGACTCGAAACGATGACCTCCGCCAATGCAATGCCCAACAGTAGCCTTCGTTGCCACTAGCCCACAGTGGCTACGAAGTTCACAAGTGAACTTCCCTCCACTTCACCCTCGCAAAAACTCTCGAAGACTTTTCAACCGCACGTGCTTCTAAGTCTTCCTTCGATCGCAGCGAATATAGAGCACAAACACCGCAAATTGCATTTGGGAATTTTGAAATTAATTAGCCTTCCAACCTTAGGAGTTGGAGAATAAATAGTCTCTTCGAAGACACCTTGACGTCGGCGAAAATAAAGACCATTTCGAAATTAATCAAAAGTCTTTTCAAAAAGGGTTTAAAAACCCTTAAATAATTTTAATAAATTAAGAATAAAAAAAGGTTTAAAAACCTTTAAGTATTTTTAATAAATTAAAAATAATTTCTCCCTTAATTAATTAAATAATTAATTAATTAAAACCTTGAAGGGTTTTAAATAATAATTAAATAAATAATAAAGAGAACCTCCATTGGTTTTAATAAAAACCATTTAACTTGGTTTTAATAAAAACGTTTGGTTTTAATGAAAAACCCTTGCCAATGGAATCTCTCCGGATTCTCTTAAAAATATTCTCTTGGAATCTTCCACCTTTGAAGCCAACACATCCTCTTAACATTAATGCCATTTCCTTTTGACATCAATGACAACTCATAGACAAGAAGCTAGGATCTCAAACCCAAAATTGCCAACAATCTCCCCCTTTGTCATTGATGGCAAACCATGCTTCTCAACAACACAAAAACTCAACATAAATAACTCCCCCTATCTTGAGGCTTTCCTCTTCACTTTGAAGCTCTCCCCCTTACTCATATCTCTCCCCCTTTGTCATCAATGGCAAAGGGTCACCTTTGGGGCTCGGGACTAAGAATGAGCCTCTTAGCTTAGTCCCTCCCCCACCTCCTGATGAGGTGATTAATTCTGGGGTGGGAGTACAACTCCCAATTTCTCCCTTAGATACTCAAACGTATCTCTTGGAAGAGGTTTGGTGAAGATATCTGCAATCTGCTCTTTAGTAGACACATACTCTACCTTGACCTGCTTGTCTTGCACTTTCTCCCTTAGAAAGTGATACTTGATGGAAATATGCTTTGTCCTTGAGTGCATTACCGGATTTTTGGAAATACTTATGGCACTTGTATTATCACAAAGTATGGAGATGGGTTGTTCATGCTTGACTTTGAAATCCTCCAAGGTGGTTTTCATCCATAAAACCTGTGTACACCAAGCCACTGTTGCTATGTATTCAGCCTCTCGTTGTAGATAAGGAAACCGAAGGTTGTTTCTTACTTAGCCAAGAAACCAAACTCTTTCCTAGAAAGAATGCTCCACCACTAGTGCTTTTCCTGTCATCAATACTGCTTGCCCAATCTGCATCTGTATAAGCTGTGAGGGTGAAATCATCACCTTTGGGATACCAAAGCCCAAAGTCCATAGTGCCCTTCAGATATCTGAATATCCTCTTAACTGCTATAACATGAGAATCTTTTGGAGCTGCCTGAAATCTTGCTACTAACCCAACTGCCTGCATGATATCTGGTCTGGTAGCTGTAATATATAATAAACTGCCAATCATAGATCTGTACAACCTCTGATCTGCCACTGGAGATTCATCATCTTTACTCATCTTGCACCCTGTAATCGTTGGAGTACACACTTGGTTTGCTGTCCATCATCCCAAATTTCTTCAACATTTCTTTGATATACTTTCCTTGAGAGAGAAATATACCATCCTTTGATTGAGCAATCTGAAGACCTAAAAAGAATGACAGCTCTCCAATCATAGACATCTCAAATTCCTTCTGCATGGTGTTAGCAAAAACTTTGCACATCAGAGTATTATTTCCCCCAAAAATAATATCATCAACATAGACAACCATAATCAACATATCATCATTTTCATTCTTAATATACAAATTGCTATCTGCCACGCCTTTCCTGAAGCCTTGCTCATGAAGATACCTGTCAAGTCTTGAGTACCAAGCCCTAGGTGCTTGCTTTAACCCATACAAGGCCTTTTTTAGTTTACACACATAGTCTGACTGTTCTGAGAGAGACACTCCTTCTGGCTGTTCTATGTAGACTTCTTCTACCAACACCCCATTTAGAAAAGCTGACTTTACATCCATTTGATATACCTTGAATGATTTGAAGCTTGAAAGGGCCAAAAATATTCTGATAGCTTCAAGACGAGCAACAAGAGCAAACGTCTCTTCGAAATCAACACCTTCTACTTGAGCATAACCTTTGCAGACTAACCTAGCTTTGTTTTCGACAATCTTTCCATCCTCATTGAGTTTATTTCTGAATATCCATTTTGTGCCAATGACATTCTTGTCCTTAGGTCTTGGAACCAATTCCCAAGTTTCACTTTTCTCTATTTGATTTAGCTCTTCATCCATTGCTTTTACCCAAAACTTATCTGCACATGCTTCACTGAAATATTTTGGCTCAATCTGAGATAATAATGAAACATTTGTAGAATCATGTGAAGGAATGACTCTTCTTCTTGTTTGCCTGCTATTTGGATCACCAATGATCAAATATTTGGGATGATGTTTCTGAACATATCGTGAAGGAGTTTTGGGAAGCAGTTGTTGTCTTTCCTCTTCTTCATCTGAAACCTCTCTGAATTCTTCTTGACAAATTTCATCATTGAGTTCCTTGACTGGTTCTCTTATCCCTGTCTTTTCATCAACTGTTACATTTATGCTCTCTACAACTGTATGAGTTCTTTTGTTGAAGCATCTGTAGGCCTTGCTTCTACTGGAATATCCAAGAAAGATTCCCTCATCACACCTAGGATCAAACTTACCCAAATTCTGATCTTCCCTTCCGATGAAGCACTTACTCCCAAACACTTTGAAGTATTTTACTGTAGCTGGTCTTCCTTTCCACAACTCATAAGGAGTTTTATGATGATTGACTCTAAGTTGGGCCCTGGTGATAATGTAGACTATCGTACTGACTGCCTCTTTCCAAAAACCATCTGAAAGTTTTGACTCATTTAACATAGCTCTAGCCATATTTTCAATAGTTCTATTTTTCCTTTCAACTACTCCATTTTGTTGAGGAGTTCTTGCTGCTGAATATTCTCTTTTGATTCCTTGTTGCTCATAGTATTCCACAAATTCATTTGAAGTGAACTCTCCTCCTCTATCTGATCTTAAGCATTTGATTCTCTTGTCAGTCTCATTTTCAATCATTTCTTTGAAAGCTTTAAATTTTTCAAAAGCTTCAGATTTTTCTTTGAGAAAAGTAACCCAAGTCATTCTAGAATAATCATCTATAAACATCATGAAGTAGCTTTCTCCCTGAATGCTCTGAGTTCTGGTAGGGCCACATAAATCAGTATGAATAAGATCCAATGGTTTTGAAGAAGTATACCCTTTTGATTTGAAACTGGTTCTGGTCTGTTTTCCATGTTGACAAGGACCGCAAATGATGTTATGGGGCCTTTTTATTTTGGGCAAGTCTCTAATAGCTTCCTTGTTACTAATATTGACAAGATTATCAAAGCTCAAATGCCCCAATATTTTATGCCATAACCAACTCTCATCTTCTTGAGTTAGAAAACACTTTTCCTTTTTTATCTCACTTAGCATGTAAAGATTGTTTGGAGTCCTTGTAGCACTAGCAATGAGTTTTCCATTTTTTTCTTTACTTATCTCACATCTATCTGAAAAGAAAGATACTATGTGCCCTTGATCACAAAGTTGACTCACACTTAGAAGATTATGTCTTAGGCCTTCTACATAAAGCACATTTTCTGTTTTGGATTTCCCATCCAAACTAAGAGTCCCTTTACCACAGATTTTAGCTGACTCTGTTATCTCCAAAACTCGATCGTTCCTCTGTTTGTTTCTTTTAAGACCAAAAACTTTTCCTTTTCACCAGTCATATGTTTTGAACAACCACTATCAAGATACCATTTTTCTACTTTGTCTTGAGCATGAAAAGTAGTTTGAACTATCATTGACTTAGATTTGATCTCATTTCTCTTTTTAGTGAACTCAAGGCTAGATCTATCCAAACTGCACATCCTTGCTATATGCCCAAAATTCTTGCACTTGTAACACATGACATTTTTATTCATAAGAGGTGCAAAAGAGTTAACATTTTCCTTACTATGGCTATTCAAAGACTTATTGCAATGCATAGCTTTGTGACCAAATTTCTTGTAGGAAAAACAATAGCCATGGAAAGTATTATGTAACCTATTTTTATGCCTTGGATGATTGTTCTTCTTGTGACCAACTGGAATCCACCGCTCTTCAGGATGAAGATTGATCTTGCTTGAAGACCCTATTTCATGAATGGTGATACAATCCTTCTTTTGCTTTTCACATGGAGTATTCTATCCGAGAGCCAACTGTTCCAACTTCACTCTAAGAGACATAACCTCTTCTTCTAGTTTCTCGCAATCAGCTTCCTTTCCTTTGAGAGCCTCTGTCCGAACCTGTTCAACCTTCTTCCCTTCTTCAGCTAGAATTTTGAAGTCTATAACACTTTGAGACAATTCTGATCTTGCTATCTCTTCTTCCCGACATTGATGCTTGAGAACATAATTCTCTTCCCTGAATTTCTCAAGCTTTCTTAAAGCCAAGAAGAATTCACCTTTGAGATCGAACTCAACCTCTTCATCTCTTTCTGAATCTGTATGTTCCTCTGATAGATCCTTCTCCAAGCTGTTAGGCTCTTTCTGGAGAGACCAGCTCTGATACCAATTGAAGAACATGGACTTATACTGAGAGGGGGGGGTGAATAGTATAAGACTTAACCAATTAATAATTTTAACTTTAGATAGCAATGGCATCAACACAACATTAATCAAGACAGAAAGCATCACACATTGAAGACCCATTTTTAACGTGGTTCACCCAAAATGGTTGGGCTACGTCCACAAAAACTTTTCTCTAAAAGTTATCTCAAAGTTCTTTGGGAATCCTTCCCAATTACAATGTTTATGAGCCTCGGCCCAAAGGAGATACCTTCCCCTCTGCTCTGGAAATGATCCCTCAGAAGATCAACTGCCTCTACCTCTTGCCAGCATGTGGAACTCCTTTCCATCGAAGACCTCCTGTCCTCAATGCTTAGCCTAAGAGACCTCTGCCTTCTATGATCACGTCCACAATAACTCAACAACCTGTACCAAACATAGTCAATCGGTCTAGTACAAGTCTTCCTCTATCTGTCAGGATCTGTCCAACTCTTGAACAAATCAATCCTCTGCATACAAGCCTTCTCAAAGACTTGCCAAATCTATCCTCAGGTTCTTCTCATAGAACCAATGCACCTCTGTCCTCAAGTTCTCTGATAGAACTATCAAACTCAGCTCACAAGTCCTCTCGCTAGGACCTGTCCAAATCTGCTCACAAGTCCCCATCGGAACCTGTCCAAAACTCTCACAAGTCCCAAGTCCAAACTCAAGTCCCAAGTCCAAAACTCACAAGTCCCCAGAACTGTCAAAAATCAGCAAGCTCACCAAGAAAAACTTTCTTAGTAGGAAATCACAAAGTGAATTGTTAGAGACCCAATGTGATTTTTCAAACTCATAGAAGCATAAAGAGAATTGTTAGAGACTCAATATGTTCTATACTCAAATCCCAATCTCAAAACTCAACTCAAATCAACTCAGCTCAATCTCAATCTCAAATCTGAAAACTCAACTCAATATCTGAAATGGATAGGATAGAATGTTTTCTTTCAAGAACATGAAACCCCAACAATTGCCAACTATGCAAAGAATCACATAACAATGATACTCATGTTCTTTTCACCATCAATTAGGGTTTCAACAACAATGCTCATCAAACAAGGTTTAGTCAACCAACACCATTCAACTCAACATCAACCTTGAAGCATTCAACCAATCATCACAAGAAAAGGAAACAAGTAGAAATCCTTTTCCCTCCAAAGATATTTGAACAAAATAGACACCAACACAATATCACCAAATGCAAAGAATAACTTGCTCAAATCAACTCAATGGAGTAAGCCCAATATCATGAATCAAGTAAAGCAATAACTTGATCAAACAACCTCTATGGAAGCAACTCAACCATCAAACTCAAAACAGCCAACCAAGGGTTCCACCAACTCAATGCAAGTAGCTAGACTCACAAATATAAACCCTAGTGCACAAAGCTTCCACTATCTCAAACCAAAAATTATGCATTCACCAAAAACTCTCCTTAAGGATAACAATGCATAAGTAGTCTTCAACAAACCAGAAAATAGGATTTACACCTAGCCAAAGGATACCTAGTAGAATACCTTTTCACTCCAACCTTATTTTAGAAAACATACACCAATCATACTCATAAGAAGAATGTGCCCATACCTTATTGGAGTAGAAGATAATTGAACCTTCAAGTTGTCACCACACACAACTCTCAAACTTCCCAAACCCCCCCCCCCCTTAAAAAAAACCCTTAAAAAACAAAATCAAATTAATCACACCTATAAATCGTTGTCCAAGAAACTCCGAATTTCTTGGCATAAAGACGTTTTAATAAAAACGTGTGTTACTCTAGCAAAGCACCCCCACGAGACTCGAAACGATGACCTCCGCCAATGCAACACCCAATAGCAGCCTTCACTGCCACTAGCCCACGCGGGCTACGAAGTTCACAAGTGAACTTCCCTCCACTTCACCCTCAAAAAACTCCTGAAGACTTTTCAACCGCACGTGCTTCTAAGTCTTCCTTCGATCGCAGCGAATACAGAGCACAAACACCGCAAATTGCATTCGGGGAATTTCGAATTAATTAGCCTTCCAACCTTAGGAGTTGGAGAATAAATAGTCTCTTCGAAGACACCTTGACGTCGACGAAAATAAAGACCATTTCGAAATTAATCAAAAGTCTTTTCAAAAAGGGTTTAAAAACCCTTAAATAATTTTAATAAATTAAGAATAAAAAAAGGTTTAAAAACTTTAAGTATTTTTAATAAATTAAAAATAATTTCTCCCTTAATTAATTAAATAATTAATTAATTAAAACCTTGAAGGGTTTTAAATAATAATTAAATAAATAATAAAGAGAACCTCCATTGGTTTTAATAAAAACCCTATCTAACTTGGTTTTAATAAAAACCGGTTTGGTTTTAATGAAAAACCCTTGCCAATGGAATCTCTCCGGATTCTCTTAAAAATATTCTCTTGGAATCTTCCACCTTTGAAGCCAACACATCCTCTTAACATTAATGCCATTTCCTTTTGACATCAATGACAACTCATAGACAAGAAGCTAGGATCTCAAACCCAAAATTGCCAACAATCTCCCCCTTTGTCATTGATGGCAAACCATGCTTCTCAACAACAAAAACTCAACATAAATAACTCCCCCTGTCTTGAGGCTCTCCCCCTTACTCAAATCTCTCCCCCTTTGTCATCAATGGCAAAGGGTCACCTTTGGGGCTCGGGACTAAGAATGAGCCTCTTAGCTTAGTCCCTCCCCCACCTCCCGATGAGGTGATTAATTTTGGGGTGGGAGTACAACTCCCAATTTCTCCCTTAGATACTCAAACGTATCTCTTGGAAGAGGTTTGGTGAAGATATCTGCAATCTGCTCTTTAGTAGACACATACTCTACCTTGACCTGCTTGTCTTGCACTTTCTCCCTTAGAAAGTGATACTTGATGGAAATATGCTTTGTCCTTGAGTGCATTACCGGATTTTTGGAAATACTTATGGCACTTGTATTATCACAAAGTATGGAGATGGGTTGTTCATGCTTGACTTTGAAATCCTCCAAGGTGGTTTTCATCCATAAAACCTATGTACACCCAGCCACTGCTGCTATGTATTCAGCCTCTGCTGTAGATAAGGAAACTGAAGGTTGTTTCTTACTTAGCCAAGAAACCAAACTCTTTCCCAGAAAGAATGCTCCACCACTAGTGCTTTTCTTGTCATCAATACTGCCTGCCCAATCTGCATCTGTATAAGCTGTGAGGGTGAAATCATCACCTTTGGGATACCAAAGCCCAAAGTCCATAGTGCCCTTCAGATATCTGAATATCCTCTTAACTGCTATAACATGAGAATCTTTAGGAGCTGCCTAAAATCTTGCTACTAACCCAATCGCCTGCATGATATCTAGTCTGGTAGTCGTAACATATAATAAACTGCCAATCATAGATCTGTACAACCTCTGATCTACTACTGGAGATTCATCATCTTTACTCATCTTGCACCCTGTAATCATTGGAGTACACACTGGTTTGCTGTCCATCATCCCAAATTTCTTCAACATTTCTTTGATATACTTTCCTTGAGAGAGAAATATACCATCCTTTGATTGAGCAATCTGAAGACCTAAAAAGAATGACAACTCTCCAATCATAGACATCTCAAATTCCTTCTGCATGGTGTTAGCAAAAACTTTGCACATCTGAGTATTATTTCCCCCAAAAATAATATCATCAACATAGACAACCATAATCAACATATCATCACCTTCATCCTTAATATACAAATTGCTATCCGCCACACCTTTCCTGAAACCTTGCTCATGAAGATACCTGTCAAGTCTTGAGTACCAAGCCCTAGGTGCTTGCTTTAACCCATACAAGGCCTTTTTTAGTTTGCACACATAGTCTGACTGTTCTGAGAGAGACACTCCTTCTTGCTGTTCTATGTAGACTTCTTCTTCCAACACCCCATTTAGAAAAGCTGACTTTACATCCATTTGATATACCTTGAATGATTTGAAGCTTGAAAGGGCCAAAAACATTCCGATAGCTTCAAGACGAGCAACAGGAGCAAACGTCTCTTCGAAATCAACACCTTCTACTTGAGCATAACCTTTGCAGACTAACCTAGCTTTGTTTCTGACAATCTTTCCAACCTCATTGAGTTTATTTCTGAATATCCATTTTGTGCCAATGACATTCTTGTCCTTAGGTCTTGGAACCAATTCCCAAGTTTCACTTTTCTCTATTTGATTTAGCTCTTCATCCATTGCTTTTACCCAAAACTTATCTGCACATGCTTCATTGAAATCTTTTGGCTCAATCTGAGATAATAATGAAATATTTGTAGAATCATGTGAGGGAATGACTCTTCTTCTTGTTTGCCCGCTATTTGGATCACCAATGATCAAATATTTGGGATGATGTTTCTGAACATATCGTGAAGGAGTTTTGGGAAGCAGTTGTTGACTTTCCTCTTCTTCATCTGAAACCTCTCTGAATTCTTCTTGACAAATTTCATCATTGAGTTCCTTGACTGGTTCTCTTATCCCTGTCTTTTCATCAACTATTACATTTATGCTCTCTACAACTGTATGGGTTCTTTTGTTGAAGCATCTGTAGGCCTTGCTTCTGCTAGAATATCCAAGAAAGATTCTGGTAGGGTACCTAGGAATAGATATTTGGGGATATATTATTATATATTATAAGGGTTGGCATGGGCCACACATAACACAAGGTTGATTGTATTATAATATTATATTATATTTTAATATAATATGATATTAGTAGTAGGCTCTCCAAAGTAGAATAAGAATATGGATATATAAAGAAGAGATATTTGTCATTGTAAGGATATTCATATCATTGAAGAAGAATCTTATGTAATCGTCGTGCCCACAAAGTGGCCTCTCATCTTGAGAGATCTTGTGGAGTTATTCCTTCCTTAAGGATTATTATTGGTGTTGCCCTACCTTAAGGGTATTATCTATCTCTCTCTCATTTGTGGATTGTTATTGTGGATAATGTATTATAGATTAATGATTTGATATTTTTGCATATTGGTGAATGGTTCATGTTTAATAATAAAAGTTATGCAACAAGTGGTATCAGAGCAACGATTTTGGCAAAGTGGGGATTTTTGTGTGAAACCCTAGAATTAGGGCAAATTTTTTTTTGGAAAAACATCTCATCTTTTAGGAGCCATATCTATGCGCAAGTTTATCCGATTCAGGCGATTCTTGGATCAGATTGTGCAGAATTTGAAGAGATTTAAAATGAGTGGTCATATGAAGGAATCTGATTAGTATTGAGGGAGATACGACCTTTTGAAGTTAGTCATCCGAAATAAGGATAGTGACGAATTTTGCAGATTTTTTTTGGAAAAACGTCTCATCTTTCAGAAGCCATATCTTTGCGACAGCTAATCTGATTGAGGCGATTCTTGGATGAGATTGTGCAGAATTTGAAGAGATTTAAAATGAGTGGTCATATGAAGGAATCTGAGCAGTATTGAGGGAGATACTACCTATTGAATTCAGCTATCTGGAACAAGGAAGGTGACGAATTTTCAAGTCGCGAATTTTTCAAAAGACAATTTGTTTAGTTCGGGTAAGCAAATCAGTTGCACTTTATTTTGTTTGGAAGAAAAATTGCAGATGTAGTTGACTTTGGGATTTTTAGCTTCAACTTGGTGGGAAGATATTTTTTTTCCATAAAACCCTAGTTTGCATTAGGGCATGATATTTATTATCAAAAAACCCTAGTTGCATTAGGGCATGAACAATGGAAATCCAACGTTTTTTTGAAGAAGATGATATTGATGCTCGAGAATGGTGGAAAAATTTTAGATCTCGATGTTGTAATGTCTCATGGGGGAAATCCTTGCTTGGTATATGTCTTCAAGGGGAAGCTTTGTTTTGGTTGGATAAGTTTCGTAAAGAAAGGAATAATGAATACACTTGGGATGAAATAGAGCATGCATTCTTGAGTAAATGGGACCCATATTATGTAGATCACCTAAGGGATTTGATCGACGACTATGAAAAAGAAATAAAATTACTCAATATGAAAGAGGAAAAGTTCAAGGAAGATAAAAAATATGTCAGTATGCAGACAGAGGAAACCATACCTGTGGTGGAAGATAAATTAGAAAATGGACAAAGGAATTTGTTTAAATCTAAAAAGTCTATTTTGCAGGTTCATGGAAGCATTCAAAAGGAACAGGTTATTATTTCCATTGAATTTGGTAGCAGATATAATTTTATTAATATTGCTTTGGCTAAGAATTTGCAAGTTCAAGCAACAAAAATTAAGGACATACAGCTAGAGGGTGAGAATGTTCGGATTTTTAAAGATTTGAAGATCACCATGGATAAATATGTTTTACATTCAGATTTCTATGCTATTGAGATGGATGATGAGGATATTGTTCTTGGTTATCCTTGGTTAGATTCTTTGGGTACTGTTAACATTAATGTGCAAAAGAAGTTTATGAAGTTATGGTACAAAAAAAAGAAGATAACATTGCAGGATATGTCTCAACTTGAGGAGCAAGGATACAAGGAAAATGAAGAAGCGGTTGTATAAGAACAAATTGAAGAACATGAAATAGAATCCAAGAAGGCAATAGTAGCAATAGAATCCAAGAAAGAAGTAGCAGTAACTAATTCAGTGGAAATAACATTGCAGGATATTTCTCA
Organism: Wollemia nobilis; assembly: GCA_028583015.1. Classification (NCBI taxonomy): domain Eukaryota; kingdom Viridiplantae; phylum Streptophyta; class Pinopsida; order Araucariales; family Araucariaceae; genus Wollemia; species Wollemia nobilis. The sequence continues at coordinate 3,094,149 of JAQPPZ010017000.1, read as the reverse complement.
GCTTGAGGAGCAAGGATACAAGGAAAATCAAGAAGTGGTTGTAGAAGAACAAATTGAAGAACAGGAAACAAAATCCACGAAGGCAATAGCAGGAATAGAGTCCAAGGAATATTTGATAGAAGAGCACAAGGACACACCAAACAAAGATAACATGAAAGAACAAGGTGTAGAAGAATTTAAAACAATGAAGCCAAAGGTTGAAAAGTCAAAGAAGGTAGAACATCAAGTAAAGGTTGCACCATATCGCCATCCACACCACCATGAGCAGAAACAATTTTGGAGGCATGGTTCAAGGCAACAATATTATGGTTCTACATGTAATCAGCAAGGCACCAACTATGGCAGTGTTTGGCAAAGAAAGCATAGTGATCATGGTTTTCAGCATGGCTCATCAGTGATTATATTTTAATATAATATGATATTAGTAGTAGGCTCTCCAAAGTAGAATAAGAATATGGATATATAAAGAAGAGATATTTTTCATTGTAAGGATATTCATATCATTGAAGAAGAATCTTATGTAATCGTCGTGCCCACGAAGTGGCCTCTCATCTTGAGAGATCTTGTGGAGTTATTCCTTCCTTAAGGATTATTATTGGTGTTGCCCTACCTTAAGGGTATTATCTATCTCTCTTTCATTTGTGGATTGTTATTGTGGATAATATATTGTGGATGAATGATTTGATATTTCTGCATATTGGTGAATGGTTCATGTTTAATAATAATAGTTTTGCAACAGATTCCCTCATCACACCTAGGATCAAACTTACCCAAATTTTGATCTTCCCTTCTGATGAAGCACTTACTCCCAAACACTTTGAAGTATTTTACTGTAGCTGGTCTTCCTTTCCACAACTCATAAGGAGTTTTATGATGATTGAATCTAAGTTGGGCCCTGGTGATAATGTAGACTGCCGTACTGACTGCCTCTTTCCAAAAACCATCTAAAATTTTTGACTCATTTAACATAGCTCTAGCCATATTTTCAATAGTTCTATTTTTCCTTTCAACTACTCCATTTTGTTGAGGAGTTCTTGCTGCTGAATATTCTCTTTTGATTCCTTGTTGCTCACAGTATTCCACAAATTCATTTGAAGTGAAATCTCCTCCTCTATTTGATCTTAAGCATTTGATTCTCTTGTCAGTCTCATTTTCAATCATTTCATTGAAAGATTTAAATTTTTCAAAAGCTTCAGATTTTTCTTTGAGAAAAGTAACCCAAGTCATCCTAGAATAATCATCTATAAACATCATGAAGTAGCTTTCTCCTTAAATGCTCTGAGTTCTGGTAGGGCCACATAAATTAGTATGAATAATATCCAATGATTTTGAAGAAGTATACCCTTTTGATTGAAACTAGTTCTGGTATGTTTTCCATGTTGACAAGGACCGCAAATGATGTTATGGGGCCTTTTTATTTTGGGCAAGTCTCTAACTGCTTCCTTGTTACTAATATTGACAAGATTATCAAATCTCAAATGCCCCAATATTTTATGCCATAACCAACTCTCATATTCTTGAGTTAGAAAAAACTTTTCCTTTTTTATCTCACTTAGCATGTAAAGATTGTTTGGAGTCCTTGTAGCACTAGCAATGAGTTTTCCATTTTTTTCTTTACTTATCTCACATCTATATAAAAAGAAAGATACTATGTGCCCTTGATCACAATGTTGACTCACACTTAGAAGATTATGTCTTAGGCCTTCTACATAAAGCACATTTTCTATTTTGGATTTCCCATCAAAACTAAGAGTCCCTTTACCACAGATTTTAGCTGACCTGTTATCTCCAAAACCGACTGTTCCTCTGTTTGTTTCTTTTAAGACCAAAAACTTTTACTTTTCACCAGTCATATGTTTTGAACAAACACTATAAAGATACCATTTTTCTGCTTTGTCTTGAGCATGAAAAGCAGTTTGAACTATCATTGACTTAGATTTGATCTCATTTCTCCTTTTAGTGAACTCAAGGCTAGATTTATCCAAACAGCACATCCTTGCTATATGCCCAAAATTCTTGCACTTGTAACACATGACATTTTTATTCATAAGAGGTGCAAAAGAGTTAACATTTTCCTTACTATGGCTATTCAAAGACTTATTGCAATGCATAGCTTTCCGACCAAATTTCTTGCAGGGAAAAACAATAGCCATGGAAAGTATTATGTAACTTGTTTTGATGCCTTGGATGATTGTTCTTCTTGTGACCAACTGGAATCCACCGCTCTTCAGGATGAAGATTGATCTTGCTCAAAGACCCTGTTTCATGAATGGTGATACAATCCTTCTTTTGCTTTTCACACAGAGTATTCTCTTTGAGAGCCAACTATTCCAACTTCACTCTAAGAGACATAACCTATTCTTCTAGTTTCTCGCAATCAGCTTCCTTTCCTTTGGGAGCCTCTGTCAAAACCTTTTCAACCTTCTTCCCTTCTTTAGCTATAATTTTGAAGTCTATAACACTTTGAGACAATTCTGATCTTGCTATCTCTTCTTCCTGACATTGATGCTTGAGAATAGAATTCTCTTCCCTAAATTTCTTAAGCTTTCTTAAAGCCAAGAAGAATTCACCTTTGAGATCGAACTCAACCTCTTCATCTCTTTCTGAATCTATATTTTCCTCACGATAGATCCTTCTCCAAGGCGTTAGGCTCTTTCCGGAGAGACCGACTCTGATACCAATTGAAGAACATGGACTTATACTGAGAGGGGGGGTGAATAGTATAAGACTTAACCAATTAATAATTTTAACTTTAGATAGCAGTGGCATCAACACAACATTAATCAAGATAGAAAGCATCACACATTGAAGACCCATTTTTAACGTGGTTCACCCAAAATGGTTGGGCTACATCCACAAAAACTTTTCTCTAAAAGTTATCTCAAAGTTCTTTGGGAATATTTCCCAATTACAATGTTAATGAGCCTCAGCCCAAAGGAGATACCTTCCCCTATGCTCTAGAAATTATCCCTTAGAAGATCAACTACCTCTACCTCTTGCCAGCACGTGGAACTCCTTTCCACCAAAGACCTCTTGTCCTCAACGCTTAGCCTAAGAGACCTCTGCCTTCTATGATCACATCCACAACAGCTCAGCAACCTGTACCAAACATAGTTAGTCGGTATAGTACAAGTATTCCTTTATCTATCATATCTATCCAAATCTTGAACAAATCAATCCTCTACATACAAGCCTTCTCAAAGAGTTGCCAACCGTCCTCAGGTTCTTCTCATAGAATCAATGCACCTCTATCCTCAAGTTCTCTGATAGAACTATCAAACTCAGCTCACAAGTTCTCTGCTAGGACCTGTCCAAATTTGCTCACAAGTCCCCACCGAAACCTGTCGAAAAACTGCTCACAAGTCCCCACTAGAACCTGTCCAAAAACTACTCACAAGTCCCCACTGGAACCTGTCCAAGAACTGCTCACAAGTCCCCACCGGAACCTGTCAAAAAACTCAGCAAGCTCACCAAAAAAAACTTTTTTAGTACGAAATCACAAAGTGAAATGTTAGATACCCAATGTGTTTTGTCAAACCCATAGAAGCATAAAGAGAATTATTAGAGACTCAATATGTTCTATACTCAAATCCCAATCTCAAAACTCAACTCAAATCAACTCAGCTCAATCTCAATCTCAAATTTGAAAACTCAACTCAATATCTAAAATGGATAGGATAGAATGTTTTCTTTCAAGAACATGAAACCCCAACAATTGCCAACTATGCAAAGAATCACATAACAATGATACTCATGTTATTTTCACCATCAATTAGGGTTTCAACAACAATGCTCATCAAACAAGGTTTAGTCAACCAACACCATTCAACTCAACATAAACCTTGAATCATTCAACAAATCATCACAAGAAAATGAAACAAGTAGAAATCCTTTTCCCTCCAAAGATATTTGAACAAAACAGCCACCAACACAATATCACCAAATGCAAAGAATAACTTGCTCAAATCAAATCAATGGAGTAAGCCCAATATCATGAATCAAGTAAAGCAATAACTTGATCAAACAACCTCTATGGAAGCAACTGAACCATCAAACTCAAAAAAGCCAACCAAGGGTTCCACCAACTCAATGCAAGTAGATAGACTCACAAATATAAACCCTAGTAAACAAAGCTTCCACTATCTCAAACCAAAAATTATGCTTTCACCAAAAACTCTCCTTAAGGATAACAATGCATAAGTAGTCTTCAACAAACCAGAAAATAGGATTTTCACCTAGCCAAAGGATACCTAGTAGAATACCTTTTCACTCCAACCTTATTTTAGAAAACATAAACCAAAATAAGAATGTGCCCATACCTTATTGGAGTAGAAGATAATTGAACCTTCAAGCTATCACCACACACAACTCTCAAACTTATAAATCATTGTCCAAGAAACTCCGAATTTCACGGCATAAAGATGTTTTAATAAAAACGTGTGTTACTCTAGCAAAGCACCCCCACGAGACTTGAAATGGCGACCTCCGCCAATGCAGCGCCCAACAACAGCCTTCGCTACCACTAGCCCACGTGGGCTACGAAGTTCACAAGTGAACTTCCCTCCACTTCACCCTCGAAAAAACTCTCGAAGACTTTTCAACCGCACGTGCTTCTAAGTCTTCCTTCGATCGCAACGAATACAAAGCACAAACACCGCAAATTGCATTCGAGGAATTTCGAATTGATTAGCCTTCCAACCTTAGGAGTTGGAGAATAAATAGTCTCTTCGAAGACACCTTGACGTCGACGAAAATAAAGACCATTTCGAAATTAATCAAAAGTCTTTTCAGAAAGGTTTTAAAAACCCTTAAATAATTTTAGAAATTAAGAATATAAAAGGTTTAAAAACCTTTAAGTATTTTTAATAAATTAAAAATAATTTCTCCCTTAATTAATTAAATAATTAATTAATTAAAACCTTGAGGGGTTTTAAATAATAATTAAATAGATAATAAAGAAAACCTGCATTGGTTTTAATAAAAACCATTTAACTTGGTTTTAATAAAAACCCTATCCAACTTGGTTTTAATAAAAACCGGTTTGGTTTTAATGAAAAACCCTTGCCAATGGAATCTCTCCGGATTATCTTAAAAATATTTTCTTGGAATATTCCACCTTTGAACCCAACACATCCTCTTAACATTAATGCCATTTCCTTTTGACATTAATGACAACTCATAGACAAGAAGCTAGGATCTCAAACCCAAAATTGCCAACATTGATTAGAATCCATCTTCAATTTTTTTTCCCTGTTTCTTGACTTATTCCAATTGAATCTGAGATGGCTTCTAACCTTGAAGAATTATCATACACAACTAAAATTTTACTATATGGTTCAAGGGATTCTATATTGGGAACTGCATTATTTGAAGTTTTAACATTTGAAATATTGTTTTTCATGTATAAATTTTCTCCTTTTTTTTCTGTTGAAAACCTTTGATTTTTTGGTTTGTCTTTGATTTCTTCCATTCATATTTAAATTGTGTTTCTAAGATTTCAGTTTCCATTATTTCCTCTTCCTCACTTGGGACATAATTTGTGGAAAGGATTTCAAATATATTAGCAGATGACTTTGATTGATCCTTCATAACTATTTTTTTTTAGTGGTCTTCCTAGATATTTGGAAACCCGCAGAGTTTAAATCTTCTTTCTTTTGATGAGGAATTTTTTTGGGCAAGCATTGGACAAACGACCATATGCATGGTGTATCACTCCAAATTTTTTGCACCCTTACCTTCAGGCTATAGGATCCACTCCCGGAAGGGGGATGTGAAAAGGATGGGACAATACCTCGGACTGAGAGGCCTTTTGAAGGTCCCGCCTCTTGGAGGAGGTGTATAAGGGTGAATTTTTGACGGATGGTGGATTCACCAGGAAACTTTTGAATGGAAGTTTCCACACCTAGGTTGATAGTGTGTTTGATGTGTTCATTTTAATGCTTGATCATTCAACTCCTAGGTTTGGCCAATATGAACCTAAAATATTCTATATGCCAATGCTAATTTCAATGAATACAGAAAACAAAAATAGATGCAAATAACAGAGAATATGTTAACCAAAAGGTATCATACCTAATCTCAGATGTCTAATGGATATTATGAGTCTTGTAGCAGTTTAGATCATCTCACTTTGTACGTAATCACTTGATATTTCTTGGGATCATCCCAAATCACATAAGGTCATCTAAAATCAGACAGAATCATCTGTAACTTGACAAATTCGTCAGAAAAATTCATCAGAAACCTGCAATCACAAAAATAGACACGAAATATCAAATATGCAAATGCAGAAGCAAGGGGTAATGGTAGAAATAATAGCAAACATGCCTAAATAACAGATTATAATAACAGATAAGGAAATGCAGTAAATTTAATGATTGATTTTATATTTATCATGCAATTATACTAAATGAGGTGAACTCCAAGATGCATAAAACATAATAACTTAAAACAGTGCAGAGATATGATATAAAAAATGTAGAAACAATTGAGAAAATGCAAACTTTAAACTTGGACTACCCTCAATCTGGACTACAATCAGGATTGCCTCCAATCGTACGAAATTGTCCAAGATCGTCTGCGACGATCCAAGCTAGCTTCGATCGAAAAACAGTAGAGTTCTTGCAATAAAAATACAAAAATACCAAATGCAAGCAAAATAGTGCGAGGGAATGAGGAGCTAACTTCTGCAATGAAATTCGTCAACTAAGGGGTTGGTGGTTCAGGGAAAATTAGCAAGTATTAGGCATGGAGGCAGGGGGATAAACTAGAAAAATCCTAGTTTATATAGGATTAGGAAGAGGTTTGGGAGGTTGGGGATCATCGCAATCCAGGAGATCTCCAATAGGGAAATCTCCAATAGTGTAGACACGCTTCTACCCAAGTTGGAGAGGCTGTTGAAATAAAAGCTAATTATGAAAATTTAGTTTTGGGACGAAATCGTCTGGACGTTCTATTCCATACGAATTCGTCAGATCGGCGACGATTTTGTCTAATCTACGACGATATCATCCAACAGTCAAAACAAATCCTAAAAATGGAATGGAAAATAGGGAAAGTGGGTAAAAGGTGATTTAACGGGCAGTTTGGGGTTGAAATTCAAATTTTAATATTTTATCTTTTTACTAATGTTTTAACCGTGCCAATTTTAGGGTGCTACATTTTGCCCCCTCTTTAACGAATTTTCTGAAGAAAATGCGTTAAAGACGAGTTTTTCTCGTTTTTATGAGAAAGAAAAAATTTACTCAATTTTTTAGATGACTATTCTTGGTTGAATTGTATGAATGCTAACTATGGTGCCCCCTCCATGTTTTTACCCAAATCGAACATTTGAGGTAAAAACATGGAAAAGCAAAATTTAAAATTTTAAAATGTTGATGTTTAAATAAATTTTAAAAAAATAGGGAAAACCCTAATTCATTTGTACTATTCATTTTCTTACTATTCCAAAGCTCTGCAAAGAAGAAACATGGTGGAGACAGCGCACAGAGTGACAGAGGTCCGATGCGGGCTACGGGTAAGGATCTAATCCTAGTAGATTAAGTTTAATTTAACTTTGTGCAATTCTTGTGATTTAAATTTGATTTTTTGGGGCATCACGGCCATTTTTAGGTCGTCAACTTTGTTAGGACAAAATCATCCCGATTTCGTCAAAATCATCTCTAGAGCGTCGATTTCGTTTGACGGCAATCGGTGAATTAGGGGTGATTTCGTCCAACAAGGGGTGATTCCCAAATTGTGAAATCAGAGATGATGTTGTCCTCAAAAAGGACGATTTGGCCCAATTGGTGATGATATCATCCAATAGTGGACGATATCATTTTAAAACTTGATTTTAAGTTGTTTAATTTGATGTTAATGATTGGTTGATTAATGATTTTGTTGTTTTATTATTTATTTTGCAGAAGGGATTACTAAAGAGCCGGTAATGGAAATACGGTGGGATAAGAGATGACATAGCCATGCTTGACCAGGCATAGCGTGACCGACTTGGACAAGTCGGTTTATAGCATGTGGCAGAGATGCCACAAGTACCGACTGACCTAGGGCTACTGACAGCCCTAGCAGAGAGATGGTATCCGGGGTTGTCCTGTTTCTGGTTATTGATAGGGGAGATGGCTCCCACTCTAGAGGACATATGGAGGATCACGAGGATCCCAATACAAGGATGACTAATGATGCCTATGACCAATCAAGGTCAGGCAATGATGAGGCTCATAGGAGACCCAATATTCGCCCTGGAGAAGGGCTAAGTGAACATCGAGTCACTACGGCAGATGCCTGGGGCATCTAGGCTGACATGGGTTTTGGCAAGAGTTGTCGATGGCTTACTGTTGTGCCACCAGAGTGGATGTAGACTACCGTGGGTGCTCTTAGACATAGTTTGTGACATGAGAGACCATGGGCACAGATTTGCATGGGGAAGCTTTGTTCTTTGTCACTTGTATAGGATCCTGCATGGGGTCGTATACAAGGGAGGTTGATGTCTAGTTTTGACATCGCTACTACAGGTTTGGTGCTGGGAGCACATCACGGTGCGGATGCCAGTAGGGCTCCCATTGACAGGGGTTGATCAAAAGAGGCCTCGAGTTTTCTATTGGTGGTTGTAATGGGGGTCACAGCAGCGGATAGATCTGTCAATGTCAGAGGTTTCAAGATGACCTCATCCTAGACCAGATCACTTGGAGTCCGTGGCGAGAGCACCCCAGGTGGGTAGAGGATGTGCAGGAGCTAGATCACATCAGGCGAGTTTGCTGGCTGAGGATGGAGTGAGGAGAGGTAGAGCTCCACCGCTATGACTGAGTACTATGACAATTTGGTCTATAGTAGGGGATCCCTTCTCTCATGGATTATGAGTACTCCCAGGCTATTCAGGATAATACTACACTGAGCGGGTCTCCAGATATGTAGTGATTTTGGAGTCAGGACACGGACGATGCCCCCATCCAACCAGTGGATGGTGACGATGCTGGGAGAGAGCAACGGTGGATCCCATAGGAGAGATGCCAGAGGATGGCATGGGCTCCACAGAGGCCATAGGAGATAGAGCGGAGGGAGGAGAGGCTCAATTCATAATAGGGAGAGAGACCACCATCACCTAATAAGGGCAAGGGTGTTGACACAGGGGAGAGCAGTGAGACGGTGGCTCTCCGGGTTGAGGTTGCCTACCTCCGAACTTAGGTGCAGACATTGCAGGATGAGGCTACACGGCTCAGAGCTCGAGGTGGAGGAGCGAGTAGGGATGACCTAGTGCGGTCCATGATGTAGACTACATTTTACCAAGGTGTATACTTTTAGCTGGTTCCAAAGGGCCAGAGGGTACAGCTGCCAGTCAACATTGTAGAACCAGTCAGGCTCGGATTGGCGAGGACATCCTCCCGATCGACGACGAGGACCTGAGATACATCCTAGACCTCTAATGGACCACCTCCTCCACGACAGGGTGGGGGAGGAGATGATACTGAGAGCTTGAGGGCCTCTCGAGGCTAGGTGTTGATGGAATGTAGATTTTGGAAAGATTGTTGAGAGGATTGAGTATGTTAGGGTATATATTGTGGCATACCAATCCAGTTTTGATATGATGTATATAATTTTTTGGTGTATATGATCTTGTTTCTGATGATATGATTTGTTCATATGTTTTTATGATGCTTTAATGTTTGAATTGTTTGCTTATTGGATTGATGATTCATGTAATTATGTCGTGTTTGAAATATTATAATTTGATGTCATGCTATAAGATTTTAAATGAAATAATCTGATATAAACAATTGGTTGTGGTGGTGTGATTTGATAAAAAAAAAGAAAAGGGACTTCTAACAATAATTTCAAAGGACATTGTCACTGTTATAGACCATTTCATGGATTCGTCGCTCACTCGGTCGTCAAGCTAATCCCAGTATAGAAATATTGTTAAAATTAAAAGAGTGCTTAAGATACTGTCTTAAGACTTTGTGTTGTAATGATGGAGATAATGATGGTTTGATGGTTTGTTTTCAGATTTTCATAAAAAATTATGCATGAAATACGAAAATATGATTTTGCTAGGCATAAATTCCTAAGTGTGATAAAATTTTGAACAATTCCTTAGAATTTATACCATGGTTGCAATATTGAATAATGAACATAATGTCATGAAATAGAATAGGTGTTTGTTTGTTTGTAAAGCATAATTGTGTAACATAATGATGCAAGTCATATGTTTTGATGAATTTGTTTTAAAATAAATGGAACATAAAATTAGAACAATGGTTTGCGCTAGGCATAGAATTATAGGTATAGACTTATACCATCATCGCGAAATCCAAAGAAGAAAAGAGATTGTTGGTTTTATTGCAAGATGAATTTATGACTTTTGTGATAAATAATAATATGAAAATTCTGTTTGAAATTATTATTTTGAGATTTTGATTTTGTAAAAAGGTGTATGTAATTGCTTTGATACAAAACAAAATTCTGAAAAAAGGATAAGCTTATTCCGAAAAGAATTACAAAAATATTTTAAACTATCTCAAAGACAAATATAGACTTATAAGGAATCCTCATGTGCAAATGTGAATTCATTACCGATCTTGATTTATCATAATGATACAAGATCTCTCAAATACAAATGTGTGTGCGATTGTATTGTTCATTCACCAATTTTGAGCAAGATAATTTGATACAAGTAATTTTCATTGACCAAATGAATGTTTGTTGACCATGATTTATATGCATGTAATCGTACTAGACTACTATGTAAGTTAGGTTTATCAAGAGCTAGCTAATCCATAAGCTGACATAGGTCTATACAAAAGAAGGTCGCTAATGTAACAAAAATATTGCCATGCTAGGGATTACCCAAGGCCAAGTGGGTTGGGCACAAACCACCTGTTATGGGGCTTACCTCACAGTTTTTGAATAATTGAGAATTCCAGGGATTCAAGCTCATTCACCCTTCTTTTCTTTTCAAGGGGTAGGAAAATGATTTTATTGCATTTTGCTTTTCTCTTTCGCTTCTCTCTTTTTTTTTTTTTGTATGTTTGTATTGTTGCTTGATATTGGAGAAAATACTGAAATATTGTGGTGATGATATAAAATAACCTTTTTCTTTTTCTCTTTTTCTTGAACTTTTTATTTTCTTCCTATGCTAGGGATACTTGCTCGGATTAGCTGTAGAGCAAGGGATTTTTATTCTGGGTAGGGGTGAGCTTGTCCTTTTATCAATTCTCAAATATTCTAGACCATGTGCATGATAGGATAGCAGGGGAAACTTTTTGCTCAGGAATCCGTTTCTACTATGTAGCATCATATCGAATTTGCATTGAAATCATTTTAATGTGAAAGGATATACTTGGTTCAAGTAAAGAACAAGATCAGTTCTCTATGCTCAAAACTCTATTTAATTCAACTGTGGACTTTGATATAAGAGAGATGAATAATCATACCAAATAAAATCAAGATATTTATACATGTGAATGTGAAAGTGTGGGATTCCAAATAAATGCTAATTTATCCAAAATAACTGAAAATATAATTGCAATACTTCACAATTTGAGAGGTACAAAATAAAATATGTTTGTGAAGATTTTGATGATTTTGAATGTTTTGAATGTTAAGTGATGAATTAAAATCAATACAAGGTGATTGTTTTTGAAATGTTTTATATAAGTGACTAAAAGGAAATAATATGAAATGACCAATTTTTATGCATAGTAACATTTAAGATGCATAATATTCATAGGTTCTTTAAGTTCTTTACCATCTAAAGTATATAATTTGTATGCTCCTGATCCAAATTTAGCAGTGATGACATATGGTCCAAGCCGGTTGGGCTCAAATTTACCTTTAAGGCTTGTAGTTGCATTAGTATTTTTTTGATTTTCTTTTAAGACAAGGTCAACGATCTCAAAGGATCGAGGATGAACTTTCTTAAGATATGCTCTCTTAAGCTTGTTTTGGTAGGCGCAAAGATGCTCCAAAGCATTGATGCACTTTTCATCAAGAAGTTCTAGCTTACTAAATCTGCGAGCACGATATTCATCCCCTACTTTAGTATCTTGAAGTAGTAGAGCTAAAGAAGGAACTTCTAGTTCAAAGGGAAAAACGACTTCAGCACCATAAACCAAGACAAATGGTGAAGCTCCGGTGGGGGTTTGAACACTAGTTTGATAGGCCCACAAAGCAGGATATAACTGAATATGCCAATCTCGACCGATTTTATTGACCAATTTTTTGAGAATTTTGATTAAGGTTTTATTAGATGCTTCTGCTTGACCATTAACCTAAGGATAATAGGGAGTGGACCGACGATGTTGAATTTTATATTTTTGACATAATTTTTTAACATCTTTATTTTTGAAACAAGTCCCATTATCTGAAATGAGATTGGCAAGAATTCCAAACCTACAAATAATTTGATTAAAAATAAATTTGGAAACTTGTGTTCCGAGTGCAAGAAGCTAATGGCATAGCTTCAACCCACTTCGTGAAATACTCGGTGGCGGTTATGATGAATTTGTGTCCATCGGATGACACAGGGTTGATTTTTCCAATGATGTTTAGGCCCCATTTTGAAAAGGTCCAAGGAGATGAAATAGCCTGCAGTTCTTATGCAGGCGCATGGACAAGGTCAGCGTGTTTCTAGAACTTGTTGCAATGTCATACATAATTATGTGCATCATTTTCCATGGTGGGCCAAAAATATCTTATTCGAACGAGTTTCTCAGCAATGGTGCTACCACTAAAATGTACCCCACAAGATCCATTATGGGATTCATTCAAAGCTGATCTGGATTCTTCTAGATTCAAAGATCTCAATAAGATGCCTTCAAAAGATCTTTTGTACAAGGTATTACCAAGAATCACAAAGCGACTTGCTTTTCGACGTAGTAACCTATGCTGGTTGCTAGTACAACCATCAGGGAAGGTTCCTTTCTACAAAAAATTAAATATATCAATATACCATGGTTCAGGAGTTGTTTCGTTGATGAGAAACACATCCAAAGGTTCTAAACATGATTTTATTGAAGTGGGTTCTTGGAGTCGATGAATAATGATGGTAGCATATTCATCGTCTAACTCCAAGGGTAAAAGAGATGCAGCTACAGCCATAGCGTCAGCTGCACGATTGCTAGTTCAAGGAATAGCTTCCAAAGTAACTTGATCAAACAAGGATAATAACTGCAAAACATATGATTTATATGGGCGTAATTTATCATCTCTGGTCTGATAAACATCATTTATTTGGTTTATGACAAGTTGGGAGTCATCGAAAACCAATAAACTTTTAATTTTTAATGCCAAGGCATCTCGTAATCCAAGGATAAGAGCTTCATATTCAACAGTGTTATTGGTGCAAGAAAATATTAATTTTAAGGATAGAGGTGTAAGATGTTTTTGTAGAGATATTAAAATAATACCCACACCAACCCCACTCATGCATCGGGCTCTGTCAAAGTATAGGGACCATTGCTATGAATGGTTTGCCTCTAGTTTAAGGCATTCATCAGGAAACTCAATGATGAGGGGATGAGTAGATTCTAAGGGTGCAGCAGCTAATTGATCTGCTATGATTTGACCCTTAATAGAATTATATCCTATAAACATGAGTTCAAACTCGCTTAGCACAAGAACCCACTTGGCTGTACGACCAGATAAATACGGTCGACTCATGAGATATCACAAAGGGTCGAATTTGGCAATAACATACATTTTCTGACTGAGCATATAATGTCATAGTTTCTGTGTAGAAAATACAACTGCTAGACATAATTTCTCTAATATTGTATATCGATTTTCATAACTGATTAAGGTTCTGCTAATGTAATAATTAGCACATTCTTGCTTCTCATCATCAAGCTGAGCTAACATAGCTCCTAAGGTAGAATCAAAAGAAGAAATGTACAAGATAAAATGACGATCAAATATAGGTGGGGAAAGCACTGGTGGTTGAAGGAGATATTTCTTAAGGAGTCCAAATGCTTCTTGGCATTCTTCGTCCCAATGAAAAGAGACATCTTTCTTAAGAAGCTTAAGAAAGGGTCCAATTTTGTCTGCCAACTTGTTGATGAAGTGGCAAATAGCTTGAAGCTTACCTTGTAAACTTTGTAATTCTGATATATTGGTGGGTGCAGGCATATCTGTGATAGTCGAGATCTTGAGAGGGTCAATTTCAATGCCACGTAAAGAAACTATAACCCCTAATAATTTATCGAACTTAACTTCGAATATGCATTTAGTTGGATTTAGTCGGATAAGATATTCCCTTAATCGATCAAATACTTTCCTTAAGTCATTTAAATGATCATCTTCTTTGATGGAACGAGCAATGATATCATCTACATAATCATGTAGGATATCATGCATCATATCATGAAATATATAAGTCATAGCTCGTTGATGGGTGGCACCTACATTCTTTAAGCCAAATGGCATCACTTTCCAACAAAAGGTTCCCCAAGGGGTAATAAAGGTTGTTTTGGCCTAATCTTCAGGAGCTATCCTGATCTTATTATAACCTAAAAATCCATCCATTAAGGATATCATTCCACTTCCAGCAGTAAAGTCAATGATCTGATCCATATTGGGAAGAGGAAAATTGTCTTTAGGGCATGTAGCATTAATGTCTCTAAAATCGGTGCAAACCCTAACTTTAGTGGCTTCTTTCTTAGTTACTAGAACTACATTTGAGATCCATTCGACATAATAAATGGCTTGTATAAAAATGACTTTCAACAATTTTTCTAGTTCTCCTTTGACTAGTAAGGCCACTTTAGGATGCATTTTTTTGAGTTTTCATTTAACAGGTTTAGAATCTAGATGGACTACTAGATGATGCATAACTATAAAAGGGTCCAAACCTGGCATGTCTTCATTGTTGAGAAAGGTGCAGAAAAAGAATTGCAAAAGTATTGTCATTGTTGTCAACACAGTCAGATTGATGCAGTTGATGCAGTTCAGAGGTTAGTCAGATCAAGTGCAGAAAGTTTCAAGGAAAATAGAGGTGACCCAGATTCAGAAACTAGCAAAAAGAGACAAGGAAGAAAACTGTTGCGATATCGCGACATGTTTTCTGTCACGATTTCACGACATGGTCGAGGAGAGAGAAGGCGCAGCCGAAAATGTCACGATTTCGTGACATGTCGAGTTTTCATTGAGGAGAGATAAAATGTGTCATGATTTCGTGACAAAAAGCAGGAGAGAGAAAATGCACGCCAAATTGTCGCGATTTCGCAACATGTCCGAGGAGAGAGAAGATGCGAGCAAAACTGTCGTGATTTCGCGACATGCTGGCAGAGAAGGAAACAAAGGTGTAGCGATATCGCTGCATGATGAAAATACATGGAACTAAGGTGTAGCGATTTCGCTACGTGTTGAAACATAGAGAAACTAAGGTGTAGCGATTTCGCTACATGTTGAAACAAAGAGAAACTAAGGTGTAGCGATGGCGCTACATGTTGAAACAAAGGGAAACTAAGGTGTAGCGATTTCGCTACTAGTCAAAAGTGTAGAACTAAAAGATGCAGCAATGATATTACAAGTCAAAATTTCATGAAAAGAGGCAAGGTGAAAACACAAGGCACAAAGATGTAAAAATTTTGCCATTGCATGAAGCATAGTGTCGCAATTTCGCGACATGTTCCTTTTTCGTTGCTGCTGGCAAAGAAGAGTGTACGAAAGCCGAAAGTGTCACGATTTCACGACAAGCAGGATGATGATGTCAGTAAGAGTCAGAAATGTCATGATTTCATGTCAAGAAGGATGATGACGTCAGCAAAGTTGAAAAGTGTCACGATTTTGTGACAGGATGAAAGGAAAGCTGTTGGAAGCCGGAAGCGTCGCGATTTCACGACAGCATTGAGGATGACGTCAGCAAAAGTTCAAAGTATCGCAATATCGTGACAAGATGTAGGGAAAGCTTCCAAGAGCCAAAACGGTCGCGATTTCGTGACAGCATTGAGGATGATGTCATCAAAAGTTCAAAGTGTCACGATATCGCAACAAGATGCAGGGAAAGCTTCCGAGAGCCAAAATGGCCATGATTTCATGACATGCTTAAGGATGACGTCAGAAAAAGTTCTAAGTGTCGCGATACCGTGACATGAACAGAAGGAAAGCTGTCAAAGCCAAAATGGTCACGATTTCACGACAGCATTGAGGATGATGTCAGCAAAAGTTCAAAGTGTCACGATTTCACGACATGAGCGGGGGAAAAGCTTTCAAGGCCAAAATGGTCATGATTTCACGACAACCTTCAGGGTGATGTCAGCATAAGTTAAAAGTGTCGCGATATCGTGATAGGAAACAATTAGACTGGAAAATGCCGAAGCAACATGAAAGGTGAAACATGGCAGAAAAGCGTCATGCAGTCTATCACATAAGAAGTAACTGAAGTCAGATAGACAGTTAAACGTTGACAGGTGTTGAACATGTAATGCAATAGCCAAACTTGCATAATTGAAACGCATTCGAAAATCTGAATATGAAGGATAATAAAAGCATTCGAAAGGTCGTATTTACAGGAATTCAAACAGACGTATTTGAAGCATACAAAAAATCCGAACATGAAGAATCGAAAAGCTTTCGAAGAATCACATATGGAATTTTGAAAAAGCATTCGAAAAGCCGTATTCAAAGAAATTGAACAGTCAAAGTGCATGAAACAAAATTATCGTACTGCATGGTTTCGAAAGACGTATTGCAGGGTTTCGAACAGTTGAAGTGCATGGAACCAAACAGCCGTATTGCATGGATTCGAACAGTCAGAGTATGTGATTCGATTGCATGCAGGATTGAAAGGTTATAAAAGAATAATCGTACAGAGAAGATGTTGCTGCTGTTAGAGAGAAATTACTGTAAAAGGAGGGTTAGAAAAGAGTGAAGAGAAAAATAAGTAGAGTCATGAGAGTGTGTAGAGTTGGGTTAATTACAGACCAGTCAGGGTCGTGCATAAAGTGAAGACATTTTTATGTCATTCTAAATTGATCAGAATTGCAGTCCAAGTTGGTGCTTAGTACTAGGAGTTGGTGCTCCATCTGTTGCAGTAGAAAATTACGGGGGTTGGTGCTCCTTCCGGTTGGTCCTGGTAAAGTATTTGTAAAATTGATTTTGCAAAGACTGGATTTGGATTGGAGTCCAAGCAGTCATTTTTGAGGAGTAGCCAAATTGGTGAACCTCGATATATTGAGTGTTATGGTGTGCTCTCTTGTTCAAGTTGTTTTTTAGTTGTCAAGTTCTCTTTATTTCATATTAAATGTTGTAGATATAAAAATTAATAGCTACACTGATTCACCCCCCCTCTCAGTGTCATTGTGTAATTATCAATTGGTATCAGAGCGAGGTTCCTTGTACAAGCTTAATTAGCTAAGGAGATCTTGGAAGGAACAATGGCAGGTGGTGAAGGATTTTCATCCAACAAAGATCCCTTATTTGATGGAACAAATTACACCTTCTGGAAACTCAGAATGTAAACATATCTGAGTGCATTGGGATACGATATTTGGGATTTTGTAGATAGTGGATACACAGCACCCACTACCCCTCCAACAGATACTGCTAAGAAAAAGAAATTTGAAAACAACTCCAAAGCTAAGAATGCCATAATGTGTGGGCTTGTTGACAGTGAACTGATAAGAGTCATGAGTTGTAAATCAACAAAAGACATGTGGGATAAACTGAAGAGCATCCATGAAGGAGACAGTAAGATTAAGGAAGCAAAACTGCAAACTCATCGAGCACAGTTCGAAGCACTGCAAATGAATGAAGATGAAAACATAGAGACTTATATGCTGAGAGTCAACAAAATTATTAATGCAATCAGAGGACTCGATGAAGAAATTGATGATGCAGTTGTTGTGAAAAAGGTTCTCAGAACACTTCACAAAATATTTAACTCCAAAGTCTCTGCAATAGAAGAGGCAAAAGATCTAAACAACTTCAGCATGGATGAGTTGCATGGTTCCCTAACATCATATGAAATGAGAATAGGACAAACCAAGTCTATAGACAAAGAAGCAGCTTTTAAAGCACACAAGAATGTAAAAGTTGAACATGAATCTGAGGATGAAGGAACACTAGATGAAAAAGAAGCCAATTTTGTTCGAAAACTCACAAAAGGAAAAGAAAAATATAGAGGGAAGCTAACTTTTAAATGCTTCAATTGTGGAGGAGTCGGTCATTTTGTAGCCAAATGTCCAATGCAGGAGAGAACCAAAAATGGTGAAGGTTCACACCAAGAAAAAGGTGACTGGAAGAAAAAACAAAATTTTAGAAAGAACAACTTCAAGAAGAAAAGCTTCATAACCAAGAATGTCAGCGGTTCGAAGAAAGCACGGATGAGGAGTCCGAAGAAGAAGGAGGTGAAGCTCTGTTCATGGCACTTGAAGAAGAAAGAACAGAGGAAAATCAGGAAGGTGATGAAAATTCCAAGGATGAAGCTGAAGTGTATTTGGAAGGAGAATTGATTGCTGCACTTGAAGAGTTGAGTGCAAAAAGGAAGAAGAATAAAAAAATTTCAAAGAAATTAGAGAATGCCACAGAAATAATAAACAATCTAAAAATACAGACAGAGAAATTTAAGAAAATGTCTGAAGTTCTTGATGAACAATTAACTGTAAAGACAGTTGAATGCATCAAGCTAGAGGAAGACATTGTTAAGTTAAGGATGCAGTTAGAGGAGATGAATAGAAAATTAAGCTGTTTTCATAAGTTTGAAGAAAGTACTTGTAAAAGCTGGATAAAATGTTAAATAACCAAAGGCCTTCTAGCATCAAATTTGGTTTAGGCTTTGATGAAGGAGAATCTTCAAAGGATTCAAAGAACTTGAATATAGAACCCATAAAGAAAGAAGAAAAGATCAGGGTTGAACCAAAAAAACAAAATCATGCAAAAGAAAACAATAATGTCAGATTCAAGAAGAATACTGACAAAGATGGATTCACAAAAGTCACACATCCGAGGAAGAGAAGAGTCATGGCTCATACTTCAAACTAGCAAATACCGACACCCAGGTTTAATCATGCATTTTTTGGTTATTGTTTTAAATGCAATGCTTATGGCCATAAGATTTCAGATTGCAGGCATAATGTATCTCAAAGGAATTTTACCAGAAGAAATGTTTTTTCTCCTTTAATGAATTATGCGGTTGAATGTTATAATTGTCATAATTTTGGACATATTGCTAGAAAGCTGAGAAGCACTTTTGCATCAAATAATTATCAGGGTAGAAAATCTCAGCCAAGTGGGTTGAAACAAAACCAGAAATTTCCTGAAAAATAGGCACATGCTAATGAAATGACAAAGGCAAAACAAGTAGAAAAATATGCTATCAAATCAGAATGGAAAGAAAAGGAATTTTTGATTGTCCAGACTGCTTTTAAAGCTCAGAACAAATCAGCACCTTGGATACTTGACAGTGGTTGTTCCAGTCACATGACAGGTGACAAGCAAAAGTTTGAGAATTTACAGAATTATGAAGGTGGTTCTGTGAAATTTAAAAGTAATGATGGAGCAAAGATTTTTGGAAAGGGATTAGTCAAGATCAGTGATGGCAATATAAAATCAAAAGAAGTCTTGTTTGTAATTGGCCTGAAGCATAACTTGCTAAGTGTAAGTCAAATATGTGACAGAGGTCATGATGTAATCTTCAAGAAGGAGGGCTGTGAAGTAAGAAAGACAAAAAATAGAAAGTTAATAGCCACTGGACTGAGAACTTCAAGAAATCTGTATACACTTTTAGAAACTACAGAAGGAACATGCTTGATGGGACAGGAATATGAAAACTGGCTATGGCACAAGAGGCTTGGGCATATTAGTTTTGACAATCTGGAAAAAATCAGTTCAAAAAGAGCAGTTAGAGATATACCAAACATTGGAAAACCTGTAAATAGCATCTGTAAGTCATGCCAAAAGGGAAAACAAACCAGAGCCACTTTCAAAGCAAAATAATACTTCACTAGCAAGCCATTAGAACTAATTCACACTGATCTATGTGGACCCATGAGAAGCTGAAAGCATAAATGGACACAAATATTTTATGCTGTGTATATATGACTACTCAAGAATGACATGGGTACTATTTCTGAAACTCAAGTCAGAAGCCTTTGAGATGTTTAAAACCTTCAAAAATATTGTTGAGAATCAATCAGGAAAAAAAATTAAATGCCTAAGATCAGACAGGGGAGGAGAGTTTATCTCCGAAGAATTTGCAGAATACTGTCAAAAACATGGGATAAGAAGACAGTTTTAAGCAGCTAGGACACCTCAGAAGAATGGGGTTGTAGAAAGGAAGAATAGAACAGTGCAGGAAATGGCAAGGACAATGTTGGAAGAAAACAAAATAGCTAACAAATTTTGGAAAGAGGCAGTTCATACTGCAGTTTACATTCAAAACAGGTGCATGCTGAGACCACATGAAAGCAAAACAACTTATGAGTTGTGGTTTGGCAGAAAGGCAACAAAAAGACATTTCAAAGTATTTGGCAGCAAGTGCTACATAAAACGGACTGAAGATAACCTCGGTAAATTTGAAGATAGATCTGATGAAGGTATCTTTCTTGGTTACTCAACAAAAAGCAAGGCATACACATGTTACAACAAGAGGTTGAAGAAAATTGTTGAAAGTGCTTGATGTGAAAGTTGATGAAGGTAGAGAACAAGAAACTACTTATCAAGAAAACTACCTTATGTATGAAGAAGTCATTGAAGGTGATGATGAAAAAGAAACAGAGAAGAATCAAAAAATTGATCCAGATGGTGTAAAAACTGAATATGAAGAAGAAGAAAATAGAAAATTTAAAAAAGGCAATTGGAAAAAAAATCATCCAAGTGAACAGATTATTGGGGATCCCACAGATGGTATTCAAACAAGAAGAACAGCAGTGAGGAACTATTCTCTGTTATCTAGTATTGAACCTAAAAATGTTGCTGAAGCAAGCACTGATGAAAGTTGGATGAAGGCAATCAATGAAGAACTAGATCAGATAGAGAAAAACAATACACGGGAATTGGTACCTAGACCAACAAATAAAAACATAATTGGCACTAAATGGGTTTTTAGAAATAAATTGAATGAAGATGGGCAGGTTGTCAGAAATAAAGCAAGATTGGTATGTAAAGGCTATGCTCAGGTTGAAGGCATTGATTTTGAAGAAACTTTTGCACCGGTAGCGGACTAGAGGCAATCGGAATGTTTCCGGCATTAGCCAGTTCATAAAAACTTCAAAGTATATCAAATGGATGTAAAATCAGCATTTTTGAATGGAAAACTGGAAGAAGAGGTTTACATTGAACAACCATATGGCTTCCAACTTGGTGACAATCCAGATTTTGTTTGCAGGTTAAAGAAAGCTTTATATGGATTAAAACAGGCACCCAGAGCATGGTATGCAAGGCTGGATAATTATCTAATTAAACAAGGGTTTAAGAAAGGTTTTGTGGATAGCAACTTATATGTCAAAATAGAGAAGGGTCATATTATTGTTCTTGTTGTTTATGTAGATGACATAATATTTGGCAGCAGCATGGATGAATACTGCAAAGACATATCAATTAAAATGAAAAAAGAATTTGAGATGTCAATGATTGGTGAACTTTCTTATTTCTTAGGACTGCAGGTCAATCAAAATGAAAAAGGCATTTTTATTTCTCAAGTTAAATATGTAAAAGAAATGCTAAAAAAGTTCACAATGGAAGACAGTAAACCGGTCAGCACTCCCATGACAACAGGCTGCAAGTTGAGCAAGGATGATAAATATCCAGATGTGGATCAAACAATGTACAGGTCTATGATTGGAAGCCTACTGTATTTAACAACCATTAGACCAGATATATTACAAGTAGTATGTATGGTTGCAAGATTTCAGGCCAGTCCCAAAGAAACTCATGTAACAGCTGTAAAGAGGATCTTCAGATATCTCAAGGGCACTATGGATTATGGGTTGTGGTACCCAAAAGGTAAAGATTTCACTTTGATTGCATATTTCAATGCAGATTGGGAAGGATGTATTGATGACAGAAAGAGCACAAGTGGAGGAGCATTTTATCTTGGTGATAGGCTGGTAGCATGGCACAGCAAGAAACAAGAATCAGTATCTCTATCCACTGCAGAGGCAGAATACATTGCAGCAACAACATGCTGTACTCAGATATTATGGATGAGACAAACATTGAAAGATCTTGGTATTCATTTCAATGAACCAATTTCAATTAAATGTGATAACACTAGTGCTATCAACATATCCAAGAATCCAGTAATGCATTCAAGAACCAAACATATTACAATCCGATATCATTTCTTGAAGGATAAAGTTGCAGAAGGAGAGGTTAAATTGGATTTTGTTCCAACTACAGAGCAAGTAGCTGATATACTCACAAAACCTTTGCCAAAAGATGTATTTGAATACCTTCGGAAGAAGTTGGGAGTAGTCACACCACCCAAGCACTGACTAGCTATGGGAAACACATTCTCAGGGGGAGCATTCAAACTTTTTAAGTCTGAGAATGTTGTGCATAGACTCAGGGGGAGTCTACAGCAGCCCTTTGGTATTATTGGCAAAGGGGGAGAAGAAATTAAGCAAGGTTGCAGTGTGTTGCCAACAATTCCAAAGGGGGAGATTGTTGAGCCAGGTGCAGAAAAAGAATTGCAAAAGTATTGTCATTGTTGTCAACACAGTCATATTGATGCGATTGATGCGATTCGAGAGGTCGATCAGATCAAGTGCAAGAAAGTTTCAAGGAAAACAGAGGTGACCCAGATTCAGAAACTGGCAAAAAGAGACAAGGAAGAAAACTGTCGCGATATCGTGACATGTTTTCTGTCACGATTTTGCGACATGGTCGAGGAGAGAGAAGGCGCAGCCAGAAATGTCACGATTTCGTGACATGTCGAGTTTTCATTGAGGAGAGAGAAAATGTGTCGCGATTTCATGACAAAAAGTAGGAGAGAGAAAATGCATGCCAAATTGTCGCGATTTCGCGACATGTCCGAGGAGAGAGAAGATGCGAGCAAAACTGTCGTGATTTCGTGACATGCTGGCAGAGAAGGAAACAAAGGTGTAGCGATATCGCTGCATGATGAAAATACATGGAACTAAGGTGTAGCGATTTCGCTACGTGTTGAAACAAAGAGAAACTAAGGTGTAGCGATTTCGCTACATGTTGAAACAAAGAGAAACTAAGGTGTAGCGATGGCGCTACATGTTGAAACAAAGGGAAACTAAGGTGTAGCGATTTCGCTACTAGTCAAAAGTGTAGAACTGAAAGATGCAGCAATGATATTACAAGTCAAAATTTCATGAAAAGAGGCAAGGTGAAAACACAAGGCACAAAGATGTAAAAATTTCGCCATTGCATGAAGCATAGTGTCGTGATTTCGTGACATGTTCTTTTTTCGTTGCTGCTGGCAAAGAAGAGTGTATAGAAGCCGAAAGTGTCGCGATTTCATGACAAGCAGGATGATGACGTCAGCAAGAGTTGAAAAGTGTCGCGATTTCATGACAGGATGAAAGGAAAGCTGCTGGAAGCCGGAAGCATCGTGATTTCGCGACAGCATTGAGGATGACGTCAGCAAAAGTTCAAAGTGTCGCGATATCGCGACAAGATGCAGGGAAAGCTTCCAAGAGCCAAAACGGTCGTGATTTCGTCACAGCATTGAGGATGACATCAAAAAAAGTTCAAAGTGTCACGATATCGCGACAAGATGCAGGGAAAGCTTCCAAGAGCCAAAACGGTCACGATTTCATGACATGCTTAAGGATGACGTCAGCAAAAGTTCTAAGTGTCGTGATACCGCGACATGAACAGAAGGAAAGCTGTCAAAGCCAAAATGGTCACGATTTCGTGACAGCATTGAGGATGACGTCAGCAAAAGTTCAAAGTGTCACGATTTTGTGACATGAGCGGGGGAAAAGCTTTCAAGGCCAAAATGGTCGCGATTTCACGACAACCTTCAAGGTGACATCAGCATAAATTAAAAGTTTCGTGATATCGCGATAGGAAAAAGTTAGACTGGAAAATGCCGAAGCAACATGAAAGGTGACACATGGCAGAAAAGCGTCATGCAGTCTGTCACATAAGAAGTAACTGAAGTCAGATAGACAGTTAAACGTTGACAGGTGTTGAACATGAAATGCAACAGCCAAACATGCATAATTGAAATGCATTCGAAAAGCCGAATATGAAGGATAATAAAAGCATTCGAAAGGTCGTATTTGCAGGCATTCAAACAGACGTATTTGAAGCATACAAAAAAGCCGAACATGAAGAATCGAAAAGCTTTCGAAGAATCACATATGAAATTTCAAAAAAGCATTCGAAAATCCGTATTCGAAGAAATTGAACAGTCAAAGTGCATGAAACAAAATTGTCATACTGCATGGTTTCAAAAGACGTATTGCAGGGTTTCGAACAGTCGAAGTGCATGGAACCGAACAGTCGTATTGCATGGATTCGAACAGTCAGAGTATGTGATTCGATTGCATGCGAGGATTGAAAGGTTATAAAAGAATAATCATACAGAGAAGATGTTGCTTGTTGTTAGAGAGAAATTGCTGTAAAAGGAGGGTTAGAAAAGAATCAAGAGAAAAATAAGCAGAGTCGTGAGAGTGTGTAGAGTTGGGTTAATTGCAGACTAGTCAGGGTCGTGCATAAAGTGAAGACATTTTTATGTCATTCTAAATTGATCAGAATTGCAGTCCAAGTTGGTGCTTGGTACTAGGAGTTGGTGCTCCATATGTTGTAGCAGAAAATTACAAGGGTTGGTGCTCCTTCCAGTTGGTGCTGGTAAAGTATTTGTAAAATTGATTTTGCAAAGACTAGATTTGGATTGGAGTCCAAGTAGTCATTTTTGAGGAGTAGCCAAATTGGTGAACCTCGGTATATTGAGTGTTGTGGTGTGCTCTCTTGTTCAAGTTGTTTTTTAGTTGTCAAGTTCTCTTTATTTCATATTAAATGCTATAGATATAAAAATTAATAGCTACACTGATTCACCCCCCCCTCTCAGTGTCATTGTGTAATTATCATTCATATGTCCAAGCAAAGACATCTTCATATTATTTAAGAAATGAAATGTATTTATCTTATTTTTCTTGACTCAATTCTGATCCAATATTGATTATGTGAGGGTTATGGTTGGTTCCAATGTTAATTTTTATAACGTTTTCAACTTCCATATGTAAATCTCACTCAAAATTAGGTGGGGTAGATGAAACACCCAATTCTTGTAATTCTTCCAAGGTTAGCTTGGATAATTCATCGTGAGGAGTCGAGGCCTCAAGCTGAGCTATACTAGATATAGAGCCATCAAAAAAAAATTCGTTATGTAACAATCCATCAATGAAGACATCATGGAAGATATCCCATTCCAAATCGTCATCGGATTCGGAAATCATTTCAGGGTAGGCTATGGATAGCATATTGCAGGTAAAAGAATTATTCTTTGGACACAAAGAATCTTGTTTATCTAGATAATCTTGATAACATACGAGATGGTCATCATCCTCAAATAGAAAGGGCTGACCTTTACTAGAAAATAGGCCCACACCACAGTGGGCAAGCCATGGTTCTACCTCAAAAAGTTCTTTCATACCATTTTGGAAAGGTCCCAAACCTTTCCCTTTATATCCCAATTTAAGCATTATGGTCTTAGCTTTAAGATAATCACTAGCAAAATAGCATCTAGCATATCCATTACAATGTGTCTTAATGTTTCTAGGTATTCTTCCCCAATCATATCCTTTATAAATAAAAGCACAACTCCCGACTTGGTAGATACTTCCCATAGGTTGTGGGAGACCCAAGGTATGAGGAGAGGGTAGGAGTTTATTTAAAAGGAGTGAAGTTTGCATAGTAGTGTTGGCTTCCTCAGATATAAGAATTGTAGATAAATCGGGTAAGAGCTCATCAATAAGAGCATAAGATGTAGAAGGAACATTTCCTACATCTTCGGGTGTAGAAAGGATGCAAGTAGTGGATGTAGATGTCATAGGGATATTGACGGGTGAATCTATAGATATGGAAGGTATAGGAGTAAAACAAGAAGCATTGGTTGTCGGTTTAGGATCGTTTCGAGGTCCTAATGTGGTTGGTTCAGAATATGGTTGAGCTAAATGTATAGGTGTAGTTGAAATAGTAGATGATGTTATGGGTGTGTGTTTCACACGTTTGGACGGATGATAAGAATTAGGATGTGTGGATGACAGGGCAGGACAAAATTGCACTCCAACAGGTTCTGCCAAAGTGCACATATCAAAGGGTCTAGGATCACCATGAATGGTAAACAACTGGTTTTTAAATTCAAATTTAACACACTGATGCAAAGTGGAGGGAACCTCTCACATCGCATTGATCCAAGGGCGACCCAAAAGTATATTGTACGATGCAGGGAAGTGTACAATAAACACGGTCGTATCTAGGGTTATAGGACCAACTTGCAAGGGTATAGTAATGACTCCACACGTTTCTTGTGTCTCATCATTGAAGGCTTTTATAATCATATTAGTTCTTTTCATTTCGTCACTTCTAAACCCGAATCGTTGGTAGAAGTCAAAATTGCATATGTTTAAAGATGAACCATTATCAATCAAGACTCGTTTAACGGCTACATCTCCAATTAAGGCAATAATATATAAGGGGTTATCCTTATGTAAACTATTTTGTGGGATATCTTTATCTCAAAATTCAATACAATCGACTTTTTGAGTGATGATAGTATTGGACATGGCTTCAGGTTGAATGTTTTGTGGTACCATAATTTGGCTTAATGTAAGCATTAATTCATCCCTATGGGTAGGAGAAGATCTTAACAGGTCCAAAAGGGAAATTTTGGCTGTAGTATTGGATAATTGTTCATTAATATTGTAAGGAGGTTTAGGTTGAACATTAGATGCATGATTCCATTTATTGGGATTTTTCAAAACAAATGGGACTGATCCATCGTTCTGAGTTTTATCCTGTTGAGAGGTTTGAGCCTGTTGTCTGGTAACAGATCCAATGGTTCCTACAATATTATTTTGTGGATGATGAATAGGTCTTGGTCTAGCATTTATAGCTTGTTCATTAGAAACTATTTGGTGAGAAGATGGTCTAGTAGTGACTCTTTGAGGAAATGGTTCTTCTGGAACCATAGAAATTGTGATAGGTTGAATAGGATCTAATTCATATTCAGAACTATTTGATTGATTTGAAGTGATTTCCATGTCACTTTCAGTCTCATATTCGGTGTCACTAAGATCAAGTATCTGAATATTATGTAGAGGTCTAGTCGTAACTATGGATAAAGTTGTGTCAAATACTTGAGGATCATGAACAGGTAATTGTCCACTAATAGTCCCTACATATCGGGTAGGAGGAGGAACATTGTGATGCTCAATTTGATTGGCCACCTATTTACCATGTTTTGGTAAAGGATGTTGAAATATGTCCAATTATTGATTGGCATTCTGATTCTGATTTTGGGGAATTCTCTTTTGAGCATTATTAGAAGGATTTTGTTTAGGTTGGAAGGCTTGCACCTCCATCTCATTGTTATCAATAAAATCTTGTATTTTATGTTTTAATATTTTACAAGAGTTGGTAGCGTGTCCAGGTCCTCTATGAAAATCATAATGTAAATCAGCTTTGTATTTGGATATAGTTGGATTAGGTTCTTGGATAGTTGGTAATTGGATCAAGCCTTGTGCTAGTAATTACGGGAGAATGGTTGATAAAGGTTGATTTAACCTAGTAAATTCTCAAGGTGGTTTATCAGGAGGTTTCAATATAAACTTCTCCGTTGTTTTCGCAGTATTAACATTAGCAATGTTTATGCTATCAGTGACTCCATCACCCACAACTTGTTTATTTTTATATTGATTTCTGGATGTTTTCTCATCATCTTTCTTTCTGAGCTGACCTCTTCTAATAAGAGCATATTCCACCCTTTGAGATAAGTCTATAGCTTGATCGAAGGTGGTCAAGGTAGCAGTTGATAATTCATAGGATAGTTGTTCTTGTAAATTATTGATAAAAATATCCAACATCTCCCGATAAGGTAACACAAAGTGTAATTTTCCTATCAACTATCTCCATCGAGCTAAGAAGTCAGAAAAACACTCATCTTTGTCTTGTTTTAGGTTGTACAAATCTTTAATGGTTACATGCCTTTCAATATAGGCACTAAATTGATGCACAAAAGACTCAGTGGTCTCTTCAAAATTTCTCAAGGAATGAGTGGGTAGTTGATAATACCATTCCAATGCCATCCCCCCTAAGATTTTCGGGAACATTTTTAGTAATAGCAAATCATCATTTGATATGTCATGACATGCTATCCTAAACATACGAAGATTCTCTATGGGATATTTAGTTCCTTTATATATAGGTAGGACAGGCATAGGAAAGTGTTTGGGATATGGTTGTGCTACAACTATAGGATCTAGAGGTTGACTACACATCTCTCGATAATTGTATGAGGGATGGTAGGGATCTATCTGGTCCATGCGAGAGACTAACTGTTTCACCATGGCTTCCAAATTACCAGTTTGTCCACCATATTGGTTTGATGGTACATGAGTATGGGTCTTGTGACCGTAGGAAGGCGAGACATAAGGATTAGATGCTATATTATTGTTATGCAAATGGTTGGTAGGAAGAGTATTATGAAGAAGATTTGTTGTAGCATTTTGTTGTATCCCAGATTGTTGGAAATTGGTATTTGGTTTTGTTTTAGGCTTTTTTTGATTTGAGGTATATTGATCAATAGCTTGGCAAAATAGAGTAGTGAACAAAGGTTTCTTTTATGTGGGAATAAACCTTGGTTTGGTAACAGGCACTCTAGGTGGTTGGGTAGCCTGTTGTTGTTGCATATTTTGGATTATAGCAGCCATGTCCAAATTGTACGGTCCAACTTGATCACTTTCTTGATCAACAAAGGACAAATGATTAGTGCGTGTGTGATATATATCTTCTAGGGTTGCTTGAGTGTCACTAATTTGATCTTTATCCATATGAACTGCTCTATTAAGGGTGCCAATATTATTATTGAGAAATTTCCAAAAATGGTCCATGTTCTCAACTCAGAAGACATAAGGGCTCTTTTATCTACTAACCACCTATGGCAAGCTCTCTGAATTTCATGATACAAAATCACTTGATCGGGATCCAGGAATCTATCTAGGACAAACCTCTTGATTTTCCTAAGTTTGGTTGCTCTAGATGAGATGAGATTCAATCTCCTATCAAGTTCGTTCCACAAAGGTTGAACCCTATTTGTTTGAGGTACTCTAAGCACAGAAGTGATCTCTATAGCTGCTAATTGATTTTTAACATTAATAGTTACAACTCGTCTTTTATTATAGTCTACCATCTAAATATGACATGCAAATTTTCTTAAGTCTAAATGCATTTATGTTTTTATTATTTTTTTATTTATTATTTATTTAGAAAGTTTTTGTTTTCAAAAGTTTTCTATTTCACGTCAGGTTCACCAAAATGTATCGCTCCAAATTTTTCGCACCCTTACCTTCAGGCTATAGGATCTGCGCCTGGAAGGAGGATGTGAAAAGGATGGGACAATACCTCAGAATAAGAGGCCTTTTGAATGTCCCGCATCTCGAGGGAGGTGTATAAGGATGAATTTTCGATGGATGGTGGGTTCACCAGGAAACTTTTGAATGGCAGTTTCCACACCTAGGTTGATAGTGTGTTTGATGTGTTCATTTTTATGCTTGATCATTCAACTCCTAGGTTTTGCCAATATGAAACTAAACTATTCTATATGCCAATGCTAATTTCAATGAATACATAAAACAAAAATAGATGCAAATAATAGAGAATATGTTAACCAGAAGGTATCATACCTGATCTCGGATGTCTGATGGAGATTCTGAGTCTTGTAGCAGTTCATATTGTCTCACTTTGTACGTAATCACTTGATATTTCTTGGGATCATCCCAAATAATAGAAGGTCATCTGAAATCAGATAGAATCATCTGTAATCTGACGAATTTGTCAGACGAATTTGTCAAAAACCTGTAATCACAAAAATAGATATGAAATACCAAATATGCAAATGCAGAAGCAAGGGGTAATGGTAGAAATAACAACAAACATGCCTAAATAACAAATTATAATAATAGATAAGGAAATGCAGTAAATTTAATGATTGATTTTATCTTTATCATGCAATTATACTAAATGAGGTGAACTCCAAGATGCATAAAACATAATAACTTAAAACAGTGTAGAGATATGATATAAAAAATGCAAAAATAGCTAAGAAAATGCAAACTCTAAACTCGGACTACCCTCAATCTGGACTACATTCAGGATCACCTCCAATCGTACGAAATCATCTGAAATCGTTCGAGATCGTCTGCGACGATCCAAGCTAGCTTCGATTGAAAAACAATAGAGTTCCTGCAATAAAAATACAAAAATATCGAATGCAAGCAAAATAGTGCGAGGGAATGAGGAGCTAACTCTACAATGAAATCCGTCAACTAAGGGGTTGGGGGTTCAGGGAGAATTAGCAAGCATTAGGCATGGAGGCAGGGGGATAAACTAGAAAAATCCTAGTTTATATAGGATTAGGAAGAGGTTTGGGAGGTTGGGGATCATCCCAATCTAGGAGATCTCCAATAGGGAAATCTCCAACCACACAGACACACTTCTACCCAATTTGGAGAGGCTATTGAAACAAAAGTTAATTATGAAAATTTGGTTTTGGGACGAAATCGTCTAGACATTTTGTTCTAGACGAATTCGTCAGATCGGGGACGATTTCGTCTAATCTACGACGATATCGTCCAATGGTCAAAACAAATCCTAAAAATGGCACAAAAAATGGGGAAACCGGGTAAAATGTGGTTTAACGGGAAGTTTGTGGTTGAAATTCAAATTTTAATATTTTATCTTTTTACTAATGTTTTAACCGTGCCAATTTTAGGGTGCTACACATGGTAAATTCTACAATAAAAATAAATGTTCTCATAGTCCACTTCTTTCTCCCAAATGTCTTTCTCAAATTTTAATGTGATATTTTTAGGTAAGGGTTTGTAAAAATCCATTAAAACACAAATTTGAGCATAAATAATATGTTCAAAATTTTGAGTATAATCAGCAATCATCATAAAAGTTTCTAAAGAGTTTCCAATTGAAGAAAAAATAGTAGGATTCCAAAATTCAATAGGGAGGCCAAAGAGTCTAACCCACACGGGACCTATATAAGGCATATCTTATTTGGATTTAAATTTAGTATGCTAGGGCTTCATGAAAAGCCCTACCCTTACAAAAAACCAAGGACCCCTTTGAAAAGTTTTCTCTCTATCTTCATTATTAGCAAATAAAACAAGAAAATAACCATTTGGATAAATAGATATTTATAACTCACCTTTAGTTTTCTAGATTTTTGCAGCCTAGACTTTGAAAGCAGATAGACTTAGATGAAAACCTATGAACCAAAAAATTAGTCCTCTTTTTTCCAAATTTTCAATGCTAGTCTGAATGTTAACCATATCAAGATTAACAATAGGAGTTCCATCAGCTGCTTTAAGACATCCTGACTCTATTTTCCTGGGATCAATATTAGGCATTCTTAGAGGTTTATGGGAAGCCCTAATATTTATATTAGCATTGGGTT
Source organism: Wollemia nobilis (assembly GCA_028583015.1). Taxonomy (NCBI): domain Eukaryota; kingdom Viridiplantae; phylum Streptophyta; class Pinopsida; order Araucariales; family Araucariaceae; genus Wollemia; species Wollemia nobilis. The sequence goes on along the minus strand of JAQPPZ010017000.1, from coordinate 3,062,555 downwards.
GAGGCTATCCAACATGAAAGGTATCCCTAAAATTCATTTTTGGGACAGAGTCTTCTAAATTCTTACCCTTGACAGGGGTTTTCATAGTAGAATTATTTTGTGGGTGCACCTTAGAACCAGATTCACTTGAGATATGAGCCATTTTTTTTATCAACTTCTTGAAACTTGTTTCGTGATCTCTTTAATCCTTGCCCTAGACACCATGGAAAGGTATGGTTTTCAAATTTCTTTTGTGCAGCAAATTAGAAGCCATTGTCGCTCAAGTTCATAGTATGATCTGTTGAAAGAAAAATTTCTAACCCATATTGTATCCCTTGGAACATTTATTGCTAAAATATTGAGTATAAACCACAAAAACATTGTTCGCTAGGGCCTGAAGGCCCTAAAAACCAACTTCTGGAGATGTTTGCACTCAACCCAGATGAAACCCTCGCATAGTCGCTTGCCAAATATCTTGTTCAAACATAGGGATGCGCTAGGATCTATGTTGCTCCAAATGATATGAAAATTGGTGGAGATGTTCTAGGGTTTTTTAGGCATCTACCCTCAAAATTTTAGCTCAATCTGAGTCTAGATGAGTGAGATATGGCCAAAACAAGTTTGGAAGTTTGGACAATCCTATGAAAAATGTCTAATCAATTTCGACTAATTTTTTCTAATACTCTATTTTTTATGCTAGAAGAAAATACATTGAAATCCATCATATCATTTCAATAGAGAAATGCTTCATTATGAGTGAATTCTTCTTTTATACAATCCCATAGATGTTCAAGTGGCTAATATATTTCTTAAGAAACTATATAAAGAACAATTTTTTTAATATTATAAAAAATGAGGATTGAAAAGCTAATAATAAGGGGAATCAATCGTACCAAAAATATTCTTAATCCCTAGAAATAAATATTAAAATAGAGTGTTGGGGATGTTAGTGTTTATTTACCTTTATTCAAATCTCAAAATTGGATAGAATATTTATTATAAGAATAAAAGATGTAGAAGGAATCTTTCTTCTACATTCTTCAAGTGATATGTCACCTATTCATAGGCGATAAATTTATCTTGAGTCCTGTTATCTAGATATATAGATAAATACCATACAAATATTTAAGTATTAACATATCATAAATAACTCTTAAAAATATTTCATATGAGTTTTGTTTAGAATGGCATATTCTATGTAACTTCAAGTTATATATCACTCAAGGTAACCATGTGTAGGGATTTTTATGACACTTAAGCACAAATAATTGAGAAAGTATGAGTCCATAGTGTAAAAATTATATCTCCTTTATTCGTTAGATTTGTATTTAAATAAGTATAGGATGTGGGTTAGTGCAAAAATTCTAATGATGTCATTCTTTGAAATTTAGGAGAAATTTTGATTTACTTTGGTTTAACCTTGTATATAAAAGGTTTTAAATATTTTATGTTTATAGTTAATTTGTGGAGGATATTCCCCTTGTGGATTCCTTATTGAAAATATAATATTATATGTATGTTATTGATTCTTTTACATGCAATACCAAAGAGTAAAGTTTTTTTTTCTTTCTCCTGTACCTACAAATGGTTCCAATATGAATATATTTTATATTATCAATTTTTTGCATAACTTTATATATAAAAATAATAAATACATAGAAAATATAAGTATTTTTTAATTGCTAAAATTTTAAAGAAATGATATTTTGCATTTTGAAAAATAAAAAAGGCTTCACTTATAATATCCTTTTGAGTCTTCAAAAAATAGAAAATAAACAAGAGAATTTCATAAAATTAGAATTTAGCATACCTAATGGGTTGGTTTAAGGGTTTATCCTAAGCTTAAAAACTTATATGTGCCATATTCATATTCAAAGTATCCAAAAATTTTAAAATTAAGTATATTTTCCAAAATATATTTCAATATTTTTATAATACTATAAGTAATGCCACCTACATTCTCTTCCTATATTTTTTCATGGGCCTTTATTATTTTATCTGCCCTCAAGTTAAAATGCTGAAATTTGTTAGTAAGATTTTAAATTCTTAAAGGATTTTGCTTCATCAGTTAATTAATATCAAGACCTTGAGTTACAATAGGGTTAATTCATTAATTCATTGCTCTTAGAGATACATATATTTCTTTCATTAAAAGATGTTTTCCCAATAAACAAGTTTTGTACATCACTTATGTTCACAAAGCCTTTTTTCTAAGAAAATGTATGGTTTTTTTTGGAGGGTTTTAATTTTATATAATATGTTTAAAAAATATAATATGGATATAAGAATGAGCAAATAAAAAAATCACCTAGATTTAAAATAGAAAAATAATAGGAACACAAATATCAAGAAGGAGCATGATGTTAGATTTTACAATAGTTTATAGAAATAAATAGAATCCACATATTATCTAAATAATAGAAATAATGCATAAAAAAAATACATATGATATGAAGGGTGTATGTAAACACCAAAATATCTCATTAAAGGAATAGAATTACACTCTAATGGATAAAAAAATGGCTTATACAAAGGTGTGGAAACACTCAATTATAAGAGATGTTTCAATTAAGATTAAATAACTAAAATTTAGGTTAAGTAATAAAATATCATAATAGAAAAAAATTCAATAAAGCTTGATTTGCACGATGTGGTATCCTAGTGAGCTGATCAATGGAAAAGCTTTGTAGGTGTCAGAGATCAACTTGGGAGATCCGTTCTAGTCTGGTAAGTTTGATGTTGTGGGTTGTTGCCCTTTGTGGGACCCTGGTAAGATTCAGTGTAGGTTGGTTGGTAAAGGGGTTTCTTCTCCTTCTTCCTATGCACAGGCTATTTCAAGTGGTTATTTTTGGGAGGAGTTACCTCCATATAAATTTGATGGGCATTTATTTTATATTCATATCCTAGACTTTACAGTTAAATCTATCTTGAGTAAAGGTTCATGGGATCTTAAGGGAAAAATGGCTGGTGGGAGGCCATAGCTAGACTCTTTGAAGTGTTAGAAACTTTCCAAATGGGGACCAAAAAGGTTCCCTTGACCTTGCTTTGCTTCTTCATAGTTTTTTTCTTATTAGAATTTCTTGTGAGGATGATCGAGGAAGATTATGGAAGGCGACCCTTGGTTATTTGGTAAATGTGGCCTCTTCCTCAGACGTTGGGACCCTGACTTCAACCCAGTACTGCAAAGAATTAATTTGGTACTGGTTTGGATTTTTTTGCCTAAATTTCCTACTTATTTATGGTATGATAGTGTCTTTTGGGTTGTGGAATCGATGATTGAGAACTTTATCTATTTTGATAGAGTCTCTCTATCTCTCCCTTGAATATAGTTTGTGAGAATATGTATTATGGTGGATATTTATAAAGAGCTAGCTAGTGTGGTGGAACTTATTTCACACCTAGGTACTTGGTCGTAATCTATTTATGAAAACAAGCCTCATGCTTGTCAAAGTTATTGTTAGGAAGGGCACCAAAAAAAATTGTGTTCTCAGAAGAAGCAAGTGAAGCCTTTTACCAACCATCAAGCTCCTAGTAAGCATCAGGAGAAGGTGAATGAGTCAAGAAAACCAACTAAGAGAAATAAAATCTGGTGTAAAAGACCTCCTTTTGCTTCGAGGAGAAAATAAATTATTTCTTCTCAACTGCTCCAAGATACCGGTGGTGGGTCTTCGGGTGTCTCTCCTAGGATTAACTCCAATCCTTCTCTTAAGTATTTGGATAATTGACATCATAGTAAATTTGAAGTGGTTTTGTCTGTGGATCATGTGGTAGCTGGAAATAATATTCCTCTTTCAAAATCATTCGAGGACCTCGAGTTGGTCTGGTTGAGGACTTCCAGGGGAGCTCTAAGCTGGAGTCCTATCTCCATAAAGTGGATTGTTTAAAATATCCTCCTAAAGAGGTGGTGTAATTCCTCACTGGATGTATTGCTATTATGGGTGACTTCCCTAAGAATTTTATTGAGAAATGGTCTCTAGGACCAAATACTAGGAGCCAATGTAAAAATCCTTTTGATTTAGGGTTGGTAAAGAAAGCTAGTAGAGCCCTAGCTAAGGCAGGGAGAAAGAGAGCCGTGGAGGATGCTACTACCAATGGTGGTCATACCCTCTTAGTGGTAAAGGAAGAAAAAAGTTATAGATAGATAAAGCTTTATGGTTTTAAATCCCCAATGTTGGGGGATTGGTAAAAAACTCTCCTTTTAATTTCCAATGAAAGTGTGTTCGTGGAACACTAGAGGGCTTAATAGCTCCTCCAAAAAGTGTTTGTTTGATTCATTAATGAGGGAGAAATCATCAATTTTTTTGTGTATTTAGGAATGTAAACTGGAGGCTCCTACTTGGGAGGCGGTTCATAGAATATTTTGGAAAAACTAGTTTTATGGCTTCTAAAGCCTCTAGCTCTGTCGGTGATCTCCTCTTCTTCTAGGAATATTCCAAGTTTTATGGACACATTATATAATTCTCCATTTGGGTTATTAATATTATTTTTTGGTACAAATCCTCTCAAAGAAGATGGGTTACATCAAAAATCTATGCCTCAAATGCCTACATGTATAGGCATAAGTTTTGGCATCTTCTGCATGAAATGAGGGAAAATTTTCATCACAAATCATGGGTTTTGGTTGGTGTTATTAACTCCCCCTTGTTTCCATATGAGAAACATGGAGGTAATATTATGGACGAGAAGATATCATTTGATTTTCATAAATTTTTGAACCAGGTGGACCTTCGAGATATTAATCTAAAACGGGAAAATTTCACTTGGAGTAACTGTAGAGGAGAGAATAGTCTTATTATTAGAAATCTTGATAGGATTTTTGTTTTGAACTCCTGTATTGATATTTTTGGTGATGCTTCCTTGTCAACCCTCCCTAGGATCGGATCCAACCATAACCCTTTATGGTTGGAAATTCCTGATGGTCTTCCCTTCCTTCCTAGGCCCTTCCGTTTTGAGATAATGTGGTGTTCTCACTCTGACTTTGATGCTCGAGTGGTTGACTAGTGCTAGAATTTTTTTCCTTGGGTAGGCATTTTTAACCTTTTGAATAAGCTCAAGAATCTTAGGATGCATCTCAAATTTTAGAATAAATTTACCTTTGGGAATACTTTTAGGGAAAATTAATGTTTGAAATATTAGCTAGTTTAAATTGAATCTCTAATTGATTCCCAAGGCTATTCACACCATATTATTAGGGAGGAAATATCCATTATTTATGAACTTTATAATAAGCAAGCTTAAGAAAAACATTTCTGGAAGCAAAAATCCAAAGATATCTAGTTAAGGAAGGGGACCATAATTCATATTTTTCATACTTCCACTCTGTGTTGAAGGGGTCATAACGTAATCAGAGAGATTTTTAAGTTTGATGGTAGTATTTTTATGGATCTCTTAGAAATCAGAGAAGAAGTTTTTTTTTCATCTCTTTACTATATTCTGCTCCTGATCGTGATTGGCTATACATAACCAAATGTTGGAGGCCATTATGATTCTGGTTACTAAAGAAATGAATGCGGGACTCCTTGATACCTTCTTCGATGTTGAAATTTATAAAGCACTAATATCCATGGGACCCCTTAAATATCTTAGTCCAAACAAATTCCTTCTAGTATTTTTTCAAAAATATTGGCATATTTGTGGGGAGGATGTTTGTATCATGATCAGACATTCATAGTGCTCTTTGGTTTTTCCAAAATACTTGAACTCGAATTTTTGTGCTTCCATTCCTAATAAATACTTGGTGACTTCTTTCAGTGATTTTAGGACAATTATTTTATGTAACACACTGTATATAATATTCTCCCAAGTTATGGCTAATAGGTTGAAGACCCTTATCCCTCTTATGATTGATCAGGCTCAGAACAGTTTTGTACCAGGGAGGCAGATTTTGGATGATGCCATAGTTATTCAAAAACTCATACACTCAGTCTAGAAGAGTGGTAGAACAACCTTTTTCCTTAAACTAGATTTAAATAAGGCATACAATCGGGTGTCCTGGCCTTCCATTTTAATGTTTTAAGGAAGTATGACTTTAGTAATGCTTGATTTAAGTTGGTGGAGGCATCAGTATTGTCGTTGTGGTTCTCATTTTTGGTTAATGGCTCCCCTATTGGCTTATTTAACTCTTGTTAGGGTATTCAATAAGGAGACCCCATCTCCACCTTCCTATTCATTCTAATGATGGAATCTCTTGGGCGGTAAATCAATAGACATAGCCATGATTTTGGTTTAAGACCAAATTTGCAAATCAGTATGATCTCACATTAGTAGTTTGTTGATGATATTCTTCTCTCTTATGCCACATCAATATTTCATGCTTAGGATATCAAGTTTATTCTAAACTGCTATGGGAGAGCGATGGGTCAATTGATTAATTTTCTCAAAAGTAGCATCTTCTTTTTAAACACTCTAGAAGCTCACCAATGAAATATTACCTCTATTTTGGGGTGTAGGATTGCTCCACTTTTGAACACTTATCTTGGCCTCCCACTTTTTATTGGTCATATAAAATACTCATTTTGGATTCCAGTAGTGGATAGGGTTCAAAGAAAATTAGCCTCATGGAAAGTAACACTTCTTAGTCAAGCAGGTAAGGTTGTGTTGGTTTATATTATGCTTCAAATAATTCCTTTCTCTCTTCAACCTTATAGACAAGGTGGCATCTAAATTTGATAGTATTTATAAGGCATTCCTTTGGGCTGGTCCTGAGCTTAAGGGTAAGTTTCACTTAATCTCTTGGGAGCAAATTTGCAGAAGGAAAAAATATGGAGGCTTAAATATTAAGAACGTGGTAAAAATGAACAAGGTGATGGTCTCTAAACTTGCTTGGAAATTTGCTATTAATTCAGATCATTTATGGTACCGGATCCTTAGAGAAAAATATAATTTTGAGTTGTTCCTTTTGGATCCCCTCCCTAACGACGGTTCTACTTTCTAGAATAGGTTGATTAAATCCTAGGATTTTATTAAAAATAACTGTTGTTGGGTGATTGGCAATGGGAGATCAATTTTATTTTGGGAAGATCCTTGGCTCAGAGATCGCCCCCTTGCTAAGGATCCTTGATTTATGGACTTGTGCTTGAATTCTAGGGTGTCAAGTTTATCAAAGGTAGAATATTTTTTAATTTTTTAGAATGGTCGTAAAATTTGGATTACCTCCCTCCCCTTCTTAAGGAACTCCCAAGACCGTTATGTGTGGAGTTCTCTCTTGTTTGAAATATATTTGTATGTTATGGGGCTTGAGGAGGTGGCGTACTATCTAATCTAGAATGATGATAGTGAAGGTTAATTCACATTCAAGTTTGCTTATGATCTTATCTATCCTAAAGGAGATGGCAACTTTCCAAGCATGAAGATCTAGATTAAAAACTTAACTCCTTTGATTAATATATTCTTCTACTTGTAAGTGTAGAATAAGAATTTAACTATTGATAATTTGCATAAGAGAGGCTTCAATTTGATTAATATATATTTTTTTTTTAATAAATATTGGGAATCAACCTCTCACTTATAAGTTTTTTAAGAGATACTTTATTTAATCCTCTAGTGCCTTGGTGTGTCTTGGATTTTACCTGATTTGATAAGTGACTATGTTTAGCAATGGATGTCACCTTTTTCTTCACCATAGATCAAATGTTTCTGGAAGTTTATTTTGCCCCATTTACTTTGGGATGTGTGGAAGGAGAGGAATGCAAGGGCATTTAAAAACATGAAGAAATATATCTACCACATCAGTTATAAAATTGTGTAGAAGATGCTAGAGAACGTGTTATCGGCTACCAAGGACTCTTGCTTCTCAGTGCCTTGTGGCCACCTAGAATTTTGTATGGAGGATTATCTTGTTTTCTACCATGATTTGAGGCCCCCACCAGATCCTAATTTGAGAAGGTCCATTCATTGGACCCCACCACCTCCTGGATGGTTTAAGCTTAATTTCCATGAAGCATCGAAGGGTGAGAAGGATCTTCTAGGGCTGGGCATGTGATCCATGATAATAGTGACAGCCTAAATTTAGCATTTGTGAAGCATATTGGTGTCCAATAATCTCACATGATTGAAGCCTATGTTTCTTTCTTAGTGGTATTAATGCTCAAATACTTAGGTATATGTAGGGTAGTTATTGAGGGGTATTTGATGAATGCCTTCAACATGCTCAAAGGGGATTATATATCTAGCTAGCATATCTCTAACTTAATTTATGAATCCATTTCCCATTTGCTTTCCATGGAGGAGGTGTTAATTAAGCACAAGTTTAGAGAAGGGAACTCGATGGTTGATTTATTAGAAAATCTTGGTGTATTTCATCAAGGCCTATCGGTAAGACGAAGGGATTTTCTTCCTGAGATTATCTGCCTTGCAAATGTTGAGAAATATTAAAGTTTGTTAGTTGGCTTTACATCATATCTTTTTTCAACCAACCCATATGTGGTGGTGGAGTTTGCAGGTTATTAGATTGGTGACGGGCCTCTTTTATTTCTTGCACTCGAGATGTCATTTCTGGAATTTTTGGCACATTAGTCAATTTAGGTGGTGTTAGGAGGATTTTCACCTCTTTTCAATTTTTAAAATTCAAATTTCAAATTTCAAAATTTCTCCAATGACCTCTCGTCTGGTGGTGAGGTGGGATTCCTTTGGTAGGCATTGGAATTTGTAAACTTCTTTGAGTATGGCCTTGTTGGATATTTATCTTCTTTGGGATTCCTTTTTGTCTCGATTGGGGAGGATGTACTTTTTTCTCTTTATTACTGGAAGATTCTTGTCACTTTATCCTTTCCTATATTGTGGTTAGTGCTCCCTGATTATGATTTCCATCGATGCTTTGGAAGCCTTTTCAAGCCTCCTCTTTATCTGAGTTGGTTAGCTTCCATTGCAGTGTTTTGTTTAGTTTTCTCATGCTTGACCTCAATCCTAGACATGGGTTTATTGTGTTGGTGATAAGTGGTTTATGCTAGGTTGGACAATTCTCGAAGGTGGTCGAGATGTTTTGGTCCTCTTCCTTGTTGTCCTGGTCAATTTTTGGTTTTTCTTACAGTTTGGTCTTGACGTTATGTCTTTTCTCCATTGTGTGTGGGTGTAGTGTGTCACCCCTTATGTTGGAGTCTATCTTATTTCTCTGGTTAAGCTTGTCATTCTTCATGATGAGTCCTAGTATTCCATGGTTTTCCACTTTGGAGATTCCCAATTCTTTCTCCTATGATTGGGCTTTGACTTACGAGGAGAAGATCATGTATTTATTTCATGATGTGTTATGGGACCTTCATTGTTTGTGCTATTCTTATGGTCTAGGATCTGTTGTTTTTATTCTGAATCCTTAGTTTGATTTTGGAAGAAAGTGGTTATTTATTGTAGCAATGGGTAAAGCTAAGCTTTATTCTCCCAAATAGAAGCTTTCTAAGTCCTGTTTGGAACCTACTTCCATTACCTTTGATGATAAGGTTAAGTCTATATTGGAGAATGGTGGCATTTTGGAATGTATCCAAAAATTTCATGGGCACAATCCTATGATTTCCAATTGGATGGTGTCTACCTAGAATAATGGTGGGTAAGAATCAGCTCATGGTCTTTCCAGGTGAAGACAAAATTGATAAGCATGACTATTGGTATCATTATGGATAGAGCTTACCATAACCATGATAGGCATTCTCTGCTAAAATAAATTAGTTTCTTTCTTGACAAAGAGGAATATCTGTCAAGATCCCATAATGGTTTTAGTGCCTTGGCGTTGTCCCCTACCTGGGATAGAGTGGTGATTGCCATTATGGATTACTTTACTTTAGAATCCACTTATGAATATATCAAAAGTTTCCATACTATGTTTCTCAATAATTTACGTAGACATGTGTGTATGAATATTTCTATATTTTTTTCCATTCTATGAGAAAATATTTTGTGGATGTGCAAGGTGGACGGGGCTAGGCTCCCCAACATGAAGGCCTTGATCTACTTTTTTTCAAACAGGTGGTTTTGGAGCATTGCTTGTCAACTGAGGAGATTCTAAAATCCTTCATGGATTTACTCTTTCTTGTTGTTGATGGATCCAAAGTGGCTTAAGAAGAATCTACTGATATCAGTGAATATATTTACACGTTCACTTTTGGTATGGGCCTTGAGAAGGTCTTGAGGAAGATTCAAGTCTTTGACAAAGGTGTTCATAGTAAGGCTTCATTTGATGACATTTGTGCTCCCACATCTGGACCTTCCTTCAAGATAGAATTGTCTCCTATGATGGTTGACTCTGATTTGTGGACGTGTGCATTACACCTAATAGGACGACTGAGGGTAGTGGTACCTCTAAGTCCAAATTTTTATGAGATAAAAAGTGTTAGGATGGTGGCTCCTCCCGTCTCTCACCCCATACTGATTTGGATTTCCTATCGAGAGATTATCATAAGAATAAATCGGTCAATGATGTTTATGCTCTGGAGGACATTCCCCCAAAAAAAAGTTTGTATTTCACAACCTGAAACTTATTGAGATCAATCAAAGGATGATTTGGAGCTCGTTGAAGAGTGTGTTGTATTTCTTTGAGGATATCACATGTTTGGCTTCTACTATTGCTCAAGAGGTGGGCATGTTGGTGGAGAACCATCTCATTTCTCCCCTCTGTTCTTGGGTCTTGAGTCTTGTGAAATTTTAATTTTTGTTTTTCCTCATTGATTTTTGTTTGTTTGTTAGTTCGGTGGGGTGTCTAGTTTTGTTTTTGCTTTCTTATGTGGCATTTTTATTGTATAGGTTGTGGGATTCCTTTCAAAACCCTCTCTTATTTTAATAGTAGAATTTTTTTTTTGTATCTGTTCGTAGAAGTAGTTTCTCGATAAATAAATGAAAAACGAGATACAATTCATGGATACCAATATTTTTTTTTTAAGGGAAAATTTTTGGTTAGTTTGAATTTTAGAGTTTTGTGGTAATCCTCTTGAAACCACAAATCAAGCTATCAACATATTTGTACTGAATATTTTTTTTATTATTTGGATTCCATGTAAGATGACGTTTATCAGACATATTTTTTATTGGTGGTGTTGAGTGACAAGCCCACTTTGGAGTAAAAAGGATCACCCATGTGAACCCCATCATAGATTCCAGATTGAGAACTGCATCAAATGAAAAAAATGAGCAATTTTTTTAGTTGAATATCCGTTGTTAAATGACGATGGTGTTTCTTCATATTAAAGTCTCCCAACTTGGAGGAATCCTAGTGCATGAAATATGATGATGACGATGTTGTTCATGGTTTCATGGAGGGGTGTTTGATCTCAAATGTATATGATGGTGGCCCTGGATAGGATGTTTGGAAGTGTCGAACAACTTCCCACCCTCATTGCCCCTTGCATGTAGATTTATTTTAGGTAGCGCTCAACCAGTTGCGCACCATACTAAAGCAATATATGATCCACATAGATAACTATCCCACAAGAAAACAAGCATTTTGCATAGTCAACCATCATTTTTTGGCCTCGTTGATGGCCTGGATTTTTTTTTTTAGCATGGAGTATCCATTGATCTCATGTTGATGACATCATAGAAAGAGATGATGTCATGGAATTTTTATGGCCCACTATATCATACCAGCTGAAGACATACCCTAGGAAGTTGTTTCTAAAGATCTGAAATATTTTTTGGGTGATTGAAAATATTCAAAATTGAGGATGCTTAGTTTTTGTTGTCAATAGATGTTCTAGCAAGTTCGTGTTATTATCTACTTCCATTATTTTTTTTACACCTGAGTTATTTTTTAGTTTCCTCATCTCCCTCAAAGGTCTTCTATGGAGCTCGAGCAGGAAAATTTGTGTTTGTATGAATATAGGCACCACTGAAGTAGCACCTCAAAAAAATCTACATTTCTTCTACTCATGTAATATTATATTACAATGTGTTCCCAATATTACAAGGTGTTCGTAGAGAGCTCCTAGTTCAGTAAGTAACTAAAATATTTTTTTGAATTTTTTTTCTGTTGGGATCCAAAGTTCTATATGAAGACATAGGCTGTGTGGGTGGCCATGATGTAGAAGTGTTACGCCTATATTCTGATGCGTTTTTCTCACCTACGAAGAAGGATACCCAAAAACATTTTCATAGGTAGTGTTCATCCAAGCAAGCAATAATTTGATGTTGGTCCATATCCGATGATTGAGCAGTGGAATGATTTGTTTGTGATGGTGCTATGTTGGATGTGTTTGTTGCACCATGTGTTTGTATTTGAATGGCAATGTTAAATGTCAAAATTCTCCCTTTATGTTTGAAATTTCAAACTTCTCCTCCAAATAGTCAACTCTGAGGTCAACAAACAATGTCTCAAGCTTGACAATAGTCATATGATTGAAAGAAAGCTTTTGTATACCATTGTTAACGATTAAAACTTTGCATCACACTGCTATGAATCGAGCCATTTGCCTAATATTTCATGTTTTATAGGGAGAATTGATCCCTAATTTTAGCTTGTATTGAGCACCTGGTATGTGCATCCTCACCATCTATCACCACATCCATAGTATGGTTACTATTTTTGTTTTTCCTATAAAGCTAGATCAAGGTGAAAGACATAATATTTTTCATGGCCCCGTATGCAATTTGCAATGACCTACATAAGATTTTTGGTCCCTACGATAATTTTGGCCCATATACCACCACCAATGATCTTAGGAGGTTTGGTTTCTATGCCCATTGATAAATTTATTAGAAGTAACCCAAAATACTTTGGTGGTTGAGTTTTTTAAGAAGAATTTATTTTTTTTGTCATGAGGATCTCTGACGAGGCTCTAGGAACCCTATGAAGTGATGTTGAAAAGCTACCCCTATGCCATGACTATTTTTAGTGCTGTTGAAGCCGATGGTCTTTTCGGTAAGGCACACAACAACACAAAATGCCAGTGGGTTGGCATACATAGTTCTAAGCATCATCAAGAGGGGAGCTGGACCTCACATATTTCCTCTTATTGAGCAGTTGGCATATTCAAATTGAGACACATCACATAGGTTACCACATGGATGCTATGTTGGTTGGGCCACTGAATGTATTTTTTGGTGATCATTACAATATTCAGCAAGAAACACCACATGGTTCGTATTCAACCATTTGTGGGAGTTTCAATTGAATCCAATATCACACATAGATTCAAAGACTATTTTCTATACTGCTACTACTAAAATTTCATTTGTCTTGAAGATGAAGCTACAACATGCTAGGAGTTGTTGTGTCCATGTCACTAGGTGGATAGTTGCAAATAAGAGCAATCCACATGCTTGAGTTCATCACAAAGAACAAATTCCTCTAGTGAAAGGGGTTGCACCATCACTAGAGTTTCCATGTTAAAAGGTGATCTCCACCATGACAAGACAAAACTACCAAATGGAAATATTTTATTTTACTACATTGTTTGATAGTCTTCCACCCATGGCATCTCACCATTTTGCATTCAGCAGAGCACACAACATCACTGGATTAGTTTGTAGAAGAAATTATTTGATGGACCATTTGGCTGCCTCCTTAGATTTGATAAAATGTGACACTGTAGTTTTTTTCTATGCTCCTATCGTGTTGATTTTTGAACTCACAGATCATGCTCGATTGGTGCAACTCCTACCCATATAATTTGTTGTTTTCCTTTAGTTTTTTTATGGTGAAAATAAGTTATTACTTGCTAGTAGGGCATTGAAATATCTCATTATCACGTGCTTTATCCAAATTCAAATACATATCATGGCCCCTAGTTTACCGCAATGCTCTATGGAATGGAAGTGAGACATAAGAAAAACTATGTCACCAACAAGTGGACGTTTGATCAAATCATAGGACCAAGAGTAAGTGGTATTGGCTCGTAACCACACATTTCACTCAAAATTATTTTTCCTATGATCACATTATGCTTATATTAAAAATCACATGAAGACACCCTTTATAGAATATTTTCTAATCTAAAGTTGTAAAAGGGGTATCTTTTATAATAGTGGGTGGACCACTATTTTTTAAACTTGACATGTAAGACAAATATTTGGGAGTGCTCGTGAAAAATGGTTGAGCATATAATCTCATTGGTTATCTTTTATTATCTACATTGATAGTGGATGGGGCATTTTATTTCAAAATAGGATACTAAATTTATTTTTTCCACATGGAGAGTGTAAGGCCCAAGTAGGTCCATGTAATTCCCCTTGCAAGGGAAAATTTGAAATGATGTTTTAATTCTATCTTTTATTCTGCCAGAGAGCGATGCCAAGAATATTCCAAGGGAATATTATCTGATGCTAGGAATATTCTAGATTCCTTATGTTGTTTTTCCACAAGATGAAGGCCCCATTGAGAGTGGAACATAGGAGTGTTTATGGATGTTGAAATTTTTTTTACAAGATGGACACATTGGTGGTGTCCATTTTTTTGAGGTAGTCCTATATGCATTTTTAGCCTCAAACATTGTTGTATTCTAGAGTAAATTTTCAGTTGAACCCAACACTATATGTAAGTAAACCTAGTAGCTAGTATTATCCTCTATCAAACTTAGTGGATGTAGTGGTTGGTTACCCATGCATTCTGGTAAGATGAGGTGATTACCATAAGGAAACTTACCACTTTTTAAGACTATAGACATAGACACTTCAAAATATTCTCATATTTCTTCTTCTTCTCCTCCACATTTAGATTTTTTCTATGGCTCATTTTTATTATATTTTTTGAGTGCATTTTTTGGTAGATACGGACACTCTCATATGACTCATATTTATTTTGTTATTAAGGTGCATTTTTTGTAGATATCGAAACCTTCTAGATTATGTTTCACCATGTGGGGGGATGATAGTCATGGTGAACCTGGTAAGTGATATACAAGAGGTGAAATACCTTGAGGATTACCTACAGAGGCAACAAACCCAAGAGGCTAACCTGGGGGCACCTAGGATAACCCTGAGGCACTTAGAAGACTGGCCTAGAGGTAACATACCTGAGGAAGTGGCTAACCCTAAGGAAATAGACCAAGATGTATATACCATTGATCTAGCATTATTCATAGTTGTAGAATAAAGTGCAAAGAGCATGATCCTATATCAAATCATGTAATAAATGAGGATGTTAGGGTTATATTTTTAGAAAAGTACACATTAAATGGGATGTTAAAATAGTAATGTATAATTTGTTTGTGCATATTATGACATGTGTTCTTGAAACTTGTAATATTCTCATATAGACCTCATACCTATATATTGTAATCATTATTGTATCAATATAATCTCATCTCTTCCATTCCCAACACCTACAAGCATACAAAAGGAACCTTGGGCATGACCTTTATTGAAGTATCTAATGTCTACATTTTTTATGATATAGAAACTAGATAAAGCTTCCCAAAGGCATAAATCTATCACAAATATTGCATCCATACCTTAGCATGCTTGGTACATTCATGAAACACTAGATTGTAAATAAGACCAATGGAGCTCTAATTATCGCAATGAAGAGTGAATAGAGACAATTGAGAAATACCCACTTGCTTCAAAATAATGAGCATCCATCAAAGGGGCTTGGTAGCATCATTTAAAGCATAGTATTAATCCTCTACAAAAGACTAATATATCATGGAATTCCATCTACAATACTAGGAGACTAGAGTAAAACCAAGATAGAAGACAAACCCTATAATGGAGCACCATTTGAGAATATTCTTAAAATTGGAGGTACATAAACTATGTAGTGAAATCCCATCTAGTATGTACCTCTAACATACTAAAGGATTCACTTGGTCACTATCTAATTAATCTTATGAGATGATTTTATATATTTGTGATAATAGTTTACATGAAATGCAATATCTTATCAAGTATGAATAAGGTACATAAGACCCTCATAAGTATTTGATACAAATTAACATCCACAAAAGATATAGTCAAATCTACTTGTAACATCAAGATAAAATAAAAAATATTTTGGGTAGATATGTAATCCTCCATTCTAAAATGCTATAAAATATCCAAGATATACTCGATGTTGGTATCTCACAGTGTCACAATCCCTTGTGTGATAGTTGAGTGAACTCAACACTCATATCCCGTGTGCACAATCATACTTGGGAAGCTTTGTGAACATGTGATGCAAATCATAAGGAAAGCTATAGGATTTTTTAGAGGTTATATCCTCATTCAATATGATATTTGATGCTTTTATTCCTAAAATACTTGCCTTGCCATAGAAAAAAGGGAAGAAAATATAGAAAATAAAACCTAAGCTAAGAGAGGCAATGTACAAAGATAAAAATATTCTTCCATACATTAATGAAATGAAATGAACACATGCATAATCTACTAATGAATAGATAAATGGACATGGTTTTGATCTAATTCTAAGCACTCATGTTCAAGATGTATACAAGAAATGGGACAAAGTAAAATTAGTAATATATATATATATATATATATATATATATATATATATATATATATATATATATATATATATGTATGTATATGTATATCTATATATATCATAATTGTTGTATAGAGATGTTTTATCAAAAGAGACTTGAATTCCATTAACAAAATCATTCAAGGTTCAAGTCAGACACATATATAGAATAAAGTGAAAGGAAAATACACAAAAGTCCAAGTATTAGACATGACCAAGCAATTTCCAATACCTTACAATAAAAATTAAATTTCCATTTATAAGCAAAACTAGGGTTTCTTTACCTCCAAAACTATACAAGAAATTCAAAAATTCCTCCCCAAATCAAACACAAGATTGATCTATATTAAATGCTAATGATATGAGGTATTTGGAAGTAGAGCTACCAATTCTACTATCTTTAATACACCAACTACTTTTCCTCTAATATCATACAAAATGATGTTGGTAGGTGTAGATGAAGATTTTTGTCATGGAGGTTCCTTGAAATGAAAGGTGAATTGTTGGTGATAAAATTTGATTGGCCATTTTTGCCACTCTTTCACAGTCATGACCCACCATATTGGATTGCATTCCCTTGATCTAATAGTCATTGGATATTTTCTTGATCTTCTTTGTGTCTATGTATTCCTTCCTAGGCCTTCAATCGATAAGATCATATTGTTAGGGTTGCTTCTTGAAGATTCAACATATGAGTAGTCCTATTTTTTGTATGATCCATTAGATAATTATTGATAAAATTTTCAACCATTAGTGTCTTCTGAATGAAAATTAGGGAGATCACATAGCATCCATGTAGATAGTCACAATAAGATCAATTAGGTATGCAATATATGATTCTATGATCGTTAAAATTTTTGCACTTTAAGGCATTAAAAATAAATATCATTTTAAGATAACATATTCCATAAATCACTAAAATTGGATAGTCCATGAGATTTTTTTTTCTAGGTGCTTCAACATATCTTCTAATATTCTATGAGCCATTATATTTCCTACCTATCTATGATCTATGAAAAACCTTCTTTGGAATTGAGTTCTAAACTTGAGATCTTGTAGATTATCAGTATACCTACCATATATATTTGATAACTCCTTTGATAACCTAAAAAACTAGAATAGTCCATGGGATGAGCAATCAATTATTTACATGATCTTAATGTTCTCTTTTATCTATCAAGATCATCTATCATTTTTTGAAAATATTATTTTAGTTTAGTTGCTATATCTTCAATATTGATTGTAAATTTAATTTCTTCCATGATATGCAATCAATATTAACATATATTGCATTTCATAAAGAAAACCTTATAACTCCTAAGTTTAAAATAAATCAAAGTTTCTAAATTAATTCAACTAGGAATCCTTATGTCTCCCTAGTTTTAGAAACTTAAAAAATGAAGTTTGCAAATTTTGTTTTCCTATGTTCTGATGTAGAAATCCTTTTGTCTCCCAAATTAGATTAATTTGCAATTTTTAGAAATTTAAAAAATAATACCAAATTAAATATACTTTGAAAAAATTGTATACTTACTAAACCAAATAAAATAATTCCATTCCCTATCAATCCAAAACTTAAGATATACTTTTGCCAAAAAAAACTTCCAAATAACTTTAGTCATATAAAAAAATAACTTTTCAAAACTTTAATCTACCAATAAAAACTTATCACTACAAATAACTCTAATTTAATTTTAACTACCTTCAAGCATTATCTCTCCTATTGAAAATAAACCTTTGGAAAAATACCTTCATTAAACAAATACCTTAAAAAACTTAACTTAATTCTCACTGCATGATTGCACTACTTAATTTTTGAACATGTGTTGCCTTGACTGCACTCTTCTCTTAAATGTATACTTCTATTAATTGCACATGATGCTCTTGATTTCATACCATTGCTTATCATGCTTTCATTGATCCTCGTGTTTACAATGTTCTTACATAGATGTATTGAAGACTACATGTGTATCATGCATGGAATCTCTCTTTCTTACTAGATGTTATATGCTACATGGGTTTCTTTAATGCTCTAAATTCACCTTAATGTCCAATGAACATTACCAACTACTCAAATATTTCCTACTGGAACTTATTAATTATCAATTTTAGTCCTAGACATTACTAACTGCTTGAATATGTACCCAATATCACTTATTAATGCTCAAGTTTGATATTGAACATTACTAACCACTCGAAGATCTATCTATTACATCTGCAAAGTACTTTTTTTGAGTAATACTTCTTATACACATCCACCATGGCGATTGAACCTAGGTCACATCACTGATAATGCAAGTGACATCCTTTTTGGTATACTATAAAGTACTTTATGACTTAATATTTAGCACATGGTAGCATAATATATTCCAACACTTAGACATTGAATTCACTTTCTCTGCCCTGCTATTCCTCTTTCTAATGAAGTACTTGGTTTACCTCCTTCTAAGATATGTTTAGCTTACTTTTAGTTTAGGTTCTTCTACCAATATTGCATTTTTGATTACTCTTATGTTGCACACTGATCCAACATGAATATTAATATATTGTACTTTGTTGCAACATGTATTTTCTTGCATTATACTCTTGTTTCAATGTGGTACTTTAATTGATAGTCTAGTTAATTGTTTTCTCAATATATTATAGGTTGATGGATCTAAGATCAGTGCTTTATTTGATGACTTGAATTGCTTGGTGTATTGTATGTTGATGGCTCTTAGAGTGGTGCTTTATGTCCAATTCTATTTCTCAGACTACTTCAATATAGTTCTTCACTTTAGACTTGAAGCACTATGAATGTTGGTTGTCTACAACCTTGGCTTCTACCTTGAATTGTAGGATTTTATTTTATACTTCTCCCTTGATCCTTTTTTATGCATGAAACCTCATCCATTTTCATAATGGAGGCGATTGTATCAAAATATGGTTGTCTCCTCTATTAATCCATGGGCTTTATTCTAAGCTAAAACCTTAGATGATATATTTGTATACTTTGAGTGACTTCTCTCTATGCACAAATGTTGAGAAATTGAATAAAATCTTGGCCATTGACCTTCTATAACTCCTTGGGTGTATTTTTAAACTACAATTTCTTGCTTCCTTTTATCTAGAAATCTTGGCCTTTATCAGGATTCTCTTTCTTATTGCCTTCTATTCTTATATAATACAATCCTTCTCTATTTTTCTATATGGACCATTTATTTTATTTCTCTATATGGATATTTTATTCGCTAAAACATCTCTATTCCATAAATATTAAACTTGTTTCTCTTTTTGATATAGATCTCAATGCTTAGTTTCAAGAACTATATATCTATCTTGATATTTGATGAATCTTTCTCAAGACCTAGCATATATTTCATTTGTTGTTGTTATCCTTTCTTGCAATCCAATGCTTCTTTCTTCAATATCAAATTCAATATCTTTGAATGACCTAGATACTTTCTTTATACCAAGTTCTATCTCTAAGACCTAAAATTTTCTTTTGTCAAGGTCTATCTTCAATACTTGAATGTATACCTTATTTCAAGGTTTATCTTCAAGACCTAAAACTATTCCTTATGTCAAGGTCTATCTTTAGGACATAAAGCATTTTCTATATTAAATCAACGCTTTAAGAATGATATATCTATATCAAGAATGTTGTATATTTATTAATATCTGCTACTTCTTCCTTCTTTCTTTCTCTGCTACTATTCTATATTATTTTAGAAAGTTTTTAATGCTTCTCAATTCATTGCAATAATCTTTAACCAATTTCAAGGTCAATCTCTTAGTGACCTAAAATGTCTTTCTTTGCATATAAAGTTGAAACTCTTCCTATATATTATAGAAACCTTATAACACTTTTTGATGTAAATCCAATTGTAAGAGGTAAGAAAAAAATACCTCCGATTACATAAAAAATGCGGTAAATAAAAATAATATGTAAAACCCTCCATTTACATAAAAACTACAATAAATGAAAATAATCAATAAAACCCTCCATTCACATAAAAACTACAGTATATGGAAATAAACCAATAAATAATTTTCTTTTCTCATTCTTGGATTCACTTCCCCTTTTACAATGCAATACCAAGGGAATATATATCCCCAAAAAAACCCTAAAATTTGAAGCCCTAAAAGAAAACCCTAAAAACAAAAAAATTACTATTTTTGGCATATTAATTTTTCCATAAAAAAATGCCCTTTTAAGTAATTACTATTTTCGACAAATTATTTTTTCATAATTTTTTTTTTTTTTAGTAATTACCATTTTCAGCAAATTATATTTTGCGTCAAATAATTCCATTTTGAGTAATAAAAAAATTACTTTAAAACTTCTTTTAAAAAAACCCTCTAAATATAGGCTCCTACATCATTCTCCTTTGGTTGAAAAGAACTCTGCTCCTACGAGTTCCTCTGATCAAACTCATAATCGCTCTCCATAGAGTGCCACACATCTGCAAGTACTCCTCAAAGTACCAATCTCCTTCTGAGGTTTTATATCTCAAACCTCCTGCAAGCACTACACATAGTGCCACTTTATTCCTTCGAGGTTTAAAATAGCAAACCTCCTGCAAGCACTACACAAAGTGCCAATTTTTTCTTTCACAGTTTTTAATGAAAAAAAAAACCTCCTCCAAGCACTATATAGAGTGTCAATTTATTTCTTTAAGGTTTTATAAATCTTTTACAAGCACTACACAAAGTGTCAATTCCTCCTTTTTAGTTTTTTATATAAAAAACCTCCTGCAAGCACTTACACAAAGTGCCAATTTATTTCTCCAAGGTTTTACAAACCTTCTACAAGCACTACACAAAGTTCCAATCTCTTTCTCTAAGGCTTTTACATAAAAAAACCTCTTGCAAGCACTTACATAGAGTGCCAATTTCTGTCTCCAAGGTTTTACAAACCTTCTATAAGCACTGCACAAAGTGCCAATTTTTTTGTTTGAACCTCTTTGCTCTCTCATTTTCTCTTTTATTTTCTTCTCTTTTCTCCTCCCAACAAGATCCAACTTGCTCTGATATCAAATGATGTAAATCTTGTTGTAAGAGGTCAAAAAAAAAAACCTTCCATTACATAAAAACTGTGGTAAATGAAAATAATATGTAAAACCCTCCATTTACATAAAAATTGTAATAAATAGAAATAATCAATAAAACCCTTTATTCAAATAAAAACTACAATACATAGAAATAAACCAATAAATAATTTTTTTTTCTCATTCTTGGATTCACTTCTACTTTTACAATGCAATACCAAGGGAATATATATCCCCAAAGAAACCCTAAAAAAAAACCTAAAACTTGAAGCCCTAAAAGAAAACCCTAAAGCTTAAAACCCTAAAAATAAAAAAATTACTATTTTTGGCAAATTGATTTTTCCACCAAAAAATGCCCTTTTAAGTAATTACTAGTTTCGGCAAATTATTTTTTCATAAAAAATTGCCTCTTTTAATAATTACAATTTTCGGAAAATTATATTTTGCGTCAAATAATTCCATTTTGAGTAATAAAAAAATTAATTTAAAACCTTTTTAAAGAAAAATCTCTAGAGATAGGTTCTTGCATTACTTTTGATAGTTTAGTCTCTATTGCAACTCTTTCTCTATATTTTCAAGGTAACTTAGATGTTCCTGATGCTTTACCTTTGATATCAAGGTGATATCAATGTCCCTGATGCTTCTATATTATGATGTCAAGGTGACCTCAATGTCCCTGATGCTTCTACTTTTTGAAATCAATATCAAGGGTTGGATATATCCTTAAATGATCAACTATTTTAAAGTTGATTCACCTTACTATATAGTTGAGTGTTGATATTCACTAGTTGATCTTCAATCATGGGAATACTCTAGAATTCTACTCAATATAACCTTGTAATATAGTCTAGGTCTTACTACCTATAAATTTGACAAACTCTAAATCTATTTTACTAAACTAGAAAAATTTAATTTTTGCAAGTAGCTAGATTAAAATCTATCAACCTAGATAGAATATTATGGTAGATCTGATACCATTTATAGGTTTTTAAGCCTTTAATACTACCACAAATATTACAAGTTAAATATCATAGGATTGAATATAATATAGCCACAAAGCAATAAGGTCAGGATAATGATATGAGTAGAGTAAAATGAGCAAATTAATTTGTATATCCAGGCTAAAAATATATCAAATAATATTCACTACTAAATAGTAATATGAATGTAAAAATATTGAATCATACATGTACAAAATATGTAGAACAACTTACAATATTAATTGCTCAAAATGTATGTAAACTTTATTACTCCACTTTCTCTTATAAATATGATACTTGATACTTCTCTCTATAATGTGATATTGATACTTGATACTTCTCTATGGAGTACTATATAACCATACTAGAATGGCTCTTTATATACTTGACTATTCCTTTCCATATTCCAAGTCTCATGACTCTTGGCTTCTGTACTTGACACGTGCATACTTGAGGAATACATGACTTTATATTGTATGCACAACTAGACATGACTCTTAAAATTCACTTTGTACACTCTAATACAAAATACTTGTCCACATATTTACATTACATATTTGCACCCTTACATATAAGATACTTGTGCACATAGACTCAACACACACTTGCAAACTGATGCACATGACACTTGTGTATTTATTGCACATATAGACTTACATATAAAGGGGAAATATAAGTCACACTCTAAACTATGACTCAACCCTATCTATTATTTATAAATGTACCATGAAGATACCATGGGGTACATTAGCATGTATCAAATAATATAATATACTCCACCAAAATTATTATCTTAAAGGAGGAATAGAGATTGACCAAAGCACATTCTGGATCCTATTTCTATATTCCTCCAAAAGAATTAAAACCTTCTAAAATTGTTACAAATTCAAGTCAATATTCCAGAAAAACAAACCAAATATTTAAAGAATATAAAATATGGTAAATTTACCCTTTTAAAATAGTATAATTAACAATTATGACTATCCTACACAATTCACCACATAACACTCTAATATCTCTAAACATTTGTGGCACCAACAAATAGATCTTAAAAAATCATACAATTTGAAAAAAAAGGCTTAAAATGATTCTAGGGGCAAAATATATATCCTCTAGAAGGTTTTCAAAAATAGCCTTCGAGAAACCAGAAATTAAAATACAAACCTTACGAACATAAGTATCCAATTATAGCCCTCAATGTATCATTTTATCATTTGCTAATGTCATCCATATATTCACACCACCTAGATGCCACTAAGCTAGTGTGTTGTTAGTGACTATGATACATGTCTTTCTAACATTGGTTGAGATATGTATATAATCTAAAAAATGTTATATGTCATGTAAAGGTGCCATGTCGGATATCAAATTAGCCCTAGGATCATTTCTTTCCAAATACACTAAAGACTATTGCATGATATTTTACTCTACATCTCCAACAACCTAATATGCTCATGCTAGCCAAAGCAATAATACATTTATTGAGATGGTTACTATACCTTCTTCTAGTCAAAAAATACAAAGAGAGGTAGAGATAAGATTTTCAAAAAGCACAACAAAGCAACTCAAACATGGGTCTCATGGCTTGTAAAATTTCTTGTCGTTTCTGCATAACTATCTAGACAAATATGCTTCTAGTATTTAGAAGGATGATGCCCTCATAGACGACATCTTCACATTCCACCACAAGTGTGTGAAAAAAATGGAACTATGTTTTACACTTTAAATATCCTTTCTCTAGCATATAAAAAGTACGTATATTGACCAATGCATCATGCGTGTAACATGCAATAAAGCCATAACTTGATCTTATTTTTAGATCTGTTATATAATTCAAAGTAAAACTATAATGTGGATTCAAACTCATGATATTCAATTAGAAAAAACTTAAATATTGCATGTCATCCATTGTATCAACTACAAATGAAATTAAGTGCTTGTCATCTTTATGGAAGACAACAATGTGATTGACTTGGAGGAAGAGCATCAAGAACTTGGCATAAATTGCTACAAATTTATATTTAAAACTTTGGTTCTAAAACTTCTTTATACATCTAGCCAACATCTCTTGGCCTCCTTCTAAATCATAAAGAGAATATTATCAAATATAATACAAATTCACATTAAGAATTTCAAAATTACTTTGATAACAACAAGGCATTTATAGAGTAGTTATAACTTCTCCAAAATATTTGGAAAAGTGAATGAATAAAAAAGAACTAGAATCTACTATGTTCCTCTTATTCCCAAGATACTTATGAAGCCTTCATAGCTATTTCACCCTAAATTTTGAAAGAAGTATTGGAGACTCTAAATGATTATATAGCTATTGTACTTCCTCATATATCTCCCCAAGTCGAGCATGTGGGGATGTATTTTGGAGAAGCATCATGGATATTCCTTTCCAAAATGGATAGTGAGGCATGCCACATGATGCTTGGAGTTGATTCATAGTGACATAAGTGAACTGAGGGGTACACCATATTTTTATAGGAATAGGTTCTTCTTTTTTCTTTGATGATTTCTCTTGGTGTGTATGGTTGTACACTATTTATAACAAAATTATGATTTTGAGAGATTCAAGATGTTGAAAGAATTAGTAGATAATCAATCAAGAGGGTTTTGATGTATGGTCATGATCCTAGCATGTTTTTATACCTAGACATAAGCTACTGAATTATTTAGACTAACAAATACAATTTTATAGCTCTAAAATAGTGCAATTCAGTCATTGGTCTCATAAGAGAATTTTATTCTTCGTATCTATTCATTTCTTTACATTTTTGCTATTTATTAAAAAAACATTTTTCATAAATAGTAGAATCAATGAATGTTTTGCTTTTGCATTGTAGCATAGAATTTTCTTTTTCATTGCTTCTAATATCAAATATAGCTTCTCTCTTTTTTTCACCCTAAGGACTTAAGGGTTGGTTTCATTTATGGTGTCAATCATGATCCTTGGGGAGGGGTAATATGCATTTGTAAAAAAAGCACTAAGAACTGAATTTGATGTTGATGGAGAGTCATATACTCCTACATATGTGATAGGGTTGGACTCACTCTATTAGTCCTTGGTTAGGACAATGGTGAACCATGTTGATCAATGATTTTTGTTGCCTTTCTTCATCCAATTATCACCTTTAAGCCATCTTTCTTGGTTATTTTTGCTTGTTAAAATTTCTAAAACTCTAACATAAGAATAAAATCATGATTAAGACATATATTTTCATAGATCCTTCAAAACATATATCCTTAATATCAATGGTGACATGATATCTGCTTTTAGTTTTTGATCATGATCCTTTATTTGAATTTTAAGGATTTTAATGTATGATCATTATTATGGCATGATTTTATACCCAAGCTTAAGATAATATATCATTTGAACTAATAGTGACAATTTTAAAGCTCAAAAAAATATAATTTAATTATCAGCCTCAAAAAGAAAAATTATTCTTCGAGTAAAATCAGGGAATGTTATACATTTTCATCCCATCTTGCCGGCTACATAGATTTAGCACAATATACACTCAGTACATATACATAGATGACACTCCAAGCTCACATATATTTACTTATACGGACAGACTATTCTAACTTCACATATAGGCTGCTTCGTCAATATGAATTCATAGTCAACACTTCTACCTTGAGTTACACGATATGAACTCATAGTCAACACTTCTACCTTGAGTTACACGATATGAATTCATAGTCAACACTTCTAACTTGAGTTACAATTGGGATATCCCGAATGATCACTTCCATGAAGGTGCCCAATGAGGAGACAACAACCACGGTAAACATGACGTGCGTCATGGGGCTTACGAATTGATTTGTTTGTCAGTCTGGCAAGTTGGCGTGCTGTCAAGTTGTTTTCATTTGTTCTCGTATTCTCCTTTACGAAACATCGTAACCAGTTTCTTAAACAAAAACTATAACAAAAACTTATATAAATTGTTAAAGAGTTTGTTTGTGCACGAAAACTATAATATTAAACATACCTTGGACATGTGGCCTGCATAATAAAAATGGGGAAAGGGGGCTGGGTAGCACTTCAGAAGCGAACAGCAAATAAAATATTAAAATAAATTAATGAACCACGGCATAAATCAATAGCAATTAGGTATATATGTATAACAGTTGAATGGAATTGGTCAAAATGTATATTTAAATTTTCAAAAATTCAACTTTATTTAATTTGGCAATCTCATCTTCTTTGGTACGAAAAATTAAGAGAACATCATACAAATGCAAGATATCTTTATCTTAATAAAACAAAGAAATTTGAGAGAAACTGAAAAAATATTCCTCCTGCTATCATTTTATTTAATATAATTGATGCAGGTTCAATGTTTTACATAATTGATAAAGAAACTGCTGATAATAATGTAATTTAGTGTGCTCAAATCCTTCATCACTTCTGCTTTTCTCTGTCCTATTTATCTGCTAGTTTCATTATCAAGTTTTAAAATCTCTAACAACTCCATAGGAGCATATGACTAGATCTTGAAATTCACATATTTAACTGCCATATTAAGCTTGACTTTCTTCTACGTTTCCCAAAATAGTCCTTAAACTTGACTTTCTTCTAAGTTTCCCAAAATAGTCCTTGCATATGTGGCTTTGTTTCATTTTATTATTAATATTTTGATAAGTCCACATCAAGGTTATCATAAACAAAAATATCTTAACATAAATAAAACATAGTAAATCTTTTATTTTGATCAAAAAGTTTTTAAAAGTTTGTAAATATTTTTTAATCTTTAAAATATATAAAAATATTAAATAACTAGATTTAAAATGTATTTTAAATTTAATTATTGTATGTTTTAAAAATAAATAAGGATGATATATATATTGAAATTATGTGATTTTTACATTTACATATATATATTTTTATTTTAAATTTAAATGGTGGAATTCATAGTTGTCATGAATTTGAGTAGGTTTTCTAGATTTTATGGGCACCATAGTATTCTGCATTGTCCATCCCAAAAGTCGTCACACAAATCTTCGTGCAATCCACCTTTATAACCACCATGTCAAAATCATTTTAAACCTTTTATGCCATGAAAAGCACCAGGAAAGGGACAAGCATTCAGTCCAACGAGGTTTGGGATTTGAACCTTGGATATTTTCCCCCCTTACGGGGGTTTGGTCGAACCAATTGGTCTACATCTCAAACCTTTTTCCATTTAAATAATTAAAAATTATATATATAATTTAATTTATTTAATACTCTCAATATTTATCTTAAAGCGAGTGTAAACCAATAGTGAGAAGGAAGTGTGTGCAAGAAGTAGAAATAATAAGTAGAAAGTAAAAAGAAAATTCTATCAAGTGTTAATCTCACAATGACACTAAGAGGGGGGGTGAATCAGTGTAGCTCTTTAAAACTTAAATCTTCAACACTAAAAAAAAACAATGAAAATATAAAATCAAATAAAAAAAGTATAACAAGAGAACATCACACAATACAAGATGTACCGAGGTTCACCGATTTGGCTACATCCTTGAAAATGACTGTTTGGACTCCCATCCAAATCCAACCTTTGCAAAGCACCAACTTTACAATCAATTTACCAACACCCATTGGAAGGAGCACCAAACCCTGATTTATCAGCACCAAAAGAAAGAAGCACTAACCCCTCTACCAAGCATCCACTTGATTTTGATATTAATAATAAAAGACATATATGAATGTCTTAACTGAAACCAGAACTCTCTATGGTCTTTAAGCTCAAAATCTAAAATTTTCTATTTCACCTAGTATAACATCCCTCTCTCTGCATTACTTAGAATTTGAATCTTCTCTTCTCACAAAATAAAACTTATTGTTCTCTTAACTTGTTTTTCCAATTGCTAAACGCTTTCTGGGTATTGTGTAAAAATTTATCTGCAAACTTATCTCAAAATTTTAGCCAAAATGGATATCATATGAGAAATTTATGCCCAAAATATTGAATTGATGTTTTTCACCTCTCTCCAAAAATCACGGATTTTCACTCTTTACTTTTCTCCACGCACACTTATCTCTTCACAAAATAAATTCCCCACTTTTCAATAAAATCCTTTGTCACTTAAAAAGCACAAACTTGCATTCTTTTTCCCTTTTCAATTTTAAAATTATTTTCTTTAATAAATCTTCTTAAAACAATATAACTTTTTTTTTTTGAGAAGGCATTTCGTCAAACACGTCACATGCAAATAATTGAAACCTTACTCATTCTCTTACTTTGGATCCATGTGACACCTCAAACCAAAAATTAAAGATGCTCTATTTGATGCCTTGAAGGTGTAACAACATTGAAACCGAAACTCTAGTGACTCTGCAAGGTCAAAATGACCAACTGAAGGATTTTGCACAAGTGGAACAAATTGACATAAAAGTGACCTGTACCATTTTTGCAACAATTATAACTCTCACCTCGTAACTCTGTTTTCTCTAAAATTTGAAACTTAGAATCTATACAATGCTTAATACATCCAGTCCAAATATCACTGCATAAATCCTTATGGTTCACCTATACCATCTCCACAAAAACTGATGCTGACACACTTTTTCGAGAAAGAGCATTTTTGTGACAGTCTTGCAACGCTTGTAAAATTTGCCTCGTTTCTCATTTTTGGTGGAAATTTGGATCACCAGTTATTGAAGATAATGACCACCTCTAGTTTGAATTTTGCTATGAAATTATTCTCGGTTTGCTCATAGTGCTTTTGTCAAAACTGCCCTTTTTTTGGCCTGTACAACCACTTGCCAAATCATTTGCCAAGATACTAAAAATGTCACCGATCAATCCAAACACTGTGCTGACACTTCCAATGTTGTTCTATATGGTTTTTTGAAATTATGGTATGTTCTAAACTGATAAATCCTGTCCAACTGTGCTCGTGATAACTTTTGCAAATTTTTAACAACTTTTTGATGATTTTTTCAACTTTTACAAATTTGCATGAACAACCTGTAACAACTTCACACAAACATAAAAAACATCCTCATAAGAATTGAATATCACTATACATACTTTGAACAACCTCTAAACAATTGTCCACTACATCAACCTGTCCATCTGAGTGTGTTGACAACAATGACAATACTTTCATTGCACCTTGTTCAACAATCTCCCCCTTTGAAATTGTTGACAACACACAATTTTCTGTAACTCTTCTCCCCATTTAACAACAAGACCAAAGGGCTACTACAAACTCCCCTTGAGTCCATGCACAACATTCTCAAGTAAAATTATCACAGTTAGCAAAAATCACAAACATGAGCAAAAAGATAAACAAATGCACAAATGCCCCCCCTGATAATGTGGCCCCAATAGCTAGTCAATTCTTGGGAAGTGTGAAAACTCCCAATTTCTTATGAAGGTACTCAAAGACTTCCTCGGGCAATGGTTTGGTGAAGATATCCACTACTTGCTTTGTTGTTGGAATAAAATCCAACTTAACCTCACCTTCCACAACTTTCTCATTCAAAAAATGATACTTAATAGCAATATGTTTTGTGTGAGAATGCATAACCAGATTCTTTAAGATGTTAATGGCACTGGTGTGATCATACTTAACTAAAATTGACTTACTAAAATTAATTCCAAGATCCTTTAGATTTTTTTTCATCCATAACACTTGCATACAACACGTTGTCGCTATAATGTATTCTACCTCTACTATGGATAAGGAGACCGACTCCTATTTCTTACTATGCCATGCAACCAACCTGTCTTCAAGATAGAATGCACCTCCACTGGTACTCTTCCTGTCATATACACATCCTACCCAATCTGTATTTGAATACACAATAAGGGTGAAATACTTACCTTTTAGATACCATAACCCATACTCCATAGTACCCTTGAGGTACTGAATAATCCTCTTCACTGTTGTCACATGAGTCTTCTTGGGACTAGCCTGAAATCATGCTACCATGCATACTGCCTGCAAAATATTTGGTCTGGTAGTTGTCAAGTATAGTAAGCTCCTAATCATAGATCTATACATAGTTTGATCAACATGTGGAGATTTGTCATCCTTGCTCAACTTGCAACCTATCGTCATGGGAGTGCTAACTGGCTTACAATCCTCCATTGTGAACTTTTTTAGCATCTCTTTCATATATTTAATTTGATAAATAAATATGCCCTTCTCCTTTTGATTAACTTGCAATCCTAGGAAATACAAAATTTCACCAATCATTGACATTTGAAATTCTTTCTGCATCTTATTTGCTAAATATTTACACAAATCATCTTTGTTGCTACCAAATATGATATCATCTACGTATACAACAAGAACAATATGATGACCATTTTCTATTTTGACATATAAATTAGTATCCACCATACCTTTCTTGAACCCTTTCTGAGTAAGAGAATTGTCTAGCCTTGCATACCATGCTCGAGGTGCATGTTTTAAGTCATATAATGCTTTCTTCAACTTGCAAACCAAGTTGGAATCATCACCAAGCTAGAAACCGTCTGACTGCTCAATGTAAACCTCTTCTTCAAGTTTTTCATTCAAAAATGTTGATTTTACATCCATTTGATAAAATTTTAAATTCTTGTAAACTTCTAAAGCCAGAAACATTCTAATTGCCTCTAGTCTGGCCATAGGTGCAAAGGTTTCCTCAAATTCAATACCTTCAACTTGTGCATATCCTTTGCATACCAATATTGCTTTGTTCCTGGCTACCTGTCCATCTTCATTCAATTTGTTTTGAAAGACCCATTTAGTAGTAATTATATTTTTATTTGCGGGTCTTGGTACTAACTCCCAAGTCTTTTTTTTATTGAACTGATCTAATTCTTCATTTATTACCTTTATCCAACTTTCATCTTTGCTTACGTCAGCAACATTTTTGGGCTCAATGTTGGATAATAAAGAGTAGTTACTTACTAATATTCTTCTTGTTTGAACATCAACTATGGGGTCTCTAATTATTTTCTCTCTAGGATGACCTTTCTGTCAACTTTTTGTTTTGAATTTCTTGTTTTCTTCCACTTTTGAATCATTGTTTGAATCCTCTGAGTCGATTTTTGTTTTTTTTTTATTTGTTTCCTTTTTCTCATCTCCTTCAATGACATTTTCATAAATTGGGTTGTTCTCTTCATAGCTAATTACTCGTTTCCGTCCTTCATCAACTTTAACATTGACACTATCCACAATTTTCCTTAGACTCTTGTTGTAGCATTTGTAAGCTTTGATTTTTGATGAATAGCTAAGAAAAATACCTTCATCCACACTATCTTCAAACTTACCAAGGTTTTCTTCAATTCTTTTGATGTAACACTTGCTGCCAAAAACTTTAAAGTATCTTGCTATTGCATTTTTACCGAACCACAACTCATAAGGAGTTTTTCTTTCATGCATCCTCAAAATGCACCTATTTTGGATGTATACCGTAGTATGGACTACCTCTTTCTAAAATATGTCTGCTACTTTGCTCTTAGTCAACATAGTCCATGCCATTTCCTACACTGTCCTGTTCTTTGTTTTTATCGCACCATTTTTTTGAGGTGTCTATGCTGCTGAAAACTGTCTCCTCATACCATATTTTTCACAATACTTTGTGAAATCCTCTGAAATGAACTCTCCTCTATCTGACCTTCAAAATTTAATCATTTTTTTTGTTTGATTCTGAACTTGGTTTTTGAAAACCTTGAAAATCCCAAAATATTTTGATTTATGCTTCAAAAATAGTACCCATGTCATCCTAGAATAGTCATCTATACACAACATGAAATATTTGTCACTGTTTATGCTTTATATTCTCATGGGTCCACATAAATCAATATGTACTAGTTACAAAGGATTTCGTGTGTAGTACTCTTTTGTTTTAAATGAGAATCTAGTTTGATTCCCCTTTTGAAATGAAGCACAAATTCTATTTTATGGTTTACCAATGGTGGGAATATCTCTCACTGCTTTCTTTGAGCTGATTTTTACAAGATTGGCAAAACTGATATGATAGAGCCTCTTGTGCCACAACCAATTCTCTTCTTCCTGTCCAATCAAGCAAGATCCTTCTGAAGTATTTGAGAGAGTGTACAAGTTCAAATATGTCCTTGATCCAGTTGCTATCAACTTCCCATTGTTTGGCTTTCTGACTTCATAACCTTACCTCTTAAAGATCACTTCATGACCTCTATCACAAATCTAACTTACGCTCAACAAGTTATGTTTCAGACCAACCACAAACAAGACTTCTTTTGACCTAATTTTGCTATCACTAATCTTAACTGAACCTCTTCCAACTATCTTAGCTCCATCATTGTTTCCAAAATTTACTGAACCACCTTTATATTGCTACAACTTCTCAAATTTTTGTTTTTCACCTATCATATGATTGGAGCATCCACTATCGAGTATCCATGGTGTGGATTTATTCTACACTTTAAATGATGTATGTACGATAAAGGATTCCTTTTCTTCCTTAGGTCACTCTTTTTCTTTCCACTTAGGTTTGATTACATTTTTTGGCTCTTGTTTTGGCTTTTCTTTTTCAGTAGCTTGTGCATTTTTTTTGGGAAATTTTCTATTTTATCTTATTCCATTTGGCTGAAATTTTCTTCCCTAAAATTGATTTGATGCAAATGTACTTCGACAATTTCTTGCAATATACCCAAAATTAGGACAGTTATAAAATTCTACTGTATAATCCATAAATGTGAAAAAAGTATTTCTATTGGTAAAATTCCTTGGTCCTACATTATACTTGCAATCTGAGATCTTATGTCCATAACCATTGCATTTAAAATATTAACCATAAAAGAGATGATTGAACCTGGGTGGTGGTATTTGCCATGTTGTTGTAGGAGCCATAAATCTTCTTCTTCTTTGATGTGTGACATTGGTGAATCCATAATTGTCAATTCTCCTTTCATGCCTTACATTATTGCTTTCCTTTGCATGATTCATTTTTGCTTGATCAACCTATTTCTTCTCTTCATTCCTTGTGGATTCTTCATTTATGGCCTTTGATTCATTTGATGATTATCCTTTATCAAAACCTAAACCAAATTTCATGCTTGTAGTCTTTTGGTTATTTATGATCTTATCTAGCTTCATAGAACTTTCTTCATATTTGTGATAACAACTAATTTTCTGATTCATCTCTTCTAGATGCATTCTTAAACCAACAATCTCTTCTTCTAGCTTGCTGTAATAATCTATTTTCATGGTTATTTGCACTTCGAGATCTTTGGAGATTTTCTTGGATTCTTCTATCTGTAATTTGAAATTTGTTATGAATTTCATTTGCATCCTCAAGCTTTCTTTAAATTTTCTTATTCTTTTTTCTTTCTATCTTTAATTCATCTAGAGCTGCAATTACTTCCTCTTCCAAATTCACTTCTTTGTCAATTTCTTCTTCATCACATTACTGTTCTTTTTTTGGTTTTTCTTCTTTGAGTGCCATGAAAAGGGCTTCACTTGTTTCCTTTTCAGAATCCTCACTAGAGCTATCTTCTGATGAACTAAAATTCTTGGAGATGAAACTTTTCTTCTTGAAGTTACCTTTTCTAAAATTTGTTTTTTTGTTCCATTCACTTATTTCTTCGTGTGATCCTTCATCACTTATGTTCTTCTCATTATGTGGACATTTAGCTGCAAAATGCCTAATGCCTCCACAGTTGAAACATTTAAATGGTAACTTTCCTCTGTATTTTTTTTTTTTTTTTTAACAATGTTTGCTTCCATTTCATCTGATGTCTCTTCTTCCTCGAATTCTTGTTTTGCTTTCATATTTTTATGGGCTTTAAAAGCATCTTCTATGTATATGGGTTTAGATTTTCCTATTCTCACCTCATATGTAGTCAAATAACCATGTATCTCATCCATACTAAAATAATTTAGATCTTTAGCTTCTTCTATAGCTGAAACTTTAGAATCAAATATTTGGGGAAGGGATCTTAATACCTTTTTCACGATGACATAATCTTTGATTTCCTTGCCGAGTCCTCTAATCGCATTAATGACTTCATTAACTCTTAGCATATATGCCTCTATATTCTCATTGCCATTCATCTTTAATAATTCAAAATGAGCTTGATGTGTTTATAACTTGACCTCCTTGATCTTAACATCTCCTTCATGAATGCTCTTTAGTTTGTCCCATATTTACTTTACCATTTTACAACTCATAATATTTACCAGTTCGATGTCCACTAATCCACACATGATAGAATTCTTTGCTTTTGAGTCATTCTCAAATAGTTTCTTACAAACAACATTGGTTGGATAAGTGGTGGGTATTGTGTATCCACTATCTACTGAATCCCAAATATCACATCCCAAAGAACAAAGATATGTCTGCATCCTAAGTCTCCAAAATGCATAATTAGTTTCATCAAACAATGGTGCTTTGTTTGATGAGAAGCCTTCACCACCTGCCATTGTGTCACTTCCAAGATCACCCTAGCTGGTTAAGCCTATTCAAAAACCTTGCTCTGATACCAATTGTTAGTCTCACAATAAAACTAAGAGGGGGGTGAATCAATGTAGCTCTTTAAAAATTAAATCTTCAACACTCAAATCCAAAACAATGAAAACATAAAACCAAATAAAACAAGTATAACAAGAGAACATCACACAACACAAGATGTATCGAGGTTCACCGTTTTGGCTACATCCCTAAAAATGACTGTTGGGACTCCCATCCAAATATAGCCTTTGAAAATCACCAAATTTACAATAAATTTACCAGCACCCATTGGAAGGAGCACCAACCCCTTAATTATCTGAACCAACAGAAAGGAGCACCAACCCCTGATTTATCTGCACCAACAGAAAGGAGCACCAACCCCTCTACCAAGTACCAAATTGATTTTTATATTGATAATAAAATAAAATATATGAATGTCTTCACTGAAACTAGAACCCTCTATGGTTTGTAATATCAAAATCTAAAACTTTCTATTTCACCCAGTATAACATCCCTCTCTCTGCATTACTCATAATTTGAATCTTCTCTTCTCACAAAACAAAACTGATTGTTCTTTTAGCTAATTCTGCCAATTCCTAAAATATTTCTGGGTATTGTGAAGTATTTTGTATGTGAACTCATCTCAAAATTTTAGCCCAAATGGATATCATATGAGAAATTTATGCTCAAAATACTGAAGTGACATTTTTCACCTCTCTCCAAACATCACAAATTTTCATTCTTTATTTTTCTCCACGTACACTTCTCTCTTCACAAAATAAAGTCCCCACTTTTCAATAAAATCCCTTGTAACTTAAAAAGCACACAGTTGCATTATTTTTCCTTTTTCAATTTTAAAAATATTTTCTTTAATAAAGCTTAAAAAAATATAACTTCCTTTTTTTTATTTTGAGAAGGCATTTTGTCAAACACATCACAAGCAAAGAATTGACACCTTACTCGTTCTCTTACTTTGGAGCCATGTGAAACCTCAAACAAAAAATGAAAGATGTGCTATTTGATGCCTTGAAGGTGTAACAACACTAAAACTAAAAATTTGGCGACTCTGGAAGGTCGAAATGGCCAAATGAAGGATTTTGCACAAGTGGAACAAATTAACATAAAAGTGACGTGTACCGTTTTTGCAAAAATCATAAATCTCACCTCGTAATTTTTTTTTCTCTAAAAATTGAAATGTTAAATATAAACAATGCTGAATACATCCAGTCCAAATATCGCTACATAAATCCTTACGGTTCGTGTTTACCACCTTCACGAAAACTGCTGCTGACACACTTTTTCCAGAAAGAGCGTTTTTGTGATAGTATTGAAATGCTTGTAACATTTACCTCGTTTCTCCGTTTTGGTGGAAATTTTCAAAACATGTTCTTGAAGATAGTGAACACCTCCAGTTCAAATTTTTCTATCAAATTATTCTCGGTTTTCTCGTAGTGCTTCTAACAAAATTGCCCTTTTTTAGCTTGTACAACCACTTGCCAAATCATCTGCCAAGATACCGTAAACGTCACTAATAAATACAAACACTATTATGACACCTCCAACACTATTCTAAAATATTTCTTGACATGCTGGCATGTTACAAACTGATCCATCCTATCCAACTACACCCGTTATGACTTTTGCAATTTTTTGACAACTTCTTGATGATTTTTTTAACTTTTACAAATTTGCATGAACAACCTGTAACAACTTCACCCGAACATCAAAAACATCCTCATAAGCATTGAACATCACTGTACATACTTCAAACAACCTCCGAAAAACTATCCACTGCATCAACCTGTCCATATGAGTGTGTTGACAACAATGACAATACTATCACTACACCTTGCTCAATATCATGAAGTGTCACTTAATAATGCTCTAGATATTAAAAATATAAAGGATTCATGTAAATAAAATCAATATAATATGGTAATAAAGTCATTTTTGGAAGTCTAATGAAAGTAAGGAT
The DNA here is from genome assembly GCA_028583015.1 of Wollemia nobilis. Taxonomy (NCBI): domain Eukaryota; kingdom Viridiplantae; phylum Streptophyta; class Pinopsida; order Araucariales; family Araucariaceae; genus Wollemia; species Wollemia nobilis. The sequence goes on along the minus strand of JAQPPZ010017000.1, from coordinate 3,025,777 downwards.
GCCTTAGATGAAATTATGGATGCCATAGTTAGTGATAGGAGAAAGAGTAAATCTATGGAAAACCCTATCCAGGTAGTAGATACTATATAAGAAATGATTATCAAGGATGAAATGATTGAGCATGATATAAAAGTTCTTAATTTAGATAGTTAATATGTAAATTACATGGATATTGACTAGTTTTTTTTTAGATTCAAAATTGGATCAAGTGGAAGTGAGGATTGAATTCAAATTACCTCATGAATTTTATTGAAAACGGGTTTTTGTCATTATCTTATCCAATTCAAAAATAAAGGATATATGATAGATGGAGGTCCTTGGTTTAGGGATAAAGATGCATTATATTTAAGACCATGGAGTGAGATATTTTTATGGAGATAAATACTATTAAAAAGCTTCTAGTGTGGATTAGAATTTTGGAATCCCATATCAACTCATCAATAAGGACATTTTGAGAAATACTGGCAATACTTTAGACTCTTCATTCAAGAGGGACCAACTACTAATGAAAGAAGGCATGTTAGATACACTCTTGAATATGTATTATCATGGATATTCCAAAATGTTTACCATTGTATATTATGATTATATATAAACCAAGATAATGGGATCATCATTTTATTTGCATCCATAAAGAACATCCAAACTAGACTTGAGCAATTCTGGAAAGTGGGTGTGTTATAATACCTTTTCATTCTTACTAATTGCTCATGAATTATTTTAGCTAGGAAATTTATCCAGTCAATGTAAATGATATTCACACCCTTATTTTGTATATCTTCATCATACATTCTCTCATTAGAAATACAGTATGCAATGGCTATTTTCCATCCGGTCATGATTTGGTCCAAATCTAAACCCTCCAAACAAGCTAGCATGGAGTAGAGCTTCGAGTTAGCAAATTTGTCTATGTGTATTGGAACCTTAGGTATATAATATTCCTCTATTATACTTCTAAAATGGAATTTAAACCTTCTTTCCATGAATTTCTTTTATTTTGAATCCATTAACAAAGCATAAAACATAGCTTGCTCTATTATATCAAATTGTTTAGATTCTAAGGGTGGGCTCACCTCTAGGACAAACAAATTGTGATAAAGTTCTTTTGTAATGGTGAATAGTATTATACCATTAGGATTTTTCACTATCCTCTTCTTAGGGTCATAAAATTTAATCATTGCAAAAATTAACTTGGGCCAATGGTCGATAAAATCATAGATGCAAGAAAATAAGAACGATTTTGTAGCAATGATACCTTGAGGTCGAATTGATGTCCCTTAAAAGTATTTGAATTCAAAATTGATCATCAAGAAGGTCCTTCCTACTTGGGTCATTACCATGTCTTCCAATCACCTCATCTGGTTCACATGGTCGTCTAGCTCTACCTTTCTTTTTTGCACTTTTGTTAGTACTTTCTTAGGAGCCATTTTCACAAACAATATTTGAAATGTTCTCTTTGGCATTTGTAGACAATGCTCAACTATTCTTCGGCTATTTTCTCTTGGTATGCACTACTTTTGTTAAATGAATGCATTATGCACTTTTAATTGCCCATGCATGTGCACCTTCTACCATTAATGTGGCTGCTATGAGAACTATCCATTTGCATGCTTTTTCAAATTGAAATTATGCATCTAGGCAGATTGCAGATGTTATGCTACTTTTTGATTGGCTAAAAATCAAATCCTTCCTAAAATCATGGTTTCTATTATATTTTTCTTTTCATTTAGAGTAGTAGGGGAAGATTGCACATTAATTTAAGAATATTTTCCCTTTTGGAAATAACGTGGTGTGGTATTTGGTTTCCGCTCAAATATGGTCATGAATCTTGGTGGACTGGAACATTTGTCGATATCCACTATCAATTAGTCTCTTTAAAGAGCATATTGGAACATTTGAGTAATTTTGCTTCTTTCTTAGTGCATTTTAGTTGTTCTGGTTCATTCTTAGTGCATTTGATGATGTACTAGCTTAGCTCTTTCAACATTCCACCTAAGTACATAATCTCCAACTTGGAATTTATTGAACATTACCTTCTTGTCAAACCATGCCTTAATGCCAACTAAATGCTTTTGAAAATATTCATATGCTTGAGTTCTTTTCTATTCTATATGTAGTAAGTGTGTCAACCTTGTTTCCACTGGATTTTGCTCAAATTCTTCTTCTGTGTTTATTAGCTTGAGTGCTAGAAAATCCAATTGAATAGGTAACACTACCTTTTTTCCATAAAATAAGGCATAGTAGGAGGTCTTGATGGAATTTTTAATAGTTATTTTATCTTCCCATAGAGCTTGCTCTAGCAATAGGTGTCAACTTCTTTTGTTACCCTCTAGTAATATTCTCAAAATACACAACAGGTTGTTAGTTGATTCTACAAGTCCATTTGCTTGGGGGTAATAGTTTAAAGTGTTCTTCATGGTAATACCATGCTTTCTAGAAAACTCAATATACTTGGCTCCTATGAAGGTTGGTCCATTATCAGTTACCAAAGCCTCTAGAAAACCAAACCTTGAAATCAAGCTTTCCATGAAATTTATCACCACTTTTTGGTTTGATTTATTTGTAGGAATAACTTCTACTCATCTGGTGAGGTAGTCTATAGTATTAAAAATGTACTTGTGGTTAGTCGAGGAATTTGGATTGATAACTTCTATGAAGTCCAAATCCCATTTTTGAAAGGGTTCTTGCACTTGAATTGACTTAATGAGAAATGATGCATTCCTTGCTCTTCCCACATGTCACTAGATTTTATCATAGGATCTAGTGACTTTGAAGGTGTTAGAAAATATGCTAGTCTAGTAATAGCCTACCCTAATAATTTTCAATGTTGTTGACATTCTTGAGAAGTGTCCTCTAGTTAGCCCTCCATGGAATTCTTATATGCCCGTTTGTTGGTGATCATATTTTAAGCATCTAAGGAGATCAAGGTTTCTTTTGTACAAACCTTCTGGAAATAAGACATACTTAAAAACCTAAAGTCTATATCTCCTCCTCTATGATGGGTTAATATTAGGAGGAAATATTGTAGTCTAAAAACACTTAGTCATTTGATCTACCCAGTATAATTATCTTGCATCTAATTCTTCAGCTTGATCATATGCTATTGACTAATAAGCTATCACTTCATCTAAAACTACTGCTTCTATCAAACCTTGGCATAGGGCTCTACCTCTTACCATGTTTTTAGAATGGATTTTCACATCATATTATTGGTTATTAGTAATACAAACAACTCTCTTATCTCCCAATTTTTATTCTAAAATAAATATTCTTACATTCGAATGAACCACATAAACTGGGGTCTTGCTTTGAACCAAGTATTACCTAAATTTTTTCAATGATTTTATTACAACAAATACTAGTTTCTCAAAGAAATTATACTTGACCTAATATTCATGAAGAGTCTAGCTCCAAAATAATATGGGGTACTTCTCTCCTTCATCATTCTTCTGGGTGAGCACTGAGGCATAGATTTCCTCAGCTTCTTAATCATAAATAATTAAGTCTTTGCTGAAGTTTGGGTTGACCACTACTGGAGTTGTGGTAATGAATTGCTTAACGATTTCAAAGGTTTTATTTATTACCTCATATATAGGCCTCACCTTATGAGCAAAGTCAAAGATGAATTTCCTAATAAAGTTTATCTAGCCAAAGAAAGACTATGGGGCTTTATTTTTCATAGGCAGTAGAAGAGCAAGAATGAATTTGATTCTATTTGTATCAATGGACATACCCCTTTGGATACCACATGACCTAGCATATTTCCCTCATGAACTACAAAAAATGACTTCTTAGGATTGAGGGAGATTCCAAATTATTTGCACTTTTGGAAGACTTCTTCTAAGGTGTGCCAAGTGGTCTTGCTTGTTGTGGGAAAACACAATCATGTCATCTAAATAGATAAGAATGATCTTGTTAATCAACTCACAAAAAGTATAGTCCATTGCTATTTGGAATGTGGCTCCTACATTATATATACCAAAAGGTATTCTTTGATATGCAAAGGTCCCCCATTTTGTTGTGAATGATGTTTTAAACTAATATTTATTCTTTACCCGAATTTGGTTATATCCAGAGAAACCATATAGTAGTGAGAACCTTTCTTCTCTTTCAACAATATACAATATTTGATCGATATATGGGATGGGGTAGTGGTACTTTAGTGATGCTTGATTAACATTTTTGAAATCTACACACAGGCGGATGTCACCATTCTTCTTCCTTATAGGTACCAAGTTGGCTACTTAGGTTGAATGCTTGATTGGATAAATGATCTTAGCCTTTAAAAACTTCAAAAGTTATCTCATTATGGATTTGATCCTAGTATTTATAGGTATTTTTTTCTACCTAAATGGTTTTGCATTAGGATATAGCTCAATGTTGTGTTGGATGACCTTCTTATCATATACTTTGAGGTCTTTATATGACCAAGCTACAATGTCTTGGTACTTCAGGCATAAAGCTTTGATATTATTTTGGAAAACATTGAATTCCAAACTTAAGATTCTTTTATCTTTTAATTTCAATTTATTTATAAATTTTCTCATTTATTTCCATGGATCTGATCTTTTTTCTATCTTCATTGTCAAATAGACTCTTTATAGTAACCAAACCTCTAGGTATGTGATTTTTATTGAGTTGAATGACATCATGTTGATCAATTTCCTTTGTATTTTCCTCTTAAATAGTGGATAAACAAGAATCTCACTAGAAAATCAATAATTTATTTTTCACTTTCAAAGACCTTTAAGAAAATTTGCTTATCTGGCACTGTAGGCTTGAAAATCATTTTGATCCCTTTGTCTTTCTTAACTCCTATGTCTGCATAAGGGTTGAAATTAGCTCCCCTTACTGATAAGAAATCTACCAAGATATTATTTCTTTTGGTAATAAAAGTTATGTTTACGGAATCAAAGTATTCCATCAAATCCCATACCCTATTTCTATATTCTTCTAGGTAATGGTGCTTACTATTGCACCTTTCTCCTACCTAATTTACAATAAATTTAGATTAACCATAAATATTTAGAATATTGGTACCCATGTTTTTAAATTGCATCATACCAAGGCATAGAACCTCGTACTCTATAGCATTATTAGTGCATGACCATGTTAGCCTATAGGCAAAAATATTTGTTCCTTCTAATTGGGATTGTAATACTACACCATCACCAACACCATTTCTACATATGGCACCATAAAATTGCATGGTCCATACTTATATTTCTCTCAAGGTCTGATTAGATATAATAGGAACTATTTTCTCTATCTCTATAGAAATACTTGTGCCCATACATGTCCCAAATTGACTATAATCCTCCCTAAAATGTAGTTCATATTTGATTTCCAACTCTTCAAAATTATCCATAAATTCAAGTTCTCCTAGAGGAGTGATATTGCACATGTCCTCTTAAATTTTTTCAATGTGATAAGACATAGGTTTCTTAGGTGTTATTCTTTTCCTATTTCCTTTAAATGCAATAACCATGTTCGAATAGTCCATATACATGCATTCACCCAACTTTATAGTGAATTATCTTGAAAGGCATAAGCCAAAATAAGGTTCTATATCCACCACCATTATTTCTTGCACTATAGTTACCTTAGGTTCTCTATGTAGCCTCATCAAGACATATTTTATCACTCCCATTGTCTTCATATGTATTGTATCTAACTGTATAAATTCAGGGAAGGATCTAGTATATTCCATACCCATCTCCTCATAAACTACTTTAGGCATGACTGTATTAGTGCCCATGAGTCAATCATACAATTGCGAACAACCCAACCCTCCATCCTTAGAGAAATGTAAAAAGGAAAAGGTTTATTCTTTAAAATGGTAGGGGAAATTTCTTTCTTTTTAGGGGCATGCCTAGGATTTTGGTGGCCTATTTTTCCTACAAATATTTATTTAGAGAAGCTTTTAGCAGGTCTATTTTTTCAGGAATGAAGATAGTATCATATATACTAGATTTATATGGTATCTTATTCGTTTATTCCACAATATTATATTCATAATTGGAAGAGGTAGGTATTTTAGGCCTTATTTTTAGCTCACCATATTTTCTCTTATATTGTTGAGTGGCCTCAATTCTCTATCCTTTTGTAATGGAAGAGAACCTAAGCCTCTCTTGGACTTTATTCTTGGACCTCATTCCATATCCTTAAGTTTCTTTCTCAAATATCTTGGTAAGACTGAACTCTTTTTCTTTGGCCTGGAGAATAGGGAAAGTATCATTACTTTGGGGAGGTGGATCTTTCTTCTTCTGATAGGGGACCTAAAATTAACTAATATTTTGTGGATCAGCCTGCCGTATTTTCTTGCTTGACTTTGTCATGATAGAAATAGGCCCATCCTCATCAAAATATGGTTGCCAAAGCATATGGACCCTTCCTTTAGAATTTCTTTTTGCTTTCTCCTTAGCATGTTGTACATTGTGTTGATACATAATACAATATTGTGAGTCATAAGGATCATTGCACAATAAACACCATACATTCACCAAACTTATTTTTGAAGAACTTTTAGGTTCTTCATATGCTACATTTACTCTAACTCCAGTACTATTGCTAGGTCCAGGTCTTTGATATTTATTCACATAAGTAAATCTCATTTGTTGCGACCTTTCCATCTCTCTCTTTTCCATTGAATTTATCTTTTTACTATGATTTTTCAAAGTATTCTAGATATCAAGGATGAGAGAAGATTCTTGTGAAATCTGAGAAGAAAGTGAATGGAAAGGAGCTATAGTAGATGGTGCCTTTGAATAAGGAATGTAAGTCATCTACGAAAATGGGGATGACAAATGAGGAGGGTTTGTATAAAATGAAGCAGTTGTTTGACTTTAAATATTAGTGGTTTCCAAATTATAGGGCAACACAAATTTTAGGGGCAATCTCCCCACATTAATAAGGATATGTTCTACATGAAAAACTACATTATAAACCTATGGAAAAGTTTCCACCATAGATTATTGGATTTTTAAGCCTAATTCTGATCCAAGAGCTCTGATATAATACATGTAAGCCAATCTTGGACTTGGTCTAGTTGTAGGAGGAATTCTCTTCTAGGTCCTACTAAACCTCAAATTTAAATCTAAAACAATTTCTTACTAATGTTTCTACATAGACGTAAATTGATTAAGGAGGAAAAAATGATTAGTAGACTCATTAAATTCCTCCACAAAGGGTTTAATAAACATTATCCATGAGGTAATAGTATTATCTTCAAGGGTCCTAAACCAATGCAAAATATTTCCTCTAAAATATGGGGCTAGAATCATGACAATAACATATTCATTTTTTTATATTGTGTATTGCTGCTAGATTCAGAATATCATGGCAGTGCTCATATGTAGTTTTACCAGATTCATCATAGGTGGGAATGGCCTTAGAAATTGTTTGGGTAATATCATGCATTTGGGCTAGTCTAAGAGGTCCAGTTGTGTTCCAGCTTGGGTAATTATACAAAAGCTAATTTGGAACCGTAGTTTGTTCCATGTTTCCAGGTGTAGCTCCTATTGGAAGTGATGTTGGATTAACTATAGGATTCTCCTCAAGAGAATTTTATTATGAATGAAAATATTGATTTAAATTCCTTATAATAGTAGACCCCCTATAGGGCATCTCACAATAGAAAAATAAGTCTAGATTATTCCTCTTGAATGACCTAGTATACATGAACAACTATGGTCTACAAGGATAACTTTTTATGGGTTTATAGACCAAGGAATCACTAGGTGAATTTTTTTATCACTTCTTAGCAAGGTCAAGACAATTTACCAAATATTGATTCCTTTGGGTAAAGATAAAATAATAAAGCATATTATGAGTTTTAGTGTTTCTTGCAAACAAGTCCCATCGAGAGTGCCAAAAACTGTTGGCCACTAAATTTCCATCAAGTTTTACGTGATACTGCAACTATCTATCTTCTAGTTTTGTAGTCAAGCTTACACCCGATAGTCACAACTCAACACTCAACATTGGATGGACCAAAGATTGCTTCAGTCCAACCTCTAGAGTAGGTTGGTTCCTTTTTAACTTAGTAAGATGTTGAATCAATTAAGCTCAATAAAGGTTTGAGGAATAGGGTTAGAAAAATATTGAGGGTTAGATAAATATGCATTAATAATGATTGGATAGGCTAACAACATAGGCATATATAGGTTAACCTCTACAAACTACTTCTAGTGTCCCACACTCAGGATTAACAACACCTAAACCCATGAAATTTTCATATATTAAAGCAAAAACTGAGATATGTTCCAAGAAACAATTCCAATATCTAATATATTTACAATCCAATTTAGAAGAATAGATCAATAATTAGACTTTTCATAAATAAAATTCCTATCAACATAGATATAACTATGAATATATTTCAACTGATTTAACAACTAGTAATCCAATGCGAATGGAATGAACTAACTGTTACAACATTTACAAAAATGTAATTCACAACTTTGAACCTCTTAAAATAAATATAGAAAAAGTAACAAGTCTCAAGTCAAAAATACGAGTAATGCTCCTTCCATTAGTTTGTAAAAAATATCTACTCAATAGGGCAAGCAAATGCACTAGATCCAACCCTAAAAATAGAGGGTTTGACCTCTTTTCAAAGTTTACAATGAAAATAATTCAAGGAGACATTACAATAATTTATAAATTTATAGATTAGTAGAGAGCTACGCTGACATTATCTCATTCACTCATTCAGTCTAGGAAATCTATTGGAAGTTATCCGCCATGGCAACTCGGCTCTACAACTTTTTGATTCAATGATGGTCGTTGAACCTCAAACTATTATGAACCTGATCTAAATTATTAACTATTATTTAGAACTCCATTCCATCATAGATCTACAACCGCTGGTTCTTGGTTCTTGAAAACCCTTGGATGTTTCATATTCCTTCCTCGAACTGATTGTTCTCCAATCTACTAAGAATCCATATTTGTATGCTTCATAAAATGTTAAAAAAATATTTGACGTTGATGCTCTCAATGAAATATTGTGATTATATATTAGTAATGCAAAAGAGTGTGGGAGAAAAAAATGCTATTTCGATAAAAATTAATGTTGACATCAACTTTGATGGCTTCAACTAGCAAAATTGAGTTTTAGTGAGAAATACACTGAGCATTGAGTGGAATCAGGTATGTATCCAATCTAATCACTTAGCCATTTAAAACCTTTAAGTCCTTCTAGTGTTTGTGTCTTTGCAATAAAAGCACAATCCACTCCTTAAAATTTGCACTACCAACTTTGACTCAGTTTGATTGTAGAATCGCTAATCTGCTCTACAAGCAATGTAAATGACCTTTGTACTATTCCACTAATTTTACTTCCTTTTAAATGCTTATGATATTCATGTTGCCATTCTACTTCACATTAGTCTTAGAACTCAATGGAATTCATCTTATCATCACTTAGTCATTGGAGCATGTGGAATAGAGAAGAATCATCAGTTCATAGTTTATAGTGTGTTGACATCTTTAAGGCTTACAAATAATTGTGGATTGGGAACCTTACATGAATTCGTTTCCAAATACAATAGGTATCAGGTGAAATGAAGCACTTAGATTATGTTTACATAAAAAACCAAGTATTGAGTGGAATGGAACCTTCTTATGTGGATCCGCTCCAAAATTCTCTACATCTTCAATGGAATAGAGATTTCTCTACCTTAGAATAAATTTTCAAAATTTTCTAATGATGTGGCCATTTTGGTCCAAGAAGTACCTACATCATTCTAACCAACAACTTTCCTAGGTGAAAGTGGTTGAACATAATCCCACCCCCAACATGGTAGGACGAACAAGCAATGTCAACATTAGGCCACTTCTTGACTGGTGAGATCTAGGACCAGTGCCTAACTGTGAAAGCACTTCTTGCATATGACGAAGGTCGACAACGAAAGCAAGATTGAAAATTCTCCTGAGAAGAGCATTCTAGTGGTATCCTATTGACTTTACATGGAGTATTGGTCCAGTGCATCAAAATATCTTGTAGATTATCCAACTCCATAGCAACTTTATTGTCTTGAGTACATATATGTAGCTACATGTCAGTAAAAACTTCTAATTTATCAACATGATTAAATGTGATAGAAGGTGTATATTATTTAAAAACAATTATGTTACGGGTCTTCCAAATATGAAAGAGTATGCTAATCCTAAAAACATACCACACTTGAAAAAGTGATAGAGACAAAGTAAAAGTTTCCCCAATAATATCTTGGGGCCAAGAAACTCTTGGAGTTGTAAGTGGGAAAAGAAAGGAAAGAACCCATTCCCAAGCTTACCTAGATGTTTTACAATTCCAAAATAGGTGAGTACAAGGCTCGGGTACACAACTAAAAGGATATTTAGGATTAGGAATTCCAAGGTATTTCAAAAATTCCCCTAAGAAAAGGCCTTGACACAACAATATCTACACAAAAAAATATTGCTTGGGCTCAACATAAGTAGCCCAAATATTCTAAAATCTAGAATTTCATCTTGTCCTTGTAGAAAATAAGTCCCAATGCTGATTGAGCTTAGGCAATAGAGGAATATGAGTAGATAATAATTTAAATACCAAACAAACCTTATAATTAAGTAAAGGAGTGTCAACATGCCATCTACAATCTGATCACCAATGATACTACGAGTGCACACCAATCTTGTGCAACATTGAAAAATGGGTGAGAGCAATAACAACATCATGCATATCTTTATCAGTACAATTCATCCTAAAGGTACATTTGAAATCATTCCATGGGATCCAATCACTTGTATGGTACAAAAATAAATAAGCTATTGTAACAATACCCTTTTTGAAAAACCATTGAGCATGAATCCATTGCATCCAAGATAAGGGATAACCTTGATTAAGAAACATGGGGGACCACCAAATATTCATATAATTGATAGATAAGACTTTATGGAAGCCATATCCTATCCAAAAAATCCAAGGAGTGAGATTTTTCCAGGTTTTCCATATACTTTTAAGAACAAAATAGCCAAAAATTTTAACAAAAATTAGAGCAACAATGAGAGAGGAAAAATCCAACCCTCTCCATGCTCTACGATTTAAGGGAAGACCAGAGGAAATGAAATTTTGAACCATAAATTTCCAAGCTTCAGCTCCCCTTAGAGCCTTGACCACCCACTTAGTACACTGAGCAATACTTTGACATCTACAATCCAGCAGACCCATTCTGCCCGATTCTTTGGTCATCATTATTTTGTATGTTGATAATTTACTCATTACATCTACTAGTACTAAATTTATAGATTAAAGAAATTCATTTTTGGTTTAATATCTCACCAAGTGGTATTTTTAAATCAATGATTATTTTATTTCTCAGTGTTTATGTAAAAGTAATAATGATCCTATTTTTTTTATTATTATTATACTAGAGGAATCAGTAACTCATTATAATTTTCTATGCCTTTCATGGGTTCGAATCCTACTCCTTGTGATAATTATAACCTCCAATTACATCAGGTAAACTTTTTAACATAGTTTATGACACTAGTGGAACATGCCCTATACTATGAGGCTTGAGAGATTGGAACTGTGGTCTCTACATTCCCACAAGACTGTTTTAACAACATGACCAAGCCCTTAGACATGATTCTAAAGTTAATATTAATAATCACAATAATAATATTGTTATCATTGTTTTGTATGTTGATATTTTTATCATTAATTTTAGTGACCACTCTTTAGTTGATCATATTAATATTAAATGCAACATTTAAAATGAAACTTAGACATGTTCATTATTTTTTTTAGAATGCAAGTTTGGCAAGAACTAAACACTTTTTGTTTTCATAAAAGTATGACCAAGATTTGATAGCTATATTTTAGAATAAAATATTAAAATAATTAATACTCCTTTTGAGTATGGAATTAAACTTTAGAATAATATAAATACTCTTTGTGTTTATTCTAATATTTGTATGTAGTTTGTTTGTAGTCTCAACTATTTAACAAATATTGTAGTAAAATAACTTTTGGAAAACAATAATTTTAAGAACAATAGTAACGATATATATATATATATATATATATATATATATATATATATATATATATATATATATATATATATATACATATATATATTGAAAAAACATAATATAGTTACATCCCAAAAAAATTAAACAAATATAGAATTAATATCCTAAATCTTAGAAATAATACAAACCACTTATAAACGGTATAGTCTCCTAAACCCTTAGAAATTATGAGGTATTTGATGCATACAAGAGACAATAAAAGTTATATGAATCAATGATACCCAACCATATCACAATATATCCTATTTATAGTTAATAAAAATGGCATAACCTCAATATAATGCTTAAAGGATGACTATCCTATTGTAAGGGACCAATATAATAAATTAAGATAATTGGCATGGCTACATTAGGGAGACTACATGGCTTACCCTAACAATAATTATCTTAAAGCTGGAAATGTTTGGAGGATGCTTTTTGGTTCTCATCCTATATCTTCTTTAGAAATAATACCACTTTATGAGTAGCTCTTGCATTTAGAGGTACCATAGAATTTGGAGCCTTGACCATAATATTTTTTGCATCAAATTAACCCATCCTTATTCATCCATGTTTGGAATCTCTGTTTGGGACAATACCTTCTTGACCAAGTACCTATTTAAGACATAAAACATAGAAATATAATGTATTTTAGAAGTAGGAGAAAACTCTAAGTGACATGACAAATTCCATTTGTAATGTATCACCTAGTATGAACCATAGAATCTTCGTGTAATATTATGGTTGGACATTATCTTTAGATATATTTTTGTATTAATTAAAATCCCTAAAATACGATATCACACATCTCAAAGTGTCATCTTAATAATTGTAAATAATTTTGCCATTTCATATGATTCTAGTCGTAACAAATATTGTACTCAAATATTTGAAGGACAATTGGATAATTATAGAGGAAATAATCCTCTTGAGTAAAAGTAGAAGTTCCTAGAAAATAGTATACTAGGGATGGGATTTTTGTATATAAAACACCTCAATAAGGACATATTGGCCTAAATATGATAAGAACTATTGTTCTACTATTCTAGTAACAAAATTTATTCAGCCCATTGATACTCCTTATCTTGGATAAACCATCTTAAATATGTACCTAGACATTTCATCACAAATAATTTTGGCCATATGAATAAGGGTGATAAGAAGAGAGATATTATATTAAGATAAGTGCCACTATGAGCTAAAAACTCCCTCAAAATTTTGTTAGTTAATATAATATCAATGATCATAGACAATAGACATGGGTATACCATGTAGTTAAAAAATATAATAAAGGAATTCCGTTTTGATAATCAATGGGTACCATAAGGTATATAAATGGATGTACTTGGAGAGGCAACCCACCTTCATTAAAATCAATATTTTACCCTCTAACTTAGAATTATAATCAATTAATTTGATGGATATGTGTTTTCATTACTTAGAATTATAATCAATTAATTTTATGGATATGTATTTTCGTTGGTGATACAAAATAGGAAGAGACTACAACATTCCTAAAGATTGTTAGAATAAGTAATTATTCTCTTAAGTTCTACTAGGATAGACTTACTTGAGTTTCCACTCCTTCATGAGTCAGGTGAACTCTCAGTTAAAGTCTACATCAGATTTGATGAGTTGTTGTAATCCAACGGCTCTCAATGATCAACTTTGTTATTTATACAAAGTTGATCCATGGAATAATCAATCAGTTCTACTCTTCTCTTCATATTTTGTGTAATGCTTTGCATGTCTATTTTGGGAAATTCTAACATGGTACCAGAGTAGGATAGATTTTGCTAGCATTCTCTCTTGAAGATTCTAGGAGCTGGTTCTTTGTATCCTTTGTTGGCTTCTCCTTTTTTTGTTTAAGCCTTCAAAATATTTTATATATAGTTTTTATTTCAGCTATATTTTTTTGAAATATATGTATGTGGGTTTTTTTGAAAAATATTTGTCTCCTTCAGGAAGGGAAGATTCATTGTCTTCTAGTATAATTTTTTTCAGAAATATTACCCATTTTTTCCATAGATCTATTTTTTTAAGAAAATAAAATCTCTTCTATGAAAATATTCATACATAATTTTTTATAAGGAAAAAAAACTCTCCTCTTCAAGCGATTATATTTTTCAAAAATCTATATTTGAAATTTTTTAAGCTTGATATAATAGGAAAATTCTTTCCTATCATTAGTTTTTTTCCTTGCAGGAAAACTTCCGCTTCGCTGCTCACGGAGACCAAATTCAGGCTCGCGAATCGTCCACAGGGCACCTTTTTTTTGGGCATCGTCATCATTCTCGTGTCACCTCTCTTCCGCCTCTCCATCCGAGTTTCAAATCTCCATTGGTGCAACTATCGATTGGCGCATTATCAAATGAATGTTGTTGAGATTTTCTAATTTTTTAGTTTACCTTCGTGTGCTTGAGAAGACATCTTCTATAGTTGCATTAATACATTTTTTTAACGTTTCATAAAGAACTGTTCTTTTTACACGTCTCTCACTTCAGCATCGACGAACGTCGTGAAGCCCGCTAAAGTCGGAAGTTATTTCTTTTGGTGATGGCTAATGGATATCTTTAGAATCCTTTAAATCTCATTCGACACCTCTTTCTTTCGCATTGCAATCATTTTTTCTCTTATGCTCAAAAATATTGTTTTAAATCTCTACAAGTTTAAAGCTCATTCGATTTGCATATGTTTTTCATATTGTTATAATTTTTTGCAAGATAGTAGGCAAAAATTTTCTCTATTATGCCTTCCCTGTTGTCTTATCATCTGCAGGTTTATCCATTCTCAAGGGGGAAAGGATCTTGGACTATGATTTACAAGTGAGAGATAGCCTTGTTCGAAGGCCTCTGTTTCTTCTATGAATCGTTGGGTCTGCATCTTCATTTCGAAACAATCCAGCCTCAGTCGAAGACTCTCATTTCAAAGCATCTCAAAGAAAATCCAGCCTTCTACGAAGGTAGCCACCCAACTTCTCGTTCTTCAATGATGCGCTGGATCTGCGACATTGAAAATATTTATCTTCGCTTGAGGCAACTCTATTCTTTCGTTACCTATCATTTTTTTTGTAGGGTGTCCAAATCGTATACAGAGGAGTATTATTCTTTTGCCTTGTTCTAGCTTTCCGTAGGTGCCTTGGTTGTCATGAATAAATTGTCCTTATTTTAGGCTATTTTGTATTGCTTTCTAAAATACCTTCAATATTGAATGTTTTTTTTTATTTTGACTCCCTTTTTCACTAAGCCTTTATTTTTCCAAAGGCTATATTCAAAAGTGAAAAGCGTCTTTTGTAATCAAAGTAATACAAAGTCTATTTGTAGGGGGGTTAGAGGTGCTAATTATTGCACCATTGTCTATTTTGTCTTTTGAGGGGGGTCCTTTTATCTTTCCTGTGTCCTTTATCTTTATTCTAGTTCCTTTTTTAAGTAACTATAATAATAATTTAAGTGCATAATTTTTTAATATATGATAAAAGTACTCACTAAAATTAAAAAGGGAAATCTCAAGTTGTAAAACCTTTTTTTCTCTAAATATTCCCCTTTAAATGCAATTTTTTTATCATAATCTTGTTGGTTTTTAAATACACTTCTTTTCAGGTTAATTCATAAGATATAGATAGAAAAAAAAAACTTTTTTCAAGCCCTCAAAACTAATATAGTTTTTTTCGGCTTGTTGCTTGTTCTTAAAATTAAATTCTTTTCTATCTATTCCTTTTTTTTAATACTAAAGAAGTCTATTTCTAATTAAGCAATCCTATTCAAAAACTTATAGTTTCTTAATTTTTTCAAGATATTTTGCCTACGTTCCATGTACCAATATCTTCCATAAACTTATAGTTTCCCTCAAGTTAGGGCGGGTTTTTTGAAAGACTTGGTATACAGGCCTGGCATATATTTTTTGATCACCTTATTTCCAATATTGGATATCTCTATTACTTATAGTTTCCCTCTCGTAAGGGTGAGTCATTGAGATATTCCAATATCTAAATCTGGCTGATCCTACTTGCATTTCAAGCCAATCTTCCAAATATTTTTTCTACTCATTACTTACAGTTTCCCTCAAGTAAGGGCGGGTAATTGAGAAGAACGATATTGGGCCTGGAAACTGTTTCTAAGCTAATTTTAATATAACAACACTCTATTACTTATAGTTTCCCTCTCGTTAGGGTGGGTAATCTGAGGGTTGTGACATTAAAAAAAAGCTTGCATTCTTCTTTCAATTGCACTAATATAAACTTGAAGTTGTAAGGGGGGGTATATTGGTTAAAACTTCAACTTTCTTCGCAAAATGAATACAATTGATCTTCTCACCCCTCATAACTATCACACTTGGAAACCCAAAATTTTAAATCTTATATCTCAAAAAGGGCTCACTCATTTGCTAGAAGAAAAGCAACCTGAATTTGAGAAAGAATATGAAAAATTTGTTCATAAAGGAAAGATGTGTGAAACAATGGGTATTATAAGCACTAATGTTCATGAAAGCTTATGGTTTCACATTACAGATTGTAAAAATCCTTATGAAAGTTGGGAAAAATTAAATAATTTGTTTGGGAAAGTAGATCAAATAAGATCAATGCAATTAGAGGCAGAATTAACAACTTTATCTCCTGAAGACTTCAACAATATTGTTGACTTTCTCACCAAATTCAAAGAAGTCCTCACTCAATACAAAGGTAGTGGGAAGACTAAGACTGAAGAAGAATGCATTTATCTAATTCTTTCTAAACTAAATGGTGTATTTCAAATATTTGCAACCACCTTTCTATCTACAAAATATGCTCTTGGTGCAACCTTTAAAATGCCCTCTTTAGAAGAATTTTGTGATAGACTAACTAGGGAAGAAACAAAACTTGCAAGATATGAAATCTCTTCCTCAAAAGCCTTAGTGGCCTCCACCTCTTCTAAAGAAAAATTCAAAAAGAAATAAAGGAATCCCATAACTTGTACTCACTGCAAAAAGAATGGTCATTCGGCAAACAAATGTTGGAAAATATTACAACAACTAGAGGCAGCTATGAAGGATCAAAATATAGACAATAAAAAGTAGATAGGAAAAGCCCTAAATGTTCAAGGGAAAACCACCAATTCCTCTTCTAATTACTGGGTCCTAGATTCTGGAGCAACTCATCACATGACTACTTCAGATGAGTCCTTCTCTTCTATCTCCTCAAGTTCAACATGTAGCATAGAAGTTGGTGACTCCTCCTTTATCCCAATCAAAGTAAAGGGTGACATATCCATTGATGGTGGCTCTATCAATAATGTTCTCTATGTTCCAAACATTGCAACAAATCTCCTCTCCGTCTATCAGATTTGTACTTTTGGAAAGGGGAAAATTGTTCTCTTCTCTCCAACAGGAGTTGAGATAAGAGACTTTCAAGACCCCCACTCTCTTATAGCCAAAGGAGATATTGATCACAATACTCACCTATTTCACTTCAAAGGATTCAAAAATCCAGAAGGGGCCTCCTATTTTGTGGCTCATGGAGATCTTGAAAGCAAAATTTGGCATGAAAGGTTTGGTCATCTCAGTTATAACTACCTAAAGGAATTGAACACCCATGAAATGGTAACAGGTCTACCTCAAGTTTCTTCTATTGATGGAGTATGTCCTGGATGTGCTCTTGGAAAGCAACATCAAGATCCTTTCCACCCAAGTAGTTCTCTAAAAGCCTCATCCCCTCTAGAGTTAATCCATAGTGACTTGATGTTTTTTCCAGAGCCTTCTTTCAAAGGAGAAAAATATGCTCTAACCTTCATTGATGACTTTTCTAGAAGAACTTGGGTCTACTTCCTAAAATACAAAAGTGATGTTCTATCCCACTTCAAAATCTTCAAAGCCTTAGTTGAAAATCAGGCCTCTTGCAACATCAAGCAAATTCGCACAGATAATGGAGGGGAATACTATAGTAATGAGTTCTCAATATTTCTATCAAGTCATGGAATCATTCATCAGCATTCTGTCTCCCATAATCCATAGCAAAATGGTATTGTAGAGAGGAAAAATCGTACATTGAAGGAAATGGCAAACTGTATGCTCCATTCAAGAGATCTTCCAAAGGTTTTTTGGGCAGAAGCTATTAACTGTGCAAACTATATTCAAAACCACACACCTCATAAAGCTCTTGACCATTTAACTCCTGAAGAAGCATGGACTGGCTCAAAATCGGATGTCTCCTTCTTCAATATTTTTGGGTGTACTGCTTGGGTGCACATCCCAAAGAAGAAAAGGAAGGCTCTAGATAAGAAAAGCAAAAAGCTCATCTTTGTTGGTTATTGTGAGGAAATGAAAGCATACAGGCTCCTTGATCCCTCAACTCATGAGGTATTTTTTCATAGGAATGTCCAATTTGATGAAACATTCCCTCATAAAAATCCTCAAACATCCTCTTCCTCTATTGAGCCTTCTCCTACAGTAGAACCTCAATATAATGAAGAACCAACTTTAGAGATTAATTTAGAGATTGATGATCAAGATGAGGAACCAATAACTCCAACTCAAAGCCTTTCCATTCCTTCTACTCCTTCCTCTATGCCAAAATGGGCCCGCACCATTGTTAAAGAAGCTACTCCTTACATCCAAAATCTTCCATCATCCAGATTAACCAACTCCATAGGCATTGGTCTTGTCTGTCAATCTATTTCCTCTGATCCTCAATCCTTCAAAGAAGCAATTGGTATTAAAGAATGGGATGATGCCATGGAAAATGAATTCTCTTCCTTAATCAAAAATGAAACTTGGGATTTAGTTCCCCTACCTAAAGGAAGGAAATTAGTTCATTGTAAATGGATTTACAGAACAAAATATGGACCTAATGGAGAAATTGACAAACATAAAGCTCGCCTAGTAGCCAAAGGTTTCTCTCAAATTGAAGGAATTGATTATGTTGAAACCTTTGCACCAGTTGCCAAAATGGATTCTGTTAGACTGGTTCTTGCTCTGGTTGCTTCCCAAAAGTGGCTTGTCTTTCAAATGGATGTAAAAAGTGCTTTCTTACATGGGGACTTAAAGGAAGAGATATTCATGGAACAACCTGCTGGTTTCACTCAAGACTCCTCTCTTGTTTGTAGGCTAAAGAAGTCTCTCTATGGCCTCAAACAAGCTCCTAGAGCTTGGTATGAAAAAATGGACTCCTTCCTTCTTTCCTCTGGTTTTTCTCATTGTGAGTCTGATAACAGAGTCTACATTTGGAGAGATGAAGGAAAAATCACCATACTTGTTCTATATGTTGATGATCTGCTACTCACTGGTAGTGACTTCGCTCACATTCAGACTATAAAAGACTCCCTCTCTAAAAAATTTGATATGGCTGATCTGGGTCTAGCACATTACTTCCTTGGGATCCAAATAAATCAAAAAAATACAGGAATTTCATTGTGTCAATAAAAATACACTCTAGATCTCCTTCAAAGGTTTAAAATGATAGATTGCAAACCATCTCCTACACCTTTCCAGTCTGGAGTCAATCTTAGTACTTCCTGCACATCCCCTCTATGTGATGCAACTCTATACCATCAGCTTGTAGGGAGTCTGTTATACCTTACTCATACTCATCTAGATATCTCATATGTTGTTGGCTTAATATCCAGATTCTCACATCAACCTCATTTTAGTCATTGGCAAGCAACAAAAATAATTCTCCGCTACTTGCAAGGAACTACTCACTTTGGGCTCTTATATGAGGGAAAATCCATGGATATCATTGGCTACACGGATTCAGATTGGGCAAGGTTCAGTAGAAGACAGATGTTCAACTTCTGGCTATGTCTTTTGTCTTGGTTCTTCGCCAATTGCTTGGTTATGCAAAAAATAACAAGCAATGGCCTTATCATCTACAGAGGCAGAATACAGGGCAACAGTTTTAGCAAGTCAGGAAGCTCTTTGGCTTCATCAAATTCTAAAAGAATTTGGGTTTTCCAATGATAAACCTATTACTCTTTGGTGTGACAATCAGAGCACAATTCATATTGCATGCAATCCAGTTGAGCATCAGCGCACCAAGCACATTGAGATACACATGCACTTCATTCGTCAGCATATTCAGAATGGGGACATATACTTGGACTATATTCCAACTAAAAATCAAGTTGCAGACATCTTCACCAAGTCATTTCCTTCTCCGCGTTACATACAGTTGCGAGAGAAACTTGGAGTATTACAACTACATTGAAACAGAGGTCTTTCACCTCTCCTTTTATTATTGTATTCTTTGGAGGATGGTTTTTCCCATGTGGTTTTTTCACCATCTCTCATATATATTGTAAATGAGTACCTCATCAGGCCATGTTGTTGGGACTCATCCTTTTTTTGTGTATTAAGAGGACAATCTTCGCAAACCGAAGACATGCCTCTTCCTTTTTTTCCTTTTTTGAAAGATGGTTTTTCCCATGTGGTTTTTTCACCATCTCTCATATATATTGTAAATGAGTACCTAGGGAAGAATTAAAACTTGAAAGCTATGAAATATCTTCTTCTTCATCTTCCTCAAAAGCCTTAGTAGCATCCACCTCCACTAAAGAAAGAAAGAAAGAATTCCCATAACTTGTACTCACTGCAAAAAGAATGGTTATTATGCAAACAAATATTGGAAAATATTGCAACAAATAAATGCAGCTATGTAGGATCAAAATATAAAGCAAATAGGAAAATCCCTAAATGTCCAAGGGAAAACCACCAATACTTCATCTAATTAATGGGTCCTAGATTCTAGAGCAACTCATCACATGACTACTTCAGATGATTCATTCTCTTCTATCTCCTCAAGTTCAACTTGTAGCATAGAAGTTGGTGACTCCTCATTTATCCCATTCAAAGTAAATGGTGATGTATCCATTGATGGGGGCTCTATAAATAATGTTCTCTATGTTCCAAAAATTGCAACTAATCTCCTCCCTGTATATCATATTTGTATGGAGAAAATTTTTCTCTTCTCTCAACTAGGAGTTGAGATAAGAGACTTTCAAGACCCCCACTCTCTTATATCTAAAGAAGATATTGATCACAATACTCACCTATTTCACTTAAAAGGATTCAAAAATCCATAAGGGGCATCCTATTTTGTGGCTCATGGAGATCTTGAATTTAAACTTTGGCATGAAAGGTTTGGCCATCTCAGTTATAACTACCTAAAGGAATTGAACACCCATGAAATGGTAACAGGTCTACCTCAAGTTTCTTCTATTTATGGAGTATGTCCTAGATGTGCTCTTGGAAAGCAACATCAAGATCCTTTCCACCCAAGTAGTTATCTAAAACCCTCATTCCCTCTAGATTTAATCCTGACTTGATATTTTTTACAGAACCTTCTTTCAAAGGAGAAAAATATGCTCTAACCTTCATTGATGACTTTTCTAGAAGAACTTGGGTCTACTTCCTAAAATACAAAAGTGATGTTCTATCCCACACCAAAATCTTCAACGCCTTAGTTGAAAATCAGGCCTCTTGCAACATCAAGCAAATTCACACAGATAATGGTAGTGATGAGTTCTCAATATTTCTATCAATTCATGGCATTATTCATCAAAATTCTATCTCCCATAATTCGTAGCAAAATGGTATTTCAAAGAGGAAATAACATACATTGAAGGAAATGGCAAACTGTATGCTCGATTCAAGATATCTTCCAAAGGTTTTTTTGGCAAAAGCAATTAACTGTGCAAACTATATTTAAAACCACACACCTCATAAAGCTCTTGACCATTTAATTCCTAAAGAAGCATGGATTGTCTCAAAACTGGATGTCTCCTTCTTCAATATTTTTGGGTGTATTGCTTGAGTGCACATCCCAAATAAGAAAAGGATGGTTCTAGATAATAAAAGCAAAAATCTCATATTTATTGGTTATTGTGAGGAAATGAAAGCATACAGGCTCCTTGATCCATCAACTCATGAGGTCTTTTTTTAAAGGAATGTCCAATTTGATGAAAAAGTCCCTAAAAAAAATTCTCAAACATTCTCTTCCTCTATTGAGCCTTCTCCTAAAGTAGAACCTCAATATAATGAAGAACCAAATTTAGAGATTTATTTAGAGATTGATGATCAATATGAGGAACCAATAACTCCAACTCAAAGTCTTTGCATTCCTTCTACTCCTTCCTATATTCCAAAATGGGCCCACACAATTGTTAAAGAAGTTACTCCTTACATCCAAAATCTTCCATCATCTAGATTAATGAACTCTATCGATACTGGTCTTGTTTGTCAATATATTTCCTCTGATCCTCAATCCTTCAAATAAGAAAATGGTATTAAAGAATGGAATGATGCCATGGAAAATGAATTCTCTTCCTTAATAAAAATGAAACTTGGTATTTAGTTCCCCTACCTAAATGAATAAAATTAGTTCATTGTAAATGGATTTATAGAACCAAATATGGTCCTAATGGAGAAATTGACAAACATAAATCTTGCCTAGTAGCCAAAGGTTTCTCCCAAATTGAAGGAATAGATTATGCTGAAACCTTTGCACAAGTTGCCAAAATGGATTCTATTAGACTGGTTCATGCTCTGGATACTTCTAAAAAGTGGTTTGTATTTTAAATGGATGTAAAATATGCTTTCTTACAAGGGAAATTAAAGGAATATATATTCATGGAACAACCTATTGGTTTCACTCAAGACTCCTCTCTTGTTTGTAGGCTAAT
Organism: Wollemia nobilis; assembly: GCA_028583015.1. Lineage (NCBI taxonomy): Eukaryota > Viridiplantae > Streptophyta > Pinopsida > Araucariales > Araucariaceae > Wollemia > Wollemia nobilis. The sequence continues at coordinate 3,003,083 of JAQPPZ010017000.1, read as the reverse complement.
GAAGTCTCTCTATGGCCTCAAGCAAGATACTAGAGCTTGGTATGAAAAAATAGACACCTTCCTTCTTTCCTCAAGTTTTTCTCATTGTGAGTCTGATAAAATAGTCTACATTTGGAGAGATGAAGGAAAAATCACCATACTTGTTCTATATGTTGATGATCTTCTACTCACTGATAGTGACTTCGCTCACATTCAGACTATAAAAAACTCCCTCTCTAAAAAAAATGATATGGCTTATCTGGGTCTAGCACATTACTTCCTTGGGATCCAAATAAATCAAACAAATGCAATAATTTGATTGTGTGAATAAAAATACACTCTAGCTCTCCTTCAAAGATTTTAAAATGACATATTGTAAACCATCTTGTACACCTTTTCAGTTTGGAGTCAATCTTAGTACTTCCTGCACATCCCCTCTATGTGATGCAACTCTATACCATCAGCTTGTAGGGATTTTGTTATACCTTACTAATACTCATCTAGACATCTCATATTTTGTTGGCTTAATATATAGATTCTCACATCAACCTCATTTTAGTCATTCGCAAGCATCAAAAAGGATTATCCACTACTTGCAAGGAACTACTCACTTTGAGATCTTATATGAGGGAAAATCCATGGATATCATTGGCTACATGGATTCATATTGGGCAGGTTCAGTAGAAGAGATATGTTCAACTTTTGACTGTATTTTGTCTTGGTTCTTAGCTAATTTCTTGGTTATACAAAAAATAACAAGCAGTGGCCTTATCATCTATAGAGGTAGAATATAGGGCAACATTTTTAGCAAGTTAGGAAGCTCTTTTTCTTTGTCAGATTCTAAATGAATTTGGATTTTCCAATTATAAACCTATTACTCTTTGGTGTGACAATCAGAGTAGAATTAATATTGCATGCAACCTATTTGAGCATCATCGCACCAAACACATTGACATACACATACACTTCATTCGTCAGTATATTTAGAACATGGACATATACTTGGACTATATTCCAACTTAAAATTAAGTTGTAGATATCTTCACCAAGTCATTTCCTTCTTTGTGTTACACACAGTTGCGAGAGAAACTTGGAGTATTATGGCTACATTGAAACATAGGTCTTTCACCTCTCCTTTTATTATTGTATTCTTTGGAGGATGTTTTTTCCCATGTGGTTTTTTCACAATCTCTCATATATATTGTAAATGAGTACCTCATTAGGCCATGTTGTCAGGACTCGTATTTTTTTTTATATTAAGAGGACAATCTTTGCCATATGGAGGCATGCCTCGTTATTTCATAGTAGATGGTTTTTCCCATGTGGTTTTTCACCATATCTAATATATATTATAAATGAGTACCTCTTCAAGCCATGTTTTTGGGACTCTATTTGTATTAAGAGGAAAATATTCACAAATCGAAGACAAACCACTTCCTTTTTTTCTTTTGATAGATGGTTTTTCCCATGGGTTTCTACCATATATTCATAAAAGAAACCATTATACATGAGTACCTCAGCAGGCTCTATTGCCAAGACTCATGTGCACAACACACCCATAGTATCACGTAAAGGGGGGTGTTATAATAAGTAATTTTTATCTTAAGTTATACTAGGATAGACTTACTTGATTTTACACTCCTTCATGAGTCAGGTGAACTCTCAGTTAAAGTCTACATCATATTTGATGATTTGTTGTAATCCAATGACTCTCAATGATCAACTTTTTTATTTATACAAAGTTGATCCATGGAATAATCAATCAGTTCTACTCTTCTCTTCATATTTTGTATAATGCTTTGCATGTCTATTTTAGGAAATTCTAACATGGTATCAAAGCATAATTCATATTGCGCATAATACAATTGAGCATCAGTGCACCAAGCACATTGAGATACACATGCACTTCATTCGTCAACATATTCATAACGTGGAAATATTCTTGGACTATATTCCAATCAAAAATCAAGTTCTAGACATCTTCACAAAGTCATTTCATTCTCCGCATTACATACAATTGTGAGATAAAATTGGAGTATTACATCTACATTTAAATAGAGGCAATTCACCTCTACTTTTATTATTGTATTCTTTGGAGGATGGTTTTTCCCATGTGGTTTTTCACCATCTCTCATATATTTTGTAAATGAGTACCTCAAGATAATTGTTTCACCCTTATTTTTTTGGCATAATTCTACCATAAAATATTTGATATCAACATGTATTCATTTTTAAGCAAAGATACTATTTAACCAACTAATAGGTTTTCCAAAACCTAGAATATCTTACCAATGTAGAAGCATGCAATTATTGAAGGATGATGTCCTTAACCTAGGGGATTTAATGAGATAAAAAATATTCTTCTTTCTCAAAATATTATCAAAAAAATAAAGTAATAGACTGTGTAGGTTAACAATCTCAACATCATTAATCAAATATATAGTCCCAAGATCCAAATGCTATTCACCTAAAATTTGGATTATCCAAAGGGAAATGATTTTGTAAATAGCGTGGATAACTACAAAGTTTTGATACTTACAACAAATATCATTTGCTACTACATTATCCTTCCCTCTCTTATAATCAATATCAAAGTCATAGCCTAAAATTTTGATCAACTATTTATTTTTCTCTAGATAAGATAGACACTAGTCTAAAAATATATTGAGACTATTATCATTAATTTTGATAATAAAATATCAATTCAATAAGTAAGTATCTCATTTATCAACCACATGCAATATGGCTAACATTTATTTTTCATAATTAGAATTATCTAGATTCTTGTTGGAGATTTTTTAACTTTAAAATCTAAGATATTGCATTCCTATATTATGAAAACACCAAATACTATTATAAAAGCATCATATTCAATACCAAAGGATTGTTTAAGGTAAGAATATCTAGAATATAAGTGGTATACATAGTCTATTATAAGGAGTTGATGATACTTATATTTTTATCAGACCAAACAAAGGCTTAATATTTAGTGATAGTTGTTAGGGGAACTATACTCTTCCCATAATACTTGATAAATTTCCTAGGATACCCAATTACATAAAAACCCTAAGACTCTTCAAATATTTAAGCATAGACTAATCTTGCATGGCATTTATCTTGTTTGGGTCCACATTGTTATCTTCATGAGACACCATATGACCAAGATACTCTACTTTAGATTCACCAAAGGAACATTTGGATATTTTTACATATAAGTATTCTCACTTTAGAAGTTAGAATATATATTTTACGTGATGCAAATAGGATTCCCAATACTTACTAAAGACCAAGATGTATTTAAAAAAAAAAACTAATAAAAAAATTTTAACGGGGAAAAAATAAGGAATTCAATAAACCTTAAAATGTAGAAGAGAAAATTGTAACACCAAAAGGTATGACAAAAATATCAAAATGATCCTTATGTGTATAAATATAGTTTTTGGGAATATCCTCCTCTCTACTTATAATTTAATAAAATAAAAAATGCATGTATGTCTTGGTTAAAAAATGTATACCATTAAATCCATGCAATATGTCATTAATAAGAGGAATAGAAAACTTATATTTAATAGTGATATTGTTGAGTGGTCTAAAATATAGATCCATATACTAAGTATCATCTGTGTACTTACCATGGCTACCAGAGATGAATAGGGATATGTACTATGGTGAATAATATCTTGATTCAAAATATCTTGGATTATATTCTTAATTTTTATATTTTAATACCAAGAATGAATGAGGATGGATGTTGGATGGCTAAATTTCTAAAATATGGTGAATAACATGATCATGTGTCACTTGGGAGGAAGAACCATGGGTTATTTAAATACCTAAGCATATTTATTGATAAGAGACTACATTTACGAAGAAATAGTAGGAGCTAACTACATGGTGTTCATGACTTGCATGCAACCAATTTGGATGAAGATACCCTTATATCCTTTAATGTGTTTTTTATTTGGTGGGAGTTGAAAACCTAGAATGGCGAGGATTGCAAAACCTATAGATAGATAAATTTACCATTTTCTATTTATTATTTATACACATACACACACAATTGTTGAAGGTTCAAAGGAATATTCTTTAATTGAGAAACTTATTGATCTCTAAGGTTAACATCCACACTACCCAAATACTTCATATAAAAGTTTTTATCTAAGTATCCATATGGATGCAAATATCAAAAACATGAATCACACATTGAGCATTACCATCAATGGCCACCATAATATTAAATTTATATTTATCAATAATGTTGATATAAAATCTTAGGGGTTTGAAGATATCATGGTTGATGAAATTATAAGTGTTGTTAAAACAATCAAAACAATGAAATGTTTTACTTCTATGAATACTTGTACCTTCATACTATTATGGGATTACATAACACTGGCTAAAATTCTAAGATATTCATAATACTCGTATCTTGTTCAATACATTCTTAGTACATGGAAGTTGAAGGATCAAACATATAATCCTAGTTGAACAATGAATCTCAAATAGACCTTAAAACTATCTCAAAAAGGATTGTCAAAGATATATCTTGTTTCATCCTATCAATTAGATGATCAAAATTATATAGGTCCTAGACAATGGTCCCAACACACCTAATGCTCCTTTTTTTGGGTATACAAAACATGAATGCTTATGCCTAAATCACAATATAAAAAAAGCACATTATGCCATAATATTGGTAGTAAAAACAGTTTGATCTAAAATTAGTTGATTAGAAGGTACAAATACATCTAATATAGGTTCTAAAATCTACTACTTGAGGATAAATTTCTAAAGCATTTCAAATCCTCTACATTCATTCTAGGTGTGATGTCTTCCATTTATAAAGGTAACATTGTAAGCAAGAAAGAATAGAAGTGAATCCTATGTTGTGTTAATTTAATAATTTCATGGTCCTTGATAGCCTAGGTATCAATTATTTGATTTACTGCATTGATAATTACCCTTGTTATGATTTTTTTGGATGATATTAGTGTAATATGTTCTTGAATTCTCCCTCTTAATTTCTTCTTAGATCAAGGTAGTTTCAATTATTATTATTTAATTCTTGTTTTGTTGTCATATTTTAAGTATTTTAGTGTATCCTATAGTAAATCACATAATTATATGAGATATCTCCTTTCCCTACAAACAATACCCCATGAAACCAACCAATTTGTTATTTATTGGAGTGTATTCTATTTTATTTTAGTGAGATAATTTTGGTATCCATTGGTACCCACTTATATCATGTATGTTGTTATCTATGATTTCCTTTAAATATTAATTTATAATGTATTTATTCCATTCATTTCTATAAACTACTATAAAATACAACACCTTAGTAATTCACATGTAGCACTTCTCATGGCTATGGGAGAGATTTATTTCTTGGTACTATGCTAACATTTTTTTGAGGTTTTTGATAACTTCATTGAATGAGTTAATATTAAAGTCATGCATGTACACTTTGATGCATCATAGGGTCTTACATAGTTTGAAATATAACACATAATATGTGCAATTTCTCCATGGCTAGGTGAATATTTTCATTATATTATTCTTTTGGGGTAAACTGAATCTGATTGTACCTATTGAAATAATCAAGAAAGAAGTATGTCTTTCATGGCAAGGGATCTAAGACCTAATCTATGAAAGGACAGGTGAAGTGATCCTTGTGGTATTTTTAATTCATCATAATAAAAAAACCTCCATTTCCTATTTTTATTTGGGACAATGACAAATGAGGAGACCCATTAGGTGACAAAAATGGGTTACATAAATTCAATGCCAACCAATTTTTGAATCTTAGTTTTTAAAAATCTCGTAATATTGGGTTCATCCTACATTGTAATTATATCAAAATAAATATAATGAGTGTAGGTAAGTGGATGTATCTTTCATGTCCTTATAAGCCCAAGTAAAAGCATTACTAAAATTTAATACTATGCTATTGACTATAGCTTGCTCTATAGATGTTAAGAAATTTTTAATGATTAATGGTTTCCTAGGGATAACTTCTATAGTTTAAATTTGTTTGTTACATTTTTATTCCATTTCACCTATTGGTTGTATGGAATAAGATAGTGATATATAATTTGTAACCACATTTGAGCTTATGTTAGACAAGTTTAACTAATCAAATATGCATCCAACACTCTTATTTATATCAAGTATATAAGTGAGAGGGGGGTAATAAATGGATATATGGGTGTTTTCAATAATATTCACTAGCATTGCAACTTAATTAGTATATTATATAGTTATTACATGATTAGTTATGAATATGAGTCTAATTTTAACCTCATAACTATATTCCCTTAGACCCATGTTGTGTCCTCCATTTATAGGGACTTAGTTGGTGGGTAGAATATTAATTTTTTTGTATTGTTTTATTTTGAATGGTAATATCACTTAACCTATAGACTATGTAATAATTGGTGGTTTCTAACTAAGGATGACCTAGAATCAAAGGGTATCCTTCTAGGTTAGCATTTGACTACAAGACAATAAATTTTAAAAATATATATTTTATGATTCCACTAATGTTAGAACATCACCTAATACTCATTTCGGATTAACAATATATCTATGAGCCATTTAGAATATAGTTGGTATACTTTTGATGGCATTTAATTCCAAAAGATTCATTGTACTTATTATCATGACATTTATAGTTAAACCAAGATCTATCAAGGTTGCTTTAATAGGGGTATTATCTATGCATATATCTATTATAGAATTATCAGGTTTGTATACTTAGGTAGTAAGTCCTTTCCTAGAATTAGATCTAATATTTAACCCATGGTGTTCCCCAAATTTAGATCATTTTCTCTTTTCCTAGGATTTCTAGGGCATAGTTATTTTATAATTTTCATATATATGGGAACATTATTGATAGACTGAAAGAGTGGAATTTGGAAATGAATATTTTCCAATTTATTTATATTTTTGAACTCAAGTTGGTATAGATTTTTTTATAGCTCCAAATTATAAAGAAATAGTAGGAGATTTTACTAACCTATGGATTTGGAATCCTTGTTTTAGGGTATAATTATTTGGTGTTTCATGTTATAAGGTCTATGGTTTAGTTTTATTTTCTTCTCCTTCAGATTCTTCAACACTTGGAGGTGTTGATTATTATAAAATTCTTTATATCCTCTAATGAATACCCTTGTATTCAAAGGAGTATGTGGGAAATCCTAACATAATTGATTTTGCATGAAAAATTATGGTTTCCACTATTGCTACTATCTAGTGGGATGGTACCAATTTAGATGAAAAAATAGAGTATTTAATTTATTTTAATAGAAAGGAAGTGGATAAAATACCTAAGACATACTTGATGTTCATGTTCTCTATATTTTTTGTTGTATGAAATAGACTTGATCTACTCCCTCCTCTTTTAGCACTACAATCAATATTTAAAAAAATAAGAATTCCTTTGTACCATGTTGTGTATCATGGTTTTTGTTGCTATTTTTATCCATTTCTCACTCAAGGATACCTTAATGAGCATCGAATGTAGAATACTTCATGTATATCATCATTTTTATCTTTATTTTACTATAGTTATAACCTATCAATTTGGGATACCATCAAGTTTAAGTTTTCTATATTAGTATGTGTTACTCCTACTAGCTTGGATACTTAGAAAAAATTCCTATATATATATTTTTTCTTGCAAGTGACCTTGAATAGTATTTTCACAAATCATAGATGTTATTGGAGTGATACAAAATATCATCTATAGCCATCAAGTTCAAGATAAAAATATAGCCTTCAAAACTCCACTAAGGATGATCCATTTAATGGGGTCATCCTTCAATCCACATTATTTGGATATTTATAGTTTAAACAATAATTGGTCTCAATAATCCTCTCGTGATTATTCCTAATGATACATCATATTAAAATCTTATCCTTAAACTCCAGTTATTTAAAATAGTCTTGTTTCTTCAAATATATCAACTTCATCTATTTATATGAGGTTATGTTGTCCTTTCTAAGACCCATAAACCACAAAATGGTGGATTCTTTTAGGATGGGACAAAATAAATTCAAATTCAAATCATGAATAAAAAAATATTTAGATCATCACGACTAGACCATGAATATATGTAAGTATAGTAGCTAAGGAATTTTCCATATGAGTAACATGAAAACTAGGAAGTTAAAGGTGATAGGAATTGTATTTGTGTTTTGTCCCTTAGATTTAAGCATCCTATCGTAATCCCAAGGACCTTAATACCACTAACACTTTATCTCTTAGATTAGGTAATCCTCTTAAAAGTAAAATTACCGTATAGAAATGGAATATTTTATAACCAAAGTACTTGAGCAAGTTAAATCTAATTATGTATTTGCAATAAGGTGAAACAAGTCCTCTACATCATTACAAGTGGAAATTATAGCCTCTTTAGTATCACATTTGACCAATACAACTATTTCATAGATGCTAGTAAAAATATAAAACACCTACAATGGTATGGTGAAGACTTTAGCAAGATCTTCTATATTGTTGACCCATGTAGTAGCTCCTTTAGTGTATGAAAAGCATGCTATATTAGTATTTAAATGAGTTGTTTCATCCTACCTTTTTTTAATAATTTCTCCTCATAAGACTAGGTACCTTATATCTTTGGGTCCATTCACTTTTCCTACTACTTCTACATCCTTGTTATGGAGTTCAATTAAAAAGTATCCCTTTCTATATCTCCTACAATTCTTATAAAGCTACCTATTCTAGAATAACACCATAGAAAGACAATAATTATAAGATTTTGGTTATCCACTCTTATCACCCCTCTAAACCTTCTATCTCATAAACTTAAATCTATTTTAGATAAAAATTAATTGGCTCCTTTCCTAACAATGATGCACCTAACAATGATGCAAAAAATAATGGTGCATTTATATAATCATCAAATATAAGGGTCTAAGATTTAAAGGAACTTACACAGTACAAGTTGTAGTCTATTGTAATAAAAGCAAAGAAACTTGAGGTGTAAAATGTAACACCTAAACAATATTCAAATCAAGATCTCACTCTACATATTGTAATCACTATGGAGAAGATTAGTGGACCTTCCCATTAAGAACAAGTCTTATAATTTCTTATGCATGCAAGAATATAAATTCTTAGTCTAGTCTTATCTCTTCTTTGGAAAATTGTATAGCCAAAAGTAGTCCTTAAACCTTTAGAAAAATAAAATGCTAAAACCATTCACCATGACCTCATCATTATCCCTCCAATAGACCAATTATAACCAAGTGATAACACCAAATCCTTCTAAGCTATATACTAGTAATTAATATAGCACACCAATCAAACTCAAAAAATTATGTAAAAAACTAACTCCTAACCTTTAACTCTTAAAAAAAAGAAAAAAATGTCTAGATATATATAGTATATAAATCTACATTGAAGGAATCAATTATATTGACATAATCCCAAGACTAGATGCTTAATCTGTAGGAATTAGGGTTAACTTCGGTAAACTAACATACAAACTAACACTAAAATATGAAAGCACTAGATGTCTATTATTGATCATGATAAAAATATTAAATTACTACATAAAATTCAAACTTGATTAGATGTTTGTAGTGTCCATTATGGCCTAATATTAATTTTCCATTAATTATATAGGTTTATCCCTAAGTTAGTTTTGAATTTCATGTAAGCCAAATAGATTAAAATCCATAAGATTTTGAATTACCTTAATCAAATACATAAATTTCAATAATTATAAAAAGGACAACAATGGTGGTTTTAAGAATCTAAGGTGGGTTTTTATCAATTTTATTATCACTACATATTATTGGTTTTTCAATCATTTTCCATGGTTGTATTATGACTAAATAGATAAAATTGATGATGTACATTGGCATAATAGGCTGTGTCGACTATATTCATAGTTATCATTATTTTAACAAGGGAACAATTTTTTTTTTCTAGTTGGTAAAAATAATGCCTAACATTCATAGTCTTCTTTGGTTGATTCCCTAATAAACTAGAATATGTGTCACAAAATATCCCACCAAGGATATTTTTATTGTTGAACAGTGTTTCCTAACTTTTTTACATACCATATGTACAACAATAGAATAAGTACATCATTTCTCAAGTAAACTTACATAAAGGTAATGCCACATGGAATAGTGGTGGTTGTTACTTGTTATCAATGCACTTGTAATGCAACAACCTAGTTCATTACAATCTTGGAGAATATTACACTATTTTGTACATGCTAATGTGCCTCCTTGGTACAACCTTGTAAATATTATATTAGGTTTGTGTCCTAGATTAGTGAGTGAGTAAATATTTTATGTAATGTTATTATATGCAAGAAATTCACAAGTGTCATTTAAATAAGTGTGCAATTGCAATCCATATAAATATGTACAAGTGTCACATATGTAAGTATACACATGTGTTATTATATTATGAAGTTTTATGTGAAGGTTCAATTCCAAAGGTGCATAGAATATAGAGTCATCTGTATGCAATTTTCAATTAGATAAACCAAGTGCCATAAAACTTGGCATAAGAAAACAAAGAGTCAAGTAACCAAAGAGTCATCCTACAATGGCTATATATTACTCCATAGAGAAGCATAGAAATAGCGCCTACATAACTTGCATTGCCTTCATAGCCTACATAGTGAGTATTATGATTATCATTGTATGAGATTTTTATGATATATTTTTTTAAAAAATAAGAGTAATATAGATTGCATACATTTGAGAAACTAATATTGTAGGTATTTTTATATTATATTATTTAGCTTATTACATTCATATTTCAACTTATTAACGAATGTTACATGATATATTATTAGCCTTGATATTTACATATTAGTTGTCTCATATTATCTATGTTACATTATTATGTTGATTATATTATATTGTGGTTGTCATATATTTGATATTTTGAATTATTATTCTATGAGTTTACATTAATATTATGACTTCAAAATTCATTAGTGGTATTAGATCCACAAGAAAATTCTTGCATAGGTTATTTTTATTAGCTACATAAGAAATTGAGTTTTTTTTAGTGTGAAAAGAAGGCTAGATTATTTCTAAAATTGCATGAATAACTAGTGATGACTAGGACTTAGAAATATAATTTAAAAAGTTAAAAGTAAGGGTATTTCCACTAGGTTGAAGTATAACCAATGAAGACTAGTATTTGACTAGGATATTTCCTCTAGGTTGAAGTATACCCAGTGAAGACTAGAGCTCATATTTGAGAGAATCAACTTAAACATATTTTATTATTCAAGGAAATAGCCAACCTTAACATAGATAAAATATTTTTAGAGACATATAAATTCCTAGCAACTGGTTTCTATTAAAAAAGTTGAAGAAGTTGGTACAATCAAGATTTCTTTGTTTGGAGAATCAAGGAAGTTTATAGTCACATTGATATTATTGGGTTCTCTATTAAGGAAGAGAATTATTATTGGAGTCTTTAGTATCAACTGAATATATTTCCTAGAAATTGGTTTCTATTAATATAGTTGAAGAAGTTGGTACAATCAAGCTATCTTGTTTGGAGAATCAAGGAAGTTTATAGTCACATTAAAATTATTGGGTTCTCTAGTAAGTAAGAGCATAATTATTGGAGTTCTTAGGATCGATCTAAGATATTTTTGTAGCATAAATTGATCTTCAAAAAAGTGAAAAGCTTCCTATAGTATATAGATAATATTTTCATCTTCAAATGCAAGAAAAAAAACAAAAAGCTTTCATCAATTAGGGATTGATTTAAGTTGTAGGTTATTATAGTTTTAGTTATTAAAGAAGAGTCCTTGATAGAAATAAGATAGATCGATTTTACCTATTCTAAGATTTTATTCAGAAGGTAGTTTATGAGAAAGTTTTGGGTATTGAAGATAGACCTTGATATTGATATTTTGGATTCAATTCTTAAAGAAAAAGGGCTCAATAAAATATTTTTAGTAATATTTAATATTCAATTCATATAGAATTTTAATTAGTCAAATAGGAGAGGTCAAGGATTGAAATATCCAAATAAAATATACAAATCCCTTATTAGTGATATAGAGAAGAAGTATTGAATAAATGTTTCTATTTAATCAATGAACTAGAGAAAGAATATTTGTAGGCTCCAAAGATAAGAGCAAAGAAGCTTGCATAAATAATATTTAGATAGAATGGAATATTGTTCAAGACAAAACTCACATTATATAGGCTACAATTAAAGGGATAGATATTTTAAGGTAAATTTAAGGATAACATAAAGAAACATAGAATCAAAGACATTGAAATATGACATAGGTAGCTAAAGGAAAATATGTAGATGTCTAAAAATTGAGAGCATGAAAAAAAAATACCAGTAAAAGCTATATAAAGTTTGAGAATATTAAACAAGGTATTTGTTTGAAGGTAGTGTTGCATCGTTGGGAGTCACCTAAGCTGAAGCATTGTTACAGAACTATTAGTGGAATGGTTATCAATATAAATACATAAAACAATATTAGTGACAAATATGTTAGTGGAATGAGCAAAAGAATAGATGTGGCATTAAGAGAATATGTTTAATAAAATGATCAATAAGAAATATTTTAGCTATCAAGCAAAGTGTATGGAGAAAGTGTTTAAGTAAAATTAATTTTTTTATACAAAGTAATGTTTTAACTTGAAGCCACCCAAAATTGCATCAAAAAATAGAGAACACATCATATTAGAAAAACAACATAAGGCCATAGAAGTAGTGATAACACAAGTGAATACCTACTACACATAGGTAGAGACTAAATTGTAAAAACATGAGCTAGCAATGAAAACAAAGATTGGTTACAATGGTAAGGACTACCTACATAGGCAAATTTACATGCATGATAGAACAAAGCAACATATGAAGCAATTGGAATATCAATAGTGGATAAGAATCCAAAAGGAAATGCAGTGCTATAAGGAGAAACAAGTTGAGTATCAATAAAGCATAAACCAAAGAATGATCCAAAGGTAAATCAAACAAAGTACCAACAAAAGGACAAACCAAGATTAATAAAAAATATAAGATCCAAAGGACATGCGAAGGTTAATCAAGCACCAAAGGATGAGTAGCTGAATAAAATTACCAAGAAGTTAGGAGAAATGGTATCTCAAAGGTAACATTATAATTATCATTTATACTAGCAATTCTGGTAGCCATCCAAGTAACATTTGTGCCACATCTCGATGACATATTTGGTAAGGTGAAATGTTTAACGCAATCAAAATTGAAAAGTCTGAAAAAGAGCATTCAAATCAATATATACATGAGTGGATTGAACCACATTTCAAGTCAAATAAAAATTTGAATTTTTCAAAGGTTCTCAAGGAGTCATCCAACACAAAATTGGCTAGCAATATATTGCCTACTAAGATATCACCAAGAAAGGAATTGATAACCACAATATTATTTTAGGTTTTTGCAAGCTAGAGAGATAAGTTAATTTAATATTGGAGTTTTATAAAGGTTAAGTTTAATAATAAGGATTAATAAGGTTTAATGAAGTACTATTAAATTGGAGTGATAATTAGGGATGCAATTGAAGAATATATCAAGTTGGAGTAATAATGTTGGACTTATTATTGTTATATATTTATTTAGAAGTTTAATTTTTTTTTATAAAAGATTTACAAATTAATTAATTTTGGAGAGAAAAAGAAGCCAACATCAAATTTAGAAAAAATTCCAAAACTTTTATTTTTTATTAGTTCCTAAACATTAGAAATATATAGGAAATTCTACTTCATAGGTTTATAATTTAAAAACTTTTAAATTATTTTTAAACGTAGGGAGTCGCAAGGTATTCTACATCAAAGGAAAAAAACTATTAATGTTGTTTTGAATACCATGGAAGAATTTCAATGATAGATTAAAGTGTTCAATTTTTGAAATAAATGAATGAAATTTATTTTACAACAAAATATTTAGAGAACAAGGAAAATAAAAATGTATCAATTTTGATTAAAAATTATCTTCCAAAGTAATCATAAACTATAAGTCAAATAAGAATGTCAAGGAGTTCATGAACCAAGTAATGAAGAACCAAAGAATGAATATGATGAAGAACTCAAAACAAAATTCTCCATATAGGAAAAGAAAAGGTCATATGATTTTAAGGACAAAGGCAAAAAAAATATTACTATGCAATAATATGATGACTATGAAGGAGTTCAAGAGACTTATAATCTTGAAACCATACAAACTGAATTACATGAAGATGAATTCAAAGAGAAAATCAAGCAAGAAGATGAACTTGGTAAAGAGAAAGAAATAAGAACAGGTCCTAGGATTGATTGAAGTATGAAGACCATAATTTAAGAATAAAGTTTTCAATAACCAAATAATATATTATAGGGGGTGTTCGAGAATATTATATTATTTGATACATACTATTGTAACTCCTTGGTACAACCTTGTAAATATTAGGTTAGATTTGTATCCTAGAATAGTATGTGAGTAAATATTTTAAGTAATGTAAAAATATACAAGAAATGCAAGTATCATGTATATAAGTGTGCAAGTTTAATGTGTGTAAATGTGTACAAGTGTCTCATATATAAGTGTGCACATGTGTTCTTATATTAGGAAGTATTATGTGAAGAGTCATGTCTAAGTGTGCATACAAGATAGAGTCATGTGTATGCAAGTGTCAAGTAGAGAAACCAAGAGTCATGAGACTTGGAATAAGAAAAGGAAGAGTCAAGTAGCCAAATATTCATCCTACAATGGCTACATATTACTCAAAATGGAGGCATAGAGATATCACCTACATAGCTTACATAGCCTTCATAGCCCGTATAGTGAGTATTGTGATTATCGTTGTATTAGAGTTTTATGATACATTTGTAACAAAAATAGGAGTAATATAGATGACATACATTTGAGCAACTAATATTAAAAGTATTAATAAATTCTATGATTTATGCTATTACATTCATATTTTAGCTTATTAGTGAATTGTTTGATATATTTTTAGCATTGATATTTACATATTAGTTTTCTCATGTTATCTCTATTACATTATTATTTTGATCATATTATATTCCAACTATCATATATTTGATCATATGAATAATTATACTATGATTTTACATTAATATTAAGGATTAAAAATCCATCATGCAACCTAAACACAACTACTTGTTAATGACTCATACACAAGGTACTCATATTGCTAGATTGCTACATTCAAAATATAAACTATTGAATATAGCATGAATTCATGTTGTAGCTACCATGGTTGTTACTATTACTATAGTTTTTATTTTTGTTATAGTTTACAATAGAAATAACATGTTATTAGGTCATATTATCTCTATAAAAATGCCAAAAAAAAAATTATAGGAATAATAAGATTCATTATAAATATTATAGTGGTTAATTTCATTTAAGAGTTGTTAATTTGACTTAAATATCAAGAGCAATATGTTAGAATATTCATTTTAGATACCATGATTATGTTGGTATTGGAACATATAATGTTTTTATTATAATATATGTTACAGCCATTAGAAGAAATGCTAAATGAAACTTTGGTAAAAATGGTGATACCATATACTATGGATGATTTGCATATTCACCATTTTGTATTTATTATCTTTGGTAAGTGATATCTATATTTTACTTCATGCATTATTTTACTTTTTACATATTAGATATGTTTAAATCTTGTTATATTATTGTATTACAAAAGCATTATTTGATATGTGATATTAAGCTTTGAATAAGGTGAAAGATTCACACCGAATTATATTTACTTTTTCCATTACATATAAAATTCCATTACATTATTTCTCTTTTTAGGCCCTATGTGAGTACTTATATTCTCTTGAGAGTTTTCATTCATGAGGACCATATTTATTTTGCTCGATTTTTTATAAAATATAGGTTTTAGGTATTGAATTTTCTCATGTGAAATGTCATAAATTGCTCTACTATACTATACATTTCTTAAATAATAAAATAATTGCTTTTACATGGTATGGATTTCTTTTCATATTGCCTAACAACATTTTGGTGAAAACCATTAAGAAAACATAAAAACATAAAGTTTTGGAAAAGTGAATGAGTAAACAAAAAATCTCTCATCCTCTTATTCCCAATATGCTTATGAAGCCTTGATAACTAATTCACCCTAAAATTTTAAGAAGGATTGTAGGCTCTAAATGATTAAATGCCTATTGTAATTCCTCACATTTATCCCCAAGTGATGCCCATGGGGGTGTATTTTGGAAAATAATCATGGATATTCCTTTTCAAAATGGATAATGAGGCATGCCACATGACCCTTAGAAATCATTCATAGTGATATATGTGAATGCAAGGGGATACCATATTTTTCTAGGGATAGGTACATCTATTTGTTTTTTATGTTTTCTCTTTGTATTTATGGTTGGATACTAATTATACCAAAATTATACTTTTGAGAGATTCAAGATGTAAAAAGAATTAGTAGATAATCATCTAGGAGGGTTTTGGATGTATGGTCATGATCCTAGCATGTTTTTATACCTAGACTTAATACAATGAATCATTTATACTAACAATTACAATTTTATAGCCCTAAAATAGTACAACTCAATAATTGGTCTTGTAAGAGAATTTTATTCTTCTTATCTTTGTATTTCTTTATTTTTTTGAAATTTATTTAAAAAATCTATAATTTTTCATAAATAGTAGAATAAAAACTAACAAAAGTTTTGTTTTTGCATTGTAGCATAGAATTTTATTTTTGTTGCTTCTACTATCACATATTGCTTCTCTTTGTTTTCCCCAAGGAATCAAACGTTTCTATCATTTGTGGTGTCAACCATGGTCTTTAGGGAGGGGTAATATGTATTTGTAAAAATAGCACTAATAACTAACTTTGAAGTTGGTGGAGAGTCATATCCTCCTAAATATGTGATAGGGTTGGACTCGCTTTATTAGTCCTTGGTTAGGACAATGGTGAGCCATGTTGGTCAATGGTTTTGGTTTCCTTTATTTATCCAATTTTCACCCTTATTTCTTTTTTTTGGTTTTTTTTTGCTTGTTATAATTTCTAAAACAATAATATAAGAATAGAGTTGTGATTAACAAACATGTTTAATCGTGTCCTTTAAAATATGTATCCGTAATATCTATGGTAACATGATGTCTAATTTTTAATTTGTGATCATGGTACTTTATTGAATTTTAGTGTTTTTAATGTATGGTCATGATCCTCGCATGATTTTATACCTAGAATTAATATGATACATTATTTGGACTAATAGTTACAATTTTAAAGCTCCAATAAGATTAAAATTTAATCATCAACTTCCAAAAAAAATTATTTCTCTTATCTATTATAAATAACCATTTCACCTCCTTATTAATCATAAGAAGGAGATTAATAGGGAAATGAAATGGTTATTTATAATCATCCACCAGATGCAGGAGACCTAGACACTTTGACTCAGGTGTTTTTCAACTAGGGGTACATGCCGAAAGTAGAAGCCAAGGATGATGATGAGGAAGACGAGGAGCTCGAGGAAGATGTTGAAGATGAGGCCTGAGGATCCTCGGGTCCTGGGGGTTTCTCTTTTGTCTCACATTTTGTACAGAGGAAGTATTCCTCCTATGGCTAATGTCCTTTTCATTTTTTGTAAATGATGATTATAGCGAGTTACCTTTCTTGGTTGGTCCTGTCAGGTTTTTGGGTCATGTTTGCTTCGCCCGCTCGATAAGGATTATTAGGAATTTTAGCAGTAGAAGAGGACAAAATATCCTTAGCATAAACATGATCCATAGCTTCAGCATAAGGCTGACTTTTGTAACAGGTTTTGGGTTAACCTACAAAACCCAATAATCAATGAAGAAATTTACTTACCAAAAAAAATAAAATCTCCTTAATCATCATTGCTTTTGGATCTTAGTTTCTACATCTATTACTACCTTGACACATGATATTATTAGCCTCTTTCTTTCTTATCCTTATAGGTATAACCAAATATATTAACAACTACTTACTTTCCTTTCATGGAGGAGAAAATATAATTTACCAGGATTTGGAACCAAAGATAAAATTATAGTAGTTGAGGATTAATTTGTAAATCATATCAAGTCCTCTATGTTCATTCTAGGTTTGATATCTTCCATTTATAGGAGTCATATTGTAAGGAATATAGAATAGAAGTGAATCCTATGTTGTGCTTATTTATAAATTTTATGGTCCTTGATGCCCCAAGTTTCATGTATTTGATTTAGTGCATTGAGAATTACCCTTATTATGAGTTTTTTTGATGATCTTAGTGTAATACGTTATGGAATTCTCCCTCTTAATTTATTCTTAGATCAGGATAGTTTCAAATTTTATTATATAATTATTTATTTGTTGTATTATTTTAAGTATTTGAATGTATCCTATAGTAAATCACATAATTATATGAGATATCCCATTTCCCTATGAAAAATACCCCATGAAACCAAAAAAATTGTTATTGATTGGAGTGTATTATTTTTTTTTTTAATGAGATAATTTTGATATCCATGGGTACTCTCTTATATCATATCTATGAGTTCCTTTCAACATTCATAGGTAATGTATTTATTCCATTTATTTCTATAAAATACTATAAAATCCAACACCTTAGTAATTAACATGTAGCACTTCTCATGGATGTGAGAGAGATTCATTTCTTGACACTATGTTAACATTTGTTTGAGGTTTTTGATCACTTCCTTCAAGGATTCAATAGTAAATGCATGCATATACACTTTTATGCATCATCAAATAGATATAATAAGATCGTAATACAAAAAATATGGAAAGGTATTTAGGGTCCTACACGGTATGAAAGGTAGCACATGATATGTGCAAGTTCCCCATGGTTAGGTGAAAATTTTCCTTATATTATTATTTTTGGGTAATCTAAATCTTATCATAATTGAAATAATTAAGAAAGAAGTATGTCTTTAATTTCAAGGTATCTAGGACCTGATCAATGAAAGGAAGGGTAAATTGATCCTTGTAGAATTTTTAATTCATGATAATCAAGACAAAACCTCAATTTCCTATTTTTATTTGGGACAATGACCAATGGGGACTCACTAGTTGTTAAAAATAGGGTACATAAAGTCAATTCCAAGAAAATTTTGAATCTTAGTTTTTAACATTCTCATAAATTTGGGTTCATCCTACATTGTAATTATATAAAAATAAATATGGTGAGTGTAGATTTGTGGATGGATATTTCATGTCCTTATACTCCCAAGTAAAGGCATTACTAAAAAATTTCTCTAGGTTATTGACTATAGCTTGCTTAGTAGAATTTAAGCAATTTTTAATGTTTTATGGTTTCCCAGGGATAATGTCTATAGTTTGAGTTTTATTATTATTTATGAATTCCATTTCACCTATTGGTTTTATGGACTATGATAGTGGTCTATAATTTCCAACCGCATTTTAGATTTTGTTAGACAAGTTTGACTAATCAAAGATACATCCAACACTCTTATTCGTATCAAGTCTATAGGAGAGAATGAGGTCATAGTATTTTCAATAATTTCACTAGAATTTCAACTTCATTATGGTCTTTGATAGTTATTTAATTATTAATTACCAACACGTGTCTATTTTAGCCTCATCACTATCTTCCCCTTCTACCCATGTTGTATCCTCCATTTATAGGGACTAAGTTGGTGGGTAGAAAATTAATATTTTTGTATTGTTTCTATTTGAATTTGTAATATCACCTAACATATAGTCTATGTAAGCATTGGTGGTTTCTAACTAAGGATACCTTAGAATCAAAGGGTATCCTCCTAGGTTTGCTTTTGGCTACAAGACAATAAATTTAAAAAAAAAAAATTATGATGGCACTAATATTACTACAT
Source organism: Wollemia nobilis (assembly GCA_028583015.1). Taxonomy (NCBI): domain Eukaryota; kingdom Viridiplantae; phylum Streptophyta; class Pinopsida; order Araucariales; family Araucariaceae; genus Wollemia; species Wollemia nobilis. The sequence continues at coordinate 2,983,222 of JAQPPZ010017000.1, read as the reverse complement.
CAGTTAATAATTATTTTGGATTAATAATATGTCTGTACATTTGATGTCATTTAGTCCCAATAGATTCATTGTACTTATTGTCATAAAATTTATAGTTAAACAAATATCTATCAAGGATCCTTTCATAGGGACATTACCTATGAATATATCTATTATAGAATTATCTAGGTTTGTATACTTAGGTAGTAAGGCCTTTAATAGAATTAGGTCTAATAGTTAACCCGTGATGTTCCCCATATTTAGGTCATTTTCCCTTTTCATAGGATTCCTATAGCATAGTTATTTTACAATTTTCATATATTTGGGAACATCCTTGATAGTCTAAAAGTGTGGTATTTGGACATGTATGTTTTACAATTCCTTTATAGTTTTGAACTCAAGTTGGGATATATGTTTTATAAGTCCAAAGTATCATAAAATAGTGGGATATGTTACTAACCTATAGATTTAGAATCCTTATTTTAGGGTATCTATTTTTAGTGTTTCATGTTATAAGGCATATGGTTTAGTTTCATTTTCTTCCCCTTCAGGTTATTCAACACTTGGAGATGTTGATTATTATAGAATCATTTGTATCATCAAATGAATACCATTGTATTCAAATGAGTATGTGGGAAATCCTAACATTTTTTTTTAATAGATATGTTGAGCTTGTATGTTATTTAGATTCAAGAAAAGTTGAGTAGGTAGTTGAATATGTTTAATTAGTTATTGGGCTTTACTATAAGTAATAGAAGGTTGTAGTTGCTACACTATTTGGTTTGTGGTTATGTATGTGGTTTAGGATATACCTATGGCTCTAGTTATGACTATAGTGGATAGCCTTATTACCCTTTGCATGGTGTATGTTCTAAGTTTTTCTAAGTGAATTCAGTTTGCATGAAAGGTTATGGTTTCCACTATTGCTACTAGCTAGTGGGAGGGTACCAATTTAGAGGAACAAATAAAGTATTCAATTTGTTTTACTAGAAAGGAAGTGGAGAAAATAACTAAGGTATACTTGATGTTCGTGTTCTCTATAATTTTTGTTGTACAAAATAGACTTGCTCTACATCCTCATCTTCGTTTAGCACTACCATCAATCTTAGCAACAATGAGAATTCCTTTATACCATGATGTGTATCATGGATATTGTAGATATTGTTATCCATTGGGCACTTATTAAATCCCTTTATGAATATAAAAGGTAGAATACTTCAAGTATGTTATCATTTTTATATTTCTTTTTCTATAGTTATTACATATCAATTTGTGATGGCATCAGGTTTAGTATTTTTATCTTAAAATATTCCAATAAGCTTTCCAGATTAGTCTTTGTTACACCTATTGTATTGGATGCTCAAAAAACATTCCTATATGTATTTTTATTCTTGCAAGTTATATTGAATATTTTTTTCACAAATCATATATGTTATTAAATGAGTGATACAAAATAGCCCCTATAGCCATCAAGTTCAAGACCTCAAGATAGTATTCATGAACTAAACTAAGGAAGATTAATTGGATGGGGTCATCCTTCAATCCATATTATTTGACCCTTTATAGGTTAAAAAAGAATTGATCTCAATAATCCTCTCGTGATTCTTCCTCCTACTATGTCATATAAACATTTCATCCTTTAAGTCTAATTATTTATAATAGTCTTATTTCTTAAAAAAATTCAACTTCATCTATTCCTATAAGTTTATGTTATCCTTTCTAAGACCTATAAACCACTATATGGTGGCTTATTTTAGGTAGAAAGTAAATTCAATTTCTAAGAATGGGATAGGTATTCGTAACTAGTATAAATAAAATCAAACTTGAATAAAAAATATTTAGATCATCAATGACTAGGATATGAATGTATGTGAGTATAGTAGGCAGGGTATTTTCCATATCAGTAACATGAAAACTAGGAAGTAAAAGTTGATAGGAATTATGTTTGATCTTTGTACCTTATACTTAATCATCCTATCATAATCCCAAATATTTCAATACCACTAACACTTTGTCTCTTATATTTGATAATCCTCTTAAAAATAAAATTACCTTATAGAAATTGAATATTTTCTAACCAAGAGACTTGAGCAAGTTAAATCTAATTATGTATTTGCAATAAGGTGAAACAAATCATTAAAATCATAACAAGTGGAACTTATAGCCTCTTTAGTATCAATTTTTCCACTACAACTACATCATAGGTGCTAGTAAAAATAGAAAAATCATACAATGGTATGCTAAAGACTTTATCAAGATGTTCTACATTTTTGACAATGTAGAAGCTCCATTAGTGTATGAAAAATAGGCTATATTAGTAATTAAATAAGTTGTTTTATACTACTAACTTTTTTATATTTGCTTCTCACAAGACTTAGTTTCATCATGTCTTTGGCTTCATTCACTTGTCTTACTTATTCGACACCCTTATTATGGAGTTTTAGTAAGACATATGCCTTGATATCTCTTCTACAATTCATATAAAGCCACCTATTATAGAATAACAACATAGAAAGGCAATAATTATAAAATTTTGGATATATACTCTTATTACCTCCTATGAACCTTCTAACCCATAACCTTCAATCTACTTTAGACGATAACTACTTCACACCTTTCCTAAGAATGATGCCAAAAATAATGGTGCATTTATATAATTGTCAAATCTAAGGTTCTAGGATTTAAAGGCACCTATACAGTATATGAAGTAGTCTATTGTAGTAAAAGCAAAGAAACTTAAGGTCTAATATGTAACACCTAAAAAATATCCAAATCAATATCTCACTCTACATCTTGTAATCACTATAGACAATATTAGTGGACCTTCCCATTAAGAACAAGTCTTATATTTTTTTATGCACACAAGAATATAAATTCTTAGTTTGGTCTTATCTCTTCTATGGAAAATTACATAGCTAAAAGTAGTCCTTCAACCTTTACAAAAATAACATTGTAAAACCATTCACCATGACATCATTCATTATCTCTCCAATAGACCAATTATAACCAAGTTATAACATCAACTCCTTCGAAGCTATATACTAGTAATGAATATAGCACACCAATCAAATTAAAACAATTATGTAAAAAATAACTCTTATATATATATATATATATATATATATATATATATATATATATATATATATATATATATATATATATATATATATATATTATCTTAATCTATATTGAAGGAATCAATGATATTGGCATACTCCCAAGAGTAGAAACTTACTATGTAGGAGTCATGTTTACTCTTGTAAACTAACTTACAAATTGACACTAAACTATGGTAGTTTTAGATGTCCATAATTGATCATAATACAATTATTAAACTATTGCATAAAATTCAAACTTTATCAGATGTTTGTAGTGTCCATTATGATGCAATAATAATTTTCCATTGACTGTATAAGATTAATCCTAAGTTAGTCTTGAATTTCATGTAATATAAATAGATTCAAATCCATAATATTTTTCATTATCTTAATCAAATATATAAATTTCAATAGTTATAGAAAGGACAATAGTGGAGGTTTTGAGAATCTAAGTTAGATTTTTATTGATTTTATTATCACTACATATTATTGATTTCTCAATCATTTGCCATGGTTGTATTATCACTAAATATATAAAATTTATGATGTACAATGATCCAAGAGGTTGTGTCGACTATATTCCTAGTTAGCATTATTAGAACAAAGGAACAAAAGTTATTTCTAGTTGGTAACAATTACGCATAACGTTCATGGTCATATTTGGTTGATTTTCCAATAAACTAGAATAGGTCTCACACAACATCCCAACAAGAAAATTTTATATTTTTAAATGATATTTCCCAACCTTTTTAGTGACCATGTGTACAAAAATAGAATAAGCGGATAATTTCCCAAGTGTATTTACATATAGGTGCTACCACATGGAATGGTGGTGGTTGTTATCAATGCACTTATAATGCAACAACCTAGTTCATTGTAACCTAAGTACTCGTACTTGTTGATGACTCCTACACAAGGTACTCATATTACCAAATTGCTACATCTAAAATATTGACTATTGAATGTAGCATGAATTCCTATTGCACCTACCATGGTTGTTATTATTACTATAGTTTTTGTTGTTGTTATATCTTCGTCTGAAAATAACATTTGATTAGGGCATATTATCTCTATAAAAATATCAAAAATAATTGATAGGAATAATAAGTTTAATTATGAGTATTAGAGTGTTTTTTTTTATTTAAGAGTTTTTAATTTGACTTAAATATCAAGAGAAATATGTTAGAATATTGATTTTAGATACCATGCTTATGCAGGTCTTGGAACATAGAAATTTGTTTTTTGGTACTATTAAGAAGAAAGAGAGTTTTGAAAGGTACCCCACAACATTTTACAAAGAACACTCAGCTACAGAGGTAGCAAAAATAAAATATAACACACACAATAGAATAAACACAAAGAAAAAAGAGCCCCCAAAATAGCAAGTAAAACCATATGATTAAAGCAATGAGTGAACCGATATAGTTCTACATAATTGAGTCAAAATTGTTAACAATATTACCATATATCTAGGAATCATCCTCAACATAATCAAGAGCCATCTTAATAGAGCTCCAAATCATACTTTTTTTATTTCCATCAAACATAGGCTATGCAAAATAGCACTTTTCTTCACCGCAACTTGACTTAGAGAATAAACATCAACCACCAATTTATATTTAACGAAGTGTCTAGGAAGAACCTCCACAACATCCTCTTTGGAAAGAGGAGAGGAATCCACCAAATCCCTCTTCTTACCACTAAGATGAAAAAACTTACGGGTACTACCACCATACAACTTACAACCAGTAGAAATACCCTCCACAATAAGAGAAGCAATAGGAGAATTATTAACAACCTCGGCATACTATTTCCTCACTACCAAACCCCAAACCCTTTATAAAAAACAAGGACCTTGTAGGAAATGTTTTTTTGAACCAAAACCCATGGAGAAAGAGTACACATCCTTAGAATCTGCACTCGAGCTCACTGAAACCCATAAAGAATCGCCAAACACTAGGATAGGAAGATAACTCAAAGACTTTAAAATATCCTCTTCCACCACCCCTTTCTTGATAGTGGCACATTTAAAAACTAGTAGAGCTAAGCCCTGGTGCAAAGAAAATTGGCCATGCCCACCTTGAATATCCAACATTAATTTGTGCATAGAATTGTATAGGAATAAAGGGATTTTCATCCACATTTTAGTTTGCAGGTGATTTAGAAACATAGCATGAAAACTACAAATAATGTCATACAAGGATTAAAAAGTGAAAAATCCATAATCACCTTAATCAACTTATTCCACGACGAAGGTAAAGCCTTAGCACAGAATCCATTTTGAATTCTCGATAAGAATTCATCTCCTTCCAATAATAAATAGATCTACTTTAACTAAGAGTGTCTATACCGATTGTTATATGCACCATCCACCTCTAATCCCGTGGTGCGGCTAACTAATTTTATTGAGACCTCAAAATACCATGACCAGGATTATGCATAGCGGCTATTTGTATCCAAATTGGCTAAAATTAGGATGTTTAAAATTTGGAATTGTCTAATATTTAGGACCCTTGAAAAGGGCCCATTAGCCATAAAATTTTGGGTGCAAATTTTTTTGGGGGTCAATTCGCCCCAAATTTATAATAATTTGACCATTTTAAGTTTAAATTTCCAACATTAACCCCAGTAATAGTGAATCTTCAACATGTGGTTCGACACTATTCACTTGTATTTTGAAACTGATTAGCCAATTTTTTATAAATACATTTTGGGATTGACCCCTTATGCATAACCCTAACCATGACCCAAATCTAACCCAACCCTCCTTCCATGTAGCATCCATCCACTTAGAAAGAACTAGGTTGTGACCATGGAATTTTTGGACACAATCTAGCAAACCCTTGGTATTCAGAATGGATTTAACATCCTCATCTATAGTAAAAGCATCAGGCTCCACCCTCGACTTATACTGCTTAATCATATGACTATATAATTTAGCCTTCCCCATATTCAAGAGGGCCATAAGAGACTAGACACAAACTACCTATACTGACCACACAAAGAAACTAGAGAGGAAAACATACACACACACAACAAAAAATAAAAGGCCCCATAATCGGCACGAGCATAAATACAACATCACTGTGAAACCAGGCCAAATAAGAAATCCAAATTCAAAAGCAAATGACCTTCCCACCAAAATCTTGTGAGCATCGGTAATAGCCACTACACAAAAAATTCTCCACAATAACACAAAAAGGAGGAGAGCAAGCCTGAAAACAAGCATAAGAGCTAAAACAAGGAACTCTAAAAACTAAAGTAAGGACACAGACCTCCTTCTAGATATAAGAGGTATAGAGAAGCTGCCACCAAGCACACGCTCCACCAGACAACACCAAAATCCACTTCCATATGGTGGTAAATAAGAAATAATATAGGCAGGTGGAGAAGAATATAAGGTGTACCAAATGAACATCAACTCCACAACCAATGACTGAAAATGGGTGAACATTTCAAGGCATGAATTCCAGAAGAGAATGATCGAAAACCAAACTTGACAACATAAAATAACACCATATATGGAACCATACTAACAACAAATCTAAAGGAGAGGCCCCCAGAAACCAATGAGCATGAGAAAAGATACCCAAAGGAGGATCCAAATATAGTCCAGAAAACAACACCCAAACTTGGTATGAAAAATAAGAGAAGGCCTTTGGGCAGAGAACACATTCTAAATGAAGTTAGAGAAGCTTCGATACATTCCCTAACAATGAAAATGAGAATGCGAAAGAATTTTGAAATTTAAAATTTGAAAAGCAAACTTCTCCGCAATGCCAAGGAGATAAATACTAGCTACCCACCTACTACAGCTGCTAGTCCAAAATCCAAACCACCAAAGCAAGAATACACCAACCACCTACCAACAATTAATGAAGGTAATTATGAATACGTCAGATGATCTTAGGAGGGAAATCCCTCTACCAAGGAACATAGAAATTTGTTATTATAATATTTGTGATGACCATTATAAGACAGGCTAAGTGAAAATTTGGTAAAAATGGTGATACCATTGACTTTGGATGGTCTGCATCTTCCATATTTTGTATATAGCATCTTTGGTAAGTGATATCTATATTTTAATTAATGCCTTATTTTACTTTTTACATGTTATCTATGTTTAAATCTTGTTATATTATGGTATTACAAAAGCATTATTTGATATGTGATGTTAAGATTTGAATAAGGTGAAAGCCTCACACCTAATTATATTTACTTTTTCATTACACGAGGAATTCCATTACTTTATTTCTCTTTTTAAACCCTATGTGAGTACTCATATTCTCTTAAGATTTTTCTTTTATAAGGACCATATTTATTTTTCTCAATTTTTTATAAAATAAAGGTTTTAATTCTTGAATGTTCTCATGTGAAATATCATCTATAAAATCATATTTTGGAGAATCATAAATAATAAATTCATATAAAGTGCTCTACTATTCCATATGTTTCTTATCTAATAAAATTATTGATTTTGTATGGTATGTGCTTTCTTTCATATTATCTAACAACCTTCTGGTGAAAACCATCGATTTTATAGGTGTTAAAATTAAGAATATCTATGTTATATTTTTTCTTTTTTCCTTTTTCCAAATAAGGCCACCATAATAACAAATATTTCTAGCTCAATTATGCAAAAGTACTAAATTTTATTTAAAAAGAGGGTATTTAAGGTATGATGTGTAGGCCAATTGGTTCTTGCAAACCTTGTAAGGGGGGTGGAGGTCCAAGGTTCAAATCTTGGACCTCGTCGAAATGAAATCTTGTCCCTTTATTGGTGCTTTTAGCAGTGTAAAAGGATTACAATAATTGCAACATGGTGGTTATAGGGGTGGACTATGCGAGAACTGTGAGGCATATTTTGAGGTAGATAGCGTAGAATACTATGATGGCCATAAAAGACAGACAATGTGCCCAGATCATTATGGCATCTATAGATTCCACCATGTAAACTAAAAAAAAAGGTATTTATAAATTTTTTAATATTATCTCAATGTGGACTATAATTTCAGCCAAAATATTTGTGTTATTCATATTATTTCTCATCTCCTCTATAATGATCACACTTATTTTTGCATTTGATCTTCATGGTAAAAAGAAAAAGTTATTTTCTAGGTTGATTGCCATTATATTTTCCACATGCATGTATACCTATCCTTTATTTGTAATGATAAGCTATAATTTATATCTAGTTATTACTATTTTTGGCATGGGTATTTTAATCATTCAATTATTGTACTTGAATTCAAATTTTTAAGGGTGAACTAAAAACGTATTATATAGGCTTATGATTTGGATAAAGAGCATGGTGTAGATTGCCTTATTCATTTATCTCTTTGTGTATTCTTTTTTATTTCTATCATTGTAATCATTTTCTTAACATCTTGATTCATTTTTTATCTCTTTGACCATTATTTATTTATTGTTGTGAGTATTTGTTTCAATGAAATTGTTGTATTTTGCATGGTGGCATCTCTAATTGGGGTGACTTCTTTCATTTTATAAGATTCCCAATAGATGTTTATAGCTAATATGATATGCCATATACAATGATTGGGAAGGCAAGAATAAATTCACTAATCAAGATGATGTTTCTAGATATTATATAAATGTCATCCATTACACATATTTTTTAAAGCCACATGTGGTAGCCACTTGATTTAACACCAAGCAATTTTTTTTTATTTTAATGATAGTCATGGAAAGGCAAACTCAAGAAATATATTAAAATAATAATAATTATTATTATGATACTCTTATGTCTTTTCAAGATTCAATTCTGCAAGTAAAATCAGTCGAAAGTATTTTTGAAAGATTATGAATAGCCGATGGATCGAAAGGTTAATTTCAATAAAAGTATAATTTTTTTTTTCAATACTCCTCCAGTAAGGTATTTAAGGATTGTGAATATTCTAGGATGTAATACTAAGTCTCTCCCTTCAGCCTACTTAGGGATGTCAATGTTTTTTGGGATTTCAAGATCATCCATGTGGGAACTAATTGTCGAGCATTTCAAAGAAAGCTTATAAGCTGGAAAGGGGATCTTCTAGGCCAAGCAGGAAAAGTGATGTTAGTTAATGCCACCCTTTAAATCATCCTAGTATATTTCCTTTCTCTATTTTGAATCTCGAGTAATATTTTTTAAAGAATATAATAGATCCAAAACTCATTTATTTGGTCAAAAGCAAGTGAGAAATTTTTTTTTTTATCTAGTGTTGTGGTACAAAGTATGCATAAGAAAGAGGATGTAGGTTTTGTCCTTAGGATATTGAAATCCATGAAAAAATCTCTTATTGTCAAGCAGGGTTGGAGATTGGTTCAAGAGGAGAAAGTGGGATGGGTTGATATTGTCAAAAAAAATACCTAAATGATGGGAAGTAGTTTATTAGAGACCCATTACCCCTACAAGGTTCAACTTTCTTCTCTAGCCTGATATTATGCAGATCGAATACCTACAGATGGGACATGTGGTATTTGGGATATGGTAAGTTTATCGATTTATGGAGTGACATGTAGGCGATTGAGGTTCTATTGGAGTCAAGATCAGAGTTGGCTTTAGTCAAAACAATTATAAATAATTTTTGGGGGAATAAGGTTTGTGATTTCATTGAAAGGATTGAATACCACCCTGGATGGAAACCATTTGAGTTCCTAAGACTTTTCGTGGATGAAATGAGGGTATTTGATGAAATTTTCAATATCATTAAATGGATTATAATTCTTGGAAGATAAATTCTTGAGATATTCAGCTGGGGATTAGATAAGGATGGAAAATTCCCTATCAAATTAGCTTATTTAGTAGTAGATGATCATTTTTATCCTTGGTTTCTAGTAGAAATTTTTTTGTTGAAATGGCGAACTTTAAAAATCAACATTTTATTCTAGTTGGTCATACAAGGAAAATTTCTCACTTTAGACAATCTAAAAAAAGAGGTACGATTTTACCTAATGCTCGTTTCTTGTGTAGAAATAAGGAGGAATCCTTGCTCCATATTCTTTCTATTTGTCCTTTATTGCATGAGGTTTTCATCTACTTTTTCAAATATTTGAACATCTAATGGGTGTTTTCAAATAGCCTAGAGGATGTGCTAACCCAATGAGTTTATTTCTTCTTGTATCTCTACCTTTATTAGTTTTGGAAATTCAACCTTCCTCATATCTAGTGGTGGATTTGGAATGAAAGAAACTCAAGGAAATTTAAGAATATTTCTCATTCGACTAAATTTGTGGCTTTATAGGTGATTTCTTTTTTCGTGGAGAACATTAGAACCCTAAATTTGAATGTTGTGACTATATAGTAGGAACAATAAATAGAGATATCTCTTGTATTCAATGTCAATACTCAACTAGTTAGAACTATTGTGCCTTCAAACAAAGCCAGGGTTAAGTGGTAGACACCTCCCATTGGTTGGTTGAAGTTGAATATTGATGGTGCATCTAAAGGAAATCTGAGTCCTGCAGGTATTGGAGGGATTGTAAGGAACTATGATGACTTGATAATTTTAGCCTTTGCTAATAATTTGGGCCATCAAACCAGTCACTTCCTTGAATCTAGGGTCCTGTTCCAAAGATTTTGTCAATTGGATTCTGTAAGTTGTAGGAAAGTAATCATATAATGGGAATCCCTTAATATTATAAAAATGGCAAGAGGGACTCAATATCCTACCTAGACTATTTTTAACCTTCTTCTAGAAGTTCAAAGATACATCCAAAATCTAGAAGAGGTTCAGTTTAAGCATACATACAAGGAAGGTAATCGAGTGACTGATCTATTGGCTAACAAAGGAGTTATTCATAATGGTTTAGTGGTGTGGTGGGATAATTTTCCAACGGATATTGCTTCTATAGATAATGACCTCATACACAATTAGCCTTTACTCTGCTTTGGTCAAGTTGTTGATGAATTGGCTACAAAACTTGGGGGTGCTTGTTGATTTTGGTTTTTTGTACCAAATTCCATATCTCCAAGCTATTGTTTTCTCCCTGCAAGCCACAATATCTAATGCAAAATAAATTTTTGTCTTGATGGGCTAGTAGGCCTGGAAAAGCAACGAACTCATTGGGGAGAATGGGATTGGTGTATGGCTCAGTTCATGGTTCAGGTCCTGCTACTAATATGTGTTTGACTGCTTAACTCTAACATCCTGATTTGGTTTCAATTTGTTTTAACCCAAAATAGCAAGTTTTTTTTCCTAATTTCATTGAATTTTTAAAGTCAAATGTTATCTAAAATAGCATATTTTTTACCTCTTTCATTTACCTTCTATGAATATCAACAAGAGTTGTCATCCCCAAAATATATTGACCTTATTCATGATTTAAATCAATTATTATAAACACATAAACTTGCCTTAAATATGGTAGTCTTTAAACATTTTTATATTTACTACTATTATTAGAAATGTTAGGATTATTATTTCTTAAAACTAGGTTTAATGCTATCAGGAACCTATAAATAATTTTCAAATTTATAAATAATAATTTTTTGGTGGGTGTACTCAAGACTTGTATAATAATTATTGAACTATTCAACGTTTATAAAACTTATTAAAATATAATTCTAACATAATTATAATTTTTTTCAACCAGAAACATAAATAATTTTTTAAATAAAAATAATAAAATTAAAATACAAATAAAATTTATTACCCAAAAAATTTATGCTTTTAAGACTTGTCAATCAATTTTTTGAACTTACGTCTTTAAAAGAAAATTTATATTTTAAATAAATTATTGAAAAATATTGTCTTATTCATCAATTGTTTTATAACATGAAGGTTTTTGTTTATATGTATATAAACAAACAAATAATCGCTAAAAAAATATAAACTTACTTTTTGAACTTGTGAATCAATTTAATGATTAAATAATTTATGCTTTTAAAACTTTTTAGTTAATTTTTTGAATTTACTTCGTTAAAAAGAAAAATTACATATTAAATAAATTATTGAAAACTATTATCTTATTCATCATATTATCTTATTCATCAATTGTTTTTTAGCATGAAGATTGTTATTTATATATATATAAGGATTAAAAACTATAAACTTAATTTAATTTAGCATGTGCTTAACGATGAAAAAACTTTTGGTCAAACCAATTGGCAATAATTTTATATAGTATAAGCAAATGGAATGTCGTGTTCCAAAGAAGGCCGATGTAGCATTAAAGAAAAAGACCCGCATTCAATTCAATCAAGTTTTAGTTGTGCCGAATGACAGTGAAACGACATGTCATGCTGAGTCATACGAAACAACGTGAAACGACATGACATGCTGAGTCATACGAAACAACATGTCATGTCATGCTGAGTCAGGCTGAGTCTTACGAAACAACATGTCATGCTGAGCCATGCGAAACAACATGTCATGCTGAGTCATGTCGTTTCCGACATGCAGTTTGGATAAATAATATCTTGGTTTATACCTTACACGCACCTAACAACAGCATTTCGTTTATTGGTGACGAATATACGGTATCCACCATCACAGGACGAGGCCGGTCTTCCTTAGAGGTGTAACACTCTTTAAGGAAGAAAGGAAGCCCACTCGCCCAGACATACTGTTGAGAATTTCATGACAATCACTTGACCTTACCATTCATCAGTGGACAACAAAACCGTTTTAAGTTTCAGGATAGCTCCACAGGGAGAAACAGGAGGAGGACTTCAATATTTTCCTCATTCTAAGATAAAATACATCAGGAATATTTTACTCTTAAAGCTTTTCAGTTCCTTCAATTTTTAGAAAGAGCTGCTTGGACCCTTTGCGGTCATCATCTTTGGTCCCCTTTTCCTGAACGGTTAGTCCCTTATGGTAAAGCAGGAAAATATAATTTTGGTATTGGTTGTTTTTAAACAAGTAGTGAATGAAAAGGATACGAACTGAAGTCAGTAGAAACAGTTCGTAAAAAACAATTTTTACGACGATAAATTAAGAAAACAAGATAATCAACTATTCTAACAACTGCATGTTATTGACCTTAGAAGTGTGTGTCTCCAGAGGATTTATATTGACTTTAAAAGATTGTGTCTATAATAGTTATGACAGTCGCAGTGACGATTCCAACTCATTAGGAATCGCCCGTTCCATGCTTTATAATTGTTTTTACATATGACCGACGAGGGACGAGCCCCCTCCTTGGCTGTGTTACGACAGTTCTCGATGTTTAGGGGCTGAATTGTTGCCGTACCTATACCGATGTCTGTTCTATTTATGAAGTCAGGTTATGTAAATATAGGCAATATTAATTCGTATCAACAAATGAAGTCAACATCTCGATAGAATCTGGTGAATTCACATACCACATTTGTCACAGAAGAAAGACAGATGAAGATGAAGATGAAGATGAGACATTTAAGGTAGGATGGTTCTTTTAATAAGGGTAAAATTTGGGGAATTTATACGCTTACATCCCATCTTGCGGCTACATAGATTTAGCACAATATACACTCGGTATATATACATAGATGACACTCCAAGCTCACATATATTCACTTATACCAACAGGCTATTCTAACTTCTCATATAAGCTGTTTCGTCAATGTGATTCTAACTCGAGTTACACGATCGGAGATTGGAATATCCCGCATGATCGATTTCATGAAGGTGCCCAATGTGGAGGCAAACAACCATTACTTGCGTCATGGGGCTTACGAATTGATTTGTTTGTCAGTATGGCAAGTTGGCGTGCTGTCAAGTTGTTTTCATTTGTTATTGTATTCTCCTTAAGAAAGATCGTAAATAGTTTTTTAAACAATATATTTTTTAACAGAGTTTTTTTGTTTATTCACACATCCCTGGTTTCATCACCCACTTGTATAAATTGTTAAAGAGTTTGTTTGTGCATGAAAACTATAATATTAAACATACCTTGGACATTTGACCGGCATAATGAAAAGAATAAAAATGGGAAAGGGGGCTGGGGAGCACTACAAAAGTGAACAGCAAATAAAGTATTAAAATATATTAATGAGACACGGCATAAATCAATAGCAAGCAGGTATATATGCATAAAAGTTAAATGGAATTGGTCAATAGAGTTAAATATTCAATTTATATTTAAATTTTCACAATTTTTATTTTATTTAATTTGGTAATCTCATTTTAATATAAATACTGTGGCTTTTTTTTATTTCCTTATTAATATTTTGATAACTCCACATCAAGGTTGTGTTTTTAAGAATTAAGGGTACTATAATTAACATAAGTTTTTTTTGTGCATTATAAAAAAGTTGGTTACAACTACATTATTTTTAATAAAGTGTAAGGTTCAAACCAATTCATAAAAAAAAAAAAAAAAAAATTTAAATCACATGGGCTGCTTTTACCAAATGTATTTTGTTTCATTATTGTTGACCTAACGTGATTCACCAGTCGCTCGGGATAACATCATCGTCAACGGTGTACTGAGAGGAGGATCTACTACCTTTGTAAATAGGCTGCCAATCCACCTAGCCCTAAGGTACACCAGAGGATCTACTACCTTTGTAAATAGGCTGCCCAATCCACCTAGCCCTAAGGTACACTGGAACACCATAAGTCATGAACCAAACAAAAATATCTTAGCATAAATACAACATAGTAAATATTTTATTTTGTATCAAAAAGTTCTAAAAAGGTGTAAGTATTTTTTAATCTTTAAAATATATAAAATTATTAATTAAAATTATAAAGATAATTGATGTTTTGAAAATAGATGTTTTTTACATTAAAATAATTAAAAATTTAAAAATAAATATATATTAACTATTTAATTTGTTTAATATTCTCAATATTGATCTTAGAGTGAGTGTAAGCCAATAGTGAGGAGGAAGTGTGAGGAAGAAGTAAGAATAATTAGTAGAAAGTAAAATGCAAAGTTTAATCAAGAAGCTAGTGTCATTTTGTATTGCTCTAGATTTTAGAAAATTTTAAAAAATGTAAAGGATTCATGTAAAGAAAATCTAGAGAATATGACAAGAAAGTCATTTTTGGAAGTTGTTGGCAGTTTTGCATCTTACCATATTGGGATTTTTGTTGGAGTATTTCGATTGTAATATGACAATATTAATTTGATATGTTACTTTTTATTTACATATTTTGTATTTATCAGTGTTGAATGTTTAAGAAAGAATAAATGTAACGCTTTGTTTGGGATTCATTTACTGTGAATTGATGTCCTTGGACCTGTATATTCCACAAGAAGAAAGAAACAAAAAATCAGATGAAAAATGCAAAGGGCTGAAAATTCGAAAGCGTGAAAAGAAATAATTAGAATGGAATCACATTCGCCCTAATGATGGGGTGAACATAATTTTAAAGGAAGTAATATTGGGTGAAAATGAGGTGTGTTAAAATGCTATCGTGTTCGCCCTGGTTGAGGGGTAAACATCCCGTTTGCCCCTCCCATGGGTGAATGCATCCCCAAAATTTATAACGCGATGCTATTTTGTTTGCCTTGGTCGAGGGTAAACGTCCCGTTTGCCCCTCCCATGGGTGAACGTATCCTGAAGGTAACACAATTGCATTCACCCTGGTTGAGGGGTGAACATCCCGTTCGCCCCTCCCATGGGTGAACGTACCTCAAGGACAAAGAGCAATCACGCTCGTCCTGGTTCAAGGGCAAATGTCCCATTCACTCTTCCCACGAGCGAACGCGCTTTCATGATGAAATCATGCAAACATATCGAACAATAGAATATTGGGCAAAGATAATATTTGCTAAAGAGGGCGAATGCAATTTTTAGCAAGGAAGGCGAATGCAATTATGAAGATAAATTCATCCAATTATGAAGTGTCACCATGGTCCACGAAGAATAAGATCAAGTTTTCGAAGGTGCCTAGATTTTTACAGGTATTAAATGATGGTGGCAACAAGTAACTCAAATTGGGAATCCCAAGTGAATAAGGAAGTCATATAAGAAGCATGGGAATATTTTTATGATTTTCAAGGTAGGGATGTGTTTCAAAGTATAGAATGTTTTTAAATTTTATATGCACTAAAGCCCAAGATACTGATTTCATGGAAATTTTCCCTTGAAATGTGGATCGTTGTTTTGAATGGATGGATTTTTAATATTTTTGAGGAGGAATTTACTCACACTTGTTCCTGATCTGTGATCATTTTTCTTAATGTGCATTTAATAAAAGAGGTGAAATCCTCTATAAATACTAAGCAAATTTTCATTATAAGGGGGTTGGACATTCTGCGAGAAAAATTTCTAAGTTCTCTACATCAATACAAGAGACTTGGCTTCTAAAATTTGCAAGAATTCTTATGTGTGTGGTTCATTCTATTTTTAAGCATCTATGTTTATTCTCATGAGACTACTGTTAAATTCAAAATTTTTATTATGGATTTAAAACATTGTTGGTGAGTGAGTGAGTTTTGGAATGTGATCTGGAGGTTATCCCTATGAAGGTGTGAGTGAAATTCTACTATCTCTCGTCTGTTACATGTTATAAAACTTAGAAGAATTCCTGGTACTAGTCTGCCCCGAATCTTGCACTTCATCTTGTGGTCATATTACCCATTTCTTTGTGCATTTTTTTAGTTTCTTTCTTGCATATCTAGTATTCAACCAGTTTAGAATTAGTAAGGGAAATAGCCCTCTCTGGATATGGACACGAAGGACAATCTTTTCCTCTAGTCATTCAATGTTGGCCATATCTAGGGTGCACAAATGTAGTTTGTATGATTAGGCAAATATTTGACCAATAATTTTTGGCATGCCCGGTGAGACCCCTTAAAGTTTCACTTTCACAGTATTAAGGTTTGATGTTCACATTTATGCTGAAGAATTAGAACATCTTACGACTTGATTAAACCAAAAAATATCTAGACGTGAGTACAACAAAAGCTATATCTCATGAATACAAGATATAAGGCTAAAAATACAGATCACCAAATTGATTTCTATGAGCTTGATATTCAACGACTAGGTAAGCATCCTCAATTAAGAATTTTTTTTGTACATATTCATTAACCCATATATCCCATATACCATATATCACATCCTCATGACTAGTTGGTGTGTTCATCACTCTCGTAAGTCCAGTTAGTACTGCTACCAATATTCCTCAACCTCCACCTCATGCTACTAATCTATTTATTCAAGACGCACCTTATATACCAGTCCACATGGCCCAAAATCCTCCACCATAGTAGCCATAGCCATCGAGGCAGTTCCCATCATGGAATAGCTTAGGGACCTTGAACTTACAAGCACAAAATCTAGTGCCCCAAGCATCTTTGATGGCTTTACTAACTTATGATGATACTGGTAAAATGAATTATGAGCATATTCAAGATGTAGCTTCTTTCGCTACGATCCATGGAATCATGGATGAATATGTGATGGTAAAATTGCTAGTATTGTCACTGAGAGGGAAGTTGTTGTATTGGTATCAATCATTGCAACCTGGCACTATTACATCATGGGATCGGTTAGCAGGATTGTTGATTAAAAAATTTCATGAACAAGCTGACCCATAGTCTTTGTTGCATCGACTTACATCAATTCAAAGACATCCGTAAGAGGAGATAGTTGATTTCAATATAAATTTTACCTGAAGTTGGAAAATAGTTCCCAAAGGTTTGTAGCACACGCATGAAAAAGTCATGTTGTACTTCCTCAAGGTATTCAACACCAAAATAGGTATGGTTGTGTGATAAGATAATGTGACTACATTCCCAGACCTGTACACATAGGTACAAAAGGTCGAATCTAACTTGATTTCCATAGACAAGCTTCCCTCAAAAAATGACTATGCCTATTTTTCCTAATATCCTATAGTATTTATACTCTAGTGTATTTTGGAAATCCATGCCTTTCATGTACCTAGTTCCCTCATGGAGCATGAGCCTGCCTCAGATGACCCATATTCCTGTTCCATAAAATTTGGTTCCAATATTCCCACAACTACCTAATTAGTTAGTTCCACAATTTCCTGTATTTATTACCTTACCTACAATGCCAGCACCACTAGTTCCATTACCATTTCCCATGCCTCCAGCACCTCTGCCTCTACCTGTGCCCCCTGCACCTTCTAATCCTGATCCTTTCATAGTACTGTTATAGGAGGTAAAATATAATAACATAGCCTTAAGAAAGATATCAAATGAACTTACAACGGTTGGAAGAAACAATCCCAGGCTGAATTTAGAACAAGGAGATTTCAAACTCCACTTATTAGTTGAGAGCAAGCATATGCCAATACAGGTACTAAGAAGAGCACAATGGTGCTAGAAAATGAAGAAACTAGCACAAAAGAAAAGGTGTACTGGTGTTCAACATGCAATTATCCTCATGGAGAAGAAAATTACATGGTGCATATGAATTACGTGAACATGCTAGCAAAAATTTTCGCAGATGGACAGGTTGATATGATAAGGGAAGTCGATCACAATTTTATGATGCCATATTTAGAGCAAATTTTAGTTCTCACAAGGTCCGTAAAGAATCTAGTAATGATAGACCCTACTGAGCTTGAGCCCTTAAAGGTGCTTTCTGAACCAAATATGCAAGATGAAACGGGCAACCTTCAAATAAAGTGCCTACTGGAATAGCTAAACAACATGACTCTATCATGTTGAAATATTTATTGCCTAAGAAGACTCAATGAAAGGCATAAACAAAGGCATCGACTTCACAATCCACAATAGCTGCTCAAACATAGCATGAAACTAAATGACAAGCCAAGGAGCATCTCAAATATCTATCATTGACCAAACAACAAAGTATAAAAGCTACCCAGTAGTGTCAAGACAAGTATGAGCAGGTTGTAGAGGAAATTTTTTTGACTATTTTGAATTACAACATTGTTGAAGAGATGAAGAATATATCCACAATAGTAAATTTATATGATGCACTACAATTGCCTGGGAAATTTGACCTACTGCACGAGTCTTAAAAGACTGCTAAATATTATAAGAAAGGTCCTTCTCAAATGGTCTTGGCGTAAACACTTCCAAATTTTTCTACAGAAAAGAATAGATTGCCCCCATTTATTTTTCCATGAGAATGGAAGGTTGGATTGTGCACAACTGTATGATTGAATCTGGATACGCGACTACTATCATGCCTAAGTTAGTATGTAAAATGATGGGGTTGGAATATACAAGAAGTAGCCTTGAAGTGTTGCATCTGGATGGAAATTCTATGAAAATTATGGGAGTGATCAAGGATATTCCAATTGTCCTTCATAGCATACCAAAAATCATAGTCACCCATGAAGTGGTAGTGGTTTACCTAGAGCCATACTTTAGCATGTGCCTCTCGAGGGAGTTCACAACTAATCTAGGATGATACCTTTATCTAGATTACTCTCATTTGGATATACCATTCAAAGGAAAGAGGATTCACATTTATAATGAGAAGCCATTGAATTTTCACATTGAAAAGTTGTAGGAAGAAGAAAATCCCTCAAGTGCATTTAACATGATGACCGAGGAGTTAGGAGAAGTTGATCTGATGGAAGAAGTGTTGGGTGAACTTCACTTCAAAGATGATTTTTCACTCATAGATTTTAATTCTATGGTAGAAACAAACATTGGGTGCTATACTATAACCAAGCTAGAGCATATTGAAGAAAATGTCCCTGATTCTTCCAATCCTATTGTAGACCATTTATGGAGAATTTATTTTTATGGTGTCAGGTTCAAAAATGGTGTAGGAGCTGGCATTGTGTTGATATCTCTCAATGGATTATAAAATACCTATTCTTATAAGTTAAATTGGAGTTACACAAATAACATAGCTGAATTTGAGGCATTATGCTTTATATTGAAGAAAGCTAAAAAGTTAGGTAGTAAATAGCTACAAATTTTTAGCGACTCTGAACTTATTGTTAATCAGATCACTAACAAGTGTGTATCAAAGTAGCATTACCTAAAATCCTATCAGAACATAGTGTTTGATTTTTTTGAATTCTTCACAGCTTTGAACATTCAAGAGATTTCTCGAGAGCGAAATAAACATGTAGATATTTTAGCCTCTCTTAGCATGAATTATTATCCCATGAAATAGGTGGTTAGAAAACCCAATATTGTCAGGGTGATCTATATACGTTCAATCCTATATAAGAATATTTATTGGCAAGTATTCGACAATGATGAGCAAATAATCAATTTTTTGCTTAGAGAAGCTACTGACATTGATGATAGAGTGCTTGCCAAAGAAGAAAGATAAGGAATGATACAGTTGAAAAACATTCATATCCCTTGAGTATTGATTTTTTTGGATATTTTTATTGATCAGAGTGATAGGTTTGAGAAGCATAGGATCAAAATGGATGCAAAGGAGTACAAGGACTTAAAGCTAGAGCTTGAAAATATTATTAAAATTAGATCTGATTGTGTGCAAGAGGAGTTAGAAGATATTAAAAAAATGTGCTATGAGTACCCTAAAATCATCACATGGAGCTATCAATATTTAAAATTTTATGATAAGAATGTGATCCAACACACCATTGAGTTGCAGGAGGGGGTAAAACCCTTTCAACAAAATCAGTGCCTTGTCAATCCCAAGATCAAAGTTCTTGTGAAGGTAGATCTATTGAATATTCTTGAGGCCAAGATAATATATCCAATAAAGCACTCAACATGGGTGGTGAATTTGGTGCTCATATGAAAGAAAATTGGAAATATTCAATTGTGTTTTGATTTTCACAACCTTAACTAGGCATCATTAAAGGACCACTACCCTCTACCACATATTGATCAAATCCTTCATTTGGTTTCTGGTGCATAGAGGTTATCACTATTAGATGGCTTCTTCAGATATAATCAAATTTGGGTGAATAACGAGGACCAATATAAAATAGCACTCACCACCAAGTGGGGCACATTTGCCTACCAACGGATGTCCTTTGGACTCTCAAATGCTAGTGCTACTTTCTATAGGGCCATGGACATTACTTTCAATGAGTTATTGAATATAATTAATGCAATCTATCTTGATGATATGACTATGTTTTCCCATCATAGAGAAGACCACATTGCTCATTTGAGGCATGTGTTCAAAAAGTACCGAGAGTTCAGGATCTCTATTAATCTAAAGAAGTCAATATTTCCTGTTAAAGAAGGGAAGTTGTTGGGCCATATAATCTTACAAGAAGTATTGAAAATTTACCCTACAAGAGCTGAAGCATTAATTAATTTACCATTACCCACTAACAAAAAAGATCTGCAATCATTCTTTTGTCAAATAAATTTCATTCGTAAGTTTATTGTTGATTTTTCCTAGGTTGTGAAACCCAGACTAAGCTATTGAAAAAGAATATAGAATTTAAATGGACAGAGTCCAGAATACAATATTTTTAGGATATTAAGGAAATAATCACTCAAGCTCCAGTTTTAATTAATCCTTATTACTCAAAGGATTTCATTCTCTATGTGGTGGGCGAGCAAGAAAGCTATGTTGTAGTTTTGATACAGAAGCAAGATGATTGATAAGAGAAGCCAATTGCCTTCTTTAGCCAATTTATTGCACCACATCAGGAGAAGTACAAATTTATTGATAAACAGGTCTATGCAATGATGAAATCATTGAAAAGATTCTGATATTTTGTCTCCCAAAGCAGGACGGTTGTTTATGTGATACATATTGATGTTCAAAATTTCATACTCTAGGGGAAACTATGCGGTAAAAGGCTAGGTTGGGTCTCAAAAATTCAAGAATATGACATAAATATTCGATCAATAAAGCTAGTTCATGAGCCATATTTATGTCAGGAGTTAACTAAAAGTGCTACCTTTGAATTATTGGATGTGGTGCATGAAGAGGACATCTGTGAGAGAATTTGCACAAATTATACTATGAGTGACCATGACTGGATAGAAGAATTGGTTGATTATTATACTTCAATAAAATGCCTAGCTCACCTCAATGCTTCACAACATTGGAGGTTTAGGTTGCAAGCACTCAAATATGTTCTAATTCAAAATGAACTGTATCACAAGAACATTGACAAAGTCCTCAGATGTGTGGAGTCCAAGAAGGAGAAAATATTGGAGGAATTTCATTCTGAGCTATCTGGTGGCCACTATGCAGGCAAACCTCTGGATTTAAATATTATCTAAGTAGGCCATTTTTCGTCCACTCTATTAGTTGATTCTCATAAAGTAAGTTAGCGTTGTGATAGTTGCCAACAATACATTTACAGAATTAGAAGAGAAGCTTTTCCTCTACAACTAATTCAAGTGGAAGCACCTTTTCAGTAGTGGGTCTCGACTTCATCAAAGTCATTGATTTACACTCTTCTGTAGAGCATAAGTATATCTTAACGACAATTTATTATTTCACTAGATGGGTGGAGGCCATTCCTGCAAAGAAAGCTAATCAAGCAATTTTTATCTCTTTCCTAGAAGGGATCATTACTCATTTTGGCATCCCATATTCAATTGTAACTCATAATGGAACTCAATTCATTGGGACCAAAATCACAAAGTTTGCTAGAAAATATAGCATTTATTTGAAGACATCATCCAAATATTATCCACAAGGGAATGGGCTAATTGAATCTACCAATAAAAATTTGTTGTAAATTCTTAAAAGGATGTTGGGCAGTAATAAGAGAAGTTGGCACTTGTTGTTGAACCCATAACTTTAGGAAGACCGCATATCTATGAATAAATATATTAAAACTTCTTTGTATTCTTTGGTGTATGGAAAAGAAGCTATTCTCCCCACTTACATTGAGCTTTTGGTGCTCCAAACATTGCAGTTATTTCAAGATGAAGATGAAGAATATGATCCTATGAGTGCCAGGTTGACACAGTTGCTACATTTAGATGAGGATAGAGAGCAATATTATTAAGCATTTTATGAGCACACAAAATAAATGTAGAAGTGGTTCAGGAAGAAAGCAACTGATGAAGAATTTTTGCAAAGCATTTGATTCATTGCATTTCATGTGATTTATAAGGATTACAAAGGATTGGTTAAGAAACCAATTTGGTGGTTATTTCAACCAACCTGGAGAGCGCCTACGTGCGCTATATTTTGATATATTCCCCCCTTAATGCAAAGCTAAAATAATGTAATACATTGCATATGGTGATTAATGCTAACATCCCCCCTTATTACATTATTGGCAACTGCAAATAGCATTGCGAAATAGTTCAAATTTGACACGAGCCAGTGCTTTGGTGAAGATATCTGCAATTTGCTCATCAGTGGGAATGTAGTGGAGTTGTATATGATGTTTTGGAACTTCATCCCGAATGAAATGACATCTAGTGTCAATGTGTTTGGTGTGATCATGAAATATGGGATTCTTAACAAGATTCAAAACACCTTGATTGTCGTAGAACAAATGAAGAGGAAGATTATTTGGAAGGCCCATATTTGTAAGAATGCGATGTAACCATATCATCTCATAGACTGCTCCACTAGTTGCATGATATTTTACCTCTATAGAAGAGATGGCAACAACTTGTTGCTTTTTACTATGCCAGGAGATAGGACCAGATCCAAGATGAAAGATGTATCCATAAGTTGACTTTCGGTCATCAATGGATCCGGCATAGTCAGAGTCCATGTACCCTTGTAGATAGAACTTGTTATTCATTTTGTATTCCAAGCCAAAATTTGTTGTACCATGGACATAATGAAGAACTCTTTTTGTTGCTTTCCAATGGCTCACTTTTGGATCCTGCATGAATCGTGAAAGATAACCCACAACAAAACTGAGATCTGGCCTGGTGTTTGTGAGGTATATGAGACTCCCAATCAGTTGATGATAGAGAGTGCCATCTACCTATGGAGATTGATCGAATCGAGATAACTTAAGTCCTGCCTCCATTGGTGTAGCTTTAGGCTTGTAGTCAGTCATTCGATATTTATCGATCAATGTCTTGGCATATTTCCTTTGAGTAACTCTTATATGATGTTTCTTTTGAGTCACTTCTAAACCAAGACAATAGTGTAGAAGTCCTAGATCTGTCATTTCAAAAGATGTATTTAGATCATTTTTCACTATATCTATCATACTCTCTGAACTACCTGTTATGATCAAATCATCTACATATAGCACCAAGATCACTATATCAGAACCATTGTTCTTTATATAGATATTTGCATCTGATGGACTTCTTTGAAAACCATGTTGCATGAGGTGACTATCAATTTTGATGTACCAAGCTCGAGGAGCTTGTTTTAGTCCATACAAGGATTTGATCAACTTACAAACTTTATGTTCTTGTCCTTCAACAACAAATCCTTCAGGTTGGACCATATACACTTCTTCCTATAGGTCACCATTTAAGAAAGCACTTTTTACATCCATCTGATGTAACTTCCACCCAAACTGAGTTGCCATGGCACAAAGTACTCGAATGGTGGTCATTTTTGTAGTAGGGGCAAAAGTCTCTTCATAATCTATGCCTTCTTTCTATGCATAGCCCTTTGCAACAATATGGGCTTTATGCTTATCAATAGTTCCATCTGCCTTATACTTTACTTTGAACACCCACTTGCAACCAATGGGTTTCTTTCCTGAGGGCAGATTTACTAACTTCCATGTATGATTCTTCATGAGAGATGTATGTTCTGCTTCCATAGAAGCCTTCCACTAAGGCTTACTAAGTGCATCCTGAACTGTTGTGGGTTCATTTTCATCTAATGTTGTCAAATAAACCCTTTCATCCTCCATATATGTATCCCTACCTTCTGTTGCATCCATAGATAGTTCATCAAACTATTGGTAAAGCTCATCCACCTCTGAAATTGATGTCTCTGCTCTCTTCTTTTGAGTCATACTATGAGTATAGGGTCGATCTAGAGTTAGATCTAGAAGTGAAGTTAACTTGGAATCTCTCAATGTACTGGTATACCATTTGGGAATCTTATTCTGAGGAGGTGAAGTTTCTTTCTTTGGCTCATCTTCCTCGAGGTATACACCTATGTTATTTGATGTGAAAGTTTCATCAAATACCACATCTCTACTTATATGTGTCTTCTTGGTTACAGGATCTATCAATCGATATCCTTTTGAGTGTTCATCATAACCAAGAAAGATACATTACAGGGTCTTCTCATCTAACTTCTTTCTTTTCTATTTTGGTATGTGCATGAATGCCTTACATCCAAAAACCCTTAGATGAGAGATGGAGGGTTTCTTACCACTCCATGTTTCTTGTGGAGTTTTTCCCTGTAGAGCCCTTGTGGGTGCTCTATTCAGCAGGTATGATGTTGTGTTCACTGCTTCTACCCAATACTGATCCTCAAGGTGTGCACCCTTTAGCATACATCGAACCATTTCCACAATTGAACGATTTCTTCTTTTTGCAACTCCATTTTGTTGAGGCGTATAGGCTGTAGTCAATTGTCTCTTGATCCCATGTTCTTTCAAAAATGTTGAAAAATCCTTGGAGGTATATTCCCCCCCTCGATCTGAGTGGAGGGCTTTGATGGAACATCTTGATTCCTTCTCAACAAGTTTCTTGAATTGTTTAAAGTAAGAAAAAGCTTCTAATTTCAATTGAAGAAAGAAAACCCACATCTTTCATGAGTAATCATCAACAAACAATTGGAAATACTTCTTCCCACCATAATTGGTTGGCATAGGACCGCACATATCGACATGTACCAACTCCAAAGGTTTCTTAGCTCTGGAAGAGCTAGCTTCAAATGGGACCCGGTGTTGCTTACCTGCTAAGCAATCCGAGCAAACAGGAAAAATGGAGGAAAGGTGGGGAAGTCCTTTCACCATCTCATATTTGCTCAATTCGAGCAAATATCTTGAACTTAGATGCCCATATCTCTTATGCCACAGAGATGTAGCCTCCTTTGTAGTTGTTGCCAGGGCAACATGAGGAGTTGAAATAGCATCTAGAATGAACAGTCCATGCTTGTATGATCCGGTTGCAATATGTTTACCATTGCTGGTTATAAAACATCTCTTCTTGCCTTTTGCAACTCGGAAGACAACATCCATATTTCTATCCAACATCTGAGGAATGGATAAAATATTGTTAGCTAATCCAGGAACATAGAGAACCTTCTCAATCTAACATTTTCCATCTGGAAGAGTAATAGAAACATTCCCTTCACCCTTCACTTGGTAGACTTGATTGTCAGCAATGGTTACTGGCTTACCTTCTTTCTCCTCAAATGTCTCAAACCATGATTTGTTGCCAGTCATGTGCTTACTGGCACCTGAATCTATATACCATACAACATCTATCTGGGCAGATGAAGTATGAGTCATGAGCACCTTGTGTGCTCTTTCAGAGTCTGAGTTTGAGTCGGACCCTGCGGATTCTAAATCTGAATTAGATTCAGTGTAAGCAACATGCCCTTTTCGTTGCTTACTCTTTTTCTGGGATTTGTGTTTCCCTTTTCCCTTTTTCTTATGAGGTTGGTCATTCTATTGCTTATTCTTAAACCAACATCGGTTGGTGTCATGGTTATTCATATCACAAATCTTGCAATATTGCTTGTCCTTTTGTTGATTTTGTTTCCCCTTTCCCTTAGAAGAAGAACCTCCCTTTTGAAACTGCCCTTGTTTCTTACCTCCTTGTTGGGTATAAAGGGCATTATTTGGCACTTCATCCTTCTGAACCTGGTTTGCCTCCTCAGTTTGAAGCAAATTTACCAACTCCACAAAAGATACTTGTCTACCAAAAATGTTGAGGGAAGTGACCAACATTTTATAGGAATCTAGCAATGCTCTCAAGATGACAAAGTTCAAGATATCATCATCCACTGGTTTTCCCATAGCATTCAATTTGGCTTTCAGTTCTGCCACTCTATAAAGGAATATATCAACTATCTCCCCAGAATTCATACTGAGGGTATGTAGTTGAGTTTGAAGGTGGAGAATAGTGGACTGATTCTTTCCTTCATACATAGTAATCAAAGCAGCCCAAGCTTCATGACTGGTTTTGGCATCACAGATATGAGGTTGGACCTCATCTGTAGTAGCAAGCAGGAGAAACATGAGACCTTTCTTGTCCTTCTTATCCCAAGCTTCTTGATCTGTTCCTACTATTTGAGGGCATTTTGTAGTGCCATTCACTACATCCCATAAATCTTCCACCTAAAGAATAGCTCTCATCTTTGTCTTCCATGGAACAAAGTTAGGACCTTTCATCAACTGTGAATCTGAGAGATACTTGTGAACAGTGGCCATTGTGAGGGTTCCTTATATCACCAAATGGTCCCCCTTTCTATATACCTTTGCTAGGCCTTTATACCAAACTTTTCAAAAAAATACCCGCCCTTACGTGAGGGAGACTATAGGTATTTTAGAGATCAGGACGATAAGTGGAACATAGGCGGTACTGAAAAGGAATCATCTCGTTGATGGCACCTACCATAGAAAGTCATCAATCCTCATGCGTGGGGTGTAACTTCCCCTAAACACTTCAGATTTTAGAACATTCATCAAGATTTACGCCTAAACACAAGAACGATTAGGGTAGTGGAATGGAGTAAAAAAAATAGAACTGGTTTTCCTTATTTCTCCCCGATGATTGATAGAGAACAAGCTCAGACGTCATTGTTGCAACTATATTAGGCGGTGGATACAGTAGTCCAAAGCACGACAACATTACCTGTAAGTGTGGACCAGAGGTATCGCAAATACTAAATGCTGTTGTGCAATAAATTGCACATATAGGTGTAAAAATTTGGGGTCTTGATTTTGCTTTTATATTGAAGTAATTGTTAATGCATAAAAATAGGAAATTTGAATGCAAAGAACAACTACAAATGCCCACAAATTTCTTAACTACCTAAGGTGTCGGTTGCTGCCAAAAATGCACCTATTACAATATCAATTTGCTTTTCAGGAAAAAAATGCAAATTCATTCTAGCATATTCCCCCCTTTTTCTTTATAATTTTGCAAAAAGAAAGATATATGATATCCCCCCTTTTGTTTTGCAAAAAAAATCCTTTCGTTGTCCCTTTAAAAACAACTTATCCCTCCAAAAAAAATGCTTTGAAAGGAAAGAAAAAAAAATGAAGTATGGAAGAATACCTCGTATTGTGAGAGAGTAGAGGACCTCGAAGTGCTCCTGGTGGACCCAAAAAATCGCTCCGAAAGTGCTCCTTGGAGACCAAAAAAATGCAAAAATGTTGCTAAAAATTGAAGGGCGTCAACATTTGTTGCTTGGCGTCAAAAAAAACTGCTCGAGCATCAAAAAAATAGGGCATCAACTGCTACTGAGGGTGTCAATAAAGCATGGATGGTGTCAATGGGCACAAAGGGCATAAACGGGCGCTGAGGGCATCAACTATGCTGAGGGTATCAAATTTTTTTTTGGAACCATGGGGATTCGAACCGAGTACCCGTACTCATCAGCCTGCACACTAACCACTCAGGCGGGCAAGCGCCTTGAGTGTAAGGAGGAAAGACCCCCTCCTTATGTCACAGGTAGCACGTGGGTGGGAAAAAAAATAATAATCCCACATGTGTTGTGCTGCGATAGCGAGGGGTTTTATATTGTGAAGAACACAATATGTTCTTCGGTTGCCTTCGGGCAACCACTCCCCTCATTTTGCCCTTGCTCGCTCACCCACGTGTCTGCTGATGTGTCTTGTGTCCGATGTGTCTTCTATCTGATGTGTCTATTGATGTGTCTTGTGTCTCACATGTCTACTAACCCATGTTTCTTCTGTCCCACATGTCTTCTATGGGCTCTATCCCACGTGCTCTATTCTACATGCCTTGTTCTCTGTTTTGTGATCTCTGGTCTACGTGCTCCATTTTGCGTGTCCCATGCTCTGTTCTACTGCCTTTGATCTACATGCTCTATTTTGTGGGCTCTGGTCCACATGCTCCATTTTGCATGCTTTTTCTCCCTTCGTGCCTCGCTTCCTTTGTGCCTCAAAAATGTGAATCGGTTGGAATAGTTGGTTACCAACTCCCTTGCCCAACGAACACCACCTGCTCTGATACCATGAAGAATTTCTGTGAAGCATTTTATTCATTGCATTTCATGTGATTTATAAGGATTACAAAGGATTGGTTAAGAAACCAATTTGATGGTTATTTCAACCAACCTGGAGAGCGCCTACGTGCACTATCTTTTGATATATTTCCCCCTTAATGCAAAGCTAAAATAATGTAATACATTGCATATGGTGATTAATGCTAACAACTAAACATAGTTTTCAAGTGGGATATTTAGTACTAAAATGGAATGATAAGAAGGCTAAGCCAGGAAAACACCATAATTTTGATGCTATCTGGGAAGGCCATTTTCAAATTACTGCACTAAATTTGGCAAATGCTTATCATCTTTGTGATCTAGAGGGTTGTGACCTTGCTATTCTGGTAAATGGTCTTCATATGAAGGATTGTATTCAAAGATGATGTTTTGACGAGGTACCATCTTGTACATATGTAAATATTATTTTCAATATGATATTTGTTTTCACTGTTGATTCTATTTTTATATAAAAAAAGAGAGAAAAAGAGGAAATAAAGGATGGTGTTGGATAATTACTAGTAAGCACTCCCTTTGAGAGTTAAATTGGGCATTAAAAAGTAGAACTATGTTCTCTCTCAAATCTACAACAAGAGACATTCCTATTAGTTTCACCCGAAAGCAAAATACAAAACCACAGGTCCTTTCCTTGGGGTGAACAAAAATAAATCAAACCACATTTTTAAGATGTGTTCACCCCAAGTGATAGGCACATCTACTGCTTGCGATGTCGTTAGTGAAGTCAAGACCCTTTTTGGAGCGAAAATAAAGAACAAGGCAATATCATGTGTAAGTCACATTTGCCTCAAAGTGGGGGCGATGCGACCATTCACCCCAAGGATAGGTCGAATGCATTGATGATTTGGACATCTCATTTAGGTGAAGATAAACATAAGTCCGAAAGCACTTTCACCCTAGGTGATGGGTGCAAAGGTTGTTCACCCTTGTTTTGGGCAAATGCATTGGGCAAAGTGATAAGGATTTGTTTTTTTGTTATATATCTATAAAAAAAGAATTAATGTGTGCCCTTGTCAGTGGTTGAAGAATCTTTATTATTTTAATGAGCTCTTTTTAAGGAGAAATAAAAAATAAAAAAAGGGAGTTCAAATAAGAGGAAACCTGCTTTAATGACGATTTTATGTTTTTTTTTAGAAAATCATATTTTCTAATAGAAGAAAAGGGGGAGAAGAAGAAAAAGGTGTTTTTAAAAAAGCAATTTTAGTTTTTTTCTAAATATGGGCGAAAATAGTGAAGAACAAATTTTATTAAAGGGGCTTTTCATTTTAGAACTTCCAAACAAAATTGAAGTCACCTTGAGATGAAGAAAGGAGAAATCAGTAGCTCATATTTTTGAATATTTAGTAAAAAGGAAGTATTGATGTGCACCCGTGAATTAATTTCACCGGAGAGAAGGAAGCAAGTGCATTATTTTCAGGAGCATGTTGCAAAGACAATTACACCCTTGGCTATGTGGTAGTAATAAGAGAATGTGAGTTTAGGTAAAGAGGTAGTGTGAATGCATTTAATTTAAAATGTGTGCCCTACATAATTTTTATATTCTTGAGGAGCAAAAAATATTTATTATTGGTTGTTAAGCAACTAATTTATTTTTTTGAGAAATATTTGTGTGCTAGGGCATGATTTACAATAAAATTACATGGCAAAAATGGCACTCTTTCCCAATAATATATGGAAATGAGTTAAAGAAAAAATTGTTGTAATATTGGGAATGGTGCGGGGATGGCGGATCAATACCCATATTCTCCTGAAAGTACTCAAGATTAATTTAGCATTTATTATGCCCTACTGTTAGAGGAGGTAAAATCCAATAACGTAGCCTTAAGAAAGATATCAAATGAACTTACAACGGTTGGAAGAAATAATCCAAGGCTGAATTTAGAACAAGGAGATTTCAAACTCCACTTATTACTTGAGAGCAAGCATCTGCCAATAGAGGTACTAAGAAGAGCACAATGGTGCTAGAAAATGAAGAAACTAGCACAAAAGAAAAGGTGTACTGGTGTTCAACATGCAATGATCCTCATGGAGAAGAAAATTACATGGTGCATATGAATTACGTGAAAATGTTAGCAAAATTTTTTGCTAATGAACAAGTCAATATGATAAGCGAAGTCGATCACAATTTTATGATTCCATATTTAGAGCAAGTTTTAGTTCTCACAAGGTCCGTAAAGAAGCCAGTAATGATAGACCCTACTAATCTTGAGCCATTAAAGGTGATTGCAGAATAAAATATGCAAGATGAAAAGCGTAGCCTTCAATGAAAGTGCCTACTGGAATAGTTAAACAACATGACTCTATCATGTTGAAAGATTTATTGCCTAAGAAGACTCAAGGATAGTCACAAACAAAGGCATCAACTTCACAATCTGCAATTGCTTCTTAAACATAGCATGAAACTAAATAACGAGCCAAGGAGCATCTCAAATATCTATCATTGACCAAACAACAAAGGGTAGACGCTACCCAGTAGTATCGATACAAGTATGAGAAGGTTGTAGAGGAAATTTTCTTGACTATTTCGAATTACAACATTGTGGAAGAGATGAAGAATATATCCACAAAAGTAAATTTATATGATGCACTACAGTTGCCTAGGAAATTTGACCTATTGCATGAGTCTTTGAAGACTACTAAATATTAGAAGAAAGGTCCTTCTCAAACGGTCCTGGTGTAAACAATTCCAAATTTTGCTACAAAAAATAATAGATCACCCCAATTTATTTTTGCATGAGATTGTAAGGTTGGATTGTGCACAACTGTATGATTGAATATGGAGCCGTGACTACTATCATGCCTAAGTTAGTATGTAAAGTGATGGGGTTGGAATATACAATAAGTAGCCATGGAGTGTTGCATCTAGATGGAAATTCTATGAAAATTATGGGAGTGATCAAGGATATTCCAATTGTCCTTCATAGCATACCAAAAATCATAGTCACCCATGAAGTGGTAGTGGTTTACCGAGATCCATACTTTAGCATGTGCCTCTCAAGGGAGTTCACAACTAATCTAGGAGGATACATTTATCTAGATTACTCTCATTTGGATATACCATTCAAAGGAAATAGGATTCACATTTATAATGAGAAGCCATTGAATTTTCAAATTGAGAAGTTGGAGGAAGAAGAAAATCCCTCAAGTGCATTTAACATGATGACCGAGGAATTAGAAGAAGTTGATCTGATGGAAGAAGTGTTGGGTTAACTTCACTTGAAATATGAGTTTTCACTCATGTATTTTAATTCTATGGTAGAAAAAAACATTCGGTGCTATAATATAACCAAGATAGAGCATATTGAAGAAAATGTCCCTAATTCTTTCAATCCTGTTGCAGACCATTTATGGAGAATGTATTTTTATGGTGTAGGGTTCAAGAATGGTGTAGAATCTGGCATTGTGTTGATCTCTCTCGATGGATTACAAAATAACTATTCTTATAGGTTAACTTGGAGTTACACAAATAACATAGCTGAATTTGAGGCATTATGCTTTAGATTGAAGAAAGCTAAAAAGTTAGGTATTAAATAGATGCAAATTTTCAATGACTCTGAACTTATTGTTAATCAGATCACTAACAAGTGTGTATCAAAGCAAAATTACCTAAAATATTATCACAAAAGAGTGTGGTATTTTTTTGAATTCTTCACGGCTTTGAACATTCAGGTGATTTCTTGAGAGCATAATAAACAAAATATTCTCTCTTGGCATGAATTATTATCCAATGAAATATGTGGTTAGAAAACCCAATATTGTCAGGGTGATCTATATACCTTCAATCCCGTATAAGAATTTTTATTGGAAAGTATTCGACAATGATGAGAAAATAGTCAATTTTTTGCTTAGAGAAGCTGTTGACATTGATGATAGAGTGCTTGCCAAAGAAGAAAGAGAAGGAATGATACAGTTGAAAAACATTCATTTCCCTAGAGTATTGATTTTTTTGGAGATTTTTATTGATCATAAACATAGTTTTGAGAAGCATAGGATCGAAATGGATGCAAAGGAGTACAAGGAGTTATAGCTAGAGCTTGAAAATATTGTTAAAATAGAATCTGATTGTGTGCAATAGGAGTTAGAAGATATTAAAAAAATGTGCTATGAGTACCCTAACATCATCGCATGGAGCTATAAATATTTAAAATTTTATGATAAGAATGTGATCCAACACACCATTGAGTTGTAGTAGGGTGTAAAACCCTTTCGACAAAATCAGTGCCTTGTCAAGCCCAAGATCAAAGTGCTTATGAAGGCAGAGGTATTGAAGATGCTTGAGGCCAAGATAATATATCCAGTAAAGCACTCAACATGGGTGGTGAATCTTGTGCTTGTGCAAAATAAAATTGGAAATATTTGGTTGTGTCTTGATTTTCACAACCTTAACTAGGCATCATTAAAGGACCACTACCCTCTACCACATATTGATCAAATCCTTCATGTGGTTTCTGGTGCATAGAGGTTATCACTATTAGATAGATTATTTAGATATAATAATGTTTGGGTGAATAACGAGGACCAATATAAAATAGCATTCACAACTAAGTGGGGCACATTTTCCTACCAGGGGATCTCCTTTTGACTCTCAAATTCTAGTGCTACTTTCTAGAGGGCCATGGAAATTTCTTTCAGTGAGTTATTGAATATAATTAATGCAAAATATCTTGATGATATGACTATGTTTTCCCATCATAGAGAAGACCACATTGCTCATTTGATGCAGGTGTTCAAAAAGTACCGAGAGTTCAAGATCTCTATTAATCTAAAGAAGTCAATATTTCTTGTTAAATAAGGGAAGTTTTTGTGCCATATAATCTTGCAAGAAGGATTGAAAATTGACCTTAAAAGATCTAAAGAATTAATTAAGTTACCATTACCATCTAACAAAAAAGATCTACAATCATTCTTTTGTCAAATAAATTTCATCCGTAAGTTTATTGTTGATTTTTCCCAGGTTGTGAAACCCAGACTAAGCTATTGAAAAATAATATAGAATTTAAATGGACAGAGTCCAAAATACAATATTTTTAGGATATTAAGGAAATAATCACTTAAGCTCTAGTCTTAATTAATCCTTATTACTCAAAGGATTTCATTCTCTATGCAGTGGGCGAGCAAGAAAGCTATGTTGTAGTTTTGATACAGAAGCAAGATGATGGAGAAGAGAAGCCAATTGCATTCTTGAGCCAATTTATTGCACCACATTAGGAGAAGTACAAATTTATTGAGAAACAGGTCTATGCAGTGATGAAATCATTGAAAATATTTTGATATTTTGTCTCCCAAAGCAGGACGGTTGTTTATGTGATACATACTGATGTTCAAAATTTCATACTCCAAGGGAAACTAGGCGGTAAAAGGGTAGGCTGGGTATCAAAAATTCAAGAATATGACGTATATATTCAATCAATAAAGCTATTTAATGAGCCATATTTATGTCAAGAGTTAACTAATAGTGATACCTTTGAATTATTGGATATCTGTGAGAGAATTTGCATAAATTATACTATGAGTGACCATGACTGGATAGAAGAATTGGCTGATTATTATACTTCAAGAAAATCCCTAGCTCACCTCAATGCTTCACAACATTGGAGGTTTAGGTTGCAAGCACTCAAGTATGTTCTATTGCCAAACGAATTGTATCACAAGAACATTGACAAAGTCCTTATCAGATGTGTGGAGTCCAAGAAGGAGAAAATATTAGAGGAATTTCATTTTGAGCTATCTGGTGGCCACTATGCAAGAAGACCTCTGGATTTAAATATTATCTGAGTAGGCCATTTTTGGCCCACTCTGTTAGTTGATTCTCATAAAGTAAGTCAGCGTTGTGATAGTTGTCAGCGATACATTTACATAATCAGAAGAGAAGATTTGCCTCTACACCTAATTCAAGTGGAAGCACCTTTCTAGTAGTGGGATCTCGACCTCATTGAAGTCATTAATTTGCACTCTTCTATAGAGCATAAGTATATCTTAACGATGATTGATTATTTCACTAGATGGGTGGAGGCCATTTCTGCAAAGAAAGCTAATCAAGCAATTTTTATCTCTTTCCTGGAAGGTATCGTTACTCATTTTGGCATCCCATATTCAATTGTAACTCATAATGGAACTCCATTAATTGGGACCAAAATCACAGAGTTCTCTAGCAAATATAGCATTTATCTGAAGACATCGTCCAAATATTATCCACAAGGGAATGGGTTGGTTGAATTTACCAATAAAAAATTGTTGTAAATTCTTAAAAGCATGTTGGGAAGTAATAAGATAAGTTGGCATTTTTTGAACCCAACACTTTAGGAAGACCGCATATCCATGAATAAATATATTAAAAATTCTTTCTATGCTTTGGTGTATGGAAAATAAGTTATTCTCCCCACTCACATTGAGATTTTGGTGCTCCAAACATTGTAGTTATTTCAAGATAAAGATGAAGAATATGATCCTATGAGTGGAAGGTTGACATAGTTGCTACATTTAGAGGAGGATATAGAGCAATATTATTAAGCATTTTATGAGCACACAAAAGAAATGTAGAAGTGGTTTAGGAAGAAAGCAACTAATGAAGAATTTTTGCAAAGCATTTTATTCATTTCATTTCATGTTATTGATAAGGATTACCAAGGATTGGTTAAGAAACCAATTTGGTAGTTATTTCAACCAACCTTGAGAGCACCTATGTGCACTATTATTTTGATATATTCCCCCATTAATGCAAAGCTAAAATAATATAATGCATTGCATATGATGATTAATGTTAACATCCCCCCTTATTACATTATTGGCAACTGCAAATAGCATTGCAAAATAGTTCAAATTTGACATGAGCTAGTGCTTTGGTGAAGATATTTGTACTTTGCTCATCAATGAGAATGTGGTGGAGTTGTATATGGTGTTTTGGAACTTCATCCTAAATGAAGTGACATCTAGTGTCAATGTGTTTGGTGTGATCATGAAATATGGGATTCTTAACAAGATTCAAAACACCTTGATTATCGTAGAACAAATGAAGAGGAAGATTCTTTGGAAGGCCCATATTTGTAAGAATGTGACGTAACCATATCATCTCGTAGACTACTCCACTAGTTGCATGATATTCTGCCTCTATAGAAGATATGGCAACAAGTTGTTGCTTTTTACTATTCTAGGAGATAGGACCAGATCAAATACTAAAGATGTCTCCATAAGTTGAATTTCGGTCATCAATGGATCTGGCATAGTCAAAGTCCATGTACCCTTGTAGATAGAACTTGTTATTCATTTTGTATTCCAAGCCAAAATTTGTTGTACCATGGACATAATGAAGAACTATTTTTTTTGTTTTCTAATGTCTCACTTTTGGATCCTTTGTGAATCGTGAAAGATAACCCACAACAAAACTAGGATCTGGCCTTGTGTTTGTGAGGTATATGAGACTCCAAATCAGTTGATGATAGAGTGTGCCATCTACCTATGGAGATTGATCGAATCTATATAACTTAATCCATGCCTCCATTGGTGTAGCTTTAGGCTTGTAGTTAGTCATTCAATATTTGTCGATCAATGTCTTGGCATATTTCCTTTGTGTAAAAATATTACATGATGTTTATTTTGAGTCACTTCTAAACCAATATAATAGTGTAGAAGTCCTAGATCTATCATTTCAAAGTATGTATCTATCATACTCTCTAAAGTACCTGTTATGATCAGATCATCTACATATAGCACCAAGATCACTATATCAGAACCATTGTTATTTATATAGATATTTGCATCTGATGGACTTCTATGAAAACTATGTTTCATGAGGTGACTATAAATTTTGATGTACCAAGCTCGAGGTGTTTTTTTAGTCCATACAAGGATTTTATCAACTTGCAGACTTTCTATTCTTGTCCTTCAACAACAAATCCTTCAAATTAGACCATATACACTTCTTCATGTAGGTCACCATTTAATAAAGCACTTTTTACATCCATCTGATGTAACTTCCACCCAAACTGAGCTGTAATGGCACAAAGTACTCGAATGGTGGTCATTTTTGTGATAGGGGCAAAAGTCTCTTCATAATATATGCCTTCTTTCTATGCATAGCCCTTTGCAACAATATGGGATTTATGCTTATCAATAGTTCCATCTACCTTATAATTTAATTTGAACACCCACTTGCAACCAATGGGCGTCTTTCCTGAGGGCAAATTTACTAACTTCCATGTATGATTCTTCATGAGAGATGTATGTTATGCTTTCATAGCAACCTTCCACTAAGGCTTACTAAGTGCATCTTGAACTTTTGTGGGTTAATTTTTATCTAATGTTGTCAAATAAACCCTTTCATCCTCTATATATATCCCTACCTTCTGCAGCATCCATAGATAGTTCATCAAACTATTGGTAAATCTCATCCACATCTGAAATTGATGTCTTTGCTCTCTTATTTTGAGTCATATTATGAGTACAGGGTCAATCTAGAGTTAGATCTGGAAGTGAAGTTAACTTAGAATATCTCAATGTACTGGTATACCAATTGGGAATCTTATTCTGAGGATATGAAGTTTTTTTCTTTTGATCATCTTCCTCGAGGTATACACCCGTGTTATTTTATGTGAAAGTTTCATCAAATACATATCTACTTATATGTTTCTTCTTGGTTACAGGATCTATCAATCGATATCCTTCTAAGTCTTCATCATAACCATGAAAGATACATTGCAGGGTCTTATCATATAACTTATTTCTTTTCTATTTTGGCATGTGCATGAATGACTTACATCCAAAAATCCATAGATGAGATATGGAGGGTTTCTTACCACTCCATGTTTCTTGTGGAGTCTTTCCTCGTAGAGCCCTTGCGGGTTCTTTGTTTAGCAGGTATGATATTGTGTTCACTTATTTTGCCCAATACTGATCCTCAAGGTGTGCACCCTTTAGCATACATCAAACTATTTCCACATTTGAACGATTTATAGTTTTTGCAACTCCATTTTGCTAAGGTGTATATATTGTATTCAATTGTCTCTTGATCTTGTGTTCTTTCAAAAATGTTAAAAAATCCTTGGAGGTATATTCCCCCCCTATATTCCCCCCTCGATCTGAACGGAGGGATTTGATGGAATATCCTGATTCCTTCTCAACAATTTCTTGAATTGTTTAAAATAAGAAAAAGCTTTTGATTTCAATTAAAGAAAGAAAACCCACATCTTCCATGAGTAATCATAAACAAACAATTGGAAATACTTCTTCCCACCATAATTGGTTGGCATAGGACCGCACAGATCGACGTGTACCAACTCCAAAGGTTTCTTAGCTCTAGAAGAGCTAGCTTTAAATGAGACCTGATGTTGCTTACCTACTAAGCAATCCAAGAAAATAGGAAAAATGGAGGAAAGGTGGGGAAGTCCTTTCACCATCTCATATTTACTCAATTCGAGCAAATATCCTGAATTTATATGCCCATATCTCTTATGCCATAGAGATGTAGCCTTCTTTGTATTTACTTCTAGGGCAACATGAGGAGTTAAAATAGCATCTAGAATGAACAGTCCATGCTTGTATGATCCAGCTGTAATATGTTTGCCATTGCTGGTTATAAAACATTTCTTATTGCCTTTTGCAACTCAAAAGACAACATCCATATTTCTATCCAACATATGAAGAATGGATAAAAGATTTTTAGCTAATACAGGAACGTAGAAAACCTTCTCAATCTAACATTTTTCATTTTTAAGAGTAACATAAACATTCCCTTCACCCTTCACTTGGTAGACTTGACTTTCAGCAATGGTTATTGGCTTACCTTATTTCTCCTCAAATATCTCAAACCATGATTTGTTACCAGTCATGTGCTTACTAGCACCTGAATCTATATACCATACAACATCTATCTGGGTAGATGAAGTATGATTTATGAGCACCTTGTGTGCTCTTTCAAATTCTAATTCTAAGTTAGACCCTATAGATTTTGAATCTAAATTAGATTCAGTGTAAGCAACATGCCCTTTTTGTTTCTTACTATTTTTTTGCGATTTGCATTTCCATTTTCCATTTTTCTTATGAGGTTGGTCATTCTGTTGCTTATTCTTAAACCAACATCGGTTGGTGTCATGGTTATTTATATCACAAATCTTGCAGTATTGCTTGTCAATTTGTTTATTTTGTTTCCTCTTTCCATTAGAAGACGAACCTCCCTTTTGAAACTGCCCTTGTTTCTTACCTCCTTGTTGGGTATAAAGGGCATTATCTGGCACTTCATCCTTCTAAACCTGATTTGCCTCCTCATTTTGAAGAAAATTTACCAACTCCACAAAAGATACTTGTCTACCAAAAATATTGACAGAAGTGACCAACATTTTATAAGAATCTAGCAGTGCTCTCAAGATGACAAAGTTCAAGATATCATCATCCACTAGTTTTCCCATAGCATTTAATTTGGATTTCAGTTCTACCATTCTGCAAAGGAATATATCAACTACCTCCCTAGAATTTATACTGAGGGTATGTAGTTTAGTTTTAAGGTCGAGAATAGTGGACTGATTCTTTCCTTCATACATAGTAATCAAAGCATCCCAAGCTTCATGACTGGTTTTGGCATCAAAGATATGAGGTTGGACCTCATATGTAGTAGAAATAAGGAGAAGCATGAGACATTTATTATCCTTATTATCCCAAGATTCTTTATTTGTTCCTACTATTTGAGGGCATTTTGTAGTGCCATTCACTACATCCCATAAATATTCCACCTGAATAATATCTCTCATCTTTGTCTTCCATGGAACAAAGTTAGGACATTTCAGCAACTATGAATCTGAGATATACTTGTGAACAATGGCCATTGTGAGGATTCCTTATATCACCAAATTTTCCCCCTTTCTATATACCTTTCCCAGGCCTTTATACCAAACTTTTCAAAAAAATACTCACCCTTACGTGAGGGAGACTATAGGTATTTTAGAGATCGGGATGATAAGTAGAACATAGGTGGTAATGAAAAGAAATCATCTCATTGATGGAACCTATCATATAAAGTCATCAATCCTCATGCATGGGGTGTAAATTCCCCCAAACACTTCAGATTTTAGAACATTTGTTAAGATTTACACCTAAACACAAGAATGATTAGGGTAGTGGAATGGATTAAAAAAGTAGAACTGGTTTTCCTTACTTCTCCCCAATTATTGATAGAGAACAAGCTCAGACGTCATTGTAGCTATATTAGGTGGTGGATATAGTAGTCCAAAGCACAAAAACATTACCTATAAGTGTGGACCAGATGTATCACAAATATCGAATACTATTGTGCAATAAATTGCACATATAGGTGTAAAAATTTGGGGTCTTGATTTTTCTTTTATATTGAAGTAATTGTTAATGCATAAAAATAGGAAATTTGAGTGCAAAGAACAACTACAAATATCCACAAATTTCTTAACTACCTAAGGTGTCGATTGCCACCGAAAATGCACCTGTTATAATATCAATTTGCTTTTGAGGAAAAATGCAAATTCATTCTACCATATTCCCACATTTTTCTTTATAATTTTGTAAAAATAAAGATATATGATATCCCCCCCCCTTTTGTTTTGCAAAAAAAAATCCTTTCCTTTTTTCCCTTTAAAAAAAAATTATCCCTCAGAAAAAAATGATGTATGGAAGAATACATCATATTGTGAGAGATTAGAGGACCTCAAAGTGCTCCTAATGGATCCAAAAAATCACTTCGAAAGTCCTCCTTGAGATAAAAAAAATGCAAAAATATTGCTAAAAATTGAAGGGCGTCAACATTTGTTGCCTGGTGTCAAAAAAACTACTCGAGCATCAAAAAAATAGGGCATCAACTGCTACTAAGGGCGTCAATCAAGTGCGAAAGGTGTCAATGGGCACAAAGGGCATCAATGGGTGCTAAGGGCATCAACTATGCTGAGGGCATCAACAAATTTTTTTTGGAACCATGGGGATTCGAATTGAGTACCCGTACTCATCAGCTTGCACACTAACCACTTAGGCAGGCAAGCACCTTGAGTGTAAGGAGGAAATACCCCATCCTTATGTCGTAGGTAGTGCATGGGTGGGAAAAAGTAATAATACCACATGCGCTGTGCTGCGATAGCGAGGGGTTTTATATTTTGAAGAACATAATATGTTCTTTGGTTACCTTCGATTAGACACTCCACTCCTTTTGTCCTTGCTTGCTCACCCACATGTCTACTAATGTGTCTTATGTCCGATGTGTCTTGTGTCTCACTTTTTTGCTCACCCATGTGCCTTCTATCCCATGTGTCTTCTATGGGCTCTATCCCACGTGCTCTGTTCTACATGCCTTGTTCTTTGTTCTATGATCTGTAGTCTATGTGCTCCATTCTGTGTGCCCCATGCTATGTTCTACGGTCTTTTGTCTGCATGCTATGTTCTATGGGCTCTATTCCGCATGCTCCATTTTGTGTGCTTGTTCTCCCTTCGTGCCTTTCTTCCTTTGTGCCTCAAAAATGTGAATCAGTTGGAATATTTGGTTACCAAATTTCTTGTCCAGTGAACACCACCTACTATGATACCATGAATAATTTTTGTGAAGCATTTTATTTATTACATTTCATGTGATTTATAAGAATTACAAAGGATTGGTCAAGAAACAAATTTGATAGTTATTTCAACCAACCTGGAGAGCGCCTACATGCACTATCTTTTGATATATTTCCCCCTTAATGTAAAGCTAAAATAATGTAATACATTGCATATGGTGATTAATTCTAACAACTGAACATAGTTTTCAAGTGGGAGATTTAGTCCTAAAATGAAATGAGAAGAAGACTAAGCCAGGAAAACACCATAAGTTTGATGCTATCTGGGAAGGCCCTTTTCAAATTACTGCAATAAATTTGGAAAATGCTTATCATCTTTGTGATCTAGAGGGTTGTGACCTTGCTATTTTGGTAAATGGTCTTCATCTGAAGGCCTATATTCAATGATTATGTTTTGATGAGGTACCATCTTGTACATATGTAAATATTATTTTCAATATGATATTTTTTTCACTGTTGATTCTATTTTTATATAAAAAAAGAGAAGAAAAGAGAAAAAAAGAGGAAAGAGAGGATGGTGTTGGATAATTACTAGTAAGCACTCCCTTTGAGAGTTAAATTGGGCATTAAAAAGTATAACTGTGTTCTCTCTCAAAGCTACAACAAGAGACATTCCTATTAGTTTTCACCTGAAAACAAAATACAAAACCATAGGTCCTTTCCTTTGGGTGAATGAAAATAAAGCAAACCACATTTTTAAGATGTGTTCACCCCAAGTGATAGGCGCGT
Organism: Wollemia nobilis; assembly: GCA_028583015.1. Classification (NCBI taxonomy): domain Eukaryota; kingdom Viridiplantae; phylum Streptophyta; class Pinopsida; order Araucariales; family Araucariaceae; genus Wollemia; species Wollemia nobilis. The sequence goes on along the minus strand of JAQPPZ010017000.1, from coordinate 2,940,917 downwards.
CTATCGCTTGCAATGTCGTTAGTGAAGTCAAGATCCCTTTTGGAGCAAAAATAATGAATAAGATAATATCAATGTGTAAGTCACGTTTGCACCAAAGTGAGGGCGATGCGACCGTTCACCCCAAGGATAGGTCGAATGCGTTGATGATTTGGACATCTCATTTAGGTGAAGATAAACATAAGCTCGAAAGCACTTTCACCCCAGGTGATGGGTGCAAATGTTGTTCGCCCTTGTTTTGGGCGAACGCATTGGGCAGAGCGATAAGGATTTTTTTTTTTGTTATATTTCTAAAAAAAGAATTAATATGCGCCCTTGTCAGTGGTTGAAGAATCTTTATTATTTTAATGAGCTCTTTTGAAGGAGAAATAAAAAATAAAAAAATGGAGTTAAAATAAGAGGAAACCTGCTTTAATGACGATTTTATGTTTTTTTTTAGAAAATCATATTTTCTAATAGAAGAAAAGGGGGAGAAGAAGAAAATGGTGATTTTAGAAAAGCAATTTTAGTTTTTTTTTAAATATGGGCGAAAATAGTGAAGAGGAAATTTTATTAAATGGGATTTTCATCGTAGAACTTCCAAACAGAATTGAAGTCACCTTGAGATGAAGAAAGAAGAAATCAGTAGCTCATATTTTTGAATATTTAGTAAAAAGGAAGTATTGATGTGCACCCGTGAATTAATTTCACCAAAGAGAAGGAAGCAAGTGCATTATTTTCGAGAGCATATTGCAAAGACAATTGCACCCTTGGTGATGTGGTAGTAATAAGAGAATGCAGGTTCAGGTAAAGAGGTAGTGTGAATGCATTTAATTTAAAATGTGTGTCCTACAAAATTTTTATATTCCTAGGGAGCAAAAAATATTTATTATTGGTTGTTAAGCAGCTAATTTATTTTTTTGAGCAAGATTTGTGTGCTAGGGCATGATTTACAATAAAATTACATGGCAAAAAGGACACTCTTTCCCAATAAGATATGGAAATGAGTTAAAGAAAAAATTGTTGTAATATTGGGAATGGTGTGGGGATGGTGGATCAATACCCATATTCTCTTGAAAGTACTCAAGATTAATTTAGCATTTATTGTGGAAGTTGTGGAAGGGCTCTATATAAATGATGAGGTAAAATGTTTGAAGTTTATTTTTCTTTCAAAATTTTACTGTTGCATATTTTGAACTATAGTTGTAGAAGTATCTAGAGAGTGTTCTGAGTATATGCTAGAGAAAATAAATAATGGGAAAGTAGAGAAAGGAGCCTGATAATTTTATAGAGGCTATAGATCCCAAGAAATCAAAAAAGAAGGAGGCTCTAGATATAAAAAGGTTCAAAACAATGACTACGTTGACCTAGACCCGTATGAAGACTCATTGACAAAAATTGGTGACTACCTCATTACCCACAAATGTGTGTAAAGGTTGTGATAAGATGTTAAGTTGGTATTGTGCTAGGGAGTGACATCAGAAAGTTGGCTGACAATGCCATATAATTCACAATTATCCTTGCCCCAAGTTGGTATGACTTGTTGCTCAGTTTTATGACCCCTTCACCGAAGTTGTAAGGAATGTCAGGAGTGAGATTTTATTTAACATAACCCTAGATGAGGTATGTGAAGCCTTTGGTTGTGGATTAGAGTCTCTATCTTATGGGATTCAAAAAAAAATGAGTACTAATGAGTAGGAAGATAAATATGTCTCCACAGTAACCATACATCAATTTATGGAGACCCAACTAATTAAGGAACCATTGATGGGGCACTTGCCTAATTTACCAAAGTCGTTGACTGATTTTAAAAGCCTGGATATTTATTCAATGTTGGCTTGGGTGGTAGGTTTACTGTCGGATGATATAGTTCATAAATGGTAGGTGGCCTTAGCTCAATGTATCTGCAAGGTGGAATTTTATTCCCCAAGGAAGGGCACTAATCCAATTTTCTTCAACTAGGCAGATTTTATTTCTCGAAGGATGAATTCTCAATTGGAGAAGTTGCAAAATAGAGAGGCAAAGTTGTTCAAGCACACATCCTTTTTGGTATGGTATTTATTTTTCCAGCTTTAGTGGTGCTTTCCCTTTATTGTAGTAATGCAGGTTGATGAGAAAAATGAACCTTTTCTTATTTATAAGTGGACTATTGTTTTATAGAGGAATGAGTCATATTACAACTTTAATAGTTGGTTCATGGTCCAATCAATAGAGTTAATTTGCGGTACATGTGAGAGAGTGTTGTAGGAATTAAGAAATGTTGTGGTAGCCCAGGAAAAAGGAGATATTTTTTTTCTTACCCAAGGTGTGGTTGTGAGAATTTTTGGCTTCATGGTTAAGCCATTTTTGTTGCCCTATTTTTCTATAGAACATTTTTTCCATGGAAGTAGTATGCCAGTCAAATTATGTAAATTATGTGTATGGAGACGGGCATGGAAATAAAATGACTTGCAATATGTCGTTCAATTTTGGCAGTATAGAGGTGAGCCAAGTTGGATAGAATTGTTTCCTGACAGTAGCATTGCAAGATTTGGGTTTGATATAACTACCACAATGCTAGATATGTGATCCTTTGGGTAAATTTTTGGCTATTATAAATGCTAATTCATTTCATTTTTGTCCTTGGCTAGATATTTAGAAGAATAGAAATAACTTTGATGGGCTAGATATTTAGAAGAATAGAAATAACATTGAGAAAATGACAACACTTCCACCTTGGTACAAATACTATAAGCAAGAGGTAGAATATAATTTTGCCAAGTATAAGTCTCATATTATTTCATTGGGTTTATTCAACAAAGTTAAATAAAGTAAGCCTAACTAGACTGAAGAGAAAATTCTTAATTGGTGGATAATGCAGATTCACTTAGGGAAGCCGAATACTCCTTTCAAGCTAAATTTGGATGAGCAATTTTTAGAAAATTATGATGAGTATGTTGATTTCTATTATCCTGCTACCTTCACCAACATTTTACCATAGTGTTTTCAATATTTTGACAGTGGTGAAGGTGAAGTTGAAGGAGGACACCCAATGGCAGAGGAGGAGATTCTAGAGGAAGAAGAACAACAATATGTGTTTAATAAGAGATCTCAATTGATGAAATGAAAGGTGGAAGAGGTGCCTACATCAAATAATAAAAATATCTTGAAAGCACCATCACTTCCCAAGGCATCAAAAAACCAAGTACTAGTGCAATAACTACTTCTATCACTGACGTTTCAGTTGTTGTAGTTCCTACTATTACTATTTTTCTATCTATAGTTGTTAGTCCTTCACCAGCAATAGAGCTCTCGACTAAAGTTGGACAAGTATTCCCAATGTCCTAACATCCATAGGAGGATCATCAGTCGGAGAGTTCCCATGCAATGGTCGTGGGTGATGCAAAAAATGTAGACATTGGTGAAAGGGTGGAAGTACAACAATAGGATGTAATTTCATAGTCACCCTCATCACCACATCACACGACACCCACACCCGAAGGTACATCTTCTCTTCCTTTTTCTTCTTCTCTGGAACATGTAGTAACTTTCGTTTCACTTCCACCATCCTCCGTTTACATTTTCCCACCATTTGGTATACCTTCTATATCCATATCACTTCCATATTCAAGTTCTAAAGTCATTGCTGCTCCTTCTTCTATTCCAATTTCTTTAGCCTCCATTTCTTTTAGTTCATATGCATCAGGGCTGAATCTATTTTTGTTCCCTTCCCCTTCCATTGTCGCCACCACTACTGTTGGGGCTGTAAGTATGCAATATCCTCCTAGAGTGAGCATAACTATAGTCAAAATCATTTTGTCCATACAATTTACCATTTTAGTTCCCCCTATTATCACCATCTCATTCACTCCCCTTTAGCTGAGTCGTTCAAATGCTTTAGTTATATTTACCCCATTTTTGGAATTACATACATTACCTAATGTTTAGGTGGCCTAAAAATAGCCCAACATGAAGAACATTAATCGGGCACACTTGAGCTCTTCGTAGTGGTTAAAAATCATGAGGTGCAAGGAGGCCTTAGCTCCATATTAGAAAATCAAGAAAGTCACATTTGATCTTGTTTCTATGGAAGCTCACATGAAAAAACTCACTCCCTTGGTTCAAAAGCTATAGGGAGAAATATTGTTGAAAGACTATGTCAGTGAGACTATAACAAAGGACCTAACTAGGATAAATATGATAGAAATGATGGGCAATATACATGTTGATATGAGCTCAGTGTACTTGCATGGCAAGTATTACAAAGAAAAATACTTTTAAAATCAAAATAAAATTATTGATCTCGAAAATGCCCTAGCAAAAAGTAGGGTGCAAGAGGAGAAAAATATCATAGAAAATGAACACTTGTGCCGACAGGTCAAAGTGTATTTTAAGGAATGAGATACCACCAGGATATAAATGCATAAGCTTCACAAGTAGCTCTAGGACATGAAGAATTAGTTGGCAGAGAAGGTCATGCAAGCTACTGGTTTTTTGCCAAAAATTATCAATGAGGCCCAACTTCGCTCCACCCAAAATTGCACAAATTTGGCTACATAGGTATTTCAAATATTGCATTACCTTTGGGTAGTGCATGTATAGATTCATATGGAAGAGCAACTGATCGACACTACTAAGGATATGCTAGGGCCCCACATGGAAATGGTTGTCAAAATTTAGGCCCTAGCTAATTCTAACATTCATGTTTGCTCTCTCAGTGAAATGAATCATGCTTGGTCAACTACCAAGATCATGCTACGCAGTTATCTTTAGCGGATGGACCTGGTGAGAGAAGGATGGACAATTCTCAACACCATTGAGTTAGAGCATACGATTGCTATGAATCATTTTAATACTCTTGACAAGTTGGGATTTTTATACTTCACATATGAGTGGGGTGAACCTTTGCCATAGGACTAGTTAGAGGTGATTTGGAAGAAGTTCATAGAAGATACCTCCAATATCAATGCATGGGAAGAGCCCCTCACAGAAGCATATGTATTTCCTTTGATGCAAAAATATACATGCGTGAATTTGTTATTATATGAGTTGGCTCAACGAGCGAAGCATCTTAGTATGGATGATGTTCAAAATCTTCACTTTGTTCATGAGTCACTCAGTGTTGCATATATATTCACAACTCATGCTTGCAAGGAGCCGGTTATAGTCTATGAAGTAATTTTTGAAATCCTAAAGGACTGGAAGGAACAAGCAATAGCAGAGCATGAGGTGAAAGCAAAAGCAGTGGAAGAGGCAGAACGAGTAGAAGTCATCAGAGTGGCAGCTGAAGTTGAAGAGAAGGAGCAAGCTGAAGAGGAGGTGCGTTAGAAGGTACCCAAAGAAAAGGCACCATCCAAAGAGGTTGGAAAGAAGACTCCAAGATAGACCAATGAATAAATGCCTGGGATCACTTGCATCCATATGAACTGGATACCCCGTGAGCCACCAAAAATATTGGGAGTTTTGCATCTTGCCACATTGGGATTTTTGCTGGAGTATTTTGATTGTAATATGGAAGTATTAATTTCATATGTTACTTTTTATTTATATATTTTTTATTTAGTATTTAGTGTTGAATGTTTAAGAAAGAATAAATATAAAGGTTTGTTTGGGATTCATGTACAGTGAATTGATGTCCTTGGACCTATATATTCTACAAGAAGAAAGAAAGAAAAAATCAGATAAAAAATGCAAAGAGATGAAAATTTGAAAGCATCAAGAAAGAAATAAATATAATGGAATAGCATTCACCCCAAGGATGGGGATAAAGCTTCATTTGTCCCATCCTAGGGTGAACGTAATTTTAAAGGAAGCAATATTGGGTGAAAATGGTGCATGTTAAAATGCTATCGCATTTGCATTGGTTGAGGGGTAAACATCCTGTTCGCCCCTTCCATGGGTGAATGAACCCCAAAAATTTAGAATGCAATGCTATTGTGTTCACCCTGGTCGAGAGGAAAATATCTCGTCTTCCCCTCCCATGGGTGAATCTACTCAGAATGTGACACAATTGTGTTCACCCTAGTTGAGGGGTAAACATCCCATTCACCCCTACCATGGGCGAATGTACTTCAAGGACAAAGTGCAATCGCGTTCACCCTAGTTGAGGGGTGAACATCTCGTTCACCCCTCACACAGGTGAATGCACTTTCATAATGAAATCACGTGATCATATTGAACAATAGAATATTGGGTGAAGATAATGTTTTCTAAAGAGGGTGAATGCAATTTTGATCAAGGAAGGTGAAGAAGCAAAAAATATGGCATTCCTTGAGGGGTTGTTTAGTGAGATGTAATCTATGGCTTAAGCAAACTTTTCAAAAGGGGAATAATGAAGCATAACATGGAAACTATTGAAATGAAGACTAAATAACAAAAATTAAATGGGTTTGATACTTCTTTGTAGTCATAAATTAATCATCTAAAGTCATTACAAAATGCATTCCATTTCAGGGTTTCTCAAATTGATAAATTCAACATTACACAATACAAGGATCCAATCCTTCCAAAAGAAATAAATGGCGTATTTCAATGTCTTTATCCTAACCCACAATTGAGATATAGTCTCAGGCCTATTCTAGCCTACTTATAAGCTCCTTCCTTGCATCTAGGAAACTTGTACCTACACACAAGGGAAAAAATCTATCAAAAGCATATGCATTTGTGTAGGGAAAATATATAAAGCATGCATATAGAAACACCAAAACCTAATTCTAATAATTCAAAATGCTTCCAAAATTATTACTAAACATGAAATAACATTAATAATGAGGTTTTGTAAAGATCTGAGAATGAATGAAAGGGAAATTGTTAGAAAAAACTGTGACCATCCTTGGGTGAGCCAGACAGACCTGCAATCACAAAACTTCTAATTACCCTATCAAAAAAACTCCAAATTACACCAAATTTTTATAGAGGGTTAATAAGACCATTCTAAAGTGATCTATGGTGGAAATTACTCAAAATTTCTCACTATTTATTAACCGTCCCTAGGTGGTATTATTAGGACTGTTATCCATCCCTGGGTGGGACGGTTACAAAAATTTTCAATAATTACCACCAATTCCAAAAGGATTTGGTGGGAAACTATAGTAATTGATTTTTTGGTAGATGGAGGTCCAATTTGGGTTCAATTTGACAGGTTTTGTAATTTATTGGGCATGTTTTTTAAAGCCCTTGAAAGCACCTTCAAAGGAAGGGGGTTTCAAGGAAAACACTAAAGAAATCGATGGCAAATGTGGGGGAATAATCGAGTAGAACTTCACGGTCTGATATCCTAATTATCCTCTCTAAAATTGGGTGAGCACACCTCAATTTATATCCCAAGTAGGGATTCTAGGGTAAAGAGGTAAGTATTGGCATGCAAGGCAAGTGCTGCCACTTTTCAAAACCTTGGCATGTATTGCTGAGGGAATGTTTCCCATTTGGGGCCTCCAATTTAAGGTCCTTGACTTCAATGGGAGGTCCAAAATCAATTTGGGTTTATTGGAAACGAGAATGGAAGGATTTGATTACAATTTCATGTGTCCATTGAATTTTTGCATGCCCAATTTGGGGACCATCCCACCCTGGTATGTTTAAGGGTGACTGTCCCTAGGTGGGATGGTAACAATAAAGGTTGTTTGTGACCGTCCCAAGGTGGAACAGTCATGAGCTAGGTGACCCAAAACCTCTAAAAACTTATGGAAATATTCCCAAACCTATATTGGATCCTTATGTAAACCTAGAGGGGTTCCCAATGGGGCCATATGATTTTGATAAAAGTGGTGCAAGTGGCACATTGATAGTATTATCTGATTTACATAGTTTTAGTGTCTATAGATGCCCCTTTTTGGGATGCGCTATGTGCAACAAAGTACTGAGAAAAATAGCTAACTAAATCATTAAATAATTGAGGTTATTAATTAACCTAACCAAATTTATATGCCTCCATTATGGAAAGAGCATACATTCATGGAATCCTTACTTTTGACTTAGTCGAAGGATTAATTATTGGGTATACCTTTCAGTCGTGTTGTGGTAACACTCTTATGGGGCTTAGGGTATAGTAGGTCTTGGTGCCCTGTGTTCTTGTAAACCTTTACATGGGTCATTTTATAAGGTTTTAAGGAGGGAAAAACCTATTTTTTGCTTATGATTGCCCCGACATGGGATTGAATATTTACCTTTATCAAAGATTGTTTTGAATGTGTGAATATTACACTATTGAGTGTTTTTATGTTGATTTGATTTATGAAATCATTATGATGACTACCCCTTCAAGAAACAAGTTGATGAGAGCATAACCAATGATAAAGTGATGATTCGCTTGACATATATGACTTAATTAGGATAACTCTCGTTTTTACCCATGGTACTATATTCTTGTTTTACTAGAATTATTTATTGTTTTGATAAGCATTTTTGGAGGTAGAATGCTAAAAAATCTCATTCTCATGGGGTGATCCAGACATAGAGACTTTCTTGGGGAGTAAAGTAAAGAATTTTAGTGTATACAAAACTACTGTGGCTTCAATATTGATTCCTACTGAAATTTGACCATCCAGGAGGAGGATAATATTTAATTGGGATGGCCCAGTATTATGTGGAAGAAGCCTCAATTGTATGAATCATGCAATTCTTTTGATGTTCATCTCGTACAAATGTTGATTGAGAATGAACTTGAATATATAGTGTTGTGCTAGTATCAAAATAATTATGAGGGAACAAAGTCCCCCAATTAACATTATTTAGATAATTGTGTAGTTGAGAGAATCATTCATGTGAAGGTTCAATCTGAATCATATGGATAACTGGTGTGGCATTAAGCTCATCACGCGTAGTCATAGATTACGCTAGCATTTTCACATGAATAGTTGTGATATCCTCTGAAGGGTTTTATGGAATTAGCGATCCTAAGGAAGCCATTGTGTCTACAAAATGATTAGAGGAATGAGGGAGTGCCTCGATATCATACCATTCAAATTTCACCAGAATTTTGTCCACTAGGGCTTTGTAGGCTTGCAAGATGGGGCACCTACACTAGAATATCCCTTTTACCTAGTTAACTATGAGAAAGGAATCACCAAAGATGTTTAACTTTGTTATCTTCATGGCGATAGTTGTTTGAAGGCCTATGATGAGGGCTTCATATTCAACATTGTTGTTAGTGCATGGGAAATCGAGTTTAAATGAAAGAGGTATGGGAGCCCCTTGCGGTGTGAAAAACATGATACATGTGCCACCTCCTTGCTCACACTTAGAACCATAAAAAAATAGAGTGATGTCCACCTATGACTCAGGTTATTCAGGATCAGGTGATTCTGAGACATGGAACACTCCATCATCGAGAAGTTCTATATTAAGAGGTTGATCATCCCATAGGGGAGCCTCTACTAATTGATCAGCTATAACCTATCCTTTGATTGATTTATGTCCAATGAACTCTAGGTCAAATTTCATCAATAGCATAATCCATTTCACCGTGCGACTATTGTGATATGTTTTGCTCATCATATATCACAATGGATTCTCTTTAGATATGACATACGTGGTATGATTTAACATATAATGGCATAGATTTTTGGTGGTAAATACCACTACTAAGCATAGCTTCTCAATGTATGCATACTTTATTTCGTAGCTGACCAGTGTGCGACTAATGTAATATGTAGCCTGTTCTTTATGAAATTCATTCTTTTGGGACAACATGGTGCCCAATGCCATATCAGTGGCTGAAATGTATAGGTAGAACAACACTCCTGGTCATGGAGGAGCCAATACGGGTGGCGAATCCAAGTATTGCTTAATTTCATCAAAGGCTTCTTGACATTCCTTGTCCCAATTAAATGAGACCCCCTTGTGTAGCAACCTATTCATGGGTCGACACTTATCCGATAGTTGTGCTATGAAGCATTTTATCGATGTGACCTTTCCTTGCAAGCTCCATAGCTGCTTAATGGTTGTGGGGGAGGCATTTCTAGGATAGCCTTGACCTTGTTTGGATCCACCTCGATGCCTTGCTTAGAGACTATGAATCCCAAGAGTTTACCAGATGTAACTCCAAATACGCATTTCTTGGGATTAAGCCTAACATTGTGTTCAATGAGGCGATCGAGGACTTTACATAGTATACCAACATGCTCATGGCATAGTAAATATTTTACCAATAAGTCATCCATGTAGTCTTCCAAAATTTTGTGCATATAGTCATGGAAGATATACGTCATGGCTCGTTGATAGGTGGTGCCAACATTCTTAAGGCCAAAAGGCATGACCTTATAACAGAATGTCCCCCAAGGCATTGTGAATGCCATTTTTAGTTGGTCTTCTGGATTAATGTGGATTTTATTATATCCAAAAAATCCATCCATTAGGGATAACATGTCATGTCCTATTGTAGCATCTACCAATGCATCAATATTGGGTAAAGGAAACTCATCTTTGGGACTCGCTTTGTTAAGATCTCAAAAATCTGTGCATATGCGAATCCTCCCATCAGGTTTCTTAATGGGCACCATGTTTGATACCCATGGTGGGTAGGCTACTGATATGATGAATTCCACATCCAACAGCTTTTGTAATTCATATTTCACCATTAAGGCTACTATTGGGTGCATTTTACATAACTTCTACTTGATTGGTTTGATCTTTGGGTCCAACAAAATATTATGCGTAACTAGATCAGGATCCAGTCTAGGCATGTCTTTATAGGACCAAGCAAAAGCCTTTATCCTAGCCTTTAATGCATTTGTGAACTCATCTTGTTTAGTAGGGGATAGCCCTTCCCCTAGCTTAATAATATGGGGATTATCGGGATCTGTACCGATATCCCTATCAATTGTTGGCTCAATTGACATGTGTGATCCATATTCCAACTGATGTGGAGTGGGGATCATATGAATATCATTAGTTGGGTTCACTTCTTCCATAGGAAATTCATGTTCAACCTTAGCTTGACAAACATCCTGAGTAGTTCCTGGAGAAAATTTAAATGGTTGCAATGTTTCCTCATAGGGCCAATACTCTGATGGCAATGGGGGTGAGTCCCCCCTCCAAAGTTGATTACCTCAAGATCGAGGTGCAATGACTTCGATGGGTCACTCAGATTTCTCAATGGAGTAGTCAAATCTATAGAAATCATGTTAATGGACACATGATTCCCCTCCCAAGGGTGAGTAGGTCTAGATACCTGATGTAGTCTATCAACTCACGGAGGTGGCTTAGGTGGAAGTGGGATGAATGGTGGTGGCCTATGTAGAAGAGGGTGAGCATGCTCTTCACACGGCAATAGTTGGCATCAGATGGGGCCTTGGATGGGGAATAACATGTTCAGATAATATTCATCCTCATCATCCAAGGGGAACACTCACTCGTGTTCATCATCTAAGCTTGGGAATTAATGGGTGCGATACCATAATCTTCTTCATCATCACTCATCCATTCATGAGGAGGACCTTGATCCTCTTCCTCACCATCATATTGCAAGGTATGTGAGCTCTCCCCCACTTCATGGGGTTGGGAAACATCACTGGATAGACCTTGATCTATCATTTCTATGGGAAAATAATCTCCCAATGAATGAATGTGATTTGGATTGGTGTATGGGTCATGTGCAAGCTTATTTTGATAACCTAGACATAGATGCTCTAGACTCTCTATGAGAACATCCAATGGGACTGGTTTATTGTGTCCCAACCCTAACTTATCGTAAGGTAGCTGATATTGGGGTTGACATGGGACATGAGCACCATGCTCATATACCCCTAACCCAAAACCATGCCAATTGCATCGATGTAAATACTCCAATGCAAAATCAAGGTTTGATAGGTAGGTTATATCCTCATAAAATGGCTCATAATCTTCTTCCAACTGAGGGATTGGTATGGTTCCATATTCTAAACCCCCATATATGAAATTAGTTTGGTTGGGTGGTCTACCAAGAGGTACGATGCTCCCTATGGGAAGATGAGGTCACCCCATATCTTGCATTGTCTCTATTGATGGAACCGTTGTGACATTCCTCACTAGATATTCTCCCATTCTTGTGTTAGACATATGCACTATGACCTGAGATGGTGAAGGTGGATGAGATGAAAGTGAGGCTTGAGATGACTCAATTGGAACCTCTTGAGATGATTCCTCATTTACCAAATAAGGAATCTCTTCCATGGATATTGTGGAAATGAGGGGTGGGCTCTCATCAATGGGCCTCTTTGACATGTTCCTCGATGGAGTATTTGATGATGTCGAGGGCATCTCTAAAGCTACCAAATATGAGGATGGTATGGATGAAGATGTGGATGGTAATGGAGAAGTGGGTAGACTCTGAATAGGTGCATTCAGTTAGAAGTCTACATGATTCAAAGGTAATGTTGACTCTGGCATCTGCTGCACCATATTGCAGTATTTGAAGGGCTCTAGATCTGCAGAGACTATATGCACCTACCCTTCATGAGTGTATTTGAGACATTGATGCATGATGGATGGGACACACTTCATATCCCGTATCCAAGGTCTACCCAATAATATGTTATAGGCCATTTCACCTTCTAACACATGACACAATGTTGATATGGTCTTGCACCCCACCTGGATAGGTAGGACTATAGTACCAACTGTAGAACATATCATGTCATTAAATGCTTGTAAAGTGTAAGTGGATGCAAAAACATGAGATGTTGGTAACTTTAGATGCTTTAAAGCTTTGGTTGTTATGATATTACTTGATGAACCAGTATCTATGAGCACTCTCTTGTACGGTATATCATTTACACATGCTATGATGTGCAAAGGAGGATCTACCACATCACTTGCTATTGTCTTAAGCTCATGTTCATGGAATGTTATTACTGGTTCCTGGAACTATTGCACATGACCCATAAAATCAACAAAAGAGTTAGATTCATGTGGTTGCAACTCTATTGACTTGAGAATTTCCATCAAAGCCTCCCTATGTGGAGTAGATTGTTGAATTAGTTCATAGATGGATAATCTCACTGATGTTGTCCTCAAGCTTTGTGCAAGCTTGTTCTTTATTGTCAGCGTTGGCCTAGGTGGAAGGCCTTGTATTATAGGTGGTGTAGGTTGCAACGTCGTTGGAACATCATTCAAAGCTGCAGGTGGTGCAACTTGACTCGGATATCATTTTTTCCTAGTCACAATACTTACCATTCCAACGTACCCCTGTATAGGAGGTGTTGTCTTCATGGGTGCACCTATCATAGGTTTAGTAGGTGCTACCTGTACCTCATGAGTTGGTAATGGATCTTTGTATATACCTAACTATTCATTTCTAGGGGTAAGTGGAGCATCCACTTGGAGCTCATGCCTCTCAATCATATCTTGTACTAGGTGTTTAAAACCATAGCACATTGGTAAATCATGGCCACCTTGTCGATGGTATTTGCAATATTGATCCTCTTGGCACCCCATAGGCTTTGGTTTACCTGTCTCTAGATCAATGGGCTTGATATCTGGAATATTTAGCAATTTTGCCACCATCAATTGATCGAATAGAGAATCCATGGATTCAATAAAGGGAGTAAATTGTCTCTTAGGGTGACACTATTGATTTTTCCCTTGATTTGCTTGACCATTATTGTTATAGCTCGTAGGAGGAGGTTGGGCTTTATAGTTCACCTTTTGAGGAGGCATCACTTGTGTAGGCCTAGGGACATTTATGGCCACTTGATTGACCACCACCGGCTTTGAAGGTTTTGGGGTACTTTTAGGATTCTTTGTCCATTCCTTCTTACGAGGTTTAGCTATTTCTCCCTCTTGGATTTTTATTTCCTCTATGTTTCTAGCTTGTGCTAGAGCTTCTTCCAAGGTAGGGTATTGTTGAAGTTGCAATATTAAAGAGATGGGTTTCAAGAAACTCTTTGAAAACATCCAAGTTAACTTAGATACTGGCAATAGATAGGGTAGCTTAGCCAATAGCATTTACCACCTATTTCCATAGTCAGTAATCGACTCATCATCGTATTGCTTCAACCCCGTGAGGTCTGTTATTGTTGCCTTCCTTTTTGTGTTGAAGGAAAAATGTTCCAAAAATGCATTAGCGAGTTGTTCAAATGTGTAGATGCTATGTTTTGGAAGTTGGTTGAACCACTCAATGGTAGGACCAGAGAGGGTACTTAGGAAAGTTCTTAGGATCAATGCATCATTGTCCTGTATGCTAAAGCACTGATTTAGAAATCTAGTGAGGTGCTCTTGAGCATCTTCTTCCCCCTTGAACCTATCCAATTTAGGCAATTTGAAATGTTTAGGGTATGTTGGGGAAGGAATGGAAGGGTGTAGTGGTTGCTTCTACAACTGGCACAATGTGGGTTTTTGAGACCCAATCATTGCTGTCCTACTCTCCATTTGTTCCATACGCTCAAGTAGTACTTGATATGCATGTGAGGATTTGATTTCCTCTTCATTACTTCGAACCTTTAGAGGTGGATGAGGAATATTAAGTGGTTTTTGAGGTGGTATATTGTCATCTGCCATCTCTCCATAAGGTGCTTCTATATAATCCTCATTATTTTCCAAGTCATCATAGGCCCCATAAGGTGTTTCGAGGAGTGGCCTATGAGGAGGGATGAAAGCCTCTTGGAGGTGATCTACATTTGGCCTATCATATACATTTTATTTAGGCCTAGGAGGTCTAGGAGGTAACATTGGGTTAGGTCTAGGAGACCTATCTTGTTGGAAATGAGTTTGCCTCGGGTGAGCCTCCCGTCTATGCATTTGTGGAGTGGGAACTCCATTACGTAAAGTTTCTTGAATTTGTCTATCAAGTATTTCTCTCTCTAACCACTATCATTGCTCTAAGAGATCTAGGCATTGTTTATCAGCTCTAAGTTGATTGAACTTGGACTGGTGGTTAGCATACCTTTCTACTAACTGATTGATCTGATCAACTGTACTTGGTCTAGGTACCCTATTATTATTACCCTAACATATTTTCTATTTAGGAGGATTCATAAGATCTACTACAAGTTCCTCTAAATTGAGAGCAGTTGTTTTGAGCTATGGTTCCCTTCTAAAATAAAGTTTAGGGTACTCTATGGGTGCATAAGCACACCACACTTGCATTGAATAAGGTGATGGAGAAGAATCTTGATCATTCTCATTTCTTCCCTCATACATGAGGAAAGGTAAAGTAGAAGCATCTTGGCCACTTTGATGAGTATCATACTCACCCTGATGTTGGTGCCTAGGGGTAGGGTGATTTGAAAGCATTATATGATCATTCAACCCTACTCTAGGTATGTATTATTTTTCTTCCACATGAGGGTGTAGGCTAGAATGAGCAGGCACATGAATGCGTGGTATTGCTCTATCATGAGGTACTCCATTATGTAGTTGACTCTTCTAAAAAGAAGGCATTAGAAGTGTTTATATTAGGGAAATGATTTCCCAAATTTGGACCATTGCCTATAGGGGTACCCCGTGTAGAGGTCCCTCATGGGCTAGGTCTTCCTACTTCTATTCTAAGATCAATCATCCATTCATGAGCCGCTTGGTGGTTATGAAGGTGGTTTCCTAGGTTGGGACTTTTTCCTATGGGGTTACCTCGCATGGGGGTCCCTTGTTGGCTAGGTCTCCTTCTAGCTTCTCTAGGATCAATCATCCATTCATCTACCACTTGGCGATTAGGGATGTGACCTCCTAGGTTGGGACTTTCACCTATGGGGGAGCCTCTAATGGGCATCCCTTGTTGGCTAGGTCTCCTTTCAGCCCTTCTAGGGCCAGGATGAGTAGGTTGTCTCCAAGGAGGTATTACCATGTCCCTAGGATCAAGGCAAAGATATTGTATGTCCTCTTCCCTACTCCCCATAACTTCCACCCTTGATTGGGTTTGGCTATGGGTAGATACCATAGCTATGTACTCTAGACCACTACGTGATTATCTATTTTACAATTTTTATGAATTTGAAACAAACAAACAATAGGAACACTCAAGAATAGAGATGATTATCTTCTTTAAGTTTTAAAATGTGAATCCTAAACTATTTGTTGTGTTTCAAGATGTGTTGCTTTGTAAAAGAATTCTTTTCATGTGTTTGATTTTGTTGATGTAATACTCAAAAGTTTAAGTGGTTTTCACCTATATACTCACAACTTGACAATCGATACTAAAATTCTGGTCACGTGAACCAACCAAAGTATGGAGATGAAATCCATACCCGATCAAGGAGCATAGGTCCTACCGATCCTCACCCAACACCCTGTGCATAGTGATACACCCCTCCGAAGAGGAATGCATGCTATTTTGCATGGTTAGGATAGATCTTGGAGTTGGTATTGGCCAATAAAATAGGGTTCATAGGATTTGAGTCAATGGATGGAGATGAAGCCCATCATCATTGTACTCTATCAGTGGTTGGGAATGAAGTCCAACTCACCAACGTTTAATAGATCGTGGTGTGTGTGTGTTCCTTTTAAAAAATTGAAATAAAATAATACAACATACAATGATGATTCACTAATATGCATGAAAGTACATTTTATATTTAGATTCATTAGTAGCATAAAAGGAAAGCACTAAAATCAACCACCTATATGAACTTAACCCTTTTGGGCAAGTGGCAAGCATTCAAACCAGACAAAAAGTAGCAATGCTACTATTCATTTTCCTATTTTTCTTAGTTTTATTAATGCAAAATTTAGAACTATGAGATCTAACTTTCACAAGCATGAAAGGGACAAGAAAAACTCAAATTAAAGCTATTTTGAATAGTAAACTTGTAAATTGATAGTGTAAAAAGCTAAAATTTTGAACCTGGAACTTGTTGTTTCTACAATTTTTTGTAGAAATCCTCTGGTTTTGTGACCATCCTAGGGTGGGATGGTTGCCAATTTGGGGGTCATCCCAGGCTGTGTCACCTGTGTGACCATCCCTAGCAGAGCCAGATAGCAAATTGGGGCTCATTTCAGCTCAAAATGGTCAAAACCTGCAATTTTCAAAACATGAAAATGGTGTCAAAAGTGACAAAAACAAAGGGGGTAAGGGACACAAGGTCCCACCATGATCTCCACTAAAGAAGCAAAAAATACGGCACGCCTTGAGGGGTTGTTTAGTGAGATGTAATCTATGGCTTAAGCAAACTTTGCAAAAGGGGAAGAATGAAGCATAACAAGTAAACTAATGAAATGAAGACTAAATAGCAATAATGAAAGGGGTCTGATCCTTCTTTGTATTCATAAATTAATCATCTCAAAGTATTACAAATGCACTCCCTTTCAGGGTTTCTCAAATTGATACATTCAACATTACACAATACAAGGATCCAATCCTTCCAAAAGAACTAAATGGTATGTTTCAATGTCTTTCTCGTGACCCACAATTGAGAGCTAGTCTCGAGCCTATTCTAGCCTACTTCTAAGCTCCTTCCTTGCATCTAGCAAACCTGTACCTACACACAAGGGGATAAAATTGATCAAAAGCATATGCATTTGTGGAGGGAAAACATATAAAGCATGCATATAGAAACACCAAAACCTATTTCTAATAATTCAAAATGCTTCCAAAATGATTCCTAAATATGAAATAATATTAATAACAAGGTTTTGTAAATATCTGAGCATGAATGAAAGGGAAATTGTTAGCAAAAATGTGACCATCCCTGGGTGAGCCAAACAGACCTACAATCACAAAACTTCTAATTACCCTATCAAAACAACTCCAAATTGCACCAAATTTTTACAGAGGGTTAATAAGACCATTCTAAAGTGATCTATGGTGGAAATTCCTCAAAATTCCTCACTGTTTCTTAACCATACCTAGGTGGGACGATTAGGACTATTATCCGTCCCTAGGTGGGATGGTTACAAAAATGCTTAGAAATTGCCACCAATTCCAAAAGGATTTGGTGGGAAACTATCCTAATTGATTTTTTGGAATATGGGGGTCAAATTTAGGTTCAATTCGATAGGTTTTATAATTTATTGGGCGTGTTTTGTAAAGCCCTTGAAAGTGCCTTCAAAGGAAGGGGGTTTCACGAAAAACACTAATGAAATTGATGGCAAATATGGGGGAATAATCGAGCAGCACTTTGTGGTCTGATATCCTAATTATCCTCTCTGAAATTGGGTGAGCACACCTCAATTTATAGCCCAAGTAGGGATTCTAGGGCAAAGAGGCAAGTCTTGGCATGCAAGGCAAGTGTTGCCACTTGTCAAAACCTTGGCATGTATTGGTGAGGGAAGGTTACCCATTTGGGGCCTCCAATTTGGGGTCCCTGACTTCAATGGTAGGTCCCAAATCAATTTGGGTTGATTGGACATGGGAATGGAAGGATTTGATTGCCATTTCATGTGTCCATTGAATTTTTGCATGCCCAGTTTGGGGACCATCCCACCCTGGGATGTTTAAGGGTGACCATCCCTGGGTGGGATGATCACAATCAAGCCTATTTGTGACCATCCCAGGGTGGGACGGTCATGAGCCAGGTGACCCAAAACCTCCCAAAACTGATGGAAAGCTTCCCAAAACTATCTTGGAGCCTTATGCAAGCCTAAAGGGGTGCCCAATGGGGCCATATGATGTCGATAAGAGTGGCACAAGTGGTGCATTGATAGTCTTATCTGATTTACATGATTTTAGTGTCTACAAAATTCAAATACAGTTAAGAAGATAGAGTTTTCCAGTTGTGAATTGTCACTGCGGTCCACGAAGAATATAATCAAGGTTTCGAAGATGCCCAGGTTTTTATAGTCATTAAATTATTGTGGTAGCAAGTAACTCAAATTGTGAATCCCAAGTAAACAAGTATGCCATATAAGAATAATGATAATATTTTCATGATTTCCAATACAAGGGTGTGCTTTCGAAGCATTGAACTTTTTAAATTTTCTATGCACTAATGCCCAAAAAGTTGATTTCCTGGGAATGCTCCATTGAAAGGTGGATCACTATTATGAAGGGATGGTTTTTTAATATTTTTGAGGAGGAATTTACTCATTATTTCTTTTGATCTGCAATCATTTTGTCTTAATTTGCATTTAATGAAAGAGGCAAAATCCTCTATAAATACTAAGCAAATTTCTATTGTAAGGGGGTTGTACATTCTGTGAGAAAACTTCCTAAGTTCTCTATATCAATAGAAGAGACTTGGATTCTATAATTTGTAAGTATTCTTATGTGTGTGGTTTCCTTATATTTTTAAGCATTTCTATTTATGCTCATGTTCCTACTGTTAAGTTTAAAATTCTTATTCTAGATTTAAAACATTATTGATGAGTGAGTGAGTTTTGGAATATGATTTTGAGGGTATCCCTGTGAAGGTGTTAGTGAAATTCTACTACCTCTCCTCTGTTACATGCTATTATAAAACTTAGTGGAATTCTTGCTGCTAGTCTACCTCAAATCCTACATTTCGGCCTATTGCCATATTTCCCATTTCTTTATGCAATTTTCCAATTTTTTTCCCGCATCTCTAGTCTTCAACCAGTTTAGAATTAGTAAGGGAACCATACCTCTTTGGATATTGACACAAAGGACATTCCTTTCCTTTGGTCATTCACTGTTGGCCATATCTAGGGTGCACAAACACAATTTGTATGATAGGTAGATATTTTACCAATAGAAGTATTTACTGAAAGTAAGGATGCCTTAGATAAAAGTATGGATTTTGTAGTTAGTTATAGGAGGAACAATGAATCTACGAAAAACACTATCCAAGTAGTAGATACTATACCAAAAATGATTGTCAAGGATGAGATGATTAAGAATGATATAATGGTTCTTAAAACTAAAGGGTTAATATGTAAATTCCATAGATACTAGTTAGATTTTTATAAATTATTCTCAAGGATGAACTTATTAAGAATGATATAATGGTTCTTTTAACTAAAGGGTTAATATGTAGATTCCATAGATACTAGTTAGATTTTTTTGATATTCAAAATTGGATCAAGTGAAAGTGAGTATTAAATTCAAATTACCTCATGATTTTTCTTGCAAAAGGGTTTTCATCATTATATTTTCCAATTCAAAAATAATGGATAAATAATAGATTGAGGCCCTTGGTTTAGGGACAAAGATGCATTATATTTAAGACCATGGAGTGAGGTGTTTTTGTGGAGATAAGTACTATTAAAAGGCTTATGGTGTGGATTAGTATTTTTGGACTCCCATATCAACTCATCAATAAGAAGGTTTTTAAAAATATTGGCAATACTCTAGCCTTGTTCATCCAAGAGGGACCAACTACTAAGGAAACAAGGCATTCTAGATACACACTTTAATATGTATTATCATGTATAGTTGAAAACTTTTACCATTGTCTATTAGTATTAAATATAAACCAAGATAATGGGATCCATAAGTGAATTGTGAAAATAATACATTTTGATGTCACATATGTCATAAATCATACACATGGCAATAGATTAAAAAGTAAAAATAACAAAGAAAGAGATGGAAAATTTTGGATGTGATGTAAACTTTAATGTGAATTAAGGATGCTCATGTCATAGGATAAGCTAAGTCAAATTAAGGATATACCAATCCTAACAAAGTGGCAAGTAAAACCTCTTTATGTCATAAAATGGAAAAGGCCATTATAGTTCACTCAAATCAACCATTAGAAAAAAACAAAACATACTGATGAGAAAGTACAATATGCAAGTTCAAATATGGAAGGATTTAAAGGTATGAAAGAAGATGTGGAGGAAAATTTTAAAGTTAATGATGTGAAGGACATCAAGCTTAATCTAGGTATATCTATCTTTTTTTTTTCGCAAGTAGTATAAAATATTCTCCTTGCAAAAAAATGAAAGTAGTATAGAGTGTATTAACTGCACTATAGGGTTTCAAGAGCAACACAATAAATAAAAGCATTTGGTTTCTCAAGGTAACATAAAGAAAGTAATGACTATGGAGGATCAATTATGTGCTTTTGGTTTCTCAAGGTAACATAAAGAAGAAAGTGTTTATGAGTTTATTCCTTGTATTTTAGTTTCTTTAGAAAAACATAAATATTTAGAAGAAAAGTTTTATTATTGACAATATAGAAAAATGTAAGATATTTATGAAGATGATATTGTTGGTGGAAATAAAAAAAGGAAATGAACGTTATCAAAGCATGAATGAAGAGAAAAAGAAACACAAAGGGATATAAATTTGGGAATCCAAATAAAAATATCATAGGAGTTAACAAGAAGTGGCTCTAAGCCCACTAATAAAAACAAAATTTGATAATGATAACAAATATATCATGGAATATTAAGGGTATGAATAATATCCCTAAAATTATAGTTATTAAGAAATTAATAGGTTGTTGTAGTCCTCAATTTATTTTAATACAAAAAAAAAATTAAGTAGTGATGAATGTAAGGATGATTTCAAAAATATGTAGAAGACAAGTGAATGTATAATAGTTTCTTCTATAGTATATTAAGGCGATATTGCAACAATATGGAATAAACACAAATGGAATGTGCAATTGTTAGAATCAAAAAGTAATTGGGTTTCTAGACTATTTTATAGAAAATAGAAGATTCATGAATGTCTAATAGTTTCTTCTATAGGAGCTTAAGGTAATATTTCAACAATATGGAACAAACACAAATGGGATGGGCAATTGTTAAAAGCATAAGGTAATTGGGTTGTTAGATTATTTTATAAAAAAGAGAAAAATATCAAATTCAAGGTTATAAATGTATATGATACAACTATAGTCATTCATTGTTAGAGATATTATAGGGACCTTAGAATATTTATGTCA
Organism: Wollemia nobilis; assembly: GCA_028583015.1. Taxonomy (NCBI): domain Eukaryota; kingdom Viridiplantae; phylum Streptophyta; class Pinopsida; order Araucariales; family Araucariaceae; genus Wollemia; species Wollemia nobilis. Next base: position 2,919,261 of record JAQPPZ010017000.1, on the reverse strand, counting down.
AATATAATGATAATTTATTGTGATGTATGCATTCTTAGGGGTGACATCAACATTGTTCTATATCCTTATGAAAAGAAAGGTGGCATTCTAGGAAGGTCTAAATCAATGCAATATTTTGATCTTTTTATCAATTTAAATGACCTTTAGGTTGCTATTTCTTAATGTTTTCAATATACATGGGATATAGACTCTTGGGACAAACTAATATAGTAGAAATATTGAATAAATTATTGTTATCCAATAAATGGTTGCAAAAAAAAGTATACAATATCTTTAGATATTTTATTATGAGTGAGATCAAATCATAAACCCATTATTTTTACTTGTGGTTTACTCAATAATAGTCATCTAAATTCAATTTATTTCCAATCTATGTGGATTCAAGACCATGATTTCTTCTAGATGGCTATGTTGTGGTGGGATGAAATATTTTTTTAAGGATTATTTATGTAGAAGGAGATTGTTGGTCACCTTAGCATAGCACATGACATGGTTCAAAAAATCCAATTGAGCAATCCATGGATTAAAATAAAAAGTTTTAAATATTTATATAAAATATTCTATTAATTCATATCAACCATCAATAAAAATACTTTTTAAATAAAACCATATAAAAATATCCCACAAATCCAATTTTACAATCATACCTAGTTTTTTCAAGGACTAAAGAAACATATAAAATATTTTATAATGATTATGTTATCACATATTTACAATCATAAGGACAATCATGTTTTTCATTTGAGATAACATAAACTATAATATTTTCAATATAATTGTCATAATTTTTGAAGTATTATTATAAATCATGTTACAAAAGACTTATTGAATAGAATGCTTCAAAACATCTTGTCTCACATTTCTTTCGACATAGTTTGATAAATGTGTCATTGATATCACTTATTGTAGCATTATTTTCACTACATTATTCTAGTATAGTTAAATTTAACTCTTCAACATATCCCACATCTGTCGAAAGAAATTTACAAGAAATCCAATAATATCAAATGGCATATCATGTTGGGAAAAAGAAAAATTTATCATGTAGCTTTTCCATCATAATTATTGAAATAATTTAATGGTTCTTTCCTTATATCTTCTTCTTCTTCAATATTATTGCCATCATAGAAGATTTCTAGATGGACTATACTTGAAATTACTAAGTGTTTCATTCCTTATGTATTATTATTTTTCAATATTGTTATCATTTAGAGTTAAAATATATTTGATCAAGTGAAATGGAAAATCTATCTTTTTAATAGCAAAGAAAAAAAGGTTTTTCTATTATGTTTAGTAATATATCTCTCTTAGTATTTTTTGTTCTAATTTGACTCCTACTTTTGTAATGTAATATGATAGTTAGCAAGTAATTATTTTCCTTGCACATAAGTCAGTTTTTTCATTCCATTGTTTTTTACTATCATCTAGAAAACTATGATCTTAAATTTACTTTTCCCCTTTATTTTAAACACATTTTAAAAATATTTGATAATGTGTATCTTCAATTACCTCTTTAAATATTTTACAATTGTACATACACAATCTATCAAATTTTGTTTCACACACCATTGCATGACCATTCAAAATATATCATGGTTTGAGATCATATAGAAAAAATAAAATGTATCTCGATAATCATTACTCAAAATATCATATTTTAATAGATTTGGCTTATGATTTGATTATAATTGTAGGAAAATGTTTGGAGAGGTTGTATACTCTATTTGTAATTAAATATCCACCAATAAAAATATGCCTAATATTTTGATCATATGAGATATCCCAAGATGTGTATTATATCATGTATATTAAATATCAAAGGAATAACATTCTAAAGGTTATTTGTATTGACAAAAGAAGAAAAATCATCTGATAATCTAGATCAGTTAGTCTTGCCCAACCTTATTTTTTAACTTGGATATCAAAATATGTTAAATTTTCCATAATAATGTAATGTTTATATTATAAATTATCATTGAATTTGACATGAATACATTAATATCCTTCTAGCATCCATATTTAAGAATAAGAATATTTAAAAAATGCATACTTGTGACTCTAGTGTTTGTATTTTTATTTCTTACAAAAAAAAGACTAACACAATTGATTCTTGATTCTAGTAACCTTTATTACATATATAATTATTTTATAAAGTCTTCGTAACTCATGAAGTCTCTCATAGCAAAAACTACCAATTAATCCTCTATCTTCTAAAACTATTTGCTCTTAACTTTCATCCTTATCTTTTTTTATATTATATTTTCAAGATTATAACAGTTTGTTAGTTGCTTGATAAATCTATTTTATGAGTTATATTCACACCTTGAATATTTCAAGATGTCATAGTCAACCTCTTCAATATCTTCTTCTTGATTCTAGATAGTTCCAAAAATTAATTTTTCATCTATAGGTTTGTATTGCCTTGTAAAACCTATGGTGAAATAAAATTCATACAAAGCTATTTTGTATCTTAAGTTGATGTGGAACCCTAAAATACAAACATTATCCTCTAATTTACTTTCTTTATTATTCCAACTATAAATTACAAGACACAAACTTCATATAATATTTATTTTATTATTATGTTCTATCACCTTAAACTATAAGTAAATTCTTGCACCTTGTTCATTTCCAAAAATGACTTTGAATCTTCATAATTTTTACTTTTTTTTTTAAATTAAACTCCCACACCATAATTTTTCATCTTATACATCCTTCTTGATTTTATTATAATGTTAAATCCACATAAAATAACCTTTATATTATTATTAGGCAAAGTGTATTTCTTTACCACCATTTTAGAATTAGGAAAATATTGTTATGATATAATATACTATACTATTTTGTTATCATGATAAGAGCATTTCACCTAATTTTTGACCATTTATTTTATAATCTATTACCATATATTTGGTATTATGATATATGTAGCAATGTGATACAATTTGTTTTACTAATCTACATATTGAACCCACTATGCTAATACATATTTGATCATGATAGATTTTGAAATATCAATGGAAATATATAATTGCATATACATAAAATCCCAAATAAGTACATGCATTTTAGATGAACTCCATTATAATATTTTCCAATATTTTATAAATACTCCTTATTAAGAAGCTAATACAAAATTACAACATCCTTGAATCAAACAAGAACATTGTCAACAATATTTTCTTTTATATATATATATATATATATATATATATATATATATATATATATATATATATATATATATATATATATATTTATGGTCATAAATACATTCCATCCTTCCCATAAATCATAGATTATTGCTTATGACATTATCCTTTGAATTTAAAATGGATAATATGAGGTTAAAACTTCTTTCAAATTCATTGAATAATTTGAATTTACTCCTTTGATCCTTTCTAACAACTTTAAATCTTCAAGAAAACTAAGTTGTAGTACAGTGAAATCATATACCAACCTTATATTTAAAAACAATAATGATTCTCAATCTTTTTATATTAAATAATTACTTTTACTAATCAAATTATTTCTTGGCTAGGTATTTCCATATATTTCATCTCTCTTTTCTCCTTACTCATTAAACATATATAACCTAAGATTAAAATATTCATAATTTAAGGGACTCTATACATACATATATTTATTATTGTAACACAATTTTTATTCACGAGTCCTCATTCATTTTATTTCTTCTAAAATCTAATGAAAAATATAAGATGCCCCTACTTTGCTTAAACTTTCTTGTACCATGTTTTCATAAGAATAAATTATTCATATATTTTTTCATTCATAAATAATTAAGTTATACCTTATTATTAAACTATTGTTGAGATTTTATCTTATCTTAAACTATTATATGGAGGCCCTTGCTAATCACTTTGCTTTGAAAAAAGTTATGCTATAGGATGGCAAAAGATAATATGTCATTCAAACTCTTACATTATTATTAATTAGTTGAAGACTCATAATATTTCTAATGCTCATTGGTAGCTGGTGTTAGTAGCAGGGTAGATCATTCAAATTTGTTGGCATCTGAAGTTTATTTCTTGTTTTCATGTTCTCACGGAATGAAATAGAGTGGCTAATTTCTTGGCAAAATAGGCTTCTAAGTTTCAAGAAGATTGGAATGTTAGGGAATGGGATCAACTCTCATTGGATATTTTCTTGTTGTAGATATGCGTGGTTGAGGTTGTTGTTTGTTAGTTGTGTGCTCGGTGGTTTTGGGGTTTCTTTCTTCTAGCCTTTATAAAGGTTATTATTTTGAGATTTTCTGCTTCTTGTATGATTTTATTGATTCAATAAATTTTTATCAACAAAAAAAATAATAAATTTAATCACTTAAATAATAATAAATATTTAAACTTAATTTTAAAATATTTATAAAAATTATATTTTAATTAATTTATAATATTATTATTTATAATAATCATAAATATATAATTAAAACATAAAACTACAATCTATGAAAAATAATAATAAAAAACATAAATTATTAATTTTATTAATTATATTTTATTTTAAATGGTGTGTCTTAGGGTTCTCATTTAAAACACCCAAATTCAAACTATGCTATGAGAATGTAGTATATTCAACCCAAAAGAAAGGGAAAAAAACCGAAAACTCAGACTTACTTTAATATAACAAAAATAATTAATTGATTCAAACAAACAAAACATAATTTAATATAAAAATAATGATATAATATAATAAAATTCAAACTCAATGAGAAGAAACCACATGTTAAAAATTAATACAATATCACATTCCAAGAAAGCCACATATATCATTAAATAAAACAATCTCACTCAATTCAATTCAACTCATTACATTGTTTTTAAGTAATTAATTCCCAAGGGTTTCAAGCGTTTAAATGTTCAACCCTCGATAATTAAATATATGCTTTGTAATCTCAAAACCTCCCCATATATTTATATTTATGTTGAATCTTAAAAGTAATAAATAAAATAAAATGAAATTTATATTGAGGCAAGTACCACAAAACGAAATACCTATACATTTAGTGTCGTGCTACGTCATTTCTTCCTCAATAAGTAAAGTCAGCATTTGGGGAAAATGCTGACGAAAATACCATATACAATCCTAGGCACTCTTATGGAGATGAAATCCTGGAGACCTCCTACTAGTAATGGCCACAACTCACGAATAGATTATTAGGATTTCACATCTACTAGTCATCAAAAGTCCACGGTCTTCTCTTGAAAATGGACCCAGCCGCCAATGCATACTGCTGTGGTCCTTGCGCTTGACCTTAATTTTGAATAGTAGAGCATGAAAGAATAGAAGATGCACGACAATCTTGTCCCTATTCCGACATTAAACGTTATTCTTGTTCTAAGCCTTCCCAGCCTCTTGCGTCCCATGTTTACTCATGCCTGACACTTATTTCACTGCAGCAAAAGTTAGATGTCGTTACTGGCTGAGAAGTCTAATTTTGGTATAGCTTGTTTTTCAGCAAACGTCAAGTATTAACTAAAAGGCTACGGGTATCAATCGCCCTTTAGAGTGGCCCTTTAAGAGTTTGAACATATTCTACGCTTGTTATTTGTTGAAATTCACGTGCTAACAAAAACAATAACAAATGAAGATCAAGACATGTACAGTTGAATGTAACTTTTTTATTACAATATTGCATGTACAAATGTAGTCGACTGTACAAGAAATTTTATCTTAACAAAGAGTAAATCGGGATTTTTTATTTATCTACATCCCAACGTGTGGCTATGCACATTGACCACAATCTACACCACATATATATATAGAGTGAGCCTTAAAAATCACATATATGCACTCATATCTATTACAGGATATCCTAATTTCTCATATAAGCTACTTCTTGCTTATTGCTCATAGAGGCTATTTTTTACGGTGGACTGTGATTTTCTTATAGGCATTGATGCCAATAAAGATATATACTATGTATATCAGACATGCTGATAAGATGAAGAGACACGACTGGTATGAATTACCCGCAACTGTGGGTGTTCTAGAATTAACTGCAACTGTGGTTGTACTATTGTCACTACACATCAACCTTATTCGTCGTTCCAGCTTAATTTTTTTAAACACAGAGGAAAACAAAGCTCCAACAATTACACAGACAACCAACACCGATAGCTCAACTACTACGGGATTAAATAGGTTATGTGTCCCAAAATCGGTCCCATAAAATGTGAAGGAGATTCCTATAACAGCCATTGTGCAATTGACGCATTTCCACTTTTCGTTAACAACATCTTTAATCTGTGTCTCAAGGTCAACTTCCTGCTGGGACGTCTGCTGTGAGCTGCCGCTTTCAATTTGAGATAGACGGTCATCTATGGTGATCACATGAGTTAATTGCAGTGATATGTCAGGCGAAACATAATCAGCTGATGGAGCAGAACCAGGCAAGCGAATCACCGGGTTATCAATGGCAGGAGGTGTAGTTTCCACATGGGCATCGTTGCTGAAGTCAAAATCTGCTGGCACCAGCAAATAAAGTTTAAGAATGAAATAGCAGCACACTTTATAAAATTTGAAGTCCATTCTATTCATATAAGTTGCGACAATTGCCTGAGACGAAAGAGCTGATAACGCTTAAACATCAATAACAGAGAACTTAAACAAAATATGGAGTCAAACAGCAGGCATCGAACCCCAAGAAACCAACAACCCAGGAAATGAAATCATAGGTACAGAGGATAAAACTTGGCCTGAAATTCCTCATGTCTAGGATTCAGAATTTTGAAGGGTAATATTTATAGAGGAAAACATATCTATATATAGTCAACACTGCTAATAACCCAGGAAATGAAATCATAGGCACAGCGGGTAAAACTTGGCCTGAAATCCCACATGACTAGGATTCAGAATTATGAAGGGTAAGATTTATAGATGAAAACATACCAGTGTATATAGTCGACATTGTTAGCAACCCAGGAAAAGAAATCATAGGCACAGAGGGTAAAACTTGGCCTGAAATCCCACATGACTAGGATTCAGAATTGTGAAGAGTAAAATTTATAGATGGAAACATATCGGTGCTAACTAGAATTACACGACTGGAGGTCGGCATATCCAGAATAATAGCTTCCACGAAGGTGCCCCGGTGGAGGCAAAAGTATCCAAATAACATTGCGTGGGTCATCGGCCGTATGAATTGAATTTGTTTGTCGCTTTGCATGCTGTCAAGTTTGATTCTTTGCGTTCTCGTTGTGTCTGTTGAGAAACATTATCCCGTATTAGTTTATATGTTTGAATGTGTATTCGCCATGACCCGACTCCCGGAGAGTGGACTTGACTGCGCCGGGCAAACACTTTTACACGATAATCCGGTTAACGTTAACATACCTGCCCAGGTGGTAAATTTGGCGGCTGGCTATGGTCATGGCCATTGAGTGAAATTTAAGTAAGGTTTGCTCGTTACCATCGAGGAATATCTCTCATCCATTTAGTTTTTAATAAAAGACACCTGCCACGCAGCTTTTGCTAATTCTGTCTCTTGATGAATTCGGTTTATGGCTTGCACCTGTCCATTGCTAATTCCGGTCTAATAATCTCATTATGACCTTACCAACTATTATATTTATAATTGAAAAAATGCCGGTTGACCTAGTTCCGTATATATTAAGACAAGTTTCAATATGTATTTTTGTCATTTCGGCCAGTAATCTCTGAGTAGTGTTGGAAACGACACAAAGGTATCTTCCAGAAGGTTATTGTTTTATTAAAAGACGTGCCATAAGCGATGACGCCATAGGCCACGAGGTTTGCACCTTGAGACTTCAGGGTGGGTATAAATGTTGGATTATGGAAATTATGAGGGAAACTGATGGCAATTTCCTTGTGCATTCTTATCATTTGAGTGTCTTACTATAAGACATTGAACCTTAAATAAAATTTTTTATGTTATACTCTTACAGGTTTAGTGTTGTATATTATATTTTTGCAATTGAAATTTGATGAGGTTGATTTTGTTTGCTTTTGAGAATTTTTAAATCTAATTTTAGAGAATTTTAAATAAAATATTAAAGTTTTAATAGGATAAAAATAAGTTTGTATATTGCACTTTTATAAATGAAGTTTTTTTTAGGTAAACATATAATACATAGCGTTTTATGTAAAGATAATATTATATAGCGTATAACCTAACACCTAACATTTTATTAATGTAATAAAATCAATGTTAAATCATATTTTCTAGTAAAAGGTAATCCTTATTAAAAAAAAACTTATAAAAAATATATTATAATATTAAATTATATTTTCAAGCAAAATAATTTTTATTAGAAAAAACTTATGTCAAAAAAAAAAATTAAGTCTTTGAATAATGTTGTAAAGGTAGCATATCTTCTTAGTATCCATTAATTAAGTAAACAAAAATTAATTTAGTTGTAAAGGTAGCATACCTCCTTAGTGTCCATTTTTGATATAATATTCACTAGGACAAAGCTTAAAGTCATTTTTATAAACCAAAACACGTAGTGTCCTTATTTGTTCTTATGTTAGTAAGAGACTCATAAGGTAAAAATAATGATTTTGATAAGGACAAATCAAGGTGATTAGATAAAATACTTGTTTGAAAAGTTAGGGGGTATGAATAGAATTAGAGACAACAAGGGGATATTCATTAAAAATAACCTCTAGCAAGCCATAAGAGCACAAAAATCATACCTAGAAATTGCATAAGAGCACCATGTACCTATAATTGAGATTCCAAACAATTCATTGCAAGTAGGCAAAGAAATTACTAGCAAATAATCATCATCATCTTTGGGACATGGAGGATTCTATTGGAATATATTAAATTATTTGGTACATGACAATGTACCAGCCTGGGTACATATTTATATCAGTAAGATTATCTTAGATTAGGATTTGAGTATTTACTTTATGCAATGTAATATATGCACAAGAGTTAGAATGTGCAAAGTACTTAATAATGTAAATGTGCATGTAGTTCACATTTACATGAGTCATAGAATAGGAATATGAAGAGTCATAGGTAGGTGAAAGGCTAAGAGACATATCTCTTTATATATAGGTCTTTGATAGAGTGATAAAAGAGGGAGTGAGCATAAAGGATAGTGGAGAATAGATAAGAGAGTAAAAAATGAAGTTAGATACAATGTAGAACTTGTAAAGCATAGAGAAATTAAGATCTACCTATTTTATATGATCATCCTAATTTTTTAAGACTTCATTAATGGAATTTTTATGAGTTATTGTAGAAGTTTATTATAAGTTTTTCCTACTTTTACATTGTCATTATCATATAGTTAATATTGCATGCTCATTTTAAGTTCATATGGCTACATTTTCTGAAATATAAAGCATCAAAATATAACAGTGGTATCAAAGCACAAGGTAGATTTATAGGAAATAGAGAGAGACACTAGAGATATTCAGAGGAGATAGGGAGATTTCATTTTAATAAATTTAAAATTTTATAGAATTGTTATTTGGCTAGTCTTTTTCACAAAGTTATAGAAAAACTTGTGAAGACTAGGACTCATCATAGATTTATTTCCACTACATTAAAGGATATCTAGTGATTTTTATTGACTTATAGATATATAGATATTTGCATGGATTTACTTACTACTGTCTAAGTTTTTTGTTCCAAAAAATTAGTTCTCATAATTTGAAAAGCTTCGTACAACAGATAGAGAAGAATTTCATATTTTATTGCATCAAAGTCTATGTTCTTTCCTTGTGTAGGTATTAGTTATTTGTTGCCCAAAAAGTAGACATTGAATATTAAGAAAAACTAAGAAGAAAATCTTCATAGAAGCATAAATATTGAAGATCTCAGATTAAATATTGAGAAGAGAGAATGAGGTCAATGATCTCTAGTGAAGATTGAATATTGAGGAGACTTAAAAATAAGGTTCACGTAGAATATTGAAGACTACAGATTTCAAATTGAAGAAAGTAGAAAGCAACTCTAGAAGGAGGAGACCCAAGAGAACATTACCATTTAAGAACTTCTAGATTTGGAAGATAATGGAGGACTAGGAAAAGTCCTATTGAAGATTTGAAAATCTGCAAAATTTGAAGATCCAAGAGAAGATGTCTCAAGCAAACTTTGAAGGAGAAATAAGAAGTAGGCTAGAAAAAACCCTATTGAAAAGTTTAAATTATCATGGGAGGATATTTTAATAAGCTCAAGAAATAAGAGAAAATCAATAATAATCTCTTGATAAAGAAGAATTTAGGATAATTGTTGACATACAATAACAAGCCTAAAAGGAAAAATTATTTGGTAAAATGCTTGTCAAATTTTGGAAAGAATTCTAGAAGACCTCAAGAAATTCAAATTCTTGAGAAGGAGGCCATCAAATAGGCCAAGTTGAAGTCAAAATTTGACAAGGAAATTGCAGGAAAAAAGAACTACAAGAGGCCTATAGATTAGAGAGATTTGAATATTACCATTAAATGTTAAAAGGCTGATTTGTGGAAGATAAGATTGTTGATTTTATAGCAGAATTTAAAGAGTCATAGACCAGTAAATTGAAGGTGAAATATAGCTATGAATTGGAGGAGTTTCCTAGCATATTAAAGAGAGTTAAGGAAAACAAAATGAATGATGAATTGACTGCATTAAAATTTCAAAAATTATAGAGATTTAGGATAAAAAGAGGGTAGCATTTTGGGCAACACTAATAGCTTCAAATTTTGGAATCCTCAAAAATAGATTTGAAGGAGAAATAGGCAATAATCTAAGCTAGAAAATTGAAAAAATATGGTAGCATTGGGAGCTACAATATTGATAGATTCAAGGCAGTAAATAGGTGAATCAAATCACTTAGAATACTAGCTACAAAAAGGAGGTGAATAGGTATGCAATTTTGGTGCTATAAAATTTCATTATTTGAACATTCACATTAGTCAATAATAATGTTTTTAGAGCAACATTAAAGGTAGCATAAAGTATTTTAAATTTAATATTTTAAAGTCAAGAAAGAAGGTAGTAGTATCATATTGAAACTTGTAAAATACATCAATACAAGATAGATTTAAAAGTTGCTTGAAAGGAGAAATAAGAAGAAGTATATAGTGCTTAATTGCATGTTATTTTTGAGAGATATCAAAGTGTAATATTATTAAAAAAATGGATAATGTAAGTGCACAAGAATGAGGCTGAGTTAGAGTGTCCAAAGATACCAAAAAGCATAGATAAAAGCTATAGAAATTATTGGTGAAGAGGATCCACCATATTAAAACAAATAAGAGCCATTTGATAAAGTCAATAAGGAAAGCTAAAAAATGAGACTAAAAAGGTCTCAAAATTTTGGTTAATAATTAAAGAAAAAGGAATCAATGGATTCCTCAAATGCATCTTTAATTATGAAGGAACGGGTGGATTCCTTTACAAATATTTTAATATTATCATGATGACTTAGAGAAAGGGATTTAACATTCCTTAATTGCATCATGTATGTGTGTAGGAACAGTAGCATTCCTTGAATTGTATATTGAGAAAAAGGGAACTATTGAGACCCTTATACACTTGTAATACTTGACATCTTGAGTTTATGAATAAGAGGAATCACATATTTTGGAGGCTAGGTTTATTCCCCTAAGGGTTCCCAGGATAAATCCTTGTGTCACCTTATTTTTTTGTTTGCTCTACCATGTCTTATGGGTGTTGCATTTATTTTCAAAATGAAAATGATATATGTTAATGAGGTGTTAGATGCTTAATGTAATGTTTATTTTCATGCACTATAATTGAGTATAACCAAGACATGATAGAATGTATGCTAAATTTTTAGTAGGTAAATGATGTATGGATGCTAGAAATGCATGCTCAACTTCTAATATATTGATAATTTAATGTAATGCAATTGAGTCATTTACTCTTGGAATATGATGGGTAATGATGAATGATATAGTTAGGTAGAGTTGCTAAAATACTAAAGAATATATGCTTACTTAAATGTGTTAATGAATCATTGTGGTTTGTTTAACTTTCTATAATGTTGTGGGATAACTGGATTTATGTTGATCTAAACATTATACACTTATTCTTGAATAGAATACTTCAAACCTAAGGATATGATGTAAATAATTTTACCATAAAAAAGCCTCATGGAGTTAAAATCACCTCAAAAACACTCAATATAGTTTAATATAGATCATTATGTGGAATAAAACTCTCAATAAGGAAAAAATATCTTGATATACAAACCAAGAAAGACCCTACACTAAGTAATGTCCATTTGTAAACAATAATATGGTTATATAAATAAAGAGTGTCCCAATATGCTCTAAGATGTTTTAAGATGGATAATCATGTTTAAGAGGACATTCCATGGATTCTTATCACATTAGTGATATTGTTGTCTTATAACTCCCTTCTAGATGGAGTGGATCGGATATAATATCTATGAATAACCATTGGTGTGGTTATTTCATCTATGATGGTTTACCATTAGTGTAGTTCTCCATATTCAAGGCATTCACATGGTCTTCATGGACCATTTGGTAATTTCTCTTTTTATGGAGATGAAACCTAATGCTTGGCCAGTGGACTCATACCAAGTGGGGTATGAGGTTATCATAGAATTTGATCACTTCTACTTAAAGAGACTCTAATAAAGTCTCTATAGATCTTGAAGCTATTTTCCTTGAAATTTACAATCTAAATGGAATTTGTCTATCCTAGGACATGATTAGGTCTTTTTCCATATGAAGATGAATATTTATATATTAAAAAAGAAGTATTTGGTTGAGTAGTGATAACTAGGGTTGCTACAGTTAATATCCCACCAATAGACAACCATCTATTACACTGATGGTTAATCCTAAATTCAATATTTTCTAAAATCCATTCCCAATATCTCTTCCTATAATTATTTGGATTCAATAAAAACCCCATATACTTAAAGCATTTCTAGAAATATAAGAGATTAAAAGTAAAAAATTGATTAGACCCTATTTAGTCTCCTACTCGAGGCCATTAAATAAAATAGAGGGTTTATGAAGAATTTATCTCCATGTTGGTAGTAATATTGTAAGTTTTCAAGATTTCCTTCAACTTTCTAGCTTCTCTTAAATTGCCATTTGTGAACAATAATAAATCATCAAAAAATAAAAAATGAGATAAATAAAGGACCCCCACTTTGATCTTGAACAAGTATCCTACCCTCTTTGCATCCAAAATAGCTCAACTCAATCCTTTAACAACTAAAAGAAAAAGTAAAGGAGATAAAGGACATCCCTATCTCAGTCCTCTCAAGGGTATAAAGAATTTGGAAGTTGATCCATTGATAAGAACAACAAAATATATAGAAGAAATACATCCCATAATCAACTTCACTACCAAATAGCTAAAACCCACATGTAAAAAGAGGGGAGGGCTCTGGTCCCTCCCCTGCTCCCCCTCCCATGGCTCCTGGTTCCTGCCCAGTCCCTGGCTCAACCCAGGTCATCCCTGCCGGGGAGTGGTTGTTTGCAGATGATCTCCTAGGGGGAGATCCTTCTCCACTATCTGCGCCCCTCCCAGTCGGCTAGGGTTTCCTTGGTTGTTTTTTCGGACTGGTGCTTCCCAGGGATCCCTGTTTGGTTGGGGATCCCTTCCCTTTTTCCCTCAAGATTCCCCCTAGGGTTTTTTGCAGGTTATTCGCATGGATCTGGTCCCTTGCGTTTCTCGGTGCGATGGAGGTGATGGTTTAGGGTTTGGACAGCTTCCCCCTTTTTCTTGTGAATCCTCGGTGGGCCTTGTGCTTGGACGGGATTCTTGGTCCCTACTGCTGGGATCCTCTTCTGTTTTCCCGGGGCGGGTTCCTTATGGTACAACTCTTTGGTCACTTCCTGATGGGCTGGATCCTCTCTGTGCTGGCTGTCGGCTTCCTACAGGATGGCTCTCGTTGAACGGAATGTTTTCCTGGTGGGCGGCTGGTTTCTCCACAAGGCGGGATCCGCCAAATCCGTCGGTTTTCCCACGAGGCGGGATCCTTTCTTTTCTGCTGGTTTCCCGGATGGCGGGATTTCCCTGTTGCTTCCCGCTAGGCGGGACTATTTGTGGTGGTTTTGACTGCTTCTCGCGAGGCAGGATTTTATTGTAACGGTTTTTCTTTGCTTCCTACTGGGCGTGATCTTCTCGATGGTGGTTTTTGGCTACTTCCCGCTGGGCGGGATCTCCAAAACTACTTTCTTTCTTATTTGTTTGTTTCCCACTGAGAGGGATTGTTTCATGCTTATTGTTACCGCTGGGCGGGATTTCTTTTTGGTGTTCAGTTTCAAGGGATTGATGCCCTTGGCCCATTGCTTATGTAATCAGGTTTTGGGATCCTTGTTAAAACCCGCTGTAAATACAAACACTACTTACCAAAAAAAAAAAAAACCCACATGTAAAAGCATCAATATGAGATACAACCAGCTAGTTCTATCACAAGCTTTAGATAGATCTAGTTTAAGGATAATTACAAGAAATTTTTTTATTTTAATAGAGTGAAAGTCCTCTTGTGTAGCTTCTATGGCTTCAAAAAAAATTATACCTACTAAAAACCCAAACTGCTATTGGGAAATAACTTCATAAAAAATCATCTTCAATGTAATAGCTAGAATCTTTACAATAATTTAATAGATATATTTACACAATTAAATAGGTCTAAAATCATCAAACATTTCAGGATTCTCCTTTTTTAGAATCAAATCTAAAATAGTGGATTCAAAATCCTCCAAAACCTTACCACTCAACCTAACTTCCTCCATTATTCTAAGAAGATCCTCCTCAACCAAATTATAGAAAACTAGAAAAAACTCCACAAACAATCCACTAGACCTTGGAGTTTTATCCTTTTTGAAAGAAGTTAGGACAACTTTCAGTTCTTCCTTTGTGACATCCTTCATAAGTAATTTATTGTCCCTATTTATCACAAAACTATGGAATAAAGTATTTAACTTGAAAATTTCTCCAATATTGACTCTATCAAGTTATTTATAGATATATTTAAAATATTTTACTCCCAAATCTACTAATTCAGAAAAAATCCTAACAAGGACCCCTTATTCATTTTGCATCTCCTAGATAGTGTTAACCTTATTCTTGTGATTAGTAAAATTATGAAAAACATAGTATTTTCATTCCATTTTTTAAAAATATAGCTCTATTTTTCATTCTCCATTTAGATTCCCTCCACTCCAAGAATTTGTTCTTTTTAATTTCTAGTTCAACCAGTCTTTTTTTCTCCTCCTCTTTAAATAAACCAACCTCATTCTTTTTATGAAATTCTAAAATTTTCTTCTCCATTAATATTAGTAATTAGAGTTGTAGACTGTGTTCATTGTAAGTTTAGATCCATTCCACTTAAGGCCACTAAATCAAGAATTTTATCAATAAAACCAAAAAAAAAAAAAAAGTAAACTTTGTTAGACAAAGTGAGTTTGGATTGTTTGGAGCTTGCTCAAGTTTTTCTTCCTTGCAATGAAATGTTTGCTCATTCATTAGACCCATCAATAGACTATATTGTTTTGAGACACTTGAGAGTGAGCAATCAATAGGACAACTAACTTGATCTAAATATTTTAACATAGACTCTCCTCTATCCACTAAATGTTGATAACTTGTCGTATTATTTTGATCACTCAAAAAACCCAAGGACCCCTAATTATCAACTTCTAAATCTTGTTCAAAAATAGGACCCATTGTCCTTGGAGTTGAAAAGATGTGTTACCCCTGAAAGGGGTCCTTTGAGAAGTTCAAATATTCCTATTCATTCTCCATCAAAAATAAGAAACCAATTTTTAAATTATACTACCATTTTAAAAACAATAAATAAAAAATTATTTTACTTCACTACCCCAGCACTGCTATACTAGCTTTTGCTACCCTAGAACTATTGTGAGACTTTTAAATATTTTTACTTTGCTACCCTAGCACTACTACACTCACCTTCATTGCCCTAGAACTACTGTGGAACTATTAAAATATTTTTACTTCATTGCCCTAACACTGTTACACTTACCTTCATTTCCCTAGCATTGCTACGATACTATTATTATTTTTACTTGACTACCCTAGCATTGTTGCACTCACCTTCATTACCCTAGCACTACTACAACACTATTAAAATATTTTTACTTTGCTACCCTAGCATTGCTACACTCACCTTCACTACCATATCACTATTGCGACACTATTAAAATATTTTTACTTTGCTACTCTAGCACTATTGCACTTGCCTTCGTTGCCCTAGCACTATTGTGGCACTATAAAAATATTTTTACTTCACTATCCTAGAACTAATGAACTCATCTTTGCTACCCTAGCACTATTGTGGCACTGTTAAAATATTTTTACTTTGTTGCCCTAGTGTTGTTGTGCTCATTATTGCTGCCCTCGATGGGGAATATTTGAATATCAAAGAATATATTTTCATGTATTTTTTCTTTAAGTGAAGTGATACTTTATTTCCACTAAAACATATACACATAACATGCACCAAAAGCTACTCAACATTAGTCATAGAACTAAAATATATTCAAAATAAATCTACATATAAATTCTATCATCTTAGAATATTTTTTTTCCAGTTAATCTAGTGCGCACTTACTCTCTAGACTCTTTCCCCTTCTCTTCTCTCTTATTTTAACGTGCTTGCCTTATGTGTTAGTACCAATTTATTTAAGTACCAAGATATGTGTAATTATATTGCATTAAAGGAGTTTTAAATAATCAAACTGCAAATAAAATTATTTTACAATTTCAAAATTATGTTAAAAACTATATTTTCAGACCAAAAAATTTTAAATCATTGATTTCTATTAATTTAAATATCACTTTTATTTTACCATATGTCATGGAACATGATGGGATTGGGTAAATATACCTACTAATGGCCTCCAACTTTAGTTTTGTCATCACTATTCTTCACAAAAGTGATGTAAACCCAAGGTGCAATCAAGCAATGGAAAAAAGTGATAAATTTAGATATAGTCTTCATGAAATGGAGACACACCCTAGGTGCAGTCAAGTATTGAAGGAATAGGGTTGTTCATAGACCACCTCTTCAATCTATGAGAAAGCCTCTTTGGTTAGAAGAATTATCTCTCTAGGATATTTGGATTCGTGGATGGATGATCCTCTAACCTCTATTGTGATTTTAAGAATGAATTTGAGTTGGATCTAATTGATCATGAAGCTTAAACAATTATCTACAAATTCAAGAGAAAAATACCAATTCTAGAGGATCTCAAAGGATACATGAATGATTGGTGGACCGATACATAATTCCAAGTAACTCTCATACCAAATAATTTATTTTCTATTTCCTTCTCTAAATTAGCAGATAGAGATGAGGTAATGGATTATATATAATTGGTTTTGTAAACAAAGAGGTATCTATTTAAGACCTTGGTTTTTATACAAAGAGGTGTCTATATAAAACCTTCTCCCTAAAATGTTATGGTTATCAGCAACATGGCCATTTGAAGAAGAGATACCCAGTCATCTAATCATGCTTTGATTCCTTCTTAATGGAGTAGAATGCCTTGCATGCCAATTATTCAAAACCTTCAAATATCCTATTTTAAAATAAAGAAGATAATCCTCGAGCTGCTCCAATTATCCAACATAAATCATGCAAGCAATAGAAGACTCAACCCCAAAGGGAGAATTTGAATCAGATTATTGATAAAATCCAAATTGTTACTAAAGACCATCTAGATGGTTCCATTGAAAATATTAGCACCTCAGATGGTATTATTGAAGCTAATTATGAAACAATCGATGGTGGTTAATTTTATAAAAATGAAGATCCTATAAATTATGCTACAACTAGATATTACCTTAGGATCTTGAAGTACAAAAATGCATTCTGAGATCCTGCCACTCTATAGGAGGAAGAACCTCTACTATAGAAGAAAAATAGTATAACTAATTTTCTCTTTGATAGAGGACTATTAGTTTATTTTTCTTCTATATATTGGATTTATGTGTCATGTAAGGGTTGTTATTGTTGTTAGTTCCTCAAACAAAAGAATTGATTATGGAAACTTAGCATTTTGAGGAAGATGGAGAATAATTTTGATAGAAAAGAAAAGATATGTATGCTTTAATTAATTTGTTAGAAATGTAACGAGAGCAATATCTTATTTTTTTTATAATAGAAGTGGTTCCAATAGAAGCCACACAACATATTATATATATCACTTTTATTTCATATGTGATATTTGATCTTTACGTAAGTCCAATATCCACCATTATTTATTTGTATACCTTATAATTATAGCTTTAATATAATGTTTATTTGAATTTAGCTAAAAACTCCTTGTAGGATTTTGTGGGTCTAAGAAACCATGACCAAGGGTTCTACACCATCAAAACTCACCCGAGAGTTGCACCCGATCTTGACCGCATCAACATGATCAACTATATTTTGGACACACATTGTGTGTTTGGTAGGGTGGAAATTTGAAAAAGAAACCTTCTTTCAAGGATTTCCCTACCCTCTCCAACTTACCTACAACACATGGGTAGCTTTAATATAATGTTGAACCTTAAATCATTTCTACCACAACAACACAATATATATGACTGAACAAATTTATTAAAAAATCTTAAATCATTTTTTTAATTTTAATACGATAATTTATAGTTTAAATATTTATACTTTTAAAACGAGTTAATTAATTAACAAAATAAGATTGAATTTTTTTATTTTTTTTCCTTTTAAAAATATTTTTTATATTATATATGTATATATATAATTTATTTTAATAATATATAAATTCAAATTATTATTTAAAAGATTGTAAATCTCATGAGTACTAATTGTTCTCGAGACTTTATAGCTTTAGACAAACCATGGTACAAATGTTGAATGATGGTGGTCCCTGATGGTTCCCTTCATGTAGAATCAATAATAACTAAGTAGAATAAGTTTGGTGGAAAAAGCCTATATGATTTGAACCTTCCACTCATTAATTAATAAAAATAATAATGTTGTAACAAACTCTCATATAACCCAAAAAAAATCTCTTTGAACCTAAAATGCCCTAATAAGCGGCATACGTACGAATATACGATCACATGAATTCCATTTTTAAAAAACATCTTATGTCTCATCTTTTGGACAAATTGGCTTTTTTTTTTTTAATTAATTTGCTGTGAGGTTCTTTCTATGAGTTTACCTTTTCATCTAACATGGAAATAAAAGTGTTTACTACCTATAAAATCAGACTACTTCAAAGTTTACAAAGTTAAAATAGCATGACAAAGCAATAAATATTCCTAATTAATTAGGAAATCAACAACATAATAGCAAAATAAAATTTCTTAGTAGATTAAGAAGTCAACTGCTAAATGGCTCAATAAATTTTCTTAATTGTGTATTAGCATGAAGGGGAGGAAGGGAGGAGAACCAACCTACCCTACCCACTAAATTATTCAATTTATATTTAAAAATAATAATTATAATTTTTAATTTGTTTGAATAAAGATAAAGTTAATAAATTTAATATTTAAAAATAAAAGAGTTAATTTATAGATAAACATTATATTTTTAAGTTATTATTTTTAAGTTTAAGATTTAGTTAATGTGAGAAATTCCTAAAATAATACTTAAAGTTAGGTATTTTTATTTCATTATAACCTCTTATAAAAAAAAAGCTAAACTTCTTAATAAAAATCATACATCCACGATGGCTGCGTTATATTTCAACTATATTCAAATTTGGATGAATATAATTACGGCACCATGCTTAATCCAAATAAAAAAAAAATGTTTTTTCAAAATAAATCGACTCAAAATGAGAGAAAAAAGTACATAATAATATAGATTGCAATTTCTGTTCAGTTCGCCAACAATCATGTACGCGTAGACTGCGAAGTCTAACACACCACGCAACTTCGCATTCCCCTTTTCCACAGGTGCGGCATGTCTAACAAAATGCTTTATTTACTCTGATGGGAGCCGAGAAGTGTGCCATCTTCATTTTCAAGAACCCCCGCAGCTTCGATGCTAATGATATGATGTAGTTTCTCTGCAACCCCCTTCATGCTGGGCCTCTCTCGCCTTTTCTCCTGCACACAGCCGAGGGCCAGGAATGCAACCGCCTTTATGGTCTCCAACACCACCGCCGAAGCATTCGCCGTCAAACGACGATCCACAACGTCCATGATCGATCCTTTCTCCGATTGGTGAACTACATATATTGCCAGATTTACGAAATCAGATTCTCTCGTAAAATCGATGGCTTCCTGGGCCGTGACGATCTCCAGCAAAACGATGCCAAAACTGTAGACGTCGCTTTTATCGGTGAGCTGACAATTTCTGTAATATTCGGGATCCAGATAACCCACCGTTCCCTGAGCGCAGGTGGAGATATGAGACAAGTCCGTCTCTGCGAGAAGGGAGAGCCCAAAGTCAGAAACCTTGGCATTCAGTTTCTCGTCGAGGAGAATGTTGGTGGACTTGACGTCTCTGTGATAAATGGGGTTGTGTGCCGCGGAATGGAGGTAAGCCAAGGCTTCTGCGGTCTGAAAAGCGATATTCAGGCGTTGTTTCCAATCGAGGAAAGTCCCCTTGGAGGTATGGAGATGGTCGAATAAGGTTCCGTTGGGGATGTATTCGTAGACCATGAGGGGTGTTTCTGTATCTACACAGCATCCCAGCAGTCGAACCAAGTTCCGGTGGTTGACTTGAGACAGAATGTGCACCTCGTTGAGCACCTGTTCCGTTCCTTTGATGTTCCCCACCTTGGCGGTCTTAACGGCAACTACGGTTTGGTCTTGGAGTATTCCTTTGTAAACATTGCCGAAGCCCCCAACTCCCAGAAGTCGATCCTTGGCAAATCCGTTTGTGGCCTTGTTCATTTCTTTGGTACTGAAGAGTTTGGCGGACTTCCCTCCGCTGTTTACTGCTAAAATCTCTGCCCTTTCCCTGGCCAACCGGGACTGAATCTCCGTCTTTACCCGTTTTCTTCTCTAGAAGACCACAGCAAGAACCGTTGCTACAATCGCTACACATGCTCCTCCTACCAGACGTGTGGTTGAAGGTCCAACATATTTACATGAGACAAACATAAAAAAGGGAGGGAGAATAAGGGTAAAACATCCAAGAACATCTCTTGTAAAAAAAAAATTGTAAAAGAAATTTTGTAAGAGATAAATTTATGGCTTGATTATCAACAAGACTATCCATATTGGTAAGTTATTAGGACTAGAGACCAATACTGGCTTAGATAATGATGAAGGAAATTTTGTGTTGAATTGTTGTCAAGAGTTGGATAGTAGAATTAAGATGGGAGGTCCATCAATCTATGAAGTTATTGATATCTTTTAAATATCAAGGATGCTTACAAGAGAAGATTTTAAAAGAAAGTTATTAGCACATATGAAAATTCATGTACCGAATTTGTTGAACCATCATACCATAAAAATAAAATAATCATTTATAGTTTTTCTAGTGGTAACTAAGCTTAGCCTTGTCATTTGTAGGAACCTCATATCCTTTTCAATGGTAATAAAAAAGGGTTCACCATTGGCAATGCTTGTATTCACCAGATGCAGGCACATCCTTTAATCTAAAGGATGAATCAATGGATAAAGTCACCATATTTTGGTAATTGGGCTTATGACATAATTTACCCTAGTGTAGTTACAAAGAAGCACTAAAAAAATCCTCCAAAAGCAAAACCTAAGAACAATAGAGGGGGAAAAATATTGGGACACATGAGTCAAGTAAGGATTCACTAAGATAATCTCAACTTACTCATTCATCTAAGTAATATCCCAATGATCATGGCAAATTCGAAAGCATTAAAAGATCAGGAAAGAGTATATCAACAAAAAAAGGTATTCAACATAACATAAGAAGAATAGATATTCAATATTAAGGATTTTGAAAATATAATTCTGGTAGATATTTTAATCTAGAAGTCAAAGTAAGCATTTCTAGGCTTAAATTTTTTAAGATAATCTTAATATTATAGGCTAGAAGCTTTTCTCTAGACTAGCCTACTGTCAAGGAAGCAATTTGAAATGCTTTGTGTTAACCAAAGTAAATATTATGAGGCTAAGAAAGCTTGGAGTTGATGTCAACATAATTTTTAAAACTTTTAGACAAATGCAAATAAAATGTGAGAAGCAGTCAATAGCCTTTTACTTATATAAGTCGAAACACTTTGTCGGATAATGTCAACAAGGATTTTAAGGACTTTGGCACAATGCAAGCAATTTACAAGGGATTCTAAGAAAATAAAGTAAAGTAGAAATACAACTCAAACTACTCAAGCTAGTTACTAGAGCATCTACTATGCTAGCATAAGGAAAGAAGAATTCTTGACGAAAAAGTATGTAGTGGTAGCTTCTTGGACCAAAGGAGATCAAGGAAAAGGATATTTGGCATTCTAGCAATAGGCAGTTAAACACATAACATCTATTAGAGCTAGAAAGTGATAACCATATCCAAGCATGACAAGGTATATCAAGCATCATAATTACCTAACAAGTACATGCAAATCAAAATTAAGAGGTTGAGTGGTGCCAACTTAGCTCAGAATCATGTCCAATCAATTTTTGCCATATTTTTATAAAATAATTTATTTCATTTTAGGGTTAATAAAAATCTATATAAGGAGCAACACTCCTCATTTGTAAGTGTGTAAATCTTCAATCTTTATATTTTTGCGAGTTGAGTCTCTATGTTGTTCTAATAACAATCAAGGTTATTTGGCTTCTTTCTATTAAAATTTATATGATATTTTTGGTAATTCATTACACTTTAAATATTTAAAGGAAGTCATTTTAACATGTCCAGGTATTCTATGTTCAAATCCCCTCTTCTTTACAGACCATATCTTCATAGTCACCTATTATATCTCCAATAAAATCTAGGGTCAGAGTCATATTTCTTGGCTAAAATAGTGCCAAAACCCTCAATCTTCCAAATCTTCATGATATTCCCTAGTATGCATTAAAAATTTTGCCCTACTATGATGGTAGTGAAAAGATAACCTATGAACACTACCAAGATATTATTGCTTTAGCTACTATTGATAATATTTTCCATGAATATGTGATAGTTTGATTGCTTGATTTGTTCTTTAGAGGTAAAATATCATCCTAGCACGATGCTTTAGAAGAAGGTAGCATTAACACGTAGGTTGATCTTGTTGAGTTGTGCATTATAGTGTTTAACAATCTAGGGGATTTCCTTTCTCTACTTACCAAGTTTACCACTATTCAAAATAATCCCTAAAATATTATAGAATTTAATATCTAATTACGTAAGACTTGGAGGAGAATTCCTTGGAAGATCCAACCATCACATAGTCAATCATGTATCTATCATATCTATGCTTTCACTCTAAACTTAGGTATTTAGTTATAATAAACCAATAAGATTAGGCTTCCTCAAATCCTTCAAGAAACTGTCATAGCTGAAAATACACTCATCTTAATTGGTAAGATTTCTCATAAAGTCATAATACCATATTTTATTAAGATTCAACAACCAAGCCACCAAGCTTCACTTTTGGCCCTAACAAGACTTTTATTGGCTATTCTACTTGTACTTAGATCATATCTTCAAGTTACTAGTCTGACAAACACAATGTTATCCCTACCTGTCTTAGAGCCAAAAGAGTCAACAATAATCCAAGAGCTAAAAGATGTAATTAGATATCTCATAAACAATGTTACAACAATTGAGAGATAAAGTGTTGAAAGGAGGCATGATGAATATTAGTAAGGAAGACACCCTTACATATTAAAATATGAAGGGCTTCTACTATCAATGTTATAAAAAGTAAGTAGTTGTTTTTTGATGTCAAAAGAAAGAAGTATCTACAACTCTAGATAAGTATTGATGTTTAGCATGTAATGATCCACATAATGCTGACACTTGTGTAGCTTATCAACATCAGTGGTAGTTTGTTATAATCCAACGAGTATAAGAGAAATCAAAAGGGCTTATAGGAATGTTGAAAGATCCAAAACAAAACCTTGCTATCGAGGAGTCTCCAACTTTTGATACATTCTATATATTAATAAGATCCAAGAAAAGACCTTTATGATTAGATTCTCAAAAGTCAAAATTTCCCCCATAGCCTTAAAATGAGTAGAAAAATGACCCTTTTAAGGAGCAGCCTAGGTTGAAAGCATCAAAATATTATCAAATATGAAATAGGCTAAGTTGAAAGCACCAACAATCCACCAAAAGCTAAAAGTACATAAGGAACAATCTAGGCCAAAAAAATCAATTGCTAGCCAAAATTCAAAAGCAAACCCAATGCTTGAAGAACCTAAGAAGAAATTTGGAGTAGAAGTATCAACAACTTACAAAAATCCAAAGGTCCCAAAAGACTACCATAGGCCAAAATTTCCTAAAGAATAGGTTAGGATGAAGACACCAAAAGGTAATCAAAGGTCATAAGTGTTAAATGCTAACCAAGGTTTGAAATATCATCAACAAGAGTTAAGGGCACAAGTTCTAAGAAAGCTACAACATCCTTCAGTGACCACGAAGCAAAGAGAAGTTGCTCAAAAAAACTAAAGGAGATTTGAAAAACTATCCTAAAAGGAAGAGAAGTTGTCAAAAGCCTCCAAATTCAACATTGTGGAAGAATTGAAGAAGACTCCTTCAAGATTTAGTATGTATGATGCTTTACAAATCCTCGAACAAATTGATCTATTAAATACAACCCTAAAAAATATTAGCGACAAGAAAACTCACCCTCTTGAACTTTAATTTGACATAAAATCAGCCAAATATTGGTAAGATCAAATCTTTTCTTTTTATGGGAAAGATCAAACCTCTACCCTTCTATGTTTTTATGCATGGAAGAATAGGTAGTACATAATTGTATGGTTGATTTCGAAGCTGCCACAATAGTCATACCTAGCTTAAGGTTGTTTGTAAGTCAATGGGCTTCAAATACACCCGACCTAGGTCCACAATATTGCAGCTTTAAGAGACACTAGTTTGGACAATTGGAATTATAAAGGACATTCCAATGCTATTGCATAAGATCATGTATATCTCAATATTCCAAGAGGTGATAGTCATGGATCTTCTTACACTATTTGGAATATGCTTATCAAAGGAGTTTACAACAAAGCATTCATGGTACCTATCACTAGACTGCACTTATATGATAAAAGAAAATAAGTTGTCATAGGTTGTTCATGCATTTTCAACAATATATATAACCCATCTAGTTGCTAAAAATATATACCTTCATTATCATAAAATTTTGGAGATATATAAATTTTAATAAAGAATGAGAAAATAAAACAAGAAAGCTTTGACAATTAAAAGCTGGAGTTAATGTTTACTATGTACCAAGAAAAAGAAAAAGAAAAGGAAAAAAAAACCAATGTCTCAGAGCTGAACGGAATATGAGCCGTATATGTTTTTTTAGTGTATATTGTTATAAATTAAAATCTATAGTTCAATTAGACTGGAAGATAAAAAGTAAGTTCTCTCTGCTTTTGTTAAGCATCATAGATCCCACACTTATCTCTCAAGGATCTTTTTCACTAGTTATTAAAAAATATTATTATTTTTATAGATTTCATCTTTAATGTGAAATGAACCTTTTTTAATTGAATTTATACTATAAAAGTTTAAAAGTATTAGAATATATTTTTATAATTTTAGATCTCGGTGTATAACATCACCCATATTGAGATCGAAGTAAGGAAAATCACATGGTAATGGAAAAAAATTGTGTTGGAAAAAGCCAAAACCAGTGATTGACAAAATAGAAAGGAATGCAAAAGGAGAACAACTAGAGATCCGGAGTATGCAACACTGACCTCCAATTAAAACCCCTCGCTGACTGCTGCCGCCACAACCGACGAGATTCATACAGCCGGAAACGTCTAAGGATCAAAAGCCATGTCAATTTAGCACACTTCCATTGAAACAATTCCATCCATAAAATAATTTTAAAATACCACAAGCTATTTTAGAGACATACTCTTTGCACAGATTCCTTGTACAGGATCCCAAACATACTCATTGATACAGAGACATCTGGATTTCGCAGAGTTCATGGGATCCGGCAAGCAGGACGAATTTTGGTTGCAGTCTACCTGACTTGTACAGGTAGACTCTCGCGGAGCAGCCCACATTATCTCGACTCCATACTTCCATTGACTAACAGGCAACGCCGGGTTATAGTTGAGGACACTAGTATAAGCCCTACACGAGGTGCTTGACACAAGAATTCGAGTCGTAGGACAGCCCATCGTTAAACTGCAGCAGCTGGTCGTATTCCTGCACACCCTCACCGTCCCGACATGATCTATGAATTAATGGCACACACTGTTGGAACTGCAGTTCAAGGGGGACCGCAATAATATGGGATCGCAGTTCAACATCAAAACAGTGTTTGAGCTTGTTATGTTGAAAGGCAGGCTCTGGTCCAACTCCACTCCGTCGGCCTTCATGTCTTCAGTCTCGCACGCATTGTTCATCAGATCGGAGGGCTTGAGAACCATGCTCATAGACGCCGGAGAAATACTAAGTATTCTATACGAGCTCCCATTCAAGGTTGGCAATTGAAGCTCTTTGTTTGCATTACAGTGGACTTTATAATCCGGATCGCCACACCTATCGGCAGTGCTTAAAGGGTACGGAACGCTGGTATTACCGCAATTCGGACATATGGTTACCCCTTCGGCAACGGGGCTTCCAGGAATCGTCAGAAACATTAACAGACACGGAATTAACACCATGCTATGTTGTATTAGCCCTGCATTTTTGTTCCTCGTCATATAAAGCGCTTATGTTCGGCCTGCAATCTCTAGGGCTGGATATCGGAAAGGGGTATTTTACTACACTCCCGCAAATTTTTGAAAGTTGCTCGAGGATCACAACAATGGGCTATACAAGAAGAAAAAGTGGAGTTTTTATAGGCATCGTGTGATGGAAAAAGCAGTAGATTAGGCATCGTATGATGGAAAAAGCAGTAAAGTTAATAGTACCAATCTCGAATCCTTTAGATCCAATCTCAAATCCTTTAGGTACTAACTGAAACAAATACTTACCCAAATAAACCAATGAAAAAAAACCATGTATATAATAAAGAAACTGTACAAAGCAGTTGTTTGGCAAGTTGGAAGACCGTGAGCCACCAGCAGCACGGCTTCCCCTCGTAAGCTTAGTTCTAAGGGGATTTGCACTTTTAACCGCCCGCAAGTGAAGGATATATCTGTTCCGATCTAATTGAACGCCTGGAGTTAAGCCTAGATAGAGCTTAGCTTTGGGATTTGGTGAGGAACCTTCCTCCGTAATTAAATAGATTTGGAATTTAAAATTTAATGGAGTTTGAAAATAAAAGAAAAAGTTATGAAAAAGTATTTCAAATTGTATTTGGAAAAGGTGCAGTTATATTCAATTATATTTAACATTATTTAAAAACATCTCATTAATATAAAGTGTGTCAAAAAAATGAGCTCAATTATATTTAATTAAAAAAATCTTCAAAAATAAATTATATAAATTCCTTCGTAACAAGGATAATAAGGATAATAAAAAGGTGGGCTTCAAAAAAAACTATACACATATAATTGTATTTTTAAAGTTTCTTCTCCGTACAAAGGTGACGGTGCGTAGATCTAAAAAACTAATTGTATAATAACTCTCAAATTAAAAAAATAAATTTAGATACTCAATTTCCGGGTTGGGCCCAGATACCTCGAGAGTTAGGGAACAAAGGGGCAATCCCACCTCATTACCTCGAGAGTTAGGGAACAACGGGGCAATCCCACCTCATTAGTGCATAAGTACAGACTTAATCAATTTTTTTGGTTAAGAAATTTTATTGTAATGATTTTATATATTGATGTATTTTTTAATGTGAATTTATCCTTCCATTTTTATTTGGGTGGATCATCTAATCTATGCATGATCTATAGTTGGATTAGATTGAGTATGAGGCACCAAAATATGTATCTATTTGGGTGGATCATCTAAAATATGCATGATCTATAGTTGGATTAGATTGAGTTTGAGGCACCAAAATATGTATAAGGATATGCACCAAAATATACATATGAATAATAAATAAGAAGAGCAAGAGGTGTGCCTTTCGAATTTTCTTGGGTTTTTTTGGTTAAGGGTTTTTAGGATAAATATTCATGTTCATTGTGTGTGCATATTATTTTTCATTCAAATTTATGATAATGTTTGCACTAATATCTCAAGAATAGATTTATTAATCTCTTCATCTCGTATAAAATCATGGTTATTAGCTTCAAGAGGGCACCTTTGTTGCAAGGGTTCATTTCGGTTTGAGAAGAGCAATGGTATCTTGGGTTTGCAATAAACCTGCTTTTGAGTGGGTGTGGGTGGTTTAGCCCACGGGATTCCCACGGTTGGTGGGTGGTTGGTGGGGGTGGGTGGTTTAGCCCATGGGATTGTGCCCATTGTATTCTAATCCCACATAGTGGTTTAGTGTTGTGAGAGTTTTCTTTATATTTTATTGCAATGTCCCAATTTCAGGCAAGAAAGGAAAATAATAATATCAAGGAGGAGTGGCTCTTGTTTTGCTGGAGTAGCCCACATAGGGTGAACCAGGGTAAATCTCGTGTGTCATATGATCATTGTGTGGTGTCATTTCTTCTAAGTTATTTATTTTTGCATTATTTTTGGAATAAGTTTCTGTAGCTCTCTTCATTTGGTATCAGAGCCAAGTTGTTGGCCATAGGGGGATGCCTTTATTGCAAGGTTTACATTTCATTTGAAGGGTTTCTAGGGTTTTTATGAGGGAGAGAAAACCTATTTTGGAGTGTGAGTTTTTTCGCAAAAGGAGCTTGAAGTAAAATGACAGGAAATAATTCAAGGATAGAGATTGAGAAATTTGATGGAAAATGCTTTGAGCTATGGAAGTTGAAGATGGAGGATCTGCTCGTGAACAGAGATTAGTGGGTTGTTATTTCTGAACAAATAAAACCTGCAGGAACATCCGATGAAGATTAGGAAAAGATGAATCGAAAAGCAAGGAGTCTGATTCGACTTTGTCTTGCAGATTCAGTCCTAATCAACATTTCTGGAGAAGCTACTGCAAAGGATCTCTAGGAGAAATTAGGGGCTTTGTATCAATATAAGTCCCTGGTGAACAAATTTTTCCTCTGAAAGAAACTGTACAATCTCAGGATGAATTAAGGAGATTCAGTTGTAGATCATCTGAATTCATTCAATACAGTGGTAAGTCAGCTTACATTTATTGATATTAAGTTAAGTGAGGAAGATAAATGTATTACCTTGTTATGCTCTTTACCAGATTCATGGGATAACCTAGTTGTAGTAATTGGTAGTACAACTTCATCTACATTGAAGTTTGAATATATTGTGGCATCTCTAATAGCAGAGGATATGAGGAGAAAATCCATGGAGGGCACTTCAAAGGAAGCCCTAACAGTGAGAGAGTGTGCCAAGGAATAGGATAAAACACGATATGGTGATAGATCTAAGTCTAGAGGTAGATCCAAGTCTCGTGGAAATTTTGAGAGAAAGTGCTAGAAGTGTGGCAAGCCTGGTCACATGAAGAAGGACTATAGATCAAAGAATGTTGATTTTGGAAATAGGTCTAATGAATCCACTTCCACAGAGACACATAAATCTACTGATGAAGGAGGGGATGTATATCTGGCATCCTACTCCACATGATCAAATAAAAATGATTGGTTGATCGATACTGGTGCCTCTTTTCATATGACTTCTCATAGGGGGTGGTTCAGTGAATATGAAATATATGATGGAGGGGAGGTACTGTTGGGAGATGATTCACCACTTAAGATCATTGGTCATGGAAGGGTGAATATACTATTATAGGATGGTAGGGTTAAGACCCTTCCAGGTGTGATGCATATTCCAGGCCTTGTTAGAAATTTAATTTTTGTAAGCAAAATGGTTGATGCAATAGTAAATGTTAGTTTCAACAAATATTCATGCAAAATGGTTTGAGGATCAATGGTGTTAGAAAGAGGAGTTCGTATTGGAACTTTGTACAAGCTATTGGGAAGAACTATGACAAATGAGTGTAATAGCTCAACTATTTTTGAGGTTGAATTAGATAAAATCTCAACACTCTAGCATCAAAGAATGGGACATATTGGAGAAAAGGGATTGCATACCCTGCACATAAAAGGTATGGTTCATGGTATCTCTGATTGCTCAATGGTTTTTTATTTTTGTGAACACTGCATTTATGGAAAGCATAATCGTGTGAGTTTTCCATATGGTGCTACTAGAGCAACAGGGATATTAGATCTGATTCATAGTGATATTTTTGGTCCTGTCCCTATACCATCATTGGAAAATTACGGTATTATGCTTCTTTTGTTAATGATTTTTCAAGATATGCATGGATTTATTTTCTTAAGAGTAAATATGAAGTGTTTGATAAATTTAGAGAATTTAAAGAACTTTTTGAAAATCAAACTAATAAAAGAATTAAGGTGTTGAGGTCTGATAATGGAGGAGAGTATTGTTCAAATAAATTTGAGGATTTTTGTAAGTAGTGTGGTATTGCAAGATAGAAGACTACTCCATATACACCTCAAAAAAATGAAGTTACAGAGAGATTGAACAAATCTATGATGGAAAAGGCTAGGAGTATGCTCAGTGATGCAGGTTTGACAGAGGAATTCTGGGCTGAGGAAGTGAGTGCGGCATGCTACTTGTAAAATCAATCTCCTACATTAGCATTGCCATATCAAACTCCATTTGAAGCATGGTTTGGTAAGAAACCCTCTCTCTCACATCTTAGAGTTTTTGGTTGTGATGCATACATGCACATTCCAAAGGAGAAAATAAGTAAGCTTGATAATAAGGTTGTTAAATGTATCTTTATTGGTTATAAAGATGGTGTTAAAGGATATAAAATTTGGAATCCAAAAACTAAAATAACGGTGTACAATAGAGATGTGGTGTTTAGGGAAACTAAAAGTGATCACAGGAAGGAAGTAACAAAAGAAGAACTTGAAAAAGTCCAATTTGATCTTATGGTAGAAGATCACACAAAAGAGGATCTGGTAGAGGAGCAGACAGATGAGGATTTGTATGAGGATTTGTATGAGGATGAACAAGAGGTTCATACACATGTGGTAAGGAGATCAACATAGGAAAGAAGACAACCTGAAAGGTACAGTCCATCTACATTTCCTACTTCTTCTATATTATCTGTTACTGATGAATATCCTAGAACTGTTAGAGAAGCTATAAATTCTGAAGAGGTAAACCTTTGGGAAGAGGCCATGGATGAGGAAATTATGGCCCTGAAAAATAATAGAACATGGGATTTAGTGAAATTACCTAGTGGAAGAAAAGCAATAGGTTGTAAATGAATTTTCAAGAAGAAGTAGAATGCTGAACGTAAAGTGGAGAAATACAAAGCTCGTTGGGTGGCTAAAGGTTATTCTCAAGTAGAAGGAATTTATTATGGTGAAGTATTTTCTCTTGTTGCAAAGCTAACCTCAATTAGATTTTTGTTATTTGCTTTTGCTACTTTTGATCTTGAATTAGAGAAAATGGATGTAAAGACTGCATTCCTACATGGAGATTTAGAGGAATAAATCTATATGAGACAACCTGAAGGTTTCATTGTTGCAAGAAATGAGGATCTTGTATGTAAGTTAAAGAAATATCTGTATAGATTGAAATAGTCACCTAGAATGTGGTATCAGAAATTTGATACTTATGTCTTAGGAATTGATTTTATTCATAGCAATGTTGATCACTATGTATATTCAAATAAAATTGGTAATGTACTTGTCATTATAGTTTTGTATGTTGATGACATGTTACTAATTGGAAATAGTAAGAAAATGATCAGGGAAGTGAAGTCTCGGTTAGCATCACAATTTGATATGAAAGATCTTGGCCCTCCAAATTTTATTTTGGGCATGAAAATAAACAGAGATTGTTCTAACAGAAAGCTATGGCTGGATCAGAAAAAATATATTGAGACAGTATTAAAGAGATTCAATATGCAGGATTGCAAACCAGTGAAGGTACCTATTCCTTTGGGGGGAAAATTATTTGTTGAACAATGTCCAAAAATAGAAGAAGAGGTAGAAGAAATGTCCCATGTTCCTTATGCAAATGTTGTAGATAGTTTAATGTATGCCATGGTCTGTACAAGACCAGACATTGCCCATGCAGTGGGAGTTTTGAGTAGATATATGTCCAAACCTGGTAAATAGCATTGGACTATTGTGAAAAGGGTTTTCAGATATCTACATGGTAATTCTATTTTTTCAATTTGTTATGAGGGTACAGGTAAAGAAGATAGATCCTTGGATATAGAAGGGTTTGTTGATGCAGATTGGGATGGAGATCTGGACAATAGAAGATCTACTAGTGCTTATGTATTCAATTTGTTTGGAGGAGCTTTTAGTTGGATGAGCAAAAGGTAAACAGTTGTTGCTCTTTCAACCACTGAAGCTAAGTACATGGTAGCCATCAATGGCAGTAAGGAAGCAATATGGCTACAAAGACTATGTGATGAAACTGGGTTCTATCAAGGAGCTGTGAAGATAAATTATGACAGTCAGAGTGCTATATTTCTATCAAAGAACCTTGCTTACCATTCCAAAATGAAGCACATTGATACAAAGTTCTATTTCAACAGGGACATGATTGAACAAAATAAAGTGTTGCTGGAGAAATTGGATACAAAGGAAAATGTTGCAGATGCTTTAACCAAGGCAGTTAGCATAGAAAAGTTCAGATTTTGTATAGTTGAAATGGGTTTGGCAAAGTAATCAACAAGTGGGAGAATGTTGGATGTGTCTCATCCTTTGCCGAGGAAATACTGTATGATAGGCACAAGAGGGTAGGAGGAGCGGAGCTCCTCATGAGAAGGGTGAAGCCCTCCTCGGGGGTTTCGGGGGGTCCGGGGGGAGGCTATAGCCCCCCCAGCCATGCCAAAGGTAGTTTTTGGCAATGCCAAAAATATTTTTCCCCCTTTTTTTAGAGTGATTGGTAGAGCGATTGTCGGGATTCCCATGGTTGGTGGGTGGTTGATGGGTGTGGGTGGTTTAGCCCATGGGATTGTGCCCATTGTATTCTAATACCACATAGTGGTTTACGGTTGTGAGAGTTTCCTTTATATTTTATTGTAATGTCCCATTTTCGGGCAAGAAAGGAAAATAATAATATCAAGGAGGAGTGGCTCTTGTTTTGCTGGAGTAGCCCACATTAGGTGAACCAGGGTAAATCTCGTGTGTCATATGAGCATTGTGTGGTGTCATTTCTTCTAAGTTATTTATTTTTGCATTATTTCTAGAATAAGTTTCTATAGCTCTCTTCAATAGGGGCACACTTTAGAGCTTGACATGCCTATATTTTAGCCACCCCATAAACAACCAACTAACTTGGATTTCCCTTGCTTTTATGGAGATGAACCTAGTAGTTGGATTTATAGGACTAAACAATATTTCTCCTTAAGCCACACCTCAATTTGATAAAAGGTATTCATTACTTCTTTTAATTTGGAGCATGAATCCATTTAGTGGTATTAATGGTTTGATAGGACCTCTAGCACACCTACTTAGGAGGAATTTTGTAGGAATATGCTTGTTCACTTTGGACCTAATGCATATGAAGATTTAACGTGTAAGGTTCAAATTAAAGAA
Source organism: Wollemia nobilis (assembly GCA_028583015.1). Taxonomy (NCBI): domain Eukaryota; kingdom Viridiplantae; phylum Streptophyta; class Pinopsida; order Araucariales; family Araucariaceae; genus Wollemia; species Wollemia nobilis. The sequence goes on along the minus strand of JAQPPZ010017000.1, from coordinate 2,885,657 downwards.
AGTTCCACCATCTAAGCATATCAAAATGTGCAAGGTCCACAAAACAAACAAATATGTTTGAACTATATGCCTCCTCAAAAAAATATGAATCTACCCCCTAATAAATAATAGGTTTACCTAATCTTCCTCCTCAATATCCATTATATTATGCTTTGTATCTATACCCTCCCTTCCACCTATACCAACATTTAGGCTATGCAATATACCCTCCTCATCAAGAGTATGACCAATTTCCTCCATAACAAAATAATCTTGGTGTGCCTGCTAGACCTTAAAATCAACTTAGACCTATCAAGACCCCTTGAACCTATTGATTTACTCACATATTCCTCTAATTCTACTAAAATTTTACCGACCTTCAATGGGAATAGGAACAAGGGTACATTGGACCATTTCAATGAGTTGTATACACTAAAATCAATCCACCACAATCAAGAGGATGACATAATGGTAAGTTTACTAATATACTATTTTTATGATAAGGTTATATTACAGTATAGGGAACTACCAAATAATTCAGTAACTAATTGGATGTCAATATTTAAACCTTTCATGAATTATTTTGCAAGTATGGGGAATGGATATTTAGAACTATTTTAATTAAATACCATACAAAGAGATCCTTACATAATTTCAATACCAGATTCTTGAGAACCTTAAATTTTATTCTATAAAATATTAGGCTAGATGACAAACAAGCATTATCATATTATATAAAGGGTTTTTTAATCTAATTTAGAACTAATGATTTATAATTCTAACCACTATACAATAGCTAAAGGATTTGAAAAAGTGACAAGATATGAAGATATTTTAATAAAGGTAGGAAAAATACCCCTATACTACCAATGGCCTATGCATTCCAAATTTCTCTAAACATCCTTATACCTGGTACAAGTCTCAATTTTTATCTTATCTCAATGCCTTTATCAAGTACTTCAATTCATCCTTCTTAGTCATTATACATCTTTACTCACCCTAGCCAAAATATTTTAGCCATAATATCCTTTTACCCTCCACTTCTAGACCTTTCTACTCCATCTAATTTGGGTATGAGGCCACAACGACTTCGTAATGAATTAACTAACAGAAGTAATCAAGACCTTGGTAAATTATCACAATGTTGTGAGATGACAGTGGAAACAACCATAGAATTGGTAGCCATAAAAGGCCATATATTTAAAAAAATATCATGTTCATCGTCAAGGCACTAACTAAGGATAAAACTAAGTTCATAGTCATATAATCAATGCAAATGCAAAAGTAGAGACTATGTGGTTCTTCCCTTGCAATAATAGGCATGATCCTATTGAATGCATGAGTGCCATTAGGCATTTCCAAACTATACAATATACTTATCAATTCCAATTTCAATAAGCTACTACCACTAGCTAGGTTGCCCCTATAATAAATCCTACTATATATCAACAACCCTTAACTACACTATTAATACCTATTCTACCTAATTTTAATAATGCCATACTAGAAAAAATTAGTGCCATTGAAACAGATGAAAAATATTTTGAAGATGATGCTATATTTGTTAACCAATAGGGTAAGAAAAATAGGGAAAAAGGGAAAAGTAGCTATAAAACAAATAGTTGAAAAGTAGGGCAATACTGAAAAGGGGAAGATAATTATTAAAAACGTTTGTTCCCCTTTGCATTTAAAAGATAAAGGACCCATCAATGCACAATAAGAAAAATAAAAGAAGAAAAATATAGTAGGGGAAACTATAAAAACACTTCAAAAGGAGGTCTAGGATATATCATATAGAAAAAACTAAAGGTGGACAAAGGAAAAGAACATGTAATAAGTAGAGAAGGGAGAGAAAAAACCAATAAATAAACTAAAAGAGAAAATGATAAAGGGAAAGATCTACCATAAAGGGAGGCTGCAAAAATATTGAAGTGCCTCTCTGTTACATGCAAAGTGTGTCAAACTATCTTGGGCCAAGCTAAAATATTTTTTAGAAGAAATAAAACCCTTATTTTTAAAGCTAACATCATAGAAGAAATGAAAAATATGTCATCTAATATTAGTATGGTAGAATATTTAGCCTTTCTTAGGTAGTGAGACCTACTGTAAGAGTCTCTAAAATAATATGAGTAGGATTATGAAAAAGCATAAATAGCCATAATCCTCTTTGACACAAGTATTCAAGCAATAGAATTTGATCGTAGAGTAGATATTAGGTATCAAAGTTAGTGCTTCTTATGTACAAATACTTTGAGATCTACCTTTGTTCTATGTAATGCTCAAGATTGAAAATTACATCCTCAAATGTTGCATTGTTGATTTAGGAGTAGCTCATATTTATGCACAAGGGTATGTGCAAAGAGACAAGTCTTACTTATACAAAGACAACCAAAAATCTAATACAAATGGATGGAATGAGGATCAATATTGTAGGCATCCTCAAATATCTAGTCATGACCAAAAGCCAATACCTAAAATTTATGGTAGTTCAAGAGGTGATAGTCATATACTTACTCCTATTCTTTAGGATGTTGTCCAAAAATAGACATGAAAGATGTCAAGGGATGGTTATCTAACGATGTATTATAAACACATAAAGGTTCCTAAGGATGGAAAAATTATTAGAATTGAGAATGAATACCCTGTAATTATTTTTTCCATAAACCAGAAGATAATGTCATAGTAAACTAGATTGAATTCCTTGAATACATTGAATATAATAGATATAAAAAAGATGACCCATTAGTACAAATTATAATTGATGTGCCATGGGATGATGGAGATATTAAATGGATATATGAAAAAATAGAATTGGAGAGCTACTTGGTAATAGATAATCCTCCCAGAATACCTACCTTGACAATTCATGGGCCTAAAAAGACATGGACAATGTACTTTGATGATGCCAGATCCAAGAATGAGACATGTTAAAATATAGTTTATTGATCCCCTGTTAGGAGGAAAACTAAGGGGATTATTTTATTGATAAAAATGTGTTACATATATAGGCAGAAGGCCTATATGATGAACATGACACTTGTCAATGAAACTGACAAGTGTCAAACTGAAGGCATAGTGCACTTTAACTCTAACATTCCCCCTTAAAGTGCACTATCCTAACTAAAGAAAAAACAAAGCAAGTCAACATTAGGTAACATTCCCCCTTAATGTTGACTTCTCTAAAACAACTTATCATCCTCTCTTATTTGGTCTAGGCTCATGCTCTTTGCGCTTGGCTCTCCAACTGTGAATAATGCTAGATTCACTGTGTATACATCTCGGTCTGTTGCCTCAGGGTCAACCACTTCCACGGGTCTGTTGCCACTGGGTCAGCCGTCTAAGTGCCTCGGGGTCATCATGGGTGCCTCAAGGTCAGCCACTTCTGGGTCTGTTGCCTCTGCAGGTCATCCTCAGAGGATGTTGCCTCTCGTAGGTCACTGACTAGATTCACCATAAATATCATATCTCTCTTTATGGTGAACTCAATATAGAAGGTGTCGGTCTCTGCCAAAAATGCACCTAATGAAAGAAAAAATGAGCCATATAAGAGTGTTGGTCTCTGTCGAAAATGCACTCAATACATTAAAATGAGCCATAGATCAAAATAGGAGGAGAGAAGAAGAAAAGAAGAGAATCTTCTGAATTTTCTTCGTCTGTAGTCTTCAGAAGTAGATCTGAAAAAGACCTCAGATAGAGTCTAGGGTGTCTTTGTCTGTAGTCCCTAGTATAAGTGTCCTTATGGTGACCATGTCATCCCACCAAAATGCATGGGTAACCAGTCGCTGCATTCACCAAGTGTATAGAAAAGGTCACTAGGTACAAGGATCACAAATAAAATTACCTTGGGAGTGTCGGGTACAACCGAGAGTGCACTCCAAGGTATAAAACTTTGAGGCTAAAAAAATTGAAGTGAAACAGCCTCAAAATTACAATTTGACACCACCATTGTGTCCGTCATGGAAAACCGTTTCCAACGACTATAAATACCCCTATATTCCATTATCAAAGGGGCCTTCATCATGTGGAAAAAAACATCATGCCTATCTAATACAGCAAAATAAACCTCAGGAATATCATATTCCTGGCATCGCACTCTAGCAGAAAAAAAGACAGACTCAATTTTCCCACGCAAGGGAATTACATGGGCCATTTAGGCCTTTCACTTCGATTCTTCATAAAAAAAAAAAAATAGGCCAATGAAGTTTTTCTCCTGCTCCAACTGCTTGAACAGCTCATCACGTCCGTATCAAAGGGAATACTGGATTCACTTAGCACTGCCAAGATATGCCAACTGTCACTTCCAGTTTTATGAAAGACAATTAAATATTTCTACATGAGCAAAAATTTTTAGGCTCAAAATTCTTGCAAGTGGCAGCTCAATCATAAAATTTGGGATTGCCGCTGCTCTCGAATAATATCATTAGCACCAATGAAATCTATCGAACATTGAATAACGGTCAAAACATCATCACATGCACAACTTTATAATAAAATCAACTACGGCAGCGGAGATCTACATTATTGCACACGTTTCACTTGGTCTCCATGCAGGCACCTCCTCTTGTTGTTGGTCAGATTGTGTTTATCCCCTGGCAGTCAGAGAGGTTCTCATCCACTCGGCACTTCTTTTGGTTGCAGTCTCAAAATCTGTACGGGTCAACACGTCACTTGTACGGCCAGCCGAGCTCCATAGGAACGTATCTTCACCATAGTCTGTAGAAAAATATGGATCACGAACAACAGCATCCGACAGGATTGTTAAGGCAGCAGCATCCGATGGGATTGTTGCAGTGGAGATCAGCATGCCCTGTGTGCAGCAGCATCCGATGGGATTGTCACAGTGGAGATCAGCATGCCCTGCATGCAGCAGCATCTGGCGTGATTGTCATTAAACTCAACTGTCACAGAAATACGAGCTATCGGAAAAGATTGCTGCAATGCAATCAAATCAATACAAGCTAGTGGATTCTTTTTCGCTGGAAAACAGTGCTGCAATCAAATCTTTGCAGCAAACAACAATGCCACCGCCGCATCGCTGCTTTTTGATCCTTCAAAATATGGATCCACGTCCACGCTGCTCGCTGGCCGCACCATATGGGCAGTATGAAAAAATAATCATGGCACCTCATCAAATTTTTGATTTTGTGGTCACAGCCTGTTTTACTAAAATTAAAAAAAATTGTCGGAGATCTGTGCTGCAATCAAATCGTCGCAGCATTCTACTCTAGACTCTGCTATTTACGGTGACAACGAGGCACCGTTGTTCTTCTCTTTCCCATCTGTTGACGAAGAAATGATGGCGGCTTTCGATGATCTTCGTCAGGCTTCCTGCTCATCTGAAGCAGTCATAGGAACTTCGTCAGGCGGTGATTGACGATGGAGCACTCTCATGGGGCTCTCCGCTGTGGCGGCACCGGAGGCCGGAGATCAGAGATGGAGGACATCGAAATAGCTCACCCTCATGACATTTTTCCAATAGGACTTTCAAAGCCTCCGTTCTAGAACCATCCATGCGGGTCCGCCCGCGTGGCCGTCCTCGGCCTCAAAAAAAAATCTGCATAATTCCTTCACCATAGGTTCACACTTCTCATATAGAACTCATGCTTTCTCACTTGCAGTTTAAATTACCCCCGTCCTCTGCTCTTCATTAACGATGGACCTTGCAACATCAGGAGCTTGTTTTGCCATGTCATACATCTGGCAAGTTCTCTGCTTCACTGTCAGGGGCAGAGTACCATCCACTTTGTAGATCGTCTCATCGACCTTCTTGTCAACGAATTCCAAAATCTCGAAAGGCTTCCCCTCGATTTTGTGATAGACAGGGCCGACCACAGTCTTGACGGTCTGCTCGACTGTCTCCACATTGGCCTTCAAAGGCCCCAAAACCCTAAATTCTCCTTGGCATACTCATACAAATTCGCCACCAGTGTCGTTGCCTTCAACACCGCCACTTCAAAAAAACCTAAATACTTCAATCTCACTTCCTGCGCCTGTTCTGTCTCGGCCATGGTGGATCAGAGGTTCGAATCACGGCCTTAAACTTGCAAATCAAATCTCGCAAATATGAAAGAGAAATCCACAAGTTTTCGTAGCATTTGAAAAAAAGGGATACCGTTCTCGACGCCGGAAATGGAATCTTTATCTCAAATTCGGCAAACACCTAGACAAACAAGCCTAGATTTTCCATGAAATCTGATAAAAAAAACAAAAAAATACAGGCCACTATTTGAACACACTCTATTGCCAAAATATTGTCCTGTCCATTTTTGGATCTGAGCATTCAAAGCCAGCGAAAAACACGAACTCCAATATTATAACAGCAAGTCCATCCAGCATCGGATTTGATTTGGCAGCCAAAAAATTTAAAAAATTTCTCAAACTTTAAAAATTTTACCATCTGGTTTCTGATCCATCAGATGATGGAGAGCATACTCCCTCGGTAAAAAATTTAAAAAACAAAATGGGGGGAGGGAGGATTTCCATGAGGGAAATCCCCCCTCAAGCTCACAAGCTCAGGAGACCGCCTGGAGCTCTGATACCAAATGTTAGGAGGAAAACTGAGGGGATTATTTTATTGATAAAAATGTGTTACATATATAGGCATAAGGCCTATATGATGAACATGACACTTGTCAATGAAACTGACAAGTGTCAAACTGAAGGCATAGTGCACTTTAACTCTAGCATTCCCCCTTAAAGTGCACTATCCTAACTAAAGAAAAAACAAAGCAAGTCAACATTAGGTAACATCCCCAAAGATCACAAGTCTATTACATGTATAAAATATTGATAAATTACATAAATATATGTCTATGTATTAATCCCTTTATACTAGTTTAAGAAAAGCATAAAATATGAGTATCTCTATTTATGTGGTTGCACTTGTGTTTCAAGAAGGAAACTAGCAATACATATTTGGTAAAGAGGACTATGATAGTGCAATGCTTTGGAAATATTATGTTGGGACACAACTAAAAGGTACAATATTTTCACAAAATATGTTACAATATATAGGCATCAAGCCTATGAGTGATATTTAACAAGTGTTGTAATATTCACTTCAAGTGTCATGCAAAAGACACATAATTCCAACTCAAAAAGGAAATAAGGCAAGTAGTAGAACTAAAGAAATGCAAAGTGTAAATTAAAATAATATTCTAACATTCTCCCTTAATGTGAACTATCCTAACTATAATAAAACTAAGTCAACATTAGATAACATTCCCCCTTAATGTTGACTTCTATTACATACATAGAGCAATTTGCTAAACTAGGAAAACTTGTCTTGCCCAAGTGACTTAGTGAATATGTCAGCCACTTGATATTGAGTTGGTACATAATCCATGTGTATAATTTCTTCTTGGACCATTTATATAATGAAGTTATGATGGATCTTAATGTGCTTTATTCTAGTATGGAAAACTGGATTCTTGGTCATCTTGATGGTACTTTGATTATCACAATATATATAAGTTGGACCAATATCCTAAAGTAATTACCTTAACAAAATTGCCTCCTTATTTGGCTCAACTGCTACTCTATATTCAGCCTCTACTAAATATAATGAAACTGTGTTCCACTTCTTGGTGCTCCATGAAATAGAGCCATGTTCCAACTAAAAGCAATAACCTAATGTGGATCTTCTAGTTTCAGGACAACTAGCTTAATCTGAATTTGTGTACCAAATCAAATAAAAATCATAACATGAAGTGTACATAAGGCCATGATGTGGGATGGTCTTGAGGAATCTCAAAATCCTCGTAGATGATATCCAATGGCTCTTCTTAGGATCTTGCATGAATTTGGAAACAAGGCCAACTAAATAGAAAATATCTAGTCCAGTTTAAGTTAAGTTGATCAAACTTCCAACTAGCTGCCTGTAAAGGATACCATAAACCCTTTCTTCATCATCACTATTAACCAATTTCAACCTGGTTTCCATGAGAGTGAGGGAGGTCTTACACTCATCCATGTAAAACCTCTTCAAAATAGACTGAATGTATTTAGCCTATGAGATAAAAATCTCACCAGGCTATTGGCATACCTCTATGCCTAAGCAATAGTGGAGGAGGCCTAAATCTATCAACTCAAAATTTTTACATAAGTCCTCCTTGAGCAATCTTATTCCTTATGTGTCATCACATGTAATGATAAGATCATATGCATACAATGTAACAAAAAAAATGTGGTTCTTCTAATGTTTCACATAGAGAGTAGATTCTACTATAGATCTAGTGAAACCAAGGTTGATGAAATAGGAGTCAATCTTTGCATACCAAGCTCGGGGTGCTTGCTTCAACCCATATAGATATTTATTCAATATGAGGAATTTATTTTCTTGAACTTTAACTTTATATCCTGGTGGTTGGTTCACATACACTTACTCCTTTAAGTTACCATTAAGAAATACACTTTTGACATCCATTTGATATATAGGCCAATTTTTTTGAGCTATCAAAGAAATAACTATGTAGATTGTAGTCATATTTGCCACATGAGGAAAATTGTCTTCATAATCAATTTATTCTTTTTGCTTATATCCTTGAGCTACTAGGCAAGCCTTGTAGTGATCTAGTGAGCCATCTACTTTATAATTTACCTTGTACAACCATTTTGTGCCAATGGTATATTTACCTTGGGGTAAATCAACTAACTCCCAAGTGTGATTCCTTTCAATGGAATCCAATTCTTGATCCATGGAAAGAACCCATTTAGGATCACCAAGGGCTTCTTTGACATTAGAAGGTTCGGGTTGGTTAAGTACTTTAGCCATGAGGGCATAATTCACTTGGTGTCTTAGGGTTGAAGGCCTTTTATGTGTATAAGTGGGAAAATGAGTTTGGGCTTCATCTATGGTGGCTTGAACCCACTTAGGTAAAGGATTGGATGATGTGGCTTGATGATTAGATGGATGAGTAGAAGGATATGGAGGACATGGATAATTTATGGGGAGTTCTTCATGTGGAGGAATTTCTTTATTTATGAGTGAAGAGGAAGGACTAGATGATATTGTATGTATCAAGGGAGCAATTGTTTCATTAGTTAACTCAAAAGTGGGGGTCGTAGGAGGATTTTATGGGGGTACTCATGAAAGGTAACATCCCTAGATAAAAATATCCTCTTTGAAATAGGCTCATATAACTTATAGGCATTGGCACGATCACTATAGCCAACAAAGATGTATTTTTATTCTCTTATCATCAAACTTCTTCTTTTTCTTATGAGGAATGTGAGCATAGGCATCACATCCAAAGACTTTGAAATGGCCCACATAGGGAATCCTTCCACTCCATGCTTATTCATGTGTTCTATCATGTAAGACCTTAGTGCATGACCTATTAGTCAAGTATGCAGCAATAAGAACAACTTCTCCCCAAAACGAGTTATGCAATGTATCAACAAGTAACATTGATTTTGTCATATTTATGATTGTTTGATTCACCCTCTCAGGTACTCCATTTTTTGGGGGGGTATAAGGAGTTGTGAACTACCTCCTCATCCCATGGTACTTAAAAAAATTGAAGAACTCTTTGGAGATATATTTTCCACCATTATCTTATCTTAAGGTGGATATTTGGTAACCACTTCTCTCTCAACAAGTTCCATGAATTCCTTGAACTTATCAAGGGATTGCCATTTGTATTTAATTAGTATATTCATACATTTCTATTGTAATCATCAATGAAAGTGATGTAGTATCTAGCCCCAATATAAGATTGAATAAACATGACCCACAAATGTTTTATGAACCAATTGTAATGGTCTATTGGCTCTCCAAGCCTTTTCTGACTCAAAAGGTTGTCTATGGTGTTTGGCTATAACACATGGCTCACAAAAGCATTTTGACTCCTTAAGATGAGGAAGTCCTTTTACCAAACCTTTCATTTCCATCATTTGAATATTATAAAAATTTAAATACCCCATTATTTTATGACACATGTACTCCAAAGAAAAAGTATTTTTTGTATACAAATATTTTTGAGTTACAGATTTGGTAAGGAGGTAGTAAAAACAATCCTTTTTTACTCCCATGGCTTTGACAGTGCCATTTGGTTCCTGAATGTAGCACTTGTATTTTTCAAAATAGATACTATAGCCCTTATCTGTAAGTTACACAATAGAAATAAGGCTCATTTTAAGACCAGATACATACAATACATCTATTGTAGAACATATTTCCCATCATGCAAAGCAAGTGGTGCCTCCCAAAATCCTTCAATGGGAAGGAAACTTTCATTACCAAAAGTAATGAATTGATTAGAAGTAGGTTAAACCTTGGTCAACCAATCTTATATTCCTATTATGTGCTTTGCTGCCCTAGAATCAATATACCAACAATATTTATCTTAAATATTAAATTGGTTTTTTGCATACAATGTGTTGAGATTATTATCTTTTGGACCCCTTTGATCTCTTTGTATTTGATAGCAATCAGTGACATTATGATTCTATTTTCCACAATAGTCACACCCTTGTTGGTTGTTGTTTTGATACCCTCTATTAGGATGAACCCCTTGAGGAGGTCTTGTTTTCCATATTGGCTACTGATTTTGCTACTAATTATGCTATTGTAGTTATTTTTGATGTGGTTGCTATTGGTACTACTAATGTGGCTACTACTGGTACCACTAACAAGGATACTGATGTTGTTGTTGATGTGGCTAATGTGGGTATATCTGATGTTGTATTTCTCTCTGATGTTGGTAATTTGGATCCTTATTGTGTCTAGGTTGTAAGGATGCCTTGCTGGAAAATTTTTCTAAGTATTTAATCTCTTTATCTTTGATTAGGGCTTGCTCATGTTTCTTAAGTAGAATTTCATTGTCCTTGAGTGTTGAACTCATTGTTTTACTACTTATATCTAACATGGTAGCATAGGAGTGAAATTTTGAAGGAATACCATGTAACATTATAGAAATCAACTCATTATCATCAAGAGTTTTTCTAGCAGCTAAGAAATCATTCCTAATAGACTTAACTTCCATAAGGTAATCGGTAAGTGAGCCTTTCATACAGAGATTGTACAATTTTTTTTTTATATACAAAATGTTGTCTTTACTAGGCCAATCAAAAAATATTGTTAGAGCATCCCATGCTTGTTTAGGTGTAGTTGTATCTCTTATAGTTTATCTACATTTAATTCTTGTAGCTAGCTTGATGAGACTTAAAGCTATATTAAAATTATTTTCAAATAGTGATTTTCTTGTAGGGTCTTTAGGTGCTATGAGTGGGTCTTCATTAGCTTTCCTATCTCTTAAAAAATCCCACATGCCATTTATAATTAAGATAGATTATATTTCATACTTCCAATTTACAAAAGAGTGAGCTCCTTCAAGATTTTCAGTGAGACCACTTAGTAGATTTGTAGTAGCCATGATTTATAAAAATATTGAAAGAAGATGGAGCTCAACAAAGGAGGAAATAAGAAACACAAATGTAAAATTAGAGCCCTAAAAAATATATAGGGTACACCACTTAAAATCTAGAGGAGGTTTCACCTAGTTTTCCACTCTGAATCATCAAGTGGTTCCAACATTGGGAGGTATAACTTGAACACAAGTACCCTTTTCCACCCAAATAGAGTAAGAAGTGAAACTTCTTATTACAATGCTTACTTGCTTACCTTTTGTGAATTTTTTACAATAGTGTACCAAAGTTTCATGTGCTTACTTGTTATGACAAGGTGCTTGGTTGCTTACTTGTTTTTAACAAAACTAGAAGAGGAGCTTTATGGTTTTTGATCCACTCAATGAGTGGAGATCATACTCCCTCAGCCCAAAAATCAAGACGAAACTTCCAAAACCTAATCTATATGAGAGCATTCAGTTTAAGAGACTACTGCATTGAAAACATATTTTTTCAAGAGAACCTGAAGTGTTGCTGAAAAAAAAATAGGCATTGCTGGTCCTCTCACTGATGAGATTCGTTGTTCCAAAAGTTGTTGGCAAGGACGATAATATTCCAGATTTGACTGGATTTTATTATAAGGTAAATATCTATATTATAACTCGCACTTTAGAATATGACTTTTGATGTTACAATTGGGACACAACTAAAAGGCACAATGTATTCATAAAATATGTTACAATATATAGGCATCAAACCTATGAGTGAGATTTAACACGTGCCATAATATCCACTCCAAGTGTCATGCAGAATACACATAACTCCAAATCAAACTAGAAATAATATAAGTGGTAGAAAATATCAAGAAGGATGTTAAATTTTGAAATATTTGTATTCATATAAAAAAATTGAAAAGATCGAAAAAATGAAAATGAAGAAATAAAAGAGTTTAAGTAAAATGATATAGGTTTCTAGCTATAGCATCTAAATTAATATGAGAAGTGTATCTATTTGTAAACTCTCAAGACATAAATAAAAGAGTTTTAATTTTTCAAGGGTGGGGGACCCATTTATAACCCCTTAATATCCAGTCAAAAAAATAATATATGGAAACTTTAAATTAATAGTAAATCAAGTCAATTCCCAATGTTCTACCAAGATCAAGCACCTAAAGTTCTAAAAAATTAAGTCTAGGATATACTTGGTATATTTGAATCCTATGAAATCAAGGCAATACCTACGGAACTAAATGTAAAAGTAGATGGGTTGGTAAGTATCATAGTATGCTTTAACCTATAATTGATATGTGGGATTAAGTAAAAGGACTAGAGGTTGTATTCTAGTAGTTATGGATAACTTTAATCATTGGTAAGTATTTAATAATGACAATAAGGTAATAGAGTTGTTAATCAAAGTGGACCAATATTCCAGAGAGAAGAACAAATATATGAATGATGTCAAATATGTAATAATATAGTTAAAATCAAATTATTTACCTAAAGAGCTAATTACACTAGAAAGTATATTTAGACTTGATGATAGCTCAAAGAAAAGTTGTCTTAAAATAAAATATTTTGCATATTACTCTATTCATGTATTAAAATGAAATATATTATTGCTTGGGAATAATTGTACTTAGAAATAATAGAATATTTTTAAATAACTTTATGGTAATTACGATGATATAATCATCAGGTCACGAGGATCTAAAAATCTAACCATGATGTAATAGAGCACATCATCAAATTAGAACCATATGCCAAACCTTTTTGCTAAAAATAGAATTATTAATCCTAAATTAGAAACCATAATGAAGAAAATGTTGTTAAAACTCCCATAGGACCATATCTTATTCTTTATCAAATTTTTGATATGGTCACCAACCTTATCTCAATATGTAAGAAGAATGGGGATGTCAAGTTATGCCTCAATTTCTAGGACTTGAATAGAGCATCCATAGAAGATAATTACCTATTGTCCACAATAAATCAAATATAGTATAAGGTGGATAGTTTGTAGATGTTATCACTTCTTTATGATTTCTTTGGATACAATTATATTTTGGTCAAGGATGAAGACCAATACAAGATTACTTTCATAACCAAATGGGGTACTTTTTCTTATAAACAAATGCCTTTTAATCTATCAAACACCAAGAGAACCTTCCAAAGGGATATAGAAATAGCATTCTCAAGGCTCATGGGAAAAATCATTTTGATATACCTTAAAAATTTTATGGTCTTTTCCAAAGATAGAAGCAAATACATCAAGCCTATAGATTCAAATTTGCAAGATGCATGGATTTTTTTATCTCTATAAACCTTAAGATATCTATCTTCATGTTTCGAAAAAGAAAATTATTAGGTCACATAGTACCTAAAGTGGACCTTTCCATATATTGATAGTATAAAAACTATTAAAGACCTATCATTTCCATCATTAGTCAAAGGGATCATGTCATTTTTATGGTGTATTTAATTTATAGCTAGATTCATTAACAACTTTGAAAAAATGGTCATACCTATAACTAATATGCTTAAAAACTATGTCTTCTTATATTTCTCTAAATAAGAAAATAAATTATTCTAATAAATGATCTATACCATCACAAAATATTCAATCTTGAACAACCCCAACTCCTCGAGGTAATTTAGGTTGTATGTATTTAGAATAGAAGAAAGTAGTGTAGCCATATTGAATCCAAAAAATGACTAATATGAAGAACACCCCATATCTTTCATGATTCACACCATTCATAACTATGAAGAGAGGTATACCCTAATAGAAACATAGATGTTTTCCATCATGAATAAACTAAATAAGTTAAAATACTACCTCTTGTAGATAAATACAATTATGGTACATCCTAATGTTAAGTCTACCATATTACACTGTGAATTAGAAAATAAGAGATCAATATGGATAAATAAAACATAGGAGTTCAACATTGATATCAAGCCTAATAAACTAATCAAGGACAATATTTTATGCAAAAAATTAACAAAGACAATGTATAGAGCATATCACTCTAATTATTTTTCTTCTATTTCTACTTCTCTATCTCTTCTTGCTCCTTCTTATTATCCTCTTATTCCAAATCTTTCTATTTTTTAATTCTTCTATTGTACTTATCCCATCCTCCACTAGGGCAATCCTCATATATCATAGATGCTACTTACCCCACCAAGAGGTATTCTACCTTTTACCTTTGCTATCATAGTAGGGACCATCCCTATCTCATTTCCATCCCATCTTGTTTGAGTCCTTCCATCACACCCTATCATTTCATAAATTGTCATACCTCTTTGAACTACTCTAGTTATATTGGTGTTGTAACCTATTTCCACTTCACTTCCCACCATCATCATTAAATTCACACCTATTTTCATTGTTGGAATATATTACATTTTTTAGTTCCTTACTAATGTACCATTGTGGGTGCATATTTAGATTAGGAGTATATTAGGAGTTAAGTATTTTATTGAATTAATGTAATAAATGCACAAGTGTAAGAATATGCAATGATCGTAAATGTGCATGAAGTCCACATGTACATGATTCTTAAAATAGAATAGTGAGGTGTCTTGAAGGTAAAGAGTTGCATCTCATTATCTATAAGCCTTCATAGAGTATAAGTGTGAGAGGATTTTGGAGTGCATAGGTTTAGTAGTAGATACAATGTAGATACTTTTTGTAAGAATGGAGAGGTTGTAACCTCCATTGGAGAGCATTGCATATTTTTGTGAGCTTTCATATATGAGCATTTATTAAGCATTGTATCAAGTTTTCTATCATATGTTTCATGCTTATTAGTTAGCCATTATAATAGTTATAGCATTGCATACTTATTTTCATAGTTGTGGTTGCATTTACTTTAAGTTTACAGCTTCAAAAGTTAAATGTGGTATTAGAGCACATGGTAGATCAATAGGAAATAGAGAGAGTCACAAGAGTGATTGAGAGGAGATTGTAAATCTTATTTTTAGATTTTTAAAATTTGCTATTGGCTAGAGTTTTTTCATGGAGTTGCATAAAATCTTGTGAAGACTAGAACACAACATTGAATCCACTATATTGGCAATACAACTAGTAAATATTGTTTTTATAGATTTACAAAAATATATATTTATAATATTTTTGTTGCAAAAATTAACTCCTAGAAGTTAAGAAAATTTCTACAAAAAATAGAAAATGAGTTCACCTTCATTGCCTAAAATTCTATGTACTTTACTCATGCATTGATTAGTTCTTTGTTGCAAAAAAATAGAGATTGAAGATTTGGAGGCCTAAGGAGAAATTTCCATTTAAAATATTTGTATATTGAAAACTCCAAGTTGGATATTGAAAAGATATCTAGTGGTCAAGGAAGCCACATTGAATACTGTAAATATAGGAAGAGGTCCTAGAAGAAGACCCCATTGAAGGAAGAAGAGACTCAAGGAGAAGAGTCCTAGTGAATATTGGAGGTTTATGATATCCATTAAATATTGAAAAATTCACATTGAAGAAGAGGTCTATATAAGGACCTAATGAAGAACTTCCATATTTAGAAGATTGAGCATTGATAAGGACTAACAAGTTCTATTGCAATATTTTAGTAGCTGTGGAACTAGAAAATCTAGGAAGGATATCTCATTGCAAAACTTCCATAGCTAAAGATTGAAGAGATTAAGAAACATCTCATTGAAGTTTTAAAAGTTTCAATATTGAAGACCTTGGAGAGGTCTCAATGAGAAACAAGGATAAGTCTTGGTGAGCCTCATTGAAAGAGTTCCTATAAGAACTCATTAGATAAATTTACTACCAAGGAGAAGATCTTGATAGTAAAGAGTTGGAAAAATTATCAACATACGAAAACAAGCCCAAGAGAGAAATGATTGGCAATACATTTATCAAAATTTTAAGTAGTTTGGATAAGAACTCAAGTAAATAAAAATATTGAGAAGAATGCCATTAGATAGCCCAAGAATAAAGTGAGAATTTGACAAGAGAAAGAAGATAGAGAAACCACAAGATCTGAGAGATTTTAGGATCATCATTGAAGGGTTCTTGGGGAATATCTCAGCTGTGATTTGTAGGAGTGTCCTACCAAATTTTGAGATATAAGGATAGTGTTTTAGTGAGTTTTAGATTTAAGGATAAAAAAATATAGCAATTTGGGTAACATTAGTAGCTTCTACAATGCAGAATTTATAGGTGTATCCTGAAGGAACATTGAAGACACCAAATCATAGTTTTAAGTAGTAGATTAGTGAAGTGTTAAAGCTGCAAAAAGTTGAGCCGAAGATCTATTTTTGGATATCCTAGAAGAGCTACAATATCATATACAAAATGCAGCAATTTAGATGACTTAAATCACCATCACCATCATCATCTATGAAGATATAAAGGTATGCAACAAAAGGTGCAAAAGTTTTTTAGTTGAACTTTTATATTTGGATTCTTATTAAGGTTTTAAGCACCAGTTTCAAGGATTAAAGGTTGTATAAATAGTGTTTATTTAAGTATTCAAGGTAGTGTAGTAGTTATCATCTACAAGTATCAAAACATGCATAGAAAAATAAAAGTTAGGTACATCTTGAGAGAAAGAAACATATCAACATTCTATTGCTTATTATAAGTAAATTAAGACTCTATAGGTTTTGCATTTTCTATAGTGCAAAACATAATATTAAAATCTTGTATTCATTAGTGTAAATATAGCCAAGAAAAGGAAAATATTTCCAAAGGTTTGGAGGTATTATTGAACCCTGTATTACCTTGCTCATCTTAGATTGAAAAAGAAAGTTAAAGCCTACATTTTAATAATTCAAGAGGCTCAATTTAAGAGCATAGGGGGACAAATTTTTATAACATCATAGTATACATTTGCATAAGTATTTCATTAGTGCTATACAAGAGAGCTCTAAAAAGTAAAGTATCTCCAAGGAAAGGAAGATAGGTTTAATAATACTAGAAGGAAAAATGAAACTCTCAAAACAATGGTGAAAATAAGATTGGTAAAAACACCATTGTAATCATCTACCTATATCAGAAGAAGACAACAACGAGAGTGTCTTAAGGGCACATTACATTGATTGTTGTCTTGCATATAAGAAACCACCATTAGCGAGAGAAAAAGTACAATTAGAGTTCTTGAAAGAGGAGTTGTCCAAGGAGTTCAATATCCACCATCTCAAGGTACTGAAAGCACCATAGCCAGGTGCAAAAAGTGATGTAAGGGTAGCATCTTAGTGGGAGTTAGGTGCCACATCAAAAATCAACAACAATACAAGGACAATAAGGTGAACATAATGTAAGAAGGAGTATACCTTGTTACAGTTGATAAACAAGGTAATATATCATAGTAAGTTGCCAAGAACACAACACAAATAAAGGTTTAATCATTACCTAAGTAGAAAATAAATCCATTATGAATTATGCCATCCACATTAAAGGAATCATCCAAGTTGGAGGAGAAAGGCATGTCAAAGTTCATTGTCACAGAAGAGCAAAAAAACCTAGAAATTTGGTCAAAGGCAAGTATTGAAACTTTAAGCCTTTTTTGATACGTTGATTGCAAATGACATGCAAAATGATATTGAACATTTATCATGACCTTGAAAGGATGAGAGTGCCACTTGGCACAAGTAACATAATCATCTCATAATACCCATGACTAAGAATAAGGACGTCCATTTGAAGTAACACTCGAAGGAAGCTAGTGATGTACAAATTAACTTCAAGGGGAGAAAACTATTGCACATAATACCAATGCCACTTATATTAACATGTCGTAATATTGTAACACTTAATATTCACATTCAAATAAAGGTCGGTGCCATTTTTCTTGATCCCTACTCAGCTAGTAACACCCAGTGGGAAGGAACGTTCATTGCCTTAGAGAATCATGATATTTTTCATACATTACCTAGTAGAAAACCATATTAAAAGGTATTTAGAAGAGAATGTAACTGAGAAATAATGAAAGCAAGAACACATAGCAAATTCAAGCAACATTAAAAGATCCAAGGCATTCATAAAGAAGTGCACAACAAAACTTATAAATGAAGAACATCATTGACAGGAGATAGTAGTAACATTAAATAATGTGAGACCGTCATAAGGAAGATCATAGGTCGTCCTATAAATAACATGAGGCCATCGTAAAAAATATTTTTGGTTAGCATACTATTGTTTGAGAAGAGCACAAGTTGATCACAGGTTTCGTTGAGTGCATAACACAGTGAATAATGCATATTAGAAAGATAATATTAAAGTCTTATTACTTTTGTATATATATTTGAGGAGTAATAAGGATATACATATTAAAATTGATATTAATTAATATTTCATAATCTAAGGATATTTAGTAAGAGTTATAAGGTAATAAAAGTTACCCTAGAAAGCACATTGGTTACTTTGAAAAGGAAGAGGAAAATAGAAGCATTAAAATGTTTATTATTATTGCTTCCAATATTTGAAAACCTTAATCCCAAGGAGTTATAAGGATAGTAAAACTGATTTAAAAATATATAATTCTTCTGAAAACATCTAACTTGGGAGATATAAGGAATTCTACATCAAACTTATATCTTAGAATTTTAGAAACCTATCATTGCAGAGATGCTTAGTTGAATATTATTGGCTACATCAAATACTAGTTGAAGAAGAAAACTCACTAGTATCATACTTAAAGGAAAGATATACAGACAATCCAACTAAGGACATTAAAGGTTTACTCTTTGAAATTCAATTTTTACATATATAATATTTCTACAAGACGAGATAAATTGTTATAGTAAGTGATATAAATTAAACATTACTTTATCACATAACTAAGGAGACAAAAATATTTCAACTTAACACAAAACTATAAATATGAGCTTACTTTCAAGTTCTTTGTTTATTCCATTATTTTGTAAGTCATAAGGATATTTTTACAAAATTTAAAAAATTAGAAAAGTTGTTTTCAAGATTGAATTTACCAAATTGAAGAAGAATATTTAATCATCTTACTAGGAATTTATACGCTAGACTACTAAGGATGAAGATCTTAAAAACTAGAAATATATTTGGGTTTGATCATACTACTCTATTAGAGAATATGGATAGATTGAAAAAAGGGACATATCATCACTATAAGAGGACTCAATATCAAAATACATCAAATATACCCTATCAAATATGTAAAATCATCACAAACTCAAACAATATTACAATTCAAGATGAAAAGAACATCTGGCATATTTATTTGAATGCAAGTCATATGACAGGATACTTGCAATGGTTTGATTGCCTTGAAATCACTAACAAGTAGATACTAAAAATTGTAGATATAAAATTCTATCATATACATGGATATGGATGTGTAGCTCCTAGTAAATTATTTCTAAACTTTGTGCTACATAATATCATGTATATTCCTAGATTATCATATAATCTCATCTCAGTAGTAAAGCTAGTAGATAACAAAAGGATCATTGATTTTAGATATTCAAATGGAGTCAATATGTATCTCATAATAAACCAAGGTGATATTGAAGCTACTATATCAATACACAGAAACATATATGCTCTAGATTCAGTTGGACCACCTCAAGATATTGTTGTATTTTAAAATAATACTAATACATATCCTGAGAAACATAGTGCAGAATATGAAGAACCAACATATTACAATAACAAATAGAGAAATAGAAGATTCAAAACTAAGAGAATTAGAGGAAAAAAAGTACACTCAATTTGACCATAAACAAATCAAATAATAAGAATCTCATCAAGATGAATATTACTCAAAAGACAAAGATATATATTGAAGACTAAAGTCTTCAAAAACCAAACAATGTAATATATTGGGGTGTTGAAATATATTACATTATTTGATTCCTAACTAATGTACCATCGTGGTTACATATTTAGATTAGTAGTATATTAGGATTTAAGTATTTTATTAAAGTAATGTAATAAATGCACAAGTGTAAGAGTGTGCAATGGTTGTAAATATGCATGAAGTCCACATGTACATGAGTCTTAGAATAGAATAGTGAGGTGTCTTAAGGTAAAGAGTTGCATCTCATTATAAATAGGCCTTCATAGAGTAGAAGTGTTAGAAGATTTTGGAGTGCATAGGTTGAGTAGTAGTAGATACAATGGAGATCCTTTTAGTAAGAATGAAGAGGTTTTAACCTCCATTGGATGCCATTGCATTTTTTTCATGAGCTTTCATATATGAGGATTTCTTGAGCATTGTATCAAGTTTACTGTCATATTTTCATACTTATTAGTTAGCCATTATCATAGTTATAACATTGCATGATTATTTCCATAATTGTGGTTGCATTCCATTTAAGTTTAAATATTCAAAAGATAATAGTCATGTCCACTAGTTTTATTCTCCCTCCATCCTACACAAGGAAACATCTCTTGTAAGTGATGATACTCATAGTCCTTATAAAAGGAACCGAGTTTGTAATAACTTCCCTTGTTATGAATGTAACACAAATATTTGGGTCAACCTATACTTTTAATATTGGATATTCTAACACTTTCAAGGTGATATATGTACTTTTTATTGAGGAAAAGGAATGGAAAAATAAGTACAAAAGATAATGTATAAAGACTCATAAGGCCTCCATGATATTTCATTCATAATATTTTGTAAAGAGGGATAAGATATTTTTTTTTATGGCTAAAATATTGATCCCTTCAATATAACATTAGCCCTTGCTAATGTTTTGCTATATTATCATAATTAGACCTAGATAAAGTAGATCCACACCAAATATCTTATTTGGAGAACTAGCTCATACTAGGCATCGCCATGAAGTATAGTTAACTAGTAGTTGAGTATGAGATAGTTCAAATCCAAAATAGAATGTTACAGGTAGAACTAGCAAAGGTTAATACAAAGAGGGATCAACACTGGCAGGATAATAAAGGGATCAAGAAAGAGATTGTAGAAAAGGATTATTTGAATAAACAAGGAAGACCTTAAAGACCAACCTTTTGAGTTTGAATAACTCATACAAGAGTTGTTTGAAGAGCATAACATACTACTAGAAGACATAGAAAAGAATGAAATAAATTTTGTATATAAAATCTAGATGGATAAGGATATATGAGACTAGATCAAGTGGGAGGTGTAGAATACCTTCAAATATTTTAGAATAACATCCTCTATAGGAGAAATCTTACAAATTGTAGAAAACATCATGAAATGAGTAGACGAGTGAATTTCTATAAAATATAAGCATTAGGGAGTTCTAAAAACCCTTGCATCAATGACCCTAAAATAGACATACAATTATGGGATAGATAAAAAGGATATGGTAAATAAGCTCAAGAATATCCTAGATGCCTAGAGGAACTTACAAGAATGTAAAGATAATTTAACATCTCTTAATGCCTAGGTCCAAGAAACAAAAAAAAAAATCAAGGGTTAATTGTTGCTAGATTGCCTAACATCTTCGATGAAAGGAAATTTATCCTAGATGATAATGTCATCCATGAAATTATCAAAGAAGAGAAATATCAAGTCAATAACAAAAATTCCTCTATAGTATATGAGAAGTTGGAGCGTATCCACACCAAACTAAAAGAAATAGTTTTCAAAGAGAGAGTTGTTAGAGAAACCATTTGAAGACCTAGTAGGGGAGGCTAAAGACCTTGATATAGTATAATTGCTCGATGATAATGAATGACAAAAGTTATTGAACCTATTTCCATCAATGACTAGCTATGGGAGCCAAAGCACCATGGAGAGACATTCTATCAATTTTGCACCAAGGATCAATTATTTTAGACTCTATGCCTAAGAACAGAGACAAGATCTAGGATTACATGCCAATTGAGTTTAATTTCCTATGGATTCATATTAAATGTAGTACCTAGGTACTGATTTTATAATATTTATATATTTTAGAGCAAGGAACAACAAAAAAAGCACTAGACAAAAAAGAACTTAAAAAAAAATCAAATTCTCCTTTTTAGGATTCTCCTTTTTTGGAATAAAATCTAAAAAAGTGGAGTCAAAAGCCTCAAAAACCTATCCACTCAACCTAACTTCCTCCATTATTCTAAGAAGATCCTCCTCAACCAAATTATAGAAAACTAGGAAAAACTCCACAGACCATCCACTAGACCTTGGAGTTATATCCTTTTTGAAAGAAGTTAGGACAACTTTCAGTTCTTCCTTTGTGACCTCCTTCATAAGTAATTGATTGTCCTCCTTTATCACAAAATTATGGAATAAAGTAGTTAACTTTAAAATTTATCCAATATTGACTCTATCAAGTTCTTTATAGATATATTTAAAATATTTTACTCCCAAATCTGCTAATTCAGAAAAACTCCTAACAAGGACCCCTTATTGATTTTGCATCTCCTAGATAGTGTTATCCTTATTCTTGTGATTAGTAAAATTATGAAAAACATAGTATTTTCATTCCATTTTTAAAAAATATAGCTCTATTTTTCATTCTCCATTTAGATTCCCTCCACTCCAAGAATTTTTTCTTTTTAATTTCTAGTTCAACCAGCCTTTTTTTCTCCTCCTCTTTAAACAAACCAACCTCATTCTTTTTATGAAGTTCTAAAATTTTCTTCTCCATTAATATTAGTAATTAGAGTTATAGACTGTGTTGATTGTAAGTTTAGATCCATTCCACTTAAGGCCTCTAAATTAAGAATTTTATCAATAAAACCAAGTTTAGATCTTGCTCAAGTTTTTCTTCCCTGTAATGCAATGCTTGCTCATTCATTAGACCCATCAATTGACTATATTGTTATGAGACACTTGAGAGTGAGTAATCAATAGGAAAAATAACTTGATCTAAATATTTTAACATAGACTCTCCTCTATCCCCTAAATGTTGATAATTTGTCATATTATTTTGATCACTCAAAAAACCCAATTTTTCACAAATTTATAGAAAAACTTGTGAAGACTAAGACTCATCATAGATTTATTTCCACTACATTAAAGTATATCTCGTGATTTTTATTGACTTATAGATATATAGATATTTGCATGGATTTACTTACTATTGTCTAAGTTTTTTAATCCAAAAAATTAGTTCACAGAAGTTGAAAAGCTTCATAAAACAGATAGAGAAGAATTTCATCTTTTATTGCATCAAAGTCTATGTTCTTTCCTTGTGTAGGTATTAGTTATTTGTTTCCAGAAAAGTAGACATTGAATATTAAGAAAAACTAAGAAGAAAATCTTCATAGAAGCATAAATATTGAAGATCTCAGATTAAATATTGAGAAGAGAGAATGAGGTCAATGATCTCCATTGAAAATTGAATATTGAGGAGACTTAAAAAGAAGGTTCACGTAGAATATTGAAGACTACAAATTTCAAATTGAAGAAAGTAGAAAGCAACTCTAGAAGGAGGAGACCCAAGAGAACGGTACCATTTAAGAACTTCTATATTTGGAAGATAATGGAGGACTAGGAAAAGTCCTATTGAAGATTTGAAAATCTGCAAAATTTTAAGATCCAAGAGAAGAGGTCTCAAGCAAACTTTGAAGGAGAAATAAGAAGTAGGCTTGAAAAAACCCTATTGAAAAGTTGAAGAAGTTGGCATGGGAGGATATTTTAATAAGATCAAGAAATAAGAGAAAATCAAGAATAATCTCTTGATAAAGAAGAATTTAGGATAATTGTTGACATACAATAACAAGCCTAAAAGGAAAAAGTATTTGGTAAAATGTTTGTAAAATTTTGGAAAGAATTCTAGAAGACCTCAAGACATTCAAATTCTTGAGAAGGAGGCCATCAAATAGGCCAAGTTGAAGTCAAAATTTGACAAGGAAATTGTAGGAAAAAAGAACTACAAGAGGCCTATAGATTAAAGAGATTTGAATATTACCATTAAATGTTAAAAGGTTAATTTGTGGAAGATAAGATTGTTGATTTTATAGCAGAATTTAAATAGTCATAGACCAGTAAATTGAAGGTGACATATAGCTATGAATTGGAGGAGTTTCCTAGCATATTAAAGAGAGTTAAGGAAAACAAAATGACTGATGAATTGACTACATTAAAATTTCAAAAATTATAGAGATTTAGGATAAAAAGAGGGTAGCATTTTTGGCAACACTAATATCTACAAATTTTGGAATCCTTGAAAATAGAGTTGAATGAGAAATAGGCAATAATCTAAGCTAGAAAATTGAAAAAATATGGTAGCATTGGGAGCTACAATATTGATATATTCAAGGCAGTAAATAGGTGAATCAAATCACTTAGAATACTAGCTACAAAAAGGAGGTGAATAGGTATGCAATTTTGGTGCTATAAAATTTCATTATTTGAACATTCACATTAGTCAATAATAATGTTTTTAGAGCATCATTAAAGGTTGCATAAAGTATTTTAAATTTAATATTTTAAAGTCAAGAAAGAAGGTAGTAGTATCATATTGAAACTTGGTAAATACATCAATACAAGATAGATTTAAAAGTTTCTTGAAAGGAGAAATAAGAAGAAGTATATAGTGCTTAATTGCATGTTATTTTTGAGAGATATCAAAGTGTAATATTATTAAACAACTGGAGAATGTATAGTGCACAAGAATAAGGTCGAGTTAGAGTGTCCAAAGATACCAAAAATTATAGGTAAAAGCTATAGAAAGTCTTGGTGAAGAGGATCCACCATATTAAAACAAATAAGAGCCATTTGATAAAGTCAATAAGGCAAGCTAAAAAATGAGACTAAAAAGGTCTCAAAATTTTTGTCAATAATTAAAGAAAAAGGAATCAATGGATTCCTCAAATGCATCTTTAATTATGAAGGAGTGGGTGGATTCCTTTACAAATATTTTAATATTATCATGATGACTTAGAGAAAGGGATTTAACTATTCCTTAATTGCATCATGTATGTGTGTAGGAACAATAGCATTCCTTGAATTGTATATTGATAAAAATGGAACTATTGAGATTCTTATACACTTGTAATACTTGAAATATTGAAATTATGAATAAGATGAATCACATATTTTGAAGGCTAGGTTTATTCCCCTGAGGGTTCCCAGGATAAATCCCTATGTCACCTTATTTTGTTGTTTGCTCTACAATGTCTTATCGGTGTTGCATTTATTTTCAAAATGAAAATGATATATGTTAATGAGATGTTAGATGCTTAATGTAATGTTTATTTTCATGCACTATAATTGAGTATAACCAAGACATGATAAAATGTATGCTAAATTTTTAGAAGGTAAATGATGTATGGATGGTAGAAATACACGCTCAAATTCTAATATATTTATAATTTAATGTAATGCATTGAGTAATTTATTCTTGGAATATGATAGGTAATGATGAATGATATACTTAGGTAGAGTTGGTCAAATACTAAAGAATATATGCTTACTTAAATGTGTTAATGAATCATTGTGATTTGTTTAACTTTTTATAATGTTGTGGGATAACTGGATTTATGTTGATCTAAACATTATTCACTTATTCTTGAATAGAATACTTCAAACCTAAGGATATGATGTAAATAATTTTACCATAAAAAAGCCTCATGGAGTTAAAATCACCTCAAAAACACTCAATATAGTTTAATATAGATCACTATGTGGAATGAAACTCTCAATATGGAAAAATGATCTTGATCTACAAACCAAGAAAGACCCTACACTAAGTAATGTCCATTTGTAAACAATAATAGGGTTATCTAAATAAAGAGTGTCCCAATATGCTCTAAGATGTTTTAAGATAGATAATCATGTTTAAGAGGACATTCCATGGATTCTTATCACGTTAGAGATATTTTTGTCTTATAACTCCCTTCTATATGGAGTGGATCGGATATAAGATCTATGAATAACCATTGGTGTGGTTATTTCATCTATGATGGTTTACCATTAGTGTGGTTCTCCATATTCAAGGCATTCACCTAGTCTTTGTGGACCATTTGGTAATTTCTCCTTTTGTGGAGATGAAACCTAATGCTTGGATAGTGGACTCGTACCAAGTGGGGTATGAGGGTATCGTAGAAGTTGATCACTTCTACTTAAAGAGACTCTAATAAAGTCTCTATAGCTCTTGAAGCTATTTTCCTTGAAAGTTACAATCTAAATGGAATTTGTCTATCCTAGGACATGATTAGGTCTTTTTCCATATGAAGATGAATATTTATATATTAAAAAAAATTATTTGGTTAAGTAGTGACAACTAGGGTTGCTACAATTAATATCCCACCAATAGACAACCATCTATTACACTGATGGTTAATCCTAAATTCAATATTTTCTAAAATCCATCCCCAATATCTCTTCCTATAATTATTTGGATTCAATAAAAAGCCCATATACTTAAAGCATTTCTAGAAATATAAGAGATTAAAATGAAAAAATTGATTAGATCATATTTAGTCTCCTGCTCGAGGCCATTAAATAAAATAGAGGGTTTTTGAAGAATTTATCTCCATGTTGGTAGTAATATTGTAAGTTTTCAAGATTTCCTTCAACTTTCTAGCTTCTCTTAAACTGCCATTTGTGAACAATAATACATCATCAAAAAATAAAAAATGAGATTAATAAAGGACCCCCACTTTGATCTTGAACAAGTATCCTACCCTCTTTGCATCCAAAATAACTCAACTCAATCCTTTAACAACTGAAAGAAAAAGTAAAGAAGATAAAGGACATCCCTATCTCAGTCCTCTCAAGGGTATAAATAATTTGGAAGTTGATCCATTGATAAGAACAAAAAAATATATAGAAGAAATACATCCCATAATCCACTTCACTACCAAATAGCTAAAACCCACATGTAAAAGCATCAATATGAGATACAACCAACTAGTTCTATCACAAGCTTTAGATAGATCTAGTTTAAGAATAATTACAAGAAATTTTTTTATTTTAATAGAGTGAAGGTCCTCTTGTGTAGCTTCTATGGCTTCACAAAAATTTCTACCTACTAAAAACCCAAACTGCTATTGGGAAATAACTTCAGAAAAAATCATCTTCAATGTAATAGCTAGAATATTTGCAATAATTTAATAGATATAGTTACACAATTAAATAGGTCTAAAATCATCAAACATTTCAGGATTATCTTTTTTTAGAATCAAATCTAAAAAAATGGAGTCAAAATCCTCCAAAACCTGACCACTCAACCTAACTTCATTATTATAAGAAGATCATCCTCAACCAAATTATAGAAAACAAGAAAAAACTCCACAGACCATCCACTAGACCTTGGAGTTTTATCCTTTTTGAAAGAAGTTAGGACAAATTTCAGTTCATCCTTTGTGACCTCCTTCATAAGTAATTTATTGTCCCCATTTATCACAAAACTATGGAATAAAGTATTTAACTTTAAAATTTCTCCAATATTGACTCTATCAAGTTCTTTATAGATATATTTAAAATATTTTAATCCCAAATATGCTAATTCAGAAAAACTCCTAACAGGGACCCCTTATTCATTTTGCATCTCCTAGATAGTGTTAACCTTATTCTTGTGATTAGTAAAATTATGAAAAACATAGTATTTTCATTCCATTTTTAAAAAATATAGCTCTATTTTTCATTCTCCATTTAGATTCCCTCCACTCCAAGAATTTGTTCTTTTTAATTTCTATTTTAACCAGTATTTTTTTCTCCTCCTCTTTAAATAAACCAACCTCATTCTTTTTATGAAGTTCTAAAATTTTCTTCTCCATTAATATTAGTAATTAGAGTTGTAGACTGTGTTCATTGTAAGTTTAGATCCATTCCAGTTAAGGCCACTAAATCAAGAATTTTATCAATAAAACCAAAATAAAAAAAATTAAACTTTGTTAGACAAAGTGAGTTTGGATTGTTTGGAACCTGCTCAAGTTTTTCTTCCCTGCAATGAAATGCTTGCTCATTCATTAGACCCATCAATTGACTATATTGTTATGAGACACTTGAGAGTGAGCAATCAATAGGACAACTAACTTGATCTAAATATTTTAACATAGACTCTCCTCTATCCACTAAATGTTGATAACTTGTCGTATTATTTTGATCACTCAAAAAACCCAAGGACCCCTAATTATCAACTTCTAAATCTTGTTCAAAAATAGGACCCATTTTCCTTGGAGTTGAAAAGATGTGTTGCCCCTGAAATGGGTCCTTTGAGAAGTTCAAATATTCCTATTCATTCTCCATCAAAAACAACAAACCAAATTTTAAATTATACTACCATTTTAAAAATAATAAATAAAAAATTATTTTACTTCACTACCCCAGCACTGCTATACTAGCTTTTGCTACCCTATAACTATTGTGAGACTTTTAAATATTTTTACTTTTCTACCCTAGAACTACAACACTCACCTTCATTGCCCTAGAACTACTGTGGAACTATTAAAATATTTTTACTTCATTGCCCTAAAATTGCTACATTTACCTTCATTTCCCTAGCACTGCTACGACACTATTATTATTTTTTACTTCACTACCCTAGCATTGTTGCACTCACCTTCATTACCCTAGCACTACTACAACACTATTAAAATATTTTTACTTTGCTACCCTAGCATTGCTACACTCACCTTCACTACCATATCACTATTGCGACACTATTAAAATATTTTTACTTTGCTACCCTAGCACTATTGCACTTGCCTTCATTGCTCTAGCACTATTGTGGTACTATAAAAATGTTTTTACTTCACTATCCTAGAACTAATGAACTCATCTTTGCTACCCTAGCACTATTGTGGCACTGTTAAAATATTTTTACTTTGTTGCCGTAGTGTTGTTGTGCTCACCATTGCTGCCCTCGACGGGGAATCTTTGAATATCAAAGAATGTATTTTCATGTATTTTTTCTTTAAGTGAAGTGATACTTTATTTCCACTAAAACATATACACATAACATGCACCAAAAGCTACTCAACATTACTCACAGAACTAAAATATATTCAAAACAAATCTACCTATAAATTCTATCATCTTAGAATAATTATTTTTCGGTTAATCTAGTGCGCACTTACTCTCTAGACTCTTTCCCATTCTCTTCTCTCTTCTTTTAATGTGCTTGCCTTATGTGTTAGTACAAATTTATTTAAGTACCAAGATATGTGTAATTATATTGCATTAAAATTATTTTAAAATTTTAAAATTATGTTAAAAACTATATTTTCAGACCAAAAACTTTTAAATCATTGATTTCTATTGATTTAAATATCACTTTTATTTTACCATATGTCATGGAACATGATGGGATTGGGTAAATATACCTACTGATGGCCTCCAACTTTAGTTTTGTCATCACTATTCTTCACAAAAGTGATGTAAACCCAAGGTGCAATCAAGCAATGGAACAAAGTGATAAATTTAGCTATAGTCTTCGTGAAATGGAGACACACCCTAGATGCAGTCAAGTATTGAAGGAATAGGGTTGTTCGTAGACCACCTCTTCAATCTATGAGAAAGCCTCTTTGGTTAGAAGAATTATCTCTCTAGGATATTTGGATTCGTGGGTGGATGATCCTCTAACCTCTATTGTGATTTTAAGAATGAATTTGAGTTGGATCTAATTGATCATGAAGCTTAAACAATTATCTACAAATTCAAGAGAAAAATGCCAATTCTAGAGGAGCTCAAAGGATACATGAGTGATTGGTGGACTGATACATAATTCCAAGTAACTCTCGTACCCAAAAATTTATTTTCTATTTCCTTCTCTAAATTAGCGGATAGAGATGAGGTAATGGATTATATATAATTGGTTTTGCAAACAAAGAGGTATCTATTTAAGACCTTGGTTTTTATACAAAGAGGTGTCTATATAAAACCTTCTCCCTAAAATGTTATGGTTGTCAGCAACATGGCCATTTGAAGAAGAGATACCCAATCATCTAATCATGCTTTGATTCCTTCTTAATGGAGTAGAATGCCTTGCATGCCAATTATTCATAACCTTCAAATATCCTATTTTAAAATAAAGAAGATCATCCTCGAGCTGCTCTAATTATCCAACATAAATCATGCAAGCAATAGAAGACTCAACCCCAAAGGGAGAATTTGAATCAGATTATTGATAAAATCCAAATTGTTACTAAAGACCATCTAGATGGTTCCATGGAAAATATTAGCACCTCAGATGGTATTCTTGAAGCTAATTATGAAACAATCGATGGTGGTTAATTTTATAAAAATGAAGATCCTATAAAATATGCTACAACTAGATATTATCTTAGGATCTTGAAGTACAAAAATGCATTCTGAGATCCTGTCACTCTATAGGAGGAAGAACCTCTACTATAGAAGAAAAATAGTATAACTAATTTCCTCTTTGATAGAGGACTATTAGTTTATTTTTCTTCTATATATTGGATTTATGTGTCATGTAAGGGTTTTTATTGTTGTTAGTTCCTCAAACAAAAGAATTGATTATGGAAACTTAGCATTTTGAGGAAGATGGAGAATAATTTTGATAGAAAAGAAAAGATATGTATGCTTTAATTAATTTGTTAGAAATGTAACGAGAGCAATATCTTATTTTTCTTTTATAATAGAAGTGTTTCCAATAGAAGCCACACAACATATAATATATATCACTTTTATTTCATATGTGATATTTGATCTTTACGTAAGTCCAATATCCACCATTATTTATTTGTATACCTTATAAATATAGCTTTAATATAATGTTTATTTGAATTTAGCTAAAAAATCCTTGTAGGATTTTGTGGGTCTAAGAAACCATGACCAAGGGTTCTACACCATCAAAACTCACCCGAGAGTTGCACCCGATCTTGACCGCATCAACATGATCAACTATATTTTGGACACACATTGTGTGTTTGGTAGGGTAGAAATTTGAAAAAGAAACCTCCCTTGAAGGATTGCCCTACCCTCTCCAACTTACCTACAACACATGGGTAGCTTTAATATAATGTTAAACCTTAAACCATTTCTACCACAACAACACAATATATGACTGAACAAATTTATTAAAAAAACTTAAATCATTTTAATATTAATACGATAATTTATAGTTTAAATATTTATACTTTTAAAACCAGTTAATTAATTAACAAAATAAGACTGAATTTTTTTATTTTTTTTCTTTTAAAAATATTTTTTATATTATATATGTATATATAATTTATTTTAATAATATATAAATTTAAATTATTATTTAAAAGATTGTAAATCTCATGAGTACTAATTGTTCTCGAGTACTAATTGTTCTCAAGACTTTATAGCTTGAGACAAACGATGGTACAAATGTTGAATGATGGTGGTCCCTGATGGTTCCCTTCATGTAGAATCAATAATAACTAAGTAGAATAAGTTTGGTGGAAAAAGCCTATGTGATTTGAACCTTCCATTTATTAATTAATAAAAATAATGATGTTGTAACCAACTCTCATATAACCCAAAAAAAAATCTCTTTGAACCTAAAATGCCCTAATAAGCGGCATACGTACGAATATACGATCACATGAATTCCATTTTTAAAAAACATGTTATGTCTCATCTTTTGGGCAAATTGACTTTTTTTTGTAAATTAATTTGCTGTGAGGTTCTTTCTATGAGTTTACCTTTTCATCTAACATGGAAATAAAAGTGTTTACTACCTATAAAATCAAACTACTTCAAAGTTTACAAAGTTAAAATGGCAAGACAAAACAATAAATATTCCTAATTAATTAGGAAATCAACAACATAATAGCAAAATAAAATTTCTTAGTAGATTAAGAAGTCAACTGCTAAATGGCTCAATAAATTTTCTTAATTGTGTATTAGCATGAAGGGGAGGAAGGGAGGAGAACCAACCTACCCTACCCACTAAATTATTCAATTTATATTAAAAAATAATAATTATAATTTTTAATTTGTTTGAATAAAGATAAAGTTAATAAATTTAATATTTAAAAATAAAGTAGTTAATTTATAGATAAACATTCTATCTTTAAGTTATTATTTTTAAGTTTAAAATTTTAAATTAAAATATTAATTTTTATTTTTATTTTTTTTTAAGATTTAGTTAATGTGAAAAATTCCTAGAATAATACTTAAAGTTGGATATTTTTGTCCCATTATAATCTATTATAAAAAAAAAAAAAACTAAACTTCTCAGTAAAAATCATACATCCACTCTTAATAAAATTAATTTAAAATTATAAGGAGGATGGCTGCGTTATATTTCATATAATTACGGCACCATGCTTAATCCAAATAAAAAAAAAATGTTTTTTCAAAATAAATCGACTCAAAATGAGAGAAAAAAGTACATAATAATATAGATTGCAATTTCTGTTCAGTTCGCCAACAATCATGTACGCGTAGACTGCGAAGTCTAACACACCACGCAACTTCGCATTCCCCTTTTCCACAGGTGCGGCATGTCTAACAAAATGCTTTATTTACTCTGATGGGAGCCGAGAAGTGTGCCATCTTCATTTTCAAGAACCCCCGCAGCTTCGATGCTAATGATATGATGTAGTTTCTCTGCAACCCCCTTCATGCTGGGCCTCTCTCGCCTTTTCTCCTGCACACAGCCGAGGGCCAGGAATGCAACCGCCTTTATGGTCTCCAACACCACCGCCGAAGCATTCGCCGTCAAACGACGATCCACAACGTCCATGATCGATCCTTTCTCCGATTGGTGAACTACATATATTGCCAGATTTACGAAATCAGATTCTCTCGTAAAATCGATGGCTTCCTGGGCCGTGACGATCTCCAGCAAAACGATGCCAAAACTGTAGACGTCGCTTTTATCGGTGAGCTGACAATTTCTGTAATATTCGGGATCCAGATAACCCACCGTTCCCTGAGCGCAGGTGGAGATATGAGACAAGTCCGTCTCTGCGAGAAGGGAGAGCCCAAAGTCAGAAACCTTGGCATTCAGTTTCTCGTCGAGGAGAATGTTGGTGGACTTGACGTCTCTGTGATAAATGGGGTTGTGTGCCGCGGAATGGAGGTAAGCCAAGGCTTCTGCGGTCTGAAAAGCGATATTCAGGCGTTGTTTCCAATCGAGGAAAGTCCCCTTGGAGGTATGGAGATGGTCGAATAAGGTTCCGTTGGGGATGTATTCGTAGACCATGAGGGGTGTTTCTGTATCTACACAGCATCCCAGCAGTCGAACCAAGTTCCGGTGGTTGACTTGAGACAGAATGTGCACCTCGTTGAGCACCTGTTCCGTTCCTTTGATGTTCCCCACCTTGGCGGTCTTAACGGCAACTACGGTTTGGTCTTGGAGTATTCCTTTGTAAACATTGCCGAAGCCCCCAACTCCCAGAAGTCGATCCTTGGCAAATCCGTTTGTGGCCTTGTTCATTTCTTTGGTACTGAAGAGTTTGGCGGACTTCCCTCCGCTGTTTACTGCTAAAATCTCTGCCCTTTCCCTGGCCAACCGGGACTGAATCTCCGTCTTTACCCGTTTTCTTCTCTAGAAGACCACAGCAAGAACCGTTGCTACAATCGCTACACATGCTCCTCCTACCAGACGTGTGGTTGAAGGTCCAACATATTTACATGAGACAAACATAAAAAAGGGAGGGAGAATAAGGGTAAAACATCCAAGAACATCTCTTGTAAAAAAAAAATTGTAAAAGAAATTTTGTAAGAGATAAATTTATGGCTTGATTATCAACAAGACTATCCATATTGGTAAGTTATTAGGACTAGAGACCAATACTGGCTTAGATAATGATGAAGGAAATTTTGTGTTGAATTGTTGTCAAGAGTTGGATAGTAGAATTAAGATGGGAGGTCCATCAATCTATGAAGTTATTGATATCTTTAAAATATCAAGGATGCTTACAAGAGAAGATTTTAAAAGAAAGTTATTAGCACATATGAAAATTCATGTACCGAATTTGTTGAACCATCATACCATAAAAATAAAATAATCATTTATAGTTTTTCTAGTGGTAACTAAGCTTAGCCTTGTCATTTGTAGGAACCTCATATCCTTTTCAATGGTAATAAAAAAGGGTTCACCATTGGCAATGCTTGTATTCACCAGATGCAGGCACATCCTTTAATCTAAAGGATGAATCAATGGATAAAGTCACCATATTTTGGTAATTGGGCTTATGACATAATTTACCCTAGTGTAGTTACAAAGAAGCACTAAAAAAATCCTCCAAAAGCAAAACCTAAGAACAATAGAGGGGGAAAAATATTGGGACACATGAGTCAAGTAAGGATTCACTAAGATAATCTCAACTTACTCATTCATCTAAGTAATATCCCAATGATCATGGCAAATTCGAAAGCATTAAAAGATCAGGAAAGAGTATATCAACAAAAAAAGGTATTCAACATAACATAAGAAGAATAGATATTCAATATTAAGGATTTTGAAAATATAATTCTGGTAGATATTTTAATCTAGAAGTCAAAGTAAGCATTTCTAGGCTTAAATTTTTTAAGATAATCTTAATATTATAGGCTAGAAGCTTTTCTCTAGACTAGCCTACTTTCAAGGAAGCAAGTTGAAATGCTTTGTGTTAACCAAAGTAAATATTATGAGGCTAAGAAAGCTTGGAGTTGATGTCAACATAATTTTTAAAACTTTTAGACAAATGCAAATAAAATGTGAGAAGCAGTCAATAGCCTTTTACTTATATAAGTCGAAACACTTTGTCGGATAATGTCAACAAGGATTTTAAGGACTTTGGCACAATGCAAGCAATTTACAAGGGATTCTAAGAAAATAAAGTAAAGTAGAAATACAACTCAAACTACTCAAGCTAGTTACTAGAGCATCTACTATGCTAGCATAAGGAAAGAAGAATTCTTGACGAAAAAGTATGTAGTGGTAGCTTCTTGGACCAAAGGAGATCAAGGAAAAGGATATTTGGCATTCTAGCAATAGGCAGTTAAACACATAACATCTATTAGAGCTAGAAAGTGATAACCATATCCAAGCATGACAAGGTATATCAAGCATCATAATTACCTAACAAGTACATGCAAATCAAAATTAAGAGGTTGAGTGGTGCCAACTTAGCTCAGAATCATGTCCAATCAATTTTTGCCATATTTTTATAAAATAATTTATTTCATTTTAGGGTTAATAAAAATCTATATAAGGAGCAACACTCCTCATTTGTAAGTGTGTAAATCTTCAATCTTTATATTTTTGCGAGTTGAGTCTCTATGTTGTTCTAATAACAATCAAGGTTATTTGGCTTCTTTCTATTAAAATTTATATGATATTTTTGGTAATTCATTACACTTTAAATATTTAAAGGAAGTCATTTTAACATGTCCAGGTATTCTATGTTCAAATCCCCTCTTCTTTACAGGCCATATCTTCATAGTCACCTATTATATCTCCAATAAAATCTAGGGTCAGAGTCATATTTCTTGGCTAAAATAGTGCCAAAACCCTCAATCTTCCAAATCTTCATGATATTCCCTAGTATGCATTAAAAATTTTGCCCTACTATGATGGTAGTGAAAAGATAACCTATGAACACTACCAAGATATTATTGCTTTAGCTACTATTGATAATATTTTCCATGAATATGTGATAGTTTGATTGCTTGATTTGTTCTTTAGAGGTAAAATATCATCCTAGCACGATGCTTTAGAAGAAGGTAGCATTAACACGTAGGTTGATCTTGTTGAGTTGTGCATTATAGTGTTTAACAATCTAGGGGATTTCCTTTCTCTACTTACCAAGTTTACCACTATTCAAAATAATCCCTAAAATATTATAGAATTTAATATCTAATTACGTAAGACTTGGAGGAGAATTCCTTGGAAGATCCAACCATCACATAGTCAATCATGTATCTATCATATCTATGCTTTCACTCTAAACTTAGGTATTTAGTTATAATAAACCAATAAGATTAGGCTTCCTCAAATCCTTCAAGAAACTGTCATAGCTGAAAATACACTCATCTTAATTGGTAAGATTTCTCATAAAGTCATAATACCATATTTTCTTAAGATTCAACAACCAAGCCACCAAGCTTCACTTTTGGCCCTAACAAGACTTTTATTGGCTATTCTACTTGTACTTAGATCATATCTTCAAGTTACTAGTCTGACAAACACAATGTTATCCCTACCTGTCTTAGAGCCAAAAGAGTCAACAATAATCCAAGAGCTAAAAGATGTAATTAGATATCTCATAAACAATGTTACAACAATTGAGAGATAAAGTGTTGAAAGGAGGCATGATGAATATTAGTAAGGAAGACACCCTTACATATTAAAATATGAAGGGCTTCTACTATCAATGTTATAAAAAGTAAGTAGTTGTTTTTTGATGTCAAAAGAAAGAAGTATCTACAACTCTAGATAAGTATTGATGTTTAGCATGTAATGATCCACATAATGCTGACACTTGTGTAGCTTATCAACATCAGTGGTAGTTTGTTATAATCCAACGAGTATAAGAGAAATCAAAAGGGCTTATAGGAATGTTGAAAGATCCAAAACAAAACCTTGCTATCGAGGAGTCTCCAACTTTTGATACATTCTATATATTAATAAGATCCAAGAAAAGACCTTTATGATTAGATTCTCAAAAGTCAAAATTTCCCCCATAGCCTTAAAATGAGTAGAAAAATGACCCTTTTAAGGAGCAGCCTAGGTTGAAAGCATCAAAATATTATCAAATATGAAATAGGCTAAGTTGAAAGCACCAACAATCCACCAAAAGCTAAAAGTACATAAGGAACAATCTAGGCCAAAAAAATCAATTGCTAGCCAAAATTCAAAAGCAAACCCAATGCTTGAAGAACCTAAGAAGAAATTTGGAGTAGAAGTATCAACAACTTACAAAAATCCAAAGGTCCCAAAAGACTACCATAGGCCAAAATTTCCTAAAGAATAGGTTAGGATGAAGACACCAAAAGGTAATCAAAGGTCATAAGTGTTAAATGCTAACCAAGGTTTGAAATATCATCAACAAGAGTTAAGGGCACAAGTTCTAAGAAAGCTACAACATCCTTCAGTGACCACGAAGCAAAGAGAAGTTGCTCAAAAAAACTAAAGGAGATTTGAAAAACTATCCTAAAAGGAAGAGAAGTTGTCAAAAGCCTCCAAATTCAACATTGTGGAAGAATTGAAGAAGACTCCTTCAAGATTTAGTATGTATGATGCTTTACAAATCCTCGAACAAATTGATCTATTAAATACAACCCTAAAAAATATTAGCGACAAGAAAACTCACCCTCTTGAACTTTAATTTGACATAAAATCAGCCAAATATTGGTAAGATCAAATCTTTTCTTTTTATGGGAAAGATCAAACCTCTACCCTTCTATGTTTTTATGCATGGAAGAATAGGTAGTACATAATTGTATGGTTGATTTCGAAGCTGCCACAATAGTCATACCTAGCTTAAGGTTGTTTGTAAGTCAATGGGCTTCAAATACACCCGACCTAGGTCCACAATATTGCAGCTTTAAGAGACACTAGTTTGGACAATTGGAATTATAAAGGACATTCCAATGCTATTGCATAAGATCATGTATATCTCAATATTCCAAGAGGTGATAGTCATGGATCTTCTTACACTATTTGGAATATGCTTATCAAAGGAGTTTACAACAAAGCATTCATGGTACCTATCACTAGACTGCACTTATATGATAAAAGAAAATAAGTTGTCATAGGTTGTTCATGCATTTTCAACAATATATATAACCCATCTAGTTGCTAAAAATATATACCTTCATTATCATAAAATTTTGGAGATATATAAATTTTAATAAAGAATGAGAAAATAAAACAAGAAAGCTTTGACAATTAAAAGCTGGAGTTAATGTTTACTATGTACCAAGAAAAAGAAAAAGAAAAGGAAAAAAAAACCAATGTCTCAGAGCTGAACGGAATATGAGCCGTATATGTTTTTTTAGTGTATATTGTTATAAATTAAAATCTATAGTTCAATTAGACTGGAAGATAAAAAGTAAGTTCTCTCTGCTTTTGTTAAGCATCATAGATCCCACACTTATCTCTCAAGGATCTTTTTCACTAGTTATTAAAAAATATTATTATTTTTATAGATTTCATCTTTAATGTGAAATGAACCTTTTTTTTTTTTAATTGAATTTATACTATAAAAGTTTAAAAGTATTAGAATATATTTTTATAATTTTAGATCTCGGTGTATAACATCACCCATATTGAGATCGAAGTAAGGAAAATCACATGGTAATGGAAAAAAATTGTGTTGGAAAAAGCCAAAACCAGTGATTGACAAAATAGAAAGGAATGCAAAAGGAGAACAACTAGAGATCCGGAGTATGCAACACTGACCTCCAATTAAAACCCCTCGCTGACTGCTGCCGCCACAACCGACGAGATTCATACAGCCGGAAACGTCTAAGGATCAAAAGCCATGTCAATTTAGCACACTTCCATTGAAACAATTCCATCCATAAAATAATTTTAAAATACCACAAGCTATTTTAGAGACATACTCTTTGCACAGATTCCTTGTACAGGATCCCAAACATACTCATTGATACAGAGACATCTGGATTTCGCAGAGTTCATGGGATCCGGCAAGCAGGACGAATTTTGGTTGCAGTCTACCTGACTTGTACAGGTAGACTCTCGCGGAGCAGCCCACATTATCTCGACTCCATACTTCCATTGACTAACAGGCAACGCCGGGTTATAGTTGAGGACACTAGTATAAGCCCCACACGAGGTGCTCGACACAAGAATTCGAGTCGTAGGACAGCCCATCGTTAAACTGCAGCAGCTGCTCGTATTCCTGCACACCCTCGCCGTCGCGACATGATCCATGAATTCATGGCACGCACTGTTGGAACTGCAGTTCAAGGGGGGCCGCAATAATATGGGATCGCAGTTCAACATCAACACAGTGTTTGAGCTTGTTATGTTGAAAGGCAGACTCTGGTTCAACACCACTCCGTCGGCCTTCATGTCTTCAACCTCGCACGCATTGTTCATCAGATCCGAGGGCTTCATAACCATGCTCATAGACGCCGGAGAAATACGAAGTATTCTATACGAGCTCCCATTCAAGGCTGGCAATTGAAGCTCTTTGTTTGCATTACAGTGGACTTTATAATCCGGATCGCCACACCTATCGGCAGTGCTTAAAGGGTACGGAACGCTGGTATTACCGCAATTCGGACATATGGTTACCCCTTCGGCAACGGGGCTTCCAGGAATCGTCAGAAACATTAACAGACACGGAATTAACACCATGCTATGTTGTATTAGTCCTGCATTTTTGTTCCTCGTCATGTAAACCGCTTATGTTCGGCCTGCAATCTTTAGAGCTGGAAATCGGAAAGGGGTATTTTACTACACTGCCGCAAATTTTTGAAAGTTGCTCTTGAGGATCACAACAATGGGCTATACAAGAAGAAAAAGTGGAGTTGTTATAGGCATCGTGTGATGGAAAAAGCAGTAGATTAGGCATCGTATGATGGAAAAAGCAGTAAAGTTAATAGTACCAATCTCGAATCCTTTGGGTCCTAACTGAAACAAATACTTACCCAAATAAACCAATGAAAAAAAACCATGTATATAATAAAGAAACTGTACAAAGCAGTTGTTTGGCAAGTTGGAAGACCGTGAGCCACCAGCAGCACGGCTTCCCCTCGTAAGCTTAGTTCTAAGGGGATTTGCACTTTTAACCGCCCGCAAGTGAAGGATATATCTGTTCCGATCTAATTGAACGCCTGGAGTTAAGCCTAGATAGAGCTTAGCTTTGGGATTTGGTGAGGAACCTTCCTCCGTAATTAAATAGATTTGGAATTTAAAATTTAATGGACTCTGAAAGTAAAAGAAAAAGTTATGAAAAAGTATTTCAAATTGTATTTGGAAAAGGTGCAGTTATATTCAATAATATTTAACATTATTTAAAAACATCTCATTAATATAAAGTGGGTCAAAAAAATGAGCTCAATTATATTTAATTAAAAAAATCTTCAAAAATAAATTATATAAATTCCTTCGTAACAAGGATAATAAAAAGGTGGGCTTCAAAAAAACTATACACATATAATTGTATTTTTAAGGTTTCTTCTCCATACAAAGGTGACGGTGCGTAGATCTAAAAAACTAATTTTATAATAATTCTCAAATTAAAAAAATTAATTTAGATACTTTTCCGGGTTGGGCCCCACATACCTCGAGAGTTGGCGAACAACGGGGCAATCCCACCTCATTAGTGCATAAGTACAGACTTAATCAATTTTTTTGGTTAAGAAATTTTATTGTAATGATTTTATATATTGATGTATTTTTTTACTGTGAATTTATCCATCCATTTTTATTTGGGTGGATCATCTAATCTATGCATGATCTATAGTTGGATTAGATTGAGTATGAGGCACCAAAATATGTATCTATTTGGGTGGATCATCTAAAATATGCATGATCTATAGTTGGATTAGATTGAGTTTGAGGCACCAAAATATGTATAAGGATATGCACCAAAATATACATATGAATAATAAATAAGAAGAGCAAGAGGTGTGCCTTTCGAATTTTCTTGGGTTTTTTTTGGTTAAGGGTTTTTAGGATAAATATTCATGTTCATTGTGTGTGCATATTATTTTTCATTCAATTTTATGATAATGTTTGCACTAATATCTCAAGAATAGGTTTATTAATCTCTTCATCTCGTATAAAATCATGGTTATTAGCTTCAAGAGGGCACCTTTGTTGCAAGGGTTCATTTCGGTTTGAGAAGAGCAATGGTATCTTGGGTTTGCAATAAACCTACTTTTGAGTGGGAGTTCTGCTCATGTGAATCTAATGTGAAGTAAGGATGGCATGCTTGTTGCTATTGAACTTCAAGAAGAATTGTTGAAAGGAATGGTGACATGGTTTTGGTGCCTTGTTTTTGTGTTGTTCTAAGCATGAGATGCTTGCCCATGTGTCGAGTAGGAAGGGGATTGTGTGGGTATTGTTGTAATGCACATTGCTCTTGTGTGGTGAGTATGCTATGCTAGAGGGGTAGTGGACATTATGGGTTGAACTTGAATGCTATGTGCTTGTTGGTACTAGGAGTGCCTAGAGTAGGCAATTAGCATTGTGGCTTCTCTAGTGTGTGAGGAGTTCAAGTTGTGTTGCTCTTATGTACAAGAGGTGTACATGAAGAGGGTAGTAAGCCTAGATAAAGGTTCTTTGTTCTTGTGTGATAGGGTGTTGTGTTGGAGGAGTAGAGGATCTTGTGTATGGATAATTTATTGGGCTTAGGGCCTGCATACCTAGTTGAGACCCAAAGAGTGGGTTGTGAGTTGAGTCCTAGGGAAGGATTATCAAGAGCACAAGAAGTGCATGTAGTAGCAAGGTACTTGGATGGTATGACTCAATTTTGGTGGAGAATCTTGGTTGACGATCTAGCACCATGTGAACCATGAGGAGTGTGGATTCCTAGAAGGAGCTTGGAGTGATAAGTTTTGATCTAGTATGCAGAGTGGTTGACAATGGTCATGGGCTTGGATGGAGCTTAGAAGTTATAATTTAGAGATGTCAATGGAGTCATTATTGTTGCAAATTTATTAACTAAGCCTATGAGTATTGAGAAGTTTTTTTGGTATAGGGAGACAATGGACTTAGTTGCCCCAAGTAGCTAAATTTATGATTTGTATAGGCCCCACTACAAAGTATTCAACAAGTGGAATATTTTTGGGTGTGTTGTATCATTTACATGAAAAATAAATAAAAAAAGCCAAGAAATCCAAAAAACTAAAAATTTATAAAAGTTAAAAAGATATGTCTAAAGATAGAAAATCATAGTCTATAGTGAAAAAAAACTATTGTAATGATTCTATATATTGATGTATCCCTCACTAGTCGATCTATCCATCTATCTCCACTTGGTTGGATCATCCACTCTATGCATAGTCCATAGTTGAATTAGATTGGGTGTGATACAATAGAATATGTATAAGGATATGCACTAGAATATGCATATGAATAATAAATAATAAGAGTAAGAGAAGTGGCTTTGGTTTTTTGTTGGTTTTTCAAGTCAAGAGTTTCCAAGATAAATATTCATGTTAATTGTATATACATATTATTTTTCCTTCTATTTTATGATATATGTTTGCACTAATATCTCAAGAATAAGATTATCATTATCTTCAATCTCTACATCCAAGAGGGTGGCTCACAATCTTAGTCCGTAGAAGACAAACTAGATTTGAAAGTCAAATATGACGTGAGTAGTTACGAAGACATTTATGCAATTTTTGGCAAGTCAAACCAGGAACTTAAGGTAATAACTCCAACAAATAAGGTTATTTAAGTTTTATCAGTATGCACAAGAGATAAGTGGATAATTTTTTGAATATTTGATAGGATTCTTTATAATATTATATTTGAGTACTTAACATTAAAGAAATTACATTTATATAAATACTTGTTTTAATGAAATACATTTCTAGATTCAGACAATATAAGAAGTGTTGCCAAAAAAATCCTAGTTGAAGATCTCATCCATGAAAGAAAAACATCATAAGATTATGTATTCTTTAAAAAATATTAAATATTAAAGCGTATCTTAAGAGTGGTGGTGGGCAATGAAGCTAAAATATGGTAAGACTAAATGACTTAGCTTATGGCATGACCAATATTCAACACACTCAAAAGGTTAAAGGTTAATTGGGAATGAAGGTTGTTTGGAAAACAAGTTAATTCTTTTCCTTTCCAGTCAGGATCTTGTTGTAATAAGTTATGTTATTAATAATAATTAGTATTGTGATTAATTATTTCTATATTTAGAGTTAGGATAAAAATTTGTAAGATATTGTATTTTTTATTATATATTAGGATTTTTAAAAGAGGTAGCCTCCTCAAACTAGGTTGTGGTAGTGTAATATTTTAAACAATTAGTAAAATTTATGCTTCATTTTCTATATTGGTGTATATTTTTTGTGTTAAGTTTTCATTTGGTATGAGAGTGCTTTTTAGGATCGTTTTCATACCATCATACACCTAATTTATATAGAAGCAACAACCATAGATCTAAAAAATAAACTCATAATGATTCTTAAAAAACATCTACAATAGGTTTAAACCCTTTTGTAGGATTGAGTATAATTCACGATCACTTAACTCAGGGACATACTTGGGCCAAAATCTACCCAAAAACTCATTGAGGAGTATAGCAATATCTGAGTGTGTCACCAATGAAAGGGTCAACAACCCCATATGATGTTTATAGTTTTTTTTTTTCATTTTCAGTCTATATAAATCTATTATTTAGAGATAAATCTATGGCTTTCTTGTCAACAAAAAATTCTAGATCGAGTAAGGTGTTGGTATCTAGAGAGTGGTACTCACTTAGATAGCATTTATGGTCGATGAGATTTTTTTCTTAATCCTAGGAAGCCATTGTTTGGGGCTTGTTACTCAATTCTTTATATGTTCAATTCAAATTAATTATAGACATGTTAGAGCATCCAATTCATTAGGATTCTCTTCTTTAGTCATGTAGATCCAAGTCAAAAAATTTTTATATAGGCTAGGTTTTCAAGATCATGCATGATGAATTTCTTCCAATATACAAGATCTAGGACCAAATAGTATCATGTAAGTTAGATTTTTAGACCTTTCTAGAAAATCAACTTTCCTATTTCAAAATGACAACTCCAATACCATTAAAAAAATAAAAATATTAAAAACAATATTGAAATTGCAAATTATTCCTAGTTCACTTATTTCCCACTTTACAAAAATATTGTGCTTCCATCATTCCACACTTTTTAAAATCTCTTTTTGTTCCCAATATGGCCCTAACTACTCATTATCAAGAACTCTCATTGGAAAAGGTGAATAAAGACCTTAATAAAATCAAGGAAAACCTCTTAGATATGAGTAAACTTAATAAATTAGTTCAAATTAAGGAAAACAAGTCTAGGATCCTTAGGAATCACACTGAATAAGACTAGTTACAAGATACATTCTCATAATTGTTGCTATTGGGACAATATTGTTTAGGATAGGGCCAATTTTTAGGTTCAAGATAAGGACTAGCTTTAGGTTTAGTACAAGTACTAGTTATAGTTCTAGGATAGGGACACACTTTAGAGCTTGACATGCCTATATTTTAGCCAGCCCATAAACAACCAACTAACTTGGATTTCCCTTGCTTTT
Source organism: Wollemia nobilis (assembly GCA_028583015.1). Lineage (NCBI taxonomy): Eukaryota > Viridiplantae > Streptophyta > Pinopsida > Araucariales > Araucariaceae > Wollemia > Wollemia nobilis. Next base: position 2,841,273 of record JAQPPZ010017000.1, on the reverse strand, counting down.
ATGGAGATTAACCTACTAGTTGGATTTACAGGACTGGACAATATTTCTCCTTAAGCCACACCTCAGTTTGATAAAAGGTATTTATTACTTCTTTCAATTTAGAGAATGAATCCATTTAGTGGTATTAATGGTTTGATAGGACCTCTAGCACACCTACTTATGAGGAATTTTCTAGGAATATGCTTGTTCACTTTGGACCTAATGCATATGAAGATTTAATGTTTAAGGTTCAAATTAAAGAAAATTCCACCATATAAGCATCTCAAAATGTGCAAGGTCCACAAAATAAACAAATAGGTTTGAACTATACGCCTCCTCAAAAAAATATGAATCTACCCCCTAATAAATAATAGGTTTACCTAATCTTCCTCCTCAATATCCATTATATTACACTTTGTATCTATACCCTTCCTTCCACATATACCAACATTTAGGCTATGCAATATACCCTCCTCATCAAGAGTATGACCAATTTCCTCCTTAAAAAAATAATCTTGGTGTGCCTACTAGACCTCAAAATCAACTTAGACCTATCAAGACCCCTTGAACCTATTGATTTACTCACATATTCCTCTAATTCTACTAAAACTTTACCGACCTTTAATGGGAATAGGAACAAGGGTACATTGGACCATTTCAATGAGTTGTATACACTAAAATTAATCCACCACAATCAATAGGATGGTCTAATGGTAAGTTTACTAATATGCTCTTTTTATGATAAGGTTATATTACAGTATAGATAACTACCAAATAATTTAGTAACTAATTGGATGTCAATATTTAAACCTTTCATTAATTAGTTTGCAAGTATGGAGAATGGATATTTAGAACTATTTTAATTAAATACCATACAAAGAGCTCCTTACATAATTTCAATACCAGATTCTTGAGAACCTTCAATTTTATTCTATAAAATATTAGTCTAGATGACAAACAAGCATTATCATATTATATAAAGGGTTTTTTAATCTAATTTAGAACTAATGGTTTGTAATTCTAACCACTATACAATAGCTAAAATATTTGAATAAGTGACAAGAGATGAAGATATTCTAATAAAGGTAGGAAAAATACCCCTAGATTACCAATGGCCTATGCATTCCAAATTTCTCAAAACATCCTTATACCTAGTACAAGTCTCAATTTTTATCTTATCTCAATGCCTTTATCAAGTATTTCAATTCATCCTTCTTAGTCATTATACATCTTTACTCACCCTAGCCAAAATATTTTAGCCATAATATTCTTTTACCCTCCACTTCTAGACCTTTCTACTCCATCTAATTTGGGTATGAGGCCAACAACAACTTCGTAATGAATGAACTAATGGAAGTAATCAAGACCTTGGTAAATTATCACAATTTTATGATATGACAATGGAAACAACCATAGAATTGGTAGCCATAAAAGACCATATATTTAAAAAAATATCATTTTCATCATCAAGGCACTAACTAAGGATAAAACTAAGTTCATAGTCATATAGTCAATGCAAATGCAAAAGTAGAGACTATGTGGTTCTTCCCTTGCAATAATAGGCACGGTCCTATTGAATGCATGAGTGCCATTAGGCATTTCCAAACTATACAATATACTTATCAATTCCAAGTTCAATAATCTACTACCACTAGCTAGTTATCCCCTATAATAAATCCTACTATATATCAACAACCCTTAACTACACTATTAATACCTATTCTACCTAATTTTAATAATGCAATACTGGAAAAAATTAGTGCCATTGAAATAGATGAAAAGTCATATTTTGAATATGATGCTATATTTGTTAAACCAATAGGGTAAGAAAAATAGGGAAAAAGGGAAAAGTACCTATAAAAAAAATAGTTGAAAAGTAGGGCAATATTGAAAAGGGGACGATAATTATTAGAAAGGTTTTTTCCCCTTTACATTTAAAAGATAAAGGACCCATCAATGCACAACAAGAAAAATAAAAGAATAAAAATATAGTAGGGGAAACTATAAAAACACTTCAAAAGGAGGTCTAGGAGATATCATATAGAAAAAACTAAATGGTGGACAAAGGAAAAGAACATGTAATAAGTAGAGAAGGGAGAGAAAAAACAAATAAATAAACTAAAAGAGAAAATGATAAAGGGAAAGATCTACCATAAAGGGAGGCTGCAAAAATATTGAAGTGCCTCTCTGTTACATGCAAAGTGTGTCAAACAATCTTGGGCCAAGCTAAAATATTTTTTAGAAGAAATAAAACCCTTATTTTTAAAGCTAACATCATAGAAGAAATGAAAAATATGGCATCTAATATTAGTATGGTAGAATATTTAGCCTTTATTAGGTAGTGAGACCTACTCTAAGAGTCTCTAAAAGAATACGAGTAGGATTATGACAAGCATAAATAGCCATAATCCTCTTTGACACAAGTATTCAAGCAATAGAATTTGATCGTAGAGTAGATACTAGGTATCAAATTTATTGCTTCCTATGTACAAATGCTTTGATATCTACCTTTGTTCTATGTAATGCTCAAGGTTGAAAATTACATCCTCAAAAGTTGCATTGTGTATTTAGGAGTAGCTCATATTTATGCACAAGGGTATGTGCAAAGAGACGAGTCTTACTTATACAAAGACAACCAAACATCTAATACAAATGTATGGAACTAGGATCAATGTTGTAGGCATCCTCAAAGATCTAGTCATGACCAAAAGCCAATACCTAAAATTTATTGTAGTTCAATAGGTGATAGTAATATACTTACTCCTACTCTTTAGGATGTTGTTAAAAAATAGAAATGAAAGATGTCAAGGGATGGTTATCTAACGATGGATTATAAACACATAAAGGTTCATAAGGATGGAAAAATTATTAGAATTGAGAATGAATACCCTATAATTATCTCTTCCATAAACTAGAAAATAATGTCATAGTAAACTAGATTGAATTCCTTGAATACATTGAATATAATAGATATAAAAAATATGACCCATTAGTACAAATTATAATTGATGTGCCATGAGATGATGGAGATATTAAATGGATATATGAAAAAATAGAATTGGAGAGCTACTTGGTAATAGAGAATCCTCCTAGAATACCTACCTTGACAATTCATGGGACTAAAAAGACATGGACGATGTACTTTGATGAAGCCAGATCCAAGAATGAGACATGTTAAAATATAGTTTATTGATACCCAAAGATCACAAGTCTATTACATATATATAATATTTATAAATTACATAAATAATATATCTATGTATTAATCCCTTTATACTAGTTTAAGAAAAGCATAAAATATGAGGATCTTTATTTTTGTGGTTGCACTTGTGTTTCAAGAAGGAAACTAGCAATACATATTTTGTAAAGTGGACTATGATAGTGCAATGCTTTAGAAATATTATGTTGGGACACAACTAAAAGGTACAATTTTTTCACAAAATATGTTACAATATATAGGCATCAAGACTATGAGTGATATTTAACAAGTGTCGTAATCTCCACTTCAAGTGTCATGCAAAAGACACATAACTCCAACTCAAACAAGAAATAAGGCAAGTAGTAGAACTAGAGAAATGAAAAGTGTAAATTAAAATAATATTATAACATTATCCCTTATTGTGAACTATCCTAACTATAAAAAAAATAAGTCAACATTAGATAACATTCCCCCTTAATGTTGACTTCTATTACATACATAGAGCAATTTGCTAAACTGAGAAAACTTGTCTTGCCCAAGTGACTTGGTGAATATGTCAGCAACTTGATATTGAGTTGGTACATAATCCATGTGTATAATGCCTTCTTGGACCATTTATCTAATGAAGTTATGATGGATCTCAATGTGCTTTATTCTGGTATGGAAAACTGGATTATTGGTCATCTTGATGGTACTTTGATTATCACAATATATATAAGTTGGACCATCTATGAATAGCCCAATATCCTGAAGTAATTACCTTAACCAAATTGCCTCCTTATTTGGCTCAACTGCTACTCTATATTCAGCCTCTGCTAAAAATAATGAAACTTTGTTCTACTTCTTGGTGCTCCATGAAATAGAGCCATGTTCCAACTGAAAGCAATAACCTAATGTGGATCTTCTAGTTTTAGGAAAACTAGCTTAATCTGAATTTGTGTACCCAATCAAATAAAAATAATCACATGAAGTGTACATAATGCCATGATGCGGGATGGTCTTGAGGAATCTCAAAATACTCTTAGATGATATCCAATGGCTCTTCTTAGGATATTGAATGAATTTGGAAACAAGACCAACTAAATAGGAAATATCTAGTCTAGTTTAAGTTAAGTTGATCAAACTTCCAACTAGATGCCTATAAAGGATACCATAAAACCTTTCTTCATCATCACTATTAACCAATTTCAACCTGGTTTCCATGAGAGTGAGGGAGGGCTTACACTCCTCCATGTAAAACCTCTTCAAAATAAACTAAATGTATTTAGTCTATGAGATAAAAATCTCACCAGGCTATTGACATACCTCTATGCCTAAGCAATAGTGGAGGAGGTCTAAATCTGTCAACTCAAAATTTTTACATAAGTCCTCCTTGAGCAATATTATTCCTTATGTGTCATCGTCTGTAATGAGAAGATCATCCACATACAATGTAAAAAAAAAAATACGGTTCTTCTAATGTTTCACATAGAGAGTAGATTCTACTATAGATCTAGTGAAACCAAGGTTGATGAAATAGGAGTTAATCTTTGCATACCAAGCTTGGGGTGCTTTCTTCAACCCATATAGATATTTATTCAATCTAAGGACTTTATTTTCTTGACCTTTAACTGTATACCCTGGTGGTTGGTTCACATACACTTACTCCTCTAAGTGACCATTAAGAAATACACTTTTGACATCCACTTGATATATAGGCCAATGTTTTTGATTCAAAGAAATAACTGTGCGGATTGTAGTCATATTTGACACATGAGGAAAATTTTCCTCATAATCAATTTATTCTTGTTGCTTATAGCCTTGAGCTACTAGGCAAGCCTTGTAGTGATCTAGTGAGCCATCTAATTTATAATTTACCTTGTACAACCATTTTGTGCCAATGGTATACTTACCTTGGGGTAAATCAACTAACTCCCAAGTGTGATTCCTTTCAATGGAATCCAATTCTTGATCCATGGCAATAACCCATATAGGATCACCAAGGGCTTCTTTGACATTAGAAGTTTTAGGTTGGCTAACGACTTTAGCCATGAGGTCATAATTCACTTTGTGTCTTAGGGTTGAAGGCCTTTTACGTGTATAAGTGGGCAAATTAATTTGGGCTTCATATATGGTGGCTTGAACCCACTTAGGTAAAGGATTGGATGATGTGGCTTGATGATTAGATGTATGAGTAGAAGGATATGGAGGACATGGATAATTTATGGGGAGTTTTTCATGTGGAGGAATTTCTTTATTTATGAGTGAAGAGGAAGGACTAGATGATATTGTATGTATCAAGGGAGTAATTGTTTCATTAGTTAACTCAAAATTGGGGGTCATAGGAGGGTTTGATGGGGGTACTCAAGAAAGGTAACATCCCTAGATAAAAATATCCTCTTGGAAATAGGCTCATATAACTTATAGGCATTGGCACTATCACTATAGCCAACAAAGATGTATTTTTAATCTCTTATCATCAAACTTCTTCTTTTTCTTATGAGGAATGTGAGAATAGGCATCACATCCAAATACTTTGAAATGGCCCACATAGGGCATCCTTCCACTCCATGCTTATTCATGTGTTTGTTGAGCAAGGTGCAGCAAAAGCATTGCAAAAGTATTGTCATTGTTGTCAACACAGACAGAATGGTGCAGTTGATGCAGTTCAGAGGTCAGTCAGATCAAGTGCAGTGAATTTCAAGGAAAACAGAGGGGACCCAGATCCAGAAATTTGCAGAAAAAGACAAGGAAGAAAACTGTCGCGATATCGCGACATGTTTTCTGTCGCGATTTCGCGACAAAACGTAGGAGAGAGAAAATGCATGCAAAATTGTCACGATTTCGCGACATGGCTGAGGAGAGAGAAGGCGCAAGCAAAATTGTCACGATTTCACGACAAAAAGGATGAGAGAGAAAGTGCATGAGAAAGTGTCGCGATATCGCGACATTGAAGAAAAGATAAGGGCAAAGTGTCGCGATTTCGCGACAAGTCGGAGGAGAGAGAAAGTTCATGAAAAATTGTCGCGATTTCGCGACAAGTTTGGAGCAAAGGTGCCAAGGACGAAAAATGTCACGATTTCACGACAAGTTTGAAGAAGCAGCGCCTAGGATGAAAACTGTCACGATTTCGTGACATGTTGGAGGCAAAGCAGCAAAGTGAAGAAAGTGTAGCGATTTCGCTACATGTCTGAGTTTCGCTGGCAAAAGCAAACAAAAAGTACTAAGTGAAGAAAGTGTAGCGATTTCGCTACATGTCAGACTTTCGCGGGCCGAAGCAGACTTCAGATGCCTAAGCACAAAGTGGTAGCGATTTCGCTACAAGTCCAAGATGCAAGGCAAAGAGTGGTAGCGATTTCGCTACAAGTTCAAAATGCAAGGCGAAAAGATGTAGCGATTTCGCTACAAGTTCGAAATGCATGGCACAATGGGGTAGCGATTTTGCTACAAGTTTGAAACACAAGGCACAAAGGTGTAGCTACTTCGCTACAAGTTCAGAATGCAAGGGAGATAGGTGTAGCAATTTCGCTACAAGTGCAAAACATAGAACAAGATGGGGTAGCGATTTCGCTACAAGTCTAAGCTTAGCAAGTAGAAGCAAGAGGAAGCTGCAGCAAAGAAAAATACTAAGTCAAAAGAGTGTAGCGATTTCGCTACATGTAAGGTTTTCGTGGCTGCATGAAGTGAGAATTGTACGGAGGCCGAAAGCGTCGCGATTTCGCGACAAAGTGGAAGATGACGTCAGAAAAACTGAGAAGTGTCACGATTTCGTGACAAGTTGAAAGAAAAGCCGTAGGAAGCCGAAAGCGTCGTGATTTCGTGACGACAATGAAGATGACGTCAGCAAAACTGAGAAGTGTCACGATTTCGTGACAAGTTGAAAGAAAAGCCGCAGGAAGCCGGAAGCGTCACGATTTCACGACGAGATTGAAGATGACGTCAGCAAAACTGAGAAGTGTCACGATTTCGTGACATGTATCATTTTCATGGAGGCAAGCGAAGGAAAGTGCAGGAAAGTGGAAAGTGTCGATGATTATTACATTGTTTGGGTGTATGCCGAGTAAAGAAGGAGGCTAAAAACGTCACGATATCGCGACATGTAATGTTTTCATGGTTGCATACAGAAAGGAAGTCTAGGAGACAGAAGACGTCGCGATATCGCGACAAGTCAGTTTTTCGCAGTCAACATACCAGAGAAAGTCAAATTGGAAGAAATGTCACGATATCGCGACAGGTAATAGTTTTGGCGGGAAAAAGCCAAAGATGCATGCACAGTGACAGGTGTCGAATAAGCATGCAGCCAGTTACAGTAAAGTTAACTTGGGTCAGATCTGCAGTTAACTGGAGTTACAAGTGAGAGTTTCAAGACAGTGCATTTAAGAAAAGAACGGCTATTGCAGGGCCGTGATACAGCATGACTGGGAAAGGTGGCAGTTACATAGGGAAGCTACGGAACTAAACATTAAAGACAGAACAGCTGTCACAGGGTTGAGTATACCGAGAATCAATTACAGAGATTTTTTTTGTTGTGTATATCAAGAAGATACAGTCGAGTGCAGAAGTAAAAGGTAACACAAAATTCAAAAAGGGAGAAAGAAGAACAGAGCACCGAGATACGCAGTAAAAGGTGTCAGAACACACAGAAAAAGGTTGTCAAAAAAAGGCCGTCAGAATGTACAGAGAAGAATGTCAGAACTGGACAGAAAGAAAGTGGCTAAATGGCAGAACGTGTCAGAGAGGGTTTGACACATTGTTCGTAGCCGAAGATGCATGTAAATTAGGAGGGAAATTCGAACCGTTTGAAATTGAGCCGTTCGAGGAAATCAAGAATATAAGGATCGAACAGGCATAGTTAGAAGGTTACTGCAACTGTGCTTTATTGAATATATCAAAAGGCGTGGTGTGGTAAGAGTGATGTATGAACAACAACAAGAGAACTAAAACCTGCACATTTTTCTTGTAAAAATAACAGAGAGGTTTTAGATTTGAAAAGAAGATATTGAGTCTCTAACAAGTCTCTTTATGCTTCTGTGAGATAAAATTGTATGAGCCATAGACCAGTGAGGGTCTTGTAAAAGTGAAGGCATTTTGATGTCAATTTATTTTGCAAAATAGAAATTCAAGTGGGTGCTTGAAAAAGGGGTTGGTGCTCCTATCTGTTGCAGCAGATAAATCAGGGGTTGGTGCTCCTTCCAGTGGGTGCTGGTAAAATAATTGTAAAGATTGAATCCTTGCAAAGACTCGGATTTGGATTGTAGTCCAAACAGTCATTATTTGAGGAGTAGCCACATCGGTGAACCTCGTTAAATCTTGTGTTGTGTGATGCTCTTGTGTGATACTTGCTTTATCTATTTTTAAGCTTGCATGTTTAAGTTTTAAGAGTTGCAGATTCAAGTTTTTAAATAGTTACACTGATTCACCCCCCCCTCTCAGTGTCATTGTGAGAATATCAATTGGTATCAGAGCCAGGCACCTGTACAAGCTTAATCAGCTAAGGTGATCTTGGAAGAAACACAATGGCCGGTGGTGAAGGTTTTTCTTCTAACAAAGCTCCTCTGTTCGATGGAACAAATTATTCTTTCTGGAGACTCAGGATGCAGACTTATCTATGTGCATTGGGTTATGACATTTGGGAATCTGTTGAAAATGGATACACCATACCCACTGTTCCTCCAACAGATGCGGTCGAGAAGAAAAAGTTTGAGAACAACTCGAAAGCCAAGAATGCTATTATGTGTGGATTAGTAGAAAGTGAGTTGATACGCATCATGAACTGCAAATCTGCTAAAGACATATGGGACAAACTGCAAAGCATTCATGAAGGAGATAGCAAAATCAAGGAAGCTAAGTTGCAAACACATCGTGCCCAGTTCGAAGCATTAAAGATGACCGATGATGAGAACATTGAAGCCTATATGCTGAGAGTAAATGGAATCATCAATGCAATAAGAGGACTCGGGGAAGAAATGGAAGATGCAATCGTTGTGAAGAAGGTACTAAGAACTCTCAATAAAAGGTTTGATGCAAAGGTTTCTGCCATAGAAGAAGCAAAAGATTTAAATTTTTTCAATATGGATGAAATGCATGGTTCTCTAACAGCATATGAAATGAGGATTGGACAAACTAAGCCCTCAGACAGAGAAGCAACTTTTCAAGCACAGAAAAATATAAAATCTAAACAAGAATCTGAGGAAGAAGAATCTACAGATGAAACTAAAGCAAATTTTGTTAGAAAATTGGTAAAGGGAAAAGGAAAGTACAGAGGTAAGCTGCCGTTCAAGTGCTTTAACTATGGAGGCATCGGGCACTTTGCAGCAAAATGCCCAATGAATGAGAAAAACAGAAGTGATGAAGGGACACACCAAGAAAGAAATGTCTGGAAAAAGAAACCACATTTTAGAAAAAGGAACTTCAAGAAGAAAAGCTTCATTTCAAAGAATATTGACTCTTCTGAAGATAGTTCCAGTGAGGACTCAGAAGAAGAAACTGGTGAAGCCTTGTTCATGGCTTTTGAAGAACAGAGAACAGAAGAAACCCAGGAGTGTGAAGAAAAATTAGAGGATGAGGCTGAGATAGATCTGGAAGGTGAGTTGGTTGCTGCACTTGAAGAGTTAAGTGCAGAAAGGAAAAGAAATAAAAATATTTCAAGGAAATTTGAGGATGCTAGCAATTTAATAATCAGTTTGAAAGTACAAACTGAAGAATATAAGAAAAAGTCTGAAGATTTTGAAGCACAGCTAACCGTGAAAATAAATGAGTGCAACAAGCTAGAAGAAGACATAGTTGGATTAAGGTTGCAGCTAGAAGAGATGAATCGGAAACTGAGTTGTCATCATAAATTTGAAGACAGCTTCATGAAGTCGAATAAAATGTTAAATGATCAAAGGCCTACGGGTATCAAATTTGGGTTGGGCTTTGATGAAGGAGAATCCTCAAAGGACTCAAAGGCTATGTAACTGTAGAACCAATAAGGAATAAAGACAAGATCAGGGTTGATCAAGACAAACCGTATCAAGCAAAAGAAAACAATAAGTCCAAGCTTGAAAGGAGTTCTGCAAATGATGGATTTACCAAAGTCACATATCAAAGAAGAAGAAGACCCATGGCTCCTACTACAACATGGCAACAACCATTACCCAGGTACACTCGTTCCTTTTCTGGTTATTGTTTTAAATGCAATGCATATGGTCATAAAATCTCAAGTTGTAGATATAATGTAGAACAAAGAAATTTTACTAGTAGAAATATTTTTTCTCCTTTGATAGATTATGTTGTAGAATGTTATAACTGTCATAACTTCGGACATATTGCAAGGAATTGTCGTAGCTCTTTTGCAGGAAATAAATACCAGGGAAGAAAGTATCAATCAACTGGATCAAAACAGAACAGAAAATTTCTCGAAAAACTGTCACAAGCCAATGAAAGGGAGAAGGTAAAGCAAGTGACCAGATCTGCTGTCAAATCTCAGTGGAAAGAAAAGGAACAACCGAAGAAAGACAAGGAATCTCTGATCGTTCAAACAGCTCTCAAAGCACAGAATAAATCTGCTCCTTGGATTCTGGACAGTGGATGCTCCAGTCACATGACAGGAGACAAACAGAAGTTTGATAAGCTACAGACATACGAAGGTGGTTCTGTGAAATTCGAAAACAATGATGGAGCAAAGATAGTGGGTAAAGGATCAGTTAAGTTAAGTGACGGTAAAATCAACTCTAAGGAAGTTCTTTTTGTGGTAGGTCTGAAGCATAACTTACCGAGTGTAAGTCAAATTTGTGACAGAGGTCATGAAGTAATTTTCAAGAAGGAGGGCTATGAAGTAAGAAAGACAAAAAATGGAAAGTTAATAGCCACTGGACTGAGAACTTCTAGAAATTTGTATACTCTCTCGGAGACTTCAGAAGGAGCTTGCTTGGTTGGACAGGAAGAAGAAAATTGGCTGTGGCACAAAAGACTCGGTCACATAAGCTTTGATAATCTGGTAAAAATCAGCTCGAAAAGAGCAGTAAGAGACATACCCACTATTGGTAAACCATCAAACAACATTTGTGAGTCATGCCAAAAGGGGAAGCAAACCAGATCTACTTTCAAAGCAAAAGAGTATTTCACAAGCAAGCCGTTAGAACTGATTCACACTGATTTGTGTGGACCCATGAGGACAGAAAGCATAAATGGATACAAATATTTTATGCTGTGTATAGATGATTTTTCCAGAATGACATGGGTACTCTTTCTGAAATAGAAATCAGAAGCCTTTGAGATGTTTAAAACCTTCAAAAATCTTGTTGAGAATCAATCTGGAAAAAGAATTAAATGCTTGAGATCTGATAGAGGAGGAGAGTTTATTTCAGATGAGTTTGCAGAATTCTGTGAAAAACATGGAATAAGAAGACAGTTTTCAGCAGCAAGAACACCTCAACAGAATGGAGTAGTTGAAAGAAAGAACAGAACTGTGCAGGAAATGGCAAGAACCATGTTAACAGAGAGCAAAATTGCTGACAGGTTCTGGAAAGAGGCAGTTCATACTGCAGTCTACATTCAGAATAGATGTATGTTGAGGCCGCATGAAAGCAAAACACCTTATGAACTGTGGTTTGGCAAAAAGGCTACAACAAAATACTTCAAAGTGTTCGGCAGCAAGTGTTACATTAAAAGAACTGAAAGCAATCTTGGCAAGTTTGAAGATAGAGCTGATGAAGGAATTTTTCTTGGTTACTCAACAAAAAGTAAAGCTTACACATGCTACAACAAAAGACTAAAGAAAATTGTGGAGAGTGCGGATGTGAAGGTTGATGAAGGCAGGAAACAAGAAATCAGCAATAATGAAAACTACCCAACCTATGAAGAATTTATTGAAGAAGATGAAGATCAAGAAAAGGAAGAGAGACAGAAATCAGATTCAGATGATTTGGAAAGAGAAGAAAACAGGAAATTCAGAACAGTAGCTGGCAGAAAAATCATCCCAAAGAGCAGATTATTGGGGACCCTACAGTTGGCATTCAGACAAGAAGAAGAGTAGTAAATAACTATTCTCTCGTTATCCAAGATTGAGCCCAAAAATATTATTGAAGCAAGCACAGATGAAAGCTGGATGGAGGCAGGAAATGAAGAACTAGATCAAATTGAGAAAAATAATACCTGGGAATTAGTACCAAGGCCTGAAAATAAAAACATAATTGGTACTAAATGGATATTTCGAAACAAATTGAATGAAGACGGACAAGTTGTAAGGAATAAAGCAAGATTAGTCTGCAAAGGATATGCTCAAGTTGAGGGGATTGATTTTGAAGAGACTTTTGCACCAGTGGCCAGACTTGAATCAATAAGACTATTTTTGGCTTTAGCAATTCATAGAAATTTCAAAGTTTATCAGATGGATGTAAAATCAGCATTTCTGAATGGAAATCTTGAAGAAGAAGTATATATTGAACAGCCTGATGGTTTTCAACTCTGTGACAATCCTAACTTTGTTTGCAAGCTGAAGAAAGCTTTGTATGGCTTGAAACAAGCACCTAGGGCTTGGTATGCGAGATTGGACAGCTATCTCACTAAGCAAGGATTCAAGAAAGGTATGGTTGATAGCAACTTATATATCAAAACTGAAAATGGCAATTTTATTGTCCTTGTTGTTTATGTAGATGATATAATATTTGGGAGCAGAAATGATGAATCATGCAAAGACATAGCAAACAAAATGCAGAAAGAATTTGAAATGTCTATGATTGGTGAACTTTCATACTTCCTGGGATTGCAAGTTAATCAAACTGAAAAAGGGATTTTTATTTCTCAAATTAAATATGTAAAAGAAATGCTGAAAAAGTTCACTATGGAGGATAGTAAGCTTGTTAGCAACCCCATGACAATAAGCTGCAAGTTGAGCAAGGATGATAAATCTCCAGATGTTGATCAAACAATGTACAGATCTATGATTGGGAGCCTGTTGTATTTGACAGCCACAAGACCGGATATCTTACAGGCAGTTTGCATGGTTGCAAGATTTCAGGCTAGTCCAAAAGAAACTCATGTGACAGCTGTGAAAAGAATTTTTAGGTACCTCAAAGGTACTATGGAGTATGGCCTATGGTATCCAAAAGGAAAGGACTTCACTCTTTTTGCATATTCTGATGCAGATTGGGCAGGATGTATTGATGATAGAAAAAGTACAAGTGGAGGAGCATTTTATCTTGGAGATAAATTGGTGGCATGGCACAGCAAGAAGCAAGAATCAGTCTCTCTATCCACAGCCGAGGCAGAATACATTGCAGCAACAACATGCTGTACACAAATATTATGGATGAGACAAACACTGAAAGATCTAGGTATTCACTTCAATGAGCCCATTTCAGTCAAATGTGATAACACTAGTGCAATCAACATTTCAAAGAATCCGGTCATGCATTCCCGCACCAAACATATTGCAATCCGGTATCACTTCTTGAAAGATAAAGTTGCAGAAGGAGAGGTCAAGTTGGAGTTTGTTCCAACTACAGAGCAAGTAGCAGACATATTCACCAAACCTTTGCCAAAGGAAGTATTTGAATACCTTCGGAAGAAGTTGGGAGTAGTCACACTACCCAAGCACTGACTAGCTATGGGAAACACATTCTCAGGGGGAGCATTAAAATATTTTATGCCTGAGAATGTTGTGCATAGACTCAGGGGGAGTCTGCAGCAGCCCTTTGGTATTATTGGCAAAGGGGGAGAAGAAATTGAGCAAGGTTACAGTGTGTTGCCAACAATTCCAAAGGGGGAGATTGTTGAGCAAGGTGCAGCAAAAGCATTGCAAAAGTATTGTCATTGTTGTCAACACAGATAGAATGGTGCAGTTGATGCAGTTCAGATGTCAGTCAGATCAAGTGCAGTGAATTTCAAGGAAAACAGAGGGGACCCAGATTCAAAAATTTGCAGAAAAAGACAAGGAAGAAAACTGTCGCGATATCGCGACATGTTTTCTGTCGCGATTTCGCGACAAAAAGTAGGAGAGAGAAAATGCAGCCAAAATTGTCGCGATTTCGCGACAAAAAGTGAGGAGAGAGAAGGCATAGCAAAATTGTCATGATTTCACGACAAAAAGGATGAGAGAGAAAGTGCATGAGAAAGTGTCGCGATATCGCGACATTTGAAGAAAAGCATAAGGCAAAGTGTCGCGATATCGTGACAAAACGGAGGAGAGAGAAAGTTCATGAAAAATTGTCGCGATTTCGTGACAAGTTTGGAGCAAAGGCGTCAAGGACGAAAAGTGTCACGATTTCGCGACAAGTTTGAAGAAGCAGCGCCTAGGATGAAAACTGTCACGATTTCGTGACATGTTGGAGGCAAAGCAGCAAAGTGAAGAAAGTGTAGCGATTTCGCTACATGTCTGAGTTTCGCTGGCAAAAGCAAACAAAAAGTACTAAGTGAAGAAAGTGTAGCGATTTCGCTACATGTCAGACTTTCGCGGGCCGAAGAAGACTTCAGATGCCTAAGCACAAAGTGGTAGCGATTTCGCTACAAGTCCAAGATGCAAGGCAAAGAGTGGTAGCGATTTTGCTACAAGTTCAAAATGCAAGGCGGAAAGATGTAGCGATTTCGCTACAAGTTCGAAATGCATGGCACAATGGGGTAGCGATTTCGCTACAAGTTTGAAACACAAGGCACAAAGGTGTAGCTACTTCGCTACAAGTTCAGAATGCAAGGGAGATAGGTGTAGCGATTTCGCTACAAGTGCAAAACACAGAACAAGATGGGGTAGCGATTTCGCTACAAGTCTAAGCTTAGCAAGTAGAAGCAAGAGGAAGCTGCAGCAAAGAAAAATACTAAGTCAAAAGAGTGTAGCGATTTCGCTACATGTAAGGTTTTCACGGCTGCATGAAGTGAGAATTGTACGGAGGCCGAAAGCGTCATGATTTCACGACAAAGTGAAGATGACGTCAGCAAAACTGAGAAGTGTCACGATTTCGTGACAAGTTGAAAGAAAAGCCAGAGAAGCTGGAAGCGTCACGATTTTGCGACGAGAATGAAGATGACGTCAGCAAAACTGAGAAGTGTCACGATTTCGTGACAAGTTGAAAGAAAAGCCGCAGGAAGCCGAAAGCGTCACGATTTCGTGACGAGATTGAAGATGACGTCAGCAAAACTGAGAAGTGTCACGATTTCGTGACATGTATCATTTTCACGGAGGCAAGCGAAGGAAAGTGCAGGAAAGTGGAAAGCATCACGATTTCGTGACATGTCTCATTTTCGTGGGTGTATGCCGAGTAAAGAAGAAGGAGGCTGAAAACGTCGCGATATCGCGACATGTAATGTTTTCGCGGTTGCATACAGAAAGGAAGTCTAGGAGACAGAAGACGTCGCGATATCGCGACAAGTCAGTTTTTCATAGTCAACATACCAGAGAAAGTCAAATTGGAAGAAATGTCACGATATCGCGACAGGTAATAGTTTTGGCGAAAAAGCCAAAGATGCATGCACAATGACAGGTGTCGAATAAGCATGCAGCCAGTTACAGTAAAGTTAACTTGGGTCAGATCTGCAGTTAACTGGAGTTACAAGTGAGAGTTTCAAGACAGTGCATTTAAGAAAAGAACGGCTGTTGCAGGGCCGTGATACAGCATGACTGGGAAAGGTGGCAGTTACATAGGGAAGCTACGGAACTAAACATTAAAGACAGAACAGCTGTCACAGGGTTGAGTATACCGAGAATCAATTACAGAGATTTTTTTTGTTGTGTATATCAAGAAGATACAGTCGAGTGCAGAAGTAAAAGGTAACACAGAACTCAAAAAGGGAGAAAGAAGAACAGAGCGCCGAGATACGCAGTAAAAGGTGTCAGAACACACAGAAAAAGGTTGTCAGAAAAAGGCCGTCAGAATGTACAGAGAAGAATGTCAGAACTGGACAGAAAGAAAGCGGCTAAATGGCAGAACGTGTCAGAGAGGGTTTGACACATTGTTCGTAGCCGAAGATGCATGAAAATTAGGAGGGAAATTCGAACCGTTTGAAATTGAGCCGTTCGAGGAAATCAAGAATATAAGGATCGAACAGGCATAGTTAGAAGGTTACTGCAACTGTGCTTTATTGAATATATCAAAAGGCGTGGTGTGGTAAGAGTGTTGCATGAACAACAGCAAGAGAACTGAAACCTGCACATTTTTCTTGTAAAAATAACAGAGAGGTTTTAGATTTGAAAAGAAGATATTGAGTCTCTAACAAGTCTCTTTATGCTTCTGTGAGATAAAATTGTATGAGCTATAGACCAGTGAGGGTCTTGTAAACGTGAAGGCATTTTTATGTCAATTTATTTTGCAAAATAGAAATCCAAGTTGGTGCTTGGAAAAAGGGGTTGGTGCTCCTATCTGTTGCAGCAGAAAAATCAGGGGTTGGTGCTCCTTCCAGTGGGTGCTGGTAAAATAATTGTAAAGAGTGAATCCTTGCAAAGACTGGATTTGGATTGTAGTCCAAACAATCATTATTTGAGGAGTAGCCACATCGGTGAACCTCGTTAAATCTTGTGTTGTGTGATGCTCTTGTGTGATACTTGCTTTATCTATTTTTAAGCTTGCATGTTTAAGTTTTAAGAGTTGCAGATTCAAGTTTTTAAATAGTTACACTGATTCACCCCCCCCCTCTCAGTGTCATTGTGAGAATATCAGTGTTCTATCATGTAAGACCTTAGTGCATGACCTATTAGTCAAGTATGCAACAATAAGAACAACTTCTCCCCAAAATGAGTTAGTCAATGTAGCAACAAGTAACATTG
Source organism: Wollemia nobilis (assembly GCA_028583015.1). Taxonomy (NCBI): domain Eukaryota; kingdom Viridiplantae; phylum Streptophyta; class Pinopsida; order Araucariales; family Araucariaceae; genus Wollemia; species Wollemia nobilis. The sequence continues at coordinate 2,824,381 of JAQPPZ010017000.1, read as the reverse complement.
ATTTTTTCATATTTATGATTGTTTGATTCATCCTCTCAGGTAATCCATTTTTTTTGGGGGTATAAGGAGTTGTGAACTACCTCCTTATCGCATGGTACTTAAAAAAATTGAAGAACTCTTTGGAGATATATTCTCCACCATTATCTTATCTTAAGGTGGAGATTTGGCAGCCACTTCTCTCTCAACAAGTTCCATGAATTCCATGAACTTATCAAGGAATTATCGTTTATATTTAAGTAGGTATATTCATACATTTCTACTATAATCATCAATGAAAGTGATGTAGTATCTAGCCCCAGTATAAGATTGAATAAACATGGCCCACAAATGTCTGATGAACCAACTATAATGGTTTATTGGCTCTCCAAGCCTTTTATTACTCAAAAGGTTGTCTATGGTATTTGGATATAACACATGGCTCACAAAAGCATTTTGACTCCTTAATATGAGGAAGTCCTTTTACCAAAATATTTCATTTCCATCATTTGAATATTATAAAAATTTAAATACCCCATTATTTTATGCCACATGTACTCCAAAGAAAAAGTATTTGTTGTATACAAAGAGTTTTGAGTTACATATTTGGTAAGGAGGTAGTAAAAACCATCCTTTTTTACTCCCATGGCTTTTATAGTGCCATTTGGTTCCTGAATGTAGCACTTGTATTTTTCAAAATAGATAGTATAGCCCTTATCTGTAAGTTACCCAATAGAAAGAAGGCTCCTTTTAAGACCAAATAAATACAAGACATTTGTTGCAAAACATATTTCCCATCATGCAACGCAAGTGGTGCCTCCCAAAAATCTTCAATGGGAAGGAAAATTTCATCACCAAAAGTAATGAATTGATTAGAAGTAGGTTAAACCTTGGTCAACCAATCTTATATTCCTGGTATGTGCTTTGCTGCCCTAGAATCAATATACCAACAACATTTATCTTAAATATTAAATTGGTTTGCTGCATACAATGTGTTGAGATTATTATATTATGGACCCCTTTGATATGTTTGTCTTTGATAGCAATTAGTGACATTATGATTCCATTTTCCACAATAGTCACAACCTTGTTGGTTGTTGTTTTGATACCCTCTATTAGGATGGCCCCCTTGAGGAGGTAGTGTTTTCCATATTGGCTATTGATTTTGCTACTAATTATACTATTGTGGTTGTTTCTGATGTGGCTACTATCGGCACTACTAATGTGGCTACTACTAGTACCACTAACATGGCTAGTGATTTTGCTGTTGATGTGGCTATTGTGGGTATATTTGATGTTGTCTTTCTCTCTAATTTTGGTGTTGCTAATTTGGATCCTTATTGTGTCTAGGCTGTAAGGATGCCTTGGTGGCTAAATTTGCTAAGTATTCAATCTCTTTATCTTTGATTAGGGCTTGCTCATGTTTCTTAAGTAGAATTTCAATGTCCTCAAGTGTTGAATTCATTGTTTTACCACTTAGATATAACATGGTAGCATAGGGGTGAAATTTTGAAGGAATATTGTGTAACATTATAGAAATCAACTCATTATCATCAAGAGTTTTTCTAGCAGCTAAAAAATCATTCCTAATAGACTTAACTTCCATAAGGTAATCGGTAAGTGAGACTTTCATACAAATATTGTACAATTTTTGTTTTATATACAAAATGTTGTCTTCACTAGGCCTATCAAACAATATTGTTAGAGCATCCCATGCTTGTTTAGGTGTAGTTGTATCTCTTATAGTTTATCTACATTTAATTTATGTATCTAGCTTGATGAGACTTAAAGCTATATTAAAATTATTTTCAAATAGTGATTTTGTTGTAGTGTCTTTAGGTGCTATGAGTGGGTTTTCATTAGCTTTCCTATATCTTACAAAATTCCACATGCCATTCATCATTAAGATAGATTCTATTTCATACTTCCAGTTTGAAAAAGAGTGAGCTCCTTCAATATTTTCAGTGAGACCACTTAGTAGATTTGTAGTAGCCATGATTTATAAAAGTATTGAAAGAAGAGGGAGCTCAACAAAGGAGGAAATAAGAAACACAAATGTAAAATTAGAGCCCTAAAAAAGATATAGGATACACAACATAAAATCTAGAGGAGGGTTCACCTAGTTTTCCACTCTGAATCATCAAGTGGTTCCAACATTGGGAGGTATAACTTGAACACAAGTACCCTTTTCCACCCAAATAGAGTAAGAAGTGAAACTTCTTATTACAATGCTTACTTGCTTACCTTTTGTTAATTTGTTACAATAGTGTACCAAAGTTTCATCTGCTTACCTGTTATGATAAGGTGCTTGGTTGCTTACTTGTTTTTAACAAAACTAGAAGAGGAGCTTTATGGTTTATGATCCACTAAATGAGTGGAGAGCATACCCCCTCAGCCCAAAAATCAAGACGAAACTTCCAAAACCTATTCTATATGAGAGCATTCAGTTTAAGAGACTACTGCATTGGAAGCAGATTTTTTCAAGAGAACCTTAAGTGTTGCTGAAAAAAAATTAGGCATTGCTGGTCCTCTCACTGATGAGATCCGTTTTTCCAAAAGTTGTTGGTAGGGATGATAATATTCTAGATTTGACTAGATTTTATTAGAAGGTAAATATCTATATTGTAACTCGCACTTTAGAATATGCCCTTTGATGTTATGATTGGGACACAACTAAAAGGCACAATGTATTCATAAAATATGTTACAATATATAGGCATCAAACCTATGAGTGAGATTTAACACGTGTCATAATATCCACTCCAAGTGTCATGCAGAAGACACATAACTCCAAATAAAACTAGAAATAATATAAGTGGTAGAAAATATCAAGAAGGATGTTAAATTTTGAAATATTTGTATTCATATAAAAAATTGAAAAGATCGAAAAAATGAAAATCAAGAAATAAAAGAGTTTAAGTAAAATTATGTAGGTTTCTAGCTATAGCATCTAAATTAATATGAGAAGTGTATCTATTTTTAAACTCTCAAGATATAAATAAAAGAGTTTTAATTTGTCAAGGGTGGGGGATCCATTTATAACACCTTAATATCCAGTCAAAAAATAATATATGGAAACTCTAAATTAATAGTAAATCAGGTCAATTCCTAATGTTCTACCAAGAGCAAGCACCTAAAGTTCTAAAACATTAAGTCTAGGATATACTTGGTATATTTGAATCCTATGAAATCAAGGAAATACCTACGGAACTAAATGTAAAAGTAGATGGTTTGGTAAGTATCATAGTATGCTTTAACCTATAATTGATATGTGGGATTAATCAAAAGGTCTAGATGTTGTCTTATAGTATTTATGGATAACTTTAATCATTGGTAAATCTTTAATAATGACAATAAGGTAATAGAGTTGTTAATCAAAGTGGACCAATATTCCAGAGAGAAGAAAAAATATATGAATGATGTCAAAGATGTAATAATATAGTTAAAATCAAATTATTTATCTAAAGAGCTAATTACACTAGAAATTATATTTAGACTTGATGATAGCTCAAAGAAAATTTGTCTTAAAATAAAATATTTTGCATATTACTCTATTCAGGTATTAAAAGGAAATATATTATTTCTTGGGAATAATTGTACTTAGAAATAATAGAATATTTTTAAATAACTTTATGGTAATTACGATGATATAATCATCAGGTCATGAGGATCTAAAAATATAACCATGATGTAATAGAGCACATCATCAAATTAGAACCATATGCCAAACCCTTTTGGTAAAAATCAAATTATTAATCCTAAATTAGAAACCATAATGAAGAAAATGTTGTTAAAACTCCCATAGGACCATATCTTATTCTTGATCAAATTTTCAATATGGTCACCAACTTTATCTCAATATGTAAGAAGAATGGGGATATCAAGTTATGCATAAATTTCTAGGACTTGAATAGAGCATCCATAGAAGATAATTACCCATTGTGCACCATAAATCAAATATAGTATAAGGTGGATAGTTTGTAGATGTTATCACTTATTTATGATTTTTTTGGATACAATTAGATTTTGGTCAAGGATGAAGACCAATACAAGATTACTTTCATAACCAAATGGGGTGCTTTTTCTTATAAACAAATGCCTTTTAGTCTATCAAACACCAAGAGAACCTTCCAAAGAGATATGGAAATATCATTCTCAAGGCTCATGGGAAAAATTATTTTGATATACCTTAACAATTTTATGGTATTTTCAAAAGATAGACGCAAATACATCAAGCCTATAGAGTCAAATTTGCAAGATGCATGGATTTTTTTATCTCTCTAAACCTTAAGATATCTATCTTCATGTTTTGAAAAATAAAATTATTAGGTCACATGGTACCTAAAGTGGACCTTTCCATATATTGATAGTATAAAAACTATTAAAGACCTATCATTTCCATCCTAGTCAAATGGATCATGTCATTTTTATGGTGTATTTAATTTATAGCTAGATTCATTAACAACTTTGAAAAAATGGTCATACCTATAACTAATATGCTTAAAAACTATGTCTTCTTAGATTTCTCTAAAGAAGAAAATAAATTATTCTAATAAGTGATGGATACCATCACCAAATCTCCTATCGTGATCAACCCCAACTCCTCCAAGGAATTTAGGTTGTATGTATTTAGGATAGAAGAAAGTAGTGCAATCATATTGAATCCAAAAAATGACTAATATGAAGAACACCCCATATATTTCATGATTCACACCATTCATAACTATGAAGAGAGGTATACCCTAATAGAAAAATAGATGTTTTCCATCATGAAGAAACTAAATAAGTTAAAAAACTACTTCTTGTAGATCAATACAACTATATTTATGGTACATCCTAATGTTAATTCTACCATATTACATTGTGAATTATAAAGGAAGAGATCTATATGGATCAATAAAACATAGGAGTTCAACATTGATATCAAGCCTAATAAACTAATCAAGGACAAGATTTTATGCAAAAAATTAACAAAGACAATGTATAGAGCATATCAGTCTAATTATTTTTCTTCTATTTCTACTTATCTATCTCTTCTTGCTCCTTCTTCTTATCCTCTTATTCCAAATATTTCTCTTTTTTTATTCATCTATTGTACTTCTCCCATCCTCCACTAGGGCAATCCTCATATCTCATAGATGCTACTTACCCCACCAAGAGGTATTCTACCTTTTATCATTGCTATCATAGTAGGGACCACCCCTATCTCATTTCCATCCCATCTTGTTTGATTCCTTCCATCACATCCTACCATTTCATAAATTGCCATACCTCTTTCAACTACTCTACTTATATTGGTGTTGTAACCTATTTCCACTTAACTTCCCGTCATCATCATTAAATTCACACCTATTTTCATTGTTGGAATATGTTACATTTTTTATTTCCTTAATAATGTACCATTGTGGGTGTGCATTTATATTATGAGTATATTAGGAGTTAAGTATTTTATTGAAGTAATGTAATAAATGCACAAGTGTAATAATATGCAATGATCGTAAATGTGCATGAAGTTCACATGTACATGATTCTTAAAATAGAATAGTAAGGTGTCTTGAAGGAAAAGAGTTGCATCTCATTATAAATAAGCCTTCATAGAGTATAAGTGTGAGAGGATTTTGGAGTGCATAGGTTGAGTAGTACTATATACAATGTAGATACTTTTTGTAAGAATGAAGAGGTTGTAACCTCCATTGAAGAGCATTGTATATTTTTGTGATCTTTCATATATGAGCATTTATTAAGCATTGTATCAAGTTTTCTATCATATTTTTCATGCTTATTAGTTAGCCATTATAATAGTTATAGCATTTCATACTTATTTCCATAGTTGTGGTTGCATTTACTTTAAGTTTAAAGCTTCAAAATTTAAATGTGGTATTAGAGAACACGGTAGATCAATAGGAAATAGAGAGAGTCACAAGAGTGATTGAGAGGAGATTGTAAATATCATTTTTAGATTTTTAAAATTTGCTACTAGCTAGATTTTTTCCATGGAGTTGCATAAAAGCTTGTGAAGACTAGAACACAACATTGAATCCACTAGATTGGCAATACAACTAGTAAATATTGTTTTTATAGATTTACAAAAATATCTATTTATAATATTTTTGTTGCAAAAATTAACTCCTAGAAGTTGAGAAAATTTCTACAACAAATAGAAAAGGATTTCACCTTCATTGCCTAAAATTCTATGTACTTTCCTCATGCATGGATTAGTTCTTTGTTGCAAAAAAATAGAGATTGAATATTTGGAGGCCTAAGGAGAAATGTCCCATTAAAATATTTGTATATTGAAGACTCCAAGTTGGATATTGAAAAGATATCTAGTGGTCAAGGAAGCCACATTGAAGACTGTAAATCTAGGAAGAGGTCCTAGAAGAAGACCCCATTGAAGGAAGAAGAGACTCAAGGAGAAGAGTCCTAGTGAAGATTGGAGATTTATGATATCGATTGAATATTGAAAACTTCACATTGAAGAAGAGGTCTATATGGCAAAAAATCCTTTTTATAATTTGGGGTTGGAAGGACTAACAAGTTATATTACAATATTTTAGTAGTAGCAGAACTAGAAAATCTAGGAAGGATATCTCATTGCAAAACTTCCATAGCTAAAGATTGAATAGATCAAGAAACATCTCATTGAAGTTTTAAAAGTTTCAATATTGAAGACCTTGGAGAGGTATCAATGAGAAACAAGTATAAGGCTTGGTAAGCCTCATTGGAAGAGTTCCTATAAGAAATAATTAGAGAAATTTACTACCAAGGAGAAGATCTTGATAGTAAAGAGTTGGAAAAATTATCAACATACGAAAAAAAACCCAAGAGAGAAATTATTGGCAATACATTTATCAAAATTTTAAGTAGTTTGGATAAGAACTCAAGTAAATAAAAATATTGAGAAGAAGGCCATTAGATAGCCCAAGAATAATGTGAGAATTTGACAAGAGAAAGAAGATAGATAAACCACAATATCTAAGATATTTTAGGATCATCATTGAAGGGTTCTTGGGGAATATCTCAACTGTGATTTGTAGGAGTGTCCTACCAAATTTTGAGATTTAAGGATAGTGTTTTAGTGGGTTTTATATTTAAGGATAAAAAAATATAGCAATTTGGGTAACGTTAGTAGCTTCTACGATGCATAATTCATATGTGTATCCTGAAGTAACATTGAAGACACCAAATCATAGTTTTAGGTAGTAGATTAGTGAAGTGTTAAAGCTTCAAAAAGGTGAGTCGAAGAACTATTTTTGGATATCATAGAAGAGCTACAATATCATCTACAAAATGTAGCAATTTAGATGACTTAAAGCACCATCACCATCATCATCTATGAAGATATAAAGGTATGCAACAAAATGTGCAAAATTTTATTAGTTGAACTTTTATATTTGGATTATTATTAAGGTTTTAAGCACCATTTTCAAGGATTAAATGTTGTATAAATAGTTTTTATTTAAGTATTCAAGGTAGTGTAGTAGTTATCATCTACAAGTATCAAAACTTGCATAGAAAAATAAAAGTTAGGTACATCTTGAGAGAAAGAAACATATCAACATTCTATTGCTTATTATAAGTAAAATAAGACTATATAGGTTTTGCATTTTCTATAGTGCAAAACACAATATCAAAATCTTGTATTTATTAGTGTAAATATAGCCAAGAAAAGGAAAATATTTCCAAAGGTTTGGAGGTATTATTGAACCCTGTATTACCTTGTTCATCTTAGTTTGAAAAATAAAGTTAAAGCCTACATTTTAATAATTCAAGAGGCTTGATTTAAGAGCATAGGGGGACCAATTTTTATAACATCACTGTATACATTTGCATAAGTATTTCATTAGTTCTATACAAGAGAGCTCTAAAAATTAAAGTATCTCCAAGGAAAGGAAGATAGGTTTAATAATACTAGAATAAAAAATGAAACTCTCAAAACAATGGTGAAAATAAGATTGGTAAAAACACCATTGTAATCATCTACCTATATCAGAAGAAGACAACAATGAGAGTGTCTTAGGGGCACGTTACATTGATTGTTGTCTTGCATATAAGCAACCTCCATTAGCGAAATAAAAAGTACAATTAGAGTGCTTGAAATAGGAGTTGTCCAAGGAGTTCAATATCCACCATATCAAGGTACTGAAAGCACCATAGCCAGGTGCAACAAGTGATGTAATGGTATCAACTTAGTGGGAGTTAGGTGCCACATAAAAAACCTACAACAATACAAGGACAATAATATGAGAACAATGTAAGAATGAGTATGCCTTGTTACAGTTGATAAACAAGGTAATATATCATAGTAAGTTGGCAAGAACACAACACAAAGAAAGGTGTAATCATTACCGAAGTAGAAAATAAATCCACTATGCATTGTGCCATCCACATTAAAGGAATCATCCAAGTTTAAGGAGAAAGGCATCTCAAATTTCATTGTCACAGAAGAGCAAAAAAACCTAGAAATTTGGTCAAAGGCATGTATTGAAACTTTAAGCCTTTTTTGATACGTTGATTGCAAATGACATGCAAAAGGAGATTGAAAATTTATCATGACCTTGAAAGGAGGAGAGTGCCACTTGGCACAAGTAACAGAATCATATCATAATACCCATGACTAGGAATAAGGATGTCCATTTGAAGTAACACTCGAAGGAAGCTAGTGATGTACAAATTAACTTCAATGGGAGAAAACTATTGTACATAAGACCAATGCCACTTATATTATTTTTTCATAATATTGTAACACTTAAGATTCACATTCAAATAAAGTTTGGTGCCATTTTTCTTGATCCCTACTCAGCTAGTAACACCCAGTGGGAAGGAATGTTCATTGCCTTAGAGAATCATGATATTTGTCATACATTACCTAGTAGAAAACCATATTAAAAGGTATTTACAAGAGAATGTAACTGAGCAATAAGGAAATCAAGAACACATAGCAAAGTCAAGCAACATTAAAGGATCCAAGGCATTCATAAATAAGTGCACAACAAAACTTATAAATGAAGAACATCATTGACAGGAGATAGTAGTAGCATTAAATAATGTGAGACCGTCACAAGGAAGAACAAAGGTCAGCCTATAAATAACTTGAGGCCATCATAAAAAATATTTTCGATTAGCATACTATTGTTGGACAAAAGCACAAGTTGATCACAGGTTTCGTTGAGTGCATAACACAGTGAACAATGCATATTAGAAAGATAATATTAAAGTCTTATTACTTTTGTAAATCTTTGAGGAGTAATAAGGATATACATATTAAAATTGATATTAATTAATATTTCATAATCTAAGGGTATTTAGTAAGATTTATAAGGTAATAAAAGTTACCCTAGAAAGCACACTGGTTACTTTGAAAAGGAAGAGGAAAATAGAAGCATTAAAATATTTATTATTATTGCTTCCAATATTTGCAAACCTTAATCCCAAGGAGTTATAAGGATAGTAAAACTGATTTGCAAATATATAATTCTTCTAAAAACTTCTAACTTGGGAGATATAAGGAATCCTACATCAAAATTATATCTTAGAAGTTTAGAAACCTATCATTGCATATATGATTAGTTTAAGATTATTGGATGCATCAAATACTAGTTGAAGAAGAAAACTCACTAGTATCATACTTAAAGGAAAGATATATAGACAGTCCAACTAAGGACATTAAAGGTTTACTCTTTGAAATTTAATTTTTACATATATAATATTTCTACAAGACAAGAGATAAATTGTTATAGTAAGTGATAGAAATTAAACATTACTTTATCACATAACTAGGGAGACAAAAGGATTTCAACTTAACACAAAACTATAAATATGTGCTTACTTTCAAGTTCCTTGTTTATTCCATTATTTTGTAAGTCATAAGGATATTTTTACAAAATTTTAAAAATTAGAAAAGTATTTTTCAAGATTGAATTTACCAAATTTAAAAAGAATATTTAATCATCTTACTAGGAAGTTATACGCTAGACTACTAAGGATGAAGCTCTTAAAAACTAGAAACATATTTGGGTTTGATCATACTACTCTATTAGAGAACATGAATAGATTGAAAAAAGGGACATATCATCAATATAAGAGGACTCAATATCAAAATACATCAAATATACCCTATCAAATATGTAAAATCATCACAAACTCAAACAATATTACAAGTCAATATGAAAATAAAATCTGGCATATTGATTTGAATGCAAGTCATCATATGACAGGTTACTTGCAATGGTTTGATTGCCTTGAAATCACTAACAAGTAGATACTAAAAATTGTAGATGGAAAATTCTATCATATACATGGATATGGATGTGTAGCTCCTAGTAAATTATTTCTAAAATTTGTGCTACATAATGTCATGTATATTCCTAGATTATCATCTAATCTCATTTTAGTAGCAAAGCTAGTAGAGAACAAAAGGATCATTGATTTTAGGTATTCAAATGGAGTCAATATGTGTCTCATAATAAAACAAGGTGATATTGAAGCTACTAGATCAATCCACGGAAACATATATGCTCTAGATTCAGTTGGAACACCTCAAGATATTGTTGTATCTCAAAATAATACTAATACATATCCTGAGAAACAGAGTGCAGAATATGAAGAACCAACATATTACAATAACAAATATAGAAATAGAAGATTCAAAACTAAGAGAATTAGAGGAAAAAAAGTACACTCAATTTGACCATAAACAAATAAAATAATAAGAATAATCTCATCAAGATGAAGATTACTCAAAAGACAAAGATCTATATTGAAGACTAAAGTCTCCAAAAACTAAACAATGTAATATAGTGGGGTGTTGAAATATATTACATTATTTGATTCCTAACTAATGTACCATCGTGGGTACATATTTAGATTAGTAGTATATTAGGAGTTAAGTGTTTTATTAAAGTAATGTAATAAATGCACAAGTGTAATATTGCGCAATGGTTGTAAATGTGCATGAAGTCCACATGTACATGAGCCTTAGAATAGAATAGTGAGGTGTCTTAAGGTAAAGAGTTGCATCTCATTATAAATAGGCCTTCATAGAGTATAAGTGTTAAAATATTTTGGAATGCATAGGTTGAGTAGTAGTAGATAATATGGAGATACTTTTAGCAAGAATGAAGAGGTTTTAACCTCCATTGGAGACCATTGCATATTTTTCATGAGCTTTCATATATGATAATTTCTTGAGCATTGTATCAAGTTTACTTATTAGTTAGACATTATCATAGTTATAACATTGCATGCTTATTTCCATAATTGTGGTTGCATTCCCTTTATGTTTTAATATCCAAAAGCTAATAGTCATGTCCACTAGTTTTATTCTTCCTCCATCCTACACAAGGAAACATCTCTTGTAAGTGATGATACTCATAGTCCTTATCAAAGGAACCGAGTTTGTAATAACTCCCCTTGTTATGAATGCAACACAAATATTTGGGCCAACCTATACTTTTAATATTGGAGATTCTAACACTTTCAAGGTGATATATGTACTTTTTATTGAGGAAAAGGAATGTAAAAAGGAGTACAAAAGACAATGTAGAAAGAATTATAAGGCCTCCATGATATTTCATTCATAATATTTTGGAAAGAGGGATAACATATATTTTTTTGTGGCTAAAATATTGATTCGTTCAATATAACATTAGCCCTTGCTAATGTTTTGCTAGAGTATCATAATTAGACCTAGATAAAGTAGATCCACACCAAATATCTTATTTGGAAAACTAGTTCATACTAGGCATGGCCATGAAGTATAATTAACTAGTAGTTGAGGATGAGATAGTTCAATTCCAAAATAGAAGGTTAGAGGTAGAACTAGCAAAGGTTAAGACAAAGAGGGATCAACACTGGTAGGATAATAAAGGAATCAAGAAAGAGATTGTAGAAAATGAGCATTTGAATAAACAAGGAAGACCTTAAAGACCAACCTTTTGAGTTTGAATAACTCATACAAGAGTTGTTTGAAGAGCATAACATACTACTAGAAGACACAAAAAATAACAAAATAAATTTTATATATGAAATCTATATGGATAAGGATATATGATACTAGATCAAGTGGGAGGTGTAGAATACATTCAAATATTTTAGAATAACATCCTCTATAGGAGAAATCTTACAAATTGTAGAGAACATCATGAAATGAGTAGACGAGTGAATTTCTATAAAATATAAGCATTAGGGAGTTCTAAAAACCCTTACATCAATGAACCTAACATAGACATATAATTATGGGATAGATAAAAACGATATGGTAAATAAGCTCAAGAATATCCTAGATGCCTAGAGGAACTTACAAGAATGTAAAGATAACTTAACATCTCTTAATGCTTAGGTCCAAGAAATAAAAAAAAAATCAAGGGTTAATTTATGCTAGATTGCCTAACATCTTTGATGAAAGGAAATTTATCCTAGATGATAATTTCATCCATGAAATTATCAAAGAAGAGAAATAGCAAGTCAATAATTAAAATTCCTCTATAGTATATGAGAATTTGGAGCCTATCCACACCAAACTAAAAGAAATAGTTTCCAAAGAGAGAGTTGTTAGAGAAACCATTCGAAGACCTAGTCGGGGAGGCTAAAGACCTTGAGATAGTATAATTGCTCAATGATAATGAATGACAAAAGTTATTGAACCTATTTCCACCAATGACTAGCTAGGGGAGCCAAAGCACCATGGAGAGACATTCTATCAATTTTGCACCAAGGATCAATTATTTTAGACTCTATGCCTAAGAACAAAGACAAGATCTAGGATTACATGCCAATTGAGTTTAATTTCCTATGGATTCATATTAAATGTAGTACCTAGGTACTGATTTTATAATATTTGTATATTTTAGATCAAGGAACAACAAAAAAAGCACTAGACAAAAAAAAAATTAAAAAAAATCAAATTTCACTCATTTTTTTAAAAAAATTATGATTTGGTTGCAAATCCTATTGATTGGATCAAAGGAGTGGTTCATTTAAAAAAGGTACCAATTTTTTCAAAGAGTGATTTACTTGACTTGCTAACATAAATGAATCACTTAATCATTGTGCCAAGGTTAAAATTTGCACAAATTTTAAGAAATATCTTTCAAAAAGTAACATTTTTAAAATTTTGTGGTGCACTAAGATTTTTTGGAGCCTTCTAAACCTATTAGAGGTATAGTAAAAGGTATGAAATATTTTGACGTGCAACATTTTACTAAAGTTACCTCTAAATGTTTACTTTTACTAGGAGTAATTATTTTTCACCCTAGGTAACTCAAGGGTACAATCTTATTATAATAAGGGTCTATGACATTCTTTTAATGCATTCTCCAAAAATATCAAGATAGAGGAGTTATGTATTATCTCCAATTTTAGGTATTCAAATAGAGTCATTACAAATGAAGCATGATGGCTATTATAAGAAGAAGGGGATAGTCTTCTCAATTTGTAGTATGTATTCAAGGACCTGATTAAATTTTTCATAATATCAAAATAATAATTTTGAATTTCACCCTTACAAAAGCTCTACCTCTATTTAGAGAATTCTCTTGGTGATATTTTAAGGTGCATTAGAAATCTTGTTTAATTTATTTAATCTATTCTTCAATCTTCTCTATAATATCTAGTCTGATCGTCTCTTGTTTCTTTTGGATTTACATATGATGGTTCATGTCTTCAAAATTTTGGTCAAACCTCATCGATTGGATATCTATCTCTAACTAAAATATAATACTAATGTCAAATTTTGTGTTTAGTATTGATCCAATCTTGCAAAAATTTTGAGGTAAAATGAGAAACCTATCTGAGATAATCAGTTTTAGAAACCCATACAATTGAACTATATATCTAGCAAACTTATTTGTAAAATCAAGTGCATCATCCTATATATTCCTAGGTATGAAGTGTGTAACTTTCATTGATTTTTCTACCAAAACAAGTATAGCATCATGTCAAAATCTAGTTTTCGATAAACCAACCACAAAATCCATCAAGACAACTTGTCATTTGTTGGACATTTTGAGCTCATTTATTTGTCATTGATGTCAAGGTGAGAAGTTGTCATTGATTTAGAAGTGAACACATGAAGTTGTCATTAATACCATGGAGTACACCATCATTGATGCTAGGAGCAATGCGAAGAGTTGAAGAAAAAATGTCAAAATGTTGTTTTATAAGGGTTTTTAATAAAACCATGGTGGAAAAATAATTTTCATAAAATCAGTGGAGTACAAATAAAGTCTAAATTTTATCTCAAGGAGGCTTTAATTTTTATTAAATTCAAAGGTTTATAAATATAATTATAAAATTTAAATTCTTTTAGAATTTAAATAATTTATAAATTATAAAGATTATAAAAGCGTCGACATCATAAAATTTAGTGGAGCACCGACGTCTATGTAAAATTGGGAAATTCGTATATAAATTCTATGCCAAAGGGACATTAAAACTTACCATTTATCGATTAATATTCATGTGACCGAGAAAAGTGTATTTCATGCAATTGTTGAGGAAGAAGACAAAAATTCATGTTTGTCTTTTAGCGCTAGGAAGGAGATGAAATGGGAGGGCTTAATGCCTCATTCCCATTGGACAGGGTGGTCCATTGGCATCACATATTTTTTGAGAGTGTTGGGAGTGGAAGTGACCATGATCGATTCACATGAAGGTTATTGGCGTGTTTATCTTGAGCGTTGAGGTGAAAAAATTTTGGCACACGCTCATTTATACTACCAGGATTGGAAGAAAGAGGATGAGGTGCTCTTAGCATTCCAAGCATGCATCTAGAAAATGTGGTGGTAAAGTCTATAGCTAGGACGGACGAGGAGGTAGTGATTGGGAGTTTGAATCCCATAAGTGGCAAAGGTGATTTTTAGTTAAATAATTTATTATTTGACTAATGTTTTTCCCAAGTTAAAATTTGAGTTATAAGGGTAGATGAAAAGTTTATTTTTTGGTAATTGATTTATGTTATTGGAGTTATAAGGAAAGTGGATTTAATTTTTGCCAAAATTTCTTCTTGCCATTAAAATTTAACTAAAGAGGTTTTTGAGTTAAATTTTGGTGGATGTTAAATTTATTTTAATTGGGATATTATAAGGTGTTATTGGAAAAATATTTTATGTATGTTGATGGTTCTTTTTATAGATGGAGTAATAAGATGTAATTGAGTTTTTGCATTACATTGTGAGAGATATTTATCTTCTAACCTTTTTGAGTTTGGAATTGAAGTGTTTTTGGTTGAGACAAATATTTAAGGTTTCTTCATCATCAAGAAAATGCATGAGCACATTCTTCCATAGTTGATTTGATTGATTGGTTTTCTAAAAATAAGTTTCAAGTGAAAAGGATTTGATTATGGCTTCCTTATCGAGTGTGTTTGATTTAATGCTTCAAGGTTTTCTAGAATAAAGAGTTGTTATTAAAACCTTGTTTTATAAGCATTATTGTTGAAGCCATTGGTTGAGAAAATAACTAGGGTTTGAAAAAAATATGAGTATCATTGTTATGTGAAAGGTGTTTTATAAGCATTGTTGTTGAAGTGATTTTTTGAGAAAAGAACTTGAACTAGGTTTTGAAAAGAACATGAGTAACATTTTTATGTGAGATTTATTTTTGAGCATTGTTGGAAATATTTTGAGTGAATAATCATATGCTTGGACTAGGGTTTGTGAGCAAGGATTATTGCATTAAGTGGTTGGTTGAGTAGGGTTGGTTGAGCCTAGTCAAGTGGATGTGTGAAGTGATTGTTCAAGTTCCATAAAAAAACTATTCTATATTTTGAATTGAATTGAGAAAGTGATTGAGTTGAAGCATATTGAGTCCCTAAAAATTCTCTGTATGTTTCTAAAAGAGTGATTGAAAGTGATTGAGCACTTGTGATAAGTATAGAGCATATTGAGTGTCTAATAATTCTCTTTATGTTTCTATGATATTGGATAAGTTCTAGTGTGGACTTGTTGAGTAGATTTGAGGCAAGTCTTGAGAAGACATGTGGATAGAATTGAGTAAGATTTTGTGGAAGCTTACCATACATATTGAGAGTAGATTTTGTTAAGTTCTTGAGAGGAATTATTGAGCAAATTTTGTTAAGTTCTTGAGAGGACTTATTGAGAATATTGGACAAGTTCTAAAGAGGACTTGTAGATTGATTAGTGTCAGCTTTTGTGGAATCTTACAAAGTAAATTTAAGATAAGTCTTTGAGAAGGCTTAAGAGCAGAGTTCATTTATTTATTTGTACAAACCTTGATTTAATGTTTGGGGTAGATCCATCAGAGTTGATTTGATTAAATATTTGAGTTAAGGCTTGAGATATTGAGGACTAATTTGTGCTAGACCGAATAACTATGTTTAGTACAAATTCAAGGATATATTTGGTGCGGATTTGAGGACAGATTTGTGCCAGACCAGAGATAGAGATTGATTAGATTTGTTCTAGATCTAAGGACTATTTTTAGTATAATTTTGAGGATAGAGTTGGTGTAGATTTGAGGACAAATTTATGTCAGACTAGATACAGAGATTATGTAGATTTGTGCTAGACCTAAGGACTAATTTTAGTGCATATTTGAGGATAAAGTTTGAGCATATTTGTGCTATACTGATGGACTATGTTTAGTGTAAATTTTAGATAGATCTTTGTATGTGACAAAGTATAGAGGATGATAGACTCCAGTGGATAGAGTTCCATTAGCCAGGGTAGTGAGGACATGTCTTATGAGTGAGGACAATAGTCTTCAATGGATAGAGATCCATAAGCCAGTGCAGTGGATGTAGTAGTTCTTCTAGAAGATCACCAACTAGAGCAAGAGGGGAAAGGAATTATCCTATGGATAGAGTTCCACAAACTTGATCAAGGGATTGTTATATCCATTGGACAGAGGTCCATAAATATTGTAATATGGAAAGGATTACCAAGAGATTTATTGAGAAAATTTTAGTGAAATATTTTCTCCGTGGAGTAGCCCACATTGGATGAACCACATAAATTGTGGTGTCTCTATTGTGTGTGGTGATTTGTGCATTTTTTTTATTACTTCTATTGATATTTCTATCTTTATATTGCATAATATTGATTTGGAAATAAAATTAAAAAGTGATCTTATACTGTTCCACCACCTCTTAGTATAATCTTGTGTTCTTCACCATTTTTGACTAGGAATAACATGCAAGTATAATCATCATACTAGATTCAAATACTCTACCTTGACATTCTAAACACTTGGCCACAAATTTGTTGATTTCCTTTTTCATTTAGGCCATTGAAAGGCCTTCCTTATATTCTCATGCACTTTTGTCCTACTCGAGTGTACAAAATAAGGGTTGCAGTGTGCTTCCCTTAAAATAGTACCTCTTAACCCACCTTCATAGAACAATTCATCCTTGATTAGAAAATATTTATCCTTACCAGGTTCTTGCTCAACCTAAGCTTGATATTTTTAACAAAATTCATCTCTCTATTGATGCCTTTTGACCTAATCAACTAAATCATAGTTACTATGTATCCCCTTCTACTTATGATATCCACTATCTTATTTTATTTACCCTTGATATACTCAATGCCAAAATCATGTTCTACTAGTAAATCCATCCATCGGTGTTGTCTTACATTTAGCAAAAGCTACGTAAATATATACCTTAAACTCTAGTGATCAGCTTTAAGTTCAAATGGTTTCCTATGTAAGTAATACCTCCAAATTTTGAGTGCATGTATGATTTCTACCAATTCTAGGTCATGAATTGCATAATTTACCTCATGCTTTTTAAATTTTTGAGATACATAGGTGATAAATGCTTCATCCTAAATAAGGAATCCTCCCAATCCTTCAATATAAGTATCAATACAAACTATGAATTGTTAGCTTTTGATGGTGTATTCCAAGGGAGAATTCAATCACACAATGCAAAATATGCAGAATTATAAGATGCTGAAATTTGCTATTAATAGAAGGTAACAAAAATGATACAATGCAATATGGAGGAATTGAACACTCCAGAATTGATACTAAATAACTACATTGTATCCATCATAAATCTATATGGTGATATACCTACTATACCTAATACTACCTATATCAATATCTTATCACTCATTATGAGACCCTTTATATAGAAATATGGATTGCTTGGCCAACACTCTACCTAGTTATGCAAGGGGAAACCTTGCACATTCACAACTTGCACATAGAAATTTATGCATTTATTATATTACTTGAAGTAACTAGCTAACTATCCCCTAAAGTAATCTACTACTCTATTTATGTACCAAGGGTGGTACATTTACATGATCCAAATGATATAATATACTATAACACCCTCCTGTATTAAATTATTTGGGTATTGAAGACTTAAGTCTTCAATATGGATCTTCTTCTCTTGAATAGTCTTTGTCTTGCACTATATACCTCCTTGGTTTGATTATTCCTCTTCTTCTTTAGCCTTTTATTTAGATACTAATTTTGCACTTTCATAAGTGGTTGTACTGCTATCTGATTTTTGTAAATATGAATTTTATTCTTTGTCCTTGCTGTGTACATAGGCATTCTGAAAAAATACTCAAAGAATTATAATAAGATATTGAATTAGTAGAACATGAAGTACCAATACTACATGAGGATTGAAATATATTTTCTAAGTATGATTCACTCAATTCTATTTTATTTTTAAGAGCTTCTATCAATCCTTTTAGTTATCCATTCTCATTCTTGTAGCATTTGTATGTAAGTAATATTTGAAGTTATCCTTTTAGTTATCCTTTTAGTAATTCCATGGTATTAAATTCATCATCTAAAGCTTCACTGT
Source organism: Wollemia nobilis (assembly GCA_028583015.1). Classification (NCBI taxonomy): domain Eukaryota; kingdom Viridiplantae; phylum Streptophyta; class Pinopsida; order Araucariales; family Araucariaceae; genus Wollemia; species Wollemia nobilis. The sequence continues at coordinate 2,805,618 of JAQPPZ010017000.1, read as the reverse complement.
GAATCATTTTTGAAGTTATATCTTAATATGATTCACCCTTTATAAGTTGGTTCATGATTCCAATTTTTATAAAACTTATTTTTTCCTTTCTAAAGGGATTATTCATGTTATTGTTTATTGTATTCTTGGAGTTATCAATCCTTATAAATCCCTACATTATACTATGAAGTGCTTTTATAGTGCCTATATTTTGTATATTGATGACATAGGATATTCTAAGTAGTCCATATTATAACTCCCTAGTTAAGATCATATGGGTTAATTTTGATACAACTATTCAGGTCTTAGATTTTGTAGAATCATTTATTTCTCCTTGGTTAAGATATGTGAACTAATTTGATAAAACCTTTATTAGAATTAGGTTTTGTAGGCTTCCTTATGTATCCTTAATAATTTGAATATGCTTAGTTCACCTTCTAAGTTGATTTTGTAATGTTTTGAGAATAATCAACATTTTAATTTTACCTTTATCTTTACCAATGAAGTACGCTTTAATGATTGGATTTCTTTTTGTCTCTTTAGAACGAGTACAAGATAATTTTTACCAATTAATTCCAACTCTATATGTAAGCAATTGATACACTTTTCTATCAAATAGATTAATTTTTTAAATTCCAATTATATGTATATAGTTTGAATTAGTATACCTTATATTTACCTACTTTGGAATATTATAAAACAATAATATTTGCAATAAGAAATTTTTAATTTTTCTAAGTAGAAACCTGTATATCTCCTATGTTTTAAATTACAAATATTAAACTATTTAGGTGTATAGATATCTTTTAATTTTAATTTCAAATATGGTTGATTTTGCTATGGTTTCAACCTTATATTATACCCCTTATAACTCCTTAATGAAAGCAAGTTTAATTAAAGTAAATTCTTACCTTTATAATGTTGCAAAACATTGTATAATGGCCATTGTATTCTCCAATGTATGGGTATTGTATTCTCTAATGTATGGGTTCTTGTATTCTCAAATGTAAGGTTTTGTGTTCTTCAGTATATGGGTGTTGTATTCTTCAATGTTGGATGTAGATGATGACAAAAAGCTTTAATGCTTCTCTTGAATTAGTGGAAACTATGACTAATGTAGATAATGGTGGCAGGCTTTGACTAAAATTCTTGGATAGTGGGTGCCTCAATTATTGCTATCTAACCACAAGATTTTAATGCTCTTACCTCCTCTTACATGATGTTCTATTTTGCTTGCTATGATTGCACTGCTTTGTTAGGTACCAAGATAGTTATTTAATATTGAATAATTTAATATTATATTGTATAATGGTATGAGCCATAAATTAATTATTGAGTAAGGAAGGTCACATGTCAAAATATAAATAGGTATTCATATAATAATATTTGTAACTATTGGAGGTTACCATATCTAACCACAAGGAATATTGCCATGTTCTTTGTAACTCATGGAAGGTGAACCTCCATATGGGTGATATTGTAACTCACGAAAGGTGAACCATCACACTCTTGTATAAAGAGAGATACACCCATATTGTTAAAGGAATCTATAATATATGATGTATTATTAGAGAAGTCTTCCTCGTGGAGGTAAATATCTTGTGGAGTGGCTTCCTTCCAAAAGGAGCATTGTATGGTGTTGCTCTACCTCAAGGGTATAATCAATCTATATTTTGTTGAGCAATTTATTGTGCATATAATTTATTTGTGGATGCATGTTGAATATTTTATATATTTATAAAAGATATATGAAATGAGAAAAGAGGTTCATTACATTTCGTATAAGAGTAGTGATTTTGGTAAAATTGGTTTGTTTTTGGAGAGTTAGGGCATGTTTTTCAAAAAAATGTCACACTTTGTGAAGACCGTATTTTTTATTTCAGCAGTCATTTTCAAAATATTTTGCTCTATTGTGTAGATATTTTTGACTACTACAACAATGACTACTAATTTATCAAATTATGATATGTATTGACAAAGTTATGGTTGTTTGAAGTTGAGTTATTTTTGTTGTTTTTTGGGCTCAATTTTTTTTTCAAAACAAAAAAAAAATTATTAAATTTTTCAGTAGTCATTCGCATAATATTTTAGCACCAACATATAGATTATTTTAAGTACTATAAAAATGACTGATAATTTATGGATTTTTGTTAAGTTTTGAGAGAGTTATAGTTGTTTGAAGTTGGGTTGTTTAAGTAGTTTTTTGGTTGTATGAATTGTATTAAATTCTTTAGCAGTCATTTTCAAAATATTTTTGCATCAGCATGCAATTTATTTTGAGTGCTACAACAATGACTACTTACTTGTTAAATTTTGATAAGTAATGAGGGATTTATAGCTATTGCAAGTTGGGTATTTGGTGATGTTTTTTGGGTTGTCGGCAAAAGAAAAAAAATCATAACTTTCAATCTGGGTAAGTAAATCAGTTTCTATTTTTTTTATTTTGAAGAAAAGGTGCAAATTTAATTTTTCAAGAAGAAAATGGATGATATTTCAGAAATTTTAATTTTTGAGTTTTGGTTATTCAAACCCTAGCTATTTAAAAAAAATATGGAGTTTTTAAAATTTTTTGGAGAAGATGATATTGATGCTAGGGAATGGTGGGAAAATTTTAAATCTTTATATTCTTTTGAATGTTTATGGAGATTTAAGATTTGGATTTCCTTGCAAGGGAAAGCTCGCTCTTGGTATGAGGAGGACTTTGCTCATACTGATACATTTACACAAAAATAATTTGAAGTTGCATTTTTAAGCAAATGGGGAATAAAGGAAAATGATAATAAAGTGCAAGCTAAAGAAACTACATATTTTATGTCAGGGTCAAACAATGGTAAAAAAAAAAAATTTAAATGTAAAAATTATATTTTAAAAGTTCATGGGTGCATTCAAAATAAAAAAATTATTGTCTCCATTAATCCTAGCAATAAATATAATTTTATCAATATGTCTTTGACTAAGAGGTTGCAAGTGCAAACAAAGAAAATCAAAGACATACAAATTAAGGAGACAATGTTCAATTTTTTGAAGATTTAAATCTCACCATGGATAAATATGTTTTACATTCATATTTTCATGCTATTGAGATGGAGGATGTAGATATTGTTATTGGTTATCCTTGGTTGCATTCTTTGGGTACTATTAACATTAATGTGCAAAAGAAATTCATGATGTTATGGTATCGAAAGAAGAATATAACATTGCAAGACATTTCTCAGTGTAAGGATAAACATGTAGTTATTGTAGGGGAACAAAGTGAAGAGCAAACAGAAGGGAAAAAAAAAGTAAACAAAGAATCAATAGAATAAAGTAATAAATAAGAGCAAAAATAGGTTGAACATTAGGCTAAGGTTGGAGTATATCTCCATCCACACCATCATGAAAGGAAACAATCATGACAATAGGGCTTGAGGGCACATAAGAACAATGAGGGATATATAAGGAACCCAAGGAGCCAAAACTTTGGGTATGCTACAATTTTTAATTGTAAGAAGGTATGGATGAAAAATTTTGAAATTTATGCTTTCAACACATGGCATCGACATCAAAGAAGACCACCACCAATCATTGTTCAACTTGGATGGATGAATGATTGATATTGGTACCATTATTCGGCATGGATCAAAAGATCATATTATTTAGCCTCTTCTAATATTTTGAGGATGAAACATTTGTAAGGAGGATGGAATGTTAGGTACCAAGATAGGTATTTAATATTGAATAATTTAATATTGTATTGTATAATGGTATGAGCCATAATTTAATTATTGAGTAAGGAAGGCCACATGTCAAAATAGAAATAGGTATGTCATAGAATTATATTTGTAACCGTTGGGGAAATATTATCATATGTAACCACAAGGAATATTGTCATGCACTTTGTAACTCACATAAGGTGAACCTCCACATGGGTGATCTTGTAACTCATGGAAGGTGAACCATCACACTATTTTAGAAAGAGATATGCATCCCCATTGTAAAATGATAAAAAATCTATGATGTATTCTTGAATAATTCTTGGCTCATGGAGATAAATATCTTGTGGAGTGGCTTCCTTCCAAAAGGAGCATTGTATGGTATTGCTCTACCTCAAGGGTATAATCAATATCTATTTTTTTGAGCAATTTATTGTGCAATTAATTTAATTGTGGATGCATGTTGAATATTTTGATATATGGATGAAAGATATATGGAATGAGAAAATAGGTTCATTACATTGAACCTGCATGTTAGGTAACAATATAGGTATTTGATATTGAATACATATCTTGGTACCTAACATGCTCTCCTCAAGTTTTGGCACATTAAATAGGATGGATGTCACTTGATGTTGGATATGTGCCCTGGGAGTTATGTTCAATACTTAATCCACCTTGATGCTCTTGAACACTTTGTGGATAGACATTAGGATCTTATTTGAGTGTTTTTTAATGAATCTTCAATGCTCTTGGCTAGAAATAATAATGACTCCTTTGAAGGATACCTCTAATTCTTCCAATATGGGTGTTATATTATAGATTCTTCTTCTAATGCTTCAAATGCTTCACTAAAATTACCAAGTGGTAGGTCCCTTATTTGCATGTATACATTGATTCAACGTATACAAAATCTTAGATTATCCTTGCCAACACTTGCTTTGCTATATTTTTCAAAATACTTTTCCTAAGTGTTCAAAGTTGGTTCTAGATCGATGCTTGGATGGCAGTTGAGCGGTACTCTCCTCAATGTTTTGCATGGAGCTTTGTTTATAGCTTAGTGGTTCTCTCTAAGATGGTAGTTTTTCCTTGGCATTTTGTCCTTATTTTACATATTTCTTGTCTTATTTTGTAGTGTTTTTTCCTTAATACTACGTTGTAAATACATGATAGGCTCTTAGTGTAATGATATCCTCCTTATATTGCATTTTGTTTTGTATATGAATACTTTAATGATAGGTCAAATATGGAGTCTTTTTTCATCGTTCACCTAAACACAAGACCTTTGTTAGCTCTCTTCCTTGATTGGATGATGCTACAAATTTTGTAGGTTGTTGGAATGTTTCTATGACACTCAAGATTGTCCTTCAAATGGTGCAAGAAACTAATGTAAAAAAATTTACAAAAGTTAGAATAAAAATTTTGATTTTGTACCTATTTTCAATCTTCTCCTTGCAAGCTTGCTTTTTCTAGTTATGATGATGTATTATTTGAACAATATCTTGTAGGTAGAGAATAATTCTATGTTGTATTTTTTGTTAGAAAACTATATCCTTTGCTTATTAATTTAGTAATGAACCCAAGCTAACAATAATGTAAATTTTTAAGGAGTATTTTTGCACTGTCTTTTACATTTAATGAAGCCTTTAGTGCACCTCGAATCTGAGACTCACCTAGTCTTGATTTATAGATTATTTCACTAATTTGATGGTGACTTTCTTCTCCACTCCTTGGAGTAATATTTTGATCTACCTGGTGGCTTCTATAGACCACAATTTATTGTAGGTATTGATTTTTGAATAGTGTCTTTAGACACTAATTATTTGTAGAGTGTTCCATTGATATTAATAATCAATACACAAAATAACCCTTTGAGAGTAACTAGTTTAATGAACAAATAGTATAGTGCAATGAACCAATAATATTTCTACCTTAATGCACTTTAATAATTTCACCTTATTGGTCATATTGATAAGCTCTCAAAGTAGTTTCAAATGTGCTAATGATCATTGTAAATTTATTAATATAGTTATGTTATCAATAATAATATAATATAATATAATGTATCTAATTCCTATTAATATGCAGGCAATAAACCTTAACAAAAACTATCTTATGCACTTTCTTTGAGGACTTAAAATACAACCTACTATAATACAACTTTTGAATTCTAATAAGGTTCTTAATGAAGTTAAGTAGTAATACAAATTAAGTGTTCAAGTAATGAACCTTTTACACCTAAGTTGCTTACCTTTGATGATGAATATCTTGATGAGTTCATTCACCAAATTTCTTATCTCGAATGGTGGTTGCTCACAGATATGAATACTTCTAGTCTATTGCTCTAAAATTATAGTAGATGATTTCAAGTTCTCCTTTAGGATTTTTCCTAGAACTCTAAAGTCTTGTAGCTAGTAATGCTATCTTGAAATTTGTCCTTTAGTATTAAATATATTCACTAAAATGTGTGTTCTTAGCTATGAAGGGCAATCGATAAATCTTATTGGACTTTGTAGTTTTCTTATATCTGAGTTTTGACTTCAAAAAAAGCTTTCTTGTCAAGAATATTAAGGTCTTGAGGTCTTCATGAATCTTCTCTCTAAATTTTGACCTTAAAAATTTCTAAGCAACATTGGTTTCTTCAAATTCAAATCCAAGTCCACGCATGGTATTAAAAATATCATCCACATGAAGTAAGTATGTAGCAATATCTTCCTCTTCTTCCATATTCAAATCTTCAAACCTTTTCTTGTGGTTTTGAATTTTTTCCATCTTGACCTTTTTATTTTCCTCATAGGTTTGCTTCAATTTTTTCCAAATATATTTTGATGATTTGCAATGCATAACTTTCACAAATCCTGCTTCATGTAATCCACCCAATATTGCATGCATAGCCTTGGCATTATTCACATGTAAGAGCTTATCGTATTTATCTATGGTATGATTAGTTGTAGGTGTGAATCCATCCTCAATTGCTTACCATGTCTCATATCCTTATGACATTAAGAAAGTCCTCACCCTTATGCTCCAAAAAGCATAATTATTCCCATCAAACAATGGTACCTTGTTTAATGAAGATCCACTCTGAGATGCCATTTGTGTTCCTGTAACCTCTTCCTTCAAGTTTTTAGACTCTTCATAAGGAACTTACTCTAATACCAATTGAAGAACACAAGATTATACTAAGAGGGGGTGAATAGTATAAGATCAACTTTTACATTTCTTCTCAAATAATATTATCCAAGATTACCAATTGCAATATCAATAGTAGTAATCAAAGCAATGCACAAATCATCACATACAAGAGAGAAATAAATTTTACATGGTTTACCCAATGTGGGCTACTCCATGGAGAGAATATTTCCAATAAATTTTCTTAAAAAATATCTTGGGAATCAATTTCCTATTATAATATTTATCACCTCTATCCAAAGGAGATACCAATCCCCTATGCTCTGATTTGTGGATCTCTCTCCACAGGATAACTCTATCTCCTTTGCTATGGTTTATGGAACTTAATCTAGGAGAACTCTATCTCCTCAACTGGTTCATAGATCTCTCTCCAAATAATAACTATATCTTCCCATATGGTTCACAGATCACACTCCATAGGGTAAATCTTTCCCTTTGTTCTAGTTTTGTGGACACCACTCCACTTTGTTCTAGTCTTGTGGATCTCAATCCAAAGGATAACTCTTTTCCCTTTGATCTAGTTGGTGATATTCTAGAAGACTTCTACCCCCACTACCCTATCTTGTGTATCTCTCTCCATAGGAGACCTCTTGTCCCCACTACACTGGCTAATGGATATCTATTCATTGGAGACTACTATCCTCTTTACTCTGTCACCTCCAAATATTGCTCTCACTCTGTATCAAATATATACCAAAATCTATCCCAAGTATAGCACAAATCTAGTCTAAATATTTCTATAATTTACATCAAAATTTTGTCTCAATTCTAGCACAAATATGCTCTAACTTTATCTTAAATATACACAAAAATCCATCACAAATCTATCCCCAAGCCTTAACACAAAATTTGATCAAATAAACAACCAAACTTGCTCTCTATATCTACTAAAATTTGTCTTCAATTCTTCTTAAAGACTTGCTTGAATTTATGTTTAAGTATTCTTAAAATACTTGCTCAAATCTACCTTCAAGTCTTCTCAAAGGCTTTCTCAAATCTGCCTTCAAGCCTTCTCAGAAGACTTGCTCAAATATTCTCTAGCACATGCTCACAGCTACTCTAACACATGCTCACAACAACTCACAATATATGCTTAATCAATATCAAATCTTGCACGTAATGCTACTAAATGCTTTGTCTAATATTCAAAGTAATTCCTTTAACTTGAAGCAGTTTAGATATATTCTATCCAAAATTTGTTTAATCTCTACAACATATAAAGAATAATATGCACTTGTAAATAGATCAATAAGTTCTACTCAATTATTAATTTTGTCACTTTTACATGTCTCACAACAACTCACAAGATATCCTTAATCAATATCAAATCTTGCACACAAATCTATTAAATGCTTTGTCTAATATTCAAAGTAATATCTTTAACTTGAAACAATTTAGATATATTCTATCCAAAATTGTTTAACCTCTAGAACATATAGAGAATAATATGCACTTGAAAATAGCTCAATATGTTCTACTCAATTATTAAGTTTGTTGCTTTTACATGTCTCACTGTTATTGCTTTTTAAAGATAGATCTAGTCTAGAACATGTCACCTATCTTCCTGGTCTACACTCTTGCTTTCACAAATCTAATTTCTAATGTTTGCACATTCACTTTCAATATCACTCAAAACCAATGCTCAAAAAATTCACACATACATTCAACCAATAAAGCACAATTGGCTCACAAACCCTAAACGAGTACTTTTCAAACTTCTTTCAACAAAGAGCACAATGTAGGCATCAAAATTTAAATATTTCTAATAATGTTTATCAAACAATCCTTTTCAATCCACATTATGTTTCAGAAATATTCATTAAACAAAACACCTTAAATAAGGAATAATATGCCCATACCTTTTTGCTTGTTCTTATGGAGATATGTCTTCAAAAAGCTACCTCACACACAATATATTTTGTAACTATAAAAGGTTAGCATAAAATCTCTTTATGAGTTAGAAATCCTTCAACATGTGTGCCCAATTAAATTCCACACCAACACTCTTGGTTTCTCAAACTATAGCATCAACTCATAAAATCAAACCCTTCAAAATGTGTGCACAATTCCAACTCTTTTGGTTTCCCAACTATAGCATTAATTCATAAAGAAAACCTTCAAAATGAATTAAAAATATGAACAATTAAAATATCTCGTACACATTTTAACTCCCTCTTAACTTCTAAACACATTCATAACATATTTATCAAATATCCTTATTACTCCACAAAATCACTTTCAAAAATATTTCATCATAATTTTCTTCAAAAATAAATACATGTAATAATAAAAAATTTCCCTTATATCTCCCAAAGTCTATAATGCTCAAAATAATCAATTAAACCACATGCGCCTAATCCTCAACCTTAGCGATTAATAAATTTAAATGTGCTTACCAAAATTATTGTCGCAAAGATTCGAGCATAGTGTATGTTGCCTGCCAGCATGCTATCTCCCTAAGGGCCATCGCTAGGTCAAATGCCTACACAAATACCAAATACCACAATGTACTCTTTAACAACTACTTACCCTTCTTGCTAGCAAAACGGATAAAATATTTTTGTCTGGATTCGAACGTAGGATTTGCCATTTTCTAGTGCCTTTACTCTGCCAAGCCTGTTGCTAGGCCAATCGCTTGATTGGTGATAGGATCTTACAACCATATTCTTTTATTCGTCCATGCTCTTTCTTTTGATTTAAAAAATAAAAACCTTCGTCCACCTTGCTCATGATTTTACATCCAAAATTTTCACTAACCACTTGGCACTCGCATTGAAAAGCTATATATTTAACCTCCAAACATTTTCATATAAATAGGAATTTATCTCCATGCTAAGACGGCAGAGTTTCAATAATTTAAAAATATTCTTGGCACCAAACCCACTTAGGGTTATAAAACATTATAATATAAATATTATAATTATTTTATAATTGACCTTAGGCTTTATCTTTACAACTTTAATATTATAATAATAAATATTATAATATTATTTCCTTTAGGCCTAGGTATTTTCTTCCTTGGGGATATTTAGACAACCTTTTTGCCAACAGTGTAGCACTTTGTACCCAAATCTATTGGGTTTAAAATATAATTTTTTTTACCTACTTTTTATCAATTCCCTTACATGATATGAAATAACTTTTGACATCAATAACAACATAATTACTCACAATTACCAACAAAAAAAATATTATTTTTTTCCTAAAAATCATTCACCATTAATCTTTTAGTTCAATTAAAACATTAAAGAAATAAATAAAATAAATTCATCAAATAAAATTTACTTAAAACAACTACCTTTGCATACTACAAAAGAAATACGATATTCATGGTTAAGATATTAGAGAATGCATCTATTGTTTCTATTGTGATTAAGGAGGACACATGTGCATATTTGATGGAAAGGTTATTAATGCCGAGCTTTACCCACCATGAAAAATAAAAAAATAAACAAATAAAACAAATAACAAGATGCTTTCACCTAAGAGGTAACGTAATGGGCTGAAATTTTATCATTTTGAGAACGTTAATACATTGGTATGAGACAAACGAATTCTGAATATTATTCATAATAACACCCAAAAACATGATAGTAAATAAAGCACATTTAACATCCCTCTATCCAAGGTTGGATACAATCATACTTTTGAGTAGAAACAGACTTAATACAAAATGGATGTTTTGGTTTAAATTAGTGTAATTTTATAAAAATAAAACAATGTTCTTTGGGTGCAGCAGATGAGATTAGGTACGATTTATTTATTACACAGCCAAGTACAAAAAACATAGAATTTTCAAGAGTTCTAATAACTTAACATATCTTTCGTTCACTAACTGCAGTAATGAAGGAACTTGACAATAATACACCGATAACCATAAAATAACAAGAAACTCTATAGTCTATTAATGTAATTGAAATTAAACTATTTACTGCCTGAAATCCATTCACAATGCAATGATGTCACTGCACATAATTTCATATTTTCCAATTATAAACATAACACTATATTCTATGTTTCGAAGGTATATTTGAAACGTACTATTGCTTTAATATTGCTTTCGTTTTTGTAGTTAAAGATAACAATCAAAGGGAGAGATTTGAACCTGAAATTTTTCCATTTCAATTGAAAAGTTTTAACTACCCACCACAATCACCAATATTTCTTTGGAGGATAGATCATCTTCGGAGATTTTGAAAAACATTTTACAAGCTTTATTGTTATTTTCTCAGTGAAATGTTTGCACCCAAGCCTAAGTCACGACTTCTCAACTTTCAATGCCAACTATCTGCAATTTCACTAGCATCAAAATTTTCTTGGGATGGGATCAAAACGGCTCTCACGGACCATGATATGCATAATTTCTAAAAGCAGTTTAAGGTATGAATGAACATTTGACTACCTGGGAACATTCTCTCATAAAAAGGGTAACCTATAAATTGTAGACACAATCTTTTATTTCAATAAAAAGGGAGAGGTATATACCAAAATCAAAATGCAGTAGCAAAAATTTTGACCCCATTTTACAAAACATATTTTATACTATCCTTACCTGTTAACTCCACTTAACAACATTCAACGTCATATTTCCTTCAGACACATAAGAAGGTTAAAGGACAATTTACTCCACCTCAAACTAATTATACAACCTTGGTGGCATCACGGTTTAGATCATCATAAACCAACGTTTGAAAGATGAATTTTAAGGAATCAAGATTAAATTTACAGTGTAAGGTACTTAACTAGACATCGAAAGATAAGCAATGCCTATACAACTAGACAGATGAAGCTACATTGAGCACTTTTAAGAAAGGAGTCATGAAAACAAATTTACAATTCTTATATTTCCTTAAATACCTAAAATGCACAAGTAATCCACCAAAGTTCCCTATCATGTTTAGTTTCGAATACAACTAAAATAATTACATAGTCACTCATGCATAGTTCAAGCTTTATTCTAATATGTTTAATCTAAAAACAAACCAAATATAATCATATAGATTAACAAAAGTTTACATGCTTAAATAAAATCTCATAAGCAGTTAGCAATCATCCATATGATATTCTAGGAGAAAAATTTAAACTTAATAGAGCCAACCTGTTATTCTTGCTTGGAGCCACTCTACTACCAGGCTTTAGTGCCACTCGTTAGTTCTATGAACTGAGAGAAAAGTGACACAAAACATACTTTAGGTTTCTTCATTCTCTATTTTATAGAAAACACGAAGAAGATTAACTTAACAACTATATTTACATGCATATATCCACCTTATTTCTTTACCATTTTCTACCAAGTGGTGGTTAATTATATTCAAAATTATAGAGAACTATAGAGAATGTATCATGTACATATATATCTAATAATATAAATGCACACTTATAAAAATATTAATGTTATTTATTTTATTTAATTATGAAGAACATGTGTTTATATTGAGAGGGGATGAACAGTATGAGATAAAAAAATTTGCTTCTCAAACCATATGATAGCATCAACAATATTAAAGCTAGTAAACATTACACAAAGCATTACACACATGAGAGACATAATTTAACATGGTTCACCCAATGTGGGCTATTCCAAGGAGAAAATATTTCACTAAAATTTTCTCAAATAGTTTCTTCGGAATCCTTCCCTATTACAATGTTTATGGATCTTTGTCCAAAGGAGACACCAATCCTCTAATCAAGTTTGTAGAATCCAATGCACAAGAGAACTCCTTTTCCTCTACTCTGGTTGGTGATCTTCCAAAAGACGACTTCCTCTAATACATTGGCATGTGTAACTCTCTCCACTGAAGACCTTTGTCCTCACTTAGAAGATATATGTCCTCACTACCTTGGTTAATGGATATCTATCCACTGGAGACTATTGTCCTCGTCTCTGTCACCTCAAAATCTTGCTCTAAAATTTGCTCAATATTTGTCTCAGATCTGTACTAAACACTATCCTCTGCTCTGTCAACTCTGTTCTCAAATTTGTCTTTGCACTGGCATAAATATACTCTCAAATTTGTAGCAATATCTATCCTCAAATCTATCTTTTCTTTGGCACAAACCTGCTTACAAATCTATACCAGCCTCTATCCTCAAATCTATCCTCAAGCCTTAGCATAAAGCTTGATAAAATCACAAAACAACTCTACTAAAATTTTCCCAAAGCCTTAACACAAGGTTTGAAAAAATGAATCAATTATATCCTCAAGTCTTCACAAAGACTTACCTCTAATCTGTCCTTAAACTTTCACAAAAGCTCATTAATAATTTCAAAAACTCAACTTAATCTCTTACAGAAAACCTCTTCAATATCACAAACAAGTTTCACTCAAAATCTTGTTTAACCATAGAAATATATAAAGAATGATTAAAGACTCAATATTTTTCACACTCATAAAACACTCAATCACTTTTAAGCTCTCTTTCAAATAAATTCCAAAATAAAGTATAATTTGATTCACAAAACTTGAACTATCACTCCAATCCAACTTCACTCAACCATTCCCTTAATGAATCACAACTTGCTTACAAATCCTAACCAATTGTTTCACTATACTTCAAAAACCTCAACCCTTGACTCAAGATGATTCTAAATTTACATAACAATGATACTCATGATCTTTCAGAAACCCTAGATCAACATAGTTTTTAATTTCACACTCAAATATTCTCACAAACATTCACCAATCATGCATATGAAAACTCACTCAAACATTTTCAACAATGCTTATCAACCAAACATTTTCACTCCAACTTTGCATTTCACATCACTCAATCCAATATTTCACTCCTAAGGAAGATGTGACCATACATTTTATTTTTATGGATATATATCTTCAAAAACTTGTCTTAATCACAATCAAATTCTCTTTACCACTTTCAAGGTTAGATGCCAACAATTTATCTCAAAACCTCCATTGAGATATTTCCTTCAATAATTATCTCACCATACAAAATATTAGCTCTCAATTACACCTTATAAACTTCAAAAATAATATTCAATTCATAAATAATCAAACTCCTTTAAAAACCCTTTATAAACCCAATATTCACACAATATCATTCAACACAATTAATTTCCTTTCTAACACCTTATATCTCCCAAACTTTATTTATAATTCTAATTAAAAATTAAAAAATCAAACAACCTTATGACTCCCTATATTTCACTTAGCAAAATAAATTTCTAGACCTTAAGCCTTCAGTCCAAAATATTATAATATCAAATATTATAATATTATTTTTTCTTTTTAAACATGCTTTGCCTTCCTTGGAATTTTCTTTTAAACCTGCTTCTCCTTCCTTGGGATTTAATCTTTTGGGCCACTTTAGACATATAATATTAAAATAAATATTATATCCTATTTCTTTTAACCTCTTCCTCACATTTTGGAAAAACCATCTGATGACATTAATGATGACGAAACTTAGACATAAACCACTTGACATCAATGATAACAAAACTTGATCATATTTCCAACAATATCCCATTTTATCATTTATGAAAACCCTTTATATTTTTACCATTCTTTTACCTTTTCCATTTTTGCTCCTCCTAAGAAACTGCTCCCCCTGACTGAATGCTCTCCCCCTAACTCAAATCTCTTCCCCTTTGTCATCAATGTCAAAGGGATGGCTTTGGGACTAAGGAGAAGACACTTAGCTAAGCCCCCTACCACCTCCTTTATTGAGGTGATTAATAGGGAGTATAACTACTCCCAATTTTCTTCTAAGATACGCAAATGTCTCTTTCAAAAGTGGCTTAGTGAAAATATTTGCAATCTGCTCTTTTGTAGTAACATATTCTAATCTTACTTGCTTATCTGTCACTTGTTCTTTCACAAAATGATACTTGATCATAATATGCTTTGTCCTAGAGTGCATCACCAGATTATTTGATATATTTATAGCACTTGTATTATCGCATAATATGGGAATATGGTGATCATGCTTTATCTTGAAGTCCTCTAAATTTACTTCATCCATAACACCTATGTACAACAAGCAACTATTGAAATATACTTTGCATCTATTGTGTACAAGGATATTGATGTCTATTTCTTACTTAGCCAAGAGACTAAACAGTCTCCAAGAAATAATGTCCCTCCACTTGTTTCAATCATCAATATTGTCAGCCCAATCTACATTTGTATATGTTGTGAGAGTTAAATTGTTGCTTTTGGTGTACTAGAGCCTAAAATCCATAGTCTCTTTTAAATACATGGGAATCCTCTTTACTACTACTACATGTGTATCCTTAGGTGCTACTTGAAACCTTACTACTAATCCCACTGCATACATGATATTTGGTCTTGTAGCTATGACATATAATAAGCTACCAATAATAGATATATACAATTTCTGGTTTACCTTAGGAGATTTACCATATTTACTTAACTTGTATCTTGTAAAAATGAGGGTACTCATTGGTTTGCAATATTCTAACTTGAATTTATTTAGCATATCTTTTATATACTTAGTTTGTGAAAGAAATACATCCTTCTCTTATTGTGAAATCTGAAGTCCAAGAAAGAAGGACAACTCACCAAGCATTGACATCTCAAATTGATTTTGCATACTCTTTGTAAATTTTTGATACATCTTATCATTGTTACCGCCAAAAATGAAATAATCAACATAAAAAACCATAATTAGTAATTCATTACTTTCATATTTATATATAAGTTACTGTTCACTATTCCTTTCTTGAAACCCTATTCTTGAAGGTACTTATCCAATCTTGAGTACCAAGCACTAGGAGCTTGTTTTTGTCTATAAAGTGCCTTCTTCACTATGCATAAATAGTTTGGTTTATCAGTCAAGTTGAATCCTTATAGCTGCTCAATATAAATCTCTTCTTATAGAACACCATTTAGAAAGGATGATTTAACATCCATATGATATACTTTGAAGTTTTTAAAACTTGAGAAGGCTAAAAAAAATTTGATAGCTTCAAGTTGTGCAACTAGAGCAAATGTCTCATCAAAATCAATTTTCTCAATATGTGCATAACCCTTACATACTAATATTGCTTTGTTTTTGACTACCTGACCATCTTCATTTAAACTGTTTCTAAATATCCATTTAGTGACAATCACATTCTTACATTTTTTCCATGGAATAATTTCTCAAGTCTTACTTTTCTCTATCTAATCTAATTCCTCATTCATTGCCTTAATCTAACATTCATTTTAACTTGCCTCATTGAAATATTTTGGCTCAATTTTAGATAGCAAGGAGAAATTTACTTACTGATTTAATGCTACTATCATTCTTCTTGTATGTCTCTCATCTGGGTTCCCAATGATTATATCCCTTGGATGATTTTTTTGTACATACTTGGATGGAGTCTTAGGAAAAATTCTTTGTGTTTCTTCTTCTTCTTCTTTTGATTATTCACATATCTCTTCTTGACAACTTTCATATTCTTGATACACAATTTCTTGAATTGGTTCTCTTGACCTATTTTCTCATCATTTGTTACATTTATACATTATATAATTGTATGTGTCCTTTTGTTATAGCATCTATAGGCTTTGCTCTTAGTGGAATAGCCAATAAAAATACCCTCATCACATCTTGGGTAAAACTTACCCAAATTTTTCTCTTCCCATATTATGTAACTTTTGCTTTCAAAAATCCTGAAGTACTTTATAGTAGTTGGTCTACCTTTCCAGAGCTCATATGGATTTTTATGATGGTTTACTCTTACTTGAGCTTTATTGATGATATATGTTGCTTTATGCACTACCTCTTCCCAAAAATCATCTAAAATCTTAGACTCATTTAACATGGCTATGGCCATATTCTTAACTGTCCTATTTTTTCTTTCAACTACCCCATTTTTATTGGGGAGTTCTTGTTGTTGAATATACTATTTTTATCCCATGTTGTTAACAAAAATATACGAACTCATTTGAGGTAAATTCTCCTTGTCTATCTGAACTTAAACTATTAATCATTTTTCCTATTTCATTTTCCACTAACTCTTTAAAAGATTTAATATTCTGAAGAGATTTTGACTTTTATTTCAAGAAAGCTACCCAAATCATTCTAGAATAATAATCTATAAACAATATAAAGTAACTTTCACCTTGTAAACTCTTTATCCTTGTAGGACCACATAGGTTAGTGTGCACTAGTTTCAATGGCTCATATGACATAAATTATTTTGACTTGAAACTTGTTCTAGTTTGCTTCCCATGCTGACATTGTGAAAATTTTTTGTTTTGTGGTCTTTTTTAGGTTTGGTAAATCTTTGATAGCCTTCTTGTTGCTTATGTTTACTATGTTTCAATGTTAAAATGACTCATTCTTATATGCCACAACCAACTCTCATATTATTGTGATAGAAAACACTTTTCTCCTTTAATCTCACTTAGCATGTAGAGGTTGTTTATAGTTATATTTGCATTTGCAATAATTTTTTCAGTGTTATACTTTCTAATATCACACCTACTTGGATGAAAAGTAACCATGTGCCCTTGATCGCAAAGTTGGCTCACACTTAGTAGGTTTTTCCTCAACCCCTTGATATATAATACATTTTTTGCTTTTGTTTTCCCATTATCTAAACTCAGAGTTCCTTTCCCAAAAAAATTTACTGATCCATTATCACCAAATATTACTGATTCTCCATCATTTTTTTTTAGTGTAATAAATTTACTTTTATCTCTTGTCATGTGACTAGAACATCCACTATCAAGAAACCATTGTTTTCCCTTATCCTAAACATGAAGAGCTATTTGTACTAACATTGATCTAGATTTATCATGTTTTTTTCTCTCTTTTCTAGTTATTGAAGTTGTATTGTTTTTACTTGAATCAGGAAATACCATTTTACATAATCTAGCCTTGTGCCCAAAGTTATTGTATTTATAACATATGACATCATCATTCATAAGAGGTGCAAAATTATTGAAATTTCTACTAACATTATTTTTAAGATAACTAGTGTAATGTATAGCTATATGACTATATTTATTACATGAAAAGCAATAGCCATGGAAGAGATTATGTAACCTATTTTACTGCCTTTAAAAACATGGTCGAGTGCTTCCCCTTTTGTTGTTCTTGTGATTAAATCTCATCCATGGTTCCTCTTTGCCTTATTTATTTATGTCCTTTCCTTCCAAAGTATAAGTCACAAGCTTATATTTTTTTGATTTCTCTACTTCTTGAAGGCTTGAATCCTCTTTCTATTTACCTAACTTTATATCTTATCGTAACTTTTTCTTTTCAACTTAATTATTTAGAGAAATAATTTCTGCTTCCAATATTTCACACTTTGTTTCCCTTGCTCTTAATAGATCTATCATATCCTATTTAGTTTTCTTTCCTTCTTCCACATTTATCTTGAGTTCTGTGAGACTTTGTATTAGTTCCATTTTTGCTTCTTCATCCTCTTGAATTTGATCCTTCAAACTTGAGTTCCTCTTTCTAACATTTTCCAAGTTCCTGAGAGCAACAAAGAATTCCTCTTTTATGTCAAAAATGGTCTTTTCTTCATTATATTAAATCATGTGTATTAATTATGGATCTTCCTCCAAATTGTTAGTCTTTTCATGGAGAGACCTGCTCTAATACCAATTGAAGAACATGTGCTTATACTGAGAGGGGGGGTGAACAGTATAATATAATTTTTTTTTCTTCTCAAACCATATGATAGCATCAGTAATATTAAAGTATTAAACATTACATAAAGCATCACACACATGAGAGACATGATTTAACGTGGTTCACCCAATGTGGGCTACTCCAAAAAGAAAGTATTTTACTAAAATTTTCTCAACAGGTTTCTTGGGAATCCTTCCCTATTACAATGTTTATGGACCTCTTTTAAAAGGAGACACCAATCCCTTAATCAAGTTTATGAACTTCAATCCATAGGATAAATTCTTCTCATCTGCTTTGGATGGTAATATTATAAAATACAATTGACTCCACTACATTGGCTTGCGGATCTCTCTACACTGAATATATTTATCCTCACTATGAAGATATATGTCCTAAATAAACTAGCTAATGGATATCTATCCAATAGATACTACTATCCTCTCCTATGAAAACTCCAAATCTTACTCTAAAATTTGCTCAATATCTATCTCATATCAAAACTGAACACTATCATCTACTATGTCAACTCCATTCACAAATATTTCTCTACTTTGGCATAAATCTGATCTCAAATATTCATCAAGATCTATCCTCAAATCCATATTTGCTCTAGCACAAACTTATTCATAAATTTGTACCAATTTATGCCCTCAATATATCCTCGATCCTTTGATCAAATCACAAACCAACTCTTCTCAAATTTTCCCAAATCCTTAACACAATACTTGAATAAATGAATCAATTCTATCCTCAAGTATTCACAACGAATTACCTCTAGTCTATCCTTAAACTTTCACAAAAACTCATTAATAATTTCAGAAAACTCAATTTAATCTCATATAGAAAACCTCTTCAATATCACAAACAAGTTTCACTCATAATATTGTTTAACAATAGAAACATAAAGAGAATTATTATAGACTCAATATGTTTCACACTCACAAAATAGTCAATCACTTTCAATCTCTTTTTCGAATAAATTCAGAAATAAAGTATAACTCGATTCACAAAACTTGAACTATCACTCCAATCCAACTTCACTCAACCATTCACTCAATGAATCACAACTTGCTTACAAATCCTAACCAATTGTTTCACTATAATTCGAACAAATCAAATCTTGACTAAATATTATTCCAAATTTACATAACAATGATACTCATGATATTTCACAAACCCTAGCTCAAGATAGTTCTCAATTTCACACTCAAATATTCTCACAAACATTCACCAATCATGCATATGAAAACTCACTCAAACATTTCCAACAATGCTTATCAAACAAACCTTTTCACTCCAACTTTACATTTCATATCACTACATCCAATATTTCACTCATACGGAAGATGTGCCCATACCTTTTGTTTTGATGGAGATATATATTCAAAAACCTATCTTAATCACAATCAAATTCTCTTTTCCACTTTCAATGTTAGATAGAAATAATTTATCTCAAAACCTCCTCTCGTATATTTCCTTCAATAATTATCTCACCATACAAACTATTAGCTCTCAAGTACATCTTATAATCTCCAAAACTCAAAAATAATATTCAATTTATAAAAAATAAAACTCCTTTATAAACCCAATCTTCACACAATATCATTCAACACAATTAATTTCCTTTCTAACACCTTATATCTCCCAAACTTTATTTATAATGCTAATTAAAAATTAAAATATCAAACAACCTTATGACTCCCTATATTTCACTTAGCAAAATAAATTTCTTGACCTTAAGCCTTCAGTGTAGATTATTATAATATCATATATTATAATATTATTATTTCCTTTTAAACCTTCTTTGCCTTCCTTGGGATTTCCTTTTAAACCTACTTCTCCTTCCTTGGGATTTTAATATTTTAGGCCACTTTAGGAATATAATATTAAAATAAATACTATATCCTATTTCTTTTAACATCTTCCTTGCCTTTTGAAAAAACCATCTGATGATATTAATGATGATGAAACTTGGACATCAATGAAAACAAAACTTACTCATATTTCCAACAATCTTGCCCTTTATCATTTATCGCAACCCTTTTTATTTTAACCATTATTTTACCTTTTCCAGTTCTACCCCCCTAATAAAATGCTCCCCTTGATTGAATTCTCTCCCCCTAACTCAAATATCTCTCTCTTTGTCATCAATGGCAAAGGGACACCTTTGGGACTAAGGAGAAGACACTTAGCTCAACCCCCTACCACCTCCTTTCTTGAGGTGATTAATTTTGGGATGGGAGTAGAACTACTCCTAATTTTATTTTGAGATACTCAAAGGTCTTTTTTGTAAGTGGCTTAGTGAAAATATCTGCAATTTGCTCCTTTGTAGTAACATATTCCAACTTGACTTGCATATCTGTCACCTGTTCTTTCAAAAAATTATACTTGATCGAAATGTGTTTTTCTTGGAGTGCATCATCAAATTCTTTGAGATATTTATAGCACTTTTATTATCACACAATATGGTAATAGGGTTATCATGCTTTATCTTGAAGTCCTTTAAAATTTACTTCATCCATAACACCTATGTACAATAAGAAGCTGCTGCAATATACTCTGCCTCTACTGTGTATAAGTATATTGATGCCTATTTATTACTTAGACAGGAGACTAAACAATATTCAAAAAAGAATTCTCTTCAATTTATGTTTTTTTATGTCATCAATTCTGCTAGCCCAATATGCATCTATATACGTTGTGAGAATAAAATTGTCGCTTTAGGGTACTAGAGCCAAAAATCCATAGTTCATTTTAAATACCTGAGAATCCTATTTATTGCTACTACATGTGTCTCCTTAGGTGCTACTTGAAATCTTACCTCTAATCCCACTAATTGCAGATATCTAGTCTTGTAGATGTGACATACAGTAAGATGCCAATCATAGATCTGTACAATTTCTAGTTTTCCTTAAGAGATTCATCATCTTTACATAACTTACATCCTATAACCATGGGGGTACTCATTGGTTTGCAATATTATAACTTGAATTTTTTTAGCATATATATTACATACTTGGTTTGAGAAATAAATACACCCTTCTCTTATTATGAAATCTGAAGTCCAAGAAATAAGGACAACTCACCAAGCATTGACATTTCAAATTCATTTTGCATGCTCTTTGTAAATTTCTGACACATGTTATCATTGTTACCTCTAAAAATGATATCATTAACATAAAAACCACAATTATTAAGTCATTCCATTCATTTTTTATGTATAAGTTACTATCCACTATTCCTTTCCTAAAACCCTATTCTTGAAGGTACTTATCCAATCTTGAGTACCAAGCTCTATGAGCTTGTTCTAGTCCATAAAGTGCCTTCTTCAATCTGCATACATAGTCTGGTTTATCATTCAATTTGAATCCTTATGGCTACTAAATATAAACCTCTTCTAGAACACCATTTAGAAAGAATGATTTAACATCCATCTGATATACTTTGATTATTTTGAAACTTAAGAAGGCTAATAATATTTTGACAGCTTCAAGTCATGCAACTGAATCAAATGTCTCATCAAATTCATTTCTCTTAACCTATGTATAACCCTTGCATATTAATATTTCTTTGTTTTTTACTACCTGATATTCTTTAATTAACTTGTTTCCGAATACCCATTTAGTAGCAATCACATTCTGACCTTTCGGTCATGGAACAAGTTCTCAAGTCTTACTTTTCTCTATCTAATATAATTACTCTTTCATTGTCTCAATAAAAAATTTATCTTCACTAACCCAGGTGTTGTAGGTGAGTTGGAGAGGAAAGGGAAATCCTCCAAGGGAGGTCCCAGGATTGAATCTCCACCCTACCAAAAAGTTGAATTGGGTACCCAAAATTCAATTGATAATGTTGGTGCGGGCAGGGCTGGGTGCGACTCTCGATTGAATTTAATGGTGTAGAACCCCCTGTTCATGGTCTCTCAGACCAAGGCGGTCACACAAGGGGTTTTTTGCTTAAAAAAATAAAAAAATTATCTTCACTAGCCTCATTGAAATATTTTGGCTCAATTTTAGAAAGTAAGGAGAAATTTTCTTGTTGATTTGATGTTATTATTCTTCTTATCGTATGTCTATTATTTGGGTTTCCAATGATCCCTTGGATGATTTTTTTATACATATCTGGATGGAGTCTTAGGGAAAATTCTTTGTGTTTCTTCTTCTTCTTCTTCTTCTAATTCTTCACATAACTCTTCTTGACATCTTTCATCTTTTTGATACACAATTTCTTGAACTAGTTATCTTGACCTATTTTCTCATAAACTGTTACATTTATACTTTATATAATAGGATGTTTTCTTTTTTATAGCATCTATAGGCTTTTCTCTTACTAAAATAACCAACAGATATACCCTCATCACATCTTGGGTCAAACTTACCCAAAATTTTCTCTTCCCATATTATATAACATTTGCTTCCAAAAATTTTGAGGTACTTTACAGTAGTTGGTCTTCCTTTATAGAGCTCATATGGAGTTTTATGATGGTTTAATATTACTTGAGCTCTATTTATGATATATTTTGTTGTATGTACTACCTCTTTCCAAAAACCATCTAAAATATTAGACTCATTTAACATGGCTCTGGCCATATTCTCAACTATCCTATTTTTCCTTTCAACTACCCCATTTTGTTGAGGAGTTCTTGCTACTGAATATTCTTATTTGATCCCATGTTGTTCAAAAAAGTCTGAATTCTTTTTTGGGTAAATTCTCCTCCTCTATCTGAATTTAAAATATTAATCCTTTTTCCCGTTTCATTTTCCACTAACTCTTTAAAATCTTTAAACTTCTCAAGAGCTTTTGACTTTTCTTTCAGGAAATCTACCCAAATAATTTTGGAATAATCATCTATAAATAATATAAAGTAACTTTCACCTTGTAAACTCTTTTTCCTTGTAGGACCACATAGGTCAGTGTGCACTAGTTTCAATGGCTCAGATGACATAAATCCTTTTAACTTGAAACTTGTTCTAGTTTGCTTACCATGTTGATATTGTGAACAAATTGTATCTTGTGGCCTTTTTAGCTTTGGTAAATATCTGAAAACCTGCTTGATTCTTATGTTTACTATGTTTTCAAATTTAATATGATCCATTATTCTATGCCACAAAAAACTCTCATCTTCTTGTGATAGGAAACACTTTTCTCTTTTAATCTTACTTAGCATGTAGAAATTGTTTGTAGTTCTATTTACATTTCCAATAAGTTTTCCATTTTTATATTTTCTAATATTACACCTACTTGGAAGAAAAGTAACCATGTGCCCTTGATCACAAAGTTGGCTCAAAATTAGTAGGTTGTTACTCAACCCCTTGAAATACAACACATTCTCTATTTTTTTTTTCCATTATCTAAACTCAAAGTTCCTTTCCCACAATTTTTTATTGATCCATTATCACCAAATCTTATTAATCCTTCATCAGTTTCTTTGAGTACAAGAAATTTACTTTTATCTCCTATCATGTGACTAGAACATCCACTATCAAGAAACCATTGTTTTCCCTTATCTTGAACATGAAGAGCTATTTTTACTAACATTGATCTAGCTTTCCCATACCCCTTTCTCTCTTTTCTAATTGTTGAAGTTGTATTATTTTTAATTGACTTAGGCAATGTCATTTTACACCATCTAGCCTTGTGATAAAAAATATTACATTTATAACATAATACATCATCATTCATAAGAGATGCAAAAGAATTGAAATTTCTATTACCATAATTTTTAACATAACCAGTGTAATGTACACCTCTATGACCATATTTGTTACATGAAAAGCAATAGCTATGGAAGAGATTATGTAACTTGTTTGAATACCTTGGGAAATATGGTCGACTGCTTCTCCTTTTTTATTCTTGTAATTAAATCTCATCCATGGTTCCTCTTTACCTTCTTTCCTAATTTCCTTTCCTTTCATAGTATGAGTCATGGGCTTATATTTATCTGATGTCTCTACTTATTGAAGGTTTGACTCCTCTTTATGTTTCCCTAACTTTATATCTTGTCGTAACTTTATATTTTCAACTTCATTCCTTATAGAAAAAAAAATTGGTTTCAATATTTGACATTCTATTTCCTTTCCTCTTAATAGATCTGTCATATCTTGTTCAATTTTCTTTTCTTATTCCACATTTATCTTAAGTTCTATGAGACTGTATATTAGTTCCATTTTTGCTTCTTCATCCTCTTGAATTTGATCTTCAAAATTGAGTTCTTCTTTCTAATATTTTCCAAGTTCCTAAGAGCAGCAAAAAATTCCTCTTTTATGTCAAACATGGTCTCTTCTTAATTCTTTTAAGTCATGTGTGTTCCTGATGGATCTTCCTCCAATTTGTTAGTCTTTTCATGGAGAGACCCACTCTGATACCAATTGAATAACATGTGCTTATATTGAGAGGGGGGTTGAACAATATAAGATAAAAAAATTTACTTCTCAAACCATATGATAGCATCAGTAATATTAAAGCAGTAAACATTACACAAAGTATAACACACATGAGAGACATAATTTAACATGGTTCACCCAATGTGGGCTACTCCATGAAGAAAATATTTCACTAAAATTTTCTCAACAAGTTTCTTGGGAATCCTTCCCTATTACAATGTTTATGGACCTCTATCCAAAGGAGACACCAATCCCCTAATCAAATTTGTGGACTCCAATTCATAGGAGAACTTCTTCTCCTCTACTCTAGTTGGTTATCTTCTAAAATACTACTACCTCCACTACACTGGCTTGTGGATATCTCTCCATCGAAGACCTCTGTCCTCACTCAAAAAATCTTTATCCTCACTATCCTAGCTAATGGATCTATATCTAATGGATATTGTTGTCCTATCCTATATCACCTAATGGATATTTTTTTCCTATCCTACATCACCTAATGGATATTGTTGTCCTATCCTATGTCACCTCAAAATCTTGCTCTAAAATCTACTCAATCTCTATCTCAGATATGTATTGAATACTATCCTCTACTTTGTCAACTTTGTTCACAAATATATCTCTGCTCTAGCACAAATATGCTCTCAAATCTGCACCAAAATCTATTCTCAAATTTGTCTTTGCTCTGGCACAAACCTGGTTACAAATTTGTACCAACCTCTATCCTCAAATCTATCCTCAAGCTTTAGCACAAATCTTGATCAAATCACAAACCAACTCTACTCGAATTTTTCCAAAGCCTTAACACAAGGCTTGAACAAATGAACCAATTCTATCCTCATGTTTTCACAAATAATTACCTCTAATCTATCCTTAAACTTTCATAAAAGGTCATTAAAAATTTTAGAAAACTCAACTTAATATTACGAAAAACCTCTTCAATATCACAAACAAGTTTCACTCAGAATCTTGTTTAACCACAAAATATACAGAGAATGATTAGAGACTCAATATGTTTCACCCTCACAAAACACTTAATAACTTTCAATATCTCTTTTAAATCAATTTATAAATAAATTATAATTTGATTCACAAAACTTGAACTATCACTCCAATCCAACTTCACTCAACCATTCACTCAATGAATCACAAGCTTGCTTACAAACCCTAACCAATTATTTCACTATACTTCCAACAACTATGTTGCACATTTTGAGTAGATGAGTTGTCATTGATTTCAAGAGTGAGTGATCATTGATTTTAATATTTCACCACCAGTTAGTGGTAGTTTCAGTTGGAAGCGTCAGTTTCAAGTTCTCCAATAAATGCAAAAGGATAATTTGGTTTCAGTTAATCAAGAACTGGTTTTAGAAAATCAGATGAGGTCCAAAGTGCAAAAAGAATCCCAAGTGAATAATATTATAATATTCTTTTATAATATTATACAAAGGAAGTTTAAAATTAATTATAAATTTATTTATTAGTTAATTTACTTAAATTATAAAGTTATTTAAATTAATTATTAATTAATTTAATTATTAATTATAAATTCATTTAAGCTAAGGTTAAATAACCCTAAGGTGGGTTATTAAAATCAAAATTTGAAATTTGATTTCAAATTACAAAGCACCGACATGAGGAGAAAATTAAAATGTGTATATAAAGGGGGACTACCCACCTTACTAAATAATTACCATGCCTTCGAATACCATTGCGAGCCTTATGATTTGCATTGCATCCAAAGCAGAGATAGAGTGTGTGAGTTTCATGGAATTTCAAATAGTGTGAGGCATAATAGGAAGGGTTTCTTCCTTCCTTCAAGTGGGTATTAGTAACCCATGTTGTGGGCTCCAAAGTGCTAAAGCGCTTAGGCTTCGGGAGATAGCAGATTGAATCACACCAAAACCCTTTTGGGGAAGAAAGATGTATGCTTTAATCTTGGGCACTAAAAATTTTGGGAATATTGTTTGAGCATTTAGAAATTATTTTTTGCATATTATAATTGGTTTCTAAGGTAGAAAGGGGAGTTATAAGGGGTTTGCAAAATTAAATTTTTAATATTATTTTCTCAAGTGCTTGAAAGGATAGTAAGGTGTTTGGTTGATGTTTTATGGTGTTGGACATTATTTTGAGTTCGATTTAAAAGGTGTATCCAAGCAATTATTTTTCATATATGTTATGATGAGTGTTATTTTTAAAAGGAATGAGTAAGGCATAAATTAATTTGTGATTATTTTGTGTCTAAGGAATATTTTTTAGAAAGTGTTGAAGTGATATTGGTGTGTCTAACAATTGAAATTGGAAAGAAGGAAATTGTGATTGAGACAGGTTTTTCTAAAGGTACTTTAACATCCAAAAAAGGTATGGGTATATTCTTCCTAGTGAGTGATTATTGAAATATGTGAATGAAAAGTTTGAGTAAAAATGATTGTTTGGTTAGCATTGTTTAGAGTGTTTTGAATTAATGCTTCAAGGTTTTCTAGAATAAAAAGAGTTGTTGATAAAACCTTGTTTTATAAGCATTGTTGTTGAAGTTGTTAAGTGAAGTGAAGAACTTGAACTAGGGTTTTTAAAGAACATGAGTATCATTGTTATGTGAGATTTTTTTATAAGCATTATTGGAAACATATGAGTGATTTTTCATATGGTTGGACTAGGGTTTGTGACCAAGGATTATTTCATTGAGTGATTGGTTGAGTAGAGTTGGTTGAGCCTCCTTAAGTGAATGTGTTGAAGTGATTATTCAAGTTCTATGAAATAAATTATTCTATATTCTGAATTGAGTTGAAAAAGTGATTGAGAGTCTTGTGAGTGTGAAGTATATTGAGTCTCTAACAATTCTCTATATGTTTCTAAGAGAGTTATTGAAAGTGATTGAGTATTGTGGTGAATGTGAAGTATATTGTGTCTCTAATAATTCTCTATATGTTTCTAAGAGAGTGATTGAAAGTGATTTAGTATTGTGGTGAATGTGAATCATATTGAGTCTCTAACAATTCTCTATATGTTTCTAAGAGAGTGATTAAAAGTGATTTAGGATTGTGATGAATGTGAAGCACATTGAGTATCTAACAAGTTTATTTATGTTTCTATGATATTAGACAAGTTCTAGTGTGAAATTGTTGGGAAAATTTGAGGTAATTCTTAGAGAAGACTTGTGGATAGATTTGTGTGAACTTTTGTAGAAGCTTACAATACAGTTTGAGTATAGATATTTTTGAGCAGATTTGGACAAGTTCTAGTGAGGACTTGTTGAGAGGATTTGGATAAGTTCTTGTGGGGACTTGTCGAAGTTCTAGTAATAACTTGTGGATAGATTAGTGTGAGATTTTTTGGAAGCTTAAAAGGTATATTTGAGACAAGTATTTGAGAATACTTGTGAGCAAAGTTCATTGATTGATTTTTTCAAATCTTGATTTAAGGTTTGGGGTAGATCTAGTAGAGTTGATTTGATATTGATTCAATATTTATGTTAAGGCTTGAGTACAGAGATGGAAATTGAGAATATTTGTGCTAGACCAAAGAAATATGTTTAGTATAGATTTGAGGATATATTTTAGTGCAGATTTGAGGACAGGTTTGTGCAAGATCAGAGATAGATATTGAGCAAATTTGTGCTAGACCGAGGTACTGTGTTTAGTGTAGATTTGAGACAGATATTTGAAGGTTACAGAGTATAGAGGATGATAGTCTCTAGTGGGTAAAGATCCATTAGCGAGGGTATTGAGGACAAGTGTATTCAATGGATAAATATCCATTAGCCAGAGGAGTTGGGATAACAGTTCTTCTACAAGATCACCAATAACATCTAAGGAGAAATAATTTCTCCTGTGGATAGAGATCCATGAACTTGATTAGGGGATTTTTTTCTCCTTTGGATAGATATCCATAAACATTGTAATAGAGAAAGGATTCCCAATATATTGATTGAGAAAATTTTAGTGAAATATTTTCTCCGTGGAGTAGCCCACATTGGGTGAACCATGTTAAATTGGTGTCTCTATTGTGTGTGGTGATTTTTGCATTAATTTGATTACTATTGTTGATATTTCTATCTATACATTACATAATATTGATTGGGAAATATATGTAAAAAGTGGTCTTATACTATTCACCCCCCTCTCAGTATAAGCTTGTATTCTTCAATTGATATCAGAGCGGGTTCCTTTAGAATATTTTAATAGCTTTAAGAAAAATATTTCAAGAACACAATAAATTCTAATAATGTGTCCTCGGATAATTCAACACCAATATTTGATGGAAGTGATTATATATATTGGAGTATGAGAATGAATATTCACTTAATGGCACTTAGCAATGAAATTTGGGAAGTCGTTGAAAATAGATACATACACCACTTGGTCCACCTAAATATAAGGAAGCTAAAATTCTACAAAATTACAATTCAAAAGCAATGAATACAATTTTGAAAGGTTTGCATAGAACAGATTCTATAAAATTTATGCACTGCAAAGATGCAAAAGGAATTTGGGATAAGTTGCAAAGCATATATGAAGGATATAAAGGTATCAAGAAAGCAAAGATGTGAAATCTCAAAGGATAGAAAACATTAGTACTTATCTACTTTGAGTTGATGAGGTTTTTAATGCTATGAAAGGACTTGGACTTAATATTGAAGAATCAGATGTTTGTGATAAGGTCTTAATATCTCTTCCAAAAATATTTAGTGAAAATATTTCTGCTATAGAAAAATCAAAGGATGGTAACTCTTTGAAAAGATATATATTTCTTGGTATTCTTATAGCTTTTTATTTAAGAACAAAAGAACCTAATCTCCAGAAGTAAGCAACATTCAAAGCTACTAAGAATACAAAGGGCAAAAAGTCATATTCAAGCAATGAGCTAATTATGGTAGAAGGAATAAGGATTCAAGAAGATTTAAAGATGCAAAATCTGTTAGATGTTTCAATTATGGAAATTATGGTCACTATGCAACTTATTGTCAAGAAGATAAAAATAACAATGATGAAGAAAAATAGGATCATAGAAACAAGGAATCAAAAAGATACAGGCACCAAAGGAAAGGCAAGGATGGACAATGAAAAAATTTCTCTCAAAGACAAAAGAGGAGCTACTATGTATACAAGGTAAGTAAGTACTCAAGTGATAGTGATAATAGTTTCTCATATAATGATAAATATGAAGTCCTATTTTTGATAGAAGAAAAAAAAGAACTTAAGAAAAGGTCTCCAATAATTCTCAAGTGTTTTAGATGTGGTAATTTTGGACATCTTGAAGATAGTTGTACAAGGAATGGTTTCAGTTTCAGTGATGATGAATATGAAGATACACTTGAAGGACTATAAGAGAAAATTATAATGGATCTAGAGAAATAAGAAGGTGATCCTATATAAGATAAGTCAAAATAAAATGAAGATGTTGACAAAGGTAAAAAAATAGATAAAGAATCAAAAAATGAGGATTTGATCTTGAGGGAGAGCTTTTTTATGTTCTTAAAACTTTATAGAAGGTAAGAAAGAAAAATTTTCAACTTGAATTTTAGTTTCAAGAATGTGATGAAGAGAGATGAAATCTTATAGAGTATCTAAACAAGTCAATGGCTAATACAAAGAAGTTCAAAATAAGTTAGAAGCAAAGGTCTTAGAATGTGAAAAATTAGAACAAGAAGTAGCCCTACTAAGAGAAGTTTTAGAAAAGTCCAAGGATAAGCTACAAAATTTTGGGATAATTTAAATATTGTAGATAAGATGATCAAGGTACAAAGAATATCAACAAACAAGACAGGTCTTGGATTTGAACAAGCTCAAAAGAAACAAGAGTCGACCTCAAGTTCTGAAGAAAAAGAAACTTTAGAAGAAGAAACTTCAGAAGAAGATAGTGTAAGATAAAGTGAGACTTCTGAGGATGATTTTGACAAAAAAAAGTTCAAAAAGGAAAGTAACAATGCACAAACAAGAAACAGATGGAACAACAATCATAATAGGTCAAGAGAAACTAAGATACCAATGAGGTCAAGACAAGGAAAGTTTCATGGACGGTGTTTCTCATGTCACAGGTTTGGGCATATGGCTTCACAATGCAGGACACATGAAATACGATAAAATGGGAATTTCATAAACATGCAACTTTTCCATGGGTATTGCTACTCATGTAATTAGTTTGGCCACAAGGCAATTAATCGCAGGGTTCATGAAAGAAAAAGATATGGCTTCACTAGGAAAAATCCTAAGATATTTGCACCTCCAAGGAATAACAATACTAAGTGTTATAAGTGCAATAATGATGAACATACAACAAAGTGGTGTAGAGCAAACATTCCAAAACCAAGCATGAACATGAACAGGAATAGGAACAGGAACAAGAATAAGAATAAGAATATGAACATGAACAGGAACAGGATCAAGAACATGAACAAGAATATGGATATGAATAGGAACAGGAATAGGAACAAGAATATGGATATGGACATGAAAAAGAATAGGAATATGGACATGTACAGGAATAGGAACATGGACATAGAGAGGACCAATCCAAGGAATTCGAAGTATTAGATAAGAAGGAAAGAGGAAAAAGGTAAATACCACTACTTTCTGGGAGTAGAAATACTCCTACCCCAGAATTAACCACCTCAAGAGGAGGTGGGGAAGGGGCTAAGCTAAGAGATTCATTATTAGTACTGATCCCAAAGGTAACCCTTTACCATTGATGTCAAAGGAGGAGAGATTTGAGTAAGGGGGAGAGGTTTGGTTTAAGGAGAGATCATTGATTCAAGGGGAGAAGTTTCCCAAGGGAAGCATAACAAGAAAATGGTCAATATTTGGTAAAAATAATTTGGGTTGCCATTAATGAAAAAGGGGGAGATTGTTGGACATTTTGGGTAGATGAGTTTTCATTGATGTAAAGAGTGAGTGGTCATTTATCTCAAGCTTTAAGCACCAGTCAGTGGTAGTTTCATTTGGCAGCATCAATTTTAGGTTCTCCAATAAATGCAAAAGGATAATCTAGTTTCAGTTGATCAAGACCCGATTTCAAAAAATTAGATGAGGTCCAAAGTGCAAAAATAAGCCCAAGTGAATAATATTATAATATTATTTTATAATATTATACAAAGGAAGTTTAAAATTAATTATAAATTAATTTTAAATTAATTTATTAGTTAATTTACTTAACTTATAAAGTTATTTAAATTAATTATTAATTGTAAATTAATTTAAACTAAGGTTAAATAACCCTAAGGTGGGTTATTAAAATTAAAATTCAAAAATTGATTTCGAATTACAAAGTACTTACGTGAGAAGAAAATTAAAACATGTATATAAGGGGGAACTACCCACCTTAACAAAAAAATACCATGCCTTTGAATATCATTGCAAGCCTTATGAATTGCACTATGTCCAAAGTGGAGATAGAGTGTGCAAGTTTTGTGGAAAGTCAAATAGCGATGAAGGCATAAAAGGGACTATTCCTTCCTTCATGTGGGCATTAGTAGCCCACATGGTGGACTCCCAAGAACTAAGGTTCTTAGGCTTGGGGAAGATGGCAGATCGAATCATGTTGAAACCCTTTTGGCGAAGAAAGAGGTATGCTTTAAAATTGGGCACCGAAAATTTTGTAAATATTGTTTGAGCATTTAGAAATTAACTTTTGCATATTATAATTGGTTCCTAAGGTAGAAAGAGGAGTTATAAGGGGTTTGCAAAATTAGATTTTTAATATTATTTTGTCAAGTGCTTAAAGTATAGTAAGGTGTTTGGTTGATGTTTTATGGTGTTGGACATTATTTTTAGTTGGAGTTTATAAGGTGTATCCAAGTAATTATATTTCATGTATGTTATGATGAGTGTTATTTTTAAAAGGTAGCAATAAGGCATAAATTGAGTTGTCATTATTTTGTTTCTAAGGAATATTTTTTAGAAATTGTTGAAGTGATATTGTTGTGTCTAACCATTGAAATTGGAAAGAAGTAAATTTTGATTGAGACAGGTTTTTCTAAAGGCACTTTAACATCCAACAAAAGGTATGGGCATATTCTTCCTAGTGAGTTATTGTTGAAATTTGTGAATGAAAGGTTGGAGTGAAAAGGACTGTTTGGCTAGAATTTTTGAGAGTGTTTTGAATTAATGCTTCAAGGTTTTCTGGAATAAAAATAGGTGTTTGTAAAGCCTTGTTTTATAAGCATTGTTGTTGAAGTGATTAATTTGAGTGAAGAACTTGAACTAGGGTTTGCAAAGAACATGAGTATCATTGTTATGTGAGATTGATTGATAAGCATTATTGGAAACATTTGAGTGATTGTTCATATGGTTGTACTAGGGTTTGTTACCAAGTATTATTTTATTGAGTGATTGGTTGAGTAGAGTTGGTTTAGCCTAGTCAAGTGAATGCGTTGAAGTGATTGTTCAAGTTCTGTGAAAAAATTATTCTATATTCTGAATTGAGTTTAGAAAGTGATTTAGAGTCTTGTGAGTGTGAAGAATATTGACTCCACCAATTATCTATATGTTTCTAAGAGAGTGATTGAAAGTTATTGATTATTGTGGTGAATGTGAAGCATATTGAGTCTCTAATAATTCTCTATATGTTTCGAAGAGAGTGATTGAGTATTCTGGTGAATGTGAAGCATATTGAGTCTCTAAAAATTCTCTATATGTTTCTAAGAGAGTTATTGAAAGTGATCGAGCATTGTGATGAATGTGAAGCATATCGAGTCTCTAACAATTTTCTTTATATTTCTATGAGATTGGACAAGTTCTAGTATGAACTTGTTGGGTAGATTTGAGGCAAGTCTTAGAGAATATTTGTGGATATATTTGTGTGATATTTTATAGAAGCTTACAATACAGTTTGAGTATAGATATTATTGAGCAGATTTGGACAAGTTCTAGTGAGGACTTGTTGAGCAGATTTGGACAAGTTCTAGTGAGGACTTGTTGAGCTAATTTGGACAAGTTATAGAGAGGACTTGTGGAAAGATTAGTGTGAGCTTTTGTGGAAGCTTACAAGGTATATTTGAGATAAGTCTTTGAGAATACTTGTGAGCATATTTGATTGATTGATTTATTCAAACCATTAGTTAAATTTTGGGGTAGATCTAGCAGAGTGGATTTGAGATTAATTCAAGCTTTGTGTTAAGGCTTGAGGATAGAGATAGATATTGAGCAGATTTGTGCTATAAGGAAGGATTGTGTTTAGTGCAAATTTGAGAATATATTTTGGTATATATTTGAGGATAGGTTTGTGCCAGACCAGAGATAGAGATTGAAAAAATTTATGCTAGACCAAAGGACTATTTTTAGTATAGATTTGAGATAGTGCTTTGAAGGTGATAGAGTATAGAGGATGAAAATATCTAGTGGATAGAGATACATTAGCCATGGTGGTGACGATGGGTGTATTCAGTGGATAGATATCCATTAGCCAAAGTAGTGGGGGCAACAATTATTTTAGAAGATCACCAATCAGAGCTAAGGATAAAGGATTTCTCCTATGGATATAGATCCATTAACTTGATTTGTGGATTTGTGTCTCCTTTGGATAGAGATCCATAAATATTGTAATAGGTAAAGGATTACCAAGAGATTTATTGATAAAATTTTAGTGAAATATTTTCTTCGTGGAGTAGCCCACATTGGGTGAACCACGTTAAATTGGTGTCTCTATTGTGTGTGGTGATTTGTGAATTGCTTTGATTACTACTATTGATATTGCTATCTATACATTGCATAATATTTATTGGAAAGAAAAGTAAAAAGTGGTCTTATATTTTTCATCCCCATCTCAGTATAAGCATGTGTTCTTCAAACTCAACCATTGACTCAAGATGATTCAAAATTCACATAACAATGATACTTATAATCTTTCACAAACCCTAGCTCAAGATAGTTCTCAATTTCACACTCAAATATTCTCACAAACATTCACCAATAATGCATATGAAAACTCACTCAAAAATTTCCAACAATGCTTATCAAACAAACCTTTTCACTCCAACTTTGCATTTCACATCACTCAATCCAATATTTCACTCATAAGGAAGATGTGCCCATACCTTTTGTTTTGATGGATATATGTCTTAAAAAACCTTTCTTAATCACAATCAAATTCTCTTTGCCACTTTCAAGGTTAGATAGCAACAATTTATCTCAAAATATCCACTCAAATATTTCCTTCAATAATTATCTCACCATACAAAATATTAGCTCTCAAGTACACCTTATAATATCCAAACTTCAAAAATAATATTCAATTCATAAATAATCAAACTCCTTTAAATTTCCTTTGTAAACCCAATATTCGCATAATATCATTCAAGACAATTAATTTCCTTTCTAACACCTAATATCTCTCACAATTTTTTTATAATGCTAATTAAAAATTAAAATATTAAACAACCTTATGACTCCCTATCTTTCACTTAGAAAAATAAATTTCTTGACCTTAAGCCTTCAGTCCAAAATATCATAATATCAAATATTATAATATTATTATTTCCTTTTAAGTCTACTTTGCCTTCCTTGGGATTTCATTTTAAACTTTCTTGTCCTTATTTGGTATTTTAATATTTTAGGCCTCTTTGGGCATATAATATTAAAATAAATATTATATCCTATTTCTTTTAACCTCTTCCTTACCTTTTGGAAAAACCACCTGATGACATTAATGATGATGAAACTTGGACATCAACCTCTTGACATTAATGAAAACAAAACTTGCTCATATTTCCATCTATTTATTATATATTTTAATGAACTTTATATTAAGTAAATAATAAATAATAATTTTTAAAATTAATCATTAGATAATTATTTAAATTACCAAATTAATGTATACCTCCAATTATTCTTCCCAAATTGGAAATCTAATGTTACCATCTGCGAGAAGATAATAACTTCAATCCTTTGGCACTTTTCTTGATATCAAGGTTTAAAAATTTGTTTATAATATATTAATATCCATCAAGAAAAAAGTATACATAAAAAAAGGCTTACACATAATACAAGGAATACAATCAAAATGCACCTATATGAATGCAACTATATGAGCTTCCATGGACTCATGAGCCATTGGTGAGTGTATCACTGGTAGATATTTTTTCATCCCTACTAATGTGATTATCCCACTATAGTGATATTTCACACTACCATCATTTCCTGTTTTAATTTTCAAGGACTTGTGCCTACAAAACAAAGGGCATCAATAGTATCTCATCCTAGAAGCATATAATAACAATTAAATAACAATTATAGTTGCAATTTAAAAGACTTATTCTAAGGTAGTCATTACGATGGGGCATAAAAATATTTAGTAGTGGTGAATAAAGAACCCAACATCCAACAAAAAAGATAGTCAAATTTGAAATGAACATCAAAGAAAAATATGCACCAAACTACCCAACATGCTCTTGATATGTAAATATGTTGTCAAAATATTATAATGACCTTACGATTCTCCAACTGACACATACTATTACAGCTAATGAGGTAGTAGCACATCTAGAGAAAAAAAAAACTATCAAAATATCTTGTACATGATATGAAGACATATTGGTTGCCACTCCCTGAGATAGAATAAGAGTATTCCACATCACCACCATAAGACCAAATCTATTGAAATAGAATGAATTAGACGAGGGAGCACACACATTGCTACAACCTGTCAAACTTTTAATCTACTTCCTAAACTATGATGATAGCATAACCAATTGTAATTGTAAATCTATATATACCAAAATGTAAGCCATTATGATGGTTAGATCTTTGGCATTTACAATTGGCATAGTTGTATTAATTCATGCTACATATTTTTTGAATAAAAATTATATTTCTATTTGGACTCTTGCTCACTTCTTGTGATGAACATGTATGTTTATATTTTTTGGTAAGTAAATTTTTTTATTAAAATAGGTTTTGAAATAAACCCCAAAACCTTGATATAATGGTAGAAAAAAACTACTAAGGATAGAAATAAGAGAGTAAATAGGCAAGCAACCAATCAACAAAAACAACAAAATGGGGGATGAACACCCACTTCACATCAAAATTGATTAAAAAAATGTAAAATAGGTCACACCCTACACCACAACCTCAATCCCATCCCACCAATCACCAACTATGCAACATCCTATTTAGCATCCTTCACCTCAACCTTCCGATCATCTTTCCTAATATTATGTTTTCCAAATCCTGTACAACCTTTCCTGAGAACCCCGGTAAATGATTCATGGAAGAATATCATATTCATGGAATTTATCATCTCATTGAAGGAAAATAGAACCTCCTCATTATGGGAGATAGCAATGGAAATAGAATTAATCACCATATTTTGGAGTATTATGGTGGTCTACTCATCGCCTTCATCATCAGACAACACCTTTGGAAACTCAAACTAACTCCTATACATATTTTTCATGAGATGAATAGATGGTATTATTACATTCATTGGTTGTTCAACCTTAATCCTCTTTCACTTGGAGGTCTCGATATCCTTGATGGTCTTCCTGATTTTCCTTTTCCTCGATAACGGGGTTGATATATGGATCGTCACAAGGGTAGTGGTAGTGTTATCCTTAGAAACCTTAGGATGACTAGAATTTCCTTTCGCGTTATCCTAAGGGATGACAAGATTAGTAATGGGAAATTATGTGTTGTGCATAAAGAGATGACTAATAATGATTTTGAACAGGCCTTGGTGATATGGGAAGGTTTTGGTCTTTTTCTTTCTACATTTTTCAATGGAATAATTCATAGAGTGAAATAGAAACTCAAGAATATTGATAATATTGATATCACAAAAATGATTCGCAAAGGCTAAGTGAAAATTGCATAGCACTTTGTTTAGGTCATCTATAGTGATAAATTGCATGATAGGTTTCATTACATGGTTCCAAGGGGAAGGTAAGTTAGACCTAAACATACCTGTCTTGGCCAATTTGAGCATCTTTACCTTGTCATAAAATTCCTTAAGCTCCACTTCCCAATTGTGTTTCTCTTCTTATTGGTCTCCCAGTCACAGGTATTCCAGTGATATCTACCAACAACTGTGTATCCACCACATAATTCTTGTTACGCAAGGTTATCTTACCCTTGTCCCAACTACATACGAATACCATTGTGATGTCAAATTCATTCCCTGATAACTTTCTCAAAAATGGAAGATATCATCTCTCCTCCAAGATGGCTTCAATGATTGAATCCACTTACAAGCTATCAAGCTCCACGAAACTCATGATTTGGTAGCAACAACTCTAGGGTGAAAACCAGAAAATATAGGTATAAATGAAAAGAGCAAGGATAATGATAATTAATTTTGGATATGAATCCCTAATAGGACATAAAATCTTCTACAAATGCCCAAGATATACAAAGGTTTTGGGTAGTGGAATAGATATTTGAAGAATTTTCCTCAAGAAGAAAAAGCATCATGATGGGTAACCTAGGGATTCTATAAAATATAGAAATTTTGAAAGGGCTTGGGTTGCACACGATTTCATGAAGAGAATAAAAAATATTCCCAATAGAAATCCCACATCTTAGGCCTGTGAGTCCATTGGAAAATTGAAAAAGGATATCGCAGACAAAAGTGTAATTGGGAAGGATAACAAATATGCTAGGAAATGCAAAAATATGATGATCGTTCTTGATGTGAGCTCTTGCAAGATCACAAGGATGGAAATACAAATGGGTTCTTTGAATGAACGCACCTTGAAACCAGGAAAATATAGTCCCACGATCTGATACCATCGTTTAAAAAATTCACCAATGGCTTTTAGGGATTAGAACATAAGGAAACCAACTAAAGTGACTAATTCTATCATAGGACAAAAAAAAGAAATTTTTTGACAAGACTAGTTACTTTGATGAGTAAATAAAAAATTATTAGAGGACCAATATGAGGCAAAGAACAATAGAGAATTATATCCATAAAAAAAAAACTAGACCTAGCCATTGGGATTATGAGGAATGGAATCTTTGTCCCAATTGATCGCATTGGAAATTTATTGGAGGAAAGTATTAGACCAAGACATTAAACCATTAATATTGGTCCCAAAATTAGCAAGCTCATCAGCCACCTTATTTACTTCCCTGAAGGCATGTTGAATGATGGGCCCTCTCATGTGAGCAACCATTTTTCTAGCTTCATCCACACAACCTTTGACTTTCCATGAGGGGTTTTTATTATTCTTTAAGTGATTTATGATATTCAAGGAATCACCCTCAATGATTAACCTATTTGAACTTGTTGGTATCAATACCAAACCTCTCCAAAGGGCCCTGGATTCCGTAAAGTGATTGGATTTAAAACCAAGGTGTTCAACATAAGAAAAAATGGCATTCCCATTATGCTCTCTAAGAATACCACTACCCCAGTATTTCTTGTATTTCCTTTTATAGCTCCATCAAAGTTTTGCTTTAACCAACCAGGTGGAGTGGTAATCCAATTGGTATTCAATCTAGCTTTAGGAGGTTTAAGATAAACAACATCCTAAAGGAAAAAATTTAGGGAAGTCAGCAAATAGGACTCAAATATAGACAAGGTGGCATTGGTTGACTGAGTGAGATGGATGTTTTCTTTGGTAAAGCTAATAATTTTATTCATTAGTGACTTAGAGTCTTTCCAAGCATTGGAAAAGACTATTATTTATTTCAATAAATTGTGGAGGTAAAATTTCCAAATGGAAATGAGGTGGGAATTGGTAAAGGGTGATGACAATTAGATGAAAATCTTAGTGATGGAATGAGGTCGGACCCACTGGATATGGAAGAACTAAATTATTTTTTCAAGGATGGTAGACAAAAAAGGATAATTCAAGAACAGGTGGGTAGACTCCCAGTCTGAATGGAAAATACGACAGTGATTAGGAATCATAATACCTCTTTTGATCAAGTTAACATGTATGTATGTCTTAATGTGTAGTTAAGCATTTCTATTAAAGATAGGAATGAATAATTCTATTAAAATTATTCTACATTCTGCATTTATGCTTGTATTTACCATTGTAATTAGCAATTCTCAATATTCTTCATGTTTTATTGTTCTAAAGGATATTGAAATTAGGTTGTTCTATTAGGTAATTTAATCTAAATTTGAATTACGAGTATCTCTACATTATATCACTTGGTGTTGCCAAATATGTACCACTTTCAACTTCGTTCTCTAGACCTTTGAATTTATTAATCTATTCTAAAACCTCACATTAGTTAGATTAGCTATGCACATAGGAATTGGTCTTCTCCAGAGGTTGACTCAAAGACATCTAATCTCTTGGCTGAGGTATTTTGATGCAGGAGCATCCAAGGGAAGAGCAAAATGCCGCAAGGAGAGAAGATGTCGCGATATCGCGACATGTCGACAAAGAAGAAAAAGTGTCGCGATATCGCGACATGTCACAGTTTCGTGACCAGAAGACGATGGAAGGCACAAGAGAGAAAAATGTCGCGATATCGTGACATGTCGTATTATCATGACCAAAGGACAAGAGGAAGAACAAAGGAGGAAAAGTGTCACGATATCGCGACATGTCGCATTTTCATGACTCAGGAAGGAGAGAGAAGGCGTAGAGCAAAAATGTCACGATTTTGCGACATGTCGCGAAATCGTGACCAGAAGATGAAAGAAGGTGTAAGGGAGGAAAAGTGTCACGATATCGTGACATGTCGTAGTATCGCAACAAAAGTACGAAGCAAGAGGCAGGAGTGAAAAATGTCACGATTTCACGACATGTCATGAAATCGTGACCGAAGCAGGAGAGAGAGAGAGTCCAAGGAAGAATGTCGTAATTTCGTGACATGTCGCGAAATCATGACCGAAATAGAACAGGAAGGGCCAGAGAATAAAATGTCATGATTTTGTGACATGTCACGAAATCACGACCGAGGGAGCAGAAATAAAGCAAGGAAGGAAACTGTCGCAATATCGTGACATGTCGTGATTTCACGACTCGAAGTAGAGGGAGGAAGCAGAAAGCAAAGATGTCGCGATATCGCGACATGTCACGATTTTGCGACCCAAAGAGGTGAGAAGGAAGCAGACAAGAAGAATGTTGCGATATCGTGACATGTCGCGGTATCGCGACCCGACGAAGAGAAAAGACAGCGAGGATAAAAATGTCACGATATCGTGACATGTCGTGATATCGCGACCCGAAGAAGAGAAAGGCAGCGAGGAAGGAAATATGTCGTGATATCACGACATGTCATGATATCGTGACCCGAAGAAGAAAAATGCAGCAAGGGGAGGAAATGTCATGATATCGTGACATGTCGTGATATCGCAACATACTGCTGGTTCACGATTCAAAAAAAAACACGTGTTCCCAGACGGTGTTTCTTGAGGCGGTCAAAGGCCTCATCAATGCATGATTTCTTGCTTGGTAAGTTAGCTGAGCATGGCATCCACTCAAAGGCTACGCCCAGAGGTCAGAGAGATCAGACGGCTCATCAATGCGTGTTCCCACGACTGACCTGGTGACAGTTGCCAATTAGGGTAAAATATGTGAAGGTTCAGTCACGAAGGTGGGGAAAGAGCCAATTTTTTAGATCAAGAGGATGTATGTTTGCAAGTGGGTCATTAATGGCTTAGAGGGTCGGGACCTCTATGAAAAAACCCAGACATTGTAATGTGCAAGGGGTCAAAAAACGGCCAAGGCAGAGTTGCAGAGCTGAAGGCAAGAGGGTCGCTCTGGGCCTGTTTGATTTGTTTTTCTTCCAGAAGGGGGAGGAGAAAGTAGAGGTCAGATCAAGTAGTGGAATATTTGTGAGGAGAAAGTGGAGAAGAATGCCCCCACGAAGAAACTATGGTGCTAGAAGAAATATGGTGCCAGCAGAAGATTTTAGAGCTTTGCAGAGGCAAGTTCAGGCCCTACAAGAGGAGCTACGTAGAGGACTTGAACCCAGAGGGGAAGAAGGAAGTGAAGATGAAGTTGAAGAAGAAGAGGACTAGTTTGATGAGGAAGTAGAGGTCATATCAAGTAGACTATGCCTGTGGGCTAGGAAGTGTGCAAGCAGATCGCCGAACGTGAGGCAGCTTACACTGTGAAAAGCAAACTATGCCTACAGGCTAGTATTGTAATTTTTTTCCAAGTTTAATGAATGAGTTATTGAGAAATTTGGTCTGAGCTATCATGTGTCCCCCATCAGTGGTATCAGAGTGGGATTTCTTTAGTGTGCAAATAGATCGCCAAACGTGAGGCAGTTTGCACCAGGATCTATGGAAGAGCGTAAAGTTCCTGAGTGTGTAAACAGATCACCGAACGTGAGGTAGTTTACACCAGGATCTGTTGAAGGGTTGAGAGAAGAGAGTGAAGAAGAATGCCTCCATGAAGAAATCATGGTGGTGGTACCTGAAGAAGATTTCAGAGCTTTGCGGAGGCAAGTGCGAGCCCTGCAAGAGGAGTTGCAAATACCGTGGTGAAGATGAATTTTGGGAGGTTGATGATCCATCAGATGAAGAAGAAGCAATGGATCTTGTACAATGCAGAACAGTACAAAAGTTAAGGTCGCTTCTCAATCCACCCTGGTTTTCTGATGCAGGAGCATCCAATGGAAGAGAAAAATGTCGCAAGGAGAGAAGATGTCGCGATATCGCGACATGTCGGCAAAGAAGAAAAAGTGTCGCGATATCGCAACATGTCAAAGTTTCGCGACCAGAAGACGATGGAAGGCACAAGAGATAAAAATGTCACGATATCATGACATGTCGCATTATCACGACCAAAGGACGAGAGGAAGCGCAAAGGAGGAAAAGTGTCACGATATCGTGACATGTCACATTTTCGCGACTCAAGAAGGAGAGAGAAGGCACGGAGCAAAAATGTCACAATTTCGAGACATGTCACGAAATCGAGACCAAAATATGAAAGAAGGCACAAGGGAGTAAAATTTTCACGATATCGTGACATGTCACAGCATCACGATAAAAGGACGAAGCAAGAGGCAGGAGTGAAAAATGTCGTGATTTCGTGACATGTCGCGAAATCGCGACCGAAGCAGAGAGAGAGATTTCGAGGAAGAATTTCATGATTTCACGACATGTCGCGAAATCGCGACCGAAAGAGAACAGGAAGGGCCAGAGAAGAAAATTTCATGATTTCATGACATGTCATGAAATCACGACCGAAGGAGCAGAAAGAAAGCAAGGAAGGAAACTATCGCGATATCGCAACATGTCACGATTTCGCGACCCGAAGCAAAGGGAGGAAGCAGAAAGCAAAGATGTTGCAATATCGTGACATGTCACGATTTTGTGACCCGAATAGGTGAGAAGGAAGTAGAAAGGAAGAATGTTGCGATATCGTGACATGTCGTGGTATCGCGACCCGACGAAGAGAAAAGACAGTGAGGATAAAAATGTCACGATATCGCGACATGTCGACCTGAAGAAGAGAAAGGCAACGAGGAAGGAAATATGTCATGATATCATGACTCGAAGAAGAAAAAGGTAGCAAGGGGAGGAAAATGTCACGATATCGTGACATGTCACGATATCACGACATACTGCTGGTTCACGATTAAAAAAAAACATGCATTCCCACATGGTGTTTCCCGAGGCGGTCAAAGGCCTCATCAATGCATGATTTTTTACCCGGTAAGTTAGCTGAGCATGGTGGCCACTCGAAGGCTACACCCAGAGGTTAGAGATATCAGACGGCTCATCAATGCGTGTTCTCGTAGCTGACCTGGTGACAGTTGCCAATTAGGGTAAAAGATGTGAAGGTTCAGTCACGAAGGCGGGGAAAGAGCCGATTTTTGAGATTAAGAGGATGTATGTTTGCAGGTGGGTCATTAATGGCTCAGAGGGTCAGGACCTCTATAAAAAACCTAGACATTGTAATGTGCAAGGGGTCAAAAAATGACCAAGGCAGAGTTGCAGAGCTGAAGGCAAGAGGGCCGCTCTGGTCCTGTTTGGTCTATTTTTCTTCCAGAAGGGGGAGGATGAAGTAGATGTCAGATCAAGTAGTGGAAGAGTTATGAGGAGAAAGTGGAGAAGAATGCCCCCATGAAGAAACCATGGTGCTGGAAGAAATATGGTGCCAGCAGAATATTTTAGAGCTTTGCAGATGCAAGTTTAGGCCTTGTAAGAGGAGCTGCGTAGAGGACTTGAACCCATAGGGGAAGAAGGAAGTGAAGATGAAGTTGAAGAAGAAGAGGACCAGTTTGAGGAGGAAGTAGAGTTCAGATCAAGTAGACTACGCCTGCGAGCTAGGAAGTGTGCGAGCAGATCACCGAACGTGAGGCAGCTTACACTGTGAAAAGAAAACTACGCCTATGGGCTAGTATTGTAATCTTTTTCCAAG
Source organism: Wollemia nobilis (assembly GCA_028583015.1). Lineage (NCBI taxonomy): Eukaryota > Viridiplantae > Streptophyta > Pinopsida > Araucariales > Araucariaceae > Wollemia > Wollemia nobilis. The sequence continues at coordinate 2,761,486 of JAQPPZ010017000.1, read as the reverse complement.
TTTAATGAATGAGTTATTGAGAAATTTGGTCTGAGCTATCATGTGTCCCCCATCATATTTAGAGCACATATCATTCACTTAGGTAGATTTTAAATCTAGAGGGAGTGATGTGACTTATAATATTATCACGTAGAAGAACTAAAAATAAGAAAATAAGATAATAAGACTACAAGAACTAGGAAAGGAAAGGGTCTTAGTAAATGGAGTGGTCAGATATGATGAAGAGATAATTAGACATGTATGGCATGCATGAGTGGCATAAAGAGGAATATAGAAGGGATATAAGAATGGAAATGAAATAGAGACACATAAAGGTAGGTATTACTAATAAAAATTATATTTACATAACCATAACCTACCATATATTAAGGTCATTTTAGACTTGGATAAAGAACCTTAGGTAAATATTATAGGTATTCACAGGCCAGAGCCTCTCTTTACCTTGTACTTTTTCTTCATGAATTTGCACATAAATTTCTCCTTTATGCCATGATCATTTGTATAGTGTCTCAAGGATTCAAGTTTTCTCATGTCTTAGCTATGAATAATATACTGATTTTAGTATTTTATCTTGACCAGGAATTGGCCTATATAAAGCTAAGAAGATGGCTATGCTTGTTAAATATCATAATAAAAATAGGATATAATATTTTTAACCAACACTTTTCTTGAAAAAATTAGAGCTTGTGTGGGATGTTCAATTTTATTCTTCTTCTTCTATTCATTTAATAGCTTATTGCTAGTTATGCTCTTCTAGTTTAATTTTTCCATTTATACTTTCACTATCAAGGAGCTGAAGTATTATGAAACATGATTAATGTGTCATATCTTGTATTTATGAATGTTTCTTTTGTGGCATAAGAGTACCTTTTCACTTACTTTGAAACTCTAACTATATTATCCATTGGAATATGGAGTCAAAATAGATGAAAGATAATGATGAATAGTGGTAAAGTGTAAAGTGTAACTAGAAAGATGAAACAAGATGCATTCAAAAATGGGAAAATGCTAGATAATGTCATGTGATAGGTGAAGACAAGTAAAATTTGGAAAGGATAATTACTAGGGGTGATGGTATTTCCTTCTAATCATGTTTCTAATTACTACTTTGGCTTTTAGCTCTACTTTATTGTCTTATTATTGTTCATCCCATGTCTTGATATTTGTATTACTATAACAAGGCACCAAATAACAAAGAGGAAGGAACAATGAGGTTTTTCCATATTCCATACATTCAACAAAACCCGAGTTGGGTAAAGTTCAAAAAGTGTTCACATATATGTATTTTGAGAATGCATCCTAAAGAATGTCTCTATGAACAACTCTTGGACTTGGCCAAATAGAAATCCCTTTCAACCTCTAGATATCTCTACTATTATTCATTGTAGGTTAAATAAATGAGGGTTGCTTTGTATAAGCTCTAGAAGTGACTCAATATCCTATTATTATCCATAACTATTCCTCATATAGCCTAACGTTCACCTATTTTCAAGAGAAAATATTTTCAATATAGTTGGCTTAACATCCCATATAATATACTCTTGTTTTCAAAATTCCTCACCATGTGAGTCACTTGGCTTATTTTTGAAGTGCTATTTTCACAATGTTGCTATGCCTTTCTTGGCCAATAAACCTTATTATTATTTTTATATTTCCATTATGGAATTTATTTATATGTTTTCTAATTTACATAAAATATTGGCATTCCTCTTCACATTGGTGGAAATAGCTTTCACATTCTTCATTGAAATCTACAATCACCAAACAATATATTATCAAATTTAATCTTAATTCTCTGATAAAATTTTGGGAATTTATAGATTACATAAATTCAACCTTGGCATCAACCTAAATCAAGAGGACATTTATTTTTAAAGGTTAATTGACATAGAATATCAAGGACTAACATAGGTGATCGCTCTAGAGGAAATAAATCATAGGACTTCACTCCATTGTTCATTGTTCTATAGGTTGAATAAAAAATAGTCATTGATAGAATTACTAGGAGCATATTTATCACCAATTCTAAATTTATATTATCACATTTTTCTCTCATATGATAGCTTCTTACTGGCTACCATTGATCTTCTACCTAAGGTTTTTGTCACCCATAATTCTCCATTCTTAGGAAAAATTTGCAACCAACTTTTAAATTTGTCTATACTTTCAGGATTGAAATTTTCTATTCTAAGGTTGTGATTACTCTATAAATAAGTATACCATGTTGATTTTTGTCCTTCTCTTAGCTAACAAAATTACTCTAGGAATGATATTTCAAAGGTTTATTTCCTTGAATTTGTTTTCCATTCTTCATATCTTTCAATGTGGTATGGCTTGAGCTTCTAGTTAAATATCTAGACTAATTTCATAGTACAAGGGATGGCCATGTGGCTATGGTTTGGAACCAAGTACCTTTCTAGTTTCCTCAAATATTCCATGGACAAACACATCCTAAATAGTAGTATCTTTGATTAGGTACTACTATCTTGGAACATTGTGAAACCTAGACATCCATCCATTATTATCAAAAACTTCTTTATAAAATCAATTACTTTGATTTATTCTACACTAAAATACAATAGTCTAGGCTCTAACTGAATGTAATACAATCCCATAACATTTTAAAATTCCTAATACATAACTATGATATGAAATCTTATAATACAATGGTAGCATGTTAAATTTGAATATAAGAGGTCTAGTTTTTGAGTTCAATTAGACGAATTCAAGATTTTATAGTATAGATATAATATGGTATATACATATGATAAAAGGGTTCTATGTAACCCCATTTGCATGATTGGTGTAGTGGTAAGGCTCAAGCCCTTTAATCCAAAGGTTTCATGTTTGAACTGTGATAAGGCTACACTTTGATTTGGATGCATGGCCAGGTCCTCCCTTAAGGGGAGTGATTTTTTACTTTAGGACACATTCATGTTGTTGGTATAGTATTTATAGGATTTGTTTAAATATTATAGGTTGTGTGTTCAAACTCAACCAACATATATTGATTTAAAATCTTATGTAGTACTTCAAGATTTTATCTTTAGTTTATATTTTAGAACATTATTTTTAATTCACATACAAGTTGATACTACTCTAGCTATCAAGAACGAACATAAGATGTTGATACCAAATTGAACCAATTTCAAACCCCACCATCAACATAGGGATATATTTGTACATATAAATCAATTATGTGTGTGTGTGTGGACATCAACCAATCATTTATCTCTAATTGTTTACACCTAATTTGCTATCACCATCCTAATTGGCTTTTCTATTAGTAAGTGATGTCAACAGAGGTGGCACCTCAAGGTGATAAGTGGTAGATTCTAAGTGGTTGCTTTTTCTCCTAAGGTCTATCATTTAGTTTTTTTCTCTTCTTTTAGCTCTAATATTCCTAAACTTTTGGATACATAAAATTTACATATGAAAGTGTTTTCAATATATATTTTTTAATTTACATAATTTTTTGACCTCTAAATATTTGACTTAGTCTAAGGACCCAATACTATTTTCTATGAGAATGTTTCTATGTAAAATTTACCCACTTGACAATTTTATTTGCATAAAAATCATGTATGATTTAAAATCCTTCTTCTACAAGGTCATATGCTTTAACTTTTGAAAGCACGAGGATACGAAAGCGAAAAGGAAACACCAAGTGCGATGCAAGCGAAGCCAAAGATAACGCTAAATCCTATGAATTGAAAATGCATGAAAGGAGAGAAACATAAACGAATCGAAACCAGATAGAAAGCAAATATGGAATACAACCCTTTTTATTAGTTTGCTTTAAAATCTCGGTTACAACACGTCTCCTCCCTTTTCAGGGGCTAGGAGCGTCAAATAAGGTTTCGTTACACCATGGGTGGTATGCCTTCTTCCGCGTGCCCACATGTAAAATGGGTGGGCCAAACATTGTCGCCGCTTGCGTGAAAGGGTCTTTGATTCTTTGCTGCTCCTCCGGTGTCGAGATCCTGCGTTCAAGAAAATAGAAAACAATCAGTAGCACCTACGGATGAAATGAAACATGCAATCCCCAAGCCTAAGATTAGTGCATGCAAAGAATAAATAAAATGACAACTAAAAGAGATCCAAATGAGCTAAAAACTTGATAGAGGCATGAAAACATCATCGGGAAGGCACTGCAAAAAGAACAGTCAAAAAATTCACCATGGATTTCTAATCGCTCCGGGGTGGGACGATTAGACCTACAACAAAACGTCAGAAAGCACTATCCCAAATGTCCCATCCGGGAGGCTCCAAATCACCTGCAAAGTTGGGGGTTAGGTAAAATGGGGTATTTTGGAAAGACCCAGAAGGTCATATTTTGCCAATTCGGCCTCTATCACCGGGAATTTGATGATGCTACCTGCATGTTAGCGAAAGCGAGAAATAACAAAAGCATGATCAAAACTGCTCAGAATTACATGAAATTTGAATGCAAGCCTATCTAAGCAACCTAGAATAAAATGCAAAAAGAACAGAACTGAAATATGCTACAGATTTCTAATCGCTCCGGGGTGGGGCGATTAGGACTACAGCAGTGTGGGGGCGCCCGGGGGCAGGACGCCCGTCGTTTGGGGCCCGATTTTGGCACCAATCCACTTGGGATGGGTCCAAAACCTCTTGTGGGGTGTTGTCAACAAATTTGGGTGGGATACTATGGCCAAATGTCGGGTTTGGGGTCCGGATTGCGCTTCCAATAACCACCCAATGACCTCCCTTCCAAAAGAGAGATCAAGGATGTGAAAGGCACAATCAAAAGTGAGTATGTAAAATGACAGCACTTCGTTGCTCAAAATGCTCCTTCTCTCTCTATCTTTTGGGGTGAGAAGACTCACCATTTTATAGACCTGACGGTCTCTATGTATGAGCATGCAGAGGCGCCACTTGGCAATCATGCCTTTCCAGGAGGGGAGAAGATTCCTCCCTGATTAAGGGCTCCATGACTGCCTCTATAACTGCCTCTAGCACTCCAAAATGCTCACTCGCACTCCCATGCAATGAAGGAGGAGTTAAGTGGTGGATCTGGGCTGCCATTTGTCGAGATTTGACCTTTTTCCAGTCAAACCTGCTATTCGCCCCACCCTGGAGCGAATACTACTAATCGTCCCTAGGTGGAACGAGTACCAGTTTGTAATCGTCCCTGGGTGGAACGAGTATGGAGCAGAGTGCCTGAAAGGTGCCAAATTGACCTCTGACCTTCCAAAACTGCTGTGAGAGTGGTTAGGACCACTGTTTAACCTCTAGGGGCTGCCCTGGGGGCTGTGTGTGTCAACTCGATCAGTGTTTGTAGTCACATAATCGGATTGGTGTTGTTTTGGTGTCTACAGATGCCCCTTTTTGGGAAGCGTTGTGCGTGGCGCAGTGCTGAGCAAAAATAGATAACCAAAGCACTAATGATTAGGGTTTCTTAGTAACCTAACCAAATTTTGATGCCCCAAGTATGGAAAGGGCATGCATTCTTGAATCCTTGCTTCTGACGAGCTAAGGAACTTAATTCAAGTGTTAACCTTTTTTCGGTGAGGTGTTACTTGATCTTGGACATTGATCAGTCATGAATAGGCAAAGGGCGCAACCTTTTGTCTGTGGGAACCTTGAGTTCATGATTTATGAATGCCAAGTTGTTTGATCAGCTTGTGATTATTGCTTGTTTGCTGCCCCAAGTAGGGGCGTGATTATCTTTGTCAATGATTCTTTGAATGCATGCCATTTCCTTGATTGGGTGTGTATTTGTTGATTGGTGACTAAGTGTGACTACCCCCTCAAGCGACGAATCGATGAGGGAATGACCAACATGAGAAAAGCGACGAGTCACTTGACCCAAGATGACTTATTGTAAGGGTGCCTTTAGTTGTTTTTCGTTGAATGCTTGAGCAGTTTCCCAACATTTTGATCTATTTTTGGGTGGGTGTTAACCCTTTTGGTGACGCCATTTGGGGATGAAATTCTCGCAATCTCCTCCTGCGGTCCCTTGTGCTTCTTTTGCCCCTTCCAGAGCCCTTCGTTTTGATTCTTTTTGGTGGGTTGCTTTTGGGACGCCGTTTGGGGATGAAATTCTCGACAATCCGTCCTCCCGTGGAGCGGTCCGGCTATGGTAGCCTTCTTAGGGAGTAGGATAGTGAGGATTTGTGACCCCGACGTCTATTTTGCATGCCAAGAAGTAGAGGCGCAAAGGCGCCTTGTTCGGCAATGTTATTGCTATTTTTGGGTGGGTTTGGACCCTTTTTGGGACGTCGTTTGGGGATGAAATTCTCGGCAATCCGTCCTCCCGTGGAGCGGTCCGGCTATGGTAGCCTTCTTAGGGAGTAGGATAGTGAGGATTTGTGACCCCGACGTCTGTTTTGCATGCCCGAAATGTCAAGTGCAAAAGCACTCTTATTGGACAATTTTATTGCTTGTTTTTGTGCATTTTGGTGCAATTTTTGTTGTTTTTGCAATTTTTGCTCTGTAATCGTCCCTGGGTGGGACGAATACCAGTTTTGTAATCGTCCCAGGGTGGGACGAGTGCTAACTAGAGTGCTCATCCCAGGGTGGAACGATTACAGGCCTAAAAGCCTATTTAAGGGCCAAAACTAGGGTTTGGGCTCATTTGCATTCGATTTTTTTGGCGATTTGGAGCTCTAAGGAGGAGGAGGTCGAGTCTGCGAAGCGAAGCACTGTCAAATTTTTCCCGACACCATGAGTTCACGAACCGGATCGAGCGGCGGAGCCGAAGTGAGACCGGTAAGTGCTCCTCTTCGTTTAGTTAGCTTGTGTTTTGTTTTATAGTTAAAAAATCGTAATTTATTTTGCCATTTGTTTTTCCGTTTAAACTAAGGTAAAACCCTAGGCTAAAAAGAAATGTTTTTTATTTTTTTGTTTGTATTTTTGTTAAGGTTATAAGAAACCCTAGGTTTAAATGCGATGTTTTTATTGTTTTAAAACTAAAACCCTAGGGTAAACTGAGAGCAAAACCCTAGCTTAGAAAAATTGTTTTAATTTAAATTTTTGTATTTTCATTTTTAAAAAACCCTAGATTTAAATGCGTTCCTTTTTGTTGTTTTGTTTTTAAACTAAAACCCTAGGTTAAACTTAGAGAAAAACCCTAGCTTTAGAAAAATTGTTTTTATTCTGAGTTTTAATTTGTGAACTTCAGTTATAAACCCGAGGTTAACGAAAAACTGTTATTGTGATTTTGATTATTTTTGTTTTTATTTATCAGTTTAAACGTAGAGTTAAAAACCCTAAGTACTGACAAACTATTTTTGAATTTGTTGTTGTTTTTATTTATCAGTTTAAACGTAGAGTTAAAAACCCTAAAAATTATTTTTTTTTTTGTGTTAAATTTAAAGGGTTAAAAACCCTAGGTACTGACAAATTTTTTTTGAATTTGATTGTTTTTGTTTTTTGATTTGTCAGTTGTAGACTTGAAAATTAAAAAACCTAAGACTGACAAATGTTTTTTTTGTTTTTTTTATTTAAGTTAGAGTTAAAAACCCTAGGACTGACAAATTTTTTTTTTTTTTGAATTTTTTTGTTTTTGTTTTTATGGTTGTAGACTTAAAGTTAAAAACCCTAAGACAAAATGTTTTTTTTTGTTTTTTATTTATTTAAATTAGAGTTAAAAACCCTAGGAAAATTTTTTTTTTTGAATTTGTTTTTGTTTTTTGTTTGTTTTTAGCTGTACATTTTTTTATGCATTGTTGTATATTCATGTTATTGTTGTACAGTTTATCATGTTTTAATGTTTTTGTTGTTTTTGTTTTTTAGGTGATTAAGAGCCGGTACCGTCAGTCAATGGTGTTCTCTGACACCCGGGGGCGTTGACTTTGGCGGATTGGGAATGGCTTGACGCCCTTGGGCTCAAGCATGTGACGCGGCTAGAGCCGATGGTGGGGGATCGGGCGTACCTGACCGCGTTGATCAACCTATGGGATCCCCACACCAATACCTTCCATCTCCCAATAGGGGAGATGATAGTGACTCTGGAGGACGTCTATCGGATTCTACGGATTTTGATAGATGGGCTACCGATCAGGACGACGTCGCGTGATCAACGGACAACTGTACTGACACGATGCTTCGGGCATGGGGAGGAGTTGGGTGTGGACAGCCCAGTGGAGAGGGCAGAGGGTGACTGCCAGATTGGCGGCATTTTGGTACGATGGTGGCTAGAGAGGGGCATGTTGGGAGTGAGGCACGCATTACTGATGAGCCTCATTTCCAACATGCTGTTGCTCAACTCTTCGGGTGCGAGGTTCCCGTGGAACCTGCTGGAGGTGGTCTTTCGGTTGGTGGAGTGTTCGACCATAGAGCCCCTGATTATGAGATGGGGTCAGACACTACTGGCATAGCTCTACGATGAGTTGTACGAGGTCCACTATCGGAGGTGGAAGGGTATTGGATGTAGTTACCTGTTGTAGTGTTGGGCTTGGTAGCACATAGCTGTGGAGAGGCCGGTGGGGTTGTCGTGGATGACTCGGGCGGAGATGGTAGATAAAGAGATCGGGTATGGGGCACTGTGGCACCGGTCAGAGGAGCGAGGGCACAGTCGATGGTGGGCAGGTGTCGTGGGGCACTACGTTGATGCTTTCTCATGGCTTGCTCTTGGGGAGGTAGTCTGGCGGCCATACCTAGATTGTCCAGCTTGGCTTGAGGTAGGGAGTGGCTTCGGTGGGTTCGTAGGGGAGGTGGTTGATCGGGCGGCACGGGACCGAGCAGGAGTACTTCGGTTGGGTGACATTCGAGGATTGCCTAGGGAGCCCTTGATCTATCGACGTCGGGGCGATGAGAGGACACTGGACTGGTCGGTCATTGAGCCGCTCGGTGAGGATTCGGATACAACGATTGACGTCCTAGATGTGGATGACGTCGGGGTTACTACTGAGTATGAGCAGTGGTGGACGTTGTGGCGGTGGCGAGGCGAGGGGCCTCTAGGGGGTCTAGAGGTGGTAGCAGGTGGGGAGGGTGCAGAGGCACTAGGAGAGGGTTGGGGGGCTCCGTTGGATGATGTGGACATGGTGGAGGTTGATGAGGTGGGTGAGGATTTTGGGGTTCGAGAGCAGCTAGAGATGTAGGACGTCTCGGAGTAGTGGGAGCCAGAGCAGGCTGCCATTTTGGAGATGTCGATGCCTCAGGCTTTCTTGGAGGATACGGAGGTGGGGTTGCGCATTGAGATAGCATGATTGGAGGGGCTACTCTAGAGACGGGATGAGGAGCTCGGGGATGCATTGTAGGAGAGGGATCTCCTATGGATGCAGCTGGTGGAGAGGGAGAACGCATTTGCTGCGTACCATCGATGGGATGGGGATACAGATGTTGTGCGGGAGATGGATCTCCTATGGACGTAGCTAGCACAGTGCACGAGAACTTGGCGATGGTTCATCAGTGGGAGATGGACTTGATTCGACATCGGTTTGAGCTAGAGGTGGAGATTATCCACCTCGGTGGGTGGATCCCTATGGTTAGTGGAGGTGGATCATCATGCCGCATGAGAGGGAGCGATACTGAGCAGTCAGCATCCTCTCGATATAGGTGACTAGATGAGGGAGGCGCTAGTAGGCATGATGCGGGGGCTAGCAGCAGCCACCCTGAGGGGTCCCATAGGACCCACACCACGAGGGGTAGTTCTCGTCACATCGATCCTACGTGATCATGGTGGTCGATGCCCTAGGCTTGGGGGTTTTTGAGCTTTTGCCTTTTTGTGAGGTCAGAGGACCGGTTTATTGTAGCCTATGGGCATTTTTGATGATATATATATACAGATGACTTTCTTTTGTTTATACACGTGTTGTGATTTGATTTTATGCACAGTGATTGATGTTTGATGGCTGCATGTTAATTTATATTATGTATGGATATGTTGCGATGAATGCTAATGTTTCTAATTTATATGATATGCAAATGGAATGGATGAATTGAATTTGTGAATTTTGGTGGTGGCACCATAGACTGTTTAGAACTTTTGGCTTTTTGTCCTAGGCGATTGTTGTGGTAAATGACTTTTCATGTATACATGTTGTTTTTTGTATTTTCTGATGGCGATGCAAGGATGAAAGATATCACAGTTGGTTTAAAATGTAGTTAAGGTTTTCTGAGACTCGGATGTTTTAACTAACTAGCCAAGACTGTACTTTTATCTTACAAGACTTTTGAACAAGGTATGAATCCGACTTGTCTTTGACCAAGTTATTTCACATCCCTGTGTGTGCAATTGAGTTTGTTTATGTGGTATTTGTCAGGATACCGCCAATGCCAGATAGGTTGTCAACCAAACCTGTACTGAGGATCACCTAATTAGCTCCACTAACTCCTTTGTTGTATTTAGTCAGATTAATCTATGGTGCTATCTAGGATACCATAAGCTAGCTCATCCACATGCAAACATTGATCTGCACACAAGTTAATGTGATAGATATATCGTCATGCGGGAGGTTTGCCACTAGTGACCGATAGGCTATCCACCAAACCGATACTGAGGTTTACCTCATGACCTTCTGAATGTTGAGAGTTCCAGGGATTCAAGTTCGACTCCCTTCTTTTCTTCAATTGTATTGGGATACTTGCTCTTATATAGTGATAAAAATCACTGTTTATTTTTGTTTTTTCTTTTGAGCAAGGGATTTGAATATTGAGTGATGAGAATCACTATTGTCTGTGCTATTTGATGTATGCACTTTGTGGGATTTGATGTCAAACTTTGTAGTATTGACTTTTGCAAATTTTTTGATGTTTTGCAACTTTTTGAGAACTTGGGATTCTTGGGGAATTGGGTAGGGAAGATGCTTGTCCTTTTGCCAACTCTCAGCATTTTTGGGGTCATTCGCATAGGGGGATGAGCAAGATAACCTTTTCACTAGATGGTATCCTGGATTGCTTTGCAGATTTCATCTTTCGTTTACACAACTTGGGAATTTTTATGTGTTTTAACTTGTGTTGGGATGCTACGTAACAAGGTGTGATCCAAGTAGAACTCTACCTTTGTAAAATCTATCTGACTTTGTACAATATTTGGCTAGAAAGCTAATGACATTTGAATGATGAAAACTCTTGATACATTTAGAAGACAACTGACTATGATAGGGCGAAAATATGTGAATGGCATTTATTTTTGATGGACTATTTATAGAGTGGAGAAATGTGGAAAATGATGGATTTGCCGAGTAATTACAGTCTATGGTGCCTTTGACCTGTATGACCAACAAATATGCAATGTATGGATGTGATGCTTAATGCGGCTATTATTTTTGTGTTTTCGATGGATTGATTTTTGTGAGTATGAAGATGAGATGCAAAAAGAGTTCTTTATTGTTGTGATGATTTTGAGTATGCATGGAAATGAGATGCAATTTTTTGTTATTTTTGATGATTTTATTGTTTTTGAATTTTCTTATTTTTGACCAAGCGATTGTGGGAGCCCTTGGAGCTTTTGGTTTGACCAAAGGGATGATGGGTACCTTTGGGGCGTTTGGTTTGACCAAAGGGCTTGTGGGCACCTTTGGGGCGTTTATGGGTGACCAAGCGATTGTGAGAATCCTTGGGGCTTTTGGTTTGACCAAAGGGATTATGGGCACCTTTGGGGCATTTTGGGGTGACCAAGCGATTGTGAGAATCCTTGGAGCTTTTGGTTTGACCAAAGGGATTATGGGTACCTTTGGGGAATCCTTGGAGCTTTTGGTTTGACAAAGTGGATTATGGGTTTGGGGATTTTGGGGTTGACCAAGCGATTATGGGAATCCTTGGAGCTTTTGGTTTGACCAAAGTGAATTTGTGAGGAATCCTTGGGGCTTTTGGTTTGACTGGGACTTTGGTTGACCAAAGGGTTTATGGACACCTTTGGGGCATTTTTTTGGGGGGTTTGACCAAGCGATTATGGGAATCCTTGGAGCTTTTGGTTTGGGCTATGGCTCTTTTAGATATGGAATGGCCTCAAATGACTGATGTTCAAGGGTTCTAGTTCCTTGATTCCATCAAGAGAGGCGAGCCGGTATGTTCCAGGTCCTATTTTACTATCAATCACATAAGGACCTAACCAGTTTGCCATGAACTTGTCCCTTAGATGGGGCGGCAAATTAGAATTCTGTTGGTTCTCTTTTAAGACCAAGTCACCAACCTGAAAGTCCCTCGGGTGAACCTTCATGTTGTATGCTTTCTTAAGTCGCTCTTGATAGATACGCAAATGCTCGAGAGCATTGATGCGTCGTTCATCGAGCAACGTAAGTTGGTCTAACCGGGCCTGCCGCGTAGTGTCATCATCGATGAACTCTTGCATTGATATGCGTAGGGAAGGTATTTCCAACTCTAGAGGCATGACTGCCTCAGAGCCATACACCAGCAAAAATGGAGTTGCCCTAGTGGGCGTCCGGATGCTAGTGCGATAAGCCCATAGAGCAAGTGGGATTTGAATGTGCCAATCCTTATGACTATCTGTGACTATCTTTTTGAGGATGGCGACTAGCATTTTGTTTGACGCCTCTGCTTGCCCATTTGCCTATGGATAATAGGGTGTCGAAAAACTATGCTGAATTTTGTACTTTGTGGTCAAAGCATGCACGTCTTTGTTCTTAAATGACGTCCCATTATCCGAGATGATCTTGGATGGAATACCAAAATGACATATGATGTTATGTAAAATGAACTCCACAATGCGGGGTCCAGTCATAGAGGTAAGCGAAATTGCTTCCACCCACTTGGTGAAGTACTATGTGGCCATTATGATGAACGTGTGATGACCTGACGATGTAGGGGAGATCTTTCCGATTAGATCTAAGCCCCACTACAAAAATGGCCAAGCCAATTGGATCGGCTGCAAGGCTTGAGAAGGTACGTGTGTCAAATTGGCATGGTGTTGACACTTCATGCACTTCCTTACATATGCACAACAATCTCACTCTAAATATGGCCAATAATAGCCCATGCAGAGAATGCACTTTGCGATGGCCATACCGTTGAAGTGGCCACCGCATGTACCATCATGCGCTTGGGTGATTGCCCAAGTGGACTCCTGTTGGTCCAAGCAATGAAGGAGGATTCCTTCGTAGCTACGATGGTACAAAATGTCTCCTAACAAGACATGTTTTGCCGCTTTCTGCTTGAATGATCATTTTGTGGCGTGCATCAATCCAAGTGGGAGGTTACCTAACTTGAGGTAATCTCGTATGGGCGTGTACCAATCCTGTTGATCGAAAACCTTGATAGCATGAACAACCAATCCCTCTTGAAGGTCATCCCTAGCAAAAGTTGAGCGGGAAAGAACTTGTAAGAATAGCGTTGTGTTGCTATTAAGGGTGAGTCAAGCTCATCAGAATCTGGCGATTCTGAGACATGGAAGACCCCATCATCGGGTAGCTCTATGGTCAGAGGCTGATCGTCTTCGAGAGGAGCCTCTGCTAGTTGATCGGTGATGACTTGACCTTTGATGGATTTTTGTCCAATGAACTCGATGTCAAACTCTGTCAACAACATGATCCATTTCATCGTGTGGCTACTATGATAAGTATGACTCATCATGTATCGTAATGGATTCTCCTTAGACACAACATACGTCATGTTGCTCAGCATGTAATGGCATAGCTTTTTGGTAGCAAACACCACTGCCAAGCAGAGCTTCTCAACGTATGCATAGTTAAGTTCATAACTGACCAGGGTGCGGCTAAGATAGTAAGTAGCCTATTCTTTGTGTAGTTCATTTTTCTGGGCTAGCATGGCACCCAGTGCCACCTCAATAGCTGAGATGTATAAGTAGAATGGCACTCCTGGTCTAGGTGGTGCCAATACTGGCGGCGAAGCCAAGTATTGTTTAATATCGTCGAAGGCTGATTGGCACTCGTCATCCCAGTGAAATGCTACCCCTTTGTGCAATAATTTATTCATGGGTCGGCACTTGTCAGATAGCTATGCTATGAAGCGCTTGATTGACGTGACCTTTCCCTGCAGGCTTCTGAGTTGCTTGATGGTAGTTGGGGGAAGCATTTCAAGGATTGCCTTGACTTTGTTTGGGTCCACCTCGATGCCTCGCTTTGAGACTATGAAACCCAAGAGTTTTCCAGATGTGACGCCAAATACGCACTTCTTGGGATTCAGTATGACTTTATGTTCCATGAGGCGATCGAGGATCTTGCTTAAGTCATCGAGATGATCTGGGTGCAAAAGAGATTTGGCCAACAAATCATCCATGTAATCTTCCAAAGTTTTATGCATGTGATCATGGAAGATGTATGTCATGGCACGTTGGTAGGTGGCGCCAACATTTTTAAGGCCAAAGGGCATGACCTTATAACAAAATGTCCCCCAAGGCATTGTGAACGCCATTTTTAGTTGGTCCTCGGGATTGATACAAATTTGATTGTATCCCAAGAAACCATCCATGAGGGATAGCATTTCGTGGCCTGTTGTAGCGTCTACCAATGCATCGATGCTAGGCAAGGGAAAATCATCCTTAGGACTCGCTTTGTTTAGATCTCAAAAATCAGTGCATATGCGAATCCTCCCATCAAGTTTTTTGATGGGCACCATGTTGGACAACCATGGTGGGTAATCCACGTAGATGACAAACTATGCATCCAATAGCTTTTGTAATTCATATTTGACCATTAAGGCCACTGTTGGGTGCATCTTACGTAGTTTTTGCTTAACTGGCTTGACTGTCGGATCAAGCGTTAGATTATGCATGACTAGCTACGGATCTAGCCCCGGCATGTCTTTGTAGGACCATGCAAAAACCTCCTTCTTCTCTTTGAGAAGGGCAATGTAGTCGGCTTGCTCTTCAGGGGATAGGCTTACCCCCAGCTTGATTATCTATGGATTCATTGGATCAGAGCCGATGTCTACGTCAATCGTCTCCTCGACTGACATGTGGGACCCATCCTCCAACTGGTGTGGAGTTGGGATCAAGTGGATATCATTCACTGAATTCAGATCTACGTTAGGAACTTCGGGTCCCTCTTCAGCATGGAAGATATCCTGAGTTGGTCCTAGGGTGAAATGAAGCATCTCACCGCAAGGCCAGTACTCTGATGGGGATGGTGGTGAATTGACATGATCCCAGTCTATGGCATCTATGTCTAGATATAATGACTTTGTTGGATCGGTTGGATTGTGGATGGGGGCGGTTAAGTCAATGGAGATCATGTTGATGAAATGATTTTGGTCTCCATTACCATGGGTGTGGTGACTCGGACATCTTGAATGATTTTTGTGCTCTGGATCTGGCTCTGGAGGTATTGGCATGAATGGATCGGCCCTATGTGCGGAGAGGAGGACAGGGTCTACCCTCGACACTGATATCGCTATAGGGTCTCTAGGCGAAAGGTGCTCTCTGTATGCCCAAAGTGGCGGATGCAGCACTTGGTCCAATTGTGTTGGGTTTAGGTGCCACCTATGCCTTGGCCCTATGTTTAGCTATTCGAACATGTCATCAATATCTAGGGGGTATTGTTGTTGCATCTGCCACATGTGATTGAGATATGCCATCTCAGTTTCATCTTCATAATCACTGTCAGAGATCCAAAGGCCTTCGTTGGTTCCAACAACTATTTGTGACATGTGAGGCTCATCCTGCTCGAGCAAATTGATCTGGCCCCATCGGGGTTGTTCCGCTCTCTACGGGGGGACCTGATTTTCTTGAGGTGGCACTTGCTCGATTGGAGCATCCAAAGGGAACATTGCCAAGAGGCTTTCTTGATAATCATCCATGGGGGTCACTTGTGAGTGATTGCTATCCGATTCGAAGGGGTCCCATGGTGCTACCTCATATTCTGACTCATCTTTGGAAGATCCTTCTTGACCTTGTCTATACCCCTCTTGTAGGTGAGTTTTCAAACTTTCTCCTTTCTCGATTAAAGGGAAGGGGTTGTTGAGGCCAACAAGGTCGGTTGTCAATGATGGGAGAAAATCCCCCAATGTATATGTCATGTTAGGATTGGCATATGGATCTAATGCCAACCCATCCTTGTTGCCTATCCCTAGGCCTTGCATGTTCTCTACCAAGATGTCAAGGGGTAGGGGGTGGTTGAACCCTACTCCTGACTTGTCGTATGGCATCTGATATCTTGGTTGGCAAAGAACTCGCACTCCTTGCTCATATCTGCCTAACCCATATCCATGCCAATTGCATTGGCCAAGATATCTCAAAGCAAAATCTGGGTTGGACAAATAGTTGACGTCTTCAACAAAGGGCTCTTCATCTTCGTCCTCTTGCATGTAAGGTTCAATGCCATTATCAAGGCCCCCATATACAAAGTTTGTCTGGTTTGGCGGGTAGCCTAGAGGAACAATAGTGCCTATGGGGAGGCGAGGTCTCCCCATGTCCTGCATGGACTCAAGTGCGGGCGTTGCTACAATGTTCCACACCAGATACTCCCCCAGGCCCGTATTGGCCATCTCAATAGTGATTGTTGGTGGTTGAGGGGGAGGGAATGGGAGTTCTTCCTGAGTCCACTCCATGTTAGGTGAACTAGGCATCTCGACTTCCATTCGGCTAGGCATCTCTTCGGTAGAGATGGTTGAGACTGATGGCGGTGCCTCTTCCAAGGGTTTCTTCCCATTGTCCTTCGGTGTGGCCACCGTAGGTGGCATCGTTGGTGAAGGACCAGATGATGAAGATGGACCCGGTTGGGGATTTGATGGACTTAACAATGGGGATGTATGCGAAATCGGACCCTGTTTAGATGGATTCAACTAAAAATCCAAATGTGTTGATGGAAGGGTCGATTGCGGCATCAGCTGCACCGCATTGCAATATTTGAAGGGTTCTAAGTCCGTCGGGACTACATGCACCTGCCCTTCAAATGTATACTTTAAGCATTGGTGGGCTATTGAAGGGACACACTTCATGTCCCTGATCCATGGCCGGCCCAACAAAATGTTATAAGCCATCTCACCCTCCAAGATGTGGCACAATGTAGGAATAGTCTTTTGTCCCACTTGGATGGGTAGGACAATTGTGCCAACTGTCGAGCATATCGCATCATTGAATGCTCGTAGAGTGTAGGTGGAGGCCACGATGTGAGATGCTGGCAACTTCAGATGTTTCAATGCCGCTATTGTAATGATATTACTGGATGAGCCAGTGTCCACCAACACCCTCTTATATGGAATCCCGTTGACCCATGCAATGACGTGCAGGGGTGGATCCGCCATGTCACCAGTCACTGATTTCAGCTCGTCCTCTCTAAAGGTGATGAGTGGCTCGGTGCATCTTTTGACATGTCCCACAAAGTTGTTGAAAGAGTTTGCTTCATGGGGCTGCAACTCGATGGCTTTTAGTATCTCCATTAGAGCCTCCCGATGGGGCGATGATTGTTGTATGAGCTCGTAGATGGAGAGCCTAGCCGACGTGGTCCTCAAACTCTGGGTGAGTTTGGTCTGAATTGTGGCCACTGGTCTAGGCGGAGGAGGTTGCGTAGGGTGCTATTGCGGTTGTGACGTTGTTGGCACCTCTCTTGTAGCTATCGTGGGGGCAGTTGTGCTCGGGTACCTCTTGTTTCGAGTCACTATACTGATCATCCCTACATACCCCTACATGGGGTAATTCTGTGTCACTTCATTGACTTGTAGGGTCTTTGCCTATGCATCATGGGTAGGCAGGGGGTCTTTGAAGACCTCCATCTATTGGTTGTTTGGCGCTATTGGATTATCCACCACTAGCATCTTGTTGTCGATTAGGTCTTGCACGAAGCTTTTAAACTTCCAACATGCATAGAGGTCATGTCCCTTCTATCGATGAAACTTACAGTACAAGTCTTCCCTATAACCTTTGGGTTTTGGCATGTTGGGGTCTACAGGTCGACTCTCTAGAAGGTTCATCAAGTTTTCCATGGTCAAACGGTCAAACAAGGAGTCTTTAGACTCTATGAAGGGTGTGAATTGTCGCCTAGGGTGACGCTACTGATTTTGATCTTGTCGATGGTTTTCTCTTTCATAACTGTCAAGAGGGACCGCCTGATAGTTAGCCTTTTGGGGTTGTGTTGCTTGTACAGGCTTAGGTACGTTTATAGCAACCTGGTTGACCATAGTGGGTTTTGGTTGCGTGGTCCCTATCTTGGCATTTTTAGACCATTCTTTCTTCTTTGGCTTGGCAATCTCGCCATCCTGAATCTTGATCTCCTCAATGATTCTGGCTTGCGCCAGAGCTTCCTCTAAAGTGGCATATTGCTTGCATCTACAATAGCATGGAGATCGATCTCAAATAGCTCTTTGAGAACATTTGGGTAAGGTCGGCCATAGGAGGGAGGTAGGGCAGCTTTGAAAGCAACGTCCTCCATCGATTCCCATAGGCTACCATGGTTTCTTCCTCATACTTCCTGAGGCTGGCTAGGTCACTTAGTGACGCCTTCTTCTTGGTGTTGAAGGTGAAGCATTCGAGGAACGCGTCCACTAGCTGATCTAAGTTACTGATGTTGTGCTTTGGCAATTGAGTGAACCAATCCGAGGTAGGGCCTACGAACGTGGTTATAAATGTTCTTAACAGCAAAGCATCATTGTCTTGAATGCCAAAGCATTGGCTCAGGAATCTAGTCACGTGCTCTTGGGCATCCTCCTCACCTCTAAAGATTGCCAACTAGGGCAGCTTAAAGTGTTCAGGGTATGGGGGTGCTGGCACTGACGGATGCACTGGGTGACTACGGAGTTGGCGTAAAGTGGGCTTTTGGGGCCCAGAAGTCTTGGTCTCCATAGACTCTAAGCGCTCTAGCAGCGCTTTATATGCATCGAAAGATTTGATCTCTTCCTCCTTGGTTAGTTCCCATTGTGGGTTGTGGGAAACTTGAGGCCTATGGAGGGGTGGCCGGATAGCACCCCCTCTGCCTTGGTAGGGCATTTCGGCCCGCTCTTCTTCTTGCTCATACTCCTCATAGGCTTCTTGAGGAGTTTCTAGGTGAGACCTATAAACATGGGTGGGTCCCCATGGAGGGTGCCCATCGTTGTTCCTGGGAGTGGCCTCCCGCTCAGGTCTAGGAGGTCTCGGAGGCAACACTTGGTAAGGTCGTGGGGACCTGTCTCGCACCAAGGGGTTGCACCTCTCATATAGTTCTGCTCTTTGGGTGCGAGGGGTTGGAACCCTCTCAGGCACAGTGTTATGGAGCAGCTCATCTGTTTGATGCCGAATGCGCTCTTTGCTAAGGCGATACAGGTGCTCCAACTATTGTTGGTCTTGCTCAAGCTACATGATTTGCGCTTGGCGGGTGGCATGTTTGGCAAATGCCAAGTCAATTTGTTCTATCGTCTTAGGTCTAGGGGGCCTAGATGCCTCTCCTACATGTTTATCTCGGTCGTGATGATCCGAGATCTCTATAGGTCACTTTCCTCTATCGAGGTTGGCGGCATTTACCCGAGGTTCTGGCCTCGGTAGGTGATTCTGGTAGATAGCAGGTGCGGAGGCGCATTGCTCCCATGTTGTGTATTGCTCTTGAGGAATGTGATAGTCTTCCTCATGCTCCCTTTCGTATATGTGAAAGGGGCGGGCAGAGTTGGCTCGCCCTGTCTGAAGAGCCTTGTGCTCTGGATTTGGCTTATTATTCCTAATAGTGATGAGGGGTAGAGGAGGGATGACATAATCATGTGGCCTCTCCTTATGGACCCTATGTTGTTCTAGCACTTCATTGCATGGTGGCCACTCATACCGAGCATCTAAGGGAGCCTTCCCATTTATATTGAGTGCCACATGTAGGGACTCCTCCTGAAAGGGTCTATGTTGGATGGGAGTGCCCCTCGAAGGGGTGCCTCTATAGTCCCATTCTGAAATGGCATGATGTGGACTATCTTGTGGGTCGGGCCACCAAGGTGGTATGACCAAGTCCTTGGGGCTATAGCGGAGGTGACTTGTGCCCCCTTGTACACTCTCCGCAGCTCCTACCCGTGATTGGGCTTGGCTACGGGTGTACACCATGGTGGTGTCTCTCTACAATCTACGTAGGTTTTTTTATCTTTTTTTTTGATTTTTTTTATGCTACACTAAACAAACAGGAGCCACACAATCAAAGAAGTGATTATCTCGTTTATAGATTAAAAGTGCGCCCTAAATCTGGTTTAGTGTGTTTTGATTTTTGTTTTGAAAGCTTTGTAAAGAACGTGTTGTTGTATATGCAATATGATGTCTCTTATGTCTCCCAAAATGGTCGCCCCTTCGATATACCACTACCAGGCCGTTATACCAAACCTCTCAATATACCCGCCCTTACGTGAGGGAAACTATTGGTACGCGAGAGCAGAATGGTACGTGGAACATAGGCGGTACGGAAGGGGGATCACCCTATTTTTGACACCTACCATAGAAGACTTATCCTCATGCATTGGGAATCACCCCAGCTACACTCGGTCAGCTTTCGTCAGGATTTACGTCTAGCAATAGTAGCGATCGGGGTTATGGATGCAAAAATTCAAGCCAAGGTGGTGATGAAATCCACCGTTGGTCTTGATCAAGGGTTGGGGTTTTACGACCAACTCCTTGTTGTTTAAATTACCACGTGGTGTGTGGGGTTCTTTTTAATTTGCATAAATGAAGAAAACAAGCATTAAAAACTCTCCTATGCAAGCAAATAACCAGAAAATAGAAAACAAAAAGCAGAAAATGATAGAAGGTGTTTAGGACCCCTACCTCTTCTCTGCCCAAATTGGATGGCTCTGAGTTTCTGCCCTGAAACTGCATAGAGAGCTATTCGTCCCTGGGTGGGATGAATAACAAAACTGTATTCATCACAGGGTGGGGCGAATGCCCATTCGTCCCTAGGTAAGATGAATTCCAGCTCTGTACTCGTCACAGACTGGAACGAACAACAGTCCAACGTTTGAAAACTTGGTACCTGCAAGCAAAAACAAGCAATTTTTGATCAAAAGTTTGATCTCAAAAATAGAGGACAGGGTCCCACCGTGATCGCCACTGAAATCATGAGGATACGGAAGCAAAAAGGAAACACCAAGTGCGATGCAAGCGAAGCCAAAGATAACGCTAAATCCTATGAATTGAAAATGCATGAAAGGAGAGAAACATAAACGAATCGAAACCAGATAGAAAGCAAATATGGAATACAACCCTTTTTATTAGTTTGCTTTAAAATCTCGGTTACAACACGTCTCCTCCCTTTTCAGGGGCTAGGAGCGTCAAATAAGGTTTCGTTACACCATGGGTGGTATGCCTTCTTCCGCGTGCCCACATGTAAAATGGGTGGGCCAAACATTGTCGCCACTTGCGTGAAAGGGTCTTTGATTCTTTGTTGCTCCTCCGGTGTCGAGATCCTACGTTCAAGAAAACAGAAAACAATCAGTAGCACCTACGGATGAAATGAAACATGCAATCCCCAAGCCTAAGATTAGTGCATGCAAAGAATAAATAAAATGACAACTAAAAGAGATCCAAATGAGCTAAAAACTTGACTAGAGGCATGAAAACATCACCGAGAAGGCACTACAAAAAGAACAGTCAAAAAATTCACCACGGATTTCTAATCGCTCCGGGGTGGGACGATTAGACCTACAACAAAACGTCAAAAAGCACTGTCCCAAATGTCCCATCCGGGAGGCTCCAAATCACCTACAAAGTTGGGGGTTAGGTAAAATGGGGTATTTTGGAAAGACCCAGAAGGTCATATTTTTCCAATTCGGCCTCTATCACCAGGAATTTGATGATGCTACCTGCATGTTAGCGAAAGCGAGAAATAACAAAAACATGATCAAAACTGCTCAGAATTACATGAAATTTGAATGCAAGCCTATCTAAGCAACCTAGAATAAAATGCAAAAATAACAGAACTGAAATCTACTACAGATTTCTAATCGCTCCGGGGTGGGGCGATTAGGACTACAATAGTGTGGGGGCGCCCGGGGCAGGACGCCCACCGTTTGGGGCCCGATTTTGGCACCAATCCACTTGGGATGGGTCCAAAACCTCTTGTGGGGTGTTGTCAGAAAATTTGGGTGGGATACTATGGCCAAATGTCGGGTTTGGGGTCCGGATTGCGCTTCCAATAACCACCCAATGACCTCCCTTCCAAAAGAGAGATCAAGGATGTGAAAGGCACAATCAAAAGTGAGTATGCAAAATGGCAGCACTTCGTTGCTCAAAATGCTCCTTCTCTGTCTATCTTTTGGGGTGAGAAGACTCACCATTTTATAGACCTAACGGTCTCTGTGTATGAGCATGCAGAGGCGCCACTTGGCAATCATGCCTTTCCAGGAGGGGAGAAGATTCCTCCCTGATTAAGGGCTCCATGACTGCCTCTATAACTGCCTCTAGCACTCCAAAATGCTCACTCGCACTCCCATGCAATGAAGGAGGAGTTAAGTGGCGGATCTGGGCTGCCATTTGTCGAGATTTGACCTTTTGCCAGTCAAACCTGCTATTCGCCCCACCCTGGAGTGAATACTGCTAATCGTCCCTGGGTGGAACGAGTACCAGTTTGTAATCATCCCTGGGTGGAACGAGTATGGAGCAGAGTGCCTGAAAGGTGCCAAATTGACCTCTGACCTTCCAAAACTACTGTGAGAGTGGTTAGGACCACTGTTTAACCTCTGGGGGCTGCCCAGGGGCTGTGTGTGTCAACTCGATCAGTGTTTGTAGTCACATAATCGGATTGGTGTTGTTTTGGTGTCTATAGATGCCCCTTTTTGGGATGCGATGTGCGTGGCGTAGTGTTGAGCAAAAATAAATAACCAAAGCACTAATGATTAGGGTTTCTCAGTAACCTAACCAACTTTTGATGCCCCAAGTCTTGAAATGGTATGCATTCTTGAATTTTTTCTTTTGATGAGCTAAGGAACTCAATTAAAGTGTTAACCCTTTTCGGTGAGGTATTACGTGATCTTGGACATTGATCAGTCATGAATAGGCAAAGGGCGCAACCTTTTGTCTGTGGGAACCTTGAGTTCATGATTTATGAATGCCAAGTTGTTTGATCAGCTTGTGATTATTTCTTGTTTGCTGCCCCAAGCAGGGGCGTGATTGTCTTTGTCAATGATTCTTTGAATGCATGTCATTTCCTTAATTGGGTGTGTATTTGTTGATTGGTGACTAAGTGTGACTACCCCCTCAAGCGACAAATCGATGAGGGAATGAACAACATGAGAAAAGTGACGAGTCACTTGACCCAAGATGACTATTGTAAGGGTGCCTTCAGTTGTTTTGCCTTGAATGCTTATGCATTTTCCCAACATTTAGACCTATTTTTGGTGGGTATGAACCCTTTTTGTGATGCATTTTGGAGCTGAAATTGTCAAAAATTCATCTTCCCGTGGAGCGGTCCAGCTATGGTAGACTTATTAGGGATTAGGATAGTGACAATTTGTGACCCCAACATCTATTTTTAATGCCAAGAATTTTAGGCACAAAGGTGCCTTCGTTTGGCAATGTTATTGCTATTTTTGGGTGGGTTTGGACCCTTTTTGGGACGTCGTTTGGGGATGAAATTCTCGGAAATCCGTCCTCCCGTGGAGCAGTCTGGATATGGTAGAGTTCTTAGGGAGTAGGATAGTGAGGATTTGTGACCCCAACGTCTATTTTGCATGCCAATAAGCAGAGGCACAAAGGCGCCTTGTTCGACAATGTTATTGTTATTTTTGGGTGGGTTTGGACCCTTTTTGGGACGTCGTTTGGGGATGAAATTCTCAGCAATCCGTTTTGGGGAGTAGGATAGTGAGGATTTGTGACCCCGACGTCTATTTTGCATGCCCAAAATGTCAAGTGCAAAAGCACTCTTATTGGACAATTTTATTGCTTGTTTTTGTGCATTTTGGTGCAATTTTTGCTATTTTTGCAATTTTCTCTATAATCGTCCCTGGGTGGGACGAATACCAGTTTTGTAATCGTACCAGGGTGGGACGAACACTTACCAGGGTGCTCATCCCAGGGTGGAATGATTACAGGCCTAATAGCCTATTTAAGGGCCAAAACTAGGGTTTGGGCTCATTTGCATTCAATTTTTCTGGCGATTTGGAGCTGTGAGGAGGAGGAGGTCGAGTTTGCGAAGCGAAGCGTTGTCGAATTTTTCCCGACACCATGAGTTCATGAATCGGATAGAGTAGTGGAGCCAAAGCGAGACCGGTAAGTGCTCCTCGTTTAGTTAGCTTGTGTTTTATTTTACAGTTTTAAAATCATAATTTATTTTGAATTTGTTTTTCCATTTAAACTAAGGTAAAACCCGAGGCTAAAAAGAAATGTTTTTTATTTTTTTGTTTTGTATTTTTGTTAAGGTTATAAGAAACCCTAGGTTTAAATGCAATGTTTTTATTGTTTTAAAACTAAAACCCTAGGGTAAACTGAGAGCAAAACCCTAGGTTAAAAAAATTGTTTAAATTTTTGTATTTTCGTTTTTTTTTTTTTAAACCCTAGATTTAAATGTGTTCCTTTTTTTTGTTTTGTTTTTAAACTAAAACCCTAGGTTAAACTTAGAGAAAAACCCTAGCTTTAGAAAAAATATTTTATTCTGAGTTTTAATTTGTGAACTTCAGTTATAAACCTGAGGTTAGCGAAAAACTGTTATTGTGATTTTGATTATTTTTGTTTTTATTTATCAGTTTAAACGTAGAGTTAAAAACCCTAGGTACTGACAAACTGTGGTTTTTGATTTTTTTTGTTTTTAGTTATCAGTTTAAACATAGAGTTAAAAACCCTAGGTACTGACAAACTATTTGTTTTTTGATTTTTTTTTTTTAGTTATCAGTTTAAACGTAGAGTTAAAAACCCTAGTTATTGACAAACTGTTTGTTTTTTGAATTTTTTGTTTGTTTGTTTTTATCTGTCAGTTGTAGACTTAAAGTTAAAAAACCTAAGTGCTGACAAACTATTTTTTGATTTTTTATGTTTTTATTTATCAGTTTAAACGTAGAGTTAAAAACCCTAGGTACTAAAAAACTGTGTTTTTTTTTTTGTTTGTTTTTATCTGTCAGTTGTAGACTTAAAGTTAAAAAACCTAAGTGCTGACAAACTGTTTTTTATTTTTTGTGTTTTTATTTATCAGTTTAAACATAGAGTTAAAAACCCTAGGTACTGACAAACTATTTTTTTTTTTTTTGAATTTGTTTTTGTTTTATTGTTTTTTTCTGTTAGTTGCAGACTTAAAGTTAAAAAACCTAAGTGCTGACAAACTATTTTTTGATTGTTTGTGTTTTTATTTATCAGTTTAAACGTAGAGTTAAAAACCCTAGGTACTGATAAACTATTTTTTTTATTTTGAATTTGTTTTTGTTTTTTTTTTGTTTTTTTTTAGCTGTACTATTTTTTTTCATGCATTGTCGTATATTCATGTTATTGTTGTACAGTTTATCATTGTTTTAATGTTTTTGTTGTTTTTGTTTTTTAGGTGATTAAGAGCCAATACCGTCAGCCGACGGTGTTCTCTAACACCCGGGGGGCGTTGAATTTGGTAGATTGGGAATGGCTTGATGCCCTTGGGCTCAAGCATGTGACGCGACTAGAGCCGATGGTGGGGGATCGGGCATACCTGATCATGCTGATCAACCTATGGGATCCCCGCACCAATACCTTCCATCTCCCAACAGGGGATATGACAGTGACTCTGGAGGACGTCTATCAAATTCTATGAATTCTGATAGATGGGCTACTGATCAGGATGACACCGCATGATCAGTAGACAACTGTACTTATGCGATGCTTCAGGCATGGGGAGGAGTTGGGTGTGGATAGCCCAGTGGAGAGGGCAAAGGGCGACTGCAACATTGGCATAATTTTGGTACGATGGTGGCTAGAGAGGGGCATGTTGGGAGTGAGGCATGCATTACTGATGAGCCTCATTTCCAATATGCTACTGCCTAATTCTTCGGGTGCAAGGTTCCCGTGGAACCTACTAGAGGTGGTCTCTCGATTGGTGGAGTGTTGGACCATAGAGCCCCTGATTATGAGATGGGGTCAGACACTACTGGCACAGCTCTACGATGAGTTTTATGAGGTTCGATGTCGATAGCGAAAGGGTATTGGATGCAGTTACCTATTGTAGTGTTGGGCTTAGCAGCACATAGTTGTGGAGAGGTCGATGGGGTTGTCGTGGATGACTCGAGCGGAGATGGTAGACAAAGAGATCGGGTATGGGGCACTGTGGCACCGGTCAGAGGAGCGAGGGCATAGTCGGTGGTGGGCAGGTGTCGTGGGGCACTACGCTAATGCTTTCTCATGGCTGGTTCTTAGGGATGTAGTCTAGAGGCCATACCTGGATTGTCTAGCTTGGCCTGAGGCTTGGGAGTGGCTCCGACGTGTTCACAAGGGGAGGTGGCTGATCAGGTGACACAGGACCGAGTAGGAGTACTTCCCTTACGTTTGGGTGACATGACAATTTGGGGTACACCAAGGATTGTCTAGGGAGCCCTTGATCTATCGATGTTAGGGTGACGAGAGGACATTGGACTGGTCGATCATTGAGCCGCTAGGTGAGGATTCAGATACAATGATTGATGTCCCGGATGTGGATGATGTCAGGGTTACTGCTGAGTACAAGCAGTGGTGGACGTTGTAATGGTGGCGATGTGAGGGGCCTCTAGGGGGTCCATAGGTGGCAACAACAAGCAGGGAGGGTGCAGAGGCACCAAGAGAGGGTTGGGGGCTCCGTTGGATGATGCATACATGGTGGAGGTTGATGAGGTGGGTGATGATTTTGGGGTTCGAGAGCAGCTAGAGATGCAGGACGTCCTGGAGCAGTGGGAGCTAGAGCAGGCTACCATTTTGGATATGCCGATGCCTTAGGATTTCCTAGAGGATACAAAGGTAGGGTTACACGTTGAGATAGCACAATTGGAAAGGGTACTCTGAATATGGGATGAGGAGCTCGAGGATGTGCTACAGGAGAGGGATCTCCTATGGATGTAGCTGGTGCAGAGGGAGCTGGACTTGATTTGGCATTGGTTTGAGCTGGAGGCGAAGATTATCCACCTTGATGGACAGATCCCTGCGGTTAGTGGAGGTGGATCGTTGCATCGCACGAGAGGGAGCGATACTAAGCATTCAACATCCTCTCGATGCAGGCAATTGGATGAGGAAGGCGCTAGTAGGCATGATGTGGGGGCTAGAAGTAGCCGCCTTGAGGGGTCCCATAGGACCCACACCATGGGGGTAGTTCCCATCGCATTGATCCTGCATGATCATGGTGGCCGACACCCTAAGATTGGGGGTTTTTGAGATTTTGCCTTTTTGCGAGGTCAGAGGACCAGTTTATTGTAACCTATGGGCATTTTTCATAATATATATATTCAAATGACTGATGTTGTGATTTGATATTATGCACAGTGACTGATGTTTTATGGTTGCGTGTTAATTTACATTATGTATGGATATTTTGCGATGAATGCTAATGTTTCTAATTTATATGATATGCAAATGGAATGGATGAATTAAATTTGTGAATTTTGGCGGTGGCACCATAGACTGTTTAGAACTTTTGGCTTTCTGTCCTAGGCGATTGCTGTGGTAAATGACTTTTCATGTATACATGTTGTTTTTTGTATCTTTTGATGGCAATGTAAGGATGAAAGATATCACAGTTGGTTTAAAATGTAGTTAAGGTTTTCTAAGACTCGGATGTTTTAACTAACTATCCAAGACTGTACTTTTATCTTATAAGACTGTTGAACAAGGTATGAATCTGACTTGTCTTTGACCAATTTATTTCACTTCCTTATGTGTGCACTTGAGTTTGTTTATGTGGTATTTGTTAGGATACCGCCAGTGCCAGATAGGCTGTCAACCAAACCTATACTAAGGATCACCTAATTAGCTCCACTAACTCCTTTGTTGTATTTAGTTAGATTAATCTATGGTGCTATCTAGGATACCATAAGCTAGCTCATCCACATGTAAACATTTATCTGCACACAAGTTAATGTGACAGATATATCATCATGCGGAAGGTTTGCCACCAATGACTGATAGGCTATCCACCAAACCGATACTGAGGTTTACCTCATGACCTTCTGAATGCTGAGAGTTCTAGGGATTCAAGTTTGACTCCCTTCTTTTATTCAATTGTATTGGGATACTTGCTCTTATATAGTGACAAAAATCACTGTTTATTTTTGTTTCTTATTTTTAGCAAGGGATTTGAATTTTGAGTGATTAGAATCACTATTGCCTGTGTTATTTGATTTATGCACTTTGTGGGATTTGATGTCAAACTTTGTAGTATTGACTTTTGCAAATTTTTTATGTTTTTCAACTTTTTGAGAACTTCGGATTCTTGGGGAATTGGGTAGGGAAGATGCTTGTCCTTTTGCCAACTCTCAGCATTTTTGGGGTCATTCGCATAGGGGAATGAGCAACATAACCTTTTCACTAGATGGTATCCCGGATTGCTTTACAGATTTCACCTTTCTTTTACACAACTTGGGAATTTTTATGTGTTTTAACTTGTGTTGCGATGCTACGTAACAAGGTGTGATCCATGTAGAACTCTACCTTTGTAAAATTTGTCTGAATTTGTATAGTATTTGGCTAGAAAGCTAATGACAGCTGAATGACGAAAACTCTTGATACATTTAGAAGACAACTGACTATGATAGGGTGAAAATATGTGAATGGCATTTATTTTTGATGGACTGTTTATATGATGGATTTTCCGAGTAATTACAGTTTATGGTGCCTTTGACCTATATGACCAACAAATATGCTATGTATTGATGTGATGCTTAATGCAACTATTATTTTTGTGTTTTCGATGGATTGATTTTTGTGAGTATGAATATGAGATGCAAAAAGAGTTCTTTATTGTTGTGATGATTTTGAGTATGCATGGAAATGAGATGCAAATTTTTGTTATTTTTGATGATTTTATTGTTTTTGAATTTTCTTATTTTTAACCAAGCGATTGTGGGAGCCCTTGGCACTTTTGGTTTGACCAAAGGGATGATGGGTACCTTTGGGGCGTTTGGTTTGACCAAAGGGCTTGTGGGCACCTTTGGGGCATTTATGGGTGACCAAGCGATTGTGAGAATCCTTGGGGCTTTTGGTTTGACCAAAGGGATTATGGGAACCTTTGGGGCATTTTTGGGTGACCAAGCGATTGTGAGAATCCTTGGAGCTTTTGGTTTGACCAAAGGGATTATGGGTACCTTTGGGGCATTTTGGGGGGTTTTGACCAAGCGATTGTGGGAATCCTTGGAGCTTTTGGTTTGACCAAAGGGTTTATGGGCACCTTTGGGATGTTTTTGGGGTTGACCAAGCGATTATGGGCATCCTTGGAGCTTTTGGTTTGACCAAAGGGATTATGGGCACCTTTGGGGCATTTTTGGGTGACCAAGTGATTGTGAGAATCCTTGGAGCTTTTGGTTTGACCAAAGGGATTATGGGAACCTTTGGGGCATTTTTGGGTGACCAAGCGATTGTGAGAATCCTTGGAGCTTTTGGTTTGACCAAAGGGATTATGGGTACCTTTGGGGAATTTTGGGGGGTTTTGACCAAGCGATTGTGGGAATCCTTGGAGATTTTGGTTTGACAAAAGGGTTTATGGGCACCTTTGGGATGTTTTTGTGGTTGACCCAGCGATTATGGGCATCCTTGGAGCTTTTGGTTTGACCAAAGGGATTATGGGCACCTTTGGGGCATTTTTGGGTGACCAAGTGATTGTGAGAATCCTTGGAGCTTTTGGTTTGACCAAAGGAATTATGGGTACCTTTGGGGCATTTTGGGGGGGTTTGACCAAGCGATTGTGGGAATCCTTGGAGCTTTTGGTTTGACCAAAGGGTTTATGGGCACCTTTGGGGCATTTTTGGGGTTTACCAAGCGATTATGGGAATCCTTGGAGCTTTTGGTTTGACCAAAGGGTTTATGGGCACCTTTGGGGCATTTTTGGGGTTGACCAAGTGATTATGGGCATCCTTGGAGCTTTTGGTTTGGGCTATGGCTCTTTTAAATATGGAATGGCCGTAAATGACTGATGTTCAAGGGTTCTAGTTCCTTGATTCCATCAAGAGAGGCAATTTGGTATGTTCCAGGTCCTATTTTACTATCAATCACATAAAGATCTAACCAGTTTGCCATGAACTTGTCCCTTATATGGGGCAAAAAATTAGAGTTCTGTTGGTTCTCTTTTAAGACCAAGTCACCAACCTAAAATTCCCTTAGGTGAACCTTCATGTTGTATTCTTTCTTAAGTAGCTCTTGATAGATACGCAAATGCTTGAGAGCATTGACGTGTCATTCATCGAGCAATGTAAGTTGGTCTAACCGGGCCTGTCGTGTAGTTTCATCATCGATGAACTCTTGCATTGATATGCGCAGGGAAGGTATTTCCAACTCTAGAGGCATAACTACCTCAGAGCCATACACCAGCAAAAATGGAGTTGCCCCAGTGGGAATCCGGATGCTAGTTCGATAAGCCCATAGAGTTAGTGGGATTTTAATGTGTCAATCCTTATGACTATTTACAACTGTATTTTTGAGGATGGTGACTAGCATTTTTTTTGACACCTCTGCTTGCCCATTTGCCTGCGGATAATAGGGTGTCAAAAAACTGTGTTGAATTTTGTACTTTGTGGTTAAAGCACGCATGTCTTTGTTCTTAAATGACGTCCCATTATCCAAGATGATCTTGTATGGAATACCAAAATGACATATGATGTTATGTAAAATGAACTCCACAATGCGGGGTCCAATCATAGAGGTAAGTGAAATTGCTTCCACCCACTTGGTGAAGTACTCTGTGGCCATTATGATGAACGTGTGATGACCTGACGATGTAGGGGAGATCTTTTCGATTAGATGTAAGCCCCACTATGAAAATTTCCAAGCCGATTGGATTAGTTGCAAGGCTTGAGAAGGTACGTGTGTCAAATTGGCATGGTGTTGAAACTTCATGCACTTCCTTACATATGTGCAACAATCTCACTCTAAAGATGGCCAATAATAGCCCATGCAGAGAATGCGCTTTACGATGGCCATACATCTGAAGTGGCCACCACATGTACCATCGTGCGCTTGGATGATTGCCCAAGTGGACTCCTGCTGGTCCAAGCAATGAAGGAGGATTCCTTCATAGCCATGACGGTACAAAATGTCTCCTAACAAGACATGTTTTGTCGCTTTCTACTTGAATGATCGTTTCGTGGTGTGCATCAATCCAAGTGGGAGGTTACCTAACTTGATGTAATCTTGTATGGGAATGTACCAATCCTGCTGATCGAAAAACTTGACAACATGAACAACCAATCCCTCTTGAAGGTCATCCCTAGCAAAATATGAGAGGAAAATAACTTGTAAGAATAGTGTTGTGTTGCTATTAAGGGGAGTAGGGGAGAACAAGGACCTCCAGTTGGCATGATTCAGATAATCATGGATTCGATAGAAATTGTCCGAGGATGGTTCAATCTGGATCAGGTGGATTCCTGGCATTAAGTTCGATCTTGCACGCTCCATCGTGGATTGCGATAGTGTTTTAACTTGAATGGTTGTCATATCACCATAAATGTATTGCAGGATTAGTGACCCCAAGGAGGCCATAATGTCCACAAAATGATTCGATGATCGAGGGAGTGCCTCGATGTTGTACCATTCAAGCTTTGCCAAGAATTTGTCCATAAGGGCTTTGTAGGCCTACAAAACTGGGCATTTACATTGGAATACCCCTTTGAATTGGTTGACAATTAACAACAAATCACCAAAGATGTTCAATAATTTGATGTTCATGGTGATTACTGTCTGAAGACCTATGAGCAAGGCTTCGTATTTAGAATTTTTGTTGGTGTACAAGAAATCTAATTTAAATGACAGAGGCATTGGAGCCCCTTGTGGTGTGAATAATACAATTCCTACACCACCCCCTTGCTCACATTTAAAACCATTGAAAAATAGGGTTATGTTGGCCTATGACTCAGGCTCATCAGGATCTATCAATTTTGAGACATGGAAGACCCCATCATCGGGTAACTCTATGGCTAGAGGCTGATCGTCTTCGAGAGGAGCCTCTGCTAGTTGATCGGCCATGACTTGACCTTTTATGGATTTTTGTCCAATGAACTCAATGTCAAACTCCATCAACAACATGATCCATTTCTCTGTGTGGCTACTATGATAAGTATGACTCATCATGTACCACAATGGATTCTCCTTAGACACAACATACATCGTGTTGCTCAGCATGTAATGGCATAGCCTTTTGGTATCAACCACCACTGCCAAGAAGAGCTTCTCAATGTATGCATAGTTAAGTTCATAACTGACCAGTGTGCGACTAATATAGTAAGTAGCCTGTTCTTTGTGTAGTTCATTTTTTTGGGCTAGCATGGTGCCTAGTGCCACCTCAGTAGCTGAGATGTATAAGTAGAACGTCACTCCTGGTATAGGTGGTGCAAATACTGGAAGCGAAGCCAAGTATTGTTTAATATCATCGAAGGCTGACTTGCACTCATCATCCCAGTGAAATGCTACCCCTTTGTGCAATAATTTATTCATGGTTCGATACTTGTCAGATAGTTGCGCTATGAAGCACTTGATTGATGTGACCTTTCCCTGCAAGCTTTTGAGCTGCTTGATGGTAGTTGGGGGAAGCATTTCAAGGATTGCCTTGACTTTGTTTGGGTCCACCTCGATGCCTCGCTTTGAGACTATGAAACCCAAGAGTTTTCTAGATGTGACGCCAAATACACACTTCTTGGGATTCAGTCTAACTTTATGTTCCATGAGGCGATCAAGGATCTTGCTTAAGTCATCGAGATGATCTGGGCACAAAAGAGATTTGGCCAACAAATCATCCATGTAATCTTCCAAATTTTTATGCATGTGATCGTGGAATATGTATGTCATGGCACGTTGGTAGGTGGCACTAGCATTTTTAAGTCCAAAGGGCATGACCTTATAACAAAATATCCCCCAAGGCGTTGTGAACGTCGTTTTTAGTTGGTCCTTAGGATTGATACAAATTTGATTGTATCGTGAGAAACCATCCATGAGGGATAGAATTTCGTGGCCTGCTGTAGCATCTACTAATGCATTGATGCTAGGCAAGGGAAAATCATCCATAGGACTCACTTTTTTTAGATATTAAAAATCAATGCATATGCGAATCCTCCCATCAGGTTTTTTGGCGGGCACCATGTTGGATAGCCATGGTGGGTAATCCACACAGATGAAAAACTATGCATCCAATAGCTTTTGTAATTTGTATTTGACCATTAGGGCCACTGTTGGGTGCATATTACATAGTTTTTGCTTAACTGGATTGACTGTCGGATCAAGCGTTAGATTATGCGTGACTAGCTACGGGTCTAGCCCCGACATGTCTTTGTAGGACCATGCAAAAATCTCCTTCTTTGTGATAAGGGCAATGTATTCGGCTTGCTCTTTAGGGGATAGTATTACCCCCAGATTGATTATCTATGGATTCATTAGATCAGATTCGATGTCTACGTCAGTCGTCTCCTTGACTGACATGTGGGAACTGTCCTCCAACTAGTGTGGAGTTGGGATCAAGTGGATATAATTCACTGAATTTAGATCTACATTAGGAACTTCGGGTCCATTTTTAGCATGGAAGATATCCTGAGTTGGTCCTGGGGTAAAATGAATCATCTCACCGCAAGGCCAGTACTCTAATGGGTATGGTGGTGAATTGATGCGATCCCAGTCTATGGCATCTATGTCTAGATATAATGACTTTGTTGGATCAGCTAAATTGTGGATGGGGGCGATTAAGTCAATGGAGATCATGTTGATGAAATTATGTTGGTCTCCATTATCGCAGGTGTGGTGACTCAGACATCCTAAATGATTTTTGTGCTTCGGATCTGGCTCTAGAGGTATTGGCAAGAATGGATCGGCCCTATGTGCGAGGAGGAGGATAGGATCTACCCTCGGCACTGATATCGCTATAAGGTCTTTGGGCGGAAGGTGCTCTCTGTATGCTCAAAGTGGCAGATGCAACACTTGGTCCAATTATGTTGGGTTTAGGTGCCACCTATGCCTTGGCCTTATGTTTAGTTGTTCGAACATGTCATCGATATCTAGGGGATATTATTGCTGCATCTGCCGCATGTGATTGAGATATTCCATCTCAGTTTCATCTTCATAATCACTATTAGAGATCCAAAGGCCTTCATTGGTTCCAACAACTGTTTGTGACACGTGAGGGTCATCCTACTCAAGAAAATTGATCTGGCCCCATAGGGGTTGTTCCGCTCTCTATGGAGGGACCTAATTTTCTTGAGGTGGCACTTTCTCGATTGGAGCATCCAAAGGGAACATTGCCAAGAGGCTTTCTTGATAATAATCCATGGTGGTTACTTGTGAGTGATTGCTATCTGATTTGAAGGGGTCCCATGGTGCTACCTCATATTCTAACTCGTCTTCTGAAGATCCTTCTTGACCTTGTCTATACCCCTCTTGTAGGTTAGTTTTCAAGCTTTCTCCTTTCTCAATTAAAGGGAAGGGGTTGTTGAGGCCAACAAGGTCGGTTGTCAATGATTGGAGAAAATCCCCCAATGTATATGTCATGTTAGGATTGGAATATGGATCTAATGCCAACCCATCCTTGTTGCCTATCCATAGTCCTAGCATGTTCTCTACCAAGATATCAAGGGGCAGGGGGTGGTTGAACCCTACTCTTGACTTTTTGTATGGCATCTGATATCTTGGTTGGAAAAGAACTCACACTCCTTGCTCATATCTGCCTAACCCATATCCATGCCAATTGCATTGACCATGATATCTCAAAGCGAAATCTGGGTTGGACAAATAGTTGATGTCTTCATCAAAAGGCTCTTCATATTTGTCCTCTTGCATGTAAGGTTTGATGCCATTATCAAGGCCCCCATATACAAATTTTTTCTGGTTTGGAGGGTAGCCTAGAGGAACAATCGTGACTATGGGGAGGCAAGGTCTCCCCATGTCCTGCATGGACTCAAGTGCAGGCGTTGCTACAATGTTTCGCACAAGATACTCCCCCAGGCCTGTATTGGCCATCTCAACAGTGATTATTGGCGGTTGAGGGGGAGGGAATGGGATTTCTTCCTGAGTCCACTCCATTTTAGGTGAACTAGGCATCTCAAATTCCATTCGACTAGGCATATCTTCAGTAGAGATGGTCGAGACTAATGGCAGTGCCTCTTCCAAGGGTTTCTTCCCATTGTCCTTTGGTGTGGCCACTGTAGGTGGCATTGTTGGTGAAGGACCAGATGACGAAATAATTTCATAGTACAAGGGATGGCCACGTGGCTATGGTTTGGAACCAAGTACCTTTCTAGTTTCCTCAAATATTCCATGGACAAACACATCCTAAATAGTAGTATCTTTGATCAAGTACTACTATCTTGGAACATTGTGAAACCTAGACATCCATCCATTATTATCAAAACCTTCTTTATAAAACCAATTACTTTGATTTATTCTACACTAAAATACAATAGTCTAGGCTCTAACTGAATGTAATACAATCCCATAACATTGTAAAATTCCTAAGACATAACTATGATATGAACTCTTAGAATTCAATGGTTGCATGTTAAATTTGAATATAAGAGGTCTAGTTTTTGAGTTAAATTAGACGAATTCAAGATTTTATAGTGTAGATATAATATGGTATATACATATGATAAAAGGGTTCTATGTAACCCCATTTGCATGACTGGTGTAGTGGTAAGGATCAAGCCCTTTAATCCAAAGGTTTCATGTTTGAACTGTGATAAGGCTACACTTTGTTTTGGATGGATGGCCAGGTCCTCCCTTAAGGGGAGTGATATTTTACTTTAGGACACATTCATGTTGTTGGTATAGTGTTTATAGGATTTATTTAAATATGATAGGTTGTGTGTTCAAACTCAACCAACATATATTGATTTAAAATATTATGTAGTACTTCAAGGTTTTATCTTTAGTTTATATTTCAGAACATTATTTTTAATTCACATACAAGTTGATACTACTCTAGCTATCAAGAACGAACATAATATGTTGATACCAAATTGAACCAATTTCAAACCCCACCATAAACATAGGGATATATTTGTACATATAAATCAATTATGTGTGTGTGTGGACATTAACCAATCATTTATCTCTAATTTTTTACACCTAATTTGCTATCACCATCCTAATTGGATTTTCTATTAGTAAGTGATGTCAACAGAGGTGGCACCTCAAGGTGATAAGTGGTAGATTCTAAGTGGTTGCTTTTTCTCATAAGGTCTATCATTTAGTTTTTTTCTCTTCTTTTAGCTCTAATATTCCTAAACTTTTGGATACATAAAATTTGCATATGAAAGTGTTTTTAATATATATTTTTTAATTTACATAATGTTTTGACCTCTAAAGATTTGTGACTTAGTCTAAGGACCCAATACTATTTGCTATGGGAATGTTTCTATGTAAAATTTATCCACTTGACAATTTTATTTGCATAAAAATCATGTATGATTTAAAATCCTTCTTCTACAAGGTCATATGCTCTAACTTTTGAAAGCACGAGGATATGTAAGCGAAATGGAAACACCAGGTGTGATGCAAGCGAAGCCAAAAGGTAACGCTAAATCCTATGAATTGAAAATGCATGAAAGGAGAGACACATAAACGAATTGAAATCAGGAAGAAAGAAAATATGGAATACAACCCTTTTATCAGTTTGATTTAAAATCTTTGTTACAACATGTCTCCTCCCTTTTCAGGGGCTAGGAGTGTCAAATAAGGTTTCATTATACCATGGGTGGTATGCCTTCTTTTGCATGCCCACATGTAAAATGGGTGGGCCAAACATTGCCATCGCTTGCGTGAAAGTGTCTTTGATTATTTGCTGCTCCTTCGGTGTCTAGATCCTATGTTAAAGAAAACATAAAATAATCAGTAGCACCTGCGGATGAAATGAAACATGCAATCCCCAAGCCTAAGATTAGTGCATGCAAAGAATAAACAAAATGACAACTAAAAGAGATCCAAATGAGCTAAAACCTTTATAGAGGCATGAAAACATCATCGGGAAGGCACTGCAAAAAGAATAGTCAGAAAATTCACCATGAATTTCTAATCACTCCAGGGTGAGATGATTAGAGCTGTAATAATACGTCAGAAAGCACTGTCCCAAATGTCCCATTCAGGAGGCTCCAAATCACCATAAAATTTTTGTTTTAGGTAAAATGGGGTATTTTGGAAAGACCTAGAAGGTCATATTTTTCCAATTTGTCCTCTATCGCTAGGAATTTGATGATGCTACCTACATGTTAGCGAAAGCAAAAAATAACAAAAGCATGATCAAAACTGCTCAGAATTACATGAAATTTGAATGCAAGCCTATATAAGCAACCTAGAATAAAATGCAAAAATAACAGAAGTAAAATCTACTACAAATTTCTAATCGCTCTGGGGTGGGGTGATTAGGACTGCAGCAGTGTGAGGGGCGCTCGGGGACAGGACGCCCACCGTTTAGGGCCTGATTTTGGCACCAATCCACTTGGTATAGGTTCAAAACCTCTTGTGGGGTGTTTTCGATAAATTTGGGTGGGATACTATGGCAAAATGTCAGGTTTTGGGTCCATATTGTGCTTCTAATAACCACCTAATGACCTCCCTTTCGAAAGAGAGATCAAGGATGTGAAAGGCACAATCAAAAGTGATTATGTAAAATGGTAGCACTTCATTGCTCAAAATTCTCCTTCTCTCTCCATCCTTTGGGGTGATAAGACTCACCATTTTATAGACCTGACGATCTCTGTGTATGAGCATGTAGAGGCGCCACTTGGTAATCATGCCTTTCTAGGAGGGGAGAAGATTCCTCCCTGATTAAGGGCTCCATGACTGCCTCTGTAACTACATCTAGCACTCCAAAACACTCACTCGCACTCGCATGCAATTAATGAGGAGTTAAGTTGCAGATTTGGGCTTCCATTTGTCGAGATTTGACCTTTTGCCAGTCAAACCTGCTATTCGCCCCACCCTGGAATGAATACTGCTAATCATCCTTGGGTGGAACGAGTACAAATTTGTAATCATCCCTGGGTGGAACGAGTATGGAGCAAAGTTCCTGAAAGGTGCAAAATTGACCTCTGACCTTCAAAAACTATTGTGAGAGTGGTTAGGACCACTGTTTAACCTCTGGGGGCTGCCCTGGGGGCTATGTGTGTCAATGCGATCAGCGTTTGTAGCCACATAATCGGATTGGTGCTATTTTTGTGTCTACAACTTTATTTTCTCTCATTTATTCTATCATAATAGGCTTTAAGTATTATCAAAGCAACATATGTTTAACTACAACTGAGATTAATTGTATACTAATTGCTTAGTTATACTATATTTGAAATATTTTGAAATTTCTATGTTTATTCTTCTATTTTCTTATAGAGGATGTTTGCTCTAACTCCTACAATAATTTAGTATGTTGATAGGTAGTATTTTGGGCTACAAGAGGAGTAGGTTTTGATGAAAAACATATGTTATACCTCATTTCTATTGGAATTTTCTAGACATTGGGGTTGACTATTAAAATACCTTCCTATGGCTTCATGATTTGGTTTCCTTCTCTTGATTTTGAAAGATATATTGTGGTTACCATAGTGTATTTTAAATATATTCTCATAGGAAACTCAACATCTTGATTTATGAGATGGAGTTATGAATTCATGTTCTAGAGAGGATTATCTAGTTAAAGTAACTTTGAAAATATAATATAAATGTATTAATTGGACCATATAAATATACATTATGGGATAGATATGTATCATATTTAATTTCATCTCTCCTTGGCCCATTAGTCCAAATTATGAGGGGGTGTTGAAATATTTATAATCTAATATTATTAGACCAAGACCAACAATGTTGAAGTACCTATGAGTTCTCTTGATATCATCCTATAAGCAAGTGCTATATAAGCCTTCAAAAATCCTATTCTAACCCCATGAACATTTTATATGCAATCCTACAACCATATTTCTATATAATCCTACAAATATTCTTCTATGTAAGCCTATACGCATCTATGTATAAGGTCATGAGCGTTGATGTAAGAATAAGGTAATATTTCATATTGAATCCTTAGTTATATTGGTTAATCCATTTTTATAGATAACCTTGCTTAAAAGATATAATTTATCATTATTTTATTGTAATTTACCTTAATGTTAAGTTAATTTCATGTTGAGGCTAACCACTCATTGGGATTTTTGTATGAATATAAATACCCCTCAATGAGAAATCATTTGTAACATATTTTTATAGATGAAAATATTGTGGGGGTGCCCATGGGTAACCACCCCTTATTCCTTCTCTCAAATTATGACATTTATCTCTTATTATTTTTTGCCTATATGCTCTTTTATTTCACTCTTCTTCCTTTTTCTATGATTGTGGTGAATGGATGTTTCAAGATGTTTTTTGGAAAATATTGTGAATTTTAACAAAAATTAAATTTAAATCCAAATTAATTTTGATGGTGCTTCTCAAGAAAATCTAAAAAAAGTATTGGAAATCATATGTTTAGAAATAATGAAGGAAAATTCATTATATCTTACATAGAACCATATAGATATTAAAGTAATAATTATGTAGAGGCTAGGGTAAATTTTATATGTATTAAAATTATAATTGAAAAAGTATAAAAATACATTTTATTGAAGGGATTCATCGATTATCATTAATGCTATCAATAAAAATAGATGTAGGGATTGGATATAAGATAACATTATGATGAATATTCATCAACACTTGCTAGAGGTGGTCTCTAGGGATATGATCCAATCATGGTATTGATCTTTGTCTTGGAAAACTCTAAGTTTTAGACAAAAAATAAGTGGGATTTTATCTCTTAATAAAAATTATCTCAAGTGATGTAGTTATGGAATCATTTCAATTAGAGGAATATGAAGAACAAGAATATATTTTATCAAAAAGGGTGTAAATAATACCTTTTTTAAAATATTAACCAAGATATAGTTTAATTCACCTTAAAACAATTAGTTATTTTTAGGGGAATGGCCCTAGATAGAAGTTGCACATACCTTATTTCCCCCCTAAACAACAAGGTCTAAATATGGCTAGTACCTAATTCAAATAATAGTTTCATGAATTGCCTTTTTTTAATGAGTTCACATAGGTTTTTATGAGGGGTCCTAGTCCCCTCATACTATATGCAGTTTGAACCTTAGAGTTCTTAAAGAGAGGCCATAGTCGTTACCACTCCAATAAGCTTGTAGCTATAGTTTCATGAATTGTTATTGTAATAGTGTTGGGTGAATTATTGGTCTATCAATAATTTATTGAGGAAATATATTAGAAATATGAGTGCATATGTAATAAATAAATTAGGTAGCATATAATTTAACCAATGATCAAATTGATTTCTCTTTTAGAAACTTTTAAAATTTATAAAGCAGTTGACCAAAGAAAGCATTATCTCTTAATGGAAATGATATCAAAGTGGACAAAAAAAGGATATTAATTTAATAAATTTGGATGAGAATATAAATTATCGAAATATAATATATATATGGTCTACTAAACTAATATAAACCATAATATGTTGATATTTTTATGGAAGTGGCACCTAATAGATGGTGCATACATAGCTTATTAAAAATATTTAAAAATACAAATAAAAAATAGTGTCTTTTTTCTTCACCAAATTTAGGCTTTATAGACTTGATAGAAGCTCATCAAATATCATCCAATTCTTAAAAAAAATGTATTGGATCCCTAATGAATATCAATATAAGCTATTATTTTCTATAACATGCATAATGTCAACATTGTTTAAGATCACTATAGGGAGGCCTAATTCCAACAAAATTTAGTCTTGGTATAAAGTTACAAGTATATATGGAATGAAAAATAAGAATCTAAAAAGAAGGTAGGACAATGCAAAATATATATAAATAGCATATAAAATTACAAATTCATAGAAATGGATGCATGTCTTGTCTCTTCAAATTGACATGTATAGCTACATCTACTCATTGGAATGGTTCTTTATTTTTTTAGCTCCTTTGTTAAACCTAATAATACTTTAAAAACTATCAATCCTTATAAATTTTGCATACCTATATCTAAGAGATACTTTTATTAATCCTATTTATCATCATGCTAACATATATGCTTCAAGATTCTCAATAATTTAGAAGTAAATTTTAAAAAATTGTTTGTTGAAGAATCTCTAACTATAGACCTTAAAATTTGAAGTCACTAATAAAAATCCTAAAACTACTCCAAAATGGGTTCTATAAATACATTTGGTGGTTTAATTTTCTTCTATTAGTCGTCTTAGATATCGTTTGATATGATCATCAAAAAAATTATGAATATTGACTTTTTGATATTTACTCTCGAAAATGAATTGTACAAATAATTTATAAAAAATATTAATGATAAGATATAATATTTTATTAATACATGGTATGACTCATATTTCACTTGTGTATATTATATCCAAAATAGTTCCTTAACTTTCTAGGATGCATAGCTTATTGTTACAAATTGTTTTTTGGCTATGGATATATAAATTAAACTTTACCAAACATATAAAAGCATAAAATTCATAGAAATTAATATATTATTATGTTGTCATTTTTGGATATGATATATAGTTTTCTAATAATCTATATTTTTTTCTTTTTTAAGGGGAAACACCCATTATAATAAAAAAAATACTTAATTTATTTTCATCAATTAAAACTTGCATGCATGCACACACACACACACAGAAATATATCCTTTTTATCAAATATATTCTTCATATTTATCAAAATTCTATATTTGTCCAATCAACTCCTTAGCATCATGTTTATTAAGAGATAAAATCTCACTTGGTCGGTTGCCTTGTACAATTTATTTTCTTCCAAGATGAAGACAACACCATGATCGAATAAGTTATCTGCTCTCCTATTTATTTTTCTATATATATATATATATATATATATATATATATATATATATATATATATATGCTTATAGTTTCACAAG
The DNA here is from genome assembly GCA_028583015.1 of Wollemia nobilis. Lineage (NCBI taxonomy): Eukaryota > Viridiplantae > Streptophyta > Pinopsida > Araucariales > Araucariaceae > Wollemia > Wollemia nobilis. Next base: position 2,719,641 of record JAQPPZ010017000.1, on the reverse strand, counting down.
ATTACATTCAATAATAGTTTATGAACATCATCAATAATGTTATATTTTATCCAATCCCTACTGTCATTTATGTTGATAGCATTACTAATAAATTATAAATCCTCCTCAATTAATATATATTTAAATTCCTTTTTAATTCTAACTTTGATCTCCTTAAGAAGTATTATAGCCTCTACGTACATAGTTGTTAGTTGAAGTTCCATATGGTTGTGAGTGAGGAGAAATTTTCCATTATTATTTTTAATAACACCACATACATAACGTTTTCTATATTTCCTCTAGAAGCACCATTAATATCAATTTTAATAAGCCCAATTTTTATATATTTATATTATACTAGAGAATAAAGCAAATCCTTTATTTTAGTTTGATTATTTCAAACGGCCTTTAATTGTATATTCAAATACTTTAAACAAGAGACTAATATATATTTTTCATACTTGAGACTTCATGATGAGCATCATATATAAAAATTTTGCAAAAAATAATGGTTGGACAAATCTTTCATCAAGTCCATAATGCTTTAGATTTGGAATAATTAATTCGATATTTCATCAACCATTATAATGATGATTGAGCTATCCAAATTGCCCTTATATTTATAATAAAGCATACCCAAAAGCTCCTACATTTTTTAGTAAATATACAAAGAATAAATAAATGATATATTGTTTCTATATCATGAAAGTTCTATGATATTCTTTTCTTTGTAGACTTTCTACTATAAGAATATTACTTTATATTACTATAAAAGGGAATATTTAAGACCTAAGTATAGCCTCATGTGGCCAAGCATTATTTCAAAGGAAATAATTGGGAGTAAGAAATTTAGATTGCTCTAAATACTTATATCCTATCTCAATCAAGTATCCAACACATTTTAATAGATTCCAGTCAAATAGATCCTCTCACATAAGAATAAAAAATGGAACTATTGAAGCATATTTTGAATCTCATCTACTACTTGAGTTCAATTTTTATTCAATTTGAACAAATCCACTTTTGGTGGTTTCTACTTTATATTCTTTTCCTTCCTTTCATTTCTCCTGTACCAAACATCATAATTCCATTTGATGACTTGATTGCATTCATCAAGGGTCTTTTCTTTTCAATTTGGGATTAGGTGAGTTGATACGATTAGTTTAGACTGCTCTATGACTAAATAAATATTCCTTTTTATTGCCTCTAAACAAATTTCCTTTCCATTAAATATTATTTTATTCCTTTCCAGCCATACAGTACAAAGTATTGTATATTTTTATGTATCCTAGATTTCTATAATGCCTCACCTTTAAAATTGCTCTACCATTTCTTTAACCAATTTTTAATTCTACCATTCATCACAATGCATTTATCAAACATATTAATAATACATTACTAGAGTTCCCAAACTATTGAATAATATCCCAAGAGATGGTTTATCCTCCCCTTTTTACATAAAAAAACATTATGTGATGTCATGAAAACCGCTTTTCATTAGGTTATAATATGATAAAATTTTCCTATGACCTACTTTTCATACAAATTTTTTGACTTTTGTAATGCTTGGGCTATCCCAAATATCTCTCCATATTCTTGAGGTATTCCTATTTTCTTGATGATTTATGTTATATCCACTTATTGTTGTGTGTTCGCCTATGTTTTTCATATCCCAGATCAACTTATCCTTGGATCCCCTCAAAATAATACTTGTTGTTATCCATTTTATAAACTTCCTCCTAGAAAAATTGCCTAGTATACTTGTTTAAAATCCCTTTTTCCAGTTGAATATTCCTTTCTATTACTTATTGTAATGGCCCAAAAATGCACAAATAGAAAAATACAAAAATAGAAAAAGTTTTTTTACTAAGGAGAGAGATTCATGAACCATTCATGAACCCCTAACACAAAATAATATTTACCTAAAGTTTAAATTCTCTAAGTTTTACATGAAAGATACATCTTACGAGGTACCCTAACACAAGCCCCACTTGTGTAGGTGATAGGTCCCATCATGTGTTGTTGCAAATAAGCATATCTATCTCATCACTCTTGATGAGATAGACTTATCACCTTCAGTCAATTGAAGGTATACACACCACCATACCATACATAAGCCATTATATGTAGGTATGCTACGAGTATTGCAAGTTATCCATATTGTCTACACGATAAGCTATCTTAACTCAGATGTAGTCTCTTCACAACTTATTAATTTTTCTCCCTAAGGGTCTCAATTCCCTTAGGTCTCCTATGTTCACCCTAAGGGGTTCTTAATTCTTTTAGGTCACCTCTAAGTTCACCCTACAACTCTACTATTTGATTTTATTATCAAGCAACCAAACAAGAATACATCTAGATACTAAAACAAACAAAGCATAATTACTAAACATACAAAAAATAAAGGAAATAATAATTCTAAAAGAGAATATCATCAATGGAAAGAGAATAAATTACGTATTATAACCGAGCATGGTAATAAAGTAAAAGTACATTCTCTAAACCAATAAATAGCTATTGCATTAAATCTTGCATGGTTAATCCTTCTTACTTTAAAGATTATTACATTAACTGCATTAGGGATATCTCCCTACAATCCTAGTCTAGTTGAGCATAAGTAAATAATCATAAAATATAATTACCTATACTTTGATTCCATTTAACTCTTTACTTCTCCTTGCTTTTCATTGGTTCTTTGAGGGTAGTAGGGGATTAGGGTACTCATGGTTCAGGATAGGCATGCCTCTAAATGCATCTAATCATTTACTTTACCAAATTGCAACTAAAAAAAATTCAATCATGTTTCCAACCATCTAATGCATAGTGGATATTATAAAATATCCTTTACTTTTATCTTCACCTCTCAAGTTCCCTTAGATAGCCATCCAACATGTACTACTTAGATCAATGTCTAACTTTAATCAAATCTATTCATGTATTAAAGCATTAAAGTCCCATAACTTTAACCTCCATAACAATCCTTCATTCATTCACTAAATCAAAGCCCCATAAATTCAATTCAAAGAATAAATCTAACGTCCTTTTAATTCACAAATCCAATCAAATCTAATCATGTTTTAAAGCATTTAAGTCCCATACATTTAACCTCTAAAACAATCATTTGTTAAATATTCCTAACCTTAATTAAAGATTCATAACCTTAATTAAATATTCACTACTTTAGTTAAAAATAACCACTTCATGATCTTACTAATAAAAGGTCTTACTTTAATTAAAATCTCATAAGATATTTCATATTAATCAAAGGTCTTACTTTAATTAAAATCTCATAAGATAATTCATATTAATCAAAGGTTGTACTTTACTTAAAATATCATAAGATAAATCATATTAATAAAAGGTATTTACTTTAATTAAAATATCATAAGATAATTCACATTAATCAAAGGTCTTAATTTAATTAAAATCTCATAAGATAAATCATTTTAATCAAAGGTCTTACTTTAATTAAAATATCATAAGATAAATCATATTAATCAAAGGTCTTACTTTAATTAAAATCTCATAAGATAATTCATATTAATCAAAGGTATGACTTTATTTAAAATCTCATAAGATAAATCATATTAATCAAAGGTCTTATTGTAATCAAAATCTCATAAGATAAATCATATTATTCAAAGGTATTACTGTAATTAAAATCTCATAAGATAAATCTTATTAATCAAAGGTCTTACTTTAATTAAAATCTCATATGATAAATCATATTAATCAAAGGTCTTACTCTAATTAAAAATTCATAATATAAATCATATTAATAAAAGGTATTACTCTAATTAAAATCTCATAAGATAAATCATATTAATCAAATGTCTTACTCTAATAAAAATCTCATAAGATAAATCAATTTAATCAAAGGTCTTACTCTAATTAAAATTTCATAAGATAAATTATATTAATAAAAGGTCTTACTTTAATTAAAATCTCATAATATAAATATTATTATAGTTACCCAAGAACTTAGACTAACATGATTTCATGCTTTAGCATGAGATAAAGTGACTGCTAACTTAGAGTCCAAAGGAAGTAAAAATTGGTGCTACCAACTGAGGATACAGAAGAGGTGTCCACCCGAACTATCTTAAGCACCTAGCACTCTCAGCTACACCACTAGAAAGGTGCTAGGGTTACTCCTCTTCTGCCACTACATATCCCAAGGATACTGAGCTTGCATAGCAATGAAACTCCCACACAATCACACACATAGGTTGCTTCCTAATGAAAATATAGACAGTTTTACTGTATACAATGCTTCCACTCTACACAGGTGGTTTCACTATACAAAGTGCTTTCACTCTACACATACACTTTCACTTAGACACAACACTTACACTCTACAAGTGGTCTTACTTAGACACAACACTTCCACTCTACACAATATTTTCACTTAGACACAACACTTCCACTCTACACAGGTGGTATCCTATACACCTAGCACTTCCACTTTACACAGGTGGTCTCCCATACACCAACACTCCCACTGGACACAATACTTCACTCAACATCGTGCTTCGACTAGATACAATGCTTCACTAGGCACAACGCTTCCACTGGACACAACACTTCCACTAGAGTGGATGCAATGTCTCATAGAATGAGACAACATAGCAGAGAGGCACTAATTATTTTTTTAACATATAGAAGATAAACGATGCCTTCCAAGAGCTTAATTATGGTAAGGCCAAACTTCAATGCATTAAAATAACAAACGACTCTCACAGAACACCCTAGCCTTAGTTAGATTTCCTCCTAAGTTTTAATTAAAACAAGAATATTTCAAACCCTTCAAAGGATATTATCACACTACAAGGGGGTTTAACCGGGTTTCATACTCATTCTTTTTTCATACCGAAAGCATGTATAAAAGGATAAAGCTTAGAAAACTCCAACCTTAATACTCCTGCAAGATAGAATCTAGTGGTATCTTAGTCACTTCTCCTCATTTGCTTGTTGCACACTCCTATCTCTCCCATATTGCCTGCTCTGCATATCCTCTATTTTCTTTTTTCTTTCCTTCTCCACCTTATGTGCTCCTTTGTCCTAAATAGCCCGTCTGCCATCCTTTTTTCTTGAATTCTGAGTCAATCTCAAGCCTCTTTCTCTTCAATGCTTCCATCCCTAATATTATATTTCCCTGGCAGTAAGAAGTTCTTTAATCTCTTAATTCCATCTTTGGAAATTAATAGCGCCCTAGGTTATTTACGTAGATTGCACTATATAGGGGAAAATGATATTTAGATTATTTAAATGAAAAATAGTACCTTTTCTAATAAAATATCTCTTACATGATATTTTATTACCATTTAAAATATATTTCTTTTATTTAAAAACAAATTCCATAATTGCTTTTTAAAAATAAAATATTTCTATTTATTCTTAAATGGATTTTTCATTCATTTATTTAATTAAAGTTTATTAATGAATTTGCATTATCATTCAAATAAACTTATTTAATTATTTTAAATGAATTTTCATTTATCATTAAAATAAAGTTTATTAATGAGTTTAAATGAATTTATATCATCATTTAATCACAACCTCATTAATTAATTAAAATGAATATTCATTTCATTTAAATTTAATTCACTTTTATTCATAAAAATGATGCTCAATTAACACTTCAAAATAAAAATTTACTTTATGCATCCACATACATTATGCATTTGTTCTCCTATTGAATTCCAGTGTTATGTTACCAATCCATGATGCAGTAAAGAGAAATTAATTTTACAAAACAAAAAAAAGAGGGTCTTTACATCAACCCAATCGCCTATCTCAGCTAAAGGTTTTATGATAGCTACTAGGATATCAACTAAGCCTGAAGATTATCAGTCATTGATGATTATACCTTTCGATGATGCATACCTATATGAAGGTATCTATCCATGTTACCTCTGAGTACCTTAATCATCATTTCCCCTTATATTAAGCACCATCCTTTATGGTGGATGCTTAGACCTTCTCCACCTATGAGTGTACCTCATCCTACACACTTCACAATATTTTAGTGATAACATGCCCTTCTAAATCAACTAAACATCATATAGTTGGTTCAACTGTTCAAACTAGGTAATACCACACCATAGGCTAATACATTATTTCTTTGTGCCAAATAGTCCACTATGGAGGGTCATGACATCCTCCTCCACTAGAATTAAACATTGTCCTCGATGTTTCCAGTTTATTTTTATTTTTGTAACACAAAATAAAAATTATTACATTATAAGGCTTCAAACAAAAAGGAAAATGTTTTCGCATAACCTCAACTTCCTCCCAAGTGGAATTTCTCTCAGAGAACTAGTCCAACTGGACCTGACATAATTCAAGAGTCTCATTCCGCATAGAATTAGAATGAAACTCAAGAATCTTCACCAATAGTACTTCAATGGCCTTCGGATTTGCCATCTATAAATTAGAAACATCCCACACATATTCAGGGTCAGCAACATATTTCCTAAGCAAGGATATGTGGAAGGAGTCATGGATTTTGGATAGATTAGGTGGTAATGCAAGTTGGTACGTAAGCAAGCTGATATTTTCCATGATCTCAAAAGGCCCCATAAAATGTGGATCCAAATTCATGGATTTGATAGCACTCTTCTTTGGCTTAACCCTTAAGAACACCTTATCTCCAATGGAATACTCTCTTGGAGTCCTTTTCAGATTTGTATAACTATTTTGCCTATCCGTAGCTTATTTAAGCCTTTGCCTAATTTCCTTTAGCTAATATTCCATCACCCAGACTATTTTTGTCCCAATCATAACTTGGTCTTCTACATTATCCTAATACAATGGTGTTCTACACTTTCACCCATACAAGGTATCGAAAGGTGCCATTTCTAGCGAGAAGTTATGTCCATTATTGTAGGTAAACCCTACCAAAGGTAGAAAATATTCCCAATGAGACTTGTGATCCATGCAGTACATGTGGAGAATGTCTTCCAAAACTTGGTTTACCTGCTCTTTTTGGCCATCTATTTTAGGGTGGTATGCTGAACTAATATTCAGTTTCGTACCAACTACACTATGAAGGTATTTCCTATTAGAATAAGTAATTATTCTCTTAAGTTCTACTAGGATAGATATACTTGATTTTCCACTCCTCCATGAGTCAGGTGAACTCTCAGTATAGTATATATCATATTTTATGAGTTGTAATCCAATGTATCTCAATGATCAACTTTGCTATTTATACAAATTTGATCCATGGAATAAATCAATCAGTTCTACTCTTTTCTTCATATTTTGTGTAATGCTTTGCATGTCTATTTTGGGAAATTCTAACATGGTACTAGAGTAGGATAGATTTTGCTAGCATTCTCTCTTGAATGTTCTAGGAGCTATTTCATTGTATCCTTTGTTGACTTCTCCTTTTCTTTGGGCTTCAAGTCTGCAATAAGATTTTATATATAGTTTTTCTTCAGCTATATTTTTGAGATATATATAAATGGGTTATTCTTAATAATATTTGTCTTCTTCTCAAGAAAAAAATGGGGAGGGAAGATTCATTTTTTTTAGTGTAAATTCTTTATTCAGAAATACTGCCCATTTTTTCATAGATATGTTCTTTTGGGTAACTCTTTTACTAGCTCACTTGTGTGAAATTAGTCATATTTATTATCCTCTAATTTATTTTTTTGTTTTTTCCTTAAAATAAAGGAACACCATTTTTTCAAGAAAATATAAAAAAAATTTTAATAGCTTGAAAATATAGGTTAATTTATCGTATCGTTAGTGTTTTCCTTTGCAAGAAAAATCTCCTCTTCACTGCCTTATCGTTTCTCTCGGAGAAGCCCTTTTGAGGTTCACAAATCATGCAATGAGCACCCAAAATTAGGTGCCATCGTTACCCCTCATGATGCCTCTCTTTGTGCCAATCACTCCTGTTCGATATCTCCACCATTGAATATCTGAGAAATACGCTATTCGAAGCAAACTCTTGGTGCAAATCATTATATCTGTCATCGTTATTAGGAACATCATCTTCGGTTGCACTGCGTAATATTTTTTAAAATGTTTAATATCATGCGCTATAAAATTTGACGTCCTCTTTAGTTTCTCATCAGTGTTCTTTTAAGGAGCCCACTTCTGCCAGATATATCTCTAGTTAGTGTCAATATCTCATCTTCTCGATTGTCGTTGTTGATAATGGCTATAAAAAGGCTTCTAATATCTAACTCGAGCCCTATTTCGTTGGTATTCCAATCATTATTTCTACTCAAGAAGCTTGGTTATTTTTTTATCACTACTTAGTTCTCAATAGGCGATGCATCACTTCGATTATTTTCTTTAATAATTTTTTATAATATTTCATTAAGCATTCTTACTAGGTAATCAGTATATCTTTTTTTTCCTATTACGCCTCTTATGTTATCTATCTCATCTGCAGGTTTAAATGATTTCTGAAATCAAGACGATGGATCTACAACTACTCAACGAAGGAGGAAAAACCTTGTTCGAAGGCACCCACCTACGTCTTATTTTGACTGTATAGCACAGACGAAGTGAAAAGAAGAATACGTTCTGAGGAGACTTCACTTACACCTCTTCTGTTAACAATTTCATCTACAACTTTTTCAAAGGTAAAATGCTGGGTCTGTGACTGTGCAACACAGAAAAAACCCATTGAAGTGAACAATCTATTCCAAGCTTCACTATTTATTTCATGGTGTATACTAATGAAGTAAAGATTACTTTTAATTAACATTTGTTTCATTGTAGGGGGATCCATTTCATTAGAAATACAGGTATTTAAGAATCAAAATTTGGCTTCTTTATTGTAACTTTATTTTATGCAGAGGTCTCATCGTCGTTACCACCGAAGAAGCTTTTTTTAAGAGTGTCTTAAACCTTATTCATGGTGCAAATTTGTCCTTGTCCTTTGGGATAGGAGTTGACCATGTATTTTTGTTTCGATCTGAATGCAAGGCACCTTCCATGTCATTAATGCAAAATTATTATCATATCTATTCTTCTCCTCTCCTTCGATTAGACTTTTTTCTAATGATTTTTTTATAGCCCCTTCAATTTTGAAGGTGTAGCCTTATAAAAAAAATCTCTAAATCTTTGTATTTATCTTAAGAAAAGTTTTGACCTTTTTTCACTAAGCCTTTATCTTTTTACAAAGGCTATCTTCAAAAGGTAAAAAAGAGTCAATTGTAACTATAGTAAATACAAAGGTATTTTTTGGAGAGGGGGTTAAAGGTGCTAATTATTGCACCATTTAGTATTGACTTTTGAATGGGGGGTTATATGTCTATATTCTTTAATCTCTCTTCTATATTTTTTTTAGTGGCAATTCTATTTGCCACCTCTTGCTTTATTCTATTTTTTAAGAAAAAATTCATACTTATATCAACTATAGGAAATATATTTGGATGATAAACTAATATGTGGCATTTTTTAGCCACTTGGTCATAAAATTTATTTCATTTCAATTATTTTTTTAAATATTTATTTTTTAATTCAATGCATATGAAAATAAAGGATTCAATTATTTTCTTTAGAGTACTTCCAATATCACCTAAATTCCAAGTATTGCACTTCTCAAAAACGTATAGTTTCCCTCATGTAAGGGTGGATTATTGAGAAATATAATATATTGATTTGGTGGATTATCTTTGCATAAAAATCCTAAGTTCCATGTACCATTCCTCCCATTACTTATAGTTTCCATCTCGTAAGGGTAAGTATTGAGAAGAAGAAGTATAAAGTCCTGGCCTAATTTAGATATATCAAACCTCCTCATTTACTTATAGTTTCCCTCTCGTCAAGGATGGGTAAATTGAGGATATTGGTATTTCTCTTAGGCTTTTTTTTTCCTTCTTTAAAGATATATTGTATTATCTAAAATAATATACTTGAAGATAAGGGGGGAATTATTTGTTCACTTCAATTTTTTTTGGAAAAATGAATACAATGAATATAATTGATCCTCTCACCCCTCATAAATATCATACATGGAAATCCAAAATATTAAATATCATTTCTCAAAAAGGGCTCACACACCTGCTAGAAGAGAAGCAACCTGAATTTGAAAAATAATATGAAATATTTGTTCATAGAGGGAAGATGTATGAAACAATGGGTATTATAAGCACTAATGTAAATAAAAGCTTATGGTTTCACATTATGGATTGTAAAACTCCTTATGAAAGTTGGGAGAAACTAAATAACTTATTTGGAAAAGTAGATCAAATAAGGTCAATGTAGCTAGAGGCAGAATTAACAATATTATCTCTCGAAGACTTCAAAAATATTGTTGACTTTCTCACAAAATTTAAAGAAGTCCACACTCAATACAAAGGCAGTGGCAAGAATAAAATAGAAGAAAAATGCATATATCTAATTCTTTCTAAATTAAATGGTGTATTTTAATTTTTGCAACTACTTTTTTATCTACAAAATATGCTCTTGGTGCAAGTTTTAAAATGCCCTCCTTAGAATAATTGTGTGATAGGCTAACTAGAGAAGAAAACAAACTTGCAAAGTATGAGACCTATTCCTCTTTATCAAAAGCCTTAGTAGAATCCAGCTCTACTAAATAAAAATTCAAAAGAAAGAAATGATTACTCACTGCAAAAAGAATGGTCATTTTGTGAACAAATGTTGGAAAAGACTACAACAACTCGAGGCAAAAATGAAGGATCAAAATATAGACACTAAGAAGCAGATAGTAAAATCCTTGAATGTTCAAGGCAAGACCACAAAAACTTCATCAAAATATTGGGTTCTATATTTAGGAGCAACTCATCACATGACTTCCTTAGATGAGTCTTTGACTTCAATATCCTCAAGTTCAACATGTAGTATAGAATTTGGTGACTCATACTTTATTCCAATAAAAGAAAAAGGTGACATATCCATTTATGATGGTTTTATCAATAATGTTCTCTATGTTCCAAATATTGCAACAAATATCCTCTCTATCTATCATATTTGTACTTATGGAAAGGGAAAAACAGTTCTCCTCACCATCAAGAGTTGAGATAAAAGACCTTAAAGATCCCAACTCTCTCATAAAAAAAGAGATATTGATCACAACACTCACCTATTTCACTTCAAAGGATTCAAAAATTTATAAGGGGCCTCCTATTTTGTTGCACATGGATATCTTGAAAGAAAAATTTGACATGAAAGGTTTGGACATCTTAGTCATAACTACCTAAAGGAATTGGACACCCATAAGATGGTAATAGGGTTACCACAAGTCTCTTCTATTGATGGAGTATGTCTTGGATGTGCTCTTGGAAAGCAACATCAAGATCCTTTCCACCTAAGTGGTTCTATAAAATATTCATCCCTTCTAGAGTTAATCCATAGTGACATGATGGTCTTCCCAGAGACTTCCTTCAAAGGAGAAAAATATGCTTTAACATTCATCGATGATTTTTCTAGAAGAACATGGGTATACTTGCTAAAATATAAAATTGATGTTCTATCCCACTTCAAAATCTTCAAAGCCTTAATTGAAAATCATGCCTCTTGCAAAATCAAGCAAATTCGTACAAATAATGGGGGGAATACTTCAGTAATGAGTTCTCAATTTTTTTATCAAGTCATGGCATAATTCATCAACATTTTTTCTCCCATGATCCAAAAAAATGGTATTGCAGAGAGGAAAAATAGAACTCTAAAATAAGTGGCAAACTGCATGCTCCACTCAAGAGATCTTCCAAAAGTTTTTTTGGTAGAAGCAAATAATTGTGCAAACTATGTTCAAAACTACACACCTCATAAAGCTCTTGGCCATTTAACTCTTGAGGAAGCATGGACTGGCTCAAATTCTAATGTCTCTTTCTTCAATATTTTTGTATGTACTGCTTGGGCACATATCCCAAAGAAGAAAAGGAAGGCTCTAGATAAAAAAGCAAAAAGCTCATCTTTATTGGTTATTGTGAGGAAATGAAAGCATACAGGCTCCTTGATCCCACAAATCATGAGGTATTTTTCATAGGAATGTCCAATTTGATGAAACATTCCCTCATAAAGATCCTCAACCATCCTCTTCCACCATTGGTTCTCTTGAGACTTATCCAATGTTAGAGCCTCAATATAATGAAGAACCAATTTTAGAGATTAATTTAGATATTAATGATCAAGATGAGGAACCTATAACTCCAACTCAAAGTAAAACCACTCCTACTACTCCTTCCACTATGCCAAAATGGGCCTGCACCATTATTACAGAAGTTACACCTTACATTGAAAATCTTCCATCATCTAGATTAGGCAACTCCATAGGCACTGGTCTTGTCTATCAATCCATTTCCACAAATCCTAAATCCTTCAAAGAAGCAATCGATATTAAAGAATGGTATGATGCCATAGAGAATGAATTCTCTTCCTTAATCAAAAAACAAAACATGGGATTTAGTTCCCCTACCTAAAGGGAGGAAATTAGTTCATTGTAAATGGATTTACAAGATAAAATATGGACCTAATGGAGAAATTGAAAAACAAAATCCCGCCTGGTAGCCAAAGGTTTCTCTCAAATTGAAGGGATTTATTATTCTAAAACTTTTGCACCAGTTGCCAAAATGGATTCCGTTAGACTGGTTCTTGCTCTAGCTACTTCCCAAAAGTGGCCTATATTTCAAATGGATGTAAAAAGTGCTTTCTTACATGGGGACTTAAAGGAATATATATTCATGGAACAACCTATTGGTTTCACTCAAGACTCCTCCCTTGTTTGTAGGTTAAGGGATTCTCTCTATGGCCTCCAACAAGATCCTAGAGCTTGGTATAAAAAAATGGACTCCTTCCTTCTTTCATAAGGTTTTTCTCATTGTGAGTCTAATGCTACAGTCTACATTTGGAGAGATAAATAAAAAATTACCATACTTGTTCTCTATGTTGATGACCTACTACTCATTGGTAGTGACATCACTCACATTCAAACTATCAAGGACTCCCTTTCTAAAAAAATTGAAATGGTTGATTTGGGTTTATCTCATTACTTCCTTGGGATTCAAATAAATCAAACAGATCAAGAATTTTGTTGTGTCAAAAAAATACACTCTATACCTTCTTCAAAGGTTTAAGATGATAGATTGCAAACCTTCTCCTACACCTTTTTAGTCTGGAGTCACTCTAAGTACTTCTTGCACATCCCCTCTATGTGATGCAACTCTATACCATTAGCTTGTAGGGAGTTTATTATACCTTATACTCACCCAGATATCTCATATGCTATTGGCTTGATATCCATATTCTCACATCAACCTCATTTCAGTCATTAGAAAGCAGCAAAAATAATCCTCCGCTACTTGTAAGGAACTCCTCACTTTGGGCTCTGATATGAGAGAAAATCCATGGATATCATTGGTTACATGAATTATGATTGGGCAAGTTCATTAGAAGACAAATGTTCAAATTTTGGCTATGTCTTTTGTCTTGGTTCTTCATAAATTGCTTGGTTATGCAAAAAATAATAAGCAGTGGCCTTATCATCTACAGAGGCAGAATACAGGGCAACAATTTTGGTAAGTAAAGAACCTCTTTGGATTCGTCAGATACTAGGAGAATTTGGTTTTTCCCATGAAAAACCTATTACTCTTTGGTGTGACAATTAGAGCACAATTCATATTACATGTAATCCAGTTGAACATCAGTGCACCAAGCACATTGAGATTCACATGCACTTCATTTGGTAGCATATTTAGAGAGGGAAAATATACTTAGACTATATTCCCACTAAAAATAAAATTGTAGACATCTTCACCAAGTCATTTCCTTCTCCGCGTTAAATTCAATTGCGAGAGAAACTTGGGGTAAAGCATCTGCATTAAAACATCAGTCTTTATCCTCTCGTTTCTTCTTATTGTTGTATTCTTTGGAGAATGGTTTTTTCCCATGTATTTTTTTTATCATCTCTCCTAAATTATATATTTTACATGAGTACCTCATTAGGCCAAGTTGTTGGGACTCATTCCTTTTTTCATGAGGACAATCTTCGCCATCCGAAGACATGCCTCTATATTTATTTTTCTTACAAATGGTTTTTTCCCAATAGGTTTTTTCACCATCTATATATTTTAAATGAGTACCTCATCAAGCCCTATTTCTGGGAATCATTTGTATCATACACCCCTAGTATCACTTAAGGGAGGGTGTTAGAATAAGTAATTATTATTTTCATTTCTACTAGGATAGACATACTTGAGTTTCCGCTCCTCCATGAGTTAGGTGAACTCTCAGTATAGTCTAGATCAAATTTTATGAGTTTTTGTAATATAATGACTCTCAATGATCAACTTTGCTATTTATACAAAGTTGATCCATGGAATAAATCAATTAGTTCTACTCTTTTCTTCATATTTTATGTAATTCTTTGCATGTCTATTTTGGAAAATTCTAACATTTCCAAAATTTATAAGTGAATTTGGAGTCTCTATCTGAGATAATTACCTTAGGAAATCCATGCAATCGAAATACCTCTTTGATGAATCTTCTAAAAGCCACCTGGGCATCATCCTTGGTATTATCTGATATGAAATGGGTAACCTTAGTCAATTTGTTGACCACTACAAAGATGGCATCATGTTGGTACTGAGTTTTGGGTAAACCTACAATAAAATCCATGGATATAACCTACCATTTTTGTGTAGGTATTGTAGGCCCGAAATGGCCACATACTTAGGAAAATTTTACAAATTTTGTCTAAGTAGAAAAGTCTTCATTCTGCACATCTTATAATGTATTTTGGAGTGGATCTGCAACAGGATGTATGAGTCCGCCCAATACTTAATAAATTTTCATGCTTGGAGAAATTCCAGGAGACTTCCTTTATGTCTGGCTCTGGACTGGCGATGCGTCTTGAATCCATAAAATTTTTAAGGAAATATGACATCAATGATAAAAAAAAAGTGTGGATTGGTGACCGCTCGATATTTTGGAATACTTTACGTGCGGCTAAGTCTTGGAAATCCTAATTCTAGAGAACCCATAGAGTATTTTCACTTGGAATGGTGACAAGGTGGGATGTTGTGGACAAGGTGGATGTGGATTCATGACTAAAGGTGATTTTGACTTCTCCTTTCTATAATGGTGACAATGCAAAATATTTTATTCTGAAGATAGTGTAGAATGGAGAAAGAGTCACTGTGTACTATGATGAGTCCGGATTGGTGATCATATGCCAATGCACTTGCTCATATGGAATGGAATCCACAAATTGTTTAAGGAAATATGATGTCATAGATATTTTTGTGTGGATTGGTGGATACCTTGTGGATAATGAAGGAATCTAAATAACAAAGAGTGGATTCTATTTCAATTAGCCTCTAGGTCATAAGGAAGCCGGTTTGGCATTCCATATTTTTTGAGACAGAGTGGATGATGTCACCAATATTTTAAAGTGGAATGCTACTATGATTATCCCCACCATTATAAAATATTATATCTAGATGGATCATAGCCTTATGATGGAGGAGATCAACGGTGAAAATTGTATCAATGAATTTGAGGTATTCAAAGGCAATTCTTCACCAGTAACAGTTAGTTTAAGAGGAAGCTGAAGCATCAAGGTTTTCAAGAAGACATAACCATAAGTGGTTATAGATAAATGGTCACATATGGCTTCTAATAAGTATCAACTATGACACATAATATCTAACATACTGAATTCCATTTTGCACTAAGTGATCAGCAGTTTGTAGAGACCTTGAGCTACCGTGGCGGTCCACTTGTAGCAGATTTCTCAAAAGGTGTACCAGTAGGAAAATGCCAATAAGAACTATCTGTTGTGCTATGAATTTTGAATATTTGTAATTTTAATTTCTACAAAAACTATAAATAGAGGTCGAACCCTCATTTTTAAGGGTCGGCTATAGTGTGTTTGCCTATGCTACTGTAATTATTTTTAAGAGCTAAAGGAAGGATTATTACATTGATCTTCATCCCAAAATCTGTATCTTCATGCATAATATCAGAGGTTCGAATTCTTTAGCTACATTTCTATGAATACTTAAGTGGTTAGCTTATGCCAAATTAATGGATTACTAGTTATTAAAGTAATTAAAATCTGCTTTTGATATTGATCTTTATTGTTAAGAATTACAATTTTGGAGAATCTAGATATTGGTGAATTTTATTATATGGACTATCATTGTTTGGATATTGAAATCGTTGTCTACAATATTTCTCTGCTATGCTTTAATTAATGAAGAGTCATCCAATTTGTGATAATTTTGATCTAATTTATGTGTCTTTGGGTTAGTTTTTTGGAGCTTTTAAGGTGGTGCAATACTGTTAGCCTATCCATCCACTATTGTTCACTTTTCTCTAACCCTAACCTTTTCTTACCCTAACCTTCAAAACCTAAGTGAGCATAATTGTGTCAATACCCTATTTAAGTTGACAATGAACTAGCCTACTTTGGAGGTTCGATCAAAAACTTTGTCTTGGTCCATCCAATGTTGAGTGTTGAGCTGCAACTATCAGGTGCAAGCCTGAATATAAAATAGGAAGATAGAAATTCATAGTATCGAGTGAAAACTTGGTGCAATTTAGTGCCCACCAATTTTTAGCACACCTAGTGGGACTTTTCACAAGGAACACGAAACCCATAAAATGAGTTACTATTATCTCAACCCAAAAGAATCAATATTAGGTGAATTTTCTTGACCTTCTAAGTGGATAAGAGCAAGTTCACCTAGAAAATTCTTGGTATTTAGACTCAAAAAATAATTATCCTTGTAGACCAGTGTCCTTTCATGTATACCAGTTCTTTCAAATGGAATAAACCTAACTCCTATTTTTACTGTGAGTTACCTTATAAAGGGGTTGATGTTGCCAAAATTTTAGATCAATATTTCCTCACAAAGGAAGATATTCTAGAAGAGGATCCTGCATTCCATCCAATAATTCCCCCAATAAGACCTACAACCAAAAATATGGCATAAAATGGGCCTCCTAATTAGCCATTATAGAAGTATCCCAACTAGAACACAACCGATCCTCTAATATTAGCCCAAATGAATGCCATCCCTTAAGCTATATCTAAAGCTATCCCCACTTATGATGGATCTATAAAAATAGCTTATGAGCACTATCATGATATCTTGAACCTGGTAGCAATCCACAACATAAAGGAAGAAGATATTATTATAAGAATGCTAGCATTTTCCTTTAGAGTAAATATATTGCATTGGTTTAGAACCTTCGAAGACAATACTATCACTTCATGGTAAGCATTAGCCAAGCCATTCATAGAGGAATTTAATGAATCTTTTGACCATTTTTATTTGCTTAATCAACTTACATCCATGCAAAAAAATCAGCAAGAAACTGTCTCATATTTCAAATTAAGATTTAGCAGAACATGGAAAAGAATTCCCCCCACTGCCAGACCAACTACATGTTTAGCTTATATGTATTATATCTGAGCTCTTGGATTAGAATTGGGGCTGTAGACACAACAATCAGGAGTAGAAACCTTCCCCCAAGTTTATAATGCATCAATTCTTGCTAAAAATATCCTAATAAATATCGGAATACTTTCCCCCAAAACTGTGTTGCCTTACAACTCAGAAACCACTAGTAGCCAAATTCAATCAACAAGCCCCTCTTTCATAGACCCTCTGTCTTTGTCATCCCCATATCCACAAAAAAATGTGATCCCTAAACCAAATCCTATGCCCTATATAGCTCATTTTCCTCCCCTTCCTTCTCAATCATCTCGGGAGTTTTTTGCTATCCTAGATATACAAAATACTCTAAAAACTTTGAGAAATAGAATGAATTAAATGGAATAGAGAGACCAAGAAAGGTCACAACAGAGGATATTCCCATATTTAAACAAATATCGGAGACCTGGTCTAAGTAACGGTACTTGGGTTAGGGTGAATATAGTATATGAGAAACCAAAATGTTCTTCAGATACTACTCTTGTGAATATTTAGTTTTTAGTATGCAATGACCCCCATGACTCACAGTCTTGTTTGGCGTACCAACACCATGTTCAAAAAGCTATGGATCAAGATGAAAGGAATAAAAATGGAAGGTTTAATATGTTATGGCACCTTGATAAAGTCATGGTTGGGAAAGAGTGAGCTGAGGAAATCCCAATTGCCATTATGACAAGGTCTGGGAAGAAAGCCTTAAAAGTAGACCCCCAAAAAATGGGACAATTCCAAGTCCCTTCTCAGAAGAAAGTTGATCCTCTCCCTCACAGTAGTAACACCTTCCCTATTCCTCAATCTAAGGGAAAATATAATATAGATAGTCTTCCTAAGATATCAAAAAATAAAATAAAAGGAGACTAAATGATGTCTATGGATGAAGATCAAGAAAGACTTAGGTTCCCATATATTATGAAAAGATAAAGATTAGAGGCTACCCAATAATATAAAATAAGATATGGTAAGAAATAAAGAGGACTGGAAAGACTCTCCTTGACTAAGTCTAAATACAACATTGTTGAAGAGATGAAAAGAATCCCATCAAAATCTAGCCTGTATGACACTATGTTCATCCTTGGTTAGATTGACCTGCTTAAAGCTTTCCTCAACAAAAATCCTTAGAATAGGTTGGCCACAACAATCCTTAGTATGCCATCAGAAAAGAAAAAAATGACACGTTGTTTTAAAGAATAATCCTCCCCATTTCTATATATTTTCTAAGGATGGAAGGTCGGATAGTCCAAAATTGTATTATTGACTCAGGAGCATCAACTACAATTATGCCTAAAGCAGTCTGTGAGGTGATGGGTATGGAGTATCCCCATTCTTGTCCTGGAGTATTACAACTAGATGGGACACCTGTAAAGATAGTTGGGTTTATTAAGGATGTACTAATGAGGTTTCATAGAGCCACTAAGGTGACAATAGTACAATAAATAGTTGTGTTTGACTTAAAACCCTATTTTGGATTATATCTTTCAATAGAGTTTACTAAAAATCTAGGGGATGTATGTACATGGATTATTCTAGCATGGTAATCCCTTTCAAATAAAAGAGGATAATGATAACCCTTGAAAAAATAGTAGCTTATCACATTGAAAATATCTAAGAAAATATGTGCAATCTTAATCCCTTGGAATAATTTGAGTTGGTGGAAAACATTGAAGATTTGGACATAGAGGATGAGTTGCCTTTCATAGAAGACTATAATCAGTTTGGAACTACTATGGGAACATACAACATCTCAAAAAAATTAGAGAAGAAAATCCCTACTATATCCAACTAGTCTCTGAGAGAGAAAGAAACTTGGATCATGCACTTTGATGGTGCTAAATACCAAAATGGTGCAGGATCTAGTTTGGCTCTACAATCCCAATCAGAAGGTAAATTTTTTTTTGCTTACATATTGACATGGTCATGTACTAACAATGTTGTAGAATATGAGGCCCTATGTCTAGGATTGATACAAGTAGAGAGTATGGGCATTAATATTTTGAATATATATGGTGATTCTGAACTAATAGTCCATCAAATAAGGAATAGGTGGAGCAGTAAGCACCATTACTTAAAAGCTTACAAAAATAGGGTATGGGATTTAATGGAATATTTTGATACCCTAAATTTAAATTTTATTCCCAGAGAAAAGAATACTCTGGATGAATCATTAGCAACAAATGGATCTAACTTCAACCCTTCTATAGACTTTGGAATCAAGAATATCAAGGGAATTAAAATGATTTTCAGACTTGCAGTATCAGACAAGCAGATTTTTTAGCAAGTTTTTGAAAATGATGAACAAATAGTTTTTTAATGGTGAGAGAAGCATGTCTCTCCACTGTCCTAGAGGAGAATTTAGAAGAAATTTATTAGTAGGAAATTATCTAATTGAGGAATAATCATATCCCAAGAGGGTTGGTCACCCTTGAGAATTTTTTTGATAATGAGGATAGAAAGAAGACCAAAGCCATGAAGGTCAACAAAAAATATATAGAGAGGTTGAATTTTTTATAGAAAAGAAGCTCAATGTTGGACTCCGATGTTCACCTAAAGAAGTAGAAGATATCAAAACTCTATACTTAAGATACCAAGACTTCATGGCTTGGTCATATGAAGACCTCAAGGTGTATGATAAAACAGTTATCCAACATACTATTGAGCTAGAGCCTGATGCAAAACCATTTAGGCAGAAGTAGAGGCCAGTCAATCCAAGGATCGAGGCAATTATGAGAGAGGAGCTTTTAAAGTTATTAAAGGCTAATATCATATACCCAATAAAACATTCTACTTGGGTAGCCAATTTGGTACCTGTGAGAAAAATAATGGAGATATATGCTTGTGTGTGGAATTTAGAAATTTGAACCAAGCATCCCTTAAATATCACTATTATATTTCTCAAATTGATGAGATCTTGCAAGTAGTCGCAGGGGCAAAAATATTCTCACTATTGGATGGTTACTCTGAATATAACCAGATTTGGGTGAAATATAAATATTAGTATAAAACAACATTCACCACAAAATGGGGTACATTTACCTACCAGAGAATGCCTTTTGTGTTATCCAATGCAGGAGCCACATTTCAAAGAGCTATGGACCATGCCTTTAGAGAATTTATCAACAAGGCTATTTTGATTTATTTTAATGACATGACTGTGTTTTCCCATGATAAACAAGACCATCTATCACACTTGGAGCAAGTTTTTTGCTTACATATTGACATGGTCATGTACTAACAATGTTGTAGAATATGAGACCCTATGTCTAGGATTGATACAAGTAGAGAGTATAGGCATTAATATTTTGAATATATATGGTGATTATGAACTAATACTCCATAAAATAAGGAATAGGTGGAGAAGTAAGCACCATTACTTAAAAGCTTACAAAAATAGGGTATGGGATTTAATGGAATCTTTTGATACCCTAAATTTAAATTTTATTCCCATAGAAAATAATACTCTGGATGAATCATTAGCAACAAAGGGATCTAAATTCAACCCTTATATAGACTTTGGAATCAAGAAGATCAAGGGAATTAAAATTATTTTCAGACTTGCAGTATCAGACAAGCAGATTTTTTAGCAAGCTTTTGAAAATGATGAACAAATATTTTTTTAATGGTGAGAGAAGCATGTCTCTCCACTGTCCTAGAGGAGAATTTAGAAGAAATTTATTAGTAGGACATTATCCAACTAAGGAATAATCATATCCCAAGAGGGTTAGTCACCCTTGAGGATTTGTTTGATAATGAGGATAGAAAGAAGACCAAAGCCATGAAGGTCAACGAAAAATATATAGAGGTTGAATTTTTTATAGAAAAGAAGCTCATTGTTGGACTCTGATGTTCACCTAAGGAAGTAGAAGATATCAAAACTCTATACTTAAGATACCAAGACTTCATGGCTTGGTCATATGAAGACCTCAAGGTGTATGATAAAAAGGTTATCCAACATACTATTGAGCTATAGCCTGATGCAAAACCATTTAGGCAGAAGTAGAGACCAGTCAATCCAAGGATCGAGGCAATTATGAGAGAGGAGTTTTTAAAGTTATTAAAGGCTAATATCATATACCCAATAAAACATTCTACTTAGGTAGCAAATTTGGTACCCGTGAGAAAAATAATGGGGATATACTCTTGTGTGTGGAATTTAGAAATTTTAACCAAGCATCCCTTAAATATCACTATTATCTTCCTCAAATTGATGAGATCTTGCAAGTAGTCGCAAAGGCAAAAATATTCTCACTATTGGATGATTACTCTGAATATAACCATATTTGGGTGAAATATGAAGATTAGTATAAAACAACATTCACCACAAAATGGGGTACATTTACCTACCAGAGAATGCCTTTTGTGTTATCCAATGCAGGAGCCACATTTCAAAGAGCTATGGACCATGTCTTTGGATAATTTATCAACAAGGCTATTTTGATTTATTTTAATGACATGACTATGTTTTCCCATGATAAAAAAGACCATCTATCACACTTGGAGCAAGTTTTTTGCTTACATATTGACATGGACATGTACTAACAATGTTGTAGAATATGAGGCCCTATGTCTCGGATTGATACAAGTAGAGAGTATAGGCATTAATATTTTGAATATATATGGTGATTCTGAACTAATAGTCCATAAAATAAGGAATAGGTGGAGCAGTAAGCACCATTACTTAAAATCTTACAGAAATAGGGTATGGGATTTAATGGAATATTTTGATACCCTAAATTTAAATTTTATTCCCAAAGAAAAGAATACTCTGGATGATTCATTAGCAACAAAGGGATCTAACTTCAACCCTTCTATAGACTTTGGAATCAAGAAGATCAAGGTAATTAAAATGATTTTTAGACCTGCAGTATCAGAAAAGCAGATTTTTTAGCAAGTTTTTGAAAATGATGAACAAATATTTTTTTAATGGTGAGAGAAGCATGTCTCTCCATTGTCCTAGAGGAGAATTTAGAAGAAATTTATTAGTAGGAAATTATCCAACTAAGGAATAATCATATCCCAATAGGGTTGGTCACCCTTGAGGATTTGTTTGATAATGAGGATAGAAAGAAGACCAAAGCCATGAAGGTCAACAAAAAATATATAGAGACATTGAATTTTTTATAGAAAAGAAGCTCAATGTTGGACTCCGATGTTCACCTGAGGAAGTAGAAGATATCAAAACTCTATACTTAAGATACCAAGACTGCATGGCTTGGTCATATGAAGACCTCAAGGTGTATGATAAAAATGTTATACAACATACTATTGAGCTAGAGCCTGATGCAAAACCATTTAGGCAGAAGTAGAGGCCAGTCAATCCAAGGATCGAGGCCATTATGAGAGAGGAGCTTTTAAAGTTATTAAAGGCTAATATCATATACCCAATAAAACATTCTACTTGGGTAGCCAATTTGGTACCCATGAGAAAAATAATGGGGATATACTCTTGTGTGTGGATTTTAGAATTTGAACCAAGCATACCTTAAATATCACTATTATCTTCCTCAAATTGATGAGATCTTGCAGGTAGTCATAGGGGAAAAAATATTCTCACTATTGGATGGTTACTCTAAATATAACCAGATTTGGGTGAAATATGAATATTAGTATAAAACAACATTCACCACAAAATGGGGTACATTTACCTACCAAAGAATGCCTTCTGTGTTATCCAATGCAGGAGCCACATTTCAAAGAGCTATGGACCATGTCTTTGGATAATTTATCAAAAAGGCTATTTTGATTTATTTTAATGACATGACTGTGTTTTCCCATGATAAACAAGACCATCTATCACACTTGGAGCAAGTTTTTTTCTTATATATTGACATGGTCATTTACTAACAATGTTGTAGAATATGAGGCCCTATGTCTAGGATTGATACAAGTAGAGAGTATGGGCATTAATATTTTGAATATATATGGTGATTCTGAACTAATAGTCCATCAAATAAGGAATAGGTGGAGTAGTACGCACCATTACTTAAAAGATTACAAAAATAGGGTATGGGATTTAATGGAATCTTTTGATACCCTAAATTTAAATTTTATTCCTAGAGAAAAGAATAATCTGGATGATTCATTAGCAAAAAATGGATCTAACTTCAACCTTTATATAGACTTTGGAATCAAGAAGATCAAGGGAATTAAAATGATTTTCAGACCTACAGTATTAGACAAGAAGATTTTTTAGCAAGTTTTTGAAAATGATGAACAAATAGTTTTTTAATGGTGAGAGTAGCATGTCTCTCCACTGTCCTAGAGGAGAATTTAGAAGAAATTTATTAGTAGGACATTATCCAACTGAGGAATAATCATATCCCAAGAGGGTTGGTCACCCTTGAGTATTTGTTTGATAATGAGGATAGAAAGAAGACCAAAGACATGAAGGTCAACGAAAAATATATAGAGAGGTTGAACTTTTTATAGAAAAGAAGCTCAATGTTGGAATCCAATGTTCACCTGAGGAAGTAGAAGATATCAAAACTCTATAATTAATATACGAAGACTTCATGGCTTGGTCATATGAAGACCTCAAGGTGTATGATAAAAAGGTTATCCAACATACTATTGAGCTAGAGCCTGATGCAAAACCATTTAGGCAGAAGTAGAGGCCAATCAATCCAAGGATCGAGGCCATTATGAGAGAGGAGATTTTAAAGTTATTAAATGCTAATATCATATACCCAATAAAACATTCTACTTGGGTAGCCAATTTGATACCCGTGAGAAAAATAATGGGGATATACGCTTGTGTGTGGAATTTAGAAATTTTAACCAAGCATCCCTTAAATATCACTATTATCTTCCTCAAATTGATGAGATCTTGCAGGTAGTCGCAGGGGCAAAAATATTCTCACTATTGGATGGTTACTATGAATATAACTAGATTTGGGTGAAATATGAAGATTAGTATAAAACAACATTCACCAGAAAATGGGGTACATTTACCTACCAGAGAATGCCTTTTGTGTTATCCAATGCAGGAGCTACATTTCAAAGAGCTATGGACCATGCCTTTGGAGAATTTATCAAAAAGGCTATTTTGATTTATTTTAATGACATGACTATGTTTTCCCATGATAAACAATACCATCTATCACAC
The DNA here is from genome assembly GCA_028583015.1 of Wollemia nobilis. Classification (NCBI taxonomy): domain Eukaryota; kingdom Viridiplantae; phylum Streptophyta; class Pinopsida; order Araucariales; family Araucariaceae; genus Wollemia; species Wollemia nobilis. The sequence continues at coordinate 2,695,137 of JAQPPZ010017000.1, read as the reverse complement.
TTGGAGCAAGTTTTTTAAAAGTGCAGAGAATTTGGTATTTCACTCAATCCTAAGAATTCATTATTTGTAGTTCATGAAGGAAAGCTACTAGGTCATGTGGTCTCAAAATATGGCATGGCCATAGATCCAGATAGAATCACATCAATTCTTGCTCTTCCTTTGCCTACAAATAATAAGACATTGTAATATTTCCTAGGCCAAATCAATTTTGTCAAGAAATTCATTTCTAATTTTGCACAGAAAGTAAGACCTATATCGGAGCTACTAAAAAAAAATTCCAAATTCAAGTGGACTGAAGTCAGGAAATAAGCTTTTGATATTATCAAGTAATCCATCGCAACAGCCCCAATATGCATAAACCCATATTTCAATAAAGATTTTATTCTTTATGCATATGGAGCTGAAGAAAGTTATGCCTCAGTGCTCACTCAGAAAGATGATAAAGGGGAGGAACGTCATGTTTTATTTTAGATCCAGACACTCCATGATTATCAGTTCAAATACAAATTTATTGAAAGGCAAGTATTTTTTGTGATGAAGTCACTAAAGAATTTTAGGCAGTATTTGGTATAGAGCAAGACCTTGGTGTATGTGGTTCATCCGCATGTAAGATGTTTTATCCTATAGGGTGATTTAGGAGATAAAATAGTTGGCTGAATTACCAAAATCCAATAATATGATGTAGAAATACACCCCACCAAGATAATGAGAGTTAAAGCCTTATGCCAAGGGTTAACAGAAGCTACAACATTGGAAGAGGTAATATCTTGCCAAACAACAAAAGAAAATCAAGTCGAAGGAATACAAATAGAAGACTCTAATTGGATTGACTAGATGATTAGGTATTTCTAGAGTGGAAATGCCCCCTTAATCTAAGTGCTTCCTAAAGGAGGAGATACAAGCTTCATTATTTGAAATATGTATTACTACCGGATGGCTTATACAAAAGAAAATTGGATGGAATTCTTCTAAAATGCTTAAAGGATGACCAGCAAAAAAGGGTCATGAATGAATTCCATGGAGGATCAGCTATTGCACATAGCTTAGGTAGGGTTACAACTTTAAAAATTATAAGAGTAGGCTATTATTGGCCCATTGTATTCACTGATTCTTTTAAAGTCACCTGAACTTATGACAAATATTAGAGATATGTTGGAAGGACAAGGAATGCTTCATCCCCCCTCAAGCCCATTCAAGTTGAAGAGCCTTTTCATAAATGGGGGCTAGATTTAATAGGGGTTATCAACCCTAATTCCTTAGTGGAGCATAATTTTATCTTAACTGCCATAGATTATCTTACCAGATGGATAGAAGCTATTCCTACCAAGAAATCATATCAATATGTTGTGATCAATTTTATGGAAATTTTGATTTCAAGGTTTGGAGTTCTAGAAGCCTTGGTGAGTGACAATGGCCCAACTTTCATAGGATCCATGTATATTGATTTTTCTAGTAAGTATTATATTACTCTTAAAAATACTTCCAATTATTATCCACAAGGTAATGGACTTGCAGAATCTACCAACAAAAACCTATTAAGAATTTTTAGGAAATCACTTGAAGGTAATAAAATAAGTTGGCGCCTATTGTTGGACTAAGCTCTATGGGAAGACAAGATTACTATTAAGAAGTCCATCAATACTTCCCCTTATGCACTAGTATATGGAAAGGAGGTAGTGTTACCAATCCATTTGGATATCCCAGTACTTAAGTTTGTCAATTCAGAGGAAGATTCAGAAGATCCTATGAAAACTAGGTTGACACATTTACTACAATTGGAAGAGAGTAGAGATCAGGAATATAATAGTTTTTAAAAGTATTAGATATTAAAACATGGTTTGATAAGAAGACCATATTCATGAAATTCCAAGTTGAAGACTCAATTCTCAGGTGGAATGTTGATAGAACAAATCCAGGCAAGCATGAAAATTTTGATTCTTTTTGGGATGGTCCTTTCAGAATAGTATATGCTAAGGAGTCCAATGTATTCCAACTGGAAGAGCCAAAGGGAAACATAAAATTGATTCTAGTGAATGGTTTTCATCTCAATATCTACTATGCATAATGAGTGAGTTCACTGTAACATATATATATACATTGTATAATTATTTTCCTCCATCCTACACTTTGTAATCAGTTCTCTTGAAAATATTGAAAAAAAAAAGAAAAAATTTGCACGAATGACTAAGTATGGACTAAGTACACATCATAGTTTCATTTTGCACTCAATTCCATGTAAAGCCCTCCAGAACGACATGCAATCTTGAATCCTCATTGAAATACGCTAAGATTATCATGGAATGGTGAGTTGATGGTCAAAAAAGAGTGAAGGCATTCTCAATCTAGGAACCTTTCAAAGCCAATGCAATCCAGAGTGAAATCAAGATGAAAATTCATTCCTAGAAGGTTCTAAGTGTCAGCGGACCCAAAATCCACTTAAGCCATTGGTTTTAATATCAAATTGGATCCAAGAAGTAATTTCAACCATGACACATGGAAATCAGAGAGCGATCCCACATTTAATGCTAACGAACTCGCACCATAACCAAAGAGTAGCCGAATGGGTATAGTGAGGTGGTAGTACAATTTGAAATCTTGACCAATGAAAAGATAGAATTCCACCATTGAGCCATCAAAGGGAATTATTAAAAGTTGGAAATTGTGTTAGCGGTGAGGTTGTGTAGTAGTTGCATTAATGGTGGAGGATACGCACTTTTCAAAAAATAAAAGTTACAATAAGCATACACGATGCTCATTTGGCAGCTATTTGCATCCCTAGAGAGGTGAGGAGATGAAGTGATATTCTAAAGAATTTACTATGAAATTATAGGGGGAACGATGTCTTACTAATACCAAAATGGTGCTCAAAAGATCACCCACTGAGTCTTTAGAATATGTTTAGGACTTTGAAAATTTGGAGAAGAAGGTGGTGGTACCATATCATGACAAGGTCAAGCTGTGGAAGATATGGAAATGGTCTTCATAGAAATAACGAAGTTAAGGAGGAATGTGAATGATAGATACAAGAAGATATATGCTTTTTTCATGGAAGGTAGATGTGTTGTCCTTTCTTATCTCTCTTTTTATATTTGTGATTCTGTTCATTCCTGCCCTGAGTTGATAGTTGTAATAGTTAAGTTTTATGATCCATTAGCTAAAGCAGTAAAAACCTCTAGGGGCAAAACCCTTTTCAATATCAACGCTTACTTTTGTCATAGACTCTTTGCCCTGGGGTCTGACCCACCAATAATACCAAAGCCATTTAGGGTCATTGAGTAGACTAGGTTTACTCCATGGATAAGCGAGCTAATGACGGTGGGCCATTTAAAAATTGGGTTTATAAACAACTTAATACTAAGTCCAAGGAAAAATTGCCTAAGGTCCTTATCTTTATTGAAAATTTTGTAAATCCCATCCTTTTTTCCATGTTGGCTTGCATGGAGGGTTTATAATCTGGAAAAATGGTACATGGATAGAAAATTACCGCAACTTACTATATTTCTAACGAAACAACGTATGAGAAATATACGGGACAAAAGGGGATTAGGGTGATTTATTTTGACTGGCCAACTTTTCTCACATAGAGGATACATGAGAAGATAGTAAGTATGAAAAGGGGTGCTGATGCCCCTAGTTTTAGGCATTGCTCGAGTCTAGTGTGGATTTTCTATGCTACCACTAGAGAGAGAATGTCATGGATTCCGGTCAAGGATAAAACCAATGATGGGGAACACTTTCCAGTTTATTATTGGACAAGTCATTGAAGAGGTAGTGAGTTTTATTATAGATTTAATTTGGAATTTCTAGGACCTACCCTAAGAATAATGTATGGTAAATATTCTAGATTGCTACCTTTTACTAAGCAGATTTTGATAACAAAGGGTGTAGAAGAGGGATACTTCTATTTTTTGACTGAGGGCATGGTAATCAAACTGTATGGTTTCATGGGTAAACCTTTTTTCCTACCCCACTTTGTCATGGAGAGACTTTTTGCCCTAGAATATCTGAGGCAGGTAGAGTATATTGATGCAAACTATGGTTCTGGGAGAAATATGAAGTCTTTACTTACCCAATGCACTATGGATGACATTACAGTCACTAAGAAGGGATAGAGCCAACAAATTGGCCTATCCATCCACTATTGTTCACTTTGTGATAATGTTGATTTGATATATGTGTCTTTGGGTTAGTTTTTCAGATATTTTTATGGTGGTGCAATGTTATTAGCCTATCCATCCACTATTGTTCACTTTTATCTAACCCTAACCTTTTCTTACCCTAACCTTCAAACCCTAAGTGAGCATAATTTTTTCAACACCCTGTTTAAGTTGACAAGGAACCAGCCTACTCTAGGGATTGGATCGAAAACTCTATCTTAGTACATCCAATGTTGAGTGCTGAGCTATAGCTATCAGGTGCAAGCCTGGATAGAAAATAGGAAGATAGATAGTCACAGTATCAAGTGAAAACTTGGTGTAATTCAGTGCCCAACAGGTATATCATACATATATAGTTTTCCTATTGGATGTTGGTATTCTGCCTTAAATTTATAACATTTGAGGCATCGAGCAACAAAATTTGTGATGTTCATTCCTAACCGAAAGAATATTCTTTTCATGTTTTCTCACATTTTGGCTCCTCCCGGATGAGCAAAATAAGGAGATCTATGGAATTATTGCATTATCAAGTTTCTTAAATCACCCATTTTTGGTATGATGACCCTTCCCTTATAATATAGAAAGTCATATTTCATACTAAATTCCTTATTTATTTCAGGATATCTATTCATTTTAACTTGAATTTCTTGGTAATTCTCATCCTAAGATTGTTCCTGTCTCACTCGATCCATCAGGTCCATGTGAATTTTACTTATGGTTGTTATATATTTTCTTCTACTCAAAGAATCAACTACTTTATTATCCTTTCCTTTTATGTACTAAATCTTGAAATCATACTCAACAAAAAATTCCACCCATCTTCTCTATCTTGCATTGAGTATTGGTTGGGTGAATATGTACCACATACTTGAATGTAGCCTTATTTAGCATCATGTAATCAATACACAATATTAAAAAACTATTATTTTTTTCATGAATAAAATTGGTGGACCCCATGGTGACACACTTGGTTTTATCAAACCCTTATCTAGTAATCCTTGCAATTGAACTTTCAGTTCTTGCATTTCAATAGGATTCATCCTATATAGGGATCTATGAATATGTTTGACTCCTGTCATAAGATCAATTGTGAAGTCAAATTCTTGTATAGGAGGTAGTACAAGTAAGTCCTCTAGAAATACATCCTTAAAATTCTATAAACTCGGATGGTGTCTTAGTATTTCTCCTTTATAATAGTCTTTCACTTCATTAATTTTTACTACATACACTATTCCTCCTCTCTTTAGGGCCTTTCTCAATTGCATAGCAGATAAAATATGAGGTTCAAACGCCCCTTGTTTGCTATGAATTATTAATCTCCTCCTACCTTCTTCTACATACTCAATCCATCGGTCTTGAAAATTGACTAAGGATTTATTATCCTGTAGTCAATGCATCCCTAGGATCACATAAAAGGCGTGCAGGAGAGTTACATATAAACAACATTCCGTAGTCCCATTAAATAGAGTGATTTAATCCATAGGATAACATTGGTTCACCGAGTAGGTCTGCCCAAAACCATACTCAACCTCCCACCCTTGAGCTAAATATCCTGGACTTTTCGACATAGTCCTTGCTAGACTAGACAAAAATAAAATTATAAGTGGCCCCACTATCAATCAAAATGTTTACTTGCTTATTAAAAACCTTACCTTTCATAAGTAATTGGGTGGCTTGTCCCTCTAGCTTCTGCTTCCCATTTGTGGCATAGATCCTATTTTTTTGTTCCTTCCCTTTTGCATTAGTTGTTCTAGTCCCTACTCGATATGTACACTGATTATAGTAAAGAGGTCCCTAACAATTGTAGCACCCTTCCTTGGGTCCTTACTATTTTTCATGTTTTTGATACCTAGTTTTAACTGCTAGAGCTGGAGCTTGCAACTTCTGTGGTTGAGGTTTCGTATTATTGGGTTTGTTATCCTTCTTATGAAAGTTCTTATTTAAATTCTTCTTATTTCCATTAGGTTTATTCTCAGGATTTTGGGGGTTCTTGGCCTTTCAATCTTGATCAGCATCTCATTTTACAAACCCATCACTATTCCTCGTCTTTAGTTCTTGCCAAGCTTTATCGGGTAAGGTGCCATATTTATAACAAAAGTGTGACTCTACTTTATTTGCTAGGACATACACCTTTTGCAATGATTTAGGATCCTGCATGTCTACATCATGCTTTAGCCTAGACTCTAATCCAAGAGTGAACTGGTGAACCTGCATTTTCTCATTACAAATAGGTACATACTTAAACAATCTTACCAACTTTTTATAGTACACCTCCACTATGTTGGTTCCTTGTTTTAGACTGGTAAATTCCTCAAAATTTAAGGTATAGAAATGCTCTATTAGGAATCTCTTCTTAAATATGTTTATAAATTGCTCCCATGGAGTTTCAATAGGTTCAATATTAGTTTCCTCAAAGTGGGTTTCCCACCATTCTATAGCAGCCCCTTTCAGGTTGATCATAGCACAAAGTGTTTGGGTTATTTATGAGTAGCCTTTTACCATAAAGTGAACCTCTATTTCTATCAACCATGCTTTCAATGCATCTCCTTTGCCCTCCCCATCAAACTTGGAGATACTAATGTTTTCATATCCTTAGTTGTTTCCTTTTCTGCTAAGGCCTTGGCTTGTACTTATTCTACAATTAGTCCACTATCTAGACTACCCTCTAACCCTCGAGCTTGCAAATTCTAGTTTACAACTATTTCTAGCAATTGTCTTATCTGATATTGCATAGCAGTGATCGTAGCAGTGAGGTCTTCTACCTCCCTATTAGGGCTTATTGGTCCTCCATATTGGTTTTCTTCTTTGATATTAATTTTCTAAATTTGTCTAGGTGTAGGCCTACCTCTTCTGGTCTTAGGTGGCATATTAACTTAGTTCCATCAAAGAAAGAATATTATATTACAGTTTCATACTAAGATTTATCTCTAATTCAATCCATAATATAGATTTTTATTTCTAGATGAATTAACAATATAACTAGGGTAATATCCTAGGATATGATTTGTTATTGATACTGAATCCTATACTAAAGCATCCTAACATCCACTCTCACTTGGTATTAATTCCCGTTAGATTATAGAAAATAAAATATTCTAGATCATCCTAGATTTAGCCTATACCTTAATCAAACCTTCATTGGAGACATACAATTCCCTTTATCACACGTATAGGCTCTATACCCTCGTACCTAGAGCTCTGATACCAAATGTAATGACCCAAAAACATACAAAGAGAAAAATATTAAAAAAAAAAAAAAATTACTAAGGAGAGAGATTCATGAACCATTCATGAACCCTAACCCAAACTAATATTTACCTAAAGTTTAAATCCCCTAATATTTCCTAAAAGCTACATCTCATGAGGTACTCTAACACAAGTCCCATCTATGTAGGTGTATCAAGTGTTACTACAAATAACCATATCTATCCCATCACTCTTTATGAGCTAGACTTATCACCCTTAGTCAATAAAAGGTATACACACATCACCATACCATACACAAGCCATTATGTGTAGGTATACTATGAGTATTATGAGTTAAGCTATCCATATCATCTACATGACGAGCTATCTTAACTCAGACGTAGTCTCTCCACAACTTAGTCCTTTATCTCCCTAAGGGAGTCTCAATTCCCTTAGGTCTTATATGTTCACCCTAAGGGGTTCTTAATTCCCTTAGGTCACATCTGAGTTCACCCTATAACTCTAATATTTTATTTTATTATCAAGAAACCAAAAAAGAATACATCTAGATACTAAAAAAAACAAAGAATAATTACTAAGCATACATAAAATAAAGGAAAGAATAATTCTAAAAGAGAATATCATCAATGAAAAGAGAATAAATTACATATTATAACCAAGCATGATATTAAAGTAAAAGTACCTTTTCTAAACCAACAAACATTTATTGCATTAACTCTTGCATTGTAAATACTTCTTTCTTTAAAGAGTATTACATTAACTGCATCAGGGATATCTCCCCACAATCCTAGTCTATTTGAGCATAAGTAAATCAACATAAAACATAATTATCTATACTTTGACTCCATTGAACTCCTTGCTTCTCCTTGCTCCACATTGGTTCTTTGAGGGTAGTAGGGGATTAGGATACTCATGGTTTAGGATAGGTATACATCCAAATGAATCTAATCATTTACTTTGCCAAATTACAACTATACAAAATTCAATCAAGTTTCCAACCATCTAATGCATAGTGGATATTACAAAAGATCCTTTACTTTTATCTCCACCTCTCAAGTTCCCTTAGAGAGCCATCCAATATGTACTATTAGATCAAGGTCTAACTTTAATCAAATATATTCATGTCTTAAAGCATTAAAGTCCCATACCTTTAACCTCTAAAACAATCCTTCATTCATTCACTAAATAAAACCCCATAACTTCAATTCAAATAATAAATCTAACATCCTTTTAATTCACAAATCTAATCAAATCTAATCATGTTTTAAATAATTTAAGTCCCATACCTTTAACCTCTAAAATAATCCTTCATTAAATATTAATAACCTTAATTAAATATTCATAACCTTAATTAAATATTCAGTACTTTAGTTAAAAATAACCACTCGTCAGCTTACTAATCAAAGGTCTTACTTTAATTAAAATCTCATAAGATAATTCATATTAATAAAATGTCTTACTTTAATTAAAATATTATATGATAAATAATATTAATTAAAGGTCTTACTTTGATTAAAATCTCATAAGATAATTCATATTAATCAAAGGTCTTACTTTAATTAAAATATCATAATATAATTCATATTAATCAAGTGTCTTTAATTAAAATCTCAAAATATAATTCATATTAATCAAAGGTCTTACTTTAATTAAAATCTCATAAAATAAATAATATTAATCAAAGGTCTTACTTTAATTAAAATATCATAAGATAAATCATATTAATCAAAGGTCTTACTTTAATTAAAATCTCATAAGATAAATCATATTAATCAAAGGTCTTACTTTAATTAAAATCTCATAAGATAAATCATATTAATCAAAGGTCTTACTTTAATTAAAATCTCATAAGATAAATCATATTAATCAAAGGTCTTAATTTAATTAAAATCTCATAAGATAATTCATATTAATCAAAGGTCTTATTGTGAAGGAAAAACACGACACCAAAAAAATGTTGAATAAAAAGAATTCAAATGACCATATATTGCATAACACATGAGAGTTATATTAAACAAAGGAGGAGCTTAAAAAATCTGCTATTACAATAGTGGATGTAGGAATCCCTTTTGATACAATTATTACAAAGATTGCTAGGGTTCTTCGAAACCCTAGCTACAACAAATGGTGGTGTCTTCAATTGTGTTTTTCTCCCAACAGGTGTGAGTGGGCTTCTACGTATTCGATGTTGGGCCACTCCAGCTTGATTAGCTATCCAATGCTTCTAATATATTGTCCAATCTACACACAAAGAAACACCAGAGAGTTAGTAATAATAATGAGGGCTCCACTGTGTGAGCCCTCAAAAATCATAGCTAAAACCCTAGCTATAGCAATATAAAATGTGAACAGAATTAAACAATATGAAATGTAACAAAATAATATTGATTTACCTTACTCTTACTTGCTTGTTGTCTGTTGATGGATGGATCTGTTGCAGCCTAGTGATGCGCCCGTGCCCTAGATCACATCCAAATATAAGGTCATTTTGAATTCCATGTTGCTCTAATATATTTTAAATTTTGTGGGGATATTCTAGAGCTCATCAGGAACCTACCCTCAAAATTTTGGCTCAATATGACTCTATATGAGTGAGATATGGCCAAAACAGTCTGAGGGTATGCGGGAATAACAACAGGACATTTTTGGAGGGAAATCAGAAAAGACCTAGGATACTTAGCCTAGGGGGGTTGAGCCATAAAAATGGTCTTTACTTATAATCCAACCTAGGGCACACTTAGGGTTTCAACGACACTAATCGTGTGGCTGAGATTAAAGTGCATCCAAGGGTGGATAATAAGTTTAGGGTGTGGTATGGATTAAGGTAGATGAACAGATGAGATTAGATGAAATCTAATGGCTAGGATTTATTTATTTATATAAATATATATTAATTAAATATATATCAAATATAATATTAAAATATTATTATTTATATATATTATAAAAATATATAAATATTATATAAATAATAGGTATAAATGGTGAGAAAGGGCTAAAGTGGGCCATTGGATGGTGGGAAAAGGCATGGAATGGCCAATTGAATGGCAGGAAAGGAATGTGGTGGACCAGTGGGTAGTGGGGTGACCAGGATGAAGGACAAGTGGCTAGGATTTGGTGTCTACAAATGCCCATTTTTGTACCATGTTGCATAAAATACAATATGGTGCAAAAACACAAGACACTTGGTTGGGATTCGGGTATAGAAGAAACTTCTCTCTCTCGTTGGATTTTTGAGCAATAATATTGAAGATAAAAGAATAAATAATTTTGGAGTTTTTGCATAGCTTACCCCCTCAATTGGTGAATGAGATTACGGATGAATATCATGAGCCAATTTAAAAATTTGTGCAAATGATGAATGATGTGATACTATTTTTGCCCCAACGGTGCAAAGGAGGTTGGTGTAAAATGTGATATTATGTGTCCGTGTTGGCCCTAACGGATGAAGGATTTTGTGTAAATATGATGTGATGTGGACGATATGAATGATGTAAAATGTGATACCATTTTTGCCCCAATGGTGGGAAGGGGGTTTTGTCAAGTGTATATGTCATGATCATGTAAGATGTATCCCATTATGGGAGGATCAAAACCAAATGTGGTTGCCCCAAATTTGGGGTGATTCAATGTTGTTGAAGAAAATGCCTTATTGGCATCATTGAGTATGCAAGTTATGAAGATGTAGGATGACAAAGTCAACGTAGGGGCTGGGTAGTGACTATGGAAAAATCTTCATATAATTCCACCATGGAACCAATCAACCTACTGGGCTTGCCTATCTTGTGACTATGGTCAAATGAATGAGTGATTGTGATATTAATTATCCATGTTTTCTTACCCCATGGAAAAGGACATCAATGATTGCTTTTGAGCAAATTGTTCTTGGCAAGGTTTCACTCAAAATGTGAAGTACCAAATGTGATTGTGATATCGATCAAGGAGATAAGTGATGATGATGATGACCAAGTGTTCTTATGGTAATTCATTCATCTTACCAAATTGCATGGATGCAAATCATTGCAATCACCAAGTTTATAGAACAAACCACTATATACAAGATTCACTTGAATTTTTTGGATGTGTTGGAAGAACTAATGGTGGATTATGATAGTGGAAGAATGCTGATGGAAGAATGTGATAGAATAAATATGATGTTGTTGCCAAAGTTGGAGTCAATTTGTAAATGTTATATCTTTTAGTGGTTGATTTTGCACATTTTTGGATGGAAACAATTGATGGATTTGGAGGCTCATTTGTGCATTTGAGATATTGAGAAGCTACGCCTGAGGAGTGGAGTGGATTTGTGAGGCTAGTGAAAATCTGCACGGAAGCTATGGCGGTGGAGGGAGCGAATGCTGTTGGTGGAGTTGAGGCATGATTTGCCCCGGTAATGTTGAAAAACACTTTTTCTTTTGTGCAAAAATTTTGAAGTTTTTGTTGTTTTAATTAATACTAATGTAAAAATATTTTTTGTTGTAGTTGAGGGAGATAGAGTGTACTTATGGGCTCCTACTTTATTGGAGAAATTAAAACTATGAGCTATATGATATTACATGGACAGGAAGGGGATTGGATGCATGTTCCTTCTTCAATGTTGGGTGTGGGAGTATTTTTGTGTAGCTCGGCCAGAGGTGTCCTCTCATGGACATTAGCTTAGTGCTTAGATGCACTTTTTGTATATGAGCCTTGGTGCTCCATTGTAGCATTTTTGGCACTCATTGTACATGCGATATATATATATATATATATACATGGATTTTATGTTTGTATTATTTTTTGTGTGAATGTTTTATGTGTATGCAATGCATGTTTTATGAAAATATTTTATGAATGTCTTATGGATGATTAATGCAAGCTAATCATGATGTGTATGCGTAATGCTTATATGGATGATTAATGCAAGCTAAATGGTAAATTTATGGATGATTAATGCAAGCTAAATGGCATGTATATGAATAATGAATGCAAACTATATGAGAGGAATGCATGATGTTTGAATGATCATTTATAGTTCAGAATTTTGTTGGCCATTTTTATTCATTGTTTTGCAATCGGGGGCACCAAACTTGGTGGCGTTATGCGGGTTGATCCATGATGAAGACATGGATGTTGATATGGAAGAAGACATGGATGTTCATATGGAATAATATATGGATGTTGATATGGAATACTAAAGGATTTTTAGAGACTCAAACATACTAGTGTTATCAACCAAACTCACTAAAGGTTGTCTAACTTTCTTTAGGACCAATGTGTGTGCAAGTGAAGTTCATTTACCAAATCTTGAGCATGACAATGACCCTAGGAAATCAAGAACCAATGTGTGTGCACGTGAAGTTCATTAACCCATTATGAGTAAATTAGGCATGACCTATTATGGAGAGGACCAAGAAGCTAGCTTGTCCGTATGTGTGGTCAGAGGTCTCCCTTTTTGGAAAGGAGACATGTCGCCCCACATGAGCTTACTCCACTACCAGTCAAGCATCTATAGCCCCGGTGGAGACTCACTCCATAGTCCAATTATCTGATCTTTAGGCCTTGGGGATGACTACCTAACCTTCTGAGGGGAAATGTAGTACGATCCTTACAACTTTAGGGATATGTGGTGTGTGAATAGAATTTGTTAATTTTTGATAGAGATTTGGGGAATCGAATTCTCAACAAAAGTGTGATGAGAATTTGACCCTATCCTTACTACTCTATGTTAATATTTGGAAAAGCAACTATGGTAGTGGTAAGAACCACTATTTTTTATTTTGGACTATGTTGCATGATAGGACAAGCGAGGAATACCCTTTTCACTTCAAGGTGCCACCCAAGTATGGTGTTATCCCTCTTTGACTCAAAATATTTTTAAGATGTGAAGAAGTGTGGTTGGTGCAAGATTGTTTTTGGAATTAGTTGACAAGACTCAAGATTTTCTTAATGTGAAAAAGTGCTTTTTGGTCCTAAAGAAAATTGGACATCTTTTTGGAGGTTGCTAGACACACTAGTAATGGCTGAGTGATTGAAAACTTGGGGTTTATGATTTTTGATAAATGGGATTGTTGGCTTATGATATTGGAGAAAATTGTATAAATACCGAAAAATAGGTACCCCCAATTGTGGAAACTTGAATTTTTTTTATTTGGCCATATCATCACTACTATAAAATATCATTGAACGTGGGATGGGATGAATGCAATTTGCAAAATGAAGGAATGTAGTGGAATGCATATGGAATGAATGCAAAATGGAATATGTGTAAATTTTTTTTTTTATGCAGTATGTATGAATGCAATGTGAAAAATGCATGTAAAAATACCTATATGTAAATGCAATATGTATGCAATGGGAACATGCCTATGTGAATGAGCTATTTTTGTTTTTGTTTTTTTGTTGTTGTTTTTGTTTTTTTTAGCCATGTATATATACATATAAACATCATATTAACAATAAAATACCTTCAAATGGATAATATTAAGTGGTTCGGGCTCCTCCACTCCCTCTAAATCGGCAAGTCTATATGTACCATTACCCACTTTTTGGGAAATTATGTATGGACCTAACCAATTAGCCATGAATTTGTCATGAAGGTGCGGTAAAGCATTGGTGTTTTGTTGGTTCTCTTTAAGTACAAGATCTCCTACTTGAAATTCATGAAGATGGACTTTGGCATTGTAAGCATGCTTTAGGTGGTCTTGATAAACTCGTAAGTGTTCTAGTGCATTGACTCACCTCTCATCAAGAAGAGTGAGTTGGTCAAGATGTGCTTGTCTAGTGGTGTCATCATCTATGAATTCTTGCAAAGAAATTTGCAAGGAGGGAATCTCGAGCTCAAGAGGCATGATAGCTTCAACTCCATAGACCAAGGAAAATGGTGTTGCTCCTGTTGGCATTCGGATGCTTGTTCGATAATCCCATAGTGCCAAAGGGATTTTTGTATGCCAATATCTATGATTTTTGTTAACAAGTTTCTTGAGAATAGCAATCAAGGTCTTATTGGTAGCTTCAACTTATCCATTTGCTTGTGGGTAATAAGGAGTCAAGAAACTGTGTTGGATATTATATTTCTTGCAAAGTGCTTGAACATCCTTGTTCTTGAAATACTTGCCATTATCAAAAATGATTTTAGAGGGAATACCAAAATGACAGATGATATGGTGGAGTATGAAGTCCACAATTTGAGGTCCTATCGTATTGGTTAGAGGAATGGCCTCAACCCACTTTGTGAAGTATTCAATGGCCATGATGATGAATGTATGTTTTCCCAAGGAAGGAGGTAAAATTTTTCCAATTAGGTCTAGGCCCCATTGTGAAAAGGGCCAAAGGCTTTGGATAGGTTGTAAAGCTTGTGATGGTACATGAGTTAAATTGGCATGTGCTTGACATTGCTTACAATTTTTGACATAGTTGCAACAGTCGTGTTCCATTGTGGGCCAATAATAACCCATGCATAAAAGACACTTTGCAATGGCCATCCCACTAAAATGACCACCACAAGTACCATCATGGGCTTCAGCTATGGCTCTTTGAGCCTCACTTTTTTGAGACAACGAAGAAGGATTCCATCATAACCACGTTTATACAACACGTCCCCCAAGAGAATAAAACAGGCTACTTTTTTCTTGAAAGAGCATTTTGCAGATCGAGACATATCATATGGGAGTGTTCCAAATTTTAGAAAGGCCACTATTTGGCTTGACCAAGACTCATATGGTTTTGAATGGATAAAGCAAATGTCTTTTCCATCCTTAGGATCAATACAAACAATGGTTTCTTTAGAGATTGTTGAGATTATTAGGGGTTGTACCTCTCCTAAGTCATATTTTGGAATCAATGATCCAAGAGAGGCCATCACATCTACAAATATATTAGTCGAACGAGGCAAGTTGTTGATTTCATACCATTCAAATGTTGAGAGAAATTTCATTGCTACTTCATGATAAAGCTTAATGGTAGGTTCTTTGCATTGGTATTCTCCGATTACCTGTTTGACAACAAGTTGAGAATCCCCAAATATCCTAATATGCTTGATGCCCATAGCTATAGCAGATTGAAGACCTAAGATTAAGGCTTCGTACTCTATAGTGTTATTTGTGCATGGAAAGTCTAGCTTGAATGATAAAGGGATGGGTATCCCATGAGGTGTATGAAAGACAACTCCAACACCTTGACCTTTCTCGCACTTAGATCCATCAAAGAATAAGGTGATATTGACGTCTTCCTCCAAAATGACATCTTCTTCTAATTTAGTGATAGAAAATACCAAATCATCTAGGAGCTCTATAATCAAAGGATGATCACTAGGTAGTGGAGCTTCCACAAGTTGATAGTATAACCTTTAATGGATTTTTGGATGATAAATTTGAGATCAAATTCTGTAAGGAGCATTATCCATTTAGCGGTACGAGTGTTATTGTAAGTGTGAGACATCATATAACATAGAGGATTTTCTCTAGCTATGACATAAGTTGTATGGCTAAGCATATAATGTCAAAGTTTCTTAGTGGTAAAAACCATTGCTAAGCACAACTTCTCTACATAAGTGTATCGGGTTTCATAACTTACCAATGTTCGACTAATGTAATAAACGGCTTGCTCTCAATTTTGTTCATTTTTCTGTGCAAGCATTGTCCCTAAAGCAAAGTCCATTTATGAGACATAAATATAGAAAGGGATCCCCAGATGAGGAGGAGCTAAGACTGGTGGAGAAGTTAGGTATTTCTTGATGTCATTGAAGGCTTTTTGACATTCATCTGTCCATACAAATGGCACCTCCTTTTGTAGTAGGTAATTGAATGGCCTGCATTTATCATAAAGTTGCGCAATAAAACATCGGATTGATTGAATATTTCCTTGTAAACTACGCAATTCCTTAATTTTAGTTGGGGGAGGCATTTCCATGATGGCCTTGACCTTGTTTGGGTCCACTTCAATGCCTCTTTTGGAGACAATGAATCCTAAAATTTTACCTAAGGTAACACCAAAGACACACTTTTTGGGATTTAACCTCACCTTATGTTCTAGAAGTCGGTCAAAAATATTTTCCAATACACCAATGTGCTCTTGTCAAGTTTTAGATTTAGCCAAGAGATCATCCACATAGTCTTCAATAATCTTATGCATGTAATCATGAAAGATGTAAGTCATGGCTCGTTGATAGGTAGCTCCTACATTTTTGAGGCCAAAGGGCATAACCTTGTAACAAAAGATCCCCCAAGGTGTTGTGAATGTTGTTTTGTGTTGGTCATCAGGATTTATGTAAATTTGGTTGTATCCTAAAAAACCATCCATGAGGAAAAGCATTTCATGGCCAACGTAGGTATCGACAAGAGTATCAATGTTTGGAAGAGGAAAGTCATCCTTAGGACACGCCTTATTAAGATCTCAAAAATTAGTGCAAATGTGTATCATCCCATTAGGCTTATGAATGGGTACCATGTTTGAAATCCACTTAGGATAGTCAATAGGAACAATGAAATTGACATCTAGAAGTTTTTGAAGCTCTTCCTTGACTATGAGGGCCATGGTAGGATGCATCCTTCTAAGCTTTTGTTTGACCGATTTGGCATCGGGATGTAAGGTGAGGTTGTGGACCACAATACTAGGGTCAAGACTAGGCATATCCTTATAGGACCATGCAAACACATATTTTTTCTTCTTGAGGAGAGCAATGAATTGCTCTTGTTCATCATATGATAGGATTTTTCCAAGCTTGACAATTTGGGGATTGTTAGGATCTGAACTAAGGTTCACTTTGATGGTATCTTCAATAGACATATGTGAACCTTCCTCAAGTTGATGTGGTGTTGGGATTAGATGAATGTCATCTAAGATGTCATCCAACTCTTCCTGCTTATCATCATCTAACTCTTCCTAAAATACCTCGGTATTCTTGGTAGAATATGGAGGTGAAGGTGGAGGGGAAGGAGGAATGTAGTTGGCAGAAGCCCTTAACAATTCCTCAGATAGGAAAAACTCTGAAAATGAGGGTGGGGAAGAAATCTGGTCCATGTCAACAAGGCTTATGTCAATTGGAATTGGCTTAGTTGGATTGTATGGATTGCGGAGTGGGGTGAATAAGTCAGTAGGATTCATACTGACTTAGTAGAAGAAGATATGGATTGGAAGAATGGATGGGTGGAATGATTGGATTGGAACCAATGTTGAGTCTTTTTAACCCTGTATAGCAGTAAAAAAACATGAAATTAAATGCTATGTACATGCAAAGAAATATTTTGTTTTTGTTTAATTTTTGAATGTTTTGATTTTTGTTTTTTCATTTTTGTTTATATACATATGTTACAAATTTTGGCTTGGCTGAATGACTCAATGGAACTCAGGTGGGGGTGGTTCACCAGGTGGGTCAGCTTATTCTTGTGGAAGAAGCAAGCGAAATATGGGTTGATGGATGGGAAATAGTTTGAGGTAAAACTCATCCTGTTGGGTAAGGGGAACAATGGGCTGAGACTCCTCTTCAGAATCATCAAAAGCATTGGACATAAGTTCATACTCTTCATAACCTTCATCATCAAAATCTGGAAGTGGGTAGGAAAAATTTAGGGGGTCTTCTTCTTCATTGAAGCTAAGATCTTGAAGAGCTTGTTCAAGAGAAGTAGTTGAGGAAAATGGAAGGGGGGCTTTGTCTTCTTCATTGAGGCTAAGCCTTTGGAAGGCTTGCTCAAGGGAAGTAGTTGAGGAAAGTGGGGTATATCCCAAGCCTGAATGATCATGTGCTCCTCGATATGGGAAATCAATTATGTCATGTATCCCTTGTTCATGGGAACCTAGACCTTGACCTTACCAATTGACTATGTGGAAGTAACGAGATGGAAATCCCGTCATATTTTGTATTTTGGCACGTCTTGGCTATTTTGGTTCTTCGAATGGTTTTGCCTTAATTGAGGAATCCAACCCTCCATAGACAAATTTAATACTATTAGGAGTGGAGCTCATATTATAGACAACACCTATGGTTAAAGGAGGGTCACGTGGGTGACCAAAATCCTTGGTTGTGGGGATGGCAAGAGGGGTAATGGTAACGTCTTGGACCATGTATTCACCAATACTAGGACTAGTGATGTGGACCTCGACTTGGGATGAGGTGGTGGATGATGTGGAAATGGATGGCTCAAGATTGGAGGGGGCCATGGAAGGTGGATGGGAGTTGAATATTTCACAATCCAAAAGTTTGACTTGTGAAACATCGACTGATGGAGAAATATTGGGTGATGGCTTGGAATTAGAAGAAGGTGGATGAGGCAATGATGATGAAGAAGAAATGGTTGTAGAAGGAGTGGTTGAGGTGGATGATGTGGTGAAAGTGGGTTGACCTTGACCACATGTACAAGAAGAAATGGATGATTGAGGGGGTTTGGTGATGGGTAACTCCTCAAAAATAGGAGCTTTGGAAGAAGATGTGGATGGATTAGAAGATGAAGTGGATGGATTGATGAAGATGAATTGGGGATAAGAATAGGTGGGTGGAATGCAACATGGATTCATAGGGGTTTGAAATGAAATTACAATACTTGAAAGGTTCTACATCTACGGGGATGCAATGGACTTGACCATCATGAACGTATTTCAAGCATTGGTGGAGAATTGATGGAACACATTTCATCTCCCTCATCCAAGGTCTACCAAGGAGTACATTGTACGCCATGGCCCCTTCCAATATGTGGAACATAGTATGCAACATTCTGATCCCTACTTCAATGGGTAAAACAACAGTGCCAATTATGGTACACAAAGCATCGTTAAATGCTTTGAGGGTGAATGAGGACTTGGAAATATGGGAAGGTGGAAGGTTGAGGTGGCTAAGGGCAATGGTAGTGATAATGTTGATGGATGAGCTAGTATCAATTAGGACTCTCTTAAATGGCTTTTTGTCTATCAGGGCCATGATATGCAATGGAGGATCTATAGATTCTGAGGTCATTGACTTTATTTCAAAGTCATAGAAGGTGATGGATGGCTCCATGCATGTTCTAACACTCCCTACAAAATTGTTGAAGGTATTAGAGTCTTGAGCTTCAAACTCAATAGATTTAAGAATTTCCATTAGGGCTTCTCTATGCCTAGGGGATTGTTGGATGAGCTCATATATGGACAATTTGGCTGAAGCTATTTTCAAACTTGTAGTTAATCAGCTTCTTAGGGATACCACTGGCCTTAGAGGATGATGGATGGGCTGATTTGGTGGACTAGAAATATGGATTGGTGGGGATGGATTTGGAGAGGTTTGAATGGGTGGTGGATTTGAAGGCTGTGACACATTTGGTTGTTGGGCATTTTGTTGATTTTTCCTTTGACCTCTTGTGACCACATGGACTGCTCCTATAAAATTTTGGTAATGTTGGACATGATTAACTTGGTTAGGAGGTGTGTGATGATTATTACCTCCTACATTAGTTTGGGCCTCTTCACGATTGGGAAGAGGTGTTTGAAAAATTCCCAAGTTCTGATTTTGTGGAGCTAGGGGGTTATCCACCTTAATGGCCCCCAAGTCTATGAGATCTTGAATGATGTTCTTAAAAACATTGCAAGTGTTGATATCATGACCATTTTACCTATGGTATGGGAAAAATAGATGTTCCTTATAATTTTTGCTACATTTGGTAGGGTCATCAGGCTTGATTTCGGGCAAAGCCAACTTTTTTGTGTCATACAACCTTTGAAAGAGGGCAGAATACGACTTTGTTAAAGGAGTGTATTGGCGTTGGGGTTGAGCGTATTATCGATGGGAGGGGTTTTCCATAGTTGGCACTGTGTTTTGCACCATGGGTGCTTGAGTTATCGAGGGGACCACATGATAAGCAATTTGTTGTGGTTGTTGCATGGGTTGTTGAGCCATTACAGGCTGGCTCATCACCACTTGATTTACTTGATTAGATGGACTAGCCGAAGAGGCTTGTGATGACTTATTTTGGCCTGATTGATTGCTTCTAAATTGGCCCTTATTCTACCATTCTTTATTTTTAGGCTTAATTACACCCTCTTGGATTTTTATCTCCTCAATGATGCTAGCCTGTGCTAAGGCTTCTTCAAATGAATGATAGGTATGAAGTTGAAGCATCCAAGAGATGGGTTTTAAGCAACTCTTGGTAAATAATTTGATGATTTCATCCATTGGGAGGGAGAATGGCAATTTTGTAATGACTACCCTCCAACGGTTTCCAAATTCATAGATAGGTTCATCATCCCATTGTCTTAAGGCATATACATCTGATAATGAAACCTTATTTTTGATGTTTAGGACAAAATGCTCAAAGAAAAGGTCAATCAGTTGTTCAAAAGTATAAATACTATGAGTTGGTAGTTGATTAAACCACTCTATGGCATCTCCTCCTAATGTTTGAGGAAATATTCAGAGCATGAGAGCATTTTCGATTTGAATCCGAAAGCATGCATGAACAAATGAGCTAACATGCTCCTTAGGATCCTCGGTTCCCCTAAATTTGTCAAAATTTGGTAATGTAAAGTCTACCGGATATGGCGATGATGGTACCGAAGGATGGATTGGTTGATGGATCAGTTGGCTTAAATTTGGTCTTTTGCTTGACATGCCATGAGTGTTTTGCATCAAATGATCTATTTATTTTTGCATGGCTTGAATCCTAAGATCTTCCCCAGGAATGTGGAAGCCTTGGATAACCTGATGATTTGGATATGGACTAGAAGAAAAATGTTGGGGAGTGATTAGCTGGTTTTTATGGAATTGATTGGTTTGAAATTTATGGGGGGAAGATTGATGGTTGAGAGAAGGAGAAGATTGATGAGGAGGAAGATTTTGGAAGAATTGGTTGGGTTGGCCAGAAGAAATTATGATTGGAGGGGTTGGATTTTGAATTGGAGGTGGATTGGGGATGGACACCACCAAATATTGGGGTATCCAAGTGGAATTTTGGTTGGCCATGGTTGGTTGGGTTGAAACTACATGAAGCGTAGAATTTACATGAACTTGTTGTCTAGAATTTTGATGTTGTAGAAGCAATCTGTTCACGAGACCCAACATGTCATGAAGTTCTTGTTCGAACATAGAAGAAATTGACAAGGTTGTAGATAGATTAGAAGATGAAGGTATGGATGTGGATGGATTGGAGGAAATGGGCATGGAGCAAGTTGCACTTGATGTGGTAACTTGGGAGGTTGGTACCTATGAGGTAGCATTAACATACTCCTCATACAAAGGATTGGAACATATTTGGGTATAGCTAGATGGAGGATGAGTGTTAAAAACACTTGGGTTTTGTTGGGATGGACTAGGAGAAGAGGGCATACCATATTCATAGGAAGAATTAGGATATCCTCGGGTGGGGTTGGATGGACAAGATGTAGCCAATTATGGTTGTGCAACATAGTCTTGGCTAATGGGTTCAAGGACATAGTTAGAAGACCTATAGAGGGCCTCTACCTTGTCCATGTCAATTTGGGTGGATGGTTGCTCAATATTTTGGGGAAGGGATCCCTCTTGTGGGAGATATGGGTAAATGGGTCTAGATGGACTAGGTTGGATAGAATTGGAAGGGTTGGCTACTGAAGTAGCAAGTATGTTTGTTGTATTTTCCATTAAATTATTTTGAATTAATACCTTTTTTTGATTTTGAGTTAGAACCATAAAGTAATTAAATCAAAATGCAATTTTAGGACTGTCAAATTAAATCTCCAAAACTAAAAATAGAGATAAAGAATTTAAAAACAAAGAAAACAATCAATCCTAAGTTTCACCTTGTGTGGCTTACCTTGTTCATTGATTATCTCCTTTATTATTGTGTATTCCTTTTAGAGTGATAGTTTTGTGTGTTTGATGTATCCTAATATTGCTTAATGAAAAATAAAGGTGAAAAACTATGGCTGGATGGGGCAACGAGATTCTTGTTGGTGATGAAATCCAACAAGTTTGCTCGGGGGTGTTCCTAAGGTGTCTAAGGGCAGATATTTGGTGGATGGAGATGAATGCCACCATCACCAAACCTCAAGCAACAACCGGTGATGAAATCCAGTTACTACTATTTAGAATGAATCATGCTTGTGTGTGATTAATTTTAAATTTTTTGTTCTTTATGGTGTACAAACAATGTCAAAGACAAATATATTTTGCAAATCTAAATCAGAATCCAACACCTAAGATGTGAATTTCTTTGATAGAGTGTGGAGTACACCACTTAAAACCCCCTACCAAAATTGCAACCGGAGGGTTCGTCCACCTCTCTACCAAAGGAGTCACCCAAGGGCAAGAATACTATTCACACTTAAGCATTGTTCCTACTTAGATAAGAAAAATGAGTAGTCCTCAACCCTAAGATGCAGATTCTAGTGAATGACTTTTACTTTCAGATGCAAACAAGAAATGCAAGAATTCACTCAAATTGCAACTTGTAATAACAAAAAATATAAAATATGTGATGGATGAATGCAAGTGACCTAGGTGCAATCTATGATGAGTTTATTTCCATATTACTTAATGTGTTCATTTTAAGCTTATGAAAAAAAAATAAACAACACATAATATATAAAAATAGATATTTAGGATTTTAAGGTGAGAGACTTACAAAGCAACCTACACTTTTATTCCCAATCACTGTAAATACTATATCTGCAAAACTCCAGCTTCTGAAGCACCTGTAAAATAATAGAAAAAATAAAAATGATAATAAGGTAAATCATAAATGGAAACCCCTAGGGGATCCCACCATGATCGCCATTTGTGAAGATAAAACATGACACCAAACAAATGTTGAATAAACAAAATTCAAATGACCATATATTGCACAACACATGAGATTTATATTAAACAAGGGGGGAGCTTAAAAAATCCATTGTTACAATAGTGGATGTAGGAATCCCTTTTGATACAATTATTACAAATATTGCTAGGGTTCTTTGAAACCCTAGCTACAACAAATGGTGGTGTCTTCAATTGTGTTCTACTCCCAACATGTGTGAGTGGGCTTTTGCATATTCAATTTCGGGCCACTCCATCTTGATTAGCTATCCAATGCTTCTAATATATTATCCAATATGCACACAAAAAACACTAGATTTAGTAATAATAATGAGGGCTCCACTATGTGAGCCCTCAAAAATCATAGCTAAAACCCTAGCTATAGCAATATAAAATGCAAACATAATTAAACAATATGAAATGTAACAAAATAATATTGATTTACCTTACTCTTACTTGCTTGTTGTCTGTTGATGGATGGATCTGTTGTAGCCTGGTGATGCATCCATGCCCTAGCTCAAGTTAAAATATAAGGTCATTTTGAGATATCTATTGCTCCAATCAGTCTAAAATTTGGATAAGGTTTCATACTCATTATTTCATCATACCAAAACCATGTATAAACGGATAAATATTTTAAACCTCCAACCTTAATACTCCTAAAAGATAGAATTCAGTGGCTTCTTAGTCACTTCTCCTCCTTTGCTTATTGTGTGCTCCTTTCTCTCCTAGATCGCCTACTCTACATCTCCTCTATTTTATTTTTTCTTTACTTCTTCTCCACCTTACATGTTCCTTCGTCCTAGATGACCCGTTTATCATCCTCTTTTATCGAGTCGATCCAACCTTGAGCCTCCTTCTCTTCAATGCTTTTGTCCCTAATCTTATATTTCCTTTGGGGTAAGTAGTTCTTTAATCCCTTAATTCCATATTTAGAAATTAATAACACCCTAGGTTATTTACGTAGATTGCACTATATAGAGGGAAAAGGATATTTATATTATTTAAATGAAAAATAGCACATTTTCTAATAAAATATCTCTTACATGATATTTTATTACCATTTAAAATATATTTCTTTTAATTAAAAGCAAATTCCATAATTGCTTTATAAAAAAAAATATTTCTATTTATTCTTAAATGGATTTTTCATTCATTTTATTTAATTAAAGTTTATTAATGAATTTGCATTATCATTAAAATAAACTTCTTTAATTATTTTAAATGAATTTTCATTTATCATTAAAATAAAGTTTATTAATGAGTATAAATGAATTCATATCATCATGTAATAAAAAACTCATTAATTAATTTAAATGAATCTTCATTTTATTTAAATTTAATTCACTTTTCGTCATAAAAATGATGCTCAATTAACACTTCAAAATAAAAATTTACTTTATGCATCCACATACATTTTGCAGCTATTCTCCTATTGAATTCCAACATTATGTTACCTAAGCCATGATGCAGTAAAGAGAAATTAAGTTTAAAAAATAACAAAGAGGGAGTCTTTCCATCAACCCAATCACCTTTCTCAGCTAAAGGATTTACGATAGCTACTAGGCTATCAACTAAGGCTCAAGGTGATCGGTCATTTATGATTATCCCTTTTGATGATGCATGCCTACATGAAGGTATATATCCATTTTACCTTCGAGTACCTTAATCATAATTTCCCCTAATATTAATTAACCTCATTTCTAGTATATTCTTTTTCCTTCTCCACCTATGAGTGTACATGATCCTACATACTAGGCAATATGTTAGCGATAACATGTCCTTCTAAATCAACTAAACATCATATAGTTGATTCAATTGTTCAAACTAGGTATTACCACACCATAGGTTAATACATTTTTTATTTGTGCCAAATAGTCCACTAGGGAGGGTGATGACACTTATATATAATGTTTGAAACCTTATAACCATATTTATCTTGAAGTAATGTCATCCACTATTTCAAAATTGGATATGGATTGAGTCATTTAATTTAACATACTTAGAATAATTATTTCCAATTGTCTTTATCTTTCCAATCATCTCAAAATTATTTTTTCCCTTAAAGATAAGTTTGTGTTTATAAGAACTCTTAAATTGAAGCCTTCCCTAGTTATACCATCACAAACATTGATCCATTTCACCAAAGTAAATTTCCTACTATCATGTAATCATGACGACAAAAATGATTTCATAATATATATTAGATATTTTTTGTTGATTTTGGCATAATATACAAGTATATATAACATGTTGGAATGACCTATAAAACTTATTTAATTAGCTACGCTCTTCCTACTAATGATAACCTTCTACCTTTCTATAATATTAGTTTATATTGGAATTTACTTATAAGTAGATTCCTTAATTTTATCCTCATTCTTCCCTTAGATAAATACATCCCTAGATATGTTCTTGGTAAATTTTCCTCCTCCATTTGAATTAACTTGTATATCCCTACTTTAATTCTAGTTGGAGTGTTTAGAAATTAAATTTTATATGTTTTCCTATTAAATTTCTACCTTCACATTCTTTAGTTTTCCTTTAATAATTTAATCAAAGCTATAGCCTTGTTCTTCCTTGCCCTCCCAAAATGGGTTGTATCATCTACAAACGGTTGAAGGGTGATGTTGTCAATGTTATTACAAGTGTTAAGTATAGTTATTATCCCATATTTGTATACTTTCTTCAAAATTCTTCCCAATACCTATGCCATAATAATGAAAAAATATAGTTATAGAGGATCTCCTTATCTAAGACCCCTCTTGGATTTAAATGATTCTATCACCATCCCATTGAACAACATAAAATGTGATACTATAGAGAAAATATTAGTCCATATAATATATTTAACCTAATTTAAAATTTTCTAATATTGCAAAATAAAATCCCATTTAACCCTTTCATAGGCTTGATTATATCAAGTTTTAAGATCATTGCTCTTTCTTTTCTTGAATCTACTTAATGCATTACTTCATTAGATCCTACGATCCTTTCTAGAATATAAAACTCAATTTTATCAAACTCTACTTCTAATGGTTTCCATATTATATTCTTTGTCTTCCTTTTGTTTCTCCTATACCAAATATAATATTTCCATTTGATGACTTGACTCTATTTATCAAGACCCTCAACTTTAAAATTAGGGATTTGGTGAGATGACACTTTTTTTTACTCCTACATGTCTAAATAAATCTTCCTTTTCATTACCTTCAAATAATTTTTTTTTTCATTAAATATTCTTCTATTCCTTTCTAGCCATACATTCCAAAGTGTTGTATATTTCAATGTATCCCATATTTTCTTTAATGCCTCACTTTTAAAATTTATTTACCATTGCTTTAACCATTTTTCAGTTCTACCATTTATCACCGCGCATTTACCAAAATATTAAGAATCCATTTCCGTAGTTCCTAAACTATTTAATAATATCCTAAGATATTGTATATCCTATCCTTTTAACATAAAAACATATTATGTGGGGCCCTGAAAACCTCTTCTCATTAGGCTATCCTAGGATACAAATTTCCTATGATGTAATTATCATACAAATATTTTGACTTTTTGAATTCTTGGACTATCCCAAATATCTCTCCATATTATTGTGGTATTCATATTTTATTGATGATCTACATTATATCCACTTATTTTTATTTGTTATCATAATTTATTCAACTCCTAGATTATCTTATCCTCAATTGCCCTTGAAATAATAATTATTTGTATCTTTTTGCTCAACTTCCTCCTAGCAACAATTCCTAGTATACTTGTATAAAAATTCTTTTTCCATTTGTGTCTTCCTTCCTAATTCTTTAACATAATATATGAAATCCTATCACCATTGTTATCTTGAAATGATATCATCCATGGTTTCAAAATTGAATCTAGATTAAGTAGTTTTTAATGATAACAAGTATCCATCCAAATAGATGTTTCTCCTCAAGTTCCCACCACCCATATTAGACCTTCGATCACTAGATAAATTGATTTTTAAAATTTTTTTTTATAGTATAGAACCACCAAGTAGTGATAATGTAATAAATATTAAGCTTGGGTCATTGAAATCAATGTATTTACTTTGAATATTATTACCCATTGTCTTTTACTCTCTTTGTAGAATCTCCAAATTATTTTTCTCTTAGAGCTAAGTTTGAATCTATAAGAACTCCTAAACAAACACCTCCTCTAGTTTTATCATCGCACAATTTGATCCATTTCACTAAAGGACATTTCCTATTATCATGTAATCATGACCAAAAAAATGATTGCATAGTATAGATTAAATATATTTCTATTTAATTTGGCATAATATACAAGCATATATAATATGTTAGAATGACCTATAAGAATTATTTAATTAGCTACACTCTTAATACTAATGATAACCATCTACCTTTCTATACTCTTAGTTTATTTTAAAATTTACTTATAACTAGATTCTTCATTCTATCCTCATTCTCCCCTTAGATAAGGGCATCTCTAGATATGTTGATGGTAAATTTTCCACATCCATACTTGTATTTCCCTACTTTAATTGTAGCTAGAGTGTTTAGAAAATAAATCTAAGATTTTTTCCTATTAATTTTTTGTATTTATGTTATTTAATTTTTACTTAATAATTTATTCAAAGCTCTAGCCTCAATTTTCTCAAGCCTCCTAAAAAATGTTGAATCATATACAAATTACTGATATGCCTTATTCAAGTTCCTTCCCAATATTTATGCCATAATAATGAAACATATGGTGATAGAGGATCTCCTTATCTAAGACCCCTATTTTATTTATATGATTATGTTACCACCCCATTGATCGACACTAAATATGATACTATATAGACACAAACTTTAATCCATGTAATATATTTACTCCTAAATTCAAACTCTTCTTATACAACAAAATTAATATCCCATTTAACCTTATCATAGGCTTAATTTATATCAAGTTTTAAGATCATTTGTCTCTCTTTTATAGAAACTACTTAATGCATTACTTCATGAGCTCCTATGATCCCATCAAAATTCTAAAACTCAATTTAACCAAACTTAACTTTTGATGGATTTCACTTTATAATTTTTGCCCTCCTTTTATTTCTCCTATACCAAAAATTATAATTTCATTTTATGACATGAATCCATTTATCAAGGATCTTTGCTTTAAGATTAGGGATTAGGTGAGTTGATAGGGTTCATTTAGAATCCTTTATGATAAACAACCATTCTTTTATTTGAATATTATTTTTTCCTTTCTAGCTATACATTCCAAAGTATTGTATATTTTGATGTATCCCAAATTGTCTATAATGCCCCACATTCAAAATTTATTTTGGTGTAGACGAGACATTCTAGAATCAAGAAGGAATAGGAACATGAACGGAAACAAGAACATGGATATGAACATGAATATGAACATGAATAGGAACAGGGATAGGAATGTAGAAATGGACAAGAACATGGACATGGAAAATCGTCAAAGGATACAGAAGGTTCAGATAAGAAGGAAAGAGAATAAAGGTAAAGAACACTGAATTTTGGGAGTAGAAATACTCCCACCCCAGAATTAACCACCTCAAGAGGAGGTGGGGAAGGGGCTAAGCTAAGAGCCTCATTCTTAGCCCTGAGTCCCAAGGGTGAACCTTTGCCATTGATTTCAAATGGGGACATATTTGAGTAAGGAGGAAATATTTCAGTTAGGGGGATTGGATCTTCAGGGGGAGCTAAAAAAGTTTCAGTATTGGCATTTTTAAATAGTGGTTGCCATCAATGACAAAGGGGGATATTGTTGGCAATTTGAGCAAGTTTGTAAGCAAATTTGAGTTGTCATTGATGTCAAAAGGAATGCAATTGATTGGTCCCAAAAGAGTTTCATTATGTCTTATGAAGCATGACCAAAATGGTTTTTCATTAAAACCCCGACGGAGCAAAATAAAAGGTTTTTCATTCAAACCATTGAAGGAGAAAATAAAAGATTTTCCATTAAAACCATTGAAGGAGAAAATAAAAGGTTTTTCATAAAAACAATTGTAAAATAAAGTATACTAATTTTATTATACTAAGGAAGCTTAAAGTCAATCATAAATTAATTTATTAGTTAATTTAATTAACTTGAAAAGTTATTTAAATTAATTATTAGTTAGTTAATTTATTAATTATAAATTAATTTAAGGTTAAAACCCTAGAGTGGGTTTTAGATTTGAAATTTCAAAATCCAATTTTGAAAAGCTTTGACATGAGGAGGAATGTCAAATCAAGTATATAAGGGGGAGCACCCACCTCATTAATATTTGTGATGCCTAAGAAGATCGTGTGAGCATAGTAATCAGTGTTGTGACCAAGGGAGAGAGAAAACATGATTTTTGCGTGAGAAGAGGAGTGTTGAAGGCATAAGAGGAAGGTATTTATCCTTCCTTCACACTTCACGTGGGCCTTCGTAGCCCACATGGTGAGTTCCCAAGCGCCTAGAGCTTAGGCTAGAGCAGACGACGGATCGAGTTGCACCGAATCCCCTTTTTGTGGGGAGTACAAGGTATGAAGAATATTTGATCTCCAAAATTTTTGGAAGTTTAGTTGGGCATTTTAAAAATTAATTTGCATGTTTATTATTTGGTTCTAAGGTTGCAAGGGAGTTATAAGTTTTGGAAAAATTAAATTTTTAATATTGTTTGCTCAAATATTTTGTGTGGAGTGAAAAGAGTTTGGTTGATATTCTATAGTGTTGAATATTATTAAGATTGGTTAATATCCTGTGGTGGTGGATATTATTTTAAGAGTGGTTGATATATTAGGGTGTTGGTCACTATTCTAGGATTGGAGTTGATAAGGTACATCCAAGTATTTAGTTATGTATGATTTGTTGAGTGTAATTGAAAAAAGGAAGAAATAAGGCATTGATTATATTTTGGTCCAAGGAATATCTTTAAGGAAATATTGGAATAATGTTTTGTCTTCTAACCTTATTTAGTTTGGCAAAGAAGTGTTTATGGTTGTGGCAGATTTGTGAGGTCTATTCCTAATAATAATAAAAAAGGTATGAGCACATTCTTTCATAGTTAAGTTGATTGGTTGGTTTTTTGAAAAATAAGTTTGGAGTGAAAAGGACTTGATTAGGGTTTCCTTATTAAGTATGTTTGAGTTAATGCTTCAAGGTTTTCTGGAATAAAGAGTTGTTATTGAAACCTTATTTGATTAGCATTGTTGTTGAAGCCATTGACGGTGTAAAGAACTTGAACTAGGGTTTGAGTATCATTGATATAATCATTTTTGTTGAAGTAAGTTGTTGAGCAAAGAAATTGAACTAGGGTTTGAAAAGATCATGAGTATCATTGTTATGTGAGATTTATTACTGAGCATTGTTGATAACATTTTGAGTTGGTATTTACATTCTTGGACTAGGGTTTGTGAGAAAGGAGTGTTTCATTGAGTGATTGGTTGAGTAGAGTTGGTTGAGCCTAGTTAAGTGGATGTGTGAAGTGATTATTCAAGTTCCATAAAACAAACCATTCTATATTCTGAATTGATTTAAGAAAGTGATTGAGCATTGAGTTGAATTTGAATCATATTGAGTCTCTAACAATTCTCCTTATGTTTATAAAAGAATTACTAAAAGTGATTGAGCATTATGATGAGTATAGAGCATATTGCATCTCTAACAATTCTATTTATGTTTCTATGATATTTGGACAAGTTCTGTGTGGACTTGTTGAGCATATTTGGAAAAGTTCTGTGTGGACTTGTTGAGCAGAATTGGACAAGTTCTATGTGGACTTGTTGAGAATATTTAGACAAGTTCTCTGTGAACTTGTTGAGCAGATTTAGACAGGTTTTGTGTGGAATTTTTGAGAATATTTGGATAATTTTTGTGTAGCCTTGTTGAGCAGATTTAGACAAGTTCTATGTGGACTTGTTGAGCAGATTAGGACAAGTTATGTGTGGACTTGTTGAATAGATTTGAACAAGTTCTGTGTGGACTTGTTGAGCATATTTGGACAAGTTCTGTGTGGACTTGTTGAGTTGATTAGGACAAGTTCTGTGTGGACTTGTTGAGCAAATTTTAGAAAGTTCTAAGTGGAATTGTTGAGTAGATTTGACCAAGTTCTTAGTGGACTTGTTGAGTAGATTTGATTAATTTTTGAGTGGACTTGTTGATCATATTTGAGCAAGTTCTAAGTGGGCTTGCTGGGTAGATTTGAGTAAGTTCTAAGTGTACTTGTTGAGAAGATTTGACAAAGTTCTAAGTGGACTTGTTGACCAAATTTGGGCAAGTTATGAGTGGACTTATTGAGCATATTTGAGAAAGTTCTGAGTGGAATTTTTGAGCATATTTGAGCAAGTTTTGAGTGGACTTGTTGAGAAAATTTGAGCAAGTTTTGAGTGGACTTGTTGAGCATATTTGAGCAAGTTGTGAGTGGACTTGTTGACAAAATTTGAGCAAGTTATAGATAGGAATTGTAGAGAATATTTGAGCAAGTTCTAGAGAGAAATTATGGATAGATTAGTATGAGCATTTACAGAAGATTATAAGGAATATTTGAGACAAGTATTTGAGAATACTTGAGAGCAGATTTGATTTATATATTCATACCTTGAGTTAAGGTTTGCGATAGATCCAGCAGATTTGAGACAATACTTGAGTTAAGGCTTGAGGACAGAGATTGAGGGTAGATTTGTGCTAGATCAAAGTACTATTTTTATTGTAGATTGGAGAACATAGTTTTGTGTAGATTTGAGGACATGTTTGTGCCAGACTAGAGACATCTATTGAGTAGAGTTGTACTAGACCAAAGGACTGTGTTTAGTGTAGATTTGAGATAGAAATTTAGAGGTGACAGAGCAGATAGAATAGTAGTCTCCAATAGATAAAGATCGATTATCTTTGATAGTGATGATAGGTATTTTGAGTGGGGACAAGAGTCTCCAATGGAGAGAGATCCATAAGCCAATGTAGTGGAGGTAGTAGTCTTCTAGAGGATCACCAACTAGAGCAAAGGAGGAGTTATCCTATGGATAGATATCCATAAAATTGATTTAGGGGATTGGTATATCCTGTGGACAGAGGTCCATAAATATTGTAAAGGGGAATGATTCCCAAGAGATTGATTGAGAAAGTTTTAATGAAATATTTTCTTCGTGGAGTAGCCCACATTGGGTGAACAACGTAAAATTGGTGTCTCATGTGTGTGTGATATTTTGTGCACTGATTTGGTTTTTGCTATTATATTGCCATTGATATAATAGATAATATTTATTATGATAAGAAAAGTAAAAAGTGATATTATACTATTCACCCCCCTCTCAGTATAAGCTTGTGTTCTTCAGCATCTCCTCTATTTTTATTGTTACACCCATTGATCCATTTCACCAAAGGAATTTTTTTATTTTAATGTAATTGTGACCATAAAAATGATCACATAATATATATTAAACATATTTCTATTTATTTTGGCATTATATACAACAATATACAATATATTGAAATGAATTATAAGAATTATGTAATTAGCTACACTCTTCCTACTAATTATAACCATCTACCTTTCCATATTGTTAGTTTATTTTAAACTTTACTTATAACTAGATTCTAAAATTATATCCTCATTATTCCTTAGATAAGGGTATCCCTAAATATATTCCTAGTAAATTTTCCTCCTCCATTTGAAGTGACACATATATCCTTACTTTAATTCTAGTTGGAGTATTTAGAAAGTATTTTTTAGATTTTATCCTATTATATTCTTACATTCACGGTTTTTAACTTTCATTTAGTAAATTATTCAAAGATCTAGCCTCGTTATTCTCGACCCTCCAAAAAAGGGTTGTATCATACATATACTATGGATGGCTGATGTGTTGAGCAAGGTGCAGCAACAATATTACCATTGTTGTCAATACACTCAAATGGACAAGTTGATGTAGTGGACAAATTTTCGAAGGTTTTTTGAAGTATATACAGTGGTGTTCAATTATTATGAGGATGTTTTTGATTTTCAGGTGAATTTGTTATAGGTTTTTCGTGCAAATTTGCAAAAGTTACAAAAATTGTCAAGAAGTTGTCAAAGTAGCAAAATTGTCAAAGTTGCAAAAATCGTCAAAGTTGCAACGTAAATGGAATGTGTTGGACAACCCAAGATACTATTTGGAGGTTTTTTTATCATTAAAAAGTGTGTCTACAGTTTTGAAACAGTCGATTGCTTCACCGGTGCACTGTTGGTCAGTTTCATGTTTTATGTGACAGGTGTAAAATCTGCGTCAAAGGTCACTTTACGGGAGGAATATTAAGAAATCCGTGATGAATTGGACCTCAATTTTTTTACTGGAGGTAGTTGGATATACTGAGAGATTAAGTTTTAAAAATTTAATCCCAAACAGAGTTCGGAAGAAGAAATGGTGAGCATTGCAAAATGGCTCTGGAGCACTTTTCTAGTTTATGGTATAGGTGTAAAATCAACATCAGAGGCCACTTTGTTAGAGATACTGTGAATAATCCATGAAGAGTTAAAATCTAAAATTTAAACTGAAGGTATTCAATTTATCTAAGAATATATGTTTCAATTTTTAGCCCTTTTGAAAATTTGATGAGGAATTTATGACTTTTACAAAAAGCCCTATCAGCTCTTTTTGGCAATTTTGGCAGTTTCTAAGAATATAACGGTTGAGTGGTACTTTTATGTAATTGAAAAAAAGAGTTGTATTTTTAATGTGAAGCATATATATATTTTAAAAGAAAATTGAGAAGAGGGTTATTTTTGAGAAAGGATTGTCGATGCATGTTGTGAAGAATTTTTTCTTTGGCATTTTTATTGAAACAATGTGCAAGGTGTGAGATAATCAATGTGCAGAGTTGAGAAGATTGAAAAAGTTAGACAAAATATTTTAGAGGATAATATTTGTGAGCTAGGCCACTCAATATATTTTGATGATATTTAAAACTTTTATCAGAGATTTTTAAATTTGTTGGGTCAGTGTTTGGAAACAGGGATCGGTGCTCCTTACAGTTGGTGTTGCTAAAGTGTGGGTTGGTTGGTGTCATTCCCTGTAGTTGGTGCTACAAAAATATTGTAAATAACAAATATTTTTATGCTAGATTTGTATGGGAGTGCAAACTGTCCATTAGAATAGTGGTTTTCCCACATCAGGTTTCCACTATAAATCTGGTGTTATGTGATTCATGTTCATGTGATTGTTTATTTTGATTTGATTTCATAGTTGGATTAAATTTTTAATACACACTAACTCACCCCCTATCAGTATCATTCTTAGTTCAACAATTGGTATCAGAGCCAGGTTCCTGAATAGGCTTAATTGGCTAGGGTGATCTTGGAAGTGAAACAATGGCAGCTGGTGAAGGCTTCTCATAAAACAAAACACCATTGTTTGAAAGAACTAATTACGCATTTTAGAGATTCAAGATGCAGACATATATTTGTGCTTTGGGATATGACATTTGGAATTCAATAAACAGTGGATAAATAATACCCACCACTTCTCCAACCAATGTTGCTGGTAAGAAACTGTTTGAGAATGACTAAAAAGCAAATAATGCTATCATGTTTGGATTAGTGGACAATGAACTAGTAAATATTATGGGTTGTAAAATGGCAAAGTAAATATAGTACAAACTGAAGAGAATTCATGAAAGATATTTTAAGATGAAGGATGCCAAGTTACAAACACATCGAGCTCAGTTCGAAGGATTAAAGATGAATGAGGATGAGAATATAGAGGTATATATGTTGAGAGTTAATGAAGTCATTAATGCGATTAGAGGACTCAACAAGGAAATAAAAAATTCTATCATCGTGAAAAAATGTATTAAGGTCCCTTCCCCAAAGATTTGGTTCTAAAGTTTTAGCTATAGAAAAAGCTAAAGATATGAATTCTTTTAGTATGGATTATATGCATGGTCCTTTGACTGCATATGATATGAGAATAGAAAAATCTAAACCCATAGATAGAGAAGCTACTTTTAAAGCCCAAAAAAATATGAAATCAAAACAAGAATCCGAGGAAGAAGAGACATCAGATGAAATCGAAAACTAAAAAGAGAAAAAGAAAAATACAGAGGAAAGTTATCGTTTAAATGTTTCAACTATGGAGGCATTGGGTATTTTGCAGCTAAATGTCCACTTAATGAGAAGAATAGAAGTGATGAAGGATCACATGGAGAAAGAAGTGACTAGAAGAAAAAATCAAATTTTAGAAAAGGCAACTTCAAGAAGAAAAGTTTCATCTCCAAGAAGGTCAGTTCATCAAAAGACAACTCCAGTGAGGATTCTAAAAAAGAAATAGGTGAAGCTCTTTTCATGGCAATTGAATAAGAAAAACCAGAAAAAGAACAAGAATATGATGAAGAATAAATTGATGCTGAAGTGAATTTGGAAGAGGAACTAATTGCAGCTCTAGATGAATTGACGACAGAAAGAAAAATGAATAAGAAAATTTCAAGAAAGCTTGAGGAAGAAAATGAAATCATAACAAGTTTGAAAGTGCATATATAAGAATCCAAGAAGATCTCTGAATATATCGAAGTGTAAATAACCATGAAAATAGATTATTGTAGCAAGTTAGAAGAAGATATTATTTGTTTAAGGATGCTTCTAGAAGAGATGAATAAAAAAATTAGCTTTTATCACAAACATGAAGAGAGTTCTATGAATATGGATAATATCATAAAGAACCAAAATATTATAGGCATAAAATTTGGTTTGGGTTTTGACAAAGGAGAATCATCAAACATATCAAAGGCCACAAATAAATAATCCACAAAGAATGAAGAAAAGAAATAGGTTAATCAAGCAAAAATGAATCATGCAAAGGAAAGCAATAATGCAAGGCACGAAAGGAGAATTGACAATGATGGTTTCATCAATGTCACATATCAAAGAAGAATATTTATGGCTGCTACAACATGTCAAAGACCACCACCTAGGTTCAATCATCCCTTTTTTTGGTTACTATTTTAAATGCAATAGTTATGGACATAAGATTTCAGATTCCAAGTATAATGTAGGACCAAGGAATTTTGTGAGTATAAATGCTTTTTCACCTTTTATGGATTATGCAATAGAATTTTATAACTGCCATAACTTTGGGCATATTACAAGAAATTGTAGAAGTACATTTGCATCAAATCAATTTCAGGAAAGAAAATTTCAGCCAAATAGAATAAGATAAAATATAAAATTTCCTGAAAAACATGAACAAGCTATTGAAAAAGAAAAGCTAAAACAAGATCCCAAAACTGTAATCAAACCATAGTGGAAAGAAAAAGAGCAACCTAAGGAAGAAAAGGAATCCTTGATCATACAGATGGTATTTAAAGTATAGAATAAATCCGCACCATGGATACTTGATAGTGGATGCTCCAGTCATATGACTAGTGACAAATAGAAATTTGAGAAGTTGCAGCAATATGAAGGTGGTTCAGTGAAATTCAAAAACAATGATGGAGCTAAGATAGTTGGCAGAGGTTCAGTTAATATCAGTGATGGAAAAATTACGTCAAAAGAAGTCTTATTTATGGTTGGTCTGAAGCATAACTTTTTGAGCATAATTCAGGTTTGTGATAGAGGTCATGATGTGATATTTGAGAAGCAGGTCTATGAAATCAAAAAGGCAAACAATGGGAATTTGATAGCAACTAGATCAAGGACATATGACAACCTGTACACTCACTCGGAGACTTCAAAATGAGCTTGCTTTATTGGATAGGAAGAAGAGAATTGGTTGTGGCACAAGAGGCTCGGTCATATTACTTTTGACAACCTATTAAAAATCAATTCAAAGAAAGTAGTGAGAGATATTCCCACCATTAGAAAACCATAAAATAGCATTTGTGCTTCATGTCAAAAAGGGAAGCAAACTAGAGTCTCATTTAAAACAAAATAGTACTACACGAGCAAACCTTTGGAACTAGTACATACTTATTTATGTGGACCCATGAGAACACAAAGCATAAACAGTGACAAATATTTCATGTTGTGTATAGATGACTATTCCAATATGACATGGGTATTATTTTTGAAGCATAAATTATAAGCTTTTGAGATTTTCAAGGTTTTCAAAAACCAAATTGAGAATCAAACAGGAAAAAGGATTAAGTGTTTAAGGTCAGACAAAGGAGGAGAGTTCATTTCAAAGGATTTCACAGAGTATAACGAAAAATATGGCATCAGGAGACAATTTTCACTTTCTAGTAGCCAGGACACCTCAACAGAATGTTGTGGTAGAAAGAAAGAACATGATAGTGCAAGAAATGTCATGGACTATGTTGACTGAGAGCAAAGGAGTAGATAAATTTTGGAAAGAGGCAGTCCATACTGCAGTATATATCCAAAATAGGTGCATGTTGAGGATGCATGAAATAAAAACTCTTTATGAGTTGTGGTTCAATAAAAAGGCAACAACAAGATATTTTAAAGTTTTTGGAATCAAGTGTTACATCAAAAGAACTAAATAAAACCTTGGTAAGTTTGAATATAGAGCAGATGAAGGTATTTTCTTGGCTATTCGTCAAAAAGCAAAGCTTACAAATGTTACAACAAGAGGCTAGGAAAAATTGTGGAAAGTGTCGATGTTAAAGTTGATGAAGGAAGGGAACGATTAATTAGATATGAAGAGAAATATCCAATTTATGAAGATGTAATTGAAGTATATGAGGAAGAGGAAACAAAAAATAAACCAAGAATTAACTCAGAGGATTCGAAAAGTGATTCAAAATTGGAAGAAAATA
The DNA here is from genome assembly GCA_028583015.1 of Wollemia nobilis. NCBI lineage: Eukaryota > Viridiplantae > Streptophyta > Pinopsida > Araucariales > Araucariaceae > Wollemia > Wollemia nobilis. Next base: position 2,657,337 of record JAQPPZ010017000.1, on the reverse strand, counting down.
ATAAATTCAAAATAGGTAGCTGGTAGAAAGATCATCCTAGAGAACAAATAATTGGAGACCCCATAGTTGGTGTTTAGACAAGAAGAATATTGGTAAGTAAATACTTTTTACTATCCATCATTGAGCCCAAAATTTTTACCTAAGCAAGCAAATATGAAAGTTGGGTAAAGGCAATAAATGAAGAATTAGATCAGATCGAGAAAAATAAGACTTGGGAGTTAGTACCAAGACCCGCAAATAAAAATGTAATCGGTACTAAATGGGTCTTTCAAAACAAATTGAATGAAGATGGATAGGTAGTCAAGAAAAAAGCAATATTTGTATGCAAAGGATATGTGCAAGTTGAAGGTATTGACTTCAAGGAAACCTTTGCACCTGTGGCTAGACTAGAGGCAATTAGAATGCTTCTTGCTTTAACAGTTTACAAGAATTTCAAAGTTTATCAAATGGATGTGAAATCAGAATTTTTTAATGGAAAACTTGAAGAAGAAGTTTATATTGAGAAGAAAGACGGTTCTCAGCTTGGTGATGATCCCATCTTGGTTTGCAAGTTGAATAAAGTGTTATATGGCTTAAAACAAGCACCTAGGACATGGTATGCAATGCTAGACAGTTATCTTACTCAGCAAGGGTTCAAGAAAGTTATGGTGGACAGTAATTTGTATGTCAAAATAGAAAATGGTCATCATATTGTTATTGTTGTATACGTATATGATATCATATTTTGCAGCAACAAAGATGAGTTGTGTAAATATTTAGCAAATAATATGTAGAAAGTTTGAAATGTCAATGGTTGGTGAAATTTCATATTTTATCAAATTGCAAGTTAATAAAAAGGAGAAGGGTATATTTATTTCTCAAATTAAATATGTGAAAGAGATGCTAAAAAAGTTTACAATGGAGGATTGCAAGCCAGTTAGCACTCCCATGACGACAGGTTGCAAGTTTAGAAAGGATGACAAATCTCCACCTGTTGATAAAACTATGTACAGATCCATGATGGAGAGCTTACTGTACTTGATAGCTACTAGACCAGATATTTTGTAGGAAGTATGCATGATAGCATGATTTTAGGCTAGTCCCAAGGAGACTCATGTGATAGCAGTAAAGAGGATTTTTCAATACCTCAAGGGTACTATGGAGTATGGAAATTTTAAATTTAAATTAAATGTAGTCAGTTAATACAAGAATATATTTTTCAATTTTTATCCCATTTGGAAATTTGAGGAGGAATTTATGACTGTTACAAAAAGACCTATCAGCTCTTTTTGGCAATTTTGGCAGTTTATAATAATATAACGGTTGAGTGGTACTTTTGTGAAACAGAAAAAGAAAAGCTGCTTTTTTTAATGTGAAGCATATATATGTTTTAAAATAAAATGGAGAAGAGGGTTTTTTTTGGAGAAAAGACTACCGGTGCATGTTGTGAAGAATGTTTTCTTTGGCATTCTGATTGTAAAAAAATTGCAAGGTGTGAGATAATCAATGTGCAGAGTTGAGAAGATTGAAAAGGATAGACAAAATATTTTAGAGGAGAATATTTGTGAGCTAAACCACTCAAGGTATTTTGATGAGATTTAAAAATTTTATCAGATCTTTTTAAAATTTGTTGAGTTGGTGCTTGGCAATAGGGGTTGGTGCTCCTTGTAGTTGGTGCTGATAAAGTCTGGGTTGGTTGGTGCCATTCCCTACAGTTGGTGTTACAAAAATATTGTAAAGATAAAAAAATTTTGAGCCTGGATTTGGATGGGAGTCCAAATGGTCCATTGGCACAGTGGTTTTCCCACATCAGGTTTCCACTATAAATCTAGTGTTATGTGATGCATGTTTATGTGATTGCTTATTTTGATTTGATTTCGTAGTTGGATTAAATTTTTAATACACACTGATTCACCCCCTCTTAGTGTCACACTTAGTTCAACATTATGTTGTCAATGTTATTACAAGCCTTAAGTCTACTTATTAGTCCATATTTTTATGATGTCTTCAAGTTCCTTCCCAATAGCTTTACCATAATAATGAACAAATATGACGATAAACGATTTTCTTATCTAAGACCTCTCCTGGATTTAAATTATTCGATTACATCCCATTTATGAAAACTTAATATGATACTAAAGAGACACAAGAGTTAATTCATCTACTATGTTTATCTAGTACTCAATCCAAACACCTTCTATTGATTTAATTATAGTAATTTAGATGCTGGTCTATATAATATTAGCATACTATGAAAACTTTTATGTTTTTATCTTTTTTTAACCATATTTGTCCCAATTTTAATCTCCAAAATTTATCTTCCTTACTCAAAATATTATGATATACACTAATAAAATTCCTTGTATTTAATATTAGATTATTGTACCAACCTTTTTGAATTTTCGAATGTTTCTCTTCCAGTTCTTTCTTCTCAAAAATAATTTTGAAAGTGTTCTTGCTCCATTATTTTAATCTAGATGTCATTGATTTAATTTATTTTTGAAGTGTATACAACCCACCATTTTATAAATATTTCCATGTCTATGCTATCATATAAATAAATCAAGAATGGTATTTTCACATCTATTGATATTTAAAATATGATTTTTTAAAATTTAATTATCCCATTTTTAACTGTTATTGACCAATGATCTAAATCAATCATCGTCAACGTATTAATTTTAGTACAATTGACTTAATCTATCTAGTGATATAAGAGTATGCATCTATACAATTTATTTACTATTAGGTTCTATCCTACCTTATTGTTGGTCCATGTATAGTTTTCCTCTTCAAACTCAACCTCCCATACATTATTGTTTTGAATAAAAACTAATAAATCTATCATACTTTGGGTTAATTTTCTAATTCCTCCAAAAATTTCATCTAGCTTGTTATGGAATTAAATATCCTATTATCATTAAGTATTTTTTTTGGTCTTTAATTCTCATAAAGTATTTAATCCCACAATATACTTATGATCTACTTAATTGAGTTGTAGGTCCATAGACATTTATAAGAATGAAATGAATATTTCCAAAATAGAATGTGACTAATAAGTCTATCTAATACCTAATTTTATGAATGGTGTCATAAGAGTTATAACTAGATTCCAACATGTTACAATTCCCCTTATTGATCCTTCTAAATCAAAAATATCCCATTCACATCTTGTCCATATTACTTTCATAGTTTTGGAAACTTCTTCCATTGTCATTTTAGTTTCTTGGATATAAAGAATATCAAGCTTATTATTTAAACAAAGGTTCCTAATACACCTCTACTTTGAGGGTGTATTAGCACTCCCTTATATTCTATGATATGGTAATAATATCTCATTAGGTTGCTTCACCCTAAAAATTACCAACTTATTTTGTTCTTTGGTGAAGATAAGTTCAACCGTATTAGCTTGTGTTTCTTTCTCTATGTCTCCTCTTGCTCCCTTGGATCTAATTTAATAATTCAAAGGTTTTCCTCCTTTTTACTTACTAGTATAAAGAGTTGTTATTATTATTCTATTCCTCATTATTCATTCACAAGTTTCTATTATTCTATTCTCTTAACTTTATGAAGGAAGCTTTTGACTTATCTAGCTTATTTTTTGGTATTTCCTTAATAATGGTAGAGGTATTAACATATAACACTAACTTTTACCTACCAATTTTCTTCTCTTGAATGGTTCATGGTTCTCCAAGAGAGTATTAAAAATTTTATGAGGCTCATTCCTTAGGTTCAATAGGTATTCTCATTCATAAATTAGGATCATATTTAGTACACAATTCCTTGTAATAATTATGCTCTTATTGTACCATATCCTCTAAGATCTAATACATTTTTTTCATGGGATAAAACTTAAAAATAATTGGTATTTATTCCAATATCCCTGCTCACTAGTATCAACTATTTATTTACTTTCATTTATCTAGACCTATTTTTTGAAAGTTGAAAACCATTCTCATCATCCATTTGCAAGTTTCTCTTGTGATTTTCTACATATATTTTTGATAGAATATTCATAGGGAATGATATATCAATATTCCCCATTTCATGAAAGATATGTTTTCATAATCCATGGTTTAGATCCACAACTTGGCCCCATACTTAAGAATAATTTATTCTGGTAAAGTTTACTGATATCAATCAGTGATTAATATCCATGCATAAATAACCAAGACTCCATTTTTTTTTAATATCAAGGAATTTCCCCTAAATGTTACCTATTACCTTGAATGTATCAACAAATATTAAGCCTAATGTTTTTATACAAATAAGATAAAATAATTTTTATAGGGATTATCTAAATTTTATTTTAAAATTATCATCATAAAGAGAATATATTTTTACTCTTATACAAATTATATGTATAGTAATCCATTTTCTTTGTTATATTATTTATAATATATTGTTTACATTAATATTTTAAACATTTTTCTATGTGTATGATTGAAAAAAATAGTATATACTAAAAACAAGCCTTGTTAAAATTTTGAATTTAATAACTTGTCTATATAATATTTATATTCTATATAAATAAAGATAATTTCCATTCTTATTTTATTTTTTAGTGATTTTTAATTAGATTATTTTGTTTGTCAATGAGCAAATCAAAATGATATTTATTTCTATATTGGCAATAAAAAGACTATCCATAGGGAGTCATAATTTATCAAATTATCATGCTGGTGGAACTTCCTACATGATGGTCATTCATATATAAATAAATATTTTCAATACTACAATTTCATTATCATAACATATTATATGCTTTTGAATATCATGAATACTTGACATAAATATATTTTATCACTTTTCTAATGATGTTAGTAGCTATATATGTTCAAATATATGGTAATATGACCTTACCATCTAAGTTTGATGGATGATTATGTAAGCCTAATAGAAATATTTTGTAATCCTATGGGTAATATAATTATATTACCCCTAGAGGTATTGTAATAACCACTAGTTTTTAGGAATTATTACATCATAGATAATGTGAAAGTAAATTGAGTAAAACTATTCAATACATGGTATACAATGTCTACCGAAATTTAAGGGTAGTCAAAGGATTTATGATAGTTAGTTATGCTATATTTGGGTACTCATCGTATTTAAATACCTACCATTTCATAATGCAATATACCAAATCATCTAAGCATTAGAAGTATTAGTGGTATCAAATAAGGTCTTTATACCTCAATGAGGAAGAAAATCAATCTCTTCCTCGAGACTCAATGTAGAGAAGCCAAAGAGAGATCTTAGTTGAAGGATAAAAAGATATCAGGGTGAACAACCCTTCTAAGGACTATATTTACATTGGTATCAAGGTAAATAACCTTACCAAAATACAAAAAAATTGCTAAGAAGAGTCTCAAAATAAAAATAATTATATCAAAGACCATAGTAGAATAAGTAGTGACCTCAAAATAAGAAACCCTATAAAGGACCAACTAAATATAACTCTTTATTCTATACAAATATGCAAACACAAATTGAAGATGATCAATAATTAAGACTAATTATAGATAAGTAGAATAGAGGTACCAAGACTACAAGAAAAATAATCAAGACAACAAAAAATCCCTTAAAATATTCCTTAACAATGTTTGTAATAGGTAGGAGAAATTCATAGATCTTCTAGCTCTCTCTATTTTAAAGTGATCACTTTAAAATTACAAATGGTTTGGAATCCATATACATTACCTAAAATGGAAGTGAATAGGATGGTAACATAACCTTATTCAAAAATATCTAAGGGGTAAGTTCCATAGGCAATATATTAATTTTACTCTTGAATATTAGGCTTGATGACATAGAATCACCATTTGTAAAAATTAAGTCTAATATGGATGCAAACCAACAAAGCACATCAGTAAAAATAAATAGTTTTCTCAACCAAAAATAGTTTATTTCCAATATGATGATACTTCTTGAAAAAATTGTGTTTCAACCATTTGTAAAATATAGCACATGACCTAGAGTTATATATAAAGTAAGAACTTGGTATTAAAATGGGAGCAAAGAATCAACACATCTTGATAGAGGCATGAATAATCAATAAATACTGATAATACTTCCTCTAGAGTAATATATATTGACCAATAAAATAGAAGCAAGATGTGTTAGATGTTAAATGCTAGAACAATGTCGTTACCTAGGATCTTAGAACATCAAACCCAACTCACACAAGTTGGGCAAGCTAGCTTTCAAACTAAATATATGATACAATAAATTCACTAAGTTAAATTATAATCATCAAAGGAATAGTACACGATTTGATATAAGAAACTTACATTAGGTTTTGATAAAATGTTTTAGACCAAGCTTCAAAATTTAATTGCTCAAAATATTTTTCTTGCAACTTTTTGGAAAAATCATTAAAATTAAACCAAGAATTTCAAGTGCTCAATCAAGGTATCCAAAAATATTATTATTAAGAACAAATTTAATTTTCTAGTAAATTAAAAGATGATGCCACCTCAAATTTATCCAACACTCATGGTGAGAAAGATAATTGAAATTTATAAAATTTCTACTTCCTTCCTTTATTGATGTAGGTGAAAAGAAAAATAATTATATACTATTTTTGAAAAATTAGATTATTCCAAAGAATATTCCGTAGAAAAAGAATATTCCCTCTACTTATTAGTTTTCTCGATGAGATTATTTTTCTTACAATTTGAAGCATCAATCAAGTTATGAGTATAGGCTTATTTATACCTGTTAAAAATCATTTTTTGAGGATGATCTATTGGAAGAATGTTTTTCTAGTTTTATGAGGATTAAAATGGCTATTGGTACACCCAACTATTAAAATTAAGTGATTATGCTTTCTAGAAGACCAAAAAAAACATTAATTTTTATGAAGTATGGGAAGTTGTAGACGAGTACATTACCCATATTGATGCAAAAGATGAAGAGTACACAATTTTTTTTAAGGTAGATACAAAATCATGATTGATCATCATGTTTTACATAGCTAATGAAGTATAACCATACACTTGTAATTCTAATATAGGTAATATATATTGGAAAATTATTTTAGGTAAGAAAATAGATCAAATTCCATTTCTCGAATGTTAACTTCATAGTTTGAAAATGAAGAATGGAGGAAAACTTAAATTTATCTTGTGAATAATTTCTAGATTACAAACATCACTGCAACCTTGAGAGAAATAATATCTAATGATACACTTGTTCCTATTATTTTAAGATATATTCCTTTATAATATGATGTATTTGTGACAACCTTGGATATCACTAAGAAAAATCCAATGTTTTGAAATTTGGTGAACTTACATAAAAATGTAGAGGCTTTACATACAACACAATAAGAAAAACAAGTTCTTACAAATAAGAAATATAAGAATTCATTTAAAAGAGTTACAAGATCTCAAAAATGCTTATAGAAAAAAAATAATAATTATCATACACAACGATATCAACAATAGACAAATAATTCTTGCACTTAAAGGTATCAATAGAAAAGAAATAATTTTCAAAAAAAAATTATGAACATTGTGATATGAGAGACCACGCAATGAAGGAATGTTGGTACAATCATTTCATAAATGGGTCTTCTACATAAGAGATACATCAAAAACAAAGTTTATCATCATAAAATAAGATAAGTACAATTTGGAAAAAGGTATAACAAGTTAATATAGTGAAAGAGAAGTAAATTAGAGAAGAATAAAATATCAATCTAAATAAGAGGACCATGAATTTTTTGCACATGCATAGCTAAGTCATCCCAATCATATTTGGTATGACTCAGAAGCAACCAATTTTATAAACCATCAAGAAAACTAATTTTATCCAAATTGTTCTAGTTAGAGACAAAGAATATCTCCATGAAATAATGAATCCAATAACGTCAAATGTTGGATGAAAATTTCGGGCAAAAAAACTAGGGCATCAGTTGGGTAGCCGAAGAGATTTCTGGTTACGGTGGATTTGAAGACAAGATTGCTGCCCCAGGAGGGTCCAATGGGGACACCTCCGGATCCTCTTCTAGAGAGACATAGTTCTTATGCAGATTTGTTAAAGGATAAATCTCCATCAACGACTGAAGAAGCACAAAAAACTGCATTAAAAATGCTCTTTACGGCTGCTAGAAATAGATCAACATCTCAACGAGTTAATGGATGCTTGCCACAGTCAGAATCAAGGCCAAATATTGTCATTGAGCAAAGGATGGTTGAAGAAACAGTTTTATATAGAGCCAATCATGATTTGATCTGTAAATTCATGGGTATTCGCCCTACCCTAAATTTTTTGCATTCCTGGGTCCGGAAAAACTGGGAGCCTCTTGGTGAGTATTCTTTATGGTTTATTAGCAATGGATATTTTATTGTTAGTTTTTCTTCACTTGCCGATAGAAATAGGGCTTTCGAATCAGAAAAGAGGAATCATGGTCCGGCAGGATTATTTGTTCAACCCTGGAGAGTGGGATTTGATCCTCGAATTGAACCCACTGTTGTCCCGGTTTGGATCCATTTGTATGCACTTCCAATGGAGTTTTGGAGTGAGCAGGTATTGGAAATTATCGGTAATTCCCTTGGAAGACATTTGGGTGTTTCCAAAGACACAATAGAAGGAAACACAGTTGTTTATGCAAGATTATGTGTGGAAATGGATCTTAGCCAGCCTCTACCGAGCAGAGGTGGAACTTGAACTTGCAGGACTATCTTGGATTCAACGGCTGGATTATGAGGCATTGCCCTTCGGATGTAGAGTTTGCCACAAACATGGGCATTTGGCCCGATCTTGCCCAAATAATATGAACATAAAAATGGAGGCTCCTCTAGGAATGTCAAATCTTCCTAAGGAGGGTAAGTCAACAATAAACAAAGAACCAACCAATATTTCTCAGGGTAAAGAAGCACGAGAGAGATGGTTTTGAACAGCCCAAAAGAAGGAGAAGGCAAAAGAAAAAATATGGTAAAGAGCAAACCCAACTCAAGCCCTCCAATAGGTATGAGATATTTAAGACACTAATGGACCAAGAAGAACAATTCATGGAAGGAGTGGATGGGAATAATGAAAATAATAACATCCATGTTCAAGCTCCTCTTTCATCTCCCCCCGTCATAGAGCAGGTAGTTGAGTACAAGTGAGTTACCGCAGATCGAGAGAGTGCAAGGGCATTGATAGTGCATAACCAAGAGCAGCCAATAATTAAGGATGTCAGCATGGGAATAGCAGAAAAGAACAGAGAAAGGCCAACTTTAGGGATAACTCAGGTGGAAAAGAGATAAAAAAATAGCAACTCTCAAGGAGTGGGTAGAAAATCAAATAAGGAATTGATAGCGAGTTCAAGGAGACAAAGCCGATCACTGGAGGATCGGTGAGGCCAATAGATTTTTCTTGCTCTCAAGGTAACCAATGATTATACAATCATGGAATGTTAGGGGTTTAAACAGTAGAACCCATCAATATGTTGTTCGAAGACTCTTAGAAAAATGTAAAACAGATTTTTTGCTTATCCAGGAGACAAAAATGTCGTTAGATCTTATGTGTAAAACAGTTAACAAAATTTGGAGGGGTGTTGGTCATATGGAAGTGGCTGCCCAAGGTGCCTCAGGGGGGATAGTTACTCTTTGGAACTCTCTTGAATGGACTGCAATAGAACATATAGCTTGGAGGGGTGTTCTCACATCACTTTTTAGAAATAATGTCACAGTTGAACATGTTTTAATCACAAATTTTTATGGGGCTCAAAACCTAGATGGTCAGATGCATCAATGGAAAGTTGTGCATAACATGAGAGTCTCAAGGGAAGATTTAGACTGGATTATTGCTGGGGATTTTAATGCTAAATTATCCTCTAGAGATCAGGAAGGGGGAACCCCAATTTTGGACCCAGGGGATCGACTTATGATTGCCCAAGTCCGGGCATTACACTTGGTGGATATTAAATGCCCTGGAACCAACTATACTTGGACTAATAAGAGGAGGGAGCCACATAGGAGGAAGGTGAAGTTAGACCATTTTTTGGTTTCAGAGGAGGCATTTGTAAAATGGAATATAAAATTTCAGATTTTGGAGGGTCCAGTTTCAGATCACTTTCCCATTTTGTTGGAAGGAGGGATCAAGACAGTGCAACATCACAAACCATTTAAATTTGAAAACTTTTGGTTACAAAAAGAGGAACTTCGAAAGAAAATTCCACAGTGGTGGGAAGAAGGTCGCCTAGCATATGGGACAACAATGTTTAGATTCCACAAACAACTTCATTATGTCAAAGTTCAACTGAAACAATGGAGGCGAGCTAACAAGACAGACTTCCAGGTCCAAAGAGCTCCATTGGTGGCCAGATGGGATGAGGTTCAAAAACACTTTAGGGAAGGAACAATTACAGAGCAGCTCAAAGAAGAGGATGATGCATTGCGTAAAGCGGTTGAGGACATTGACAACCAAGAGGAGACCTCACTGGAAACAGAGAGCAAGAACCACTTGGTTATTAGAAGGTGATAAAAATACCAAATTTTTCCATCGGACTGCTTGTGCTAGGAGACAGATGAACAACATGGAAGCTCTTCAAGGTGAGAACGGACACTCCTTTGATACACTTCCAGGTATGCATTTCCATTCAATGGATTATTTTTCTAAACTATTTAAGGAAAGTATGGTGCAAGATGAAGAGGCTCAAAAAGAAGTTATTGTTGTCATACCCTCTATTATCTCTGAAGAAGAAAATCAGACCCTACTTAAACCCATTGATAGAGAGGAACTGAAGAATGTAGTCTTTGGAATGAGCACCGAAAAAACTCCAGGTCCAGATGGCTTTCCAATTGAGTTTTTTTAGGCCTTTTGGGATAACTTGGAGGAGGATGTAATGGTTGTTATAGAGGAGTCCAAAGGTAGTAAAAGAATGCTTAAAGCATTAAATCATACTTTCATTACCTTAATTCCAAAAGGGGAGGAGGGGGTACATATTTCAGATTATAGACCTATTGCCTTATGCAATGTCATATATAAAATAATCACAAAGGTAATGGCTGAGCGGCTAAAACCTCTTCTACATAACATTATCTCCTCGGAGCAAGGGGGTTTTGTAGAGGGTAGGCAGATCTTGGATGGTGTGGTTCTAGCTCGGGAGGCAATCCATTCAATGCAAACATCTGGTAATAGAGGAATGTTCATAAAATTAGATATGTCAAAGGCTTATGATAGGGTGGAGTGGAGCTTCTTGTCAAAGATGATGGCAGCCTTTGGTTTCTCTCGGGATTGGATAGAATGGGTCATGAGTTGTGTTTCTACTCCGACATACTCAGTGTTAATCAAGGGTCTTCCCTCGCAACCGTTTGGAGCTACTCGAGGCCTTCGTCAAGGAGATCCTTGCTCTCCCTATATTTTTCTCATATTGGTTGAAGGATTGGGTAGACTTATCTTGAGGAGAAGACAACAAGGTTTGCTAACAGGTATCAAGGTGGGTGAGGAAGTTTTGACTCACCTACGGTTTGTGGATGACACGGGATTGGTGGGAGTGGCCAGCTTCAGGGAAGCAAGAATGATTAGAGATACACTTAATGCCTACCTCGGGGCTACAAACCAAGTCATCAATGATAAAAAATCCAAAGTGGTCTTTTTCAATCTTGATCAAAGGCTTCAGGACAGAGTTTTAGAGATCTTGGGATTCACAAGGACTTATCTCCCAGTGGTATACTTGGGGGTCCCTTTGCATTTTAAAAAACTAAAAATAGATATCTGGAGGAATATTTTGGATTGTATCAAGGATAGAATTAATCATTGGTCTCACAAATGGTTAAGCTATGGGGGTAGATTAACTTTTTTACAGTCAGTCATTCAGGCCATGCCAATTTATAAATTTTCTATCCTTGCTTCCCCACATACTATATGGAAAGAGTTGGACAAGATGGCTAGAAAATTTTTATGGGAAGGAGTAAAAGGAGAGAGGAAATGGGCCTTAGTTGGTTGGGATAAAGTAAGCCAGCCCAAGGTAAAAGGAGGTTTGGGACTTGAGAAGATCAAAGTTAAATAATAAAGCTTTGGTTGGAAAGCTTTACTTGGAGGTGGATTTCCCAACCAACTTCTTTATTCGGTAGAATCTTAACTAGTAAATATTTGGGACATGTAAACCCAAATGAGGTGGGTCATTTCCCTTTGGATGGTAATGGATCCTTAGTGTGGCGGGCTCTCAAGTTAGGATCTCGGGTAGTAAAAGATAGATTATTTTGGAAAGTGGGGAGAGGGGAGAAGGCACGATTTTGGACAGATTCATGGGATCAATACCCACCTATCATTGTTGAATTTCTTGAATTGCAACCAATAAAAATAGCCATAGAAACCAAGGGATGGGTCCAAATTGAAAGTTATTTCAACACTAGTCGATTGGGGGATTATAAGTTTAAGCGAGTTTAAGAAGTTGGATGAGTGGCCAATTTCAATCCCTCCGGATTTGACACCCATCATGACTAAAATCTTGGCAAAAATATTTCTCACAGGTAGAGACGAGGAGGATGAATTAGCTTGGGGCTATGGGAGCCTTGGTGTCTACACAGTGAAGGACGGATATGATAAGATCCTTCCAGAGCCTCCTCCTCATACATATCGAGGTTGAGGATTGGAGAAAGATTTGGCAGTCCAAGGGTTGGCCGAAAGTAAACTTTTTTGCCTGGCAGTTCATGCATAATGGAATTCTTACTTTTGATAATCTCAGATGTAAAGGAATCATTGGTCCATCTCAATGTGTTTTATGCTACAAGAGCGAGGAAACAGCTGATCACTTGATGTTTGAGTGCCCATTCACGTGCCAGATTTGGGAGAGATGGTTTTTATATTATAAAATTCAAGTTAATGGTGATTTGAATCGGATTAATATTTGGGAAATATGGAAGAGGGGTAGATTTAAATCTAAAGCTCTTTGTATTGGTTGGGAGCTTGGATTAAACTTTATTTGGTGGCAAGTGTGGTTGGAGAGAAATGCTAGAATTTTTAGAGAAACTTTTTCTTCTTTAGATGGAGTTTGGCGAGGTCATTTGGAGCAAAGTCACAGAAACTGTGGCAGTCTATGCTAAAGAGGAAACTCAGGTTGTTATTGGGGCAATGGAAAAGGAAGTTGAAGTGCAAGAGGGACAGGACAGAGCTAGTTGGAAACCACCCCCAGAAGGTTGGATTAAAATTAATACTGATGGAGCTGCAAAAGGCAATCCGGGTAGAGCTGGAATTGGAGTGGTTTGCCGAAATCATGTTGGAACAGTGCTCTATTGGGAACTGCAAGGCTTGGGAAGAGCCACAAACAATGAAGCAGAAGCCTTAGCTATCAAATTTGCTTCTATTTGGGCAGTAAAACAAGGCCACAGGAGGATAATACTAGAATCAGATTCTCAAATAATGGTTGGAGCTCTAGATTGCATGAGGAACTTTGCTTTGAAAACATGGAGGTTGAGGATTCTTGTCACTCAAATTAAGGAATTATGGAGGGAATTAGATGATGTGATTCCAGTTTATGTGAGTAGAGATCTAAATAAAGTGGCAAACTTCCTGGCTAAGATGGGTGCTGAGAAGGAGGTAGGGGTTCAGTGGCACGGTGACATGGCTATTGAGGATGAGGTGATTAGGCAGGGGGTTGAAAGGTCCCTGAACCTTGTACAAAGTAGTCGTGGGCCTCCGAAGAGGGAGGCAAAGGGGAAGAATAGCGGCAGCAGACCGAGACAGCCTAAAAACAGTAGGGGCCACCTAAGGTAAAGGCGCCCAGAGGAACCAACTAGAAGAACTAACTTTTTTGCATGTTTTCCAAGAAGACCGAAGAGGCCCATGAGCTAAAGATCAAAGAAAAAGCAAAACACCACAAGGAGATTGGTGTCGCGATATCGCGACATGTTGCATTTTCACGGTCCAAAGCAAAGGGAGAAAGCAAGGAGGAAAAAGTGTCACGATATCGCGACATGTTGCAACGTCGCGGCCAAAGGAGGAAAAGGTGTCGTGATATCGTGACAAGATGCATCGTCATGGCCAAAGGAGAGAAAGTGTCATGATATCGTGACATGTTGCAACGTCACTACCAGAAGAGAAGAAGAAGTGTCGTGATATCGTGACATGTTGCATCGTCATGGCCAAAGGAGGAAAGGTGTCATGATATCGTGACATGTTGCATCGTCGAGGCCAAAGGAGAAAAGGTGTCACGATATCATGACATGTTGCATCGTCATGGCCAAAGGAGAAAAAGTGTCACGATATCGTGACATGTTGCATCATCATGGCCAAAAGAGAAAAAGTGTCGCGATATCGTGACATGTTGCATCATCGCGGCCAAAAGAGAAAAAGTGTCGCGATATCGCGACATGTTGCATCGTCACGGCCAAGAGAGAAAAAGTGTCACGATATCGTGACATGTTGCATCGTCATGGCCAAAGGAGAAAAAATGTCACGATATCGTGACATGTTGCATCATCATGGCCAAAAGAGAAAAAGTGTCATGATATCGTGACATGTTGCATCGTCGCTGCCAAAGGAGAAAACATGTCACGATATCGCGACATGTTGCATCGTCATGGCCAAAGGAGAAAAAGTGTCACGATATCGCGACATGTTGCATCGTCATGACCAAAAGAGAAAAAGTGTCACGATATCGCGACATGTTGCATCATCGTGGCCAAAAGAGAAAAAGTGTCGCGATATCGCGACATGTTGCATCATCGCGGCCAAAGGAGGAAAAGGTGTCGCGATATCGTGACATGTTGCAACGTCATGGCCAAAGGAGAAAAAGTGTCGCGATATCGCGACATGTTGCATTGCCACGGCCAATGGAGGAAAAAGTGTCGCGATATCGCGACATGTTGCTTCGTCGCGGCCAAAGAGAAAAAGTGTCGCGATATCGCGACATGTTGCATCATCACGGCCAAAAGAGAAAAAGTGTCGCGATATCGCGACATGTTGCATCGTCACGGCCAAAGGAGGAAAAAGTGTCGCGATATCGCGACATGTTGCAACGTCACGGCCAAAAGAGGAAAAAGTGTCGCGATATCGCGACATGTTGCATTTTCACGGCCAAAAGAGAAAAGTGTCACGATATCGCGACATGTTGCATTTTCGTGGCCAAAGGAGAAGAAGGAAAAAGTGTCACGATTTCATGACAAGTTGCATCAACAGACCAAACCGATCCCCCTGGCAACATCTCACATTGTGCAAACATGGAAACTTGTAGGATCGTGCCTTAGGCCAATGGGGAAGGAGTCTCTCCACACTTGAATGTCAGATTCGCCGACTCCCCTGTTAGCTAGGTAATGGTTTAAGAGATTTGGCTCCATTGCAAATCTTCTTTTACTGTTGTAATCTTGTGTTCTCTCTGACTAAGGCTGGGAAAAGTCTCATCCCAACTTGTAAATGTTCTTTGTTTTAATACAAGTTTTTTCAAATTTCTCAAAAAAAAAAATAACGTCAAATGCTTATTTGATAACTCCAAGGCTCTAGAGAAACTAAAAAATAAGATGATGGAAAAAAACTTTGCAAAAGCAAAGGGCCAAGTGGAATGACCACCACACTAGGCCAAAGTAGTTTAAATTGGGAGAATGGGTATTACTATATGATTCTCAATTCCAGGAAAGGAAGAACAATCTTATGCAGCATTGGATGGGGCCATATGAAGTGATTGAAGTCATAAATAATGGGACTGTAAGAATCAAAATAATATATGGTAGTAACATTACCTTAATGGTCAATGACCACCACCTGTATCCATACCATGTGTTTTAAGCATACATGATTGAGTCTATATTAGGCATGATGGAAACCCTAGTTGATTTTGATTTTGTCTTGAGTCATTAAGATGTGGATATAGTCCACATAATCCCAAAGACAATTATTATTTCAAAGTTTTTATTTATTTTTAGTTGTATTTTTGTTTTGCAAGAGTGATGTCCTGAGTGCAACTGTTAGAAAGCCTAGAAAACCTAGGCCTAACAAGAATAGGACCAATGAACCTACATGTTCCAAGATTTCTAAGAGAATTTGCTTGCAATGGGAGTAGCTAGTCCCCATTTAGAAAGGGGAATACTAAACCTAAATCTACACAAGAGTGTTTGTATTGGTCTTTATGGATAATAAAACACTCAACTACCGATTCAAGGGCGGATGTTGATTTTATTCCTATTATTCAATCAAAAGTACATAAGGGCCTAATAAACCCAATAGTGCATATACAAGAAAATTCATCACCCGTTAAATAAAGAGAAGCACCTATTTTTTGTTTTCTAATGGGAAAAGTGTCTGATTCCCATTTTACGATAGAAGACGCCTGATTCTCGTTGTATGGTAGAAGGTGCCTAATTCCCATTGTATGGTAGAAGATGCCTAATTCTTGTTTTATGGTAGAAGGTTTCTGATTTCCATTATACGATCCCTGACACCTGACTCCCAGTATGTTATGAATATGACACATGCATCCTATTTTTTGGTAGACCGATGCTTGATTCCTGGTTCTCCAAGAGAACGTCTGACTTCTAGTTTTTAGAAAACTGACAACAAATATAGATTTAAAAAGAAAAAATAAAAAAATATTTAGCTAAGGTGCATGCTTCCCATGTTAAGTAGAGTGTTCGATTGCTATGGTATCGGCTTCCCATGTTAGTCATAAGAAATTGATTGCTAAGGTACCTACTTCCCATGTTAAGAAAAGTGCATGATTTCTAAGGTGTCTATTTTCAATTTCCAAGGCACCTATGTGCCATAATTAAAAAAGAATGTGTCTGATATCCATACGAAAAAGGCACTTGATTTTCATATTTTTTTTTCATTTTCTACTTTGAAAGAATAACACGTTAGCATTGTGATGTGTCCCAAGCCACATTAGCACCCCAAACACATGCAAAGTAAAATGTATCATGAACAAAATTAAAAGTATACATCAACCAAATTTCAAGGAGGGGATGTTTGTCGTCCTAAGAAGATACATTTTTTTAATTTATTTGTAATTTTACAGGATTTCTCGAATAAGACACATTGTAGCTATCAAGAACAAATCATGTAGAGAAAAATTCATCGAAGGGGAACCATGGCCATCATTATCCATTGTAGTTTGTCCAGTCATCAAACATCAGCCAATCACAATGCACCAAAAATATATGTGCATATACACCCATGGAATGAATTTAGGTACATGATTAAATTTTCTATTTTTTGTCTATGTTTTTTTGATGAGCATGTGTGTCTATGGAAAAGTATCGACACAACCCCCCATTATTGCCTTAACCATTTGAAAAAACCCACTTGGCATGGTGTTATGTATCATGCATCTGATTGGTCAACTTTTTATGGTTATCATCTCTTCACAATCAGGCTCATGCTTGAAGGAAATTTCCATGGATAACCATAATCATTGTTGATTACGGTGATTAATTGCCTATGTGTAAGAAATTAGTTGTTTTAAAATATTCTTACCAACTACTATGAAGCTACGTTCAAAGAAAGAAAAACTAGAGAAGTGAACGTAGTAGTAGTTAGAGGAGAAATCATAAGCATCACTAAGTGAATTGTGAACCAAAGTAAAAGCATCAAGGGAAATCAAAGAATCACAACCTTAAGAAGAGCGAGCCTACTGATATCTTCAGAATTTTTGTAGAAATTAAAATATATTTTGATGCTTCAAAATGGATGGCATATTATCAATTGGTCAGTCAAGGTCAACATGCAGCAGTGGCAAATGAATTTGTGGCATCAATGGAGGATGGGGTCATGCACATGTAGGGATTAAAAATTTCATTCACTAAGGATTACATCGTCGAGGCTACAAGCCTCCCTCTAATAGGGGAACACACATACAAGGAGGATAAATTCACTCTCTGTGCACAAATATTCTTTGGGGCACCAACCGAGCACCTAACGTGCATTGGATCCTAAACAACACATTCCCAAGCTCTGGAGGGTGGTGTTTGAATAAATCATGTGATTCTTTACATGCTCTGGTAGGTAATCTACATTGAATGTGAATCACTTTAATTTTCTCAACCAAATACTGTATGGAGATAAAATAAACACCTCATGTTACCTTACATGTGCCCTCAGAGATAAGGCCAAAAAATACCATGCAAGTACAAACTCTACCCTAGCTCACCATGGCCTAATTTTGGCCTTGGTACGACATGTAGAGTCACAGAGGAATATGAAAATTGAGGAGATAGAGGGCAATAATGAAGTTCTTCAGGCACAAGAAGATGAGGTGATGTCGGTACATACTGAATAGTCGGCCCAAGAGGCGACAGGACAAGAAGAGATGATGCTTGCATCCCAGCCTACAAAAAATATAGGGGAAGCAGGACAATCCGCATCCCCTATTTTTCCCAATTTGGGTAGGAAGTAGGATAGGCTCTATATCCCACTACCCCTCAATTTGAGGATGAGGTAAATCAAGATCCACCAAGCCCTCCTTTAATGCCAATTTCTACCAAGACTCTGTCATGACCCTCCCTCATGGGTATTAGGATAAAGGATCAATGGATTGCTGGAAGTCATCTTGTGTGAAGTTCGATTTCAAGAAGGCAGTTTCAATGTATAGAATCAACCCTAAAAGAGTATTATATATGTATAATAGTGGGATAATATATTATAATTAATAGGGTTTAATTGTAATATATGCTATTATATATATAATAATAATAATAGGGAGATAGAATATTATAATTAAAATGGTTTAATAATAATATAATCTATTATATATAGTATAATAGGAAAATAAAAGATATAATATATTATTTATAAAAGGTTATAAATAATATATATCTATATTATTATAATAGGAAATTGTTATAAATAACGATTATTTACAAAAATATATTATTTATAATAGAATATATTAAAAATACAAGATATAATAGATTATTTATAAAAGGTTATAAATGATATATATCTATATTATTATAATATGAAATTGTTATAAATAAATGATTATTTATAACAATGGATTATTTATAATAGAGGGTATATTAAATCAAGGAAATATATTTAATGTTATATAGTTTTAAAATAATATGTCATGATCCCACATCTCTACTTGGTGCAACCTAAGGTAAGGGCTATGATGCTAAAAACTTACCAAAGGAGGAAAACATGGGAGTAAGGTGAAAGGGATGGGGATGAGCATTGAAGGGAAGGTGGCAAGTGCAAGCCTCGAGAAGGCGATGGACGAATCACCAAGGTGAGGGGGCACACAAGAGAGAAGGCAGTTAGAGAACGTTGTGAAGAAGAACAAAAAAACATAGAGAGACACAGAGGAAGGAGGTGAAGACGGAGAACAACAACACTCCAAAAGTGAAAGGGGAGGCACTGAATCTCGTCATCTCATTCAAAATAGGTAGAGTATCCTAAGCTTTTTTTGGTGCAATTTAAATGAATATTTTAGTAAGCCATAATTTGATTTAAAAATAGCTATGCATTGTGTTGTTATGGAGCCTCCGTTGTGAGGGAAATCTATTTATTTTTAAATATTTTCCTTTGCCTAGAAAACTAGCTATACACTGTGTTGTTATGGAGCCTCTGTTGTGAGGGAAATATATTCATTTTTAAATATTTTCCCTTTGATTAGAAAACTAGTTGTGCGTTGTGTTGTTATGGAGCCTCTGTTGTGAGGAATAACCATATATTTTGGATGTCTCCCTTTGCTTTAAAAAAACCAGTTGTGCATTGTGTTGTTATGGAACCTCTATTCTGAGGAAAAACCATATATTTTGGATGTCCCCTTTACTTAGAAAACCAGTTGTACGCTATGTTGTTATGGAGCCTTTTTTGTGAGGAAGAACAATATGTTTTACATATCTCCCTTTGCTTTAAAAAACCAGTTGTGTGTTGTTTTTTTATGAAGTATCTATTGTGAGTAAGAACCATATGTTTTGGATGTCTTCCTTTGCTTTAAAAACTAGTTGTGTGTTGTGTTGTTATGGAGACTCTATTGTGGGTGAAAATATATGTTTTAGATGTCACCCTTTGTAGAGAGAAGCATTATGCACCATGTTGGTTTAGGACCTCTGTAAATGGAAAATATCCCAATGATTTTAGACGTCATTCTTTGCTCAAAGGTGCTATGTGGTGGGTTTGGTTGGGACCTCTATGGATGGGGGAGAACCAGGCATGTAGAAGTGTCATCCTTGTTTGGACAATACTGAGCACTGTACCCATTTAGTGCACTGTGTCATGTTTGAGACCCTGGTGCTATAGAGAATGCTACATTTGGCCAATGTGGTAGAGAGCAACGTAATGCTCTATTTCCTTTGGACCACCCCGACAAATTTTAAAAGTATTGTCCAGTAGAAGGGAACCCCGGTGTTGGGAGGAACAGTGGAGAGAACTGCCATGGATGCATGGTGCACCTTGTGAGGCGTAGTTTTGTCTATAGTTAGGCTATGCAATTGAGCCAGTATTCAAAGGTTGCAAAGTGTAGTCTTAATTTATTTAAGAAGACCTATGTTTGTAAAATATTAAGGTTTGATTAAAGAGACCTTGGAATATATTTATGTGATATGTAAACCAGGGCATTGATTTCATGAAATATATCAGGCTAAATTAAATGGACCTTAGTTATATATATATGAACCATATATTGGGATTTAATTAAATAAACCTTTAATACATATGTGTGAAGCATATTGGGATTTAATTAAATGAACCTTGGATTTATATGTAAATCATAGGATTTAATTAAGGAGACCTTGAAATATACGTGAGATATATGAGTTAGGATCTTTAATTTATATATGTGAAGCATATTGGGTTTTAATTAAATGAACCTTTAATTTATATGTAAATCATATGTTAGCATTTAATTAAGGATAACTTGAAATATATGTGGGACATATGAATTAGGACCTTAGATTTGTATATATTTGAAACACATATTAGGCTAAATTAAATGGACCTTTGTTATATATATATGTGAACCATATAATGGGATTTGAATTAAATGGACCTTTGATTTATATGGAATATACAAATGTTAGGTTTAACTGGAAAGGAACCTTAAATATTAGGGAAAGAGGTGAAAGGTTTACTTAAAGAGAACCCTTGGATTAATGTTGATTATCTTAGGTATTTCTAAATGGAATGAAATGTGGATTTATTATTTAAGTTAAATTTATGGGGCTTTGGCTTAGGGAATGAAGAATGATTCTTCTAAATATTAAGGGTATGGGACTTTAATTCTTTAGGACACGAATGATTAATTTAAGTTAAACCTTAATCTAAGTGATAGCATATTTCGATGACTCTCCAAGGGGATTTGGGGGAGGTGAAACTAAAATTAAGGTTTCTTTTATGATGTCCATTATGCATTAGATGGTTAGAGACTTAATGGAATATTGTATGGTTGTAATTTGGTATAGTAGATATATAGATGCATTTAAATGCATTCCCATCCTGATCCATGAGTGTCTCGATCCCCTACTACCCTCAAATATTCAAAGGGATTATTGGAGAAGCAAGGAGTTCTATGAAAATAAGTATAGGCAATTGCATATTACGTTGATTTATTTATGCTAACATATCTTTCAATAAGAGAAATTGTGATTATGTTAGAGATGTTAACATAGATTGTAATTATAACAATTATGATTATGTTAGAGATGCTAACATAGATTGCAATAAGAGTAATTATGATTATGTTAGAGATGTTAACATAGATTGTAACTAGAGCAATTATTATTATGCTAGAGATAATAAAATAGATTGCAATAAGAGTAATTATGATTATGTTAGAGATGTTAACATAGATTGTAATTAGAGTAATTATGATCATGTTAGAGATGATAACATAGATTGCAATAAGAGTAATTATGATTATGTTAGAGATGTTAACATAGATTGCAATTAGTGCAATTATGATTATGTTAGAGATGCTAACATATATTGCAAT
The DNA here is from genome assembly GCA_028583015.1 of Wollemia nobilis. NCBI lineage: Eukaryota > Viridiplantae > Streptophyta > Pinopsida > Araucariales > Araucariaceae > Wollemia > Wollemia nobilis. The sequence goes on along the minus strand of JAQPPZ010017000.1, from coordinate 2,635,496 downwards.
AAGAGCAATTATGATTATGTTAGATATGTTAACATAGATTGTAATTCGAGAAATTATGATTATGTTAGATATGCTAACTTAGATTGCAGTAAGAGCAATTATGATTATGTTAGATATGTTAACATAGATTGTAATTAGAGCAATTATGATTATGTTAGATATGCTAACATACATTGCAATAAGAGCAATTATGATTATGTTAGAGATGTTAACATAGATTGTAATTAGATCAATTATGATTATGTTAGAGATGCTAACATATATTGCAATACGAGTAATTGTGATTATGTTAGAGATGTTAACATAGATTGTAATAAGTGATGCAGGAGCATCCAGTGACAGGAGGGCCACTTATGAAAAGTTGACTAAGGAGGGAAGACGTCACGATTTCATGACGTGTCACGAAATCACGATAGAAGAAGCAGAAGGCAAGGAGAAATGTTTGTCGCGATATCGCGACAGAAAAAGTGTCACGATATTGCGGCACAAATAGGATAGAGGAACCAGCAGAGAGAACTGTCGTGATATCGTGACAGAAAATGTGTCACGATATTGTGACACAACCGGAGAATAGATCTAGCAAGGAGAAGCTGTCACGATATCATGACAGTAAATGTGTCGCGATATAGCGACACAAGTGGAGCAGAGGAGTCAGCAGGGAGAAGCTGTCACAATATCATGACAGCAAATGTGTCATGATATCGTGACACAAAATAGTGAAGCAAGCCAGTGGGGCCAACTATAGCGATTTCATGGTAGGTTTCATCAGAGAGGCGAGGGTGCCAAAGATGTCATGATTTCATGGCATGTTGTGATTTTGTGACACAAATAGGAAGGAGGAGGCTGCAAGCAAAGATGTCACGATTTCGTGACCTGTCGTGATTTTACGACCTGAAGGTAGGATGAAGAGCAGAAGAGGAGGATGTCGCGATTTCATGACATGTCATGGTTTCGCGACCCGTAGAAGAGAGATAAGGCGTAGAGGAGAATATGTGGTGATTTCACGGCATGTCATAGTTTCACGACCCACCAAGGAGAGAGAAAGCCAAAGGAGGAATATGTCATGATTTTGTGACATGTCATAGTTTCATGACCAGAAGGTGAAGAAGGAGCCAAGGAAGAAATATGTCACGATTTCGTGACATGTCACATTTTCACGACCAGAGGGCGAGCGAAGGAGCCAAAGGAGGAAGATGTCGCGATTTCGTGACATGTCATGTTTTCGTGACCCGATGAAGAAGAGAAGGCAAGGGAGCCGAAATGTCATGATTTCATGACTTGTCACGATTTCACGACCCAAAGGAGAAGAAAGGAGGCAAGGAAGGAAGATGTCGCGATATCGCGGCATGTCACGATTTCACGATGCAAAGAAGAGAAAGTTGGCAGAGTGAGAAGATGTCACGATTTCGTGACATGTCACGATTTCATGACAAGAAGAAGCGAGAGGAAGCTGAAAGAGAAGATGTCACGATTTCATGACATGTCATGATTTCACGACAAGGAAAAGAGAGAGAAGGTGGAAAGAGAAGATGTCATGATTTCGTGACACGAAGAAGAGAGAGATGGCAGAACGAGAATATGTCACGATTTCCTGACATGTCGTGAAATTACGACCCGTAGAAGTGAGAAAGGGGAGAAAGGAAAGATGTCACGATATCACGACATGTCACAATTTCATGACCCAAAGTGGATAAGAGGAATGAGGAAGATAAATGTCACAATATCGCGACATGTTGTGACATCGCAACCGAAAAGGAAAAGGAAGGGCAAGATAAGGAAGATGTCGCGATATCGTGATAGGTCATGATATCACGACCCAAGGAGGAAAGAGAATGAGAGGAAGAAAAACTATCATGATATCACGACAGACAGGAAGAGAAGAAGAAGAGCAAGAGGGAGAAGATGTCACGATATCACAACATACTATATTTTTGGGAGCCGTGACATAATGACAGTGACAGCTAGTGTATGTTAGACAGTGGATCAGGTGACGGATGTAGAGGTTGTTACTGTGCAACTGGAAGGAGAAGATGACATAGGTCAGGTGGTGGTTGCAGAGTAGGGAAAACACATGGAACCAAGGTGCATTAAATGTGGGCAAATACCAACAAGCACGAGAAATTAAAATGACAAGTTGAGGAGTGGAGATGAAGGGTCGTGCAGAGTGATCTGACAGGAAGCGGCAGTGACAGGAGCCTTGCAAAGTGGAGCCATGGATCGTATTTTGTTCTTTAATTTTCATAAAAGGATGTTTCAGAGGGTCGGGGCCTCTATAAAAACCCATTCATTGTAATAGGTTAGGGTGGTGGATTGGAAGATTGCACGCAGAGTGTAGTTGAAACTAAGTCGAGCGCTAGTTGTTGTAAATCCTGTGGGCTGTTACTTGTAAAGATTTTCTAGATTAATGAAGAGAATTTGGAATTGGTGAGAGTGCAATTTTTCCATCCTCCATCAGTGGTATCAGAGCTAATGTTCCTGAGTGTGCAAGCAGATCGTTGGCCATGAGGCAGTTTACGCCAGGATCTGTGGTAGGGTTTTGAGAGAGAAGAGTGAGTTAGGGTTCTGAGCATGTGAGTGAATCGTCGAAAGTGAGGCGGCTACACCAAAATAAATTAAGATTGTGAGAAAAGCAAAGAAATGCCCCCATAAAGAATTTGTGGCAGTGAGAGTGATATGGTGCCAGAGGAAGACTTTAAAGCTTTGCAGAGGCAAGTGCAAGCCCTGCAAGAGGAACTTCGCAAAAGGTGTGAGGAAAAAAATAGAAGAAGAGAAGATGGAGTGCGACGGCAGTTGAAACCATTAAATGTTGTAGATGTGGTAGCGTGCAGAAGTGCTAGAATCTACCTTGGAGGAAGCAGAACTTTATCTGGCCAAGAGGCGAAGTTGAAGCAGGTTGTAGACGAGGAAGCATGCAGCAATGGTAGAATCTTTTTGGAAGAAGACAGAAGTTATTTTGGCCAGGAGATAGGGTTGGAATAGGCTACAAAGGTAGATGAATGTCTAAAGGTGTTGCAGAAGGTGGTGACCAGACAACGCAGAAGTGAAGATCACTTCTCCACCAACCCCAGGTGTTTGATGCAGGAGCATCCAGTGGCACCTGATGTAGAAGCATCCAGTGGCAGGAGGGCCACTTTTGAAAAGTTGACTAAGGAGGGAAGACGTCGCGATTTCGTGACGTGTCATGAAATCATGATAGAAGAAGCAGAAGAAGGCAAGGAGAAATTTTTTTCATGATATCGTGACAAAAAAAGTGTCATGATATCGCGGCACAAAGAGGAGAGGAACCAACGGAGAGAACTGTCATGATATCGTGATAGAAAATGTGTCACGATATTGCGACACAAGCGGAGAATGGAGCCAGCAGGGAGAAGCTATCATGATATCGTGACAAAAAATGTGTCATGATATCGTGACACAAGTGGAGCAGAGGAGTCAGCAAGGAGAAGCTATCGCGATATCGCGACAGTAAATGTGTCATGATATCACGACACAAAATAGTGAAGCAAGCCAGTGGGGCCAACTGTCATGATTTCACGATAGGTTTCATCAGAGCGGCGAAGGTGCCAAAGATGTCACAATTTCATAGCATGTCATGATTTTGCAACACAAACAGGAAGCAGGAGGCTGCAAGCAAAGATGTCATGATTTCGTGACCTATCACGATTTCGTGACCTGTCACGATTTCGTGACCCAAAGGCAGGATGAAGAGCGAAAGAGGAAGATGTCACGATTTCACAACATGCCATGGTTTTGCGACCCACAGAAGAGAGAGAAGACACAAAGGAGAAGATGTCGTGATTTCATGGCATGTCACAATTTCGTGACCTTCCAAGGAGAGAGAAATCCAAAGGGGGAAGATGTCACGATTTCGTGACATGTCGCAGTTTCGCGACCAGAAGGCGAAGAAGGAGCCAAGGAAGAAAGATGTCACGATTTTGCGACATGTCGCATTTTTGTGACCAGAGGGCGAGCGAAGGAGCCAAAGGAGGAATATGTCATGATTTCACATGTCATGTTTTCACGACCCGATGAAGAAGAGAAGGCAAGGGAGCCGAAATGTCGTGATTTCATGACTTGTCGCGATTTCACGACTTATCATAATTTCGTGACCCGAAAGAGAAGAAAGGAGGCAAGGAAGGAAGATGTCATGATATCGCGGCATGTCACGATTTCATGACGCAAATAAAAGAAAGTTGGCAGAGTGAGAATATGTCGTGATTTCATGACATGTCATGATTTTGTGATAGGAAGAAGCGAGAGGAAGCTGAAAGAGAAGATGTCGCAATTTTGCGACATGTCACAATTTTGCGACAAGGAAAAGAGAGAGAAGGTGGAAAGAGAAGATGTCGCAATTTCATGACATGTCATGATTTCGTGACACGAAGAAGAGAGAGATGGCAAAACGAAAAGATGTCACGATTTCATGACATGTCATGAAATCGCGACCCGTAGAAGTGAGAAAGGGGAGAAAGGAAATATGTCGTGATATCTCAACATGTCACGATTTCACGACCCAAAGTGGAGAAGAGGAACGAGGAAGAGAAATGTCACAATATCATGACATGTTGCGATATCACAACCAAAAAGGAAAAGGAAGGGCAGGATAAGGAAGATGTCGTGATATTGCGACAGGTCACGATATTGCGACCCAAGGAGGAAAGAGAATGAGAGGAAGCAAAACTATTGCAATATCACAACAAACAGGAAGAGAAGAAGAAGAGCGAGAGGGAGAAGATGTCGTAATATCACAACATACTGTATTTTTGAGAGCCACGACAAAATGACAGTGACAGTTAGCGTATGTTAGACGACGGATCAGGCGGCGGATGCAGAGGCTATTATAGTGCATCTGGGAGGAGAATATGATAGAGGTCAGGCAACGGTTGCAGAGTAGGGACAACATGTGCCACCAAGGTGCAGTAAAGGTAGATGAATACCAACAGGCATGGGAAACGAAAATGACAAGTTGAGGAGTGGAGACAAAGGGTCGCGCAGAGTGATCTGATAGGAAGCGACGATGATAGGAGTCATGCAGAGTGGAGCCATGGATTGGATTTTGTGCTTTGATTTTCATGAAAGGATGTTTCAGAGGGTCAAGGCCTCTATAAAAACCCAGTCATTGTAATAGGTTAGGGTGGTGGATTGGAGGATTGCACGCAGAGTGTAGTTGAAACTAAGTCGAGCGCTAGTTATTGTAAAGCCTACGGGCTGTTACTGTAAAGATTTTCCAGATTAATGAAGAGAATTTGGAATTGGTGAGAGTGCAATTTTTCCATCCCCCATCAATAAGGGCAATTATGATTATGTTAGAGATGCTAACATAGATTGCAATAAGAGTAATTATGATTATGTTAGAGATGTTAACATAGATTGTAATTAGAGCAATTATGATTATGTTAGAGATGCTAACATAGATTGCAATAAGAGCAATTATGATTATGTTAGAGATGTTAACATAGATTGTAATAAGAGCAATTATGATTATGTTAGAGATGCTAACATAGATTGTAATAAGAGCAATTATGATTATGTTAGAGATGTTAACATAGATTGTAATTAGAGCAATTATGATTATGTTAGAGATGCTAACATAGATTGCAATAAGAGTAATTATGATTATGTTAGAGATGTTAACATAGATTGTAATTAGAGCAATTATGATTATGTTAGAGATGCTAACATAGATTGCAATAAGAGTAATTATTATTATGTTAGAGATGTTAACATAGATTGTAATTAGAGCAATTATGATTATGTTAGAGATGCTAACATAGATTGCAATAAGAGTAATTATGATTATGTTAGAGATGTTAACATAGATTGTAATAAGAGCAATTATGATTATGTTAGAGATGCTAACATAGATTGCAATAAGAGTAATTATGATTATGTTAGAGATGTTAACATAGATCGTAATAAGAGAAATTATGATTATGTTAGAGATGCTAACATAGATTGCAATAAGAGTAATTATGATTATGTTAGAGATGCTAACATAAGATTGTGATTAGAGGAATTATGATTATGTTATAGTGTTAACATAAATTATAACTAAGAGCAACTATAATTGTGTTATAGTTGTTTAACATAGATTGTAGTTAATGGTTAAATTATATTGGAAGAAATATAGTTTAAGCTAGTTAATTTATATTGGAAGGGATATAGACCAGAATGATTGAGTTGTATTGAAATAGATATAGCTGAATCTGGATTATGTTATGAGGTGGATAACATAGTTGTATTTTAATGATAAGTTATGTTGTTAGGTGAATAACATAGCTCTATTGAATACATGAATTATGTTAAAATGGAAGTAACACGGTCTATATTGGGAAGTATAGATGTTATAATGGTTTAGCATCTAGCATTGGATTACTAAATTATCTAAAGGTATGGGACTTTAGGTAACTTAGTAAAGGAGGAAGGCATTATTAAATTATCTAAAGGTATGGGACTTTAGGTAATTTAGTAAAGGAGAAATGGATTAATTAAAGTGTGGAAAATTTAGTTAATCAATGTACTATGTGGGTTAAATGAACTACCCATGGCTAAGTCGTATGAACTATGTGTTCTACGCATTGTATTGGATACTTTTGGGAGCAAAGGACTATTGATCCTTGTATTTGTAAGAGACCAAATTTATGCAATAAAATGGAATATATTTAAGGTTGGGTTTTCCCATAAGGGTTTTCCCTAGGGTATATGAATGTGTTATGGATATTGGTTATCTCCTTGTATTTGTGTTAATGTATCTTGTGGATGGATTCTTATGATTACTTGAATGGATGTTTTAGTTTACATTATTCTTTACTTTGTTCTAAAGTAGATTAACTTTGTATTTGTTAATTTTATAAAAAAATATTATAGTGGCATTCCTCATCCCTTGGTTGGGAACTTGGGGTGTTACATTTGGTATCAGAGTAGTAAGGCGTAGGATAAAATGCTTGCATGAAAGAAACCCTAGGAGATAATGGACTAGTGGTTTTCTTAGAATGTGTTAAGGTTTAGGTATCTTCCAATGAAGGCCTTTGCTTAGAGAAGCTAAAGCTGGGAAGACCTTGAACTAAGCAAGTTTCTTAAAGTAGAGATATGATGGGCTAGAAGCTTCTTTAGATAAGCTAAGGGTTGCTTAAGGATTAGTCCTAGGTAAAGCAACTCCATTTTGGTATATTATCTTGCACAAAGCAAGCATAACCTTAACCTTTCATGAATGAAAGTAGATAAATTGAGTTAGTCGCTTAAGATAGAAGAAACTCAATTCCTTGGGGATTTAGGAAATTGGTACCTTATAACAAGACAAGTGTGACTTAGATTACTACCAAAGAGATCATATTGGTCATAACCGAGATGACACCTTGTGGGAATACAAGGGTGACGATGATCATCATGAATCTAGGTTAATATAACCAACCTTTGGTGAGTAACAATGAAAGTAATCTAACTCCTTGATGTGATGACATCAAGATAAGGAGGAGGAGAGGAGGATCTCCTCATAATCCAAAGCTAGCTAGACATGATAAAGCTAAAGCTAGACCCCTAAGGAAAAACTTGGAAGAAATTTCAATAGAGGTAAGAGCCTCATAATTGTAGTCTAGTTGCTACAGGGACCTAAGATATTGAGACCTCTTAGGGTGAACATAGGAAGACCTAAGGGATTAAGGCCTTAGGGAGAATGGTGACTAAGTTTATGGGAAGACTACATCTGAGTTAAGATAGCTCATCATGGAGATGAGATGGATAGATTAACTCGTGATACACGTAGCATACTTACACATATGGTACTTGTGTAAGGTATGATGATGCGTGTATACCTTCTAATGGTTGGAGGTAATAAGTTGAGCTCATTAGAAATAATGAGATGGATAAACTTATTTGCAGTACACGTAGCATACCTATGCATAATGGTTTACGTAGAGTATGTAGATGCGTATGTTAACTTGCAGTACACGTAGCATACCTACGCATAATGGTTTACGTAGAGTATGGAGATGCATGTGCACCTTCTAATGGTTGAAGGTGGTAAGTCTAGCTCATAAAGGATGATGAGAGAGATAGGCTTATTTGTGGTATTACATGATACGCCTACACAGATGGAACTTGTGGGAGGGTATCTTGTAAGATGTAGCTCTTTCAAAAAACTTAGGGGTTCATGATTTGTTGTTTTCTTGTGTGCTTTCTATTTTCTTGTTTGCTATTTTTTATGTGTGTCTTTTGTATACTTTTTTTCTATTTTTGAGTCATTACAAAATGGGAAATACACATAACATACTTACACAGATGGTACTTGTGAATGATATGGATATAGGTGTAAACCTTCGATTGGCTGAAGGTGATAAGTTTTAGCACATCAAGAATGATGATATGGGTAAAGCTTATTTATGGTAAAATGCGTAGTATACCTACACAGATGGTACTTGTGTATGGTATTGATAGGTTATCTATGCATGGTATACCTACACAGAGGGTACTTGTGTAAGGTATAGTAATGACTCATAGCAATATGGGATGAGTAACTTTAGTTATCTCATCGGTAAAGGTGAGGAGGATACTATAAGTTAGCTCATCTTGAGTGAAGTAGCTATTCCTAGTTAAGTTAAGTGTACTTAATAAGAAGGAATAGGGGGAAACTGCTATAAGAGAGAATAGATGCAAAGCACTATTCTTCAGAGTTGAGCTTGCTTACCTAAAAGGAAGTAGGAAGAAATCTACTCTAAAGGGAACTATGGGACCCTCTCCTTAAGTTGATTTAAGAATAAATCAGATTTTGAGATTTGTAAGCTCTGCAAGGCATCGAGAGCCATCTAGAAAGCAAAATCCAGGTTTTGGAAATAAGAAATTCTTAATAGCTTCAAGCCTTAAAGAAGGCATATAGCAGTTTATACTTGAAATCCTTAGGATTTAATGGAACAAATCAAGGAAATTCGATCTCTAGGTGAGATATGCGATAAATTTCAAGATAAAAATAAAATAAATTTTGTAGAAATTAATATTCTAGTATGGATGATGGACTCTTGTGCTTTAAGAATAAGGAATTTCTACCTAGAATTAGTAGTTTGAGGCAATGTGTTATGCCATGTTTCCTTCTTTCTCTTACCTTGTGGGAAACTAGGAACAAAATTCTTCTTTTGGTTAAATTTGAAAGAGAATTACTACTACTTATGCAGCTCAACAATCAGGATTACAACTCCTATAGAGTAAAAATAGGAATAATTGTTGTTGGTGAAAGTGTATTGCCTAGTTATTGATTGTGAAAATACATTGCTCATTCGCTTATAAGAAATGCTTATGGAAATATATGATTGTTGTATATGAAACATCGAGGACGATATTTAGTTCTAGTGGGGAAGGATGTCATGACCCTCCCTCGTGGGTCTTAAGACAAAGGATCGATGGATTGCTGGAAGTCAGCTTGTGTGAAGTTCGATTTCAAGAAGGCAGTTGCAATGTATAGAATCAACCCTAAAAGAGTATTATATATGTATAATAGTGGGATAAGATATTATAATTAACAGGGTTTAATTGTAATATATGCTATTATATATATAATAATAGGGAGATAGAATATTATAATTAAAATGGTTTAATTATAATATAATCTATTATATATAGTATAATAGGAAAATAAAAGATATAATATATTATTTATAAAAGGTTATAAATAATATATATCTATATTATTATAATAGGAAATTGTTATAAATAAACGATTATTTACAACAATAGATTATTTATAATAGAAGATATTATAAATAAAGGATATAATAGATTATTTATAAAAGGTTATAAATAATATATATCTATATTATTATAATAGGAAATTGTTATAAATAAACGATTATTTATAACAATGGATTATTTATAATAGAGGGTATATTAAATAAAGGAAATATATTTAATGTTGATAAATATCATAAGAATGATATTTTAAAGAGGGTCGTTCTTCATATTTTTAAAATAATATGTTGTGATCCCACATCCCTACTTGGTGCAACCTAAGGTAAGGGCTATGATGCTAAAAACTTGCCAAAGGAGGAAAACATGGGAGTAAGGTGAAAGGGATGGGGATGGGCATTGAAGGGAAGGTGGCAGGCGCAAGCCTCGAGAAGGTGGTGGATGGATCACCAAGGTGAGGGGGCACGCAAGAGAGAAGGCAGTTAGAGAACGTTGGGGAAAGGAAAATGTTGGAGAACATTGTGAGGAAGAACAAAAAATGTAGAGAGACACAGAGGAAGGAGGTGAAGACAGAGAATGGCAGCACTCTAGAAGTGAAATGGGAGGCATCGGATCTCGTCATATTAGTCAAAATAGGTCGGGTATCCTAAGATTTGTTTGGTGTAATTTAAATGATGATTTTAATAAGCCATACTTTGCTTGAAAACTAGTTGTACGTTGTGTTGTTATGGAGCCTCTGTTGTGAGGGAAATCTATTTGTTTTTAAATGTTTTCCTTTGCTTGAAAACCAGTTGTGCATTGTGTTGTTATGGAGCCTCTGTTGTGAGGGAAATCTATTTATTTTTAAATGTTTTCCTTTGCTTAGAAAACTAATTGTGCGTTGTGTTGTTATGGAGCCTCTGTTGTGAGGAAGAACCATACGTTTTGGATGTCTCCCTTTGCTTTAAAAAAACCAATTGTGTGTTGTGTTGTTATGGAGTTTCTGTTGTAAGGAAGAACCATATGTTTTGGATGTCTCCCTTTGCTTTAAAACCATTTGTGCATTGTGTTGTTATGGAGCCTCTGTTGTGAGGAAGAACCATATGTTTTGGATGTCTCCATTTCCTTTAAAAACTAGTTGTGCACTGTGTTGTTATGGATCCTCTTTTATGGGGAAAACCATAGGTTTTAGACATCTTGCTTTGCTGAGAGAAGCGATGTGCACTATGTTAGTATAGGATGGGAAAGACCTCGATGATTTTAGATGTCATCCTTTTCTCAAAGGTGTTGTACAGTGGGTTTGGTTGGGACCTCTATGGATGGGGGAGAACAAGGCGTGTAGAAGTGTCATCCTTTTTTGGAGAACACTGAGCATTGTACCCGTTTTGTGCACTGTGTCAAGTTTGAGACCCTAGCACTATAGAGAATGCTACATATGGCCAGTGTGGTAGAGAGCAACGTAATGCTCTATTTCCTTTGGAACACCCCGACAGATTTTAAAAGCATTGTCCAATAGAAGGGAACCCCGGTGTTGGGGAGGAACGGTGGAGAGAACCACCATGGATGCATGGTGTGCCCTGTGAGGCATAGTTCTATATGTAGTTGGGCTACATAATTGAGCCAGTATTCGAAGGTTGCAAAGTGTAGTCTTAATTTATTTAAGAGGACCTCTGTTTGTAAAATATTAAGGTTTGATTAAAGAGACCTTGGAATATATTTATGTGATATGTAAATCAGGGCTTTGATTTCATGAAATATATTAGGCTAAATTAAATAGACCTTAGTTATATATATGTGAACCATATATTGGGATTTAATTAAATAGACCTTTAATATATATGTGTGAAGCATATTGGGATTTAATTAAATGAACCTTGGATTTATATGTAAATCATATGTTAGGATTTAATTAAGGAGACCTTGAAATATACGTGAGATATATGAGTTAGGATCTTTAATTTATATATGTGAAGCATATTGGGTTCTAATTAAATGAACCTTTGCTTTATATATAAATCATATGTTAGAATTTAATTAAGGAGACCTTGAAATATATGTGGGACATATGAATTAGGACCTTTGATTTTTATATATGTGAAACATATATTAGGCTAAATTAAATGGACCTTTGTTATATATATGTGAACCATATATTGGAATTTAATTAAATGGACCTTTGATTTATATGGGATATGTAAATGTTAGGTTTAATTGAAAAGGAACCTTGAATCTTAAGGAAAGATGTGAAAGGTTTACTTAAAGAAAACCCTTGGATTAATGTTGATTATCTTAGGAGTTTTAAATGGAATGAAATATGGATTTATTCCTTAAGCTAAAGTTATGGGGCTTTGGCTTAGGGAATGAAGAATGATTGTTCTAAATATTAAGGGTATGGGACTTTAATGCTTTAGGACATGAATGAATTGAATTTAAGTTGAACCTCAATCTAAGTGGTAGCATGTTTTGGATGACTCTCCAAGAGGATTTGTGAGAGGTGAAAATAAAAGTAAGGTTTCTTTTATGATGTCCATTATGCATTAGATGGTTAGAGACTTAATGGAATATTGTATAGATTGCAATAAGAGTAATTATGATTATGTTAGAGATGTTAACATAGATTGTAATTAGAGCAATTATGATTATGTTAGAGATGTTAACATAGATTGTAATTAGAGCAATTATGATTATGTTAGAGATGCTAACATAGATTGCAATAAGAGTAATTATGATTATGTTAGATATGTTAACATAGATTGTAATTAGAGCAATTATGATTATGTTAGAGATTCTAACATAGATTGCAATAAGAGTAATTATGATTATGTTAGAGATGTTAACATAGATTGTAATTAGAGCAATTATGATTATGTTAGAGATGCTAACATAGATTGCAATAAGAGTAATTATGATTATGTTAGAGATGTTAACATAGATTGTAATTAGAGCAATTATGATTATGTTAGAGATGCTAACATAGATTGCAATAAGAGCAATTATGATTATGTTAGAGATGTTAACATATATTGTAATTAGAGCAATTATGATTATGTTAGAGATGCTAATATAGATTGCAATAAGAGAAATTATGATTATGTTAGAGATGTGAACATAGATTGTAATTAGAGCAATTATGATTATGTTAGAGATGCTAACATAGATTGCAATAAGAGTAATTATGATTATGTTAGAGATGTTAACATAGATTGTAATAAGAGCAATTATGATTATGTTAGAGATGCTAACATAGATTGCAATAAGAGTAATTATGATTATGTTAGAGATGTTAACATAGATTGTAATAAGAGCAATTATGATTATGTTAGAGATGCTAACATAGATTGCAATAAGAGTAATTATGATTATGTTAGATATGTTAACATAGATTGTAATAAGAGCAATTATGATTATGTTAGAGATGCTAACATAGATTGCAATAAGAGTAATTATGATTATGTTAGAGATGTTAACATAGATTCTAATAAGAGCAATTATGATTATGTTAGAGATGCTAACATAGATTGCAATAAGAGTAATTATGATTATGTTAGAGGTGCTAACATAATATTGTGATTAGAGGAATTATGATTATGTTATAGTGTTAACATAAATTATAACTAAGAGCAACTATAATTGTGTTATAGATGTTTAACATAGATTGTAGTTAATGGTTAAATTATATTGGAAGAAATATAGTTTAAGCTAGTTAATTTATATTGGAAGGGATATAGACCAGAATGATTGAGTTGTATTGAAATAGATATAGTTGAATCTGGATTATGTTATGAGGTGGATAACATAGTTGTATTTTAATGATAAGTTATGTTGTTAGGTGAATAACATAGCTCTATTGAATACTTGAATTATGTTAAAATGGAAGTAACATGGTCTATATTGGGAAGTATAGATGTTATAATGGTTTAGCATCTAGCATTGGATTACTAAATTATCTAAAGGTATGGGACTTTAGGTAACTTAGTAAAGGAGGAAGGCATTATTAAATTATCTAAAGGTATGGGACTTTAGGTAATTTAGTAAAGGAGAAATGGATTAATTAAAGTGTGGAAACTTTAGTTAATCAATGTACTATGTGGGTTAAATGAACTACCCACGGCTAAGTCGTATGAACTATGTGTTCTACGCATTGTATTGGATACTTTTGGGAGCAAAGGACTATTGATCCTTGTATTTGTAAGAGACCAAATTTATGCAATAAAATGGAATATATTTAAGGTTGGGTTTTTCCATAAGGGTTTTCCCTAGGGTATATGAATGTGTTATGGATATTGGTTATCTCCTTGTATTTGTGTTAATGTATCTTGTGGATGGATTCTTATGATTACTTGAATGGATGTTTTAGTTTACATTATTCTTTGCTTGTTCTAGAGTAGATTAACTTTGTATTTGTTAATTTTATAAAAAAAAAATTATAGTGGCATTCCTCATCCCTTGGTTGGGAACTTGGGGTGTTACAGACTCGAAGCATAAGAACAAAGATATAAAGGGGGATTTTGAGCTCATCCTACGATGATACAATGATCGATGAGATGAACAAGGAGGAGTACTTGGCTAAGATTTTGTAAGACATTTCCATGGGACCAAATCCTCAATAGGAGGTTGTAATAGAGGATTCACCACCAGAAGGTCAAGTGGAGTATTTACAACACTAGATGTTGGTTTTGAGAGAGTAGGATTCCACTTGGGAAGTTTAGTTTAAAGAAGAATAAACTATGTTTTAGGAGTCCCAAAAGGAAGATGTATTTAAGATGCATGAATTGTATAAAAAAATTCAACAATTGTAGAAACAATTGCAATTTCATGGTATAGTAGTGGGAGTCAAGTAGCCGACCAAACTAGATGCATTAGTATAGACTGATGGGGTAGTAGAGGTGCCCCCTACTGATATAGAAATAGATTAGGAAGATGATGTTGTAATGGAAGTAGAGCAGCCCTATTCCACATCTTCTTCTGTAAAACAGGTACTCCAGGAGGATGAAGTTGAGGTTGAGAAACTTATAAATTTAGAACAATTTGTAGAAAAAGGAGATGAGGAGGAGAAGGATATGGAGGCCGAAGAGAATAAAATTTTAGGCAAGGAGGGATATACAAAGCACTCTCCAAATGATGCAAGGATTGAATAGTCTTAGGAGGAGGAAGCAACTCCAATTATGTAGTAATTTGCTACAGGGTAAGAAGAATCCCATCAACCTAAATCTATTATAAACCAGGAAGCAACAGTAGCACCAACACACCCTAGGATACAACAAATAAAATTGAGGTCAACACAAAAATTTGTAAGGGCATCTCAATGATGATCTAGAACCAAAGTGAGAGTTACTGATTTGAAGGCATTGGGTTTCGAATATGATAAGGTATCAGAACTAGATTATGATGAAGAATGGGAGGCAACAAAGAAATTGTTTGCTACTAAAAACTATAAATTTTAAAATATCAAAGATGATATGGCAAAAAACAAAAATAACTAGAAAAAGTATTCTAAGAAAGCTCGTTAAGAAATAGAAAAGGAGGTTGAAGAGCAATCTAATAGGCCTCACCATAAAATTCTAGTTTCATGACCTAAGTATTTATGGAGCTTATATGGGTTGGTATATGGTAAACCTTCAAGGATGAAGGCATATTTTATACAAATAGGACTTCTAGGCCCTATGCAACCTACAGATCTGGAATTAAGTAGAAGAACTCCCCTGGTAGAAAAAATAGAGGTCAAAGTCAAACCTAAACTTGACCCAATATGGGTAGATTTACCCATAGCTAGGGTTGCTAATAAGTTTAGCATCCCATTTGGTAATGAAGAATTAGTGCCTATGGGTGAAGAGTTATCCCTTCACCATGAGTATTGGAAAATGGCTAAGCCTGCATTCTAGAAGGATGCCACTAATTTCTATGGTTATTATATGAATACTGAAAAAGGTAAGATGGCCTAGACCAGAGAAACACAAAATAAAATAATAGGGCCAAGTAAACTAGTTCGATGTAGTAAATTCCAGAAACAATAGGGTTAGGATATAGCCACTCCCAAGTCACCAAAGGGGTGAAAGCCCATAGACAAGAAAAAAGTTAAAGCTGCTTAAATAAAAATACAGAGACCAACATGTATTATTGGGATGTTGTAAACAAAATTGGTAATTACTAGTTTAAAATGGCATGGGGACGTACCACCCCTTAAGCATGGGGGGATGATGAGCCATAAAATTGCTCATTTTTTTTACTCTTTTCCCTATAATGTGTGGCAGTTATTCTTGTAAATATAAATATCTTATAGAAATTATATATATAAATAATAGTTTATTTTGCATGTTATCTAATATTTGTATTTAAGTGTATTATGTGTAGATTTAGTAGATATTGTTGCATTTTGGCATATTTTCAACGAGGTCCCACTCAGATCTGGAACTTAAAATTTTGTGAAGGCAAAATATCTACAAAACATCGATGTGAGGTATGAAGTTAGGTGTTCAAATTTCTTTGAAGTTCCTGACTTCCATTCGATACTTAATTGTTAGACGTCTAATTTTTGTTAGGCACTTACTTCCTGTTAGGCACATGCTTCTCATTAGGCACATTCTTCCCATAAAGCACATGTTATTGTTAGGCACATGCTTCTCATTAGGCACATTCTTCCCATAAAGTGCATGTTATTGTTAGGCACCTGCTTCATGTTAGGCACCTGCTTCCTAACTTCTACAAATAAGACACCTGCTTCCTGAATTCTTCAGATGACACACCTAATTTCTACTAACACCAAATTCTAGCATGACTTTGTGGTCGGCAGAATAGAGTAAAATCTAAGAAAACAACATAAAAAGAGTTATAGAATTGAAAATAGACAAGGGAAAATGTCAAAGATGACTCGCCATCCATTTTACAGCTACTAGATGAAAGATTTATGTAAATCGGGTAAAACAAATATTAGACGTATTCTGAAAATAGAATACGTTGAAATATCATGATATTTGATTCGATTCTCTAATTTATGTAGGCAGTTGTAAAAGCATATTATTTTCAGATTTGTTTTAATAATTGTAATTGGGTGTGGTCGCATATCTTATAAATATGCAGGCCACCCCTGAAGAAGTGCCCCTAGACTTTCTTATAAATTCTTTTTGCTGCAGTGTTAATAAAATATTTTCTAAGTTATTCCTTGGTAAATTTGTCTAAGCGTTCGGTGAAGATCTAATGCTGGTAGAACCTACTGGAAGCATGGGTCCACTTACAACAAAGTTCTTCCCTTTTTTTCCCCTATTTTTTGTTATTTAATTTTTTGTAGAATAATTTATTTTCTTGTTATTTTTCTTGTTTTCAGTAATTTCCAATAAAGTACCATTTTAAATTTTTGTATGCATTCAGTCATGTTTTTATTAGACGTAGGATATATTATTGGTTTGAATCAAAACTTCAACAAATACCAAACACCTCTCAAACCATGATCTAAGGGACTAATATCTGATGGAGAAATTATAAGCATATATTTTGCATGGTTTCTCACAAGACTACGAGCTACCCCGGGTTTACAATTAAATGGAGGCAATTAATTGAACCATAGAATTAATAACCAATGTTTTGCATATATATATATATATATTGACAAGAAAATTATAAACATTAAAATAATAAATGATGACACTTTATGAAAGCTATATATCATTTATAGAAAACATTATAAGTACTAAACAATAGATTTAAAAAACCGATCAAAGCCCACCTTTTGGAGATGGCTTGGTTTTATAAATAAAGTTATTAATAACTTGAATATTCTAAGAAATTTAAATAGGTATTCATAGATCATGTTAAGTTAATTTTATTGTCAAATCTAGTTTGAACTAATTTTTATTTTTCCTTTGTAATTTGTAGGTGATATAAAGAGAAAGTGAAGGCCAAGAGAAATACAGAAAATATTCATTAAACCTAGACTTGATTCTAGTTACTCATATGGATGATAAATTAGCTACCTAACCTGAAAAGGACATGTCCAAGGTAGTTATAAGAATCCATGATATATAATTAAAGATCAAATTCAAGAATAAACTATAAAATGAAACTATATTTACAACCAAATCATTCATATGACTCTAAAGTACTATTTTTATCAAAATTATAAGGCTATAAATAGCCATGAAGGCCATTCCAAAATGTGAAAAAAATATTATTAGGAGTAGATATTAGGATATCTTTGTTTGTTTAGTGCATGGATTTTTGAACTGGGGTACTATACTTGAAGAGTCTAACATTTAATAACTTGAAGATGACAAGTTTGATATGCATTTAATATATATCTTTTTAAATGTAAAATACTTTAGTTTTTGATACAATTTATGCATGTTGATCGTGGTTGTATTCAATTTTACCTTAGTGTTTTTGTATTTTGCTTTGGAGCTTGCACCATGTTGGTCTTATATTATGTGAATTTTGGTTGTATCAGGGCTGGTTTGTGGTATATTTGTAGCTTCTACAGATTTATTTCAAAACTCTTGGATGCAATGACTTGTTTTGATTTTCTTCCTCTAACCCTTACCCTCAAAATTTTCTTTGATAATCACATATATTAGGAATATTTTAGCTTGAAATATATATTCTTGAGCTTATCTTACATTAATATATGCTACATTAATATATTTTTAGAATAGACATGGCTATGTGTTTTAATGATCATAATTAGATAGCAATGAATGATATGTTTTGTTGATAGAAAGGTAGCAACCCTAGAATATTACTTTTATATAGAATTTAATTTGAATCCTATGAGAATAAAAACATACATAGTAATTAAGGTTAATTAAGACTAAATAATGAATTGGACTCACAATTGTAACAGTTATATGAAAATCTAAGTTATCCAATTGCCTTACATTTTATTTTTTTGTCTTAATATTTTGCATATCATATACCATCATCCAAACCTTTGGGGGAGAAGTATTCTCTTTCAAGATAGAATAACTTATTATTATCACCATTGGCGTGCATTAAAAATTGGGTTAGGTGTATCACTCAACAAAAAATGATACTACAAAAAGGACCTAATTTTTTTTATTCATCGTTGCTTTAGGTTTAAATAGCTTAATAGTCTTGGTATATAAGATTTGATTTATCTCTAGTCTAGAATTTAAGTAGCCTATTTTTTTTGGATTAATTGTTATAGATTGCTTAAATATTGATCTTAATTCTTGATTTATTGAACCTTGAAGTTTCTTAATTCTCATTCTTATCCTTTCATATATGTCATACTTTTTTACTGTTAAAACTAGAACCTAGTGTTATCATCATTAGGTCTAAGTCTCTTGAGGGTGATGCTAAATTTCATAGTCTTTCATCTCCTAGAAGATCCAAAAATAGTAAATGTTAGTTAGACACTATTCCTTCTAATCATATTGCATCTCATCATATTATACCAATTATTAATCCATTTATCACTCCATTAAATTAACCTATGGAAACATTTGCATCATGGTTAGGTGGTGGTAGTCCATTAAATATACCTAGACTAGCCCGTGATATGCTTGTGAATGCTAAAATACATTTACCTAGGTATAAACATGATGAATCCAAAAAATCTAAATAACACATACAAGCTTACAAGGATGTCTTGATTCAATGATAAATTAAACATGAGGATCTGTCTTGTAGGATGTTTTTGATGAACTAGCATGTGACTGGTATATTAGTTTACCTACAAATTCCATCACCTCATGGATGTATATTGAAAAAAAATAATCAGTTAGTTTATATCACCCATAGAACTTGCTATTATATACCATAAATTTTTCTTAGCTATAAGGAAGCCTCGTAAGCCTCTAAGAATATTCAATACTAGGTTTTATACACTATATAATAGTTGACTCCACCCTATACACTTAATGTTGAAGCAACTATACAAATGTATTTTAGATATTTATATCCTCTCACATATATGTTTGTAAGGAGATAACCCCATATCACCACCCTAACCATGGTATATACTTAGAACTTGACAATAGAACAACAATTGATACATCAAGGTTTTAGGATTGGATAATTACCTTAGGAAAACTAGGTGCATTTAATCAGGTCCTAATGATTAATCAAGATATTTCACAATAGTTGCTTATGCTAAATACCATATCATACACTAGTCATAATCATTTTTTTAACATAATTACTACCCATACCCATCCAATAATTTCAACATACCTTGATAATCAATTTACTACTCATAAGAATACTGAAAACACTACTCAAACTGCACCAACATTTTTTAATGCTAATCTAGCTCATACCATTTAATTTTTTTTGAATCCTACTTCATCTATAAATAACAAAACAAACTAGGCAACTGTAGGCCATACCAATGATACAAATTTTCAATTAGATAACCTATCGAGAATGGTCCAAAAATTTAGTATTGATATGATCTAGTTACAAAAATAAGTACCTTAGAACCCATCTCCCAATAGTCTACCTAAAAACAAAAACTTCAATTTACAAATAGTCAATTACCAATCAAACACAAATTCAAACAATGGGGAATTATAAAATCCCATTGCCAATATGAATCAATCCAAAACCATAGTTAATATTTTAGTTCTAACTTTAAATAGTTGGTGTATAGTGCATTCCACTACACAACACAATAAAAATGTTTGCAAAATCTCAAGATAGCTTTAGACATAGTCCATAAAGAAATGAAAAATATGGAAATCGTAACTAATGAAGATAATGCAAATAAAATTATCTCTAATAATAGAATAACCTTAGTAGTAGAAACCTTTGAACCATTAGAATGGGATGAATAAGGATATGATGGATCTCTAGAAGGAGAAGTACAAGCCTACAAGCAATTTAATAAAGGAAATAATTATATGCTTAGAAGAAAAGGTAAGATGTTGATAAATTCTTCTATGCCACCTATTCATATTTACAATCATCCCGATGCACAAGCTAGCAATAATTCCAATCCACCTAGGGCTAATGTCCCATGACAACTATTAGGATCCTCCATCCTAACATTATTAGTTAGTATTAGTTAGTATTATCAATCATTTAATTATTATATTATTAACTCATAAAGTGAACCATCACATCTCTTCATAACGTGAACCATCACGTCTCTTCACCAATGTAGCTTTAGGGTAGATATATATTAGGTTGGCCATTCACACAAATCATCAAAAGAAGAAGAATAAAAGTAGTATTAAATATTTAAAGGAGGGAGCCCCCTATAGTGGCAAAGCAATTACAAAGGAGCCCCATTTTGAGTGGCCTGTGATTACATTTATATTACATTATTTATTAATTTTACAGTAAGACCTTGGGGTCTTACCATTTGGTATCAGAGCCATGTGGTACCCAGCCATGTGGGAATTGCTCAAATATCTTCATCAAATCACTTCCGTGCATGAGTATCAAAATCGGTTTGAGGATATCACTAAACACAACATAGGGTTGTATAAATCAATTCTAATCAATAGATTCATTAGTGGATTGACAGAGGAAAATAGAATGGAGGTGACAAGGTTCAATCCCTATACTATGATGCATACTTATGGATTGGCCAAATTAGCTGAAGATAAATTCAATACTCGGTGTTTATTAGGAAAAACACATATTAGGAAAGCACAAACCACTTACGATACCCAAAAATATAACTAACCCTTGCAAGTTGAGTATCTCATCCCGAAGTGAAGGAACAACTAGAGAAAGATATTTGTGATAATTTTGATGAGCAATTTGGATCCCATCATAAATGCGTTACACTAACGTTGTATTTTTTTAAGGAAGTTGATCATTGTCAATCCCTAAAAGGTGAAGATGAGGTAGTTGTGTCCGAAGTGCCTGGCACACCTACTCACAACAATAAAGACAATGAGGTCGATATACCAGAAGTGATCAATGCATCAGGAAAGGATGAGGTAGACTTACACAAAGTGACCCCTAAAGGCCAGACATACACTCTACAAGAACTACACACAAATTCCTCACCAACAGTGAGCTATCACCACATGGTAAAACCTATTCAAAAACAAAGCAGAAAAGTGACTACACACTCATTTTACGTTGACTCTTCCAGGGCACAATAGAAACATGTAGAAGTGTTACCACCACTTTTGATGCATCATTTTGAAGTTTTTGAGGAACCCCAATGGTTTCCCTCCCATCATCATCATGATTCTCCTAAGGAATATTCTACTATTGTTCTTATAAACCCCCCACTAACCCTCCGACCGTCAAGATATCTTTGCCTTAAAAAAAGTGAAATTAAAATAGTATAAGAACTTGCAAAAAAAATTCTTGGAAAAAAAAATATAAAGCTTCTCGCTTTGAGCTTTGAGGACAAAGCTATTTTTAAGGAGGGTGGCATGTTAGGATACCCCATCCTAACATTATTAGTTAGTATTATTAATCATTTAATTATTATATTATTAACTCTTAAAGTAAACCATCACATCTCTTCATAACATGAACCATCACGTCGCTTCATAACGTGAACCATTACGTCTCTTCATCAACGTAGCTTTAGGGTAGATATATATATTAGGTTGGCCATTCACACAAATCATCAAAAGAAGAAGAATAAAAGTAGTATTAAATATTTAAAGGAGGGAGCCCCCTATAGTGGCAAAGTGATTACAAGGGAGCCCCCTTTTGAGTGGCCTGTGATTACATTTATATTAAACTATTTATTAATTTTACAGTAAGACCTTGGGGTCTTACCAACAACCACAGGATTGTATAATAAGATAAACCTACGTATAATATTGTAGAATATTTAAATAAAATTAAAACAAACATATATCTATTTGATATTTCCTAGTTAATAGACCAACAATAATTGTTAATTAAAGTATTTAGTGATCAAAATAAGAAATAATTCAAGAAAACCACTTATACTCAAATTTTATCATATAAATAAAAAGGGGAAGCCCCTCCTTTCCTCTTGACTATGTGAATTGTAGGAAAAAAATTGTATAATTACCTTGTTGACTCATGAGCTTCTGGTAATGTCATGTCGTATGTTGTTTTCCAAAAGTTAGTTTTGATTCTCGTCCCCTCTATCGAGTAGTAGTACAACTAGATAAAAAAGAAGTGGATGTGGTTGGAGTACTTAAACATATTCATATATTGTTAGTATCCAAGCCCAAAATTTAGTAGTACATAGACATTCAAGTAGTATATATCCCAAATGGATATGGAATGTTACTCAGTAGAGAGTAGTCAAGAAATTTGAATGGATATATGGCAATAATTTTTTCTAATATGTGGTTGCCTTGGAAAGGTATGGTAAATCATATAAGAATAGAGATAACCTAGACATAAGGAGATCATAATTGATTATAGTAAAAGCAATGAAGTCTTATATAATGAATTAGGACTATGGGTCTACAATGTTGAATCTAAACAAATTAGTGATATGTTTGAAACTAAAGTGCCACCAAATAAACAAAAGAAAGAGGAAAATTTTATCTAGACTCTCAAATTTGATGGATCCAAGTATAGGTAAGGTAGTGGAGTAGGTATTGAGCTTATTAGTACTAAAGATAAGTCTTATTTAACTAATTATAGACTATAGTTCCTATGGGTACTTTTTGTACATGCCCACACCTAGCTATTGACTGCTATATATTAGGTTTATTTTTTATAAATAAAACTAGATATTGCCAAAAATTTTGATAGCACAAGCTGAGATGACATGTAGAAAGTAGCACAAAGTGGAAAATAAGTGAAGAGAATCACCTATAAGCTTGCTAAAATATATGCACATGATCAAAATTTGAAAAATGGACAAAGATCGGACTTGTTGCACGAATATAAAAATAACTATGATCTAAGGACCCACTTATTTTCATTGGGATGTTGGAGAATGACTAAGTCAGATCATCATACCTATAAAAATTATTCAAAAATGCATGCTTGGTCCTACTATCAAATATAAAATTTAACCAAACTAGTTATCTCTCCAATATGTCGAAAGGTATACACCTAATCGGATCTTGTGGTGGTGCCAATTCCCCATTCATTAACCGAAAGATGAAAAGAAGCAAAAATAATAAAATAGCCAAGTCAGGGTATACCAAAATATTGATTTTGAGGCTAAAACCTGGTAAAATAATGAATATCCATCGTACTATCAAAAGAGTGAAATGGCCAAGTCCAAGAAATACCAAAACAATTGTATCTAGCTTGAGCCCGATAGGCTCCCAAAATCCTAATATTCACCAAGATAGTTAAATGGTAGAGTTTGGAAGAGTTTAGAACAATCATGAAAAAATAGAACCTAACAACATCCTAAGAACCTAGGAAAAAAATTAGCCAAGTCCCTAAGGCACCAAAATATTTATACCCAATCAAAAACCGATGGGGTTCCAAACATCCATATAAGATCCAAAAACTTAGGATATAGAAGTATAAATGGTGCTAAGAGATTTATTTCCAATAAGAACTTTATTAGAACTCAAATACCCAGTGCACATAGAAGTAGAAAATAGGCTAAGTCTTGAAGGCATTGGAAAAATTGCACCCAATACAAATGGAAGTAGAGAGGGGAGATCTGACGAAGATATAAAGTCAACAACAGGACAATATATGGATGGAAGCTATTTGAGTCATAAATAGGCATCCCATAGGTGTGCAAGGGATCAAGAGATCACTCTCCAATGGAAAATTACATTTTTCCATTATACTTACTAGGCAGGATTCCATGTCAAAAGATTCTAATGACACAAACCCTCATGTGAATGATAGGGTGATTGAGCAGATAAGGTTACCATAGATCGAGGGACCATATGCAACTAAAAATATGGGTATGGTTTAAGGAGACAAAAATCCTATCGACATCATTGAACCACATCTTGGCAGTTGAGGCAACGACACCTTTGAGGAGTCCAATAGGCTACCAAACTCTCTGACATAGCAGTAATCCACTTCAAAGGTAATCATGATTTGATAAATGTAGCATTGTAGAAAGTCTATATATACTAATATGTATAATGAAAATGGGTTGGATCTTAGGATTTTACAATTCATATTTAAGTACATATAACTTACATCTTAATACAAAGTGACTATTGTTTGGCCTCTAGTTCAATTCATTTGCAAAGCATGTATGTATGGATGACCACTTCTTTCTAATTTTAGCTTGTTGAATGTTCATGGTGTTTACTTTGAATTTTGAATTTATGTTGAGTTCATTCACTTTTTCTAGAATTTATGGTTTGATAAGCTACATTATATTAAAATTTTAATGTTCTATAATTGATAGTAAAATTGGTTGGTTTGTTAGGTAGTTGGTTGTTTAATTGCATGGTTCTTCATTTTGCATATATCTTGATGTTGCTTAATATGCACCACTATGAGTTCTAGCTTTATATATTTTTTTCTTCTTTTTACATCCTTTTTCTCCCACATTTAGGAATAGTTAGCTAGGGCTTCAAGGAACCATTCTATCTGAATATTGATCTTTATAGTTTTCATAGCTTCTTGATCATTCAATGTTGGTAAAGGTTTGTGGGTGTACAAACCTTTCCACTAGACATATTCTCTAACCAATAGTTTTTTGTATTCTTTATGGGACTATGTGGTCCCACATTTAATATTAGTTAGATATTTATTATGCTTTGATCTATCTACAATTTCTATCATCTAGTGACTCCCCTACAAGCCCAATCTAGTTCTAATAAACAGTTGCCTTTAAAACCTGAACAAAACTTGGTGATACTCTATTTTTTCCATAATTTTTATCACCTAATAACTCATCTACATAATAACACATATGATTACTTGCCTTTAAAATATAGATAGATATTAGCTATACGTTACATTCGACACATCTGGTGACTTTGTTGAGGATTGAATCGAGATTCATGGTTGGTTGTCCTTTTACATCATTCTCAAAAATTTATCTCTTAGATGACTCAAGGTCTTATGAGTAGCCTTGAAATCACTAGCATAGAATTTATGCTCATTGAATGACGCTAGAGCCTTGTAGCTACATCAATGGCTCAGTTTGAATGTCCTTATTGGAATTTCATAGGCCCTCTGAACATTCAAAATGTTTATGATATTTCCAAATCTTCCTTCAAGTCCTTGCCAATTTTTGATGGGATAGACAAATTTGCATTTGGACATTGCAAAGATGTGGATTCCATGGCAATGATACATAATATCATGCATGAATATGTAATTATTAGACTCCTCATCCTATATCTTAAAGGAAATGTATTATTGTGGTATAAATCCCTAGATCAAGTATATGCTCTTAGGTTGATTTAATGGAGGCACTTATTGACATATTTGATCATTTTGGTAATATTTTCTTACTACTAACCCAATTTTTATTTATCAGGAAGGCCTCCCATGAAAATATGCTTTTTTTTTTTTTTTTTGAATTTACATGGTGGAATCGGTAGCCACCACGAATCCGGGCAGACTGTCCAGATTTTTATGGCTGCCATAGTATTCTGCGCTGTCCACCCCAGAAGCCGCCACATAGATCTTTGCACAGTTCACCCCTATAGCCACCATGCCACAATCATTTTAAACCTTTTACATCACTGAAAGCACCAGGAAAGGGACAAGCGTTCAGTCCAGCGAGGCCCGATATTTGAACCATGGAACCCATGAAAATATGTTAGAATTTAATAGTCGGTTTAAAAAACCTAGAGGGGGATTCCCCTAGAATATCAACCATCCTAGGATCAAGATTACTTATATTATATTTTGGATTTCCATTATGATATATGCATTCTGATTCAAAAGTCAAGTGAGAAAATGTTTCCTCAAATTTTCCAAGAGGTAGTTTGAGTTGAAAATATGTTGATTCAAGCAGGAATATTACCACCTAGGGAAAATTTCCTCTTACTTCAATCCTTCATAGTTGCATACCCAGTACAACCCCTTTCTAGTACACTTTATCCTCTATTCCCTAAAAGGATCAGATATGTTTCATAGTAGGCCTTAGAAGGTAATACCCTAACTAATTTTTAGATAGAGGAAGAGCTTAAAATAGGGATTCAATGACTCACTAAGGAAATTAAGAGCATGAGGATACAATTCATAGAAGACAAAGAATATGATCATAATAGTCTCTCATTGACTGTACAAATTCTATAGCAGCCTATCCATACTCAACCAACATGTTTAAATAATGGATATAAACAAAGAAGAGAGGGAAGTCAAATAAGCAATCAAGGTATTAATCTAACAAAACTGAGCACTAGCAATGATTTCCAAATTAGGGAAGACCATGGTACTTACTAGTAAGATAGGAAAATTTATATTATGGACAATGTGATAGCTTGTAGCACAATATAGAATTGCACACATGAGGAATACACAAAACTGGTGACACCTCATCTGAAAACGTACAAAAATAATGTCAACTCCTTTTCACCAAAGCTAGATACCAACATATAAGACAAAAATTCTTGCAAAATTTTATTTTGCATACTATATCACTAAGACAGAAAAGGAGGGAGGTGTACAAAGAGATGTATTTCACAACAACTAGAATCCAATAGAGAACAAAAAGGGTAAAAATATTTAATAATTTATTCAAATATTCTCCTCTAAGGAATGATTTATTTGTATCAAATAATATAGACTTAATTGACCTCTCTATTCATAAATATCGAGTAATCATTGGTCCACAATAATGAGTAAAGAAACCATCCCTTAATTTTATAAATAATCCTTCTTCCCTATTCTACCCATCCCTTTCATTACAAAAGCACATATTGCATAATTGCATGGTGGATCCTGAATCTAAAATATTAATCATACCGGATAAAATTTATAGATATTTGGGATTGGACCTAGGAAAACAAGAACCTAAGATCATTTATTTTAGAGGAAAAATCTTGAAGAAGATAGGAAAACTACATAAGCTCCCAATGTTGATATGTGGGAACCCATGGATTTTTTCCACCCATGACATAGAATTAGTAGAGATTCCCTCGATTTTTGAGTTGTGTCTATAACAAGATTTTTAGAAATTGATCCAAGGGTGCATCATTCATGAACACAGTTAGCTGGTAGATCCATTGGATGGAAAGATCATGATATTGTTGAATCAGGGATTGCATACTTTTTTATTGAAGATTATCTAAAACAAAATACCTGATTTATCATTATGCCCACATTTGAAATAAAAGTTGACTCAAACTATTTGTTAGTAGAAAGGCTAACTAAATGTGGGGTAAGTTCTCTATCATATGTCCACTTGTACAATGATCATTTTTTGGGTAGACTTGAGGTAAAATTAAATGTAAAATATTAGAGAACAAATATCTAAAATGCGATGGTCATTGAAGGTCACAAGGTCTAGATCATAGGCCAATTACATCCAATAAGTGTAAATTGTTTCCACCTATCACTGGAAGAACTGATGTTTAAGTATAAGACCACCAGGATTTAGCTAGGTTTTATGATCATCATTGCTATCTAGAAAGAAGAATTCCTAGAACCAAAAGCTAACCTATTTTAGAATCCCATTGAAATTTTTGATCAATTGGAACCAGTGTGAGTGGACCATATAGAAAAACTTAAGTTTAGGATCATTTGGTTAGGTCACTACATATTCAAGGGGTAATTTGCATAGCATATCTTTAGCCAAGCATGATTTACATACCAAATTTTTGGTGTAAATAGGTGTTAAGTATACAAATTAATATAAATATCACATGTCTGTATGAACGTAATACATTACCTTGTATATACATCCCAAAGGTGTAAGAAGAGGTTCACTGTATAACTTTAAAGTTGGAGAAAGGATTGTTAAAAATTACAGAACATTGAATTCCTAGTGCCACCATTTATATTTTTTAGAAACACTTTATATTTCTTCCTTCATTCATACTTCCTTTCTACTATTTTTATGTTTTACTTTGTAGCCCAATGGACAAGGATAAAATTGCCAAACATACACCTTGATATTTGTCATAGTTCAAAGCAAAAGCACCACCACATGTACCAACAAAAGTAATGACCAATACTTCTAGGGGGATGATGTTAGTCGAGACGAATGTTGCAAAAAAAAATGATCTAATTCGATATAAAATAAATTTCTAAGAATAATTTGCATAAAGCCAAATATTTCAAAGAAAAGTGCTCAATTGGAAAACATAATTTTGGCAAGTATGAGCTGATAGAGTTATCTTTTTTAGCTCTATATAAGACTACATATGTATCATACAGTAGGTATTGTTGAAACAAAATATGATTCCAAGAGTAGAATGGAGCATTTTCATGGCTGAAAATAACTTGCAGAACAAATTCTTGATGGATTACGCAAAAAGAGAAAAATTCCCAAGGATGACAATTATGCATGGAAATCTACTTGTTTTGGAAACAGTGGCTAGAAACTATAGAGTATATTTATGGGAATACAATGATTAGGTATATCGCATGACATAGAATAATAGAGCTACTATTCTATGGAGGTGTCCTATAGATCTAGTAGTTTGGTTTCTCTCTGTTATCATGTTACCCTAGCATCACTTTCCCTGTTGTATTTTTGTTTCTTTTTATTTTTTCTATTTGGTTGTTTTTTGTAGGATTATTGTGTCGATAACTCCTAGTATTGATAAAAATTTTAACCCTCCTACTACTGCCTTATGTATTCCTTCTTTCGATTACTTTTTCTTCTGCATACTTCCTTATTTTATCTTTTAGGTGCTTGATCTTACTTCTCCTCTTCACCATTATATTCCACTATTTTGTGTAAATAACTTCCACCTTGTTGCCCACCACTCTCCTTTGTTTTTCAGCCTCTCTAGGCTATTTTCACTATGTTCTTCCTCTTTTTTCTTTCTTCCCTTTCCATCCCATTAGAAATTTTTAAGTTTGAGAAAATTTTGGCCACCTGGATTTCTTGTTTCTATAAAGCAAAAATCCCTTGTGAGTCACCAAGAATGTGGGTACTTTTTCCACTTACCCATGCTTAGCTATTTGTTGCTATATATTAGGTTTATTTCTCATAAATAAAACCAGAGAATACCAAAAAAAATCTAGCAAAAGTACAAAATTCATACCCGAATTAGAGTAATGCAGAAAATAAGTGAAGAGACCCATCTATGATCTTACCAAAACATTTGCACCTAATTGAAATCCAAAAAAATAATAATGGTCGGCTCTACTGCATGAATATGGAAACAACTGTGATAAAAAGGTCTACTAACATTCACCAGGAAAAATACGTTAGAAAAATGAACGGAGCTCTGGCGATTTGGCGGGAAAATTTCTGAGCAGGCGATAGGCGATGTTCTAGGGTTTCTGGAGTGAAGGAAAATCCAGGGCCTTTGGTGGGTTGACGTAGTGTTACTCTGAAGGATCGTCTGCTGCCCCAGGAGGGCCCAATGGGGTCTCCTCCAGATCCTCTCTCTGGGAGAAAGAGCTCATATGCTGAGATGCTAAAAGAAAATGCTTCGTCTTCCAATGACGAAGCTCAGAGGAATGCTTTTCAAACGCTCTTCAAGAATGCTGGCAAGAGCTCAACTGCACACCGAGTTAATGGATGCCTCCCACAATCCGCCTCCAGACCTAAGATTGTCATCGAACCAAAGATGGTCGAAGACACAATCATCTACCGAGCTAACCATGATCTGATTTGTAAATTCATGGGTATCCGACCTACCCTAAATTTTTTGCATACCTGGGTCAGACAGAACTGGGAGCCTCACGGTGAGTACTCCTTATGGTCTATAAGCAATGGGTATTTCATTATTAGTTTCTCTTCTTTAGCCGATAGAAACAGAGCATTTGAATCAGAAAAGAGGAACCACGGTCCGACAGGGTTATTTGTTCAACCCTGGAGAGTGGGTTTCGATCCTCGTATTGAACCCACGGCTGTCCCGGTTTGGATCCGGTTGTACGCTCTCCCGATGGAGTTTTGGGGTGAGCAGGTTCTAGAAATGATTGGTAATTCCCTCGGTAGACATCTGGGCATCTCCAAGGACACCATAGAGGGTAACACAGCTGTCTTTGCAAGAATTTGCATGGAAATGGATATTAGCCAGCCTCTACCGACAGAGGTGGAACTTGAATTGGCAGGACTATCCTGGATCCAACAGTTAGATTATGAGGCCCTGCCCTTCAGATGCAGAGTTTGCCATAAGCATGGCCATTTGGCAAGGTTTTGTCCAAATATTTTGAACACAAAAGTGGAGGCTCCGCTTGGAATGCCAAATCGCCCCAGAGAGGGTAAGTCTACTCTTGTCAAAGAACCATCCAATACTCCTCAGGGTAATGATGTTCAGAAAGATGGCTTTGAACAGCCCAAAAGAAGGAGAAAGCAAAAGAAAAATGGCAAGGAGCAAGCACAACTCAAGCCAACCAATAGGTATGAAATTTTTAAGTCACTAGTGGATCAAGAGGACCAAGTCATGGAAGGAGTGGATGGGAATACTGAGGATAATAACATCCACACTCATGCTTCTCCTTCATCTCCTCCTGTCTTAGAACAGGTGATTGAGTCCACTGAGTTATTGCAGCCAGAGAATCCAGGGGCATTGATAATACACTCCCAAGCACAGCCAGTAATTAAGGATGTCAGCATGGGAAGTGCAGAAAAGAACAGAGAAAGGCCAGCCCTAGGGATTACCCAGGTGGAGAAGAGATCCAAAAATAGTAACTCTCAAGGAGCGGGCATAAAGTCTAATAAGGATCTACTAGCAGTGCAAGGAGACAAGCTGATCACTGGAGGATCGGTGAGGACAATTGATTCTTACTGCTCTCAAGGTTTTCAATGATTATTCAATCTTGGAATGTTAGGGGTTTAAACAGTAGAACCCATCAATCTGCTGTTCAAAGACTCTTAGGAAAATGCAAAACAAACTTTTTGCTCATCCAGGAGACAAAAATGTCTTTAGATCTTATGTGTAAAACAGTTAGTAGAATATGGAGGGGCGCTGGTTATATGGATGTGGCTGCTCAAGGTGCCTCAGGGGGGATTGTTACTCTTTGGAACCCTCTGGAATGGACTGCAATAGAACATATAGCTTGGAGGGGTGTTCTCACATCTCATTTTAGGAATAATGTCACAGCTGAACATGTTTTAATTACAAATTTTTATGGGGCTCAAAGCATTGATGGCCAGAGGCTCCAATGGAAAGCTGTACACAACATGAGGTCCTCAAGGGAAGATTTAGACTGGATTATTGTCTGGGGATTTTAATGCTAAATTATCTGCTCGAGATCAGGAAGGTGGAACCCCAGTTTTGGATCCAGGGGACCGGCTTCTGATTGCCCAAGTCCAGGCCTTTCACCTAGTGGATATCAAAGGCCCTGGAACCTACTTTACTTGGACTAACAAGAGGAGGGAGCCACACAGCAGGAAGGTAAAGCTAGACCATTTTCTGGTCTCAGAGGAGGCATTTGTTAAGTGGAATATTAAATTCCAGATTTTGGAGGGCCCAGTTTCAGATCACTTTCCCATTTTGTTGGAGGGAGGGACTATGACAAGGTAGCACCACAAACCGTTTAAATTTGAGAATTTTTGGTTACAAAAGGAGGATCTTCGAAAGAAAATTCCGTAGTGGTGGGAAGAAGGTCGTCTACCTTTTGGGACAACAATGTTTAAATTCCACAAACAGCTTCATTTTGTCAAAGTTAAATTGAAACAGTGGAGGCAAGCTAATAAGTCAGATTTCTAGCTCCAAAGAGCTCCCTTGGTGGCCAGATGGGAAGAGGTGCAAAAACACTTCAGGGAAGGAACAATTACTGAGCAGCTTAAAACCGAGGATGATGCCTTGCGCAAAGCGGTTGAGGACATTGATAACCAAGAGGAGACTTACTGGAAACAGAGAGCAAGAAACACTTGGTTATTAGAAGGAGATAGAAATACAAAATTTTTCCATCGATCAGCCTGTGCTAGGAGACAGATGAATAACATGGAAGTCCTTCAAGATGAGAATGGACACTCCTTTGATACTCTTCCCGGTATGCATTCCCACTCAATGGATTATTTTTCTAAACTTTTTAAGGAAAGTATGGAGCAAGATGTGGAGGCTCAAAATGAAGTTATTGATGTCATACCCTCTATTATCTCTCAAGAAGAAAATCAGGCCCTTCTTAGACCCATTGATAGAGATGAACTGAAGAATGTGGTCTTTGGAATGAGCACCGACAAATCTCCAGGTCCAGATGGTTTTCCTATTGAGTTTTTTCAGGCCTTTTGGGATACCTTGGAGGAGGATGTTTTGGCTGTCACAGAGGAGTCCAGAACTAATAAAAGAATGCTTAAGGCAATAAATCATACCTTCATCACTTTAATTCCAAAAGGGGAGGAGGGGGTTCATATCTCTGATTTCAGACCTATTGCCTTATGCAACGTGATTTATAAAATAATCACAAAGATAATGGCTGAACGGCTAAAACCTCTCCTTCATAACATCATTTCCTCAGAGCAAGGGGGTTTTGTAGAGGGTAGACAGATCTTGGATGGGGTGGTCCTCGCCCAGGAGGCAATCCATACAATGCAAAAATCTGGTAATAAAGGAATGTTCATTAAACTGGATATGTCCAAGGCTTATGATAGGGTGGAGTGGGGCTTCCTGTCAAAGATGTTGGCAGCCTTTGGTTTCTCTCAGGACTGGATAGATTGGGTCATGAGTTGTGTTTCTACGCCTTCTTATTCTGTTCTAATCAAGGGGCTTCCCTCGCCACCTTTTGGAGCCACACGTGGTCTTCGTCAAGGGGACCCTTGCTCTCCCTATCTCTTCCTCATCTTGGCTGAAGGATTAGGTAGACTCTTCTTGAGGAGAAGACATCAAGGCCTGATAACAGGTATCAAGGTGGGTGAGGAAGTTTTGACTCACTTACAGTTTGTGGATGATACAGGACTGGTTGGAGTGGCCAGTCTCAGGGAAGCTAGAGGAATCAGAGATACTCTTAATGTCTACCTTAGGGCCTCAAACCAAGTCATCAATGATAAAAAATCCAAAGTGGTCTTCTTCAATCTTGACCAAAGGCTACAGGACAGAGTTATAGAGATCTTGGGATTCACTAGGACCTCTCTTCCAGTAGTTTACTTGGGGGTTCCTTTGCATTTCAAAAAATTAAAAATAGATATCTGGAAGGATCTTTTGGATGGCATCAAAGATAGAATGAACCATTGGTCTCATAAATGGTTAAGCTATGGGGGCCGATTAACTTTCTTACAGTCAGTTATTCAAGCCATGCCAATCTATAAATTCTCTATCCTGGCTGCCCCACATTCTATTTGGAAAGAGCTGGACAAAATGGCTAGAAGATTTTTATGGGAAGGAGCAAAAGGGGAGAAGAAATGGGCCTTGGTTGGTTGGGATAAAGTTACCCAACCCAAGGAAAAAGGAGGGCTGGGACTGAGAAGCTCCAAGCTTAACAACAAAGCTTTGGCTGGAAAACTGTACTAGAGGTGGATTTCCCAGCCAACATCCTTATTCAGTAGAATCCTAACCAGTAAATACTTGGGTCATGTTCACCCCAATGAAGTGGGCCATTTCCCCCTGGATGGTAATGGATCCTTAGTGTGGTAGGCTCTCAAGCTTGGATCTCAGGTTATTAAAGACCAATTGTTTTGGAAAGTGGGGAGAGGGGAGAAGGCACGTTTTTGGACTGATTCATGGGACCAGCACCCACCCATCATTGCTGAGTTTCCCGAATTGCAACCAATTAAATCTACCATAGAAGCCAAGGGCTGGGTCCATATTGAGAGTTATTTCAACACTAGCCAATTGGGGGAGTATAAGTTCAAGAAGTTTAAGCGGTTGGAGGAGTGGCCAATTACAATCCCTCCGGAGCTGGCACCCATCTTGACCAAAATCTTGATAGAAAGGTTTCTCACAGGGAGAGACGAGGAGGATGAACTAGCTTGGGGCTATGGGAACCTTGGGGTATATACAGTGAAGGATGGATACGATAAGATCCTCCCAGAGCCTCCCCCACATTTATTTTTGATTCAAGATTGGAGGAAGATATGGCATTCCAAGGGCTGGCCGAAAGTGAATTTCTTTGCCTGGCAGTTTATGCACAATGGAATTCTCACCTTTGACAATCTCAAAAATAGAGGAATCATCGGTCCATCTCAGTGTGTTTTATGCCACAAGAATGAGGAAACAGCTGATCATCTGATGTTTGAGTGCCCTTTCACACATCAGATTTGGAAGCGTTGGTTCTCTCACTATAAACTCTAGGCTAATGGTGATCTGACTCGAACCAATATTTGGGAAAGATGGAAGAGAGGTAGATTTAAATCTAAAGCTCTTCGAATTGGTTGGGAGCTTGGCTTACTTTTCATCTGGTGGCAGGTGTGGTTGGAGAGAAATGCTCATATTTTTAGAGAAACCTTCTCCTCGCTAGATGGAATTTGGCAGGTCATTTGGAGCAAAGTCGTGAAAACGGTTGCCATCTATGCTGAAGAGGAAAATCAGGTTGGTCCTGGGCCACTGGAAGAGGGAGCTGTAGAGCAAGAGAGACAGGATAGAGCTAGCTGGAAACCTCCCCGAAGGTTGGATCAAAATCAATACTGATGGAGCTGCAAAAGGCAATCCGGGTAGTGTTGGAATTGGTGTAGTGTGCCGAGATCATGCTGGGTCTGTGCTCTATTGGGAAATGCAAGGTCTGGGAAGAGCCACAAACAATGAAGCAGAAGCCTTTGCTATTAAATCTGCTTCCATCTGGGCTATTAATCAGGGACACAGGAAGATAATTCTCGAGTCTGATTCTCAAATTCTGGTTGGCGCTCTAGACTGCATGAGGAACTTTGCTTCGAAAGCATGGAGGTTGCGGATTCTGGTCTCTCAAATCAAGGAACTATGGAGGGAATTAGATGATGTGATCCCCGTCTATGTGAGTAGAGATTTAAATAAGGCAATCGATTTCCTTGCAAAGATGGGTGCTGAGAAAGAGGTAGGGGTGCAGCTGCACAGTGACATGCCTATGGAGGATGCAGTGATTAGGCAGGGTCTTGAACGATCCTTGAGACAATGAGCAAAGTTTATGCTAAGGGTGGTTTTTGTCATGATATCGTGACCTGTTGCACCGTCGCGGCCTTTGGAGGGAAGCTGTCATGATATCACGATAGGTTGCACCGTCGCGGCCTTTGGAGGGAACCTATCGCGACATCGTGACATGTCATGCTGTCGTGGCCCTTGGAGAGATGCTGTCATGATTTTGTGACCTGTTGCGCTATCGCGGCCTTTGGTGGGAAGCTGTCATGATTTCGTGACCTGTTGCGCCATCGCGGCCTTTGGCTGGAAGCTGTAGTGATTTCGTGATGCTTTTGGAGCAGGGGCGCCAAGGAGGATAATCGTCGCGATATCGTGACACTTTTGGTGAATTGGAGCCAAGGGGAAAAATCGTCACGATTTCATGACATTTTTGAAGAATGGGAGCCAAAGGGAAAAATCATCATGATTTCGTGACACTTTTGGAGAATTGGCGCCTTGGGGAAAAGACGTCACGATTTCGTGACACTTTTGGAGAATGAGCACCAAGGGGAAAAGTCATCGTGATTTCGTGACACTTTTGGCGACTGGGCGCCAAGGGGAAAAGTTGTCGCGATTTCATGATAGTTTTGGAGAATTGGCACTAAGGGGAAAAACCGTCGTGATATCGTGACACTTTTGAAGAATGGGCACCAAGGGGATAACTCGTCGCGATATCGCGACACTTTTGAAGATTGGGCACCAAGGAGAAAACTCGTCGCGATATCGTGACACTTTTGGCGAACAGGCGCCATGGGGAAAACTCGTCGCGATATCGCGACACTTTTGAAGACTGGGCGCCAAGTGGAAAACTCGTCGCGATATCGCGACACTTTTGAGGATTGGGCGCCGAGGGGAAAACTCGTCGCGATATCGCGACACTTTTGGCGAATAGGAGTCATGGGGAAAAATCGTCGCGATATCGCGACAC
Organism: Wollemia nobilis; assembly: GCA_028583015.1. Taxonomy (NCBI): domain Eukaryota; kingdom Viridiplantae; phylum Streptophyta; class Pinopsida; order Araucariales; family Araucariaceae; genus Wollemia; species Wollemia nobilis. The sequence goes on along the minus strand of JAQPPZ010017000.1, from coordinate 2,598,968 downwards.
TTTTGAAGACTGGGCGCCAAGTGGAAAACTCGTCGCGATATCGCGACACTTTTGAAGGTTGGGCGCTGAGGAGAAAACTCGTCACGATTTCGTGACACTTTTGGAGATCAGGCGCCATTTGGAAAACTCGTCGCGATATCGCGGCACCTTTGGTGATGGGGCGCCAAGGGGAAAAGCCGTCGCGATTTCGTGACACTTTTGGTGATCAGGCACCGCGGGGTCTGGCTGTCGCGATATCACGACATGTCACGATTTCGTGACATGTCACGATTTCACGACTTGTTGCTCTGGCACGGCCAAGGCTGGTTTGATTGTCGCGATATCGCGACATGTCACGATTTCGCGACATGTCGCGTTTTCGCGCCTTGTTGACTTTTTGCGCTCTACGGTGGAAAGTGTTGACTTTTTGCGCTCTGCGCTTGTAATCTTGTTTCTTTGTTCTTGGTTGGGATGTGTTTACTCCCATTTGTAACTGTTCTTTGTTTTAATACAAGTTTTTCAAATTTTTCAAAAAAACATTCACCAGGAAAAAGTATTCAAAAATGTATGCTTGGTATTGCTATCAACAGATAATTTTTAGCTAGACTAGCTATCTCTACAAGACATTAGAAGGTATGCACCTAACCAGATCCTGGGGGGGCACAAATTCCCTATCCACTGACCAAAATATAACAAGAAGCAAAAACAAGAAAATGGCCAAGTTAGGGCACACCAAAATATTGGTTTTGAGATCAAAACTCGGTAAAATAGTGAAGATCCATCACACTATTAAACTAGAAAAATAGCAAATTCTAGGAAATACAAAAATAATTTTACCCAATCAGAGACTAATGATCTCATTAAAAACTTGATCTTCAGTAGGACAATGAAATGGTAGAGTCTGAAATATGCCAAAATAATCATGCTAAACCAAAATATAACAATGTCCCAAGAACCTAGGCAAAAAAATGGCCAAGTCCCTAAGGCACCATAATATTTATGCCCAATCAAAACCTTATGGGTCCTAAACATCCATGTAGGATCCAATAGTTCAAATGTTGGAAGTTTAAAGATCACTAGGAGATTCATTCTTGGCTAAAACCTAGTCATCACTCAAAGACCCAGTGCACACAGAAGTAGAAAATAGGCTAAGTGTTGAAGGCGCTAGAAGAATTTCACCTGGATCGAGTGCACCAAGGTTTAAAAAACCTAGCATGAATGAAATTATAGAGGGAAGATCCAACCAAGAGATAAAGTAAATGGGAGGATGATATATGACCAAAAGCTATATAATTCATCAAGAGGTATTCTATATATGTGCAAGGGATCAGGCGATCATTATCAAATGGAAAAATACCTTTTTTACACAATTCTTACTAGGTAGGATTCTATGTCAGAATATCCTAATGACATAAACCATCATGCGAATGATAGGGCAACTGAGTAGAGAAGGTCATAAGATATTGAGAGACCAAATGCAACCAACAAGATGATTACGACTCAAGGAGACACATATCTTAGTCACGTCAACAAACCACGTCCTTGTAGTTGAGGTAGCCCCACATCCAAGTAGTCCAATAGGCTGGTAGACTTTCTAACATAGAAAAAATCCACTTCAAAGGTAATCATGATTTGATAATTGTAGCATTGTAGAAAATCATGATTACCTTTGAAGTGCATTTGAAAAATTGTAGCATTATAGAAAATCATAATTATAGTTTTACTTAACTCCTATAATGTTGAAAAAATTAATTAGGGAAAAGAAGAGGCAAATGGAAGACAACCTTATAGGATTTTGATTTAGAGATCCAACCTATGAAAATATTTAGGGGCTAAGGTTTAAATAAAACTTTAGCAAAAATTGATCCTCAAATTATTTGCCAATAATATTCTATGGATAACATCAAAATGATGAATGGTAGCAAGATATAGTGTATTACTTATCGAGTAATGAATAACCAAGTCATTTCAATGCTACACAAAGAATATCATTACGTCTAAAGAGTGCTAACTTAATTATTAAAGCAAGTGTTTTATATAGAAGAAACCATGAAGGAATGTATCTAAAATATTTAGATAAAAGCAAAGCTACTCAAGTATTTAATGAATTTCATGGCATGCATGGAACTGGACATGGTTTAGCCAATGCCACTGAACATCAAATATTTAGAGTTGGATACTACTAGCCTCATATTTTTAAGGATCTCCATGCCCATGTTAGATCCTATCATACCTACCAAGTTACTACTAATAGAGAATAAAATGCTTCTATGTCTTTGCAACCAATATTTGAGGTTTGTCATTTTGCCCAATGGGGATTAGACTTTGTAGGAGTTATAAATCCTAATTCCTTATCCTATCCTAAATACAAATTCATCACAACTGACTATTGCACTCAATGGATAGAATCTTGAACTACTAATAATTGCACAATAGATGTCGTGGTTTAGTTTCTTGAAGAATGCATTATCTCTAGGTTTGAAATACTCTATTCTTTAGCATGCCATAATGGTTCAACCCTAACTTCAATTCAATTTGTAGAATGGATCTATGATAACAAGGTGACTTTAAATTTTTCTTATAATTATTATCCTCAAGGGAATGGTTTATATAAATCTACAAATAAGAGCTTATTCAAGAAGATTTTAGAGAAATATCCTAGGGATTTGCATAACAAACTTAAATATGATCTATGGGAAAATAGGACCAAAATAAAAGCTTCTATAGGTACATGTTGGTCACGAATATACCTAGTATTCCTTGTGTGCCCTAGATCCAGCCAACATTGAAAGACCAGGGGAAATAAATTTCCTCTGAGCCAATCTCTAGAGAGGGCTGGCTCCCTTACTAAATCCTACACTGGGTATAAGCTTAAGGAAATAGGAAATAAATGGGAAATGATAGAAACAAAAGGAAATATGGCTATAAGCCGAAAATTTAGGATGGGGATAGACTAAAAACTAAAATTTCACCAAGTAATTAGCATTATTTAATAGAAACACGAATGTAGAAACTTCAAACAGTAATGCAAGAAAATAACCCTCAGATTGCATTTTAGTGTTTATTTCCACATAAGCAAAGATAAAATTCAAAAGCAAAATTCAATCATAGCAAATAATAGAAATAAAATATTTCAAAAATCACACACAGAGAACTATCACATTCAAAATCGCTCGAATAACCAGAAGTTGAGTTATTTCTATTGATGCAGAAAATTTGGAGTATTTTTCTGTAGTGTCCAAACTTCCATGCTTTACAATAAAAAAATATTAGTATTTTATTTTGGGATTTTACCTCTATCATTTAATGCATATAAAACAAAATTTTGGTATATCAAAAACCGATGTGCATATTTTTGTCCTCGACATCAGTGGCATTCTGGCCAAAACATTCAACAAGGGTACCATGATCCAGCTTTAAAGGGTGAACATTACCTAAAGAAATCAACAAAAGTAAATTCTCAAAATAACCTTGGGTGTTGGTGCATTGGGACACAATAAAATTACTTGAGAATCGAGTATGAATTTGATTTACCATGTGCCTTGTAAATTCACTTTCATTAGAAAAATCCACTGAGTATTAAATTTGCTTCAAAAATCATCATGGTTGATAGTCGATGTGTTGGAAATGAGTAAGAATTAGGTTTGATGTCTCAAAATTGAAGCATATATTCTAGAAATACTGCCCTATATCGCTCCCAAAATTAAATTTTATTCTTCCTTGCTTTCTTTCTAGAAAACTGCAAAAGTGTACACCCAAAAACCAAATCACTATTGAGGAGTTAATTTTTCCCAAATAAGAGGTGAAACAACCTTGTCAAAGTAGTAATAGGCAATAATGTAGCTATTCTTGATGTTTGAGTAATTTCATCTTTCAATCCTTTTCTTATAATTATATTTTTTGATGTCACCTCAAAAAGGGCAACATAGCTTTTCACCTTTCTAGAGAGGTGACATCACTTGTCAACTCTATCTGGGAGTGTTTTACATTGATTTCCGCTCTAAACTACACCTTCAAAATCTTATTATACCTTGGAAGGGTGATTTCAATTTACCATGCTTCGAACTCATTAGACACTCTGTTTCATATCTGACCAGTCGTGAATGAAATCATCAACCGTATGATCCTTCAAAACCTTAGAAATACTCTTTCACCCCAAGGGAGGTGACAAAGAGCTTCACCCCTCTCTTTAGGTGAAAACTCAACCTTATTCATATCGGGCTTGCTTAAATTTCAAAATCTTCTTGCGATATGTTTCATCCCAAGGAGGGGCGATAGAGATTTTCTTCCCTCACTTGGGGTTAAAGTGCCTTCTACTCCTTGTTAACTCTTAGCTCATGAGGTTTTCTCTGAATTTTACATTTTCACCCTAAAGAGAGGTGACAAACGCTTTCACATCTCATTTGGGGTGAAATCACCTTTTAAAACTCCTCTAAAGGTTGTAAACGTGCGATGCAAACGTTGTATCATGTGTCGTAGAAAAGAGAGGTGCCAAGGAGTTTTGCCCCTCTATTGGGGTGACAACACTTCCAAAATTTTCATATTTTAATTGGACTTTGATATGTTTAGCGCGTGGAATAATTTTTACTCCAAAGAGGGGCAACAAGAGGTTTCACCCATTACTTGGGGTGACAATGCTTTATTCATTTTTTTTTTTTTTTTGAAACCTCTTCTCCTTTAAATCAAGTGAACCATCTCAAGCTTTGTTTCACCTCTAACAAGGGTGAAAGGTATTTTCACCCATCAATTGGGGTTACAATATTTTCTTCATTCTTTTCTTTGAAATTTGAACATGATTTTACCATTTTCCAAAAATAAATTCCTTGGGGTGAATGGTGTTCAACTTCACTACTCTAAAGTGCTACTCTTTTGACAAAAAAATTCTTGTAGACACTTGCATTCATTTGCAATTTTAAGTAAAATTCTACACATTGCTTATAATATTTAGATGTTATTTACATTAATACACTATTACAAGAATAAAAGGGTAAATAATAAAAACCGTATTAAAAGTGAATGTATTAACCATCAAGCTTTTATTGGCATATTCATCAGAATTTTACTATAAATTATCAAAACAAAATTAAAATTTGGTAAAGTTGTAAAACTACCAAAATTCTTAGCCTCTCACAACGTATCCATCTCATATGGATGCAATTGACCACAAGACTTTATCCGTTGGGCTTCAAGATTTAGCTAATCTAGTTGCATTAGGTTGCTTGCTACTCATCCCTGCATCTCGCTTCTTGACCTCTTTTTTTGTAGATTCTTATTCTAAGAGAAATGCAATTGTAGCTTCATACACTACGATGACATCAGACCAATATTTTATAGCTATTATCTCTGGATCATTGAACGAATCTACCAGGGCCGATATGAATGTAGTTTATCCACTAACTATGCTCCAATAAACTAAAATTGTTGTGTGTGAGATTTCCAATTAGTGGTAACACATGGTCTTACGTAAGTAATTTCTCCAAATCATCAACTTTCAAGGCATCATCAATAAACACTACTCATACTGCTTCCAGGTTCGCTTTAGATAGAATGTTTTCCTCTCATCAGTGAAACTAGGGAAGCCATTCTTAAGCACTACATTGAAATATGTCATTGAAATTCATCGTTCTTGCTCAAATATATCAAGCAAATTATGGGCCTCATTTACTTAATCCAAACTAAAGAAGAATTGACATAGTACGAATTTGGTTCTTGCCCATGCTTAGGCTATATCACTCATGGTGTGAAATCAAAGATCTATCATATCTAGCACCTGCATTTGTGAAGCTTTCATCAAGAGTGTATCCAAGTACTCTTCACCACACTCCACGATGTATTGGCAATAGGAGAAAATAGTATGAATTTATTGAAGATACATAAGGACCTATGTCGCCCTAGTCGCATGGGTCTTACAATGAGCAAGAAACTAGCTACATGTCTCCTTGAATTTTTATTTTGTTAAGACTATGGCTTGTGTTGCTTTTGCTACCAGTTGATCCTGCATATTCTAGAGTTGGCTTTTCAATGCCTCAACCTATTGTTCCAATCCTACCTTGGCCTATTGATGCTTTTGGAGTATGGTCTCCAAATCTTCTACTTTTTTTTTCCAATGAGTTGTATCAGATTGGGCATACTAAAATTGTGCTCAAAATTTTACCAAATACTCCTCAAGATTAGCGATCTTAGAAAGAAGTATTTTTATAGTTTTCACCATTTAGGAACAAGGAGCTCATATCCACCTGAATATTTCCCACAGTATTTATGGTGTCGAGCTTGGTGAGGTCCTTGGTTACAATCTTATAACTATAATCCTTTGAAGTCATCTCACCGTGAGGCTTATGAACCTAGGGAATCATCTTCATGGTATGGAACTCCATAGTAGTGGGATCAAAGGTGACCTACTTCAAGGGCTTCATTGGCCCCATGAATTCTCTCCTCTTCTTACTCTTCAACCATTGTGATGAGCTTAAGTGACCCTAGCTGATTTGCAGCACTGGGTTGTAATGGTACCACCACTATCACCAATTCAAGTACTACCTGTAACTCCAAAAATGGGGTAAACGAGAAATGATCTGGATGTTGATTTGGATCAAGGGAGGTGAAAACCAACATAGTGGAAACAATGGTGGAAATGGAACTAGTGGTGGAAATGGATGCACGAGGTTTAGGCATAGTTATGCTCACTCGAAGAGGATATTGCATACTTACAGTTTTGGAGGAATTTATTCAGGTGGATGATATGGGAAGTGAAAATAAATTTGAAGTGGAGGTAAAAGAACTAAAAAAAATGGAATCAAAAGAAGCGAGAATAGGAGCAGGAGTAGTGGTGAATGATGACTAGGAAATGGAAGGTAAAATTGATGTGGAGGGCATAACAAATTATGGGGATATAGAAGTGGAAATCTAAGTAAGAGAAGCAATAGTAACCACTCACTCGAGGAGAGAAGAGGTGGAATATAATGTACCTTTGGGATCTGTCACCTTCGGTGCCAGTTGTAAGTAGTTATGATACTGGATCTTCCTCCATCCGATCCCTTGGTTCTACTGCAATGTCCTTAATATTGATAAAATAAATACCTTGAATGAATGGATTCACCTGAACCAAAGGGATGGCTTCTAGTAATTTTGTGTGCTCAACCAAAACTATGGGAGGGGGGTTTGATGAAACTACTCTAGTTCTTCGCTTCTTCATAATTTTAATAACTGGTAGCTTTTCCTATTTTTTCACTTTTCACTACAATGGCTCTTCTAACACTTGTTATTTTTTATAAAAAAAAAGTGGTGCCTATTGGATAATGGTATGATGTTCCTCAACCACATATTCTTAAATGCTTGATATTTGTAAACTTTGAGGTACAATGCAATTGAATTTTATTGGCTAAAATTCTTCATAGGTTTCCAATAACATCCCATCCATTACTAGGCCATATGATGAATCAGTTTTCCTCCGATGAGCCCGTATGATCCACTAGTTCATGATTTTCTCTTCGAACCAACCTGAAAGCTGCTCCATATAGCTAAATAAATCTGGTGGAGGAATCCAAATTTTATGCACAATAAGATTATATTCGACTTCTATCTCTAGAAACTACGCCAGGGTGTAAGTGACATCATGTTCTCCACGTGCCACTCCAAGTCATGCCCCTTTGGATTATTTTGGTACTTCTCAATATCTGGTATTAGAAAATAGTGAAAGCTTTTAACTTTGATGTGCTCAGCAAAAATATCCAAAGGATCATATTTTCATAACTATGGCAGCTCCACCAGTTATTAACCGGTTCTGGCCCACCTGGCTTACTTTGATGCCTCCAAAGCAAAAAGGCATCTTGCACATAGTTTTCTTCCCACGTCCTTATCCATAATTATAATTAATATAATCATGCTATTGAACAACCTCCATAGCGAATAAATACCCTATGGCAAATTATGGGAGCAAAATTGGCTTACCGATAAAGCCAAAAATACAGAGAACCACTCCTTGTGTTAACAAAAATATATCACCTCTTTTCTTTGAGATGATTTCTACCCTCATTTACCTTGGTACTCTCTCAATTTTACAGTAAATTATTTCTATGGAAGGACCAACAAACATAGTATTGAAATTATAGAAAGGCTCCTACCTTGACAAACTAGAAGTCCACACATACATAGGTAATATTCTATTTTGTTTATCAAATTTCCTACTTGTAATGAAAGAAAACTTCTTATGCAGGTGGAAGAAGAAATACCAAACCAGAAAGAACATATACTTGAATACCTTCATTTCCTTGCTCTACATCTTGTCCAACTGGGAATGCATCCTTTTGGAAATATAATTGGCCTAGTCAAAGAAGATGGGATTCATCCTTTTTGTCATCACCGTGGGAGCATAGAAATCAACTTGAGATATGCACTGCACTAATGCTACCTACCACTTGTGTACTATTTAATATGATGGGAGACCCACAACCCAAGGCACAATGGAGAATAAATCAGGACTCTTAAAATTTGACAATGATTTTGACAACATCGACAACTCGCCATGCAGGGGCATTTTTATCAATTGTGTCTCCATAAATTGGTGCAGTGTCACAATCGACTGATATATTTCCTCTTGCTCCCAAATATGCATTTTATTGAAAATAACATCTATGGGAAGTGTTATTCCACAGAAAAATGCTTCCCAAACATATTTAGTTGTGATGGCAAACAACACTTCTCCTTTCACGTTCTACACTGTACTGGTCCTCAGATTATAAAATTTTAAATGTCATCGACTACTTCTGGGTAATAGTAAACTGAAGTGCATAGGTACTAGAAGAGATTTTCATGGTACGCTATCATGAGAGGACTCTATGATGTTAACCCTTGTTGCACTGTAGTGTCCACATATTGGCATAAATTTTCAATGCCATTGTTGGTAATTACGCAATCTCCTACCCGAGAAAGTGTATCTAAGTAAGAATCCAAGTCGTAATTCTCATGGCACCTTTATTTTTGGGATTTCATCCCTCCTTCCACCTTCTTCTTTAACTTATTTGGATCTTCAGCAACAATAGGTTCAATAGTTATCTTCCCCATTTTCAATAATATTTGAACCTCCTATATCTTCTACAACAATATCACCTCAACGCAGTAATACTCCAAAAAAATAAAATAAAAGCTTTTTACCTTTGTTTCACAGGACATCCAATTTATAATTGCACCTAACCAGCTGAATTAAATACACATGGTAATTTTTGAGGAAATTGAGTAGACGTGCATCTTGATACTTGCACCAAGCATGATTTTTAATGAGTTTTTAGTTGTCTTCAAGCTTCATTTGCTCACAATATTTCTTGATTTCCACACTCTAGCCATTTACATCTTCAAAAATTGCTTAGTGGATCTCAACGAGTAACCTCGAGAATGAACGCTTCCAAGTATTTATGCAGGGCACGTCTCAAAAAATAACAAAATAATTCCCCCTTCTCTTAATATTTAAAATTCCACTTCAAAACGAAATAGGAAAAATTTTAAAATTCCTCGAGCACTCTTAGTTTTGAAATGACATCAAAATGTTTCCAAAATTATTTTCTTGTGGAAAGGATCTTCCGTGAATGCACTTTGCTTTCTAGAACATCTTCGTATGAAATTAAACTGTGCTTTCCTCCTTTCAATCGACTGCACTTTGAAGAAAACAATAGCAGGTGTGCTCTCTTTAAAACGTCTTTCTTCCTCTATTTGGCTTCAAAAAGCACTTTCCTTGGAAAGTCTAGCTTTCTATGTTTGCTTTCTTTAGAAAAATCATTTTTGCCCTTGTGGAGAACTAAGACTTTTTTAACTAACGCCTTTGCATGAGATTGTTTTTTATTTTATTTTCAAAATAAAACTTTTTTGCTCCATTTTTAGAAAAACTGCATGATAATATTCATAGACCTTGTTTTTTTTCTCTTCCCACCCCTCTTTTTTATATCCAAAAAAAGGGGCATTAACGACTTTCATTTTATATCAGAGTGACAACACCTTTAATTCTCCTATCGCCCATCACTTGGGTGAATACGAATTTCACCTCTTCATGAGGGTGAAAGCGCATCTTTTTGTTATGCATACAACTCTGACACCCTCAAATGGGGTGACTAAGACTTTTTCCCTTAATTGGGGTGAAAGTGATTTTGTCCTTTTTTTCTCTTTTTTTTTATATTTTTATCTTTGATGAAACACCTTTTGTTGCCCAATATGGGGCGACTTCAACTTACACCATTTTTTATCTTATAAAGCAAAGCATAACATATTCAAACAATTAAGGAGAAAATTGTATATATATACATACTTGAGCCCTCGAAGAGTTTTAGTGGTAGTAAGTTTTCAGATGAAGACCATTCACTAGGATCGACAGCTCCCAGCCATCCATATCCCAAAGATAATAATAACTAATGGAATTTACCCTTGTGATCTGGAATGGGCCCTCCCAAATCACTTCAAATTTGTGGTCCTTACAAGGCTTCACTTTATCCGAGTTCCACTTCAACACCAAGTCGTTGACTTTAAATACCGTTTCGGATGTTTTTTTTCCAAAATTATTTTTTGTTGTTCTAACATGTTTCATGAAGGTGTTATACACTTTTTCTCTTTCCTCTTCAAGTTTTAATAGTTGTGCTAGCCTTGTGTTCATGGGATCAATTTCTTCATCCTCACTACTAAGAAACTTCAAAGTTTGAAGGACCGAAAGTTCAATATGAGTGGGAAAAACTACCTCCTTGCCATACACTAGAGAATAGGGAGATGTTTTAATTGATTTATTTACTAATATGTGATCTTCCCACAAATATTTATCTAGTAGCAAATGACAAATTCTCTTATTGCTCCCAAGTATTCTTTTTAGTATTTGAAACAAGTTATTATTTGTAGACTTGGCTAAACCGTTTCCCTACAGGTAATAATTGGAAGATGCTTTCAAATAAATTCTATATCTGCTTGTAAACTTAGTGATTTTCGCTCCAATTAAATGAGTCCCGTTATTAGTTACAATGCCATTGGGTACACCGAAATGGTTAATCAGCCTCTCAAGTAAGGAAATGACTATAGCTTGGTCTATATTTTTTGTTGGGATAGCCTTCACCCACTGAGTGAAGTAGTCTATCACTATCAAAATGAACTTATACTTAGGAGAGGATTTAGGATATATGAACCTGATGAAATATAACCCCTACTATTAAAAAATAGCTTCTACCTGGATTGGACGTAAATGCAATGATGTATTTTTTCTCCTACCAATATACCTATGACAATTATCATAGCTAAGACTCACCTTATGTGTATCTGCAAAGAGGGTAGACCAAAAATATCTAGCCCAAATAATCTTCAAGTCCATGTTCCTTCTTGCATAATGTCCATTGGATAAAATAGAGTGGAACTCCTCCAATAGTTTATGCTTTTCATATTCTTTCACACATCTGAGGAGTACTCCATCTATATTTTTGTGGAATAATCCACTTGGAAATAGTATGTACCTGAGAACCTACAATCTAAATATTCTCCTATAAGAGGGATTGAGGTGAGAGGGACATATTATAGAAGTGAAGAACTAAATAAGGTCTTCTATCTAGTTGCGATCACTTGCAACTTGGTTGGAAATATTACTCTCATCGATATCTTCATATTGTAATGGTACTAGTGACTGGAAAGTTGTGCTCTTAGCCAACTCTTGAAAATGTTCCTAAACATGAACCAACTTGGTCAGCCAAATCTTCACATCATACTCTTAAATATTTGAAATCTAGCTGGCTCTTTTATCACCAAGCTCTCCTCGTATAATAAAATTCCTGACTTTTGGGTGAATGACATATATTATCATTTTTCTCTGAGATATAAAATTCTAGAATTTCTTAAGAGACTTCATGATCTCATACACTTGCTTTTCAATAAAATTATACTTTTCTTCATGCGGCTAAATAACTTGGCTTAGGAAAGTAATAGGTTTTTCCTCTTCATCATCTTACTTTTGTGTAAGAACTGCAACATAACTTTCCTGCTCACCCACTGCATAAAGAATAAAATACTTGGAGTAGTTTGGATTGATTAATATAAGTTGAACTATCCTTTCCTTAATTTCTTGGAATTCCTGTCTCCTCTTTTCTATCCATTTAAAATTTGCATTTTTCTTCAAGAGCTCCATCAGTGGTTTCACCACCTGAGCAAAGTCAGCAATGAATTTTCAAAAAAAATTGATCTGGTCGAAGAATGACTGCAGGTATTTTTTTAGATGGTAGTGGTAATTTTAGAAGAGCTTCAACTCTTGTAGGGTCAATGGTTAGTCCCTCCTTTAAAATTGCATGTCCCAAAATATTTCCTTCCTTGATAGCAAAAATAGACTTTTTCGAGTTAATGGAAATACCAAATTCCTAGAACTTTCGAATACCTATCTAAGATGAGAGACATGCTCTTCCCTACGATATGAGAAAATAGTCATATCATCGAGGTAAATTACAATAATATGATTTAAAAACTTACCAAAAGTGATATTTATATCCCTTTGAAATGTGGTATCAGCATTGGAAAGATCGAAACACATTATTTGATATGCGAAAGTGCCCCACTTGGTAGTAAATATTGTCTTGTGTTGGTCCTCATCCTTTATCCAGATATGGTTATAGCTGGAAAAAAATTAAGTAGTAAAAATATCTACGCTCCAATGACAATATGAATAATATGATCAATCTATGGTAAGGGGTAATGATCTTTCAAAGATGCTTGGTTTAGATTGTCAAAGTCCATGCATAGGTGAATATCTCCATTCCTTTTCTAAACCGGGACCAAGTTCACCATGCATGTCGAGTTCTTTATGGGATAGATTATTTTTATTTCCAATATTTTTAGCACCTCTACTTTCATGAGCACCTTAATTTTTGGATTTACAAGACTCTGCTTATGCCAAAAAGGCTTCACTCCTTCCTACAAATCAATGGTGTGCTGGATTACATATTTATCATAACCTTTCAAGTCATGGTAGCTCCATGCCATGATATTAGGGAACTCATGACATAGTTCTTTGATTCCTTCAAGCTCTCCTGGAGAACAATCTATCACAACTATGATGACTTTGTGAGGTTCTAACCTTAGCTCAGTGTATTCCTTTTAATCCACTTTGATTCGATGCTTTTTCACTTTGTCATTTTGATCAAAGAGACTCTAATGTAATAAACCCTTTTGGGATATAATTATTTTTTAGTTGGATAAAGCTTTTATTTTCCTCTTCGTCTAATGTTATTCCTTCCACACCATTGGATTATTTAATAAGGAAGCTTACAATCTGCTCATCATTATCAAAATATTTCCAGTATATGTCCTTTTAAGGGAAATAAGGTCTATAAATCATCCTTACAATCTTGGGATTTCACATCAAAATTTCAATCAAGGAGAAATTTGTACCAAGGGATGCCAGGTGATCTGCATGCTTATTTAATTCTTGCAAAATCGCCTAAAATTTTAAAGCATAAAATGATTCAAAAAGGTCCCATACCTTATTTCGATACACCTTTAGGTAGTGCTACTTAGAAACACACTTGCTAGTCACTTGGTTGACAATCAAATTGGAATCACCAAAAAATTACAACTATTTAATCCCAGTTTTCTCCATTTTGTTTAGGTCTAAGCATAGTGCTTTGTACTTAGTAACATTTTCTGTACAATTCCAGGTCAGCTGATATGAATAGATCTTCTAGATTCCTAAAGAAGATATGAATACTAATCCATTTTTGACACCATTCTTGCATTGGTTACCATTGAAATACATTTTCCATAGCTGGTCAGGGGTAGGACCTAAATCATCAACTGTTTTTTCTTTACTCTTATTAGTTTTAGTGATGGTATAACAACTGATTTTGATTTATATCATCTCATTGAAATCAAGTATAGAAAACTGATCTTCTAATCAGAGTTCATACAAATTTTTCTCCATTAGGTCTATCTCTTCTAGCTCTTCGGTCACCAAATTCACTGTGTTTACAACCTTTTCTTCATCTTAAATATTTTCAATATGGTATGTGGGGGGATTTTCATTATATATCTATATTATTTTTCCTTTGAATGGAATATTCAAGTGAGAATTATCCAATGATAAATAACCTCCTAACTTGATCATAAATTCTCTAGATAAACACATACTAAAGTATGGTTCCAAGTCTACCACAACAACCTCTTGTATGACAGTAATTTGTGGTATGTTATTAAAAATAATTAGGATATCCTTGATTACTCCTACTGTATTCATAGGGGTACCATAGAGCTATAATACACCTGGGCTACCTCTTGTATACTCCACTCCCATGATTTCGCACATTACCTTTAGTATGAAAGTCATTATTGCATCAGATTCAATTGTGCAATTATGTACGATCCATCCCTTTATCTTGAGAGACAAATAGAATGGGTGAGATCTATATTTTCCCATGGCTAAAGTGGGAAATATCTGGGCCAACACTGTCTGAGCAGAATTCTTCTTTTTATCCTTCATGAAATTCAATGATTCTTGTAACATATCGAATTATTTGGGCAGTTGTAGTGCGTCATAGAGGATCACCTTGGTAGGAATCTTCTTCAGCTCATCAACAATATTATATGACTATGCATTGGGCTCCTTTGATTCACCAAAATCTGCATATCTACTTTGGTATTGTTGTGTTACCTCTACTCTCTAACTATTGGTCAAATATGGGTACCTAAGTTTTTCCTTTTCTTATTCCTTTGTTTTGATCTACTCTTGGTAGCATCGGATCATGAAATTACAGCTTTTTCTTGCACTCTATCCTTTGCATGAGTAGGTATTAAATATTTTAATAAAATAGGCTCATCTACTTTGGGTTATAGCACAAGAGATTTTTCTAGGGGCTTTCACTTTTTATTTTGTATGTTATGTTCAGTAGGTACTTTCAATGGATTCATTTTAGCTAGATCTACCATGACAGGTTTATTTTCAGACCTTGTGAGAACATAAACTTGTTCAACAAATGGGACCATGAAGTTGTGATCAATTTTTAAGATCATATTCACTTGACCACCTATAGCACTTTTAGTCAGTATTTGTACATAGTTCAAATGGACCTTGCGTGTATCTTTGCCATGGGGATTGTTATAGGTAGAACACCAATATGTCTTCTCTAATATACTTGCTTCTTAATTAACCAACATAGTTGTATTCTTCTTAGAACTCCTACTGGTTGAAGCTACTTATTCTCTAGTAATTAGTGGAGTTTGAAATATTATTTATCGTAACTTAGCTTTAGCTTGCTTATTTTTAACTATCATGATTTCATTCAATATTTTCCTTACTGCTAAATTGATAGAATGCATCTTCTATAATAATTTCATGTTGGGATAGGGATTTAAGGTCACTAGAGGTGTTGTAAAAGGTAAAGGTACTAGTGGGGAAGGCAATTTTGGGATGTAAGGGGGATAAAGCAACTGTAAAATAACAAGAGCAAGTAATTATGGAATAGTTGGGGTAGGTAATTACAGGATTGGAACTGGTGCAAGTTGAGGTGGACTCGAGCTCCATGAGGGAACATGATACATAGAAGGCATAGGTTGTGAAAATGCACTAGAATATAAATGTTGTGGAAGATAAGGGAGGATAGGCATTGTTACCTTTGGAGGTAGTTTACCTATGGAAATCAGATCTGCTTTGGCCTTTTAGGCTTGCATATACAAATCTAAAAATATGTCGATATTGGCTTGTCAAACTACCATACCAATATCAAAGTTGGAAGACAAATATAATAAAAAATGACTTGTTCCTGGGTCAGCCAAATACTGTAAGGGACTCTTTACCAAATTTGAGTGAATCAGACGTTGAAATATACTATTTCCTCCTACAAATTTCTTTGGATATTTGTGAATTGATGTAGTAAAGAAAACTGATCAGCTTTCTCATGGAAATTCTTAATCAACAATTCTGCTAACTGGTCCCATGTGGTGATAGTAGCAGGTGGCAAGGAACGATACTAGTACAACAAATTTCCTCTGAGAGACAACACCAATAATATTTCCATAATATATTCATCTGAAATATCATGTATTATCACATATAAAGCCACATCTTGGATATGCTCATAAGAATTCTTACCCGTAGCATCATATGTAGGCTATGCCTTCAACACTGCTTGAGGGACTAGGTTTTACGCTTGTAGATTTAACGCTACAGAGTTATTCCATGCTAAAAACTACTGTGGTGGTGGTTGTTGTGGTGGTGGTTTTTGAGCCATATGGATTGGTATGTGTGGTTGGGGAGGTGAAAAAATAGTAGTTGTACTAGCAATACTTGCAGGATTTAGAAAATACACCAGCTAACTAAGAAATAAATATCCTCCGATCCAATATCCATAGAGGGCTGGCTTCCTTACTAAATTCTATACTAGGTATAAGATTAAAGAAACATGAAATAAATGGTAAATGATAGAAATAAATGGACATATAGATGTGGATAGACTAACAACTGAATTTCCACCAAGAAATTAACAACATTTAATAGAAACATGAATATAGAAAATTCAAGTAGTCATGCAATAAAATAACCCTCAAAGTGTATTTCAATGTTTATTTCCACATAAGCAAACATAAAATTCAGAAGCAAAATTCACTCATAGTAAATAATAGAAATAAAATATTTCAAAAATACCACACAAAGAACTATCACATGCAAAATTGCTCAAAGAACCAGAAGTTGAGTTGTTTCTATTGATGCAAAAAACTTGGAGTATTTTTCTACAGAGAATGCAACCTTCCATGTTTTACAATAAAAAATGATGTCTTTTATAGATGGATTCAACCCTCTATCATTTAATGCATATTCAACCTTCCATGTTTAACCCTCTATAATTTAATGCATATACAACAAATTGTTGGTAGATCAAAAACTAATGTGCATATTTTCCTCCTTGGCATCAATGGCATTCTGGTCAAAACATTTTGTAGGGGAACCATTATCTAGGTTTTATGGGTGAACATTAACTAAATAATTCAATATAATTAAATGCTTAGAACAAAATTTTGCATCGATGCATTGGGACACAAAAAAATCACTTGAGAATTGGGCATGAATTTGATTTATCTTGTACCTTGGAAATTCACTTTTGTTAGAAAAATTTATCGACTAATAAATTTACTTCAGAAATCATCATGGTTGATAGTCGGTGCATTGGAAATGAGCAATAATTACCTCTAATATCTCAATATTGAAGTAGATATTCTATAAATACTACCCTACATAACTCCCAAAATTAAATGTTATTATTCCTTATTTTCTTTCTAGAAAACTACAAAAGCATGCGCCCATAAACTAAATCACTATTGAGGAGTTAATTTCACCCAAAGAAGACATGAGACAACCTTGTTGGAGCAGCAATAGGTGAAAATGTAGAAATTCTTGATGTTTGAGTAATTTCATTTTTAATCCTTTTCTTATAATTATCTTTTTCACTATTTATTCGAAAAGGGCGACATATATTTTCACCTTTCTAGAGAGGCAACATCACTTGCCAACTCTATCAAGGAGTACTTTGCACTGATTTTCACTCAAAATTGCATCTTTAAAATCTTGTCCGTACCTTGATATGGTGATTCCAATTTATCGTGCTTCAAAATCATCAGGTAATCTATTAAGTATCTGCCCAATCATGAATAAAATCGACTACATGATCATTCAGAACCTTATAAATACTCTTTCACCCCAAGGGAGGGTGACAAGGATCTTCACCCCTCTCTTGGGGCAAAAATACTATCTTCTATATTCATATCGGGATTACTTAAATTTCAAACTCATCTTGTGATATGTTTCACCCCAAGGAGGGGCAACAAAGAGTTTCACCCCTCACTTGGTATGAAAGCACCTTCTACTCCCTGTTAGTACCTGGCTCATGAGGTTTTATTTGAATATTACGTTTTCATCCAAAAGAGAGGCAAAAAAGACTTTTACCACTTATTTTAGGTGAAAGCACCTTTTAAAAATCCTCTTTGGGTCATAGACATGTGGAACAAACCTTGTATCATGTGTCTCCCCAAATAAGGGCACCATAGAGTTTCACCCCTCTATTGGGGCGACAACACTTCCAACCTTTTAACAATATAATCAAACTTTGATACATTTGACACATGGATCAATTTTCACCCCAAATAGGAGTGACAAGAGGTTTCACCCCTCACTTGCGGTGATAGCATTTTATTCATTCATTTCCTTTGAAACCTCTTCTCCTTCCGATAGGGTGAATCCATATCAAGCTTTGTTTCACCTCCAAGAGGGGTGAAAGGGGTTTTCACCCCTCAATTGGGGTGAAAATGTTTTCTTCATTATTTTATTCAAAATTCCAACATTATTTTACCATTTTTCGAAAAGAAATTCCTTGGGGCAAATGGTGTTCAACTACGTTACTCTGAAGTGCTTCTCTTTTGACAGAAAAATCCTTACAGGCAATTACATTCCTTAGTAATTTTAAGCAAAATTCTAACCATTTCTTACAATATTTAGATGTTACTTACAATAATACACTATTACAAGAATAAAGAGGTAAAAAATAAAAACTACATTAAAACTAAATGTATTAAACACCATGCTTTTATTAGTATATTCATCAAAATTTTACAATCAACTATCAAAACAAAATTGAAATGTGGTAAAGTTGCAAAACTGCTAATAGTACATCTCCTTATAATGTGGTATACGGTCAATATTCTATTTTATCTACTAACTTGAAGCTATTGACATTACAATTTATGAAATATTACATGGAAGTGGATGATAAGATAGAAACAAGGCTAACCAATCTAATAAATTTAGGTGAGAAGAGAGGGGATTCCATTCAAAATTTTAGCAAACATCAAGGGATAGTCAAAATATGGTTTGACAAAATATCCAGAATCAAAGCCTTTAGGATTGTTGACTTAGTATTACTATGGGATAAAGCACATGAAAAGAAAGGAGATCATGATAAGTTTGATAATCTTTGGTTAGGTCCCTATTAAATATCAAAATTTCTAGGAGAGAATATATTTATATTGAATAATTAATGTGGATAAGATGTTCGTCTACTAGTAAACAGGTAGTTCCTTAAACATTATTTTCATCCTTAAAACTATCACAATAATACAATCATGTATTATCATTTTTTTAAATATAACTTAGATTTTCTTTCATTTATTCCTTTAGGTAAGGTTTTGATTTTGTTCATAGTTAGTTTTGTTTTAGATTTTTTAGATTTTCAATTTAACTGTTATCATGCTTGGTGTTAAATTTTGTTTCATTGTACTTTTTCTTTGTTGGATTTTTTTACACCTTATAGTGAATAAAGTTTTAATTGGCTTTATTTACTTCATGTTATAAGGAGTTATTTGTTTTGAAGTATCATATCTATTTTAACCTCATACCTTCACTCTAGCTTATTCATATTTACTCCCTTTAATTTTGGTATTTTATCCAAATGTAATTGATTTAGGTTCCTCTACAGGGAAATATGCTTAAAAAATTAAGGATGAATGACTTACCTCACGATTATGCATAAGGGGTTGGACTCGAAATGTACTTGTAAAAAAATGGTGAATCCTAATCAAAATCAAGGTGAATCCTACTAAAATCAAATCAATCATATTCAAACCAAATTTTTAGGTATCTTAAGCCATAAAAAGCAAGTTCATATTTGAGGTAACTTTTGACCTATTAAATCACCTTATAACTTTATAAAAACACCACTATTATATCCAGATTGAAAAGAGATTTCCAATGAGTACAAATATGGCTATGTTTGGATATATATTATGGTGAATTGACCCTAAGAAAAAATTGGTCCTAAAAATTTTAGGCAAATAGGCCAACGTCGAGGGTTCTAATATTCGTTAGTTTCCAATTTTGAAAATTCTAATATTTGCTCAATTTGCAAAAATTCACCACTATGCATAACCCTGACTTACCTTGAAATTAGATGAGGCTAAATACTAATAAATTATATTATCTGGTATCCATTGTTTGATTATGGGACTAAAATATATGCAACTAGAAATAGTGTAACATAATGCTAAGGCTTCACATTTATTAAAAACCATTAATTAATTCTTAGGTCATAAGGATGGAATCATCTTAGTTTGATGATCACATGAATATACATACACTCTACCTTTTAGACTTATAGATCCCTAACCCAATATAACATATAATATTTTCAATTAATCAAAATATTTCTTAATCAATATGAAAAATACTAATAATGTGATAAAAATGTTTGGGTGATTCAGATAACCTTTGTTGGGGCTATAGATGACCAACTAGCAGGAGAATAATATCTAGAGGGGATCAATCATCTCTATTAGAGCTATAAATTCTTGACTTGGAATGGATAAATGCAAAGGAAAATCCTTTTAGAGTGACACTTTCAATATTCTAACTTCAAACTAAGTGACGAAATTCTAATATATCTAAGAATGGGAATGAATGCACTAGCACATACATTAAGATAAGGTAAATAGGACACTTATTTCAATCAAATATTTTTCAACCTCATATTTGAATGCTCACCAAATGGTTTACATTTTTACTGGTTAAAGTTTTATTTATTTTAAGATGATTTCTTTATCAAAAATTCTTAGGAGCATTTTATAGTAGAGTCACCATTTGTTGTTGCCATTGCATAACCCACCCTAGTTTGGGATATACTTGATTTTTTTTTTTTTTTTTGATCTAAATGTGCTTACATCAAGGTTTTAAGCTTACTTGCATTGAATATTTTAGAAAGGATTATTTTTAATTGTACATTTATTTTATCTCAACGGTTTCAATCAGATAATTTACATTATCCATTAGATTATGTTTAAAATAAGATTTATAGTAAGTATAAACATGCCCAATTTTATTGTCTTCAATTGCTTTGCTATCATTTTCTAGATTATCAAATTTAATTCTCTTTTGGCATGCAAATTTTCTCTAAATTCAAAATAAATAAAAAATCCATGAAATAAAAAAGTGTCGACATCACATAAATTTTCTATAAAATACTCCTAAGGCCTAAGTTAGAAAAACTCTTGCATGCGACTTTTTCCCAAGTTTAGTAATAAAATACTATGTGTCCCCTTTACCTTATTTCAACATTAAATTTTAGGAGCTTAAATGTAAATAAAAAATCAATGGCCCTAAAGAATATTGGTTGTGTGGCTCGTAATTAATCATTCACTACTTGAAAAAAAAAAAAAAAACAAAAACAAAAACAAAAAAATGAAATCATGGCCACAAATTTAATTTCCTCCTCTCATGTTCTCGACAAAAAACAATGTGTGGATTATATTTTCTCCTAGAGTCGAGTGCAATCCTAGCAACTCAAAATTATTAATTCCTTTTCTTGCCCAAAGTCAAAAGGTCACCTCTCCTTTTCAAAATTTTGATTAATTAAACTGTAGACCTAAGGTTATTGGGTATTAAAATAATTACTTCATCATACTAATTTTTGAGCTCCTTTGTTTTTTTTGTTAGGTCTATACCTTTATATTTTTTCTAAGGGTCAAGAATAAGTCCTACGTAGATCATAAACCACCCCTTTCACCTTCATCTCAAAGCCCTAACTAATTTATTTACTTAAGGAATTTTATAATCATTTCCTCATTGTTTTCTAAGACTTAAGGTCATGCTAAGAATACTTTTATTTCTAAATTAAAATTATTTTCTTAAAGTTGTGGTGTTTCTTAATTAATAAAACCTTGGTGTAACCTTTATCATTAATAAATATTTTAGTTATCTGAGTCATTAGCCTAAGGTTAAATGGATGGCTAGGAATTATCTCCAAAAATATAATGGTTAGAAAACTTTCTCAAAGATCTTCTAAAGTAGAAGGTATTTTTATCTAATCCATTTTCACCTTCATCTCAAAGCCCTAATTAATTTATTTACTTAATGATTTTTCTAATCATTTCCTCATTGTTTTATATGACTTAAGGTCATGCTAAGAATATTTTTCTTTCTAAATTAAAATTATTTACCTAAAGTTGTGGTATTGCTTAATTAATAAAACCTTGGTGTAACCTTTATAGTTATTAAATATTTTAGTTAGCCAAGTCAGTAGCCTAAGGTTAAATGGATGGCTAGGAATTGTTGAACAAGGTGCAGCAAAAGTATTGTCATTGTTCTCAACACAGACATAAATTGATGCAGTTGAAGCAATGGACAAGAATTCTGAAGTCAGTCAGATCAAGTACAGTGAATTTGTAGGAAAACATAAGTGACCCAGATTCAAAAATTTGCAAAAAAAAAACAAGAAAACTGTCGCGATATCGCGACATGTTTTCTATCGCGATATCGCGACAGGTTGAGAGGTCCGAAGGCAGAAAGAAAAATGTCGCGATTTCGTGACATGGCCAAGGAGAGAGAAAATGCATGCCAAATTGTCGCGATTTCGCGACATGGCCGAGGAGAGAGAAAATGCATGCCAAATTGTCACGATTTCGCGACATGGTCGAGGAGAGAGAAAATGCATGCCAAATTGTCACGATTTCGCGACATGGTCGAGGAGAGAGAAGGTGCAAGCAAAATGGTCACGATTTCGCGACATGGCCGAGGAGAGAGAAGGTGCAAGCAAAATTGTCACGATTTCGTGACATGTGTCGGGTAAAGGCGCAGGCAATGAAAAGTGTCACGATTTCGCGACAGGATCGGAGTGGAAGCAACAAGTGAAAAAGGTGTAGCGATTTTGCTGCATGACAAAATGCATGGAAATAAAGGTGTAGCGATTTCGCTGCATGACAAAATGTATGGAAACAAAGGTGTAGCGATTTCGCTACAAGTCAAAATGCAAGGCAACAAAGTTGTAGCGATTTTGCTACATGTCTTGTTTTCGCTAGTGCATGGAGCAAGAGTTGTACAGAAGCAAAGAATGTCATTATTTCGCAGCATGTTCCAATTTCGCTACTGCGTGAAGCAAGGATTGTACGGAAGCCAGAAACGTCATGATTTCATGACAAAGTTGACCATGACATCAAAAAAATTGAAAGTGTTGCGATTTCATGACAGGGTGAAAGAAAAGCCGCTGGAAGCCAGAAGCGTCGTGATTTCATGCCAAATTGTCGCGATTTCGCGACATGGCCGAGGAGAGAGAAAATGCATGCCAAATTGTCATGATTTCGCGACATGGTCGAGGAGAGAGAAGGTGCAAGCAAAATTGTCACGATTTCACGACATGGCCGAGGAGAGAGAAGGTGCAAGCAAAATTGTCACGATTTCATGACATGTGTCGGGTAAAGGCGCAGGCAATGAAAAGTGTCACGATTTCACGACAGGATCGGAGTGGAAGCAACAAGGTGAAAAAGGTGTAGCGATTTCGCTGCATGACAAAATGCATGGAAACAAAGGTGTAGCGATTTCGCTGCATGACAAAATGTATGGAAACAAAGGTGTAGCGATTTCGCTACAAGTCAAAATGCAAGGCAACAAAGTTGTAGCGATTTCGCTACATGTCTTGTTTTCGCTAGTGCATGGAGCAAGAGTTGTACGGAAGTGAAGAACGTCACGATTTCGCGACATGTTCCAATTTTGCTACTGCATGAAGCAAGGATTGTACGGAAGCCAGAAACATCATGATTTCACGACAAAGCTGAGGATGACATCAGCAAAATTGAAAGTGTCACGATTTCATGACAGGGTGAAAGAAAAGCCACTGGAAGCCAGAAGCATCGTGATTTCGTGACAAAGATGAGGATGACGTCAGCAAAAGCTAAAAGTGTCACGATATCGTGACAAGTTGCAAAAGAGACCTCAGGAAGCCGAAAGCGTCACGATTTCATGACAACATTGAGGATGACGTCAGCAAAAGCTGAAAGTGTCACGATTTCACGACAAGTTGCAAGAGAAGCATCAGGAAGCCAAAAGCGTCATGATTTTGTGACAACATTAAGGATGACGTCAACAAAAGTTTGAAGTGTCACGATTTCATGACATGAACAGAGGAAAAGCTTTCAAAAGCCAAAATGGTCACGATTTCACGACAGCAAGGGCATGAAGGCGTACGGCTACAAAATGTGTCGCGATATCGCGACAAGTTAGTATTTCACGGTCAACAGCCCAGAAAAAGTCAACTGGGTAGAAATGTCACGATTTCGCGATAGGTAACAGTTGGGCAGGTAAAAGCCGAAGGAGCATGCAAGATGACACGTGTCAGAAAAAGCATACAGGAAAATCATGCAGCCAGTTACGTAAAAAGTAACTGATGTCAGATCTGCAGTTACACATTGACAGGTGTTAGACATGCACTAGAACAGCTGTATATGCACGATTGAAAAGCATTCGAAGAATCAAATATGAAGGATCGAAAAAGCTTTCAAAAAGACGTATTTGCAGCATTCGAAAAGCCGTATTTGCAGAATTCAAACAACCAAATATGAAGGATCGAAAAAGCTTTCAAAAAGACGTATTTGCAGCATTCGAACAACCGTATTTGCAAGGATTCGAACAACCGCTTATGAAGAGGAGAAAAGAATTCGAACAACTTCGAGAATGTCATTCGATCGCATGCATGATTGAAAAGTTATAGAAGACGAAAAGTCCCGATGAGAAAAAGGGGTTATAAAAGGACAGTCGTGCAGAGAATAGGGTTGTTGCTGTTAGAGGGAAATTGCTGTGAAAAGAGGGTTAGAAGAGAGCCAAGAGAGAAATTAGCAGAGCCGTGAGAGTGTGCAGAGTTTGTTTAATTACAGACCAGTCAGGATCGTGTAATAAGTGAAGACATGTTTATGTCATTTTAAATTGCTCAGAATTGCAGTCCAAGTTGGTGCTTGGTACTAGGGGTTGGTGCTCCTATCTGTTGCAGTAGAAAACTAAGGGGTTGGTGCTCCTTCCAGTAGATGCTGGTAAAGTGTTTGTAAAATTGGTATTTTGCAAAGACTGGGATTTGGATTGGAGTCCAAGCAGTCATTTTTGAGGAGTAGCCAAATTGGTGAACCTCGAGTATATTGAGTGTTGTGGTGTGCTCTATTGTTCAATTTGCTTTTCTCGGTTTTCAAGTTCTCTTTGCTTCATTTTTAAATGCTATAGATATTAATATTAATAGTTACACTGATTCACCCCCCCTCTCAGTGTCATTGTGTGAATATCAATTGGTATCAGAGCAAGGTTCCTTGAACAAGTTTAATCAACTAAGGTGATCTTGGAAGAAACAATGGCAAGGCGATGAAGGATTCTCATCCAACAAAGCTCCCTTGTTTGATGGAACTAATTACACTTTCTGGAAACTCAGGATGCAAACATATCTGAGTGCATTGGGATATGACATTTGGGATTCTATAGATAGTGGATACACAACACCCACTACTCCTCCAACAGATACTGCTGAGAAGAAAAAATTTGAAAACAACTCCAAAGCTAAGAATGCCATAATGTGTGGACTTGTAGACAATGAATTGATAAGAGTCATGAGCTGCAAATCGACAAAAGACATGTGGGATAAACTAAAGAGCATCCATGAAGGAGACAACAAGATCAAGGAAGCCAAGCTGCAAACTCATCGAGCTCAGTTCGAAGCATTACAAATGAAGGAAGATGAGAACATAGAGGCCTATATGCTGAGAGTAAATGGAATCATCAATGCAATCAGAGGACTCGGTGAAGAAATGGATGATGCAGTTGTTGTAAAAAGGTTCTCAAAACCCTTCACAAAATATTTAACTCCAAAGTTTCTGCAATAGAAGAGGCAAAAGATCTAAACAATTTTAGCATGGATGAGCTGCATGGTTCCTTGACTGCATATGAAATGAGAATAGGACAAACTAAGCCTATAGACAGAGAAGCCGCTTTTAAAGCACATAAGAATATAAAAACCGAACATGAATCTGAGGATGAAGAGACACTGGATGAAACAGAAGCAAATTTTGTTCGAAAACTCACAAAGGGAAAAGGAAAATATAGAGGAAAGCTACCATTCAAGTGCTTCAATTGTGGAGGAGTCGGTCATTTTGCAGCCAAATGCCCAATGCATGATAAAACCAAAAATGGTGAAGGGTCACTCCAAGAAAAAGGTGATTGGAAGAAGAAACAAAATTTTAGAAAGAACAACTTCAAGAAGAAAAGCTTCATATCCAAGAATGTCAGCTCTTCTGAAGAAAGCTCAGGTGAAGATTCTAAAGAAGAAATAGGGGAAGCTCTGTTCATGGCACTTGAAGAGGAAAGAACAGAAGAAAATCAGGAAGGTGATGAAAGCTTTAAAGATGAGGCTGAAGTTTATCTGGAAGGAGAATTGGTTGCTGCACTTGAAGAGTTGAGTGTAGAAAGGAAAAAGAACAAAAAGTTTTCAAGAAAACTAGAGGATGCCACTGACATAATAAATAGTTTAAAAATACAGACAGAGGAATTCAAGAAAATGTCTGAAGTTCTTGATGAACAATTAACTGTAAAGACAGTTGAATGCAGCAAGCTAGAGGAAGACATTGTTAAGTTAAGAATGCAACTAGAGGAGATGAATAGAAAATTGAGCTATTTTCATAAGTTTGAAGAAAGTACTGTAAAGCTGGATAAAATGTTAAATAACCAAAGGCCTTCCGGCATCAAATTTGGTTTAGGCTTCGATGAAGGAGAATCATCAAATGGTTCAAAGGCCTTGAATGTAGAACCCATAAAGAAAGAAGAAAAGATCAGGGTTGACCTAGAAAAAACAAATCATGCCAAAGAAAGCAATAATGCCAGATTCAAGAAGAGTACTGACAAAGATGGATTCACAAAAGTCACACATCCAAGAAGGAGAAGATTCATGGCTCCTACTTCAAACTGGCAAAGACCTGGCACCCGGGTTTAATCATTCCTTTTCTGGTTATTGTTTTAAATGCAATGCTTATGGCCATAAGATTTCAGATTGCAGGCATAATGTATCTCAAAGGAATTTCACCAAAGATAAATGCTTTTTCTCCTTTAATGAATTATGCAGTTGAATGTTATAATTGTCATAATTTTGGACATATTGCTAGAAACTGTAGAAGCACTTTTGCATCAAATAATTATCAAAGTAGAAAATCTCAACCAAGTGGGTTGAAACAAAACAAGAAATTTCTTGAAAAATAGGCACATGCTAATGAAAGGACAAAGGCAAAACAAGTAGCCAAATCTGTCATCAAACCAAAATGGAAAGAAAAGGAATCTTTGATTGTTCAGATCGCTTTTAAAGCACAAGACAAATCTGCACCATGGATACTTGATAGTGGATGCTCCAGTCACATGACAGTGACAAGCAAAAATTTGAGAATTTACAGAATTATGAAGGTGGTTCTGTGAAATTTGGAAATAATGATGGAGCAAAGATTGTTGGAAAGGGATCAGTCAAGATCAATGATGGAAAGATAAAATCAAAAGAAGTCTTGTTTGTGATTGGTCTGAAGCATAACTTGCTGAGTGTAAGTCAAATCTGTGACAGAGGTCATGAAGTCATTTTTAAGAAGCAGTGGTCATGAAGTGAGAAAAGCACACAATGGGGAAGTTGATAGCTACTGGATCTAGGACTTCGGTAATCTATATACTCTCTCGAAACTCGTAGAAGGAACATGCTTGATTGGACAGAAGATGAAAATTGGCTGTGGCACAAGAGGCTCGGTCATATTAGTTTTGACAATCTGGCAAAAATAAGTTCAAAAAGGGCAAGTAAGAGATATACCAACCATTGGCAAACCAAGAAATAGCATCTCGTGCTTCATGTCAAAAAGGGAAGCAAACCAGATCCACTTTTAAATCAAAGGAATACTTCACCAAAGAAACCTTTGGAGATAATTCATACCGATTTGTGTGGACCCATGAGAACACAAAGCATAAATGGTGACAAATAATTTATGTCGTTAATAGATGATTACTCCAGGATGACATGGATATTCTTTTTAAAGCTTAAATCAAATGCCTTTGAGATGTTTAAGATTTTTAAAAAATAGGTTGAAAATCAAACTAGAAAAAGGATTAAATGCTTAAGATCAGACAGAGGAGGAGAGTTTATTTCAGAAGAATTTGCAGAATACTATCAAAAATATGGGATAAGAAGACAGTTTTCAACAGCTAGGACACCTCAAAAAAATGGTGTTGTAGAAAGGAAGAATAGGACAAGGCAGGAAATGGCACTGACAATGTCGGTCGAGAACAAAATAGTCGACAGATTTTGGAAAGAGGCAGTACATACTGCAGTTTACATTCAAAATAGGTGCATGCTAAGACCACATGAAAGCAAAACACCTTATGAGCTGTGGTTCGGCAGAAAGGCAACAACAAGACATTTCAAAGTATTTGGCAGCAAGTGCTACATCAAACGGATCGAAGATAATCTCGATAAATTTGAAGATAGAGCCGATGAAGGTATCTTTCTTGGTTACTCAACAAAAAGCAAAGCCTACACATGTTACAACAAGAGGCTAAAGAAAATTGTTGAGAGTGCTGATGTGAAAGTTGATGAAGGTAGAGAACAAGAAATTACTTATCAAGAAAACTACCCTATTTATGAAGAAGTCATTGAAGGTGATGATGAAAAGGAAACAGATGAGAATCAAAAAATTGATCCAGATGTTGTAAAAACTGACTCAGAAGAAGGAGAAAACAGGAAATTTAAAACAGGCAACTGGCAAAAAAATCATCCCAGTGAACAGATTATTGGGGATCCCACAGATGGTATTCAGACAAGAAGAGCAGCAGTGCGGAACTATTCTCTGTTATCTAGCATTGAACCTAAAAATGTTGCTGAAGCAAGCACAGATGAAAGTTGGATGAAGGCAATTAATGAAGAACTAGATCAGATTGAGAAAAACAATACCTGGGAATTAGTACCACGGCCAACAAATAAAAACATAATTGGCACTAAATGGATTTTTCGAAATAAGTTAAATGAAGATGGACAGGTTGTCATAAATAAGGCAAGATTGGTCTGTAAAGGCTATGCTCAGAGTTGAAGGCATTGATTTTGAGGAAACCTTTGCACCGGTAGCCGATTAGAGGCAATCGTAATGTTTCTGGCTTTAGCAGTCCATAAAAATTTCAAAGTATATCAAATGGATGTAAAATCAGCATTTCTGAATGGAAAACTGGAAGAAGAGGTTTACATTGAACAACCAGATGGCTTCCAACTTGGTGACAATCCAGAATTTGTTTGCAGGTTAAAGAAAGCATTATATGGTTTGAAACAAGCACCCAGAGCATGGTATGCAAGGCCGGATAACTATCTTATTAAACAAGGGTTCAAGAAAGGTTTGGTGGACAACAATTTATATGTCAAAATAGAGAAGGGGCATCTTATTGTTCTTGTTGTTTATGTAGATGATATAATATTTGGCAGTAGAAAGATGGATGAATATTGCAAAGATATATCAACTAAAATGAAGAAATAATTTGAGATGTCTATGATTGGTGAACTTTCTTATTTCCTAGGACTCGCAGGTCAATCAAAATGAAAAGGGCATTTTTATTTCTCAAGTTAAATATGTAAAAGAAATGCTGAAAAAGTTCACAATGGAAGATAGTAAACCCGTTAGCACTCCCATGACAACAGGCTGCAAGTTGAGCAAGGATGATAAATCTCCAGATGTAGATCAAACTATGTACAGGTCAATGATTGGAAGCTTGCTGTATTTAATAGCCACTAGACCAGATATATTACAAGCAATATGCATGGTTGCAAGATTTCAGGCTAGTCCCAAAGAAACTCATGTGACAGCTATAAAGAGGATCTTCAGGTACCTCAAGGGTACTATGGATTATGGGTTGTGGTACCCAAAAGGTAAAGATTTCACTTTGATTGCATATTCTGATGCAGATTGGGCAGGATGTATTGATGACAGAAAGAGTACCAGTGGAGGAGCATTTTATCTTGGAGACAGGCTGGTAGCATGGCACAACAAGAAACAAGAATCAGCTCTCTATCCACAGCAGAGGCAGAATACATTGCAGCAACAACATGGCTGTACACAGATATTATGGATGAGACAAACGTTGAAAGATCTTGGTATTCATTTCAAAGAGCCAATTTCAATTAAATGTGATAACACTAGTGCTATCAACATATCCAAGAATCCAGTTATGCATTCAAGAACCAAACATATTGCAATCCGATATCATTTCTTGAAGGATAAAGTTGCAGAAGGAGAGGTCAAATTGGATTTTGTTCCAACTACAGAGCAAGTAGTTGATATATTCACAAAACCATTGCCCAAGGATGTTTTTGAGTACCTTTCGAATAAGTTGGGAGTGGTCACAATTCCCAAGAACTGACTATCATTTGGGATCACATTCTCATGGGGTGCATTTATGCCTATACTTATAGTTTTGCTTATATTCATGATTTTTGCTAACTATAACAACATTTGTCTCAGAGTGGTGTGCATAGACTCAGGGGGAGTCTGCAATGTACCCTTTGGTATTATTGTCAAAGGGGGAGAAGAATTACAGGAGAGTGCATAAGTGTTGCCAACAATTCCAAAGGGGGAGATTGTTGAACAAGGTGCAGCAAAAGTATTGTCATTGTTGTCAACACAGACAGAAATTGATGCAGTTGAAGCAATGGACAAGAATTCTGAAGTCAGTCAGATCAAGTATAGTGAATTTGCAGGAAAATAGAAGTGACCCAGATTCAAAAATTTGCAAAAAAAGACAAGTAAGAAAACTGTCGCGATATCGCGACATGTTTTCTGTCGCGATATCGCGACAGGTTGAGAGGTCCGAAGGCAGAAAGAAAAATGTCACGATTTCGCGACATGGCCAAGGAGAGAGAAAATGCATGCCAAATTGTCACGATTTCGCGACATGGCCGAGGAGAGAGAAAATGCATGCCAAATTGTCACGATTTCGCGACATGGCCGAGGAGAGAGAAAATGCATGCCAAATTGTCGCGATTTCGCGACATGGCCGAGGAGAGAGAAAATGCATGCCAAATTGTCACGATTTCGCGACATGGCCGAGGAGAGAGAAAATGCATGCCAAATTGTCACGATTTCGCGACATGGCCGAGGAGAGAGAAAATGCATGCCAAATTGTCACGATTTCATGACATGGCCGAGGAGAGAGAAGGTGCAAGCAAAATTGTCACGATTTCGCGACATGGCCGAGGAGAGAGAAGGTGCAAGCAAAATTGTCATGATTTCGTGACATGTGTTAGGTAAAGGCGCAGGCAATGAAAAGTGTCACGATTTCACGACAGGATCGGAGTGGAAGCAACAAGGTGAAAAAGGTGTAGCGATTTCGCTGCATGACAAAATGCATGGAAACAAAGGTGTAGCGATTTCGCTGCATGACAAAATGTATGGAAACAAAGGTGTAGCGATTTCTCTACAAGTCAAAATGCAAGGCAACAAAGTTGTAGCGATTTCGCTACATGTCTTGTTTTCGCTAGTGCATGGAGCAAGAGTTGTACGGAAGCGAAGAACGTCACGATTTCGTGACATGTTCCAATTTTGCTACTACATGAAGCAAGGATTGTACGAAAGCCAAAAACGTCATGATTTCGCGACAAAGCTGAGGATGACATCAACAAAATTGAAAGTGTCATGATTTCACGATAGGGTGAAAGAAAAGCCGCTAGAAGCCAGAAGCGTCATGATTTTACGACAAAGATGAGGATGACGTCAGCAAAAGCTGAAAGTGTCGCGATATCGCGACAAGTTGCAAAAGAGACCTCAGGAAGCTAGAAGCATCACGATTTCACGACAACATTGAGGATGACGTCAGCAAAAGCTGAAAGTGTCACGATTTCATGACAAGTTGCAAGAGAAGCATCAGGAAGCCGGAAGCGTCACGATTTCATGACAACATTAAGGATGACGTCAGCAAAAGTTCGAAGTGTCACGATTTCACGACATGAACAGAGGAAAAGCTTTCAAAAGCCAAAATGGTCATGATTTCGTGACAGCAAGGGCATGAAGGCGTACGACTACAAAATGTGTCACGATATCACGACAAGTTAGTATTTCACGGTCAACAGCCCAAAAAAAGTCAACTAGGTAGAAATGTCACGATTTCATGATAGGTAACAGTTGGGCGGGTAAAAGCCGAAGGAGCATGCAAGATGACACGTGTCAGAAAAAGCATACAGGAAAATCATGCAGCCAGTTACGTAAAAAGTAACTGATGTCAGATCTGCAGTTACACATTGACAGGTGTTAGACATGCACTAGAACAGCTGTATATGCACGATTGAAAAGCATTCGAAGAATCAAATATGAAGGATCGGAAAAGCTTTCAAAAAGACGTATTTGCAGCATTCGAAAAGCCGTATTTGCAGAATTCGAACAGCCAAATATGAAGGATCGGAAAAGCTTTCAAAAAGACGTATTTGCAGCATTCGAACAACCGTATTTGCAAGGATTCGAACAGCCGCTTATGAAGAGGAGAAAAGAATTCGAACAGCTCGAGAATGTCATTCGACTGCATGCAGGATTGAAAAGTTATAGAAGACGAAAAGTCCCGATGAGAAAAAGGGGTTATAAAAGGACAGTCGTGCAGAGAATAGGGTTGCTGCTGTTAGAGGGAAATTGCTGTGAAAAGAGGGTTAGAAGAGAGCCAAGAGAGAAATTAGCAGAGCCGTGAGAGTGTGCAGAGTTTGTTTAATTGCAGACTAGTCAAGATCGTGTAATAAGTGAAGACATGTTTATGTCATTTTAAATTGCTCAGAATTGCAGTCCAAGTTGGTGCTTGGTACTAGGGGTTGGTGCTCCTATCTCCTTGCAGCAGAAAACTAAGGGGTTGGTGCTCCTTCTAGAGATGCCGGTAAAGTGTTTGTAAAATTGGTATTTTGCAAAGACTGGATTTGGATTGGAGTCCAAGCAGTCATTTTTGAGGAGTAGCCAAATTGGTGAACCTCGGTATATTGAGTGTTGTGGTGTGCTCTATTGTTCAATTTGCTTTTCTGGTTTTCAAGTTCTCTTTGCTTCATTTTTAAATGTCGTAGATATTAATATTAATAGTTACACTGATTCACCCCCCCCTATCAGTGTCATTGTGTGAATATCAAGAATTATCTCCAAAAATATAATGGTTAGAAAACTTTCTCAAAGATATTCCAAAGTAAAAGGTTTTTCTGTCTTATATACCCCTAGATCTATGACTAGGAATTATTTCCAAAAATCTAATAGTTAGGAAACTTTCTTGAAGATATTCCAAAGCAAAAGGTGTTTTTTGTTTTATATGACCCTATATCTACAACTAGAAATTATCTCTAAACTCTAAAAAATCTGAAGATTAGGAAATTTTCTCATGAATTCAAAAAGCACTATACTAGAAAAAGAAATCTATGGCTAGAAATTTTAAATTATCTTCAAATATTTAATGGTTAAGAAATTTCCCCATAAATTCAAAAATCACTACACTAAAATCTCATTGGAAGACATGAATCTACAACTAGGAAACATTGTTAAATGAGACGAACTAGGAATTGTCAGATCGTGCTAGGAATAGTCAACATTTATCAAAAAATTGTAAAAATGTGTTAGATGCCTAAGAATGAAGATCAATTAGATGCTCACAAAATTGATTATTCATATCTTATTTGAGCAAATTAATAAAGTATAAGCACTTCTTCAAAGGATCAATGGTTGAGGTTCATTTGAAAAAAAAAAATTATAGGTAAAAAAAGAAAATAAAATTGATAATAGTCATTTAAAACCCAAAATTTTTATACAAATGACATAAAATATTCACTCGATGATTTACACCCTGATTTAAACAAAGTTATGAAATAAAATAAAAAAATAAATATAATAAGAAATAATATGAAAAGTGGAATAAATATTGCCATGTGTAAAGCCAATGATCAATGCATGAAAGAAAGGGGGTTACTATTTAAATCTATGGCTCATAGTGTATTTCCTAGATTTACTAAAGAAGGATTAAAGTATATATAAATAAATAATTAAATAGATAAAGTAAATTACATAAGGAAAAACCTATCGGTTAAATGTTATTGACAAGAACATTATAAGCATTAAAATCGTTAATGATGATACTTTTAGAAGGCTAGATATTATTTATAAAAAATATTGAAAGTATTAAATAATAGATTTAAACAACCAATATAAAACCACATTTTGGAGACAACCACATTTTACAAATGAAATTATTTACAGTTTGAATATTTGAGAAATTTAAAATAGGTATTCCTCAATCATGTTAAAGAAATTTTACCACAAAATCTAGTTTAAACTAATTTTGATTTTTTCTCTCCAATTTGTAGGTGATAAAAATATAAAGTGAAGGTTGAAAGAAATTTGGAAAGGATTCATTGAACCTGGACCTCATTATAGCTACTTAACTAGAAAAGGACATGTCCAAGGTAGTTAGAAGAATCCACAATAGAGAATTAAAGATCAAATTCAAGAATAAACTACAAAATGACACCTCATTTACAATGGCTCGTTCGGATAATTATAAAGCACTAGTTTTTTAAATTACAAGGCTTTAAATAGCCATGAAAGGCCCATTCGAAAAGGTAGAAAATCCATGGGTAGGATTAGATATTAGGAATTTATTTGTTTGTTTAGTGCATGTGTTTTTGAACTGAGGCATTACACTTGAAGATTGTGACATTGTAATCACCAAAAAATAGTAAGTCTAATATCACTCAATAAATATATTCTTTAATATAAGATACTTTGATTTTTTATACAATTTGTGCATGTTGATGGTGGTTGTATTCAAGTTTAGCTTAGTATTTTGGTCTTTTATTTTGGATATTGCACCATGGTGGTATTATATTGTGTGAATATTGGTTGGATTAGGGTTAATTTTTGGAAGATTTATAGGTTCTATATATTCATTTCAAAACTCTTGGATGAAATGACTTGTTTGTATTTTCTTCCTCTAACCCTTAGCTTTGATATTTTCCCTAGTAATTGCATAGATTAGGAGTAGTTTAACTTGAATTTGATATTCTAGAGCTTATCTTACATGAACATATGCTGAATTAATATAGTTTTAGAATAGACATGGCTATGTATTTTTATGATCATAATTAGATAGTAGTGAATGATATGTTTTTTTGATCCAAAGGAAACAAGCCTAGAATCTTGATTTTATATGAAATTTACTTTGAATCCTATGTGAATTAAGATATACATAGTAATTAAGGTAAATTAAACCTAGATAATGAATTGTAACTTGCCCTTGTAACAATTATATGAAACTCTAAGTTATCCATTTGCCTTCACTTTTATTTTTTTGACTTCAAATTTTGCATATCATATACCATCATCCAAACCTTGGGGAAGAAATATTCCTGTTCAAGAGAACAACTTATTGTTCTGACCATTGGTGTGTATTGATAATTGGATCAGGTGTATCACCCAATAGGGTCTTGATTTAACACTTTCTATGATTTCATTGTTTTGAGCCCCATTTTTATGTTTGAAAAAATAATGTTTCCCTCCAAAATTTTAAAATTTGATTTTCAAAATAAAGAATATTCAGTCAAATATTCCTTTTGTGGTGTTAAGAAGACACATGAGCATGAATAAATTCTTGAATTTTGAAGTAAATTTAAATTTTTATTGAGGTATGGTAATATGCTTGTAAGACATATGGTTTAAATTTGAAAGGTCAACAATTTAAATAATATTGATGTTTTCTCACATTTTTTGAGGTGCACAATGTTCAATGTATATGATATCATATTTTATTTCTTGATTTAATAAGTGATATAATCACGTAAGTTTAGTGGAGAAGTAGAGCACTAGTGTGATGGAATAGGTATTATGAATTTGAGTCATAACCATATTTTGTTTTTTATTTCTTGTGAAATATAATAGTATTTGTGGCACCTTAGGTGTATTAGCCATTTTTAATTTGTAGTGTTAGTTTAAAATTTTAAAATATTTTTATTGCAATGGTAAGGTGAAGAAATAGTAGTTGGGTGATCTTGAGGTCCAAAATTACCAAAGAAATCTTACATGATGTCAATATATTTTGTTTGATGGAGAACAACAATTTCTTTGTCTAAATTGAGAGGAACTTTATTCCATAAAATTTTGATGACATCATGGTAGTAGCTTAGGAAATAAGGATATGGTTGAACTTAAATATTATAAGTTTGATACATGACATGTTTGTATGGTATTTCTATATTAGCATTTTTGATTGAATACCAAACATCTTATGGAAATAATTATGGTTCTATATCTTATTACATTCAGCGGTGAAGGTTCTATTACCTATAGAGAGAAGTAAAGGTCACTCATACATTTTAGATATGAAAGAAATATAAAAATTTTCATGTGTTTTAAAGTAATAAATTAAGGAGTGTGAGATGTTTTTTGCAGGACTGCCCAAACTGCCGAACTCATTTCGACCATATCTCACTCATCCGAACTCGGATTGAGCTAAAATTTTGAGGGTAGATGCCTGAAAAACCCCAGAACATCTCCACCAATTTTTCATATCATTTGGATCAACACATATCCTATGGAATCCATATGTGTGAATGATATATTTGGCAAGCGACTATGTGAGGGTTTCATCTGGGTTGAGTGCAAGCAGCTCCAGAGGTTGGTTTTTAGGGCCTTCTGGCCCTAGCAGCCAATATTTTTGTGGTTTATTTTCAATATTTTAGCATGAAATGTTACAGGGGATACAATATGGGTTAGAAATTTGTCTTTCAATAGATCATACTGTGAACTTGAGTGACAATGGCTTCTAATTTGCTGCACAAAAGAAAAGTGAAAACCATACCTTTCCACGGCGTCTAGGGCAAGGATTAAAGAGACCACGAAATAAGTTTCAAGCAGTTGATCAAAAAATGGCTCATATCTCAAGTGAATCTGGTGCTAAGGTGCACCCAAAAAATAATTTTACTATGAAAACCCCTATCAAGGGTAAGAATTTTGAAGACTCAGTCCCAAAAATGAATTTTAGGGATGCCATTCGTGGTGGATAGCCTCAGCCCAATGCTAATATCAATATTAGAGCTTCTCATAAACCTCTAAGAATGCCTAATATTGATCCCAGGAAAACAGAGTCAGGATGTCTTAAAGCAGATGATGGAACTCCTATTGTTAAGCTTGATATGGGTAACATTCAGACTGGCATTGAAGATTTGGAAAAAAGAGGACTAATTTATCGGTTCGTGGGTTTTCATCCGAGTCTATCTGCTTTCAAATTCTAGGCTGCAAAAATCTAGAAAACTAAAGGTGAGTTACAAATCTCTATTTATCCAAATGGTTATTTTCTTGTTTTATTTGCTAATAATGAATATAGAGAGAAAAATTTTCAAGGGGGTCCTTGGTTTTTTGGAAGGGAAGGGCTTTTTATGAAGCCCTGGCATACTAAATTTAAAGTCGAAGAAGAGATGCCTTCTATAGCTCCCGTGTGGGTTAGACTCTTTGGCCTCCCTATTGAATTTTGGAATCCTACTATTTTTTCTTCAATTGGAAACTCTTTAGGAAATTTTATGATGATTGTTGATTGTACTCAAAATTTTGAACATATTATTTATGCTTGAATTTGTGTTTTAATGGATTTTGACAAACCCCTACCTAAAAATATCACATTACAATTTGGGGAAGACACTTGGGAGCAAGTAGTGGACTATGAGAACATTCCTTTTCATTGTACAATTTGCCATGAATATGGTCATTTGGCCAGTGCTTTGCCAAATAAAATTCCTGATCAAAAGAAAGAAGATATAAACTCAAGCGAGGTTTCCAAATACCTAAGAAGAAGAACACTAAAAAAAAACCAAGTAATGAAGGATCAATCAAAGTCATTTGCTAATATGTTTGAAATCATTTCCACAAATGATGTCCCAAGTGAGGAAGAGGAAATAATGGAAACTAAAATCTTAGAAACACAATTTAAATATGAAGGAAAGAACTCAGAGACAAACCAACAAATAAAAGGTTTTCAACAAAAAAAAAAGGAGAAAATTTACACAAGAAAAACAATATTTCAAATGTCAAAACTTCAAATAATGCAGGTCCCAATATAGACTCCATTGAACCATCTAGTAAAATTTTGGCTGTGTATGAGCATTCTTCAAGGTTAGAAGCCATCTCAGATTCAATTGGAATAAGTCAAGAAATAGGGAAAAAAAAATTGAAGATGGATTCTAATCAAAAAGTAGGTCGCAAGACCAACCAATATCATATGGTAAAAGAAGGTGAAAAGCTTGTAGAGGAAGGTAATATTAATGCCCTTCCCAACATTTTTAGCCTTGGTATTAATGAATATCATCACTTAGAATATTAGAGGACTCAAAGGGAGTCTTTCAAAACAAAATGAAATTAGAAGAATGATTTAGATAAATCATCCACATCTTGTTTTCCTTCAAGAAACAAAGATGTCAATGGAGGATATGGACTTAATTGCCAGTAGAAATTTGGCCGATTGGAAAAGTGGTTTCCCTCAGTTCCAAAGGGACTTCGAGTGGCATTGCTTGTCTTTGGGACCCAAAAGAGGTAGTTATTCACCATATGGTTGGCAGTTGGGGTTTGTTGGCTATAGCTATTCAAAGTAGACATTCCAACCAGATTATGCTCTACATTACTGTTTATGCCCCGACTTCTTTGGAGGAAAAAATAAGACAGTGGAAGGATATTACTCATATTATCTCTCATTTTCCTAAAGCTTGGATCTTGATCGGAGGATATTTCAATACCATCCTCTCTCTGGATGAGAAAGGGAGGGAAATAGAAATTTGGACAAAATTACTGACCTCATGAGCGAATATATTGCAAACCTCCATCTTGTGGATATCCAACCAGATAATGGCCTTATGACTTGGTCTAATAGAAGGCAAGGCTTAGCTTGTATAATGGAGAGATTGGATAGGTTTTTGCTCTCTCGAAAATTTCTTAATCCATGGTCACATTCCTAAAGTGAAGACTCTTAATAATGTTGGTTTGGATCATTGGCCACTCATGGTGGAAATGTGGAAAACCAATGTGAGTTTCTCTCCTTTTCGTTTTCAATTAATGTGGCTTAGAGACATTTCCTTCAGACCTCATGTGCAACAATGGTGGAAGGAAGGTAAACCTAGGCATGGGACTAAGATGTTCTGTTTTGCCAAAAGACTCGCAATACATTAAATCCAAAATCAAGACTTGGAACTGGAAAGAGTTTGGGGATGTTCATAAAAAAAAACATGAAGTTATTGCTCATATTGAAATTTTGAATAAGAAAATCCGTTTAGATGGCCTCATAGAGAAGAGAAGTGCAGATGAAATTAAACTCACAACTTAGTTAGAGGAATGGGAAAAAAGAGAAGAAATCTTATGGAAGCAAAAATCTAGAATTCAATGGCTCAAAGAAGGAGATCGAAACACAAATTTCTTCCACAAATCTCTTCTAGCTCGAAGATCTCACAACTTTATTTCTTCCTTAAAATCAGATTCTGGAGATGTTGTTTATACTTGGGATGGCATGAACTCTATTGTTGTTGATTACTTTTCCAATATTTTTGCTGCTACTCCTCTTGACTCAACTTCACAACAAAATTTTCTTCAAGCAATCCCTTCTCTTATCACTTATGAGGAGAAATCTATTTTGATTGCTCCTGTTACTATCAATGATCTTCAACAAGTAGTTTTTAAAATGCAAAAAGGGAAAACCCCAGGTCCTGATGGTTTTCCTATTGAGTTCTACCAAGAGTTCTAGGATATCCTTCATGTTGATTTATTAGAGGTGGTGGAAGAATCCAGGAAATCCAAAGAAATTTTGAAGGTTATCAATAAAACTTATATTACTCTTGTTCCAAAATCTCAAGAGGTTTATCATATCTCATCTTTTAGACCTATTGCTTTATGTAATGTTCTTCTCAAAATTATTACTAAAATCATGGCAAAAAGGTTGAAGCCTCTTTTGCATAAGATTATTTCCCCAGAGCAAGGGGGATATGTGGAAGGGCATCAAATAGTAGATGAGATAGTTCTTGCTCAGGAAGCCATCCATTCCATGGATATGCAAAATTCTCCTTCTATGTTCATTCGGTTAGACTTATCCAAAGCTTATGACAGAGTGGATTGGCACTTCCTTATCAAAGTTTTGAGGCAATTTGGTTTCTCTAAGGATTGGATGGATTGGATTATGGGATGTATCTCTTCAGTTTCCTACTTAGTTCTTATCAATGGCAGGCCTTCTCAGTATTTCCTAGCTTCCAGAGGTATTAGGCAAGGTGACCCGCTATCCCCTTATTTATTCATCATTCTTGTTGAATGCTTGGGTAGGACTATAACCAAAATGAGGGAAAACAAAACCCTTGAGGGAGTT
This sequence comes from Wollemia nobilis, assembly GCA_028583015.1. Classification (NCBI taxonomy): domain Eukaryota; kingdom Viridiplantae; phylum Streptophyta; class Pinopsida; order Araucariales; family Araucariaceae; genus Wollemia; species Wollemia nobilis. Next base: position 2,558,821 of record JAQPPZ010017000.1, on the reverse strand, counting down.
ACCATTGCTCATGGAGCTAGACCTATCTCTCATATTCAATTTGTGGATGACTCTACCCTTTTAGGTAAAGCTACAATTAAGGAAGCTTCTAATATTAAGCAAATCATTAGCTATTTTTCTAAGGCTATCGGGTAGTTGATCAATGAAGACAAATCTAAAGTTATTTTCTTTCACTGTTCTGCTAGACAGGAATCCATGGTCTTGGATAAATTAAGATATAAGAAGACCTCTCTTCCAAATACTTATTTAGGTATTCCCATAAATATTCAAAGGCGAAAAAATAAATATTGGAATTGGTTGTTGGACAAAGTCAAGAAGAAAATTGGAAAGTTGACCAACAAGTGGCTTTCTTTTGGGGGTAGAATCACCTTGGTAAAATCAGTCCTTCAAGCTATTCCTATTTATGTTTCTTTCGTTTTGAATATCCTAAAGGTTGTTCTTCGAGAATTGGATCAAATCAGTCATCGTTTCCTTTGGAGTGGTACTAAGGAGAAAATAAAATGGGCCTTGGTGAAATGGGATACTTTATGTCTTCCTAAGAGTGAAGGGGGGTTAGGATTTCGGTCTTCAATTAATAACAAGAAATATTTAGTTGTTAAATTATATTGGAGGATGTTGCATAACCCCAATGCTCTTTGGGCCAATAATCTCCGTGCTAAATATGCTGAGAACAAAAGTCCTAAAGATCTTGTTTGCTATCAACTTCCTACAAAAGGTTCTCCCATTTTAGCAGTTCTTAAGACTGGTGAGGATTTGATAAAGAAAATATTATTTTTGATCATTCATAATGGTCAACATGCAAATTTTTGGACAGATTCTTGGGATGGTCACAAGCCTTTGATAACTCAATTTCCCAATTGGAGGCCTTGGATGGAGGAGCTTCACCGAGCTAATTGGATAAAGGTGGCTAATTACTATCGGTACCATACTGGTAATTCAAAGGTTGGTAGATATTGGATCCCTATTGAGGACTGGCCTATTCAAATCGCAGAAAGGCAAAGACAAGATATCCAAGGCATCCTTCATATGAGATCCCTCTCTTGGTCCCATGAAAAAGATTGTTTTGGATGGAACAACACTACTAAGGGTGAGTATTCAGTTGCTCAAGGTTATTTGACCTTATGCCATAATAATCCCAACCATTATTCTGACATATTTTCTCAATTGTGGGCTCAAAAGCTCTGGCCTAAGGTGAGGTTCTTTAATTGGCTTTTATTGCATCGTAGGGTGCTTACTAGTGAGCAACTTATGAAGCGTGGTTTTCATGGCCCTTTTAGATGTGAAATGTGTGAAGAGAATGCAGAAAATATCAACCATATTTTTATTGAGTGTACTTTAGCCTCTGAGCTATGGAGGAGAATGGCAACTTTACTTGGCTTAAAGTGGTCCAATTTTTTCACTTTTGAACAGCTTTGGAGGGATTGGCCTAATCAAGAGGGTGTTGATCATTTTATTAGGCATTAGTTTGGATGGGTTCTACCATTCTTTTTGGAATATTTGGAATGAAAGGAACAACCAAATTTTTAATCAAGATAGGAAGGATATTCACTATATTTGGCAAAAGACCATAGCCAACTTAGTTGAATCAGTCCATCAACTCCTTAATCACCCCCAAAACTCCCACCAAAGATGGGATCAAGTGATGCAAAGATTGAAGATTAAACCTTCTAAGGGCAACCAACTTAAAGGGAATGTGAGTACTAGTAAGATGGATAGGACTAGAAATTGGCAACCTCCTCCTAAGGATTTTGGAAAATTCAATACTGATGGAGCCTCTAGAGGGAACCCTGGAAAAGCCAGTGTGGGAGGAATTGGTAGACTTTCAGATGGCTCCCTGGTTTTTACTTTTGCTGAGAATTTGGGTATTCTTTCCAATAACCTTGCTGAGGGGTATGGTATCCTTAGAGGCTTTCAGAAGGCTACTAAGGTTGGATGGGAAAATGTGTTAGTTGAGTCTGACTCTCAACTTATGATTAATCTCTCGAAGACTCCTTCTAAGAATCATAAGGTGGATTGGAGAATAAAAATAATTATTGAGAAGATCCAGTTAATCCAGATGGGATTTTTGAAAGTTGATTACAATCATGTGGTCAGAGATAAAAACAAGAGTTTTGATGCTTTAGCTAATTGGGCTTTGGAAAAAGGTGATATTACTTGTTATGGCCACCCTCCTATATGGCGGGCTTCTCAAATTAGGGAAGCTCTTCTTTCTATCATTTCTTTGGATGGCTCCAGTTCTGAAGGTACCTAGTTTCTTCTTGTTTTTTTTTTTTTGTTTTTTTCTCTTTGGTTCATTCAGTTTTTTTAGTTCACTAGCTCATTCTATTCTTTATTTTGTTTCCTCTATTGATTCTTGCATTAATAGTCTTATGGTCTAGATAGGTCATTGTTTTGTTCATTTTTTTTCTTTTGTCTTCTTTGTTTTTTTGTTTAGTTTTTAAGGTGGGTGGGTTCTTTTGTTTTGTTTTGTTTTTGTGTTCTTTGTGTTGTTTTTTGTTGTTCTTGTGTTTTTGTTGTTTTGTTTTTTTTTATGTTTTTTGTTATTGTTCTTGTGTTTTTTTCGTTCTTGTTCTTGGGTTTATCTTTGTTTGTGTTATTTCATTTTTTTTATGTGTGAGTGTTTTCTATGTTTTTTATTTTTGTTTATTGCCTGTTGTTCATTGTTTTTATTTTTATTTTTATTTTTATTTTATTTTTTAGGTTTTGGTTGTGTTTATTTTTCATGTTTTTTTGGGTTATGTCTTTGTAGTGTTCTGTTGTTTTTGTCTTGTTTGTGTTTTGTTATGTGGTTCTTGTGTTTTTCTATGTGGTTTGTGTTGTGGTTTCTTTTATCTTATTGTGTGTGTTTGGTTGTGCTTTTGGTTTTGACACACTCAAGGAGCATGTTTTTTATTTTATTTTATTATTTTTGTTGTTATTTACTTTTATTAATTTGGTTTTGTGTGTTTGTTTGCTCCTTGAGTATGCCAAAGGTGGTAGGCCAAGTCCGATTCCTGGGCATTTTTGGTAGAATGGATACCCCTACCTCCTTGGGTCTTACCCGAAAGTGGCATCCCTTTTGGGATGTTTTCCACACAAAAAAAAAAAGTAATAAATTTCAACATATACTTAGGAAATCAAATTCTTATTGGAGAAGTGTATGTGCTCTGTGACGAATTCTCAAGGATCCATTGAAATCCCCCCATATTGCAATTATAAAATAAATGGTGTCTTTTGATGTCTGGAGTTCAAGTCATGATGACAATGTATTTTGGTATTATATTTTTAGAGTTACTTGGTATGGAAGGCATAGTTTCCTTTATGTGTATGTTGTAGTTTTATCATGATAATAAGCTAAATATATTAATGTAGACTTGTGAATGGTCATGAAAATAGACTATGTACATTACGGAAGTAGATTTATAACTAATGAATGTTATAAGCTTATTTAGATAAAAATAGAGTACCATTGGACTTTAGTTCTAAAAGGTATTGAGTGTAGAAACTAAAAGCATATATGTGTATACCTATATATTTAAGGGAATTGATAAGGCTTGGCTACTAGTCATACACTATAGCTATGGATTTCAAATATCTTACCTAATTTATTTGAAAATCATATTGATTGTAATCATATTGATTGGTTTAGATAATTTTATTATTAATATTTGGTATGAGAGGAGTGATAAATATTGCTTGTATAGAGTGACATCAATGCATAAGACATTGTGCTTAAAAATAATTTGAGTCTTGTTCACCCTAACCCACTTTCTAGGGGTTGTAGCTAGGATAATGACACTTAAAAAAATTATGAGTTTACAAGGTGGTGAGTTCAAATATCACCAATGTCATCTTGTTTATGTAAATTTGAAAACTATGTAGTCAAGTTACATTTTGAAATTATTTTTATGTGTAAGTGACCTATTGGTCCTTTGGTTAATTGAAGATATACCAAGGCTTTGTGCATAGGATATTTAGGTTTTAAATGCATGTCGACCTCCTATGACATTAAGTACATTTTAAATTAATGATTGAGTTACTTTCAATAAATAGGGTTCTTGTGTGGGTATTTAACGCGGAAATACTACCCACTAATATGACATCTAGTTAGTTGTATAAGACAATTTTTTAAATCAGAATTTGACATGCTTCTATGTTCTTCCTATGCATATCTTATCAATATATGAATGACACATGCTACTCCCAATTACTATCCCAATAAAATATGTGAAGGACAAGTGGTATTTTTTATTGAAAAGGTTTGTAACTAATGGCACTTTCTAATTTATCATATGTATTTATTCAAAGTTTAATTTAAAAATATTGGTAGATTTATTATTGCATGAAGAGGTAAACTTGTAGGAGTCATAAATTTTGCAGATGGAATATGGAAGTGTTTTGAGCCCGTGGAGGTCATCAATTTTTTAATATTATGGTGATTTTTCTATTATAGTAAAAATATTTGGTAACTCTATAGGATCTTTGTGGACCACATATTTTATGTTTATCCAAGAACCTATTATAATTTCTAAATATTGTTTTTTACTACAAGATGAATATGTTTTTAATAATAAATAAAAGTTATGCCTTGCTCCTTTAGATCCATCTCCAACCATAAGGGTTGACTAATAGGATTTTTAACTCTTGCTTAAAGATTTCATTTGTTCTTTTGATATTGGAGGATAGATTATTATTACTATATTACATGTTGAATATCTTCTAATTGGAATCTCATCATCTTGGATTATAACTTCATGTTTGAGGAAGGGTTGATATAGTTGATGTGTCTTTGAAAAGAGAAGATAAAAATATTAATTTCCCCTTATTAGTGGGAAAAATTAAATCAGAACATACCCAAAGTGTCATAAAAGCAATTTGAGAGTGTGTTGGATTTGATGATATGTTTATTATATGAATTTTGGCAATGTTCTAGATGGAGATAGAGGCTCACTTTTTAACAACTTGACAATATTTTAGATGGTTATGGAGGCTTATTACTTGGTGACTTGATAGTGTTCTATATAATTTACAAGGAATAATGGTTTAGACATTATTTTACCCAATTAAACATTCATTATGGGTGTATATGATAGTATCTCTAATATCTTCTCTCCTCACTAAGCTCAAAATTATGGGGGATATTGAAAGATATGATAGTTTAACCTTTTTGTCCAAGTTGAATGGATGATAATATAATCCTATTGATAAAATTTGATATAATCCTATGGATAATATTATCTAGGTGTACAAGATATCTTATGGAAACCTACAAATAATTTGATTGTATTCACTCCTAGAAAGGTTAGCAAATTTACTTGTATTTTTATGTATTCAGTCCTAGTGGGATTTATTAAATCGTTTGATAGTAAACCTTAAATAAAACTTTATTAAAGGTTTAATTGACTTAATCTTAAAAATTATTTTAGCCTTGGCTAATGTAATTGTAATTATAATTTGAATATTATGTATATACTATGAACAAGCTCAACCACTTATACATTGTATTTATAAAATTTGTATTTATAAAATATGAATGAATGATACTCTCTTTTATATAATTGATTTTTCTATTTTACTTTTGTATTCTCTTACATATAACTTATCATAAACCTTATATTTTAAGTGATTTCTAAAATATATTATAAAATCCAACAATATATTAAAAAATACTCTTAAAAATAATGTTTATTTAATAACATCTATTTAAACCCCTATATTATTTAAATAACATGTAAAGACATTGCCTTTCCTATATATATACGAGAGTCCTATTTTAAAGTTATATAAATTCCGCTATGATTTTTCTACTATTAACCTCATCTTAAACACAATAATTATAACTTACATAAAAGTAATCGATTTTATCATATTTATTTTTATATTTTTTAAAATTTATTATTTATAATTTAAAAAAAATAAAAAATCCTCTTCACTTATGTTCGCTGAGTTTATTTTTATATCGTCAATTTTTTTTTTTTCGTCTCATTTTCTTAAGACTTTTCCATTTTACCTTTGCTCTAGTATTAGAGCATATATGTAGCCCCATCGTTAGGGATATCACACTATCTTGAAAAAAGCTACATACATATACTTGGCTTAAATTATAGAACGTAATAATGAAGTGAAAATAATGGTCAAAATTCTACTATGTGCATGGCATCTTTGTGAACGATTTAAAAATCTACATTTTAACGCAAACTTGATGCCAATCTTTGTTAACAAGAACAAAGCACATAAACCTTCAAAGATCCTGGTTTCTTTTTTAATTCCCAGATGGGCATGGCATGATTACAAAAGGAAAATATAAAAGTATACTATCACATGAAATCAAATACTCTCATCGCTCTACATAATAATAATATAATAGGAGTTTTACCCTTTTAAAGGTGCCCTTTCTTATTGTACTCACAGATTGACACAAACAAGTCTATTTGCCAGTCCTTTGGCTAAAATCCACCCTTGGAATTTTACCCTTCCTTCCATTTAATCACATTGACACAAACAATTTTTTAGTACAACAAAATGCTTTCTTTGGTGGCATGAAGATCAGAGCACGTCGGCCTCCGACATGTATATGAACTGATCATTCGACCTCAGAGCATGCATATAAAAAACAACATAACATCTTCCTTCCCCCATTGCATTCTTTAACATTCTAAATTGACGAATCGTTGTCCTGTTTATAGAAAATTGGCGCAAGATATCTAAGGGAGCCGTTAAGCATTATAGGGTTTCAAGGGTTTGAAGCAAAGCAGGCATGGATATGAAGAGTGTGGACACTACACAAGCACATAGAAGCGGAGAAGCAGCCGAAAACACTCAAAGCAACGAAAACAGAATGAAAGAAGAGCAAGCTAATGATGCCCATTTTGAAGAGAAGGAAAACAGAAAATCCGAGGGCCAGAAGGAGAATGACAACTGTAAGTCCACTGTTGAAGAAGTAAAAACGTTGCCTGATTGTAGTGCCGTGATGGAGAAAGAATTGGTAAAATCAAAGGGCTACGGATTCGTGACTTACAAGGACAATGAGGCTGCGCAGCGAGCCATGAAACATCCTTACAAAAAGATGGACGGAAGTCAGACAGAGTGCAAGCTTGGATTTTCGCCAACCAACGATGTCCTGAATGAGAAAGAAAATGAAATCCATTGTGAATGTGGTGGCGGGAAGGCGGCACCCCTGGGCTTATGTGAACCTGTAGTAGGTGAGGATAATGTACATTCCTCAACCTTATTTAAGGTCCTTCGTTTCTTAGGATGATCGCCATACAATTTTAATGCTCTCCGGATATTATTTACTTACATTATTTAATTATTATTTTAATTACATCACGATGACATAGAGGTATTATAAGAGAGTGTTAATTATTAATGCATCCTTTTACAAATTGAAATGTCATTTAACAAAAAAAAATTATTGGTTATATGAATTGTAATGATCCACTTATAATACATTATAACAGTAATGTAGTGTTACAAGAGTTTGACAATTATACATATATTATTTACAAAGGAAAAAAAATTGGGTCTGTGCTCTAAAATTCAGCAATATAATGGATTGAGTCAAAGTCAATTCATGAAAAATATTAATGAGTTATAAAAGATTGAAAGTAATACCACATTTTTTACATATAGGAAGTTATAAGAACTTGATAATTATATATGTATTTTTTTTATTTATTTTATTTATAAACAATATAAGTGTGATGATAATTTTAATTACATTAGTATAATTTGTTGGATTACCTTTAATATTTTAGATAGTAATTAAAATATTAAATTGTTTTTATATTAAATTAATTGATATGGTGAATGAGTTTGTAATTGTCTTTTTTTCTAATATTTAATAATTTTATTATCTAAATCACCAACTGAATTTACCCAAGTTTATATTTGATTGTAAATGTAGACACCAAAACAACACCAATCCGATTATGTGACAACAAGCGTTGATCGCATTGACACAAACAGCCCCTAGGGCAGCCCCCAGAGGTTAAACAGTGGTCCTAACCACTTCCAAAAGCATTTTTGAAGGTCAGAGGTCAATTTTACACCTTTTTGGCACCTTTTTCTCTATTCGTCCCACCCAAGGACGAATTCAGACTGGTATTCGTCCCACCCAGGGACGATTACACAATCGCTACAGGGTGGGGCAAATAGCAGGTTTGATTGGCAAAAATTCAAACCTCGACAACTCCGCCAGTAAACTGAGGCTTCAGGCCATGCAATTGCAAGGAATAGCTTTTATTCAAGAAGAGAGACTTCAGTGATGAGTGTCTTTATTTTAGAAACCTCATGCAAGAAGATTTTTAATCAGGGAGTTAGCTTTTATCTGAAAATAGGATTGTTAACTCAAGTGGCGCCCTCGCATGCACAATTCAAACAAGGAGACCCTAAGGTCTATAAATTGGGGTGTTTTACAACCCAAAAGATATACAGAGAAGGAGCATTTGAGCAATGAAGTGCTGCCAATTTACATACCTACTTGCGATTTGTGCTTTTACATCCTTAATCTCTCATTTGAAAGGGAGGTTATTGGGTGACTATTGGAAGCACGAACTCGGACCCAAAACCCAATTTTTGACCACAAATATTCACCAAATTTATCGAAAACACCCCATAATCAGTTTTTTACCCATCCCAAGTTGATTGGTGCCGAAACAGTGCCTTAAACGGTGGGTGTCCTGCCCCCGGGCGCTCCCCAATCTATCGCAGGCAAATTCGCCCCACCCCGGTATGAATAGAAATATGTGATAGATTTCTCTAGTTTTTATTTTGCATTGTTTTATATATAGGTTAAATAGGTTACAGTTCAAATTTCATTTCATTCTGATCATTTTTGACCAGGTTATTGTTATTTCCCGCTTTCATTAACTTGTAGCATCTTCAAAATTTGGGTGCTAGAGGCAAAATTGAAGAAATATGATCATCTGGGTCTTCCCAAAACACCCCCAATTAGCTAACCCCAAGTTTTTAGGTCATTTGGAGCTTCCGGGATAGGACATTGAAGAGGGTGCTTTCTGACAGGTTATTGTAGATCTATTCGTCCCACCCTGGAACGAATACAATCTGTCAAGGGTCTATTCGTCCCACCCTAGAGATAATACCAATCTGTGAAGATTTTTTGGACTGTTCTTTTTGCAGTGGTCTTGTTTTGACATATTTACGCTACTGTAAAATTTTCAGGTCGATCTGAGGTCATTTCATTATCGTTTTAATATTTTCATGCATTCACTGACATTAGGCTTTGAGAAATACTTGTTTCATTCTGTCCGTAGGTGCTACTAATATTTTCTATTTCTTTGAATGCAGGTTTTCGACAGCAGAGGAGCAGGAAAGAGCAAATAATCACATACGCAAGCGGCGATGACGTTTTGGTCCGCCCATCTTACATGTGGGCACGCGGAAGAAGGATTATTATCCATGGACGTTGTGACAAGAAACACATTTGACTCTCCTATCCCCTAAAAAGGAAGGAGACGTATTGTAACACAATTTATAAAGTGTATCAATAAAGAGATTACCATATTTCATATTGCTTTTATCTTGTGTCAATTTGCATATGTTCTTTCTTGTTCTTTTCTTGTGGCATATTCCTTTTTGTTTCCGTATCCTCGTGCTTTCAGTGGCGATCATGGTGGGACCTGTGTCCTTTGATTTTTAAGATTAAGATTCTGATTAAATTTTCTTGTTTTGTTGCTTACAGGTACCAAGTTTTCCAACGCTAGACTATTTTAGGCAGAAATTCAGAGACATTCGATTTAGGCAGAGAAGAGGTAGGGGTTTTAAACACCCTTTGTCAATTTTATGTTTTCTATTCTCTGATTTTTGCTTGCATAGGAGAGTTTAGAGGCTTGCTTGTTTCAATTTTGCAACTTAAAAATAACCCCACACACCACGTGGTATTTTAAACACAAGGAGTTGGTCGTAAAACCCCAACCCTTGAGCAAGACCAAAGGTGGATTCCATTATCACTTTGGCTTGAGATATTGCATACATTACCCCGATCGTGACTGTTGCTAGACGTAAATCCTGATGAAAGCTGACCAAGTGTAGCTTGGGGTGATTCCCATCACATGAGGATAAGTCTTCTATGGTATGTGTCATAAACAGAGCGATTCCCCTTCCGTACCACCTATGTTCCACGTATCATCTGCTCTCACGTACCTATAGTCTCCCTCACGTAAGGGCGGGTATATAGAGAGGTTGGTATATTGGTCCGAAAATGGTATATTGAAGGGGCGACCATTTTGGGAGTCATAAGAGCCTTCATAATTGCATTTAAACGGTTTTCACAAAAATCTTTCAAAAAAAAACAACAAAACACACTAAACCAGATATAGGGCACACTTTTAATCTTTAAAAGAGATAATCATTGCTTGTGTGTGTATGCTATTTTCTTTTTAGTGTATCAAAAAAATGATAAAAAGAAAAATCCAAAAAAAGAATCTATGCATCTTTAGGTTAGCATCACCATGGTGTACACCCGTAGCCAAGACCAATCATGGGCAGAAGCTGTAGAGAGTGCACCAAGGGGGACAAGTCGCCTCCGATATAGTCTTGAAGACTTGGTCATCCCGCCTTGGCGGTAGGATACACAAGTTAGTCCACACCATGCAGTTACAAAACATGACTCTAGAGGCACCTCCTTGAGGGGCACTCCAACTCATGCCATCACTAGACAAGACTATAGAGGCACCTCCTTAAGGGGTACACCCACTCAGCAAAGATCCTTTCAAGAAGACAACCTACATGTAGCACTCGACCTAGATATAAGGCCTCCCTTGGAAACTCGTTATGGGTGGCCTAGTGATGAAGTGCTTGAACAACAAAGGGTCCATAAGGAGGAACCATATGATTTTGTTACTCCTAATTTACCCCTGATTAATGTCAAACACACTAGACCATATCCGAAGTATCAGGTTCTCCCGACAGGGCAAGACAATTTTGCCCGCACCTTTTATGCATATAACAAAGAGTGTGAGGAAGATCACTACGTTCCTCAAGAACAGTACACAGTGTAGGAACGATGCACGTTTGCACCCGATTTCTACCCAGATTGCTCTTTGAGACCAGAGCTTCAAGTCAATGCTTCTAACCTCGACAGAGGGAAGCAACATATAGGGGTCTCGGAGTACCATGACCGAGAAAGACATGTAGGGGAGGCATCTAGGCCTCCTAACCAAGAGACGACGGAACAAATTGACTTGGCATTTTCCAAACTAGCCGCACATAAAGCGCAAATCATGGGGCTTAGGCAAGACCAACAGCAATTAGAAAATTTGTGTCGCCTTAACCAAGAGCGCATTCAGCATCGGACAGCTGAATTACTTCACAACAATGTACCTGAGAAGGTCCCAGTCCCTCGCACACATAAATCTGAGATGTATGAGAGGCACAACCCCTTAGTGTGAGGCAGGTCTCCACGACCTCATCAAACACTGCCTCTAAGACCTCCTAGACCTGAGCGGGAGGCCACTCCCCGAAATCGTGATGGGCACCCTCCGTGGGCACCCATCAACATTTACAGGCCTAGGCCAAACACTCCTCAAGAAGCTTATGAGGATTATGAACAAGAAGAAGAGCGGGTTGAAACGCCCTATCAAGGCAGAAGGGGTGCTACCCAGTTATCCCTCCAAAGGCCTCCAGTTCCCCACAACCCACAGCGGGAGAAAACCAAGGAGGAGGAGATCAAGTCCTCCGATGCATACAAAGTGTTGTTAGAACGCTTAGAGACTATGGAGCTCAAGATTTTTGGGCCCCAAAAGCCTACTTTACACCAACTCCGTAGTCATCCTATGCATCCGTCAGTGTCGGCACCTCCGTACCCCGAACATTTTAAGCTGCCCCAGTTGGCACTCTTTAGAGGGGAGAAAGATGCCCAAGAGCATGTGACTCGATTCCTGAGCCAATGCTTTGGCATTCAGGACAATGATGCTTTGCTATTAAGAACATTTATAACAACATTCACACGCCCTACCTCGGATTGGTTTACTCAACTACCGAAGCATAGCATCTGCAACTTGGATCAGCTAGTGGACACGTTCCTAGAACGTTTCGCCTTCAACACAAATAAAAAGGCCTCACTAAGCGATCTAGCTAGCCTCAAGCAGTATGAGGAGGAATCTATGGTGGCATATGGGAACAGGTGGAGGACATTGCTTTCAAAGCTATCCTATCTCCCTCCTATGTTCGACCTAACTCAAATGTTCGCAAAGATTTGTTTGCGATCGATCTCTATGCTATTGCAGCTATAGCAATATGCCACTTTAGAAGAAGCACTGGCACAAGCTAAAATTATCGAAGAGATCAAGATACAGGATGGCTAAATTGCCACGCCTAAGAAAAAAGAATGGAATAAGAACACTAAAACAGGGACTATGCAACAGAAACCCACTGCGGTCAATCAAGTTGCTATCAACATCCCTAAGCCTGCCCAAGCAACACAGCATCAGAAGGCTAACTATCAAGCGGTGCCTCCAAACAATTATGATAGAGAAAACCAAAAGGAGGAACAAACTCAGCAGCATCACCCTAGGCGGCAATTTACACCATACACAGAGTCCAGGGACTCCTTGTTTGACCGTTTGTCAGCAAAAAACTTGATTAATCTGCTAGAGATTCAAATGATAGATCCTAATGTGCCAAAGCCTAAGGGGTACATGGAGGACTTGTATTGTAGGTTCCATAGACGAAAGGGACATGACCTTAATGCTTGTTGGAAGTTCAAAGGTTTGGTGCAAGACCTCATTGACAACAATACATTGGCAGTAGATAACCCCATAGCGCCCAACAACCAACAAATGGGCGTTTTCAGAGATCCTTTGCCTGCACATGATGCACAAGCAAAACCTCTTCACGTCAATGAGGTGCAAAAGAATTGCCCCATGGAGGGGTATGTGGGGATGATAAGCATAGTGACAAGGAACAAGAGATACCCAGGAGCTGCCCCCGTGATAGCCACAAGAGAAGTTCCATCAACGTCACAACCTCAATCGAACCCTACACAACTTCCCCCGCCTAGACCAGTGGCAACGATTCGAACTAGACTTACTCAAAGTCTAAGGACCACGTCGGCTAGGCTCTCCATATATGAGCTTATTCAACAATCAGTGCCCCATCGAGAGGCTCTCATGGAGATATTAAAGGCAATTGAGCTGCATCCCCACGAAGCAAATTCTTTCAACAACTTCGTGGGCCATGTGAAACAATGTACGAAACCAGTCATCACCTTTAGAGAAGATGAATTAAAATCGGTGGCTAGTGATGTGGCAGATCCACCCCTGCACGTTATTGTGTGGGTCAACGAGATTTCGTATAAGCGGGTGTTGGTAGACACTGGTTCGTCCAGTAACATTATTACAACCGTCGCATTAAAACATTTGAAGTTGCTGACCTCTCACATTGTACCTTCCACTTATACTCTTCGAGAATTCAATGATGCGATATGCTCAATAGTTGGCACAATTGTCCTACCCATACAAGTGGGACAAAAGAACATTCATACATTGTGCCACATTTTAGAAGGTGAGATGGCTTACAATATCTTGTTGGGGCGACCTTGGATTCGGGACATGAAGTGTGTCCCTTCAATTGCTCATCAATGTTTGAAGTATACATTTGAAGGACAGGTACATGTAGTCCCCGTAGATTTAGAACCTTTCAAATACTACAATTTAGTGCAACTAATGCCGCAATCGACCCTTCCTTCAACGCATATGGATTTTTAGTTAAATCCATCTAAAAGGGGTTTGATTACGCAAGAATCTCCATTACCAAATAAATCCAATTCCCATGTGGGTTCATCTTCTTCATCTGGTCCTCCCACAACGACGCCACCTACGGTGGCCACACCAAAGGACAAAGGAAAGAAGCCCCTGGAATAGGAACCACCCTTAGTCTCCAACATCTCGACAGAAGAGAATCCTAGTCGAATGGAAGTCAAGACACCTAGTTCACCTCACATGGATTGGACTCAAGGAGAACTTCCCTTCGCTCCCCCTCAAATGCCAACAATCATAGTTGAGCTGGCCAACACAGGATTGGGGGAGTATCTAGTGCAAAACATTATAGCAACACCCACACTTGAGTCCATGCAAGACATGGGGAGAACTCGATTTCCCATAGGCTCTATGGTTCCTTTAGGCTACCCACCTAATTAGACAAACTTTATTTATGGGGGCCTGGATAATGGCGTTGAACCTTCCCTCCAAGAAGAGGAAGATGAAGAGCCCTTTGTCGAAGATGTCAATTATCTATCTAACCCAGACTTCGCACTGAGATATCTTAGTCAATGCAATTGGCATGGATATGGGTTGGGCAGGTATGAGCAAGGAGTGCGTGTTTTTTGCCAGCCAAGATACCAAATGCCTTATGACAAGTCAGGAGTAGGGTTTAATCACCCTTTTCCCCTCGACATCTTGGTCAAAAACATGCAAGGCCTAGGGATACGCAACAAGGATGGGTTGGCATCAGATCCATATGCCAATCCAAATACAACTTATACATTGGGGGATTATTTCCCATTACACACAAACAACCTTGTTGACCTCAACAACCCTTTCCCTTCGATCGCAATGAGAGACAATTCAAGGACTCACCTCCACGAAGGGTATGAACAAGACCAAGAAGGGTCTTCGGATGATGAGTTGGAGTAAAAGGTAGCGCCTTGGGATCCTCTTGAGTCAGGAAACAATCATTCCCACATGCATCCCATGGATAATTATCAAGAAAGCTTCTTGACCATGTTCTCATTGGATGGTCCAATTGAGCAGAGGCCACCTCAAGAAAATTTGGTCCCCTCGTAGAGAGCAAAACAACCTCGATGGGACCATATTAATTTTCTCAAATAGGATGAGCCCCATCTGTCGCAAACCCCTATTGTAGCAAACGAAGGCCTTTGGATATCTAACAGTGATTATGAAGACAAAACCGAGATGGCTTATCTCAACTACATGCGACAAATGCAACAATAGTATCCCTTGGACATAGATGACATGTTTGAGCACTTACACATAGGTCCAAGACATAGGTGGCACCTCAACCCAACGTAGTTATAGCAATTACTACATCCGCCACTCCAGGTAAATAGAGAGCATCTTTCGCCTAGAGACCCTATCAAACCATCAGTGCCTAGGGCAGACCCTATTTGCATGTCCGCGCATAGGGCTGATCCCTTTGTGCCAGTGCCTACAGAGCTAGATCCAAAGCATAAAGAACATCTGGAATGTCAGAGTTATCACACCTACGGTAATGGAGGTTACAATAATTTCATCAACATGATCTCCATTGACTTGACCACCCCCATGTTGGCAATTTTGGGTACCTTGGGTACATTGCCTTTGCTCAAGTGTAGAAGTTGTCATTGATGTCAAGAAGCTCTTGAAGAAATTTGATTTAATGACAAATAATTTGCAAACATGGACAGTGAATTTCCAAGAATATTATTCAGAGCATGGACAGTGAGTTTCCTAGAAGATCATAGTAGCCCATTTGCAAAAGATCAAAGAAAAATACAAGTAAGAAAAGGTATGCAGTAGGCAAGAAAAACAGTCGTGATTTCACGACATGTTAGAGGAGAGAGAAAGTGCTGGAAAAACTGTCACGATTTCGCGACATGTTAGAGGAGAGAGAAAGAGCTGGAAAAACTATCACGATTTCGCGACATGTTGGCAGTAGAAGGAGAGCAAGGTGGAAAGTGTCACGATTTCGTGACATGTCGCATTTTCGTGACATGTTGCAGGAGAGGGAGTCCGAAAGAAAAAGTGTCGCGATTTCGCGACATGTTGCAGGAGAGGGAGTCCGAAAGAAAAAGTGTCACGATTTCGCGACATGTTGCAGGAGAGAGAGTCCAAAAGAAAAAGTGTCACGATTTCATGACATGTTGCAGGAGAAGGAGTCCAAAAGAAAAAGTGTCACGATTTCACGACATAATGCAGAAGAGAGAGTCCGTAGTGTGAATTGTCACGATTTCGCGACAAGTTCGAAGAGAGAGAAAGTAGCAAGACAAAGTGTCACGATTTTGTGACATGCTACAGAAGTCAAAGTGAGAACTGTCATGATTTCATGACATGCTGAAGAGTCTGAAATGAGAACTATCACGATTTCACGATAGGTTGCAAAGAAGTGTACAGAAAGTTGATAGCGTCACGATTTCGCAACATGCATAGAAAGGGAAGAGTCCGAAATGAGAACTGTCATGATTTCACGACAAGCTACAAAGAAATCATACGGATGCAGAAAGTGTCACAATTTCGTGACAAGTTGAAGAGAAAGCTTATGGATGCAAAAAGTGTCACGATTTCGCGACAGTTTGAGATGGCAGCGTACGGATGGAGAAAGTGTCACGATTTCGTGACAGAAACTGGAAGTAGGTCTTTTATAGCAGAAGTGTCATGATTTCGTGACAAAAGTAGAGAAGAAGGCCATGAAGACAGAAGGGTCACGATTTCATGACAGAATTGAAGATGACATCAGCAGAGGCAGAACTGTCGTGATTTCACGACAAAACAGAGAAGAAGGCCATGAAGATAGAAGGGTCACGATTTCGCGACAGAAGTGAAGATGACGACAACAGAAGTAGAAAGTGTCACGATATCATGACAAAAGCCATAAGATAGTGTACGGTTGCAAAGGTGTCATGATATCATGACATGTTGTAGTTTCACAGCAGAAGCTACAGAAGAGTTGCAGAGGCAGTGAAGCCGACAAAGTTAAATTTGGGCTGACAAAGATTAGGGTTTGCAGCCAAGGCATCGATTGAAGTGTGCATTCGAAGAGCGACGTTCACAGATAGAGTGCGGGGGAGAAGTTTGATCATCGAGAAGCAGAGTGTGAAATTCGATAGCAGTGTACAGAGTGCATTTCATCGAATCTTCTAAGTGAGAGAGATTGCAAGGAAGCAGAGTGCGTGAAGAAGATGCTGCTATGATTGCGTAGAGGTGTAAAGGTCAAAGTTAGATCAAGTACAACTATGATTGTGCAAAAAGAGTGAAGGACTATGTTTTTGTGCATACTAGAGAAAGAGGACAAGGGCATTTGTACTAGACCGAAGGACTGTGTTTGGTGCAAATCATAGAAAGAGATCGAGGCAATTTGTGCTAGACCGAAGGACTATGTTTAGTGCAAATTCGAGGACCAGCTTTGGAGGTGATAGAGTTGAGGACAGAGGTCTCCAGCCAGAGAAGGGAAGACAGGTGTCTTCTGTGGATAGAGTTCCATTTGCTAAGGGCAGCGGAGGTAGAGGTCTTCTAGAGGATCACCAGCCATAACAGAGCTAGGGGATTGGTGTCTCCTTTGGGTTGGTGCCCATAAACATTGTAATCGGGAAAGGTATTCCCAGAATTTGATTTGATAAAATTTAGTGAAATATTTTATCCGTGGAGTAGCCCACATTGGGTGAACCACGTAAATTTTTGTGTCTCTTTGTGGATGGTGTTTTGTGCATTGCTTTGATTACGGATTTTGATACTGCTATCTATACACTGCATAATATTGAATTGAAAGTTGAATTGAAGGAAAAAGTAAAAAGTGGTCTTATACTGTTCACCCCCCCTCTCAGTATAAGCTTGTGTTCTTCAATTGGTATCAGAGTGGGTGCCTTCGAAAAGTTTAACAGCTTGAAGGAAAAGCTAGCAAAGAACACAATGGATTATTCAAGTGGCAATGCAAGCACCTATTCTTGATGGATCAGATTTTGGTCTTTGGAGTGCAAGGATGAAGGTTCATCTAATGGCACTTGGGAATGAGGTTTGGGAAGTGATTGAAGATGGGTACACTATTCCTGAACATGGTCCTTATACTAAAGAAGATAGGCTCCTACATCACAACAATTCAAAAGCAATGAATGCAATCCTGAAAGGCTTACAGAAAGCAGATCTCACCAAAGTGATTCACTACAAGACAGCTAGTGAAATGTGGAATCAGCTGAAGGTGGTTCATACAGGTGATGTAAATGTCCGAAAGGCCAAGTTGAGACACTTCAAAGGTATGTTTGAACAACTCCAGATGAATTATGATGAAAATATTAGTGACTACATGCTTCGTATGGATGAGGTTGTTAACTCCATGAAAGACTTAGGTCTTGAGCTTGCTGAAAATGATGTTTGTGATAAGATTTTAAGATCTCTTCCTAATAGATTTAGTGAAAATATTTTTGCTATTGAGGAAGCTAAAGATTTGGATAAGTTGAAAAAGGATGAGCTCCATAGTATACTTGCGAGCATTTGAGTTGAGAACTCAAGTGAAGGTTGATGTCAAGAAAGAGGCAACTTTCAAGGCTACCAAGAAATCCAAGGGTAAACAACTTCAAGAGAGTGATGAGTCTTCTAGTGATGAAGAGGCATATTACAGAAAGAAAGGCAAGTTCTCTAGAAAGCACAAAAGCATGAAAAATATAAGATGTTTCAATTGTGGAAAGTTTGGTCATTATGCTATTAACTGTACTGTTCCCGAGAATGAAAGTGATGAAGATAAACAGGATTCTAAGAGCAAGGATTCTGAAAAGCACAAGCATCACAAGAAAAAAAGAGATGAGCACAACAATCAAGGAAAGAGGTATTCTCACAAGCACAAGAAGAGTTTCTACCTAGACAAAGCAAGTAAGTGTTCTAGTAGTGATAGTGAAAGTTCTTCAAGTGATGATGAAAATGAGATGTTTTTCATTTCAGAAAAAGAGGAAGAACCGAAACATAGATTCATTATCATGAAATGTCTTAGATGTGGAAATTTTGGTCACCTTGAGGATGATTGCACAAATAATGATTTGGTTTCTAGTATGTATGAGGATGCTTCAGAAAACTATAAGGAAGATGCATGTATGGTTTTTGAAAAGGGTAGCACCTCTAGTGATAAGAAATCTGAAAAAGGCTTTGATAATTTTGAAAGCAAACAAATAGAGGATCTTGAAAGTGAACTTACTAATGCTCTTAGTGCTTTGAAAAAGGAAAGAAAGAAGAATGCTAGACTCAAGGATAAGTTAGATGAATGTTGTATGGAGAGAGATGATCTTACAGAAAGTCTTGACTTCTCTATGGCTAAGACACAAGAACTCAAGGATGAGTTAGAGTCTAAGATTCTTGAGTATAGTGAGTTAGAACAGAAATTGGTTTCTTTGAAAGAGGAAACTAAAGAGTACAAGGATAAGCTCTACAGGTTTCAAGATAGCTCCAAAAGGGTTAAGTCACTCATCAAAGGTCAAAGAAAGACAACAGATAAAACATGCCTTGGTTTTGTTAAGCCGTGCAAGGAACAAGTTGGGGAATCTAGTTCTGATGAGGAGAGTATTTCAGAGAAAGAGTCCATGAGTGATAGATGCGCAGAAACAGAAAACAGAATTCAGAATAAGAAGAAGAATTTTTTGGGACCCAAGAGGTCAAATAAAAGAAAATTTCATAGTAGATGTTTTGCGTGTCACAGGTTTGGTCACACGGCTGCACATTGCATGGCTCAAATGAAGAAGGTAAACAACAATTTCAGAAGTGCTAGTTTCTTTCAAGGATATTGCTACTCTTGTCAACAGTTTGGGCACAAGGCAGTTTATTGCAAGAAAAATAATAGGAACAGGTTTGGTCAGAACTGGTGGATTCAAAGAACAGGTATGCCTAAAAGAAATAACATTGTTACTTGTTATAAGTGCAACAATGAAGGTCACACAACTAGACAGTGTAGAGCTGAACTTCCAAGGTACAAGAATAGGAATAGTGGTATGAACAGGTCCAAGGATCAAGGCATGGATAAGAACAAGAATGATAGTAGGGACAGGAACAGTGACAGGAATAGTGACAAGAATAGGAACAGGAATATGGACAAAGATTTCAAGAGAAGGCCCAACAAGGAAGTTTTAGATGCTGATGATGATCAGTGCCTAATGGGAGTTTTACTCCCACCCCTGTTTTAATCACCTCATTAGGAGGTGGGGGAGGGACTAAGCTAAGAGGCTCATTCTTAGTCCCGAGCCCCAAAGGTGACCCTTTGCCATTGATGACAAAGGGGGAGAGATATGAGTAAGGGGGAGAGCTTCAAGTGAAGAGAAGAGCTTCAAGTCGTGGGGAGCAAAACTTCAAAGGAAGATTCTCAGTTGTTAGCACGTTTGGTTTCAGTTTTGGCTCTTGAGAAGTGTTTTTAGTAAAGGTTTGCCATCAATGACAAAGGGGGAGATTGTTGGCAATTTTGGGTACCTTGGGTACATTGCCTTTGCTCAAGTGTAGAAGTTGTCATTGATGTCAAGAAGCTCTTGAAGGAATTTGATTTAATGTCAAATAATTTGGACATGAAAAGGAGTTTCCAAGAAGATTATTCAGAGCATGGAAAGTGAGTTTCCTAGGAAGATCATAGTAGCCCATTTGCAAAAGATCAAAGAAAAATACAAGTAAGAAAAAGTATGCAAGAGTAAGAAAAACTATCACGATTTCGCGACATGTTAGAGGAGAGAGAAAGTGCTGGAAAAACTATCGTGATTTCGCGACATGTTAGAGGAGAGAGAAAGAGCTGGAAAAACTATCATGATTTCGTGACATGTTGGCAGTAAAGGAGAGCAAGGTGGAAAGTGTTGTGATTTCGCGACATGTCGCATTTTCGTGACATGTTGCAGGAGAGGGAGTCCGAAAGAAAAAGTGTCACGATTTCACGACATGTTGCAAGAGAGGGAGTCCGAAAGAAAAAGTGTCGCGATTTCACGACATGTTGCAAGAGAGGGAGTCCGAAAGAAAAAGTGTCACGATTTCGCGACATGTTGTAGGACAAGGAGTCCAAAAGAAAAAGTGTCACGATTTCATGACATAATGCTGAAGAGAGAGTCCGTAGTGTGAATTGTCATGATTTCGTGACAAGTTCGAAGAGAGAGAAAGTAGCAAGACAAAGTGTCACGATTTCGTGACATGCTACAGAAGTCGAAGTGAGAACTATCACAATTTTGTGACATGCTGAAGAGTCTAAAATGAGAACTGTCGCAATTTTGCTATAGGTTGCAAAGAAGTGTACGGAAATTTGATAGTGTCGCGATTTCATGACATGTAGCAAAGGGAAGAGTCTAAAATGAGAACTGTCATGATTTCGTGACAGGTTGCAAAGAAATCGTACGGATGCATAAAGTGTCACGATTTCACGACAGGTTGAAGAGAAATCGTATGGATGCAAAAAGTGTCACGATTTCATGACAGCTTGAGATGGCAGCGTACGGATGGAGAAAGTGTCACGATTTCGTGATAGAAACTGGAAGCAAGTATTTTATAGTAGAAGTGTCACAATTTTGCGACAAAAGCAGAGAAGGCCATGAAGACAGAAGGGTCACGATTTGACATGATACGAATTCGAAGATGAGCATCGAAGAGAGCGAGAAGTGTCATGATTTCATGACAAAATAGAGAAGGCCATGAAGATAGAAGGGTCACGATTTCACGACAGAAGTGAAGATGACATCAGCAAAAGTAGAAAGTGTCGCGATATCATGACAAAAGCCATAAGATAGTGTACGGTTGCAAAGGTGTCACGATATCGTGACATGTTGTAGTTTCGTGGCAGAAGCTACAAAAGAGTTGCAGAGGCAGTGAAGCCGACAAAGTTAAATTTGGGCCAACGAAGATTAGGGTTTGCAGTCGACGTAGTTTAGGGTTATGCAACCGACTAAGATCAAGGTTTTGATCTTGAAAGTGTTAGTATAAAAGGAGGGCTGCTTGGAGAGTTAAGGCATCGATCGAAGTGTGCGTTCGAAGAGCGACATTCGCAGATAGAGTGCGGGGGAGAAGTTCGATCGTCGAGAAGCAGAGTGCGAAATTTGATAGCAGTGTATAGAGTGCATTTCATCGAATCTTCTAAGTGAGAGAGATTGCAAGGAAGCAGAGTGCGTGAAGACGATGTTGCTATGATTGCACAGAGGTGCAAAGGTTGAAGTTAGATCAAGTACAGTTGTGATTGCACAAAAAGAGTGAAGGACTGTGTTTTTGTGCAGACCAAAGAAAGAGGACAAGGACATTTGTGCCAGACCGAAGGACTATGTTTGGTGCAGATCAGAGAAAGAGATTGAGGACATTTGTGCTAGACCGAAGGACTTGTGTTTAGTGCAAATTCGAGGACCAGCTTTGGAGGTGATAGAGTTGAGGACAGAGGTCTCCAGCCAGAGCAGGGAAGACAGGTGTCTTCTATGGATAGAGTTCCATTTGCTAAGGGCAACGGAGGCAGAGGTCTTCTAGAGGATCACCAGCCAGAACAGAGCTAGGGGATTGGTGTCTCCTTTGGGTTGGTGCCCATAAACATTGTAATCGGGAAAGGTATTCCCAGAATTTGATTTGATAAAATTAGTGAAAGATTTTATCCGTGGAGTAGCCCACATTGGGTGAACCATGTAAATTGTTGTCTCTTTGTGGATGGTGTTTTGTGCATTGCTTTGATTACGGTCTTTGATACTGCTATCTATACCTGCATAATATTGAATTGAAAGTTGAATTGAAGGAAAAAGTAAAAAGTGGTCTTATACTATTCACCCCCCCTCTCAGTATAAGCTTGTGTTCTTCAATTGGTATCAGAGCGGGTGCCTTCAAAAAGTTTAACAACTTGAAGGAAAAGCTAGCAAAGAACACAATGGATTATTCAAGTGGCAATGCAGCACCTATTCTTGATGGATCATATTTTGGTCTTTGGAGTGCAAGGATGAAGGTTCATCTAATGGCACTTGGGAATGAGGTTTGGGAAGTGATTGAAGATGGGTACACTATTCTTGAACATGGTCCTTATACTAAAGAAGACAGGCTCCTACATCACAGCAATTCAAAAGCAATGAATGCAATCCTGAAAGGCTTATAGAAAGCAGATCTCACCAAAGTGATTCACTACAAGACAGCTAGTGAAATGTGGAATCAATTGAAGGTGGTTCACACAGGTGATGCAAATGTCCGAAAGGCCAAGTTGAGACACTTCAAAGGTATGTTTGAACAACTCAAGATGAATTATGATGAAAATATTAGTGACTACATGCTTCGTATGGATGAGGTTGTTAACTCCATGAAAGACTTAGGTCTTGAGCTTGCTGAAAATGATGTTTGTGATAAGATTTTAAGATCTCTTCCTAATAGATTTAGTGAAAAGATTTCTGCTATTGAGGAAGCTAAAGATTTGGATAAGTTGAAAAAGGATGAGCTCCATAGTATACTTGCAGCATTTGAGTTGAGAACTCAAGTGAAGGTTGATGTCAAGAAAGAGGCAACCTTCAAGGCTACCAAGAAATCCAAGGGTAAACAACTTCAAGAGAGTGATGAGTCTTCTAGTGATGAAGAGGCATATTACAACAAGAAAGGCAAGTTCTCTAGAAAGCACAAAAGCATGAAAAATATAAGATGTTTCAATTGTGGAAAGTTTGGTCATTATGCTACTGACTGTATTGTTCCCAAGAATGAAAGTGATGAAGATAAACAAGATTCTAAGAGCAAGGATTCTGAAAAGCACAAGCATCACAGGAAAAACAAAGATGAGCACAGCAATCAAGGAAAGAGGTATTCTCACAAGCACAAGAAGAGTTTCTACCTAGACAAAGCAAGTAAGTGTTCTAGTAGTGATAGTGAAATTTCTTCAAGTGATGATGAAAATGAGATGTTGTTCATTTCAAAAAAAGAGGAAGAACCGAAACATAGATTCATTATCATGAAATGTCTTAGATGTGGAAATTTTGGTCACCTTGAGGATGATTGCACAAATAATGAGTTGGTTTCTAGTATGTATGAGGATGCTTAAGAAAACTATAAGGAAGATGCATGTATGGTTTTTGAAAAGGGTAGCACCTCTAGTGATAAGAAATCTGAAAAAGGCTTTGATGATTCTGAAAGCAAACAAATAAAGGATCTTGAAAGTGAACTTACTAATGCTCTTAGTGCTTTGAAAAAGGAAAGAAAGAAGAATGCTAGACTCAAGGATAAGTTAGATGAATGTTGTATGGAGAGAGATGATCTTACAGAAAGTCTTGACTTCTCTATGGCTAAGACACAAGAACTCAAGGACGAGTTAGAGTCTAAGATTCTTGAGTATAGTGAGTTAGAACAGAAAATGGCTTCTTTGAAAGAGGAAACTAAAGAGTACAAGGATAAGCTCTACAGGTTTCAAGATAGCTCCAAAAGGTTTAAGACACTCATCAAAGGTCAAAGAAAGACAACAGATAAAATAGGCCTTGGTTTTGTTAAGCCGCGCAAGGAACAAGTTGGGGAATATAGTTCTGATGAGGAGAGTATTTTAGAGAAAGATTCCGTGAGTGATAGATGCGTAGAAACAGAAAACAGAATTCAGAATAAGAAGAAGAAGTTTTCGGGACCCAAGAGGTCAAATAAAAGAAAATTTCATGGCAGATGTTTTGCGTGTCACAGGTTTGGTCACATGGCTGCACATTGCATGGCTCAAATGAAGAAGGTAAACAACAATTTCAGAAGTGCTAGTTTCTTTCAAGGATATTGCTACTCTTGTCAACAGTTTGGGCACAAGGCAGTTTATTGCAAGGCAAATAATAGGAACAGGTTTGGTCAGAACTAGTGGATTCAAAGAACAAGTATGCCTAAAAGAAATAACATTGTTACTTGTTATAAGTGCAACAATGAAGGTCACACAACTAGACAGTGTAGAGCTGAACTTCCAAGGTACAGGAATAGGAAAAGTGGTATGAACAGGTCCAAGCATCAAGGCATGGATAAGAACAGGGATGATAACAAGAACAAAAACAATGGAAGAAGAACAGGAATATAGACAAAGAATTCAAGAGAAGGCCCGGCAAGGAAGTTTTAGATTCCGATGATGATCAGTGCCTAATGGGAGTTTTACTCCCACCCCTATTTTAATCACCTCATCAAGAGGTGGGGGAGGGACTAAGCTAAGAGGCTCATTCTTAGTCCCGAGCCCCAAAGGTGACCCTTTGCCATTGATGACAAAGGGGGAGAGATATGAGTAAGGGGGAGAGCTTCAAGTGAAGAGAAGAGCTTCAAGTTAGGGGGAGCAAAACTTCAAAGGAAGATTCTCAGTTGTTAGCACAGTTGGTTTCAGTTTTGGCTCTTGAGAAGTGTTTTTAGTAAAGGTTTGCCATCAATGACAAAGGGGGAGATTGTTGGCAATTTTGGGTACCTTGGGTACATTGCCTTTGCTCAAGTGTAGAAGTTGTCATTGATGTCAAGAAGCTCTTGAAGGAATTTGATTTAATGACAAATAATTTGCAGACATGGACAGTGAATTTCCAAGAAGATTATTTAGAGCATGGACAGTGAGTTTCCTAGAAGATCATAGTAGCCCATTTGCAAAAGATCAAAGAAAAAGACAAGTAAGAAAAAGTATGCAGCAGGCAAGAAAAATAGTCACGATTTCGTGACATGTTAGAGGAGAGAGAAAGTGCTGGAAAAACTATCACGATTTCGCGACATGTTAGAGGAGAGAGAAAGATCTGGCAAAACTGTCATGATTTCGTGACATGTTGGCAGTAAACGAGAGCAAGGTGGAAAGTGTCATGATTTCATGACATGTCGCATTTTCGTGACATGTTGCAGGATAGGGAGTCTGAAAGAAAAAGTGTCACGATTTCACGACATGTTGCAGGAGAGGGAGTACGAAAGAAAAAGTGTCATGATTTCGTGACATGTTTTAGGAGAGGGAGTCCGAAAGAAAAAGTGTCACGATTTTGTGACATGTTGCAGGAGAAGGAGTCCAAAAGAAAAAGTGTCACGATTTCACGACATAATGCAGAAGAGAGAGTCCGTAGTGTGAATTGTCACGATTTCGTGACAAGTTCGAAGAGAGAGAAAGTAGCAAGATAAAGTGTCACGATTTCGCGACATGCTACAGATGTCGAAGTGAGAACTATCACGATTTCGTGACATGCTGAAGAGTCTAAAATGAGAACTATCATGATTTTGTGACAGGTTGCAAATAAGTGTACGAAAAGTTGATAGCGTCACGATTTCGCGACATGCAGCAAAGGGAAAAGTCTGAAATGAGAATTGTCGTGATTTCGCGACAAGCTACAAAGAAATCGTACGGATGCATAAAGTGTCACGATTTCATGATAGGTTGAAGATAAAGCTTATGGATGCAAAAAGTGTCATGATTTCGTGACAGTTTGAGATGGCAATGTACGGATGGAGAAAGTGTCATGATTTCGTGACAGAAACTGGAAGCAGGTCTTTTATAGTAGAAGTGTCACGATTTCACGACAAAAGCAAAGAAGAAGGCCATGAAGACAGAAGGGTCATGATTTTGTGACAAAATTGAAGATGACGTCAG
Organism: Wollemia nobilis; assembly: GCA_028583015.1. Classification (NCBI taxonomy): domain Eukaryota; kingdom Viridiplantae; phylum Streptophyta; class Pinopsida; order Araucariales; family Araucariaceae; genus Wollemia; species Wollemia nobilis. The sequence continues at coordinate 2,532,607 of JAQPPZ010017000.1, read as the reverse complement.
CAGAGGCAGAAGTGTCGTGATTTCGTGACAAAATTAGAGAAGAAGGCTATGAAGATATAAGTGTCACGATTTCATGATGAAGTGAAGATGACGTCAGTAGAAGTAGAAAGTGTCACGATATCGTGACAAAAGCCATAAGATAGTGTACGGTTGCAAAGGTGTCACGATATCACGACATGTTGTAGTTTCACGACAGAAGCTACAGAAGAGTTACAGAGGCAGTGAAGCCGACAAAGTTAAATTTGGGTCGACAAAGATTAGGGTTTGCAGCCGACATAGTTTAGGGTTGTGCAACCGACTAAGATCAAGGTTTTGATCTTGAAAGTGTTAGTATAAAATAAGGGTTGTTTGGAGAGTTAAGGCATCGATCGAAGTGTGCGTTCGAAGAGCGACGTTCGCAAATAGAGTGCGGGGGAGAAGTTCGATCATCGAGAACCAGAGTGCAAAATTTGATAGCAGTGTACAGAGTGCATTTCGTCGAATCTTCTAAGTGAGAGAGATTGCAAGGAAGTAGAATGCGCAAAGACGATGCTGCTGTGATTGCGCAGAGGTGCAAAGGTCGAAGTTAGATCAAGTGTAGCTGTGATTGTGCAAAAAGAGCGAAGGACTATGTTTTTGTGTAGACCAGAGAAAGAGGACAAGGCCATTTGTGCCAGATCGAAGGACTATGTTTGGTGCAGATCAGAGAAAGAGACTGAGGACATTTGTGCTAGACCGAAGGACTGTGTTTAGTGCAAATTCGAGGACCAGCTTTGGAGGTGATAGAGTTGAGGACAGAGGTCTCCAGCTAGAGCAAGGAAGACAAGTGTCTTCTGTGGATAGAGTTCCATTTGCTAAGGGCAGCGGAGGCAGAGGTCTTCTAGAGGATCACCGACCAGAGCAGAGCTAGGGGATTGGTATCTCCTTTGGGTTGGTGCCCATAAACATTGTAATCGGGAAAGGTATTCCCAAAATTTGATTTGATAAAATTAGTGAAATATTTTATCCGTGGAGTAGCCCACATTGGGTGAACCACGTAAATTATTGTGTCTCTTTGTGGATGGTGTTTTGTGCATTGTTTTTATTACGGTCTTTGATATTGCTATCTATACACTGCATAATATTGAATTGAAAGTTGAATTGAAGGAAAAAGTAAAAAGTGGTCTTATACTGTTCACCCCCCTCTCAGTATAAGCTTGTGTTCTTCAATTGGTATCAGAGCGGGTGCCTTCGAAAAGTTTAACAGCTTGAAGGAAAAGCTAGCAAAGAACACAATGGATTATTCAAGTGGCAATGCAGCACCTATTCTTGATGGATCATATTTTGGTCTTTGGAGTGCAAGGATGAAGGTTCATCTAATGGCACTTGGGAATGAGGTTTGGGAAGTGATTGAAGATGGGTACACTATTCCTGAACATGGTCCTTATACTAAAGAAGACAGGCTCCTACATCACAGCAATTCAAAAGCAATGAATGCAATCCTGAAAGGCTTACAGAAAGTAGATCTCACCAAAGTGATTCCCTGCAAGACAGCTAGTGAAATGTGGAATCAGTTGAAGGTGGTTCACACAGGTGATGCAAATGTCCGAAAGGCCAAGTTGAGACACTTCAAAGGTATGTTTGTACAACTCAAGATGAATGATGATGAGAATATTAGTGACTACATGCTTCGTATGGATGAGGTTGTTAACTCCATGAAAGACTTAGGTCTTGAGCTTGCTGAAAATGATGTTTGTGATAAGATTTTAAGATCTCTTCCTAATAGATTTAGTGAAAATATTTCTGCTATTGAGGAAGCTAAAGATTTGGATAAGTTGAAAAAGGATGAGCTCCATAGTATACTTGCAACATTTGAGTTGAGAACTCAAGTGAAGGTTGATGTCAAGAAAGAGGCAACTTTCAAGGCTACCAAGAAATCCAAGGGTAAACAACTTCAAGAGAGTGATGAGTCTTCTAGTGATGAAGAGGCATATTACAACAAGAAAGGCAAGTTCCTAGAAAGCACAAAAGCATGAAAAATATAAGATGTTTCAATTGTGGAAAGTTTGGTCATTATGCTACTGACTGTACTATTCCCGAGAATGAAAGTGATGAAGATAAACAGGATTCTAAGAGCAAGGATTCTGAAAAGCACAAGCATCACAAGAAAAACAAAGATGAGCACAACAATCATGGAAAGAGGTATTCTCACAAGCACAAGAAGAGTTTCTACCTAGACAAAGCAAGTAAGTGTTCTAGTAGTGATAGTGAAAGTTCTTCAAGTGATGATGAAAATGAGATGTTGTTCATTTCAGAAAAAGAGGAAGAACCGAAACATAGATTCATTATCATGAAATGTCTTAGATGTGGAAATTTTGGTCACCTTGAGGATGATTGCACAAATAATGATTTGGTTTCTAGTATGTATGAGGATGCTTCAGAAAACTATAAGGAAGATGCATGTATGGTTTTTGAAAAGGGTAGCACCTCTAGTGATAAGAAATCTGAAAAAGGCTTTGATAATTCTGAAAGCAAACAAATAGAGGATCTTGAAAGTGAACTTACTAATGCTCTTAGTGCTTTGAAAAAGGAAAGAAAGAAGAATGCTAGACTCAAGGATAAGTTAGATGAATGTTGTATGGAGAGAGATGATCTTACAAAAAGTCTTGACTTCTCTATGGCTAAGACACAAGAACTCAAGGACGAGTTAGAGTCTAAGATTCTTGAGTATAGTGAGTTAGAACAGAAAATGGCTTCTTTGAAAGAGGAAACTAAAGAGTACAAGGATAAGCTCTACAGGTTTCAAGATAGCTCCAAAAGGGTTAAGTCACTCATCAAAGTTCAAATAAAGACAATAGATAAAACAGGCCTTGGTTTTGTTAAGTCACGCAAGGAACAAGTTGGGGAATCTAGTTCTGATGAGGAGAGTATTTCAGAGAAAGAGTCTGTGAGTGATAGATGCGCAGAAATAGAAAACTAAATTCAGAATAAGAAGAAGAAGTTTTCGGGACCCAAGAGGTCAAATAAAAGAAAATTTCACGGCAGATGTTTTGCGTGTCATAGGTTTGGTCACATGGCTGCACATTGCATGGCTCAAATGAAGAAGGTAAACAACAATTTTAGAAGTGCTAGTTTCTTTCAAGGATATTTCTACTCTTGTCAATAGTTTGGGCACAAGGCAGTTTATTGCAAGGCAAATAACAGGCACAGGTTTGGTCAGAACTGGTGGATTCAAAGAACAGGTATGCCTAAAAGAAATAAAATTGTTACTTGTTATAAGTGCAACAATGAAGGTCACACAGCTAGATAGTGTAGAGCTGAACTTCCAAGGTACAGGAACAGGAATAGTGGTATGAACAGGTCCAAGGATCAAGGCATGGATAAGAACATGAATGATAACAGGACGAGAACAGGAGAACAAGAATATGGACAAAGAGTTCAAGAGAAGGCCCGACAAGGAAGTTTTAGACGCATGATGATTAGTGTTAGACTAATGATGATCAGTGCCTAATGGGAGTTTTACTCCCACCCCTATTTTAATCACCTCATTAGGAGGTGGGGGAGGGACTAAGCTAAGAGGCTCATTCTTAGTCCCGAGCCCCAAAGGTGACCCTTTTCCATTGATGACAAAGGGGGAGAGATATGAGTAAGGGGGAGAGCTTCAAGTGAAGAGAAGAGCTTCAAGTCAGGGGGAGCAAAACTTCAAAGGAAGATTCTTAGTTGTTAGCACGTTTGGTTTCAGTTTTGGCTCTTGAGAAGTGTTTTTAGTAAAGGTTTGCCATCAATGACAAAGGGGGAGATTGTTGGCAATTTTGGGTACCTTGGGTACATTGCCTTTGCTCAAGTGTAGAAGTTGTCATTGATGTCAAGAAGCTCTTGAAGGAATTTGATTTAATGACAAATAATTTGCAGACATGGACAGTGAATTTCCAAGAATATTATTCAGAGCATGGACAATGAGTTTCCTAGAAGATCATTGTATCCCATTTGCAAAAGATCAAAGAAAAAGACAAGTAAGAATAAGTATGCAGCAGGAAAGAAAAATAGTCACGATTTTGCAACATGTTAGAGGAGAGAGAAAGTGCTCGAAAAACTATCGTGATTTCGCGACATGTTAGAGGAGAGAGAAAGAGCTGGAAAAACTGTCACGATTTCGTGACATGTTGGCAGTAAAGGAGAGCAAGGTGGAAAGTGTCACGATTTCGTGACATGTCGCATTTTCATGACATGTTGCAGGAGAGGGAGTCTGAAAGAAAAAGTGTCACGATTTCGCGACATGTTGCAGGAGAGGGAGTCCGAAAGAAAAAGTGTCACGATTTCATGACATGTTGCAGGAGAGGGAGTCCGAAAGAAAAAGTGTCACGATTTCACGACATGTTGTAGGAGAAGGAGTCCAAAAGAAAAAGTGTCACGATTTCATGACATAATGCAGAAGAGAGAGTCCGTAGTGTGAATTGTCACGATTTCGTGACAAGTTTGAAGAGAGAGAAAGTAGCAAGACAAAGTGTCACAATTTTGTGACATGCTACAGAAGTCAAAGTGAGAACTGTCACGATTTTGTGACATGTTGAAGAGAAATGAGAACTGTCAGGATTTCATGACAGGTTGCAAAGAAGTGTACGAAAAGTTGATAGCGTCACGATTTCACGACATGCAGCAAAGGGAAGAGTCTGAAATGATAATTATCATGATTTCACAATAGGCTGCAAAGAAATCATACGGATGCATAAAGTGTCACGATTTCATGATAGGTTGAAGAGAAAGCTTATGGATGCAAAAAGTGTCATGATTTCTTGACAGTTTGAGATGGCAGCATACGGATGGAGAAAGTGTCACGATTTCACGACAGAAACTGGAAGCAGGTCTTTTATAGCAGAAGTGTCATGATTTCATGACAAAAGCAAAGAAGAAGGCCATGAAGATAGAAGGGTCACGATTTTGCGATAGAATTGAAGATGACATCAGCATAGGTAGAAGTGTTGCAATTTCATGACAAAACATAGAAGAAGGCCATGAAGACAGAAGGGTCATGATTTCACGACAGAAGTGAAGATGACATCAGTAGAAGCAAAAAGTGTCACGATATCATGACAAAAGCCATAAGATAGTGTACGGTTGCAAAGGTATCACGATATCGTGACATGTTGTAGTTTCATGACAGAAGCTACAGAAGAGTTGCAGAGGCAGTGAAGCCGACAAAGTTAAATTTGGGCCAACGAAGATTAGGGTTTGTAGCCAACGTAGTTTAGGGTTGTGCAGCCGACTAAGATCAAGGTTTTGATCTTGAAAGTGTTAGTATAAAAGGAGGGTTGCTTGGAGAGTTAAGGCATCGATTGAAGTGTGCGTTCGAAGAGCGACATTCATAGATAGAGTGCGGGGGAGAAGTTCGATCATCGAGAAGCAGAGTGCAAAATTCGATAGCAGTGTATAGAGTGCATTTCATCAAATCTTCTAAGTGAGAGAGATTGCAAGGAAGTAGAGTGCATGAAGATGATGTTGTTGTGATTGCGCAGAGGTGCAAAGGTCGAAGTTAGATCAAGTGCAGCTGTGATTGCGAAAAAGAGTGAAGGACTATGTTTTTGTGCAGACCAAAGAAAGAGGACAAGGACATTTGTGCCAGACCGAAGGACTATGTTTGGTGCAGATCAAAGAAAGAGATCGAGGAAATTTGTGCTAGACCGAAGGATTGTGTTTAGTGCAAATTCGAGGACCAGCTTTGGAGGTGATAGAGTTGAGGACAGAGGTCTCCAGCCAGAGTAGGGAAGACAAGTGTCTTCTGTGGATAGAGTTCCATTTGCTAAGGGCAGCGGAGGCGAGAGGTCTTCTAGAGGATCACTAGATAGAACAGAGCTAGGGGATTGGTGTCTCCTTTGGGTTGGTGCCCATAAACATTGTAATCGGGAAAGGTATTCCCAGAATTTGATTTGATAAAATTAGTGAAATATTTTATCCGTGGAGTAGCCCACATTGGGTGAACCACGTAAATTATTGTGTCTCTTTGTGGATGGTGTTTTGTGCATTGTTTTGATTATGGTCTTTGATACTACTATCTATACACTGAATAATATTGAATTGAAAGTTGAATTGAAGGAAAAAGTAAAAAGTGGTCTTATACTATTCACCCCCCATCTCAGTATAAGCTTGTGTTATTCACCCCATCCATGATCCAGTCGATACAAAACGGTCATTGCATCTAGACATAGACGTTATAGATTGGGATCGCGCTGACACACCACCATCCCCATCAGAGTACTAGCCTTGCAGTGGGATGTTTCATTTCACTCCTGGATAGACTCAAGATGTCTTCCATGCTGAAGAGGAACCTGATGTTCCTAACGATGATCTTAATTCAGCAAATGATATCCATCTGATCCCAACTCCACACTAGTTGGAGGACGGATCCCACATGTCATTCAAGGCAACAATTGATGTAGACATCGACACAGAGCCAATGAATCCATGGATTCTCAAGCTGGGGGTAATTCTCTCCCCCGAAGATCAAGATGATTATATTGCCCTTCTCAAGGAAAAGAAGGAAGTTTTTGCATGGCCATACAAAGACATGTCGGGGCTAGACCCGTAGCTAGTCACGCATAATTTAACGTTGGATCCGATAATCAAGCTAGTAAACCAAAAACTACGTAAGATGCACCCAATAATGGCCTTAATGGTCAAATATGAATTGCAAAAGTTGTTGGATGCATAGTTTGTCATCTGCGTGGATTATCCACCATGGTTGTCTAACATGGTACCCATCAAGAAGCCCGATGGGAGGATTCGCATATGCACCAATTTTTGAGATCTAAACAAAGCGATTCCTAAGGATGATTTCCCCTTGCCTAGCATCGACGCATTGGTAGACGCTATAGCAGGCCACGAAATGCTTTCCCTCATGGATGGTTTCTCAAGATACAATCATATTCGTATCAATCCCAAGGACCAACTAAAAATGACATTCACAATGCCTTGGGGGACATTTTGTTATAAGGTCATGCCTTTTGGCCTTAAAAATGTTGGTGTCACCTACCAACGTGCCATGACGTACATCTTTCGCGATTACATGCACAAAACTTTGGAATATTACATGGATGATTTGTTGGCCAAATCTCTTTTGTGCTCCAATCATCTCGTTGACTTACGCCAGATCCTTGATCGCCTCATTGAGCATAAAGTCAGACTAAACCCCAAGAAGTGCATATTTGGTATCACATCTAGAAAACTCTTGGGTTTCATAGTCTCCAAATGAGGAATCGAGGTGGATCCCAACAAAGTCAAGGCAATCCTTGAAATGCTTCCCCCAACTACCATCAAGCAGCTCAGAAGTCTGCAAGGAAAGGTTGCGTCGATCAAATGCTTCATAGCATAGTTATCTGACAAGTGTCAACCCATGAATAAATTATTGCACAAGGGGGTAGCCTTCCATTGGGATGACGAGTGCCAGTCAGCCTTTGATGATATTAAACAATACTTGGCTTCACCGCTAGTATTGGCACCACCTAGACCAGGAGTGTCGTTCTATTTATACATCTCAGCTACTGAGGTGGCACTGGGCACCATGTTGTCCCAGCATAATGCATTGCACAAAGAACAGGCTACTTACTATCTTAGCTGCACCCTGGTCAGTTATGAACTTAACTATGCATATGTTGAGAAGCTCTGCTTGGCAGTGGTGTTTTCTACCAAGAATCTACGCCATTACATGTTGAGCAACATGATGTATGTTGTGTCTAAGGAGAATCCATTGCGATACATGATGAGTCGTACTTATCATAGTAGCCACAAGACAAAATGGATCATGTTGTTGATGAAGTTTGACATAGAATTCATTGGAGAGAAATCCATAAAAGTTCAAGTCATCGCCGATCAACTGGCAGAGGCTCCTCTTGAAGACAATCAGCCTCTAACCTTTGAAATACCTGATTATGGGGTCTTCCATGTTTCAGAATTGCCATATTTTGATGAGCCTAAGTCACAGGCTGACATAACCCTATTCTTCGATGGTTCTAAATGTGAGCAAGGAGGTGGCACAAGAATTGTATTCTTCACTCCACAAGGGGCTCCAATGCCTCTGTAATTTAAATTAGACTTCTTGTGCACCAATAACAATGTAGAATATGAAGCCTTTCTCATAGGTCTTCAGACAATAGTCACCATGAATATTAAATTATTGAACATCTTTGGTGATTCGCTGCTAATTGTCAATTAAGTTAAGGGGATATTTCTATGTAAATGCCCAGTTTTGTAGGCCTATAAAGCCCTTATGAACAAATTCCTGGCACAACTTGATTGGTATGACATCGAGGCACTCCCTCGATCATCGAATCATTTTGTGGATACTATGGCCTCCTTGAGGTCACTAATCCCACAAAACCCTTTCGATGATATGACAACCATTCAGGTCAAGACATTATCGCAACCTACGATGGAGCGTGCAAGATCTGACCTCACACCAGGAATCCACTTGATCCATATTGAACCATCTACGGATAGGTTTTCTTGAATCCAATATTGTTTGACTCAAGCCAACTAGGGGTCCTTGTTCTCCCCTACCCCTCTTAATAGCAACACAACGCTATTTTTACAAGTTCTTTCCTGCTCAGCTTTTGCTCGGGATGAACTTCAAGAGGGATTGGCTGTTCATACCATCAAGGTTTCTGATCAGCAGGATTGGTACACACCCCTAAGATATTACCTTAAGCTAGGTACTCTCCTACTTGGATTGACACAAGCCACAAAAAGATCATTCAAACAGAAAGCAGAAAAACATGTCTTGCTAGGAGATATTTTGTATCGTCAGAGCTATGAAGGCATCCTCCTCCATTGATTGGACTAGCAGGATTCCACTTGGGCGATCACCCAATCCCATGATGGTACATGTGGTGGCCATTTCAATGGTATGGCCATCGCAAAGCGCATTCTCCACATGGGTTATTATTGGCCATATTTAGGGTGAGATTGTTGTGCATATGTGAAGAAGTGCGTGAAGTGTCAACATCATGCCAATTTGAAACACATACCTTCTCAGGCCTTACAACCGATCCAATCAGCTTGGCCTTTTTCGTAGTGGGGCTTTGATCTAATCGAAAAGATCTCCCCTACGTCGTCGGGTCATCACACATTTATCATTACAGCCACAGAGTATTTTACCAAGTGGGTGGAAGCAATTTCGTTAACCTCTATGACTGGACCCCGCATTGCGGAGTTTATTTTGCATAATATCATTTTTCATTTTGGTATTCCATCCAAGATCCTTTCGGATAATGGGATGCCCTTCAAGAACAAATACGTGCGTGCTTTGACCACAAAGTACAAAATTCAGCACAGTTTTTCAACACCCTCTTATCCACAAGCAAATGGGCAAGCAGAGGCATCTAACAAAATGCTATGCACCATCCTCAAAAATACTGTCATAGATAATCATAAGGATTGGCACATTCAGATCCCGCTTGCCCTATGGGCTTATCGCACTAGTATTCGGACGCCCACTGGGGCAACTCTATTTTCGTTGGTGTATGGCTCTGAGGCTGTCATGCCTCTTGAGTTGGAAATCCCTTCGCTGTGCATATCCATGCAAGAGTTCATTGAAGATGACACTGCGCGGCAGGCTCGGTTAGACCAACTTACGTTTCTTGACGAACGACGTGTTAATGCTCTTGAGCATTTGCGTATCTATCAAGAGCGACTTAAGAAAGCATACAACATGAAGGTCCACTTGAGGGAATTTTAGGTTGGTGACTTGGTCTTAAAAGAGAAGCAACAGAATTCTAATTTACCATCCCATCTAAGGGACAAGTTTGTAGCAAACTAGTTAGGTCCTTATGTGATTGATAGTCGAATAGGACCTGGAACTTACCGGCTTGCCTCTCTTGAAGGAATCAAGGAGCTTGAACCCTTGAACATCATTCATTTGAGGCCATTCCACATTTAGAGTGCCATAGTCCAACCAAAAGCTCCAAGGATTTCCACAATCGCTTGGTCAATCCCAAAACGCCCCAAAGGTGTCCATAAACTCTTTGGTCCAATCAAAAGCTCCAAGGATTTCCATAATCTCTTGGTCAATCCCCAAATTCCCCAAAGGTGTCCATAAACCCTTTGGTCCAATCAAAAGCTCCAAGGATTTCCACAATTGCTTGGTCAATCCCCAAATTCCCCAAAGGTGTCTATAAACCCTTTGGTCAAACCAAAAGCTCCAAGGATTCCCATAATCGTCTGGTCAACCCCACAAATGCCCCAAAGGTATCCATAAACCCTTTGGTCACACCAAAAGCTCCAAGGGTTACCATAACCGCTTGGTCACAACAAATATTCAAAAATAAACAAAAATAATAAAATCATCAAAAATAACAAAAAAAAAATTGCATCTCCATTCCATGCATACTCATAAAACATAAAAAAATACAAAAATATAGGTTGCATTCGGCATCACCTTCATACATTGCATATTTGTTGGTTATACAAGTCAAAAGCACCATAGACTGGCATTACTTGGCAATCCCATCATTGTTCACATCCAATCAATTTTCTCAATGCATACATCCCGCATCACACCATCCTTATTTTTAGCACAGTCCATTGTCTCGTAATGAATTTAGGGTTTTCGTCATTCAGCTGTCTTTAACTTTCTAGCCAAAATATGTACAAAGTTAAGAAGATTTTACACAAGAAAATTTTGCTTGGGTCACGCCTCGTTATGTAATATCCCTACACAAATTTACACACATAAAATAATTCCTACATTGTGTGAATGCAAGAGAAACCTACAAAGCAGTCTAGGGTACCATTGGTGAAAGATTAGTCTGTTCATCCCCCTGTGCGAATGGTTCAAGAATGCCGAGAATTGACAAAAGGACAAGCTCTTCCCCATCCATTCCTTCTAATAAATAGTGGTTTTCATTACTAACAAAAATTCAAAAATCACCATTGGTTCCTAAGGTTGTAAGGATTCGTACTACACGTCCCTGCCAAGGATGGGTAGTCATCCCCAAGGCCTAAAAGAATCAATGACCATTCCAAAAAAACCATTTCCACAAGCCATCATCACAATCACCTTTGGTCTCTCAGGTCATAAGGATTCATACTACACGTCCCTGCCAAGGATGGGTAGTCATACCCAAGGCCTAAAAATATCAATACCCTTACTTCATCATCTCCATACTACCCGTTGGTTCCCAAATCCGTAAGGATTCATACTACACGTCCCTGCCAAGGATGGGTAGTCATCCCCAAGGCCTAAAAGGATCAATGTTATTACAAAGCTCAAAATCCAAATCAAATAACAGTGGTTATCACCGCTATTCAACATCCTTTCTCAAAAGAACACAAAAAAAAAAGAAACAAAATAAACAGTGATTTTTCATCACTTTGTATACGAGCAAATATCCTCAACCATTGAGCCAATAAAAAACCTAAACTTGAATCCCTAGAATTCTCAGTATTCGCAAACCATCTAGGTGATCCTCATTACAGGTTTGGTGTACAGCCTACCTAGCAATGGTGGTATCCTACCCGCATGACGATATGTCTGTCACATTAGCTTTGCATGTGAGCAGACCAATGTTTAAATGTGGATGAGCTAGCTTATGGTACCTTAGATTGTCTCGTGGATTAATCTTGCTAAATACAAAAATGGAGTTAGTGGAGCTAGTTAGGTGATCCTCGATGACGAGTTTGGTTGATAGCCTATCTAGCACTGGCGGTATCCTGACAAATACCACATAAATGAACCCAATTGCACACACAGGGATGTGAAATAACTTGGTTAACCTCCAAGTCGGATTTATACCTTGTTCAAAAGTCTTGAGAGATAAATGTACATTCTTGGCTAGTTAGTTAAAATATCTGAATCTCAGAAAAGCTTAACTACATTTTAAAAAAAATTGGTCCATTTCATTCCATACATCACCATCAACAAAAAAAAAAATGCAAAATACAAAAACACAGTTGTCACATGCAACGTCATTCCACAAAGTCATCCCATAAGTACAGCAAGCCAGTAAATCTTGTACAATCTATGGTGCCATCGACAAGTTATCAAAAAATAATTTCATTCATTCCATATGCATACATCATATAATTAGCAACATCGCAATCATAATCCCACATGCATACATCATCATAAACAAACATTTCAAAAAACAACAAACAAATGCACAAAAATGCACAAAAAAGAGCAATAAAATTGTCCAATGAGAGTGCTTTTGTGCTTGACATTCCGGGCATGCAAAACAGATTTCGGGGTCACAAATCCTCACTATCCTACTCCCTAAGAAGGCTACCATAGCCGGACCGCTCCCCGGGAAGATGGATTTTTGAGAATTTCATCCCCAAATGGCATCACCAAAACGGGTCAAAACCCACCCAAAAATAGCAATATCATTGCCGAATGAAGGCGCATTTGCGCCTGACATTCTTGGCATCCAAAATAGACGTTGGGGTCACAAATTGTCCCTATCCTACTCCCTAAGAAGGCTACCATAGCCGGACCGCTCCAAGGGAGGACGGATTTTTGCCAATTTTAACTCCAAAATATGTCACAAAAAGGGTTTAAACCCACCAAAAATAGGTCAGAATGTTCGGAACCTTGCTTTCGCATTTAATGGTAAACAACTGAAGGCACCCTTACCTAAGTCATCTTGGGTCAAGCGACTCGTCACTTTTCTCATGTCGGTCATTCCCTCATCGATTCGTCGCTTGAGGGGGTAGTCACACTTAGTCGCCAATCAACAACAACATACCCAATCTTGGAAATGACACGCATTCAAAGGATCATTGACAAAGACAATCACGCTCTTGCTTGGGGCAGCAAACAAGAAATGATCACAATCTGATAAAACACTTGACATTCGTGAATCATGAACTCAAGGTTCCCACAGACAAAAGTTTGCGCCCTTTGCCTATTCATGACTGATCAATGTCCAAGTTCAAGTAACACCTCACTGAACAAAGTTAACACTTGACTTTAGTTCCTTAGCTCGTCAGAAGCAAGGATTCAAGAATGCGTGCCCTTTCCATACTTAGGGCATCAAGAGTTGGTTAGGTTACTGAGAAACCCTAATAATTAGTGCTTTTGTTATCTATTTTTGCTCGACGCTGTGCCTTGCACAACACTTCCCAAAAAGGGGCATCTATAGACACCAAAATAGCACCAATCCAATTATGTGACAACAAGCGCTGATCGCATTGACACAAATAGCCCCTAGGGCAGCCCCCAGAGGTTAAACAGTGGTCCTAACCACTCCCAAAAGTAGTTTTGAAGGTCAAAGGTCAATTTTACACCTTTTTCTCTATTTTTCCCACCCAGGGACGAATTCATACTGGTATTCGTCCCACCCAGGGATGATTACACAATCGCTCCAGGGTGGGGCGAATAGAAGGTTTGACTGGCAAAAAAATTCAAACCTCGGTAACTTCGCCAGTTAACTGAGGCTTCAGGCCATGCAATTGCAAGGAATAGCTTTTATTCAAGAAGAGAGACTTCAGTGATGAGTGTCTTTATTTTAGAAACCTCATGCAAGAAGATTTTTAATCAGGGAGTTAGCTTTTCTCTAAAAATAGGACAGTTAACTCAAGTGGCGCCCTCGCATGCGCAATTCAAACAAGGAGACCCTAAGGTCTATAAATTGGGGAGTTTTCCCACCCAAAATATATACAGAGAAGGAGCATTTGAGCAACGAAGTGCTACCAATTTACATACCTACTTGCGATTTGTGCTTTTACATCCTTAATCTCTCATTCGAAAGGGAGGTTATTGGGTGACTATTGGAAGCGTGAACCCGGACCCAAAACCCAATTTTTGACCACAAATATTCACCAAATTTGTCAAAAACACCCCATAATAATCTTTGGACCCATACCAAGTGGATTGGTTCCGAAACAGTGCCTCAAATGATGGGCGTCCTGCCCCCAGGCGCTCCCCAATCTATCGCAGGAAAATTCGCCCCACCTCGGGACGAATAGAAATTTGTGATAGATTTATCTAGTTTTTATTTTGCATTGTGTTCTATATAGGTTAAATAGGTTACAGTTCAAATTTCATTTCATTCTGATCATTTTTGACCAGGTTATTGTTATTTCCCGCTTTCATTAACTTGCAAATGCCATCTTCAAAATTTGGGTGCTAAAGGAAAAATTGAAGAAATATGATCATCTGGGTCTTCCCAAAACACCCCCAATTAGCTAACCCCAAGTTTTTAGGTCATTTGGAGCTTATGAGATAGGACATTTAAGAGGGTGCTTTCTGACAGGTTATTGCAGGTCTATTCGTCCCACCCTGGAACGAATACCATCTGTCAAGGGTCTATTCGTCCCACCTTGGAGCGAATACCAATATATGGAGATTTTTTGGATTTTTATTTTTGCAGTGGTCTTCTGTTGACATATTTATGCTACTATGAAATTTTTAGGTCGATCTGAGGTCATTTCATTATCGTTTTAATATTTTCATGCATTTACTGACATTAGGCTTTGGGAAATACTTGTTTCATTCTGTCTGTAGGTGCTACTAATATTTTCTGTTTCTTTGAACGCAGGTTTCCGATAGTAGAGGAGCATGAAAGAGCAAAGAATCACATACGCAAGTGGCGACGACGTTTTGGTCCGCCCATCTTACATGTGGGCACGCGGAAGAAGGATTGTGATCCATGGATGTTGTGACAAGAAACACATTTGACGCTCCTATCCCCTAAAAAGGAAGGAGACGTATTGTAACACATTTTGAAAAGCGTATCAATAAAGAGATTACGATATTTCATATTGCTTTTATCTTGTGTCAATTTGCATATGTTCTTTCTTGTTCTTTCTTGTGGCATATTCCTTTTTGTTTCCGTATCCTCGTGCTTTCAAGAAATACCAATTTTCTAGGCAAGTAATATGTTAAACATTGGATTAATATTATTTAGTTTCAATGAATGACTTTTGATTTTATTTTTCTCTTATTTTCATTTTTCTTGGTAAGCACATAGTAGTTATCATTGGTTATGATATTTTACATTAAGGACATATTATGAAGTGCCAAAATCTTGTGTTTTGTATTGAATATATTAGGTCTCACATTATAAAATCATAAAATATATATAAGTTTCACCATTAATATTTATGCAAATAGAGTAATTATGTTAATAGTTTAGTTGTAGATATAACTAAATCTTAGTCTTAAATATCAAAGTTATGGATTATAGGAAGGCATTAGAATCCTTATCAAATTATTATTAATTTTTACAATGAAAAAAAAATAAGATGTTGTTTGGGAAGATTAAATCTCAAAGTGCTAGTTGCTTCTTGCTATATTTTTCATCATTCTCATATTTATTATAAGAGCACACATAAATCTATAATTCAATTTACTTAGATACTAAATATAATTATAAATTATAATTATAAATTTATAATTATAAATTTATAATTATATAAATTTATAATTATAAATTTATAATTCAAATTTATAACTCAAATTTATAATGTATATTATTTCACATCTAAAAAATCACACTCACTCACTTTTAAATATTTATTTAGTTTTAGTGCAAGGTAATTGTGTTAATTTTGTATCATAATTATTACCCTTCATTTTTATTTCACTTTGACTTTTCACTTCCTTCCTCTCCAATTATTTACACATGTTATGTATCCTTTAATATAGTATTTCTTCTACTATATCAAATTTAATTTACAAAAAAATACAATAAAAACCATCTGATTTTCCTCCTCCTTCATCACTATCTCATATGTTATATTCTTTTCTATTATCATGAAATTCAAATTAATTTATCTTTATAATTTTGATGACCTTATATTTAAACACCATATTTGCTTATGTATAGTTACTAAATTTAGAACCTTGATAGAAATAGAGATATGACATGTATATTTTTAGACTATATTTTTATTGAAAATGAAGAAATACAAATTTTAGTAATAAGAATGAAGAAATAAAAATATTACAGCTGGATATAAGATCTCACTTATAAAAAAATAATTACAAATAATAATTAGCTTGCTTGATTGGTAAAAGCCATACTATAATATTGGGTATCCTTGTTAATAGCTATAGTAAATCTATTTATTTAAATAAAGGAAAGTGACATGACTACCAAGTCCACTACAACACATTGCTCTTAATAGGCAACCATATTTTATTTTTAGAAAATATTAACTTCACCGAACTATAGAATATTTCTTGGCTAAATATTATAAGGGTAGAGTCCTAATTCCACGGTGAAGGTTCTATTACCTATAGAGAGAATTCAAGGTCACTCATACATTTTGGATCTCAAAGACATAAATTTTTTCATGTGTTTTAAAGTAATGAATTTCAACATATACTTAGGAAATCAAATGCTTATTGGAGAAGTGTATGTGCTCTCTGAGGAATTCTCAAGGATCCATTGAAATCCCCCCATATTGTAAGTATAAAATAAATGGTGTCTTTTTATATCTAGAGTTCAAGTCATGATGACAATGTATTTTGATATTGTCTTTTTAGAGTTACTTGGTATGGAAGGCATAGTTTTCTTTATGTTTATATTGTAGTTTAATCATGATAATAAGCTAAATATATCAAGGTAGACTTGTGAATGTTCATGAAAATAGATTATGTACATTATGGAAGTATATTTATAACTAATGAATGTTATAAGCTTCTTCAGATAAAAAATAGAGTACCAAGACTTTGGCCTTTAGTTCTAAAAGGCATTCAATTTAGATACTAAAAATATGTGTATAACTATATTTTTCAGGGAATTGATAAGGCTTGGCTACTAGTCATGCACTATGGCTATGGATTTCAAGTATATTACCTAATTTATTTGAAAACCATCTTAATTGTGATCATCTTGATTGGTTTAGATAATTTTGTTATTAATAGTTGGTATGAGAGGAGTGATAAATATTTTTAGTATAGAATGACATCAATGAAGAAGACATTATTCTTAAAAAGGATTTGAGCCTTGTTCACTCTAACCCACTTTCTAGGGATTGTGGCTAGGCTAATGATACTTAAAAAGATTATGAGTTTACAAGGTGGTGATTTCAAATATCAACAATATCATATTTTTTATGTGGATTTGAGAATTATATAGTCAAGTTATATTTTAAAATTCTTTTTATGTGTAAGTGACCTGTTAGTCCTTTGGTTAATTGAAGATACACCAAGAATTTATGTATAGGAGACTTAGGTTTTAAATGCATGTCCACCTCCTATGATATTAAGTATGTTTTAAATTAATGATTGAGTTTCTTTCAGTAAATAGGGTTCTTATGTGGGCTTTTAATGTGGTAAAACTACCCACTAATATGACATATAGCTAGTTGTATAAGACAATATTTTTCAATTAGAATTTGATGTGTCTATGTTCTTTCTATGCATATCTTATCAATAAATGAATGACACATGCTATTACCAATAAATGTTCCAATAAAATATGTGAAGGACAAGTGGTATTTTTATTCAAGAAGTTTATAACTTATGGCACTTTCTAATTTATCATAGGTATTTATTCAAATTTTAATTTAAAAGCACTGGTGGCTTTATTAGTGCATGAAGAGGTAAACTTGTAGGGGTCATAAATTTTGTAGATGGAATTTTTTTGAGCCCATTGAGGTCAATAATCAATAAAAGCTATGCCTTCCTCCTTCAAGTCCCTTTCCAACCATAGGGGTTCATTAATTGGAAATTTAACTCTTGCTTAAGATTCCATTTTTCCTTTTCATATTGTAGGATATATTATTGTCACTATATTACATGTTGAATATATTCTAATTGGAATCTCATCATCTTGGATTATAATATCATGTTTGAGGAAGGGATGATATAGCTGATGTGTCTTTGAAAAGAGAAGATAAAAATATTAATTCCCCCTTATTAATGGAAAAATATTAAGCAATTTTGGGAGTGTGTTGGATTTGATGATATGTTTATTATATGGATTTTGGCAATATTCTAGATGGATATAGGGGCTCACTTTTAACAACTTGACAATATTTTAGATGTTTGTGGAGGCTTATTAAATTGCGACTTGATAGTCTTCTATATCATGTAGTCTATAGTGGTTTAGACATTGTTTTACCCAATTAAATATTCATTATAGGTGGATATGATAGTATCTTTAATATATTCTCTCCTCACTAAGCTCAAATTATGGGAGGTATTGAAAGATATATTAGTTTAACCTTTTTGTCCAAGTTCAATGGATGATCATGTAATCCTATGATATAATCCCATGGATAATATTATGTAGGTGTACAAGATATCTTATTGAATTGTATTCAGTTCTAGCAAGGTTATTAAATTTACTTGTATTGTTATGTATTCAGCCCTAGTGGGATTCATTAAATCATTTGATAGTTAATCTTAAATAAAACTTTATTAGAGATTTAATAGATTTAATATTAAAACTTATGTTAGCCTTGGCTAATGTAATTGTAAACATAATTTGATTATTATGTATATACTATGAATAAGCTCAACCACTTATCTATTATATTTATAAAATATGAATGAATATATGATACTCTCTTTTATATAATTGATTTTTCTATTTCACTTTTGTATTCTCTTACATATAACTTACAATAAATATTTATAAAATGTATTATGAAATACAACAATGCTCTTAAAAATAATGTTTATTTAATAACATCTAGTTAAACCCCTATGTTATTTAAATAACATGTAAAGACATTGCCCTTCCTATCTATACGAGAGTCCTATTTTAAAGTTATATAAATTCCGCTATGATTTTTCTACTATTTGTTTTATTGAGTAAATACTTCTTATACAGTCATATATCTATAGCGTTCTTGCCGGTAGACCACATCACATGGATGATTTTTCTACTATTAACCTTATCTTATACACAATAATAATAACTTACATAAAACTAATCGATTTTATCATATTTATTTTTATATTTTTTAAAATTTTATATTTATAATTTAAAAAAAAAAAAAACCTCTTCACTTATGTTCGCTGAGTTTATTTTTATATCGTCAATTTTTTTTTTCGTCTCATTTTCTTAAGACTTTTCCATTTTACCTTTGCTTTGGTATTAGAGCATATATGTAGCCCCATCGTTAGGGATATCACACTATATTGAAAAAAAACACATATATATACTTGACTTAAACTATAGATCGTAATAATGAAGTGAAAATAATGGTCAAAATTCTACTATGTGCATGGCATCTTGTGAACGATTTAAAAATCTACATTTTGACGCAAACTTGATGCCAATCTTTGTTAAGCACATAAACCTTCAAAGATCCTGGTTTCTTTATTAATTCCCAGATGGGCCTGGCATGATTACAAAAGGAAAATATAAAAGTATACTATCACATGAAATCAAATACTCTGATCGCTCTACATAATAATAATATAATAGGATTTTTACCCTTTTAAAGGTGCCATTATTGTACTCAAATATTGACACAAACAAGTCTATTTGCCAGTCCTTTGGCTAAAATCCACCCTTGGAATTTTACCCTTCCTTCCATTTAATCACATTGACACAAACAATTTTGTAGTACAACAAAATGCTTTCTTTGGTGGCATGAAGATCAGAGCACGTTGGCCACCCATATGTATGAACTGATCATTCGACCACGGAGCATGCATAAAAAACAACATAACATCTTCCTTCCCCCATTGCATTCTTTAACATTCTAAATTGAACAATCGTTGTCCTGTTTATAGAAAATTGGCGCAAAGATATCTAAGGGAGGTGTTTAAGCATTATAGGGTTTCAAGGGTTTGAAGCAAAGCAGGCATGGATATGAAGAGAGTGGACACTACACACGCACATAGAAGCGGAGAAGCAGCCGAAAACACTCAAAGCAACGAAAACAGAATGAAAGAAGAGCAAGCTAATGATTTCCATTTTGAAGAGAAGGAAAACAGAAAATCCGGGGGCCAGAAGGAGAAAGACAACTGCAAGTCCACTGTTGAAGAAGAAAAAACGTTGCTTGAGCCCTTCAGCAGGGATGAGCTTCTAGACCTCCTCGCAGACTTGGCCACCAAAGACTGTCAGGCTACCGAAAACATACGGAAAGTGGCCTATAAACATCAATTTTACAGAAAACATCGCGTAACTGGTCTCAACTCCTGCACCACGTCAGATACTCTAAAACAATTCATGTCTTCCTACGGTGAAGTTGATTATTGTAGTGTCGTGATGGACAAAGAATTGGTAAAATCAAAGTAGTGCCACCTTTTTTACATATAGCAAGATTTTTTTTTTTTTTACAATACATATATTATTTACGAGCCAAAATCATTTGATGAAAAATATTAATGAACCATATAGGATTGAAAGTAGTGCCATAGGAAGTTTTTTTTGGATGGGTAATATTAGGATATGAGGTTTTGATCAAGAATCTTCCAACTTTTTACTTTACGAGAGACACATCCATCCCCTCACACACTCACCCACGCCCCGTGGACTTCCCCAAGAAAAACCAAAGCCCAAACTGCTGCACCTCAAGTGCACATATAAAAAGTTATAGAAACTTCATACTTATATATTTTTTCTATTTATTTTATTTATGAACAATATAAGTGTAATAATAATTGATAAAAAAAAAAATTAATAATATTACAAAAAAGTAATTGATAAAATTTTAATTATATTAATATAATTGATTTGATTAATTTTAATATATTTAGATAATAATTAATATATTGAATTGTTTTTATATTAAATTAATTGATATGGTGAATGAGTTTGTGATTGTTTTTTTTTTTTTTTTTCTAATATTTAATAATTTTTTTATCTAAATCACCAACTGAATTTGCCCAAACTATATTTGATTGTAAATGCCAATTTTTTAGGCAGGTAAGATGTTAAATATTGGATTAATATTATGTAATTTCAAATAATGACTTTTGATTTTATTTTTTATTTTATTTTCATTTTACTTGGTAAGCACATAGTAGTTATCATTGGTAAAGATCTTTTACATTAAGGATACGTTATGAAGTGACTGAATCTAGTGTTTTGTATTCAATATATTAGGTCTTACAATATAAAATCATAATATATATATATATATATATATATATATATATATATATATGGTTTCACTATTAAGATTTATGCAAATAAAGAAAGTTTGTTAATAGTTTAGTTTTAGACATAATTAAATCTTATTCTCAAATATTGTGAAATTAGATAACATACAACACAACTAAATTTTTGGATTATAATAAAGCATTTAAATCCTTATCAAACTATTATTAATTTTTACAATGAGAAAAAAATAAGATGTTATTTGGGAATATTAACTCCCAAAGCGCTAATTGCTTCTTACTATATTTTTCATCATTCTCATATTTATTATAATAACAAATATAGAGTCTCAAATTTATTATTCTATTTACTTAGACACTAAAATCATATAATGTATATTATTTCACATATAAGAAATCACACTCACTTTTAAAGATTTATTTAGTTTAGTTCAAGGTAATTGAGTATTAATTTTTTTATCATAATTCTTACCCTTCATTTTTTATTTCACTTTGATTTTTCACTTCCTTCCCCTCCAATTATTGACACATGTTATGTATCCTTTATTATAGTAGTTCTCCTACTATATCAAATTTAATTTACATAAAAAATCCAATCAAAACCAATTAAATTTGATTTTAATTTATTGCATCTATCTATATATGTTTATATATTAAGCTAACATACATTCTTGAATAATAACTAGGATAATACTAGGTTTTCTAACAAATATATATTAAAATTAATGTAATAAACTATTTTATCCTAACATACCCCACTTATTACATTATTTAAAATACATAGAGTTGTGAAACAACTCAAACATGAAGTGTGTTTATGAAAACATCCATATTTTGTTTATCAGTGAAAATATATATATTACAATTGTATCTTATTTTATAAAATTCATCTCAAGTGAAGTGACACTAATATTTAATGCACTTTGTTCATTTATGAAATAGTGTATTCTTAACTAGTTTTAAAATACATTGGTTCTACCAAAAAATCTCTTTGGATTCCAATCATTGAGAGAATTCACAAAAAATTAGTAGGATGGAAAGGAAGGGTCCTTAATCATGTGGGAAAGACCACCTTAGTCAAAGTCATTCTCCAAGGCATCCCTACTTTCTTTTTGTGCATCTTTCACATTTCGATTGAAGTTTATAAAAAGATTGAATAAATCTAGAGGAATTTTCTTTTATTAGGCTCAAAACACAAACAAAGTTTCCATTTAGTTGTGTGGGACCAAGTCTGCTCAAATAAAGAATATTGTGGTATCAGGCTCAATAAGGTTAGACAAATGAACCTAACCCTCATTGCCAAGAAAGGATGGTGGATTCTTCAAAATGAAAAGTCATTGTGGGTTGATATCATCAAGGTTAAATACCTCTAGCATAAACTAAATTTTTTGGATGATCCTTCACCTATTCAAGGTTATGACACTTGTAATTCCATCTCGTGTACGAGGGATATCATCAAAAAATAAATTCGTTGGAATATTGGTAATGGCTAGAAGATAAATTTTTTGGAGGACAAGTGGTTGTGTAACAACCCTCTTCAGAACCGTCTTGATCTGATTTACCTCAAATCCATGACTGATATATTGTTTGGTACATAGGTTTACAATTTTATTGACTTTGATAGGAAGTGTTGGAAAACCCTTCCTCATGGTGATCTGAACAAGGACAAAAAAAGATCTAATATTGTTTTATATAATATTTTGCATCTTTGTGTTATTCCCAGCTATTCGATTGAAGATAAGCTCTTGTGGGCACCCAATGAGAATGGGTTTTTCTCTATGAAATTTGCCTACTTTCTTTCTAAAAACCTAGGATAGCCATGGTTTCCTCCAAAGATCATTTGGAATAAACACCTTATTCCCAAAGTCTATTTTTTCTTTTGGCTTGTTGTTCAGGATAAAATTCTCTCCATTCTAAATCTTCAGGTCCGAGGGCTCCCCATTCCCTACTGTTGTTACCTTTACAAGTAGGATTGTGAATCCACCCAATAAATTTTCCTCTCCTATCAGTTCTCCCTCAAAGTTATTTGCTCATTATTTTCCACTATGGGTATTTCCTGGGCTCTTCCCTCCTCTATAAATGATCTTTGTTTATAGTGGCCAAATTCCTTCAACAACTTCCATATCAAAACCTTCTAGACCTTATGTATTCCTCATTTCCTATGGAAAGTTTGGTGTGAACAAAATTCCAGAGCTTTCAATAACTCTATCCATGATTCCAACTATGTTCTTTCTAGTGTTATCCATGCGATAGCTGAAAACCTCTCTATTGCTCAGGAGGATGGATGGTCGAAGTCCCCAAGTGAAGCTTGATTAGCGAAGTCCCTCTAGCTCCCTTCATGTAATATTTCCCCTCCCACTTCTATGGTTGATCGATCGCTTATCAAGTGGTCTCCTCCACCTTTGGTATGGATCAAGTACAATTTTGATGGTGCAACCAAAGGCAACCTGAGACTGGTTGGTGTACGTGGTATTTTCAAAGATCATTCAAGGAAGATATTTTTAGCCTTTACAAAAATCTTGGAGTCCAAATCAATCATTTTTCTGAAGCTCGAGCCCTCTTCCAAGGTCTGTATCTTACGTCCAACCTAAACTACCCTAACCTTATTGTTGAAGGTGACTCCATGAACATTGTTAGAAGCCTTCTAGGCACCTAGTCAGCATCTTGGAATATCTCTAGCTTAATCTTTGAGGCAAAGTTTTTCTGAGCTCTTCTCCTAATGTCACCATTCAACATGTCTTTAGGGAAGGAAACCAAGATTTTGATGCTCTAGCTAACTTGGGTGTTTCTTTGCCTAAATTTACTATTTGAGATGAAAGTTCTCTCCCATACCTAGATGATGGTAATCCCATATCTATTTCCTTTTTGTGAGCTCTCTCAGATTTCGGGTTTCTTGGTTAGATGCATCTTCTCCATGTTGTGGGTCACTTTCTTGCCCAATTTATTTCCTTCAAACAAATGGTGGAATTTTGTTCCCATGCTAAAATTTGCTCCAATTAAGATTTCAAATATTTCTCGATCCAAGGATTCCATATCTAATTGGATAGCGATTCTAGAAGTTATGTTTAGAGGTTTCATTAGTCTGTGAGATTTTTCTAAGTTCAAAGATTCTATTTCTACCAACTATTCTCATAAGTAGCTTCACCTTAATAGAATGAATGCTTGAGGCATGTGGAACTTGTGGTATAACATGGAGATTGTCTTTGCAAGCCATATGTGGAGACATTGTAATCACATCACATTCACTAATTGCCACCTATAGGATTTTTTCACTTGGTAGATGATACAATTGAGCTAATTGTTACTTCTACCAGACACGTGAGCAAATACACTTCTGGAGGAGTACAAGTACTAGCTATAATATCTTGTGGTTTCTTTTATATTTCATGTTACATTTGTGAGGGATTCTTTTATTATCTATTGAGGCTTCTTCTTTCGCCCGACTTCTCTATCTATTTTTGTCTCTTCTTGTTTTTGAAGAAGGCATCTCCTTTTTGTTTCTGATGGTTGGGATAATTGTTCCTAACTAAAACTTTTTTGTAAAAAGTTATGGGAACATTTCAAAAACCCTCTTACTAATAAAAAAAAAGTCCACATTCATTTTCTATGTGGCCTTGTTGAAAAGAAACATCGTGGAGGTAAGTTCTTCTCTACATCTATTGCATCTTCTACTATCAATTAGCTTATAATGAGACTCTTGGAAAGGATCCCATAATCCTTCCCAAGAATCCATTATTATCATGACAATGGAAATCTTCTTATTTAATCTTTTTAGTTTTCTAAAATGAATGTACAAATGTATCATTAATATATTAAATAGATGTATTTTTAGCATATATAAGAAACTGTTCTTCTAACATATATAGACCCGCCCTCCAAAATACGTGTCCTATGGTGTTTCTAACATTTAACGATGCTCATTTACAACATAAACATAGAATAATATTTCTAACATTTAAACAATATTTATTTCCAACATTCATATTGTAGTACTTCCAACATTTAATACAATAGTCTTTTCTATCATTCACAATGTGGTATTTCTACATTTTAAACAATCTTCACTTCCCGTTTTCGTAACTTAATGATTCTAACATTTTAGGCAATATTCATTTCCAAAAAGTAAACACTACATTCCAAACATATGCTATATATATATATAAAATAAACCTTACATTTTAAACCAAAGCTCAATATTTTATAAAATAGATGTATTTTGAGCATATATAAGAAACTATTCTTCTAACAAATATAGACCCGCCCTCCAAAATACATGTCCAATGGTGTTTCTAACATTTAATACATTTAATGATGTTTATTTACAAGCATAAAGATAAAGTAATGTTTCTAATATTTAAACAATATTCATTTCCAACATTCATAATGTGTACTTCCAACATTTAATACAATATTCTTTGCATTCACAATGTGGTATTTCTACATTTTAAACAATCTTCACTACCCGTATTCATAACATGATGATTCTAACATTTTAGACAATATTCTTGGGTAAACGCTACATTCCAAACATAGGGATAATATATATATATATCAAATACACCTTACATTTTAAACCCAAGCTCAATATTCAAATAAAACCATATGTTTTAAACACTAAATTCCAAACATAAGGATTATATATATATATATATATATATATATATATATATATATATATATATATATATATATAACAAATACACCTTATATTTTAAACTCAAGCTCAATATTCAAATAAAACTATATATTTTAAACCCATATTCAATATTCAAATAACTCAATATTCAAATAAAACCATATGTTTTAAACACTACATTCCAAACATAAGGATATATATATATATATATATATATATATATATATATATATATATATATATATCAAATACACCTTATATTTTAAACCCAAGCTCAATATTCAAATAAAACTATATATTTTAATTTTGGAGCAGCTGGCGGAGGAGGAATTCTCAGAAACCATAGAGGAGAAATAATTTTGGCCTTTGCCTAGAACCTAAGAATTCAATCCAATAATATGGCAAAGGCGCGGGCTCTGCTCCAAAGTTTGATCCTCGTGGAAGGTTTGACCATCAACAAACTTATCATCGAAGGAGACTCGTTGCACTGTATCAACTGGCTCAATGGGACTGCTATGCCTCCCTGGGCCCTTTCTTCGATTTTCCAAGAATGCAAGGCACTAATTGGTAATTACCCAGAATTAGTCATTAAGGATCAATACCGGGAAGGAAACAAAGCTGCGGACTGGTTGGCTAACAAGGGAGTCGACGAATCTGACATTCAAGTGTGGAGAGACTCCTTCCCCATTGGCCTAAGGAATGATTCTATAAGTGTCAATGTCTGCACAATGTGAGATGTTGGCAGGGGTTTGGTTTGGTATGCTAATGAAACTGGTCGTGTTTTCGCGACATTTCTTCCTTCTTCTCCTTCGGCAGTAGAATTACAACATGTCGCGATGTCGCGACACTTTTCACCTTTGGCCGCAAAAATGCAACATGTCGCGATATCGCGACATTTCTTTCCCCTCTGGTCGCGAGGTTGCAACTTGTCGTGATATCGCGACATTTCTTTCTTCTTTGGTCGCGGCGTTACATCATGTCGCGATATCGCGACAACTTTTCTCTTTTGGCTGTGATGATGCAACATGTCGCGATATCGCGACACTTTTTCTCTCTTCGGCCGCGATGATGCAACATGTCGCGATATCGCGACACTTTTTCTCTTCGGCCGCGACCTTGCAACATGTCGCGATATCGCGACACTTTTTCTCTTCGGCCGCGATGTTGCAACATGTCGCGATATCGCGACACTTTTTCTCTTCGGCCGCATTTTTGCAACATGTCGCAATATCGCTACACTTTTTCTATTAGGCCGTGATTTTGCAACATGTCGCGATATCGCGACACCTTTTCTCTCCGGCTGTGATTTTGCAACTTGTCGCGATATTGCGACACCTTTTCTCTTCGGCCGGGATTTTGCAACATGTCGCGATATCGTGACACTTTTTCTCTTCGGCCGCAATTTTGCAACATGTCGCGATATCGCGACACTTTTTCTCTTCTGCCGCGATGATGCAGCATGTCGCGATATCGCGACACTTTTTCTCTTCGGCCACGATTTTGCAACATGTCGCGATATCGCGACACCTTTTCTCTATGGCCACGAATTTGCAACATGTCGCGATATCGCGACACCTTTTCTCTACGGCCACGAATTTGCAACATGTCGCGATATCGCGACACCTTTTCTCTCCGACCACGAATTTGCAACATGTCACGATATCGCGACACTTTTTCTCTTCGGCCATGATTTTGCAACATGTCACGATATCACAACACTTTTCCTCTTCGGCCACGATGATGCAGCATGTCGCGATATCGCGACACTTTTTCTCTTCGGCCCCGATTTTGTAACATGTCGCGATATCACGACATTTTTTCTCTTCGGCCGTGATTTTGCAACATGTCGCGATATCGTGACACTTTTTCTCTCGGCCGTGATTTTGCAACATGTCGTGATATCGCGACACTTTTTCTCTTCGGCCACGATTTTGCAACATGTCGCGATATCGTGACACTTTTCCTCTTCGGCCGCGATGATGCAGCATGTCGCGATATCGGGACACCTTTTCTCTTTGGCTGCAATGTTGCAACATGTCGCGATATCGTGACACTTCGGCCGCGATTTTACAACATGTCACGATATCGCGACATTTTTTCTCTTCGACCACGATTTTGCAACATGTCGCGATATCGCGACACTTTTTCTCTTCGGCCGCGATTTTGCAACATGTCGCGACACTTTTTCTTCTTCGACCGCGATGACGCAGCATGCCGCGATATCGCGACATCTTTTCTCTTCGGTCGCGATGACGCAACATGTCGCGATATCGTGACTCTTTTTCTCTTCGGCCTCGATGACGCAACATGTCGCGATATCGCGACACCTTTTCTCTTCGGCCATGATAATGCAACATGTCACGATATCGCGACACTTTTTCTCTTTGGCCGCAATAATGCAACATGTCGCGATATCGCGACACATTTTTCCCTTTGGTCGCATCAATGTAACATGTCGCGATATCGCGACATATTTTCTTCTTTGGCCTTGACGATGCAACATGTCACGATTTCGCGACACTTCTTCTCTTCTGGCAGCAACCTTGCAACATGTCGCGATATCGCGACACTTTCTCTCCTTCGGCCGTGATGCTGCTTCTTGTCGCGATTTCGTGACATCTCTTCCTCTTTTGGCTGCAACGGTGCAACATGTCGCGATATCGTGACATCTTTTCCTCCTTGCTTTTTTCCTATACTGTGGGCCGCGAAAACGCAACTAGTCGCGATATCGCGACACCTTTCCTCTTGTGGTATTCTGCTTTTTCTTTGATCTTTAGCTCTTGGGCCTCCTCGGTCGGTTTGGAAAACATGTAAAAAACACTTGTACAAGGTTCAGGGACCTTTCAACACCCTTTCAACCAATAAAAAAAAAACTATATATTTTAAACCCATATTCAATATTCAAATAAAATCACACGAATCCTTTAAAATCACACATTTTAAAACCATGTTTGAATCCTCTAATAAAAAGGTGCTTTCAATGTATTAAACGAATTTCAATTTGGAAATCAGATCACAATCCACTAACAGTAGGTCAACTGAAACCCACTCACTGTGGGTCAACTGAAACCCGCATGGTTGACGTATGCCTAAGCATTCGGTACTAGTTAGGCATCCCATGACCTCCTACACGAGGCCATTTGATGAAAGGGCGCACTCACTGTATTAAAATATACATTGGAATCCCCCGTATCCCATATGTGGGATAAAGGGGGATGGGAAGGCTTAAAGCTCTACCCCCACCCGGTTGTAGTGGCACACGGGTGGGACACGATACCACTTAATGAAGGGGGGCACACGCTGTAATAAAACACGAGTGAATACCCCCGTAACCCATATGTGGGATAAAGAGGGTATGGGAAGGCTTAAAGCTCCGCACCCCCATCCCCTCCCCGGCTTGTCGGGTGGCGCGGGATGGTATGGATTATAATAATCCTCGCCCACCTAAGGTTAAACCTTAGTTGGAGGGAATTAGAGGGTGGTGCTCGCAGCCATAGGGGAGAGAAATAAATACATTGCCACAAGCGAAAAAAAAGAAACGTCTTCAACCAATTACAACAGCTTCCCGTTTGCAAACTAAAAACACTGCTATTTAAAAAAAATATAAATAATCTCACGAAGACGTCTACAACAACTTCATTGTGCCAAACTAAGATACAATATTGTTTGAAATAAACATACAGCCACCGAAAATGTCTTAAACACCTACAACAACCTCATTATGCAAAAATATGGATACAATATTGTTTCAAATAGACATACAGCCAGTACCTCCCTGGCAGAGTGTCATGTACCTCCCCACTCTGGCGTACCACCTCCTTCAAACCTGACATGATGTGCTTGCCTCCCCTCCAACTTTGGTTTATGTTCCCTTTTTGTTTTTGAAATGCAGGCCACACATTTTTGGAAAGTCAACCTGGGAGGGAGTTTCACCATCCTTCCCGTTAAATTTATTAAAAATCCCTTATTAAACATAACTTTTAAACGAATAGCGTTGTATAATATTTTCAAAAAGGAGCTTCCATAAAATCACATACTAAATTCTTTCAATTAATTAGTTAATCTCCTAATTAATTGATTTGATGCAAAGATATTCATTTTTCAATAACGGAGCATAACAAATCAAGGCATTAGTCCTTTAAAATCCAAAAATTAAGGCATGCATGGAATGAGAGTAAAATCCTTATGTTCAATTAAATCAATTGTAAGCACCCTGCAAAACCCATGTTTAAACATAATATCATATCCATACAATATAATCATAGTTGCAAATATTTTTGCGTATCCACAATGTAAGCTATGCTAAGCATAGCTTTGCATATTTTTGCATATTTTTACATATGTATTCATAAAAAAAGTCTTGCCAAGGCCGGGTATTACAAAGGAATAACTTGCATGGCATGGATCCAATGTCATCTTAAAAGGATATTATAATTCAATTCATAAGATAATACATAGAACAAAGTGTTCAGTATGAAAGGTCATTTTTAATGGAAGAACTACAGTCCATGAGGCCTCATGCTCTTTGTTGTCATAGGCATTAATAACAATATCAAATTTTCTAAGTCTTGCCTGTTAAGACCTATCCTATTAATTAATTTAAGGCTACATACATTTAAGGCAAATTTATTGTTGATAAGAACTCTTTTGATAAAATATTCACCAATGTGGCATGTGATGTATAAAGGAAGTTCTCCAAGCATGGATGGGGGTGGAACGTCATCCTTGTAAAAGGATATGGTTGTGTGATCTAAACTAAGGGACCCCACCACATTGGCAATATCATTAGGAGGGATGATTTGTTTACTTATAATTTTAAAAAAATCCTTATGACTAGGTGATGTATTTCACAAGTCACATACATATGTTGGGGTATCCTCAAGTTGTTGAAGATTAAAGGTCTTCTTTCCTTAGTCTTGAGACCTTAAAATTAGGAGTGGTTCTTTAGAAGAAGAGGTGCAAGTAGGTCATAATAACAAAGGAGGGTTAGAAGATGGGTCCAAGGATTGACCCTTTTCTTTAGACTATTATCTAGTAACAACACTAATCTAGATTATTCCTACTATATTTTGATCTAGTGAGGGAACATTCTTGTACTAAGCATGGTTGGTGGGATTTTTCTTGTGTTCAGGTAATGAATATTATAATATTACCATATCTTGATTAGAAGATATTGTTTATTTAAGATTACTAATGATAAGACAACCATCATGAATTAAATCCTGCATAAGGTGCATATGAGTTCTACACTTATTAGTGTGATGTCCATTTGTATGGTGGAACACACAATGGTCATTAACCTTAAACCAAGGGAACTTCTATATTTCAGGATCAAAAGGTCTTACAAGTGTTATTTCTATTATTTTGACATCTAAAATCTATTCTAGGATAGATAATAGCGATTGCTTAAGTCAAGTGAACTTTCTTTTAGGATTTTCTTGATCCTTGGTTAAGACAAGATATTGTAAACCAGTGGTAGTATTAACATTACCCTCTTTGAGGTTACTAATAGGGTGAGAGTTAGTTAATCCATCACCCAAAATATTCTTATTATTGTATTATCCTTTAAAATTAGAGGAAGAGGTATTTTCCTCTTCCTTATTAGGTTTTAATTGTCCTCTATGTTTAAGGAAAACTTCCACTTATTTGGCTAAGTCCATTGCATATTTGAAGGAAGATATGTGGACTATTTCCAATGGCTAAGAAAATTGTTCTTGTAAAATACGTATGAAAATATACAAGAGATAATTTGTGGTGGGGTAAAGGGGATATTCATAACTAAGGCTTATAATCAAGTTAAAAAATCTATAAAATACTCACCTATATTTTGCTTAAGTTGGTAGAGATTGTCTACAGTACACTTCCTTGTGATGTATGCCATGAATTATTGAATCATTATTTTTTCTAATTTTCCAAATGTCTTAATTGAATGAAATGGTATCTAAAAATACCACTCCAAATATTATCCACCTACGATTTTGGGGAATAGTTTCAATAAAAGTGCCTCATCATAAGCTATATCATGATAGATAACTTGAAATTTTCTAAAGTGATAAATTGGATCTCCTTATCCCTTATATATCCAAAATTTGGGAGCTACAAAATTAGGAGGATAGAGTTGAATATAAATAAAAGGGTGTAAGTGATGGCTAAAATAATATTTATAGGAATACTTTCATCCTATTGATTCTCTTTGGAGGGAAGCCAATTGTTGTTTATATTTAGATTTTTCCTTAGCAAACTATTCCAATTATCTTGGAATCTAGGGTAAGGAAGATTGAATGGAATTTATGGTGTAATAAATTATGATTGTAAACTAACTAATGGATAACTTTAGGAATTTGTAGCGATTGACCCAAAATGGTTATTCATATTGTTTATTCCCAATTTACTCAAAATAAATGGATTAGTGGAAGAAGTCTTGAGAGAAACTAGAATCTGGAAAGAAGGCATGTTGAAAAGGGATTAGAATAAAATACATTTGTAGGATTTCACATACTAGAAAAACATCCATATCCTAAAATTGGGGTGGATTATATCTATTCTAAATGGTTCTTTGATTAAATTCAAATACCCTTGGTTCCATTTATAATATGGAATACTAGGGGTCCTACCTTCCAAAGATGTTGTGATAATAAGGGGATTAGATACCATATGGTTTAGGCTAAAGAGGTTGAAATATACATATAAAGAACCATGGTATGGGTCTCTTTGATGAGAACTCATAGATTTTGACCTAGGTTATTGGGGAAGATCCAAGAGGGATTCTTTCATAGTATAGGTGGTCAAGGGTTCTTCATCAACCCTCAAATGTTTTGCATGGTTTCTCTATTTCCTTAAAGGAAAGATACTAGGTGATCCATGGATTAGAAAACTACTTCCCCTTGTTTATTATGAATAGGGGAGATATTTCCTAAAGGAGGATTTTATTCCTTATAAGTAGGATTTTTTAATGTCTTTAGAAGATTAGGTAACATTGATAAAGAATTCGGATTTTGTGCTAATTGTCATGTAATATTCCAAGTAAGGTAAGGGGGTTCAACCATATCCTATAGGAAAGGGGATTCATTTTTATTATGGTTTTGTTTCAAGATTTGCTTATAGAAGAATGAGAATATTTTTCAATAATCCTTATATCACCAAAGAGAACAACCTACCTTATGAATCTTGTTAACCAACTACTATATATTCACCAACAGAAGTAGCCCTCAAGGCTTGTATAATAATTTACTCTAGGGATCATTATCCTTCCCCTTGTAGGACTAACAATTGGTTATGTTCTTGTTATATTTTATCAATGTTTTTTACTTTATGCAAATAAATTAAATGTTCTTGATTAGAGCATAATATTTTATAATTCAGTTAAGTCCAAGGCTTAGTTCAAAGGGTTTTTGGACCCACATGGTATTTTCATGTCAGGTTCACCAAATATGTAGGCATAGATTCAGGGATACGATGGCACTGGCCTCCAAAAACTTGAGATCAACTTCTACACTTAGAAAAGGATTATCATTGTAACCTTATCATTTTGTTCAATTGCTTTGGTGAAGAATTTTAGGGTTCACCAAGATGTTTTATAAATCACCTTAAATCTAGTTTTGTTTGTTCAATTTTCATACATCTAAGGTTTTTGTCTAAATTAATATGATGCAAAAGGATGATTTTATAATGCTTATGAAGAAAATATGCAAAAAATAATAATATTTTTTATCTATATGATTTTTTATTTCCTTGCAATGAAAACTAAAACCATAATTTTAAAACATAAAGGAAAAATATCTTTTTTTGGCAAGGGTGCAAAAAGGAATGCCCAAAACAAAGTCTAGCTTAGTATGCAAAACCACTACATGCAATTTGTATTTCAACTTCCTAATAAATACAAAATAATTACATTTATTTAGTTTTTTATTCAATAAAAATCCTAATTCCATATTTTACAATATTTTAATGTTTAATAAAAATAGAGAGCACACAATTTGAGCATAACAATATAGGAATCTAGTAAAAATTTTACCTAGGACTTTTACAAGAAGTTTTTTTTTATCCTATACTTTGTTGTGTCTCTCTTTACCATTGTTTGGGTACTTTTTGTTAAGCAAATATAATAAGACAAAAGGAATACAAAGGAAATATAAAAGAGAATATATATTCCTTCTAAAACACAAATGCAAACCTATATGTTTTTTCTAAACTAAGAATTTTCCTTTCTTTATTTTCTTTTATTTGTAAAATAAAAACTAAATAAATTAAACCCTCATGCAATGCAATCTATTCTAAAATTATTGTACAATTCAGTATTTGGTCAAACAAAATAAAAGCAGTGACCTTCCTCTATGATGATTATTAAGATGTTACTTTTTTGGGAAGACTTTATGAGAAAATGACTATAAAATTAGATAAAGTTACAAGATATAATAACTCACTATTTAAGATATGACTTGGAAAAAACAATTCATGACAAACCTATAAATCTTCCATAGACTTACCAATCTGCTCTGTGACCTACAAAAATTGAAAAAACAAAAATCTGCAATCACAAAGAAAATATTAAAATCAATTCAATAGATTTGGGGCTTTTACATTCAATGTGGATGAAAAACTATCTTGATATAAGGATCAAGCCCCAAATTTTCCACTTATATTTTTTGAAACTAAAATCAAGATTACCTAGATAGAAAATCATATAGCCAAAATTACAACATTGCAAGGTGAAAGGAGATAAAGAAGCCAAATCCCAAATTCCACTTTGCAGTTGTTGAAGCTCCTGATGGGAAGGTTCAAATTCTTGATTTCAACAACATTATCACAATCCAATAATTCCTCAAAAATACTTACCAAATATAGCTATCAATATAATCTTACTACATATCTTCCTTAAATTTTCTTGCTCTCCAAAGAGGTTTAAAATCTTCCTACAAAGGTCATTTTTGGCTTCGTACAAGGGGCTTTTATAGAAAAATGCTAAGCTTTGGAACATCCATCAAGGGTTTACGAGAGAAATTTGATATGTGAAGCTCAATAAAAAGAAGTATCTAGTTAGGCCAGTTGCATATCTACATTGGATTGTTGACTTAGTCTTTCATGAAGTTAACAACCTTGATTGGTAGTTGCATGGGATAATTGGAGGTGGATTGACTAGATAATTGTATTTATTGATAGTTTAGATAAGTCACACTAATTTTGGTTTAGTGAGACATAGAATCAATTTAAATGGTAGTTATGGGGAGTCACACTACTAATACTAAAGTCTTCTCAATGATTTTTCAAAATTTTCATGGGCTTACAAATTCACTATGGGCCTATAAATTCACCATGAGACTATAAATTTTACATGGTGATCAAACATGGTCATATCTATAATCATTGGAAATATAATTTTGAGGGTTCCCAATGGTATAAATTTTAATGAATTTTTGAACTGATTTGATCAAGTTTTTGAAGGATAAATTTGACAGGTTGAATTTGCTATGAGAGGTCAAAGTCAGCACAATGAGACAATTTTTCCTTGTTGGTCAAACATGGTTGTGTCTACACTAACTGGAAATATTTTTGAGATATTTCTAATGGTACCAAATTTGTAAAATTTGGATATCAAGTTTTGTAAAGGTCAAAGTTGATGGTGTCTTTCATCTTGAATTTAGGTACAAGAGTGTGATTTGGTTAAATTGGGTGATGGGAAACATGTTGGATGACCCATTTATGGGGTAAAATTAGGTTTCTATAGCATAAAATAGTTGTGATACTTATGATTTGAGGCTCATGAAAGTAGATGTATCTTGTTGTACAAGAGACATTATTCAAGGAATAAACATAGTATGTGACACTAGGGATTTAAGCATTGTTTGTGAAAATAAAGAGTGTGTAATAAATGAGTGGTGCAAGGAATATTCATGTTGGTGAATGTTTTAATGAT
Organism: Wollemia nobilis; assembly: GCA_028583015.1. Taxonomy (NCBI): domain Eukaryota; kingdom Viridiplantae; phylum Streptophyta; class Pinopsida; order Araucariales; family Araucariaceae; genus Wollemia; species Wollemia nobilis. The sequence goes on along the minus strand of JAQPPZ010017000.1, from coordinate 2,497,081 downwards.
ATCAATAATAGTGATAGGGATAGCGTTGAGTGTTAATTTTACCCAATTGTGAAATTACACTCTCCCTTAGGGTTTGGATCTCCAAAACCCTCTCTTGCAAAGAAATTAAACAAACAATTTCTCCAAGGTCTCCGCTATATTAGCATTTGCATATGTGTATTAGTAATCTCAAATAAAAATATATCAATTTAAATGCTTGGAACACCTTAGTGATTGCAAGTAACTGTAAACAAGGGGCAATGTTGGTTTATTTTACCATGCTACCTTAATGATTGTTCATGAAACCAAAATAAAAAATAAATGTGAATTGGCCCTCATATGACCACGATGTAGTGCCTTAGTTCTTTTTATCTTGAGGATTTTAAGGTAGATTTTATCTTCCTTATTAAGTGGGTTTTAATCAAGCTTTACCTTGCATTAAATCCTTCTTTAAACATGAAAGTAAAGATTAAAATCTATCTATGAATGTGAATCCGAAATGATGAATAGGCTCCTTAAATGTAGCTTCTTATCATGAAGATAAAGATAGCCTTTGATATGAATAATAAATTATTCCTCTTTGGTGAAATCAATTTTCACAAAGAGATAATAATTTATAGCCTTGAAATATAGGCTTTAAAATGTCATTTAATTATCTTTCTTTAATGAAATAATTTTCATAAAGAATAATAATTTAATGTGTTAAAACAATAGCCTTTTAATGTAACATATAAAATCACCTCTCTTTAATGAAATTGAAATTTTCATAAAGATAGGTGCACTTATGGCCCCGAAAAAGATAGCTTATGAAATGCCATAAAATTAACCCCCTTCGATGAAATTGAAATTTTCATGAAGGAAAGTTTATTTTATGCTTGCAAGTAAAAAAATATGAAGCTGAAAAAATCTGATTTGACTCCAAAATGTGAAAAAATGAAATTCCGAAATTGTAAAATCTGCATCAAACAACCATTTTCAAAAATTTGTATAAAATTGAAATTACCTCGGAATGAATCCGAATCTATTGCGTATGATAGATTTTACATCATTCTTCACAACCATGTAATTATTTTTATCATTTTAATTATTTTTATTTTTATTTTAATCTCTGAAAATTAAAAAAAATAGCAAAAAGAAAGAAAAATAAAAAATAAAAAAAATGAAAAATAGAAATGCTGCAACCCCGAATTTCTCCACAGACCCTGCAAGCATTAGTATTCTGCATAAAACTAGTATTAGAGTGACCCGACTTCGTGCAATCAACATCTAATACGGTGCGAGCTTCAAAGGAAAAGGGTGCAATAAACTGAAAACGAAATCAAGTTAACCATAAAAAATGCATAAAACTTGAGACATTTCCAATTAATTGCTGCAAAAAGATATTCAATATTCCATTACAATGCAGAAAAAAAATGCCCAAAGTTGGCATCCAAATGGTGAAAATCGGCCCAGCGGTATGCCTTCCTCCTCCGGAAAAATCCCCAAAATATCCAGCCCTTTTTCTGTGCATCCATCTGGTTTTTAAAGTCTTCTCTCATGACCATTCGTTTCAGGTTTCCAAACCCTTGGTTTCTCCTTCCAACGCTGTTGTTTGGTTTTCCTTTTCTTGTTTTCAATTTTTTTTCTCAAAACCCTTCGTTGGCTTTCCATAACGTCTTTCTTTCCTTTCCTTTATTCTCCTTCCACCTTACCTGCATATAACACACGTGAATTAACTTTTAACATTTCAAAGAAAAGAAAAATACTAATAAAATAATATACTAAAAACGTTTAAAGAAGCTTTTGACGTTTTCCATCTACCTGTACATGCATCAAAAAAGCTTGAGTTAGCTTTTTTATTAAAAACAAAATAACAAAATAAACTATATTAAAAGCATAAAGTTAAACTATTTTAAAAAATGAAATAAAAAGAAAAAAAAAAATAAAAAATATTAAATTTAAACTATTTTAAAAAAGTGAACTAAAATGTGGTGAATGAAGCACCATGGCTTCATTCACTACTTTTCTTTTTATTTATACTTTTATTGTTTTTACTTTTATATTATATATATATATATATATATATATATATATATATATATATAATCTTTTCACTTTTTAATTTTTTATTTGTTTATATATATAATATATATATAAACTTGTTTTTTTTTTAAATTCAAAAAGCTTTATTTAATTATTTTTTTTTATTTTACTTGCTTTCTCTTTTATATTAAATTTGATTTAATTAATTTTAAATGTTTGAATTGATTTAATCCAAAACATTAAAATTAACCAAAACAACAAAAAACAAGGAGGAACCTAACCAATCCACTAGACACTCAAAATGAAACAAAAACACCCAAACACAAAAATTAAAAAGTGGGTCCCCAATTATTGGGGCTAGTTGTGGAATGGCCACAACAAATGGTGACTCTGTTGGGAAATGCTCTTGAGCATTTCGGTAAGAACCCAACCTGAAATGAAAACACGCAAGATTAGCGAGACATAATAATTTAGCAACGTCCCAAGAAGGTGGGGGTAAATAGCTTCATAATGAAAACAACTAATCCATCTGCCTTTGCTCAGTGTGTGCAAAAGTGATTCATTTCCGCATTTCTGAAAGTCCTCCAGATTCCATCATCCCTTTCTGCATTAGGCTATGAAGTACAACTCATGAAGTGAAGACTTTTATAGATAGAGCCCCACTGCCAGTCAAGCATCTATAGCCCCGGTGAGGTTTATCTAACTCACCCGTGTGTTCACTTAATGCTTTGCAAAGCCCATCTATCCTAGGTGTGCCAAGATTTCTAATGCTCATTCTCACTTTCTCTTCTTTTTTCTCTCTTTTTTTTTCTTTTTTTCTCTTTTTCTAAGTATCAAGCTTTGCCTAGCTAGGGCCCCACAGCCAGTCAGGTGTCTATAGCCCCGATGGAGTTTTCCTGAACTAGATGACAGACTTCAAAAATTCTGTTGCATCGCTTATACTAATGAACTCTTGCAAAAGCATCAAGTCTCACTAGGTTAGAAAGCCAAAGTGGAGCATTTTAGATTTTTGCCTAGGGTTGCATAATCAAGACAACTTCATCCTTCTTACTTTCAGAAACACCATTTAATGTGTGTGTGGGTCCCATGTGGAGCTTGGGCTAATATTTCATTGTTCCACTTTCCACCATTTTAGTCCCAACATCTGAGCATGATCACCAAATAACTCATCCCCCTTTTCTCGGGTTCATCAGTTTTTCAAATCAGGTGCTCCCCCTACTAAGCAAAGAAACACGCAAATGGGCCAGAGACCAAAAGTTAGCGACCACAAAACATCACCTCAAAACAAGGGAACAACCTAACACACAAAACTAAAAACACAAACCAAAACTAAATCCAAACCCAAAAATCATCAAAACATGAAAACAAAAACCAAAACTATATACAAATGTACAATATGGTACAAGATGGTGCAAAAATTTGAACTATCACTTTCCAGGATCCCAAACATGATTAGAACATTTCAAGAGACATATAACGTGATACGCATGCCAAAATTTGTAGGAACCCAACAAAAACAAGATTAGGCCAAACAATGCAACAATCTTCATCTTACCCCTCTCACCATACCAATTTGATTTAGTTCCATTAATAATCTTATGGTGGAGTTTCAAGTTCTCAAGTTGATTATACAATAATTGATCTTCAATTCTTTCATGTTTATTCTTTAAGATGTCAATTTCACAATTCCATTTATGGTGTAGAAATAAGCTTTCATTTTTAGATATGAGATCTTGCAAATATGAACCTATTTCTACAAATTTTAAAGCCAAATCATTTTTCAAATCTGTAGACCAATCAAATTCATGTAACCATTTGCAAGCACCTAGGATATTTATTAAATGAGCATCATCATAAGCTTTTATCCTAGATTCTGTTACTAATTGATTATGAACTTGATTTAACACTTCAAGCATACCAACTTCATTTTCATTCAATAAAACAATATCATTAGTGGTGTGAGGAGAAATTAAGTCAAATTCTTTATCAACCACAAATAACATTTCATCATTGATAGTATTTAAATCCATCAATCCATTAGACAAACCTTCACTTGCATTTCGAATGGTGGAACCTAAAAGGTGAGATTTTACCTTTGGCACTTTTCCATTTACCATTACTTGGAGAGGATTTGAAACTTCCTCTTTTTCCTCATGACATTCATCATCATCATCATGTAGCATTTGTTCTTTCTCCATGACCTGTTTATCAAAGACACCAAACTTAGGTACCCAATTAAAAACATGTCCATCACTTTCAAACCATAAGTCTTGTCTATCTAGGGGTGGGTCAATTAACACATCCCTATGATCAATCACTTGGGTTGTTGTAGATAACGTGAGATTTTCAATTGGATCATCAGTGATATCAAACCCAAACCATTTCGGTTCTGAAATTTCCTCATTTTGAAATGGCATAGACATTGTAGAACAAATAAGTGGATCAAGATTTTCAATTTCTTTTCCCTCAAAGGAATCCAAATCAAATGATTCTCCTTCTTGATTCATGGTTGTAGAATCCTTATCACTTTCCAAAATTTGATTAGATTCGAATCCCTCTTCCAAAACTTCCTCAAATTGTACAGGATTTATAATATCCTCATGCGAGAAAACACTCCTATTATCCTGCATATCAATTGACACAAAAAGTTCATTAGAAGATTTAGAGCGAGCATATTCTTCCCATTTCTTCCAAGAATCATAGTAATCATCTTCCAAAACCAAGTTGTGATGCTCAAGTACTTCTTCATCATCTTCCGATTCATCAACATGTTTCTCATCCAATTCATCTTCACCTTCCCTAGATGGTTCAATTATTTCCAAAAGTGGGTTATTTCTTGAATTCAAATTTGTGAGGCTATCATAATCCAAATTGGTAACCCATGATTCAATTTTATCACAATTTGGAAGGTGTAGATCTTCTTGGCCATCAGTTTCAACAATATCATTCAAAGTATCTTCCGAGAACAAGTGGTGAAATTTTGTTATGTCTTCAAATGCATTTATTGATTCTCTTTCAAGTTCACTTTCAACCACTTTTGATGGCTTAGGAGCTTCTATAAGGGGATCAATTTTTACATCTTGCTCCATATAGTCACTCCAATCTTCCTTTGCAAGTACACATGACCAACTCATATCCTCATAGGTTTGTTCATCCCAATCCTCATTTGTGGGTAATGATTCTAGATCTTTTCTTTCCGAAACAAAATGTTGATCTTTTGGTTCCAACTTCTTGTTACCCATCCATAGAATTTCTTCTCCAAAATCTTCATGCTCTTCAAGACATTCTGAATAGGCATTTACTTCAATGTAAGTCACATCAAAGTCTCTTCTATCACCTGAAGGAACATAACATGAAATATCATTAAGATTAGCATTATGAATTTTCTTCCTAGGATGATTTGGATGCATACATTGATGTGCTCATTTTTGTGATGGAACCACATCTCTACTTAACTTCTTAACCACCTTATTTTGCTCTTTTACTTCTGATACAAGCTTGTTGGGTTGAGTGGTAGAAGTAGTAGGATTAGTTGGATTGATATCAATAGACAAAGCTTGAACACTTGTTGTAATGGCTCCATGAGTGACCCCATGATTCTCTAACCATGATGGAGTAGTTGGATGGATAGAAGTACTCGTATAAGTACATGTGGGAGCATACGTAGGTATGGTAGGGTAAAATTGATTATGGGGCAAAATGTTTGATATCAAATTTTGTTGTGCCCACGCTTGATTTACCATCGAGGTTTGATTGCAAGCCCCTAGTTGTCCTACCATAGGCAATTGCTCCATCCCATAACCTTGTGGCCTTAATTGTTGATCTACAATCATAGCTTCCATGTAGGCCGAGGCAAGATTAGTAACCAAAGGATTTGTCCTAGTGAACATGGCAAGCAAGGGATCCAATGCCCCAAAGTATATTTGAAGAGCACCACTCTCCTCAATAGTATGGGGAGCAATCAATCTTGCATAGAGCTTTCGAAATCTCATGTTGAATGTTCTCACTGGCTCATTAGGCTCCTTCTTGCAAGAAGCAAATTGTTGATAAATCGTGACAGGATCAATGAGCAACCTAAATTGATTGATGAAAGCAGTTTCCAATTGGGCCCAAGATGTAATAGAGCCTGTGGGTAAATTGATGTACCAATCATATGCCACCTCATCTAGGCTCCCAGGAAACAATCTACATGCCACATCCTCATGTTCAACATTCCATCTAACTAGGATATCCACATAAGACTGAATGTGCTCCTCGGCTAATGTTGTGCCATTGTGCTTAAACTTGGGCAAAAGTTTCTCTATGTTCTTGGGCAAGTCATGAGCATCTCCACTAATGTTCAAAGGATTACCATGCACCCCATACCACTTTCTAGTATTTGTAGCCATTAGTGAAACTCAAAGAATAACTTCAAAACCAATTTGTTAGTCAAATAAATATTTCTTACAAATAAGCATAAAATGACTAACAATATCAAATGTACAACATATGAATAATCATGTTAGCATCAACCAAGAGATATGTATCCATTAAACCATGAAATTGAAGAACATTCTCAAATTTGCAACATGTTAGCATTAATGCATCATCAAAAATAGAGAATGTTAGAATCAAATGAAAGTAATCATATGGAAACAAAACCTCGTTAGTCAAGACCAATGTTTTGTAAATAAATATTTCAAGTAACATGAACAATTTAGCATCTAAATGGCAATAAAATAAATTAATTCAAATCCTCCTAGCTCCCAAAGTGTGAGTGTTAGAGGAAACCAAAGATGCTAATCAAATGAACTTGAAATATTTAGCAATTCAAAACTTTCAAAATCATATCAAATCACGTATGAACAATCCAAAAGCGTTAGATCAATGAATACCAATTCATGAATTGCTTAACATAAATAAAATAAAGTAAACCAATTCAGGCCCTCCTTCTAGCGCCAAAATGTTGAGTGTTAATTTTACCCAATTGTGAAATTACACTCTCCCTTAGGGTTTGGATCTCCAAAACCCTCTCTTGCAAAGAAATTAAACAAACAATTTCTCCAAGGTCTCCGCTATATTAGCATTTGCATATGTGTATTAGTAATCTCAAATAAAAATATATCAATTTAAATGCTTGGAACACCTTAGTGATTGCAAGTAACTGTAAACAAGGGGCAATGTTGGTTTATTTTACCATGCTACCTTAATGATTGTTCATGAAACCAAAATAAAAAATAAATGTGAATTGGCCCTCATATGACCACGATGTAGTGCCTTAGTTCTTTTTATCTTGAGGATTTTAAGGTAGATTTTATCTTCCTTATTAAGTGGGTTTTAATCAAGCTTTACCTTGCATTAAATCCTTCTTTAAACATGAAAGTAAAGATTAAAATCTATCTATGAATGTGAATCCGAAATGATGAATAGGCTCCTTAAATGTAGCTTCTTATCATGAAGATAAAGATAGCCTTTGATATGAATAATAAATTATTCCTCTTTGGTGAAATCAATTTTCACAAAGAGATAATAATTTATAGCCTTGAAATATAGGCTTTAAAATGTCATTTAATTATCTTTCTTTAATGAAATAATTTTCATAAAGAATAATAATTTAATGTGTTAAAACAATAGCCTTTTAATGTAACATATAAAATCACCTCTCTTTAATGAAATTGAAATTTTCATAAAGATAGGTGCACTTATGGCCCCGAAAAAGATAGCTTATGAAATGCCATAAAATTAACCCCCTTCGATGAAATTGAAATTTTCATGAAGGAAAGTTTATTTTATGCTTGCAAGTAAAAAAATATGAAGCTGAAAAAAATCTGATTTGACTCCAAAATGTGAAAAAATGAAATTCCGAAATTGTAAAATCTGCATCAAACAACCATTTTCAAAAATTTGTATAAAATTGAAATTACCTCGGAATGAATCCGAATCTATTGCGTATGATAGATTTTACATCATTCTTCACAACCATGTAATTATTTTTATCATTTTAATTTTTTTTTTTTATTTTAATCTCTAAAAATTAAAAAAAATAGCAAAAAGAAAGTTAGAAAAATAAAAAAATAAAAAAAAATGAAAAACAGAAATGTTGCAACCCCGAATTTCTCCACAGACCCTGCAAGCATTAGTATTCTGCATAAAACCAGTATTAGAGTGACCCGACTTCGTGCAATCAACATCTAATACGGTGCGAGCTTCAAAGGAAAAGGGTGCAATAAACTGAAAATGAAATCAAGTTAACCATAAAAAATGCATAAAACTTGAGACATTTCCAATTAATTGCTGCAAAAAGATATTCAATATTCCATTACAATGCAGAAAAAAAATGCCCAAAGTTGGCATCCAAATGGTGAAAATCGGCCCAACGGTATGCCTTCCTCCTCCGAAAAAATCCCCAAAAGATCCAGCCCTTTTTTTGTGCATCCATCTGGTTTTTAAAGTCTTCTCTCATGACCATTCGTTTCAGGTTTCCAAACCCTTGGTTTCTCCTTCCAACGTTGTTGTTTGGTTTTCCTTTTCTTGTTTTCAATTTTTTTTCTCAAAACCCTTCGTTGGCTTTCCATAACGTCTTTCTTTCCTTTCCTTTATTCTCCTTCCACCTTACCTGCATATAACACACGTGAATTAACTTTTAACATTTCAAAGAAAAGAAAAATACTAATAAAATAATATACTAAAAACGTTTAAAGAAGCTTTTGACGTTTTCTATCTACCTGTACATGCATCAAAAAAGCTTGAGTTAGATTTTTTATTAAAAACAAAATAACAAAATAAACTATATTAAAAGCATAAAGTTAAACTATTTTAAAAAAAGAAATAAAAAGAAAAAGAAAAAAAAAACATTAAATTTAAACTATTTTAAAAAATGAACTAAAACGTGGTGAATGAAGCACCATGGCTTCATTCACTACTTTTCTTTTTATTTATACTTTTATTGTTTTTATTTTTTTATTTTTTACTTTATATATATATATATATATATATATATATATATAATCTTTTCACTTTTTAAATTTTTTTATTTGTTTTTTGTAAAAGAGGGTAAAAATTTATTAACTCAGCAAAACATTCATGATACAAAGAAAAAGCAGAAGCTATTCAGACATATCAGCTCTCAATAAAGAAGAGAGATATTGAGAGAAATCAAAAGAAAGTTGAGACCAATTTTGAACATCCCAACCATCTTGAAACTTAGAAGCCCATTTAGCTAACAAATCCGCTACCCTATTCCACTCCCGAGGAATATGCACAAAAGAAATGAAGTCCAAGTGAGCAGAGATATTAAGAATTTTCCAAGCAACCCAACTCAACCGCCAACAACCATGAAGACTATCTCCAGAATTTAACAAATTTATAACAATCTGAGAATCAGATTCACAAACAATCCGACACCAACCCAAAGCATACCCTTGCTCCAAAGCATATAAAATTGCGAGTGCTTCCATGAAGTTATTAGAATGATGTCCCTTAAAGCAAGAGAAAAAAAATTGGATAGTACCAATACTATCCCGCCCCACACCACCAATACCAGCATTACTCGGATTACCTCGGGAAGATCCATCTGTATTAATTTTCAGCACTCCCGAAGGAGGCGGATTCCATTTGCCAGCCCTCCGCACCCGATTATTCTGACCCATCCGTCTGTAAGAGACATTAGGACCAGGACCATTATCCATAAAGCCTAATCTTTCCATGATCTGATGTTCCGCATGGTCCACGGGAGAAATAATCTGACATTTTGCAGACATAGTTTCCTGGATCATTCACAAAATCCTTTGCCAGACCTGGGAAGTAGTTAACTCCTTACCTTGGAAAATCCAACGGTTTCGTTCAAGCCAAATCTGCCAAAAAATGCATGAAGGACCAATACTCCATCCAACTTGTAAAAAGAAAGCCGTTGCAGGAGGCCGCCCCATACTCCTCCAAAAATCAACTATTGATGAAGCATGCGAACAAGGGTGATTCCATACTCCCCACCAATAATTCCAGACTTGTCGAGCAAAGTCACATTGGAGAAGTAAATGCCCAACATATTCTTCAGCCTTCCCACAGTTATAGCATAAAGAGGTGCCAGCAAACCCACGCTTTTGAAAATTATCCCAAGTGAGACAACGATTATGAGTAGCCTGCCACCCATAAAAACTACACTTCGGCCAAATAAACTTATTCCAAACTTGCTTCCACCACGGAACCTCCTCCTCACCAAACCGCTGTCGATCCAAAACACAATAACCAGCAGCAACCAAAAATATCCCTCTATTATCTCTTCCCCATGCTAGCACATCATCCCCAGGTAGAGAAGAGCAGGGATGGCTAGCGAGAATACGGGCCAGCTCTGCCCTCGCATCCATAGTGCCACCAGCAGGCCATTCTCGAGGATCCTTCCACTGGAGACTAACCATCTGACCAAAGGACTTAACAGTTTTGAAATCTGCCACCTTCAACCATCCAGCATCCCAAAAGCATTGAGCAAGATCTTGAATATGTGGAAACTCGCTAAGAAGAGGAGCAAAGCCATCCCAAGAATCCTGCCAAAAAAGAGCCCGAGACCCAGTATAACAAATCCATAATAACCCCTGCTTAACCAACTCTGCTCCCTTTTTCAAAGTATTCCAAAAAAATGATCCTCGACCAGTCAAGCTGTATCGAGGAATCTCTGAACCTTCCACTCCCCTAAGATACTTGTGGGAGATAATCTTGGCCCAAGTTTGCTCCTGATTACTACACCAACGCCAATACAGCTTAAGAGCCAAAGCAGTCCCAGAAAGAGAGCTTAGACGAAGACCCAACCCCCCAGCTTGCCTTGGTTGACAAATAGTCTCCCATTTAACAAGACTCAATTTTGAGGAACCAAGATTGCCAGCCCATAGGAATTTCCTAGAAAGAGAATCCAGGTCATGAAGAAAACTTGCTGGAGCAATCTGAATAAGGCATCTATACACCGGTAAAGCCTGAACAACTGACTTCAAAAGTAAAACCCGACCAGCAAAAGTTAACCATCTATGAGTCCAATGACTAACTCGACTACGAAATTTGTCAAGTATGTTAGTCCAAACCGCCCTAGGTAGAGGACCAACAGAAATGGGAATCCCCAAGTATGTAAGAGGAAGAGTTCCAACCTGAAACCTGAGAATCTGAACAATTCTAGCTTGAACCCTGGGATCTGTATTGAAAAATAAAATAATAGACTTGTGCTCATTAATCTCCTGACCAGAGACAGCCAAATACAAGTCCAAAGCATGTCTAAAGTTGGTTGCTTCACAAATAGAAGCTACACCCAAGAGAGCAGTGTCATCAACAAACTGAATATGGGAAATGGCTGGCCTACTATTCTCCCATTTCCATCCATGAATAAGACCCTGGTGAACCTAATCTTTAAGCCAGTGACCCAGACCTTCAGCCATAATTATAAACAAGTACGGAGATAAAGGATCCCCCTGCCGAAGACCTCGGGAAGCATGAAACAAAGGAGAGGGCTTTCCATTAATTAGGATAGAATATGAGGGAGTTGTAATACAACTCATAATCCACTCAATCCAAGAAGGATCAAATCCAAAGGCCAAGAGGATTTTGTGAAGAAAAGACCATTTCACCCTGTCATAAGCCTTCGCCATATCCAACTTCATAAACATAAACTTATTCTTAGAAGTGCTCATAGAATGAATCGCCTCGGCAGCAATAGCCACTCCATCCAGAATCTGTCGACCGACCCACATAGCCACCCTCGCTCATCGAAACAACTCTATCCAGCCAAGGCTTGAGACGCTCCGCAATCAGCTTAGTAATAATTTTATACACCACATTGTAGAGAGCAATAGGCCGAAACTGATCAAAAGAGCTAGCACCCTCCTTTTTAGGAATTAGCATCAAAAAAGTGGAATTCAAAGCTTTCAACAACTGATGGTTATGAAAGGACTCAAGAACAACCCTCAAAAGATCAAATTTAATAATTTCCCAAAAGTGTTGAAAGAACTCAACCGGGAAGCCGTCAGGCCCCGGAGCTTTCCCAGTTTTCATAAGGAAAACTACCCTTTCTAGTTCATCAATGGAATAGGTTGAAGAAGGCATGCATTGATCTCTTCTGAAATAATAGAAGGAATACAACGCAAAATAGTATGATCATCAACATGATCCCCACAAAAATCCTCAGAATATAAGGAAGAAAAAAATCGAACAGCTTCCCGAGAGATATCCTGAGAAGCAGACAACTGAATACCTTGAGAAGAAATAATCGAAGAAATACCATTACCGTGTCTTCGAGCCTTAACAGTGTTAAAGAAAAAAGTTGTATTTCGATCTCCTTCTTGTAACCATTCCACCCTGGCATTTTGCTTCCAGAAAATCTCTTCCCGAAGCTCCCATTCTTGAAGTTCATGCAAAGCTTCAGACTCCTCCTGCAAATTCTGCTCTGTTAACCCATGATCTCTGATATGTCTGGTGATAACATCAAGCCTTCTTTGGGCCAAAGTTTTAGCCTGAAATAGATTCCCGAAACACTGCCTGTTCCACTTTTTGAGTTGATATTTCACAAATTGGAGTCTTTTAACAAAAGAGTACATAGCAGTACCGTGGGAAGGATAGCCCTGACTCCACCAGACTTTCATCAACTCGTACAAAGAGGGATCCCTAAGCCACATTAACTGGAATTTAAAACTTGGATGATGATCCATTTCTTGCCGAGAGATAACAAGTTTAATAGGCCAGTGGTCTGATCCCCTCCAATCAAGAATCGTTGAGTTAGTAACCCAAGAATTGCTAATCCAAAATGAAGAAGTAAGAAACATGTCCAACCTGTCAGAGATCGAGTTAGAACCACACCGCTTATTAGTCCAAGTGAACACACCATTCTTTGGCTTAATATCCACCAGATTAAGAAGCTGAATATTATCATTAAGGAGTCTAGAGGCAGGCCCCAAAGTACCCACACCACCCCTCTTCTCATCAATACTAGATACAGCATTAAAATCTCCAGCCATAATCCAAGGATAGAATGGAACCAAGGATCAAACACTTTGAATATGATTCCACAGCAGCACCTTCCTAGCAAGATTCGAGGGGGCGTAAATGTTAGTGAACAAAACCACTTCTCCAGACTCATGGCAAGAAGCTATCATAGAAAGATATGACTTATTCGATACCCACCAAAGAGGAGTAAGCTTTTGCGGATTCCAAAGGCTAACAAGCCCCCCAGCACTACCCACAGCCCCAAAACACTGACAAAGACCTCGAGGCCAGAGTTTAGAAGCAATACTAAATAGACCCTCCACCGATAATTTAGATTCTTGAAGAAAAACAGCATCCGGCTTATGTGCTTGAACCAAATCCCGAATATCTTTTTTACGAGGTAAGCTATTCAAACCTCTCACATTCCAAGAAATAACAATCATTTAGAGAGAGAAGAAAAGTGAGACTCCAGGGGTTTAACCACCCCACTCTCAACCAATGTTTCTCCCTCCATATGCAGTTTATGTGCATCTTTCTTTCTACCCGCCTTAATCGGCTTCAGCAGGGGCCTCTTTTTTAAAGTTCGGTTGGAGTAACCCTAGAGAAGGACTAGGCCAAGAACCCTTTCCTCTACTAGAAGTCAGCAAATCAGCCAAAAGAGGGTCATCCCCTTTCACACCGTCCTGTTGCCCCTCCGAAACAGGAACAATTGTCAGGGTTGTGTTCAAAGAAGAATTTGTCACTTCCTGTTGCCCATTAGGATTCAACACCTCAGTTACATTTTGAGTATCCATATTCAAATTACCATTCATTCCTTCATCAGGAGATACCAACTCATCTAAGGCATCAAACTTATTATACAGGCCATCCATTTGTCTAGCAGTAAAGGTCCGCTTCAACCCTTTTCCCTTATTACGATTCTTAACTGGAACAAAGCCTTCTTTGTCTACCCCACTAACATCCATGGGAGCCCTCCCCTATCCAGGTCCAGCCTCTTGTGTAACTGACTTCCCACCCTGAGATTGTAGATTTGGATTTTTAGAACCAAATGATTTATTTTCAGGCATTTTAGGGCATTTACGCTGAAGATGCCCGTACTCATGACACAACCGAAAACGGAAATGAATAGTTTCATAGTCTAATTGTTGAACCCAAGAAAAAGAGCCAACACATATTTGCATAGAATCAGGTAGAGGCTTAGATAAATCCAATTCCACACAAATATGGGCACATGAGACTACATTTTTGTCTAAAGTTTGCTGAGACGGTCCCACCGGTTTGCCTAACACCAATGCAATCATGTGCAGAATATCCGTCCGCCAAAACTCCAAAGGTAGCCATGGAAGTCGAACCCACACTGGAACCCTAGAAGGAATCTCCTCAGTCGGATTAAAACCCATATGCCAGGGTTTAATAAACAGGCCAATCTGGTTGTAAAAGTATGGGCCCCCCTCAAAAGCCCTATTCCGGTCTGCCAAGCAGGAAAACACCACCAAAAAGAAATTATTAGCTCCCATCATGATCTCCATATCACCGACCGGGTTCCAAGTACTCCTGGCCCACTTTTCAAATGCTAAGAAAGGGATGCGAATACCCAAGAATTTGCATATTAAAGCATGATTTTGCATATATTCAACATCATCTGTAATTGACTCTGGCTGAATCACAAGAACAGGCCGCTCCCTAGCCCTTTCCAAGCATCCATTAACTCGCTTTGCACGAAACCCTCCTTCCAAAGAAGAATTACATGGGCCTGAAGAATTACCCTCTGCATTATGCCAAACAGAAGAAAATCCTGAGCCATGAAGGGCTTCCTTAAATGAGACATTATTCCGACATTGGGTACCTCCAAGCAAAGCCATTCATGCTGTTCCAAAAATCTCAGAAATCCCTTCTCCTCAGAGCACCTCCTAATTTTTTCCTCAGCTCAAATTCAAAATCAAACTGCAAAGTGATATATCTAAATTTTTTTATTTGTTTATATATATATAATATATAAATAAACTTGTTTTTTTTTTTAATTCAAAAAGCTTTATTTAATTAATTTATTTTTATTTTACTTGCTTTCTCTTTTATATTAAGTTTGATTTAATTAATTTTTAATGTTTGAATTGATTTAATCCAAAACCCTAAAATTAACCAAAACAACAAAAAACAAGGAGGAACCTAACCAATCCACTAGACACTCAAAATGAAACAAAAACACCCAAACACAAAAATTAAAAAGTGGGTCCCCAATTATTGGGGCTAGTTGTGGAATGGCCACAACAAATAGTAATGCTCTAAGTATTGTTGATAGTAAATCACAGAAAGGTAAAAACGATTTTAGAAAAGGAAATTGTAAAACCAAATATGTGTCATCAAAATTTATTAAAAATAAAATAGATAAAGAGAAAAAAATTCATAGTGTGAATAATTGTGATCATTGTAGTAGACATGGACACAATACAAAAATATGTTGGGACCTTCATTGTTGTCAAGTCTATGAAGGTAATAATCATTCTCAAAGATATTATTGATCAAATAAAATAACAATATGAAAATGAATAACGGTTGGATAAGCATGTATAAATGGAAGAATATGAAAGAAATATTAATGTTAACAAGGATAGCACTAAATGAATTTATCCAAAGAATTATGATTTGAAACCTTACAATTCTAGATATCTTCATAATAATACTAGCACAAGAAAAGGGTTTGCTTATATTGATAGAATTGATGAACAATATGATAGGGAAATTGTTGGAATTTGTTGTGATACCAAAATCATTGCCACAAATAGAGCTTTAAATTAAAAGTTAGAGTAAGAGTTTGACATTATACCAAATAATGTCAAACTCTTGGTACATTGCAAGTAAGAGTTTAAAAGTTAGAATAAGAGTTTGACATTAGAGTAATAGAGGGTGTTGGAGTTTATTACAGTACTTGGTACCTTGCAAGTACATTACAAGAACTATCATGACCCTCCCTTGGCCAATTTTTGGTTTTGTGGTTTGCTAATGCTTTCATGATGTGCTAGTGCTACTTTTGATAAGATGATGGACTATCTATTTATTTATCATGAAAAAATATGTTTTGTTGATGGAATTATGCGGTGATTTGATTGATCATATTCTCATGTTAAAGTTCTTGAAAACTTAGTTTTATGAAAGAATAAGATGTTGCTAATGGAACATCACTTTTTGTAGGAAAGAGTTGCTATTGGTGGTAAAAATAATTGGTCACCGAGAAAGGGAATGTCCACGGGAAATGATGTGATGGGTTATTCGATGAAGTATTCGGAAGCAACACGAATGAGTGCTTCTTTCATGGAGAATGCATAACATGACTTGCATAAAAGAAACTAATCATGTTGACCTTTAGCTAAAGAAATGCTTATCATAAAATAGTTGTTTTGATTGAAATTGATAAGTGGCTATGAAAATGATTGTTTTTTGTTGATCTTTCAAGGGAAAGGAAACATGTGTTTTGTTTAAAAAAATATTTCTAGAATAGAATCTAGAAAAAAGAAATATTTTGTTTTAATTGGTAAAGATATTAGTGTTGTTTGTGATTTCCTTGTTTTGAAATAGAGGAGCTTGTTCCTCGTAGAATTGTTATTTGTATTACTTATGCTTCGTGGCTACTATGACGTCTTTATGTTGGTGAAAACTTAGTTCCACTCGAAGCTATATTTTGGATGGTTGTTGAGTGTGCAATCATGAGAGTTTGAGTTGTTTTGTTTCCACCATCATTGCTCTTAATGAAAATTTGGTTGAAGTCCCTGGTGGTGGACGAAGGAGAGAAAATGTGTCGAGCAAGGAGAATGATGTCCTTGGTAGTGGGAGGTTAGAAAAAGGTGGAGCGATTTGGTAAGCGAATAAAAAAAGACTAGTGTTGTTTTTTGAGATAAATTTTTGGGGTGGAAGTTTGCTAGGAAAAAAGAAGAAGGAACGTAGGAGAAAATATTCTATCGTGTAGTGAAGAAATATTGAGTTGTGGGTAGGAAGTGTAATATCGACGATGAACAATAGGTAGAACTCCTTAAGGAAAGCAAACTAGTTTATTGTATGGTGTAAAATTATTTATTTTGGAGGTGAGTTCTTTTATGGGTCATCCAATGGTCTCTTGTGGAAAGAATTCCTGTTGCACCTACTGTTAAATGATTATGGAAATAGTTGTTTCATTTTTGTTGTTGTAGAAAGAAAAACTTGTGCTTGACCATGATTATGGGTAACATTGTGACTGAAATGAATGCTTGCTTTACATATCATGGATGTATTACTACATTGCATTACTTTCTGAAGCCATGAATACTAGTTTTATTTTAGGAAGTTATTTTTGAGCAAAGGTTTTCTTAAGAATAGAGCTAGTTGAGAGTTGATGGTTCTTACCACTTGTGCATGTTGCTCTAGTGTGAAACTAAGATTAAATTTATTGAAATCTTTAAGAAAACTTTGTTGTTGAGTTCTAAAATGCTTTGTTTATTGAGTTTGGCAAACCCGAGTTCTTGAAACCTTGTGCTAATGATAAGAAGAGAGGAGCTATGTCCAGCTATGGTAGTGTAAATTGGTTGATGGAAGAACTTGAGGTGTGTTTTCTATTAGAATGAAGCCAGGTATCTGGAAAGAAACATAGGTTAGACTTGTGTTCATTTAAATGTTGTTGTTTACATAAAATTTACCTTTGAGGTGCTTGCTGGTAACTTTTGGTATTTGAGAAAAAGAATGGAATCTTTTGTGTGCAATTTTGTGTTGACTATTTAGGAGAAATAGTGAACGTAGGCACTATTATGAAGGAATTTTTTTATGAAAATGTCTTGATTTATGTTTCATGATGTTTGAGATAAAATGTTTCTTGTGTGTTGTTCTTCTTTGGAATACCTCGGTAGAATGAGGTTTGGCATGGTTGTCGTATGCAAAGTTTCACTTTCAATTGAGAATGTGTAGTAAAATTTGAGTTATTTTTAATGGGAGCCATCTCTGATCCTGAGGCATGGACAATTCCTTTCCAACGATCGATGGTATATCTGCTCTGGCATGATAAATCCAGTCTTGCTATAGTGACTAACGGTAGAGGACAATGTATTATATTGAAGATGAGTCTTGGTTGAGTTACGGTTAAGAACCCTTAGTTGGTGTACAAATAAATCTTTGTTCCTCTATGCACTGGTAGCACTAGTTACTCCCTTTTTAACTGGTAGTTTTTAATGGAAGACTATGTCAAGGAGTTGTGGGATTGTAGAAGCTTGTAATTAATATTCATATGGAAACTTCTTATGTACTCTCCAAGATAGAGGTTGATTTAGAACCTCATTGTATGTAATGCGAATCTTTTATGTTGATTATGGTAGAATTGGTTTATGATGGAAGTGTTTCTTTACATTCTATCTATGCTTTGCTTCATGGTGAATATATTAAATGGGAATGGTATATAGATTATGTTGCATTTAACTTTGTGATTTACTTTCATAGAATCGAATTTGTGCATGAGTTTTAAAGGGAGACTTTAGTGAATGCCATAACTTCACCTAGGTTAATATGATGTATTGAATCCATGCTTGTTTATGAATGAATGTATGTATGAGGTCAAACATTTAAACATATCCTGAGCTTATCCCTTATTTCCTCGAAGGCTGATATTAAGATTTTAATATGGACAAGTTCTTTGGTAGTGCAACTTAACTCAGGGTAGTGTTTGTTTAAATGGGAGATCACTCAGAATTTTTGAGAAAGCATGGGATTACCTCATGTGCTAAGTGCTTTCATGGACTACGTAGAGCTTTATTGAATAAGCCAAGTCAGTTTTGGTGGTATATCTGAAGCTAGTGTGTAGTTCTATCCTTGGTATTTTTGCCCTCATGAGCCATGAGGATGTCTCAATAAGGGAAGTGAGCTTATGTCACTAATGAATTTAGGACCCCCAAAGAAACCAAGTGATAATGATTATAGTTCCATTTCTATTGTATTAAGTAAGGATGGATGCTACCAGGTAAGCCAAGCCCTTGATATAAAAAGGGATAATCAACCATTTCTTGCATAGTGTAACTCATTGAATGGCCTATGAGGTTTGTAGAGATATGCACAAACCTTTTTTATGGATAGAAAATGGGACTTCTACACTAAGAGACTTGTGTAGTGTAATGAGCTAGGCGTTTCCTTTCAAAATATGGAAAAGGGAAAACTCCTACATTAAATGACACTTGTAGAGATTTGGACTTACTAAAGGTACCCTTTTAGAGGAAAGAAAGGGGAGGGTGGCAATCCATAATTAAATAAAATAAATGATGAACTTGCTAAAGATCTAACCACTTATCTGTAGGTTAATGTGGTTGTGAGTTGGTGGTTAATGAGAGAATGGTGTTGGTCCTAAGAGGGTTAATGACCTTAAGCTATTTGAAAAAAAAATTGAGTGTGGAATTTTGGGTTGTTACATTTGGTATCAGAGCATGGTTCAAAAGGGAAATCGGATCATTATGCAAACTTATCTGGGAATGTTTAGTAGTAGGTTTACCTTGTTTGTTTGTTTTTATAGGAAAGGGCAAATTCAACTGTTTAACTTAGAAGTTAGTCGGTAGGAGAAATTACCAAAGAAGAATTGGAAATTGACTCCTACTACCTCTTTTGTGTGTGGTCAGGGGACAATACCACCAAAAATAAGAAGAGGGAGTGTTGCCCCATCAATGAGGGTAACTCAAGGAACCAACGTAGAGAATAGAGCACCTGATGTTGGAACAGAAAATATCGATGGAAGTGAGAATCTTACTAAAATAGTGGCTCTACTTCGTGAGCAGGTGGAGACCCAAAAATAGTTGTTGGAGGTTGTGTTGAGTTGAGAAACACAATCTAGTATCTCGATAAGGGAACAAGTAGATGAACCTCTTACTAAGGCACAATTGGCAAGAGTTCGACTGGAGGCTAAGCTGGGCAAGGAAATGAAATATCTGAAGTCTTCCAAGTTTAATGGAGAGGAATATGGGGATAAGGTCGAGGCTTGGTTGAAGGAGATAGAGACATACTACATCATGAAGAATTTTTCTTCGGGCACTCGAACATCTTATGCTACACTGCATTTGCAAGGAGATGGTTTAGCTTGGTGGGAAACCCTTAGTGAGGAATAGAATCTAGCAACTATAATTGACTTGAAATGGGAAGAGTTTGTTAAAGCCTTCAAAGAAATATTTCTTACGGAATATTTATATTCCTAGAAGTATGATGAATTCACTAAACTTCATCAGGGGATTAGAATAATGGAAAAATATTATCAAAAATTTGTTAAGTTGGTGAAATATGTACCTGCATATATTGAGAAAATGAAGATCCACAAGTTTATACTTGGAATAGATCCTAGGATAGGATAGGAAGTGGACATGCGAGAACCTAGAACATTGCAAAAGGCCTATGAGTTGGCAAGGAAAGTTGAGACATACCTTAAACCCTACTTTGATTATGAGGGGTTAGATGAGCAAGGTAAAGAAGCGTTAAGGAAGAGAAATAGTTTAGGGTTCATGAAGTGGGAATGTGAGCAAGCTAGCAAGAGTGTTCCTAAGTAGGATGGAAAAGAAGATAGTAAGCAAGGGAAGTTCAGAAGAAGGTTCCAAGGAAGGAAGCACATATGTGATAATCATGGCAACAATGGCAATAGATCACCACAGAGATAGACTAACCTACCCAAGGAAGAAGGAACAACAAGAGAGCTGAAATGAAAAGAACATCCAGGACCAAAGGAAGGATGTTTTCTTTGTAAGGGAGCTCATTATGCCACTAATTGTCCACAAAGAGTAGGGATGAGTTTGAAAGGAAAGGAACTAATGAATAGAGAAACTGCACCTAAGGAACCAACACACAGGATATATGCAGCTACAGGAAATCAGAATTTGGATGGACAAGCCACTCCTTTGGTAATAAAAGGTAAAATTTATGGTAGAAGTGTTAGAATCTTATTTGATAGTGGTGCTACTGACAACTTTATTTCCACTAGTTTAATTAAACATATGTCTGTAAGGCCAAAAATCTTGATGCATGGGTGGAAGGTTGAGTACGGTTCAGGATAAACCTACTCCATAAATCAGTGCTATCCTAGGGCGGTCATCACTTTGCCTAGAGGAATGACCATAGGATGCTTATATGTTGCACCATTGCATGCCTTTGACATAGTGATAGGAATGGATTGGTTGCAAGCACATAAAGTAGTGATTAATTTTCAGGATCGTTGGATTGATTATACAGATACTAATGGGCTAGTTCGAAGAGTGAATAGCCTGCAAGGGGTTTTTCAACCCCAAATTCTCTCAGCTTTGCAACTTAAGAAATCCATCAAAAAAGGAGGAATGGTATATATAGTTAAGATAAATGATTTAGAGGAAGAAAATAAAGAAGAAGTGTTTGGGAGACACCCTATTCTTCAGGAGTTTAAAGATGTTTTTCTGGAAGATTTACCTAGATTACCTCCTAAAAGAGAATTTGACTTTTCTATTGAACTTCAACCCAGAACTGAGCCTATTCATAGGGCTCCTTATAGAATGAATCCTATTGAAATGCAAGAATTGAAGGTTCAACTTCAAGGATTGTTGGAGAAAGGACTAATAAGACCAAGTGTGTCACCTTGGGGTGCACCAATTCTATTTGTGAAAAAGAAGGATGGTTCTTTAAGACTATGCATTGATTACCGGATGTTGAATAAAGCAACTATCAAAAATAGATATCCTTTACCTAGAATCAAAGATCTCTTTGATCAACTCAAGGATGCCACAATATTTTCAAAGGTTGATTTGAAATCTAGATATCATCAACTGAGGATCCGAGATGTGGATACTCACAAGACAACTTTTAAGACCCGGTATGGGCATTATGAATTTATCGTCTTGCCATTTGGTTTAATGAATGCATCAATAGCATTCATGAATTTGATGAATAGCATATTTAGGAAGCAATTGGACAAGTTTTTTATGGTATTCTTGGATGACATATTGATATATTCCTAGAATAAAGTAGAACATGATAGACATCTCAAAACTATGTTGGAACTGTTAAGGAAAAATTAGTTGTTTGGGAATTTGTCCAAATGTGAGTTCTATGTGACAAGAGTGCAATATTTGGGTCATATTGTGTCAGAATATGGGATCACAGTAGATCCTAAGAAAATTGAGGCTATTTTGAATTGGCCACCACCGACCAATGTGATAGAAGTCCAAAGTTTCATGGGTTTAACTGGATACTACAGGCGGTATGTTAAGGATTATGCCAAAATTACTGCACCTATAACTAACCTGCAAAGGAAAGGAAGGGAGTTCAGATGGTCTGATAAGTGTAAAGAAGCTTTTGAACTGCTTAAAAAAAATCTCACTATGCCCCCTATATTAAAGATACCCGATCCCCAAGGAAGTTTTTTAGTATGCATGGATGCATCAATGGAGGGCTTGGGAGGAGTGCTCTCTTAGGATGGAGCAGTGGTTGCCTATGGGTCCAGGAAGTTGAAAAGACATGAGGTTAACTATGCAACCCATGATTTAGAGTTAGCAATTGTAGTGTTTGCTCTTAAAATTTGGCGATACTATCTAGTAGGTAGACCTTTTGAGCTAAGTACTGACCATCAGAGTCTATAATATATCTTTACTCAACCCTTACTCAATGCTAGGTAGAGGATATGGATGGAATTTCTCATAGAATATGATTTTGGTATTGAGTATATAAAGGGAAAAGAGAATAAAGTCATAGACACTTTGAGTAGAAGGAAACATATTATTGTTTTATCTCATTTCCATTTTGACTTGATGGAACAAGTCAAAGAGAATCATAATCAAGACACTTATTGCAAGTAAATTTGGAAGAGAATGAAAGAGAAATCTGAATGTATACATAGATTTTAGCTTCAAGGATGGATTCTTATGCTTTAAGGACAGAGTGGTAATACCCAAAGTTAGAAATTTGAGGAAAAATATTATGAGTGAAGCTCATAGATCCCCATATTCCACTCACCCTGGTGGAGCAAAAATGAGGGAGAACATGAAGAAAAATTTCTACTGGTCTAGGATGAAGAGGGACATAAATGAATATGTCACTCAATATCTTGAATGTTAGAAAGTTAAGGCTAAGCATAGGCATCCAACAGGACTATTGAATCCACATGTCATACCTAAGCAAAAGTGGCAAGTAATTTCCTTGGACTTTGTTGTAGGGCTGCCTAAAAATAGGTTTCAACATGATGCAATCCTAGTAGTGGTTGATAGACTGACCAAGGTTGCACATTTTATACCTAGAAATACTAAGGATGATGTTGTAGTAGTGGCTAATAGATTTGCCAAAGAGATATTTTGGCTCCATGGTTTTCCAGAAGTAATTATATCGGATAGAGACTCGAGATTTACCTCTGAGTTTTGGTAAGCTTTACATCATTCCATTGGAACTAGACTGAATATTAGTTCTTCTTACCACCCAAAAATGGATGGGAAAACAGAAAGAGTAAACCAGGTGTTAGAAGACATGCTTCATATGTACTGTATGGATCATAAAACCCATTGGGAGGATTATCTACACTTGGTGGAATTTTCTTACAATAACAGGAGTACTGGATTGTGTTGGGGCCTGATATGGTTAGAGAAATGGAGCAGCAACTAAGAATGATCAGAGAATGACTAAAAGAAGCTGCAGATCAACAGAAGAGTTATGCTGATCTTAAGAGATCCCCAAGAGAGTATGTAGTGGGTGACAAGGTATTTTTAAGGGTAAATCCAAGAAAGAGTGCAATCAAGTCCACAAAACTTGATCCTCGCTATGTCGGACCCTTTGATATTATGGAGAAGATCAGTCCTATGGCTTATCGACTTGCCTTACCACCTAATCTATCTAAGATTCACAACACCTTTCACATTTTCTTACTTAGAAAATACATTGCTAATCCTGAGCATGTGTGGGATTTCTCTAATTTGCAGATGGTGAACCCCATGGCTATAGAGGTTCAACCAGTAAGGATCCTTGAGTACCAAACCAAGTCGATGAGGAAAGGAATGTTGGAGCAGTGTAAAGTTTAGTGGGATCAATATTCTGAGAGGAATGCTACTTGGGAGAAAGTGGTAGACATGCAGAATCATTTTCCATTTCTGTTTGAAAAAGATTTGTAAATATTTTGTTTTGTTTTAAAAACCTTGGGAGACACAGAGGACTGTGTTAAGCCTAAGGGGGGAGTATGTCATGACCCTCCCTTGGCCAATTTTTGGTTTTGTGGTTTGCTAATGCTTTCATGATGTGCTAGTGCTACTTTTGATAAGATGATGGACTATCTATTTATTTATCATGAAAAAATATGTGTTGTTGATGGAATTATGTGGTGATTTGATTGATCATCTTCTCATGTTAAAGTTCTTGCAAACTTAGTTTTATGAAAGAATAAGATGTTGCTAATGGAACATCACTTTTTGCAGGAAAGAGTTGCTATTGGTGGTAGAAAGAATTGGTCACCAAGAAAGGGAATGTCCACGGGAAATGATGTGATGGGTTATTCGATGAAGTATTCAGAAGCAACACGAATGAGTGCTTCTTTCATGGAGAATGCATAACATGACTTGCATAAAAGAAACTAATCATGTTGACCTTTAGCTAAAGAAATGCTTATCATAAAATAGTTGTTTTGATTGAAATTGATAAGTGGCTATGGAAATGATTGTTTGTTGTTGATATTTCTAGGGAAAGGAAACATGTGTTTTGTTTAAAAATATATTTCTAGAATAGAATCTAGAAAAAATAAAGATTTTTTTAATTGGTAAAGATATTAGTGTTGTTTGTGATTTCCTTGTTTTCAAAATAGAGGAGCTTGTTCCTCGTAGAATTGTTATTTGTATTACTTATGCTTCATGGCTGCTATGACATCTTTATGTTGGTGAAAACTTAGTTCCACTCGAAGCTATATTTTGGTTGGTTGTTGAGTGTGCAATCATGAGAGTTTGAGTTGTTTTGTTTCCACCACCATTGCTCTTAATGAAAATTTGGTTGAAGTCCCTAGTGGTAGATGGAGGAGATAAAATGTTTCAAGCAAGGAGAATGATGTCCTTGGTAGTGGGAGGTTCAAAAAATGTGGAGCGATTTGGTAAGCAAAGAAAAAATACTAGTGTTGTTTATGGATACGGATCTTTTGGGGTGGAAGTTTTCTTGGAAAAAAAAGAAGGAACATGAGAGAAAAAAATCTATCCAACGATGAAGGAAGGTTGAGGTGTAGGTAGGAAGCATAAGACCAACAATGAATAAAAATGTAGAACTCCTTAAGGAAAGCAAACTAGTTTATTGTATGGTGTAAAATTATTTGTTTTGAGGTGAGTTCTTTTATGGGTCAGCCAATGGTCTCTTGTGGAAATAATTCCTATTGCACCCGCTATTAAATGATTATGGAAATATTTATTTTGTTTTTGTTGTTGTAGAAAGAAAAACTTGTGCTTGACCATGATTATGGGTAACATTGTGACTGAAATGAATGCTTGCTTTACATATCATGGATGTATTACTACATTGCATTACTTTCTGAAGCCATGAATACTGGTTTTATTTTAGGAAGTTATTTTTGAGCAAAGGTTTTCTTAAAAATAGAGCTAGTTAAGAGTTGATGGTTCTTACCACTTGTGTATGTTACTCTAGTGTGAAACTGAGATTAAATTTATTGAAAGGTTTAATGTTGTTGAGTTTTGAAAACGCTTTGCTTATTGATTTTGGAAAACCCAAGATCTTGAAACCTTGTGCTAATGACAATAAGAGAGGAGCTATGACTAGCTATGGTAGTGTAAACTGGTTGATGGAAGAACTTGAGGTGTGTTTTCTATCAAAATGAAGCTAGGTCTCTGGAAAGAAACATAGGTTAGACTTGTGTTCATTTTGAATGTTGTTGTTTACGTAAAATTTACCTTTGAGGTGCTTGCTGGTAACTATTGGTATTTGAGAAAAATAATGGGAATTTTTGTGTGTGAATTTTGTGTTGACTTTTTAGGAGAAACAATGAACGTAGGCACTATTATGAAGGAAATTGTTTATGAAAATGCCTTGATTTATGTTGTGTGATGTTTGAGATAAAATGTTTTATGTGTGTTGTTCTTCTTTGGAATGCCTCGGTAGAATGAGGTTTGGCATGGTTACTATATGCAAAGTTTCACTTTCAATTGAGAATGTGTAGTAAACTTTGAGTTCTTTTTAAAATGGGAGTCATCTCTAATCTTGAGGCATGGACAATCCCTTTTCGGTGATCGATGGTATATCTGCTATGGCATGATAAATCTAGTCTTGCTGCAGTGACTAACATAAATAATCTAGCCAAATATAATATTATAACCTAGTGGAAAGACTCTAGTGAAATATAATCTCAAAAGTTTTATAAATAAGAATTTTGGATTTCTCTCAGTCTCACTTGTGGCCCTTGTTATAAATAGATCATATTACATTATTTGGGTCATGTAAATATACCTTCCTTGGCACATAATTAAGATATTAGGTTACTTTAGGGGAAATTTATCTAGTTACTTCATGCAATGTAATAAATGCACAAGTGTCAATGTGCAAGCTATAATGTGCAATGTGTCCACTTGTACAACTAGATAGAGTGTTGGCCAATGAACTTATCTTCCTATATAATGACCATAGATATAGAATTCAAAGAATCATAAGGATCACAAGCAACATCACAGTTAGAGTGTGGTAGGGTAGTGTTTATGTGATCTGTAAGCTCAGAACTCCTTCATGGATCAATAGCATATATTATGGAGAGCTCATTTTTTGAATGGCTACTATTACAATATTTTTACCATTTCTATTTATAGAATATTTTAGTCATCTCAAAAATCTATTTTATTTCTTTCTAAATATTGTGATTGGTATCTCCTAATGTATGTGGCGTCAAAATCTAATAGTAGTATCAGAGCTACGGTAGATAAATCCATAGTAGGTCTATAGGGAAACCACCATTATTATTTGATCCTATGGTATTTAAGAACCTGACATGCCATTGGACCAGTCACTATAAAAATTTCTCAAAATATTGTAGGTGGTAGAATTAGGGAGAGTTACAAGTGAGGACTAAAATATCAGTTTTAGGAATATTGATATTGAATAGGGGTAGATTATTTCCATAGAGTTGAAGGAAAACTCGTGAAGACTAGAACTCAACATTTTATTCATGGGGTTGACGAATCAACCAATGAAGCTAAGAGATATATAAATACTTACCTAAAATTTTCTTTTATTGCAAGGAGTTAATACTTAGATGATTCAGATACCTCCTACAATAGAAAGCTAGGAAATCTCAACTTCATTACCCAAAGGTCAAAGTTCCTTCATAGTGCAGATATTAGTGGTTGTAGATAGGAGAATACTTTATAAGAATATTCTATAAAATAATCGTGATGAAGTCTATAGATAGGAGATCTCGATTGATAGATTGAAAATCTTCACAAGAAGAAAAGGCCATAGAAGCCTTGATATAGAAGAAAATGCCATAGAAGCCTTGATCCAGAAGAAAAGGCTATAGAAGTCTTGATCTAGAAGAAAATTCCATAGAATCCTTGATCAAAAATAAAAAGCCATAGAAACCTTTATATTGAAGAACAAACCATAGAATCCTTGATATTGAAGAACAAGCCATAGAAGCCTTGATATTGAATAACAGTCCATAGTAGCCTTGATATTGAAGAATAGACCACATAAGCCTTCATAATGAAATAATACTTAGATGCCTTTTATACTAAAGAAGATTCCAGATGAAAGGATTTAATTCAGAAGAAGACTCTAGTACTAATAATTATTCTGTAGGTAAAGGTTATCCAGTAAGTCAGGAAAGCTTCCTACAAGAAAGTTAGAAAGAAAAGCCTCTTCATAATCAATCCAAAACCTAAAGCAAAGATATCAGGAGGAGATCTCATTGAAGAAATTCTAGTCTAGGAAGAAGAATGATGAGGAGAGTCCTACTCGTATCCATAAGTAGTGAAATCAGATATCCAGGAGAATATCTCAACATCAAAACTTCCAAAAGTATAAGGTTGAATATAAGTTATCTAGGAAGACCAGAATAAGCTAGAATATCAAAGACCTTGACTACGTCTCCACGAGCATCCACTAAAATTCTAGAAGAGCCTTGCTGAAGAAATCCTAAAAGGAGAACTCACTGAAAAAATACACTACCAAGGAGAAGCCCTTGATAGTGAAGGACTTGGGATAATTGTCACCATCTAAAAAAAGCCCAAGATAAGGAGAATTCAGAAAGGAGTTACAAGTACGAGCAAAAGAAGAATCCAGTGAAGACCTTAAGATATTTATAATTTTGAGGAGAAGATCCAGCTTTAAGTTAGAATTCGATAAAAATACTTGAAGGCAGAAGACACTTATCAAATATAGTAGATTTGAAGATTACCTCCTACAGAAAGAGGTCACTACTTTAGAGATACAAACTTATTCAAATCTATAGTAATGGGAGATTACAAGAGGATATCAAAGTCACCAAATCCTAGGCTCATGAAAGAAAGTTTTAGACCATCAAATTGGTGAAGGAGTTTTTCAAAGTAGTCTACAAAGAGCTACAAGATACTTTTCAAGGCATTAACTTGGTGTTCTTAAGCACCAATATCTACATACTCTATAGAATCAAACAAGGAGCTACAAAATCATTAAAAAAAAGGTAAGCAACTATCAGTGCAAGTAGATTCATTAGCTAGATTACTTATCATATTTATTAAAGCACATTCATCCTGATTAAAGTTGCAAAAAGGAGATTTGTATTACAATATTCAAGTGTGCAAAAAGAAATATTCTTTTTAAGGTTCATTTGCACATTAGTATATGATTATATGTCAAAATTTTAATAATCTATTAACTAGGCTATTATCTACTTTGGAAAGCAAAAGAAGACTATCTCCTCAATATCTTTCTTGTAATAAATTTAGAGAATAAATCTTGAAGGTTCATTTGAGATTATTCTTGATTAGTTGTAGTGAATTTATTAAGTGCATTTTTCTTGAGAGTATATTGGAGTTATAAGGTGTAATCTATTAGTACATTAATAGTGTAGCGACCCCGAGACGTATGCATCGCTTTACTCTACTTGCAATGTTATTAAAAACCCAAGATGAAATGGGAGACAATGAAAAAGTGTATAACACAAAAATAACAAATATGGATCTCTTTATTTGTATTGAAACTCGATTACACATCGATCTCTCTTAGGGA
Organism: Wollemia nobilis; assembly: GCA_028583015.1. Lineage (NCBI taxonomy): Eukaryota > Viridiplantae > Streptophyta > Pinopsida > Araucariales > Araucariaceae > Wollemia > Wollemia nobilis. The sequence goes on along the minus strand of JAQPPZ010017000.1, from coordinate 2,467,975 downwards.
TACCCATTTCGATACAATAAGGTTAAAAATAGGTAAAGAGTACCTCTTTCGTGAAGAGCTAGTGTGCTTTCAAAAATCTTCTCAATTTCGCACACGAAATTGTATGAGGGCTTACATATGCCTCCTTCTCTAGGTATGTTTCCTAGAGGGATCCCTTTTGCTCTTGTATGTTACAAATGTCATCTGATCAACATGTGGCCTTGTAAGCAATGAAACAACAAAAAAACACACTTAGATGTCCGAGAATGACTCCCCGAATGAGGTTGTTAGTACTGAATATATCAAATGAAATCAAATGCAAATTAGACTAATTCTATGGATGCAAATGAATGAAATGATGCTATGGTAATGATATGCTAAAATAATGAATCTAATGTCTAAAACTCTAAGCTAATCCTGTGGGCCACTGTCCAAGACAACAACCGCTAAAGTGATTCTCGTCCTCTTTGCTCCAAAGCTATGGACCAAAGCTTGTATCTAATGTTGAAATAATGGTGCTACGCTCTTCAATCTATCAGGGCTTCTCCATACTCATGATCTCCAAGGAAACTCTCCAAGTCTCGAAAGCTCTCCTCAATAACCAAGATCGGTAAAATATCGATTCTCTAATAAAATATGTCTCTTTCTCCTCTTATTGGTGCTCTTAGGCTTCAACATTTTATAGTGTGAAACCCTAGGTCCATTTCCAAGCCCTAGGAATGAAATTTTCATGCGTAGTTTAAGTTAGCAAGAGAATATTCTTGTATTTTCTATGTTTGAAAGTCAGTTATCTAAAATATAACTGCCAACTTGAGTCTCCTATGCGAACTAGTCATTAGCATGAGAAGCTTTTGTCCTTTGTTTATGCTTGGAGGCTAGTTAAATAAATTCTAAATGCAAACTCAAGTCTCCTATGTGAATCGGTCATGAAAAGGAATGCCAAGTTACTCCCGCTCACCTTTATTGAATGCAAACTGCCACTTTTGCCCATGATTAGGCTTGTTTGTTGGCAAAACTGTTGACTAATATCTGGCCATTGTCATCTCTATCGTCTAAGGTTTGGCCACTCTAGGCTTGAGCGGCTAAGATCTGGCCACTCTTGGCTTGAACAGCTAGGCTTGGATGGCTTGAAAAAGCCCCAAAAGAGTGGTGAGAACCATTGTTGATGCTTGGAAATTCCAAGGTTATGTCATATGATCTTATGAATGTGTCTATGTGAGCAGTTCCCCTAAACATGACATGATTTAGATGTCTACAGATGCCAATTTTTGTGACGCACTGTGTGGAAAACACAACACTAAGCAAAAATGTAGACTGATCTATTTTTTTTTTTTTTTGTGGAAAACATCCCAAAAGGGATGCCACTTTCGGGTAAGACCCAAGGAGGCAAGGGTATCCATTCCACCAAAAATGCCCAGGACTCGGACCTGGCCTACCACCTTTGACATACTCAAGGAGCAAACAAACACACAAAACCAATTTAAAAATAAGTAAATAACAACAAAAATAATAAAATAAAATAAAAAACATGCTCCTTGAGTGTGTCAAAAACAAAAGCACAACCAAACACGCACAATAAGATAAAAGAAACCACAACACAAACCACATAGAAAAACACAAGAACCACATAACAAAACACAAACAAGACAAAAACAACAGAACACTACAAAGACATAACCCAAAAAAAACATGAAAAATAAACACAACCAAAACCTAAAAAATAAAATAAATAAAATAAAAATAAAAATAAAAAACAACCAACAACGAGACAATAAACAAAAACAAAAAACATAGAAAACACTCACACATAAAAACACGAAATAACACAAACAAAGAGAAACCCAAGAACAAGAACGAAAAAAACACAAGAACAATAACAAAAAACATAAAAAAAAACAAAACAACAAAAACACAAGAACAACAAAAAACAACACAAAGAACACAAAAACAAAACAAAACAAAAGAACCCACCCACCTTAAAAAACTAAACAAAAAAAAACAAAGAAGAAAAAAAAAAAAGAAAAAAAAATGAACAAAACAATGACCTATCTAGACCAGAAGACTATTAAGGCAAGAATCAACAGAGGAAACAAAATAAAGAATAGAATGAGCTAGGGAACTAAAAAAAACTGAATGAACCAAAGAGAAGCAAAAAAAAAAAAACAAGAAGAAACTAGGTACCTTCGAACTGGAGCCATCCAAAGAAATGATAGAAAGAAGAGCTTCCCCTAATTTGAGAAGCCCACCATATAGGAGGGTGGCCATAACAAGTAAGATCACCTTTGTCCAAAGCCCAATTAGCTAAAGCATCAACACTCTTGTTTTGATCTCTGACCACATGATTGTAATCAACTTTCAAAAATCCCATCTGGATTAACTGAATCTTCTCAATAATTCTTTTTATTCTCCAATCCACCTTATGATTCTTAGAAGGAGTCTTCAAGAGATTAATCATAAGTTGAGAGTCAGACTCAACTAACACCTTTTCCCATCCAACCTTAGTAGCCTCCTGAAGGCCTCTAGGATACCATACCCCTCAGCAAGGTTATTGGAAAGAATACCCAAATTCTCAGCAAAAGTAAAAACCAGGGAGCCATCCGAAAGTCTACCAATTCCTCCCACACTGGCTTTTCCGGGGTTCCCTCTAGAGGCTCCATCGGTATTGACTTTTCCAAAATCCTTAGGAGGAGGTTGCCAATTTCTAGTCCTATCCATCTTACTAATACTCACATTCCCTTTAAGTTGGTTGCCCTTAGAAGGTTTAATCTTCAATATTTGCATCACTTGATCCCATCTTTGGTGGGAGTTTTGGGGGTGATTAAGGAGTTGATGGACTGATTCAACTAAGTTGGCTATGGTATTTTGCCAAATATAGTGAATATCCTTCCTATCTTGATTAAAAATTTGGTTGTTCCTTTCATTCCAAATATTCCAAAGAAGAATGGTAGAACCCATCCAAACTAAGTGCCTAATAAAATGATCAACACCCTCTTGATTAGGCCAATCCCTCCAAAGCTGTTCAAAAGTAAAAAAATTGGACCACTTGTAAGCCAAGTAAAGTGGCCATTCTCCTCCATAGCTCAGAGGCTAAAGTACACTCAATAAAAATATGGTTGATATTTTCTACATTCTCTTCACACATTTCACATCTAAAAGGGCCATGAAAACCACGCTTCATAAGTTGCTCACCGGTAAGCACCCTACGATGCAATAAAAGCCAATTAAAGAACCTCACCTTAGGCCAGAGCTTTTGAGCCCACAATTGAGAAAATATGTCGAGAAGAATGGTTGGGATTATTATGGCATAAGGTCAAATAACCTTGAGCAACTGAATACTCACCCTTAGTAGTGTTGTTCCATCCAAAACAATCTTTTTCATGGGACCAAGAGAGGGATCTCATATGAAGGATGCCTTGGATATCTTGTCTTTGCCTTTACGGGATTTGAATAGGCCAGTCCTCAATAGGGATCCAATATCTACCAACCTTTGAATTACCGGTATGGTACCGACAGTAATTAGCCACCTTTATCCAATTAGCTCGGTGAAGCTCCTCCATCCAAGGCCTCCAATCGGGAAGCCGAGTTATCAAAGGCTTGTGACCATCCCAAGAATCTGTCCAAAAATTTGCATGTTGACCATTATGAATGATCCAAAATAATTTTTTCTTTATCAAATCCTCACCAGTCTTAAAAGCTGCTAAAATGGGAGAACCTTTGGTAGGAAGTTGATAGCGAACAAGGTCTTCGGGACTTTTGTTCTCGAGCATATTTAGCACGGAGATTATTGGCCCAAAGAGCATTGGGGTTATGCAACATCCTCCAATATAATTTAGCAGCTAAAGCTTTGTTGTTATTAATTGAAGACCGGAATCCTAACCCCCCTTCACTCTTAGGAAGACATAAAGTATCCCATTTCACCAAGGCCCATTTTCTTTTCTCCTTAGTACCACTCCAAAGGAAACGATGACTGATTTGATCCAATTCTCGAAGAACAACCTTTGGGATATTCAAAATGGAAGAAACATAAATAGGAATAGCTTGAAGGACTGATTTTACCAAGGTGATTCTACCCCCGGAAGAAAGCCACTTGTTGGTCCACTTTCCAATTTTCTTCTTGACTTTGTCCAACAACCAATTCCAATCTTTATTTTTTTGCCTTTGAATATTTATGGGAATACCTAAATAAGTGATTGGAAGAGAGGTCTTCTTATATCTTAATTTATCCAAGACCATGGATTCCTGTCTAAAGCGAGTGAAAGAAAATAACTTTAGATTTGTCTTCATTGATCAACTACCAAGTAGCCTTAGAAAAATAGCTAATGATTTGCTTAATATTAGAAGCTTCCTTAACTGTAGCTTTACCTAAAAGGGTAGAGTCATCCACAAATTGAATATGAGAGATAGGTCTAGCTCCATGAGCAATGGTAACTCCCTCAAGGGTTTTGTTTTCCCTCTTTTTGGTTATAGTCCTACCCAAGCATTCAGCAAGAATGATGAATAAATAAGGGGATAGCGGGTCACCTTGCCTAATACCTCTGGAAGGTGGGAAAGATTGAGAAGGCCTGCCATTGATAAGAACTAAGTAGGAAACTGAAGAGATACATCCCATAATCCAATCCATCCAATCCTTAGAGAAACCAAATTGCCTCAAAACTTTGATAAGGAAGTGCCAATCCACTCTGTCATAAGCTTTGGATAAGTCTAACCGGATGAACATAGAAGGAGAATTTTGCATATCCATGGAATGGATGGCTTCTGAGCAAGAACTATCTCATCTACTATTTGACGTCCTTCCACATATCCCCCTTGCTCTGGGGAAATAATCTTATGCAAAAGAGGCTTCAACCTTTCTGCCATGATTTTAGTAATGATTTTGAGAAGAACATTACATAAAGCAATAGGTCTAAAAGCTGAGATATGATCAACCTCTTGAGCTTTTGGAACAAGAGTAATATAAGTTTTATTGATAACCTTCAAAATTTCTTTGGCTTTCCTGGCTTCTTCCACCACCTCTAATAAATCAACATGAAGGATATCCCAGAACTCTTGGTAGAACTCAATAGGAAAACCATCGGGACCTAGGGTTTTCCCTTTTTGCATTTTAAAAACTACTTGTTGAAGCTCATTGATAGTAACAGGAGCAGTCAAAATAGAAGGGATTGCTTGAAGAACATTTTGTTGTGAAGTTGAGTCAAGAGGAGTAGAGCAAAAATATTGGAAAAGTAATCAACAACAATAGAGTTCATGCCATCCCAAGTATAAACAACATCTCCAGAATCTGATTTTAAGGAAGAAATAAAGTTGTGAGATCTTCGAGCTAGAAGATATTTGTGGAAGAAATTTGTGTTTCGATCTCCTTCTTTGAGCCATTGAATTCTAGATTTTTGCTTCCATAAGATTTCTTCTCTTTTTTCCCATTCCTCTAGCTGAGTTGTGAGTTTAATTTCATCTGCACTTCTCTTCTCTGTGAGGCCATCTAAATGGATTTTCTTATTCAAATTTTCAAGATGAGCAATAACTTCATGTTTTTTTTTATGAACATCCCCAAACTCTTTCCAGTTCCAAGTCTTGATTTTGGATTTAATGTATTGCAGTATTTTGGAAAAATAGAACATCTTAGTCCCATGCCTAGGTTTACCTTCCTTCCACCATTGTTGCACACGAGGTCTGAAGGAAATGTCTCTAAGCCACATTAATTGAAAACGAAAAGGAGAGAAACTCACATTGGTTTTCCACATTTCCACCATGATGGCCAATGATCCGAACCAGCATTATTAAGAGTCTTCACTTTAGGAATGTGACCATGGATTAAGAAATTTTCAGAGAGCAAAAACCTATCCAATCTCTCCATTATACAAGCTAAGCCTTGCCTTCTATTAGACCAAGTCATAAGGCCATTATCCGGTTGGATGTCCACAAGATGGAGGTTTGCAATATATTCGCTCATGAGGTCGGTGCTTTTGTCCAAATTTCTATTTCCCCCCTTTTCTCATCCGGAGAGAGGATGGTATTGAAATCTCCTCCGATCAAGATCCAAGATTTAGGAAAATGAGAGATAATATGAGTAATATCCTTCCACTTGTCTTCTTTTTTCCTCCAAAGAAGTCGGAGCATAAACAATAATGCAAAGCATAATCTGGTTGGAATGTCTACTTTGAATAGCTATAGCCAACAAACCCCAACTGCCAACCATATGGTGAATAACTACCTCTTTTGGGTCCCAAAGACAAGCAATGCCACCCGAAGTCCCTTGGGAACTGAGGGAAACCACTTTTCAGCTGGCCAAATTTTATCGGCAATTAAGTCCATATCCTCCATTGACATCTTTGTTTCTTGAAGGAAAACAAGATGTGGATGATTTATCTGAATCATTCTTCTAATTTCATTTTGTTTTGAAAGACTCCCTTTGAGTCCTCTAATATTCCAAGTGATGATCTTCATTAATACCAGGGCTAAAAAAGTTGGGAAGGGCATTAATCTTACCTTCCTCTACAAGCTTTTCACCTTCTTTTACCATATGATATTGATTGGTCTTGCGACCTACTTTTTGATTAGAATCCATCTTCAATTTTTTTTTCCCTATTTCTTGACTTATTCCAATTGAATCTGAGATGGCTTCTAACCTTGAAGAATGCTCATACACAACCAAAATTTTACTAGATGGTTCAATGGAGTCTATATTGGGACCTGCATTATTTGAAGTTTTGACATTTGAAATATTGTTTTTCTTGTGTAAATTTTCTCCTTTTTTTTCTGTTGAAAACCTTTGATTTGTTGGTTTGTCTCTGAGTTCTTCCCTTCATATTTAAATTGTGTTTCTAAGATTTTAGTTTCCATTATTTCCTCTTCCTCACTTGGGACATCATTTGTGGAAAGGATTTCAAACATATTAGCAAATGACTTTGATTGATCCTTCATAACTTGGTTTTTTTTGAGTGTTCTTCTTCTTAGGTATTTGGAAACTCTGTAGAGTTTATATCTTCTTTCTTTTGATCAGGAATTTTATTTGGGCAAGCATCGGCCAAATGACCATATTCATGGCAAATTCTACAATGAAAAGGAATGTTCTCATAGTCCACTACTTGCTCCCAAGTGTCTTCCCCAAATTGTAATGTGATATTTTTAGGTAGGGGTTTGTCAAAATCCATTAAAACACAAATTCGAGCATAAATAATATGTTCAAAATTTTGAGTACAATCAGCGAGTCATCATAAAAGTTCCTAAAGAGTTTCCAATTGAAGAAAAAATAGTAGGATTCCAAAATTCAATAGGGAGGCCAAAGAGTCTAACCCACACGGGAGCTATAGAAGGCATCTCTTCTTCGGATTTAAATTTAGTATGCCGGGGCTTCATGAAAAGCCCTGCCCTTCCAAAAAACCAAGGACCCCCTTGAAAATTTTTCTCTCTATCTTCATTATTAGCAAATAAAACAAGAAAATAACCATTTGGATAAATAGAGATTTGTAACTCACCTTTAGTTTTCCAGCTTTTTGCAGCCCAGACTTTGAAAGGAGATAGACTCGGACGAAAACCCACGAACCGACAAATTAGTCCTCTTTTTTCCAAATCTTCAATGCCAGTCTGAATGTTACCCATATCAAGCTTAACAATAGGAGTTCCATCAGCTGCTTTAAGACATCCTGACTCCGTTTTCTTGGGATCAATCTTAGGCATTCTTAGAGGTTTATGGGAAGCCCTAATATTGATATTAGCATTGGGCTGAGGTCTGTCCACCACGAAGGGCATCCCTAAAATTCATTTTTGGGACTGAGTCTTCAAAATTCTTACCCTTGACAGGGGTTTTCATAGTAGAATTATTTTGTGGGTGCACCTTAGCACCAGATTCACTTGAGATATGAGCCATATTTTTGATCAACTGCTTGAAACTTGTTTCGTGATCTCTTTAATCCTTGCCCTAGACGCCGTGGAAAGGTATGGTTTTCACTTTTCTTTTGTGCAGAAAATTGGAAGTCGTTGTCACTCAAGTTCATAGTATGATCTATTGAAAGACAAATTTCTAACCCATATTGTATCCCCTGCAACATTTCCTGCTAAAATATTGAGCATAAACCACAAAAATATTGGCCGCTAGGGCCCGAAGGCCCTAAAAACCAACCTCCGGAGCTGCTTGCACTCAACCCAGATGAAACCCTCGCATAGCCGCTTTCCAAATATATCATTCACACATAGGGATGCCAGACTGATCTATTTTTAGGGTGTATGGTGAACAATGGTTTGATCAATTCCAGATGGCCCAATCATGCAATATGGCACGCATCCCTTGACTAATTACCTCAATGTTTGGAGGACTTAGCTCAGTGGCTTGGGCATGTTAAATTGCACTCATTCCTCAAACTCAATCGGGTAGCTTCAACTGCTACAATAATTTTGACCAGTAGGAGAGCTACAATTGAAGATGTCATGTCTACTTACGTTCCCAGCAAATAAGGGAAATATGTGATTGTTGTATGCAATGATTCGTAGGATGAACACAATTTTGTTATGATCCAGTGATATTTTGTTGATTTTGATTATGATTATGTTGAAGTTTTGAACTACTTCCTCACACAATGAATTGGTGAATAAATGACAATGAATGAAGCGACAAGTCGCTTGACCAATATGACTAATCTAGTTCCTTTCTAGCATTTTTTTCTTTCAATGGGCAATCCCACATCCAAGTGTGATTCCAATTATTTATGATTATCATCCATCCTTATCCTGATGAGCGGTCTAGCTATCAATAGCCTTCTTAGGGAGTTATGATGAGTGATTCTATTTATTTTTAGATTGTATCAATTTGGCTTAATGTTTTTTATTTCATAGGGGAATTAGGATGATCCTTTTGCACCCATGGAGCAGTCTGACCATCTTTGTCTTCTTCGGGATTGAAGGGTGGTACATCGTAATTCCAAAATGAGTTGTTTTTGCCCTAAGTGGCCTTATGGTCATCTACTCATATCACCGAAATACATGGAGTGTGAATTGTTGCAATAGAGTAGGTGACTGAATATGAGGCCTACCTGAGATTGTGCTTTTATGTGATTTTTTTTGGACATTCTGATGATCTTAAACCATCAAAGTGTGTATATTTGCTATTTTTGTGTGATTTATCAAGGAGGAAACATTTTATTTTGATTTGTGGATCTGGTCGCTGTCAGGTCCAGCGACCTCTGAGTTCCTGCTTGTGGTCGTTATTACCTTGAGCGGCCATAAATTTCAGGCCGCTGACGTCAGCAACGACCAAGGCATAATTAAAGAAATACAAAATTTGCATTTTCTAGGGTTTGACCTTTCATTTTTACTGTTGAATATTTGCTTTTCAAAGCTCTGGTGTGACAGTGACAGTTGTAACTTTGGAGTTTACTTTGCATTGAGGACATGGCTACACAGGGTGAGACATCATCTGCTAGAGCAGTCAAAGCTTCTCGGGTATTTCTCTTTTTCTAAACCCTAACCCTCTTTTCCTTTATTTGGGTAAAACTGCACCTCACTAAGTAATTGGTAAAATAGACCTCACTAAACCTATTGGTAATGAATTAAAAACTCATAGCTAGGTTTAGCTTACTTTCTGCTCTAGTGGGTTAGTCCCCAATTTTGATTTTGTTTTTTTGCTAGTTGCTTTAGCCTAGGGTTTCTAAATTTTTTTGTTATTCACCTATTGTTGCCATTTTAAGCGTGCTTGAAATTAGATTTGATCTGATGCCTGAGTGGTAATTTACCTTTAAGTTTTTTTTTTTTTCCCTTCTCTCTTTGATATTTTTATGTTATTTTAAAATATTTTGATTTTTTTGTTCTTTTCTAGCCGAGGGTTCACGGGTTTTCTATGTCGTCCCTTGGCCGTTGTCGCTTAGAGTGGTCGGTTTTGAGCTATTGTTGCTTAGAGTGTCTAGGTTTGAATCCCAAAGATCAAAAAATCTTGGCCACTGCTATCTCCAATGAGCAATTTATGGTCGTTGTAGGCGACAGAGGCTAAATCCCTTAGGAATTTGTTTGCACAATTTTTTCTAGTTTTTGGATTTTTGGAATAATTTTTTTTTTTTTTGAAATTTTTGAACTATTATTTAGCATGCGTTACACTATAGTCATGTTTAGCCTTTATTTTGCTTTTTTTATATCCTTACTGCTCGATATAGGGATCTGGAGCTCTTACTTGGCCTTCTTTCTTACTTGGACGACATGGACTAGGTGTGGCTCAAGGCTCATGGGCTCTAATATGTTACCAGATTACCTCACCTCATGTCAGAACAAGATTATATTATAGCTTTGGCTCATCATTGGGACCTTCGAACTAATACCTTCCACCTCCCAACCGACGAGATGACCATTATGTCGAAGGATGTGTACAAGATCTTCTGAATACTTTTTTATTGGGTGGCTATTGTTTCTTCGGTCACTAATGATCAGGTGGTCATCTTCACTCGAGTGTTTGGAAATTATTTTGAGGATTCTCTCAAGGACACCAAGTCTAGGGGAGTTTCTATCATTCGTTGGTATCGAGAGTATGTTTTCATAGTGAGGCATGTAGTGCTGCTAATGGTCATTAGCAATGTCCTCATTCTAGATTGCTTAGGCTTAAGGTTCCCTTGGAACCTCCTTGTGATGGTTTAGGACCTGATAGACAGTGAGGAGTTTATCATATATGTATGGGTTAGGTCTCTATTGGCTCATTGTTATGATGAGTTATACTACATCTACTAGAGGGGTCATGCCAGCATCACCTGTAGTTGGCTTCTACAGGTCTGGGGATGGGAGCACATTAGGGTAGATCGCGCTCAGGGGCTTTCCATTTAAATCATATCTATGGATGGGAGGATGTAGTTCTACGGTACTAGGTGGGCTAGATAGAGCGAGGAGCGTAAGAGTTACACATTTGCAAGGGATTTGACTCATTACACTAATACTTTCACTAGACTTCGGTATGGAGATATCATATGGCGCCATTATTATGAGTGTCCTACTTAGGATGACCCTGATAGCTTTACTGCTAGGATGTGGCATGAGCGATGGCCCATTGACCACAAGGTTAACATCTAGGAGCACTTCTTCTACTCTCGGGTTCTTCATCAGTACGGGTTGCAGCAGGATGTGCCACTAGTACCATTTTTGTATAGGCGCATCAGAGTAGAGAGAGGCATCCCTCATCAATTGGTTACAGAGTTGGCTTGTGAGGAGGATGCCCTAGCTATTGATCCTGGAGTAACTGGTGGAGTAAAAAAGGCATTTTTGCAATGGTAGGGTGACCTGATGTGGTATGGCGAGGGCAGTCTGGGCTAAGATGATTATGTAGGATATGGGGCAGACGTAGCAGGGTACAGGCTTCGTGCTAGGACTATGACATGGGGCCAACAGGCAGATCAGGTGGTAGTGGATGAGTAAGAGGCTCCTGAGGAGGCGAAGGAGGAGATGGAGCCTAAGGAGAGAGATTATCCTCTCAGGGAATAGCTACATGATGTGGAGGCCAAGCTCCAGTTGGTAAAGATATAGGTATAATAGCGTGATGCCACCATAGCACAGAGGGATACTACTATAGCTCAGCTGTCAGACTAGATACAAGTTTTGCAGGCTGCTTTAGGAGGAGCTGCCCAAATTCAAGTTGTTGTTGCCCCTCCTACTCCCGAGGATCCTTCGAGTGTAGCTCTCAATATTGAGGTCCATCATCAATAGGGTTTTTTGTATGAGAGTGATGTACAGATTGCTGAGGACGCAATCCAGATTGTCGCTCTCTCGAGGTTGATCATTAGGCTAGGCGTCATTCCTAGGGTGAGAGTAGCCATAGGTGGGTCATAGGTTATCAGGATTTCTACAACAAGGTAGTCTTCCATCCGACCTGGTCATGGGGCCTGACCTCACACAGAGAGACCAGCAGGGTCTAGCTCATACCATTATACCATAGATCTGGCCATAGGGGGCGGCACTACAGGGGATGTAGACCTAGTATTTGATTGATGATACTCTTGGTTTTGATTCATTTTTGAGATCAGGCTGACCTATATGACTGTCACCCACGAATATTTTTGTACATCCATGGACTTGACACACATACTTTTATGATATATTTTCATTATGACTCATTATGTGTATCATTTATTGCTCATGTTTTTGTTGTTATTTTTTTTTATGATGTGATGTGATGATGGCATTATGATGATTTGATGTATATGTTAGATGATAGATGATATTGTATATGCTTATATGGATGTGTAAATGCTTAAATAATTTGATGATATTACGTGATGTATTTTTATGATGAATGATGAATTCATGATTGTATGCAAATGGATATTGCCTATATGTTTTATGATGTGCTTTATGATGTGATGATGGATGATTCATGACTTGTGTTTGTGAATGCATTGTTATTGTTAAATGCATGTTTAATTTTGCTTTAATTGTATGCATCTAACTTATGTGATGGAATGGTATAAACGAACATGTATGCTCTAATCACTTAAATCATATGGAATGCATATGACATTGACAATCTTAATGGGTGACACCACAAAAAGTAAAAAAAAAATCATGAATTTAAATAATCACTCTTATCATAAGAATTTATTAAGTATTCATATATGAGATGTAATGGTGTGTAATGTATTTTCTTAATAATTTTATGTAAATTAAAATATATAAAGTGGTCAGTGGTCATCTATATACTATTTCTAATATATATACAGTATCTGTCCTACTATGTTGATACCCCCTAATTTATATAATATTATAAAGAAAGTGATGGTGTGAATGATATGATTTTTTGCTATGTAAGAATTTTTTTGGGGCTTTCCATATATACAAACACTCTAGTTACCTTATCAACAATTGTCTACTGATCACTCTGGACTTTTGAAAAGTAAGGCTTTTACCATGGACCTAGTTTTTCATGATCACTGTGTATGCAAGTGATTGTATATTTTGAGGTAGAACTCAAGCATTTCCTCTGATGTCAGGTGGGATTATTTTAGCTCACTCATATATAGTGATGAAAATCACTGTTTATTTTTGATCAATTTTTCTTGAGCGAGGTTTCTTTGAATTTTTTGATCTGATTATCGGATCATTGCTATGAAATATGGTCTGTATGATTGGATTTTTGAATATGTACTTTGCTTCGGGATTTTGCTTATTTTGATTTAAGCAAGGGATTTGGATAGGGCAAAGCTTATCCTTTTGCCAATTCTCAGCACCTTTAAACTGGTTGCACAGGGGGATAAGCAAGGAAAATCCTTTTCGCTTAAGGTAACCTAGACCGCTTTGCAGCTTTCATATTTTCCTTGTACCAGCTAGGATTTTAGTGTTTCAATTAGTGACGGGATATTGAATATCCAAGGCGTTATCACAGCTAGACCTTACCTTCTACTAATTGAATTTGTTTTCCACAAAAGTTGATAAGATCACTAGGTGTGGTTGATTAACCAAAAAACCTTAGTATATTATGTATAGCAACAAATAATGGTTGTGTTGAAAAACATAATTACACACGTGTTAATGGAGGCATGGATTTGAATGATTTGTGTGAAAAATTGTGGTATCACTTTTAAGGCTCTCATGACATATGCAATTGTAGTGGATATGAAAATGCAATGCAATTATGTGGATGCAAGATGCGAGATGCAATTGTTTTTGTATTTTTTATTTTTATGTTGTTTTTGTACTTTTGTTTGATTTGACCAAAGGGCTTATTATGCATTTGGGGCTTTTTGATTTTTTACCAAGTAGCATGAAGTACCCTTGGAGATTTTTGATTTGAAGTTGACCAAGCGATTTGAATACCCTTGGAGTATTTTGATTTGAAGTTGACCAAGCGGTTTATTATACCTTTCGGGCTTTTTGATTTGATTGGAGTTTACCAAGCGGTCTGAACACCCTTGGAGCATTTTGAATTGATTTTGACCAAGAAAGATGAATTACCCTTGGAGCCTTTGATTGTATTTTGAAATTTTATGTTTTTATGATTTGTTTGTATTTTTGACATATTTGAATGTTTTTGTGTTTTATGACATATTTGATTTTTTTTGTGTTTTATGTGTAGAATACCTTTAATTGTATGATATTGAGAGGTTCAGGATCTTCAACACCATATAATGATATAAGGTGATATTCTCTAGGCCCAAATATTTATGAAATCATGTATGGGCCTATCCAGTTTACCACAAACTTGTCTCGTAGATGCGGCGACAGATTCAAGTTATGCTGGTTTTCTTTGAGCATTAGATCTCCAACCTTGAATTCCCTTAGGTGGAATTTACTATTGTAATATTAAACAAAGCAATCTTGGTAAACATAAATATGCTCTAAAGAATTAACTTGGCATTCATCAAGAAGCATCAAATGATCAAGGTGGCCTTGCCACGTGGCATCATCATCTATGAAGTACTTTAATGCTATGCATAGAGTTGGAATTTCCAACTCTAGTGGCATGATGGCCTCAGTGCCATATACTAGTGAAAGTGGTGTTGCCCCAGTGGGAGTCTGTATACTAGTCCTGTATGCCCATAGTGCAAGAGGTAATTGCATATGCCAATCCTTGGGATTATCTTGCATCGTCTTCCTCAAGATGGATACTATTGTTTTGTTTGAGGCTTCTGCTTGCCCATTTTCTTACAGATAATAAGGTGTTGAAAAAATATGCTTAATATGGTATTTTTTCATTAAAGCACGCATATTTTTGTTCTTGAAATATGGCCCATTATCCGATATTATTTTCAAAGGGACCCCAAAATGACTTATGATATTGTGGAGTATAAACTCCACAATCCTTGGTCCAATTGTTGATGTTAAGGGGATTGATTCCACCCATTTAGTGAAGTATTTTATTGCCATTATGATGAATGTGTGCGGCCTGAGGATGGGGGTGACATCTTCCATATCAAGTCTATTCCCCACTGTGAGAATGGCCATGTTGCTTGGATGGGTTGTAAGGCTTGCGATGGTAAGTGCATTAGATTTGCATGATGCTGGCACGTATTGCTTTTCTTGACATACTCGTAGTAGTACCTTTCCATGGTGTGCCAATAGTAACCCATTCTCAAGATGCATTTAACGATGGCCATGCCACTAAAATGCCCTCCACATGTGTTTTCGTGAACTTGTGAAATCACCCAGGATGCTTCCTAGGGCTCAAGACAAAAGAGTAATACTCCATCATATCCTCATTTGAAGAGTACTTCTCCTAGAAAGATGTATCTTGTTGCTTTCTTTTTGAATATTTTCCTTTTAATATGCAACAAACCTTGATGTACTATTTCAAGCTTCAGGAAGTCTCACAGTTGGGAAAGCCAATCCTGATAAGCCACGACTTCTATAGAAAAGACAACTTGCTTTTATTGTATTTCCGAGCTAGTGAACACGGATTGAGGAACAACTCTATGGTGTATGGTTGCACCACACTCCACAGGTCCTTGGGAGACCAAAGACCCCCAAGGTGTTTTTTTCAAGAAATCTCTAGCTACGAAGGACCAATCTTGATTTGGCTCGATGTTGATCATGTTGGCTAATTCTTTATTGTCAAGAGCTTCATGGCGTATTGTTGAGTGTGAAAGCACTATCACATGAATGGTTGTAAAATCATAAGATGGATTCTGAGGGATTAATAATCCTAAATAGGCCATGGTGTCTGTAAATATATTTTATGTGCAAGGGATTCCCTTGATGTCGTACCATTCCAGCAAGGCTAGGTAGGTGTCAACAGGTTCCTTGTAATTTTTCAGGAGTGGGCACCTGCATTGAAATAGTCCTTTGACCTAGTTTACTATGAGCAAGAAGTCACCAAAGATATTCAGTATTTGAATACCCATTGCTATAGTTTTTTGGAGTCCCAGGATCAATGCTTCATATTCTGTATATTTTTTTGTGAACGATAAGTCTAGTTTGAATGATAAGGATAATGGAGTGCCCTGTGGTGTGATAGAGACAATACCTGCTTCACCTCCTTGTTCACACTTTGAACTGTCGAAGAACAATGACATGTATCTTTCTTTCTTAGGTTCTTCGAGTTCTAGTGGATATGATAATGAAAATACTGCATCATCAAGTAATTCTATAGTGAGAGGCTTGTTATCCTTAAGAGGAACCTCTACTAATTGATATGCTATGACTTGTCCCTTGATGGACTTTTGGCTTATGAATTCTAGATCAAATTTTGTCAATAGCATGATCCACTTTTCGATACGTGTATTGTGATATGTCTTGCTCATCATGTATTGGAAAGTATTTTGTTTTGATATGACATAGGTCATATGGCTCACCATGTAGTGTCGCAACTTTCGAGTTGCAAAGACCACTTCTAAACACAACTTTTTGACATACGCATATCCTAGCTCATAACTGACCAAGGTGCGACTAATGTAATATATGGCTTGCTCTTTGTCTTGTGTATTTTTTTGGGCTAACATGGTGCCCAATGCGAAATCGATAGCTGATATATAGTAAAAATGGTATGTCTTGCCTTGGTGGAGCCAATACTGGCGGTGTGGCCAGATAAGTTTTGATATATACTAAGGCTTGATTGTATTCTTTGTCCCAATGAAAGGGGACCTCCTTGCGTAGCAACCGATTCATAGGTCAGTATTTGTATGATAATTGCATGATGAATATTTTTATGGATGTTATCTTGCCTTGTAGGCTCCTCAACTCCCTAATGCTGGTATGGGTGACCATTTCTAGTATAGCCTTTACCTTTGCAGGATCGACTTTGATGCCTCTCTTGGATACAATGAATTCCAAAAGCTTGCCAGAAGTTATGTCAGATACGCACTTCTTAGGATTCAATCAGACATTGTGTTCTATGAGGCGATAAAAGACTTGCTTAAGGACTTTGATGTGCTCTTGCTGCAACATGGACTTGACCAGTAATTCATCCGTGTAATCGTCTAAGATCTTATGCATATAGTCATAGAATATGTATTTCATGGCCCGCTGATATGTGGCACCAACATTTTTGAGACCAAATGGCATCACTTTGTAGTATAATGTTCCCCACGGAGTAATGAAAGCAGTTTTATGTTGATCTTCAGGCTTAATCCGGATCTGGTTGTATCCGAAGAAACCATCCATTAGGGAATGAATATTTTGGTGTTTCCCTAATTAAATATTTAAAATCTATACAAATATGGACTCTTCTATCAGATTTCCCCATGGGTACTATGTTTGACACCCACTCAAGGTAGTTGATAGGAACTATGAATACTGCATCTAGTAGTTTTTGCAATTTGTTCTTCACCATCAAAGCAATGGTTGGATGCATTTTCCTCAGATTTTGCTTGACTGGCTTCTTCATGGGATCCAATGAAAGGTTGTGAATGACTAAATTTGGATCTATCCCTGGCATGTATTTGTAAGTCCAAGCAAAAATATTTGGCCTCTCTTTGAGGATAGGAATTAGGATGGTTTGTTCCTCTGGAGATAGAATTTATCTGAACTTGAATTTCTTTGGTTGGGTAGGATCATCGCTAATGTCCACCTCAAAATTTGCTTCTATAGCCATATGTGACCCATCCTCTAGATGATGAGGTGTGGGTATCAAATGAATGTCATTGGTGGGATTTACATGACCTACTAAATTAGGTTCCAAAAAAACATGGAAGACGTCATACGCACAACCTAATGCAAAATGGAATGACTGTAACATATCTTCGTTGGGGAAGAGGTCTTCAGGCTCTATGGGTGAATTAGCATGATCCCAATCAATAGCCTCTATATCAAGATGTAATTATTTGGTAGGATCTGCTGGATTATGAAGTGGAGTGGTCAAATAAATGGAGATCATATTGATGGATGTGATGAAATATCCAGGTCCACATGGTTGTAACCTTATCTCAGGGGTTTCTCTTCCATGATCACGATAAGGTTCTGGAGGAATGGAAATTTCTAGATTTGGCCCATAAGAAGGGCAAAAAATAGGATCATTGGGCTCTAATCATTCTCTAAATACAGGTGGAGAGGGATTGACCATCTAGTGAATGGCGGCTAGGTCAATAGGTCTCCCCAAAAATCATATATGAGGGTCTATAGCACAGAGTACCGCCTCTCTCTCTACTAGCTAGTTGACTTGCTGCAATTGGTGAGGCCCGAGATAAGCCATCTCAATCTCATCCTCAAATTCATAATCACTTATATAGGAACCATTAGCATTGGTATGCGGTCCTAAGATAATGGACTCATGTCTTGGCCCTAAGTAGGTCATCTCTGTTTCATCTTCATATTCTTTGTCACTTATGAAGAATCCATTTGCATTTTTTTCTTGCCCCAAAGTCAGGGGTTTATGGCTTAGGACTATGTAGGCTTTTATATTGAGTCTTGTGTTTCATAGTCACTTTCCTATGGTGTATATCCACTCTCATCATGGATGGGCCATGTGAATCCTTGTAAATAGTGAGGCCCTTGATAGGCTAATCCAAGTTGCGCCTCATCATCACTTGCTTCATATCCATTATCCTCATCCCACAAGTTGTACCCTATTGGGGTGGAATCAATTGAGATGTTTGGATGATAAATTTTTGGTGGCGGTATGTTTACCGTGGCCACTTTTTTGTTGCTCAAATTTCCTATTCTTAGGGGGTGATAAGGAATGAAATCAATGTCGTATCCTAACCCTAAGCTTAATCTTTCCAATGCTACTGCAAGAGAGTCATCTCGAAGGTTCCATTGCTACTGCAAGAGAGTCATATCGACCTCTGATATAATAGCCTAACCCAAATCTATCTAAGGGAAGCTGATATTGTGGCTCGTATGGTCGCCCATGCCCCTGGTCATATATTCCAAGTCCATATCCATGCAAATAGTAACACTCAAAGTAGCTTAGAGAAAACTCAGGGTTATAGAGGTAACAAACATTGACCATGAATAATTCGTCACTATCCTCTTCTATATCTGAAGACTTATGGGTGCAATCCAGGCCGGCATAGACAAAATTGGTTTGGTTGGGAGGGATTTCGAATGGAACCACTATTCCCACTGGCGGCCTCAAGTCCTTAGGCCTTCCCATGTCCTATGCAGACTCAATTATAGGCATAAAGGTAATATTTTGTACAAGGTACTCCCCTATGCATGTGCTTGCCAAGTGTATTGATGCATGAGATGTAGATGACCCTAAATATGACACTGGTGAAGAAGGGTGATAATCACTATCTTCATCTTAATATTGAAGATCTTCCTCTTCCATAGGACTTGGAATTTTAGCAATGGCTATAGTTGGCACTTTATTGGTCCTTTATTCCTTAACTAAGGGTGACTTTAGCTTCTTATTGTCTTTTGGTTTTGATGTTGATGGTACTTTAGAAGCATTGTTTGCTTTGAGTGCACCAGGAGCTGTTGAAGTGCATGGGTATTTTCTTACCAATTTGTATTAATTATCCACTTATGTGGTTGGGGATGAAGGCACTACGTACATTTGAGTAGAAGGGATTACAAATTCTCCCAGAATTTCCACCTGATGGATGCATTTAAAAGGCTTTTCATCGGCCAGAACCACATAGACTTTGTTTTTGTGCACATACTTGACACACTAGTGCAAGATCGAAGGCACACACTTCATGGCCCTTATCCAAGGATTCCCTAAGAGGATGTTGTACTACATAGCTCCTTCCAAGATATGACACATCACAGGGATGGTCTTGTGCCCCACCTTGATGGGTAGGACTATCGTTCCCACAATATTGCATAAAGTATCATTAAAAGCTCTCAATGTGTAAGCTCATGGAACAATATTGGACTTGGGGATCTTGAGGTGCTCTATTATTGTTGTTGTAATTATGTTTATTGATGAACCTGTATCGACCAAGACCCTCTTGAAAGGTAAGTTTTTGATTTTTGCTACAATGTTTAGCGGAGGTTCTGGTAAGGCAGCAGGAACTGTCTTAATCTCATGATCATAGAATCATATTACAGGTTCCTGGAATTTTTGTACTTATCCCACAAAGCGAGTTAATGCATTCACATCTTACGTTTGGAGCTCAATTTTCCATAAAATCTCCATTAGAGTCTCCCTATGCTTTGGGTACTGTTGTATGAGCTCATAAATGGATAACTTAGCTAGAGTCATTTGCAGGTTTTGCTCCAATCTACTTTGAATAGTTACCATAGGTCATGTTGGTGGACCTGGAAGGTTGTATTGCCTTTTCCTAGGAGTAGCTGGGATGTTCATAGGAGCTACAAACAGTTGTGGTTGACCATACCACCTAGTCCTTGTTGCTATTTTAACAATATCAACCATCCCAACGCATCCGTGGGTAGGTATATCATCTTGGACCTGATTGACTTGGACCTCTTGCTCTCTAGGGGCCTCATGATTGGGCAATGGGTTTCTATATATGCCCATGTCTCTATTATTAGGAGCCAGTGCATTGTCAAATTTTAGTTATTCTACCTCAATAATATTTTGTACTTGATGCTTAAAACCAACACAAGTCTTAAGTCATGCCTCGATATCCTATGATAAGGGTAAAATTGATCTTCCCTATATTATTTTGGCTTAGAATGGTTGGGATATATAAGAGGTATATCAAGAAATATGATCCTCCTAGCCTCACTCAGCTGATTTAATATTGATTGCATTGATTCTATCAGAGGTATGGAATAGCGAGACAACTTGTGTTCTCTGTTTCACCCCTGATTTTTCCTTTGATCATAATTGGCTGGAGGAGGATGTTCTTGATATTTTTGGGGTTGTTGTGCACCCCCATCCTTAGGTGTATCTAATATGACTTGATTTACTAGAGTAGGGTTGTCCTGCTTCTACTTGTACATGTCATTCTTACCATTCTTGTTCCACTCATTTTTATTTTAGATTTTAATGGTTCCCTCATATGCTTTTATTTCTTTGATGAGCTTAGCATGTGTTAAAGCTTCCTCAAATGAAGGATACTACTGAAGTTGTAGCAAGAGAAAGATGTGTTTAGAGCAACTTTTGGTGAAAATACAAATGATCTCTTTTGTGGGAACGGAGAATGATAATTTCGCCATGACTTTTCTCCATCTATTCCCATAATCCATTACTATCTCATCATCATACTGTTTCAAGTTGGCCAAGTCTGAAAGGTTCACTTTCTTCTTAGCACCAAAGGAGAAATGCTTTAAGAGTGTGTCTACTAGTTGTTCAAAGTTGGTTATGCTATGCTTAGGTAGTTGGTTGAACCATTGAGTGGTAGCACCTAAATATGTCATTATGAATGTTCTTAGCATGAGAGTGTCATTGTCTTCAATATTAAAACAAGCATTGACAAAATTGGTTACGTGCTCTTGTGCATCCTCTTCACCCTTAAACTTTTCTAACCTAGGCATATCAAAGTGCTTAGGATATGGAGGGCTAGGAATTGATGGGCATAATGGTTGGTTGTGTATTTTTCTCAATGTTGGTGAGTTTCCAGCTGCCTCTTGTTTATCAAAGGTTTTCATCTTTTCGGCAAGCTCTTGAAATGCCTTTGATGCACAAATTTCCTCCTCTCTATCCATTTGATTCATTCCATTCTCCTCCCTCCTACGAGGGGACTCAGGATTGTGATCATGGTTTGTTGTGTTTTCCCTTCCCCCACTAGTTGGATTTCTTTCATGATTTGGTGGGGGATTTCATTGTGGGATATCTTGTCTAGTGCGCCTCTCCTTAGGTGAGTCAGCGTGTCTAGTTATTTGGTGGTCACCACCATTTGTTTGTAAATTGTTAAGATCTAACCGCTCAGCCTACTCTCTTAAACGTTGCTCATGTTGGTGCAAGAGTATTTCTCTTTGTTTATCCTATTTGAGAGCTTCCACTAGCTCTCACTCCTTACGTAATGCATTTTCTAACCGCCTCATTCGGTCAGCTTATGATGTCACAAAAGACTCATGTTTATCTGACTCTGTTCTTGTTGTCTTGACTCACAAATTCCTCGAGGAGGTTTTTGTTGTACCTATACTCTTGCTAGCTAATGTGACTTGTTCAGTGTACTATTGAGTATCTCTATGATCAGATTCTATGTGTCTACTATGGGGTCGCTCTGAGGTATCTCCAAATTGAGATATGTGTTTAGAAGTCATAGTTTGTGAGCTTCCAGATGCAGAGTTCTCAGTAGCTACAGTCCTTTGATTTGGTCATGTAGGAAACCGATCCAACCCATCTAGCTGTCTTATTTTCCATGGCTGATCCCATGGGGTACCATTTACTCCTATGAGGTCATAGTCTATGGGAATATTTCCTTTTGTATTAAGGGTTTATTCTATTTGATTCCCATGGCTAGATGTAGCTCTAGTTTCCTGTCCTTTAGTAGGCATACCTATTTCATATGTTTCTTGTGAATCTTGGGGTGTGGCGACTCTTGCATGCCTTCTTGATGAAGAGGGATTTGTGACATGTTTTCTCCATGTAGATGGAGATGTAGTAGTATTGTCATCCATATGTGAAAAATTAGTTTTAGAACCTTATTTATGTCTATGTGAGGAGGAGGCCCTTGAAGCTTCCTCCCATATTTGAGATGTTTCTATGTGTTTAGAGGAGGCCCTTGAGGTCTCCTCATGTCTCCTTGATGAGGATTGATGTGAAGCCTCTTTTTGTGTATGCAACTTTGTTCCAGGATGTGGTTCCTTACTTGGGGTTTCTCGAGGAGATCCTCCAATGGTTGAGTTATCACCCCTTAGGCTCGTGGAGCTACATCTCATGGTCTTACGGGTAGGTCGTTCAATGTTACTACGACTCCGCCTATGGGTATGAGTTGCTTCAGTCTCTCCCTTGGTATCAGATCGAGGGTGTTTGCTTCTTTTTTTGACCATGTTGTCTATGAATTGATCTTTTGAGTTGCAATTTAGGAATAACCACACAATACCAAACAAATGTTTATCTTGATTATCGATTTAAGTGTGCCCTAAACTGTTTGGTGTGTTTTGATGTGTTGTTTTTTTATTTCTTGCTCTTGTTCTTGGATTAATAATGAGAAGACTCATCCATAGTGATAATCAAGTACACCCATGCCAAACATGATTTTCTTAAAATAATCTAGGGTACACCACTGAAGACCTAGTGGGGGGTTCACCTAGCTCTTCCACTCTGAACCAATGATTGTTCCAATAGTGGGAGACAGTTTGAGCATAAGTAACTTAGTATCACTATAAATAAGTTTCCCAATCCATTTCTAGGAAGCTCTAGGGGGTAAACCAGTGGAAGGAGATGAATTCCAATGTCACTAGACTGAATTGAAGGTTGGTGATGAAATCCAACTCCCCAATGTTTAAATGATATGTGCATGTGTGGTGTTCATTTTAAGCTTGCATAACATAAAGTGCATCATATAGTAGCAATGAGTCTTTCCTATATGCCTAAGTGCAAAAATATATTTCAATATTTAGAAAGATGCATGAACTACTATGATTTGTATGAGCACACTTTATTTCATGCAGGTATCGCCTCTAGAAGGGCCTCAAAGCAAGAAAACAACATACAATGTCTAGCACGTTGGATTCTAGGGTAAAATTTCTAGGCATAAGCCACTTTTCCTAGCAATGCCTAGTGGAAATCTAAAAGAAGATCTAAGATATGTAAAAATGCTTAATTATTTCTCCTTTTATTCTTTTAATTTCCAAACATAAATGTGCTTTAAGTTCTCTATTTTAGACACACAGAAGCAGACAAAAAGCTATAAAATATCAAATAAGCTATACCAACCTTTGATCCAACTCAGAGAGTCGATGTTTTGATCTCTACTGCACTCCAATTTTGGTCATTGTTGACCAGAGCGGCTGGTTCTTGGCTGTTGTAGCTCAGAGTGGCTAAAGCTCTATTGGTCATTATAGCTCAGAGCAACTAATTTTTGGTTGCTGTAGCTCATAGTGGCTAGACCTGCACACAAAACTAAGTTAGTATTCCAATAGCAAACAAAAAATTAGTGGAGGTACCACTGTGATCATCATCTATAGCAACCCCGAGACACACACACCACTTTACTCTACTTGCAATGTTATTAAAAACCCAATATTAAATGGAAGACAATGAAAAAGCATATAACATAGAAATAACAAATATGGATATCTTTATCCGTATTGAAATTAGGTTACATGTCGGTCCCTCTTAGGGATACCCATTTTGATACAATAAGGTTACAAATAGGTAAAGAGTACCCCTTTCACGAAGAGGTGGTGTGCTTTCAAAAAGCTTCCTGGTTCTTCACACAGAAATGTATGAGGGCTTACAGATGTCTCCTTCTCCAGGTCTATTTCCTAGAGGGATCCCTTTTGCTCTCGTATGTTGTAGATTCCATCCGATCAACCTATGGCCCTGTAAGCAATGAAACAACAACACACGCTTAGATGTCCGAGAATGCCTCCCCGGATGAGGTTGTTAGTACTGAATATAACAAATGCAAATTATACTAATTCTATGGATGCAAACAAATGAAATGATGTTGTGCTAATGATATGCTAAAATAATGAATCTAATATCTAAAACTCTAAGCTAAGCCTGCGGGCCACTGTCCAAGACAATGATCGCTAAAGTGATTCTCGTCCTCTTTTCTCCAAGGCTATGGACCAAAGCTTGTATTCGATGTCAAAATAATGGTGCTATGCTCTTCAATATGTCAAGGCTTCGTCGTACTCGTGATCTCCAAGGGAACTCTCCAAGTCTCAAAAGCTCTCCTCAATGACCAAGATCGATAAAAGATCGATTCTCTGATAAAATATGTCTCTTTCTACTCTTCTTGGTGCTCTTAGGCTTGCACCTTTTATAGTGTGAAACCCTAGGTCTATGTACAAGCTCTAGGAATGAACTTTTCATGCATAGTGTAAGTTAGCATGAGAAGCTTCTTGTATTTTCTATGTTTGGAAGCCAGTTATCTAAAATATAACTGCCAACTTGAGTCTCCTATGCAAACTGGTCGTTAGCATGAGAATATTTTGTCCTTTGTTTATGCTTGGAGGTCAGTTAACTAAAGTCTAAATGCAAACTCAAGTCTCCTATGTGAACTTGTCATGAAAAGGAATTCCAAGTTACTCCTGCTCACCTTTATTGCATGCAAACTGCCACTTCTGCCCAAGATTATGTCTATTTATCAACAAAACTGCTTTTATGGCTTAGTCATTATCATCTACAATGACTAAGATCTAGCCATTGTCATTTGCAATGGCTAAGGTTTGGTCGCTCTAGGCTTGAACGGCTAAGATCTAGTTGCTTTTGGCTTGAGCGGCTAGGCTTGGATGGCTTGAAAAGGCCCCAAATGAGTGGTGATAACCATTGTTGATGCTTGGAAAGTCCAATATTATGTCATATAATCTTATTAATGTGTCTATGCGAGCAGTTCCCCTAAGCATGACATGATTTAGGTGTCTACAAGAAGTAGAATTTGTTAGATTCATTTGAACTATTATTAATCTCAAAAGAAGTTAGTTTTGAGCTTTGAAATAAAGGCTAAAAAATCTAGTTTGGATCAAGTGTCTAAAGACACTTTTAAAGCACACAAATCTGCAACCCATAGTGGCCAATAGAAGACACAAAAATTGGTTAATATTGAAAGCACGAGGATACGGAAGAAAAATAGAAGGGAAAATGCAACACTAAGTCCTACGAACGAGAATGCATGAAAAGAAGGAAAACCAATGAACTAAAATGAGATTAGAAAGCAAGTGTAAAAGTGCGGCCCTTTATTTTATTAATTTTCTCAAAATTGGGTTACAATACGTCTCCTCCTTTTTTAGGGGCTAGGAGCATCGGACATATTTTGATTACACCATGAATGATATATTCCCCTTTGAGATCTTTCGCGTGGCCACATTGAAAATGGGTGGACCAAACATCGCCACCGCTTGCGTGAATATGGCTATGATTCCTTGATGCCCCTATGGTGTTGAGATCTAGGAAGCCACTGCAAAAGGAACAGTCCAGAAATCTTGCACAGATTTATAATCACTTCGGGGTGGGATGATTAGGACTGTCATAACCTGTCTAAAAGCCACCTCTTAAATGTCCAGTACAGAGGCCTCCAAAACACCTGCAAAGTTGGGGTTAGGTAAAACAGGTCATTTTGGGACAACCCAAATGGTCGGATTTGGCTAATTCGGCATTGATTGCCCTGTATCTGATGACGCTCCCTTTATGTTAGCGAAAGCGAGAAATGATAAAATCATAGCCAAAAATTGTCAGAATCACATGAAATTTAAATGACAACATATGTAAGTGACCTAGAATCAAATGCAAAATAAAAATCAAGGAAATCTACCACATATTTCTAATCACTCCGGGGTGGGGCGATTAGAACTGCAACAGTGCGAGGGGCACTCGGGGGCAGGACACCCATCGTTTGGGACTCAGTTTCGGAACCAATACACTTGGGATGGGTCCAAAACCTCTTATGGGGTTGTGTCGGAAAATTTGGTAGGGTATTGTGTCCAAATGTTCTAGTTTGGGTCCGGATTGCGCTTCCAATAATCACCCAATAACCTCCCTTCCAAAAGAGAGATCAAGTATGTAAAAGCACAAACGATGGGTGAGGATGTAATTCGGTAGCACTTCGTTGCTCCAAATGCTCCTCTCTATTCTTTTTTGGGGTGAGAAGACTCACCAATTTATAGACCTAGGGTCTCTCTCTTTGAATGCGCATGCGAGGGTGCCACTTGACTTGCTTGTCCTATTTTGGGATAAAATATTATTCCCTGATTTAGAGTCTCTTTGCATGAGGCCTCCATAATCAAGGCATGCATGACTGAAGTCTCTCTCTCTGATTTGAAGTCGTTCCTCATAATTGCATGCCCTGAAGACGCATTTAAGTGGTGGACCTATCGAGGTTTGATTTTTTTCCTGTCAAACCTATTATTCGTCCCACCTTGGAGCGAATAATCGTACCAAGGTGGGATGAATACCAGTTTGTAATCGTCCTAGGGTGGGACGAGTAGGGAGCAAAGTGCTGAAAATGTGCCAAATTGACCTGTGACCTTCCAAAACTATTGTGGGAGTGGTTAGGACCACTGTTTAACCTCTAGGGGCTGCCCTAGGGGCTATGTATGTCAATTTTATCAGTTATTGTCATCACATAATCAGATTGGTGTTGTTTTGGTGTCTACAGATGCCCCTTTTTGGGATGCGCTATGCATGGCACAGTGTTGAGCAAAATTAGATAACCAAAGCACTAATGATTAGGGTTTCTTAGTAACCTAACCAACTCTTGATGCCCCAAGTTTGGAAATGGCACGCATTCTTGAATCCTTGCTTCTAACGAGCTAAGGAGCTTAATTCAAGTGTTAACCTTTTTCAGTGAGGTGTTACTTGATCTTGGACATTGTTTAGTCATGAATAGGCAAAGGGCGCAACATTTTGTCTGTGGGAACCTTGAGTTCATTATTCTAGAATGCCAAGTGTTTGATCAGCTTGTGATTATTGTTTATTTGCTGCCCCAAGCAAGAGCGTGATTTTATTTGTCAATGATCCTTTGAATGCATGTCATTTCCTTGATTGGGTGTGTTTTTGTTGATTGGTGACTAAGTTTTTGTTGATTTGTGACTAAGTGTGACTACCCCCTCAAGCGACGAATCGATGAGGGAATGACCGACATGAGAAAAGCGATGAGTCGCTTGACCCAAGATGAATTTTGTAAGGGTGCCTTCAGTTGTTTTCCATTGAATTCTTATGAAGGTTTCGAACATTTTGACCTATTTTTGGTGGGTTTGAACCCTTTTTGTGATGCATTTTGGAGTTGAAATTGTCGAAAATCCGTCCTCCCATGGAGCGGTCCGGCTATGGTAGCTTTCTTAGGGAGTGGGATAGTGACAATTTGTGACCCCAATGTTTGTTTTGGATTCCAAGAATTTTAGGTGCAAAGGCGCCTTTGTTCGGAAATGTTATTGCTAGTTTTTGGTGGGTTTTGACCTGTTTTGTGATGCATTTTGGAGCTGAAATTGTCGAAAATATGTCCTCCCGTGGAGCGGTCCGGCTATGATAGCCTTCTTAGGGAGTAGGATAGTGACAATTTGTGACCCCAATGTCTATTTTGGATTCCAATAATGTTAGGTGCAAAGGCGCCTTCGTTCGGCAATGTTATTGCTATTTTTGTGTGGGTTGTGGACCCTTTTTGTGACGCATTTTGGGGATGAAATTCTCAAGAATCCGTCCTCCCTTGGAGCGGTCCGGCTATGGTAGCATTCTTAGGGAGTAGTATAGTGAGGATTTGTGACCCCGACGCATTTTTTGCATGCCAAGAATGTCAAGTGCAAAAGCACTCTTATTTGGCAATTTTATTGCTATTTTTGGGTGGGTTTGGACCCTTTTTGTGACGCCGTTTGGGGGTGAAATTATCAAAAATCCGTCCTCCCGTGGAGTTTTCTGGATATGGTAGCCTTCTTAGGGAGTAGGATAGTGAGTATTTGTGACCCCAATGTTGGTTTTTAATTCCAATAAGCACAGGCGCAAAGGTGCCTTGTTTGGAAATGTTATTGTTATTTTTTTGTGCATGTTGGTGCAGTTTTTGTTGTTTTTTATTTTTTTTTGTGAGGTCAGAGGACCGTTTTATTGTATCTTGAGGGCCTTTTTGATGGTATATATACATGAATTTATTTGTTTTTATACACTTATTATGGTTTGAGTTTATGCACATGTATCTACATTGATGTATGCATATGTTATTGTGAATGCGATGTTTCTAATTTATGATGTATGCATATGGAATGGATGAATTGAGTTGTTGATATTTGGCGGTGGCACCATAGACTATACAGGGCTTAATGGATTTTTTGTACTAGGTTATTGTGTTATGAAATGACTTTGTATGTATATATTTTTCTTTTGTTTTGTATATATTTTTCTTTTGTTTTGTATATATTTTTTATGGTGGTGTAATAATGGAATGTATCATAGTTGGTTTAGAATGTAGTTAAGGTTTTCTGAGACTCAGATGTTTTAACTAACTAGCCAAGACTGTACTTTTATCTTACAAGACTTTTGAATAAGGTATGAATCAAACTTGAGTTCGACCAAGTTATTTCGCATCCCTGTGTGTGCAATTGAGTTCGTTCATGTGGTATTTGTCAGGATACCGCCAGTGCCAAATAGGTTGTCAACCAAACCTATACTGAGGATCACCTAATTAGCTCCACTAACTCATTTTTTGTATTTAGTAAGATTAATCTGTAGTGCCATCTAGGATACCATAATCTAGCTCATCCACATGCAAACATTGATCTGCTCACACGCAAGTTAATGTGACAAATATATCTTCATGCGGGAGGTTTTCCACCAGTGACCGATAGACTATCCACAAAACTGGTACTGAGGATCACCTTATGACCTTTCGAATTCTGAGAGTTCCAAGGATTCAAGCTCAGGCATATTTTATTTGCTCAACTTGTTGGGATACTTTCTCTCATACATAGTGATGAAAATCACTGTTTATTTTTCTCTTTTGTTTTTCTTTTTGAGCAAGGGATTTGAATAGTGGTGATAACCACTGCTATTTGATTTTGCATTTTGAGCTTCATAAGGTTTTGGCTTATGAATGGCCTTGATCCTTTTGGTCTTGGGGATGAATACCCATCCTGTTCAGGGATGTGTAGTATGAATCCTTACGACTTTGGGAACCAAAGGTGATTGCGAATGTTATTATGTAAGTGCCTTGACCCTTTAGGTCTTGGGGATGACTACCCATCCTTGTCAGGGGCATGTAGTACAAATCCTTATGAATTTTGGGGACCAAATGTGTTTGGGGATATTATTATGTAATGGCATTGATATCTTATGCCTTGGGGATGACTACCCATCCTTGTCAGGGGCATGTAGTATGAATCCCTATGACTTTGGGGACCAATGATGATTTGGATTTTTGCTAGTGGTGAAAACCACTGTTTAATAGGGGGAATTTATGGGGAAGATCTTGTCCTTTTGTCAATATTCAGCATTCTTGAAGCATTTGCATAGGGGGATGAACAGGCTAACCTTTCGCCTATGGTACCCTAGACTACTTTGTAGGTTTCTCTTGCGTTCACACAACTTGGGAATTATTTTATGTGTTTTAACTTGTGTAGGGATGTTACGTAACGAGGTGTGATCCAAGTAAAACTCTACCCTTGTAAAATCTATCTGACTTTGTACAGTTTTTGGCTAGAAATTTAAAGACATCTAAATGGAAAAAACCCTAAATTCATTAGGAGACAACTGACTATGCTAAAATATGGATGGTGTTATTCTGGATGGATGTGTTTATAAAATGGATTGAAAGTGGAAAATGATGGAATTGTTGATTAATTACATTCTATGGTGTTTGTGACATGTATGACCAAAAAATATGCAATGTATGGATGCGATGCCTAATGCAATTTATTATATTTTTGTATTTTGATTTTTATGAGTATTCATGAAATTGAGATGCAATTTGTTTTGTTATTTTTGATGATTTTATTTTTTGTTTGTTTTTGAATATTTGTTTTTGACCAAGCGATTGTGGGAACCCTTGGAGCTTTTGGTTTGACCAAAGGGTTTATGGATACCTTAGGTGGACCAAGAGATTGTGAGAATCCTTGGAGCGTTTAGGGTGACCAAAGGGATTATTGATACCTTTGGGGCATTTTTAAGTTGACCAAGTGATTGCGGAAATCCTTGGAGATTTTTAGGTTGACCAAGCGATTGTAGGAATCCTTGGAGCTTTTGGTTTGACCAAGCGATTGTAGGAATCCTTGGAGCTTTTGGTTTGACCAAGCGATTGTAGGAATCCTTGGAGATTTTGGTTTGACCAAAGGGTTTATGGATACCTTGGAGATTTTGGTTTGACCAAAGGGTTTATGGATACCTTTGGGGCGTTTTAGGTGGACCAAGCGATTGTGAGAATCCTTGGAGCTTTTGGGGTGGGCTATGGCTCTCTAAATGTGGAATGGCCTCAAATGACTGATGTTCAAGGGTTCTAGTTCCTTGATTCCTTCAAGAGAGGTGAGCCGGTATGTTCTAGGTCCTATTTTACTATAAATTACATAGGGACCTAACCAATTTGCCACGAACTTGTCCCTTAGATGGGGCGGTAAGTTAGAATTTTGTTGGTTCTCTTTTAAGACCAAGTCACCAACCTGAAAGTCCCTCAGGTGAACTTTCATGTTGTACGCTATCCTAAGTCGCTCTTGATAGATATGTAAATGTTCAAGAGCATTGACGCGTCATTTGTCGAGCAATGTAAGTTGGTCTAACCGGTCCTATCATGCAGTGTCATCATCGATGAACTCTTGCATTGATATGCGTAAGGAAGGTATTTCCAACTCGAGAGGCATGACTGCCTTGGAGCCATACACCAGTGAAAATGGAGTTGCCCCAATGGGCATCCAAATGCTAGTGCAATAAGCCCACAGGGCAAGCAGGATTTGAATGTTCCAATCCTTATGACTATTTGTGACCATATTTTTGAGGATAGCGACTAGCATTTTGTTTGACACCTCTGCTTGCCCATTTGCCTATGGATAATAAGGTGTTGAAAAATTGTGCTGAATTTTGTACTTTGTTTTCAAAGCATGCACATATTTGTTCTTGAATGACGTCCCATTATACGAGATGATCTTGGATGGAATACCAAAATGACATATGATATTATGTAAAATAAACTCCACAATGTGAGTTCTAGTCATAGAGGTTAGAAAAATTGCTTCCACCCACTTGGTGAAGTACTCTGTGGCCATTATGATAAATGTGTGATGACATAACGACACAGGGGATATATTTTTTATTAGATCTAAACCCCACTACAAAAATGGCCAAGCCGATTGGATCGGTTGCAAGGCTTAGGAAGGTACGTGTGTCAAATTTGCATAGTGTTGACACTTCACGCACTTCTTTACATATGCGCAACAATATCGCTCTAAATATGGCCAATAATAGCCCATGCAAAGAATGCGCTTTGCGATGGCCATACCGCTAAAGTGGCCACCGCATGTACCATCGTGCGCTTGGGTGATCGCCTAAGCGGACTCCTGCTGGTCCAAGCAACGGAGGAGGATTCCTTCATAGATCCGATGATACAAAATGTCTCCTAGCAAGACATGTTTTTCCGCTTTCTATTTAAATTATATTTTTGCGATGTGTGTCAATCCAAGTGGGAGGTTACCTAACTTGAGGTAATCTCTTATGGGTGTGTACCAATCCTGCTGATCAGAAACCTCAATGGTATGAACGACCAATCCCTCTTGGAGTTCATCCCTAGCAAAATCTGAGTGGGAAAGAACTTGTAAGAATAGCATTGTGTTGCTATTAAGAGGGGTCAGGGAGAAAAAGGACCCCCAGTCGATGCATGATTCAGACAATCATAGATTTGAGAGAACTTATCTTGAGATGGTTCAATCTAGATTAGGTGGATTCATGGCGTTAGGTCATAGCTTGCACGCTCCATTATAGATTGCGATAATTTTTTAAGTTGAATGGTTGTCATTTCATCAGAAGGGTCTTATGGGATTAGTGACCCCAAGGAGGCCATAGTATCCGCAAAACGATTCAATGATCGAGGGAGTGCCTCGATGTCGTACCATTCAAGCTTTTCTAGGAATTTGTCCACAAGGGCTTTGTAGGCCTACAAAACTAGGCATTTACATTGGAATACCCCTTTTACTTGGTTGACAATTAACAGTGAATCACCAAAGATGTTCAAGCATTTGATGTTCATGGTGATTGTTGTCTGAAGACCTATGAGCAAGGCTTCATATTCTGCATTGTTGTTGGTGCACGAGAAATATAATTTAAATGATAGAGGCATTGGAGCCCCTTGCGGTGTGAAGAATACAATTCTCATGCCACCCCCTTGCTCACATTTAGAACCATCGAAGAATAGGGTTATGTCGGCCTGTGACTCAGGCTCATCAGAATCTGGCGATTTTGAGACATGGAAGACCCCATCATCAGGTAGCTCTACGGTCAAAGGCTGATCATCTTCAAGAGGAGCCTCTGCTAGTTGATCGGCGATGACTTGACCTTTGATGGACTTCTGTCCAATGAATTCTATGTCAAACTCCGTCAACAACATGATCCATTTTGTCGTGTGGCTACTATGATAAGTACGACTCATCATGTACCATAATGGATTCTCCTTAGACACAACATATGTCGTATTTCTCAGCATGTAGTGGTGTAGCTTTTTGGTAGCAAACACCACTGCCAAGCATAGCTTCTTGACGTATGCATAGTTAAGTTCATAACTGACCAGGGTGCGGCTAAGATAGTAATTAGCATGTTCTTTGTGTAGTTCATTTTTTTGGGCTAGCATGGCACCCAGTGCCACCTCAGTAGCTGAGATGTATAAGTAGAACGACACTCCTGGTCTAGGTGGTGCCAATACTAGTGGCGAAGCCAAGTATTGTTTGATGTCATCAAAGGTTGACTGGCACTCCTCATCCCAATGAAATGCTACCCCCTTGTGCAATAATTTATTCATGGGTCAACACTTGTCAGATAGCTACGCTATGAAGCGCTTGATTGACGTTACCTTTCCCTGTAGGCTTCTAAGTTGCTTGATGGTAGTTGGGGGAAGCATTTCAAGGATTACCTTGACTTTATTTGGATCTACCTCGATTCCTCATTTGGAGACTATGAAACCCAAGAGTTTTCTAGATGTGATGCCAAATACACACTTCTTGGGGTTTAGTCTGACTTTATGTTCAATGAGGTGATCGAGGATCTTGCTTAAGTCATCGAGATGATCTGGGTGCAAAAGAGATTTGGCCAACAAATCATCCATGTAATCTTCCAAAGTTTTATGCATGTGATCATGGAAGATGTATGTCATGGCACGTTGGTAGGTGGCGCCAACATTTTTAAGTCCAAAGGGCATGACCTTATAACAAAATGTCCCCCAAGGCGTTGTGAACACCGTTTTTAGTTGGTCCTCAAGATTGATACGAATTTGATTGTATCCTAAGAAACCATCCATGAGGGAAAGCATTTCATGGCCCACTGTAGCATCTACCAATGCATCGATGCTAGGCAAGGGGAAATCATCCTTAGGACTCGCTTTGTTTAAGTCTCAAAAATTCGTGCATATGCGAATCCTCCCGTCGGGCTTTTTGACGGGCACCATGTTAGACAACCATGGTGGGTAATCCACGTAGATGACAAACTATGCATCCAACAACTTTTGTAACTCGTATTTGACCATTAAGGCTACTGTTGGGTGCATCTTACGTAGTTTTTGCTTGACTGGCTTGACTATCGGATCAAGCGTTAGATTATGCGTGACTAGCCGTAGGTCTAGCCCTGGCATGTCTTTGTAGGACCATGCAAAAACCTCCTTCTTCTCTTTGAGAAGGGCAATGTAGTCGGCTTGCTCTTCGAGGGATAGAATTACCCCCAGCTTGATGATTTGCGAATTCATTGGATCAGAGCCGATGTCTATGTCAGTCATCTCTTCAACTGACATGTGGGACCCATCCTCCAACTGGTGTGGAGTTGGGATTAGGTGGATATAATTTTTTGAATTTAGATCTACGTTTAGAATGTCGGGTTCCTCTTCAGCATGGAAGACATCCTGAGTCTATCTTGGGGTGAAATGGAACATCCCACCATAATGCCAGTACTCTGATGGGGATGGTGGTGTGTCAGCGTGATCCCAGTCTATAGCATCTAGGTCTAGATGCAATGACTGTGTTGGGTCGGTTGGGTTATGGATGGGGGCGGTTAAGTCAATGGAGATCATGTTAATGAAATGATTTTGGTCTCCATTACTATGGGTGTGGTGACTCGGACATCCTAGGTGATATTTGTGCTTCGGATCTGGCTTTGTGGGTACTGGCACAAATGGATTGGCCCTATGTGCAGATAAAAGGATAGGATCTACCCTTGGCACTAATGGCTCTATAGGGTCTCCGAGCGGAAGATGTTCTCTGTATACCTAAAGTGGCGGGTGCAGTAGTTGGTCCAACTGTGCCTAGTTTAGGTGCCACCTATGCCTTGGCCCTATGTGTAGTTGTTCAAACATGTCATCTATGTCCACGGGGTATTACTATTGTCACATATGATTGAGATATGCCATCTCAATTTTCTCCTCATAATCACTATCATAGATCCATAGGCCTTTTTTGGCTCCAACAGCTATTTGCGACATGTGAGGCTCGTCTTGCTCGAGCAAATTGATCTGGTCCCATCGGGTTTGTTTTTATCTCTGCGAGGGGACCTGATTCTCTTGAGGTGGCATATGCTCGATTGGAGCATCCAAAGGGAACATTGTCATGAAGCTCTCCTGATAATCATCTATGGGGGTCACTTGTGAATGATTGCTATCAGATTCGAAAGGGTCCCAAGGTGCGACCTCATACTCTGACTCATATTCTAAAGACCCTTCTTGGCCTTGTCTATATCCCTCTTGTAGGTGAGTCCTCAAAATTTCTCCTTTCTCGATCGAAGGGAAAGGGTTGTTAAGGTCAACAAGGTTGGTTGTTAGCAATGGGAGGTAATCCCCCAATGTATATGTTGTGTTAGGATTGGCATATGGATCTAATTCCAACCCATCCTTGTTGCCTATCCCTAGGCCTTGCATGTTCTCTACCAAGATGTCGAGGGGTAGGGGGTGGTTGAACCCTAATCTTGACTTGTCGTATGGCATTTGATATCTTGGTTGGCAAAGAACACGCACTCCTTGCTCATACCTACCCAAACCATATCCATTCCAATTACATTGGCCAAGATATCTCAAAGCGAAGTCTGGGTTGGCCAAATAGTTGACATACTCAACAAAGGGCTCTTCATTTTCTTCTTCTTGCATGTAAGGTTCAATGCCATTATCGAGGCCCCCATAAACAAATTTTGTCTGATTTGGTGGGTAGCCTAGAGGAACCATAGTGCCGATGGGGAGGCGAGGTCTCCCCATGTCCTACATGGACTCAAGTGTGGGTGTTGCTACAATATTCTGCACTAGATACTCCCCCAGGCCCATATTGGCCATCTCAACGGTGATCATTGGTGGTGGAGGGGGAGGGAATGGGAGTTCTTCCTGGGTCCACTCCATGTAGGGTGAACTAGGCATCTTGATTTCCATTCGGCTAGGCATCTCTTCGGTAGAGATGGTTGAGACTGATGGCGGTGCCTCTTCTAGGGGTTTCTTCCCCTTGTCCTTCGATGTGGCCACCGTAGGTGGCATTGTTGGTGAAGGACCAGATGATGAAGATGGACCCGATTGGTGATTTGATGGACTTAACAACGGGGATGCATGCAGAATCGGACCCTGTTTAGATGGATTCAATTGAAAATCCAAATGTGTCGATGGAAGGGTCGATTGCGGCATTAGTTGCATCGTATTGCAATACTTGAAGGGCTCTAAGTCTATCGGGACTACATGCACCTGCCCTTCGAATGTGTACTTTAGGCACTGATGAGCTATTGAAGGGACACACTTCATGTCCCTGATCCAAGGCCAGCCCAACAAGATATTATAGGCCATATCACCTTCCAATATGTGGCACAACGTAGGAATAGTCTTTTGTCCCACTTGGATGGGCAGGACAATTGTGCCAACCATCGAGCATATCGCGTCATTGAATGCTCGAAGAGTATAAGTGGAGGCCACAATGTGAGATGCTGGCAACTTGAGGTGTTTCAATGCCGTTGTTGTAATTATATTACTGGACGATCCAGTGTCCACCAACACCCTCTTGTATGAAATCCCATTGACCCACGCAATGACGTGCAGGGGTGGATCCGCCATATCACCAGTCATTGATTTTAGTTCATCTTCTCTAAAGGTGATGACTAGTTCTGTACATTGTTTTACATGTCCCACAAAGTTGTTGAAAGAGTTTGCTTCATGGGGCTGCAGCTCGATGGCTTTTAATATCTCCATTAGAGCCTCCCGATGGGGCGATGATTGTTGAATGAGCTCATAAATGGAGAGCCTAGCCGACGTGGTCCTTAGAATTTGGGTAAGTCTAGTCCAAATCATGGCCACTGGTCTAGGTGGGGGAGGTTGTGTAGGGTGTTGTTGAGGTTGTGACGTTGATGGAACCTCTCCTGTGGCCACCGTGGGGGCAGCTCCTAGGTACCTCTTGTTCCTAGTCACTATGCTTATCATCCCTACATACCCCTGCATGGGGCAATTCTGTGTCACCTCATTGACTTGAAGGGTTTTTTCCTACGTATCATGGGCAGGCAGGGGGTCTTTGAAGACTCCCATCTATTGGTTGTTTGGTGCTATGGGGTTGTCCACCGCCAGCGTCTTATTGTCTATTAGGTCTTGCACGAAGCTCTTGAACTTCCAACATGCGTAAAGGTCATGTCCTTTTTGCCTATGAAATCTACAATACAAGTCTTCCCTATAGCCCTTAGGCTTTGGTGCATTAGGGTCTATGGGTTGACTTTATGGTAGGTGTATCAAGTTTACCATGGAAAAATGGTCAAACAAGGAGTATTTGGACTCTATGAAGGGTGTGAACTGCCGCCTAGGGCGACGCTACTGATTTTTCTCTTGTTGATGATTCTCCTTCTCATAGCTATCAAGAGGAACTACCTGATAGTTAGCCTATGAGGGTTGTGTTGCTTGTGCAGGCTTCAGCATGTTTATAGAAACCTGATTGACCGCAGTGGGTTTCGGTTGCGTGGTCCCTATTTTGGTGTTTTTAGGCCACTCTTTCTTCTTTGGCTTGGCAATATCGCCATCCTGTATCTTGATCTCCTCAATGATTCTGGATTGCGCCAGGGCTTCCTCAAGAGTGGCATATTGTTGCAGCTACAATAGCACGGAGATCGATCTCAAACAACTTTTTGAGAACATTTGGGTCAGGTCGGCCATGGGAGGGAGGTAGGGCAACTTTGAAAGCAACGTCCTCCATCGATTTCCATAGGCTGCCATGGTTTCTTCCTCATACTACCTGAGGCTAGCTAGGTCACTTAGTGATGCCTTCTTCTTGGTGTTGAAGGTGAAGCATTCGAGGAACGTGTCCACTAGCTGATCCAAGTTACTGATGCTATGCTTTGGCAACTGGGTGAACCAATCCAAGGCAGGGCCTATGAACGTGGT
This sequence comes from Wollemia nobilis, assembly GCA_028583015.1. Lineage (NCBI taxonomy): Eukaryota > Viridiplantae > Streptophyta > Pinopsida > Araucariales > Araucariaceae > Wollemia > Wollemia nobilis. The sequence goes on along the minus strand of JAQPPZ010017000.1, from coordinate 2,430,092 downwards.
TATAAATGTTCTTAGCAACAAAGCATCATTGTCATGAATGCCAAAGCATTGGATCAAGAATCTAGTCACGTGCTCTTGGGCATCCTCCTCCCCTCTAAAGAGTGCCAACTGGGGCAGTTTAAAGTGTTTAGGGTATGGGGGTGTTGGCACTGACGGATGCATAGGGTGACTATGGAGTTGGCATAAAGTGGGATTTTGGGGCCCAGAAGTCTTGGTCTCCATAGACTCTAAGTTCTCTAGCAGTGCTTTATATGCATCGAAGGATTTGATCTCTTCCTCCTTGGTTTGTTCCCATTGGGGGTTGCGGGGAACTTGAGGCCTATGGAGGGGTAGCCGAACAACATCCCCCTTGCCTTGGTAGGGCATTTCAGCCCACTCTTCTTCTTGCTCATACTCCTCATAGGCTTCTTGAGGAGTTCCTACGTGAGACCTATAAACATGGGTGGGTACCCGTGGAGGGTGCCCATCATTGTTTCAGGGAGTGGCCTCCCGCTCAAGTCTAGGAGGTCTTGGAGGTAATATTTGATAAGGTCGCGGAGACCTGTCTCACACCAATGGGTTGTGCCTCTCATACAACTTTATCTTATGCTCACGAGGGGTTGGGACCCTCTCAGGCACAGTGTTTTAGAGCAATTCGTTTGTCTGATGTCGAATGCGCTCTTTGCTAAGGTGATATAGGTGCTCTAACTATTGTTGGTCTTGCCTGAGCTACGTGATTTACGCTTGGCGGGCGGCATGTTTGGAAAATGCCAAGTCAATTTGTTCCACCGTCTTGTGTTTAGGAAGCCTAGATGCCTCTCCTACATGTCTATCTCGATCATGGTGATCCGATATCCCTATGGGTCACTTTCCTCTATCGAGGTTAGTGGCATTCACCTGAGGTTCTGGCCTCAGTGGGTGATCTTGATACATAGCAGGCATGGAGGCACATTGCTCCCATGCTATGTATTGCTCTTGAGGAATGTAGTGGTCTTCCTCGTACTCCCTTTCGTATGTGTGAAAGGGGCAGGAAGAATTGGCTTGCCCTGTCTGAAGAGCCTTGTGCTCTAGATTTGGCCTATTGTTTCTGACAGTAATAAGGGGTAAAGGAGGGATGACGTAATCATGTGGCCCCTCCTTATGGGCCCTATGTTACTCTAGCACTTCATCACATGATGGCCACTCATAACAAGCATCTAAGGGAGCCCTCCCATCTATGTTGAGTGCCACGTGTATGGCCTCCTCCTGAAAGGGTCTATACTGAGTGGGAGTGCCCCTCAAAGGGGTGCCTCTATAGTCCCATTCTGTAATGGCATGATGTGGACTATCTTGTGGGTCAGGCCACCAAGGTGGTATGACCAAGTCCTCGGGACTATATCGGAGGTGACTTGTGCCCCTTTGTACACTTTTTGCAGCTTCTACCCGTGATTGGGCTCGACTACGGGTGTACACCATGGTGTTGTTTATCTAAATATGTGTACATTTTTATCTTATTTATGATTTTTTATGCTACACTAAACAAAATGGAAACACACAATCAAAGCAATGATTATCTTGATTATGGATTAAAAGTGTGCCCTAAATCTAGTTCAGTGTGTTTTGATTTTTTGTTTTGAAAACCTTGTAAAGAAATTTTTGTTGTATATGCAATATGAGGGCTCTTATATCTCCCAAAATGGTCGCCCCTTCAATATACCACTGCCAGGACATTATACCGAACCTCTCTATATACCCGCCCTTATGTGAGGGAGACTATTGGTACGTGAGAGCAGAATAGTACGTGGAACATAGGCGGTACGAAAGGGGAATCACCCTATTTTGACACCTACCATAGAAGACTTATCCTCATGCACTTGGAATCACCCCAGCTACACTTGGTCAGATTTCATTAGGATTTATGTCTAGCAACAGTAGCGATCGGGGTTATGTATGCAAGATTTCAAGCCAAGGTGGTGATGAAATCCACCATTGGTCTTGATCAAGTGTTGGGGTTTTACGACCAATGCCTTGATGTTCAGATTATCTCGTGGTGTGTGGGGTTCTTTTTACTTGTGAAAAGAAAGAAAAACATGCAATAAAACTCTCTTATGCAAGCAAAGGAACAGGAAATGATAGAGACAAAAAATAGAAAAATGACAGAAGATGCTCATAACCCCTACCTCTTCTCTGCCCAAACTGGATGCCTCTGAGTTTTTACTCTAAAAATACACAGAGAGCTAATCATCCCAGGGTGAAATGAATAATAGATCTATATTCATCACAGGGTGAGATGAATTCCTATTCATCCCAGGGTGACACGAATTCTAGCTCTGTATTTGCCATAGGGTGGAACGAGCAGCAGTCCAGTGCTTGAAATATTGATACCTACAAGCAAAAACACACAACTTTTGATCAAAAATTTGATCTCAAAATCAAGGGACAGTCGTCCCACCATGATCGCCACTGAAAGCATGAGGATACGGAAGCAAAACAGAAGGGGAAATGCAATGCTAAGTCCTACGAACGAGAATGCATGAAAAGAAGGAAAACCAACGAACTGAAATGAGATTAGAAAGCAAGTGTAAAAGTGCAGCCCTTTATTTTATTGATTTGCTCAAAATCGGGTTACAATACGTCTCCTCCATTTTCAGGGGCTAGGAACCTTGGACATATTTTGATTACACCATGAATGATATATTCCCCTTTGAGATCTTTCACGTGCCCACATTGAAAATGGGTGGACCAAACATCGTCACCACTTGCGTGAATATGTCTATGGTTCCTTGCTGCCCCTCTAGTGTCGATATCCAGGAAGCCACTACAAAAGGAATAGTCCAGAAATCTTGCATAGATTTCTAATCACTCCGGGGTGGGACGATTAGGACTGTCATAACCTATCCGAAATCCACCTCTTAAATGTCTAGTCTAGAGGCCTCCAAAACACCTAAAAAGTTGGGGTTAGGTAAAATGGGGTATTTTGGGATGACCCAGATGGTTGGATTTGGCTAATTCGGCCTCGATTGCCCTGTATCTGATGACACTCCCTGTATGTTAGCGAAAGTGAGAAATGATAAAATCATAGCCAAAACTTGTCAGAATCACATGAAATTTAAATGACAGCATATGTAAGTGACCTAGAATCAAATGCAAAATAAAAATCAGGGAAATCTACCACATATTTCTAATCGCTCTGGGGTGGGGCGATTAGAACTACAATAGTGCGAGGGGGCACCTGGGGTAGGACGCCCACCGTTTGGGACTCGGTTTCAGCACCAATCCACTTGGGATGGGTCCAAAACCTCTTATGGGGTTGTGTCAAAAAATTTTGTGGGGTATTGTGGCCAAATGTTTGGGTTTGGGTCCGGATTGTGCTTCCAATAATCACCCAATAACCTCCCTTCCAAAAGAGAGATCAAGGATGTAAAAGCACAAACGATGGGTGAGGATGTAATTTGAGAGCACTTCATTGCTCCAAATGCTCCTCTCTATTCTCTTTTTGGGGTGAGAAGACTCACCAATTTATAGACCTAGGGTCTCTCTCTTTGAATGTGCATGCGAGGGTGCCACTTGACTTGCTTGTCCTATTTTGGGAGAAAATATTATTCCCTGATTTAGAGTCTCTTTGCATGAGGCCTCCATAATCAAGGCATGCATGACTAAAGTCTCTCTCTCTGATTTGAATCCATTCCTCGCAATTGCATGCCCTAAAGGTGTAGTTAAGTGGCGGACCTATCGAGGTTTGAATTTTTTCCAGTCAAACCTGCTATTCGTCCCACCCTGGGAGGGACGAATACTAGTTTGTAATCGTCCCAGGGTGGGACGAGTAGGGAGCAAAGTGCTAAAAAGGTGCCAAATTGACCTCTGACCTTCCAAACTACTGTGGGAGTGGTTAGGACCACTATTTAACCTCTGGGGGCTGCCCTAGGGGCTATGTATGTCAATTCGATCAGTTCTTGTCATCACATAATCAGATTGGTGATGTTTTGGTGTCTACAAATATAATCAAAGGAAAAAGAAAAATAACTAACCAAAAATAAGCTTCAAATATTGAGGCTTGGTGAGTCTCAAATCCAAATAACTTAGGGTTAGAGTAACTAAAATAAATGTTATGTTCTACAACATTTACAAGGCTTGGATTCACCATCAATCATCCAAGTAAAAGGGTAAGGAGTCTAGCGAAAGAGACATCCTCAAAGCCCTCATTTTTCACTCATTAATATTCTACAAAAATAAGAATTTTAGACCTACAAAATAGTGCAAGAAAAGGTGCAATAAAAAGTTTCTATATACATGTAAAGACTACATGATGTTGCACTTCTATAATACATCAAAAGAAGGTAAATGAGTAGATTTAAAGGTGCCACAATAGGCACAATAGGTATAGAAAGAAAAGTAGCCAAAGGAAGGGCTAAAGTATCGAGCATTCTCCAACACTAAAAGGGCATTCTCTCCAATATCGAACCTACATACAAATGAAGCTTTTATGTAAATGATAACAAGCCTTCGAAGGCTATTTATGTAAGCCAAAGAGCCAAAAAATATATATCATGAATGTTTATGTAAACCATACCAAGGAAGAAGAAGTTATATACATAAAATAAAAAATATATTACATTCAGTATTCAGATGCATCAATCTTCATATCTATCATCGTTAATAGGGAGCACAACATAGGTATAAGTGTACAGAAGGAAATTAGATGCTATGTTGGGAGTAGCATCATCAAAGAGTAGCAAGATATCTACCTCATCCTCATCCAAAGCTCCAAGGTAGCTCATGAACTACCTGTAGAAGAAAATACATTGCTTGATATTCAAGAAATTGAAGCAAGATAAGAAGAAATACATTCAAAGGAATTATAATCTCCTTCTTGGAGGTGTTACATAGAAAATTCCATGCAAAAAGGTTGAGTGCCACTTGGCACATTATTCCCTGATGACTATCATTTCTCTAATAATTAAGAGATGAACATTAAGAGTGCTCAAAGAAATAAGGATACATTAAGTAGGAGTAATAGTTGGTGCAACAATGCTACAATAATAAGGGGCATCATTACCAAGATACGAAAGTGCCACTTGTCTACCAAAGGCTGCCCATATATGCAGTGTAGAGAGTGAAAGAATAGCATTCATGTCTAACGTCTACATAGGGTGTGAAGAGCAAGTGTATTCCAATCAATCCATTTATAAGCACAATGTGGAATAAGGAGAGCATAGGAGCATTTAAGAGTCCATTAAAGGACCAATATCTACTCTCTAAGCATAAAAGAGGAAGCCCGATAGTCATACCACTCTTGTTTACTCAAACTCATCAATTTAAGCATTGCAAAAAGGGTACTTAGAAGGCTGTCATATTTTAGTCAATTTTAGTGCCATTCAAGTGTGAATTCAAGAGGGATAAGCTGAGAAAAATATCTAATTTATATTGCTTTAAAACATAGGAGATATAAGGTTATATTTTTAAAGGATTATTTTTAATGTTGAGAAAGAAAAAGATATAGGAGATAACTTACCAAAAATTAGAATACTATTTGCAAACTAACCTAGGAGATATAAGTCATTCTACTTAGGTTGAATCATTTAATACTTCTCAAATATGGTCTACTACTACAAATTGATTTATTGGAAATTAGAACAATTAGGGTCATTATAATAGGTTTATAAAAATCATATAAAGGTTGGAAAATATAATATTAAATTTTTTCAATTCCTCTCAAATAGAGATAAATGATCCAACATTTAAACCTCTTGAAATCTAGAAAAAATGCTTACTTCAATAGGAGCAATAAGGACAATAGAAGTTGATTTTAGCATTTACATAACTTTACAAAATCAAAAAATATTGAACTATATCTTACAAAAGCACTTCATATCTTGTACAAAACATACTAGGGAGTCATAATACATTCTACTAAACTTGGTAATATCAGATACTATTGTTTATCAAGTTGAAAATCCATTAGCAATATATAAGCTATCTACAAAACCTAAAAATCCTTATGAGTACTCATTCTCATTACTAGGGAGATATAAGGAAGCCCACAAGAATCAAGGATTAATATAGGTTTTATTAAATCAAGATTATATACTTCCATCAGAGATCATACATCCTAATAGGAAGTCATAAAAAAATCCTATCTCATTTCTTCAAAATTTCATATAATGAATGTGGAATTTGCTTCAATATAAACCAATCTATAAAACATGAAAATATGTGGTACATTAACTCTGGAGTAAGTCATTGTATGATAGGAAATATATAATGGTTTGACTGTCTTGGAGATACCAATGGCTATAGATGAAGAATTATGGATAGCCAAACTTATCCTATACATAGATATGGATGTGTAAAACCTAGTAGATCATTTCCAAATATTATATTGAAAATGTATTGTATGTTCCTGGATTAACATTCAATATCATTTAAGTAAGCAAGTTAGTAGAAGATAATTATATGATCAAATTTGGATATATGGATGGAATCAATACATGTCTCATCATGAACCAAGGTGAAATTAAAGCAACAGGGTCAATCCATGGAAATACATACATCTTAGATTCAATGGAAATATCACAAGATACTATGATATTTCAAAATGATACTAACATATTTTCAAAGTAATATGCTAATTAAATGAAGAACCAATACAACACAGATCCAAGCATAGAAGAATCAAAATCAAGAATATGAGAGGACAAGTGCACTATGATCTACTTAACCATCAATACTTAGAACCAAACCAAGATACTTGCAAGGATATCAATGAAGGTGGATGGATAGAAGATAATAATGGTGAATCTGAAGAAGCCAAATATCATTTCAAATATGAAGATCCAATTAAAATCCATCATATGGAAGAAGATCCACATTGAAGACTAAATTCTTCAATACCCAAATATTGTAATACAAGGGGGTGTTAGAAATAGAGCATATTACATTATTTGGGTCATGTAAATGTACCTTACTTGGTACATACTTAGGAAATTAGGTTACTTTAGGAGGAATTTATCTAGTTACTTCATGCAATGTAATATATGCACAATTGTTAATGTGTAAGCTTCAATGTGCAAGGTATCCACTTGTACAATTACATAGAGTGTTGGTCAAGAAACTTATCTTCTTATATAATTGCCATAGATATTTAAGTCAAAGCATCACAAGGAGGATCACAAGAAGCATCATTTTCAGTGTGTGGTAGGGTAGTGTGTGTGAGTTATAAGCTCAGAACTCCTTCATGGAGCAGTAGCATATATTATGGAGTGCACATTTCCTCCATAGCTACTATTGTAATATTTTTACCATTTCTATTTATAGCATATTTCAATCATCTTGTAGATATATTTTATTTCTTTCTGCATCTTGTGATTTGTATATCCCAATGTATGTGGCATCAAAATATAACAACTCTCCCTATTTCCTATCTTATCTACCATGTGCTCTGATACCACTGTTAGATTTTTATGGGAGATAGTACAAGAACAATATGAAGGATAAATAATATAAGATAACTATGAAACTAATGACACAATAATATGCAAGAATATAAATATATGAACTTCTACAAATAACTCACAAATATGCCATTAATGAGAATGATGAAAATAGTAAAATGCTATATAATAGAGGACATGAACACTCCATTAAAGTATATGAAAGAACTACATTGTACCAAACTACACACAATATCTACTACACATTTTTTACTTACTATATCACTCTCCCTCTCACTTACTACTATAACTATGAGGTCTTTATATAGAAATATAGATTGCTTGGACTTTACTCTACCTAGGACTCATGTACATGTGGACTACATGTACATTTACAAATTGCACATTGATACTTGTGCATTTATTATAATACTTGAAGCAAATGACTTTACTCTGAAGTAAAATCCTACTCAAGATATGTACCAAAGGTGGTACATTTACATGACCCAAATGATGTAATATACTCTATAAATTTAATATTTCTTCTTTATTGACATCTAGCTTAATTTTCTTCAATTGTATGACATCCTAGGGTTACACTTGTTGAATGGGATGCTCAAAGTGTTTTTGGTCTCCTTCACTAAATAGAATGCTTAATGCATTTTCAATATTCTTATTTGGACAACACACTTAGTGCATTCATAGAATCCTTCTATGGATAGCAAGCTTCGTGCATTCCTACCTTAGTTTGCTCCACATTTTGTGCTAAATTTTTACTATAATGTTGTACTTGATAAGGCATTTAAATTTCCTAAATATGATTCTTAATATTCCTTCTTTCTTGGCATCTAGATTAATGATCTTCAATGGTATGACATCCTATGGTTACACTTGCTTAATAGGATGCTCAAAGTTTTTTTGATCTCCTTCAATGAATAGAATGCTTAGTGCACTCTCTATATTCTTAGTTGTATGAAACACTTAGTGTGTTCATGAAATTCTTCTATGGCTAACACTCTTAGTGCATTATTTATCTCCTTTGTTGGATGGTATGCTTAGTGCATTCATGATGTCCTTCACTAGATGATGCACTTAGACTTTGCTACTAAATAGCACTCTAGGAAAGTGCTCTAGTATTTATTTCTTGAAGACTCAATCTTTGATAATATACGATATGTGCTCTTATCATTATTAGAGTATGGCATGCTCTCTAACTCTATTAGTAAATAACACTCTTTCTCTATTAGAAGATGCACTCTTTCTCTAGACAGTTCCCTTTCTTAACTTTGGAATAGTGCTATTTTATTAGAGAATTGATCTTCTCTAGACAAAGCTCTTCATTGTTAGAGTGTTTGTATTCTCTAGACAACACTCTTGTCTAGGAGCATTGGTCTTCTTTAGACATCACTCTTATATAAGAGTATTGGTCTTATTTCGAAAAAACTCTTGTTTGAGAGCATTGGTATTCTATGGATAGTGCACTTCATTGTTACAATATTTTTCTTTGATGGTACACTCTCTTAGTTTCCTAGCTAGCCTCTTATCTTCTTAGTGATATCCACTTAGACTATTGTACTTTATCTTCCCAAATACGGCTGCTTAGAGTACTATATTTTATCTCCCTAGTGATAGCTACTTAGATTGTAGGTATTTCTACTGTATTGACCACTTGAATTTTGGTCTTTCAAATATATTGGTTTCTTAGATTTGGCCTTTTAAATATATTGGTCGCTTAGGTTCTGGTCTCTCAACTATATTGGTTGCTTGGGTGCTTGCCTCTCTGCTTTTATGGTGGATGATGGCTCCACTAAATAGATACTTAATGTGCATTAAAATTTTCTTACTTGTTGTCTTCTATGAGACTCTATATAGTGCTCTGACAACTTTGTTTTTTTCTTGCTATAGATTAATACTCTTTTTATCTTCTTCTTTCTAAACACTCTAGGCCAAGATTAAAATTTCTACAATTAGTCTAATGTTTTTTGTTTTCTAAATAACCAAAACTTCTATCTATGCCTCTTTATACCATATATTTGAAGTCTTATTTTCTATGCTTCTCAATACTACTATTATATATTCTTTAGAAGTTTATGCTACTTCTCAATATCTATACTTAGGAAGCTTATATGCTTCTCAATATCAATAATATTATATGCTTCTCTAACCCTAGAATTTTGATGCTTCTCAACCTTTGGAATCTACCTCCAATGTCTTAGGTCACACCTAAGAAAAAATGATTCTCCCCTTTTCTATAGAATCCAAAATCAATATTAGGGTGAATATGGATGTTCTTGCATGTCAAACTTTATCTTGAGTTAGATATCTCAATATTCAACAGTAATTTATTCTTTTCTCTAGAGAATCCAAAATATTATTAGGGTGACTTTGAATATCCTTGAACTTCCAAATTTCTTTTGATTTGGCTCTTAATCAAATTAGTTGAATCCTAGTCTTCACTAGTTTTCTTTGAACCACGTAGAAAGACCCTAGCATCCAAATAAGGGTGACTTATCCTAGTCCCATCAATATCTACTCAATCAAATCTTTAAAAATAGAGTCCAATTCTTCATTGCATTCAAAGTAGATAGACTTTAAAATATAACTCTATCATGAACAGATAGAGTTAAGTGATAGGTTCAATACCACTATTGGTTTTTAAGCTTAACTATCTCAAAATATCATAGGTCCCAATGTAAATAAGCCAACAATATTATAGGTCAAAATATAAATAATCAAGAGTAGAAATATATATGAGCAATCAAATATATATATTTAGACCAATATGATAATAAAATAACATTCACTTATAATATCAAATATGATTGTAAATGGCAAAAATCATTGATGTACATCCATGAAGAATACTTACAATATAAAAATTGCTAAAATTTTGTATACAAGCTTTATTATCAATGCTTGTTATGTGGTGATCTATACAAATTATTTTCCCCTTTTTTCTTGTGTTACATTGTATGGAGATTTATCTACATAATATAGATATAGTAATATGACTCTTCAATATTGCACTCCTCACATATTTGGGAGATGTGACCTTTCCTATTATTTAGCTTTGGCTTTGAAACGCTTTTTTGGGATAATAATGTCCCGAAAACCTCTTTCAAGAAAATAGGTCCCAAAATCCCTTTTTGGGATAAGGGAGTCCCAAAATATCTTTTTGAGGAAATAAAATGTGAAACAAGAGTTTTAGCAAAATGAAAAAATGGTCGGATAGACTTTTGGTTGGTCAAAGCATGATCAAAAACACCTTTTCAAAACAATTTAGTTGCAAAGTGCCTTTTCGGAATGAATTCCCGAAACATGTTTTCAAAGGATGAATGGACGAAATGCCCTTTTCATAGGAGAAGTTGTCTAGAAAATAATTTTGAAGGAGCAAATGCACGAAAGACTCAAGTAGATGAAAAATACATTTATATTAACTGAAAAAACAAACTGACTACAACTGCAGTATTAGGGTAAAATATAACTTTACACAAATGCTTCTTTCAAACGAAGCTTTACAAACATATATACAATCAGAATTGCAGGTTGATCACCCAGTGCGGTTTTCATAAGGTTGTATCTCCAGCTCCTTTCTCTATGTCTATTCTATGATGTTCTTCTCCCCCTCTTCTCTTCTACTCTACACTACTGCATTTTTCACTCTCTTCTACTCTGCACTCCACTACTCTGTTCTCGACCACTCTTTGAACTACTGTGCACTTCTCTTATTTTTTGAAAGGTAGCACTACCTTATATAGCCAAGTGAAGGAGAGGATAAGGCTTATATTTTAACAATGAATAAGGCTTATCTTATGATAAGGTATAAGGCTTATCTTCGAATAATTTAGGGTTTTTTCCTATCTACACCGAATGGCATTTACTATGCACGCAGATTATTACGATGATCGAATTTGAGATGATAAGATCTATCAAAGATATTTTTGGTGTGTGAAATCAATTTTAATTTCTAACATCCTCCTTTAAATGAGATTTCACAAACACTTTGATGTCGATATTTTCCTTCAACATGCTGAAGTCCTCCTCCTTCAAAGGTTTTGTGAAAATATTTCTACCTATTCTTTTGACCTGAAAAATAGTAACTCAATTTCATTAGCTTTTACCAGCTCTTTGATGAAATGGTAGCGAATATCGATATGCTTCATTATACCATAAAATATTGTATCCTTTGATAATTCTATGGCCAAATTTTTGTCACAAAATATGGTTGTTACCCCTTCTTGGTGATGATTTAGCTTAGCCAAGATTCTTCACAGCCATACTGCCTGGCATGTGGCTGAAGTGGTGGCAACATACTATACCTCAATAGTGGATAACACAACTATTAGTTGCTTTTTTGATGACCATGATACTACACCTGATCCAAGGTGGAATGCAAATCTAGAAGTGCTCTTCCTATCATATGTATTGCCAGCCCAATCACTATAAGTGTAGCCAACTAGTTCAATCAGGTATTTTTTGGTATAAAATATTCCATGGTCTTTGGTCCCATTGGCATATTGTAGTATTCATTTTCCTGCCTACAAGTGATTTTTTTTTTGTTATTTCATAAATATACTAATGATACTCATTGCAAACATTAGGTCTGGTTTGGTTGCTTTCAAATACATCAAGCTTCCAACAAGTCATTTGTAGAATGTTGGATCAACATTGTTGTCGTAATCATTTTTGCTCAGCTTCAGGCCTGTTGCAACTAGTATGATGGAAGTTTTATTGTCCTCCATATTAAACCTATTTAGGGCATATTTTACATACTTTCCCTAATAAGTGAATATGCCATCCACATATTGGTCAACTTCAATGCCAAGAAAGTATTTCATCAGACCTAATTCTGTCATCTCGAAATCCCTTTTCATGGCACTTCTAAACTGCTCAAACAACATAATACTATTTTTAGTATAAATCAAATCATCTATATACAAGCAAATGATTATAATCTCCCCCTCTGCACTTGTCTTCATGTACAAAGTATGCTCATATGGGCATTTGATAAACCCATTCTCCTAAAAATAGGTAACAATCTGGCTGTACCAAGACCTGGGTGCTTGCTTCAACCCATACAGTGCCTTCTTCAGTTTTAGGACCTTGCATTATTACCCTTCTAGCTCATATCTAGGTGGCTGGTCAATGTAGACCTCTATTACATACCTAAAATAATATAGCGTCGGCTATATTATGAAGAATTACATTTAATCATTATTTATCCAAGTGTAGAGTAAATAAATTATCATCTCTTATTATCATTTTTTATACTTCATTTGTGATCTTCGCATAGTTTCCTTTACGGCGAGGGTGTGCCCACCTTAAGTGGCAAACCATTTACTTCATTATTGCTTTAATTGCTATTATCCATTCCGCTGTGTTTGTATTGGTTTCTAGATATCTACATTGAGTTTCTGAGCATTGGTGGATTATTATTGAAAGGAACGTTTGTTCCTTTCCAAGTGGTATCAGGATTCAGCGATCTGAAAGGGAGCGTGGGAATTGTGCCGTATTGGGTCCTGCTTCGAATTATCCAGAAGGGAAGGTGGTGGAGTACATCTTCTGTGAGTGAAACCAATGCCCAAGAAGCACACGGTGTCTCCGTTAATACCAACGCGACGTCTCCATTGAATACCAGCGGATCACAGGTTGCAAGTGTTGAACGGTAGGTAGAAGAACCTATGGCAATTTTGAGGAATACAGCACGTCACGGGGGTCATTTGGCAGGCCAGAACACCACTCTCTATGGGTAGAAAACACCTACAAAATCTTGGCGATACAGGACGGGCGCGACCCGACATACCAATCGTGATTACACGCAGAGAAATCCAAACTCAGACGCAATTAGCAGAACGCACTGCCAGCCAATCAACGAATGCGAAAATAAATATTTCACGTTATAACATAAGGTACAAATTATTTTTTATTAAATTCTCTGGGCAATTATCCCACATTCGCAGGGGATTTACTTCGTTGTGCTTTATAAGCCACAACGAGCGCATAGTACTTTGTGGCTTGGTGCCACATGAGCTTCCTCCTATGCATAGCCAAATCCTCCCACATGTCCTCATGTTGTCCTATCCTAACCTTGTCGTGTCGTGTCTAGTGTTAAGTTCCTTCAACATTGTGTTGCATCTAGTGTCGTAAGTTCCTTCAATGTCGTGTCCTATCTACGTGTCGCATCATCACATCGCATCTGGTGTCGTAAGTTCCTTTAGTGTCGTGTCCTATCTACGTGTCACATCATCACATTGCATCTGGTGTCGTAAGTTCCTTCAGCGTCGTGTCCTATCTACGTGTCGCATCTGGTGTCATGTGGTGTCCCTCGTGTCGCGTCGTGTCTTGGTCTAGTCGTTGTCGTGTCTTAGCAATTGTCCAAACTTGCTCAAGTTGTCCAAGTCGTCAGGAACTTGTCAAGAAATTGTAAACTTGCTAAAGTTGTCCAAAGTCGTCAAGAACTTGTCAAGAAGTTGTCAAAATTGCTGAAAGCTGTCCAACATTGTCAAAATTGCTGAAAGTTGTCAAAAGTGGCTGTTAAGGAGGTGAGCCAACAAAATTCAAATCCGCGTCGCAGTTGGAGCGACAGTTGAAGCGAAACACAAATTTTTTTGCCAAATTCAACCAAATTGTCGCAGAAATCGAAGCTCAAGGATTACTAAGCAGGAAATTTTGAACAGTGCATGAGTAGAAGTTGGATCAAAGGACCTGACGGTCGACTATCAAGCTCGGAGATGACCAATAACAACACAAGAAGACCTCATCGAAGCCCAGGTACAAAAAATTCTCCTTCTCCTTTCAAAATTGGCAGTTATAATCCGCATCATCCACTGGTAGACCCCATGGCTACTAACCTTTCCCCAACTCACGACAACGTCACACAAGGAGAATCAGGCAACTCTGCCATTACCACTGATGAAGCTCTTCGACAATTACTAGATGGTATGCACCAAATTAATGTCACCCTAACTAAACTATTGAGTGCACAAAACCAACCTAATCCCAATACTAATCCCCAAAATCACTCCCATGAACAAAGGCATGAAGAAAAGGATGACCAGGATGAAGATTGGGAGCAGCAAAGAGGCAATCCGGATAATTACGGGAATCGCTATCATAGACAACGATATAACCAAGATCAGGATAGGGATATGGGTTATCACCAACCGAGAGGCCCTAATAATTTTCCACGCATTGATATGCCCACTTTTGAGGGTCATGATCCTCGTGGTTGGATAGCCAAAATGGAAGGCATTCTCGACTTATACCAAATTAAGGATTTTGATAAAGTCCCTTTCGTTGCATCAAAATTAGGCACTGAGGCTTACCAATGGTTCGTATGGCTTAAACGCGAGAAAGGAGCTACTGTTTGCTGGAATAATTTCACTACCTATTTTTTAGAAAGATTTGATGAAGGAGCTACATCATCATACACAGTAAGATTGTTATCTCTTAAACAAGAAAGATCAGTTAGTGAGTTCGTCTCCGAATTCACCAGTTTACTACCGTATGCATTACACCTCAGTCCAGACACAGTGGTAGGAGCTTTTCGCAATGGTTTGAAAGAAAATATTAAGGTGGAGGTGGACATTCAAAATCCAACCTCGTTGAACGATTGCATAAGACTAGCCAAGCTAGCTGAGAAGAGAATTCAGTTGTATACACAGCATGAAACTTATAGTCATCCTTCGTATGGCAACAACTCTTTTCATAGAAATGATCAACCATCAAGATACTTCTACTATAAATGTCGCAATCACCATCCCAGAGAACAAGCATGTGCACAAAAACAAAACTTTCATATTGAATGCGCTCAATATGAAGGAGAAGAGGAAGAAGCATACCACCAGGAAGAACCTATTCAAGAAGAACTATCGATTGTTCTAGAAGAGAAGGAAGAGGATACAATGGCTATTTCCGTGCATGCCCTCATGGGGTTAACAACCCACCATACAATCAAGGTACCGAGATTTCTCCACCAGAAAAAGGTAAATGTGCTAATTGATTCAGGCAGTACCCACAATTTTATCGACATCAAAACAACAAAAGCTTTGAATTTATTCATTAATTCTTCCAACAAAGACAAATTCCAGGTTCTAGTAGCCAACGGGGTGAACGCTCAATGTGTTGGGAGAACATCTCAAGTCTCCATTAAAATGGGAACTTATACCTGGTTTGGATCTCTTTTCGTAATGAATTTAGGGAACTCTGATGTTATTTTGGGAGTTGAATGGTTGGAAACACTAGACACGGTCAGCTTCAATTTCAAAAAATTATTTGTGGAATGGAAGGAAAACGGACGGGTCATTCGCTTACAAGGTATTACTACTCCCCCATCACAGATGGTGAGCTCTCATAGTATGGAGAAAACATTAAAAAAGGTTGGATACGGATTCATAGCTCAAATTAATTGTTTGGAAAAGCAATCTCGAGCAATTTTGGGTATTTCTGCTCCAGATTTACGGGACATAGTAGCACATTACGAAGAGGTCTTCCAAGAACCAAAGGGACTACCTCCCCAAAGATCCCATGACCATGCCAGACAGTGTCTCAAGAAGGTGATCGGCCAAAAAGTGAAATCTCAGTCAGAATTACCAATACTAGATGCAGAAGGGCGTATATATCTCCAGCCAGAAGCAATTCTACAAAGCAGAACACGCATACGGAGCTCTCGTCACATCCAAGAATTTCTCATCAAATGGCAGGGCCTACCAGATGAAGATGCAACCTGGGAATCTGAAAGTATTTTCCAGTCATTTCCAGCTTTGAGGACAAAGCTTTCCGAGGAGGGGAGTCATGTTACATACCTAAAATAATATAGCGTCGGCTATATTATGAAGCATTACATTTAATCATTATTTATCCAAGTGTAGAGTAAATAAATTATCATCTCTTATTATCATTTTTTATACTTCATTTGCGATCTTCGCATATTTGCCTTTACGGCGAGGGTGTGCCCACCTTAAGTGGCGAACCATTTACTTCATTATTGCTTTAATTGCTATTATCCATTCCACTGTGTTTGTATTGGTTTCTAGATATCTACATTGAGTTTCTGAGCATTGGTGGATTATTGTTGAAAGGAACGTTTGTTCCTTTCCAACCTCTTATTCCAACACTTCATTTAGGAAGGTAGACTTGACATCCATATGGTAAAAACTCCAACATTTTTGGGATGCCAATGCTAGAATCATTCTAACTATATCAAATCTCACTATAGGTGCATATACTTCATGATAGTCAATCCCTAACTTTTGTTTATAGCCTTTCACCACCAATTTGAACTTATGCATGTCAATTTCACCTTGAGCATTAAACTTGATTTTATATACCCACTTAACTCCAATGGTATTCTTCCCTGCTAGAAGATCCATAAACTGCTAGGTCTGATTCTTCTCTATGGCCTCTATCTCATCATCCATAGCTTGTACTCATTTTTTATTTTGAATTGCTTCTTCAAATGAAATTAGATCACACTAAGAAAAGAAAGTAAAATAATAATGTCATTCATATATTTGATCTCGGGTTACCTCATAAATATCTTGCAAGATTCTTGTCTTTATTGGTGTCCTTAAGTTGGAGATCTAGCTTACAAGTTCATGTGATCATGATGATGGGGCAGTGCTGCTACTAGATCCAGTATTGTTGCTTGAAGCTATAGGCTGATGCAATCTATTTTTCCAAGTCCTCAAACTCAATAATTACTGGCTCTAGTTGGCCAGTATTTGATTTCCAATTCTAGGATTCATCCTCTAGGAACTTCACATCTCAAATGATAAACAACTTATTCATGACAGGATTATACAGCCTATATACCTTCAACTCTTCACTATACCTAGTGAAGATGCATTTCTTTGCTTTGTCATACAGATTATTTCTCTTCTCATCTAGAACATGTGCATAAGCTATGTACTTGGAAACTCTTAAATGAGCAACACTGGGCTTCTGGTTATTCCAGGCTTCTTGAGGTATTTTCTCCTTCACACTCTTCATGGGACATCGATTTAGCAAATAAACTACACAACATACAACTTCTACCCAGAAATCATGTGGCAAACTCTTTGCATTCAAAATACTTTGTGACATATCCATTATAGTTTTATTCTTCCTCTCTGCAACACCATTTTGATGTGATGTGTATCTAGCAGTTACCTGCCTATGAATTCCATTTTGCTTGCAAATTTTATGAAATTTATTGGAGATATACTCACCTCCTCCATTTGTTTTGAGAGTCTTCATGAAGTAGCTACTCTATTTCTCAACCAGAGCCTTGAAATCCCTAAATTTTTTAAAAGCTTCTAACTTTTTCTTGATGGGATATACACATGTCCTCCAACTAAAGTCATCAATGAAAGTTAGGAAGTATTTGTTACTGGTAAATGTGTTGGTCTACATTATATTGCAAATATCAGAATGCACCAGATCTAATGGCTATGACTATATCCAATACTATCCTATAGGGAACGCATATCTATGCTACTTGCCGACCAAAAAACCTTCACAAACTTTATTTGATTGCTCAATAAAAGGTAAATCCTTCACTATCTATTTCTTATGCAGCAAGTTTAGGCCACTGAAGCTCAGGTGATAAAATATGAGATGCCCTAGCCAGGTAGCATCCTTCACTACTACACTAAATGAAAACAATAACTCATTCTAAATATATAGGGGAAACATCTTGTTCTTTGTCATGGACATAGTTGTAATTTTTCCATGCTCTTTGTCTCTGATGGTACATGCTCCATCCTTGAATTTAATAGTGTGCCCCTTCTACATAAGTTATCCAACACTCAACAAGTACTTCAATCCAGGTACATAGTACACATATTGGAATTGTTTCCTTTCACCTTGCCTGGTGTGGATAATAATTTTCTATTTTCCCATAATAGGTACCTTATTGTTGTTCCCCATATTCACTTCATATTGAATAGTTTCATCTAATTATGAGAACATATATTTGTTCCTAGACATGTGGTTGCTGCAACCACTATCGAGATACCAAGTATTCTTTTGGTTCTCCTCCTCAATACTACAAGTCAATAGCATATTCCCAAAAGCATCTCTACACTCTAAATTTTCAAACTCATTTGTCTAGTGGGCTTGTTGCTTATTATCTTTGGCCATATTATTTCTACACTCATAGCTATAATGATCAAATTTCTTGCAATAATAACATTGGATATTTGATTTATCATACCTCTTATTAGATCCTCCTTGCTTATTTCTTTCATTGCCTCTTCCTCCTAATTGATGTAAGTTGCAATTAGTCTCTCCATAATTGGAGTTTGACCTTCCTCCTTGCTTGTTACCTCTTCCATGATTACCTCTACTATTTTGTCCTCTTCCTCCTTATGAATTGGAGGCTACTTGGTGGGATTATTCTCTACTACTATCTCGAAATGAGACTTGCACTTTGAATGTCTGCTCCAACGAGGACTGAGTTGAGCAGCTCAGCCTCTACTCATGTATTTGTAGAGAACCCATGAGATCATCTACAGAGAGGTTTATCAAATCCCTTGATTCTTTGATTGCTATCACAACTGAGTCAAACCTTGTTGGTAGGCTCCTTTGTATCTTCTCCACAATCCTCTGGTCCACATTCTCACCATTCATCCTCATCTAATTTATGATACCCATTTTTTGGGTAAATAATTCACTCATGGACTCTGACTCGCTCATTTACAAGTTTTCAAACTCTCTTATCAACATCTAAAACCTTACCAAATTCACTTTATCGATACCCTGGAAGGAGTTGGAAATAATTTTCCATACCGCCTTCGATGTGGTTGTTGTTGCAATTCATGGGAATATTATCTCTTGGAATGCTTGCATTATATATAATAATGTCTTCCAGTCCTTCTTTCGATTCTCCTTCAGCAAATTTGACTCTACTTGGGAGAGGGTGCTCAATGCTGCTACGTCTATGGGTTATGTGTAACCATTCTACAACAAGTCTCATAGCTCCTAAGATTCGAACAAGATCTTAATATGGATGCTCCAGTAATCATAATTTTTACCATTGAACCATGGGATTTGCAACTACAAAGGGTTGTTATCGAAAGTCATTTCTTCTTATCGTACACAAGAAGGTGCTAGCTCTGATACCAATTTGAAATGCTTATTTAGGATAAAATTCTCGAAATCCTCTTTTGGGAAAATAGGTTCCGAAATCCCTTTTCGAGATAAGGGAGTCCCGAAATGTATTTTAGGGAAATAAAACACAAAACAAGAGTTTTAGCAAAATGTCAAAATGGGCAGATGGACTTTCACTGGTCAAAGCATGGTCAAAAACATATTTTCAAAATAATTAAGTCACAAAGTACCTTTTCGAAGTGGAGAAGCCCCAAAACATGTTTTCATAGGATGAATGGGAAAAATTCTCTTTTCAAATGAGTCCAAAATAACTTTTTGGAGGATAAAATATACGAAATTCTCAAGCAGATGAAGCATTTATATTAACAAAAAACATAATTTGACTGCAACTACAGTATTAGGGCATAATATAACTTTAGATAAATGCTTCTTTCAATTGAAGCTTTATAAACACATCTACAATATGAGTTATAGGTTGAACATCCAATGGGGTTTTTGGAAGGTTGTAGCTTTGGATCCTTTCTCTACATCTATTATGTGTTATTTTTCTTCCCTTCTTCTTCTTCTCTTCTACTCTATGTTGTTGCTTTCTTCACTCTCTTCTACTCTACACTCCACTACTCTATTCTCGGCCACTTTTTGAACTGATGTGCACTTCTCTCATTTTCTAAAAGGTAGCACTACCTTATATAGCTAGGTGAAGGAGGGTACAAGGCTTATCTTCTAATAGGGTATAAGGCTTATCACCAAACAATTTAGGGTTTTAACCTATCTGCAATGGTTATCATTTATTGTGCATGCAAAAAATTGCAATGATCGATTTTGCGACGATAAGATCTATCAAAGATCTTTTTGGCATGTGAAATCAAGTTTTATTTCTATCAGGCTTCTCATATTACCACTTGTATACTAGACTCTTCACTCTCTTCTTACATGCATACTTGACTTTATGACACTTGTAAATTTCTTCATGACTCTAACTTTCCTACATGCAATCCTAATACAAGACACTTGTGCACATTCTTTCAATATACAGTTACACTCTTACTTACATGACACTTGTGCATTTCTTGCACAATGCACTTTTACATCATACTTGTGCATTTATTTCACATTGTACTCTTACATGCCACTTTTGTATATCATGTACATTGACACTTACATAAAAGAGAAATATAAATCACTTATCTAAACTATAGATTCAATGTGAATCTATTAGATATTTATATTTATACCTTGAGGGTAGCATGAGGGTACATTTGCATGTACAAAATAATTTAATGTTCTTCAACATCACCTTTGGAAACATTAGGTTGTGAAGACCTAGTTGTGCTTTGTGGATTATTGACCCCCACAAGGTCTAACCCAAAGGGTGTAGCAATAAATAAATAGAGGGTACAAAAATGGAACACCATCCATATTAGAGCACCATCTCCCTATCAATAAAATGTGATATCCATGACCTTCAAAAAATGCATTGGAAGGACATCTTCACTAGGGGTACCTACCAAGAGTTTTTATGAGCCATACATCAACCATTGAAACCATAAAACTAAACTAAAGCAACTAGATGCAAGGTAAGGGATGATGATCCAATCCTGGTCTTGATACCCTATAGTGATGACAAGGAAGACAACCCAAGAGGCAACATGCAACCAAATGAATTAATGACATAATATCATGGAGGTATAATTATGGAGATTGCAAAAGCATCCAACTGTGATTCTTTAATGACATCAAATAATTAATTATTGATGTCAACTAACCCAAACAAAATTTTAAATTCGAATTTTGAAATATTGCATGGATTTTGGAGGGATTATTTTCCCTTTTCTTCCTATAAATATCTCATCTCCTCATTGTAATCATCAAAGTCCATCCATATTATAAGGAGTGTTTTCCTTTATTATGTCAAGTGTCCTAGCTTGGTTTGAGTCTTTTATAGTCAATAGGTACTTTTAATACTCCTTCTCTTTGCATTTATGTAACTTGGTTCTCACACTAATAAGAATTTATGACTACTTATGAAATCCTTATCCTACTTTTGATGAGGGTGCTTTATTTTATTGTATGTTCTTGGAGGGACTTATGTTTCTTGTGCATTATCAGTTGCTGGACATGTGTTCACTTAAACCCATGGTGGAATAGAGGGTCTTAATTAGACATTTGGTGCATCACCACCTATAGATAGGCTAGATACACTTTTTATTTTTTACACTTTACTTTTCTAGTCATTTCTTGCTTTCTTTTGTTTTTCTATCATTTACATTTTATATCATTTCCTACTTTGCCTTTCCTTTTTTACTTAAGGAAACTTAGTAGAGTAAGCTAGAATAGCACAAGAAATATAAGCTAAAAAATATCACACCTAATCAAGGAGTCGGTCTTGGTGAAAAACCCTAAAGGTCATTCGATGAAGTTGCATCTCATGCTTCTAGAATTCCGAATATTGGCATCCCCTGCATGAGATGTAGGGCACTAGATGCACCTACTTTGATATACAAAGTGTTGTTGGAAATCATGGGGGATCACAATGCTCATGGAGGTATAGGGATCACTTTCAACCCCAACAACAATTTTTAAATTTGAAATATTTCTCTCTATAAAATTCTTTTAATCCATAAATAGATTTATCTAATTTATAAAGTAAGTTTTCATTGTCTTTCTTAAGAAACCCATCGCATTCAAATGCACTTTTAATATCCATTTCATTTTATACCTAAAGATAATACTAAGTTGGTTGGGAAAATTTTAGCAATAGAAGAAAAATTTTCATTATAGTCTATACCTTCAATTTAAAATAAAATATTGTAGCTAATTTAGTTTTGTGTTTTTTTTAGGAATTGATTTTTTTATCTAGGTAATGGAACTAACTCCTAAGCATTTTTTTTTTTTAAATAAAGGGGTAAAAATTTATTGATAAAAATTCTGGATTATAGAGTACAACTGAGCTTCCAACCAGGACTCAAATAAACATCCAAATAGGCTAAAACTACTAGATTAGAATGACACTCGAAAAAAACAACAAGAATAAACCACATTAAGTTTCTACATCCTTATGGATCAACTCCCACAAGCGTTGAGAGTCCCCATATGGGAGACTCTCCCAATTATCGATACTCCAAGGATCCAGTAGCTCAGAAGCCCTTTTGGCCAAGTAATCAGCAACCACATTCAATTCCCTTGGAATGTGCACAAAGGATATAAATTTGAACTCTTCACTCATTATGAGATTTTGAATGGCTACAAAGGCTAACTGCCAATTAACTTCCTCCACCCTTTTACTGTTTAAAATATTAACCACAATTTGAGAGTCATACTCGTAGATAATCCTATGCCAGCCAAGAGAAAAACCCCTCCACAAGGCCTCAATAATTGCAAGAGCTTCCATAAAATTTTTGGAGTGAACACCTTTATAAATGGAAAAGAAAAAAATGACACCACCAGTAGAATCTCTCCCAACACCACCAATGCCAGCATGTCCAGGATTACCCCTGGATGATCCATCAGTATTAATTTTTAAAAATCCTCTAGGGGGTGGCCTCCACCTACGATCTCTCCTAACCTTCTTGTTGAGGTGAGGAACCCTACTATGGAGAGAATAGTTCACACCATCCACAAAGAGACCAAGGGCTTGTTCTACCTTCTCCTCCCTAGAATCCAAAAGAGGGTCCACATAACATTTGCTATGGATGGTTTCCTGAACCATATACAGGATCCTTTTCTAGATCTATTGAACAACAAAATAACTTCCCTAAAATATGTGTCGGTTCTGTTCGAGCCAAATTTTCCAGATGGTGCAAGAAGGGCCCAAATTCTAAGCCACCCGAAGTAAATGGGTCTTGGTCGGAGGTTTGCCTAGACTACTCCAAAACTCCACCAGGGACAACACATGAAAACATGGATGGTTCCAAGTGCTCCACCAACGGTGCCAAATATATCTGGCAAAGGAGCATTGTAAAAATAAATGAGAAGAGTGATCCTCATTCTTACTGCAAAAGACACAAAAATAGGGACCCTGAAATCCCCTCTTCCTCACATTATCCCAAGTGAGGCATTTATTCTGAGCTACCAACCAGAGAAATAAGTTACATTTTGTCGAGGCAAATTTTTTCCACACCTTTTTCCACCAAGTGACAGGAAGACTTCCATACTTTTGTTTATCAAGAACCTAATAACCATAGGCTACCTAGTAGGTTACCTTAGGATCAGGGTTCCAAGCTAGAATATATTTACCCCTCAATGAAGAAAAATGCCTCCCCATAATAATAATAGCAATCACCTCCCTGTCCTTGGCCAGTCCTCCCTGGGGCCATTCTTGCAGATCTTTCCACCTGTACATCTCCATATTTCCAAAAGACTAGATTTTTTTAAGTCCTCCACACGAGACCAACCTGCTTCCAAGAAAAAAATGCTTAGGGAACGTAACCTAGGATATTGATTCAAGATAGGAGGGTGGCCATACCAAGAATCCTCCTAAAAAAGAGCATTTGATCCCTAATTGCAAATCCAAAACAAACCCTACTTGATTAAATTAGCTCCTCTTTTTAGAGTGTCCCAGATAACTGAACCTTTTTCAACCAAGATGACTCTAGGTATTTCAGCCTCAAAAATACCTCTCAAGTATTTACAAGATAATATTTTAGCCCAAATCTTATCTTGAGAGGTACACCATCTCCAACAAAGTTTTGCAGCCAAAGCCTGCCCAAAAAGAGTTGTCTGTCACAACCCAAGGTCTCCCTCTTACATCAACCTACATATAGAATCCCACCTAACCAAACTCCATTTAGATTGATCAAGTTTTCCAGACCATAAAAATTGTCTTGACAAAGCATCCATGTCCTTGATGAATTAAGAGGGAGCTATTTGTACAAAACATCTATAAATGGGTAAATCTTGAACAACATATTTTAAAAGCAACACTCTACCTGCAGTGGATAGCCATATGAAAGTCCAATGATTCACCTTCCTTCTAAACTTATCAAGCATAGACTGCCAAGAAGATCTAGGTAGAGGGTGAGATGAAATTGGAATACCAAGATAAATGAAGGGAGGAGTCCCAAACTAGAATCTTAGAATATGAGAAATCCTAGCTTTAATAAGAGGAGGGGTATTTAAGAAGAAAATAGAAGACTTGTCCTCATTAATCAACTGTCCAGAAGCACCAATATATATGTCAAGAGACTGTCTAATATTACCAGCTTCCCTGATAGTGGCAACTCCCAACAAAGAAGTATCATCAACAAATTAAAGGTGGGAAAGAGGTGGCAAACTACTATCCCACTTCCACCTATGAATGAGACCCTGCATGACTTGATACTTGAGCAATATTCCCAACCCTTCCACCATAATGATAAACAAATAAGGAGATAAAGGATCTCCTTGCCTCAATCCCCTTGAGGCCTCAAACAACTCTGATGGATCATTATTAACAAGAACAAAAAATGATGAAGAAGAAACACAGCTCATCACCCATCTAATCCATTCCTCCTCAAATCCAAAAGCAGTAAGAACTTTCTGAAGAAAGGAGCATCTGACCCGATCATAGGCTTTGCCCATGTCCAACTTAATGAACATAGTTTTCTTCTTAGAAGTTTCCATCGAGTGAATAACTTCTATAGCAATAACAACCCCATCCAATATTTTTTGGCCAGCAACAAACCCTCCTTGCTCCTTAGATATGATTTTGCTCAACCATATCTTCAACCTCTCAGCAATCATTTTTGTGATGATCTTATACACAACATTGCAGAAAGCTATAATCCTGAACATATCCAAGGAATTTTCTCCCTCTTTTTTGGGTATAAGCACCACAAAGGTAGAATTTAGGGCCCTTAGCATCTGTTTGTTATTTTGGGACTCATGGACCACCTCCAAAAGATCAAATTTTATTAAATCCCAAAACTCTTGATAAAACTCAATCGGGAATCCATCTGGGCCTGGGGTTTTTCCTTTTTCATCTTCAATACAACATTTTCCAACTTCTCAAGGAAAATTGAACCCATCAAGTGCTCATTCATCTCTCTAGAAACAATCGTTGGAATACAATTTAGAATAATCTTTTCATTCTCATCATCTGATAGGGATTCCTCCTTGAAGAGAGAGGAAAAATACCTCTTAGTCTCTTTTGAAATATCCCTGAAAGAAGAGAGCAGGGCACCCTGAGAATTCACAAGAGAGGTAATCAGGTTACCATTATGGCGAGCCTTAACTAAGTTATAAAATAAGGTTGTGTTCCTATCCCTTCCCGAAGCCAATCTACTCAAGTTTTTTGTTTCCAAAAAAATTCTTCCCTTAGTTCCCATTCAGCAAGGTCTTTCGTAGCCTCAGATTCCTCAACAAGAAGCTCCTTCGTGAATCCTTGATCTCTAATATTCCTTGAAGCTTCTTCCATCCTCCTAAGAGCTGCCAGCTTAGCCAAGGAAAGGTTCCCAAAATTCATTCTATTCCATATCTTCAATTTATGTTTTACAAATTGTAGTCGCTTCATAAAGGAATATATAGTGATGCCATGAGGAGGTTTTCCAGTGGTCCACCAGCCTCGCATGAAATCATGAAGCTTAGGATCATGAAGCCACATAAGTTGAAACTTAAAGGAGGGATTATTTTTTAGCCCTAACTCCAAAGCAGAGAGTTTGATAGGCCAATGATTAGATCCCCTACCCTCCAAAATCATAGAACTAGCACCTCTGTTATTACCCATCCAATAACCGGATATCAAAAACCTATCCAGTCTCTCTGATATGGAAGCTTCCCCACACCTTCTATTGTGCCAAGTAAAGATCCCATTATCTGGCTTGATGTCAACCAATTTTAGGGCCTAGATATGAGCACTAAAGACAGAAGAAAAAGGCTTGAGATGGTCCACCCCACCACGTTTCTCCTCTAGAAAAGTGATAGAGTTGAAGTCTCCAGCCAAAATCCATGGGTATAGGGGAACCAAACTTCTCACAAAGCAAATGTGCTTCCACAAATTCACTTTACCATTGTAATCAACAAGAGAATACACATTTGTAAGTAGGATGATTTCAACAGATTCATTATCATGCCCGACCATTGAAATAGACCATCTGCTAGAAATCCAAGTAAGAGGGGATATCTTAATCGGATCCCATAAAAAAATGACGCCACTAGCATATCCACATGCACAAATACATTGACATTGCCCCCTTCTCCACAACTTGGGAGAAATATTGAACATACTATCAATAGTCAATTTAGTCTCCTAAATAAAAACCACATCCGAAGAATGAACACGAACCAAATCACAAACTTTTTATCTGGGGATGTTATTCAACCCCCTTACATTCCATGAGAGAATAATCATTTTTGGGGGTTATAAAAATGGGAGTCCAATGTTCTCACCAAGCCTGACTCCACCAAAGTCTCCCCCATTAACTTAATTTTATCATGGTCCTTCTTCCGACCTACCTTCATATTTTTATCCGAAAAACTTTTTTAATTATTTTTTGCTACAATCCCAACACCGTAGGAGTTTTGCAGTCCAAGGATGACTGCATCAATTCCTGAGTAGGAGAGGGCATAACTAAATTTGTACCACTTTCCAAAATATTTTTCCTTATAGGGCTAGACCCAACTATGTCCCCTATACTCAGATCTAAAGCCCTTTGTTCTTCATTTAAACCCCCTAGATCTAATTCCTTCAGTTCTCCCTCAAGAAGAGACATCTGATTTGGCCTTGTTATATTTGCATCAGGTAGCGATGTTTCAGGTATCTCCATGCACTGATCAAGATCATCTAATATTTCAAAACGATTGAGTAGAGCATCTGGCTGTCTATCCTTAAGGTATTTTTTTGCCCTTCCTCCTCTGTTTCAATATTTTACCAAAATAAAACCTTCCTTATCCCATTCTCCTTCCTTTATCGGGGCTTTTCCTTTATCCAAACTTTGTCTAGACTGAGAGGGCCCAATATTTGAAGCCACAAGTGAGACAAACTTAGGGTATTTTATTTGTATGTGGCCATATTCACGGTAAATCCAAAAACAAAATGGAAGAGCTTCATAGTCAAGTTTTTGAACCCATGTAGTTGATCCAAATTGTATTTCAATAGAATCTAGAATAGGATTATTTAAGTCAATTTCAACACAAATATGAGCAACAGAGATTACCTTTTTATCAATTGTCTATTGTGATGGTCCAACCGGCTTCCCAATAAGAAGGGCAATCTTCTGCAAGATATCAATTCTCCAGAATTCCAACGAGAGCCATGGAAGCCGCACCCATACTGGAACTCGCAATGACCACTCCTCTTATGGGTTGAAACCCACATGCCAAGGTTTAAGAAAGAGTCCCACCTGGTTATAGAAATAAGGACCCCCTTCAAATGTTTTGTTACGATCTGCAATACAAGATAAAACCACCATAAAATAGTTGTTTGCACTAAGCATCACCTCCACATCGCCTTCAGGATTCCAAGTCTTCCTTACCCAAGCCTCCACAAAGGGTAGAGAAATTCGGATGCCCAAAAATTTGCCAATAAGGGCATGTTTGGTTAGATACTCCACATCTTCTACCATCGAGTCTGGTTGAACCACTAGAACTGGCCTGGCTTCACATCGTTCCAAACATCCATTGTTCTTTAAAAAGTAGTTCCTGACATGCACTAGAAAATCTTGTTCCTTCTAGGTATTTTCAGATGAAAAAATATCACGAGCATGCACTCTCAGTGCCGAACCCGATGCCATAACGACATTCCTCCAATTTTTCAGACCTCCTCCGAAAGTTGTTGCCATCCCCGCAGAGCAGTTTTTCTTCATCAAACCCTAGCAAAGTAGTTTTTTCTCATCAAACCCTCTTTTAAGACAACCACTTTCTTTAAAACCTTAATAATTTAATTATTCCCAACGAAAGACTAATTACCAAGTCCTAAGCATTATTATTATTATTATTCAAAGAATTATATTTTTTACACAGTTTTTACCTCTAGTTTGAAAATACGATTTAACATTACTTTTTATTATATTAATGAATAATTATTTTTATTACATTCAAACATCAACAAATAATTTAATTAATTTTTCCTTCTAATTTAAATAAAAGTATATTTATTCAAGTATTAATCACTTTCTTTACTAAAATTTTTATAATCACTTAGGATTTTATAAAAAGAATTATCAATTAACAAAATATATATTTAAATAAATTTCTAAATTCCTTATTGATAAGTATAGCTCTCATCTTTACTAAAACTCATGGTTGATAGGAGACTACTCAAACGCACAACGCACAATCATAAATGTTTCTCACATAATCAAATAAATAAATAAATAAATTCTAAATTATTTATATATTATTTTTAAATATTATTAAAAATATCTTATAAAAAGTAAATTCAAAATTCATTTTTTTTTTTAAACACAGTTACTCATTATTTATTTGACAATCTATGCAAAGAATTAAACTTTAAAATACTTCTTGGAATTAAGTTTTAATGTATTAAATTAATATAATTGATGATACGTAAATATTTAAAAAAATATAAAATATTATAATAAATGTAATATTTTTATTTTTTTGTTGAGGAACCTTTTATATACAACATATTCGGAACATGTGAAGGGAGAGATTTGAACCTGGGCCTCTCGATAAATGGAGAGTTTTAACTACCCACTTGCTCTCCAACTCCTCTACATGAGCGGATATATAACATTATTTTAATAAAATATATTATATATGTATTTATTCAATAAAATTCATTTATTTATAAAAATTTAGTATATAATCTTATTTTTATAAAATTAAAACTCTAAACCTTATATTTAAAATTCTAAAAACTTAAATTTAAAAAATACTCAAATAATAATAAATAATAATAAAAAATAAATTTAACAACAATAATTATAATATAAAACCTTAAAGCTATTAAATTCTAACTTTAAGTTTTTATTTAAGGTTCAAGGTCATAAACACACTCAAATAATAATAAAGGAAATGTCTGCCATTTAGTATAAGTGGAATGGGAGGCTTATGGTTTGAATTTTTGTTTTGCAAAAAGTAAACACAAAAATATTTTGTGTGATTTTCTCCACTCTATCAAATCTCCACTCTACCAAACACACATTGGGTACCCAAAATCTAATTGATAATTGATAATGTTAATGCGGTCATGACCGGGCACGACTCCAACTGATTTTGACAATATTAAACCAAGACAACTCCGCAAAGGTTTTTTTTTTTTGTTGGTAAATTAAAAAAAAATAATAAGTCATGGTTGAACACCCTTATAAAAGATCAGTGGTAGATGTTTCTTACATTAACCTCATAAAATAAAAATAATAATAAAAGAAATTATCAAACCTTTTCTTCACCTCAGCATGGATAATAAAGGCTTCTCAAATTAATCTCAATTAAAAATAATAATAATAAAAAAGGAAATTGCCGAACTTTTTCTTCACAATTTGGATATTCGGACATTTATACGCACCCTCCAAGTCTCAAGCTGCAAGCGTCATGCGTCATGCGTCATGGTACGCCTTTTAATAAAATATAACCTTCTTGAAACTACCTTTGTGTCGCCTCCATTCCTGGTCAGAGATTACTGGCCAAACCAATAAAAATATATCTTGAGACCTATCTTAATATATACGGAACTAGGTCAACCGGCATTTTTTCAATTATAAATATAATAATTGCTAAAGTCCAAATATGAATATTAGACCAGAATTATTCATGCACGAGTAAACATATCAGTTAGAAGTACCCACAATTACCCGGTGCAAGCCATGAACCGAATTCATCACGAGACTGTATTAGCAAAAGCTGCGCAGCACGTGTCTTTTAGTAAAAAGTAAATGAGGTCATTTTCTTACACCTGCTATTTCCAGATCGTTGATTGAGCAAGGCGTTCACTGTCCACACAATCTAGACTGTGCCCAAGTTTAGGGCTTTCGAGCGTCAGCACATCTCTTGGATTGTATTGTCATGTCATATACTGTTAGATTTATGTTCAATGTTGATTTCTTCGA
The DNA here is from genome assembly GCA_028583015.1 of Wollemia nobilis. Taxonomy (NCBI): domain Eukaryota; kingdom Viridiplantae; phylum Streptophyta; class Pinopsida; order Araucariales; family Araucariaceae; genus Wollemia; species Wollemia nobilis. Next base: position 2,399,626 of record JAQPPZ010017000.1, on the reverse strand, counting down.
AAAACCGTTATATACAATGTTGTATATTAACAACTTCTTTGGCTTGTCGTTGCACTACTGGTCTTGCAGCGAGAAGACTGCTGTAGTTGAGAGATATTCGTCGATGGTAACCACAAAACCTTACTTAAATTTCACTCATTGGCCATGACCATAGCCAACCGCCAAATTTACCACCTGGCAACTGGTAACGTTTTTATAAATGAAAAAGCAAATTTATATTAAATTAAGATAAAAACTTTTACAAAATAAGTAGGTTAATACATGTTATGGAATCAAACTAATTTTTGTTGACAAAGGTTAATAAACAAAGTTGTTATCAAAACACAAGTTTATCAATAATGATCATTAAAAAAAAGCATAAAAAAAAACATATTATATGAGGTAATGTGTTCTAGTATGTTATCTCACCCTTTTCATTGTGATTAAGGCCTTTAGTATTCGCCTAGTTCCAACCAACAACTAGCCCAAATGAAACTAGTTGAACATTACTCCACCTTTTAACATTGAACATCGTCATTGATGATTATTGCATCAAAGAAAACATATTATATGTATGAAGTAATGCGTCATATCATATTGTCCCGCCCTCTGCATTAAGATTAAAACCTTTAAGACTTGCATCGCTCCAACCAACAACTAGCCCAAGTGAACATCATTCCACCAACATTAGACTGTTAACGTTAAGCGGTGCACCTTCGCTTGCGTTCGTCGTGTGAACGTGTTTGCCCGGCGCAGTCAAGTCCACGAACGAACATTGAATTCCGACCATTGAATTCAGAAGTCGAGCCTTCCCATGGTGTGGACGTAGATCAGATGAGTCATCTTGACTTCGTTTTATATAAGTGGTGATGAGACATGACAGCAACGGGAACAACGAGGAAACGTGTTCCTCTGTGATCGAGGCGGCGTAGACCCAGTGGATCATGGCGAATACACACTAAAACATATAACGAACGCGGTACGATGGTTCTCAACAGACACAACGAGAACGACAGAAAACAACTTGAGAGCATGCCAACTTGTCAGAGCGACAAACAGATCAATTCGTATGGCCCATGATCCACGTAATGTTACTAGGATACTTTTGCCTCCATTGGGCACCTTCGTGGAAGCGATCATGCTGGATATGCCGATCTGCAATCGTATAACTCAAGTTAGCACTGTTGATGTTGACTATGCATTGATATGCATTCGTCTATAAATCTCACCCCTTCTTAATGCTAGCCCTGTGGTATTTCGGGCCAAGTTTTAGCCTCTGTACCTCTGATTTCATTTCCTGGTTTTGTTGGTTTCTTGGGGTTCGATACATTCTGTTCGACTCCATATTCCGTTTTAAGTTCTCTGTTGTTACTTATTCATTTTTAAACGTTAGCAGCTCTTTCTTCTCAAGCAGTAGTCGCAACTTTTCAGAATAGAATGGACTTCAAATTTTATGAAGCGTGCTTGTATTTCATTCTTAAACTTTATTTGCTGGTGCCAGCAGATTTTGACTTCAACAGTGATACCCATGTCGAAACTCCACCTCCTGCCATTGATAACCCGGTGATTCCCTTGGCTGGTTCTGCTCCATCAGCGGATTATGTTTCATCTGGCATATCACTGCAATTAACTCATGTGATCACCAGAGATGACCCTCTATCTCAAATTGAAAGCGGCACCTCACAGCAGACGTCGCAGGAGGAAGTTGACCTCGAGACACAGATTAAAGATGTTGTTAAGGAAAAGTGGAAATGCATCAATTACACAACGGTTTTTATAGGAATCTCCTTCACATTTTATGGGACGGATTTTGGGATACGTAACCTATTTAATCCCGTAGTAGTTGAGATATCAGTGTTGGTTGTATGTGTAATCGTTGGAGCATTATTTTGCACTGTGTTTAAGAAAATTAAGGTGGAACGGCGACTAAGGTTGATGTGTAGTGAAAATAATTATCCTAGAACAACCACAGTTGCAAGTAATTCATACCAGTTGTGTCTCTGTATCTTATCAGCATGTTTGGTATACATAGTATATATCTTTATTGGCATCAACGCTTATAAGAAAAATCCTACTACACTGTAGAAAATAGCCTCTATGAACATAAGCAAGAAGCAGCTTATATGAGAAATTAGGATAGCCTATAATTGATATGAGCGAATATATGTTATCTTGAAGTCTCACTCTGTTTATATACTTGGTGAACTCTGTTTATATACTTGGTGAAGACTGCTAAATGTGTATAGCCACATGTTGGGATGTACATATATAAGAAACCCGATTTATTTTTTCTTAAGATAAAATTTCTTGTACAGTCGACTACATTTGTAGATGCGATATTGCAATTAAAAAGGTACATTCTACCTTACATGTCTTGATCTTTTGCTTTTGTTTTTCTTCCGTAATACATGTACCACGTGAATTTCAAACAAATAACAAGCTTAGAATATGTACAATCTCTTAGAGGGCGATTGATATCCGAAGCCTCTTAAATTAATACTCGACGGTTGTAGAAAAGCAAGCACTACCAAGATTACACTTCTCAGTCAGTAACGACATATAAATTATGCTGCGGTGAAATATAAGTGCCAGGCATGGGTGAACATGGAGGCTTGGAAGGCTTAGAAGAAGAATGTTGTCTATCTATTTAATCTCAGAATAGGGACGTTATTGTCATGGATTTTCTATTGTTTGGTGCTCTATACCCAAAATTAAGGTCAAGCCCAAGGATCTCAGCAGTATGCATTAGTGGCTGGGCCTATTTCCTAGAGAAGACCGTGGAATTTTGACGAGAAGAAGAAGAGGTATTAAAGTGGATGTAAAATCTTAATAATATATATATGAGTTGTGGTCATTACTAGTACAAGAAGTTCTCCAAGATTTCATCTCCATAAGAATGCCTATACGCCTAGGATTGTATAGGGTATTTGAAGTTTTATTTATTTTTTAACAACCGTCGGGAGCGCAGGGCGAAGGGGGGCCGAAGTCGGGCTGCGCTCCCGAAGTCGGGTTGCGCTCTCGAAGTCGGGTTGCGCTCCCGAAGTCGGGTTGCGCTCCCGACTTTTGCGCAATCGGGCTGTGCAAGTAAAACTTGCGCAGTCGGGTTGCGCACGGAGTAATGTGTGCAGTCGGGTTGCGCACGAAAAATGTGCACAATCGGGCTGCGCACGGAATAAAGTGCTAAGTCGGGGAGCGGGTGGTCAACGCCCGACTGCGCTGGTCAAAGGCAGCGAAGTCCGACTTCGCTGCGCAGTCGGGTGGACAGCTCCAGACTTAGGCAAATTTTTGCCTTGCGAACTTTTGTTGTCCTAGGGCTTGCGCGGCTACAACGATGGTTTGCTTGGCTTGGCAAGAACTGTACGGGGAGGAGAGAAACACCGAATCTGAATGCAATGTTTGGGATCTGAGTTCAAACTTATAGAACACGAAAAAAATGCTCCGAGGCGATTGTACAAAGAACAACAACAGATTTTATGCAGACAGAGATAACCGCAAACCCTACAGATGCCTTAAACAACAACAAATTTTATTCTTATAAGACGAGGGTTACAAAAGTCCTCAACTGAGGAAAAACTAACATCTGCAGACTAAAGTTGCAGGATAAACTGAGAGGGAAAACAAATGTCGAGTCTGCTGCTCGGACATTAAACAGATGAGCTACACTGCTCACTGAAACGATCTCGTCTGCTACTCTGCGAATGACTACTTTTCTCTTGCCTGTTTCTCCAAATTTCCCCCACTCTCCACACTTTGTCTGAAGACCCGAACTGCCTTATATAGCCACGGGGAGAGGAAGATAGAGGTTATCCTCTGACAGGTTCTGACAGACCCTGAACTAGGGTTTCTGACCAATCATCGAACTGGCATTAACTTATGCGGCGATCGGATCTGTCAGACGTCACATCTGTCAGAAGGCACGTGCGACGTCAAGTCAAAAATTTTGTCGGGATGCCCGACTTTGCGAGCGCAATCCGGCTTCGCCCAAGTTCGGAGCGCAGTTGGGCGGAGGCGTGAAATCTGGATTAATATTTCTAACACCCTCCTTTAAGCCTGATTTCATGAGCGCTTTGACTCCAAGCTGCTCTTGCAATCTATTGAAGTCTTCCTCCTTCAAAGGCTTCATGAAAATATCTGCCAACTGCTCCTTGGATCTGCAAAACTATAGTTGAATTTCTCCGGACTTCACCAACTCTCTGATGAAGTGATAACGAATATCGATGTGCTTCGTCCGGCCATGGAACACGGGATCCTTTGATAGTGCAATGGCCGAATTGTTATCACAAAAAATTGTTGTCGCGCCTTCTGGAGGATAGTTCAGTTCACTCAGAACTCTTCATAGCCAAACTGCCTGGCATGCGGCTGACATGGCGACGACATATTCTGCTTTGGCTGTGGACAATGCAATGATGGGTTGCTTCTTGGATGCCCATGAGATTGCCCCTGATCCGAGATGGAAAGCATACCCGGAGGTGCTCTTTCGATCGTCGGTGCTGCCAGCCCAATCACTATCTGTGAAGCCCACCAGTTCCAACTGGTCCTGTCTAGCGTAAAATAGGCCATTGTTTCATGTCCCATTGACATAGCGCAAGATCCTCTTGCCTGCTTGCTAGTGCGTGTCCTTCGAAGTCTCCATAAAATGGCTGATCAGACTGACTCCGAACATCAGATCTGGCCGAGTTGCAGTCAAATACATCAGACTACCAACTAGCCTCTTGAACAGCGTTGGATCTACATTCCTCCTTGAATCTAGCTTGCTCAGCTTCAAACCTGTGGCTACAGGTGTGATGGCAGGTTTGTTGTCCTCCATCTTGAACCGCTTCAGGACATCCTTCGCATACTTGCCCTGAGAAATGAAGATGCCATCTACCGATTGGTCAACTTCAATGCCAAGAAAATACTTCATCAGCCCTAAGTCCGTCATCTCGAACTCCTTCTTCATGGTTGTTCTGAACTGGGCAAACAGTGTTGTGTTGTTGCCAGTGTAAATTAAATCGTCCACATACAGGCAGACGATTATGAGCTCACCTACATCATTTGTCTTCATGTACAGGGTGTGCTCATATGGGCATTTTACAAACCCATTTTCTTGAAAATAACTATCAATCCGGTTGTACCAAGCCTAGGGCGCCTGCTTCAAACCGTACAGGGCCTTCTTCAGCTTCAGGACTTTGCCCTCCTGGCCTTCAATTTTGTAACCTGGTGGCTGGTCTATGTAGACCTCTTCCTCCAACACTCCATTGAGGAAGGCTGACTTGACATCCATCTGGTACATCTTCCAACCCTGTTGGGCTGCCAATGCCAGGATCATCCTGACTGTGTCAAGTCGGGCTACAGGCGCATAAACCTCATGGTAATCGATGCCTAACTTCTGCTTGTAGCCCTTTGCCACCAGTCTGGCCTTATGCTTGTCAACGTCTCCTTGGGCGTTGAACTTTGTCTTATACACCCACTTGACCCCAATGGTCTTCTTCCCTACTGGAAGATCTGTCAGTTGCCATGTATCATTCTTTTCAATGGCTTCAATCTCCTCGTCCATCGCCTGCACCCACTTCTGATTTTGACTTGCATCTTCGAACTCTACTGGATCAACTTCAGTAAAGAATGCAAAGTCAGAGTACTCTTCATCTACATGGGTTTGGGTTGCCTCATAGATTTCTTGCAAGCTCCTTGTCTTCGCTGGCGTCACCAGGTTCTGGATTCTACTTGCACATGGAGGCGACCGAGATGGAGTGGTTGTGCTACTGCTGGCACCACTGCTACTGCTGGAGGTTGCAGGTGGCTGCACACTTCCTTCTTCCAAGTCAACAGACTCTACCACTACTGGCTCTGATCGGCTAGTCTCGACTTCCAGTTCCAGGCTTCATCTTCAAGAAACTTCACATCATGGCTGATGATGAGCTTCTTCGTCACAGGGTTGTACAGCCTATATGCCTTCGCCTGCTCACTGTACCCTATGAAAATGCACTTCTCAGCTCTATCATCCAACTTCTATCGCTTCTCTTCTGGAACATGTGCATATGCAATGCACCCGAACACACGCAAGTGAGCCACACTTGGCTTCACACCGCTCCAGGCCTCCTGAGGGATTTTGTCCTTCACGCTTTTGGTGGGACATCTGTTCAGCAGGTAGACTGCACATGTTACAGCCTCTGCCCAAAATTCATGTGGCAATCCCTTCGCCTTCATCATGCTTCGTGCCATCTCCATGATGGTCTAGTTCTTCCTCTCAGCTACGCCGTTCTGTTGTGGCGTGTATCTGGTAGTGAACTGCCTTCGAATTTCATGTTGCTTGTAGTAGTTATGGAATTCGTTGGAGATGTATTCACCTCCGCCATCTGTCCTGAGAGTCTTGATCTGATATCCGCTCTGTTTCTCCACCAGAGCCTTGAACTCCTTGAATCTGGAAAATGCTTCTGACTTCAGCTTGATGGCATAGATCCAAGTCTTTCGGCTGAAGTCATCTATGAATGTTAAGAAGTATTTGTTATCGACAAATGTGTTGGTCTGCATCGGACCACAAATGTCTGAGTGCACCAGCTCTAGTGGCTGTGATGCTCTCCAAGACTGACCAGAAGGGAATGAATCCCTATGTTGTTTTTCGACTAAGCAACCCTCACAAACTTGATTTTGCTGCTCTATCAGGGGTAAACCCTTCACCATCTACTTCTTGTGCAGTTGATTCAGGCCACTGAAGTTTAGGTGACCAAATCTGAGATGCCATAACCAGGTAGCATCTTTCACAACTACACTCAAAGACATCAATGATTCATTCTAAATCTATAGTGAAAACATTTTATTCTTCGTCATGGACATGGTAGCAATCTGCCCATGCGACTTGTCTCTGATGGTGCAAGCTCCATCTTTGAACTGGATCGTATGTCCCTTCTGCACGAGCTGTCCAATGCTCAATAGGTTGTGCTTCAGGCCAGGCACATAGTAGACATCACAGATCTGCTTTCGTTCATCGTGCCTAGTGCGGATGAGGATCTTTCCTTTCCCCATTATGGGAACCTTGTTGTTGTTCCCCATATTCACCTCAGACTGGACTGTTTCATCCAGTTGGGAGAACATCTCCTTGTTCCCCGTCATGTGGTTGCTGCACCCACTGTCTAAATACCAGACATTCTTCTGGCACTCCTCCTCAATGTTGCAAGTCAACAACACGTTTCCTCCTACCGCATTTTTGGTTTCATCCATGTAATGGGCTTGTTGTTGGTTCTCCTTGGCCATCCATTTTCTGCACTGTGAGATGTAATGGCCGAACTTCTTGCAGAAATAGCACTGGACCTTTGACATGTCCTTCTTCTGACCAGATCCAGCTTGCTAATTTTTTGAACTGCCTCTTCCACCTTGCTGATGGAAATTATAGTTGGTCTCTCCTTCGCTAGGGTTTGACCATCCTCCTTGCTTGTTGCCTTTCCCACGCCTGCCTCTGCCTCTTGCTCCGTGAGAACTAGAGGCGCCATGGTGGGAATCTTGTCTACCACTGTCTCGGAATGAGACCTGAGCCTTGAATGCTTGCTCTAGAGAGGTCTGAGATGAATGGCTCAGCCTCTGTTCATGTGTCTACAATGAACCCATGAGCTCGTCTATCGAGAGGGTTGTCAGATCCCTCGACTCTTCGATTGCTATCACAACCGAGTCAAACTTGGCAGGCAAACTTCTGAGAATTTTCTCCATGATTCTCTAGCTCTGCATGATTTCTCCGTTCAACCGCATCTGGTTGATAATGTCCATCGTCCGGGTGAAGAAATCACTCATGGACTCGGACTCACTCATCTATAGATTTTCAAACTCCCTCCTGAGCATCTGTAGCTTCACCAACTTTACCTTATTGGTGCCCTGGTACGAGCTGGCCAAAATCTCCCAGGCCTGCTTCGCCTTGGTGGCTGATGCGATCCATGGGAAGATGGACTCCTCGACCGCTTGCATGATGTAGAAGAGGGCCTTCTGGTCCTTCTTCGTGTTCTCTTTCAACAGGTCCTTGTCTGCTTGAGAGAGGGCGGCCAGTGATGCTGCATCTACCGGTTCTGGGTAGCCATTCTCGACTAACTCCCATAGCTCCTGAGATCCAAACAGGATCTTCATCTGGATGCTCCAGTAATCGTAATTCTTCCCGTTGAAGCATGAGATCTGCAACTGCAAGTTGTTGCTACTGGAAGCCATTCTGCTTCGGTCTCCGCATCAAGGGATCAGTGGCTCTGATACCAATTTGAAGTTTTATTTATTTTTTAACAATCGTCAAGAGCGCAGGGTGAAGGGGGGCCCGAAGTTGGGCTGCGCTCCCGAAGTCGGGTTGCGCACCCAAAGTCGGGTTGCGCTCCCGACTTTTGCGCAGTCGAGCTGCGCAAGTAAAACTTGCGTAGTCAGGCTGTGCACGGAGTAATGTGCACAATCGGGTTGCACACGAAAAATATGCGCAATCGGGCTACGCACGGAATAAAGTGCTAAGTCGGGGAGAGGGTGGTCAACGCCCGACTACGCTGGTCAAAGACAGCGAAGTCTGACTTCGCTGCGCAGTCATGTGGACACCACAAATATATATATTAACCTTATACTCTTAAGAAATAAATTATGATGATCAATCACTTCATTTTGAACTTATTTATATATATATATATATATAAGTTCAAAATGAAGTGATTGACCATCATAATTTATCTCTTAAAAGTATAAGGTTAATATATTAGTTCAATGTACTACAATCTATTTTTTTTTCTCGAGATTTAAAGTTGTTAGAAAGGAATAGAAGATTTAAGTCACATTATTTAATAACTTTAAAAGTTCTTTTAAATCATATCATTCAATTCATATTTGAAGGGCAAAGTAAGAAGTGATAGTCTATGGTTTATAGGAAAGGATGGCTGGTATTTATGACTATGGAGAGAAAATAATTTATATAGGAAAATGCTCTTGAGAGTGTTCTAGTATGATTTAAGGATGTTGAAATTTTGTGTTAGCTTAATAATAAGGAGCATTTGAAAATATTGAAAAATATTATAATGGAGTTCATCTAAAATGCATGGACCTATTTGAAGCAAAATATAGTTATGTAAATGTAAATATACATTTCCATTGATATTTCTAAATCCATCATGATCAAATTTGAATTAGGACAATGGGTTCAATAAGTAGATTAGTAAAAAATATATTGTATACTACTACATATACTATGATATCAAATAGATGGTAATAGATTGCAAAATAAACTGGTCAAGAAAGATGTGGAAAGTTCTTGTCATGATATGGACATGGAGTAGAAGGGGTGTATTGTATTGGATAATATCAATATTTTCCTACTCCCAAAATGGTGGAAAAGAAATACCCTTTTCTTAATAATATGACAAAGGTTGGCATGGTTCATGTGAATTTAACATTATAAAAAAACTAAGAAGGATGTATTAGATGAACAATTGTGGCATCGGAGTTTAATTTCAAAATAAATAATAATTATGATGATTCAAAGTCAATTTTTAAAATGAACAAGGTGAAAGAAGTTATGTATAGTCTAAATATTGTAAAGGTAAATCATCTTTATTTTATTAAGTAATATAAAATAAAAATAAAATAAATACTCTATATAGTTTACATCATGTTATTTAGAGTTGGTATAATAAAGAAAGTGAATTAGAGGATAATTTTTTTATTTTAGAATTCCACATCAACATAAGATATAAAATAGCTTTAAGGATTTCTATTGCACTATAGGTTTTATAGGGAAACATAAATCTATAGATGAAAAATCAAAGTTGTAACTATCTAGAATAAAAAAGAAGAGATTGAAGAGGTTGAAAATTTAGGTGGAAATAAAAATGAAATGAAGACGCCTAATATGAAATAAAAATGAAATGTAAAGAGATTTATATGGAAATCACAAATGCTTATAAGAAGCAGGGATAATCCTACAAGATTAAATGTAAAATATTGATAAAGATAGCTTCTTGCAATATTCAAGGTATACATAAAACTCCTAAAAGTGAGTTATAAAGAAATTAATATATTGTTATAATCTTCAACTTATTATAATATTTAAAAAATAAATAATTATGAAAGTAAAGATCAAAGAGTTTTGAAACATGCGACTATTTAGTAGTTTAGTTTTTGCTATGAGAGCTTTCATGATTTATTACAACTTCCCAAAAAAGTTGTGTATAGAATAAAAATACTCAAAGAGAAGCAAATGTGTTGTTAGTCTTTTTTATAAGAAAGAAAAATACAAAAAACTGAAGTCATAAGTATAATTTTTTAAAATATACATATTCTTAAATATAGATGCTAGAAGAATCTTAGTGTATTCATGTCAAATTCAATGATCATTTATTATATATACTTTAATATAGTTTCATCTCCACGTTAGAAAATAATTGTGGCAACAATAATTGGTCTAAATTAGTAGAGGATTTTTCTTAGTTTGTTAATATAAATGGCCTTTGGGATGTTATTCCTTTGATATTTCAATATACATGGGATAATACACATCTTGGAAGATATCATATAGTAGAAATATTAGACATATTTTTAGTGATAGATATTTAATTAAAAATAGTGTATACAACCTCTTACAAGTAGAATCAAATCATAAGCCACTTTTATGAAAATGTGATATTTTGTGTAATGATTATTCAAATCAAATTTTTCTATCTATATAATTGTAAACCATGATATCTTTTGAATGGTAATGCAATGGTGTGTCAAAGCAAAGTTTGAAATATTGTGTATGTACAATTATTTTCAAAAAATAAAATTTTTAAAGAGGTAGATGAATATACACAATATCAAATATTTTGAAAATATGTTTAAATATAAAAAATATTACTTATGATAGTGCTTTGGTGCATACTATTAAGCTTTGAGTAGGGTTTGTACAGTTTCTTTTATTCTATCATTTTGATCTATAATGGTCCCAACCTTGGTGAGCTAGTAATTAATGCTATAGAATGGGTGGAAAGGCAAGTGAATATGGCTTCCATAAAATGGACCAAGAATTTTGTATTGAAGATGGTACATGAGGGGACTCTTCCTCTCTTCATGTGATTTTACGAAAGCTAGAATTGGATAGTTCCTACAAGTGGTTAGAGTCATATACTATAGTAGGATATTTTATGGATTGTATTCCCAATGAAGTCACCTTATGAGCTTGGGTAAACTATACTTGGGATCTAGATGGAGTCAAGCTTAAGTTGATTCAAAAATTGACCAAGGGATTTTTAATTTTGCTATATAAATTATATGCATACAAATGTAATTTATGAGCATGGGCCATGGTTCATGAGGAGCTCCTTATTGGTTTTCTCTCCATGCACCTATGATGTTTTTTGTATCAAAGGAATGGAACTCCAAGGTCCTAGTATGGGTTGAATTTTTTATCCTCTCTATTTCCCCTTGATCCTTCTTGAATTGTAATTTAGTGTCATTGGATTATGTTATCATGGTGGAAGCAAATAAATTTTTGCAAACACACCTTCAAAAGCAAGTTTGCATTGAAATAGAACCATCCAAAGACCTCAAGGAGTCAATCGAGATCTAGGTTGGTGACTGTATTATCTCTCAAAGAGTTATGTATATTTACCTACTAAACACTTGCTTGGAATGTTAATCATCTAAAACTAAGGTTAACGATTGTCCCCTCATGCCATACAATAGGAATAAGCCAACTAGTGTGACCACCCTCAATCCAAGGATGATGGTTAGACTATTGTTTGAGGGTGCAAAATGCAAGATCTAATGCTACCAACACCCCATAACCCATTCTATCCACTAAAGTAGTAGTCACCTCTAATTTAAAATATTTGAAAAAGGAAAAGAGCATGTAGTTGTTGGTCAATCATTGATGGAGATCATCAACAATGATTTGTCTAAGCCTCAATAAAATTGAACTTGAAAAGTCATAAGCCTAGTCACATAACCTAACATTGAATTAGGATCTCCTCTAAAATCCCCCTAGTAAGCTCTTAATTCTCTTGTAGCCTACGTCATGAGGTGGAGGCATGGGAGTTTGTTCCAAAAAAAAGACTATATTTTTCCAATATTCAATTGGATAGTTTCATGCTTGATAAAGAGACCACAATTAGTTTTAATATATTGGAGTACTTTTATGGTAAATATATGTCATTAGACTCCCCATATTAATAAACTTTATTTCTTGAAATGTTTGAGGTCTAAAAAAATCTAAGCAAAAGTATGTGGTGTATAAGGTTTGTAAAACAAATCTTGGATTTGGATATCCTATTTTTATAGGAATTGCAAGTTATAGGGTTCTTATTTCTTGTAATTTGTTAGGATATTTGGATAGTAAGACACTTTCTACATAGTAATCACAAGTTAGACCAAGGTGGAATTGCTACTCTCATATCTCCTCAATGGTAATCCCACCTAGTGGATCATCGATGTGATCCACCTATCAAGCATTATGGGTGGTTTTCAACATCAACAACCATGCATTCAGGATGATTAATATCTATGATTCAAATGGTGATGATGAGGGAGCCCATTTATAGGTTTGTATTGTAGACTCTTTTCCTTCTTCCACTTGAATTATATGTGGTTATTTCAGTATGATTGAACTGGTGACAAATAAATGAAGATGCCACCAAATGAATTAGGAAATAGGTGAATGAGCATATTGATTCTATATATGCAATAAATTAGGTTTTTTTATCTTGATGTATTTTGTATCCTCTCCAATAATTTTTGGTACACATGGTGCAACATGAGTGTTAGTCCTGACAAAATAATCAAATGACTTAATAGTGTAATTATCAGGACAACCCATATTTAATTTACCAACTATTTTCCTCTATCGATAGAACCATTCCTTGAGGTTGTCCTCTCAAACAACTTACCCATTCATTTTTGCATTGGATGGCTAGGTGACAGAGGATCAACTTTGAGAAATCAATTTTGATTTAACACATCAACGGTTAATCACAAGCCTTCTCTTACCCACATCCAATATGTTTAGAATCTAGAGCCATGTCCTCATATATCAAATTTAAGGATCAATTGATAGAGTAATGTAATTTAATAGACCATGCACTTCCTTTGTATATATATGTTTCAATTGGACCTTTTTCATTACCATTCATATAAGGCCACCAACTTGGACCTCTACCAAGCCACCATGGAGCTGGAAGCTCATCCACTACCAACTACTCTATAATTTTGTGTGGCCAAGCTTTGATAATAGATAGTTGATACTCATGTAGCCTACGAAACCTAACTCAATGCTCAATTACACCATATTAAAGTTGAGGATAGAGTCTCAAAGAAATTATTTTAATCTCTTTAAGGAAGATACATTGTCCAAAAATTTAAAATAATGAAATAAGAGCAACAAGTATTCACTAAGTTACCTGATATCTTGTAGGACTTCTTTTGTCACTATCAAATTGTATTCAAAACTTAGGATCCTTCCTTGGATTAGTACCATATCCTTCAACAATGTGTTAGGATGGTTTCCCATAGGATTTTTACTTCTCAAAAAGTCCTCTATGATAACCTTATTTCCTAGGATGAGATCAAGGATGTGGTATATTCCATGGCCAATGACAAGGCTCTAGGTTATGATGGTTTTCCATGTGATTTTTATAAATAACTATGGGATACTATAGGGTCAAATATTTACCAAGTCTATTTTGAAGTCCTCGAAACCAATTCTCTAAGCCATATGATAAACCAGGGAAACTTATAGCTCATTTTGAATTTAAGGACCCTTACGATATTTGTAATTAAAGATCCATCATCTTGTTAAATGTCTTCTATAATATTATAGCAAAATCTCTAGCTCTTAGAATCATAAATATTCTCCATATGATCATTTATCTAGATCAAACAAACTTTATTAGTAGTAGATATGTCCTAGACAACATTATTATTATCTAGAAATGGATGGAATGGATGAGGAAATATTAGTGGAAGGTCATTTCTCAAGATTTATTTTTCTAAATCATATGATATGATTGGATGGCATTTCATTCTTCCATGTGGTAGGATTTACAATTTGGCTACAATTTTTTAACTTTTGTTAGTGTTTTTCATAGATACCTTTGGCTACCTCACTGTTAATGGAAGGTGATCCCCATTATTTGGACTTAATGTATCTATTTTACAAGAATGTACTCTTTATTCTACCTTAAATATTTTGGAAGCTAAAAGAGTTGGCTATATTTTACTAGATGTTGTCTCTAAGGTCAGGTAAAAGAAGTTGTCCTTCCTAGCACCTCTTAGTAACTAGTGAATGGGAACTTTGTGGATGACTCCTTTCTCACTCTTACTGAGGAGAAATAAAATATTATGCATACCCTAAAATATTTAGATATATTCATTTTGGCCTTAGGATCTAGAATCCATTGGAAAAATGTATAGTTCTATAGATAATCCTTTTTACCAAGGCCCTCTTGTTCAAAAATTATAATTGGAAATGGATCCAACATAGATGAATGTTAAGGTTCTTGGACTTTCATTTACCTTCTAATACTTGTCCTTGATACTATGGAAATATCTTTTGGATAGATTGGAAAATAAGTTAAGCATGTGGCTCACCAAACCTCTATCTTTAGCTAGAAAATTTCAAGTATATTCTAATATTTTGGATACCACTCATGTCTACTACTTGTCATGTTGGACCCCTTGTAAAGCCTCCTACCAAAATCTAGAAATCTTCTCCATGATTTTTTGTGTCTTCTTCTAAGGAAAGGAAATAATTTCATAGAGTAGCTTGAGAGTTTTATTTTCTTTTGAGGGAATCTATAGGATTAGGTATTTTGAATACCCAAAAACAAGGGATAGCTCTCTATGAAAAATGAATTACAAAATTCATTCAATACAATAAGGCCTATAACATCCTTCTCCATAACTATATTACTTTTGACACTCCCCATGGGTAAACAACTTGTAAAGAGCTTTGGCTATCCTCACTACTAGTTATAAAGGTGCCTAAGTATATTCATGGAATATTTATAGCCAAAAGTATTTGGAAGGCTTGAGAGGCTATCAGATCATGGCTTCTATGGAATGTAAATAAGCTAAAAATTATGTTGTCCATCAATATTAAATAAATTTGGTGGCCTAAATTTTTTATCCATCAATAATAACCTCTAGCTAAATTCCCCTAGATTAGGATTTAGGTCCCTACATTTTTTTATAAAGGAATAAATTTCATTTCAAAACTTTCCTTAAAACACACTCAAACTTAGATTTCATGGCCTAAATCCAAGTCTCAATTCAACCTCTTGGAGTAGGAAAAGAGACCTTCCAAGTGGTTATGAACGTAATCCCCTATGATATGATTTGTAGAATTAGGTTTAAGTTCACTTGTCTATGATGGAAATATTGGAAATGGCATATGAACACATCTTTCAAAACATATAAGCCTAGCAAAGGATACTCATGGATTTTTCTCAACTTATGGGACTAGAGGCTAGGCTATCTTCCTACCCAATTTTCCACAATTTCAAGGGTTGATATCCAAATATTGACCTTCTTCTTCCTTTGGATTGTACCTTATAATTATTTTTATGGAAGATGACACATTAGGATAGCAATTTTAGCATCACAACATAGATAAATAGTCTATATGGGAGCCCATTACTAAGGAACTCAAATATTAGGTGGGTTGGGGTGATCCTCCCTTATACTAGTGTTATTCTTATTATTCCATAATCTCTAAATAGATTTTCTACTTTCTTCTTATGGATGCTATGCTTTTGATTTTATAGTCCCTATAATCCTATGTAATTTTGGGAAGGACCTTCAACATAGATATTTCAGGGTGTGCTTCCATAGCACCTACATTTTTTATAATTAGTAAAATTTTATTAGTCTTTTAATAATATAAGTCACTTTTCAACAAAAAAATCTCATATCATATTTTTATAGAAGATAGTTGAAAACAATGGAATGAACAAATTGACTTACATGCAAGGAAAATAATTACTTACTAACTATCATAATAACACTGGCATTAAAAATTCTAATAAATACATAATAATGAACATGACAAAAATACCATTTGTTATCCTATTACAAAGATGGATTTGAACTTTTGATTGGTCAAATGTATTTCAAATCTAAATAGAAGGAATATTTAAGAACAATGAGACATAAGAAATGAAACAATTAATAATTTCAAATATATTCTATATTTTTATGCAAATGGAAAGAATATTGAGGAAGAAGAGGATAATAAGGAAAGAATAACTTAATTATTTCAATAATTATGATGGAAAAGCTACATGATAAAATTTTCTTTTTCCAACATGACAAGCCATTTGTCATTGATGGATTTATTATAATTTTCTTTCAATACTTTTGGAATAGGTTGAAGAGTGAAATGTTAGGTATCCTATAATACTTTAGAAAAAATAAGGATAAAATAATTTAGAACAATACCACCTTATTCAAACTATATTTAAATAAAAGTGATAGAAGACTTTTTGAATATTTTAATTCAATAAGCCTTTTTAAGACATGATTTATAATATTATTTTAATATGTATGAGAAATATATTGAAGAACATTATAGACTATGTTATCTCAAATGTAAAATATGATTTTCCTTATGATTGTAAATATTTGATAGTATATTTATTATACAGGATTTCATGTATTGCTTTAGTCCTTTAAAAAACTAGGTATGCTTGAAAGATTGGATTTGTTGAAATTTTTATATGATTTTATTTAAAAAGGGTTTTTATTGAAGGTTGATATGAATTAATAATTCTTTTTTATAACTCTTTAAAATATTTTATTTTGATCAATGGATGATTCAATTGGACTTTTTGGACCATCCCATGGGCTATGGTAAGGTTGTCCCACTATCTTCTTATATTTTTAATAGTCTTTTGAGGCATTGGACAAGGTCACTTAAGGAAAAAATATAATATAAAATAAAATCCCTATATGTTATGGCAAAGAATATCATCTCTAATTTATTTCAAGAACACTCTTCTTTTACATCATTTTTTAATCAACTACACCATGAAATTTAAATCAATTCTATCATGCATTGGAAAGACAATTACAACATAGGTAAATATAACAAAATATGTCATATATTTTTATTATTATTATCTTTGATTTATAATATGCATTATTATATATATTTTAAGGGTTAGAATTCAAAAAATACCATTAAGATATTTAGTTACTCCATTATATAATAAAATAAAAATAATAAAGATTCACAATTCTAGTTTAGATACAAGGATAGAAAGGTAAGTTTTTAACCATGGATTGAATAATTTACTTTTAAGGATAATTATAATCTATCCAAATATATATGATGTCACTTCCAATATTATTAGTAAGTTTAGCATCTATATTTGATAATATTATCCCTACAAGGCCACCCCAACTATATGGCATTGGTGTTTCATCTTAGTGATCTCAGTTCAAATCATAGGAAGTACACCTATTGATATTCCTACAAGAAATTGATCCCAAGTTATTCCACCCCTTGTACTTTTCATAAATTCAACAACAATAAAAAATATATATATTTTATTAAATTCAAATATAAATCTCTTTATAAAGTATATAATAAGAAGCTATTTTTTTTCTATGTGTGATAGGGTTTCTAGAGATATGGGTGTAGGAGGAGTAGGAATTAACATTTAAAAATTTATGATTTTAGCATTAGGATAAAAACTTAGTTTGAAATTACTTATAGATCCAATAGTTGTGTAAAAATATTATTTTAAAGAATATAAAGGATTGGTATATGTAGTAAAATAATTAAAGAAATAAGAGAAAATCTATGATATTTTAGCTGAATTATTAGATGAATCCTTATTCTCTTATTTTTTAATCCAAAATAATCTTTGTATTTCAAAGGTGTAAGTAAATAAATATATTAATGTGAGCATTAACTAGATATTGAAATGGAATTTGTAATATGACTGAGAATTATGAGCTCAAAAAAGTATTAGATGAGCTTTAAAAATTTTATTAATAATTCGATATACAATTTTTTCTAATGGAAGGATGAGTTGGCTTCAAATATATCTAAGGATATGAGACATTTGTCAATTTGGGATATAGGGAATTTGAGGAATTGGAAATCCCTATTCAATATGATTTTGAATGAATGAAAATATGGTAACAAAAGGAAACCCTAAGTCCTAAATATTCCTTTGGTTATAAATCCTAAAATTAAATATTAGTATCAATGACAATTTATAAAGAGGAAATTATTAATTTTACTATTCTACAATTTGGGATCATTTTGTTTTAAAAAATAGAGAATAAATGGGTTGTTTTATTAACATAATAAGAGTTGATAAAATTTTGGATTAATTATTTCACATATAAATCATAAAACATTGTATGGAATATTGAGATTTCTATTATTGGTTCGAATTTTTAGCTTTTAAATAAATAAGAATTAAAAAAAAAATAACAAACCTCAAAATCATATCAAATTTTAGATTCATATTGTTTCATTCATTTCCAAACATTTATAATTAGGATTATTAGTATGGGATGTATCAATTGTGAAAAAATATGCCATCCTCTCAACATTACAATATTTGAATATACATATAATGTGATTGTGATGTGTAAATAGTCTCCATTCATTCATAGTAAAATAGAAATGATGTTGGGAAACTTGGTAGAGGTGGTGTTTCTAAAAATTATGAATGCAAAATTAATTTCTACCAACATAAAATCTTATGTAACTTCAACCAATATAATTATAAAGATATTGTACTTTATAATTACGAATCAAAATTTATCCTTACTTATTATGAGATTTATATTTTATCCTTACTTCTTATGAGATTTATATTGCCAATGGAAAAGGAGGAAGATATATTTCAATAGCATGAAATTTATATATTATTACAAAATTTGTAAAGAAAAATAGATATGGATATTGAAACAATAGCATTATTCTTATCAAATGAAATGAGACTAATCAATTAATTTTATTTCAACTTTAAAGGAGAACCATATTTTAATTTTGCCACTATATACAAACATAATTTATCTAAATATTGTTGTAATAATAGTATGTGGTAACAAATGTAATACAGGTTGGACACTATTTAATCCCATATAACCAATTAAAAAATAAATGTATTATTATTAATGTCAATCAATTATTTGAGGTGGTATCTTGTAAATTATAGCATTAACATAATGAAGGAAAAATGATGAATTCAAATGTTAGAAGGTAATTGGCTTATGAGAAATATCAATGATTTAATAAAGGAATGTTGGTTTTAAGGATATTTAAATGGGAGTGGCATCAATAAAAGCTATATATTGATTATTTTTTCATTAATATAAAATATTTTATTTTGTAAAAAACAATCTATAATAATTCTACCAAAAAAAATTTATTATATTAAAAGAATTTGTAACTCAATTTTCTACACACAGGTTAAACCTTTTAGGTAGCAAGCTACACTGACACTGACGCAACATGCCCATGGCTACTATGGGGTCCAAGGGATTGGAACCTTGGTCTCGTGCTAAGACCATTGAACCAAGCCCTCAAACCCAATAATATTACCAATTTTTATGTAAAATATGGATAAAAATATTATATCCAAGCCCTCACACCTAGTAATTTTACCAATTTTTATGTAAAATATGGATAAAAATATTATATCTTCTATATTATTTATAGAATATTAAAAAACTGTATTATTTTACTAAAATATTAGCATATAACATATATACCTTCTACTCTTTAAAACAAAAAGACTTATCTAGTATTCTATCATTGTAAAATAAATTATTCATTAATTTTTTAGCTCAATTAAAACTTGTTAAAAATCCAACCTATTAAAATAAAATGATAAGTTTTAACCACATGATCAATAAAAAATCATCAATAATTAAAAAAAAAAGGTGAAAAAATAAGAACAAACAAAAATGATATTACAAGAATAATATGAATACACAAACTAAAGGTGAGGTTGGTGTTCTTAATGGATTTAACGAAATTGATGGCAAGCAAGGAGTTCCACATCATGTGTTATGGTTATAATCCTACATGAGTGATACCTTGTAAGTCCATGAGAAGACCTAGAGTTAGGGGTTAAACATATGGCAATGCATGGACTTGGGGTTAAGTGTAATTATATTATAGACCCAATCATACTCTCATGTTCTCTATGAGATCTAGCCTAATTTTAACCCTAAAAATTTCTCATGGTATTGAAGTAGGTTATTTAGAATTTTTAGCTTACAAATATCTTAAATGTTTTAATTTACATAGGGTTTATGGTAATATGGAGCTTTGTAATACAAATATGTTGTGATGAGATTATGACAAAAAAAAAAATTAGACTCTTACAAATTTTGTACAACTAATCAAAATATGGGATGATATACATAATTAATTAAATAGATAGATACACAAAATCCAATAAAAATAAAAAATATATAATATATATATATATATATATATATATATATATATATATATATATAACATTATTATTTGATAACTAAGGAAATGACTATATAAATTCTTGTTTTGGATTTGTGATGCTTTGAGATCGATTTAGAAGCTACCATTTGGACTTTGAGGTACATTAGAAGTATGAAATCCATTATACCATAGAAGACACCATTTTTTGTGCATTGATGCCCAAATATATATATTTATATAATGATGCAAATAAATGAAAACCTACTTTGAATTTTTTTTCTCTAAAATTCAACTCTAGTTTTTAGGTCTATATATATATATATATATATATATATATATATATATATATATATATATATATATATATATAATTCAAAAATGCATAATGTTAATCCAGGGACACGTTGAGTGGACCGTTTTTGTAATAATTAAGTTACTAATTAGTTAGTCTGTAACATAGTGGAACATCAACATACCAAGTATATTGAGATTTGAATGCATTATATTTATAAGCTTCACTATCAATATTAGCTTATGCCATTGCATGTCGGTTTATTAATTAGGTTGTATATATATTTAAAAATACCATGATACTGATCATCTTCATTGGTTTATGAGAACATGAAAGCATGTGAAATATTTTGTTAAAGGGGAATATTCAATAACATGTTCTCTCTACGAACATATTTAAGTTTAAAATATGTTGCCTTTTATTTTTTTTTTACCATAGTGGATATTGTGGTTGTATAATATAATTTTATTGACCCACAAGATCCTTTTGAACTTAAAAGGGCTGATCCATATATTATATCATGATCTAATAATATGCTAGTTTAATTATTTAGATTCCTGACATAGTATCATAGGTAATATTTGTATTTATACTTACAAACAAGATTTTAGATAGCAATGAATTTGGATTTTCAAGGGAACCATATCAAATTGTTTGTTTGTATTTCTTTCTACATGTTCATTTTCCTTTTCTTTTTTAATCTTGGTAATGTGTTGATTTTCTTCTTTGTTTTAAAATATCATAAAATATCTAAACCTTTAAATAAAAACTATAAATTAAGTCTTAGAAGAAGGGTTTGTGAATATACGTAATTTTATGAAGAACCTTTAAATAAAAACTATAAATTAAGTCTTAGAAGAAGGGTTTGTGAATATACGTAATTTTATGAAGATGTGTTTTTGGAGAAAAGACGTATTTCAATGAAATAAAGACCATAAAGTTGTTAGGATAATTAATTGATAAATTAAAACTCTATTTTAATCAAAACCATGGCTAAAAAATTTAGGCATGTCGACTTGAAAGTGGATAGGGATGAATTATTTTAAGGAGATTATAGGTGCAATTGAAAAAACTATTGAAAGTTATGTTCACAAGGAGATTGATATTCAAAGGATAGAGTTTTTCAATAAAATTGTGTTGTATAAGTATTTCTACTTAGAAGATGCTTTTAAATTGACCTATAACATAAGGAAAGATATGTCAAAAATAATATTTTACATATTTAATTTTCATGTGAAATAAGATATTATAAATAAATCGTTTCCATCATATTTATAAAAAATATTATCACTTAAAATAACTTTTTAAATATTATATTTATTTTAAAAATAAAATTTAGTAAAATTGTTAAAATTTAATTATTAAAAAGCTTTTCACAAAATAATTTAAAAAAAACTTTAAATGTATGATAAATAAGCATAATTTACCCATTGAAAATTTGATATAAATTTTTACTTGAGTTTCAAGTGTAAAAGGGGATAGGCTAGATGGTAGGGGTCCAATGATTTCTAGTTGGCTACCCTAGTTCTATGCCTTGAAAGGTTGGGATTAGGGGTCTCATTGACTGTGATTTACCCAGCGGGCTGGGCTTAGGGTTTATAAAGGTATATCATTCATGGTGTTACCTTTCTCTATGAATCATTCATATATATATATATATATATTTTACAATTGGTTACAACCACTTACCAATATTAGATATATATTCTATAACTCAAATGATTAATCATTTATGTTACATAGTTTAAGAAGTTATTTTCCATAATATGGGATAGATTTTTAATTGTCATCTATAAACCATAACCAATGGTGATTCACCTATTCTTCTAGTCATAATAGATTATCATCTATATCTTCATTTATCTTTACATAGCTTGCTTTTCTATTTGGCATTAAAGTCAACCATTAATTTTTTTTCTCAAATCTTGTCTTATTTTGTGACATCTTTTATCAATATCATATATGGATATTCATGATCTAAGTCATGTTTCTTGTCAAACTTGTATTATTGTGGAGTAAAATAACAAGCTACAATGCTAATTAATTTTTTATTAAATGTGATTCTAATCCATATTTATTTGCACTCTTTCTCAACCTAAATAAGTCTATTCTATGACTTGTTATTAGTATTGTTTTTTTTGGTACTATTAAAAGCAAGGGGTTTTAACGAGATCCCACAACCACTACAAGAAGAAAAAAAAGGGTGAAAACCCAAAAAGCCTGGAAAAACCAAAGGCAAACCAGAAAAAATGAGGAAACTAGACCAAAAGGTGGTAAAGAAGAGAGAATTGAGGAGGTTCTAACCTAACTTATGTACACCTTGAGAGACATTGGCCGCCAGAATAGAAATATTCTGGCGGCTAGAATAGAAATATTCTCCCTTAAATCAAGGGCAAGTTTCAGCGTGCTCCAAATTTTACGCTAATTAACATCACTAAGCAATAAGTCTCTTAGAACTTCATCTCTATAATATTCTGACTCTCTCGGAGAAAGAATTTCCTCCACATAATTTTTTTAGGGAAAATCCCATGGGAGAATATCCATATCAGAAGAAGCCTTCACTAAAGGAGAGTCCTCCTCCACTAAATTACTCCGAAGCCACTTCGACAGATGATGATCTACTACAAAATAACCCTTTGGCACCGGAACAGAACCACCAAGATCAGCCATGGTCTCCTTGGGAGACAAATCAACAATAGCATTAGCAATGGGGCCCAAGGAAAGAACCTATTTCACCTTTGGGTCGCCACCCCACACCCCTTTCGAAGAAATTTGAATTTTTTTAGAAACCCTCTCTGTGCCAACACCAAAAGAGAAGGAGAGAGAGTCCAAACTCTACCATGTTCTTTCCCATTTTCTATTTCTTTATTAGTATTGTTACTCTACGATATCCTTTTCCATTTTCTGTTGCTTCATTCCATACTGATATTTTTTTGTATCCTTCACAATATAGAATCTTGAATCCATCATGTTCATGTGTTTCTATTAGTAAAAGTATATCATTTGCTTGAGCTATGGGGTCCTAGACCAGGACTCGTACCCATGGAGTCCTACCCATGGATATTGATGAATTTGCCTAATTTTTTTAATTTATTTTGGTTTGTTCCATTTACAATGTATGCTTTCCCATTTTTCAACCATACCTTTTTATCTTCACTCCTTTTGTATTTACCTTTTCCATTTTCCCCTTATAATATCTTGTTGCATATGAGTAAGATCCTCATCCAAGTAAAAATATGATCCTCATAGCAATCACCCATTACCTATCTTTTATATCATATATTGACTATTGTGACTCAAATTGGTCTAGATCTCATGTCTTCCCTTACTTTTCTTAGTCTACATGTTTGATGAATTTATCCGCTCCAATGAAGTTTATCAAAAATAAAATCCCCTGTTAAGTTGGTTTTGTTTTCTTATTCCCCATGCTCTTTTATTTCCTTAATGATTGATGTTTATTGTCCTTCATTTTATTTTAATAATTGCATTTTGATTGTTTTATCTATTAAATATATTTATTCCTTTGACTTGATTTTTGAATCTCTTAACACTTATAGCCATGATATTGTGTCCTATAATTTGTTTTGCAATTATTGTTCTTTTTTCTTCATGTTTGTAATTGTTGTTTGAATTTATTTTATTTATAATGGATTGTCTTTATTTTATTTTTCTTTGTTGACTTCGTTTGAAGATGTGATCCATTTATAGAATTATTACTACTACACAAGCCCATGGTAGTGGAGGATTTCAGTTCCACTAGTGATGTCTCTAATAGATTAATTTGAACAACTTGTTCCAAAATTATTTTTTGTTGTTCCATGATCAAAAATTGTTTTTCCTCATGACTATAATTAATTCCAACACCTCATGTTGTAAGAATCATATGCATTCTTCTCAATCTATTAATATATCATGATATGAGTTAGTCATAGTATTAATTACTATATTCAAGTTAATTTCACCTCTTTTCCCTTTTATCTCCTTTGTATTGTGATTTTTCTATTTATTTATTCACCCTTTCCTAACAAACATTAGTTTCTTAAACCCTAACCTAAGCCCAACAAAAAAATATTTATTAAAACCATAGAATAAAAATAATTAAAAAATAAAAAACAAAATATTTGGAATTATTTTTTTTGTAATTTTGTTTGCTTTCATTTATGTTATTGTCACTTACGAAATCATTATGCAAGCACCTATATCTAATGAATATTGGTTCTATCAATTATATTAAAATTTCCCTTCCCTTGAATCTGCCTCTCCTCTTAAAATTTGTCTATATCCCTTGAATATACCTCTATCCTTAATGTTTACATCACTTTTTATCTACCTTTAAATAATACATATATTTAATTTTATATTGACATTAACTCCTGGAACAAAGGAACAAGCGCCACTCACCAGTATTCTTGTAACACCCAAATTTCGTTATATAATTGTCAAAAAGAATTCGAAGTGCCATCCGGTTGCCTATATTTTAGGCAATTTGTAATCATTAATTGCAATGTTCAATATGCGAAATAGACGTATTTTTATTAATTATTGACGTTAACTTGTCAAACTAGTTGGTTTTTGAACGAGAAGACTGTCGTGCATATAGATACTAGTAACGTGTTATTTGAAAGCAAGCCAACAGTACCAGGAAACCTCACACAAATTTCCTTTGATGGCCATGTTTATGGTCAGCCACCAAATTTTCCTTCATGAAGGATTCTCCAAATTTTCCTTCTCGAAGGATTCTTGATGTGACCTGCTTCACGTTCGCTTTCATCGATCATGTAAAGCTCAAGTAAACTCTTCCGTCGAAGAATATTGAGTTAAGAACAGACTCTATTTTATATAAGCGGCAGATGGGACCACGATGGCAACGACAACAATAACGGGCCAGGGCCAATGAAACGTGCCTCTCAGTACTCTATTTTATACAAGAATTTTACCTTCTGTACACATGATTGATTTCATGTGCTCCTGCTTTTTTGGGGGTTCGATACTTCCATTTCGAGTTTATATTTGGTGCAACTATTCTGTTGTTACTACCTCTGCATATGAGTGAAGATATGTGATCTTAGATTGTCATCTGTGTATAAATACTAAGTGTACATATACACTTAGTACTAAATGTGTATAGCTGCATGATGGGAGGTAGATGTATAAGAAACCCACCTTTCGTAGGATAAAATTTCGTGTACAGTAGACTACATTTGTACATGGGATACTATAATTAAAAAAGACCCATCCTATCTTAAATGTCTCATCTTCATTTTCATCGGTTTGAACTTCTCTCCAGATCTAACCTTACGAAGTAGCATACAGTGTTTCCATATATTCCAGCCCTCTCATTGTGTTTCACCTATACTTATGGCCGAACTTCATAGCCTGTTTAAGTTGCTACAAAAAATTCTATGCTTCACACTTGTTTTTGAAAAACAACCAAAACCAAACATGCAACTTTTTGTGTTTTTCCAGCGATGAAGTAAGGGACTAGCGGTTCTCGACATGGTACCAAAGATTGTGATTTGGAAGGGTCCGACGAGCCCATGTTAGAAATTAAAGCAATTTGGAATCTTTAGAAGAAGCATATTCGCAATCTATTTTATCTCCGAATAAGGACAATATTGAAGTCCTTCACGGGTTTAAGGATCTATGGTGAAATCTTCAATGGTTTTCTGGTCTACTGCTGAATAGTAAGGTCAAGGTTTTCTGGTCTACTTCTGAATAGTAAGGTCAAGTGATTGTCATGAGATTCTGAGCAGTATGCATGGGCGGCAGGGAGTACTTTCTTCGTTACAGTGTTGCACTTCCAAGGAAGAATTGGTCTTCAAGTAATTACTTTACAACCTTCAGCAATAAATCAAATGTTATCGTTAGGCGCCTGTAAGTTATAAACCAATAAATTATTCCAAACTGTATAGGTGTGACGTTTTGCTGTCATTCCCCACAACCTGAACTGCATTGAATTGACTGAGGTTGTTTTTATTTAATTCTACATTGCATTTCTTTGGAACATGACATTCCATTAACTTATATTATATGAAATTATTGTTGATTGCTTTGACCAACTAATTTTTCTTGTTGTAACCCTACACTAAATTAAATAAAGTTTATAATTTTTAAGCAGTGCTATTGTTTCACCATTTTTTTAAAAGAAATTAGGTTATCTAATAACTTGTTAATAAGATTAAAGGTGCAAAATAGTTTGATAAAAAAAAAAAAATAGATTTAAAAATAATAGATTAACAAAGGGTGCAAGCAAAGGTTTATGAAATTATAAATTTTTTTGTATATTAAAGATTATATATGTTTAAGTTGCAATTGTGTTGAGTTATATATATATATATATATATATATATATATATATATATTTTTTTTTATTTTGTAAAAGTTACAAAATTTAGTAGTTATTGTAAAATGATAGTATACTTAAAAAAATATTGTTTTGAAATTGTTTGTGGATTTGTGGTAATATTAAATTGTATTTCAAAAGATAAGAAGCCTAACATTTCTAAGTATAATTGTAAATGTAAAACCATTTCAAGAATATCCTATCCAACAATAAGTTAGTGTGTTTGTATTAAGAAGTAGCTATGCATATTTTTTATATAATTTATATTATTCAAACACATATTTTATTTGCATTTCTTAATAATAATTGAACGAAATGAACTCACAAATAAAACTACTAACCATGGAGGAAATACTTTAACCAAGAATGTAGTATTCAATAATTTATTTTTGCATAGCACTCTTATACATTATATCCTTATTTTAAAAGGACTATCAAGCAAATGATGAGCTTTGGGATCTAAATTTTAAAGCATTTCCTAACTTATTGAGAAATACCTTTATAATCACTCAAATATAGGAAAATATATTTTAAAGTTTTCAAATAAATATCTCATAAATTACATTGATTTCATTCAAGATTATCTATCCATAAGTGGTAGTTACTAAATTAGTATCATTAATCCTTTCATAGATATATGCACCACCTGTGATTGCATTCCAAAAATAAACTACCTATATATTCAATAATTATAAAGAAAATAAAATAAATCTGTTAAATTTTTAAAAAAAATGGTGAAAAAATATTACCTTGGTAAAGTTTTGAACAAGGAAGTACATGCTCTTCAATAAATTACTATTTTTTGAAGTTTTAAGAAACAACATAAATCAAAAGGTAAATAAAATATTACCTTGGTGAAGTTTTAATCAAGAAAGTACATGCTCACGAATAGAATATTATCATTTTCAATCATTAGCCAACAAGATACAAGATCTTTATGGTCATTCAAATTGCTCTTAGAATTTCTTCTACATTTTTTTCTTTAATATCTATTAATTATTTAGTATCTTCTACATGTTTGTAATAAACAAATAATTAAAACACTTGAAATAAATCATGAGTGAGCTCGATATATTTTGAGGATGACAAATCTTGTTGATATTTGTAGGGGTAAAGGCAAACAAAAATCAATCTTTTAATCTAGATAATTTTGGTTAAAAAATCCAATGAAAAAAAAAGACATGCTATTTTTACTACATTACAAAATTAATAAATAGACTACATATCAATGAATATTATCCTCATCTCACCTTGTATATTTTAATTTTTTTATATAGCTTTAATATATATTTTCATGACCTCCAATAAAATAAAATTACTTTTTCTTAAAGCAGACTCTCATAATGTAACTTTAACAAATAATTATGATAAATGAGGCATGTCTATTATATAAAATACTTATTAACAAATATTTCCTCCCTAGTCTTTGTATATGGCATATAATATCAACTCTCTTGCTTTAAACTTTTATGGTCCAAGAGAAGAAGATATCATGGACCATTTCAATTATATGGAGGATTGGTTAATTAATTATTTATTTAAATTTATGGCTTGAAAGAAATATTAGAATTTTTAAAAATAAATCTCAAAATCATGCTCAATTTTGGAACCTTATCATTGTCTCTCTTGCAAATATTTATAAACATGGTGCTCATCATATGAAGTCTCAAATTTAGAAAGAGAGGTGTTAGCCTCTCAGTTATAATATTTGAATAAATATGGAATCATGATTTGTGGCAAGGAAATTAACATAAAGGATTTGCTTTAATCTATGATAAAATAGAATAATAAAAATTTGAATTTATCAAAATTACTTTTGATGGCACTTCTAAAAATTTTATATAAAGCTATTGGAAGTGGTGTTTCTCAAAATAATGAAGGTAAAATTCTCTTTACATATTCATAATAATATAGAACTTCAACTAAAAACTATGCAAAGGCTAGGCTAGTTCTTGTAGGGTTTTTAATTGTAATTGAAAGGGATGAAAATGTATTTTTATTGAGGGGATCCATAAATTATAATTAATAATATCAAAAAAAAATTGTGTGAGGATTGGATAAAGATAACATTATTTTTTATGTTCACAACTATTATTTGAGGAAATTTATTGAAAAAATGAGCATATATAGAGAGAACAAAATTGAGTAGCATATAATTTAACCAATAATGTTCATATTTGCCTTGGTGAAATTCATTTTTTAGAAGGTAAGTGGCCATGTCATATTTTACCTCTTAATCAAAATAGCATCTCATAGGTAATCATTTAATAATAGCAATTTGAGGAAGTTGAAGAATGTATTTGATAGAAAAGAAAATGAATAATATCTTTGATAAAATGTAAGCTGGATCTAGTTTAATTGATATGACAATAAATATAATACTTTTTTATTTTAATGATGGTGGCCCATGATAGAAGTGATACAAGAGCATTCATATGAGAAACTAGAAGGCCAACTATCTATTTGCCATTATAAAATTGTTTGGTGGAAGTAACTATTTCTTGAGCCTAAAAATTAAAAAGGGATTCAAGAGGTAAAGAGGGTAGAAGAGGAGAAGAGAAGAAGTGAAGAAGAGTAAAAGAGAGTAGAAAGGAGTGCAATGGAAAAGGAATTGTTTATGGTAAGAAAATTGAGTTTATTTACACCAAAATATATTTTTGTTGAGTAATGTAATTATGAGCTATAATAATAAATGAAAGAATATTTTGCATAGTCCTTTAAAGATGATATTTATGTTGTTTTTTATTCTTTCTCAAATTGATACAATTTTTTATTGACCCTAATTTTTAATCATTGCTATTGGAGTCATTGTATGGTGTAGTGGGAGGTTGTGGCATGTTGTCATTAGTGAATAAGCTATAATTTGAGGGAAAACTACTATCAAGGGGAATATGTTGTTCAAGGGAAACTATCATCAAGGGGAAGTTATCATTTGAGGGAAAACTACCATCAAGGGGAAGATACTATCTAAGGGAAATTTTCATCGAGGAAAATTTATTGTCTGAGAGAAACTATTATCAAGGAGAAGCTACTATTTGAGGGAAAACTATCATCTAAGATAAATTCTCATCAAGAGGAAGCTATTGTCTAAGGTAAATCACCATAAAGGGAAAGCTTATATCTAGTGCATATCATCAAGGAAGTGCATATCATCTAGCACATGTTATTAAGGAAGTATCATCATGTTGGTAATTTTTGTTTCTTGTAGAGGTCATCCTTTGGTAGATACCCTTCTCATAATTATATTAGTTTGGTATTCAATTAAGTTTTCATACTTGAGAGTTTGCAAATTATATTAAAATAAATATGATGTAACGTGGTAGAGGAATACCATGGGGATACCAACCATAGTATAGCTAAAATTTGAAGAGGAATTACTGATCAACATGATGCAAAAATTACCCAAAGGAAGGGTGTTCAAGTAGAAGATGTGATGATAATGAAGAAGAATAAGATGGACTATGGGAAGCCCATGATGAGGAGCAAGAGGAATAATTAGAGGAATAATTAATCTAGAAAATTTCTAACATGGGAAGGAAGCCAAAGATATATCCACTTCATACAATGGAATTTTAAATCTAGAAGAGCTCATAGATTGGATTATAGAGATAAAGAAATATTTTAATTTTAAAATAATAGAAAATACCAAGAAGATGAAGTCTATCTATACAAATTTGAAGGAACATGTGTCCTTATGGCAAGATCATGTTCAAATAGAAATACAAAGAAAGTGAAAAAAATATTAAGACATGGGAGAAAATGGTGATGCGAATGTATCCACAAGTAGAAATAATGGATAAAAATGATTGGGAAAATCGTTTGAGCAACTATTTAATTGGTAGGTAAAGAAGGAAAAGAGAAGTAGAAAGGACAAAACTATAAATATATAAGTAAAAAAAGAAGACCAACCATCCCAGGTAGTTAAGTAATTATTCCAAAACTATATAGCAGACTATATAGCAGGGAGTTGATCTCTAAGAAAAAAGGAGGGAATGACTAAAGTGAAGAGAGAGAACAATCAAAGGGGTCACGATGAATACTCAATATTGTAGTTGTATAAGCTACTCTACAATAAAATATATGTTATTTTAATCCATGATAATCCTTTGATAAATATTTAAAATTTATTTATGCAATTTTTTGTTGTGGATTTATCATCTCTATGTGTGTAGATTATGTTTATGCAAGGGAATTTGAAATTGGACCAATGGTTCAAGATATTGTGTCAAACTAGGGTATATGATATCATACAACATAGGTGTTGTTCAAATAAGAGAATCCAAAAGTAGTCTAAGAGAAAGGAAAATCAATGATCTTGCTATTGGGATTTGAGTTAGTGAAAGATTGTATGCACAAGAGGGTGTCATTCTACCTTGCTAAAAATTAGACTATAAAAAAAATATGACATTTAGATTTTAGGGTTGTGTCCATAATTCATAGAAGGGAAGAGTGAATTTCTCTTTATGCAAGAGAGAATCCACATGATAATGTCTAGGTAAACCTAAAACAATAAATAAAATATATTTGGTTGACATAAGTGGAAGGATCTAGTTATAACACTAGCATCATCTCAAAATAAAGGACATAATAATTGAACAGTGGGAAAATCCTATGTTTATATTTTTATTTATTTTCGAGGAAGTATGTATTGATAAAGGAATTTTTCATACAAGGGAAATCATCTTATGAGAGGAAACTCCATATGACGGTAAGTGTCATGCAAGCATATTGATGTACATTGATGATGTAAAGATCATATATTGAATGGTTGAAATATCATAAAATTGAGAGGGAATCATACAACTAGATGGCCCATACAATTGAATGGTGCATGTTGCACATTTTAATGGAGATAAAATTTTCCCTATGGTAAAATTGATCATGTGAAACATTGCAACATACAATTGTATGACAGAGGTGATCATACAAGAAAGAACTAGGGCTATATGATAAGAACCTAAGAATCATACAAATAGGGAACTAACACCATACAATAGAGAAGAATTGAATTATACACGTGATAAAGTTAATATTGTACAAGAGAGGAATTTCTAGTGTGTGTTGCTATTGATCATTTTGGTATTAGAGCTATAAGATATTTTAGAAGTGATATATGCCTTAGAGAGAGATGAGACAATGGGGAAGAGGAAGAATATAAGGCCCTCAAGACATTGATATAGCTAAAATTCTAAGAACAATTATCACTTGACTTGATGCAATCAAAATTTTCTAAAAGAGGGGCATTAAAAAAGAAGATGTGAGTGATAATGAAGAATAATAAATTAGTCAACATGAGGAGTGAGAGAAAGAACCTGAAGAAATATTAATTCTAGGTAATTTCTAACATAGGTAGGAAGCCAAAGTTAGAAATATTATCATATCATGGAAGTTTATGCCTTGAGGAAGTCATTGATTTAATTGTAGATATGGGGAAGTATTTTGATTTTCAATCAATAGAAGATCCCAAAAGGATGAAGTTTACCTATATAAAACTAAAGGAAAATGTTTCCTTCCAGCAATGAAAACGACACTCAAGAAAGGAATATGATAAATCAAGCAAGTACAAAATAAAATGTATTGCATAAAATAACAATGAGACCATATTCTTATATATGTATGAAATGGCCCAATCTACAGGGTATGATTACAAATAATGCTTGTTTTTAATACAATATATAAGGGGAGAAACCTCTTTTCTATATATTAAATGAAGGTGAGTGTCTATGTCTTCATGCTACAATAAAAAGGTAGGTGGTATTGTATATCCTTACATGCAATCCTTTCTTCAACAACCTTCAAAACTTGTTACCTGCACATAAATTCTACAAACAAAAGGGATCAATAGTATATGTGGGTCCTTCACTGTGTAAGGCATGTTTTAATATAAAGGAAAGCAACAAAATCCTAAAATAGATAATTTTAGAACCTTGAAAGATGTGCAGCATCCAAGAACAATAAAAACCAAATATGTCTTGCTGAAACTTTACTTGTGCTGATTTAGATCTAAATTTGGTCACTCGAGATTATGCAAATATAGAGTATTGTGTTTGAGGATGAGAAAATATAGAGAACTATTTTTAGGGGTGTACAACTGTATACTACTATATTTGGGAGACTAGGAAAATACAAAGAGATGTATTTGATACTAGTAAAATGTAGGGAGCTACATTTGGGACTGTGCAAAAGTAGGGAGCTGCTTTTGGGACTATGCAAATGTAGGAAGCTGCATTTGAGTTTGATTGGTATAAAAATGACAGTTGGGCTTGGTGAGATATCTCCTTGGGCTATGTGACTTAGACCTCTATTAGGATGTGATATTTCATGTGAATAAGGTGTTGGAACCAAGAGAAAGTCACCAACAAAGTGGATATTAATTGTAGTTGGATGGATGTGTCACAATGGGACAAGGTGAGACGAATTTTGAGTGTATTATATAAGAAGAGATTTGATTCCTAGAGGAAACCCAAGATAGAACAATGAAGTTAGACCTATGAATATAGCTAAGATAAAATGTTAATAGATTAGAAGAGCAATTCATGTTCATGAGACGAATCTCATTAAACATTTTCTCTACTTTGTTATTATGATGCAGGAGAATCTACCAACAAGAGCAATAGATAGAAATGGTTGAGAAAATCATTTGAGAAACCATCCAACTAGCAAGTAAATAAAAAATAGAAGTGGAAAGGACACAATGATAGATATAGAGGGAAGGAAAATAGAATACCAAATATACCAAGTAGTTAGATAATTATTTTCAAAACTATAAAGCAGGGAGTTGGTCTCCAAAAAAAATGATGGAGTTACTAAAGTGAAGAGAGATAAAAACTGAGGAAGTCTTGAGGAATACTTAGGGTTGTAATTGTACAAGATACTCTATAGTAAAATATGTTATTTTAATTTGTGAGATTCCTTTGATAAATATTTGAAATCCATATGTGCAATTGTTTGTTGTGGATTTGCCATATTTATGTGTGGATGTTACATTTATATAGGGGGAGGTAAAAATGGACCAATGGTTTGAGCTAGTGTTCCAAACCAAGATACAAGAGATTATATAGCCAAGTTGTTCAAAGAAGATAACCCAACTATAGTTTTAGAGAAGAGAAATTTAATGATATTGCAATTAGAGTTTGAGTTAGCAAAATATTATAGGCACAAGAAGGTGTCATTCTACCTTACTAAAAAATAGAACATAAAGGAACATAAAATTTAGATTTTAGAGCTAGATCCATAATTCATATAAGGGAAGAACGAATTTATCTTCATATAGAAGAGAACCTACATGATAATTCTTGGGGAAACCTAGAATAGAAATCAAAAATATTTGGTTGATGCGAGTCGAAGGATTTGGTTGACACATTATCATCATCTTAAAAATAGAATACATAAATATTGAATGGTGGGAAAATCCTATATTTAGGTTTTGATTTCTTTTTATTTTATTGCCATAGAGAAAGTACATACTAACAAGAAAAGCTATTGTATGAGGGGAAGTGTTGTATAAGGAGACTGATGTACATTCGATGATGTAAATATCATACATTGAATGGTTGGAATATCATACAATTAAGAGGGAATCATACAACTTGATGGCTTGTGTAATTTAATGGAGGTATAAACTATACATTTAAATGGTGCATGTTGCACATTGGGATAGAGATAAAATTTACCCCATGGTAAAATTGGTCATTCGAAGTGTTGCATTCTACAATTGTATGATAGAGGATATCATACAATAGTATGATAGAGGATATTATACAAGAAATAACTAGGGCTATATGATAAGAACTTGAGCATAATACAAGGGGAAATTAACATCATACAATAGAGAAGAATTTCACTATACAATAGAGAAATTTAATGTCATACAAGAGAGGACTTTCAAGTGCATGTTTCTACCATATAAAATGATTACCAAATTGAAATCCAAATTACTCCCATTGGATTACCAATTAGGTCCTTTTAAGAAATTAAAATAAAATAAAATGATTGTAAAATATTGTACTAAATAATATTATAGGCTCACCATTCAAGCCAGATAAGTTGAATATGACAAAAAAAAAGTTGCAATGTATATAAATAGACAATTATTTTCCATACAAGATGAATTTAGTATGGTGAAAATGATAATAGTAGAAGAACCCTATCAATATGCCTCAAAGGTAGAAGAGAATTTGTTGTGGATGCCATAAAATAATTAAAGAGAAAGAGAAATTTCTCTTGAGGACAAGGACAAATAAATAGTGGAAGAGGACAAAAAATGGGAAGGAGAAGCCAGTAATTCTCACAATGAATTCAACTATAACACTCAAGGAGGTGGACACTCCTCATAAGGAAGAGGCAGTTTTGTAGAGGAAGGAGTAGAGGATTCTCTAAAAAGTGCTATATATATGGAGAAACTGGTCATCAAATATATGAATACCCTTAAGAACAACAAACCAATGGGTATGGAAAGGAAACCTAGAACTGTATTATACAAGTAGATGAATAAAGCATAGCCTCATCAAAGCACATAGAAAAACCAAACCAAGGAGGATCCCTTATGATGAAAAGTTTATTGTTGAAGCTAGAAAAGGAGATGCATGAACTTGAGCAAAGAAGGAATATATTTAGGATAATTTTTAAACTAGGAGATAAATGCTACAAGATGATTGTAGATAGTGGAAGTATATATAAATTAGTGTCAACAAATATGGTTGAGAAACTTGGTTTGAAGAGGATGGAAGAATCTGAATCCTTACAAAATATCTTGGCTACAAAATGGGTATCAAATTTTTGTAACTAAAAAATGTATGGCCAATTTTCAAATTGGTTCTTATAAATATGTGATTCTATGTGACATCATTTTGATGGATCCATGTCATATTTTATTGGGAATACAATGGCAATTTGACTAGAAATCAATACATGATGGAATACTAAACACCTATTCAATTGTCAAATCTGGTAAGAGTTATGAATTGGGTCCATTGAAGGACAAAAAAATAGGTGTACAATAGTTATAATTTTTGTTTGATCTCTATAAAACAATTCTTGAAAGAGATGAAGAACTGGGAAGCATGTTTTTTATTTTATTGCTAAACCCATAAAATATGGGACAACAAGTAGGATGGATGCCATTACACCTAAAGTGAAGGATTTATTGGAATTATGTGCTAAAATTATTTTAGAAGAATTACCCAATGGGTTACCACCTATGATAATCATTAGTCATCAAATAGACTTCATACCAAAAGCAAGTTTTCCAAGTAAGGCATCTTACCAGAAGTAAGGTTTCCAAGTAAGGCATATTATAGGATGACACCAATAGAGAATGGCAAGATGAAGATGCAAGTACAAGAGCTATTATGAAGATTGAATATCATAAAATTTGAATTTGAGAAGAAGATGAGTGGAATATTGTGTTTAAAACTAAAGAAAGCTTGTATGAATGGTTGGTCATGTCATTTGGGTTGATGAAAGCACCAAATACTTTTATGCATTTGGTGAAGGAATCCTTGAAAATTTTTCTTGGTAATTTTGTGGTGGTTTAATTGGATGATATTTTTGTATTTAGCAAGATGAATGAGGCCTAATGCATCCAAGGTTTGTTTTGTAAAAGTTGGAAGAACAATTGTTGGTCAATTTGAATAAATGTAGTTTATGAAGAAGGAATTGGTATATTTAGGATTTTTTATATCCAAAGAGGTTTTATGGATGGATATAGAAAATGTGGAGGCTATTATGGAGTGACCATCACCAAAAAGTATGTTTGAAACCAAAAAATTTCATGGATTACCTAGGTTTTTATAGAAAATTCATGAAAAAAATTAGTGGAATTTGTGCTTCAATCATAGAAATGATGAAATCAAATAGAAATATGTTTAAATGAATAAGTGCAATACAAAGGAGCCTTTAAATATTAAAATAAAAAGCTATAGAACACCTAGTTTTGGTATTACCAAACTTTAACAAGGTTTTCCAAGTAGATTGTGATGCAAGTAAAATAGTCATAAGAGGAGTTATGAGCCAAGAATATAGACCCATTGCCTATTTTAGTAAGAATTTTAATTAATCCAAGAACCAATATTCATTTTATATTCAGGATTTTTATGTCATTATTTAAGCACCAAATAAATGGAGGTATTATCTATTACCAAAAGAATTCATACTATATATGGATCATCATGCTTCACAATTCATTATTAGCTAGGGAAAATTGAACCAAACACATATGGAATGAGTGGATTATATTTAAAACTACTCATTTTTTAAAACATAGAAGTGATAGTTAAAATCAGGTAGTCAATGCCTTGAGTGGAAGGAATTTGTTGATGAACACAATGAAGACTGAAGTGATAGATTTTGATGATATAAAATAACTTTATGTTGATGATTTGGACTTCAAGGAAGCTCAGGAAGCTTACAATAACCCTATTATAGGAGATAGAATTTCATGGTTGTATTATTTCATCTAAGAAGGATTATTATTTAAGTGATAGTAGTTGTGTACACCATGTAGTTCAATGAGGAAGAACCTGATAAGACAAAAATATAGTAGATGACTAACTAAACATTTTTGGAGTAGATAAAACAACGGGATAACTTTATGCATGTTGTTATTGTCTAAGAATGAAATTGAATATACAAATATTTGTTTATTGTTGTCAAGTTTTTCAACATGCAAAGGGAAGAAATTAAAACACTAGGTTGCATCAACTACTACCAATACTAGAAAAACTATGAGAAGATAATAAGCTTGGATTTTTTTCTTGGGTTTATAAGGACACAAAAAGGTAATGATTCTATATTTTTTTTTATAGATTCTCAAAGATGGAACATTTCATACCTTGTTGAAAAACAAATGATGCTACTCACATTACCATATAATTCTTCAATTAAATTCTAATATTGCACAAATTACAAAAATATATTATTTTAGACATAGGCACTATATTTATGGGTTATTTTTCACAAGCATTTTTGAAGAGTTTCACATATTCATCCACAAATTTGTGGGTACTAAGCTAGGATTGAGTTTCACATATCATCCAAAAATAGATGGAAAATTAGAAGTTGTGAATATGAACCTTGGGAATTTACTAAGTGCTAAATTGACAAGAAGCTATGGGATACTATTTTAGCATAGGAAAATTTTACATACAACTTCATAAATCAAAGTATAGGTAGAAGCCCATTTTAAATTTTATATGGAATAAACCCACGAGTAGTGGATGAGTTGCAAAAGACAACTAATTTATGGATATGAAGTGTTGTAAATATTTGGTTTTTATCGAATCTTCTTCAAAATTAACTTATTATAAGTGTCTTTTCCATATTCCCATAAATAATATCATTGTGTTGTATTTTATTATTTTTCAAATTGGTACTATAATTTGATTTTTTTCTAATCATTGCTATTATAGTCATCGTCTCATGGAGTAGTAGGTCATGATGTGCCATCATTGGTGAATAATATATCATCTAAGGGTAAAATATCATAAAGGTAAAGCTATTGTCTAAGGAAAATTATTTTCAATGGGAGGCTATTGTTTGAGGAAAACTATCATCAAGAGGAAGTTTTTGTCTATGGAAAACTTCCAAAAAGGGGTAGCTACCATTTGAGAGAAACTTCCATCAAGGGGAAGTTATCATCTAAGGATAATTTATCATCAAGGGTAAGTTATCATCAAAGGGAAGTTGATTTCTACGGAAAATTATCATCAATGTAAAGTTATCATCTAATGCATGTTGTTATGGAAGTGTGTGTTGTCTAGTATGTGTCATTAGGGAAGTGCCATAGTGTTGGTAATTTGTGATACTTGTAGAGGCCATTCTTTAGTGGATACCCTTCATCTGTCTGCATCAAGAAGGCACACATAGCTTATTAAAAATAAAAATAGTTATTTAAAATATATTTTTAAGTAGAAGACTAATATTTAGATTGAACAATAAGTTTGATTTTGTAGTTTCAATGAATTTGATTTTGATTCTCTTAAAATATGGTTAGAGTTATTTCTTTATCAATGTAGTAGTTAAGAAAGTAGGGATGTAATCAAATGGTGATTGGACTCGATTGGAAATAATTATCTGTGATTAATTTTTTTTTTCTCAACTTGAGCTCCATTCTATAAAATAGGTTCAAAATCAAATCCCACATATTCTTATACTCTTAATTTTTGCATTGATTAATTGTAAAATAATAAATTATAGCCTGGTATGGGTATAATAACATAAATCTAAAATT
This sequence comes from Wollemia nobilis, assembly GCA_028583015.1. Classification (NCBI taxonomy): domain Eukaryota; kingdom Viridiplantae; phylum Streptophyta; class Pinopsida; order Araucariales; family Araucariaceae; genus Wollemia; species Wollemia nobilis. The sequence continues at coordinate 2,360,400 of JAQPPZ010017000.1, read as the reverse complement.
TGAACATGGGGATAAAATTTGAGTGGATTATATCAATCTTTTTAACTCTTGCACAAGGTAAAGAAATATCCCTTTATCATTAGATGTTAAATACCATCATGGTTTATGCACACTAAACATTAGAAAAAAAATTAAAAAATGATGCACAAGATGAACAATTTAAATGTGGATTTCAAAATTGAAAGGAATTGAAATAAGAAAGGAATATTTAAGTGAATTTATAAAGTGAATATTAAGGTTGCGGATGTTAAGGGTGGTCTAGGTAAACCATCTCAATTTTCTTCAAATTCTAGAATTTGTCTCCTTATAATAAAAATTTATATAGTATAGAGTTTGCCACTTGAAATTTAGGGTTTATAGGAAATATACAAATAATGTAGAAAAAATATTGTCACTTTAACTCTAGGTTTCTAGATAAAAATAATAACTAAATGGTTTAGATGTTTTCCATTACACTTTAGGTTTCTTAAGAAAATATAAATCTATAAAAGAAATATTAAATTCAAAATAATATATTTTAAATGAAGCAAAGGATAAAAACATTGATGTGAAAAAAAATGATAGAAAAATTCCAAACAATGATTGAAGAGGAAATGAGTCATATAGATATATTTATATGAGAATCCAAAAATAAATATTAGTAAATACTTATAAGAAGTTGGGATAAGTCTAGAAATAAGAATACAAAATCATGATGCAAATTGCAAATGGTATTTTAGAATATTCCAAAAAAAGAGTTACCAAGAAATTACTAGATTGTGAAAGCACGAGGATACGGAAACAAAAAGGAAAATGCTAAGTATGATGCGTGTAAAACCAAACTTAACACTAAAAGCCTATATATTGAAAATGCATGCAAGGAAAGAACATAAATGAATCGACACAAGATAAAAGCAATATGTAATGCAGCCCTCTTTATTGATATGCTTTTAAAGTCATGTTATAATACGTCTCCTTCCCTTTTAAGGGATAGGAGCGTCAAATATATTTCTTGTCACATCCATGGATAGCAATCCTTCTTTCGCGTGCCCACATGTAATATGAGCAGACCAAAACATTGCCGCCACTTGTGTATATGAGTGTTGACTCCTTAATTCTCCCCTGATGTCGAAGACCTACATTTAAGGAAACAAAAAGATCAGTAGCACCTGCAGATAGAATAGAACATGTATTTCCCAAGGCCTACTGTTAGTGTATGCATGAAAATATTAAATCGATAACCAAATATCATCAGAACGACCTAAAAATTTGACAGAAGCAATAAAAACTTACCAAGAAGCCATTCCAAAAGGAACAGTTGAGAAATTCCTCACAAATTTGTATTCACTCTGGGGCGGGACGAATAAACTTGTAACAAATTGTTAGAAAGCACCCTCTTCAATGTCCTATCTAGAAACCTCCAAATGACCTAAAAAGTTGGGGTTAGCTAATTGGGGGTATTTTGGGATGACCCAGATGGTCATATTTCTCTAATTTGGCCTCTATCACCCAAAATCCTATGGCACTATCTGCATGTTAGTGAAGGCGGGAAATGACAAACACATGGTCAAAAATGCTCAGAATGAAGTAAAATTTAAACTACAACCTATTTAAATAACCTAAAATAAAATGCAAAAGAAAAATCAAAGAAATCTGCCACAGATTTCTATTCACTCTGGGACGGGGTGTTTAGAGCTGCGACAGTTTGGGGGGTGCCCGGGTGTAGGACGCCTACCATTTGGGACTCTGTTTCAACACCAATCCACTTGGTATGGGTCTGAAACCTCTTATGAGGTGTTGTTGGAAATTTTTGTGGGATATTGTGGCTAAATGTTCGGGTTTGGGCTCCAGATTTGTGCTTCCAATAACCACCTTATGACCTCCCTTCAACAAGAGATCAAGGATGTGAAAGGCACAAAATCAAAAGGTATGTGTGTGGATGTAAAATGGCAGCACTTCGTTTCTCAAAATGCTATCTCTCTCCCCATATTTTGGGTGAGAAGACTCACCAATTTATAGTCCTAGGGTCTCTCTATTTGAATGCGCATGAGAGGGTGCCACTGGAGTTGCATGTCCTATTTTGGGAAAAATATTATTCCTTGATTTAGAGTCTCCTTGCATGAGGCCTCCAAAAATCAAAGACATGCATGACTGAAGTCTCTCTCCTTGATTTTAAGCCGTTCCTCACAATTGCATGGCTTGAAGCTACAGTTAACTAGCGGACCTATCGAGATTTGAATTTTTTTTCCAGTCAAACCTTTTATTCGCCTCAACCTAGGGCAAATGCTGATAATCATCCCTGGTGGGACGAATACCAGTTTGTAATCATCCCAGGGTAGGACGAGTAGGGAGCAAAGTGCCCAAAGGTGCCAAATTGACCTTTTACCTTCCAAACTACTTTTGGGAGTGGTTAGGACCATAGTTTAACCTCTAGGGGCTGCCCTAGGGGCTGTGTGTGTCAATGCGATCGGTGCTTGTTGTCACATAATCGGATTGGTGCTATTTTGGTGTCTACAGATGCCCCTTTTTGGGATGCATTGTGCAAGGCACAGTGCCAAGCAAAAATAGATAACCCAAGCACTAATGATTAGGGTTTCTCAGTAACCTAACCAACTTTTGATGCGCCTAGTATGGAAAGGGAACGCATTCTTGAATCCTTGCTTCTAACGAGCTAAGGAGCTTAATTCAAGTGTTAACCTTTTTCGATGAGGTGTTACTTGATCTTGGACATTGATCAGTCATGAATAGGCAAAGGGTGCAACCTTTTGTCTGTGGTAACCTTGAGTTCATGATTCACGAATGCCAAGTGTTTGATCAGCTTGTGATTATTGCTTGTTTGCTACCCCGCGAGGGCATGATTGTCTTTGTCAATGATCCTTTGAATGCGTGTTATTTTCTTGATTGGGTGTGTTTTTGTTGATTGATGACTAAGTGTGACTACCCCCTCAAGCAACGAATCGATGATGGAATGACCAACATGAGAAAATCAACGAGTCGCTTGACCCAAGATGACTTAGGTAAGGGTGCCTTCAGTTGTTTACTATTGAATGCGTAAGCAGTTGGCGAACATTCTAACCTATTTTTGGTGGGTTTTAACACTTTTTGTGATGCATTTTGGAGCTAAAATTGGCAAAAATCCATCCTCCTGTGGAGCGGTCCGGCTATGGTAGCCTTCTTAGGGAGTAAGATAGTGATAATTTGTATGCCCAACATCTATTTTGGATGCCAATAATGTCAGGCGTAAAGGCGCCTTCGTTCGACAATATTATTGTTATTTTTGGTTGGGTTTTGACCCGTTTTGTGACATCGTTTGGGGATGAAATTCTCTGCAATCCGTCCTCCCGTGGAGCAGTTCAGCTATGGTAGCCTTCTTAGGGAGTAATATAGTGAGGATTTGTGACCCCGACGTCAATTTTGCATGCCTAGAATTTCAAGTGCAAAAGCACTCTCATTGGATAGTTTTATTGCTATTTTTGTGCATTTTGTGCAGTTTTTGCTATTTTGGAAATTTTTGATTTGTAATCGTCCCTGGGTGGGACGATTACCAGTTGAGGTTGTATGCACATTTATTTACATTGATGTATTCATGTGGTATTATGAAAGCGATGTTTCTAATTATATGATGTATGCATATGGAATGAATGAAATGAGTTGTTGATAACTTGTCGATGGCACCATAGACTGTACAAGGTTTTACTGGCTTTCTATACTTATGTGATGGCTTTGTGGAATGAATTTGCATGTGAGAACTTTTTTTTGTATTTTTTGATGGGGATGGATGTAATGAAATGTTCCAGTTGTTTTTAAAATATAGTTAAGCTTTTCTGAGATTCAAATATTTTAACTAACTAGCCAAAACTATACATTTATCTCGCAAGACTTTTGAACAAGGTATAAATCAGATTGGATTTTGACCAAGTTATTTTACATCCCTGTGTGTGCAATTGAGTTTATTTATGTGGTATTTTTTAGGATACCGCTAGTTCCAGATAGGCTATCAACCAAACCTGTACTGAGGATCACCTAATTAGCTCCACTAACTCCGTTGTTGTATTTAGTAATATTAATCCATGGGACAATCTAAGGTACCATAAGCTAGCTCATCCACATGCAAACATTGGTCTGCTCACATGCAAAGCTAACGTGATAGACATATCGTCATGCATTTAGGATACCGCCATTGCCAGGTAGGCTGTCCACAAAACCCGTAATGAGGATCACCTAGATGGTTTTTGAATGCTAAGAATTCTAGGGATTCAACATCAGGAGTCTTGTATTTGCTCAACGTGTTAGGATACTTGCTCGTATACATAGTGATGAAAATCACTGTTTATTTTTCTCTTTTTGTTTTTCTTTTTGAGCAAGGATTTTGAATAGTGGTGATAAACACTGTTATTTGATTTTGGATTTTGAGCTTTGTAAGGTTGAGCTTGTAGTTTTTTGTCTTATGAATGACCTTGATCTTTGGGCCTTGGGTATGACTACCCATCCTGTTTAGGGACGTGTAGTACGAATCCTTACAACTTTGGAAACCAAAGGGGATTATGGAGAATTTGAAGTAAGGGCATTGATATTTTAGGCCTTGGGGATGACTACCCATCCTTGTCAGGGGTGTGTAGTACGAATCCTTATGACTTTGGAGACCAAAGGTGATTGGAGATGGTCGTGATGATGGTTTGTGGGGATTTTGTTTTTGGATGGTCATTGATCCTTTTAGGCCTTGGGGATGACTACCCATCCTTTGCAGGGACATGTAGTACGAATCCTTACAACCTTGGGGACCAACGATGATTGGGATTTTTGCTAGTGGTGAAAACCACTATTTATTAGGGGGAATTGATGGAGAAGAGCTTGTCCTTTTGTCAATTCTCAGCACTCTTGAACCATTCGCACAGGGGGATGAACAGGCTAATCGTTCATCTATGATACCATAGACTGCTTTGTAGGTGTCTCTTGCATTCACACAACTTAGGAATTATTTTATGTGTTTGAACTTGTGTCGGGATGTTACATAACGAGGCATGACCCAAGTACAAATTTCCCTTGGAAAATTCGTTTAACTTTGTACAGTTGTTGGCTAGAAATTTAAAGACAACTGAATGACAAAAACCCTACATACATTTAGGAGACAACTGACCATGCTAAAAAAATGGGGATGGTGTTATTTTGGATGTATGCATTGATAAAATGGATGTGAGGTGGAAGATGATGGAATTGCCGAGCAATTACAGTCTATGGTGCTTGTGACATGTATGATCAGCAAATATGCAATGTATAGATGTGATGCCTAATGCAACTTATATTTTTGTATTTTCATTTTTACGAGTATGCATGGAATTGAGATGCAATTTTTTTGTGATTTTTGATGATTTTATTGTTTTTGTTTGTTTTTGAAAATTTATCTTGACCAAGCAGTTATGGGTACCCTTGGAGCATTTGGCTTGACCAAAGGGTTTATGGATACCTTTGGGGCATTTTTTAGGGTTGTGTAGACACCAAAATAGCACCAATCTGATTAAGTGACTACAAACACTGATCGCATTGACACACACAGCTTTCAGGGCAGCCCTCAGAGGTCAAACAGTGGTCCTAGCCACTTACACAGCAGTTTAGAAGGTCGGAAAGTAAACAAAGAAAAGTTGGTCGTTTTAACAAGCCTTAAGCAAGCAAGCAAGCCTTAAGCAAGAGCAAACTTTAATTAAAAGCAATAAGCAAGAGAAAACTTTAAGCAAGAGCAAGCTTTAAGCAAGAGCAAACTTTAATTAAAAGCAAGCCTTAAGCAAGAGCAAACTTTAATTAAAAGCAAGCCTTAAGCAAGAGCAAACTTTAATTAAAAACAAGCCTTAAGCAAGAGCAAACTTTAAATACAAGCAAGCCTTAAGCAAAGGGGAACCTTGGCCGAGGGTGTCGCGAAATCGTGACGTCGCGATTTCGCGACGTCGTGAAATCGCGACACCTAAGGCCCAAAGGGGAGCCTTGGCCGAGGGTGTCACGATTTCGTGATGTCATGAAATTGCGACACCTAAGGCCCAAAGGGGAGCCTTGGTAGAGGGTGTCACGATTTCGTAACGTCACGAAATCGTGACACCTAAGGCCCAAAGGGGAGCTTTGGCCGAGGGTGTCGTGATTTTGCGACGTCGCAAAATCGCGACACCTAAGGCCCAAAAGGGAGCTTTGGCCGAGGGTGTCACGATTTCGCGACGTTGCAAAATCGTGACACCTAAGGCCCAAAAGGGAGCTTTGGCCGAGGGTGTCACGATTTCGCGACGTCATGAAATCACGACACCTAAGGCCCAAAAGGGGAGCTTTGGCCGAGGGTGTCGCGATTTCGCGATGTCACGAAATCACGACACCTAAGGCCCAAAATGGGAGCTTTGGCCGAGGGTGTCGCGATTTCACGACGTCACGAAATCGTGACACCTAAGTCCCAAATGGGAGCCTCACCCGAAGTGTCACGATATCGCGACGTCGTGATATCACGACGAACTTCACATTTTCTAGGCGGACATTAAAATACTCGAGCGAGACATTCAATCAATCAAAGGCAAATTTAATCAATCAAAGGCAGAAGTCAAGCATTCAAAAGTGTCGTTAAAGCCATCAAAGCAGACATTCAACAAGTGGTAGCCGAGGACAGTCAGTTATTGTCGCCTGCTGTGCATGCGCGCATAGGTGGGCAGATTGGCAGTTAGCGGACTGTCACAAAGGCAGTCAGGTAAGCCTTAGTCAAGGCGGAGTCTCCTCCCTTTTGAGAAGGCATGGCCGCCACGTGGCATCCCTGCATGCCCCTTTCAAAGAGACCTTGTGGGTCTATAAAACAGCGGACTTTCCTGCCCAGAAAGGAGGTTAACAAGCATTTTCTTAACGCAACGAAGTGCTGCAAAACCAGAGACCCGATTGCATTCCTTTCGAATTCATTCTTCTGCACCTGTAATCTCTTTCGCAAGGGAGGTTATTGGTGGCTGTTAGAAGGTGGATCCAAACCTTCAGATCCGACATTGGACACAGTAAACCACCAATTTGCCGACACCACATTATCTTAGATTTTGGGCCCATTCCTAGTGGATTGGCATCAAAGTCGAGTTTTAATGGGGGCGGCCCGCTTGGGCACCCCACGTACGTTCTTAGTTTTAATTTAATTTATGTTGTTTTCGAATATATCCTGCAGTTAACAGTATTTAAATAGTTTACGTTTTTATGTTCGAATATATCTTGCAATCAACAGTGTTCGAATATATATATCATAAGACAGTCATCGAATATATCATGTCTGTGTATATGTTTGGTTCTCTGTCAGAATAGCAAGTTGCAACGATTAGTTTGTCGTATATATGCAGCAATTAGTTGCAGGCAGCAGCTTTTTGGTGATGCTCGGCAGTAGAGACTAGTCATTACGAATATATTTTGCATTACGTTTTAAATTGTTAAATAGTTTAGCGAATATATCTCATATCACACTTTAGACGTTCTACACCTGCATTACGTTTTCAATTGCATGTTATCTTGCATTACGTTCTATTTTCTTGTTACGAGTGCTACTAAACGGTTTGTTGTTTCTTTGAACGTAGGAAGAACGAGCAAGGAGCAAGGATTCATCGACATAAGCGGTGACAACACTTGGGCCCACCCATTTCAAACATGGGCATGCGAAAAAGAAGATCACTATTCATTTATTGTAATGGAAACATGCTAACTCTCCCAGCCCTTGAAAATGGAGACGTATTGTAACCGAGTTGGAACCACATGAATAAAAAGGGTCGTGCTCTCACTTTTGATGTGATTATATTCGTGTTATTTCATGCATCAAGCTAGTTTTTTTCATTGTAATTAGTGTTTTATTTTCTAGAATCTCATGCTTTTAGGTTGACCAAGCAATTATGGGAATCCTTGGAGCTTTTGGTTTGACCAAAGGGTTTATAGATACCTTTGGGGCATTTTGGGGTTGACCAAGCGATTGTGGGAATCCTTGGAGCTTTTGGCTGGACCAAAGGGCCTATAGATACCTTTGGGGCATTTTGGAATTGACCCAGTGATTGTGGGAATCCTTGGAGCTTTTGGCTTGACCAAAGGGTTTATAGATACCTTTGGGTCATTTTGGGATTTACCAAGCGATTATGGGAATCCTTGGATATTTTGGCTTGACCAAAGGGTTTATAGATACCTTTGGTGCATTTTGGGATTGACCAAGCGATCCTGGGAATCCTTGGAGCTTTTTGCTAGACCATGGCTCTCTAAATGTGGAATGGCCTCAAATGACTAATGTTCAAGGGTTCTAGTTCCTTGATTCCTTCAAGAGAGGCAAGTCGGTATGTTCTAGGTTCTATTTTACTATCAATAACATAAGGACCTAACCATTTTGCCATGAACTTGTCCCTTATATGGGACGAAAAATTAGAATTCTATTGGTTCTCTTTTAAGACCAAGTCACCAACCTGAAATTCCCTTAGGTGAACCTTCATGTTGTATGCTTTCTTCAGTCGCTCTTGATAGATATGCAAATTCTCAAGAGCATTGATGCGTCGTTCGTCGAGCAATGTCAGTTGGTCTAATCGGGCCTGCCGTGTAGTGTCATCATCGATGAAATATTGCATTGAAATGCGCAAGGAAGGGATTTCCAACTCGAGAGGCATGACTGCCTCGAATCCATACACCAACAAAAATGGAGTTGCCCCAATGGGCATCCGAATGCTAGTACGATAAGCCCACAGGGCAAGCAGGATTTGAATGTTCCAATCTTTATGACTATCTACGACGGTATTTTTGAGGATGGTGACTAGCATTTTGTTTGACACCTATGCTTGCCCATTTTCCTGGGGATAATAGGGTGTTGAAAAACTATGCTGAATTTTATACTTTGTTGTCAAAGCACGCACATATTTATTCTTGAATGACGTCCCATTATCCGAGAGGATCTTGGATGGAATACCAAAATGACATGATATTATGTAAAATGAACTCCGAAATGCGGGGTCCAATCATAGAGGTTAGCGAAATTGCTTCCACCCACTTAGTGAAGTACTCTATGGCCGTTATGATGAATGTGTGACGACCTGACGACATAGGGGAGATCTTTCCAATTAGATCAAAGCCCCACTGTGAAAAATGCCAAACTGATTGAATCGATTGTAAGGCCTAAGAAGGTACATGTGTCAAATTGGCATGGTGTTGACACTTCACACACTTCTTTACATATGCGCAAAAATATCACTCTAAATATGGTCAATAATAGCCCATACAAAGAATGCGCTTTGTGATGGCCATACCGTTGAAGTGGCCATCGCATGTACCATTGTGCACTTGGGTGATTGCCCAAGTGGACTCCTGCTGGTCCAAGCAACGGAGGAGGATTCCTTCATAGCTACGACGATACAAAATGTCTCCTAGCAAGACATTTTTTGCCACTTTATGTTTAAATGATATTTTCACGGCTTGTGTCAATCCAAGCAGGAGGTTACCTAACTTGAGGTAATCCCTTATGGGTGTGTACCAATCCTGCTAATCAAAAACCTCAATGGTATGAATGGCCAATCCCTCTTGAAGTTCATCCCTAGCAAAATCTGAATGGGAAAGAACTTGTAAAAATAGCATTGTGTTGCTATTAAGATGGGTCGGGGAGAACAAGGACCCCCAGTTGTCCTGAGTCAGACAATATTGAATTCGAGAGAACCTATCCTAAGATGGTTCAATCTGGATCAAGTGTATTCCTAGCGTTAGGTCAGAGCTTGCATGATCCATCACAAATTATGATAATGTCTTGACCTGAATGGTTGTCATCTCACCGAAAGGGTCTTGCGGGATTAGTGACCCCAAGGAGGCCCTAGTATCCGTAAAATGATTTGATGATCAAGGGAGTGCCTCGATGTCATACCATTCAAGTTGTACCAGGAATTTGTCCACAAGGGCTTTATAGGCCTACATAACTGGGCATTTACATTGGAATACCCCCTTTACTTGATTGAAAATTAACAACGAATCACCAAAGATGTTTAAAAATTTAATGTTCATGGTGACTGCTATTTGAAGACCTATGAGCAAGGCTTCGTATTATGCATTGTTGTTGGTGCACAAAAAGTCTAATTTAAATGATAGAGGCATTGGAGCCCCTAGCGGTGTGAAGAATACAATTCTCGTGCCACCTCCTTGATCACATTTAGAACCATCGAATAATAGGGTCATGTCAGCCTGTGACTCAGGCTCATTAGAATCTGGCGATTTTGAAACATGGAATACCCCATCATTCGGTAGTTCTATGGTCAGAGGCTGATCATCTTCAAGAGGAGCCTCTACTAGTTGATTGATGATAACTTGACCTTTTATGGATTTCTATCCAATGAATTCTGTCAAACTCCGTCAACAACATGATCAATTTTGTCATGCGGCTACTATGATAAGTACAACTCATCATGTATCGCAATGGATTCTCCTTAGACACAACATATGTCGTATTGTTGAGCATGTAGTGGCATAGCTTTTTGGTAGCAAACACCACTACCAAGAGATATTCTCAACGTATGCATAGTTAAGTTCATAACCGACAGGGTGCAGCTAAGATAATAAGTAGCCTGTTCTTTGTGTAGTTCATTTTTTTGGGATAGCATGGCGCCCAGTGCCACCTCAGTAGTTGAGATGTATAAGTAGAACGACACTCCTGGTCTAGGTGGTGCCAATATTGGTGGCAAAGCCAAGTATTATTTAATATCATCAAAGATGGACTAGCACTCGTCATCCCAATGAAATGCTACCCCCTTATGCAATAATTTATTCATGGGTTGGCACTTGTCAGATAGTTGCGCTATGAAGCGCTTGATTGATGCGACCTTTCCCTGCAGGCTTCTAAGTTGCTTGATGGTAGTTGGGGGAAGCATTTCAAGGATTTCCTTGACTTTGTTTGGATCCACCTTGATTCCTCATTTGGATACTATGAAACTCAAGAGCTTTCCAGATGTGACGCCAAATATGCACTTCTTGGGGTTTAATCTTACTTTATGTTCAATGAGGCAATCGAGGATCTTGCGCAAGTCATCGAGATGATCTGGGCACAAAAGATATTTGGCCAACAAATCATCCATGTAATCTTCCAAAGTTTTGTGCATGTGATCATGGAAGATGTATGTCATGGCATGTTGGTAGGTGGCACCGACATTTTTAAGGCCAAAGGGCATGACCTTATAACAAAATGTCCCCCAAGGCATTGTGAACGCCGTTTTTAGTTGGTCCTCGGGATTGATACGAATCTGATTGTATCCTAAGAAACCATCCATGAGGGAAATCATTTCATGGCTCACTGTAGCGTCTACCAATGATTCGATGCTAGGCAAGGGGAAATCATCCTTAAAACTCGCTTTTTTTAGATCTCAAAAATCAGTGCATATATGAATCCTCTCGTCAGGATTTTTGATGGGTACCATGTTAGACAACCATGGTGGGTAATCCATGCAGATGACAAACTGTGCATCCAACAACTTTTGTAGCTCATATTTGACAATTAAGGCTACTATTGGATGCATCTTACGTAGTTTTTTCTTTATCGGCTTGACTGTCGGATCAAGCATAATATTATGCGTGACTAGCTACGGGTCTAGTCTCGACATGTCTTTGTAGGACCTTGCAAAAACCGCCTTCTTCTCTTTGAGAAGGGCAATGTAGTTAGCTTGCTCTTTAGGGGATAAACTTACCCCCAGCTTGATAATCTATGGTTTTGTTGGATCAGATCTGATGTCTACGTCAGTCGTCTCCTGGACCAACATGTGGGATTCATCCTCCAACTAGTGTGGAGATAGGATCAAGTGGATATCATTTGTTGAGTTGAGATCATCATTTGGAACGTCAGGTTCCTCTTTAGCATGGAAGACATCCTGAGTCTGTTTAGGGGTGAAATGAAACATCCCACCACAAGGCCAGTACTTTAATGGGGATGGCGGTGCGTTAGTGTGATCCCAGTCTATAACATCTAGGTCTAAATGCAATGACCTTGTTGGATCGGCTGGATTATGGATGGGGGTGGTTAAATCAATGAAGATCATGTTGATGAAATGATTTTGGTCTCCATTACCATGGGTATGGTTGTTCGGACATCCTAGATGATCTTTGTGCTTCAGATCTGGATCTATGGGCACTAGCACAAATGGATCAGCCCTATGTGTGGATAAGAGGACAGAGTTCACCCTAGGCACTGATGGCTCTATAGGGTCTCTGGGCAGAAGATGTTCTTTGTATACTTGGAGTGGTGGGTGCAGTAATTGCTATAATCGTGCATGTTGAGGTGCCACCTATGTCTTGGCCCTATGTGTAGTTGTTCAAACATGTCGTCTATGTCCAATGGATATTGTCGTTGTTGCATATGATTGAAATAGGACATCTCGGTTTCATTTTCATAATCACTATCAGATATCCAAAGGCCTTCATTGGCTCCAACAGCTGTTTGCGACATCTGAGGCTCATCTTGCTCGACAAAATTAATGTGGTCCCATCAAGGTTGTTCTACTCTTTTTAGGGGGACCTAATTCTCTTGAGATGGCATATGCTCAATTGAAGCATGCAAAGGGAACATTTTTAGGAAGCTCTCCTGATAATCATCTATGGGGGTCACCTGTGAATGATTGCTATTAGATTCAAAAGGATCCCAAGTTGCTACCTCATACTCGACTCGTCTTTTGAAGACCCTTCTTGGTCTTGTCCATATCCCTCTTGTAGGTGAGTCCTCGAACTTTCTCCCTTTTGACTGAAGGGAAAGGGTTGTTAAGGTCAACAAGGTTGGTTGTTAGCAATGGGTGATAATCCCCTAATGTATATGTTGTGTTAGAATTGGCATATGGATCTAATGCCAACCCATCATTGTTGCCTATCCCTAGGCCTTGCATATTTTCTACCAAGATGTCCAGGGGGTAGGGGTTGGTTGAACCCTACTCCTGACTTGTCATACAAAATTTGATATCTTGGTTGGCACAAAATACACACTCCTTGCTCATACCTACCCAACCCATATCCATGCCAATTGCATTGGCCAAGATATCTCAATGTGAAGTCTGGGTTGGACAAATAGTTGACATCCTCAGCAAAGGGCTCTTCATCTTCGTCTTCGTGCATGTAAGGTTCAATGCCATTATCCAGGCCCCCATAAACAATTTTTTTTTGATTGGGTGGGTAGCCTAGAGGAACCACAGAGCCAATGGGGAGTCGAGGTCTCCCCATGTCCTGAATGGACTCAAGTGCGGGTGTTGCTACAATGTTTCGCACTATATACTCCCCTAGGCCCGTGTTGGCCATCTCAATGGTGATCGTTGGCTGTTGAGGGGGAGCGAATGGGAATCCTTCCGGAGTCCACTCCATGTAGGGTGAACTAGGCGTCTCAACTTCCATTCTATTGGGTATCTCTTTGGTAGATATGGTTGAGACTATGGGTGGTTCCTCTTCTAGGAGATTCTTTCCCTTGTCCTTAGGTGTGGCCACCATAGGTGGCATCATTGGTGAAGGACCAGATGAGGAAGATGGACCTGGTTAGGGATTTGATGGACTTGTCAACGGGGATGCCTCGAGAATCAGACCCTGTTTAGATGGATTCAACTAAAAATCCAAATGCATTGATGGAAGGGTCGATTGTGGCATGAATTGCATCGTATTGCAAGTACTTGAAGGGCTCTAAGTCTATCGGGATTACATGCACCTGTCCTTCAAATGTATACTTTAGGCAATGATGAGCTATTGAAGGGCCACACTTCATGTCCCTGATCCAAGGCCGCCCCAGTAAGATATTATAGGCCATATCACCTTCCAAGATGTGGCACAATATATGAATAGTCTTTTGTCCTACTTGGATGGGTAGGAAAATTGTGCCAACATTCGAGCATATCGCATCATTGAATGCTCAAAGAGTATAGGTGGAGGCCATGATGTGATAGGCTCGACAACTTTAGATGTTTTAATGCCACCGTTGTAATTATATTACTAGACGAGCAAGTGTCCACCAACACTCTCTTATACGAAATCCCGTTGACCCGCGTAATGACGTGTAGGGGTGGATCCGCCACATCACCAGTCACTGATTTCAATTCATCTTCTCTAAAGGTGATTACTGGTTATGTACATTTTTTTACATGTCCCACGAAGTTGTTGAAAGAGTTTGCTTCATGGGGTTGCAGCTCGATGGCTTTTAATATATCCATTAGAGCCTCCCGATGGGGCACTGATTGTTGAATGAGCTCATATATGGAGAGCCTAGATGACATGGTCCATAGAATTTGGGTAAGTCTGGTCTGAATCGTGGCCACTGGTCTAGGCAGGGGAAGTTGCATAGGGTACTGTTGAGGTTGTGATGTCAATGGAACCTCTCTTGTGGCTGCCGCAGGGGCAGCTCCTGGGTACCTCTTGTTCCTAGTCACTATGCTTATCATCCCTACATACCCCTGCATGGGGCAATTTTGTTGCACCTCATTGACTTGAAGGGGTTTTGCCTGTGCATCATGGGTAGGCAGGGGATCTTTGAAGACTCTCATCTGTTGGTTGTTTGGTGCTATGGGGTTGTCCACCACCAACGTCTTGTTGTCGATTAGGTCTTGCACCAAGCCTTTAAACTTCCAACATGCATTAAGGTCATGTACCTTCCATTTGTGGAACCTACAATACAAGTCCTCCTTGTACCCCTTAGGCTTTGGCGCATTGAGATCTATGGTTTGAATCTCAGCCAATTTGATCAAGTTTACCGCTGACAAGCGGTCAAACAAGGAGTCCCTGGACTCTGTGTAAGGTGTGAACTATCGCCTAGGGTGATGCTACTGATTTTGCTCTTGCCTCTGATTTTCTCTATCATAATTGTTAGGAGGCACCACCTGATAGTTAGCCTTTTGGGGCTATGTTTCTTGTGTAGGCTTAGGTACATTTATAGCAACCTAATTGATCGCAACAGGTTTTTGTTGCATGGTCCTTGTTTTAGTTTTCTTAGACCATTCTTTCTTCTTAGGCTTGGCAATTTTGCCATCCCATATCTTGATCTCCTCAATGATTATGGCTTGTGCTAGAGCTTCCTCAAGAGTGGCATATTGTTGTAGCTACAATAGCATAGATATCAATCTCAAATAGCTCTTTGAGAACATTTGGGTTAGGTCGGACATGGGAGGGAGGTAGGCTAGCTTTGAAAGAAACGTCCTCCACCGGTTCCCATATGCCACCATGGTTTCTTCCTCATACTATCTGAGGCTAGCTAGATCGCTTAGTGATGCCTTTTTCTTGGTGTTGAAGGTGAAGTGTTCAGGGAACGCATCCACTAGCTGATCCAAGTTACTAATGCTATGTTTTGGCCACTGAGTGAACCAATCCAAGGCAAGGCCTGTGAATGTGGTTATAAATATTCTGAGCAACAAAGCATCATTGTCCTGAATGCCAAAGCATTGGCTCAAGAACCTAGTCACATGATCTTGGGCATCCTCCTCTCCTCTAAAGAGTGCCAACTAGGGAAGTTTAAAGTGTTCAAGGTATGGAGGTGCCAAGACGGACGGATGCACGGGGTGACTGTAGAGTTGGCGTAAAGTGGGCTTTTGGGGCCTAGAAGCCTTGGTCTCCACGGACTCTAAGCGCTCTAGCAACACTTTATATGCATCGAAAGATTTAATCTCTTCCTCATTAATTAGCTTTCGTTGTGGGTTGGGGGGAGCTTGATGCCTATAGAGGGGTGGCCGGATAGCAGCCCCTCTACCTTGGTAGGGCATTTCGGCCCACTCTTCTTCTTGCTCATACTCCTCATAAGCGTCCATCGTTGTTCCTGGGAGTGGCCTCCCGCTTAGGTCTAGGAGGTCTTAGAGGTAGCACTTGGTAAGGTCGCGGGGACCTGTCTTGCACCAAGGGGTTGCACCTCTCACACACTTCTACCTTATACGCACGAGGGGTTGGGACCTTCTCAGGCACAGTTTTATGAAGCAATTCGATTGTCTAACACTGAATGAACTCTTTGCTAAGGAGGTACAGATGATCTAACTGTTGTTGATCTTGCCTGAGCTGCGTGATTTATGCTTGGTTGTAGTATGTATGGAAAATACAAAGTCAATTTGTTCTGTCATCTCATTCTTAGGAAGCCTAGATGACTCTCCTACATGTCTATCTTCGTCATGGTGATCCGAGACCCCTATGGATTGCTTTCCTTTGTCGAGGTTAGCGGCCTTCACCTGAGGCACTGGCATCAATGGGTGATCCTAATACATAGTAGGTGTAGAGGTGCATCGCTTCCATGCTATGTACTACTCTTCAGTAACATGGTGGTCTTCCTCGTACTCCCTTTCGTATGTGTGAAGGGTGTGGGAAGAATTGTCTTGCCCTGTTTGGAGAGCCTTGTGCTCTGGATTTTGTCTAGTGTTTCTAACAGTAATAAGGGGTAAAGGAGGGATGATGAAATCATGTGGCCCCTCCTTATGGACCCTATGTTGCTCTAACACTTCATCACTAAGCCACTCATAATGAGCGTCTAACGGAGGCCTCCTTTCTATGTTGAGTGCCACATGTAGGTTCTCCTCTTGAAAGGATCTATGCTGAGTGGGGGTGCCTCTCAAAGAGGTGCCTCTATAGTCCTGTTATGTAATGGCATGATGTGGACTATCTTGTATGTTAGGCCATCAAGGCAGGATGACCAAGTCCTCAGGACTATATCGGAGGCGACTTGTCCCCCTTTGTGCACTCTCTACAGCGTCTTCCCATGATTGGGCTCGGCTACGGGTGTACACCATGGTGATGCTTTCCTACAAGATGCATAGATTTTTATCTCTTTTTATGAATTTTATGCTACACTAAATAGAAGGGAAACACACACAAAGCAATGATTATCTCATTTAAAGATTAAAAGTGTGCCTTAAATCTGGTTTAGTATGTTTTGATTTTTGTTTTGAAGGCTTTTGTAACGAATGTTTAAATGCAATATGATGGCTCTTATGACTCCCAAAAATGGTCGCCCCTTTGATATACCATTGCCATACCAATATACCAACCTCTCTATATACCCGCCCTTACGTGAGGGAAACTATTGGTATGTGAGAGTAGATGGTACATGGAACATAGGCGGTATGGAAGGGGAATCACTCTGTTTATGACACCTACCATAGAAGACTTATCCTCATGCACTGGGAATCACCCTAGCTACACTTGGTCAGCTTTCATCAATATTTATGTCTAGCAACAGTCACGATCAGGGTTATGAATGCAGTATCTCAAGCCAAGGTGGTGATGAAATCCACCGTTGGTCTTGCTCAAGGGTTGGGGTTTTACGACCAACTCCTTGTTGTTTTAAATTACCATGTGGTGTGTGGGGTTCTTTTTAAGTTGCATAAATGAAGGAAACAAGCATTCAAACTCTCCTATGCAAGCAAATAACCAAAGAATAGAAAACAAAAAGCAAAAAATTGATAGAAGGTGTTTAAGACCCCTACCTCTTCTCTCGCCCAAATTGGATGTCTCTAAATTTTTGCCCTAAAATTGCACGAGAGCTATTCATCCCGGGGTGAGATGAATGATAGATCTGTATTCATTCTAGGGTAGGAAAAAGTCCTATTCATCCCTGGGTAAGACGAATTCTAGCTTTGTACTCGTCACAGACTGAAATGAACAGTAGTCCAACGTTTGAAAACTTAGTACCTGTAAGAAAAAACAAGCAACTTTTGATCAAAAAATTAATCTTAAAATAAAGGGATAGAGGTCCCACCATGATCACCACTCGAAAGCATGAGGATACGAAAACAAAAAGGAAATTGCTAAGTACGATGCGTGTAAAACCTAACTTAATGCTAAAAGCCTATATATTGAAAAATGCATGCAAGGAAAGAACATAAATGAATCAACACAAGATAAAAGCAATTTGTAATGCAGCCCTCTTTATTGATATGCTTTTAAAGTCATGTTACAATACGTCTCCTTCAGGTCCGAGGTGTAGACCAATTGGTTCATCCAAACCCCATAAGGGGGGTGGAGGTCCAAGGTTCAAATCTCGGGCCTCGTCGGACTGAACGCTTGTCCCTTTCCTGGTGCTTTTAGCAATGTAAAAGGTTTAAAATAATTGTGGCATGGTGGTTATAGGGGTGGACTGCACGAAGATCTATGTGGCGGCTTCTAGGGTGGACAGTGCAGAATACTATGGCGGATTCTAGGGCGGACAACATAGAATACTGTGGCGGCCATAAAAGCTGGACAACCTACCCGAATTCATGGCGGCTACCAATTCCACCATGTAAATTCAAAGAAAAATAAATAAATAAACAATACGTTTCCTTCCCTTTTAAGGGATAGGAGCATCAAATATGTTTCTTGTCACATCCATGGATAGCAATCCTTCTTTCGCGTGCCCACATGTAAGATGGGCAAACCAAAATGTCACCACCGCTTGTGTATATGAGTGTTGACTCCTTACTACTCCCCTCATGTCAAATACCTGCGTTCAAGGAAACAAAAAGATCAGTAGCACCTGCAGATAGAATAGAACATGTATTTCCCAAGGCCTACTGTTAGTGTATGCATGAAAATATTAAACCGATAACCAAATATCATCAGAAAAACCTAAAAATTTTATAAAAGTAATAAAACCTTACCAGGAAGCCACTACAAAAGGAACCATCAGGAAATTCCTCACATATTTGTATTCGCTCCGGGGCGGGATGAATAAACCTGCAACAAATTTTTAGAAAGCACCCTCTTCAATGTCCTATCCAAAAAGCTCCAAATGACTTGCAAATTTGGGGTTAGCTAGTTGGAGGTATTTTGGGATGACCCAAATGGTCATATTTCTCCAATTTGTCCTTTATCACCTAGAATCTGATGGCACTATCTGCATGTTAGTGAAGGCAGAAAATGACAAACACATGGTCGAAAATGACAGTAAAATTTAAAATACGACCTATTTAAATAACCTAGAATAAGATGCAAAAGAAAAATTAGATAAATCTGCCACAAATTTCTATTCAATCCGGGGCGGGGTGTTTAGAGCTGCGATAGTTTGGAGGGCGCCCGGGGGCAAGACGCCCACCGTTTGGGACTCTGTTTTGGCACCAATCCACTTGGGATGGGTCCAAAACATCTTATGGGGTGTTTTTTACAAATTTTGTGGGATATTGTGGCCAAATTTTTAGGTTTGGGCTCTGGATTTGTGCTTCCAATAACCACCCTATGACCTCCCTTCAACAAGAGATCAAGGATGTGAAAGGCACAAAATCAAAAGGTATGTGTGTGGATGTAAAATGTCAGCACTTTGTTGCTCAAAATGCTATCTCTCTCCCCATATTTTGGGTGAGAAGACTCACCAATTTATAGACCTAGGGTCTCTCTGTTTGAATGTACATGCGAGGGTGCCACTGGAGTTGCATGTCCTATTTTGGGAAAAATATTATTCCCTGATTTAGAGTCTCCTTGCATGAGGCCTCCAAAAATCAAAGACATGCATGACTGAAGTCTCTCTCCTTGATTTGAATCTGTTCCTCACAATTGCATGGCCTGAAGCTGCAGTTAACTAGTGGACCTGTCGAGGTTTGACATTTTTTGCCAGTCAAACCTTCTATTCACCTCACCTTGGGGTGAATGCTGATAATCATCCCTGGGTGGGACGAATACCAGTTTGTAATCATCCCAAGGTAGGATGAGTAGGGAGAAAAGTGCCAAAAGGTGCCAAATTGACCTTTTACCTTCCAAACTGCTTTTGGGAGTGGTTAGGACCACTGTTTAACCTTTGGGGCTGCCCTAGGGGCTGTGTGTTCGATACTTCCATTTCGAGTTTATATTTGGTGCAACTATTCTGTTGTTACTACCTCTGCATATGAGTGAAGATATGTGATCTTAGATTGTCATCTGTGTATAAATACTAAGTGTACATATACACTTAGTACTAAATGTGTATAGCTGCATGATGGGAGGTAGATGTATAAGAAACCCACCTTTCGTAGGATAAAATTTCGTGTACAGTAGACTACATTTGTACATGGGATACTATAATTAAAAAAGACCCATCCTATCTTAAATGTCTCATCTTCATTTTCATCGGTTTGAACTTCTCTCCAGATCTAACCTTACGAAGTAGCATACAGTGTTTCCATATATTCCAGCCCTCTCATTGTGTTTCACCTATACTTATGGCCGAACTTCATAGCCTGTTTAAGTTGCTACAAAAAATTCTATGCTTCACACTTGTTTTTGAAAAACAACCAAAACCAAACATGCAACTTTTTGTGTTTTTCCAGCGATGAAGTAAGGGACTAGCGGTTCTCGACATGGTACCAAAGATTGTGATTTGGAAGGGTCCGACGAGCCCATGTTAGAAATTAAAGCAATTTGGAATCTTTAGAAGAAGCATATTCGCAATCTATTTTATCTCCGAATAAGGACAATATTGAAGTCCTTCACGGGTTTAAGGATCTATGGTGAAATCTTCAATGGTTTTCTGGTCTACTGCTGAATAGTAAGGTCAAGGTTTTCTGGTCTACTTCTGAATAGTAAGGTCAAGTGATTGTCATGAGATTCTGAGCAGTATGCATGGGCGGCAGGGAGTACTTTCTTCGTTACAGTGTTGCACTTCCAAGGAAGAATTGGTCTTCAAGTAATTACTTTACAACCTTCAGCAATAAATCAAATGTTATCGTTAGGCGCCTGTAAGTTATAAACCAATAAATTATTCCAAACTGTATAGGTGTGACGTTTTGCTGTCATTCCCCACAACCTGAACTGCATTGAATTGACTGAGGTTGTTTTTATTTAATTCTACATTGCATTTCTTTGGAACATGACATTCCATTAACTTATATTATATGAAATTATTGTTGATTGCTTTGACCAACTAATTTTTCTTGTTGTAACCCTACACTAAATTAAATAAAGTTTATAATTTTTAAGCAGTGCTATTGTTTCACCATTTTTTTAAAAGAAATTAGGTTATCTAATAACTTGTTAATAAGATTAAAGGTGCAAAATAGTTTGATAAAAAAAAAAAAATAGATTTAAAAATAATAGATTAACAAAGGGTGCAAGCAAAGGTTTATGAAATTATAAATTTTTTTGTATATTAAAGATTATATATGTTTAAGTTGCAATTGTGTTGAGTTATATATATATATATATATATATATATATATATATATATATATTTTTTTTTTTTTTTTTTTTATTTTGTAAAAGTTACAAAATTTAGTAGTTATTGTAAAATGATAGTATACTTAAAAAAATATTGTTTTGAAATTGTTTGTGGATTTGTGGTAATATTAAATTGTATTTCAAAAGATAAGAAGCCTAACATTTCTAAGTATAATTGTAAATGTAAAACCATTTCAAGAATATCCTATCCAACAATAAGTTAGTGTGTTTGTATTAAGAAGTAGCTATGCATATTTTTTATATAATTTATATTATTCAAACACATATTTTATTTGCATTTCTTAATAATAATTGAACGAAATGAACTCACAAATAAAACTACTAACCATGGAGGAAATACTTTAACCAAGAATGTAGTATTCAATAATTTATTTTTGCATAGCACTCTTATACATTATATCCTTATTTTAAAAGGACTATCAAGAAAATGATGAGCTTTGGGATCTAAATTTTAAAGCATTTCCTAACTTATTGAGAAATACCTTTATAATCACTCAAATATAGGAAAATATATTTTAAAGTTTTCAAATAAATATCTCATAAATTACATTGATTTCATTCAAGATTATCTATCCATAAGTGGTAGTTACTAAATTAGTATCATTAATCCTTTCATAGATATATGCACCACCTGTGATTGCATTCCAAAAATAAACTACCTATATATTCAATCATTATAAAGAAAATAAAATAAATCTGTTAAATTTTTAAAAAAATGGTGAAAAAATATTACCTTGGTAAAGTTTTGAACAAGGAAGTACATGCTCTTCAATAAATTGCTATTTTTTGAAGTTTTAAGAAACAACATAAATCAAAAGGTAAATAAAATATTACCTTGGTGAAGTTTTAATCAAGAAAGTACATGCTCACGAATAGAATATTATCATTTTCAATCATTAGCCAACAAGATACAAGATCTTTATGGTCATTCAAATTGCTCTTAGAATTTCTTCTACATTTTTTTCTTTAATATCTATTAATTATTTAGTATCTTCTACATGTTTGTAATAAACAAATAATTAAAACACTTGAAATAAATCATGAGTGAGCTCGATATATTTTGAGGATGACAAATCTTGTTGATATTTGTAGGGGTAAAGGCAAACAAAAATCAATCTTTTAATCTAGATAATTTTGGTTAAAAAATCCAATGAAAAAAAAAGACATGCTATTTTTACTACATTACAAAATTAATAAATAGACTACATATCAATGAATATTATCCTCATCTCACCTTGTATATTTTAATTTTTTTATATAGCTTTAATATATATTTTCATGACCTCCAATAAAATAAAATTACTTTTTCTTAAAGCAGACTCTCATAATGTAACTTTAACAAATAATTATGATAAATGAGGCATGTCTATTATATAAAATACTTATTAACAAATATTTCCTCCCTAGTCTTTGTATATGGCATATAATATCAACTCTCTTGCTTTAAACTTTTATGGTCCAAGAGAAGAAGATATCATGGACCATTTCAATTATATGGAGGATTGGTTAATTAATTATTTATTTAAATTTATGGCTTGAAAGAAATATTAGAATTTTTAAAAATAAATCTCAAAATCATGCTCAATTTTGGAACCTTATCATTGTCTCTCTTGCAAATATTTATAAACATGGTGCTCATCATATGAAGTCTCAAATTTAGAAAGAGAGGTGTTAGCCTCTCAGTTATAATATTTGAATAAATATGGAATCATGATTTGTGGCAAGGAAATTAACATAAAGGATTTGCTTTAATCTATGATAAAATAGAATAATAAAAATTTGAATTTATCAAAATTACTTTTGATGGCACTTCTAAAAATTTTATATAAAGCTATTGGAAGTGGTGTTTCTCAAAATAATGAAGGTAAAATTCTCTTTACATATTCATAATAATATAGAACTTCAACTAAAAACTATGCAAAGGCTAGGCTAGTTCTTGTAGGGTTTTTAATTGTAATTGAAAGGGATGAAAATGTATTTTTATTGAGGGGATCCATAAATTATAATTAATAATATCAAAAAAAAATTGTGTGAGGATTGGATAAAGATAACATTATTTTTTATGTTCACAACTATTATTTGAGGAAATTTATTGAAAAAATGAGCATATATAGAGAGAACAAAATTGAGTAGCATATAATTTAACCAATAATGTTCATATTTGCCTTGGTGAAATTCATTTTTTAGAAGGTAAGTGGCCATGTCATATTTTACCTCTTAATCAAAATAGCATCTCATAGGTAATCATTTAATAATAGCAATTTGAGGAAGTTGAAGAATGTATTTGATAGAAAAGAAAATGAATAATATCTTTGATAAAATGTAAGCTGGATCTAGTTTAATTGATATGACAATAAATATAATACTTTTTTATTTTAATGATGGTGGCCCATGATAGAAGTGATACAAGAGCATTCATATGAGAAACTAGAAGGCCAACTATCTATTTGCCATTATAAAATTGTTTGGTGGAAGTAACTATTTCTTGAGCCTAAAAATTAAAAAGGGATTCAAGAGGTAAAGAGGGTAGAAGAGGAGAAGAGAAGAAGTGAAGAAGAGTAAAAGAGAGTAGAAAGGAGTGCAATGGAAAAGGAATTGTTTATGGTAAGAAAATTGAGTTTATTTACACCAAAATATATTTTTGTTGAGTAATGTAATTATGAGCTATAATAATAAATGAAAGAATATTTTGCATAGTCCTTTAAAGATGATATTTATGTTGTTTTTTATTCTTTCTCAAATTGATACAATTTTTTATTGACCCTAATTTTTAATCATTGCTATTGGAGTCATTGTATGGTGTAGTGGGAGGTTGTGGCATGTTGTCATTAGTGAATAAGCTATAATTTGAGGGAAAACTACTATCAAGGGGAATATGTTGTTCAAGGGAAACTATCATCAAGGAGAAGTTATCATTTGAGGGAAAACTACCATCAAGGGGAAGATACTATCTAAGGGAAATTTTCATCGAGGAAAAGTTATTGTCTGAGAGAAACTATTATCAAGGAGAAGCTACTATTTGAGGGAAAACTATCATCTAAGATAAATTCTCATCAAGAGGAAGCTATTGTCTAAGGTAAATCACCATAAAGGGAAAGCTTATATCTAGTGCATATCATCAAGGAAGTGCATATCATCTAGCACATGTTATTAAGGAAGTATCATCATGTTGGTAATTTTTGTTTCTTGTAGAGGTCATCCTTTGGTAGATACCCTTCTCATAATTATATTAGTTTGGTATTCAATTAAGTTTTCATACTTGAGAGTTTGCAAATTATATTAAAATAAATATGATGTAACGTGGTAGAGGAATACCATGGGGATACCAACCATAGTATAGCTAAAATTTGAAGAGGAATTACTGATCAACATGATGCAAAAATTACCCAAAGGAAGGGTGTTCAAGTAGAAGATGTGATGATAATGAAGAAGAATAAGATGGACTATGGGAAGCCCATGATGAGGAGCAAGAGGAATAATTAATCTAGAAAATTTCTAACATGGGAAGGAAGCCAAAGATATATCCACTTCATACAATGGAATTTTAAATCTAGAAGAGCTCATAGATTGGATTATAGAGATAAAGAAATATTTTAATTTTAAAATAATAGAAAATACCAAGAAGATGAAGTCTATCTATACAAATTTGAAGGAACATGTGTCCTTATGGCAAGATCATGTTCAAATAGAAATACAAAGAAAGTGAAAAAAATATTAAGACATGGGAGAAAATGGTGATGCGAATGTATCCACAAGTAGAAATAATGGATAAAAATGATTGGGAAAATCGTTTGAGCAACTATTTAATTGGTAGGTAAAGAAGGAAAAGAGAAGTAGAAAGGACAAAACTATAAATATATAAGTAAAAAAAGAAGACCAACCATCCCAGGTAGTTAAGTAATTATTCCAAAACTATATAGCAGACTATATAGCAGGGAGTTGATCTCTAAGAAAAAAGGAGGGAATGACTAAAGTGAAGAGAGAGAACAATCAAAGGGGTCACGATGAATACTCAATATTGTAGTTGTATAAGCTACTCTACAATAAAATATATGTTATTTTAATCCATGATAATCCTTTGATAAATATTTAAAATTTATTTATGCAATTTTTTGTTGTGGATTTATCATCTCTATGTGTGTAGATTATGTTTATGCAAGGGAATTTGAAATTGGACCAATGGTTCAAGATATTGTGTCAAACTAGGGTATATGATATCATACAACATAGGTGTTGTTCAAATAAGAGAATCCAAAAGTAGTCTAAGAGAAAGGAAAATCAATGATCTTGCTATTGGGATTTGAGTTAGTGAAAGATTGTATGCACAAGAGGGTGTCATTCTACCTTGCTAAAAATTAGACTATAAAAAAAATATGACATTTAGATTTTAGGGTTGTGTCCATAATTCATAGAAGGGAAGAGTGAATTTCTCTTTATGCAAGAGAGAATCCACATGATAATGTCTAGGTAAACCTAAAACAATAAATAAAATATATTTGGTTGACATAAGTGGAAGGATCTAGTTATAACACTAGCATCATCTCAAAATAAAGGACATAATCATTGAACAGTGGGAAAATCCTATGTTTATATTTTTATTTATTTTCGAGGAAGTATGTATTGATAAAGGAATTTTTCATACAAGGGAAATCATCTTATGAGAGGAAACTCCATATGACGGTAAGTGTCATGCAAGCATATTGATGTACATTGATGATGTAAAGATCATATATTGAATGGTTGAAATATCATAAAATTGAGAGGGAATCATACAACTAGATGGCCCATACAATTGAATGGTGCATGTTGCACATTTTAATGGAGATAAAATTTTCCCTATGGTAAAATTGATCATGTGAAACATTGCAACATACAATTGTATGACAGAGGTGATCATACAAGAAAGAACTAGGGCTATATGATAAGAACCTAAGAATCATACAAATAGGGAACTAACACCATACAATAGAGAAGAATTGAATTATACACGTGATAAAGTTAATATTGTACAAGAGAGGAATTTCTAGTGTGTGTTGCTATTGATCATTTTGGTATTAGAGCTATAAGATATTTTAGAAGTGATATATGCCTTAGAGAGAGATGAGACAATGGGGAAGAGGAAGAATATAAGGCCCTCAAGACATTGATATAGCTAAAATTCTAAGAACAATTATCACTTGACTTGATGCAATCAAAATTTTCTAAAAGAGGGGCATTAAAAAAGAAGATGTGAGTGATAATGAAGAATAATAAATTAGTCAACATGAGGAGTGAGAGAAAGAACCTGAAGAAATATTAATTCTAGGTAATTTCTAACATAGGTAGGAAGCCAAAGTTAGAAATATTATCATATCATGGAAGTTTATGCCTTGAGGAAGTCATTGATTTAATTGTAGATATGGGGAAGTATTTTGATTTTCAATCAATAGAAGATCCCAAAAGGATGAAGTTTACCTATATAAAACTAAAGGAAAATGTTTCCTTCCAGCAATGAAAACGACACTCATGAAAGGAATATGATAAATCAAGCAAGTACAAAATAAAATGTATTGCATAAAATAACAATGAGACCATATTCTTATATATGTATGAAATGGCCCAATCTACAGGGTATGATTACAAATAATGCTTGTTTTTAATACAATATATAAGGGGAGAAACCTCTTTTCTATATATTAAATGAAGGTGAGTGTCTATGTCTTCATGCTACAATAAAAAGGTAGGTGGTATTGTATATCCTTACATGCAATCCTTTCTTCAACAACCTTCAAAACTTGTTACCTGCACATAAATTCTACAAACAAAAGGGATCAATAGTATATGTGGGTCCTTCACTGTGTAAGGCATGTTTTAATATAAAGGAAAGCAACAAAATCCTAAAATAGATAATTTTAGAACCTTGAAAGATGTGCAAAATCCAAGAACAATAAAAACCAAATATGCCTTGCTAAAATTTTACTTGTGCTAATCTAGATCTAAATTTGGTCACCTGAGATTATGCAAATATAGAGTATTGTGTTTGAGGATGAGAAAATATAGAGAACTATTTTTAGGGGTGTACAACTGTATACTACTATATTTGGGAGACTAGGAAAATACAAAGAGATGTATTTGATACTAGTAAAATGTAGGGAGCTACATTTGGGACTGTGCAAAAGTAGGGAGCTGCTTTTGGGACTATGCAAATGTAGGAAGCTGCATTTGAGTTTGATTGGTATAAAAATGACAGTTGGGCTTGGTGAGATATCTCCTTGGGCTATGTGACTTAGACCTCGATTAGGATGTGATATTTCATGTGAATAAGGTGTTGGAACCAAGAGAAAGTCACCAACAAAGTGGATATTAATTGTAGTTGGATGGATGTGTCACAATGGGACAAGGTGAGACGAATTTTGAGTGTATTATATAAGAAGAGATTTGATTCCTAGAGGAAACCCAAGATAGAACAATGAAGTTAGACCTATGAATATAGCTAAGATAAAATGTTAATAGATTAGAAGAGCAATTCATGTTCATGAGACGGATCTCATTAAACATTTTCTCTACTTTGTTATTATGATGCAGGAGAATCTACCAACAAGAGCAATAGATAGAAATGGTTGAGAAAATCATTTGAGAAACCATCCAACTAGCAAGTAAATAAAAAATAGAAGTGGAAAGGACACAATGATAGATATAGAGGGAAGGAAAATAGAATACCAAATATACCAAGTAGTTAGATAATTATTTTCAAAACTATAAAGCAGGGAGTTGGTCTCCAAAAAAAATGATGGAGTTACTAAAGTGAAGAGAGATAAAAACTGAGGAAGTCTTGAGGAATACTTAGGGTTGTAATTGTACAAGATACTCTATAGTAAAATATGTTATTTTAATTTGTGAGATTCCTTTGATAAATATTTGAAATCCATATGTGCAATTGTTTGTTGTGGATTTGCCATATTTATGTGTGGATGTTACATTTATATAGGGGGAGGTAAAAATGGACCAATGGTTTGAGCTAGTGTTCCAAACCAAGATACAAGAGATTATATAGCCAAGTTGTTCAAAGAAGATAACCCAACTATAGTTTTAGAGAAGAGAAATTTAATGATATTGCAATTAGAGTTTGAGTTAGCAAAATATTATAGGCACAAGAAGGTGTCATTCTACCTTACTAAAAAATAGAACATAAAGGAACATAAAATTTAGATTTTAGAGCTAGATCCATAATTCATATAAGGGAAGAACGAATTTATCTTCATATAGAAGAGAACCTACATGATAATTCTTGGGGAAACCTAGAATAGAAATCAAAAATATTTGGTTGATGCGAGTCGAAGGATTTGGTTGACACATTATCATCATCTTAAAAATAGAATACATAAATATTGAATGGTGGGAAAATCCTATATTTAGGTTTTGATTTCTTTTTATTTTATTTCCATAGAGAAAGTACATACTAACAAGAAAAGCTATTGTATGAGGGGAAGTGTTGTATAAGGAGACTGATGTACATTCGATGATGTAAATATCATACATTGAATGGTTGGAATATCATACAATTAAGAGGGAATCATACAACTTGATGGCTTGTGTAATTTAATGGAGGTATAAACTATACATTTAAATGGTGCATGTTGCACATTGGGATAGAGATAAAATTTACCCCATGGTAAAATTGGTCATTCGAAGTGTTGCATTGTACAATTGTATGATAGAGGATATCATACAATAGTATGATAGAGGATATTATACAAGAAATAACTAGGGCTATATGATAAGAACTTGAGCATAATACAAGGGGAAATTAACATCATACAATAGAGAAGAATTTCACTATACAATAGAGAAATTTAATGTCATACAAGAGAGGACTTTCAAGTGCATGTTTCTACCATATAAAATGATTACCAAATTGAAATCCAAATTACTCCCATTGGATTACCAATTAGGTCCTTTTAAGAAATTAAAATAAAATAAAATGATTGTAAAATATTGTACTAAATAATATTATAGGCTCACCATTCAAGCCAGATAAGTTGAATATGACAAAAAAAAAGTTGCAATGTATATAAATAGACAATTATTTTCCATACAAGATGAATTTAGTATGGTGAAAATGATAATAGTAGAAGAACCCTATCAATATGCCTCAAAGGTAGAAGAGAATTTGTTGTGGATGCCATAAAATAATTAAAGAGAAAGAGAAATTTCTCTTGAGGACAAGGACAAATAAATAGTGGAAGAGGACAAAAAATGGGAAGGAGAAGCCAGTAATTCTCACAATGAATTCAACTATAACACTCAAGGAGGTGGACACTCCTCATAAGGAAGAGGTAGTTTTGTAGAGGAAGGAGTAGAGGATTCTCTAAAAAGTGCTATATATATGGAGAAATTGGTCATCAAATATATGAATACCCTTAAGAACAACAAACCAATGGGTATGGAAAGGAAACCTAGAACTGTATTATACAAGTAGATGAATAAAGCATAGCCTCATCAAAGCACATAGAAAAACCAAACCAAGGAGGATCCCTTATGATGAAAAGTTTATTGTTGAAGCTAGAAAAGGAGATGCATGAACTTGAGCAAAGAAGGAATATATTTAGGATAATTTTTAAACTAGGAGATAAATGCTACAAGATGATTGTAGATAGTGGAAGTATATATAAATTAGTGTCAACAAATATGGTTGAGAAACTTGGTTTGAAGAGGATGGAAGAATCTGAATCCTTACAAAATATCTTGGCTACAAAATGGGTATCAAATTTTTGTAACTAAAAAATGTATGGCCAATTTTCAAATTGGTTCTTATAAATATGTGATTCTATGTGACATCATTTTGATGGATCCATGTCATATTTTATTGGGAATACAATGGCAATTTGACTAGAAATCAATACATGATGGAATACTAAACACCTATTCAATTGTCAAATCTGGTAAGAGTTATGAATTGGGTCCATTGAAGGACAAAAAAATAGGTGTACAATAGTTATAATTTTTGTTTGATCTCTATAAAACAATTCTTGAAAGAGATGAAGAACTGGGAAGCATGTTTTTTATTTTATTGCTAAACCCATAAAATATGGGACAACAAGTAGGATGGATGCCATTACACCTAAAGTGAAGGATTTATTGGAATTATGTGCTAAAATTATTTTAGAAGAATTACCCAATGGGTTACCACCTATGATAATCATTAGTCATCAAATAGACTTCATACCAAAAGCAAGTTTTCCAAGTAAGGCATCTTACCAGAAGTAAGGTTTCCAAGTAAGGCATATTATAGGATGACACCAATAGAGAATGGCAAGATGAAGATGCAAGTACAAGAGCTATTATGAAGATTGAATATCATAAAATTTGAATTTGAGAAGAAGATGAGTGGAATATTGTGTTTAAAACTAAAGAAAGCTTGTATGAATGGTTGGTCATGTCATTTGGGTTGATGAAAGCACCAAATACTTTTATGCATTTGGTGAAGGAATCCTTGAAAATTTTTCTTGGTAATTTTGTGGTGGTTTAATTGGATGATATTTTTGTATTTAGCAAGATGAATGAGGCCTAATGCATCCAAGGTTTGTTTTGTAAAAGTTGGAAGAACAATTGTTGGTCAATTTGAATAAATGTAGTTTATGAAGAAGGAATTGGTATATTTAGGATTTTTTATATCCAAAGAGGTTTTATGGATGGATATAGAAAATGTGGAGGCTATTATGGAGTGACCATCACCAAAAAGTATGTTTGAAACCAAAAAATTTCATGGATTACCTAGGTTTTTATAGAAAATTCATGAAAAAAATTAGTGGAATTTGTGCTTCAATCATAGAAATGATGAAATCAAATAGAAATATGTTTAAATGAATAAGTGCAATACAAAGGAGCCTTTAAATATTAAAATAAAAAGCTATAGAACACCTAGTTTTGGTATTACCAAACTTTAACAAGGTTTTCCAAGTAGATTGTGATGCAAGTAAAATAGTCATAAGAGGAGTTATGAGCCAAGAATATAGACCCATTGCCTATTTTAGTAAGAATTTTAATTAATCCAAGAACCAATATTCATTTTATATTCAGGATTTTTATGTCATTATTTAAGCACCAAATAAATGGAGGTATTATCTATTACCAAAAGAATTCATACTATATATGGATCATCATGCTTCACAATTCATTATTAGCTAGGGAAAATTGAACCAAACACATATGGAATGAGTGGATTATATTTAAAACTACTCATTTTTTAAAACATAGAAGTGATAGTTAAAATCAGGTAGTCAATGCCTTGAGTGGAAGGAATTTGTTGATGAACACAATGAAGACTGAAGTGATAGATTTTGATGATATAAAATAACTTTATGTTGATGATTTGGACTTCAAGGAAGCTCAGGAAGCTTACAATAACCCTATTATAGGAGATAGAATTTCATGGTTGTATTATTTCATCTAAGAAGGATTATTATTTAAGTGATAGTAGTTGTGTACACCATGTAGTTCAATGAGGAAGAACCTGATAAGACAAAAATATAGTAGATGACTAACTAAACATTTTTGGAGTAGATAAAACAACGGGATAACTTTATGCATGTTGTTATTGTCTAAGAATGAAATTGAATATACAAATATTTGTTTATTGTTGTCAAGTTTTTCAACATGCAAAGGGAAGAAATTAAAACACTAGGTTGCATCAACTACTACCAATACTAGAAAAACTATGAGAAGATAATAAGCTTGGATTTTTTTCTTGGGTTTATAAGGACACAAAAAGGTAATGATTCTATATTTTTTTTTATAGATTCTCAAAGATGGAACATTTCATACCTTGTTGAAAAACAAATGATGCTACTCACATTACCATATAATTCTTCAATTAAATTCTAATATTGCACAAATTACAAAAATATATTATTTTAGACATAGGCACTATATTTATGGGTTATTTTTCACAAGCATTTTTGAAGAGTTTCACATATTCATCCACAAATTTGTGGGTACTAAGCTAGGATTGAGTTTCACATATCATCCAAAAATAGATGGAAAATTAGAAGTTGTGAATATGAACCTTGGGAATTTACTGAGTGCTAAATTGACAAGAAGCTATGGGATACTATTTTAGCATAGGAAAATTTTACATACAACTTCATAAATCAAAGTATAGGTAGAAGCCCATTTTAAATTTTATATGGAATAAACCCACGAGTAGTGGATGAGTTGCAAAAGACAACTAATTTATGGATATGAAGTGTTGTAAATATTTGGTTTTTATCGAATCTTCTTCAAAATTAACTTATTATAAGTGTCTTTTCCATATTCCCATAAATAATATCATTGTGTTGTATTTTATTATTTTTCAAATTGGTACTATAATTTGATTTTTTTCTAATCATTGCTATTATAGTCATCGTCTCATGGAGTAGTAGGTCATGATGTGCCATCATTGGTGAATAATATATCATCTAAGGGTAAAATATCATAAAGGTAAAGCTATTGTCTAAGGAAAATTATTTTCAATGGGAGGCTATTGTTTGAGGAAAACTATCATCAAGAGGAAGTTTTTGTCTATGGAAAACTGCCAAAAAGGGGTAGCTACCACTTGAGAGAAACTTCCATCAAGGGGAAGTTATCATCTAAGGATAATTTATCATCAAGGGTAAGTTATCATCAAAGGGAAGTTGATTTCTACGGAAAATTATCATCAATGTAAAGTTATCATCTAATGCATGTTGTTATGGAAGTGTGTGTTGTCTAGTATGTGTCATTAGGGAAGTGCCATAGTGTTGGTAATTTGTGATACTTGTAGAGGCCATTCTTTAGTGGATACCCTTCATCTGTCTGCATCAAGAAGGCACACATAGCTTATTAAAAATAAAAATAGTTATTTAAAATATATTTTTAAGTAGAAGACTAATATTTAGATTGAACAATAAGTTTGATTTTGTAGTTTC
The DNA here is from genome assembly GCA_028583015.1 of Wollemia nobilis. Lineage (NCBI taxonomy): Eukaryota > Viridiplantae > Streptophyta > Pinopsida > Araucariales > Araucariaceae > Wollemia > Wollemia nobilis. The sequence continues at coordinate 2,327,392 of JAQPPZ010017000.1, read as the reverse complement.
AATGAATTTGATTTTGATTCTCTTAAAATATGGTTAGAGTTATTTCTTTATCAATGTAGTAGTTAAGAAAGTAGGGATGTAATCAAATGGTGATTGGACTCGATTGGAAATAATTATCTGTGATTAATTTTTTTTTCTCAACTTGAGCTCCATTCTATAAAATAGGTTCAAAATCAAATCCCACATATTCTTATACTCTTAATTTTTGCATTGATTAATTGTAAAATAATAAATTATAGCCTGGTATGGGTATAATAACATAAATCTAAAATTTGAACATGGGGATAAAATTTGAGTGGATTATATCAATCTTTTTAACTCTTGCACAAGGTAAAGAAATATCCCTTTATCATTAGATGTTAAATACCATCATGGTTTATGCACACTAAACATTAGAAAAAAAATTAAAAAATGATGCACAAGATGAACAATTTAAATGTGGATTTCAAAATTGAAAGGAATTGAAATAAGAAAGGAATATTTAAGTGAATTTATAAAGTGAATATTAAGGTTGCGGATGTTAAGGGTGGTCTAGGTAAACCATCTCAATTTTCTTCAAATTCTAGAATTTGTCTCCTTATAATAAAAATTTATGTAGTATAGAGTTTGCCACTTGAAATTTAGGGTTTATAGGAAATATACAAATAATGTAGAAAAAATATTGTCACTTTAACTCTAGGTTTCTAGATAAAAATAATAACTAAATGGTTTAGATGCTTTCCATTACACTTTAGGTTTCTTAAGAAAATATAAATCTATAAAAGAAATATTAAATTCAAAATAATATATTTTAAATGAAGCAAAGGATAAAAACATTGATGTGAAAAAAAATGATAGAAAAATTCCAAACAATGATTGAAGAGGAAATGAGTCATATAGATATATTTATATGAGAATCCAAAAATAAATATTAGTAAATACTTATAAGAAGTTGGGATAAGTCTAGAAATAAGAATACAAAATCATGATGCAAATTGCAAATGGTATTTTAGAATATTCCAAAAAAAGAGTTACCAAGAAATTACTAGATTGTGAAAGCACGAGGATACGGAAACAAAAAGGAAAATGCTAAGTATGATGCGTGTAAAACCAAACTTAACACTAAAAGCCTATATATTGAAAATGCATGCAAGGAAAGAACATAAATGAATCGACACAAGATAAAAGCAATATGTAATGCAGCCCTCTTTATTGATATGCTTTTAAAGTCATGTTATAATACGTCTCCTTCCCTTTTAAGGGATAGGAGCGTCAAATATATTTCTTGTCACATCCATGGATAGCAATCCTTCTTTCGCGTGCCCACATGTAATATGAGCAGACCAAAACATTGCCGCCACTTATGTATATGAGTGTTGACTCCTTAATTCTCCCCTGATGTCGAAGACCTACATTTAAGGAAACAAAAAGATCAGTAGCACCTGCAGATAGAATAGAACATGTATTTCCCAAGGCCTACTGTTAGTGTATGCATGAAAATATTAAATCGATAACCAAATATCATCAGAACGACCTAAAAATTTGACAGAAGCAATAAAAACTTACCAAGAAGCCATTCCAAAAGGAACAGTTGAGAAATTCCTCACAAATTTGTATTCGCTCTGGGGCGGGACGAATAAACTTGTAACAAATTGTTAGAAAGCACCCTCTTCAATGTCCTATCTAGAAACCTCCAAATGACCTAAAAAGTTGGGGTTAGCTAATTGGGGGTATTTTAGGATGACCCAGATGGTCATATTTCTCTAATTTGGCCTCTATCACCCAAAATCCTATGGCACTATCTGCATGTTAGTGAAGGCGGGAAATGACAAACACATGGTCAAAAATGCTCAGAATGAAGTAAAATTTAAACTACAACCTATTTAAATAACCTAAAATAAAATGCAAAAGAAAAATCAAAGAAATCTGCCACAGATTTCTATTCACTCTGGGACGGGGTGTTTAGAGCTGCGACAGTTTGGGGGGTGCCCGGGTGTAGGACGCCTACCATTTGGGACTCTGTTTCAACACCAATCCACTTGGGATGGGTCTGAAACCTCTTATGAGGTGTTGTTGGAAATTTTTGTGGGATATTGTGGCTAAATGTTCGGGTTTGGGCTCCAGATTTGTGCTTCCAATAACCACCTTATGACCTCCCTTCAACAAGAGATCAAGGATGTGAAAGGCACAAAATCAAAAGGTATGTGTGTGGATGTAAAATGGCAGCACTTCGTTTCTCAAAATGCTACCTCTCTCCCCCTTATTTTGGGTGAGAAGACTCACCAATTTATAGACCTAGGGTCTCTCTATTTGAATGCGCATGCGAGGGTGCCATTGGAGTTGCATGTCCTATTTTGGGAAAAATATTATTCCTTGATTTAGAGTCTCCTTGCATGAGGCCTCCAAAAATCAAAGACATGCATGACTGAAGTCTCTCTCCTTGATTTGAAGCCGTTCCTCACAATTGCATGGCTTGAAGCTACAGTTAACTAGCGGACCTATCGAGATTTGAATTTTTTTTCCAGTCAAACCTTTTATTCGCCTCAACCTAGGGCAAATGCTGATAATCGTCCCTGGTGGGACGAATACCAGTTTGTAATCATCCCAGGGTAGGACGAGTAGGGAGCAAAGTGCCCAAAGGTGCCAAATTGACCTTTTACCTTCCAAACTACTTTTGGGAGTGGTTAGTACCATAGTTTAACCTCTAGGGGCTGCCCTAGGGGCTGTGTGTGTCAATGCGATCGGTGCTTGTTGTCACATAATCGGATTGGTGCTATTTTGGTGTCTACAGATTCCCCTTTTTGGGATGCATTGTGCAAGGCACAGTGCCAAGCAAAAATAGATAACCCAAGCACTAATGATTAGGGTTTCTCAGTAACCTAACCAACTTTTGATGCGCCTAGTATGGAAAGGGAACGCATTCTTGAATCCTTGCTTCTAACGAGCTAAGGAGCTTAATTCAAGTGTTAACCTTTTTTGATGAGGTGTTACTTGATCTTGGACATTGATCAGTCATGAATAGGCAAAGGGTGCAACCTTTTGTCTGTGGTAACCTTGAGTTCATGATTCACGAATGCCAAGTGTTTGATCAGCTTGTGATTATTGCTTGTTTGCTACCCCAAGCAGGGGCATGATTGTCTTTGTCAATGATCCTTTGAATGCGTGTTATTTTCTTGATTGGGTGTGTTTTTGTTGATTGATGACTAAGTGTGACTACCCCCTCAAGCAACGAATCGATGATGGAATGACCAACATGAGAAAATCAACGAGTCGCTTGACCCAAGATGACTTAGGTAAGGGTGCCTTCAGTTGTTTACTGTTGAATGCGTAAGCAGTTGGCGAACATTCTAACCTATTTTTGGTGGGTTTTAACACTTTTTGTGATGCATTTTGGAGCTAAAATTGGCAAAAATCCATCCTCCTGTGGAGCGGTCCGGCTATGGTAGCCTTCTTAGGGAGTAATATAGTGATAATTTGTAACCCCAACATCTATTTTGGATGCCAATAATGTCAGGCGTAAAGGCGCCTTCGTTCGACAATATTATTGTTATTTTTGGTTGGGTTTTGACCCGTTTTGTGACACCGTTTGGGGATGAAATTCTCTGCAATCCGTCCTCCCGTGGAGCAGTTCAGCTATGGTAGCCTTCTTAGGGAGTAATATAGTGAGGATTTGTGACCCCGACGTCAATTTTGCATGCCTATAATTTCAAGTGCAAAAGCACTCTCATTGGATAGTTTTATTGCTATTTTTGTGCATTTTGTGCAGTTTTTGCTATTTTGGAAATTTTTGCTTTGTAATCGTCCCTGGGTGGGACGAATACCAGTTGAGGTTGTATGCACATTTATTTACATTGATGTATGCATGTGGTATTATGAATGCGATGTTTCTAATTATATGATGTATGCATATGGAATGAATGAAATGAGTTGTTGATAACTTGTCGATGGCACCATAGACTGTACAAGGTTTTACTGGCTTTCTATACTTATGTGATGGCTTTGTGGAATGAATTTGCATGTGAGAACTTTTTTTTGTATTTTTTGATGGGGATGGATGTAATGAAATGTTCCAGTTGTTTTTAAAATATAGTTAAGCTTTTCTGAGATTCAAATATTTTAACTAACTAGCCAAAACTATACATTTATCTCGCAAGACTTTTGAACAAGGTATAAATCAGACTGGATTTTGACCAAGTTATTTTACATCCTTGTGTGTGCAATTGAGTTTATTTATGTGGTATTTTTTAGGATACCGCTAGTTCCAGATAGGCTATCAACCAAACCTATACTGAGGATCACCTAATTAGCTCCACTAACTCCGTTGTTGTATTTAGTAATATTAATCCATGGGACAATCTAAGGTACCATAAGCTAGCTCATCCACATGCAAACATTGGTCTGCTCACATGCAAAGCTAACGTGATAGACATATCGTCATGCATTTAGGATACCGCCATTTCCATGTAGGCTGTCCACAAAACCCGTAATGAGGATCACCTAGATGGTTTTTGAATGCTAAGAATTCTAGGGATTCAACATCAGGAGTCTTGTATTTGCTCAACGTGTTAGGATACTTGCTCGTATACATAGTGATGAAAATCATTGTTTATTTTTCTCTTTTTGTTTTTCTTTTTGAGCAAGGATTTTGAATAGTGGTGATAACCACTGTTATTTGATTTTGGATTTTGAGATTTGTAAGGTTGAGCTTGTAGTTTTTTGTCTTATGAATGACCTTGATCTTTGGGCCTTGGGTATGACTACCCATCCTGTTTAGGGACGTGTAGTACGAATCCTTACAACTTTGGAAACCAAAGGGGATTATGGAGAATTTGAAGTAAGGGCATTGATATTTTAGGCCTTGGGGATGACTACCCATCCTTGTCAGGGGTGTGTAGTACGAATCCTTATGACTTTGGAGACCAAAGGTGATTGGAGATGGTCGTGATGATGGTTTGTGGGGATTTTGTTTTTGGATGGTCATTGATCCTTTTAGGCCTTGGGGATGACTACCCATCCTTTGCAGGGACATGTAGTACGAATCCTTACAACCTTGGGGACCAACGATGATTGGGATTTTTGCTAGTGGTGAAAACCACTATTTATTAGGGGGAATTGATGGAGAAGAGCTTGTCCTTTTGTCAATTCTCAGCACTCTTGAACCATTCGCACAGGGGGATGAACAGGCTAATCGTTCATCTATGATACCATAGACTGCTTTGTAGGTGTCTCTTGCATTCACACAACTTAGGAATTATTTTATGTGTTTGAACTTGTGTCGGGATGTTACATAACGAGGCATGACCCAAGTACAAATTTCCCTTGGAAAATTCGTTTAACTTTGTACAGTTGTTGGCTAGAAATTTAAAGACAACTGAATGACAAAAACCCTACATACATTTAGGAGACAACTGACCATGCTAAAAAAATGGGGATGGTGTTATTTTGGATGTATGCATTGATAAAATGGATGTGAGGTGGAAGATGATGGAATTGCCGAGCAATTACAATCTATGGTGCTTGTGACATGTATGATCAGCAAATATGCAATGTATAGATGTGATGCCTAATGCAACTTATATTTTTGTATTTTGATTTTTACGAGTATGCATGGAATTGAGATGCAATTTTTTTGTGATTTTTGATGATTTTATTGTTTTTGTTTGTTTTTGAATATTTATTTTGACCAAGCGATTATGGGTACCCTTGGAGCATTTGGCTTGACCAAAGGGTTTATGGATACCTTTGGGGCATTTTTTAGGGTTGTGTAGACACCAAAATAGCACCAATCTGATTAAGTGACTACAAACACTGATCGCATTGACACACAACTTTCAGGGCAGCCCTCGGAGGTCAAACAGTGGTCCTAGCCACTTACACAGCAGTTTAGAAGGTCGGAAAGTAAACAAAGAAGAAGCTGGTCGTTTTAACAAGACTTAAGCAAGCAAGCAAGCCTTAAGCAAGAGCAAACTTTAATTAAAAGCAATAAGCAAGAGCAAACTTTAAGCAAGAGCAAGCTTTAAGCAAGAGCAAACTTTAATTAAAAGCAAGCCTTAAGCAAGAGCAAACTTTAATTAAAAGCAAGCCTTAATCAAGAGCAAACTTTAATTAAAAACAAGCCTTAAGCAAGAGCAAACTTTAAATACAAGCAAGCCTTAAGCAAAGGGGAACCTTGGCCAAGGGTGTCGCGAAATCGTGACGTCGCGATTTCGCGACGTCGTGAAATCGCGACACCTAAGGCCCAAAGGGGAGCCTTGGCCGAGGGTGTCACGATTTCGTGATGTCATGAAATTGCGACACCTAAGGCCCAAAGGGAAGCCTTGGTAGAGGGTGTCACGATTTCGTGACGTCACGAAATCGTGACACCTAAGGCCCAAAGGGGAGCTTTGGCCGAGGGTGTCGTGATTTTGTGACGTCGCAAAATCGTGACACCTAAGGCCCAAAAGGGAGCTTTGGTCGAGGGTGTCACGATTTCGCGACGTTGCAAAATCGTGACACCTAAGGCCCAAAAGGGAGCTTTGGCCGAGGGTGTCGCGATTTCGCGACGTCATGAAATCATGACACCTAAGGCCCAAAAGGGGAGCTTTGGCCGAGGGTGTCGCGATTTCGCGATGTCACGAAATCACGACACCTAAGGCCCAAAATGGGAGCTTTGGCCGAGGGTGTCGCGATTTCACGACGTCACGAAATCGTGACACCTAAGGCCCAAAGGGGAGCCTCACCCGAAGTGTCACGATATCGCGACGTCGTGATATCACGACGAACTTCACATTTTCTAGGCGGACATTAAAATACTCGAGCAGACATTCAATCAATCAAAGGCAAATTTAATCAATCAAAGGCAGAAGTCAAGCATTCAAAAGTGTCGTTAAAGCCATCAAAGTAGACATTCAACAAGTGGTAGCCGAGGACAGTCAGTTATTGCCGCCTGCTGTGCATGCGCGCATAGGTGGGCAGATTGGCAGTTAGCGGACTGTCACAAAGGCAGTCAGGTAAGCCTTAGTCAAGGCGGAGTCTCCTCCCTTTTGAGAAGGCATGGCCGCCACGTGGCATCCCTGCATGCCCCTTTCAAAGAGACCTTGTGGGTCTATAAAACGATGGACTTTCCCGCCCAGAAAGGAGGTTAACAAGCATTTTCTTAACGCAACGAAGTGCTGCAAAACCAGAGACCCGATTGCATTCCTTTCGAATTCATTCTTCTGCACCTGTAATCTCTTTCGCAAGGGAGGTTATTGGTGGCTGTTAGAAGGTGGATCCGAACCGTCAGATCCGACATTGGACACAGTAAACCACCAATTTGTCGACACCACATTATCTTAGATTTTGGGCCCATTCCTAGTGGATTGGCATCAAAGTCGAGTTTTAATGGGGGCGGCCCGCTTGGGCACCCCACGTACGTTCTTAGTTTTAATTTAATTTATGTTGTTTTCGAATATATCCTGCAGTTAACAGTATTTAAATAGTTTACGTTTTTATGTTCGAATATATCTTGCAATCAACAGTGTTCGAATATATATATCATAAGACAGTCATCGAATATATCATGTCTGTGTATATGTTTGGTTCTCTGTCAGAATAGCAGGTTGCAGCGATTAGTTTGTCGTATATATGTAGCAATTAGTTGCAGGCAGCAGCTTTTTGGTGATGCTCGGCAGCAGAGACTAGTCATTACGAATATATTTTGCATTACATTTTAAACTGTTAAATAGTTTAGCGAATATATCTCATATCACACTTTAGACGTTCTACACCTGCATTACGTTTTCAATTGCATGTTATCTTGCATTACGTTCTATTTTCTTGTTACAGGTGCTACTAAACGGTTTGTTGTTTCTTTGAACGTAGGAAGAACAGCAAGGAGCAAGGATTCATCGACATAAGCGGTGACAACACTTGGGCCCATCCATTTCAAACATGGGCATGCAAAAAAGAAGATCACTATTCATTTATTGTAATGGAAACATGCTAACTCTCCCAGCCCTTGAAAATGGAGACGTATTGTAACCGAGTTGGAACCACATGAATAAAAAGGGCTGTGCTCTCACTTTTGATGTGATTATATTCGTGTTATTTCATGCATCAAGCTAGTTGTTTTCATTGTAATTAGTGTTTTATTTTCCGGAATCTCATGCTTTTAGGTTGACCAAGCAATTATGGGAATCCTTGGAGCTTTTGGTTTGACCAAAGGGTTTATAGATACCTTTGGGGCATTTTGGGGTTGACCAAGCGATTGTGGGAATCCTTGGAGCTTTTGGCTGGACCAAAGGGCCTATAGATACCTTTGGGGCATTTTGGAATTGACCCAGTGATTGTGGGAATCCTTGGAGCTTTTGGCTTGACCAAAGGGTTTATAGATACCTTTGGGTCATTTTGGGATTTACCAAGCGATTATGGGAATCCTTGGATATTTTGGCTTGACCAAAGGGTTTATAGATACCTTTGGTGCATTTTGGGATTGACCAAGCGATCCTGGGAATCCTTGGAGCTTTTTGCTAGACCATGGCTCTCTAAATGTGGAATGGCCTCAAATGACTAATGTTCAAGGGTTCTAGTTCCTTGATTCCTTCAAGAGAGGCAAGTCGGTATGTTCTAGGTCCTATTTTACTATCAATAACATAAGGACCTAACCAGTTTGCCATGAACTTGTCCCTTATATGGGACGAAAAATTAGAATTCTATTGGTTCTCTTTTAAGACCAAGTCACCAACCTGAAATTCCCTTAGGTGAACCTTCATGTTGTATGCTTTCTTCAGTCGCTCTTGATAGATATGCAAATTCTCAAGAGCATTGATGCGTCGTTCGTCGAGCAATGTCAGTTGGTCTAATCGGGCCTGCCGTGTAGTGTCATCATCGATGAAATATTGCATTGAAATGCGCAAGGAAGGGATTTCCAACTCGAGAAGCATGACTGCCTCGAATCCATACACCAACAAAAATGGAGTTGCCCCAATGGGCATCCGAATGCTAGTACGATAAGCCCACAGGGCAAGCGGGATTTGAATGTGCCAATATTTATGACTATCTACGACGGTATTTTTGAGGATGGCGACTAGCATTTTGTTTGACACCTATGCTTGCCCATTTGCCTGGGGATAATAGGGTGTTGAAAAACTATGCTGAATTTTATACTTTGTTGTCAAAGCACGCACATATTTATTCTTGAATGACGTCCCATTATCCGAGAGGATCTTGGATGGAATACCAAAATGACATGATATTATGTAAAATGAACTCCGAAATGCGGGGTCCAATCATAGAGGTTAGCGAAATTACTTCCACCCACTTAGTGAAGTACTCTATGGCCGTTATGATGAACGTGTGACAACCTGACGACATAGGGGAGATCTTTCCAATTAGATCAAAGCCCCACTATGAAAAATGCCAAACTGATTGAATCGATTGTAAGGCCTAAGAAGGTACGTGTGTCAAATTGGCATGGTGTTGACACTTCACACACTTCTTTACATATGTGCAAAAATATCACTCTAAATATGGTCAATAATAGCCCATACAAAGAATGCGCTTTGTGATGGCCATACCGCTGAAGTGGCCACCGCATGTACCATTGTGCACTTGGGTGATTTCCCAAGTGGACTCCTGCTGGTCCAAGCAACGGAGGAGGATTCCTTCATAGCTCCGACGATACAAAATGTCTCCTAGCAAGACATTTTTTGCCACTTTATGTTTAAATGATATTTTCACGGCTTGTGTCAATCCAAGCAGGAGGTTACCTAACTTGAGGTAATCCCTTATGGGTGTGTACCAATCCTGCTAATCAAAAACCTCAATGGTATGAATGGCCAATCCCTCTTGAAGTTCATCCCTAGCAAAATCTGAATGGGAAAGAACTTGTAAAAATAGCATTGTGTTGCTATTAATATGGGTCGGGGAGAACAAGGACCCCCAGTTGTCCTGAGTCAGACAATATTGAATTCGAGAGAACCTATCCTAAGATGGTTCAATCTGGATCAAGTGTATTCCTAGCGTTAGGTCAGAGCTTGCATGCTCCATCACAAATTATGATAATGTCTTGACCTGAATGGTTGTCATCTCACCGAAAGGGTCTTGCGGGATTAGTGACCCCAAGGAGGCCCTAGTATCCGCAAAATGATTTGATGATCAAGGGAGTGCCTCGATGTCATACCATTCAAGTTGTACCAGGAATTTGTCCACAAGGGATTTATAGGCCTACAGAACTGGGCATTTACATTGGAATACCCCCTTTACTTGATTGAAAATTAACAACGAATCACCAAAGATGTTTAAAAATTTAATGTTCATGGTGACTGCTATTTGAAGACCTATGAGCAAGGCTTCGTATTATGCATTGTTGTTGGTGCACAAAAAGTCTAATTTAAATGATAGAGGCATTGGAACCCCTAGCGGTGTGAAGAATAAAATTCTCGTGCCACCTCCTTGATCACATTTAGAACCATCGAATAATAGGGTCATGTCAGCCTGTGACTCAGGCTCATTAGAATCTGGCGATTTTGAAACATGGAATACCCCATCATTCGGTAGTTCTATGGTCAGAGGCTGATCATCTTCAAGAGGAGCCTCTACTAGTTGATTGATGATAACTTGACCTTTTATGGATTTCTATCCAATGAATTCTGTCAAACTCCGTCAACAACATGATCAATTTTGTCATGCGGCTACTATGATAAGTACAACTCATCATGTATCGCAATGGATTCTCCTTAGACACAACATATGTCGTATTGTTGAGCATGTAGTGGCATAGCTTTTTGGTAGCAAACACCACTACCAAGCAGAGCTTCTCAACATATGCATAGTTAAGTTCATAACTGACCAGGGTGCAGCTAAGATAATAAGTAGCCTGTTCTTTGTGTAGTTCATTTTTTTGGGATAGCATGGCGCCTAGTGCCACCTCAGTAGTTGAGATGTATAAGTAGAACGACACTCCTGGTCTAGGTGGTGCCAATATTGGTGGCGAAGCCAAGTATTATTTAATATCATCAAAGATGGACTAGCACTCGTCATCCCAATGAAATGCTACCCCCTTATGCAATAATTTATTCATGGGTTGGCACTTGTCAGATAGTTGCGCTATGAAGCGCTTGATTGATGCGACCTTTCCCTGTAGGCTTCTAAGCTTCTTGATGGTAGTTGGGGGAAGCATTTCAAGGATTGCCTTGACTTTGTTTGGATCCACCTTGATTCCTCATTTGGATACTATGAAACTCAAGAGCTTTCCAGATGTGACGCCAAATATGCACTTCTTGGGGTTTAATCTTACTTTATGTTCAATGAGGCAATCGAGGATCTTGCGCAAGTCATCGAGATGATCTGGGCACAAAAGATATTTGGCCAACAAATCATCCATGTAATCTTCCAAAGTTTTGTGCATGTGATCATGGAAGATGTATGTCATGGCATGTTGGTAGGTGGCACCAGCATTTTTAAGGCCAAATGGCATGACCTTATAACAAAATGTCCCCCAAGGCATTGTGAACGCCGTTTTTAGTTGGTCCTCAGGATTGATACGAATATGATTGTATCCTAAGAAACCATCCATGAGGGAAATCATTTCATGGCTCACTGTAGCGTCTACCAATGAGTCGATGCTAGGCAAGGGGAAATCATCCTTAAAACTCGCTTTTTTTAGATCTCAAAAATCGGTGCATATATGAATCCTCTCGTCGGGATTTTTGATGGGTACCATGTTAGACAACCATGGTGGGTAATCCATGCAGATGACAAACCGTGCATCCAACAACTTTTGTAGCTCATATTTGACAATTAAGGCTACTATTGGATGCATCTTACGTAGTTTTTTCTTTACTGGCTTGACTGTCAGATCAAGCGTAATATTATGCGTGACTAGCTACGGGTCTAGTCTCGACATGTCTTTGTAGGACCTTGCAAAAACCGCCTTCTTCTCTTTGAGAAGGGCAATGTAGTTAGCTTGCTCTTTAGGGGATAAACTTACCCCCAGCTTGATAATCTATGGTTTTGTTGGATCAGATCTGATGTCTACGTCAGTCGTCTCCTCGACCAACATGTGGGATTCATCCTCCAACTAGTGTGGAGATAGGATCAAGTGGATATCATTTGTTGAGTTGAGATCGTCATTTGGAACGTCAGGTTCCTATTTAGCATGGAAGACATCCTGAGTCTGTTTAGGGGTGAAATGAAACATCCCACCACAAGGCCAGTACTTTAATGGGGATGGCGGTGCGTTAGTGTGATCCCAGTCTATAACATCTAGGTCTAAATGCAATGACCTTGTTGGATCGGCTGGATTATGGATGGGGGTGGTTAAATCAATGAAGATCATGTTGATGAAATGATTTTGGTCTCCATTACCACGGGTATGGTTGTTCGGACATCCTAGATGATCTTTGTGCTTCAGATCTGGATCTATGGGCACTAGCACAAATGGATCAGCCCTATGTGTGGATAAGAGGACAGAGTTCACCCTAGGCACTGATGTCTCTATAGGGTCTCCAGGAAGAAGATGTTCTTTGTATACTTGGAGTGGTGGGTGCAGTAATTGCTATAACTGTGCATGTTGTAGGTGCCACCTATGTCTTGGCCCTATGTGTAGTTGTTCAAACATGTCGTCTATGTCCAATGGATATTGCTGTTGTTGCATATGATTGAAATAGGACATCTCGGTTTCATTTTCATAATCACTATCAGATATCCAAAGGCCTTCATTGGCTCCAACAGCTGTTTGCGACATCTGAGGCTCATCTTGCTCGACAAAATTAATGTGGTCCCATCAAGGTTGTTCTACTCTTTGTAGGGGGACCTAATTCTCTTGAGATGGCATATGCTCAATTGAAGCATGCAAAGGGAACATTTTTAGGAAGCTCTCCTGATAATCATCTATGGGGGTCACCTGTGAATGATTGCTATTAGATTCAAAAGGATCCCAAGTTGCTACCTCATACTCTGACTCGTCTTTTGAAGACCCTTCTTGGTCTTGCCCATATCCCTCTTGTAGGTGAGTCCTCGAACTTTCTCCCTTTTTGACCGAAGGGAAAGGGTTGTTAAGGTCAACAAGGTTGGTTGTTAGCAATGGGTGATAATCCCCTAATGTATATGTTGTGTTAGAATTGGCATATGGATCTAATGCCAACCCATCATTGTTGTCTATCCCTAGGCCTTGCATATTTTCTACCAAGATGTCCAGGGGTAGGGGTTGGTTGAACCCTACTCCTGACTTGTCATACAAAATTTGATATCTTGGTTGGCACAAAATACACACTCCTTGCTCATACCTACCCAACCCATATCCATGCCAATTGCATTGGCCAAGATATCTCAATGTGAAGTCTGGGTTGGACAAATAGTTGACATCCTCAGCAAAGGGCTCTTCATCTTCGTCTTCGTGCATGTAAGGTTCAATGCCATTATCCAGGCCCCCATAAACAATTTTTTTTGATTGGGTGGGTAGCCTAGAGGAACCACAGAGCCAATGGGGAGTCGAGGTCTCCCCATGTCCTACATGGACTCAAGTGCGGGTGTTGCTACAATGTTTCGCACTATATACTCCCCTAGGCCCGTGTTGGCCATCTCAATGGTGATCGTTGGCTGTTGAGGGGGAGCGAATGGGAATCCTTCCGGAGTCCACTCCATGTAGGGTGAACTAGGTGTCTCAACTTCCATTCTATTGGGTATCTCTTTGGTAGAGATGGTTGAGACTATGGGTGGTTCCTCTTCTAGGAGATTCTTTCCCTTGTCCTTAGGTGTGGCCACCATAGGTGGCATCATTGGTGAAGGACCAGATGAGGAAGATGGACCTGGTTAGGGATTTGATGGACTTGTCAACGGGGATGCCTGCAGAATCAGACCCTGTTTAGATGGATTCAACTAAAAATCCATATGCATTGATGGAAGGATCGATTGTGGCATGAATTGCATCGTATTGCAGTACTTGAAGGGCTCTAAGTCTATCGGGATTACATGCACCTGTCCTTCAAATGTATACTTTAGGCAATGATGAGCTATTGAAGGGCCACACTTCATGTCCCTGATCCAAGGCCGCCCCAGTAAGATATTATAGGCCATATCACCTTCCAAGATGTGGCACAATATATGAATAGTCTTTTGTCCTACTTGGATGGGTAGGAAAATTGTGCCAACATTCGAGCATATCGCATCATTGAATGCTCAAAGAGTATAGGTGGAGGCCATGATGTGATAGGCTGACAACTTTAGATGTTTTAATGCCACTGTTGTAATTATATTACTATACGAACAAGTGTCCACCAACACTCTCTTATACGAAATCCCGTTGACCCGCGCAATGACGTGTAGGGGTGGATCCGCCACATCACCAGTCATCGATTTCAATTCATCTTCTCTAAAGGTGATTACTGGTTATGTACATTTTTTTACATGTCCCACAAAGTTGTTGAAAGAGTTTGCTTCATGGGGTTGCAGCTCGATGGCTTTTAATATATCCATTAGAGCCTCCCGATGGGGCACTGATTGTTGAATGAGCTCATATATGGAGAGCCTAGATGACATGGTCCATAGAATTTGGGTAAGTCTGGTCTGAATCGTGGCCACTGGTCTAGGCAGGGGAAGTTGTATAGGGTACTGTTGAGGTTGTGATGTCAATGGAACCTCTCTTGTGGCTGCCGCAGGGGCAGCTCCTGGGTACCTCTTGTTCCTAGTCACTATGCTTATCATCCCTACATACCCCTGCATGGGGCAATTTTGTTGCACCTCATTGACTTGAAGGGGTTTTTCCTGTGCATCATGGGTAGGCAGGGGATCTTTGAAGACTCCCATCTGTTGGTTGTTTGGTGCTATGGGGTTGTCCACCACCAACGTCTTGTTGTCGATTAGGTCTTGCACCAAGCCTTTAAACTTCCAACATGCATTAAGGTCATGTACCTTCCATTTGTGGAACCTACAATACAATTCCTCCTTGTACCCCTTAGGCTTTGGCGCATTGGGATCTATGGTTTGAATCTCAGCCAAGTTGATCAAGTTTACCGCTGACAAGCGGTCAAACAAGGAGTCCCTGGACTCTGTGTAAGGTGTGAACTATCGCCTAGGGTGATGCTACTAATTTTGCTCTTGCCTCTGATTTTCTCTATCATAATTGTTAGGAGGCACCACCTGATAGTTAGCCTTTTGGGGCTATGTTTCTTGTGCAGGCTTAGGTACATTTATAGCAACCTAATTGATCGCAACAGGTTTTTGTTGCATGGTCCTTGTTTTAGTTTTCTTAGACCATTCTTTCTTCTTAGGCTTGGCAATTTTGCCATCCCATATCTTGATCTCCTCAATGATTATGGCTTGTGCTAGAGCTTCATCAAGAGTGGCATATTGTTGTAGCTACAATAGCATAGATATCAATCTCAAATAGCTCTTTGAGAACATTTGAGTTAGGTCAGACATGGGAGGGAGGTAGGCTAGCTTTGAAAGCAACGTCCTCCACCGGTTCCCATATGCCACCATGGTTTCTTCCTCATACTATCTGAGGCTAGCTAGATCGCTTAGTGATGCCTTTTTCTTGGTGTTGAAGGTGAAGTGTTCAGGGAACGCATCCACTAGCTGATCCAAGTTACTAATGCTATGTTTTGCCATCGAGTGAACCAATCCAAGGCAAGGCTCCGTGAATGTGGTTATAAATATTCCGAGCAACAAAGCATCATTGTCCTGAATGCCAAAGCATTGGCTCAAGAACCTAGTCACATGATCTTGGGCATCCTCCTCTCCTCTAAAGAGTGCCAACTAGGGAAGTTTAAAGTGTTCAGGTTATGGAGGTGCCAGCACGGACGGATGCACAGGGTGACTGTAGAGTTGGCGTAAAGTGGGATTTTGGGGCCTAGAAGCCTTGGTCTCCACAGACTCTAAGCGCTCTAGCAACACTTTATATGCATCGAAAGATTTAATCTCTTCCTCATTAATTAGCTTTCGTTGTGGGTTGGGGGGAGCTTGATGCCTATAGAGGGGTGGCCGGATAGCAGCCCCTCTACCTTGGTAGGGCATTTCGGCCCACTCTTCTTCTTGCTCATACTCCTCATAAGCGTCCATCGTTGTTCCTGGGAGTGGCCTCCCGCTTAGGTCTAGGAGGTCTTAGAGGTAGCACTTGGTAAGGTCGCGGGGACCTGTCTTGCACCAAGGGGTTGCACCTCTCACACACTTCTACCTTATACGCACGAGGGGTTGGGACCTTCTCAGGCACAGTTTTATGAAGCAATTCGATTGTCTAACACTGAATGAACTCTTTGCTAAGGCGGTACAGATGATCTAACTGTTGTTGATCTTGCCTGAGCTGCGTGATTTATGCTTGGTTGTAGTATGTATGGAAAATACAAAGTCAATTTGTTCTGTCATCTCATTCTTAGGAAGCCTAGATGACTCTCCTACATGTCTATCTTCGTCATGGTGATCCGAGACCCCTATGGATTGCTTTCCTTTGTCGAGGTTAGCGGCCTTCACCTGAGGCATTGGCATCAATGGGTGATCCTAATACATAGTAGGTGTAGAGGTGCATCGCTTCCATGCTATGTACTACTCTTGAGTAACATGGTGGTCTTCCTCGTACTCCCTTTCGTATGTGTGAAGGGTGTGGGAAGAATTGTCTTGCCCTGTTTGGAGAGCCTTGTGCTCTGGATTTTGTCTAGTGTTTCTAACAATAATAAGGGGTAAAGGAGGGATGATGAAATCATGTGGCCCCTCCTTATGGACCCTATGTTGCTCTAACACTTCATCACTAAGCCACTCATAATGAGCGTCTAACGGAGGCCTCCTTTCTATGTTGAGTGCCACATGTAGGTTCTCCTCTTGAAAGGATCTATGCTGAGTGGGGGTGCCTCTCAAAGAGGTGCCTCTATAGTCCTATTATGTAATGGCATGATGTGGACTATCTTGTATGTTAGGCCACCAAGGCAGGATGACCAAGTCCTCAGGACTATATCGGAGGTGACTTGTCCCCCTTTGTGCACTCTCTGCAGCGTCTGCCCATGATTGGGCTCGGCTACGGGTGTACACCATGGTGATGCTTTCCTACAAGATGCATAGATTTTTATCTCTTTTTATGATTTTTATGCTACACTAAATAGAAGGGAAACACACACAAAGCAATGATTATCTCATTTAAAGATTAAAAGTGTGCCTTAAATCTGGTTTAGTATGTTTTGATTTTTGTTTTGAAGGCTTTTGTAACGAATGTTTAAATGCAATATGATGGCTCTTATGACTCCCAAAAATGGTCGCCCCTTTGATATACCATTGCCATACCAATATACCAACCTCTCTATATACCCGCCCTTACGTGAGGGAAACTATTGGTATGTGAGAGTAGATGGTACATGGAACATAGGCGATATGGAAGGGGAATCACTCGTTTATGACACCTACCATAGAAGACTTATCCTTATGCACCGGGAATCACCCTAGCTACACTTGGTCAGCTTTCATCAATATTTATGTCTAGCAACAGTCACGATCAGGGTTATGAATGCAGTATCTCAAGCCAAGGTGGTGATGAAATCCACCGTTGGTCTTGCTCAAGGGTTGGGGTTTTACGACCAACTCCTTGTTGTTTTAAATTACCATGTGGTGTGTGGGGTTCTTTTTAAGTTGCATAAATGAAGGAAACAAGCATTCAAACTCTCCTATGCAAGCAAATAACCAAAGAATAGAAAACAAAAAGAAAAAAATTGATAGAAGGTGTTTAAGACCCCTACCTCTTCTCTGCCCAAATTGGATGTCTCTAAATTTTTGCCCTAAAATTGCACAGAGAGCTTTTCATCCCAAGGTGAGATGAATGATAGATCTGTATTCATTCTAGGGTAGGACAAAGTCCTATTCATCCCTGGGTAAGACGAATTTTAGCTTTGTACTCGTCACAGACTGAAATGAACAGTAGTCCAACGTTTGAAAACTTAGTACCTGTAAGAAAAAACAAGCAACTTTTGATCAAAAAATTAATCTTAAAATAAAGGGATAGAGGTCCCACCATGATCACCACTGAAAGCATGAGGATACGAAAACAAAAAGGAAATTGCTAAGTACGATGCGTGTAAAACCTAACTTAATGCTAAAAGCCTATATATTGAAAAATGCATGCAAGGAAAGAACATAAATGAATCAACACAAGATAAAAGCAATTTGTAATGCAGCCCTCTTTATTGATATGCTTTTAAAGTCATGTTACAACGTCTCCTTCAGGTCCGAGGTGTAGACCAATTGGTTCATCCAAACCCCATAAGGGGGTGGAGGTCCAAGGTTCAAATCTCGGGCCTCGTCGGACTGAACGCTTGTCCCTTTCCTGGTGCTTTTAGCAGTGTAAAAGGTTTAAAATAATTGTGGCATGGTGGTTATAGGGGTGGACTACACGAAGATCTATGTGGCAGCTTCTAGGGTGTACAGTGCAGAATACTATGGCGGATTCTAGGGCGGACAACATAGAATACTGTGGCGGCCATAAAAGCTGGACAACCTACCCGAATTCATGGCGGCTACCAATTCCACCATGTAAATTCAAAGAAAACAAAATAAAAAAACAATACGTTTCCTTCCCTTTTAAGGGATAGGAGCATCAAATATGTTTCTTGTCACATCCATGGATAGCAATCCTTCTTTCGCGTGCCCACATGTAAGATGGGCAAACCAAAATGTCACCACCGCTTGTGTATATGAGTGTTGACTCCTTACTACTCCCCTCATGTCAAATACCTGCGTTCAAGGAAACAAAAAGATCAGTAGCACCTGCAGATAGAATAGAACATGTATTTCCCAAGGCCTACTGTTAGTGTATGCATGAAAATATTAAACCGATAACCAAATATCATCAGAAAAACCTAAAAATTTTATAAAAGTAATAAAACCTTACCAGGAAGCCACTACAAAAGTAACCATCAGGAAATTCCTCACATATTTGTATTCGCTCCGGGGCGGGATGAATAAACCTGCAACAAATTTTTAGAAAGCACCCTCTTCAATGTCCTATCCAAAAAGCTCCAAATGACTTGCAAATTTGGGGTTAGCTAGTTGGAGGTATTTTGGGATGACCCAAATGGTCATATTTCTCCAATTTGTCCTTTATCACCTAGAATATGATGGCACTATCTGCATGTTAGTGAAGGCAGAAAATGACAAACACATGGTCGAAAATGACAGTAAAATTTAAAATACAGCCTATTTAAATAACCTAGAATAAAATGCAAAAGAAAAATTAGATAAATCTGCCACAAATTTCTATTCAATCCGGGGCGGGGTGTTTAGAGCTGCGATAGTTTGGAGGGCGCCCGGGGGCAAGACGCCCACCGTTTGGGACTCTGTTTTGGCACCAATCCACTTGGGATGGGTCCAAAACATCTTATGGGGTGTTTTTTACAAATTTTGTGGGATATTGTGGCCAAATTTTTAGGTTTGGGCTCTGGATTTGTGCTTCCAATAACCACCCTATGACCTCCCTTCAACAAGAGATCAAGGATGTGAAAGGCACAAAATCAAAAGGTATGTGTGTGGATGTAAAATGTCAGCACTTTGTTGCTCAAAATGCTATCTCTCTCCCCATATTTTGGGTGAGAAGACTCACCAATTTATAGACCTAGGGTCTCTCTGTTTGAATGTGCATGCGAGGGTGCCACTGGAGTTGCATGTCCTATTTTGGGAAAAATATTATTCCCTGATTTAGAGTCTCCTTGCATGAGGCCTCCAAAAATCAAAGACATGCATGACTGAAGTCTCTCTCCTTGATTTGAATCTGTTCCTCACAATTGCATGGCCTGAAGCTGCAGTTAACTAGTGGACCTGTCGAGGTTTGACTTTTTTTGCCAGTCAAACCTTCTATTCACCTCACCTTGGGGTGAATGCTGATAATCATCCTTGGGTGGGACGAATACCAGTTTGTAATCATCCCAAGGTGGGATGAGTAGGGAGAAAAGTGCCAAAAGGTGCCAAATTGACCTTTTACCTTCCAAACTGCTTTTGGGAGTGGTTAGGACCACTGTTTAACCTTTGGGGCTGCCCTAGGGGCTGTGTGTGTCAATGCGATCAGCGCTTGTTGTCACATAATCGAATTGGTGTTTTTTTGTTGTCTACAGATTGCTATAATCTTAAATTTGTTTTAATACATGGTATAAACAAAAATATTGCATTAAAAAATATTTAGAATATGAGGAATCATCTAGCATTTTCTATCATATGTGCTTTAGGATGTATTTTACTTACTTAGTACAATAACATATGGAAGGGGTAATTACTAAAAATATGAGGTAATTAAGTTGTTAACATCATATTTTAGAAGAAATTGATTATAATTTTTCCTAGATATAGATTATAGAAGGATCTCTGTATATTTATGCTAGTTTGAATGATATTCACAATTGGGAGATTTGGATTCTTAGGGAAATTCAACACAATTTTGTCTTCTTGAAAAAAACAAAGGGAGAAAATCTTACTTGTCCAATATCATTAGAGGATTGTGCTTAATTTTTTATTATAAATATCATTTGATATGTTACTCGTTAAACTTTTGAATATTCATGGGATAATGGACATCTTGGGATATATCAAGTGGTAAAAATACTTCTATTTTTTTTTTCACAAATAGTTCGGTATAAGCAATTTCTATAATATTTAAGTCATCTACTATAATCAATATTTGAATGATATGTTATCTTATCAATAATTATTATTCAATTCTATTTCATTTAAATTCTATGTGTCTATACACCCTAATTTCCTCCAAATGGTTATGTTATGGTCGTGTGAAATAAATTTTGATATATTTATTTCAAATATAAAATATCTAAAAGTGGATATATACAATAAAAAATCCTTTTACAACATACTTTCAATAATTTATATTTTCTTGATAAAAATTTGCAGCTTATTTACTAGGAGGGTTGCTTCCTTGGATTTTTAGGTTGGATTCATGGAATCTAGCCCAATATTTTTTGATATTTTATTGCTAGATCTAAGGTTTGGGGATGACTTTCAAAACCCTACTTGTAATAGGTTGAGGACCCTTTAAAAATCCATTCTACTATCAATAAAAAAAACTAATGTATAAACCTAAATTTATGTTCAAGTATTTACAATATGCATTGTTGATTATCATAATATTTGAAAACAAATTTTAAGGTAAAAATGGATTAATAAAGGTGATAAAAAATCTATTTTTTTGCATGTAACCTTTAAACTATATTTATCTATTTTCTTGGTAAAAAATATCTCAACTCAAGATAGAAGGAATATTAAGGAACAAGCAAGAAGAGAGCACCAAAATATTTCAAATATATTTTATTAGGTATTGTATAGGATAAAGAGGAACATTGTGAGTTTTTATTAAAATATCCATCAATTATCATGCAAAAAAAGCATTAAAATATTGACAAGGAATATTTTGATGAAGGAACTATATAATACTTTGA
Source organism: Wollemia nobilis (assembly GCA_028583015.1). Classification (NCBI taxonomy): domain Eukaryota; kingdom Viridiplantae; phylum Streptophyta; class Pinopsida; order Araucariales; family Araucariaceae; genus Wollemia; species Wollemia nobilis. Next base: position 2,306,039 of record JAQPPZ010017000.1, on the reverse strand, counting down.
TGGAGGATTATTTTGATAATATTAACATTGTACTTCAACCAATTACTTTAATTGGGAAAATTCAAGTAATGTTTTTATCTTCAAGGTTGTTGTAGATTCCTCCCTCCATATAATTTCATTTTTTTTTATTGAACAAATAACACATTCTCTCCATTTTTAAATGAGGAAAACATGAGACATATGAGTTAAGAGAACATAATTTCAAGTCTTCATATTTTTAAGAGTGATTTTTGACCATTATTTCATTCATAGAAAATTGGATTTCATTAGAGTCATGGCTGTTCTATTATATTTGGAGTATTTATTAGATTATAGATCTAAAATAAGAAACAAAATATAGTAAAATTATTCAAATGTTTTTTAGGATGGATATATGCTATTAGTTTATTATTCTTTTTTTATGTAATAAAGGACTTTGAAATATATAAATAGAGTAGAAAACAAGTTAAAAAATCAATTAAAGTGAAAAAGAAATTTGGGAAGAGTGTAACCTAAAAAAATTATGAAGGATCCTATTCCTAAATAATCTAACTCACAATATGATATGGCATTAAACAAGGATATGGAAAATTTAGACAATGTAAATTAATCTATCAACATAGTATATACTATAATATATTTTGATATTTTTTGTAATGGATATTAGAATATAAAATTCAAGAAACTGAACTAGATAATCCTTTTCTCCACCTTTATGATGTAATATTCTTAATAATTTTAAAAAAAATGTAAAATAAAACCAAGAATAATAATTTAATGGGTGAATGACATACATGAAGAAATTTGATGCTTATCATTGGATGACATACCCATAAAAAATAAATAAACTAGATTGTAAAATATTATTTTAAATAAGATTGCATGCATACATGATATTAACTTCAAATATTGAACATATGAAATTATAACTTATTAAATGAAAGTTACTTTTATTCATATTTTTTATGATCAAAATATTATCTAGATTTATAGAATCATCACACATTAGACTTATTATTCTCAAATTTCATAATAATATAAATAATATATCCATAAGAAAACTTTTAAGATTTAAATTAGTACAAGTTAATCTTTAAATACGAATAATATGGTTATATATTATAACCTTACACTACACAATTACAATACATCATGACTTAAACATTTATGCTATAACATTGACATACAAATACAAGAATAATAAAGGCTAAAGTTGACAAGCAAATATAACAATAAGACTAAAGTGAAGTGTCTAGTTTAATAGAAAAAGGCTATAATAATATAAATAAAATCAAAGAAAAATTTTAAAAGATAAATGATATTTTGGAAATCAAAACATTAAAAACTAAAAAAAGTATAAAAATCATTTATTGATGAGGAACTATATATTTTTTTTAAATATTTAATACAATTTTTTCCTTTTAATAAGGTAACATGTTTATTTAAATATTGTTAAAAAAAATCTCAACATATCCATCTTAATTTATAGGAAGTTAAATAAATATTTATAATATTATTAATTTCCATGACATAGTGTTTGTCTTAGTTTAAATCTATAGCGATTAAAAAACTTTAAAATGTTTATTTTTAGAGTATGTTTTTATTTAAAAAGAAATGGGATGAAAAATATAAATTATTCCTTTTACATCCATTAAAAAATATTTTGCTTTATATACCTTTTCCAAAAATATAGACTTACCAATTATATATATTAAAAAACTACATATAAAAAATACATGGATGCTAAAATCTTTTCATTCTAATGATCAAACTAGAAAATGAAGTGCAAAATTAACACTAATAAAAAGCCTCATTTGTATAGTTAGGGTAATGCCTACTTGTTCATAGAGTATGTCAAAGTAGCAATATCTATGCAACTAATAATGTACCTCTATAATTAGAAGAAATCATAGATCACTAAGGATATTCACAACCATGAACCTTATGATGATGATGGTAAATGCTATAAGTTTCTCCATAATAATAGTTGCAAAGGTACTCATCTTCAATAAAATCATATTAGTTAATAAGGATAATTGATATAGTCAATCAAGGAGTGTACATTGATCTTAGTAGACTTTGTAAGTAACAATGTTGTTATTAAAATAATATTTATCCTATACTCACATTCACTATGGCCTAGTACTTTTGAGTAGTTTGATAGATATTATTACAAAATATGCATTAGGTATTTTTTAGTGAAAAAAACATAATGAATATCTATAATATATTAATAGATGATCCATAATTGCTATAAATACCAAATGTATAGATAGGTGTAGTGGTAAAAATAAGGTAAAAAATAGGTGATAGGATCAAATTCCTTAGTCATATGGCTAGATAAAATATTTTTTGATAAATTGTTTTTCTTTGATTTTGAGAAACCTATCTCAAAATAGAGTGCATGTGTAAAAAATTTATGAATATTCAATTTCATGGTGGCAATAAATATTGAAAATATCCCTAGTGTAGGTGATCACCTCCATTCCAAATATTGGAAGTAATGCATGTACCAAGGATGAGATTGATGAGCAAGCTAGCCTATTAATGATGAAAAAATTTGGAAATACCAAATATTATTGATATTCATATTATAGTGTTTGAATTAATATGTTGGAATTATCATTAAAAAATAAGGTTGTATAATATAGGGGTTTGGATCCTATATCAATATTGCAAAGCTTGTACATAATGAAGATGAATAATTGATCTTTCAGAAAGAAATATTTTATTTTGCACAAAATGTTCTACTTGATATGTAAGTGGTATCTCTATCCTATAAGGATAACTTTATAATTACTAACAAACTACTTGTTCCCTCCAAACAAAACATGTTATTATTAGGAAGAGATTAAAGTATAACATCTAGGATGAGAAGATCAAATTGAGTAGTTTTTTTAATACATAGTAAGCAAAATTTTCCAAAATATATTTTAAAAGAGGATAAAGCTATGAAGGTGAAAGTATTCAAGAGAAAACTAAGTAAATAGGTAATCATTCACATCTGCTAAATAAAAAATTTATAATTTCTATTATTGGCGATGTTCATAATGGTTGTAAGTTAATCACATGGGAAGAGCTAGACCTAGAATGTAGGATTCATCAAAGATATTCATCCAGGAAATTCATAAAATATACTACCTCTTCCTACTCATCCACCAATAAAAATATCTTTGAATAATGATCAACCAGAACTATGGGGGTATGGATATGAACAAAGCAAAAATAAAGTAGTTTTTAATGCTAACAAACCATAGGTCCTATTTTGTAATTTTATTCATTTAATATGTACTAATTTACCAATATTATGGAGTTATAAAGTCTTCTCTATTACTCATCCAAATTATAATACCATAGAACCATGAATAATACAATTTCATTTTATAAGTTGATATTCAATTTACAAAATATCTATAATAAGGACATAATTTTTTTCTTTTAATATTTACAAAATAAAAAATATAAATATCATACATAAATATCTTTTGTATAATACATATCATGTAGATTTTTTTTATTTATTAATTTTCTCATAAAAATAATCATTTTAGTAACCAATTATTTCTTAAGGAAATAAATAAACTTTTATCAAATCATTTTTAATATAAAATAAAATTATTACAATACTAAACATGTTAAATAGTTTTTTAATAAGTTATATGTAGGTTCATTAGGCTTTTCTAAACCATTTTCAATGCAACAAAATATGAATATTTTAGCATGTTGTAGGTGCAGGGAGGTAAAATGACGGTGCCTCTTCACCAAGGACTATTGAAGATGATATGTGAGCATGAGGTTAGAAAAAAAGATAATTTATGAGGAATAAGCCTAGGTATAAAGTTGGATAGCCTCTCTATAGAAATAAATTCATATCTCCCTCTTGAAAAATTAAAGAGAAATGAGTTGAGAATCCCTTCCCAATATCGTTGGATCGTTCTCTTTCTAGGAATAATATTTCTCCAATAAAATAGGAGGTCAAGGTCAAAAAATATTAGGAGGATCATAAGGACCGATGGGGATCTCCCAGAAGTGAAGCTAAAGTGATGAGGTACTCCAAGTGCCTAAAGTCCAAAATAGAAAAACTTGGAAAATCAATCACTTCATTTTAGACTTTAAGAACTCTAAGAATTTTGACCAGTCTTCTTTAAAAAAATAAATCCTATTATCTTGGAAGAATCTCTAGAGTTAAAGAAAAAAGGTCTATGAAAATTCAATTTTGTCTTAAAACTCCTAAAATTACCATGAATATTACTAAGCATCTGTTAAGGTCCTTGTGGAGCACTCTTACAATGGTGACGATGTATGTTGAGGAGGTCACCTTGATGTTAGGAAATATTCAAAGGAGTTAGAAGGATTTTGAGTTGGATTTTGATCTCACTAAGGAGGAAGAGGACTAATTGGTTGAGAGATGGTCTTTATCTTCTTAGGTTGTCTTAGGTTCCCTTTTTTATTTTTTCTTAGCTCTATTTTATCCTTGGATCCCAGGTGCAGCTTCCCGTTGTCTTTCTTGTCCTAATGTTCATTTTTATTGTAATCTATTGGATGTACAAGGTTCAAGGAACTTTTCAAAACCCCTTCTTCTACCTTACCAAAAAAAGTTATATGTGGCTTTTATTTGGCACCAATCCAAAACAAATACTAAAATATTTCATTTGTTTTTCAGTTGATAATACCATATTTAGAATACATTTTATCAAAAATATTGTATGTTCCTTTTTCTACCAAATATGTTCTTAAACTTTCTCAAAGTGCTATGTTTCTATAATCATATCCTTGGCATCACTTTGATTAAGAGATAAAATCTCACTTGGTCAGTTACCTTCAAATATTTGAATTTCACTAAGACAAATATAAACACCATAATTGGTTAAATTATTTGTAGCTTGATTTCATTCTTTATAAATATACTCACATTTCTAAGAGATTACCTCCAATAATAGATGATGAACATTAATAATAATACTTTTTTTATCCAGCCTCTACATCCATTTTTGTTGGTAGCATTAGTGATAATTTTTTAATCTCCCTCAATTAAAATATATTTCCATTATTTTTTTATCACAATTTTAATACTTACAATAAGTTCCCTTGCATTTGCATTGTTGTTAGTTGGATTTCCATATGATTCTAGGTAAGGATAATTTTACCTTCATTATTTTGAAAAATACCACCTCCACCAACCTTTGTTGGAGTATATTACATTATTTGGTACATGCTAATGTATCACCTTGGGTACATCATTAGATTAGAAATGTATTCTAGATTAGAGTGTGAGTAAATATTTTATATAATATAATAATGTGCAAGAAATGGATAAGTGTCATGTAATTGAGTGTAAATGTACACATATGTCCTTAGAATAGGAAAGTTTATAGTACTCCATATGAAGAGTCATAATCTATTACATATATGTGGCTAAGCATTGTAAGAAGAGAGATGTATGTGACATTTATTCTATATCAATTTACTATTCTTGAGAGCATTTTTTGGGTCCATTTTATGAGTTATTTATGAAGTTATTTGTGAGTTATATTTGAATAAATATTATTATTATTGAGTATTTTATATTATAGCTTTATATTTTATTATGTGTTATTTACATTAAGAGTTAAGTATCAAAAGTTAACAGTGATTTAGAGCTATAACAAGGTTTTCTTGTATAGGTTTTAAAAAGTTGTAGATGGTCTAAGGGTATTTCTACTTGTCAAGAAGAAACCAGTGAAGTTGAAGATATTACCTCTAGAGAAGGAAAACCAGAGAAGATAGTATTTCCACTATGTTGAAGAAAAACTAGTGAAGATTAAAGATAGATTGAGTTTACCTATTCCAAGAATAAATATAGAATAGAAGAAAATCTACAATATAGTTTCAGGTCTTGAAGATAGATCTTGATATTATCAATATTAAGAGACCCAATAAGGAGGTCCTATTAAAATGTTTGATAGTAAAAGCAAACTTGAAGGTAGAGGAAGACCTCAAGTTGAATTTGGTTAGAGTCTTTTGACAAGGTTGCAAAAAACTTATGAAGACTAGGACTCAACATAGAAAATTGCTATTTGGCTAGTCTTTCCACAAGGTTGCAGAAAAATTTGTAAAGACTAGGACTCAACATAGATTTTACCACTAGGAAAACTAGTGAAGTTTATTGATTTTAGAATTTTGAATTAATTTTATTGTTATTATCTAATATTATATTGTAGAATATTAGTTCTTAGAAATTTATAAGCTTCCTACAATAGATAGAGAAAAATTTCACCTTCGAGTGCCTAAAGGTATATGTTCTTTTCTCATGTAGGAATTTTTTTTGGGATTTGGTGGAGAACAGTTCTTACATAACACAGAAAAACTAGAGAAACAAGAGCCCAAGATTTTGTATCCAATATCAAGGAAGAAAATTTTACAATATACATCCAAACTGTCGTTTGCCAACCACCTCTCATTACAATCCATGGGTTTTTATTGAGGTCCCAATCCTCTGTGCTTTCCCACTTCCCACGATCTATAATTGCCACTTGGAACAATTCTGGAAAGTTGCATTGGTGAGACTCTTGGTGAGGTGCACGACTGGCTGCCATATCCAAAGGAATCTACTTCTCAATCTGCTACTTGCTGTTAGATGCTTTAAATGCGTATTCCAGATATCCTACGCGAGTGGCCAACATGCCCATTGAAATTCTCCTTTGGAACTGCTGCTTCACTACCTCTAACTTGTCGTGCACGAAGGGACGTCTTTATGAAAGCTGGAAGTGTGTGTCTTTCTGTTTGGTCGTGATATTGTGACATGTCGCGATATCGCGACCATTTTCTTTCTGCACCTTCTCTCTTCATTTTGGCCACAATATTGCGACATGTCACTATATTGCACCGTTTTTCCTATCGGCCTCTGTTCTCCCGTTTCGATCGTGAAATCGCGACATGTCATGATTTTGTGACCATTGCTCCCTCGCGCCTTCGTTCCACTGCATAGGCCATGATTTTGTGACCTTTTTTGCCTCGCACCTTGGTTCCGCTGCTTAGGCCACAATTTTGCGACATGTCATGATTTTGTGACCTTTGTTGCCCCGTGCCTTGGTTCCGCTGCTTAGGCTACGATTTCGTGACATGTCGTGAAATTGTGACATGTCACGATTTCGTGACCTTTGTTGCCCTGTGCCTTGGTTCCGCTGCTTAGGCCGTGATTTCGTGACATGTCGCAAAATTGCGACATGTCACGATTTCATGGCCTTTGGTCCTTTGCTCCTTTGTTTCTTCTGTGATGTCGCGATTTCACGACATTTGTAGCACTTAGAAAAAAATACATTTGCAACACTTAGAAAGAAATAACACAAAAGTTTGGTTGATGCTCGATTGCTTTGCTGCCCTCGGATGCTCCTGCATCAGACACCCGGGGTGGATCGAGAAGTGATCCTCACTTCTGATCTTTGGGAGGAAGACCCAGGCGGTCAACCTCTATTTTTGACAACCAAGTTGCATCTTCTATAGGTCTGCCCCTCCACTTGATCAAATACTCTGAATATTGTTTGTTCCTTGTGCTTCTGCCTTCACGAGTATCTAATATTTCCTCGATCTCGTCTTTGGTTGGGCTAGATGCTAGAATGCTCCACAATTCTGTGCTTGGTGCCTCTGTACTATCTCCTTCATGGTATTCCACTAAATTTGATATGTTAAAAATGGGTGAAATATCAAGCCCACTTGGCAATTCCACTTCATATGCATTGCCTGAATCTCGTTTTTCCAATATTCTGCATGGCCCAAACTTTTTCATCTTCAACTTGTTGTAAGTTTTGGCTGGAAATCTTTCTTTTCTGAGATGGACCATGACTTCAACTCCCACTTCGAATTCTTTGAATCGTCATTTTTGGTCTGCTCTTTCTTTATATTGGGTATTCATTTTTGCAATTTGTTTCTTTACTTCTTCATGCAGGCTTCTCATCTGTTTTGCGAATTCCTCAGCCTCTGCACTGCACTTTTCTCCTTTATCTAATTTTCTTAGCTCAAAAACGTTCCTCGGACTGTTTCCATATATGATTTGGAATGGAGATTTTTTTGTGCTCTTATTGACAAAATTGTTGTATGCAAATTCTGCCTGCGACAAAACTAAATCCCATCCCTTGGGCTTATCGGCTATCAAGCATATTAGCAAATTACCCAGACTTCTATTTACCACCTCTGTCTGTCCATCAGTTTGTGGGTGGTATGCAGAACTGAACTTCAGATCTGTCTTCAGCTTCTTCCACAATGTTCTCCAGAAATATCCAACAAACTTTGTATCTTTGTCAGAAACTATGCTTCTTGGTAGACCGTGAAGTCGTACTACTTCCTTGAAAAATAACCCTGCAGTGTGAACTGCATCACTTGTCTTCTGGCAGGGAATAAAATGTGCCATTTTGGAGAATTGGTCAACCACCACAAATACAGTCATTTCCCCTCTGTGTTCTCGGTAATCCAAGAATAAAATTCATGCTTATGTCCTCCCACGGCCTCTCAGGTATAGGTAACGGCTGGTATAATCCTGTGTTTTGCCTTACGCCTTTTGCCATCTGGCATATTCTGCAACTTTGCACAAAATTTCTGACATCTTTCTGAAGTTGCGGCCAATAGTAATTCTCATTCACCAGGGCAATGGTCTTATCCCGACCAAAATGCCCAACCAGTCCTCCACTATGCTTTTCCTTGATTAATTTCTCCCGCATGGAACTCCTTGGAATGCATAATTTACTTCCCTTGAATAGCATTCCATATTGGATGATGAAATCTAACCACTTTGTCCTATTCACAGTAACAGGTGCCAAGCAAGCCGTCTAGGCTGCTACAAAATCAGGATCTTCAGGATAAAGACCCTTCAGTTCTTCGAATCCAACCACCTCCACTGTCATTTCAGTCAACAGATTCTACCTTCTACTCAAAGCATCTACAACTCTATTTGATTTCCCGCTCCTATGCTTTAACACAAAGGTATAGCTTTGGAGAAACTCAACCCATTTCATGTGCCGCTGATTCAGTTTTGTCTGGCTATTGATGTACTGCAATGCCTGATGATCAGTAAATAGAACAAACTCTTTTGGCAACAAGTAATGCCTCCACTTCTTCAGAGCCTGAACTATAGCATAAAATTCCTAGTCATAAACTAAATACTTTTTTTGAGCATCATTGAGCTTTTCACTAAAATAAGCTACAGGTCTACCTTCTTGGCTCAGTACAACCCCTATTGCACTGCCACTGGCATCACAGTCGACCTGAAATACTTTGTTAAATTTTGGAAGTGCCAAGATAGGCTATTCTGTGACCTTTTTCTTTAATGCATCAAAGCTCCTTTCAGCCCCTAAGGTCCACTTGAACTCTTTCTTATCCCCTCTCATTGTTTCTGTGAGGGGTGCACAAATGTTGCTGAAGTTTCTTATAAACTTCCTGTAAAAGTCGGCTAGACCATGAAATGATCTTACTTCTATTGTGCTTCTTGGGGTAGGCCATTCTATGATAGACCTCACCTTCTCTGGGTCCATTTTCAGACCTTCTGCTGAGATTACAAATCCCAGGTATACTAACTCTTTCTTGACAAAATTACACTTTTTTAGATTTATTAATAACTGCTCCTCCCGTAGCTTTTCAAAAACCCTCCTAATGTGCATCAGGTGTTCCTCCAGGGTTCTGCTGAATATCAATATATCATCTAAATAAACAATGACAAACTTTCCCAGAAACTCCTTCAATACCTCATTCATCAGCCGCATGAAGGTACTTGGTGCATTGGACAGCCCAAATGGCATGACCAACCACTCATACAAGCCCTCTCTTGTCTTGAAGGCTGTCTTCCACTCATCTCCTTCCCTGACATGGATCTGGTGGTAACCACTCTTGAGGTCAATTTTGGTGAAGTACTTGGCTCCACTCAAATAGTCCATTATGTCATCCATCCTTGGCAGTGGAAATCTGTATTTTATTGTAATCTTGTTGATGGCTCGAGAGTCTGTGCACATTCTCCATTCTCCATCCTTCTTGGGTACTAGTACTGCAGGTACTGCACACAGGCTGACTCTCCCTAATCAATCCCTTCTCCAACAACTCCTGAACCTTCCTGTTTAGTTCTTCAGTTTCTACAGGTGTCATTCTATGTGCAGCCTTATTTGGCAAGCTTGACCCTGGCACCAAATCAATATGGTGACTAATTTTTCTTACTGGGGGTAAACCCTCAAGCACATTGTCAGATATGATATCTGGAAATTCCTTCAACAGCTCTTGGACTTCTTCTGGAGCATTTTTGCATTTTGTTTCCCTGACTCTAGGAACTAATGCATAACACATATGCTCATGCTTCAAATCATCTAAAAATTTTCTTTCGTCAACCAAGCAAATTCTTGCACTGCCACATACCTTTTCTTCCACCTCCTTCAGGGGCTTCAACTTATGATGCATTCCATTCTTGGTTATGAAATAGGTGTTGGCTCGGCCATCATGAACCGCACACCTGTCAAACTGCCATGGTCTTCCCAACAGCAAATGGCACGCATCCATGGGCAGAATGTCACACAGAACCTCATCACGGTAATTTCCAATGCTGAATTTTACTAGGCATTGTTCATTGACCAAAACCTTATGGTCTTTCTACAACCACACGATCCGATATGGATGCGGGTGTTTCTTTCTATCCAGTTGTAGCTTTGTAACCATTCCCTCTGAAACCAGGTTATCTGTGCTACCGTTGTCAATGATGATGTTACAAACCTTACCCGCGCATTTACACCTTATGCGGAATAAGATTTTCCTCTGATCTACAGCTCCCTATTCATTCAACAGGACTCTTCTTGCAATCATTACTTCTCCTCTCTTAGCTTCTTCAGAATGCTCAGACCCAGCATCTTCATCCACGACTGCTACTCTGGCATTTTCGTCCTACCTGCGATTATTTCTTTCTCGTTGCTATGGGCACTCATATTGGTGATGTCCTTATTCACCACACTAGAAGCAAGTCCCTCGGAACCTTCCACTTCCTTGTCCACATCCAGCTCGACCTCTTCCCCCTCGGTAACCATTATTCTGATTACGGGGGTGGTCTATATTTTCTCTTCTTTGTTCTTGATTGCTACTACTTTCTCCATTTTTTTGAGATTCTTCATTTCTTCTTCCACTGTTCCTTTCGTCGGTCCTTCCGCCATGACCTCTTCCTATTTGCTTATTTTCAAACCTCCTATCGAGCTTCTCTTCAACCTTTAAAGCAAATTGGTAGGCATCCTCTATGGTGGTCATTCGGACTAGACTTAGTTCCTCCTGAATGCTTGCTCATAACCCATTAATGTAATAGGCTACCTTCTCCTTGTTGGCCTCTGAGTGGCCTATTCTAATCATTATTTTATGAAACTCTTATGTGTATTCTTTCACAGACTTGCTTGATTGCCTCAATCCTTGCATTTTCTTCAGCAAGTCTAACTCATAATCACCAGGGATGAACTATCTCTTTAGATTTTTTGCCATCCGTTCCCACTTAGTTATTCTCTCTTTCCCTCTTTTATTTTTCTCCAGCTGCACTCCCTTCCACAAAATGCTAGCATGGCCTTTCAGTTTGGTCTTTGCGAATCTGACCCTATCAGGGTCCTCCACCTCTTCGTACTCAAAGTACTCCTCCAGATCGTTGATCCAGTTGATCAATTCCTCTGGCTCAAGGTTCTCGAAATATGTGGAAACCTCCATCTTCGGCCTCTTCCCAATCTAGGAATGGCCTTGTATAGTCTGGCCTGAGTAGGATCTACTACTTCTTCTTCCTCAGGTTGGTCTTCTTCTTCATCATCTTCCTCTTCACTACCTTCATCTCTTCTTGGCTTCAATCTTCTACGCATTTCTTCTTGCAAAGCTTGCATTTGCCGCTGCAAAGCTCAAACATCTTCTGTTGCTGCCATGCCTCTTCCACCAATAGGATTTCTCCTTGGAGGCATTCTGTTCACCCGATTTCAAGCCCTTCCATAGGTCCTGGTGTAACTGCCTCTCCTTCGATGATCTGCTACACGCTCAGGAACTACTAGCTCTGATACCACTTGGTGGAGAATAGTTCTTACATAACATAGAAAAACCAGAGAAACAAGAGCCCAAGATTTTGTATCCAATATCAAGAAAGAAAATTTTACAATATACAGCCAAACTGTCATTTGCCAACCACCTCTCATTACAATCCATGGATTTTTATTGAGGTCCCGATCCTCTATGCTTTCCCACTTCCCACGATCTATAATTGCCACTTGGAACAATTCTGGAAAGTTGCATTGGTGAGACTCTTGGTGAGGTGCGCGATTGGCTGCCATATCCAACGAAATTTACTTTTCGATCTGTTGCTTGCTGTTAGATGCTTTAAATGCATCTTCCAGATATCCTGCACAAGTGGCCAACATGCCCGTTGAAATTCTCCTTTGGAACTGCTGCTTCACTACCTCTAACTTGCTGCGCACGAAGGGACGTCTTTATGAAAGCTGGAAGTGCGTGTATTTCTGTTTGGTCGTGATATCGTGACATGTCGTGATATCGCAACCATTTTCTTTCTGCACCTTCTCTCTCCATTTTTTCCGTGATATCGCGACATGTCACGATATCATGCCATTTTTCCTATCGGCCTCTGTTCTCCCGTTTCGGTTGTGAAATCACGACATGTCACGATTTTGCGACATGTCGCGAAATCGTGACATGTCACGATTTCATGACCTTTGTTGCCCCACGCCTTGGTTCTGCTGCTTAGGCCATGATTTCGTGACCTTTGTTGCCCCGTGCCTTGGTTCCACTGCTTAGGCCATGATTTCATGACCTTTGTTGCCCCGTGCCTTGGTTCCGCTACTTAGGCCACGATTTTGCGGCCTTTGGTCCTTTGCTCCTTTATTTCTTCTGTGATGTCGCAATTTCGTGACATTTGCAGCACTTAGAAAAAAATACATTTGCAACACTTAGAAAGAAATAACACAAAATTTTGGTTGATGCTCGATTGCTTTGCTGCCCTTGGATGCTCCTGCATTAGGATTTCAGAAAAAGAGTAGACATTGAAGACTAAGGAGGCCCAATATAAATATCCTATTAAATATTGAATATTTAATATTAAGGAGGCCCAAGAGAAGAGGTCCCAAGCATATTGAAGAGGGAAAAGAAAAAGAGGCTAGAGAAATCCCATTGAAGATTGAGAAAAAGGAAGCCCAAGGAAAGAGGTCCCATTGAATATTTGAGAAAGAAGATAGGAGATTTGAGAGAGAAGATTGAGGAGGCCTAGGAAAAGTTCCCATTAAAATTTGAAAGGATAAAGTAGGAGAATAAATAAGCCCTATTGAAAAATTGAAGTGGTCATTAGAGAAGATTTGAAGAAAGTTCAATGTAAAATATTGCAAGATGAAGCAACTCCTTAAAAGAGGTAATCACACCAAATTTGGGATAATCATCGCAAGTCGAAGATAAACCCAAAAGAATTTGTAAAACTAATTCAATGAGGAAATATTTGGTAAAGTTTTTGTCAAATTTTGAGAAAGTATTTTTGAAGTGTTGGTATTTTTGCCACCTTAAAATTTTGTAAAATTTTACCCACATATGTAAACAATTATGTAGCAAAATTCATTTTGAGTGTTTTCACCCCATTAAAAATTGTGTTGAAATTGTAGTTTATTGAAAAATTTTGAAGTGTTTTATGGGTGCAGTTTCAGGACATATTTGAGCGAAATGCCTTTTCGCTCTCATGCACAGTAAAATGCCTTTTCACCCCTAAGCATAGTGAAAATCCTTTCTGAGCATTTCGCTGGTGAAATCACTTTACCAAAAATTTTGCTCTCATTTATAGTGAAATTCCTTTTCACTTAATTCTTCAGTGAAGTTCACTTTCCAAGAAGGGCCCCACTTTCGACAGTGCAAGTTCCCCCCAGGCGAAGTCATAGCAAAGATGCAAGTTTGGGGTGAAACTCCCTTTTCACCCCAGTTTGGAGTGAAACTCCCTTTTTGCCCCATTTTGAGGTGAAACTCTATTTCTTAGTGTGTCTTGGGTGAAAATATTACCAAAAGCATATTGCAAGTGCAAGTCCAGGTGAAAGCCCATTTTGGACATGACTTGGAAAAAATCATGATAAAGGCTTGTTTCAGGCACAAATTTGAGTGAAAGCTCATTTTGGATGAATATGTTATCACCCCAACATTTTTGGCAGATATCTTATTTGGGAAAGGATCAAAGGTGATAATTTAATTTTTGTGGTGACACAATTGATATGTTCGAGATAACTGCTTAAAAATTATTGAGTTTAAGTATTGCACCCTTGATTCTAGTGCAATCATGTTCATTTCCAAGGCATCATCATGAAGATTAAAATAAGATCGATGATCTCTTCCAAAGCTGTGATATACCATGTGATGAAATCACTGTATATTTCGCAATGTGTTTGCTAATTGGTTCATTGCTATTGCCAAGAAAAAATTATTGTTATTTGATATTTGACTCGTCGACATTTTATTTTAATGTGCATTTAATTATAGAGGCACAACCCTCTATAAATACTAAGCATTTTGATGTAAAAAAAAAGGATAGACATTCTTCCAAAAAACACTTTGAGTTATCTATATCAATTGGAAGATATGTGGCTCTGGTTCTTGGATCAGTGGTGTATGCTATTACTTTCTACCTATAATTTATTTTATGTTCATGATATTTGTTATATAAGTTTAAATTTTGCATTTTGAATTTAACTCCTGATAGAGAACTGAATGCTAAAATATTTATTGGAAGTTATCTCTGCAAGCTGTGAATGGTTCCTATGCTTTTCTTTTTGTTACATGCTAATCAAAACTTGATTTGGATTTTAGCTACTAGTTTACCCTACCTTACATTTCTAGATCATAGCCATATTTCCCATTCCTTTCTATCATTTTCCATCTCTTTTTGCTATCCTAAGATTATACTGTTTGTTATATTAGTATGGGAGCCAGCCCTCTTTGGATATTAGCCCGAAGGACATCTCTTTTCTTCACCCTTTCAATGTTGGTCGGGTCTAAGGCACATATTTTTACACTTAGGCAGATTCATGACCAATAGTTTTTGGCATGCTTGGTGAGACATTAAAAGTTCCACTTTGAGTAGCATTAAGGTTTGTTGTTTGTATTTTTACTATTCAAATAGAAAATTTGGTGAATCGATTTTACCTAGAAGCCTCTGAACATGAAGTGAGCGAAATATTTACTTCATGATCACAATATCAAAGGCTAAAATTCTAAAAATCCCGTTGATTTTTTGATCTTGACACCCAAATTTTAGGAGAGCATCCTAGATTAGTCACTCCAACTATTCCATTAGTCGTAACATATTCATAGGTAGCTGGTGTGTTTTCTATTCCTTCAAGTCTTAGTAGCTCTGCTACTAGCCTTCTCTCTCAAGCAAACACTCTAGTCCAAATGACCCAAAATCCACCACCACCACCAAGATAGTTCTCTACCTAGAATCACTCCAGATATTTGAAATTGCAAGGTCAAAACCTAATTTTACAAGCAGTATTGAAGGTGTTGCCTACTTATGATGGTACGATAAAAAACATTTATGAGCATGTCCAATACATGGCTTCTCTAGTGACCATTCATAGGATCATGGATGAAGATATCATGGTAAGATTTCTCATGCTCTCTCTAAGAGGGAAGTTGCTTTACTATTATTAATATTTATAGCCTACCACTATTACAACATGGGACCAGTTGGCTAGATTACTGATAAAAGGGTTCAATGAACAAGTAGATACTTTCTTTCTATTGCATCAATTTATCACCATTTAGATGCATCCACAAGAGTAAATTATTTACTTCAACATCAGGTTTGCTTAAACTTGGAAGAGAGTCCCTGATGATCTTTGACCAACTCTTGAACAAGACATATTTTATTACCTTTGAGCCTTCAATTATAACATTAGCATGGCCATGCATCAATCCAATTTTGATGCATTTCCATCCTTGTATTCTACTGCATAAAATGTTGAGACTGATTTAATTGCTATCGGCAAGATTCTACCAAATATGACGATGCCTATATTTCATTATCTCCTACAGTATTTTTATTCCAATGCATCTTCTCAATCCTTGCCAATATATCCCATGTATCTAGTCCCTTCATGTAATCCAAGTTCATCTCAAATTGTGATGACAATTTTCGTCCTACAACTCCTTGCTCCATCCATTCCATAGCTACCCACTTCGGTTCCATTCCCAGCACTACCATATCTGCATGTACCACTTCCATTACCACCTCCTCCAGCATCCACAAATATTGATTCCCAAGAGAAGTTATTGAAATAGATGCAATCAATGAACTCAACCATAAAAACGATGAGCAATGAAATCATGGTGATTAAGAAGAATCACGCTAAAATATATTTCCAACCTAGGATATTTCAACCTTTTCCAATCACTAGGGAGAAAGTAGCTTCAACCAACAAGGTGCCTAAGAGAAATATAATTGTATTATAAATGAAGAAGGTAGCCCATCAAACAAAGTGTACTGGTGCTCTACCTGCAATGATCCACATGGCAAAAAAACTTGCATGGTTAACCTAAACTATGTATAAAAGTTGGTAGATAATTCTTATGAAGGTTAGATCAACATGATTACAGAAGTTGATCATAATTTTATGGTCCCTTTTTAAGAATAAGTTTTAGTTCTCATGAGAGATAGAAGAAAGCTAGTCATAATGGATCCAACTAAAATGGAGCTATTGAAGGTACCTACTAACCCAAAAGTACATAATGAGAAAAAATAAGCACCAATGAAAGTGCATATTCTAGCACCCAACCTAGATGCACCTGTCTTGTTAAAATATCTCTTACCTCTATGAGTGAAAGAAATATTGCAATAAAAGGCTTCAACTTTTCAAGTGAAGGATAAAATGGAGGAACAAACCATAGAAAAACTCAAATACGCATCCTTGACCAAGTTTCAAAGGGTAGAAGCCATGCAGCAGTATCAGAGCAAGTATGAGTCTGCGAACAAATGAAATAAGTCCAATGCATCTATGTACAACATTTTTGAAGATCTGAAGAGGATTTCGACCAAGGTTAGTCTCTATGATGTATTTCAATTGCCTAGACAAGTTGACTCATTACAATAATTGTTGAATTTTGTTAAATATAAGGGAAAGAATCCTACTCAAACTATTTTTGATCAAATGCTAACCACTTTAGCTACTGGAAAGAATAGGACACCCCCTTTCTACTTATCTTTTAGGATGGAGGGTTGTATTGTGCATAACTATATGATCAACTCTGGTGCTATGACAACTATCATGCCAAAAGTAGTTTATGACGTTATGGGTATGGATTATACAAGAAGCAACTCTAGCATTTTGCAGTTAGATGGAACCCCTGTGAGAATAGTATGGGTCATCAAATATATCCCCATTGTGTTACATAAAATACCTCAGATCACTATGATCCAAGAGGTGGTTGTGGTTGATCTAGAGCCATATTTCGGCATGTGCCTCTCAAGGGAGTTCACTACCAAGTTGGGAGGCTATCTTTATCTTAATTATTCCCATATGGAGATTCCTTTTAAATGGAAGATAATTCAAATATATAATGAAAATCCTTCTACTTTTTATATAGAGAATATTGAGGAAAAATAAAAATATATGAATTTTATCAACATGATGACTGAAGAATTGGAAGAATTGGAACTAATGGAAGAATTTCTATATGAGCTTTGAACAGAAGATGAGTTTTCAATGCTTGATTTTAATACCATGATGGAGAATAAAGTTGGTTTTTACACAATTACCAAGCCTAAAAAAGCTTAAGTAAGAGTGTCTGATGATCAAGATCTTATTCTAGATAAATTTTGGAAGCTATACTTTGATAGCATGAGATGCAAAAATAGCACAGGAGTTAGAATCATTTTCATTTCTCCTTCTGGCCTATAGAAAACTTATTCATATTGGTTTACCTAGATTTGTACAAATAATGTTGTTGAATATGAAGCATTGTGCCTAGGTTTGAGGAAAGCAGAGAAGTTTAGGATCAAACAATTATAGATTTTTAGATATTCTGAGTTAATTGTAAATCAAGTAATGAGCAAGTTTGTCTCCAAGCAGCACTACTTAAAGGTGTACTAGAACAAATTTTAGGACCTGTTTGAATATTACATAGTGTTGAACATCCAAGTGATCTCATGGGAGTAAAACAAGCATGTTGATCTCTTGGCATCCCTTGGCACCAACTTTCCCATTTGATAATGTGGTGAGAAAATCCAAGATTATAAGGTTAGTTTACAAACCTTCAGTTCCTAACAAGAATGTCTATTGGCAAGTGTTTTATAGTTACAAGCATATTGTAAATTTTCTAATAAGAGAAGTTATTATTGTGGAAGGAATAACACTCAGTAAAGAAGAAACTAAGGGATTGATCTAGCTGAGGAATAATCATATCCCAAAAGAATTGATTATGCTTAAAAGTCTCTTTGATAAAAATGATAGAGCTGAGAAACATAATATCAAAGTGGATGAGAAGTATTACACAAAACTGTAGTTGGGACCTGAGAAGTCAATCAAAGTTGGTACTGATTGCACTCCAGAAGAACTAGAACAGATCAAGGAGCTATGCCATGAGTTCCCAAACATTATCTCTTGGAGCTACCAATATTTGAAAGATTACAACAAGGATGTGATCCATAATACCATTGATCTACAAGGAGTGAAATCCTTCAAGTAGAAATAGAGGCCATTCAATCCCAAGATTGAAGCCTTTATGAAATCTAAACTACTGAAGATGTTGGAAGCCAAAATCATTCACCCGATCAATAATTCTACTTGGGTAGTGAATTTTGTCCCTATGCAGAAGAAGAATGGATATATTCACCTGTGTGTTGACTTTCAGAATTTGAATTAGGCATATATGAAGGATAATTATCCTTTACCCCAGATTGATCAGATTCTTCACATAGTTGTAGAATCTTAGAGATTTTCTCTATTGGATGGATTCTTTGGCTATAACCAAATTTTGTTCGAGGATGAACACCAATATAAAATGGTGTTCACTATGAAATGGGGTAAATTTTATTATCAATGAATATCATTTGGTCTCTCAAACGTTGGAGTAAATTTTCAAATAGTGATGGACGTAGCTTTTTATGAGTTGCTAAATTACATCATTGTAATTTATTTGGATGGCATGATTATCTTCTCTCACAACAGGAAGGAGCATAGTCTACATTTAAGATAAGTGTTCAAGAAATATTGAGTTTGGAATATCCATAAACCCAAAGAAGTCCATATTTGCAGTGAAATAAGGAAAGCTCTTGGGCCATGCGATTTCAAAAAAATATTTAGCTATTAATAAAACTAGAGCTGAGGCTATTTTGAAGCTTCTATTGCTATCCAACAAGAAGTATTTGCAATCATTCTTTGGCCATATTAATTTTTTTTGAAATTGAGCTTTTAAATAAAGAATCTAAGTTCAAATAGACTGAGTAGAGGAAGCGAGCATTCAAAGAAATCAAATAAATAATTGATCAAGCCCTAGTTTTGGTAAACCTTGATTATTCAAAGGATTTTATCCTATATGCCATTGATGAACAAGAGAGTTATGCAGTAGTGCTCATGCAGAAGGGAGATGATGGATATGAGCATCCAATCACTTTATTAATCCAAGTTATCCAACTACATGAATATAAATACAATTTCATTGATAAGGAAGTATATTTGGTGATGAATTTCTTGAAGAAGTTTTGGTATTTTGTTTCTTAGACCAAAAAAATAGTTTATGTTGTTCATCCAGATGTCCAAAGTTTCATCATCCAGAAAGAGCTTGGATACAAGAGAGCTAGTTGGGTTTCCAAAATCTAGGAGTATGATGTTAAAATCTGACCAACCAGGTTGGTTCGAGGTCGAGCACTATATCAAGAGCTTGCAAAGAGTGTTGCCTCCAAATCCATGATTTGCCAACTTGAAGATTCAATAAGTAGAAGTAATTTCACTAATTACTCTATGGTTGATTGTGATTGGATAGAGGACCTTGTCAAATATTTCAATTCAATAAGGTGTCCTTCACATCTCAATGTTTCACAAAGAAGTATATTTAGACTACAGGTCCTTAGGTATGCGATGTTGCCAAATGGATTGTTCCAAAAAGTATTGATGGAGCACTTCTCAAGTGCATCAGATAATTAGAGAAGCATAAAATCCTAGAAGAATTCCATTATGGATTGTCACTATGTAGGGGGACCCATGGCGTTGAAGATCATCAAAGCAAGTTATTTTTAGCCCACTCTCTTTGCATATGCTTTCAAATTCAATCAAATTTATGGTAAATGTCAGATATATGTTGGCAAAAGTAGGAAAGCATCATTACCCCTTCATTCGATTCAAGAAGAAGGACCATTTCATTAATGAGACTTAGATTTCATTGGGATCATTGATCCTAATTCATCCATCGGGTATAAATACATTCTAATTGCGAATGACTATTTCACTTGATGGATTGAATCAATCCCAACCAAGAAGGCAAACCAGGATGTGGTCATCACATTTCTTAAAGGATTAATCACTTGCTTTGATGTCCTAGATGCAATTATAACAAAAATGGAACTCCATTCATTGATGCTAAAATTAGCAAGTTTATGTGTAAGTACGATATTTATTTAAAAACCTCATAAAATTACTATCTACAGGGAATGGCCTAGCCAAATCCATGAACAAGAATCTGCTCAAGATTTTGAAGAGGAATCTTGAAGATAACAAGTAAATTTGGCACTTGCTCTTAAACCAAGCCTTATGGGTCGATCATATCTTAGTAAAAAAATCTATCAAGATGTCTCCCTATTCCTTGGTGTACGGTAAAGAAGTAGTCTTACCCATTCATATTGAATTATCGACCCTTCAATACTTGCACGTACTTGATGGTGAAGATGATGAATTCAACCCCATGAGTGTAAGTTTGGCTCAACTTTTACAGTTGGAGGAAGAAAGGGAGAAAGCTTACAATGCCTTCATGGTACATAATATCAAAGAAGTGGTTCAGTAAGAAAGCTTCTAAGAAGACTTTTAAGGTAGGCAATATGGTGTTAAAATGGAATGAGAACAAGGTGAATCCCAACAAGCATCACAAGTTCAAGGTTATTTGGGAGGGCCCTATCTAGATTTTGGATGTGAATCAAGTTAACTCATTTTATTTGCAAGATATGGATGAACATGTGCTACCAATTCCTGTCAATGGTCTTCATTTGAAGGCCTATTACCATTAAACAATTGATATTACAAATGTAAATATGTATATATCTTTGTTTAATGTTTCTTTTTGTTCGAAAAATGGTTAAGGATGAAGATAAAAATTTATTTTTGCTGTGAAGGGGTGCTTTCACTAGAGAAATTCATTTTTGCCAGCGATAAGCCTTCTTTGTCCCTCTTGGATCAAAAAAACAAAACATAATTCCTTTTCATTAGAGTGAAGGTATTTTCACTGGTGAAATTCATTTCACCAATGAAAAGCCTTTTTCATGCTTCCTTTTGGGCATTTTGCCCATAAGTGCTTTTTCATAACTAAAAACATCAAAAGCATCCATGCTTTTAATTTTTTTTTTCAGGTGAACCAAAATAAAATCATGCCAATTTTAAAACTTTAGACGCCCAAGTTAGGAAAAACACTTAATAAGAAAAAAGAAAAAAAATTGAAAAAGAAAAATAAAAGTAGAAAAATTAAAAAAGGGAGAAAGAAAGTGATTTTGCCTAGGAAAAGAATTTTGCCCATGCATTTTTGCTTTTCAGAGAAAATTTTGTTTTTACCCCTTTCGCTCATGCATATCCTAGATTTTTGAGAAAAAACTCAAGTTGGTAGCCATAAACCCCCAATTGCATGCTTTTGTAGGTAAAAAGCATAGCGAAGGTTATTTTCGGAGAGAAAGGGAATGAAATGTCTTTTTGCCCTACTTTTTTAGTGTATCCCCAGAATGCATGATGTTTCACCTATAAAAGCAATGAAATTCCTTTACAGTGCCCCACATCAGTGAAATAAGGTGCTCGTCACGCTTTTCAAGAGAAAAAGTAGCAAGGTATATTTTCCAAAAATAACCATTAACGGTAAGTTGTGCCCCCAAGAAGGAAAATGCAATTAAAAAATTAAAGCAACCAATCAAAGTGCTTGGATAAGAGGTGGAAAATTTTGATAAATCATTGGAAAGCATGATGCATCCCCATGATTACCTAGAACATCATAGGTATTTATTTTGTCAATTATGGTTCAAAATTTATAAAAAGTAAATACTTTAGTTCAAGCATTCAAAATTTGTAAATCTCTTGGTTGTGGAATTACTATGAAACATGGGTTGCTACAGAATTTGAAGTGATTTGCTATCTGATCGAAGGAAGTTGAATATGGGGAAGAGAACCTTAGAAGCTAATACTGAGAAAGATCAGAAGAAGACTAACCCAAAAAGAGGTAGTGAAAGGCAAGGGAAGAAGAGGAAGAAATCAAATTAGCATCTTCCTACGATCACCTAGCACAAATAAGTGATTTCATACTTATGAACAAGGGTGTGGATAAATTGTACTAGGATGTTGATTTCTCTCTACAATAAGTGTTTTCTGAGAGTTCGTGCACAACAGAATTCTATTCTCATCTCTTTTGGTACATGTGTACACCTGTGCACTCATGTCCCAAGCTAGTCTAAGTGATTACATAGTACTATAACCCTACTTTGAGAACTTTTTAAAATTCCCAAGGAGATAGACTGTTTAGTATTTCAGCTAGCTCCATCAGGGATGCATTCACTTGTGGTGTGAGACCTCCACCCAACTTCATGTTTAAAAATATCAACCTTAAGAATAAATAGGAAAGGTACCAATCCATTGTTCATATGTGGTAATTTATGGAGAACCAGTTTTTGAAGATGCCATGTTTTGGGGAGTTGCAAAAATTGTTGGTGTTGTTGAGGGATTTCAAGAGCCCAAATTTATACTCAATGTTGGCGTGGTTGGTGGGATTGTCTTCAGATTCTATAGTGCATAAGTGGTAAGCATCACTTGTGCAATGCATTTCACAAGTGGAGTTTTATGCCTCGACTACCATGACAGTGACCATAAATCTGATTTTCTTTGATTGGGCATATTTCTTAGCATGAAGAATGCACTCACAGTTGCAGAAGGTGCAAAGCAGGTAAGATATTACTTTCAAGTATTTCTCCCTTTTGGTATGGTATATTTTCTATTATATGCATACTCTTTTCACTTTTATAGTAGTAAGGAAGACGAATGAAATAGGAAGAATTTTATCGATGTATTCATGGACTCAAAGTTTTTCCAAAAAAATTTCCTATTATAACTTTAACATAATATTTTTGGGGCTTGACCTTGAGTTGATTTATAGGGTATGCAATAGAGTGCCTCGAGCAATGAAAGCAGAGGTGGTTGACAAAAAAAAATGTGATGTCTTTTTGCTGACATAAGGAGTAGTGGTTAGACTTTCTGGTTTCATTTGGAAACCCTTTTTGTTGTCGTATTTCACCACTGAACATCTTTTCATCCTAGAGGTAGCCCAAAAAATTGATTTCACAAATGATACCTATGGGACATGTAGGGTAAATAAATCTACATGCACTATGCCTTTCTATTTCGATGATATAAGAGTGACTCAATGCATCTACAATGGATTGATTGCTAATACATTGTACAACCATGGGTTTATTGAGCTTCCCCAGTGATGGAGATACGATCCTTTGGGTGTTTTCATGAGTTTCATCAAAGATAAGAATTTTTATTGCTACCCTTGAGAAGATATTTTGCAATAGAGGAATAATCCCAAGGGGTGTAACCTTGAATGGTATGTTAAGAAGATGATTTTTCTCTCTCCTTGGCATTTTTTTTATGAGATGGAGGTTGAGTATGATCACGTGAATCATCTAGATCAAGTTCCTCCTCCTATTCTATTCAATAAAATGAAAGTGAAACTACCTAATTGGTTCAATGAAAATATTGTCAACTAGTGGTTCATGAGGGTCCACCAAAGTAAACGTGGGTTAAGTTATCTGTTGGTAATGGACGAGGAATTTTATTGATTTATGATAATAATTGTGAAAATTACCATCCCCTCTCTTTTGCTGACTTGGTACCTCAAAGTATCTGTAACCCTAGAAAAGAAGATGTGGTAAGAGAAAAGGAGGTATAGGTTGAATAGAGGGTAGTTATCAAAGAAGAATAAGAGGAACAACCGCTGCTCAAGGAATAACTCTTGCTCAAAAAAAGGAGCATGAGTATAAGTGTGTCTTTCCCTAATATGGTGCAGAAGTCCAGAAGTGGTGTAGTTTCTATATTTAGCACAAAACCACCTCCTTCGTAGATAGTTGAGCAGATTATTTTTAGGAGATGCCCTATTCAGCTCAATAGGAACAATCAAGTCCAATGGTGACCATAGTATATTTGGAAGCAAGAGTCTCTAGTGCAGTAGTTTTTTTTTGTTGGCTCAAATGGTGTTGGAGCCTGCAGGTACACATTTTCTTTTCTCTTCTCTCTCTAACAAGCACTTGGTGACCACTATCTCCTCATATGTAGTCCCCATATCCACTTTGCCTTTAGTTACTATACCTATCTCTTCGGTTCCCCTTTCTATCTCATAGTCGTAGGTCACTAGCGCTCCCCTAGTTTCATCCATTCCCACCATTTCTTTATCTTTCAGTTCATTCACATACACCTTGAACCCATTTTTTCTTTTGTTATCCTTTGTTTTATCTTCCATCCCTTCCAATACTATTACCATTTTAAATACGCAAGTCCCTCTTGTAGTAATCATAACTATAGAACCTTCCACTTCTAGCCCCACTGTTGAGTCAAACCCTTAGTAGACCCTTTTTCCATTTTCTCCAATTTTGTAGTGCAAGAGCCACTATATTCTGAGATGAAGTTGCTATTGGAGCACCCTATAGCAAAAAATATCAGTAGAGCATGACAAAGTTCATCATGGTGGTTGAAGGATGTACAAGCCCTGATGAACCAATGAAGAAAGTGATTTTTGACCCAGAGGCAATGGAGGCGTACATGGTGAATATGGTTCCTCAGGTCTAGAAACCTCAAGGAGAGATGATACCCAGTGATTATTCATACCATTTCATCACCAAGGTTATGCATAAGGGGTTAGATTCAAAATGTAGTAAAAAATGGTGAATCCTAATCAAAATCAAGGTGAATCATGGTGAATATTAAGAAAATAAAATCAATCATTTTCACATCAAAATTTGGGGCATTTGAAGTCTTAAAAGTAAGGTAATATTTTAAAAAAAATTGACATATTAAATCATCTTATAACTTCATAAAAACACCACCATTAGATTAGGCTCAAAAAGAGCTTTCCAACGAGTACAAATATACCTATGTTTGGATATATATATATATATATATATATATATATATATATATATATATATATATATATATATATATATATATATATTATAATATGGTGAATTGGACCTAATAAACAATTAGTCCCAAAAATTTTAGCCGAATGGGCCGACGTCGAGGATTCCCATATTCATCAATTTCAAATTTTGGAAATCTTAATATTCATCCGAATTGTGAATATTCACCACTATGCATAACCCTGGTCATCACCGAGGACCTCACAAAGATAGATGCAGTTGAGAAAATGGGAAATATACATGTGGAGATGAGTTTGATCTACCTACACGGTGAGCATTACAAGGACCACTTCTTCCAGGGTAAGATAAATATAGCAAAGTTAGAGGAGACTTTGGTGGCACAAAAGGCCCAACTAGATGTCGCATGGTCTAAATATTAGTAGTGGTAGCAAAAGTTGATGTGCTTGGAGAGAAAAATCAAGTAGGTAGCCACACAACATCAAGCAGCATAGGAGGAAGTGCAACAACATATCTAGGCCTTGTAGGACCAGCTCCTGAATATAAATAATTAGTTGTTAGTAAAAGTGATGCAATCAATGACCCTCATGAAGGAGAAAAATAAGGAGGCTCATAGTCATCTATTGATCAATTACAAAATTATGGTGATGAAGGTGACGTTAGTTCTCCTGTTCCTTTAGGAAGTGCAAATAGTTATTTCATATGGCATATATATAATGGAGTATACAGAGAAAACCCTAGAGCTGAAGTTAGAAATGGCAATGAAAATTTAGGTGATGATTCAAATGGATCTCCAATTATTCCAATTAAGCAAAATGGCCCACGCTTGGACTAGTCCTAAAATCATGTTGCATAGTTATTTCTCCAAGTTGGATCTAGTTAAAGAAGCCCACAAGCTACTAGAGATATTTGAGCTCAAGAGGCACATTTCGTTCATTTATTTTGATATAATAGCAGCTAATGATTTCCCTGGTTTCATTGACGATCAAGGGAATATTCTAGCAAATAAGTACCTAGATGTGGTCTAGGCTATTTTTATGGATGATGCCTCAAATATTGATTACTTGGAGGAGCCCATCACTGAAGAACATGTACTACCATTAATGAAAACATTTATTTGCATTGCATTAGGATTGTTGGAGCTTAGCCAAAGGTCCAACTATATTGATCTGGAGCAAGTTGAGACTTTTTGATACATTATGGATATGCTCAATGCTCATGAGGTGATTAGTATGGATGTCCATGTTGAAGTAGTTGCATTGTATGAAGCCATAGTTTCACATATCAGAAAGTAGAAATAACTTGGTATAAGTAGCAGGTAATCAGATGCAATTGGTGGTGGAGACTATGCACCCAATGAATGAAGGCCTGATATCAATTGCATTTAGGCGATTTGAATACCCAATGAGCCACCAAAAATATTGGCATTTTTGCAACATTAAAATTTTTTAAAAACTTTCCCACATATGTAAATAATTTTACAACAAAATTCATTTTGAGTGTTTTTAGCCCATTAAAAAGTGTGTTAAAATTGTAGTTTGTTGAAATTTTTCTAAGTGTTTGATGGGTGCAGTTTCAGGCAAGATCCGAGAAAATTTCCTTTTTGCTCTAATGCACAATGAAATACCTTTTTGTCCCCTGGTGCAACAAAAATCTTTTTCGGGTATTTTGTTGGTGAAAACACTTCCTAGGCATTTCGCTAGGAAAATCACTGTACCAAAAATTTCACTTTGATTTACAATGAAATTCCTTTTTATTTCATTCTTTAGTGAAGTTCAATTTCCAAGACAAGCCTCACTTTTGACAGTGCAAGTTACCCCAGGCAAACATGGCAAATATACAAGTGTGGTACAAAACTCCCTTTTCACCCCAATTTGGGACAAAATTCCCTTTTCAGCCCATTTTGGGGTGAAACTCTTGTTTCGCCCTAGTTTGGGGTGGAACTCCATTTCTTAGTGCATCTTGGGTGAAAATGTTGCCAAGAGCATATTGCAAGTGCAAGTCTAGGTGAAAGCCCATTTCAGGCATGACTTGGAAAAAATCATGATAAAGGCTCATTTTAGGTGCAACTTTGAGTGAAAGCTCATTTTGGAGGAAAACACTATCATCCCAACATTTTCAGCAAAGATATTCTTTGGGAAAGGATCAAAGCTGGTGAATTTAATTTTTGTGGTAACACAATTGATATATCTAGGATCACTGCTAAAAAACTACTAAGTTTACACATTGCACCCTTAATTCTAGTGCAATTATGTTCATTTCCAAGGCACCATCATGAATATTAAAATCAAACTGATGATCTCCGCCAAAGCCTCAATACGTCATGTGATGAAATAACTGGATATTTCCCAATGTGTTTGCTAATTGGTTCATTGCTATTTCTAAGAAGGAATTGTTGATATTTGATCTTTGACTAGCCGGCATTTTGTTTTAATGTGCATTTAATTACAGAGGTGCAACTCTCTATAAATACTAAGCATTTTGATATATAAAAAAAAGGATGGATATTCCACCAAAAAACACTTTGAGTTATCTACATCTATTGAAATATATTTGGCTCTAGTTCCTAGATTAGTGATTTATTCAATTATTTTTTGCCTATCATTTATTTTATGTTCATGATCTTTGTTAGGTAATTCTAAATTCTGCATTTTGAATTTAACTCTTGGTAGAGAATTGAATGCTGAAATGTTTATTGAAAGTTATCTCTGCAAGCTATGAATGGTTCTTATAATTTTCTTTCAGTTAAATGTTAATAAAAAATTTATTGGGATTTTAGCTACTAGTTTATCCCCACCTTATATTTATGGCTCATAGCCATATTTCCTATTCCTTTCTATAATTTCCCATATATTTATACTATCCTAAGCTTATACCAATTGTTATATTAGTATGGGACTCAGTCCTCTCTAGAGATTGACCCGAAGGACATCTCTTTCCTTTGGCATTTCAATATTGGTTGGGTCTAGAGCGTATATTTTTATACTTTGGCAGATTCGTGATCAACATGAAGACTTCAAGACTTTTAAAATCTTGAAAATAGGCCAGCAAAGAGGCCAAATTTGAAGATAAAAATCAGCAAGATATTGGAGGAGAAATTTGGGATAGAAGAGGCCACCATTTGATATTTTTGAAGGCAGCCATTAAATATTTGAAGGCTGAAATCTGAAGAAGAAATTTCAGAAATTTTGGGGCAGAATTTGAAGGTTGTTTGGACAGCAAATTTGGGCAGCATTAGGAGGAGATAGAAGAGCTGTGAATTGGAGAAGTTTTGGGAAGATTTGGAAGCATTTTTGGATAACTAATTGAAGGAGGAATTGAAAATATTTTGGGCAGAATTTGGAGGAGAATTAAAGCTGTAAATTTCAGAAAGTTTTGATAGCAAGTTGAAGAAGATAGAGACTGTTTTTTGGATAGCAAGTTGAAGAAGAGGAAGGCAGATTTTAGGCAGCATTTGAAGAAGTAGAAGAGCTAAAAATTTCAGTGTTTTGTGATAGCTATTTGGAAGGAGAAATAAAATTTCTTGGACAACATTTTGAGGAGGAGAATAGTTGCAAATTTTAGATTTTTGGATGGCATTTTTGAGAAGATAAAGAGATACATTTTTACAAGTTTGGAAAGCAAGTTTGGATAGTAAAAAGGTGAACCAAATCAACAAGAAATCAATGGAGGAAGAAGATAAAAAAAAAATGTTTGCAAAGTGGTGCTTAAAAGTATATTTTGTCTATGTGAAAATAGTGAAATTATCTCTAGTATTGAAAGCACTATGTTCAAGTCTTTAAAACAAAAAGCTTTAATTTTTATCTTTTCAAGTTGAAGGAGAAAGTGTCTTCATTATATTTGAACCTGCATATTATAACAACAAAAATTCAATTTAGATATGGCATAGATAAGGAGTAATAAGGGAGAGAAGTATTGATTTAAAAGCATAGTGTAAATGCTATTTGATAAACATAAAATATATCCAATGAAGTGAATATTTTACAATCACTATTAAAGCCAAGTAAGATATGGGATTTCATAGAAAAAATTAAAGTAAATTACTATCAAATAAGCAATGGAGATAATATTTATTTTTGATGTCAAAAGTAGTCAAAATATCAAGTCAAAGAGCTACATTATCTGGATGAGTATCATTCAAAGAAATGACTAGAAAATAAAGGAGGAATCATAGTGCGTAAAACCACCTCAAGAGGATGTCAATATTTGAGTGTCTCGGGCATCAAATCAAGAACAGTCTCAAATGTCAAAATTAGTAGCATAGTTAGAGTATTCAGTCACAAAGAGGAGGTCATCCAAAGCCCATATGTTGCAGTAGCTAAGGAGGTTCATTTTTGGATAAGACCAAATGATGGGCAAGTGAAAGTGAAACATCAAGCATTGGATTTTTTAGGAGAATGCAACAAGAAAAGGTATATTGAACATTAAAGTTTTTTAATAGACGCACATCAATTTTGAAATACCTTGGAAGGAAAATCCATCAATCAAAAATATTTGTAATAGTCTATGGCATTTTCTTGCTGAAGATAATTGTGCAATATTCAAGAGGAAGAAGATCCATTCAAAGTTGAAAAACCTATGTGCCACATATCATAATGGAAGAAGCACCAAACACCATTATGAAAGAAAGAAAGATCTCTTACATACCAATAAATGCATGGGATAAAGTTCCATATGACATGCAATTGAAGAAGCCTAATTAGGATCACTCAATATGTTTTCCAAGCATCAAGCAAGAAGTCTAAGCATGGCAAAAAGGAGGAGATTCTCCAAGGAGTGCCTTCTTAGGAGAAGGTCAAATGACTTTGACTAGAAAATTCATGCACCACTTTGGGAGGTAAAAGTAATTTGAATTGCTTATTGATTTATTGTTGAAGATAGGAGTTATAAGGTTGAGAGATATTATTTTGTTTAAGGTTTTACAAAATTAATTGAATTATTGGAGAGATAAGTTTTCAAATCAAAATATTGAAATCCTAGAAACCTTATACAGGTATTTTTGAAAAAAATTTGAAGATTATTGAAAATTCAATTTGAAGTTTTTGGGAATTAAATTACAAGTGTAATCAATTCAATTGGAAAGTTAATTTTATTACTTGTAACTAATTTAAGATTGGCAAAAAATAAGGTTTTCTACATAAAATTAGAAATATTAAATTTGCAAATATTATTTTATAAAATTTAAAACTTTTTAATTTGGGAGTTTAAAGGTATTCAACCTAGAAATTTAAGAATTTAAATCATCATCAAAAACTATTGTTTGATTATAAGGTATTCAACATCAAAAATAGTTTTGTAAAATTTAGATTTTAGTAATTATATATTCAAACTTAGGGAGACATAAGGAATTCAACTCAAGAGCTTAGAAAAGTTAAAAAATTATCTTTAATTTTCTTATTCAAAAACTAGAAAGGCATAGAGAAGTCAACTATAAATATTTTTGAAAAGTAAGGTAGACATAAAAGTTTACACCATAAAATATTTTGAGAGATTTTTCATCT
The DNA here is from genome assembly GCA_028583015.1 of Wollemia nobilis. Classification (NCBI taxonomy): domain Eukaryota; kingdom Viridiplantae; phylum Streptophyta; class Pinopsida; order Araucariales; family Araucariaceae; genus Wollemia; species Wollemia nobilis. Next base: position 2,275,229 of record JAQPPZ010017000.1, on the reverse strand, counting down.
TAACACTAGGGAGGCATAAGGTATTCAACCTCAAAGGTTTATAAATTTGAAAGATTCACTATTTAAAATTAATAGAATTATGGATGAAATAGTAAAAAATACATTTAATGAAAATGGTGAAGAACTATTTCATGAACTTAATTTTTATTCACAAAACTTAATAGATACCTTTGATGGATACAAATATTTTCCTACCAATATAAAAGAAAAATTTTATTTGTTTCTTAAGGAAGCAAAAGAAGAGAATTTTATGACATTGATTGGTTATCTTCATGAAGTACTTTTCAAGACTTGGTGGAGTTCTCAGAACATAGTTGTACTTTCCTTAGAATATTTTTTGATGATTTATCTATCATTTATTACTTTTGATTTCAATAAATAAAACAAAATAAAAAACATACTAGTAATGAACTATTGAATCCAAATCAATATTATTGTGATGATTTACTAACTCATTGCGCTAAATACATACCATTAGTACAAGTACAAAAACAAAAAAGAAGAAGACACAAGAAAAGAAATCAGATCAAGAGAGGCAAGATGAAGGTTGAATCAAAAGTCAAAGAAGATAGTTACATAATGAATATAGATATTAATCTACTAGAGGTATATTGTAGACTAAAAGATAAAAATAATCAAAAGGAAGAAGAACCAGATCAAGGTCTATTTCTTTACAAAGATAGATCAGGATGAAGATTGTATTGAAGACAAAAAATGAAGACCATATTGAAGACTAAAGTCTTCAATAACCAAATAATGTAATATAGGGGGTTTTGGAGTATATTACATTATTTGGTATATGCTAATGTACCATCTTGGGTACATCATTAGATAAGAAGTGTGTTCTAGATTACAGTGTGAGTATATATTTTATGTAATGTGATAATATGCAGGAAATGCGCAAGTGTCATGTACTTGAGTGTGCAAGTGTGATGAGTGTAAATCTGCAAAAGTGTTCATTATATAAGAGTGCACGTCTCCTTATAATAGGAAAGTAAAGAGTCTTAAAGAAGAATGAAGGTCAATAGTACTCCATATGAAGAGTCACAATATTATATATATATATATATATATGTGTGTGTGTGTGTGTGTGTGTGTGTGTGTGTGTGTGTGTGTGTGTGATTGAGCATTGTAAGAAGATAGGATGTATGTCACCTTTATTCTATATCAGTTTATTAATTTTGAGAGTATTTATTAGGATCCATTTTTTACTCATTTATAAAGTTATTTGTGAGTTATATTTGAATAAGTAGTTATTATTGAATATTTTATATCACAAATTTATATTTTATTATAGGGTTATTTACATTAAGAGTTAAGCATCAAAAGCTAACAACATTTTCTAGTCTTCCTTCAGAAGCACCATGAAAATAAATTTTGATAAACCCAATCCCTTCATGTAACAACCCAAATCTACCCACTTGGTTGTCTTCGCAAAGAGAAAAAGTTTCAACCACATTCTAATTGTTTTCTAGTACAAGCATGTCAAATCTTCATGAGTGTCATTTCATTGCAGTCGAAATACCCCATGAGATCGAGATTGGCAAAATCTCGAGGTGGATGCCTCAAGTGAACTTCCTTCTCTCAACCCGAGAATCCAAATTCAGGTAGGGGTTTTACTTCTAGGGCCCATTTCACATAGAAGTTGAACACATATTTCCCTACACCTCATCATAATTTTTGATAGATGCTAACATATGCATGCTAAATCTAGACAAGAACCCACCCAACCTAGAGTTTGTCTAGGGTCTACCACTACCCTAGTAGCCACCCAATGACTTGTCTTGTCTGTTAACATAATGTCCCGTTTCATTATGTTAATGACACTTATCTAGCCTTTTCAAGAACATATCTCACCACTCCGTACTAGTAAGATTTAGCTAATAAAAATATCCATATCATTTTTCCCTTTACCTCCCATCCTAATCCTTCCCGTTAGGAATACGACAAAACCTGTAAAAATCCATGTCTACCCACAACATCTTTTAAGGTTAAAACCAAGATTGTAGGTCTTCCCCTTAGGAATACGACAAGCCCTAAAAATATGCATGTCTACCCACAACATCTTTTAAGGTTAAAACCAAGATTGTCTACCTACAATATTTAACTTGGTTGTCTTATCCACAACCTCGATTCTTTTCACCATTTCTTTTGTTGAAGCTTAGGTTTATTAAAAAGTATCATGGTTTGGTATAGTAATCTAGAGCTCATGTCCATTAAATATTAATTCCATATTTTTATAATGAACTATAAAATTTATATGATTTTGGCTTTTCCTAGTATTGAACTTTTATGAAACTACCATCTAAACATATAAACTAAGCCTTTTAATTGATAATTGCCAGCAAATTTTCAATTTACCTTTATTAAAGTAATAAAAGTAAATTTACATATTTACCATTATTGAAGTTTAATGTATTTTGTTCTACTTTATGGATTGGTTTCTAATCTAAAGAAAACATAATTTTTGATGATTTACTTTAAGCCCATACCCATATTTAATTTTAGTTATAATAAACAATGCTTGCTATCTCAAAATTTCTTTTGCTAATATAGACAAACTAATACGATATTTCAGACTGTTTTTATTATAGTATCAAAAGAAAAACTTACATGATATATAATGTTTTTAAAGAAAACGAAACTTGTCGAACGGCATTTGGTGTAATGACAGTTGCCTAGTTATTATCATTCATGTGGTTATAAGGTCGATTGCTGATATTTGTAAATGATGTTTCGAGCACGATGTTTAATAAAAAAATAAATAAAGTGGACTTTAAAAAAAATAGTTAATACACTAAGCTAAACCATCATATAGTATTTAATTTGAAAATGGAAAGTTCGCAACTAAAACCAAAACCTTTATTATTATACACAGCCTAAATGATTATAATATTCTAATCATCAAAGTGGTAATGTTTTAAGCTTCCTACAGGTTGGCTTTTTTCCTAAATTGAAGTTTCCCATGCATATAAAATAGTATCTACAATTGTTAAGGTCCTTATATCGGATCACATGTTTTTTAATCATTCACATTTCTTTTACCTACAACGCTTAATCAAAAGATAAATATTCAAAGGTTCTTGTTTTGCTCTTAACACACAGAGCTATTAAACAAGTAATTTGTCTGTTATCCAAACTTCTATGTTCCTAGTGCACACCCACGGTTGATGATCTGTCAGACACCTAGTATAAATAGGCTTGGTTGTTGGTATATCTTTGCTTACGAGGATTGTTTTTATTGTGTAGTGATGATTACAATTACTCCCATCCATGCGAATGCTTTCCCAGTCAACCGTAATACACCCCACCCAGTATCATTCTACGTTCATCTTATGGCTCAAAAACCTAGCTTGTTTTCCTAAATGATGGCATAGAGGTGTTAGTTAATCCTTTCCAGCTATCGACAAAGCCTATTATTTCTCCTACGGTTGCTCATGTTTTCCTACCTACCTCCATCTTGGAAGTATTCTACTGGAGGAACGTTTCATCTCAAATACCTTTTATTTAAATTACAAATAAGTGCCAAACTTTTGGTGTAATTGAAATCAACAATCTCATCTACCATTCAATGCCTAAGATTAATTCATGTTTGCTACTAGGCTCTACTTACTCTTCCAGGCAAATACATTGTGACAGTTTGAACAACACTATATTTTTTATATTATTATTTATATTTTTCATCTGTTGTAAAAAGCAATACCAACAACATATTACAAAAGACCATATAAATTTTAGCAAAGACATCCAATAGAATAAAATATCATTTCAAAGTTTCTATTCATTTACTTTCTTCGGCCAACTCCCACATGAAAACATAGTATTACAGCATACATTAAATAATTTAAACTGTAATCTCTGGATTAGAACTAAGTCTTTTGGCGTTGTGGCTAAACGAATGGAACATCCAGGTGCGACCATGAAAATAGATAAAATTTTTCTTATAGAAGATAAGCCCAGTGGCTATACACCTGCCCATGGGTATGTCGTTGAGTTGTACGTGATACTAAGCAGCCCTGTGCCCTTATGCAAACTTCCAAGTTCCATCTCAGTGATAGTCGGGTTTCCCAAGGGTCAGAACAGCAACTAATAAATGATATGTAGCTATTGACTACATGCAACCAGAAATTTTTCCCTAGTCTCTTATGCAACACACAATGCTAAAGAATTCCACATACAATAATGATACCAACAAACATTTTTAGACTTGTCTTTCCATATAGAAAAATCAAATTAATTTCATACACAGATTGCATATTGTATCCATCAAACAAACATCTCAGCATAATTTCTAAATATGGAATTCATTATCAAATTAATTTCATACTCATATTGCATATTATAACTACCAGACGAGCGTGGTTTCATAATATAAAAATTCATTAATAGTTTAGTTTTGGAAGACCAACCTTCAATGAGACGCTTCCACCACACTCTATTGTTTTCTTCCAATTCATTATGCTTTCGCAAAGAAATTCCACCCATATTTCCATATGCCCCGTCTTTTCCTCCTCCACTTCCATTTAAAGTAGAAGAATCTATTCACATGTAATACATTTGTTGGTTACGTGTGAAATTTCCATTCCATCACACGCCAAGTGGTGTGTCGATTCATTACCACTATCAATTTTAATTTATTTACTACCTAATGAAAAATTAATCCTTATAATCCTTTTTAATAAATATATATTTTAAAATCAACATTATTAATTATATTAACATAGTTTATATTCATATATATGTATTGTGTAATATTACTCATATTATTATTTATTCTTTATTCTCATTTATTTAGTTTTATTATTATTATTATTATTATTATTATTTACTTTTTATCTTGCCATATATATATTTTTTATTATATATATATATATCTAAGATTTCAAAATAAGGCACACAAAATAATCTAAGAATGCGGCTACATGAAATGCCTCTACATGGGCTACTAGTAGATGTATCACTAGTAGGGATTCTTTGATCCCTAATTCAGGAAAATACCCCATCGCTCATCATTTCCTTTGTCTTACCTTCCTCCGACTATCAACTGGAGAGAACATCCATCCTTCTTGAGTTGCTCCTACTATTAACGACATATGTCCCTGCACCACAGATAACTTAGCAGTATCTCATTCTTGCATAAATGGGCAAAAACTAGACTTTGAAGGGTTGTTACACTTGACATTTTCATTTTACCCTAGATTGAATTAGATCCTTTATTTTAATGTCATTTTTATAGATGAATCTTCCATGTATGCTCAAATTCTATAGCCAAGTTTTTATCACTTGTTTTCTCATATTTGAGGCTTCCCATAATGGTCACCATATCTATAAAAATGTTGTGAGAGGCAATAATATATTTCTAAACTTAGGCATGATTTTAAGTTTTAATTTTAAAAATTATATAATTCCTTCAAGCCATAAATTCCAAAAAATAATGCAAGGGTTAATCCTACACAATACATAATTCTTTATTTTTGAAATAATTAATCCAATATTTCATCAACTATTTCAATGTTGATGGAGATACCCTATATAGTTTCATATTTCTATAAAAGTGACAATAAATGGTGTGAGAAAATGGACAATGAAGAAGTAAATGGTCTTATATTTATAAATCCTTATCACATAGGGTAAATCTAGAAGGTCCACAATATCTTCTTCCTTCATGGAACCTCTCTTATAAAATTGTTCTTTGAAATAATAAGCAAAGGAATGTTGAGGCTTTAGGAAGAGCCTCTAGTGGTCAAACATTCTTTTTAGGAAAATATTTGGGAGTAGATATTTTTTTCTCTAACTCCTCATCTCCAAAATTGACTAAGTATCCACCATATTTTAAAATGGTCTAAACCAACTCATCCTTTCATATAAAAATCATCAAATAAAACTCTTGAAGTATCTGTTGAAATTCATTTTTAATTTGTTTGAGTTTCTCTCCTTCAACAATATTACTAATAGATATCCATGATCTACACTTGTAACACATATTAATATAGTCATTGACCTTTGGAACTTTACAATCTAGGCATACCCAAGTCAATGGTTTCTATTTTTAGTTAGAGATAAGAGAATAAGGCTTCAACCAAACATCAAACTAAAACATCACATAATTTCCCTCTTTGAGTAACCATCTAATATATTTTTTTATTAATTATAAACTATTTGATATGAAGTTCCATGTTAACAATCCTTTGGGTAGGGTTCATTTCCTAAATAATTTCATTACATCATAAGAACCTTTATATTTTTGAAGTAATATTTTTTCTAATTCTTTCCTTGATCCCTAAATAATCTCCACCCAATATTTACCCCTAATGCTAAACTTGTAATTCTATAATTCTACAAGCTTACTTCTCCAATATTCTTTCCTTTACAAACCCTATATCACTTACAAATTGGAAACATAAATTTTCCTCACATCCTTTTCCAAGAAAGTGTCTTTAAATTATATCAAATTTTTATGTTATACCTACTTGAAATATTGAAAGTGGCAGCATATAAATAGGCATGGATTGCAACGTAGTATTTATGAGTTGTAGCCTCCCTACCATAGTTAAGAATTTACTTTTCCAGCCTTCCAAATAAACTTCATTATTTCCAAACAAGAGATCTGAAGATCCTTTTTATTTCCTTTGTAAAACAAAGGAATACCCAAGTAGGTTGATGTATTTTGTTATTTTTTAATCTAAAAATATTCACAATAATTTGTAGTAAATGTAGTTAAGTGTTAGTAAAAATCTCCTAGATTTTTTAGTATTAACCAATTATCCAGTAGCCTTATCATAGCATGATAATATTTATTTAAACTCCAAGGCCTCACTAACTGAGGGATGGGACAAAAGAAAAGCATCATCAATTAATTAGAGTTAATATATGAAGGGACCCTTTTTTTACAACTTAAATACCTTTGATTTTCTTTTCATTTTTACCTTTGAGAAGGATCCACTTACTACCTATACAAAATAATGAATAGATAAGGAGATAGTGGATCACCTTGGCAAAGTCCACAATATGACTTGAAGTAACCAATAGGAGAACTATTGTTCAAAATAGAATATTTTATATATTATAACAATATTTAAATTATTTACACTAATTATTATCAAAACCAAGCTTTTTGAGAGTATAATGTAGAAACCACCAAGAAACCCTATTATATACTTTGTTCATATCTAAATTTATAAGCATACCTAGTTTTTTATATTCAATCAAGAGAATGTAAGACCTTATTTGTAATTATTATGCCATAAATAATTTATTCACGACAAACAACACAACCTTATTCCTTTGAGATAATAAAATCTAGAATTACTTTCAACTTGTTTGCCATAATTGTGAAATGATCTTATAAATCATATTATAAAGGGTTATTGGATGACGAATCTAGAAAATGGTTTTTGTTGAGAACTCTGTTGGTGATGAAGGAAATTGATAGTGGACACAAGTAGACATAATTTTACCACATATCAATATTACAACAACCATAGAAGAAAATAAGGATTTTTTTCTAGAGATCAAAGTCGTATTGCAAAATAATGGAGAAGACTGATGAAATTGAGGGTTTTCTGCTAGAGATCAAAGTTGTATTACGATAGAAGAGAGCAAACCAACTTGTTTATTTGGTATGGTTCAATACTATATTTTGTTGAAACTCATATTTTTGAAGTTTTAATCTAGATTTAGAGTTTGTTTTTGCCTTGTTTTGTGTAATTTAAGGGTTATAATAGAAAACCCTAATAGAAGGCTTGGAAAAATAGAGAATGCTTGAAATTGAAAATTTAGTGTTTACAAGGAGGGAGAATTCAATGGGATAATTCTCGGTAGGAGGGTTCATACAAGGGACTTCTACAATAAGAACTCAGAGTCCCAAGAGACCTAAATTCAATCCTTTGTGAAAGCAATCAGAGGCAGTAACAGAAAAAGAGATGATACAAGAGAACAGGCCCAAAAAATCCTACAAGCCACGGGTAAAAAAAAGGAGACTGAAGCTTAACAAGCCAAAAAAAATAGATGTTTACCTTAGACAGAAACAATCCCAGTGCTATAAATTGTAGAATAACTCATAGCAGATGATATTGTGTATAAATCCAAGCATACCTTAATATGTAAGATTATGGGACTTCAACCTTCTTCAAGGTTCTTGTACACTTGGACAAGAAAGCATTGGGTACCACAAGAGGAATTAAATATTTTCACATTATCGAATGGATACTTCGTAGTTGAATTCACAATGATATCTGACAAGAACAGAGCTTTCGATGGAGGTCCATATAACATAGGCCTTACAGGTCTATTCATGCAACCATGGTGACCCACTTTTGATCCTAGAATTGAACCCTCGATAGCTCCAGTTTGGCTAAAATAATTTGCACTTCCTTTAGAATACTGGAAAGAGGAAATTTTGGAATTTATAGGTAATCTCTTGGGCAAATACATAGGTAGATCAAGAGAATAAACAGAATGAGTACCAACGATACCAAAATTTGTATGGAGATGGACTTGGTAAAACCATTGCCAACAAAAATTAATCTTAAAGTTGAAAGGAATATATGGATACAATAAATAGACTATGAATATGTAGATTTCATATGTAGAGCATATCATGAATATGCATATTTGGTGAGAGGCTACCCTAAACTAGCCAAAGGAGAGACAAATCTAGGGAATTCAAACCCAGGAAACCAACCTCAGTAGAAAGAAAATGAACAAGGATTTCAGATGATTATAAGAAAAGGAACAAAAAATAATATCCAGGAAAGAGGAAGAAAACAATAGAAGGGAGGAAATACAAATCAATGTCAATAAGGAAGGGATCCATCCAAAAAATATGATATCCTCAAGCTAGATGATCTAATGGAAGGAGAGGAACTACTGCACTCAAATCAAATAAAAAATCTCAAGAAACCGAAAGCAGAAGAGGTTAATCATCCACAACATAAAAATACAAAAAAATAATAATACCTAAAAGTAATGAGACGGGTAGAAGAAGGAAAATCCATATAGGTATAATTTGCGTCAATAAAAGAACAACAAATAGAGTATAAAGAGCAGCCACAACCAGATACAGAAGGAGCTCTAGTACTGTATAATAAAGAGCCACGTACATCTAAGTGTTGGACATTTTGAGTAGATGAGTTTTCATTGATGTCAAGAGTGAGTGGTCATTGATGTCAAGCTTTCAGCACCAGTGAGTGGCAGTTTTAGTCGGTAGCATCAATTTCAGGTTCTCCAATCAGTGCAAAAGGATAGTCCATTTTCAGTTGATCAAATTCGATTCCAAGAGGTCAAGATAAGGTCCAAGGTGAAAAGAAGAAGCCCAAGAAAATAATATTATAATATTTATTTATAATATTATACAAGGAAGTTTAAATTAATTAATATAATTTTATTATAAATTAATTTACTTAACTTATAAGTTATTTAAATTAATTATTAATTAATTTTAATATTAATTATATATTAATTTATGGTTATTTTAATAACCCTAAGGTGGGTTATTAAAGTCAAAATTTGAATTTTTGAATTTGACCATCGAGCACCGATGTGGGAGTCATATGGTAAAGCATGTATAAAAGGGAGTCCTCCACCTTAGTCTAAACCTCCTAAGCATTCAAATTAATTTTCTTGTGTTATGCAAAAAATGTGCAAATTATTTAGCGAAAGGAAGAGGGTTTTCATTGGTTTGAAAGTGCCATGAGGTAGGCATAAGAACAACATACACCAAGGAAGGTGCCTTGGTCACCAAGCATGGATAGCATAGTTGGAAACCACGGTGGAATCAAAGTGCAAGGGGCAGCGATTGGTGTAGGTTCAAATCTATGGGAAGTGTTTGGTTTTGGAAGCATCTACGATGGACGAAGAAGATAATATGAAGTAAGCTTCCCTTCCTTCTCGTGGGCACCTATAGCCCACGTGGTGGGCACAAAAACACTAAGGTGCTTGGCGGTTGGGAGATGGTGGTTCGAAACTTGTCGACCCCCCTTTTGGAGTAGATGACAAAGGTATGCATTATTTGGCGCTAGAATTTTTGGAGAAGTTAATTTGAGCCCTAAAGTTTAAAATAATTTTATTTTATAAAGTTTAAGGGGAGTTATAAGATGTTGATAATTATTTTTATGTTCTTAATTTATTTAAGGTGCATTTAAGTGGTAAAGTGTTATATCCTTGATATTTGTGAGTGGTTAGAAAGTTCGAGGGAGTTAAAAGGTGTAAACGTTTGAGATAAAATTGTTGTTATCTAAACTTGAATTGGCACAAGAAGGTTTGGCTATTTTGAGACAAGTTTTGAAGACACTTTTTCATCAATCAAAAAGGTATGGGTACATCTTTCTAGTGAGTGTTTGTTGAATATTATGAATGCTAAGTTGGAGTGAAAATGATTGGTTGGTAAGAATTGTTGAGTGTGTTTTAAATTAATGCTTCAAGGTTTTATGTAATCGAGGTTAAAGAGAGTAACCTTGTTTTATAAGCATTGTTGTTGAAGTTATTGATTGAGTGAAGAACTTGAACTAGGGTTTACAAAGATCATGAGTATCATTTTTATGTGAGATTTTTTTATAAGCATTGTTGTTGAAGTGATTGGTTGAGTTAATAACTTGAACTAGGGTTTGAAAATATCATGAGTATCATTGTTATGTGATGCAGGAGCATCCGGCGATAGCAGGACAATCTGGCATCAACCGGGTTTTCAAAGTAATTTGTTTAAATTTCCAAGGCAAAGTGAGAAAGGGGGTCACAAAATCGTGACCCCAGAAGCTGCGACAAGGTGGAGGCTGGTTTTTTCACGATATCGCGACATCGCGATTTTGTGATGTCGCGATATCACGACATTTTCGGAGGAGGAGGCAAGAAGGGGTTTTTCGTCGCGACGTTTTCGGAGGCAGAAGTATGAAGGGAGTTTACGTCGCGATATCGCGATGTCGCGATTTTGTGACATCGCGATATCGCGACGTCTTTGAAAGCAAAGGCGCGAAGGGTTCGAAGAATAGCGAAGTCAAAGTTGACAATGGGCTCGAAAGACGAAGGGAGAAAACAAAGGCAGGGGAGCCGCGAAATCGCGACATGTCACGATTTCGTGACATGTCACAAAATCATGGCTTCGAAGGCAGGGCAAGTATGAAAGGGCGTGGGAGTCACGAAATCGTGACATGTCACGATTTCGTGACATGTCGCAAAATCGTGGCTCCAAAGGCGTAGCAAAGGTAGAAGGGCATGGGGGTTGCGATACCGCGACATGTCACGATATCGTGACATGTCACGATATCGTGACCAGTTAAAGGCTGCCATGTGGATTGAGAGTTTGCGGCCGATTGAAGACAGTTTTAAAAATTTTGACACGTGGATAGGCCGCGCATGCGGGAAAAGAGGTAGAGGGTGCAGATGAATGTTCTGACAGCAACTATTCCCGAGAGACAGTCTGGAAGCGACGGTTGCAGGGCAAGGGGAGTCTTTAATGCAAGCTCCCATAGGGGATCGGGGCAGTTGCCCATTAATAGAAGAAATTTTGAAAATTTGAGAGGGAAGCGGACTTTCTTATTTTCATTTCTTGTTTTCGCACAGGTGGGTCATTAATGACCTAGAGGGCTGAGACCTCTATAAAAACTTGAATTTTTGTAAGAGGAAGGGGTGGTGGACCGGAGGACGAGAGGTAGACAATTAGAGAGACTGAAGCCGAGCTGGGTCATTGTAAAGCCTGTGGGCTATTTTTTTTATTTTGACTGTGTGTATAATTTTCTGAAGATTTTAATGAAAAGCACGAATATTTTGACTGTGTGAATCTCTCGGTCCCCATCAGTGGTATCAAAGCCGGAAGTTCCTGAGTGTGTGATAGATCGTCGGACGTGAGGCAGTCACACCAAGATCTGTGGGAAGGCTCAAGAAAAAGTGAGAAGATGCCTCCAAGAAGAAACCCCATTGGTGGGAGAGGCATGGCAGCAGATTTCCAAGCTTTGCAGCGGCAAGTTCAGGCCTTGCAAGAAGAACTGCGCAGAGGATACGAACCAAGAAGAGATGCAGACAGTGAAGATGAAGCGGATGAAGAACAAAACCAGTTTGAAGAAGAAGAAGAAGCTATAGATCCGGCACAAGCCAGACTATACAGGGCCATATCCCAGATTGGGAAGAGGCCAAAGATGAAAGTTTCCATGTATTTCGGGAACTTGAATCCGGAGGAGTTGATCGACTGGGTCAATGATCTGGAAGAATACTTCGAGTATGAAGAAGTTGAAGATCCCGAGAGGGTCAGATTTGCCAAGACCAAGTTGAAGGGTCATGCCAGCATTTGGTGGAGGGGAATACAGCTAGAGCGGAACAGAAGAGGGAAGGAGAGAATAACAAGATGGGAAAAAATGGTGGAAAAGTTGAAGAGACAGTTTATTCTGGTAGATTATGAGTTGGATCTGCTAAGGAAAATGCAGGGGTTTGAGACAGATGAATAAAACTGTCCAAGAATATACGGAGGAATTTTATAAAATCTCCATCAAAACCAGCCATTTAGAAGCAAGTAAGGAAAAGGTGGCCCGTTATATTAATGGGTTGAGACCCAGTGTTCAGGAAGAGTTGAGCTTAGTTTGGGTAAGCACCATTGAAGATGCTTACCAGTTTTCTCTGAAGGTTGAAGAAAAACTGAACAGAAGGTTTGAGAGCAAGCAAAGAGGAAAAGGACCTGGAGGAAAGACCAGTGGAAGAAAGGAGGAAGGAAAGGAAGAGAAGAAATAAGAGGTTAGCAGCAGTCGAAATTAGAAAGAAGATGAAGAACCCAAACCACAAGTTCAGAACAATGGCTACCCAAGAGGAAGAGGTAGACCTGGACGCGGTTATGGAAGAGGAGTGTTCCGAGGAACATGTTTCCACTATGGAGAAGAGGGGCATCGGGCATATGAGTGTCCCCAGCACCCTAAGAGAGTGAACAAGAAACAAGTGTGTCCTACCAGAGTTGTTGTGGCAGCTGAAGATGCTGACTCAGAACATTCTAAAGAAGCTGAGAAAGGAGAAGCAATGATCATAAGGAGGACCATGGTGATTGATGAAGACAAACCTGAGCAGAGGAGAAGCCTGTTCTACACATGATGCAAAAGTGCAGGCAAAGTCTATAATGTTATTATAGACAATGGGAGTACAGATAACTTAGTTTTCGAGGAGATGGTTGCTAAGTTACAGCTGGAGAGAAGGAGACACCCACATCCATACCGGATTGCATGGTTGCGGAAGGACCACAGAGCATGGGTCCGTGAACAGTGCTTAGTCACGTTCCAGATTGGGAGATACCAGGATGAGGTCCTGTGTGATGTTTTCCCTATGGATGCTTGCCATTTGCTGTTAGGGAGGCCATGGCAGTTTGATCGGAGTGCGGTGCATGATGGTCGTGCAAATACTTACTCCTTGATGAAATATGGAGTGCGTCATAAATTAAATCCATTACAGACAGTGGATGAGAAGGTGTGCAGCAATGCCAGAATTTGTCTGGTAGAGGGCAAAGAATTTTGCCAAGAGACGGGATTTGAGCAGGTTGCAAAGGTTGATGCGTGTTTGGAGATATTACAAAGGACACGGACCGAACAACTTAGAAGTGAAGGTCACTTCTCCTTTTTACCTCGGGTGTCTGATGCAGGAGCATCCGACGATAGCAGGACAATCTGGCATCAACCGGGTTTTCAAAGTAATTTGTTTAAATTTCCAAGGCAAAGTGAGAAAGGGGGTCACGATTTAGCTGCGACAAGGTGGAGGCTGGTTTTTTCGCGATATCGCGACGTCGCGATTTCGCGATGTCGCGATATCACAACGTTTTTGAAGGAGGCAAGAAGGGGTTTTCCATCACGACGTCGTGATATCGTGACATCGACATTTTTGAAGGCAAGAGTACGGAGGGATTTTACATCGTGATATTGCGACGTCATGATTTTGTGACGTCGCGATATAGTGACGTCTTTGAAAGCAAAGGCGTGAAGGGTTCGAAGAATAGCGAAGTCGAAGTTGACAATGGGCTCGAAATACGAAGGGAGAAAACAAATGCAGGGGAGCCGCAAAATAGTGACATGTCACGATTTCGTGACATGTCACGAAATTCCGGCTTTGAAGGTAGGGCAAGTACGGAAGGGCATGGGAGTCATGAAATAATGACATGTCATGATTTTGTGACATGTCACGGAATCGTGGCTCCAAAGGCGTAGCAAAGGCAGAAGGGCGTGGGGGTCGCGATACCGTGACATGTCATTATATCGCGACATGTCATGATATCATGACTAGTTAAAGGCTGCCATGTGGATTGAGATTTCACGGCCGGTTGAAGACAGTTTTAAAAATTTTGACACGTGGACAGGCCGCACGCGCGGGAAAAGAGGTAGAGGGTGCAGATGAATGTTCTGACAGCAACTGTTCCCGAGAGACAGTCTGGAAGTGGTGGTTGTAGGGCAAGGGGAGTATTTAATGCAAGCTCCCATAGGGGATCGAGGCAGTTGCCCATTAATAGAAGAAATTTTGAAAATTTGAGAGGGAAGCGGACTTTCTTATTTTCATTTCTTGTTTTCGCACAGGTGGGTCATTAATGACCTAGAGGGCCGAGACCTCTATAAAAACTCGAATTTTTGTAAGAGGAAGGGGTGGTGGACTGGAGGACGAGAGGTAGACAGTTAGAGAGACCGAAGCCGAGCTGGGTCATTGTAAAGCCTGCGGGCTATTTTTTTTATTTTGACTGTGTGTATAATTTTTCGAAGATTTTCATGAAAAGCACGAATATTTTGACTGTGTGAATCTCTCGGTCCCCATCGTTATGTGAGATTGTTTGATAAGCATTGTTGGAAATAAGTAAGTGAGTTTTCATATGCTTGGATTAGGATTTGTGATCAATGATTATTTCATTGAGTGATTGGTTGAGTAGATTTGTGATTGAGCCTAGTCAAGTGGTTGTATTGAAGTGATAGTTCTATGAAACAAGTTGTTCCATACTCTAAATTGATTTTAGAAAGAGGTCGAGTGTTTATGACAGTGGAACATATTGAGTCTCTAACAATTCTCTATATGTTTTTGTGGTAAAAATAAAGTTTGTGAGTGATTGAGCATTATGGTATGAAGCATATTAAGTCTCTAACAATTCTCTATATGTTTTTGTGGTAAAAAGAGAGTTTGTGAGTGATTGAGAATTATGGTATGAAGCATATTGAGTCTCTAACACTTCTCTATATGTTTTTGTGAGTGATTGAGCATTGTGATATAAAGCATATTGAGTCTCTAACAATTCTCTATATGTTTTTGTCAGATTGGACAAGTTCTAGTGAGGACTTGTTAAGAAAATTTGAGGTAATTCTTAGAGAAGACTTGTGGATAGATTTGTGTAAGTTTTTATGGAAGCTTACAATACAGATTTGAGGACAAATATTATTGAGCATATTGGACAAGTTCTAGTGAGGACTTGTTGAGCATATTGGATAAGTTCTAGTAAGGACTTGTTGAGTAGATTTGGACAAGTTCTAGAGAGGACTTGTGGATATATTAGTATGAGATTTTATGGAATCTTACAAGGCAGAGTTGAGATAAGTCTTTGGGAAGACTTGTGAGCAGGATTGATTGATTTTTTCAAACCTTGATTTAAGGTTTGGGATAAATCTAGCAAAATTTATTTATGATTGATTCAAGCTTTGTGCTAAGGCTTGAGGATAGATATTGAGGATATATTTGTCCTAGACCGAAGGACTGTGTTTAGTGCAAATTTGAGGATAAATTTTGGTGTATAATTGAGGATAGGTTTATGCCAAACCAAAGATAGAGATTGAGCATATTTATGTTATACCGAAGGACTGTGTTTAGTACATATTTGAGATAAAGCTAAGAGTAAGCTTTGGAGGTGACAGAGTATAGAGGACAATAGTATCTAGTGGATAGTTATCCATTAGCTAGAGTAGTGTGGACAGGTCTTCTGACTGGGTACAAGAGTCTTTAGTGGATAGATATCCATTAGCCAGTGCAGTGGAGGCAACAATTCTTCTAGAAGATCACCAACTAGAGATAAGGAGAAAGAGTTATCCTATGTATAGATATCTATAAAATTGATTAGGAAATTGGTATCTCCTTTGGATAGAGGTCTATAAACATTGTAATAGGTAAAGGATTCCCAATATATTGATTGAGAAAATTTTAGTGAAATATTTTCTCTATGGAGTAGCCCACATTGGGTGAACCATGTTAAATTGGTGTCTCTATTATGTGTGGTGATTTGTGCATTGATTTTATTACTATTTTTGATATTACTATCTATACATTGCATAATATTGATTTAAAAGAAAAGTAAAAAGTGGTCTTATATTGTTCATCCCCCTCTCAGTGTAAGCTTGTGTTCTTCAATTAGTATTAGAGTGGGTTCCTTCGAAATAGTTTAATAGCTTGAAGGAAAATCTTACAAGAACACAATGGATTCTAAGAATGGGTCCTTAGATAATTCAACTCCAGTATTTTATGGAAGTGATTATGTATTTTGGAGTATGATAATGAAGATTCACCTGATGGCACTTGGTAATGAAATATGGGAAGTGGTTGAAAATGGATACACACCACCAGCTACTCCATCTACAGATAAATATGGTAAGCTTCTGCATCATTACAATTCAAAAGAAATGAATGTAATTTTGAAATGTTTGCATAGAACAGAGTTCATAAAGTTTATGCATTGCAAATCAGCAAAAGATATCTGGGTTAAGTTGCAAGGCATATATGAAGGAGACAAAAGTATCAAAAAGGAAAAAATATGAAATCTCAAACGATAATTTGAGGAATTAATAATGAAGGATGAGGAAAACATTAGAGCTTATATACTTCATGTAGACGAGGTTTTTAATGCCATGCAAGGACTTGGACTTGAGAATCAGATTTTTGTGATAAGATCTTAAGATCTCTCCCAAAAACATTTAGTGAAAATATTTCTGCTATAGAAGAATCAATAGATGGTGATTATTTGACAAGAGATATGTTACTTGGTATTCTTACAAATTTTGAGATAAGAACAAAAGAGGAACCTAATATCCAAAAGGAAGTAGCCTTCAAAGCTACTAAGAATACAAAGGGTAAGAAGTTAGATTCAAGCAATGAGTCATCCAGTGATGAAGAAGCAAATAATAGCTAAATTAATAAGGATTTAAGAATATTTAAAGATGTAAAATATGTTAGATATTTCAAATATAAATAGTATGGTCACTATGCATCTAATTGTTAAGAATCCAAAATAGCAATGATGAAGAAAAACAAGATCATAAGAATAGGAAATCCAAAAAATACAAGTACCAAAATGAAGGCAAGGATGGATAAGGCAGACAAGAAAATAAGTTCTTTCAAAGACAAAAGAGGAGCTACTATGTAGACAAGGCAAGTAATAAAGTGATAGTGATAATAGTTTCTCAAATAATGACAAAGATGAAGTTCTATTTCTAATAGAAGAAAAAGAAGAAGTTAAGAAAAGGTCACCAATAATTCTCAAATTTTTTAGATGTGGTAAATTTGAACATCTTGAATATAGTTGTACAAGGAATGGTTTCAAATTCAGTGATGATGAATATGAAGATACACTTGAATGACCAGAAGATAATATTATAATGGCACTAGAAGAAGAAGAAAGTGGTCCTATATAAGACAAGTTAAAAAATAATGAAGATGTTTTAAAAGGCAAACAAATAGAGGAAGAATAATAAAAAGGAGAAGTTGATCTTGAGAGAGAGATTATTTATGCTCTTAAAACTTTAAATAAGGTAAGAAAGCAAAACTCCCAACTTGAGTTTGAGTTTTAAGAATGTGATGAAGAGAGAGGAAAGCTTATAGAGGATTTAAATAAGTCGATAGTTAAGACAAATAAGTTCAAGGATAAATTAGAAGCAAAGGTATTAGAATGTGGCGATCGGATGGAGAGCGGGAAAGGTAGCGATCGAGTGGCGGATGGAGAGTGACCAGGACGATACGGCATAAAGGAGGCAAGACAGTCAGGCAAGAGTCCAGGAGGGACCATTCAAGGCATGGTTGATAGGGTAGTGGTTGATGCATCAGGGACCAAGGCGAATGGGTCAGATAGGCGTGGAAAAGGCCCTCTCGAAAAGGAAGAACAAAAGGGTGGGCTAAACCTAAACCAAAAAGGATCCTACGCTCAGGTCCTAAGGCCAGGATCCTCAACAAAGCAACCCTCCCAGGAATTGTTTTCTTGTGGAACAGACCTGGTTATCCTAGAAGACCTAATGGATAGCTACATGGAGCTTGAGTGTTTCACTCTGATTAGCAAGTTTGTAGGAGGGAGACCAGACATGGAGACCATTTGTAAATGGGAATTTTCCAAGTGGAAAACCAGTGGAAACATGGAAATAATTTCTCTTGAAAGCACGAGGATACGGAAGCAAAAATGAAACTCCAAGTGCGATGCAAACGGAACTAAACTTAACGCTAAATCCTATGAATTGAAAGTGCATGAAAGGAGGGAAAGCATGAACGAATCGAAATGAAACAAAAAGCCAATAAGGAAGACAACCCTTTTTATTGATATGTTTTAGAACTCGGTTACAATTCGCCTCCTCCCCTTCTAAGGGCTAGGAGCGTTAAATATGTGTTCTTGTTACACCCATGGATGTTATTCCTTCTTCCGCGTGCCCACATGTAAAATGGGCGGACCAAACATCACCGCCACTTGCGTTGATGAGTCTTGACTCCTTGCTACTCCTCTAATGTCCAGATCCTACGTTCAAGGAAACAAGAAATAGTCAGTAGCACCTGTAGATGAAATAAAACATGCAATCCCCACGCCTTCGATTAGTGCATGCAAGATATAAATAAAACGATAACTAAAATAGATCCAAATGAACTAAAAATTTGATAGGGGCATCAAAACATCACAAGGAAAACACTACAAATGGAACAGTCAAAAAATTCACCACATATTTGTATTCGCTCCGGGGCGGGACGAATAGACCTGCAACAAAATGTCAAAAGGCACTGTCCCAAATGTCACATCCGGGAAGCTCCAAATCACCTACAAAGTTGGGGATTAGCTAATTGGGGGTATTTTGGGAAGACCCAGATGGTCAGATTTTCCCAATTTGGCCTCTATCAATGGGAATTTGATGATGCTACCTGCATGTTAGCAAAAGCGAGAAATAATAGAAACATGATCAAAAATGCTCAAAACGATGTGAAATTTGAATGACAACCTATCTAAGCAGCATAGAATTAAATGCAAGAATAATAGAAAGGAAATCTACCACAGATTTCCAATCGCTCCGGGGCGGGGTGATTAGGACTATAGCAGTGTGGGGGGCACTCGAGGGCAGGCCGCCCGCCATTTGGGGCCCGATTTTGGCACCAATCCACTTGGGATGGGTCCAAAACCTCTTGTGGGGTATTGTCAAAAAATTTGGTGGGATATTGTGGCCAAATGTCAGGTTTTGGTTCCGGATTTGCGCTTCCAATAACCACCCTATGACCTCCTTTCCAAAAGAGATCAAGGATGTGAAAGGCACAACTCAAAAGGGTGTGGGTGTGAAAGTAAAATGACAGCACTTCGTTGCTCCAAAATGCTCCTTCTCTCTATATTTTGGGGTGAGAAGACTCACCATTTTATAGACCTGGAGGTCTCTTTGGATGAGCATGCAGAGGCGCCACTTGGCAATCATGCCTTCCCAGGGGAGGGAAGATTCCTCCCTGATTAGGGGCTTCATGGCTGCCCCTATAACTGCCTCTAACGCTCGAAAATGCTCACTCACACTCCCATGCAATGAAGGAAGAATTAAGTGGTGGATCTGAGCTGCCATTTGTCAAGATTTGACTTTTTGCCCATCAAACCTGCTATTCGCCCCACCCTAGAGTGAATATTGCTATTCGTCCCTGGGTGGGGCGAATACCAGTTTGTAATCGTCCCTGGGTGGAACGAGTATGGAGCAGAGTGCCTGAAGGTGCCAAATTGACTCTTGACCTTCCAAAACTACTGTGTGAGTGGTTAGGACCACTGTTTAACCTCTAGGGGCTGCCCTTGGGGTTGTGTGTGTCAATGCGATCAGTGTTTGCAGTCACATAATCGGATTGGTGTTGTTTTGGTGTCTACAAATGCCCCTTTTTGGGAAGCGTTGTGCGTGGCGCAGTGCTAAGAAAAAATAGATAACCAAAGCACTAATGATTAGGGTTTCTCAGTAACCTAACCAACTTTTGATGCCCCAAGTATGGAAAGGGCATGCATTCTTGAATCCTTGCTTCTGACGAGCGAAGGAACTCAATTCAAGTGTTAACCTTTTTTGGTGAGGTGTTACTTGATCTTGGACATTGATCAGTCATGAATAGGCAAAGGGCGCAACCTTTTGTCTATGGGAACCTTGAGTTCATGATTCACGAATGCCAAGTGTTTGATCAGCTTGTGATTATTGCTTGTTTGTTGCCCCAAGCAGGAGCGTGATTGTCTTTGTCAATGATTCTTTGAATGCATGCCATTTCCTTGATTGGGTGTGTATTTGTTGATTGGTGACTAAGTGTGACTACCCCCTCAAGCGACGAATCGATGAGGGAATGACCTACATGAGAAAAGCGATGAGTCACTTGACCCAAGATGACTTGTGTAAGGGTGCCTTCAGATGTTTATCGTTGAATGTGTGTGCAGTTTTTCCAACATTTAGACCTATTTTTGGTGGGTGTTAACCCTTTTTGTGACGCCCCTTGGGGTTGAAATTGTCAAAAATCCGTCCTCCCGTGGAGCGGTCCGGCTATGGTAGCCTTCTTGGGGAGTAGGATAGTGACAATTTGTGACCCCAACGTCGGTTTTTCATGCCAAGAATGGCGGGCATGAAGGCGCCTTTGTTCGGCAATTTTATTGCTATTTTTGGGTGGGTTTGGACCCTTTTGGTAACGCCATTTGGGGATGAAATTCTCGACAATCCGTCCTCCCGTGGAGTGGTCCGGCTATGGTAGCCTTCTTAGGGAATAGGATAGTGAGGATTTGTGACCCCGACGTCTATTTTGCATGCCCGGAATGTCAAGTGCAAAAGCACTCTCATTGGGCAAGTTTATTGCTTGTTTTTGGGTGCATTTTGGTGCAGTTTTTGCTGTTTTTGAATTTTGTTTGTGAGGTCGGAGGACTAGTTTATTGTAGCCTGCGGGCATTTTTTATGATATATATACAGATGACTTTATTTTTTTTATACACATGTCGGGATTTGATGTTATGCTCAATGATTGTTGAATGTGTATGTATGCATGTTAATTGATGTTGATGGATGCATATGTTATGATGAATGCAAATGTTTCTAATTTTTAGGATATGCAAATGGAATGGATGAATTGAATTTGTGTTGTTTGGCGGGGGCACCATAGACTGTTTAGAACTTATGGCTTTTTGTCCTAGGCGATTGTTGTGGTAAATGACTTTTTATGTATACATGTTATTTTTGTATTTTTTGATGGCAATTCGAGGATGACAGATTGCATGGGTGGTTTAGAATGTAGTTAAGGTTTTCTGAGACTCGGATGTTTTAACCAACTAGCCAATACTGTAATGTTATCTTACAAGACTTTTGGACAAGGTATGAATCGGACTTGTCTTTGACCAAGTTATTTCACATCCCTGTGTGTGCAATTGAGTTCGTTTATGTGGTATTTGTCAGGATACCGCCGATTCCAGATAGGCTGTCAACCAAACCTATACTGAGGATCACCTAATTAGCTCCACTAACTTCCTTTGTTGTATTTAGTCAGATTCATCTACGGTGCTATCTAGGATACCATAAGCTAGCTCATCCACATGCAAACATTGATCCGTACACGAGTTAATGTGACAGATATATCGTCATGCGGGAGGTTTACCACCAGTGACCGATAGGCTATCCACCAAACCGATACTGAGGTTTACTTCATGACCTTCTGAATGCTGAGAGTTCCAGGGATTCAAGTTTGACTCCCTTCTTTTCTTCAATTGTATTGGGATACTTGCTCTTTTATAGTGATAAAAATCACTGTTTATTTTTATTATATATATTTTTTCTTTTGAGCAAGGGATTTGAATTTCGAGTGATGAGAATCACTATTGTATGTGCCTTTTGATGTATGCACTTTGGTGGTGATGTCAAATTTTTGGAGTTTTGACTTTTGCAAAATTTTATGATGTTTGCAACTTTTTGAGAACTTGGGATTCTTGGGGAATTGGGTAGGGAAGATGCTTGTCCTTTTGCCAACTCTCAGCATTCTTGGGGTCATTCGCACAGGGGGATGAGCAAGATAACCATTTCGCTTATGGTGACCTGGATTGCTTTGCAGGTTTCATCTTTCGTTCACACAACTTGGGAATTTTTATGTGTTTTAATTTGTGTTGGGATGCTACGTAACAAGGTGTGATCCAAGTAGAACTCTACCTTTGTAAAATCTATTTGACTTTGTACAGTATTTGGCTAGAAAGCTAATGACGACTGAATGACGAAAACTCTTGATACATTAGAAGACCACTGACTATGATATGGTAAAAAGAAGTGAATGGCATTTATTTTTGATGGACTATTTATAGAATGGAGAAATGTGGAACAATATGGATTTGCCAAGTAATTACAGTCTATGGTGCCTTTGACCTGTATGACCACAAATATGCAATGTATGGATGTTATGCTTAATGCAGCTATTATTTTTGCGTTTTTGATAGATTGATTTTTGTGAGTATGAAGATGAGATGCAAAAGAGCTCTTTATTGTTGTGATGATTTTGAGCATGCATGGAAATGAGATGCAAATTTTTGTTATTTTTGATGATTTTACTGTTTTTGAATTTTCTTATTTTTGACCAAGCGATTGTGGGAATCCTTGGAGCTTTTTGGTTTGACCAAAGGGGTAATGGGCACCTTTGGGGCATTTTGGGGTTGACCAAGCGATTGTGGGAATCCTTGGAGCTTTTTGGTTTGACCAAAGGGGTAATGGGCACCTTTGGGGCATTTTGGGGTTGACCAAGCGATTGTGGGAATCCTTGGAGCATTTTGGGATTGACCAAGCGATTATGGGAATCCTTGGAGCATTTTGGGATTGACCAAGCGATTGTGGGAATCCTTGGAGCATTTTTGGTTTGACCAAGGGGTTGTGGGAATCCTTTGAGCTTTTGGGTTTGACCAAGTGATTGTGGGAATCCTTGGAGCATTTTGGTTGACCAAATGGTTTTGGGTTGACCAAGCGATTGTGGGAATCCTTGGAGCATTTTGGGATTGACCAAGCGATTGTGGGAATCCTTGGAGCATTTTGGTTTGACCAAAGGGTAATGGGCACCTTTGGGGCATTTTGGGATTGACCAAGCGATTATGGGAATCCTTGGAGCATTTTGGGATTGACCAAGCGATTATGGGAATCCTTGGAGCATTTTGGGATTGACCAAGCGATTATGGGAATCCTTGGAGCATTTTGGGATTGACCAAGCGATTATGGGAATCCTTGGAGCATTTTGTTTGGGCTATGGCTCTTTTAGATATGGAATGGCCGCAAATGATTGATGTTCAAGGGTTCTAGTTCCTTGATTCCATCAAGAGAGGCTAGCCGGTATGTTCCAGGTCCTATTTTACTGTCAATTACATAGGGACCTAACCAGTTTTCCGTGAACTTGTCCCTTAGATGGGGTGGCAAGTTAGAGTTTTGTTGGTTCTCTTTTAAGACCAAGTCACCAACCTGAAAGTCCCTCAGGTGAACTTTCATGTTGTATGCTTTCTTTAGTCGCTCTTGATAGATACGTAAATGCTCGAGAGCATTAACGCATCGTTCATCGAGCAACGTAAGCTGGTCTAACCGGGCCTACCACGCAGTGTCATCATCGATGAACTCTTGCATTGATATGCGCAGGGAAGGAATTTCCAACTCGAGAGGCATGACAGCCTCGGAGCCATACACGAGCAAAAATGGAGTTGCCCCAGTGGGTGTCCGAATGCTAGTGCGATAAGCCCACAGGGCAAGTGGGATCTGAATGTGCCAATCCTTATGACTGTCTACGACTATCTTTTTGAGGATGGCAACTAGCATTTTGTTTGACGCCTCTGCTTGCCCATTTGCCTACGGATAATAGGGTGTCAAAAAACTATGCTGAATTTTGTACTTTGTGGTCAAAGCACGCACGTCTTTGTTCTTGAATGACGTCCCATTATCCGAAATTATCTTGGATGGAATACCAAAATGACATATGATGTTATGTAAAATGAACTCCACAATGCGGGGTCCAGTCGTAGAGGTAAGCGAAACTGCTTCCACCCATTTGGTGAAGTACTCTGTGGCCGTTATGATAAACGTGTGATGACCTGACGACGCAGGGGAGATCTTTTCGATTAGATCTAAGCCCCACTACGAAAATGGCCAAGCCGATTGGATCGACTGCAAGGCCTAGGAAGGTACGTGTGTCAAATTAGCATGGTGTTGACATTTCATGCACTTCCTTACATATGCGCAACAATCTCGCTCTAAATATGGCCAATAATAGCCCATGCGGAGAATGCACTTTGTGATGGCCATACCACTGAAGTGGCCACCGCACGTACCATCGTGCGCTTGGGTGATCGCCCAAGTGGACTCCTGCTGGTCCAAGCAATGAAGGAGGATTCCTTCATAGCTACGATGGTACAAAATGTCTCCTAACAAGACATGCTTTGCCACTTTCTACTTGAATGCTCATTTTGCGGCATGCGTCAATCCAAGTGGGAGGTTACCTAACTTGAGGTAGTCCCTTATGGGTGAATACCAATCCTGCTGATCAAAAACCTCGACGGTATGAATAGCCACTCCCTCTTGAAGTTCATCCCTAGCAAAAGCTGAGCGGGAGAGAACTTGTAAGAATAGCATTGTGTTGCTATTAAAGGGAGTAGGGGAGAACAAGGACCCCAGTTGGCATGATTCAGACGATCGTGGATTCGAGAGAACTTATCCGGGGACGGTTCAATCTGGATCAAGTGGATTCCTGGCATCAAGTCAGAGCTTGCACGCTCCATCATGGATTGTGATAGTGTTTGTACTTGAATGGTTGTCATATCACCAGAAATGTCTTACGGGATTAAGGACCCCAAGGAGGCCATAGTGTCCGCAAAATGATTCGATGACCGAGGGAGTGCCTCGATGTCGTACCATTCAAGCTTTGCCAAGAATTTGTCCACAAGGGCTTTGTAGGCCTGCAGAACTAGGCATTTACATTGGAATACCCCTTTGACTTGGTTGAAAATTAACAGTGAATCACCAAAGATGTTCAATCATTTGATGTTCATGGTGATTGTTGTCTAAAGACCTATGAGCAAGGCTTCGTATTCTGCATTGTTGTTGGTGCACGGGAAGTCTAATTTAAATGATAGAGGCATTGGATCCCCTTGCGGTGTGAAGAATACAATTCCCACGCCACCCCCTTGCTCACATTTAGAACCATCAAAAAATAGGGTTATGTCGGCTCGAGACTCGAGCTCATCGAATCTAGTGATTCCGAGACATGGAAGACCCCATCATCGGGTAGTTCTATGACCAGAGGTTGATCGTCTTCGAGAGGAGCCTCTGCTAGTTGATCGGCTATGACTTGACCTTTGATGGATTTTTGTCCAATAAACTCTATGTCAAATTCCATCAACAACATGATCCATTTCATCGTGCGGCTACTATGATAAGTACGACTCATCATGTACCACAATGGATTCTCCTTAGACACAACATACGTAGTGTTGCTCAGCATGTAGTGGCATAGCTTTTTGGTAGCAAACACCACTGCCAAGAAGAGTTTCTCAACGTATGCATAGTTAAGTTCATAACTGACCAGGGTGCGGCTAAGATAGTAAGTAGCCTGTTCTTTGTGAAGTTCATTTTTCTAGGCTAGCATGGCACCCAATGCCACCTCAGTAACTGAGATGTATAAGTAGAACGGCACTCTTGGTCTAGGTGGTGCCAATACTGGCGGCGAAGCCAAGTATTGTTTAATGTCATCAAAGGCTGACTGGCACTCGTCATCCCAGTGAAATGCTACCCCTTTATGCAATAATTTGTTCATGGGTCGGCACTTGTCAGATAGCTACGCTATGAAGCACTTAATTGATGCGACCTTTCCCTGCAGGCTTCTGAGCTGCTTAATGGTAGTTGGGGGGAGCATTTCAAGGATTGCCTTGACTTTGTTTGGGTCCACCTCGATGCCTCACTTTGAGACTATGAAACCCAAGAGTTTTCTAGATGTGACGCCAAATACGCACTTCTTGGGATTCAATCTAACTTTATGTTCCATGAGGCGATCGAGGATCTTGCTTAAGTCATCGAGATGATCTGGGTGCAAAAGATATTTGGCCAACAAATCATCCATGTAATCTTCCAAAGTTTTATGCATGTAATCATGGAAGATGTATGTCATGGCACGTTGGTAGGTGGCGCCAGCATTTTTAAGGCCAAAAGGCATGACCTTATAACAAAATGTCCCCCAAGGTGTTGTGAATGCCATTTTTAGTTGGTCCTCGAGATTGATACGAATCTGATTGTATCCCAAGAAACCATCCATGAGGGAAAGCATTTCATGGCCCGCTGTAGCGTCTACCAATGCGTCGATGCTTGGCAAGGGGAAATCATCCTTAGGACTCGCTTTGTTTAGATCTCAAAAATTAGTGCATATGTGAATCCTCCCGTCAGGCTTCTTGATGGGCACCATGTTGGACAACCATGGTGGGTAATCCATGCAGATGACAAACTGTGCATCCAACAACTTTTGCAATTCGTCTTTGACCATCAAGGCCATTGTTGGGTGCATCTTACGTAGTTTTTGCTTAACTGGCTTGACTGTCGAATCAAGCGTTAGATTATGCATGACTAGCTACGGATCTAGCCCCGGCATGTCTCTGTAGGACCATGCAAAAACCTCCTTCTTCTCTTTGAGAAGGGTAATGTAGTCGGCTTGCTCTTCAGAGGGATAAGCTTACCCCCAACTTGATAATTTGTGGATTCATTGGATCAGAGCCGATGTCTACGTCAGTCATCTCCTCGATCGACATGTGGGATCCATCCTCCAACTGGTGTGGAGTTGGGATCAAATGGATATCATTTGCTAAGTTTAAATCTGCATTGGGAACCTCGGGTTCCTCTTCAGCATGGAAGATATCCTGAGTTGGCCTTGGGGTAAAATGAAGCATTTTACCAAAAGGCCAGTACTCTGATGGGGATGGAGGTGAATTGACGTGATCCCAGTCTATGGCATCTATGTCTAGATACAACGACTGTGCTGGATCGGCCGAGTTATGGATGGGGGTGATTAAGTCAATGGAGATCATGTTGATGAAATGATTTTGGTCTCCATTACCATGGGTGTGGTGACTCGAACATTCTAGATGTTCTCTGTGCTCTGGATCTAGCTCTAGAGGTATTGGCATGAATGGATCGGCCCTATGTGCGGATAGGAAGATAGGGTCTACCCTCGGCACTGATATTGCTATAGGGTCTCTAGGCGGAAGGTATTCTTCGTATGCCCAAAGTGGTGGATTCAACACTTGTTCCCACTGCACTGGGTCTACGTGCCACTCATGCCCTGGCACTATGTTTAGTTGTTCAAATATGTCGTTAATATCCAAGGGGTAGTGTTGTTGTCGCATATGATTGAGATAGGCCATCTCAGTTTCATCTTCATAATCACTGTCGGAGATCCAAAGGCCTTCATTGGCTCCAACAATTGTTCATGACATTAGAGGCTCGTCTTGCTTGAGCAAATTGATCTGGCCCCATTGGGGTTGTTCCGCTCTCTACGGTGGGGTCTGATTGTCTTATGGTGGCACTTGCTCGATGGGAGCCGCCAAAGGGAACATTGCCAAGAGGCTTTCCTGATAATCATCCATGGGGGTCACTTGTGAGTGATTGCTATCTGATTCGAATGGATCCCATGGTGCTACCTCATATTCCGACTCGTCTTTCGAAGATCCTTCCTGACCTTGTCTATATCCCTCTTGTAGGTGAGTTCTCGAACTTTCTCCTCTCTCAAGCGAAGGGAAAGGGTTTTTGAGGTCAACAAGGTTGGTTGTCAACAATGGGAGATAATATCCCAATGTATATGTTGTATTAGGATTGGCATATGGATCTAATGCCAATCCCCCCTTGTTGCCTATCCCTAGGCCTTGCATGTTCTCTACCAAGATGTCCAAGGGGAGGGGGTGGTTGAACCCTACTCCTAACTTGTCATATGGCATTTGGTATCTTGGTTGGCAAAGAACATGCACTCCTTGCTCATATCTGCCTAACCCATATCCATGCCAATTGCATTGGCCAAGGTATCTCAAAGTGAAATCTGGGTTAGACAAATAGTTGACATCTTCTGCAAAGGGCTCTTCATCTTCGTCCTCTTGCATGTATGGTTCAGTACCATGATCAAGGCCCCCATACACAAAGTTTGTCTGATTCGGCGGGTAGCCTAGAGGAACAATGGTACCGATGGGGAGGCGAGGTCTCCCCATGTCCTACATGGACTCTAGTGCGGGTGTTGCTACAATATTCCGCACCAGATACTCCCCCAGGCCCGTATTGGCCATTTCAATGATGATTGTTGGTGATTGAGGGGGAGGGAACGAAAGTTCTTCCGGAGTCCACTCCATGTCGGGTGGACTAGGAGCCTCGACTTCCATTCTGCTAGGCATCTCCTTAGTAGAGATAGTTGATACTGATGGCGGTGCCTCTTCCAGGGGTTTCTTCCCTTTGTCCTTCTATGTGGCCACCGTAGGTGGCATCGTTGGTGAAGGACCAATCGATGAAGATGGACCTAGTTGTGGTTTTGATGGACTTGTCAGCGGGGATGCCTACGGAATCGGAACCTGTCTAGATGGATTCAACTGAAAATCCAAATGCGTTGATGGAAGGGTCGATTGCGGCATCAGTTGCACCGCATTGCAATACTTGAAGGGTTCTAAGTCCACCGGGACTACATGCACCTCCCCTTCAAATGTATACTTTAAACACTGATGAGCTATCGAAGGGACACACTTCATGTCCCTGATCCATGGCCGACCCAACAAGATGTTATAGGCCATCTCACCTTCCAAAATATGGCATAATGTAGGTATAGTCTTTTGTCCCACCTGGATGGGTAGGACAATTGTGCCAACTATCAAGCATATCGCATCATTGAATGCTCGCAGAGTGTAGGTGGAAGTCATGATGTGAGATGCTAGCAACTTTAGATGTTTCAATGCCATTGTTGTGATGATATTACTGGATGAGCCAGTGTCTACCAACACCCTCTTATACGGAATCCCGTTGACCCATGCGATAACGTGTAGGGGTGGATCCGCCATGTCATCAACCACTGATTTCACTTCGTCTTCTTGAAAGGTGATGACTGGCTCAGTGCATCGTTTGACATGTCCCACAAAGTTGTTGAAGGAATTTGCTTCATGGGGCTGCAACTCGATGGCTTTCAATATCTCCATTAGAGCCTCCCGATGGGGCGTTGATTGTTGTATGAGCTCATATATGGAGAGCCTAGCCGACGTGGTCCTCAAGCTCTGAGTGAGTTTGGTCCGAATTGTGGCCATGGGTCTAGGCGAAGGAGGTTGTGTAAGGTGTTATTGTGGTTGTGACATTGTTGGCACCTCTCCTGTAGCTACCACGGGGGCAGCTACACTCGGATACCTCCTGTTTTGAGTCACTATACTGATCATCCCTACATACCCCTGCATGGGGCAGTTATGCATGACCTCATTGACTTGTAGGGTCTTTGCCTGTGCATCATGGGTAGGCAAGGGGTCCTTAAAGACCTCCATTTGTTGGTTGCTTGGTGCCACGGGATTATCCACCGCTAATGTCTTGTTATCAATTAGGTCTTGCACCAAGCCCTTAAACTTCCAACATGCATTAAGGTCATGTCCCTTCCACCTATGGAACCTACAGTACAAATATTCCCTGTAGCCCTTAGGTTTTGGTGCATTGGGATCTATGGGTTGAATCTCGGGCAGGTTGATCAAGTTTACCGTTGACAAGCGGTCAAATAGGGAGTCTCTGGACTCTGTGTAAGGTGTGAATTGTCGCCTAGGGCGATGCAGCTGATTTTGTTCTTGCCTCTAATTTTCTTGGTCATAACTATTAAGAGGCACCGCCTGATAGTTAGCCTTTTGGGTCTATGTTGCTTGTGTAGGCTTAGGGACGTTGATAGCAACCTGATTGATCACAGCAGGTTTCTGTTGCGTGGTCCCTATTTTGGTGTTCTTAGACCATTCTTTCTTCTTTGGCTTGGCTATCTCGCCATCTTGAATCTTGATCTCTTCAATGATTATGGCTTGTGCCAGAGCTTCCTCTAAGGTGGCATATTGCTGTAGCTACAATAGCATAGAGATCGATCTCAAACAGCTCTTTGAGAACATTTGTGTGAGGTCGGACATAGGAGGGAGGTAGGGTAGCTTTGAAAGTAGAGTCCTCCACCGATTCCCATAGGCCACCATGGTTTCTTCCTCATACTTCTTGAGGCTAGCTAGGTCACTGAGTGACGCCTTCTTCTTGGTGTTGAAGGTGAAGCATTCGAGGAACGCATCCACTAGCTGATCTAAGTTGCTAATGTTGTGCTTTGGAAATTGAGTGAACCAATCCGAGGCAGGGCCTGCAAACGTGGTGATGAATGTTCTTAACATCAAAGCATCATTATCCTGAATGCCAAAGCATTGGCTCAGGAATCTAGTCACATGCTCTTGGGCATCCTCCTCACCTCTAAAGATTGCCAACTGAGGCAGCTTAAAGTGTTCAGGGTAAGGGGGTGCAGGCACTGATGGATGCACAGGATGACTGCAGAGTTGGCATAACATGGGCTTTTGGGGCCCAAAAATCTTGGTCTCCATAGACTCCAAGCGCTCTAGCAGTGCTTTATATGCATCAAAAGATTTAATCTCTTCCTCCTTATTTAGCTCCTATTGTGGGTTGTGGGAGACTTTAGGCCTTTGGAGGGGTGGCCGGAGAGCAGCGCCTCTGCCTTGGTAGGGCATTTCTTCCCACTCTTCTTCTTGTTCATACTCCTCATAGGCTTCTTGAGGAGTTTCTGGATGAGACCTATGGCCATGGGTGGGTCCCCACGGAGGGAACCCGTCGTTGTTCTTGGGAGTGGCCTCCCGCTCAGGTCTAGGAGGTCTCAGAGGCAGCACTTGGTAAGGTCATGGGGACCTATCTCGTACCAAGGGGTTGTGCCTCTCATACAGTTCTGCTCTTTGGGTGCGATGAGTTGGAACCCTCTTAGGAATAGTTTTATGGAGCAGCTCATCTGTTTGGCATCGAATGCACTCTTTGCTAAGGCGATATAGATTCTCTAGCTGTTGCTAGTCTTTCTCAAGCTATGTAATCTACGCTTGGCGGGTGGCATGTCTGGTGACTTCCAGGTTGATTTGTTCCACCATATTGAGTCTAGGATGCCTAGATTCCTCTCCTATGCATTTATCTTGATCGTAGTGATCCAAGATCTCTATAGGTCGCTTCCCTCTATCAAGGTTGGTGGTATTCACTCGAGGCTCTGGCCTCAAAAGGTGATTCTGGTAGATAGCAGGTGCAAAGGCGCATTGGTCCCGCACTGTCTATTGCTCTTGAGGAATGTTATGGTCTTCCTCATGCTCCCTTTCGTATATGTGAAATGGGTGGGCAGAGTTGGCTCGCCCTGCTTGAAGAGCCTTGTGCTCTGGATTTGGCTTTTTATTCCTAACAATGATGGGGGGTAAAGGAGGGATGACATAATCATGTGGCCTCTCCTCATGGAACCTATGCTGCTCTAGCACTTCATCATGTGGTGGCCACTCATACCAAGCTTCTAAGGGAGCCTTCCCATTTATATTGAGGGCCACGTGCAAAGACTCCTCCTAAAAGGGTCTATGTTCGATGGGTGTTTCCCTCAAAGGGGTGCCTCTATAGTCCCATTCTAAAATGGCACGATGTGGAATCTCTTGTGGGCTAGGCCTCCAAGGTGGTATGACCAAGTCCTCGGGGCTATAGCGAAGGTGACTTGTGTCCCCTTGTACACTCTTCGCAGCTCCTACCCGTGATTGGTCTTGGCTATGAGTGTACACCATGGTGGTGATTTCCTACAAGATGCGTAGATTTTTACATCTTTTTATGATTTTTATGCTACACTAAATAGAAAATATCACACACGCAAAGCAATGATTATCTCATTTAAAGATTAAAGTGTTAGTCTCACAATGACACTGAGAGGGGGGGTGAATCAGTGTGGCTCTTTAAAACTTAAAAACTTCAACTCTTAAAGCCAAAACAATGAAAGCTTAAAACCACATAAAGCAAATATAACAAGAGAGCATTCCACAACACACGATGTAACGAGGTTCACCAATTTGGCTACTCCTCAAAATGACTTCTTGGACTCCCGTCCAAATCCAGCCTTTGCAAAATACCAATTTTACAATCAATTTACCAGCACCCACTGGAAGGAGCACCAACCCCTGATTTATCTGCACCAACAGAAAGGAGCACCAACCCCTGATTTATCTGCACCAACAGAAAGGAGCACCAACCCCCGATTCCAAGCACCAACTTGGACTGCAATTTTGAAACTATAAGATTGACATAAAAATGCCTTCGCTTATACAAGACCCTGACTGGTCTATTGCTAACCCAACCTCTCTCGCTATTCACCAAAACACCACACACACTTACGGCTCTGCTTGCTGCACTTTTACGGCCCTCTTATAGCCCTCTTGCTGCGCTTCTTACTGCACTCTTACAGCTCTCTCGGCTCTGCTTAACGCTCTCTTACGACACTCTTCCAACCCTCTTTTCGTAGCACTTTTTCTCTCTTTTCCAGCTATCTAATTCTCCACGCAGACCTCCTTTTATAACAAAGTTCTGACTTTTCTCTGTAACTGCACCTGTAACTGTCGTACTGACTTCAGTTAGCTCTTCCTATTTTAGCTGCATGATTTTCTTCTGTAACTACACCTGTAACTGTCGTACTGTCTTCAATTAGCTCTTCGTATTTTAGCTACATGATTTTCTTCTATAATTGCACCTATAATCGTCGTATCGACTTTGCTTAACTATCACATATCTTATTTCAGCTAGGTTCTCTTCTTAGCTCATGCTAAAATGACCTGTCATGAAATCATGACACTTCTACCTCTTTGTCCTCTTCTCGGACTTGTACCCACAAAAACACATGTCGCGATATCGCGACACTTTCATCTCCTTGCTACTTTACTTGGTTTGAACCCGTGAAAACACATGTCATGATATCATGACACTTTTGCCTTCTTACTCTTCCTCTTTACTTTTGTCGCGATATCATGACACTTCTGCCTTCTTACTTTCTCTCTCCTCCTTTAGTCATGAAAATGTGACATGTCGCGATATCGTGACACTTTTTCTCCTTTGCTCTTTCTCTTGCCTTCGGTTGTGAAAACCGACATGTCGCGATATCGCGACACTTTTCTCCTTTGCTCTTTCTCTTGCCTTCGGGTCCAAACACATGTCACGATATCGTGACACTTTTCTCTTTTGTTCTTTCTCTTACCGACATGTCACGATATCGTGACACTTTTTCTTTCTTTCTCTGTTCCTTTTTTGCCTCTCTTGCAATATGTCATGAAATCGTGACACTTTTTCTTGCTGCTTCTCTCTCTTGCAATATGTCACGAAATCGTGACACTTTTTCTTTCGTACTCTCTCTCTGCAATATGTCATGAAATCATGACACTTTTTCTACTTGCCTTTTTCTCTTCCAATATGTCATGAAATCATGACAGTTTTGCTTGCTTGCTCTTTCTCTTCGAACATGTCACGAAATCGTGATAGTTTTGCTTGCTTGCGCTTTCTCTCCGAACATGTCATGAAATCGTGATAGTTTTTTTGCTTGCGCTTTCTCTTCGAACATGTCATGAAATCATGACAGTTTTCTTCTTGCTTTCTCTGAACATGTCGTGATATCAGATATTTTTTTTTTTTTTAACATGTCGCGATATCATTTTTTTTTTTTAACATGTCGTTTTTTTTTTTTAACATGTCGTGATATCACGACAATTTTTCTTTCTTGCTCAACATGTCGCGATATCGTGACAATTTTCTTCCTTGTGATTTTCTTTTGATTTTTAGCATATGGGCCACTTCGATCTTTTGGAAAATCACTGTACATACTCTGAAGAACCTCTTAACTCCTATCCATTGCATCAACCGATCTGTCTGACTGTGTTGACAACAATGACAATACTGTTGCTGCACCTTGCTCAACAATCTCCCCCTTTGGAATTGTTGGCAACACACGTGCAATTTCCTGTAATTCTTCTCCCCCTTTGACAATAATACCAAAGGGTTGCTGCAGACTCCCCCGAGTCCATGCACAACATTCTCGAGCACAAATTATTACGAGTTAGCAAAAATTACAAACATGAGCAAAAAGATAATCAAATATATAAATGCTCCCCCTGAGAATGTGGTCCCGATAGCTAGTCAGTTCTTGGGAAGCGTGACCACTCCCAATTTATTGCGAAGGTACTCAAAAATTTCTTTGGGCAATGGTTTTGTGAAGATATCCGCTACTTGCTCTGTAGTTGGGACAAAATCCAACTTAACCTCACCTTCCGCAACTTTCTCCTTCAGAAAGTGATATCGGATAGCAATATGTTTTGTGCGAGAATGCATAACCGGATTCTTTGAGATGTTAATGGCACTAGTGTTATCACACTTAACTGAAATTGGCTCACCGAAAGTTAATGCCAAGATCTTTCAGGGTTTGTTTCATCCATAAGACCTGCGTACAACACGTAGTTGCTGCAATATATTCTGCCTCTGCTGTGGATAAAGAGACTGACTCTTGTTTCTTACTGTGCCATGCAACCAACCTGTCTCCAAGATAGAATGCACCTCCACTGGTACTCTTTTTGTCATCGACACATCCTGCCCAATCTGCATCTGAATACGCAATAAGGGTGAAGTCCTTACCTTTCGGATACCATAACCCATACTCCATAGTACCCTTTGGATACCGAAGAATCCTCTTCACTACTGTCACATGAGTCTCCTTGGGACTCGCCTGAAATCGTGCTACCATGCAAACCGCCCGCAAGATATCTGGTCCGGTAGCCATCAAATACAGTGAGGCTCCCAATCATAGATCTGTACATGGTTTGATCAACATCTCGGAGATTTGTCATCCTTGCTCAACTTGCAACTCGTCGTCATGGGAGTGCTAACAGGCTTACAATCCTCCATTGTGAACTTTTTTAGCATCTCTTTCACATATTTAACTTGAGAAATAAATATGCCCTTCTCATTTTGAATAACTTGCAGTCCGAGAAAATACGAAAGTTCACCAATCATTGACATTTCAAATTCTTTCTGCATCTTAATTGCTAAATCTTTACACGAATCATCATTGTTGCTGCCAAAAATGATATCATCTACGTATACAACAAGGACAATGAGATGGCCATTCTCTATTTTGACATACAAATTGCTATCTACCATACCTTTTTTGAACCCTTGTTGAGTAAGATAGTTGTCTAGCCTTGCATACCATGCTCTGGGTGCCTGTTTCAAGCCATACAATGCTTTCTTCAACTTGCAGACGAAGTTGGGATTATCACCGAGTTGGAAACCATCTGGCTGCTCAATATAGACCTCTTCTTCAAGTTTTCCATTCAGAAATGCTGATTTCACGTCCATTTGATAAACTTTGAAATTCTTGTGAACTCGCTAAAGCCGTAAACATTCTAATTGCCTCTAGTCTAGCCACTGGTGCAAAGGTTTCCTCAAAGTCAATACCTTCAACTTGTGCATAGCCTTTACAGGACCAATCTTGCTTTATTCCTGACTATCTGTCCATCTTCATTCAATTTGTTTCGAAAAACCCATTTAGTACCGATTATATTTTTATTTGTAGGTCTTGGTACTAACTCCCAGGTTTTGTTTTTCTCGATCTGATCTAATTCTTCATTTATTTCCGTCATCCAACTCTCATCTTTGCTTGCTTCAGCAACATTTTTGGGCTCAATGCTGGATAATAGAGAGTAGTTACTTACTACTCTTCTTCTTGTCTGAACACCAACTGTGGGGTCTCCAATTATTTGCTCTCTAGGATGATTTTTTTGCCAGCTGCCTATTTTGAATTTCTTGTTTTCTTCCTCTTCTGAATCCCTACTTAAATCATCTGAGTCAATTTTCTATTTCTTTTCCGTTTCCTTTTCCTCATCTCCTTCAATAACCTCTTCATAAATTGGGTAGTTTTCTTCATAGCTAATTTCTCGTTCCCTACCTTCATCAACTTTAACATCGGCACTCTCCACAATTTTCTTTAGCCTCTTGTTGTAGCATGTGTAGGCTTTGCTTTTTGTCGAATAGCCAAGAAAAATACCTTCATCAGCTCTATCTTCAAACTTACCAAGATTATCTTCAGGTTCTTTTGATGTAACACTTGCTGCCAAAAACTTTAAAGTATCTTGTTGTTGCCTTTTTACCGAACCACAACTCATACGGAGTTTTGCTTTCATGTGTCCTCAACATGCACCTATTTTGGATGTATACCGCAGTATGGACTGCCTCTTTCCAAAATATTTCTGCTATTTTGCTCTCAGTCAACATAGTCCGTGCCATTTCCTGCACTGTCATGTTCTTTCTTTCTACCACACCATTCTCATCGAGGTGTCCTTGCCGCTGAAAACTGTCTCCTAATCCCATATTTTTCATAGTACTCTGCAAACTCCTCTCGAAATGAACTCTCCTCCTCTATCCGATCTTAAACATTTAATCCTTTTTCCCTGTTTGATTCTCAACTTGTTTTTTGAAAATCTTGAACATCTCAAAGGCATCTGATTTAAGTTTTAAATATAGTACCCATGTCATCTCGGAATAGTCATCTATGCACAACATAAAGTATTTGTCACCATTTATGCTTTGCGTTCTCATG
This sequence comes from Wollemia nobilis, assembly GCA_028583015.1. Lineage (NCBI taxonomy): Eukaryota > Viridiplantae > Streptophyta > Pinopsida > Araucariales > Araucariaceae > Wollemia > Wollemia nobilis. The sequence goes on along the minus strand of JAQPPZ010017000.1, from coordinate 2,238,413 downwards.
GGTCCACATAAATCAGTATGTATTAGTTCTAAAGGTTTGCTTGTGAAGTACTCTTTTGTTTTAAATGTGGCTCTAGTTTGCTTCCCCTTTTGGCATGAAGCACAAATGCTATTTAATGGTTTGCCAATGGTGGGAATATCTCTCACCGCTCCTTTTGAGCTGATTTTTACTAGATTGTCAAAACCGATATGACCGAGCCTCTTGTGCCACAACCAATTTTCTTCTTCCCGTCCAATCAAGCACGCTCCTTCCGAAGTCTCTGAGAGAGTATACAGAGTTGCCGGATGTCCTTGATCCAAGTTGCTATCAACTTTCCATAGTTTGTTGTTCCGACTTCACAACCCCGCTTCTTGAAAATTACTTCATGACCTCTCGTCACAAATCTGACTTACGCTTAACAAGTTATGCTTCAGACCAATCACAAACAAGACTTCTTTTGACTTGATTTTTCCATCACTGATCTTAACCGATCCTTTGCCAACTATCTTAGCTCCATCATTATTTCCAAATTTTATAGAACCACCTTCATATTTCTGTAACTTCTCAAATTTTTGTTTGTCACCTCGTCATATGACCTCGGAGCATCCACTATCAAGTATCCATGGTGTAGATTTGTTCTGTGCTTTAAATGTTGTCTCGTACGATCAAGGATTCCTTTTCTTCCTTGGGTCGCTCCTTTTCTTTCCACTCTGCTTTTATTACAGTTTTGGTCACTTGTTTTGACTTTTCTTTGTCGTAGCTTCGTGCATGTTTTTCGAGAAATTTTCTATTTTGTCTCAAACCATTTGGTTGAAATTTTCTTCCCCGATGTTTATTTGCTGCAAATGTACTTCAACAATTTCTTGCAATGTGCCCAAAATTATGACAGCTTATAACATTCTACCGCATAATCCATCAACGGTGAAAAAACATTTCTATCGGTAAAGTTCCTTTGTCCTACATTATACTTGCAATCTGAAATCTTATGTCCATAACCATTGCATTTAAAACAATAACCAGAAAAGAAATGAGTGAACCTGGGTGATGGTCTTTGCCATTTTGTAGTGGGAGCCACAAATCTTCTTCTCCTTTGATGAGTGACATTGGTGAATCCATCATTGTCAATACTCCTCTCGTGCCTAGGCATTATTGCTTTTTTTAGCATGATTCATTTCTTCTTGATCAACCCTGGTCTTATCTTCATTCTTTATGGGTTCTACAGTTATGGCCTTTGATCCATTTGATGATTCTCCTTCGACGAAGCCCAAACCAAATTTGATGCCTGTAGTCCTTTGGTTATTTATAATCTTATCCAACTTTACAGAACTTTCTTCAAGTTTGTGATAACAACTCACTTTTCGATTCATCTCTTCTAGCTGCATCTTTAAACCAACAATCTCTTCTTCTAGCTTGCTGCACTCATCTATTTTCATGGTTAATTGTACTTCGATATCTTCAGATATTTTCTTAGATTCGTCTATCTGTACTTTCAAGCTGGTTATGATTTCATTGGCATCCTCAAACTTTCTTGAAATTTTCTTATTCTTTTTCCTTTCTATACTCAGCTCTTTAAGTGCAGCGATCAGCTCACCTTCCAGATCTACTTCAGCCTCAGCCTCACATTCCTATTTTTCCTCTATTTTTTCTTCTTCGAATGCCATGAAAAGAGCTTCACCTATTTCTTCTTCAAAGTCCTCACCAGAGCTATCTTCTGAAGGACTGACATTCTTGGATATGAAACTTTTCTTCTTGAAGTTGCCTTTTCTAAAATTTGGTTTCTTCTTCCAGTCACTTCTTTCTTGGTGTGAACCTTCATCACTTTTGTTTTTCTCATTAAGTGGACATTTAGCTGCAAAGTGCCCAATGCCTCCACAGTTGAAACACTTAAATGGTAGCTTTCCTCCGTATTTTCCTTTTCCCCTTATTAGTTTTCGAACAAAGTTTGCTTCCATTTCATCTGATGTCTCTTCTTCCTCGGATTCTTGTTTTGCTTTTATATTTTTATGTGCTTTAAAAGCAGCTTCTCTGTTTGTGGGTTTAGTTTTTCCTATTCTCATCTCATATGCAGTCAAAGAACCATGCATCTCATCCATACTAAAAGTATTTAGATCTTTAGCTTCTTCTATTGCTGAAACTTTAGAATCAAATCTTTGGGGAAGAGATCTTAGTACCTTTTTCACGATGACAGCATCTTCCATTTCCTCGTCGAGTCCTCTAATCGCATTAATGATTCCATTAACTCTCAGCATGTATGCCTCTATGTTTTCATCGTCATTCATTTTTAATGCTTCGAACTGAGCTCGATGCGTTTGTAACTTGGCCTCCTTGATCTTGTCGTCTCCTTCATGAATGCTCCTTAGTTTGTCCCACATGTCTTTTGCCATTTTACAACTCATAATCTTTATCAATTCGTTGTCCACTAAACCGCACATGATAGCATTCTTTGCTTTAGAGTTATTCTCAAATAGTTTCTTACCGACAACATCGGTTGGAGGAGTGATGGATATTGTGTATCCACTGTCTACTAACTCCCAAATGTCGTATCCCAAAGCACACAGATATGTCTGCATCCTGAGTCTCCAAAATGCGTAATTAGTTTCATCAAACAATGGTGCTTTGTTTGATGAGAATCCTTCACCACCTGCCATTGTCTCACTTCCAAGATCACCTTAGCCGATTAAGCTTGTTCAGGAACTTGGCTCTGATACCAATTGTTAGTCTCACAATGACACTGAGAGGGGGGGTGAATCAGTGTGGCTCTTTAAAACTTAAAAACTTCAACTCTTAAAGCCAAAACAATGAAATCTTAAAACCACATAAAGCAAATATAACAAGAGAGCATTCCACAACACACGATGTAACGAGGTTCACCAATTTGGCTACTCCTCAAAATGACTGCTTGGACTCCCATCCAAATCCAGCCTTTGCAAAATACCAATTTTACAATCAATTTACCAGCACCCACTGGAAGGAGCACCAACCCCTGATTTATCTGCACCAACATAAAGGAGCACCAACCCCTGATTTATCTGCACCAATAGAAAGGAGCACCAACCCCTGATTCCAAGCACCAACTTGGACTGCAATTTTGAAACTATAAGATTGACATAAAAATGCCTTCGCTTATACAAGACCCTGACTGGTCTATTGCTAACCCAACCTCTCTCGCTATTCACCAAAACACCACACACACTTACGGCTCTGCTTGCTGCACTTTTATGGCCCTCTTACAGCCCTCTTGTTGCGCTTCTTACTACACTCTTACAGCTCTCTCGGCTCTGCTTAACGCTCTCTTACGACACTCTTCCAACCCTCTTTTTGTAGCACTTTTTCTCTCTTTTTCGGCTATCTAATTCTCCACGCAGACCTCCTTTTATAACAAAGTTTTGACTTTTCTCTATAACTGCACCTGTAACTGTCGTACTGACTTCAGTTAGCTCTTCCTATTTTAGCTGCATGATTTTCTTCTATAACTGCACCTGTAACTATCGTATTATCTTTAGTTAGCTCTTCGTATTTTAGCTACATGATTTTCAATCAATTAGCTCTTCGTATTTTAGCTACATGATTTTCTTCTGTAACTGCACTGTAACTATCGTACCGACTTCAGTTAACTGTCACATATCTTATTTCGGCTGGGTTCTCTTCTTAGCTCACGCCAAAATGACCTGTCATGAAATCGTGACACTTCTGCCTCTTTGTCCTCTTCTCGGACTTGTACCCACGAAAACACAACATGTCGCGATATCGTGACACTTTCGCCTCCTTGCTACTTTACTTGGTTTGAACCCGTGAAAACACATGTCACGATATCGTGACACTTTCGCCTTCTTACTCTTCCTCTTTACTTTTGTCGCGATATCGTGACACTTCTGCCTTCTTACTTTCTCTCTCCTCCTTTAGTCGCGAAAATGCGACATGTCGCGATATCGCGACACTTTTTCTCCTTTGCTCTTTCTCTTGCCTTCGGGTCGCGAAAACCTGACATGTCGCGATATCGTGACACTTTTTCTCCTTTGCTCTTTCTCTTGCCTTCGGGTCACGAAAACCCGACATGTCGCGATATCGCGACACTTTTTCTCCTTTGCTCTTTCTCTTTGGAAAACCATGTCGCGATATCGTGACACTTTTTTCCTTTGTCTCTCTCTTCCTTTTCAAATCGTCGACACTTTTTTCGTACAATCTCTCTTGCAATATGTCGTGATATCGTGACACTTTTTCTTTGCCTCTCTCTCTTCCAATATGTCGCGAAATCGTGACACTTTTTCTTTCGTACTATCTCTCTTGCAATATGTCACGAAATCGTGACACTTTTTCTACTTGCCTCTCTCTCTTCCAATATGTCATGAAATCATGACACTTTTGCTTGCTTGCGCTTTCTCTCTTCGAACATGTCACGAAATCATGACAGTTTTTCTTGCTTGCGCTTTCTCTCCGAACATGTCACGAAATCATGACAGTTTTGCTTGCTTGCGCTTTCTCTCCGAACATGTCACGAAATCGCGATAGTTTTGCTTGCTTGCGCTTTCTCTCCGAACATGTCACGAAATCGTGATAGTTTTTCTTGCTTGCGCTTTCTCTTCGAACATGTCACGATATCATGACAGTTTTGCTTTCTTCTCAACATGTCGCGATATCGCGACAGTTTTTCTTTCTTGTTCAACATGTCACGATATCATGACAGTTTTTCTTTCTTGCTCAACATGTCACGATATCGCGATAGTTTTTCTTTCTTCTCAACATGTCGCGATATCGCGACAGTTTTTCTTTCTTGCTCAACATGTCGCGATATCGCGACAGTTTTCTTCCTTGTGATTTTCTTTTGATTTTTAGCATATGGGCCACTTCGATCTTTTGGAAAATCACTGTACATACTCTAAAGAACCTCTTAACTCCTTTCCACTGCATCAACCGATCTGTCTGATTGTGTTGACAACAATGACAATATTGTTGCTGCACCTTGCTCAACATAAAGGTGTTCCCTAAACCTGGTTTAGTGTGTTTTGATTTTTTTTTAAAGCTTTTGTAAAGGATGTTTAAATGAAATATGATGGCTCTTATGGCTCCCAAAAATGGTCGCCCCTTCGATATACCATTGCCAGGCCGATATACCAACCTCTATATATACCTGCCCTTACGTGAGGGAAACTATTGGTACGTGAGAGTATATGGTACGTGGAACGTAGGCGGTACGGAAGTGGAATCGCCCTATTTTTGACACCTACCATAGAAGACTTATCCTCATGCACTAGGAATCACCCTAGCTACACTCGATCAACTTTCATCAGGATTTACGTCTAGCAACAGTAGCGATCGGGGTTATGAATGCAAAATTCAAGCCAAGGTGGTGATGAAATCCACCATTGGTCTTGATCAAGGGCTAGGGTTTTACGACTAGATCCTTGGTGTTTATGTTGCCATGTGATGTGTGGGGTTCTTTTTATTTTGCATGAAAGAAAATAAACATGCAGTACAACTTTTCTTAAGCACGTAAAGAACTAGAAAAATAGAAAACAAAAAACAGAAAATGATAGAAAGAGTTCAGGACCCTTACCTCTTCTCTGCCCAAATCTGCTGTTTTTGATTTTTTGTCCTAAAATTGCACAGACAGCTATTCATCCCGAGGAGGAACGAATTACAGGACTATATTCATCACAAGGTGGGGCAAATGCCCATTCGTCCCTGGGTAAGACGAATTCCAGCTCTGTATTCGCCTTAGGCTAGAACGAACAATAGTCCAGCGTTTGAAAACTCGGTACCTGCAAGCAAAAACAATCAAGTTTTGATCAGATTTCTGATCTTAAAAATAGAGGACAAAGGTCCCACCGTGATTTCCACTGAAAGCACGAGGATATGGAAGCAAAAAGGAAACTCCAAGTGCGATGCAAATGGAACTAAACTTAACGCTAAATCCTATGAATTGAAAGTGCATGAAAGGAGGGAAATCATGAACGAATCGAAACGAAACAAAAAGCCAATAATGAAGACAGACATTTTTATTGATATGTTTTAGAACTTGGTTACAATTCACCTCCTCCCATTCTAAGGGCTAGGAGCGTCAAATACGTGTTCTTGTTACACCCATGGATGCTATTCCTTCTTTTGCGTGCCCACATGTAAAATGGGTGGACCAAACATCATCGCCGCTTGCGTTGATGAGTCTTTACCCCTTGTTGCTCCTCTAATGTCCATATCCTACATTCAAAAAAACAAGAAATAGTCAGTAGCACCTGTAGATGAAATAAAACATGCAATCCCCACGCCTTCGATTAGTGCATGCAAGATATAAATAAAATGATAACTAAAATAGATACAAATGAACTAAAAATTTGATGGGGGAAAAAAACATCACAAGAAAAACACTACAAATGGAACAGTCAAAAAATTCACCAAATATTTGTATTCGCTCCGGGGCAGGACGAATAGACCTGCAATAAAACGTCAAAAGGCACTGTCCTAAATGTCACATTCGGGAAGCTCCAAATCACCTACAAATTTGGGTATTAGCTAATTGGGGTTATTTTGGGAAGACCCAGATGGTCATATTTTCCCAATTTGGGCTCTATCAACAGGAATTTGATGATGCTACCTGCATGTTAGCAAAAGTGAGAAATAATAGAAACATGATCAAAAATGCTCAAAACAATGTAAAATTTGAATGACAACCTATATAAGCAGCATAGAATTAAATGCAATAATAACAGTTCCAATCGCTCTGGGGCAGGGCGATTAGGATTGTAGCAGTGTGGGGGGGGCACCCGGGGGCAGGCCGCCCGTCGTTTGGTGCTCTATTTCGGCACCAATCCACTTGTGATGGGTCCAAAACCTCTTATGGGGTATTATCAAAAAATTTGGTGGGATACTATGGCCAAATGTCAGGTTTTGGTTCCAGATTTGTGCTTCCAATAACCACCTTATGACCTCCTTTCCAAAAGATATCAAGGATGTGAAAGGCACAACTCGAAAGGGTGTGGGTATGAAAGTAAAACGATAGCACTTCATTGTTAAAATGCTCCTTATCTGTATATCTTGTGGTAAGAAAACTCACCAATTTATAGACCTGGAGGTCTCTTGGATGAGCATGCAGAGGTGCCACTTGGCAATCATGCCTTCCCAGGGAAGGGAAGATTCCTCCCTGATTAGGGGCTTCATGGCTGCCCCTGTAACTGCCTCTAACGCTTGAAAATGCTCACTCACACTCCCATTCAATTAAGGAAGAATTAAGTGGCGGATCTGAGCTGCCATTTGTCAAGATTTAACTTTTTTCCTGTCAAACCTGCTATTCGCCCCACCCTAGAGCGAATACTGCTATTCGTCCCTAGGTGGGATGAATACCAATTTTTAATCATCCCTGGGTGGAACGAGTATGAAGCAGTGTGTCTGAAGGTGCAAAATTGACTCCTGACCTTCCAAAACTATTGTGTGAGTGGTTAGGACCACTGTTTAACCTCTAGGGGCTGCCCTTGGGGCTATGTGTGTCAATGCGATTAGTGTTTGCAGTCACATAATTGGATTTGTGTTGTTTTGGTGTCTACAGCTCTCTCTCGAGGTTCCTTAGCCATCAGACTCAATACTCAAGAAGACTACTACAACATCCTAGTTGGGGGACCCTAGATCCTTGGACACAGGAGCCTCTTTCTTCAAAAGTGGGGGGATGATTTTAACCCCGAAACTCAAAACATAAATGTAGCTCCTCTGTGGGTTTGGTTGCCAAACCTCCCTTTCCATTTATGGCATGAGGATGTCATTCAAGGGATAGCCCGCTCCATAGGCGATCTCATTGCCATTGATCCCTCCACCAAATTTCGATCCAGGATGGTCCATGCCCGCTTCTGTGTCTCTGCTAACTTGTAAATAGAGCTATCTTCCTTCATCGATTTATATAGAAGATCCCATATGGTTAGGAGGTAGCCCATTGAGTATGAAAATAATCCTGCCTTTTGTACTCACTACTGCACCCAAGGTCATCTATCGAATCAGTGCCCTGGTTTGAGGACCCAAAACCAAAAGGAGGTAGGTCCAACCAAGGGTAATGCAGAGGAACCAGGGTATCCCCCCTCTCAACAAGCAATCGTCGGTAGGCCCGAAACACATCATGTGTAATCTTTCTCATCAAACACCTCAGCAAGCCGGCCAGAGTGCCACTGTAGAGCAAGGAAAGCAAACCAATGAGCAAGGGGAAGGATCCTTGCCAGGACAAAAGGAGCAGGAGGCGCTTCCAAAATATTTGGTTCTCACCAGTCCTAACATAGAGGATCTAGTGGCCTAGGTATAGCCCCCTCCCAAAAAAAAATTTCCAAACTCTCATATGGATGAGTACCTGGTGGTGAGCAATAGAAAATCTTTGAATTGCTCGAATAGGGGAGAGGCAACTCCTTCTCCTTCATATGAAAAAGAAGACCATTTTCCCTCTACAAGGCTCATCCCTAGGAACACTAGGAGTAGGAAATAGGCAATAGACTTTGGCAGTGAAAGGAAAATAGGGAGACCCTCTGACAATGAGAAAAGAAACAAAGAAACGGCAAAGGATATCATAAATGGGACCCAGTCGACACTTTTATCTAATAAGTCTAACAAAAACAAGCAAGGAACCAAACCCCCCTTCCAAATAGTAAGGGAGGTAGGAAAAACCCTAAATCCTTGATATGAAGGTCCTCTCATGGAACGTGAGGGGCCTAAATGAGGCAGCCAAGCAAAGGTTGGTGGCTGACCTAAGGAAAAGGATTAATCCTTCCATATTCATTATGTAAGAAACCAAAATCGATGAATTCCATTCTTGAAGGGTTGCCAAGGCCATTTGGGCCAATGGATATTACCTTATCAGTCCTACTCAAGGCACGTCAAGGGGGCTTATGTGTCTTTGGGATCCTACCCTGGTCGAAGGAAGGCTTATGTCATCTTGGAATAGGATCCTAAACATTTTGTTTCATTCCAAGACCAGTAAGCAGTCTTGGATTCTATCAAATATTTACACCCCAAACTCACCCATTGAGTGGGTCGTGATGTGGGAAAAAGTAACTCAAATGAGAAGCACCTTCAATACCTTTCCTTGGATCTTAGAAGGGGACTTCAACAGTCCTTTGCATCCATCTGAAAATAGAGGAGGCAACGAATATTATAGCAGAAGCATGGAGGATTCTAGAGGGTTTGTCAATACCAATGAGCTCATGGATGTTTAGCTCAAAGGATCCTCTTTTACTTGGAGCAACAGGAGGATTGATAGCGGACTCATCCAAGTCAAGTTGGACAAGTTCCTAATTTCTCAAGAAGCTATCCCATAATTTGGTGATGCCACTCTGCTGGCCTTACCTCAAATCGGTTCAGACCATAATCTTGTCCTCATTGAATTTGGTAGGCCTCCCTCCTTCAAAACTCCTTTCTGTTTTGAAGCCATGTGGACCCAACACAAGGATTTCAAAAATCAAGTTTCCTCTTGGTGGCATTAAAGTGTCAGAGGGTCTGCCATTTCTCAGTTGGCTCAGAAGCTGAAGATGGTCAAAGAAACCTAAAAATCTGGAATAGGTAGTTCTTTGGCAACCTTTTTTCCAATAAGAAAGCTATTACTGAGAAAATTTAGGAGATAGAAAGGAGAATCGAAGCAGGGGACCATAGCAGCCCCACTAGGGAGGATGAAAGGAACCTCCTAGAAGAATTTCATAATATCTTGGCCAGAGAGGAAAAATTCTGGAAGCAGAAGTCAAGAAACCTATGGGTCAAGGAAGGCGATGCTAATATAAGGTTATTTCATGCCTCCACCATGCGGCACAGGGCATCCAACAAGATTAGGGAGATCGTGTGCAGCAAAAGATCATCTTCCACTAACATTGTGGATATTAGGACCGAAGCAGTGTCTTTCTTCTAGAACCTCTTGGGAAGTGCCTCTGAGGCTAACAGTCAAGCTCAGGATACTCTTCTTGCTAATATCCATAGCATCGTTCCTCAGGACTTGAACTCCATACTGGTGGATCCCTTCACCCGCGATGAAGTTAAAGAGGCCTTGTTTTCAATGCAACCCAATAAATCCCCTGGGTCAGATGGGTTCTCTCCAAGGTTCTTCCAAACTATGTGGGATGTGGTGGGGAATGATGTATGTAAGACTATTAGAGAAATTCAGGAAACCAAAGTCGTCCCTCGTAGTTTCAATTCCACTTTCTTGGCCCTCATCCTGAAAGTCTACTTGCAAATCCATCTCTAATTATAGGCCGATCAACCTATGCAATGTCATCTACAAAGTTTTGACCAAGGTTATGGCCAACAGGCTGAAGTTCATACTTCCCCTCATCATTGATCAATCCCAAGGTATCTCGGTAAAATGAAGGAACATCCTGGATGGGGTCATCTCGATTCATGAAACCATGCATTCGACCTCAATGTCTAAGAAGGTTGCCATGTTTCTTAAGTTGTATATGAACAAAACCTTCGATAGGGTTGATAGAGGTTTCCTTCAGAAGATCCTTCTCAAGTTCAGCTTCCACACCCTATGGGTCGATCTCATCCAGGGCTGCATTTCCTCTCTCTAGTTCTCAATCCTAGTCAATGGCTCTTCCATCGGGTTCTTTCAAAGCTCAAGAGGTTTACGCTAAGGGGATCCTCTATCCCCCATCCTTTTCATTATCCTTGTAGAAGCATTGGGAAGAGCTCTCAAGGATGGCCAACATCGAAATAAGGTGACAGGTATCCTCCCTGCCTTAGAGATTGATGCGATCACCCATCAACAGTTTGTGGATGACACACTTCTATCCACCATTGTGTCAGTAGCTCAAACTAAATCTATCAAATGAATCTTTGGATTCTATAAGAAGGATACCGACAAAAAAGTAAATTACATCAAAAGCAAGATCTTTTTCATCAGCACCCCGACCAGATGTCAAGTTCAGATTGCAAGGATCCTGGGCTGCTCTATTGACTACCTTTCCACCACCTATCTTGGACTCCCTATTTTCTATGGGCATGCAAAGTAAGGGATGTGGAATATGGTGATTGAGAGGATCCACAAAAATTTGGCATCATGGAAATGCAAGCTCCTATCCCAAGCTACCAAGGCAACCCTTACCATGGCTTACCTCCAAGGGATTTCGACCTTCTTCATGTCTGTCTTTATATTTCCTACCTCTGTCCTTCTCAAGATCGAGCAAACTCAATGGAATTTCCTTTGGTTAGGCAATGAAGATAAGTCCAGGATCCCTCTGGTATCCTGGGACAAAGTGTGTAGAAGCAAAAAGCAAGGTGTATTAGGGCTCAAAATAATGTTCATGATGAACCTAGCGCTCATTTCCAAGCACACTTGAAGGATCCTAGTCGAAGAACCGATTAAATGGGTTAGGATTGTCAGGAGGAAATACCTCAACAACACTCCCCTTATTGAGGGTGGAATTCCCACCAGGGGGTCAACTTTTTGGAAAGCCATTGGCAAATCCAGACAGTTGATCCAAAACGGCATCAGGTGGATCCTTGGGGATGGTCAAAGTATAGACTTTTGGAAGGACAAGTGGGCCCTAGAGGATCCTCTGTCATAACAGACCAGGCTAGTTCAACTTAAAAATTTCCTGGATAACAATGTTGGGTAGAAGGTGGTTGATTTCATTGAATGGAGAAATGGCTCACTGCAGTGGAAATTCATCAATGCAGAAGGGCTAAAGATGGAATCTGGCTTCCTATCCTCCATCCTCAAGGATATCATCATCCCCACTAGCAGAGGACCATACAAATTGATATGGAGGGGGACCAATGACGGGGGTTTCTCTGTCAAAAATGCCCTATGGTTTTCAGTGCAAAGAGCTAAATTCAAAATTTCCTTACAACATGGTCTAGAGGAAAGGAGTTATCCCAAAGGTAAATTTCTTTTGTTGGATTTCTTTTCAGAAAAAAGCACTTACTATTGACAATCTTCATAAGAGGGGGTTTGCTTTGGCCAATAGATGCTACTTGTGTGAGTTTGCCTATGAGTCCTTTGACCATCTCTTCCTACACTATGGCTACACTGGGTTGGTCCTCATTGCCATCCTCTCCACCTTCCAGATCCAATGGGTTTCCCCCAAGACCATCAAGGAGGCTTTATTCTAATGGGGAAATTCTTTCAATAACCCTAAGATTCATTTCCTATAGAATGCTTGATTCCACCACTTTCTGTGGTAGTTATGGTTGGAACACAATGGTCGGATCTTCAGTCATCCCCCCAGGGACACTCCCTCAGTCGCTCATAGGGCCATCGCCTTTGCCATTAAGAATGCAAAGCTTATCCCCAGCCCATGGCCCAAACATAGTTTCAAAGAAGGATTGTTCAAATTCTTACAGCTATCCAAGGAGAGTAAGGAGCAGGAGGATTCGTGGGTCTCCAAGAAGAACGTCAAGTGGTTCAGGCCTCCTAATGGGTGGTTGAAGCTAAATTTTGATGGGGCATCTCATGGTAACCCAAGGGTGACCGTTGTGGGGGGGTCATTTCGAGACCACAATGGAAAGATTGTAATGTCTTTCTATGAAAACTTAGGGTACCAAACCAATCATGTCATAGAGGCTAGAGGACTACTGAGAGGACTCAAGCTCATGATGGAGGATCCCCGTCCCTTGGTTGTTGAAGGGGACTCTTTGAACATCATCAACTACATGATGACCTCCAAGGATCCGGTGTGGAAGGTTTACAATATCATCACTGAGGCCAGAAGCATCCTACATCGGAGGAACCAGGTCCAGATCAATCATACCTATAGGGAGGGCAATGGTCTAGCTGATCACTTAGCAAACAAATGTTTTAAAGTCCACATGTCTTGTGGTGTGGTGTCATGGTTTCCCAGTGGACATTGAGAATATCATCAACCAGGATATTATTAATGTCTCCACATAAGCATGATGAAAGGACCGAGCCTAGATGGACAGGATCGAGGAGAGCCACAACACTTGTGCCACCAAGTCTAAGTGGCACATCCATCATGATGGTTTGTGTTAGGCTTAATGAGAATGATCCTTTCCCAAAGGCCCTCGAAATGTGGTCCAGCAGATCCCTGGTCCTATCCCTCATGCTTTGCAGAGTTCAAATATAGGTGGATGCTTTTTCATCTCCCATGCAGATATTTGGACGGGTCCAGTGTGCCCAAGAGAAGATCACCATTGGCCCTCTCTCGAGACACCTTGAGAGGACGCTCTAGCCCACCTCTCTAGACATAAATTCCAAAGGTGCCACTACCTCCGACAATGCATGGAACCTTCGAAGATTGCGTGTCCACCATAGCATCAATATTTGCCACCATCCTGGATCTAACGCTATCTTTGATAATGATGGCCCTCCCTGCATTCATGTGAGGGTCATCTCCAAATAAAATCTATTTAATTTAGTGGTGTTTTGGGTGAGCCTTATCTTTTTTGGTGTAAGGTGTCCTCTGGAGTGTGGTGTAGAGTCTTTTGGCTTCCCTATCCTAGCTCCTGGCATGTGTTTTACTGAATCCATGGCTTATCCTTATGTCGAGTCGGCTGAGCTTTCCCTGTGTGACGAAGCCATGATGTTTATGAAGGCCAAGGGTATGCTCCCTTTCCTCCAAAAATTCTAAGGGCTCGAAGACGATGTCACTCATGCTTTTGTGGACTCCTAGAATCAAGGCAAGGTTATGGTGAGGGGGCTAAATTTTAAAATCTCCATTGAGCTTCTGAGTGAGGTCACTGGGTTGTCGATGGTAGGTCGTACCATTCAGCACGATCGTCATAACTAGGAGAGGAATTGGAGCAATTCCCTGACAAAGGATGAAACCTTGGGAGGGATAAGTTGACCCTCCTTCGCTCTGCCCTCGTTGAACCTTGGAACCTTGACATCATCTCTATCCTATAGTATGTCACTTGCGATGATCTCAACAAGCCTCTATGCAGTTTCCACATCAGTTTTGTGAACCATCTAAGGGATGCCAAGCATATTTGTATTCTCAACTATCTTTTCTACTCCCTTGGCCTCACTATCGAAAAGAGCAAGAAATCACCATACCCTCCCATCCACTAGGGGTTAATGACTGTCATATTTTTCCATGTTGTTTTGAATCATCCTTTGCCCCAGGCGATCCATCCTATTACTACCCAAGCCCTGGGTAGTCCTGGTTTTGTTCAAGAGAATGGTACTTCCAGCCCTATCCGAAGTAGCCCCCCTGAGGTGGCTAATCCTGCATCCCTCCAAAGAGTTTCCCATAGAAATCCAGCCAAGAGAGGGCATACTGATGCCCCGATCCCATCCCAATCATCTCTGTGGCTCAAGAAGGTGAAGAAGGAGAAAGGGACTTTGTCACAGCAAATAAACTCTGACACTGAGATTGAAGCAGAGGGGTTGTCTCCCCAGTTCCTGTTAGACATGATGGCCAACATCCTCTCCTCTACAAATGCAATGGTGAGGATCCTCAAGCAATTTAAGGGGTGTGAGGCCCAGGAGGATCAGGAGGATTCGGACGTGTAAGGGAGGTTCCTGGGACGTGATCCTTTTTGTCGTCTGGTGGCAGAGATCTATATAATGGATGCTTATGTGTTTTTTATGTTTCTTTCAGTTGTTTTTTGACCTCCTTTGGGAGGGTTTGATGTAGCCCTCATAGGTATCACTATGATTTTTTTGGGAAGTTTTCATATGGTACCTCATGTATTAGCCCAAGGGGCTCTTTCTAATGGTAAATGCTATGGCCTCTCTTGTTATAAGGTTTTGGGATTCTCTTAAAAAATCCATTTTGTATATAAATTAATCTACTTACCAAAAAAAAAAAAGGTATTAGAATATGAAAGATTAGAAAAATAAGTATCTCTACTAAGGAAAGAAGTAGATAAGTCTAAGGATAAGCTACACAAGTTTGGAAAGAGCTCAAAGAACTTGGATAATATTATCAAGCTGCAAAGAAGGTCAACAAACAAAACAGATCTTGGTTTTGAACAAGATCAAAAGAAACAAGAAGAGGAGTCAACCTCAAGTTTTGAATAAGAAGAAACTTCATCAAAAGACAGTGTGAGAGGAAGTGAAACTTCTAAGGATGAGTTGGATAATTGAAATTTCAACAAGAAAAGGAATAATGCACAAAGAAGAAACAGATGGAACAAGAACCAACACAAAGAAAAATATACTAAGAGACCAGTGAGGTCAAGGCTAGAAAATTTTAATGGATGATGTTTCTCATGTCATGGATTTGGGCACAAGTCTTCACAGTGCAAAACACATGAAAGATAGGAAAATGGGAACTTAAAAAACAAGTATCTTTTTCATGGGTATTTCTACTCATGTAATCAGTTTGGTTACAAGGCAATGAACTGCAGGGTTCATGATAGGAATAGATATGGCTTCACCAGGATAAATCCTAAGACATTTATACCTCCAAGGAATAATAACATTAAGTGTTATAAGTGCAATAATTATGGATATACAACAAAGTGGTGTAGATCAGACATTCCAAAACTAAGCATGAACAGGAATAGGAACAAGAATATGGACATGAATAGGAACAGGAATATGGATATGAACAGGAATTGTCAAAGGAATTAGAAGGATCATATGAGAAGGAAAGAATACAAAGGTAAAGACCAATGATTAAGAGTATGTGGAGGAGGGGCTAAGCTAAGATACTCATTCTTAGCCCCGAGCCCCAAAGGTGACCCTTTTCCATTGATGTCAGAGAGGGAGATATTTGAGTAAGAGGGAGATATTTGATTTAAGGAGAGAGAATTGAGTAAAGGGGAGAAATTTTCCAAGGGGAGAAAAACATGAAAAAGGTCAAGTTTTGGTAAAAGGAATTTTGGTTACCATCAATGACAAAGGTGGAGGTAGTTGGACATTTTGAGTATATGAGTTGTCATTGATGTCAAGAGTGAGTGGTCATTGATGTCAAGCTTTCAGCACTAGTGAGTGGCAGTTTTAGTGGGTAGCATCAGTTTTAGGTTCTCCAATCAGTGCAAAAGGATAGTCCATTTTTAGTTGATCAAATATGATTCCAGGAGGTCAAGATAAGGTCCAAGGTGAAAAGAAGAAGCCCAAGAAAATAATATTATAATATTTCTTTATAATATTATAAAAGGAAGTTTAAATTAATTAATATAATTTTATTTTAAATTAATTTGTTAATTAATTTACTTAACTTATAAGTTATTTAAATTAATTATTAATTAGTTTTAATATAAATTATATATTAATTTATGGTTATTTTAATAACCTTAAGGTGGGTTATTAAAGTCAAAATTCAAATTTTCAAATTTGACCATCGAGCGTCGATGTGGGATTCATATGGCAAAGCGTGTATAAAAGGGAGTCCTCCACCTTAGCCTAAACATCCTAAGCATTCAAAAATATTTTTTTATGTTATGCAAAAAATATGTAAATTTTTCAGTGAAAGGAAGAGGGTTTTCATTGGTTTGAAAGTGCCATGAGGTAGTCAGAAGAACAACATACACCAAGGAAGGTGCCTTGGTCACCAATCATGGGTAGTGAAGTTGGCAACTGCGAAGGACGCAAAGTGCAAGGGGAAACAATTGGCACAGGTTTGAATCCATGGGAAGTGTTTTATTTTGGAAGCATCTATGGTAGACGAAGAAGATAATAGGAAGGAATCTTCCCTTTATTCTCGTGGGTGCCTATAGCCCATATGGTGCGAACCAAAGCACTAAGGTACTTGGCAGTTGGGAGATGATGGTTCGAAACTCGTTGAACCCCATTTTGGGGTAGACGACAAAGGTGTGTATTGTTTGGCACCATAATTTTTGGAGAAGTTAATTTGAGCCCTAAAGTTTAAAATAATTTTATTTTATAAAGTTTAAGGGGAGTTATAAGGTGTTGATAATTATTTTTATGTGCTTAATTTTTGTAAGGGGCATTTAAGTGGTAAAGTGTTATATCCTTGATATTTGTGAGTGGTTAGAAAGTTAGAGAGAGTTATAAGGTATAAAATGTGGATTAAATTTTATTGTACCTTTTGATCAAGAAGAATATTCTAGCGAATATTTTGAGATAAAATTATTGTTATCTAAACTTGAATTGCACAAGAAGATTTGGCTATTTTGAGACAAGTTTTGAAGACACTTCTTCATCAATCAAAAAGGTATGGGCACATCTTTCTAGTTAGTGTTTTTTTAATGTTATGAATGCTAAGTTTGTCATGACCCTTCCTAGTTGACTTTATGGCACAAAGGAACAATGTATTAACCTATGGTGTGGTGATACTTAGTTTTAAAAATTGTACCAACTATATGTTGTTTAGTTGATTTGTGAAGGGCATGTTATTGCTAATATATTGCCAAGTGTACAGGATCCAATATACTCATGGGTGGAGAAGACAGAAGCATCCACCAGAAACGAGGGTACCTAAGATCTAAGGAAATGATTATTAACGTACTCGAAGGTAACATGGATAGATACCTTCATATAGGAATGCATTATTGGAAGGAATAATAATCGATGGCTAATCGTCTTAAGCATTAGTTAATAGCCTAGTAGCTATCATAAAATATATGGCTGAGATAGGTGATGGGGTCGATGGAAATATTCCATCTTTGTTGCTTTATAAATTTATTTGCTCTTTGTTGCATAGTTTTTGGAGTAGCATAATGTTGGAAATGCTATAGAAAAACAACTACCAGATATATGTGGATGCATAAAACTAAATGTTTTGTTAAAGAAAATATAGAGCATCATTTTCATAGAGAAAAGCATATTAAATTTGAATGATAAATAAAGATTCATTCAAAAGGATAAATGAAGTTTGATTAAATAATTGATTTAATTAAGCTCATTAGTAAACCTCATTTTATTTAATAGATGAGAGTTTTTTTTAGTAAATTAAAGGTATTCATTTTAATGGTAATAGAGAAGTCATTGAAAGACTTTAATTAATTTTAAAAAAAACATATATCCATTTAAGAAATAATATGTCTTTTATTTTAATGAAAAACAATTATGAAATTGTATAAATAAAAGAGGTATCTTAATGGTGATAATTATCAATAAAGGATATATATTTAAAATAAAGGAGATGTTAAAAGAATACCATCCTTCTAAAATATAAAAAGGGATAATATAAAATATGTAAATATTACATTCCCTTATAGCTCGTAAGCTATGAAATAATCTAGGGTGGTTGATAGGCTTCCAAATATGGAAACCATCGGACGAATGGTTCCTTGTCACCATAGAAAGGGACAGAGAATGAAAGGAGAGGAGGCTCGAGGAGAGAGCTCGAGGTTTGATATGGACCACCTAGAGGAGAAGAAGATCATATGGTGTGAGAAAGAATAAAAATAGAGAGGACGATGGAGGAGGACAAAGGAGCAGAGGGAGAGAACGTAGACCAGGGACAATAAATGTGAGGAACGTACTGTGAGTGAAGGAGAAGTGACATATACTCAACTGATATCCATTTCATAGAAACATTGAGGTTGGTGTATTAGATTTTAACCTATATTTTTTTTAGTGAATGCGTTGTATGGTAAAAATTGGTGTTTTAGAAACCATAAATTGCTTGGTTGAAAGCTCTATGTTTCTGCTATGTTGATGTTTTTTTAGAAACCATAAATTATTTGGTTGAAAGTGAAACGATGTGTGTGTGTGTGTGTATTTGGGAGAGCGTCTATCCAAGGTAAATGTTGTGGGTGTGTGTTTGGGAGAGTGTCTATCAAAGCTAAGCCCTGGGTGTGTATTTGGAAGAGAATTTATCCAAGCTAACACTATGGGTGTGTGCTTCGGAGAGTGTCTATCCAAGCTAAGCATCGGGTGTGTGTTTGGGATAGCGTCTATCCAAGCTAACATTGTGGGTGTGTGTTTGGGAGAGTGTTTATCCAAGCTAAGCATCAGGTGTGTGTTTGGGAGAGCGTTTATCCAAACTAACATTGTGTGTGCGTGTGTTTGGGAGAGCATTTATCCAAGCTAAACGTTGTGTGTGTGTTTGGGAGAGCGTCTGTCCAAGCTAAATGTTGTGGGTGTATGTTTGGGAGAGTGTCTATCCAAGATAAGCGTTGGGTGTGTGTTTGGGAGAGTGTTTTTCCAAGCTAACATTGTGTGTGTATTTGGAAGAGTGTCTATCCAAGCTAAGTTTTGGGTGTGTGTTTGGAAGAGTGTTTATCTAAGCTAGATGCAGTGTGTTTTTGGGAGAGTGTCTGTCCAAGATGAGCACTATATGTGTGTGTTTTGGTAGAGCATCTATCCAAGTTAAATGATATGTGTTTTAAGAGATGTGTGTGTAAGCTTAGGTGTTGTACTTATAGTGAACCACCTTGGTATGCTTTTAGACTCTATTAAGTGTTTCAAAGCTATGAGTTAGACCTTCGTGTACAAGGAAGAAGGGACGTTGTATTTGGGAGCATCATTTGTGGAAACCATCGTGCTTTGGAAGAAGGGCATTTAATTAAATAGGAAACCTTTGATTTTAATTATTATTATAGGGTATTTAATTAAATAGGAAACCTTTGATTTTAAATATTATTAAAGGGCATTTGATTAAATAGGAAACCTTTGATTTTAAATATTATTAAAGGGCATTTGATTAAATAGGAAACCTTTGATTTTAATAATTATTAAAGGGCATTTGATTAAATAGGAAACCTTTGAATTTAATGATTATTAAAGGGCATTTGATTAAATAGGATACCTTTGATTTTAATGATTATTAAAGAACATTTGATTAAATAGGAAACTTTTGATTTTAATGATTATTAAAGGGCATTTGATTAAATAGGAAACCTTTGATTTTAATGATTATTAAAGGGCATTTGATTAAATAGGAAACCTTTGATTTTAATGATTATTAAAGGGAATTTGATTAAATAGGAAAACCTTTGATTTTAATGATTATTAGGGTTTTAATTTAAAAGAAAACCTTTGATTTTTGATGATTATCTTAGGGCTTTTAAAATTAAAAGGGATGTCGATTTTTTATTTAGATTGAATTTATGGGGCTTTGATTTAAGGAATGAATGAATTGTTTGTTTAAATATTAAAAGGGGTGTGATTTTAATGCTTTAAAGATTAAATAACAAAAGAGGAACCTAATATTCGAAAGGAAGTAGCCTTCAAAGCTACTAAGAATACAAAGGGAAATAAGTTAGATTCAATCAATGATTCATCCAGTGATGAAGAAGCAAATTATGGAAAAAATAATAAGGATTTAAGAAGATTTAAAGATGCAAAATATGTTAGATGTTTCAACTATAAATAGTATGGTCACTATGCATCTAATTGTCAAGAAACCAAAATAGCAATGATGAATAAAAACAAGATCATAAGAACAGGGAATCAAAAAAATACAAGTACCAAAAGGAAGGCAAGGATGGATAAGGCAGACAAGAAAATAATTTCTTTCAAATACAAAAGAGGAGCTACTATGCAAACAAGGAAAGTACTCAAGTGATAGTGATAATAGTTTCTCAAATAATGACAAAGATGAAGTTCTATTTCTTATAGAAGAAAAAGAAGAAGTTAAGAAAAGGTCACCAATAATTCTCAAATATTTTAGATGTGATAATTTTGAACATCTTGAAGATAGTTGTACAAGGAATGGTTTCAGCTTCAGTGATGATGAATATGAAGATACACTTGAATGACTAGAAGAGAATATTCTAATGGCACTAGAAGAATAAGGAAGTGATCCTATAGAAGACAAGTTAAAAAGAATGAATATGTTTTAAAAGGCAAACAAATAGAGGAAGAATCATAAAAAGGAGAAGTTGATCTTGAGGGAGAGATTATTTATGCTCTTAAAACTTTAAATAAGGTAATAAAGTAAAACTCCCAACTTGAGTTTTAGTTTCAAGAATGTGATGAAGAGAGAGGAAAGCTTATAGAGGATTTAAATAAGTCAATAGTTAAGACAAAGAAGTTCAAGAATAAGTTAGAAGTATAGGTATTAGAATGTGAAATATTAGAACAATAAGTAGCTCTACTAAGGAAATAAGTAGATAAGTCTAAGGATAAGCTACACAAGTTTGGAAAGAGGTCAAAGAACTTGGATAATATTATCAAGGTGCAAAGAAGGTCAACAAATAAAACAGATCTTGGTTTTGAAAAAGATCAAAAGAAACAAGAAGAGGAGTCAACCTCAAGTTATGAAGAAGAAGAAACTTCATCAAAAGACTGTGAGAGAAAGTGAGACTTCTAAGGATGATTTGGATAATAGAAATTTCAACAAGGAAAGGAACAATGCACAAAGAAGAAACATATGGAACAGGAACCAACACAAAGAAAAATATACTAAGAGACCAATGAGGTCAAGGCAAGAAAATTTTAATGGATGATGTTTCTCATGTCATGGATTTGGGCACAAGGCTTCATAGTGCAGAGCACATGAAAGACAGGAAAACGGGAACTTAAAAAACAAGTATCTTTTTCATGGGTATTGCTACTCATGTAATCAGTTTGGTCACAAGGCAATGAACTACAGGGTTCATTATAGGAACAAATATGGCTTCACCATGGGAAATCCTAATATATTTACACCTCCAAGGAATAATAACATTAAGTGTTATAAGTGCAATAATAATGGACATATAACAAAGTGGTGTAGAGCAGACATTCCAAAACTAAGCATGAATAGGAACAGGAGTAGGAATATGAACATGAATAGGAACAAGAATATGGATATGAACAGGAATAGTCAAAAAAATTAGAAGGATCATATGAGAACGAAATAATACAAAGGTAAATACTAGTGCTTACTGGGACTAGAAATACTCCCAACCCATAATTAACCACCTCAAGAGGATGTGGAGGAGGGGCTAAGCTAAGATACTCATTCTTAGCCCCAAACCCCAAAGGTGACCCTTTGTCATTGATGTCAAAGAGGGAGAGATTTGATTAAGAGGGAGATATTTGATTTAAGGAGAGAGCATTGAGTCAGGGGGAGAAGAACATGAAAAATATCAAGTTTTGGTAAAAGTAATTTGGGTTACCATCAATGACAAAGGGGGAGATAGTTGGACATTTTGAGTATATGAGTTGTCATTGATGTCAAGAGTGAGTGGTCATTGATGTCAAGCTTTCAGCACCAGTGAGTGGCAGTTTTAGTGGGTAGCATCAGTTTTAGGTTCTCCAATCAGTGCAAAAGGATAGTCCATTTTCAGTTGATCAAATTTGGTTCCAGGAGGTCAAGATAAGGTCCAAGGTGAAAAGAAGAAACCCAAGCAAATAATATTATAATATTTCTTTATAATATTATACAAGGAAGTTTAAATTAATTATAAATTAATTAATATAATTTTATTTTAAATTAATTTACTTAACTTATAAGTTATTTAAATTAATTATTAATTAGTTTTAATATTAATTAAATATTTATTTATGGTTATTTTAATAACCCCAAGGTGGGTTATTAAAGTCAAAATTTGAATTTTCAAATTTTACCATTGAGTGCCGATGTGGGATTCATATGGCAAAGCGTGTATAAAAGGGAGTCCTCCACCTTAGCCTAAACATCCTAAGCATTAGAAAATATTTTTTTATGTTATGCAAAAAACATGTAAATTTTTCAGTGAAAGGAAGAGGTTTTTCATTGGTTTGAAAGTGCCATGAGGCAGTCAGAATAACAACATACACCAAGAAGGTGCCTTGGTTACCAAGCATGGGTAGCGAAGTTGGCAACTACGAAGGACTCAAAGTGCAAGGGGCAACAATTGGTGTAGGTTTGAATCCATGGGAAGTGTTTTATTTTGGAAGCATCTATGGCGGACGAAGAATATAATAGGAAGGAAGCTTCCCTTTCTTCTCTTGGGTGCCTATAGCCCATATGGCGAGAACCAAAGCACTAAGGCACTTGGTGATTGGGAGACGGTGGTTAGAAACTCGTTGAACACCCTTTTGGGGTATACGACAAAGGTATGTATTGTTTGGCGCTAAAATTTTTAGAGAAATTGATTTGAGCACTAAAATTTAAAATAATTTTATTTTATAAAGTTTAAGGGGAGTTATAAGGTGTTGATAATTATTTTTATGTGCTTAATTTTTGTAAGGGGCATTTAAGTGGTAAATTGTTATATCCTTGATATTTATGAGTGGTTAGAAAGTTAGAGAGAGTTATAAGGTATAAAATTTGAATTAAATTTTATTGTACCTTTTGATCAAGAAGAATATTCTAGTGAATATTTTGAGATAAAATTATTGTTATCTAAACTTGAATTGCATAAGAAGGTTTGGCTATTTTGAGATAGGTTTTGAAGACACTTCTTCATCAATCAAAAAGGTATGGGCACATCTTTCTAGTGAGTGTTTGTTGAATGTTATGAATGCTAAGTTTGTCATTACCCTTCCTAGTTGACTTTATGGCACAAAGAAACAATGTATTAACCTATGGTGTGGTGATACTTAGTTTTAACAATTATACCAACTATATGTTATTTAGTTGATTTGTGAATGGCATGTTATTGCTAATATATTGCCAAGTGTGCATGATCCAGTATACTCATGGGTGGATAAGACAGAAGCATCCACCAAAAATGAGGGTACCTAAGATATGAGGAAATGTTGATTAACGTACTCGGAGGTAACATGGATAGATACCTTCATATAGGCATGCATTATCAGAAGGGATAATCATCGATGGCTGATCGCCTTGAGCCTTAGTTAATAGCCTAGTCGCTATCGTAAAATATATGATTGAGATAGGTGACAGGGTCGATGGAAATATTCCCTCTTTGTTGCTTTATAAATTTATTTGCTCTTTGTTGCATAGTGGTTGGAGTAGCATAATGTTGGAACTGCTATAGAAAAACAACTACCAAATATATGTGGATGCATAAAACTAATTATTTTGTTAAATAAAAGATAGAGCATAATTTTCAGAGAGAAAGGCATATTAAATTTGAATGATAAATAAAGATTCATTCAAAAGGATCAATGAAGTTTGATTAAATAATTGATTTAATTAAGCTCATTAGTAAACCTCATTTTATTTAATATATGAGAGTTTTTTTTATTAAATTAAAGGTATTCATTTTAAAGCTAATAGAGAAGTCATTGAAAAACTTTAATTAATTAAAAAAAACAAAAAAAAAACATATATCCATTTAAGAAATAAGATGTCTTTTATTTTAATGAAAAACAATTATGAAATTGTATAAATAAAAGAGGTATCTTAATGGTGATAATTATCAATAAAGGATATATATTTAAAATAAAGGATATATGTTAAAATAATACCATCCTTCTAAAATATAAAAATGGATAATATAAAATATGTAAATATTCTATTCTCTTATAGCTCGTAAGCTATGAAATAATCTAGGGTTGCTGATAGGCTTCCAAATATGGAAACCATCAGATGAATGGTTTCTTGCCACCATAGAAAGGGACAGATAATGGAATGAGAGGAGGATCGAGGAGAGGTCTCAAGGTTCGATATGGTCCATCTAGAGGAGAAGAATATCATATGGTGTGAGAAAGAATAAAAATAGAGAGGACGATGGATGAGGACAAAAGAGCGGAGGGAGAGAACGCAAACCAGGGACAAGAAAGACGAGGAATGTACTGTGAGAGAAGGAGAAGTGGCATATACTCCACTAATCCCCATTTCATAGCAACATTGAGGTTGGAGTATTATATTTTAACCTAAATTTTTTTTAGTGCATGCTTTGTATTATGAAAATTGGTGTTTTAGAAATCATAAATTGCTTGGTTGACAGCTCTACGTTTATGCTCTGTTGATGTTTTTTTAGAAACCATAAATTATTTGGTTGAAAGTGAAATGATGTGTGTGTGTTTGGGAGAGCGTCTATCCAAGCTAAAAATTATGGGTGTGTGTTTGGGAGAGTTTATATCCAAGCTAAGCCATGGGTGTGTATTTGAAAGAGCGTTTATCCTATGGGTGTGTGCTTGGGAGAGTGTCTATCCAAGATAATAATTGGGTGTGTTTGATAGAGCGTATGTCCAAGCTAAAATTGTGGGTGTGTTTTTGGGAGAGTTTTTATCCAAGCTGAGCATCGGGTGTGTGTTTGGGAGATCGTTTATCTAAACTAACATTGTGTGTGTATTTGGAAGATCATTTATCCAAGCTAAACATTGTGTGTGTGTTTGGGAGAGCGTCTGTCCAAGCTAAATGTTGTGGGTGTATGTTTGGGAGAGTGTCTATCCAAGATAAGCGTTGGGTGTGTGTTTGGGAGAGTGTTTTTCCAAGCTCAAATTGTGTGTGTTTGGAAGAGTGTCTATCCAAGCTAAGTTTTGGGTGTGTGTTTGGAAGAGTGTTTGTCTAAGCTAGATGCAGTGTGTTTTTGGGAGAGTGTATGTCCAAGCTGAGCACTATATGTGTGTGTTTTGGGAGAGCATCTATCCAAGTTAAATGCTATGTATTATAAGAGATGCATGTGTAAGCTTAGGTGTTGTACTTATAGTGAACCACCTGGGTTTGCTTTTAGACTCTATTAAGTGTTTCAAAGCTATGAGTTAGACCTTCGCGTACAAGGAAGAATGGACGTTGTGTTTGGGAGCATCATTTGTGGAAACCATCGTGCTTTGGAAGAAGGGAATTTAATTAAATAGGAATCCTTTGATTTTAATGATTATTATAGGGCATTTAATTAAATAGGAAACCTTTGATTTTAAATATTATTAAAGGGCATTTGATTAAATAGGAAACCTTTGATTTTAAATATTATTAAAGGGCATTTGATTAAATAGGAAACCTTTGATTTTAATGATTATTAAAGGGCATTTGATTAAATAGGTAACCTTTTATTTTAATAATTATTAAAGGGCATTTGATTAAATAGGAAACCTTTGATTTAATGATTATTAAAGGGCATTTGATTAAATAGGAAAACTTTGATTTTAATGATTATTAAAGGGCATTTGATTAAATAGGAAACCTTTTGATTTTAATGATTATTAAAGGGCATTTGATTAAATAGGAAACCTTTGATTTTAATGATTATTAAAGGGCATTTGATTAAATAGGAAAACCTTTGATTTTGATGTTTATATTAGGTTTTAATTTAAAAGGAATTTTTTTATTTTTGATGATTATCTTAGGGCTTTTAAAATTAAAAGGGATATGGATTTTTTATTTAGATTGAAGCTATTGGGATTTTATTTAAGGAATGAATGAATTGTTTGTTTAAATATTAAAATGGATGTGATTTTAATGCTTTAAATATTAAAGAAAAAAAGAGGAACCTAATATCCAAAAGGAAGTAGCCTTCAAAGCTACTAAGAATACAAAGAGCAAGAAGTTAGATTCAAGCAATGAGTCATCCAGTGATGAAGAAGCAAATTATGGCAAAAATAATAAGGATTTAAGAATATTTAAAGATGCAAAATCTGTTAGATGTTTCAACTATAAATAGTATGGTCACTATGCATCTAATTGTTAAGAAGCCAAAATAGCAATGATGAAAAAAAACAAGATCATAAGAACAGGGAATCAAAAAAATACAAGTACCAAAAGGAAGGCAATGATGGATAAGGAAGACAAGAAAATAAGTTCTTTCACAGACAAAATAGGAGCTACTATGCAGACAAGGCAAGTACTCAAGTGATAGTAATAATAGTTTCTCAAATAATGACAAATATGAAGTTCTATTTATGATAGAAGAAAAATAAGAAGTTAAGAAAAGGTCACCAATAATTCTCAAATGTTTTAGATGTAGTCATTTTGAACATCTTGAAGATAGTTGTTCAAGGAATGGTTTCAGATTCAGTGATGATGAATATGAAGATACACTTGAATGACCAGAATAGAATATTCTAATGGAACTAGAAGAAGAAGGAAGTGATCCTATAGAAGACAAGTTAAAAAGAATGAATATGTTTTAAAAGGCAAACAAATAGAGGAAGAATCATAAAAAGGAGAAGTTGATCTTGAGGGAGAGATTATTTATGCTCTTAAAACTTTAAATAAGGTAAGAAAGCAAAACTCCCAACTTGAGTTTTAGTTTCAAGAATGTGATGAAAAGAGAGGAAAGCTTATAGATGATTTAAATAAGTCAATAGTTAAGACAAAGAAGTTCAAGGATAAGTTATAAGCAAAGGTATTAGAATGTGAAAGATTAGAACAATAAGTAGCTCTACTAAGAAAAGAAGTAGAGAAGTCTAAGGATAAGCTACACAAGTTTGGAAAGAGCTCAAATAACTTGGATAATATTATCAAGGTGCAAATAAGGTCAACAAATAAAACAGATATTGGTTTTGAACAAGATCAAAAGAAACAAGAAGAGGAGTCAACCTCAAGTTCTGACGAAGAAGAAACTTAATCAAAAGACAGTGTGAGAGAAAGTGAGACTTCTGAGGATGAGTTGGATAATAGAAATTTCAACAAAGAAGGGAACAATGCACAAAGAAGAAACAGATGGAACATGAACTGACACAAAGAAAAATATACTAAGAGACCAATGATATCAAGGCTAGAAAATTTTAATGGATGATGTTTCTCATGTCATGGATTTGGGCACAAGGCTTCACAGTGCAGAACACATGAAATACAAGAAAATGGGAACGTAAAAAATAAGTATCTTTTTCATGGGTATTGCTACTCATGTAATCAGTTTGGTCACAAGGCAATGAACTACAGGGTTCATGATAGGAACAAATATGGCTTCACCAGGAGAAATCCTAAGACATTTACATCTCCAAGGAATAATAAAATTAAGTATTATAAGTGCAATAATGATGGACATACAACAAAGTGGTGTAAAGAAAATATTCCAAAACTAAGTACGAATAGTAACAGGAGCAGGAATATGGACATGAATAGGAACAGGAATATGGACAGGAACAAGAATATAGATATGAATAGGAATAGTCAAATGAAATAGAAGGATCATATGAGAAGGAAAGAAGAAAAAGGTAAAGACCAGTGCTTACTGGGAGTAGAAATACTCCCACCCCGGAATTAACCACCTCAAGAGGATGTGGAGGAGGGGCTAAGCTAAGATACTCATTCTTAGCCCCGAGACCCAAAGGTGACCCTTTCCCATTGATGTCAAAGAGGGAGATATTTGAGTAAGAGGGAGATATTTGATTTAAGGAGAGAGCATTGAGTCGGGGGGAGAAATTTTCCATGGGGAGCAGAACATGAAAAAGGTCAAGTTTTGGTAAAAGGAATTTGGGTTACCATCAATGACAAAGAGGGAGATAGTTGGACATTTTGAGTATATGAGTTTTCATTGATGTCAAGAGTGAGTGGTCATTGATGTCAAGCTTTCAGCACTAGTGAGTGGCAGTTTTAGTGGGTAGCATCAGTTTTAGGTTCTTCATTTAGTGCAAAAGAATAGTCCATTTTTAGTTGATCAAATCTGGTTCTAGGAGGTCAAGATAAAGTCCAAGGTGAAAAGAAGAAGCCCAAGAAAATAATATTATAATATTTCTTTATAATATTATAAAAGGAAGTTTAAATTAATTATAAATTAATTAATATAATTTTATTTTAAATTCATTTATTAATTAATTTACTTAACTTATAAGTTATTTAAATTAATTATTAATTAGTTTTAATATTAATTATATATTAATTTATGGTTATTTTAATAACCCTAAGGTGGGTTATTAAAGTCAAAATTTGAATTTTCAAATTTGACCATTGAGCACCTATGTGGGATTCATATGGCAAAGCGTGTATAAAAGGGAGTCCTCCACCTTAGCCTAAACATCCTAAGCATTCAAAAATATTTTTTTATGTTATGCAAAAAATATGTAAATTTTTCAATGAAAGGAAGAGGGTTTTCATTGGTTTGAAAGTGCCATGAGGCAGTCAGAAGAACAACATACACCTAGGAAGGTGCCTTGGTCACCAAGCATGGGTAGCGAAGTTTGCAACTATGAAGGACACAAAGTGCAAGGGGCAACGATTTGCGCATGTTTGAATCCATAGGAAGTGTTTTATTTTGGAAGCATCTATGGCGGACAAAGAAGATAATAGGAAGGAAGCTTCCCTTTCTTCTCGTGGGTGCCTATAGCCCATATGGTGCGAACCAAAGCACTAAGGCACTTGGCAGTTGGGAGACGATGGTTCGAAACTCGTTGAACCCCATTTTGGGGTAGACAACAAAGGTATGTTTTTGTTTGGTGCCAGAAGTTTTAGAGAAATTGATTTGAGCACTAAATTTTAAAATTATTTTATTTTATAAAGTTTAAGGGGAGTTATAAGGTGTTGAAAATTATTTTTATGTGCTTAATTTTTGTAAGGGGCATTTAAGTGGTAAATTTTTATATCCTTGATATTTGTGAGTGGTTAGAAATTAGAGAGAGTTATAAGGTATAAAATTTGGATTAAATTTTATTGTACCTTTTGATCAAGAAGAATATTCTAGTGAATATTTTGAGATAAAATTGTTGTTATCTAGACTTGAATTGCACAATTAGATTTGGCTATTTTGAGACAAGTTTTGAAGACACTTCTTCATCAATCAAAAATGTATGGGCACATCTTTCTAGTGAGTGTTTGTTGAATGTTATGAATGCTAAGTTTGTCATGACCCTTCCTAGTTGACTTTATGACACAAAGGAACAATGTATTAACCTATGGTGTGGTGATACTTAGTTTTAACAATTGTACCAACTATATGTTGTTTATTTGATTTGTGAAGGGTATGTTATTGCTAATATATTGCCAAGTGTGCAGGATCCAGTATACTCATGGGTGGAGAAGACAGAAGCATCCACAAAAACCGAGGGTACCTAAGATCATAGGAAATGATGATTAACGTACTTGGAGGTAACATGGATAGATACCTTCATATAGGCATGCATTATCAGAAGGGATAATCATCGATGGCTGATCGCCTTCAGCCTTAGTTAATAGCCTAGTAGCTATCATAAAATATATGGTTGAGATAGATGACGGGGTCGATGGAAATATTCCCTCTTTGTTGCTTTATAAATTTATTTGCTCTTTATTGCATAGTGGTTGGAGTAGCATAATTTTGGAACTGCTATAGAAAAACAACTACCAAATATATGTGTATGCATAAAACTAATTATTTTGTTAAAGAAAAGATAGAGCATCATTTTTATAGAGAAAAGCAATATTAAATTTGAATCATAAATAAAGATTCATTCAAAAGGATCAATGAAGTTTGATTAAATAATTAATTTAATTAAGCTCATTAGTAAACCTCATTTTATTTAATAGATGAGAGTTTTTTTTAGTAAATTAAAGGTATTAATTTTAATGATAATAGAGAAGTCATTGAAAGTATTTAATTAATTAAAATAAACAAATATATATATATATATATATATATATATATCCATTTAAGAAATAAGATGTCTTTTATTTTAATGAAAAACAATTATGAAACTGTATAAATAAAAGAGGTATCTTAATGGTGATAATTATCAATAAAGGATATATAATTAAAATAAAGGAGAAATGTTAAAATAATACCATCCTTCTAAAATATAAAAAGGGATAATATAAAATATGTAAATATTCTATTCCCTTATAGCTCATAAACTATGAAATAATCTAGGGTAGCTGATAGGCTTCCAAATATTGAAACCATCGAATAAATGGTTCCTTGCCACCATAGAAAGGGATGGAGAATGGAAGGACAGGAGGCTTGAGGAGAGGTTTCGAGATTCGATATGGGCCACTTGGAGGAGAAGAAGATCATATGGTGTGAGAAAGAAAAAAATAGAGAGGACGATAGAGGAGGACGAAGGAGCGGAGGGAGAGAACGCAGACCAGGGACAAGAAAGGTGAGGAACGTACAGTGAGCGAAGGAGAAACAACATAAAATCCACTGATCCCCATTTCATAGCAACATTGAGGTTGGAGTATTATATTTTAACCTATATTTTTTTTAGTGCATGCTTTGTATGGTGAAAATTGATGTTTTAGAAACCATAAATTGCTTGGTTGAAAGCTCTATGTTTCTGCTATGTTGATGTTTTTTTAGAAACCATAAATTTTTTGGTTTAAAGTGAAACAATTTGTGTGTGTGTTTGGGAGAGTGTCTATCCAAGCTAAGCCCCGAGTGTGTATTTGGAAGAGCATTTATCCAAGCTAACACTTTGGTTGTGTGCTTGGGAGAGTGTCAGTCAAAGCTAATAATTGGGTGTGTGTTTGGGAGAGCGTCTGTCCAAGCTAACATTGTGGGTGTGTGTTTGGGAGATTTTTTATCCAAGCTAAGCATCGGGTGTGTTTTTGGGAGAGCATTTATCCAAACTAACATTGTGTGTGTGTGTGTTTTGGAGAGCATTTATCCAAGCTAAATGTTGTGTGAATGTTTGGGAGAGTGTCTATCCAAGCCAAATTGGGAGAGTGTCTATCCAAGCTAAGCGTTGGGTGTGTGTTTGGGAGAGTATTTGTCCAAGATAACATTGTGTGTGTATTTGGAAGAGTGTCTATCCAAGCTAAGTGTTGGGTGTGTGTTTGTAAGAGTGTTTGTCTTATCTGGATGTAGTGTGTTTTTGGGAGAGTGTATGTCCAAGTTGATCACTATATGTGTGTGTTTTGGGAGAGCGTGTATCCAAGTTAAATGCTATGTGTTTTAAGAGATGTGTGTGTAAGCTTAGGTGTTGTACTTATAGTGAACCACCTCGGTATGCTTTTAGACTCTATTAAGTGTTTCAAAGCTATGAGTTAGACCTTCGCATACAAGGAAGAAGGGATGTTCTATTTGGGAGCATCGTTTGTGGAAACCATCATGCTTTGGAAGAAGGGCATTTAATTAAATAGGAAACCTTTGATTTTAATGATTATTATAGGGCATTTAATTAAATAGGAAACCTTTGATTTTAAATATTATTAAAGGGCATTTGATTAAATAGGAAACCTTTGATTTTAAATATTATTAAAGGGCATTTGATTAAATAGGAAACCTTTGATTTTAATGATTATTAAAGGGCATTTGATTAAATAGGAAACCTTCTATTTTAATGATTATTAAAGGGCATTTGGTAAAATAGGAAACCTTTGATTTTAATGATTATTAAAGGGCATTTCATTAAATAGGAAACCTTTGATTTTAATGATTATTAAAGGGCATTTCATTAAATAGGAAACCTTTTATTTTAATGGTTATTAAAGGGCATTTGATTAAATAGGAAAACCTTTGATTTTAATGATTATATTAGGGTTTTAATTTAAAAGAAAACCTTTGATTTTTTATGATTATCTTAGGGCTTTTAAAATTAAAAGGGATGTGGATATGTTATTTAGATTGCAGTTATGGGGCTTTGATTTAAGGAATGAATGAATTATTTTTTAAAATATTAAAAGGGGTGTGATTTTAATGCTTTAAATATTAAAGAACAAAAGAGGAACCTAATATCCGAAAGGAAGTAGCCTTCAAAGCTACCAAGAATACAAAGGGCAAGAAGTTAGATTCAAGCAATGAGTCATTCAGTGATGAAGAAGTAAATTATGGAAAAAATAATAAGGATTTAAGAAGATTTAAAGATGCAAAATCTGTTAGATGTTTCAACTATAAATAGTATGGTCACTATGCATCTAATTGTTAAGAAGCCAAAATAGCAATGATGAAGAAAAACAAGATCATAATAACAGGGAATCAAAAAAATACAAGTACCAAAAGGAAGGCAAGGATGGATAAGGAAGACAAGAAAATAAGTTCTTTCAAAGATAAAAGAGGAGCTACTATGCAAACAAGGCAAGTACTCAAGTGATAGTAATAATAGTTTCTCAAATTATGACAAAGATGAAGTTCTATTTCTAATAGAAGAAAAATAAGAAGTTAAGAAAATATCACCAATAATTTTCAAATGTTTTAGATGTGGTAATTTTGAACATCTTGAAGATAGTTGTGCAAGGAATGGTTTCAACTTCAGTGATGATGAATATGAAGATACACTTGAATTACTAGAAGAGAATATTCTAATGGCACTAGAAGAAGAAGGAAGTAATCCTATAGAATACCAGTTAAAAAAGAATGAAGATGTTTTAAAAGGCAAACAAATAGAGGAAGAATCATAAAAATGAGAAGTTGATCTTGAGGGAGAGATTATTTATGCTCTTAAAACTTTAAATAAGGTAAGAAAACAAAACTCCCAACTTGAGTTTTAGTTTCAATAATGTGATGAAGAGAGAAGAAAGCTTATAGAGGATTTAAATGAGTCAATAGTTAAGATAAAGGAGTTCAATTATAAGTTAGAAGCAAAGGTATTAGAATGTGAAATATTAGAACAATAAGTAGCTCTACTAAGGAAAGAAGTAGAGAAGTCTAAGGATAAGCTACACAAGTTTGGAAAGAGCTCAAAGAACTTGGATAATATTATCAATGTGTAAAGAAGGTCAACAAATAAAACAGATCTTGGTTTTGAACAAGATCAAAAGAAAAAAGAAGAGGATTCAACCTCAAGTTTTGAAGAAGAAGAAACTTCATTAGAAGACAGTGTGAGAGAAAGTGAGACTTCTGAGGATGAGTTGGATAATAGAAATTTCAGCAAGGAAAGGAACAATGCACAAAGAAGAAACAAATGGAACAAGAACCAACACAAAGAAAAATATACTAAGAGACCAATGAGGTCAAGGCAAGAAAATTTTAATGGATGATGTTTCTCATGTCATGGATTTGGGCACAAGGCTTCACAGTGCAGAACACATGAAAGACAGGAAAATGGGAACTTAAAAAACAAGTATCTTTTTCATGGGTATTGCTACTCATGTAATTAGTTTGGTCACAAGGCAATGAACTACAGGGTTCATGATAGGAATAGATATGGCTTCACTAGGAGAAATTCTAAGACATTTACACCTCCAAGGAATAATAACATTAAGTGTTATAAGTGCAATAATGATGGGAATACAACAAAGTGGTGTAGAGTAGACATTCCAAAACCAAGCATGAATAGGAACAGGAACAGGAATATGGACATGAATAGGAACAAAAATATGGACAAGAACAAAAATATGGATATGAACAGGAATAGTCAAAGGAATTAGAAGGATCATATGAGAAGGAAAGAAGACAAAGGTAAATACCAGTGCTTACTGGGAGTAGAAATACTCCCACCCTAGAATTAACCACCTCAAGAGGATGTGGAGGAGGGGCTAAGCTAAGATACTCATTCTTAGCGTCGAGCCCCAAAGGTGACCATTTGCCATTGATGTCAAAGAGGGAGATATTTGAGTAAGATGGAGATATTTGATTTAAGGAGAAAGCATTGAGTTGGGGGGAGAAATTTTCCAGGGGGAGCAGAACATGAAAAAGGTCAAGTTTTGGTAAAAGGAATTTGGGTTACCATCAATGACAAAGGGGGATATATTTGGACATTTTGAGTATATGAGTTGTCATTGATGTCAAGAGTGAGTGGTCATTGATGTCAAGAGTGAGTGGTCATTGATGTCAAGCTTTCAGCACAAGTGAGTGGCAGTTTTAGTGGGTAGCATCAGTTTTAGGTTCTCCAATCAGTGCAAAAGGATAGTCTATTTTCAGTTGATCAAATCTGGTTCCAGGATGTCAAGATAAGGTCCAAGGTGAAAAGAAGAAGCCCAAGCAAATAATATTATAATATTTCTTTATAATATTATAAAAGGAAGTTTAAATTAATTATAAATTAATTAATATAATTTTATTTTAAATTCATTTATTAATTAATTTACTTAACTTATAAGTTATTTAAATTAATTATTAATTAGTTTTAATATTAATTATATATTAATTTATGGTTATTTTAATAACCCTAAGGTGGGTTATTAAAGTCAAAATTTGAATTTTCAAATTTGACCATCGAGCACCGATGTGGGATTCATATGGCAAAGCGTGTATAAAAGGGAGTCCTCCACCTTAGCCTAAACATCCTAAGCATTCAAAAATATTTTTTTATGTTATGCAAAAAATATGTAAATTTTTCAATGAAAGGAAGAGGGTTTTCGTTGGTTTGAAAGTGCCATGAGGCAGTCAAAAGAACAACATACACCTAGGAAGGTGCCTTGGTCACCAAGCATGGGTAGCGAAGTTGGCAACTACGAAGGACACAAAGTGCAAGGGGTAACGATTAGCGCATGTTTGAATCCACAGGAAGTGTTTTATTTTAGAAGCATCTATGGCGGACGAAGAAGATAATAAGAAGGAAGCTTCCCTTTCTTCTCGTGGGTACCTATAGCCCATATGGTGGGAACCAAAGCACTAAGGCACTTTGCGGTTGGGAGACGGTGGTTCGAAACTCGTTGAACCCCCTTTTGGGGTAGACGACAAAGGTATGCATTATTGTTTGGCACCAGAATTTTCAGAGAAGTTAATTTGAGCCCTAAAGTTTAAAATAATTTTATTTTATAAATTTTAAGGGGAGTTATAAGGTGATGAGAATTATTTTTATGTGATTAATTTTTGTAAAGGGCATTTAAGTGGTAAATTGCTATATCCTTGATATTTGTGAGTGGTTAGAAAGTTAGAGAGAGTTATAAGGTATAAAATTTGGATTAAATTTTATTGTACTTTTTGATCAAGAAGAATATTCTAGTGAATATTTTGAGATAAAATTGTTGTTATCTAGACTTGAATTGCACAAGAAGGTTTGGCTATTTTGATACAGGTTTTGAAGACACTTCTTCATAAATCAAAAAGGTATGGGCACATCTTTCTAGTGAGTGTTTGTTGAATGTTATGAATTCTAAGTTTGTCATGACCCTTCCTAATTGACTTTATGGCACAAAGGAACAATGTATTAACCTATGGTGTGGTGATACTTAGTTTTAACAATTGTACCAACTATATGTTGTTTAGTTGATTTATGAAGGGTATGTTATTGCTAATATATTGCCAAGTGTGCAGGATCTAGTATACTCATGGGTGGAGAAGACAGAAGCATACACTAGAAACGAGGGTACCTAAGATCATAGGAAATGATGATTAATGTACTCAGAGGTAACATGGATAGATACCTTCATATAGGTATGCATTTTCAGAAGGTAACATGGATAGATACCTTTAAATAGGAAAACCTTTGATTTTAATGATTATATTAGGGTTTTAATTTAAAATACAACCTTTGATTTTTGATGATTATCTTAGGGCTTTTAAAATTAAAAAGGATGTGGATTTGTTATTTAGATTGAATTTATGGGGCTTTGATTTAAGGAATGAATGAATTGTTTGTTTAAATATTAAAAGGGTGTAATTTTAATTCTTTAAACCAGGGTTATGCAACCGGTTTAAAACTGGAGCATATTATGCATCCGGGTGTCGGACGGGTGCATTTTATGTGTTCGAGTGCCGGGCAGATGTAAACCATGCTCCAACATTAAATCGGTTGCATAATATGCAATCGCTCGATGCCTCGGATGCATACTATGCTCCGTCATTAAACCGAATGCATATTATGAACCGATAGCATAGTTTAGTCTGACCACCACCGTACTGCCACGTGTCTATATTACATGTCCCATACTGCATGTCTAATACGATGTTGCCACGTGTCAAATATGTTTCAAGTCTATAAAATGGCATCAACAAGTCATTTTCCCATTTCTTTTCTACGACAGACTACAACCAGAGCTAACCTTTTTGATCGACCTTTCAGTTTCCATTCCCAATCCTTTTTCTTCCACTTCCAACTACTTCCAATGGATACCCCTTCCACAATCCAACCAAAATTCAAGAATTTTACGTGCACTTTGATTTCAGATCTCATGACAATGCTAGGGATGAACTTTCATTGGTTGTATAACGTAGGTTTATCAACCCTCGTTTCCATGCCACATTTCAAAATAGACAAAGTGCTCCTACAGCATATTATCTCTGGTTATGACCATGATAGGGGTACTGTAAGCATTAATCTACGATCTAAAAATATTGTTTTCAGCATCACCCCTGGAGATATTCATAGATTGACAGGTCTTCCATTTATTGGTTTTAATCAAGTGTCATCGAGGTCACAACTTTCTCCAGATGACAAAGAACACCTCGATAACAATTACGGTCTTTCATCAGAAGATTTGGTAGGTATAAATCTTGTTAAATGTATTTTATTAATTTTCAATGTTTTAAATTTCTAAATTGACATCGAATTTTTTTATGCAACTTCTAACGCCAAAACAAAAAGAGGTTTAGCGATTAACGATGTTAACCATCAAACTCTGAAGGCCATTATCGAGTTTTTCCAGGCCAAGCTTATTCTATTGGGAAGACCAAAAATTCTGTTTTGGGCATTGTATTATATTGTTCAGTCTGAAAAAAATGAAAAGTTCGATTGGTGTACATATATTTCTGATCGAGTCAGGACTGAGTTGCACGCGGTCAAACTTGCAACCGCCAAGACTCAGCCCCCCAAGACTCAACCCATTGTGGGCAGTGTAAATTATATTTTAGCTTTATATTTTGAGTCTTTTCATAATTTGTCAACTACTCCTGTACCAACTGTTATGCATTCAAAACTATTGTCTATTGCCATGACACCAGAGGAATTGAGGGTAATAACTACATCATTGTCTTTGACATACTATTTTATAGTTTACAATATTTCTTTTTTTAATTTTTTTCATCTATATGCAGGCGAAGGCAAAAATTTCAAGGACTAAACAAATTGCTGCCAATAGGGGTCACAAGTCGGAGCAAACAGGTGATTCTGAAGATACGGGCTCTGAAGCAACACCTGTTACTATGCAGAGGTCACACAAACGTGCCAGGCAAGCAACTACTCATGGGGTGTCTCGTACACCTAGGTTTGCACAAAATGTGCAAGCCAAATCTAGTGTGGCCAACCCCTCCCCCAATGTAGAACAATTGCATCACATTTCATCTGGTAAATCTATGATTCTATGTGTAGTTAATTAAAATTTAGATTTCTTTTTATTTTAAGCAGAATTATAACAATTTTTTTTTACTATTTTTAGTTGATTCTCGTGATCAAGTAGTAACATCACAAGTTAGAGGGCATATGCCGCCACCACCTCCTCCACAAGCATCACACTCACTGGTTACACGCAATCAGCAATAGGGACAGTCACCCTTTACACGCAATCAGCAACAGGGACAGTCACAGCCTCAACCTATGCGAGGGCAAGTCGGTGTTGGAAAACATTTGTTTTCACAAGCCACTTCACAAAATTCTAGGCATGGGATTTCACAACCACAGACATCACAAAGACCAACACCAAGTTTGGTGGGAATTGGATTCTCTCAGTTTACATTTTCTTCAAATTCATAGGCACCTGAATGTTCTGGACAGGGATTGGACAATATTCCTCTTGATGATGATTACATGATGCAGGGCCCGATTGAAGGCTTCGGGGCAACAGATGTGCTTAAATATAGAGCATGAGAAGAAGTCCCTGCAGCTCAGCGGACATCGAACCACCCATCCAAGGAGACAACCGTCATCCTCAAGGTCCTCAAACCGAGGATGATGTTGTCAATTTTAATGAAAATATTTCATTGGCAACCAATACCGAGTCAACAATTCAGGAGTTTGTTTTGAAATATTTGCAAGAGTTGAAAGAATGGGAATATCGGGCAAAGGTCCTTATTAAGGAAATTAATGCCCGATATAAAAATTATGAAAAAAGAGATTCTATTTATTCTTTAGTCAAATATGAACCTGAAAAACTTGATGGCTTGCTAAAACAGGCTACTTCAGGAATAGTTAAATCTGATTTTATTTATGAGGATGATGTCTTAAA
This sequence comes from Wollemia nobilis, assembly GCA_028583015.1. Taxonomy (NCBI): domain Eukaryota; kingdom Viridiplantae; phylum Streptophyta; class Pinopsida; order Araucariales; family Araucariaceae; genus Wollemia; species Wollemia nobilis. Next base: position 2,199,945 of record JAQPPZ010017000.1, on the reverse strand, counting down.
TGTTGTTGTTGGTAGATTGGAGAATGTTAATGTTGAAGCCCAAGCATTTTACAACTTATGGGCTTCTGATAAGGAAAGGGTTGCAGTTGTTGAGGCTACAAAAGAATTGGCTGAGGTAAAAAAGTTATATATATTCCAATTTTCTATTGCATTTACATTTTTATATTTCTTGAAAATTTGTAATAATTTCAATGTATCCCTTTTGAATAAAGTTTTCAATTTGTTTTGCGAGTCAAACTTTGAAAACTTGAAAACATAGGTTAAGAGCATGGATGTCAATATTCTTACAACAAAATCATGTTTGATGAAATCAATGGAAATGAAAAAGAAAATGCAGTCAAAGATTGCAGAAAACAATAAGTTAAAAAAATTCATCAGAGAGAAGTTGCATGAAGATCCGGAAATGGTGCTTGATAAAATGAAAGAAACACTTCCAACAATACTTGAAGATCCAAACAAAGAAGAAGTTGCATGTGTGTCAAGTATTGTGAAAGTACGTGACAACCTTGTTAGAGTTGGAGCACTCGCGGAAGAAACAAAAGTTGATAAAGGAAAAGAAATGACAACTCCAAACACTAGTGAAGCATCCATGCACCAATCAAAAAATTGAAATTTGAAAATGTTGACAATGTTTTTAAAAGACTGAAATATGTTATTTCTATTTGAATTTGGTATGTGATATTTGAGACTTGAGTTTGAAAATGTTTTCAAAATACTGCAATATATTAATTTCTCTTTGAAAATTTTATGTTATATTTGAGTTTACAAATGTTTGAACGATGTAATTTCTGTTTGATAATGTTTTAAAAAGACTGGAATATTTATTTTCTGTTTGAAAATGTTATGTAGTAGAGTTAGAAAATGGTATGTAATATTTGGGTTTAAAGTGTTTGAAAGATGTGATATATGTCTTTTTGAAATAGTTAATTTGTAGTTATGATGCACAAAATTTGGGTTTAAAAATGTTATGTAATATTTGAGTTTGAAAATGTTATCTAATATTTGGGAATTTCTGTTTGAAATTGGTATGTAAAATTTGAGATATGAGTTGGAAAATGTTTAAAAAAATATTGCAATATATTAATTTTTGTTTGAAAATGTTATGTTATATTTATGTTTACAAATGTTTGAATGATGTAATATGTTTCTTTTTGAACTAGTTGATATGAAACATTCTGTTTGAAAATGTCATGTAATTTTTGTTTGATAATGTATTAAAAATATTGGAATATTTATTTTCGGTTTGAAAATGTTATGTAGTAGAGTTAGAAAATGGTATGTAATATTTGGGTTTAAAGTGTTTGAAAGATGTGATATATGTCTTTTTGAAATAGTTAATTTGTAGTTATGATGCACAAAATTTGGGTTTGAAAATGTTATGTAATATTTGAGTTTGAAAATGTTATCTAATATTTGGGAATTTATGTTTGTAATTGGTATGTAAAATTTGAGATATGAGTTGGAAAATGTTTAAAAAAAGATTGCAATATATTAATTTTTGTTTGAAAATGTTATGTTTCTTTTTGTACTAGTTGATATGAAACATTCTGTTTGAAAATGTCATGTAATTTATGTTTGATTTAAAAATATTGTAATATCTAATTTTGAACGATGTAATATAAATCTTTTTGAACTAGTTAATTTGAAATTTTTTGTTTGAAAATGTTTTAAAAAGACTGCAATATCTAATGTCGGTTTGAAAAAGATATGATGCACATAATTTGGGTTTGAAAAAGACTGCAATATCTAATATCTAATTTGTAGTTATGATGCAATATCTAGTTTTGTTTGAAAATGTTTTAAAAGGATTGCAATAGCTTATTTCGGTTTGAAAAAGTTATGATGCACATGAAAGTTATGAAAAAAATAATTCATTTAAATAATATAAATCTGGAACAATATACAGAAACCTCGCTATCAAACCAATTTGTGTTTATCATTGTCAATGAAATGAGAGTTCGAAACTAAGACCCAAACATAAAATTTTACAATCTACAAAAATGATTTAAGCCATGTAATTTTAAAGCAATAACGTGATTTAAAAAAACAATTCATTGAAATAATATAAATCTGGAACAATATTCCAAAATCTGCTATCAAATCAATTCGTTATTATCATATTCCATGAAATGAGAGTTGAGACACTAAGACCCAAACATAAAATTTTACAATCTACAAAAAATGATTTTAGCCATGTAATTTTAAAACAATAATATGATTTAAAACAACAATTCATTGAAATCATATAAATCTGGAACAATATTGAGAAATTTGCTATCAAATCACTTCGTGTTTATTATTGTCAATGAAATCATGGAAAATTATCACTATGGAAGTTGAAACATATCAGCTTGTCCAAAAATCTGTGTCTCCACCATCTGATCACTGAAAGCATCATCATCATCATTATCAATCGTATTCAACGTTCCTCTTCTGTCTACCAAGGAACTCCAGTATTCCAACGCCTTGTCATACGGAAATGTATCCAACCGATATGAGGACACATAAATTCTTAAACAATTTTCTAAATTCTTGTCAAGTCTATTGCGGATTTTAGATTTAACAAAAGCAAGTGCACTGAAAACTCTTTCATCTTCGATTGACCCCAAAATCATTGTTTCACATAATTCATATAAACGAAAGTATTCACTTATAGTATCTTTTAAGACTATGCTTGGATACAATTTTTGCCACAAACGTGTAGTGGAACCAATCTCATGGATATCTGTCATAAGTGATGTTTGCAAAACCATTGTTCTTCCAAAATGCGATGACTGTTCTTTCAAAAGTTCATTGTTGAGTAGACCATTAATTGCTACACCATTGACTTCCACACTCTTACTGAAATGGTCAATGAGATTACCCATATATTTAATAAACAACTTATTTGCAGAATTGTATTCAGTACAAGGCCCCCAAAACATGGGGTTAACCACACCCATGGACTCAAGCAACTCATCTCTCTGAAACCGTTCTCTTATCTCACCTGTCAAAGTTTTTGCTATATTTGACAAATTACTCTTTGTTTTCTATATTACAACATGAAATCTATTATGTGTTACAGGAACTTCTTCAAAATATTCCACAACAATACTTGATTGCCTTTCAAAACAATAAACATGTATCATATTTTCATGAACATTAATACAGAGATGATCATTGATGTCAAACTTCAAAAAGCTTTTTGGATTGTTCACGTTTATCAATGTATTCCAACTATCAAATACAGGTTCTGTAAAATCTGCATTAGACACATATAATGAATCAAGAAGCATGCATATTTGTTTTCTCATCCTCATAAAATCAACGATATAGATAGATCTCTCTTGTGCAAGATTAATTAATCTGTTCATTTCTTTTAACATTGGAAGAATACCACATAATGTCAAAAGTGTTTCCAAGTCAATCAAACGGAACAACATATCTTTTGCCTTATCAACTATTATGCGATTTGCATGCATAAACCCCGTCGATGATTGATATTCTGCCAAAACTCTCTTGAGCAGGTTGAAACGAGTGAAATCCATCTTGTATCCACATCTTTTAACAATTTTTTCCCTTCTGTAACTCCTAGTGCAAATTGCTGAAACTCTGCAAATATTTTTGGACTTAATGAGAAATAAGAATGAATATCACGAACAAGGTTTTCAACTTTAGCAACATTTGAAAATGTGCTCACAATTTTATATGCAAGATTTACTCTATGAGCCATACAGTGAATGGGGATCATATATGGTGCAACTATGGTTTGGAGTCGAACACACAGACCAGACCTGTGACCTTGCATAATAGCAGCTCCATCAGCTCCAACACAAATTAACTTTGTTGCAATGTCTATATCATTCATTCCCGCAATATTCTTTAAACTTTTAACAACAACATTATAAATATTTTTTGCATTTGAACTTTCCAACATCTTATGTATTCCCAACAAAATAGGCCTTCTAACATGATTTTGAAATGTGTACACATGCATGCAAATCCAAGAAGTGTTATCCACAGTTGTTACCTCATCAATAGAAAGTGAAATGAATTTGGCAAGTTTTACTTGCTGCCTTAGGTCTTCTTTCTCAACCAAAGATAAACATTTTGCCATTTCCCAACCACTTCGGTCTGACCAATGAGAACTAGGAAGGTTTTGCACATTAAAAAGGCATAATAGCTGCTTATAATCAATAAAATCGGACATTGGTCTACCTTTCTTGAGAATATTGTAAACAATGGCAAACTGCTTACTTTTTGAAGCAAAAACAGTCTTACGTAATTTGTCAAATTGGGCTCCAATTGTTCCACCTTTCTCAACAAGAGATTGTTGTTGCTTTAAGTGATTGTCATATTCTATAGCATATCTTAAATGCATACATTCTGATGCATCCTTCCACTTAACTTCTTTACTAACTTCACCATTACTTTTTATAACTTTAACATAACATTTGCCAGCATGTTTTTCAATTGTATCAATCTTGTTTTGAAGCCTATGATCCTTACCAAGTCTCCAACTGCAAATTTTGCATCTACATTCTTTTTCATCAATTTGGTTATCCTCAGTCATGACAGGCTCAAGCCAGGGAAATATTTCTGCCCATTCTTTCCTAAATCCCCTTCCAAGTATCCAGAGAGATGCTTTTCTTTTTTTGGAATTTTTGGTTGAAGATTCAATTGACGCTTGTAATGATTTTGATTTATCACTTTCATTTTCAATTGTGATGTCATTTTGCGTGTTGTCATCAGGTGTTTGTTGGATATCATTTCTAAGGGGATTTTCAATGAAAGTCATCTCTTCTTGGGGAATATCTTCAAGTGGAGGCATATCAGGATCGACAGGGTATTCTGCATAGTAGGATACCATAATATTTTTTATCACTATTGGATGAAAAAATTTACAAAAAAATATACAAATCGTCAATCAAGCACATACTTGGGAAGTAAAAAATCATTTGTACCTTGAATTTGCATAGATGTCGTTGGCTCGTCGCATTTCGAAGTTTGGCTAAAATATTTGAGGATACTCTTTTCAGCAGAAGATTTGGTGCCCTTCTTTCCATCATTGGGTGACAATTTACTAGTGACAAAATAAAGTTAAAGAGGGTGTATTTTCTGGAGGCCTTTAGATATTATTGTAAATAGAATAAACACTTGTTGGGTAGTAAATTATACATACTTTTTTCCAGCCATTCTTTATTGTGAATTTATCAGTTTATGCCACTAGTTATTATTCTGGTGAAAGCACTCTAACAGAGAAAAAGAGCATCAATATGTCAATAGAGAACCAAAGCATTTACTTATGTATAATCTTAGCAATAAAAAAATATCTTAATTAAAACTAAGAATCAAAGCAAAACAGAGAAAACAAGGGAACAGACTCAATAGAGCAATGACAAAACAGAGAAAAAAATGGAACACACTCAACAGAGCAATGACATTCAAAACCTGGAAAAATAACAAGCAGAACATGGCAATATAAAGAAAAGCAGAGAAGTGACAGAGAACCTGGTGCTAAAAGATAGTATGTCCATATGCAAAGATACTGGCTCCGATCGGAGGCAGACAATGATCCTGGTAAACACAAGTCCATCCGATTGCACGAAAGTGTCCGGACTCAAAAATGGTTTCGTCCGATTGCAGGTTATAGATACAAAAGTGTTCTATTGATCGCACAGTAGGTTCTATCTGGCTGTATAGAAGGTTTCGTCTGATTGCACAGAAGGTTCCACCTAGCTGTACAGAAGGTTTCGTTCGATCGGTTGTACAGCAAGTTCTGTTCGGCTGCACAGCAGGTTTCATTCGGTTGCACAAAATTAGTCTCGTCCAGCTACAGAGCAGGACACTATTTTGGTCGGTTGCAGAATTAGTTTCGTCCGACTGTAGAGTAGGACACATTTTTGGCCAATTTTAGGATTAGTTTCGTCCAGCTACAGAGCAGGACACTGTTTCGATCGGTTGCAGAATTAGTTCTGTCTAGCAGCAGAACAAGACACTGTTCCGTTCGGTTGCTGAATTTGTTGCGGTCGATGGCAGAAAAGGTTTCGATGTTGTGATGAATTGTGTAGGTATTTTCCCTAGGGTTTTAATTATATATAGAGGTATACTTGGCGAGTTTGGCAGGATAATTTAGAAATTCTAAAATTTTAGGGCTAAAAGGGTACTTTATTTAGGCGGGATTACTTGCGAATTTTTTAAAATATTCGTGATACTCTCATCAAAGGACGGCTAACCGACACCGAAAATTTATTTTTTCTCAAAAATTCTGGCTACATGGCCGACGTCCGGGTCTCAAAAATTTCGTGAATTTGAATTTTTGAAAATGGGTTTTTTCGCCCCAATGGCAAAGTTTCGCCGCTATGCATAATGCTACTTTAAATAGTAAATAATTTAATTGGATTTTGTGAATGGAAAAATATGTGGATTTGTTCTTTATATTTAAGTTATGGGGCTTTGATTTAGAGAATGAAAAGAAAATGATTGTTTTAGAGGTTAAAGGTATGGGACTTTATCACTTTAAAGCATGAATGAATCTAATTAAGTTAGGCCTTATTCTAAGTAGCATATGTTGGATGACTCTCTAAAGGAATTTGAGAGGTGAAGATAAAAGTAAAGGATCTTTAATGATATCCATTATGCATTATATGGTTGGAAACTTATTTAGATTTTGTATAGTTGTAATTTGGTAAAGTAAACGAGTAGATGCATTTAAAGGCATGCCTATCATGAACCATGAGTACCCTGATCTTCTACTACCCTCAAAGAATCAATGGGAAGCAAGGAGAAGCAATAAGTTCAATGGAAGCGAGGTATAGGTAATTATATTTTATGTTGCTTTACTATGCTCAAATAGATTACAATTGATTGGGGAGATATATATAATATGGATGTTGTAATATTCCTTAGAGTAAGAAGGAATTAATGTGCAAAAATTGATGCAATAACTGTTCATTATATTAAAGAAGGTATTTTTACTTTATGGTTGTAATTGTTTATGTTATGTAAATTATTATTTTTTAAAGTTAATCTTGCTTGTGTTCTAGATGCTTGGTGATTATTTTTTGGTAATGTGGTATCTAGTTGTATCATTATTTGGATTTTTTTATGTTAGAAATATAAGTGTATAGTTCTAGGGTGAACTCAAAGGTGACCCAAGGGAATTGAAAACTCCCTTAGGGTGAACATAGGAGACCTAAGGGAATTGCGACCCCCTTAGGGAGATAAAGGACTAGGTTTTGAAGAGACTACATTTGAGTTAAGATAGCTCATCATGGAGACAAGATAGATAGCTTAACTCGTAATACTTATAGCATGCCTACACATGATGATTTGTGTATGGCATGGAGATGCATGTATACGTTCGATGAATGGAGGTTGATAAGTCTAGCTCATCAAGAATGATGGTAAAGATAGACTTATTTGTAGTAACACATGATACGCCTACATAGATAGACTTGTGTTAGGGTACCTCATGAGATGTAGCTTTCAAGAAAATTTAGGAGATCGAGACTTTAGTAAAATAGTGGTTTGGTTAGGGGTTCATGAAGAGTTCATGTACCTCTCTCCATAGTAAAAAAAAACTTTTTCTATTTTTGTATTTTTTTGTTTGTTTATTTTTTGGGTCGTTACATTTGGTATCAGAGCCTTAGGTACAAGGGTATAGAGATTATATGTGTGCTAAGGAAAATCATATGAATCCACTGAAGGCTTTCTTAAAGTAAAGGCTAAATATGGGATGATCTAGGATACCCTATTTTCTAGGATCTAATAGGATTTAACCCCAAGAGAGAGAGGATGTTAGGATACCTTAGTATGGGCTTTGGTATCAATGACACACCCTAGCCTAGGATATTATCCTAGTTAGATTGGTTAATGCATATAGCAAGAGAACTCTTTAATATGGCTTGAATTAGAGTTACAGGTTAAGATGAAACTGTAATCTAATCCTCTTTCTTGGATGGAATCAGGTTGAGATGCCACCTAAGACTAAAAGAGGGAGGCCTATACCTAGACAAACTTGACAAAGTGATGTCAAAGAGGAAAACTAGGAGGGGGAACCAACAAACCCCAATAGGTAGGTAGAAGACCTCGTTGCTATGCAGGATCAGATAAGACAGTTGTTAGAGATGGCTACAAATCAGAATTTGCAAGTTCATGGTTTAGAGACCGGTCTAGAAAGTGGACTAACTATAGAACAAGTACAAGCCAGAGCCTTAGCAGAAAAGGAAACAACTAGGGACATGAAAAACATCAGTATCTCTAAGTTTTATGGAGAGGGTGATGGTGATGCAGTGAAAGCATGGCTGAGAGAAGTAGAGGTTCACTTTACAGTAAAAGGTTACTCATCAGGAACCTGAACACTTTGGGCTACAATTAACCTGGAAGGGGCTGCTCTAGAGTGGTGGGAAACCCACTATGAGGAAACTAATATTGAACCCATTGATACCCCATGGGAAGAATTTATAAATATATTTAAGAAGATATTCCTAATGGAGCATTTTTATACCTTAAATTTTGAAGAATTTGCTGGTCTTAGACAAGGAACCAGCATAGTAGAGGTGTACTACAAGAAGTTGGTAAGGTTGTTCAAATATGTGCCTATTTATAATGAGAAAATGTGGGTTCACAAGTTCATTCTTGGATTGGAATCTAGGTTAAAGCATGATGTGGAAATTCAAGAGCCTAAATCACTATAAAAGGCATATGACCTAGCAAAGAAAGTAGAGTCACACTTCTATTATAAATATGACACTTTGCTCGAGCAAGCTCGATAGGAGTTAAAGAAGAGGAATAGTGTTGGGTTTGTAAAATGGGAGTCTAATCAAGAGTGAAAGGCTAAGAACCCCCAAAATCCTGAGAAGAAATATTATGGAGATCAGAAGAATTTCAAGAAGAACTTTTGTAAGAAGGATAACAAACTCAACAACATGAAACCTCAACCACAAAAGTCGTAGGCTCCAATTCCAGCAGTTAAGAATGGGAATGAGAAACCTAAAAAAAATTAAGGACCCAAGGAAGGGTGCTACAATTTTTGGGGATCTCATTACTACAATCAGTGTCCATATCGAGCAGGGACTAGCACCGCTAATGCGAAAGGGAAGGAACCGAAACATCGGATTTATGCCACAACCAGGAAGAAGAAGCTAGAGGGACAAGCCACCCCATTACTAGTGAAAGGTAAGGTTTTTAATAAACCAGTAAATATTTTGATAGATAGTGGAGCCACTAACAGTTTTATTTCATCTAGTCTAGCAAGGACTATGTCAAAAAGGCCTGGATATTTGGCTCAAGGGTGGAAGGTTGAGTACGGTTTTGGATAGACCTACTCGATGAACCAATGCTATCCTATGGCAAAAATCACTCTATCAAGTGGAACTACGGATGGTTGTTTGTATGTAGCTCCCTTACATGCCTTTGATGTGATCCTAGGGATGGATTGGCTGCAGGCTCATAAAGCCTTGGTCAATTTTCAAGACCAATGGATTGAGTATTTAGAAGAAGATGGAAGGAGAATGAGAGTTCATAGTGAGCAAGGGGCATTTGAACCGTAGATGTTGTCCGCTATGCAAGTGAAAAAGACCCTAAAGAAAGGAGGAATAGTGTATGTGGTAAAACTTAATGAAGTGGAAGACCATGAGAAAGGATAAATACTAAGACAACACCCGATCCTATAGGATTTTTAGGATGTGTTTCCAGAAGACCTATCGGGGCTACCTCCTACATGGGAATTTGATTTCACAATTGAACTTATGATGGGAGCCAAACCTATTCATAGATCTCCGTATAGGATGAATCCTATTGAAATGCGAGAACTGAAGGTTCAATTGCAAGGATTATTGGAGAAGGGTTTGATAAAACCAAGTGTGTCACCGTGGGGTGCACCAATTTTGTTCATGAAAAATAAGGATGGTTCGCTACGATTGTGTATTGACTACATGATGTTAAATAAAGCTACAATCAAGAATTGGTATCCTTTACCTAGGATTGAAGATTTATTTGATCAACTAAAATATGCCAAGGTGTTTACTAAGATCAATTTAAGGTTAGGGTATCACCAGTTAAGGATCCATGAGGAAGACACTCACAAGATGGTATTTAAGACTAGGTATGGGCATTATGAGTTTACTGTTCTACCCTTTGGACTTACTAATGCCCCAACTGCTTTCATGAACCTAATGAACAGTGTGTTTTGAAGACATTTGGACCAGTTTTTCTTGGTATTCCTTGATGATATCCTTATATATTCTCGAGATAAAGAGGAGCATGATAAACATCTTAGGATTGTGTTGGAATTGTTAAGGAAGAATCAACTTTATGGAAATCTGATGAAGAGTGAGTTCTATGCCCCAGAGGTACGATATCTTGGACACATTATATCATAAAAGGGGATCACTATGGATCCAGAAAAGATAGAGGCTATTCTGAATTGGCCACCCCCTACTAATGTCACTAAAGTGCGAAGTTTTATGGGGTTAACGGGCTATTATAGACGTTATATAAAGGACTACTCCAAGATTTTTGGACCCATAACAAACCTTCAAAAGAAGGGGAAAGAATTAAAATGGTCAAAAAAGTGTGAGGCTACCTTCAAACTACTAAAGCATAAGCTTACTATGGCACCAATATTGAAGGTTCTCGATCCCTAGGGAGACTTTTCAATGTGCACTGATGCATCGATAGAAGGGTTGGGTGGGGTGCTCTCACAAGAAGATTTAGTAGTGGCATATACTTCAAGGAATCTCAAAAAGCATGAAGTTAATTATGCTATGCATGATTTAGAGCTAGCTACAGTGGTGCATGCTTTAAAATTTTGGCACCACTACTTAGTGGGGAGACCCTTTGAATTGAAAATCGATCATCAAAGTCTACGGTATATATTCACCCAACCAATACTCAATGCAAGATAGAGAAGATGGGTGGAATTTCTCATTGAGTATGATTTTGAGATTGAGTACATAAAGGGAAAAGAGAATAAGGTAGCAAATGCTTTAAGTAGAAGGAAATATATAGCAGCCATAACTAGAATTCACATGGACCTGATGGATCGAGTGAGATAGGAGCAATCTCAGGATGAGTATTTCCAAGGAATTCGAGTCAAGATGGATAGAGATCCTGAAGGAAATAAGGAATTTAGTGTGAAATATGACTTTATGTGTTATAAGGGAAGAGTCTTCATACCAAATATGGGCAATCTGAGGAACTTGATAATGCAAGAAGCTCATAGATCTCCTTATTTTGCTCATCTAGGAGGAGCCAAAATGCGAGAAAACATGAAAAGAACCTTCTTTTGGGTAGGTATGAAGAAGGACATCATGGATTTTGTTGCTCGATGCCTCGAATATTAGAAATTCAAGGTGGAACACCAACATCCTATAGGAAAACTATATCTGCATGATATACCTACGCATAAATGGCAGGTTATATCTATGGATTTTATAGTAGGTTTACCCAAAACTTGGTACCAACATGATGCCATCTTTGTAGTGGTCGACAAATTAACTAAGGTTACCCACTTCATACCAGGAAATACCAAGGATGATGCTCAGGTGGTGGCTAGCAGATTCATCAAAGAGGTATTCTGATTGCATGGATTTCTTGAGGTAATCATCTCAGATAGAGACTCCAAATTCACTTCTAAATTTTGGAAGTCCCTTCATAGTGTGGTTGGCACGAAATTGAATATGAGTTCAGCATACCACCCTGAAATGGATGGCCAAACAGAGCGGGTAAACCAAGTTTTGGAAGACATGCTTCGCATGTACTGCATGGATCACAAATCTCATTGGGAATATTGTCTACCTTTGGTAGAGTTTTCCTACAATAATGGACATCACTCCTCGCTAGGAATGGCACCTTTCGATGCCTTGTATGGGTGAAAGTGTAGAACACCATTGTCTTGGGACAACCTAGAGGATCGAGTTGAGATTGGTCCATAAATGGTTAGGGTAATGGAAGAGTAGTTAAAGGAAATTAGGCAAAGGCTTAAAGAAGTTGTGGATAGGCAGAAGAGTTATGCAGATCTAAAAAGGACTCCTAGAGAGTATTTTGTTGGAGATAAGGTGTTCTTAAGGGTTAAGCCAAAGAAGAGTGCTATCAAATCCATGAAGTTGGATCCACGCTTTGTGGGACCCTTTGAGATCACGGAAAATATCAACCCGATTGCATACCGACTTGCATTACCACCTAATATGTCCAAAATCCATGACACCTTCCATATATCCTTGCTTAGAAAGTATGCTTCTGATCATGAATATGTGTGGGATGTTTCTAATTTGCATATGGCAAACCCGGAGGCCATTGAAGTACTATCGATGAAGATTCTTGAGTTTCATTCCAAGTCTCTATGGAATCGGACTCTCAAATAGTGTAAGGTCCAGTGGGACCAGTTCTCTGAGAAAAATACCACTTGGGAGAAAGTGGAGGTTATGCGAAAATATTTTCCCTTTCTATTTGAAACTTTGTGATGTAATAACTTTTATTTTTAGTGTTGTTAAAACAAAGAAAATTTGGAAACACCGAGGACGATGTTTAATTCTAGTGGGGGAGGATGTCATGACCCTCCCTAGTTGACTTTATGGCACAAAGGAACAATGTATTAACCTATGGTGTGGTGATACTTAGTTTGAACAATTGTACCAACTATATGATGTTTAGTTGATTTGTGAAGGGCATGTTATTGCTAATATATTTCCAAGTGTGCAGGATCCGGTATACTCATGGGTGGAGAAGGCAGAAGCATCCACTAGAAATGAGGGTGCCTAAGATCAAGGGAAATGATGATTAAGGTACTCAAAGGTAACATGGATAGATACCTTCATATAGGTATGCATTTTTAGAAGGGATAATCGTCGATGGTTGATCGCCTTGAGCCTTAGTTGATAGCCTAGTAGCTATCATAAAATATCTGGCTGAGATAGGTGATAGGGTCGATGGAAATATTCCCTCTTTGTTGCTTTATAAATTTATTTGCTCTTTGTTGCATAGTGGTTGGAGTAGCATAATGTTGGAACTGCTATAGAAAAACAACTTCCAAATATATGTGGATGCATAAAACTAATTGTTTTGTTAAATAAAATATAGAGCATCATTTTCATAGAGAAAAGCATATTAAATTTGAATGTTAAATAAATATTCATTCAAAAGGATCAATGAAGTTTGATTAAATAATTGATTTAATTAAGCTCATTAGTAAACCTCATTTTATTTAATAGATGAGAGTTTTTTTTAGTTAATTAAAGGTATTCATTTTAATGCTAATAGATAAGTCATTGAAAGACTTTAATTAATTAAAATAAACAAAAAAAACATATATCCATTTAAGAAATAAGATGTCTTTTATTTTAATGAAAAACAATTATGAAATTGTATAAATAAAAGAGGTATCTTAATGGTGATAATTATCAATAAAGGATATATATTTAAAATAAAGGAGATATGTTAAAAGAATACCATCCTTCTAAAATATAAAAAGGGATAATATAAAATATGTAAATATCCCATTCCCTTATAGCTCGTAAGCTATGAAATAATCTAGGGTGGTTGATAGGCTTCCAAATATGGAAACCATCGGATGAAGGGTTCCTTGCCACTAGATAAAGGGATGGATAATGGAAGGAGAGGAGGCTCGAGGAGAGGGCTCGAGGTTCGAGATATGGGCCACCTGGAGGAGAAGAAGCTCGTATGGTGTGAGAAAGAGAAAAAAAAATAGAGAGGAGAATAGAGGAGGACGAAGGAGCGGAGGGAGAGAACGCAGACCAGGGACAAGAAAGGTGAGGAACGTGTTGTGAGTGAAGGAGAAGTGACCTAGACTCCACTGATCCCCATTTCACAGTAGCATTGAGGTTGGAGTATTAGACTTTAACCTGCCTTTTTTTAGTGCATGCTTTGTATGGTGAAAATTGGTGTTTTAGAAACCATAAATTGCTTGGTTGAAAGCTCTACATTTTTGCTTTGTTGATGTTTTTTAGAAACCATAAATTTTTTGGTTGAAAGTGAAACGTTGTGTGTGTGTTTAGGAGAGTGTTTGTCTAGGATAAATGCTATGGTGTGTGTTTGGGAGAGTGTATGTCCAAGCTAATATGGTGTGTGTTTGGGAGAGCATTTGTCCAAGCTAAATGTGGGTGTGTGTTTGGGAGAGTGTTTGTCCAAGCTAAGTGTTGGGTGTGTGTTTGGGAGAGTGTCTGTCCAAGCTAAGATTGTGTGTGTTTGGGAGAGCGTTTGTCCAAGATAAACGCTATGTGTGTGTGTTTGGGAGAGCATCTGTCCAATCTAAATGTTGTGGGTGTGTGTTTGGGAGAGTGTCTATCCAAGCTAAGCATCGGGTGTGTGTTTGGGAGAGCATTTGTACAATCTAAATGTTGTGTGTGTGTGTTTGGGAGAGTGTCTTTCCAAGCTAAGCATTGTGTGTGTGTTTGGGAGAGCGTTTGTCCAAGATAAACGTTGTGGGTGTGTTTGGGAGAGTGTCTGTCCAAGCTAAGTATTGGGTGTGTGTTTGGGAGAGCATCTATCCAAGCTAGATGCAGTGTGTTTGGGAGAGTGTATGTCCAAGCTAAGCATTGTGTGTGTGTTTGGGAGAGCGTCTGTCCAAGTTAAATGCTATGTGTTTTAAGAGATGCTTGTGTAAGCTCAGGTGTTGTGCTTTTAGGGAACCACCTGGGTATGCTTAGAGACTCTGTTAAGTGTTTCAAAGTTATGAGTTAGACCTCCGCGTACAGGGAAGAAGGGACATTGTGTTTGGGAGCATCGTCTATGGAAACCACCATGCTTTGGAAGAAGGGCATTTAATTAAATAGGAAACCTTTGATTTTAATTATTATTAAAGGGCATTTTATTAAATAGGAAACCTTTGATTTTAATTATTATTAAAGGGAATTTTATTAAATAGGAAACCTTTGATTTTAATGATTATTAAAGGGCATTTGATTAAATAAGAAACCTTTGATTTTAATGATTATTAAAGGGCATTTGATTAAATAGGAAAACCTTTGATTTTAATGATTATCTTAGGGTTTTAATTTAAAAGGAAACCTTTGATTTTTTATGATTATCTTAGGGCTTTTAAAATTAAAAGGGATGTGGATTTGTTCCTTAGATTGAATTTATGGGGCTTTGATTTAAGGAATGAATGAATTGTTTGTTTAAAGATTAAAAGGGGTGTGATTTTAATGCTTTAAATAGTAAATGATTTAATTGGATTTTGTGAATGGAAAAAGATGTGGATTTATTCTTTAGATTGAAGTTATGGGGCTTTGATTTAGGGAATGAAAATAAAAGGATTGTTTTAGAGGTTAAAGGTATGGGACTTTATCGCTTTAAAGCATGAATGAATCTGATTAAGTTAGGCCTTGTTCTAAGTAGCACATGTTGGATGACTCTCTAAAGGAATTTGAGAGGTGAAGATAAAAGTAAAGGATCTTTTATGATATCCATTATGCATTAGATGGTTGGAAACTTATTTAGATTTTGTATAGTTGCAATTTGGAAAAGTAAATGAGTAGATGCATTTAAAGGCATGCCTATCCTGAACCATGAGTACCCTGATCCCCTACTACCCTCAAAGAATCAATGGGAAGCAAGGAGAAGCAAGGATTTCAATGGAAGTGAGGTATAGGTAATTGTATTTTATGTTGCTTTACTATGCTCAAATATATTAGAATTGATTGGGGAGATATCCCCAATATAGATGTTGTAATATTCCTTAGAGTAAGAAGGAATTAATGTGCAAATTTTGATGCAATAACTGTTCATTGGATTAAAGAAGGTATTTTTACTTTATGGTTGTAATTGTTTATGTTATGTAGATGATTCTTTTTTAAAGTTAATATTTCTTGTGTTCTAGATGCTTGGTGATTATTTTTTGGTAATGTGGTATCTAGTTGTATCATTGTTTGGATTGCTTGATGTTAGAAATCTAAGTGTAGAGTTCTAGGGTGAACTCAGAGGTGACCTAAGGGAATTGAGAACTCCTTTAGGGTGAACATAGGAGACCTAAGGGAATTGAGACCCCCTTAGGGAGATAAAGGACTAGGTTGTGGAGAGACTACATCTGAGTTAAGATAGCTCATCATGGAGATGAGATAGATAGCTTAACTCATAATACTCATAGCATACCTACACATGATGATTTGTGTATGGCATGGAGATGCGTGTATACCTTCGATGGATGGAGGGTGATAAGTCTAGCTCATCGAGAATGATGGGAAAGATAGACTTATTTGTAGTAACACATGATACGCCTACACAGACGAACTTGTGTTAGGGTACCTCGTGAGATGTAGCTTTCAGGAAAACTTAGGAGATCGAGACTTTAGGAAAATAGTGGTTTGGTTAGGGGTTCATCAAGAGTTCATGTACCTCTCTCCATAGTAAAAAAAAAACTTTTTCTATTTTTGTATTTTTTTGTTTGTTTATTTTTTGGGTCGTTACAAAGTTCGAGTGAAAAGGATTGGTTGGTACGCATTGTTGAGTGTGTTTTGAATTAATGCTTCAAGGTTTTTAGGAATAGAGGTTAAAGAGAGTAACCTTATTTTATAAGAATTGTTGTTGAATTTATTGGTTGAGTGAAGAACCTGAACTAGGTTTTACAAAGATCATGAGTATCATTATTATGTGATATTGTTTTATAAGCATTGTTGTTGAAGTGATTGGTTGAGTGAATAACTTGAACTAGGGTTTGCAAAGATCATGATTATCATTTTTATGTGAGATTTTTTGATAAGCATTTTTGGAAATAAGTTAGTGAGTGTTCATATGCTTGGACTAATTTTTGTGAGTAGGGATTATTTCATTGAGTTATTAGTTGAGTAGAGTTGTGATTGAGCCTAGTCAAGTGGTTCTATTGAAGTGATAGTTCAAGTTCCATGAAACAAATTGTTCCATACTCTAAATTGATTCGAGAAAGAGGTTGAGTGTTTATGAGAGTGTAACATATTGAGTCTCTAACAATTATCTATATGTTTTTGTGGTAAAAAGAGAGTTTGTGAGTGATTGAGCATTATGGTATGAAGCATATTGAGTCTCTAAAAAATCTCTATATATTTCTTTGAGTGATTAAGCATTGTGATATGAAGAATATTGAGTCTCTAAAATTTCTCTATATGTTTCTATGAGATTGGACAAGTTCTAGTGAGGACTTATTGAGCATATTTGAGGTAAGTCTTAGAGAAGACTTTTGGATAGATTTGTGTAAGCTTTTGTAGAAGATTGCAATACATATTTGAGGATAGAGATTATTGAGCATATTGGACGAGTTCTAGTAAGGATTTATTGAGTAGATTGGACAAAATCTAGTAAGGACTTGTTGAGCATATTTGGACAAGTTCTAGAGAGGACTTGTGGACAGATTAGTGTGAGCTTTTATAGAAGCTTACAAGACAAATTTGAGATAAGTCTTTGGGAAGACGTGTGAGCAAGATTTATTGATTTATTCAAACCTTGAGTTAATATTTGGGATATATCTAGCATAATTGATTTATGATTGAGTCAAGCTTTGTGTTAAGGCTTGAGGACAGATTTGTGCTAGACTAAAGGACTGTGTTTAGTGTAGATTTGAGGATAGAGTTGGGTACATATTTGAGTACAGATTTGTGCTAGACCAGAGATAGATATTGAGGAGATTTGTGCTAGACCGAAGGATTGTTTTTAGTACATATTTGAGATAGATCTAAGAGCAAGCTTTGGAGGTGATATAGTATAAAGGACAAAAATATCTAGTGGATAGAGATCCATTAGCTAGAGTAGTGAGGACAGGTATTTTGAGTGGGTACAAGAGTCTTCAGTGGATAGAGATCCATTAGCCAGTGCAATAGAGGCAGCAGTTCTTCTATAAGATCACCAGTTAGAGCTAAGAAGAAATAGTTCTCATGTGGATAGAGATCCATGAACTTGATAAGGGGATTGGTGTTTCCTTTGGACAGAGGTCCATAAACATTGTAATAGGGAAAGGATTCCCAAGATATTGATTGAAAAAAATTTAGTGAAATATTTTCTCTATGGAGTAGCCCATATTGGGTGAACCATATTAAATTGGTGTCTCTATTGTGTGTGGTGAGTTGTGCATTGCTTTGATTATTGATGTTGATATTATTATCTATACATTGCATAATATTGATTGAAAATAAAAGTAAAAAGTGGTCTTATACTGGTCACCCCCTCTCAGTATAAGCTTGTGTTCTTCACTAAGAAGGTAATTATGGGAATAGAAGAGAAAAATAGAGAAAATACAACCCTTGGGTAAGCCAAATGGAGAAAATGTTGAAAAATGCAAACTCTGAAGGATTAGGTAGAAATACAAACAAAGAAAAAATACAACAAGGAGAACAGTTGAGAGAGGCAGGCATAGTTAAACTCATAGCCAACTTCTACAACATGGGTTCCCAATGGTTATACACACATGAAATGTAACAATATTAAATGGCCATCCCATACAATTGGTTGTTAAACATATGATAGAATATAACCACCTGTATATGGTTTTATTGTAGGAAACTAGAGCATCACTCGAAGCAATGCAAACAATATCCAAGAGATGTTGGAGGAATGGAGACTATGAGGTCCAAGGTTCCCATTTTTTCTCTGGAGGAATAGAGGCACTTTTTAGTAGGTAGGGATAACATCATCTAGAGGGATCTTGATGACCATATTGATAAATAGAGAATCAAACTCAGTCTGGCTGATTATTAAATTTTATGGGATGAAGGAAGTGTAGGAATAAAAAACCCAATGGAAGTCAGTCCAGGGTATTAGAGAAGCTTACCAAAAATATATATTCTTGGTGGGTGGAGACTTAAATACCAAGATGTCAGTGATTGACCAAGAGGGAGGCCTAAATCATGTTAGTGAGAAGGACAAACTCCTGATTGTCCAAGCTAATAATTTAAATCTTATTGAAATTCCACCTCTAGGATGTGGTACTACTTGGACCAATAAAAGGAAAGGAGACCAAGCAATAAAATAAAGATTAGATAGGATATTTATAGAGGAATAAATTCACCAATTATGGAGCTATCATTCAAAAATCATAAACCTATTATCTTTTGATCATTTCCTAGTACATCTAAATATCACAAACAAAATACCCCAGTCCAAAAACCACCCCTTCATATTTGAGAACTTTTGGCTTCTAAACCATGAATTACCAGAGTTATTTCAACAATGGTGGCAACAAGGGAAACCAGCATTTTGAAAGGCACAATTTCAGCTACACTTCAAATTGAAATATATCAAATATAGATTGAAAAACTAGAGTAAATTCCAAAGATCAAATTTTTAGCAACAAAGAGTAGATCTAGTTGAGAGAATGCAAGGAGTTGCAGAAAGAATTTATTCGAAACCCCATTCAAAGGAATTACTCTCCCATGAAAATATTTTAACGCAGGAGGAAGAGGAGCTAGATAATAAAGAAGAAATATATTGGAAGTAGAGATCTAGAATTACTTGGCTTTAAGAAGGATATAGGAATACAAAGTTCTTTCATCAGTCAGCCACAACTAGGAAACACTTTAACTAGATTGATGATTTAAAAAATGCAAAAGGACTCATAGAAACCACCACTTCAATTATGCAAAAGGTGAGTAATGAGTATTTCTCCACTTTGTTTACTGTAGATTCACATCTGGAAAAACAATCCTAGGATGAAATCTTGAGAAATATCCCCAGATTAGTCTCTCAAGAGCAGAATGAGTAGCTTATGAAAGATATCAAATAAGAAGATGTGAAATAAATAATCTTCTCCATGTAATCAAGAAAGACCCCAGGTCTTGATGGATTACCAATAGAATTCTACAAAGGTTTTTGGGATATTACAGGAGAATATATAACTAGAGTAGTATAAGAAGCCAAATCCAATGGCAGGATTCTCAAATACCTCAACCATACTTTTCTAGATTTGATTCCAAAGGTAGGAGATATGGAGAATCTAACCAATTATATACCAATAGCCATCTGTAATATGATCTACAAGATCATCACTAAGGTAATAGCCAACATACTAAAAGTTATATTACTAAATATCATATCTCCTAAACAAGAGATATTTGTGCAAGGAAGACAAATATTAGATGGGATATAATAGCACAAGAAACTATACATCATATGGGCCAAAGGAATATTCCTGAAGTTATATCTATCCAAGGCCTATGATAGAGTGAGTTAGGAATTTCTAGATCAAATTTTGTAAAGATTTGGATTCTAGAAAGATTTGATCAATTGGATACTTGAATGCATCTCCACAGCCTCCTTTTCAGTGTTCATCAATGGAACCCCCTCTCCACTGTTCAAAGCTAGAAAAGGAATTAGACAAGGTGATCCTCTCTCTCCATATTTATTTATTATTTTTGTAGAAGGACTGGAAAGACTCATACAAAAGAAAAAAGCAGAGAATAAAATTACAAGAATTCAAATAAATAGAGATATAGCTATCACTCATCTACAATTCGTAGATGATACATGATTATGGGGGGAAGCAACCAGTATTAGAGAAATATTAGATTGCTACACTACAGCCACTGGCCAACTTCTAAATGAATAAAAATCTAAATTTATCTTATTTAATGTACATAAGAGAATCAAAGATTAGATAGAAAATATTCTTAGATTCTCAATGGCCTCATGTCCATTAGATTACTTAGGAATTCCCTTAATAGAAAAAACCTAAAAATAAAAGATTGGAAATCCTTAAAAGATAATTTTTTTTCAAAGTTGTCACATTGGTCTCATATATGGTTAAGATTTGGAGGCAGAGTCACACTTTTGAAGTCAGTGTTACAAGCAATGCCATTTTACAAATTTTCTATTTTAGCATCCCCAAAGAGCATACTCAAATATTTATATAAACTGATGAGAAATTTCTTATGGTCAAGAGCATAAGAAAATTAGAAAAATACTTTGGTAATTTTGGAGAAAGTTTTTCAACCAAAGGAAGAGGGAGGTCTTGGAATCAGAGTTGCATCAACAAACAACCTAGCACTAATAGGGAAGTTATACTGGTGGTGGATCACAAATCCAGATCAGTTATGGAGTCAAGTTCTAAAGGTTAAATATTACCTTGCACACAAAATGGAGGATGTCCCACAATTTCCAATTACAGGTGTGGTATCAAAGATATGGAAAATACTCAAAAGAGGGGCCTCACTAATTAAGGAAGACTTACATTGGAAATTAGGTGATGGGAGAAAATTCAGTTTGTGGGATGATTCTTGGGAATTCCCCCCCCACCATTATCAAAAAATACACTCATATTAATGGCATCAAAGATACTCTTCATAATCATAGCCAAAATTTTATATCTTAGTATTTCATCCCCCCAAGCCAACAACTGGTAGCTTCAATAAGATGGCAAAATTTGGACCAATGGTTAAGTGAAGAATGGGAAGATGAAAAATATGAACTGAAATAAATCCTAGAAAAAAGAACATGGCTATGGAAAGATAGACTTGACCAACTAGCATGGGGATATAGGAAATAAGGCACTTACACAGTGAAAGCAGGCTACCGAAAGGCTCACCAAAGTAGCAAGAACCAACCCCAACACCAATATCCCTGGAAAGAAATACGACAACCAAAAGGTTGGTTGAAGGTTAATTGTTTTATATGGTAGGTTGCTCACAAAAGCATTATGACTCTAGATAATATGAGTATAAATGGGTTCATTGGACCTAGTAGATGTGTAATGTGCTTCCAAGAGGTAGAAACTATAAACCATATTATTTTTTATTGCTCCTATGCTTACACAATCTAGAATTGGTGGTACTTAATTTTTAGCCAAATAGAATGGTATCCTCATAATGGTAGTATTTTTTGGGACTATTGGTCACATAACATCTTCAAATCCAAAATACTAAGCAAAGCTTAGAATTTAGGGATTGGTTTCATCTACTGGCAAATATGGTTGGAATAGAACAACAAAAATTTTAAAAAGGAATTCAGTTCAGAAGAGAGGACCTGGGGAATTATGTTAAGGAATTTATTAGAAACGGTGCAAACCAAGGTATAGGAAGAATCTCCAATGACAGAGGTAAAGCAAGATATTTGGGCACAATTATGGAATCAAATGCAACATGAAAGCTATCGGGAATAAAAAATAACAAAGAGGGCTTTAGTAATATTTTTTGGAATAGGATATATACAGTTAAGGAGGTAAAGTTTAAAGAATAGGGGATTTAGAGATCCTAGGCAGATAAAAGAAAAGAGGAAAACTGCATTTTGATCCTTACCAAGAAAGGTAAGATATCAAATGGATTTGTATAAGCTGATCAGTTTTTTTGAATAAAATTTTTACCTTTTACTCAAAAAAAGGCTTATTGGATGACAATTATCAAAATATTATATCTCACCTTTCTTGGGATCCAATTTAATAAAAGTGACATTTATATCACTTATTATATCCTTATTTTTATGAGCCTCTTCAACCACAATTAATATATCATTTTTCAATAAATCCTAATTTTTGAAAGAAAATTTTAGAACATCCATCAAGGATAGGTGCATTATTAGGATGGAATGAGAAAATTGATTCATGTAGCTCCCCCATAGATATATTCTTCATCAAACTTTTATTTTATCCTTGTGTGATAATTGATGGAATATTTTGCAAAAGCTTTTCACATATTTTTTAAATAATTAATTGTTTTTTCCTTATATCTTCTTCTTCATTAATATTTCTTCCATTTGGAGTTTATATATTATTGATGTAATGAAAAGAAAAAAATATTTTTTCTATAGCTGATTTAATTAATTTGTACTTCTATATCCTTCCATAAGCCATTTCTCCATAGATTATTGGAAACAATATGTCTCTTCCTTTTTTAATGCATTATGATAACAACAAAGTAGCTATTTTTATTTCACATAACAATCCTACTCTATTCTATCAGTTTCCACTATCTCTTGTAAATTTTGAGCTTGTTTTCAATTTCTTTCATCTCTTTTAAAATGTTACCAAAATATATGGTATTCCAAATGTTCATTTGCTCCTTTAAACTTTTTATTTTTTGAATAGACATAAACACATACAATCCTCAAAAATTTGTTCCATCCCACCATAATATAACCATTTAGAATAAATTTGGGTCTTGTTGCCACATAGATTAGAAATAAAATGGATTTAGATTACTATTATTGAGTAAACCACAAGTCAAAAGAATGGTCATAATAAAACATCTGAGGAGATTGTATAATTTCTTTGAAACCATTTATTTGATAACAAGAATCTATCCAATTTTTTTGCTACATGAGTTTACCCCATTAGTCTATATCTGTATATTGAAAACTTAAGGGAATAACATCCTGAAGACCATTTCAATTGAAAAATGAAGAAAAAGTTTGCATTGATTTAGACCATCCTAGAATAGCACCTTTATTTTCTAAATGAGATAGAACATTGTTAAAGTCACCCCCAATAATCCATAGATCACAATATATTATCACTATGTTTGACAAAAATATGCTAAGGTCCTTACAATATCTTTTACGAGTGATAATAGTTGGATCATATACATTCATAGCCCTAAATTTCATGTTTTTCTCTTTTCTATAAAATAGTCCAACCACCAAATTATTCTTTATTTTTAACAATTTTCCATGCCATTTGTGTTTGTCCTATACTATTGCAAAATTAGTTGAAGCTCATATAGAAAAGAATTGTTAGACAATCACCCATCTCCTAATTATTTTTAAATGTATCCTTACATTCCCCACTACTTAATTTTATTTTTTGTATTATAATAAAATCAAGACTATAACAACCTATTAATTCCTTAATAACTATTTTTAAGGGTCTTATTCATACCCCTAATACTCCATGATAACATTTTCATCATCGTTACTTTTTAGTTTTATTAGTTGGCTTAGCCCCACTTCTTGTTAACACCTATGATATGTTTATTTGGATTTCCAAATTCATATCCCTTTAAGTTTTTTTTCTCTTTTTCCATGCTTCCATGACCTTCCTCTCCTTTTCTATTTCTACCAACAATCTCATTTTCATCAATATCTTCTATTTTTTCATATTGTCCATAATGAAACTTATATTCTATATATTTATGTTGCTCTATAGAATCTAAAATGTAAGGAACAATCTCATAAACACTTTTTTCTTTATGTTGCATTGAAAAATAAAATTGCATCGATGATCCTCCATAGTCATTACTTTCATATGCTATCCTAGAAACCCTAAACTTCTTTGGATATATTCCATATCCTTTTCTTTATTGTGTTGCTCTTAAAAACCTAAAGTGCAATGAATACCCTATGCATTATTTTCATTTTTATTGCAAGGAGAATATTTTATGCTACTCGAGGAAAATGAAAATGATTTACCTAGATTAAGCTTAACCTCCTTCACATAATTCACTTCGCATATTCCTTGGATTTAAAATTTGATTCCTCATCTTATTTCTCACTTTTAACTCCTACATTTGAACTTGCACATTGTACTTCCTGATCCCTATGATCCCTATGTTATTTTTTTCTTTCAATGGTTGATTCAAGTGAACTATAATGGCCTTTTTCATTTGATGACACAAAGGGATTTTTCTTGACATTTATTTGCGAGTGGAAAATCCTTGATTTGACCCAACTTCTCCTATGATATGATATCCTTGTTTCATATTAAAAAATTTCTCATGCTCTAATTTTTCATCTCTTTCTTCATCATTTTTACCTTAGAATCTCTTTTCATGTGTTTAATTTCATGATATTTGTGATATTAGAATGTAACATTTTCATAATTCACTTGTTGATTCCATTATTTTAATTTATATATATTCCTATAGTAAAGGTTTTTGAATTATCCATGGCAATACATATTTGAGTATATATATATAACATGCCTTCTCTCCTCAATAGTTGGTCCCTCTTGGATGAACTTACCTAGAGTATTTTCAACATTCTTCAAAACCTCCTTATTGATGAGTTCATATAGAAGTCCAACAATACTAATCCACATAAGAATACTTTTAATAATATTTGTCTCCACTAAAAATTATCACTCTTAAATATAATGCATCTTAGTCCCTAAACCAAGGGCTTCCATCCATTATTGTATCCCTTATTTTTTAACTAGAGAAGATAATAAGGAAAAGCTTACAAAAACTTGGCCAGTATCCATGAAACTTACATATTAACCCTTTGGTTTTAAGAACCATTATATCATGTTCAATCATCTCATCTTTGATAATCAATTCTTCATGCTATGAAATTGTGTTTACAAGGAAAAATTTTGAATGATATGAAAGAGGCTAAACATTGATTAAACAAGGCATGTAATGTCATTTAATTCTATCATTAAAAAAATGTATTTTACTTGACCATTACTATATAAACCAGTACTATTTCATTTGAAGGATAAGGGATTGGACTCAAAATATACTTGTAAAAAAATGGTGAATCCTAATCGAAATCAAGATGAATCAAGGTGAATCTTAAGCAAATCAAATCAATCATATTCACACTAAAATTTAGGACATTTGAAACCTTAAAAAGTAAGGTTATCTTTGGGGAAAATTTTGACCTATTAAATCACCTTATAACTTCATAAAACACCACCATAATAATTCAGAAAAGTAAAATTATTTTTGTGAAATTTTTGACCTATTAAATCACCTTATAACTTCATAAAAACACCACCATAAAAACTCCAATTTTAAAAATCCTAATTATAACTTCATAAAAACACCACCATAAAAATTGGAAAAGTAAAATTATCTTTGGGAAAAAATTTGACCTATTAAATCACCTTATAATTTCATAAAAACACCACCATAAAAACACCAATTTTAAAAATCCTAATATTCACCCAATTTACTAATATTTGAAACTATACATAACCCTCATTTGAACGATTCCGGTCTGTTTGGCAGTATGTGCTTTGTGGGCAAGTCAATGGCGGAGTTGGACTCTCGTTCACACTTGAGAGAAACAGCCTGAGCCGTAGCACCATCGGTTGAATCAGTTTAAATCTAGTCTATTGATGTTTGTATAAAGGAAGGTTACGCTGTCGCGGTATTGACATGACGTGACCACAATCGGCGGCGGAGGGAAACTACTACAATGTACAATAATAATAACACACGACCACCTTTTGACCTTTGTTTTAACTACTACAATGTACAATTGTTTTAAGAGGTGGCAGACGTTAATTTTGAAAAATGAAATAGCCAACCCCAAAATCTGGGAGGCAACCGACAAAAGCGACAGCAACATAGGAATAATGACAGAAATAGCAAATTCATCGGCAACTATAAATCAGATTTATAAAAGTGTGAACTCCGCAACGGTCAACGACGGGAATGGAACTATCGGAACTGGTTCAAGTTTTAGCCCTGTTTTATCATGATATCTTAGGATGTTTTTTTAATGCGTTTTCATTAAAAAAAAAACTTAAACCAGAAACCATAACTTTGTTGTCTCTCAATTGTAGTTTCTATCTTACCTAAAACTTTTTTATGGGGAGGACAACAAGTAGGCTCGTCCCTGGTCTGTGATCCGAATGAAAAACCGATTTTAAAGCATGGAACGGGTGATTCCTAGTGAGTTGGAATCGTGGCTGGGACTGTCATAACTACTACAGACACATTTTCATTGGTTTAAGATCCTCTGGAGGCACAACATTCTGAAGTCAACATTGGTAATTTACGAACTATTTCTACTGAATTTAGTTCCAGACTAATATTGGTTACTATCCTTTTCCTGTTTTTTTATAAAGGACTAGCCGTTCAGGAAAAGGGGACCAAAGAGGATGACCCCAAAGGGTCCGAACATCTCTTTCTAGAAATTGAAGGAACTGAGAAGCTTTAAAAGAAAAGTATTTTATCTCAGAATGAGGACAATATTGAAGTCCTTCGCCGGTTTCTCCCTATGGAGCTATTCTGAAACTTAAACGGTTTTGTTGTCATGAAATTCTCAACAGTATGCATTGGCGGCTGGGCTTACTTTCTTCCTTATAAGTGTTCTACTTCTAAACCAATAAATTTTGGATACGGTATATTCTTCAACTATAAACGAAATGCTGTCGTTAGGCGCCTGTAAGGTATCAACCAATAAATTACTCAGCATGACTCATACTCACTACACTTTTCCCAACTGCATGTGTATGTCGTTTGTCTTTTTATTTAATGCTACATCGGCCTTCTTTGGAACACGACATTCCATTTGCTTATACTATATAAAATTATTGCCAATTGGTTTGACCAATAAATTTTTCTTGTTATAACCATATGCTAAATTGAATGGAGTATTTTTTATTCATTGTTTCTTCGTACATACTTATGAACAAAACCTTGGAGTGTTTTTTATTCATTGTTTCTTCGTACATATTGATGAACAAAAACCTTCGTGCTATAAAACAACTGATTAATGGGTAATAAATTTTATTTGTATTTTTTTAAAAGTTTTTGAAAAACTTAAATTAAAACAAGATCATTTATAAGTTTTACAACATTAAGAAGAAAACTTTATTAGAGCCAAATTTCTTAAATCATATATTTTCAATGATTGTCCAAATTAGCTAAACACTAGATCTACTCACCAACCTGTCTAATCCTCTAATCGTCAATAGTCATGCCACTATACCACTGAAACGCTACCTCCTTTTTTATACCAATCTTAGATAGGAAGTCTGCCACTTTATTCATAGCTCTACCCACATAAATTGGAATCACATAATATAATTCCCTCTAGAATTTCTTATTTTGGATGACAAGAATGATCAACTTCCATGTCTTCAAAGCAAATTTCCTCATGCAATCTAGAGCTCCTATCAAGATTTGAGAATTTGATTCTATGATTATCCTCATATAACCTTGTCTTATTATCCAAATAGAAGTAGATTTGATAGCTAAGGCTTATGCTTTGTTCTTCATGACCTTGGTTAGAACCTATAGTTCCTAATAGAGCATTGTCCCAATATTATTTTTGTAGACCACTCCAATTCTAGCTCTACCCGAATTTTGTAGCTCCATCAATATTAATTTTAATCCAACCTTCTAGGGGTGGTTTCCAACTAAATTTATCCTACCCCTCTTGCACTTTAGCTTTATTTTCCACCGTTCCTATATCAGCCTGCATTTTTTCTTTAGCATACACTACCATAGTTTCTGTGACTTTGCTCCAAATGACTTGTTAAATGCTATACAAGGTTGAAAATATTTCTCTAAAACTTCTTCCATTTCTCTCCAACCACACCTACCACCAAATAAATTTTAATCCAAGCTTCCACCTAATATGAAGAGATTCAAATTTCAATCTATATCTCTTCTATATTTCCTAAATATTAATTTGATTCAAATCATCCTTGGATTGAATTTTATAAGCTAAAAACATTGTTCTCAGATTTGGCACATGAACGGGCACTCAAACATCGTGTGGCTAGATATTTCTTTGCTTTTATAGCATAAAAAACATTGATATGGACCAATGATTCCCCTTAGATTATCAAAAGTAGGAATTCTATTGTGCATGAACTTCCAAACAAAGAATTTTTTTTTCAGCCAACCCTTGGACTATCAAATCTTTCTCTAATTCTCAACCTGATATGTATGATGATGAGGTTATGTAAGGATATTATCACATCCATCCTTAACTATGTAGACTCCAAGGATCCTATAGCCCCAATATAATTCATCCTCCTCATATCTACTTGTGAGAAATCGTTCTATCAATATTTTAGTCATGATGGGTGATAATTCTAGAGAGATTAGAATTGGCCACTCATCCAACTTCTTAAATTACTTAAACTTATAATCCCACAAGTAACTAGTGTTGAAATAACTTTCAATCTGGATCCAACTCCTACTTTCCATGGTTATTTTTATCGGTTGCAGTTATGGAAATTCAATGATAGGTGGGTATTGATCCCATGAATCTATCTAAAATTAGGATTTTTCCTTTTTTTCCACTTTTCATAAATATCCATCTTTCACTACCTAAGATCCTAACTTTAGAGCTTGCCACACTAAGGATCCATTACCATCCAAAGGAAAATGACTCACCTCATTCGGATTCACATGTCCCAAATATTTACTAGTTAAAACTCTACTAAATAAAGAAGTTGGTTAGGAGATTTACCTCAAGTAAAGGTTTCCATCCAAAGCTTTATTATTCAACTCTTATCTCCTCAGTCCCAAAAAATTCTCTACATTGGGTTGGCTTACTTTATTCCAACCTGCTAAGACCCATTTTCTCTCTCCTTTTACTCCTCCCCATAAAATATTTCTAACCATATTGTCCATATATTTCCATATAGTATGTGAGATAGCAAGGATAGAAAGTTTATAAATTGGCTTGGCCCAAATGACTGACTATAAAATTAACCATTTATGGAACCAATGGTTAATTATTTCTTTGATAAAATCTAAAATATTCCTCCAAATAGCTATCCTTAGTTTTTTAAAATGCAAAGGGACCCCTAAATATACCACTAGGAGAGAATTCCTCATGAATCACAAGATCTCTAAAATTTTGTCCTAAATTCTTTGATCGAGATCAAAGAAGACCACTTTGGGTTTCTTATCATTGATGACTTGCTTTGTGACCCTAAGGTAAACATTAATAGTATCTCTAGTCATTATTTCTTCTATGATGTTGACTACTCCCACCAATCCTATGTCATCCACAAACTATATTTGAGTCAAAACCTCCTCACCCACCTTAATATCTATTAGAAAATATTGTTGCCTTCTCCTCAAGATGAGTCTACCCAAGCCTTAATCCAATATGATAAAAAGATAACAAAACAAGGATCTCCCTAAAGAAGGCCTTGAATGACTCCAAAATGTTATGAGAGAAGGTATTTTATTAACATTGAGTATGTCAGAGTAGAAACATAGCTTATGACCCATTCTATCAAATCTTGAAAGAAACCAAAGGCTACCATAATCCTTGATAAGAAGGTCCACTCCACCTTGTAAAAAGCCTTTGACATATCTAAATTTATAAAAATTCTTCCATTGCCATATTTTTGCATTAAGTGGTTTACCTCTTTATATAGAACCACACCATCCAAGATCTATTTACCCTCTACAAAACCCCCTTACTCTGAGGAGATAGTGCTATATAAGAGATGTTTTAGCCACTCAACCATTACGTTCATTATTATTTTATATATATCATTGCATAAGGTAATAGGTCTATAATATAAAATATGCATCCCCTCCCCCCCTTTCAGAATTGATTCAATGAATGTATGAATTAATGCTTTAAGAATTAGTTTAATGTCTCTGGAATCCTCTATAATAGTCATTGCGTCCTCTCCAAGTTGTCCCAAAATTTCTAAAAAAACCTCAATTAGGAAGTCATTTGGACTTGGCATTTTCCGTATGCACTCATTTCAAATATTACCTTCTTTAGTTCCTCTCTAAAAATAAAAGTAGGGTTTGATTTTCTTCTTTAGAGATAATAGAGAGTATGACAACAAGAAATTTTTTCTGAGCCTCTTCATCTTCCACCATACTTTTCTTAAACAATTTAGCAAAATAATCCATTGAATAGAAATGCATACATGGGATTGTATCAAAGGAATCCCCATTCTCATCTTGAAGAGTTTCCATATTATTTATCTATCTCCTAGCACAAGTAGATCGATGAAAAAAATTAGTGATTCTATCACCTTCAAATCACCAAGTGGTTTTTGCTCTCTCTTTCTAGTAGATCTCCTCTTGGTTTTTAGTGTTCACAATCACTTTATCCAATGCATCATCCTCTTCTTGTAGTGGCTCTATAGTTATTCCTTTCTTGAAGTATTTTTGCACCTCATCCCATCTATCCACCAATGGATCTCTTTGGACCTGGAAGTTTTTCTTGTTAGCTCACCTCCATTGTTTTAGT
Organism: Wollemia nobilis; assembly: GCA_028583015.1. NCBI lineage: Eukaryota > Viridiplantae > Streptophyta > Pinopsida > Araucariales > Araucariaceae > Wollemia > Wollemia nobilis. Next base: position 2,169,144 of record JAQPPZ010017000.1, on the reverse strand, counting down.
TGATCCTTGACATAATGAATCTACTTTTGGAATCTAAATATTATTGTCCCATATGTTAGGCATCCCTCTTCCCACCACTATGGGGTTTGGTTTCAAAGTTTTGCTTTTTATAACCAAAATTTTTCAAATCTAAATGGTTTATGATGCTACCCTGTCTTGATCCCTCCTAACAAAATGGGAAAGTGATCCAAAATTGGACTCTCCAAAATATAAAATTTTAGATTCTATTTTACAAACTCCTCTAAAATAAAAATAAAAAACCATCTAATTTTGCCTTCCTACTATGTGGCTCCCTCCTCCTATTAGTCCAAGTATAGTTGATTCTAAGATATTTAATATCCACAAAGTATAATGTAGAGACCTAGGTAATTATAAGTCGATCCCCTAGATCCAAAATTGGGGTTCCCCTTTCTTGATATTTGGATGACAATTTAGCATTAAAATGCCTAGTAATAATTTAATCTAACTCCTCCCTTGAGACTCTCATATTATGCACCACTTTCGATTGACAAATTTGACCATCTAGGTTTTTAGCCCCATAAAAATTTTTGATTAAAACTTGCTCAGTTGTCACATTGTTTCTAAAATGCAATGTGAGGATACCCCTCCAAGCTATATGTTCTATTTTCATACATTCAATAGAGTTTCAAAAGGTAACTATCCTCCTAAGGCCCCTTGAGTAGCCACATCTATATGACTAGCACCCCTCCAAAGTCTATTTACTATTTTACACATAAGATCCAATGATATTTTTATCTCATGGATAAGTAGAGTTTTCAAACAATAGATTGATGGGTTCTATTATTTAAACCCCTAATATTATATTATTGTATAATCATTGGTTACCTTGAGACTAGTAAGATTCTATTGGCCTCACCAATCCCCTAGTGATTAGTTTGTCTCCTTGAGTGATTATAAATTCCTTATTAGATTTTCTACCCACTCCTTAAGAGTTGATATCCTTTGATCTCTTCTCCACCTAGATTATCCCTAGAGTTATATTTTCTCTATTATTTTCTGCCACACCCATGATGACATCCTTTATTATCGACTACTCTTGGTTATGCACTATCAATGCCCTTGTAATATTTTCTTATGGTAACTCACTGCACTCTATCTTAAATATGGCTTTTATTGTTTTCATTATTCTCATTCACTACTTCCATGAATTGTTCTTCTATTAGAATATTAATGTACACTATACCTTCAGTTTCAGTTTGACACTTGTCATGTTCTCTTGACACTTGTCACATTTTTCATATAGGCTTATGCCTGTATATTGTACTCTTTTATGTATCAATATATCTCATATTTTTCCAATACCAACATCTGGTATTAGAGCCCAGGCTTTCCCTGCCCTGTTGGTTTAAGGGGGATTTCCATCATGGAAATCCCCCCCTCATTTTTCCCCTTCATTTTTTTTAGCTCCCCCATTTTTTTTATTACTGAGGGAGTATGCTCTCCGTCATGAGGCTATCACTTGAATGCACCAAGTATTTTGATGTCGTATAAGGTGCATCAAGGACATCAAAAATAGAAGCATAGCAAATGCAGATCTGTCATGATTTGTGTTTTGAATCTGATTGTGTTTGAATATTGGATCGCAGATCACTTCGTTTATCAATGTGACCAAAATTATGAGCATCGTCCAAAGCTATGGGAAAAACATCCCTATAATGCCATGCAGAGATTAGGATACGATGAAGTTTTTTGCACTTTTTTGGCATAATTACTATGAGATTATACGTGCTTCTGGCAGTGGTCTGCTAAACTCTTAGATTGGAACATCGAGCAAATCATAAGGGCAATGACAATGCTTGCTCTTATGGTTATGAAAATTGTCATTGGTAAGAATTTTTTTTGTTCATATAATGATAAGTGTGTGGGCAATATACATAAGCATTTTATTGGCAGAAGTAACAGGGATAATAATGGTAGTGATGATATGCTCGACTCTCCTTCTGAGTATATTTTAAATCCACACAGCATTCCAAGATTTGGTATCACATATTTCCTATTGTTGTTCTATTTCTAGATCCCTCTGTGGTTTTAGATTTAGAGCAGATTCTGAAATGATTGATTCGGCTTTAATCAAAGAAATAGGTAAGCACGGTGGCAAGGAATGTATCTGGAATTCTTGTATATATTTGATGCAGAAGATAAAACCCAGTGCAGCCACATAGACCAATATTTATCTTTAAAACTTGAATTCATGATTGTGATAGCTCGTATCTCTGAATGCGGTCATCTCCATGGACTATGTGGTGAACGGACATGCAAGGCATCTATTTTCTACCTGCACGTCCATGTAATGGATTTAAGTGAGGAGGTGTAGGTAATGCAGGTAGAGAAGAAAAAGTAGGATTTAATGATCGAATTTGAAGGTCAATCTCTTTCCCGTCGCCTGTTAATATTTGTTGAATGGACTAGAATGGTGATTAGGAGTGTGATTGTGTGGGCTGGATATTTTTTTTTTTCCGAATACCTAGCCTATGTAGTGGTCAGGTAACAGTTGGATTTTGAGCTAGGAAGCTACTACGAGGATAGAGTCATCCACGTTGGCAACACTATTACAAAAATAGCTCAGAAAACCTTGTTTAATATTTTCATAGCCCTTGGCCCATGCTTTATTTTTAGGAAAAATATTTTAAATGTGAACGAGTAACATGGGGGGAATAATATTTTTCATTAAATAGTCAAAGCAACTTAAGATGATATTTATTTAAAACTAAAGAAGTATTTCTTATTTTTTATAAAGTGGAGGGCCACTCCATTGTATGGGAACTTATGGGTATTTTATTTTTTTGAGAACTAAAAGTTTTTTTTCTACATGGGAAGTCGAAAATGGAAGGCCCACATGGTCTATGCATGTAATTCCCTTTGCAAGAGAAAATTTGGAATGATCTTTTTTATTTTTTGCCTTGTATTCTACCAGAGAGAGATGCTGCCTGAGAGCGATGCTAGGAGAATATTCCTAAGGTTTATTTGTTGCCTAGAGAGACATGTTGTTGTTTTTCCCACATATGGAGGACCCATTTAGATCTAACTATAGCCTTATATATAGTCATTGGAAAGATTTTTTTGAGTCGGACATAATGGTGGTGTCCAATTGTAATTTTGAGGTAGTCTTATATGTATTTCTTAGCCTTAAATTTTTGCACATTGGAGTGTACTCTCAGTTGAACCCAACACTCCTAAGCAATTTGTATGTGATCCTTGTACCCAGTCACCTTCTCTATAGACCTATTGGATGCAACAGCTGGTTATCCATACATTTCGATAGGATGAGATGGTCACCATAAGGACACCTACTCTAGGGACTACAGACATAGACACCCTAGACTCTATCCGAGGACTTTTCCGGATCAACTTTTGAAGACTACAGATGAAGACACTTCAAAATATTCTATTCTCTTCTTTCTTCTTCTCCTCCACATTTGGATTCTATGGCTCATTTTTATTGTATTTTTTTAGTGTATTTTATGGATCGTATTTCTTTTGTATTAAGGTACATTTTCGACAGAGTCCAACACCTTCTAGATTAAGTTCACCATGAGGGGGGATGATATTCATGGTGAATCTAGTTAGTGACCTACGAGAGACAACATACCTAGAGGATGACCTATAGAGGTAACAAATCCAAAAGTGGCTAACTCTGAGGCACCTAGGATGACCCTGAGGCACTTAGATGACTAACCCAGAGGCAACAAACCCATGGAAGTGGTTGACCCTAAGGTAGTAGACTGAGATGTATACACCATTGATATAACATTATTTATAGTTGGAGAACAAAACACAAAGAGCATGAGCCTAGACCAAATCAAAAATAAAGGAGGATGTTAGGGTTCTTTTAGAGAAGTCAATATTAAGGAGGAATGTTACCTAATGTTGACTTTTTTTCTCTATAGTTAGGATAGTGCACATTAAGGGGGAATGTTAGAATATTAATGTGCACTATACCTTTAGTTTCAATTTGACACTTGTCATGTTCTCTTGATACTTGTCACATTTTTCATATAGGCTTATGCTTATATATTGTACTCTTTTTTGTATCAATATATCTCATCTTTTCCCAATTCCAACATCTTCTTCTTACTCCACTAGTGTCTTGGAGATCTCTTACCTATTTAAGTGCTTGAGATGGGTTTTCTCTTTACCATATTTTTTCTTTTACCTTCTTATTTTGTGATGTTCAAAACCATCTCCTTGTGCTTCGCTACCCTAGGAAATGTTATCCACTTCTTTATTGACTATTGACTTACCCTCCTTAGGAAGAACCGATATTCCTAGGGGAGCATTTATTTTTGTGTTCATATTATTTATGCAAGACCTAGATAAATACCCATAATAGTGGTTAACTCTACACCTAAAAGGAAACACTTCCTAATCTATTTATTGAATCTAAGATAGTCTTACAAGTTTGAGCTCCACCTCTATCGACAAAGGCTTACTAAGAACCATTTCCATGCATAATCTAGCATAAGCGACTATGTTTCCTTTCATTGTATCTCTAGAAACACAAAAATATCTTCCAAGGGAATTATTGATGATTTCCAATATCTTCTCACTCCAAAATTCCATTGGGAGTGCATACAAATTGATCCAAATTGGGACAACAATGGGTTTAATTTAGGGATCAAATTCCACTCTCCAAGATTGAACAAATAATCTTGTCAAACCATGATTCCTATTTTCTAATTTTAAATCCTTATTTTTCTCATAAAATGAGAAAAAATAATAATAAAATATCCATTACTAATAAACCACAAAGAATAATCACCAAGAGGCTCCTATTTTTTCCAAACCCATGAATGCAAAAAAATAGGGTAGGGTGAATACCTATGAATTTATAGATTAGGTCATGATTGGCTCTATATAAGATTATTCTTTCTACTATCCTCTACTCAATGAAAATGTTTAGCTTTGATTTCAACTGTGGCAAGAATCCATTGAATCTTTGAGATGTTGATCTTTTCCAGCATTCATAAAGAGTGTTTTTAGTATAGGTTTTTTATTTCTTCAGTCTCTATTGGAGATTTTTCCTTCAATAAATTTGCAAATGAACTTTGTCTATCTAAAAGAGGATCTAGAGGCATCCCCATTGGGCCCTCCTAAGGCAAAAATCTTGTCTTTGATTCTATATCAATAGAAATTACTTCATCTATCCATATGATGCCCTAGTTTTTCCTTCCAAAGTAGTTCTAAAGAGCTAATTTGCCTTCAATAATTTTATTTGTATATAAAATTTATTATTTTTATTTAAGTATTTATTTCATTTTTTCAATTGATTACATGAGATTGAAATGGGTCCCACACATACTACATCATCATGTAGTGGTACTACAATAACTTGGATATTATCCATGTATACTTTGGAAATATTCAAACTTGGGTCTCCTTCTTAAATGTTGAGGAATATAATCGGTTGAGGTAATGCCATTTGATGAAAAAAATAAGTTATATATATATATATTAATAAGTTTCATAAAATTAAAATAGTTCAATAACTACTATAAGTCTTGAGTACGCCCCCTTATATATATATATATATATTATAAATTTGAAAATTATTTATAGGTTCCTGATAGCATTAAACCTAGTTTTAAGAAATAATAATCCTAACATTTCTAATAATAGTAGTAAATATAAAAGAATTTAAATACCATCATATCTAAGACAAATTTATGTGTCTATAATAATTGATAAAGATCATGAATGAGGTCAATAGATTTTGGGGATGAAAATTCTTGTTGATATTCATAAAGGGTAAATGAAAGAGGTAGACAATCTCCTATTCTAGATAACATTTAGTTTTTAAAAGCCAATGAAATTAGGAATAAAAACTTGCTACTATGGGTCTCGTTCTCATATCATCTTTTATTTTTTAATTTTTCTATATTGCTTTATTTTACCTTTTCATGATTACAATTAAAATGAAAAAATATATTTTTGCTTAAATCAAGTGGCTAGCATATGTGGTTTTAATAAATAAGTGTAATGGATGAGGTGTGGGTAACATCTATAAAATTCATCTTGATTAGTATATTTTTTTTGTCTTGCCAATTATTATCTATGACATATCATATTATTTATAAACATCTATTGGGAATCTTCTCAAATGTAATAAGCAACCCTCCATCAGAGATGTCATCATGTACAATACAACAATTTTATCGAAACAAAGGCTAACAATAATAAATGAATCATGGCCAATGAGACCAAATATGAACCAAGATGTTCCACAAATGAATAAAAAGAGAGAAATAAATAAGGGAATACAAAAAGAGAGATTAAGAAGGAAAGATACTCTTGCTCTTTGTCCTAATCACAAGCCATTATAATATGTTTTAAGTTCACCATTAATAATTTGGATTCAAGTAAAATAACTACACAATGAAAAACCATGCCAAAATAGTAATAATTAGGTATAAATTATAGCTTATTGTTACAAATAAAGGAGAGGTATACATACATAGAGAAAATATAACAGAAATCAACCTAGAAAAATAAAAAATTTATTTTTACCATAAAGCTCAAATGCATAAATGAATGTGATTATTATAAAAGAGATGAGGACTAATGTTGATAAACCAGATATTTTGGTTGGAATTATTGTCCATATTGAGATAAAATCAAAAGTTTTATAAATACACTCTTTTTAAAATTAAATTTAGTACTTTAGAAAAATTGAGCTAGAAATATTTGTTATCGTGGTGGCCATCTTTGGAGGAAAACAAGAAAAATTATGACATAGATAGTCTCAATGTTAACACCTACAACATCGATGGTGTTCACCTAAATTTTGTTAGAAAATATGAAAGGAAACCCATACTATGAATTAATCATTGATTTCATTAGATAAGAAACATATGGAATAATAGAGCACCTTTTTATGAATTTATTTTTTATGATTCTCCAAAATATCATTTCACATGAGAAAATTCAAGAAAGAAAATCCCTATTTTATAAAAAATTGATCAAAATAAATATGATCCTTATAAATGAAACTCCTAAGAGAATATAAGTATTCACATAGCGTCCAAAAAGAGAAATAAAGTAGTTGCATTCCCTAAAAATTAAAAAATATATATATAATTAGGTATGAGGCTTTCATCTCATTCAAAATATTAACATCACATATAAAATAATGTTTTTCTAATACCAAAATATAATAAAATTTATAGTTGATTCAAGTGACGATGAATTTGAAGGGTTTGAAGCTTGGTAAGGAATCTGTATCAAAATCCATAGTTGAGTCAGGTAGTGGCAACTCTGAAGGGTTTGAAGTTTGATAAAGAATTCATATCAAACCATAGTTGAGCCAAGTTATTATGGCTTTGAAGGGTTTGAAGCTTGGTAAGGAATCTATATCAAAATCCACAAATGAGTCTAACAATGGTAGCTTTGAAGGATTTGAAGATTGGTAAGGAATCCATATCAAAATCCACAACTGAGTCAGGCAATAATGACTTTGTGTTGATGCATATTTTATACTTGTTGCACTTAGTATGTTATTTGTGCTTATTATGCAGCTATATAGAAGTTTGCTTGGCTCTTTTTGCATCATTCGGGCTTCATTTGGCTTCATTCTGACATCTCTAGTTCCTTCTAGGCCTAAAGATGCTCTTTGGAGCTTGTTATTTTATCTTGTAGTGGGCTAATCTTTAGTCCCACATTTGATTTTACACTTGCATTCTTGGAAAATATTTTCTATATAAATGCTTTTCCCATTGCACTCGTCCACAGATATTAAGGATTATATTGAGGGGGTGCTCTTGCTCATATTGAGTATATTTTTCTTCATTTCTCATTTTCTTTCATGCAAATAAGCTAATGTGATTAGTTCTTAGGTTTTCATATCTTGAGCTTAGATTTTACTAGTTTTTATTTTATGTTACTAGTTATACATGGTATTAGAGCTAAGATTATCCTAGGCTAATCTAGTTTATTGAGTTATGGACACCATATGCTCTCACCTTGCCCTTTTTTGGGATCTTGGTGATCAAAAAGTTCCTTGGATTTGTATCTTGGTGATTGTTACAGGGATTCACTATGGGGTGCATAGATAAGGAGCTACAGGTGGATTTTAGAGGGTCACCATGATTTTAGAGATTTTTCAACCTAAATGAACCTCACCATTGGATCTAGAGCATGCCAAAACCCTAGAATCAATTGTCACTTTGTCTTGATTGGACAAAGTCACCTAGAGCACCCTCCATTTTTGCAATTTTTAAGCTATCATACATAGTTTTGTATAGTTTCTGCTACAGTCGTCAGAAAATCACTTACTAGAAAATTGCTTACCTAAAAACCATCCACAAAAAAACACTTGTCACATCATTGCACAATCAGCAGTAACGACCATAAAATTTGAGCTCACACTCTACCCAATCAACACCCACTTGGCTAGGCCTCATGGATGGAGAGGCATGTTTGAGTAAATTTATTTTTTCAAACAACCAGTTCTTCTCAATAGCTTCGAATCAAACAAAAAATTTTGGATTCTGCTTAGAATTTCCATAAATTTGTAGTGATAGACACTATTTTTTAGTTTGAGAAATTGTACTTTCTATATTTTTAGTTTCTTCTGTTAGTAGTTGTTTAGTCACCAATTTTGCAAGTTTTAAGAGCTCATAACTTTCAAACGGTAGCTTGAAATAGAGTACCATATTTTTTTTGAAAGTGCTTATTTTTTCAAGAACTTCAAAGTTAAGCATTTTGTTTGTGAAAATTCTATTTTTTTATTGTAATTTCCAGCTTCCTTCACCTTTTCAAAGGTATAATTGTAAATTCACTAATGTATAAAGTGGCACAAATTGTAAATTATGGGGGATCTTCAAATTATTGATCAATGTGGGGTATTTTTGTGTTATGAGTTTGCACTTTCACTTCTATGCGCTGTGGATTGTTGCTTACCACTTCTCACTCCTTATAATTACTTCAAATGGAAAACCAAAATTACATTCAAGTTAAGAGAAAAAGGATTCTTCACAGTAATTAATGGAAAGGAACCAAAACCTATTGATGATAAGGACATAATTAAGTGGTTAAACAAGTGTGACATGGCATTGCATTTTCTATGTAGTTGCATTTCACCTGATTTTATGTGGTTTCTCTAGATAATCCATGGAATTTTAGGAAAAACTAGAAAAACTCTATGGGTGACAAGATGAACTTAGGGGGCATATCATAGAAAATAAACTCATAAGTCTAAATCCAAAAGACTTTGATGATATAAGTGAATTTATCACTAATTTTTAAACCCTTAGGTCTTAGCTTAAGGCTTGTGGTATTAACAATAAGGATTCTCAACTATTCCTAAGAGTGTTTTCCAAACTTGGACCAAATTATTCCATCTTTGTGTCTACCTTTTATGTTGTTAAGGTAGCTAATGGCACTACCTTCACTATGCCCTCTTTTGATGCCTTTTGTGAAGAATTAATTAAGGAACAAGACAAACTTGTCCAAATGGGTGTCCTTAAATCTTCCAAGCCTCATGCCCTAGTTGCTAGTCAAGGCTACAAGGATAAAAATAATTAAGGGAAAGTAAATAAGCCTAACAACAAGACAAAAGACAATAAAGATAATGTCTCATACGGACAACAAAAATCCTCTTCTACACCTAAGAAAGGTGATGATCACTCTTCCACCTCCAAAAGTAATAAACCTAAGAGAGAAAGAGTTACTTGTGGTTATTGCAAAAGAAACCACAAAGAGTCCAAATGCATGAAGAAACAGATTAATCAACTTACAGAGCTTCTCCTAGAGAACAACATCAATCCTGGTTCATCATCAAACACTAAGGACTCAAATTTGAAGAAAGAGAAAGAAAAGGGTAAGGCACTTGTTGCATTAGCATCTTCATCTTCCAACACTTGGGTTATTGACTTGGGAGCTTCACATCACATGTCTGCACATTTAGAGGAATTTTCCTCAAATTCTTACAACATAACTTAGATTTTGATAGGTAATAACACTTTAGTAGTTGTTAGTTTGAGAGGGTTTGTTGAAGTTTCTGGTGACATATTCAATGATGTTCTATGTATTCCATAATATTCAACTAATCTCTCTTTAGTTTATCAAATCACACATATAGGGGATGGGAAGAGAGTAGATTTCAACCTAGATTTAGTGGTTATAAATGAATTACATAGTGATGCAATAGTGGCTATTGGGAAGGTAAATTCTTAGTCTAGATTGTATACCTTCTCATAGTTTGCACCTGATATTCCTTCTTTGGTACTTTTGACTCGCACCAACAATGTGAGCAAAATATTACATGAGTGTTTTGGCCATATTAACTATCACTATCTTCAATAATTGAGTACCAAATATATGGTTTCTACATTGCCTAGAGTGTAATTTTTTGATGAAGTTTTCCATGGATGCATCTTGGGCAAACATCCACAAGAAAAATTTGACAAAGGTAAAGCTTGGAGAGCTATAGATTTACTTGGGCTTGTTCATAGTGATCTCTCAAGGCCCTTTCCAGTACTTTATTTCAAAAAAGTGAAGTATGTCTTGAATTTTATTGATGACTTTTCTAGATTCACTTGGGTATATTTTTTGAGTAAAAAGAGTGAAGTGTTTGAACATTTCAAAGACTTCAAAGCCTTAGTGGAAAAAAATCAAAGAATTTCATACAAAAAATTTGCACAAACAATGGGGGGAGTATGTCAACCATAAGTTTGAGTAGTTTTATAGTTCTAAGAGATCAACTTACAGTAGACAGTTCCTTGCACCCCTAAGTAGAACAAAGTTGCAAAGAAAAATAATATGTCACTTAAAGAGATAGGAAATTGCATGGTCCAAGCCAAATATCTAACTCCACAATATTGTATAAAATCTATAAATTGTTCCAGTTACATACAAAATAAAATACCTCATAAAGCCTTAAAGGAGGTTATACCTTTTCAAGCTTGGACCAATAGAAATCCCAAGGTTAAACACTTTAGAGTGTTTGGGTATTCTACATGGTTCCATATCCCAAAATATAAATGCAAGGCCATGCAACCTCAAAGTAGGCCTTGTATATTTATTGAATATCCAAAAAATGTCAAATGGTATAGACTCCTTCATCAAACCACTCATGAGTTGATCATTACATAGAGTGTTTGCTTCAAGTAAAGTACACCTAATATTACTTCTAACACTCCCTCCACCTATTCTTTAATAAATATTTATATTGATTCAAATCAACCTTTAGATATTTCAGACACAGAGATCCCTTCTTCTAGTAGTGACTTTGAGGATACACCATCCTAACCTAAGAGCCATTCAAAGGGAAAATACATACATATTGTTTCCTTCATTTTTTTCTACAATGTTTTTATGGGATTGCCAGGCACTTCAATCAGTAGTACATTTATTTGGATATCCTTTTGACTCTAGAAGGACTCGATCTTAGGTGATTGATCAGCCACATGCCTATCTAGCTTAAGTTTCCAACCCATGGATATTTAAGGAGGCTTAAGAGATTTTTGAGTGGGACTCATCCATGGTAGAGGAGAATGATTCCTTATTTAGGAATCACACTTAGGACTTACTCCATATTCCTAAGGTAAGAAAGGTATTTCGATGCAAATGGATATATCGAACTAAGTATACAACAGATGTAACTACTAAAAAATATAAGGTAAGACTTGTTTCCAAAGGTTTTTTACATGTTCATGGCATTGACTACTCAAATACCTTTGCACCAATTGCAAAGATGACTTCCATTAGATTAATTATTTCTATAGATACCTCATGCATTGGGAGTTACATTAGATGAATGTGAAGAGTGTATTTCTTCATGGAGACTTGCATGATGAGATCTACATGGAGCACCCACAAGGATTCATTGAGAATTCTTAGTACATTACCTTCAAAAATATATCTATGGACTCAAGCAATATCCTAGGGCATGGTATGCCAATATGGATTCCTATATTTTCTCACTTGGGTTTTTGAGATACCATTCTGACCCTAGGGTTTACATTCTACATCAAGGTTATGATATTATACTTCTCATGCTCTATGTCGATGACTTGATCAGTATAGAGAGTTCTTCATCCACTATTCAAGTAATTAAGTCTTCCCTTCATGATCAGGTTTCTATGAGTGACTTGAATTCTTTGCATTACTTTCTTAGGGTTGAGATATCCTAGTCTTCCTTTGGAATTAATATTGCACAATCCAAGTACTCAATAAATATACTCTCTAGATTTCACATGGTTGATTGCAAGCCAACATCTACTCCATTTCTTTCAAGAGTCGGGCTTGTAAAAAATTGCTCTACACCTTTAGTGGATGCCACATTATATAGATAGTTGGTTGGGAGTCTTATTTACCTGACTCACACTAGACCTGATATTTCTTATGTCATTGGTATGGTTTCTTGCTTTATGCATCGACCACATGAGCTTCATTGGAAAGCTGCCAAACAAATTCTACATTATATTCAAGGCACACTACATTATGGAATTCATTATTTAGTGGACACAAATATTGATTTGGTTGGGTTCATGAATTTAAATTTAGATGGTGATTCTAAGGATTGTAAATCTACTTTAGGCTATAGTTTCTACCTTGGTTCTGGTCCTATATGTTGGTCAAGCAAGAAGCAACATGCTATTGCTCTTTCATCTACAGAGGTAGAGTATCATGGGGTTGTTAATGTTGCTACTAAGACCATTTGATTACTGCACATTCTTACTAAGTTCAACATCATAGCCAAACAACCTTTAGTAATTTATTATGATAATAAGAGTATCGTTGACATCTATAAGAACCCGATACATCATCAAAGGATAAAATACATCAAGATCCATATGCATTACATCAAGGAGTTGATTCAGGAGTAGATCCTCGATCTTCTGTATTATCCCATAATTGAGCATATTACAGATATCTTCACCAAATCCTTCACTGAGAAAAAGTTCTTACACTTGATAGTTTTGCTAAGGGTTCAAGAGGATATCACTTAGGAAGGGCTTCTACCTCCTTCACTTTGTTCTCTCTTTTAGAGAGAATTTTTTACCCATTGGGTTTTCTCTTTCTTTGTACTATTGAGAGATATATTGTATTGAGTTCATTATGGCACATCCGCTAGGACTCACATCACATTCCCACCTAATTTATGCTTATGGGGGGTGTTGGTGCATATTTTCTACTTTTTGCACTTAGTATGTTACTTGTGCTTGTTATGCACCTATATAGAAGCTTTCTTGGCTCTTTCTACATCATTCAAGATTTATTTGGCTTCATTTTGACATCTCTAGTTCCTTCTAGGCCTAAATATGCTCTTTGGAGCTTGCTATTTTGTCTTGTAGTGGGCTAAGATTTAGTCCCACATTTTCTTTTGCACTTGCATTCTTGGAAAGCATTTCCTATATAAATGCTTTTCCCATTGTACTCATATACAAATGTTAAGGATTATATTGAGGGGGTGCTCTTGCTCATATTGAGTATATTTTGCTTCATTGCTCATTTCCTTTCATGCAAATAAGCTAATGTGATTAGTTCTTAGGTTTTCATATCCTGAGCTTAGATTTTACTAGTTTGTATTTCATGTTATTTGTTAAATCTTACACTTTTAAGGGTTTGAAGCTTGGTAAGAAATCCACATCAAAATCCATAGGTGAGTTGGGTGGTGGTGGCTTTGAAGGGTTTGAATCTTAGTAAGGAATTTGTATCAAAATCCATAGGTGAGTCTAGAAGTGGTAGCTTTGAAGGATTTGAAGCTTGGTAAGAAATCCATACGAAAATCCATAGCTAAGTCAAGCAATGACACCTTTAAAGGGTTTGAAGCTTGGTAAGGAATCTGTATCAAAATCTATAGTTGATTTAGACAATGATGGATTTGAAGGGTGTGAATATTGATAAGGAATTTGTATCAAAATATATAGCTAAGTCAGGTAATCACAACTTTGAAGGATTTGAACCTTGGTTAGGAATCTATATCAATATCCATAGCCAAATAAGGTGACAATGACTTTGAAGGATTTGAAGCTTGGTAAGGAATCCATATCAAAATCCACAACTAAGTTAGGTAGTGGTGGCTTTTAAGGATTTGAATCTTGGTAAGGAATCCATATTGAATCAATAGCTAAGTTAGGCAACAACACCTTTGAAGGGTTTGAAACTATATCAAAATCCACAAATGAGTCAAGCAACAACTTTGAAGGGTTTGAAGCTTGGTTTTTAATTTATGTGCATGATGGATGAGGAGGTTAGTTTTGGGAGTAGTCCATCAATTTTGGATTTTTTTGGGAGTAGAGTGCAAGCAAGGAATTTAGGGATTAACATGTATGCCTTGGATAAATATTTAGACCTTGTTGGTGTGTGGTAGGGAAGCCAATTTGACTCGAGTTTTTTTTAATTTTCTATGGTGGAAAAAGGAGAATATATACCTATGATTAGAGGGCCAATCAAGAAACCTAGACTACAGTTATGAATCAATATTGGAAGAATTTTTTCTAAGGCCCAAGCCCCCAATGGATAAATTTACCATTTTTCCTATTGAAGAGGGTGATATGGTCTACCTACATATCCCGTGTTTGCAAGCTATGAGACTGATTGAGAAAAGGTAGAATAGCCTGGTTGATAGATTTGTTGGGATTATACTAGATGTGGATTCAGTTAGGAAAGGTATAGTTGAGAAATAGAAACCCAAAAGCCCTCTTGAGATGGCAGCCATGCAAAATGGAATTGTATTGTTTTATTTCTAGAACCATGAATATATTATGTGTGTCATGCTTTAGGGGGTATGGTTTTATGGGATAAGAGATATAAAACTTAATAAATGTGATATCTCTTTTGACCCTTTCAAATAAGTCATGAATACGGTCCCTGATTGGAAAATGCTTCTAGGTCTACCACTTGATTTTTAGCATAGATATTTTGGTAGGAATTGCTAGGGCCATAGTATCTCCCATAGTAGTGGATTCAGCTACCAAATGAGAAACTAGATTAACTCATGCAATATTATATATGAATATTAACCTAGAAAATACACTTCTATCCTCTATAAGGCTAGTCTTAGATTTTAGATTGTGGGACTAGAATATCGAATATGAAACCTTCCTACTTAATCCTACATATGCAACAAGTTTGGCCATGTGGGAAAATATTACCCTAAAGTGAGGATCTCTATGAAAGTCTTGAAAAATAAAAATTCTCATCCCCAATCAAAATATCAATATGAAAATTACAATAAACCCCAAATGAAGAAAGGGGAGAGCTCAAGCTGCGATACCCATAAGAATAAATCTAAAGGGTTGGAAATAGACACAAATACCAAGGAGGTTTCTATCAAGGATAAGCTAATGGATTTCCATATAATTTTATAGAATAATACTTAGGAGGGATGTCCAACATAGAATATACTAGTTTTCCAAGGAAAGGAACACCTAGTGGAGGATAATTAGGATCAAGGTATAGAAGACATTTGTGATTCTAGAGAGAAATTGATAAATTTTGAAGGTTTGACTCTTTTGAGTGTACGAAACTTCAACAGAGAAGATAATCCTAGGTGATTTAGTATTCCATTAGGGTGGAAGACCTTTTATGTAATGAGTTGCTTTTGGCTCAAAGTTTTGAGCATGAACCTGAGTTAGCTCTTGAGATCTAGATCTCAGGAAATGAGATTCTTCCATCAGAGGAAGCACTTCATCCCAAGGGTAAAGCTGCATAGTTAGGTAGTATAGAGGAAATTTCTTGGATGAGAAATACATTATATTCAAGGAATAATTTTGATTCAGGTAATAAAACCAAGGTCGAGAGACCTTCGCTAGTTGAGGTAAGAGCTAAGTAAACTTCAAATAATATTACCAATGACACTCAAAAATTCCTAAATTTAAATGGAGGCTACAACTCCAATAATAGTAGTAAATGAATATTATATATTTGAACATTCCAATGATGAATATCCCTAGTAAGTAGAGGGCCATTAAAATCTTAATAATATTGAATAATCCTAATAGCTTTCTTCTTCAAGAGAAGAAGATAGATTCAAATAATATTTTGAGTACCAAAAATAATGTGTGGAGAAAGGTTGAAGCTACATCTAGTGTGACTAATGGAGCTTCAAGGGATGTTTGGAATCTCTTGGATCCATATATAATGGGAGGTTCTTGAATCCACCAATTTAATAGGTATGTTTCACTTCTTTTTTATAAAAAAAATAATATTTCACATGGATCATCACTAATATATATGCCCCCAACTCTATTATGGGAAGAAGGAGGTTATGGAGGGATCTCATAGAGTTGTATAAATATTTTACCATCCCATGGATGATGACTAGGGACTTTAACTCTTCCCTTTTACATGGTGAGAAGAAAGAGGGCTCTCAGATTTTCAATGTTGGGATGGAAGACCTTGCTAATTTCATCTTGGAGACTAGTTTGATTGATATTGATCTAAAAGTAAGTAAATATACATGGTCGAATAGGAGAATTAGAGAAATACTTATTCATATTAGGTTGGATAGGTTTTTACCCTCTCTAGAGTGGTTTACTAAGTTCAAAAACTTTGTTCTTTATTTCTTCCCTAAGATTACCTCCCACCATAATACTTTGTGATTGGATATGATCCTTGGCTCTAAACCAAAAAATCATCCTTTTAGATTTGAACTAATTTAGTTGAATCACCACCAATTGAAGAATAAAGTGAATGAATGATGGAGTTTTGATTTTAGGAGGACTAAAATATTTATTGTGGCAAAAAAATTAAAAATTCTAAAAAAAATTGAGGCTATGGAAGAGGGAAGTCTTTGGCAATATTTTCAAGTAAAAAAAAGGTATTTGGAACTATATCCAATACTTGGAGTCGATAATGTAAACTCATGGGAGATCTAATATCCTTGATGAGAAGGAAATATCTCTTTTCAGTGATGATCATAGTGTGCTAGCAAAGGAAGATATTTTCTAGAGGTAGAAGTCTAGATTGCTTTGGCTAAGGGAGGGAGACCATAAAACTAGGTTCTTTGACTTATCCACTTTCAAACATAGGAGTTCAAACAAAATAAGGGATATAAAGTTGGAAGATAGTTCAATTATATAGAATAAGGATAAAATTAAACATGTGGTCATTACATTTTCTAGTGACTTATTAAATGTTAGTTCAGACAGAAATGAGGATTCATCTTGTTCTGTTATTTCAAATATCCCCAAACTATTTTTTGCTGAATTAAATGAGTACTTAATCCATACCTTAATTGATGATGAAATAAAATAAGCAATGTTTGGTATGCAAAGGGACAAATTTATGGTCCCTAATGGTTTTTCTCCAGGTTTTTTCTAAGAGTGTTGGCACGTAGTTCAGTAGGACATAGGGGACACTCTTGGAGAGTTACAAGCTCATAATGCTTTATTGAAGGATTGGAACTCTACTCTTTAAGTCCTAATATTTACAAAACAAGGATCCAACATGTTCAAGGACTTCAAACTGATCAACCTTTGCAACACCATATATAATATTCTTATCAAATCCTTAGTTAATATATTGAAGATATTTCTTCCTAGTTTAATTTCTCATAGTCAATGGGGTTTTGTGGCTAAGAGGTAGATTGTGGATGGTGTTATATCTATTTATGAAGGGCTACACTCCATGGTATTATTTTAAAATTAGATAAGAGCAATGCCTATGATAGGGTGTCTTGGACCTTTATGGACAAGGTTTTGAAAAGCTTTGGTTTTAGTTCAGTTTGGATAATCTTGTTCTCTTGGTGTATATCTTCCCCTATGTTCTAAATGTTAGTAAATGGCCAAGCGTTAGGATTATTTCCTAGCTAGAGGGCATTAATATAGGTAGACCCTCTATCCCCTTACCTATTTATTTTAATGGTTTAGGCACTTGGTAAGGCGATGGGTCCAGCTATAATGAAAGTCAAATTTAGGGGATCAAACTAGCTACATCAGTTGAATTGATTATTCATTATTAGTTTATGGATGATACTATTAATATTCTAAAGTATTTCATTAGAGAAGCCACTAATGTAAAGAAGGTTCTTTAGGAGTATGAAGAAGCTTTAGGTTAATGAATCAATTTTAACAAAAGCAAGTTGTTCTTTGTTAACAATCTGGCCCTTAGACAGGTCAAAATCTCCAAAAAAATTAATTGTGATATTGCTAATTTCCCCTCAACCTATTTAGGCTTACCCCTATTTAAAGGAAGATTTAAATATATACTTTAGAATACTGCGATAGAAATATTTCAATGTAAGTTAGCAAGGTGGAATGGGGTTCTACTGTACCAAGATAGTAAAGTTCAACTCTTGCAATCTACTCTTCAATCTTTACCAATTCATTTTCTTTTTATGCTAAAAATCCCTGTAAAAGTGACCTTGATATTGGAGAAAATCTAGAGATATTTTTTGTGGTTAGGGAATGAGGATAGGTAGAGGATCCCTCTCATGGATTGGGATAAAATGTGCATACTTGAGAGGGAAAGAGGGTTGGGTATAAAGTAAATTTAGCAATTTAATGAAGCTCTATTATCTATGCTTGGGAGAATTATCAAATAAGGTGAAACTCCTTGGATCAAAGTAATCAGGTCCAAGTACTTATATTATTCCATATCCTTATTTAGATTTGAGAACCTTCCTAAGGGTTCTACATTTTGGAATGGAATTCTTTACTTTAGATCTTTTTTGATGAAAGGTTTAAAATGGAAGCTTCGGGATGGTAACTCCAATATGTTTTGGGAAGACACTTGGATTACATACAATCCCCTCTTTGCTTTGAGAGAATGTAGTTAGATTTAGGTTCCCCTAAAGGATAGATTTCATAGTAGGGTTTGTGATTATATTAAAGGTGGATGACCCATGAGGACATGGAAGGATATCTTGAAGGTATCATTTGTGAAAATTTTACTCCTCTCTCATTTATGGATTTTAAAGACTTACAAAAAATATATAACTCGTAAGAATATAATCACAAGATTATATATAATATAACTAATATAATAACTCAAAATATGATATCAAATACAATAACACAAGAATAATTTAGAATACTAAAAATACTATAGAATAAAGGTCTACTAATGCATGCAATAAGCTATGCAATTTTGATACAAATTACAATACTTTGTCATGCATATATAATTGAATGTGACTCCTCATATGCTACACTCTTGACCTTCACTCTTCTTTGAAACTATTAACTTTCCTATTCTAAGGATACATGTGTACTGTTACATAATAAATACTTGTGCACATTTAAACTCACAACACTTGCATGCATAATTACATGACACTTGTGCATTTCCTACACTTATTACATTACATGAAATATTAACTCACACTCTAATCTAAGATATACACCTATTCTAATAAACTACCAATATGGTACATTGGCATGTACCAAATAGTGTAATATTGTCCAACACCCCCCTGTATTACATTATTTGGTTATTGAAGAATTTAATCTTAATTACAGTCTTCATATTTCAATTTATTTTGCATTGTATCCATCCATTTTGATCATGTTTATTTTCTTCTTTCTTGTCTTCATATTTAGTCTCAACTTCATGTTCTTTAATCTTTGTGATTTCTTAAACTATAATATTATCATTATATTCTTGTAAAATAATTTTCCCTTTATCTTTATTTTTTATATCACGTCTTCTTCAGTATAGAGACTTCTGAACATTCACTTAAATCATCATGGTAAGATCCTGAATTATATGAACTTGATGTATCAATATTGCATGAAGAATGAAATATATTTTCCAAAAATAATTTGTCTACTTTTTCTTTCTTCTTAAGAGATTCAATCAATTCCTTTTGTTTCATGCTTTCTTCTTTGTGATATTTGAGTGTAAGCAATTCCATTTATAGTATGATATCAATATCCAAAGGAATTAATATTCTCTTTACCATTATCAATTTCTTCAATAATCCTAGCATGTAGATAATATTCCAAAGTTTCAAATCTTTCTTCTATTGCTTCACTATAGATCAATTTTGAAGCTAGATCTAATTTTCCTTTAGTTTTTGTGAGCAAATTTTTTATTCCAATTTTTATGACATTTACCCTTTCTTTTCTAATTATGTTTTCCATATAATTATCCATTGATTTCTTATAAGTAGACATCCTTTTGCCTCCCTAATTAATTAGAAACTATAAAAATAAGAATTTTGCAAAATTTAATCTTCCTAAATTTTGATGTAGAATTCCTTATCTCTCCAAAAATAATTTTGCAAAAATTCTATGCCTTTGAATTTCAAAAATAAATATTTCAAAAACAAATTTCAAATATCCTTATAAGAATAACTAAGGCTTTAGATATCCTATTAAATTCCTTATCTCTCCTTTAAACAAATTAAACCTTAGGATAATCAATAATTAATTATAAATTAACCTTATCACTCCTCAACCTTAGAAAATATTCAAATATTCAAATTTTGAATTTGAATTTGTACCTCCTTAATGTGTGCTATTTTGAATAGTCTCTGACATTGTGATTTTGTGAGTGGATTGTTTGTGGCTTCAAATGGTTTCACTTGTGCTTTGAATCATGTGAGAGTGTGTGAGTGCTTTTGGATTCCTTGCTTGGACCTTATCTCTATCATCTATGGGGCCTATTTCATTAGGTCTCCTATCTCAGTCTCCTATACGGCCTCTTCTCATGGATCTCCTACTATCTTCAATGGGAACTCTTCTTGCGGGTCTCCTTTTGTATCCAATGGGACCTCTTCTCATGGGTCTCCTTTTTTTTCAACTCAAATCAATCCCTACTTGAAGTAAGCACTCAATATTCAAGCAATCAAAGATAAAAGTCTTCTCTATATTTTGTAGGAAGCTCCTCAACTTCTAAAGATCAAATTTTCACTACAATAATATCTTATATAGTGTTTTATAGCATTACATAATAATCCAATATTTATGTGAAGGTATTTTTGTTCCCAAAAATTTCTACTAATTTTAGGGTTGGCTATGCCCTAAATAATCAACTATCTTCAAGTTGATTCACCCAAATAGAGATCCTAGTCTTCACAGGTTATCCTTCAACCTTGTGGAAAGATCCTTGTTGAGTCCTAGTCTTCACAAGTTATCCTTCAACCTTGTGGAAATACTCTAGCCTTCTACAACTTTCAAATCCTATGCAAACAATCTTGTTGTGGCTCTGATACCATTGATGGATTTTGAAGCCTTACACCAAATACAAAACTCACAAGATCGAATAAAATAAAGTTGAAATATAATGAAACTAATATAATAACTCAAAATATGATATCAAATAGAATAACATAAGAATAAATTAGAATACTAAAAGTGCTATAGAATAAAGGTTTACTAATGCATGTAATAAGCTATGCAATTTTCATACAAATTACAAAACTTTGTCATGCATAGATAATTGAATGTGACTCCTCATATGTTGCATAATTGACCTTCACTCTTCTTTGAAAATATTCAATTTCTTATTATAAGGATACATGTGCACTCTTACATAAGGAACACTTGTGTAAATTTACACTCACAACACTTGCACACATAGTTAAATTACACTTGTGAATTTCCTGCACATTATTATATTACATGAAATATTAACTCACACTCTAATCTAAGATACATACCTAATATAATAATGTACCAAGGTGGTACATTGGCATGTACCAAAAAAATGTAATATTCTCCAACACTTATTATATTCCCTTC
Source organism: Wollemia nobilis (assembly GCA_028583015.1). Lineage (NCBI taxonomy): Eukaryota > Viridiplantae > Streptophyta > Pinopsida > Araucariales > Araucariaceae > Wollemia > Wollemia nobilis. The sequence goes on along the minus strand of JAQPPZ010017000.1, from coordinate 2,147,494 downwards.
AGCCCCTCTCAAGACTCCCTCATTTGGGCTCCTTCTTCTTCTAGAGTTTACTTTGCTAGAGCGGGCTAAATGGTATATAAGGATGAGTTTATTCATGTTTTTCCTATTAGTAGAGTGTGGCTAAAATACATCTCTCCAAAAAAATTTATCTTCCTCTGGTGTACCCTTCAAGATAGAATCATAACGAAAGATAATGTTAGGAAGAAAGGATCATGTATCCCAAATATGTGCCCATTGTGCAAGGCAGATGAATAATTAATCTTGCAGCTCTTTATTCTTTGTCCTTTCTTAAGAAATGTTCTCTACTTGTTGCTTCAATCCTTTGGTTATTTGTAGACGGTGCCTCATTCGATCCTTGGTTTTGTGGAACAATGGTACTCCCCATTTAAAAGTGATAGACTCACATTTTTATGGAATTTTTTCTTTCTCATTTATTTTGGGGTATATGGATGGAACACAACTAGAGGATCTTTAGAGGTGTCAGTAGAGATGAAAAGGAAATTTTCCTTAGAATAAAGCTTGCTACTCATGAGAATGTCTCAATTACAAAACATTGGGATGGGGCTAAGAAGGGGATAGGAAATGAGATAGCTAAATGTTGGAAATTGGAAGCTTAGGTTGGTGTTGATCTCATCTTGAAGTGGATATCAGAAAGAACACCAAATTGAAAGCTCCTAAGGAAGGTTAGGTGAAACATAACTTTGACAATGTATTGAAAGGTAACCCAAGAAATCTAGGGATGGAGTTGTAGTTAGAACATCCAAATGGGTTTTGATTGGTTCCTAATCGAAGCATTATGGTATACAAATCAGCCATGTGGTAGAAGCTAGGTGTCACAACCAAACTTGGTAGGACTTGCTACTTAAATTTGAACTATGTATTAATGAATGGTGTTTAATACTTAGCTTTGATACTTTTTATCAATGTATGCTACATTGATGTATCTTCTTATACAAGGACATGGTATTGTTGATGCTCTTCTTGGTTGGAGTATCAGGTACTCTCATAGGTGGACAAAATAATTGACCGTAAGAAATGATTGACCATATTAAAAAAGAAATGATGACGATGACTGGTTCATAAAATAGCTCAAAGTAACATGAATGAATACCCTTTCATGTAGGTGCATTATGGTTTACTTATACTTATGTTTGTACCATTGGACCAGGAAAGTTTCCTGCAATGAGTCTCCTTAATGTGGGTAAATAATGAACAACTCAAAGATAAAACAATGGTACAAAGCATCGAGAGAGTGCATTTATTCTTACATTTGGCATGATGGTTTTTATTATATTCCTTTCATGTGTGACTAAATTATCTCTTTGGATAGATTATATAAATTTAATCTAAGGTTACTCCTTAGGTATTGGAATGAAATACTAATCTATTTGCTATGTTGGGATGAGAAAGATTTAATCTTTGCTAATGTTAGTTTTACATTAATAAAAAAGGGTTGATTAATCAAATATGGACTAATATAATGTTAGTTTCATATTAATCCAATGGATTGATTAATTGCTTGGACTTTGGTTTATGCTTGTCATTGAGGTTGTTTCTCCTCCTTTATGATTACTATTGCTTTTAGCATGGTGGAGACACCTTGACTTCATGGTTTATCTTGTTGTCCACTTCTTGTCATGTAATGGTATTTGAGCATTATTTGATGGCCATTGGAAAACAATTGACTTTAATCCTTAGTGGAGGTGAGTGGAGGTGCTTAGTCTCCTTCTTGTCCTCTTTCCCTTACCTTTAAAGAGATGTCATTGGTTTGGTTTTTGGATAGTGCATATGGAATAGCAAAAGCAATCTAGATATAGCAAAGAGAAAAAGGCACTGAATAGTGCAAGGGTGGATGAAGGTCGTATCAAACACCTCCCTTTGTTTGTAGGTAACATCTTGCTTGCATGCTATTTTTTGTTACTATTTTGCTACATGGTACTAGGTATTTTGATGTTTGTGTGTGCCTCTTAATGCCTTTTGTCACCTTTAACCTTTTTGAATGCAATGGATTTTTCCTATGTTTTATTGTTCTTTGGAATATATACCTATTCTCCGCTAGCTTGGAACTTGTTTTCCTTGTGTGATGTGAACGAGTGAGGTAATGGATAACACTGGCCTTCATTGGTTTTCTTGCATTGAGTACCTTGAGCTTGATTTGGTGTTGGGTATTTTGTTGAGTTTCCTTTATATTTGAGTTCTTGTGCATGGTGTCAAGTCTTTTCAATATGTATTTAGTGCTTTATCATTGTTGGTTGTGCACTGCATATCTTTTGATTTATGTATTATTAGGATTTAAACATATATGAGATATATTATACATAGAATGAATTACAATATATAGGCAAAAGACCTATATGAGATAATGAAAAATGTCAAGAACAACATGGCAAGTGTCAAAAGAGACATATTGCACATTAAAATATTATAACATAGATGAGATTATTATTCAAAATGTTGAACTAGGAGATACCTTAAAATATCAAAAATAATTCAAAAAAATAACCATTTTTTCTAAGTATCATGATTGGCCCTATGCAACCAAATTTTGGAGTAACATGCATCAATTCATACTCCATTGAAGCATAATGAAAGTAATTATAACCAACTGGAGACCTTATTTTGGTATTAAAACTTAGAAATCCTCCTAAGATTTGATTAAGTAGGGGGGTTGCAAAATGTACAATTTTATTTTCTTCATTTTAGAAGTCGTGCAAGTTTCCCTCTCATTTGTAATGTAGTAGTTCCAAAGATAGGAAGAAATGAATGTTTTACAAAAATTCTAAAATTCAATTAACTATTATAGTAAAATTATAAATTTCAATCCATTATCTTATGTCATAAGTACACCCATCAAGACCCTACTAGAATAATCCTTCAGAAGAAAATAATTACTAGTGGATTAAATGTTAAAAGAGAGATGATGAAACATGTCGAATTTATTTGTGATGCAATCAATATATGATTCATTGAGCGACACAAAGAGATTGTCATAATCCACGTTTCAAGTAGGATTTTTAGAAAACCCTAAAAAAATAAAATGTTTATGACACCACTTCTTCCACAACTACTTCCAAAAATATTTCTTCTAAAATCATCACAAAAAAATAAAAAATAGATCTTCTAGATCAAGTAATGAAGATTCATACCCTCTCTAATCCTATGTTGAAATTTATAATATATTTAGGAATAACCTAAATCAACATATTCAATAAATAAAGTTAAATCTCATATAAAAATAAAATATATATGAAAGGTGGCCTCAAACATCAATATTCTCACTATCAAATATAAATACATCTCTAACCAATGAGAAAATGGCTAGAAAATATGGGATATAAGTACTATAATGAAGGCTACACAATGTCAAGGTTAAAGAACTTACCTAATGGATAATAATAAATTAGTTCAATAAAATCACCTATCAAGGGACTCTATATATAAAATATTACAATACAAGGTCGATTGTAGCCTCAAAATCAATGTTTAAATAATGAAATGTTAATCTTATGTTATATTATCTCAGCTTTAACACAATTGCTAGTTATAGAAATGCATCTGAAAAAATTTAATGCAAATATAAAATATGGAATATGTATTTTATTAATTGAAAATATGTTAATTATTAATTTAGGTCATTGCATTAAAAAACATATACAAATTAAAAAATTAAAAAACAAAAAATCAAATTAGTTGTAAATAAAATTTATCAATAGGCTTTGAAGCAAAGGGTTAGGATCAAGGAATTTCACACCATAAAGGTTCCAATCGCATGGGTGAACTTTGAAATTTATAAAATACCATAAGCTCAACATGTTAAACACCTTAATTTTCAAGGATAAGGCCTATGGTTTGAATATTTCTACGTCATATGTGCATAGTTGCAAACATATTATTATAACACCACTATGTGATCACAATGTAATATGGTTTGGGCTCATTTCAATTTTATATATATATATATATATATATATATATATATATATAGAGAGAGAGAGAGAGAGAGAGAGAGAGAGATGTAAATAAACCCAAGGACTTGGGACAAGTTATAAAAAGTGAAAAGTTTCACACCCCAAATCAAGGTTTCAATTTTATGGATGAACCTTAAAATTTAGTTTCAATATTTGAAACAAGTGGTGGAAACATCAAATTCATACAATAAATCAAGATTCCAAATTCAAAGGTGAATCTTAACATTGAATGATAAAAGATAATTTGTTGATATTAAACATTAATGATGATGATGATGATAACTCATTCTTGAAGGGTTTTTTTTTTAATTTATAAGTATCAATAATTTTAAAATTTATAAGTGTTAGTACAATCATATATCCCATATTTTTATAATTTTATTCTATATTTGGTAGATATATGTTTGAATTTTTTATATTACTTTTTAAGAGATTTTCCATCATTTATATGGCAATTATATTGTCACTTTCTATGAAAATGTTACCTCTACTTTCAAGTATTTTTTTCATGATTCATTTTAACACATCCTTTTGTTGAAAATTTTTCAACACCTTTCCACTACTCAACAACTACTTTCTCTGTGCTAACTCCTTGATAACATTGTCATTTAGAGATATAATCTCCTTTAATTGATTAATTTATAGTATTTGAATTTTCCAAGCCAAAGACAAACACTACAATTGCTAATATATCTACAACTCTATTTCCTTCCATGCTTATTAATAATTAGATAACATCAAGAATAATATCATTGTTTATTTATCTCCATATTCATTCTTTCATGACATTAATAATAAGTTTAAATCCCCCTCAGTTGAAATATATCTTTAGTTTTCAATTGTAACATTGATCCCTATAACAAGATCCCTCAACTTTGAATGATTATTTATTGGAGTTCCATATGATTCTAAGTAGGTGAGGGAAATTTTCCTTTGTGTTTCCTAATAACACACACCTACCAGGTTTCCCAAGGTTTCCTTTGAAAGCAATATCAAAATTAAGTTTCATGAACTAAAATTCTAGACTCTATGCAAATTGTTTACACTAACATCATTATCACAAATCACTCACTCATCTAGGTTTAAATCCTGTAGCCAAGAGGCCAACTCATATTTTTCCATATTCAAGCCTTTCCATGATGAGCCCCTAGCTTGCATACTCTCTACAAGAGAGGTCAAACTTTGAGATAATTTTGTAACTTAATTTTAAATATTTATTGGTCCTTCCAAGTTAAATATTTTAGCAAATTTTAGCAAGATCAATCATCCATACAATACCTAATGGATTTTATTTAAATCCACCAATAAAACATTTCATCATCATTCAATTACTAATGGAGAAACAAAAAAAACTTTTTTTTCCTTTAAAAACACAACCTCAAATAATTAAAGGAAATGGATATTGAATAAGTAAATGATTTCATGTTTCTAGCTTCTCTTCACAATGTGCTTATCTTTACAAATTGTCACTCATTAAAATTTTACTTTAGACTATCAAGCAAATGACTATCTCTTAAATTACCAGACCTTCCTCCAATATTAAGATAAAGGAGTTGTGATTTCTCCAAATCCTTATAACTAAACTTAACTAAATATAGTCATCTCTTGTTATATACCAAACCAACTCACCCTTTCATGAGAAAATGGGTAGAAAAAAATTAACAAACATTAGAGATCTTATATTATTTACTTCATGTCTTCCCACTCAACCAATTTTTTTATATAAATCCAATATCTAGATTTCTTACAACATAAAACTTGACTTACAAAACCCCACAAGCCAAATAGACTTGGACTAATGGCGCAAACCCTACAAACCAAAGAGACATGGTCCAATGGTTATTATTATGTATCAAAATTTAAAGGTGAAGGATTCAACCAAGCATAAAATAAAAAGTTTACAAAACCTCCCTTTTTGATAGGCCATCTAAGAATTTTCTTCATTAATTTTGAACTCTTTGATATGATTTCCATGTTGTGGATCCCTTAGGTCGAACTCATCTCCTGAGAAAATCTCAATTCTTGACTAATTTTGTTACATTTACAAAATCCTACATAATTCTAAAGTAATATTTTCATTCAAATATTTCCTTTATCATCAAGCATTCCCCTAATCCAAACTCATAAATTTGTTTTGCTAGTATTTTCCTTCCATATCCTTTCTTCCATAAATCCTCTCATTTACAAATCCTCCATAAATTTAAAAACTTTCTCTAAATATTATCAAAATTAAAGGTTGTATCTCTTGATAATGTTAGAAGTGACCTAATAAAAGTGGTTTTTGTCTCACTTATTGTAATTTTATTTTTTAGCCTATTTTATAGTAGTTGACATATCAATCTCCCAAAATGTTTGAAATAAAATTGAAAGGAAAACAAAAAGAACAAGTTCCTTATCAAATATGGAAAGAGAAAATTATTTTGTAGCTCCTCTCAAAATATTCCTCATCAAATTTTCATTTTGTTTCCATAAAATATCATCAAATTAATAGAATTTTCTCTAATATCTCAACCTAAGCATCATTATATTGACCATATTCTAATAAAATATCTTTGAAATGATTGATTACTTCCTACTTGGTCCCCTCTCCTTCAATTTGTCTTCCATTAAAAGTTGAAATATTTTTTGTCTAGTGAAGAGAAAAACTTATTTTGATGATAGTGTGGAGGATTTGAATATTTCTAACACATTTATTAAACCATATTTATGATATTTTTAGCCCAAATATCTCTTCCTTTTTATAAAAAGTTTGAATAATTAGCTAGTAGTTGTTTTTCCTACATTATGTTTGTTGGTTAATTATCTTTATTTCTCTTACTCTTGAAATTCCTTTAGCAAGGTATCATAGGAGTGATGGCGGAGAGAGTAGGTAAAGGTGGACATGGTAATTCAAAGGATGGAGGATCCATGGCAGGATCTGATGCAATCTGTGCAGGTAAGGAGCCATCCGATGGGGGTTTCTCCTTCCCATCACATGGAAAGGAGCCTCTTGACAAAGGGGGCCCCTGGATGGTCAAGCCCTTGGGAAGGATTTTCATCCATACAAACCTGATGTTGTCTCCTATGCCCAGATGGTCAACCAAGGGCCCCTCCCCAAACCCCCATCCTAGAATATAGTGCCCAATGACACAGATCTTGTGATACCAAAAATTTTGATGTCAAGCTACCTTGCAATGGAAAAAAAATTCTATTAGACAAGTTTATCGGAGGTCACCCAGACATGGATACCATCAGGAAGTGAGCATACTCCAAATGGATAACAAGTGGAAACATGGAGATCATTGCCCTATCCAGGGATTTTTTTACCATTAGACTGAACAATCAAGAGGATGCATATAGAATCCTAACTAGAGGACCTTGGTTCCTAGGCAGAAGGATACTCTTCATTCGTCGGTGGGATGAATATTTTAACTTTGAAACCTAAAATATCAGTGTCACCCTAATATAGTTTAGGTTTCCAAACCTCCCATTTTAGTTCTTGCATGAGGATGTTCTCAAAGGAATCTCTAGAACTATCATCAAGCTGGTAGCGATTGATTCATCCACCAAATTCTGGTCATAGATGGTCCATGCTCACATATGTATCAATTCCAACCTGAACTCTAAGCTTCCCACCTTTGTCAACCTCATTTACGGATCCTCCTACAGAAGGTGCCAACCTTTGGAATACAAGAACAAACATCCCTTATGCATGCATTTTTATTCCTATGTACACCTAAGGAACCAGTATCCCACCCTAAAATCTCAGTCTCAAGCTTCTAAAGTTCCAAAAAATGGTGTAAAGTGTAGTGCATGCCCTCCTAAAGAGCAAACTCAAAACCCTCCCCCCAAAGGAATACCCCTAGAGACCCTGGTCAGACATATTTAGCCATGACACCTCAAGGGAGTGAGGAACACTATGTCCCAATGCAAGGAAAGGAAGCTTCCTCTAAATTCAAAGGTAAAAAAATGGTCATTCCTCCTGAGGAGCCCAATCAGGTCCAGGTACCTCCTCTCTCTCCCATTGTTACTACTAATCATATTCAAGACGATTTTCCTACTAATATTTTTGGGAATCCTACCTCTTTCTCCCCCATCCCCTCCCCAACTAGATCTAGATAATCCCTTATCCCTTTTTAGGCACACTACCTCCCTATTGAAGATGTGGGAAGCCCTTCGGCTAACCACCATCAGCCTGATAGATTCAGCACGAAAAACACCCGAAGCAAAAAATCCTCCATCGACTTTGGCTACGACAAAAAAAGAGGAAGATTATCCATTATCGAGCAAATAAATAAAGATACTGAGGAATACATAGCTAACAGGACCCAAGCAACTCTTTTCTCTAGGAATCTAGATCTGCAGATAAATGAACCAAAATAAAATAAACCTCCCCTTGAACAAGTGAAGGGAGGCAAAAAATCCTAAAAAAAGGTTTAATGAAGATCCTCTCATAGAATGTGAGAGGCCTAAACGGAGCATCCAAATAATGCCTCACTGCTAACTTAAGGAAAGAGTGTAATCCCACCATTTTCATTCTTCAAGAAACTAAAAATGATGGTGTCTCCTCTCTCAAGTCTGCCAAAACAATCTAGAGTAGGGGAGAAGTCCTCTGCAACCCTGCTCATGGATACTCGGGAGGGCTCATGTGCATGTGGGATCCATAAAAGGTCAAAGGGAGACTCTTATCATCTTTTAATAGAATCATCAGTATCTTTTTTAATTGTAAGACTAGTAATTTCTCCTGGGTCCTTTCCAATTTTTACACCCCAAACTTCCCCCTTGAAAGAGTAGTCTTGTGGAACTCGATCAACCAAATGAGAAGCACTTTTAGCACTATCCCTTGGGTTATTTCTAGATATTTCAACATCCCCTTGTACCCTTAAGATAAGAAGGGAGGGCTCAAAACCATACACAAAATCATGGAGGACTTTAGCAAGTTCCTGAATAATAATGAACTCCTTGACGTTCAGATCAAAGGGGCCAACTACACTTGGAGCAACAGAAGAACAAGAAGTTGTCTCATTCAGGTGAAGCTTGATAGGTTCCTCATTTCCAAAGAGGTAATTCAATTATTTGGGGATGCGTCCCTCCTTGCCCTCCCCAAGATTAGCTCTGATCATAGCCCCCTTCTCCCTGAATCAAAAAAAACCCCCCTCTTTCAAGTCTCATTTCTGCTTTGAGTCAATGTGGTTCCACCACCCCGACCTTAGAAACCAAGTTTCCCCCTGGTGGTAGCAGCCTTTCACTGGGTCCCCTTCTTTCCAAATTTCCCAAAAGCTCAAATGGGTCAAGGAGAAACTCAATGTTTGGAATAGGGAGGTCTTTAGAAACATCTTCGAAAGTAAGAAGGCTATTGCAGAGAAGCTCCAAGAAATTGAAAGATAAATAGAAACTGGAAATCAGAGTAGCACCATCAGGTATGAAGAACAAAACCTCCTTGTTGAGTACCACAAAATTCTATAGAGGGAGGAAACCTTCTAGAGACAAAATTCTAGAGCCCTTTGGATCAAATACGGTGACTCCAATACTAGGTTTTTCACACTTCCACCTTGAGACACAGAGGTTCAGACAAAATCTAGGAGATATCTCATAGCAATGGATCCACCACCAAGGACATCTTCGAGATTAGGTTTGAATATATCTCTTTTTTTAATCTCTTCTTAGCAACCCCTTTGAGTGTGATGACCAAGCCAAGACTGACCTTCTGGCCAATATCCCCTTCTTTGTTCCCTCATTGTCTAACTCCATGCTCCTCGGTCCTTTCACCCAAGATGAGATCAAGGAAGCCCTTTTCTCCATACAAAATGACAATGCCCCTAGCCTGGATGGGTTTCCCCCTCATTTATTCCAAGATTTTTGGAACATCATCAGTTTAGATGTGTGTGCTTCCATCAGATAATTCCAAACCACTCGATCCATCCCCTACAGGATTAACGTTACCTTCATAGCCCCAATGCCCAAGTCTTCCTCTTGTAGGTCTATGTCTGATTATCGACCCATCAGTTTGTGTAATATCCTCTATAATATCTTCACTAAATATGGAAAATATAATGAATATGAGCCTCCCTCTTGTCATTGATCCCAGTCAAGGTAGCTCAATCAAAGGTAGGAACATTCTAGATGGTGTCATTACTATTCATGAAACCTTGCATTTTACCTCCCTTGTAAAGAAGCCTACTTTTTTCCTCAAGCTCGATATGAACAAGGCTTTTGACAAGGTCAATTGGAATTTCCTCCTTGATTTCCTCGTCAAGTTGGGCTTTCACCTGACTTAGGTCGACCTCATCAAAAGCTATTTTTCATCCTCCTGATTTTCTATCCTTGTTAACAGGTCCTTTGTTGGTTTTTTGAGTGCCAAAGGCCTCCGCCAGGGAGATCCGCTCTCTCCCATCCTCTTCATCGTCCTGGCTAACTCTTTGGATAGATATCTCAAAGCTACCCACTAAAAGCATTAGGATATGGAAGCAAAACAGAAGGTGAAATGCAACGCTAAGTCCTATGAACGAGAATGCATGAAAAGAAGGAAAACCAATGAAATGAAACGAGATTAAAAGCAAGTGTAAAAGTGTGGCCCTTTATTTTATTGATTTTCTCAAAATTGGGTTACAATACATCTCCTCCCTTTTCAGGGGCTAGGAGCGTCGGACATATTTTGATTACACCATGAATGATATATTCCCCTTTGAGACATTCTACATGCCCACATTGAAAATGGGCAGACCAAACATCATCGCCACTTGCATTGATATGTCTATGGTTCCTTGATACCCCTTTGGTATCGAGATCCTATGTTCAGAGAAATAGTAAATAGTTAGTAGCACCTGTGGATGGAGAGAAGCATGCGATCCCCAAGGCCTACAGTCAGTGAATGCATAAAATAAATAAAATGATAACTAAAACGTATTAGAATGAGCTAAAATTTTGACAGAAGCAATAAAACATTACCAAGAAGCCACTGCAAAAGGAATAGTTCAAAAATATTACACATATTTCTAATTGCTCAAGGGTGGGACGATTAGGACTGTCATAACCTGTCAAAAAGCCACCTCCTAAATGTGTTAGCGTAACTAATGTATTTTGTCTATATTTGATTAATTAGCTCACTGTTACAACCATGTAACAGTTCTGGTTATTCAGTTCCGCCGGTGTGCTATTCCCGGCTACTGATGTATTATTTAAACTCATCTGAATAATACAATTCCTGTTCCGTAATTTATCATGGCATCAGAGCCAGTGGCGAGAATAGAGGCTGGGGAGAGTACGCAGTTTATTTTTTGAAGCGTGCTACGTTTTTCCGCTGGGAGGAGGAGGAGCTGCGTTTTTTCTGTGACGCGATTTTTTTTTTTTTAAATCACGACAATCGTCGTAGTGCGTTTTTTCGTTGGGAGAAGGAGCGCAGTGATTATTTAAAAAAAAAAAACTGTTGCGCGCAGACGCGCGACAGTAGCCGCGCATCCACGCGCGACCACGGGAGGGGAGGCCCCCCCCACTGCGGACCGCGCAGGACGCACAGACGTCGCAGCCGCATCCCGATAAGAGGAAGCAGGGCCGCGCACATGTGTCCCCGCATGCAGGCAGGGCCACTGCGCGATGCGTGAATGTCACATCGCAGCCGCATCCCTGTGCGTCCCCATACGTAGGCAAGGCCACTGCGCGACGCGCGGAAGACGTCTACATGCGCAGGGGGAACACCTCCCCCCCCGTGTTGGTGGATACGACGCGCAATCACGCGCGCTCCCCAACGCCACCCCCCCTCCCACGTGCGAGAATTTAAAATTCCCCCCCACGCGGGGTATAAACCCCCCCCTCTCTGCACGCAGCACGAAACGCGCGCCCCCCCCCCCCGCGGCGAAATTTTTTTAAAAAAATAAAAAACGTAGCGGGATCACAGCGAGCTGCGCGGAGGAACACAGAGTGCCGGGAGCCGCAGAGCAGCAGTGCGTGAGGCCGAGGAGGAGGACCATTCGGGCGTTGAAAAGGGAGGAGGTTGACTGATCCTCTCGGATCAGCCCGCTGGCTCACGTGGTCGTGAGCCGTGCGGTAAGGCTCAGGGAGCCTGCAGGTCGGGGGTTCAAAACCCGCCGACTCCCCCCAAAGGTATAAATTTTTATTTTTCAAAGGTTTTATAATAATTATTTTTTTTAGTTAAAATTTTTTAATTTTAATTTATTTTTTAATAGTTTTTTGAAAACTTTATAAATTAAAAATTTAATTTTTAATTTATTTTTCATAAGTTTTTTAAAAAAAAACTATATAAATTAAAATTATTTGTTTTAACTTTAAATAAATAATAATTATTAAAATGCTTTGTTAAAGAAATTTTTTTTTAGGGGGGATATTTTTTCAAAAAATCAAAGGGGGATAGTGAGTAATTTTCTGAAAAGGCAATTTGGCGAATTGTAATAGGTGCATTTTCGACTGTGACCGACACCTTGTGGGTTATTCCTGTGGGCATTTTTTTTGTTGTATGTTGCATATTTCATTTTTGCACTATAACATTAAAAATTAAAATCAAACACTCCCTAAGTCCCCGGAATAATTAAAACCCATCCGTGCAATTTATTGCACTGCAAAGATTCGGTATTTGTGATACCTCTGGACCGCACTTACAGGTAAAGCTGTCGTGATTTGGCTACTGTATCCGTCGCCTAATATAGCTGCTACAACGATGTCTAAGCTTGTTCTCTATAAATCGTCGGGGAGAGATAAGTTAGCCATTTTTGCATTTTTTTACTCCATCCACTACCCTTTATCGCACTTGTGTTTAGGCGTAAATCCTGACGAAGTATTCTTCATAGTGTTTAGGGGAAGTTACGCCCCATGCATGAGAAGAATCTTCTATGGTAGGTGCCATCAACAAGGCGATTCCCTTTTAGTACCACTTATGTTCCACGTATCGAATGATCTCTAAAACTCACCTATAGTCTCCCTCACGTAAGGGCGGGTGATTTTTGTTGATCTTTCTAAATACCTATAGTTTCCCTCACGTAAGGGCGGGTATTTTGTACGGTATATTGGCCTAGCAAAAGGTATATCGAAAGGGGGACCAATTGGTGATATAAGGAACCTTCACTATGGCCGCTGTTGCAAAGTTGATGACTGATCCACATCAGTTATTGAAAGGTCCAAATTATACACCATGGAAACATAAGATGAAGGCAATTCTCCAAATGGAAGATTTGTGGGATATTTTTACTAGAGTAGCAACTAGGCCTTCACCAACAGCAGGATCCACAGGTCCTTCCACAGATTAGATAGCTTTTGACAAGAAAGACAGTCGAGCAAAAGTGCTCATTTTGTTTGTTGTTTCAGATGAAGTGCAACTTCTTATAGCTGACAAAGCAAGTGGTAAAGAGACATGGGATGCCCTTCAAACCATCTATGATGGAAAGAATGATTCCACCATTATTAATCTTCAACAACAAATTCATAACCTGAGTTTGAGGCAGGGTGAAACAGTTGAACTCTTTCTGTGCAGAGTGTCTGAGTTGAAAGAGAAATTGAGTTCTTTGGGAGATACTGTGGACGAAAAGCTTCTCATTTCACTTGTGATGAGAGCTTTACCTTCTTCATTTGATATGTTGATAACCTCCATCCAGGTGTCTCAACGACAAATTACCTACATCGAGTTTGTCAATCTTCTTCAACAACAAGAGGCACGCCAACTTCACAAGGATGATTCTTCCAATACAGCCCTATACACCAACAGGCAGGGTTCTAGGAAGAAAGGTAATGGGCAAAAAGGAGGCAACTTTCAGAAAGGAAGAAATTCTCAACAGGATACGAAAGGAAAAGGCAAACAACCTCAACATAAGAAGAGGTGGTGCAAGATCTGTGAGAAAGACAACCATGACACCAACAGGTGTTGGCATAAGAACAAGCAGAAAGGCCAAAACAAACCACAAAATAAAAACAAGCAACCCCAAGTGAATGTTGTTGTTGAAGAATCTGACTCAGATTTTGAATGGGCACACAAGGTGCTCATGACTACCACGAGATTCCACACGAGAGGGATCCTATTTGGTATGTCGATTCCGGAGCTAGTAAACATATGACTGGCAACAGATCGTGGTTTGAATCATTTGTGGCCAAAGAGGGCAAACCTGTCACAATTGCTGATGATAAAACCTACAGGGTTCAGTGGAGAGGGTACAGTTTTAGTCACTCTTCCTGATGGCAAGTGTCAGATTGACAAAGTCCTCTATGTTCTAGGATTGGCCAACAATTTGTTGTCAGTGACACAAATCCTGGATAGAAATATGGTTGTCAACTTTCATGTTGAGAATGGAAAGAAGTGTTGTACTATTACCAGGAAGGGTAAGCAGATTGCAACGACTTCATATAAGCACGGCTTATTTGCACTAGATGCTATCTCTACTCCACATGTTGCCATGACTGTCTCTACCAAGGAGGCAACTTCCCTATGGCACAAGAGATATGGGCATCTTAGTTCTGGCTACTTACTTGAGCTCAGCAAGTATGAGATGGTAAAGGGTCTTCCTTCCCTTTTTGCCACATTGCCGGTGTGCTCTGACTACTTGGCAGAAAGCAAGATAGAGTACCATTTGAGAAGAGCTCTACAAGAGCACGAAAACCTCTGGAGTTAATTCACACCGATCCGTGCGGTCCTTTCACACCCAACAGCTTGTGGAGGAAAGAGGTACTTTCGGTTATTCGTAGATGACTACTCACGAAAGATGTGGGTTTTCTTTCTCCAACTGAAATCCTAAGCTTTCGCATTCTTCCAGAAGTTCAAGAAATCCATTGAGAAGGAGTCAGGAGCTTCTATTAAAACCCTCCGCTCAGATCGAGGGGGAGAGTTTACCTCTAATGAATTTTTTGCATTCCTAGATAAGCATGGAATCAAGAGACAGTTAACAACTGCCTATACTCCTCAGCAGAAATGGAGTTACTGAGAGAAGGAACTGTTCTATCATGGAAATGGTTCGTTGTATGCTCACAGGAGCTACTCTTGGGCAACAATATTGGGCAGAAGCTGTCACCACTGCAGTGTATCTGTTGAATAGGGCACCCACAAAGGCCCTAAAAGGAATGACTCCACAGGAAGCATGGAGTGGTCGAAAACCCTCCATATCTCATCTACGTATTTTTGGATGTCACGCTTTCATGCACATACCGAAAGAGAAAAGGAAGAAGCTAGATGAGAAAACACTGAGATGTATTTTTCTTGGTTATTCTGAGCACTCTAAAGGATATCGTTTGATAGATCCTTTGACCAAGAAAATTCATGTCAGCGAGAGATGTTGTCTTTGATGAAGCTTTCACATCACAGAGCACATCTAAAGTACACCAAGATATTGTGGAATCTAAGGAAGAGAAGATTCCTTCGTCAACACAGACAGGAGGTCCTTCTACATCTTCTTCACCACCATCGAAGAAGAATCCAAAATGGTGTACAAATACAATCAGAGATGCAAATTTATCCACTCCTCCCAATTTGAATTTGGATAGACCTCGTACACGCAGTATGGCTCAAAAGGAAAAAGAAGCCAAAGAAACTGGTGAGGTTGATGATCTTTGTCAATCTTTTGAGGAACTTTTTGTAACTCCAAGTATAGAAGTAGAGGATATGGATATTGATGATGACAGGGCGTTCATGTCTACCATAGATGATCTTGAACCTGCATCAGTGCAAGATGCTCTTAGTGAGCCTCAGTGGAAGGCCGCTATGGATACAGAGTATGAGTCTTTGATGAAGAATAAAACTTGGAAGCTTGTTGATTTTCCGCATGGAAAGAAGCCCATTGGCTGCAAATGGGTATATAAAGTCAAGTACAAGGCAGATGGAACAATTGATAAGCATAAGGCCCATCTTGTTGCAAAGGGCTATGCTCAAAAGGAAGGCATCGACTATGAGGAAACTTTTGCACCTACTGCTCGGATGACCACAATTCGGGTTATGTGTGCTATGGCAGCACAATATGGGTGGAAATTTCACCAGATGGATGTCAAAAGTGCCTTTCTAAATGGTGATCTCCAAGAAGAAGTCTATATGACTCAGCCTGAAGGATTTGAAGTGGAAGGCCAAGAGCAAAAAGTTTGCAAATTGGTCAAATCCTTGTATGGTCTGAAACAAGCTCCTCAAGCTTGGTATATAAAAATGGACAATCACCTTATGCAGCATGGATTTAAGAGATGTCCGTCAGATGCAAACCTCTATTTCAAGAAACAGGGTTCTAAGATAGTGTTGCTTGTACTCTATGTGGATGATCTGCTCATTACAAGGAGTTCAGAAACTATGATCTCTACTGTCAAAAGAAACTTGTGCAAATCTTTTGAGATGATAGATCTCGAACTTCTCCATTATTGTCTTGGTCTGGAATTCAGCCAGAAGGAGCACTCCATCAAAGTGTCTCAGAAAAAATATGCCAAGACATTGCTGGAAAAATATCGCATGACTGATTGCAAGCCAATGGCAACTCCAATGGAGAATGGACTTCAGTTATCACGATATGATGATTCACCTCAGGTAGATGGTACTCTCTATCGACAGTTGATTGGGAGTCTCATATATCTGACCAATACTAGGCCAGATCTCGTATTTGTTGTCAACTATCTTTCGAGGTTCATGCAGGAGCCTAAGACCACTCATTGGAAAGTAGCAAAATGTGTTCTTCACTATGTCCGTGGTACTATGGAATATGGCCTAGAATACAAGAGGAACAACAAATTCTTCTTGCAAGGATACACGGACTCTAACTATGCCGGATCATTTGATGATCGCAAGTCAACTTCTGGATACATTTTTCATCTGGGATCCGGTCCTATCTCTTGGCACAGTAAGAAGCAACAGGTGGTTGCTATTTCATCAACAGAGGCAGAATATCATGCTGCACGTGAATCTGTGTGCGAAGTGATATGGTTACGTTGCATTCTGACAAGTATGGGCCATCCATCAAAATCTCCAATACACTTGTTTTGCGACAATCAGGGTTTTCTGAACCTCGTCAAGAATCCATTCCATCATGAAAGAACAAAGCACATTGACACACAATGTCATTTCATTCGAGATGAAGTTCCAAAGCACCGAATTCAGCTTCAGCACATTCCCACCGATGCTCAAGTTGCAGACATTTTCACTAAGGCACTTGGACGTGTCAAATTTGAATTTTTTCGCAGCTCACTTTGTATTGCAAAATAATGTAAGGGGATGTTAGTATAGCTATTAGTTATTACATTACCCAAATAATGTAATAAAGGGGGATGTTAGCATAACTAATGTATTTTGTCTATATTTGATTAATTAGCTCACTGTTACAACCATGTAATAGTTCTGGTTATTCAGTTCGTCGGTGTGCTATTCTCGGCTACTGATGTATTATTTAAACTCATCTGAATAATACAATTCCTGTTTCGTAATTTATCAAAATGTTTGGTCCAAAAGCTTCCAAAATGCCTACAAAATTAGGGTTAGACAAAACGGGGCATTTTGGGAAGATCCAAAAGGTTAGATTTTGCAAATTCGGCCTCGATTTCCCTGTATTCGATGGCGCTCCCTGTATGTTAGTGAAAGCGAGAAATGATAAAATCATAGTCAAAAATCATCCAAATCATATGAAATTTAAATGACAGCATATGTAAGTGACCTAGAATCAAATGCAAAAAAAAAAGTATGGAAATCTACCATAGATTTCTAATCACTCCGGGGTGGGGCGATTAGAACTACAGAAGTGTGGGGCGCCCGGGGGCAGGACGCCCACCGTTTGGGACTCGGTTTTGGCACCAATCCACTTGGGATGGGTCCAAAACCTCTTATGGGGTTGTGTCAACAAATTTGGTGGGGTATTGTGGCCAAATGTTTGGGTTTAGGTCCAGATTGCGCTTCCAATAATCACCCAATAACCTCCCTTCCAAAAGAGAGATTAAGGATGTAAAAGCACAAACGATGGGTGAGGATGTAATTTGGCAGCACTTCATTGCTCCAAATGCTCCTCTTTTCCTCCTTTTTTTGGGGTGAGAAGACTCACCAATTTATAGACCTAGGGTCTCTCTCTTTGAATGCGCATGCGAGGGCGCCACTTGAGTTGCTTGTCCTATTTTGGGAGAAAATATTATTCCTTGATTTAGAGTCTCCTTGCATGAGGCCTCCATAATCAAGGCATGCATGACTCGAATTCTCTCTCTGATTTGAAGCCGTTCCTCGCAATTGCATGCCCTGAAGTTGCAGTTAAGTGGCGGACCTATCGAGGTTTGACTTTTTCCGAGTCAAACCTGCTATTCGTCCCACCCTGGAGTGAATGCTGATAATCGTCCTTGGGTGGGACGAATACCAGTTTGTAATCTCGTCCGGTGGGTCAGTAGAGAGCAAAGTGCTAAAAAGGTGCCAAATTGACCTCTGACCTTCCAAACTGCTGTGGGAGTGGTTAGGACCATTGTTTAACCTCTGGGGACTGCCCTAGGGGCTATGTATGTCAATTCGATCAGTGCTTGTCATCACATAATCGGATTGGTGTTGTTTTGGTGTCTACAGATGCCCCTTTTTGGGATGCGTTGTGCAAGGTGTAGCACTAAGAAAAAATAGATAACCAAAGCACTAATGATTAGGGTTTCTTAGTAACCTAACCAACTTTTGATGCCCCAAGTATGGAAAGGGCACGCATTCTTGAATCCTTGCTTCTGACGAGCTAAGGAGCTTAATTCAAGTGTTAACCTTTTTCGGTGAGGTGTTACTTGATCTTGGACATTGTTCAGTCATGAATAGGCAAAGGGCGCAACCTTTTGTCTATGGGAACCTTGAGTTCATGATTCTAGAATGCCAAGTGTTTGATCAGCTTGTGATTATTGCTTGTTTGCTGCCCCAAGCAGGAGCGTGATTGTCTTTGTCAATGATCCTTTGAATGCATGCCATTTCTTTGATTGGGTGTGTTTTTGTTGATTGGTGACTAAGTGTGACTACCCCCTCAAGCGACGAATCGATGAGGGAATGATCGACATGAGAAAAGCGATGAGTCGCTTGACCCAAGATGACTTTGGTAAGGGTGCCTTCAGTTGTTTTACGTTGAATGCTTATGCAGTTTCCGAACATTTTGACCTATTTTTGGTGGGTTTGAACCCTTTTTGTGACGTATTTTGGGGTTGAAATTCTCAAAAATCCATCCTCCCTTGGAGCGGTCCGGCTATGGTAGCCTTATTAGGGAGTAGGATAGTGAGGATTTGTGACCCCTACGTCTATTTTGGATGCCAAGAAGGTCAGGCGCAAAGGTGCCTTCGTTCGGCAATTTTATTGCTATTTTTGGTTGGGTTTGGACCCTTTTTGTGATGTCGTTTGGGGATGAAATTCTTAAAAATCCATCCTCCCGTGGAGTGGTCCGACTATGGTAGCCTTATTAGGGAGTAGGATAGGGAGGATTTGTGACCTCAACGTTGGTTTTGCATGCCAAGAATCGTAGCGCAAAGGCCCCTTTGATCGGCAAGTTTATTGCTATTTTTTTGTGCATTTTGGTGCAGTTTTTGTTGTTTTTGAAATTTTTGCTCTATAATCATCCCTGGGTGGGACGAATACCAGTTTAGTAATCGTCCCAGGGTGGGACGAGTGCTAACTAGAGTGCTCATCCTAGGGGGGAATGATTACAGGCCTAAAAGCCTATTTAAGGGCCAAAACTAGGTTTTGGGCTCATTTGCATTTGTTTTTCCTGGCGTTTGGGAGTTGTGAGGAGGAGGAGGTCGAGTTTGCGTAGCGGAGCACTGTCAAATTTCTTGAACACCATGAGTTCATGGACTGGATCATCAAGTGGCGGAGCCAAAGCGAGACCGATGAGTGATCCTCCTCTTTATTTTGTTTGGTTTGTGTTACAGTTTAAAACCGTAATTTGTTTTTTCTTTTGTATTTGTTTTTCGATTTAAAAATGAAAACCCTAGTTAAATGTTTGTTGTGTGTGTGAATTTGTGTTTTGTAGTGTTTTGTTAGAACTATGATTGAAACCCTAGTTAAAACCATGTTTTTGTGTTTTTGTTGTAAGCTAAAAAAAGAAAACCCTAGTCTAAACTAAGATTGAAAACTTAGCGTAAAAAAATGTTTTTATGTTGTTTTCTATTGTTTATCAGTTTTAGACGAATGTTAAACCCTAGGAACTAAAAATTTTATTGTGTGTTGTATTTTTTAGTTTGATAGTAAAATGACAATTCTAGGTTAAATTTTATTTTTGTTTAACTAGAGTTAGAAACCCTAGTTGTTATTTTGTTTTATTTTTTTGTAGTTTAAACTAGAATTATAAACCCTAGAGTTGTTTGTATTGTTTTTTTTGTTTTAAACTAGAGTTAAAAACCCTAGGTTAGATTTTGATTTTTTGTAAACTAAGGTAAAAAACCCTAGTTTAAACGAAGGTCAAAAACTTCGCTTTGTTTTTATTTTGTTTGTTGTTGTTCATCAGTTTAGACTAAGGTCAAACCCTAGGTTAACTGTTTAATTTGTATTTTTTTTTTGTTTTAGAGACTAGGATGAAAACCCTAGGTTAATTTTTATTTTGTTTTTTTGTTTGACTAGTAAAACTAGTTTTTTTTTTTTGTAAACCCTAGGTTAACTATTTTTTTTTTTTTTTGTCAGTGTTAGACTAGGATGAAAACCCTAGGTTAACTATTTTTTTGTGTTTTTTTTGTCGTTAGACTAGGATGAAAACCCTAGGTTAACTATTTTTTTTTTATAAATTTTTTTTTTTTTTTGTTTGTTTAGACTAGGATGAAAACCCTAGGTTAATATTTTTTTTTTTTTTTTTTGTCGGTTGTAGACTAGGATGAAAACCCTAGGTTAACTAATTATTTTGTTTTTGTTTTTTTTTTTTAGACTAGGATGAAAACCCTAGGTTAACTATTTTTTTTTTTTTTTTTGTCGTTAGACTAGGATGAAAACCCTAGTGTAATTATTTTTTTGTTAAATTATTGTGAAACCCTAGTGTTATACCCTATTTGTTTTATTTAGTTTTACTAGGTTAAAACCCTAGTTTAACCCTATTTTTTTTTTGTTTTTGTTTATTTATTAATGTACATACTTGCATTTTGCTAATGTGTATGTTGTACATTTATTAAATGTTTTTGTGTTTAGACATTGTGTATGTTTGTTTTAGTGTTGTACTATTTTTTTGTTTTATTTTGTCATGTTTTAATGTTTTTGTTTGGTTTTCTTTTGCAGGTTGTGAAGAGTCGGTACCGTGTGCCTACGGTGTTCTCTAAAGCATGGGAGGTGCTGACTATGGTTGACTAGGAGTGGCTTGATGCCCTTGGGCTCAAGCAGGTGACTCGATTAGAGCCGGTGGTGGGGGATCGGGCCTATCTGACGGCCTTGATCAACTTGTGGGATCCTCGGACTAATACCTTTCATCTCCCAATAGGGGAGATGATGGTGACTCTTGAGGATGTCTATCGGATTCTTTGGATTTTGATAGATGGGCTTCCTATTCGGACTACTTCGTGTGATCAATGGACAGCAGTGTTGACATGGTGCTTCGGGCATGGGGTGGAGATGGGGGTGGATAGTCTGGTGGAGAGGGTAGAGGGGGATTGCCTGATTGGTGGTATCTTGGTGCGGTGGTGGCTAGAGAGGGGTGTGTTGGGGGTGAGGCATGCATTACTGATGACCCTCATCTCCAACATGCTGCTGCCTGACTCCTCAGGTGTGAGGTTCCCTTGGAACCTGCTGGAGGTAGTGTTCAGATTGGTCGAGTGTCCGATGGAGGCACCTTTGATTATGAGGTGGGGATAGACGCTTCTGGCATAGCTTTATGATGAGTTGTACGAGGTCCACTATCGAGAGGCAGAAGGGGATTGGGTGCAGCTACCTGTTGTAGTGTTGGGGGTGGCAGCACATAGCTGTGGAGCGGCCATAGGGTTTGCCATGGACTACTCGGGCAGAGATGGTGGATAGAGAGATAGGATATGCGGCTCTGTGGCGGCGGTCTGAGGAGCAAGGGCAGAGTCGATGGTGGGTAGGTGTCGTAGGGCACTATGTCGATGCCTTCACTCGGCTTGCTCTGAGGGAGGTGTTCTGGCACCCATATCAGGATTGTCCAGCCTAGCCTGAGGCTGGAGAGTGGCTTCGATGGGTGCGTAGGGGGAGATGGCTGATTGGGCGACATGAGACTGAGCAGGAGTACTTCTCATATGTTTGGGTGATGTGATAGTTTGGGGTGCGCTAGGGGTTACCTGGTGAGCCCTTGATCTATCGATATCGGGGTGATGAGAGGACTCTGGCCTGGCCAATCATCGTGCCGTTGGGTGAGGAGTCGGATGCAATGATCGATGTCCCTGATGTGGACAACGTTGGGGTGATCGTTGAGTATGACCAATGGTGGACGTTGCGGTGGTGGTGAGGTGAGGGGCCTCTAGGGGGTCCAGAGGTGGTAGCAGCAGGTGGTGAGGGTGTAGAGGCATCGGGAGAGGGTTGGGGGGCTCCGCTCGAGGATGCGGACATGGTGGAGGTTGACAGCTTTGGGGGGATGATTTTGGGGTTCTAGAGTAGCCGGATATGTAGGACGTCCTGGAGCAGTGGGAGCTGGAGCAGCCCATAGTCCCGGATATGCCTATGCACCAGGCTGTCCCGGAGGGTGTGGAGGTGAGGGATCATGCTGAGATAGCATGATTGGAGGATCTGCTTTGGAGATGGGATGAGGAGCTTGAGGAGGCTTTGTAGGAGAGGGATCTCCTATGGACTCAGTTGGTTGAGTGGGAGAACGCATTTGCTACGTACCATCGATGGGATGGGGACACAGATGCTGCATGGGAGAGGGATCTCCTACGAACTCAGTTGGCATAGCATGATGATGTAGTGGTTGCGTACCATCGATGGGAGGTGGATTGGTTTTGGCATCGGATGGATTTGGAGGCAGAGATTATCCACCTCGATGGGTGGTTACCTGAGCTCCCTGGAGGTGGGTCTTCGCATCGGATGAGAGACAACGATACTGAGCAATCAACATCTTCTCGTCGTAGGTGGTTGGATGAGGGGGTGCTAGTGGGCATGATGCGGGGGCTAGCAGTAGCCGCCCTGAGAGGTCGCATAGGACCCACACCATGGGGGTAGTTCCCATCGCACCGATCCTGCGTGATCATGGTGGCCGACGCCCTAGGCTTGGGGGTTTTTGAGTTTTTGCTTTGTTTTGTGAGGTCAGAGGACCGACTTATTGTAGCCTGTGGGCATTTTGATGATATATATATACATGACTTTTCTTTTTGGTTATACACTTGTCATGATTTATTTTTTTTGTTTATGCACATTTATTTATGATGATGTATGCATGTGGTATTATGAATGCGATGTTTCTAATTATATGATGTATGCATATGGAATGAATGAAATGAGTTGTTGATAACTTGTCGATGGCACCATAGACTGTACAAGATTTACTGGCTTTCTGTACTTATGTGATGGCTTTGTGGAATGACTTTGCATGTGTGAATTTTGTTTTGATATTTTTCATATTTTTTGATGTTGATGTAAGTAATGAAATGTACCAGTTGTTTTAAAATGTAGTTAAGGTTTTCTGAGATTCAGATGTTTTAACTAACTAGCCAAGACTGTACATTTATCTCACAAGATTTTTTAAACAAGGTACGAATCAGACTTGAGTTTGACCAAGTTATTTCACATCCCTGTGTGTGCAATTGAATTCGTTTATGTGGTATTTGTCAGGATACCGCCAATGCCAAATAGGTTGTCAACCAAACCTGTACTGAGGATCACCTAATTAGCTCCACTAACTCCGTTGTTGTATTTAGCAAGATTAATCCATGGGACAATCTAAGGTACCATAAGCTAGCTCATCCACATGCAAACATTGGTCTGCTCACACGCAAAGCTAATGTGATAGACATATCGTCATGCGTTTAGGATACCACCATTGTCAGGTAGGTTGTCCACCAAACCCGTAATGAGGATCACCTAGATGGTTTTTTGAATGCTGAGAATTTCAGGGATTCAAGCTCAGGCATCTTTCGGTTGCTCAACTTGTTGGGATACTTGCTCGTATACATAGTGATGAAAATCACTATTTATTTTTTGCTTTTGTTTTTCTTTTTGAGCAAGGACTTTGAATAGTGGTGATAACCACTGTTATTTGATTTTGCATTTTATAGGTTGCAAAGTTGAGCTCATAGGTTTTGGCTTGTGAATGGCATTGATCCTTTTGGTCTTGGGGATGACTACCCATCCTGTTCAGGGACGTGTAGTACGAATCCTTACGACCTTTGGGAATCAAAGGTGATTGGGGATGTTATTATGTAAGGGTATTGATCTTTCAGGCCTTGGGGATGACTACCCATCCTTGTCAGGGGTGTGTAGTACGAATCCTTACGACTTTGGGGACCAAAGGTGTTTTGGAAGTTTGTGATGATGGATTGTTGGAATTTTGAGTGTAAATGGCATTGATCCTTTTAGGCCTTGGGGATGACTACCCATCCTTGTCAGGGGCGTGTAGTACGAATCCTTATGACTTTGGGGATCAAAGGTGTTTTGGGATTTTTGTTAGTGGTGAAAACCACTTTTTATTATGGTGCATTGGATGGGGAAGAGCTTGTCCTTTTGTCAATTCTCAGCATTCTTGAACCATTCGCATAGGGGGATGAACAGGCTAACCTTTCACCTATGGTACCCTAGACTGCTTTGTAGGTTTCTCTTGCATTCACACAACTTAGGAATTTTTTTATGTGTTTTAACTTGTGTAGGGATGTTACGTAATGAAGTGTTATCCAAGTAAAACTCTCCCTTTGTAAAATCTGTCTGACTTTGTACATATTTTGGCTAGAAATTTAAATACAGCTGAATGGCGAAAACCCTAAATACGTTAGGAGACAACTGACTATGCTAAAATGTGGATGGTGTTATTCTGGATGGATGTGTTTATAAAATGGAAAAATGTGGAAACTGATGGAATTGCCTAGCAATTACAGTCTATGGTGCTTGTGACATGTATGACCAACAAATATGCAATGTATGGATGCGATGCCTAATGCAGTTTATTATTTTTTTTGTATTTTGATGTTTATGAGTATGCATGAAATTGAGATGCAATTTTTTTGTTATTTTTAATGATTTTATTGTTTTGTTTGTTTTTAAATATTTGTTTTTGACCAAGCGATTGTGGGAACCCTTGGAGCTTTTGGTTTGACCAAAGGGTTTATGGATACCTTTGGGGCATTTTAGGTGGACCAAGCGATTGTGAGAATCCTTGGAGCTTTTGGTTTGACCAAAGGGATTATTGATACCTTTGGGGCATTTGGGGGTTGACCAAGCGATTGTGGGAATCCTTGGAGCTTTTGGTTTGACCAAAGGGTTTATTGATACCTTTGGGGCAGTTTTTGGGTTGACCAAGTGATTGTGGGAATCCTTGGAGCTTTTGGTTTGACCAAAGGGATTATTGATACCTTTGGGGCATTTTGGGGTTGACCAAGCGATTGTGGGAATCCTTGGAGCTTTTGGTTTGACCAAAGGGTTTATTGATACCTTTGGGGCATTTTGGGGGTTGACCAAGTGATTGTGGGAATCCTTGGAGCTTTTGGTTTGGGCTATGGCTCTTTTAAATATGGAATGGCCTCAAATGACTGATGTTCAAGGGTTTTGGTTCCTTGATTCCTTCAAGAGAGGTGAGTCGGTATGTTCTAGGTCCTATTTTACTATCAATTACATAGGGACCTAACCAATTTATCATGAATTTGTCCCTGAGATGGGTCGGCAAGTTAGAGTTTTGTTGGTTCTCTTTTAAGACCAAGTCACCAACTTGAAAGTCCCTCAGGTGAACTTTCATGTTGTATGCTCTCCTAAGTCACTCTTGATAGATACGTAAATGCTCGAGAGCATTGACGCGTCGTTCGTCGAGCAATGTAAGTTGGTCTAACCGGGCCTGTCGTGCAGTGTCATCATCGATGAACTCTTGCATTGATATGCGTAGGGAAGGTATTTCCAACTCGAGAGGCATGACTGCCTCGGAGCCATACACCAATGAAAATGGAGTTGCCCCAGTGGGCATCCGAATGCTAGTGCGATAAGCCCATAGGGCAAGCGAGATTTGAATGTGCCAATCCTTATGACTATCTATGACCATATTTTTGAGGATAGCGACTAGCATTTTGTTTGACGCCTCTGCTTGCCCATTTTCCTGCGGATAATAAGGTGTTGAAAAACTATGCTAAATTTTGTACTTTGTTGTCAAAGCATGCACATCTTTGTTCTTGAATGACGTCCCATTATCCGAGATGATCTTGGATGGAATACCAAAATGACATATGATGTTATGTAAAATAAACTCCGCAATGCGGGGTCCAGTCGTAGAGGTTAGCGAAATTGCTTCCACCCACTTGGTGAAGTACTCTGTGGCCGTTATGATAAACGTGTGATGACCCAACGATGCAGGGGAGATATTTCCGATTAGATCTAAGCCCCACTACAAAAATGGCCAAGCCGATTGGATCGGTTGCAAGGCCTAGGAAGGTACGTGTGTCAAATTAGCATGGTGTTGACACTTCACGCACTTCTTTACATATGCACAACAATCTCACTCTAAATATGGCCAATAATAGCCCATGCAGAGAATGCGCTTTGCGATGGCCATACCGCTGAAGTGGCCACCGCATGTACCATCATGCGCTTGGGTGATCACCCAAGCGGACTCCTGCTGGTCCAAGCAATGGAGGAGGATTCCTTCATAGCTTCGATGATACAAAATGTCTCCTAGCAAGACATGTTTTGCCACTTTCTATTTAAATGATCTTTTTACGGTATGCGTCAATCCAAGTGGGAGGTTACCTAACTTGAGGTAATCTCTTATGGGTGTGTACCAATCCTGCTGATCAGAAACCTCGATGGTATGAATGGCCAATCCCTCTTGGAGTTCATCCCTAGCAAAAGTTGAGTGGGAAAGAACTTGTAAGAATAGCGTTGTGTTGCTATTAAGAGGGGTCGAGGAGAACAAGGACCCCCAGTCGACATGATTCAGATAATCATGGATTCGAGAGAACTTATCTTGAGATGGTTCAATCTGGATCAGGTGGATTCCTGGCGTTAGGTCAGAGCTTGCACGCTCCATCATGGATTGCGATAATGTTTTAACTTGAATGGTTGTCATTTCACCAGAAGGGTCTTGCGGGATTAGTGACCCCAAGGAGGCCATAGTATCCACAAAATGATTCGATGATCGAGGGAGTGCCTCGATGTCGTACCATTCAAGCTTTTCCAGGAATTTGTCCACAAGGGCTTTGTAGGCCTATAGAACTGGGCATTTACATTGGAATACCCCTTTTACTTGGTTGACAATTAACAATGAATCACCAAAGATGTTCAAGCATTTGATGTTCATGGTGATTGTTGTCTGAAGACCTATGAGCAAGGCTTCATATTCTGCATTGTTGTTGGTGCATGAGAAATCTAATTTAAATGATAGAGGCATTGGAGCCCCTTGCGGTGTGAAGAATACAATTCCCATGCCACCCCCTTGCTCACATTTAGAACCATCGAAGAATAGGGTTATGTCGGCCTGTGACTCAGGCTCATTAGAATCTGGTGATTCTGAGACATGGAAGACCCCATCATCTGGTAGCTCTATGGTCAAAGGCTGATCGTCTTCAAGAGGAGCCTCTGCTAGTTGATCGGTGATGACTTGACCTTTGATGGACTTCTGTCCAATGAATTCGATGTCAAACTCCATCAACAACATGATCCATTTCATCGTGCGGCTACTATGATAAGTATGACTCATCATGTATCACAATGGATTCTCCTTAGACACAACATACATCATATTGCTCAGCATGTAGTGGCACAACTTTTTGGTAGCAAACACCACTGCCAAGCATAGCTTCTCAACGTATGCATAGTTAAGTTCATAACTGACCAGGGTGCGGCTAAGATAGTAATTAGCCTATTCTTTGTGTAGTTCATTTTTTTGGGCTAGCATGGCACCCAATGCCACCTCAGTAGCTGAGATGTATAAGTAGAATGACACTCCTGGTCTAGGTGGTGCCAATACTAGTGGCGAAGCCAAGTATTGTTTGATGTCATCGAAGGCTGACTGGCACTCGTCATCCCAATGAAATGCTACCCCCTTGTGCAATAATTTATTCATGGGTCGGCACTTGTCAGATAGCTGCGCTATGAAGCGCTTGATTGACGCGACCTTTCCCTACAGGCTTCTGAGCTGCTTGATGGTGGTTGGGGGAAGCATTTCAAGGATTGCCTTGACTTTGTTTGGATCTACCTCGATTCCTCATTTTGAGACTATGAAACCCAAGAGTTTTCCAGATGTGACGCCAAATACGCACTTCTTGGGGTTTAGTCTGACTTTATGTTCAATGAGGCGATCGAGGATCTTGCTTAAGTCATCGAGATGATCCGGGCGCAAAAGAGATTTGGCCAACAAATCATCCATATAATCTTCCAAAGTTTTATGCATGTGATCATGGAAGATGTATGTCATGGCACGTTGGTAGGTGGCGCCAGCATTTTTAAGGCCAAAGGGCATGACCTTATAACAAAATGTCCCCCAAGGCGTTGTGAACGCCATTTTTAGTTGGTCCTCGGGATTGATACGAATCTGATTGTATCCCGAGAAACCATCCATGAGGGAAAGCATTTCGTGGCCCACTGTAGCGTCTACCAATGCGTCGATGCTAGGCAAGGGGAAATCATCCTTAGGACTCGCTTTGTTTAGGTCTCAAAAATTGGTGCATATGCGAATCCTCCCATCTGGATTTTTGATGGGCACCATGTTAGACAACCATGGTGGGTAATCCATGCAGATGACAAACTATGCATCCAACAACTTTTGTAACTCGTCTTTGACCATTAAGGCTACTGTTGGGTGCATCTTACGTAGTTTTTGCTTGACTGGCTTGACTGTCGGATCAAGCGTTAGATTATGCATGACTAGCTACGGGTCTAGCCCCGGCATGTCTTTGTAGGACCATGCAAAAACCTCCTTCTTCTCTTTGAGAAGGGCAATGTAATCGGCTTGCTCTTTGGGGGATAGACTTACCCCCAGCTTGATGATTTGCAAATTCATTGGATCGGAGCCGATGTCTACGTCAGTCATCTCTTCAACTGACATGTGGGACCCATCCTCCAACTGGTGTGGAGTTGGGATCAGGTGGATATCATTTGCTGAATTTAAATCTACGTTGGGAACGTCGGGTTCCTCTTCAGCATGGAAGACATCCTGAGTCTATTCTGGGGTGAAATGGAACATCCCACCACAAGGCCAATACTCTGATGGGGATGGTGGTGTGTCAGCACGATCCCAGTCTATAGCATCTAAGTCTAGATACAATGACCGTGTTGGGTCGGCTGGGTTATGGATGGGGGCGGTTAAGTCAATGGAGATCATGTTGATGAAATGATTTTGGTCTCCATTACCATGGGTGTGGTGACTCGGACATCCTAGGTCATCTTTGTGCTCCGGATCTGGCTCTGTGGGTACTGGCACAAATGGATCGGCCCTATGTGTGGATAAAAGGATAGGATCTACCCTTGGCACTAATGGCTCTATAGGGTCTCCGGGTGGAAGATGTTCTCTGTATACCTGAAGTGGCGGGTGCAGTAGTTGGTCCAACTGCGCCTGGTTTAGGTGCCACCTATGCCTTGGCCCTATGTGTAGCTATTCAAACATGTCGTCTATGTCCATGGGGTATTGTTGTTGTCGCATATGATTGAGATATGCCATCTCAGTCTCGTCTTCATAATCACTATCAGAGATCCATAGGCCTTCGTTGGCTCCAACAGCTGTTTGCGACATGTGAGGCTCGTCTTGCTCGAGCAAATTGATCTGGTCCCATCGAGGTTGTTTCGCTCTCTACGGGAGGACCTGATTCTCTTGAGGTGGCACATGCTCGATTGGAGCATCCAAAGGGAACATTGTCATGAAGCTCTCCTGATAATCATCTATGGGGGTCACTTGTGAATGATTGCTATCAGATTCAAAAGGGTCCCAAGGTGCTACCTCATACTCTGATTCATCTTCTGAAGACCCTTCTTGGCCTTGTCTATATCCCTCTTGTAGGTGAGTCCTCGAACTTTCTCCTTTCTCGATCGAAGGGAAAGGGTTGTTAAGGTCAACAAGGTTGGTTGTTAGCAATGGGAGGTAATCTCCCAATGTATATGTTGTGTTAGGATTGGCATATGGATCTAATGCCAACCCATCCTTGTTGCCTATCCCTAGGCCTTGCATGTTCTCTACCAAGATGTCAAGGGGAAGGGGGTGGTTGAACCCTACTCCCGACTTGTCGTATGGCATTTGATATCTTGGTTGGCAAAGAATGCGCACTCCTTGCTCATACCTACCCAACCCATATCCATGCCAATTACATTGGCCAAGATATCTCAAAGCGAAGTCTGGGTTGGACAAATAGTTGACGTCCTCAGCAAAGGGCTCTTCATCTTCTTCTTCTTGCATGTAAGGTTCAATGCCATTATCGAGGCCCCCATAAACAAAGTTTGTCTAATTTGGTGGGTAGCCTAGAGGAACCACAGTGTCGATGGGGAGGCGAGGTCTCCCCATGTCCTGCATGGACTCAAGTGTGGGTGTTGCTACAATATTCCACACTAGATACTCCCCCAGGCCCGTATTGGCCATCTCAATGGTGATCGTTGGTGGTGGAGGGGGAGGGAATGGGAGTTCTTCCTGGGTCCACTCCATGTAGGGTGAACTAGGCATCTCGACTTCCATTCGGCTAGGCATCTCTTCGGTAGAGATGGTTGAGACCGATGGTGGTGCCTCTTCTAGGGGTTTCTTCCCCTTGTCCTTCGGTGTGGCCACCGTAGGTGGCATTGTTGGTGAAGGACCAGATGATGAAGATGGACCCGACTGGTGATTTGATGGACTTAACAACGAGGATGCATGCGAAATCAGACCCTGTTTAGATGGATTCAACTAAAAATCCAAATGTGTCGATGGAAGGGTCGATTGCGACATTAGTTGCACCGTATTGCAATACTTGAAGGGCTCTAAGTCTATCGGGACTACATGCACCTGCCCTTCGAATGTGTACTTTAGGCACTGATGAGCTATCGAAGGGACACACTTCATGTCCCTGATCCAAGGCCGGCCCAACAAGATATTATAGGCCATCTCACCTTCCAAGATGTGGCACAATGTAGGAATAGTCTTTTGTCCCACTTGGATGGGCAGGACAATTGTGCCAACCGTCGAGCATATCGCATCATTGAATGCTCGAAGAGTATAGGTGGAGGCCATGATGTGAGATGCTGGCAACTTGAGGTGTTTCAATGCCACTATTGTAATTATATTACTATACGAGCCAGTGTCCACCAACACCCTCTTGTACGAAATCCCATTGACCCATGCAATGATGTGCAGGGGTGGATCCACCATATCACCAGTCACCAATTTTAGTTCGTCTTCTCTAAAGGTGATGACTGGTTTTGTACATTGTTTTACATGTCCCACAAAGTTGTTGAAAGAGTTTGCTTCATGGGGCTACAGCTCGATGGCTTTTAATATCTCCATTAGAGCCTCCCGATGGGGCGATGATTGTTGAATGAGCTCATAAATGGAGAGCCTAGCCGACGTGGTCCTTAAACTTTGGGTGAGTCTAGTCCGAATCGTGGCCATTGGTCTAGGCGGGGGAGGTTGTGTAGGGTGTTGTTGAGGTTGTGACGTTGATGGAACCTCTCCTGTGGCTATCGTGGGGGTAGCTCCTAGGTACCTCTTGTTCCTAGTCACTATGCTTATCATCCCTACATACCCCTGCATGGGGCAGTTTTGTGTCACCTCATTGACTTGAAGGGTTTTTGCCTATGCATCATGGGTAGGCAGGGGGTCTTTGAAGACTCCCATCTATTGGTTGTTTGGTGCTATGGGGTTGTCCACTGCCAGCATCTTGTTGTCTATTAGGTCTTGCACGAAGCTCTTGAACTTCCAACATGCGTAAAGGTCATGTCCTTTCTGCCTATGAAATCTACAGTATAAGTCTTCCCTATAGCCCTTAGGTTTTGGTACGTTGGGGTCTATGGGTCGACTTTCTGGCAGGTGTATCAAGTTTTCCATGGACAAATGGTCAAACAAGGAGTCTTTGGACTCTATGAAGGGTGTGAACTATCGCCTAGGGTGACACTGCTGATTTTGCTCTTGTCGATGATTCTCCTTCTCATAGCTGTCAAGAGGAACTGCCTGATAGTTAGCCTATGAGGGTTGTGTTGCTTGTGTAGGCTTCGGCATGTTTATAGCAACCTGATTGACCATAACAGGTTTCGGTTGCGTGGTCCCTGTCTTGGCATTTTTAGACCATTCTTTCTTCTTTGGCTTGGAAATCTCGCCATCCTGAATCTTGATCTCCTCAATGATTCTGGCTTGCACCAGAGCTTCCTCTAAAGTGGCATATTGCTGCAGCTACAATAGCATGGAGATCGATCTCAAACAACTCTTTGAGAACATTTGGGTAAGGTCGGCCATAGGAGGGAGGTAGGGCAGCTTTGAAAGCAATGTCCTCCACCGATTCCCATAGGCCGCCATGGTTTCTTCCTCATACTTCCTGAGGCTAGCTAGGTCGCTTAGTGACGCCTTCTTCTTGGTGTTGAAGGCAAAGCGTTCGAGGAACGCATCCACTAGCTGATCCAAGTTACTGATGTTGTGCTTTGGCAACTGGGTGAACCAATCCGAGGTAGGGCCTACGAACATGGTTATAAATGTTCTTAGCAGCAAAGCATCATTGTCCTGAATGCCAAAGCATTGGCTCAGGAATCTAGTCACGTGCTCCTGGGCATCCTCCTCCCCTCTAAATATTGCCAACTAGGGCAGTTTAAAGTGTTCAGGGTATGGGGGTGCCAGCATTGATGGATGCACAGGGTGACTGTGGAGCTGGCATAAAGTGGGCTTTTGGGGCCCAGAAGTCTTGGTCTCCATAGACTCTAAGCGCTCTAGCAGCACTTTGTATGCATCGAAAGATTTGATTTCTTCCTCCTTGGTTTGTTCCCATTGTGGGTTGTGGGGAACTTGAGGCCTATGGAGGGGTAGCCGGATAGCACCCCCTCTGCCTTGGTAGGGCATTTCAGCCCACTCTTCTTCTTGCTCATACTCCTCATAGGCTTCTTGAGGAGTTCCTGGGTGAGACCTATAAACATGGGTGGGTACCCGCGGAGGGTGCCCATCATTGTTTTGGGGAGTGGCTTCCCGCTCAGGTCTAGGAGGTCTTGGAGGTAATATTTGATAAGGTCATGGAGACCTGTCTCACACCAAGGGGTTGTTCCTCTCATATAACTCTATCTTATGCTCACGAGGGGTTGGGACCCTCTCAGGCATAGTGTTTTGGAGCAATTCATCTGTCTGACACCGAATGCACTCTTTGCTAAGGTGATATAGGTGGTCTAACTATTGTTGGTCTTGCCTGAGCTACATGATTTGCGCTTGGTGGGCGGCATGTTTGGCAAATGCCAAGTCAATTTGTTCTATCGTCTTGTGTTTAGGAAGCCTAGATGCCTCTCCTACATGTCTATCTCGGTCATGGTGATCCGAGATCTCTATGGGTCGCTTTCCTCTATCGAGGTTAGCGGCATTCACCCGAGGCTCTGGCCTCAGTGGGTGATCTTGATACATAGCAGGTGCGGAGGCACATTGCTCCCACGTTGTATATTGCTCTTGAGGAATGTAGTGGTCTTCCTCATACTCCCTTTCATATGTGTGAAAGGGGCGGGCATAATTGGCTTGCCCTGTCTGAAGAGCCTTGTGCTCTGGATTTGGCCTATTGTTTCTGATAGTAATAAGGGGTAAAGGAGGGATGACGTAATCATGTGGCCCCTCCTTATGGACCCTATGTTGTTCTAGTGCTTCATCACACGGTGGCCACTCATAACGAGCATCTAAGGGAGCCCTCCCATCTATGTTGAGTGCCACGTGTATGGCCTCCTCCTGAAAGGGTCTATGTTGAGTGGGAGTGCCCCTCAAAGGGGTGCCTCTATAGTCTCATTCTGTAATGGCATGATGTGGACTATCTTGTGGGTCAGGCCACCAAGGCGGTATGACCAAGTCTTCGAGACTATATCGGAGGTGACTTGTACCCCTTTGTACACTTTTCGTAGCTTCGGCCCGTGATTGGGCTCGACTACGGGTGTACACCATGGTGGTGTTTCTCTAAAGATGTATACGTTTTTATCTTCTTTATGATTTTTTATGCTACACTAAACAAAAAGGAAACACACAATCAAAGCAATGATTATCTTGATTATGGATTAAAAGTGTGCCCTAAATCTGGTTCAGTGTGTTTTGATTTGTTTTGTTTTGAAAACCTTGTAAAGAAATTTTTGTTTGTATATGCAATATGAGGGCTCTTATATCTCCCAAAATGGTCACCCCTTCAATATACCACTGCCAAGCCATTATACCGAACCTCTCTATATACCCGCCCTTACGTGAGGGAGACTATTGGTACGTGAGAGCAGAATAATACGTGGAACATAGGCGGTACGGAAGGGGAATCACTCTATTTTGACACCTACCATAGAAGACTTATCCTCATGCGCTTGGAATCACCCCGACTACACTTGGTCAGCTTTCATCAGGATTTACGTCTAGCAATAGTAGCGATCAGGGTTATGTATGCAAGTTTCAAGCCAAGGTGGTGATGAAATCCACCGTTGGTCTTGATCAAGTGTTGGGGTTTTACGACCAACGCCTTGATGTTCAGATTATCTCGTGGTGTGTGGGATTATTTTTATTTGCGAAAAGAAAGAAATCATGCAGTAAACTTTCCTATGCAAGCAAAGAAACAGAAAATGATAGAGACAAAAAATAGAAAATGATAGAGGATGCTCAAAACCCCTACCTCTTCTCTGCCCAAATCGGATGCCTCTGAGTTTCTACTCTAAAATTGCATAGAGAGCTAATCATCTTGGGGTGGGATGAATAATAGATCTGTATTCATCATAGGGTGAGATGAATTCCTATTCATCCTAGGGTGGCATGAATTCCAGCTCTGTATTCGTTCCAGGATGGAACGAGCAACAGTCCAGTGCTTGAAAGATTGATACCTGCAAGCAAAAACACACAAATTTTGATCAAAATTTTTATCTCAAAATCAAGGGACAGTGGTCCCACCATGATCGCCACTGAAAGCACGAGGATACGGAAGCAAAACGAAGGGGAAATGCAATGCTAAGTCCTACGAACGAGAATGCATGAAAAGAAGGAAAACCAATGAAATGAAATGAGATTAAAAGCAAGTGTAAAAGTGCGGCCCTTTATTTTATTAATTTTCTCAAAATCGGGTTACAATACGTCTCCTCCCTTTTTAGGGGCTAGGAGCATCGGACATATTTTGATTACACCATGAATGATATATTCCCCTTTGAGACCTTCCGCGTGCCCACATTGAAAATGGGCGGACCAAACATCATCGCCACTTGCATGAATATGTCTATGGTTCCTTGCTTCCCCTCTAGTATCGAGATCCTATGTTCATAGAAATAGTAAACAGTTAGTAGCACCTGCGGATGGAGAGAAGCATGCGATCCCCAAGGCCTACGGTCAGTGAATGCATAAAATAAATAAAATGATAACTAAAACATATCAGAATGAGCTAAAAATTTGATAGAAGCAATAAAACATTACCAAGAAGCCACTACAAAAGGAACAGTTTAGAAATCTTACACATATTTCTAATCGCTCCGGGGTGGGACGATTAGGACTGTCATAACCTGTCAAAAAGCCACCTCCTAAATGTCTAGTCTAGAAGCTTCCAAAATGCCTACAAAGTTAGGGTTAGACAAAATGGGGCATTTTGGGAAGACCCAGAAGGTTAGATTTTGTGAATTCGGCCTCGATTGCCCTATATTCGATGACGCTCCCTGTATGTTAGTGAAAGCGAGAAATGATAAAATCATAGTCAAAAATCATCCAAATCATATGAAATTTAAATGACAGCATATGTAAGTGACCTAGAATCAAATGCAAAAATAATAGTATGGAAATCTACCACAGATTTCTAATCACTCTAGGGTGGGGCGATTAGAACTGCAGTAGTGTGGGGGGCACCCGAGGGCAGGACGCCCATCGTTTGAGACTCAGTTTCAGCACCAATCCACTTGGGATGGGTCCAAAACCTCTTGTGGGGTTGTTTCAGAAAATTTGGTGGGGTATTGTGGCCAAATGTTTGGGTTTAGGTCCGGATTGCACTTCCAATAATCACCCAATAACCTCCCTTCCAAAAGAGAGATTAAGGATGTAAAAGCACAAACGATGGGTGAGGATGTAATTTGGCAGCACTTCATTGCTCCAAATGCTCCTCTCTATCCTCCTTTTTTGGGGTGAGAAGACTCACCAATTTATAGACCTAGGGTCTCTCTCTTTGAATGCGCATGCGAGGGCGCCACTTGAGTTGCTTGCCCTATTTTGGGAGAAAATATTATTCCCTGATTTAGAGTCTCCTTGCATGAGGCCTCCATAATCAAGGCATGCATGACTGAAGTCTCTCTCTCTCTGATTTGAAGTCGTTCCTCGCAATTGCATGTCCTGAAGTTGCAGTTAAGTGGCGGACCTATCGAGGTTTGACTTTTTGCCAGTCAAACCTGCTATTCATCTCACCCTGGAGCGAATGCTGATAATCATCCCTGGGTGGGATGAATACCAGTTTGTAATCATCCCAGGGTGGGACGAGTAGGGAGCAAAGTGCTAAAAAGGTGCCAAATTGACCTCTGACCTTCCAAAACTACTATGGGAGTGGTTAGGACCACTGTTTAACCTCTGGGGGCTGCCCTAGGGGCTATGTATGTCAATTCGATCAGTGCTTGTCGTCACATAATCGGATTGGTGCTGTTTTGGTGTCTACACCTACTAGAGTTGGAGGATTTTTGGCATCCAAGTTATGTCAGGAATTAGCCTTGTCACCCATCAACAATTTGTTGATGACACTATTTTATCCACTTAAGATTTTGTCCTTCAGGCCAAATCCATCAAGCACATCCTCCTCCTCTATGAAAATGTTGCTGGGAAAAAGGTCAATTTTATTAAAATTAAAGTGTTCTTCATCAATACTCTCGTAGCCCACCAAACCAATATAGTCTGAATCCTCGGGTACACTATTGACTCATTCCCATATTCCTACTTTGGCTTCCTCTTATTCTTTGGTAATCCAAAGGAGTCCATGTGGAACAATGTCATTGAGATAATCCAGAAGAAGTTATCTACTTGGAAAGGAAATCTCCTATACCAGGCTGCCAAAGCCACTCTCACTATGTCTTACCTCCAAGGCATCCCTATTTATTTCATGTCTATCTTCAAATTCCCCCTTGCAATGTGTTGCAAGATCGAACAACTGTAGAAAATATTCCTATGGTCGAGAACAGATGAGAACACTAGAATACCACTTGTTTCTTGGGATATTGTGTGCAAAAGCAAGAAGCAAGGGGGCTTAGGTTTAGAAAAACCTCCAAAATGAATTTTGCACTGTTGGAAAAACATACATGGAGGATCGTCACCAACGACACGATAGAGTGGATTTAGATTTTCAAAAATAAATATCTTTCTAATCATCAAATCCTAGATGAGGGGACCCTCCTAAGTGAATCAGTCTTTTGGAAATCCATCACTCAAACTAGGCACTTGATCCAAAAAATCTTATGATAGATTATGGTAATGGCGAGAGCATCAAATTTTGGAGTGAGAAGTGGATTTAGGATGATCCCCTAATTGACAATCCAGATATAGTGGGACTCAAGCTTTTTACAGATTCCAATCTTGGGAGTAGGGTGGTCGACTTTATCACCCTCTCCAATAGACATTCTCAAAGGAAATAAATCAATGGCAATATCCTATATGAGGCTATGAACTCCCTGTCCATTAGCCTCAACTCAGCTACCATCCCCACCAAAGAAGGTCCTAACAGGCCTATTTGGAAAGGATCTGATAGTGGTATTTTTACATTCAAATTAGCATATAGCATCCAAACATCCTCTCAGATTTTGCTCACTTCGTTCAACCTAGTCTAGAGGAAAAACTTGATTCCTAAGGTTAGTTTCTTCTCTTGGCTTGCTATTCAAAACAAAGCTCTTACTATAGAAAATTTGCACAAAAGAGGCTTCTCAGTCCCCAATAGGTGCTACCTTTGTATGGATGATTGGGAGTCTATTGATCACTTGTTCCTGAGTTGTAATTTTTCTTTCGCCATCCTAGGGTACATCTTGAATTCTTTCCACATTCAATGAACTCACTCAAAGTCTATCAACGAACGTTTTTCCCAGTGGACCAATCCCTTCTGCAATCCCAAGATTTAGTTCCTCTAGGAGGTGTGCCTTCACTATTTCCTCTAGAATATTTAGCTTGAATGCAATAGCAAAGCCTTCGTTAACTCCTCTAGGGATCCTTTGTCAGTCACCTCTAGGGCCATTGCTTTCACCATCAAAAATGCTAAGCTTATTTCATGCTCATCTGCTCCCCAGTCTGCCATGGAATCCTCCATCTTCAAAACCTTCAACATCCCCTATGAAGGTGAAGGAACTTGTTATCATATCTCTGTACACCCTATAGCCAATGTCCATTGGAGACCCCTTGGAAGGATGGATCAAACTCAATTTCAACGAGGTGTCAAAAGGTAACCCAGGCCTTGCTGGCGCTAGGGGCATCGTTTGAGACCATCATGGTGAGTTGATTCTTGCCTACTCAAAAAAAATTTACAACCATACCAATCATGTAGTTTATGCTAGGGCTCTATGGATATGCCTCTTCCTCCTCATAGAGGATCCCAGAAGTCTCCTCATTGAATGAGATTCTATGAACATCATCAATTACTTGAATAACTCTAAAAATCCATATTGGAGGGTCAGCAAAATAATTTTAGAGGCCAGAATGCTCCTACAATCCAAAGGCTCCTCGAAGTTCTAGCATAATTTTAGGGAGGCCAACACCCTTGTAGATCACATGGCCAACATGGGATCCTCCCTAGGTAGTTGACCGTGTGGCTTCAAAACTTTACCCATGACATTTTGGATGTAGCCAACTACGAGAAGCCGTGTAATTTTTAAGAGTGATGTGTCCCCCTAAGCCACGTTAGAGTTGGGTGAGGCTAATGTTACTCCAGTATTAGGCCCTTGTCCAAGATTTTGAGTTATCTATTGTTGGGAACTTATCCATAGGGATTTGGAAAGCCAACTTGGTAGAATCACAACCACGGTGGTTAGGGTCCATGTCAGCAAAGACACGATGAGGTACCTCTATCGGTGGTCCACGATCCACATCTACAGCATGATCTCAAATGATGAACCCATAATTATAAAGTTGCAGGCATTGGATAATGTTAGAACTCCCCTTGAATATGCAAACACAATAGAATAGAAACCTGTGAGGATTCACTTTTGTCATCGCTCCAGGTCCTAATGCTCCAATCAGCCCTTCCTAAATCTTCTTTGATATTTTTTCCACCACGTCCAAATCCAGAGGGCTTTTCAAAGTGGTCTCCTTTATCCCATCCACCTCAACACCCCTCCTCATAACTCTTTGTGCGTGTAAACTTTTATTTCTAATGTTGATTCCCCATGCAGAAGGTGGTTTCTCGATGACACTTCCCCTACCCCTGAGCCTCCCCTAAGGTTCTTTATATCCACCCCTGCCATTTATCCTTCTGTGTTTCATCCTTCTTTGTCCCCTATCTCTTTTGGCTCTCTGTGGTCCATTATCCTCCCTTTGGCCCCTGCTCCCCTATGCCCCTTGCACCCCATCCATTGGCCCTCCATGTCCTAGGATTTCCCGCATTCCATTCTCTCCCTCGACTCCCATGGAAATTGTTTACATGGAACCAACCCAGGTCAAGCTCAAAATTATTGTGCAAGCTTTCATGGATGCCAAGGGGTTCACCCCTTTTTTGCACAAGTTCAAAGGGTCAAACAAAGATATCACCAAGGATTTTGTGGATACCTGGGACAAAGGTAAGGTTAAAGTTTGTGACATCCACTTCAGATTCACGATGGAGCTGTTGCGTAAAATTATAGGGCTTTCCACTTCTGGTTGCTTTATTCATTAGGAAAAACATAACGAGGAGGAGAAAACCAACCATTTGATCAGGGTAAAAATATTGGGTGGGACAAGTCTGCTATTTACCGATCCTCTCTGCCCAGCCCTTGGAATGAAGTCATTGTTCCAGTTATGCAATATATCACTTGATATAACCTTGAGAAGCCACTATGAAGTTTTCATCTTAGCTTTGTTAATCACCTCTGCGAAGCCAAGCAAGTGTGCGTTTTGGACTACTTGTTGTATTCCCTAACCATCTCCATTGAAAAATTCTAGAAAACCCATGCCAAACCCCTGCATCAAGGTCTTCTTGTGGTCATCCTCAAACATGTCTTAGAAATTAGGCATCCTCTCCAAAAGGTAAAACCTCTCATATCCAACCCTCCTCTTGCTTCCCCCACCATTTTTGAGATCCGCAATGTGAGCCCTCCCAAGGATGACAAAGCTAGCCCAACGACCTAATGCAAGCCTTCTCCCCATAGGAGTGCTAGATGTGTTTCCCAGAGGAAGTGGAATCTCA
The DNA here is from genome assembly GCA_028583015.1 of Wollemia nobilis. Lineage (NCBI taxonomy): Eukaryota > Viridiplantae > Streptophyta > Pinopsida > Araucariales > Araucariaceae > Wollemia > Wollemia nobilis. The sequence continues at coordinate 2,107,076 of JAQPPZ010017000.1, read as the reverse complement.
TAGAGGACTTTCTACCTGCTCCAAAGTCCTCCATGTGCCTAAAGAGACCCAAGCAGGAGAAGGCATCATCTCTAACGCATGTTATTTTAGATTTTGAAAGTGGTAGTGATGTTTCATCCTCTCACCTCCTCCTGAAGTTCACCATTAAATCAATGGCTAATATTTCAAAGTCTGCCAATGATACCATCAAGGTTGTCAAGAAACTTTCTCAAAAGTGCGGTGAGACTTCTGATGATCTAGAGGAAGTCACCAAGAACTAGGGAGCAAAGTATTTTGTTTTTGGAAGGTTTGAGTCCCAAATGCCAGGGTAGGGCAAAGGTTTTACCATTTGGGGTCTCTATGATATTTTTTGTAGATCTGGGCATTCGTATGCTATGCTTTCCTCACTATTTTTTGGTTGTTTTTCTTTTATATCTCTCTTCTGGGATCCTCCAAGATTTTTTGTTGATTGCAAGGTGCTATGACCCTTTTTGTAATGAGGCCTTAGGATCCTCTTTAAAAACTTTTTTTTTGTATATAAATTTTCAAATTACCAAAAAAAAAAGAAATCTTTTAGCAAGTATTTAATTTTATCTCCTCTTAAAAATAACTAATAATTCCAAATCTTCATACGCCTAATTAAACATTTTAGCTTTTGGACAAGCCATGATATAAGATACCCTTAATGTAACCATTTAAAAGAAATTTAGCCCTGAAGCCATCTAAAATAAAAATGAAATGGATTTGGATGACTATTATTGAGGGTGTTATATCTCAAAATATGTGGTCTATGATCTATAGCTTTCCCACAAAAAAATCACTATAGATTGAATAGTCTATGTGTAACCAACTATTGAACAACAAAAATCTATTCAAACTTTGCTTTTACATTAAATTCTCCAAGACATTTGTTACCTATGTATTATAAAATATTGAAGGTAAAGCAACTTTAAGGCCATTTAAATTAACAAAAGAAATAAATCCCTTCATTAGTTTTGATGTTGGGCAACTAGACTATCACCCATCCTTCTCTAAGGGGGACAAAACTATGTATAAGTCCTCCAAGAATCTAGAGCTTGTAGTTGCAACTCAACATTAAATTTGGCTTGGAATATTTATGGCCTTTTGAGCATCTATCCTAAAAGTTAATTGTAATTACAGCATATATCTTTATGAATTATACTTTAGTTTTTCCTTTTTTATATACAAAAAAAAGGAAGACCAACAACCGAATTATTACTTGCACCCAAAAATTCTCCATTTCATTCTTAATTGTCCCAAACACTTGCAATACCTCCAAAGGATCCCATTACAAATATTATCAAGCAATCCTTCATGTCCCACATCCTTTTGGATGTCTTCCTACATTTCTCACAACTTAATTTTGTCTCTCATATTAAAATAAATTCAAGACTATAAAATCATACTAATTTATTAATAATATTTTTTTGGACCATATTCATACTTCAAATATTTCAAGATACCATTTTAATTATTTTCTAATCTTATCTCCACTTAACCTTAGTTTTTGTTAGCATTTATGATATTTAATTTTAGTTAGGTTTCATTTTCTCTTTGATCCTGCATTTGGGGTTTGTCCCTTGTCATTCGCACTATTATATTTGTTCTTAATATTTTTCATTTTTCATTGTGTTTTAAATTTGACTTACCATGTTATAATTTTACACTACCCTAAAGGCCTAACTGTAATTGATAGCCTCCATACTAGTTTTTTTATTACAAGTACATTTTTTATTGTTTTAAGATGTTGAAGATGGTTTACCTCAACTTTATTTGCCTTCTTTGCTTTGAAAATTAGCTCTAAATCCTTCATATATTTGATTCCTTATGAATTTGAACCTTCACATCGTCATTTCCTATGCAATGTGTCATTTGGTCCCTCACGTAGTTTTCTCTAAATGAACCATAATGATCTTTTCCAACTAATGAGATACAATATATTTATTTATCATTTTTTTAGGGGTGAAGATAATTAATTTGACGACACAAAATAGATTCTACTTTATTGAAGTTGATGACATCTAAATGAACTCCCATTGGATGTTACAAGTATTTATTGAAACTATATATGTTGAAAAGCTCATATGGAAGTCTAAATGGCCTTAATCGCATTGAAACTCTTTCTTGAGTTTTCATCTCACAAAAAAAAATTCTCCATGGTCTTAAATACAAGTCAGCCTTCCCATAAACCATGAGTAATTTTCCATTACTTTGTCCTTAGCTTCCAAACTAAAAATAATGGAAAAAAGCTTTCAATCATAGAATATTGTGAGTTCAATATCCATTTCCTTTCAATTCACTTTGAATCTAAAAATAGAATAAATAAATAAACAAGCTAACCAATATGTGTTGAATTTTTGGATTTTGAAGATATTTTGAAATGAGTCGTCATACAAAAGAATCCAAATGGTATTGAGGGAGATACGACCATGTGAAGATAGTCATCTAGAACAAGGACAGTGTTAGGGCAAATTTTTCTATAAAAATATCTCATCTTTCAAGAGCCATATCTTTGCAAAGGGTTGTATGATTTAGATGATTCTTTGATCAGTTTATGCAGACTTTGAAGAACTTTAAAAAACGTGGTCATACAAGGGAATTCAAGTAGTATTAAGGGAGATATGACCCTATGAAGTCAATCATTTGAAATAAGGGCAATGACAATTTTTCAAGTCACAAGATACAAAATTGCAGATATATGTTAGCCAAGGTTCAGATGATGGAAGGAGCAATGGAGGGCTAGGGGAACAGTGAGGCAAGATATTTTGTCTAGGCTAGAATTTTCTAGCTAAGTTTCATTTGTCCCTTCATTATCTTAAAAGCTTTGCATGTAGATTATTATAGATTTATATTTAAATAATATAATTATTATAATATATGTTGGTAAATTTATTTATAAAGATAAGGTAGTCATTGATAAAATTAATGGGTCTTGGCAAGGGGCGTTGGCTTTAATAAAATGGATTGGTAGGATATGGAAGTCACTAGGAATGAGTATGTCCTTTCTTCCCAAATTTTTCTTCCTAGCCACTTTCTATTCAGTGAGAAAATATATAGAATCCTAAAAGGGGGTCCTTGGTTTATGGGAAGAGCAAGACAATTCCTTACCCACTAGTATGAAGGCTTTGCACTTAAAAATATAAATGTATCCCTAGTACCAATCTAGGTCAATATGTGTGGGTTTCCCATGGAATTTTTAGAAATGAATACCTTTAAGGCAATAGGAAACACTTTGGGAGAATTCCTTGAGATTAGAAAAACTATAAAAGATAAAGTATTGGCTATTTATGCCTGGATATTGGTCATGATTGATATCAATAAACCTTTACTAGAATCAATCATTCTTAATTATGGGGGTTACGTTTTGGATCCAAACCATGGATTATGAAAACATAGCTTTAATATGTATAAGATATCATGAGGTGGGGCATATTGAGAGATCATGCCCTAAGAAGAGTCCAACAGAAACATATGTAGAAAACCGTAAAAGAAACTTACAAATAGATTTGGATGAGGATGGTTTTTAAGTACCAAAAAATAGGTTCAAATAGATGAAAGTAAATATATAGTGGAGACCATTAACTAAGGATATTGGAAGAAATATCAATTATCTTGAGTCCTTATCCTATGACGAAAAAGTAGATTGGATATTTAGAGGACATGATACAAGGATCATAATATTAACAAGGAATTGTCTGCTCAGTATGATCACAATTTAGAGATGAACATTCCTACTAAATCTAAAGAATGTGCCTCATCATATTTTGAATACTCTCTTGAAGTATCATGCACCATTTAGGAGAAGGAAAGTGGTAGAGAAAATGTAGTGTTAGATGTTAATACCTCTACCATTAACAAGGAAATACCATAAAATGAGCAAGATAAGTCAAAATCTTCCTTCACAAAGCTAGGAGAGGATAAATCTAATAAAAAGGAAAGTTGTGAAAGAATATTTAAGAATAGAATAATAAGACCTACCCCTGATTGGAGCTTTAGAGTACATGGTACAATAGGATCATAATATTAACAAGGAATTGTCTACTCGGTATGATCCCAATTTAGAGATGGGCATTCCTGCTAAATATAATGAATGTACCTCATCATATTTTGAAGACTCTCTTGAAGTATCATGCACCATTTAATATAAGGAAAGTGGTAGAGAAAATGTAGTGTTAGATTTTAACACCTCTACCATTAACAAGAAAATACCAAAAAATGAGCAAGAAAAATCAAAAGCTTCCATGGCAAAGCTAGGAGAGGATAAATCCAATAAAAAGGAAAGTTGTGAAAGAATATTGAAGAATAGAATAATAAGACCTACCCCTGATACTAGCAGGGAAAAAGGAGAAAAACATTCAAATTATTAAGCGAGATCTAGGGAAGAAAAAGTAGGTATAGAGAAATAAATACAATCTAAGTTGGTTAAACTTCTTTTTATCAAATAGCAAAATGATATTGGTAATTCATAAGATGGGTCAACAACCCCTAACGAGACATGATTACCATATCATAGAATATAAGGGGTGATAGTACCTCAAAGCAAAGGTGTATCAAGGAAATATGTGTAAGTAATAAGCCTAATATTCTTTGTATCTAGGAAACTAAAATGACAAAGGAAGAAGTTTCCAAAACTATGAAAGCAATACAGGCAAGATGTGAATAGGATGTTGTGGATTCAAAATGAGTGATAAGAGGAATTCTAAGTTGGAATCCAATTAAAACCTCTTATGAAACCATTCATAAAACTAGCCATTAGATAACCTCATTAGTCGTGTGCTACTTTGCAAATATTCATTTCATCCTTATCAATTTCTATGGACTGGCAACTCAATCAGACAGATCAATAGTATAGAGTGGTATTGAAACCTTTATGATAAGTAAAGGCCAAAAAATCCAATTCATGATCATAGAATATTTTAATGGCATAACCAAGCTAGATGAAAAAAATGAGAGAATTAAGAAAACAACCCAAAGTATGAGAGATATCTCAGCTTTTATTCAAAATAATAATATATGGGAGGCTTATTTTGAAGAGGACAACTATACGTGGACCAACAATAGGATAGGCCAAAACCTGATAGAAAAAAAAAATAGATAGATGCATACTCTCAAATCATTGGCTAAATGAAGGTACTTGTCCTAAAATTAATACCTTGACAAGGATTGGTTCAAATTACTGGCCAATAGGAGTTAAAATGGTGGTAAGTGAATTCAAAAAGAACAATTTACATATGAGCAAATGTGGGAAGACCATCCTCAATTTGTTGATATGATAGTGCAAACATGAAATTCTTCAGGAAATGATGGGTTGTATACACTTCCAAAACAAAATAAATCAATGAAATCTAGATAAAAATAATGAAACAAGAACACTTTTGGGAAAAAATTGAATAAAGAACTTAAAGAGAAACTTTCAAAATTCTAAAAAGATGAGCACAATAATCTGAGCTCAAAGGAAAGGGAGTTGCTTAGTGAATATAATAATATTTTGGGTAAGGAAAAAAATTGGAGATTAAAATCAAGACAAACTTAGTTAAAAGTAGATAAGAACATAATTTTTTTATAGGATGACGATAGTATAGAGATCAACATCCAAAATTAGTATAATTTTATCAGTAGAAGAAGTTTGGATTGAAGACCAGAGCAAAATCAGAAAGGAGGCGAGGTTTTTTAACCAAAATATTCTAGGATCAAAGGAAATCAAAGTTCTTAATGATAAACTACTACAAGTACCTTTAGTTATAACAAATGAAGATAATAGTAAATTGATGGAGCCTATTACTCTGGAAGTTCATTCAACTCTTTCTCTTTTGATAAGGATAAATCCCTAAGTCTGGATGGATTTTCTTTTTGCAATATTAGAAAAGTTTGGATTTGGAAAGAAATGACCTAGATGACTTGAAGCTTGTATCTCTACAACATTATATTTAGTGTTGGTCGACGAACTAGTAACATAATCATTTAAATCCAAGAGGGGTCTTAGACAAGGAGATCCTCTATCACCATATTTGTTTATTATTATGGTAGAGGTATTAGGAAGGAACTTGAAGAAGACATACAAAGATGGGCTAATAAGAGGACTTAAGGCTAGTAATAACATCGACAACATCACCCATCAATAGTTTGTAGATAATACAACCCATTTTGGGAGGGCAAGGAAAAATGAGGCCAAAGCTTTGAGTAACTTATTAAAGGAATGTGAAAGAGCATTAGGGCAAAAAGTTAATAGGACAAAATATAAAATTTACTTCCTAAACACTCCAACTAGAATCAAAGTAGAGATATGCAAGTTAATTCAAATGGAGGCAACAAAATTGCTAGCAACATATCTAGGTATGTCCTTATTTGAGAGGATAATAAGGATAAAATTGTGGAATCTAGTTATATGTAAAGTTCAAAATAAACTACTGGCATAGGAAGGTAGATGGTTATCGTTAGCAAGAAGAGTGCAACTAATTAAATCAATCTTATTGACCATTCCAACGTATTATGTCCTTATATATTATGCCAAAACCGATAGAAAAAAGTTTGATCTATATATTATGCATCATTTTTGTAGTCAATATTACATGATAAAAAGAAATTCCTTTGGTGAAAAGGAGCAAGGTGTGTGATGATAAAACTAGGGGAGGTCTCGGTTTAAGAGTTCTTACGGATGCAAACTTAGTTGTAAAGGGAAAAGTAATTTGGAGATTGTATAAAGAGAGTCAAAGACAATGGGCAAGAATTCTTCTAAGTATGTTGAGTCCAATGACCCAAGCTTAATCTTTACTACATTCTCACTACCAAATGGTTTTTCACTATGGAACGGTTTTAAAAAATCAGTTGATTTAGTGATTAAAGGTCTAAAATGGGTGGTAGAAATTGGAGAAAAAAATTCTAATTGAATGGTGGTTTGATAAAAAAAACCACTCAATCTAGATTCAATTTTGAAACCATGGATAATATTACTTCAAGACAAATATGGTGATAGGTTTTCAAACATTATATGCAAATTAGGAAGGAAGATACAAATGGAAAGAAGATTTTTTTACAAGTATACCTAACATTGTTGCTAAGAGGTGGTTGAGCAAAAAGATAAAAATAATTATTATTCCAAGGGGAGCCAACGATAAGCTGATTTGGGAGTTAAGTAGCTCAAGATAATACACAGCAAGAAACTAATATAATGTAACGCACCAACAAAATAAATATATTGAAATAATATGTAGGAGATATTTGGGATAACCTAAGTAATCCAAAAATTAAAATATTTGTCTAGCTAGTAGGTCATAGGAAAATTTTATCCATGGATTACCTAATGAAAAATGATTTTCATGGACCCTCACAATGTGTTCTATGAAAAGAGTATAGACCATCTCTTCGAACATTGTACAATAGTCTAAGAACTATGGGAACAGATCCGTAATATGTTTGGTAAATGGATGGTAATGAATGGCCAAAATGAAGAATATGTAAAGCAATGGTAGAGCACTTTTAAAAGTGAGGCATTATAGACAATCTAGGATACATCAAAAGATACAATACTTTAGATTATATGGCTAGAAAGAAACAGAAGAATATTTAAAGAAAAGAAAAGTAGTTTAGAGGTAATGAAAAGAAAGGTTTGTTTAGCTATAGAGGAGTCTAAACCAACCCTATCAATTCACCATCCCTAATCTTGAAGCAAAGAGCCTTGATAGATGGAGTCAAGTTATCAAATGGAATTATGATGTTCGGTACAAGAGAACCAAAAAGAAGATAAAATTTAAAGTGGAAACCATCGAAAGTGGAATTGGTCAAATTGAATTTTGATGGAGCATCTAAAGGAAATCTAAGACAGAGTGGAGGAGGAAAAATTAGAAATAATAGGGGTGAGATTTTGTTACATTACGCTTTCAATAGTGTATTTAAGCCAAATAATGAAGTTGAAGTTTGGGTGGCCTTGGAAGGGTTAAAAATATGAAAACAAATGAAATGGAACAAAGTATAAATGGAGAGTAATTCACTAATAATAATAAATGCAATTTTGAGGAAAGCAAAGGCACCATGGAACATACAAGAGATCACTATGGAAATACAAGGCCTTGCTACAAAGTTTGAAGAAATCGGGTTTACAATAAAGGGATTTTAATAGAGAATCGTGAAGTTCAATTCTATTTTCTATGGTTAAAAGAAGTTTAATCAATACCCACCTATTATTTTTGAATTCCCAAAAATGCAACCAGTAAAAGTAACCAAGAAAAGTAGGGGTTAGATCCAAATTTAAAGTTATTTCAACACTAGTCAATTGGGATATTATAAGTTTAAGCAGTTTAAGAATTGGATGAGTGACCAATTTTAATCCCTCCAAAATTGACATCCATCATGACTAAAATCTTGGCAAAAATATTTCTCACAAGCAGAGATGAGGAGGATGAATTACCTTGGGGCTATGGGGGCCTTGGAGTCTACACAACGAGAGATGGATATGATAAGATCCTTCTAAAACCTTCTCTTCATGCATATCAGGTTGAGGATTGGAGAAAGATTTGGCAATCCAAGGGTTGGCCAAAAGTAAACTTCTTTGCATGGCAGTTCATGCACAATGAAATTCTTACTTTTGATAATATGAAACGTAGGGGAATCGTTGGTCCATCTCAATGTGTTTTATGCTACAAGAGCGAGGAAACATCTGATCACTTGATGTTTGAGTGCCCATTTACGTGTCAGATCTGGGAGCGATGGCTTTTATCTTATAAAATCTAAGCCAATGGTGATTTGAATTGGATTAATATTTGGGAAAGATGGAAAAAAGGTAGATTTAAATCTAAAGCTCTTTGTATCGGTTGGAAGCTTGGATTAAACTTCATTTGGTGGCAAGTGTGGTTGGAGAGAAATGGCAAAATTTTTAGAGAAACCTTTTCATCTTTGGATGGCGTTTGACATATCATTTGGAGCAAAGTCACAGAAATTGTGGCAATGAATGCTAAAGAGGAAACTCAAGCTGATATAGGGATGATGGAGATTGAAGCTGAAGTGCAAGAGGGGCAGGACAAAGCTAGTTAGAAACCACCCCCAAAAGGTTGGATTAAAATTAATATTGATGGAGTTACAAAAGGCAATCCGTGTAAAGCTAGAATTGGAGTGGTTTGCAGAAATCATGTTGGGACAATGCTCTATTGGAAACTGCAAGGCCTAGGAAGGGCTACGAACAATGAAGCAAAAGCCTTAGCTATCAAATCTGCTTCTATCTGAGTGGTAAGACAAGGTTACAGGAGGATAATCCTATAATCAGATTCTCAAATATTGATAGGAGCTATAGACTACATGAGGAGCTTTGATTTGAACACATGGAAGTTGAGGATTCTTGTCACCCAAAATAAGGAATTGTGGAGGGGATTAGATGATGTGATTCCAATTTGTGTAGAGATCTAAATAAAGTGACAGACTTCCTGGCTAAGATAGGTACTGAGAAGGAGGTAAGGGTTCAATGGCATAGTGATATGACTATTGAGGATGAGAGGATTAAGCAAGTTGATGAGAAGATCCAGTGTTTAGCTAATTTGGGTAGCTATTGTAGAAATATGGTTTAAAAGATTTGGCTCCAATGCAAATATTATTTTACTATTGTAAACAAATGTTCTTGTCGGTTGAGGCTGGGAGGAGTCTCATCTCAACTTGTAAATGAACTTTGCTTTAATATAAAATTTTCAAATTCTTTTTTAAAAAAAAAAAAAGTTCAGCTAAAACTAACAAAAAAAATGTAGTGCTTAATTCAAATAATGATTAAGATTTACTTTAATGTTTTCCATTGGTAATATTTGTTGTATTTTATAACACTAATGTATTTTAATATAAACTATTTATTACTATTCTTGCAGTTGCACTTATACTTCAAGAAGAAAACTAACAATGAAGATCTTGTAAAGCGGACTATGATGGCACAACATTTTGGAGATATTACTCTACTAAGATGCAATGAGTATACAATAGAGGTGGAGTTTTGGTATTGTGAAGGCTGCTGCAAGAAAATGTCAAGGATGATAAATTTTCAAATATTTGTATTTACAAAGAAAATTGAAGAAGACCCAAAAAATGACAATCAAGAACTCAAGCTTTTTATGAAAAAAATGTAGGTCTCTAGCCATGGTATCTCAATTGAGATAAAAAATTGAATATGTTTGGAAACTCTCAAGCTCTAAAGAAGAGAATTGTGGTTTGTCAAATGTGGGGGACAAGAGCACAACCCCATTTTCTCCAAAAAAAAAGTGTTGAATTTGTAAATCGACTTTTATATTTAGAAACCATCATATCATGTTCCATTATCTCATCCTTGCTAATCATTTTTAGTGATTTATTCATTGGATTGTGACGGATTCCTTCTTCCCTTTGTCTTTTACCCATGCAAGATTACTTCTCTCAATTAGGAAATCTTTATTTCTAACTAAGGTTTTCGTAAATAGTTTTCCTTTATTAATACCTAGCTCATCCTACAAGCATCCTTCATTTTCAAACATTTGTATACATCCAAAGCATAACTCCAAAGGTAGAGCTCGCTCATGGTTCATAAACAATAGTATATTAATATGGAGAATAAAAATATTCCTAGTTTGAAATTGTTTATCAACAATATATATCTAGTATGTGAGAGATTTTTATCATTTAGAAAGTAGATGGGCCTTAAAAACAAAATATCATGTTCTTGATGTTATACTCAGGCTTAATGTTTCCTAGAAAACATTATTAAGGATTTTGTTCTTCCAAAATTGTAGTACTGCTTCAGAACACAGTACAACAATTCTAGGCATGTTGATTTACATATGCTTAAAAAATTGCATATATACTCGTTTAAATATATATATATATACCATGACATGGATAAATAAGGCATATGGAACGTTGGAGAATGTTCTCTCTAATTAAAAATGTGTGCATCAATGCAAAATAAGTTGTCATACATAGTGGAATTGTGAATGAATTGTGAATGAATAAAAAACTGGGATTATTGAAGTAAGAGGCTGTATCCCGGCAAATCTTGAACATGACTAATGTCCTCCAATGAAAGTTCTCTCTCAAGTTGTGCTTGTGTAGCTTTCATAACCTCCTGTAGGAAGCAAAAATAAACAGTTCACCAAAAACATGTAATTGACTAAAACACAAGCACAACACAAAAACTAAAGGTAATAATAAAAACAATTAGAAAGCCCCTATACATTGAATTCCATGTAGGAAGCACCCCTTGCAAGCCATTGTGCATCCAACATCTCAAATGCTACACAAAAAAGTGTATCAAAGGCCAACTCATCCTCTGCAAAAATTCCATCAAAATATAGTATAAGAATAGAATACATAAAAATGTTTGAAACAAATATAGGAAGTTAGTATCATCAATTTTTTACATACCTGCTAAAATCTTCAAAAAATTTGTTCCTGATAAGGAACGTGGTTTAGCTGCAAATAGGAAAAAGTGCTACTTAGTTCATTGAACATGTAATACAAAATGAAGTTCACATCATCCCAATCTCACAGCCGGTCTGTTTGTTGATGGAATATGAAGTGTCTCACTATGTGATCTAGTATCTGGCACTGCAGTGAACACCCAAAAAAAACTTTGATTGAACAAACTTAAATGTCCTTCCATAGGGTGATAAAAAATTTTGACAAGAGTTTAGCAATGGCACAAATTTGCATAGACTCAATTTGGATGACTAGGCTCAGAGACCAGAAGGGATTTATAGATATTCTCCGAGACTCCACACTATTGTCTATTAGTTGTTTCCCATTAGACGTCCTACATACCAAAATTAACGTAGAGAAGTCACTGACAATAAAAATGATGGAAGAAAAAGCAGATTTTAGATGGAATTACTGCTATGACCTTAACAATGAGATTCAAGGTATTTAAATTGTTTTTATGGGATATTCATTGGATTTCCTCCTCGAAAACTCCTATATACAAAAAGCAGAAACAGCAATATCCATATCTCCTATATACAAAAAATAGAAACAGCAATATCCATGAAAATAAAACTGATGATAGGAAAATTGAGCGATTTTGAAAGGGATTATTGATATTACCAATCCGTGGGTGGAATAAACTGATTTAATTGCCACCTTGCCAGTTTAATAGGAAAGGATGTAACATCTCTACCTCAATGTACCACTTGATATCAGGCATCAGATGAATACAAATTTGGAGTCCGTAAGATCAAACAATGAAAACAGGAAAACACTGGAAACATGAATGGGATAAACTTCTGTTGGGGCCAGGGCAAGCAGTATAAGATCAAAAATACCTGCTTAAATCCACCCACTTGTCCTTCTCAAAAACTAGTTTCTTGTATTCTTTCAAACCGTATGAGATAAACTGATTCTCGTGCTAGGTCTTGAAATTTTTTTATTTTCCATTCCCAGTGATCAAACTACATTTGGAGACCACCAACTGGACAAAATCTGCAGAGAAAGCCACAAGGAACTTTTGGTTTGGTTCCCATGTTATTTACAATATGAGTTTCAAAGCCTTTGGTACTAACACTCTTAGCGAGAAGACTTTGGGTGATGCCATCCTAGACATCACTAAATTAATTAATTAACCGCTGCCTCTTTGGCAAGTTCCACAATTAGGTCTAACAGCAGACTCAGAATGCAATCAGATACTGCCTTGATCTAGCAGTCTTCTATACAAGTACTTTGTTGTTGATCAAGAGGTGATAGAAAAACTATACTCATGCTTTAGAAAAGATGCCCCTAAACAATCTATTTGAGGTTAAATCTATCTGCAGCTCCAAGAATACAACAAGGTAGAGCACCCAACTTTGGATTTTCCATAATGAGATAATTAAGGAATGTTAAAAACCAGCTTCCCCAAGGAGAACTCGATATTAGAACCAACTGAAAGTAGAAACTTCGCATCTAGACTTTGATTTTCCTTTAGAAAAATGTAATAAACTTTACGTTATAACTTGTGTTACTAGGTCTAGAACAATAAAAAGAAATGAAAGAGCATCACATAACAATGCTATGAGTCAGCATCATTCATTCACGTAAAAGACTGAGACATGAAATCTCCTAGAAGAACATGTTAAGGGGAAGTACTCCATCCCTCCACAATATTCACCTTCTATCCAGAGTTACCTTGATCCACTCTCCTTCACCAGGACTATAACAGAAAAAAATTAAGAGTGCAACATGGCTGAAAAGAACATATACCAAGATAGTTGTCATGACGAAAAAAACTATCCCAAAACCAAAACTGAAACTAGATCTCACACCTTAGCCAAATCTTCCATTTCACTATTGAAGGCCATCTAGCCCTACTCTTAGCTGATCACTAGATAAACATACTCTGCCTCAGGTAAATTCCATACACAACCAGAATCCTAAGATTCTTATAACATTCTTACTCTTGGGGCTATTCTCTAGCATGTCCACAAGTACCATTGATGAATGTTTTCCACTTTTATATGCAAAACTCATGCAAGATGGTGGTTTGCATAAAGGACAAATCATCGCATTCTCTTCTGCTTATCATGTCATAGTCATCCACTAAATTTTCACCAGGATCTTGAGGCTTCCTGTGATTTATCATTTTTAATTTTGATAATTAGATCATAATGTTTATACCAAACTTTAGACCTTTATCATATTTACATCATATATTCATTTACAAGTTCTTTTAATGCTTTTCCATGTGGGGCAAATCTGCCATGACCCTAATTTCATGTACACGTCACTCTTGTGCAAAAATCACCTTGCATAATATTTGGATCCCTTTCATACCCTTATCCAACATATTTAATAAGTATATCAGTTCCACCTTTAAGAATGTCATGCCAAATACATCCTGGGTACAGTATTGTTGTATCCAAGTTGTATCTGTGCATAGCGCAACATATCCAGGCCAGAGCTGGCCATGACCAGATACAGCAAGACACTTGTAATGGGACTTTAAAAAGAAGGCTATTTGGCCAATCTTTTTAAGAAGACATTCTAATTTATTGGTTCCTGTAATCAAATATGGTTTTCAACTAGATAAATTTTCAATTACAGTCCAGAACAAGTTGTCAAGGAAATATTTTAATTGATGCTTACTCCAGATAAATCAAGGTGTTAGAATGTTACAGATAACAAGATCTTTATTATGTCGAATGGAATATCTATGACATCTTCATGTCAAAACAAAGATTAGAAAAAAAAAAAAAACAAATTTGTTGATTGATTCTTGAACCAAACTATTATTGGAAGGTTCGAGGCTTGCCATTACTTATAATGTCAAGTTCTATAGTACTGTATTTCTTGTCCAATGATTTATGATTTACTTGAAGTTGTCTTAATGATATAGAGAAAAATCCATTTCCAAAGAAGATTTCTTTGAATAGCATTCAAAGGCAGTGTTTGGAATTAATGTCCATTGAAGAATTTGATTCTTAAAAACACACAAGTCCAGATGTATCCATATCATATCACAACCTAGTTTCTGAAGGAAATTTGCCTGACTTGTACCAACAGCCAACAAATATATTAACTTGAGTCTATATATTTATTAGGTATTGTCTTTTAGCTCAGTACATTCAGCAGAAAACATGTATTTGCTTCTAGAATGAAGGGTGACAAACCTCCTCGCCTCAAAGATGACCCTATAGGTTTCTCATCTTGTCTATAGGATGCTTCATTGTGAATGCTAGATGTAACTCCTCACAAATCTAATGAAGGGTGACAAACCTCCTCAACTCAAAGATGACCCTATAGGTTTCTCATCTTGTCTATAGGATGCTTCATTGTGAATGCTAGATGTAACTCCTCACAAATCTATTTTCAGAGTGCTTTGCTGCCAAAAAAGTTTGCCAAACAAAGCCCTTTCAGATTGGACAATTTTCGAGACAACATTCTTTAATGAGTTCTTATTGATCCCAAAGCAAACTAAAGTAGACTGTTTCCATTGAGAACTAGGATTGGACAACAGTTTTACTCCATTATCAGGCTCTGAATGCATTAGACTCGCATAGTTTCCAGGTTTGTCCAGACCTGGACTAGATTTGCTCTGGTTCAGACTTTTCGGGCTAGACTGAACCAGTTCAGTCTGGTTCAGTCCTGTTTTTTATATTTTTTTAATACTTTAAAAATTCTTTTGTATATTTAGAAAAATTTAAGAACATAAAATATAACTTATACATTTATAAAGTAAAAAATATAGTTGAATATAGCAAATATGGAAGAATCTGAATTTTTCTATGTTTTATTTGCATACATTTATATTTTTGTATCAATATTTTATATATATTAGCCATAGTTAACAAACTCAGCAAACCTCGCCGAGTTCATGCCCAAGTTGGCCCTCCCAGTTTTTCTTGAGCCAGCTTGGCGAGTTTTTCTGAACTTGTCAAGTTTTTTTTTACTTGCAAGTTTTCTTGGACTTGCAAGTTTTAAGTCCGAAAAAAAACTCAGTTGCAGCGGTCAAAACACAGAAAAACAACTTAAAAACTTTTTTTCCTCCAAATTGGCCTCATTTTTGCAGTTTCCACTTGCAGAGAAAGCAAAGAGGTGGTGAAATCAGATCCAAAGAAAACACTTATTTGCATCCTAAACCCAATTCTTCCTAGTTTTCAAGAATCTAACAGCTACCCAGCAGTTACGTTTGAGGTGTTAAAAAAAAAAACAAAACTTAGTTGCATCCTAAACCCAAATTTTTCCTAGTTTTCAAGAATCTAACAGCTACCCAGCAGTTACATTTGAGTTATAAAAATAACAAAGCTTCAGCTGTCAATGCTTAAACCCTAGGGCATTTTTTTTTTTTGAGTTTCTAACTACTTGATTATTGTTACCATGTGCAGCCACATTGAAATAAAGTGACAGAAAAAAGAGACCCAGCTTGGAAGTATAAGAAGGATGGTTTGAAGAAAGGGGAGGTTTACTGTAACTTTTGTGATGAATAAATTTGTGGAGGCATAAACCACCCCCAATACCACTTGGTGAAGTTAGCTGGCCATGATGTCAAGCTACGTGAAAAAGTGGAACCTGAAGTAATGAGGGAATGCAATGCACTCCTGACAGATTATGAAGAGAAGAAAGAACTAAAAAGAAAAACAAGCGAAGCAATGGCTATGTTAGAAATATTAATCCCGATTTCACGCCTCCGCCCAACTGCGCTCCGAACTTGGGCGACGCCGGACTGCGCTCGCGAAGTTGGGCGTCCCGGCAAAAATTCCGACTTGATGTCGCACGTGCCTCCTGACAGATGTGACGCCTGACAGATCCGATCGCTGCAAATCTGATCACCGCACTTTGCCAAGCATGCTGAGTTAATGCCAGTTCGGCGATTGGTCAGAAACCCTAGTTCAGGGTCTGTCAGAACCTGTCAGAAGATAAGCCCTATCTTCCCCTTCCCACGCCTATATAAGGCAGTTCGGGTCTTCAGACAAATAGGAGAGTGGGAGATTTTGGAGGAGCAGTCGTTTTGCAGAGCAATTTAGTGAGCAGACAGGCTCATCTGTTTAACTCTGGGAGGCAGTCTCGCGAGTTCAGTCTTTCTAGTTTATCCTGCAGTTTCGTCTGCAGAAGTCTGTATATCCTGCATTCTCATTTGCAGATGATTGTAAATCCTCATTCGAGGACTTTTGTAACCCTTTTGTTTAAACAAATAAACTTTACCTGACTTTCGGGTATCTTGGAGGGTTTGTTAAGTTTGTCTGCCAGTTTTTGTCTCCGTTGGGAAAAATCATCAATTGCCCTCGTTAGAAGCGATTTCGATAAGTTTTGCTAAGTCTAGGCATCCCCTGCCAGATTGCGCATCGTCGCCCGGTTGCGCAAATCATCTTATGCAACTTTTGGGAGGCAGACTTCACTTAGCCAATTTTTCGGCTAAGTCTAGCCGGGTGTGCAACACCCGACTTCGCAATTATCTCTCCCCGAATTCCGACTGCGCTGCGACATTGGACGAGACAGCCTAGAAAGGGCAGCGTTTTTGACTAAGTGTTAGCCAACCTCCCGACTGCGCAGCGCAGTCGGACTATGCTGCCTTTGACTAGCGCAGTCGAGCGTTGACCGGTAGCATCCGCCCAGCTTCACAGTTTTCTTCCTGCGCAACCCGACTGTGCACAGTTTGACTAGCGAAGTCAGGCGTTCACCACCTCCTCCGCCTGACTTTGCAAACTTCTTCGTGCGTAGCTCGACTGCGCAAGTTTCACTTGCACAGCCCGACTGCGCAGAAGTTCGGGAGCGCAACCCGACTTCGGGAGTTTACTCCCCGCCACCCAACTTCGGGGACCTTTGTTCTGCACTCCCCGACGGCGGCATGAAAACTCAAAAAAAAATTAAAACTTCAAATTGGTATCAAAGCATCTATGCCCTTGACGCGGAGACCGAAGCAAAATGGCTTTCGGCAGCAATCATTCGCTGCAGTTGCAGATCCCGTGCTTCAACGGCAAGAACTACAATTACTGGAGCATTTAGATGAAGATCCTGTTTGGATCTCAGGAGCTGTGGGAGTTAGTCGAGAACGGCTACCCAGAACCGACAGATGCAGCAACACTGGCCGCCCTCTCCCAAGCTGACAAGGATTTGTTGAAGGAGAATACGAAGAAGGACCAAAAGGCCCTCTTCTACATCATGCAAGCAGTCGAAGAGACCATCTTTCCGTGGATCAGGACCAAGGCGAAGCAGGCCTGGGAGATTCTGGCCAGCTCGTACCAGGGCACCAACAAGGTGAAGTTGGTGAAGCTGCAAATGCTCAGGAGGGAGTTTGAAAATCTGCAGATGAGTGAGTCCAAGTCCATGAGCGACTTCTTCACCCGGATGACGGACATTATCAACCAAATGTGGTTGAACGGAGAAATCGTGCAAAGCCAGAGAATCGTGTCTACTTGCCAAGTTTGACTCGGTTGTGATAGCAATCGAAGAATCGAGGGATCTGACAACCCTCTCGACAGACGAGCTCATGGGTTCTTTGCAGACACATGAGCAGAGGCTGAGCCGTTTGTCTCAGACCTCTCCGGAGCAAGCATTCAAGGCTCAGGCCTCATTCCGAGACAGCGACAGACAAGAATCCCACCATGGCGCTTCTAGCTCTCAAGGAGGAAGAGGCAGAGACAGGCGTGGGAAAGGCAACAAGTCAGGAGGACGGTCAAACCCTAGTGAGGGAGAGACAAATTGCAACTTCCATCAACAAGGAGGAAGAGGCGGTTTGAAAAATCAGCAAGCTGGATCTGGTCAGAAGAAGGACATGTCAAAGGTCCAGTGCTATTACTGCAAGAAGTTCGGCCATTACATCTCACAGTGCATAAAACGAATGGCCAAGGAGAACCAGCAGCAGGCCCATTACACCGGCGAAACCGGAAATGCGGCAAGAGGAAACGTGTTGCTGACTTGCAACATTGAGGAGTGCCAAAAGAACGTCTGGTATCTGGACAGCGGGTGCAGCAACCACATGACGGGGAACAAGGAGATGTTCTCCCAACTGGATGAAACAGTCCAGTCCGAAGTGAAGATGGGGAACAACAACAAGGTTCATGTGATGGGGAAAGGCAAAATCCTCATCCGCACCAAGCACGGCGAAAGGAAGCAAATCTGCGATGTATACTATGTGTCTGGGTTGAAGCACAACCTGCTAAGCGTTGGACAGCTCGTGCAGAAGCGACATACGATCCAGTTCAAAGACAGAGTATGTACCATAGAGACAAGTCGCATGGGCAGATTGCAACCGTGTCCATGACGAAGAACAAAATGTTTCCGCTGCAAATTCAGAATGAATCTTTGATGTCTCCGAGTGCAGTTGTGAAGGATGCTACTTGGCTGTGGCATCTCAGGTTCGATCACCTGAGTTTCAGTGGCCTGAATCAACTGCACAAGAAGCAAATGGTGAAGGGTTTACCCCTGATAGAGCAGCAAAATCAAGTTTGTGAGGGCTGCTTAGTTGGGAAACAACATAGGGATTCGTTCCCTTCCGGTCAGTCTTAGAGAGCATCACAGCCATTGGAGCTGGTGCACTCAGACATTTGCGGTCCGATGTAGACCAGCACGTTTGCCGGCAACAAATACTTCTTGACGTTCATAGATGACTTCAGCCGAAATACCTGGGTCTATGCCATCAAGCTGAAGTCATAAGCATTTGCCAGATTCAAGGAGTTCAAGGCTCTAGTGGAGAAACAGAGCGGATATCAGATCAAGACTCTCAGGACAGATGGCGGATGTGAATACATCTCCAACGAATTCCACAACTTCTGCAAGCAGCACGGAATTCGGAGGCAGCTCATTGCCAGATACACGCCACGACGAACGACATAGCTGAGAGGAAGAACCGGACCATCATGGAGATGGCACGCAACATGATGAAGGCGAAGGGATTGTCGCACGAGTTTTGGGCAGAGGCTGTAACATGTGCAGTCTACCTGCTGAACAGATGTCCCACCAAAAGCGTGACGGACAAAATCCCTCAGGAGGCCTGGAGTGGTGTGAAGCCAAGTGTGGCTCATCTGCGTGTGTTCTGGTGCATTGCATATGCACATGTTCCATAAGAAAAGCGGCAGAAACTGGATGATAGAGCGGAGAAGTGCATCTTCACAGGGTACAGTGAACAAGCAAAGGCATACAGGCTGTACAACCCTGTGACGAAGAAGCTCATCATCAGCCGTGATGTGAAGTTCCTAGAAGATGAAGCCTGGAACTGGAAATCGAAGACTGGCCAGTCAGAGCCAACAGTAGTAGAGTCTGTTGATTTGGAGGGCAGTGTGCAGCCACCTGCAGCCTCCAGCAGCAGCAGCGATGCCAATAGCAGCACAGCCTCACCATCTTTGACGCCTCCACTTGCAAGCAGGACCCCGAACTTGAGGACTCCGGCAAAGATGAAAAGCTTGCAAGAAATCTACAAGGCAACCCAAACCCATGAAGATGAAGAGTACTATGACTTTGCATTCTTTACTGAAGTTGATCCAGTAGAGTTCAAAGACGCAAGTCAGAATCAGAAGTGGGTGCAGGCGATGGACGAGGAGATTGAAGCCATTGAAAAGAATGATACATGGCAACTGACAAATCTTCCAGCAAGGAAGAAGACCATTGAGGTCAAGTGGGTGTATAAGACAAAGTTCAACGCCCAAGGAGAAGTGGGCAAGCATAAGGCCAGACTGGTGGCGAAGGGTTACAAGCAGAAGTCAGGCATCGATTACCATGAGGTATATGCGCCTATAGCCCGACTTGACACAGTCAGGATGATCCTAGCATTGGCAGCCCAACAGGGTTGGAAGGTGTACCAGATGGATGTCAAGTCAGCCTTCCTCAACGGAGTTTTGGAGGAGGAGGTCTACATAGGTCAGCCACCCGGTTACGAGATCGAAGGCCAGGAGGGCAAAGTCCTGAAGCTGAAGAAGGCCTTATACGGTTTGAAGCAGGCGCCCTAGGCTTGGTACAACCGGATTGATAGTTATTTTCAGGACAATGGGTTTGTAAAATGCCCATATGAGCACACCCTGTACATGAAGACAAATGATGCAGGTGAGCTCATAATCATCTATCTGTATGTGGACGATTTAATTTACACTGGCAACAACACAACACTGTTTAACCAGTTCAAAACAACCATGAAGGAGTTCGAGATGACGGACTTAGGGTTGATGAAGTATTTTCTCGGCATTGAAGTTGACCAATCGGTAGATGGCATCTTCATTTCTCAGGGCAAGTATGCGAAAGATGTCCTGAAGCGGTTCAAGATGGAGGACAGCAAACCTGCCATCACACTTGTTGCCATAGGTTTGAAGCTGAGCAAGCTGGATTGAGGGAGGAATGTGGATCCAACCCTGTTCAAGAGGCTAGTTGGCAGTCTGATGTATTTGACTGCAATTCGGCGGATTCGATGTTCGGAGTCAGTCTGATCAGCCGTTTTATGGAGACTCCAAAGGACACGCACTGGCAAGCAGGCAAGAGGATCCTGCGCTATGTCAACGAGACACGGAACCATGGCCTATTTTACGCCAGACAGGACCAGTTGGAATTAGTTGGCTATACAGACAGTGACTGGGCTGGCAGCACCAACAATCGGAAGAGCACCTTCGGGTATACTTTCCATATCGGATCCAGGGCAGACTCATGGGTGTCCAAGAAACAACCCATCGTTGCGTTGTCCACAGCCGAAGCAAAATGTCGTCGCCACGTCAGCCGCATGCCAAGCAGTTTGGCTGCGAAGAGTTCTGAGTGAATTGAACTATCCTCCGGAATGCGCGACAACAATTTTTTGTGATAACAATTCGGCCATCGCATTGTCGAAGGATCCAGTGTTCCATGGTTGGACGAAGCACATCGACATTCGGTATCACTTCATCAGAGAGCTGGTGAAGTCGGGAAATTCAGCTGCAGTTTTGTAGATCTAAGGAGCAGTTGGCAGACATTTTCACAAAGCCTTTGAAGGAGGAAGACTTCAGCAGATTGCGAGAGCAGCTTGGAGTCAAAGCGCTCGTGAAATCAGGCTTAAAGGAGGGTGTTAGAAATATTAATCCCGATTTCATGCCTCCGCCCAACTGCGCTCCGAACTTGGGCGACACCGGACTGCGCTCGCAAAGTTGGGTGTCCCAGCAAAAATTTCGACTTGATGTCGCACGTGCCTCCTGACAAATGTGACGCCTGACAGATCCGATCGCTGCAAATCTGATCACCGCACTTTGCCAAGCATGTTGAGTTAATGCCAGTTCGACGATTGGTCAAAAAACCTAGTTCAGGGTCTGTCAGAACCTGTCAGAAGATAAGCCCTATCTTCCCCTTCCCGCGCCTATATAAGGCAGTTCGGGTCTTCAAACAAATAGGAGAGTGGGAGATTTTGGAGGAGCAGTCGTTTTGCAGAGCAGTTTAGTGAGCAGACAGGCTCATATGTTTAACTCCGGGCAACAGTCTCGCGAGTTCAGTCTTTCTAGTTTATCCTGCAGTTTCGTCTGCAGAAGTTTGTATATCCTGCATTCTCATTTGCAATTGATTGTAAATCCTCATTCAAGGACTTTTGTAACCCTTTTGTTTAAACAAATAAACTTTACCTGACTTTCGGGTATCTTGGAGGGTTTGTTACGTTTGTCTGCCAGTTTTTGCCTCCGTTGGGAAATATCATCAATTGCTTTTGTTAGAAGCGATTTCGATAAGTTTTGCTAAATCTAGGCATCCCCTACAAGATTGTGCATCGTCGCCCGGTTGCGCAAATCATCTTATGCAACTTTTGGGAGGCAGACTTCACTTAGCCAATTTTTCGGCTTAGTCCAGCCGGGTGTGCAACACCCGACTTCGCAATTATCTCTCCCCAAATTCCGACTGCGTTGCGACATTGGACGGGACAACCTAGAAAGGGCAGCGTTTTGACTAAGTGTTAGCAAACCTCCCGACTGCACAACGTAGTCGGACTGCGCTGCCTTTGACTAGCG
Organism: Wollemia nobilis; assembly: GCA_028583015.1. NCBI lineage: Eukaryota > Viridiplantae > Streptophyta > Pinopsida > Araucariales > Araucariaceae > Wollemia > Wollemia nobilis. The sequence goes on along the minus strand of JAQPPZ010017000.1, from coordinate 2,084,730 downwards.
CAGTTGGGCGTTGACCGGTAGCATCCACCCAGCTTCGCAGTTTTCTTCCTGCACAACCCGACTGCGCACAGTTTGACTAGCGCAGTCGGGCGTTGACCACCTCCTCCGCCCGACTTCGCAAACTTCTGCGTGCGCAGCCCGACTGCGCAGAAGTTCGGGAGTGCAACCCGACTTCAGGAGTTTACTCCCCGCAACCGGACTTCGGGAGCGCAACCCGACTTCAGGGGCCTTTGTTCTACACTCCCCGACGGCGGCCTGAAAACTCAAAAAAAATTAAAACTTCAGGCTACTCCTTCTCGGCCTCCTCAAAAGGGTAGCAGCAGTGTCTTTAGCCGTTTTCAATGGCGTCGCAGTGGATTGAGTCCATTAGTGGCACACCCAAGGAGTGGGTCATAGGAGTCATTTTTCACGCAACATTCCACGCCAAGTTCACAACCCACACTTGAGGGTATGACTACATGGAACCAGGAGAGGCACAAGGCCACGAGGAAGGCTTGTACAAGCTTTTGGTATTTTTCCAACATTTCCTTCAATGCGGCAAGGTCTCCATATTGGCAAGGAATGGTTGAATCCCTCACAATTTGCGGCCCAGGATTCAAGTTGCCCACCTATGATGATTTTAGGGGCCTTCTCCTTCAAGAATCCATGAAGGATATCTAGTTTTTGGTTGAAGAGCAGCACAAGATATGGAGAAAAAGGGGTTGCACGATCATGTTCAATGGGAAGATTCAAAAATTGATTAATTTTTTGGTTTCTTCTGCAAGTCGAATTATGTTCCTCAAATCAGTGGATGCATCAGCACAAGTTAAGAGTGCCGAAATGCTTGCTAGGTTGTTGGAGGAGGTTGTGTTGAAGGTAGGGAGGAGAAAGTTGTCCAAGTTATCATGGACAACACAACAACATATATGGCAGCTAGAACGAGTTTGGAGGAGAGATTCCCCATGATTTTTTGGACACCATGTGTAGCCCATTGTCTCGATTTGCTTCTCAAAGACATTGAGAAATGACCCTAGGTGTTTGAGGTTGTAAATAAGGCCGAATGTATTACAAAATTCATCTACAACCATACATGGGTTCTCCTGCTAATGAGCCAGTAAACTAATGGGAGGGAGCTTGTGCGAGCTAGAGTTATACAATTCGCCACAAACTTCATTACATTGCAAAGCCTCTTTGATACAAAGGAGGCATTGAAGAAGGCGTTTGTGAGCGAGAAGTGGAATGGAGAAGATGTTGCTAGATATTGATTCTCCAAATAGGGCCAAAAGGTGTACGATTATGTGTTTAAGGAGCCCTTCTGGACAACCATGAATGAGGCAATCAAGGTACAAGACTAAGTTGTTTTTTTTCTTTTTCTTTTTTTATAATTTTTCCATTTGCAAATTTTGAATTGTAATTCAAATTTCAAATAGCTAAGTTGCTAACAATTACTAAGATCTCTCATTTGACTTCAGGTGTCAGAGCCTTTGGTGAGGGTTTTTCGTCTTATTGATGAAGAAAAATCACCAATGGGATACCTATATGAGGCCATGGATAGGGCCAAAGAGGTAATTGCCTCATTTTATAATTATTCTATGCCCAAATACAATCCCATTTAGGAACTGATTGACTGGCGATGGACTTCTCAACTCCATAGCCTACTACATGTAGTGGGGTACTACCTCAACTCCATATTCTTTCATGATGATTCATTTGAGGCTGACTATGAGATGATGTCGGGCCTTTAGTAATACCTTACTCGAATGGTGCCAGATGAGAACACTCATAATATGATACAGGATGAGTTGCAAGATTATAAGAAATGTGAGGGCTACCTTTTCACAACCCCATAGTGCATTCAGGGAAGGGCAACTCAAAGGCCAAGAAACCCTTACGAATTGAATTATTATTGATTTCATCTTTTGATTTTGTTTCCAAAAATAATCTCAATTTAAAATTTTACATAAATTATAAAAAATTTTGTTTCTTGGCATTTTCTAGATTTTTTGTGGGAGGATTTTGATGCATATGCACCCAATCTTCAATGCTTTGCCATCCAAATTTTATGTCAGCCATGCAGCACTTTAGGTTGTAAGCACAATTGGAGTATATTTGAGCACATTCACTCCAAGAAACTCAATAGACTTATGAAGCAAAAGTTGAATGAGCTTGTATTTGTTCATTACAACCTTCGCCTCGACCACAAAAAGATTACAGAATCAAATTGTGAAGCCATTGATTTAGATGAAATTGATCCATCATCTGAATGGATTACAAAGTTAGAGAAGGAGCAGCAAGAGCCTCTCTTTTCGATGGATGATTTTGAAAGTATGGCGGAGGAGTTAGTGGCAAAGGCAAAGGAAGAGGCATGGACATGGGCACAAAGAGAGAGGACTAGAGCTTCAACTAGGGCAAAGGGCGAAGGCATTGCTGGACACTAGATAGATTAGCTGACTGTTGTGGTGGGCCTATTGAGGCATTTTGACACACTTTGTACCTTTTTATATGATAATCAATACAAGATTATTGTGTGGCATTAAAATTTGTTTAATTGATGTGTGTTTTGTCACTTTCATGTGTAGTTTAAGGTTGTATAGCTTACAATATTAATTTTGGATTTGTATAATGTTAATCAATTGTGATATGCATGAAAAAAAACTTTTTTCCAATGAAAATTTGCATTTTCTTCTTTTTTTTTTGCCAAGTTTTTTTTGTAGAGTAAGCCCGAGTCAAAATTTGGCCTTGTTGAGTCTGCATCAAGTCCAAGTCTCTCTACTATGATATTAACTAGCCTAATTTTTTTGAACTGAACTGAAAAAGCTGAACCTCCAAACAGTTTTGGCTTTCCAAACCTGGTAACTATGCTGCAGAGCCTCAAACCTCTATCTCCACTTGATAGGAAATCCAATACATTGTAGTGTTACGTACTGTATCTTGATTTAGATTTTCCTCTTACTATGTTGTACGGTGGTAGACTAAAGTTGCCCCTTTTAGTACTCTGTTTGGTTTTAGTGCTTGATAATATCTTTCTTCAGCCCTTAAAATTGTTGTCTAGCTTTATACAACATCATTGTGAGCTATTTTAATATAGGCTTACCTTCTGTAATTATCTATTATATTTTAAGTTCATATTCTTTAATAAGGTCCTAACTATATGGTTTACCATCATAATACATAGTGAGGGCACATTGTCCTCTAGCAGACACTAGCTTCAACGTATCCAGTCAAAGTTTACTAACTTGTAGAGCAAGCAACCTCATGACATGTTAGTAAATGAATACTGCCCATAAGAAAGTACCATGGATTGGGGTCTAAATTTTACTTATACATAGGAAATGTATCTTCCATATGTATTCACTACATTTTTCATAATTATTATGGAGTTCTGATTTTATTCTCAATAGAGAATTTCTTTGGAGAAGCATTTTCATTCATCTTCTTTTGTCTGTCACTGCAATTTATCTTTTGGGTGTGCAGGTGGTCCACACCCATCTCATGTTGTACAATAGCTATTGCTGTTGATGCAGTTATGCTACAGAAGTAATTTTCTCATCTGCAAACATTAATAAGATTTCTTTCTTTCTTTTTGTGTATTCAAAAGTTGCTAAGAATCATCAGGATTAAGCAAATTATGCAAAACAAATTCAGATTATTGATTGCAATTACTCATTAACTCCAACTGGGAAAAGGTAGTTGCTAACCATAAGACAACACAGGGAACAGGACTAACCCCAGCAATTTCATGTAAGTTTGTTTACCTGGGATGCATAAAACACATCTTTGTATATGAAGACTGTCAAAATACAACTCATGCCCTGTGAGTATCGACAAGGAATAAAGTTCATCAATACAGGCAGGCCTGCAATATTTCCTAGTTTCAGAAGATGCTTTGATGGAGAATAAAGGTTTGGATTATGTCAAATAGTTAAACTCCTTTTAGAGCAGGATCTTTGTGGCAATCCTCCTTACCATGTTACAATGTTTCCTGGACCTGGATTGCCAATTCCCTCTTTTAGCAGGGGCACAAACAAGCACACAAGGATTCAAAAACCTAAATCAGTAAGCACTCCATCCAATTTTAGATTTCTTCCTATACACAAAACACTTCGTAATTTCGAAAGAATTGTAGTGACAATATTATATCCACAACGCACAGTAAAAATCTTTGAAATGGATAGCTTACATAATTAAAACAAAGCAGATTTCAAAGTAGAATGAACTTAGCAATCTGCTTGCACGGTTTCACTTTAAACAAAACAGTTGCTGGCCAAAGATATGTGCTTCCAAACCATGAAACTTAAAACAAAATGGTTACCTGAACGTAAATCCAACATTTGGGTGAGCATAAACGAAACATTTATGCCTGCAACAGCAAAAGGGTACTCCCAGCTAGATCGATTTCCTTTTTGCTTGTGTAGAAGCCTTCGGAATGATTTCTACAAGAATTAAGCAGACATTTTAGTTGCAAAGACGCCATAGCTAGTATGTTTGGTCACCTAGGCATGCCTGATGGATTATCTTATTTTAATAAATTCTTCAGAAGCAAAAGAAAAAAAGAAGCAAGGATGTGCATACCGGATACTTGTTGGCAAAAAAGAGTAGGTTCTCAAGTGAAATAAATCCACCACCCCTGGAAATAGAAGACAATACTAGTTTCTAAGATCCCAACAACAAATACCAACAAGTTCTAAGAATAGATATGTAATTCGGGAATGTTAAACAAGAGTCTTATTCTTGTACTGATAAAACCAACTCCACATATCAGGATATTCAACTGTGGCTATTTATTTCAATTATAACCTCATCACATACATCACATACACCATTTAATTAATGTACCCAACAATTTTGTCTAAAACCTAGGACATGCATGTAATTTTGAATGTAGGATGCTGGAAAAAAAAATGCCTACTGGAGAGTTTTGACTGATGGAGTGGTTTCTCAAAGAGCTAAATGAGAATTTTGCATGGAATGGATACAGTATCTGATATCACTATGGTATCAGATATGTATGTGGATAATTAAAAAGTTACACAAACAAAAGTTGTGAATAGAATATGTTAATAAATTAAGAACAGATATTTCAATGCTTTTCCCTATCTCGAAGGAATTTTTTAAATACCTGTATGTTCCTCTTTTAATCTTTATATCATGGAAACTGCTAGGCATGCCCAAGCCATATCCAAATGTATTAGGTATGGCCCAGATATAAGCATATAAGTCTAGATGTGATATTAAAAATTAATATCCATATATCCAAATACTTTTGGATACAGTATCCAAGACGTACTGTATCTGTATGTCTCTAATACACCAGAAATAAGGACTCTGGTAAATACTAATAAATGGAGCTCAATCCTTCAAAAAAATCCATTATTCAATAGCTCTAATTCCCTTCCCATCTAAAGCTGCTCTAGTTTGGGCTCTTCAAGACACTGAATGTTTTATGTGATTCTTTTCAGTTTTCAACATATGAGAAACCTTCTACAGAGAAAGAAACAAGAGTGGGTTATATGCTTACGTAAGTTCTCACCGAGTTATTTCTTCAATTGCTTCACTATTTGCAACTCTTAATAATTTTTGGGATGCAACCTTTTGCTTGATAGGTTATCCTTTGGTGGCTTTGTAAAAAGATTCGACAAATTTAATCCATTAAGTTTGAACAGCCAAATTAACTCAATTAAATTCACAGATCACGCTCGACTCGCAAATTTCAATTCAAATTCAATTAAAAGTGCTAAAAAAAATATTGGAATACCAAAAATGTCCTCAACTTGATTTAAATTGTCAATTTGTGGGACAAGTGCAGCTACCATTAAAAGCACAATATTTAATTAACAAGACTTAGGTAGCTTATGCAAGGATATTTATATGGGCATAACTTGGACATAATTTCACATAGATTTCAAGTTTTATGGATTATTTTCATTTAGTTAAGTTAATTTTCTGAAAATACAAATATATTGCATCTGTTTAATAGCTCAAATTTCATGTCAACATTTATCCAAATCTTTTTCATGTATCTATTTAAGTGTGTAATGTGTCCTCATTGGCCAAGGCCAACATTGTATAATGTAATCTATTATGCAAGTCTACACCACCTCTTCCACCAATCCATTGCATCCGTGAGTGACCATTCTAAATAACATTAGTGTTTGGGTGCGTAAGGGTATCCTGTCATCTTCATGTTTCTTTATCATTCTCTTTCTGCTCTATATTCTCTTTTGCTATGATATTGGAGTAATGTGTTGTTTTCAGTTCATTCCAGCATATATTGTGAAATGAATGGTAAATGAGCAAACTTGAAGCATCATTAATTAATCAAGCTGAACGATTTCATGTTGGATCCTCCATTCTTCTTTTTTATTATAGAGCTGATTATCCCATCCAGAGGTACATAAGTCATTACAGATTGAAGTGCATTCCCTCTGAAAAATTCACTAGAAGGTGTTCTACTATTTCTTTTTCTCCATCAAAGTTACCAACTATGTGATTTGTATTTTGGAGGGAAGCTTGAAAATTAGAAACTTAATTTTCAAAATTTTGGGGACCAAAGTCTACCCTATCCACCTTTCCCTCCATCTACTCTAAAATTGTGCATTTGAAGACTTCATTGACGGGGCAGTTGGGGGTTCTATATGAGCAAGGGGCATTTGTCAAGGGCAACCCAAGTTCAAATTCCCACAATGGACATCCCTACGATAAGGCAAAGTCCATGATAAAGTGGTTTGTTATAATGCCACAATAATGTGATCTGTTCAAAAATCATTATAATGTAGTCATGATTTATTATTGGTGGGGCTCATTTCAAACCCACATAACCAATTGAAAATATATATATATATCTGTATAGGAAAAAGAAGAGACAAACACAATCACATGAACATATTTAAAACTATATAAATTACAAAGTTCTTTGAGAAGAGAAAAAGTAGTTACAAGGTCAGGCCAGGTTCGGTTCTATTTGAACCTTGTGGATGGCCCAAGCCAGTTTGATTCAATTTGGCCATTTTTCATTTTATTTATTTTTATATTCTAAGAAAGAATTGCAAATTTTCCTTTAATAAATCTGAGAAAATAATTCTAAAAAATGGTCAGCATGCATGTGCATTACATTTTAGTAATTATATTCCTCCATAACTATATTCTTATATTTTGCTTACTATATTTTAATATAATTTACACAGGTAAAAGTAAAGGTAAACGTGATTTGTAGATCACATCCAAGCCAGCATGGCTTAACATATGACACCCCCTTAAATGAGCAAGGGAAAGTTTTCACTTTACATTATATTATTAGTTCAACAGTGTACCTCTACAGGTTTCTATCCATTGATCAAGCTGATGATAAATCATGATACTTTTCAATCCATCCAAGCCTAAGGTATATAAAGTCTGTCTTGCCAATTGATCTAAGCTCGAGGTATATAAATGTTAATTGCTAGTAGTATTCCAGCCTGAACCCAACCTTTTTCAAAATTCCAAACTTTTTTTCCTTTTCATTGGGACTGACATACCAGGACTTGTAACTATGATGTGAACACATTAGAATACCAAGAAGATCAGGTCTGTAGACTAAGGTCTCACAGGCAGTCCTTTTAGTATGATCCCACACAAGCTTTTCATGTGTCTCAAATTAGCTTTCTTATGTATGATTCTAAACTTTCTACCGTCATTCGGGAATATCGGGTTTGCTGGGTCCAACCATGCAGTTTGGCAGAACTAGCCATAATACCATATACCTTGCAAATACAAACAAGGTTTTGGTGCAAGCTTGAGAATTACAGGTTGCAATCTCTAATGCTGCAACAGATCACACTAAAAAGTCCTGAAAATGAGACTGAACCACATGTACAAATCTAAACTATTATATTCCAATCAAAATCAATTCAACATAATATTTAAAATATTTCGTTAAATTTTCAAAAGATAAGCATCATACCTAAAGTCTGTTGATGGATCATGACCTTGCCAACCCATATCTTTCCACTGATCTGATACAAGACCACTTAGTTCACGATCAGGAAAGACTGCACGCCATAAAGCCCTGAGAGCTTCCTATAAATTCATTCATACATAAGTTAATATAAACGCGGTAGCTTAATGTTCATCTTACCATGATATGCAATAGTGGAAGGAAAAGACAAAGGCAAACTAACTTATTTACAAGTCTTCCGTTTAGAGATGTCCCTCTATTGTAAGTGCAATGTACAATTTCATTTTCAAAAATACATTACTTCTCAGAAATTGGAATTTTATATTAGTAGATACTAGATGTATATTGACTTTGAAACCAACAGCAGAAACTAATAAACTTTGCACAGGTTTACAGTCATTAACTCTCAAGATATCCATGTTCAAATGAATATATGCTTATTTGTCACTGAAAGTATCATGTGTCATGTGATTATTGGGGGATTGATGAATTGCAGGATGTATATTGACTTTGAAACCAACAGCAGAAACTAATAAACTTTGCACAGGTTTACAGTCATTAACTCTCAAGATATCCATGTTCAAATGAATATATGCTTATTTGTCACTGAAAGTATCACGTGTCATGTGATTATTGGGGGATTGATGATTGCAGGATGTATATTGACTTTGAAACCAACATTACAGTCAGAAACTCTCAAGATATCCATGTTCAAATGAATATATGCTTATTTGTCACTGAAAGTATCACGTGTAATGTGATTATTGAGGGATTGATGAATTGCAGAAAAAATTATAAAGGTATTGTAATCCCCATGTATCTAATTGCAGCTTTAAATTGTTTGAAAAGAATGTTCATTAGCTCTTTACCAGTTCATGCTTCTAGCTACATTAACTATGCCAGAGACACTCATAAATTAGTCTTGAATCAACATATTACACGATTTAAGTGGGCATACTGTATTTCTAGACAGCAAAACTAATCTATTATTTAATTCATGAACATAAAGGTTACTTGATTCAAACTTGCTGACAGTGCACATAAATAATGATTCCAGCTGATCATGACATGCAACAGCTTCCACCATTAAGAAGCACATAACTGAGTGGTTAATGCACATGTATTCCTGTCATTAGTCATAAAGCCATACTTCAAAATTGTTGACAGTGCAATAAAACAAGAGCAGGTGTGTTGTTTTCCAAGTTGAAAGAATTTTTCTTTACCATATCCATCAAATTGCAACTCATTTGTCTAGACTCTAGAGTGCTCACTACCAGGTTCAAATATCTATATTAGGCAAATCCTCTGTATCAAAGAGTAGATGGGCTCTAAGAGACAGTTGACATCTCAAACAGGTTCACAAGCAATAAAAAGATTGTGCAGAAGTGCCTAAATGAAATTGCGCTTGGACATGCCAAAGAGTTCTCAAAAGCATGCATCTACAGACACATCAAATGAACTCCATAAAACTGGATGGAAGCTAATACTTTAATTTGCACAGTGACTGAACCAAGAAACATATAATCCCCAACAATGGATAAGACAATGTCATGCAAAGGACATCATATACAAAGGAATTTTGCATAAGTGTTTATTTGTTGGTCAACACCATCCCTAGCCTTCCCTCATATGTGCTATTAGAGCTAATTCCCAGCCCCCAAAATTGAACTCAACAATTACCCCACTTTCAAGAAGGCACATAAGAATGTTGATCTGTTACAAAACTTTATTCTCATAAACATGTATCATCCACAACGTACTGAATATCAAACAGTCATCCACAAGTAACAATCCACAATGCAATAATTCCATATAAGGAGACAGTAATAGATAATACCCTTAAGGTAGGGCAACACCAAAAATACTCCTTAAGGAATAACTCCACAAGATCTCCCAAGATGAGAGGCCACTCCACAAGCAAAGACGATTACAAGACAATACTTGATATGATTGATAATCGTCACAATGACTATATCCTTTCTTTATATACCCATCATCTAATGCTACCTTGGGGAGGGTATAACCCTAACCCTAGCCAACTCCTAAACCCTTATCCAACCCATTATTATAATATAATATTACAATACAATCAACCTTGGGTTATGTGTGGCCCATGCCAACTATCCATAACACCCATATATAATATAATATCATATCCCAATATACCTATCCCCAAGTACCATAGCATGATCTCTACATGGCATTCCCATGTATTATTTGTATGTCTTCAGCAATTAGGCCATGAACCAACCCGTTTTCATGCTAAGAAAAATTATAAGAAACCATCACTGAATGTTTAATAGACCACAAACAACTAGAACAGCCATTCAATTTTACAGACAAGTATAGCTTGCAGAAACCAATTGATTCACTTGTTGCAGTAGCTTCTCCAAAGGTCCATATGTCTACTCAGTGTAAATGAAAACCAAAAGGAAGCCGATTTCTATATAGTTATTTTAGCAAGCTTGTTGACTGTCCATGCAATATTCTCTAATTACATAAAAATTTCTTCTTTTTTGTTTGCTACTATTTACGATAACTTATGTAAGTTTTAAGGTAATTAGTAGCCAGTCATTGTATGAAGCACAGCACCAGCGATCTGAGTGAACTAGCTTGCTTCAGGTAAGAAAGTAACCTGTTTTATGCATCACCTTTCAACACCTTCCAATGAACAACTCCAACTATTCAACTAATTCTGTTATGACCATCCAAAGTTAATCTGCTATGCCAGACAGATGCAGCCAAACAGATGCCACAAGGATAACATTAGATGATTTCATAATAGGAATCTAACAGAGTTTCACCAGAGGGATTAACAGAATTTCTTGATAAGCTAATAAAGCCTCGTGAGCACATCATTTCCACAGATGATTGCATAATACACAGGAAGGTGGATGAGTCCTCGTTTTGAAACTTGAAACCAGTGCGATACCCCAATAACTACTAAATCTATCCCCAGATAGAGTTCCCTTTTAAGAAAGATTATTTCATGACTCATTTCTATGTTGCTCAAAAATTCTCTTCAGACCTCATCACATCCACGTATCCCCAGTTTAATGCCCACCTCCAGGAGATCCTTGTCCTTGGGAAGTAGAAGATGGTAACCTATTATACAACCTCATAGGATAGCTTCGCCAGCCCTTCTCATCCAATGCCAGTCCTTTTTACTATATCACTGGATCCTGCACTTTGTAATCAATTACTATATATATTATAGACCCTCCAATACTCATGAGTAGAGACTCTTCTGTCATTTTAACTTTCAGATGGCTTTTATTGCTTTAAACACATTTTGCCAAGGCTTTTGGCTTCACCTTACAGCTATCCTCTTTCCTGGGGAATAATTTAACAAACCCCTTGCGTGTAATGTCGTAACTCTTGACTAGTACTTTCCAGTTCCATTAGTCAAAATCAGTAAAAACCATTACCACCGTTTCTGTGACCTCCAGGAGATCACTGGTCATGAATGGTGGAATAGGAGAAAGTAACATAAAGCCTCTGAGGGCAGTTTTGCCATCCCATCTCAGGCCAGGCCAGTCCTTTTGCAATTATCAAATCTTGCACTGGCCATCATTTTCAGGTCAATGATTCTATACACTGTACTTGGGGATGGCTCTCAGAATTGCTTACTCTCTTATGATCATAGAATCCCTTTTATAGCTTGAATTGCATTTTGCTAGGACTTTCTTTTTGTAATCCCACTGTTTTATTTTCTATGCTCACAGTTTTTTTTTTCCTTTTTAGAGGATATTTTAATGAAACCTCTTGCATGTCATTGACTTTTAGCATGTTATGAATAAAAATCAGAAGTGAACTCAAAACTTTAAAGCAAAGTAAGAAAAAAATCACAAGTATAGAAACATAAGCCTCTGTCGAGAGACACCAAATAATAATCTCAATTGAAAGAGCATAAAAACTTAATGTCAAGGATAAGTGTATATATATACCTCAAATCATGGAATTGTGGATCCCAAGACACCACAAGTTGATGATTCATGGGACCTCATCTAATGACATATATCAACAGAATGAACCCTACAAATAAACCATAAGGAACACAAAGGATGGGTTTACCCTTAAAACATGCCACATTCTCAAGCTTTACTCATTTATGAAACAGGTGTGTATTTGGCAATGGAACACACAAACAAAAGCCTCCAAAGAAGACAAACATCAAACTCAGATCACTAAAAGTTGGAATCAAGATGTAAAGTCTCTCTCCAGTTTACAAGGAGAAGGACTGCAGATACATAACAATATCTAATAAAAAATTAAATGAAATACTGGATGGAAAATAAATTAACCAAAACAATATCAACAGAAGGTTTTGAAGGTTGAGATTTTATAATAATTCCTTACTCTAGAAAAAATCTAATAAAAAATCTATATAACAATGTAAGGGTAAAACTATTGCTAGTTCAACGTCAAGGAAAGGGTAAAGCTAACAAAAACCTTAAAGCAAGGAATACCTGGTGGTCTGGGCGGGTACCATCAAAAGGTACTTCCAATCGTCGTTGAAGATTTTGCAATCTTTCTTCCTGGAAATAGATCAAACATCACTAACAGCTTACAAAATTTATATGACAGATCTACATGGGGAAATTCTTATTCTTTGTAGCCATCTAACAAACACTTTAAGTTGAACTTCAGTTCTCTGGATACTATTTTGTGCAAATCAGATACATTGCAGTAGCCACCAAGACTCTGCAAATTATAGTCTCAGATATCATATTGAGGGCATGTTTTATAAAATATTAAGAGAGAAATACAAGCATAATCATACAATCCAAACTGCAAAATAATGTAATAACGTGTGGAAAATTGGAAATAAGGAAAATGAATCTGAAAAATGGGAGCTAGAAAAGTTAGATTTCGACTTGAGGACATTTTGAGGACATTCACATTGAATACCATTCATCTGGAATGTGCTATAGTGTTCATTGCCAAAGTAGAATCTGCATACTATTATCTCAGTCAAAACTTTAAGTATTCCTTGGGTTCTCCAAGATATCAGTGCTTGCAAAGTAAGACTTTTCTATTACCTGAAGAGGACTAAGATCAAGGACAACAACGTTTTGGTTATTTGTGCCATTGCTTGTGAGGGTGCGATAAAGAAAACCTCCCAGCCATGTGCCTGAGCCCAACACAACATTTGCTGCAGCCAACAAAAAAATAACTAGGAATTATGGTCCTAAATAATGAAACTGAAAACAAGCTCAGATTCTAATCAAAAACTTAAAATTTTCAAGTACCAAAGCCACAGAAATAGTCAAGTAAAGAAAAGGATTTTTATTCCTGCATCCAACTCAAGCTAGATAAATCATAAATGTAATCATAATGAATAAACACAAAATATTAACAACAACAGATGCCTTTACAGGTTTGATCAGTTAGAGGGATGCATTGAAGGCCAATCTTGTTAAATAATGTTTTATTGTTATTTTTAAAATAATGAACTAGATGTACAACAGATTTTCACTTTTGACTTTGAAAAGCTCCATCCTCGATGCATTAAAATGATTATTCTACTGAGTAAGGCAGAGGAGAGTCACCAAATATTTAATATTCTTTTGTTCAGGTTTCCCATCAACTTCATGCCTTCAGAATTTATGAGATCATGGTGGGAGCTATGGTGAAGATTTATGAGATTTTCATATGACACTTTCATACAGCTCAATGGCTGTGAAAGACAAGTATGACCAACGCCATTGGTGTTAATTACTTAGAGGTTAGTAATGATTTTCTGTCACAAGAGCTTCGCTTGGATTTTTCAAATGATTTGATCCATATTAACCTAATGTCCAGAGGAACTTCAATTATATTCCTTTAATTTCATGCATTAAAAAGATTCTTCTAGTGAATAAGCCAAAGGTAAGTCACCAAATGTTCAATATTTTTTTGAGCAGGTCAGAAAAACCTTTAATAGTTAATGAAGACACTTTGTTTCCCATCAACTTCATTCCTTCAGAAATTACGGGATCATGATGGGAGCTAGGGTGAAGATTTATGAGATTTTCACACAACTTTTTCATACAGCTCAATGGCTGTGAAAGGTAAATATGACCAACACCATTGGTGTTCATTAGGCTGCATCCTGCATGCTTTCCCCATTTTTTCTAGTATCGATACTTAAAGGTTAACAATGATTTTCTGTCACAAACTCTTTGTTTGGTTTTTTCAAATGATTTGATCCATAATAACCTATTGTCCAGAGGAATTTCAATTATATTCCTTTGATTTCATGCATTAAAATCATTCTTCTAGTGAGAAAGCCAAAGAAGAGTCACAAATGTTTAATATTCTTTTATTCAGGTCAGAAAAGCCTTTGACAGTTAACATAGACACTTTGTTTCCCATCAAATTCAAGCCTTCAGAAATTATGAGATCATGGTGGGAGTTATGGTGAAGAATTATGAGATTTTCACACAACATTTTCATACAGCTCAATGGCTGTGAAAGACATGACCAACACCATTGGGGTTAATTACACTGGATGCTTTGCCCCATATTTTCTAGTATCTATACTTAGAGATTAACAATGATTTCTGTCACAAGACCTTTGCTTGGTTTTTTCAAATGATTTGATCCATAGTAGCCTATTGTCCAGAGGAACTTTGATTATATTCCTTTGATTTCATGCATTAAAATGATTCTTCTAGCAAGCAAGCCAGAGGATAGTCACCAAACGTTTAATATTCTTTTGTTCAGGTCAGAAAAGCCTTTGACAGTTAACGAAGACACTTTGTTTCCCATCAACTTCATGCCTTCAGAAATTATGGTTAAAATATTAGATTATAATATTTACTTCATATTAGCTGTCTACTACTGTTCACTGTGCACCTCTATTCCCATGTGCACAAATCCAAGGTCAAGTCTGTATTGAATGCACCCAACCAACTGAGATGGTTTAGGTGTTGATCAGGCCTGTTAGGTGGTTCTAATTAATATAGCATAAAGCTATATATACAACCTCTATCTGCATGTATTACTATCCTTTTGTGAGCAATTCACATCAGTTTCATTGCAGACCAATTCTGCTGTTTTTGTGTGCTATTTGATTCTGTTCAATCTGTTGTTCTCTGCTCTCTGATTCTATCAATTGGTATCAGAGCTCTCAGGCTGAAGATGAGCCCCTCAATTTGACCTACCACAACAGTTCCCTGCTGACGACAAGCTCCTCCCCTGGACGTCCATCTTATCTGATCCTCGTTGCTCTGTTGCATTGTTTAGAAAAAACAAATTTATGATACAGGATAGTCAAAACAATGTAATTGGTGTAGGTATAGAGGAATCAGGCTTATATAAACTTGTTACTCATAATGACAAAGCCTTGATTTCTGAAGGATCATCAAAGACCAATTATGGCATGAACACCTAGGTCATTTGAACTACTCTAGTCTTAAAGACATGAATCGGTTGAATATGGTACACGGATTACCAAAGATCTCAACAGATAAATGCTTGTGTAAGGCTTGCATCATGGGCAAGCAGCATAGAGACAAATTCAAAAAGGACAAAGCTTGGAGAGCCAAATCAAAGTTAGAGTTGGTACACTCTGACCTGTGTGGCCCAGTGAAGACTGCATCTCTTGGTGGCGCGAAGTATTTCATCACATTCATTGACGATTTCTCAAGACGTACTTGGATTTATTTTCTCAAGTACAAATCACAAGATTTTGATGCATTCAAAGAATTCACAGCAGAAGCTGAGTATGAAAGCAACCAAAATATCAAAATTCTCAAAACTGACAATGGAGGAGAATTTACCTCAAAAGCCTTCACTGCATTTTGCAAACAACATGGTATTAAAAAGCAACTTTCAGCGCCTTATACTCAGCAAAATGGAGTTGCGGAAAGGATGAACCGCACCTTGGTTGAGAAAGGCAAATCAATGCTTAAGGCAAAGCAGCTGTCAAACACACTTTGGGCAGAAGTAGTGAGGACAGCCTGTTACTTGACTAATGGAAGCACCACAAAAGCTGTTCCAAACATGACACCAGAAGAAGTTTGGATAGGTAAAAAGCCCATTGTTACTCATTTAAGAATCTTTGGTTGTACTGTCTACATACATGTTCCAAAAGAAAAAAGGCAGAAATTAGATGATAAGAGTAGCAAATGTATATTTGTTGGTTACAGTGATGTAAGTAAAGCATATAGGGTCTATGAGATCAAAACCAAAAAGGTTCATGTATCTAGGGATGTAATCTTTGATGAAGGCATCAAAGACTCTTGTGTTAAGGAGTTGGAACTTCTTCAACATAGAGTAGCTAGAGAACAGCCAGAATCCAGCACACCTACACCCAGTGATCCCAAAAGTACCCTGACAAATGATAGTGAAGCACAAGAAGAAGTTTCTCATGAATCCTCTTCAACTTCAAAGAAGCTGCCCAAATGGTATCTTAAAACTATAACTGAAGCACAGTTGCCAGATGTAGAGGGCAAAAGAAAGTCCAAGATGAGAACAGATTCAGTAGATTTTGCACTTATGTCACAAGTGCTGAATACCTATGAGCCCTCCACATATGAAGAAGCCTGCCAAGATCAGAAATGGAGAGCTGCAATGGATGTTGAGATGGCAGCCATCAAGAAAAACAAGACATGGGATCTTGTTAAAATACCTCCTGGTAAAGAAACTATTGGCTGCAAATGGGTCTACAAGACCATATTCAAATCAGATGGTACTGTTGACAAGCATAAGGCAAGATGGCATAGATTATGAGGAGACATCTGCACCAGTAGCCAATATGATCACCATCAGAGTTATTCTTGCCTTAGCAGCTCAATACAAATGGAAATTACATCAACTTGATGTAAAGAATGCCTTCCTCAATGAAGATCTAATTAAAGAAGTGTACATGGACCAGCCACCTGGTTATGTAGAAGAAGGTAAAGAGCAGATTGTATGCCACCTCAAGAAGGCACTTAATGGCTTAAAACAAGCTTCCAGAGCTTGGTATGCCAAGATTGACAAGTATCTACGCCAAACTGGATACCAGAAGTCTTCTGCTGATTCGAATCTCTACTTGAAGGTTCGAAGTGGTATTATCACTTCTCTTGTAATTGTTTATGTGGATGATTTAATAAGTACAGGTGATGATGAAGAAGAGATTGATAATCTAAAAAAAGATCTGAAGAAGAACTTTGAGATGACAGATTTAGGCCTACTCCATTATTGTCTTGGAGTAGAAGTTTGGCAAAAGCCTGGAGAAATTTTCATTTCTCAAGCTAAGTATGCCAAGGAAATCTTGCAAAAGTTCAAAATGCAAGATTGTAAATCAGCTCCAACTCCCATGGAAACTAGAACAAAATTGGATGCTGATGAGAAAGGAAAACCAGTAGATAGCACATTCTGTAGACAACTAGTTGGTAGTCTAATCTATTTGACTACAACTAGGCCAGATTTGTTGTATTCAGTAGGTATGCTATCTAGGTTCATGAATTGTCCTACAGAGTCATTGGAAAGCAAGAAAGAGAGTGCTAAGGTACTTACAAGGCACTCTACAATATGGCTTAAAAGTTTGTGCACAATGTGAACTTCAAACTTGAAGAATATTGGCTGGTTGTCCAGACAACAGAAAATCTACATCAGGATATTGCTTCCATCTTGCTTCAGCATCGGTCTCATGGAGCAGTAAGAAACAGCCCACAGTTGCACTCTCATCAACAGAAGCAGAGTACAAAGCAACTGTAGAAGCAAACAAGGAAGCCATTTGGCTTCGACAATTCATGTGCGATCTTGGTCTTCAACAAGCAGAACCAACCACGATCTATTGTGACAACCAAAGTGTCTTGAAGATTGCAAAGAATCCAGTGTTCCATGCTCGCACCAAACACATTGAGGTGCACCATCATTATATCAGGGAGCAAATTCAGAATGGACAAGTAGAACTGATCTATAAGCCAACAAATGAGCAGTTGGCTGATATATTCACCAAACCCCTCAACATTCAGAAATTTCAGTACTTCAGAACTGAACTTGGGTTAGAAATAAATGAAGTAAATCTTAAGGGGGGGTGTTAGAATATTAGATTATAATATTTACTTCATATTAGCTGTCTACTACTGTTCACTGTGCACCTCTATTCCCATGTGCACAAATCCAAGGTCAAGTCTGTATTGAATGCACCCAACCAACTGAGATGGTTTAGGTGCTGAGGTCAAGCCTGTATTGAATGCACCCAACCAACTGAGATGGTTTAGGTGCTGATCAAGCCTGTTAGGTGGTTCTAATTAATATAGCATAAAGCTATATATACAGCCTCTATCTGCATGTATTACTATCCTTTTGTGAGCAATTCACATCTGTTTCATTGCAGACCAATTCTGCTGTTTTTGTGTGCTATTTGATTCTGTTCAATCTGCTGTTCTCTGCTCTTTGATTCTATCAATTATAATATGGTGGGAGCTATGGTGAATATTTATGAGATTTTCAGACGACATTTGCATACAGCTCAATGGCTGTGAAAGACAAATATGAACACCATTGGTGTTAATTAGGCTCCCTGCCTTGCCCCACTTTTTCTAGTATCTATAGGTTAACAATGATTTTCTGTCACAAGATCTCACTTGATCCATATTTATTATTAACCTATTGTCCAGAGGAACTTACATTAAATTTCTTTAGCCATTTTAGTGATGCCTAACAAATGCTAATGTTTTATAGAAAAACAAGATTTATGTTTTTTTAATACCACTAAGGAGTCCTCTGAAACCTTCAAAATTATTTTCTAATGATACATGATTGACATCACTAGTTTAAATTAGTTTGGCTTTCTAGGCCTTATCTTTCAGCCTAAGATCTGTGTCACATTTGCATATTTGCAAAGACTATGCTTCACTGTTTGTTCTGAAGAGAGTATTCCTAGAACCAAATTCAGAACATCGCATTGAAATCAATTGTCTAATATCATCATTAAACCAAGTTCTCTATGATTTAAAATATTGGAAGCTTAGTCTTAGTCATCTTGAGTTAATCAGTATGAAGAATCTGCAAACTACCATGTTTCAGTGTCTTCCTCAAAGCAAAGGAAACATCCCATAGAGTATTGTCCAAGCTCAGTTAGAAGCGCAGGCTTTGTATCTTATATGCATCAGGCTACCCTCTTATCTTCAAAGACTTCATTCTCTAGATAACTCTGCACCCGACATGAGAGGCATCCATACTTAGTACTCTATTCATCTGAGAAACTTGCCACTTCTTACCCGAGATGTTGCTGTTAACTTTAGAGCATCTATGCTTCTATAATTAGAATCTTCATGGAGCAACTTCCTCCTTATGAGCACTCCTTGAATGCCTCTCCTCACCTTCTTCCTGTGTGGAATGAGTTGATCGAGGAGTGTATCTATGAGCAATATATTCAGTAGATTCGGCTTTTTCCTCCTGACAAACCTTTAGTGCAATGATGGCCTTTTACATACATAATTTCCGATGCTATACCATGTAACATTTGTCCAAACTATTTGGAACAGCAATTCTCGCATGGTCTTAGTTTCACTTTTCATCAGTTTAGAGTGTGTTATCATTAGCTACATGTTAAGACAAACCATGTTACCTGCAGAATGACAGGATTTATACGGTGTGCCTTCTTGAAGATGCCATGAAATAAACAACTAATTTTTAGATACGCTATCTACTATTTGAAGGAGGTATTTCAATCTCCCCATAGATTAAAAACTTCCTTATCTCTATTCTTTTGTGCCTTTACAGGATTTATAAGGTGTGCCATCTTGAAGATGCCAAGACATAAATAACTCATTCTTAGATACATTGTCTACTATTTGAAGGAGGTATTTCAATCTCCCCATAGATTAAAAACTTCCTTATCTCTATTCTTTTGTGCCTTTACAGGATTTCTTTTATTCCCCACACAAAAGGCACATAGCTATGTTCCCTTGAGAGATTGACATTCAGACACAAATCAGTACAAAGATCCTATAAACCCAATTTATTGACTACATCCTTCTACTGACAACTGAGTCGATGTAAGGCATCAAGCACAAGACAGCTATAGCTGACAATGGTGTGCCTGATAGGAGACCAATCAGAGGGTACTCTGTGAACAAAGCTGCTTCTAGTTCGTCCCATACTACAAGAATCAGTTATCAATAAGGAGTTCTTGCTGCTCCTATTTGCACCCAATGCAAAGTCATCCATCAGAAAAACATTATGAGGTTCATTCCTCCTACAACATATTCAACTGCCTTGGATTTTAGCAGAACCCCTTCTTTTATGGCTCGCAAAATAGTGTAATCAAATTCTTCTAGACAAGTTTCTCTATAAATGTCTCTTTCAAGCCCCATTGGCCTACTTTGGCTGTGCAACAAATTAATATAACCTTTTCCTTTCCTTCTATTTCTGAAGGAATTTTGATGTCAACATATAATCTAAGACAGATTGATATAACAGGGAAGAGCACAATTACGTATTAATGTGATATAGCAGGTTAAAACATTAACAAACACTAACTTAACAAAGACCAAATCACACTTCTGATTATGGAATCAAACTGCAATATTTTAACTTGAAACAATTGAGACTATGCATTCCAAAGCAGAGTAATAAGACAGGTCTGAGGTGTAGACCAATTGGTTCATCCAAACCCCATAAGGGGGCGGAGGTCCAAGGTTCAAATCTCGGGCCTCGCCGGACTGAACGCATGTCCCTTTCCTGGTGCTTTCAGCGGCGTAAAAGGTTTAAAATGATTGTGGCATGGTGGTTATAGGGGCGGACTGCGCGAAGATCTGTGTGGCGGCTTCCGGGGCGGACAGCGCAGAATACTGTGGCGGCCATAAAAGCTGGACAGCCTGCCCGGATTCGTGGCGGCTACCGATTCCACCATGTAAATTCAAAAAAAAAAAAAAGGCAGAGTAATAAGACCTCCCAAGCAGAAGCAATATGAGAACTATTCTCAATCCCAAGCGACATGCTCTATTTGTGGGAAGCCTGGACATGTACTTAAAGAGTACAAGTAAAATACCTTCCCACAAGGGTATTCCAAAAACAACTGGCAACAGGTGGCAAGAGGAAAACAGAAAGGTACTCAATGGCAAGGGAGGACCGTTCCACAAACCAGCATGGCAATGTGGCAAAGGAGAAACACTCTTATGATGATATGCAGCACAATCTCCCGATGCAGTTTCTCAACCTCACTAGGTCTGGTATGTCGACTCGGGGGGCTACCAATCACATGACAGGCCAAAGGCATGGAAAACTTGTCGAGTCCCAAACCAAGTCGGCCCAAACAAGTCATTTGGGCTAAATTCTCGAGTTTTCAAAAACTCGCCAACTTTTTGCCAAGTCCCAACTTTGTGCCAAGTTTTTGCCAAGTCAATGAAATTTTGCATTTCCCAAGTCCAAGTGAAAATTGGCCTTTTGAGTCCCAATCTCTCAACTATGCCAAAAGGAATGGTTTGTTTCTCTATAATGTTCCTCTTATTGCAAGCAAATAAATCGCAATGAGAACTCTACCTTCATTATTGTAGGTACAGATGATACTTATTTACATCTTGATACTCATATTTGTCACCTAACAAATGTTTCTTATGTGTCTGGCCTCACGAAGAACTTACTCTCTATAAATCAGCTTCTTGATCATAATTTGAAAGTTGAGTTGGACAAAACAAGAGATAAGAAGCTTTGCCTTATTTGAGACATATCGAGGGGTTCGACAGTTATTGCCCGTGCTTCTGGCATTAGCAAAATGTTTCAGCTTGAGATTGTACTTTCTGACAACCAAGCTTTGGCAGCCACAATTAAAGATGCTGCCCTTCTTTGGCAGCACCAATGACATGGACACAATTTTGGCTATCTAAAACCACTCCACAACCATGCCATGGTGAGAGGTCTTCCCTCACTGATAAGGAATGATAATATAATATTTGTAATTAGTTTAGTAGGATTATTTTACTAGGTTACTTTATTCTGCCTTTGAAAAGCATCTGACAGGCCCATTCCATATGGCCTTTTCCTGAAAAGCATCTGACATAATCTTATCTTGTAAGATTCAACCCGATCCTCGGTTTGATCTTGCAAATGCCTATAATTGCATATATAAAACTTTGAATATCAAGAAAGATTTTGCGATCCTCATCAGTTGGTATCAAAGCATTCCAATCTATCTGTGGATTGAATCTATTACACCTCTTGAGCGTTTTGAATAGAGAGCCTTGCTCTTTGTTATGTTCTTCTCATGAGATTTGCAAAGAAGGCAATGGAAACATGGTGCTTAACCAAGAGCACCTCAAAAATTTCTCTATGCAAGAATTGATGCAGTTGGCCAAGAAGTTGTGAGCAGAGATTGTTTTGGATGTGTCAAAATTGGGAGGTCACTTGGATGCGAGCCTCGATGTTGAGGACCCCAAGCCTACCATTGAAGATGATGCCTCCAGCCCTGTCAACATCGACTCCACCTTCGACAACACTGACAACAACAACGTCGTGTCGGGCATCCATCAGCAGTCGTCTAGCTCATCAGCTGCTACTTCCTAGTGTTTTGACAATAGCCTTCCAACTTGTTACCAAAGCTCCTTAAACTACAATTGGCACTCCATAGGAGATTGCCAAGCTATTTCATAAGTTGTATGGGCAGCCATCAGTTGTCTTGTTGCGAGTGACACGCGTCTATGACAATCGGATCCGCATTTGCAGCTTAGCATCATGCTTTTCAAAGTTCAGGCTTTGGAGGTCCCACTGTCACTGCAAGCGTATCATGTCGTAATGCCAAGCAATGCTCATATGTTGACATTTTTTATCGACTTTTATTGGTTGATACTATTGCCTGTCTTGGCCTTACCCGCCATTTCCATACAACACTAAACGCAGCCCTTGATTACATTTACTGCTATAGGACGAGAAAGGCATTGATGTAGGAGAGCCAGTCCTAGTTCCCATCTTACCACCACCACCGTGGGTCTCCAATTTCTTCGACTACCTCTACATCCTGCACACCGACTCCCATGCTATGATCTGGTCAGCCAACTGCATGGCATCGGTCTCCAACATCGATGAGTTCTAGCTCACACGCGTTGCGCCATCAACCACGTGTTGTAGGGTCAAATCCTATGGCCAACCAACGCTACCATGGCATGCACTGTCGTCAACATGCTCCAACTGCGGGACAATGGCAACCTAGTGAAGCTCAACATCGCAAACACATCATTGTGGCAAAGCTTCAACCACCCCACCAACATGCTCATACTGAGGCAATACTTGGTCCCTCAAGAGCACGTCGCACATGGCCTACAACTACAACAACCTAGTGTGAGCGCCCTACGGCCCCCGCTGGAGAATGTTGTGAAATATGTGAATATACACCTATTTGCCAAAAAGGCCCAGGAGGATCTACAATCGGAGCAAGAAGCAAAGGCAAGAAACTCACCGACAAGAACATGAAGGCACTCTTATTGGACCCTTTCATGGCGAGAACGAACACCTCCTCCAACACGATTGAGTGGGCGATTTCCAAGCTACGGATGGACACGTCTCTCAGCCCAACGGACCTCGTGGCAGTCGCAAGGCCTCGTATGTTGTCACTCTCCATGATAGTCTCCAATGTGGCCAACATCTCCGATGGCAACATCAACCCAGCCATCAACTTTTGTAAGGTTTTATACTCTCTTCCATGTGGACTACATCGACACGTGGTTGGAGAACCACTCCATGTGTCCACTCTACCACCACCAGAACGAGGTGAAGGACATGGTTCTCTCTTCCTCGAGCGTGACATCAAGGTGGCATTGCCCCTCTCCGTCGTCGCCATGGATGAGGTTTGCGTAAGGTGAAGGCTCTCTTCCAAGAGATGAAGACGGAGGCTGTAGTGCCTAATGTGCTGACTTACTCTACCCTAATTCATAATTTTTCTAAAGGAGGATTGCAAGCCAAGGCTATGCAAATTTTAAACAACTTTAAGCACTCGGGTTTGAAATCTGAATGTAGTGCTTTATAGTGTGATGATTGATGCGTTGTGTAAGAATGGTTTGGTGGAAGAAGCTCTCTCCCTGTTCGATCAGATGACAAACAAAGGCATGATGCCAAATGTCATTACTTATAATTACATCATTGATGCCTTTTGCAAGAGTGGCCAGCTGAGAACACTTTCTATGTCTTTTTTTGAGGACAAGAGACAGACGTCTAAAGATATTTTGCAGCGGAAATGTTTCATAAAA
Organism: Wollemia nobilis; assembly: GCA_028583015.1. Lineage (NCBI taxonomy): Eukaryota > Viridiplantae > Streptophyta > Pinopsida > Araucariales > Araucariaceae > Wollemia > Wollemia nobilis. Next base: position 2,060,655 of record JAQPPZ010017000.1, on the reverse strand, counting down.
TGCACAAGTTGGGAATCAAACCAAAATTTGTAACATTTTCTGCCATTCTAAATGCTTGCAGTCATTGTCAGTCCTTCGAATAAGCATCCATGTTGTTGGAAGAACTATGATTATTGACAGTCATGTGTATGGCGTAGCACATGGGCTGCTAATAGGTTTTAGGGACAAAGTCGAGGGACAAGCCCAAGTGCTTTTTGATGAAGTTACTCGGATGGATTCTTCAACTGCGTCAGCTTTTTACAATGCTCTCAATGACCTTTATTTTGGGAAGACTAATAGCAACCTTTATTTTGTCTTTCTCCTTTATGCAATGCAAGTGAAAAAGAGATGAACCATATAAAATTTAAAAAAAAAAACAGGATATTCCCAAAAATTATGGATAAAGGGGAAATCATTCCATCTTTTTAGTTTTTGGCCCGGCGAGACATTGTTTTCCTCGCAGACCAAAGCATCACTCAAGTTATGAGTATAAGCTTATATATACTCATTGGAAAGCACTTTTTGCGACGATCCTGTGGAAGCAAAATTTTCCAATTGTGTGAAGATCTAATATGACTAGTGGTGCAATTCCCATCCAATAACCCGACTTCCTTCTATTTTGAAACACATTGGAATCCAATATTTCTGTTGTTGAGAGGAATGATAAGGAACAATAATATAATATTTGTAATTAGTTTTGTAGGATTATTTTATTATGTTACTCTATTCCGCTTCTTTAAAGCATCTGGCAGGCCCATTCCATATGGCCTTATCCTAAAAAGCATCTGACATAATCTTATCTTGTAAGATTCGATCTGATCCTAAATCTGATCTTGTGAAGTTCTGTAATTGCCTATATAAACCTTTGAATATCAATGAAATTTCAAAAAAAAATTTGCGATCCTCATCACTCACTCAGCAAATTTGATGATATTTGTTCGAGTTACTTGGCCTAAAAGCAACATCATGCTCCATTTGGCTCTAGCAGTCACCAAGCAATTGGTCCTCTTGACATGGTGCACGTCGATGGGTGCGGCCCCTTGGATCAAATCTTCAATGGCTTTAGGTACTTTCAACTTTTTGTTGATGGTCATACAAATAGCATGTCAGTGTATTGTTTGCAGGCCAAGGATTAGGCCTTTCACTTCTTAAAGGAGTTCAAAACTCTTGTGGAGAAGTCCTTTGGTTGCTACATCCATGTGCTCCGCTCAAATCAGGGGCAAATACAAGTTAATTTGTTAGCAGGTTAAAGGATGGTTCGTTGAGGCCATTGTAAGTTATAGCAGCACTTTCTTCTTCATCTTGTGTTTGATACCATCAATATTTTTAATAAAGATTATCGCAACTTTTTCTTTTTGCAACAACAATCTAGCAATTTTTGGAAGGAATCGTTTAATGTTCACCAAATTGCAACAAACCAATATCAAGCAAAGATATGACAAGCAATGGGTGCCACACCAATACAAAGTCGATGACAAAGTTTGGCTACATATTCAAAAGAAGAGACTCAACGGGCCCAATAAAAATATTAAGTCATTTCGTAACCGACCTTACACAATTACCAAACAAATAGAATGATTTTGAGCTTGAACTTCCTTCCTACTTGGGCCTTCATCTAGTCTCCAATGTGGAGCTTCTTTGACCATACCTTTCACCGCTATTGGATAAGACAGATGTGTAAAAACAACTACAACCTCTACAATTGGATCCTAAACGTAAAACTCTAGTGATAGTAAATCAAATACTAGATGCTTAAAGCAAGTAATTCCATTTTTTGGGTTGTCAAGGCAGGACAACTCCTTCACAATGAGAAGCAACACATCAGAAGTCAAGTAGACTCATTTGGTTCAAAACTAGATGCAATGTAGGTCACAGATTATCAAGATTCAACTAAACCAAGTAGCAACTGGGGAAATGATTCATAAAAATTTGATTGACTTGTAGGGAGCATAACATCATGATTGTAGCTTCAATTTAGTTTGTTCTTTTTGTGTTGGAAAGCTTGAACAAGATGTTCAGTTAAGCAACCCTGTCTTGGACAAAATTGCCCACCAACAACCATTTTGCAAAATAATGCTCCAAATGCCCTGCAAATTGCAAAAACAAAAGAGTTTAACTAAACAAATTAAAATTTCCATTTATACATATGTTGGGAAGCATGTAGATGTTATCTTGTCTTTATTTGTCATGACACCAATAAGTTATATTCTCCTATGGATAAGACACGTGTCCATTTGTTTTTTGGATTCCTACAAGTCATTTCACCTTCTCTTACATGGTTCCATAATTTATTGTACAAAGCCGTATAAAATTACATCGTATGAGTGTTCAAAGCAGTCTACAATGTTTCTAAATCTCTTCTTGGAGATTTATTATAAAATTTTTGTTCGGACTCTTTCTTGATTTGTTCTCTTTGTGTGTGAATGGTCTCTTATCCTTTTATGGACTACTTTCATGCAAAGGAGAGTCCACAAACATAAACACATCCATGTGTGTAGACAACATGATAAGGTACTACAACTTTAAGGAAACATCTCGCCATTTGGAATAAACAACATTTTAAAGTTCATACAAATGAATGCCTTTGTTCCATAACATATTCCCCTATTCACCATAATTGACACATTAAATTTGTGTCACATTGTATTTGCAAAAATTGACATATTAAATTCATAAAAATATTGGACATATTGCTTTCATAAAAGTCATCATTATGTGTCATATTGTTCCTATTCTCCACTTGTGGCTTAAAAATATAGGACTATAGCTATAAATAGTAAATTAATGCTAGAGAGCGGCAACAAATTAGCACAGTATTAAATCGTCACTATAATTATCTTTACCTCACTTCTATCGATATCGGGTGAGCTCACCCATGCTTAAAACAAAAGATAGATAGTGGATATCATTTAAAATTATGGATAGTGTCCACGACTACAACGATCCCTTATAGGAATTTAGCTCTTAAAGCTTTCTATGTTCTGTGGACTTTCATGTAACCAATTGAATCCACTAGATGCTATTTACACTCCTATGTCAGCCTCAACAATCACCAACCTAAGAGTTGTTAGAATGCAAAAATTTCATAGTTCTAGACTCCAGCTATTGGTTCTTACGTTGTTGATGCTCTTAGGTTATGAAAATTTGGAGATAAGAACAAATTTTGAAAGGATGTGTGCAATGTGTATATGAGGGAAAAGTCCAAGTTCTATTTCAGATGCAAAAGTGATCATTTAGGGAAGAAAAGGTAAATACCCTTCTCACCCTTCTTGATTAATAGTGCCTGGATCAGTCGACGAGTATGGGAAGTGAGTAGGAAGGCCTTGAGGTTCACAAGCAATAACCAGCGTTTTGGATTCCCTCCCTATATGACTAAGCCCTAGACTAGAAATCATTTAATCCAATAGCATATGACCACTTATAATGCTTGATGAAGCCTAACAAACCTCGAGGAGTCAATACCTATCCTCAAATTCATTCAGGAATCCTAACAGACCTCAAGGAGTCAATCCCTATCCTTAAATTCATTAAGATTCCCCTTAGTGTTGAGAACATTGGTAAAATCAATGAAAGCACCTATGTCTGACAAGGAGATGCTCTTGCTCATAACACAACAAAACATCAAATAAAGTTCACTTTAAGCCTCTTTGTGACTATCTAATCCACCCCTAAGCCAATTATCAGCATTTGATTAGTGGCAAACAAGTGTTGCACATCGATCAACGCCCTCATCAAGATAATATTTGAAAATTTAATTGCTATAAATAGAATGTCATTTCTGCCATTTCAAGGAGAGATCAATCATTGAATTCAATCAAAGGCAGACAAATGATTCAAATTGGCGAATTCTTCTTTTTCCAAGCGTTCTTCCCCTTCGAAGCAAATCCTTCTTCCATCATCCCTTCCAAATATGTCCAAATCTTTGTTAGAATACTAAAGAAGGCAATAGGAAGCCACTCATTATTGCTTTGTGGACAATCATATACAAAATTAAACTCCTTTTGTCACTAGGTTAATATTCTTCTTGATGGACATCTTACCTCAAGGTCTTTTGGTCAAGAACCATGAATCAAGAAGGGTTGGAAGTTCAAGATCATCAAGAAGCATCATCAAGGACAAGGAGCTCAATAAGAAAGGTCCAAGATTAAGGATAAGTCCCAATACAAGTCCTCATCAAACTCCATACACAAGGTTAGTACCATGGTTGGTACATCTCTTCTGTATCTTTGTCATTTCTTTTACTTTATTTGCATATTGGGTCAAATGCTTTCAAATACTTTACTTTTCTACTTGTTGCATAGTCAATTGCTCTTTACTTTACTTCGTCATGGTCTATTGCTTTGCTTAGAGCATTAATCTTTTGTGTGAATGAGAGAGAGACCTCTACCAATACCAATCTTCCCCATTTCCTAATCTTAGCTAGATTATCCTTCCAGGAGCATCCATATACCATATCCAACAAAACCATCCCCAATAATAAACTTATTGTGATCTCTGAATTTGAGTTTTGCTTAGGTTTGGCTCAGTCTCGTGTTGCCTTTGCCTATAATGTGAAGTGACCTCCTTGGCTTGTCCAGTCTAGGGAAAACATTTTGGTGAATCTGACATGAATTAGTCCTTGTGAGTGGAAATCTTTATACTTGTCTTTGATTGATTTTAGGAAATCCTAACACGGTTACCTTTGGCAACCAAAATGGGGGCAACATCTACCACATACTTTATATTGACCCTCCTCCAAGGGACATTGACAAACCTGTGAGGGAACCTAACTTGGCAAACTATACTATTGAAGACTTACTACAAAGTCTCCAATATAGAACTAATGAATATAGTGTCAAATTAGACAATCATGCACAAAAGTTTCAAAATGAACAAAATAACACTTTTGAAGTGGAAGCAAGAACTGGAATTCCTTGAAACCAATCACAGGGCATCTAAACTCCCTCGAGAAGCACAAATAGCAATTATGAAAGCAACTCAACCTAAGTCTTTGGGTCCTACCTCAATAGAAGAAGTGCTTAAGAAAATTCCTGCCACAGCCAACCTTTCTAGAGGAGATCAAGAAAAACTACTTCTAATGATGCAAGGGCAACAACCTAAGCCAAATCAATCCCAAAAGGTTCCTCCTCCTCCCCCTCCCCTAACAAAAGGTGAAACCTAAAGAGTGTTCGAAAATATGGTTCAAAAGGTGCAAAGGGTAGAAACCCAACTTGCCTAAACTCAAGTGAATCCTGTAAGCTATTACTTTGGTCATGCCTCAACCTCCTCCACCACCCTCATACCCCTAAAGCTAGGGGCAAGTGAGTAATCCAACCATCCAAAATGGCTCAAAGAGTCTCTAACCCAGCATATTGCTCAAAGCACGCTCCCTCAACCACCTTCCTTGACATATGATGGCAATCATGATGTTGAGGACTTTATGATATCATTTTACATGTCTTCAAGGATTGGATCCATGTCAATCCTGATCCCATGGAAAAGGTTTAACAAGATCTTTTGAGAGACATGTTCTACAATGGTTTAACACTCTATCTAAGGGTTATATCACATCTTTTGCCCAATTGGTAGATCAACTTAACAAAGAGTTTGGTGCTAGGAAAAGCCACAATGATGCCCTATGACAATCCCTTACTGCCAAGTAAAATCAAGGTAAAAGCATTGATGCCTTCATTAGACGATGGAAAGATAGGCAAGGAAAATTTTAAGAGATGGAAATTTTTCACTAGTATAAATGGGAGGCGAATCTTTTTGTTTGAAATGATACTAGGAGGCGAATCTTTTTGTTTGAAATGATACAAAGTATATGTATTATATGCTAATATTTAAGGGGAAAAAAATAGTAGAATTACATACAAACTCTGGTGAATCTATTACTTTTATCCATGTTTTATATAAAAAATTGACGAATATATTTTGAAAATTCTAGTCACTAGCGAATAAAATAATTGAAATTTCATTGAGAATACCTTGAAACTAAGTCACCAAGCCAAACACAACATTGAAGTCACCAAGCCAAACACAACATTGATGACAATGTTGTTAAAGAAATATTTACCAAACCTTAGCTCGTGCCAGAACCTTGGGACGACTTGAAGAAGAGGAAAGAGCCTCAAAACATGTAGTCAAAGCCAAAAATCCTAATAGGGGAGTCACGGTGGACAGAATATCTAACATTCATTTGCTCCATAATGCTACCATTATTGACCCTCGTGGAAAACAAACCCATCCTATCTATCTTATGAAAAACACCCAACAAGATTAACGAGCACGACCTGAGACTAGCCAACATCCTGTTGATGGGTTTGTCCCTCTTACTATTGAGCAAATTTGGAAATCTATGCCTAAAAGAACAAAAGAACTCATAGATTCCAATGGCAAACCTATACCAAAGTGGAAAAAATTCAAAGAAGATACTTTTTGCTTTTGGCGCTATCTACCTAGACATGACTACGCTTCTTGCCATCAAACTAAGAAATTCATCAATGACCTAGTCTTTGGTCCCAATTTTGACTTCAAAGCCTTGCAACGATAGGAGAAAGAAAACTATGACACCATAGCAGCTAAGTATTGATCCACTTACAAAAAGCCAAAACCTCAAGATGATTAACCACAAAAAAATCAAAACCTTTCCAACAATTACATTAAGAATGGGATCTTCTATGAAACATGCAACAAGGTAATTGGCTTTATCGATGTCTTCCATCCCGAGTATGGCAAAAAATCCCAATACCTAAATGTTAATGCTATCACTAGAGGTGATTCCAAATATCGAAAATTTTCTCCTAACAAAGACAATACTAAGGATTAATCCCAAGAAAGAGCAACCCAAAACCAAGAGTCTTGAAAAGCCTCAACCTTCTAACTAGCGCTAGTCAAAAACATTTCATGGACTTCTTCAGCTCTAGTACTTCGGCCTCGACTGTTAGGAGAGAATAGTTTCCGAGGGGTTCTTGGAGCTTGCCCCTCTTGGGCCTCTCCCTCCCCCCTCCTCTCTCTCCATTCTTCTTGGTGTTCTCTCCTCTCTTCTGGACTGCAGCCCTCCCCCCCTCTGCTCTCCCTTTTCTTTTTTGTTTCTCTTTGGCTTGGTTGTTGGGTTTCGTCTTGTATTTATCTTAGTTCTTTTCTTTGTTGGGCTTTTTAGCCTACTAGCTGGCAGTCATTATTGTCCTTCTTATAGTCCCTTGGGTCTTATTTTGGCCCACTACAGACATTAATAATAGTTCATTTAATTTCCTCAAGCTAGCATTACCCAAGGTTCTCAATCCAATATTCTTCACAAGCCCTATCTCCATAAGCTAATGCCACTAATACCACTACTCAATTTCAAACTTCTAAAAACACTTTGCAAGCTCAAGTTTCCAAGGACCATCAACTCCAAGGACCCTAACTCCAAGGACCCTAATCAACACATGCATAATGAGTCTAGGATCATCAACTCCAAGGACCCTAACTCCCCATCAATGTTCAAGGTCACCGCTTAGGATATGATCACAAAATTGGCCTTCACCCCCACAAAAATACCTTGGTTAGAGCTCTTGAGGACGTCTCCTTTCCATAGAGAAATCATGATAACACTCTTGATTGAAATGGATTGACCACCCCCATCACAAGAGGGGGCAAGTACCAATTATTTTCAATTGCCTTCAAGAACAAGAAAGAGCTTATGCTACTCATGCCATTGAAATTGATCAATCTACCAATCAAGATGTAATTATTTCCTTCCCAATCAAAGGCATGATATCTACTCAAGACTTGTATCTAAGGGGAGACCCTCCACTTTTTCTAGAACTGAAAATTGCTCATCATGGAATCAAAATATGTCTAGTAGACGAGGGGGCAATCAGACAAGGGGCCAACTGCATGTGTTGCCCTATACTCTTTTATTTGAGCACTCGAATGCAATATAAAGGACCTAAAGCCCACAATGGCTAGTTGTCGTGGCTATAATCAATCACTCTCTTGTCCTATTGATTGCATATGGTTGCCTATTACATGTGGTCCTACAAGTTCTAGTTTTCCAATGAAAAGCTTCCTACAACATCCTTTTAGGATGCCCTTGCACCTATAGAATAAGAGTTATTGCCTCTTTTGCACATCAAATGATCAAGTTTTTTTACCAAAATCATATGATCACTATTAAAGGAGACCCTAATGCTTGGGAGTTCGCAACAAGATTCAAAGGTGCTCTTTCATACATGTCTTTACTTAAGACTAGAACTCCCGACTATGAGGTTGAACAATTATACACGCCTCTCATTGATCTATACTGTAACTCACCTTCATCTCAAGCCTAATTGGAAGACTATCAATGGGTATGACTCCGATGATGATGTTAGACAAGTTGATCCACACAATCCCAAGCACCCATCCAACATGGAAGCTCATAGAAGAAAATTTCCTTCACCTATGGAAGCTCTTACAATTTAAATAGATTATAAGCAATACTTAGGCCAGATTTCCAATCTTAACAAAGCCAACAAGACACAATTTGAAGCAGAACAAGGTGACTCCTTTGAGTTAGACAAACTCTATGAGATTAAGGCTCCTAGCCCTAGGAAATTTAGCCAAAAAAGGATTCAAAAGAAGATATCAAAAGAAATAAATCTTATTGAGCTCTCATACATTCAATACATGGATCAAAGAGTTCAAGAATACAAGGCCAATCTTGATGAGCAACACAAAAGAGTGCCTTCAAAGGCTTCTTAGATTGGCATTTCCCATCCCCCAATAGTAAGAGATCACTCTAATGGGGCAATTGTTTCCATGAATGACATTACCATCAACAATTATGTTGATATGGTCACTCGGTTAGCTAAACTACCTCTCTCACTTGAGATCAATACCAATGAAGTGAGAACAAATGAAATTCCAAATCCTATAGAAATCTCTCCAATTTACCAACTAAAAAATGAGGATGCCATTCTAGAATTTCTTAGTGCAAGAGAAGAAAGACTTTTAAGACAACGTCATAAGATTGGCCACTTACAAGGAGGAGGACTATACACTATCATGAATATCAACATAGATGATGCCAAAATCAAACGCTACCCAATGCACCTTATCACTTTCAAGATGGGAACACAATACTAGTTGACAAGACTACTCAAATCAAATGACCAAATTAACCAAATATTTGACTCCACAAGAGATTGAAGAATACACTAAGGTCATTATCAAATACAAGCATCTTCTAGCTTGGAGCTACACGGATATGCCTAGAATAGACCCTAACATTGTCATGCATAATATTGTTTCCTATCCAGATGCTAAACCCGTATAACAACAAACTAGGATATTTCCCTCTTATAGTAAGCAAGCTTATCCAAGAGGAGGTTAAAAAGCTCTTGAAAGTCGGTTTCATAAAACCTATTGACTATACCGATTGGGTTTTAAATGTTGTCCCTGTGAAGAGAAAAGAAACAAATGCCTTAAGAGAATGCATTGACTTTAGAGATGTTGAAAAACCCTGTCCTAAAGATAATTTTTCATTGCCCTCAATTGACCAAATAGTTGGCTCTATTGTAGGCTTTGAAAGACTTGCTCTTATGGACAGATTTTCTGGCTATAACCAAATTAGGATTAGTCTTGAAGATCAACAAGCCACTTTCATCACAAAATGGGATGGGCACCTATTGCTATGTTGTCAATGTTGGGCAACTTACTAACACATTAAAACCTTTATCTTTTATGACATGATTCACAAAAATGTGGAGTTTTATGTGGATGATCTTCTAGGAAACTCGCAAAAAAGAGAGAACCACCCAAAGGACTTAGAAGCCATCTTTGCAAGACTTAACAAATACAATGTTCACCTTAATCCACTTGTGTGTTTTCAATATCTTATGTGGCAAAATTCTAGGTTATCTAGTTTCCAAAAATGAAATTGATGTAGATCCTTCAAACATAAAAACTATAATTAAGATGCCAACCCCTACTACAATGAAGCAAATTAGATCCTTTCTTGGAAGACTTAACCTAAGTAAATTTGTACCTAAATTTGCTCAAGACTTACCCTATTACTAAGATGCTCCAAGACACTATAATAGAATGGACCAAGGAGTGTCAAGAAGCCTTTGACAAACTCAAGAAAATGTTGCTTTAACCTCCCACCCTCAAACCTCCCATGAAATATAATTATAGACCTTTGATTCTCTACACTTGTGCCATGAAAGTTGCCTTGGGGGATGACAAAGTCGTGCAATATGCCTTTTGCTACATTGGTTAAACTATCTACAAAAACCATATATAGCATTAATGAGCATGATTGCCTTATCATTTACTTTGCGGCCCAAAAGCTAAGCAATTACATGTCTTATAAAACAACTCATCTGGTCATTAGGTCCAAAACTTTGAGATAGTATCTTCAAAATACCTTCATTTCGAGACAAATATCCAAATGGGTTCAACACCTTCAAGAGTATGGCTTACATCTAACGGGTTCTAAATTAGTCAACGGTCAAGTCATAGCCAATCGACTAGCAGTGGCATCCTTAACTGACTCCACTCATCTCCATGAAGCTTTCCCCGATGGTCAAATATTACATATCAATAACATCAAGATAGATTCAAAAGATGGAATCCAAAATCCCAAGCCTTCTAAGACTAAATCTAAAGATCCTAAAGATACTAACAATGAGAGTGAGTTATAGGAACCCAAAGAAGAAACCATCTTACATCCCAATATATGGATTCTCAATTATGACAGGGCTAAAAATCAAGTTGGGGTGAAATCTGGGGTAGCTTTGCGATCCCTTGATAGACATTTAATTCCCCACATCATTCGACTCAAATTTGATTGTAAGGTCCGAGGTGTAGACCAATTGGTTCATCCAAACCCCATAAGGGGGCGGAGGTCCAAGGTTCAAATCTCGGGCCTCGCCGGACTGAACGCTTGTCCCTTTCCTGGTGCTTTCAGCGGCGTAAAATGTTTAAAATGATTGTGGCATGGTGGTTATAGGGGCGGACTGCGCAAAGATCTGTGTGGCGGCTTCTGGGGCGGATGCGCAGAATACTGTGGCGGCCATAAAAAGCTGGACAGCCTACCCGGATTTGTGGCGGCTACCGATTCCACCATGTAAATTCAAAAAAAAAAAAAAATTGATTTTTCAAAAAAAGGTGCCAAATATGAAGGACTTATCTTAGGAATCTTAGCCACCAAAAGTTGGATGCAAAACAAGTCCATGCAATTGGAGATTCACAATTAATTGCTAAGCATGTCAAAGGTGAATATCAAGACGAGTGAACGTCTTAAAGAATACCATGACATTTTGCAAGACATTTCCCAATCCTTTAAGTCTTTTTCCATTGAACACATGACTAGACTAGGCAATCATATTGTCAATTCTCTAGCTTTGTCCATCGCCTCATTCGATCCTCACAAAGATCTCAATGACAATAAGAGTCTTACTATAAAAATTGGCCATGAGTCCATCACCCATAACCCCCAACTTGAAAGAGATCTCATTTGCATGCTTGAAATCAACACCATAGATTCCCATATGTTTTTCCTTGGTGTCAAGATATCATCCAATACCTTGAGTCTCAAACTCCCCCTAAAAGAACTACTGCCAAGGAAAGAACTTGCATTTCCAAGAAATATATTAAGCATGTCATCCCAAGAGACACCCTATACTATAGAAACCATGATGGTACCTTACATTAATGCCTAACTAAAGATGAAGTACCTATAGCCTTACATGAAGCTCATTCTAGAACTTGCAGGAGGCACTTTAGCAGTCATTCTACTTCTTCCAAACTTCTTAGGATGGGGTATTATTGACCTACAATGGAAACTAATTCTCATAATTTTGTCTCTAAATGAGAGCCTTGTCAACAAAATCATGATATTGTCCACATTCTTGCACAAGAACTCAATCCCATGGATGCACCTTGGCCTTTTTCCATATGGGAAGACTTGACCATATTGGAAAAATTACACCCTTATCATCCAACGGTCATAAATTCATCAAGATTGCTACTGAGTATTTCACAAAATGTATTGAGACAATGTCCTTAGTTTCTAACTCAAGAAAGATTTTCTCTAGATTTATCCATCATCATATCATATGTAAAATCAGCAATCCTTCTACTATCATCATGGACAATGGCACATGTTTTGAGAATAAGGATTTCAAAAAATTATATGATAAATATCAAGTTCAACAAAGATTCCCTTCACCATAGTACCCACAATCCAATGGATAAGCAGAATCTTTTAACAAAATCTTGGTCAAAATATTGCAAAAGATAGTCAAGGACAATAAGAAAGATTGGCATATCAAGTTATATCTGCCTTTGTGGGTTTATCGCACAAGTTATAGAACTACCATAGGAGCAACCCCTTTCTCTCTTGTATATAGCAAAGAAGTTGTTTTGCCACTAGAAATTTATATTTCCTCTCTTCGTATGTCTTTGTAAGATATCATATGTGAAGAGGACTATCAAGAAATAAGATTGCAAGAGCTTACAATAAGAAATTCAAATCAAGAGAATTCCAAGTTCAAGACCAAGTACTAAGATTAGACAACATCCATGATAGGAAAGAGAAGTTTGTCAATAAGCATAATGGCCCCTATAATATTTTAGAAGCTTATAAATTCAAAGCTTTTAAGCTTCAAAAACCTAATGGAGAGGAACTGGAGGAGCCCGTCAACTCCATGTTCCTCAAAAGATTATACACCCAATCATACCCATGGGCCACCCCCACCGCTTCCTCCTACGAAGGTTTAACATAATAGGAATCACATATTACATGTCATTACTTATTGACTCTATTTATATCCATATATTGACTTTCTAAGACCAAGTGTGAAGAGTTCATGATTACAAACAAGTCGTCAAGTGGTTCTTGCCCATCATTGTACCACAAATATTCTCCCTTCATGCCTAGTTTCCCTATTTTTCATACTTTAAGCACTAACATGAAGTTGCTAAGTTGTAAAATGAATTTATGAAGCCTCTCCTTCTCTTGCAAAAGGTCATGATCTCTTCATACAAAAGAAATATCAAAAAAAAATGACAAGGAAAATATTGAATATCCAAGATAATTTTTTCTATAAAAATCAAAGGTTTGCCATAAAAAAATGTTCTTACTATCATCCAAAACAACTGCAGTGCCCCCATAGCAGCTACCAGACTAGTCCTAGGTATTGGCGGTGTAGCTCTCTTAGGATTACTATGACCACCAAGCTAAGCTTTCGAAGCAATTGAACCATCCCCATAGCAGCTAAAAAACTAATCCCAAGGGTGGCAATGCAGTTTCATTTGGACCTTTGACCTTCAAAAAAGAAACAATGATATTTGCCATGCAAAAAAAAACAAGAACGAAGTGTTACAAATAGAAAAAAGCAAAAATTGCATATGGCAAAAAGAAAGAGAAAGAATCAAATGGCAAGATCTCAATTGGTTAAATTCCTCAACTTTTAAGGAGGAGACCCAAGTTTGAATCTTGTCGAGCAATGCATGCATAATTGCGAAGTTGTTATAATACCACTATATGGTCATGATGTAATAGGGGTAGGGCCCATTACAATTCCATATAACCAATTCAAGAAAAAGGAAAGATGGAGAAAACCCATGCAGGAAGGCATCATACAATTACTTGCATCATATACACATGGGCATTATGCCAAAGATCACCCTTATATAAGGGTAGCATGTTCTTTAACATCATCTTGAACATGTGATCCCCAATCAAGGGGCCACCGTTATTCTACTTCCATATGTGTCTCCTAATCAAAGAGTCATCGTCGCTATCAAAAAGAGATGCATTCTTCTCTATTTGCCCCTTATGGAGCTATCTGAGCATTCTTATATGTGAGCATCCTACATGGATCATTGCACATTTGCATTGCAACATTCTTTACATGACTTACATATGGCATTATCGCAAACATTCTATATGGCTTATCAAAATAAAAATACAAAGCAAGAAAGGAAGACTAAGGGATTCCCAAACCGGTACTCTTTCTTTTAGGAGCCTTTATTCAACCATACAATATCTCCCCTTGATGGGCATGTATCCATGTAGCAATAAGTAAGTTTTCTTGGATTCCTAACAACTAGTCTTATTAAGTCATCAAGCCTGAGGTTTTCTTCCAGTTCCATCTTTCTTTTGCCCTTGTCATTTTAGGGATCCAATGCTATGTAGTTTACTTAAAGGACATGTCATCTTTTTGATGCACGAACTTGACTTCTTATGAGGTTGAGTCTATGTCTTCATGTGATCAAGCAAATCGCAAGTTCAAAAATGCCAATCATACTTCTATGTGTCAGTAAAAAGTTCTCAACCAACTTTCAAACTGAGGTGCAAAAAAGAAAATAATTTAATAATATCAAAATCAAAAGAAAGAAAAAGAAAAATCAAAAGAAGAAGACAAGAAAAGATAAAGAGAAAAGAAGTACTTACCTAACTAGGACTTAGGGCACCAACACATCCATCCATCCCACCATTCCCTTTTCAATTTTTCCATCATGTATATGCCTTTGAATTGTTACTCTAGCCTTAGCATTCCATCATTGACCTCTTAGCTCTAGCTTATTGCAACATGCAAGTCTCTTATCCAAGGCATGTGTTTCTTCCTTAGTTATTTCCTAGTGTCTTTCTTTACCCACCCTCTCCACCCTTGAGTTACATACATCTCCTTCAAGCACTTAATTCCTTTTTGCCATCACTCTTACTTGTGTTCATCTTTTGACTTGCAAGTTTTCAAGAAACTCCAAACATAATAAAGCATTGATTACTTGCATGTCCCATGACATTGATTTACGTTTTTTTGGACTTATATTATCACTTTGGCTTTCATATCTTGATTTCATATGTTTTGATCATGGTAGCCCTTACGGGCCCATTTGCACTTGATCATGTTTTGTTATTGTTTCCATTTTACAAGTTCACACATGTCCTCCTTCCCAAAGAGCTTCATTCTCTCTTCACTTCATGGCGAAATGGACACTTTGCAAGGGCAAGATGTATACTAGGGAAAAGTCCAAGTTCAAACGCAAATTGATCATTCAAGAAAAAGTAAATTACACTTCTCACCCTTCTTGATTAATGGTGCTTGAGGTTAGTCAATGGGTACGAGAAGTGAATGCAAAGGCCTTGAGGTTTATAAGCCATAACTGGCCTTTAGGATTGCCTTCCTATATGATGAAGCCCTAGGCTAAAAATCATTTAATCCAACAGCATAGGACCACCTAGAATGCTTCAAGAAGCCTAGCAGACCCCTAGGAGTCAGTCCCTATCCTCAATTTCATTAAGATTCCTCATTCTATCCAAAGTGTCAATCAAATCGACAAGAGTGTCGCCTGTTTCTAACAAGATTGTGTTCTTGCATTAATCACAATGGTGCTATCACTCATAACATGAAAAAACATCAAATTGATTTCACTTTCAGCCTCTTTGTGACTGTCACCCCTAAAACAATTATCAACATCTAATTAGTGGCTAATGAGAGCACCGCACATTGGTCAATCCCCTCATTGAGATAATTTTGAAAACTTAATTGCTATAAATAGGGCGTCATTTCTGCCATTTCAAGGCAAGCTCCATCATTTAATTTGATCAAAGGCAAATAGAAGATTTGCATTGGCAAATTCAGCTTCTTTTTCAAGTCTTCTTCTTTTAGTTGAAATTCTTCTTCCATCATCCGCTCCAAATCTCTCTTACAATACTAGGGAAGGCAATAGGAGGCCACTCATTATTTCTTCTTGGACAACCAAAGGAGCAATCAAACTCCTTTTGGTCCTAGGTTAGTATTCCTCTTGAAGGGCATCTTACCTCAAGGGCTCTTGGTCAAGCATCCTTAAGAAGAGTTGGAAGTTCAAGATCATCAAGGAGCATCATCAAGGACAAGAAGCTCAAGGATAAAGGTCCAACATCAAGGAGAAGTCTCAATCATACTATCAAAGTTAGTACATCCCTTCTCTATCTTTGTCAATTCTTTTGCTTTCCTTGCATATTTGATCAGCTGCTATCAAATAATTGCCTATCTACTTTTTTGCATAGTCAGTTGCTCTTTATTTTACTTTGTTATGGTCTATTGCTTTGCTTAGAGCACTAGTCTTCTCTGGTGTGGGGTTGTGTGTGTGTTTGTGTGTGGGATCTATACCATTACCCATCTTACCCACTTCCTTATCTTACCTAGATTATCCTTCTAGGGGTATCCATCTAGCAGATCCAACCAGACCATCCCCAATCATAACCTATATGTGATCTCTAAATTAGATTTTTGCTTAGGTTTGGCTCGACCTCATGTTGCCTTCACCTACGGAGTGAAGTGACCTCCTTGACTTGTCCAAATCTAGGAAAGCATAATGAAGCTACAATGTAATAATCTCAGGACTAATTAACATGTGTACCAAAACAATGTCAAGGTCACACCAAATGTTAAGGATGAGTTAGAATACGAAGCTCTCACATACATTTATTATTTTTTCTTGTGTCTTATGACTGTCGAGCTAACTGGTACCATGCTTATCACCATCTATTTCTCTTTTTCTCCGTTTGGAGAGTAGATGCTCCAGATGTATAGGATTCTCTATGTTTGAAGTATTTACAATGGTATTATTCCGACCTATGGATTCACTTTATTTGGACAATAATATGCTTCACGGGAGAAAGCATAATATGTTGCTTATGATAGTAGCTTTTCAGATTTTGCTTCCACTTTAGAATCCTCGTATACACCATACATTGCTTTAACAGAGACGCAGGAAGGCAGGCTTATGACTACATATTCAAACACGGCAGTAGGCTCTATGATCACTAGTTCTCATCTCTTGCTGTTGTCGTCTCATTTTCAACATGCTGGGAATTCAATAAGCTCTAGGTGACCTCAGCGCCTGCATAAAGTTTGTTGTCACAATACTCCAGTATGTAACATTCAACACTGGTGAAACATACTAAACCTGGAGCATCTAGCCGCTCTTCTCATCATTTTCTGTATCACTGTGATGTAAGTAATGATTTTCATATTGCAATCTTTTCGGTAATAGTAATTTGTTTTTTTAGCAATCTTTTAGCAGTATTTTATAAGAAAAACATGAAAATATAATGGATTTATACATATCATTCTAACAAAACAAAGAGCATGTAGCCAAGAGACATCATAAGTTAGAATTACTAAGGGAGTCATGCAAGAACGATGTGCTTCATTGGGATACTGTATATACATCTGGGTTGCAAAAGAACCAAAATTGCATGACCAAAAAGCAATGAATAAGAAACAAAAGGGGAAAACATTCTGCTTACAGGGCAATACAGATCAATAATCTCCTTCCCCAAGAGGCAACACAAGCTATGGAACTGCATCTTCTTCGCTGGGAAGCATCCTGGTTGCCCTCACATTGTTTAAAGCAGAAACTAAACTCTCTAAAAAGGAAGCACTAACGGAAAAACAGTGGAGAGAGCGTAGATTAATCCAAAATAACCCACGTTATATTTACATACTCCAGAACACATGGAACTAGATAGGAAGACAAGACACAAGAAACAAAGATATGAAAACATCCACAACGTAGCTCTTTTGGTACACTTCAATTAATGTTTTAAGACTGCTCCACCAGAATTAATTTCTTCTTATTGTTTTCTTGTTTTATGAAATCAATAAATAAGATTACTTTCTATACACCTATAACTTTGTGCTTGAATTTTCTATTACCAAATGGCAGTGGCACGAAATTTAGGGCAATGTGAAGCTTATGGTGGAACATTAGAGGGGTGGTTTCATGGCAACACTTGATTGACATCTGTTCCATGATAAGACAGAGTAAGTCCAAGGATCACCTTGAATATGCCAAGCATATTGCTAGTATTGATACTCCAGCTAGAAAATCACCGAAATACACCCGGCTGAGCCAACTCCCACTATAAACCAGTCACACAAATAATGCTGCACAGTCTTTTGTGCCCTAAGCAACATGCACTTTCCTCCAGCTGTTCATAAGTTGATATCGTCGAAACCATCGAATGTTGTTATTAAAAGACGCTGAAACAACTAATATTTGTCTTATTTCAGAGGAATTTAAGAAATTTATAAATAAAATTTATTATAGACTGTAAAATGGCAAGGATCTATGTTTTAATAAATTGAAAAATGAGGTCCGAGGTGTAGACCAATTGGTTCATCCAAACCCCATAAGGGGGCGGAGGTCCAAGGTTCAAATCTCGGGCCTTGCCGGACTGAACGCTTGTCCCTTTCCTGGTGCTTTCAGCGGCGTAAAAGGTTTAAAATGATTGTGGCATGGTGGTTATAGGGGCGGACTGCGCGAAGATCTGTGTGGCGGCTTCCGGGGCGGACAGTGCAGAATACTGTGGCGGCCATAAAAGCTGGACAGCCTGCCCGGTTTCGTGGCGGCTACCGATTCCACCATGTAAATACCAAAAAAAATAAATAAATAAATTGAAAAATGCATTTTGATTGACAGAAACAGAAACCGCAGTAAAAGAGTGGCCTTGCCAGTCCACACAGTTCCCTGCCCTATGGCAGGGAGTAATAAGAGCCTATGAGAAAGTACAGACTCATGTGAGGGTTAAAATAACCATAGATGTCCATGTACAAAAAACACAAAGCAATCTACATGTTATGTACGCAAGACAGTAAAGTCTTCTCAACACGATCAGAGGTCCACCATGACATCAGCAATCTAATAAAATTAAACTTGATATAGAACCCTCTTATGTGATGCAAGGATCAAAGACGATGTAAACATCAAAAGTAAGATATTGTTGTAAAAAGTAAGAATTTAAATTACAGTTTAATCTAAAATGGCATCATGTGTTCAAATCCTAAAAGACAGAACAGAACAAAAAACGCTTAGATGTAAACATCAAAAGTAAGATATTGTTGTAAAAAGCAAGAAGTTAAAATACAGTTTAATCTAAAATGGCATCATGTGTTCAAATCCTAAAAGAGAGAACAGAACAAAAAGCACTTACTGAACCACTGAACCCATTGTGCTATCACTCGCGAAAAGATGTTTGTCCAAACTAGCTCTTCATTATTCCTCCTTTCAGTCCAATCATCCTCATTGTCACGATCCTACAACTTGAAACTAAATATTAGTTTGCACAAAATGTCAATCCAAGGTCACATTCATGCATTGATGCATCTCTCATATTTGATTTATGTTGACATGGTTACTCGAGCCTAAATATCTGTGACAATGAGCCAAGAATTTTGAAAAACACCTACATAATGATGTCAACTGAATGACATAGACTTACTTGTGCAAACCTTCGGGAGTTGTCATAAGCATCGTTGCTAAGAAGGGGCTCACTCAATCCATCAGAACCACTCAGGTCAAGATGTTCATACTTCTTGCCACCAACATCGTCATGGTAAAGCCGCCTTCTCCTCACATTATTCATGCTTGTGAACTGGAAACAAGCGTGTGCCTCCGTATCAACAATCCAACTCTGTGATCATTAAAAATAAGGAAATGAAATAAATAGTATAGACTACAAAGAAAGGAACCTGGTTAGATCGAGTCAAAAAATTTGGACCAGTATCAATAACAAAGGAAAAAGCAGACACCATATGAAAAAAGACAGTAACAAGTTTAACTTGCAACTACCCAATATCATAAGATGATGTATTTATTTCTTCTTAAACAGAGTAATCAAAGCCAGTGATTTTTTTTACATTCAAGGTATGTAGTCTCCGCAATTTTGTTGTGACCTTACAAATTCTACATAATCAGATAAATAATCACCATCATCTACTAGAACATTAAAAAATTGATTTGAAACCTTGCAATTGGGTCTTTTTGCTTCTCCAAGAGATCTGATTGTCATAGAAAAAGCAATACTGATTATATGCCTAGCACGACAAGATGTAGGTCAACTCCTCAATGAAGAATTCCTTCCCTGCTTGGTATCATTTTAAATTGCCATGGAGATATATGTAAGTTGTTCCCAATAAATGGGATCTCAAATCTTGTTGACACAAGGATTGCAAAAAAGATGCAAATGGTCTAGCAAAGACAATAAGTGAAAACTCACCAAAGATCCAAATCAGGCTATGACTCTCATAATTGAGAACACAGTTTCATAGTAAGTCACCTGATTTAGAATTTATGTCAGAATACATACATACATATGCATGTCCATGCGTGTGTATATGAATGAACATCGATGAATTTAAGGGGTTCAGTTAAAATCATTGGAAATTGCTGAACATAATTTGATAAGCAAATGAGAAATCCCTAAATGAATTCAGTTATTTCCCTGTAAATTTTTATTGAGACTACAGGGGACTGTAACTTAAGTAAAATAACTTTTTAAGGTCCACAAGCATTATGCATCTCAGACCATTCCATATTCCCCTAAGTCCATGATGCGTGGGAGTAGACACTGGTGTTGTGCCATCCGCCTAGGGGCATCCATAGGCCACTCCCATTTAGATTCAAACCTTCGACCTCCTATCTTATATGTACCCCAGCCTCCACTTTTGGATTCAAACCTTGGATCTCCTATCTCTGTACCCCAGCCTCCATTTTCAGGCCCTCTCGAGCAAAGGTGACAACCACTTGAGGTACCTCTTTGGGACTAATATATAAAATCTGAAAATCCCGGTGGACCGTGAACAAATAACTTTGCTACGGCCGCTATCGACTCCCGAATGAAAGGATTCAGTGAAAATTAAATTAAGGTTGTCACTTTAACCAAGCCTGTAATATATCTTCTGTGAAGGAAAGAAACTAAGTCCTTAATTTTCTGCATAAAACTCTAATAGTATATCAAGATTTTATCGAATGGGCCAGAGGCCACGGTTTAATACAAGACAGCGTGTTTACCATGATGATGGTCTGATTTCAAATCCTGCTAGTCAATTTCCCCGTATTCATGCAACCGTGACAAGACATGGCTTGTAAGCATGTCTTCTATGGTGAAAGTTTTTCCATGTGATGGTACATTTCCATCCCTAGTTGAATGTTACAATTTCCCTAACACAAAAGAACATATATCGATACATTATGATTTTTTAAAGGTCATAACAATTTATTTCAACGCTGCATAATTCAATTTTAACAGAAAGTCCCCATTTCCTGGTACCTTTCTAAATAAGTTCCATACTCTTCGCCCGGAATACAGAACCCTAATTTAACATGCCCGCTTAAACAAACTCGCATACTCCAATTTTCAATATAACCCGACGTAAATAACTACAAAATGATAGCATACTCCAACTTCGAAATACAACCCACGCTAAACAACTACAAAATTATGACAAACTATTGACTACTGTACGGAATTCTGAAAAAAGAAACCGCCAATCCATTCAACATCCTACAGATTTCTGCCAATTAACGGATTCACCTGGTTGTATGTATATCAGGGTTCACAGTGTTTCTCCACAAGAATCATACAAATATAAACATTTCGACCATTTACAGTAGATGGCCATGTAATTAACTCCATTGGCAAATACAAATATTAATCAACCAAAATTCGCAAAGAAAGTCCAGGGGGTTCTAGTGCGGCTCTTACCAGAACTGCAATCGATTCACTTCGGAAGAAGATTTCCGTCCAAGATAAGAGAATTAAACTAGCAAAGGATTCCTGAATTTCGCAATTCAGTTTGAAGACGAAGATCCGCGCTCCGCTAACGCTGTAAGACTGAAACCCGAAGAATATAATAGATATCAAAACCCTCTTCAAGCCTTCCACATGAAGGTATTGGAAAGTGCGTGGCAAAATGCATATCCAATAAATGACGAGCGCACATACAAAATACTAAAATTCAGCCGGCAATCGAAAATAGATGAGAGGGACCCGCTAGATCCCAAACTCGTGCTGAAAGAATGCTCGAGTTCCAAGCTTCTGGAGGGACAAAAGTTGCCGGAAAGGCTTACGCAAGACTTGGTCACCGAAGAGGGAAGATGTCCGCGCCGTATTAAATGAATTAGCGTGAAGGCCGTCATAGGGATTGGTTGGAAACGCTATTTAAAGAATTATTAAAGTCAATCCTATTGATTAAGTCAACATCAGTGAGAATGATGGGGTAATCAATTAGAATATCTTTGAGAATGGGGTAGTCAATTAGAAGAAGTTGAGTGTCCTCGGAGAATGAAGGGGTAGTCAATTAGAAGAAGTTGAGTGTCCAAGGAGTTAGTTATATTCACATTTTTTATTTATAGGAGAGTTCGTTACCACAACATTATTTTTAGTAATTGTGAAGGATTTGTCTACATCAAATCTATTTCACCTCGTTGTTGTTGATTCAGCATGAGAAAGATTATTGATAGCTTGGGATTCATATTATCATCGTTGATCTCACACGTAGTTAGAGGATTCAGATCAGACTACTACTTTTGCAAACAAGTTGCCCCTAAGGTTTGAACGCGTGTGTCTTCTTGGTAAGTGTCTGGCGAGACAAGCAACTACCAATCCACCTAACCCTTGGGGGCATATCCACACTATTTTTAATATCTACACACTACTTTTAATATTTGTAAGTGTCTAGGGAGAGAAGCAACTACCAATCCACCTAACCCTTTGGTGCATATCCACATTATTTTTAATATCTGCCGAGTGTAGGGTTTAAATCACAAGGGCTAGTTGACTCAACGTGAAGAGACTATTAATCGTTCGAGATTTGTACCGATGTTATTGGTCTGACGCACACTCAGATGATTTAAATCATATTACTACCTTTGCAACATGCATACCCCAAGGTTTGAACCTAGGTCTCTTCTTGGTAAATGTCTGACCGATAACTACCAATCCACTTAGCCATTGGGGGCTCCAAGGATATGTATATAAGGAGGTAATTTTCTAAACTTTTAAATAGGAAATATAAAGTTTGAATCACGTGGAAATAAAAATATATAATTTTATTTTATTGTAGTGGTAAGAGTATTTTCTTTTTTAGAGAGGTTTAAGGTTCAAAACTTTATTTAATATTACTTAGTATGACGAGATAAGACCCTTCGTAAAAATTTGTATAAACCCATTGAAAAATATATATATAATTTTATATTAATTTTTTTTCTTATTTTTTCTCATGTAATTTAAATTTTTTATGTAACTTTAAAAAATTAACATAGCTAACATATTTTCATGAGTTAAATTTTAGGATTAAAAAAAATGTTGTGGATATATAATTAATTTTTTTTTTGGTTAGTGTGATAAAACCCTACAACCAACGCACTGGATTAAGCAGTCTCCTCCCAACCAACCATGACCCCTCGTAAAGTCGAGATCTATGTTTATCAATAGGGAATTTAACACACACCCACCACCTCACACATTCACCCATGCCTCGGTTTGAACCTTTGATCTCCAAAAAAGATCCAAATCCTGAACCGTTGCGTTGTCCCCCATGGGACATGGCATATAATTAATTTAAATATATTTATTTATTTATTTATTGGCTACATAAAAGAGTTGATTACAACTACACTATTTTTAGTAATTGACAAACTATTCAAACCACAAGGGTTGCTCCCACCAATCATATTATGCCTCATTATTGTTGATCCAGCGTGAAGGGGACCATCGATCGCTCGTACTATCATCATCCATCCGATGAGCACACTTAAAAAATTCAGATTATACCACTACCTTTGCAAATAGGTTGTGCTCGGAATTTATACCATCATCGTCGATTTGGCATGCACTCAAAAAACTCAAAAAATTAAGATCAAGGTTTTTTCATGAGCTCAACTATTAAATTTGGAGATTAAAAAAAAATTGTTGTAGATAGGGTCGTTTCTATGGCATATAATTAATTTAAATATATATATATAGGTTAAATAGGAGAGTTGATCACAACTACACTATTTTTAGTAATTGATAAGCGCAGGGTTCAAACCATAGGGACTACTCCCACCAAACCTATTATGCCTCGTTATTGTTGTTCTGATGTGAAGGGTACATCGATCACTCGGGATTTGTAAAATTATCATTGATCTGATACACACTCAAAAAATTCAAATCAAACTACTACCTTTGCACACAATTTGTGCTCAGGATTTGACCTGTCATCGTTGATCTAGTGCGCACTCAAAAATTTAGATCAAACTACTACCTTTGCAAATAGGTTGCCCCCAAGGTTTGAATCTAGGTGTCTTGACCCAGCGTGGAGGGGACCATCGGTCGCTCATCATCATTGATCTGGTGCGCACTTAAAAAATTTAGATCAAACTACTACTACCTTTGCAAACATGTTGCACTCAGGATTCATACTGTCATCGTCGATCTGATCAGACTACTACCTTTGCAAATAGGTTGCGCTCAGGTACCATTAATGTTCATCTGACGTGAACTCAAAAAATTTAGATCAGACTACTACCTTTACAAACAGGTTACCCCTGAGGTTTGAACCTGGGTGTCTTGATCGAGCATGAAGGGGACCATCGGTCACTCACGATTCCTAACATTATCGTCGATTTGATGCGCATTCAAAAAATTTAGATCAGACTACTATCTTTGCAAATAGGTTGTACTCAGGATTTGTACCGTCATTATCGATCTAATCAGACTATTACCTTTGTAAATAGGTTGTGCTTGCAAATAGGTTGTGCTTAGGATTCGTATCGTCATCGTCGATTTGATCAGGCTATTACCTTTGCAAATAGGTTGCGCTCAATATTTGTACTGTCATCGTCAATCTGATCAGACTATTACCTTTGCAAATAGGTTGCACTTAGGATTCATACTGTCATCGTCAATTTGACGCACGCTCAAAAATTTTAATCAGACTATTACCTTTGCAAATAGGTTACACTCAAGATTCACACTGTCATCGTCAATCATACCATCATCGTCGATTTGATCAGGCTATTACCTTTGCAAATAGGCTACGCTCAATATTTTTACTATCATCGTCTATCTGATCAGACTATTACCTTTACAAATAGTTTGCTCAAAAAATTTAGATTAGACTACTACCTTTGTAGACAGGTTGCCCCGAGGTTTGAACCTGGGTGTCTTCTTAGTAAATGCCTAAACAGACAAGCACTTATCAATCCACATAGCCCTCGAGTTCTTAACTACAAGGCTTTAAAAATATATATTTTAAAGGGATCTTAACTACAAGCCTTGTAGTTAATCCAATTGAATTATACTTTTAAAAAAATATTTTCATTTTCCTTATACAACTAAAAAGAAATAGCAATCATATCATATTTAATTTAATTGATTAAATTCTTTGATTACTAAGAAAATATTTTAAATTCATTTTTTTTGTTTTTTAATCACTGAGAAGTCCCTATGACTAACCTTTAGCACCAAGTTTAAATCTTATTAAAATATATATATAATTGTCAAACTATTGTAATATTTTTTTGCTTGATAGGAGAGTTGGTTACAACCACACTATTTTTAGTAGTTGGCAAGCGCAAGGTTCAAACCGGACCAGACTACTACCTTTGTAATAGGCTTCCCCCAAGGTTTAAACCTGGGTCTCTTCTTGGTAAGTGCCCAGTCAGACTAGCACTTACCAATCCACCTAATCCTTAGGGGTACAAGCTATTGTAATATTATTATGTGGCAAGAGTTGTAAGCTTTGTATAGTGGTAAAGGCTTTGGTCTCTCTTTGAGAGGTCCAAGGTTCAAACCCTGTTCGGTATGAGGGGACCAAAACCCCCTATAAAAATCATAGTAGACTCATTGAAAATAAATATAGATCAAGTGGCATTAGCTCAACCGGTTAGATTCTTCAATATTTAAGGAGAAGACCAAGGTTCAAATCTTGCCAAGCAATACATGAACAATATCCAAGCTTTGTTGTAATACCACTATGTGGTGATGATTTAATACAAATGGGGCCTGTTTCAATCCCATATAACCAATTGAAAAATATATATATTTTTATATTTGGTAAATATGAGAAACTCCTATGATCGATGCTCAAGGCTAGGCATCCCCATCCCACCATGACCTCTAATGAGGGTGAGACTTGAGCTTATCAATAGGGGCCAAATACACACCCACCCCCTCACACACTCCCCCATGCTACGGTTTGAACTTTTTTTTTTTTACGATTTGAACCTTGAACCTCCGAGAAGAGCCAAATCCCGAACCATTACGTTGTTCCTTATGGTAAAACATGATGATATAATACAGTTGGGGCAATCCCATATAACCAATTGAAAATATATATTTTTTAGATTTGGTTAATGTGAGAAACTCCTATGATCAATGCTCAAGGCTAGGCATACCCATCCCACCATGACCTCTCATGAGGGTGAGAGTTGAGCTTATCAATTCCCTCACACACTCACCCATGCTATGGTTTGAATTTTGAACCTCTCGAGAAGAGCCAAAGCCCGAACCATTATGTTGTTCATTGTGGGACAACAAAATATATTATTATGTGATCAATGATGTAATATAGATAGGATTTGTTTCAATCCTATATAATTTATTATAAAAAATATTTTTAAAGATATAAAAAAACAAAACAAGAGGTCCAAGGTTCAAACCCAACTCAATATGAGGGGATCATGACTCTTCATAAAAACATGCATAAACTCATTGAAATCAAGTGGCATTCAACCAATTAGATTCCTCAATATTTAAAAGAGAAGTGATATATGGATAGTATGCAAGCTTTGTTGTAATACCACTGTGGTGATGATGTACTATGGGTGGGGCCATTTCAATCTCATATTACCAATTGGAAAAAAATGTACACTTTGAGTGAGCTTAATGGTGATGACTTTGATATTTTAAATAAGAAATCCACAATTTCATCTTGTTTAATAGGTTTGAATCTTGAAGCTCTTGAAGAAGAGCCAAAGCCCGAACCATTGCATTATTCCTTGTGGGACAACAAAATATATTATTATGTGATGAATGATGTAATATAGATAGGATTTATTTCAATCTTATATAATTTATTATAAAAAATATTTTTAAAGATATAACAAAAAAAACAAGAGGTCCAAGGGTCAAACCCAACTCAATATGAGGGGATTAGGACTCTTCATAAAAACATGCATAAACTCATTGAAATCAAGTTGCATTCAACCAATTAGATTCCTCAATATTTAAAAGACAAGACCAGGGTTCAAACCCTGACAAGTGATATATGGATAATATCCAAGCTTTTTTGTAATACCACTATGTGGTGATGACGTAATATGGGTGAGACCCGTTTCAACCTTATATTACCAATTGAAAAAAAGATACACTTTGAGTGAGCTTAATGGTGATGTCTTTGATATTTTAAATAAGAAATCCATAATTTCATCTTGTCTAATAGGTTGTGCACTATATTTCTTTTTTGTAATAATACTTCTTATAAACATCCACTGTGGGGATTGAACCCGGGTCACTTGTGCACCATATTTTAATAATATGGCTGGATAATTATATATAATGGATAAATAACATCTTCCATGAATATTGTTCCATATGGTCTATGGCCTTGTGGAGTTAACTTTACTCTACTTTTAAAGACTCAATCTATCTATCTAGACTTGTTAACTTGATGTTAAAAATTAGTTTTCACTTTTCCTTTAAAAAAGACTTTTAATTTATTTAAATTAAATAATTGAGAGTGGGTAGGTCATAGTAGAACAAGAAGTTGATTCCTTTATGTAACCAAAAGAAAAAAAATTCCCATAAGTAACAAAATAATTGTTAACATAGGTAATAATATTTTTAAACCACAATCTGCACCAGGTACCTTACTAGCAAGTTCTCTCAATCCTCGAAAGGATATTTGGGATTCAAGTCTGGCGGCCTACACGGGATACAAAAAATCCCTTGGATAGCTTGAGGGGTATACCCGAATGGGACAGGCCCCGTGGAACGAAAAGTCCTCGCTCCTAGGGGATACGAGGAATGGTTTTCCTTAATTAGGATTTTTGCAAGTGGAGAAGGAGAGCTTGACCCCATTGAATGGGAGGTCCACGGTTCGAACCTCTGTGATGCAAAGGGGGACACATAAAATCTCTTGTGACTTCCCTTATATAGTGGTTTACCCAGATGAGACGACATTGTTGACCACCTAAAAGCAGCTCTTGATATTTTTTTCTAACCTAAAAGTTTAGTCCTAGGGGGAACAACACAACGATTCGGTCTTTAGCTCTTCTTTGGGAGGTCCAAGGTTCAAACCGCGACATGGGTGAGTGTGTGAGGGGGTGGGTGTGTGTTAAATTCCCTATTGATAAGCATAACTCTCGACTTTAGGAGGGGTCATGGTTGGGAGGAGCCTGCTCAACCCTGTGCATTGGTCGTAGGGGTTTCTCACACTAACCAAATAAAAAATATGTATTTTAAACCACACCAGGGTATGTATGCTTATGTGTGAGTGTGTTACAAATAAATAAATAAATATATATATAAATCCTTTTATCAAATAACATTAGCTCAATCAAATGAATTCCTTGATTTTTAAGGAGACCCAAGTTTGAATGTTGTTGAAAAATTCATGCATAATTGTTACGTCATTGTAATATCACTATTGGATCATGATGTAATTCAAGTGAAACTCGTTGTTGTAATACCACTATTGGATCATGATGTAATTCAAGTGAAACTCGAATAGTTTTATTTGATTAAATTTGGGAAGCACAATACAAAAAAGGGGTAACCTTTACTAGTTCTATAAGCACAAATCTTATGCCATTAGATCATGGATCTTGAATATTTATAGTAGATATTTATGATCTTAATTTGTTTTAATATCATCTTGCATTAAACAAGGGCTTATATTGAGAAGGGGGGTGAACAGTATAAGACCACTTTTACTTTTCTTTCCCAAACAGTATTATCCAATATAATCAATGACAATATCAATAGCAATAACCAAAGCAATGCACAAATCATCACACACAACAGAGACACCAATTTAACGTGGTTCACCCAATATGGGCTACTCCATGGAGACAATATTTCAAAAAATTTCTCAATCAATCTCTTGGGAATCCTTTCCTTATTACAATGTTTATGGATATTTGTCCAAAGGAGACACCAATCCCTTAAATCAAGTTTGTGGATCTCCATCCATAGGAGACACCAATATCCTAACTCTGATCTGGCTGGTGATCCTCTAGAAGACCTTTGCCTCCATTGCACTTAGTAAATGGAACTTTATCCGCATAAGACACCTATCTTCCCTGCTCTAGTTGGAGAACTCTGTCCTCAACTTTGTCACCTCTAAAGCTCTGTCTAAAATCTGTACTAAACACAGTCTGTCGGTTTAGCATAAATTTATCCTCAATATCTTTCTTTTGATCTGCATTAAACACAGTCCTTCGGTCCAACACAAATCTATCCTCAATCTCTATCTTATAATATGTACTAAACACAATCCTTCGATATAGCACAAGTCTATCCTTAATCTTTGTATCTGGTCTGGTACAAACCTATCCTCAAATCTGCACCAAACTATGTTCTCCAATTTGCACTAAACACAATCCTTCGGTCTAGCACAAATATGTCCTCAATATATGTCCTCAAGCCTTAACTCAAAGCTTGACTCAATCTCAAATCAACTCTGTTGGATCTACCTCAAATATTAACTCAAGGTTTAAACAAATCAATCAATCAACTCTGCTCTCAAGTATTCTCAAAGACTTGCCTCAAATATGACTTGTAAGCTTCTACAAAAGCTCACACTAATCTGTCCACAAGTCCTCTCTAGAACTTGTCCAAATCTACTCAATAAGTCCTCACAAGAACTTATCCAAATATGCTCAATAAGTCCTCACAAGAACTTATCCAAATCTACTCTCAATCTGTATTGTAAGCTTCCACAAAAGCTTACCCAAATTTATCCACAAGTCTTCTCAAAGACTTGCCTAAAATCTGCTCAACAAGTCCACACTAGAACTTGTCTAATATCATAGAAACATAAAGAGAATTATTAAAGACTCAATATGCTCTATACTCATCATAATGCTCAATCACTCTTTTAGAAACATACAGAGAATTATTAGAGACTCAATATGCTTCACATTCACCTCAATACTCAATCACTCTTTGAGAAACATAAGGAGAATTATTAGAGACTCAATATGCTTCACATTCACCTCAATACTTAATCCCTCTCAATTACTCTTTGAGAAACATAAAGAGAATCGTTAGAGACTCGA
Organism: Wollemia nobilis; assembly: GCA_028583015.1. Classification (NCBI taxonomy): domain Eukaryota; kingdom Viridiplantae; phylum Streptophyta; class Pinopsida; order Araucariales; family Araucariaceae; genus Wollemia; species Wollemia nobilis. The sequence continues at coordinate 2,030,625 of JAQPPZ010017000.1, read as the reverse complement.
TATGCTTCACATTCACCTCAATACTCAATCACTCTCAATTACTCTTTGAGAAACATAAGGAGAATTGTTAGAGACTCAATATGCTTCACATTCACCTCAATTACTTTCTCAAATCAATTCAAAATATAGAATAGTTTGTTTTATGGAACTTGAACAATCACTTCACACACCCACTTGACTAGGCTCAACCAACTCTACTCAACCAATCACTCAATGAAGCAATCCTTGCTTGCAATCCCTAGTCCAAGTATATGACCCTTCACTCAAAATATTTCCAACAATGCTTATCAACCACTATCACATAACAATGATACTCATATTCTTTTCAAACCCTAGTTCAAGTTCTTCAAACAACCAATGGCTTCAACAACAATGCTTATAAGACAACTCTCACATAACAATGATACACATGTTCTTTTCAAACCCTAGTTCAAATTCTTCACACAACTAACGGCTTCAACAACAATGCTTATAAGACAAGGTTTAAACAAACTCTTTATTCCAAAAAACCTTGAAGCATTAACTCAACACACTAAATAAGAACAAACCTAATCAAGTCCTTTTCACTCCAAACTTATTTTCCAGAAAACCAACCAATCAACTCAACTATGGAAGAATGTGCTCATACCTTTTTCTTGATGATAAAGGAACCTCAAATATCTGCCACAACCACAAACACTTCTTTGCCAAGCTCAAAGGAGTTAGATAACAAGTGTCACTCTTCAAAATACAAGGATAACTCAATTTCATAATACACCTTATTTCTCCATCTCAATATCAATATTCAACAATAATAATTTCATCAAATGACCCTTTCAAAATGACACTTTCTAATTCTCAATATTGCAAAAATTAATGCAATAAACCAATTTTAATTTCCTAAAGTAAAAGGAATATTTACCCTAGTAATATTTCATTTACAACCTAGGTAAATAACCTAACCATTTTCCCCAATGTTATGCATAAGGGGTTGGACTCAAAATGTACTTGTAAAAAAATGGCGAATCCTAATCAAAATCAAGGTGAATCATGGAGAATCCTAAGAAAATCAAATCGAGCATCTTCATACCAAAATTTGGGGTATTTGAAGCCCTAAAATGTAAGGTCATATTTGGGGCCACTTTTGACCTATTAAATCATCTTATAAATTCATAAAAACACCACCATTAGATCAGGCTTGAAAAAAACTTTCCAACAAGTACAAATATGCCTATGTTTGGATATATATTGTGGCAAATTAACCCTAAGAACAAATTGGTCCTAAAAATTTTAGTTGAATGGGCCGACGTCGAGTATCCTCATATTCACCAATTTAAAAATTTGAAAATCCTAATATTCGCCCAATTGGCGAATATTCGCCACTATGCATAACCCTGATTTTCCCCTTATATCTCCCTAACCTTAGCAAAGCAAGAAAATAATCAAATTTTCATTTACCACCCTTATTACTCCTTAACCTTAGCACATTGAAAAATTAAAATAAAATTTATAAAAACCTTGGCAAAAGTCCCCTTTCGCAATTTGCGGGATTCGATCCTACACCCTCTCCCTTGTTAGGGCCTTGGCCACGCCTAGCCAACCATGTGAGCCAAGCGCTCCACATGCAATAAGGAAGCGCATTTCGCGCTTTATCTTCTCCCTAAGACCTTAGAGCCCTTGGCTCTTCCCTTCACTTGCCATGTGCTCTTCAAACAATGTGCTCACTCCTTTGTCTTTGTTGCACGAACTTTTCATTGTCTCCACAATTTCGGATATTGAATTGAATACCTAAGGTTTGCTTTGGCAAGGGTTTAAATACCCTTTTCCCTCCTTTGACTTGCACGTCGACGGGTGTAATAAAATATGATGTCGGTGCTTAATAAAGACTTTATTAATTTATAAAGTTTTTAAATTCTAATTTAGAATTTAAATTTTACAAATTAATTTTATAACCCTTTGGATTTTATATAAAAGCCCTCTTTGATCTTACCACTTTGTATAAATAATATTTATTTATAAAATTTAAATTCAATTTGAATTTAAATATTTTATAAAATAAATATTAAAACCTCCTTTAGCTTTTCAAAAAGCTTCTTTGGGTTTTTATGAAAAACCTTTTATTTTGTTTATCCATAAAAAAGCTTCCCTGGATTTTTATGAAAAACCTTTTATTTTGTCCATCCATGGTTTTAATAAAAACCCGCCTTCATATGCTTCCACATAATATTAAAAATAGTACGAAGCTATTTTGCCATTAACCTTTGCATTGTTCCTTGACATCAATGACAACTTCATTCCTTGATATCAATGACAACTTTGACTCAAAATGTCCAACACATCTTGATATTCCTCAATAGTCATGAATATTTCATCAACAAAATAACTATAAGTGAAAGAATGCCAAAGGTTTTTTAGGTATGACATCCCCTATATTGCTCTTATTTCTATATAAAAGTGTAGTAAGTATCCATATGCATTAATAGCAAGAATAAAAAGTGATGGTACCAAAGGGTATCCCTAATGAACAAATCATGTCAAAAAAAAAACTTCTAGAAATCTAAGTATTGATATTAGCATTAGCTAAAAGAGAAGTTGTCATGGTGCAAAATGCATGGTCAAAACCCAAGGCTTGTCTGTCATATGCTTTAGCATAGTCTAACTTAAGAAAAATTATATTGACATTAATGCTTGATGCATAGTGGAGCCCCATCCACACAACAAGTACATTATCAAGAATATACCTACCTTTCACAAATCTCGTCTATGTAGGATGAATGACATTTGACAACAAATTGTGTAGCCTTAAGGCTAGAGTTTTAGAAATAATTTTGTAATATACATTGAGGAGAGTGATGGACCTCTAATTTTTCAAATCATATTCATTTATCCCTTTTGGAACGATCCTCACAAGGCCTTTATTGACTTGCTTTCCAAGGTATCCTATCATAAAGGCTTCTATATACACTCTCAATAAATCTAGTCCCACAAAGTCCCAAGTGGTTTTGTAAAATACAATGGGAAGGCCATACATACCTGTAGCTTTATCATTGACCATGCTAAGGATACATTTTTATTTTCTTTGAGTGATTAGTTTATTAAGATTATCTTGATTTTTTGGCTAAGTTTTAGTGGTATGACATCAATACATTATTGCATGACCATCCTATGTTCCTATGTTTGGCCTTGTAATGTGAAACACTTTTGGTAGAAATTCAAAAAAGTTGATTCAATCACCTCATAATCTCTAACAACTTGGTCATTCGTGTTTAGCTTGGAAATTTTTGCATCTCTATATTTTGCCCAAAAAAAGTAGTCCTTGGAGACTCAATATCTAGTCTTGAGCCAGTGCAATGAAGCTCTTATTCTTCTCCCCTAGACTTTATTAATTTATTATCCAAAATTTTGGTTGAAATATTAGGGACCTTATGGAAATTTTATTCATTATAAATATTCTCCTAAAGCTTAATAAGAATCCCTTTGAGGTTTTCTTTAGTGCCCACCAACCTATCTCTCCTAACCTAGGTAATTTTCTTATCAAAATTCTTGAGGAATAAAGTTACTTAACTTGTGGGTCTTTGTCACCACATAATCCACCTTGAAGAAGATCTAGGCCTAGGAAAAGAGATCCATAAAGATTGTATATTGTTTATACAGGCCGAGTTATTGATATGTGAGTAGTTGAGATAAAACTTGAAGTGAAAGTCCCTTCTATTCTCTTGATCCCAAGTATAGGCAAATAGGAAATGGTGGTGGTCTAAAAAACTAGGGTTCAAAATAGCTTAAACTAGCTAGGAATGACCTTCCTTTAAACAAATGGGAGAGTTGTAAGAGAGCATAGTCTTGTCTAATAATTTGAGGATGTGTGTCACCTACTCTATGATTAGACCAGGTATACCAAATTCCTTTGAATTCTTTTCTAAATTGATTTGGGTCAAATAATCTGAATACATTCTAGAAAAGCATCCAAGCTCTATATTTCTTCTCAATTAGCCTCATTAGGACAATATCCACTTTATCTTCTTAGCTATCGACTATGTTCAAATTCCCATAAATTAGCCATGGACTATCTAGGAGATTTTTAGAAAGCCATTCCCACAACTCAACTCTCTCCTCAATATCATTAAGAGCGTAAATATTGAGGACTTCCAACAAGTTATCAACAAAAAATCTAAACCCAAATTGTCTTGCGGTATGGGTTAAACCCCTAATTGAACCCATCCTTATAAGACAAGTATGCACCACCATGATCTCTGAGGTTTTCTATATATACTACTACAAATTCATTCCAAATAGACTTTAGAAAAAAACTCAATTCACTATTTACATTTTTTACTTCTTGAAAATAAATTATTGAATCAATTTTTTACTTTCTATAAAACTCCTAATAATTCTTCTTTTATTTGGATTAGATAGGTCTCTAACATTCTATGAGAGACAAATTTTCTAGTTCATTGACATTCTTTAGAGGTGTTAGAATTTGTATCCATATCCTCTCCTTTGTTGTCTACATATTCAATTTCACTATCACCCTAAAATACCTCAAACCTATTAAGGCAAGAGCACTATCATTGGACAACTTTAGATATTCTCCTAGAAAAATTTGAGTTCTTACTTTCTTGCTATGGCTACCCATGACAAGTATAGGAAGTCAGTGGCTCAGGATGAGTATACCTTTGTGTATTCATAGGAACAAAGATTTGAGATTTTCTAGGAACTTGTTGGGACTAGGATCCAAAGGGTTTCATTTGATCTGAGGAACTAATCGCTTAAGACCTGGTAATTACTTTGTTGGCATGAGAAACTAAAGAATGTTTAGGACCAAAAGGATGATGGCCAAAATTTATGATCAAAGGATTTGATTTAGGTTTTTTTTTTCTTACACTCACTTGGATCCAAGTATCAGTTTCTTCAATTTGCAAATTATCTAAATATTCTTACACCATAGGACTTACTTGTGGTTGGTGCACCAAAGGATAGTGTTTGAATTGTTGCTCTATTCTTTGGTGCTAAAATAAGATATTCAAAATATTAACATATTAGACAACCTAATGATAAATTTTACCATCAAACCTAATGTACAATACATCCTTTAGGTATTTGAAAAGTAGAATTTGCACAAAGGCTCTAGGAAATGACCATGGTTGGAACCAACAAGGAGCTTCCAAACAAATGAATTCTCCAATTTTCTCATAAATCTAAGGGATAAGGTCCTTAAAAATTTATGAGTAAACCATAAATTTGACCTACATTACGAAGTGAAGACCCGTTTCACCATCAACTAAAATTTGGGATCATAATAGGACATGACTTAAAATGACTAGAATAAATCTATGTTCCTACTTGATAAATGACTTTGGCCTGCTTAACCAACCCAATAGAAAAGGAACAAAATCCTTTAGACAAACTCTTAACTTCAATAACTTGAAGGTCTTTTGGCTCCTACTCCTAGATCCAACACTAGATATGAGTATTTAGGGGAGCTCAATCGCCAATGAAATATTCAATACCCTATTCTAAAAATCTTGTAATACTTGAGAAAAATGATCGTAATCCACCTCAACCAAAAGCTCTAGATCAAAATCAATAGGGATATTAGAATAATTACTTTGTGCAACATTTTGAGGATGACTCTCTTGGGTTGCTTTGTAGGTGGAACCATTCTCAATAAAAAATTGGTTCATAAAATTATGAGCAGAGACTTGTTGTATGTCTATGGCTTAAAAAGTGAAGGTCTAAGGCTAGGAAGGAATATCACCAGGTAACCACTAATGATGACCTTCATAATTGTTGAACCACAAACTCATTATAGAATTTATAAATTGTAGCCCTTCACATCAATCGATCTAACGTATTTTAATTCTTGTAGATTTAGGGAAGCAAAAGCTCCAAGATTTTGCTAAGTGTTAATTTATTAGGTGAGACTCACTTTAATCCCATATAATCCATTAAAATATATATATTAAAGCCTTATAATTTATTTATACTAACTTAGGATCATGCTATTATAATCCTTTCATATGGTGAGGTTCATTTCAATCCCATATAACTCATTTAAAAATTATTTGTAACGCCTCAGTTTATTTGGACTAACTTAAGACCATGTTTATATTAATTATTTCATAGACAAGCACTATAGGGTTTAACAAGGTATACTTTTTTCAATTAACTTGTCTCTTTGGGTCAATAACAATTTTATTTCTTAAATTATATTTTAACATTTTAAAATTAAAGATGTTATATTTTAAATCTATAAAAATATTTATGAGATTTTTTTATTACATCCAAACAATATATCAAAAAATAAAAAGGTTGGCAAATTACATCTGCATCTCATTTATATGGCAATCGTGAATTTTGTTATTCAAGTATGACATCATTATATTATAAAAGATATCCAAGGTAATAATATTATTCAAGTAGATTATGAGCATGAGCCAGGAGTGAGTGTAGTCGAAAGTGAGTGTGAGCGCAAGATAGAAGTGAATGCACCCAAAAGCGAGTGCCAACATGAGATGAGAGTGAGTGCAATCGAAAGTGTATGTGAGCGTGAGCTAGGAGTGAGTACAATCTAAAGAAAGTGTGAGTTAGGAGTGAATGTAGTCGAAAGTAAATGCCAACGTGAGCCAAGAGTGAGTGCAGTTAAAAGCATGTGCGAGTGTGAGCTAGAAGTGAGTGTAGCCAAAAGTGAGTGCAAGTGTGAGTTGGGAGTGAGTGCAGCCAAAAACGAGTGCAAGCACGAGTTGGGAGTGAGGAGGAAGTGTGAGAAGGGAAGCATAAAGTAGGAAGCAAAGTGTGATCAAGGAACAAGTGTCACTTGTTTCAGATCTTAAGAGAATTTAAAGGATTTATTTGAAGAAAATATAGGTAACATGGCAAGAAATTCATTTGTGAAAGTCATTACTAAAAGTATGAATGGCCAAGTTGGAAGTATGGATGCCCTAGCTAGCAATAAGAAGGAGAGTGAATATAGGGCAAACCTATTCCAAGTAGCAAATTCTACACCAAAAGTGATTATCAAGGATGAGATGATTAAGCACGATATAATGGTTCTTAAAACCAGAGGATTAATATGTAAGTTTCATGGATATTGGCAGGTTTTTTTGAGATTCAAAATTGGATCAAGTGGAAGAGACAAGTTAATTTGAATTCAATCCATGAATTTTCTTCTAAAAGGATTTTTCCTCATTATTTTCTATTATTCAAAAATAAGGGATAAAATAATGGATGGAGGCCCATGCAGGGTTATGCATAGCGATAAATTATTGTTAATTCATGAATATTAGGATTTACAAAATTAGAAATTGGCGAATATGGGAACCCTAGACATCGGTCCATTTGTCCAAAATTTTTGGGAGAATTTTTTTTTTAGGGTCAGTTTGCCCCCCTTTCATAATAATTTCACCATTTTTATTTTAAATCGCCAATCACTCCCACCTAAATCATGGACCTTTTTGCCTTCAAATTATAAATTACTTTATTTATCCCACCAAATTTACCTCTTATACCACCAATATTTATATATATATATATATACCTAACACTGTAGTGATACTCCTACATCTAAAACATTGATTCTCCTTGAAAAAGGACCTATAGCAACAAAAAAATTACAAAAAAAAATCTACAACAATGAAAAATGACCAGTAGCAACTAAAAACCTATAGCAACAAAAAATGACTTGTAGTAACAAAAACAATTGTAGTAGTGAAAAGAAGGACGATGGATGATAGGCACTAGAAAGGGGACGATGGACTATAGGCAATAGAAAGAAGACAACAAACTATAGACAACAAAAAGAGGGATGATGGATGATAGGTAGAAGAAAGGGGGTTTATGAACAACAAAAAGGGTGACGGTGGATGATGAACAACAAAAAGAGAGACAACGAATGACAAATAATAGAAAGGGGGATAATAGATGATGTACATCAAAAAGAGAGACAATGAATGGCAGATAGTAGAAAGGGGGATAATAGACGATAGACAACAAAAAGGGCAATGATGGACAACAAAAAGAGTGACGATGAACAATAGACAACGAACAACAAAAAGAGCAAAAATAGATAACAAAAAGAGGGTGATGAGCCTAAAAAATGCTCATATTTTGTATGGGTTTCATCAATTATTATGCGGCAATATATTAGGAACTGTGTACTTTTATGAATTATTATGTAATTATTTAATAGAATTATGTGTGTTATCTAATTTGTGTGTTTTAGTGTGTTTTTGTGGAAATGTAGTTGGTTTTGATAGATTTGGATCAGTCGAGGTCTTTCATGGACCTGGCACTCTATTTCTTTTGCAATCTAAGGTATGAAGGTAGGCACCTTCCTCTTCAAGGAAGGCACCAACATAAGGTAGACGCCTTTCGTATAACTAAGGCACCCAACATAATTAGGTGCCTTCCGCATAAGGAAGGCGCCCCATACAAGGCAAAGCACCTTCTGCATAGAGAAAGCACCCACATTAGTAGGCACCTTCTACAGGAAGAAGGCGCTCCACATCAGTATGCGCCTTCTGCATACGAAAGGCGCCTATCAAAAGCACGTGAGGAAGGCACCTTCCTCATAGAGAAGGTGTCTCCATTCTTCGCCAGTTGACCAAGTAAGTGACGTGTGCATAGTTTATCGGTGCCGTCCTAGTTCCACATCACACAAGATAATTCTAGGAGTTACACCAATGAACAAGAACATCTTACCTACACCAGGCGAAGCATGCACCAATCAGCAAATGCACAGCTGTTAGGAACAAATCATGTTTTTAGCAGATGTCGATTACGTTTACTAGATTGTCCCAATTTAGTTTGGATTGAACTACTGTTATAACTTCTTTGTAACAGAAGATCTGTGTGTGTGCTATATAAACACACATAGACCTCTTTGATATATATCCAAAATTCATATTGAGAATACATTTGTCATTCTGAGGAAGTAGAAGTGTTGTAATAATTCTTTTGCAAATACAATAAAGTTCGAGAGGTCCTAACTACATGTTCAGCTGGAAGGGAGCTGCTGGAGCCTGGGCCCACTCCAAGCCAGTATTCCTTCCCTTTTATTTATGCTTTCCTATATTAGTTTCCTGCTTTCATAGGTTTATTTTTTGCACTATTATTTTCATTTTTGTAGTAGGTTTACTTTTATTATGCACGTATGGATATTTACATTCTCAGGATTTAATTATTCATAAGTAAATTATTGTGGTGTGGATGAGTGATTGACAATCCTTTAAACCCCCCAATAGTAGAATTAGTCAGACTCATCTCAAAGTGGGTATTGTAAGTGATCTTGTATGAGACACTTCTGAAGTTTATGAAGCTCCCTGGGATGACAATTTAAATGATTGGGTAGTGACAAAATATGAGTAAAATTCACCTGTGTTTGGCCTGCAACATTTTTGTGTCGTTACCTGAAAACCTTATATCTAACTTTGTATGAGTTCTTCGAGAAGAAGAGAACCTGACGATTGGTTCATAAAACAAAGTCCACCAAAATATGAGTCAACCGAACATTCTGAGTTTGAACTAGATTCACCCGACTCACCGCCAATAGTCCACTGGAGTGAGGATCCTCACCTTGTGCAAAGTGCTTCCTCATCTAATCAACTTGGGGAAGAACAAACCATTGTAAACCCATTGTTTAAGAGGACACCCTCAGAGGAAGCACTATTGTGGAAAGCTCTAGAAGATCGGACGATAACACCAGCCGATTTCAGAGCCCTAACTCAAAAAGTTGTGAACGACCATGAGGCCATAAGAACTGCATTAGAGACCACATTTCCTGAAAAAATGGTCGATGAAGAGGCTTCATATGGCTTTAGTTTCCCGATTGAGGAAGGAGTAGGAGAAACCAAAATGAAAAACATATCCCCTGCTCACCTTCCTACCTTTAGAGGATACCCGACCGAGGACCCTGACATATTTTTATTTAAGTTTGAAGTTCTATTATGTGGACTACAAATATGATACACAAAAGTTGAAGCTCTTTCCTTCCACATTAGATGATGTAGCTCTATGGCGGTTCATTATTTTGGGAGACAAACACATTGCCACATGGGATCAAATGAAGAGGCTATTTTTAGAGCAATATCAAGACTTCGGGAGAGCCAGAGATTCTAGAGAGGAGGTCCTGAGCATAACGCAAAAGGAAGACGAGTCTCTTGAAGAATACTAGGAGAGATTCAACTTCAATATTCAATGATCTCCTCATGCGAAGCTAGCTGATAAGTCTCTTAAAAGCATATTTTTGAGAGGACTTAACAACAAATCATTAGAAGATCTCAACATGATTTATGGAGGTGATGTCTACGAGCACGCTATGGAAGATATATGATAATTATATCGGAACTACTCAAGAAGGAGAGGCAAGACCACTTCTAGAACCATGAAAGCGACTGCTTCGGTCACAAAAATAGAAATAGGCAATATGCTGGAAGATTTGAAAAGTGAGATGCTTTCGTCTCTGGCATTACAGATGGATACACTACTGTTAGAGAAAAAGAAGTAAGAAAATGAGGCAACATTGGCTTATTTATTCCCAAAATGCAGAGGAAAGCATGCAAAGAATGCATGCCCAAAAAATAAAGTTAGAGTATGCGCGGTACGTAAGCTAAATTATAAGACCCAATTGTGCCCGCAATTGCCCAGTATCAAGGAGGATGCTGACGTTACGAAAGCCTATTTTGTAGGAAATCGAAGAATTTGGACACAACCCCCTACGAGAAATATGCCACCAATGCCATCATACGGGGGAGGACCATACATGCCACAAGGCCAGCCTCAACCACTTAACATGGGGTGGTGGGGGCCATCTCCTTGGTCCAATGCACCCTCAGGAGCAACATTTTTGAACCAGCAACCCTGGATGCAATATCAATACCCTGGGAAATAGTGGAGAGGCCATGCTCCATGGAATCTAGATCCACAGAACGTAGTGCCAACTCACCCCCAACAAAACCTGCCGACCTTTCTTGTAGTGAGACCTGCGTAGCTACCTGCACAATCGATGGCAAATCCAAATAACAAAGTAAATCAGTCAACATACAATGTAGAAGGTGAGATGTACTCGATGTATAATATTAGTTGTAATCCTATTCAGCTTAGATTAGGTAGACAACTAGGAGTAGAGACACCTCCGCTGATAGAAGAGGAGGCAAATTTAGAAGAAACACCTCTTATAGAAGAGGTGGAAGAAGAAGTGGCTGAGAGAATAAAGGCTCTGTTTCCTAACCGATTGCAAGAACAGAGGAAATTAATGCAATCGAAGTTTGATATTCTTTCTAGCTTGAAAAATCTCACAGTGATAATTCCACTTTTTCAAGCTATCCAAGACATCCCGATATATTCTAAAGCAATAAAGGAGATGTGCTTAAGAAAGGATGAAGAGTGATCCATACTATCAATGTCATGAGTAAGTTGGCAGATTTAATGATGGGCAAGATGTGTCATCCTAAGTACGCAGACCCAGGCAGTCTAGTATTGAATGTAAAAATCGAAGGCATTCCTTGACCAATAAGTTGGTCGATCTCGGAATAACCATAAATGTAATGCCTTAGGAGACCATGCACATGTTACAACTCATAGACTTAAGACCTACCTCAATGGTTCTACAGTTGGATGATCAATCAACTGCAACATCAGAAGGAATGCTGGAGGATATAATAGTGATGGTCGATGCGTGGGAATATCCATCTGACTTCCTGGTTTTATAGTCTAAAACTAGGTTGGGTGGCTACCTGCTTATTTTAGGAAGACTATGGCTAGAAACAGTCGATGCTTACATCAGCTATCATTATGGGATGATGACCATATCCAATGGATAGAACGTAAAAAGGTTGATCATTTCACCCCCCATGTAGTCTGTTGATTCGTCGGGAGAGTCTACGTTGACCAAGCACAAAGAGGAGTTGTCCATACTCCATCCGGTGATGGCGTTATACGAATTGCCAAAGGAAGAAAATGAGGATGGTGATATCGTAGAATTCCTCTAAGGAGAATCCTACGACACCATGCGTGAGTCACCATTAGCTGGCACCCAAGACCACCACATTCAGCAGATGAACGTTGGGCCAGGAAAGACGTTGAGCGTCAACAGTGGGTTAACCCCCACACAACTAATGGAAGTATAAGAACTCCTGGTTAGGCACCAACATGAATTTGCATGGGACTACTCGGATATGAAAGGTATCAGCCCAAAAATTTGTACCCATCGAATATACCTCGAAGAGCAGGCGACTCCAAGCAGGCAGTCACAAAGGAGAATGAATCTGGTAATGAAAGACATTGTCAAGGTAGAATTGCAAAAACTCTTATCTTCTAGATTCATCTATCCGATTAAAGACAATGAGTGGGTGTCACCGCTTGTGGTGGTCCCTAAGAAGAATGGGAAGTGGCAGATTTGTGTGGACTACAGGGCGTTGAACAAAGCGACCAAAAAGAATCACTTCCCACTCCCATTCATTAATCAAGTTTTAGATACACTTTAAGGGTGGAAGTACTTCTCATTCCTAGACGGATTCAGTGGATACAACCAAATCTAGATAGGAGAAGAAGACCAGGATAAAATTATGTTCACCTGCCCTTGAGGAACGTTTGCTTATCGGGTATTGTATTTCGGGTTATGCAACGCACCTGCCACCTTCCAAAGGGTGGTTCTTAGCGTATTCTCAGACATTATAGGAGATGTGATTGAAGTATACATGGATGACTTAACCATTTACAGAGAAACCTTTGATGAAGCAATGAAAAACTTGGAAAGAGTGCTCGAAAGAAGTGAGGAAAATAATTTGTCCCTTAGTAATGAAAAATGCTTTATGATGATGCAAGAGGGCATCGTATTGGGACACCATCTCTCCACGAAAGGAATAAAGGTTGAAAAAAGGAAAATAGAGGTCATCAAGGACCTACCCATCCCCAGAACACAATGAGAGCTGAGAAGTTTACTCAGATCTATTGGTTATTACTGGTGATTTATCGTCGACTTCAGTAAGATTGCAAAACCACCGCACACTCTGTTGTCTAAAGATGTGGAGTTCAACTGGATGGAAGACTGCAAAAGAGCATTTCAGTCGCTCAAAGAAAAGTTGATATCTGCACCTATTTTAAGGGGACCAAATTGGGCCATACCATTCCATATCTATTGTGATGCATCCAACAATGCGATTGGAGCAGTCCTCGGGCAGAAGGATGGCGAGGAATTTTATGCCATCTACTATGTCAGAAAAACTTGGTAGGGGCTGAGCTCAACTATAAAGTAACAAAAAAGAAGTTCCTTGCAGTTGTGCATGCCATAAATAAATTCTACCATTATATCATCGAATATCAGGTGTTTGTCCATATGGACCACGTGGCTATCAGATATTTAATGAGCAAATCGACTATTTGCGAAAGAGTTATAAGATGGATTTTACTATTGCAGGAGTTTGACATAACAATAGTCGACAAGCCAAAAAAGGACAACGTCATAGTGGATTTTATGTCCAGATTAACACCAGCAGACCATGCGGTAGCGAAAGACCAGTTTTCGGATAAATATTTGTTCACCATTAGTGAACAAACGTCGTGGTATGCAAACATAGCCAATTACTTGCCCACCGAAAGAACCTCGCCTACTCTCTCCTCATGAGAAAAGCAGGTGGTAGTAGAGAAGAGCACATCCTTTTTATGGGTTAACGACCTCCTATTTAAAACATGACATGATCAAATTATACGGAGGTACGTAGCAAAGCAGGAGTTCTCAGAAATACTCAAAGCTGCCCACGATGAACCATGTGGAAGACACTTTACGGGGAAGTAAACTACCTATAAAATCCTATAGGCTAGGTATTTTTGGCCCACTCTATTCAAAGATACAACCGCCTACGCCAGCAAGTGTGACGAGTGTCAAAGAATGGGTAGACCAACCCATCGGGACGAGATACCCCTTCAACCGCAAGTGCAGAGCCCTTCGACAAGTGGGACATGGATTTTGTGGGGCTAATTAATCCACCTTCGATAGGTAGGAGATTTATTTTAGTCTGCACAGACTACGTCACCAAGTGGGTGGAAGTTCAAGCATTGAGGGATTCAAAGGAAAGAACAGTAGTCGATTTCTTATTTGCTCATATTTTTACATGATTCGAGGTCCCTAGAGAGATAAAAATGAGCCAAGGACCTCAATTTAAAATAGTAACGAAGAAGAAGTTCCTTGAAGTTGTGCATGCTATAAATAAATTCTACCATTATATCATCGGATATCAAGTGTTTGTCCATACGGACCACGTGGCTATCAGATATTTAATGAGCAAACCGACTATTTGCGGAAGAGTTATAAGATGGCTTTTACTATTGCAGGAGTTTCACATAACAATAGTCGACAAGCCAAGAAAGGACAACGTCATAGCGGATTTTATGTCCAGATTGACACCAACAGACCATGCGGTAGTGGAAGACCAGTTTTCAGATAAATATTTGTTCACCATCAGTGAAAAAACGTCGTTGTATGCAAACATAGCCAATTACTTGCCCACCGAAAGAACCTCGCCTGCTCTCTCCTCATGAGAAAAGCAGGTGGTAGTATAGAAGAGCGCATCCTTTTTATGGGTTGACGACCTCCTATTTAAAACATGACATGATCAAATTATACGAAGGTACGTAGCAAAGCAGGAGTTCTCAGAAATACTCAAAGCTAGCCACGATGAACCATGCGAAAGACACTTTACGGGGAAGCAAACTACCTATAAAATCCTATAGGCTAGGTATTTTTGGCCCTCTCTATTCAAAGATGCAATCGCCTACGCCAGCAAGTGTGACGAGTGTCAAAGAATGGGTAGACCAACCCATCGGGACGAGATACCTCTTCAAATGCAAGTGCATTTAGAGCCCTTCGATAAGTGGGACATGGATTTTGTGGGGCTAATTAATCCACCTTCGATAGGTAGGAGATTTATTTTAGTCTGCATAGACTACGTCACCAAGTGGGTGGAAGTTCAAGCATTGAGGGATTCAAAGGAAAGAACAGTAGTCGATTTATTATTTGCTCATATTTTTACATGATTTGGGGTCCCTAGAGAGATAAAAATGGGCATGCAACACCACGTGGAAATCGACCACCAACTTCACACCCTTCCATCTGGTCTACGGGAAGAGTGCGATGATGCCCCTTGAGTTTGAAATCAAGACACTGAGAACTGCTTTAGAATTAAATTTGAGCTTAAAAGAAGCTCAAAAAAAGAGGGTTCGGCAGTTGAACTAGTTGGACAAATTTCGAAGGGATGCTTTGCAAAGAACATAGATCATACAAAAACAAAGAAAAAAATGGCATGATCGACACATTAAGCTGAAGTAGTTCCAGGAGGGAGAATGGGTGTTGTTGTACGATTCCAGGTTCTAGGAACGGAAGGATAAATTAATGCAGAGATGGATGGGACCATATGAGGTGGTAGAGCTCATCAAGAGTGATGATGTGTGTGTCAGAAACATTGATGATAGCAACGTTGTATTGACAGTGAATGGCCACCGACTGTGGCCCTACAACAACGTCCAAAAATTTACTTGTGGAGTCCAAAACAGGTACGGGGGAGACCCCATACTTTTAAATCTGGATCAAACTCTCAGCAAGTAAAATGGTGGACATGGAGGTGTCCACCAAAATCAGTTAGTGTAGGCTTGTTTTATTTCTTACGATGTGTTTTGTAGGGACGACACCCACATGTAAGTTGTAGGCATCCTAGTAGAGGGCCTACCAAGTATGGAATGCGTCTAACTGCCCATAGTTTTATTTTCTTTTTGTTTGCTTTTTGCAGGTGAAGGACTTGACAACTCAAAAAATAGGTATCTAGGAAACAAGGCCTAAATTGGCTCAACATCCCAACACCTGTGCACGTAGTTTAGAAGCAACACCTATCCAAGCTCGAGCGAAGGCAGGCAACAAACTCTCCTCTGGGGGAAAATCACATGCCAGGCCTGGCAGGAGGACATTGCGACAGCATGAAGAAAGTTTGAGGAGGCTTGATCACCCTTGCCCATATGATCATGACGTGTTGCTAAGAAAAATACCTTACAGAAAGCCTTCGTATTCAAAGCAAACTCTCCATAGTAGGAATGGTGCGTTCCTCTTTGAAGAAGGTGCCTAACGAGGGTGGACATTCCCATCGTAAAGAAGGTATCAAGCTGGAGGCAAGGCGTCTTCCTTATAAAGAAGGATCCCCACAGAAATAAGGTGCCTTCCCTATAAAGAAGGCACCCCAGAGAAAATAAGGCGTCTTCCTTATAAATAAGGCACCCCGGAGAAGGCAGGCGCCTTCCTTATAGGGAAGGCACCCAACTGAAATAAGATGCCTTCCTTATAAAGAAGGCACCCATAGGAGAGTTCTTAAAAAAACAATTATGATGATCAAAGCACCTTCCATTCCAGGAAGGTGCATCCATTTGAAAGTGCCTTCCAAAGTGGGAAGGCATCATTCTTCAAAAGCACCTTTCGTAGCGGGAAGACACCATTCTTCAAAAGCGCCTTCCGCAGCGGGAATGCACCTTTCTTCCAAAGTGCCTTCCATAGCGAGAAGGCACCACTTTTCAAAAGCACCTTCCGTAGCGGGAAGGTGCCATTCTTCAAAAGTTCCTTCCACAGTAGGAAGGCACCGACATGCAAAAGTGCCTTTCGTAGTGGGAAGGCGCCATTCTTCAAAAGTGCCTTCCACAACGAGAAGATGACATTCTTCAAAAGCGCCTTTCACAGTAGGAAGGTGCCATCAAAGCAAAAGTGCCTTCCATAGCAGGAAGACACTGACAAGCAGAAGTGCCTTCCACCTAGGGAAGGTACCATTCATTTAAAGCGTCTTTCACATCGGGAAGGCACCAAAAGCGCCTTCCACATACAGTCGGTATTTTTGTTTCACGTGTGCCTCGATTCGAAGGAGATCAACACATGATTGGGCAATACATGATTACCACCTGACCCACGTGATAAAAAAATCTGCCCTAATAAAAAATTATGCAGAGTTACGTGGTGAGATCCTCGCACACACCTTGAAAATGATGGATAGACGATTTTTCAAAGACCAATCAGGAGCTTGTCTTCAACATCGAAACTCAAACAACACAACAACGAAGGTGGTGAGGCAGCATGATACCAATCGATAGCATCTACATTTAGGTGTAGTGGTTTGGATGGATCAGTTGGATTACGAAGTGGAGTGGTCAAATAAATGGATATCATATTGATAGAATGGATCATATCTCTAGGACCACATGCATGTGACTCTACATTTGTATTTCCATCCTCAAGATGTGGTTCTAGGGGTATGGAGATCTCTGGATCTGGTCTATGGATAGACTCCAAAATAGGATCACTAGGCTCAAGGATCTCTCTAAATTTTGGTGGATCAGGGAAGACCATATGATAATCCTATCCAAATTAGGTGGTCTTCCTCTAAGGCAAGGATGAAGATTGATATCTCTGTACATATCCTCTGTGGTGTACGATGCATTACGATGACATAGGTAAAGAGGTCCCAAATAGGCTCTCTCTGTTTCGTTTTCATAGTCACTATCCAAATAAAAACCTTCATCACCACCTACTTGATGTGGGAGGTTGGGAATATGGTATCCCATGTGAATTTTCCCATGATAGCTGATATCATCAATGGAAGGTTGCTCATATTTCGTGAATGTCTCCAAAGGTAATAAACGACATGGGTTAAGATGGTCTAGATAAGCCAACTTGGTTTCATCCTCATATGGCTCTTTATTTGAGGACTCACCATCGTCATCACTATCATACATGCAATTCAGTCCCTCCCTCTCAGAGATAAATTTCATTATGTCCTTATTAGACTGATACTCTTACTCAAAGTTTTCTACTATGGTAACATTATGAACTTGCAGCCCTGTGTCATCGATTGCTGCACAAATTTTTTCACTCAAGTTATCTCTTGGTATGTGTTCAAAACCGGTATCCACCAAGATGTCTTCATGATCTATCTTAGGATGTTTTATAGTTACATAAAACACTAATCAGTTATCCTTTCAAAAAGCGAAGGGATTGGGATGATAAGGATTGAAGTCAAATTCACCCTCCAAACTGAGGTACAGGTGGTCTAAATATGCCATGAGGATTTCATCCTGTCTTCCACTGTAATACCCTAACCCAAACCTATCAATCGACAACTGATACTACGGTTCATAAGGCCTCCTATGCCCCTATTCTAATAGTCCAAGTTTATAACCATGTCAGTGGTGACGCTTGAAATATCTTAAGGTGTACTCTGGGTTAGAAAGATAATGAACATTCATAGTGAATGGTTCGTCATCATCTTCATCCATGGGGGTGTGATATGCAAGTTGGTCGAGCCCTCCATAGATAAACTTAGTTTGGTTAGGAGGTACCTCTAATGGTACCACCATCCCTAAGGGAAGACGATGGGCTTGTGGTCGACCCATATTCTGTGTAGTCTCGATGATCAGCGTGAATGCCACATTCTGCATAATATATTCCCCCAATTCAGGATTAACCAAATGAACTATCACCTACAGTGCGGATGACCCTACTGAAGATGCAGGCGAGTTAGGTTGAGGTACCTCCTTGACTTATCCTTGAGAATTCTCTACTTCCATGGGAGTAGGAATCTCACCAATAACTGGTTTGGGCACTTTCATTTTCTCTTTCTTTCCCATATGTTCTTTTAGCTTTCTATCATCCTAATGCACTGTGGATGTAGACGATCTGGTGGAAGCAGCTGTTGTGTGCTTCGATTGTTGAGATACAGACATTGTAGGTTTGGCACACACTTCCTTTACTTTACCTCCTAGCTCTTTAATTGACGATGTTGGCCATATGTCCAGGTGCATTGAGGGGAGCACAAAATCCCTCGCCAATTATTCTAGATTCATGTATTTAAAAGGTTCTTCATCTGAAAGCACTACGTGAACCTGTCCCTCATACATGTATTTAATGCACTTATGGATAATATAAGGGATGTAATGCATTTCTCATATCCAAGGTCATCTCATAAGTATATTATATTGCATATCACCTTCGATCATGTGACACATCACAAGGATGGTCTTTAGCCCCACCTGAATAAGTAAGACTATCATTTCGATAGTCGAGCATAGTACATCATTGAAAGCTCTCAGTGTGAAGGTAGAAGGTGTAACATGCAACTCTGGAAACTTTAGGTACATCAATGCCTTGGTTATAATTATGTTGATTGATGATCTTGTATTAATAAAAACCCACTTGAAGGGTATGTGATTCACACATGCAATGATATGGAGTGACAGGTCTACTATGAAAGTGGAAACTATCTTAATTTTATGATCATAAAATTGAATGATGAGTTCCTGACACTATTGCACATGTCCCATGAAGTGTGTGAATGCTTTGGGATCTTGGTACTGCACTTCTATGGACCTTAGAATATCCATGAGCATCTCCCTATGCTTGGGAGACTACTAAATCAGCTCATAAATAGACAAATTTACTAGAGTTATATGTAGGTTTTGACCTAACCTACTCCTTATTGTCACCATCAGTATAGTTGGTGGGCCTGGTATAGGTTGGGTTGGTCTTGGAGGAGGCACAACATGGACTCTAATAGAATTTGGAGGTTGATTTGGTCTTTCATACCTTGTGTGTCTCATGATGACATTGACCATGCCGACAAACCCATGGGAAGGTGGTTTGATGCGTATTTGGTTGACCTAGAAAAAATTGTTCCTTGGTACCTCATGGTTGGGCAAAGAATTCTTATAAATCCCCATATTTTGGTTATCTAGAACTTCTGTATTGTCCATAAGAAGCATACCTCTTTCAATCATGTTCTGCACTAAGTGTTTGAAAGACCAACATACCTCTATGTCGTGTCCTTTCATATGATGAAATATGCAATATTGATCATCTTTATACCCTTTAGGCTTGGGTTGATTAGGGTCCACCATTTTGACTTCTGGTAGGTTTATGACCTTAGCCTCATATAACTGATGGAAGATCACTATTAGCAATTCCAACAACTGAGTAAACATACGAGGAGGGCATATTTCCTTATCCTTACCCCTATGATTGTTGTTGTTACGATGTTCATACTATGTAGGAGGAGGTTGGGCCTAATAATTGCATTGTTGTTGCCCCTTATCCCCTTTTTGAAGGTTCAGAACCACCTAATTAACATAAGCTAGCTTGGTCTACTATTTATTAGTTCTCTTCCTATTCCATTTCTTGTTTCTTAGTTTCAAGTTACCTTCCTGTAACTTGATATCTTCTATTACCTTGGCTTGCACCAAAGCCTCTTCGAATGTCTCATATTACTGCAACTGTAGCAATAGCGAAATATGCTTGGCACAACTCTTTGTGAACATCCAAGTTAGTACAAAAGCAGTAATGGAGAATGTGGTAGCTTTACCATCATCTTCCTCCATTGATTTCTGTAATCCATAACTGGCTTGTCATCATGTTGCATTAGAGTAGCCATATCAGATAAGTTCACCTTCTTCTTGATTCCAAAGAAGAAGCGTTCAGGAAATGCATTGTCCAGTTGCTCAAAACTATTGATACTATACCTCTTAAGCTCATTGAACCACTCCCAAGCTAGGCCTGAGAGGATTGTAATTAAGGTCCGCGGGAGGAGGGCATCATTGCTTCCAATTTGAAAGCACATGTCCAAAAATTTTGTGATGTGCTCCTATGCATCGTCTTCTCCTATAAACTTTTCTAGCTTAGGCATCTCAAAATGCTCAGGCTAAGATAGAATAGGCATTGATGGGCATAAAGGTTCATTATGAATCTTGTTCAAGGTTGGATTTTGATAAGCTATTTCTTGCTTTTCAATAACTTTGACCTTTTCTGTCAAGGCTTTGTAAGCCTATGAGGATAAGAACTCCTCTTCTATGGATTGCTTTGGAGGTGCCTTTGGAGGTACGTTCCTCTTCATGCAAGGTGAAGGAATAGGCTCATACTCCTCCTCGACTTGGGATATTTTAGAATATTATTGATCTAATTCATCTCCCACTTCTTCTTTGTACTACCTATGCCCATGATGTTTGGATGGAGGCTACCGATCTCTGTGTTGGGCTGCATGGTGAGTATGAGTATCTATATACTCGAGGTGCAAATCAAAGTGTGAAGCAACTCGTCTATCAATGCACTCACTGTGCTCACTATGGGGATGTAAAATAACATTAGTTAGTCAATCCTCCCTCTCAAAATGCTTCTTTTGATCAAGGATGCATTTCTCATGTATGCGTTGTTCATATAAATGTTGCCTTATGAACCTTTGCCTCTGAGTGTTCTTATTTTCAAGGCATTGCCACTCTGCATGAACATCCTCCAATTGGTCTTGGAAGATCTAACATCTTTGCTCTGACATCATCTTGTGAGATCTATCTATGTGATCAACCGTATGAGGTCTCTGGTGTGTGCACTCTATTCGAGTGGCTTTGTGGGTGTGTCCCCCGATGGACTAATTTGCTACACTCTTGCCCTTGTTTGTGAAGATGACATTCACATCCAGTTATTGCCTACATTTTATGCCTGGATGGGATGTAGGGGCACACATGCCACGAGAATTCTTGGAGCATTCTCCAAGTTTTCTGACAGTCCTAATGGTACTATTGATATGCATGCTCACCACATGAGAAGGCATAGGAGTAGGCTTGTAACCTAGTTTTCCTAATACTTTGCCCAGATCATCCAACTGTCTACTACACCATGGCTCATGAGGTGGTGTACCATTGGCTTCCACTTTAGATACATCTATGGTGATCCTACCAAGCTCACTCCTATGGGGAGTTTGCATGGGTCTATGCTCAAAAGAAGCCCTATTTATTTACCCCTGAATGGGTGGGTCCTGAACTCGTCTATACTCAATTTTTTGGGGCCTTGGGCCTACCTTAGCTACAGGATGAAGGGCTACCGTTCTATATCCCTCGATGACATATTTCTCAACAGATCTCATGGATGCATGCAAAGTGCAGTTATGGTAAATTCTAACATGTTTTAAACCCCCATGCTGGGAAGTTCCATGCTCTGACATATGTCTTAAGGAGTGTCTAGTGGCTCCTTGTATTAGGGTATTCTCAACAAGATACCCACATGTAGAATTATCCCTTATAATACTAATCTAATGACGTTCGAGAGGATTCTGTGATTGAGAGCACTACATGTCTTGTTGTGCATTGAGGAGCTATGGCCTCAACCTTGGGTCTATGCCTAGATTGGCCTCTCCGTGTACTTACCATAGTGTGTATCCTATATATAGATTCAAATTTTATTATCACACAAATAATACAATGGTGATTATCTCTTTTAAATTTTTAATGTGAACCCTAAATTGTTTGATGTGTTTTGAAATTTTTTGTATCAAGAAGTAACTCTCATCGTGTTTTCAATAAGTTGATGATATACTCAATTGTTTAAGGGCTTTCACCTTTATAATCGTATCTTGAAATCCTAGTTATGAAATCCAGACCATGTAATCCAACCTATAATATGTGGTAATGAAGTCCACACACGGTCAGGGAGCACAGGTCCTACCAGACCCTCACCCAATCTCACCCAATCAGTGTTATACCTTCTGAAGAGAAGTACATGCAAATTTTATGGGCTATGGATGGTTCTTGGATCCGGTATTGGTGTAGTAACACAAGGATCGAGGAAGTTGGACCAACAAATGGAAATAACTACCACCATCGTTGAACCCTACTAGTGGTTGGATGTGACTTCCCACTCACTAGCATTTATAATGTGTCATGGTGTGTGTGGGTTCCTTTTATTTTTTATAAATTTAAATGCATAAAACAACACTCATGATTCTTCTACATGCTATGCAAAAAGGAATGTTTAATTTTTAGAAGTATACATAATTAAGCTAAATGACTTTCAAAAAATGCACACTAATGATGATGATGAGATGGCCACTATACGGACCTCATGCAAGCAAAAAAACACACAAAAAGGGCCTAGACTATTGGATACTAGGGCAAATTGAACTCATAGGTCCACTATTCCTAGTAGCAACTAGTGGAACTTAAGAAAAAGACCTAGGGACTCAATGCATTTTGTCTTCTTTCATTGCATTCCCTAATTATGTTAGTATTTTACACTTTTTGGAAAAACACAGACATACAAAATAGAAAAAGCAGGGAGATATGGGTCCTACCTCAGGTCCACATCTGATTAAGCTTTATTTCCTTGCTGTATGACCTATTTGATGCTGACTGTGGATCTATAGCATGACTACAACTATTACCCGTGGGTGTCAGTCGTGGCTACAATTATTGACTGCAGCTGTCAACAACGGCTAGCACCTATCATCAAAAAACATAGTGAATCAATATTTTGTGTCATTTAATGCAGAGGTCCTTCCATGATCACCTTCTATAACATTGTAAAAGGCTAACACCTAATGCTGTAATGGTTGTAACACGTAAAAATGAGCATTCATACATAAATTTATAAAGAATAACACAACAAAAAATGTATCTTCTATTAATTTGAGTCAATTCAAGCTTACAAATTCATCCCTCTTAGGGATACCCATTTGATACAATAATTATTGTATGAACAATCCCTTGCAAGGGTAGGTGTCTTTAAATGCCTTCTACGATGACATGATCTGCTCCAAGGTGTATATGACCTTATTCTCCACAATTAGAGGTATTTTTTGCCTTGCATGTCAAAACCCTATTAGTCCTACATGCAATAAACAACAAGAAGCATTAGTAATAAAGGATACCTCTCTTGATGAGGCTTTTTGAGGAAATTGTATGAAAATATGACATTACTAGCATATAATCATTAAAATGCAAGAAAGATAGTAAACCTATGAAAAACATCAAAATATGCTATGAAACATGTAAAGGAAAAGAATATGCAACTATCTAATGGCCTAATTACCAATTTGAAAATATGGAAGCATGAAAAAGATTCATTAGTATCCTAATTGTAATATTGAAAGTGAGACAACTAAACAACTAATTCTACCAGTTAGAAATCTCTAATAATATAAATAAACATAAATAATGTCTAGTCTAATTCCATTAACAAATCCTATGGCTAGAAAGCAAGGAAATCAGGGATGATACCCTAACTACGACTCTGTGGTACGATAAGCACTATTAGCCATGACTAACAGTCATGGCTGAGACTAAAGTGTGCTTGTCCTCCAATTCAAGGGCTAAATCTCTGAATCCTCTTGCCAAATTGATGGTCAAGGGTCACCTCTGTGTCCTCTAACATATTTGGTGGTTGAATTACTTTTATTGCATGTGAAATGGGCATAATTGAGTTTCTTGGCTCTCCTAACCTCCTAGGACCTCCATGGCTAGAATTGCCATTTCAATATCTCAATTGGGGGCAAGAAAGTAATATCACAATGCAATTAGGTGAGTGTTGAATTCGATAGGGCTTCGCTGCTCAAATTTACCTATGCATCTCTCTTTTTCCATTTTGGATGGGGCTCTTATAGCACCTTGGAGGGCTATGTCCTAGCTTCATGGGGAAGCCAAGATCAAGACATAACAACTGGAGTAGTTGGAGGGAACCTTCCAGATCTTTCTGCCCCTAAAATGCTCGTATATGCAACCAATTGTCTGTTATAACTGATTTTGGATTGGCCAAGGTCCAACTGACTCTAACTGCTAATCACAGCTCTGAGGCATGATCAGTACTGCTAACCATGGGTGGTAGCCGCGACTAGCACTGATTAGGCCAAAATACATAAATGAGTGGTTAGAACCACTGCTACACCTTGGTATTTGTCCAAGGTCTTCCATATGGTCTTCTAACATGTCCCATATGAGTAGTCGCCTCAACATGATGCATTTTAGGTATATACACTATAAATCCAGATACTTTCTTAAGAAGGCACCTTGGAGGTCTTTGACCTTGCAGGATCCTATGGGAAATTGCACTACTGTTCACCACAAGGTTGTATCCTAGTTTGCATTTGTGCATATCAATTTGTAAAGGGAATAAGTCATCTTGTCAGTTGAGACTGTGGCTTATCAATATTGGATGTCACAATTGCATGACTTCCTTAATCTTGGATTAATCCTGTAGGGATTGTTGCATGTTGTGAAATGCACATTCGAATAGAAAATAACAAAGTATGTCTTGTTAGGAGACATATTGTACTGTAGAAGCTATGATGGAATGCTCCTTCATTATCTTAAACCTCAAGAATCAACTTGGGTGATATCACAAGCTCATGATGGAACATGTGGTGGCCATGTTAGCGGTATGGACATCATCAAACACATCCTTTGAATGGGTTATTATTGACCCACTATGGAAAAGGATTGCACCATGTATATCGATAAATACATTAAATGTCAGAATCATGCTAATCTTACACACTTGCCATCATAGACTTTATAGCCCATCCAAGCAGCTTGGCCATTTTATCAGTGGGGGTTTGATTTAATTGGTAAGATCTCTCCCTCATCATAAAGCTGACATACATTTACCATAATGTCCACTGATTATTTTACAAAATGGTTGGAAGCATTCTCTTTGACAATGACAACTAGAGCACATATTACGGAGTTTATACTCCATAATATCACATGTCATTTTGGAATACCCTCCAAGATCATATCGAATAATGGAACATCATTCAAAAATAAAATTATGAGGGCTTTAATGTCTAAGTACAATATACAACATAGTTTTGTGACTCCATACTATCCATAAGCAAACGGGTAGGTTGAAGCTTCAAACAAGATAGTGGTAGCTATCTTAAAAAAATTGTTCAAGAGAACCATAAATATTGGTATATCTAGCTACCCATTGCATTATGGGCTTACAGGACTAGTATACGGTCACCCACTAGGGCAAATCCATTTCACTAGTATATGGAACTGAGGCCATTATGACCTTAGATTTGGAGATTCCAACCATGTGTGTCGCATTGAAAGAGTTCATTGATGATGACACTACATGGTAAGCTCACCTCAACCAACTGAATCTTCTTGATGAACATCGTTTGAATGCCCTTGAGCATCTCTGTGTTTATCAAGAATGCCTAAAATGAGCTTATAACAATAAAATCCATCTGAGAGACTTTAAAGTTGGTGATATTGTACTAAAAGAAAACCAATAGAACTCAAACCTACCGTCGCACTTACAAGATAAATTTACGGCCAACTAGTTAGGTCCATATATCATCTCAGAGCAGATAGGACCTAGGACATATTGCCTAACATCGCTTGAAGGTGTTGAATAGCCTGAACCTCTCAAAATACTTCATCTTAAGGCATTCCAAACTTAAATTCACAAATTTAAAAACATTCAAAATATTCAAAACTTAAAAAAACAACATAAAACATTAAAATCCAAATTATTTGCATCATGCATTTCATTTCACACATGCATTCATTTAATTACATTACATTTAGGCATTTCCATCCATCACACTTGCATTAGAATAGGTTGTGTTTGCAATCTTACAAATGACACCATGTTTGTATTTTAATCATGCATTTATGCATCATTTCCATCAATCACCCTTGTGAGTAATTGTGTTTTTCAACACAACCCTTCCTGTTGCTATAAGAATATACTAGGGTTTTCTGGTCATTCAACCATACCTAGTGATCTCATATGTAGAAAGCTTGCTTTTATTTTGAATATGAGGTCTAGTTTTGATAGCACCTACCATATGTCAAAATCCCATAACTAATCAAACACATTAACAAATCCTAATTAGGAAAAGGAAATATGAACACTAAAAAGTGATCCTAGTCACCTTAAGCGAAAGGTTTTACTTTCTCATTTTGTGATATGCATGGTCTAGAGTGTTGATCATTGGCAAAAGGAAAAGCTCCCCCCTACCCAAGAAATCCCTTGCTTACAAAAGGAGAAAAATACCAAAATCAAATCAAATCCCTTGCTCAAAACAAAAGAAAATAAAAAATAAACAATGATTTTTATACCTAAGCATGAGCAAGTATCCCAATAAATATGAAGAAAAGAAGGGGTGAATAGCTTGAATCCCTGGAATGGTCAATACTTAAAACCATAGAGTGATCCCCAATACATCAATGGGCTGAATAGATCCTTCTTGACATTGGTGTAGGTCTAAGTAATTTTCAAATGAGCTTGCTTTAGGTGGCCTGTATTACCTAGTGGTCTAGTCCAACTACGTCTAAACCTAGGATCATGGTGAACATTTGGTGATCCTCATTACAACAATGGGATGAATGAATCCTGCATAGAAATGAGGTAGTCTTATGTCTCATCTAATATATTCATTTGCACACATAGGAATAATGAATATCTTACTCTTGCATAGTAAAAAAATTATTTTTTAGGAGTTTAGTATAGTCATTTTACAAATTTTGATAAGTCAACTAGGGTGTTTGATTCTTATGGAAGACCTAAAAAATTCCTAATAGCAACAATACATATTATATCATAAATCAATACATATTGGTCCAACTCATCATTTCATATATGGATGTTAAAATGATTTATTTTTATGACAATATTTAACATTTTCATTCATGATTCTTATATATTTGGTGGTGTCATCCATTAGATTGTTAAGCTCAAATTGCATTCATTCCTTATGTTTTAAGTGTTTAAAGCATATAGGTTCATTTACATTAGATCATCATCATGTAAATAATGCATTACATACATTACATTCATCATATCATAACAACATAAATTAGATGCATACAATTAAATCAAAATCAAACATGCATTTAACATCTAACATTACATCCATATATGCATACATAAGTAGTCCATATACACATCTAAGATCATAGCATCTAACAATACATAAATCATCTAGCTAGTGCATGTCATCAATACATCACATCATATAACATCTAATCAAATCATCTAAGCATATCAACATTGCATCTATGTGCATCACATAAACATAAACAATAAATAATACACATAATGAGTCTCAAGAGATAATTTCATATATATGTGTAGATCAAAGTACGTAGATGGTATGTCAAAAATGCTCACAGGCTACAACTATGTAGGTACTTAGACC
The DNA here is from genome assembly GCA_028583015.1 of Wollemia nobilis. Taxonomy (NCBI): domain Eukaryota; kingdom Viridiplantae; phylum Streptophyta; class Pinopsida; order Araucariales; family Araucariaceae; genus Wollemia; species Wollemia nobilis. The sequence continues at coordinate 2,002,666 of JAQPPZ010017000.1, read as the reverse complement.
TTACCCTCAAAAGTGGTACATATATTTTAACATTTGTACTAAATAGAACATGCACCCCCTACCTGATCTCCTCCACCATCTTCCCCCTCTTTGTGTGTCTGCCTAGAGCTGGTGCCCGTGGACCTCTCTAATCTGCCTATCCTATGACTAGGCCATATTGACAACTACCCTATCTCACTCCTCCTGGTCCTCTAAGAGGCTGACATTGTAGATCTCTCAAGAACTACACCACCTCGTAGCCTGACCTCACCCTCAAGAAGAGCGATGTGTGCTGCATCAAATGCATGTTGCCTAGTATCCTCTGTGATAAGAGCATGTAGTATCCTAATATTTTTAGCCATGTTGAGCCCTGCTAGCCCATGTATAGCTAGTACTAGAGGAGTATCTTAATAAGTTGAGGGATCTCCCATAACTGACCTGAGCAAGTATCGCTTTGCCATCCTAAAATCTAGATGAGACTGGAGAAGATCATGTTGCCTAGTGATCTTCTCTATCTTTATGTCAGTAGTGGCAATATAGGCTTGGAAAGTTTCCCTCTCCTCCTGGTACCCCCACCACTATATTTATCCTACTATGAGATGTGCCTGTAGAGATGTAACCTGAGCTTATAGGGTTGTAATAGAGTTATATCTCTTCAGGATCTCTATCCTCACTATTTTTAGCTATGCCTCTAGTCTAAATACCTAGGTCCTAAGCTAGGACATCTCATCATCTGGCTCCTCCTCTTCCCCCTCCTCATCCTAGGTCTCCTCATTTACTATAGTGGCCTAGCCCCATACACCCTCTATTCACTGGTGAATTGCCCCTCAGGATCATCCCCTATAGCCTCTATAGCCTCCTCATCTCTAGATTGACCCAAAGGACCACCACCCTACCATAACCTGATAGTCCACCAGGCATCATAGTCTATTGTAGTCCCTGCATCAGTAAACCCCAATTCCTAGAAATCATCATCCTCATCACCTAATAGGGTCACTTGAGACCAGGCTGGTTGTATCTCCACCTTCAGATGGTGGTAAATGATTGGCTCTACTGGGATATCCTAACATATCCTAAACTATTAAGAGATGTGTAAGAATTAGAAGAACTCTCGCACATCGGTCTTGCACTCGATGATCCATCTATCACATCTCGATCACCTCAGGTAGGCATCTACCTTCTTCCATGCAGAACAATCTATATAAGGTCGCTAAATGACTTCACCTACCTACAACTCTATTATATAGTCCATATAGTATTAGATATCCCCTGCATGGAACCTAATCCTATAGCCCTTGGTCTCTCAAGGCTAGTAAGCGGTGTAGCACTGTGACTGCTTTGTGATATCATCGATATATATAGGGGTAGTCCTCTAGGATGATCAATGTTGATATGCTCCCATGCCTAGATCTGGAGCAATAATTTGTAGTCTACTCCTACTCTCCCATGCTAAGTGATTGATATAACTCATAAGAGAGTTGCGTGAGAAGAGCACTCCCCTAGGATAGAATCAATGGCTCCCTCATAGTGTTGGGCAACAGGTCCTATATCCTGGCTAGGATATTCCAAGGAAACCTTGATATAGAAGTGTTTGGTAGCACAAAATGCATGATGAGGTGCATCAAAAAGGCCTACCACCATGAGAAGTTCTACTTCCAATACCAGTGCTTGATGGGTACCCCTCCATAATCGGTATTTGCCATCGCCTTGTCCCGTTTGGTGCTAAATATCCTCTAGAATATGGTAGACTTCACCTTAGTAGGCAAAGAGGTGATGGCCTCACCATAAATAGGGATGTGAAAGATGTGATAGACATCCTCCAAGGTAATAGTGATCTCCTTGGTGGGCAAGTGGAATGTAATGGTCTGTGCATCCCAACAACGAACTAATACAATTATATAGGCTTGGTCTACCCGAATAGAAGGTAATTGTAAAACATATCCGAAGCCTATGGCCCCAAACCAATCCTGATCAACATCACTTAGTACAAGTAGGAGATCATAGAGGAGATCTGACTCCCATGCTCTAGTAGTCAAGGTCTAAAGGAAATAATAATGAAAATGATAAAAAACATTCAAAAAATCATAAAAATAATTAAAATGAACTTCAAGAGTCCAAAAAAATTCAAAAAATCTTTCACAAATTAAAAAATATTATAAAATGTATCACAATGTTAAAAAAGTAAATATTTGTACTTGAAAAATTCAAAAAAATTAATTAATTCTACTCAAAAATCAGAAAAATCAAAACAATTAAAAAAATTTCTAATGTTGCCTAGTCGCGCCTATCACCCACGGTCAACATCAATGGTCAAATTTCTAATCATTAAAATTTGACATAGCCATGGATGACAAATGCAGCCCCCAATTGATCAATTGGGAGCTACGTATGCCACCTGCGACTATGGAAAAGACCCTTTTTGAGATAATTTCCTACCCTAAGAAACCCAAAAATTAAATCTCACCCACTAAACTAGCCTAGTCTATATCCTAACTAAGGTCTAGTTCATTGCCAATAGTTTAATGTGTTCATTTTTCCCATTAATTAATGTGGTTCATTTTAATATTTGGTAAATGAATGGAAGAGGCTCACGATGCTACCTTCATAGCACCAGCTCTGCTACTAGTGGACGCCTTCAGTTGGTCAGCGATCAGGGCAAGTAAGGTTTGCGATAGCGTTCCATATCAAAATTTTAGCCTCACCTCTCAGAGCTATATCTCAACCAATAGCAAACTAGAAATAATAAAATTCAAATGAAAAATGTTTCTTTTATATTTTCCAATATACCCTCAGTCGTGGCTGGTAATCGCGAGCGTAGAATTAGGATTTTTCGACCGTGGGTGTCAACCGCGGCTAAGAAATTTGGTAAAACTAGCTATGGTTGACAACCATGACTAGAAAAAATAATAAATGCATGTAATTTTTCATCGTGGATAACTTTAAAATGTAAAATTAAAAGATTCAATGGTTAAGAAACCTCAAAAATTTCAATAAATACAAAAAATATTACATAAATCAAAATTTAAATGTGCCTCGTATTCACTCATTTATTCTACACACTTGGCGGTTACAGTGACTTGCAATCCATGAATTATGGCAAGATGAGTAAATTACCATAAGGCCATTTGGGATAAATTAGTCATCCTTGCATTGAAATGAATTCTCTTCAATCCCGAATAAGGCCATGGCAGTCGGACTATCCTACGAGAACGAGATGTTCATTTTAATGTCTTCTATGACATTTTCAGCAGATCATCGATAATAGTGATTCAACACAAGTCTAACTGGAATTGCTATCATTTTGATTCCCTAATAAGGACATTACGATTGGACTACTCTGTGGGATAGAGATGTACAATTACTATTAGCATTTTCAATTGCGAATGAATTAGGCCTTGCCATATAAAAAAAATACAAGTCTTAAATCGTTCAAATTATTCATCTTGGTCAAGCGACACATCGCTTCATTAATTGTCCTTCCCTCATTGACTCATCACTTGAGGGGGTAGTCATAATATCAACAATCATAATAAAATTCAACAAAAGATCACTTGATCTTGTAAATTGTGTTCGTCTTACGAATCATTGCCAATAACTATCATAAGCTTACCCTTTTCTAGAGAAAAAAGCAAATATGATAGTTAATCTTGAAGCTCTCCACCTATCGAAATAAGTGTAGCACTAGATACCTGATCACTATGGACACACGAAAGCTTTGTAAATTAAACCTTCCATCCCATTGGAATTAATGATTCTATGATATGCATCCTTTTGCAGGACTAGACATCTAATGTTGATCAGATCATTAATCATCATTCAACCTACAATATGGCTTTAGGCGATCTATTTTTGCTCAGCGTTGTGTTCCCACAATGCATCCTAAAAGGGGCATCTGTAGACACCTAAAATACATCATGTTTAGGAGACTACTCATATGGGCATCCTTGCAGACCATATGAATAATCTTGGACCTTTCCAATGCAAAGTAGTGGTTCTAACCACTCAATTTAGGCATCTTTGGCCTATTCAACCTCAACCATGGCTACCACCTGTGGCTAGGATCCTATATGTGCTTAGGAGCCACAACTATCTTTGCAACTATCACGAACTTCGAAGCCAATCCAAAATGAGTTACAATGGCCTTGGCAGTGGATTTAAAACGGTTTCAAGTGAGTAAGCTTCTGGATTCTTCCTCCCAACTGCTTCAACTTCCTAGTTCTTGATCTTTGCTTCCCAAGGAAGCTAGGATTAGGAATTGATAGTGCTATAAGACCCCCCCACCAAATTGGGGAAAAAGACCTAGAAGAGTTTTCAAGTGAATGTAGCAAAGCCCTATTGAACTAGAGAGCCACACACAACCTTTGAGGAGTGTTTACATGCTATCAATTTAGAGATTTATGACTATGTTTTAAGCAATGAGAATCCTATGAGCTTGAGGAGCAATATTTGCAAATTGAACCACATCCATTACAAATTCGAGTGAATTTCACCACCAATTTGTTATAGAACGATGAAGCAACCCTTGATCATCAATTCTTTAGAGGAATTAGCAACTTCAAGCCCTGTCTATAAGAGAAAAAGTATTCTCACCTCAACTGTAGCTATCAGTTGCAACTAACAGAGCTAGCTGCCCTTAGGACCTGCAACTAGGGTTTGAAGGGTATTTCCTTCCATTTTAGTAGTAGATTCTTATTTCCAGTCATGCAATTAGTTAGATCTAGCTTAGATTAACTCTCATTTGCATACTTGTATGGTTAATTAGCATAATTTGAGGTAGCTTTGTCCTTATTTTGTCACATTTACCAATTTGCATTAATCTTCTTAGATTAGACTTATTTCATGCTTTTAGTGCAAATTTGATGTTAGATTAATTAGATCCAATTAGCTTACATTATACTTTGTATTAATTTACCATTATTGCATATATATTTGCTTACATTGACATATATTTATGTTTTATTGCAAATCTTGTCACATTCTTTGCAAATCTTCCACAAGAGCCTCATCATGAGAGGCCTCATATGTTCTTAATTGTGCTATGTTGTTTCTTGAATGCAAATGATAGATTCTTGAAATATTTGAAGCATTCTTGGCATCCAATTCCTCCAAGCAAATGAAAAGAAGGCACCCATAAGCCTTGAGTAGTTTTTGTCAATTTTAAATAACTTGTGGATTGCACCAACCCCGTTTAGGGGCTTTAAAACATTGTATTCATTGTATCAAGATTTTGGTATCCCTTAGAGGGACCTACTTGTAATTGATATTTATCATGATTTAATAAAAGAAGGCTTCACATTCTTGTTAATTCATTATTTTACATGCTTTATTGCTTTATCTTTGGTATTAATGATACAATAGCTTAGGTGCATGTTTTCTAGGATCGTACACCAACAAAGCAAGGGGATATTTTTAGGGTATATTGTTATATGTTTATTAACATTCTCAAGGTGGAAGTTAAATGCATTCTCAAGTGGTTAAGGTAGGTTATTAATCGATGGTTAGGGAACTAATCGGACATGTACTATATATTGCTTGATTCATAATACAATAATTAATGCTCACCTTACCCTCACATGGTATTATAGTGGTAGAGTTGGGTGTAGGCGGAGGTATGGATGAATCAGGGTACAAATCATGGAGCGGGACCCCTGGACAACTCGAACTAATGGATGGATGAATCATGGTATAAATTCCAAGGTGGAATCCTTGGATAACATGGATTGATGAAATCTTGACAGACCCTATGGTGATATACTGATAAACTAGACCTAACGAATACAAAAATTCATATGACAACCACCGACAGACTTGCTAACATGGCAGAGCTGATGTGGACATTTGTAGGTTGATGTGTGATATGGCAAAGAGCTAATGTGGCATCGATTGTTGTGGTGTGATCTCCCATCAACTGATGTGGCATTGTGTGATTGGTCTAGCACACTACTGATGAGGTACTCCTTCATTGGTTGTTGTGCGTGGTAAAACAAGCACATAGATTCTGATTGCTTGAAGGCAATCAAATACAAAGGTGTTGGATATTTTTTTAAATCCTCCAAATTGCCCCTATGCGCTACATGTGGGACAATTCCCACATATATTTTTTAAAAGCAATATAGGAAAGTTGCATCTTCAAATAGCACAAGCCTCCCTTCTGTTCATGTTCAGAGCAGCAGCTAGGCTGGTTGGAAGGCCAGCGCTGGGATGTAGTTGCGTGATAGGTCAGGGGTTAAAATCTCACATACAGCAACACCATATTTTTGTTGAAAAATACAAAGAACAGGGTTCAAAGGTATTTTTTCAATACTTTGCATAATTTCTTTTGCAAACATAAACAAAGAAACCGGGGCAACCATTTTTGTAAATTACAAAGATAAATAGTGCATTTTTTCTCACAAGGAGGGATACAAAACAAGAATTGCACATTGTTTTTTTGTAAACTGAAAGGGTTCTCAAAATTCCTTCAAAACTTGTTTATTTTACAAACAAAAGGGGGGACAAAATTGTATTATTTTTTGCAAAATTATAACACAAGGGGGAGAATTGTGAATATCAATTTTTACAAACACAAAATAAAATTTCTTGCAAAAATAATTGTAAAAAGGTGCATTTTTTATGGCATTCGACACCTTAAAATTGACATTGTAAAAATAGGTGCACTATCCGTGGAATATGACACCTATGCTATTTATGGGCGTTTTTTATTGTATGCTACATTTAATTTCCTATTTTTTTTCACTTACATCATAAGTTAAAATTCAAAAGCACATAAGACCCCAAATTTTAAAACTTTTCGTACAATTTATTGCACAACAGTGTTTGGTATTTATGGTACCTCTAGCCCACACTTACATGTAAAGCTATCATGCTTTACTCTATTGTATCTAACACCTAATATAGCTACAAAAACAATGTCTGAGCTATTATTCTCTATAAATAATTAGGGAGACACAAGAAAAACCTAATTTTATTTTGATATTCACTCCATCATATACCCTAATTCATTCCTATTGCTTGGCTTAACTTTCTCCAATTAATCATCCTTTTTTGAAAGGGATTTTAGGCAGGTGCCATCAATTTGAGTGAATTCCCTTTCACGTACTCTTTGTAGTATCTAGAAAGGGGGACCATTTTGGTGATATAAGGAACCTTCATAATGGGCACTATACACAAATATCTTTCAGATACACAGTTGCTTAAAGGTTCCAATTTTTCTCCAATGAGAGCCATTCTATAGGTTGAATATTTGTGGGATGTAGTGACCGACACTACAAAATATTCTACTACGGTAGGTATATATCAAGAAGCATATGATAAAAAGGATAGAAGGTCCCTCATGATTATCTTTCTTGCTACTATTGATGAAGTACAAACTCACATTTGTTATGCAAAAACTAGTAAAGATGCTTGGGATGCATTAGTTACCTTATGTGAAAGGAATAATCAATCCACCATTCTTAACCTTCAATACCAACTTCATACTCTTAGTATGAATTCTGGTGAATCAGTAGAATTGTTCCTATGTAGATTGGTAGAATTGAATTCCAAGTTGAATGCTTTGGGAGAAACAGTAGAGGATAAGATCTTGACTTCAATCATTTTGAGAGCTTTGCCAGATTCCTACAAGGTGTTCATCACATCCCTTCAAGTGAGTTGGTAAATTTACTTCAATTTGAGGAGGCAAATCAACTTCAAAGATATGAAGTGATAGATAATGCACTTTACTCAAAACAAGGGTCAAAGAAATAGGGTAACTTTTAGAGGGGGGTCTTCTTCCAAAGGTTCCAAAGGCAAGAAACCTCAACAGGGATAAAAGAAGTATTGAAAAATTTATGACATGGATAATCATGACACAAACAAGTGTTGGTTCAAACATAAACAAGCACATGACCAAGGTTAAAATAAAAAGAGCAAGTAAAAACCAAAATAGAAGAATATGTTAGAGTTAAGTTAAAGTGCACTATGCCTTCAGTTTGACACTTGTCAGTTTCATTGACAAGTGTCATGTTCATCATATAGGCTTATGCCTATATATTGTAATTCAGTTTTATCAATAAAATTCTATTAGTTTTCCCTCCTATCATTTGGTATCAGAGCTCCAGGCGGTGTCATGTTCATCATATAGGCTTATGCCTATATATTGTAATTCAGTTTTATCAATAAAATTCTATTAGTTTTCCCTCCTATCAGAATAATCAACCAAAGGGACATGTTGCTTATGAGGAATCAAAATTAGATTTTGAGAGGGCACACAAGATGCTCATGACTCACACAAATTCTCAGCAAAAGGATCCTATGTAGTATATTGATTTTGGAGCCATTAAACACATGACTAGTGATAAATCGTGGTTTGAGACATTTGAGGCTAAGGGAGGTAAACTAATTACCATATTTTATGATAAGACCTACCGAGTCCATGGTGAAGGAAATGTTTTAGTCACTCTTCCAGATGGACAATGTTAGATTGAGAAATTCCTCTATGTTCTAGGGTTGGTAAATAATTTGTTGTTAGTACCTCAAATTTTGGATTAAAACATGGTGGTTTTTTTCAGATTTGAGGATGGAAAGAAGCATTGCTTCATCACAAGGAAGGGCAAACATGTAGCACAAAATTCCTACAAGCATGGCTTGTTTGCTTTAGATGCCATTTGTACACCTCATGTTTCCATGGTGGTAAACACAAAAGAGGCCACTTCTATTTGGTATAAAAGATATGGCCATCTAAGTTTAGGATATTTACTTGAGTTGAGTAAATATAAAATGATGAAAGGTCTTCCTAGCCTTTCACCCATTTTTTCCATTTTCTCAGATTTCTTAGTAGGTAAGAAACACCGAGTACATTTTGAGTTGAGCTCCTAATGAGCCAAAAGACCATTGGAGTTGGTACACATTGGTCTATGTGGTACTATACCAAATAGTTAAGGAGAAAGAGGTATTTTGAGTTATTAATTTATGACTACTCATGGAAGATGTGGGTTTTCTTTCTACAACTAAAGTCAAAGGTCTTTATGTATTTTTAGTAGTTCAAGAAAAGTGTTGAGAAGGAATTAGGATGTTCCATTAAGACCCTCCACTCAGATCGAGGGGGGAGTATACCTCAATTTTTTTTTCCATATTTCTTAGTGCAAATGGAATTAAGAGGTAGCTTAATAAAACCTATACTCTACAACAAAATGGAGCTACTAAGAGGAGGAATAATTTCATCATGGAAACAGTTCATTGTATGCTTACACGGGTACATCTTGAGCAACACTATTGGGTAGAAATTATCAATACAACAACATACCTTGGGTAGAAATTGTCAATACATTAACATACCTCCTGAATAGAGAAACCATAAAATATCTTAAGAGAATGACTCCACAAGAAGCGTAGAGTGGTAGAAAGCCCTCCATTTCTCATCTCGGGATTTTCAATTTTAAGGAATTCATGCACATTCCAAAAGCAAAGAGAAAGAAGTTAGATGAGAAATCCTTGCAGTGTATTTTTCTTGGTTATGATGAGGATTCCAAGGGATATAGTTTGATGGATTGTAAAACCAAGAAAACTCACATTAGTAGAGATGTGGTATTTGATGAAGCTTTCACACTAGATAACACATATTTAGTTGTATACCTAGATGATGAGGATCCTAAGAAAGAGACTCCTCCCCCATAGAAGAAGATTCCCAAATGGTATACCAACATAATGAGAGATTCAAAATTGACTACACCTCCATATCTAACTTTAGATTGACCTCGTACATGTAGTATGACTCATAAAATGAGAGCAGAAGCATCAACTTTAGAGGTTGACGATATTTACCAATACTTTGAGGAACTTTCTATAAATGCTAATCTCATCCGTCCATCCATCTTAATCCGTTTCACAACCTAGATTTATTCTCTACCCTTGGATCCACTTTAATCTTAGCCACACGTTCAAAGTGTCGTTAAAACCCTAAAGTGTGCCCTAAGAGTAGATTATAAATTGAGTCACCTTGATGGCTCAAACCCTATCTATCTCTTCGGCTAAACCTACTTATCTTCCCTATCTAAGTCTGGAGTTGGCTATTGCTATTAATCCAGAGTCTTCTAAGTATTCTACGGCCCTAAGTCTGAACTAAACCCTTTCGCCGCATCCATCGCCACCGCCTGGTCTCGCCGCGTTAATAGGAAAAGGTATAGATTCGTCTAAGCAAGTAATCTTTCTTTATGTATTAATCTGCTGTTGAATTCTGCATTCTGTTTATTTTTATTTCATAAATCTAGGGTTTTAGATCTGTTTCGAGGGCTCACACAGTGGAGCCCTCTTACTAGTTTCTAACTCTTTGATAATTTTAATGTGTGCGAGGATTCTAGTGGTAGATCCGATTTGTTGATAGCAGTTGCTTAAGCTGGAGTGGTCCGAGCCAAAGGATACAACGAAGCCCACTCATTCTGTTGAGGTTAAGGATACATTCTTCGGAGACGCCACCACATTGTGCCAGCTAGGGTTTCGGAGAACCCTAGCACAAATTGTAACTTTGTATCACGAAAAGGGTTACAGGGCCTGTTGTACTTAAAAGGAGTTTCTAAACTCCATTGATTAATAAAAATCATTCATTTTGTACAACTGTTCTGCATTCCTTTATTGTGATTTCTTTATTTCTGTTTGGTGTTGTATCTTTAATCTACACAAAGGAAGATAAAGGAGAAGATATGGATGTGGATAATGATAGGGTTTTTTATGTCTTCATTGGATGAGCATTAACCTACCATGGTCCAAGATACACTTAGTGAGCCTCAGTGGAAGGTAGCTATGGATGTAGAACATATGTCTCTCATCAAAAATAACACTTGGAAGCTAGTTTATTTACCTTCTGGAAAGAAGCCCATTGGCTACAAATGGGTATACAAAGTGAAGTATAAGGTAGATGGAACTATAGATAAGCATAAGGCTTGTCTTGTTGAAAAGGGCTACGCATAAAATAAGGTATTGACTATGAAGAGACTTTTGCACCCACTACTAGAATGACTACCATTCGTGTACTTTATGCTATGATAGCTCAGTTTGTATAAAATCTACTTCAGATGGATGTCAAAAGTGCCTTATTAAATGGTGATCTCAAGGAAGAATTATATATGACTAAGCCAGAAGGATTTGTGGTTGAAGGCCAAGAGAATTTTTTTGCAAATTGGTTAAATACTTGTATTGATTAAAATAGGCTCCATGAGCTTGGTACATAAAAAATAACAATCATCGATTGTAGCATGGTTTCAAGAGAAGTCCTTCGGATGCTAATCACTATATCAAGAAAAATGGTTCTAAAATAGTGATTCTAGTACTCTATGTTTATGATCTGATTATTACTAACAACTCAAAGAAATTTATAGATGCAGTGAAAGGTGACTTGAAAATTCATTTGAGATAATAGATCTATGACTTCTTCATTATTATCTTGGTTTAGAAGTGGCACTGAAGAAGAATCACATCAGAGTGACACATAAGAAATATGCCAAGACATTGATTGAGAAATATTGCATGATTGATTGTAAGACTAAAGTAAATCCAATGGAAATAGAGCTACAATTATCGCGATATGATACTTCTCCACAATTAGATGGTACTCTCTATCGTCAGTTGATTGGGAGTCTCATATATTTGACCAACACCAGGCCAAACATCAATTTTTTGTGAATAATATTTTGATATTCATGCAATAATCTAAGGTTAGTCATTGGAAAGTAGCAAAATGAGTTCATTATATCTGTGGCAGTACTAAATATGGTCTGGAATATAAAAATAATGACAACTTCTTCTTGCAAGGTTACATGGACTCTGATTATATCGAGTCAATTGATGATAGGAAATCAAATTTTGGATACATTTTTCATATTAGCTCTGGTCCTATCTCTTGGCACAGTAAAAATTAGCAGGTGGTTGCTTTATCATCTACAAAGACAGAATATCATGCAACATGTGGAGCAGTGTATGAGGTCATATGGTTACATCACATTCTTTCAAGTATGGGTCTTCCCAAGAAACTTCTAATCCAATTGTTTTGTGAAAACCAAGGTGTTTTGAAGCTCATAAAGAATCCAATGTTTCATGAACACACCAAACACATTGACACTCAATATCATTTTATTCCATATGAAGTTCCAAAACACAGGATACAACTCTAGTACATTCCCACCAATGAACAGGTTGCAGATATTTTCACTAAGGCACTTGCATGTGTCAAATTTGAGTTGTTTCACAATACTCTTTGTATTTCAAAATAATGTAATAAGGGGGGATGTTAGGCTAGATTGTTATATGTTTATTACATCATATATTAAGTGCATTATCAAGTTGGATGTTAAGTGCATTCTCAAATGGTCAAGGTAGGTGGTTACTTGGTGGTTATGGAACCGATCGGCCATGTCCTATATATTGCTTGATTCTCAATATAATAATCAATGCTCACCTTACTCTCACAGAGATGTTGAAAAATTCATGTGGGTCTCCATGGGGATGGATGGTGAGTTATTTTGGATGGTGATTTAGTGCACTTGGTAGTTGAATAATTTTAGTAGAGTTTGGGTATGTAAATGAGTGTTCATTTTGAAATGGAAGAAATGGTATTCTATTTATATATTTTGCAAAGGTTAGGGGGGCTAGGTGTCCTAATGTGGCATACCTCATAAGTGTATTTGGGTGAGATAATCCCTCACACACCTACACATCATAACTAAGCATAGGTATGTGGAGTGGATTTGGGGTTAAATACTAACTGTAGTAGGGTTAAATATGCATTTAGTGTTGACTTACGTGATATGGAAGATGACTCACTAAGTCTCACATGCTTTGAAATACAAAAGTCTTAAAAAGTCATTTATGAAATTAGATGCACATGGGGATTTAAAATGGAGTAAGGTTCAAGGTTAAACTTGGTTAGGTTAACCTAGGTTAAATGTTGAATTTTGGGTAAGGTGAAGGATGACTTGCCGTGTCTCCCATTATTTGGGACATGAAAGTCTCCAAATGTCATTTAAGGCTCTAAATGCACATGGGGAGATGTGTGGAGCAAGGGTCAAAGTTAACCATGATTAGGTTGACCATAGGTTTAGCTAGGGTCAAGTGGGTGAGGTGGAGGCTAGGCTAGTCAAAGAGTAGACTAGGTGATGTGGCCATGAGTTAGTTTGACCATGGTTAGGTTGACCATATATTGGGTTTGAAAATGAGGTGAATAGTAACCAACATTAGAAATCAAGCAAGGTTAAGCCAAGATGATGGTCGCACGAGGACCCAAAGTTAAATGTAGGAAAGGGCTCAAGTGGTACAAGAGGGCTTATGAATAGTGCATGAATAGTAGTTTTGATAAATGAATAATGTTTTGAAGCTAATATATGCAAATTTTGTGGGTTTTACAAATTGATCAATCATGATGATGGAAGGAGTGACAATGTGATACTTTTAGGTGTCTGAAGGGATGAAACCTGTACGTGGGAGATAAAGTGAATATTTTTATGAGTTAAATAACTTCTACTAGCCAAATTAATATTTTTCACAAATTTTAAGCTAAAATTGTGTTGTTAGTTTCAATAATTCCTCCTTAAATATTAGGCTTAAATTGTGTAGTTAGTTCAACAATAGGAGGAAAGTTAGTTCCAAGGTATGGAGAGGATTATTTATAAATAACAGGGGTGTAAAATGCCACTTTACTTGTTAATGCTAATTATTAGCAAGTAGTTGAGATGCTCCCGATAAAATAGGAGTGTAAAGTACCACTTGATTTATTCATGCTAATTATTGACACGTGGTTGAGATGCTCTCAATATAATAGGAGTGTAAAGTGCAAATAGAATTCTTCATGCTAATTTTTAAAAGTGGTTGAGAAAGTGTAGGGATTATCTAAGAGAATAGGAGTGTAAAGTGCCACTTATATTATGCTTTCTAATTCTTAACAAGTAGTTGATAAAGTGTAGGAATGATTTCAATAGAATAAATATATAAAGTTCCATTTGTATTATCCATGCTAAGTCTTAGAAAGTGGTTGAGAATATTAGGATATAATTTATTTATTACATTATTAGAGAATAAGGTAGTGCATGCCAAGATGGCCATATAGAAGCCAACATGCATAATGTGGAAGATAGTAAATAGTTTATTTTAAAATTGTAAATATTATCTATGCCATTGTTAGCTAGGTTTGTAGGATTATAAATCATGTTGTTACAGACTAATCTAAGTCTATAAGATTGTATATATTTGTAGTATGTTAGTAAAATCAATGATCACATTCCAACAATGGTATTAGAGCTTTGGTTATGACTTTTTGCATAGAAATTGCCCCTACCAATAGCTGACTATGAGATCATATTAGCGAGCCTGTAGTTGGGCATAGTAGGCATATTATTTGTAGGTAGAGATATTTTCATTGGATCAAATTTACAATAATTCTCTCTCATAAAGAATTTAGATTTGAAAATTTCCAATTGGCCTTGTTCTCTATCTTGTTTACAACATTCTCTATAAAAAAGGAGGATGATGCCCTTGTTCATAATGGATGTAGCCCTAGAGAGCCAAGGTAGTTTCAAAGCTGCATTAGGATATATCAGCCTAACTTCTTAGGGCCCTATGACATAGATTATAGATGGAACCAATCGATCATAGGTGGATCGATCTGAGTGCACAATAGAACCCCAATCTGCATTACATGCAACACCAGAGCTATTTTGTTCAGTAGAGAGCTTCACTCCTATCAAATCCTAGAGCTTAGCTGTGGCTTGATCATAGGACCCCTTTGTTCAATCCCTAAATTGATTCAAGTTCCATAGGCTTGGCCTAGCCTCATAGGTCCCTACAACATAGATCACAAGCAAACCTAGGTAGAGCATATCACCACTCAAGTGAATAAATAAATGAAAAATTAAAATCAACATGCTTCTCTCCTAAGGTATAGTTTAACTACACTAATCAATAAGAAGGAAGGACACATGGTGGATCCTCTTTGGTTAGCATGGAGGAAGAATGAGCACATGCAGGAAGTTTTTTTTGTTTTTGAGTGTGGAAAAATTAGTCCCACATTTGTTGTGGGTTGGGTCTTTTATACACTTAAATGTGCTAACACACATATTTCTTACTAACCACCACTTGGTGGTCAGTCCACATTGTCATCCGGGGACACACCACAAGTTGAAGACACCAAACCCCCATGCAAGCAGTATCCCAAGTGCCAGATGGTAACGTTAGCTTGAGGGGACCACCACACATTGAATTTGAACGTAGGTATACTTATGAGTTGTTTGAACTACTTAGATGCTATCTTCGTATTGTTGATTGACCAACTAGAGGAACTGGAGTCCACCAAGGTCAAATTTCCCCAAATTTTTTTATGATTTTTTAAAATTTAATTAGATTAATTATTTAAATTTTTATTTTATTTTTAACTATAGAATTAATTAGTTAATATTTTCATTAATTAATTAGTTAATTCATAGTTAAACATAAATTAGTTAATTGATTAATTAATTTAAATTTAAATTTAGAATTTAATGCATTAAAAAAAGGAGGGAAACATGAATTGTTTCTTGGATTTTGCTATAATCTCCAAAAAAAAACACAAAAAGGGGATAATTGTATTGCAACACCAAAAAAGGGGGGAATTTTTTTTTTTTGATATGCAAAAACAAATGGAAAAACAAATTTTGATTTTTTTTGGCAAATAATACATCAAACTTTATTGCACAAAATCAACAGTTGAAACAAAAATTGTCATTGTAAAACAAGGTGCATTTTCTATAGAATCCAAAACCTTGCAAAATATAAATTTGTGGGGATGATGTCTCTGTGAAGGTATTTAATTTTATTTTTTATGCATTAATTTACTATGGCAACAAAAACCCTAAATTTATACTCTATTTTAATGCAATTTTGTACAAGTCAACATTCGATAAAAATGGTACCTCTAACCCGCAATTACAGGTAATATTGTCATGATTGGGCTACTATATCTAATGCCTAATATAGCTACAACAATGTTTCCTGGGCTATTGTTCCCTATAAAACATCAGGGATAAATAAAGAAAGCAAATTTTATTTTCACTCTATCACTACCCTCTTCACTACTATTGCTCAGTGTAAATTTTAAGATTAAGCTTCTTCCAAGTATTTAAAGGACTTGTTGCCCTACGTATGTGGAATTATTTTAATTAAGTATCAAAGTTAGAGTGAATCAATTTTAGTACTACTTATGTGCCATGAATCGATCTATTACACATATGTTAAAATTTTCCTAGTGTACGACCATATATATTAAGGGGACTAGCTTATTCCATGTACCGACAGGTATTATAGGAAAAGCATGTATATCAAATAGATCAGGTTTATCATACTAGTGGTATAAATAAAGGAGGACCATTTGGTGTTATAAGGAACCCTTACAATGACCATTGAAAAAGCATATATTTTAGAATCATAGTTAATAAGAGGTCCAAATTTTGCTCCCTAAAAAGTAAATATTAGGACCATTTAACAGGTTTAAAATTTATGGGATATAGTGACTGGCAGAGTCACACAACCAAATATTGGTGATCCTGGCTAAGACACTTATGATGATGCAAATTCAAGAGCACTGATGATCATACTTCTTGCCATAGCTGATGAAATTCAACCACACATCTATGAAAAAGAGAATGCAAAGGATGCATGTGATGTATTGAAAATAATTTATGAAGGAAGGAATCAAGCCACTATCCTTAACCTTCAATCCCAATTGCATACTCTCAACATGAAGAATGGATAAAGTGTAGAGGCATTTCTTTGTAGATATTTTGATCCCACAACCAAGTTGTATGCAATGGGTGAAAAATTTGAAGATACGCTCTTAAAATAAATCATACTACAAACATTAATAGATTATTTTAGAATGCTAGTAACTTCTCTCTAAGTTTATAATAGGAAGATCTCCTTTGAATATTTGGTTAATTTCCTACAACAAGAATCATCTAACAACCTAAGAGACCAAATGTTCAACACAATATTATTTTCTAAGAAATATGGAGTTAAGAAACAATGATACTTTCGTAAGGGTTCTTCCTTAAATCTTTCAAACACCATTCCCTCATAAAAGATACCTCCAAAAAATAAGAGGCACTACCATATTTTTGAGAAGGAAAATCATGACACCAATAAATGCTGGTACAATGCATCCAAAAAAGGTGATAAGAATAAAAAACCACCAAATAAGAAAGGACAATACAAACCACAACCCAAAAATAGGCAACAAAGATGAAATATTTCTATCGAAGAATCAAATTTTGATTCTAAGTGAGCATACAAGATGCTCATGAATCAAATAGATCCAAAAAATATAATGTTTGGTATATTGACTTTGATGCCAACAAATGCATGACTGATGATAAAGGGTGATTTGACACATTTGAAGCCAAAGAAGGTAAACCTATGACAATTATCGATGATAAGACCTATCAATCCCAAGGAGAAGGAGATGTTTTAGTGATATTTCTAGATGGATAATGCACAATTTATAATATCCTTTATTTGCTAGGATTATCCAATAATTTGTTGTTTGTACCCCAAATCTTGGACAAAAATATGGTGGTTGAATTTAAAGTTGTTGATGGACAGAAGCGTTGCTTCATTACCAAACATGGTAAACACATAGCAACTACTTCCTACAAACATGAATTGTTTGTTTTAGATGCTCTTTATACACCTCATGTTGCCTTGGCGGAAAACCTAATATAAGCTACCTCATTGTGGGACAAACGGTATGGACATCTCAATTCAGGCTATTTAATTTAGATGGGTAAGCATGACATGGTGTTACACCTGCCAAAAATCTCACCAACTTTGCTTGTATTCTTTGATTTATTAGTAGGGAATAAATATTGCATCCCATTTGATTTGAGTTCTTCCAAGGCCAAAGCACATGGGAGCTAGTTGATCTTCCTATTGTAAAAATCCCTTGGGCTACAAATGGGTATACAAAGTCAAGTATAAGGTATATGGAACTATTGACAAGCATAAAACCCACCATGTTACAAAGGGCTATGGTAAAAATAAGGCATAGATTATGAAGAGCCATTCACACCAATTGCCAAAGTGACAACCATTCATGTCCTCTATGTAATGGTAGCTTAGTTTAGATGGAAGCTTCATTATATGGATGTGAAAAGTGCCTTCTTGAATGGTGATATTAAATAAGAAGTGTACATGACTCAACCAGTTGAAGTCCAAGAATAAAGGGTTTGAAAATTGATCAGATCCTTGTATGGACTAAAACAAGCTCTGAGGGCTTGGTACATAAAAATTGATAATCACCTTCTATTGCATGGTTTTAAAAGAAGTCCATTTGATGAAAATTTCTATTTCAAGAAGGTTGGTTTTCAAGTGATACTTGTATTGTATGTTTATGATCTAATCATAACTAGGAGTTTAGATGAAATGATAGATGCAATAAATAATGGCATGAAGAAGTCATTTAAAATGATAGATCTCAAACTTCTTCATTATTATCTTAGCTTGGAAGTTGTACAGAAAAATAACCATATCAGGGTCATACAAATAAAATATGCCAATGCACTAATTAAAAAATACGCATGATGGATTATAAGCCCAAATCAACTCTAATGGAAAAAAGTTACAACTATATTTATATGACAAATCTCCTCAGGTAGATGGAAATCTCTTTTGGTAGTTGATTGGGAGTCTCATATATTTGATCAATACAAGGATGGATATCAACTTTGTTGTGAGCTATATTTCAAGGTTCATGAAAGAACCTAAGGCTATTCATTGGAAGGTAATGAAGTGAGTTTTACACTATGTCCATGGTACAATAGAATATGACCTAGATTACAATAAGAATAACAAGTTCTTCTTGCAAGGATACATAGACTCGAATTATGCTAGATCTATATACACTAGAAAATTAATGTCAAGATACATATTTCATCTTGGATTTGGACTTGGATCTTGGTATAGCATGAAGCAACAAGTTGTTTCACTTTCATCTATAGAGGTAGAATATCATGCCACACGAGGAGCAGTGTGTGAAGTGATATGGTTACATCACATTGTTTCAAGTATGGGTCTTCCAAAGAATCTTCAAATACACTTGATTGCAATAACCAAGGTGTTTTGAAACCAGACAAGAATCCCATTTTCCATGAATGAACAAAGCATATTGACACTCAATGTCACTTCATTCATGATGAAGTTCTAAAACACAAGATTCAACTCTAGTACATTCCCACTTATAAACAGGTTGTGGATATTTTCACTAGGGCACTTACACATGCCAAATTTGAGTTGTTTTACAACTCCCTATATATTTCAAATAATGTAATAAAGGGGGATGTTAGGATATAATTTATTTATTACATTATTAGAGAATGAGGTTGTGCATGCCAAGCTGAGCATCTAGAAGCCAATGTGCATAATTTTGAAAATAACATATAGTTTATTTTAGCATTGTAAATATTATTTACGTCATTGTTAGTTGGGTTGGTAGGATTAGGAATCATGTTGTTACAGAATAATCCAAGCCTAGAAAATTGTATATATTTGGAGTATATTAATGAAAACAACGATCACTTTCCAAAAAAGAAAGTGTAGGGATGGTTCTAATAGAATAAAGATGTAGTTAGGCATCAATTGTATATAAATATGCTTAGCTTATATAGGATTTTTTAGAGAAGGATAAATAATAAAATAAATAAATGAAGGATGCACTTAAAATAAAGATTTTGTAAAGGGGTAATTACCTCTTTTTAATAAATAATGATTTTGTCATTTTCTAACTTGTATGTATTTTTTATTTTATTTTGAATTTAAAATTATTTTTCATTGGCTTGAGGAGTAAGGGACCACTCCATCAACACAATGGAAAGTATTATTTATTGTAAATATTTTTATATAATAATTGATGATTTAATTTAATTTAATTTATAATCTTTTATAAATTATGTAAATTTATAATTAATTTTTTTAGACACCTAAAAATATCACATTACCCCTTGTGCAGTGCTAATGGTTAAATAATTTTCAAACGCCTCAAAAGTCCAATAAATTTACATCAGAACACTATTCATACTCTTAATCCCATTTTCCCCACTAAGCCCCCTCCTACACCTAGCCCTTGGTCACCATGTGACCACCCCTCTAACCTAGCCTAGGGCCACCTCACCCTAGTCTACCCTTTGACTCTAGCCTAGCTCCAACTCACCCTAGCCTACCCTACCCCTACTCTCCACATCCACATGCTCATTCAATGCCACAAATGAGATGAAGAATTCCTTCACCCATGTACATTAATGACATTGATGACTCCTCATTTACATGCCATAAATGGGGTGAACACTTTCTGACATTGATGACAACCTGAACCACACCCTGAGTATGTGATTCCACCTACTCGCCATGCATCGCCACAATGAATTCGACATCCAACATCCGAGTATTGTGAGCATAGGCACTATGAGGAACAAGTGGGAGAGAGAGTAGATCAAGAATATCCAAAAATATCACTAGTTGAGGAGGATGATGAGCCTAGTACCCCACCTCAATAGAGAAGGAATATGCCTTTGAAGCCACCCCAAGGCGATCTTGAGAAGAGGAAATCCTTTCCTCACAAGCTTTCAAGGCCTTAGCTAAAAAGGTCCAAGCCATAGAGAAGCAAGGGATGACTTATCAAAAGCTGACCTTGAACAAAATTCACAATGAACCTCTATGCATGTCAGTGCCTACTCTAGCATACCTCGAGCATTTCAAGATGCCTAGGCTGGAGAGATTTCAAGGAAAGGAAGATGCACAAGAGCATGCAACTAGATTTTTAGACGTGTTCTTTCAGATCAGAAGAAATGACACCTTGCTTTTGTGCACCTTCATTACAACACTAGAATTGCAATAACCAAGGTGTTTTAAAATCAGCCAAGAATCCAATTTTCCATGAATGAAAAAAGCATATTGACACTCAATGTCACTTCATTCATGATGAAGTTCTAAAACACAAGATTCAACTCTAGTACATTCCCACTTATGAATAGGTTGTGGATATTTTCACTAAGGCACTTACACATGTCAAATTTGAGTTGTTTTACAACTCTCTATATATTTCAAATAATGTAATAAGGGGGGATGTTAGGATATAATTTATTTATTACATTATTAGAGAATGAGGTTGTGCATGCTAAGCTGAGCATCTAGAAGCCAATGTGCATAATTTTGAAAATAGCATATAGTTTATTTTAGCATTGTAAATATTCTTTACGTCATTATTAGTTGGGTTGGTAGGATTAGGAATCATGTTGTTACAGAATAATCTAAGCCTATAAAATTGTATATATTTGGAGTATATTAATGAAAACAACGATCACTTTCCAAAAAAGAAAGTGCAGGGATGGTTCTAATAGAATAAAGATGTAGTTAGGCATCATTTGTATATAAATATGCTTATATAGGATTTTTTAGAGAAGGATAAATAATAAAATAAATAAATGAAGGATGCACTTAAAATAAAGATTTTGTAAAGGGGTAATTACCTCTTTTTAATAAATAATTATTTTGTCATTTTCTAACTTGTATGTATTTTTTATTTTATTTTGAATTTAAAATTACTTTTTGTTGGGTTGAGGAGTAAGGGACCACTCCATCAACACAATGGAAAGTATTATTTCTTGTAAATATTTTTATATAATAATTGATGATTTAATTTAATTTAATTTATAATCTTTTATAAATTATGTAAAGTTATAATTAATTTTTTTAGACACCTAAAAATATCACATTACCCCTTGTGCAGTGCTAATGATTAAATAATTTTCAAATGCCTCAAAAGTCCAATAAATTTACATCAAAACACTATTCATACTCTTAAGCCCATTTCCCCACTAAGCCCCCTCCTACACCTATCCCTTGGTCACCATGTGACCACCCCTCTAACCTAGCCTAGGTCCACCTCACCCTAGTCTACCATTTGACTTTAGCCTAGCTCCAACTCATCCTAGCCTACCCTACCCCTACTCTCCACATCCACATGCTCATTCAATGACACAAATGAGATGAAGAATTCCTTCACCCATGTGAATTAATGACATTGATGACTCCTCATTTACATGCCATAAATGGGGTGAACACTTTTTGACATTGATAACAACCTGAACCACACCCTGAGTATGTGATTCCACCTACTCGCCATGCATGACCACAATGAAGTCGACGCCCAACATCTGAGTATCGTGAGCATAGGTAGTATGAGGAACAAGTGGGAGAGAGAGTAGATCAAGAATATCCAGAAATCTCCCTAGTTGAGGAGGATGATGAGCCTAGTCCCCCACCTCAACAGAGAAGGAATCTACCTTCGAAGCCACCTCCGAGGTGATCTCGAGAAGAGGAGATCCTTTCCTCACAAGATTTCAAGGCCTTAGCTGAAAAGGTCCAAGCCATAGAGAAGCAAGGGATGACTTACCAAAAGCTGACCTTGAACAAAATTCACAATGAACCTCTATGCATGTCAGTGCCTACTCTAGCATACCCTGAGCATTTCAAGATGCCTAGGCTAGAGATATTTCAAGGAGAGGAAGATGCACAAGAGCATGTGACTAGATTCCTAGATATGTGCTTTCAGATCAGAAGAAATGATGCCTTGCTTTTGTGCACCTTCATCATGACCCTCTCAGGCCCAGCCCGAGAGTGGTTCAACCAATTACATAGGCACAACATCACTAGTTTTAATCAACTAGCGGATGCATTTCTTGAACGCTTCTCCTTTGGCATCAAGAAAAAGGCTAATCTTTCAGATTTGGCCACTCTAATATAGCATGACGATGAGCCAGTGATGGATTACAGAAAGCGATGGAGGAAGATGATGGTGAAGCTTCCATTCCCCATCCCATCCTCAGAATTGACCCAAATTTTTATGAAGAGTTGCGCAAAGCACATCTCATTGTTGTTGCAGTTGTAGCAATACCAAACATTCGAGGAGGCTTTGGCGCAGGCCAAGGTGATCGAGGACATCAAGTTACAGGAAGGTAACTTGAAGCTTAGGAACAAAAAGGAGTGGAACAAGAAACGTACTGAGTGACAACAGGCCAAGCCGGCCCACGTCAATCAGGTAGTGTTAAACCTCCAAAAAGGGGATAAGGGGTAGCAAAAGCAAAATTATCAGGCCCAACCTCCACCTATGCAATATGAAAAATGCAACAATCAGAGAGGTAAAGATAAGGAGCAACACCCTCCTCGCATATTCATGCCATTATCAGAGTCGTTGGCTTCAATTTTTCATCAACTATGTGAGGCAAAGGCCATACGCTTACCTGAGGTTCCTTTAGTGGACCCTAATCAGCCTAAGCCAAAAGGCTATAAAGATGATCAGTATTGCATATTCCACAGAATGAAAGGCCATGACATCAAAGTATGTTGGTCTTTCAAACACTTGGTGCAAAATATGATCGAGAGGGGTACACTTCTCGTTGATAACCTACAAGCACCAGATAACCAAAATATGGGGATTTATAAAAATCCTCTACCTAATCATGAGGCACCCAAGAATAATGTTGGCCAGGTCAACCAAGTGCGAATTGAACCACCTACCCATGGGTTCATTGGCATGGTCAATGTTGTCATGAGAAATGTGAGGTATGAACAACTGAATCAGCCTCCAGTGCCTATTAGAGTGCATGCTGCGCCTCTTCCAAGGCCAGCCTAGAATATGCCAGGCCCACCAACTAGATCGGTGGTGACCATCAAAAGTAGGTTGGTTCAAAACCTATAGATAACTCCAACGAAGTTGTCAATCTATGAGCTTATTCAGTAGTCTCCTAAGCATAGGGAGACGCTCATGGACATTCTAAGGTCCATTGAAGTTCATTCCCAAGATCCTAAAGCATTTACACACTTTGTGGGACATGTGCAATAGTGCAAGGAATCGGTCATTCAATTTCATGACCATGAAGTCAAGATGGTTTCTACTATTATAGCAGACCCACCACTACATATTATTGCATGCATAAATCATAAACCATTCAAGTGGGTTTTGATCGACATCAGGTCATCGATCAATATTATAACAACCAAGGTGTTAACTCACTTGAAATTACCCAAGATGCATATTATACCTTTGACCTTCACGTTGAGAGCATTCAATGATGCACTATGCTTGATTGTAGGCACTATAGTTCTACCTATTTAGGTAGGATTGAAGACCATCCCCATGATGTGTCATGTCATCAAAGGTGCTATGCAATACAATATACTTTTGGGTAGGCCTTGGATTAGAGAAATGCATTGTGTCCCTTCTATCTTACATCAGTGTATTAAGTACATTCATGAGGGACAGGTTCATGTGGTGCCTTCCGATGAAGAGCCCTTCAAATACGTGAACCTAGTAGACTTTCTAGGGGAATTTGTGCTCCCCTAAACACACCTAGATGTGCGACAAAAATCACCAATTAAAGAACTAGGAGGTAAGATCAAAAAAGTGTGTGCTAAGCCTACAATGTCTGTATCCCAGAGATCAGAGCACACAACAACTGCTTCTACTAGACCGTCTGCATCTATAATGCATCGAGATGATAGGAAGCTTAAAGCTAATATGGGTGAAGAAGAGATCAAATCAATGCCCAAGCCAGTTGTCATTGAGACCCCTACTCCCATGGAAGTAGAGGAGCCTCAAGCTGAATTCGAAGAGGCACTTTAGCCAGCTTCACCTGCATCTTCAATAGGGTCATCTGCACCGTAGGTGACCATCCATTTGGTTAATCCTAGATTGGGGAAATACATTGTGTAGAATGTGACATTCATGCCTATTATTGAGACTGCACGGGACATGGGCCGACCACGAGCCCATCGCCTTCCTATAGGGATGGTGGAACCATTAGGGGTACCACCCAACCAAACAAACTTCATCTATGGAGGGTTAGACCAGATTGCATCTCCCATGCCTATGGATGAAGATGATGATGAGCCTTTTGCTATAAATATTCATTATCTTTCCAACCCTGAGTATGCTATGCGATATTTCGAGCGGTACCATTGGCATGGTTACGAACTCAGACTATTCGAGTAGGGGCACAGGATCCCCGTAGAACCATGATATCAGTTACCTACTGATAGGTTCGGGTTAGGCTTTTACAAGGGAGGACAGGATGAACTCCTTGTGGCATCTCTAGACCACTTGTACCTCAGTTTGGGGTGAAGTTGATTACAATCCTTATCACCCTGTTCCTTCCGCTTTTCGAAGGGATAACCGGCTAGTGACTTATGTCACTATAGAACCACCTAAGAGATACCACGAAAATATCTTGATGGAAACCGGTCTAGAACACAATCCCAGAGTCAACCTGGGTCATCAAATCTATGAAGCAATCGATGACATAGGCATGCAGGATCAAAATGCTATCATAGTAGCAGATTTTGAGTTGGAAGTGCATCCCGACGAGGACATAGCAGAGTCCATCTTCGAGATAGGTGGACCAAGTTGCAGTGTAGGAGAGGATAGTGATTCCTCACCCAATGATCAATCTGAGGATGAAGTTGTGCTAGTTTACTCAGCACCTTCGTATATATGGTATTTTTACCCGATCTTCCCAGACAATGATGATAGTGATCAAGGAGATAACTTATATGGGGCCACATTTTCTAGAGCATCCCATCCCTACTAGGGGGAATGAAGAAGTGTGGATTTATGATAGTGACGCTAAGGATGAGACAAAGAGGGTCTATCTTGGTCCTCACTATTTATGTCACCGTCATCAACCCATCGATATAGACAAAGTCTATCGTCAACTACATGTTGGGCCTCACTTGAGAGAGAGATGATTAACCCTAGATCAAATCTATCATTTGGTTAATCCACCTCCTTTGACCTACATGGAACTCCTCGAGCCAAATGACCCTATTTTTCCATCGATGCATAGGGAAGATCCGATCGTATCGAGGGTGCATAGAGAGGATCCATTTATACCTGTATCGCTAGAGCTAGATCTTGGGTATGGAAGCTGCATCAGAGATGTAGAGTCATGCACACATGGTCTTGGAGACATGATCCATTCCATCAATATGATCTCCATTGATTTGACCACTCCACTCCATAATCCAATCGATCCATCCAAACCATTGCATCTTGATGTAGATGCTATTGATTGGGATCACGCTGATTCACCCCTAGAGCCTGAAGATTTCTTCCCTAATGAAGAAATGCTGCAACCTTTTCATTTTGTGCTAGGATGTGCACATGATGTTTATCATGCTGAGGATGCTTCCAATGCAGAACTTATAAACCTAGCATATGACATCCACCTGATCCCTACGCCTCACCAACTTGAGGAGGGATCCCATATGTCAGTAGAGGAAACCTTTGAAGTGGATATCAGTAATGATCCCACCAATCCAAGGAAGGTCAAATTTGGAGAAAGTCTTACTCTTGATGAGCACGCCAACCTCATCCCTCTACTGAGAGAGAGACCTGATCTCTTTGCTTGGACTTACAAAGATATGCCGGGTCTAGATCCAAAATTGGTTACTCATAACCTTTTGCTAGATCTATCAAAGAAGCCAGTCAAGCAGAAACTTAGGAAGATGCATCCAACAGTAGCCTTAATGGTTAAGGATGAGTTGCAAAAGCTGTTGGATGTAGAGTTTGTCATTTCCATCGACTATCTAGAATGGGTATCCAATATGGTGCCTGTAGGAAAACTTGATGGAAGGATCCGTATTTGTATGGATTTTAGAGACCTAAATAAGGCAACACCCAAGGATTCATTTTTATTGTTGAATATCGATGCTCTTGTAGATGTAACTACAGGTCATGAGATGCTCTCCTTAATGGATGGTTTTTTTGGATACAACCAAATTTAGATTAAGCTCGAAGACCAACATAAAACCATGTTCATAATGCCATGGGGGACATTTTGCTATAAAGTTATGCCATTCGGCCTTAAGAATGTTGGTGCCACATATCAGTGGGCTATGACATATATCTTTCATGACTATATGCATAAGATCTTAGAAGATTACATGGATGACTTGTTGGCGAAGTCATTATTACGTTTTGAGCATGTCAAGGTCTTGAAGAAGGTCTTCGATCGTTTGATAGAGCATAATGTCAGGTTGAATCCTAAGAAGTGCGTATTTGGCGTAACTTCAAGAAAACTCTTAGGATTCATCATTTCAAAGTGAGGCATCAAAGTTGACCCAACAAAGGTCAAGGCTATTTTAGAGATGCGTCCTCCCACAAACATCAAGGAATTAAGAAGCCTACAGGGCAAAGTAGCATCCATAAAGTGATTTATCACACAATTATCGGATAAATGTCGACCCATGAATCGATTGCTACACAAGGGGGTCCCATTCAATTGGGATGAGGACTTTCAAGCAACCTTTGCTAAGATCAAGCAATACCTGGTGATGCCACCAGTGCTAGCTCCACCAAGGCTAGATGAGCCATTTCTGCTATATATATCGGTGACCAATTTTGCATTAGGAACCATGTTAGCCCAAAATAATGTGCAAAACAAAGAACAAGCCATATATTACATTAGTCGAACTTTGGTGAGTTATGAGCTAGGATATGCATATGTGGAAAAGTTATGTTTAGCAGTAGTGTTTGCTACCAAGAAATTGTGGCACTATATGTTAAGTCATACGACGTATGTCATATCAAAACAAAATCCTTTGTAGTATATGATGAGCAAGACATATCATAACACACGTACTACGAAGTGGATCATGCTATTGATAGAATTTGATTTGGAATTCATTAGCCAAAATTCCATTAAGGGACAAGTCATAGTTGATCAACTGGTTGAGGCACCTCTAGAGAATAGTAGGCCCCTCACCATAGAGCTTCCTGATGATGCAATCTTCATCGTATCAGAAGCACCCGAACCTAAGGAACCAGATAACAAAGCCGATATGACCTTGTTCTTTGATGGTTCAAAGTGTGAGCAAGGGGGTGGTGCAGGAATAGTGTTGTTCATGCCGCAAGGTGCTCCAATGCCCTTGTCATTCAAGTTGGACTTTCCTTGCACTAACAATAATGTTGAATACAAAGCCCTAATTTTGGGCCTCCAAACAACTATCGCCATGAATATTAAAAGGCTAAATATCTTTGGTGATTCCCTTCTCATTGTTAATCAAGTTAAGGGACTATTTCAATGCCGATGTCTGGTATTGAAAGCTTACAAGGATCTTGTTGACATTTATCTAGCTCAACTGGAGTGGTATGACATCGAGGCAATCCCTCATTCATACAATAGATTTGTAGACACTATGGCATCTTTGGGATCCTTAATCCCTCAAAATCTGTCTACTGATTTTACTACCATCCATGTAAAAACATTGTCACATTCTATTGTGCAGTGCGAGGCATTGGATAAAAAGGAGTCAATCAACATGATCCATGTAGAACCAAACCATGAATGGTTCTACAGGGCCAGAGACTTTATCAAGAGAGCATCCTGGGGGTCTATGACTTCGTAGGATCTAATGGGGAGTGGCATTACCATTCACCATAAGGTTATTTCTCAGTCTGCATTCACAAATGTAGAATCACAAGGGGAACATGCTGTCTTGTCAATCGAGGTTGAAGCTTACCAAAATTGGATGTCATAGATACATGACTTCCTTAGACTTGGTATGATCCCTCAGGGATTATTGTGTGCCACAAAGTGCACATTTAAGCAAAAAGTGACAAAGTATGTCTTGCTAGGAGACATTTTGTACCATAGAAGCTATGATGGAGTTCTCCTTCATTGTCTTGAGCCCCAAGAGTCATCTTGGGAAATTTTAGAAGCTCATGATGGTACGTGTAGTGGCCATTTTAGTGGTATGGCTATCATCAAACGCATCCTTTGCATGGGTTATTATTGGCCCACTATGGAGAAGGATTGCAATGTGTATGTCAAGAAATGCGTTAAATGTCAGCATCATGCTAATATTACGCACTTGCCATCATAGGCCTTACAGCCCATTCAAGTGGCTTGGCCATTTGCTCAGTGGGGATTTGATCTCATCAGTAAGATCTCTCCTCCATCATCGGGCTGACATACTTTTATTATTACGGCTACTGAGTATTTTACTAAATGGGTGGAAGCCATTCCCTTAACAACGACAACTGGAGCACGTATTGTTGAGTTCATACTCACCAATATCATAAGTCATTTTGGGATACCATCCAAGATAGTGTTAGATAATGGAACGTCATTCAAGAACAAAACTATGAGAGCTTTGACGTCTAAGTATAGAATCAAACATAGTTTTGTGACTCCATACTATCCGCAAGCAAATGGACAAGTTGAAGCTTCAAACAAGACAATGGTCTCCATATTGAAAAAGATGGTACAAGAACACCACAAAGATTGGCACATCTAGCTACCCCTTGCATTATGGGCTTATAGGACTAGCATTCGGACACCCACTGGGGCAACTCTATTTTCACTAGTATATGGCGCTGAGGCCATTATGCCCCTAGAGTTGGAAATTCCAATGTTGCATGTCGCATTGAAAGAATTCATCGATGATGACACCACACGACAAGCTCACCTAGATCAATTGATGCTACTTGATGAACATCATGTGAATGCCCTCGAGCACCTCTGCGTTTATCAAGAACATTTAAAATGAGCTTACAATAACAAAGTCCATCTGAGAGACTTTGAGGTTGGTGATCTTGTGCTGAAAGAGAACCAACAGAATTCAAATTTACCACCAAAAATGTGAGACAAATTCATGGCTAATTGGTTGGGTCCTTATATGATCTCTGAGAAGATTGGACCTGGGACGTATCACTTGACATCGCTTGGAGGAATTGAGGAGACCTAAACCTCTCAATATCCTTCATCTTAAAGCATTCTATACCTAGAACCATAAAAGGCTCCAAAGGCATCTGTAAGCCCTTTGGTAATCTCAAAAAAGGCTCCAAGGGTTTCTCAAAACCGCTTGGTCAATCCAAAAGGCTCCAAGGGTTTCTCAAAACCACTTGGTCAATCCTAAAAGCCCCAAAGGCATCATAAGCCCTTTGGTCAAAGCCATAAATTTCAAAAATTCATAAAAATTATAAAATAATAAAATCCTAAAAAAATTGGAAAAATATAAAAAATCAAAAACATTTACATTATGCATTTTTATTTTGCACATGCATTTCATATAGTTGCATTGCATTAGGCATTTCCATCCATCGTACTTGCATTAGAATCAATTGTGTTTGCAATCTTACAAACGACACCATGTTTGTGTTTCAATCATGCATCTATGCATTATATGTTTCATCCACCATTCATCATTGTGAGTAATTGTGTTTTTCAACACAACCCATCTTGTTGCTATGAGGAATATACTAGGGTTTTTCGGTCATTCAACCATACCTAGTGGACTTATCAAGAGCTTAGTGGAAAGCTTGCTTTGTTTTTGTTAGGTAAGGTCTAGTTTTGATAGCACTGGGTATATCAGGATCCTATCACTAATTAAATACACTAAACAAATCCTATTTAGGGCATGGAAGGGTGAAAGCCATGAAGTGATCTAGGTCACCTTGGGTGAAAGGTTTTATTACTTGCTTATCTTGTGAGGAGCAATGGTCTAGGGTAGTGGTCATTGGAAAAATGATGAGCATACTCCCTACCCAAATAAATCCCTTGCTCACAAATGAAGGAGCAATATCCCAGAGTAACATCCCAGATCAACATCAAAGGTTGATACCCTAGATCGATATCCTAAAATCGATATCCCCAATTGACATCTCAAAAGTCAAAATCCCCAAATATTCAAATCAAATTTCAAATGAAATATCAAGTTAAGATCAGTATTCAAATCAAAATTCAAATCCCTTGCTCAAGAGAAAAAGAGAAACTCAAAATAAACAGTGATTATTGTCACTAAAAAGAGAAAATAAATAGTGATTTTTATCACTATATATGAGAGCAAGTATCCCAATAAATTGAAGAAAAGAAGGGGGGAGCTTGAATCCCTGGAATGATCAATGCTTGAAAGCCATAGGGTGATCCTCAATGATAGCAATGGGCTGAAAGAATCTCACCTGTCATTGAAGGGGTAGTTCTACGCAATTTACAAGTAGGCTAGCTTGGGGTGGCCTGGATTGATTAGTGGTCTAGTCCAACTCGAGTTCAAACCTAGGATTGGATAGACATTTGAGGATCCCCAATACAACAATGGGTTGAATGAATCCCACCTGGCACTAGGGTATGCTTATGCCTTATCTAATATATTCACTTGCACACATAGGGGTAATGAATAGTTTTGGCCTATCCTAGCGAAAGCTTTACGTTTCAAAAGTCTAATATAGTTAGTATACAACTTTTGATAAGTCAACTAGGGTGTTTGAGTCTCATGGAAAACCTCAAAAATTCCCAAATAGCAACAACCATTTCCATATGCAATCATCAAATCATCAAAATTTATTTTATGAGAGTTTGTTTATTATGAGGTGTTCATGATATAGGTTAGATACCGGATGAATATCAACAATGATATTTAGACGACCACTGACTATATTATGCATATCTTTTAATTTACAAGATTTTATAATAAGATATATTAAATCATCCATATCATATATTAAATCATTATGGCATAATCATATCATCACATTTCATATATGGGTGATTAATTGATTAATTATTTTTATAAGGATTACCAATTATGTTTCATGATTAGCATACATTCTGTGGTGTCATCCATTAGATTGTTAAACATTATTGCATTCATTCCTTATGTTTTAAGTGATTAAAGCATACAGGTTCATTTACAAATAGATCATGATCAAATACATAGTGCATTACCATATATCGCATTATCATATCATAACATCATCATAAATTAAATGCATAACAATAAATCAAAATTACACATGCATTTAAAATAAACATCGCATCCATATGCATCCATCATAATTAGTACATCTACACATCTAGATCACTGCATCTAATCAATACATCATGAATCATATAGCTATCTAGTGCATGTCATCCATACATCACATCATATAGCATCAAATCAATATAAGCATTACATCCATATGCATCTCATAAGCATAAATATGAAACATAAAACATATAAAAATACAAGTACACATGATGAGTCATAAATGAATCAATCTCATATATATAAATATGTGTCCATAAATACATAGAGGTACATCAAATGCCCGTAGGCTACATATGTGTAGGTCCTCGACCTTACACTCAAAAATAGTACTACAACATCTCTATAAGACTTGTAATACATGGGGCCTACATCCCAAACTTGTGATGCACCTCCATCACCCCTGCCATCCCTATGGCTCCTCTGCGAGTTGGCTCCATGAGTGCTAGAAGAATTGTGTGTCCTCTCAATCCTATGGGTCCTGCGACTAGAGCTAGTGGTAGAGTACCCTGTCTCTCTAGTATGGGATTGGCTCCGATGGATCCCTATAGTGTGTGTATCCTCTGGTACCTCCCCACCTATTAGCCTGATGTAGCCCTCCAACTAGGATATGCGAGCTACATGCATTGTATCTCGCTCATTACCATCCTCCATAAGGGAATGAAGCCTCTTGATCTCTCCCATGGGATCATGATCTTCTAGCAGTAAAGAATATGACGTGGTTGGAGGTATCATGATGGCCTAAAAGGATAAAGGATCTCCCATATCTACCCTGAGTAGGTCCCTCTCGGTAGTAGTTGCACTCAGTCATGCCTACACCAGATCATGCTCACTGGTGAGATACCTGACCTATGCCTCCACTACTATAACATGCATCGAGAGAGATATCCTATTCTTTGTTGACTATTATAGCTACCTCTCACTATGAGACAAATTCACCTCTAGAGTGGTGATAGAGCTATCCTTATAGAGTAGCTGGGTGCGTAGCCTCCTCACCTGGCTCTGCAAATTAGCTACCTAGAATTGCAACTGCCCAATCTCACTATCCGGCTCTACCTCACCCTCCTCAAGGACCTCCTCATCTACCTCCATCTGGGGAGCCTCCCTTGCTACACCCCAGTAACCCTCTATCCTCTTTTGAGTGTGGTTCCCATGTGGATCAACCTCTATGCCATCATCGCCCTCTATAGAAAATCCACTAGTTGGATGGCTGAGAGACCCCTCCCCGTGCCACTAAATATCGGTCCACCATATGTCATAATTAGGAGTAGTACCTGCATACCTCTGACCTGACTCCTATAAATCATCATCCTCCTCTCCCAAAGTATTAACCTAAGGCCAGGTGAGGTCCCTCTCCAGGACCAGGTATCTATATATTGTAGGCATGTTAGAAACATCCTATCGAATCTTGAACTATAGTAGTATGCAAGAGAAGTAGTGGTACTCGTGCCACTCGACCTTATGATCGATGATCCATCTATCCCTGCATGCCCGATACAGGTATCTAGATGCCTCTATCCATGCTGGGTAGTCCATGTAAGGGCACCACTCGATATCCCTAGAGTGAAGCTAGGTGAACCGATCAATGTAGTGTGTCAAGTCTCCTGCATGAGACCTACTCCTAAATACCTCTTGCTCTTAGGGCTAGCAAGCAACATAACACTAGCGAGCCTCTACAATGGTGGTGATATGTAAGGGTAGCTCTGCAGGGTGCTCTATCTGAATGTGCTACTAGCCCCATGTATGCAATAAAATACTACAACCAATACCCACTCTAATCTGACAAGTGATCTGATACAACTGTGCCAACAGAGCTCTCTCCCAGGATAAAATAATTGGATCCTCAATCGAGCTGGCCATGACAGGTTGAACGTAAGCTAGGAGGTTCCATGGAAACCTCACACCTAAGAAATCAGGCATGGCTATCTAAATAACTAGGTGCATGAACATAGCCTCTCACTATGAGAAGATGCCCATCTTGTACCACTCTTCGATGTTGATGCCACCATGGTCGATACGACCTTGTGCCTCCACACTCCTATCTCGAAAGACAACATCAAAAATAGCTCTCCTCGATGTAAATGGGGAGGAGGTGATGGGCTCACCATCGATAGGTAGTCGGAATATATGGTACACTTCCTCTAGTGTGACTATCATTTCACCTGTAGGTAGGTGAAATGTGTTGGTCCATGCATCCCAACAATGGGCCAAAGTCGTCAGATATAGGCCTGGTCTACCTAGATGGGAGGGAGATCCAGGATATAGCCAAATCCAATAGCGATAAACCACGCCCACTCCGTATCAGTCAATAAAGGGCATAGAGTGTGAAGGAGATCGGTCTCCCTTGCTCTATTAGTCAAATATTGAATAAAAGGAATCAAAGAAAACAGAAAAACAATTAAAATCACTCTAAAATTGACAAAAAAATTATAAAATCACCTAAAAAAACAATAATATGCACCAAAATAATCAAAATTTTAAAATAAAATTAAAGGCGTGCTTCAAAACAACAAAAAAATGGCATTAATTGCCCATAAAAACTCAAAAAACACAAAAAAATTAAAAACAATTTCTAAATTTGGGCACCGCGGGTGGGAACCATGGCCGATCCAACAGTAAAAAATTTGACCATTGGGATTTAAACCCCATCGTGGTTGACAGCTGTGACCCCCAATATGTCAATTGGGGATCGTGGCTGCCACCCATGACTAGCGAGCGAAACCCTAAATAGGTTCACTCTTACCAGAAAACACCTTGAAAACCCAAAATTAACCCCCCCCGACTAACTAACCTAGGCTAAATCCTAATCTATAATGAGGTTCATTGCCTACAGTTTAGTGTGGTTCAATTACCGATTAATTAAAGAGGTTAATTTTAACCCAGTAATCATAAGCGAGGTCTTAGTTTCTCTGTTACATTTGAGTCCCCGACTCTCCCACTGGTCGATGCCTCTGCTTGGTCAACCATAGGTGTGAAGTTTAGGTAATTCAGTTTGGTTTTAATAGCGTTTCGGGTTAAGTTTTGTGGTTTTACCTACAGAGCTCTCAGGATAAATCTTGAAGACAGGTGAAAATGATACTTTCTCAAAAAGAAGACCCTTTTATACTTTTTCATATTCGAGTCGGGCCATGGTTGACACCTGCGGTCCCAAAATTAGGGTTTACTGATCGTGGGTCCCAGCCACGGTGAGTAAAATTACCCATAGTTGAGAGCCATGATTAGCAAATTACATATAATACCCTTAATTTACCTTGAGGAAAGCTGCTAATTGACAATTTAACCAATCCAAATAACCAGCCAAGAATGATTTAAGCTGAAAGTTGTATCCTCCACCTCACCTAAATCCACAAATTCAATTCAAAATTTAACAAAAAATCAAATAAATCAAAAGCCAAATGTGCCTCGTATTCAGTAATTTACCCTACACACTCGGTGGTTGCAACGACTTGCGATCCATGCAATCTGACAAGATGAGTAAATTACCATAAGGACATTTGGGGCAAATTCATCATTATAGAATTACTATGCTTCATTTCAATCCCTAAGAAGGCCTACACAGCTGGATTGCTCTAGGGGAATGAAGTATTCATCGCAATTATCCTATGATATTTTTAGCAGATCATCGATAATATGATTCAACATAAGCCTAATTGGAATTGCTTTCATTTTGATTCCCTAAGAAGGCCTTCATGGCTGGACCGCTCCATGGGATAGAAATAGGCAATTACTATTAATAGTTGCAATCATAGCTGATTAGGCCTTGCCAAGAATTTCAAATGCTAAATCCTAATTTGTTCAAAGATCATTCATAGTGGTCAAGCGACCTCGTCGCTTCATTCATTGTCATTACCCTCATTGAATTATCGCTTAAGAGGGTAGTCATAATATCAAATCATAATCAAAGTCAATAGAAGATACCTTGATCTTGTCAAAATTGCATGTGTCCTTGCAAATCATTACCAAAGACTATCATAAGCTTACCCTTCTACTAGGGCAAAAAGCATATATGATAGTTTATTTGTAACTCTCATCCTTTCGAATTGATAGGTGTGAAAGCCTACTTGGCATTGATGCTATCTAAATGTCTGGTGATGAGTGCAAACTCTTTCAAATTTAAGCCTTCTACCAAGTTAGAAGCAATGATTCTAGGATGTGCGTCCTTTTACTGGACTTGGGGCATCTAATGTTGATCAGATCAATGATCATCATTCAACCTACGACATCATTTTAGGAGGTCTATTTTTGCTCAACGTTGTTCACAATCACAATGCATCTCAAAAGGGGCATCTGTAGACACCTAAAACATGTCATGCCAATGTGACTACTCATATGGGACATGCTAGAAGACCATATGGAAGACCTTTGGACAAATCCAAGGTATAGCAATGGTTTTTACCACTCAATTGGGCATCTTTGCCTAGTCAGTGTTAGCCGCAACTGACACCCGCAGTTAGGACTAAAATTCAGTTGGCCTTCATCCGACCCTAAAATTTGGTTGCAATGGCCAATTGGTTATGTATTGGAGTGGTTTGAGCGAGGAAGGATCCAAAACCTTCCATCCAATAGACTCAACTACCCAATCTTGATCTTGGCTTCATGAGGAAGCCACCCCTAGCCCTGGGCAAATCCTATAAGTAGCCCATCCAATTTGGGGATAGATAGAGATGAAGCGTAATCAATTGAGAAGCAAAGCTCTATAGAATTGCACACTCATTTGCATGCATTGAGAGGGACATTTTTACTATCCAATTGGAGATCAAATTGCTATGGATGCTCTAGGAGACTAGGAGAGCCAAGAAACATCAATTCATACAATTCGGGTATAATTCGAACAATTCAATTGCCAAACCTATCAAAGTACACAAAGGCGATCCTTGGATATCAATTTCACAAGGTAGATCAGAGAAAAAACCCTGATTTGAAGGGCAAGTTCACTCAAAGCTCTGTCGTAGCTATCAGTCGCGGTGCATAGTGCTGACCGTGCATCAGACCCGCGATGAGCAAATGAAGATAAATTCTCTTATTTTCTCTTTTTGCAAGCTATTTAGTTAGGTTAAACTAGATATATTATAGGTTTAATAGGCATTTTAGAGACTCTGACCATTAGATTTAGAGCACTTAATCAATCTTGTCTATTGTAGCAATTAACACTTTAATGACTCTTTTCATGCCTCCATGTTTTCAATTTCATAATTAGGCCATTAGATAGTTAGATGTGCTTTAATTTACTTGTTTTATGACAATATTTACATGATTTACATAGTTTTAACATCTTTCTTGCATTTTCTTGATTATTACTAGTTATGACATCTTTTGATATATTCTCCTCAAAAGGCCTCATCAAGAGAGGCTACCTTTGCTTTTGATAAGTTCTTGTTGTTTCTTGAATGCAGGATTAACAGGGTCATTCCATTCAATGGATCAAATACCTCTAATCATGGAGAATAAGGTCATCGACACCTTAGAGCATCTAGTATCATTCTAAAAGTCCTGTGAATTACACCTACCCTTGCGAGGGATTTTCCTACTATTGTATCATTTTATCACATTGGGTATCCCTAAGAGGGATGGATTTGTAATCTTGAATTGATGGAAATTTAATAAAAGAAACCCTTATTTATGGTTTAATGTAATTTGTCAATTCTTGTATGCTTTATGTGATTTCCAATTGTTATTATATTAGGGTGTATGCTTTTTAGGATCATAAATTATGCATTTATGAGGTATGGTGCACCTATGCCCATTTAATGCATATGGGTGGGTAAGGATTTTCCTTCACCCAAGGGCATTGATGAGGCATTCTGCACCCAAGTCACCTCATGCCCCCCTAATCCTTGCTAGATTCTATAAATAGCATTCCCTTTCTTTCATTCTTAAGAATCTCACAAGTGCTTACCAAAAATTTACCAAAATAACTCCAGCCCTCCTCCAACCCTCATTTCCATATAAAATCCCCTTTGTGCTAACCCGCATGAATGCCCTTGTGTGCCTCTTTTTGTGTCTCCTTGATTTGTAAACTACTCACAAAATAGGATTTAGATGACCACCAACTCAGACCAGATCTTCTTGGTAACAAGAAGAAAATTTCCTTTGAAGGAAATTTTAGTCAAACCAAGCTAGAGCCAACCATGGAGGGAGGTATACTTCACAATTATAACCATACCTCAGGGTATATTTCTTATTGGGAATCAATTTCAACCATTTGAAGAATAGAGAACCAAAATTCTAGGTGAGTAAATTAGTTTTTATGTTTTTTAGCTTAGTTTAGCTCTAATTTAATGTAGTAGATTAATTATCTAGTGTTTACACTTTCATTAATCTGGGTCTATCCAAGGTAGACCTACAGGTGCTATTAACAACTTATTTTTGCTGTGTGTAGTCTTGGAAACTCACTCAACCAGTGGTGGTAGGCGTAAACCCACCCCATCTTTAATATGGTCAAAGAATATGGAGAGTGCTATAATCAAAGTTGAAAAGTGCTTCTTCATTAGAAGACCCAAACTATAGCATAAGGGGTAAAATTATAAAAAGATACAATTTGTAACACATATTCTAATATCGATGAAATGACATGTTTTTATTTGATGACATTTTGATGATTATAGTGGGACATATAAATCCTAAACCACACATAGGCAAAAAAATTATCAAGTTGTAGAATATCAATTCTCAATGTATTTTCCTCACGTTTGCCTTGTGTTTTTATTTTGGTAGCTTTTTAGGTATTTTTACTAAAAAAATATATTTTCTATTTGTGTTTCTAGGATGCAAACTCATCACATACCTTCAAAAATTGAACCCATCATGGCTAGTTCAAAATAAATACTATTGGCATAAATCATCTAGGCTGACAATTGGCATCTATAATCATATAGACCTATACAGTTACTAAAGAGCTTCAGAATTGGACCCATTAGGGTAGGTAACCAATTTCACATAGCTAGTACAACATTTGGTAGGTAGGTATCAGGTATGATTCCCTGTATAAACTATCAATTTGCTATTTCATACATTAGTTTTCTTCTTAGGCCAACACATCTTACACAAAAGTTATTACAAGGTGTACTTTCTCACCTAGTAGTTTTTCAAATTCAACATCTTTCATTTATTGCTTTATTTATTTCCTATTTATTAGTTTGGATTTAATTTTCCATCAAATAATTGCCTCAACTTGCATGTAGGAAATTATTAGTTAGAGGTATTTGCTTTCAACTTTTGATTTCATACTTTTTAATGTTTTATCCTATATTTTGTATAAAAACATTACAAAATTAGTTCCTTGCAGCAACCGAATAAACCTAAGTAGAGAGAGATCAAAAAAGCTCTGCCAACACCAATTGTACAAAGAGGTACAATTACTACTATGAACTATATAGACCTATACAGTTTTTTCCAAACAAAAAAATTTAGACAAACAAATTCTATGCAACGATCCCAAATAGATTCCAATGAACATTGGACTTCAAGTAAGTATTTTTACACTCATTTTTAAGTTAAATTACAAGATTTCATTTTTAAAAATAATTTTACCTTTCCTTGTTAGGATAGTTTCATTTTCAAAACACACCTTATCTTTTAGTAGCCTAGGATAGACATATGCATTAAGCATGAAGAAAGTTATTAATTTCTTCTTCTCCATGAGTTGAGCCAGATCTTGATCTATATCATACATAAAGCTCTTGGTAGACAACTAGTCATAACCTTAATAGGTATATCTTGACCAGTATAGACAAATTTATGACTAAGTAAATCTTAAGCAATGATGGTAGTTATCATTGTTGGTTATTGAATCCATAAAATTCATATGCATACAAGCACTTTCACTTCAAAAGCATTTAATTTCATGTATTTTCCTTTCTTAAGGATCAACTTGTTTCAAAAGAACTTAATTTCATGTATTTTCCTTTCTTAAGGATCAACTTGTTTCAAAAGCACTTAATTTCATGTATTTTCCTTTATTAAGGATCAAGAACTTTGAAATCATTTAATTTAGTGTATTTTATTTTCTTAAGGATCATTTACTTTCAAAATATTAGTCTTGCATTTTCCTTTCTTAGGAATAGATTTGCTTTAAAGTCTTTTCTTTCATTCTTGCATTTCCTTTTTTAAAGGATAGGTTTATTTTCATGTAATTTAATTTATATCCTACACTTTGTTTTTATTAGAATAGGTTTACTTTTATTCCATTCGCTTTTTATCTTACACTTTGTTTTCCTTAGAATAGGTTTGCTTTCAAGACATTTGCTCTTTTGTCTTGTAAATACTTTGCTTCCATTAGAATTAATTTGCTTCAATCGCACTTGCATTTTTCTTTCATTAGACTAGTTTGCTTTCTTGTATTGCACCTTCCTTTCCTAGCTTATATTTCCATTCCTTTTCATTTGTTTTAATTGAAATTACATTTCATTTCTTATCATATGTTTAAATTCCTTACCCTTTCCTTAAAATATTCTAGCATAGGTTTAAATTCCTTGTCATTTGCTTCAATTGAAATCACATTTCATTTTCTAGCATAGGTTTAAATTCTTAATCACTTTCTTTAAGATACATCACATTTCCTTTCATAGCATAGAATTTGCTTCCTTGCTTTCTAGGTAGTGAAATTTTCATTCCTAGGGTAGAGTTTACTTTATTGCATTTAATCTAGGAAAAATAAAAAAATTGCACTTGCATTTATAGGATAGTTTATATTTGTGCATCTTAATTAAAATGTAAATTCTCACACAAGTGCATGTACTATTAGATATATCAACAATGTTGGATTTCATCACCAATCGTTGATTGAGATCGACAACATTGGGCTTCATATCCAACTATCAACTTGCTTACCCTATATACCATAGTAGCTTAAGTATATTATCTTGGAATTATTCATTGGAAAACACACTATGCATGGGATTCTATCAGATTAGTCTAGGTTAGAAACACCTGCTAACAAGGCTATATAATTCATGAGTGTGCAACTTTCATTTTTTGCCAAACCTATCTGAGGGTGAAGCAAAAGTCGACTAGGCCAACCTAGGTTTTAGATTGCATCACCTATTATATTAAATGTCTCCTTTTCCCATTTTGGATACCTTGATCCATCTTAACCATAGGTAGCCTTCACCTATTTGTGCATTTTTTCGCTCTTGAAGATATGTTAATGCTACAAGGCCATGTTTATTACTTAGGTTACTAATCAATTATTATGAGGCTTTAATAAGACCTCATTAGAATAGATTATTTTAATGTATAATATCATTTAATATTCATTTGAAGTACATGTAATATGGATTTGAGAACCCTAACCTTAATCTCATTTTTATCAATATATAATTCCATAGCACAAAGGGAGAGATGTGATTTTTCATTCTTTCCATTATCATAAATCTTCTCCTCTTTTTTCTTGTTTATGTGGTTGAGCTTGGGCACATAACATTGGTCCTTCCTACAAGTGGTATCAGATCTTGGATGCTTACCCCTCCCACAATTAATCTTGGAGAAGCATTACATTACCCTCCTTTCATCCTCCACAAATTAATGTGTTGAGTTGAAGGAGAGCATGAGGATATTGCATGAGGTTTCATAAAATCTCCATATATTTTATTTTTATTGTAGATATTAGCTTGTGTTTCTATTTGCAAGTATCCAAAATATATAACTGATTGAGTTCAGCAGCATCTATGTAAACTTACCATGTTCATTTTTTACACATACATACAACATACAAAATATGGATTTGATCGAGTTTGGAAGCCTTTGTGTAAGCTGATTGTGTTTGTTATTATATATCCATACAATATCCAAAATCCATATTTGACCAAGGATTTTAGCCTTTGTAAAAACTGGTCATGCTCATTTTGTTTTACATAGCCATATAATATCCAATCTAATAGAGTTTGATGGCCTCTATGTAAACTGATCATTTTTGTTTTTACACAACCATACAATCAGATCGGTCTTTGTGTAAACTAACTATGTTTTTTATAGCATTGCAATCTTCTAGTCTCATTGTAATTGTACAAATGGCTTATAGAATTTTCCACATTGCTTTTGGCTAACTTATAACCCCCATTTATAAAAGTGATTCCAATTGGATGATGAACAAGGTCTAGTGGATCAAACCTAACATACATACTACCACATTAGCATTATAGTAGCACTCCATCTGCACTCCAAGTCTATTTTTAAAATTTTATTTACTTTATTTCATTGCAAATTGATTCAAATAGTTGTATCATCCCTAAAAGGAATGCATAAAATGACTCATTTCATAGCCTAGCCTCATGATAAGACATCACTTCCTTGGTGGTGGGAAATATACACTAAAGGCCATATGAGTTAAATTTGGATTGGACTTAATACAAATACATAGTGAAGGGGTTTAGCCATACCCATGGACCTTTGGAAAGGAATCATACTTTCACCTATGCTTAGAAAATTGAAAAATATTAATCAATATGAAAATTAAGTTGGTCTAATATCTATTATAGTTGTGGAATAGAGCACGTACTTCTCTTTAGAGAGTATATCGTTGACCACAGTAAACTAGGTAACGATGGGTAGGACTTGGGCTCCATCACGACTTGGATTTCATAACCAAGAATTTCTATGTGGGCATATAGGTGAAGGCCTTAATTTGATATAAGATCATTATACCTCTCCAAAATTTAGCACCTCATCTACTTGCAATTATAATATTGAGATTACTAGTTTTGCACATCCCACACTTTGGTATTCAGTTGTGTAATATAGTGTTGGAGATATTGGCTTGCACATTCATCTATTGGAGATATTAGATTTTTATATTTATCTATAGTATTTCAGTTTTGGATACACATCATTTTTTTAGTACCTAAAATTTAGCCACATCATCATCCTGTTGCATCAGGACTCATAGCCACTTACTTGTACAATTCATAATTTGTAAAAGATATTCCACTTGGATGATGAGAAACATATAGTGGATCACATTCATTCATTGTCAATTTGTCATCAATTGGATTATTATTTATTGGTATATTTTGCATCACTTAGTCATTTTTTCCTTGTTCAAACCTTAACACATCTCTTTTGCATATTTGTAGTGTCACAAATAACAATGACTTCAAATTTAAAACAAAATTTTGGATGTACTCTCAAAGGTAAGGATAATTGATATCAATGATTCATAGGCCTTAGGATAGCTACACAATTTGATAACCTATGGCACAACCATTTGGATGCAAATCCTACACCACCCATAGATACTACTACCCTAGAAAAATGGTAGATAGATGATGACTGAATTTGTGCTAGCATCCTACTTGTCACAAAATATCACCTTCATAATTTGATTGATGAAGCCAAGCATGATACAACATGGTTAGTTTTTGAAGTCTTCAAGAAAAAGTTTAATATCAAATTTGACCTAGAATTTGTTCATCTTGTCCTCAATATGAATAAAATAAACATTTTAAAAATGACAATCCAGTTCCACCATAAATCTCCTTCACCATATTAAATAGGTCATTGATAAAGACTTTAAAAATTAATGTATCACATGGGATTTCCTAATTTAGTCATGTATTCACATTCCAGACTACAAGAACTTGCTTGTCAATTTATCAACTAGTGGAACCTTGAAAACTCTCAGCTTTGAAGCCCTAGCAAAAAAATTATTTGAACTTAAAAAACCTTTGATACAAACTTAACCAATTTTGACCTTCACAACTTATCCTTTTCGGTGGATGAATATGCAAAATTTTCAAACAGTCAAGGTAACAGAATCCATGGTCAAGGTTATGGTCGAGGCAAAGGCAAAGGACAAGGACATGGTTCTAACAATGGTAAACATGAAGACCCATAACATCAAACTAGTCAAGGACAACATAGTCAATGATAAATAAAATAGCCTAGTACCTCTCAAGGAACTAGTAACTCAAATATATAGTGCAAATATTGTAACAAAAAAGGGCACTATGCTACTGATTGTTGAAATGCCACACACAAGATCAAGTAGTTTCAAAACCATAGTATATATAATATAAATGAATATGAATCTGATACATACATATTTCAAAGTGCTCAATTGGTGCATGCCTAGATTATCAACACATGAGCACCTATATCACCATCTATTGACCATCCAAAATATTCATTGAAGCACATTCAATATATGTTGGCTATGACATTTCTCATCCCACACATTAACCTATTGGAGTTGCCCAAAATGTAGCCTCCACCAATAGTTCATGGATCATGGATACTAGAGCCATCCAATACATGAATTTCAACAAGGACTTCTTTGAATAATTCAACTTAGAAGTACTTGGTGTAGTTCACATGACTAACAAATCCTCTCAACTAGTTAAAGGAGCTAGAACTGTTCGATTGAAACTTCTTAGATTACCTAATTTCTAACTACTTGTTATTCTCTACATATTTGCTCTAAAAAAAAATATCTTACCACTATCCAAACTTGTCTATCATGGATTTTATCTGAGTGTCACTACCAAATATAAAACTCTTCAATTCATTCATCCACCCTCTAAAATAGTGGTCATCACTGGTTCCTTAGATGGAAAATTCATTAGACTTGTTGAACATCCTACTTGTCTACCTTGAACATCTATTCATTTAATTATCAATTCAGGTCTTAACCAATTTAAAGAATAGATATATATTCCATGACATTAATCAATTCACTTGATTCAATTCCTTA
This sequence comes from Wollemia nobilis, assembly GCA_028583015.1. Lineage (NCBI taxonomy): Eukaryota > Viridiplantae > Streptophyta > Pinopsida > Araucariales > Araucariaceae > Wollemia > Wollemia nobilis. Next base: position 1,958,157 of record JAQPPZ010017000.1, on the reverse strand, counting down.
AGATTAGGTTATAGAAAATATAGAATATTTTAAATACAATTCTTTTTAATATGAAATTAACTTGATAAATGTGAAATTAACTAAATGAATGAATGTGTGTGGATCCATGTGCAACTAATGATGTATTAACTATTTTACTTTTGAAATAAATGATGCAGATTAATTTCTATTAATTCTATTTATACTAATCTAATATTATTCTTGTAGGAGTGAGAGAGTAGGGATTGGTATTTTAGAAGTGGGCCCTACCTTTGAAAAGGTCAGTATATTTCTCTTCTCCTCTACACTATTTTACCTCAGTACTACTAATATTTCATTTAACCTATTCTAACTATTAACTATTCATTGATTGCAAGAAAAATAAAGACTTTACAAAAGGAAATAAATCATAGCAAAAGATAGAATAACATTGCAAAAGATATGGAAAAAGAATACTATTTTATTACTAAGATTCGATCATGTACATTGTTGGAAATGAAAACTACAGAGACTTTATCAAGGAGCAACTTCTTCAACTTCTATTATAGAATGCAATCATTGGAGGACAAGAGCAAGGACATTTTCAAAAGCCTCCTCATTGTAATTTATACAATAATGTTTAATGAAGTCTTCCGTAACATTCTCTATCTCTTTCCAACTAACAAATCTAAATCCTAACCTTCATAGTAATAATTTTTCTAAACAAATATAATTTCATAACAAGATGGATATTGGACTAATCAATGCAATCCCAAGTTCTAAATGACTTATTCTAAATAAATACAACTTCATAACAAATGGGACTTGGACTAATCAACATAAGCCCAAGTGGCAACCACTTTAACAACTTCTTAATTTAAGAAATAACAAGAATAATATTTTGCCCTATTCTCAAGGAAAGAGAATATGAGTTGGCAAAATAAATCAACAACTTTGATCCTTCCAAATTTTAATAAAGACTTTACAACTTTTATTAATAATAATCAAAGATGCCAAATATGTTTTTTCCCATGTTGACAATCAAATGGCTGACTATGTATAATATACTCATGTTGGATGTAACATGGCAACAAGGTTTGGTCAACTTTGACTCAGCTCTTCCATAGCACTCCTTTTGGTAGATGCTTTCAGTAGCACCTTTTTGTACCACTTCGTCCACAATACCTATAAGTGTGCCATACATCTAGCCAGTCTATGTATGTCTACCTTCTGGTTCAGTAGCCATAAAATTTATCCAACTTCATACACATTTGCCTAATAACACAATAACTTACACAAAATTCGTGTAAAATATATGCATAAATAACTTTTATAACCATTAATCATATTGATGCATAAATGATAATATTAAAGTGAAACAATAATAAAAATCATTCATATTCATTCATTTGCAAATGAATATATAGGTAAATCAGATACATATACTGTAACACTTTGACACTCATAATTCCCCCAAACTGAAGGTGATGCATGTCCTCATGCATATAAGTTCATGGATTCACAAAAAATCTTATATGTCATTTCCTGATTTACTCAATGTTTACAAACATCAATCATTCTAACACTGTAACTGGTCAATTGAATGGATAACACATAAAATAATTTTAGATATAATTGGCTAAAATGCACATAATCGAATAATACACAAATTTTCAGATATAATTTTAAGGTATAACTGAATATACAAAATAATTGTCTCTCTCTGAATATTGTGATTGATAACAAAGATAGTTCTATAGATAAGAATATCTACAACTATAAACAATGATGGACACAGTTACCTATTCCTAAAAATATTGCAGGGTTGTAATCCAAAACAATTGTTGTAAGAAAGAAATAACAATACTACAGTCTCTTTTAGAAATTATTACATTTCATGCAAAATAATGACATTTACAAAACTCATATGATGAAATAATTTTTGAAAAACTAGTCACATTGATGAACTTCAGCATTTGTGCAAATATTTTCCATCATATGCATCCTAAAAATGCATTGCAATGATCAGTATCTAATTTTAAAATAAAACAATTTCTACAAAATCAGAATACTATAGAACTGTGTTATCTATTTAACCATTCTCATCTCAGAAAAATGAAAATTTATGTAACAATCAGGATATATATATAACAAATCATACCTACAACTAAAATGCCCGAAATAACTTACACATACATACATGCATATACGTTCAAATATTATGAAAGTCATAAAATAATAATAATAATAAATTTTGTGAACCAAATAAAGAATAAATCTATTTTTCTCTCTTTCTATGTCATCTTCCTATAATCATGTGAATGTCCAGACCAGTTTTAGCCCTTAGACGAGATGAAAACCACGTAGGCAGTGTCCTTTACCCAATTCTTAGGAATTATAGTGTGTATTCATAATTCTCAACCTTCTTGCATATGTACTTGAATTGAAAGTGTATTAGGGTCAAAAAATGAAAAAAAAATCATAGGGGAGTAAATTGCTAGGTGGAACTTTGAAATTTTTTGATAAAGAAGGGTCTAAGAAAATTGCTTCAAGTTTTTAGTTAAATTGCTCTCTACTCCTTGTATGAATTGTTTCTTTAGTGAGACTTCAATATTATATTTTCCATGTGATTTGATTTGAATAGGGTGAATTAGTCTTTAGATAAAAAAATTGTAAAAAATATTTTAAGTTTTGAAAATAACTTTTTGTCTATGATAAAGTATAATTTAGCACCAAAATAAAAAATATTTGATGATTTTGAAGTACCCTTGTGGCCACTTTGCAAACATTTTAAGAAATCCATGAGGTTACAAATAAAGTCGTCATCCACTAAACACATTCAAAATCATATGAAAAAAGATAAAATATATGACAAATTATATTTTGAAAGAGGACTAGGCTTGATTTCGTCATGGAACTCAAGTCCTCTATCCCACTAAACATGCTAGAAAGTTTTAACTTGTGAAAAGGTCTAAGTTCTTATGCATCCACAATTATTTTTTAATAATTGGATGAATGGAGATCATACATATTTTGAAATCTAAGCTTAGGCTATCTCACCACTATCCTTACTAAATCTAAATTAATTTAAGCTAAATATGGAACATAAATATAGAAAACAAAATGCAAGAAAGTAAAATTTGAAGGTTAATGTATGAGAGATTAAAATAAAATATGGTCATATTCATACTAAAGAGAGTGTGTGATCAATTACACCTTGATAAAATTAAATAATAAAACTATATTTTACACACATGAAATGGAGTTAACAAGGAATGTCTAGAAGATAAAATGTAGTGGCACAATCTAGAAGAGTGATGCCTCTAATGGATATTAAAGTATCTTGCATAATCTATTATTATTTTAAAATAAGCAATTAGGATGTACAACTCATACTGTAAATATAATTCTCTCATGGTCAATATATATTTACAATGTAACCCTTGGATCTTGTTTATAGAATGAATTCATCCCTTAGTGACCTTAGATGAGAAATCAATATTTATAATAAAAGTAAATATTTAGGGTCAAATTTAGAAAAATGAAGCACCTTTGAATGTTACATGCTTCTAAATACACTCGTATGTAGATTAAAATACATATAAAATGGATAGTGGTGATAATTCATGGCAATTTATTTCTATCTAAATATCTTCTTCTAGATCCATGCACTCCTAGCTATTCTTTACCTATCAATGTGTGATTCACTCCTAGAGTGGGATCAATTAAATATTGTGAGATTGTGATTTATGCATGTATGTTGAGCACTGCACTCTATTTGATCCAATCACACCTCTTAGAGAGAGTCACATGTCATAATCCAAATGATTAATTCTTTGGTTTCACAAGTCTTCAAAATATCAGGGACCCCAAGGTACTACCTACGTTACTACACTACTATATTTTGTCTTAGTTTAGCAAATCTAAGGTTGTAGGATTATCATATTTTTTTTACTTGTATAAATGTTCCAGAAAATTCCGAAATATGAGTATGCTATAGTTTTGGCACACCCATCATATTATTTATATCAAATAGTTGGTGAAGTATGTTAATTTTCTATATATGCTCTTCTACCTCATTCAATTATCTATGATTTATATGATGGTAGTTTTTGTAGGGTTTAATGATAACCTTAATGAACTAAAGTTTGACTATTACTTCTAATATTAGTTTCTAAAAAAATCCAAAAATAATTTAGCTAACCATAGATCGCATTTAATATTTTTAAAAATATTCTTTTAGATTCACCTTCTATTTTAATTTCACCCATAGACAATTGGACATCCAAATAATGTTGGTAAAATTTTAGATTTTAGAAATTCAAGTCTACCATATGTTGATGTATCGAATAAACCTAATTTAACTTTTGGTTAAAATATATTTGTTATTACAGCCTGCTCATTGTACTCAAGAGGACATGAGTATGGAACAAAGTGAAAGGGTTGCAAAACATAGGTGTAGTTAAGTATTGCAAAAAGAGGATTGTTTGCAACCAATTTTCTATACTTAAGAGGACATAAGGATGGAATGGAGTGAAATGGGTGCAAACCTTAGGTGCAATTAAGGACTGTAGAAAGAGGGTTGTTTGCAGCCCACTCAATATACTCAGGATGATATTAGTTGCACTTTAGTCTATGAGAAATCCTCTTCAATTAGAAGAAATGTCTCTAATGGATCTTTGGGTTCATAGGTGGAGCTTTTTTATGAGCCAATTATCTCTTTTAGGAATTTGGAGGATGAATTTGGGTTTTATTTGATTGATCATGAAGCCCAAACTTAGGGACAAAATATCAAGACTATAGGAGCTCAAAGGATACATTAGAATTTGGTGGTCTAATAAATTCCAAGTAACTTTGCTACCCAAAATTCTTTCCTACTTATTTTTTTATTTAGTGGATAGAGATAGGGTAATATGTTACAGATACAATTGGTTTTTTAGACAAAGGGTGTCTATATATGACCTTGACTCCTGATTTCAACCCCCTTATAGAAGAAGTTTATGGTTTTCTAGTATGGGTAAATCTATATGCTCTTTCTATAGATTTTTTGGGATGGAAGATATTCACCAAAATTGGTAATGCCATTGATGTATTCTAGTATATGGATGCCCAAACAAAGAAAAAATTGTCCAGTAAAATTATTATGAGTAAACCAATATAGGTTGTTTGGATGGATGTTTTAGTTCCTTGGTATGAATCCATTATCTTCTCAAACAAAGGGGAATGGATTCAAAATATTAAATATGAAAACTTCTCCCTAATATTTTATGGTTGTCAACAATATGGCCACCTAAAAAAGATATTCTTGATCATTCAATTATGCTCTGATTCCTCCTTGGTGGAGGAGAAGGGCCTACATGTGAATGATCATAAACCTTAAAATTTTCTAATTTATAAGGGAGAAGTTGATCCTCCAGCTATGTCAATTATCCAACAGGAATCAAGAAAGTAATAGAAGACTCAACCACGAAAGGAGAATTTGAATCAAATCATTGATAAAAGATAAGTTATTACTAAATACTATCCAATTAGTTCCATGGAAAATATTAGCATATTAGATACTATTATTGAAGCTAATAATTATGAAACAGAGTCAATTTTCTAAAAATTAAAATCATACAAAATGTTTTACAACTAGATATTACCTCAAGAGATTGAAGTGTAAAAGTGTATTCTTAGATCCTGCAACTGTAACGAAGGAAGAACCTATGCTACAAAACAAAAAAAATGAAAATATAAATCCACTAAAAACATATTAACAACCCCAAATGGTCCTCGACTATTATTTTTGTTATGATTGGATGGTAGCTATAGTTTTTTTATTTTTAAGTTTCTATTTTGGATGTGGTCTACTAATCTGTTATGTATTAAAAGTTGTTTTGTTGATATGCAATATTCCAAGGTTCAACTATAGTAGTAAGTTGATGATAGTATTTTTTAAGGCTATTGCATCATATTGTACTATCTTACATAGCTTGATGTATAGGTTTAGGGACCGAAAAATACCTTTTTACCCTAATAAAAAATAAATATTTTTTTGTAACAACCCCAGTTGTCACTATTCAACCACTCTTTTTTTTCCATATAGCATTCATAAAGAAAGGAACATAATCATGATTTAAGATTGAATCATTCCATTTGGATAAAATCTTATCAAGGCATAAAACATCCAGAGCTATTAAGACTTGATCAGAGTCTCTTAAGGTAGAAGTGATCAGCTTCTATGAAACCCTCATATCCCATTGGTATGAGAACGTTGGCCAAGCATAAGGTTTCATCCCATAAAAGGGAAATCACCCATAAACATACTGTCCACCAAGATTAGTACATTGGTGAATGTCTTGAAGATGGAGAACCACACCAATGGAAAAACCACCATAGATGAAATGGTTATTCATAGGTCTTAGAGATGGTCCTCTTCATCTAGAAGAGATTTCTAAGACCACAATATCACTATCGTGATATGAATCCATGGAATTCCATCTTAAATATGATTATATAACTTTAAATATCTTAGAAACATAATGGTTCACCCTTTGTTTAGACAACCCTTTTGTTGCACACATTGATTTTATTACAAAAGGACATTACTTGTCCAATAAGGGTGTACCCCATCTCATGTACACTCAACATCTTAACTTTTAGGATATAATATTTGTTTTGTTGCCAGTTCAAGACCAATTTTTGTCTTCTTGTGGATTTTATGTGTTATAATTTGATCCATAATGAGTGTTTGTGAGGTGAATATAAAATAATGGAGCCTTTTATGATAAAATCTACTCATCATAACCATAGATTTGAAACATCACATGAGAGATCAACTTAAGCAGAAATTATATTCCATTATGAATAGCTTCTATGAATTACACACAACCATTGAATACAAGAAGTAAAACTAATTATCTACATCATTAACATTTAACCAATTTATTCCAGAAAGTAAATGGCACCATCACATCTCTTTAAATCGTCAACATGTTAGAAATTATGCATACATTCTTAGCATCATAAATGAACTGCTGAATAAATCATGTTCAATTTATCATTTGTTGTAATCTATAAACATGCATATTTTTTCCCTCTAAATAACAAATTATCCCATCCACATTTATCATTTTCATTTCGAAAGTAAAAGCAATAGGAAAAATAAATAACACATCAAACCCAAAAAACAGAGTGACACAATGTTTTATCCTAGGAAAACCATGACGGGAAAAACCCAGCCTCCAAAATGTATTCTTTCCTCATATTCATAAACTTAAGACACCAAGATTACAAGTATAGAAGGGCATCTACCGATCCCTTTTAACCAAATACAATTCAAGGAATACCATTATTCCATCTTATGTTTATGATGCAATTAAGGAAGCTTTCCAATTTCTTTCTCTAAGTCATCATTATAACATTAAGGTATTTCTCATACCAAAAAGGAATCCACCCATTCCTTTAAAATCAATGATGCAATTAAGAAATCTACCAATTCCTATAATATGAATGTTAATATCTTACATATGTTTATGATAATCATTGGAATCACAATTTGGAGAAGTCTCATTGACTTTGGAGGGAACCTTATAAATTCCTTCAAGAATGAATACAAATCCAATCTTTTCTTCTCTAAGTTTCTATAATACGTATATGAAGAAGGAAGCTTATAACTTCATTAAGAATGGATTTTCCATCCACTCTTATTTAGAACCTTAATCATATTAAGGTAGCATTTATCTCACATTTTCTATGCATAGATCCTTATCTGTTCTTTCCTTAATTATTTATTATAGATATCATGGTTTGAGAGGGTTCAATCTCCTCTTATCCATTCTAACCTCCAAATCATACCAATTACCATAAATCCTATATATGTTCATTAATCATATGATCGAATATAATGAGGAAACCCCATAATTTCCTCTAAATAATCTTCTAAAACTTGCAAACATTTGATTACTTTAAAATATAGTAAAAGGGTGTTATTTTCCCTTCCCTATCAACTAGTTATATATTTCCACTATTCATTTACTATTCACCAGCTACTATTCACTATTCACTATTCACTATTCACAATAAATGAATGCTACATTCATCCTCCTACACACATAATCGACATGTGTAGACATCAAATTCTAGTCATTTTGTGCTAGAGTTACTATTCATAATCACATAGCCCCCATTGGCTACCTAAGCTCCTTCTCACTTCTAACTCCTAGCCACCATGTGGCCATCCATTTAACCTACCATGGGTTAATATTCACCCTAGGTTGGTTAGTTTACAAGGAAGACCTTCCTAGATCTTCCAAATAGAGGGACCCCACATCACTTAAATATTCATTGTTTTTTTTTAAAACAAATAAGCAATGTATTCCCACAAGTTAAGCATATCATATATTTCCACACTATATCTATGCATCTCTACGATATATTTCCACAATATATTAGAAATTCCATTACCTAAGTATTACCACAATACTTTAAAAATTCCACTATTTAAGTATTTCTAGAATACTAATATCTAACTATTTTCTTAATATATTAAAAAGACTATCCTCTATGTATTTCTGAAGTGCTTTTAAGAGTCTACCATCTAAGTGTTTCCACAACACAATAGAAAGATGGATATTTATGATTTTTCTTATCCTACAAAATCAAAAATAACATAACTTGTACAAAGAAGAGATCCAACCTCATAAATCAAGTTGAGTTGAACTAGACTTATCCTGTTAGTCTCCAAAGCTTGTCTCCTACTTCCTTTTTGTGCTCCCGTCCATGCTTACTTTCAGATCTGCTTCATTAGTACACTCGCATTGGCCAAATTCCCTTAATTTAGGACTTAGTACTCTCCAAAGACTTTTTGGTTTTTGATCTACCTATAAGGTAGAGAGCATACTCCCTAAGTCCAAGATTTCCTAGCCTAAACCTAAATATTAGTACTCTCCCAAATATTTTTGGTTTCTAATCCACCTGAGTGGAGAGCATACTCCCTAAGCTTCAAGATTTCCTAGATACTCCTTTCTTCCCAAGGTGTCTTCTATTTATAGGAAAATTTCCCCACTTATGGCCAAATAGTGGCCTTATTATTTTATTATTAAAATATGCCTTGGGCCCCTTAAGACTTATCAAGTCATATGGAGGGTAATCCAAAAAGTAGGAGAGGGTCCAAATAAAGATAAGGTAGGTGACATTATCTTGTTTTGTGTTCCCTTTTCATGAGAAAAAATACAAAACTAATACTATTGAGGTATAGAATAGATACAAAGGTAGGACTATTAATGATAAGCTATGAGATTCCTCTCATAATTCCACCAATACAAGGAAGCCACAAGGGTACTTCCCAAGAGATAGGATGACCCATAAGTAAATTAAAAATTCCTTAGTCCTTTTTGGGTCCCATCCACTTAGGGTCCACTAAGTCTACCCATTATTTATTCTATGGGTATAATTTTGTAAAATGTAATTTCCCTATTTTATTTTTCACAATATCACATAATTAATTATCTCCTAAAATATAATTAATATATATATATATATATATATATATATATATATATATTTAAATTCCTTTATTGGAATTTTTGTAGGGTTCTTTAGGGTCATGCCCCTTCTATTAAGCATTAATTGGTCCCAAAAACCAATTAATATTCCTTAATTAAGATAGGAGGGTGACGGGTCATGACATTTTTATAGTCCTAACAAGGACACCACAATTGCAAGAGGTATTTGGCTCTCCTAGTGGAGACCAAAGTTCAATTGATGAGGGTGACCCCCAATATGCCCCCATATTTTCAACCTATTAAAAAAATATTTTTGTTATTTTTATATGTTATTTTTATTCAAGAATTTATTAATATTTCTAAAGGATCTCTTGTAAAAATACCAATATCAAGTTCATATAGATTTAAGTGTACTACATTGAAAGTCTATTGTTGGTATGGAAGGTCTCAAATTATTTGAGGTGATCAACACTAATGGTCTTGATGAATAATATTCATGGGTATTATTGATATGAGTGATGAGCATGTTAATGCTATTTTAGGTATTTATGGTATATATTGACGTTATATTATTATAGAATCCATAAAACAATATGTGGTGTAATAATTCATAATAAATTAAATGGAATTATTGTTATGATGGTAGCTTTAATCATGAATATGCTACATGATTACTATTTCATGGGTCCCAACTATATAAGACTCATTTATAATGTTCCCAATATTGGTAATATTGGTGCCATTAAATTGAATGTTCTACCATAAATGTTATGTATATTTTGTAAACTAAAGCATATGCTTAGGTAGTAATTTATTCTCTTTAGTATATACCTACTTTAATTATATTTTTAAAATATGCTTATCAATGGATATAACTAGCCTAATTTATTTAACATGTTCACTTACACTCAAATGGATTTAGGTTAGCTTAGTTAGGTGAGAGTTTACGTTCTAAATCTACATTTTAAGTATTTGATCACTATTACCCAATGCCAATCAAATGGCTATATATGATCAAACAAGTTGTTCAATGGAATAAAAATGATGGATAAAGTAAAATACATAATTTAATGAATATAGAGATGGAAATGAGCATAAGGGAACTACTTGTCCTTTATTCTTAATGATTACTATTGTCATCCTATTGCTAAGATGGTAGGTGCTACTACTCTTCAGATCATGTGACAACCTTTTAGGGTTGCTTACCATCTAATCCTATTAGATGCTCATTTATGTGTATTAAACGAGAAGTATAAGATCTTGTAAAATATATTATTTTCTATTTTGTTTTACTATAGAATTATAATATCACTACTTTGACTATGTTATATGCCTATCTATTAAAAATATGTCTCTATCTACCTATAAAGTAAAAACCCTAGTTTTTCCACACATTGGCAATTTTTTTTTTTGTCACACCTTGGCAATTATGAATTGTTATATTTTTCTTAAATTGTTAATTTTGAATGGATCTAACTTTTGGACTAGTTGTATCATACCTATAGGGTGTTGTAGGACATTAATTTATTTTTTGTGTTTATAGACTATTTGTTTTAAATATTTTAATTTTCTTGTCATCTAAGATGATGTCAATACTTCTAATATAATTGGAAATGTATTGTAGTTTAGGTATTCTTTCATAGTGCTTTTAAAATGTATGCACTTGGTACTAGTGTTAAAGTGCAATTAGATGCCTTATTAAGTTTTTGTAGTACTAAAGGTACCATAGATAACTATTAGAGCAACATTTAATATCACAAAAAATATGGTCTATAATATCAAATTTTTATTATTTTTTATATTTTCCTAATGTTATTACTTGAAATTTTTCTTGTAGGTGGTCAAATGAGGGAAATTTAGGGAATATGAGGATGGATAATAAGTGTTAATACCACTAGGATAGATAGTCAAATGAGAAGGAATAGGTATTTTTCTTAGCTAGATAAAATAATATATACATTCACCAATAATGATTAAAAGTTGATATATGAGTATTAATTGAATCAGATTTCTTGGGATCATATGAAAGGTATCAAAGAAATAGAATGTTGAAGTTTTTATATTTTTTGAAGATAATATCAAATACATTCATATGGGAAAGGAATGCGATGATATATGATATCTTGATCACATTAGAGAATGTACATGTCATATTTGATGTATTGGTTGTATTGAGACATGGTGATATATGACCTTAGTGAAAGTCATGCAAATACTTATACCACCAATGTGAGGTATGAGAAGGATCATACATATATTATAGTGGTCAATAATAAAGTGTGATCTTTAATGTATCCATACTTATAATATATGGTTGTATGGATCTTCTTATACAACAAAAATAAATAGCTTTATCATTTATATTATACATTGTGTATAAATTATGTTGGGAATAAAAATGTACTTGAACTAAGGAAGATCATTTTCCCAACTTCATCATGCCTTATATGACTTTTGCATGTATAACAATAAGTAGATGAATGGTGGGAAATTGCTTATGGAATGGATATATAATATATTTTTAAGGTTGTAAAATACATGGATTACCTTATTATGCGAGAACTATATATAAAATATTTATAGGAGGTCATTGATAGATGGGAAATAATCCCTAAATATATAGGATAATGCATATGCCTTATGACATGGATATATATGGAGACCTTTTATAGATACACTGCTAGTCATGGATATATATGTAGATCATTTATAATTTTTGTTGAGTACTTTCCATTTTAAGTTTCTAAGTTGATTCATTATATACACAATTTATCTACATAGTTTTTATTTTGGTAGATTAAAGTGGGTTTTTATCAAGGATCCCAAAACCTGATTACATTGAATCATGATTACATCAAAAGGAAGACGTCCAAGGAAGGACCACAGGACACTGTAGGAAAATCGTGCAGGAAAGGAAGTCTTTCCAGAAAATAAAATTTGAAACTTTAGGTGTTAAACCAGAAATTTGAAGCTTTCCAAGGTCAGGAAGAAGCATCAAACAACCCATTATGCCAACAAAATATTTAAAAATTCCCAAAGGTGGGAGAAGGACAAGAGTCAGAATTAAAAATTTGAATCCTCCCAAGGGTGGGAAAACCAAAAACCACCATTGGGAAACCAGGACCTAAGAAAAATTTTCCTTCCTATATCAGGGACACGGGTTCAAGAAAATAAAAAATGAATTTGAATCCTTCCAAGGGCAGGAAAACTGGAAACCACCGTTGGGAAACCATAACCCGAAAGAAAACTGCTTTCCATGCTAGAGAAACTACAAAAATTGCCAGAACAGGGATGAGAAATACCCAAGGATGGCAAGGAATCACAAAATCAATCCCTAGAATGCCTGAAATATGAAGCAACATGAAGAGGAATTCTGCAGGCAATGAAATCCTCATGTAGTGGAAATCCAGCCAAAAAAAAAGGTATAAAAAAAAGAGGAATTCAACAGGCAATAAAATCCTCTTGCAGTGGAAAAATAGCCTAAAGGATGGTGCATCAATGGAACCTGAACAAGAGGAACTTCCTAGGCTACGAAGTCCTCAAGAGGAAGAAAGAAAGTCTTCAAAAAACAAAAGTCCAAAGGAGAAAACTCCAACAACGGAAGAACACATCTGAATGAAAAGGCAAGAAACTGCCACAGGAACCCAAAATGAAGGATTCACAAGGAGGCACAGCTACAAACAATAAATCCCAAATCGAAAGGAAGCAACCAGGCATCCTAGACAACCTTCAAAAACACAACTTCAAGGATGCAAAAAAGGAAATCCTGCAAGGATTCAACAACAAGAAAATCAAATGCCAACAAGCCAAGAAAGGAGCTGAAAACCTACAAGACCCACCACCACAAACCCAAAGAGCAGAGTCACAGTAGAAAGCACACAGTGTCCTCCAAAATCAAAAGGATGCTGTGCAAAACTGCTCATGAAGCTAGAATTCCTCAAACCTGCCATCAAATAACTTTAGGAACATAGAAGAGAAAGTCCTGAGGATTAAGTAACAAGAAGAATAGAGGCCTCCTTGGAAGCCACAAAAGGATCTAAAATCCCACAAGAGCCACCACCTTGAACCCAAAGAGCAGAGTCACAGTAGAAAGCACACGGTCTCCTCCAAAATTGAAAGGATGCTGTGCAAAACTGCTCATGAAGCCAAAAATCTTCAGACTCAATAGTCCATAATTGAAGATCCCCTAAGAACAAAAGTAAGAAGACTTTCAAAAAAACCTGAGAAAAAAGGAAAATCCAAGGAAAAACCTGAAAGATCCAAAAATCCTGGGAAAATTCCCATGGAAAAACTTAAACCCATTCTTAGAACCCAGACATCAAAGGCAAAGGTAGGACAATGGATCAAAAGTGGAACAAAGTTTTTCCAACCATAGGCAAGGAAAGGGAAGAACAATGGAACAATGATATCCCCCCCCCAAAGGAGATCGTCTACAACACCTTCCAATCGAAGAGGATGGGAAAAGGAGGTGCCAAGGAAGCTGGGAAAGGATCAAGGACCTGGGACAAGGCTGAGGAAGGGATGCAGTAAAGTGGAATAGGAATTCCATAGGACGTATCCTACAGAGCCCTCCACTTAATTTATCTACATAGTTTATCATATCTATTCTTAAATAATTAATTTTATATTTTAGTTGTTTAATATTTGTTTACAGAGTATTCTCATAAAAAAATATTTTAAACTTATCCATTTAATAGCTTAAAATGAATTCCTACCTTTATCCCTAATAACCTTTTAGATTGTTATAGTCCTTAATCAATTATCATGGTAGGTTCAACACCATATGAAAATTTGGGGCTAAAATTTAATTGTAGAGATTGGGTTCTATTTACCTTTACTTCAAAAGACCATGGATGAGAAACTAATATTAACATTAAGGAAGAGCTTGTAGATAATATAAAGGTGGATTTGGATTAGCATGCTTATACTCATACCAAAATCTATGGATACAAACTTTACAATATGTTCATTCTCTAGTTCTAGATGATGACATGTCCTATAAGATTTATAATTATGGATCTATAAAATCTAGGTCCTCTACTTACCCTTATATGAAATTTACCATTTTCCTACATATAATACCTTATGTATTATCTATATTTAAATTTTAAAGAATTCATTTCACCTAAAAAATATCTATAATATATTTTGAATTTGAATTTCTTATGTACCTTCAAATTATCCTTGATAGTTAACTTCAATTATTAATATATCAGTATATCTTTATCTAATTCCAATTTTCAAAATTTAAAAACTCAATTGTTACAAATGAATAACATGATTTAATAATCAATAATTTCATCTTATAAAAATTAATCTTATTATATAAAATTGAATGGAATTGAAACATATCATATTGAAACAATTATCCAAATATAATTTGTATAGTGAAGTAAAATTTTTATAAATGTTGCAGCTAATTGTAATATTACTTCTCCTATAGGACTATTTCTAAATGAGATTATTGTAAAAGCAAAGCTAGATCCAAACAAAGTGGACATCATCATATTATTTATATAAATTAGATACTAAATTTAATAATGCTAGAGAAATTTAAATCCATGGTAATACATATAGGTTTATTTCAAGGTTCATATAAGAAAATGCAAAGGAGATTTTAGATTTTCATTTAATATATTTTCACTATTACAATTTAAATATCATAAAGAAATGTCTTATTACACAAAAATGATATATTGTTGGAACCAATCATATGAAGAAAGAGAGAGGCTAATTGAGAGTGAAAAAATACAAAAAAAATATTACATTTTGCTACCAAGATGAATTTGTATTTCCATGAAGCAATAAATATTCTAACTATAGATAAAATATAAATTAAGTAATATAAGGATATTAGGTAAGAAATAATAAACTATTCCTAAGATATTTTGTTAGGATTTTAATTTATGAAGGGAGATTATTTTGAGCATTTGTAGAATATTCCATCAATTATAACATAAGGATATAATTAAATTTTGATGATGAACACAATTGTTTAAATAAATACATGAAATATTTTTATTTTTGTATCTCCAAATTCATTTAGTTGTCATGGTTTCCATGCATATCCAATACTTTTGGAAGGTTTTGATGAGTGATACATTATTTATGACAAAACTATCTAGGGAAAAATGTTGTAATATAAGTTTTATTATCTCAAATTGTGTTTTATGGGTTACCAAATATGGTAAGATAGAATATTTGATATTTGCTTGCTAATATATTATAATATGGTTTACAAGGTAATCTAAAAAAAAAGAGAGATTAAAATACATACTTTATAATGTTCACATATATGAATAAAGTGATTTTTTTTAACAATTCAATAAATACTTAGTGGTATAATTTTTTCCATTAGGTTGCACATCATTTTAGCCCATGAAAAAAATCATTTTTTTATATAAAGCCAAAAATATTATTATTATTGGGAAGGGGGATTTTTTGGTTCTTCAAAGATTTAATGGATTATTTGTTATCACAATACTCCAATGTAAACCTCTATTGATATTGTCATTATGTACACCTTATTAGGGTAATGCAACATCTTATTATATGATAATTATTCGTTCTTAGCCATTAGCAAGAGATTTACAATGATAAAGAGTAAAGTAAAAATCAAATTTATTTAAGCTTACTCAATTGTAATTCAATTTAAAAATCATGGATAAAATCTATTCATGAATTTAGGTTGGGGATGTCTTCCAAAGTTATAAGGTCCTCTATTGAAGGCTTGATCCATTTGTATAAGGTTTTGGGAGCCTTTCAAAACCCTATTTTTTACCCTGATCTTTATTGGTTGCTAGATGCAGTTGTTGGGATGCCATTTTTTATTTCATGTAGTGATGCACAGTTTACTGGATATGGGATGTGGTTCTAATTTTTTGACTTGGTGTATAGGTGTTGGTCCTAATGCTAAAACATATCTAATAGGGGGCCTTGCCTCTTTTCTCATACCCTATTATGGGGTCTGTTTTCATTTCTTGGATGGATCTTAGATTTTTGATCTATTTTCATTGAAAGCTTGCTCTGCTCGAGCATAATTTATTTTTAGATCCATTTCGTATAAGCTATGGGTGATCTCGATTATCATCCAGTTGTCTATATTTCTTTGCATGGTCTTGGAAAGTTTTTTCTTGTGATATTTGGCTTTTTTGATGGTCTTTTGGATTATTGCCTTTTTAGGATGGAAAGTCTTTTTCTAGTTTCAAATATGAGTAGGAAGTTGTTGTTTCCTATTTGTTCTATTTGTAGTTTTTTTCCTATTTGGACTAGGAGGGAATTTTCAAATTTTAAATCTAATGTTCAATAGAAATGTATCCTATTCGCCCTGATATGCGGACCTTCTAGTTCTTTCGGATCTCCAAGATCCTAGTGTGTTTTAGATCTGGAGAGCCTTCCAAAAATATATGGTCCTCTATTGGAGTCATGATCAATTCATAAGGTGTTATGAATAGCTTATATTACATTATTTAGGTCATGTAAATGTACCTTCCTTGGCACATACTTAAGACATTAGATTACTACATACTTAAGACATTAAATTACTTTTGGGGGAATTTATCTAGTCACTTCATGCAATGTAATAAATACACAATTGTCAATATGCAAGCTGTAAATGTGCAAGGTGTCCCTTGTATAGCTAGGTAGAGTGTTGGCCAAGGAATTTATCTTCCTATATAAATGGACATATATAGAGTGTGATGATATATAGGAGAGCATAGTAGTGTAGGCTAGACATAATAGTGTAGAGTGTGTGATCTATAAGCTCAGATCTCATTCATTGAGCAGTATTTGTATCATGGAGTGTTAATTTCCTCCATAGCTACTATTATACTCATTTTTGTAATTTTTATTTATAGCATATTTCAATTATCTCCCAGATTTATTTTCTTTCTTATTATTCCGCATCTTGTGAATGTTATCTCCCATTGCATGTTGTATCAAAAGATAACAGTGGTATCAAAGCTATGATAAATAAAGATACAATATATCAATAGGAAAATCACCATTATGGTTGACCCTAAGTTTTTTGTCAACTTGATGCACCATTGGACTAGTCACTATCAAAATATTTTAGAAGAGTCTAGGTGATAAAATTAGGAAGAGCCACAAGTGAGGACTGAATGAAATATTAGTTTAAAAAATATTAAGATTTAATATGGTTAGAGTATTTCCACAGAGTTGCAAGAAAACTTGTGAAGACTAGGACTGAGTATTTGATCCACTAGTTTGATGAATCAACTAGTGAAGCTCATCTAAGAGATCTGGAAATATTTACCCAAAGTTCCTTTTATTACAGGAAATTAATTCTTAGATGATTGGGACACCTTCTATAATGGAAAGCTAAGACATCTCATCTTCATCACCTGAAGGTTAGAGTGCCTTCATAGTGCAGATATGAGTTGTTGTAGAGAGGAGAATACTTCAAAAGAAACTTTTGGAAAAGAATCATTGTAAAGTCAAGAGACCGGATATCTCCATTGCTATATTGAAGAACCTCAAAAAAAGGAAAATGCCATAGAAGCCTAGATTTAGAATAAAATTTCCATAGAAGCCTTGATCCAAAATAAAAGACCATAGAAGCTTATAAAATGCCATATGAGCCTTGATACAAAAGATAGGGTCACATAAGCCTTGAAAAGGCCATAAAAGCCTTGCTATTGAAGAAAATGCCATAAAAGCCTTAATATTGAAGAAAAAATATAGAAGCCTTGATATTAAATAAAAATACCACAAAAGCCTTGAAAAGGTCACATAAGCCTTGATACTAACATAGGCCATAGAAGCCTTTATCTTGAAGAAGAATCTAAAGGAGAGTAGCTAATTCAGAAGCAAATTTTAGTACTAATATTTTTACTGTAGGTAAAGGAGATCCAGTAAGTCAGAAAAACTTTCTGCAAGAAAGTTAGGAAGAGTATCCTCTTTAGAATCAATCCAGCACCTGAAGTAAAGGATATCAGGAGGAGATCTCATTGAAGAATTTCCAAACAAGGAATAAGGACTAGGAGAGTCCTGCTTGAATCCAAAAGTAGCAGAATTAGATATCCAAGAGAAGATATCACCACCAACACTTCTAGAAGTATAAGGTCTCAAGGAAGACCAAAATAAGCTATAAGATCAAAGACCTTGGTGAGGTCTCATCGAGTATCCAGTAAAATTCTAGGAGATTCTTGCTAAAGAAATCATCAAAGGAGAACTCACTAGAGAAATCCACTACCAAGGAGAATCCCTTGATAGTGAAGGACTTGGGATAATTTTTGCCATTCGAAAAGACCAAAAGAAGGAGAATTTGGTAAGGAGTGCCAAATCTGAGTGAAAGAAGAATTCAGTGAAGACCTCAAGATATTCAACATTTTGAGAAGAAGATCCTTCTTGAAGTTAGAATTCGATAAGAAGACTTGAATATAGAATAAGCTCATAAAATATAGGAGATTTGAAGATTACCTCCCATAGCAAGAGGACACCGCTTTAGAGATACATTCTCCAAATCTATAGCATAAGGAGGAGAGCACAAGAGGAGTACAAAGTCACCAAATATAAGGTTCGTAAAATAAATTTTGAGATCATCATTTGGTGAAGAAGGAGCTGTTCAAAACAATCTACAAAGAGCTGCAAGATCTCACTCAAGGTAGAAACTTGGTGATCTAATATACCAAGAACTACATCCTCTAAGAAGTGGTAAAGAAGCTACAAAATATTTCATAAAAATATAAGCAACTATTGGTGCAAGTAGATTTATTAATTGGATTACTTTTCAGATTTGTTAAAGCACCTTAATCCAAATTAAAGTTGTAAAAAGGAAATTTGTATTACAATATTCAAATGTGCAAAAAAAAATGTTCTTTCTAAGGTTTATTTGCACGTTAGGATTTTATTAGGTGTCTAAATTTCAACTATCTATCAACTGCCTATCATCTACTTTGGAAAGTAAAATAAGACTATCTCCTAATATCTTGCTTATAAGAAATTTGCAGAATAATTATTGAAGATTCATTTTAGATTATTCTTCATTAAGTTGTAGTAAATTGATTAAGTGCATTTATAATTTTTTGAGAGTTATTTGGAGTGATAAGGTGTAATAGTGAGAGCATTAAAAAATGAAATCTTAGTCGATTCATTTGCACTACTGTATTACTCTCAAAAGCTTTGTGTTTGTGTTCTTGAGAAAGGTACAAATTTAGAACTTGTCAAAGTGTCTAAAGATACTATTGGTGCACAAAAATATGCAACTCTTAGTGGTCAATAGAAACCACCAAAATTGGTTAATACAAGAAAAAAAATCTAACCAAAATGAAGCTTCAAATATTGAGACTTGGTGAATCTCAAATCCAAAGCACTTAGGGGTTAGTGCAACTAAAAAAAAGCTTCTATTTTATAGTGTTTACAAATATTGGATTCACCATCAAATATCCAACCAAATAGGGTAAGGAGTCTACTCAAAAAGAAATCCTGAAAACCCTCATTTGTGCATTCAAAAATCTGCTACAAAATCAGACTATAAAATCTGAAAAATGGAGTGCAAAAAGGGTGCAAAAGAAAGTGTATTATTCACAAGGTATTGAACTACATTATTTGTATAAAGGAAGCAGATAGAAGATGTCATTAAAGGTACAAAGGTCATAGGGAATCCAACCAATAAGGATGTATGAAAAGCACTCCATATCCATGGTACAAGGAGCCATCAAAAATGCTCATTCCTTTTATTTTTGTTGAGCAAGGTGCAGTAACAATATTGTCATTATTGTCAACATAGTCAGATAGATCTGTTGATGCAGTGGACAGGAAGTTCAAAAGCTATTCAGATGTAGAAGACAGGAGTTCAAAGGTTATTCAGAGTATATACAGTGATTTTCCAAGAAGACTAAAGTGGCCCATATGCAAAAGATCAAAGAAATAGACAAGTAACAAAAGTGTCACGATATCGCGACATATACAGCAGACAAGAAAAATTGTCGCGATTTCACGACATGTTGGAAGAGAGAGAAAAAGTAGAAAAAACTATCGCGATTTCGCGACATGTTGGAAGAGAAAAAGGCAAGTGGAAAAATTATCGTGATTTCGCGACATGTTGGAAGAGAGAGAAAAAGCAAGAAAAACTATCACGATTTCGCGACATGTTGGAAGAGAAAAAGGCAAGTGGAAAAACTGTCGTGATTTCGCGACATGTTGGAAGAGAGAGAAAAAGCAAGAAAAACTGTTGCGATTTCGCGACATGTTGGAAGAGAAAAAGGCAAGTGGAAAAACTGTCACGATTTCGTGACATGTTGGAAGAGAAAGAGAAAGCAGGAAAAAGTGTCGCGATTTCGCGACAAGTTCGAAGAAAGAGAACAAGTAAGAAAAGTGTCGTGATTTCACGACATGTCACATTTTCACGACTAAAATAGGAGAGAGAAAGTAATTTGGAAAAGTGTCACGATTTCGCGACATGTCACATTTTTGCGACTAAAATAGGAGAGAGAAAATGCAAGGAGAAAAAGTGTCGCGATATCGCAACATGTATTTTGGGGCCGAAGCAAAGAGAAAGCGTAAGGAGAAAAAGTGTCGCGATATCGTGACATGTTGTATTTTTGGGGGCCGAAGCAAAGAGAAAGCGTAAGGAGAAAAAGTGTCGCGATATCGCGACATGTATTTTTGGGGGCCGAAGCAAAGAAAAAGCGTAAGGAGAAAAAGTGTCGCGATATCGCGACATGTAGCATTTTCGCGATCCGATGCAAAGAGAAAGAGAGAAAGAAAAAGTGTCACGATATCGTGGCATGTTTTATTTTCGGGGGCCAAAGCAAGGAGAAAGAGAGAAAAAAAAAGTGTCACGATATCGTGACATTTTGTATTTTCAAGGTTGAGTTGAAGCCGACGAAGTCCGATGACAGCCAACTAAAATTAGGGTTTACAGTTATTATGAAAGTCGACTAAGATTAGGGTTTACAGTCGACTAAGATTAGGGTTTTCATCATGAAAATGTTGTTATAAAAGGAGGGCTATTTGGAGAATTGAAGAGTGAGAAATGCATGAGCAATACGGTCATTGTGCGCAGAGAGAAAGTCGTGTCGAATTGTGCTAAGTGCAAAATTTGCAAGGAGAGCAGAGTGCGCAAAAGGGAGAAGACGATCGTGAAGTTCGATTGTAACAAATTATAGTGTGCGAAGTGATTACACAGAGAGTGCAGAGTGCGTAGAGAGCAAAAAATGTTGAAGCTCGACCAGGTGCTGCTGTGATTACGTAGAGAAAGCAGAGTGCGCAGAGAATGCAAAGGTGAAAAATACCAGTCAGGGTCTTGCAAAAGCAAAGGTATCTTACTGTCAAACTTATAGATTCAGAATTGAAGTTCAAGTTGGTGCTTGGCATCAGGGGTTGGTGCTCCTTCTAGTGGGTGCTGGTAAATTGATTGTAAGGTTGGTGCTTTGCAAAGGCTGGATTTGGATGGTAGTCCAAGCAGTAAATTTTTGAGGAGTATCCACATTGGTGAACCTTGTTAAATCTTGTGTTCTGTGATGCTCTTTTGTTATACTTGCTATATCTAGTAATAAGTTTTAATTGCTACGATATTAAGAGCTGTAATTTCAAGTTTAAAGAGCTACACTGATTCACCCCCCCTCTCAGTGTCATTGTAAGACTAACAATTGGTATCAGAGCTAAGTTATTGTACAAGCTTAACCGACTAGGGTGATCTTGGAAGTAACACAATGGCAGGTGGTGAAGGCTTCTCTTCAAATAAAGCACCATTGTTTGACGAATCTAATTACATGTTCTAGAGAATCAGGATGCAGACATATCTGTATGCTTTGGGATACGACATCTGAGATTCAATAGTTAGTGGATACACAATACCCATCACTCCTCCAAAAGAGGCTGGCGAAAAGAAACTGTTTGAAAACAACTCAAAAGCAAAGAATGCTCTCATGTACAGATTAGCAGACAGTGAACTAGTAAAGATCATGAGCTATAAAATGGCAAAAGAAATATGGGATAAACTGAGGAGTATTCATGAAGGAGACGATAAGATCAAGGAGGCCAAGTTACAGACACATCGAGCTCAGTTCGAAGCATTAAAGATGAATGACGATGAAAACATTGAGGTATATATGCTGAGAGTTAATGGAATCATTAATGCGATCAGAGGACTCGACGAGGATATTGAAGACTCTGTCGTCATGAAAAAGGTATTAAGATCTCTTTCTCAAAGGTTTGATTCTAAAGTCTCGACGATAGAAGAAGCTAAAAATCTAAATTATTTTAGTATAGATGAGATGTATGGTTCCTTGACTGCATATGAGATAAGGATAGGAAGATCTAAACCCACAGACAAAGAAGCAACTTTTAAAGCCCTTAAAAATAAAAATGCAAAACAAGAATTCGAGGAAGAAGAGACATCAGATGAAATGGAAGCAAACTTTGCTAAGAAACTAAAAACGGGAAAAGGAAAATACAGAGGAAAGCTACCGTTTAAATGTTTCAACTGTGGAGGCGTTGGGCACTTTACATCTAAATGTCCACTTACTAAGAAGAATAAAAATGATGAAGGATCGCACCAAGAAAGAAGTGACTGGAAGAAGAAAATGAATTTTTGAAAAGGCAACTTCAAGAAGAAAAGTTTCATCTCCAGGAATGCCAGTTCATCAGAAGACAACTCTGGTGAGGATTCTGAAGAGGAAACAGGTGAAGCTCTTTTCATGGAATTTGAAGAAGTAAAATTAGAAAAGGAAGAAGGAGTGAACTTTGAAGTATGTGGTGAAAACCCTGAGGCTGAAGTAGATCTAGAAGGTGAGTTGATCTCTGCACTTGAAGAGTTGACAATAGAGAGGAAAAAGAATAAGAAAATTTCAAAAAAGCTTGAGGATGCAAACGAAATCATAACCAGTCTAAAATTACAGACAGAAGAATACAAGAAAATATCTGAAGATCTCAAAGTACAAATTATCATGAAAATAGATTATTGCTGCAAACTAGAAGAAGAGAATGTTGGTTTACGGATGCAGATAGAAGAGATGAATCAAAAAATTAGTTGCTATCACAAATGCGAAGAAAGTTCTATGAAGCTGGATAAGATTATAAATGACCAAAGGCCTGCAGGCATCAAATTTGGTCTGGGTTTCATCGAAGGAGAATCATATAATGGATCAAAGGCCAGAAAGGTAGAATCCATAAAGAATGAAAATAAGAAATAGGCTGATCAAGGAAAAACATCTCATACAAAAGAAAGCAATGATGCCAGGCACGAAAGGAGAATTGACAATGATGGATTCACAAATGTCACACATCAAAGAAGAAGAAGACTTATGGCTCCTACGACAACATGGCAAAGACCATCCCCTAGGTTCAATTATCCCTTTTCTGGTTTTTGTTATAAATGCAATGGCTATGGACATAAAATCTCAGACTGCAAATATAATGTAAGACCAAGGAATTTCACTAGTAGAAATGCTTTTTCTCCTTTGATGAATTATATAGTAGAATGTTATAACTGTCATAATTTTGGGCACATTGCAAGAAATTGTAGAAGTACATTTGCATCAAATCAGTTTCAGGGAAGAAAATTTCAACCAAATAGGATGAGACAAAATAGAAAACTTCTTGAAAAACATGCTCAAGCTATTGATAAGGGAAAGGCAAAACAAGAACCCAAATCTACTATCAAAACGGAGTGGAAAGGAAAAGAGCGACTTAAGGAAGAAAAGGAATCCTTAATCTTACAAACAACATTTAAAGCACAGAATAAATATGTACCATGGATACTTGATAGTGGATGCTCCAGTCATATGACAGGTGACAAACAAAAAATTGAGAAGTTACAGAAATATGAAGGTGGTTCAGTAAAGTTTGGAAATAATGATGGAGCTAAGATAGTTGGCAAAGGTTCAATTAAAATTAGTGAAGGAAAAATTAAGTCAGAAGAAGTCTTGTTTGTGGATGGTTTGAAACATAACTTGTTGAGCGTAAGTCAGATCTGTGATAAAGGTCATGAAGTAGTTTTTATGAAGCAGGGTTATGAAGTCAGAAAAACAAACAGTGGGAAATTAATAGCAATTGGATCAAGGACATCTGGCAACCTGTACACGCTCTCAGAGACTTCAGAAAGAGCTTGTTTTATTGGATAGGAAGAAGAAAATTGGTTGTGGCACAAGAGACTCGGTCATATCAGTTTTGATAATCTAGTAAAAATCAACTCAAAAAGGGCAGTGAGAGATATTCCCACCATCAACAAACCTGCAAACAACATTTGTGCTTCATGCCAAAAGGGGAAGCAAACTAGAGTCACTTTCAAAATAAAAGAGTACTACATGAGCAAACCTTTGGAACTAATACACACTGATTTATGTGGACCCATGAGAACACAAAGCATAAATGGTGACAAATATTTTATGTTGTGCATTTATGACTATTCCAGAATGACATGGATATTTTTCTTGAAGCATAAATTAGAAGCTCTTAACATGTTCAAGATGTTCAAAAACCATGTTGAGAATGAGACAGGAAAGAGGATAAAATGTTTAAGATCAGACAGAGGAGGAGAATTCATTTCAGAGGAGTTTACAGAGTACTATGAAAAATACGATATTAGGAGACAGTTTTCAGCAGCCAGGACACCTCAGTAGAATGGAGTGGTAGAAAGAAAGAAACAGACAGTGCAGGAAATGGCACGGACTATGTTTGCTGAAAGTAGAGTAGCAGACAGATTTTGGAAAGAAGTAGTCCATACTGCGATGTATATCCAAAATAGGTACATGATAAGAACACATGAAAGAAAAACTCCTTATGAGTTGTGGTACGGTAAAAGGGCAACAACAAAATACCTCAAAATTTTTGGCAGCAAGTGCTACATCAAAAGAACTAAAGATAATCTTGGTAAGTTTGAAGATAGAGCGGATGAAGGTATTTTTGTTGGTTATTCGCCAAGAAGCAAAGCTTACAAATGCTACAACAAGAGGCTAAATAAAATTGTGGACAGTGCCGATGTTAAATTTGATGAAGGTAGAGAACGAGTAATTAGCTATGAAATGAACTACCCAATTTATGAAGAGGTTATTGAAGGAGATGAGGAAAACAAAATGGAAAAGATACAGAAAATTGACTCAGATGATTTGAGTTTTGATTCAAAAGTGGAAGAAAATAAGAAATTCAAAACAGGCAGCTGGCAAAAAAATCACCCTAGAGAGCAAATAATTGGAGACCCCAATGTTGGTGTTCAGACAAGAAGAAGAGTAGTAAGTAACTACTCTCTTTTATCCAGCATTGAACCCAAAAATGTTGTTGACGCAAGTAAAGATGAAAGTTGGATGAAGGCAATAAATGAAGAATTAGATCAGATCAAGAAAAACGAAACTTGGGAGTTAGTATGTAGACCTGCAAATAAAAATATAATCGGGACTAAATGGATTTTTCAAAACAAATTGAATGAAGACAGACAGGTAGTCAGAAATAAAGCAAGATTGGTATGTAAGGGTTATGCACAAGTTGAAGGCATTGAATTTGAGGAAAATTTTGCACCAGTAGCTAGACTAGAGGCAATTAGAATGTTTCTAGCTTTAGCAGTCTACAAGAATTTCAAAGTTTATCAAATGGATGTGAAATCAACGTTTTTGAATGGGAAACTTGAAGAAGAGGTTTATATTGAGCAACCAGATGGTTTCGAACTTGGTGATGATCCCAACTTGGTTTGCAAGTTGAAGAAAGCATTATATACAAGGCACCCTGAGCATGGTATGCAAGGCTAGACAACTATCTCACTCAACAAGGGTTTAAGAAAGGTATGGTGGATAGTAATTTATATATCAAAATAGAAAATGGGCATCTTATTGTTCTTTTTGTATATGTAGATGATATCATATTTGGCAGCAGCAAAGATGAGTCATGTAAAGATTTAGCAAATAAGATGTAGAAAGAATTTGAAATGTCAATGATTGGTGAACTTTCGTATTTCCTCAGGTTGCAATTTAATCAAAATAAGAAGGGCATATTTATTTCTCAAGTTAAATATGTGAAAGAGATGTTAAAAAATTCACAATGGAGGATTGTAAGCCAGTTAGCACTCCCATGACAACAAGTTGCAAGTTGAGCAAGGATGAAAAATCTCCATCTGTTGATCAAACCATGTACATATCTATGATTAGGAGTTTACTGTACCTGACAGCTACCAAACCAGATATTTTGCAGGCAGTATGCATGGTAGCACGATTTGAGGCTAATCCCAAGGAGACTCATGTGATAGCAGTGAATAGGATTCTTCGATACCTCAAGGGTACTATGGAATATGGGTTATGGTATCCGAAAGGTAAATACTTCACCCTTATTTCGTATTCAGATGCAGATTGGGCAGGATATGTCGATGACATAAAGAGTACCAGTGAAGGTGCATTCTATCTTAGAGACAGATTGGTCGCGTGGCACATTAAGAAACAAGAGTCAATTTCTTTATCGACAGTAGAGGTAGAGTATATTGCAACGACAACATGTTGTACGCAGGTATTATGGATGAAACAAACCCTGAAAGATCTTGGTATTAGCTTCAGTGAGCCAATATCAGTTAAGTGTGATAACATTCTCAAGGGGAGCATTTAAGTATTTGATTATATTTTTGCTCATGTTCATGATTTTTGCTAAGTGTAATAAATTATGCCTGAGAATGTTGTGCATGGACTCAAGGGGAGTCTGCGATAGCCCTTTGGTATTATTGTCAAAGAGGGAGAAGAGTTACAAGAAATTGCACATGTGTTGCCAACAATTCTAAAGGGGGAGATTGTTGAGCAAGGTGCAGCAACAATATTGTCATTTTTGTCAACACAGTCAGATAGATCTGTTGATGCAGTGGACAGGAAGTTCAAAAGCTAGTCGGATGCGAAGACAGGAGTTCAAGGTTATTCGGAGTATGTACGGTGATTTTCCAAGAAGACCGAAGTGGCCCATATGCAAAAGATCAAAGAAATAGACAAGTAAGAAAAGTGTCGCGATATCGCGACATATACAGTAGGCAAGAAAAACTGTCACGATTTCGTGACATGTTGGAAGAGAGAGAAAAAGCAGGAAAAACTGTCATGATATCATTGAAGAATTTCATGAAGCAATAGTTCCTTATCATTCATTTCAAATATATAAAGGTTACATGCGGTTACAAGTTGGTTTAACCAACTCGGTGGTTAAATAACCAAACTGGAGAGCGCCTATGAGCGCTATTTTTAAATATGCAAATAATGGAATAACAACTTATTCTAACATCCCCCCTTATTACATTATTGGCAAATCCCAATTGTATCTCGAAACTTCTCATATTTGATACGTCCAAGTGCTTTGGTAAAAATATCTGCAACTTGCGCATCAGTAGGAATGTAGTGAAGTTGTATATGGTGCTTTGGAACTTCATCTCGAATAAAATGACATCTGGTATCAACATGTTTGGTACGTTCATGAAAAATTGGATTTTTGACAAGGTTCAAAACACCTTGGTTGTCGCAAAACAAATGAAGAGGAAGATTCTTTGGAAGGCCCATGTTGGTAAGAATGCGACTTAACCACATTATCTCGTAGACTGCTTCACTGGCTGCGCGATATTCTGCTTCTGTAGAAGATAAAGCAACCACATGCTATTTCTTACTGTGCCATGAGATAGGTCCAGATCCTAGATGGAAAACATATCCAGAGGTGGATTTACGATCATCAAGGGATCCAACAAAATCTGAGTCTGTGTATCCCAGTAAGAAAAAATTATTATTCTGTCTATATTCCAGACCATAATGTGTAGTACCGTGAACATAATGAAGAACTCTTTTTGCTGCTTTCCAGTGACTCATTTTAGGCTCTTGCATGAACCTTGAAAGATATCCCACAGCAAAACTAAGATCTGGTCTGGTATTTGTCAGATATATGAGACTCCCAATCAACTGGCGATAGAGAGTACCATCTACCTGAGGTGACTCATCATATCGAGATAACTTAAGTCCTTGCTCCATTGGAGTTGCTTTTGACTTACAGTTAGTCATCCGATATTTTTCTACTAAAGTCTTGGCATATTTCTTTTGTGTTACTCGAATATGAAACTTTTGTTGAGTAACTTCTAAACCAAGACAATAGTGCAGAAGTCCTAGATCTGTCATATCAAAAGATTGCTTCAAGTCATCTTTCACTAAGTCAATCATTTTTTCTGAGCTTCCTGTGATGATCAGATCGTCAACATAAAGTACAAGAATCACTATATCAGAACCATTTTTCTTAATATAGAGATTTGCATCTGAAGGACTTCTTATGAAACCATGCTGCACAAGGTGACTGTCTATCTTGATATACCAAGCTCGAGGAGCTTGTTTTAGCCCATACAAGGATTTGATCAACTTGCATACTTTTTGTTCTTGCCCCTCAACCACATATCCTTCCTTGGTTGAGTCATGTATACTTCTTCTTGTAAGTCACCATTCAAGAAGGCACTTTTAACATCCATCTGATGTAATTTCCACCCAAACTGAGCTCCCATGGCACAAAGTACTCGAATGGTAGTCATTTTTGTAGTAGGGGCAAAAGTCTCTTCATAATCTATGCCTTCTTTCTGAGCATATCCCTTTGCAACAAGCCGGGCTTTATGCTTATCAATAGACCCATCTGCCTTATACTTCACTTTGAACACCCATTTGCAGCCTATGGGTTTCTTCCCTTTTGGCAGATCGACTAACTTCCAAGTATTATTTTTAAGGAGAGATTGATGTTCTACATCCATAGCCTCTTTCCACTGTGGTTCATCAAGTGTAGATTGAACCGTTGTGGGTTCGTTTGTATTCAATGTAGACATATAAATTTTTTCTCCATCCTTATCTTCCTCTCTATCATTTTCTGTACCCATTGACAAATCATCAAAGTGTTGACAAAGTTCGTCAACCTCTGAAGTAGATTCTTCTACTCTCATCTGTTGAGTCATACTGCGAGTACATGGCCTATCAAGAGATAGATCTGGAAGGGATTTCAACTTAGCATCTCTCAAAGTGCTAGTATACCATTTTGGAACTTTCTGTTTTTGCTGTGGAAGTTGAACCTCCTTCTTAGGCTCTTCTTCATCTAGGTATACAGTTGTGGATGTGTCTTTTGATGTGAGAGCTTCATCAAATATAACATCTCTACTTACATGTGTCTTCTTGGTCTTAGGATCAATCAATCGATAACCTTTTGAGTACTCATCATAGCCAAGAAAGATACACTACAGGGTTTTCTCATCCAACTTCCTCCTTTTTTGTTTTGGAATGTGCATGAATGCTTTACATCCAAACACCTTCAGATGAGCAATGGAAGGTTTCTTACCACTCCATGCTCCTTGTGGAGTCTTCCCTTGTAGAGCTCTAGTGGGTGCTCTATTTAGGAGGTATGATGTTGTGTTTACTGCTTCACCCAATATTGATCCTCAAGATGTGCTCCTTTTAGCATACATCGAACCATTTCCATAATGGAACGATTTCTTCTTTCTGCAACTCCATTCTGCTGAGGTGTATAGGCTGTAGTCAGTTGTCTTTTGATTCCATGTTTCTTAAGAAACTCTGAAAACTCTTCAGAGGTGTATTCCCCCCCTCGATCTGAGCGGAGGGTCTTGATAAAACATCCCGACTCCTTCTCAACAAGTTTCTTGAACTCGTTGAAAGTAGAGAAGCGCTTCTGATTTCAATTGAAGAAAGAAAACCCACATCTTCCGTGAGTAATCATCAACGAATAGTTGAAAATACTTTTTCCCACCATAGCTGGTTGGCATAGGACCACACAGATCGGTATGTACCAGCTCTAAAGGTTTTTCAGCTCGAGAGGAGCTTGCTTCAAAAGGCACTCGATGTTGCTTCCCTGCTAAGCAATCCGAGCAAACTGGTAAGATAGATGAGAGGGGTGGAAGACCTTTCACCATCCCATATTTGTGTAATTCAAGCAAATATCCAGAACTGAGATGCCCATAACGTCGATGCCAGAGAGAGGTGGCCTCCTTCGTAGTTGCATCCAAAGCAACATGTGGAGTGGAAATAGCATCGAGAATAAACAAGCCATGTTTGTAAGATCCGGTGGCAACATGTTTACCATGATGTGTGATAAAACATCTCTTCTTGCCATTGACAACTCGAAACACGACTTCCATGTTTCTATCCAACATTTGTGTGACTGAAAGCAGATTATTGGCTAAGCCTGGAACATAGAGAACCTTTTCAATTTGATAATTACCATCAGGAAGAGACACAGAAATATCCCCTTCTCCTTTTACTTGATATACCTGATTGTCAACAATTGTGACTGGCTTACCCTCTTTCTCCACAAAAGTATCAAACCATGATTTATCCCCAGTCATGTGTTTGCTAGCTCCTGAGTCAATATACCATACAACATCTATCTGAGAAGACGAAGTATGAGTCATGAGCACCTTGTGTGCTCTTTCAGAGTCAGAATCTGAATCGGACTCAGGAGAATGTGAGTCTGAGTTGGATTCAGCATAAGCAACATGGCCTTTAGATTGCTTATGCTTATTATATTTTTTCTTGTTCTTGCCCTTCTTTTGTGAACCTCTGTCATTGGGTTGCTTGTTTTTGAACCAACACCTGTTGGTGTCATGGTTATTCATGTCACAAATTTTGCAATATTTTGTATCCTTTGGCTGAGATTGCTTCCCTTTGCCTTTGGAAGAAGCACCGCCTTTTTGAAACTGGCCTTGCTTTTTACCACTTTGTTGTGTGGAGAGAGCATTATCTGGCATATCATCTTTCTAGACCTGAGTTGCCTCCTCAGTCTAAAGCAATTTTACCAGTTCCACAAATGAAACTTGTCTACCAAAAATATTGAGAGAAGTGATCAACATCTTGTAGGCACTTGGTAATGCTCTCAAGATAACAGAGTTCAAGACATCATCATCCACAGGTTTTCCCATAGCATTCAATTTTTCTTTCAAGTCTGCCACTCGCAAAGGAATATGTCAACTATTTCTCCAGAACTCATACCGAGATTATGTAGTTGAGTTTGAAGATGGAGAATAGTGGATTGATTCTTCCCTTCATATACTCGTGATCAAAGCATCCCAGTGCTATCTTACTAGTTTTGGCATCACAAATATGAGGCCGCACCTCATCTGTGGTAGCAAGCAAGATAAACACAAGACTCTTCTTGTCTTTCTTATCCCAATCATCTTGATCTGTTCTTCGTTGTTTGAGGACGTTTTTCAGTGCCAGTCACTACATCCCATAAATCTTCCAACTGAAGTATGGCTTTCATCTTTGTCTTCCATGGAACAAAGTTAGGACCCTTCAACAATTGTGAATCCGAGAGATACTTATGAATTGTGGCCATTATGAAGGTTCCTTATACCACCAATTGGTCTCCCTTTCTTTATACTCGCCGATCGTTATATTGTAACCATTCAATATACACCCGCCCTTACGTGAGGGAAACTATAGGTATATATGAACAAGATACTACTCAATATGTACTCGCCCTTACGTGAGGGAGACTATAAGTACATATGAGAAGCACAATATATTGAACATAGGCGATACTGAAAGGGCATCGTGTTGTTAATGACACCTACCATAGAAAGTTTTATTCCGCATGCGTGGGGCGTAACTTCCCCTAAACACTTTGGAAAAAGAGCTTTCGTCAGGATTTACGCCTAACAACAATCACGATGTGGGTATGAAATGGGAAAAAACAAAAAACTGGTTTGCCTTATTTCTCCTCGATGATTTATAGAGAACAAGCTCAGACGTCATTGTTGCAGCTATATTAGGTGGCGAATACAGTAGTCCAAAGCACGACAACATTACCTATAAGTGTGGACCAGAGGTATCTCAAATACCGAACGCTGCTGTGCAATAAATTGCACAAATAGGGTATAAATTTGGGGTCTTATATTTTTTTTAATTTATGATTGATAATGCAAGAAAAAAAAGAGTATTTAAATGCAAAAAAAACAATCATAAATGCCCGCAAATTATAGCTCCTATTACAATTTCCCCCTTTGTCTGACAATTTTGCAAGTGAAATATGTGAAATTTGTGAACTCCCCCCTTCAAATTGCAAAATAGACAAGTATTGGGAAAAAAATACCTAGAGAAACTCTCAAAATTGGAGCTTGTCAAGGCGTCATGTAGACTGCTTAGGCATAAAATGGCCATAAGCAGGCGTCACGGGCGTCAACGACGCTGTTTCGACATCAAAAAATTGTGCAGAGCATCAAAAATATGTGCAGGGCGTAGGGCATAAAAAAACTGGGCAGGGCGTCAACAAACTGTGCAGAGCGTCAAAAATCTGTGCAGGGCGTCAACAAACTGTGCAGGGCATCAAGAAATCATCCCCGAAGGGATTCGAACCCAAAACCTACTGCCTAACATTCAGCGCCCTGACCACGTGAGCCAGAAGGCCCGACGAGAACAAGCTGAAACCAGGGTCTATTTAGAGCCTCGGGGTCGGAGACAGGCAAAAAAAAAACTTTATCCCACATGGCCTATGCGGCCACTATGGGAGGGTTTAAGAAGTTTGAAAGCTCCTTAAGCTTTCGGTTGCCTTCGGGCAACCACCCCCAGTCCGCCCTTTTGCCTCCATAGTCGTCTCCCCGATCCGTCGTGCTGTCTGCATCCCGTCTGCTTCCTCGGTCTGCGTCCTATCTGCTCGATAGTCTGTCTGTGTCGCCCTCGATCTGCATCTTGTTCGCTCATCAGTCTGCATCCTGTTCACGTGTCATTCTGTCTGTCGTTCGTGCCAGGCCCTCGGTCCGGTTCGTCCTCGGTCCTGCGTCCTCGGTCCGCCAGGCTTGTCTGTCGTCCGTGTCAGGTCCGTCTGTCCGGTCCGCCAGTCTTGTCTGTCCGTAGCTCTAATGCCATGAAGAATTTCATGAAGCGATCATTCCTTCTCATTCATTTCAAATATATAAAGGTTACATGCGGTTACAAGTTGGTTTAACCAACTCGGTGGTTAAATAACCAAACTGGAGAGTGCCTATGAGCGCTATTTTTAAATATGCAAATAATGGAATAACAACTTATTTTAACAATCGCGACATGTTGGAAGAGAAAAATGCAAGTGGAAAAACTGTCACGATTTTGCGAGATGTTGGAAGAGAGAGAAAAAGTAGGAAAAACTATCGTGATTTCGCGACATGTTGGAAGAGAGAGAAAAAGGCAAGTGGAAAAACTGTCACGATTTCGCGACATGTTGGAAGAGAGAGAAAAAGTAGGAAAAACTGTCGCGATTTCGCGACATGTTGGAAGAGAAAAAGGCAAGTGGAAAAACTGTCGCGATTTCGTGACATGTTGGAAGAGAAAGAGAAAGCAAGAAAAAGTGTCACGATTTCATGACAAGTTCGAAGAAAGAGAACAAGTAAGAAAAGTGTCGCGATTTCGCGACATGTCGCATTTTCGCGACTAAAATAGGAGAGAGAAAGTAAGTTGGAAAAGTGTCGCGATTTCACGACATGTCGCATTTTCGCGACTAAAATAGGAGAGATAAAATGCAAGGAGAAAAAGTTTCACGATATCGTGACATGTTGTATTTTCGGGGGCCGAAGCAAAGAGAAAGCGTAAGGAGAAAAAGTGTCGCGATATCGCGACATGTTGTATTTTCGGGGTCGAAGCAAAGAGAAAGCGTAAGGAGAAAAAATGTCACGATATCGCAACATGTATTTTCGGGGGCCGAAGCAAAGAAAAAGCGTAAGGAGAAAAAGTGTCGCGATATCGCGACATGTAGCATTTTCGCGGTCCGATGCAAAGAGAAAGAGAGAGAAAGAAAAAGTGTTGCGATATCGCGACATGTTGTATTTTCGGGGGCCAAAGCAAGGAGAAAGAGAGAGAAATAAAAAGTGTCGTGATATCGCGACATGTTGCATTTTTACGGTTGAGTTGAAGCCGACGAAGTCCGATGACAACCGACTAAAATTAGGGTTTACAATTGTTATGAAAGTCAACTAAGATTAGGGTTTACAACCGACTAATATTAGGGTTTTCATCATGAAAATGTTGTTATAAAAGGAGGGCTGTTTGGAGAATTGAAGAGTGAGAAATGCGTGAGCAATACTGTCGTTGTGCACAGAGAGCAAGTCGTGTCGAATTGTGCTAAGTGCAAAATTTGCAAGGAGAGCAGAGTGCGCAAAAAGGAGAAGACGATTGTGAA
This sequence comes from Wollemia nobilis, assembly GCA_028583015.1. Lineage (NCBI taxonomy): Eukaryota > Viridiplantae > Streptophyta > Pinopsida > Araucariales > Araucariaceae > Wollemia > Wollemia nobilis. The sequence goes on along the minus strand of JAQPPZ010017000.1, from coordinate 1,923,616 downwards.
GTTCGACTGTAATGAAGCAGAGTGTGTGAAGTGATTACACAGAGTGTAGAGTGTGTAGAGAGCGAAAAAGGTTGAATCTCAACCAGTTGTTGTTGTGATTGCACAGAGAAAGCAGAGTGCACAAAAAACGCAAAGGTGAAAAAGACCAGTCAGGGTCTTGCAAAAGCAAAGGTATCTTACTGTCAAACTTATAGATTCAGAATTGAAGTTCAAGTTGGTGCTTGGCATTAGGGGTTGGTGCTCCTTCTAGTGGGTGCTGGTAAATTGATTATAAGGTTGGTGCTTTGCAAAGGCTGGATTTGGATGGTAGTCCAAGCAGTCAATTTTTGAGGAGTAGCCACATTGGTGAACCTCGTTAAATCTTGTGTTGTGTGATGCTCTTTTGTTATACTTGCTGTATCTAGTAATAAGTTTTAATTGCTACGGTATTAAGAGATGTAATTTCAAGTTTAAAGAGCTACACTGATTCACCCCCCTCTCAGTGTCATTGTAAGACTAACAATTTATTCGATAAACAAACTTGCACAACACAAGCACACATCAGAAGATCAATATCCTCCAGTTACATAGAAGAATAAGGAGCCATACTACAAGCAAAGGTGTCACTATTACCTCATCTAAACATGCATGAATAGCACTACAATTTTCACATCAAAGAGATACAAAAATGAGGAGAAAAGGTGTGAATTGCAAAGGTCTAAAACTTGGTGAAGAAAATCCACCAAGGCAACATCTTCTATGCCATGTAGAGCTCCAATACCATCTCAAGGATCGATTGCGAGAGAAAATAGTTTGTTTGCACTTTAAGGAACATAGAAAGTAAAGAAAGAGGCATAAAGGAGTTACATTCTCCATGGAGATGTTATAGTGATAGATGCCATGCAAAAACTTTGAGTGCCACTTGGCACAATCTCTCAACAATGCTTAACATCCAAGAAACCTTACAAGGAAGGTTACAAACACCTACTCAAATTTGAAGTGTTATAGCAAGATTTTTGTGCCCATAGACCATGTGGAAGAGAAATTAAATTTATCCATTGGCATTATAATTCAAACAATGCAATAATGAAGAAGACATTTCAAACATACACTTACAACGGACGTCTAAGAAAGCATTGAAGTGTAAATGATATGACACTTGTTACTAGGTTGACTTCCTATTAAAGGATCCTTGGACCAGCAATTGGTAGGATACCTAGGAATAGATATTTGGGGATATATTATTATATTTTATAAGGTTTTGCAAGGGCCACACATAACCCAAGGTTGATTGTATTATAATATTATATTATATTATAATATAATGTTATATTAGTAGTAGGCTCCCCAAAGTATAATAATAAGATGGACATATAAAGAAGAGATATTTGTCATTGTAATCATCATTGGAGATGAATCTTATGTAATAATATTTGCTCATGAAGAGGCTTATGGGACTTTGCCATCCTTGAGTGGCTCTCTCATCTTGAGAGATATTTTGGAATGATTCCTTCCTTAAGGATTATTATTGGTGTTTCCCTACATTAAGGGTATTATCTATCTCTCTTTCATTTGTGGATAATTATTTGTGGATGAAAGATTTGATATTTTTGCATATGGGTGAATTATTTATGTTTATAATAAAGTTCTGCAACAAGCGGTATCAGAGCAATGATTTTGGCAAAGCGGGGATTTTTGTGTGAAATTGCAGAATTTGGGTAAATTTTTTTGGAAGAATATATCATATTTCAAGAGCTATATCTCTGCAAACGTTTATTTGATTTAGGCGATTATTTGATCATTTTGTGCAACATTTGAAGCTTTAAAATGAGTGATCATATGAAGGAATATGAGTAGTATTGAGGGATATACGACCTTTTGAAGCTAGTCATCTAGAACAAGGATAGTGATAATTTTTGTAGATTTTTCTAGAAAAACATCTCATATTTTAGGAGCCATATCTTTGCAAAATTTTATTCGATTTAGACGATTCTTGGATCAATTTATTCAAAATTTGAAGAGCTTTAAAATGAGTGGTCATACAAAGGAATTTGATTACTATTAAGGGAAATATGACCTTATGAATTTAGCCATCTAGAACAAGGGCAGTGATGAATTTTTTATTCATAATTTTTTCAAAAGACAATTTTTTTAGTTTGGGTAAGCAAATCAATTGCAATTTATTTTGTTTGGAAGAAAAATTGCAAATCTAGTTGTCTTTATATAATTTTAGCTTCAACTTAGTGAGAAGATGTTTATTTCCATAAAAACCTAGTTTACATTAGGGCATGATACATATTATAAAAAAAAACTAGTTTGCATTAGGGCATCAACTATGGAACTCCAAAAATGTTCTGGAGAATATGATATTGATGTTAGGGATTGATGGCAAAATTTTAAATCCTTGTATCATTGTTATCCTCTTTGGAAATGTAGTCTTTCTTGTTGTCTTAGAGGAGAAGCTCTTCTTTGGTATTGTAAAATTCCTCGTGCCCATCAAGATGAACTAACTTGGGAAACAATGGAGCATGCATTCTTGAGTAGATGTGACCCATATAAAAATATAGCTAGTCTGAAGGTCACCATCAAGGGATATGAACAAGAAATAAATATGATTCAAAAAGAACAAAAGGAAATAAAAAGAGAGCTAGCAAATTTCAAATAAAGGGTAGAAGATAAAAAAAAGATGTTGGTATGCAGATAGAGGAAACCATACCTTTGGTATAAGATAAATTAAAAATTGGAAAAATGAATTTATTTGAATCTAAAAATTCTATTTTGCACGTTCATGGAAGAATTAAAAATAACAAGCTATTATTTCCATTGATCCTAGTAGCAAATATAATTTTATTAATATTTCCTTTTCTAAGAGGTTGAAAGTTTAAGCAACAAAAATTAAGGGCACACATCTTGAGGATGAGAATGTTCTAATTTTTGAATATTTGAAGATCACCTTGGATAAATATTTTTTACATTCAGATTTTCATGCTATTTAGATGGATGATAAGGATATTGTTCTTGTTTATCCTTGGTTAGATTCTTTGGGTACTGTTAACATTAATGTGCAAAAGAAGTTTATGAAATTATGGTACATGAAAAATAAGATAACATTGTAGGATATTTCTCAGTTTAAGGAGCAAGAATCCAAGGAAAATCAAGAAGTGGGTGTAGATAAACAAATTGAAGAACCTAAAGCAGAATCCAAGAAGGTAGTAGTAGCAATAGATTCCATGGAAGAAGTAGCAACAAATGAGTCCATGGAAATAATAGTAACAAAGTCCAAGGAAGCTTTGATATAAGAGCACGAGGACACACCAAACAAAGAACATGAAAGAACAACGTGTAGAAGAATTTAAAAAAATGGAGCCAAATGTTGAGAAGTCAAAGAAGGTAGAACATCAAGTTAAGGCTGCATCATATCACCATCCACACCACCATGAGCGGTAACATTATTGGAGGTATGGATCAAGGCAACAATATTATGGTTCCACATGGAATCATAAGGGCACCAACTATGGTAGTGTTTGGCAAAGAAAGCATAGTGATCCTAGTTTTTAGAGCAGTTCATCAGCATCAAGGAACAAGTGGATCCATCATTCAAGCTATCAAAATACAACAACAAAAGTGTGGAGCCAAAAAAGCATATTTGGATACTCAAGTAACAAAATGATATACCAACATCAATGTGTTTCACTTGGATGGATAGATGATCAGGATTGGTACCAGTCGCTAACATTGCTTAGTAAATCATATTATATTGTTTCTTCATATATTTTGAGGATGAAATATTGTAAGGATGGTGGCATGGTAGGGTATCTAGGAATAGATATTTGGGGATATATTATTATATTGTATAAGGGTTGGCATGGGCCACACATAATCCAAGGTTGATTGTATTATAATATTATATTATATTATATAAGTAGTAGGCTTCCCAAAGTAGAATAAGAAGATGGATATATAAAGAAGAGATATTTGTCATTGTAATCATCATGGAGATAAATCTTATTTAATCGTATTTACCCACAAAGTGGATTACGAGACTTTGCCCTCCTTGAGTGGCTATCTCATCTTGGGATATCTTGTGGAGTGATTCATTCATTAAGGATTATTATTGGTGTTTTCCTACATTAAGGGTATTATCTATATCTCTCTCATTTGTGGATTATTATTGTGGATAATTATTTGTGGATGAATGATTTGATATTTTTGCATATGGGTGAATGATTTATGTTAATAATAATAAAATTTTGCAACATCAATTTCAATGCAGCATTTGAACGAGGTATTACAATACATTTTTATTTGAGATGTGGGAGCCATCACAACGTGGAAGCAAGGTATAGAGCATTCAATGCTCTGGTCCAAACATAGTCAAAGTAGCTATAGTCAATAAGTGCAACCATTACATATCTAAAATCAACGCCAATTATTGCTTGGTATGAGGTAAGTTTTATTCCTATATTTATATGCTTTCATCTCTAGGGAGTTATAAGGTTGAATTTAGAGAAATATAATTATTGAAAGCAATACCTCAAAGGAAATTATTTACCAAGCTAATATAATATTTTCAATATTGAACTGGAGTAATAAGTTTTTCTATTGGAAATTAACCTCAATACTTGCAAATATTATTTTTATCTAATTTTTCCAAAATTGGGGAGTCATAAGGGTTACTACATCAAACTAATTAAATTGGAAATTAGATACACTTGGATTAAAAACCTAAAGGGTATTTAAAGAGAGTTTTATCAAATCATTTTAAAGGTTAGAAATTTATAATAATATTATCTCAAATTTTCTCAAATTGAGATAAAATATCCAACATTAAAACCTCTTTAGATTTGGGAAAAGTTCTTAGTTTAATAGGAGCAATAAGAATAATAGAAGTTGATTTTTGTATTTACAAAATTTTACAAAATCAACCAAAATTGAACTATAATTTACAAAAGCAGTTTATAGCTTATCTAAAACATACTAGAGAGTCATAAAGTATTTTACAAAATTTGGTAATATCAAAATTTATCAAAATTACTAAGTTGAAATATATAAGCTTCCTACAAAATCTAAAAATCCTTAAGAGTATATATTATCATACTAAAGAGACATAAGAAAGCCTACAAAACCAAGGATTAATAAATATTTTACCAAATCAAGCTTATATACTTCTATTAGGGATCATATATCTGAATAAGGAGTCATAAGGTAGACTACAAAGAAGATCCTATCTCATTTCTTCTATTTATTCAAATGGAAAAAAGAATGTCATATAATGAATGTGGAATTTGTTCCAACAAAAACTAGTCTACAAAATATGAAAATATGTGGTACATTGACTCAGGAGCCAGTCATCATATGACAGGAAATATGCAATGGTTCGACTATATTGAAGATACCAAAGGCTACATAATAAGAATTGTAGATAGTCAAACTTATCCTAAACATGGATATGGATGTGTAACACCTAGAAGATCATTTCCAAATCTTCTACTACAAAAAATATTGTTTTTTCCTAGATTAACATTCAATCTAATTTCTATAAGCAAGTTGGTAGAAGACAACTATATGATCTACATTGGATATATGGATGGAATCAATACATGTCTCATCATGAATCAAGGTGAAATAAAAGCAACAAGATCAATCCATGGAAATACATACATCTTGGATTCAATGGAAATCTCACAAGATATTGTGATGTTTCAAAATGATGCTAACATATTTTCAAAGGAATAGGTTGATGAAAATGAAGAACCAATACAACACAAATCCAAGCATAGAAGAATAAAAATCAAGAAGATGAGAGGACAAGTGCACCATGCTCTACTCATCCATCAACATTCAAAACCAAATGAAGATACTTGCAAAGAGACCAATAAAGGTGGATGGATAAAAGATAATGATGATGAACCTAAAGAAGCCAAAGATCATTTTCAAGAGGAAGATCCACATTGAAGACTAAAGTCTTCAATACCCAAATATTGTAATATAGGGGGGTGTTAGAAATAGTTTATATTACATTACTTGGATCATGTAAAAATACCTTCCTTGGTACATACTTAGGACATTAGATTAATTTATGGGGAAGTTATTTATTTACTTCATGCAATGTAATAAATGCACAAGTGTCAATGTGCAAGCAATAAATATGCAAGGTGTCCCTTGTATAGCTAGGTAGAGTGTTGGCCAAGGAACGTATATTTCTATATAAAGGGCCATAAATAGAATGTGATGATATAGAGGAGATCATAGTAGTGTAGACTACGTGAGCTATAAGCTTAGAGCTCATTCATTGAGCAGTAGCTTGTATCATGGAGTGTTCATTTACTCCATAGCTACTATTGTACTCATTTTCATCATTTATATCTATAGCATATTTCAATCATCTCTTAAATTTACTTTCTTTCTTATTATTCTGCATCTTGTGAATGCTATCTTCCATTATATGTTGTATCAAAAGCTAACAAAAGGTTCTAGGAGCCTTGATTTTTCATTTCACTATTAGTATTTGAGTGAGAATTTGAATTTTGAATCATTTTAGTGCTCTTGGTTCTATTTGGATGGGAAATGGTTGTTATTTCCATCCTTGTATTTATTTAGGCTTAGGGAGCCTATCAAAACCCAGTGGTCCTCTACTTGAGGCCTAATCCACTTGTACAATATTTTGGGAGTCTTTCAAAACCTAGTTTGTAAAGGTTTAGAGTCCCTTCCAAACCCCCTTATGAGTATTGGGAGCCTTCCAAAACCTTGTGGTCCTCTTCTTAAGGCCTATCCTTTTTATAAGGTTTTTGGAGCCTTTCAAAACCTTGCTTAAAGGTTTAGGGATTTTTCTAGAACCTTCTTGGTTAAGGTTTGTGAAATCTTTCAAAACCCTATATTTGGGTAGGATTCCAATTTTTTGTTTCCAGAGTGAATCCCTTGATGTTGAAAGGTTCTAGACAATGTTCTTTGTGCTTGTTGGTTTTGTTCCTACTACTGGTTGGTGGTGCATTGTAGGAATCCCAAATTTAGGCCTTTGTGCTTTTGGAATTCTATTGGAATTACTTAATGGTTGGCTAGAGGGTTTAAATTTTTAAATTACCATCGGGTGGCTTGGTTGGCTATCCTTTCTTTTTAAAATTTACTTCTCCCATGGTGGATTGGGTGGGAAGATCCTTTCTAGGTCTAATTTTATTCACTGAATTTTGGGTAAGAATGTTGTTTGTTTTGGATTCATGAGATCTTTTCTTTGTCAAATTTTGGTTCTTTCTTTACTAAAGGTTGGTTTGGTTTTTCAAATGCAATTATTTGTTTCCTGGTTTGGACAGGAAAATTTAGTGTATTTTTGATTAGTTGTGTTGGGTTGTGAGGCCTGCTGGTTTTGTGAGGAACCTATGGATTTTTCATTGGCTTCCCGTTGCTCCATATTTTGTAAATAAGGTTTTTGTGGTTCCTTTAAAAAATTCCATTTTTAATAATATACCAAAAAAATATATATTCACGAGTCCTTTTTCTTTTAATAATTTACTAGTGAAAATACCATGGAACTAAAGTTAAATGTTGAAAGTTTTATACTAGTAGAAAAGTAGATTTCTAATATTGTAATCTATTTTTTTTCTCTATATCTATATTTCAAATGACTATCAACATCTAAGGAGGCAAAACATATATTGTTCTCTACAATGATAGTGATTTTTTGTGGAAGCTTATCTATGTTTTTTCATAATTATATTTGAGTTCTCTGAGTAGAATTCATGTATTTTAAGTTTGCATCCTATTGGGTTAGGCATTATCTGCACTATGATCATACGTTTTGATTGGTTCACTATTGGTTGTGCAAGTAGCTATGGTTATGGTTTTAGATGTTGGAGGTTTGAATCATTAAGAATAGGTAATAAGTCTTGTTGTGATTGTGATGGTTGGTGATGTTGCCAATTATTTGAAGAATGACATTCTTGTTGAAGGTTCTCCCATATTTGATTGGGATATTATTATTGAGGCGAAGGTTTCTATTTACTCATAAAGGGGAATTTGATTTTAAAAATATGGTCAATCCTAGTGGAGACCATGCTTTTAAGAATTAAAAGAAGAATATAAGAATGGTTGAGCTGGAGGATTCATGCCTTCAATATTTTTCTATAGTTATCATGGCTTCCTTTGGTTGGCAAAGTAGACCTCTCTTACTCCTTAGTTTTTTTTGTGTAAGTTACCTTGAGTTTGGATAACAGAGGATAATTGTTTATCTTGTTAGTAAAGGCTATAAATTTTGAATTTTAAGAGATATTTATGTTTTACATGCTTTTCTCTAGATCTTAGATAGAAGCTTAGATAATTATTATTAATTAATCCATTAAGAGAAGCAATTATTAGTATAATAACAATATAAATATTATTGATGTTTAGTAGATATGCCAAATTTAATATCTCCAAAAATTCAATATATCCTAGTGTATATTTCCATTAATATTTACTTAAGTAAAATTTAAGGGAAAAATATATTGACCTAAGCAATCCTTTTTTGCATGGAGTTTACTGATGCAAGGTCTACCAATGGGGCAAAGACTTAAATATATTGGCATTGATAACCCTACCTATTATTTTTGTGGAGAGCTGGAGGATTGTATGCATGTATTCTGGTCTTGCTCCAAGGCTCATTTAGCTTGGACCTGGATTGAGTCCTTCTTTCACCCCTTCATAAAATATCCCTTTTCATGGTAGCAAATCCTTCTTGGATATCCTTTTTCATAGTCTTTGTTGGAAGTCTGGAACATATTCAGAGTTAGCATTCTTTATCATAATTTTTTGGTAAATTAATTTTATTGAAAACAGGGCATTTAAAAGGCGTCCTAACGCCACCCAGGTGTTCTAGGTGAGTTGGAGAGGAGAGGGCAATCCTCCAAGGGAGGTCCTAGGTTTGAATCTCCACCCTACCAAAAAGCTAAATTGGGTACCCAAAATCCAATTGATAATGTTGGTACGGGCAGGGTCAGGTGCGACCCGGGTGACTTTGACGGTGTAGAACCCCCTGTTCGTGGTCTCTTAGACCAAGGCAGCCCCGCAAGGGGTTTTTTGCTTTAAAAAAGAAAAGAAAAGAAAGGTGCCCTAACGCCTTTTACAATTTTGAAGCAAGAAGGAACAAAGAATTTTTTAACAACTTCAGACAGAGCACAACCGAGAGGCAAAAGCCAAAATTTACCAAAATGAGACATCCTCAAGGACTAAGGAACAAAAAAGGAACAAACAACATATAGCAGCCCACCTAGACCAAAATGAAACCTGTAATCCTTTAGACCAAAGGATCAAGAACCAGATAGAAAGGACGACACCAAAAATAGAGAACAATAAACATGCTCAAAGAGGAGTGCCCTTTTGTGCTGGAGAAATAATAGCAGTTTCTAGAATGGTGTCCTTTGCATCATCCTTCGGGATATCCTTCGGGTCGTCCTTCAGAACTTCGAGACATGCATCCTTGGCAATTTCAACCACATCTTCGTCTTTGGCACCTCCTTTGGTATCGGACGAAACTTCGGTAGAAGAGAACATAGAAGTATCATTGAAATTATCATAAAATAACATGAGGCTAAGCACGTGCCTCTATTATTTGAGACTTACAAGAGCTTTGCCAATGGATGCATGAGCAGTCTCCAGATGATCAATAGTTACAGAAGTAGCATGAACAACCAGTTTGTGGAGGTATTTTTCTACAAGGTCAGGCAAGCTGGATTGAGCCTTTGAGGGTTTGACCGAAGTGGAAGGAGGGGTTTTAGCCAAATCTTTGTGTTTAAGCCTTTAAGAGCATATGACAGGAGTGGATTCGACTTTGACCTTCTTCCTAGTACGAAATTTGAAATGGGGTTTATCATTTTTAGCCTTCCTTTTGGGTTTTGAAACTCTGGGGCTGGGCATAGAGGAGGAATTCTCCTCCTTAGAGTCAGGGGCAGGAATGTTACCTCCAGGAAATTTGAGAAGGAGATATCTATACAGGACATTGAAAAGCCCTTGGTGGTAAGGTAGACCATTCTCCTTATTGGACCGGGTAGAGATGTTATAGTCGATAGACTAGAAAATGGCGGCAAGGATATTCATCAAGAAACAATATTGCTTTTTCTTTATCATATTTGGAAATCAAGAAACAAGATTGCTTTTTCTAATGATGTTAGTTCAAGGATTTTTTTCCTAGCTGACCAGTATGCAGTGTTTTATGATTCTTGGCTACAAATTTTTGTACAGGTGGAGAAGGTTAATGTGGAGATTCAACATATTCGTAGCCTTATTAACTACTGGAATAATGCACCTTGCAATTTTGTCAAATTCCTGAGGATGAGTCGTCCCATGGTTGGTCAAGATCTCGCTCCTATTTTTGAAGGGATCCTTCCTATCACATAGGAGGATCTACTCCACGAAGAGAGAGACATTGGTCTCAACCTTTAGTTTTCAAACGTGGAGTGTTAGATGCAGGTTATTCAAGACAACATAGTGGCTGAGATGTTTGTCAACCTGCTCTAGCCCCTACACCTACAACAGGATGGGGAAATAAAATTCCTAAAGTAGCCACTCCTGTTACAGGTTGGGGGATATTATTCACAATGATACTATAACAAGTTAGTCGGTTCTAACAGATACTACAGGCACTGTGGTTAATGTTTGCACAAATGGATGTGACAATGAGCCTTCTATTTGTGGTAATGATAAGGAGCCTAATGATGATGGTTGGATCATTCACGTACCTTGCAATGCAGGTTGGCATTACATGAAAATGGATGAAGTAGCTGCTTATCCCCACACTTCTCCCAAAGTCTAACTCTCTGTACTTATGTTTAGTTAAATATATTTCTGATATTTTGTTAGCTGTGGGCTCATTGTATCTGGAATTTATGGTTTTTTGGTATTTTTTGCATATCCTAACCATGGTGGTTAGTTTGAAACCATACTCGAATGTGATATTTTCCACCCATTTTTTAATGTAAAAAGACCTAATTATTCATTAATGAATTTTTTTGGCCCTTTTTCATTCAAAAAAATTCTTTGTCAACAAAAATATTTATAATTCAAATATAATAAAAAATATATAAATTTTATTTATTTAGAAGTAAGTACTCAATTCTAGATGTAATGCTTCCTATTTTGTTTAATCATAACATTGTATTAATTATAAAAACAAACATTATAATTTTTATGTCAAATGAAAATGAAAAAGATTATATATATATATTCTCATCAGATTTTAAAGTACTAGTATTACATTTCCAAATCTACAACTGTTCCATACAAATTTTTTATTTTAATTATTTTTTAATATACATATACCTTCAACGTTTTTTTCTTATTTTTTAATTCTCGAAATCATAATTACAACGCTTAAAAAGAAATTATCATATCATCTTAATTATGGAAACTTTCCTTCTATAACATTGCTCTACAAATTTGAGCTTACAAATGGCGGATGAAAGAGGCATACAGAGAAGACGGAGATAGTATTAATATTCAAACAGATCTGACACCTGCATACCGTCCGACTCATTTGGCACGGAAAAATCTGAGTAGAAGATAAAATAGAAAGTGTGTGCAGTGACCAAGTCATGAAATAAGGAATCTTCATTATTTCCAATTTTGAACCCTGTATTCCCTTATAAATAGATGGTGCACTGACCTTAATTTGAACCCTGTATTCCCTTATAAATAGATGGTGCACTGACCTTAATTATTTGTATTGCGTTAAGCATCATCAAGATGGCAAGGTGGGTATTACGAAGGTGATTGCGGTCTCTATCTTGGTTACTGTGCTTTTGCTAACAACGGTAACTACAAAAGCATCACATGTCTCAGGAGAGGTATGTTTTCAAGGTGAGAGCATTTGTATGTTTTTTTTTTTTTAATTATTATTATGATGATGAGCTTTGTTTTAGCTCTTTATTGTTACTATTTTCTTTTTTCAGACAACGACGACCCTTGCATGCATGTAGTAAAAGACTGCAGATTGTCAAGGCAAATGTTTACGACCAGACAGGAATGGTGATTTCATTTGTTGTACCTGTACAAGCTGTATGGGTTGAAATGTAGTTGGCGTGAGGCTACTTCCATTTGGTACATGTGTGGAAAAGTAGTATGAATAAATTTTAAATGCATAGTTGATACGAATTACTGGTATACGAAATCTTATGAGTATGACTTTATCTATTGGCATGAATATTATCGGTGAGATAGTCATCTCTTAAGCATCTATAGTGCACAAGTTTTCATTATTTATTAGTTGAGATTTCTGATTAATGTATATTTTAATATTAATTTTAGTCTTCTTTTTTTCGCTCTCTCCTGCAAGTATATTTTGTATAAATAATATAATTGAAATTAAAATTTATAAATTATTAAACATTAATTTAATTAAAAATAAGCAATTGAATTTAAATGTAACCTAGTCTAATGAGTTTTTATGTAATATATAGGAAACTAATAAAATTTTATTATTATTTTATTAAGTAAATACTTTTTTTATATATATCCGCATGCTGCAGGTTTACTGGTAAAATGTAAATGAATCAAATCTATAGTTTTTAGAGTCATTCAATTTTTATAATTAATTTGTTTAATATTATCATATAATAAATAATGATTATTTATATTTGTTATAATCAATTGTAATATATTAATTTTTAAAATGTAAGTAATTTGTTTGGTGAGTTATTAGGTTTTTAAAAGGGATTGTGATTATTTATATATTTCCGTAATTCAGTATTTAAAAAAAATAAAATAATTTAAATAATGTAACTTAAAAAAACTTAAAATGCATTTGGATGATAAAGCAATCATCTTTTAACAATAAGAAAATTAAGTTTTATATTTATATAAATTAGTGTATATTTATATTAAATAAAAACAATTTAAATAAAATAAACGTTAATTATTTATTTACAACAGACGGATTTTGAAGAAAGGGGTTCATAACTTTGTAACTTTATAAAAATATTTTAAACCAAAAAATATTTATTTGTTTGTCCTTTATTGTCGACTTTATCTTATATAATTTATTATTTTTTATTTAGGATGAAATTTTGTTTTTTTTTTTAATTTTAAATGGTGGAAACAATGGTTTGATATGCTGTTCACTTTTTATTGATTGTCACATTATTCTGTGTCACATAGTATTTGCACAATCTGTCCTTGGCATACAAATAAGATAAATTTTTTTGTTAGAGTTAAATAATTATTTTGTTTTCTCAAATTTAAGAATTGATATTTATTTTATTTGAAATAATTTAGTGTGAACTTTTCCCTTATATAAATTATTAATTTTTTATTTATGATGAAATTTTTTTGTTTAAAATATTTATTTTATTTGTTTGACATTTATTTTTGTAATAAATCAAATTATTTGTTTTCGAAACTTTTTTTTTTTTATAGTGAAAGGTTAATATACCTAATATTATTCAACTTTGAGTTGTCCAAATTATTATTTTTAGAATATTGTTAATGAAGAAAGATTTTAATTAAAAGATAAAAAAAAAGTTTAGTTAATCACACGTTCAAAAGTGTTTAAACATTTTAAATTTTTTTAATGCAACCCACCATTTTATTATGCTATTAATTTAAAATAATTTTGTAGGAATAATATAAAACTAAAAATGTATCTAAAAATAAGGAACCCACCATTTTATCATGTTATTAATTTAAAATAATTTTGTAGGAATAATATAAAACTAAAAATATATATAAAAATAAGGGTGTATAGTCTCTGTGAGAAGATAAATTAAAGAATGTGATTCTTACTGTGTAGATTCAAGCATCTCCTCCAATTCAAAAACCTTCTTTTAAATTTTATAATGCAACCCACCATTTTATGATGCTATTAATTTAAAATAATTTTGTAAGAATAATATAAAACTAAAAATATATTTAAAAATAAGGGTGTATAGTCAAGTTGTTGTGAGACAGTTAGTTAAAGAATGTGATTCTTATGGTGTAGATTCAAGCACCTCCTCCAGCTCAAAACCCTTCTATGTTCAAACCTTGGAGGCATGCCAAATATGGGTAGAGGTAGTACTCTGACTTGAACCCTTCTTATTTATCAAGAGGAGATCTAGGTTCAAACCTTGGAAGCATGATCGATTTGAAAAGAGGTAGTACTCTAACCTGATTTTGTTGAGTGTCCCAGCTTGGCAGTACCAACCTTGAGCCACTTTGAGTCTTGATGATGGTGGTACCAACCTTGAGCCACCAAGGTCCTCCCTCACTCTGGGTATCTTCATGATTTGGAGCTACAATCCAAGACAATACAACTTAACCCTATGACCAATTGTAATTGTTGATTCTTCTATATATCAAAAAAATATGTGTTTAAAAAAATAAAAACTAGTAGAATTTTTACTTGATAAATAATAAGACCTGTACCAACAGAAAAATATTTTATATGCTATATCATAATATTTAGAATTGAATACACTACAATTTTCTTAAATATAAAATGAATATGTTGTGAAATGGTGTTAAAATTGTTATAATATAATGGTTTGAAATATCATATTTTGTTGTAAAATTTATGGCTTGTTTAAAACATCCTTAGAAATACCCACCATGTAATATGTGGAAAGGCTTGCATTGAAAAGGTCAAGCAAATTTTAGTTAATTGAAAAAATTAATCATATAAAATTATGTCCAATATTTAGAGAAGACACCTAAAACAACTAACTTTTCTTGAAGAGAAAATTACATCATATAAAATATGTCCAAGATTCAAAGAAGACACCTAAAACAACTAACTCCTCTTGAAGAGAGAAACATACTGTACATCATATGAGATTTACAGTTTCATTATATTTCTAGTATATGTAATAACATATATCTTTTTTTTAATTGAAAAGTAGAACTGAATATTAAAGATCAACATCAACAGAAGAAAATTACATTATATAAAATATGTCCAAGATTCAAAGAAGACATCTACAACAACTAACTCCTCTATCATATGATATTTGCAGTTTCATTATATTCTGTATAAATATACAATAACATCTCTGATAAAGCAAATAGTAATAGATGTACATATCTGCATTTTTTTCTTCAGTGCAACTATTAACAAGATCATAATTCTAAATGACATTAAATAGGCGAGCTAGCTTGACCTTGGAAACCTTGAGTCTCCTAAGAGACCCAGTAAGGTGCCTTGGTCTGTTCTGAAGACAATCTTCATTCTTAGCTTTCCATATTATCCATAAAATTTTAGAAGAAAGTAACAACCAAAACATATTGAAATATGGTTTCATAGGAGGAATGTAACCAAAAAGAATTTGTTGCTTAATATGATCCAAATTAACATTCCACTCCTACAGATTATGAAAGAAAGATAATCACAATTATTTAACATAAAGGCACTCAAAAAAGATATGATTCAATGTCTCAAGAGTCCTGCAAATGGAGCAATATATAGCCAGCATTACGATCAGAGGATAAAGGAAGCCTATGGAGCAGCAAAGACCACCTAAAACACACTTTTTTTGGTTCAATAAAATTGGACCAGATATGTTGCATATTTTTCTGACCCTGCATTGGAGAAAGAGAAAGTGGCCACTTAGTATTAATATGATAAAAAATGTTATTAGTATCCTTAAGAAGCTTGTAGATGGATTTATATTTAATATCACACATTTTGGAGCCATAAAACCAATACAACTTATCCATATAATATTGGTCAGAAACCACAAATTATGGATTCTTCAAATTATTGAAGGAGGCAGACAAAATAGTATAAGTTCTCCTGTTAGAGCTGGACAGACCAAACTCTCCACTAAGTTGTTTCCAAGATTTGAGCACATCATTATTCATAATATCATTAAAAGTATTTACACCATTCACAGACAAAGCTTTAGCAGAGCAGCCCCTCAATCTGGCAAGCTTAGTATTATTCAAAGACAAATTCCACCAGCAAGACTGATTTAACAAATGCACATCATTATTAGTTTTATTACCAAAATTGATGCAGATATTATTTCTAATGATAGTTCAGACCTTCCAAATTATTTGGAAAACAATAGAACCAATAGATCTAGCATCAAAGGAGCCAACCAAAATATCCAAAAAATACAGATTTTTCTAGAATTGGGCCCTTTTAGGGACAACATTGCATATGTTATATCTAGTAAGCACCTTCCACGGTTGGTTGCCATAAATGCATTTGGAAATCTATTTAGAAGCCAAGGAAACACCTTGCAGCCTTAGATTGGTAAGACCCAGCCCACCCATAGCCTTATTAACAACACACCAGTTCCACTTAACTGAGTGAGTCTTTTTTTCAACAAAGTTATCAGCCTAGAGGAACTGCTTAATATACTTCTGGATCAAATTAATTTGATACAAGCTGAAAATCCAAGCTGATGAAAAATAGACAGTGAATGTAGAAAGATTTTTTTAACAAACTTGTAATCTGTCAGCCAAGGACAAGTTTCTTTTCTGCCATTTAAGTTTAGAAATAATTATTTCCTTCACCCAAAGCCACATATTTTTAAGATCTGGCTCAACAACAAAAGGAATCCCAAGGTACATGACTTGGTAAGAAGGACCATGCCACTGCATTTCAAATTTGCTAAGTCAACTCAGAGGATCATAATCCCATCCCAAAATCATAGATTTAGAAGTAGAAACCTTAGCACCCGAGGCATTACAAAACAATTTAATCTTAGAGAACAGAGAAACAAAATTATCCTCATCTAATTTCACAAATAAAGAAATATCATCAACAAAGTGCATATTTATAAGCTCCATATTATTGGGTAGAATAATACCCTTTATATTAGGAATAAAAGTATTATCCCTGAGCAGATAGTATAACAGGTCATTAGAAATTACAAACAATGAAGGAGCCAAGGGACACCGCTGTCGTATTGATACTTCTTGATTATCAGTGCCTTTGGATTTCTTTGTAATATGGTTAACACTCTTCTGTCTGATGCTAATGCTTGTATAGAGATTTATAACATATATCTTGATCTAAAACTTATAGTTTTAAGTTAAATAAGATTAATAAATCTTGCAATTTAGATAAGCAAGAAATTATTATGATTTATTTGTTCAATACAATTTAAATAATTTGTTAGAAGTGTTATGGTGTATCATATTGTTTCCATTATTCATAAATTTTATAGTTAGTTAAGAATATTTTTTTATGTCCCATGGGGAACAACACAATGGTTCATCCTTTGGTTTTTATTCCGAAGGTTCAAGGTTCAAAAAATAGTGTGGGCAAGTGTATGAAGGGGTGGGTGTGTGTAAAACTCCCCATTATAATTATAGCTCTTAGATTTACGAGGGGTCATTATCCATGTACGTTGGTCGAAGGGGTTTCTCGCACTAACCAAATCATATATATCTTTCTATATAATATTTTATGCATTGAAAATTTACTATGTTGAGAATGAAAGGTATGAAATGTTATGGTTCACCTTATATGAACTACAAAATGCATATTAAATAAGAATTATATACTTGTGACACTATTTTATGTTTTTTTCTTATATGTATTAACATGAGAATATATATACATTAACTATGAATGTAAAAAAAAAATTAAAAAAAACTACTATTTTTAATAAATATTTTGTTTTGAATTATCAAATGACATAAATTCAACTAGTTAAATTTATCAAATTTTTAGGAGAGCTAGGTTCAAATATTGTTAAGAAGTATTTGTACAACTACAATGTTGTTTGTAGTATTGCAGTATCGTAGTATGGGTGGTGATTATTTCAATTACATATAACCAATTTGTATATAAGTATAGCTCTCAGCTTTACGAGGGGTCATGGTTGGAAGAGACTGCTCAGCCTTGTGTGTTACGTTGGTCATAGGGGTTTCTCACACTAACCAAATCATATATATATTTTTCTATATAATATTTTATGCATTGAATATCCACTATGTTGAGAATGAAAGGTATGAAATGTTATGGTTCACCTTGTATGAACTACAAAATGCATATTAAATAAGAATTATATACATGTGACACTACTTTATGCTTTTTTTTTTTTTTCTATATGTATTAACATGAGAAGATATATACTTTAACTATGAATGTCAAAAAATAAAAAGCTATTATTTTTAATAAATATTTTATTTTGTATTATCAAATGGCATAAATTCAACTAGTTAAATTTATCAAATTTTTAGGAGAGCTAGGTTCAAATCTTGTCAAGAAGTATTTGTACAACTACAAAGTTGTTTGTAGTATTGCAGTAGTATGGGTGGTGATTATTTCAATTACATATAACCAATTTGTATATTATTTTATATTTTTGAGGGCCTCCAAAGCACTTTCTATGTACATTTTCTTGGCATGATTTTCCTATCTATGTTTCTAATGTATTTTACATTGATTAAAAAAAAGTCTCAAGCGTAATGGTGTTCCATTGACAATTTGGATAGGATAAAAATGGATAAGAAAAATATTTTTTAGGAAATTTTGAACATCTGTGGAAAGAATCACTTGTCTCAAATTTATATTTCTTCATTTTTTTTTTTGATAAATTTTAAATAAATTAAAATAGTCTTTGATCACAAAGTTATGTATAAAAATGGTCACATGTATGGGTCCTTCATTTTCTTCTAAACATCAATGGTCCCCATTGAATTAAATTTTTATATTAGGTCTAATAATTATTTTACTATCTAATATTTGTGAGCCATTCCCTTTCATGACCAAGTTGTCCTACCTTGACGACTCTATACATTTTAGTGGACTTCCTTATGGTGGTCTTAGTCCATGTATCAACAATTTGATCCTCCTACACTAGTTTTAAACTATCTATATTGAGTTTATCAATGTGCAATTATGATGCTACTATATAAGTATCCAATAGAAGTAGATGATAGGGCTCGAGAAGTTTAACATTGAATATTGGATGCAAACCAAGATATGATGGAAGGATTAATTCAAAATCATTCTCTCCCACCTTATTAGTAATGGTCTATAGTCCATATAAAAAAATTCTAATCTTCCAATAGGATATTGCAAGTCTCACTTTTTAAATATGTAACTATACCTTATCTCTAACCTTGAGTTGATGTGGGACCTAATGTTGGTCATGGTAGTGCCTATACTTTTTATTTAATTTTTCCAAGAGGTCTTAGACCTATTATTGGGTATTTTAAATATATTCCACTAACTATGCTACCTTTCCTATGTTATTTTATCCATGAGGTAACTACTCCATGCTTTGCATAAGGAGAGCTACATTTGTGAGTCTTAATGGTTGAAATGAAGAACAAGTATAAAATGGTTTATTTTTTGGTAGAGTTGTACAAAGCTTGATTGTAACCATGTTGAATACAAGGAGGATTTCATCCCATGTGCATGTATGACTAGAATTATACATTAAAAAAACATTATACAAATTCATAACTTTATCTATTAGTCTGAGGATAGAAGGATATGGATTGGGTTAGTATGATATCCATCATAATTCATAGTATGGATGGGAAAATCCTCAAATGTATACTATCTTTATTTTAGATAATTAATTTTGGAAATTCAAAGCTAATCCACACATGATTTTAAATATAGCTTAGTAGTTTTCTTAGCCAATATATATTTAAGTGAAGGAATCATGATAGCCATTTTTTAAAATCAATAAACCATTTAAAGAACACAATCATTATCATACTTGAATGTCACAAAAACTAAAATAAAATCAATGAAGATAAATTGAGAATGCTTGGATGACACTAATAATTGTGTATATAGTCATTGCTTCTTGTTGAATTATTTGGTGATGATATAAGGGGTATAGGACTTGATGTACCTCTCAACATCACTCTTCATTTTGGGCTAGTAGAAGTCTTTTTAGGGAACTTTCAATATTTCTCAATACTAATGTGACTTACTACTTTGTTTAAGTGCACTTCCCTAACCATATTTGAGTTCTCCATAGTTGGTACACAAATGCATCCCATGTGATAGAGGAGGTTATCATGTCAATTTAAGTATAAAACATGTTTATCCACATGAAAAACTTAGTATGTATGTGTAAAATTATAGTCTACTTCATACACGTAGACAAATTAGAGGTCTCATACACACAAGATATGATTGAATTGGTACACCCTTTATTGTGTTTGACGATTGAACAAGACTTTTGCAAATATGTGGCCCATGTTTGATGTCTTTCATTAAGTAGCTTACTCTACATTTTAATGAACTCAAAAAGTCTATGATATGCATAGATGATACTTTATTTTTCCAAAATGTAGTGCTTACATTTTTTACATTCTTGGATAATGCCATAAATATCTATGCTTTGTGGTATATTTTTGAACTACTTAATTGAATTTTTCATTATAGTAAGAGATTAGATGCCAAAACCATATGAGGATAACTACTAATACATACCCTAAATAGGATGTTTAATATAACATAGGGAAGTGTAGGATTTGAACACAATTAGTCCTTCAACTTATCAAATATTTTCTTCTATTTATATCCCAAGTGGAACATGGATAGGAAACCTCCTTTGGTCACTTGCTACAGTGGTGAAGCAATGTGTGTCAACATGAATATTGTGTAAACCAATATCTAATTACTTGAATCTTCTCAAGATCAACATGGACTTACTCATTGTCAATAATATACCTAAGGTACTAAATATTTGTTATGTTAAATAATTTTTTTGTCTAATTATCATATAGATTGTCTTTAAAGAGTCTAAAGTACCTATTGAAGATGACAAATACCTTCTCATATATGTTATTGTAGACAATGATGTCATCTAAGTAGACTATCATAAATGAGTTAGTGTACGAATAAAGGATGACATCCATCATTCTCAAAATATGGAAAATTGTGCTAGACAATGCAAAATCCATAACCAATTATTGAGATAAACCCTACTTGGATTTAAATGTAGTCTTGCATACACCAAAGGCTTGATGAGTAGTTGATGATAGTAAGATTTTAGATCATTTTAGTGAGAACACTACATCATGGAGTTATTCCAATATCATCTATCTAAGGAGTGAATAGTGGTTCTTCTATGTGAATTTATTTGAAAATCTACAGTGAATATAAATTCTATATATTCAATATTTTTTAGAGCTAATACAATTAGAATGGCATAGATTGAGGAACTTGCTTGGATGTATTTATTCTAAATAACCTCTTGGGTATAGTTCCTAATTTCATGATTTTTAAGGACTAGTATGATAAATAAATGCATTAGGCAATGGAAAACTAATTACAAAATTAATAGATTACTTTAAATCACAATGAAATGAAATCCAATTTTGATACTTATAAAAGTCATTGCATTTTAGTATAATCTGGCCCTTAATTTTTTACTTGTTGTTCCTTTGATCAATGTAAAAAGGGTCTTACTTTGTAGCTTCATCATAAGTAGATTGGATTTCTTTATTTTGGCTATCATCTTCTTATATCCATTGGCATTGATTAATGTAACAAAGGTAGCAGGAGATACCTCTACTACCATGAAATACTAATATTCATAGTGATGATGATAGTTTAGGGACTAGATTATGAATATTTTAATGCTATGACAAAGGAACCTCTACTAGATTGCATAAAATATTATGAGATTGAATAAAAAATAAGGTGGCTAGAATTTCTATTTTATTGCAGCAATAACATGGAAAAAAATATCAACAATCAATGGTTGAATCTATAATATGATCAAACCTGCAAAGTATAAAGATAGTAAACCAAGAATGGGAGAGAAATCTTGTACATCCATTGGCTGAATAAAAAAATTACAATTGTAATGTAAAAACTACAATTGTACAAGAGCTCCAACACACCAACTCTATGGAAAATATGAAAAAAATAACAATATTTTTGCTTGACACTTGTGTTATGAAATCTCTATTACAAAAATGGAGAGAAGAAAAGGTATAAAATACCCAAAATTCTAATGCATAGAAAATTTTAGAATATCCTAAAATTATCAACTAGTTATTAGCATCATGCAAGATGTTCTATTGAATATACTAAAAAAATTAAAGCAAAAAATAAAACATGTGGTTCATGTGCATGTGAATAGGATAATTTAGGATAATTATTGGGAGTAACTTATGTATTACAACTCCCACTATGACTAGTCAACTAAAAAAGCTCCTAAATTTTAAGAGTGATCAAAGAAGCAATTTTTGGAGTTAAACAATGAATAAGTCTTCCTAAAATATGGTCACCCAACATTTTAGGAATGTTTAATTAATAAAATATTAATTAAATCCTCATTTAATAAAATGTGCCAAATTATAAATAAAATTATCTCCTAAAAGGTAGAAGATGTCTCCATAATGCTTGGAATGCTCTAAAAAATATGGTGTGAAGCATTAGACATCAAATTTTCTTCATTCTTCCTCTTCATTTGAATGGTTCCTATGGGAAAATTCTTCACTCACATCCATATCCGGAAAAGGATATGAATTCTGTCAAAAGAATACATTATCATTTTTTCTAAGAGTTGTTAGACACTTGAGATAGTCATCAGATCAGATGAAGATAAGTTGACAAAAACAATTCAAATATTTACTGAGTATAGAAAGCTACCAAAAATTCTAAGGTGATTATATCAGTGATAACCATGAAAATATCCAAAACTTGATAGTTGAGGGAAAGATGATCCAGATTAAAATTTTGACTAAGTAAAAAGGTTGATTGAACATTTTGAGTTTTGATGTCAGTAGAGGGACAATAAAACTCTAGCTTTCAACATTCAAATAAAAGGAAAATTAAGGAAGTACATCAGATGAATAGTGATGATAATATCAGTAGGGAAGTATAAAAATATTGGCATAACATGAAGAAGCACCCGATATGTTGAAATAAATTTTTGGCTAAGTATGAATAAAAATTTGGCATCTGACATAGTATCAAAGTCTATTGAACATAATAAAATTAGGTAATAGGACAAGTGCAATGAAAAATTATTTTGAGTGCTTACGTTAGTATGCATATCATAAAAACCCAACATAGAAAAATAAAGAATACAATAAAAATTATAAGGCATGAAATGCACCTGAAATTTGGTAAAGTGTTTCATCCAACTTAGATATCTATATATCGTTGAACATTTTGAATGTTGATATCATCTTAAGTTGCATACAAATATGGTACTTGATAGAGCATCCAATAGAGATGAAAGGGAAATAAAACATAAAAAAGATCCTAAAACATGTGCATTAAAAAAGGAGGAATGAATCTAGCTAGGGTATCTAAATGTGCTCCCAAAAAGCAAAAATCAATATATAAGAGTCTTAATAGCCCCAAGATCTCCTAAATAACACTTGTACTACCATAACTAAGGTAATAGAGAGACAACTAAAATATAATGAACTTGTAAAATGATCTGATGTCCCATAAGAAAAAATAGATACCACTCCCTACAATGGAATAATATCAAACCAAATCAGTGCGAAGATGCTAGATTAATTACAATAGAATGAGTTGGATGGAATGCACACGTGCTACAATAACCTGTCAAGCCTACAATAATATTAAAATAACTAATTAAATTTGTAAAACTATATATACCTAAATTTAATCCATTCTAATGGCCATCCCTTTAGAGTTTACAATTGCATAGTTGTATGATTGAAGCTATATAGCTTTTAAATGAATATTGGATTATTGTCTGGTATCTCACTCAATTGTTTGAAAAATATGTATGTATACCAACTAATTAATTAAGCATTGATGTTAAAGCTATGAATGGATAATTTTGTTATATTTATTTTTATTTTTGGATTTCTTTCTAGATTTACTCTTCTAGTTTTGGAATGCTTTGTAATGCTTAGAGTTCATTATGACTAATTATTTTATCATAAGGAAATTAAGTTGGTATTGTAGGTAGTTCAATTTAATTTATATTGTGAGACTCTCACGGACTATGTCTCTTGATGTTGTTAAGTTTACACTACTTTTAGCTTAGCTTATAATCCTTTTAATTTCTTACTTTAGTCAGCAACCCCATTTTATCTAGATTAGCTAGGACCATAGGTGTCAAACTACTCTGAGGTTAACTTAGAGACCCTTCTTTTTGAGGTCTTGACAGGGCAATTCATCTACTTAAATGTATTTTAGATCAATAATTACAAAACTAATTAAGGTTCTCAAATTCTAAAACATTTATTTGTCCAATTTGTAAAACTCAAAATCAATGACCCCATCTTAAATTAAGTCACAAATGAAGTGACATCAAATATTAGCATCCTTACTAAGGCTGTGAAACATCATATTATTCATCATGGATATGGTGGAGGTTTTATTACAATAATTATTTATGGAGGAATCAATCTCCATTTCAATATCATCAAGGAATCTAGCCATCCAAAAAGCTTGAGTGCAAGTGGAAGAGGTAACCATATACTCTATTTTACTAGTAGATAAACCACTTGTTTTCTACTCTTTGCTACTCTAAGAAACTAAATTGCCTCCAAAGAATAAGGAATATCTATAAGTGCTTCTTCTATCATCAATACATCCTATTCAATCTGCATTTGTATAGGCCACTAGATCACAAGGGTTAGTAGAAAAATAACATAAACTAAAATACTTAGTACCACTGACATACCTAAGGATTATATTTTCTACCTTGAAATGAGTCTCATTAGGAGAGTGCATATATCTTGATACAAAGATAACCAAAAACATGATATATAGTCTAGTAGCGGTAAGATACATCAAGTTACCAGCTAGTGATCTATATTGTGTTGCATCCACAATAGGAGTAGAAGCCTTCTTCATCAACTTCCATCCCATAATTGTTGGAGTGTTAACTAGCTTGCAATCACTCATGGAAAATATTACCAAATGATCATAAATATATTTAGATTGAGTAATGAAAATATATTAATCTGATAGCATTATTTGTATAACAATAAAGTAATGAATAGTTCCCAAATCACTCATCTTAAACTCATTCATCATGTCCCTTGTAAACTATTTCAACAAATTGTTAGAGTTTCTCAAGAAGAATATATCATCGACATATAAATAAATGACAATAAAATCTGATCCATATGGATTTTTATAAAGCGTACTTTAAGATGAACATCATTCATAACCATTATTATGCTAGTAGTTATCAATTTTAGAGTACCAATATTTAGGTGCTTGCTTAAACCCATAAGGATATTTCTTTACTTTGTATAAATTTTCTTCATGACCAAAAACTATAAATCACTATAGTTGACTCACATACACTTCTTCATCCAAGTATCCATTCAAAAATGTTGATTTAATATCCATTTTATATGCAACAAGACCAATATGTGAAGCTAGTGAAAGTGGAGACCTTACCATTTCTAGCCTTGCAACTAGTGCAAAAGTTTCTTCATAGTCAATACATTATTGCTAAACATAGCTTTTTGAAATCAATGCCACCTATGTTTAGCTATTATTTCATCAATATTATACTTCAACTTGTAGACCTATTTCATACCTATAATGATCTTGTCCTTTGGACGAGAAACTATCTCCCAAGTATCATTTTTATCTGTTTGTTCAATTTAAATCTCCATAGCTTTTGCCCAATCTTCATTGGCACATGCTTCTCTAAAATTAGAGGGCTCTACATAATAAGAAGACAACAAAGCATAATTAATAAAATTCTCACCTTTATTTTCTTGTAATCTAGTCACTCTTATTGTATACTCATCATCCAACATTTGATTTGGTGGACGATACTTAGAGAGATTTTTTGTACCAATGTTACCTTTTAATGGAGTGCTGGATTCTTCTTCATTTTTAGACAACAAGGATTTATCATGAATATGAGGAGCTGATTCATCAATATGAGGGGAAACACCATCATCTTGGTGTGTCTCAAATACATCCCTTTCATTAAAAATGACATCTCTACTAACATGCATGGTGTTAGTAATAGGATCAAAATATATAAAAGCTTTAGATTCAATAGAATAGCCCACAAAAATTCATTTTATGGATTTTTCATCAAGCTTCCTTAACTTTTGCTCAAGAATGTGCACATAACATGTAGAACCAAAAATTCTCAAATGACCAATGCTTGGCTTCTTACCATGCCAAAGCTCATAAGGAGTACAACCTTATACCAACTTTGCAGAAAAAACTATTGAGAATTTAAATAGATGTATGGACAACTTCAGCTCAAAATTTATTTGATAAATCCTCTTTCAACATGCAATGGGCCATTTCTATGATGGTCCTATTTTTTTGTTCTACCATTCTATTTTGTTGAGTGTAAACAATACTCAAATCCCTCTTGATTCCAAGGTTTTTGCAATACTCTACGAACTCATATGAGGTAAAATAACTTTCATAGTTTATCCTTAAGGTATTAATACAAGAACCTATTTGCTTCTCAAAACGAACCTTACAATTCTTAAAATATTCAAAAGCTTATTATTTCTTATGCAAGAAATAAAACCAACACATTCTTGTATGATCATCAACAAAGAAGATAAAATATATATTTTTATCTAAACTCAATATTTGCATAGGTCCACATAGATCAACATGCACTAACTCCAATGGTTTTTGAACTGTGAACATATGATTAGGAAAATTCTCTCAATGTTGCTTTCCAAAAATACATCCTTCACATATTGTGATGAGAGGCTTTGTGAAAGTGGGAAATCCTCTAAAAATACTCTTATTTTTAATTCCATCCAAGGATTCAAAATTGAGGTGTGCATACCTCTTGTACCATAGCCATGCCATATCAATGGTGCTCTTCAAGAATTGACCTATTGGTTGTATTTTCAATACAAAAACCCTATTTTTTACCATCAAAACATCAACTATAATTTTATTGTTAGACACATTCTAGATTCTACAAACATTCTTTTAAAAAAAAGCTCTATAATTCTTTGAGCATAATTGTCGAATGCTCAAAATATTATGTTTAAGCCCTAGTATGAAAAATATATTATGCATGTAAATATCTTACCATTATTTGTTCTAATAGCAAGAGTCATTTTTCCTACTATATCAAGTTTATTGTTATCACTAAATGTTACTTGTCCAATAAAATTATTATCGAGTTCATTAAAGAGGTTTTTATTTCCCATCATGTGATTTGAACACCCACTCTCAAGATACCATGAATTATTCTCAACAAACTCAAAATTATTCAAATTGATAAGGAGATGTTCATATTTTTCTTCACTATATTTTACTTTATTTTGATGTTTTTTATTTTTAAAACATCGATCTTCGATGTGATAATACTTACCATAATAATTACAATGCTTATAAGCTAAATTATAAATTTTATCATTACCTCTTCCATGTCCTCTATCCCGGTCTCTCTCATGAGATCTTCCATGGCAACTTGAAGAATATGATCTTGAATTGATAGATGAGGACTCTTTTGTATGGGCTTGTTTTTCACTCAATTTCAACTTGTCTTGAAATGCTTGATCAAGGACTTCTTCTCTACCTCTCATCCTATTATCATATGTTTGAAGGCTACCAAATAATTTAGCAAGAGTTAGTTTTGCTAAATCTATATATTATTTAATAGCTATGGTAACCATATCAAATTTCATAGGAAGGCTTCTCAACACCTTCTCAACTATTTTTGTATCATCAAGAATCTCTCCATGTGAATGAATAGAATTTACAACATTTTAAACTCTAATGATAAAAATCTCAATGACTTCATTTTTAATCATGCATAAGTATTCAAATTCCCTCCTTGAGAGTTGTAGTTTAACTATTCTCACCTTAGAATATCCTTTATACACACTTTCTAGTGTGTCCCATGCAACATTTTACTAGTAGATATTTAGCAATCTTAGAAAACATAGAAACATCTATCCCACTTTGAATTTCAAAAAGATATTTTGAATCCTTATTCCTATTCTCCATTAACTCCTTCATTTTATCAGAAGTATCCATGCAAAATAAGAGTTTTTGCTAGTTTAGAGTATCCATGCAAGAGAAAACACCACATATCTTGTGGAATAAAAAGAGTCTTCATGTAAATACTTCAATATACAAAATTTTCACCCTTAAACATAGGAATATGAAGGGGAACAACACTAGCCATATTTTATACCATGATAACAAGAAATATTATCTAAACCAATATAAATATTGGCCCTAATACCAAATGAATATTTTAATGCTATATAGAAGAGACAAAGGAACCTCTACTAGCTTGCACAAAATATTATGAGATTGAATACAAAATAAGGTGGCTAGAATTTTTATTTTATTGCAAAAACAACATGAAGTAAAAAATAAACAATCAAATGCTAGATCCATAACATGATTAGACTTGCAATGTACAAATATAATAAACTACAAATGGTAGATAAATCTTGTACCTCCAAAACTATAATAAAAACTACAATTGTAATATAAAAACTATAATTGTATAAGAGCTCCAATACACCAACTATATGGGAAATATGGTAAAAATATAATATTTTTGCTTTCCACTTGTATTCTGAAATCTTTATTATAGTAATGAAGAGAATAAAAAGTATAAAATACCTTAAATTACCAACTAGTTATGAGCATCGTTCAAGATGCTTTATTGGATATGCTAAAAAAAAAGCAAAAGAATAAAACATGTGCATGTGCATGATTTAATTCCTAAAATAAAGCATGTACATGTAAATAGAACATTTTAGGATAGTTATTGAGAGAAACTTATGCATTGCAACTCCCACTATGACTAATCAACTAAAAAAGCTCCTAAATTTTAAGGGTGATCAAAGGAGCAATTTTTGGAGTTGAACAATGAATAAATCCTCCTAAAATATTACCAACCAATATTTGAGGAATATTTAATTAATAAAATATTAATTAGATCCTCATTTAAGAAAAAGTGCCAAAAACTAAAGGAAATTATGCCCTAAAAGGTAGGATATGGCTCCACAATGTTTGGAAAGCTCCAAAAAATATGGTGTGATTTATTACACATGAAAGTTTCTTTATTATGCTTCTTTATATTAATGGTTTCAACACTAATCAAGGTCCTAAAATTCTAAAAAAAATCTTTGTCCAATGCCTTGGTAAAAATATTAGAAAGTTGATCTTCTAATTTGCAAAACTCAAAAGCAGTGAATCCATATTAGACCAAGTCACAAATGAAGTGATGTATAATATCAATATGCTTACTCATGCTATGAAATACTATATTATTTATCATTAATATGATGGGATTTTTATATAATAATTCTTTATGGAGGAAGAAATCTCCATTCTAAAACATCAAAGAATCTAGCCATCCAAATAGCTAGAGTGTAAGTGGAAGAGGTAACCATATACTCTGTTTCAATAGTAGATAAATAAATTATTTTCTACTTTTTACTACTCCAAGAAACCAACGTGCCTCTAAGGAAGAAGGAATATTCATAAATGCTTCTTCCATAACCAAGATATATTATCCAATCTACATTTGTATAGGCCACTAAAATAGTATAAACCAAAATAATTAGTACCACTCACATACCTAAGGATTCTCTTGTCTACCTTGAAATGAGTCTCATGAGGATAGTGCATATATCTTTCTAAAGATAACAAAAAATATAATATCTAGTCTAGTAGTTGTAAGATACATCAAACTACCAACTAGTGATCTATATAGTGTTGTATCCATGATGCAGGAGCATTCGGTGGCAGCAAAGCAATCTTGCATCGACAAATTTTTTCTAAATGTTCGCCTAGATGTCGCGATATCGTGACATGTCACGTTTTTGTGACTCAGGAAGGAGAGAGAAGGCACGGAGCAAAAATGTCACGATTTTGCGACATGTCACGAAATCGCGATCGAAAGTAGACAGGAAAGGCGTAGAGGAGAAGATGTCACGATTTCACGACATGTCATGAAATCGTGACCGAAAGAATATAGGAAAGGTGCAGAGGAGAAGATGTCGTGATTTCGCAACATGTCACGAAATAACGATCGAAGAAGTAGAAAGGAAGCGAGGAAAGAAAATGTCGCGATATCACGACATGTCGCATTTTCGTGACCCGAAACAGAAAGAGAGAAAGCAGAGCAAAGTTGTGATTTTGCGACCCTAGAGGCAAGGAGAAGGCAGAAGGGAAAGATGTCGCGATATCACGACATGTCACATTTTCACGACCAAAGGAGCAGAAAGAAAGCAAGGAAGGAAAATGTTGTGATATCACGACATGTCGCATTTTTGCGACCCAAAATAGAGAGATAGAAAGCAGTGTCACGATTTCATGACCCAAAAGGCGAGGAGGAGGTAGAAAGGAAAGATGTCGCGATATCGCAACATGTCGTGATTTCATGATCGAAAAGGAGGAAGAAGAGCCGAAAAGGAAAGATGTCGCGATATCACGACATGTCGCATTATCGGGACCAAAGGACGAGCAAAAGCACAAAGGGGAAAAAGTGTCACGATATCGTGACATGTCACATTTTTGTGACCCATGGACGAGAGAAGATGCAAAGGAGAAAAAGTGTCGCGATATCGTGACATGTCGCATTTTCGCGACAAAAGGAAGAAAGAAGGCACCAAGGAGAAAAAGTGTCGCGATATCATGACATGTCGCATTTTCGTGACCAAAGGACGGGAGAATGCGCAAGGGAGAAGAAGTGTCGCGATATCGTGACATGTCGTATTTTCATGATAAAAGGACGAAAGAAGGCGCAAGGGAGGAGAAGTGTCACAATATCATGACATGTCACATTATCGCGACCAAAGGACAAGGAAAAGTGCAAAGGGGAAAAAGTGTCACGATATCACGACATGTCACATTTTCGTGACCCATGGATGAGAGAAGACGCTAAGGAGAAAAGGTGTCGCGATATCACGACATGTCGCATTTTCGTGACCAAAGGACGAGAGGAGGCGCAAGAGAGAAAAGTGTCATGATATCGCGACATGTCACATTTTTGTGACCAGAAGACGATGGGAGGCACAAGAGAGAAAAGTCTCACATTTTTGTGACTCGAGAAATGCAGGAAGGCAGGAAAGCAAAAGTGTCGCA
Organism: Wollemia nobilis; assembly: GCA_028583015.1. NCBI lineage: Eukaryota > Viridiplantae > Streptophyta > Pinopsida > Araucariales > Araucariaceae > Wollemia > Wollemia nobilis. The sequence goes on along the minus strand of JAQPPZ010017000.1, from coordinate 1,892,709 downwards.
ATATCACGACATGTCGCATTTTTGCGACTCGAGAAAGGCAGGAAGGCAGGAAAGCAAAAGTGTTGCGATATCACGACATGTCGCATTTTTTTTACTCGAAGAGAGCAGGAAGGCGGAGAAGCCAAAAAATGTCATGATATCGTGACATGTCACATTTTCGTGACTCGAAGAGAGCAAGAAGGCGAAGAAGCCAAAAGTGTCACGATATTGCGACATGTTGCATTTTTGCGACTCGAACAGGGCAGGAAGGTAGAGAAGCCAAAAATGTCATGATATCGTGACATGTCGCATTTTTGTGACTCAAAAAGGGGCAAGAAGGCAGTGAGGCAAAAATGTCGCGATATCGCGACATGTCATGTTTTCACGACCAAACAGAAGGAAAGAAAAGGTAGGCGGTTACAGGGGCCGTTACAGAGGAAATGATCGAGCGGTAGGTATACCAAACGTCATCATGGGTTGATAGGCAGACAAAGTCTATAGTGGCAGCACTGGACAAGCACGTGGCACCAAGGTGCAGTGAAAGCAGATGAAGATCAAGAGTCGAAAAGAAAGACGTTTCGAAATCCAAGCCAACGTAGAGGCACGGGAAATGAAACAAAGCGTTAGAAAGGGGAGGCAGAGAGTCATGCCAGGGACTTTAAAAGGGGAAGCAATGGCATGCATAAGGGGTTGGAAAATGGCTGAAGCAGAGTTGCAGACATGAAGGCCAGAGGGCCATTCTGGACCTGTTTGAGATGTTTCCTTCCAAGGTCGAATTATGGTCGAGACAAAGTGGTGGTTGGAAACGACTAAAGCAGAGTTGCAGACATGAAGGCCAGAGGGCCATTCAAGACCTATGGAGGCTATTTTTCTTCCAGAGTTGGAATTACAGTAAGGTGATAGGGTCAAAAAATGGTAGAGACAGAGTTGCAGACGAGAAGGCAAGAGGGCCTTTCTGAACCTGTGAAGGCTGTGTTTTTCTTCCAGAGTTGAAATGCTGTAATGTATTAGAAAATTCTTCCTAGGGAAGATGCTGTAATGTAAGAGAAAAGAAAGTATAAACTACCTTTCAGGATAAAGGAGTTTATTTGGCAGAGTCTGCCATTTTTGTAATCTTTTTCCAAGTTTGAATGAAAGAGAATTTTTGAGAGCAATTTTGGCTCCTTGATGAATGAGAAAATTGAGAGGTTGGGGTGAGCGATTTTTGAGTCCCCATCAGGTGGTATCAGAGCGGGAAGTTCCTGAGCATGTAAATAGATCGTCGAAAGTGAGGCAATTTGCACTAGGATCTATGGAAGAGCTTAGAGTTCCTGAGTATGTGTAAACAGATCACCAAAAGTGAGGTAGTTTGCACCAGGATCTGTGGAAGAGCTTAAAGTTCTTGAGCATGTAAACAGATCATCGAAAGTGAGGTAGTTTGCACCAGGATCTATGGAAGAGCTTAGAGTTCCTGAGTATGTGTAAACAGATCACCGAAAGTGAGGCAGTTTGCACCAGGATCTGTGGAAGAGCTTAGAGTTCCTAAGTATGTGTAAACAGATTGTCGAAAGTGAGGCAGTTTGCACCAAGATCTATGGAAGAGCTTAAAGTTCCTGAGTGTGTAAAAAGATCGCCGAAAGTGAGGTAGTTTACACTAGGATCTATGGAAGAGCTTAGAGTTCCTGAGTATGTGTAAACAGATCACAAAAAGTGAGGCAGTTTGCACCAGGATCTGTGGAAGAGCTTAGAGTTCTTGAGTATGTGTAAATAGATCACCGGACGTGAGGTAGTTTACACCAGGATCTATGAAAATGTTGAGAGAAGAAAGCGAGGAAGAATACCTCCACGAAGAAGCCATGGTGGTGGGAGAAATGTGGTACCTAAAGAAGATTTTAGAGCTTTGTAGAGGCAAGTGCAAGCCCTGCAAGAGGAGTTGCGAAGAGGGATTGAGCCAAGGAGAAAAGAGTCGGGCTAAGGTTGAAGATTTTGCAAGATTTGAGATATTGAGAAAGAACATGATAGAACAGTACGGAAGTAAATGTCACTTCTCAATCCATCTCGGTTGTATGATGTAGGAGCATCTGGTGGCAGTAGAGCAATATTGCATCGACAAATTTTTTCTAAATGTTTGCCTGGATGTCATGATATCGTGATAGAGAAAAAGTGTCGCGATATCGCGACATGTCACATTTTTGCGACTCGAGAAGGAGAGAGAAGGCGCGGAGCAGAAATGTCACAAAAATTGTGACCGAAAGAAGACAAAAAAGGCACAGAGGAGAAGATGTCACAATTTTGTGACATGTCACGAAATCATGACCGAAAGAAGATAGGAAAGGCGTAGAGGAGATGTCATGATTTCGTGACATGTCACGAAATCGCGATCGAAGAAGCAGAAAGGAAGCGAGTAAGGAAAATGTTGTGATATCACGACATGTCACATTTTTGCAACCCAAAATAGAAAGAGAGAAAGCAGAGCAAAGTTGTCACGATTTCGCGACCCTAGAGGCAAGGAGAAGGCAGAAGGGAAAGATGTCGCGATATCGCGACATGTCGCATTTTCATGACAAAAGGAGCAAAAAGAAAGCAAGGAAGGAAAATGTCGCGATATCGCGACATGTTGCATTTTCATGACCCAAAATAGAGATATAGAAAGCAGAGCAAAGCTATCATGATATCGCGACTTGTAGCGATTTCATGACCCAAGAGGCGAGGAGGAGGCAGAAAGGAAAGATGTCGCGATATCGCGACATGTCGCGATTTCACGACCAAAAAAGAGGAAGAAGAGCCAAAAAGGAAAGATGTCACGACATCATGACATGTCGCATTATCACGACCAAAGGACGAGGAAAAGCGCAAAGGGGAAAAAGTGTCGCGATATTGCGACATGTCGCATTTTCGTGACCCATGGACGAGAGAAGACGCAAAGGAGAAAAAGTGTCGCGATATCGCGACATGTCGCATTTTTGCGACAAAAGGACGAAAGAAGGCACCAAGGAGAAAAAGTGTTGTGATATTGCGACATGTCGCATTTTCATGACAAAAGGACGAGAGAAGGCGCAAGGGAGAAGAAGTGTCGTGATATCGCGACAAAAGGATGAAAGAAGGCGCAAGGGAGGAGAAGTGTCGCGATATCGTGACATGTCGCATTATCATGACCAAAGGACGAGAAAAAGTGCAAAGGGGAAAAAGTTTCACGATAGCGTGACATGTCGCATTTTTGCGACCCATGGACGAGAGAAGATGCTAAGGAGTAAAGGTGTCGCGATATCGCGACATGTCGCATTTTCATGACCAAAGGATGAGAGGAGGCACAAGAGAGAAAAGTGTCACGATATCACGACATGTCGCATTTTTGCGACCAGAAGACGATGGGAGGCGCAAGAGAGAAAAGTGTCACATTTTCGTGACTCGAGAAAGGTAGGAAGGCAGGAAAGCAAAAGTGTCGCGATATCACGACATGTCACATTTTCGTGACTCGAGAAAGGCAGGAAGGTAGGAAAGCAAAAGTGTTGCGATATCACAACATGTCGCATTTTCACGACTCGAAGAGAGCAGGAAGGCGGAGATGCCAAAAATGTTGTGATATCATGACATGTCGCATTTTCGTGACTCAAAGAGAGCAGGAAGGCGAAGAAGTCAAAAGTTTCACAATATCGCGACATGTCACATTTTCATGACTCGAATAGGGAAGGAAGGTAGAGAAGCCAAAAATGTCGCGATATCGTGACATGTCGCATTTTCATGACTCAAAAAGGGGCAAGAAGGCAGTAAGACAAAAATGTCACGATATTGTGACATGTCACGTTTTCACGACCAAACAGAAGGAAAGAAAAGGCAAGCGATTACAAGGGCCGTTACAGAGGAATGTCATCATGGGTTGACAGGCGAACAAAGTCTATAGTGGTAGCACTGGAAAAGCATGTGGCACCAAGGTGCATTGAAAGCAGATGAAGATCAAGAGTTGAAAAGAAAGACGTTTCGAAATCCAAGCCAACACAGAGGCACAGGAAATGAAACGAAGCGTTAGAAAAGGGAGGCAGAGAGTCACGCCAGGGACTTTAAAAGGGGAAGTGATGGCATGCACAAGAGGTTGGAAAACGGCTGAAGCAAAGTTGCAGACGTGAAGGCCAGAGGGCCATTTTGGACCTGTTTGAGTTGTTTCCTTCCAAGGTTGAATTAAGATCGAGACAGAGTGGTGGTTGGAAACGGTTGAAGCAGAGTTGCAGACGTGAAGGCCAGAGGGCCATTCAAGACCTGTGAAGGCTATTTTTCTTCTAGATTTGGAATTACAGTAAGGTGATAGGGTTGAAAATGGTAGAGACAGAGTTGCAGACGAGAAGGCAAGAGGGCCTTTCTGAACCTGTGAAGGCTGTGTTTTTCTTCCAGAGTTGAAATGTTGTAATGTATTAGAAAATTCTTCCTGGGGAAGATGCTGTAATGTAATAGAAAAGAATGTATAAACTGCATTTCAAGATAAAGGAGTTTATTTGGCAGAGTCTGCCATTTTTGTAATCTTTTTCCAAGTTTGAATGAAAGAGAATTTTTGAGAGCAATTTTGGCTCCTTGATGAATGAGAAAATTGAGAGGTTGGGGTGAGCAATTTTTGAGTCCCCATAAATCCACAAGAGGAGTAGAATCCTTCATCACCTTACATCCCACAACTATTGGAGTTCTAAATGGATTGCAATTACTTATATAAAATATTACCAAAACATCATCAACATATTGGGATTGAGTAATAAAAATAATTTTATTAGATTGAATGATTTGCATAATAAGAAAGTAATGCATAGTTCCCAAATAAATCATCTCAAAATTGTTCATCATGGCCCTTTTAAACTATTTTAACAAATCGGTGGAGCTGCTCAAGATGATTATGTCATCAACATATAAACAAATGACAACAAGATCTGATTCATCTACCTTTTTAGAAAGTGTACTTTAAGTTTAACATTGTTCATAATGATTATCATGATTGTAATCATCAATTTTAGAGTACCAAGCTTTAGATACTTGATTAATACCATTAAGATATTTCTTTACTTTGTAATTTTATCCAATTTGATAACAAGTGTATATACCTCTAAAATATTTATGTTTATTAGGCCCATAAAAATCATTTGAGAAGTTCAATAAATTAAAGAGGTGGTGAATAAGTTTCTTTAATTTATGTCTTTTCTCCAATTTGATAACAATTATGTATACCTCTTAATTTCTTCAATTCAAACATGTCCATGTACTATCAAATGTACCATTGTAGTGCAATTAACTACCTAAGGATTTAATTTCTTTTTATATTGGATTCCTAGTTTTATTGCCATAGAAAGGAAAGCATCAATATAGTATTGAACAAATTAGTATTTACTTTGGTATAATTGTTGTCATTTCATGTATTAATATTCATACGTTCCCATGGGTGAATATTATTCCTTAATAGAATTCATGAAATGCACTATGTCAACATGTCTAGAAATGCACTTTGTCTATGAATATCTAAAAATAAGAAATTATTATTACTAGTAAATATCTTATTTTACAAATTTTAGGGTCTGTACATGTATTTCCTTAGAAAATATCTATAATTTCCTCTAATATTTCCAACATATGTTAAATGGATTAAAATGAAGCCTTAAACACAAATATATACCACAAATAGTATTAATAAGATTTAGAAAATAGTTTTGCATCATTTTCATTCAATTTTCAACATAAAGCAATCCCCCAAATTTGTAGTTATTACTCTTAGGATTAAAAAAAAATTGAATAGATAAAAATAGATTCTAAAGAGTAAAATTATGCCCTAAAAGGTTATATACCTAGATTATTTATCCATTGATGAAATACAAAGTTACTAGTTGTAACAACTTTTGACATTTTCTACGAAAATCATTTTTTTATCTAAGTTTGTGTGACTCATTTACATTGTTAATGATGGTGTCCTATACTAAATACTCTATGAATTTAATGTATTTACTTTTGGTGGTCTTATCTTATGTATCAATAACCTAATACTTATTCACTAGTGTTAAACAATCTAGCTTGAGTTTTTCAATATCTAATTATTCTGCTACTATAAATGTATACCATAGAGATAGATGATAGAGCCTAAGAAGTTCAACATTAGATATTGGATGCAAACCAATATAATATGGAATATCCAATTCAAAAGTGTTATCTCCCATAATATTTATGTTGGTGTATAGTCCAAAGCAAATAGGTATAATATTTTTATAGGGTATTCCATTATCACATTCTAAAAGCATAATCATATCTTATCTTCAACATTTAATTGATTAGAACATGATGCTATTCAAGGATTTCTTATATGTTATATTTGTCTATACCAAGAGGTCATCGACCTATTGATGGATATACTAAATATATCCCACAAAACAATCTACTTTTTTTGCTTCTTTTTAACAATGATGTAAGAATTCCATGAGTTGGATAGGGAGTGTTACTTGTGTGGGATCCAAGATTTATAGCCCAAAATAGATATAAAATAGGTTATGTTTGGTATATTTAACATAGCATAATTGTACCCACCATAAATAAAGAGGAATTCGTCATCCCATATGTGTCTATGATTAGAATTTTATATTTGAAGAAGATGGACAATTAGTATTTTATAACTTTTATTTTCTTATCAATTTGAGGACGGGAAGCAATGAACATGGTCAAATTTGTGTTCATCATGCTCCATAGGGTGGATTAAAAAAGACTTAAAAATATTATATCCCTATTAGAGATAATGGATATTATAAATCTATAATTAAGCTACACATGGCTTAAATATAACATAGTACTCTTCTAAACTAAAATCAGTTTCTTACAAATAATAATGATTGCCATTTTGAAAAATGGCCAATTACAACAAAAAATCAATCACTCCCATGCTTAGATATCAAGGACTTGAGAGGAAATTTGTGGATATGGATTCTATAATTCTGTATGACACTACAAATGATGTTTGTAGTCCATGCTTCTTCATGAATGGTTTGAAAATAACACATGGGTTGTAGGACTTTATGTTCCTCTTTACTTATATCTAATTTTGGGCTAATATAAGTACTATTGAAGAACTACCAAGGTTTTATACATCTTAAAGTGACCTACTATTTTATTGAAATGCAATTACAAAATCACCTTTGAGTGACCACTGGTTGGTACACAAATATACCCCACGTACAAAGGAGGTTATCTTGAGAATAAAAATTAGAAAAATGTTTATCAACATGAATATCTTGGTATGTATTAGTAAATGAGAATATACTTCATAAAAACTAGAGCAATTAGAAGTCTCATGTTCATGAAAACCAAGAATTATGTGAGTGATATGATTGGAAATATGTTTAGGTAATCTATAATTGAATCGGAACTCCATTTATTGTGCTTGATTATAAATTAAAAATACTATAGATATTTGGCCCACTTTTTATGTCCTTATATTCCTTATCTTACATAATAAAAGTCAACTCTTAAGGCCTATGATATGTATGGATGTTGGTTTCCTTTTCAAATATGTAGTGCTTCTACTATTTACCTACATGGACAATGTCAATGATATCTTTGTTATATATGGATTACATTTTAACTACTCCATTGAATGTATCATTACCATAGGCAAATGGATACACATGTTGTGTGAGGAAAGCTCCCAATTCATATTTTTATTCATGAGTAATTACCTTAAAATACTATTGTAGATTAGGTAGGGAAATTAGAGGAGCTAAAAACAATCGGTCCTACTTCTCAAATGCTCTTTGTTATATATATCCCCAATGAAACTTATGTGGTACATCATCTAGTCCCTTGACACAATGGACAAGAAACATATGATAATGATAATATAAATATTTAATAGGAATTGACAAGAAACAAAAGTCTAAAAAGCTTATAAGATTCTTTGGGATAGACTAATATCTAATTACCTAAATATCCTTAGGGTTAACATAAAATCATTTATCTACAATATACTTGAAGTGCTAAATACACATCATGTAAAATGAATATTTATCCAAATTAGAATATAATTTGTGTCTTCAAAGAGTTTTAAGTATTGGTTGAACGTGATAAGGATCTCCTTCCACGTCTTACTCTAGATGAGAATGTCATCTTAGTAGATCACCACAAATTACTTTGTGTCGGTATAGAGGATATCATCCATTATCCTCATAAATATTGGAGGTTAATTGTTCAAGCCAAAATGCATGACCAACCCCTCAAATAAACCCTTTTTAATATTAAACGTACTCCTACAAACTCATTGGGACTGATATATTTCTAATTATAGGTATTTTAGGGATTAATTTTGGTCAATAAATTTACACCATAGAGTTAATTGAGTAAGTTATTTGTTTGAGGGGGTAGATAGAAATTCTATCAAATGAATGTATTTAAAGCTTTGTAGTCAATATAAAGTCTCCAAGTTCCATATCTCTTTAGAGAAAAAATAATTAGGTTATCATAGGCAGAAACACTTGGTACGATATCTCCTTTTTGAATCAACTTTTTTTTTCCTCTTGATTTCATCATTTAAAAAATTTGATATATGTTAAATAAGTGTATTAACATAAGTATAAATAAGAAATAAATTAGTGGAATGATTTACCTTAAAATAATTTGGAATCTCATTTGATGACCTAGATAAGTGATCATATTCTACTATGATAAATATGCACTTCTTATGAGTCCTTTGGTACAACATGTATGGTGGAAATGGTCACATTTGGTTTGAATTCCATGGTTAGTGGATGAATATGATTCAAACGTAACAAATAATGATTGATTTGCTCAAATCCTCCATCAAATATCTATTGCTCTTATGATAATTGGGTCATTTTTGGATTTTGGTCTTTGTGAAATTATTTTTTGGGCCATATTCTACTTCAAATTATGATTTTGAGTCTATTCCCCTTTCTCTTAATTATTTCAAGTGTTGTTATTTGACTTATATGGGTAGTAAGTGTTTGAATTATTTTTATTTACTCTTAATTTTTATTTTTATTTTTATGTTTTTATTCAAATTTGATATTAATTTTGTATGCCTCTTTCAATTTTTTTAAATCTAAGAGGGTATTCCTCTTGAATGTAATATTATAGCCTAGTACAATACTTGGTGACTCAATGCCTTTCTATATTATTGATACGTAGTTTTTCTTACATGCAAAATAAAGCCTAACTATAGTCTTAAAAATATTGGTCTTTACTCTGATGAAATTGTTGTCATTGTGTGTATTGATCTTCACAGTCTCCCATGTGACAATACTCTTTCATAACAACCTCCATGAAATAATGCCTTTTGAATACTACTACATCTTCATTATACTCTTTGAACTTATTAAAATATGATTATTTTAAAATTTAAATAGGTTATGAGGCTTGTTAAAGTGCAAAAGTGATTTTGTCTATGTCGATGAATTTATTTACATAGAATTATGAAGATAATTTTACCAATTTTCTAGGGAATTAACATTATTTTTTCTTAAATAATAGGAAAGAAAAAATTTGGTTGCATCTTAAATTGTATGGCAATAATGAATGGTGCTAAAGCATTAAGATGATATGTAGAGGAGGTTATAGTAATTATAGTGGTGATCCATTAAATAATTTGAGAAAATTTCTACATCACCTAATATCCATATTTTTCAAGGACTTTATTCAACATCTATTTGAAAATATAAATTGTCTCAGTGTTGTTCATTTTAGTTTCAATTAAAGATTATTTAGAATGACAAGGAAGGTTAGTATGGGATATCATGTTTAAAACCATCACTTTGGATATCTTAATCTTTTGATATGGACATATAACTCCAATAAAAATAAATTTCATCTCAATATTTAGAGTTAAGGAATATCATTAAAGAGTGCATTTCATAAATAAAAGAGAATAACAAGCTAGAACATAGAGTTATATAAGAAAAATGACATAATCATGTTATTTATCTAAAAAAAAGAGTACATTGTCAGAAAAATCTAAGAAGAGATATGAAGCTATCACATTGCATCTATTAATCATACCTTCAATAGTTATGCGTGCATCTCTCTTTATAAAAAACTAGTGTTTTGGAAATTTGCCTTACTAATTATAGAAGGTTTCCCTTATGAAAATTTGGAAGTTCACCTTTCATGAGTTAGAAGATTACTCATATGAAAAATTATTGCTTCATTTTTTAGGAGTTAAAATGTGCACATAAGACGAAAATCATATATATATATATATATATATATATATATATGTGTGTGTGTGTGTGTGTGTGTGTGTGTGTGTGTGTGTGTGTGTGTGGTTTGTCCTATTCTTTCCACATAGTTGGTATATATATAGATTTATATATTAAATAAGAAATTGAGGATCATAGCTTTTTTAGAGGGACGTTTTTCAAAGGACTGCCCAATATGTCAAACTTTTTTCGGCCATATTTCACTCATCCGGACTCGGATTGAGCTAAAATTGTGAGGGTAGATGCTTGAAAAACCCTAGAAAGCCTCCACCAATTTTTAGATAATTTAGAGCAACACAAATCCTAGTGCATCCCTATGTGTGAACGATATTTTTGGCAAGCGACTGTGTGAGGGTTTCATCTAGGTTGAGTTGAAGTAGATCCAGAGGTTTGTTTTTAGGACCTTCGGGCCGTAGCGACCAATATTTTTGTGGTTAATACTCAATATTTTAGCATGATATGTTGCAAGGGATCTAATATGGATTATAAATATGTCTTTAAACAGATCATACTGTGAACTTGAGTGACAACGAATTCCAATTTGTTGCACAAAATAAAAGTAAAAACCATACTTTTCCATGACATCTAGGTCAAGGATTAAAGAGATCACAAAACAAGTTTAAAGCAGCTGATAAAAAATGGCTCAAATCTCAAGTGAATCTAGTGCTAAGGAGCACCCAAAAAATAAATCTACTATGCAAACCTTGGTCAAGGGTAAGAATTTTGAAGACTCATCCCCAAAAATGAATTTTAGGGATGCCCTCCATGGTGGAAAACCTCAGCCCAATACTAATATTAATCTTAGGGCTTCCCATAAACCTATAAGAATTCCCAAGATTGATCCCAGGAAAACGGAGTCAGGATGTCTTAAAGCAGTTGATGGAACTCCTATTATTAAGCTTTATATGGGTAACATTCAGACTAGCATTGAAGATATGGAAAAAGGATGACTAATTTTTTGGTTCGTGAGTTTTCGTTCGAGCCTACCTGATTTTAAAGTATGGGATGCAAAAATTTGGAAAACTAAAGGTGAGTTACAAATCTCTATTTATCCAAATGGTTATTTTTTTGTTTTATTTACAAATAATGAAGATAGAGAGAAAAATTTTCAAGGGGGTCCCTGGTTTTTTAGAAGGGTGGGACTTTTCATGAAGCCCTGGCATACTAAATTTAAATCCAAATAAGAGATGCCTTCTATAGCTCCCATGTGGGTTAAACTCTTTGGCCTTCCTATTGAATTTTGAAATCCTACTATTTTTTCTTCAATTGGATTTTTTTTTGGAACTTTTATGATGACTGCTGATTGTACTCAAAATTTTGAACACATTATTTATGCTCATATTTGTGTTTTAATGGATTTTGACAAACCCTTACCTAAAAATATCACATTACAATTTGGGGAAGACACTTGAGAGCAAGTAGTGGACTATGATAACATTCCTTTTTGTTGTAGAATTTGCCATGAATATGGTCCTTTGGCTAGTTCTTGCCCAAATAAAATTCCTGATAAAAAGAAAGAAGATATAAATTCAGCATGTTTCCAACTACCTAAGAAGGAGAACACTAAAAAAAACTAGTTATGAAGGATCAATCAAATTCATGTGTTAATATGTTTGAAATTATTTCCACAAATGATATCCCAAGTGAGGAAGGGGAAATAGTGGAAATAGAAATATTAGAAACACAATATAAATATGAAGGAAAGAACTCAAAGACAAACCAACAAATCAAAGGTTTTCAACAGAAAAAAAGGGAGAAAATTTACACAAGAAAAACAATCTTTTAAATGTCAAAACTTCAAATAATACAGGTCCCAATATAGACATTGTTGAACCCTCCAGTAAAATTTTGGCTGTGTATGAGGATTCTTCAAGGCTAGAAGCCATCTTAGATTCAATTGGAGTAAGTCAATAAATAGGGAAAAAAAATTGAAGATGGATTCTAATCAAAAGGCAGGTCACAAGACCAATCAATATCATATGGTAAAATAAGGTGAAAATCTTGTAGAGGAAGGTAAGATTAATGTCCTTCCCAACTTTTTTAGCATTGGTATTAATAAATATCATCACTTGGAATATTAGAGGACTCAAAGGGAGTATTTCAAAACAAAATTAAATTAGAAGAATTATTCAGATAAATCATCCACATAGATAAATCATCCACATCTTGTTTTCCTTCAAGAAATGAAGATGTCAATGGAGGATACAGACTCAATTGCTAGTAAAATTTGGCCAGCTAGAAAAGTTATTTCTGTCAGTTCCCAGGGGACTTCTGGTGGCATTGCTTGTATTTTGGATCCAAAAGAGGTAGTTATTCACCATATTATTAGTAGTTGGGGTATTTTGGCTATAGCTATTCAAAGTAGACATTCCAACCAAATTATGCTCTGCATTACTATTTATTCTCCGACTACTTTGGAGGAAAAAAGAAGACAGTGGAAGAATATAACTCTTATTATCTCTCATTTTCCTGAAGCTTGGATATTTATTGAAGGATATTTCAATACCATCCTCTCTCTAGATGATAAAATGGGAGGAAATAGAAATTTGGACAAAAGCACTGACCTCATGAGTGAATATATTTCAAACATCCATATTGTGGACATCCAACCAGACAATGGAATTATGACTTGGTATAACAGAAGGCAAGGCATAGAGTGCATAATGGAGAGATTGGATAGGCTTTTGCTCTCTAAAAATTTCTTAATCCATGGTCACATTCCTAAAGTGAAGATTCTTGAAAATGCTAGTTCGGATCACTGGCTAGTCATGGTGGGAATATGGAAAACCAAAGTGAGTTTCTCTCTATTTTATTTTCAATTAATGTGGCTTAGAGACAGTTCATTTAGACCTCGTGTGTAACAATGGTGGAAGGAAGGTAAGCCTAGGTATGGGACTAGGATATTTGTTTTCGCCAAAATACTGCAATACATTAAATCCAAAATCAAGACTTGGAACTGGAAGGAGTTTGGGGATATTCATAAAAAAAACATGAAGTTATTTATCAACTTGAAAATTTGAATAATAAAATCTATTTATATGGCCTCATAGAGAATAGAAGTGCAAATGAAATTAAACTCACAAATCAGTTAGAGGAATGAGAAAAAAGAGAAGAACTCTTATGGAAGCAAAAATCTAGAATTCAATGGCTCAAAGGAGATCGAAACACAAATTTCTTCCACAAATATCTTCTTGCTCACATATTTCACAACTTTATTTCTTCCCTAAAATCATATTCTAGAGATGTTGTCTATACTTGGGGTGGCATGAGCTCTATTGTTGTCGATTACTTTTCCAATATTTTTGTTGCTACTCCTCTTGACTTAGCTTATCAATAAAATATTCTTCAAGCAATCCCTTCTCTTATCACTTATGAGGAAAACTCTATTTTGACTGATCCTTTTACTATCAATGAGATTCATCATGTAGTTTTTAAAATGCAAAAATGGAAAACCTAGGTCCTGATGGTTTTCCCATTGAGTTCTACCAAGAGTTCTGGGATATCCTTCATGTTGATTTATTAGAGGCAGTGGAAGAAGCCAGGAAATCCAAATAAATTTTGAAGGTTATCAATAAAACTTATATTACTCTTGTTCCAAAATCTCAATAGTTTGATCACATCTCAACTTTTAGACCTATTTCTTTATGTAATTTTCTCCTCAAAATCATTACTAAGATGAAGCCTTTTTTTCATAATATTATTTCCCCTAAGCAAGGGGTTTATGTGGAAGGGCATCAAATAGTAGATGAGATAGTTCTTACTCAAGAAGCCATCCATTCCATGAATATGCAAAAATATCCTTCCACATTCATTTGATTAGACTTAGCCAAAGCTTATGACAAAGTGGATTGGAACTTCCTTATCAAAGTTTTGAGGCAATTTGGTTTCTCTAAGGATTGGATGGATTGGATTATGGGATGTATCTCTTCAGTTTTCTACTTAGTTCTTATCAATGGCACACCTTCTCAATCATTCCCAGCTTCCAGAGGTATTAGGCAAGGTGACTCGCTTTCCCCTTATTTATTCATCATTCTTGTTGAATGCTTGGGTAGGACTATAACCAAAAAGAGCTAAAATAAAACCCTTGAGGGGGTTTCCATTGCTCATGGATCTAAACCTATCTCTCATCTTCGATTTTTTGATGACTTTACTCTTTTAGGTAAAGCTACAGTTAAGGAAGCTTCTAATATTAAGCAAATCATTAGCTATTTTTCTAAGGCTACTAGGTAGTTGATCAATGATGCCAAATCTAAAGTTGTTTTCTTTCACTGCTATGATAGACAGGAATCCATGGTCTTGGATAAATTAAGATATAATAATTCCTCCCTTTCGATCACTTATTTAGGTATTCCTATAAGTATTAAAAGGCAAAAAAAAAAAATATTGGAATTGATTTTTGGACAAAGTCAAGAAGAAAATTGGAAAGTGGACCAACAGGTGGCTTTCTTCTAGGGGTAAAATCACCTTGGTAAAATCAATCCTTCAAGCTATTCCTATTTATGTTTCTTATGTGTTGAATATCCCAAAGTTTGTTCTTCAAGAACTAGATCAAATCAGTCATTGATTCCTCTGGAGTAGTACTAAGGAGAAAAGAAAATGGGCCTTGGTGAAATGGGACACATTATGTCTTCCTAAGAATGAAGGGGGTTAGGATTATGGTATTCTATTAATAACAACAAAGATTTAGCTGCTAAATTATATTGGAGGATGTTGCATAACTCCAATGCTCTTTGGGCCAATAATATCCATGCTAAATATGCTGAGAACAAAAGTCTGAAAGACCTTTTTCACTATTATCTTCCTACCAAAGGTTCTTCCATTTTAGCAATTCTTAAGATTGTGAGGATTTGATAAATAAAATTTTATTTTGGATCATTCATAATGGTCAGAAAGAAATTTTTTTGATAGATTATTGGGATGGTCGCAAGCCTTTGATAACTCAGTTTCCTGATTGGAGGCTTTGGAGGGAGGAGCTTCACCGAGATAATTGGATAAAGGTGTCTAATTACTATCGATACCATACTGGTAATTCAAAGGTTGGTATATATTGGATCCCTATTGAGTAATTGCATATTCAAATCCTATAAAGGCAAATACAAGATATCCAAGGCATCCTTTATATGAGGTCTCTCTCTTGGTCCCATGAAAAAGATTGTTTTGGATGGAACAACACTACTAAGGGTGAGTATTCAGTTGCTCAATGTTATTTGACCTTATGCCATAATAATCCCAACCAATATTCTGACATATTTTCTTAGTTGTGGGCTCAAAAGCTCTGGCCTTAGGCGAGGTTCTTTATATAGCTTTTATTGCATCGTAGGGTGCTTACAGGTGAGCAACTTATGAAGCATGGTTTTCATGGCCCTTTTAGATGTGAAATGTGTGTAGAGAATGTAGAAACTCTTAGCTATTTTTTGATTGAGTGTACTTTAGCCTCTAAGCTATGGAGGAGAATGGCAACTTTACTTGGCTTATAGTGGTCCAATTTTTTAATGTTTGAACAAATTTGGAGGGATTGACCTAAACAAGAGGGTGTTGATCATTTTATTAGGCAGTTAGTTTGGATGGGTTCTACAATTTTTCTTTGGAATATCTGGAATGAAAGAAATAGTTGAGTTTTTAATCAAGATAGGAAGGATATTCACTATATTGGCAAAATACCATAGCCAACTTAATTGAATCAGTCCATCATCTCTTTAACCACCCCCAAAACATCCACCAAAGATGAGATCAAGTGATGCAAAGATTGAATATTAAATATCTTAAGGACAACCAACTTAAAGGGAATGTAAGTATTTGTAAGATGGATAGGACTAGAAATTGGCAACCTCCTCCTAAATTTTTTGGTAAATTCAATGCTGATGGAGCCTCTAGAGGGAACCCCGAAAAAGCTAGTATGAGAGGAATTGGTAGACTTTCATATGGCTCCCTGGTTATTACTTTTGCTAAGAATTTGGGTATTATTTCCAATAACATTTTTGAGGGGTATGGTATCCTCAGAGGCCTTCAAGAGGCTACTAAGGTTGGATGGGAAAAGGTGTTAGTTGAGTCTAACTCTCAACTCATGATTAATATTTTGAAGAATACTTCTAAGAATCATAAGGTTTATTGTAAAATAAAAATAATTATTGAGAAGATTCAATTAATCTAGATGGGATTTTTGAAAGTTGATTACAATCATGTGGTCAAAAATCAAAACAAGAGTGTTGATGCTTTAGCTAATTGGGCTTTGGACAAAGGTGATCTTACTTGTTATGGCCACCCTCCTATATGGTGGGCTTCACAAATAAGGGAAGCTCTTATTTCTATCATTTCTTTGGATGGCTCCAAATCTGAAGGTTCCTAGTTTCTTCTTGCTTTATTTTTGCTTCTCTTTTGTTTAGTCAGGGTATTTTAGTTCCCTAGCTCAAAATATTCTTTCTTTTGTTTCCTCTGTTGATTCTTGCCTTAAAAGTCTTTTGGTCTAGAAAGGTCATTGTTATGTTCAATTGTTTTTTCTTTTTTTCTTGTTTAATTTTTTGTGGTGTGTATGCTTTTTTGTTTTGTTTTGTTTTTGTGTTCTTTGTGTTGTTTTTTGTTGTTCTTATGTTTTTGTTGTTTTGTGTTTTTTGTTATTGTTCTTGTGTTTATGTATGTTTGTGTTAATTCATATTTTTGTGTGTGAGTGTTTTCTATGTTTTTTATTTTTTTACTATTTGTTGTTGGTTGTTTTTTTATTTTTATTTGTTAATTTTTTAGGTTTTGGTTGTTTGTGTTTTTCATGTTTTTGTTGGTTATGTCTTTGTAGTGTTCTATTTTTTTTGTCATGTTTGTGTTTTGTTATGTTGTTCTTGTGTTTTTCTATATGTTGTTCTTGTGTTTTTCTATGTGGTTTGAGTTGTGGTTTTTTTATCTTATTGTGTGTGTGCTTGGTTTGTACTTTTTCTTTTTGACACACTCAAGGAGCATGTTTTTTATTTTATTTTATTATTTATATTTTTATTTATTTATTTATTTATTTAAATCTTATTGTGTGTTTGTTTGCTCCTTGAGTATGTCAAAGGTGGTAGGTCAGGATCGTACCCTGGACGATTTTTGCGGAATGGATACCCCTACCTCCTTAGGTCTTACCCGAAAGTGGCATCCTTTTGGGGATGTTTCCACAAATTATATATATATAATCATTTTGTGGTTTATCATGTTCTTTCCACATAGTTGGTCTTGCCATGGGTTTCTTCTTGAATACTAGAATTGGACTACGCTTTTCAAAAGCATTTTAAATGGATCAAAATAGAACCCTTAACACAAAGTGATATCTCAAAAAGATCAAATACTTGGGTCATATCTAGGACATGCATAATTAAAAGTAAAAAATATTAAAACAAGAATAACACAAAATTATAGTATCATTAAATATTTGTATTATCCACACAATCAAAAGCATAACCAATCCTTTATAATGCTATCTAATTGAATGCTTATGTAAACCCCAAAAATCAAGGATAGCATTGATAATTAAGTGATATTTTAGAAAACTATACCAATTTTTTTGGGGAACATTATATCATAAAAATACTATTGGCATAATTCCTACCCATGAAAAAAATAAGTCTAGAAAACTTACAAACAAAATTTAAACATTTATCTAAAATAATATAAGATAAAAAAAAACAAAAAATAATGATAGAAAAAGAAAAATAATGACAAAAAATTAAAATTAATTAAAATTAGTTTTTAACATCCTTCATGTAATACTCACATGTTGTAGGTGAATGAAAATCCTTCTAGGGAGGTCCCTGGTTTGAATCTCCACCCTACCAAAGGTAAATCACATATCCAAAATCCAATTGATAATGTTGGTGCGATTAGGACCAGGCATGACTCCTGGGTGATTTTTATGGTGTAGAACCCCCTTGTCGTGGTTTCTCAGACCAAGGCGGTCCCATAGGAGGTTTTTCACTAAATTCAAAAGAAGAAAACATCCTTCATGTAATTTAATTATGATGAAACAATTAACTTATTAAAATATAACAAATATATATTTATTAGTAATAGTAATATAGCGCTCAGGAAAAGGGAGATTGACTGTGAAATTTCTAATGGAGTACAACCCCTTCTAATAGATAGTTTTGAGGCCTAGCATCCTGGAGAGAATGAGGTTGTTCCAATCATGGATACTTCAAAAAAATGTGTTCAGGAGTGTGGACTTAAAAAATATTTCTTTCTTTGAGGTCAAAAAAAGTTGTCAGGCCTCCCAAGACCTCACTGAGAAGGATTTCCAGCAAGTTATTTTTGGTTTTTTTTGTTCAATTGTTTGTCATGTTGGATGTTGTTGTTGTAGATCTACTTCAGTTTTAGACAGGATTTTTGGCTCTCTGAGCACCCTTGGGTTCAAGTGGTGAGACCTGGTTCCCAGATTCAAGGCCCTAGTGGTGGACAGTATCCTCATATTTTGAAATTTGAATTTGAATGTAACTCTGGACAAGATTTTCAAATTCGAATTTTAAATTTTGAATTTGAATGTTGTTTTTGGTGTTTATTTCTCCTATGTTGACCCGTTACTTCATTTGGATTTTTAGGTTGTTTCATTGGATTTTTTGATCAGTCTTTCTTGATATCTTATTGCTAGATATAAGATTTGGGTATGCATTTGAAAAATTTTAGGGCAGCCTGTTTAAGAAGACACCTAGATTCAATCTTTGAGGGCAACCTATTTGTAAAGGTAATAGTCCGATCTGAATCCTCAAAGTGCACGTAAAACCGAAGATGATGGTATGAATCTTAACGACCCCTCTTTACGTTGGATCAAAAATAATTAGGTAGAATAGGTTTGGTGGAGCAGTCCCATATATTTATCACTTAATGATTGTGACTAACTCTTTTATGTAACCAAAACAATTATGAAAAGACATTAAAATAATTAGGTAGAATAGTTTTGGTGGAGCAGTCCCATATATTTATCACTTAATGATTGTGACTAACTCTTTTATGTAACCAAAACAATTATGAAAAGACATTATTTTTTGGCAAATAGATTACTAAATTAATTTATTTGAAGTGTTCCATATGTTATTAAGTATATGCGCCTTTCTCTGACATAAATCATGTGAGTTAAAAATTTTATACTTTATGTCTGGGTTTCTAGTAGAAAATTTATGTTTTGATTTTGATATAAACTGTAATCATGTACTAAATTTTGAAATATTTTAAGGTATATTTTTTAGTTTTTATTTAAGAAATCGAGCGATAAAATGAAATTGAAGATAAACCATTGATAACAAATACTTGCCAATAAGCTCATAATTATTTCTATTGCCTTCTCTTTAAAAAATATTAATTTCTTGCAATTGAAATAGATAACAATGACATAAAACTCTAAATACAAAGTATAACTAGTTTTGTGCTCCGCAACCTTCGTTGATCTTGCATGCTTGCACCGTATCTATGTCATTTTCTCCGCCTAGGGTTTGGTTCCATTCACCTTTTTTGGGTGGGGTTCCATTTTGTCCTGACTTGTCCTTGCCTTAACGTCGCCTCGGTGGTGTTCTTCACCCCCTTTTTTTAAATGGCCATTGTTCTTATGCCCAACTCAATTTCTACGGAGTCGACTGGAGCATCTAATGGCACCAGGGAAACATCCTCGCAAGTTCATCCCGAAATTCTATCATGAGGTAAAGGTTTATGTCCCTGCATATTGTATTCCATTACCAGATTATGAGACTGCATGTGCTTGGTTTGAAAGTCATACTTTAGTTGGGTACTTTTTGGGTCGTATTCCCAATGATTCTGTTATTCGTACCTGGGTTCACCAAGTCTGGAGTCCACATGGAGTGAAGGTGGAAAACATTCAGAATTTAACCAAGGGTTATTTTCTATTTCATTTTTCCAACCCCTCTCAAGCCCACAAAGTTCTTTCCAAAGGTCCTTGGTCTGTTCGTAATTCCTTGTTGGTCCTTCAACCTTATTCTCAAAATTTTGTTGTCAGTGAACATGCCTCCCTGGAAGTGTCGGTTTGGGTGGAATTTCCTGGTTTACCTGTTCCTTTGTGGGGTTATTTACATGAAATTGGTGCCCGCTTGGGCAAGTTTGTCTGCCTTGAACCTGAAAAATGGTTTTCTGCTCGACCTTCCCGTAGGGTTTGTGTGAAAGTATATTTGACTCAGGATTTGCAGGAATACATGAATATCACAGTGGGGGATGTTACCTATCAGCAACGTATCTTGTATATCAATGTGTCGAACACCTGTTATCGATGTCAGTCATCTGCTCATAAGATTAAGGATTGTCCCTTAATGGCAGGGAGATTTAACCAGACCCTCCTTCTTCTTTTGTTCCTACCGCCACTCCGTCTTCTATTGTTCCTCCAGCTCCTGCAGCTCCGACTAATGGTGCTTCTGGTGGACCTGATGACTGGGTGAAGGTTTCTAACAGGAAGTCTCGTGCTAATCATCCTCCTATTTCTATTGGTTCTTTACAACAGCCTCTCTCCACCCCTTCACCTGCCATGCAGCCTCCTTTGGCCGCTCTTGTTACCACAAATCCATCCCCTATTATTTCCTCTTCGTCGTCAGTTGCCCTACAACCTTCCCAAGCCCCCGCTACTTCTCCATCGTAGCCCCCCAATGTTTCTCTCTGGTCTGGCCCTTCTTTTGCATCAGTACTCACCAATAGGCCTTCCCCTGAACCTAGTCAGCCTGCACCCTCTGATGTTGGTCCTATTTTTAAAGCTCGTCATTCTCGCAGTCCTATGCGTGATGATCGGAGCCCCTCCTTTGATTGGCACCAACCAACTGAGTCTAATTCCTTTGACTCTTTAAGACAACTGGGTGACATAGAGAATGTCATGGTGGGGTCACTCACTGATGGGTCTTAATGCTTTTCTTCTCTTGGAATGTTTGAGGACTGACGGATCCAGTCCAAAAATACCTGGTCCGTAGTGAGTTGGATCGCATTTCTCACCTATTTGGTAGTTTGGATGTGATATGTTTGCAAGAAGTTAAAATTAATGATTTCCTTCTGCAATGTACTTGTAACTTTTTGTGGCCTCGTAGTATTTTTTATGCCACCAATCACTCTTTTGGTAAAGGAGGTGCAGTCACTATTTTTGCTCCTCAGTGGCATGATCATGTGGTCTCTTGGGGTGTTGACCCTTCAAACCAAGCGGTTTGGACTTTGCTTGAGATCTGTGGTAAACCGCTAGGGATTGTAAATATTTATGCTTCTAATGACCCTCCCCAAAGGTGTTCTCTTTGGCGTTGGCTTGCTTTAAATTTACCTTTTGCCACATGGATTTTCTGTGGTGATTTTAATATGGTGGAAAAACCTGTTGATAAGCTGAGTCAAACCTGTATGCGATGGTGTGCTGGGGAGCGTGCAACTTGGTATTTCATGAAAAGTAAACTTAAACTTTTTGATCCCAACTCCCTTTATTCTCCTTCTGACTTTCCTCAGGAGTTGTGGTTTACCTGGACCAATTTTCAAGCTGGATCAGCTAGAATTTTTGAATGCCTTGATCGGGCTATGATTTTTGATTGTGATCATTTTCATGTCTCTCATCTCAAGCATTCTCTTCCTCATGTTGCTGTTGTTGCCAATACTACCTTGTCTGATCATTCTCCCATTCTTTTTCAAGTTGATTCTCCATGGATAAAGCCCCCTTCTTTTCCTTCGCAATTTTATTTAAATGTCTCATTTTTGCATAGTAGTTCCATGAAAGCCCATATTGTTCGTATCTAGAATCTCCTCCCCAGACCTTCTGGAGGTGTTGGTTGGATAGCCTGGTGGAATTCGGCTATTCACCGTACTACCACTTTGTTGTGAAGTCTGGGAGTTGAGGTTGCTAAGCACCGACATCACTCTAATTCTGCTCTGCGAACTGAATTAGCTCGAGCTTCAGTTTACCTTGAAGCTTCTCCCTTTAATGTTGCTTTGCAAGCTCAAGTTGCTTCCATACGCCATGAAATTAAGAAATATAAAATTTATGAAGCTAAAGGTGCTCAACTTCGAGCTCGGATGCATTGGCTTCAAGTTGGAGATAAGGTGTCTAAGGAATTTTTCCACAGACTTCGCCCTCCTACTCACTATTCTAAATTTCAAGCTATTCAAACAGAGGATGCAAGAGTTACTGCTCTTCTAGATATTATACAAGCCTTTGTTGTCCATTATCATAAAGTCTTTGCTTCCCAACCTCTTTCGCCTGTCCGCCATCGAGCATTGGAGGAATGTTGTTCTGTTGTTCCTATCAAACTTAACTCAGACCAACGTGCTTTTTGTGATACACCTTTATCTCTGGATGATATTTTTGATGCTCTTTCTCACATGGCAAATGATAAGGCTCCTGGATTAGATGGTTACCCTTGTGAGTTTTATAAAGCATTTTGGGATATGCTAGGGCCTGATCTTCTTCAGGTCTATCATGAGGCAATGCATTGTGGGTCTCTTGGCTCTATCATCAATCAGGGTAATGTTAAGTTTATTCCTAAAATAGGGGATCCTGAAGTCATCACCAATTGGTGACCCATTACTCTTCTCAATGTCAGTTATAATATTATTGCTAAAGCTTTAGCTTTAAAACTCAGGCCTCTTTTGCCTTTGATCATTAGGCCTGAACAAACTGGCTTTGTCTAGAGCAAATACATTCTTGATAATGTTTTGGCAGTTTGGGAAGGTATGGAGTGGGCTCAAACTTCTGCTCAAGATACTTTATTCATCAAAGTTGACTTTGAAAAAGCATATGACCGAATTGAATGGTATTTTATCACTTCTATGCTCCAGGATTTGGGTTTTGGTCCTTATTTCATTAATTATATTTGTATGCTTTTCAATGATGCATCAGTTGTTCTTACTCTGAATAAATGTAAGTCTGAACAAATTCATCTTGGTAGGTCAGTTCGCCAGGGTTGTCCTCTTGCTCCCTCTCTTTTTATTTTGGCTACCGACGCTTTTGGATATCTGTTAGCCAATAAAGTTTCTCAAGGTTTGATTCGCGACATCACCCTTCCTAATTCCACTCAACAGCTTGTTAATGGTCATTTTGCCAATGATTCTTTTTTTACTATTAGGGAGGATGAAAAATCCTTTTCCACTGCTATTCAGTGTTTGGATACTTTTTGTCTTGCTTCTGGATCCAATGTTCAATGGCACAAAAATTCTTGCTATAGACAATATGTTCATCCTATTCCTTCCTGGCTTTGTCACATCCCCTGGTCTTGGATCCAACCTGGGGAAGTTTTTAAGTTTTTGGGTATCCCTTTTGCTTTTCAAGGCTCTCCTTCTCAGTTATGGCAATATGTTGTGCACAAGGTTGAAAAAAATTATCCTACTGGTCGTCTAAGCAATTATCCTTAGCTGGGAAATTTTAGATTTGTTCTAAAATTCTTGCTTCTACTCATGTGTATTATTCTTCTTGCTGGGTTCCTTCTAAGGCCTGTTATCACAAATTAGAAAAGCTATTACGGGATTTTTTGTGGGCCAAGGATAAGGGTACAAAAGGCTTTCATAGAGTAGCCTAGGAGTTTTGTTGTTTTCCTAAAGCAAGTGGTGGCATGGGGTTATTTGATTGTCAAAAACAAGGGTTCTCTCTTTGTGCCAAGTGGATTATTCGAGCTCTTACAGGTGATGCAACTTGGAAAGTTCTTATCAGACATTGCTTGTCTCATGGTTTACCTTATGGCAAAAAGGTATGGAAGGGGCTTAGTCTTCAAGTTGTTCTTACTGCTCCTGTTCCTATTCAAATTCTTGGCTCTTTTGTCATTAAGAGTATTTGGAAAGCCTAGGAGGCTTTGAAGCCTTGGTTGTCCTGGAATGGCTCTGCCTCAAGAGCTGGTGCTTCAATCTCCTCTATTAATGTTTGGTGGTCTCCTGCTATTACCTATCAAGGTTTGCCTTTAGCTCAAGTTCAGTGGGTTAGAGCTAAACATTTTTATAAAAAAGGTATTGCTTGCTTGTCTGATTTTTTTTCAAATCACACTAGAGATTGGCTACCCTGGGATTCTTTTAAGCAATATTATAATCTCCAACAGGTAGACAAATCCACTTATGAAATGGTGATTGAACAGATTCCTTTCTCTATTTGGAGAAAAATTAATAGGTATTTTCAAAAACCCTGGTGGGTTGACTGGTTTTGGCCAAACCATCGGCCATTCTTGCAATACCGGGCGAAGTTGGGATACAGTTGGTTGATGCCACATGTTCCCATGTGGGATAGGTTGAATGCCAGATGGGATTTAATTTCTACACATACCTGCTAGAAGCAGAGATTTAACATGGCATGGGCCTCCTATGTTGAACCTAAACAACAATTTTTTGCATGGAGTATTTTGCATCAAGGGTTACCTGTTGGAGCGCGTCTTCTTTATCTTGGGGTGGACAATCCTACTTGCATATTTTGCCATCAACCTGAGGATTTTTTACATATTTTTTGGCATTTTTTGCGTGCACAACTGGCTTGGGACTGGCTTCTTTCCTTTTTCAGACCGTTTATGTTGAGCTCTTTCTCTTGGCCTCATGCTCTTCTGGGAGATCATATTGATTTTGCTGATAATATGCACGCAGTTTGGAATATTTTCAGAATCAACACTCTTTTTCACTTGTGGAAGACTCGCAATCGTGCTATTTTTTCTGCACAAGATGTATCCCCTACATTTTCTCTTGCTGACAAATATTCCATTTTTTATGACTGTTGGTTACATATTTTCGTTCAGGTTGAGAAGGTGAATGTTGAGCTTCAACATCTGTGGAATCTGATGGCCCATTGGGGCAATGCTCCTTGCACTATCAACCATGTTCCACCTCGATCTCCTAACAACCCTTCCTCTTCTTAGGTTCATCTTCGGCCACCTTCTCGGTCTTTGGGTCTTGCAATTTCGGAGCACCACCGGTCTCCGTCTCCACCCACTCGAAAACGATGTCATTCTGTTGGTAGGAGTTCTTCATGCCATTCTGGTTGGGATGTGGTTCCTGAGCCCTCAACACCTGTTGCGGGTTGGGGTACTCCTGTTGTACTTCCTCAACCTGTTGTTCTTGCGTTTGCCGATGAGGGAGGTGTTGGTCAGCTTGTTGTGATTAATGATGATGGTTGGAGTTCTGCTGATAGGGAGGATACTGTCCCCCCACAGGCTGGTATGTTTCCTCTTAGGAGTTGATTTGCTATTGTTGTCTATCATTCTTATATTTAGGGAGTGGTCCTATCCCTTGTGGTTCTTCAATGTTTTTTTGGTTGGCAGGCATGTATTGTTGATTGCTACTCCTAACCGTATCGGTTAGTGTGAACTTTGGGGTGTGTTAATTCCACCCACCCAGTTTTGTATGGTTTAGCTCTTTAATATAATTTGACTTTTCCATTCAAAAATAAATAACAATTCTATTCCCTTCTCTTTAAAAAAATGTTAATTTCTTGCAATTGAAATAAATAACAACCAAATTTGGTTTTGTCATTTTAATATATTTGATATGCATTTAATTGTCATCGATATTTAATCATAATAGATATCATATTCTCCTCACTTAGACCATGTTTTGTTATTCCTAGGTTCATAGACCCTATGTGTCCTTGGCTAACAAGAACGCTTTGTATTGGCAAAAGTCAATTGTAAATAAAAATATGAGACGGCTGTTGTTTTAATATAATTTACATGTAATGTTCATAGATAGTTCAAATATTTGAAGAATATATGCGATGAGTGACGCCACTCGCACATACTTTACGTTAGATATGAGCACTACAGACACTTATGGATCGTGGCTTTAAAAAGTTATCTAATGATTTGATTTACTAAGTAATATGAAAATTATTATTAATAAAATATAATAATTATGTATAGACAAAGTTAAAATGTTGGAGTTCTCTTCTATAACTTTTAGATCAAGTTGTTGATTCCCTCCATCAGTGGCGGGATTGGTATTACCCACCATCATTGGGCTGGCGGGATTGGTATTACCTATCATCATTGGGCTGGACTTATTGAACAAAGTTAGGTTAAGCTTCGAATTTAAAAACTTAAATTATGGTTTTAAGTTTATATCGAGCGTAGATTTTAAATTATGGTTTTAAGTTTATATGGAGTCATTTTTTTATAAATTGTCATTTCTTTTATAAACCTAAGAAAATATATTTGAAAACTGTATATTCTTTTTATATTAAATTTTAATTTTTTATAATTTTAATTTTTTAAAATCGTTGACGGATTGTTGTGGTTATGTTGATGTAGCCGCATAATTTTTTATATTAATTTTTAATTATATATAATTGTCTAACCTTTTCAAATTTTGAGATTTTATTGGTAGTGGTATTTATTTTCACATCATAGATTTGGTTTAAGTAATTTGGTCCATCAACAAACCCAAATAGTACAAGTTTTGATTTCCAAATAAATATTTAAAAAGTTTTACACATCAATATTTTTAATTTTATTGATTTAAAGATTATAAACCAACTAACAAAAAAAACTTAAAAACAAATCAAATTTTAAATAGTAAATTCAAAGTCAATAAAAAAAAATTAACCTTTATACAATATTTTTTTTGAAATTTAAACTATTACATTTACACAATCATATATACAACCAAAATTTAGATGTGAGTCTCTTCTTAACATACGCCATTACTTACCAATCTGATTGTGATCGACGAGAGACTTGTGAGTGGTGGTTAACAATGTTCTATAAAAAGATTATATTTCGGATATTATTGAATAATATGTTAATTTCATTATCATTTTGAAGGTTGAATTTTAAAAAGGAAACAAAGTAAGTTTGTCCGTTATTGAGTAACTAATCATATTTTTTATTATAAAAATAAATAGACGTAATAGATAATATGTCCATAATTTTTAATTAAACATAAAGAATAGGTTAGTATGAATTTAAATTAATTGTGTTTTTATAATTAATTAATTATTTTATTTTATATTAAATGAATTAGAAATTTGTTAATTTTTTATATTTGGTTCGAACTTTGTTTATTGTTGCTTTTATAATTTTTAATTGCATTGGATAAACTTTTTAACGTAATGGATTCTCTAATACTATGAGGTCTAAGGACTCGAACCAGGGCCTATGTACTCCCACAAAAGTGCTTTGACCAACTCGCCTGGCCCTCATGCCTACTTTCATAATTAAATTTAGATATAGAAGGAATATGTAATATAAAATACATGTTGTTTCCCTCTCTAGTAGACTCCATTATTCAAGATTAACATCAATATCCATTTTTTTGTGAATGATTTGCAAACTGCTCTTTCTTCTATGAAGAATGACAAAGCTTCTAATTTGGATGGTCTTCCAGTGGAGTTTTATAAAAAAAAAGGCATACTCTTTCCTTTGATATTCATCATGTTTACTTGAAAGTTCTCCATAACAATTCCCTCAAAGCTTATATCAATGCAAGGTTAATGAAGTTGATTTCTAAAGGTATGGCTCGTAACCAAATCTTCAATTGGAGATATATTACCCTTATTAATGTTTCGTACAAGATCATAGCTGAAGCTATAACTTTAAAAAATGTTTAACTCAGGCTATTCATAAATATTTATGGACCAAATAAGATGGGGAGGTAGGAATCACAACCA
Source organism: Wollemia nobilis (assembly GCA_028583015.1). NCBI lineage: Eukaryota > Viridiplantae > Streptophyta > Pinopsida > Araucariales > Araucariaceae > Wollemia > Wollemia nobilis. The sequence continues at coordinate 1,864,986 of JAQPPZ010017000.1, read as the reverse complement.
TATTATGAAAACTTTGTACTCAACCTAAGGCTTTAGGAGGTCTAGGCATCACCGATCCCCTTACCCAGAGTAAAATTTTAGTTGCATAATGGTTTGCTAGAGCCATCACTTGTGATGAAAATTAGAAACACCTATTTTGTTATAGAATATCTCTAGCTACTCACAAAGGTAAATGGAAATAAATCTCATGGGAAGATAAGGTCCTTAATGCACCTTACTTTATGATTAAAGGATCTATTCTAGTTACCCAAAACTAGAAAACTTGGCATTCAATTTCTTATTTATTGGCTTGGAAGTTTAACTCCTTAAGACATGGTCTGAGAATTGATCTAAATAGTCTTTGGTGGAATAATCTTATCTTCCATAATGATAAATATTTAGATTTATATAGTGCTATTAAAGGTCTAGTATTTTTGAAGAAAAATATTAATATAATTATAGATATCAAGGATTCAGGTAGCTACTCAATTCTTACCTGAAACTAGATCTGCAATTATTACTCCCTTCCCTCTAGATTCAAAGAGTCTTATGGCCTAGTTTTGGGTTCCATCCCTTGTGAGGTCCTTACAAAGTTGGGAACAACTACCCATAATATATGGAATGATTGGATATGGCTTAATGGTCATAGAATCTTTTCAACTACTTTTAGTTGGATATACAAAAATATTTTGTGTCCTTCTTTAGACTCTAAGCTCAATGGCAAGTGGAAATTGAGTTTTACCAATGCCCAATGGTAGTTTCTTGCTGGTCAAATTTGGAAAGTTCATGCTGAAGCCAAAACTCAACTTCTTGGATGACAAATTTTGCGTAAAAAAATTCTAACTTTTGAAAGTCTAGCTTCGATTTTACACTTTTCCCCTCAATGCAATTTTTGTAATGCTTTAAAAACTCTTATTCACTTTTTTTTGATTTTGTGACATGGCTAAACAATTTTAGGATATATTCTACACTTTTCTTTTCTCTCTTTTGCTATATCTTGGAAGGTTTATCTGCTTGGTTTTTCTCATATGGACCAATACCCCAAACTATATGATATTTGTAACCTCATCTTTCTTATTCACATTTGGAAGTGTAGATGCAAAAACATGCTTATTAGTTCTGCTCCTCCATGGGATATAGTTTTAGTAGACTTGACCTTGACCTTTGATATTTTGTTATAAGTGGGATGCATTCATTCTCAAGTCTATGAAACTTCTAGCACACCATGAGATGTTATTGATAGGGTTCATCGACTTTCTTATATGGTTCAAGATCTTCATAAGGTCCAATAGGAAACTAAAACGAAGGTAGTTAACAATGATGAGTAAGATGCAGAGGTCCAAGGTTCAAATATCGGGCCTCGTCGGACTGAATGCTTGTCCCTTTCCTGGTGCTTTCAGTGGCGTAAAATGTTTAAAATGATTTTGGCATGGCGATTATAGGGGCGGACTACGCGAAGATCTATGTGGTGGCTTTCGGGGCGGACATCATAGAATATTGTGGCATCCATAAAAGCTGGACAACCTGCCCGGATTCATGGCGGCTACCGATTCCACCATGTTAAAAAAAAAATTAATGAGTAAGATCAAGATTTGATTAATTCAATTTATTTTTTGAAGACTTCCAAAGATATCATGGAAGACACGCCCAAAATTTCCCTATATAATAGGATCTCCCATAGATGAGTGTTGATATCTAGTGTATTGCAACAAGATATAGTTATAGTCTTTTTGTTTCTATTAGTCTCAATCTAATGCATATTCATGTATGGATGCTTTACTCCTTATCCACCTCATTTTGTGGTTTAGCTGGTCGATAGTATTAGCACCATAATATTGTAATGTTCTAGTTAATGAATTAATATAATCTAGCTTTTTCTCAAAAAAATACAAGTTTAAACATTGAAAGAACACTTTTAAGAATATAGATGGAGAAAACTAGGAAAGTGGTACCTCAAAAAATTTAGAACTCAAATGTTAGAGATTTTGGTAAGAAAATGTTCTATAAATAATTTAATAGTATATATGTTTATTAACTAGATTAATAAACCTTAAAATTTTAATAGTATGAGATAAGCATTAAAAAATGTAAACAAAGTTTTTTAATTTAGAAGAGAAGGAAAATATTTATATTTTTATATGAGAGTCACTTTTTTTAGTTAAATATAATTATAAATAGTAAAAGAGAAAAAACATACCTCATTCAAGCTTGTGGAAAATTTAGGGACATGTATTTAAAAAATTATTATATAAATTAAGAAGAAGGGCTAGTCTAGAACAAGTCTACAAAACCCTACAAGTTGGACTATCTTGGTTCTCTAAAAATAATTAACTCTTTCTAAGTTTACCAAATATATTAAAAAACCTTTAAATGAATAAATATGAATAATCATATTATTTGAGATAAGACTATATCACTTATCCTAGCCCATGGCATTAGGTAACTTTAATAAATATTTTTATATTTATTAAATTTTGTGATTACAAGTAAATTGCTCATTTTAGACACACCATACACTAGGTTGATCTTAGGGTATACAAATGGATCTAAGAAGTGCCTTTTCGATCATGTCATAGTGTTGATAGTGTGTGATGTAATCATTATGAAAGCCTAAGGGGTTTCTCTCATCATAAGCAATATACACTTCCATGTGATCCTATCACCATAATTTGGTGTACATATCCCTATTGGCATTGGTTAAACAACTTGTATGATTAACCTTATAAAGTATAATTTGACCCTAAAGCCTTATGATGTTTATATTTTGAGATGTAATAATTTATGTTGAGGATTTGGTATAGAAAAACCATAACTAACCAATCCATTCTATCTTTTTTTATATAAATCTTATATATTATTGTTTACCTATGGGCAACCACCTCTTTTGTATTATTATTCTTATATGTATGATCTCTTATTTAACTCATTTCTTTTTGTTCCTATGATCTATGATGTATGAGTTGTTGAATACTTTTGGAATGTATTCTGAAATTTGACATGGTAGTAAAGCAAACATAAAAAGACATCATAGAGGAGATTTTTTATCAAAAAAGAGCAAATAAAAGAAATTACATTTTTAGTGGAATTTATGGCATTTATGGCATCAATGTTTGTTTACCAAATCATGTTTTCATGTGTGCATTTGTATATATTATCATGCTACATGATTGTTATAGGCCATTTATCATGGCATTATTATTTTGCCTCAACATATAGTTTTGGTGTAATGGTTTTTGAGTATTTTTCATTCTATGATATTATGGGGATGAATACCTCTTCTATATAAAATATTTTTCTTTTCCTATTGATAAAGGACTAAATTTTTTCTAAATGCTATTAGTTTATTCCATCCAACATAGTTGGATGTCTTGACAAGCATATGATATTTGAGATATTTTCATGTATATTTCATGCTTAAATTTCCTCATGTATTACTTTGCACCCCTTTTTAGATAATTGTTTGTTCTCTTAAATCTCTATCCTAAGCCTAGATGTCATAGTTAACACCCTAATATTTTATTCCTAGTCAAGCTCAATGCTCTTTTAACCAACCTGATTATTTTTTGGCTCTTCCATGCCCATGTACACAAGTTCAAGTAGGTTACATGAAAAGTGTGTATATATAGAAGCTTTTTTATTGATCATAATGAAGATATTTTTTTAAAGTTCTTCCTTATTTTCTTATTAGCACAATTAGCCTAAGTGATAGTTGGATGGTGGTGTTATTTTTTGAATTTGGGAAGTCTTGGATTTTACTATCACTTTCTTCACTTAAGGAACAAATTGCCATGTGTGCATGTTGCAACTTCCTTTCACACCATGAAGTACCTTATCGATTAAATTTGCATATAATCCATAACTTGTTGTCAGTATTTGGGTCAATCATTTAGTGAAAAGGATATGGATAATAGATGTTAAGGATAAAATCACAAACATGATCCTTTTGGTATGAAAGTAGGCATGAGTGTGTCTTGTGTGTTTATTTACCTTAAGGGGTAGACTTATCCATTTAACCTCAATGTTAGCACTAGGGCGATGAGTTAGCCCATTTGACATGATGTGGTCCCCTATGCTGAAGGTCAACTATTCAAAACCTACCTTCTTCCATATTCCCTACATAATATATAGATTCAACTCATGTGGCATTGACATATTAAAATAAAAACTAGTTTTTATTTACATAAAGTCATATAACCAATAGAATCATCCCAAGTGTCATTCCTTCATTTGATTAAGGCATAATGACAATCAAGTAGCAAACAATGATCCCATTAGGGCATGAAACATAGGATATTATACTTCACCAAATTAAATCTAATGCTTGAAAATGTCACAACCCTCCCTTGGAAGATCCCATTGATGGTATAGAGTAACATGTTTTGTAGATACAAATATGATCAATAGTTAAATACCATTGATATTTTGAATATGGTGTTACTAATGTATTGTTAATTTGCAAAAATGGTAACTTTCGAAGGTGGAAAGTAAAACAACCACCAAGAGTAAAATGCTTGTGGAAGATAAATCTTGCAAAGGATTCATCAAAAAAGGAAAAATATCAATATTAATAACCTATATTAATAATTGATATTGATTATGGCTCTAATTTAACCTAATGGTATTTTATACCTAAATGGTAATTAAATAATCATTTTGTTGTTACAAAATGATAAAAAAAAATAGAGAAGTAAATTAATTAACAATGGTCTAAATATAAGAATGATGGTTTGAGTAAAACTAAGTTGGCTTCAAACCTTGCCCCAACCCACAAGGTGGAACCTCTTTTTTTCCTCTGACCCAGACCATAGAAAATTCTTTTGGAGCTGTTCAATTTTTTGGTAAACTCTGGTTGGGGCCTTAAACACAGATAGAAAATAAATCGGGATGCTCTGTAAGGATGCCTTAGTGAGAGTAAGCTTCCCAGCCTGAGATAAGATATGACCTTTCCAACCAACCAGTTTCTTTTGAATTCTTTCAACCACTCTATCCCACATCGACTCTCTCAGAGAACCATAGAAAATGGGAAGGCCTAAATAAGATGTAGGAAAAGTCGTTATCGAACATCCCAAAATCGCAGCTATTCTGGCTTGTCTCTGGATTGGGGTGTTGAGGAAGTAAAGCTTACTCTTGTTGAAATTCACCTTCTGTCTCGCCGCATCCTCGTAGAGTTGGAGCATGTGCTTAATCCTTCTGGCTTCAACCACTGACGAGTGAGTCAACAACAAAGTGTCATCAACAAATTATTGGTGAGAAACTGGGTTGGTGAGAGATGTGGCTTTAATCCTCGAGATTAATCCAGCATTACAAGCAGCTTTTATGGTTCTACCTAATGCCTCTGCTACTAAAATGAATAGCATTGGGCTAATCGGATCTCCTTGTCTAAGCCCCCTATGACTCTAGAAATACCCAGCTGTCGTGCCATTGACCAATACTAAGAACCAAGGTTCGGATATACATTCTTTTATCAGCCTGACCCACTGAGGATGAAAGCTGAACTTTAGAAGAATAGCCATCAAGAACTTCCAGTTAATGTGGTCAAAAGATTTATTCATATCAAGCTTTAGAGAAAAGACCTCCTTGTTGGTTTGCCTTGCAGAGTGCATATCTTCATGAATAGTGATTGCACCATCCAGAATTGATATCCCCTGAACAGAGCTTCCTTGACTAGGGTCAATAATGAGGGGCAATATTTCTTTCATTTTGTTAGCCATGGCTTTGGATAAGATCGTGTAGGATACGTTACATAAACTAACCGGTCTGAAATCTGCCATTGTCTCCGAAGATGGGCCCTTCGGAATCAGGGCAATAAAGGTGGACTTGAACCCTCTCGGGATATGTTTTGAAGACTGAAACTCTTGGATAGCAAAAATGACATCCTCTCTCACAATATCCCAAAAAACTTGGAAGAACCGAGGAGGGAACCCATCAGGGCCAGGGACCTTCTCAGGTTCCATAATAAACAAAGCATTTCTGATTTCTTCATTGGTGAATGGAGCAAGAAGCTTACCATTCATGGCCTCATCAACCATGCTAGGAATGAACTGGAGGAGAGTGTCCTTGGATTCCTCTATACACCGAGATTCATCTCCGAGAATGGAGATAAAATAAGCTATTGCTTCCTCTCTGATCTCAATCAAATCCTGGGTTTTGGATCCATCAGCTTTGGTCAACTCTCTGATCTTGTTATTACTTCTGTTCCTCAATGTTGCGACCAAAAGTGAAGAGAATAAGCAATAGGGAAAAAGTGTTGCGATATCATGACACGTCGTATGTTCGCGACCAAAATAGAAGAGAAAGAGCGGGAAGGAAAAGTGTCATGATTTCGCAACATGTCGCTTTTTCGTGACCAAAAGAGAAAAGAAAGAGGATGAAGGAAAAGTGTCGCAATATCATGACATGTCGCAGTTTCACGACCAAAAGAGAAGATAAAGTGTTAGGAGGCGAAAGTGTCGACTACCAGTGTTCTAAGATGTGTGTAATATTTTGTAAGGGTTGTTGCTCTTTGTTGGCTGTGTGGCCCCAGTAGGGGGCTAATTTCAATGGACATACTATCCCTATTGAGGTCTTGTTCCGTTTCAGCATTGTACTAATTTTGTAATAGGTTTTGGGTCAACCTGTAAAACCTGGTTGTAATGTTTTTGTACCTTAATTACCAAAAAACACTAAGTTGGCTTCTAGAAGAGGAAGAAAATTGAGCCAATAAAGTTCTAGGAAGAAGAAAATTTGGACCAAGAAGGTACTAGGATGGAGAAAAACTGAGCCTTGGCCATTCTAGTATTTCTCATAGCATAAATCTATCTTTCTTAGACCTTCCCTTTTGTCCTCCTTTAGGATGAATTTTATTATTGATATTTATTTCTATATTTCCTAGCTTGACCCTTCCTTTAATAGAAAGAGTACCTCAAAGAATCTATAAATACCCACCAATGCTTAATTGAGTGTAATATTGGAAGGGAATGAGAATATGATGGGCAAGCTTGAGGGGATTATCAAGAGAAGCGATGGTGAATTTCAAAGGTTGAAATATTAGGAGTGTAGCCTATAAGAGATATAGGTCGAAGGACCTCCCTATATTTTTTGCTTTTGATTGTGATTTATCGCTTTCCTTGAATCATAATATTACTCTTTCTTATTGAATAATTCAATCTAGCTAAGCTTTGTGAGATTGTTTGACTGCCATATAGATATCCTGCCAAACCAATTTTATACCTTGATATTCACCTTAAATCCTAAAATTTAGGTGTGTAGGTGTATAATAAGTTGATGTATACTCCTTCCATATTGTTCTTCATTGGACTAGTATTGCAAGTTAGATATTCTTATGATGATCCAATTATTACCGTCGGTCCTATTAACATCTATTGTGATGTGCACTTGGGTTGAAAATTTTGTAACTGTGCTAACAGACACCTCATTATACATCAAATAATTTATACCTTCGTAGGAAGGATGTTTGCATGTTTCCATTTGGGTTAATTATTTGGATGTTTGAAAGACTAAATCCTTTGAAATTAAGTATGTGATAAGTTTTATATTGACGTTATGGTCACTGATCTCTGATTGACTGTCACATCAGGGAAGGAGTGAATTATAATAAAACCTCATTTTATCTCCTATGTTGATTGATTGGTACCCATTAATGGAGGTTTGAGTAGATTATGGTTCACCCCATGCTTTTCCTGTGTGTATAATGCACGTCATCCTATGCTCGACTTCATATAGGAGAAAGATAAGAGAAGAGCTCTCAAGCATTTGTTCTACATGGGACATGTTGGGACTCTAATATTGTCTAAAGGTAGAAGAACTCCCATGGAAAATCGATCACCAAGTGGTGATCGAGAACCACACAACTTGGTGGTCGGCATAGTGTCATTTGGAGACATGTGTGATTATTGGATGTATTACGCTTGTTGGTCGATCTTACTTCTTAATGATTATGGATGCCACATGTTGATGGTGGATGGTTTGACTCCTTCGACCACTATGGTCTAAATCTTATTTTGTATTCATGTGGTAATATATCCCACATGCTCCCCACATGAGCATGTGGAGATATTTATGAAGGGGATGTCACTCCTATTTACACGGCCATAGGTGGTGTTCGGTGCTAGTGTAAGCTAGACGCCTAGTCATGGATACTAGGGTGCTAGTGGTTGAGTGCTAGCAGTTTGGCTGTGGTAGCCTGATCAAGATTTGCTAACTATGTAGCTTGTTCGAATGTGAATGTTGATCAACACCGAATTTTATGTATAGATGACCAAAGAATTATAGTTCATAAACACATTTTATATTTCATCCCGATTAAAGATCACCTTTGATTCAATAATATTTTTGGTACTATAGTTCAATTTTATAAGAAAATTGTGGAAATTATAGAGTAAACATATTATGATTTTTTAGACAAATTATAATTTTCCTTTTGATTAAATAATACCTCAAAACTATAGTACACCATCATGGAAGAAATTGTGATAACTATAGTGTATTATTTGGGAAAGAATAATCTAGAATTATAGTGCAAAATGTAAAAAAAAAAATTGATGTAATCGTGTTGATAAATTACAAAACAAATTTGTTGTAAAATTTGTGAAAACTATAGTGTAATCTTGTGGATAGATTAAAAGACAAAATTTAAGGTAAACTTGTATAGTGTAGTCTTATTTATATATTATGCGATAAAATTGAGATAAAATTTGTGAGAAATATAGTGTGATATTTTTGGTAGATTATGAGATAAATTTATGGTAAAATTTGTAGAGACTATAGTGTAATATTGTGGATAGATTATGAGGTAAATTTTGGAAAAAATATAGTGTAATGTTATGGATAGATTATGAGTCAAATTTGTGATAACTATAGTGTAATATTGTGGATAGATTATGAGATAAATTTATGGCAAAATTTATGAGAACTATAGTATAATTTTGTGGATAGATTATGTGATAAATTTATGGTAAAATTTGTGATAACTATAGTGAAATATTGTGGATATATAATACAAATTTGTAATGAAATTTGTATATACTATAGTGAAATATTATGATAATATTATAATACAAATTTAGGGATAATTTATAGGGAATCATAATATAGTTTGTGAACAAAATATATGGAACAATTTCATGGAGAAATTATAGAGGATCTATCGAGTAATTCCGTAGAGGAATTGAAAATTAGCTATAAAGTAACCTTGTGGAGAGGTTGTAGGATAACTACGGGGTAAAACAATGTATGATAGATAAGAATGAATGGGAAATCCATTCTTGATGAAATTATGGTATTTTCTCATATAATGTGCTTTTGTAAATTAAAATGAAGAATACATGGTGCTTTAGTATTGCATTTGATGATGAATGCATGTGTGCACTATAGAGAGTTATTTTTATGAAAAATAAAAGTATTTAGAAAGAATATATGTGGAATCTATTCTTGAAGGGATTATGGGGTATCTTATTATATTATTAGACTTTTATCTTATAACTCTCACTCCATGTTGGATTGAATGATATAATGATATCTAGTATTGAAGAATGAATGTGAGATTCATTCTTGAGGGAACTATGAGGTTCTCTCTATTCTCAATGTATATGAATCCAATGAACATTTCATTTATGTGTTTCAATTGTAATGATGACCTAAAAATAAAAATGAATGGGATATTCCCATATCAATGTAATTAATGATGGTTGGAAAAGGATCTTTAGGATTCCTTATATCATTTTAAATTGATACAAAAGGATTAATGAAATGTGAGGAGACATATTTTGAGGTTGGGTTGTTTCCCTTCGGGGTTTTTCCCAGGATAAATAATGTGTTATGGATCTTTATTATGTGGATTTATACTTTTTTTTTATTAGATCTATGATGAATGTTGTATTTACTTTTTCATAGAATGGATATTAAAATATGATGCAATGGTTTATTATTTCATGTAATAATTTAATAAGTACACTTTGTTTACATTCACATAGGAATGAATGAGGTATATTTTATACATTGATTAATAATGTATGTATTCCACTATAATAGAAATAATTGTTTATTCAAATAGGAATTAAGTTTTATAGTTAAATTATGATCAATTAATTAAGTGTGTGGACTTAATTAAACTTCCTAGCTAATAGGGAGATAAACAATAAATTGATGGATTAATAAACATCATGAAGGTATGTAAGATTAGATAGGATTTGGTCACTCCTATCACAAGAGTTGGCACTGAACATGTCATAAATTTCTTGGTTACTTACTATCTTGGTTTAAGATAGTTGAATATACTTGATTATGATATCCACATTGATGATAGACATGTTGTGATAAAAAAAGAAAAAAAATTACTCTCTCAAGTTGTAACAACCCCAGTTGTCACTACTCAACCACTAAATTTTTTTTAACACTTACATTTTCCATGAGGCAAGAGACATAATCATGACCTAAGATAGAATTATTCCATTTGGATTAAAACTTATCAAGGCAAATAGCATAGAGAGCTATTGATACTTGAAGAGTCTCTTTAAGTAGAAGTGATCAACTTCTATGAAACCCTCATACTCCATTGGTATGATAACGTTGTCAAAGCGTAAGGTTTCATCCCATATAAAAGGGAAAATCACCAAATGGTCCACCAAGACCAGGTGAATACCTTGAATATGGAATACCTATAATAATGAACTAACCTCATCAATGGTTATTCATAGATCTTAGATTTTATCCTCTTCATATAGAAGATATCACTAAGACAACCATATCACTATCGTGATAAGAATCCATGGAATGTCATCTTAAACATGATTATGTAACTTTACACCCCTTAAGACTTATTGTCTATTCTTTCATTTAGGTATCCGATTTGCTATTCATAAGAGTAATTTAAAGATAATACTTGTTCAACATGGGAGTACCCCTCCTCATGCACACTCAAATTCTTAGCTTTAGGATATAATATTTGTTTTGGTTTATATTTTAAGATCAATTTGCCTTTATGAGAGTTTCATTCCCTTCCACATTCTAATGCGTTCTAATTTAAACCATAATGAGTGTTTATGAGGTGAATATAAATCAATGAAGCCTTTTATGATAAAATCCATTCATCATAACCATAGATTTGAAACATCACATGAGAGATCCACTTAAGCAAGAATTATATTCCATTATGAACAACTTCTATAAATCCGCACATTCATCAATTACAAGAAGTAAAACTAACTATATACATCATTTACATTTAACCAATTTAACCCATAAAGTAAATGGCACAATTACATAGCATTATAAATGAAACTGTTGAATAAATAGTAATCAAGGTAAACATTGCAATGATCTAGAAACATGCATAACTATCCCATCTAATCATTCATACATATGTCATTTTCATTTTGAAAGTAAAGTAATATGAACAAGAAATTACACATCAAACCACAAAATAGAGTGACACAATGATTTATCCTGGGAACCCTCAGGGGAATAAACCCAACCTCCAAAATATGTGCTTTCCTCATATTCATAAACTTAAGCTGTCAAGATTACAATTACTAAAGGGCATCAATATATCCCTTTAAATAAAATGCAAGTCAAGGAATACAATTGTTCCATCTCATGTTTATGTTGCAATTAAGGAATTTTTCCTAATTCCTTTCTCTAAGTCATCATTTTAACATTAAGGTATTTCTCATACCAACAAGGATTCCATCTTGATCCTTTAAAATCCATGATGCAACTAAGGAATATACTAGTTCCTTTCTCTAATTCATCATTATAACATTAAGGTATTTCTCATACTAAAAAGGAATCTATCTATTTCTTTAAATCTATGATGCAATTAAGGAATCTATTAATTCCTTTCTCTAAGTCATAATATGAGTTTTAGATGTTCACATCAGTTTATGATAATCATTGGAGTCATATTATGGAGAAGTCTCATCGAATTTAGAGGAAACCTTTTAAATTCCCTCAAGAATGAATACAAATCCATTATTTCCTTCTCTAGTAACTATACTAAGTGTATGAAGAAGAAAACTTATAACTTCCTCAAGAATGGATTCTCCATCCATTCTTAACACAACAACATTTAGAACCTTAATCCCATTAAGGTAGTATCTATTTCACATTTTATGCATCTATGCCAAACCAAGAATAGAACCTTGTCTATTCTTTCCTTAACTATTTATTATAGATTTCATGGTTTGAGAGGATTCAATATCCTCTCATCCATTCTAACCATTTTCAACAGTCCATAAATCCTATATATGGTCATTAATTGTATGATTGAATATAGTGAGGAAACCCCATAATTTCCTTTAAATATTCTTCTATATTTTGCAAAAACTTGATTACATTAAAACATAGTAAAAAGGGTGTTATTATTCCCTTCCCAATTATCGGTTGTATATCACTATTCATTACTATTCACTATTCACTAATTACTATTCACTATTCATTATGAACTCTGTGTTCATCCTCCTACACACAACCAACATGTGTAGACATCAAATTCTAGGCATTTGTACTAGAATTACTATTCATATCCACTATTCATTTACTATTCACTATTTACTATTTACTATTTACTATTCACTTTTTACTATTCACTATAGAATGAACTCCACATTCATCCTCCTACACATAACCGACATGTGTAGACATCAAATTCTAGACATTTTTACTAGAATCACTATTCACATTTACTATTCACTATTCAGTTTTTATCATTTACTATTCACTATTTACTACTCACTATAGAATGAACTCCACATTCATCCTCCTACACATAATCGACATGTGTAGACATCAAATTCTAGACATTTTTACTAGAATCACTATTCATATTTACTATTCACTATTCACTTTTTACCATTTACTATTCACTATTTACTACTCACTATAGAATGAACTCCACATTCATCCTCCTACACATAACCGACATGTGTAGACATCAAATTCTAGACATTTTTACTAGAATCACTATTCACATTTACTATTCACTATTCACTTTTTACCATTTACTATTCACTATTTACTACTCACTATAGAATGAACTCCACATTCATCCTCTTACACATAATTGACATGTGTAGACATCAAATTCTAGACATTTTTACTAGAATCACTATTCACATTTACTATTCACTATTCACTTTTTACCATTTACTATTCACTATTTTAAGCCATCCCTTTGAATAGTTTATTACAATCCAAATAGGTAATCAATTCTTCCAATAATCTAGATAGGACATTTAAATTTAGATCATGGCTTCCAATATATGAGGCAGTAGAAGATTAAGTTTTTACCAATAAGCTTCAACAAGCTTTTAAATGGGGAAAAATCCTAATCCTTTAGTAAATGAATGAAGCTACTAGTGCATATAGATTTATAAGCAATGAAGTTTATCCAATAGGCTTCAAACTAGTTTTAATAGGAAACTATATCCCTTTTAATTAGTAACAAATGAGGCTATAATGAAGCTTCTATCAAGCATAGTAAATAAGCCAACATTGTTTGATTAAAAACCTAATCAATACAAGAGAGATCCAACCTGATCTATCTTCTCTTGAAACTTCCAAGTGCTTCTCGAGTCTTCATGCTTTTCTCCATGAGTTGACTCCTTCCAATATCCCAAGAATTACCTTCTTCTTCAACTAAGAAATCTCTTCAACCTTCTGGTTTCTGATCCACCAAGGTGGAGAGCATACTCCCTAGGTATCCAAGATTCCCTCTACCTAAAATTTAGTACTCTCCCAAAGCTTTTTGGTTTTTGATCCACCAAAGTGGAGAGCATACTCCCTAAGCTCCAAGATTTCCTCCTCCCTTTCTTCACAAGATGTCCTCAATTTATAGGAAAACTTCCCCACTTATGGCCAAATAGTGGCCTTATTATTTTATTATTAAAATATGCCTTGGGCCCATTAAGACCTATCATTCAAAGAGTAGAAAAGAGAGTCCACCAAAGGTAGGTGGTTTTTGTTTTCTTCCCAACTAACCTATAGATTAGGTGTAGACATTAAGATCTATAGATATAGAGAGGAAATTATCCACCTAATCTTCATTAATGATATTAGGCCCATGTAGAAAATAGGGATGGATTTTCAAACAATAGAATAATTAAAATTCTAGAATCCCTTTATTTTAATGAAAAGGGTGGCTCATCTACTACTATTTGGTAGGTGGGTGTTGCAAGGTTGAATTTGGAGGAATCTCACCTACCATTTTAGCCATCCTAAAGCTACCATGTGGAGTGTAAGCCAAAAGTAGGAAAAAAAGGGTCCTACTAAGGATAAGGTAGGTGGTTCTTTTTTTTGTTTTGTGTCCCCCTTTGGTCCACATCCCTCCAAAGCATCCCTAATTAAAAAATAGAGGAGAGAATCTCACTTTTCTCTCCACCAACCAAATTATGCCATGAGGGGAAATAGGATAGGCTTTTAGTATTAAATAATACTAGTGCCCAATTTGGTCCAATAAGAATTGGACATTTAATTGTATTAAAATTAAATGCAATTAACCTTATTATTAAACATTAAACATGCTTAATTATTTTTATTATTTTCCCTCCTAAATTTTACTTCAAAATTCCTAAATTAGAATTTTGTAAACTTCTTTAGGGTTTATGACCCTTTTTGTTGAACGTTAATTGATCCCAAGATTAATGTCCTATTGATAGGTTTCGAGGGTAACGGGTCATGACACAAGTGGGTTTGAAATTAAGGGTTTTTACAATTGGTATCAAAGCCCAAGCTAGCTAATGGATTCTAGTATTAGGTCTAAGTTATCAAAATATACAGGTATTGTTAAAATTCTAGATTCATAGGTGAACTCTAAATCAATAAATGCTTGGTAAGGATGAGGTAGAATCTTGGAGTCTATTGATGTTTGAGTTTTATTTTATCCCATTTTTGAACCATTGGTGAATCAGATAGGAAGAGTTAAGTGAATCCCTCCACACCTTGTGGATCTTAAGCGGAGTACCTTAGACTCATTTGAGAACTATACTTGGCATCTATGGATTTAAGATAGGCTCCTTCCTTACTTAAGTATTGTAAAATGGACAATAAGAGTTTCTACAATGATATATGGAATAAACTTTAGGAAAATGTTTATAAGCTTACCTAAGAATGATATGTTGCATAAAGAAGTACAATATGGATATTTTCTATGGAAGTTAATCTATTTGATAAGTTATGGGCAATAAGAAAATATGTATCATTTAGAAATGCAATGGTGATAATACCTTGAAATGAGACATGAGTGTGAATAATATTAGGTGATAAATAAAAGAAATTTTTATATCATTTGTTATTTAGAGAGACTAAGCAGCCTCATGAATACAACCATAGACTTTGGCCAGAATTTTGTAACAAAAGAATGCAAGGAAAAAGCCAATGGAAGAACACCATAATAGAGATGGGGTTACCGTACCAGCTCCACTTGAAGCACTCCCTAAAATATTACTTTATGGGGAGTTACACCTGATATGCTACCAACCAACTAACATCATCACCACAACATAGTATACCACCTGACCACCCGAGTGGTGGTCGAGTTTAATAGTGTATTATAAACTATTTAAATATGAGATGGCCCACTACATGGTGCACGTGGTATTAATATTTGCATAGGAGTACTCGATGTAAAAACACTAGATTATTTAAAAAAAATTACTCAAAGGTCTCATATGCAATAAAACAAAAAGATAATTTTTTGGAAGTATTATTAATTTAGGAGAATCTCGATACACGATTTCAAGAAGTGATAGGTGTAAAGAGGGGATGGTGCTTGGCTTGAGGTAAACATCATTATCAACAAATTAATAATGGTTAGAGTTGAAAAAGGTACCCAAGAATATGGTGTATGAATAATCTTGTACATGATAGATTAATAGAATCATCGAAAAAGGTATAATATGTCAAACGCATGAAGAAATAAGTGGGTTTCAAGTATGAAGAGGTACAATGAACCCCTAAATAATTACTACAATATTGGCAATGAATGACCTGAGAGTCAATCGATATATGATCCATGGAATATAATGGAATAGACTCGAGATAATAAAGTTATGATCGATTAGAAGATTGAGCAAATCGATGGTTGGTTACGCACATCATATTTTTTGAGAAAATAGGTTAAGCTTTTGATGAATTCTATTTATTAGCAAGAAGGATCAGCCTGCTAAACTAACCATGGAATCCAACATGGTTATGCTAGTATTAGATTTTAAATTGTTTATTATAATCATGCTCGGGGTAAACCCCATAGTGTGTTTCTTGATACTTCTATTGTTACTCACTGATATACTACTACACATCCTATAAGAAGAAGATGTCTTCTAGCAATGTTAGAATGAGTCGAGAAGATAGGGTAGAAGAAATAGTATCAATAAATATTATTAGGCCTTGCACCGCCTTTAGAGCAATATTTCAGGAAGCTAGGAGTATGTTAAATGTCAACGACTAGCAGTGGTTGAGTGAGAGATAAGATTAGTAGGAGTTGCTTTCCTGGAACTAATGCAAGTTGATAAGAGGTTATCTATTAGCCTTGATCAAAATATGGAATCCTAATAGGGGAACTTTCTAGTTACCTATTGGAGATATAACTATTATCCTAGAGGATGTATACCAAATAAATTGATTACCATTTGAAGGGTGTACAATGATAGCCACATATGAAGTAAAAAAAGGGTTAATTTTAGAGAGAGTTTTCAGATATGAGTGGAGAGATGTGAACATTGATAAGGGTGGTATTATGTATGTCCTACTTTTCAAGTTTGGTAAACTGTCATTGAGACAAGCCATGGTTATGTTGCTGATATCAAACATCATTTTACCTAGTTTATTAGGTACATGATTCCCATGGAATATGCTAGGTGTGGTGAAGGACCTACTGGAGTATTCAATTATGTTGCATGGGCACCAACATTTTTGGCTTAGACCGATAGAGATTTTTTTGAGATATGAACAATAAAGTGAACATGGATAAGTTGTATCCTTTTGCTATAGTACGGGCCTAGAAACATGTGGCTGTGAGATGACCTCAAGGGTTACTTTATGATGCATATAGTATGGTAGATCTAGAAGTGCCTTATGCACTAATATGGTAAAAGGATAAAGAGTTATGGTTGAGAAAACCATGAGAAGATAATGGAGAGTTGTATCACTTCATATGGAAGAATTTGAAGCCCTAATATGTGATCTAGATACCATGGAGAACAGACCCAGTATGGGTAGAAAATAGATTTTATCTAGCTCATGTGCGATGAGCAATGTGGATGATTAGGTGAGTAAGCACACAATACAAGTACTTTTAATAAACTCGAGTATTGTGGTAGTTCATTATTAGTTAAGGAATACTAGATCCTCCCATAATATATACAAGTAAAAAGAGGAAAGGAGTAGTACCACCACAGATGAAACCATTAACCTTAGAGATAGATGAGGTTATATGGGTTCTAAATATGGATGATGCAGGTACAACCCCAAAATTCAATCATGGTGGTCCACTCAGCAATGACAAGATGAAAAAAGTTTATAGGAAGAGGATGGCAAAGTAACAACCATCGATGAAGAAGATTTTATACCAGAGGGTATAGAAAGGGAAGTGGAAGAACTTCCTAGGTATCAAGTATTCCATCAACTAGAGGCCAAAGCAGGTCATTCAAAATGTTAAGAAAATGATAGAAGGTATTCCACAATGGATGAACTACATGAAGTGGAGTCCTTGAGGTAGCAAGTCTGATAGTTGGAGTTAAAAAATGAATATTTCTAGGGTAGAGTGAGATATACTCCTATAGGACCTAGAACAAAGGAATGGCAAGGGTTCAATAGTAGCAATTTAGGCTAAGAATTCTAAACTTTAGCAAGCAAGGAATGAATACAGATCTATATACTTGACTTCATGTCTTGATGTACTAGTAAGTCATGGGTTTCTCACTCTAGCACTTGTTGGAAATTTTGAGTCCCTAATCTAAAATGTTGTCATTGATGTCAAAAGAGCATTTAATGTCAAAAGGATCTATGAAGGGTTTTTGTGAAAACCAAGGCAGGAAAAATAAAAGGTTTTAGTTAAAACTATGGATAACATATTTGATCTGGGTTTTTATTAAAACCCAAGTTGGGCTTTCGTTTCATCAAAAAAGGTTCCCCGATGATGGAGTTATTTGAGTTTTAATATTTGGTTTAAATTTTAATTATTTAAAATTTAAATTCAAATTTAAATTTAAATGCAAAGTTTCCCACTGACGTCATCAAGCAAACATAAATTCATATTTCCACAAATGTATTCGAAGTGTTTTAAACACTATATAAAGGGGTGGTAAATAAATCAAAGTTTTATCCTTGCTCTTGTGATAAATTTTTGGCATTTGAATAAGTCTATGAGCTCATGCAAATTTTGAGAAGAGAAGCAGCAAAGAAAACGATAGCGCTTGGAAAGTCAAAATGTGGTGGGAAGTGTGGCGCATTGGCAAATCATTTTGGCTAAGGGACAAGGTAGCGCAAACACCAAGGATCAAATCCCTTGGATGGCATTTCGAAAGGCATGTGGAAAGCGCTTTGGCGCTTTGTCTTTTGCGGAAGGTGGAGGAAGGTTTAAGGCACTTTGGGCCTTTGCCTTTCCAATGAGCGCCTAGCTCATGTGGAATATTAGCCATGGCTAAGACGCTCACGGTGTGGCAAGTCGGGGGTTCGAATTCCCTTGAGGAGGTAATTATGTTTTGCATTTAAATAATTTTTATTAGCCCTAAAGTTTGGAGTTATAAGGTAGTTAATGGAAATTAAAGTTTGTTATTAGGGCTGTGATTATTATTGCCAAGCATAATTGGTTTATGATTTATTTGATGGTTATGGAGAATTAATTTTAGGAGAAATAAGGAGTTGTTTTTTTAAAAGCAATTTTGAGAGGTTTATTATTTTTTATAAGGGTTTTAATAAAAGGGACTTTGGTGGATGTGTTTATTAACTTGGAGTAAAAAGGGTGTAATTTGAGTAATGCTTTATTTTGTGATTATTTGAAGTCCATTAACCCTTATTTAGATTGGAAAGGAAAGTTGTGTTTAAGTGTGGCAGATTTTGTGGACAACTTATTGGCATCAAAAAGGTATGGGCACATTCTCCTATTGATTGTTTATGGTGGTTGATTTCTGAAATATCATTGGAGAGAAAAGGATTGATTGTGGTTTCCTTTGAGAAAATGATTGGTTGAATGCTTCAAGGTTTTTTGGTTTGTGAGTTGTATTTAAACCTTGTTTTATTAGCATTGTTGTTGAAGCTCATTGATGATGAAATGAACTTGAACTTGAGTTAGAAAAGAACATGAGTATCATTGCTATGTGAGACTTGTGCTTGAGCATTGTTGGAAACATTTTGAGTTGGTTAATACATGCTTGGACTAGGGTTTGTGAAAAAGGATTGTTCCTTGAGGTGATTGGTTGAGTTGATTTGGTTAATACATGCTTGGACTAGGGTTTGTGAAAAAGGATTGTTCCTTGAGGTGATTGGTTGAGTTGAGTTGGTTAATACATGCTTGGACTAGGGTTTGTGAGAAAGGATTGTTCCTTGGGGTGATTTATTGAGTTGAGTTGATTAAGCCTAGCTAAGTGGATGCATGTGGTTGTTCAAGTTCCTAGAAACAAACTATTCAATATTCTGATTTGAGTTGATATTGAGGTTGATTTGAGTTGAGATTGGGATTTGAGTATAGAACATATAGAGTCTCTAACAATTCTCTTTATGTTTCTATGAGATTGATTTGAGATATTGATTGTACATTGATATTAGAACATATTGAGTCTCTAACAATTCTCTTTATGATTCTATGTGATTGAGATAAGTCTTTGAGAAGACTTGTGGACTGTTTTGAGTTAAGCTTTTGTGAAATCTTGCTATGCAAATTTGAGCAAGTCCTATAGAGGACTTATTGAGCAGATTTGAGCAAGTCCTATAGAGGACTTATTGAGCAGATTTGAGCAAGTCCTAGAGAGGATTTGTTGAGTAGATTTGGACAAGTTCTGTGTGAACTTGTTGAGCATATTTGGATAAGTTCTGTGTGAACTTGTTGAGCAGATTTGGACAGGTTTTGTGTGAACCTGTTGAGCATATTTGGACAGGTTTTGTGTGAACCTGTTGAGCAGATTTGGATAGGTTTTGTGTGAAATTGTTGAGAAGATTTGGATAGGTTTTGTGTGAACCTATTGAGCAGATTTGGACAGGTTTTGTGTGAACCTATTGAGCAGATTTGGACAATTTTTGTGTGAACCTGTTGAGCAAATTTGAGCAGGTTCTAAGTGAACCTATTGAGTAGAATTGTACTAGACCGACTGTACTATGTTTAGTGCAAGAGATTGAGCAAAACTATGCTAGACTGACTAAACTATGTTTGGTACAGTATTAAGACAGATATTTGGAGGTGATAGAGTATAGAGGATAGAGTCTCAGTGGATAGAGATCCAACAACCAGGATAATTGAAGACAGATCTGAGTGAGGAGTCTTCAAGTGGAGAGAGATCCACAAGTCAGTGCAGCAGAGAGACAGAGTCTTCTAGAAGATCACTATCTAGAGTAGAAGGGGAAAGATTTCTCTTGTGGAAGAGATCCATGAACTTGAGATTTAGGGGATCAACATCTCCTTTGGACCGAGGTCCATAAACATTGTAATTTGGGAAATATTTCCAAGAGATATTTTGATAAATATTTAGAAGAAATATTTTCTCTATGGAGGTAGCCCACATTGGGTGAACCACGTTAAATCTGTGTCTCTATTGTGTGTGGAGTTTTGTGCATTGCTTTGATTACTGCTATTGATACTACTATCTATACACTGCATAATATTGATTTGAGAAGAAAAGTAAAAAGTGGTCTTATACTGTTCACCCTCATCTTAGTATAATCTTGTGTTATTCAATTGGTATTAGAGCGGGTTCCTTCAGAAGAGTGTGACAACTTGAAGGAAAAGCAGTCTAAGAACACAATGGATCACAAAGATCAAAAGGATGGGTCCTTCAATAATGCAATACTAGTATTTGATGGAAGTGACTTCTTGTATTGGTGTATGTTGATGATATTTTACCTGATGTCACTTGGGAATAAAGTTTGGGATGCAATGGAACTTGGATATGATTCTACATTCAATCCTCTAACAGATAAGGAAGGTAAGCTTCTAATGCATACAAATTCAAGAGCTATGAATGCAATTATAAAAGGATTGGGTAGATTAGAATCTATGAAGGTTATGGATTGTAAAATAGCAAAAGATATGTGGGATCTACTACGTGATACATATGAGGGTGATAAAGGTGTCAGGAAAACTAAGATCAAAAATATCAAAGGAGAATTTGAGAACTTAAGAATGAGATATGATAAAAATATTCGTGATAATCTCAGTAAGATTTATGAACTTGTACATGAGATGAGAGGTCTTGGAATGAAGGTTGATGAATCATATGCTTGTGATAAGATCTTGAGAACTCTTCCAAAAAGGTATAGTGAAAAGGTTTATGCTATAGAAACATCAATTGATAGTGATTATTTGACAAGGAATTCTTTGCTTGGTATGCTTACTACTTTTGATATAAGAACAAAAAATCCTATTCCTCCAAAAGAAGCTGCTTTCAAAGTGGACAAAAAGAAAAAGGGAAAGCAAATAGAATCAAGCAGTGAGTCATCTAGTGATGAAGAAGTTAAATATGGTAGAATATATAAAGGGTTCAAAAGACCAATAGATATGAGATCAGTTAAGTGCTTTAATTGTGGTAAGTTTGGACATTTTTCAACAAAGTGCAAAGAGCCAAAGTACGATAGTGATGAAGAAAAATAGGATCACAAGTACAGGGAATCATAAAGACACAAGTACCATAAGAAGGCAAGGATGGACAAAACAAACAAGGAAAGAAGTTTTTCCAAAGGCAAAAGAAAAGCTACTATGCGGATAATGCAAGTAAGTACTCATTTTATAATGATGATAGTTTTTCAGACAATGATAGAGATGAAGTCTTGTTCATGATTGAAGAAAAGGATCAAACTAAGATAAATACTCTAGTTATTCTTAAGTGTTTTAGATGTGGTAAATTTGGACATCTTGAAGATGATTGCACAAGACATGTTTTTAGTTTTAGTGATGATGATTTTGAAGATGCACTTGATAGATCAAATGAGAATCTTCTAATGGCTTTAGAAGATGAAGAATTGAGTGATCCTATAGAAAGCGAGTCAAAAGAAAGAAATGATATGGAAAAATGCAAACAAATAGAGGACTACTCAATAGAGAATGGCTATGATCTCAAGGGAGAATTTATCCATGCCCTTGACACAATAAATAAGGTAAGAAAGCAAAACTCTAAGCTTGAAAGTCAGTTTCAATAATGTGATGAAGAAAGATTATTGCTCATAGAGGACTCAAAAAAGTCAAAGGCTAAGGAAAGTAAGTTCAAGGATAAGTTAGAAGAAAATATTTTGGAATGCGAGAAGTTAGCACAATTTGTGGCTACTCTAAAGAAATATTTACAGGACTCCAAGATCAATATGAAGAGTTTCACAAATAGCTCTAAGAACTTGGATAAGTTCATTTGTGGATAGTAGAGAACATCATGTTCAATAGGTCTTGGTTTTGGAAAGAAACAGGAAAAAGCAAAGTCCACTTCAAGAAGGGTTATGCATAGTGGCGAATATTCACCAATTGGGTGAATATTAGGATTTTTAAAATTAGAAATTTGCGAATATGAGGACCCTCGATGTTTGCCTATTCGCCTAAATTTTTTAGGATCATTTATTTTTTAGGGTCAATTCACCATAATATATATCTAAACATAGGCATATTTGTACTCGTTGGAAAGCTCTTTTTAATACTGATCTAATGGTGGTATTTGTATGAAGTTATAAGATGATTTAATAGGTCAAAAGTGGCCCCAAATATGACCTTACATTTTAGGGCTTCAAATACCCCAAATTTTGGTGTGAAGATGCTCTATTTGATTTTCTTAGGATTCTCCATGATTCACCTTGATTTTGATTAGGATTCGCTATTTTTTTACAAGTACATTTTGAGTCCAACCCCTTATGCATAACCCCGAATTCAAGTCTTCAAGAAGAAACAACATCATAAGAAGATACTTCAGAAGAGGTATTATCAGATGCAAGTGAAAGTGAAACTTCTAAGGATGAGTTAGATTGCAGTGAGTCCAACAAGGACAATGGGCAAAGAAGATACATATGGAACAACAATCAAAATAGAAGAACAATGAGGTCTAGGCAAGGAAGCTTCAATGGTAGATGCTTCTCATGTCAAAGGTTTTGGCATATGACTTCATAGTGTAGATCACATGAAAGACAGGTATATGTAAGAGAACAACTTTTCCAAGGATATTGCTATTCATGTAATGAATTTGGTCACAAGGCAATAAATTGCAGAATTCATGACAGAAGAGGATATGGCTTCACTAGGAGAAATCCTAAGACTGTTGCACATCCAAGGAATAATAGCATTAAGTGTTATAAGTGCAATAATTATTATCACATAGCAAGATGGTGTAGAGCAAATATTCTAGAAACAAACATGAACATGAACAGGAACAAGAATATAAACAAGAATGGGAACAAGAACAGGAATAGAAACAAGAAGATGAATAGGGACAAAGATTCAAAAAAGAAAAGAGACTCAGAGAAGAATGAGAACAAGAACATGTACAATAACAGTAACATGGATGAGAACAAGAACAGGAATAGGAGCATGGAAGATGACTTGGAAAGAAACAATGAGAGGATTCAACAAAAAGGAAGAGGAAAAGATAAGGTAGAGAACAATGCTTTTGGGGAGTAGAAATACTCCCACCCTAGAATTAACCACCTCATGTGGAGGTGGGGTAGGGGCTAAGCTAAGAGGCTTAATTATTAGCCTCGAGCCCCAAAGGTGACCCTTTGCCATTGATGTCAAAGGGGGAGAGATTTCTGTATTATTGGGAGAGTTTTTGGATATGATGAGAGATTTGATATCTGAGAGAGCATTGAGCCAAGGGGAGAAAAAAATAAGGTCATAATTTAGTAAAAGGATTTGGGTTGCCATCAATGAAAAAGGGGGAGATTGTTGGACATTTTGAGTCCCTAAGCTAAAATGTTGTCATTGATGTCAAAAGAGCATTTAATGTCAAAAGGATATATGAAGGGTTTTTGTGAAAACCAAGGCAGGAAAAATAAAAGGTTTTAGTTAAAACCATGGACAACAGATTTGATCTAGGTTTTTCTTAAAACCCAAGTTGGGCTTTCGTTTCATCGAAAAATGTACCTCGATGATGGAGTTATTTGAGTTTTAATTTTTGGTTTAAATTTTAATTATTTAAAATTTAAATTCAAATTTAACTTTAAATGCAAAGTTTCCCATCGACGTCATCAAGCAAACATAAATTCATATTTCCGTTGATGTCTTCGAAGTGTTTTAAACACTATATAAAGGGGTGGTAAATAAATCAAAGTTTCATCCTTGCTCTTGTGATAAATGTTTGGAATTCGAATAAGTCTATGAGCTCGTGCAAATTTTTAGAAGAGAAGCAGCAAATAAAATGATAGCACTTGGAAAGTCAAAATGTGGTGGGAAGCATGGTGCATTGGCAAATTATTTTGGCTAAGGGACAAGGCAGCACAAACACCAAGGATCGAATCCCTTGGATAGCATTTTGAAAGGTGTGTGAAAAGTGCTTTGGTGCTTTGTCTTTTGCAAAAGGTGGAGGAAGGTTTAAGGCACTTTGGGCCTTTGCCTTTCCAACGAGCACCTAGCTCGTGTGGAATCTTAGCTGTGGCTAAGACTCTTACAATGTGGCAAGTTGGGGTTTCGAATCCCCTTGAGGAGGTAATTATATTTTGCATTTAAATAATTTTTATTAGCCTAAAAGTTTTGAGTTATAAGGTAGTTAATGGAAATTAAAGTTTGTTATTAGGGTTGTGATTATTATTGCAAAGCATAATTGCTTTATGATTTATTTGATGGTTATGGAGAATTAATTTTAGGATAAATAAGGAGTTGTTTTTTTAAAAGCAATTTGGAGAGGTTTATTATTTTTGATAAGGTTTTTAATAAAAGGGACTTTGGTGGATGTGTTTATTAACTTGGAGTAAAAAGGGTGTAATTTGAGTAATGCTTTATTTTGTGATTATTTGAAGTCCATTAACCCTTGTTTATATTGGAAAGTAAAGTTGTGTTTAAGTGTGGCAGATTTTGTGGACAACTTATTGGCATAAAAAAGGCATGGGCACATTCTCCTATTGATTGTTTATGGTGGTTGATTTTTGAAATATCATTGGAGAGAAAATGATTGATTGTGGTTTCCTTTGAGAAAATGATTGGTTGAATGCTTCAAGGTTTTTTGGTTTGTGAGTTGTATTTAAACCTTGTTTTATTAGCATTGTTGTTGAAGCCCATTAATGATGAAATGAACTTGAAATTGAGTTAGAAAAGAACATGAGTATCATTGTTATGTGAGACTTGTGCTTGAGCATTGTTGGAAACATTTTGAGTTGGTTAATACATGCTTGGACTAGGTTTTGTGAAAAATGATTGTTCCTTGAGGTGATTGGTTGAGTTGAGTTGGTTAATACATGCTTGGACTAGGGTTTGTGAAAAAGGATTGTTCCTTGAGGTGATTGGTTGAGTTGAGTTGGTTAATACATGCTTGGACTAGGGTTTTTAAGAAAGGATTTTTCCTTGAGGTGATTGATTGAGTTGAGTTGATTAAGCCTAGTCAAGTGGATGCATGTGGTTGTTCAAGTTCCTAGAAACAAACTATTCAATATTCTGATTTGAGTTGAGATTGATTTGGGTTGATATTGAGGTTGATTTGAGTTGAGATTGGGATTTGAGTATAGAACATATAGAGTCTCTAACAATTCTCTTTATGCTTCTATGATATTGATTTGATATATTGATTTTACATTGAGCTTAGAACATATTGAATCTCTAACAATTCTCTTTATGATTCTATGTGATTGAGACAAGTCTTTGAGAAGACTTGTGGACTGTTTTGAGTTAAGCTTTTGTGAAAGCTTGCTATGTAGATTTGAGCAAGTCCTATAGAGGAATTATTGAGCAGATTTGAGCAAGTCCTATAGACGACTTATTGAGTAGATTTGAGAAAGTCCTAGAGAGGATTTGTTGAGCAGATTTGGACAAGTTTTGTGTGAACTTGAGCAGATTTGGACAAGTTATGTGTGAACTTGTTGAGCATATTTGGATAGGTTTTGTGTGAACCTATTGAGCATATTTGGACAGGTTTTGTGTGAACCTGTTGAGTAGATTTAGATAGGTTTTGTGTGAACTTGTTGAGAAGATTTGGACAGGTTTTGTGTGAACCTATTGAGCATATTTGGACAGGTTTTGTGTGAACCTGTTGAGCAGATTTGGATAGTTTTTGTGTGAATATGTTGAACAGATTTGAGCAGGTTCTAAGTGAACCTATTAGTAGAATTGTACTAGACCGACTATACTATGTTTAGTGCAAGAGATTGAGCAAAAATGTGCTAGACTGATTGAACCATGTTTGGTACAGTATTGAGACAAAGCTTTGGAGGTGATAGAGTATAGAAGATAGAGTCTCAGTGGATATAGATCTAGCAACCAGGATAATTGAAGACAGATCTGAGTGAGGAGTCTTTAAGTGGAGAGAGATCTACAAGTAAGTGCAGTAGAGAGACAAAGTCTTCTAGAAGATCACTAGCCAGAGTAGAAGGGGAAAGATTTCTCCTATGGAAGAGATCCATGAACTTGAGATTTAGGGGATCAACATCTCCTTTGGACCGAGGTCTATAAACCTTGTAATTTTGGAAATATTCCCAAGAGATTATTTGAGAAATATTTAGAAGAAATATTTTCTCTGTGGAGGTAGCCCACATTGGGTGAACCATGTTAAATCTGTGTCTCTATTGTGTGTGGAGTTTTGTGCATTGCTTTGATTACTGCTATTAATACTGCTATCTATACACTACATAATATTGATTTGAGAAGAAAATTAAAAAGTGGTCTTATATTGTTCAACCTCCCCTATCAGTATAAGCTTGTGTTTTTTAGCACTACATACTATTAGTGTACCACATGGGCATAAGAGTACTAATAGAAGAGCTAGACCTCAAATCGCTTCTTTGTGAGAATTAAATCTAACTCAGAGTGGTGCATGGATTTAAAAATAGTAGCAATGAAGCCTGCCATATTGTATAGCTAAAAAGCCAATATTTATGTGCTCTAAGGAGATTGTTGTGTAGTCCAATGGAATTTGTGTACGAGCTCGAAAATCAATGCACGTAGTCTACTTATAGAATAATATCAAAAGAAAAGACCAAAAATGCGTAGATGATACAAAAGTAAAAAAATAAAGAGATATCTTTTATTAATTCTTTTGAAACTCTGGTTACATATCAGTCCCTCTTAGGGATACCCTTATTTGATACAATGGTTACAAGCAGAGGTAAAGGCCCCTCGCGAGGGGATGGTGCACTCTGTAGGCATCTCGATGTCGCGCATGAAATTGTATAAGGGCTTACTGATGTCTTATTCTCCTTTACTTTACTGGAGGAATCTGACGATTTGAATGCTTTGACTTAGTCCTAGAACATGTAACCTATGTACAAGAAACAATAACAAATGATCAGTAGCACCTGCTACCTCTCATAATGAGGCGCTATTAGTAGATCTTCAAATAATGAGGTAAAATCATATTAAAAGCATAATGAAGCATAACTAAGCAAGAATGCATTGATAACTCATAAATCACCACAAAAATACATTAATAAATACATATCTATGCTAACGTTAATTGATAAAATAGAAATAATAAAATATCTATGCTAAAACTTGGAAAATAATGTCTAAAACCCTAGGTTGTGCCTGCAGGCCACTGTCAAGGATAGTGGTCACAAAATGAAACCTTCTTCTTCCTCATAGACTAGGGGTTGTAGCACTAGATTCCTCGTGTAAATTGATGTCCAAGGGTCACCTCTATATTTGTACACTGATTTCCAGTGAATAACTTCTTGATATGAATGCTTGGATGTCTCGTAATTCATGCTCACTCAAACAACACTTTGCTACTCCTCAAAGGGGTATGGAATCACTCTCCAATTTTCTAGGGCTCCACTGCACAAAAATTATGATATTTGAGATGCTTTATTTTTCTTTGGAGGATGTATATGTAGACCTATATTTAGATCTAGATCCAAATATTGGCTTCCTGGAGAAGCTAAGATCTAGATCTACATGCAACTAATCATCAGAGAGGGGAAGGATTAGTCATAGATCTGCATTGAAGGAGAATTCAAGAGGAACTCTAGGATATCCACACCGAAAAACCACTTACAAATAGTGTAACTTGCATCACTATTTGTGATTTGGGCTCTCCCTCATAGCTAGACTATGTTTTGGTGCTATTCGCTATCCAAAGTATTGACTAAATTTGTCCACTCTTAACTTCAATGGCCAGTGTTCGTAGCCACTCTGATTGATAGCGATCGAGCTTGAATGGGCTAGAACTACCTCTTTTGAGTGGTTAGGACCACTACTAGCTCTTGGAAAAAGATCAGTCATATGGTCTTTGAATGTGTCCATATGAGTAGTATCCTAAACATGACATGTTTTAGGTGTCTATAGATCCCATTTTTGGGATGCGTTGTTGGAAAACACAATGCTAATAAAAAATAGACCACCTATGACCACATTGTAGGGTGTGTGATGATCATTTATTTGATCAACCTTGGATGCCCTAGACATGATAAAAGGTGTGAATCCTATAATAATTCCTTCCAACATGATGGAAGGCTCAAATTTGCAAAAGCTTGTCCATGTCCATCAGGCAATTGGGTAGCTTCAGTACTACTATAGGTCAAAAGGAGGAGAGCTCCAAGCTTAACTATCATATTTGATTTTTGCCCCAACAAAGGGTAAGCTTATGATAGTTGTTGGCAATGATTTGTAATATGAACATAATTTGACATGATCGAGTGATCCTTTATTGATTTTTATTATGATTGTTGATATTATGACTACCCCCTCAAGCGACGAGTCGATGAGGGAAGGACAATGAATAAAGTGATGAGTCACTTGACCTAGATGATTGATTTGGACCCTTGAAGAGGGTTTCTTTGTTGTTATATAGTAGGTCCCATTTTAGGTGTGATTTCAACCATTAATAGTAATTGTTCTTCTTTATCCCATGGAGTAGTTCGACTACAATGGCCATCTTAGAAAATCAAGATGATAGCAATTCCATTCAAGCTTGTGTTAAATCACTATTTTCAATGATTTATTGAAAATGATATAGAATAAATGAGATGAATCCTCATTCTCATGGGGTAGTCTGGCTCCCATGGCCTTCTTTAGGATTGAAGTGAAGCATCTCAATTCAACCATAACTAATTTACTTCAAATGGCCTTATGGTTATTTACTCATTTTTTCAGATTGCATGGAGCATCAGTCGCTGCAATTGCCAAGTGTATAGAGTAAATAACTGGCTACGAGGCACATTTGATATTTTGTTGTTATTTGATTTTTTTTGTTATTTGTGGATTTTATATTGTTTTTTATTTCTATTTTATGTGATTTGTTTTGGTTTTTATGCAATTTTTTATTGTTCTGGACTGATAGATATGCTTAATTATCCATTTTGAGGCTCTTCATGGTGAGAAATAGATTGTATTTATTACTTCTTGCTAGTTGTTACCAGTAGCAGCAGTCTAATTTTGTATTTTTATGGTTGCTATCAACATCAGTAGCTACAAAATGCGGGCCAATGATGCTAGTAATGGCTGAGGAAAAACTAAAAAATATCAAAGAAAATTAGGGTTTTGACTTTCATTAGGCAAAACTGATATTTTAGATAAAAAGGTAGAAAATGACCGAAGATGCTTCGTGAGGACCAAACACCATGGCAGACCAGAGCGAGGCATCCATGAGTGGAGGAGTCAGAGCTTCATGGGTATTTCTCTCAAACCCTAGCTCATTATTTGTTTTATTGGGTAAAATGAACCTTCATTAATAAATTTGAAAATGAACCAAACTAAACCCATTCATAACGAACCAAAATCGTAGATAGGCTTAGTTTAGGTTTAATTTATGTGGATTTTACTTAGTTTTAAAAAAAAAAAAAAAATTTTTTTGGGTGTTTTTGAGTGAGTACGTACGTCGTTGGCGTGTCACCTCGCAACCGCTATCGCTCAAAGTAGCCCCTAATTTGCAATTTGGGGGACACTATCACTGAAAATGGCTAGTTTGAATGCCAACGGTTAGCTTTTTTATCATTTGCAGTTGGCCGTTGTCGGATTCAACAGCCTCTACTTTGCTGCTCCTGGCGTGAGTGGCCATGCAACCTTTGGGAAATTATTGATTTTTTTGGAGTGATTAATTGATTTTTTTTCATTTTATAAATGTAAATTTTGATTTTTTTTTAATGTTTTTTTAGGTGCATTTGGTCATTGATTTCATAACCTTAGGCTAACTTAAGTTAATTTTGCATCGTTTTGCATTTTATTACTCTTTCTAGTTTTTTAAGTGCATTTAATTTAGGCATTTATTTTGCACTTTATCTGTGTGGATGCAAGATCCTAGTTTGTTAGTGTGGATTCTGCCTCAAATGGATGACATATATTGGGATTGGTTTGATGCCCAGGGACTCACGTATATTATGAGGCTATCAATAATCATGTCAAACCAGGCCTACCTCACTGCCTTGGCACATAGGTGGGATTCCAAGATGAACACCTTCCATCTCCCTACTAGCGAGATGACTATCACTCTGGGGGACGTATATATGATCTTCAATATTTCTTTCAATGAAGTCCCTATTGTGTCCTCTCCTACTGATGCTCAAGATGATGTCTTGCGAGGGTCTTTGGAGATCATGCAACAACAACATTTGGTGACTGTCATCATGGAAATATCTTCGTGGATCGATGGTATCAAGAGGATATATTCCCATGGTGGTAGACCATCTTGATGCATGTCATATGTAATATGCTTTTACCTAATTACTCTGGATAAAGGTTCCCATGGAACCTCCTAGCTATGGTTTAGGATTTGATGGATAGTGAGGTACCTATCTCGTAGACACCAAAACAACACCAATCCGATTATGTGACAACAAGCGCTGATCGCATTGACACAAACAACCCCTAGGGCAGCCCCCAGAGGTTAAACAGTGGTCCTAACCACTCCCAAAAGCAGTTTTGAAGGTCAAAGGTCAATTTTGCACCTTTTTGGCACCTTTTTCTCTACTCGTCCCACCCAGGGACGAATTCAGACTGGTATTCGTCCCACCCAGGGACGATTACACAATCGCTCCAGGGTGGGGCGAATAGCAGGTTTGACTGGCAAAAAAAGTCAAACCTCGGCAACTCCGCCAGTTAACTGAGGCTTCAGGCCATGCAATTGCGAGGAATAGCTTTTATTCAAGAAGAGAGACTTCAGTGATGAGTGTCTTTATTTTAGAAACCTCATGCAAGAAGATTTTTAATCAGGGAGTTAGCTTTTCTCTGAAAATAGGACAGTTAACTCAAGTGGCGCCCTCGCATGCGCAATTCAAACAAGGAGACCCTAAGGTCTATAAATTGGGGAGTTTTCCCACCCAAAATATATACAGAGAAGGAGCATTTGAGCAATGAAGTGCTGCCAATTTACATACCTACTTGCGATTTGTGCTTTTACATCCTTAATCTCTCATTCGAAAGGGAGGTTATTGGGTGACTATTGGAAGCACGAATCCGGACCCAAAACCTAATTTTTGGCCACAACTATCCACAAAATTTGTCGACAACACCCCATAACCAGTTTTGGACCCATCCCAAGTGGATTGGTGCTAAAACAAGTGCCTCAAACGGTGGGCGTCCTGCCCCGGGCGCTCCCCAAACTATCACAGTGCTAATCGCCCCACCCCGGGATGAATAGAAATATGTGATATATTTCTTTGTTTTTTCTTTTTCATTTTATTCTAGATAGGTTAAATAGGTTACAGTTCAAATTTCATTTCATTCTGATCATTTTTGACCAGGTTATTGTTATTTCCCGCTTTCACTAACTTGTAGATGCCATCTTCAAAATATGGGTGCTAGAGGAAAAATTGGAGAAATATGACCATCTGGGTCTTCCCAAAACACCCCCAATTAGCTAACCCCAAGTTTTTAGGTCTTTTGGAGCTTCCTAAGTAGGACATTGAACAGGGTGCTTTCTGGCCAATTATCATAGTCCTATTCGTCCCACCCTGGAGCGAATACAAATCTGTGAGGAATTTTTAGACTGTTATTTTTGCAATGGTCTTCTGATGATATTTTTATGCTTCTGTCAAATTTTTAGGTCAATCAGAGGTCATTTGATAATCGTTTTATTATTTTCATGCATACACTGACAATAGGCTTTGGGAAATACATGTTTCATTCTGTCTGTAGGTATTACTAATATTTTCTGTTTCTTTGAACGCAGGTTTCTGACAGTAGAGGAGTAGGAAAGAGCAAAGAATCATATACAACAGTGGCGGTGACATTTTGGTCCGCCCATCTTACATGTGGGCACGCGGAAGAAGGATTATGATCCATGGATCTTGTGACAAGAAACACATTTGACTCTCCTATCCCCTAAAAAGGAAGGAGACGTATTGTAACACATTTTGAAAAGCGTATCAATAAAGAGATTACCATATTTCATATTGCTTTTATCTTGTGTCAATTTGCATATGTTCTTTCTTGTTCTTTTCTTGTGGCATATTCCTTTTTGTTTCCGTATCCTCGTGCTTTCAATGGCGATCACGGTGGGACCTGTGTCCCTTGATTTTTAAGATTAAATTTCTGATTAAAGTTGCTTGTTTTGTTGCTTACAGGTACCAAGTTTTCAAACGCTAGACTATTTCAGGCAAAAATTCAGAGACATCCGATTTAGGCAGAGAAGAGGTAGGGGTTTTAAACACCCTTTGTCAATTTTCTGTTTTCTATTCTCTGATTTTTGCTTGCATAGGAGAGTTTAGAGGCTTGCTTGTTTCAATTTTGCAACTTAAAAAGAACCCCACACACCACGTGGTATTTTAAACACAAGGAGTTGGTCGTAAAACCCCAACCCTTGAGCAAGACCAACGGTGGATTTCATCATCACCTTGGCTTGAGATATTGCATCCATAACCCCGATCGCGACTGTTGCTAGACGTAAATCCTGATGAAAGCTGACCAAGTGTAGCTTGGGGTGATTCCCAATGCATGAGGATAAGTCTTCTATGGTAGGTGTCATAAATAGAGCGATTCCCCTTCCGTACCACCTATGTTCCACGTATCATCTGCTCTCACGTACCTATAGTCTCCCTCACGTAAGGGCGGGTATATAGAGAGGTTGGTATATCGGTCCGACAATGGTATATTGAAGGGGCGACCATTTTGGGAGTCATAAGAGCCTTCATAATTGCATTTAAATGGTTTTCACAAAAAGCTTTCAAAAACAAACAACAAAACACACTAAACCAGATTTAGGGCACACTTTTAATCTTTAAAAGAGATAATCATTGCTTGTGTGTGTATGCTATTTTCTGTTTAGTGTATCAAAAAAAATCATAAAAAGAAAAATCCAAAAATAGAATCTACGCATCTTTAGGTAAACATCACCATGGTGTACACCCGTAGCCAAGCCCAATCACGGGCAGAAGCTGCAGAGAGTGCACCAAGGGGGACAAGTCGCCTCCGATATAGTCCTGAGGACTTGGTCATCCCGCCTTGGCGGCAGGATACACAAGTTAGTCCACACCATGCAGTTACAGAACATGACTCTAGAGGCACCTCCTTGAGGGGCACTCCAACTCATGCCATCACTAGACAAGACTATAGAGGCACCCCCTTGAGGGGCACACCCACTCAACATAGAGGCACCTCCTTAAGGGGTACCCCCACTCAGCATAGGCCCTTTCATGAGGATAACCTACATGTAGCACTCGACCTAGATATAAGGCCCCCCTTGGAAACTCGTTATGGGTGGCCTAGTGATGAAGTGCTTGAACAACATAGGGTCCACAAGGAGGAGCCATATGATTTTGTTACCCCTCTTTTACCCCACATTAATATCAGAAACACTAGACCATATCCAGAGTATCAGGCTCTCCTGACAGGGCAAGACAATTCTGCCCGCACCTTTTATGCATATAAAAGAGAGAGTGAGGAAGATCACTACGTTCCTCAAGAGCAAGTACACAACGTGGGAACGATGCACGTCTGCACCCGCTTTATATCCAGATCGCTCATTGAGACTAGAGCTTCAAGTCAATGCCGCTAACCTCGACAGAGGGAAGCAACCCATAGGGGTCTCAGATCACCATGACCGAGAAAGACATGTAGGGGAGGCATCTAGGCCTCCTAAACAAGAGACGGTGGAACAAATTGACTTGGCATTTGCCAAACTAGCCGCCCGCCAAGCGCAAATCACGCGGCTTAGGCAAGACCAACAACAATTAGAACATTTGTGTCGCCTTAACCAAGAGCGCATTCAGCGTCAGACAACTGAATTGCTTCACAACAATGTGCCTGAGAAGGTCCCAGTCCCTCGCGCACATAAATCTAAGATGTATGAGAGGCACAACCCCTTAGTGCGAGACAGGTCTCCGTGACCTCATCAAGCACTGCCTCTAAGACCTCCTAGACTTGAGCGGGAGGCCACTCCCCAAAACCATGATGGGCACCCTCCGCGGGCACCCATCAATGTTTATAGGCCTAGGCCAGACACTCCTCAAGAAGCTTATGAGGATTATGAACAAGAAGAAGAGCGGGCTGAAATGCCCTATCAAGGCAGAAGGGGTGCTACCCAGCTTATCCCTCCAAAGGCCTCAAGTTCCCCACAACCCACAAGTGGGAGCAAACCAAGGAGGAGGAGATCAAGTCCTCCGATGCATACA
Organism: Wollemia nobilis; assembly: GCA_028583015.1. Lineage (NCBI taxonomy): Eukaryota > Viridiplantae > Streptophyta > Pinopsida > Araucariales > Araucariaceae > Wollemia > Wollemia nobilis. Next base: position 1,830,150 of record JAQPPZ010017000.1, on the reverse strand, counting down.
AAGTGTTGTTAGAACGCTTAGAGACTATGGAGCTCAAGACTTCTGGGCCCCAAAAGCCTACTTTACGCCAACTCCGTAGTCATCCTATGCATCCGTCAGTGCCGACACCTCCATACCCCGAACATTTTAAGCTGCCCTAGTTGGCACTCTTTAGAGGGGAGGAAGATGCCCAAGAGCATGTGACTCGATTCTTGAGCCAATGCTTTGGCATTCAGGACAATGATGCTTTGCTATTAAGAACATTTATAACCACATTCGTAGGCCCTACCTCGGATTGGTTTACTCAATTACCAAAGCATAGCATCTGCAACTTGGATCAGCTAGTGGACGCGTTCCTAGAACGTTTCACCTTCAACACAAAGAAAAAGGCATCACTAAGCGATCTAGCTAGCCTCAAGCAGTATGAGGAGGAATCTATGGCGGCATATGGGAACCGGTGGAGGACGTTGCTTTCAAAGCTACCCTATCTCCCTCCTATGTCCGACCTAACTCAAATGTTCGCAAAGAGCTGTTTGCGATCGATCTCTATGCTATTGCAGCTGCAGCAATATGCCACTTTAGAAGAAGCACTGGCGCAAGCTAGAATCATCGAAGAGATCAAGATACAGGATGGCAAAATTGCCAAGCCTAAGAAAAAAGAATGGAATAAGAGCACTAAAATAGGGACTACGCAACAAGAAACCCATCGCGGTCAATCAAGTTGCTATCAACGCCCCTAAGCCTGCCCAAGCAACACAACCTCAGAAGGCTAACTATCAGGCGGTGCCTCCAAACAATTATGATAGAGAAAACCAAAAGCAAGAACAAACTCAGCAGCATCGCCCTAGGCGGCAATTTACACCATACACAGAGTCCAGGGACTCCTTGTTTGACCGTTTGTCAACGGCAAACTTGATTAATCTGCCAGAGATTCAAACGATAGATCCTAATGCACCAAAGCCTAAGGGGTATAGGGAGGACTTGTACTGTAGGTTCCATAGACGAAAGGGACATGACCTTAACGCCTGTTGGAAGTTCAAAGGTTTGGTGCAAGACCTCATTGACAATAATACATTGGCAGTGGATAACCCCATAGCGCCCAACAACCAACAAATGGGCATTTTCAGAGATCCTTTGCCCGCACATGATGCACAAGCAAAACCTCTTCATGTCAATGAGGTGCAACAAAATTGCCCCATGGAGGGGTATGTGGGGATGATAAGCATAGTGACAAGGAACAAGAGATACCCAGGAGCTGCCCCCGTGGCAGCCACAAGAGAAGTTCCATCAACGTCACAACCTCAACCGAACCCTACACAGCTTCCCCCGCCTAGACCAAGTGGCCACGATTCGAACTAGACTTACTCAAAGTCTAAGGACCACGTCGGCTAGGCTCTCCATATATGAGCTTATTCAACAATCAGCGCCCCATCGGGAGGCTCTCATGGAGATATTAAAGGCAATTGAGCTGCATCCCCATGAAGCAAATTCTTTCAACAACTTCGTGGGCCATGTGAAACAATGTATAGAACCAATCATCACCTTTAGAGAAGATGAATTAAAATCGATGGTTGGTGATGTGGCAGATCCACCCTTGCACGTTATTGCGTGGGTCAACGGGATTCCGTATAAGCGGGTGTTGGTAGACACTGGTTCGTCCAGTAACATTATTACAACCGCCGCATTAAAACATTTGAAGTTGTCGGCCTCTCACATCGTACCTTCCACTTATACTCTTCGAGCATTCAATGATGCGATATGCTCGATAGTTGGCACAATTGTCCTACCCATACAAGTGGGACAAAAGACCATTCATACATTGTGCCACATTTTAGAAGGTGAGATGGCTTACAATATCTTGCTCGGGCGACCTTGGATCCGGGACATGAAGTGTGTCCCTTCAATTGCTCATCAATGCTTGAAGTATACATTTGAAGGACAGGTGCATGTGGTCCCTGCAGATTTAGAGCCTTTCAAATACTGCAATTCAGTGCAACTAATGCCGCAGTCGACCCTTCCTTCAACGCATTTGGATTTTTAGTTAAATCCATCTAAAAGGGGTCCGATTACGCAAGAATCTCCATTACCAAATCAATCAAATTCCCAGGCGGGTCCATCTTCTTCATCTGGTCCTCCCACAATGATGCCACCTACGGTGGCCACACCAAAGGACAAAGGAAAGAAGCCCCTGGAAGAGGAACCACCCTTAGTCTCCAACATCTCGACAGAAGAGAAGCCTAGTAGAATGGAAGTCGAGACACCTAGTTCACCCCACATGGAGTGGACTCAGGGAGAACTTCCATTCGCTCCCCCTCAAACGCCAACAATCATAGTTGAGATGGCCAACACAGGATTGGGGGAGTATCTAGTGCAAAACATTATAGCAACGCCCACACTTGAGTCCATGCAAGACATGGGGAGACCTCGACTCCCCATAGGCTCTGTGGTTCCTTTAGGCTACCCACCTAATCAGACAAACTTTATTTATGGGGGCCTGGATAATGGCGTTGAACCTTCCCTACAAGAAGAGGAAGATGAAGAGCCCTTTGTTGAGGATGTCAATTATCTGTCTAACCCAGACTTCGCATTGAGATATCTTAGCCAATGCAATTGGCATGGATATGGGTTGGGCAGGTATGAACAAGGAGTGCGTGTTTTGTGCCAACCAAGATACCAAATGCCTTATGACAAGTCAGGAGTAGGGTTTAATCACCCTTTGCCCCTCGACATCTTGGTCGAAAACATGCAAGGCCTAGGGATAGGCAACAAGGATGGGTTGGCATCAGATCCATATGCCAATCCAAATACAACTTATACATTGGGGGATTATTTCCCATTACACACAAACAACCTTGTTGACCTCAACAACCCTTTCCCTTCGGTCGCAACGGGAGACAATTCAAGGACTCACCTCCACGAAGGGTATGGACAAGACCAAGAAGGGTCTTCGGATGATGAGTTGGAGTACGAGGTAGCACCTTGGGATCCTCTTGAGTCAGGAAACAATCATTCCCACATGCATCCCATGGATGATTATCAAGAAAGCTTCCTGACCATGTTTCCATTGGATGGTCCAATTGAGCATAGGCCACCTCAAGAAAATCAGGTCCCCCCGTAGAGAGCGGAACAACCTCGATGGGACCATATTAATTTGCTCGAACAAGATGAGCCCCATCTGTCGCAAACCACTATTGCAGCAAACGAAGGCCTTTGGATCTCTGATAGTGATTACGAAGATGAAACCGAGATGGCCTATCTCAACCACATGCGACAAATGCAACAACAATATCCCTTGGACATAGATGACATGTTTGAACACTTACACATAGGTCCAAGACATAGGTGGCACCTCAACCTGACATAGTTATAGCAATTACTGCACCCGCCACTCTAGGTACACAGAGAGCATCTTCCTCCTGGAGACCCTATCAAACCATCAGTGCCTAGGGCAGACCCTGTCTGCATGTCCACGCATAGGGCTGATCCATTTGTACCAGTGCCTATAGAGCCAGATCCAAAGCATCAAGAACATCCAAAATGTCATAGTTATCACACCTACGGTAATGGAGGTTACAATCATTTCATCAACATGATCTCCATTGACTTGACCGCCCCCATCCATGATCCAGCCGACCCCACATGGTCATTGCATCTAGACATAGAGGCTATAGATTGGGATCATGCTGACACACCACCATCCCCATCAGAGTACTGGCCTTGCGGTGGGATGTTTCATTTCACTCTAGGATAGACTCAGGATGTCTTCCATGCTGAAGAGGAACCTGACGTTCCTAATGATGATCTTAATTCAGCAAATGATATCCATCTGATCCCAACTCCACACCAGTTGGAGGACGGATCCCACATGTCAGTCGAGGAAATGACTGACGTAGACATCGGCTCGGATCCAATGAATCCATAGATTATCAAGCTGGGGGTACTTCTATCCCCCGAAGAGCAAGCCGACTACATTAACCAAAAAGCTCCAAGGATTCCCGCAATCGCTTGGTCAACCCCAAAATGCCCCAAAGGGGTCCATAAACCCTTTGGTCAACCCAAAAGCTCCAAGGATTTTTGTAATCTCTTGGTCAACCTAAAAAGCTCCAAGGATTTCTGTAATCTCTTGGTCAACCTAAAAAGCTCCAAGGATTTTTGTAATCTCTTGGTCAACCTAAAAAGCTCCAAGGATTTCTGTAATCTCTTGGTCAACCTAAAAGCTCCAAGGTTTTTGGTCAACCAAATGCCCCAAAGGTGTCCATAAACCCTTTGGTCAATCCAAAAGCTCCAAGGGTTCCCATAACCGCTTGGTCAAAAAAAATATTCAAAAATAAACAAAAACAATAAAATCATCAAAAATAAAAAAAAATTTGCATCTCCATTCCATGCATACTCATAAAACATCAAAAATACAAAAATATAGGTTGCATTAGGCATCACATTCATACATTGCATATTTGTTGGTTATACAAGTCAAAAGCACCATAGATTGTCATTACTTGACAATTCCATCATTTTTCACATCAAATCAATTTTATCAATGCATACATCCCGCATCACACCATCTCCATTTTTAGCAAAGTCAGTTGTCTCCTAATGTATTTAGGGTTTTCGTCATTCAGCTGTCTTTAAATTTCTAGCCAAAAATTGTACAAAGTTAAACAGATTTTACACGGGAAAGTTTTACTTGGGTCACGCCTCGTTATGTAATATCCCTACACAAATTTAAACACATAAAATAATTCCTAAGTTGTGTGAACGCAAGAGAAACCTACAAAGCAGTCTAGGGTACCATAGGTGAAAGATTAGCCTGTTCATCCCCCTGTGCGAATGGTTCAAGAATGCTGAGAATTGACAAAAGGACAAGCTCTTCCCCATCCATTCCTCCTAATAAATAGTGGTTTTCATCACTAACAAAAATTCAAAAATCACCATTGGTCCCTAAGGTTGTAAGGATTCGTACTACACGTCCCTGCCAAGGATGGGTAGTCATCCCCAAGGCCTAAAAGAATCAATGACCATTCAAAAACAAAATTTCCACAAGCCATCATCACAAATCACCTTTGGTCTCTAAGGTCGTAAGGATTCGTACTACACGTCCCTGCTAAGGATGGGTAGTCATCCCCAAGGCCTAAAAGATCAATACCCTTACTTCATAATCTCCATACTACCCTTTGGTTCCCAAAGTCGTAAGGATTCGTACTACACGTCCCTCGCCAAGGATGGGTAGTCATCCCCAAGGCCTAAAAGGATCAATTTTATTACAAAGCTCAAAATACAAAATCAAATAACAAGTGGTTATCACCACTATTCAAAATCCTTGCTCAAAAAAAAAAAAAAAAGAAGAACAAAATAAATAGTGATTTTCATCACTTTGTATACGAGCAAATATCCTAAACCATTGAGCCAATAAAAAGCCTGAACTTGAATCCTTGGAATTCTCAGTATTCAAAAACCATCTAGGTGATCCTCATTACAGGTTTGGTGGACAGCCTACCTGGCAATGGCGGTATCCTACCCGCATGACGATATGTCTGTCACATTAGCTTTGCGTGTGAGCAGACCAATGTTTGCATGTGGATGAGCTAGCTTATGGTACCTTAGATTGTCCCATGGATTAATCTTGCTAAATACAACAATGGAGTTAGTGGAGCTAGTTAGGTGATCCTCAGTACAAGTTTGGTTGATAGCCTATCTGGCACTGGCGGTATCTTGACAAATACCACATAAACGAACTCAATTGCACACACAGGGATGTGAAATAACTTGGTTAACCTCCAAGTCGGATTTATACCTTGTTCAAAAGTCTTGCGAGATAAATGTACAGTCTTGGCTAGTTAGTTAAAATATCTGAATCTCAAAAAAGCTTAACTACATTTTAAAAACAACTGGTCCATTTCATTCCATACATCACCATCAAAAAAAATGCAAAATACAAAAACAATTTGTCACATGCAACGTCATTCCACAAAGTCATCCCATAAGTACAACAAGCCAGTCAATCTTGTACAATCTATGGTGCCATCGACAAGTTATCAACAAATCATTTCATTCATTCCATATGCATACATCATATAATTAGCAACATCGCAATCATAATCCCACATGCATACATCATCATAAATAAACAACAAACAAATGCACAAAAATGCACAAAAAAGAAGCAATAAAATTGTCCAATGAGAGTGCTTTTGCACTTGACATTACGGGCATGCAAAATAGATGTCGGGGTCACAAATCCTCACTATCCTACTCCCTAAGAAGGCTACCATAGCCGGACCGCTCCACGGGAGGACGGATTTTTGAGAATTTCATCCCTAAATGGCATCACAAAATGGGTCAAAACCCAACCAAAAATAGCAATAACATTGCCGAATGAAGGCGCATTTGTGCCTGACATTCTTGGCATCCAAAATAGACATTGGGGTTACAAATTGTCACTATCCTACTCCCTAAGAAGGCTACCATAGCTGGACCGCTCCATGGGAGGATGGATTTTTGCCAATTTCAGCTCCAAAATGCGTCACAAAAAGGGTTAAAACCCACCAAAAATAGGTCGAAATGTTCGGAAACTGCTTTCGCATTCAATGGTAAAAAACCTGAAGGCACCCTTACCTAAGTCATCTTGGGTCAAGCGACTCGTCGCTTTTCTCATGTCGGTCATTCCCTCATCGATTCGTCGCTTGAGGGGGTAGTCACACTTAGTCACCAATCAACAACAACATACCCAATCATGGAAATGACACGCATTCAAAGGATCATTGACAAAGACAATCACGCCCCTGCTTGGGGCAGCAAACAAGCAATAATCACAAGCTGATCAAACACTTGGCATTCGTGAATCATGAACTCAAGGTTCCCATAGACAAAAGGTTGCACCCTTTGCCTATTCATGACTGATCAATGTCCAAGTTCAAGTAACACCTCACCGAACAAGGTTAACACTTGAATTAAGTTCCTTAGCTCGTCAGAAGCAAGGATTCAAGAATGCGTGCCCTTTCCATACTTGGGGCATCAAGAGTTGGTTAGGTTACTGAGAAACCCTAATCATTAGTGCTTTGGTTATCTATTTTTGCTCGACGTTGCGCCTTGCACAGCGCTTCCCAAAAAGGGGCATCTGTAGACACCAAAACAGCACCAATCCGATTATGTGACAACAAGCGCTGATCGCATTGACACAAACAGCCCCTAGGGCAGCCCCTAGAGGTTAAACAGTGGTCCTAACCACTCCCAAAAGTAGTTTTGAAGGTCAAAGGTCAATTTTACACCTTTTTGGCACCTTTTTCTCTACTCGTCCCACCCAGGGATGAATTCAGACTGGTATTCGTCCCACCCAGGGACGATTACACAATCGCTCCAGGGTGGGGCGAATAGCAGGTTTGACTGGAAAAAAGTCAAACCTCGGCAACTCCACCAGTTAACTGAGGCTTCAGGCCATGCAATTGCGAGGAATAGCTTTTATTCAAGAAGAGAGACTTCAGTCATGCATGTCTTTATTTTAGAGACCTCATGCAAGGAGATTTTTAATCAGGGAGTTAGCTTTTCTCTGAAAATAGGACAGTTAACTCAAGTGGCGCCCTCGCATGCGCAATTCAAACAAGGAGACCCTAAGGTCTATAAATTGGGGAGTTTTCCCACCCAAAAGATAGAGAGAAGGAGCATTTGAGCAACGAAGTGCTGCCAATTTACATACCTACTTGCGATTTGTGCTTTTACATCCTTAATCTCTCATTCGAAAGGGAGGTTATTGGGTGACTATTGGAAGCACGAATCCGGACCCAAAACCCAATTTTTGGCCACAACTATCCACCAAATTTGTCGACAACACCCCATAACCAGTTTTGGACCCATCCCAAGTGGATTGGTGCCGAAACAGTGCCTCAAACGGTGGGCGTCCTGCCCCCGGGCGCTCCCCAAACTATCACAGTGCTAATCGCCCCACCCCGGGATGATTAGAAATATGTGATATATTTCTTTGTTTTTTATTTTGCATTTGATTCTAGATAGGTTAAATAGGTTACAGTTCAAATTTCATTTCATTCTGAGCAATTTTGACCAGGTTATTGTTATTTCCCGCTTTCACTAACTTGCAGATGCCATCTTCAAAATATGGGTGCTAGAGGCAAAATTGGAGAAATCTGACCATCTGGGTCTTCCCAAAACACCCCCAATTAGCTAACCCCAAGTTTGCAGGTCATTTGGAGCTTCCAAGATAGGACATTGAAGAGGGTGCTTTCTGATAATTTATTATGGGTCTATTCATCCCACCCCGGAGCGAATAAATATCTGTGAGGAATTTCTAGACTGTTCTTTTTGCAATGGTCTTCTGTTGACATATTTATGCTTCTGTCAAATTTTTAGGTCGATCCGAGGTCATTTGATAGTCGTTTTAATATTTTCATGCATACACTGACAGTAGGCCTTGGGAAATACATGCTTCATTCTGTCTGCAGGTGCTACTAATATTTTCTGTTTCTTTGAATGCAGGTTTCCAACAGCAGAGGAGCAGGAAAGAGCAAAGAATCATATACACAAGCGGCGGCGACGTTTTGGTCCGCCCATCTTACATGTGGGCACGCGGAAGAAGGATTGTGATCCATGGATGTTGTGACAAGAAACACATTTGACGCTCCTATCCCCTAAAAAGGAAGGAGACGTATTGTAACACATTTTGAAAAGCGTATCAATAAAGAGATTACCATATTTCATATTGCTTTTATCTTGTGTCAATTTGCATATGTTCTTTCTTGTTCTTTTCTTGTGGCATATTCCTTTTTGTTTCCCATGGAACCTCCTAGCTATGGTTTAGGATTTTATGGATAGTGAGGTACCTATCATTATGGCTTGGGGAGTGTACTACTAGCTCAATGTTATGATGAGTTTTATTGGATTTAGCGGTAGGGATGAGCTAGCATTGCTTTTAGCATGATTCTACAAATATGGATTTTGGAGCATAGCAAGATGGATCACCCGGGAGGTTTTCCTATCAGGATTACTACCATTGCTGAGATGGCATGGTTTTATGGATGTAAGTGTCCTCAAGAGCAATAGGAGCAGTAGAGATGATGTCATGCAGGGGACTTGACCCACTATGCAGCTACCCTTACTGGCCTACAGCCATGAGATATCATCTGGAGGCCTTATTTTTATTTCCCTAATTAGCTAGAGGTAGACATATTTATGGCTTGGACTAGGTGTGATAGATGGGTGATCAATCACAAGGGAGGAATCAGAGAGTTTTTCCATTACTCTCAGATGCTTCGCTAGTTTTGCATACAATAGGATGTATCCATGGAGCCAGTTTTGTACGGGCAGGTCACTACAGAGAGGGATATTCCACCATACTAAGTTGTAGTAGTTTTAGAGGAGGACCCTCCTATAATGGATGTTGGTATAGTAGATAATGGGGTTACTAAGATGTATACCCAGTGGTGGATTTCATGGTTATGGTAGGGCGGTAGAAACATAGGTCAAGATAGGGATGAGGTAGCTTCTAAGGATCCAAAGGGGTACTGAGTGTAGGCTTGGATAGAGGACTGGATGCAATATATAGAGCAATAGGTTGCATAGGATCATGTCCTAGAGGAGGAGGAGAAGTTAGATCCAGAGAAGCAGGAGTCTACTCTCTGGGATGATTTGCATAGTGTAGAGGTAGATCTTCAAGCTGCTCACACTTAGGTATTGCAGTGGGAATCTATTATTGCTATGCTCTAGTCTTAGATCAAGGGTTTTTATGAGGAGAGGGGTGCTCTCCAAGCATAGATTGATTTGGTACAACTTAGGATAGATCAGCTTACTACCGAGAGGGATGTTGCTTGAGGATAGGTTTCTCCACGTATGCTGCCATTTCAAAGACTGAGTGGGCTAGATGCAGATGCAGAGATTAGATGTTTGCATGGAATCATATTAGATAACTTGGCTAAGTACACACAAGATAATTATTACATCCTTGCATTGAAGCATGAGGTTATACTTTGAGGAGGTCATCTACCAGCCAGGTCTACAGGAGGGGGGTCACCGAGGAGTCAAAGTGATTCCAATAATTCCTTAGTTAGATCAAGCCACAGGGTAGGGGGACACTCAAAAATATCTACAAGGGCCAGTTCTAGATAAACTCACAGACATAGAGCTAAGCGTGGAGGTGAGCCTGGGGGTGCAGGACCAAGCTGATGATAGTGATGGCTCTTTCATTATTTTTTAGTGTAAGGTCTGTGAACCTACACTATTGTGGCCTATGGATATTTTTGTACCTACCTGTATTTATTTGATACATTATACACTCATATATATATGATGTTATATGTTTTAGACTCATTATGTGTATCATGTGATTACTTTATTGTTATGTGATGTTTATGAGATGCACATGGATGCAATATCTATGATCTTATTCTATATGTGTGATGTATTGATAACATGCTCTAGCTAGATGATGGATGGATGCTTAGATGCTATTATATAGATATGTAGATGTACTACTATGGATATAATGGTGAAAATGCATGTTTAATTTATTTTAGTTGTGTATGCATTTAATCTATTTGCTATGATATGATGGATGATGTATGTAATGTTATGCATTAATTATATGAGGATTATATAATGCAAATGAACCTGTATTCTTTAATCAATTGACACATAAGGAATGAATTGGATATGATTTTAACAATATAATGGACAACACCACAGAATGTGAAATATTCATGAATGTAAATGGTAACTCTTATCATCATAATTAATCATTCAAGCATCCAGATGTGATATGAGATGATGTGATATGTATGTGCTTTATTTATAAGATTTTGCAAATTAATAGAGATGTACAAAATAGTCAGTGGTCATCTAAATATATTGCTAATATTTATCCAGTATCTGTCCTATTCATGCACACCCTTTAATTAACAAAACCATAGAAACAAAGTTGATGATTTGATTGATGAAATGATTCATTGTGATGAGGATATTTTAAAGGTTTTCCATAAGACTCAAACACCCTAGTTTATTAATCAAAATTTGTATAATGACCATACAGGACTTCTAAAAGATTAAAAAAATTGTTATGAAGACCAAGACATTCATTATCCCTATGTGTGCAAATGAATATATTAGATGAAACATAAGCATACCCCAATTCCAGGAAGGATTCATTCAACCCATTGTTGTATTGGAGATCCTCAAATGTTCATCCTGATCCTACATTGGACTCAATTGGATTAGACCATTAGGTGATACAGGACACCTAAAGCTAGCTCATTTTGCAAATTGCTTAGAACTATCCTAATGCTAGGTGAGATTCATTCAACCCATTTTTGTATTAGGGATCACTCAATGGTTTATGGAGATCAACCATTCTAGGGATTCGAGCTCTTCACCCCCTTCTTTTATTAACATTTATTTAGGATACTTGTTCATGCTTAGTGATGAAAATCACTGTTTATTTTGATTTTTTTCTTTGAGCAAGGGATTTATGTAGTGATGATAATCACTATTTATTTTGCTTTGTTTCAATATTCTTGTGTGTTTTGATGAAAACAAGGGATTTCTTTGGGTAGGGGAGAGCTTGTCCTTTTACCAATGATCAAAATCCTAGACCATGCACATCACAAGGTGAGCAAGTAAAAACATTTTGCTTAATATGCCTAATACCACTTGGTGGTGTTCATATTTCCCTTGTTCCAACCAAGATTTTAGTATTTTGATTAGTGATAGGATTATGATATATGCTAGGTACTATCAAAACTAGACCTCATCCTATGCTACTGATGATAGCTTTATACAAAGTTTGATAAAATAACTAGGTATGACTGAGTGACCAAAGGGATTTAAGATGCCTTTGGGGCTTTTTGTGATATGACCAAAGGGCTTTGAGATGCCTTTGGAGCCTTTTGTGATTTTTCCAAAGGGCTTTTAGATGCCTTTGGAGCCTTTTGTGATTTAACCAAAGGAATTTAACATACCTTTGCAGCATTTTGTGATTTGACCAAAGGGCTTTAACATGCCTTTGGAGCCTTTTGATATTATTTTTTGTACCTTTTGAAATTTTTAAATGTTTTTGATATTTTTGACATTTATTTGAATGTTTTTGTGTTTTGTTGTGCTTATGTATGAAATGCCTTTAGATGAATAATGTTGAGAGGATCTGGATCCTCAACACCTTCTAATGATGTTAGGCGATATGTCCTAGGTCCAATATTCTCAGAGATGATATAAGGACCTATCCAATTGGCCATAAATTTGTCTCATAGATGCGGTGGTAGGTTTGAATTATTTTGGTTTTATTTGAGCACAAGACCCCATATTTAAAGTCTCTTAAATGGACTTTAAATGACCTTGGTAAACACATAGATGCTTAAGAGCATTGATGCGATTTTCATCAAGAACAGTCAATTGATCAAGGTAAGTTTACCATGCAGTGTCATCATTAATGAATTCTTTCAATGCGATGTGCAATGTTGGAATTTCCAACTCCAAGGGCATGATGGCTTCAATACCATATACAAGCAAAAATGATGTTTCCCTAATGGGTGTTTGCATTCTAGTCCTATAAGCCCATAATGCAAGAGGTAATTGCAAATGCCAATTCTTATGATTTTCTTTCACCATATTCTTTAAGATGGCTACTAGTGTCCTATTTGAGGCCTCTACTTGCCCATTTTCTTGTGGATAATATGGTGTCACAAAACTATGTTGAATATTGTATTTGGATGTTAAAGCCCACATATTTTTGTTCTTGAATGATGAACCATTATCTGGGATTATTTTTAATGGGATACCAAAGTGACAAATGATCTTGTGAAGTATGAAATCCACAATTATAGGACCAATCATCAATGTTAATGGGACCACTTCCACCCACTTGGTGAAGCACTCAGTGGTCGTTAAGATAAATGTGTGTCATATTGAAGATAGGGGAGAGATATTTCCAATTATATTGAAACCCCACTAAGAAAATGGCTAAGACACCTGAATGGGTTGTAAGGCCTGTGATGGTATGTGCATCAAATTTGCATGATATTGATATTTAACGCATTTATTGACATAATCACAACAATATTTTTCCATGGTGGGCCAGTAATAAACCATTTGAAGGATGCACTTGATGATGACCAGACTGCTGAAATGGTCATTGTAGGTACCATCATGAGCTTGTAAAATCACCTAGGCTGATTCTTAGGGTCCAAGACATCGAAGGAGAACTCCATAAAAGCTTCAACAATACAATATACCTCCTAGCAAGACATATCTTGTCACTGTTTTCTTGAATGCTCATTTTTTGGCTTGAAATAATCCTTGTGGGATGATTCCAAGCTTGAGAAAAATCTTGTAGTTGGGATAGCCAATACTGATAAGCTATAGCCTCAAAAAATAATATGACTTGTTCACCCTATGATTCGATGTGTACAAATGCATATTGAGAAACAAACTTGTGGTAAATAATGGTACCATTCCCCGTAGGACCTTAAGATATCAAGGTCCCCCAAGGTGCCTTCTTTAGAAATTCTTTGGCTTTATAGAAGCACTCATGATCTGCTTCTATATGAATCATGTTGAATTTTTGTTGTCAAAATCCTCATGTTGCATCGCTGATTGCAAGAGCATTTTCACATGAATGGTAGTGAAATCAGTAGATGGATTCTGAGGGATCAAGGATCCCAAATATGTCATAGTGTCTATAAATATATTTGCCATGTGAGGCATTGCCTTGATGGTGTAACATTCTAGTTGGGCTAGGTAAGTGTCAAAAAAATATTTTTAAGATTTTAGGATTGGATCCTTGCATTGAAATAGTCCCTTCACTTGGTTGACTATGATAAGGGAGTCACTAAAAATTTATAGCCTTTTAATATTCATAGTGATGGTTGTTTGGAGATCCAAGGTTAGGACCTCGAATTTGGTGTTTTTATTCATTAAAGGGAAGTCTAGATTAAATGACAAGGGTATTGGACCACCTTGTAGCATGAAAAATGCAATCCCTACACCACTCCCTTGCTCACACTTCGAACCATCAAAGAAAAAAGTCATGTCAGCTTTATTTTTAGGTTCTTCAGGTTTGGTTGCTTCTAATATTGCAAAGATTGCATCATCAAGAAGTTCTATGGTGAGAGGTCTACTCTTCTAAAGAGGTGCCTCTACCAGTTGATAAATTATGACTTGTCCCTTGAGGGAATTTTGGCTTATGAATTCTAAGTCGAATTCTATCAATAGCATGATCTACTTTGTAGTAAATGTATTATCATATGTCTTGCTTATCATATACTATAAAGGATTTTGTTTTGATATCACATACGTTGTATGGCTAGGCATGTAGTGGCACAATTTCTTGGTTGCAAAGACAACTGCTAAGCACAACTTTTCCATGTATGCGTATCCTACCTCATAGATCACTAAGGTGCAGCTGATGTAATATATCGCTTGTTCTTTATATTGCACATTTTTTTGATCCAACATGGTGCCCAAAGCAAAATTGATAGCAGATATATATAAGAGGAACAACACGTCTGATCTCAATGGAGCTAGTGTTGGTGGTATTGCTAGGTACCTTTTGATTTCAGCAAAGGCTTGCTAACATTCTTTATCCCAATGGAATAGGACTCCCTTGTATAGTAGTTGATTCATGGGTCAATATTTATTTGATAATTGTGCAATGAATTGCTTTATGGATGCTACTTTGACCTGTAAGCTTCTCAGTTATTTGATGTTAGTTGGTAGGGTCATTTCCAAGATAGCTTTTACCTTTACTGGGTTTACTTTGATCGCTCATTTAGAAATGATGAATCCCAAGAGCTTTCCAGAAGTTACATCAAAAACACATTTCTTGGGATTCAACCTGATATTATACTCAATTAGGTGATTGAAGACCTTTCTGAGGATCTCGGTATGCTCTTCACATAGAAATGACTTGGTCAGTAAGTCATCAATATAGTCTTATAATATATTGTGCATGTAGTCATGGAAAATGTATGTCATGGCCCACTAATACATGACACCAGTGTTTTTAGACCAAATTGTATTACTTTGTATCAAAATGTTACCCATGGAATGGTGAACGTGGTTTTATGTTGGTCTTCAAGTTTAATCTAAATCTGATTGTAACCATAAAAACCATTCATGAAGGAGAGAATATCATGACCTACAGTTATGTCTACAAGAGCATCTATGTTAGGCAACAAGAATGAATCCTTAGATTTTACCTTATTTAGATCCCTAAAATTTGTGCAAATGTATATTCTCCCATCAACACCATGTTTGATACCCATTATGGATAGTCGATGGGAACAATAAAGACTACATCCAATAGTTTCTACAACTCATTATTTACCATCAAAGTGATGGTTGGATGCATCTTTATAAGTTTTTGCTTGATCAGTTTCTTTGCAGAGTCTAGTGAAAGGTTGTGGACAACCAATTTTGGATCTAGTTCCAACATATCTTTATAGTTCCAAGCAAAGAGACTAGGTATCTCTTTCAATAAAGTAATAATGATGGCCTATTCTTTTGGAGATAGACTTTCTCCAAACTTGACTTTTTTTGTATTAGAAGGATAATCGTTGATGTCCACTTCGAAAGTCTCCTCTATTGCCATATGTAATCCCTCCTCCAGCTGGTGAGAAGTGGGGATTAAATGGATGTCATCTTCTGGGTTTAAGGGTTCAATATTATGCCCCTGTATTCTATGGTATGGGCAATAATGATCTTCCCTGTATCCCTTGAACTTGGGATGGTTAGGATCAATAATTTGTACCTTGGGTAACATGAATACCCATGCCTCACTCAGTTGTTTGAATATTGATGCCAAAGATTCTAAAATTTGCATGTACTGGCAAGGCGATCAAAATTTATTGTATCAGCCCTGGTTCTTATTCTTTTGGTTGTAGTTAGCTAGGTGTGGTTGAGCTTAGTAATTCTATGGCTGTTGGATATTCTCCCTTTTGGTATATTTAATACAACCTGGTTGACTGATGTAGGCTTGGCTTTCTACTGTTGATTGTGGTTGTTGTTCCAGTATTTCTTGTTATGGAGCTTAAGATATCCTTCTTCTAATTTGATTTCCTCTATAAGCTTGGATTGTGCTAAGGCTTACTCGAATGGTGTCTACTATTGAAGTTGCAAAAGTAGCGAGATATGCTTGGAACAACTCTTGGTGAACATTCAGGTGAGCTCTAAAGTGGGAATGAAAAATGGTAATTTTACCATTAATATTTACCACATATTCTCATAGTCTTGGACCATCTCATCATCATACTATCTAAGATTTTCTAGGTAGAACAAGTTGGTATTCTTCCTGATGCCAAATGAAAAGCATTCCAGGAAGGCATTCACTAGTTGCTCAAAGTTGATGATGCTATGTTTGGGTAGTTGGTTAAACCACTCTATTTCTATGCTTGATAATGTGATGATGAATGTTCTTAACATCAAGACATCATTGTGTTGGATCTGGAAGCATGTATTCATAAAGTTAGTCACATGCTCTTGTGAATATTCCTCTCCCTTAAAATTATCTAATTGAGGCATATCAAAATACTTCAGATAGGAAAGACTTGGTACTTATGGGTACAAGGGTTGATTGTGTATCTTGCTTAAGGTTAGCTTCTACCCAATCACATATTGCTTCTTGAGAGACCTGATTATCTTGGTAAGTGCCTTGTAAGATCTTGAAAAGATGATATCTTACAAAGGTGAGATGATATCTTCCTCCTGAATATTCTTTCGGGGTGGTCAAGGAGGTAATAATTTTGCATTAAACTAATTTGGTTGGTTATAGTCCTCTTCCATGGCCATGAATGATGGTTTAGGATAAGTTTGTTCCTAGTCATCCATATCCACATCTTGTTCTTGTTCATGCTCCACTTATTCTTGTACTAGGCACCATTGGTGTCTCAAAGCATGTTGTGAGGTGTGGTGAGTGCAATCATCTACCTGTTTGGTGTGCCTCTTGGTTGAGAAGCAACACATATATTGGAGTGGTAATACTCACTACCCATGTGTAGATTGGCTCAAGCCAACCTATCTGCTTGTTCCTCATGCTCTATTTTTTCTAGGGTATGTTGTTCCCTCGGGTGCTATTCATATAGATGTTGGCACGCACCATTTTATTTATGCTTGTAGCTCTTCTTGTTCAAGTTAGTCTAATCACTCTTTCTATGCATGCAACACCTCCCTTTTGTCTTGGAGCACTCTTTCTTGATATTACGCATCTTCATACAACCTACGCACGTGATCATATTGAACTGCCACTAAATATATCTAAATTTGTATCTTTGTGTGAGGAGTCACTATTGTAAGGTCCTTTGAAGGAGCCCCCACTATGCTTTTACCTCTATCTATAAAGGCAATATTTTTAGTGTGTAATGACCTGTGTTCAGTACCTCCATGATTGAAAGTAGTGTGAGTGTTGTGGGGATGTTTTGAAGCTTCCCCATGCTCATGAGTATGTCTCATTGTTTTCTGGCTGTGTGAAATCTAATAAATAGAGTGCATAGTAGCATTTTTGTTTTGCATTGGCCTTAGGAGAACCTAGTATAATTTGTCAAGTTATTTCATTCTCCATGGCTGATCTCATGGAGAGTCATTTTCTCCAATAATATTGGTTTCTATTATAATTATACCACCCTCAATGTGGTTAGGATCTATGACGGGTATAATTTTGGATGCAACCCTTGTATTTTACCCCTCATTAGGTTGTTATTGCCTATATATATCCTATGAAGATTAGGTCCTTGAAACTCCTTCCTGTCTAACATTAGAGGAACCTAGATCTGGTTCTCTAGATGGGGCTCCTTGAGAGTTACCCCCATGGTTTGAGTTATCCCCCCTAAGGCTAGTTGAAATTTGTATAGTGGTGTTCTATGTGGGTGGCTCAACATCAATGTTGTTGTGATTGTTATTGGGTGGAGAACTAGTTCTCATATCGGTGTTATACAGAGGATGGTTCATCTATGTGAAAACCATGACAATGTAAGCTTATATTTTTGTGCAAATTTTAAGACATGCAAACAAAGTAGAAAAATATGTTTATCTATTTTAAGTATTTGATGTCTGTCCTAGGAATTTGTTTTGTGTATTTTTGATTTGTTGATTTTCAAAAGGACCTGATATCACATGTTTTATTTTGTTGGATGATATTCTTTTGTTAAAGGGGTTTTCACCTGTATGCTTGTAGTTCAAAAATCAACAATGAAAGTCCGATCACGTAAACCCACAAAAGTATGGAGATGAACCCCATACCTAGTCAAGGAGCATAGGTCCTGCTAGTCCTCACCCAGTTTCACTTGGTCAGTGTTATACCCTTCGAAGAGAAGTACATGTAAATTTCAAAGCTACATCAATTCTTGGAGCTGGTCTTGACCAAAAATAGGGTTCATAGGATTTGAGCCAATGGATGGAGATTAATCCCACCATCATTGGTCTCTATTAGTGGTTGGGTGAAGTCCAAATCACTAGTTTTTAAGTGTGACATGGTGTGTGGTGGTTCTTTTTAATTTTCATGAAAACAAAATGCATCATAGAGCACTCAAATGATTTTTCTATATGCTTAAAAATAACATTTCTATTTTAGAGAATGCACATCTAAAAGCTAGATGATATTCATAGAATGCAAGACTAATTATGAAAAATGGCCTCTAATTGGGCCTCAAGCATGCAAACCCTAACATACAATCTAGACCGCTGGAGACTAGGGCAGATTACAATCAAAGACCATTGTTCCTAGCAATGGCTAGTAGAAAACCTAAGAGATCTTATAAAGTTTACTTTAAAATTTCTCTATGTTATCTAATTAACATTCATCTACTGTATTCATAAAATAAAAATAGAAGCAAAAATATAGAGAATTTCATCCAAACTAAAATCCAAGTCTACTGATGATCTGGCTGTATGTTGTTTGCAATTTTTTCTACTTATTGCTATCACTCAGGGTAGCTTTGAATTTGGCCGCTATATTCAAGAGTGATTGAGCTCTACTAACTACTGTCGATTAGAGTGGCTACACCTATGTGAAAAAACATGTAAAATATCATAAAATAGTGTAAATTTTAGGTTTTTCTATCATGATCACCATTTGTATGATGCTAGAACGCATGCACCTACTGTATTTACATCATAATATCAAAGATAAAACAAGAAAACATACAATGACAATGAATTGAGAAAAATATAAAGGCTCCTTTTATTAATTCATGATGAAACTCAATTACATGTACGTCCCTCTTAAGGATACCAAATTTTGATACAATGAATACAAATATATGAAACCCTAAAATAGGAGTGGTGTAATTCATAGGCCTTCTAGATCGACACAAATTGATTGAGGGCTTATTGATGCCTCCTTCTCACTTGTTCAAAGGAAATATCCTTAGATGTGGCTTTGTCCTTTGTAGATCCTATCACCTGTGCACAAAGCAACCACAAAACATGTCAATAGCATATGCAACCTCTCATGATGAGGTTTGTTTCAATAAATTGCATGAAATGACATGAAAGCATGAAAAGCATAAAGGTAAGCAAATATGCATAAATAAATGCTAATCAACCATACAAATGCATTAAAAATGATAAATCTACTCTAATATAAGCTAATAAAGTAGGAATAAGTAGAAATATAGGTTAAAACTGAAGAAATAATGCATCAAACCCTATCCACTACTACCATCGATGGTAGAGGCCTGTGAGTCATTATTAGCAATAGTAGTTATGAAATATGACTTCTACCTCTTAGATAAGGGGTTGCAACACACAATTCTTCATCTAAATTTATGTTCAAGGGTTGCCTACTTGTCCAAATATGGATTGGTGGTTGAATTATTTGGGATTTGCTTTAGATTGGTATAAATTTGTGGTGTGTGCTTCTCAGTCCTTCAGAATATTCATTGTTTTTTGCATGCTTGTCACTCCACAATTGGGTAGCACTTTGACTCTCCTCAAGGGTTATCAATTCACTATACAATTTGGCAGAGCTTCACTGCATAAAAATATTCTCTATTTTGCATTCATGAGAGGATATATAAATAGGCCTCCCAAATTCTAATCTTGGCTTCATGGAGAAGCCAAGATCAAGATTTTCCAACGTATGGTAGGTGGGAGGAACCTTTTTGAAGATTCCTCGTCTAAAACTGCTTAAGATCAGTTGCATTTGGCTATTACAACTGATTTTTTCTTAGCCCGGGAAGCCAATATAGTTTCAGATCTAGCTGCTATAAACAAGAGTGACTAGGATCATAGTCGCTCTAATATTCAACAACTAGGCTGACAACCACTCTGAGCATCAATGGCTAAGCCTGCATAGGACTAGACTACCCTAGATGAGTGGTTAGAACCACTTCTACCTCTTGGAAAGGTCCAAGATCATTCATTTTGTCTACAAAGGTTACCATATGAGTAGTATCCTAAACATGACGTATTTTAGGTGTCTAAAGGTTCAAGAAAGATTCAACCAAAGTGGGTCAATTTTGGGACAAATGCTATATCAATAGGAAATAGTTAACAACTAAATATCACAAGGCGTGGAAGGTATATGAGATAAAAATATAACTAGAAACAAATTTGCACGTGTCATTGCTTCATATTCCAAAGATTGAGCCACAACAATGGGAACTATCACCTTGGAAGAAATAATGATTGAAATCACTCCATCACCACACTCCTCTATCATATACCTCCTACTATCACCAATATTTCTCCTTCTTACACTTTTGTATTCCCTCTTCTTAAATGCCATGCACTTCTTTTATGCCTATGTCACCATAAGTAAGCATAGCCACATGGTCACTATGGGTCATAAAACCAAAATCATGAGGTAATATTAGTAATCAGCTCCATCCATGTACCACATCCATCATAACTTTACATCACCTTTACCTATTTTGATCACTCAAAAAATGACAACCCATACTTTAGTTAGGTGTTCCTCATGTACATCATATCCACTCCCACATCACCACTCATAATAATTTTGATAGACATCACTACCCATGTGTCCTTGCCTCAAAATTTCTCACTATGTTATTATCATAAGTGCTTTTGCTTCATATTCCTCATACTTTTGATTCTCTCTAGCATCTTCAATAGGCTTAGTTTTTGCTCCTTTAACAATATCCCAAAGTTTTTCAACTATTAATATTGACCTTACTTTGTTTTTCCATGAAGTGTAATTGGGTCCTTTAAGAAGTTGGGATTTTGAAAGAAAGAATTTATTTGTTGTCATAATAACACTTGTAGACTACCTTATATCTCCCTAAATTTGAGTATTTGATAATATATTTTCAATTCTCAAGTTTTGTAGAATACTTTGTATCTCTATGTCTTTGATGTGATACTTAGATTTCTTAGTTTCCTTTGAGTTGAACCCCTTTAATATCCCTAATGTTCAACTTCTATTATTCACCTTATTTCTCCCTATTTGTGAATAGAAAGACAAAAATAATTTTTGATGCACCTTCAATAGATATAATTTTCTATCTTCAGTACTTTATAGTTGAATTTCTTATGTCATTAATTTGAGCAAGAGACTAATACTAAATATAATTTCCAACTATTTAATAATTCTATATTGTAATATCTTTCAATTTTTAGTATTATAGTTTCTAAATTTATAAAATATAACTTGGTGTTGAACTCCTTATAACTCCCTAATTGGAAATTTATAAAACTAATGTATTTGCAAATTCAAAATTTCAATTTCAATGTGGAAATCCTTATTTCTCCAAGTTAAAATATTTGTAAATATTTCTATGCAATTTGAATTTCAAATAGGATAATGTAATTTCAAGGCTTTCAATTAAATTCCATTTTCTTCAAAAATATTCTATATCATTCAATAAATATTCTAAGTTTTAAATTCGGTAATGTATTATCTTATAGCTCCATTTATCGAAAAAACCTTAAGTATAGAAGAATAATTAATATTTAACTTGGTGTTGAACTCCTTATAACTCCCTAATTGGAAATTTATAAAACTAATGTATTTGCAAATTTAATATTTCAATTTCAATGTGGAAATCCTTATTTCTCAAAGTTAAAATATTTGTAAATATTTCTATACAATTTGAATTTCAAATAGGATAAAGTAATTTCAAGGCTTTCAATTAAAGTCCATTTTCTTCAAAAATATTCTATATCATTCAATAAATATTCTAAGTTTTAAATTCGGTAATGTATTACCTGATAGCTCCATTTATCCAAACAACCTTAAGTATAGAAGAATAATTAATCTTTAACTTAATACTATACCTTATACCTCATTTAAATTTTACAAAGGTTATAAATTAATTCAAATATTCCATACCTTCCATAATATAGCACTTCAAAGTTTTACTTGCTTATTGTAACTTTGCAACATGTGCTTTATTTGCACTCTTTGACTTCAATGCATTCAATGCTCCTTGATGCTCACTAACTTTTATCTTGTGAGGTTTGACTATCCTTTTTAATTCTTTCATGTTTTTCCAAGGTGTTCAAATCTGATTCCAATGCGCTTTATCTATTGTGCTTAGGTTATTTTTAGCCCATGCATTAATAGGCACCCTTTATATGTTGCACCTTCTTTCAATCATGATTGTTGTTTTGAGTTTCAAGTACCAATTGGCACCAAAAGTCTTTGAAATTATTTGAACATTTTATATGGTGCTCTACCCAACTGTATCTTTCTTAACACTTGGTAAGAGTGTTATATTTCATGGGATTAAATGTACTATTGTTGCATGGGCATTGTAAGTAGAACGTTCCTCTCCTCCAATGAATATGTAACTTCCTCCATGTGGTAGATGGCTTCTTTAACACTTGAATTTCTTTATCATGCACCTTATTCACCCTAATTTTGGTTCTCTTGTTGCTTGGCCTTCAAGCATTTGAAAATCCTTTATGTTATTCAGTTTTCCAACCTTCACCCAAGTTGTTCCTTTTCTCCAATGCTCTCCTTCAGTGGTGGTTAGATATTAGTGATTCTTCTCACCTCTTTGGCTATAGTTTCAACATCCTTTGTAACAATGTTTGCTCTCAAATTTTGTGTCTCTTTAGTTTCTAGTGCTCAATATTTTCAACATCTCATATTCCCTAAGTAATGCAACCTCCTATAACACTTTTATTCCTCTTCTTTTATGTTACTTTCTTTATCTAACACTATGGAGTTTCTTGCTATGATGGTTCTTTCTTTCCATGGTGGCTTAGCTTTACTATGGTGGCTCCTCCTTTAGTATGGTGGTGCTTCTTCACCATGGTGGTTCTCTATGCCTTTGATGACTTATCTTCACCAAAACGTTTGCACTTATTGGTCCACATTTTTGGTGTATTTCAACATCTCAAATATACCTTGCCTTTGTTCTATATTGAGTCTCTTCCTTTTTAATTAATAGGACTTAAAAAAAATCTACATTTCAATTAGAAAAACAATATATACTATTTATACTTATCACTCCATTTCAATAAAGTTTCTAAATTATATCATTTTTGTTGTGTTTTTGTAAATTTCAAGATAATAATAAACTCTCCTTCCTTGGCTTGGAGATACTCAACTTAAACTAGATTTTTCTTATTAAATAATTCTTAATACGATGCTTTCAAAAACCTTAAAATGAACTAGATTTAATACTTTAAAAATGGACTTTCATAACACCACTTTTACACGCATTTTGGCCTCCTGTTATAGCTAGTATTTTTGATTATTTGGTTCACCTATTTTCTACCTCGATTTTGTGAAATTTGCAGTTCTAATTGCTTTTGATTTTCTACCCTAAAATTATCAATCTTGAATCTCTCATTTCTAATCAAATGTTGCCTTAAATTTGTCAATTTTGTAGCTCTAATTTCTGTCCAAATTATCTACTTTTTAAGCCTTTAATTTTTTGCTTGAAAATCTGATTATTGTGGCTTTAGTTCTCCTCCAAAATTGTTCTCTTAGACTTTGAAATTTGTACCTATTAGTGCTACCTAAAATACTACCCTCATGTTATCCTAAACTCTATAATTTGTTAGCTTCTAATGTAGCCAAATCCTCCTTAAATTTGCTATTCTAAAATCTCTCAAATTTTCTAGGAAACGCCTATGATTCGTAACACTAAAAATTCTACAATTTTGTACTCAATATTGCATTCCAAAAAAATTTAGGTTTCTATCCAAAAATCCTTTAATTTTTAGCTTTCAATGTTGCCTAAATATCAACTTCTATGTTGTCCAATAATCTCTTTTAACTTCTTCAAATTGCTACTTTCTTTTTTTGTCAAGCCTTCCTTCAACTGGTTGTACAAGGGCTCTTCAAAATCTACCCAAATCTTCTCAAAAGTGTAGCTCTATTTAACCTTGAATTTTCTATTCTATGAATCTTCAAATTTTGTTGCAAAAATAATAATCTTGTCCTTTATAAAGTTGCTTTCTTCTTTCTTTGATTTGAGTCTTCAAACTTCTATGGACTCCTCTTTCTTGGATCTCCTCAATCTTCTTATTTCAATATCCAATGGGCCCTTCTTTCTTAGACCTCATTAATATTCAATGTCTATGTTTTCTATAACAAAGAACTAATTACTACATGAGAAAATAACATAGATTTTCAGAAAATCAAAAATGAAATTCTTCTCTATCTGTTGTAGGAAGCTTCACAACTTCTAAGAACTAATTTTATGCAAAAAAACTTAGACAATAGCAAGAAAATACATGCAAAATTATAGATCGCTATATATTAATAAACATCACTAGTTATCATTCAATCTAGTGGAAATATATCTATATTGAGTCCTAGTATTCACAAGTTTTTCTACAACCCTGTGGAAAGACTCTAGCTAAAAAACAATTTCAAAATTTTTGAAAAGAGATTTTCTATCCCCTCTCAATATTTCTTGTGGATCTCCCTATCTCCTATCAATATACATTGTGCTTTGATACCATTATTAGCTTTTGATGCTATATATTTAAGGAAATGCAACCACAAGGTATAAAATGAGCATGTAATATTGAATATATGAAAAAGAAAATATACTAAGTATGTAAATATCATGAGAAAAAAAATAGACAAATAAGCACTCAACAACTATGTGAGAAAAAACCCTAGGAGCTGAGAAAACCCTAGGAGCTGAGATTTTTCTTTCATCTATTTCATATCTACCACATAGACAGTAAATTCAACTTATTCTGAAGCTATCGGAGCAAGGAATTATGCCAGGGAAAAGGTATCGCAAGTTCGTGCTGAAATTTTTCCACAAGGTAACAATGCCAATCCTATTGTTGAAATTCCTATTATTGAGTTTGATAATGCATGCAAGTGGCTAGAAGAGCATACCCTGATAGGATATTTCTTGGGTCGTATCCCAAATGATACTTTTATCCGATCTTGGATTCAATAGTATTGGTAACCTTATGGCATTAAGATAGAGAATATCCAAAATTTGTCAAAGGGGTTTTTTCTTTTTTGCTTTGCTAATGCTCAACATGCACAAGAAGTTTTTAGTCAAGGTCCTTGGTATGTCCGAAGCTCTTTGCTTATCTTTCAATAGTGGTCCAAATATTTCTCTATCAATGATGAGGCTTATCTGGAAGTGCCTGTTTGGGCTGAGTTCCCTGGTATTCCGATAGCCCTTTGGCCATTCTTGCAAAGTATTGCTTCCACCCTTGGGAATGTGGTCTACTTAGAACCAAATAAATTCTATAATGTCTACCCTAATAGGTGTGTGTGTGTCAAATTTGATCTTTCCAAGGACCTTACTAAGTCTATTGACTTGAATATTGGTGACAAGGTTTTTACACAATGTGTTGTGTACATTAATTTACCCAACACATGTTACCGTTGTTAATCAGTAGAGCATAAAATTAAATATTGTCCACTTATGGCTGATAAGTTTAAATTGTGCAATGTTGTTGTTCCTCCCCTTGCTCTGATATTTCTAGCTCTAGGAGCCAAAAATCCTCCAGATGAATGGACTATAGTGACAAATAGGAAAACCCATCCATCTAAGCAGTTAGTGTTGCAAGGAGGTTCTAGTTCCAACCCTCCGATACAACAACCTTCAACACCACACATGCCATCCCTTCCAACTCAAACTGCTCTAGTGCAGCTATCTCCCTTAACACCAGGAGGATCCCCTTCTATACCTACTTTAGATGGAGTTTCACCACCTCTAGTATCTTCTTCACCCGATGATCTTACTCCTTCCATTCTTAAGCAAGCATTACCGGAGGATGTGTCATTCTTCAGGTCCCGTTGTTCACATAGTCCAGCTTGTGAGGGATTACATCAATAAAAGAGATGGTAGACTGACTTTCTTAGGGAATATCATGAACAATTTCTTGGCAATTCGTACAATTTCCTAGTATATTTGGGAGATTTTGAATATATTTTCGAGGGAATGAACCTCGATCATCTGCAATTATTTTTTTGTCCTAGAATGTGAGAGGACTGATGGATCCAATTCAAAAATATCAGGTCTACAGAGAGATTCAGAATGTTGCTTGCCTACAAGGAAGTTTCGATTTTTTGTGTTTGTAAGAAGTTAAGGTTGCTAACTTCATTTTGGATAGTACTTGTACCTTTTTATGGCTGGAAAGTAAGTTTTTTTATTTCCATCATACTCTTGGTAGAGGAGGAGTTGTCACTTTCATTTCTCCCATATGGCATTCTCATATTATCACATGGGGGGTGGACCCCTCAAATAAAGCAGTTTGGACTCTTTTTAAAGTTGGTGGCATCCCTTTTGGTTTGATTAATGTATATGCTTCTAATAATGCACCGAAAAGGTGTGCTTTATGGTGATTGCTTGCTCTTTCCATGCCTGAACCGGTTTGGGTGGTGTATTGTGATTTTAATATGGTGGAGAAACCGATTGATAAACTTGGCTTGCTCCCTATGCATTGGAATATTGGTGAGCAGGAAGCATGGTTTTTTTTCAAAAATAAGCTTGGGCTAAGTGACCCTAATTCCTACTTTATACCCTCTAATTTTCTTGAGTCTATGTGGTATACCTGGTCCAAATTTCAAGCTGGCAATGCTCGTATTTTGAAGTGGATTGATAGAGCTATGCTATATGAACATTCTCATTTTCATTTCCATTGCTTGTTGACTTATCTACCCTTTGTTTCAATTGTAACTGATACCATCCTTTCTGATCATGCTTCCATTGTATTTTCCATATCTTGTTCTCCACCTCCACATCATCAGTTCAAGTCTCAATTTTATCCAAATTTTTCTTTTTTGAAACATCAAGCTATGTCTACTCATATTCGCAGGATTTGGAATCTATTTTCTAGACCAACTGGAATTCATGGTAGAATTTCCTGGTGGAATGAAGCTATCTCTAGAACAACTATTCTTAGGAATTTAGGAGTTGAATTTTCCAAGTAGAGACAAATCTCTAATGCAACTTGTTGAGTGGTATTTTCACCCAATTGTGAAAGTACACTCTTCCTTAGGATTTGGGCTCCAAATCCCCTCTTGCAAAGAAGTTAAACAACCAACTTCTCCAAGGTCTCCGCTATATTAGCATTTGCATATGTGTATTAGTAATCTCAAATAAATATATTCATTTTAAATTCTTGGAACACCTTAGTGATTGCAAGTAACTGTAAACAAGGGGCAATGTTGGTTTATTTTATCATGAAACTTTAGTGATTGTTCATTGAACCAAAATAAAGCAAATGTGAGTTGGCCCTCATATGACCACGATGTAGTGCCTTAATTCATTTTATCTTGAGAGTTTTAAGGTAGATTTTATCTTCTCTATTAATTCTGAATATGGCTTCTTTTCATGAAGATAAAGATAGCTTTCAATATGATCGATAAACTATCCCTCTTTGGTGAAATAGATTTTCACAAAGAGGTAATAATTTATGGCCTTGAATAAAGGGCTTTAAATGTCACTTTAACTTATCCCTCTTAAATGAAATCAAATTTTCATCAAGATGAACAATTAAGTGCTTTGAAGAAAAGACCTTCAATGTAATACTCAAATTACCCCTCTTTCGTAAAATTAGAATTTTTACGAAGAGAGAGCAATTTTAGGCTCCAAAAATGGAAATTTGTAAAATGCCATAAAACATAAAACCTTCAATGAAATTGGAATTTTCATGAAGGGAATGTCATCACAGGCTCATGAGTGCAAAAAAAAAACTGAAAAAATGAAATTTGACCTTAAAATGGAAATTTTCTATTTTCTAATTCTTAAAATCTGCAATAAAACAACAACTTCGATGAATTTTTAAAAATACTAAACAACTCCGAAAATGAAATTTCAAAGTACGTATTGGAAGTCTGAAGTATAACCTACGCAATGGTGAAATTATTTTTGGATTTTGAAATTTTTTTAATGTTTATTTTAATGCCTGAAAATTTAAAAAAAGTTAAAATTTCTGGAAAATTAAAATGCAGAAAAATGAAAATGAAATGCAGAAAACTGAAAATAAAATGCATTCAGTATGATGCTATCCTATTTCTATAAAACCGAAGATGTGAGGTTTCCATGCATGCAACCTAACCTATTGGACTTGGAAACAAGCACAATCCCCATAGACTAAGTGCTGGTTCCTAGGGTTTAAATAAATTTTAGGTTCAAGCATTCACATGAAGCAACCAAGCAAAATTGCATTAACTCCATCTACAAACTCGAAATCTGAAAAAGGGAAAACAAATAGACATTAAATCCATAGCATGTAAAGAGAATCTCCTTTATTGCCCACAAGATGCAAATTTTTGAAAACTCCTGCATTAAAAATGTGTCATTTTACAATAGCAAAAATCTGGTTTTCTAAAAAAAAACCAGTCCAATGTGGAAGGAAAATATCCAAAAAAACCCAGTGCCAAGGCCTTGCCTTCATCCCTGCAATCTTCTCTGAAAAATTTCCAAACCCCCTTTGTATTCTGCCCTTTGATCTGTTTTTAAAGTTGCAGCAAAGTTTCTATTTTCGTCTCTTCATTTCCCCTTCTGATTTCATTTCTATTTGCCTCTTTGTTTCCACTTTTCTTGGTTTGGCTTTGAAAACACCTTTTCCCTGTTGAGTATCACAATTTGTCTTTTTGTTCTTATTAAACTGTAACTATTGCACTGTCGCATATACATTTCATCCTTTCCTCCACTAACGCTATGGGCGTTACAATGTACTTATGACCTGATTACTTTCTTCTATGTGGAATCCCATATTCAACATATCTCTATTGATCATAATGCCCATATTGAGGCCTGAGACACCTTGTGTATCTTTACACCCTTTATTAATGGGTATGATTTTCTTTAAGACATAAAGCTTATGTTTAAAATTTTATCCGTGGCCCAATACTATTATTCAACTAGTGACATGGCGGCCGCGTACTTTGGTAATGGAATGGGATATCATACTCTTATTTTTGGTGAAACGTACGTGACAACCCGTTCCATTGCATGCACCAGTTGGCATCGATCGCTGCTGCTGGCAGAAGCATGACCAAATCAACCACAAGCCTTCGTTGATAATAAATTTGAATCCCACTTATGCTCTTGTCAATTCCAAACAGGAGGCCCTATTTTTATCAAATAAACATTCTTATTTAAACTCTTCTGACTAGATTGCATAACATATTCGAGTGATGCCGAATTTTCTTCCTGATACCAAATTTTGGCACCTCTAATTTCGTTACCATAGTCAGCACATTTTTTTTATCATCATTCATGTTATACTGCATTTTCCAACCTTGTAACTATTTTCGGCTAGCTCACATAGATATCACTATTAAAACTGTAATTCACGGTAATCATCTTGTCACTATTTTGAAGTTGGAAAAGATTCAATGTTATATACCCCTCACATGCTTTAAACGACCTTTGTAAGTCTCTGCGGGCTCTGCCATTGTTGTTGTTCATCATTCACATTTGTTGTGTTGACAGCCAGAATCCTCACCCATCATGTTACGCATCCACGTAGCCCATACTGTTCGCTGTTCAACTGATATGCTGCCTTTGACTCCACGTCTTATGTCCTTTTTTATGGGTTGTTTGCCGGAGGTACCCCTATGTTGCAGGTCTGTGTCTTTGTTATGGGTAAATTCGAACTCTCCCCAGACTCAAACATTAATATCCCTGTGCAACATGTCTAGCGTTGTTGACCAAGTCTGTCGTGTTGATGCCGCATCCGGGTCGTCTCCACTGTACCGGATCCCCACTGATGCTGTTTCAAATCTGAAACCTGCTTCTTGTGACCCCTGCGCTTCATCGTCGGAGTGATTTCCTGAGCCCCACGATTCGAAAAATCCATTCATACTACCATATCTAATCAACACTGCCGCGATGACATGTCTAAGTCATCGTTAAGTAGCACCTTCGCATAATCTCGGGACCCCACTGTTGCCTCATACATACACTGTTCTCGTGGGCCCACATGTCTAATTCCGTCGTGGGCGCGTTGGGTGGCCTTTCGAAGGTAACCTTCTGACCATTCACCGTTGGAAATTCCTTCGAGAGATGTCTTCACCATCGATCAACATCACATTGCCGAGATTCGTGGTGTCCATCGGAAGTACCAAGTCATCCACATAATATCATCCTCGTTGTCCAAACTTATCCATCGTCTTGCCTAAGCCTGCGCTATCGCCGTATGTCCAATGGGAACCACGACCATGCTTGGTCGAACAACCTGCAAAACACTAAAAAAAAACATACATTAAAAACATTATGCTTTAACCCCTTTTATTATTATTTTTTTTTATTATTATTATTTTTTTATTGAGTAAATACTTCTTATACATATACATGTCCGTCGTGGGCTTGAACTTCATTTTTATTTTAAACATTCATATGTATAAAAGCTTACTTGAAACACTCAAATGAAGAAAACATAAAATGCAACCATCACAAAAAAAAGCTAACAACAAAACATTAGCAATAATATTGCTAACACAACATTGACGATAAAAATCGTCGACAACAAAATGACATTAAAAATCGTCAACAACAACTTGACGATAAAAAATCGTCGACAAGAAAAAGTTGTCGACAATAAAATATCATCGACAAGAAAAAGTTATCGACAATAAAATATTGTCGACAAGAAAAAGTTATTGACAAAAACTAATGATAAATGCAAATTCAAAACAAGTCGAGCATTAGACATTCGAAACCGACATGCAAACACCCAAATACCAAAAAAAAAAAGGTGGGTCCCCAATTTTGGGGTACGTTGTGGAGCAACCACAACACAAACCTTAAAGCTGAGCTGGCACATGCTTCTGTCAGACTAGAAGCGAGCCCTCTAAGATCTATTCTTCAAGCCCAAGTTGCAAGTCTTAGGTATGAGCTTAACAAATTAATCTTTATGAAGCAAGAGGAGCTCAACTTTGTGCTCAACTTCACTGGCTAAAAATTGGCGATAGGGTTTCAAAAGATTTAAAAAAAAATAAAGCCCTTGAGACAATCTATTCAATTCAATGCTATTTAGTATGCAAGGGTTCGTTGGAATTCACTTCATAATATTATTAAAGTTTTTGTCAAGCATTATCAAAAAGTTTTTTCTTCTCAGGAGTTAACTCTTGAACGATAGGCTGCAATTCAAGCTTGTTGTGCAGTTATTCCTGAGAAGATTTTAGCTCTTCAAAAGGAAGCTTGTGAGAATCCTTTGTCATTGGATGATATTGTTGAAGCCCTATCCAGGATAGCCATTGATAAAGCTCCAGGATTAGATGGATTTTCTTGTGAATTTTATGAGTATTGGGACATGGTTGACCCATATTTACAATATGTTTATTATGAAGTGGCTTATGGGTTTTTAGGTTCTATAATTAAAAAGGGCAATATTAAATTCATCCCTAAGTAGGGGGATCCAGAAGTGCTCACCAACTAAAGGCCTATTACTTTACTCAATGTGAGTTACAAAATTATTGCTAAGGCTTTGGCCTTACACCGTAGACCTTTGTTGCCACTTATTATTAATCCTGAGCAAACTGGGTTTGTGCAGAGCAAATATATTTTGGATAATGTAATTACTATTTTGGAGGGCATGAAATGGGTTAGATACACTCAACAAAATAATTTTTTCATAAAGATTGATTTTGAGAAAGCCTATAATAGGATTGAATGGAATTTCATCCTTACCATGCTTCAAGCTCTTGGTTTTGGGCCACATTTCTTGAGCTTGGTTAGTATGCTTTTTAGGAATGCTTCAACTCTACTTAATTTTAATAATTATCAGTATGAATCAATTAGATTATTTAGATCTGTTAGACATGGTTGTCCTTTGGCTCCTTCTCTTTTCATATTGGTAGTTGAAGCTTTTGGATACCTTCTTGCTAACCAAGTGAGTCAAGGTAATATTAGGGGTATTTATTTACCTAGAGAATATTCTCAACTTATAAATAGATATTTTGCAGATGATTCTTTTTTGACTCTTCATGAAGATGAACATTGTCAAACAGGCTCTAGATTGTCTGGATATGTTTTGCAATACATCAAGATCTAGCATTTAATGGAGGAAGACCTCATGCTATAGGAAATCCTCTTTGGACCTTCCAAGCTGGATTGAAAGCTTCTAGTAGAATTGAATCCAACCAGGGGAGATGTTTAAATTCCTTGGCATCCCATTTGCTTTCCAGAGTTCCCCTACTATCTTGTGGAATTATGTTTTACAAAAAGTAGAGAAATTTTTTTCCTTTTGGATCACCAAAAAACTTACTCTAGCTGGTAAGTTTTAGGTGTGTTCCAAAATTATTGCTTCTACTCATGTGTACTATTCATCTTGTTGGGTCCCTTATCAAACCTGCTATAAAGTTGGAAAAGCTTTTAAGGGATTTTATTTGGGCTAACTCATCACATCAATGAGGGTTTCATAGAGTTTCCTGGAAAATCTATTGTCTTCCCAAAAAATTAGGAGGTATGGGATTGCATGATTGTCAAATACAAGGTTTTTCTTTATCTGCTAAATAGATTATTTGAGCCTTAAGTGGTTCTGAAGCTTGGAAAGTTCTCATTCAACACTACATATCCACTGATTTACCTCTTGGTAGGAAGGTTTGGAAAGGTATGAATTTCCAATACCTCTTGGTTGTTCCTATTCCAGTTAAAATTCAAGGCTCTTTTGTCGTTCAGAGCATATGGAGGGCTTGGGAGAAAATTAAGCCCTGGTTGAGTTGGCTAGGGGATGGGCATCAAAAAGGTGCTTCTACTTCTACTTATAATGTTTGATGGTCACATTTTATTACTCTTCAAGGTTCCCCTCTTGCCTCCGTGCAATGGATTCATGCTCAATGGTTCTTCAGGAAAGGGATTTCAATAGTGGTAGACTTTTTTTCAAGAAATTCCATGGATTGGATCCCATGGGATGATTTCAAGATATTGTTTTGTCTATGACCAAATGATAAGATTAATTATGATACTATTTTGGACTGTATCCCCTTTTCCCTTTGGCTTATGATCTGTAGATATTCTCAAAAGCCTTGGTGATCTGATTGGGGATGGTTTAAGAAAACCCCACTTCTTACTTACAAACCTAAGTTAGGTTATGCTTGGCTTACTCCCAATGTCCCTATGGTTCAAATACTCACTGCCCAATGGGATCTTATTTCCACTCAAACTCATTGGAGTCTAAGATTTAAAATGGCTTGGGTAGGATATATTGAACCCAAACAAGTTTTCTTTGCTTGGAGCCTCTTATCCTATGGTCTTCCTCTTGGAAAAATATTAAACTACCTTGGAATAGAGAATCCTTCCTGTCATTTTTGCGGTCGTCCAGAGGATCCACTCCATCATTTTTGGCAATGCAAAAAAGCTCGAATGACCTAGGTTTGGCTTGAGACCTTCTTTCGGCCTCATATGGCCAGTTCATTCATCTGGCATTATGTTTTGCTTGGCAACCCACCAGATTTTTCCTTAC
The DNA here is from genome assembly GCA_028583015.1 of Wollemia nobilis. Classification (NCBI taxonomy): domain Eukaryota; kingdom Viridiplantae; phylum Streptophyta; class Pinopsida; order Araucariales; family Araucariaceae; genus Wollemia; species Wollemia nobilis. Next base: position 1,796,373 of record JAQPPZ010017000.1, on the reverse strand, counting down.
CCTTATTGGAAGTGTGGAACATTATTCGCATCAATGCACTCTTTCAAATTTTTAAAACTTGTAACAAAATTCTCTTTTCGCAACATCATAGTTTAGATGAATTTTCAATTGCTGATAAGTGCATAGTTTACTCTGATTTTTGACTCCAAATTTTAGTTCAAGTGGAAAAAGTTCATATAGAGGTGGAGCATCTTCACGCTCTTATGCAGCACTGGGGTAATGCCCCATGTACAGTAATTTGAGTGCCTTTTATACAGCCTTCTCAATCTTGTCTCTGATGGCATTGATGGTTTTGGTACAAGTAATAATGTTGGCACGCTTGGGGAGGATGGGTGGCTCATTTTCATTCCTTCTAATATCGATTTTTAGCATCTGGTAGGTGATGGACATTCACCTCATGAGCATATCTCCATGATTGACATGATTTAATGCATACTTTTTGGTGCTGTGGTTGGTGACAGGTTTAACCTATTTTTATTTTTTTGAGTAATGCTACCTAACTCCACCTGAGTTAGTCTGAATACATATTGGGGTGTAACTATCCACCTATTTTTTGGTTATAAAAACTTGTATTTTTAAATTAATTAAAAGTTAGGCCTTTACATTCAAAAAAAAAATCATGAGAAACTTCTGCAACTACTCTTAAAAATACCATTAATGAAAGCTCACGAAAATAGTATATTGTTATAAAATGGAGTCCATAAAATTGTGTGTCTCTCATTCCTTTCATATGTTCATACAAAAGCATATATATAATGAAATATGACTCTTAACCTTCCTATTGTATGGACTCATGTGCACATCGAAAACATGCACACATTCTAACACTTGTGTATTTATTACATTGCATAAAGTAAATACTCAAAATCTAATCTAATGCACACTCGGAATCTAAACATGTAACCATGGTGGTGCATTAGTATGTACCAAATAATGTAATATTTTCCAACAAAACATTAATATTTTGTAAAATGAAATGAAATCAGGTAACTAAAATTCATGAGCACCCATATTAGAAACCTAGGTTTAATCTTATTAACTATCATATGCATAAGTATCATGATAATGAATATTTATTACTCAAGTTGATGATATAGAAAATATTAGTACTTAGTGCATGGTTCTTGGATTTTTTTTGAAATGTGATATGTTATTACACTCTTAAGTGTATAATTAAAGTTAATATATCTATTCAATTAAATTTTTTAAATATTGCACACACTTGTTTTGCGAAATATTTAAAATTTTATGTTTATATATTTCTAAACTTTTAAATATAAAATGTGTAAGATATATTATTATATTTAAATCCATTAAGTTAAAGTTTAAAACTTAAGACAAATTAATTTTATTAAAAAGTATTCTAAAATAATATTTGTTCATATAAAATCCATAATATTGGATACAAACTTTTTTTCAATTGGTTAGAAGGGATTGAAACGGGCCCACCTATATTACATCATCACCACCACATAGTAGTATTACAACAAAACTTGGATATTATCCACATGCTGTGGTCTACGACAAGGAACCCGGGTTCAACCCCCACCGCGGATATGTATATGTATACTAAGTATTTACTCAATAAAAAAGATTTAAATGTTAAATATTGAAAAAGCTAATAGATTAAACTATTACCATTTATATTACATACACACTTATTTTTACATATTTTTTTCCAAGTTTACATAATTTTATAAAGTTTTAAATTTTAATATTAAATACTAAAATAAACATAAATAATACAATTTTTTTAATATTTCAATTTTTTTTTTTTTAAATTTTGTTTAAAAAAAGTAATTAATTTCAATCGAGTAAACTAAAGCAATTTATCAATGAACTACGGTACTCGTCCTTTCAAAAATAAGCATCATACACTAGGGTACTCGTGATCTTAACCCACTATTATATACATTTTTAATATTTAATTTTTTTTATAATAATTATTATTAATTGGTTTGATATTTGCTTATGCATCCCACTATCATATTTTCTACAATAACTATTAAATATCCCACTATCATATTTTCTACAATAACTATTAAATATTTGACCAGTTTTGGCACGTCTGCCTCCTAGATTCGAATATTTGTATGATTGACACCTTTCGACAATTAAAAGAGCAAAAATAATAATAATAGGAAAATAGAATTAGTTCTGAACTTTTACTTATGGTATTGTTTGTTATTTAGTTGAAGTACTTATTTTATAAATATTTTAAAATATTAATCTAAATTTTGTTTATTTTAGTATATCAATAAAATTAGTATATTAAAATTAATAAGCTTTCTCAACGTTCCGCTTGAATTCTACTTTTTATTTATTTTAATCTTTTAACTCTGAAATTCACAGTTTTAAAATATTTTTAAAATATATATAAAAACTGTTTAACAAAATTTTAACAATGTAATAAATTTATAAATGATAGGAGAAAGTAAAATCTAATCCAAATCAATTTCCTGTTTGCCAAGTGAATGTTTCTCCTCATCCCAAAGTTTATTAAGGTCGTTCCTTACTGGTTTGGTCAGTTATTACACGTTTCAGCACAAATCTAGAATATTTGGGATAATCGTGAAATCAGCGATTCCCAATAAGAAGCATGCGCAACATTTAAATCGATATGCAATGCATGGGACGCTTGGAGATTTGCAACTAGCAGAATTTGCAGACGTTTAGCTGGCGGCACGCCTTCACAAGCAACGGTACAAACAGAAAATATCTGGACCTTATCGGGCGTTGGTGTTCTTACATTTCTTCACGGGATTTTGAAGGCAAACAACGTACAAATTTTCATTAATTCTGGTCAGAAGCGCTCAAATTTGAAAGAATTTTGACGGCGAACGACGCCAAAGGTTCGAAATTCAACACTGGAAGTCTACTCTGGCGACCTCGGTAAAATCTTTGTCTCTGCATTTAAATTCGTGTCTACTCTTCCTTAAAATTGCGCAGACGAAGAAAAAACGAAAAAAAATTCAAATTCAGCAAAAATATGCGTATTTAGAGGAACTTTACGAAAAATGTTGAGAGTAATGGATGCCTGGGGTAAATTTAAGCATCTCAGGTGCTCTTGTACCGCTCTTCCTGCTGATCTAGAGAGTCAGAGTGAATCAGAAACAAATGAATTAAAAATATGCGTAGACGTGGGGCAATTAAAACCCTCGGAGTTCAGTTATTATGAAGGCTTCACCTAATAATGGAGCATCGACGCCACACGTGAAACGGCACAAGCGTAGTCAATGGAACAAATTAAATGTTGTTGCAGAAAAAATCTGAAAAAGGACATTTCATGTGAGTCTTCCACCGGTCCCTCCCTTTCACCACGAGCCTGGCGAGCCTCCACATTAAATTCCAGAAATCCAAACCCTCGATAAGAGCACTCGCCGACCTTTCCATGTCTTAGCTCCTATTTCCTCGTTTATTGAACACCGTCTCGTCTTTATCTCGGCCTTCAACAGCGTTCAGTGTTTTGTTTCAAAGCCAACCAGGCAAATATTTCAACATGAAGGCCTTCGTCAAAAATGTTATCCTTTTCTTCATTCTTTTTGTTCCGTTCACGGCTGTCAGTAGACTCGTCCGTCCGCAGACTGGTAAATCTCTTGCACACAGCGACATTCTATATTTTTCTGTTTTTGTTTGGGGAAAATTTTATATATTTAAACTTTGCTCAAATTCGTTCAGCTTTCTTTGAATTTCTTAATTTTTAGGGTTCGAACACGAAGAATTTCATAAATCTTAACGTTTCAAGTGCTTTGCATTTTACATTTGCCAACCATTCAAAAGTTTTTCTTTCGATTTATACGAATTTCACGGTTCGAATTCGTGCTTCATTTACTTTGCAGAAAATACAGGGAAAGAATCGCAGAACATGCAAATCAAAGGACACATTCCGAGGCAAGGCATTAACTATGAGGTGGCAGGGTCGACCATTCCTGACTGTACCCATGCGTGTGGCTCGTGCATCCCATGCAACAGAGTAACAGTAAGCTTGAAGTGTTCCACCGCAGAGTCGTGTCCTATTGCTTACCGCTGCATGTGTAAGGGCAAGATTTTCCCTGTTCCTTCGCCACGCCCGAGACCTTGAATTTCTTCAGAGTTGTGTTGTCCTGTATCATATTCATCAGGATCCAGTAGTTACCAAATTTTGTGACGCACAGTCGACGTATTATATTTGAAGCTTTTTTTCGTGGTGGTTGCTATTGGAAGCTTTATTTATGCATCATTCTTCTGTTTTAACTCTTTTGTGTCGAGCTAATTTTTGTTACCAGACTCTCGATTGTAGTGCTTTTAAATTCTTATTTTGATACTTGTAGGCTGTCAGTGTTTATTAGTAGGTTTTACGGATCTAATTTTTTAAAAGTTCAGGTTTTGTTAATTCTATTTTTCTCCAAATTTTATAATGTTTTGTTAATTTTATTTTTTCCAAATTTTTGTTAATTTTATTTTTGTTCAACAACTAAAATTTATAAAATAACTTACACAACTAAAAAAAATATTTTGATCATAATAAGTTAGGGGATTGATTTGCACTAATAGTAAAAAACGAGTCATGAATATTTCTATTAAATGTAATCTTTGAATGGTTTCACAACATGCATGTTATTAAGACGAACTCTTCTATTTAAGCCACGATAAAGTCAGCAGCATATTACCCTTTTGTCACTTATAAAATATTATTGTGTATTAAGAATAACTCCAAGCCACAGTGCTTTAATTCTTAAATATTGTTCTCCTCAGGTAAATATAAAATAAAAATAGATTCTTGTGGTCGTTATATATTCTGTCCTGTAGATTTTTAGGGTGGGGTTCATATGGGAGGCTATCCCTGCAAATTCTGCCACTGTAAAACCATTTTTTTTTTTACAGTCTCTTCTCCTTAGAGTTTTCCGGCGGGGTAGAAGAGAAGAGGAGTCTAAAATATATGGGCATCTGGTTAATGGTTAATTTGATGGATAAACATTTTTACATTGGTCTCAGCTTTTTCTACTAGCCAAAATTTACTTTTATTTATTTTTAAATGAAACTGTGAACAAGCACCGATAAGAACTGATAAATATATGGAAACCCCTCCATAATATGTACTAAAGTTCTTATTCTAAGACTCTTTTATATGAACATGACTTAGATGTTTATGTTATTTTTTTTGTTAGGTAAAGAAAAGTTTAAAAAGTTTTCAATTTAAGATTTAGCAATACAAATATTTAAGATTTAGCAATACAAATATTTAAGATTTAGTAATACAAATATTTAAAGATAAGAAGGTTTGATCCACCGAAAATAAATAAAAACCAAACTTAAACAATTCAATCAACTTCAACTCAAACTAAACTCAATCAACATCAACCAAAAAAACCTAAGCAGAACAAACAAACATATAGAAAACCAACCAAGCTCAAAGGTCCAAAACAAACATCTTAGTAGTCATTAAACTAATGATTAGCATCCTAAGGATTTTCGGGGGTAAGGACCGAAAATGGAAAGTCATGAGTTTAACTAAGGATACTATTATAAATAATAGTCATTAAACTAATGATTAGCATCTAAAATTTTGGGGGTAAGGACCGAAAATGGAAAAGTCATGAATTTTATTGTTCAAGTTAAGATTTCAATTTTGTAAGTGAAATTAAATTAAACAAGATGGGTTAAAAATATTAATTTTTAAAATTTAAATTGATAAAATTATATATATAAATAATTGTAAGTTATGTATTTATTAAGATATTATAATAACATGAAAAAGTTGCTTATATAAAAGTAATTTGACGTCTTTTGGTTTTGGGATTTTGAAACTTTTTGGATGGGAGGTTTTTTGTTCTTTCACTTTGGATCTGGCTGCTAGTCATGCTTAGTTCTTTGATGTGGTTTGTGTCCAAGGTGTTTTGCATGTTGGGGGTCTTGCTGGTTGCGTTTTATGGATCGTTGTCATAGATTTGGTTGGATGGTGCAACACTTTTTTTGGGTTCAGTAGTTTCATGTTTTTCTAGCTTTCCAAGGAGGGGAAAGGGCCATCTACTGACCCAAACCCATTGGGGTGAATTTGCGAGAACACATACAATGGTATGGTGTTTTGTTACAACTATATGAGGGTGTTCCCTTGGCTGCCTTTGACTCCATGGAAATTTTTGGTTGTTGATCCCCTGGCTGCTTTTGGTCCCATGGCTGTGTTGGATTTCCTACTTTCGATGGTCTGCAAAGATTTATTTCTCCAGTTCCAATAGTGGTGGTGTTCTTCTTGGTGCCAGAGGCCAGAGTCCCTTTGGTTCGTGCGGAGTGATGAGGTTGTGGGTGGGTGCTTATTGGTGGTGTTAGGTTGTGGAGTCTGACCTCGATTAAATATGGAAAAAATGTTTTTTTCTCTGTTTGGTAACTAGTTGCTTTAATGCATGGAAACTTTCTAAATTGAAAAAATCAATCCAAAAAAAGCCATAATTGATGGGTCTATCTTTGGTGTCTAATTCCAAAATAGAATCTATAAAATTAATGGTTGCATAGAAATCAGTGTGATTTTTCAAGGTGTGATTTTTTGGGTTAATTATAGCATGCTTGTTTTTAGAATGCATGTAACTAGGTTTCCCTATTTATGTAATACCTCTGATAGAGAGGATTGTATCTTGTTTATGGGAAGGCATATGATTGTGCATATCATGTAGAGAGATCGGGAAGCTTGGTTTAGAGCTTGATGCAAGGGTGTTTTTATGTTGAATTACTGTTAGAGTAATTGTATGGAGATGCTGGTGTTTTGAAGAGGAATTTCCAACTAGTTGTGTTGCAAAATTACTCCATTCAGAGATTGTATTGGTGTTAATACAAAGGACTAGTGTTGGATGAACCACATTATATGTTGTGTTTTATCTTATCTTGTATGTTTATGTTCTTCTTATCTGATGGTTAATAGTTTATGTTGTTAATGATTAAGTTTCTTGCATCAAGAATCCCTTTTGTTTATATAGTGAATCCTAACAATTGGTATCAAAGCGAGGTTGGGATTCAGGATTGAGTGGGAGCTTGACTTGAGTGGGAGCTTAACTTGAGTGGGAGCTATGACAGAAGAAGGGAAGTGAATCCTAAAAATTGGTATCAGAACGAGGTTGGGATTCAGGATTGAGTGGGAGCTTGACTTGAGTGGGAGCTTAACTTGAGTGAGAGCTATGGCAAAAGAAGGGAAGTTCAGGGTGTTTGTTTTGTTTGGCAAAAAGTAACTGCAGAGCTCTTTCACGAAGTACTGTGATGGAGTTGTTCGGTGTGATGTCGAATACGGTAAAGAATTTTTGGGTGCTATGCAAGAATGAAAGGGCCCTTATTTCTCACCATTGTGGCAAGAAGGGGCACCTAAAAAAGGATTGTTGGTCTCGGGATAGAGATGGAGGAGAAAGGTTAGATGTGAATATAATGAGTGAAATTCTAACACTTTCTGATATGGTTGGTCTTGACATTGATGTTGGAGGACCAAAGAGTTCTCAAGTAGTGGGAACTGGGAGACATGTCCAGGAAGATGGACATGGCTCAGGATTTATTGTATGATTTTTCAAGATGGAACACATAATATGGTTATAGCTTTGGATCATTGCGACCCCAAGTCCCTAAGTTGGAAGGTAATTCCACACTCGGGAAGTGTGCTTTCAAAGCTAGTGGCAAAGCCATATTATGTGTGTGCATGCTATGGGTCATCCATAGTATGTAGATCTTGCCATGGTGGTGATGTTTGATTCACCATGATACAAAGTAATTTTGAGGATGTTATTATCATTGATTTATGGTAGAGAGATTGTGTGTTGCTTGTTGATCATAGGATAAAAGTGCGTGGATGACACTAGTCTAGTGTGATGGTTTAGAGCATGGTTACAACAATTTGGAGGAGTTGACATTCCTTGTTTGGCTTAAAGATGTTCTTTTGTGGATGCAACAATGATAGGGTTTTTGTGGATCAGTTTCCAAGTGGGAGATTGTTAGGTTGTGGAGTCTGATCTCGGTTAAATATGGAAAAAATAGTTTTTCTCTCTGTTTGGTAACTAGTTGCTTTTATGCATGGAAACTTTATAAACTGGAAAAATCAAACCAAAAAAAGCCATAATTGATGGGTCTATCCTTGGTGTCAATTCCAAGATAGAATCTATAAAATTAATGGTTGCATAGAAATCAGTGTGATTTTTTAGAGTGTTATTTTTTGGGTTAATTATAACATGTTTGTTTTTTAGAATGCATGTAACTAAGTTTCCCTATTTATGTGATACCTCCAGTAGAGAGGATTGTATCTTGTTTATGGGAAAGGCATAGGATTGTGCATCTCATGTAGAGAGATAAGGAAGCTTGGTGTAGAGCTTGATGCAAGCATGTTTGCATGTTGAATTACTGTTAGAGTAATTGTGTGGAGATGCTGGTGTTTTGAAGAAGAATTTGTAGCTGGTTGTGTTGAAGGATTACTCCCTTTAGAGATTGTATTGGTGTTAATACAAAGGACTAGTATTGGGTGAACCACATTATATGATGTGTTTTATCTTGTCTTGCATGTTTATGTTCTTCTTATTTGATGGTTAATATTTTCTACTATTAATGATTAAGTTTCTTGCATCAAGAATCCTTTTTGTTTATATAGTGAATCCTAACAGGTGGACCCTTCTCGTGGGTGGGCTTCATTTTTGGGACCTTGTTCGGGGTCTTCTTGCTACTGGACCTGATCCTTTTGTGTACACTAAGATCTTTTTTCTTGGATTCAAGGGTTGTGTTTTGAATGCTATTGAGTGGATCCATTGACTTCTCAGGTTTAGTTCTTGAAGCTATTCGTCTACAGGGATGGAGGGTTCCAAATATTTTTTGGTTGCTCGGGGTACCATACTACATCCTTCGGTCTTTGGAGAGTGGACCTGTGCTTTATTGACAACTTTGGTTTATCCTGACTCCTCCAGATCTGGGTCATGGGTGAATGTTCGTTGGTGGTCCCTTATCATGGGTGGGCTCTTATTCGGGGGATCCTTGCTGCTGGAATTGATCCTTTTGGTGTACACTCAAATATTTCTTCTTGGCTTCGAGGATGGCCTTGCATTTTGAATGCTATTGAGTGGATCCATTGGCTTCCCAGGTTCAGTCCTTGAATCTATTTGTTTGCAGGGATGGAGGGTTCTACATATTTTTGGTTGCTCGAGGTACCATACTGCATCCTTCGATATTTAGGGAGTGGACCTGTGCTTTATAGATAGCTTTAGTTTATCCTGACTCCTCCAGATTTGGATCCTTGGAATATTCTTGCTCCATCTCTACTCTTTGCCTGGGTTTTGTAGGTCTTCATTTCCTCGGGTCTTTTGGCTTCCTTGAAGTTCACCTTTGTGTGCAAGAGGATCTCCTAGCTTGAGGAGATCCTTAGGATTGTTGTTCCACTTTTCAGGCTTGTGTTGTGGTATCCCTAGGTTCCTGCTACTTCCTAGACCATGTCCTACTACTGCATCCTATTCACTTTCTTATCGTTGCTTCCGGTTTGCAGCCTGATTGACATGCTAGCTAGTTGCTACTTCATGGATTGCATCCCAGTCGGTGTCCTGGTTTACGTCCTGTAGATGCTTCCTGGTCTACATCCTACAATTACGTCTCTGGATGCCCGTGGGTGAGAACGATTTTCAAATTTCATTTTTTTTGTTTTTTCCTACTTTATTTTCAAGTTTCAAGTTTAAATTTTGGGCAAAATGACCTTGTTTCAAACTTTCCATCCTTTGTATGGTTTTGGGTGGGATGACCCTATTTCAAAATTTCCATCCTTTGTATGGTTTTGGGCGGAATGACCCTGATTCAAATTTTCCATATTTTGTATGGTTTTGGGCAGGATGGTCCTGATTCAAATTTTACCGGTTTAACTATTTTTTCCAATAACCTCTAGAAGGTTTATTTCTTCAACTATTTTTTGATTGAGAACTCTTCTCCCAACCTTTTACTCTTTGTAAAAGGTTACGGATCCTTTCAAAACCCATTTACCAATAATAACAAATAATTATTATAATAACATTATAAAATATAATATGAATAATTTTATTTTAATTCCATAAAATTAATTTAAAAGAATAACATTAAAACAAGTATAAAATTCTATAGAATAAATTGTATCTGAATTTTTTTTGGTAACATCAAAAACATATTTAATTTTTTTAAATAACTAATATAAAATATTAAAAGATAAAATATTTCTCGTTAAAAATATTATTTTTAATATAATTATATAAACCTAAAATGACGTACACCATAATGTTACAATATTTCTAATAATATCATAAATCACCTCATTTTATAGAAGTCCTCCTTAATATGATGATTTTAACTTAATTCATTCTCACGTAATTGCATCACATCTAATCCTAATTCAAAATTCCTCAACATAACTAATACTATTTTTTTTTTATTGAGTACATATTTCTTATACATATACATATCCGAAGTGGGGGTTGAACCCTGGTCATCACCGATAATGCAAGTGACATCCTTACTAGTAGACCACAACACTATTTTTTAAATTATATTTTATAAATATTTCTTAATCCACGTGATTGTGGTCTACCGACAAAGATGCCACTTGATGTGACGAGTTTGTAGTCTACCGGCAAAGATGCCACTTGATGTGACGGGTTCAATCCCTAAGGCAAATATTTATAAGAAGTATTTACTTAAAAAAAAAAAATTCTTAATACATTTAAGTAAGCTTATTTGAATAGTAAAAGATCCAAAAGATATATTACCTATATTATTGTAATGATCAAAGACATATGATGTAGTCTTAGTCTTTTATAGGCAGTTCTGGTTTCTTTCCAGCTAGTTCTAGTTTATATATTGTGCCTTCGAGCTAATTTTGTATCTTTCCTTTTATATTAATACAAGTTTACGATCTTCAATTCAAAAAATATATATTGCCTACATTAATATACCCTTTGTTCTTTTTGTTTAAAATAATATAAAAATATTTAATAGAAAGAGGATAATAAAAAGATATTAAAATTATATAATTTAACATTTAGTTAAAATATCCACGCCTTGTTTTAGTTTATATAATGGTTTTTTTAAAATTCCGCACCTTTGTAATTAAGGTTATTTAAAAATAATAATCATAACTATAAATAGTACTTATTTATTACGATATTAAATTAAAAAATAATTTGATATTATCATAAACAATAATATCTAAAATTTATATATAGATTTATTGATTTAAGAATTATAATATGTAAATTATATGAACAATTGATCATCATATTTAATATTAATAAAGACTGCAAAAATACATCTTTTATATTATGGATATGAAACAAAACTAAACCTTAATTTTAATCTATTCTAGATTATATAGAGATAGATTATAAAAAATGATGAGTTAATCCATTCTAGATTATATAGAGATAGATTATAAAAAATGATGAGTTTTGGAGCTTGAAAATTAATTAACTGTTCCAGTGACAGAAAAGGAATATTTTTCATTGTTAGTTTCGTTTAATTTTAGGGAATTGCTAATTCGAAAGATTCTATTTTTTTTAGACTATAATAGACTACAGTTAGGAACAGATTAGGGGCACGAATAGTGGATTTAGATTGGGATTGAAAATCTCAATTGGTATTATATGTTTTTGGAAATTTGCAAGAATTGCATGGTAGAAAAACAAAGGAGAGACTTTGTGTGTGAGGTTCCATTGTATTCCATTGAGGAAGGTTGCAACTGGTTTTGTTGGAGGAGGATCCCATTGGAGAATAATAAAAGGAGTACTTGATATTTGATAGTGGATGTAGCTCACATATTGGGTGAACCACTTACATGCTTGTGTTATCTCTATCTTGTGTGATTTTTTTATTGTTGGTGACTAGGTTTTTTTAATTTTGCAATATGTATTAATTTTATTTGCTCTAAGGAACCTAAGAACTGGTATCAGAGCATATTGTGTTGGGTACTCAAAAACAAAGAATTTTTTTGAGTGGGAGTAAATGGTAGAAGACTCAAAATTTAGAGTGGATAAATTCAACGGGTAGAACTTCCGACTTTGGAAGTTGTAGATTGAATACTAATTGCACTAGAATGATCCTTATCAGCCTCTAGAGGGTGCAACAAAGAAACCTTCAACCATGATAGATGAGGAATAGAAAATCCTTGATAGAAATGCATTGGGTGCTCTGAGACTATGCTTGGGAAGCTAGGTAGCCTTCAACATATTCAAAGAGAAAACAACAAAGGATGTAATGGATGCTCTGGCAAAGTTGTACGAAAAATCCTCTGCATCCAAAAAGGTATTTCTTATGAAGAAACTATTTAATATGTAGATGAATTAAGGAGAGTCAGTAAAAGACCATTTAAATAATTTTAAAACTGTTACTAATCAATTGAGCTTGATAGAAATTGATTTTGATGATGTAGTATGAGCCCTGCTTATTTTATGCTCTCTACCAGAAAGCTGGAATAGCTTAGTAATGGTGGTAAGTAATTTTTTTCTAGTTCACCTAAATTAGTTTTTAATGATGTTGTTCATGTTATCCTCAGTGAGGATATGAGAAGAAAGACTTCAGGAGAAGCAATATCATGAAATGCTTTTACAATGGAAAATAAAAGTAGGTAGAAGGAAAGGGGTAAAAGTCCAAACAGAGGAAAGTCTACAGGGAGATCAAAGTCCAGAGGAAAGAGTAAGGTTGAGTGTTGGTATTGCAAAAATAAGGGACATATGAAAAATGATTGTTGGAGTAGAAATAATATCAAACAAGGGGATGGAGAGAGTCAAGGTAATCATGAAGCAAATATTATAGGTGAAATTCCACAAGATGCCTTAATTTTATCATTAAATAATAATAGTGATTACTAGGTAAGAGACTCTGGAGCCTATTTTCATGCTACATCTCACCATGAATATTTTATAGAGTATATCCAAAGTGATTATAGATAGGTGCTATTGGGAGATGAATATCCTTGCAGGATTGTTGGCATGGGCAAAATTAAAATGAAGTTGCCAAATGGAAATTACTAAATTTTAAATGATGTTCGACATATTCCAGACCTCAAGAGAAATTTAATTTTAGCAAGGAAACTTGACAACAAAGGATATGTCACTGCATTTGAATATTATTCTTGGAATATCACCAAGGGATCAATGGTGGTAGCCAAGGGTAAGATGATTGGTACTTTATATTTACTTACCAATACTTTTAACTATACAATGAATTTAGTGGCTATAGGAGAGAGTGCAGAGTTGAGGCACCATAGGTCGAGTGGTCATATATCTAGATCCAAGTGTAATCATACCATTAATTCAATAACACACTTAACTTGTTTAAAATCTATTTCATTAATAGTGAATCATACCATTAATTCATTAACATTAAAAATTTTTAATAACTAATTTAAGCAAATAAATGAAAAGAAGGGATTTTACATTAAAATCCCATGTTTCAATTGCATACGAGGAAAACTTGGAAACTCAGGTTGATACTCAGACATAGGATCTAAAATTATGGTAATGCATGGACTTATGGTCAAACGATCATAAACCAAGGGTTGTATATACCCATATTATAGATATATGACCATCCTCATGATATTTATTATTTATGCATACAATAGTAAACTTAAAACTTACCCCAATGAGTTTAAAAAATAGTGAAATTGAGAATTTTATATAAGCTTTTAATCTCATAGGTAAGAAAATTGTACATCCATGAGGATAGTTGGTGGTCAAGGCAATTTTTTTTATAATTCATAGATTAAGGGTTTCTTGGCCATAGACCTTGATCACGTCTATTATTAATATGTATCCAACCCTAGATTCATGTTATCTATGATATTTTATTAATGATAGACATGATAGTTGAATCATAACACACTTGAAGTATTAAAGGGAGAGTAATAAGTTTTAAACTACAAGAAAATGTACTAATCCTATTTGCTAATGTATTATAGAACCATGAGCAAATATAGAGGTCGTAGTTGAACTTATCACATTGTATGAACATAGGCTTAACTAGTTATTATGGGTAAAATAACTAGCCCACATCTATCTCCTCAAAAAGAGAGAATTTTTATATCAATATTTGGTCATTTTTTTAAGCTAATTAGCTTTAGAGACTTTGTCAAGCATGTGAAATAGAATCTAGACCAAAAGAGAAGGTAGGTAAGGGTTGGCTAGCCCAAAGCAACACTAAAATGTTGAATTTTTCTAAGTACAGAGAGTTGTTAGATTTTTGAGACATTGACATCAACAATAAGAATAAATTTATCTAGCATATGATGTGGTTAAATCTTAAGAATATAGTTTTTATTGTAGTGCCGGACTCAATTTTTTACTAAGTATGGGGTATGGCCAAAAAATTAAAATGTTGATGTCAACAAAGGCTTGATAAAATTTTTGCATCTGATTTCATAGCAGGCCTTCCAAATGCAACAAAGTTTTACCTATGTAACAAAGAGGGCCAAAGTCTTCACAAAAGTCTAGTATATCAAATAATAGAGCTAGAGCAAGAAATTATTCTAAGGCATTAGGAAAATCATATAGGAGAAATATAATGTGGAAGCTCATCCAATATTTGGTACAATGATTTGAAGAAAATTAGTTAAGTGTCAAAGTGTGTTGGATCCTTTAGATGTTGTCATTATCATAAAGCATATCATACTTTGGTAGGGATATAAAATAGTGTTGAACAAAAACTTTATAAGAAAGAGAGCTTGACAATAAATATTTCAATATTTTGTGCTATGCTTAGGTGTCTGACTAAGTGAAAAAGGTAGGAAAAATATTATAGTGACATCATCAAGGAAAACCAAAAAGTTTGACATCCAACAAAGAAAGCAAAAAATAGAGCTAGATAGATAATAAATCTGACATCATGTAAGAAAAAAAAAAAGCCCAAAATCTACAAAGTGGAGATATGGACTAATTTTAGCTAAAAGAAGAATTTGGAAAAGTAGAAAAATTTCAAAATGCACTCATGATAATCTTGATATGTTGTCAAAATATAATAAAATCCAAAATCTTCCATGATTGAAATATGTACCAATGTAGTTGGGCCATTAGTGGAGAAACTTAAAATACAACAAACTTGTTAGATAAACTTATGGATTAGATGAAGATACACAAGGTGCCACTCACTCAGAACAAACCTGAGCAAGCCACATCAACATCATAACACCAAAAATGTTGTAACAGAATGAGCTATAAAGGAATGCACATATATTGCACCAACTTTATAGGCCTACAACCCATCTTGAAAGCAATGATGCTAAAATAATTGAATGCAAATGTAAATATATATACTTGAATGTACTTCATTCAAATGGTTAGCTCTTTAGCATTTATAATTACATGATGTATGATGAATGTACTTTGTACCTTTGAATGGAAGTCAAATTGTTGTTTGGACTCTTCCCAAAATTGTTGTAGATTATGTATGTGTTGGTCAGAGAATATGTCTAATAGAAATGTTTGTGTGCCCACAAACCTTGAACAACATTGAAAGACCCGGTAGCATGTGCAAGCTACAATGATCAATCTTTGAAGGAGGCCGGTTCCTTGTAGTCCTAGCTAAGTATTCCTAAAAGCGGGGGGAGGGGGGGAAAGGGTGCTACAAGAAATAAACTAAACAAGCCATAACTTAAAGTGGTATAAATTAAGCAACATCAAGACACATACAATAAAAAGAATATGAAACTAAGCAACCAACTACCTAAAATACCATATTGTTGCACAGACAGTCATAGAGTATTTAATTATAATCCATTGTATGGTAATGAGACTATGAATTCCAAACAAGGGACGAGTACGAAAAAAATCTAGGATTCAAAATTATCATCATGAAACCTCCAACATGCTTAAATTAGAAATATGTAGGCATTAGAGAACATACAATTTAAACCCAATGTGTATTTAACATACCCAAAATTCTAGACAAGTGAATGAATACGACAAAAATGCAAAATTTAGAATTATCACCATAGACATCCAACATGCTCAAATTAGAAATAAAGGGGTTTGCACACACACATACATACTCTACAAATGAATCGAACTAGAGGCAATATAGTAGTTCGTTTGCATTAAGTTACAGTATCCATCCTTACATATAAATTATAAATGCCTAAGAGCCAACTAGTATTACATTTACACTATTGCATTTATAGACATCTTACAATTTCTTAGCAATCAAAAACATGATTACCTAAGAATTGGATTACTGTCATGTCAGAGATTCTACCAGCCTGTTGAACCAATTTGACATATAGCTGTTGCAACTAGCTAATTGTTTTGGTTGATGTGGCCTAAATTTACATCATTTTGAACCATGCTCTGCTTGTTGGATGCATTTAGGCCTTTTTTTTCTCCTTTATCCAACCATCCCATCATTCGTATGATGGTCCAATTTGTTGAGATTTATTAACACATGATCGTACCTTGTAGATGTCATGGGAGAGAGGGGTATGCATATTGGAGAATGGTTACCGGGTCATTTAAACATGTGTGAGGTGCCCACTCCTCATACCGATAGCTATAGGGTACACTCTGATTTCCCAGGGGCCATACCTCCTAATTGGGCCTTATCTCTCATGTGTTGGGTCATTGATATCTTAAAGGACATGGATCGAGTGCAACCCTGTTGGTATTTATTTCATTCAACCTACCTAAGGATTTTGTGTGCACCGTATCCCCGAGTATTGACTTGATTTTAGTCAGACCTTTGTATTTTGATCTTCATATGGCTTACAGGCCTAGGACAAAAACATTGAGTGCTGGTTATATCCAATAGGGAATAAATATTCTGGTTCTATAATTATTGGGCTATTCTATTGATCGAGCAATCTGTGCACTTTCAAGCTCTGGCTAGACCTAACTATTCTAGTCTCTCTTAGGCTTGACCATTTTTTTTAATCTGGTCTTGAGGATGCCTTTGGGCTTTGATCAGACCTAATTTTTCTAGGCTTTAATGAGATAGCAAATCTCTTGACTAGGTATTCTTGGTACTACTGGGCCTTGGTCTAGCATGGTAGTTCTAGCCTCTTCTGAAGGCTTAATAGTTTTGGCCTCTACTGAACTTAGTCATTTTTCCTAACCAAATATTTCTCATGATTTTAGGCTTCATTGGATCAAATAATTTCTTATATTGATGAAGGACGGGATCCTGGGATGCATCTTGGCTCTAGATATGTATAATTATTTTGGTCATCCTCGAACTTGACCCCTTTTTACATCCTTCTTCTTATTTTTTTGGTAGTAGAACATATGCTTGAAGTTATACTAGACTCCAACCATTTCAACTATTGCAGGATTTCCAACTTAGCCTATTCTAGCATGATCATGTGTACCAAAAATTTAGCCTTTTGACATATTTTAGCCCAGGTGCAAATCTGCCAGTCCACTTATGACTTAAGTTATTTCCTCTATTTTGTCCTAGTTAGAATTTGACCAACTAACGGGGAATTGGCATTACCCTAGGCTTTCGGTCAGGTGTAGTTCTTTTGGTATGATTAAGAAATGGTAATCTTCAACTACCCTTCAAGCTACCGATAAAGCCAATTCAAGGCCCACTTGCATCATCCTTATTTGCACTGCTTTCTCTTTGTCTTCGATACGACTTCTAAGCTGATAAAATTATTGGTCGTCTCTATTTTTATTTGTAAAAAATGAAGTTAATATATAGCTAATAGAATATATGGGTGGGTATATGTAAAATACACCCACATTCTTGGTGACTCATAGGGGATTTTCATCTTGCGAAAACAAGGAACCTAGGTGGCCAATAAATTTTTTGGACTTAACACTTTTAGAGGGAAGGAGAAGGGAAGAGGGAGCTAGATGAAAATATGGTGAACATGCAGCTGGTTAGGACTATAGAAGAAGGTAGGGAGGAGGACGATGGGGAGAAAATAACACAACGAGTGATTACACAAATAAATAAATGAAAGGGGAAAACAAGTGGAAAAAGCAAGCAAAAATAGAAAAATCTATAGAACAAGGAAATAAGAACAAATAATTGGAGGGATTAGTGACAACAAACATAATGGAAACACAGAGGAAGGAGACAAATGTAGAAAATTATAGATACAAAATGGTGTGCAATTGTAGGATTAGCTCAAGAGAAGGAAAATAGAGTTCACCTACTCCATGGGACACCCCCATAGATTGCACCCCAATGTATACACTCTTCAAAGCCCTAGTCTAACTTGAGGAACGGGAAAAGTGGCAAATGATAATTGCTCATGCTGTCAGACTTCTTTTCTTAACACAATAAAATAAGAATTTATTCTACTCATCACCTCTCACCATGCGATCATTCCAGTCCATTTTGTGCTCTGATATGTGTTTTGTTCTACATCCTTTAGTGGTTGCACATGGGCATCTATTTATAGAATGCTTGCCTTCTTGTGGATGGATTTAGCATGTTCCAAATTGCATGAATGTCTGGCTAGCATACGAGAGAGAGAGTCCTATTTTCTAGGGACTTCCTATGATACTCAAACCAATGCATATTTTTTTCTCAAACCCTAGAACATGTGTTTCCAATTTTATTCAACAATGAAGCATAATTTTGTTCTCAAACCCTAGTACATGCGTTTCTAATTTCATTCAACAATGAAGCATAATTTTATTCTCAAACCCTAGTACATGTGTTTCCAATTTCTTTCAATAATGATGCACAATTTTATTCTCAAACCCTAGCACATATGCTTCTAAAATCATTCAACAATGATGCACACTTTATCCTCAAAACCCTAGTACTTATGCATACTCATTCAAACCTTATTTCTCCAATCATAAGACAACAAAATATTCCTTAACCAAAAACCACCTTGATAATGAGATCAAAACACCATACCTCTAAAAATTGCCTTGATGATGATGTGCCTCTAAAACCTATCTCAAAACAATTTTCCTTTTGATCCTTCAAGAAATCTAGTTAGTGATTTTCAATTCTTGCATAGATAAAAATATCATCCACTCAAAATTTTCAAAAGGTGTCCACAATAAATCTAGAAAATCAATGCCTTATTTCTCCTCTTTAATATTTCAATAATAAGCTTCTAAAACCCTAGGATCCCTTTTTCTATAATACAAAAATTACACTTGCAAATAAATCAATTTACACCTTATAAATCCAAGCTTAAACTAGTAAAAATTACACATAGCATAAACACAAAGACACTTTACTTATCCTCTCAAAACGAAATATATATGATATTTTAAAAAATGCTCAAATCACCTTCTATGTATTTATTTTATTTATACACACATTACAATAAAAAATATTCCTTTATACACCTTATGTATCCACTACTTAATTAATACCAAACCTTTTGTTTGTAATAATGCCAAATGAACCAATGAATAATTTTCCTCAAACACGCATTGATAAATAAATAAATTTATGTATACATCAACAACATAGGCCAGTGAACGTATGACAAAATATTTGGCACACAATTTCAATAACACAAGCCAACAAACCACACGGGAATCAAACTCACAACCTCTGCCAATGTAAATCCCTAGTAATAGCTAGGCAACCATCTTGGCTACCCCAATGGGTGGTAACAACAATCACCACACGCCATCCAAGGTCCTTCATGGCCCAATCAAAATTGTTTCCAACACTACCAAGCAAAACGTATGCCCCCAAATTCGACCTTGCAACCTCTCTACCCGTAGTTCCTTATTGCTAGCCTAACAACTAGTTGGGCTAGCCACCCACTTGAGAATCATCAATGTAATCTGTGTTCCTCATTTTGATTCACAAAATCTTTTCATTCTTTTTATTTCTGTTTCACTACACAAAAGATATTCAAAATTTTGCATGCACATAAAATATTAGCCAATGCATAGCTCTCGAATGTATTAACTTCACCTTTATTTATATGCACTTTGAAGCTTTGGGGAAAACATTGGCACTTTAAAAAATAATCATGTTAGACTCTTAGAAATTTTTAAGGTGTTCCCTCCAACTCTTTTTAGTGCCTCAACCAATTCAAACGTTTATATTATAAAATTTAAAAAATATTATAATATTATTCTTTAATCCTTTGATCTTTGCAAAATAAACCTTTTCAACTTTTTTTTTCTTTTAAAAAATAAATCCTTTTGGCTCAAGTATTATAATATTAAAAATATTATAATATTGTCTCTTCTCTTTTAAAAAATGACCTTAACCTTTTAGGCTTCCTTATGTAATATTTATACCTTGTTCTAAAACATTGTCCCAAGCACTCTTGACCTCTTGATCCTTATTTATAATATTTAAAAATAAATATTATAAACTTTTTCTTTACAATATGCTTGAGGTATATATTTCCAACCTTAGAAGAATATTTCTGCCTTGAATACCATGCAACCTTTTGACATCAATGGTAACTCTTGACATCAATCCTTTGCTACCAATGACAACTCAACATGCTCAATATTTCCAAAAAATAATATGTAGATCTATTCCCTTCTCTATACACATTCTTGATTTGAACATTTTCAAGGACTTGGATCATTCTTTAGACTTCAACTACTAGATTTGAAATGGTCCACAAAGTAGGTTGAATGTATTTGAGCATGTTAATGATATTTATGGAATCTCCTTCAATAATAACCTTCCCGTAATCCATTGTTTTTAGTTGAGATACTCCTTGGAAGAGTGCTCTTGCTTCCATAGAGTGACTAGTCTATAAATCCAAGTTATTTGTAAATGTGAGCAATATTATCCCATTCGAATATTTGACCACTCCCCTTGCTCCCACTGATCTAGGGTTACCCTTAGAGGTTTCATCAAAATTAAGCTTCAACAAGCCAATGGGGAGAGGATACCAAGCAATATTAAATCTAGAAGAGAAAGCCTAGAGGGGCACTGGTGACAAGGGAGCTCTAAATCCAAAGTTCAATTCAAGCTCTATCTCCCTACCAACAGTGACCTTGTCAAGAGGGATAAGGTTCACATTCTCCATAGAGGTAGCAACAACACACAAGAACACACTCTCCATAGGGTGAGTGGTGTTTTTCAAGACCTAATAATTTCTCTCCTTTCAAAATCACCACCACAAATGGGATAAAGCAAATGAAAAATAGGTACGAATGTGAGGGGATAAGAAGGGGAGAGTCCATTGCTCAACCAAATCAAATAGATTTCTAGGAAAAATCTATCCCACACCAACTAAACTAATAAATAAAAAGAAGATTTATCGAGTGAAGGGATAGATAGATAAAAGGTGCACTGAAGATTCATTATCAGTACCACACAGGTAGCACCTATTCAAAATAACCATATCCCTTTTTTGGAGATTGTCTAATGTAAGGCATTTACCTTGGACCGTCAAACAATAATGGACTTTAATATTAGGTTCAATAGTATGTGGAGGAGAGTTCCATAAGAGATTAATCCAATTGATACCTAAGCACTACATTATTATCTCTATGCTTTCAATTCAAACTTAGTCTTAGTGATACAACAATCTAATGTATGATTTTTTCTAATATTTACCAAGTAGTTATAAATGTAGAGAATAAATTGATAGATATAGGTAAACTACCTACCAAAAATGTGATGTCGTATTTTCTAGAAATCCTATGATCTAAACAATAAACACAAATCCCAATCATAATTACACATCTGCTAAACATAGCTCCAATTCTTATAGTCAAATTTTTAGCATTGTCAATGAACCTACCAACACTAGAATTTTTTACACCCCTTATTGTACATTCATTGCCTAGCCCAAATCCTTAATAAAATATTTGCATGAAAGAAATAATGACTGCATTAAATATTTTGGCTAATGAAATCACCACCATGAAAATAATAGAAGCTAAAATAAATTTCTAGCCTAGGATATTTCCATATGTAGTAAAATATTAAGAAGCCTCTTCTAGTCGTGTTGGCATAAAATATAATATGGTATATAGTAATCAGGAGGATAATATGTCTAGTTTCATATTAGAATCAAATTATTGGTGTTCAAATTATAATGATCCACATGGTGAAAATACCTATATGCTTCACCAGCATCATATACAAAAAATATAGTTGAGAAGGTAGAAAGAGCAGAAAATAATCAAGCTAATATGCTATAGTAAGTAGATCAAAATTTAATGATGTAGGATTACACTAAAGAAGAATCTATATAAGTCCTGATCCATTCTAGTAAGAAACCATTACATGTAGATCCCATGAGATTGAATCAATTTAAAGTCTCATCTTAGCAATTAGAGTAGTCGAATAAGGGAGTGCATCAACTTACTCAGATAAGGGAGCAACCTCCAAAGGAGCATCCTAGATATCAACAAAAGATAGAGCAATAAAAGGTAGCTAAAACTTAGGAAGATGCTATGAGTAACTTTGATACCCTTTTGTAACTAAGAAATAAATAATCAAAGGAACATATGAATATCATATAAGATTTGATGATTCAAAAAAGGGAGTGAAGAAGTAGTTGGAATCATCTAGCTTCAGTATCATGGTGTTATAAATAATGTATATTACATTATTTGGGTCATGTAAATATACCTTCCTTGGTACATACTTAGGAAATTATATTACTTTAGAGGGACGTTATCTAGTTACTTCATGCAATGAAATAAATTCACAAGTATCAATGTGCAAGTTGTAATGCACAAGGTGTCCACTTGTACAACTAGGTAGAGTGTTGACCAAGGAACTTATATTCCTATATAAAGGGCCATAGATATAGAAGATATATCACAATATTTTAGGATTATATTAGTGTAGTATAGACAGTAGTGTATTGTGTGTAAGCTATAAACTCAGAGCTCATTCATTGAATAGTAGCTTGTATCATGGAGTATTCATTTCCTCCATAGCTACTATTGTACTCATTTCTATCATTTCTAGTATAGAATATTTTAGTCATCTCATAGATTTAATTTCTTATTATTCAAAATATTGTGAATGCTATATCCTATTGCATGTTGCATAATAAGCTAACAGTGGCATTAGAGCAATGGTAGATCAAGTTATGGTAGATCAATAAGAAAATCACCATTATCATTGACCCTTAGTTTTTTGTCAACTTGATGCACCATTAGACCACTCATTGTCAAAATTTATCAAAGGAGTCTAGGTGATAGAATTAGGGAGAGCCACAAGTGATGACTTAATGAAATATTAGTTTTAGAAATACTAAGATTGCATATGGTTAGAGTCTTTCTACAGAGTTGCAAAAAAACTAGTGAATACTAGGACTCAACATTTGATCCACTAGTTTGATGAAACAACTAGTGAAGCTCATATAAGAGATCTAGAAATATTTACCTAAAGTTTATTTTATTATAAGGAATTAATTCTCACATGATTGGGACACCTCCTATGATAGAAATCTAGGAGACCCCAACTTCATTTCTCGAAGGTCAGAGTGCCTTCATAGTGCAAATATTGGTTGTTGTAGAGAGGTGAATACTTTAGAAGAAACTCTTGGAAAAGAATCATGGTTAAGTCAAGATACAGGAGATATCCATTACTATATTGAAGAACTTCACAAAAATAAAAAAGCCATAAAAGCCCTGATTAAGAAGAAAATACCATAGAAACCTTGAAAAGGCCATAGAATACTTGATACTGAAACTAACCACAAATGCCTTTATACTAAAGAAGACTCCATAAGAAAGTACTTAATTCAAAAGTAGATTTTTAGTACTAATATTTTTGTTGTAGGTAAAGGAGATCCAATAAGTCAGGAAAGCTTCCTACAAGAAAATTAAGAAGAGCAACCTCTTCATAATTAATATAGCACCTGAAGCAAAAGATATTAGAAGGAGATCTCATTAAATAACTTCTATACAAGGAATAAGAATAAGGACTAGGAAAAGATATCACCATCAACACTTCTAGAAGTAGAAGGTTGAAGATAAGATCTCAAGGAAGACCAAAAGAAGCTACAAGATAAAATACCTTGGTGAGGTCTCGATGAGCATCTAGTAGAAGGCTAGGAGAGCCTTGTTGAAAATAAAAACTCACTGTAGAAGACCACTATGAAGAAGAAGCTCTTGATAGTGAAGGACTTGGGAAAATTATCACCATCTGATAACAAGCCCAAGAGGAGGATAATTTGGTGAGGAGTTTCAAATCCAAGTGGAAGAAGAATCCAGTGAAGACATCATGCTATTCAAAATTTTGAGAAGATGATCTTGCTTGAAGTCAAAATTTGATAAGAAGACTTGAAGAAAAAAGAAGCTAGCCAAAACCAGAAGATTGAATATTACCTCCAATAACAAGACGACATCGCTTCAGAGACATAGACTTCTCCAAATATACAACAAAAGGAGGAGAACACAAGAGGAGAACAAAGTCACAAAATCTTAGGTTCATGAAAGGAAGTTCGAGACTACAATTTGATGAAGGAGTTGTTCAAAATAGTCTACAAATTTGCAAGATCTTACTCAAGGAAGAAATTTGGTGATCTAAGACACCAATATTTACATCCTCTATAGAAGCAACAAATAAGCTACAAAATATTTTAAAAAATGGTAAGCAACTATTGGTGCAAGTAGATTCATTAGTTGGATTACTTTTCAAATTTGTTAAAGCAACCTAAATTACAGTCTTCAGAAGTGCAAAATAAAAAGGTTCCTTTTATAGGTTCATTTGCACACTAGGAGTTAATTAGATTCCAAATATTAAATATCTATCAACTACCTATTATCTACTTTGGAAAGCAAAAAGAAGACTAAATCCTACAATACTAATTGTAGTGAATTTGCAGAATATTTGAAGGTTCATTTCAAATTATTATTTATTAGTTGTAGTGAATTTATTAAGTGCATTTTCTTGAGAGTAGATTGGAGTGATAAGGTATAATTTTTTAGTGCATTAAAAAGTAGAATTTTTTAGATTCATTTGCACTATTATTACTCTCAAAAGAAATTAGTTTTGTGCATTCAAAAAAATGTACAAAATCTAGTTTGCATCAAGTGTCTAAAAACACTCTTAAAGCACAAAAACCTAAAACTCTTAGTGGCCAATGGAATCCATCAAAATTGGTTAGTACAAGCAAATAAAAGCTAACCAAAAAGAAGCTTCAAAGATTGAGACTTGATGAGTCTCAAATCCAAATAACTAAAGTGGTTAGTGCAACTAAAAGAAAGCTTTTATTTTACAACATTTACAAGGCTTGGATTCACCATAAAATATCCAAGCAAATAGGGTAAGGAGTCTAGAAAAATAGACATCCTCAAAACCATAATAATGCACTCAAAAAATCTGCTACAAAATCAGAATCTTAGGCATGCAAAAGAGTGCAAGAAAAGGTGCAATAAAAAAATGGGTTTTATATACATGTAAAGGTTACATGGTATTGCACTTCTACAATACATCATATGCAAAGAGAGGAATAGATTTGAAGGTGCCTCAAAAGGCACAATAGGTATAGGAAAATAAAGCCAAAAAATGGCTAAAATATTAATGCTCTTCAACCATAAAAAGGGCTTACTCTTTGCGAATGAACCTGCAAGACAAAGTAAGCTCATCAAAGTGATTTATGTAAACCAAAGCAATCTTATCAAGGAAATTTGTGAAGAAAAATAAGAATCTTATTTACATAAATAGAAGAGAGATCATCCACAAAGAAAGAGCGTCAAGCTTACACTCCTACCAAGGTGAATAGGTAGTATAACAGGGAGGACATTGAATGCAAGAAGATAAAAGAGGACAAATGATACATTGAGAGTAACATCCATAAAAGGAATTACTATCATCCATGATGTAAGATCCAAGATACCTCACGAATCCACTTGCCAAAGAATAGGTTGCTTACTGCCCAAGAAAACAAAGCAAGCTAAGGAGGAAGATAATTGAAGGAGTTACAATCTCCTTCTTGAAGGTGTTACATCAAAAGTATCATGCAAAAATACTTAATACCACTTGGCACAATATTCTCTAGCACCTCTCATTTACTAACGCTCAAGAGACCATTGAAGGGAGTTACAAGTGCTAGAGCAAATTCTCATATGTTACAAAGGTGTAATGTGTACTGAAAAAGCGTTACAAGAAGATATTGGTATTACACAAGTGACAACACTCTAAAGAAATAGAAAAGACACTTTCCCACCCTTGATATTAAATAAATGTAATTTAATTTTGAAGCAAGAATAGGGTGAAGAGGAGAGCAAATTGTAGTCAGAATAAAGGAGGAAATATCATAGTCAGACAATTTCTAGTGCAACATGGAAGAAAGGGAGAAAGGAGCATTTAAATATCCATAGAAGAAGGACATATTACCAGCATCATACTCTCCAACTTCAAAGATCAAGCTCAACCGTTTCTCACTCAGCCATACCACACTTCACCCATCCATATTTGTCAGCTCAAGCACCATGGAAAGGGTATGTAAAAGGACTATTATACTCAGTCAAAACTAGACATGTTCAAGTGTTAAGACAAGGATCTAAGGTAAGTGAATTATCTCATTAATATTGCTTTCAAACATAGGAGATATAAGGCTATAAAATCAAGGATAAATTTTAAGGTTGTGAAAGAAAAAGACATAGAAGATAACTTACCAAAAATAAAAATAATATTTGCAAGCTAGCCTACGAGATATAAGGCCTTCTAATTAGGTTGAACTATTTAATACTTTGCAAATATTATTATAGTTTATAATTTTCCAAATTTGGAAGGCATAAGGTCTACTACATCAAATTGATTTATTGGAAATTAGAAAAATGAAAATAAAATTTATAAGGGCCATTATAAGAGGTAAATTTTAAACATTTTAAAGGTTGGAAACTTATAATATTTACTTGTCTCAAATATTCTCAAATCGAGACAAAAGACCAACATTAAAACCTCTTTAAATTTGGTAAAAGTGCTTAGTTCAATAGGAGCAATAAGGATAATAGAAGTTTATTTTGTTATTTACAAAACTTTACATAATCAACCAAAATTGAGATAAAATTTACAAAATAACTTTATATCTATTCCAAAACATACTAGGGAGTCATA
Organism: Wollemia nobilis; assembly: GCA_028583015.1. Taxonomy (NCBI): domain Eukaryota; kingdom Viridiplantae; phylum Streptophyta; class Pinopsida; order Araucariales; family Araucariaceae; genus Wollemia; species Wollemia nobilis. The sequence goes on along the minus strand of JAQPPZ010017000.1, from coordinate 1,769,457 downwards.
AGGCATTCTACAAAAACTTGGTAATATCAACATTTATCAAATTAAAAAGTTGCAATATATAAGCTTTATACAAAATCTAAAATCCTCAAGAGTATATACTTTCATTACTAGGTAGAGATAAGGAAGCCTACAAAACTAAGTATTAATAAAGGTTTTATCAAATCAATTTTATGCACTTCTATCAAGGAGTATATATCTGATTAGGGAGCCATAAGGATGTCTACCTTCCAAAATACTGCAAACATCAATAAGGAAAAATTTAGTGCCATAAAACTTGGGATCATGAATCTACTCTTGAAATCAAAAAGAATGATAGATATAACTTCTAAAATAATCCATAGTGAAGCCTTAGAAGACAACTTTGACACTATGGAATTCTATTGTTAAACTCGTCTCAATGAAGCTATTGGAAATGGAGAAAGTGATATTACACTTTCCTTAGATCTTGTGAGAATATTATATATGTAATTACTCGCATATAAACACTTAAAGAATGAACATGTAGAACAAAAGGAATTGATAGAACTACTCAAAAAGAAGGCAGAACTAGGTGAGTCATATCTAGAATTATTTTTTTCAATCTTCATGCAGAATTGACACTTCAAGTTCTACTAACTCAAGATGTTATCATGATCCTAAGTGGTTGTTTAGAAGAATATATACAAATTGAAGATAAGAAAGGACAATATTCCATAGAAGAACCAAGTAGCAGCACAACCACATATGAAAAAGCAAAGATCGAATTCAAAGGGAAAGCTAAGGAATAAGGAGATGAATCCAATGAAGGAGGAATATAGTGCAAGTTCAAATAAAAGAAGAACCTATAACTTCAGCCTCTTTTTGTATCATCTAAAGGCCTAAGGAAATAAAAATTAACCAATATAAAAGATATCTCAATAAGAATGGTATATTTTTAAGATACTAATAACTTGCTTGAACAGGTTACAAAAATCAAAGAAGAAGAATTAGAATTCTAGAGTCAAGAGAAAGATCCATATTGAATACTAAAGTCTTTAATAACCAAATATTGTAATATAAGGGGGTCTTAGAAATAACTCATATTACATTATTTAGATCATGTAAATGTACCTTCCTTAGTGCATACTTAGGACATTAGATTACTTTAGGGGGAAGTTATCTATTTACTTCATGCAATGTAATAAATGCACAAGTATCAATGTGCAAGTTATAATGTGCAAGATGTCCACTTGTACAACTAGGTAGAGTGTTGGCCAAGGAACTTATCTTCCTATATAAAGGGCTATATATATAGAAGAGATATCACAATAGTGTAGGATTACAATAGTATAGGATAGATAATAGTGTAGTCTGTGTGAGATATAAGCTCAGAGCTCATTCATTGAACACTAGATTTTATCATGGAGTGTTCATTTCCTCCATAGCTACTATTGTACTCATTTTAGTCATTTCTATTTATAGCATATTTTAGTCATCTCGTAAATTTACTTTATTTCTTATTGTTCTGCATATTGTGAATGCTATCTCCCATTGCATATTGTATCAAAATCTAATAGAAGGAGATTAAGAAAACACTGTCTAAAGTAAGCATGTATGATGCTTTGATGATTTTAGGACAAATTGACCCCCTACAAGCATCATTGAAGTCCACCTAATCTAAAAATCAGCAACATCTAGAACTCAATTTAGCACAAGGTAAACCCATGCTAGGAGTACGGAAAAATAGGCTACCTCTATTAAAAATTTTCCTATGCATGGAAGGATGGGTTGTACATAATTGTATGGTAGATTCTAGAGCTTCCATGAAAATTATGCCTAAAGTTATCTATGAAGCAATGGGTATGGAATATACTTGGTCCAGTCCTGGAGTGCTATAGCTAGACAAAACTCCAATAAAAATTGTTGGTGTAATTAAAGACATACCCATGGTGCTCCACAAAATGCATTAGATAATAGGAATACAAGAAGTGGTCATGGTAGACCTAGAGCCATACTTTGGTATGTGCCTTTCTAATGAATTTATTGCCAAATTGGGTGGATACCTATCCTTATATCATTCACATATGGATATTCCTCAAAAAGGTAGGAAAGTGAAAATATTTTTAGGAAAGACCTCCGCATATCATATAGAAAAATTTGAAGAATAAGAATATAGTGTTAGCATGATCAGTGATGCGGTTGACCTAGTAGAAGACACCATCGATGGGCTACAAACTAAACATGAGTTTTCAGTCAAACACTTCAATGCTATGATTGAAATGAGCATAGACATTTTTGTGGCCATTTCACAACTTAGCATGGCAAAACATGATATTTTACTCCCGATAAGCTATGTATAATAGGGCCACCAGTGATTGCAACATGGAGAGTGACATGGTAGTATATAATATTCAGTTAGATAACATATATTGGTAGGTTTGTGATAGTATGGAGTAGATGTCGAAACCATAGAGTGACCATTAAAACCAATGGAATGAAAACCAAAACAACCAGCTGACATACCCATCATGATAGTAATACTATTGAATAATTGTTAGTAATACTATTTAATAATTGATGAATTTGTAGCAGGTTAATTGGCATCTACAATGATAAAATATGGGTAGGGTGTTTAAAATAATAATTATTATGAAATTATGAGAATGAAATTATGAATAACCCTCAAACATGGTCGTGCTCACGAAGAATAATTTCCCTCTTTGTTGTTATATGGGGACTAGTTTTCCTGATAAAAAATTATGGTTGAATAAAAAATTAAAAAGGGACAAAGCTAGTATATTTTAAAATGGCATAGAAAATCATTAAGTTTCCAAAAAAAGGGATAAGAAATGGTTTCAAAGCATTATGAAGAGGATTAATGGATGAAATATTGTTAGAATCCTAATCTTAACCATTAACTATTAACTAATCACTTGTTATTTTTATGGACCATTGTGTCATTTCAATCACAACTTTAGGGTAGATGTATATAATCATTCAAACAGGTGTAAGTAGGCATCCATGGAATTATAAGAATATATATGTTATTTAATCCATTGGAAGGTTTTCCTCTAGTGTAACAATGATTCGAACCAAAGGTTTTTTTATCAATTTCATTTGTTTTTCTATATTTAGATCCATTCATTTCAATTGTGTAACCCGCTAGGACTTTGAGTCCTACCATATGGTATCAGATCCATTCCACTCCTATGCCTCATCACCACTCACTCATTTGGAATCCATGTACAAGGTGTGCAAAATCATCTGTATTTCATCCATAATCCTTTCAGTCAAATGTTCAATTCACCAACATTGGCCTCAACACTACCATTTAAATCACTAAATACCATTCATATAATAAACCCCATAACATTAGATAATCATAAAAAATATCATTTTGTGCCAAGAACCATCATAGAGACCATGATCGACAGATTACAAGGGTTAAAAAATGTGTAGAACCCATTGTGAAACACCAACGTCCAAATCTATAAAGCATAACAAATTCTGAAGAATGTATCCGATGGAAAAAGGTTAAAAAATCCTTAAAAAAATTATTACAAACTACTATAGCAATCATCAACAAATTAAAATACGAAATCAAATAGTGAGAAAAAATTTGATGGTAGAAATTTCAGGAATCCGATGAAAAATTTAATAAAAATTAAACATAAGCTAAGGTTTTTATAATTTTCTGGCATTGGAATTGGAATTTGATGACACCAAAATATTATAGTTTAAATTCATGTTTAAGATAAAGGGATAATAATCTCACATTTAACAAGTGACAATGATCAAACGGTTTGAATCTTCATGTGCAACATAAGATGGTTGTGACTACCACCCGGTAGTCACACACGTACAAAAATTTCCCTACTTGTCTGCTCACCTCCATCCCCTATGCTTAGCCCTCCTTGCCCTCCATGTTTCCTCCTCATGCTTATCCCTCCTCGCCTTCTATGCTTCCCCTCTTTCAATGCTTACCGTCTATCCTTACTAGGCCACCCACTGACATTGACTCTACCTTCTAACTTAGCCCGGTCGTTGATGCTGAATCTACCCTCTAATCATAAGACACTTGATATTGTCCCCACCCTATGGATCCCACTAGATTTTGAATTCAAAATTAGGTGATCGTTGAGGTCTAAACAATTGGATAAACCAATTTTTTTTGTAGAATTTTATCAATTTTTTTACAATTTTTTTTTAACTAAAGTACATTTTTGCAAAAAAAAATCAAACCTTTATTCCACTTACCAAAGAAGACTTACATTTTGCAACCCAACCCTAAAATGGTCGATGGTAGGATATCACAAGACATTACCTTCAAGGAATTCGTCCAGGAGTTTCTATAATGGAGGAGTTCCACTAATGGAAGGATAAAACTACAAGTAGTGCTATATAGAAGGAGGAATACGATAATAGAATGGTAGCAATGGATTTAAAAATTGATGCCCATAACCACCCCGTCAATATGATACAACAAAAAATGGCACTACTCCAAGCTGGGCAATCTACTAGAGGACCAACATACCAAGAACCACTTGGGGGGCCACAAACTTCCATCCTGCCTAGAACTACTAAATTGGATTTTCTAAAATTTTAAGGAGGTGATCCCACCAACTATATTTATTAGGCTGACCAATACTTCTCCCTCTACTAGACCCCTGTGGGAAAAAAGTTTCGCATCACATCTTTCCACATAGAAAATAATGCCACCCAATGGTAGTAGTGGTACAAAAAAACAAATAGCACCCCTACATGGCTAGAATTCATGAAAAATCTATTAGTATGATTTTACCCCAATAAATTCAAGAATTTCATGGAATCCAATACCAAGCTCCATCAAACCACTTCAGTGCACGAATACCAAGCTCAATTTGAAAAATTGGCCAATTGTACATCAATGTTAGATACCTCATTCTTTCAAGATTATTTCATCAACGACTTAAAGGAAGAAATTTGATTAGAAGTACATATATTCAATCCCACTACCATGATGCAAACCATGGGATTATCCCAAATGGTGGAAGATAAATTCAATAAATAGCGTCAACTAGGAAGACCACCTATGGGAAAATCATAAAATACATACACCACACCAAAACTTAATAGAGTCTTACCAATTAAACATATCAGCCCTGAAGAAATTAAATAAAGAAGATAAAAAGACCTTTGTTATCATTGCAATGAGAAATTTGTCCCCAATCACAAATGTATTACACCCAAACTATATATTCTGGATACAATAGATCATTGTAGTTCAAATGAAAAAGATAATATCGAGGTGGAAGTAGTGTTGGATACACCCGAGGATAACACTAAAGACACACCAAAAATATATTTTAACACCCTCACTAGGTTCTCCTACCCAAAAAATATGAAATTCAAAGGGTACTTTAAAAACAAAACCTTATTGTGCTTATAGACTTTGGTAGCACACACAATTTTATTGATCCAATGGTGGTAAAATAAGCTAACTGATTTATACATATTTGCAATATATTTGAGGTCATGACTGGTAATGGAGGAAGGATTGCATGCAAGGGAAAGTGTCAAAATATTAAGCTCACTATGGGTAATTATAATATGAAAGGATACATGTATGTACTTCCCTTAGGAGGATGTGATATCGTCCTAGGAGTACAATGGTTACGAACACTTGACACAATCCAATAGGATTTTGAGGACTTATGGATGAATTTCACTCTAAAATATCAAACATATAATATTAAAGGACTAAAATCAAGCCCTTACCAAATAGTAAGTTCTCATAGAATGGAGAAAATTATTCATAAAGGAGGCAAGGGTATGATTGCACAATTATTTTCCATCCAACCCATCAATGAAGAACATCCAAAGGTGCCCAAATTACACCTTCTAGCAAGCCATTATTAAGTATTTAACAAACCAAAGGGTTTACCCCATCCACATAGCCATGATAATGAAATTCAAATTCTTCTAGGGCATCAACCCCCTAATATCTGACCTTATCAATATCCTTATCTACAAAAATAGAAATAAAAAAACTTGTGCAAGAACTACTAAAAGCAGGGATTATTAGACCTAGAGTGAGCTGTTACGCTTTCCCAATTTTATTGTTTCATAAGAAATATGGATCATGGCATCTATGTGTGGATTTCTATGCACTTAAAAAACTTGCCATCAAAGATAGATTTCCCATCCCTGTCATTGATGAGTTGTTAGATGAAATTCATGGGGCTAAATATTTCTCAAAAATGAATTTACAATCGGGATATCATCAAATTTGAGTAAAATAAAAGGATATTCCAAAAATAGCCTTTTGAACTCGTGAAGGGAATTATGAATTTATGGTCATGCCATTTGGTGTTACCAATACCCCTTCAACATTCTAGAGTTTAATGAACTAGGTATTCCACCCTTACCTTCAAAAATTTATTTTAGTTTTCTTTGATGACATTTTGATTTATAGCAAAACGTAGGAAGATCACTTGCTTCACTTAGAACAAGCTTTAAAAACCTTTGGAGATAATCAAATCTATGCCAAATGATCCAAATGTTCTTTTGGACAACAAGAAATTTAATATCTTGGACACATTGCTTCCAAAGATGGCATTAAGGTGGACCCTCGTAAGATCGAAGATATGAAAAATTAGCCTACCCATAAAACCTTGAAAGGCTTGCATGGTTTTTTTAGGATTAATAGGGTATTATCATAAATTTGTTAAATATTATGGCAAGATTGCAACCCCCTTGACAACTTTACTCAATAAAAATTATTTTCTTTGGTCTCCAAAGGTTGATAATGCTTTCACCGCTTTAAAAAATGCCCTGTTTTCCACTCCTATGTTAGTCATGCCGAATTTTTCAAAACCTTTTATAATTTAAAGTGATGTTTCGAGAGTAGGAATGGGAGTCTTTCTCATGCAATATGAAAGACCCTTGGATTTTACTAGTAAAGCATTTTTTGGGAAGAATTTGGCCCACTCTACGTATGAGAAAGAGATGTTGGCTATTATTCATGTCATTCAAAATTGGATACCTTACCTTATTGGCCAATATTTTATTATTTGGATTGATCACCATAGTTTAAAATATTTTATTAAGCAACGTATATCCACTCTTGAACAACACAAGTGGGTTACTAAACTATTAGGATATGATTATGAGATCATATATAAAAAAGGGAAGGTTAAATGAAGAACACAAGCTTATACTGAGAGGGGGGTGAACAATATAAGACCACTTTTTACTTTTCTTTACCAAAAAATATTATGTAATATATCAATGACAATATCCATAGTAGTAATAAAAGCAATGCAAAAATCACGACATATAATAAAGATACCAATTTAATGTGGTTCACTGATGGGGACATGAAAATCACAACCTCACAAATCTGAATTTTACACAGAAATTCGAAAACAACTTTACAAGAAATAGGAACAAACTTTTTCGTTCATTAACTTGCAAAGATTTTATAGTAACAGCCCGTAGGCTTTACAAAAACTGGCGCACAGGCATAGTTCTCTCACTCTCTATTGCAGATCTCTCACTCTGCAAATCTAGAAGGAAAACGCACCCAAGCCGGTTTAGAATGGCTCTCGGCCCTCGATTCTGCAACTTGACTGTGCAACTCTGTAACTGCAAGTTTTCCAACTCCTACATCTATAGTTTCCAACCCCTTATGCATGCCTCTGTTCTCCCTTTTAAAGGTTCTCAGGTGACGCTTCATTTCCTCTTCCCGAACCTTTCATTTCGTCTTCCCGTGCCGCTTCGTTGTCCTGGCATTCGAAACGTCTGCCTTTCCGACTCTTCGTATTCGAATTTCCCTTCAGGCACAAAAATATGATAGGTCGTGATATCGCGATAGCTTTCGGTCTCTAGCCCCTTCTCTGTCCTTGCATCACGAAAATATGACATGTCACGATATCGCGACAGTTTCGCTCCTTCGCTTGCCCTCTGGTCACAAAAATGCAACATGTCACGAAATCACGACATCTTTCTTCCTTGGCTCCTTCTTCGCCTTCTGGTCATGAAACTGTGACCTATCACGAAATCGTGACATTTCTTTCTCCTGGATTTCTCTCTCCTTGGCGGGTCGCGAAACTGCGACATGTCACGAAATCATGACATCTTCTCCTCTGTGCCTTCTCTCTCTTCTGTGGGTCACGAAACTACGACATGTCACGAAATCGTGACATCTTCCTCTTCCGCTCTTCATCCTACCTTCGGGTCATGAAATCGTGACATCTTAGCTTTCGGCTTCCTCTTTCTTCCTCGAGTCGCAAAAATGTGACATGTCACGAAATCACGACATCTTTCATCCTCTGGCTTCTTCCCTCCACTTGTGTCATGATATCACGACACATTTTTTGTCGCGATATCGCGATAGCTTCTCCCCACTGGATTCTCTCTGCCACTTGTGTCGTGATATTGTGACACATTGTCTATCGTGATATCGCGATAGATTCTCCCCGCAGGCTTCGTTCTCCGCTTGCATCACGATATCGTGACACATCTTCTGTCGCGATATCACGATAGTCTTCTCCGCTGGTTCCTCTCTCCTCTTTGTGTCACGATTCCACGACATGTCACGATATCGTGACATTTTCATTCTTTATCTTCTCTCTCTTCATTTGGGTCATGATATCGTGACATGTCATGATATCCCGACATTTTCCTTCTTCACCTTCTCTTTCCTCTTTTGGTCATGATTTTGTGACATGTCACAAAATCGTGACATCTTCTTTCCTTAGCCAATTTTTCAAAAATGGATCTGCTGCCAGTGGATGCTCCTACATCAGACACCTAGGGTTGATGGAGAAGTGACCTTCACTTCTGGGCTGTTCGGTCACCGCCTTCTACAACATCTCCAGACATTCACCTGTCTCTGTAGCCTTCAATGGCTTCAACTTCTGAAGCACTCCCTCTTCTCTTCTTTTCTATTTTTCCTCATGCCTTCTATGCAGCTTCTCTCGTAGGGCTTTCACTTGCCTCCGCAAATCTATTCTGAGTAGCTCCTCTTGCAGGGCTTGCACTTGCCTCTGCAATGCTCTGAAATCTTCATCCTGTGCCACATTTCTCCCATCGCCATGTTTTCTTGGTGGAGGCATTCTTCCTCACTTTTCTCACAAAGCTTAATCGATCCTGGTGTAGCCGCCTCACTCTCGATGCTCTGCTCACACGCTCAGGGATCCTAAACTCTCTCTTCTCTCAGAACTCTTCCACAGATCCCGGTGTAAACTGCCTCATGTTTGGTGCTCTGTTCGTACACTCAGAATATTCTGGCTCTGATACCACTTGGTAGAGAGCCAAAATTATAGAGAAGAAAAATAGGTTTATTTTATTCAAATGCAGCAGAGATTTACAGTTACACAGAATATTACAGAAGTCACAGAAGAGTTGCGCTTTACATAATATCTTAATTCTGGAATTATAGAAATATATTATCGTTCACAAAAATTTCCAGCCTGGGGACATGAAAATCGCAACTTCACAAATCCGAATTTTACACAAAAATTTGAAAACAACTTTACAAGAAATAGAAACAAACTTTTTCGTTCATTAACTTGCAAAGATTTTATAGTAACAGCCGGTAGGCTTTACAAAAACTAGCGCACAGGCACAGTTCTCTCACTCTCTATTACAGATCTCTCACTCTGCAACTCTGGAAGGAACACGCACCCAAGCCGATTTAGAATGGCTCTCGGCCCTCGATTCTGCAACTCGACTATGCAACTCTGCAACTGTAGGTTTTCCAACTCCTGCATCTACAGTTTCCAACCCCTTGTGCATGCCTCTGTTCTCCCTTTTAAAGGTTCTCAGGTGATGCTTCATTTCCTCTTCTTGAACCTTTTGTTTCGTCTTCTCGTTCCGCTTCATTGTCCTAGCATTTGAAACGTCTGCCTTTCTGAATCTTCATCTTCGGCTTTCCCTTCGAGCGTGAAAATATGACAAGTCACGATATCGTGACACATTTCGGTCTCTGGCCCCTTCTCTGTCCTTGCACTGCAAAAATATGAAATTTCACAATATCGCGATAGTTTCGCTCCTTCGCTTGCCCTCTGGTCGCGAAAATGTGACATGTCGTGAAATCACGACATCTTTCTTCCTTGGCTCCTTCTTCGCCTTCTGGTCGTGAAACTACGACCTATCATGAAATCGTGACATTTCTTTCTCCTAGCTTTCTCTCTCCTTGGTGGGTCGCAAAACTGTGACATGTCATGAAATCATGACATCTTCTCCTCTATGCCTTCTCTCTCTTCTATGGGTCGCAAAACTACGACATGTCATGAAATCACGACATCTTCCTCTTTCGCTCTTCATCCTGCCTTCGGGTCACGAAATCGTGACATCTTAGCTTTCGGCTTCCTCTTTCTTCCTTAGGTCATGAAAATGCGACATGTCATGAAATCGTGACATCTTTCATCCTCTGGCTCCTTCGCTCCACTTGTGTCGTGATATCGTGACACATTTTCTGTCGCGATATCGCGACAACTTCTCCCTGCAGGCTTCTCTCTGCCACTTGTGTCGCGATATCGCGACACATTTTCTATCATGATATCACGACAACTTCTCCCTGTAGTCTTCGTTCTCCACTTGCGTCGCAATATCGCGACACATCTTCTACTGCGATATCACGATAGTCTTCTCTGTTGGTTCCTCTCTCCTCTTTGTATCGTGATTCCACAACATGTCGTGATATCACGACATTTTCATTCTTTATCTTCTCTCTCTTCATTTGGGTCGCGATATCGTGACATGTCACGATATCATGACATTTTCCTTCTTCACCTTCTCTTTCCTCTTTTGGTCGCGATTTCATGACATGTCGCGAAATCGCGACATCTTCTTTCCTTAGCCAATTTTTTGAAAATGGATCTACTGCCAGTGGATGCTCCTGCATCATTCACCTAATGAAGGCTACTCCACGAAGAAAATTTTTCACTAAAATTTTCTCAAAAAATATTTTGGGAATCCTTCCCTATTACAATATTTACGGACCTTTGTCCAAATGAGAAACCAATCTTGTAATCAAGTTCATGGATACCTATCCATAGGAGACACCAATCGCCTCATCTGGTTGTGGATCTCTATCCACAGGAGAACTCCTTATCATCTACTCTGGTTGGTAATCCTCTAGAAGACTACTGCCTCCACTATACTGGCTTGTGGATCTCTCTCCATAGAAGACTCCATCCTCACTCAAAAAATCTTTGTCCTCACTACCTTGGCTAATGAATCTCTATTCACTAGATACTACCATCCTCTGCTCTGTCACCTCCAAATCTTACTCTCAACTCTTCTCAATATATCTCTCAAATCTACACTAAACATTGTCCTTCAGTCTAGCATAAATCTGCTCAATATCAATATCAAATCTATACTAAACACTGTCCTTCGATCTACCACAAATCTGCTCAATCTCTATCTCAACTCTACACTAAACATTGTCCTTTAGTCTAGCATAAATCTACTCAATATCTATCTCAAATCTATCCTAAACATTGTCCTTCAGTCTAGCATAAATTTTCTCAATCTCTATCTCAAAACTTTCCTAAACACTATCCTTAGTTTTAGCACAAAAATGATCAATATCTATCTCAAATCTATCCAGAAGCCTTAACACAAATATTGACTCAATCACAAATCAACTCTGCTAGATCTACTCCAAGCCTTAACTCAAAGCTTGAACAAATCTATCAATCAACTCTACTCTCAAGTCTTCACAAAGACTTACCTCAAATCTTCTCAACAAGTCCTCACTAGAACTTGTCCATTATGCTCAACAAGTCTTCACCAAGACTTACCTCAAATATAATCAACAAGTCCTCACTAGAACTTGTCCAATTTTATCTCAAGTTTTCACCAAGACTTACCTCTAATCTACTCAACAAGTCCTCGCTAGAACTTGTCCAATCTAATCAACAAGTCTTCACAAAGACTTACCTTAAATCTGCTCAAAAAGTCCTCACTAGAACTTGTCCAATATGCTCAACAAGTCCTCACTAGAACTTGTCCAATATGCTCAACAAGTCTTCACCAAGACTTACCTCAAATATGCTCAAAAAGTCCTCACTAGAACTTGTCCAATCTAATTGTAAGATTCCAAAAAATCTCACACAAATATATCCTTAAGCTTTCACAAAAGCTTCCTCAATTATGTCCTTAAGTCCCCTCTAGGACTTACTCAAATCTTCTCACAAGCTTTCACAAAATATTTCTTAATTCTATCCTTAAGTCCCCTCTAGGACTTACTCAAAACAATCCACTAGCTTTCACAAAAGCTTTATTCAAATTGCAAATCTTGCATACACAACTCAATTTAATCCTTTTAGAAAACCTCTTTAATCACACAACCAAGTTTCACTCAAAATATTGTTTAACCATAGAAACATATAGAGAATGGTAAGAGAATCAATATGTTTCACACTCACAAATCACTCTAACACTTTCAAACTCACTTTCAAATCAATTTAGAAATAAAGAATAATTTGTTTTACAAATCTTGAACTATCACTCCAATGCTTTCAATGAATAATGATCAATCAACTTCACCCAACCATCCACTCAATGAAACATAACTTGCATACAAACCCTAACCAAGTGTTTCACTATACTTCCAACAACTCACACTATAAATATTGACTCAATATGATTTCAATTTTTACATAAAAATGATACTCATGTTCTTTTATCACTCACAAATCATGCACATGAATACTCACTCAAATATTTCTAACAATGCTTATCAAACAATCCTTTTCACTCCAACCTTGCATTTCACAACATTCAATCCAACAATATTTCACTCATAAGGAAGATGTACTCATACCTTTTGTTTTTATGGAGATATATCTTCAAAACCTGTCTTAATCACAATAAAAAATTATTTTCCAATTCCAAGGTTAGGTAACAACAATCTATCTCAATATCTCCACTCAAAATTCTCCTCAATATGTATTTCACAATAAAAATAACAAGTTTCAAGTACACCTTATAATATCCAATCTTTTCAAAAAATAACTAGCAAAGGTTCAATTAACTCACTTTCACAATAATTCACTTCAAAATTTTAATGCATAAAATAATTAAAATAACTCCCTTATGTTTCCCTACTCAAAATGCATTATCAAATAATCAACACACCTTTCCAGAAATAAGTCAATTCAATTTTAAGCCAAAATTAAATCCTCCTCAATATTCAACTAAGACAAAAAATAAAATATATCTTAATCACCTTATAACTTATAACTTAAAAATTACATTTCAAAATAATTAACACCTCTTATCCAAAAATAATGCAATTCACTTTTAAACCACAATTAAATCCTTCACAAAATTTAACTAAAATAAAATTTCTTTAATCACCTTATATCTCCCAAGGTGCTCACAATACAACCTTAGACCACATGCACATTTACTAAAAAATTAAAGTACCTTTGCACACTCCTTAGTGGGATTCAATCCCAGGTCAAGCTACCGTTTGTGCCCTAGCTACGACCACACTATTGTGTGAGCTAGGTGCTCACGTGGGAGGTAAAATAACTTTTAGCAATTTTTTTCATCCACCAGTGCCAAAGCAAAATAAAATGCTTTATCCCTTCGCAGTCATCGAGACTCGAATGCAGAACCTTCCCGTACCCTGTGCCTTACACACCAACAACCTGCCACTAGCCCTACCGATTTGTTGGTGACAAGCTTTATGCCTTGGTCACTTTGACCTTCACATTTTTTGGCTGAAATAAAAAAATTAATAACCTATTATCTTTATTTTCTCACGAACTTTCATATTCACTTTCAATAATCGCATGTGTATTAATATTCGAAGACTTACATTTGTGAGGTAAACCTTATGGTATTTATACCATATGCCTCTTTTCTTAGAACATCAATGGGGGAATAAAAAATTAAATCGAATTTGCACCCAACCCTACTTTGGGTTTTAAATAATATTATTTTATAAATTAATTTATAAATTACCTTAGGCTTTAATTTTAACCTTTAATATTATATTAAAAATATTATAATATTATTTCATTTGGGCCTAGGTATTTTTCTCTTTCACCCTTAGACCTTTTATGACCTCCTTTAATATTATAATAATAAATATTATAATATTATTTCCTTTAGGCCTTTCCTTCAGGGTATTTAACCATCCTTTTGACCAATCATGTGAAGCCCTTAAACCAAATCTCTTGGGCTTAAAATATAAATATTTTAACCCTTCTTTTTCCAATTCCTACACTGATCACTAACACTTTCTCTTGACATCAATGACAATACAACTAACTCAATATTTCCAACAATAACATGGTTGAAGATGCCCTTTCATGAAAATTTGAATAAGTACCTCAATTACATACCCTCTCATCTCCTATTCCCCCAATGGATAGACCAAGTAATAAAATAATGGTTTAATGATCCTTCAACACAAATGTTAATTTGACAAATCCAATAAGACCCCACAAGTAATCCTCACTACTCTGGGAACAATGACATACTTATGTACAAAGGGTGTATTATCCTATCTCCTACCTACTTATATTGAACCAAACTCATCCATGAGTTACATGCTACACCTATTACGGGACATTCGATATTCCTAAAAAATTATAAAAGAGTGATCCAATCCTTTTATTGGGTAGGAATGAAACAAGATATCAAGAAATTTATGGTTGAATATGAGACCTACCAAAGACAAAAAGGAGAGATAGTAGATACCCATGGTCTTCTTCAACCTCTCTCTATCCCAACCAAAACATGGGCTGATATTTCCATGGATTTTATTGAGGGCCTTCCAAAATTAGTAGGTAAAACTACTATTCTAGTTGTGGTGGATAACTTGTCTAAATATGCTTCTTTTTGCCCTTTGGCCCACCCTTACATAGCTAGTACCGTCACCCAACTCTTTCTTGATAGTATCTTTAAACTACATGGTATTCCTTCCACCATAGTAAGTGATCATGATCCCACCTTCACTAGCAACTTTTGGAGAGAATTGTTTAAACTCCAAGTCACTCAACTCCATATGAGTTTTGCTTATCATCCCCAAACTGATGGTCAAACAAATTTTTTTAATAAATGTTTGAAAACTTACCTATGTTATTTTATTTTTACTCAATACCTTCATTGGGTTAAATGGCTTCTTTTAGATGAATGGTGGTATAATACCTCATACCATACCAGCATTAAGATGACACCATATGAATTTTTATATAGCCACGTACCACCTTCGATCACCTCTTATATTCTAGGAAGTACCAATGTGCTAGCCATGGATTCTAAGCTTTCTAATCAAGCTAATATTCTTCATCTTATCAAAGATAATTTACTCATGGACCAACATCGTATGAAATAAAAAGTAGACCAACATAGAATTGAATGAGTATTTCAAGAATGTGATATGGTATTCCTTCATCTTCAACCTTATCGCCAAACTTCTCTCAAAATCAAAGGCTCACAAAAGTTAGCTCCCAAATTCTATGGGCCTTATAAATTCTTACAACGCATTGGGCCTATTGCTTATAAAATTGAGTTACTATAATCTTCCACAATTCATATTGTGTTCCATGTCTCTTACCTTAAACCAGTAGTCGACACACACATAACCACACAAACTCAACTACCTAAGTTCATAGAGGACGGATCACTCATGGTTGAACTTGAAGCTATCTTGGATCACCGCACTCGTCAACTTCAACATCGCACCATCACCAATATTTTTATTTAGTGGTGGGGCCTACCTTCTGAATATGCTACCTGGGAAATTTTTCATCACATCTAACAATAATTTCCTCACTTTTTGGTTTTAGGACAAAGCTATTTTTAAGGAGCATGGCATGCTAGGATCCTAATCCTAACCATTAACTATTAACTAATCACTTATTCTTTTTATGGACCATTGTGTCCTTTCACTCACAAATTTAGGGTAGATATATATAATAATTCAAATGGGTGTAAGTAGGCATCCATTGAATTATAAGAATATATATGTTATTTATTCCATTTGCAGGTTTTCCTACAGTGTAACAGTGATTCGAACCAAAGGTGATTCTATCAATTTCATTTGTTTTTCTACATCCAAATCCATTAATTTCAAAATTTTAACCTTCTAGGACTTAGATTTTTAACAAATATCTCTGTTACACTTTAAAATACCATGCACGATGGAAAAGTAAAGGCAAAGGAAGACAAGGGTCCTATTGTAAATTGTAAATATTCATTCAAATGAGGGAAACCAAGAGTTTGAAATGGAAATCAAATTGAAAGAGCGGAAAAGGATACGAAAAGATGATGAAATTAAATGAAGGAAGGGAAAATGAAGGGTTTGGAGGAAATTTAAAATACGTCATTGGAATAGAGAATATGGGGGCTGGAGATTTTTTGGAAGATGCTAGAAACATGTTGTAACAAGACTGTATTTTTTGTTTTTAATGCAAATGCTTTAGAAATTTGCACCTTATTAACAAAATCAGAGGAGAAATATTTTTTGAGTGTTGGGTTACTTGTTTATTTTTCCCTTCCATGTGTTTTAGGTTTATAGGAAACGTTTAATGCATTTTAATGGTTACTTTGTCGAATGTTTATAAACATGGGATTTATTTTGTTTTCCATAGAATATTGTACCTAGTTTATTTCAGGCCATGCTAATGCAACTCTGATTACATTATGTTACATTAAAAAATTCTCACATATTTGGTTTTGTAGGATAGGGTAGCATTATACTAAAGGAGGTTTACCACTAACGTTTTCAGCATTCTGGTCCATTTTCTATATTTTTTTTCTAACCTTCACCTTTTGCAATTTTTTCTAAAACTTTGCAAAATAAAATAAAAATATAAAATAGTAAAACTCCAAAGTAAATGCATGGATTCCAATATTAAGCTTTAATATTTCATTTTATGCAACTTCAATTTTATTTTGAAGCAAATCCAAAATTACAAAAATTATCCAAAGATTATAATTTAAAGCCATTTTATAAATTCAAATTTAGCATAATTTTACATTTTAAAGGCAAAGTCAATTTTTAAGCTTTGCATTTTTTTTGCAAGTAGTTAACTTCCCTTTATGAAAATTGCAATTTCATTAAAAAGGGTTGATTTATATGGCATTTCAAAGGCTACTATATTTAAAGCAATAAATTAATTTCTCTTTATGAAAATTATAATTTCATCAAAGAGGGGTAATTTATATGATATGTCAAAGGCTATTACATTTATCAAGTTATTCATGTAGATTATTTTATTTTCATGCTCAAAGAAATATTAAATGAATCCAATCATCATTCAAACTTTTCATTTCAAAATATAGATTTTAGTCTTCTCTTTTATGCTCAAAGTAGGGTTTAATATTGCAAGATAAAACTTTTTTACAATCTGTTTAACCAAAAAAATATAAAATCTACCTAAAATACTTCAAGATAAAATAAATTAATTCACTTTACATCATGGTCATATGAGGGCCAATCACATTTTATTTTATTTTAAGTTTCATGAACAATTAATAGCATAGCATAATAAAGTAATACCAACATAGGCCCCTTGTTAACAGTTACTTGCAAATCACTAAGGTATTCCTAGCAATTATTTAACATATTTTCACATGTATACAAGCATACATTAAGTAAAAGGAACCTTGGAGAAATTTCTATTTCTTTGCAAGAGAGGGTTTTCTAATAAAAATCCTAACTGTGATGGTGATTTTGTAATTGGGCAAAATTTCCACTCAATAGGCACTTACACCATCACTAAAGCAAAAATGAAAAAGCTTCCAACCATTATAAACGAGGAGCTTCAACAAACCAAGATTTATTAGCTATACTTCAATGAAGATAAATGCAAAAATGGTATCAAAATAGGAATAGTTTTGATATCACCATATAAAGGAATCAAACAACTTTTATACCATATGACTTGGAGCTACACCAATAATTTAGCAAAATATGAAGCATTATGCATTGGGCTAAAAGAAATAAAGAAACTGGAAATAAAACTATTCATGATATATGGAGATTTTGAATCAATAGTAAATCAGGTGACTGAGAAATATAGTAGGAAGAAACATTTGCTAAAACCTTATCAAAATAGAGTTTTGGATCTATTTAAAAGCTTTGATTCTCTAAATATAAATGGAATTCCTAGATATTATAATGCACATTCTGATGCATTAGCTTCCCATGGAGCTAATTTTTGCATAGCTTCTAATTTAAGAAAATATTCATGATTTGTCAAACATGCATTTAGTCTTTGAATGTATTAGACTCCTTAGACTCTATAGCTATTATTGTGAGGCTTTCATGATAGAGAAATTAACACCTACTTTTATCTTCTGCTCATAATGAATTAGTTATTGAATGCTTCCTAGTGAGTTTCATAAAGCTAGATAGTGCCTCTTATGATCCTTTACTAATGGAAAGTGTCATAATTATGTTAAGGTATGCAAGGCCATATACTATTATTTCATGCACTTTCCTAGAATTTCTATTCATACAAGTGTCTTGGTTTACTTCCCTCTTTAATAAAATTGCCTTTATCATCCAAAATATATTCAACAACATGGATTTTATTTGAATATCAACTTTATTTTACATGATACTTATTTACAATATTGTACAAAGTTTGGAATTCTTTTTAACTCCAAATGTTTCAAAATATTGTTCATCAAAATAGACAATTTCTAGAACATGACAACCCAAACTTTTGATGCTTCTACTAGTCTATTATTTGATATGCTTGATTTATGGTATCTGATATCTAGTTAAAGTAAGCAATAAGTTATCCTTTTGGTGTAAATTATTGAATCAAAGTCATATAGTAAAAATTTGTCCTTCATTTGACATTATTCATTTATATTCTCTAAGAGTTCTGGGCCATCTTCAACCATGTTGACATTATCTTCCTCTAGATTTTCTATGTTATATAGGCTAGGCTTCTTCACATAGATCTTGAACTTCCTACCCTTATGATAAATCACTATATACATGTAATATAAGGATATACACCCTCCAATATTATCTATGAATTTTCTTTAAAAAAATATCTCAAAAAGAGGAGGAAGATCAACTACTATCACAAGAAATAGAGCCTAGTAAAAATAGAAAGGCTTTTGGAGGTTGGTTATTGCATAGGCCATTGCCATATAGTAGTCATGTACATACTTATCCAAATATAAACAAAAAATTATTGCTAGAATAGAAAAAATTTAATGTACATGTGGATAAAAAATGGCCAAGTGATTTGGTTCTTCAGGAAGGGATTTTATAGGCTTAGCTAATTTCTTATTCATCCAATTCATTATTCTACTATTATAATAAGTGATTTGGTACTCTTTGGTGAATGCCTTGGGCACACAAGGGGAATAGTCCCAATAAAAGATATTATAAAAATTTTAGGCTTAAGGGAAATAGTATCTACTCTAAAATATCCCTCGTAGTTCTATATTAAGCATGGAAATGTTCATCTATTATCTGAAGGATGTACTTCTTGGGTATGTATTTACCCAATAATCAGTTATAGGCATGTGAAGCTTCGTATCCCATTGAATATTTGTAGAATTATTCTTTGTGGATTCCCTCAAATATTTTGACTTGATAGTTTAAACTAGGTCAAAAAAATTTCCCAAGTAGTCTTTAAATATCTTAGACTCCTTAGAATCTATATCTATTGTTATGAGGCTTTCATGATAGAGAAATTCACATCTGCTTTTATCTTCTACTCATAATGGATTAGTTATTGAATGCTTCCTGGTGAGTTGGATAGATCTAGCTAATGCCTCTTATGAGCCTTTACTAATTGAAAGTGCTATAATTATATTAAGGCATGCAAGTCAATATACTATTAATTCATGCACTTTGCTAGCATTTTTATTCATACAAGTATATTGGTTTGCTTCCCTCTTTTATAACATTACATTTATCATCCAATAACTATTCAATGACATGTATTTTTTTTAATATCAACTTTATTTTACATGCTACGTATTTAAAATATTGTACAATGTTTGGCATTCTTTTAAAATCTAAATTTTTCAAAAAAAATGTTCATTGAAATAAAAAATTTCTAGACCATAACGACCAAAAATTTTGATGCTTCTACTTGTATATTATTTGATATGCTTTATTTATGGTATCCAATATCTAGTTCAGGTAAGCAATAAGTAACCCTTCTGGTGTGAATTATTTCATCAAATTCATATAGTATAAATTCATCCTTCATTTGAAGTTATTCAATTATATTTTCTAAGAGTTTTGGGTCATCTTCAACCATGTTGAAATATCTTCCTCTAGCGTTTATATGTTATATGGGATATACTTCTCCACATAGATATTTACCTTCCTACCCCAATGAACAATTACTATATGCATGTAATTTAAGGATATATAACCTCCAATATTATCTATGATTTTTTGAAAAATATATCTCAAAAAGAGGAGGAAGATAAACTACTATCACATCCTGAATCATAGTGACTTATGAAATCATATGCAACACCATAGGTATATATTTTACTACTTCTACCATCTAGACTTGAGTCTTGTCTAACTATAGTATGTCAAAATTAGTCCTGGTATTTTCCATGCCTATTGCATCAAAAACAATTTTAGGAATAACTTTTTTGGTTACTCAAAAATCCACTATGTGATTGTGCACAACCCTTCACTCCATATGTAGAGACATATAGAAGCACAAAGGCCTATTTTTTACAATCCCAATAGTTTTTTGATCTTGTGCCAGATTTAATTTTGGACAACCAAACCCACTCAAAGATATGTTCTTCAAGGTCTCCTTGAGAAAATCAATCTATTCAAGAGTTAGAAAAGCATCATACACGCTTACCCTTGAAGAGGTCTTCTTCAAATATTTAACAATTTTGTATCTAATAAGCTTTTATTTTTTTTAGACTAGCTCCTAAAAATTCTAAAAATTATGTATTGTTTCTTGTCTTTGTTTCCTCATGACTGAGAGGAAACACATGATGGCTTTTGAAGCCTCAATATTAATGTATACTCACAAGATAAATATTCATAGTATCAAATATAACAATATCCATATTATAGTAAGATCAAAATAATAATGTAACCAATATAATATGAGCCAACTAATATGTAAAATCAAGGCTTATAATCTATCAACTAACATTCATTAATAAGAAACAATATGAATGTAGTAGTATGCATCATACATGTACAAAGCATGTAGCACAACTTATAATATTGCTTTCTAAAATTATGCAATATTAATTACTCCTCTTTATCTTACAAATGTATCATAAAACTCTCATACATTAACAATGTTTTCTATGCTCACTATTTAGACAATGTAGACTATTTAGGTTATGTAGGTATTGTATACAATGTTCTCTATGGATTAATATATAGTCATTGTAGCATGATTCTTTGGTTACTTGACTCTTGGCTTATCTACTTGACACTTGCATACACATGAATCTATCTTGTATGCACACTTGGACATGAATCTTCACATAACACTTTGTCATCTAAGAACACTTTTGCACACTTACATATGAGACATTTGTGCATATCCACAAACATTACACTTGTACATTTGCACACATGACACTTGTGCATTTTCTACACATTATTACATTACATAAAATATTTACTCACACTCTAATCTAAGACACAACCCTAATATAATATTTATAATATGTACCATGAGGGTACATTAGCATGTACTAAATAATATAATATTATGTAACACCTCCTAGTATTACATTATTTGGTTATTGAAGACTTAGTATTAAATCATGTCTTCATATTTATGTGATCCTGGTACCCGTGCTTCCTCTATTCTCTTTTTGCTTTATTCAGTTTGTTACCTTTCTATATCCTTATCAAATGAATAATTAGTATCTTTCAAACTCAATGATATAAATTCATCTTCATTGCTTATAAATTTTGTTGAGAGAGATTTGATTTGATTTTCTTTAGTAGCTTATTCTAACTCTTGAGTTTCATGAATTTATTGGGCTAGATATCCTTTTTGATTTCTCTCTCTATATTACAACTAAGGTTGACTATAATGATATTGAAAAGGATATTGATGTTGAAATTGTTGACATTGTGGATTTTACTAAGTTTGATATTATCTTTGTTGTACTGACCTACTTACTTGATCACTTTGATTCATATGATTTCATTGAGACTGATTCCTCAAATTATATCTTCAAAAAATTGTGTTATGTCCCCTTATTTTACATACTTGATAATATATATTATTCCTTTTGGACCTATATCTTGAAGTTGAAGCAATATTTCCTTGTGAATGATCTATTTATACTAAGGAACTGCTAGTAATTTCATCTTTGGCCACATTCTCTAATTCAAAATCTTTTAGTATGTTCACTAGCTCATCAAATGAAGTATCTTTGCTTATAACTTGCAAAGATGTAATTAGATGCTTATAATTTTTTGGAAGAGCTCTTAATGTTACTTGAGCTAGAAATTGGCCTTCTACATTTTCTCCTAGAGTTAATAGTTTTGCTTTTAAATCTGTTACCATTATTAGAAATAATTCAATACTTTCATCATTATTAACTTTTAAGGAATATAACTAAGATTGAAGACTGAAGGTAGCAGCTTTATTTTTCCCTTCAAATATTTTAGCTAATGTATTCCAAGCTTATGTAGAAGTTTTTACTACACTTATATAAGGTTGTATTTCACCAGTAGTTGTAAACATTATAATCATAATTGATTTGGCTTAACCATATCTATATTTTTGAATTTCTCTAACATCCTCAATATGTTTTGTTTTTATTGCACTAACTATACCCCAAAGCTTTTCTACTATTAAAATTGATTTTACTTTATTTTTTCAAGAAGCATAATTTATTCCTTTCAAAAGTTCAAATTTAGAAAGAAAAAACTTGTTGTTTGACATAGTAGTGCTCATATGATCTTTGATGTAGACCACCTTACATCTCCCTAGAATTATTTAGATATTCAAAGTTTCTAAATCTAAATATTATAAAGTAGAATTCCTTATATCTCCTTAATATCTAGAAACTAATAAAAGTTTTGCAAATTTAATGTTTCCTAAGTTTGATGTTGACTTTCTTTTTACTCCAAATCAATTATTTTGCAAATATTTTATAAAGAAATAAACTCCAAAAATTAGAAAATATAATAAGTACATATTAAACCTTATGACTCCAATTTTATAAAGAATCAAATATTAAACCAACTTATTACTCCAAACTAAAGAAATTTAATTAATCCTTATTACTCCTTAAACTTAATAATTAACCTTCATAAAAATAAAATATTAAATTACCTTATCACTCCTAGTAAACTTTAGCAAAACCCTAAAATTAAAAAGTACCTTCTTGTCTTGCTAAGCACACTTTGAAATATTTTGAGCATTTCAACCTACTTCATTTTGCATTCAAACTATCATGAGATGAATTCCAATGCACTTGTGTGATGGGCTATATTGAGTGTTCCTTGAGATGTTACACTTCAACCCTACAATAGATGTTTTTATTGGTATTTTACCTTATGTTAGATGATTTGGTGTGGCACTATCATTTACCAATATCACTTAGATGTTATACCAAAATTACTTGATTTTATACCATTTGTTATTCAGTGTTCTTCTAGCAAGTGCATGAATGTTATACTCTACCAAATAATAATTAAACTCTCCTTCTTATTTTATTTTGATTTCCATTTTCTCGTCTCTACTCACTTATGCCTTTGAAAATTAGACTATGCTTTTGTTATTTTATCACTTTGTTTACTATTGTTCCTTTGATGCTTCATTTGCTATTGATGTTCTTTGATTCTTCACTTTCTTGTTTTCCTTGCTTGTGTGTCCCTTTATTTTTGCTTGTGTTGCCTGTGCATTGTGTCTAGCAAATCTTCCTATATGTCTATCTATGAATTCCTTTATCTCTGCCTACTTGTGCATTGCTTTATCTCTACCTATGTGTTTACTTATTCTTCTTGAATTAGGTTAGAATGAATGCAATTGACTCTTCTTATTTCTTGGATCTTTAGGCTATTGCATTGACGATTCTAATGTGTTGTCTACTTTTTTAGGTGTAGATTCAGCTATTTCTTGGACTTTGGAATTTGTGATTTACAATATTAAATTTATTTTTAAAAATTTAACACATACCTCTCTATATTCTTCTCAGTTCTTTCATAGATACATACAAATATATTTACTGATTCTTCTTCAGTGTAAACACACTAGGTTTTATTCTTCCTTGATGGTTATGGATCCTCTTTAAACAATAGTCCCACTTCCATTATTTTATCATAAGATAAAATCCATATTATATTCTACCAACTATTTGTTGAACATCCCCTTAGATTCAATTTTGTCCTACTTTGTTGACCACCTTGTATCTCAGGATTCTTTTCTAGAGCCTTATTTTTTATCTTCTTTAACTAATATTATTTGGATCTTCTTTCTCTAGTTCAAAAAACCTTCTTTTACTTGTTCTCAGAGACTTCTTTCACTATATATCTAGGACTTATTTCTTATCCATTGTTACATTCACTAACATGGAACCTTTCATGAACCTTTATTCAAGTCTCCTTTCTCGTCTATAATAAGGAGCTTATATGTATGTATAATATAAACTCTTATGTTTTACTAATAAGGGCCTCTAGTATTCATTATGGACCTCTTTATATGAAGGGTATCAATCCTCTAATATTGGCCTCTCCTTGGACCAATGTCAATGTCAATATGACCTGAATCACTAAAACTTTTTTCAAGGCCTTTTTTTTCAAGACCTCTATCCATAATATCCATATCATGGTTTATATTCAAGACCTGAGTCTATATCTATCAAGATCTACCTTAAAGAACTAAATTAATCTCTATAAATATTTATATTCATGATGTGAAAATATCACTATGAATATTTTTCTTCAAGACCTGAATCAATCATTGCCTTCTATTGCACTTGAATATGAAAGTCTTATCTATCTATTATAGGAATATTCTCACAATTCTGATGAATAATTTTTGTTGCAACAATATATTAGGTCTCACCTAAGAACTCCAATAATATCAATATGACTATAAAATACCTTGATGCTCCAAACAAGATATTTTTATTATACCAAATTCTTTAACTTTCTTCTAAGTGTTGACATAAATCAATTGTTAGGAATTTGTCTATGTCCCTAGAAAAATTTATCAATGTGAGGGTTGGCTATTTCCCTAAACAATAAATTTTCTTCAAGTTGATTCACCCCAATATGAATCATCATCTTTGCTAGCTATTCTTCAACCAAGTGGAAAGACCCTAGCCGAGTCCTAGTCTTAACTAGTTATTCTACAACTATGGAAAGACCATAATTTTTCTCTCCGTTCTTCTATAATTCAATATTCTTTCTTCTTCTACAATTTTATAGCATTATTTTTTGTTGATTCTTTTCAACTTTGGGTAATTTATTCAACCTTGTAATTTTACTAATCCTCAGATGCACTTATCAACTTGATTTCTCTCAATCCCAAGTGGTTTTATCTTGTCTCTAATACCACTAAAGGATTTTGAAGCCTTAATATTAATTTCAAATCATAGGATCAAATATAATGATATCCACAATATAGTAATATCAAAATAATAATGTAACTAGTATAATATGAGCCAAATAATATGTAAAATCAAGGCTTATAATATATCAACTAACATTCATTAATAAAAAATAATATGAATGTAATAGTATGAATCATACATGTACAAAGCATGTAACACAACTTACAATATTAGTTTCTCAAATGTATGCAATATTTATTATTCCTCTTTCTATTACAAATATATCATAAAACTTTCATACAATAACAATGCTTTCTATACTCACTACGTAGATAATGTAGACTATGTAGGCTCTGTAGGCATTGTAGACAATGTTCTCTATGGAGTAATATATAGATATTGTAGCATGATTCTTTGGTTACTTGCATCTTCCTTTCCTTATGCCAAGTTTCATGACTCTTGGCTCCTCTACTTGATACTTACATACACATGACTCTATCCTGTATGCACACTTGGAAATGAATCTTCACATAACACTTTGTAATATAAGAACACTTATGCACACTTACATATGAGACACTTGTGCACATCTACACACATTACACTTGCACACTTGCACACATGATACTTGTGCATTTCCTGCATATTATTAAATTACATAAAATATTTACTCACACTCTAATCTAGGACACAACCCTAATATAATATTTATAATATGTACCAAGAGGGTACATTAGCATATGCCAAATTATGTAGTTTTCTCCAAAAATATAGCTTCCTCTAGGCATGTTCTATAGTTTCTTCCTGATTAACATTGGGTACTTCTAGCCTCAAATACAACTTAGTTTATTCTTTGATTTTTATTTTTGTAACTAAGTTGCAACTATTGGATCATTAGACTTTTGGTGATCCATGAGGAGAGGTTTATTTTAATATATATTCAACATGTGATATGTTTTGAAGCTTAGAGGTTCTTCATATAGATCCATAGGAATGTCCACTAACCCTTTTGATTTTCTTTCTAATTTTTGATCTACAACTAATTGGCATTGGTGTTGAAGAACCATAATGGTGTAAACATTATTATATCAATGCAAGCTAAACACCAATAATCATCCTAGGAAATTAATGTCTCTCCCTATTGTATTTTGACAATAATAATTATTTTCTAGTCACATTATTTCTTGAAGCCCCTTGGTCTTTTATGACATAGGGGTATCTTATTTTGTGGTATCATTTGAATCTAATTTTTTCATTTTGTTGCTCCATTATAGTGATATTATTTATTAGGTTATTAATTGTTACCTTTAGGTCCTATAAACCAACTACTACATTGTGATAGCTAGAGTGACAAGTTGAGTGTATGCCTTAGGTGTTGATAAAGCATGTAGCATAGAAACTAAAAATATTAAAAGTAGGGCTTATTTCCTTTAGTAAGTAATCTATGGAAAATGTGACATTATAAATTTTGAAGGGAGCTTACCAACTGAGATGAGTGTGTTCTCAGCTACAATAGCAACTTGAAATATTTGAGAAAATCTCATCTCATTTGACTATTAGAATTTTAATATTAGATCTAAAATGAAATCTTAAAGATATTATATGTAGTGTTGAGCTTCAGAAGGTATCACTTATTGAGATATTCTCATCCAATTATTGCTAAAATAGATGTTGAAATCCATTATGTTCTCTTGAGGGTGCATGTTTATGGAGTTAAACCGTGTGAGGAGTGAAAAGGAATCCCCTATATCATTGAATTCCATGATAAAAGACTTAGCCAATTGAGTATATGTGTTGATGTTATATTTTTCTAAAGAGTGGTACCATGCCAATACCTTCCCTTTGAAAGATAAGGCTAATAATATAACCATTAAATTTTCATGGATAATCTTGTACATAGTAGATATGGATGGTATATCATAGAAATTCTTATATGTAGTATTTTCACTACCATAATAGGAGTGTAAAGATTTTAATGTAGCTTATAAAATATCATGTAGATAGAGGACATTGTGGGCTTCAACATTGTTCTAGCCAGGGTAGATTCATTAGACTATGGTTCTAGGAAAGGATCTAGTAGATGGTTCTAAGGATATAGCTTGCAAAGGAGTTGGTATTTGGACAAATAAGGTATAGATATGTGAAAGTGATTTACCTTTTCTAGATTTTTTGAAGTATGAATTATTGATAAAATACAAGGATTCTTTTAGCTTATTGGTTTTTGATCTTGTCATCATAATATTATGGGGCTATATATTCAATCCAAGGTACTAATTTATTCTTAGGTTATTCAAAGTGGAGTTTCTAGGTGAAAGGATTGCTTATCCATTAAAGAGACCAAGATCTTCATTGCAATCTTGATCATTCAAATATGAGTGTGCCAAAAATCTTGACCATATAGTGGCTTTGATAGTCTTTAGAACCATTGACTTCTAATCATGAAAACTATTTTGTTCTATCCCACTAGACATGCCAAAAATCTTGATTGATTGATCTACCTAGGTAGAGAATATGTGCCCTATACCGAGTTTAATATTATATGAATCATAATTGCTTTTGAATCAACCTTCGAATGATAATTACTTTTTTAAATTCTACTATGTAAAATGCTAAATATAAAAAGGGGAAACAATTGAGAAAAGAGTAGGGATAGAGAGAAAGAAGGAAGGTTATTATATTGAATTTATACAACTGAGGCTCAACTAACAACACGAATTTCAGCTACATGAATATTGGCTATCCAGTACAAGCAAATCCTAATAGACTATTCAATCAAAGCTATGTATAAAATATAACAAGAAAAAATATTATAGCATTCAATATTCTAGGCACTCTAATAGAAGCATACCAAATAAATCCAATCCTAACATATAACACTCCTACCAAAGCATAAATGGAAAGGCTAAAAGTATATACTTTCACAAAAATTATAATTCTTCATACTTAAATTGAGGTAAGCCAAATAAATCTTGATTGAATTAGAATAACATAAAATTATAGCTTATGATAGGAAAACACTTACAATAAAGGAAATTATACTATTTTAGTTTTTTCTAATCTAAAATAAAACTAACTTATATGTACAATCATGAACTAAAATTTATCAGACACGATATTAGGATAAGCTAGCATCATTCGACATCTTCAACGTATTCTTTGTTAGACATCCAGTGACTATGATTTTAGTATCCTTGGTTTTTCTTTCCTAAGGTGATTTCCACACTCAAGTTGAAACAATTTACACATGTCCTAGATACTCTTTTTTAGGATGCTATATGTCTTTCATGTATAGATATTCTAGTATGGGGTGTTTCTCCTTTTACTTGTACTTATAGTGTCCTTTCGTGCTCCTTTATAGACTTTGCATCATGTAAGAAACTTTGTAGGTTGGGTTAACATCATTATTTCAAAAGTTTTATCATGCTGAGATGAATATTCTTAGCTTCATAAGCCTTATACTATGTTAGAAATTTTGAAGCATGTTGATGACATCACTTCCAAAAATATTTATATTAGCTTCTAGAATTTTTGTTACTCTCTCATCATTGGAATGGATATTTTCTAATGTCTTATTATAAAAAAAAATGACTTGGATAAATGATCCATTCTTAATAAATATCAAGCCTAAAATTACTTCCTTAAGCTTTGGATGAATGAACTTTAAAAAAATGACAAGTTTGAAATGAGAATAATAACCACATATATGTTTTTTAGGCTTTAAAAATCAGGAATCTTGATAAGTTACCCCTACAGATTTGGATTTGTAAATGTTGGAAAATAATTTTGCTATGTAAGCCAATTTTGATTCATGCTTAAATTTTCCCACTACAAGTGATGTAGCCTAGCCATAAAGCCCTTGGTAGAGTTGGAAGTACAAGTTATAGAATTCATGTGAAAAGTAAATAACTTTTCTTGTGATGACCAACTAAATCTTAAAGGTTGTTATTCCTAACTTAAGAATATGGAGATACCATTCAAAGATAAATGGGGACTGATTAAAGATTTAATAAAAAAAAATTATTCCTAATGATATGACATTATTTCTTTTTATTCCTTCATTATTTTTTCTATTATTAAGATTTTTTTCATTTTGAATCTACACCCATGGATAAGACAACATTATTTTTGGATTCTTTATCTATAGTAAGAAGAAGATCCCCTATGAGTTGCTAGAATTATAGTGAAATTTTACTACCCTTGGAGGAGTGTTGCATTGACTAATTTTCCAAGTTGGAATTGGTGGTGGGAAAATTAGCAAGTTAAGGGGAAGGGGAAGTAGAGGCCACATGCACCATCAATTTTGGCAACTTATAGTGGAAACTATTTTGGCGTAAAGAAGATCAAAAAATATTTTGAAGCCATGTGAGCTGTATGAATACACTAATCAATGATAAGCATAAATTTATAAGTAGATTAGTAAGATGAAGCTGACAAAGCAGTGCATTATCAATTTTATGAAAAATGGGTGTTCTTATCTAGTAAAGTGGTCAAATAGGAGTTGTTAAATTTATACAAGTTTTTGATTGATCATACTATGGCATACATTATTTTATTAGGTTATAAAAGGGATTTTCAAAGAAGAAACCTCACCATTGGTTGATATTAAATACATGTGGCAATAATGCTAGTAGACTACAAGGTCTCAAGTTTAGAACTTGCATCCAAAGAAGGTTTTTAATATATCATAGATAGATGTAAAATCAAATGGCCCATAAAATATCAAATGAGATGCTGAAGCATACAAATCATAACATATTATACATTGTCTAATTTTAGTGATGGACAACCCATGTTTTCTCAAAAATATCTTCAACATTAAAGCCTTGAAGTGCAAAAAAGCCAATTTTTGTAGAATAATATCTTCCACATCTGATTTATCTCATGATGAATATCCACATGACTACAACATGATATACCCAGTTTACATTCAAAAGACACCAATAGTTTAAAATTTGGTAAAGAATGACCTAAAGGTTCAAAATTAGGGAGGGTTACTTAGATGTTGAAGCATCAAGAAGCAATACTAATTTTGTAATATTAGTGATCAAGGTCCAAATAAGGAATACATAGACAAAGATAATATCAATATGAGTTTCAATAGCCATATGATCAATAAAATGTAATTCAATATTTTTGGTCATAATTGTCAAATAGTGGTGACAGTGGCCAACCAACTTCTATCACCAACCTTTCACCTTCCATAGCAAGGAACCTCCATGACAAGAAAAATTCAATTCCACCTGCCCACACCATTTGGGTGTGGTATTATAGCAAAATAAATTGATGTCTTAAAGATAGTAGCAGTGGTAGATCTAGTTCCAAAGACCTTAATCCCATCAACATTGAATGTATACCAATATTGTACTCAATTTGGGGAGGATTTTTTGAAATTTTTGTATAGTTTTGGAGGCAAAGAAATCATAGTTTTGCTTATTAATAGAAAATTTATTTTTATTATGAGTTATTAGAAATTTCTTGTTCATGCCTAATACCTGGTCTTGTGTGTATTTTCCTTTCACTTTCTTATATGTATGTATTTGGACTCAAACTTTAAATCATTTTGTTAATGGTATTCAAGCCTCTTTTGATCTAGGATCTATATACAAAAGTTATGATATATACATATATATACACATACATACATACATACATACATAAATGTGTGGGTGTGTGTGTATTGTGAAGCTATGAATAATTTTACTCTATATTATTTCTTGTATACATCTTATGCATGAGTGCTTAATGTTATATCAAAATTGTGTTCATTTATCTAGATTTTAGCAAATGATGCATATGTTCATTTCATTTCATTCATGCATGTAAGAATATTTTGATCTTGGATATTTGCCTCTATTAG
Source organism: Wollemia nobilis (assembly GCA_028583015.1). Classification (NCBI taxonomy): domain Eukaryota; kingdom Viridiplantae; phylum Streptophyta; class Pinopsida; order Araucariales; family Araucariaceae; genus Wollemia; species Wollemia nobilis. The sequence goes on along the minus strand of JAQPPZ010017000.1, from coordinate 1,738,136 downwards.
CTTATGTTTTATTTTCTATGTTTTCTTCACTTGTTAGCTTAGGTTTTATTTTCTATATCGTCTTTTTTGTATATATCTTACTCATGCGTGCTTGATGTTAGATCAAAACTATGTTAATTTATCTAGCTGATAGAAAATTATGCATGTGTTCATTTAATTTAATTCATACATGGAATAATATTTTGACCTTGGCACATTACCTCTATTAGCTTATATTTTATTAATGGGTTTCACTATTCCTATTCACTTTAGTTGTCAATCCTAAGTGGCATCCTTAATTATAAGCACTGAATACTATAAGATATGTTCTTGGAAATAGATTTCTAAGCTCTTAATGAAAACATAAAAAAATACAAAATTAAAATAACAACATAAAATAACCAAAAACTTATTGTAAAGTAAATAACAAAAAGTAAAGTTGCATTGAAATAAAATCATACACTTAAATTGTCCAATTTCTAACAAGTATGTAGATGCTTAGGAAAGTTCAAAAACTTAATACTATTCTAACAACATGCTGAAAACAATAATGCATTAATCTAAAAAAAGTAGGAAATATCTATTTACCAACATGAGATAGTGGTCCTTTCCTCTTTGTTTGATAAAGAGGGAAGTTAATTCAGATTAAGCTACTTCAATTGCATAATAACACATTCTAACAAAACATACTCTTTACTGTAGCTGCAAAGAATTCTAGAAATTTGATCTACAATAATCTAATTTAATAATTATATTTATCTTCCTCATTATATAAACCCTTAATTTTTTCCAGGGGTGATTATTTATAATAGTAATAACAATTTAAATGTCATATCACTTATAAGAAAGCAAGGTCACCTTCCTAGAAATTTAAATTAACATCATTTCCCACAATTTATTTTGCCTAAGGTTATTTTTAGCTATTACAATTGTTAAACAAATAATAATTATGGGTGATCATCGGTTATTTCCTAACAAAAATGACAAGCATTGATCCTATAATAGTATTTTTTCAAATAGTATGGGAGAACAAAGTGTGTTGATAGTCCAACTACCAACGTAACTGCTAGGACATTAGTCATTGTGAACAACTTCTTTCCAAATGGTTATCTAGAATCCTTGCTATCTATTCTAAACTATTTCCTCCATAAAATACAGTATCTACACATCCACCCACATCAACATCCTTTTTCACTATGATTCATACTTTATAGCTTGTCATTTATACAAAGCATAGGTATGCACTTTAGAACATGCTCATGAAAATGCTCCAAAACCTACAACATAGAAAATTTCTTTTGAAACCCAAAAATTATTAGTGAAAGCAACCAAAAGAAACACAAAAATCATTCCAATATAAACTAATAAAATTCATTCACCTATTTTAACTTATTTAACTGAAACATCATAATAAAATACACAATGATCTATTATTAATCTACACATATGTCTCAAATAGAGGCAAGAAATTGGCTTGAAGAACCTATCAGATGAGGTATTTTTTGACCTCATAATTCCTCCCTTCTTGAGTTTTTGTATATCCTAATGCAAATATCTGCTCTAAATCTATACTTAGCTCAATTTCCTCTGCCATCTCAAATGTTAATTTCTCATTTTAGTTGTGGTATCTTTGGAATTCTCTCATATCATGGAGCTAGGTTAAAAATATTGTATTAATTGGAGGTCCTATGACATAATTATGAGGAATGGGACAAATAATAAGAGGAGGCCTAAATATCATTCTTATCCACCTAAACTCCATAGTCCATATGGCAAAAATAATAAATAATGTTTACTAATGTGACCAATTGAGATTGATGGGTGAAACTGGTTTCCTCTTCCTTAACCTAGTGGGTAATTATTCATATTTCATATTATATTATTACTTAGATATCTCAATATAGGATTCACAAAATGCTTGTTTGGTGCATTCCTTCAAGTGACACAAATTTTAAAATTTGATATCTAGTTTGCTCATCATCTCAAGGTATCTAGTAATAACTATAGAGGCATTAATATATTCGAATCTTATTTGTAGTCCCACTATGTATTCCTTGAATATTCTATGATCATTTCCATATGATAGATTTGTTTCTACAACATGGAGGCAAACATTCTCAGCTGGAAATTCCTAATATAGATGTGGGGAAAATATAGCCACTATAAAATTGTGAATAAATAATTTATAAAGCATTTTTTTTCCTTTGGGGTGTTGGCCATATATGCCTCTAAAATCTTCTATGGTGTCTCTAGAGTATGTGTAATCCTCAAGTATAATATAATTGACTACCGCCTAAGAAATTGTTCTTGTAAAAATAATATTTAAACCCTTGTTGGATACCTACACTACAACATCTATTCCGTAATGTTAGATGTTGCTTCAAATTTTATTCATAATCTAAAAATTTATATTCTAATTATTTATTTTTCTTCGTTGAATTTTTAAGGTATTGCATCCCATTTTCTAGATAGGCACATATTTTTTCCATCATTCAATGCTGGTGTTATGAATGTCTAGTTATACCATTTTTGGGGGAATAATGACCATATGCTTAAGGGATTATAAAGAATTATTTTGTACATATTGGTATCGATGTGAAATTGAGCCATTAGCCTATATATTTGGTCTATTATCATTATGCTTTGTAATCTCCCATTGTGCTTCTTGAGCCTTTTTAGAACCAATTTTGGTGCTTCCCCAAAATGTTCCTCTTTAATCAAAATTGTTGTTTCTTTTGAACTATCTTTTAGGTCCCAAAGGATGGACATAATAAAAAAATTACCCCTTTCCTTTGAGTGGTCACCATAACCTATGAGTGTTAAAATTTTTAGTGTCCCCAGGTGACTCTACTACCTCTTGAGTGTAGCCAATTCTTCCTTCATTTGGGAAAGCAAAGTATCTTTTTTTTTAGTAACCTTTTGACCTCCTTCAATTCCTGCAACTGTTTCTTCATTTTTTTAGTAACTTTTAGGATTAGGGTTTCATTACCTACATCTTCTTCATCTATTATCACCACATCATGCATCACTCCACTCCTGCTAACATCTCTTGTCCATGCATTTTTCCTTTTTTCTTCTTCTCTTCTTGTTCCATGATAGGAAATATCCTTTATAGGCCAACAATTTGTGTTTCTACGCTATTTCTCTATATTCTACACTTTTTTAGTGTCTTTGATGGTGTATCACTTCATGACTATTTTTGGGAACTACCTGTTGCAAGGCTCTATTGTGTTTTTTGAATGTCCATTCAATTGGCCCTTATGAGTATGCATAGTTTGTTATCCAAAAATGTATAAAATAATTTTTCTCTCCTTCTTATCTAAGGAACTAGTGTTTTTAAAGTTTCGAATCACCTAGCTAAAACTTACTACAATGTATAGCTATCATATTTATAAAGATTTTCCTTAGCTAATAGTTGGTAACCTCCACTTGTCCATTGGATTGAGGGTGGCAGGGACAAGATTTTTGATGCTTTAATTGGTACTCCTTCATGAATGCTCAATTAATTTGAATGTAAATAGTAGCTCCTAGTCTAAAACAATTTCTTGGGGAGCTCCATAACATTGAAAATTTGTTCATACAAAAAATTAGCAACTTTTTCTTCATGAGCATGGGTTAGAGCACAAACTTCTACCCACTTTGTAACATAAAAAATGCCAACCAAAATGTTCTATTTCCCATTGGAATTTGAATAAATAGTTCTGTAGAGCTAAAAACATGACACTATGCAAGCAATAAATAAATCAACTCAAAGAGAAAAATAACTGCACAAAATGGAAAATATTTCAATTAACAGGGGGAGCTTAAAAACTCCTTATTACAATTATTCTGTCTTGACAAAGTTGATTTGATACAATATTTACAATTTTCTAGGGTTATCCAAAGCACTGGCTATACAAATATGAGTATATTCTATTCCACTTTGCTCCCAACAAAATGAGTGGGCTTCTGAGATATCTGATGTCGAGCTTGTATAGCTTCAACAACTATCCAATATTGAATGAGAACCTGTAGATCTGCATACACACAAATAGACAAGGGGATTAAAAATATCTATGAGGGATCCACAACATGAGACCCTCAACTATAAATAAATTCTAACTGCAAATGAATACAATGGCATACAAAAACCTACAAATTACTGAATGAAATAAAACCAAATGATGCTTCGTTATTGATCCGTTGATGTGATGCCCTAACAACAGTAGCAGACATGAGGTAACAGATTTTGATTAGTGTTTATGATGATGGCAGGCTCTGGTGGGTTCTTTGTAAAATTTTAGCACAAGCTTGATAGGCTTTGGAGTGAGCCTAAGAGATATGGCAAGCTTTGGTGGGTGCTTGGAAAGCTTCGGCAGTGATCTTGGCAAGCTCAGGAGTGCACCTGTAGGTGAAGGCTAAATATGCAGAAATAGATCATGGAGGTGTGAAGGATGCAGAGGATGGGATATAATGGCAACGATATAAAATGGTTGAGGAATTATGATGGTGATGAGGGATGGGTGTGGAAGTGGCTATAATGATGGAAGTTCTATGGCAAGCTAGGGTTTTGGATCTTCAGGGCTCTACAACCTTCTGCTTCACAAGGGCTTCTTCAACAATCTCTTCAAGGGTGAGAACATTCCAAGGGTTGATAATTTGAGAATACTCTTATTTATAACCTAGCCTAGGGTTTTCTTAGGGTTTTAACCTAACACTTTTGATTGTGTGGCTAAGATTAAATTAAATCCTAAGGCTGAGATTATACTTTAAGTGTGGCATGGATTAATGAAGATGGATGGCTGAGATTAGATCATATCTAATGGCTGAGGTTAATTCAATTTAAATATATATTTTATAATAAATATATTAAAATATAATAATAATATATTATATTAAATATAAATAATGTAAAATAAATATAAATTAAGTCCAAAGGGGTCGAAAAGTGGCGAGAAAGGGCTTAAGTGGGCCTTTTGAAGATGGGAAAGGCAATAAATGGTTAAATGAGTCACAGGAAAGGTGTGTGGTGGAAAAGTGGGTGTTGGGATGGTTAGGATGGAGGATTAATAGCTAGGATTTGGTGTCTACAGATGCCCCTTTTTGTACTATGTTGCACGAAGCACAATATGGTGCAAAAATACGAGACACCTACTTGGGCTATGGGCACAGAAGTAGCTTTTCTCTATTTTTAGATTTGAGCACTCAATATTGAAGACAAAATAATAAAGTTGGAATTTTGCGTAGCTTACCCCCTTAATTGGCGAATGAGAAGAATCTCATGAGCCAATTGAAAAATAATTTGTGCATGTGATGAATTATGTGATGAAATGTGATGTGATTATGGACAATACAAATGATATAAAATGTGATATCATTTTTTCCCAAATGGTGGAGATGGGGTTGGTGTATAATACCGTGCAATTTGTGGATGATATGAATGATGTAAAATGTGATACTATTTTTACCCCAACGGTGGAGAGGGTGTTGGTGTATAATACCATGTGATTATGGACGATATGAATGATGTAAAATGTGATACCGTTTTTGGCCCAATAGTGGAGAGGGGGTTGGTGTATAATACCATGTGATTGTGGACGATATGAATGATGTAAAATGAAATAAAAAAAAATTTGAATGCATACCTCATTATTTTGGTGTGTAATTCCATTTTGGCTAATTTTGATAGCATTTTGATGCAAGTTGTAGCTATGAGAATACTAAAAATGGACAATAAAATAAAAATATTAGTACACACACATGCACATTAAAAATAGAAGAGGCCACCATTTCTAGCTTTGAACCATATTTTACCTTGGTTGCATATTAAAAGGATTTTCATAACCAAGTAATTATTTCTAAGTTTTGCATACATTATGGTGGGTTTATTTTCATCCAATGCTGACATATAAACCCTTTCATCATCCACATATGTTTCTTTATCTTCCTCTGCATCTACAGATAATTCATCAAACTGTTAGCAAAGCTCATCAACCTCTTAAGTAGATACCTTTGCTCTCATCTATTGAGTCATACTACAAGTACAAGATCGATCAAGAGTGAGATCTGGAAGTGAATTAAACTTTAAATCTCTCAATGTGCTAGTATACCATTTTGGAACCTTTTTCTATGGGGGTGGAACATCTTTCCTAGGCTCCTCTTCCTCTAGGTATACATTTGTATATGTGTTATCTGATGTGAAATATTCATCAAATATCACATCTCTACTAATTTGTATTTTCTTGGTCATAGGATCTATCAACCGATATCCCTTTTAATGCTCATCATAACCAAGAAAAATACATTTCAAGGTTTTCTCATCTAACTTCTTCCTCTTCTATTTTGGTATGTGCATGAATGCTTTACATCCAAAAAATATTAGATGAAAAATTAAGGGTTCTTACCACTTTATTCTTCTTGTGGAGTCTTTCCCTGTAGAGCTCTTATGGGTGCTCTATTCAAGAGGTATGATGCTATATTCACTACTTCTACCCAATACTCATGCTTAAGATGTGCCCCGTTAAGCATACATTGAACCATTTACACAATGGAATGATTCCTCCTTTCAACAACTCCATTTTTTTGTGGAGTATAGGCTGTATTTAGTTGTCCCTTAATCCCATGTTCATTCAAAAATGATGAAAATTCCCTGAAGGTATATTACCCCCTTGATCTGAGTGGAGGGCTTTGATGGGACATCCTGACTCTTTCTCAACAAGCTTTTTAAACTACTAAAAGTACAAACATACCTCTAACTTCAATTGAAGAAATAAATTTGACATATTCCATGAGTAAATCATTAATAAACAATTGAAAATACCTCTTTCCACCATAGTTGTTGGGTATAGGACCGCACAAATCTGTGTGTACCAACTCCAAAGGTTTCTTAGCTTGTGAAGAGCTAACTTTAAATGGTACCCAATGTTTCTTCCTTGCTAAGCAATCCAAGCATACTAGCAATATGGATGAATGTTTGGGAAGGCCTTTCACCATCTCATATTTTCTCAACTCGAGAAAATATCCTAAACATAGATGCCCATATCTCTTATGCCAAAGATAAGTAGCCTCATTTGTTGTAATTACCATTATAACATGAGGTGTGGAAATGACATCTAAGATGAACAAGCCATGCTTGTATGAACCTGTTGCTACATTATTTCCCTTGCTGGTGATGAAACATCTCTTTCTACCCTCCTCAACATTAAAAAAAACATTCATGTTTCTATCCAAGATCTGAGGAACAAAACATAAATTGTTGGTCAATCTAGGAATATAGAGTACCTTATCAATATGATATTTTCCATTTGGAAGAGTGATGAAAACATCTCCTTCACCCTAGACTCAATGGGTTTGATTGTTATCAATTATCACTGGCTTACCTTTATTTTCCTCAAATGTCTCAAATCATGATCTATCTCCATTCATGTGTTTATTGGAACCTGAATCAATATACCACACTACATATTTCTACTTGGATGAAGTGTGAGTCATGAGAACCTTATGTGCCTGATCAGAATCTGATTTTGAGTCTGATTAGGCATAGAAAACATTCTCCTTGGGTTATTTATTCTTCTTTTATGGTTTGTATTTCCCTCTACTCTTCTTCTTGTGATCTTGGTCATTTTGTTGTTTATTCTTAAACCAACACCTATTGGTGTCATTGTTATTCATATCACAATTTATGCAATATTGTTTGTCTTTATGCTAATGTCATTTCCATTTTCCTTTTGATGAAGATCCTACCTTATGAAAATTACCTTGTTTATTACCCCTTTTTTTGGAGTAGAGGGTATTATTTGGCACTTTATCTTTATGAAACTAATTTTCCTCCTCAGTTTGAAGCAAATTTACCAATTCCACAAATGAAAATTATCTTCTAGACATATTAAGAGATGTGATCAACACTTTGTAGGATTATGGCAAAGCTCTCAATATTATTAATGTCAAGAGAGAATCTACCACTGTCTCTCCCATAGCATTCAATTTGACTTTCAATTCCTCCACTCTGCATAGTAATAGGTCAACTGTTTCACCAGATTTCATACTGAGTGTATGTAGTTGAGTTTGAAGGTTTAGAATAGTGGACTAATTATTCCCTTCATAAATGGTAATTAAAACATCCCAAGCTTCCTTACCAAATTTGGCATCACAGATATGAGGCTGGACCTCATATGTAGTAGCAAGTAAAATAAACATGAGACATTTTCTATCCTTCATATCAAAGACCTCTTGATCCACCCATGCTGTTGTAGGAAGTTTTGTAGTGCCAGTCACCACATCCCACAAATATTTAACCTAAAGGATAGCTCTCATATTTATATTCCATGGTGTAAAATTAGAACCCTTTAGCAACTGTGAATCTAATAGATATTTTTGAATAGTGGCCATTGTTTAGGTTCCTTATAACACCAAATGGTCTCCCTTTATTTATACTTGCAATATTATGTGAAAGTAAAATCAATCATATTGATGGCACCTACCTCAAAACCTTTTGAAATAATGTTTATGATTTGGAGGAGTTTAAGCCAAACAATAAAAAATAATTAGGGTAATAAATGGAGTGAATATCAAAACTGGTTTACCTTATTTCTCCTCGATTATTTATAGAGAACAATAGCTTAGACATCATTATTATAACTATATTAGGCATTAGATACAATAGTCTAAGCATGACAACATCACTTGTAAGTGTGGACTAGAGGTATCATATATACCGAACGTTGTTGTGTAATAAATTGCACAAATAGGTGTAAATTGGGGTCTTTTCTTTACTTTGTATATTCTAATTTATGATTGAAATGCAAGAAAATATGAAATTTATTCTTGATTAGATTCAAAACACCTTGATTTTCACAAAATAAATGAAGTAGAAGATTCTTTGGAAGACTCATATTTGTAAAAATGTGACTTAACCACATTATCTCATAGACTGCTCCACTAGCTACGTGATATTCTACCTCTTTAGGAGATAAAACCACCACATACTGATTCTTACTATGCCAAGAGATAGGTCCATATCCAAGATAAAAAATGTATCCAAAATTCAACTTGTAATCATCAATGGATCTGACATAGTTTGATTTCATGTATCCTTGTAAGTGTAACTTTCTATTCTTCTTGTAATCTAGGCCAAAGTTTGTATTACCACAGACATAATGAAGAACTCTCTTTGCTACTTTTGAATGTCTCACATTAGGTTCCTACATGAACCTTGAAATATAACCCATAGCAAAACTAAGATCTGGTCTAGTATTTTTTAGATATATAAGACTCCCAATCAACTAGAGATAGAGAGTACCATCTACCTATGGTGATTTATCATATCATGATAACTTAAGCCCTGGTTCCATTGGAGTCACTTTAGAATTGCAGTTAGTCATGTGATATTTTTTGACCAATATCCTGGCATACTTATTTTGTGTTACTTTGATATGATTATTTTTCTGAGTCACTTCCAAACCAAGACAATAGTGAAGAAGTCCTAGGTATATCATTTCAAAATATTATTTCAAATCATATTTCACTACATCAATCATGTTATTTGAACTTCCTATTATGATCAGATCATCCACATATAGTATCAAAATAACTATGTTAGAACCATTGTTCTTGATATAGATATTTACTTCTGAAGGACTTATTTTGAAACCATGCTACATTAGGTGACTATCTATTTTGATGTACCAAGCTCATGGAGTTTGTTTTAGCCCATACAAGGATTTGATCAACTTGTAAAATTTTTATTCTTGCCCTTCAATCACAAATCCTTTTGTTTGGGTCATGTACACTTCTTCTTGTAGGTCACCATTCAAGAAAGCACTTTTTACATCCATTTGATGTAAATTCCACCAAAACTAAGCTACCATGGCACAAATTACATGAATGGTAGTCATTTTTGCAATGGAGGAAAAAATATCTTCATGATCTATGCCTACTTTTTGAGCATAGCCCTTTGCAACAATACGTGCCTTATTCTTATCAATAGTACCATCTACCTTTGCAGCCAATGGGCTTCTTTCCTAAAGGTAGATTAACTAGCTTATATGTATGATTTTTCATGAGAGATGTATATTTTTCTTCCATAGAAGCCTTCCACTGAGGCTCATTAAGTGCATATTGAATTATGGTGGGTTAATTTTCATACAATGCTAACATATAAACCTATTCATCATCCACATCTATTTCTTTGTCTTCCTTTTCATCTACAGAGAATTATTCAAACTATTGGAAAAGCTTATCAACCTATGAAGTAGATGCATATGCTATCATCTGTTGAGTCATACTATGAGTACAATATTGATCAAGAGTGAGATATAAAAGTGAATTCAACTTTGAATCTCTTGATGTGCTAGTATAACATTTTGGAACCTTATTCTATGGGGTTGGAACCTCTTTCTTAGGCTCCTCTTCCTCCAGGTATACAACTTTAGATGTGTTATCTAATGTCAAAGCTTCATAAAATACCACATATCTACTAATGTGTATTTTCTTGGTCATAGGATCCATCAAATGATATCCCTTTGAATGCTCATTGTAACCAAGAAAATACATTGCAAGGTTTTCTCATCTAACTTATTCCTCTTATGTTTTGGTATGTGCATGAATGCTTTACATCCAAAAAATATTAGATGATAAATGGAGGGTGTCTTACCTCTTCATGCTTCTTATTGAGTATTTCCCTATATATATCTTGTGGGTGCTCTATTTAAGAGTTCTAATGTTGTATTCACTGCTTCTACCCAATACTCATGCTCAAGATATGCCCCCTTAAGCATACATCGAACTATTTCCATAATGGAACGATTCCTCCTTTTAGCAATTTCATTTTGCTATGGAGTATAGGTTATGGTCAGCTATATCTTAATCCCATGTTCATTCAAAAATAATGAAAATTCCTTGGAGGTATATTCCCCCCTTCGATCTAAGTAGAGGGCTCTTATGGAACATCCTGACTCCTTCTCAATAAGCTTATTTAACTGTTTAAAGTACAAAAATACCTCTGAATTCAATTGAAGAAATAAAACCCACATATTTTGTGAGTAATCATAATCAAACAATTGAAAATACCTCTTTCCACCATAGCTGTTGGGCATAGGACTGCACAGATCAGTGTGTACCAACTCCAAATATTTCTTAGCTTGTGAAGAGCTAACCTCAAATGGTACCCGATGTTGCTTCCCTACTAAGCAATCTGAGCATACTAGCAATATGGATGAAAGGTTGGGAAGGCCTTTCACCATATCATATTTTCTCAACTTGAGAAAATATCCTAAACTTATATGCCCATATCTCTTGTGCCAAATTGAAGTAGCCTCCTTTGTTTTCGCTACCGTGGCAACATGAGGCATGGAAATGGCATCTAATATGAACAAACCATGATTGTATGAACCTATTTATACATTATTTTCCTTGCTGGTGATGGAACATCTCTTTATGCCCTCCTCAACATGAAAAACAACATTCATATCTCTATCCAATATCTGAGGGTCAAAAACAAATTTTTGGTCAATCCAGGAACATAGAGTACCTTCTCAATCTAAAATTTGCCATATGGAAGTGTTACAAAAACATCTCCTTCACCTTGGACTCGATAGGTTTGATTGTTGGCAATTTTCACTAGCTTACCTTCCTTTTCCTCAAATGTCTCAAACCATGATCTATCTCCAATCATGTGTTTACTAGCACCTGAATCAATATACCACACTACATATTTCTACTTGGATTAAGTGTGAGTCATGATCACCTTGTATGGTCACTCAAAATCTATGTTCGAGTCTAATTCGACATAAGAAAAATTCCCCTTGGGTTGCTTATTATTCTTCTATGGTTTATATTTCCATTTACCCTTCTTCTTGTGATCTTGGTCATTCTATTGATTATTCTTAAACCAACATCTAATGGTGTCATGGTTATTCATATCATAAATTTTGCAATATTGTTTGTCTTTCTGTTGATGTTGTTTCCATTTTCCTTTTGATGAAGATCCTCCCTTCTAAAAATTATCCAGTTTCTTACCCCCTTGTTTGGAGTATAGGGTATTATCTGGCACTTCACATTTCTAAAACTGATTTGCCTCATCAGTTTGAAGAAAATTTACTAATTCCACAAAAATTGTCTTACAAACACATTAATGGATGTGATAAAAACATTGTAGTATTATGGAAAATATTTCAATATGAATGAGCTCAAGAGAGTATCTACCACTATATATCTCATAGCATTCAATTTGGCTTTCAATTTTGTCTCTCTCATAGCATTCAATTTGGCTTTCAATTTTGCCACTCTGCATAGGAATAGGTTAACTATCTCACAAGATTTCATATTGAGTGTATGTAGTTGAGTTTGAAGGTTTAGAATAGTGGATTTATTCCTTCCTTCATGAATGGTAATCAAAGAATCCCAAGCTTCCTTACCATATTTGGCATCACATATATAAGGTTGGACCTCATCTATAGTAGAAAGCATAATAAACATGAGATATCTTCTATCCTTCTTATAGAAGGACTCTTGATTTTCCCCTACTATTTTAGGATATTTTTTAGTGCCAATCACCACATCCCACAAATGTTCAACCCGAAGGATAGCTTTCATATTTGTCTTCCATGGTTCAAAATTAGAACCCTTTAGCAAATATGAATCTGACAGATATTTGTGAACAGTGGCCATTGTGAAGGTTCCTTATAATACCAAATGGTCCCCCTTTATTTATACTTACAATATTGCATAAAATATAATTCAATAATATCGATGGCACCTACCTCAAAACCCTTCGAAAGAAGGTTGATGAGTTGGAGGAGTTTAAGCCAAACAATCAGAAAGAATTAGGGTAATAAATGGAGTGAATATCAAAACTAGTTTGTTTTATTTATCCCCAATTATTGATAGAGAAAAATAGCTCAAACATCATTTTTGTAGCTATATTAGGTGTTATATACAATATTCCAAGCACAAAACATCACCTATAAGTGTGTACCAAAGGTATCGTATATACTAAACGCTGCTATGCAATAAATTGCACAAATAAGTGTAAAATTTGGGTTCTTTTATTTTCTTTGTATATTTTACTTTATGATTGAAATACAAGAAAATAGGAAATTTAAATGCAAAATACAATAAAAAATGACCATAAATTTAAACACTTTAGTTGTCAATTCCTGCCAAAAATGTACCTATTACAATGTCAGTTTTGTTACAATGAAGATATTCACTTCTTTTCAAATAATTTTTTTTTTCTTCCCCCCTTTGTCTTAGAATTTTGTAAAATAAAATTCTTTTGATACCCCCTTTTTGTTCCAAAATAAACAAGGATGAAAAAACTGTGCTATACCCTTTCAAGTGCCAAAAAATACTTATCCCTCCAAAAAATAGCTTGAAAAAAACAAACAAAGTATTTTTGAAAAAATACCTCTTAAATAGCTCCTCCACTTGCTTTGGTAGAAATAAAATGCACTAGTGTTCCCTCCTTTGTCAAAAAATGCCCCTTTTTTATCAAAAAAAATGACCCTTATTTGGCAAAAAATTGTTGTGGACAACAAAAAAATTATCAAAAAAATGTTGATACAAAAAATGTCAAAATTTTTTGCTAAGAAAAGACAAATTGCTAGAAAAATTTTGTTTACATACGCCTCCAAAGTCGACAGGGTTGGAACCCCCGACATGTGGCTCCCAAACACCTTAGCGCGCATTGCCCAACCAACAGGGCTATAGTTTCCAATGAAACTAGAAACAAGTGTCCAATATTTGAATGGATCAAGGGCTGGTGATTGGAAAAAATACTCCACTCCATCATAGAGAATTGAACCCCCAACTTCCATCGTAACACTGAGCAACTTTACCAACCAAGATACAATGCCCAATGGAATTAAGAACAAAATTAGAGGATATTGTAGTCATCCAAAGTGAAAAGGAAGGAAAAAAATAATGTGGGTGTTTATCCCACATGCATCATACTGGTGTGCTAAACACGATTTAAATAGTGTAAATCATGTACAATGTAGTGACTGCCTCCGAACAATCAAACTACCTCATTATTTTACCATTTTCCATAGCTATAATGCCACATCATCAAACCCTTTGCCACATCAACTTCTAACGATTAGTAGAATACAAAATCATATAAGTATGTTTGTATACCATGTGTCAACCCACCATTATTTGTGTGCTTGTGATCTTGTTCCACGTGTAGTTTGTATCATCAATTAGTGTTTGGTCTATCTGTTTGTGTGGTTGGTCTGCTTGTGAGGTCGATTAGTGTTTGGTCTATCCATCTATGTTATGGGTCTTCTTGTGAGTTTGATTAGTGTCAGAGCCTATGAATGCTGATACCTGCATCCATCAGTATGAGCATTAGTTTGCATCTCCTCCATTGGTCTCTATCAATCCTACCCATGCCAAGCCCTATCCATGTTGGAGTATCTTCTTAGAGGAACATATGAATGCCGATACCTGCATCCATCAGTCTGAGCATTGGTCTGCATCTCCTCCATTGGTCTCTATCAAATCCTACCCATGCCAAGCCCTATCCATGTTGGAGTATCTTCTTGGAGGAACAGAGTAGTTTAGAAACTACCTTCTCCAACCACCTTGAAAACACCTTGCCCAACTCCTTGCTCTGATACCATAATGAGCAATGCAATGAACAACCTTTCGATTAATATGAGAGTTGACTAAATACATGGAGAAAGTAGTTGAAGAACTACTATGAAACTACCTAACCAACTAGAGATAACTAAGTGCTATTTTATCAAATAATGTAATACAAAGGCCTATATGCTAACAATATATGCCTTATCTCTAAAATTAATCATTCTACTCCACTCAACCTGATGCTTCTATTTTTTTACCATATTCTTCTCAACTCGGCTCATTCACCTCATCGTATTATGGGTAGGTTTCTTCTTCTAATCAATCACCTCTCCCATTGCCACAATAAATTCATAATTCCTTCTTCACTTGTCCCTGTTCTTAGGCATCCACTCCACCTTATCAAAAACAAATTCTATTACAACATCAAACATATCTACCACCACAACAACCTCCACTTCAATACCTCACTTATTTCCAACAACAATAAATACTAGTCCAACAACAATAAGTACTAGTCCAACATCAACAAATGTCAGTCCAAAAACAATAGGTATTGGTTGCACAACAATAAATACCAGTCTAACAACAACAAGTGCCTATATAGAAATAATATATTCCTCAATAGCAATAGATTTCCATCTGACAGAAATATATTCTTATTGTTTAGTCTCATATTCCATTAATATAATATCAATATTTATTGGTGCCAAATCAACCTCTAGTCACTTTCAAAAATCAATGGTCTGACCATTAGTAGTAATATCTACCCCATCCAAATTATCCATATTCTACATTGTAATCCTATAATCCACTCTACCAATTAGAACCATCAATTTTGGACACTTTGTTTAATGTTAAGCAAACCTCACATGCCCCTTCTGATGAGTTCCAAATATTGAGGGAGTATATTAAAAACTTGGACTTTCACACAAGTGGTTATGGGCCTCAAAATCTCACTTATAGTCAGTTGTGAAATAATCCTATTAATCCATCTATCATTGCTCATCCATATCCTTATAGGTTTGGAATACCAAAACTTAAAAAATTCAAAAGGAAGATCCAAGAGAACACACCAAAAACTATCAATTTGCTTGCTATCAAATAAAAAAAGGCCAACAATTATATTTTATTATAAACCACTTACAAGCAATCATTTGGGAAAGTTAATATATAAGAAGGAAATGATGGTAATAATTTATGTAGTGACATATTCAAGATCATATCTTGTGTATAAATATTTGTACACCAAAACCAACCATCACAAACACAAATACTTCTTGGAGTAATAGGGTTATCCTCCTAAAAAACAAAATTGGATGGCTAAACCATTGGCCTATGACTATGATATCCTCTACAAAAAGAAAATAAATTGTTAAAGTTGATCCCTTATTATGCAAATTTGATAACCAAGTGATATTCTATGCATTATTCTTATCAAATCTATGTTGGTTGCAAGAAATCTAATATGAGTGGAACACAGATCCAATCATATCATAACTAATTCAAAAGTTATCCACAAAATCTATTTCCAACTCAACATATTCATGGGATGGTTGGTACTTTCACTATAATAGGGATATTATTCTTAAGATAAAAATTTGCATGCATGAAAAAATGTTACAAGAATTACATGCATCACCTTGAGCTAGGTATTCTACATTCCTAAAGATTTAACTGCATAAAAAGGAACTTTTTGTGGGAGGAATAAAATATACTATAAACACTTTATCTACAAACATGATATTTTCTAGAATCACAAAGTGAAAATGGTTCTAGTTTAATGTATGCTTCAATCCTTACCTATTTCAATAATAACCTATATTTTCATGGATTTTATTGGGGTATTGTCAACATTAGTAGGAAAGTTAGTTATTTTTGTTGTTGTACATCATCTCTTGAAGCATTCCCATTTTAATCCTCTTACACATGCCTACATATCTTCCACCATTGCCCAAACATTCATTGGCTATATTTCTCATATCCATGGAATGTACGTATTTATAGTCTATGACTACAATCCACTATTCTCTAGCAATTTTTAGAGAAAACTCTTTAAGTTATAGAAAACCCAACTAAATATGAGCTCAACATACCATTCATAAATACATGGCTAGATTAAAAATTTTAATAAGTGCTTATAGGATTAATTATGCTACTTACCTTTGGAGAATCATATATTGGACCAAATTGATACCATTAGGAAAATGGTCGTACAATACTACTTATCATTTAACAAATAAATGATACCATATAAAGCTATATATGTCTAGCTACCACAATATCTCATCTCATATCTTCTAATAAGTTCTTGTTAGAGCCTATTGATTCTAATATTCACAATCAAGAGGCCCTACTTTAATCCCTCAAGGATAATATAATTTATTGATTCTAATATTAGCAATTAGGATTCCCTCCTTTGATCCCTTAAGGAGAATCTAGTTATGACCCAAAATCAAATGAAACAGAAAGTTGATGAGCACAAATTTGAATAATTTTTATGGAGAAAAGGTATTTCTTAGATTACTAACATACAAATAGATGTCTTTCAAGATAAAAGAAAATAATATCCCTGCACCCAAGTTCTATGATCCCTACCAAGCCTTATAATGGATTGGAAATTGTTATACATGTTAGAGTTTTCACCATATTTCAAAATACATATTTTCTTCCATATATCTTGCTTGAATAAGACCCTGAGACAAAACATTTGAGTATAGTTAGAACTATCTAAACTTGATGATGAAGGCTCAATCATTCTAAAATGAAGGGATATTTTAGACCAAGAATCTTGACACAT
Source organism: Wollemia nobilis (assembly GCA_028583015.1). Lineage (NCBI taxonomy): Eukaryota > Viridiplantae > Streptophyta > Pinopsida > Araucariales > Araucariaceae > Wollemia > Wollemia nobilis. Next base: position 1,720,795 of record JAQPPZ010017000.1, on the reverse strand, counting down.
ATGCAAATAAACCATTACAAATAAATTGGTATGATGGTACATATTACACCCTAAATATACCATGTGGAAAGCACTATATGAAATCTAGAAATAATTTTATCATATTTAGTTTAGAATAAGCTTTTTTTTTTAAGTGGAAATAGTGTTGGGGTCTCAAGTCCTAACTATTTCTATTTATTTATTATAAAAATTTAGTTAGTAATTCATGGAAACCTTATTTAAATGTAATTATAACCCTTGATTATTAGGGTTATTGTAGATATATTGGATAGATATGACAAATCCTAGAGCAAGAGGATTAGGTTGAATTATCTTTACACATTTCATTATATGAAAGATAAAGACATAATGGATAATTATATTTTATTGAGCTATGCCCATAGAGGTATTGCCTCCATGAATTGGTCAAAATTATAGTACAAGTCCATAGTGGTATCCATAAAATTTATGTTTATTGTATTCATTCTATAGAATTGTGTTTTATGTGTGCACTTTATTATAATTTCTACTAATTTATGCAAATAAATCATTAAATGGATAATAATATATTATATAAGGAAACACTTTGTAGTATTTATATTCACTTCTTAAAAAGATTGGACTTGATCAATATGGTCCATACTATGGCAAGGTGGACAATTAGAGTGTTATACAGATGATAATTAATCCAATATTATACTATTAATTAGATTTGGAATAAATTATAGCATGATAAGATCAATGTGGATTACATTTTAATTAAGTATCAACTAGTAAACATATTTACCAAACCATTGGTAGAGGATATATTTTTTTATTTTGATAAATTATTAGTATATTGGAAGTTTTTATTAAGGGAGGATGTTCAAGGGATGCCATATCTAACTCCCTAAGTATATTTTTTAGGGAGGTTCATGAGGGTTGAGATTAAATTATTTTCTTTATTTATTTAACACTTCATTTGTATCATCACTTCACTCCCCTTCATATTTATATATTTTATAATATTTTTTTTGAATGTCCTTAACTCACGCTAGTGATTAGGTAATGTATGATCGACATTTATTTAGGAAAATACACATGAATCATGTGTATTTTGAGTTGGTTATAAATACATCACTCACCTAAATATTTGTGTCATTTTATGGTATTCATTTATTATATCTAAAATATTTATGCTCTAACACATCATATTGAAGTCTCTCATTTATTTATTCCATTTATTCTAATTTATTGTATTATTTATGATGAATAGAGGAGAAGTAAATCCACTTAAGGATAACCTTATCAAGCAACAAACTGATGCACAATAATCACATGTGAAATAAACAAAGTTTAAAATGATAATAAAAAATTTAAGTCTTCTATGAGATGGTAGAGTAAGATGACAATGTCCTATGATGGCACATTTGTAGTCTATATACAACAACTTCCTATGAAAATACTCCTTTAGTCCTTGTACAATAGTGTCTTATGATGGTATTCCTTTGCATAAGTTGACAATGTTGAGGATGATAACATTTTAATATGGTATACCTCAAGATAATAGTTCTTCATGACAACCTTAAGATAGAAAAGTCCCTCATGGGTGTAAGACAACCTCACTCAATATGGAATTCATTTGAAAACAATGGTTTTCATATTTTATGATACACTAGTTAAAAGATAATTGACAATCTATTTGAATGACATTTTATATTTAATTATTTCTTTGTAAATTCAATGCAACCCACCAACAATATTCTTAATTGGACGGTAATCACACATCCACCATAAAACGAGGATCTATAGATCAATAGGAAATTATATTCATAAGGCCCAATTGTGATGCTTCACACTATATTTTGGACAACTACCACAATCTTCACTTCTCCCACAACTTCAACCTAGAAAAAAAATTACACACATAAAACTTACAATGCACAATTCTAATAATCCAAGCGTTTTTCTTTCACACAAATAGAGTAGAAGTTAAAATGGTTTTTTTTAGTAATTATTAATATACTAGCATAAACAAAGTAGAACATAAATGTTTTTTAGAATGTTGAATTAAATTTCTCTAATTCATCTTCTTCTTCCTTCAAGCCTATCATCCTAGATCTACCTTTCCTTGTCAGCTCTTCCAACCTACTCTTTCTTGTTCCTTTTTTTTTGTATCTTTCTACCAATCCCTCCTATCTTCCCATATATTTTTACCATGATTTTTTTTTCAATTATTTTGATTTCTTTTATTCTTCTTTGTTCCCACATTCTAATATTTTCAATTATGCTTTCTTCCATATGCATTGTTTTAGGTAGTTATATCATTCACCAACCATTAGTTTTTTTACTGAATGTTTGGGCAGTTAAAAAGTTTTCCAAATACCATTTTTAACCTAGTGAATACTCCTAAATCATACTCATCAAGTCAAAGAAAATGTATTATGAGCGTAGCTCATAAATAGTTTTCAAAATATGTAATGGAGATGACATTCTTAGCAATATTGTAAGGATTAGTCCATGTCATTGCATCCATTGCCTTTTTTTCTACTTGATTGGATGCTCATAATATCTTTTTCTTATTGTACTTTTGGATATTCTATAAGCTATCACTACCTCAATTTCGTCTCATCTATTTTTATGTAACTTTACTATCCATTATTTAATCAAAAAATTTGATGTGATAATTTGGTATCCTCCATAGGCTTATCACAGTATGGATACAAATATAACAAATTAAATACTAGAAATATGTCTAATACATTTGGGAGTTCGATTTCATATGTATTAGCTACAAACTTCTTCAAGACCTTACAAGGTCTAATATTATTCCAATTTAGTTTGTTATAAGTGCCTTTAAAAAATATTTCGTTCCAAAAATATACAAAGAACTAAGTCTCCCAGCTAAATTTATTGTTTCCTTTACTTGATATCATCATGTTGCTTGTATATCATAACATTCTCCTCCAAATAAAGTTTCACTTCTTAATGCAAGTCATGCATGTAATCAAAAAAGTCCTTTACTACAACACTAGACCTCTACAAATCAATGGTACTTAACAACTCATCCACTCCACTTGTATTGGCAGAGGTAAGTAAGCTATGATTCTTAGTATTGATAATAATACATATAAATACAATGCTAAGGCTAATAATAACACAAAATAAAATAGGAAATAAAATCCCCCTAAACTATGCTAACAACTAACTAAATAGATGCTAACATACTAATATCTACCGACAATAGAAATGTCGGTATAAAAACTAACCTAGGATAGTAAACTAACCAACTACCTAGGGGTATTACCAAATAAGGTAATAACTCTAACATCCCCCCTTATTACATTATTTGGGTAATACATATAACTATCCCAATATAGTGAAGAAGAAGAGAAATGAAAGAATGTTGGCTCTTGCTTTGTCTTTGGCTTTGGCTTTGGCTCTAAGTGTACCTCTGGGTCTATCTTAGGATCTACCTATGAATATGCCTCTAGATCATTGCCTTTGGATCTGCCTATAGATCTGCCTCTGGAACTTTGTCTCTGGATCTATCTTTAGGTCTATCTCTAGGTCATTGCCTCTAGGACTGCCACTCAATCTATCTTTTGATTTGCCTCAGGGTCTACCATAGTTTTTACCTTTTTGGTAGAAGCCATACAACATTACTTTCATCATGATCCATTGTGTGCAATCTGTCCATCCATAATCTATATGAACCTTGTTGTCCATTTTCACTTTGTACCAACAACTTGAAGAAGAGTGTTTCATACATCCAAATGAATCACAAGGATGTAATTTCCAACATTTAGCTACATGTCCTATTTTTTCACAATGACTGCAACAATGCTTGTTAGGAGTTTTAGGAGATTTAGGTTTTACAAATATGGTATCATTGGTACTTGCATGTCTAGAATAGCCAAGGCCTTCATTATTTACCATAACATTTAGCATTATAGGAGTTTTAATGCCTTGTTCCTGTTTACTTAAAATATCTCACCATTGAATCCCATTTTCTTCATCAGTTTGGATCCAAATCCTTTGGTGTGTTTTTAAAACACCCAATTTCATAATCTTCATCAATGCTTTTAACAATATGGCATTTGTTACTATTGATGAGATTATGGAGCTCATTTTTAGGAGGTTCAGTTTTTATGTCACTGGTATCACAAGAAAAAATTTCTACTAAGATGAGATCACCTATGCTACAACTGATATCTACCATTGAAGGTAGGAGGTCGCCTATATCACAATAATTATTGGCCACAGTGGGCTCAAGGTCACATTTGTCACAACAAGAATTCATCACAATGGGTTGAATATCACTTGTGTCACAACAAGTGTTGACCATTTTTACCTCTATTTCCTCACTTATGTCCAATTTCACTTTACATTGGGCAAGGTCAAGTGCAACCAATGACATGTATATGCCCCTTATAATGCCAATAATGAATCAAGCACCATTTATTTTAAGGTCTTTACAAGACTCATAATATTTGAGTAGGGCTACTAAACCATTGTTTAGTGTGAGAAATGTGCCATCCTCATAAAAATTTGGCCCATCCACATCTATTGGAAAGTATGGGTCTTTAACTAATTTAGTAACATCAGTTGATTTTGGGGCTTACTTTTTCTTTGATTTGCCCATATTTGAAGGTGTAGGTCTCTACCTAAAATGCATATTTTACAAGGATGAAGAACACAAGCTTATAATGATAGGGGGGTGAACAATATAAGACCACTTTTTACTTTATTTCCAAACCAATATCAATTAATGTCCTTAATTGCAATAACCAAATATAGTAGTGTGCATTAATAACTAAGACAAAAGTAGTAAGTAAGAGCACAAGTCACCACACACAATTGAGACACAATATTTAACGTGGTTCCCCCAATGTGAGGTACTCCACGGAGAAAATCCTTCACTAAAACTTTCTCAATAAATCTCTTTGGGAATAACTCCTAATTACAATGTTTATGGATCTCTGTCCAAAGAATATGTTGATCCCCTAATCTCATGTCCTTGGATATATTCCATAGGAGAACTATTTCCCCTTCTGCTTTGGCTATGTGATGTTCTATAAGACTCTATCTCTCTATTGTACTAATTGTTGGACCTCTCTCCACTTGAAGAATCCTCACTTAGATCTATCTTCAACTATGTTGTTGCTAGATCTCTATCCACTGAGACTCTGTTCTCTGTACTCTGTCACCTCCAAAGCTCTGTCAATAGGCTCACTAATAACCTACTCAATAGGCTCACATAGAACCTTCTTAACAACCTCACACAGAACTTTTCAAATGCTAAATAACAAGCTCACATAGAACTTGTCCAAATCTGCTCTAACAAGATCACCAAGAACTTGCCCAAATCTGCTCTAGCAAGCTCACCAAGAACTTACCCAAATCTTCTCTAGCAAGCTCACCAAGAACTTACCCAAATCTGCTCTAGAAAGCTCACCAAGAACTTGCCCAAAACTGCTCTAGCAAACTCACCAAGAACTTGCCCAAAACTATTCCCAAATCTATCCCAAAAGCCTTCTCAAAGGCTCAATCAATCATGCTCAAGTAGTACTCAAAATGAACTCAACAATGAATGGCAATCTCAACTCAAATTAACTTCATAGAAGCATACAAAGAATTTCTAGAGACTCAATATGTTCTAATCTCACTCTCAACCCAAATCAATCTCAACTCAACTCAACTCAAATCAATCTCAACTCAACTCAAGTCAATCTCATAGAAGCATAAAGAGAATTGTTAGAGACTCAATATGTTCTAATCTCACTCTCAACTCAAATCAACCTCAACTCAATTCAATTCTTATAGAAGCATACAAAGAATTGTTAGACTCAATATGTTCTAACCTCAATCTCAACTCAACTAATCATCACAAGGGACAACTCTCTCTCACACAATCCTAGTCCAAGTATGTATCAACCAACTCAAATGTTTCCAACAATGCTCAACCACAAATCTCACATAACAATGATACTCATATTCTTTTCTAACTCAAGTTATTTCACAACCAATGGGATTCAACAACTAAGCTTATAAAACAAGGTTTATAAACAAATCTCAATTCATAAAACCTTTAAACATTCAACCAACCACTTTTGAAAAGGAAACCATAAACAATCCTTTTCCCTCCAATGATATTTCAAAAATCAACCACCATAAACAATCAATAGGAGAATGTGCTCATACCTTTTATGAAGATGAAAAAACCTCTTTGTAAATCTACCACAATCACAAAATTCTTTTGCCAATCTTCACAAGGGTTAGTAAATCATAAAATAATCAACATTACTCCACTTTTCAATAATCATCACCAAGGCCTTTAATTGCACAACTTCCTTATCTCTCCTAAAACCACTTGTACCATAAAATAAAATAAATAAAAAAATTGCATAAAATTTTCACTCCCAAAACCACTTATACCATAAAATAAAATAAATTACAATATTGCATACCTTGTCACCTCATGAAAAAATTAATCCTCTTGAAAAATAACAAGGAAAACTTCACTTTTGAAACCTCTTTGCAAAAATCAGAAATACCTCTTTACACACACCTTATTTCTCCTTATGAATAAGTTATTCAAATAGCCCTCGAAATAAGCTTTTCGACGATATATAATATGCCCCATTTCCAAAATAAATTGAAACCTTTACATATATATATATATATATATATATATATATATGCCAACCTCCATTAATTGCACATAGGTTGGCCCTCCATTAATTTAAACTTAAACTTTAAAATTTAATATCTTCATCACCGGAGGTCCTTTTTCAATGAAACAAAATTCTAGATTGGATTTTAAGAAAATCCCTTTCCACATAAGCCCACCATGGTTTTAAATAAAACCTTTTATTTTGCCTGCCTTGGTTTTCATAAAAACATTGTAAATAGCCATGCTTTCCAAAATATTGTAAATGCTTATTTATGAAATATTTTTGCCACCAAAACCAAATGTGATCCATGTGACATCAATGATCCATGTGACATCAATTACAAAATAAAATACCTCAAATTAAATCAAATTTCCAACAAAGGAATTTTACAAAATGAACAAGGTGTCGATCTCTGTCGAAAATGCACCTTTACAATTTTATCCCCCCTTTTTGCAAAATTAGCAAGGAAGGAGAGAGCAAAAATGAGTATCCTTTTTTGTTGAAAAAATATATCCCCCTTGGTTGGAGAAAAATTTGTATCCCCCTTTAATACAACAAGAAAGCCTCTTGGGCAAGTGTTGAAATTCACCCCCCTTAGTGCAAAAAGATACAAATATTAAGCCTAAAAAAAGGCTCTTACAAAGCTTGCCTCATCACAAAAAAAAATCCCCCCTTTAAGTACTTCAAACAAAAGAAGTTTGCTATTTATGAAACCTAAAAAGAGGTAAGCCCCCCCTTTTATAAGGACTTCAAACAAACAATTTGCTATTTATGAAGCCTAAAAAAATAGGTTTGAGTTTTGATGATTTTATGCCTTGTTGATTGCCTTGACAAGGTTTATCTCCCTTTTTGGTGTGATTTTAATTATTTGAAAAAAAAAAAATTTTGAATCAAATTTTTTTTGATCGGTTAAAAATATTATATTAAAAGGGTTTTTAACAGGGACCCAAAACCTGATTACAAAAGGCAAATCCTACTAGAAGTAGCACTAAACAGAAGAAACCATAAATAGAATAGAGCCAAAGAAACAAAACTTGAGGTAAACCTCAACCAGAAAAGAAGCCAAAGAAAAAATAAACTAAAGGTTATCCTCAGCCACCGCGAAGAGAGAATAGACAAGGCACAAATAGGTGAGAGAAAGGGGAAACCCCAACAAAAAGCATAGAACAACAACCAACAACTATTTCTTAGAGGTAGGCTTAGTTGTGAGATCATGCAGGCTTGCAGTGAAAAAATATGCTTCAGCATTACTGCCATTGATAGGGGACTCCTCGATCTTGACCTTCTTATTCCTTTTCTTAGCATCAGGCTCATTTACAACCTTTTTAGAGAAATATCTTTTGAAGAAATAGAGGCTCAAGGCATTGCACAAATCAATAAGTTGAGCAATATTGTTAGAAGTTGATTTAATGATATACTCCTACAACGAAATATTAGGGTCATCCTTGGTGTCTTCTTCAGAGTCAATGACCATGGACTCATGTTGCTTTGCTTTGTTCTTCAGATGCACAGAGGCAAAGAGCAATTTTTGCACTAGTTCAGTATTTGGATTTAGGTCATAATAATTGTCACTGTTAGTGGGAGCTTCTCTGGCCCTTTTCCTTAGAATTACCACTTCCTCAACAATTTTATGTTTCTTAGCAGACAATTTTGACTTTTTGGAGGATAGAGGAGTCGATTGAGAGGAGCTAGCCTTAGGGGGACTCGAATTGGGCTCAGGGTCAGGGGTGGGGGTTAGGACAACACCTTCAGGGTAATGAATCAACCAGTGCTTGTAAAGGACTTTAAACAAGCCACGGTGGGTAGGTAATTTGGAACCTTGTTTATTCTTGGTCTCCTCAATGGTATGACTGATAGAATTATAAATAAATTTAGGAATATTCAACACCCTAACCTCATGATAATGATTATAAAAAGTAAAGTGAAAACTCTTTAAGGGCTTATTTGGATCGTCGATAGTGACATACTCCATTATTGGCTTGAGGAAATTCATGAAAGGAAAAGGAAGCTCATCACGTCGCATGCCAAGCTTGGCTCTTCTGCAAAGATCTTTGTCAAAAATATCCTTCAACTCGATGTCCCAGTTGTGTTTCTCCCTTCTGATAGACCTTCCTTTCACCTACTGACCAGTTAGCTTTGTAAGAGTTTGAACATCTAAGACATAGGATTTGCCTCGAATGGTGACCTTCCCATCATCCCAAGTTTCTAAGAAGGCCAGAGTAATTTTAGGGTCTTCACCTTCAAACAACTTAAAGAAAGGAAGGAAATTTTTGCCATCAAGAATGCCTTCAGTGATAGTATCAATACAAAGGGTAGAAGGTTCAACAAAGTTATCCATGATGTTTAAACACACAAAGAGCATTAGGGGAAAGATCTTCGAGGAAGAAAAACAACAGGAGAAGAGTAGAGCAATACGACTTATGAAGCCCCAGGGGAAAGTTATAAAAGCATTTTTGCACTAGATTCGAAACTCATGCCAACTAAGGAAGCACCACGTTTCAGCATGAATAAAACTGACAAGTTGGGAATGATCACCAAATAAAATCATGAGGTAAACCAGGAAAAAACTTCTCCAAATGGGAAAACCTAAAGGTTGGACCAGATTACAATGAATACAATGCATGGAAAGGGTGATTTGGAGGGTGAAGGTGGACGAAGTTGAAAGAAATAGAGGCAGGAGCGTGAGAAAAATGGGAAAATGAGATAAGGGCAAAAAATAATAATGAAGCTTTGGAAAAAGGAAAATTGATAATAAAGGAAGATACAGGTGAAATACGATACAAAAAAACTACCTCGAAGGTAGGAATACCGACACTCTAGGAAGACATCACATGAAGGCATGAAAAAATCATGAGATAAAATGGCCAAAGGCGAGGCCAAAATAAAATTAAGCTTCATTAACATGAGGATCATTTTGAATGATGTTGAATTTCTCGACATCAGCCGAGGGAGGTACAGATCTTAAAGACATTTTTTCTTTATCAATTATATGAAGTAAGAATTGAGGCAAGTCAAAATTCCATGTCATCAAATCAGTTATGGATGTGCCAAATTTGGCAAGAGCATCAACAACTTTGTTGTTTTGATGAAAAGTATGCTAGAAAATTGTGTCTTGGAATTGGCTCCTGAGAACTCTAGCTTCCTCAATGTAATTATGAACTCTCCATGAAGGCTTTTTATTATTTTTGAAATAGTTTATGGTGGTCAGAGAGTCACCTTCCACAAGAATCTGATTGGTCACCCATTTTGCAAGAAATAATCCATGCCAAAGAGCATGGGCTTCAACAACCTGGTTAGACTGGGTCCCAAGAAATTCAGCATAGGTTGTGATCACTTTACCCTGATTATCTCTGATAACTCCACGAACACCTAACATACCAGGGTTACCCTTAGCACAACCATAAAAATTCAATTTGAGCCAACCAGGAGGGGGGGAATCCAAGATGAAAGGGTACCATTGGATGAAGGATGAGCACCATAATTGACAATAGAAAAATTAAAGGATATCCCTATAGACACTTCAAAAGGAGAAGGTAGCATGGAAGGTAGAGGACATAGGGAAGCATTCTCAATAGCACAAGCAAGAATTTTATTAAGGATATACTCAGAATTTTGGGAGATGTTTAAGAAAGCACACCTATTTCTTTCTAACCAAATTTGCCACAGATAATGGTTGAGACAAAATTACCACAAGGTTTTGAGGCACATATTTTTGAAAGGGTTTGGCCATTGTGCAAAAATTTTAGGGATAGACCAAGGGACAACCCAAGATATATGAAATATTTCAAAAAGTTTATATAGAATAGGGACAACATAGGAACACCCAAGAAAAATGTGATAAGGGGATTCCCAGTCAGAACAACAGAGATAACATTTGTTTGGTATGGGTAGACCCCTTTTCAACAAATTATCAATAGTGAGAATATTTTCTTGAATGGCAACCCAAGAAAAGGAAGCAATTTTAGGGATTAGGTACTTAGGCCAGACCATATTAAAAGGGAGCATAGGGGCCTCAATAGGTAATAAAATATTGTAAGCAATTTTGATAGTGAATTTTTTATATTCAGATGCATCCCAAAAAATTGATCTAAGGATATCCCAAAAGGAATGAACATAGAACTCAAGAGAGTCTGTAGTTGTCTAGTATTATCTAGACAAGCATAGATGACAAGGCACTTCCAACTCTTACAACCATTCTAAGAAGATATAAAATCAGCAACTTTGGTACCATACAGAGCATTAGTATGCAATTTGAGGACAACAAAGAAAGGATCTTGAATGAGGAGAACATCAAGAATCCATTTGTCCCTCCAAAAATAAAAAAGAATACCATCACCTAATCTCCAAATAAGGTCATCTCTAATAAAAGGTATTACCCGCAAAAAAGAATTCCAAAAGCACGATCCCCTGGGAGACATCTCAACATTGAAAATTTTGGAATTTTGCAAGTATTTGTGAGAAATAATATGGGTCCAGTCAACATCATCTTTGGAGATTAATCTCCAAGCCTGTTTAGCTAGGAGGGTAGAATTAAAAAGGTGAATTCTCCTAAGACCAAGCCCTCCCAAGAATTTTGGTCTACAAACTTTGTCCCAAGCCACAAGATGAAATCTGCTTCTATTTTTAGATCCAGACCAAAGAAAGTTCTTTTGAATCTGCTCTATTTTTTGACAGACTTTGGTAGGAATTTTAAAAATAGACATAAAGTAGATGGGGATATTTTGAAGAGAAGCATGAGTCAAAGTAATCTTCCCAGCTTGAGTCAATAAGTTGCCTTTCCAAGCAGCTAATTTCTTTTGAAGTCTTTCAATAATATTATCCCACATGGAAGCTTTAGGATGCCCTAGGAAAAGAGGAATGCCAAAATAGACATTAGGGAGAGAAGAAATAGGGTATTCTAGAATGGCAAATTTTTTTTGCTATATTTGAATGAGAGTGTTCAAAAAGAATATTTTACTTTTGTGGAAATTAATTTTTTTCCCAACTGCTTCTTCATATAACAAAAGGATATGTTTTAGGACTCTTTCTTCAAGAACAGAGGCTTTGGTGGTGATAATGGTATCATCCATAAAATATTTATGAGAAATAGGTCTTGTTTGTAAAGAAAATTTTAACCCTGAAAGAATATGAATGTTACATGTCTCTTTAATAGTTCTCCCAAGAGCTTAAACAACAATAATGAATAGCAGGGAAGAAATGGGATCACCTTGGTGAATGCCTCTACTGCTAGGAAAATATCCAACTGTGGAACCATTGACTAGGACTAAAAACAAAGGAGAAGATATACAACCTTTAATGAACGCAACCCAATCATGATGAAATCTAAATTTGATAAGGACTGCCTCAAGGAATTTCAAGTTCAATCTACCAGAGGCTTTGTTCATGTCTAATTTAACAACAAAAGCAAATTTTTTTGAGAGATGAGCAGAGTGGAGAGCTTCGTGGATGGGAATAAAACCATCTAGAATAGAATTTCCTTGGAAAAAACTCCCTTGGGAAGAATCAATAATGGTAGGGAGGATATTTCTCATTCGATTAGTAATGGCCTTAGTAAGGATTTTATAAATAACATTGCATAAACTAATAGGGCGGAACTTAGGCATTGATTTAGCATTGGGGTTATTAGTAATAAGGGCTAAAAATGTAGAATTGAAACCTTGAAGAATATATTTTGTAAATTGGAACTCTCTAACAGCAATGCAAACTTCCTCACAAACAATGTCCCAAAATTTTTGAAAAAAGCATGGAGGGAATGCAGCAGGTCCAGGAGATTTGTCAAGATGCATTGCAAAAATGGTTGAATGGATTTCTTCATTAGAAAAAGGTAGCAAAAGTTTTGAATTGGCCTCATTAGAAATGAGGTTAGGAATATGATACAACATTGAGTTAACAACAAGGTTGGAGGGTTCTCTGTCTTCTCCAAGAAGCTCTACAAAATAAGAAACAACCTCATTTCTAATAACCTGAATATCGATTGTCAAAGTTCCATTGATATGCATTAACTATTTGATTTTGGTATGACTTCTATTTCTTAGGGTAGAAGCATGAAAAAACCTAGTATTATGGTCCCCTTCCTTTAGCCACAAGTCTCAGGATTTTTGTTTCCAAAAAAAATCATGTGCTAAAATATTATGATAATCAACTAAAATACTTTTTTCTTCAACTCGAGTTTGATCATCATAGAGGCCTGCTTGAATTTTACTTTCAATGGAAATGAGTCTATCCTTTAGAGATTGTTTAACCTCAAAAAAATTACCAAATACTTCTTTATTCCAAAATTTTTAGGTTACTTTTGACATGCTTTAATATTTGGGTAAGACAAAGAGAAGGGGACCCTTGATTGGTTTGTTGCCATCACTAAGATATTATGGTTCTTAAATCTAGGTGTTGAACCCATATAGACTCAAATATGAAAGGTCTCTTGTACAAGCTATCCCGAATGATATCCAAAAGCAACTGACAATGATTAGAACCAACAATAGGAAGCAAAAGAATATTGGCATCACCAAAAATTTGAACAGCTTCATGAGATAGGAAAAATCTATCAAGCTTGACTTGTATAAGTTTGCTTCTAGATCTTCTGTTGCTCCAATTGAAAGTAGAATTCTTGAGCTTAATGTCCATGAGAATGTTGAAATTAACAAAGTCCAAGAATTCCTCCATACTTTTATCATTGCAGCCTAAACCCCTAGATTTTTATGAAGGGTAAATATAAGTATTGATGTCACCAACAACAATCCAAGGGATATTGTGATGAGAATATTTGAAACTACTGAGTGAATTCCAAAAAAGGGCTCTCTTAGTAGAATTGTTTGGGGCATATATGTTGGATAAGATCTAGGAGATGTTTGAATTGTGTTCTTGAAATTTAACACTGATAATTATTTCACTGGAGTGGATGAGGCTACCATCAATATTTTTTGAGTCCCACAAAACCATGAGGTCACCAAACACACCTCTAGCAGGGCTAAAAACAAATTCCCCTCTGTTCCAAATTTTGTGAGCAATTGAAACAGAATGATTTGGATCCAGTTTGGTCTCCTATAAAATAATGATAATAGGGTTTACTTCTTTCCTTAATGAGTTAACCACCATGTGTTTATTAACCCATTCAATCCTCTCACATTCCAAGAGAGGATTTTCATTTGGAACCTTTAGATGATTTCTTGCCTCCCTTACCAGTGGGTTGGGGAGGTTTGGTACTTTTGTGATCATCATGACCTTGAGGACCAACAAGGGGAAACAAAGTTTTTTGAATACCATTATCTATGTGTTCTTCCATTGTTCATTCATAGAAGGTATACCTCACTTTTTATCACTGCAAACATCAAGTGGGATTTTTTGGAGTTGTGGGTTACTTTGGGACTAAAATTATATTAGGTAACCTATTAAACAATTGATCCAGAAGATGTGAGCAAATTGGATATTTTGGAGGGACTGAAGGTCTTGAGAGCAGGTATGGAAGGACTAGATTTGGAAGGAGAATCCAAATTCAAAGGAAGTTTGATATCAATGACATGATGGAGAGGTTGAATCTCAAAATCAAAATTATTTGAGTTAGCTAAAACATAGAATTTATTAGGACTAGTGGTACTAGGGCATACCTATTCACTTGACTCAGAATAAGGAGATGGATTTGTAACAATCTGTTTGCCTTTGCCAGTGATTTCAGAAGACTACAACATTGGTGAATGATTGTTAGTCTCATGGATGACGACTCCTTTGTTACCTAGATGAAATCCTTGTTTGGTTGGTCTAAATATTTTTTTGGGTCCCACATTCTTCCATAATTTATTTTTAAAATGGGAACCATAAGGTTCATTCTTCTTAAACTGCTGCTCCTGATGACCTTGAACCAGAGGCTGTTGATTAACAACATCAGTAGACTTGGTTTGAAGAGAAGGTCATCGATCCCTCAGATGACCTTTAGTATGGAATTCCATGCAATAGGTAAGTTTATTCTCATATTCGATAGCTTGTTTGCAGTAAAAACAATTGTGTTCAAGTTCAAAAAAAGTTGGGAGCTCTGAATCAAGGATGGGATTCACACAAATTCTTGTAGTAGTGAACCTTGACCTAGCAAGGTAGCATGGTCAATGACTACCAGGGTCCCAATAGTCTTAGAAATAGCTGAAAGGATATCCAAATGTAGTAGTGCCATGGGATATTTGGAAGACTAACCCAAATAGGAGAAAAATTAATGCTTTGGATTTCTTGATTAAAATCAAGGTCCCATTTGCAAAGAAAAAGACTTTTTCTCCTAGAAACCAAGGACCCCCAGTGAGGATTCGACTGGCGTCATCATGGACACTAAGGCAGATACCAAAAAAACCTTTGGTAAGAGCAAATATTTCCAAAGAACCTTGAGGTCTCCATTTGGATAAAGCCCAACTACGAATGACTTCCAAGTTCAGACGCCCTCCAATAAGTTTTCCAACTAAATTGAAAGCTTCAATAGAAAGATATTTTTGGGCAAGAGTGTCAGGGATTATGACCTTGGAGCCAATAGGCTCAATAGAAGAAGGGGGCTCCATAGAAGGTTGTTGCTGACCGCTTCCTACGACTTGAGAAAAAGTCATTTTTTAGATCTGGGTCCCTCCGAAAAAGGTGTTCCATGAGGGACACCCTTGTCTGGTGGTTCATCACCCCAAAACCCTATGATTTTGTCGGTAACAGGTTTAGGGGTATCCTCTGCATGAGAAGCTTTGCCAAACTGGATAATTTCAAGGTTATCGTGGGCCCCAGAATTTTGAATTTGGGCCTTCCCACCCTGAGAATTTTGAAAAGAAGGATTCCCTCCATAAAAATGAATAGAACCAGAAGTCATATTCTCACATGAAACATGGAATATTCATATCAAGATATTTATTATCATCACCCTTGGTAGCAACATATTTAATATCGTATGATATCTACTAATTTTTAATTGTAAATTTGAGTCTTTGAATAAAAAAAATTAATTAATAATAACAAAATTTTATTTAAAAAAAAAAACAATAAAATTTAGAATTAATTTAAAAACAAAAAAATATGAAATTATAAAAAAAAATTGAAACAAAAAAAAAATTGCAAATAAAAAATATTGTTACCTTATAGAGGGCCTTCGGGTACCATTAAGGGGATTAGAATCCCTGACCTGTCGACCTGCATCTTAGGGCACGACTGTATACCACTCCAGCTAGTGGCTTCGATGAATACTAAGGGGTGAGGGCACATATTTGATAAAATGCCACACATGAAGTACCCCTCAATGGATGGTGTATCCCCTCGGTTGCAACCAATGGTGCAGATCTTCAGTGGCGGTTGTGCTTCTCTCAGGTAGCACTACGCCTCTATAAATCCACCATGATGCCATTGCACATCTTTTATGGACACCCTTTATGCTTCCCACTACAAATTGTGGGGAGGAGCTATGAATCTCAACCCGATCCTCCATGATGATCATCTACTATCTTCTACTATCTCACTGCGTTTGAGTGTTCGATGTATTGCAGGTTCATGAAGTCAACTGCAATGCACCTTTTATCGGTAAATCAATGCGAGCATAAATATTTGACTGTGCAGCTATTCATGTCTATGAAAATCTGATCCTCTTGCACATTTCCCTCACTTCCAAAAAGGTGCTACAAGGAAGTTGTTGTTAACTAGGAAGAAATTCCACTTTCGTTGCAGCTGATTTAGGGATCTGGAGATTGATGAAATCTTGCAAGAATTTCTATTATCGAATGGCTCATTGCTTGGGCTACTCATAGATCTATTGATGATTAGTCAGATCTATGGTTGAATCTCTCCACACACATAATGGAGAACCTTTACATCTTGAGGAGCAACTGAGCTAATTTATTATCAATTGGCCCTACAAATATGTGAAACTCTTTGCATTCAATAGCAGATTCCAACCAGCTACTCGCTGCAGCAGTGCATAAATTATCTTTCATCAATGATCGAGCATTGGAGGCAACTATCCATCTGCAACAGTCTAAATTGTAACTCATGAAAATACCAAAAATAATTCACATATTTGCATGATCTGGTCCCTGCACTTCTAGTGTTGTGAATTCGATGACATCCACCTTGTTCGACATTACCTTTTGCAAATATTTGCAGCATTTTGGGATAGAAATTATCCCATATTTAAGGTGAAAAAGCACGTAAAATGCTTTATAACTACAAAAACTCCCCTAGTTTGTTGTATGCATTTAGGGAGACTTTGCCCATCCATTGTTGCTCATGTGTCTCTTATGAGATGTAAAGTTTTGTTTGCCACTTTGTCATGCACAATCAACAAGCCTTACGAGAGTCTAGTAAACCCTCATCTATCCTCGGTCTTCATGCCACTTGTCCACCCACCTTATTTTGATAGTCTAGGTTCACCCCTTAGGGTTATGTCCAGGTCCTCCTTGCATCATATTAGGGCAGTCTTGTCTCACACGTAGTGCATCCACATAGGATATGTCATTCAAATCAGCTTAAGGTATCTCTCCATGTTGCCAATGAAGTTTGTCCCATTAGATTGGGATATACACCCATCCCACTTTATCGTCACATCTATGACATATCCATTTTGGAAATCACCATGTAGCACGTGGGTCTCCAAATTGTTGCATACAGGATCCACATCACATGTTGGAGTTATTCTCTAAATATCATGAGTGCCCTCTGTGCCTGCCTGGGAGATAATGTTATCAACTTACTTCCAGTCGGCTTGAGTCAAATCACTCCATATTTGTTGGTTGTCAAGCTAGATCTGCCAGACTAATTCAATTGGTTATAGGACATCAGTGTAGTCAGAGGAACCAGTGCTCAAACCAATGATCATAAAATTGGTCACCATCTCACAAGCGGAGCTGGCGATAGTTTCACTCTAATACCATAGTGGTGGAGGTAAGTAAGTGATGATTATTAGCATTGATAATAATACATATAAATACAATTCTAAGGCTAATAATAGCCCAAAATAATATAGGAAATAAAATCCCCCTAAAATATGCTAACAACTAACTAAATAGATGCTAACATACTAATATTTGCCAATAATAGAAATGTTGGTATAACAAAAAACCTAGGATAGTAAACTAACCAACTACCTAGGGGTGTTACCTAAGGTAATAACTCTAATAACTTGGACATGTTTCATACACAACTTGGGATGTGTGCTTTCCTATGCTTCTATTTAATAACTTATATGCAAATTCTATATGTGCTAATATGGTATGCCATAACTTATGTTTCTTGTTGTAGGGTCAAGAAATTTTTAACCTAACCACGCCAAATGCACACAGGGAGAATTCACTAGTCACTGCTTCCCCACTTTAGGGTCTCTTTCCAAAGGAGACCCTAAGGATATGAATATCCTCTACATGATTAAACCCATATTCAATGCAATTTTCAAGGTGTAAAAGTAGACATAGATGCTTGTATATTGGTGTTATATGAGTTTATTCAACAAAATACCTAAATTTTTAGATCATTAAATCTTGAATCTTTTTCGAGCCTTAAATGGTTATTTAGAACTTAAGGCTAAGATAATATAAAATTCATGCTAATCTTATATCACACAAATGCAATAAAACAAGAGCTAACCTATATGATTTTTATTTTGATGATAGGCTAAGGAGAGATTTTATTTCTAAGGCAAACAAGAGACGATGCAAAAGACAAGCTATCTTATAATGCAACTATGTGATTTTGATTCCTTGCCTAGATATTTGTAAGAATGGGAAATAAATTGAGATTTTGATCTAATATTACTTGATTTTGCCCAATGTAAATGTGTTTTGTAAAGGATGTTAAAACTCGATTAGGGTTTCATAAATTTAAAAATTTAAAAATGATTTCAAATGCAAAACAGTAACAAAGAGAGAGCATAACACATGAAAATGCTAAAAAATAGAGTTTAGAGTGATTTCAAGTGGCTATATTACCTCTATCAATGTTTGACCAGAAATACCACTACTACCCAAAATGTCAATGGCAATTTTGATCCAAATTGGCAAATTTGGTACCTACAAAAGAAGAGCAAAAAAATTAGAATTTCTACTTTGGGGTATATGATTGAGAGCTAGAGAAGGTGAATTTCTTGTCTAGGCATCTTATTAGACCCCCTATTTTTGGAAAATTTGAGTATGACTACCTCCTTGGATGGAAATAAGGTTGTCCTAAAAACACCAATTGGCTTACCAAAAATACCAATTGTATTTGGTCTAAGTGCCATTTTTGGTCTATGGATTCCATAGAGCCAAAACCACCAGTTACTGTAGTGGTTGGAATTTGGTCAAAATCAAGGCTAAGATGATTATGAGGGTGATTTTGGATAGGTTTTTGATAAATTTTGTGATGAAATGATGGAATTGGACTAATATAATAATTTTATAGGGTTGTGATGCAAGAATTCAATGGGTTATACCACAAATTTTTACAAATTTGTGATCAAAATGAGTGCAATTGCAAAGGATAAGAGGAGACTTCTAAATAATTGTTTTAGATAGCTTAGGGACTTAAAAGTGGGTGAAAATGGTTATGAAAATATTAATAATGTAACAATATAATTTATTTAAATCCTATCTTAAGCAAGATTTGTGAAAGGAATGAGAAATGAATGTGAATGTAATGAATAATGAGTATTGTTGTAAAATTAATGAAATCTATAGCAATAAGAAAGACAAATGCATGCAATGATGGTTGAAAATGGACTATTAATGGAAAAAATGTAATAATAACCTTGTATCCAATACTATAATAGGATGAGAATTAAATATATGCTTATGTGTTTGAACCTTCACCAAAATAAAGTTAAATGTGCTTGAAAGAGAGAAAAAACAATGCTAAAAGCTTGTAAATGATAATAGATTGAAACTATGTGAGCATGTAAATGAAAAGAAAGGATTATAATTCTGATAATAAATATAAATAAGACTATGAATTAAAGGATTTACAAGTAGTTAACTGTTATAGCTAAATGCATGAAAATGACCCTGCAAAATGGAGAGACTAATGAACAAAACTAGAGATAGCAAGTAGAATAGCTCCACTAAGCCTGCAAAGAGATATTATATTATTTGAAATGAGATTTTATATGCTCAATGAATACATTCAATACAAATATTAAGACATTAAAACACACATAGACCATGCACAAAAGGATTAAAAGCATGAATATGGAATAAAATTGCAATTAAATGAAGTATTCAAGTTAGCAAGGCTAATGCTAAGAGAACAAAATTAAAAATAGGAAAAAGTAATGGATAGAAAAGATTTACTAGGAGTTATATCACCTAGCAATAGTATATCCCTTAGAAAATATCCTTGCCTCCTACCCCTATTTGCCTTACTTGACTTGCCTCCAAAATTCTTGGAAATGCTTGAGATTGCTTGAAAATGAAGAATGCTAAAGAAGAAGAGCTGCTAGAAGAATCTTAATAGAACATAATTATCCTTATAATTCTATTTATTTCTTGCCCCAAGGGTTTTTTAAATATATTTGAAAGAAGTATTAGGAGGAATATTAGTTAATACTAATTTCAAATTTGTAGGTCTAGTCCATTACTAGAGTGTGTGATGTTAGAGTAGGGGGTGGAATAATGGAATCAACATGCTCCTAGCTTGCACTAAGATATTTTGGTCACTAGCCAAATTTGCCACTCATTACCAAATTTGCTAGTGGTCATTTTGGTTCTAATTGGTATTATTAGCCAAAAATCAAATTTGACTATCAAGATTTGATTTTGTGAGGCTTACCAAATTCACCATTTGGCTTACTAGATTCACTAGTGGTATTTTTTGGTCAAGGTGAGAAATTTAGTAGATGCTAAAAAAGGTGCCCAAATTACTAGGTTTAGGTCATATTGATGTTTTATGATGTTGGTGACTTGTTTATTTTTTTCTTTGTTGGTGTGTCAAAATTGGATGTCTACAATTACCAACTAGACATGATATCAAATTTTTTAGGGTTTTGATTCACAAATTTTAATTTTCCATCCATTTTTTCATGATAACCTAAACTAAATCTTAATTTGGTACTTGACTTCTATAAATTTTATCAAAAGTGACTAACAAATTTGACATCTCTACATGAGACTAATTTTTGGCAAATCATGTAGGTTTACAACTTCTGAAAAGAATAAATCAACAATATGAGTAGCATCATTCATTTTTCTACAAGGTAAGAAATGTTTTATATTTGAAAAACCATGAACAAAAACAAAAATTAAATCACTCCTCTTTTTATTTTTAGGTAATCTAAAGTTAAAATCCATACTAATATCCTCCCATGACCTTTTGGCATTAGTAATGACTATTACAACCTAGTGTTCTTAATATTTTCTTTTACATGTTGACAAATTTGATAACTCTACAAAAATATTTGTACATCCACACTTATTCCTAGATAGTAATAGATTTCATAAAGCTATTTCAAATTTTTATGTATTCCAAAATGTCTATCCAGTCATCCACTATATTTATCCCTTACTAGGTTCTCCCTCATTGAACTTAGTGGTATGCATAGTTGTCCCTTGAATAATAATCCTTTTTGAATAAATAAATCTATCCATGATGTTCTATCTTATATTAGGTTCAACAAGCTACAAATATTCCTTAAATTCATCATCCATATAGAGTTCTTTCATGGTATCAAAACTTACAACTTCAATCTTCATTGCATTCATCAATAAACTTCTTCTACTCGAGGCTACTTTGTTTGAACTACTACTTCTATATATCAAGACAAATCAGTAACTATGAATATACTTCACCCATTTCAAATGTCCTTTATTCAACTTGTTGTGACTATTTATGAACTACAAAGCATAGTGATATACAAACAATACATTTTTTTTTAGTAATAGATAATACTTCCACTTATTTAGTGCTTGTAAAATGGCATACAATTCTAGATCATAAACTAAATATTTATTCTTGTATTTGTTCAACATCTCACTTAAATAAGCAATGGGTATACCTTATTGAATCAAAACCCCTCCAATGGTAGTTCCATTGGCATCATAGTCTATTTGTAAAACCATATTAAAGTTTAATAGTACTAAAATTGGTATCTTTATGAATCTATTTTAATATTTGAAATATCCTTTTCACTATGCTCATCCATTTGAATTTATATCTACCTCCCTTCATTATTTTTCTGATTGGATAACAAATTCCACTAAAATATTTGATGATTTTTTGTAAAATCTTTCCAAACCATGTAAATATCTAACTTCAAACATACTCATTGGTAATGAACTCTTTTTAATATTTGTTATCTTTGCTAAATCCATCCACAATTCATACTTGGATATAATAAAACCCAAGACAATTATTTTTTTATAAAAATATATATTTTTAAATTGATCAATAATTGTTCTTCATTCAAATTTTGCAAAACTAACCTCAAATGCATTAGGTGTTCTTCCTTTGTCTTGCTAAATACTAAAATATCATCCAAGTAAACCACCACAAATTTACCAAGAAAATAGTTCCATGTGTCATCCATTAATCTCATAAAAATGATTGATGTATTTTTCAACCCATATGGCATAATCATCCATTTTTACAAGTCTTCTTTGGTCTTAAATGTAGGTCTTCTACTCATATCCTTCCATGATTCTAATTTGATGATAACTACTCTTCAACTAAATCATTGTGAAATACTCTAATCTACTTAAACAATCTATTAATTCATCCATAAGAGGTATAGAAACTAATATTTTATTGTAATTTTATTGTTTTCTTAGGAAGTTTTGTGCACATACACCATTATGATCCTTTCTTGGGTTCTAGTACAACTAATAATACACATGGGCTCAAACTCTTCTTGATTAGCACCTTGTCCAATAGCTTTTGGACTTGTCTTTTCATCTTCTCATTATCCATAGTTGTCATCCCATAGATTTCCTTAGTTGAAAACTTGATCTTGGTATGAAGTATATGTCATGACTAATACTCGTCATAGGTGGTAACCCATCGGGTAATTCTTATGAATGAATTTTAGAATATTCTTCCAAGAAATTATTCACTTTAGGTGGAATTTCAATAATCGTATTTGTTATCCAATATTCCAAGGGTTTAGAAATAAAGCAAATCATGCTTTGCCCTTATTTATATCCTTCAAGAATTATTTTTGAAGATCAAGCAAACTTTATAACTACTACTCCTCTCTTTTTCTTTGTCCTTCAATGGACTTAATATATAAGTTTTTCTATCATTGACAATTGAATAAGTATTTATTCTACCATTATTTACTATTTTTCTATAAAATTTCCACAATATTTCTAAAACAATATGGTAGGCATATATTGACATGATGTCACATAGAATAACATCCTTATAAAAGCCAATCTAGAAATTCCCCATGCATTGTTTGGTTATCAAATTTTTTTGTCTATTTTGTAACCATGATAGTTTGTAAGAATTTGTATGCTCAATTATTTTCAATCCTAATATCTCTATTATATCTATTGACACTAGGTTGTTTGTGCTTCCACTGTCCACAATTACCTTGCAACACTTGCCTTCGAATTTATAAATTATCCTAAATATGTTTCTTCTTTACTCAGGTTCATGCACCTTCTCTACTGGTTTCAACATTACCCTTTTTATCATAAAGGATTCTCCTTGTTCCAGTTCCTCTATGTGCTTTTATGAGGCTATGATTTCCTCATTTGCTTCTATAATATATCTATAGTCTTGCCTTCCATGCCTACTAGTGTATTGTATTTGAGAGAATTAATATGCCAAATGGATAGCTTCTCCACATATAAAAATATTTTTGGGGAATCCTCTAGCATAACCTCCTCTTCCTCTTGATAAGTCTCTATTCTCTCTATTATTTTGAGAAGTATTATCTTCTTCATGTCTTTGTTGTCCTATTTTATGAGAGGATTTTCCTCTTACTATAGCATTATTTCATTTCCTTCACAACAACTTTTTCTCTACTTCAAGTGCATACATATATGCTTCTTCAATAGTTCTAACTCCAACCATGCCAATATCATCTTGTATAGATAATTTTATTGCATTCATATATCTTGTCATATTATATTCATCATATTTGATATGACCTACTCGTATGGTCTATTTATAGAACTCCTTTATCTATTATTTGACTCCCAAATCCTTTTCCTTGAGGTTTTGGAGTCTTGTAAACAATCCAATATAGTAATTAGATTTAACTTAGAAATGAACTATTACCAAGTTCAAATTTTATCCTTCTATTTTCATTGATCCCAAAAAATTAAAGCATACCCCTTCAGCCATGTATGTGTAAATTTGACCCACTCCTTTGTCTTTCTCTTCATATTGAGCTTCCACATGACTAGATTTATCCTGTTCACTATTACTAATATCCTCAAGATGGACACCTCTTATTTGGTTACTCTTAATGACATCTAACTTGGTGGTGATTCCTCTCAATATTTATCTTATATATTTTCATCAATATCCTAGATCACACGATCTTATTTTTTCTTGTTGTTCCATCGTTTCTCTAATACATATCACAAAATCCTACTCTAATTACAAATAATAAAAATGAGAGCAAATGCAGATTAAGAGGCAAGTGTTGAAATGTATTTGTGGATAGTGGAAACATGACTAACTTAGTATCAATATAATTGGTAGAGAAATTGGGTTGAAAAGAATGGATACTAAGTCACTCATGAGTGTAAGAATTGGCACTAAATCACTATTGTGTAAATCCTACAGTAAATTTAAAAACAAATATCCTTTTAATATACATCTTAATTATCAATAGAGTGAGTTTCCTTGTTTTTCTATCATTTTACCATATTTTTTGGCACTACTTAAGAAAAAAATGTAGGAGAATATATTTCTAATATATTAAATAATTGACCTATAACAATGACAATGACACTTATGGATCTAGAGTCATGTTGATGTAGACAACATCCATATTAATATGGATGGTTTCAATTTTGGTGGATGGGTCTAGTACTAGTTTGGATGGTGTTAATGTCATTGTATGAAGTGCTTATTATAGCCTAATATATGATCATTATCCATTATAATAAGTAAATAATGGCCCCATTTAATCCTTTTGTTATGGCTAGACCATCACATGAAGATTATTTTATAAGAAATATATTTCATTCTAAGCTCTCTTCACAAGAACGTTATTTTATCTCTATCCAAATTATACCATAATTGCCACTATGTAGGATTCCATGTAGGAATAAATTCTCATACAAAGTGTTTTTCTCTACATGAAAATAGATCTAGAGAAAGGATTGGATTTAGAATTAGGGTGCAGAAGACACCATCATGCATACTCTATTTTGCAAGATTTACAAAATTTCATGACACTAAAGTGAGATGCAATATCATGCACTCACCTTGCCTTAAAATTTACCTTCAAATATTCAATTGCATTTTCAACTCCCTTTGTAATTGAATTAATACATTATAATTTCTCATCCCTTGTATCCTCATTTATTTCTTCTAATTGTTTATGTAAGTAAAGTGTGATGGCCTTTCCCATATAATGATGTGGAGGATATTTTGTTTCTAAAAATTTGGTAGTAGAAAAACCCTTGGTCTAAATAGCTTCCAATGCAATGTATATTTATACTTCATATTGGGCTCATGAACATAATGTCTTGTTACTTTGTGTTATTTTAAATTTATAATATATTTCCATGTATTATATTGTCATACCATTTATGACATTAGGATACATTATTTTCATAATCCAATTGTTGAACCCATTCTCTTGATTTATTTCTAATGTAAAAATTATCTCCCCATGTTCATTTTGATTATTTGTGGAATCATGGATTGGAAGTTTTTTTTTTAAATATTTTTAATAGGTTGTGTGAGGTTTGAAATTGATATATGATCTTATATATGCTAATTTTTAAACCCTTCTCTTTCTTATACAATTATTTAGTTTTTAATATTTTTATGTAGATTTTACTAGAAGAATGCATTGAATATATCATGGAAAATGGGTAAACAATAATAATAAAAATATTTCCTCTTGTTGAATTAGGATAAAGATATTATAAAATACAAAATTTTGGCATATGCTATGGAAGATTCAATATCTACTAATAAAAAGCATGACTATAGCGATCCCATTGTAGCAACAATAAAATTATTTAGTAGTTTTTTGGGTAATTAGGATAGGGTATTAAGCCCTTGAAATTTAGGATTAGGTTATTTTATTTTGATTAGGTGTCTACAATTTACCTCAATTTTTATGTCATGCATATAATATTGCATAAAAATTTAAGTAGTAGAACTCGATTTTGACATTGTGATGTATTGTTCTTGTGATGTAAAATTGATTTGAAAAATAATTATCATTGTATCTATTTTGATTTTTTTGCATCATTATTGCATGTATGCCTTGTAGATGCTGAAAAAGGTTACCCCATGTAAGCAAATTTTGCTCTATGATGCTCCCTCAAAAATGATGTGCCAAATTGATGATTTGGGATGATTTCTCGAAATGTGAAGCACAACTAAAATGATTGGAAAATGGGATGTGGGTATAAAAAGGGGGAGGTTAAATTGGTTTTATTTTTACCTTATCCTAATGATAAATTTGGAGAGAAATAAAGAGGGGCACTTTTGAATATGGAAAATAACTAGAGTTGGTCACATTTTGTAGATGTCATTCAAGGAAAAATACATGTACCAGAGTGAGATTGATAGGTGTGTTCTTGACCCTGACTAGAAAAAAATTATTTTGGGTTAATTTTATGATATTTTGTGACATGTGTGGTGAATTTGGCACTAGTTGCAAATTTATCATTG
Source organism: Wollemia nobilis (assembly GCA_028583015.1). Classification (NCBI taxonomy): domain Eukaryota; kingdom Viridiplantae; phylum Streptophyta; class Pinopsida; order Araucariales; family Araucariaceae; genus Wollemia; species Wollemia nobilis. The sequence continues at coordinate 1,694,387 of JAQPPZ010017000.1, read as the reverse complement.
GCATTTTTAGCGTTAGTGGCAAATTTCTCATTTGTGTTTTAACACCAATGAAAAATTTAGCACTAAAAAAAAATTATTTATGAGGTTGTTTAATTGTCTTTGAATGTGGTTTTGATAGGAGATGCAAGTTTTGGTGAGTCAGGAATGTCATTTAAAGAGTATGGATACCATTTTGGAATGTAAGCTCAAGGCATATATGGAAGTGTTATCAATGACAAGGTTGTACTATGTGATGTACATGCCCAAGCCAGAGTTTGATTAGACTTTACTAATAACCTTACCTGAGAGATGGTATCCATCATCCGATACCTTCATATTGTTGATGGGGAAGATGAATATGATACTAGAGGATGTGTGGCACATCCTTTGAGTGCCTATCCAGGGTGAGCCTATTTGTATAGGAACAAATGTTGTGGTTGGAAATTTAGCCTTTTCAGAGTGTGGTAAATTTTATAAGATGAAATCAGGATTGAGAATCAATAATACCTTTATAAGAGGGCATATTGATCTATTTATTGTGTTTCTAGAATCCATTATATCAGTGTTGTTGATGGGTAATACTAGTAGGTAATTTATGTAGTGGGCATGGGGAGATATTATTGTTGGATTGAGGGATGATCAAATTTTTTATGCTTGGGCTCCAAAACTTTTGGCAAGGCTTTATCATACCTTATATCATGTGGAATATCGATAGGGTAAGAGCTTGGTATGATTTATTATCCTTTAGGTTTGGTCTTGGGAGCACATAGTGGTTAGACATCTTGTGGTAGCAGTGAGAGATTATGAGCCTGAGCAATTGGTAGTTTATAGGTGGGTGAGGTGTATTCATCCTTATCATAGTTTTTTGGAGTAGGCACGATGCTTGATTTATGTGTTAAGACCCATAAATATCATTTGGATATCATGGAGGGATCGATACATATGGGTAGATAATCATCGAGAGCTTGCTAGGGTTAGGTGAACACGATGATTGGATGATGGAAATTGCGTATATGAGTTGTAAGGATATGATCATGTACTATGCCAATATGGGGAGGTATAAGGTATACCAGCTATAGGAGAGGTGTGGGTGAGGTAAGTATTATGTGAAACATGGTGGGATCTTGCTAATCCCTATACTTTTATAGAGGTAAATATGGATGATTCCATGGTCCTAACTCTTATGAAGAATTATGTGAGAATGACAATGGAGTACACTACATGGTATGGATGGTTTAGACCTCAACATTTGATAATGGATCCACCACTAAAGGACTAGACACATGCATTTCATAATGTAGTCAGTGCTCTGAGATGGGTTAAGCAATGACTTGGGAATGAGTGGAAGGATATATAGTAGCAACCAGATAGATGATATGAGGTAATGGATAGGGATCCACAATAACTGGTGCTCCTTTGGACATACCCCCACTAGCCATAATTTTACTTTTGGTAGTGATATCTAGTGGAGTGGTTCCTAGCACTTCATGAGAGGTAGGTTCCAGTAGGTCAATGACTAAGGGTATGGAAGTGGAGCTAGAGACTCTACATTGGACTCTAGAGGACGTGAGGAGATAACTAGCAGTATTTGAGGTTATGTAGGTGGATGAGGTAAGTAGAGTCAAGGAGGAGATAACTCATGTGAGGACTACAAGTGGGGAGACTATTGCTTATCTTCAGTCAGATCTTGATCGGGTTATCAAGGAGTGGACTATGAATTGTGTGATAATTGCTAGCCTACGATCAGAGTTGATATGACATAATAGGATAGGAAATCAAACAGAGAGACTATAACTAGCTTCAAGTTGATAGTGGAGCAACTAACTTATAAGAGGTATGAGGCTCACATGAGGGTTGAATAGCGTTTGTATTCTAGGATAGTAGCCATGATTACAAGACTGCTAGAGTGGGAGGTATGCAATTATAAGGTATAGATGGATTTTTCTAGAGAAAAACTAACTACTTTATAGGAGAGGACACAATGTGTAGAGATTTGTGCCAAGAGGGAGTAAGGTAGGACTATCTATTATTGATAGATGTATCATAGAGAGGTTTTTGTAGATCAAAAAGCACATTCCCTTCATATATACGATTAAGGACACAATTGATGAGTTATTTCTCACAAAAATCTACTAGATTTTACGAGTTGCCACCTCCATTGGGAGCTAGGGTAGGAGAGATTGACTCTAGCTACTAGGCATTCAAGAGCGAGTCTACTTGTTTTTAGATATGGTAGACCCTTATTTCATATGGGTCCAGCGTATCATTTTGTTTCTGTAATACACATTCTTGAGGAGTATGTATAATTTGAGGTATATATAGTAATGACATTTATGTTTGGTTTTTGAAATTCTTTTCGATGATCTGATTTTATGGTTTGATTAAGTGATTTGTAATGTATTTATTATGTGATGTATTGACTAGATGATAGACTTTATACATTGATTGATCACTTAACGATGACCTTATGAGTCTAATGATGATTAAATGCTAAGGGAGAGAAATTACTCTATTGAGTGGTAACCTAATGTCTAATTATAGATAATAATTTAGATTTATGCTATGAGCGGTGGTATCTAGACCTAATAAAAGATAAATACTTATGTGATTGAGATGCAAAGGGTTATCCTTTGAGCCTAGAAATACCTTGTGTGTTTCCATAGATAGAAACATGATATCATCATGCTTAAATGTGACCTAAGATCTGCACTCTGCTCATAAGACTAATAGGTCTATTTTTGCCCTCAAGCTTGATATGAACAAAGCATTTGATAGGCTAAATTGGGACTTTCGTTTTGTCCTCCTTAAGTTGGGTTCTCACCACCAATGGGTTAATTTGATCAAGATGTTTTCTAAAGCTGGTTCTCGTTCAAGTTAATGGAACAACTTCGGTTACTTTCAAGTCATAGAGGATTCGGCAAGGGGACCCTATCAACCCCATGTTTTCATCTTTGGGAGCTTTGTTAAGAACCATAAAAAATGCTTGCGTTCAGCTTATATCGGGAATCAAGGCAACATATCTAACTAGGGCTGTTTCTCACCAAAAATTTGTCGATGATACCCTTATATTGACTAAGGCATCAATGGTTGAGGCCAAAATAATTAAATACATCTTGCAACTCTACAAGGACGCTATTGGTTAGAAAGTTAATTTTAGTAAAAGCAAGTTATATTTCTTGAACACCCCCATTCGGAGGCAAGAAAGGATTGCAAATTTTAGGGTGTGTATAGCAAACCTCCCCACTTTGTATCTTGGTCTCCCTCTTTCATTGGTTCTCCGTAGGTCATGTGGGCGGTTATTGAAAGAATTCAAAAACTTTGGATGGAAATGTCATCTTCTATCTCAGCGGGAAAGTTGGCCCTCACTAAGGCCTCTCTTGGAGCATTCGTCTATTTCCTCTCCGTTTTCAAGCCCCGTGAAGTTTTCCAAATTGAGAAACTCCAAAAGATTTTTATGGGTGGATCATACCCTTGTAGGACGGACAAGCGTGCAAACCCAGGAAATGGGGTCTTAGGTTTGAGGAGAATTTCTCATTTAAATTTGCTTTACTAGCCAGGTGGCATCTCATTTTTGGTGAAGAAATGATGGACACTATCATCAATGAAAGTATCTTCAAAATATGGATTTCTAGTGACTGGCCCAATCGAGTTTTGTTTTTGGAAAGCTTCTTAATTGTAAGGAATTAAAAAAGGTTTAAGATGGGTTTTGGGCAATGGTGAGAGGATAATTGCTATAATTGCTGGATGTAGGTGGGCTAAGGACAAACCAGCGAATATTCTACTTTCCCGATCGAGATTCATAGAAGACTCTTGGGAAGTCTCTAATTTTGGTTGAGGACGAGGTAGAATGAAGTGGAAACAAATAAGAATTCCGGGGATTTCAAGTAGAATCAAATGATCTTTGTAACTTCTTGGGCAAGTTTATCCCCATGAGACCCAGGAATATCAAGTGACTCGGCTCCTACGAAAAATGGGCATTCTGTTAAATCGCTTCAAGCTTATGCTTGATGACAGGTTTTGTCCTCCAAAAGGACTTAGTTTGGATAAAAATTATTCCATAAATTGGTCCTTTCATGGTGGTTTCCAATGAAGATTCTAACCTTGATAATTGATGCTAAAGGTTTTGTATCACTATCGTTGTTCTGTGGGGCTATTGGGAGACCATTTATCACATTTTCCTTAGTGCCCTTTTTCCTTGACTTCTAGTGGGGTTTTTCGGCCTTCAATTTTCTGGTTAACCCTCGTCTTGTTTTTTGTCCAGTGGCCTTCCCCTTTTCAAGCCAAAGCTTAGATACATATGGAAATTTGTCTCAATCACTTCTTTGTTGGTTAGAAAGGAACCATAGAGTCTTTAATGAGTCTATCCATGTCATAAAACTATCTTGCCACGATCCTATCCTTTGCCAACAAGAATGTGAACCTTATCCCTTTTGATAGATGTAAACCTCATCTGCAGGAGACCACGATTGCTCAATATTTAATCTTAACCTTGTTATATGAGTCTGTGCCTAGGGTAGTCAACCTCAGAGCCAATGTTAAGTGGTCTCCACATCCTATGGGTTGGTTTAAGCTTAATTTTGATGGAGCATCTAAGGAAAATCTTGGTAGAGCAGGTGCTAGTGGCATTGTGCAAGATAATAATGGAAATATGATGCTTGCATTTTCCAAATATTTGGGAACAAGGACAAACTATGAAGCTGAAGCTAGAGCTATGTGGAGAGCCCTTCAAATGACTCAAGACTTAGAAGGAAATTTAATCGTAGAAGGAGACTCTTGCATGTTTAAATCTCCTCAATAATTGGAAAACACCTCCTTGGAGGATTAAAACATTTTTGAAGAGACTAGGTCCTTTTCCGGGATACGGACATAAAGCCTAACATGTTTTTTGGAGCTAACAAATTGATGGGCCAATTTGGGTGCCGTGGTGTGGATTTTCAATGGGAACACGGTGTCCCGGAGTAGAGAGCTTATTCAACAAGAATTCCAAGAATGATAGTCGATTTACCAACGGGGCACTTAATTTCAAAGTCTAGGAGTATTCCCATCTCTTTTTTGAATTGGACTCACAATAAAATTTATTGTTCGTCTTTGGATGCTCTTGGAAATACCACAAAGACTATGGGGTACATGTCGTAACATGTCTCCTAGTCGTATTAGTAATTTGAGGTTGGTTTATAATCACAAGGAATGAAAGAAAAGACAATTAAGCTTCGAACCAAAGCCCGTGGACCACCACAAAGCCACCGCCTAATCTAGGGGTTCACTTCTCCAAGGCTGATTGGCCAAGATGTATGTGGTACCAAAGCATGTCCTATATGGAAGAAAGCAATTACCAAAGATTATTAGGTGCCTTGTGGGTGTTTTTTGCTCTTTGTGTCTGTGCCTTTTGTTTCTCCATTGTCTCAAGGAGGGATCCTTCTGTTTCTTTTTGTAATTATCTTGCTGTGTGTTTTCTTAGGGTATACCCAAAATGTTGTATGGGAAGTTTTTTTTGATAAGGCTTGTGCCTTCCGGTGTTGGCTTTGGCGGTTGTGTTTTACATATATAGGATCCTTAGTAAGGATATGTTCATCCGCCCTAGGCTGATTTTTGTAAAAGGTTTTGGGTCAACTTCTGTCTACCAAAAAAAAAAGACAAGCACTTAAGAAATAATGAGGTACTTGTAATATACACAAAATATGTATATTTTCTATTAGACTTAGTTGTTAAAGGTTAGATTTACATATTTTTAGAGGCATACCCAAATGATTTTATGATCTCATTATGATTAAATGGTGGCCTATGAACCCATGTAAAACACAAGCACTTAAGACATAAGGAGGTACCTATAATATGTACAAGATATATGTATTTGTTATTAGTAGAGTTAGTTGTTAGAGGTTAGTTTGATACACTTTGATAAGCATACCCGAAGGATTTTATGCATTCTTTGAGATGTGTACCATTAGGATTTTATGCATGCTTTGAGAGTCACACCTAAAGGATTTTATGAATGCATTGAGAGGTGTACTTGAAGGTTTTTATGCATGCTTTGAGAGATATACTCGAAGGATTTTATGCACACTTTGAGAGGTATACCTAAAGTAATTTTATGTATGATTTTTGAGGTGTACCCAAAGAATTTTATGCATGCTTTGAGAGGTTTACCCAAATGATTTTATGCACACTTTGAGAGACATACCCTTAGGATTCGATGCTTTTGTAATGCATTATAATATTTTGAGAGTAATGTAATGCCTTTGAAAGAGATATGTAATGTAATGCTTGTAGTGTGATTTTGTAATGAGTGATTTGTATGCTTTGTCTTGATAAGTGTTTCTAATACAAGAACTTTATAGTGGGGATAGAAAATGGTTGCTTTCTAAATATGCATATGAAGAGATATTTTTGTTTTTGTTGAAGCAAGTTGCTCCCTTGATTTTAAAGCAAATGCTTTTGTAAAGATAATGATATTTATGTTGTTGGAGCAAGTTGCCCCCTTGGTTTGAAAGAAAATTATTTTGTAAAGATAATGATATTTATGTTGTTAGAGCAAATCACCCTCTTGGTTTGAAGGTAATTGCTTCTATAAATATGATGGTATAATATTACAAATTTCTTAACAGATGAGAGGGGATAACAAGAGTATATAAATCTATTACCTAACACATATGTAAATATTTACATGTACATGAGGAAGTGGACTTAATACTCATTGCCACCTCTAATGTGTTAGAAAAAATGAATGATATTGTATTGTGCAAGTTTCCAATAAGGGTTATCTTGAATATCATATGTCCTAAATCAATGTATCTACAATGTAATTGTACATATGCAATTTGTAAGGATATGATGAAAAAGTTTACTTAAGAGATAAGGTTTTTATTGGGTAGAATGAGTTGTTTAAGAATATTTGTTTCTTAAAATTTTGAATGTATAAGATAAAACTCTAGGGACATAGGTCCATTATCTAATGCATATGTAAGAGTTCACAGATACGTGAGCCATAGAGCTGGTATCTGGAGCATATTTGATGTATTAAAATATTTGAGAATTTGTAAAATAAACAAAAAAGCTCAAAATGAGGGCAACACATTCATATGGAAAACATGAGGAAAGAAGAAGTCCTTCTCCTCTACTCAAAATTTGTACAAATAATTGTATATGCACAAAACATAGGAAAATAAATCCCCTTTTCTAGGAGGTCCACAAGATAACATGACCTTTAGTTAGAAGGATTTTTTTTCTAATGCAAAGATAAAATTTGTACTAGTTTATAGACCATTAGGAAGCACATGAATCGATATTTTTTGCTTGGCAATTTCATGACTCATAAATAATTATGGATATGCAAATTGCTGATCATCAGATCCCAATGTTCCCAAAGGGTCTAAAAATTATATAGGATATTTTTATTGTACTGATGGATGCATTAGCGATATAATGATTTTTGAGGAAAATAAGAAATGATATTTTATTGTAGCACATCAATATAGAGTAATTTCTTTATCCATTGATTAACATATTGATTTTTGTATAAATGGATAGAGAATACCTAGTTGTATTAATAAGTGCTTATGTAATTTTGTATATTCTTGAGATTTGTTGTTGTTGCCTATTTACATAATAAATCAATCGAGAAATAGAACCCTATTGTTGAGTGGTAATTTTACCCAATTGTAAAATCACACTCTCCATTATGATTTTGATCCCAAAACTCTCTCTTGCAAAGAAATTAAACAAATCCCTTGAGTGGTATCAGAGAAGGATTTCCCTGCCCTATGAAATCCCTTGAGGGGGGATTTCCCTCATGGAAATCCTCCCTCCCCCTCATTTCATTTTTCCCCCTTTTTTTCAAAATAGGGAGTATGCTCTTCATCCTTGATGGATGAATGGGAACCAGATTTTTGAAAATTAATGGTGCCCCCAAATATTTTTTTTTAGATGCATTTATCCCCATATGTATCCCTCCACGGATTACTTGATTCAGCATCTCCGACTATTTCTTGGTTAAATAGGACAATACCCAAAAGTTTACAAAGAGAATCTGCATTTTCTTGTCCGTGAAATTTCATTTATTTCAAGTAGCCAGAAGTTGTTGTGTTGGTTTTGGAAGCGTAATATTTCTTGAAAAGAAAGATTACTTAGTATTGTAGGAAAAATCCTTTCTAGAAACTATAGAGGCTATGAAACGTGGTAAATTTCAGAGTTGAAGCGCTTTAGAAGAAATCTCGGGCGAGGAGTTGTCATGGCCATTGTTTTACAAATTGTTCGTGGTCTCAAGTTTTGAGATTCTCTGTGTTGATCATGTGAGAAAATACCGGCCTGTGTACTAGTGAGGAGAGTGTCAATATGGAATATTGATGGCTTCTGGTGTTTTTTCATTCTTTTTGAAGAAGAATTTGATCTCGATGAGCCATCGCCTGCTGGAGATGGAGGCAACTATCAGTGGCATCGGTGGCCACATCGACCGCATGGCCAACTACTGTGATCATTTTTCTATGATTTGCACCATCGAACGTGACTGTCAGTGACATCGATGGCCACATCGACCGCATGGCCAACTACTGTGATTATTTTTATTTGCTGAGTGATTGTCTACACATGACGACTTTGTTAACGGTCTTGTGTCTCCCTTACGGTAGAGCCTTCGCCTCCTCCCATAATGAAAGCCGTCTTCGGGTTGGGGTGGTGAACCAGAGCCGGATGCACCAGAGATTCATGAGAGAAACACCAGCGCAGATCGTCGTCAACTTCTTCTTCATACCAGCATGAACGTCATCGTCCTTCGTCGAGAAAAATGCACCGCCATCACCATCAAGGTCCCGTTACCACTCTGATGGACGCCGTTCCTGTTCTCTGAGTTACCGTTAGATTACACATTGATTGTTCCCATGCAGTGGGGTGGTGGAAGTGATTATGTGGCGGGGTCCGCAGAGTAAGTTGAGTCGGTGCACTACTCGTCAATGCCACTTGTTGATGCGAATTTTATATTGATATATTTTGTCCCATTTGCATAATATTATGTGAGTGATATTAAAATAGCATGTGGACTTGCAACGACAAGTGGGAAGGACCACTTCAATTTATATGTAAGTGAAAGGCATAGATGAAAGTGGAAGTGAAGTGAAAGTAGGGCATATTGTTTGTCAATTTTTTATGTTTTTAAAGTGGAAGTGAAGGCCTAGATGGCCCATGTAATTCTCCTGCGAGGGAAATTTTTTATTCTGCCAGAGAGCGATGCTGCCACAGTGCGAGGTTTTAGTTGTTGTCTTGGAGAGGCATGTTGTTTTTCATTATGATGAAGGCCCCTTTGATAGTGGAATATAGGGGTATTTATAGTCGTTGGAAACGGTTTTCCACAACGAACACATTGGTGGTGTCCATTGTATTCGGGTGTTTCATTGTTTTTTAGCCTCAAAATTTTTCTACCTTGGAGTGCACTCTCGGTTGTCCCGACACTCCCAAGGTATTTTATTGTGTCTTTGACCTAGTGACCTTCTCTATACACTTGGCAAATGCGGTGGTTACCCATGCATTTCGGTGGGATGACTGGTACCATAAGGACCTTATACTAGGGACTGGAAAGACACCCTAGACTTATTCGAGGTTTTTGGATCTACTTCAGACTACGGAGCACTTCGAAGATTCTCTTATTTTCTTCTTCTCTCCTCCTATTTGAATCTATGGCTCATTTTATTATATTGAGTGCATTTTGGACCGACACTCTTATATGGCTCGTTTTCCTTTCATTAGGTGCATTTTCGGGACCGACACCTTCTATATTGAGTTCACAAGGAGGAGGTTTTATATTCAAGGTGAATCTAGTCAGTGACCTACGAGTGGAAACATCCTCGGGATGACTTGGGGAACGCCGGTGGGTGACCCGAGGCACCCATGTTGCCCCGAGGCATTAGACGGCTAACCTAGTGGCAGCCCGTTGTGGGACGAGGCAACAAACCGAGATGTATACATAGTGGATCTAGCGTTATTCATAGTTGGAGAGCCAAGAACAAAGAGCACGAGCCTAGACCAAAAAAAAAGAGGATGATAGGTTACTTTTTTAGAGAAGTCAACATTAAGGGGGAATGTTACCTATGTGACTTGCTTTTTTTTTCTTTATTAGGATAGTGCACTTTAAGGGGGAATGTTAGAGTTAAAGTGCACTTGCCTTCAGTTTGACACTTGTCAATTTCATTGACAAGTGTCATGTTCATCATATGGGCCTTCTGCCTATATATGTAACACATTTTTATCAATAAAAAAATCCCCTTCAGTTTTATCCTTCCTAACATCCAAGGTCTCCACTATATTAGCATTTGTACATGTTTATTAGTAGTCTCAATGAAGATATATCAATTCTATGCTAGCAACATCTTAGTGATTGCAAGTAACTATTAACAAGGGGCATGTGTTGGTTTATTTTACCATGCTATATTAATGATTGTTCATAAAACTTAAAGAAAATCAAATATGAATTGGCCCTCATATGACCACGATGTAGCCTTAATTTATTTTATCTTGGATGTTTTAGGGTTGATTTTATCTTCCTTTGGATTAAGTAGATTTTAAACAAGTTTTATCTTGCATTAAATCCTACTTTAAGTATGAAATAGAAGATTAGATCTATCGATGAATGTGAATATAAAATGATAAAAATATCCATTAAATGTAGCTTCTATAATGAAGATAAATAAAGCCTTTAATATAATTAATAAACCATCCATCTTTGATGAAATTAATTTTCATAAAGAGAAACAATTTATTGCTTTGAAATCATGACCTTAAAATATTATCATAAATTATCCCTCTTTTATGAAATCAAAATTTTCATAAAGAGACAAAATTTAATGGTTTAAAACACTAGCCTTTGATGTAATGATAAATTACCTCTCTTTGATGAAATTAATTTTCATAAAGAGAAACAATTTATTGCTTTGAAATCATGACCTTAAAATGTCATCATAAATTATCCCTCTTTTATGAAATCAGAATTTTCATAAAGAGACATAATTTAATGCTTTAAAACACTAGCCTTTGATGTAATGATAAATTACCTCTCTTTGATGAAATCAGAATTTTCACAAAGAAAGGTGCATTTATTACTTTGAAAATGATGGCTTATGAAATGCCATTAAAAATCACCTCCTTTAATGAAATTGATTTTTTCATAAAGGAAGGGTCATTTTATGTTTATGAATGGAAATGCAAAGTTTAAAATTTTGATTTGCCTCCAAAATGTGAAAAAATAAAATTTTGGAATTATAAAAACCCTTAAAAACAATAGTTTTCAAAAATATTTATAAAATCAAAATGACCTCAAAATGAGTCCAAATCTATTGTGTATGAAAGATTGAATCTCATTCTTCACACCCATGTAATTATTTTTATCCTTTTATTTTATTTATTTTATTTTTTTTTAATCTCTAAAAATTAAAAAAAATATGCAAAAGAAGAGTTAGAAAAATAAAATTTAAAATCTGGAAAACAGAACCGAAAACTAAAAACTTAGACATGCAACAAAATCCAGTCTAATGCCATCCTACATAGCAAAATTGAAGATGTGAGAGTTTCTGCATGCAACCTAGTTTATCCAAATCTACATTCACACGGTTAGGAATAACCCAGGTGCAATCTTCTAAGGAAAAATAATGTAAAATCCATGACTCTAAGCATTCAATAAGTGTAACCCTATAGGGCATTAAACACCATTTATAAACTTAAACGAAACATGGATGAAAAGATAAACATTAAACTTTAACATGCAGAAAATTCTCCTTCTTTCTTGCTCATAAAATGCAATTTTCTAAAATTATTGCATTAAAAAAATGATATTTCTGTTTACATCCATTCTCCAACAGCATTTCTGGTCTTTTTACCAAAAAGAACTAGCCCCTTCATTCTTTGTTTTTTGCGTATTTAAAATTTTTCTCTGTATTTTCATTTTCTACATTTGGTTTTACATTTCTCCCTTTCTTCATTTCCCAAACGTTTCACTTCCCTAAAACATGAACAAAGTTCCATTTTTTTTATGACATCTTTTATTCCTTCTTATCATGCTTTCCGTAGTGATGCCAAATGGCATATTTAATCTTGGTTTCATCTTAAAAAAAAAAAAAAACAATATTAATCATAAGATCTAATGCTCCCACGTCCTTATGTAATGTTTCACCATAATTTCAAACGCGTGCCACATGGGCCATAATCCATGGCCCAATCATTACTTTGCCCAAGTAATAATTAACCCCATTATTGAATACACTTGTAAACCAATATTGATTGCCCATCATCACTTTTGATGCCATATTCAAATTTTTGAGTGCCATTTATATGCATTGATTTCTAGCTCAAACCATCCATTGTGAATGCCAACGAAGCTCCCCATGTATCTCTTTAATATGACGACCTCATCTACCCATCGATCCATTTTGTCCTACGTTACACCATGACATCACTGCTATCCATCATTGTGTTAGGTACTACCGCATCTTCCCTACCATATTCTAGTCACCGTTGATGCTTTATAGATTATATTGGCCCTTAAACCAATCAAATATTTCAAATTATACCATGCGGTCATCTGATATTGAATGTATTCATCATCATCGCTCTCCACATAATATTTTACTCTTATAACTACTATGTCCCAGTGTGTTGGATTGTGCAGTCACTGCTATCTATATCATGAAATACAAGCATGCTATCCATCTATGCGTATCATCTGACCCTCAGTACTATAGTAATGCATCCACGTTATTATGAAATCATCTATCATTATCTTCACATGTCCTACAATGGTCTCTTTGAATCCACTTGATATATCCCTATTACCAGGTCCAAGATATTTGTTTCACTATTTTGTAATATGTTCATAGTGGTGTCACTTCATCCACCATATCCCAATTGACCACCTGTATGTTATCATCGAAGTTATTAACTATTATACACTAAATTTGTCTTCACCTGAATAGAAATATCCTTTCACTGTGTTTCCATCTACATCAACCACCCTTGTGTATCACAATGAAGGCGACAAATGGATTCGCTGTGACTGGCATTCTATTTGTATCAACAACCAATAGGGTACTAAGGAGCCATTCGAAATATCCCTAGGTGGTTGTTGATCCACATAATTTTAAATATTCACCCATTGACTATCATGTTGCTATCAAATCAGACATCCACATAATGGAAGTCTTCACCCTCGAATTGTCATGACATCTCCTTCACAGCCCTCGATGCTTCCTCGTCAACATGATTGATGCCTATCCCATCGACCTTGGTGTTGCATAGTTGTCCACCTAGGTTATCCATATTCATCTACATCCCATGGATCCATAGCTTTAAAATACACATAGTTTATTAATAAAATCAAACTCCTTTACTTGCTTTGAATGAAAACCCTTCTTGACTTCTGTTGCATTCTCAATTTTATAGGTACACATGAAGCTTTCGATTATAATCAGATGCTATTGTTTTCACCACTGCGCTCAGCCTATGTGCATGTACTTAATATATCATAATATTGACATCTTAGGTTTATCTATCTATGGTAAAGTGGGTCAAATTCCTAGGCTATCTACCTTTTCCCATGTTTGATCATCATGTGTGTGGATGATCTTACCACATTGGACCACTGCATTGGATTATGTCCAAGTATTCACTTCATTGAAGATCCCTCCATTGTCCATGATGCTTTGCTATCACTTCATTGGCATTTTGTTCTATCTATGGTGCATTGCTCAATGACGTATTTTTTTTTATGACTAGTGCCCTCGTCGTAGTTTTGTTGCCCACACTCCTATTCAAAATTGCTTGGTGCCTACCATTGAGACCACATTTACACTACTCGTGCTATGACTGCTATTCATTAGGGTTTCACTATAATATTTCATGTCACTTGATACATTCAAATCCGGTTGACATTCTCCTTTGCTAGTCAAAACCCGTCTTGCTCACTGCTAGAATCATCTATAACAACCGAGTGCCTAGACTACTTTGTTCATTATAATCGAACTCTGCATTTATTGCCATGAAGACGACACTATTTTCTATTTGTGGATACTAGTATCGATGCCCTTATTGTTATCATAGTCATCCTTCATGACATCCACAAATCAGGGTCCACCTCGTCCAAGCTTTGTCTACGTGTTCGTCATCCACCATTCCTTGAAAACAACGTCCATCTACATATAACACAGTGAAATCAAACCATTATTCAACTATGAAACCTTTGACCATATCAACACTATTTAAGACTCGAAGCCTCTTCATAAAAATAGACATTTGTATTGAAGTAAACCCAATCTATAAAATAATAAATAAAAAAAACATTTACTCTATATGAGTATACGAAGGCCATGTGGTCCTTTAGACCAAAATTTTATGGTTTTACTTTAAAATGCACTTTTATCTTTATTTTACCTTTTATTTCTATTTTAATATATATTTATTATTATATATGTAAAGTATATAATAATATATATATATATATATTATTTTTTTATTATAAGCATATATAAATATATATATATATATGAATATATATTTTAAAATTTTTAATCTTAAAAAAAAATTATTCTCATTATTTAATATATATAGTATATATATTTAAATATAAATATCCATATATACTATTTAATTTAAATATTTTATTTAAATCAATCCATCTAGAAGGTTTTATTAAATTCAAAACAAAATGCCACAACAAACCTTCACATTAGAATTTAAATATAAAAACTAAACCTATCAACCTAAATTAAGACACTAAACAACCAAAACAAGAATTCAATAAAAGTAAATGCAACAACTTTTCCAATATGACAAGGAGGCACTACTCAATAAGGCACCTTGGGAATTGAAAAATAAATTTCAAAGATAGAACCGACTGAAATCATCTCCCCAAGGATACCAAAGTCCTCAAAAAAACAAGCAAAAAGGTGGGTCCCCAAGTTTTGGGGCTAGTTGTGGAGCAACCACAACAAATGGTGACTCTACTGGGAAATGCTCCTAAGCATTTTGGGTGAAGAACCCAACTTGAAATGAAAACACACAAGATCAGTGAAACACAATCATTTAGCAATGTCCCGAGAAGGTGGGGGTAAACAACTTTAGAATGAAAACAACTAATCCATATGCCTTTGCTCAATGTGTGCAAAAAGTGATTCATTCCTGCATTTCTAAAAATCCTCCAGATTCCATCATCCCTTTTGCATTAGGCTATGAAGTATCGCTCACAACGAAATGGCTATAGATAGAGCCCCACTGCCAGTCAAGCATCTATAGCCCCGGTGAGGTTTATCTAACTCACCCTTGTGTTTGCTCAATGCTTTGCAAAGCCTTTCCTTTTACCTGAGCTATATCTAGATAGAGCCCTACTATCGGTCAGGTATCCATAGCCCCGATAGAGTTTATCTAGATCTTGTGACTGATTTGATCAAGCTTTTCAATGCTCGTTCTCTTTTTTTCTCTCTCTTTTTTTCTTTTTTTCTCTCTTTTTTTCTCTCTTTTTTTTTTATATATAAAATTTTTCCTTTTCAAAAGAACAACCTTGCAAAGCTTCAAGCATCACTAGGGTAAGGCAACCTACAAGTGAAGCGTTTTAGATTTTTGCCTAGGGTTGTAGATCAAGATAACTTCATCCTTCCTAATTCTAGAAAAACCATTTAACGTGTGTGAGTTCCATGTGGAGTTTTGGCTAATATTTCATTGTTCCACTTTCCACCATTTTAGTCCCAAAATCTAAGCATAATCACCAAATAACTCATCCCCTTTTTCTCGGGTTCATCGATTTTTAGATCAGGTACTCCAACCTACTAAATAAAGGAGCTTCAAAAGGACCAGAGACCAAAAGTTAGTGACCACAAAATATCACCTCAAAATAAGGGAACAACCCCAAAACACAAAACTCAAAACACAAACCAAAACTATATACAAATGTACAATATGGTACAAGTTGGTGCAAAGCTTGAACTATCACTTCCCTGGATCCCAAATATGACTAGCACATTTCAAAAGACCTATAACATGATATGCATGCCAAATTTTACAGAAATCCAAAAAAAAAATATTAGGCCAAATAATACAACAATATTCATCTTGCCTCACTCACCCCACCAATTTGGTTTAGTTCCATTAACAATCCCATAGGTGAGCTTCAAATCATTAAATTGACTAGACAATATTTGATTTTCAATTATTTCTTGTCTATTCTTTAAAGCTTCAGTTTCACAATTTGATTCATGATTTAGAATTAGGCTTTCTTTTTCAAACATGATATTTTGCAAACAAGAGCCTATTTCTAAAAATTTCAAAGCCAATTCATTATTCATGTTTTTAGGCCAATCAAATTTATGCAACCACTTGCAAGCATCTAGGATATTTATCAAATGAGGATCATCATAAATTTCTATCCTAGATTCCATTATCAGTTGTTGATGAATTTGATTTAACAATTCAAGTGCATCAACTTCTTTTTCATTCATCAAAGCAATCTTATTAAAGGTGTGAGTAGAAATCAATCCTTGTTCTTCATTCACCTTCAATGGCATTTCATCATAAACATCATTTGAATTCAATGAGTAATTATACAAATCTTCACCTGAAGCTTGGATGTTTGGACACAAAAGGTTAGATTTTACCTTTTGCACATTTTCATTTACCCACACTTGGTGAGGATTTGCAATTTCTTCTTTTACCTCATGGTCTCAATCTTCATCATTGAACACTTGTTCAAAAATATACCAAATTTAGGCACCCAATAAAAAGTATGCCCATCCTTTTCAAACATTACATCTTTTTGGTCAAGGTGCATGCCAAATAACACATCACCATGATCAATCACTTGAGTTGCTTCACATAGATCAACCTCTTTGTCATTTGGTTCCAATTTCTTGTTAACCACCAATGATATCTCTTCATTTGAATCTTCAAAAAAATCATGCGAATTTGTATCTAAATTTTCAATAGTCAAGAATGAAATAGAAGATTTTACCTCTTCCTCATCTAAAACAGATGAGTCATAAAAAACATTTACCATTTCTTCCCTTTCTATTTCAACAAGATTTTCAATAAATTCATATTCAACATGATCAAATTTGGAAACTTTCTCTATTCTTGCAAATGTATTATCCTCATGTAAAATGGTGATTTTATCATCATGCATATCAATATACATTTCATCGATGGGGGTGTGAAAATTAGATGATTCTTCATATCTTCCCCAACCATTGTAAAAATCATCTTCCAAATTCATGGGATGAAACTCTATTGCATTTGTGACATGATCCTTTGATTCTTCTATCAATTCTTTTTCTTCTTTGTCCTCGATATTAGGATCATTATCATCTTTCAACACTTGATGAGATTCCAATCCTTCTTCCAAAACATTCTCAAATTGCATAAGACTTGTAGTATCCTCATGTGAGAAATCAATTGTATCATCCTGCATATCAATTGACACAAAAGTTTCATTAGAAGGTTTGGAGTGAGTGTATTCTTCCCACTTCTTCCAAGAATCATAATAATCATCTTCCAAAATCAAGTGGTGATGCTCAACTACTTCTTCAACATCTTCCACATCATCAAGGTGTTTCTCATCAAATTCACCTTCACCTTCCTTAGATGGTTCAATGAGTTCAAAAATTGGGCTACTATTTGTATTCAAATTTGCAATATCACAATCCACATTTGTAACCCATGATTCAATTTCATCACAATTTGGAGGGTGAGGAATTTCTTGATCATTAGTTTCAAGCATTTCATCCAAAGTGTCTTTCGAGAACCAGTGGTGAAATTCTATTATGTCTTCAAATTCATTTATTGATTCTCTTCCAATTTCACTTTCAACCACTTCATTCAATTCTATGGTAGGTTTTTTCCTATCACATATCTCAACACTGATTAGATTTAGGACACCTCCATTATCTAAATACTCATGCACTTCTATAAATGAACCCATCTCTACACAATCCTTATTGGTGGTTGTTGGCTTGGCAACTTGCACCTCCTCTTGGGCAATATCTAAGGTGGTTGTAATATTTGGACATTCAAATTCATCCCCTTGATCATTCACCTTAGGTATCATTGGAGTGGAGGGTGCTATATTAGATGGTTGGTGTAGGTTGGCATCAATAACTCCATAAGAGCAATATCTCATGGGAACATGTTGTGCCTCCACTTGCCCTTGTTCTACCATTATTGTGACCTCATAGATTCTATGCAAAGATGGGTCATCAAGATTTTCCTCAATAAGTGTAGCAAGTACGGGGGGTATGGCTCCCATGTATACTTTAATAGCTTCCTCTTCTGGTATGTCAAAACTTTCCCACATTTGAGAGTGTAACTCTCGAAACCTCTCATTGAATTGACTCATGGACTCATTAGGCTCTTTACAAATAGAGGTAAACTAATTTTGCAACATATCTAAGTCCACCTGATTACCAAAATGATAAAGATATGCTACTTCTATTCGAACCCAAGAAGTCCTAACCTCCATGGGTAATTGGCCATACCAAAATAATGATATGTCATCCAAAATGTATGAGAATAATCTACAAGCAATATCCTCATGGTAAATTTGCCATTGAAATAATATGCTCTTGTAGATATGCAATTTTTGTATGTATCCTAATGTCTCATCTTGATTAAACTATCGTAGAAACTCCAATACCATTTCAAGAATTTGATAGGGTATTCCAAACATAGGAAAACACTCATAATACTTCCCTAACATCGATACCATGCTTTCTCTTAAAGATACCACTTGCTCCTCAAATGTCGCCATTAGTGAAACTCAAAAGAATAACTTTAGAACCAAATTTGTTAGTCAAATAAAAATATCTTGCAAAGAAGCATAAAATGACTAACAATTTTCAAATAAGTAAACCATAAAGATCATCATGTTAGTATCATCCAAAAAGTATGCATCAATTAAACCATAACATGAAAGAACATTCTCAAATTTGCCAAAAGGTTAGTATTAACACATCATCAAATAGAGAATGTTAGAATCAATGAAAGTGATCAACAAAATTTCATTAGTCAAGACCAATGTCTTTGAATAAATCTTTCAAGTAACATGAACAATCTAGCATCTAAATAGCAATTAAAATAAATCAATTCAGACCCTCTTAGCTCCCAAAGTGTTGAGTGCTAAAGAGGCCAAAGATGCTAATCAAATGAACTTGAAATATTTAGCAATTCACAACCTTATGATTATACCAAATCACATTCTTTCCTGTATGAACAATCCAAAAGTGTTAGATCAATGAATACCAATTCAGGCCCTCCTTCTAGCGCCAAAATGTTGAGTGGTAATTTTACCCAATTGCAAAATCACACTCTCCCTTAGGATTTTGATCCCAAAACCCTCTCTTGCAAAGAAGTTAAACAAAAACAACTTCTCCAAGGTCTCTGCTATATTAGCATTTGCACATGTATATTAGTAATCTCAATGAAGATATATCAATTCTATGCTAGGAACACCTTAGTGATTGCAAGTAACTGTTAACAAGGGGCATGTGTTGGTTCATTTTACCATGCTATATTAATGATTGTTCATAAAACTTAAAGAAAATAAAATATGAATTGGCCCTCATATGACCACGATGTAGCCTTAATTCATTTTATCTTGGATTTTTTAGGGTTGATTTTATCTTCCTTTGGATTAAGTAGATTTTAAACAAGTTTTATCTTGTATTAAATCCTACTTTAAGCATGAAATAGAATATTAAATCTATCTATGAATGTGAATCTAAAATGATGAAAAGATCCATTAAATGTAGCTTCTATCATGAAGATAAATAAAGCCTTTGATATAATTAATAAACTATCCCTCTTTGATGAAATTAATTTTCATAAAGAGAAACAATTTATTGCTTTGAAATCATGACCTTAAAATGTCATCATAAATTATCCCTCTTTTATGAAATCAAAATTTTCATAAAGAGACATAATTTAATGCTTTAAAACACTAGCCTTTGATGTAATGATAAATTACCTCTCTTTGATGAAATCAGAATTTTCACAAAGAAAGGTGCATTTATTACTCCAAAAATGATGGCTTATGAAATGCCATTAAAAATCACCTCCTTTAATGAAATTAAACTTTTCATAAAGGAAGGGTCATTTTATGCTTATGAATGAAAATGCAAAGTTTAAAATTCTGATTTACCTCCAAAATGTGAAAAAATGAAATTATGAAATTATAAAAACCCTTAAAAACAACAGTTTTCAAAAATATTTATAAAATCAAAATGGCCTCAGAATGAGTCCAAATCTATTGCGTATGAAATATTGAATCTCATTCTTCACACCCATGTAATTATTTTTATCATTTTATTTTTTTTATTTTTATTTTAATCTCTGAAAATTAAAAAAATCTGCAAAAGAAGAGTTAGAAAAATAAAATTTAAAATCTGGAAAACATAACCAAAAATTGAAAACTTAGACATGTAACCAAATCCAGTCTAATGCCATCCTACACAACAAAATTGAAGATGTGAGAGTTTTCGCATGCAACTTGGTTTATCCAAATCTGCATTCACACGGTTAGGAATAACCTAGGTGCAATCTTCTAAGGAAAAATAATGTAAAATCCATGACTCTAAGCATTCAATAAGTGTAACCCTATAGGGAATTAAACACCATTTATAAAATTAAACGAAACATGGACAAAAATATAAACATTAAACTTCAACATGCAAAAAATTCTCCTTCTTTCTTGCTCATAAAATGCAATTTTTTGAAATTATTGCATTAAAAAAATGATATTTTTGTTTACATCCATTATCCAGTAGCATTTCTGGTCTTTTTCCCAAAAAGAACCAGCCTCTTCATTCTCTATTTTATGCATATTTAATTTTTTCTCCATCTCTTCATTTTTTGTGTTTGGTTTTACATTTCTCCCATTATTCATTTCCCAAACGTTTCACTTCCTTGAAATATGAACAAAGTTCCCCCTTTTTTTTATAACGTCTTTTGTTCCTTCTTATCATGCTTTGCATAGTGATGCCAAATGGCATATTTAATCTTGATTTCATATTAAACAAAAATAAACAACATTAATCATAAGACCTAATGCTCCCGCATCCTTATGTAACATTTCACCATAATTTCAAAAATGTGCCACAAGGACCATAATCCATGGCCCAATTGTTATTTTGTCCAAGTAACAATTAACCCCATTATTGAATATACTTGTAAACCAATATTGACCGCCCATCATCACTTTGGATGTTATATTCAGATTTTCTAGCTCAAACCATCCATTATGAATGCCAACAAAGATCTTTGTATATCTCTCGAAGACGACAACCTCATCTACCCATTGATCCATGCTATCTTGTATTATGCCACGACATCACTATTGTTTGTTGTTGTGTTAGGGGCTGCTGCATATTACCTACCATATTCTGGTCACCATCGATGCTCTATAGATTATATCTGCTGCAAAACCAATCAAATGTTTCAAATTCAGCCATGCGATCATCTAATATTAAATGTATTCATCGTCATCGCTCTCCACATAATATTTTCTTCTTAGAACTACTGCGTTCCACTATGTTGGATTTCATTGTCACCACTACTGGTATCGTGAAATGTAGATACGCTATTCACCTACATGTGTCATCTGACCCTTAGTCCTATAGCAATGCATCCACATTCTCATCAAATAAGCTATCATTATATTCACACATCCTCCGATGGTCTCTTCATCCAAGCTATATTTTTTACTATTTTGTAACATGTTCATAGTGGTGTCACTTCATCCACCATATCCCAATTGGCCACCTGTATGTTATCACTAGAGTTATTAACTATTATCCACTACTTTTGTCTTCACCCGAATAGAAATTTCCTTTCATTGTGTTCCCATCTACATCAACCACCCCCATGTATCACGATGAAGGTGACAAATGACTTCGCTTTGATGGGTATTCTGTTCGTATAAACAACCAACAAAGTACTAAGGAGCCATTCAAAATATCCCTTGGTGGCTGTCAATCCATGTCATTTTAAACATTTTCCCACTGACTATCATGTTGCTGTCAAATCGGACATCCACATAATGGAGGTCTTCATCCCCGAATTACCGTGACATCTCCTTCATGGCTCTCAACGCTTCCTCATCAACATGATCAATGACTATCCCATTGGCCTTGGTGCTGCATAGTTGTTCGTTCAGGTTATCCATGTTCATATACATCCTATGGATTTGTAGCTTTAAAATCCACACAGTTGATTAATAAACTTGAACTCCTTTACTTGCTTCAAATTAAAACCCTCATTGACTTCCATTGTGTTCTCTATTTTACCGGTACACATGAAGCTGCCCATTCTAATTGGACGTTGTTATTTTCATCACTGCACTTGGCATATGTGCATGTCCTTAATATATCATAATCTTGACATCTCCGGTTTGTCCGTCTATGGTGATAGTGGGCCAAATTCCTACGCTATCTACCTTTTACCATGTTTGATCACAGTGTGTGAGGATGATCTTGCCACGTTGGACTACCACATTGGATTACATCCAAGTATTCACTTCATCGAAGATCCCTCCACTATCCAAGATGCCTCGTTGTCACTTCATTGGCATTTTTTCTATCCACGGTGCACTACCCGAAAAAGAATTTTTTTTTCGATGACCAATGCCCTCGTCACGGTTTCGTTACCGACACTCCTGTTCGAAATTGTTGGGTCCCTACCATTGAGACCACACTTATATTACTCACACTCTAGCTACTATTTGTTGGGGTTTCACTATAATCTTTTGCATCACTCGATAATTCCTAACCCGATCGACATTCTACTTTGCTAGTCAAAACCCTACTCTCTGCTAGAATCATCTGTAACAACCTGGTGCCTAGCCTGCTTTACTTATTCTAATAAAACACTGCATTTACTACCATAAAGAGGGCACTATTTGATGTTTGTGGCTACCAGTATCGATGCCCTTATTGTTGTCATAGTCATCCTTCACGACATCCACAAACTTAGCTCCACCTCATCCAAGCTCTGCCTACGTGTTAGCCATCCGCCATTCCTTGAAAATAGTGTCGATCTACATACAACACAGTAAAATAAAACTATTATTCAACTACCAAACCTTTGATCATCTCAACAATATTTAAGACTCAAATCCTCTTCATAAAAATGGACCTTCGTATTGAAGTAAACCTAATCTATAAAAATAAAAAATTAAAAAAAACCTTTGACTTTATATTAGTATACAAAGGCCATGTGGTCCTTTAGACCAAAATTTTATGGTTTTACTTTAAAATACACTTTTATCTTTATTTTACCTTTTATTTCTATTTTAATATATATTATTATTATATATGTAAATTATATAATATATATATATTATTTTTTTCTTTTTAATTTATTTTTTTATATAAGCATATATATAAATATATATGAATACATATTTTTAATTTTTTAATATTTTTAATTTTTTTTATATTTATTATTTAATATATATAGTATATATATATTTAAAGATAAATATCCATATATACTATTTAATTTAAATGTTTTATTTAAATCAATCCATCTAGAAGGTTTTATTAAACTCAAAACAAAATCCCACAACAAACCTTGACATTAGAATTTAAATATAAAAACTAAACCTATCAACCTAACTTAAGACACTAAACAACCAAACCAAGACTTCAATCAAAGCAAATGCAATGAATTTTCCAAGAATACAAGGAGTCACTACTCAATAAGGCACCTTGCGAATTGAAAAACAAATGTCAAAGATAGAACCGGCTAAAATCATCTCCCCAAGGATACCAAAGTCCTAAAAAAAATAAGCAAAAAGGTGGGTTCCCAAGTTTTGGGTCTAGTTGTGGAGCAACCATAACACCTATAATCTAAATGAATTATTTTAAAAGTATCTAGTAAAAATAATATGATTTGTGGATGATTTATTGTTGTATAAGACTAGACAACTATGAGGACACCATCGATCTAGTGTTTGGTGAAGCTTGCAAATAATTGTAGGCTCACAACCCATTGGATCAAAGGATATTCATACTGTGATTGATCTATTTCAACAATAGTTTGTGAGATTTTTAATTTTATTTGATATAATGCCAATGAAATAAACAAGGTGGCTAGGAAGACAACATAGATCCAGTGTCTGGTAAGATTTATAAATGATTGTAGGTCTACAAGATATTGGATCTATAGAGCCTCCCTAGTCCACATAGTTTATCAAAGATAACTAATGAGACTAGTTTAAATGTGATACAATGCTAATGCAATTAATCAAGAGGAAATTAAAGACACCATTGATCCATTGCTTAGTGATATTCATAAGAAATTGTAAACCCATGAGATATTGAATCAATGGAACTTTATGATCCTTATTATTTATTGAAAAGGTAGTGCGTGAAGATTTTATTTATGGTTTATTACATACTTAAATGATAAATCAAATAGGAAAGAGTACCCTATTTATCTATTTCCTTATCAGATTCACAAATAATTGTAAACCTACAAGAGAATAGAAAATAGGGCTTCTTGGCTCATGCAATCTACCAAGTAAGTGGGTTGATGATGAAATTTGTATTAGGTATGTTTTTGTGAACTTATAGGACATGCTAACTAGAGAAGAGAAACCCATTCAACTAGTGCCTAGTGAAATCCACAAATGATTATGAATTTACAAGATATTGGTTGAATGTGATTCCCCATCCATGGGTGGTTTGTCAAATGAGTTGCGCCTGATAAAAATGATGAATATATGTCATGATTCATTTGATAGGCTGATCTAAAGTGCTTAAAACCTCATGTAATTCATGACATGCCTAAAACATATTGTAATATTATGATGCTATAGAGGAGAAATAGTGACCTAGAGGGTCCTATTAAATAATCATGAGTGTTGATGCAAATAGACTATTTGTTGAAGGATATTGTAGATATGTAATGTTGATATTATTATTGTAAACTAATGTTGATAGTAGTGATGTGAAGGTGTGTGAGATAAAATAAGGGGATGGGGATGGATCATCAGGGTCACATATGATTGCATCATACATCACTTAACCTAGGAGAGGGAGAAGAAGAGAATAAATATGATTGAAAAGAGATAGGAATATAGAATAATAAATGTAATTAATTATTGTTTATTGTTGGGTTTCCCATGATTGGGATAGAAGAAATAGAGAATGTTATGTCATCAAGGTTATGGATGATTGTGTTATACGCCACTTAATCTAAGAGAGGGAGAAAAAATGAAGAAATATGATAGTAGTGAAGCTATATATAAAAGAAGATTTTAAGGAGAGAATTTTGGGATTGAGAAGAATTACTCAACATTAGGATTTCCTATGTGAATTCAATGCAAATAGACTTTGTAATAGAGATTGTATTTTGCATCATAACAAGTCCTTAAAAATATATGGTATGATGAAGAAAAATAATCAATCATGCAAGGGGTATAATGTATTATTTTGTTGTGAGGTTTATCATGCATTCAATCATATGAGAAAATAAGCAAAAAAATATTTTATGCATAGTATCTATTAAGATGCATGATGTTGATTGGTTCTTATGTCCTTGGCCATCCAATGTGGCTAGATGGTAGGCTCTACATCCAAATTTGGCTATGATGATGAAAGGTCCTAAAAAAATAGACTCAAATTTTCCTTTGAGGTCATTTCCAGCATTGGTATTTTTTGGTTTTCTTTGAGGACTAGGTCCTCAACTTCGAAGGATATTGGACATACTTTCTTGTGATAAGCATTTTGAGGTCTATTGTGGTATGTTATAAGATGTTCTAGATCATTAATGCATCTTTCCTTTCAGATATCTAGTTTTTGTAAGCAACCTAGATAATATTTATCTCCTACCAAAGAATATTGCAATAAGATCCTTAGAGAAAGTATTTCTAGTTCAAAAATGAAAATTGCTTTTGTACCATAGACTAGGGTGTAAGGCATTGCCCCCCATGGTAGTACATAAACTAGTGTGGTATACCCATAGAGTGGTATAAATTTTTAAGTACCAATGTCAATCATTTTTTTTTACTAGCTTCTTGAGTATTTTGATTAGTATTGTGTTGGATGATTCAACTTGTCCATTCCCTTGTGGGTAATATGGTATTGACCATTTTTGTTGTATTTAATATTTGGTGCACAATTTGGAAACTTCCTTATTTTTAAAGGGGGTGCCATTATTAGATATTAGTATATAAGGTATTCCATAATGGTTGATGATTTTATTAAGGATGAATTTGAATACTTGAATTCCTATTGTGATGGATAGGAACATTGCCTTGACCCACTTAGTGAAATATTTTATGGTATTGATAATAAATTTATGTCCATCTAATGATTGAGGGTTTATTTTACCTATGATCTCTAATTCCTAGAAGAGAAAGTCCAAGGAGATGTGATTAGTTGTAATTATTTAGAGGGGGCATGGACAAGATTGTGATGTCATTGATACTTATCACACTAAATGTGATCATATTTTTCCATAGATTGCCAATAATTACCCATCCTGAGTAATTTATTAGCTACAACTAATCCACTAAAATATTTGTCACATGATCCATCATGGGATTCTTTTATGATAGTTTGGGCTTCTTCTATATTTATGCATTTGAGGAGTATACCTTAGAAAGAGTGTCAATACAAGATATCTCCTATGATGGCATATTTACAATATTTTAGTATAAATTATCTTCACTTTTGGGAATTTGATCCCTCAAGAAATGTTACCTCTTTGAGGAACTTAAATATTTATTAGTACCAAGGTTCTTAAGTTGTAGATGTTTCGATGTTGCATATGCTAAGGGGTTGTAGGCATGATTTGAGTGTAGAAGACTCATTGATTGAACTTATGATAATATAAGCCTCTTTATATTATAAATATAAAGGGATAAGGGATGCAACGATAACCATAGCATCAACATGGTGATTGCTAGATTGTGGGATGGATTCTATGGTGATATGTTTGAAGTAGATTTCTAACATGTTTATAATGTCTTTGTAAGGTTTCACTTTTTTGTACTTGGTTTGGTAAGTGTCATTCACTTGGTTGATCACCAATTATGAATTGCCATATACTGTTATGCTTTTGATATTTAATTTTAATTTGGCCCTAAGATCTAATATCAATGCCTCATATTTTGTTGTGTTGTCGGTGCATGAGAAGTTGAGTTTAAAATATAATGGAATGAGTTGTTGATGCAGAGTGACTAAAATAATTCTTTCTCTTATGCCTTTATTGCACTTAGCTCCATCAAAGTATAAGATCCATATTTTGGGTTCTTGAGATTATATTGAAAATATTGTTTCATCAAGGAAGGATATGTCTATGGGATGCTTTTACTCTAAAGGGGCTATGATGAGTTGATCAACTATAACTTTCCCTTTTAGTTATTTTTTATTGATGGATTCTATGTCAATTTCACTAAGGGTTATGAACCATTTTATCATCCTTCTTGATAGGTAAGGCTTTGACATAAGGTAACACAATGGGTATACCCTTGCTAATATGTGGGTGTTTTGACTAAGCATATAATATCTCAATTTGAGGAATGAGAAGATTATGGCTAAGCAAATTTTCTACAATGACATGTAAAAAATTTCATAGTTCAAAAAAGTTCTACTTATATAGTAGATTTCCATTTCTAAGTGTTGTTCATCATATTGGGCTAATAAATCTCCAAGGATATATTTAGTAGCAGTAGTGGTTGCTTTAGATTTGGTGGTGCTAAGATCGGTGGTATTAAGAGATAAGTATTTATAGTTTCAAATATATTTTGATACTCATTATCCCACTCAAATTTTGTTCCCTTATTTAGTATTTTAGAGAAGGGTTGGTATTTATCTATGAGTTGTGATATGAACCTTTAAATATATTGCAATTTGCCTCAAAATCTATGTAATTTGGTTAAGCTTGTAGGTGGCAACATGTATGTTATGGTTGCAATCTTGGAGGAACCAACTTCAATCCCATGATCAGATATGATGAGTCCCAATATTTTTCCTGATGTTACCTTGAAGATGCACTTTTGGGGTTTTATCCTAACTTTGTAGTTTCATAGTCTTTTTAAAATACATCTAAGATCTAGAACATGGTTTTGTATTTTCTTAGATTGATCTAAGAGTTCATCCATGTAGTATTCTACAATTTTATGCATAAGGTCATGGAATATATACATCATGGCTCTTTGATATGTTGCTTCCACATTTTTAAGATTAAATGACATGAACTGATAAAAAAATGTTCCCCAAGGGGTAGTGAAGGCTATTTTGGATTAATCTTCTAGCACAATTTTAATTTGATTATATCCTAATAACCCATCCATAAAAGATAGCATATCATACCTTGCAGCGAAGTCCACTATCATGTCTATGTTTGGCTAAGGGAAATAATATTGGAAAATCATTTTTTATGTCTCTAAAGTCTATGTAAATTTGGCTGGATCATTCCTTATTAGGGATAGGAACAATGTTGGATATCCAATCTAAATAATCTATGGTTTTTATGAATCCAACATCAAACTTTTTGCAGTTCATATTTTACCAAAAGAGCAACTTTTAGATGTATTTTTCTTAGTTTTTATTTTATGAATGTGGCATTGGGGTGCAGTACCAAATGGTGGAAAACCAATGAGGGGTCAAGCATTGGCATATCATCATATTACCAAGAAAATATGCCATAAAATTATTTTAATAGGTTTGTGTATTCCATCCATTCTTCTTGAGTTAGGAATTTTTTGAGTTTGATAAGGCAAGGATCTTGATCTTTTTCGATATTGATATCTATTGTTTCATAAATTAAGGCTTATGATTCATACTAAAAATAAGAAGGGGTAGTTAGCACCTCTAATTATTCAAGATCTTATAGACCTAGATATGTTTGTTCTGACTTGGGGAGTTGGGTAGACCTTAAATTAAATATTTTCTTAA
Source organism: Wollemia nobilis (assembly GCA_028583015.1). Classification (NCBI taxonomy): domain Eukaryota; kingdom Viridiplantae; phylum Streptophyta; class Pinopsida; order Araucariales; family Araucariaceae; genus Wollemia; species Wollemia nobilis. The sequence continues at coordinate 1,665,492 of JAQPPZ010017000.1, read as the reverse complement.
GGGATTCTTCCATAGGGTAGTTTTCTAGAGAATCCTCAAAGTTTTCTTCTAGTGCTATTGATTACGGATGAACCATTTATAGCATGTTAATACTACCAAATCATATGTTTTTATGAGATGCTTGGTTGAGGAGCAACCATAGTTCTTCTTCATACTCATCACCCCATTGAGAGCCATGTAGTGATTTTGGGATAGCTTTCCTTACTGTCTTCTTATAATAAAGGTGAGGGTTCATTTTTGCTAGGAGTGAATCCAATTCCACATTGTCCTAGTCAAATATCATCTTCTAGGGGCTCTTTTATGCCCTATTCATAATGACCTAGGACTTTACCTTGGTATCGTATTTTAGTTAGTATTTGTTTATCTATATAGAATGATGGTGATATATAACATGTCATGTATATTCATTCACTTGGCATGAAGTTGCGCCCTTGAATTCTTCTGTAAAATATGGTCTCTCCATAAATGAAAGCATAAATTACTATATAGACTTTGAGTCCTCTTCTATTTGGCATGTCTATGTCATGATAAGATATGATGTCTATGTCATGATAAGATAGGAATATGCTTACCAATTCTATGAAGGGATATAATTTTTGGTGGATTAAATTGACTTGATTATTGAGAAAGGATGATTGGGGAGTGTCCCCTATGATTATAAGGGGTTATTTCAGTATTTAATTTTATTTATTTTTTTTTGGTTGATTAGTTAGTAATGCCTATTGTATGGAAGGCAAAATATTAATCTCTTGTGTATCAATGACATTTCATAGGAAAAAAGGCTCTATATATCTAGGGATGTGGATGACCCTACCTTGATATTTGTATTTGACACATTGATGGAAGGTAGAAGGTACTACCTTCATGACATGTATCCAACGTGTTCCAAGGAGAATGTTTTATGTCATGTTACATGATATAATGTAGAATAGGGTGTTTAGGCTATGTGGCCCTACTTTGATAGGTAGGGTAATAGTTCTTGTTACCTCTTTTTCTTTGTTGTCAAAGGATCTGATGATGAGATAGAATTTTTATAAATTATTTATGTTTGAGTCAAAATTTTATATAAATTTGGTATTGCATACATTTAAGGCTAACTTTTTATCCACTAGGACTCTTTTGATATGTTTATAGCCTATTTGAGTTATGATGTAAAGAGGTGAGTCTCCTGATATTGTTTTAAGAGGGGTATCTACCTCATGGAAAGCTAAGATATCATTGTTCACTCCAATGAACCCAACTATATTGGTGATGTCATTAAAAGATATGTCTTGAGGGACTTCTTGTTCACTTAAGAATTTTAACAATATTTCCCTATGAGCGGGTGATATTTTTAACAATTCTAGAAGAGAGATTTTTGTGGGTATCTCATCTAGTTGTTGACAAATATCAAAGGCATGTAAGGTATTTTGAGAAGGTGTAAGAACCAAAGGTGATTTATTAGGAACATTGACTTTAGTACTTCTTATGATAACCAAATGAGGTTGATCCAAGAATTGATTCTTTGCTTGTTGCCTAGTCACAACATAGGAAGGTTTTGAAAAATGCATAGTGCCTACAAAGTTGGTTGACTTTTTATTATGTGTTGGTAAGGGGTTTTGTAATGTCCCTAAATTTTTTTTGGAGTCTTTGGTTGATTGAATGCCATTTTTCCTTCTTCTATGAGGTCCTGGATAATGTTCTTTAAGGTTATGTATTTGTTGGTAGTATGTCCCTCTATATGATGATATTCACAATATTCATCATGTTTATACCAATTCAACAATTATTTGGTTGTGTTCCAAGGTTCAATAGATGGAAACTCCAACATATTAGAGTCAAGGAGTATTTTTAACATGACTGTTGACTTTATCTAGTGTTTGTGTATTATCTCTTGGGTTTGTATTACCTTTGGAAAACCAATGTTTTTTTTTTTTAAGCAAACAACTCCTTACGGGGCCGCCTTGGTCTAAGAGACCATGAAAAGGGGGTTCTACATCGTCAAAGTCACCCAGGGGTTGCACCCATCCCTACCTACACCAACATTATCAATTGGATTTTGGGTACCCAATTCAGCCATTTGGTAGGGTGGAGATTCGAACCTGGGACCTCCCTTGGAGGATTGCCCTCTCCTCTCCAACTCACCTACAACACCTGGGTTTGGAAACCCAATGTTTGAGGAGCATTTTGAGTTGTATTTATGTTATTGCTTTTATAGGAATATTTACACCATCTCCTATAACACATTTATTTTTATATTGTCCTTTACTAGAGGGTTTTTCCTCCTCTTTCTTGTTATAGTTGAGTTGTTCCCATATTATGAGAATGACTTATACTCTTTTAGCCATGTCAAAAACTTCAAAAGAGGTTAGGTTTATCATTCCCAATAGGTATGATAGTTGTTCATGAAGGTTTATTATGAAAATATTTAGGATTTCCTTAGGATAATAATTATATTGAAGTATTACCACTAAGCCTCTCCATTTGACCAAGAATTATAAGAATATTTCAGTCTTATATTGTTTAACTTGGTGAAGGTCATCTATGCTAACCTTATCCTCTATGTAGATTTAGAATTGTTTAACAAAGGTTTCCATGAGTTCTTTGTACTTCTTAATGGAATTATGAGGTATTTGGAAATACTATTCTAAGACTAAACTACTAATACTTTTAGGAAATATCATTAACAATGGAAAGCAAGACCCTATTAACATCATGATTGATGTCACTACAAGCTATTTGAAATACCATTAGATGATTAATGGGGTCTTGCTTTCCATTGTACATTTGAAATTTAGGAGTTTCAAAATTATTTTGAAAGAGGTGATTGATGATCATAGCATCTAATGGCTCATTATAAAACTCTTCAAAAGAGTACTTTAGCTTGGATGTCCCTTGAAGAGTGGCAATTTGATGCTCAATTTTTTTGAACTTGGAGTCCCTCTTTTCAAGGTCCAAGATTTAATGTTGATATCCTAAAGGTCATTGGATGGAGATTTAGGTAGGGTAGGTAAAGTCACAAAAGGTTTTGTAAGATGTTGGGTACATTTTGATACATAAAATATAGATCCATAAGATTTGAAGTGTTTTTACTAGATGACATGGTTGGAGGAGCTTGGTTAAGACCCAAGTTATGAGTAAAAAAATAATTTATAGAATTTGTAAGTATTGTGTCATTGAGAGGTGTTGAAAAGGGGTTATCCATAGTGGGTGTCCCTATGGATATAGTTGGAGGTACTTTAGAATTAGTGTGTTATGTCATAGCCACATTGAGGTTATCCAAGTTGTTTTGAGTTTCATTGATTTTAGCTATGGTTGATTGATCATTGGAATGTTTAGGACCATCATGAATTGTAGTTTATTCCTTTTTAACTTGTTATTTAAGTTTATCCTTAAGTACATCTAAAAAGATATATTTGTTTCTTCTAATGTACTCTCTAACATGGTCTATGGTTTCAAAAGAAATTTGTTCAACAACTTGTTATTGTTCCTTAGTCCATTGTTGTGACCAAGGATTGACTTCTTGGTCATCACTCTCATGTGTAAAAACCTCATGAGATGAGGAATATAATACCTTGTATTAGGTATTATAGGTATGTTGATACATGTATTGAAAGTTATGTTTTGAAGGAGATCAATTTATTAGAGTTTTGTTTTCAGAGTACTTATAGAAAATAAGATAAGATGTTTTGAAATCCTTATGTCACCTTGAAAATTAGCCCTCATTTTGACTCTTTTTAATCCACCGTGATATATTATATCCAAATAAAAGTGCTCCTATAAGGTTCATACATAAATTTGCTCAAGGGGTCATTATATTTTCCTTAGTAGAATTAAGAATTGGTTATGTTCTTGTTATATTGATTTAATGTGATGTAAGCCATGCAAACAAAATTAGATGATATTATTTAATTTTAACAAACTTTTATATTTATTAATGCAAAAGGAGAATTCACATTGGATTCATAAATATGTAGGCTCAAGAAAATTTCAACCTAACCACGTCAAGTGCGTATGGGAGGAATTCGCTGGAATCCCTACTTTCCCACTTGAGGATATGTTTCCAAAGGAGACCATAAGAATATGAATATCCTCTACACAATTATAATCTTACTCAATGTAGTTTTTAAAGGTGTAAAAGTAGATGTAGATGCTTGTATACCGGTGTTATATGAGTCTATTCAATAAAACACATAAAGTTTTGGATCACTAAATATTGACTCTTTTTGAGCCTTAAATGGTTATTTAGAACTTAAGAATAAAATTATTTAAAATGCATGCTAAGCTTATATCACAAAAATTCAATAAACCTATGTGATTTTCATTTTGATGCTAGGCTAACTAAGGAGAAATTTGAATTTCAAGGTAAACAACAAATGATGCAAAAGACAAGGTAGACTATAATGCAACTATGTGATTTTGATTCCTTGCTTAGATATATGTAAGAATGAGAAAGAAATTGAGATTTTCACCTAATATTCCTTGATTTTTCCCAATGTTAATGTGTTTTGTAAAGGAAGTAAAAACTAGATTAGGGTTCCTTGACTTTCCAAATTGAAATATGTTTTTAGATGTAAAACAATAATAGACAGAGAGCAGAACATATTAAAATGCTAAAAAATAGAGTTAAGAGTAATTGCAAGTGGTCATATTACCTCTATAAATGTTTGACTAGAAATTCCACTACTGCCAAAAATGCCATCGGTAATTTTGGTCCTGACTAGAGAATTTGGTACTTGCAAAAGAATACCAAAAAAATAGATTTTCTGCTTTGGTGATCTATCTAAGAGTTGGAGAAGGTGAATATCTTGTCTAGGCAGTTGATCAGTACCCTTGTTCTTGGAAAATTTGAGTGTGTTTTCCTCCTTGAATGGAAATAAGGCTGTACTAAAAATGCCAATTGGCTTACAGTGGCATTTTTTGTTTGAGTGGCATTTTTGGTCTATGGATTCTAGAGAGCCAAATCACCAATTACTATAGTGGTTGGAATTTTTGGTCTAAAATAGGGATGAGATGATTACAAGGGTGATTTTTAATGGGTTTTTGATCAAATTTGTGATGCAATTGTGGAATTGGAATAATAGAAGGATTTTCTAGGGTTGTGATGCAAGAATTCAATGGGTTATAGCATATTTTTTTACAAATTTGTGATCAAAATGAGTGCAAGTGCAAAGAAAGACAAGAGAATTCTCAATGACTATTTTGGACAGCTTAGGGAGTGCAAAGGGGGTAAAAATAGTTATAAAAATATTAGGAATGTAACAAGATAACTTAATTAAATCCTAGTATAAGCAATATTTGTGAAAGCAATGAGAAATGAATGCAAATGTACTGAATAATGAGAGATAATATAAAATTAATGACATCCATAACAATAAGAAAGACAAATACATGCAACGTTGGTTGAAAAGAGACTATTATTGGGATAGCAAGGTAATAATAAACTTGTATCCAACACTATAACAAAATGGGAATGCCATATATGATTATGTGCTTGAAAGAGGGAAATAACAATGCTAAATGCTTGTAAATGGTAATAGATTGAAAATGTGTGAGCATATACATGAAAAGAGAGGATTAGAATACTGATAATAAAGATAAATAAGACTATGACTGAAAATAGTAGCAATTATTTAAATTTTATGAAGATAAATGAATGAAAATAACCCTGCAAAATGGAGAGATTAATGAACAAAACTAGAGATGACAAGTAGAATATCTCTACTAAGCCTATAAATAGATATTGTATGCTTTTAAATGAGAGATTATATGCTCAACCAAGAATTTAAATAAATATATTAAGACCTAAAAACAAATATAGACTCTGCACAAAAGGATTAAGAGCATGAAAATGGAAGAAAATTATAAGTAAATGGGGTATTCAAGTTAGAAAGGCTAATGCTAAGAGAATAAAAATAAAAATAGGTAGAAAAGTATTGGAGAGAGGAGAGTTACTAGGCATAATATCATCTAGAAATGGTCTCTCCCTTGTATCAATAATATCTCCTTACCTCCAAGCCCTCTTTGCCTTTCTTGACTTGCCTCCAAAATGCTTGTAAATTTTTAGAAATACTTGAGATTGTTTGAAAATGAAGAATGCTAAATAAGAAGACTTGCTAGAAGAATATTAACATAATTTAATTAGCCTTATAATGATCTCTATGGATTTCCCCAAGGGTTGTTTAAATAGAGTTTGGAGGAAGGAATAGGGAGAAAATTAGTTAGGACTAATTTGAAATTTGTAGGTTTGGTCCATTGTTGGAGCATGCAAGGTCAAAGTAGGGAGTGTAAGGATGGAATCCATGTGCCCCTAGCTTACACTGAGATATTTTGGCCACTAGCCAAATTTACCACTCATTACCAAATTCTCCAATGGCTATTTTGGTTATGATTGATGTTTTTGGCCAAGGATTAAATTTAACTATCAGGATTTGATTTTGTGAGGCCTACCAAATTTGCCAGTGGAATTTTTGGTCATGGTGGAAAATTTGGTAGAGGCTGAAAAAGGTGCCCACATTACTGGGTTTGGGATATATTGAAGTTTTATGATCTTGGTGACTTATTTGGTATATTTTTCTTTATTCGTGTGTCAAAATTGGGTGTCTACACTTGCCAACTAGACACGATAGTAAATTTCCAAGGTTTTGGTTCACGAATTTGATTTGTCCATCCATTTGTGCATGATAAGCTAAACTAAATCTTAATTTGGTACATTAATTCTTCCATAAAGTCTACTAAAAGTGGCTAAAAAATTTTACATCTCTACTTAGACAATGATTTTTGGAAAATAATGTAGTTTTATGACTTCTCAAAAGAATAAATCAATAATATGAGTAGCATCATTCATTTTTATAAAAGGTATAAAATATTTTATATTTGAAAATCCATGAGCAACAAGAAAAATTGAATCATTCCTCTTTTTATTTTGAGGTAATCCAAGGATAAAATCCATACTAATATCCTCCCATGGCCTTTTTGGTATTGGTAATGACTAATACAACCTAGTGTTCTCAATATTTTCTTTTACATGTTGATAAATTTGACAACTCTACATAAATATTTGCACATCCACAATTACTTCTAGCTAGTAATAGATTTCATAAAGCTATTTCAAAGTTTTATGTATTCCAAAATATCTATCTAGTCATCCACTATATTTTTCCCTTACCAAGTTCTTCTAATGAAGGCTACTTGGTTTGAACTACCATTTCTATGTGTCAAGACAAATTAGTAACTATGAATATACTTCACCCATTCAAATGTCCTTGGTCCACGTTCTTCTAAATCTATGTAGTTCCACGCTCTAGTGTTCATGTTTTTGGTAAATTGGTAGCTCTATGACTCTCTTATAATATTTGAAATCTGATTTTCATTGTTCTCATACATTTGAATTCATATCTACCTCCATTCATTATTTCTATGATTGGAGAATAAATTCCACTAAAATGTTTGATATTTTTTATGTAAAATCTTGTAAAACCATGTAAACCTCTAGATTAAAACATAATCCTTAGTAATGACCACTTTGTAATAGCCTTTACTTTGATAAATCCATCCACGATCCATCCTTGGATATAAGAAAATCCAATACAACTCTTTCTTCATAAAACTATATTTGTTTAAATTTATCAACAATTGCTCTTCGTTCAAATTTTGCAAGACTAACATCAAATGCATTAGGTTTTCTTCCTTTGTCTTTCTAAACACCAATATATCATCCAAGTAAACCACCATAAATTTACCAAGAAAAGGATTCAATACCTCATTCATTAATCTCATAAAAATGCTCGATGTAATTTTCAACCCAAATGGCATAACCAACCATTTAAACAATTATTCATTGGTCCTAAATGTAGTCTTACACTCATATTCTTCTATGATTCTAATTTGATGATAACTACTCTTCAACTAAATATTTGTGAAGTAAACTAATCTACTTGAAAATTCTATTAAGTCATCCATAAGAGGTAGAGAAACTTATATTTTGTTGTAATTTTATTGATTGCTTAGGTTATTTTGTACACATACACCATTCTACTCATTTCTTGGGTGCTAATACAACAAATACTACACATGGGCTCAAACTCTCCTTGATCAACCCCTTGTTCAATAGCTTTTGGACTTGTCCTTTCATATATTAATTATCCATATATATCATCCTATAGGTTGCCTTAATTGGATAACTTGACTTGGGTATGAGGTCTATGTCATGACTAATGTTCCTCATAGGTGGTAGCTCATTTGGTAATTCTTATAAAAGAATATTAGAATATTATTCCAACAAATTCTTCACTTTAGGTGGAAATTTAGTCATTTTATTTTTTTTTCAATATTCCAAGGATTTAGCAATAAAGAAAAGTATGCTTCTCCATTATTCATATCCTTCAAGAATTATTTTTGAAGATCAAGAAAAATTTAAATTTACTACCCCACTTTTTTCCTTTGTCCTTTAATGGACTTAACACATAAGTATTTCTATCCTTGACAATTGAATAAGTATATAGTTAACCATCATCTACTACTTTTCTATCAAATTGGCATGATATCTCAAAAAAAATATGGTAGGCATATATTGACTTGATGTCACATAGGATCACATCCCTATAAGAGCCAATCTAGAAATTCACCATACATTATTTGGTTACCAAAATTTTGTGTCTATTTTGTAACCATGATAGTTTGTAAGAATTTGTATGCTCAATTATTTTCAATCCTAATTTCTCTACCATATCTATTGATACTAAGTTGTTTGTGCTTCCACTATCCACAATTACCTTGAAACACTTGCCTCCCAATTTACAAATGATCCTAAACAGGTTCCTTCTTTACATAGGTTCATGCACCTTCTTTGTTGGTTTCAAAATTAATCTTTTTTGCATAAATGATTCTCCTTGTTCTAGTTCTTTTATGTGCTTTGATGAGGCTATGATTTTCTCATATACTTCTATAATATGGCTATATCCTATAGGCTTACTTTCCATCCCTACTAGTGTATTGTGTTTGAGGAAATTCATATGCCATATGGTTAGCTTCTCCACATCTATAAATGTTTTTGGAGAATCCTCTACCATAACCTCCTCTTCCTCTTGATAAGTATGTATTGTATTTATTATTTTGATAAGTACTATCTTCTTCTTTGTGCCTTTGTTGTCCTCTTTTATGAGAGGATTACCCTCTTCCTATAGCATTATTTCATTGCCTTCACTACAACTTTTCCTCTGCTTCAAGTGCATATGGATATGCATATTCAATAGTTCTAATTCCAATCATACCAATATCATCTTCTATAGATAATTTTATTTCATTTATATATCTTGTCAACTTCTCTTCATCATCTTTGATATTCCCTACTCTTATGGTCAATTTATAGAACTCCTTTGTCTATTATTTGACTCCCAAACTCCTTTTTCTTAAGGTTATGGAGTCTTCTAAACAATCCAATCTAGTAATTAGATTTCAAATTGGAGATGAACTTTCACCAAGTTCAAATTTTATCCTTCTCTTTTCATTGTCTCTTAGTTTGGATACAATATCACAAAATCAAAGCAGACCCCTTTAGCCATGTACATGCTAAAGAAGGTTTATTTTTTTAATGTTCTTTTCTTGGGAAGATTTTTTGGCAAATCGTCGCTTTGGGTCTTTCACCCTTTTTGAAATGTGGTTTGCACACTCTTTTTTAGTGCCAAAGGAAAATTTCTTCCTCGGGTTATGAACCTTTGCTTCCCTTTCGTGTTCTCCCAAGTTGTCCAAGTTTTTTTTTGATCCATTCAAAGGTTGGTGCATTTTATCCCCTCCTATGCATGATTTCCTCAGCCTCGACTTGGTGATTGAAGTTATCCTTTATGACAGAGGATTCATTTCTTTTTTGGAGAAATTATCTAGTGTTTATCAAGAATTTTCCTTGACATTTTATAACTCCTAGGCACTAAATACGATGAAGGATGGGGCTTCTATTTTTATTAAAGTATTAGAGATATTGATTAATATGTAGTTTTTGGTGGTGATAACCGAGCTTCCTAATAGTGGAAGGGCCATAAGGTAGGATAAACATAATTGGTAAGTGGAGTTGAAGTATTTCGATAAGAGCAAGGAATGGCAGAATCTTGATAAGGTGGGGATGATAAGGATTCACCTTTCCTCTCCTTGGGATAAAATTCTAAAACCTATCATGGAGTATTTTATGGTAAATGACCCAGACAAGAATCTTTGCAATTTTCATTTGTGCTTTGTAAACCATTTCTGTGATATTTATGTGATGAATATTCCACTCTTTCTGTTCAATTCGATTAGTTACACCTTGGAAGCATATAGGAAGAAGAGATATGTGAAGTTCCTCCCTCATCAGGGCTTGTTTAAAATTATTTTTTCCCATATTTCTCATCATAATCCCTAGGGTAACATTCCTACCATGGTTAAGTCTAGTCCTAAAGCATTTCCCTTTAGTCCTACTACTTCTTGTTCCTCTAAGCATCCTATTGTAGGGGCTAGTGTTTTACTTGTTAAAAGGCAGATTGAGTTGGAAGGAGTTGAAGGGGTAACCAAAAGGTCCAAGCAGATGAAAAGAAAGTAGCCCCAATAGTATGCTATTATCTAGGATGGGGATTTTAAGGAAGAGGTAAAGGATGTATCATACCATGCTCTAAAGGTATTTATTATCAATCACTTTTCGTCTGCAGTTGTTATGCTCCAGAATATTTTGGATAATTATGTGGCCATCTAAAATGCCATGCATATGTTGTTATTTAATGAAACATTTCCTGAAGAGGATCAAGATATCCTTGCAGAAGTAGATATTCAGGTGTCATGCCTAGCTAGGGATGGAGTAAAAGGTGTAGAAGGCGAGGATCCTAATATTTAAGGAGAGGATATCCCTAACAACTAAATTTGCTTTGGTATTAGATTCCTTCTTATCCTTATTTTGTTGGAAGATTGTGCTTATGTTTTCCTATTTTTATCCATTTCTTGGGTTGGGTCTTTTGTCCTTAATGTTTTGGCTATTCATATGCGAAGCTTTCATTGCTTTTTGTTGGAAATTTTGAGTCCCCAAGTCAAAATTGTCATTTATGTCACCAGATGAAGTCATCATTAATATCAAAGATTTTAGTAGGAAACAAAGGGGATAAAAATGGTTATTTGATATCCAAGAAGAAGGCCAAAGATCAAGTGAAATAGTGCAAAAGACAAAATTTAAAAAGGAGTTATAATATTTATTTTATAAATTATTTAAATTTAGTGTGAATTTAAATTTTATAAATAAATGTTATAATTATAAAGTGTTCATTAAAGGTTGACCTTAATAAAAGTAAAGGTCTTAAAATAATTAATTTATAAAATTTAAATTCAAGAGGAATTTAAATAATTTATAAATTAATTAATTAAAAGTTTCAGTGGAGGCAAATGTGGATAACTCCTTGAGAAAAAAAAAGGTATGGGCAATATTCTCCATTGTTGATTTGATTGATTGGCTTTATTGAAAATTATGTTTGGAGTGAAAAGGATTTGTTTAGGGTTTCCTTTTCGAAAGTGTGTGAGTGAATGCTTCAAGGTTTTCTGAATTGAGAGTTGTGATTAAACCTTATTTTATAAGCATTGTTGTTGAAGCCATTGGATTGAGTGAAGAGTTGTAGAAAATAACATGAGTATCATTGTTATGTGAAGATTGTGTTATAAGCATTGTTGTTGAAGTGATTTGTTATACAAAGAACTTGAACTAGAGTTTAGAAAGAACATGAGTATCATTGTTATGTGATATTTGTTGTTGATCATTATTGGAAATATTTTGAGTTGGACGATACATGCTTTGACTAGTGTTTGTGAGCAAGAGTTGTTTCTTGAGGGATTGGTTGAGTGAGTTGATTAAGCCTAGTCAAGTGGATGTATGAAGTGATTGTTAAAGTTCCATAAAACAAACTATTCTATATTTTGATTTGAGAAAGTGATTGAGTTGTGAGAATAGAACATATTGAGTCTTTAACAATTCTCTTTATGCTTCTATGAGATTGAGTTGAGAAAGTGATTGAGTATTGAGTATAGAACATATTAAGTCTCTAACAATTCTCTTTATGTTTCTATGAGATAGAGTTGAGAAAGTAATTGAGTATTGAGTATAGAACATATTGAGTCTCTAACAATTCTATTTATGTTTCTATGAGATTGATTTGAGTTGAGAAATTTATTGAGCATATTTGGACAAGTTTTGTGTGAGCTTGTTGAGCATATTTAAGCAGGTTTTGAGTGGATCTATTGAGAAGATTTGAGCAGGTTCTAAGTGAACCTATTGAGTAGAGTTGAGCAAGTTATGTATGAGCTTGTTGAGCATATTTGAGCAAGTTCTGAGTGGACCTATTGAGAAGAGTTGAGCATGTTCTATGTGAGCTTATTTAGAAGATTTGAGTAAGTTTTGTTTGGACCTATTGAGTATATTTGAGCAAGTTCTAGAGAGGAATTGTGGATAGTTTGGTGTGAGCTTTTGTAGAAGCTTGCAAGATAGATTTGAGATAAGTCTTTGAGAATACTTGAGAGCAAAGTTGATTGATTTGTTCAAACCTTGAGTTAAGGTTTGGGGTAGATCTAGCAGAGTTGAGTCAAGCCTTGAATTAGGGCTTGAGATCAGAGATTGAAGATAGATTTGTGCTAGATCGATGAGACTATGTTTAGTGTAGATTTAAGAGCAGAGTTTGGTGTATATTTGAGGAAAGGTTTATGCCAGACCAGAGATAGAGATTGAGCAGATTTGTGCTAGTACAAATACACTATGTTTAGTGCAAATTTGAGTGAGCTTGTTGAGAAAACTTGTGTTAGATCGACTGGACTGTGTTTAGTGCAAGAGATTGAGCATAGTTGTGCTAGACCGACTGGACTGTGTTTAGTAAAAAATTAAGACAGATCTTTGGAGGTGATAGAGCAGAGAGGACAAAGTCTCTAGTGGTATATATCCATAAGCCAGGACATTGAGGACATGTCTTCTGAGTGAGGACAAGAGTCTTCAAGTGGAGAGAGATCCTCCAATCAATGCAGTGGAGTTAGAGTCTTCCATAATATCACCAGCTAGAGTAGAGGATACAGAGTTCTCCTATGGATAGATATCCAAAAAATTGATTTAGGGGATTGATGTCTCCTATGGACAGAGGTCCATAAAATTTTTAATTTGGAAAGGATTCCCAAGAGATTGATTAAGAAAATTTAGTGAAAGGTTTTCTCCATGGAAGTAGCTATCTTTGGGTGAAACACATAAATTGTTGTGTCTCTATTGTGTGTGGTGCTATGTACATTTCTTTGATTACTGCTATTGATATTGCTATATTTACATTACATATATTAGTTTGAGAGAAAATAGTAAAAAGTGATCTTATACTATTCATATCCCCCTCTCAGTATAAGTGTGTGTTCTTTAATTGGTATTAGAGCAAGTTCCTTTAGAAGAGTTTAAAAACTTGAAGGAAAAGCTAACAAGAACACAATGGAATCTAAGGATGTGTCCTCAAGTAATTCAACAACAATATTTTATGGAAGTGACTACATGTATTGGAGTATGATGATGAGGTTCTACTTGATGGCTCTTGGCAATGATGTTTCGGATGTAGTAGAATTTGGATATGATCCAACAGTCAATCCTCCTATAGATAAGGAAGGTAAGCTACTACAAAACTATAATTCAAAAGCAATTAATGCACTTGTGAGAGGTTTGCATAGATTAGAATCTATGAAGGTCATGCATTTTAAAACTGAAAAAGAAATGTGGGATAAATTGCAATGTATATATGAGGGAGATAAAAGTGTCAATAAAGCAAAGATACAAAATATCAAAGGACAATTTGAAGCATTGAGAATTAATTATTATGAAAATATCAGTTATTATCTAATTTGAATTGATGAGGTTGTTAATGATATGGAAGGACTTGGAATAAAAATTGATGAATCAGATGTTTGTGATAAAGTCTTAAGATCTCTTCCAAATAGATCCAGTGAACATGTTTCTGCTATAGAAGTATCATTGGATGGTGATACTTTGATAAGATATAAGTTGCTTGGTATGCTAAGAGATTTTGAGATAAGAAGAAAAGATCCTATTCCCCAAAAGGAAACATCATTCAAAGCAATCAAGGAAACAAAGGGTAGAAGTCAGAATCAAGCAGTGAGTCATCCAATGACGAAGAAGCCAATTATGGTATAATAGATAAACGTTCCATAAGACCCATAGATCTAAGATTAGTTAAGTGCTTCAATTATGGAAGGTATGGAAATTTTGCAAGATATTATAAGGAACCAAAGAACAACAATGGTGAAGAAAAACAAGATTACAGGTACAAGGAATCAGAAAGATACAGGCACCAAAAGAAAAACAAGGATGGACAAAGCAGACATGGAAATAAGTTCTTCCAAATAAAAAAGAGGAGCTACTATGCGGATAATGAAAGTAAATACTCAAATGATATGGATGCTAGTTTTTTAGACAATGATAGAGATGAAGTCCTATTTATTATTAAGGAAAAAGAAATAGTCAATAAGAGGACTCCAGTTATTCTCAAGTGTTTTAGATTTGGTAAATCTGGCCATCTTGAATATGATTGCACAAGGGATAGTTATAGTTTCAGTGATTATGAGTATGAAGATGCACTTGAAAATTCAGATGAAAATATTATAATGACATTAGAAGAATAAGTAAGTGATTCTATAGAAGACAAGCCAAAAGAAAGTAATGATGTGGACAAAGGTAAACAAATAGAGGATTATTCAAAAAAGAATGGTTATGATCTCAAGGGAAAACTCATATATGCCCTTGACACGATAAAGAATGTAAGAAAGCAACTCTAAGCTTGAAATTCAGTTTCAAGAATGTGATGTAGAAAAAATATTGCTTATAGAGGATTTATAAAAATCAAAGGCTAAGGCAAGAAAGTTCAAAGATAAGCTAGAAGCAAAGATCTTGGAATGTGAAAAGTTAGCACAAGAAGTGGCACTACTAAAATAAGACTTATAAGACTACAAGATCAAGATGACAGGATTTAAAAATAGCTCAAAGAACTTGGATAAGTTCATCAAGACGCAAAATATTACATCAAAGAAAATAGGCCTTAGATTTGAAAAGGTTCAAAAGAAAAAGGAAGAAGAATCAACTTCAAATTTTGGAGAAGACACTTCAGATGAATATACTTTAGAAGAAGATAGTGTAAAAGGAAGTCAAACATCAGAGGACGAGTTGGACAATAGAGAGTTCAACAAAAAGAGGAACAATACGCAAAGAAGATACAGATGGAACAACATAGGAAACCAATGAGGTCAAGACAAGTAAGCTTTAATGGAAGATGTTTTTTATGTCATAGGTTTGGGAATATGACTTCATAATGCAGGACACATGTCATACAGGTGTATGGGAATGAATAGATTTTTCATGGGTATTGGTACTAATGTAATCAGTTTGGTCACAAAGCAATGAATTGCAAAGTTCATGACAGAAGAATATATGGACTCACTAGGAGAAATCCGAAGACATTTGCACCTACAAAGAATAACAATATCACATGTTATAAGTGTAATAATTATGGCCACATAGCAAAGTGGTGTAGAGCAGACATTCAAAAAATATGTATGAATAGAATAAGAACATGAATAGAATCAGGAACAAGAAAAAGAATATGGATGTGAATAGGAATAGGAACACATATGTGAACATGAACAATATTAGGAACAAGAACATGAATGATGATAGGAACATGAATGAAGACATAGATAGGAACAATTAGAAGAATCAAAAAATTCATAAAAGAGGGGAAGAGGATAAATGCAAAGAAAAATACCTTTTGGGAGTAGAAATACTCCCACTCCAGAATTAAACACCTCAAAATGAGGTGGGTGAGGGGCTAAGATAAGAGGCTCATTCTTAGCCCCGAGCCCCAAAGTAACCCTTTGCCATTGATGTCATAGGGAGAGATATTTGTGTAATGGGGAGAGATTTCATATTTGAAGGAGCATTTAGCCACGGGGAGTAGTATTCTAGGGGAGCAGAATAAAAAGAAAGGTCAAGTTTCAGTAAAAAGAAAAAGGGTTGCCATCAATGACAAAGGGGGAGATTGTTGGACATTTTGAGTCCCTAAGTCAAAGTTGTCATTGATGTCACTAGATGAAGTCATTATTAATACCAAATATTTCAGAAGGAAACAAAGGGGATAAAAATAGTTATTTGATATCCAGGAAGAAGGCCAAAGATCAAGTGAAATAGTGCAAAAGACAAAAGTTAAAAAGGAGTTATAATATTTATTTTATAAATTATTTAAATTCAGTGTGAATTTAAATTTTATAAATAAATATTATAATTATAAAGTGTTCATTAAAGGTTGACCTTAATAAAATTAAAGGTCTTAAAATAATTAATTTATAAAATTTAAATTCAAGAGGAATTTAAATAATTTATAAATTAATTAATTAAAAGTTTCAATGGAGGCAAAGGTTTATTATTTTAAAACCCAAGGTTGGGTTTTACTAAGGCTTTCAAAGCCTTAAAGTGTCAATGTGTGCATCAAGGGGGAGGAGAATACAAATATAATCCCAAAGTTTTCATTTAATCATCCTTGCTCGAATGAAATTTGCGCGGTATATGCGAACGAGCTCGTGTGGTTTTTAAAAATATTTTGCAAAGGAAGTAGAGGATAAGACGGAGAGAGACCACCCCCCAATTTGCATTGGGCAGTGTGGCCTAGTGGCAGCTTGGACAACACGAAGGCGTTTGGAGCATGAAGGTCATGCATTTGATTCTCGTGAAGTGGTTTTGGTGATAGTTCAAAGTGGAAGTGCCCAAGGTGCACGTTTTTGTTGACGTGGGCAAGGAGAATAGCAAAGAGAAAGCACATCGTGCTTTCCCCTTTGTGAACGAGCATATAGCTCATGTGGCAACCTTAGCCACGACTAAGGCACTCGCAGTGAGGGCAAGTCATGGGGTCGAAACCCCTTGAGGCAGGTACGATTTTTAAATTAAATTTTTATGGTTTATGCCCTAAGGTTGGAGTGATAAGGATGTTATAAGGTTTATTAAATTTTTAATAAAATTTATTAAATAAAGGTTGTAGTGATTAATTTTGAAGGTGGAGTGTTGATAATTATTTGAGCTTTATTATTTGGAAATTATTATTTTGAGAGTTATATTTTAGGAGGTATAAGGAGTTATGATAAAGTGTTAATTGAGATTTATTTTGAGACTTGTTGGTTATTATTTTTTATAAGGGTTTTCTTCTAAAAGGACTTTGGTGGATGTGAAAATTAAGTTGGAGTAAAAAGGTGTATTTAAAGTTATATTTTGCATTGTGATTTTAATTGAAGTCCTCTAACCCTTATGTGAGTTTGGAAAAGAGATTTTGTGAAGTGTGGCAGATTTTATGGACAACTCCTTGGCAACAAAAAGGTATGGGTAAACTTCTTCTTTGTTGATTGGCTTTATTGAAAATTAAGTTTGGAGTGAAAAGGATTTGTTTAGGGTTTCCTTTTCGAAAGTATGTGAGTGAATGCTTCAAGGTTTTCTGAATTGAGAGTTGTGGTTAAACCTTATTTTATAAGCATTGTTGTTGAAGCCATTGGATTGAGTGAAGAGTTGTAGAAAAGAACATGAGTATCATTGTTATGTGAATATTGTGTTATTAGCATTGTTGTTGAAGTGAGTTGTTGTGCAAAGAACTTGAACTAGGGTTTGGAAAGAACATGAGTATCATTGTTATGTGAGATTTGTTGTTGAGCATTGTTGGAAACATTTTGAGTTGGATGATACATGCTTGGACTAGGGTTTGTGACCAAGAGTTGTTTCTTGAGTGATTGGTTGAGTGATTTTTCAAGTTCTTGTTCAAGTTCTTAAGCCTAGTCAAGTGGATGTATGAAGTGATTGTTAAAGTTCCATAAAACAAACTATTCTATATTATGATTTGAGAAAGTGATTGAGTTGTGAGAATAGAACATATTGAGTCTTTAACAATTATCTTTATGCTTATATGATATTGAGTTGAGAAAGTGATTGAGTATTGAGTATAGAACATATTGAGTCTCTAACAATTCTCTTTATGCTTCTATGAGATTGAGTTGAGAAAGTAATTGAGTATTGAGTATAGAACATATTGAGTCTCTAAAAATTCTCTTTATGTTTCTATGAGATTGATTTGAGTTGAGAAAGTTATTGAGCAGATTTGGACAAGTTCTATGTGAGCTTGTTGAGCAGATTTGAGCAGGTTCTGAGTGGACCTATTGAGCAGAGTTGAGCAAGTTTTGTGAGCTTGTTGAGCAGATTTGAGTAGGTTTTGAGTGGACCTATTGAGAAGAGTTGAGCAAGTTCTATGTGAGCTTGTTGAGAAGATTTGAGCAGGTTCTGTGTGGACCTATTGAGAATATTTGAGCAAGTTCTAGAGAGGACTTGTGGATAGTTTAGTGTGAGATTTTGTGGAATCTTGAAAGACATATTTGAGATAAGTCTTTGAGAAGACTTGAGAGTATATTTGATTGATTTTTTCAAACCTTGAGTTAAGATTTGGGGTAGATCTAGCAGAGTTGAGTCAAGCCTTGAGTTAGGGCTTGAGATCAGATATTGAAGATAGATTTGTGCTAGACCGAATGGACTATGTTTAGTGCATATTTGAGAGTAGAGTTTGGTGCAGATTTGAGGAAAGGTTTGTGCCAGACTAGAGATAGAGATTGAGAAGATTTGTGCTAGATCGAATATACTATGTTTAGTGCATATTTGAGTGAGCTTGTTGAGAAGACTTGTGCTAGACCGACTGGACTGTGTTTAGTGTAAGAGATTAAGCAGAGCTATGCTAGACCGACTGGACTGTGTTTAGTATAGAATTGAGATAGAGCTTTGGAGGTGATAGAGTAGAGAGGATAGAGTCTCTAGTGGATAGAGATCCATCAGCCAGGACATTGAGAATAGGTCTTCTGAGTGAGGACAAGAGTCTTCAAGTGGAGAGAGATCCACCAATCAGTGCAGTGGAGGCAGAGTCTTCCAGAAGATCACCAACTAGAGTAGAGGAGAAGGAGTTATCCTGTGGATAGATATCCACAAACTTGATTTAGGGGATTGGTGTCTCCTTTGGACAGAGGTCCATAAAATTTGTAATTTGGGAAGGATTCCCAAGAGATTTATTGAGAAAATTTAGTGAAATATTTTCTCCATGGAAGTAGCCATCTTTGGGTGAACCACGTAAATTGTTGTGTCTCTATTGTGTGTGGTGTTGTGTACATTGGTTTGATTACTGCTATTGATATTACTATCTTTACATTGCATATATTGGTTTGAGAGAAAAAGTAAAAAGTGCTCTTATAATGTTCACCTCCCCCTCTCAGTATAAGCTTGTGTTCTTCAATTGGTATCAGAGCGGGTTCCTTCAAAAGAGTTTAACAGCTTGAAGGAAAATCTAAAAAGAACACAATGGACTCTAAGGATGTGTCCTCAAGTAATTCAGCACCAATATTTGATGGAAGTGACTACATGTATTGGAGTATGATGATGAGGTTCTATTTGATGGCTCTTGGCAATGAAGTTTGGGATGCAGTAGAATTTGGATATGATCCAATAGTCAATCCTCCTATAGATAAGGAAGGTAAGCTACTACATCACTATAATTCAAAAGCAATGAATACACTTGTGAGAGGTTTACGTAGATCAGAATCTATGAAGGTCATGCATTGTAAAACTACAAAAGAAATGTGGGATAAATTGCAATGTATATATGAGGGAGATAAAAGTGTCAAGAAAGCAAAGATACAAAATATCAAAGGACAATTTGAAGCATTGAGAATGAATTATGATGAAAATATCAGTGCTTATCTAATTCGAATTGATGAGGTTGTTAATGATATGAAAGGAATTGGAATGAATATTGATGAATCATATGGTTGTGATAAAGTCTTAAGATATCTTTAAGATAGATTTAGTGAACATGTTTTTTGCTATAGAAGTATCATTTTATGTGATACTTTGAAAAGAGATAAGTTTCTTGGTATTCTAACAACTTTTGAGATAAGAAGAAAATATCATATTCCCTAGAAGGAAGCAGCATTCAAAGCAATCAAGGAAACAAAGGGTAAGAAGTCATAATCAAGTAGTGAGTCATCCAGTGATGAAGAATCCAATTATGGTAGAAGAGATAAAGGTTCTAGAAGACCCATAGATCTAAGATCAGTTAAGTGCTTCAATTGTGGAAGGTATGGATATTTTGCAACAGATTGTAAAGAACCAAAGAACAACAATGGTGAAGAAAAATAGGATCACAGGTACAAGGAATCAAAAAGATATAGGCACCAAAAGAAAAGCAAGGATGGACAAAGCAGACATGGAAAGAAGTTCTTCCAAAGACAAAAGAGGAGCTACTATGCAGATAATGCAAGTAAGTACTCAAATGATAATGATGCTAGTTTTTTAGACAATGATAGAGATGAAGTCCTATTTATGATCAAGGAAAAAGAACTAGTCAAGAAGAGGACTCCAGTTATTCTCAAGTATTTTAGATGTGGTAAATTTGGACATCTTGAAGATGATTACACAAGGGATGGTTATAGTTTCAGTGATGATGACTATGAAGATGCACTTGAAAAATCAGATGAAAATATTCTAATGGCATTAGAAGAAGAAGTGAGTAATCCTATAGAAGACAAGCCAAAATAAAGTAATGATGTGGACAAAGGCAAAAAAATAGAGGATTATTCAAAAGAGAATGGTTATGATCTCAAGGAAGAACTCATCTATGCCCTTGACAAGGTAAATAAGGTAAGAAAGTATCACTCTAAGCTTGAAATTCAGTTTCAAGAATGTGATGAAGAAAGAAGATTGCTTATAGAGGATTTAGAAAAATCAAAGGCTAAGGAAACAAAGTTCAAAGATAAGCTAGAAGAAAAGATCTTGGAATGTGAAAAGTTAGCACAAGAAGTGGCACTACTAAAATAATACTTAGAGGAATCCAAGATCAAGATGAAAGAATTTAAAAATAGCTCAAAGAACTTGGATAAGTTCATCAAGATACAAAATGACTACATCAAAGAAAACATGCCTCGGATTTGAAAAGGTTCAAAAGAAACAGGAAGAAGAATCAACTTCAAGTTTTGGAGAAGATACTTTATATGAAGATACTTCATAAGAAGACAATGTAAAAGGAAGTATGACATCAGAGGACAAGTTGGACAATAGAGAGTTAAACAAAAATAGGAACAATGCACAAAGAAGATATAGATGGGACATCAATCAGAATAGGAGACCAATGAGGTCAAGACAAGGAAGCCTTAATGGAAGATGTTTTTCATATCACAGGTTTGGGCATATGGCTTCACAATGCAGGACACATGTTAGACAAGTATATGGGAATGGATAACTTTTTCATGGGTATTGCTACTCATGTAATCAGTTTGGTCATAAGGCAATAAATTGCAGGGTTCATGACAGAAGAAGATATGGCCTCACTAGGAGAAATCCTAAGAAATTTGCACCTACAAGGAATAACAAAATCACATGTTATAAGTGAAATAGTGATGGCCACACAGAAAAGTGGTGTAGAGCAGACATTCCAAAAATAGGTATGAAGAGAAATAGGAACATGAATAGAATCGAGAACAGGAATAGGAACATGGTTGTGAATAGGAACAAGAACAAGAACATGAATGATAACAGGAATAAGAACATGGATGTAAAAAGGAACAAGAACACAGGTGTGAACAGGAACAAGAACATGAACAAAAATAGGGATGATGACAGGAACATGAATGACGACATAGATTGGAACAATCAGAAGAATAATAAAATTAAGAAAATAAGGGAAGAGGATAAAGGCAAAGAATAATGCCTTTTTGGAGTAGAAATACTCCCACCCTAGAATTAACCACCTCAAAAGGAGGTGGGGGAGGGGCTAAGCTAAGAGGATCATTCTTAGCCCCGAGCCCCAAAGTAACCCTTTGCCATTGATGTCAAAGGGGGAGAGATTTGTGTAATGGGGAGAGATTTGATATTTGAGAGAGCATTGAGCCAAGGGGAGCAATATCCTATGGGAAGTAGAATAAAAAGAAAGGTCAAGTTTCTAGTAAAAAGAAAAAGGGTTGCCATCAATGACAAAGGGGGAGATTGTTGGACATTTTGAGTCCCTAAGTCAAATGTTGTCATTGATGTCACCAGATGAAGTCATCATTAATACCAAATATTTCAGTAGGAAACAAAGGGGATAAAAATGGTTATTTGATATCCAGGAAGAAGGCCAAAGATCAAGTGAAATAGTGCAAAAGACAAAAGTTAAAAAGGAGTTATAATATTTATTTTATAAATTATTTAAATTCATTGTGAATTTAAATTTTATAAATAAATATTATAATTATAAAGTGTTGATAAAGGTTGACCTTAATAAAATTAAAGGTCTTAAAATAATTAATTTATAAAATTTAAATTCAAGAGGAATTTAAATAATTTATAAATTAATTAATTAAAAGTTTCAATGAAGGCAAAGGTTTATTATTTTAAAACCCAAGGTTGGGTTTTACTAAGGCTTTCAAAGCCTTAAAGCGCCGACGTGATGCATTCAAATAAAAGCGTCGACATTGTAGACAAAGGAGGAGGGCAATATAAATATAATCCCAAAGTTTTCATTTAATCATCCTTGCTCGAATGAAATTTGTGTGGTATATGTGAACAAGCTCGTGTGGTTTTTAAAAAATGTTTTGCAAAGGAAGCGGAGGATAAGACGGAGAGAGACCACTTCCCAATTTGTATTTGGTAGTGTGGCCTAGTGGTAGCTTGGATAGGGTGAAGGTGTTTGGAGCACGAAGGTCATGTGTTCGATTCTCATGAAGTGGTTATGGTGATAGTGCAAAGTGCAAGTGCCCAAGGCACACGTTTTTGTTGACATGGGTAAGGAGAATAGCAAAGAGAAAGCACATCATGCTTTACCCTTTGCGAAAGAGCATACAACTCATGTGGCAACCTTAGTCACGGCTAAAGCGCTCGCAGTGAGGAAAAGTCATGGGGACGAAACCCCTTGAGGTAGGTACGATTTTTAAATTAAATTTTTATGGTTTATGCCCTAAGGTTGGAGTGATAAGGATGTTATAAGGTTTATTAAATTTTTAATAAACTTTATTAAATTAAGGTTGTAGTGATTAATTTTTTAAGGTGGAGTGTTGATAATTATTTGAGCTTTATTATTTGGAAATTATTATTTTTAGAGTTATATTTTAGGAGGTATAAGGAGTTATGATAAAGTGTTAATTGAGATTTATTTTGAGACTTGTTGGTTATTATTTTTTATAAGGGTTTTCTTCTAAAAGGACTTTGGTGGATGTGAAAATCAAGTTGGAGTAAAAAGGTGTATTTAAAGTTATATTTTAAATTGTGATTTTAATTGAAGTCCTCTAACCCTTATGTGAGTTTGGAAAAGAGATTTTGTGAAGTGTGGCAGATTTTGTGGACAACTCTTTGGCAACAAAAAGGTATGGGTAAAATTCTTCTTTGTTGATTGGCTTTATTGAAAATTAAGTTTGGAGTGAAAAGGATTTATTTAGGGTTTCCTTTTTGAAAGTATGTGAGTGAATGCTTCAAGGTTTTTTGAATTGAGAGTTGTGGTTAAACCTTGTTTTATAAGCATTGTTGTTGAAGCCATTGGATTGAGTGAAGAGTTGTAGAAAAGAACATGAGTATCATTGTTATGTGAAGATTGTGTTATTAGCATTGTTGTTGAAGTGAGTTGTTATAAAAAGAACTTGAACTAGGGTTTGGAAAGAACATGAGTATCATTGTTATGTGAGATTTGTTTTTGAGCATTGTTGGAAATATTTTGAGTTGGATGATACATGCTTGGACTAGGGTTTGTGAGCAAGAGTTGTTTCTTGAGTGATTGGTTGAGTGAGTTGATTAAGCCTAGTCAAGTGGATGTATGAAGTGATTGTTCAAGTTCCATAAAATAAACTATTCTATATTCTAATTTGAGAAAGTGATTGAGTTGTGAGAATAGAACATATTGAGTCTCTAAAAATTATCTTTATGCTTCTATGAGATTGAGTTGAGAAAGTGATTGAGTATTGAGTATAGAACATATTGAGTCTCTAACAATTATCTTTATGCTTCTATGAGATTGAGTTGATAAAGTAATTGAGTATTGAGTATAGAACATATTGAGTCTCTAACAATTCTCTTTATGTTTCTATGAGATTTATTTGAGTTGAGAAAGTTATTGAGCAAATTTGGACAAGTTCTGTGTGAGCTTGTTGAGAAGATTTGAGCAGGTTATGAGTGGACCTATTGAGAAGAGTTGAGCAAGTTCTATGTGAGCTTGTTGAGCAAATTTGAGCAGGTTTTTTGTGGACCTATTGAGAAGATTTGAGCAAGTTATAGAGAGGACTTATGGATAGTTTGGTGTGAGCTTTTGTGGAAGCTTGAAAGACATATTTGAGATAAGTGTTTGAGAAGACTTGAGAGAAGAGTTGATTGATTTTTTCAAACCATGAGTTAAGGTTTGGATCAGATCTAGCAGATTTGAGTCAAGCCTTGAGTTAGGGCTTGAGAGTAGACATTGAAGATAAATTTGTGCTAGACCGACTGGACTGTGTTTAGTGAAGATTTGAGAGCAGATTTTGGTGCAGATTTGAGGAAATGTTTGTGCTAGACCAGAGATAGATATTGAGCAGATTTGTGCTAGACCGAATGTACTATGTTTAGTATATATTTGAGTGAGCTTGTTGAGTAGACTTGTGCTAGACCGACTGGATTGTGTTTAGTGCAAGAGATTGAGCAGAGATGTGATAGACCAATTGGACTGTGTTTAGTACAAAATTGAGATAGAGCTTTGGAGGTGATATAGCAGAGAGGACAGAGCCTCCAGTGGATAGAGATCCATCAGCTAGAATATTGAGGACAGGTCTTTTGAGTGAGGACAAGAGTCTCCAAGTGGAGAGATATCCACCAATCAGTGTAGTGGAGGTAGAGTCTTCCATAAGATCACCAACTAGAGCAGAGGAGAAGGAGTTCTCCTATAGATAGAGATCCATAAAATTTATTTAGGGGATTGGTATCTCCTTTGGACAGAGGTCCATAAAATTTGTAATTTGGGAAGGATTCCCAAGAGATTGATTGAGAAAATTTAGTGAAATATTTTCTCCGTGGAAGTAGCCATATTTGGGTGAACCACGTAAATTGTTGTGTCTCTATTATGTGTGGTGCTGTGTACATTGCTTTGATTATTGCTATTGATATTGCTATCTTTACATTGCATATATTGGTTTGAGAGAAAAAGTAAAAAGTGCTCTTATATTGTTCACCCCTCCCTCTCAGTATAAACTTGTGTTCTTAACTTTTGATGTAATCAAGTTTTGGGTCCCTTGATAAAAACCCATTTTAATCTAAAATATTTTATTTACTCAAAAAAATGTACATGCAAATTTGACCCACTTAATTGTCTTGCTCTTCATATTGAGCTTCCACATGACTAGCTTCCTCCTATTCACTATAACTAATCTCCTCAATATGGACACCTCTTCTTTGGATAGTATCAATAACATCTAACTTGGTAGTGATTCCTCTAAATATTTCTCCTATATCTATTGGTTAGGGTCCTCTAACACATAGTATTTTTCTTTCTTGTTGTTCCATAATTCCTCTAATGCATATCACAAACTCCTGCTCTGATTCCAAATAAAAAAATTAGAGGAATTACATATTGGGATGCAAGTGTTGCAGGTAATTGTGGATAGTGGAAGAATGACTTAGTGTCAATAGAATTGTTAGAGAAATTGAGATTTAAAAGAATTGATACTAAGTCACTCATGAGTGTAAGAATTGGTACTAAGCCACTATTGTGTAAATTCTACAATCAATATAAAATCAAATATCCTTTTAATATACATCTTAATTATTTTTTTGATAGGTAAGAGGGTTTTGAAAGGACCCTAAACCTTTTACAACTTAGGAGCCAAAAAGGTGGAAACCCCACCAAAAATAGAAGAGGAACCCATCCTCACAACACAAGACCAAAAGGAAGTCATCTTGACTACAAGCATGCCACAAATGACTTTAATAGATAAAATTGAGCGAACAATCCAAACTAACATAGGAAAAGTTGAGAAGCAAAAAAGAAAATAAAGAGGAAAATAACCTATAGAAACAATGTAGAATAGATGAACCTATGAAAACCATACAACAAATAGACAACCCCCAAGATCCAATGCTTTATTATTCAGGATTATCCTATATGAATGCTTTAGTTGTAGTGTCAAGGTCAGCTCCTTGGGCCTAGAGTGAGTTTCTTTGTTTTTATATTATTTTTCCATATTGTTTGGCACTAATTAGGGAATAAAATGGTAGGAGAATATATTTATAATATATTAAAGCATTAACCTCCAACAATGATGATTACACTTATGGGCCTAGACTCATGTTGATGTAGACAAAATCCATATTGATATGAATGGTTTCAATGTTGATGGATGGATATGATACTAGTTTGGATAGTTTTTATGATAGTGTATTAAGTGCTTATTATAGCCTAATCTATGATCATTTTCTATGCTACTAAGTAAAAAATGCTCCATTTAGTCCTTTTATTATGTTCAAACCATCACATGAAGATTATTTTATAAGAAAGATATTTCATGCTAAGCTCTCTTCATAAGAAATTTATTTTACCTGTATCAAAATTATACCATAATTACCACTATGTAGGATTCTATGTAGGAATAATTCCTTCAAACAAAGTGTTTTTTGTACATGAAAATAGTTCTAGATAAAGGCTTGGATTTAGGATTAGGTTACATAAGACACCATCATGCATACCATTTTTTGCATGATTTGCAAAATTTCATGTCACTAAAGTGATATGCAATAGCATGAACTCACCTTGCCTAAAAAATTACCTTCAAATCTTCCTTCACACCTTCATCTCCTTTTGAATTTGAATTTATATATTATAATTTCTCATCCATGATGTCCTCATTTATTTCTTCTAATTGTTGATGTAAGTAAATCATGATGACCTTTCCCATGTAATTATGTGTATTGTATTTTGTTTCCAAAAAGTTAGAATTAGAAAATTTCTTGATCTAATATAGCTTCCACTATAGTGTAATATTTATCCTTCATTTTGGGCTCATGAATAAAATATCTTGTTACGTTATGCATTGTTTTAATTTTGTAATATATTTCAATGTATCGTATTGTCATACCATTTATGGCATTAGAATATAATATTTTCATAATCCAATTGTTGAACCCATTCTCTTGATTTGGTTCTAATGTAAAAATTATCACCATATGTTCATTTTGATTATTTGTGGAATCATGTATTGGAAGTTTTTTCAAAATATTTTTAATAGGTTGTGTGAGGTTTGACATTGATATATGATCTTATATATGTTAATTTTTAAAAAGTTATTTTTCTTATATAATTTGTTGAGTTTTTAATATTTTCATGTAGATTGTACTAGAAGAATACAAAATGGAAAATGGGTAAACAAGAATAGGAAAATATTTCCTCTTGGTTAGCTTTGGAGAACAATCTTGTAAACTATACAATTTTAGCATATGATTTGGAAGATTCAATATATACTAATCCAAAGCATAACTATAGTGACCCCAATATAGCAACACCAAATTTATTTAAGTTATTTATTTGCGCCATTAGGATAGGGTAGTAGGCCCTTGAACCTTAGGATTAGGTTATGTTATTTTGATTAATTATAAATAGGAGAGAATATTATGTAGTTGGGTATTATTGTTATTCTAACTTCTATAATTTTTGGTATGCATAAGAGAATTTACACTCTCAAATTGGCTATAGATATTTGCCCTCTATGAGATACTTAGATTGCTTTAAATACTTTGAATCTAGATTTGTCATGAATAATTTGGTGCATTATGTTTTTATTGATGTTATTTTAAAACTTGTTATTGCAATTGATATATTTTGGAAGTTATTTCATTATAAGTGGTATGATATAAATGATTTTGGATCCTTTTGGTAGTAGGAAAGATCAATAGAGTTACAAAAAAAAACTATTTCATAACCCTCTTTAGTTTGATTCATGTATTTCAATTGGGTAATTTTAGACTAAATTTTCTACTACAATTTGTTTTGCATAATTATCTTTAATTATATTATTATGTAGTTAAAATTGTTTACATTTTCCATATACAAAACAAATATCATTGGGTGTGTTGGAACCCTTGAAAGAGACCTATATCATTTTGATTATCTTATTGAGATGAAAAAATAAGATATATCTTTGGTAACCCTTTTTCTAGGTAGTTTTAAAGTCCACATAAGCCTCAACATTTAGACAAAATTGTATGTTTGATCTTTCAACTTCCATAGGGGATGAATAGACCAATAGGTGCTTACAAATAATAGATTTGACTAATGATGATAATATGAATCAAAAGAAGTGATATACAAGGAATTATGACAACCATCATAATGTCATCAAAGCCACAAATAACTTCAACCCTTACACTCAATCAA
The DNA here is from genome assembly GCA_028583015.1 of Wollemia nobilis. NCBI lineage: Eukaryota > Viridiplantae > Streptophyta > Pinopsida > Araucariales > Araucariaceae > Wollemia > Wollemia nobilis. Next base: position 1,637,059 of record JAQPPZ010017000.1, on the reverse strand, counting down.
CTATTATACTTTTTATATCTCATACCTCCTATAGAATACCTCATATCATTTAATCCTCCTCATCTAAAAATTAAACTAATGGTTTTTCAATATATTAAGACAATGTAAAAAAATTTACATCATATAATTGATTAGATTAGATCTGATAAAACTAATTGTACTAAGTATTTTGCATGCATCAAGAAGTTGTAAGGACTTATTTCTCAATGTCTTATATGCTATTGGCCTTATAAGAATAAATTAAGCACTAGAAGAAAATTCTAAAATGTGTTCTTTTAGGAAAATCAAGATTTATAAGATGGAATTGAGATCTCTAAAAACGAACCAACACTTATTAAACACTTTCAATGTTGAGATCCACAACAATTCCAAAGGAAAAACATTTGATAAGATTCAAAGCACATCCACTAGATAACTTTTAGGTAGTATCTAGGTAAATTTTAAAAAATGGCTTTCAAGTATGATCCTAGTTGCTTCCATTTTGAACAAACATATACAAATATTTCATGTTAAATAATATAGGTATGGTTGGTGATGAATAATATTTTTCTCCTGATTTTGATTTGACAATAAATTATGCTATGTATTTTTCTAACCAACCTCATGATGCTATTATCCCTCAAATTGATATGTCAAATTTTGATGGCAAAAAAACTTGTATATGGATTTCCTAAAATGCTTACATAAAGTTCTTGAATAGGTCGAGCTAACTCTCACTACATCTATGTTATATACCTATGCTCACCAATGGCTTCTTTTAAAACTGTGATGTTATGATTATCATATTTTTTAGACAAAATTTAAGAATATGTTGTTGATGGAGTTTGATAAAGGCCCCTCTATCTCATATGTGAACATTATAATATCAAAAAATCAAACAAGATTTCTATATGGGTACTATATGAAATTTATGAGACTCCTCATAGACATATATCATCTCAATCCCATAGTGGTGGTTTCATTATTTAGGATTTTGCTTTAGGATGCAATTTAACAATATGTTGCTGAGCATGTAGCCTAAGAAACTAAAAAATCATTAATTACCTATATTTTTACCATGATATAATTCCAAACCCCAAATGAGTTACTTAGAAAACCATAATGATGATTGGCCACACTGTTATTTTTATTTCAAATGTTGGTCATGATACCCACAAGATCATGTATGTGAGATGTGGTGGAACATCCACATGGAAGTTAAGGATGAATATTTCAATTATGAGAAGGTCCTTACATCACCCCATTAAGAAAAAAAATAGAACTTGATAAGCTTGAACAATGTATAAGTTACTTTGGTTCTCTCAATATTTTCCTTAATAATGATGGAGTTCCATCATAGTATCCAAGTAGAAGGCTTCATGAAAAGATAGTGGTTCATTATTTTAGTTTATTTTCATAGCACTCATAATTTCATTAATTATGACACAATAAAAGTCCTAGAGTATACAAACAATGCTAAGAAGGATGACTTTAATGTTATATTATCTAGTGGTGGTAATGCTCAATGCATGAGTAGGGTTTCTAATGTGTGTATTGAGATGGGTGCCCATATATAATGAATTTAGGTAAGAAGGATTTTATCCATGGAGGTAAAATATTGCCTCAATTGAAAACTATTTTAAACCTAATAGTAGTTATATGTATAATGAAAAAAAAACATCATTTATCTCCAAGGTTTGTAATCCCCACCTTCCAATATCATGAACTTCTACCAAATATAGAAAATATTTAAGGATGGTAGGGAGGGCATATTCACATATATTTATTTCATACAATTCATTATCATTGAGTAGACATCTCCTAAAATTACTCCAAAAATATATTATCTTCTTTATAAATATACAGAAGCCATAAAATAAAAAACAAGGATACTCATCACAAGTGGGCATCTAATCATGATATTCAATTTAATCTAAGAATTCATCAACCCAATGTTCATTTGTATTGTCATCCACTTCCTTAGAATAATAATATTGAGAAATTGGTTTATGATGTATTGGAACACAGTATTATCTATAGTAGTATCAATTAATATTTATTCCCAATAGTCATGGTCAAGCATTAGAAAATGCATCTAAAATTTTGACCATTTAATAAGATCAATATTAAATATAAGCTTCCTATTTCTCTTATGATTATTTATTGGATGAGTTGCATGGTAAAGTTTTTTTTTCCAAGCTATACTTACATTCTAGATTTCACCAAATCAGGGTTAGAGAGGAGGATATTTATAGAACTATTTTAAAATACATGAGGGAACTATTAGGTCTTGGGAATATCTTTTATTATTCTAAACAATTCTAATTTATAGAGTTAGATGAAGATTATCTTTTGTTCTATCCCTTGAAAATATGTATGGTTTTTCTTTGACATCCTATTCTATAATAATACTTAAGAGACTCATTTGCATCTTGTCAAACTATTGTTTCAATTTCTAAATGACAAACAACTATATATAAAAAGATTCAAATATTCCTTTGGATATCTAATATAAAATTTATTAGTCATATAATATATTGTAGAGGTGTCAAAATGAACCCTATTAATATCATTTCCATACTATATTGGATCAATACTAAATATTTCAAAAGTATTAGGGATTTTTAGGTCTCACTAGGTATTAAAAAAAGTTATCAACAATTATGGAAATTTTATATTCCCCTTGATGACTCTACCAAGAAGGATGTATTTATTTTATTTGATAAAACTATAATATCCTTCAAAAAATTTAAAGAGGATATTTTATGATACTTCGTCAAGCATTTTACCATTGAATATGATGCTTATAGGATAGGTATTAGTTTTATATTGATGAAGGATGGCCACCCCTTGAATTGTGAAAGAAAATATCTCTTTGCCAAGAATCAGGGTAATTCTACTTATTTGAAGGATATGTTAGCCATATTGCATGTAGTAGATAAATAGAATCCTTACTCGTTTGACTAGTGTTTTACTATCAAAATTGATCAAATTAGTCTCAAGCAATTTATGGAACATGCCTCTATTGTCTAGATCAAAATAAATGGTTAACAAAGATTCATTGGGCTATGACTTTGAGATTAAATATAGGAAAGGAAAGGATTGCATGGTATCAAATTATCTTTCTTATATATGTGAAGATTATGTAGTTGTATATTTTATATAAAACCCAATTCTCCTTTGGATAACAATGGTATGTGGATATTCAAACAAGTTTTTTGATTGATGATGTTATTGTAAAATCTATTGTTCTCTTTGTTATATGAGATTCTACTAAAGGACTAAATTTATCATATTTAATCCTCCTAGGTCAAGGATAAAATATTTATTAAATTATGTGATTTTCACTTGGTAGGGCATTCTAGGTTTATAAAAACCTATGAATAGGGTAAACCATATTTTTATTGGAAATGATGAAATTCGATATCAAACAACTCATTGAAAAAAGTGAGGTGTGCTAGAGAAATAATTCTCAAATAGATAATGATGGGTATCATTAATGCTCATAATTAAATTTATTTTTCAATCTAGGGTGGTGTCTAAGGCTATATACGATAGATAATGTTTATAATTCTATAGTTCAAAATTTAGGGCACTTACTGTCTAATGGGAATATATATTTATAAGGTCTTTGCAGGAATTAAAATTAACTAGCACTCTCTTGTAGAATGGAAACCTATTTACTTGATGAATAAAACTTTACTAAAGGAAGAAATAAAATAAAATACACTTGCTAATTTGAAATGACATCAAATGAAAGTGTTGGAATGAAAATAACAAAATTTACAAATGCTAAAAATTAATGTTACTGAAAAGAAATGTTGAAACAAGAATTTTAATGCTAAAAATAATAAATGAATGCTTAAAGGAAATTACATTAATAGAAATGAAAAGTGCAAGAAATAAGAAGGCTATTTAGTTGAAAATAACATGAAAACATGCACACATGAAAATAGGGGGAAAATAGAGTATTTTCCAGTTTACAACAAATTGATAGAAAACCAACTTTTTGATAGAAAAATTAATAAACAAAAAACCTACAATTTGTGACAAATGTTACTCCACTAGCCTCGAGAGTGGGCCATTGATCCTAGGTCCAGTAGAAGGAGTAATTTAACAAGTCCTAAGCTCTAACTATCCAATCATTCAAAAAAGACTATGTTGAAAAGAAACTACACTTTATTGTTTGAATTTGTTATTACAAAAAAACTATTGATAAATTCTTGAAGTCCTATTGTTGATTCCTTTTGTCTATTATCCTTAAATGTAAGTAGGTTGGGATATTTATACAAATTCCCACACTTTCTTAGCTTATATTTGAAAATTACAATTCAATATATTTGTTCTCAATTTATTATTTGTTGAGTTGCTATCAACAAATAATGTCCAAAATTAGGACATAATTTTGTTTAAAACTAGTTAGCCTTCTTTTCTTCCTTCCAATTTTTGTGGAAAAGCCTTAAAATAGTTTTATCATGATTGGATATGGTTATCCATGTGAAAAATTGCTTTTATCCCTTGGAAACTGGCTAAAATATGCATTCAACCCTTTTTTGCAACATTTTCTACTACTCTGGAACATTTTACTAGGTAGTTGTCAAACGTAATTGCTTATAACAGGTCATGCTAAGTCGTATTTGGATGATTGGTTGTGTCTTCACATTTTTTTAAAATCTCCTAAGGTGATTTCAACCCTAAATTTGATATGCTTCTTCAACCTCTTATTATCCTATAGGTTACTGCCCGGATGCTCTAGAGTAGAACTTGTAGGTTCTATTTTTGTAGGTTGACTATCCTATTTTTGTTGCAACATGAAAGTTTTTATGCCACATCATCTAGAAATATTTTATAAGATATAAAAATACTTAATTTTTTTTTGAAAAATAGATTTCAACAAAAACCTTATTCATAGCCATTTTTAACATGTTTTATTTATGTTATTTAACTGTTAAAAACTGTTAAAAACCTACAAAATAATCACAAAAAATGCAAAAAAATATCTAAACAAAAAAACAATATTCCTTATCATTTAATCATGATAACATTAGTATATTAGTGCATAAAATTTAAACATTTGGTATTTTAGCTATAATATTAGTAAAAAATGATAGTTTTACATGTTAACAAAGTTGCAATAACGAGACATTTGAGTGTTTCATAATTTCCCCCATACTTAGCCTAATGCATGTCCTTATGCATTATGTTTGGCCACAACAAAATTCAAATCTAGATCCTTCTACAGAATTCCCTACAATGTTTGGTTTGTTGAATGATATCCCCAATTTTTGTTTGTATTTCTACCAACTAGTGTTGAAATTGCTATTTTTGTTTAGGTTATGAACTAAAGAAATATGGAATTGGTGTGAGTAGAGTGGATGGCCTAAATCGAAGGCCTATCCACTAATGCTTAATTTCCAATATAACCTCTACCATTGCTATTGACTATCTATGAGACCATTTTAGATTTTCTAGTGAAATGGGCTTTCTTTTTCTTAGAGAAATTGGCAACTCATCCCACTTGCTTTTTCATGCTGCAAATGAATTATCAAAATTTTACATGTAAAAACTTTGAAAGTTAGCCACACTTTCTCTAATATTTTTATGGTGAGTGGATTTAATATCCAATATTCCCATAAAATATAAGTGTTGGCTGATTAGGTTGTTGGGTTGGGTTGGTCATGCCTAAGTAGGAGTCCAAGCCCTATTTCTATAGTTTTGAACTACCTCACTTTATAATTTTAGTGTGTCTGATTACTTAACATGGAGGTTTAATCCCTTAGTTGCACATCATTTGTGTATAGGTGTGGCAAAAATTACACATATTCTATTGTCATAAACTTATGTAAATAAAATTCACACAATAAATTTTGCTATTCCTTAGACTTTTCAAATAAGCATCAATAAAGGATTGGTAAGAAGATAGGTCATAGGACAAATAAAAGCATATTCACATTTTCTACCACCTAATTTTTTTTTCCTTAAGGAACAAGTTGTAGAGTTTGGCAAGTCACACGCATTACACCAATTGCTCTACTATGAGGCACAAATATCTCACTTTGGTTTGCAGGTCTATAATTTCTATAGTTTATCTCTTGTTCTACTTTTCCAACGATTGTAATATTGCAAAAAAAATTCCAACACATGATAATGGTACATCCAACTAGATATAGTTGCATTATATTTTTCTAGTGAAATCATATTTGGTTGAGGTATTATTATTGGTGGGATACCAGGAATTTGGTGTATTGTAGCTTGTATCCAAATTTCTGTAGTATGAAGTGCAATTATAAATTCTGCTAGAAATTGTTTAACCTCTTCCTCAGTTGGTGTCTCAAATTGCATTGGTTCACCCTACATTTTTTGAGCTATATCCACTATAGTTTTATGCTCCATAGTCATTTCCTAAACATTTTGCTATTTTGAAGTTTTTTCTTGCATCAAACATTTCAGAGCATCTACCTAAGTTAGAAATTTCGGAGACCCTTGTACTATTGGTTACTCTTTTAAAATTTGTTGTTGTTTAGGTTCCAAGGTACCTTATTTATTATTGGAGAATTATTTAGTCACAATTCATTCTTTTCATGGCTACCAAACAAAAAATAATTCCTCTTCTATATGGTGTTCTTCTAGTGAGACAACAAGCATGATAGTAACAAAAGAGTATAGTTCCTATTCTAAAACAGTTTCAAAATTATATCAAGAGGTGTTTGAGTAATTTCTTGTGTACTCTCATTTTGAACTTGTTCTACTAAATTTAACAAAATTTTAGCTACTTATTTTCCTTACATGGACTCAATAGGTAAACTATCATATTTTTCCATCTTGTCCTTTAGGTCACACAATTCTTGCAGTAATTTATAGATGTATATGTCATTTTATTTTATGGTTTTTTATTCATTTTCTATACTTGTTTGTTGTATTTTAATTATTATCCTTATAGCTTTCATGGGATATCCATATTTTGATGTTTTCAAAGAGGAAGTGGGTAGTGTTGTCCCAGGTGGAGAATCCACCTCCGTTGGTCTCTTAAATTTTGTAGGTGTTTCCTCAATGGAATTTTCTTCATAATATATCAAGATTATTTTTCTTCTCCTTGGTTTTGGTGGTGTAGCAGGTGTTGTTGGTTGTTCCTATGTAGTTTCTTATTGTTTATATCTCAAGCTCATTTTGATAGGAGGTGGTGTAGGTACAGCCTATTGAATTTTTATCTCCTCTTTACCTTCTTAAATAGATATATCTATAGAAAAAAAATTGCATGTCTAGTAGATCTTCTAAGTGTCAATGACTCTATTTTTTTCACACCATTAGAATTCTCAATTATCTATTTTCTAGAAACAACTCTAGCTACTCTAGGTTGACTTTACTTCTCTGTTTGATATTCTTCTTCTGTGGAAGAAGTAAAATTTTCCTCTATAGAGGATAAGCCTTCTTGAATAACTTGCTCTTCTTCTGTGTCAAAATCAAAAGGGTCCTAATGGGTAGAAACATCTTCCTAAGTAGATATTTTAGTTTCCCCTATTTTTATAACTACCCTTCTGATTCTACGCTTCTCCATAGAGCTAGTTTCAATTTTTATTTTTTATTTTTTATTTCTCTTTTTGACTTGGTTGAAATAGGTGTTTGTCTATGAGATGAGGATGGTGTTTCTCTATGCTCAAAATTAGCCCTATTTATAGGTGTGTCCATAGGGTCCTCTACCCTACTACTGGATCCCTCATATCCCTTTTTTTTGTATACTTTTATGAAGGGGATTGTTCTACCCATGGTTGAAAAAAATTGATGAAGGACCTATGGTTCCCTCTAAAGTGGTGTTTGTAGACTAGTTTAATTAGGCCATGATGTCTAATTGATCCTTGCCCTTCCTAATATTATTTTTCCATGTCATGCAAGGCCTAGTACAAATACAAGAGAATGTTAATTTTAACCTTAGGGTTATTTGCACCATGACTTAGATGGGTGAGTATTTTCATATTAAGCCCAAACAAAATGGTAATTTTTTTTTGGTAGATAAGATACTATAGCATTAATACCGGGTTTTACAGGTTGACCCAAAACATTTTACAAAAATCATCCCAGGGCTATTGATGAACATATCCTTACTAAGGATCCTATATATGTAAAATCTACATGCTGCCAAAGCCATTACATCCGGTAAGGCACATAGCTTGTTATCAAAAAGAAACTTCCCATAAAACATTTTGGGTATACCCCAAGAAAACACACCTACATCATAATTACAAAAAATAAACAGACACGGATACATTCCTTGAGATAATGGAGAAACAAAAAGTTGTAGACACACATAGTAGAGTATTGAAAAAACTCCCACAAGCTCTATATTGATAGTTACTCTTAATAATTCTTTGGTAATTGCTTTATTTTGTATATGACATGCTTTGGTACCACATACTATCTTGGCCAATCAACCTTGGAGAAGTGAACCTGCTGGCTAGATTTATGGTGGTGGCTATCTGGTGGTCCACATGGCTTTGGTTTGAAGTCTTATATTGTCATTTCTTTCCTTCCCTGTGATTATCAACCAACCTCTAATTACTAAGATGACTAGGAGCCATGTTATCTGACATGTGACTATCCCCATTAGTCTTTGTGGTATTTCCAAGCATCATCCACGAAGACTGATAGATTAGATAATTTTTATTGTGAGTCTAATTCAAAAAAGAGACAAGAATACTCCTAGCCTTTGAACTTATAGTGCCTTCCCTGTTGGTAAATTTGACTATCATTATTGGCATTCTTGTTGAATAAGCTCCTCTACTTCACTCAGGACACCGTGTTCCCATTTGAAAAGTCTGTCACCATTGACACCCAAACTGGCCAGCTTATCAGCCATTTTGTTAGCTTCCCGAAAGACATGTTGGGATTTTATGTCTTGTCTTCACTGGAAAAGGATCCTAGCCTCTTCAACAATTATTTTAATCCTCCAAGGAGGTGTTTTCCAATTATTGAGGAGATTTATAACATGCATATAGTCTCCTTCTACAATCAAATTGCCTTCTAAGTCTTAAGTCATTTGAATGCCTCTCCCCATAGCTCTAGCTTCAACTTTGTTGTTCGTCCTTGTTCCCAAATATTTAGAAAATGTAAGCATCATATTCCCATTATGAACTTACACAATGCCACCAACGCCTACTTTGACAGGATTTTCCTTAGCCGCTCCATCAAAATTAAGCTTAAACCAACCTATAGGAGGTGGAGACCACTTAACATTGGCTCTAGGGTTGACTACCCTAGGCACAAACTCATCTAACAAGGTTAAGCTTAAATATTGAGCAATCATGGTCTCCTGCATATGAGGTTTACAACTATCAAAAGGGATAAGGTTCACATTCTCATTGGCAAAGGATAGGATCCTGGCAATGATAGTTTGATGATCATGGATAGACTCATTAAAGACTTTATGGTTCCTTTCTAACCACACCTGCCAAAGATAGTGATTGAGACAAATTTTCCACATGTATCTAAGTATTTGGCTTGAAAAGGGGCAAGGCCACTGGATGAACAAATCAAGTACGATGGCTGGTTTAACCCATGAAATATTGAAGGCCTAAAAAACCCCACTTAGGATAGTCAAGGAAAAAGAGAACTCAAGGAAAATGTGATAAATGGTCTCCCAATTAGCCCTACATAGATAACAACGATTAGTGATACAAATACCTTTACACTTCATATTATCAATGGTTAGAATTCTTCCTTGGATAACCAGCCATGAAAAGACTGCAATTTTTCGAATTAAATTTTTTATCCAAACTAAGTCCTTTTGGAGGACAAAATCCTTGTCATCAAGCAGAAGCTTGTAAGCTGATTTAATAGTGAACTTCCCATTTTCCATAGGAACCCAGGTCACTTGATCTTCCTTGGGTCTCATGGGGATAAAATGTTGCCCGAGAATGTTACAAATATCATTTGATTCCGCTTGAAATCCTTGAATTCTTATTTGTTTCCACTTCATTCTACCTCTGTCCTCAACCATATAATCGGAGAATTTTTTGCCAATGAGTTCTTTTGTGATATCTTTGATTTGGGCTAAGTTATGATGTTGCGTCAGTGGTTCATCCTTAGCCCACCTGTCATTCCAACAATTTATTCTCTCACCATTTCCTAAAACCCATCTTAAAACTTTTTTGATGATTTCCTTACAATTAAGAATTGCTTTCCAAAAAGCAGAACCTTTGATTGTAACTAAGTCACTTAGAAATTCCATATTTTAAAGATACTTTCTTTTGATGATAGTTGTCCATTCATTTTCTTCACCAGAAATGAGACTTCACGCCTGCTTAGCTAGTAAAGCTAAATTTATATGAGAAATTTTCCTTAGACCTAAGCCCCGATTTTTCCTGGGTCTGCACACTTTGGTCCATCCTACAAGGTGTATCCTTGTTTTTCTCCTCTGATCTAGTCCATAAAAATTCTTTTTGGAGTTTCTCATTTTTTTGGAAAACCTTCACAAGGGCTTTGAAAATGGAGAGTAAATCGACTGGAATTATCTAAAGAGAGGCCTTAGTGAGGGTCTGCTTTCCTGCTTGAGATAGAAGATGACCTTTCCATCCAGCAAGTTTTTTTGAATTCTTTCAATAACCCTGTCCCACATTGACTCTATCGGAGAACCAATGAAAAGAGGGAGACCAAGATACAAAGTGGGGAGGTTTGCTATATCACACCCTAAAATTTCTACAATCCTTCCTTACCTCTGAATGGGGGTGTTCAAGAAATATAACTTGCTTTTATTGAAATTAACTTCAGACCAGCAGCATCCTCATAGATTTTTAGGATGTATTTAATTATTTTGGCCTCAACCACTAATGCCTTAGTCAATATAAGGGTATCATCGATGAATTGTTGGTGAGGACAAAATGGTATCTGATCTATAAATATCAGTTTACCATTGAAAAAATGGTAAACTGATCTTCATAGATTAGATACCAAATGATCCATATGGAAACTTCATCCCAAGAATTTTGGAGGCTAGTGCATTTTACCCCTTTGCATATATATTTATGAATTTAAATCTAGGGTTTATAATCCCCATTCTCTTGAAAGGCCTTGACTACTTCAGAAAGTGTTGCCTTACATGATTTAACTATATCTATTCTTGCATTTGATAAACTGGAAATTTAACTAAGCACGGTGGGGGTTAGCTCTATTTGCATTCAATTTATGGTATATCTATTATTTTGGAGGGTTTTGACAAATTTTTCTACTAGTCCTTTCGAATGGCTCTCAATTTTTTGTAGAAATTGCATCCACGTGGTTCTACAATTATTCGATGGTGTACGGTTTAGCTTTTCATTTATGCCTCCCCATGGTTATCTTATTATCCCTTCATTCATAAATTTTGCTGTAACTCACAATATATTCACTATTATTTAGTTATTGTGCAACACTCCTCTATAATTTCCTTTTACAATGTTATGCCTTTTGTTCTTAGGTTTGCATGTATATTTCCTAAACTTGATTTCTATAAAGTATAACAATTTTTAAAACAACCAATTTGATGATTATCAGGCATTCATGTGCTCATAATTCCCAAGAAGGGTGAGCAACTATGAAAGATAGTGTAAATCTATTTAAATAATCCCATGCATAAAATTTGTGTCATCCCCATGCATTGTCAAGATGCATGCTTGTTGTAGATTTTTAAATTGAAAATTTTGAAAAATATGGTATAGGTAGAAGGTGGTGGTTGAGAAATTTCATGCATCATGCTAATGAGTTCCTTTCCCATGTAAAAATTATGGATGATTGATGGTTAGATCAATGGTCCTGATTGCATGATGTAATTCATGTGCTTTAGACTATGTGGCACTGCCAGCCTTAGTTTACATTGTCATATTTACCTTGAGATAACATGGGCACATGGCTTAAAAGTGATGTATGATTACAAGGCTTGATGGGATGCAATGGAGCATGCTATTGAAAATACCTCGATGGTCACCATGCATAGGATTTTGAACTGCATCAGAGTTGGATACCCATTATCAAATTAGAAAATAGATGTTCCAATGACAACCATTGGATGAGGATTGGAAAAATGAGATGGCACCTTGGGCATCGCATTTGAATTTTTTAAATGTGTGCCTTTTATTTTCCCACACATACTCAAATTTAAAATCTTGCCTTGTTTGTACCATGACATGTTTCAAAGATTTGATTATTCTGAAGCATGATCCTTCTAGAGCATCTAAATATTTTAGAGCACCAATTTTATAATTTTTCATTCTATTAGATCTTATTTTTTTTGTGATTGAGAGTAGGATAGGGTTTCTATTGAAATGATTAGTAGGGTATTTCATATGTTTGCCAACTTTGTAAATAGTTATGCCAAATATTTAATTACCATACATAAAATGTTAAGGCTAACTATGAGTAAAATGCAAGAAATACATACCTTACTATCTCAAAAGCTTATCATACATCTTGTAGATCATTTTGATGATTTTGTAGACTTCTTGAAACCTAAAAAACATGACACATGTGCAATAAGTAAAACTTTATACAAGGGAGGTATTTCAACAAGGCAAACAATCTAAAAAATAGTTTTTATGTAAACCTTAATTTAATAATGCATTAGAAATGTTTTCACTATTGAATTATTATTTTTTTTTAAGAAATTTTTGAAAATCACTTTGAATCTGAAGTGAAAGAGAGAGTTTCTTCCATCACATATAAATCTTATTGTGTAAAATATTTTATAAAATCCTAATTTGTTAATTTTTTATGGTACACCCTTAACCGATTCCCATTTACCACTAACTTCCTCCATGAGTCATCAATAGGTTAAATATGAACAACTCCATTTTTGAACACTTCCTCAATTTGGTAAGGTCCTAGCCACCGAGTTTGTAACTTGCTAGGAAAGTCAACATAGCAAGATTCAAATAACAATTACCAATATCCTAGTTTAAATTTGTTGTGTTTAATGTGACTATCATACCACATATTTTGTTGTTTTTGGATGATTTTCATTTTGTGAAGTGTCTCCAATTGAAAATCATCAAATGCATTCAGTTGTAAACTTTTTCCAGCTATACCTACAATAATTCAATACCAACTTCCAAAGATGAATGAAATGTTAGCCACTCAAATTATATTGGACATATAGGTTTATTACCATAAACCAATTCATAAGGTGTGAAACCTGTAATGGATTTTCATGTAGTGTTATATGCCCAAATAGCTTCTAGTAATTTGTTCATCCAATTCATTCTATGAGAAACTACTATCTTTGTTAATATCCTTTCTAATTATCTATTAGTAACTTCTACTTGACCATTTAATTGAGTATGGTAAGGTGATAATTTTATATGTTTTATATCATACAATTTAGTAAAGGCTTTTATGAATTTTGATACAAATTGGGATCCATGATTTGTGGTAATAAATCATGGAGCTCTAAATATTTGAAAATACTGGGAATATAGAAATTTAATGACTTTCTCTTCATGAGCATGTTTGAAAGCACACACTTTAACCCATTTAGTTACATAATCGGTGCATACCAAAATATGCTTCTTTATTTGAGAAGGTGGATCAATGGGTACGATAAAATCTGACCCCCATATTTCAAATGGTTTTAAAACCACTTGAGGCTATAGAGGTATTTCATTTATAGTTGTTGGTTGTTTAATTCGTTGACATGCATCACAATTATGTACAAAGTTTTTCACATTCTTATGAAGAGATGGCCAATAATAACCAATTCCCAAAAAATTTCTAATAGTAAACTTTATTGAATAATGTCTACCTGATGGTTCATTGTGACATGCCTCATACACCTTGTCCTATCGAATGCATCAATGTAATATGTAATCGGATCCACATTTAAATAGTAGACAATTTATCCACATAAAGGATGAGATTTATTTTATCAATTGTTTCTTCTCTTGTAGGGTAAAATAAGAGGGGACTTTTATTTTTGCTAAATAAATAGCAATATCAACAAACCATGGTGATGTTACTGATATTGCAAACAACATTTTATCAAAAAAAGCATCCTCTACCAATTCATCTTCTCCTATGTTGTTTAGTCTATACAAGAAGTTAGGTAGTACATTACCATTTTCTGGTTTATCTACTATAGTGATATCAAACTCTTATAGTAGCAATAAATAGTGAATTATTCAACCACTAATCATAGGTTTGTTCATAAAGTATTTGATTGTCTAATGATCTATGTGAATATAGATTTAATATCTGGTGATAGAGTGGTAAAATTTATTGATAGCATATACTACCACTATGAATTCTTTTCTAGTGGTAGTATAGTTCCTTTTAGCACCTATGAGATTCTTGCTAATATAGAATATGGCATAATCCTCCCCATTTTCCACTTTTTCTAATGTTGCTCAAATTTTAGTATTAAATACATCAATTTGAATGTGAAATGGTAATTTCCAGTTTGGACCTCTCAATATAGGTGGAGTGATCAATTTTTATTTTAAAGAGTCCCAAGCTATTTGACACTTTTCAGTCCATTTGAAATAAAAAAAAATTGTTAGCAATGCAAACATAGGATTTGCAATTGTACTAAAATTCTTGATGAAACAATGATAAAAGCCAATATATACCAAAAATATCCTAACATCTATTTTATTTTGTCGTGGAGGAAGATTTCTAATGATCTCTATTTTTTTGGAATCTACGTGGATTCCTTTTGATGAGATATTATGGCCAAGGATAATTACTTCTTCCATCATCATAAAGCATTTATTAGGATTCAGGGCCAAATTATATGTTTCACAGTAGGTTAGTACCTTGTCAATATATTCTAAAGTTATATCAAAGTCTTCCCCACAAATTCTAAAATCATCAATGTATATTTCTACGCAATCATTAGTCAAGCTAGAAAAGTTGGAAAGAATATCTCTTTGGAAGGTTTTTGGAGCATTACAAAGTCCAAAAGGTAGGACTATGCAAGAAAAACTTCCCCATGGACAAGTGAATGTTGTTTTTTCTTGATATTCAAGTGCAACCTAAATTTTTTTATTGCCAAAAAATCACTCAAGAAAATAAAAATATTTCTTTCTAGCAAGTGTATCTAACACTTGGTCAATGAAATTCAATGGAAAATGGTCCTTATGTGTACTTTTGTTCAGTTCTTGGTAATCCACACAGAATCTCATTTTCCCATTCTTCTTTGGAACAATAACCAATGGTGAAACCCATCGATTATAAAAAATGGGATAGATGAATCCTACTTCTACAAGTTTTTTAATTTCATTTTTCATAATATCGTGCAAAGTAGTTGATGGGGAACGGGAGAACCACACACAGACACACTCCACGAATTCTAAATTTTCTCTCTATTAATCTGGAAAACACTTACAATAACAGCCCGCAAGCTTTACAACAGCTAGCGCTTGGCTTAGCTTTCAACTCACACTTCTGTGTGCGATCTCACCCAAATCCACCATCGATCTATCACATTAAATTGGGTTTTTATAGAGGCCCCGACCCTCTGAAACAACTTACGCAAAAATTGGGACACCAACCCAATTTAATACCCCACTCTGCACGGCCTCTGTCATCGCCGATTTCATCATAAAACTCTGCGCGCCCATACTTTTTGTTTCCCACGCTTTCTTGGCAGTCGCCCGCTTTAACTATACCTTGGTGCCACGTGTCATCCTTGTTCTACAACTGTCGCCTGACCTCTATCGTATTCTTCCTCCAGCTGCACTATGATAGGTGTCGTGATATCGTGACATGTCATGATATCGCGACATCTTCCTCTTCCTGCCCCTCATTTTCTTCTCTGGTCACGATATCGTGACATGTCACGATATCGTGACCTCTCCGCCTTCGAGCCTCTGCTTCTTCTTTATGTCATGATTTTGTGATGTCATGATATCACAATGTCGTGATATCGTAATGTCACGATATCCCCGCATTCTTGCCTTGCCTTCATTATGTCATCATGATTTCATGACATCGCGATATCATGACGTCGCAATATCGTGACCTCCTCGCCTTCTCGCCTTCACTTTGATGTCATGATTTCACGACAGTCACAATTTTATGACATGTCACAAAATCGTGACATTTCCAACTGGCTCCCCTCGCTGCTGCTCCGGTGTCACGATTTCGTGATAGTCACAATTTTGTGACATGTCACAAAATCATGAAACATCCACTGGCTCACCTCGTTGCTGCTCCGCTGTTGCGATTTCGTGACAGTCGTGATTTCGTGACATGTCATAAAATTGTGACACTTCCTCTGCCTTCCCTTGGCTTCTGCTTCGTTGTCACGATTTTGTGACAGTCGCTATTTTGCGATGTGTCACGAAATCGTAACACTTCCTCTGCCTTCTCCCGTTTTTTGCTTCAATGTCGCGATTTCATGACAGTCGTGATTTCGTGACATGTCATGAAATCATGATATTTCCAACTACCTCTCCCTCCTACTGCATTTTCATCATGATTTCATGACAGTCGTGATTTTGTGACATGTCACGAAATCATGACATTCTCAACTGCTCCTCCTCCTGGCGGCTTCTGGTCGCAATTTTGCGACATGTCATGAAATTGTGACATTTTTGCCCTGCACCTTCTCTCTCCTCACCGTGTCGCAATATTGCGACACTTTTTTTGTCATGATATCACGACAGAATTTCCTCCTCGTTGTCTTCTCATTTTTTTGTCGTGATTTTGCGACACATCGTGAAATCACGACGTTTTTCTTCCTTAGCTGATTCTTCAGTAGTGGCCCTCCTGCTACTGGATGCTTCTGTTGTAGGTGCTACTGGATGCTCCTGCATCAGACACACAAGGTTGGTGGAGAAGTGATCTTCACTTCTGCACTATCTGGTTACTGCCTCCTGTAGCACTTCCAGACCTTTCTCCTGGCCCACATAACTTCTGTCTTCCTCTAGACAGATTCTGCCACTGCTGCACACTTCTTCGTCTGGAGCCTACTTCAACTTATATTTATCCTTATGCTGTCTGTGCAGCTTCTCTTGCTTCTGCAAATCCATTCTGTCCATTCTGAGCAGCTCCTTTTGTAGGGCTTTCACTTGCCTCTGCAATGCCTTGAACTCTTTCATTGTCATCATATCTCCCACAGATCCTGGTGTAACTGCCTCATGTCCGGTGATCTATTACACACTCGGGGATCCTAAACTCTCTCTCCTCTCTCAGAACCCTACCACAGATCCTGGCGCAAACTGCCTCACGGTCGACGATCTATTTACACACTCAGAATCACTAGCTCTGATACCACTAATGGGGGACGGGAAAACCACACGCAGACACACTCCACAAATTCCAAATTTTCTCTCTATTAATCTGGAAAACACTTACAATAACAGCCCGTAGGCTTTACAACAGCTAGCGCTCGGCTTAGCTTTCAACTCACACTTCTGCGTGTGATCTCACCCAAATCCACCACCGATCTATTACATTAAACTAGGTTTTTATAGAGGCCCCAACCCTCTAAAACAACTTACGCAAAAATTGGGACACCAACCCGATTTAATACCCCACTTCGCACGGCCTCTGTCATCGCCAATTTCATCAGAAAACTCTGCGTGCCCATCCTTTTTGTTTCTTGCACTTTCTTGGCAGTCGCTCGCTTTAACTGCACCTTGGTGCCACATGTCGTCCTTGCTCTACAACCGTCGCCTGACCTCTGTCGTCTTCTTCCTCCAGATACACTGTGACAGGTGTCCCGATATCGTGACATGTCATGATATTGTGACATCTTCCTGTTCTTGCCCCTCCTTTTCTTCTCTGGTCATGATATCACTACCTCTCCACCTTCGAGCCTCTGCTTCTTCTTTATGCCATGATTTCATGACGTCGCGATATCACGACATCGCGATATCGTGACCTCCCCGCCTTTTTACCTTGCCTTAATTTTGTCATCATGATTTTGTGATGTCGCGATATCGTGACCTCCCCGCATTCTCGCCTTCCCTTCACTTTGATGTCACAATTTTGTGACATGTCACGAAATCATGAAATTTCCAACTGGATCCCCTCGCTGCTGCTCCGATGTCACGATTTTGTGACAGTCACAATTTCGTGACGTGTCATGAAATCGTGACACATCCACTAGCTCCCCTCGTTGCTGCTCCGCTGTCGCAATTTCGCGACAGTCACGATTTCACGACATGTCGCAAAATCATGACACTTCCTCCACCTTCCATTGACTTCTGCTTCGTTGTCACGATTTCGTGACAGTCGCAATTTCGTGACGTGTCACGAAATCGTGACACTTCCTCTACCTTCTCCCAGTTTCTGCTTCGATGTCGCAATTTCGTGACAGTCACGATTTCATGACATGTTGCGAAATCGTGACATTTCCAACTGCCTCTCCCTCCTGCTGCATTTTCATCACAATTTCGTGACAGTTGTGATTTTGTGACATGTCGTGAAATCGCGACATTCTCAACTGCTCCTCCTCCTGGCGGCTTCTGGTCACAATTTCGTGACATGTCGTGAAATCACGACATTTTTGCCCCGCACCTTCTCTCTCCTCGCCGTGTCACGATATCACGACACTTTTTCTATCACGATATCGTGACAGAATTTCCTCCTCGCTGTCTTCTCCTTTTTTTTTCATGATTTCACGACACGTCGCGAAATCCTAACGTTTTTCTTCCTTATCCGATTCTTCAACAGTGGCCCTCCTGCTACTGGATGCTTCTGTTGTAGGTGTTGCTGGATGCTCCTGCATTAGTAGTATTTAGACTCCTTTGTAGTTGTTGCACATGTTTTACATCCTCTTTATATATTCGATGAGTACACACATCAGGATGAATTATTGTAATGTCTTTGTAATCCTATACAAAGGCATTGATATGTTGACTCAATATATTGAACATTTTTTCTTCTTGGTCAATTGTCATCCGACTATTGATATTCATAAATATAATTGGTTGTAATTCAAATTTCTTTGTACCAAGATGAATAGAATTAACTCCTTCAAATTTATTTATTAAGGAGTTAAGAGGGAAATGATACACTATAAAATATTGATAAATCTGTGTCTCATTGTCAAATGCAATTCCTGATGGAATCATATATGATATGGGACAGTGAGAAGATGATAGAATATGATGATGCCATCCATGTGGTAATTTAAATGGACTATCTTGTAGTGGAATAGATGATAATTTTTAAAATCCTTGTTCTTCATCATTCCATAACAATCGATGAACAAAAGTAGGTTCATCCTCAAGTCCTGAATCATATGTTGTATCAATAAAAACAATTTCATCTTCAAAAGCATCTCTTTCACATGAATACAACTCTTCTATGTGGTATTTCACAATTATAGTGGCTAAGGTTGGAATCGTTTCTTCATTTTCTTCATCAAATTCAGGATACCATAACTGTCTTAAAAAATTGACCAATGGTTTTGCAAGAGGATATAAGGAAGTTTTTTTTAATCAATCCCATTTAAATGGTCATATCTCCTAATCTACAGTCAATGAAATAAATTGTCATAGCAAGCCAAGGCCTTCCTAAATTACTGGATAACTATTAAAAAAATTTTGGGGTTGTAATATCAAGAAGTCAACTGGATATTCCAATGAGGAAATCATCACAGGAATATCTTCGATGATTCTCTATTAGTGACTGATCTGTTAACCATTTCCAATATAGTAGATGTAGGATTCAAGTTATCCAATTATAAGCTATACATTGTATATTTTATCATGACATTAATGGTTACCCCTAGATAAATCTAAACATTGGATATCTACATTGATCCTATGCTTACTATAACTATTAGACTTCCTAGATTACCTTAGTGAAATAAGTTTTCCAGAAAGAAGGTTAGCCAACTTCTCATCTACCTATATGGTTTAGGGAAATGATTTATACTTCCTTATTGAATTTTTGATAAAAATATCTTGAATGATTTTGTTAATTAATGACACATCCTTAATAGCTTGTAGTAAAGGAATCATAATGTTTAAGCATTTTAATTCCTTCAGTAAATTAATTCCAAATATTTTCAATTTATCAAATAATTCATGGTATGGTATATTTTTTGATGAAGAAGGTAAATCCTCCTGAAGAAGGTTTTCTTAATTTTCTCTCTTTCTCCAGAGTTGCTTTTTATGGCTCTAGAGTAAATGGGTCTTGTTTATTTTCATTGATTCTTATTTCTTCAATGATAGGTGATGTAGGTTCAAGAAGTGTCTTTCTTGAAAATAATTGAATATTGCTAAAATCAATAACATTTATCATGGTGGTATATTCAGATTCAACCATATAGATAAGATCTATCTATCTAGTATTATTTGAGGTGGCCATAGGTTAGGACAAAAGTGATGGTTGTTTCACTTGTTTTTTTTGTGGCTATTATCTCTAAAGAAATTTTTTGAGTAGGAGCAGGCAACAAGTTTTGTGGTTGATTTTGATATCTTCATTGTCTTTGATATTGTTTCCCTCAATTTTTTCCATGGGATTGTAGATGTATCCATGGTGGATTTTATTGATTCCATTGCAGATTCGTTCATCCAGATTGCGACCATTATTGAGATGATCACCATGGAGGTTGATTCCATGATTTTTGTGGTGGTTCTAAGTGATACCATGGCATAGACCAAGGATTAGGTCCCAAATTTATGGGAAAATGAGGGGAATTTTGATATTGATATTGTGGAAAATTTTCCCCTTGTCTATGGCCTACAAAATTAAGGTCTTCCATTAGTGAGGATTGTTTTTTCCAAGACATTTTTAAGTCTTGGAAGTAAATCATATTGGTATATGATACGTCCTTTCACACAAATGCTACAAATAGTAGATATGGAAGTTTTATTAAAAGGATAATCTTGAAGAGCATGATTATTTCTACATATCAGGTAATAAATGGCTAGGGGTTCCATAGACCTAGTTTTACATTTATTTCCCCTAATGTTTTGTTTAGGTGTCTAATAATATGGGTTTTTAAATTAGTAAACTCTCTCATTAGTTCTTTTAATTCACTTCCATTACTACCCCTATTTTGTCTTCTTTGTTTTTTATGAGAGTATTTTTTACATAATTCTAAAATCTCATTAATGTCGAGGGTACTTACATCTCCTTTACCCATAATATCCAATACTTCTTTGGAGTTATCTTGCAACCCCATCATGAATATGGATTTGCACATTTTTGGTTCAACAACCCCACATCTATTTTGCACAAAATCAAATCTATCCAAATAATCCTCCAAATGTTTATCTTCTTCTTGTTTAATCCCGAATAATTCATCCTTCCTATTTTTTACTCGATAGTAGTCTTGGTCCTTGTCCAAAAATACTTGTTTCATTTCTTCCTAGGTTTGGATAGAATCAAGTGCTAAAATCATAAAACAATGTAAGTTTGAGTATTTTAGTGTGGAAGGTAACACTTCAAGTTTTTTATTATCATTTGTGTAATCATAATTTTGGCATACAAACTTAAATTAAAATAAGAATTGATCAGGATCGTTGGATGCAACTCCCCTAAAATTTGGTAGCACTAATGGTGAAGTAGTTTTCATAGAGGAGTTTTGAGTGGAATTCGATCAAATAGGATATTAAAATGTCTTGGAAGAAGCAAGGAGGTTACCCTAATTGATAATATTACTATCCCTATCTAGTTTTATTTGTAAATATATCATTATATCTTCACCACACCTGCTATAGATTTTTCTAAATTGGCTTGATCATAGAGATATATCAAGAGTAGATGAAGATGGAATACCATTTTTCTTCTTCTATAATAATTCCTAAAGAGATACACTTCTTGAAGATCAATTTTGTAATCATTTTTTAAATTTTATGAAGAATCTCAAATATGGGTAATTCACCCCCTTGTTGTGAATATCGCCTTCTTATGGTTGGTGGGAGGTGTGATCTAATAAATAAACCTTATTCATCCCTTAATATATTCATACATCCTATGCTTGTGTCCTAATATCTAAAATGCAACTTTCAGTAATACAACTATGTTTATGTAAAGTTATTGTTTTTATGCTTTTACTATTTGTGTTGTTTCAAAAACTATCCTAAGATGGATTTATCCTCTAACAACACTAATTGCTTCCCTAAAAATGCTACCAAAAATGATGGGTGTCATTAATTATCATCATTTAATTAATTTATCAATCTAGGATAGTGTCTAAGGCTATATGATAGAGAATGATTATGGTTCTACAGTTTAAAAATCAAGGTACTTGTTATCTAATGGGGACATAGATTCGTAAGATCTTTGTAAGAAATAAACTTAACTAGTACTCTCTTACAAAATGGAAATATATTTAATTATTGAATTTAAATTTGCTGAAAGAAGAAAGAAACTAAGATACACTAGCTAAATTGAAATGACATGAAATGAAAATGCTGGAATAAAAATAATAGAATTCACAAAAGCTTAAAATTAACGCTACTAAAAAGAAATGTTGAAACAATAATTTTAATGCTAAAAATAGGAATTGAATGCTTAAATGTAATTTTAATAATAGAAATGAAAAATTATAATAAATAAGAAGGCCAACTGGTTAAAAACAACATGAAAACATTCACACATGAAAATAGGGGAAAATAGAATATTTACTAGTTTGCAAAAAATTGACTAAAAAATATCAAATTTTGACAAAAAAATCAATAAACAAAAAATCTATAATTTGTGATAGATGTCCCTCCACTAGTCTCAAGGGTTGTCCCTTTGTCCTAGGTATAGTAGAAGAATTAATTTACCAATTCTTAAGCTCTATTTAGCCAATTATTCACAAAAACTGCATTGAAAAGAAACTACACTTTATTGTCTGAAATTGCTATTACAAAAAAACTGCTGATAAATTCTTGAAGTCCTATTGTTGAATCCTATTTTTCTATTATCCTTCAAAAAAAGTAGGTGAGAATATTTATACAAATTCTTCCACTTTTTTAGCCTAAAATTGAAAATTACAATTCAATCTCTTTATTGTCAATTTATTATTTGTTGAGTTGTCAACAAATTTTGTCCAAAATTGGGATAAAATTTTATTCGTAGCCAAATAGCTTCCTTTTATTACTTCCAAATGATGTGTAAAAGGGTTAAAATAGTTTTATCATGATTGGATATGGTTATACATGTGCCATATTGCTTGCTTCCTTTGAAAACTGACTAAAATGTGCATTAAACCCTTTTTTGTAGTATATTTTGCAAGTGCTCCAAAACATTCTGGTAGGCAACTATCAAAAGTAATTGCTTAGAACAGGTCATGCTGAGTCACCTTTGGATGATTGGTTATGTCTTCCCTTGTTTTTTCTAAGCTCCCAAGGTGATTTCAACCCTAATTTTGATGTGCTTCTTCAACCTCCTATTATCCTATAGGTTGCTTCTTGGATGTTCCAAAGCAAAACTTATAGGTTCTATTTCTGTAAGCTGACTATCCTATTTTTTCTACAACGTGAAAGTTTTGATGCTACATCATATAGAAATAGTTTCTAAGGTAGGAAAAATACTTCAAACATTTCCAACAATTAGATTTCAACAAAAACCTTATTGATAGACATTTTCAACATATTTATTTATATTATTTAACAACTAAAAACCTACAAAATAATCACAAAAAATGCAAAAAACTATCCAAATAGAAAAATAATATTCCTTGCCATTTCATCATGCTAACATTAACACATTAATGCATAATAATCAAATATTTGGTATTTTAGCTATAATATTAGTCAAAAATGGTAGTTTCACATGTTAACAAAGCTGCAATAATGAGACACTTGAGTGTCTCAACAAATAAACATCTAGGAGTTTTGAATCCCCTTTCTAATCTATATTTTCAATGGAAACACATCTCCATGGACTTAATTAAAGTATTTTATAAGGTAGAGGGTGAAACAATGATTTTTTGATAGTGGATTGTCCCTATAGGTATGCCCATGTTTTAGTCTTACAAAAACCATTTACCACCATCAAGAAGGCTAAGGAATTCCTTGATTTTATTTTAAAAATACATGGTATACCTATGTTTATTGTCTATCACCATGATCCTAGTTGTACTAGCAACTTTTGGAAGAAATTGTTTACACAAATTTGTACTCAGCTCAATATGCGCTCTTCTATCACCATCAACTAGATGGCCAAACAAAATTGGAAACACGTGTTTATGTATGTAAGATATTTTCCTAAGAGAAGCATTATCAATGAGTTAATCTACTTTTGTTAGTAAAAATGTGGGAAAATATTTCTTGTCATCCTTCCACTAAGTTGTTCCTATTTGAGGCATTGTATTAGAAAACAACCCCCATCTTGGGAAAACTACCATGTTGCTAAAGTGGATGATTTTCTCTAATAGCACTAAAATATCCTCTAGATTCATAATAAAACTAATTTTCAAGCCCAAAATCATAAGAAATAACAGGAATATTTACATTGCTTAGAATGACACTTTGAGGTGGATGGTATGCTTTTTTTGCAAATTCAATCATAGAATTCACTTATGTGAAGACAATATCTAGTCAAAAACATGCACTAATATTCTATGGTTCATAAAAGGTGATTTATCAGACAGGGGATATGGTATATCAATTGGGGCTTCCTTCTACCTCCAAAATACACCCTATTTTTCATGTTTCTTATCTTAAGAAGGTACTTGGACACAAGGTGTAGTCCTAAATGAAGTTTTCAAAGTTCAATATTAAAGGGTGGGTAGACCTAATGATGTAATTAATGTTATAGTCATAGATCTATAATTTACAATCTTGCCAAGTACAAAAGCTAATCATCAAGTGGATGGATCTTTCTAAAGAAGATATGACATGAGAAGCAACAACCCTTATTTAAACATTTCCATATTTAAAGATAACTTTTTGACAGGAAGCCATCAATAGGCATGATTTAACCACATTAAATATCTTTATTTGTTGGCTCATGTACTTAGCATAGGATAGTCAACAATTGAGTATAGGGTTATGTTGTACTATTTTGATTAACTATAAACAAGTGAGAATGCAATGTTGTTAGATATCATTGATTAATTTAGTTTGTATCACCTCTTATACACATAATAAACTTTACCTTATTAATGTGGCTAGGAAATTATGTTTTTTTAGTGGATTAGACTATTTTTTAAATATTGAAATTAAAATCTAAGATATACAATTAAATTTGCTATTTAGAATGTAATTCTATTTTAAATATTATAATATATGTTAATTTTATTTTTATTATTTTAAAACTTATTGTTGCCATTGAAAGTTGCTTCTTTACTATTTAATAATTTCATATTTATAAGTCCACTTATACAATATTGTATTTTAAACATTCATATGGATTTTGATGGTATTGCAATGCTAGTGTAGAAATTGTAACATTTTTTTTCCTTGCTTTATTTGGAAAGGTATTGTGGCTTCTTCAGCACCAGTCCTATTCTGAACAAAAGTTTTTTTAATGATTGGAAGAAAATGTTTTAGGTAGTCTAACTTGAAATTTTAAGGGTTACATCAATCTATATTTTTTTGGGCGATTTTAAAAGTACACTATGCTACATATTGCTGGATTTTCTTAAACACTGCCAAACAGGTTATGTCTAATTTGCTATTCTTGTAATGGATAAAGGATATCCTTCACCTAACTGCATATTTATAACATATATTTTTAATTAGTTCTTAAATATTTTAATTTATGGGCTAATTACTTGTTCTGGGTTATATATATGATAGAATTAACAATATGTATACTGAGTATGAGTATGCAACTACCCAAAACATAAAATATCAAATTTCTTATTCAAATACATGCTAATATAAGGAAAAAATAACATTCTTTTTATACAAAGTACTCCTTTGCACATGACCACCCTCTAGACCATCCAATCTCTTACATGTCCATAATTCATTTCTTAAGAATTTGATTCTTAAGATATAGAGGATGGAGGCATTTGCAATGTAATTACATAGATGGTAGAATGTTGATATTCTGATCCATGTTGAAGTATGTCATTTCAAGGAATCCTCGTGTTTTTTTTGGCACTATTAAAAATGGTGAGGGTTTTAAAGGGATACCACAACCACTACAAAAAGGATGCCAAATAGATGATAAAAAATAGAGAAGAACCCTATAGACACCTGGGGGTAGAATAGAAAAGGACTACCCAAAACCAACCCAAGAAAGCAAAAGGAGAGGAGAATTGAGATAATTCTACCCTAGCATGTTCACATCTTGAGCAACAATAGCAACGAGATGAGCAATGTCTTAAGAGAAATCTAGCATCGACTTCAACGAGCTCCAAGTTTTTCTTTAGTTAATATCAATGAGTTTTAGATTATGGACTCATTTTTTTCCTTTGTTTCCACCAAGATATAAACTTCATCAACCATATTATTCCTATGGCAATCACGAGGGATAACATCGAAGTCAAGAGAAGGAGAGAGGTGGGGATATCCATCTTCCTCACAAAAATTGTTATGTAGATGCTTTGATTTACGAGTGGAACTTCCCACCACATTACGAAAGGGTGCTAAGTCAACATCCATCATCTCCTCATCCACCATTTTAGGAGGAAAATCAAACCTAACAGAGGGGCCCAAAATTGAAGCCCGAGAATCATCAACAAAGGTCTTGCCATGCACCCATTTGGCAGAAACCTAAATATCTCTTGATACCTTATCAAACCCCAAGCCAAAGGTAAAATAATAAATTTCCTTGCTACCTTCAGAGTCATATTCCAAAACTTATTTGGAAGCACCCATAATAGGACCAAGGGAATCAGTAGAAGCTTTGAGAAAATTTTCAGCCACCAAACCATACTCCATAGCCACCTGTTCAAACAAAAGAAGAGCTAAGCCTTAATGAATGGGGGCCTAGACCAGGCCAGTTTGCACATTAAGAAAATAATTATTTAAGGACTAAAAAAGAAACAACATGATATTCATGCGAGTGTTACGATGCATATGATTATGAAAACTCCTAATAATTTCATAAGAAGAATATAACGTGAAATAATCCATTATAACCCTAGCAACATGGTCCCAAGGAGGGGTAATGTTATCGCACTAAATCCATTTTGGAATCTCATAAGCTATTCCTCATTATCCAAAAACAAACTGATTTCCTGGAGAAAAGAGTGTCTATCACGATTGTGATAGGTACCATACAAAAGTAGGCTAGTGGTCTTGCTGATAAGTTCTACCATCACCTAGAATGACCACGAGCCAATCCACACCCACACACCATTACAAGAAGCCACCATCCAGTTAGTAGGAATAATATTAAACCCATGAAACTTATGGATGCACTCCAGAAGACCACCATCTGCCAATATATAATTAACTTCATTATAAAAGGTGATAGAAGTTAGTTCGATCCAGGACTTACAAAACTTTTGTTTGGGAAAAAAAAAATTATTTTTCCCATCTAAAAAGAAACCCAAATTCTCAAAAACAAAGGCCAGATAAAGTAGGCACAACTAATCCAACACAAAACCATAGAAGAGAATAGATAGCGAGGATCCGATGGTGATCCAAGGTGAAATAAAAACATCGTGCTCACAAAATTCAAGCACAGAGAATCATAAGAGGTATTGGGACTCACCATCAAGGAAAACCATGGAATATCAGGAATATAAATGATGAAATAAGAGCCATACCTAGGGAAGAAATCCAAAAACAAGAGGGGGAGCAAAACCAACCTAATAATAGAGGAAAGCAACACTACAAACAATAATAATCTGAGAATGGGCTAGGACAATGAAGGAGGGGCCACAGTTTTGGATAAAATACCAAGGGATGACCAATGCCAAATAATACAAATTTTAGCCACCTGATAGAGCCTTTAACAAGTGTAGTGATAGGAATAAATGATCTCACCCAAAAGAGCCACGATAGCACACACTCAACAAGAGAGGATCAATAACAAAATAAAAATCCTTCCCCTTAGGATAAGAAGAGACAAAAAGTTACCAGACCTTGAGAGGAGGAATAGGTGACATCCCAAGGAGATACAAAGAGAAAAAGTTGAGTTGAGGACAATCTAACATAAAATTACCAGGAGAATGTTTAAGAAACTAAAACCCTACCACAAAAGGCCCACCAAATGCTCATAGGAGGGAAATTCAAAAATTGAAATGAAGAGAGCTAGATCACTTGACACCACCAAGCTAAAAATTCAAACTACAAACACCCAATAAGATGATGCCAAGGTCATGTGTAATGATGGTGGGTGCCCTAAATTATAGAGCTATCCATTAAAGAGGAATGAGTGAGTTGAGGTTTCGTGTGTGCGGTGGGAGTGAGGGTATGAATTTTTTGGGCAGGAATCTCAGCCAAGGAGGTAGAGGTAGAGCAGGTATGGAAGGGGTGGGTGGGAACCTCAAGCATAGATAAAGTTAGGATCTAGAGGAAGACGGTCAGGCTACGGTAGATTTGGAGGCGGGCATCACACGGGTCCCAACCCTCATCAAAAAGAACCCGATAAAAAATATACGAAGGACAATGCGGGGCCCAAGAAGTGGTTGTATTTTGCTGAGACTCTTAGAGGAAAAATAAATGAGGTTCTCTCTATTAAGCCCCTAGTTCCAGTAAATAATAAAATTTTGGCCCCGACAAGTTCCATGAGACCTTTTCTTTCAATGGAAGAATTCTCCCTGGTAGGAAAGTTTTTGGGAGGTAGGCCAGACATGGAAACTATCAGGGCTTGGATGACGTGTAAATGGTGACCAACAAGAAGCTTGGATTTGGTAGCTCTAACTCAAGGGTTCTTCATTATCTATTTTAACAATATGGAGGATGCTAACCGTATTTTAACAAGAGGTCCTTAGTTTCTGGGCAAAAAGAGCCTTTTCTCAGATGATGGGGTGAATATTTTGACCCTGAAAAGTAAAATATTAACATTGCCCCTATTTGGGTTTGTCTCCCGAGTCTACCTACCCAGTTCTTCAATGAATATTGGCTATAGGGCATAGCCATAACTATAGGGTACCTGATATCCATTGACCATGCGACCTTGGCCAGGACAAGGATGACTCATGCACGAATCTACGTAAATGCTAATTTGGATAATGAATTGCCAAGGTTTGTGGAGCTAGAGTATGGAGAATACTATCGAAAACAACCGATAGAATACGATAACAGACCGATATTCTATGCAGAATACAAAAATCATGGACATCTATGCAATCACTGCCCTAACCTGGAAATGAATAGAGAAAAGCAGAAGTAGGAAATGCTAGATAGAGAAAATTTGAGGATTTTCCCTGGCAGAGGTGATTTCAATCGGGCAAACGATGTCTACCAAAAAAATAAAAGAGAGGGTATAGGGTCCCAGCAAGAAAAAGGAAAAAAATAGGTTGTTGGAAACCAAAATACTCAGGTAAGTTCCAATCCTCTAGTTTCAAATAAATTTTCAATTCTATCCAATATGGGAGTAGGAGTATTATCGAAATACATGGAAGCCCAGAACCTTTAGGCTAATATTTCTGACTCTCTAGAATCCCCATCCAAGTTAGGATCCTCAAAACCTAATGCTAAAATTATTGTAAGCCCCATGGGCATCACAAAGCCAAACCCTAATGCTCGATATCTAGAATCCCCATCCAAGTCGGGATCCTTAAACCCCAATGCTAAAAATATTTCAAGCCCAGTGGGCATCCCAAAGCCAAACCCTAATGCTAAAGAACTTAGGAAGAAAGTTGAGGCATTGGAAAATAAAAAATCTCATCTCCCTAACATCATCACTAGGAGCCAGGTGAATCCTACTAAGGGACCGTTCCGCAGACTAGGGGAATACAGAAAAAAAGGATAATATTTGGATGTAGGGGTGAAGATATGTGAAACTCTTCAGATTGAGGAATATGGTAGTCTAGTTCTGCAACAAATTGCCTCCCCCAATTTAGTCCTAAAAAAACCAGGAGCACTATGAAGTCTCTTATAGATTTTGGCAGTGAAAAAATAAGAGGGATAATATCAAATGCTGAGCATAAAAAAATTAAAACTGATAATGACATTGCCAATGGAAAATAGAGAACCTTGTTTCAACATGTTATTCCAAGTTCTGAAGACAACAAATTAGGAAAACCCCCTCAAGGGAGGGGGAGAGGAAGAAATTCCAAACAATATAAATGAAGTTTCTCTCATGGAAGGTGAGAGGCCTCAATATCCTACCCAAACATAGGGAAGTCAGTGCAATAAGAAATCAAGTGAATCCAACTATTATCATGTTGCAAGAAACAAAAACAGATGAGATTCAGTCAAAAAAAGTAGCAAAAAAAATCTAAAATCAAGGGGAGATAGTTTGCAAATTAGCTAGAGGAGCGTCTGGAGTCCTTATGACTTTGTGGTATCATTGGATAGTAGAAGACACCATTATTCAGAAATATGATAGGGTTCTTAGTGTTTTATTTAAGGAGATAAACAAAAACAGGTCGTGGATCCTATCAAATATTTATGCCCCAACTTCAATTCAAGGGAGAGCTCTACTGTGGGAGTACTTAGACAATCTGAGTGAAATCTTCCATAATGTCCCCTGGATTCTAGTTGGGGATTTTAACACTCCTCTTTATCCTTCAGACAAAATGGGTGGAAATGGACCACCTATGAGGAGCATGGATGAGTTCAATGACTTTGTGAACTCCAACATGTTGATGGATGTAAAACTTAGAGGAGAAAATTATACTTGGAGCAATCGACGGATAGGATGTCATCTCATTCAAGAAAGGCTTGACAGGTTTTTTCTATCAAAGGAGGCTACAACTTTGTTCGGTGATTCTACCTTGCAAGCCCTTCCTAAAATTACCTCTGATAATAATCCCATTTTGTTGTATATCCCTAACTCTCTATCCTTCAAGAAACCTTTAATATTTCAATCTATGTGGATCAAACATTCCAGTTTCAGAGATAACTTAATTCAGTGGTGGCAGCAACCTGTCAGGGGCAGTGCAGATTTTAAACTTGTTGGCAAATTAAAGTTTGTTATGAAAAAGCTTTGAACTTGGAACAAAGAGGTCTTTGGGAACCTCTTTGAAAATAAAAAATATGTTATTGAAATTTTGAAGATAATTGATAAGAGGATTCAACATGGTGATGTTGATGAAACTACTAGGCAGGAGGAACGAACAAAACTAGCAGAGTTTCATAAAATTTTGGCATGTGAGGAAATCTATTGGAGGAAAAAATCAAGGGCTCTTTGGTTGAAATATGGAGATTCAAATTCCAAGTTTTTTCACATCACCATGCTTAGAAATATAAGCAATAACAAGATAAAATTTTTAAAAAATGCAGATGGTTCAATTACTGAGGACTTAACAAAAATCAGAAAGGAGGCAGTAGCTTATTTCAATTCTATCCTTGGTCAGGAATTGCAGTGCAATGAGGAGGCCAAAGATATTCTCTTGCAATCCATTCCTAGCATAATAAATGAGTATATAAACCTTAAGCTTCTAGCTCCCTTTTTTGAAGAGGAAATTAAGGAAGCCTTGTTTAGCATGGAGCCAGACAAAGCCCCGATGACTTTGCCCCTCGTTTCTATCAAGATTTTTGGGACATCATAAGTGAGGATGTAATTTTTGCTGTCAAAGAATTCCAAAAAACAATCATATCCCAAAAGGTCTCAAATCTACTTTTATTTCTCTAATTCCTAAGAAGCAAACCCCTGAATCTATGGTTGGCTTCAGGCCAATCAATCTGTGCAATGTTTCTTACAAGATCCTAACTAAAGACATTGGAAATAGAATGAGAGATGTTCTACCCTGCATCATAGATCCATGCTAGGGAAGCTCTGTCCAGGGTAGGTAAATCTTGGATGGAGTTATCATAGTTCATGAAGCTCTGCACTCTACTCATAAGACTAACAGGTCTGTTTTTGCCCTCAAGCTTGATATGAACAAAGAATTTGACAGGCTAAATTAGGAATTTTTTATTGTTGTCCTCATTAAGTTTGGTTTTCACCACCAACGGGTTAATTTGATCAAAAATGCATTTCTAAAGCATGGTTATTGATTCTTGTTAATGGAACAACTGATGGTTACTTTCAAAGTCATAGAGGAATTAGACAGGAGGACCCTATCAGCCCCATGTTATTCATCATTGTGGTAGAAGCTTTAGGCAAAACCATAAAAAATGCTTGTAGTTCAAGGCCAATTTTGAGAATCAAGGCAACATCTCTCACTAGGGTTGTTTCTCACCAACAATTCATCAATGATACCCTTCTATTGACTAAGGCATTAGTGGTTGAGGCCAAAAGAATTAAATCCATCCTGCAACTCTACGATGACACTACTGGTCAAAAAGATAATTTCAGTAAAAGCAAGTTATATTTCTTGAACACCCCCATTCAAAGGTAAGGAAGGATTGCAAAAATTTTAGGGTGTGATATAGCAAACCTTCCCACTTCATATCTTGGTCTCCCTCATTTCATTGGTTATCCAAGAAAGTCAATGTGGGACAGGGTTATTAAAAGAATTTAAAAAAAACTTGCTGGATGGAAAGGTCATCTTCTATCTCAAGCAGGACAACTAACCCTCACTAAGGCCTCTCTTCAGAGCATTCTAGTCTATTTCCTCTCCATTTTCAAAGCCCTTGTGAAGGTTTTCCAAAAAATTGAGAAAATCCAAAAATAATTTCTATGGACTGGATCAGAGGAGAAAAAAAGGATACACCGTGTAGGATGGACCAAAGTGTGCAGACCCAAGAAAAATGGGGGCTTAGGTCTGAGGATAATTGCTCATATGATTTTAGCTTCACTAGCTAAGCAGGCATGGCGCCTCATTTCTGGTGAAGAAAATGAATGGACATCTATCATAAAACGAAAGTATATTCAAAATATGGAATTCCTAAGTGACTCAGTTCCAATCGAAGGTTCTAATTTTTGCAAAGCAATTCTCAATTGTAAGGAAATCATCAAAAAATGTTTTAATATGGGTTTTAGGCAATGATGAGAGGATAAATTGTTGGAATGACATGTGGGCTAAGGATGAACCACTAATGCAATATCCTAACTTAGCTTGAATCAAAGATATCACGGAAGAACTCATTGGTAGAAAAGTATTTGATTATATGGTTGAGGACAGAGGTAGAATGAAGTGGAAACAAATAAGGATTCAGGGATTTCAAGTGGAATCAAATGATCTTTGTAACATTATTAGAAAATAGTTTATCCCCATGATACCCAAGGAAGATCAAGTGACCTGGGCTCCTACAAAAAATGGGCAGTTCACTGTTAAATTAGCTTACAAGCTTTTGCTTGATGACGAGGATTTTGTCCTCCAAAAGGACTTGGTTTGGATAAAAAAATTGATTCCAAAAATTACAATTTTTTCATGGCTGGTTATCCAAGGAATAATTCTAACCATTGATAATATGATGCATAAAGGTATTTGTATCACTAATCGTTGTTATTTGTGTAGGGATAATTGGTAGACCATTTATCACATTTTTTGTGAGTGCCCTTTTCCTTGACTATCCTAAGTGGGGTTTTTCAGGCCTTTAATATTTCCTGGGTTAAACCAGCCATCGTACTTGATTTGTTCATATAGTTGCCTTACCCCTTTTCAAGCCTAAGAATTAGATACATGTGTAAAATTTGTCTCGATCACTATCTTTGGCAAATGTTGTTATAAAGGAACCATAGAGTCTTTAATGAGTCTATCCGTGATCATCAAACTATCATTGCCAGGATCCTATCCTTTGCCAATGAGAATGTGAACCTTATCCTTTTGATAGTCGTAAACCTCATCTGTAGGAGACCACGATTGCTTAATATTTAAGATTAACCTTGTTATATGAGTCTGTGCATAGGGTAGTCAACCCCAGAGCCAATGTTAAGTGGTCCCCACCTCCTACGGGTTGGTTTAAGCTTAATTTTTATGGAGCGACTAAGGAAAATCTTGGTAGAGTAGGTGCTGGTGGCATTGTACGATATCATAATGGGAATATAATGCTTGCATTTTTTGAATATTTGGGAACAAGGACGAACAATGAAGCTGAAGCTAGAGCTATGTGGAGAGGCCTTCAAATGACTCAAGACTTAGAAGGTAATTTGATCGTAGAAGGAGACTTTATGCATGTTATAAATATCCTCAATAATTGGAAAACACCTCCTTGGATTATTAAAATAATTGTTGAAGAGGCTAGGATCCTTTTCTAGGGAAGACAAGACAAAAAATCCCAACATGTCGTTCGGGAAGCTAACAAAATTGCTGATAAGCTGGCTAATTTGGGTGTCTATGGTGATGGACTTTTCAAAAGGTAACATGATGTCCCGAGCAAAGTAGAGGAGCTTATTCAACAAGAATGCCAAGAATGATAGTCTAATTTACCAATAGGGAAGGCACTGTAAGTTCAAAGGCTAGGAGTATTCTTACCTCTTTTTTGAAATTGACTCATAATAAAAATTATCCGAGATGTCAGTCTTTGTGGATGCTGCTTGGAAATACCACAAAGACTAATAGGGACAATTACATTTCAGATAACATGGCTCCTAGTCATCTTAGTAATTTGAGGTTGGTTGATAATCACATGGCAAGAAAGAAATGACAATATAAGACTTCGAACCAGAGCCACATGGACCACTAGATAGCCACCACCATAAATCTAGCCAACATGTTCACTTCTCCAAGGCTGATTGGCCAAGACGAGATGTGGTCCCAAAGCATGTCATATATGGAAGAAAGCAATTACCAAATAATTATTAAGAGTAACTGTCAATACAGAGCTTGTGGGAGTTTTTTTTAGTACTCTGCTATGTGTGTCTATAGCTTTTTGTTTCTTCACTATTTCAAGGAAGGGATTCATGTCTGTTTCATTTTTTGTAATTATGATGTAGGTGTGTTTTCTTGGGGTATACCCAAAATGTTGTATGTGAAGTTTCTTTTTGATAATAGGTTATGTACCTTATCGGATGTAATGGCTTTGGCGGCATGTAGATTTTACATATATAGGATCCTTACTAAGGACATGTTCATCAACAAACCTGGGCTGATTTTTGTAAAAGGTTTTGGGTCAACCTGTAAAACCCGGTATTAATGCTATATTATCTTATCTACCAAAAAAAAATATGATGCCAAGGCCCACATTTAATTCTCTCCGCCATCAAGACAATCAATATAAAAATCCACCACAAATCAATGGTAAGGAAGGGCAACCATTGACAAGGTGTCTCCTGATAAGCATTAAACAATATCTTCATTTACTAAATAGATGATTTTGGGTAGAAAATCAGTACACCAGATCACCACATTCTAACAAGATACGCCTAAATTCGCAAGAGAGTTTGCAACCATATTTCCTTCCCTAAAATCATGATTGATCTGTAGCTCTTCCAAAGACAATAAATGGGCCCTAGATTCCTCAATAAGATTTGAAATACGCCATCCAAGATGAAATTCACCCTTAAGCATTTTAATGACATTCAACGAATCCCCCTCAATGACTGCTTTGTGGATACCAAGGTCTTTGAGCATTTGAATTCCAAAGGAGGCATAAGCTTAATCAAAGTGCGATGATTGGATGTTAAGATCTTTTGTGAAATCCAAGATATCTTGATCATGACAATAATGGATGATACCACCTACATCAGTTGGGCCTAGATTTCCCTTCAACACATCATCAAAATTAAGTTTGAACCAGCTAGCTGAGGGTGGGATCCAACAAATAGTCATACAAATATTCGGATCTAGTGGGGGCCTTAACTCTGGACGAAAGCCAAGTAACTGTTCCACATCAAAATCTGGATTGCCATGAGGCACTAAGAGGAGGGAGTATTTCAAATCCACTTGAACATTTTCAACCACATTCCAGACAATTATCTAGCTTAAATGAAAGAAATCACCCTCAAAAGTTTTAAACACTCTAGCATTTCGCTCCTTCCACACCCCCCATAGAATATGGGGAAGCAAAAACTTCCAAAAATATTTTAAATGGGGAGAAGAGAAGGGAGACGACCACTGATTGACCAACTCATATAAAGAATCTAGCAAAATCCAAGTAACCCCAATCAGCTAAAGGGAATTATAAAGAATTTCATGAAAGATATTACACTTAAGGAACAAATGAGAGGAATATTCCTAGTCATGTTTGTAGAGGAAGCACCGATTAATCAAATTAAACCCTCTCTTATGCAAATTTTCCAAAGTAAGGACTTTATTTTGCACCGCCAACCAAAAAAAAATATTAATATTTGGAGTCAAATTTTTAAACCAAATCTTGGAGCAAGGGAAATCACCAACTCCCCAAGGGCAAATAAGAGAATAGGCCACCTTTACCATGAAGGAGCCCTCACTATCATCATCCCAAACCAGTTGGTCCGCCACCTCCTCCTAGTGCACCACATACCATCACATCTAAAAAATAAGGGACTCCCACGTCAATTGATCTTGAACATTCCTGAGGAAGGGAGGGGAAAGAGACCAATTTTTATGTCCATCATGAAGAGAAACAAAATCTGCCATCCTAAGAAAAATTGCCACCTTGGAAAGTAGGCTCAAATATCTAAAATCGGGATCTTCAACCAGGGGGTATTCCCTAAGACACAGGTCATCCCAAAAGGACACTGATCTACCATTACCAATAATCCAATAACAATTATCTCTGATAAAATCCCTGGATTTAATTAAACTATTCCAAAAAGTAGAGCCTCCGACTAGGAGATGATCTAAGAGAAACTGATTGAAATTGTATTTGGCTTTGAGAATATGGCACCAAAGATGATTGGAATTGGAGGTAACCTTCCAATCCAGCTTGGACACCAACACCTTGTTCATGATAGCCACTTTCTTGAGATTCAGACCCCCATCTCTCTTCCTAGAACAAATCTGCTCCCAAGAAATTAGATGGAATTTACCCTTCAACTTGGAACCCAACCACAAAAAATCTTTGCAAATGCTATCAAATTTAGATGCCACCTTAGCCGAAAGGTTGAAAAGAGAAATAAAATAAATATGAATACTTTGAAGGGTGCTTTGGACTAAAATAACCTTCCCGACTTCACTAAGAAGAGCCCCCTTCTAAAAAGAAATTTTCCTCTACACTCTTTTGATAATTGGAGTCTAAAGTAAATCCTTAAGCCTACCTACAAACAACGGAAGGCCAAGATAGGTGGTCGAAAGAGACACAACCTTGCATCCCAAAATAGAAGCGATCCATTGTTGATGAACCTCCAGGGTATTAAGAAAGAAAATATTCCTTTTCATAAAGTTTATTAATTGACCCGTAGCTCCCATAATAGTCCAGGATAGATTTAACATCTCGAGCATGAAATACTGATGCTACACAAGAAAGCAAAGTGTCATCAACAAACTACTAATGAGAGATCAAGCTTATCTACAAGGCCGGTCTAAGACCAAAATTAGCACCGTATCATTTAATAGAACGTCTGAGGGCTTTTACCATGAGGATAAAGAGGAAGGGGGAGATGGGGTCTCCTTGGCAAATACCATGACAAGAATTAAAAAACGATAGGATATTCGTTGATCAACATAGAAAACAATACCAAAGAGATTGCAGCTTCCATCAAATTAACCCAAGGATCAACAAAACCAAACTTCCATAGCACTCTAAATAGAAATGGCCATGACACTTGATCATAAGCCTTATTGACATCCAATTTGAGAAAAAAGGCCACCCTACCACTCTTCTGCATCGAATGTAAAATTTCATGGATAATAATGGCACCATCCAATATTTGTCTCCTTGGCACAAAACCACTCTGCATTGAATCAATAAAAATTGGAATAAGAGACTTCAATATAATGACCATTTCTTTGTAAAATATTTTTAACACCGTATTGCATAAGCTGATTGATCTAAAATTACTAAACGAAGCCATTGAGTCCTTTTTAGGAATGAGTGCAAGATAAGTCAAAGTCAAAGTCTTAGGAAACACCTTCGACTACTAAGAATGATGAATGGCATTGCACACAT
Source organism: Wollemia nobilis (assembly GCA_028583015.1). Classification (NCBI taxonomy): domain Eukaryota; kingdom Viridiplantae; phylum Streptophyta; class Pinopsida; order Araucariales; family Araucariaceae; genus Wollemia; species Wollemia nobilis. Next base: position 1,599,236 of record JAQPPZ010017000.1, on the reverse strand, counting down.
ACACCCCATAGATATGCTAGATTTTTTGGAAGAAGATAGGTGGAAATATGTTAAGACCAGGGGCTTTAAGAGGGCCCATAGGCTTCAACACGAAAAATAATATCATCATCAGATAAAGGGGCCATGAGGTCAGAATTCATATCCTTAGAAACCAATCTCGAAATAGCCTTCAACATTCTATCTTCAGTAACCCAATCATGATCAGACAAAGAGCATAAGAGAGAGCTGAAGAAATCCACTGCCTCTTCCCTTATAACCATGATATCCAAAGAACAAGAGCCATTAGACTTCACAATTTCATAAATTTTGTTACATCCCTGACGATGCAAAGTGGAGGACTGAAAAAAGTGAGAATTACGATCACCTTCCTTCAACCAAAGAACCCCTGTATTTTTGTTTCCACAGTAATTCTTCTTTGGCCTGAATATTATGGAGGGCACATAGGGTAGACTTATCTTCTAAAAGCAACTGATCAGAATAACCATGAGCAACAATAAAACCTTCAATCGAAAGCAAAAGTGATGCAGGAGAATCCAATGGTGTAAGGGCAACCTTGCATCACAAAAAAAATAATAATAAAAATAAAAATAAATAATATATATATATATATATATATATATATATATATATATATATATATATATATATATATATATGTTTAGACCCATGTGTTTAGACCCATATGTTAAAAATTCAAGATTCAAGTGAATATTTTCCTGGTGGGAAAATGAAATGCGGGAAAAGGAGTTACACTTACCAAAACATTCTTTGGTAAGTTATTAATAGGGAATAGAGATTACCGAAGGCAGTTCGGTATCACAGATCATAGCTCCAATTTGCAGATCTCCAGTCTTTGTAATAAAATCGACCTTATGATCGTACATTGTAATTTCTAATACTATTTTATTGAAGAAATATTTTATGTGGGGTTTCCATTGAGTTTTGTCTATGATTTAATATTATATTTGGGATTTCTGATAAATTTATCTGTGATTTTGAGTATTGTGCAAGTTTTGGGTGGAGTAGCCCTTCATCAAGTGGTATCAGAGTGGAAGTTCCTAAATGTGTAAATAGATCACCGAACGTGAGGCAGTTTGTACCAGGACCTAGGGTTAAGGGTTGTATTAAAAGTGAACAAAATGCCTCCACGAAGAAACCATGGTGGTGGAAGAAATGTTGTGGTACCAAAAGAGGATTTTAGAACACTACAAAGGCAAGTTTAGGCATTGTAAGAGAAGTTGTGTAGAGGGTTTGAGCCAAGAAGAGAAGATGTGAGTGAAGATGAAGTTGAAGAAGAAGAGGACCAGTTCAAGGAAGAAGAAAATGCAGTAGATCCTATGCAAGTTAGACTGTATAAAGCCATATCCTAGATTGGGAAGAGACCGAAGTTTGATATTTTTACATATTCTAAAAATATTAACCTAGAAGAGTTGATCGAATGGATCAATGATATGGAGGAATATTTTGAGTATGAGGAGATGAAAGATCCTGAGAGAGTTAAATTTTCTGAGACCATGTTGAAGGGTCATGCTAGTATCTGGTGGAAGGGAGTACCACTAGATATAAATAGAAGAGGAAAATAAATAATAACAAGATGGAATTAGATGGTGGAAAAGTTAAAGAGATAGTTCATTCTAGTTGACTATGAGTTAGATCTATTGAAGAAAATGTAGGTTTTGAGGCAGAAAAGTAAATATATCAAATAATATACAAAAGAGTTCTATAATATCATGATCAGAACAAGCCATTTTGAGGCCAACAAGGAGAATATAGCCTATTATTTAAATGGATTAAAGCCAAGTATTCAAGAGGAACTAATTTTGGTTAGAATTCTTACCATAGAATATGCTTATCAGTTTTCCCTGAAGATAGAAGAGAAGTTGAATAGAAGATTTGAAAGCAAGCAAAGAGAAAGAAGTCATGGTGGAAGGACTGGCAAAGGACCATATGGAGGACAAAATGAAGACCAAAAGAAGAATGGAGAAGTCAGCAGTAGTCATAACCAAGAAGGAAATAATGCCTACCACCCATGTGAGCAAAATAATGGTGACCAAAGAGGAAGAGGAAGGTTCAGACCAGGACCTGGAAGAGGAAGATTTAGTGGAACCTATTTCCAATGTGAAGAAGAAGGACATCGAGCATACGAGTGTCCACAACATCAAGGAAGGATGAATAGGAGACCTGAAGGTAATGCATGAGTTGCTTATGCAGATGAAGATGATGAATATGAACATTCTAAAGAGGTAGAAAGAGGAGAATTTATTGTCACAAGGAGAACCTTGTTGAATGAGGAGAAAGATCCAGATCAGAGGAAGAGTTTATTTCACACAAGGTGTAAATGTGTAGGTAAGGTCTATAATATTATTATTAATAATGGTAGCACTTATAACCTAGTTTCAAAATGGATGGTTACCAAGTTACAGTTAGGAAGAAGGAAGCACTTGCATCCATATCATATTGCATGGTTACAGGACCATAGAACTTTGGTCAATAAATAATGTTTAGTGAAGTTCAATATTGGAGGTTACCATGATAAGGTATTGTGTGACATCATGCCTATGGATGCTTGTCATATGCTATTGGGGAGGCCGTGGCAATTTGATCGATATGCATTACATGATGGACATGCCAACACTTATTCCCTAACAAAGAATGGAGTTTGCCACAAGCTAAAGCCCCTAAAGGAGGTGGACGAAAAGGTATGTAGTAGTGCTAGAATTTGTTAAGTTGATGGTAGAAATTTTTTGAATGACATGAAGTACAAACATATATGCTATGCATTGATTCCTAGAGTTAGTAAGGAAAAATGTGAAGATATACCAGTAGAAGCCTCAGATCTGTTGGGAGAATTTTAAGATATTATATCAGATAATGTACCTAAAGATTTGCCACCAGTAATAGAGATTAGTCACCATATGGATTTGATGCCAGGATTTATTTTACCAAATAAAATGATTCCTATAGAGAATGAGGAGCTGAACAAACAAGTTCAAGAGCTATTGAAGTTGAAGATAGATTTGAAGTTCAGTTTTGCACACCATCCACAAACTAATGGACAAACAGAGGTGGTGAATAGGAGTTTGGGCAACCTGCTGTGATGCTTAGTAGGAGATAAGCCCAAGGGATGGGATTTGATTTTACCACAGGTAGAATTTGCTTACAACAATTCTATCAATAAGAGTATTGGAAAATCTCCATTCTAGATTGTATGTGGAAGCAGTCTAAGGAATGCCTATGAATTGAAGAATTTGTGCAAAGGAGAAAAGAGTGTGGACAAAAGTACAAGAAACAAGCAGTATGAAGAATATCCGATTAAGTGGAAAGCAAGGTTTGTTGAAGATTCATCATGGTTGTCTAAGGCAGAGGTTGACCATCTTGGTTTTCCTTCAACATTAGAGAAGTGAAGGTCAATTTTCAATTTACCCTGGATACATGAGCATCCAATGGTGTAAGGGCAATCTTGCATCACCAAAAAAAATAAAATAATATATATATATATATATATATATATATATATATATATATATATATATATATATGTGTGTGTGTGTGTGTGTGTGTGTGTGTGTGTGTTTAGACCCATATATATATATATATATATATATATATATATAGATCCATGTGTTTAGACCCATATGTTAAAAATTCAAGATTCAAGTGAATATTTTTCTGGGCAGGAAAATGAAATTTTCAAATGAATATTTTCCTAGTAGGAAAATGAAAGGCGGGAAAAGGAGTTACACTTACTGGAACATTCTTTGGGAAGTTTATTAATAGGGAATAGAGATTACCGAAGGTAGTCCGATTTCACAGATTGTGGCCAATTTGCAGATCTCCAATCTTTGTAATAAAATCGGCCTTATGGTCGTACATTGTAATTTCTAATATTGTTTTATTGAATAAATATTTGATGTGGGGTTTCTATTGAGTTTTGTCTATGATTTAATATTAGATGTGGGGTTTATGATAAATTTGTCTGTGATTTTGACTACTGTGCAAGTGTTGGGTGGAGTAGCCCTTCATCAAGAAGGGATTTCAATCGTTGCTTTTTTTCGAAAGATATTCCCAAAAGTAAACTTATTCCAAGACTTGAGTTTCATTATGAGTTTCTTCAACTTATTCAACAACAAAAACATACCTTCCCCCAGAACTAGATCCCCCCACTACTCAACGATTCTGACCTCAAAATCAGGGTGAGAGCACCACATAAGTTCAAAACGGAAGGACCGAGGGAGGAAAGGGAGACCTTCAGGGATTTCTAACCATAGAGGGTTATGATCAAATTTGATTCTGGGAAGGGAAAATAAGGAAGCATCTCCAAACAGGTCGCAAGAGGAATTTGAAACAAAGACCCTATCGAGTCGGCAAAGAATAAGATTATTACCTCCTCTATGACTACTTCGAGTGAACTTAGAACCACAGAGATCAATATCACAAAGCTTCGCTTGGTTAACAAACTCATGAAAATAAAAAATACTCTGCTCATCAACAATATTACCACCACGCTTCTCAGAAGGAAATAAGGGGGAGTTAATATCCCCAACCACCATCCAAGGCTCATGCAAAAAAGCAGCCCTCATTTCCATTAAAAGCTTTCAAAATCTGTCGGAGCATATATATTTGACATTACCCACCGCCTATGAGTGAATTTACACCAAAAAAGAATATTAATAACCCTGTTCGAAGAAGAAAGAATATTAATGACTTTGTTCGAGGAATCCTCGTGTTCGAAGAAGAAAGAATATTAATGACTTTGTTCGAGGAATCCTCGTGTTGAACATAGATATTTCTTAGAATTTCCTCTTAAGCTCCATCGTCATGGCAGTTTAGGACTTGTCCAGATCTGACTTCCTTTTCCACTGTGAATGTTCATAGTTGAAACTTAGTTGATAGTTTTCTTTGATGTATGTCAGTATATCTATTAATTATAGATTTTGATTAAATTTTAGTAGCGACTACTGAGAGCAAGTATTGCCTGTCATAAAACAACAATATAGAGATACAAGAGTACAACAGAGTTATTAGGAATATTTTGATTTACTGCATTCCTGAATTTTCTTAACTAGTGAAATATCCGTATGAGAGGAAATTCTGATATTGTATGTTCCCGTCCGGAAAAAAAAAAACTTTTTCTCTCAATAATTCTATACGCTTTGATAATTAGAACTTGTTTGGATAATTGGTTTATTCTGTTTTTGATACTTTTGGGACAGGTTGTTTGCTTCCTGTTCATATCATTCATATTAATACCCCCATTTTGTTAGGAAATGTGGCAAGCGAGTTGATCTTATATCAACTTTGTAATATGAGAACCACCCATTGCAAGATGATTGGTAAATGCAAAGGGTAATAAATATTTCTCATTCTCATGAAAAATCCCACGACCTCCTATGGAATGCAAAGAGTCATAGAGGCTAACAAAGGTTAGATTCAATCCTTTATTTAATTTTCAGAATCTCAAGGAATTCGTGTTCTAGGATATTTCAGCTGGCTTGTCTTGTTTTCAACTTCTTGAAATTAAGACAATCATGTCAAGCATTCAGATCTTTCAGATGGCTTGATCTTTCCGATATATAATTATAATTTCTGGAAATAGATATATCTGTTTTAAACTTCTAAAAGTATCATGGTATTTTTTCAACTTCTAAAAATTATGAATTAAAACCAAAATATATAGATTTATCTATATGCTTTACATACAAAAATATCAACAAAAATATATATATATGAAAAGCACATAAAATAAGTTAATCTACTGAAATTTGAATATATAAATATATAAAAACTTCAAGATAAAACAATAACCTAACCTGCATATTACCATTAATTTTCTATACAACATTCTTATTAGAATGATGGTAAAATCATATATTAGACCACCATCTCAGCTAATAAAATACCACTCTTCGCAGTAAACATCTTACGACCAAAAGTGTGAAACAACAGGTAACACGGCCTTGATTGTGTATTCTGTCTCATTATGTGTTTTTCTACCTTATATTTCTAGGAGGATAAAGGTTTGCTATGATGATACTTTAATTTTTATATTTGATTATAAATTGTAAAATGTTTACAAGGATGTGGTTTTATTTCCGATTTGAATTTTGTTTATACAATTTAAAATTTGTCCACCTCTGAAGGGATGGGAGTGCCAGAAAAGTTATTATTACAGGTTCAAGCGTCTTAAATGCTGGAGTTGAAACAATCCGGAACTACAATATTTCTAGTATTGTAGTGTCTGAGAAGCACAGAACGCAAGCAATGATATTTTACATGTAAGAGCTCGAAATGCTTGAAATGGAAGAGCTCGGTTTCACTCACACCCATATCTCACAGGAGACATCATGAAGCTTTACATGCATAAAATATGGAGAGCTGTTAAAATATATTAACTAGAGAAAGTGAAGCTTTGCCATGGATAATGTGGTTGTTTTGTACCGTTAGGTATTTTCCATGCTTCCCCTGGGGTTACTCCGTACGGCGTGCAATAAGTATTGGATACAATATAAAATATGCAGAGGTGTTAAAAATATATTAATTACAGAAAGCTTCACTGTGATGGATAATGTGGTTGTTTTCTACCGTTAGGTGTTTTCCATTCTTCCCCGGGGTTATTTCATACGGCGTGGGATAAGTATTGGATACAAATAGTAGTGGTAAAGTATGTAGACTAGTTTTGATTTTTATAGTATTTTTATGATATATAATTTTATTTTTTTCAAATTTAATCAAAAGTAGTTAAATAAATATCTTACTATAACTATGAATTTTTCTTTGCCATGTGTAAGATTAAAATATTCAGTTGGAAAGATTTTTTTTTTATTAATAAGTGCAATGGAAATATCACATTATTTCTTTTTATCCATAACAAAGGCTTCCCTCCCAATGATGTATGTAATGTTAATGACACACTGTGAGGTATATCTACAAGGACAACAAACTATAAATTAAAAATCTTTCCAAAAGGTTTTAGGATTATTTTTGTTGACTTACAACTCCTTGCTTGTGATAATTCTCTCACATTTGAAGATGCCATGAACTGTCTAGAGAAAGAGCATTAGAAGAAGGCTATGCAGGAAAAAATAAATTCAATGAAGAAGAACTATGCATGGGATTTAGTCCAGCAACTTGTTGGGAGAAAGATAGTAGGCAACAAATGCATGTTCAAAAATAAGCTAAGGCCTAATGGGTCTATGGAAAGATACAAAGTTGGATTGGTTGCAAAAAGGTTCTCTTAGGTCCCAACTATTGATTTTTATCAAACTTATGCTCCCATGATGAAGTTATCTTCTATTAAACTTTTGTTTGCATATGCTGCTGATTTTGATTTAGAAGTTGAAAAAATAGATGTAAAACTAAATTCTTGCATGGAGATTTGGAGGAAATATATACTGAAGGTTTTGAAGTAGGAGGTGCAGGTCTTGTTCGCATGTTGAATAAATCCCTCTATGGTTTGAAGTAGCCTCCTAGAGAATGTTACCAAAAGTTTGACAATTACATGTTGCAGATTGAAATTTTATTGTAACTTTGTAGATCCATGTATGTATAACAATACATAAAGTAAAAGTTTTGTAATTTTGATTTTGTATGTGGATGACATCCTCCTGATTGGAAATAATAAATGGTTGATTTTTAAAATCAAGGAGTTGTTTTCAAAAAACTCTAATATGAAGGACTTGGGTCAGACACGTCATTGCTTGGGCATTGATATTGTCAGAGATTACAAGTGCAAACAATTATGGCTTTCCCAAAAAGATTACATTAACCAGATTTTAAAATAATTTGGAATGCAGGATAGTGAACCTACCAAAACTCCTATGCAGCCTAAAGTTAAATTATCTGAAAAATATGTCCAACTACAATTGAAGAAAAGAAGAAGATGAAGAAAATTCCATATGTTGATGCTGTGGACTCACTAATATATGCAATGGTATGTACCAAGCCTAATATTGCTCATGTTTTTTTTTTGAAAAAATTGAAAAAAAATTGTATTAAAACAAAGAACAGTTACAATTGGGAGTAGACACTTCCCAGCCGAAAACAGAGAAAGCACAAGATTACAAGGTGCGAAAACGTGACACATTTCACCGCTGACCACAAAAAGTCAACAAGTCACGATATCGCGACAACTAGCCATCCTTGGCCGCGACATGTCACGATTTCGCGACGACTATCCATCCTTGGCCGCGACGGGGCAACATGTCACGAAATCGTGACATGTCGTGATATCACGACAACTATCCTTCCTTGGCCGCGACAAAGCAACATGTCGCGATATCGTGACAACAATCCTTCCTTGGCCGCGACAGAGCAACATGTTGTGATATCGCGACATCATTCCTCTAGTGGCCGCGACGGCACAACATGTCACGATATCGTGACAACTTTTTTCCCATGGCCGCAATGGCGCAACATGTCGTGATATCGTGACAACCTTCCTCCCATGGCCGTGACGGCGCAACATGTCACGATATCGTGACAACTTTCCTCCGGAGACTGCGACGACGCAACATGTCGCGATATCGCGATAGCTTTCCTCCAAAGGCCGTGATGGTGCAACATGTCACGATATCGTGACAACTTTCCTCCAAAGGCCGCGACGACGAAACATGTCGCGATATCGCGACAGCTTTCCTCCAAAGGCCGCGACGGCGCAACATGTCATGATATTGCGACAGCTTCCCTCCAAAGGCCGTGACGGTGCAACATGCCACGATATCGCGACAGCTTCCCTCCAAAGGCCACGACGAAGCAACATGCCGCAATATCGTGACAGCTTCCCTCCAAAGGCCGTGACGACGCAACATGTCGCGATATCATGACGACTTCCCTCCAAAGGCCACGATGACACAACATGTCGCGATATCGCAACAGTTTCCCTCCAAAGGCCACGATGGTGCAACACATCGCGATATCACGACAGCTTCCCTCCAAAGGCCGCGACGGCGCAACACGTCGTGATATCGCGACAAAAACCACCCTTAGCATTTTCTTTGCTCATTGGCTCAATGATATTTCAAGACCCTACCTAATCACCTCATCCTCCAAAGGCATGTCACTGTGCAGCTGCACCCTTACCTCTTTCTCAGCACCCATCTTCGCTAGGAAATCGGCCATTTTATTTAAGTCTATACTCACATAAATGGGAATCACATCATCTAATTCCCTCCATAATGCCTTGATTTGAGAGACCAGAATCCTCAACCTCCATGCTTTCGAAGCAAAGTTCCTCATACAGTCTAGAGCTCCAACCAGTATTTGAGAATCATATTCGAGAATTATCCTCCTGTGCCCCTGATTAACAGCCCAGATAGAAGCATATTTGATAGCAATGGCTTCTGCTTCATTGTTTATGGCTCTTCCCAAGCCTTGCAGTTCCCAATAGAGCACTGAACCATCATGATCCTGGCATACCATTCCAATTCTAGCACTACCCAGATTGCCCTTTGCAGCTCCATCAGTATTGATTTTAATCCAACCTTCAAGGGTTGGTTTCCAGCTAGCTCTATCCTGTCTCTCTTGCTCTTCAACTCCCTCTTCCATTGGCCCAGGACCAACCTGAATTTCCTCTTTAGCATAGACGACAATAGTTTCTATGGCTTTGCTCCAGATGACCTGCCAAACTCCATCTAGCGAGGAAAAAGTTTCTCTAAAAATTCGAGCATTTCTCTCCAACCACACTTGCCACCAAATGAAGTATAAGCCAAGCTCCCAACCAATTCAAAGAGCTTTAGATTTAAATCTACTCCTCTTCCATATTTCCCAAATATTGGTCCGATTCAAGTCACCATTAACCTGGAGTTTATAGTGAGAGAACCATCGCTTCCAAATCTGACGCGTGAAAGGGCACTCAAACATCAGGTGATCAGCTATTTCCTCGTTCTTGTGGCATAAAACACATTGAGATGGACCTATGATTCCTCTACATCTGAGATTTTCAAAAGTGAGAATTCCATTGTGCATAAACTACCAGGCAAAAAGTTTACTTTCGGCCGACCCTTGGAGTGCCAAATCTTTCTCCAATCCTCAACCGAAAATGAATGTGGGGGAGGCTCTGGGAGGATCTTGTCGTATCCGTCCTTCACTGTATATACACCCAAGTTCCCATAGCCCCAAGCTAATTCATCCTCCTCATCTCTCCCTGTGAGAAACCTTTCTGTCAAGATTTTGGTCAAGATGGGTGCAAGCTCTGAAGGGATTGAAATTGGCCACTCCTCCAACCTCTTAAACTTCTTAAACTTATATTCCCCCAGCTGACTAGTGTTGAAATAGCTTTCAATTTGGACCCAACCCTTGGTTTCTATGGCGGATTTAATTGGTTGTAATTCGGGGAACTCAACAATGATGGGTGGGTACTGGTCCCAAGAATTAGTCCAGAAATGTGCCTTCTCCCCTCTCCCTACTTTCCAAAACAATTGGTCTTTAATAACCTGAGATCCAAGCTTGAGAGCCTGCCACGCTAAGGATCCAGTACCATCCAAAGGAAACCGGCCCACCTCATTGGGGTGAACATGACCCAAATATTTACTAGTTAGGATTCTACTGAATAATGAGGTTGGTTGGGAAATCCATCTCCAGATCTGACTTTCCAGCCAAAGCTTTATTATTTAGCTTGGATCTTCTCAGTCCCAGCCCTCCTTTTTCCTTGGTCTGGGTAACTTTATCCCAACAAACTAAGGCCCATTTCCTCTCCCCTTTTACTCCTTCCCATAAAAATATTCTAGCCATTTTTTCCAGCTCTTTCCATATAGTATCTGGGGCAGCCAGGATAGAGAATTTATAAATTGGCATGGCCTAAATGACTGACTGTAAGAAAGTTAATCTACCCCCATAGCTTAACCATTTATGAGACCAATGATTCATTCTACCTTTGATACCATCCAAAAGATCCTTCCAGATATCTATTTTTAATTTTTTGAAATGCAAAGGAACCCCCAAGTAAACCACTGGAAGAGAAGTCCTTGTGAATCCCAAGATCTCTAGAACTCTGTCCTGTAGCTTTTGATCAATATTGAAAAAGACCACTTTGGATTTTTTATCATTGATGACTTGGTTTGAAGCCCTAAGGTAGAAATTAAGAGTGTCTTTGATGACTCTAGCTTCCCTGAAGCTAGCCACTCCAACCAATCATGTATCATCCACAAACTGTAAGTGAGTCAAAACTTCCTCATCCACCTTGATACCTGTTAGCAAGCCTTGATGTCTTCTCCTCATGAAAAGTCTACCTAATCCTTCAGCCAAAATGAGGAAAAGATAGGGAGAGCAAGGGTCCCCTTCATGAAGACCACGGGTGGATCCAAAAGGTTGTGAGGGAAGACCCTTGATTAAAATAGAATAAGACGGCGTAGAAACACAACTCATGACCCAATTTATCTAGTCCCGAGAGAAACCAAATGTTGCCATCATCTTTGGCAAGAAACTCCACTCCACCCTGTCATAAGCCTTTGACATATCTAGTTTAATGAACATTCCTTTATTACCAGATTTTTGCATTATATGGATTGCCTCCTGAGCAAGAACCACCCCATCCAAGATCTGTCTACCCTCTACAAAACCCCCTTGCTTAGAGGAGATAATTTTATGGAGAGGTTTTAGCCGTTCAGCCATTATCTTTGTGATTATTTTATAAATCATGTTGCATAAGGCAATAGGTCTGAAACCAGAAATATGAGCCCCCTCCTCCCCTTTAGGAATTAAAGTGATGAAGGTATGATTTAATGCCTTAAGCATTATTTTATTACCTCTGGACTCCTCTGTGACAGCCAAAACATCCTCTAAAGTATCCCAGAAGGCCTGAAAAAACTCAATTGGAAAGCCATCTGGTCCTAGAGATTTTCCGGTGCTCATTCCAAAGACCACATTCTTCAGTTCTTCTCTATCAATGGGTCTAAGAAGGGTCTGATTTTCTTCTTCAGAGATAATAGAGAGTATGACATCAATAACTTCATTTTGAGCCTCTACATCTTGCTCCATACTTTCCTTAAAAAGTTTAGAAAAATACTCCATTGAATGGGAATGCTTACCAGGAAGAGTATCAAAGGAGTGTCCATTCTCATATTGAAGGGCTTCCATGTTATTCATTCGTCTCCTAGCACAAGCTGACCGATGGAAAAAATTGGTATTTCTATCACCTTCTAATAACCAAGTGGTTCTTGCTCTCTGTTTCCAGTAAGTCTCCTCTTGGTTATCAATGTCCTCAACCGCTTTACGCAAGGCATCATCCTCGGTTTTGAGCTACTCTATAATTGTTCCTTCCCTAAAGTGTTTTTGAATCTCATCCCATCTGGCCACTAAGGGAGCTCTTTGGAGCTGGAAATCTAACTTGTTAGCTTGCCTCCATTGTTTCAGTTGAACTTTGACAAAATGAAGTTGTTTGTGGAATCTAAACATTGTTGTCCCAAAAGGTAGACGACCTTCTTCCCACCATTGCAGAATTTTCTTTCAAATATCCTCTTTTTGTGACCAAAAATTCTCAAATTTAAAAGGTTTGTGATTCTGCCTTGTCATAGTCCCTCCCTCTAACAAAATGGGAAAGTGATCCGAAAGCTGGACCCTCCAAAATCTGAAATTTAGTATTCCATTTTACAAATGCCTCCTCTGAGACCAGAAAATGGTCTAACTTTACCTTCCTGCTATGTGGCTCACTCCTCTTGTTAGTCCAAGTAAAGTAGGTTCCAGGGCCTTTAATATCCACTAAGTGCAAGGCCTGGACTTGGGCAATCAAAAGTCAATCCCCTGGGTCCAAAATTGGGGTTCCCCCTTCCTGATCTCTAGAAGATAATTTAGCATTAAAATCCCCAGCAATAATCCAGTCTAAATCTTCCCTTGAGGTCCTCATGTTATGTACAGCTTTCCATTGGAGCCTCTGACCATCAAGGTTTTGAGCCCCATAAAAATTTGTGATTAAAACATGTTCAGCTGTGACATTATTCCTAAATTGAGATGTGAGAACACCCCTCCAAGCTATATGTTCTATTGCAGTCCATTCCAGAGAGTTCCAAAGAGTAACTATCCCCCTTGAGGCACCTTGGGTAGCCACATCCATATGACTAGCGCCCCTCCAGATTCTATTAACTGTTTAACACATAAGATCTAAAGATATTTTTGTCTCCTGGAGAAGCAAAAAATCTGTTTTACATTTTCCTAAGAGTCTTTGAACAACAGATTGATGGGTTCTACTATTTAAACCCCTAACATTCCATTATTGAATAATCATTGAAAACCTTGAGAGCAGTAATAATCAATTGTCCTCACCGATCCTCCAGTGATCAGCTTGTCTCCTTGAGCTGCTAGTAGGTCCTTATTTGATTTTCTACCCGCTCCTTGAGAAAAGCTATTTTTTGATCACTTTTCCACCTGAGTTATCCCTAGGGTTTGCCTTTCTTTGTTCTTTACTGCTATTCCCATGCTGACATCCTTGATTATTGGCTACGCTTGGGTGTGCAGTATCAATGCCGCTGCATTCTCTGACAGCGGTAACTCAGTGTACTCAATTACCTATTCTGTGGCGGTGGGATATGAAGGAGAAGCATGAGCGGGGATGTTGTTGGCTTCAGTGTTCGCATCCACACCTTCCATAACTTGGTCCTCTTGGTCCACTAATGTCTTAAATATTTCGTACCTATTAGCTGGCTTGAGTTGTGCTTGCTCCTTACCATTTTTCTTTTGCTTTCTCCTTCGTTTAGGCTATTCAAAGCCATCTTTCTGAACATCTTTACCTTGAGGGATACTGGTTGGTTCTTTGGTTAGAGTTGACCTACCCTCCCTGGGATGATTTGGCACTCCAAGCAGAGCCTCCATTTTTGTGTTCAAATTATTTGGACAAAACCGGGCCAAATGCCCATATTTGTGACAAACTCTGCATCTGAAGGGCAGAGCCTCATAATCTAGCTGCTGAATCCAAGATAGTCCTGCCATTTCAAGTTCCACCTCTGCCGGTAGAGGCTGGCTAATATCCATTTCCACATAGATTCTTGCAAAAACAGCTGTGTTTCCTTCTATGGTATCTTTGGAGACACCCAAATGTCTTCCAAGGGAGTTCCCGATCATTTCCAGAACCTGCTCACCCCAAAACTCCATTGGAAGAGCATACTGACGGATCCAAACCGGAACAGCCGTGGGTTCAATACGAGGATCGAAACCCACTCTCCAGGGTTGAACAAATAGCCCTGCTGGACCATGGTTCCTCTTTTTCGATTCAAAATCCCTATTTCTATCGGACAGAGAAGAAAAACTAACAATGAAATACCCATTGCTAATAAACTATAAGGAGTACTCACCGTGAGGCTCCCAGTTTTGCCTGACACAGGTGTGCAAGAAATTCAAGGTAGGGCGAATACCCATGAATTTATAGATCAGATCATGGTTGGCTCTATATAAGATTGTATCTTCGACCATCTTTGGCTCAATGAAAATCTTGGGCCTTGATTCGAACTACAAAAGGCATCCATTGACTCGTTGGCCTGATGATCTCTTTCCAGCGTTCTTGAAGAGCATATGAATAGCATTTCTCTGAGCTTCGTCATTAGAAGGAGGAGAATTATCTTTTAGCATTTCAGCATAAGAGCTATTTCTCCCTGCGAGAGGATCTGGAGGAGTCCCCATTGGACCCTCCTGGGATAGCAGACTTGCGTTCAGATCCACAGTAACCAAAAAAACACTACGGCAACCCACCAGATGCCCAAGAAAATTTGAAGATCCAGAAACCCTGGTTCAGAGGAGAAAATCGCCAGAGCCTATTGCTCATGTTGTTAATATAATAAGTAGATATATTATCACTCCTATAAAGTAACATTGAACTATTGTAAAAAGATTTTTGAGATATATACAGGATACTAAATATCATGTTTTGTGATCTCAACCCAAGAAGAATGAAGAATTTTTTTTGCAAGGACATGTACATTTAGATTGGCTAGGTGACTTGGACAACCGTAAGTCAACAAGAGGATATATCTTCACTATGTATGGTGGCGCAATGAGCTAGAGAAATAAAAAGTAAATTGTTGTAGCTTTGTCAAGTGTTGAAGCAAAATATATTGTTGCTAGTAATGCTGCAAAAGAAGTTGTTTTATTGATGAGGTTGTACAAAGAATTGCATTTGAACGAAGAATATGTTGAAATAAAATGTGATAGCCAAAGTGTAATAGCACTTGCATATTCTTCATCATTTCATGAAAGGACAAAAAATATTGAAGTGAAATATCATTTTGTGCGTGATATGGTAGAAAATGGAATGATCAACCTAGTCAAATGCAAAACCCTAAGGTTGTCACAACTTAAAAGAACCAATTTTGTAGCAATGAGATTGAAATAAAAAATTATAGAAAAATTGTGCATCAAGTGGGAGTTTGTTACAATGTGCAGGTGTTTCATGATTTTTTTGTTTAGTGATAGAATCTTTTGGAAAGATCACAAAAACCTCTTTTTAGAGACTTCATGTATTTTGGTATGACTTGGAAGATTCTAGAAGACTATTAAGCCATGAAAAATTCTAGAAGATTATTTGGGTGGGAAAACTAGAAAATCCTCACATTTTTTAATTATAAAAAGGGAGTTGCATGTATGTAACATAGCATTGGAGAATTCCTCTAAATAAATATATGTTTTTCTAATAATATTGAGTCCCTTTATTAGTTATTCATGTTTCTACTTGTCCTTGTTGGTTTCTCTTGGTCTTCCTTGGAAGCTTCTACTTATTTGTTATAAAATATTTTGGGATCCTTTCAACACCCCTTCTTCAACCAAATTAAAAAAAATTTAATAGTCTTATTTTACCTGAAGTTGTGATTCTCTTTATTGGAAAACACATACCTAAAAAAAATGTGACCATTAATAAAAATTCTTAAAAATTAAATTATGTAATTATGCAAAGGATAACAACAAAATGTAATTATTTTTTATAAAACCTCTAAAATATAGATGATACCTAGGAAAATGACCACCATATAATTTCTTTCCTTTAGATTATGATAACCACATGAAATAAGAAGTAACACATATAAGAAAAACTCTATACAATTTTAAAGGTTGGGAAAATTAAATTCATAAATATGACACTCATAACCTATTTCCTATAATTATAAGTAAATATTAGCAAACAAAATTTACATTGAACCATTACTTAAGTATTTAGTTGCAAGGTGACTCTACGATAATTATTAGTAGCATTTTAATAATAAAAAATCCACACACAATCAAATATATCTTTATAAAAAATATAGAATATTTCTTGTTGCATCTTGTCTCTGCAGGGTGGACACAGGGAGAATGGAACCTCGATCGACCTCTACCAGCACCATTCTCCATGTACCTACCTTGTCACAACCCATCCCCATTGGATCTCTTAAAAAGGATATTAATGATAAATTAATACCTAACTTGAGATTCATTGGCCTTGGGGATGTCTACAAAATTCCAATTAAGGGATTTTATGAGGTTTTATGAAAAGAATTCATTATCTTTTAGTTAGGTAATTCAAATTAAATTTAATTAGTCTAATTTCAGAAACAATTAGAATATTTGGACTTCATAAAAGTTGTCCAATTTTAATTGGACCAAAATAACTTTAGGGGTATTAAATAATATAGGGATGATTTTATTATGTAGGTTTATCTATCCCTTATTCATGGCCTATTTTTATTGGTGGAAATTTAGAGAAAATTCCCCTTTCTAATCCATAATAGTGTTGAGTTTGTAAGGTTATGAGATAAAGGGGATACGAAACAAAGAAGATCATCTACCTTATCTATATTTGGAGCCCTTCTAATTTTTGGAGGATTTTCCCTCCCCCTGGGATGAAGTATCTTATTTGAATAAAGGTATCTTTTAATATTAAATTAAGGAAGACACTATGGGGCTTATGAAGAAAGGAGAATCCTTCATAAAGGGAGTATTTAGTTTCTTAAGGGAGGAAGCAATTTTGATGAAAGAAGAGTCTGATAGGAGGATGGGTTAGCAGAGGATAGGGATAAAGAAAAGCAAGTATGGAAGAAGGTACTTGGAACCTAAAACTTGTAGGAATTTTAGGTTAGAAATTTTATCCCTTTGTTTTGATTTGCTAAAGGTGAAATTAATTTAGCTTGTATCTCCATAATCTCTATGCTTTATGGTGTTGTTGTATTCTAAAATACCTTACTTATATTTGTACCTTTGTGTATTTAATCACCCCTACTGGTTGTATTACATATAGGTATTTAATTTTGACTGCATTAGAGTATTATGTTGACTTATAGCTATGATTAAATAGATGCACATTGAATCCACCTAAGTTATTAGCTTGGATAAAACAAGCCTAAGTTATTAGACTGGATAAACCAAGGCCAAAACTATTGTTTTTTTAATATTAAAATTGGATCGGCCTGAGTAAGGCATGGGGTAGTGGAGTATCCAAATATACGACAATCACTACTTAAATAGCTCGAGGCCACCACCATCATCACCACCATCGACGGGGTCTCTTAACCACCATTCAGTTGTTATCTCTTTACCAATGCATAAGCAAATTTAAAGTGTTTTTCATCAATAATACCTTGAATATGGGATATATGCACACCATTCACTGTGTAACTGCACAATTAGGATACCCTATATTTTAAACAAAATCACATGCTTAAGCCTCATTATAATTTTATGATCAACTTCATTAGCGAGTTCATTCAAGAGCGATATAGCTCAAACTTGTTCATTAAATATTCCATAGGTGATCGAAGGTTGAATGCCTACTTCATCCTTGTAGCATTGATTGGAAATCAACGTTGCACTCTTCTCTATAACCTACAATAGGGGTAGACGTAAATGCTAGCCATATAGGAAGGGATATATTCTATGGTAATTTACATGGTTAATCAATATGGATATATGTTGAAACAAAATATCATAAATCATTGTTGAAATCTTCTATTAAACCCTTGTGATAGTTATTTCATCAGTAGATCATTCCTATTATGTGTTAGACCCTATACAATGATATTAAACTTATATTTTATGTGGAATATTTGGTTCTATGAATATGTCTATAGCCTGGTAAATTTGCACACCATAAACAATCACTTAGAGCCATTACACTCAACCTTAACTATTAGGCATTCTATAATTTGTTTCAGTCCATCTCAATCTCACCAAAGACTCGCCATCACTGCAATCCACTTGCATTATTGCCATAAAATATATTATTGAGAGTTATTTGATGTTTTGATACCTTTCGAAGAGATTTTCAAGCTTTGTGCATCACTGTTGGTGAGGCCAAGGCACGCTGGTTCGTGCTCGATCTCACACAAGCAAAAATACAAAGAAATATTTATTAGTATATCTTCCACATGGGACATGCTCCTACCCAAACCTTTTTTATAGGGAGTAGGACTCCCATAAATACTCGAGAAACATCACTTTATGGTGGGCTCAATACTTACTAAATATTTGCATGTGTGGCTTTTAATGTGTTTAAACATGTTTAACGGTACCATTTTGATGCTAGAGGTTGCAAGTCGATAGAGAAGTCGACAACCATTTGGATGTGACACATGGTTACTGATGAGGGATTGACACCTTATTTTTCACATCGGATAATTGGTCGATAACCTTGGATTAAATCCTCTAAAGACTTAGGTGAGTTATTATCCCCATGCTCATTATAGGAGCATGTGGAAGTTTTATAATGAGAAAACCACTATTAGTAAAATTACCACACTATGGTGGTCATATTAGTGGTAGAAGTGGAAAAAATTAGTTGCAAGGATTGAATCACCTATCGTAATGCACACTAAGGTTTAATTATCATAGGATGGTTGTGATTTGCAGAAGTCAATTTGGATTAGACTTTGGAATAGTTGATAATAATAACCTCCCATTTTGGAGGATTTTTATGGTTTAATAATAATCCTTATCTCTTGTAAGTTTAATCTTTGGTATTATTGAATGCTATATAGTATTTACAGAATAATAAAATGGAAATAAGGATGTTGCTCCTTCTCTTTGTAAGTTAACCCTAGAAGATGAGATTTTGGAAATGCCCTTTTAGTTCTGCAATTAATTCCTGACTTTGGTAAAATATGGAGAATTTTCTATAAAATAATCCCTTGACCTTAACTTTAATTAAATTAATATTCTTGATGTTGTTGTAAGAAGGGATGGAAGATCCATTTCTAGAGGAAGTTATAGGATTTTATTTTCATATGCTTAGTTGTTACTTAGAAATCAAAGGATTGAATGTTTATCAATCTTGGAGAATGAATGTGAAATCCATTCTTGAGGGAATTTATGGGGTTACCTATTTGCTAGCTAATGAGATTAATCCTTAATATGAATCCAATGACCATTTCATAAATATGTGAGTATAATAATTTTTTAGATTCTTATGTATGGTATTGATGGCTTAGAGAAATGAAATGTAGAATTTTCTTATTTGCATCATGACTTAAAAAAGGAATGATTTGAGTCCTATAATTATATAATTGATTTAGATAAAGGATCTGTGGGATGCATTTCTATATTTGTATGAAAAATTTTAATTTATGAAATGAGAGGAGAAACATATTTTGGAGGCTAGGTTTATTCCTCGTGAGGATTCCCAAGATATATGTTGTATATCTTTACCTCGTGACTTGTAAATGATGTTTTATGTAGATGTTACATTTACCCTTTAGTATGAAGTTACTTGGATAGATTATGGATGTTGATATTGTATTAGTATGAGATAGTATTAAATGTTATTTACTTTCCAATGAGATGATGTTTTCCTACGAAATAGATATGTATTCTCAAATATTTATGATGCAATGGTTTATATGCATTACTTTAATGATGGTGCATGGTATTTCATTAAGATGATAATGTGAATGGAATTATGTTGTGATGACCATTTTACAAACTCTTATGAATGCTTTAATCTAAAAATACTATAGTAATAGATTATAAAATTATAATTAGCTTAGTACATTTCAAGTTGGAGCTCGAAGGGGTTGTAGCCTAGGGATGGTAATCGATGTTTGAGCTAGAGCTGAAATAGAGTTCTTACATTATGAGTCAGACCTCAAATTTACATGTGGGATTAAAGTTGACATGCTGATGTAAAAGTACTTCATGATAATGTAACCAATGAACTAAAGTTTATTGGATACCTTGGATTCAAAATGGGTTTGATAGATAATAAGATCTAATAAATATTATGAATGAGAGGGGAAGATAATTATGCTTAAGATGGTTATTCCAAGGCCTATGTAAGTTTATCACATGGAGTGATAATTATCTTAGTTACCTCATTATGTATATGAGAGTAGTAATTAAGTATTTAATATTTGATGATCCACCATGGAGGTGGATAGCTAATTCTTAAGACATGTACTCATACTATAGTGGTGGTATGAAGGTTTTGTAGAATTCCATGACTTCTACTCAAGATTTATTTTGACTAAGTCTTAATATCTCTTCATGATTGATTCCTTGGTAACTTACAATCCATTTGGAATATCTTCATCTTAGTTCATGATTATGTCTCTCATTCATTGGAAGATAAATAAAGAAAAAAATTCTAAGTGGATGAGTAGTAACAATTGGGATTGTTACAGTTGGTATCATATCCTAGGCTAGCTAATGGATTCTAGTGTTATTTCTAGGCTAGCAAAGAATTTTGTCAAGAAGAACCATAGTTTTGTTCCAATCTATTGATTGTTCAAATTGAGCTATGGCTATTAAAAATCATTATTAACAATGTGGGAGTACTTAAATTCTAGGTTGAATGACTACAAGTTCACCTACAAAGTAAACATTGCATAAAGTGGTAAAAACAAGGATGATATAATCAACCCTATTTGAAAATATAATTGTGTAATAATATCTTGTAATGTGGGAAGAGTGTGAATAAGATTATATTTGGAAGTTTAATTGGAAGGTACATAAAACTTATTCAACTTTTTTTTATATAGGTTGAATTAACATCTAGGTTGCATAATAGAACATAGGAGATCTTATATGTGAAAGTGATGACTAGAAGTAATTTCAATACACATTTTGTAAGGAAGAAGCAAATGCATAGAGATTGCTTATGTACAAGTCTTTCCTCCCATTACTGGAACCATTGGTTTATCTAAGTGGAAGAGTTATGCGAACCTTCCACATATGTGGGTCTTAAGTGGTGTACCTTAGGCTCTTTTGAGGATCTCACTTGACATTTGAATCTCTTAGCTAAGCTCTCTATTTACTTTAAATGTTATAAAAATGACAATAGGAGCTGCTAGTAACCCCCTAAGAGGAATATTTTAGAGAAATTCCATAAACACTAAGCTTGAATATAGGTGGAGTTAACATAGAACTTGGAAAATATCAAGTAAAAACCAACTAATTGAGACTGATTATGATCAGATGACCAATAAAATAATGTTTTATATTATTTATTACAAGTAGTTAAATAAGTATTGGATACAAGTAGCAAGGTATTCGTAAAGTATGTAAACTAGTTTTGATTTTTATAGTATTTTTTATGATATATAATTTTATTTTTTCAAATTTAATGAAAAATAGTTAAATAAATATCTTAATATAACTATGAATTTTTCTATGCCATGTGTAAGATTAAAATATTCAGGTTAAAATATTTTTTTTATTAATAAGTGCAATGGAAATATCACATTATTTATTTTTATCCATAACAAAGGCCTCCCTCCCAATGATGTATTTAATGTTAATAACACACTGTTAGGTATATCTACAAGGACAACAAATTATAAATTAAAAATCTTTCCAAAAGCTTTTAGAATTATTTTTGTTGAATTACAACTGCTTGTGATAATTCTCTCACATTTGAAGATGCCATGAATAGTCTAGAGAAAGAGCATTAGAAGAAGGCCATCAGCGAAGAAATAAATTCAACTAAGAAGAACTATGCATGGGATTTAGTTCAACAACTTGTTGGGAGAAATATAGTAGGCAACAAATGGATATTCAAAAAGAAGCTAAGGCCTAATGGGTCTATGGAAAGATACAAGGTGGGATTGGTTGCAAAAGTGTTCTCTTAGGTCCCAACTATTGATTTTTATCAAAATTATGGTCTCACTATGAAGTTATATTCTATTAGACTTTTGCTTGCATATGCTGCTAATTTTGATTTAGAAGTTGAACAAATAGATGTAAAAACTACATTCTTGCATGGATATTTGGAGGAAATATATATTGAATTTTTTAAATTAGGAGGTGCAGGTGTTGTTCGCATGTTGAATAAATCCCTCTATGGATTGAAGTAGTCTCCTAGATAATGGTACCAAAAGTTTGACAATTACATGTTGCAAATTGAATTTTTTTTGTAACTTTGTAGATCCATGTGTGTATAACAAAACATAAAGTAATTTTTTTGTAATTTTGATTTTGCATGTGGATGACATCCTCCTAATTGGAAATAATAAATGGTTGATTTTTAAAATCAATGAGTTGTTTTCAAAAAACTCTAATATGAAGGACTTGGGTCAGACACATCATTGCTTGGGCATTGATATTATCAGAGATTGTAAGTGCAAACAATTATGGATTTCCCAAAAATATTACACTAACCAGATTTTAAAATAATTTGGAATGCAGGATAGTAAACCTACCAAAACTCCTATGCAACCTAAAGTTAAATTATTTCAAGAATATGTCCAACTACAATTGAAGAAAAGAAGAGGATGAAGAAAATTCCATATTTTGAGGTTGTGGACTCACTAATATATGCAATGGTATGTACCAAGCCTAATATTGCTCATGTTGTTGGTATAATAAGTAGATATATTATCACTCCTAGAAAGGAACATTGAACTATTGTAAAAATATTTTTGAGATATATACATGATACTAAAGATCATGTTTTGTGATATCAACCCAAGAAGAATGAAGAGTTTTGTTTGCAAGGATATGTAGATTTAGATTGGCTAGGTGACTTGGACAACCGTAAGTCAACAAGAGGATATATCTTCACTATGTATGGTGGTGCAATGAGCTAGATAAGTAAAAAGTAAATTGTTGTAGCTTTGTCAAGTGTTGAAGCAAAATATATTGCTGCTACTAATGTTGCAAAAGAAGTTGTTTGATTTATGAGGTTGTAAAAAGACTTGCATTTGAACGAAGAACATGTTGAAAAAAAATGTGATAGCCAAAGTGTAATAGCACTTGCATATTCTTCATCATTTAATGAAAGGACAAAACATATTGAAGTGAAATATCTTTTTGTGCATGATATGGTAGAAAATGGAATGATCAACCTAGTAAAATACAAATTCCTAATGTTGTCACAGCTTAAAAGAATGAATTTTGTAGCAATGAGATTGAGATAAAAAATTATAGAAAAATTGTGCATCAAGTGGGAGTTTGTTACAATGTGCAGGTGTTTCCTGATTTTTCTATTTAGTGATAGAATCTTCTGGAAAGATCACAAAAAACTCTTTTTAGAGACTTCATGTATTTTGGTATGACTTGGAAGATTCCAAAAGACTATTAAGCCATGGAAAATTCTAGAAGATTATTTGGGTGGGAAAATTAGAAAATCCTTCCATTTTTTAATTATAAAAAGGGAGTTGCATGTATGTAACATAGCATTGGAGAATTCCTCTAGATAAATATATGTTTTTCTAATAATATTGAGTCCCTTTATTTGTTATTCATGTTTCTACTTGCAATTCTTATTCTGTGTCTGTTTTAGCATATGCTCTATTTTTATTTTCATGCTCCTTGTTGGTTTCTCTTAGTTCTTCCTTGGAAGCTTATGCTTATTTGTTATAAAAGGTTTTGGGATCCTTTCAACACCCCTTCTTCAACAAAATAAAAAAAATCAATAGTCTTATTTTACCTGAAGTTGTGATTCTCTTTCTTGGAAAACACATACCTAAAAAAAATGTGACCATTAATAAAAATTCTTAGAAATTAAATCATGTAATTAATTATTTCTTAAAATTTATCCATATCTAAAAAATGCAAAGGATAACAAAAAAAATGTAATTTTTTTTGCTAAAACCTCTAAAATATAGATGATACCTGAGTATACATTTTAATATCAAATAGGAAAATGACCACCATATAATGTCTTTCCTTTAGATTATGATAACCAAATGAAATAAGAAGTGACACATATAATAAAAACTCTATAAAATTTTAAAGGTTGGTTTAAATAAATTCATAAATCTGACACTCATAACCTATTTCCTATAATTATAAGTAAATATTAGCAAACAAAATTTACATTGAATCATTACTTAAGTATTTAGTTGCAATGTGATATGTCATTATAATGTGTTATTTTATACAATATTTTTTTTTTTATTAAGTTGGTGTGAGAAATATCTACGATAATTATTAGTAGCATTTTAATAATAAAAAATCCACACACAATCAAATATATCTTTATAAAAAATATAGAATATTTCTAGTTGCATCTTGTCTCTGCAGGGTGGACATAGGGAGAATGGAACCTCGATCGACCTCTACCAGCACCATTCTCCATGTACCTACCTTGTCACAACCCATCCCCATTGGATCTCTTAAAAAGGATATTAATGATAAATTAATACCTAACTTGAGATTCGTTGGCCTTGGGGATGTCTACAAAATTCCAATTAAGGGATTTTATGAGGTTTTTTGAAAAGAATTAATTATATTTTAGTTAGGTAATTAAATTAAATTTAATTAGTCTAATTCCAGAAATAATTAGAATATTTGAACTCCATAAAAGTTATCCAATTTTAATTGGACCAAAATAACTTTAGGGAAATTAAATAATGTAGGGATGATTTTATTATGTAGGTTTATCTATCCTTTATTCATGGACTATTTTTATTGGTAGAAATTTAGAGAAAATTTCCCTTTCTAATCCATAATAGTGTTCAGTTTGTAAGGTTATGAGACAAAGGGGATACAAAACAAAGAAGATCATATACCTTATCTGTATTTGGACCCCTTCTACTTTTTGGAGGATTTTCCCTCCCCATGGGATGAAGTATCTTATTTGAAAAAAGGTATCTTTTAATATTAAATTAAGGAAGACACTATGGGGCTTATGAAGAAAGGAGAATCCTTCATAAAGGGAGTATTTAGTTTCTTAAGGGAGGAAGCAATTTTGATGAAAGAAGAGCCTGATAGGAGGATGGGTTAGTAGAGTATAGGGATAAAGAAAAGCAAGTATGGAAGAAGATACTTGGAACCTAAAACTTGTAGGAATTTTAGGTTAGAAATTTTATCCCTTTGTTTTGATTTGCTAAAGGTGAAATTAATTTAGCTTGTATCTCCATAATATCTATGCTTTATGGTGTTGTTGTATTCTAAAATACCTTACTTATATTTGTACCTTTGTGTATTTAATCACCCCTACTAGTTGTATTACATATAGGTATTTAATTTTTATTGCATTAGATTATTATGTTGACTTGTAGCTATGATTAAATAGATGCGCATTGAATCCGCCTAAGTTATTGGCTTGGATAAACCAAGCCCAAAACTATTGTTTTTTTAATATTAAAATTGGATCAGCCTGAGTAAGCCATAGGGTAGTGGAGTATCCAAATATACCACAATCATTGCTTAAATAGCTCGAGGCCACCATCATCACCACCATCGATGGGGTATCTTGACCACCATTTAGTTGTTATATCTTTACCAATGCATAAACGCCTTTAAAGTGCTTTTCATCCTTAATACCTTGAATATGGGATATATGCACACCATTCACTGTGTAACTACACAATGAGGATACCCTATATTTTAAAAAAAATTATATGCTTAAGCCTCATTATAATTTTACGATCAACTTCATTAGCAAGTTCATTCAAGAGCAATATAGCTCAAACGTGTTCATCAAATATTCCATAGGTGATCAAAGATTGAATGCCTACTTCATCATTGTAGCATTGATTTGAAATCAATGTTGCACTCTTCTCTGTAACCTACAATAGGGGTAGACGTAAATGCTAGCCATGTAGGACGGGATATATTCTATGGTAATTTACATGGTTAATCAATATGAATATATGTTGAAACAAAACACCATAAATCATTGTTGAAATCTTCTATTAAACCCTTGTGATAGTTATTTAATCGGTCGATCATCCCTATTATGTGTTAGACCCTATACAATGATATTAAACTTAGATTTTATGTAGAATATTTGGTTTTATGAGTATGTCTATAGCCTAGTAAATTTGCACACCATAAACAATCACCTAGAGCCATTACACTCAACCTTAACTATTAGGCATTCTATAATTTATTTCAGTCCATATCAATCTCACCAAAGACTCACCATCACTATAATCCATTTGCATGATTGCCATAAAAGATATTATTGAGAGTTATTTGATGTTTTGAAACCTTTCAAAGAGATTGTCAAGCTTTGTGCATCACTGTTAGTGAGGCCAAGGCACGCTGGTTCGTGCTCGATCTCACACAAGAAAAAATATAAAGAAAGCTTTATGATTATATCTTCCACATGGGACATGCTCCTACCCAAACCTTGTTTATAGGGAGTAGGATTCCCATAAATACTCGAGCAACATCATTTATGGTGGGCTCAATACCTAGTAAATATTTGCATGTGTGTCTTTTTAATATGTGTTTAAACATGTTTAACGGTACCATTTGGATGCTAGAGGTTGCAAGTCGATAGAGAACTCAACAACCATTTGGATGTGACACATGGTTACTGATGAGGGATTGACACCTTATTTTGCACATAGGATAATTGGTCGATAACCTTGGATTAAATCCTTTAAATACTAAGGTGAGTTATTATCCCCCATGCTCCTTATAGGAGCATGTGGAAGTTTTATAATGAGAAAACCACTATTAGTAAAATTACCACACTATGGTGGTCATATTAGTGGTAGAAGTGGAAAAATTTAGTTGCAAGGATTGAATCACCTATCGTAATGCACACTAAGGTTTACTTATCATAGGATGGTTGCGATTGGCAAAAGTCAATTTGGATTAGACTTGGGAATAGTTGATAATAATAACCTCCCCTTTTGGAGGATTTTTATGGTTTAATAATAATCCTTATCTCTTGTAAGTTTAATCTTTGGTATTATTGAATGCGATATAGTATTTACAAAAAAATAAAATGGAAATAAGGATGTTGCTCCTTCTCTTTGTAATTTTAACCCTAGAAGATGAGATTTTGGAAATGCCCTTTTAGTTCTACAATTAATTCATGACTTTGGTAAAATATGAAGAATTTTCTATAAAATAATCCCTTGACCTTAACTTTAATTAAATTAATATTCTTGATGTTGTTGTAAGAAGGGATGGAAGATCCATTTCTAGAGGAAGTTATAGGATTTTCTTTTCATATGCTTAGTATTTACTTAGAAATCAAAGGATTGAATGTTTATAAATCTTGGAGAATGAATGTGAAATCCATTCTTGAGGGAATTTATGGGGTTACCTCTTTGCTAGCTAATGATATTTATCCTTAATATGAATCCGATGACCATTTCATAAATATGTGAGTATAATAATTTTTTAGATTCTTATGTATGGTATTGATGGCTTAGAGAAATGAAATGTAGAATTTTCTAATTTGCATCATGACTTAAAAAAGGAATGATTTGAGTCCTATAATTATATAATTGATTTAGATAAAGGATCGGTGGGATGCATTTCTATATTTGTATGAAAAATTTTAATTTATGAAATGAGAGGAGAAACATATTTTGGAGGCTAGGTTTATTCCTCGTGAGGATTCCCAGGATATATGTCGTATATATTTACCTCGTGACTTGTAAATGATGTTTTATGCAGATGTTACATTTACCCTTTAGTATGAAGTTACTTGGATAGATTATGGATGTTGATATTGTATTAGCATGAGATAGTATGAAATGTTATTTCCTTTTCAATGAGATGATATTTTACTATGAAATAGATATGTATTCTCAAATATTTATGATGCAATGGTTTATATGCATTACTTTAATGATGGTGCATGGTATTTCATTAAGATGATAATGTGAATGGAATTATGTTGTGATGACCATTTTACAAACTCTTATGAATGCTTTAATCTAAAAATACTATAGTAATAGATTATAAAATTATAATCAGCTTAGTACATTTCAAGTTGGAGCTCGAAGGAGTTGTAGCCCAGGGATGGTAATCGATGTTTGAGCTAGAGCTGAAATAGAGTTCTTACATTATGAGTCAGACCTCAAATTTACATGTGGGATTAAAGTTGACATGTTGATGTAAAAGTACTTCATGATAATGTAACCAATGAACTAAAGTTTATTATATAATGGATACCTTGGATTCAAAATGGGTTTGATAGATAATAAGATCTAATAAATATTATGAATGAGATGGGAATATAATTATACTTAATATGGTTACTCCAAGTCCTATGTAATTTTATCACATGGAGTGATAATTATCTTAGTTACCTCATTATGTATATGAGAGTAGTAATTAAGTATTTAATATTTGATGATCCACCATGGAGGTGGATATCTAATTCTTAAGACATGTACTCATACTGTAGTGGTGGTATGAAGGTTTTGTAGAATTCCATGACTTCTACTCAAGAGTTATTCTGACTAAGTCTTAATATCTCTTGATGATTGATGCCTTGGTAACTTACAATCCATTTGGAATATCTTCATCTTAGTTCATGATTATGTCTCTCACTCATTGGAAGATAAATAAAGAAAAAAATTCTAAGTGGATGAGTAGTAACAATTGGGATTGTTACAATTGGTATCATATCCTAGGCTAGCTAATGGATTCTAGTGTTAGGTCTAGGTTAGAAAAAAATTCCAGCAAGAACCATAGTTTTGTTCCATTATATTGATTGTTCAAATTGACCTATGGCTATTAAAAATCATTATTAACAATGTGGGAGTACTTAAATTCTAGGTTGAATGACTACAAGTTCACCTACAAAGTAAACATTGCATAAAGTGGTAAAAACAAGGATGATATAATCAACCCTATTTGAGAATATAATTGTGTAATAATATCTTGTAATGTGGCAAGAGTGTGAATAAGATGATATTTGGAAGTTTAATTGGAAGGTACATAAAACTTATTCAACTTCTTTTTTGGTATGTTGAATTAACATCTAGGTTGCATAATAGAACCTAGGAGATCTTATATATGAAAGTGATGACTAGTAGAAATGTCAATACACACTTTGTAAGGAAGAAGCAAATGCTTAGATATTGCTTATGTACAAGTCTTTCCTCCCACTATTGGAACCATTGGTGTATCTAAGTGGAAGAGTTATGCGAACCTTCCACATATGTGGGTCTTAAGTGGTGTACCTTAGGCTCTTTTGAGGATCTCACTTGGCATTTGAATCTCTTAGCTAAGCTCTCTGTTTACTTTAAATGTTGTAAAAATGACAATAGGAGCTGCTAGTAACCCCCTAATAGGAATATTTTAGAGAAATTCCATAAAGACTAAGCTTGAATATAGGTAGATTTAACATAGAACTTGGAAAATATCAAGTAAAAACCAACTAATTGAGACTGATTATGATCAAATGACCAATAAAATAATGTTTTATATTATTTATTGAAGAGACTAAGTAGTCTTTGAATACAAATGTGGCCATTGGCTAGAGCAAGGATTTGAACATCTCAGCCATGGTGAAAGAAGGCAAGGTGAGAGGAAAACCACCATATTGGAAGTCATGGTCACCATCCAAATACCATCATCTGAAACATCACCAATTAGCTCGAAGCCTCCCAAATAAGTAGTATGCCATCTGACCACCTGGGTGGTGGTCAAGCTTAATAGTGAATTATATATTATTTAAATATGAAATAGTCCTCTTACATGATGCATGTGGTATTAAAATATGCATATAATAAACTGGTGTCAAACCGAACACCGATGGTAAAATTAAGTTAGTCCATAATGATATAGGACTAACTATAAATAACTAAACTCAATTGTGTATCATTTGAGTCATTAGTGGATGATTTTTGATGCATCGTACTATGAGAGGACACCTTATGGATAGACAATTGGTAATGACCAAACTTGAAAAAAGGAGCCTAAGGATAAAATACATGAATAAGTATGTATGAAACTAACTAATAAAATTGTTGAAGGGTCGATGATGGGACTTTATGTAAATTTAAAGGTTGTAATGAAGAGACATGCATGTCACAATAATGAATTTTCAAGCGTGTTGTAACATGTTATCATCTCAGGAACTAAAAAGGAATCAGGAGGCCTGAGACGATTAAGATGTAATCCATGAAAGTAAATGGATTTCAAAATGCGATGGATTGAAAAAAATCAATGTAATAACTCTAACATTGTAGTGTTGAGAAGATGGTATAGAGTTGTAACTTGGAAATTTTATTTCAACCCTAGAGAAAGAATTAATTTATCAATTATTCATGGTAGTGAATACAATTTTACTTGTATTAGGGTTTACCCTATTAATATTGATGATATTTGGAGTAAACTCCATAGTATGCCTCTTGATCCTTCTACTTCTAGTGGCCAATCTATTGGTACATACAATCTGAGAAAATGAATTCTAGCTATGTTGGAATCAACTAGGGTGGTGATGCAGAGCTAGAAGAAACCAAACAATTAAATATCATCACACTATGACACACACTAAGAAAACTCTTTCATACATATAGATCCAACTAAGGAATACTAGTTTAGAAGGATGATACGTCTAGAGCCAATGCATGCAGATAGATGTTATCTATCAGCTTTGATTGAAATATGGAATCCCAATAGAGGGACATTCTAGTTAGCCATTGTAGATATGACCATCACCTTAGAAGATGTATACTAAATATATCAGGTACCAATAGAGAGATGCACAGTGATCATTGCTAATGAAGTAGAGATGGGGCATATTTTGGAAAGAGTGTTCAGATCTAATTGGATAAGTGTGAACATTGATAAGGGTAGCATAAAATTTGAACTACACTATGTGTTGGGTAGACTGACACATAGATAGACCATAATTATGGCACTCATATCAAGTATCATTTTGCCTGAATTGAGAGGTGCATAGTTTCCTTGGAATATGTTGGGGATAGTATAGGACCTAGTGGAGAGGTCAGTTGTATTTGCATGGGCTCCAACATTGTTGGCTCAAATCTATAGGGAATTTTTCGAGCTAAGAACAAAAAATAAAGTAGGAATGAGTTGTAGTATCTTACTGCAAATATGGGCATGGGAATACATAGTTGTAGCAAGACCTCGAGGGTTACCCTATGATGCACATTATTTTTTAGGGCTATAAATTCCCTATGCATTAAGGTGCTAGAGGGGGAAGGAATGGAATAGTAATAAACCAGTTGAAGGCAATAGAGAGCAATTTTTCTCTATTTGGGAAGATTTGCAATACCAAGATGTGATCTGAAGACCATGGATAGAAGGCCCGATATGGGCAGAAGACGGGGTGCAACTCATTTGTGTGTGGTGAGCAAGGTTGTTGATTAGATGTGTGAGTATGTAATATAATTTTTTAATATATTTAAGTATTGTGACAGTTCAGTATTACACAATGGATACCAGATCTGACCATGATTTATACGAGAAAAGGGCAAAAATAAGTGATACCTCTAAAAATGGAACCATCAATAATGCAAGATCATCTAGTGGTGTAAGGGTAATATTGCATCACCAAAAAGAAATAAATTACAAATTCTTTTTTGGTTGTAATTTTCTTTAGTTTTTTTCGAGTCCATGATGACACTTGGGAGGTATAAGTCAGTCAAAGTCCAAAAAGACAAAAAATAGTCATCAACTATTTTTAGTAAGTCAACCTAAATAAATACATGTGTATTTGAAAATATACCCCAAGGAGCAAGATTGAAAAAATATTCGGTGGTGAAATAATCACACCAATAGCTCAAATGGTTTGAGAGATATTAAAGTTTTCATCATGAGAAATTTCTCCAAGAAGGTTTAAAAATATAATTTTAAGACCTTGGAAGCCCGAAAGAAGGATGAAAAATCACCTCAATAAAATTTAGGTGATTGAGGTGTAGTAGATCTCTTCGTAATATTCCCAACAATATCTTATGGAAGCCAATCGAACATACGAGTCAAAATTTGCGGTTCAAAGAAGTTGTGCCACCGAAATTCAAATTTGAATGTCTTTTTGGGCTGAAAATTTCAAATTTCAAATTTCATATGAATATCTTTTTAGGGGGGAAAATGGGAGTTACGCTTTCTAGAATTTTCTAGGGAAGTTATTAAATAAGGAAGAGGGATCACCAAAAGGTAGTCCAAGAGGGAAAGATGGATTGTGGCTCTAGATTGTAGATTTCCAATCGATTTTTATTGTAATAAAATCAACTCTGTGGTCACAACATTGTCGTCTCTCTGACTCTATACTTTTATTTCATTGAATAATGTCAGATATTGAATTTTTTTGTAATTTCTTTGTGCTTTTGAGTATTGTGTGAGTGTTGGGTATGGTATACCTCCATCAATTGGTATCAAAGCGGGAGTTCTTGAGTGTGTACACAGATCATCGAACATGAGGTAGTTTGCACCAGGACTTAGGGTTGAGGTTGTGAGAAAAGTGATTAGAATACCACCACAAAGAAATATTGTGGTTACATAAGAGGGTTTAGAGCCCTATAGAGAAAAATTCAAGCACTACAAGAGGAGTTACATAAAGGTTTTGAGCTAAGAAGTGAATAAAGTGAAGACGACATTGAAGAAGAATCTCAGCTCAAATAAGAATAGGAGACCGCAGATCCTATGCAAGCTAGATTATTTAAGACCATCTCAAAGATTGGAAAAGGCTGAATATTAATGTTTTTATATTTTTTGGAATCTTAACCCAAAAGAGTTGATCGATTGGATCCATGATATGGAGGAGTAATTTGAGTATGAGGAAGTGTAATATCTTGAGAGGATAAAATTTACAAAGACCAACCTAAGGAGTCACATTAATATCTGGTGGAGGGAAGTACAACTAGATAGGAATAGAAGAGGAAAAGATATAATAACAAGATGGGATCGAATGAGGTTAACTTGATCGATAGACATTAGGCGGGAAAATGAGCTCTGGCTATTTTTTCCTCTGAACTAGGGTTTCTGGAACTTCAAAAAATCTCGGGCTTCAACTGGATAGCAGAAGTGTCTTTGGGGTACGGTGGATCTGAAGGCTAGATCGGTGCCCCAGGAGGGTCCAATGGGGACTTCTCTAGCTCCTTTTCCAGGGAGTACCAGCTCATACGCTGATTTGTTTAAATAAAATTCTCCTCCTAAGAACGATGAAGCACAAAATATGGCATATAAAAAGCTCTTCACGGCTGCTGGGAATAGGTCGACAGCACATCGTGTGAATGGTTGTTTGTCGCAGGCCGAATCCAGGCCAAAAATTGTCATCGAGCCAAGTATGGTTGAAGAATCAGTCATCTACAGAGCTAACCATGATTTAATCTACAAGTTCATGGGTATTCGCCCTTCCCTAAATTTTTTGCACTCTTGGATCCATCAAAACTGGGAGCCTCACAGTGAGTTCTCATTGTGGTTTATTAGCAATGGTTATTTTATTGTTAGCTTTTCGAATTTGGTCGATAGAAATAAGGCTTTCGAGTCAGAGAAGAAAAATCATGGCCCGACAGGGCTATTTGTTCAACCATGGAGAGTGGGATTCGATCCCCATGTTGAACCTACTGTTGTCCTAGTATGGATCCATCTATATGCTCTTCCAATGGAATTCTGGGGTGAGCAGGTGTTGGCAAGGATTGGCAATGCTATTGGTAGACATCTGGGTGTTGCCAGAGACACTATTGAAGGGAGCATGGCAGTGTATGCAAGAATATGTGTGGAGATGGACCTCAGCCAGCCTTTGCCGATAGAGTTGGAAATTGAATTGGCAAGGTCTCTCCTGGATTCAACAACTGGACTATGAGGCCCTACCCTTTAGATGTAGTTTTTGCCACAAACATGGACATTTGGCCCGTTTCTCTCCTATTAATATGAATGCTAAAATGGAGGCCCCTTCAGGAATGCCAAAACTGCCTAAAGAGGATAAGGCAACACCTAATAAATATTCTAATAGCACCGGTCAGGGCCAGGAAGCTCAAAGAGAGGGTTTTGAACAGCCCAGAAGAAAAAGGTGGACAAAGAAAAAGGAGGGAAAGGAGCAACCCCATCTCAGGCCTGCCAATAGGTATGAGATATTTAAGTCACTGGTTGACGAAGAGGAACAATTTATGGAGGGCATGGAGGGTTTTAAAGAAACTTCTAATATTCCCGAGCAACTCCCCCTTTCATCTCCTCCCATCATACAGCAGGTAGTTGAACCCTGTGAGGTATCACATCCAGTGTGTTCAGGTGCCTTAGTAGTGCATAACTAGGAGCAGACATTTTCTCAAGATATCCGCATGGGAATAGTAGAGAAGAATAGGGAAAGGCCATCTTTGGGGATAACCCAGGTAGAAAAAAGATCAAAAAACAGCAATTCTCAGGGAGTAGGTAGAAGATCCAATAAGGAGTTGCTAGCAACATAAGGAGACAAATTGATCATGGGAGGATCGGTGAGGACAATAGATTCTTATTGCTCCTAGGGTAACCAATGATTATACAATCATGGAATGTGAGGGGTTTAAACAGCAGAACCCATCAATCTGTTGTTCAAAGACTATTAGAGAATCACAATACTGATTTTTTGCTTTTACAGGAGACTAAGATGTCTTTGGATCTTATGTCTAAAATAGTCAACAAAATTTGGAGGGGTGCTGGTCATATGGATGTGGCTGCCCAAGGTGCCTCAGGGGGGATTTTTACTCTGTGGAACTATTTTGAATGGTCTGCAATTGAACATCTTGCCTGGAGGGGTGTTCTCACTTCTCTTTTTAGGAATAATGTCTCTGCAGAATTCATTCTAATCACAAATTTTTATGGGTCTCAAAACCTAGAGGGTCAGAGGCAATAGTGGAAGGCTGTGCATAACATGCGAACCTCAAGGGAAGATCTAGACTGGATTATAGTGGGGGACTTTAACGCTAAATTATCTTCTAGAGACCAGGAAGGGGGAACACCATTTTTGGACCCAGGGGACCGTTTCATGATTGCCCAAGTCCAGGCTTTGCACCTAGTGGACATTAAATGTCCTGGCAATAACTTCACTTGGACTAATAAAATGTGGGAGCCACATAGCAGGAAGGTTAAGCTAGATCGTTTTTTGGTTTCAGAGGAGGCGTTTGTAAAATGGAATATAAATTTTCATATTTTAGAAGGCCCTGTTTCTGATCACTGTCCCATTCTGTTGGAAGGCAGGACTAGGATGGGGCAGCATCACAAAGCTTTCAGATTTGAGAATTTTTGGATTCAGAAAGAAGAACTTCGGGAGAAAATTCCACAGTGGTGGGAAGAAGGTCGTCCAGCTTATGGGAGAGCAATGTTTAGAATCCATAAACAATTGTAATATGTCAAAACTCAGTTGAAGTATTGGAGGCGTGCTAATAAAACTGACTTCCAGGCCCAAAGAGCTCCATTGGTGGCCAGATGGGATGAGGTCCAAAAATAGTTCAGAGAAGGAGTAATTATAGACCAGCTCAAAGCTGAGGATGATGCCTTGCATACAGTGGTTGAGGACATTGACAACTAGGAGGAGATCTATTGGAAGCAAAGAGCAAGAACCACCTAGTTATTAGAAGGGGACAAAAATACAAAATTCTTTCATTGGACTGCTTGTGCTCGAAGACAGATGAATAAGATGGAGGCCCTTCAAGATGAGAACGGCCATTCCTTTGATACACTTCCAGGTATACATTCCCATGCTATGGATTATTTTTCTAAGATTTTTAAGGAAAGTGTGGTACAAGATGTAGAGGCCCAAAATGAAGTTATTTCTATCATACCTGCTATTATTTCGGAGGATGAAAATCAGGCCCTCCTCAAACCCATTGATAGAGATGAATTGAAAAATGTGGTCTTTGGAATGAGCACTGGTAAAAATCCTGGTCCAGATGGCTTCCCTATTGAGTTTTTTCAGGATTTCTAGGACTACTTAGAGGAAGATGTAAGGGCTGTTGTTGAAGAGTCCAAAGAAAATAAGAGAATGCTTAAAGCTATAAACCACACTTTCATTACCTTAATTCCAAAAGGGGAGGAGGGGGTTCATATTTTAGATTTTAGGCCTATTGCCTTATGTAATGTGCTGTACAAAATAATCACAAAGGTAATGGCTGAGTGCCTAAAACCTCTTCTTCACAACATTGTTTCCTCTGAGCAAGGGGGTTTTGTTGAGGGTCGGCAGATTCTGGATGGGGTGGTTGTGGCCCAGGAAGTAATCCATTCAATGCACACTTCTGGTAATAAAGGGATGTTCATAAAACTGGACATGTCAAAGGCTTATGACAAGGTTGAATGGAGTTTCCTGGCTAAAATGATGGCAGCCTTTGGCTTCTCTCAGGGCTAGATAGAGTGGGTCATGAGCTATGTCTCTTCCCCGACTTACTCTATGCTAATCAAGGGCCTTCCTTCACAACCATTTGGAGCTTCTCGAGGACTACGCCAGGGGGATCCTTGTTCTCCTTGTCTTTTTCTCATTCTGGCTGAAGGTCTTGGCAGACTTTTCTTGAGGAGAAGATAGCAAGGTAGATTATTGGGTATCAGGGTGGGTGACGAAGTTTTAACGCACTTGCAGTTTGTGGATGACACTGGTTTGGTGGGAGTGGCCAGCTTCAGGGAAGCAAGAATGATTAGGGATACTCTCAATGTCTATCTTAGGGCTACTCAACAGGTCATTAATGACAAGAAATCCAAAGTGGTTTTTTTTAATCTGGAGCAAAGGCTTCATAATAGAATTTTAGAAATCTTGGGATTCACAAGGACTTCTCTCCCAGTGGTTTACTTGGGGGTCCCCTTGCACTTCAAGAAGCTGACATTAGACACATGGAGGAATCTGCTGGAGTGTATCAAGGACAAAATTAATCACTGGTCTCACAAGTGGTTAAGTTATGGTGGCAGATTAACTTTCTTACAGTCAGTCATTCAAGCCATGCCAATTTACAAATTCTCTATCCTAGCTGCCCCGATTACAATTTGGAAAGAGTTGGACAGGATGGCTAGAAAGTTTTTATGGGAAGGAGCAAAGGGAGAGAGAAAGTGGGCCTTAGTGGGCTAGGACAAAGTTACCCAGCCCAAGGATAAAGGAGGTCTGGGTTTGAGAAAATCTAGGCTGAATAATAAAGCTTTGGCTGGAAAGTCAGTACTGGAGATGGATCTCCCAACCCACCTCCCTATTAAGTAGAATCCTAACTAGAAAATACCTGGTTCAGGCCAACCCAATCGATGTTGCTCGCCTCCCCTTGGATGGTTTTGGGTCCCTTGTTTGGCAGGCTCTCAATTTAGGGTCTCAGGTTGTTAAAGACCGCTTATTTTGGAAAGTGGGAAGAGGGGAGAAGGCTCATTTCTAGATAGATTCTTGGGATCAGTTCCCACCCATCATTGCTGAATTTCCAGAATTACAACCAATAAAAGCTGCCATTGAAGCCAAGGGATGGATCTGTATTGAAAGTTACTTCACAACTTCTCAACTGGGGGAGTGTAAGTTTAAGCAGTTCAAGAAGTTGGATGAGTGGCCCATTTCAATCCCCCTGGATTTGACTCCCATCATGACTAAAATTTTGACAAAAATATTTCTCACAAGGGGAGACGTGGAGGATGAATTATCCTGGGGATTTGGGAGTCTTGGTGTCTATACAGTAAAGGATAGATATGACAAAGATTCTCCTAGAGCCCCCTGCTCATACTTTTCTGGTTGAGGACTGGAGGAAAATCTAGCACTCTAAAGGCTGGCCGAAAGTCAACTTTTTTTCCTAGCAGTGCATGCACAATGGAATCCTCACTTTTGATAATCTCAGATCAAAAGGTATCATCGGCCCTTCTCAATGTGTTCTATGCCACAAGAGTGAGGAAACTGCTGACCACTTGCTATTTGGTTGCCCTTTTACTCGACAAATTTTGCTGCGTTGGTTTGCATACTTTAAATTTCAAGTAAGTGGTGACCTGAATCGGATGAATATCTGGGAAAAATGGCAGAAGGGTAGATTCAAATCTAAAGCTCTTCGTTTTGGCTGGGAGATCAGGTTAGCTTTATTTGATGGCAAGTATGGCTGGAAAGAAATGCCATAATTTTTAGAGAAACTTTTACTGCTCTAGATGGGGTTTGGCAGACCATTTGGAGCAAGGTTACCGAAACTGTGGCTGTTCATGCGGAGGAGGAAGCTCAAATTGCCATTGGAGCTATGGACAACCACGGTGAACTGCTAGAGGGACAGGACAGAAATTGTTGGAAACCTCCCCCTATTGGTTGGATTAAAATCAATACTGATGGAGCTACAAAAGGTAATCCGGGTAGAGCCAAAATTGGAGTGGTGTGCCGGGACCATGCTGGGACTGTGCTCTATTGGGAATTGCAAGGCCTAGGAAGAACCACTAACAATGAAGCTGAAGCCATCACCATTAAGTTTGCTTCTATTTGGGCAGTGAAACATGGCCATCGCAGGATTATTCTTGAATCAGACTCGCAAATTTTGGTTGGAGCTCTAGACTACATGAGGAACTTTGATCTGAAATCTTGGAGGTTGAGGGCTCTTGTTACCCAAATTAAAGAATTATGGAAGGAATTGGAGGACGTGATCCCAGTTTATGCGAGTAGAGACTTGAATAAAGCAGCTGAATTTTTGGCTAAGATGGGTGCGGAAAAGGAGGTTGGAGTTCAGTTGCACAATGACATGGATATTGAGGATGAGGTGATTAGATAGGGTCTAGAAATGTCCTTGCACCAATGATCAAAGAAAATGCAAAGGATGGAAATCTGTCGTGATATTGTGACATGTTGCACCATCGTGGTCGTTGGAGGAAAGTTGTCGCGATATTACGACATGTTGCACCATCGCGGTCACCGAAGGAAAGTTGTCACGATTTCATGACATGTTGCATTATCGCGGTTGCTGGAGGAAAGTTGTCGTGATATCATGACATGTTGCACCGTCGCGGTCATCAAAGGAAAGTTGTCGCGATATCATGACATGTTGCGCCGTCGCGACCACTAGAGGAAATTTGTCGTGATATCATGACATGTTGCATCGTCATGGTCGCTGGAGGAAAGTTGTTGCGATATCGCGACATGTTGCGCCGTCGCGGCCGCTGGAGGAAAGTTGTCGCGATATCGCGACATGTTGCGCCGTCACGGTCGCTGGAGAAAAGTTGTCACGATATCGTGACATGTTGCACCGTCACGGCCGCTAGAGAAAATTTGTCGTGATATCGCGACATGTTGCGTCGTCACAGCCGCTGGAGGAAAGTTTTCACGATATCGCGACATGTTGCACCGTCGCGGTCGCTGGAGGAAAGTTGTCACGATATCGCGACATGTTGCGCCGTCGCGGTCGCTGGAGGAAAGTTGTCATGATATCGCGACATGTTGCACCATCGTGGTCGCTGGAGGAAAGTTGTCGTGATATCATGACATGTTGCGTGATCGGGGTCGCTGGAGGAAAGTTGTCGCGATTTCGTGACATGTCGCTCCGTCGCGGCCAAGGGAGGAAAGTTGTCACGATTTTGTGACATGTCGCTTCGTCACGGCCAGGGGAGGAAAGTTGTCGCGATTTCACGACAGGTTGCATTTTCATGGCCAAGGGAGCTTAGGTGTCGTGATTTCATGACATGTTGCTATTTCGCGGCCAATGGAGAAAAGGTGTCGTGATTTCGCGACATGTTGCTTTTTTGCGGCCAAGAGAGAAAAGTTGTCGCGATTTCGCGACATGTTGAGTTTTTGCGGCCAAAGGAGGAAAATGTCGCGATATCACGACATGTTGCTTTTTTGCGGCCAAAGGGGAAAGGTGTCACGATTTCGTGACATGTTTCTTGTTCGCGGCCTAAGGAGAAGATTTGTGTCACGATTTCGTGACAAGTCGCTTCATCTATTGTAAGATTGTGTTCTCTCCGAGTTCGGCTGGGAAGAGTCTCTTCCCTTATTGTAATTGATCTTTGTTTTAATACAAGTTTTTTCAAAATTTTCAAAAAAACAAGATGGGATCGAATGGTAAAAAAGTTGAAGAGATAGTTCATTTGAGTTGATCACAAGTTAGATCTATTGAAGAAAATGTAGGTTTTGAGGTAGACAAGTAAATCTATCAAAGAGTATACAGAAGAGGTCTACAAGCTCATGATTAGAATGGGTCATTCTAAGGCCAAGGAGAAGGTAGCCCTTTATATAAATGGGTTGAAGACAAGTATTCAAGATTAACTAAGTTTATTCAGAATGAATACCATAGAATATGCTTATCAGTTCACCCTAAAGGTAGAAGAGAAGCTAAATAGAATATTTGAAAGCAATCAAAGAGAAAGAGGTCATGGTGGAAGGATTAGCAGAGAACCATATGAAGTACAAAATGAAGATTAAAAATAGAATTAATAAGTTAACAATACTTAAAACTAGAAAGGGGATAATGCCTACTACCCTTGTGAGAAAAATAATGGTGACCAAAATTGAAGAGGAAGGTTCAAATGAGGACCTGAAAGAGGAGGATTTTGTGGAACTTGTTTCAAATGTAGAGAAGAAGGATATCGAGAATACAAGTGTCCACAACATCAAGGAAGGACGAATAGCAGACCTAAAGGTAATGCACATGTTTCTTATGCAGATGAAGATGTCCAATCTAAGCATTCTAAAGAGGCAGAAAGAGAAGTAGTTATTTTTACAAGGAGAAACTTGCTAAATAAGGAGAAAGATCTAGTTTAGAGGATTTTATTTTGCACAAGGTTCAAATATAAAGGTAAATTTTGTAATGTTATTAGTGATAATGGTAGCACTGATAATCTAGTTTTAAAGGAGATGGTTAACAAATTACAGTTGGAGAGGAGGCATCCACGTCCATATCGAATTTCATGGTTGCAGAAGGACCATAGAGCTTTGGTCAATGAACAATGTTTAGTGAAGTTCAATATTTGGGGTTACCATGATGAGGTAATGTGTGACATCATGCCTATGGATACCTATCATATGCTATTGGGGAGGTTGTGGTAATTTGATGGGTCTGCAATACAGGATGGACATGCCAACATTTATTCCTTGACAAAGGATGGAGTTCACCACAAGTTGAAGCCCTTGAAGGATGTGGAATAAAATGTACGTAGTAGTGCAAGAATTTTTTTAGTTGATGGTAAAAAAAAATTGGATGGTATGAAGCAAGAACATATGTGCTCTATATTGATTTCTAGAGTTAATGAGATAAAATATGGAGATATATAAATAGAAGCCTCAGATATATTTAGAGAAATCTAGGATGTTGTATCAGATAATGTACCTAAATTTTTACCACTAGTGAGGAATATTATTCACCAGATGGATTTGATACCAAGAGCCAGTTTACCAAATAAGATAGCCCACATAATGACTCCTATAGAGGATGAGGAGCTGAACAAATAATTTTAAGACTATTGAAGAACATATTGATTTGAGAGAGTTTAAATCCATGTGCAGTACTTGTAGTACTTGAACCAAAGAAATATGTAGAATGAAAAATGTTTATAGTTCTCGTTGCAGAATTGTTTTTCAAAGAGGTTGTACGACTACATAGTCTAACAAGGAATATAGTTTCAAACAAATATATCAAATTGTTTGATTATCTCTGGAGGATCTTATAGAAGAAGCTAAATATGGATTTGAATTTTAGTTCTATACACCATTTGTATACTGATGAACAAATAGAGGTGGTAAATAAGGGTTTGGAAAGCCTATTGAGATGCTTAGTAGGATATAATCCCAAGGGATGGGATTTGATTTTATCATAGGTGGAATTTTCTTACACCAAATCTATCAACAAGAGTGTTGGTAAATCCCCATTCCATATTTCATATGGGAGCATCCTAGGGAATTCTTCTAAGTTGAGGAATATAGACAAAGGCGAAAATAGTATGGGTACAAGTACAAAAAATAGGTAGTATGAAGAATATTTGATTAAGTGGAATGAAAGGCAAGTTGAAGATTTCTCATGGTTGTCTAAGGCAAAGGTTGATGGCCTTGGTTTTCATCCAACACTAGAGAAGTGAAGGTCAATTATCAATTTATCCTGGGTGTTTGATGCATGAGCATCCGATGGTGTAAGGGTAATATTGCATCACCAAAAACAAAAAATTGAATTTTATATTTTGGTTGTAAGTTTCTTTAGTTGTTTTTTAGTCCATGATGACACTTGGGAGGTATAAGTCAGTTAGAAGTCCAAAAAGGTGAAAAATAGTCATAGGCTATTTTTAGTAAGTCAAGCTTAATGGATACATGTAGATTTAAAAATTTACCCCAAGGAGTGGTATTGAAAAAAATATTCAGTGGTGAAAGAATCACCCCAATAACATGAACAGTTTGAGAGATATTAAAGTTTGCATCCCAAGAAATATCTCCAAGAAGGTTTAAAAATAAAATTTGAAGACCTTAGAAGCCTCGAAGAAGGATGAAAAATCACCTCAATGACCTTTAGGTGATTGAGATATTGTAGATCTCTTCGTAATATTTCCAATGATATCTTACGGAATCCAATCAAACCTTCGAGTCAAAAGTTATGATTTCGGGAAGTTGTGCCACTGAAATTCAAATTTGAATATCTTTTTTGGGTGGAAAATGAAATTTTCAAATTTTAGATGAATATCTTCTTGGGCAGGAAAAGGGGAGTTACGCTTTCAAGAATTTTTTAGGGAATTTATTAAAAGAGGAAGAGGGATCACCAAAATGCGGTTCGGAGAGGGGGCAAGATGAATCATGGCTCTAGATTGTGGATTTCCAATTGATTTTCATTGTAATAAAATTGGCCCTATGGTCGCAACATTGTAGTCTCTCTGATTCTGTAATTTTATTTCATTGAATAATATTAGATATTGAATTTCTTTGTAATTTATCTATGTTTTTGAGTATTGTGTGAGTTTTGGGTGGGGTAGCCCTTCATAAATTAACCTTATAGTCTGATGAGGTTATATGGACACCATATGAGTATGATATTGGTACAACCCCTAGTTATGATAGTTGGTGGGCCACATAGCAATGGAAATAAGAGGAAGATATGGGAGAAGATGCAGAAGATAGTAGATAAACAATAGAGGTTGTTGGTATAGAAGAGGAAATTTCACTTGAGAAGGTAGTAGAGGAAGAATCTCCTAGAATATATGTACACTATCAGGTAGAAACCAAAGTAGGTCCAACAGATATCACATAAGAGGATCCAAAGAGGGAAGTAAAACATGAAGTGGAAGATCTAAAGGAATAAATTTGACTTTTAGAGAGCCAAAATTTGGATCAAGAAGGTGAATGGGCACAATAAAGGTTGAGGTTGGAGATCGAGAGAGATGCTACCATTGTAGAGTGAGATAGGCTCCGATTGGAGCTAGCACAAATGCATAACTGGAGGGATACAATAGTAGGAGCCCTACATGCAGAGAATGCACAACTACAACAAGGTAATATTATAGAGTTGCATTCTTGACATCCTATTTTGATGCATTGGTGAGCCATGGTTTCCCCATCCCATCTCAGCCAGCTATTAGTGCACAACATGGGCATGGGGAAACAAATCGAGCAACTCAAGCAACAACATGGGATAGAGCTCGAATAACTTCTTGAGTAGTTAGCAATATCTCAAATAGGAGGTGTAGACACAACACAAAGTAGTGAAAGAATCAAGGGGCAATAACCTTGAGACTCTTTCATCGGGCGTAAAGCCACCACTTTGTAGGCTATAAGGATGTATAGTATGTATGCCAAGGAATTGGAAAAAATGTAATCAATAAACATTTGGATTATATACTTTTGTTTGTATGTTTCTAATATTTTTGAGTAGAAATAGATAATGAATTATTTTGTGTTCATGATGAAAATGATAAACAAATTTAATTAATTATACAATATTAATATAAATCTTTTAGATCTGTACGGATGGGTATGAAGTCCATTCTTGGAGGAGGTATGGGACTCCTCCATGGTTTTATGTTGATGTAAACTAGGGGACATCAAATATTATGCACTGGTAGTGGAAAATGGGTTTGCCAAAGAGAATTTTAGGATATATGAATATCCTAAAATGAGATTTTTGAGATTATGTTTTTGTCTTTGATGACACCTATTTCTATCAAGCTAACTCATGATAAGGGTTAACAAGGCATAGGTTGATGCTCATTTGTGATAGTTTTTATGAATCTAATTAGACTTATTGTGTCTAACCTATTACAAAAATATAATTTAATGTCATATCTATGAAAATATTTATAA
This sequence comes from Wollemia nobilis, assembly GCA_028583015.1. Lineage (NCBI taxonomy): Eukaryota > Viridiplantae > Streptophyta > Pinopsida > Araucariales > Araucariaceae > Wollemia > Wollemia nobilis. The sequence goes on along the minus strand of JAQPPZ010017000.1, from coordinate 1,555,024 downwards.
TTTCTATTATTGTAGTACTCTATTTTAATTGGTTATGCCAATATAGATGCTTCGATGTTTTGATTATCTAATGAAATCTTGTGTATTGATGATGTTTTCAATACGTATTGTTTATGTAATATAGATGTTTATTACTTCATGGACATGGTATTGCTAATATTTTGTATGTTTGTAGGACTAGGTACTCTCATGGATGGGCAATATTACTTACCACCAGGAATGAGATGTTGGAAATAAGGAAAATGATGATGACTCAAACTGGTTTGTAAAGGATAAATACTAGTTTTATTTAATTTATACATTAACTAAGCTAGGAATGGTACGAAACACAATGGATTGTGTTTAGTCCAAGGGGGGGAGTATTTCATAGCCCATCCCCATTGGATCTTTTAAAAAGGATATTAATTGATATGAAGGATCAATTAATACCTAAATAGAGAGTCGTTGACCTTGGGGATGTCTAAAAACTTTTAATTAAGGGATTATATGAGGTTTTGTGAAAAGAATTAATTAATTTTGAGTTAGGTAATTAAAGTACATTTAAATAGTCTAATTTTAGACAATTAGAAAAATTGAAATCCATAAAATTTATCCAATTATAATTGGACCAAAATAACTTTAGGGGAATTAAATAATATAGGCATGATTTTATTATGTAGGTTTATTCATCCCTTATTCATGGCCTATTTTTATTGGTGGAAATTAAGGGAATATTCTCCTTTCTAATCCATAATAGTGTTGAGTTTGTAAGATTATTAGAAAAAGGGGACACAAAATAATAAATATCATCTACCTTATCTATATTTGGACCTATTCTACCTTTTGGAGGATTTTCCCTCCACATGGGATGATGTGTCTTTGTTTTTGGATAATTTGTATTGTATTTACATTACGAGTTTTGAAAGGAACCCAAAACCATATTATAGTAGGGCATTTGCAGCCATACGTTGAAACAAAATTCCCATAGAGGTACTAATGACCATAACCAAAACCTCATAAACCCGAAAGGAAACCCACTTGAAATAAGACACAACACCACACACCAAAAAACCAGATAAAGCACCATATCAAAAACTACATGTTTCAATTTTAGAGGCCCCACCAAAACACTATTGGACACAAAAAATAATTGATAACCCAGATTCGCCAGTGAGAAACCAAAACATTCCTATGTGCCAAGGGCCCCAAGGGAGGGTCTCATTCCTATCACATTTTTTGTCATCTTTCTTCCTTACAAAATAATGAGATAGGATTTTAAAAGCCTCCTCCAGAGACTTGATAACTACGTTTATGGTCTTGACCATGAGCTCCAATAACATTTGGGAGCATGGGTCCTCTTTGTTGCTCTCGAATTCAAAGATTATGCGTAGAGGAGGAAGAGTGCTCCACCTTTGGATTTTTGAGCCTTGCTGAGGATATCACCACTAAAGGGGTGTTTGAAGCTATCGTACACTTCCTTTGATTTCTTCGTTGGGCACTCGTGAGAGGGGAAGGCTTAGAAAAACCCTCAATAGGACCATGGTCAAAATAAGAGTCATCATCAGGGGCATGACTTGGATAAGGGAGAATCTCATCGAGTGGAATAATAGACACAAGCTTGACATTGTGGATAGGGGGGCGATTGGCTAGGGCATGCTTGAAGATGATAGGAAAGAAGCCTTGGTGAAGTGGCTTCCCATTTGATTATTGACATTACTCAAGATCATAGTGAGGGAGTATAGAAGATAATTAGGGACACAGACTACCTTGCCATCCTGAAGCTGGTTGATGAAGGTGAGGTGGAAGATCCTCAAGGGCTTCTTCGAGTTATCACAAGTTACATACTACATAATAAGAACAATTACAAAATTCCAAGGAGTCGAGAGGGAATAAAAATGAAGGGTGGATTTGTCCCAATATAACATTTTAACTTTTTCAAGGAATTGGTCCATCTCCTCCTCCCAATTGTGCTTTTCATTGTGGATGAAACAACCTGTTAGTGGTAGGCCGATGATTTTTTGCTAAAATTTCAATCATCACTTGAAATTAAACTATTTGGATGGTGATCTCACCTTAGTTCCAAGAGACGATGAATTCCTTGGTGATCTGGTCCTTGGCCCTAGAGATATTTTGCAAGAAAGGAATGAATCCTTTGGCATCCATGAAGATATAGGACATAGGGTTCAGGTTCAGCTAAGCTAGTTCAATGAAAACCATAATCTTAGTAGAGTATAGGGATGGAGGCATGGGGATGAGAGGTGGGGGGAGCTGAGGTGAATATTCTACAACATTAAGTTATGGGTGACAATTGAGGGAGTGTGAGCTGAGGGGTTGAAACCTTTGCATATTAAAAGAAGTGGAATGAGTGGAGAGGGCCAAAAATGATAGAATTGGGTTGAACAACAAAATATTGGTACAAGGAGCGGCTTGGATCATGGGAGAAGGAGTAGGATATCATATCAATGCATGGAAATATCAACACCAAAATTCCTAAGATTTGAATGATTTGAGCATGAGCGAAAGGATTTGGAGAAGACAAAAATAAACACTTTGGGATGGAGCAAGGGATATTGAGAAGGGAAAACGATAGCTTGGGATGGAAGAAAAATCTAGATATTCTTAGCATGATTATCAGGGCAAATATTGATACGCCTTCCTAGCTTCTTACAATCGACCACGTAGCAAAAATCAGTGTGGTGTCGGGCTTTGATGACTTGGAACATGGTGGCTTTGTTGGTGTGCATGCCACTACCCTTAAAGCCTGGATGCCACTATAATTCAAATTAGTGATAAGTGTTAATATTTTTCCACATATTGCAACCCACGATCACAAACCTTAAGAAATTCTTGATCCACTCGTGAGAATTGCTCGTATTCATGGAGTAAAATCTGAGAAACCTAGTATTGGTAAGGAGAGCCCCTAGGATGCGCTTAGTTTCAAAATTCTTCTCATTGGGACTTGTCATTTTGAATATTAACCTTTTCATAGATTGTTGCATTGGTGATGTCTTAGGGGAATTTATCTATCCATACTTTGAGACTATTGGATGAAGCTACTAGGTTGGCCATGAGATCAGCAACATGATTGGCTTCACTAAATTATGGTGGATGGATGTCTACGAATGACTCTGAAGGATTTTATAGAATTCTTGGATGGTTTTGAAGATTTTCTAGAATGGAATATTGTTATTATTAATATAGCTTATTGTATTTAAGGAATCATCCTCTATGATTGCCTTCCTGGGGTCCTTTTGGAGCAAGAGAAACCCTCTCCACAGAGCCTTGGCTTCCGTGAAGTTGTTAGTTTTATTCCTGAGATACCCAACAAATGTGAGGATCAGGTTGCCATTATGATCTCTGATGACCCACCCTGCCCCAGCAATACCAATATTTTCTTTGGATGCCCCATCTAAATTCTGCTTGATCCACCCCTCTGTAGGAGGTATCCATTTGATATTGGCTCTAGGATTAGGCCTTAGCTAACCTCAAGGATGCTTCTCAAGTATGCCAAGATATTTGAAGAGGTCTCTTTCCAGAGCCTTGGAAGGGGCTATAGAGTAGGGTATGAGCCAGATGTTTTTAATAACATACACAATATATTGGGAAGCCATAGATAGGGGGTCCTAAGAGGAGGATGAAAAGGCCCTGTTGTTATTATTTACCTATATTTTCCAAAGAAAGTGATGGAGACAGAGGTACCAAAGGGAGTGGAGCCTAGAATTTCTAAAGATATTTGGCCATTGGGAGAATAGATCAATGATTGAATTGGGATTGACCCACTATATGTGGAAGGAATTCAGTAGGTGGCCAAGGGTAGCGGAGGAGAAAGCGTAGTTGGTGAAAATGTGGTTCATGGATTCCTAGCCAGAAATGCATAGGTAGCAGTGGTTGGGGATCATGAACCCTCTTTTGTGCAATTTTTTGATAATGAGGATCTTATTTTGGATAGAAGTCCTAGAAAAGAATCTTATATTGGGGATGAGTTTCTTCTTCCAAACAAGGTTGAAAGGAATAGTTGAAACCTGGGCCTTCTCTTAGAGGGTGTAAGCTAACTTAATAGAGGACCCTTCATCAGTTCCTCCCCATATGGGCCTATCTTTAGATTATTTTTTTGGAAGTGTGACAACATTGAGCAAAATAGATAGGATATCAACTTGATTAGGGAGGTTGGCTACATCAATGGTTCTCCATTTAGGGTTTCTGTTGTGATTGTTGATGAAGTTAGGGACCTTTCTCCCTAGGATGGTATCAGTGGAAGGTTTTAGGACCACTAGTGCTTTGTTTTCACTCAGAGGTTACTCTTGAAGCCACATATCATACTAAAAGTTGATGGTGTTCCCATTGTCGAGGATCCATATACTATATTTTTTAATGAGGCTTCTGGTCTAAGTGATGGACTTCTAGAAATATGATCCATTATGGGGTCCATGTTCATTCAAGAATTCATGATTCTGTATATATTTATTCTTGAATATCTCAACCCAATCTACATTGTTGTTTGTGTAAACCTTACACACATGCTTGGGTAGGATATCAAGGTTCATTTGGGTGACTTTCCTAAGCCTAATGTCGCCTTGGTTTTTCCTGTGAAAGACTAGGTCCCAAGCCACCAGGGGGATTCTCTTCTTGTCTTCACTCCCAGAGTAGAGGATTCTTTTTTGGATTTTTTTTTATATTAGAACTCATTGAGGTTGATATCCTGAAGACAAAGAGGAAGTAAACCAGGATGCTCTGTAGATAGACCAAAGTAAGAGTGGCTTTGGCTGCTTGAGAGAGAAGGTGACCAATCTAGGATGCTAAATTATTCTAAATTATTTCAATGACATTATTCCACATGGGGGTAGTGGGGTTTCCTGAGAATAGTAATATCCCAATGTAAGAAGTGGGGAGGGCCTCCAAGGAGCACCTAAGGATATGAGCTATTTTTATTTGCTAGATTTGGAGTATGTTGATGAAGAAGATTTTTCTTTTGAGGAGGTTGATATTCTAGCTTGCAGCATTCTCATAAAGGTGGAGGATGTATTTAATGGCCCTAGCTTGATAAACTGAAGTGAAAGTGGACAAAATGGTATCATCGACAAACTATTGGTGGGTAACAGGGGTAACGCTAGTAGTAGTTTTGATCCTAAAAATAAGACCTCTCCTGTTGGAACTTGCAATGGACCTTCCTAATGCCTCGACCAGGATGATGAACAGGATTGGGGACAATTGATATCCTTGTCTAGGAAGAAACCAGTAGGGGATCCATTGACTAAAACAGAGGACCAAGGAGAAGATATGCATCTTTTGATGAGGTCAACCCAAGCCGAATGGAAGCCAAATTTGAGGACATAAATAAGAAACTCCCAACTAGCCCTATCAAAGACCTTTTTCATGTCCATATTCAAGAGGAATGATAGTTTTTTGGTCAAGGTGGCAGATTACACGGCCTCATGCATGGTGATCACTCCATCTATGATGATCCTCCCTTTAACAGAGCTACCATGGAAAGGATCAATGATAAGGGGGAGGATCTCCTTAAGCTTGTTAGCCAAGGCTTTGATTAGGATCTTGTATAGAATATTGTAGAGGTTGATGGGGTGAAATTCAAATAGAGCTTTGCAAGCTGACACTTTGGGAACTAAGGCAATGAAAGTGGATTTGATCCCTTGAGGAATGGTCTTGGAAGATTGGAGGTCTCTGACTACTGCACAAACTTTAGGGTCAATCAAATCCCAAAATTCTTGGAAGAAGCACAAAGGAAACCCATCTGGTCTAGGAACCTTGTTAGGCTGCATAGAGAATAGAGCTCCTTTGATCTCTTCATGGGAGAAAGGGCTAATGAGAATTTTGTTAGTGGACAAAGATATGGATTGGAGGATATTGTCTAGGAGGTATTATTTTGCTTAAGAGAAAACCAAAGTAGAGGTGCTTAGAAGGGATTGGAAGAAATTGACAGATTCATCCTTAATGTCAGATATTTCTATTGTGATCCTTCCATCACTGCAGGTGAGCTCCAAAATTTTGTTGGATATTCTATTTATTAGGGTAGATGAATGAAATAACATGGTATTTCAGTCACCATCCTTGATCCAAAGGTCTCTTAACTTCTACCTCCAATACATTTCTTCCCTAACCAGAATGTTGTGAAACTCGACTAGAATTTTACTTTCTTTGGCTCTGATGTTGCTATCTTGGTTGCCTTCTTAGATTTGATGTTTTATGATATCAAGTTTCTCTCTAACTCTTCAATTGCTTTCAAAACTTTTTCCAAATATTTCTCTGTTCCAAGTCTTGATAGTTTTTTTAATGAATCTAATTTTTTGGTATAATTACCCAAAAGGGGACCTCTTGAAGGGCTGCTCCCACCATTGAGAGACTTGGTTCCTAAATTTTGGCTAGTGGAACCACATCACCTCAAAGCAGAAATGGATCTTGAAAGAGGGAGATTTGATGGCTTCAAATAGAAGGGGGCTATGATCAGAGCCAATTTTGGGGAGGTATTTGAGGGTGGTGTTCCAAAAAATGGGAATAGCCTCTCTTGATAGTAATACCCTATCCAATTTAACCTAGATGATATTATTTCTAGCCTTTTTTTTACTCCAGGTGAATTTTTCTCCCTTCATTTAGACATCCATGAGTTTGTTTGCATCTATGAACTCCCTGAATTCTTCCATGCTTTTGGTAAGTGAGATGATGTCTCCTTTATTGTTGAAAAGGAATGATATTCTTTTGAAATCTCTTGCTAGAATCCAGGGGATGGAATTGAAAGACTTTCTTATTTGACTCATGGAGTTTCACAGCAAGGCTATTTCAATAGGGTTATTAAGAGCATAGACATTGGTAAGTATCCATGTGTGGTTTCTGGTTTTGTAGTGGAATAACATGTTGATGATCTTTTTTGAGGACAAGATTAGCCTTCCTTCAACTTTAGTTAGATCCCACATGCATATCAATCTTTCAAATGTTCCTTGGGTGGGAGTGAAGATAAATTCACTTTTATTCCATATTTCTTTGGTAGATTTGGGGGGAGAGATATCATCTACTTTTGTTTCTTACATAATGAAAATTGTAAGATTGTAGTATTTTCTTAGATTTGCAGCCATATGTTTCTTGGGGGCACCATTTATTCCTCTTATATTCCAAGTGATAATCTTCATTTAAAACTTTTTGAGGGATTTTTTACCTCCCTTCGACTACTGAGGAGGAGATTTGAATTTTTTTGGGTTTGTCTCTTATAAAATTGAGAGAGTTAGAAAGCAAGGTGTCTTAGAAGTCATTTGCTATATCCTCTTCAATATTTTTCCTTCTTTTCTCAGTAGTAGACGAACTTCCTCTCTTTTCATCACTACTAAAGTCAATGAGGGATTTTTTTCTTTGGGTTTGCTTGGGACTGAATTTCTCTAGGATGTAATGGATGGGATAGGACTTCCATTGTCTTCATATTATAATGGATGGATGTTGGTCTGAAAACTTCCAAAGAGGGGTGGGATGGACCATATTTTTATGGGGACTTTAAGGGTACAATCTTGGTCGAATCGGCTTAGAGAGGGTCAAAATGGATGGGGGTGGGGGATTAGATGCTAGAGGGTTCAATTTACCCTCAAAGAAAATAGGATTAGATTCATGCAAGATATATACATGGTTTATATCCTAAGCCAAAGGATAGACAATAATTTTTTTCCCTTTATCATTTGAGGAACCGCCATCGAAGACCCTGTTTGCCTACAAAAATGAGTTGTCATTTTTGGAAAATTTTTGGATATTCTTAATGTCATGATTACTTTCTGGTTGGATATGGAGCCAATTTTGGGCTCTAGGAGGAGCCCTTAGAAATAATTTGTCAACATCCTCTATTTCCTTTGGAGGTTTAGATTTGAGAAGAGGGCATTGGCTTTTGAGGTGGTCTTGCATGTGATACTAGATGCAGAAAGCTGACTTATTTTTATATTACAGAGGTTGATGCCATCTGAAGGATCCCAAAATTAGATTTACAAACATTGGAATCTTAGAATCAAGATTAGTATTCACACAAATGTGGGCATGGACCATTATGGAGCACACTTTGGTTATAAAATCAATAGCCAATAGGTCACCAACAATTTTGGCAATAGCTCTCAGGATGTCCTTGTGCCATAGATGGAAATGCTTATCTAATATATAGACCCAAATAGGAGTAAAGTTAATACTTTGGGTGTTGGGATTAAAATTCGTAGCCCACCTCCTGAGAAAAAAACTCCTCCTACCCAAGAACTAGGGTCTCCCTATTAATATTTGGCTTGTATCATCATGATTAGGAAATCCTCTGGAAAGGGCTACAATATCCATGATTCCTAAGGTTTTCCATTTGGAAAATGCCCAAGACCTTATTGTATCCATATCCAGACATCCCTCAATGAACTTGTTGATTAGAAAATATGATTCCATTGAGACGTAACTAGAGAAAACCTCTTCTGGTATGATGATATCCATTCCAATAGGAGCTAGGTGGATATCAAAGGTTTTTGGAATGACCGACCCATTAGGTATGACCTAGGCATACAAAGTCCCACCAGGGATCCCAAGGTCCTTATTGGGGATGGGCCCCTTGATAGACCTTTTATCGAGATGTTACTTATTCTGAGTATCCTCGATGGGCTTCCTAGAAAAACCTGCTTCACCACTAGAAGCATCCTCCTTATGTGGTCTAGGTCTTCCATCCGTCGCTCCAAAATATCAATTCCCACTATCACCATCACTGCCCTCCACCTCTGCCATCCTCCTTCCACTTGGAAAGCAACTATAGCCAAATAAAATGTGTTATTTGAATAAAGGAATATTTTAATATTAAAATAAGGAAGCCATTATGGGCTTATGAAGAAAGGAAAATACTTCATAAAGGGAGTCCTTAGTTTCTGAATGGGGGAAAGCAATTTCAAAGAATACGAATGAAGGAAAGCAAGGATGAAAGAAGACACTTGGAAAATAAAACTTGTAGGAATTTTAGGTCAAAAATTGTATCCCTTTGTTTTTATTTGCTAAAGTTGAAGTTAATTTAGCTTGTATCTCGATAATCTATATGCTTTATGGTGTTGTATTCTAAAAACCTTGCTTACATTTGTACCTTTGTGGATTTAATCACCCTTATTGGTTGTATTACATAAAGGGATTTAATTTCGGTTGCATTAGAGTATTAGGTTGACTTGCGCAGCTATGATTAAATAGATGCACGTTACTTACATTTGTACCTTTGTGGATTTAGTCACCCTTATTTGTTGTATTACATAAAGGGATTTAATTTCGGTTGCATTAGAGTATTAGGTTGACTTGCATAGCTATGATTAAATAGATGCACGTCAAATCCGCCTAAGTTATTAGCTTAGATAAAGCAAGCCCAAAACTATTTTTTTATATATATTAAAATTGGATAGGCTTAAGTAGGACATAGGGTAGAGGAGTATCCAAATATACCACAATCACTACTTAAATAGTCCAAAGCCACCATCATCGTCACCACCACTAATAGGGTATCTTGACCACAAATCAGTAATTACCTCTTTACCAACAGGTAAGCACATTTAAAGTTCTTGACATCCATAGTACCCTAAATGTGTGATATATGCACACCATGCACTGTATAACTGCACAGTGAGGATATTTTATGTTTTAAACTCACATGCTTAGGAATCATTACGATGTTGCGATTTATTTCATTAGCAAGTTCATTTGAGAGTGGTATATCTCACACTTGTTTGTCAAATATTCCACAGGTGATCGAATATTGAATACCTACTTCATCCTTGTAGCTTTTATTGGAAATCAACATCACATTTTTCTCTATAACCTACAATAGGGGTAGACATAAATGCTCGCCATATAGGAAAGAAGATATTCTATGGTAATTTACATGGTTAATCAAGATGTATAGATGTTCAAACCAGACATCATAAATCATTGCTAAAATATTCTATTAAACCCTTATGATAGTTATTTCATTAATCGACCATCCCTGTTCTATGTTAGACCTTATCCAATGATGTCAGACTTAGATTTTACATAGAATATTTTATTCTACGAGTACATATATAGCTTGGTAAATTTGAATATCACAAAGAACACATTTGCCAACCATAAATAATTGCCTTGAGCCGTTACACTCAACCTTCTCTATCAAGCATTTTCTAATTTGTTTCAGTCCATCTCAATCACCCCAAAGTCTCCCCATCACTACAATACACTTGCGTTATTACGATAAAAGATATTGTTGAGAGTTATTTGAAGTTTTGAAACCTTTCAAAGAGATTCTCAAACTCTGTGCATCATTTTTAGTGAGGCTAAGGAACGTTGGTTTGTGCTCGGTCTCGCACAGGAAAAAACACAAAGAGGGATTTTATGTTCCACATGTGACATGCTCCTACATAAACCTTGTTTATAGGGAGTAGGACTCCCATAAATACTTGACCAGCATCACTTGATGGTGGGCTCAATACTTGTTAAAGATCTGCATGTGTGGCTTGTTTAATATATGTTTAAACTTGTTTAATGATACCATTTGTATATTAGAGATTGCAAGTAAATGGAGCACTCAAAAACTATTTGGATGTGACACGTGGTTGTTGATGAGGGATTGACACCTTATTTTGTGCATTGAATAATTGGTCAATAACCTTGGATTAAGTCCTTTAAATACTTGGGTGAGTTATTATCCCCCATGCTCCTTGCAGGAGCATGTGCATTGAATAATTGGTCAATAACCTTGGATTAAATCCTTTAAAGACTTGAGCGAGTTATTATCCCCCATGTGCATTGAATAATTGGTCAATAAACTTGGATTAAATCCTTTAAATACTTGGGCGAGTTATTATCCCCCATGCTCCTTGCAGGAGCATGTGGAATTTTTATAATGAGGAAACCACTATTAGTAAAATGACCACACTGTGGTGGTCATATTAGTGATGAAAGTGGCAGAAGTTAGTTGCAAATATTGAATCACATATCATCGTGCACGCTAAGGTTTACTTATCATAGAATGGTTGTTATTAGCAAAAGTCAATTTGGATACTAGAGATTGCAAGTAAATAGAGCACTCAAAAACTATTTGGATGTGACACGTGGTTGTTGATGAGGAATTGACACCTTATTTTGTGCATTGAATAATTGGTCAATAACCTTGGATTAAATCCTTTAAATACTTGGGTGAGTTATTATTCCCCTGTGGTGATAATAACTATTAGTAAAATGACCACACTGTGGTGGTCATATTAGTGATGAAAGTGGCAGAAGTTAGTTGCAAATATTGAATCACATATCGTCGTGCACACTAAGGTTTACTTATCATAGGATGGTTGTTATTGGCAAAAGTTAATTTGGATTAGACTTTGGAATAGATTATTATAATAACCACCCCTTTTGGAGGATTTTTATGGTTTAATAATAATCCATATCTATTGTAAGTTTAATATTTGGTATTATTGAAGGCTATATAGTATTTACAAAAAAATAAAATGGAAATAAGGATTTTGGTCCTTCTCTTTATAAGTTTAACCCTATATGATGAAGGTTTTGGAAATGCCCTTTTAGTTTTGTAATTAATTCTTGACTTTGGTAAAATATAGAGAATTTTGTATAAAATATTCCCTTGACCGTAAATTTAATTAAATTAAGGTTATTGATGTTGTTGTAAGAAGGGATGGAAGATATAATTCTAGAGCAAGTTATAATATTTTCTCTTCATATTCTTAGTAAGGTTACTTAGCGATCAAAGGATTCAATGTTTATCAATATTGGAGAATGATTGTGGAATCCATTCTTGAGGGAATTTATGAGGTTCCCTCTTTGGTAAATAATGAGATTTATCCTTAATATGAATTTGATGATCATTTCATAAATATGTGAGTATAAGAATTTGTGATATTCTTATGTATGGTATTGATGCCTTAGAGAAAGAAAATGTGGAATTTACTTATTTGCATCATCATTTGAAAAAGGATCAATTTGATTCCTTTATTTGTATAATTGATTTAGGTAAAGGATTTATGGGTTGCCTTTCCATATTTGTATCTGTGACAAACTTTAATTTATGAAATTATAGGAGAAACATATTTTGGAGGCTAGGTTTATTCCCCATGAGGGTTCCCAGGATACATGATGTGTATCTTTACCTTGTGGCTTGCAAAATTTATTTTATGTGGATGTTACATTTAATTTTTAGTATGAAGTTACTTGGATAGATTATGGATGTTGATATTGTATTAGCATGAGATAGTATGAAATATTATTTACTTTCTAATGATATGATATTTTACTACGTAATAGATAGGTATTCTCAAATATTTATGATGAAATGATTTATATGCATTACTTTAATGATGGTGCATGGTCTTTCATTAAGATGAGAATGTGAATAGAATTATGTTGAGATGACCATTTTACAAACTCTTATGGATGCTTTAATCTAAAAATACTATAGTAATGGATTATAAAATTATAATAAGCATAGTACATTTCGAGTTAGAGCTCAAAGGGGTTGTAACATAGGGATGGTAATCTATGTTTGATTTGGAGCTCAAATAAAGTTTTTTCATTGTGAGTCATAGCTCAAATGTACATGTGGAGTTAAAGTTTGCATTATGATGTAAAAGTACTTCATGATAATGTAACTAATAAACAAAAATTTTATAATAGAATGGATACCTTGGATTCAAAATGGGTTCGATAGATAATAATATCTAATAAATATATTTAATGGGAGGGGAAGATAATTATACTTAAGATGGTTACTCCAAGGTCTATGTAAGTTTATTAGGTGGAGTGATAATTATCTTAGTTACCTCATCATGGAGATAAGGGTAGTAACTAAGTATTTAAGATACGATGATTCACTATGGAGGTGGATATCAAATCTTCAATGCATTACTCATACCATGGTGGCAGTATGAAGGTTTTATAGAAGTTGATCACTTCTACTGAAGAGTGACTCTGACCATGTCTTAATATCTCTTGATGATTGATGCCTTGGTAACTTAGAATCCATTTAAAATATCTTTGTCTTAGTTCATTATTATATCCCTCACTCGTTTGAAGATAATTGAAGAAAAAAAAAATCTATGTGGATGAGTAGTAACAATTGGGGTTGTTACACACTCTATTGATACCCAAATGACTATGTTATTCCCATATTTACAACTATAGCTCTCGGTATTATGAGGGGTCATGGTTGGAAGGGGACTTCTCATCCCTATGCATTGTCGTAGGGGTTTGTCACACTAACCCCAAAAATTTTACCCCAGGGGGACTGTTCATGATTATGTCCCTCACTCGTTCAAAGATAATTACTAAAAAAAATTCTAAGTGGATGAGTAGAAACAATTGGGGTTGTTACACACCCTATTGATACCAAAATTACTGTGTTATTCCCCTATTTACAAGTATAGCTCTTGGCCTTATGAGGGGTCATGGTTGGGAGGGGACTACTCATCCCTATGCATCAATTATAGGGTTTTATCACACTAACCCCAAAAATTTTACCCCAAGGGGACAACACAATGGTTTAGGCTTTGACTCTTCTTTGATAAGTCCAAGGTTCAAACCACGACGTGGGCGAGTGTGTGAGGGGGTGGGTGTGTGGTGGTTGTGTGTTAAATTTTCTATTGATAAGCATAGCTCTCAAATTTACAGGGATCATGGTTGGGAGGAGACTACCCAACCCTCTACGTTAGTCATAGAAGTTTCTCACACTAACCAAATTATATATATATATATATATATATATATATATATATATATATATAACAAAATCTATGAAATAAGAAATTAATATTTATTTAAATTTTATTATAATTAAAAATATATAATGAAATCATACATATATTTTTCTTTTTGACATAAATGTCTAACATCAATGTTCTATATAAAAAAACTTAAGTTATTTTAAAATATAAATAATTTTATTTAGTAATTTATAATACCTTTATGAAAAATAAGTTTTATATAAAAAAAAAATTCAATTATAAAATATACTTGAAACATTATGTATCTAGTTATAATCTTGTAAAATTTAACCTAGAAGTATTTAACATATCATAGTAAAAAATATATATATTTTAATAATCAAATTTTGATCTTATTCATGATATTAATATTTAAAATAATAGGGTTGGTTGTTATTTCTCATAAAAAATTCTAATGTATTTATGATATAATTTTTATTTAAAATGAATCAAATAAAAAGAAAGCATGTGCATATAATTAAAATAAAAAAGTATATATATTTGAATTTCAATCTTATTGTTTTTTTAAATCATCATATATGTTAACTTTTGATGCTATATATTTAAGGAAATGCAGCCACAAGATCTAAAATAAACATATAATGTTAAATATATGATAATTGCAATATCCTAAGCATGTAAAAATTTTGAAAAGCTTTTATAACCACTCATAAAATAACCATTAATGAAAGCCTACAAAAATATTACATTGATAATGATGGAGGTCATAAACTCTCCATATTGCATGTATGTTCTACACTATAACTACTACTATTCTACTCAATGCTATCTATCTTCTCTCTGTTGCACTCACTCCATTATCTCTATAAGAAGACCTCTATATAATGAGACATGAATCTTGACCTTTCATATTCCTATGACACTTCATCTTCCTATTCTTAAAGACATGCACATGCAAACACCATTCACATTTACATTATTGCACATTCTAATAATACTTTGCATTTATTAAATTGCATAAAATAAATAAATGCTCAAAGCCTAATCCAAGATAAATTCCTAATCTAAAGATGTATCCATGGGGTACATTGACATGTACCAAATAATGTAGTATATTCCAACAATATATTCTATACATAATTATTTATTACCACCGCTTAAATTATCGGTGATGTGACCCGGGGTCAATCCCCATGGTGGATGTGTATAATATGTATTACTTAAAAAAACATACACATTTATTTAATTATTCATGTATATTAAATTTTTATTAAATATAATTTTAATTGTTTGTAAATATTCCTTTTTATGACTTAATTAATTTTTTTTTTCTAGTATCATTAATGCATGAATTAGATAGATAGATAAGTATTATGAATATGAGATTCATGTTTATCCATATAAATACTTGTTTACATTACCTTATCAAAATCAAAGGGAGTAGTATATTACTTGTTAATGTGATGATGCAAGTCTAGTAGCATATTCCATGATTGGAATTTTATTTACTTAAATACCTCTCTATCTATATTGTAATACAATATTAGTATAACAAATTATTGTTATAATATAATACATCCATATATAATAACATGATTTATTGTTAAAAAAATTGATGGAATGCATGCAAGATAATTCTGGTTGAAAAATAAGCAAATGAATTTTTATAATCATATAGAGTTTTTATAACATAATATTATATTAATAATAACAAAATTATTTTGTTATAAACTAATTATTAATTATAAAATAATTCAAATTTTTACTTGCTTGTTTTAAAATTAAAATTTAATATTTTTGAAGAAAAACATTATGATTTACTTTAATTCCACAAAATATTTTTAATATCAAATCAAAATTAGTATTCTATCACTCTTTGGACACTTTTGGCATAGTGATTCATGCTTTGGGCTCTCTTCCTAAAGACTTAGATTCAAATCAATAGTGGGAAATAAGTGTGTTTGCAAGTAGTTTGTCATTTATGATAATATTTATTTTGATAACAAAATAAATGATATATTTTATTATATTAATAAATAACATAAAATTTTAATCTTTTACTAAATACTTAATTTTTTATTTATCATAATTATGTTATAAACTATATAAATATTATCATATTATCCTTCTAGTCATATTTAGATTATATATTATAATAAAATATAATAATATTTTAAAATGTATAGACCTACCAATTTTTATTGAGTGTTTGCTAGTGGTTCTAATTCAGGGTATAGTGGTAACTTTCTAAATTTGAAACCACGCCAAAAGAAATAAAACGATGGAGATATTGTTGATTCTCTTCTATACAAAATATTAAAAAATAATTTATAAGTTGTTATTATGTTTATTTCTTATAATAACAAAATAAATTATATATTTTACAAAATTATTAAATAATACTAAATTTTATCATTTTATAAAATATTTAAATTTCTTATTTATAAAAATAAACATATTACAATATTATCTTATAATCATATTTAGATTATATATTATAATAAAATATAATAATTATTTTGAAATTATTTAAAATTTTAATTAATATCTCTTAAAGTCCTACATATCTATGGATTTTTTATATAAAGAGAATCTAAATATTACATAGATATGACCTAGATATTAATAATAGTGCCCTATACTAAATATTGGGTGCTATCCCATATTCAATTATGCAGCGAATTGTAGGAAAAAAAAAATTTAATATAATATATTCCATGTAGCTCGTCCGAAGCAAATAAGACCTAGATATTAATAATGGTGCCCTATACGGGTGCTATACCATATTCAACTATGCAGCGAATTGTAGCAAAAAAATAAAAAATAAAAAAAATAAAAATAAAAATAAAAAATAATATATTCCATCCAGCTCGTCCCAAGCATATAAATAAAAGGAATTAAATATAATTGCTATAAATATTCAATACTTTTCATTTATATTTATAAAAAAATGTTACGCATTTTAATTTTACATATAATTGTAAGACAAAGAAGCTTTCCTTCCCTTCTTGCCGTTGAGCTTGTGTTGCAAGCAATTGTTAGGTTGTGGAGCGTGATCTTGGTTAAAATTAAGTTTTTTCTAATTGTAGAAAAAAGAAAAGTAAAAAGTCAAGAAAGCAAAAAGGATAAAGAGAAGAAAAAATTAATTTTAGGATTGGTTAAAATTAAGTTTTTTCTAATTGTAAACTTTCTAAGTTTGAATTAGGCTTTAAGTGGGGATTGCGTTAATTATAGGATGTTTGTTTTTAGCATGCATGTAACTGGGTTTCCATATTTATGTAATACCTTCGACAGAGAGGATTGTATCTTGTTTATGGGAAGGGCACAAGATTGTGCATCTCATGTAGAGAGATCAAGAAGCTTGGTGTAGAGCTTGATGCAAGGGTGTTTGCATGTGCATCTCTTGTACAGAGAGCATGAAGCTTGGTGTAGAGCTTGATGCAAGGGTGTTTGCATGTTGAATTACTGTTAGAGTAATTGTGTGGAGATGCTGGTATTTTGAAGAGGAATTTGCAGCTGGTTGTGTTGCAGGATTACTCTTTTCAGAGATTGTATTGGTGTTAATGCAAAAGACTGGTGAATCTTAATAATTGGTATCAAAGCGAGGTTGGGATTCAGGATTGAGTGGGATCTTGACTTGAGTGGGAGCTTAACTTGAGTGGGAGCTATGGCAGAAGAAGAGAAGTTCAAGGTGTTTGTTCTGTTTGTCAGAAAGTAACTGCGGAGCTCTTTCGCAAAGGACTGTGATGGAGTTGTTCGGTGTGATGCCGAAGATGGTAAAGAATTTTTGGGTGCAATGCAGTGAGAGCGGAAGGGCCCTGGTTTCTCACCATTGTGGCAAGAAGGGGCACTTGAAAAATGATTGTTGGTCTCGGGATAGAGATTGAGAAGAAAGGTCAGATGTGAATCTAATGAGTAAAATTCTGACACTTTCTGATATGGCTGGTTTTGACATTGACGTTGGAGGACCAGAGAGTTCTCAAGCAGTGGGAACTGAGAGACATGTCTAGAAATATGGACATGGTTCAGGATTTAATGTATGATTTTTCAGGATGGAATACATAATATGGTTATAGTTTTGGATCATTGCAACCCCAAGTCCCTAAGTTGGAAGGTGATTCCACACTCGGGAAGTGTGCTTTCAAAGCTAGTGGCAAATCCATATTGTGTGTGTGCATGCTATGGGTCATCCATAGTATGTAGAACTTGCTATGGTGGTGATGTTTTATTCACCATGATACAAAGTAATTTTGAGGATGTTTTTATTATCACTGATTTGTGGTAGAGAGATTGTGTGTTGCTTGTTGATCACAGGATAAAATTGTGTGGATGACACTAGTCCGGTGTGATGGTTCAGAGCATGGTTACAACAATATGGAGGAGTTGACATTCCTTGTTTTGCTTAAAGATGTTCTTTGACGGATGCAACCGTGGTAGAGTTGTTTTGGATCAGTCTCCAAGTGGGAGATTGTTAAGTTGTGGAGCCTGATCTTGGCTAAAATTAAGTTTTTTCTAATTGTAGAAAAAAGAAAAACAAAAATCCAATAAAGAAAAAATGATAAAGAGAAGAAAAATCTAATTTTAGCCAAGATCGGGCTCCACAACCTAACAATCTCCCACTTGGAGACTGATCCACAACAATTCTACCATTGTTACATTTGCCAAAGAACATCTTTAAGCCAAACAAGGAATTTCAACTCCTCCATATTGTTGTAACCATGCTTTGAACCATCACACTGGACTAGTGTCATCCACGCATTTTGATCCCGTGATCAACAAGCAACACACAATCTCTCTACCACAAATCAATGATAATAAAAACATCCTCAGAATTACTTTGTATCATGGTGAATAAAACATCATCACCATGGCAAGATCTACATACTATGGATGACCCATAGCATGCACACACACAATATGGCTTTGCCACTAGCTTTGAAAACACACTCCCCGAGTGTGGAATTACCTTCCAACTTAGGGACTTGGGGTGGCAATGATCCAAAACTATAACCATATTATGTGTTCCATCCTAAAAAATCATACATGAATTTCTATGCAACCATTAATTTTATAGATTCTATCTTGGAATTAGACACCAAGGATAGATCCATCAATTATGGCTTTTTTCTGGAATTAATTTGTCCAGTTTAGAAATTTTCCATGCATAAAAGCAACTAGTTACCAAATAGAGAGAAAATTTGTTTTTTTTCCATATTTAACCGAGATCAGACTCCAAGTGGGAGATTGTTAGGTTGTGGACCCTGATCTTGGCTAAAATTAAGTTTTTTCTAATTGTAAAAAAGAAAAGCAAAAAGCCAAGAAAGCAAAAAGGATAAAGAAGGCTAAAATTAAGCTTTTTCTAATTGTAAACTTTATAAGTTTGAATTAGGCTTTAAGTGGGGATTGAGTTAATTATAGGATGCTTGTTTTTAGCATGCATGTAACTGGGTTTCCCTATTTATGTAATACCTTCGGCAAAGAGGATTGTATCTTGTTTATGGAAAGGGCACATGATTGTGCATCTCATGTAGAGAGATCAGGAAGCTTGGTGTAGAGCTTGATGCAAGGGTGTTTGCATGTGCATCTCTTGTACAAAGAGCATGAAGCTTGGTGTAGAGCTTGATGCAAGGGTGTTTGCATGTTGAATTATTGTTAGAGTAATTGTGTGGAGATGATGGTGTTTTGAAGAGGAATTTGCAGATGGTTGTGTTGTAGGATTACTCCCTTCAGAGATTGTATTGGTGTTAATGCAAAAGACTAGTGTTTCTTGGTAGATGTAACTTACACTGAGTGAACCACATTATATGTCGTGTTTTATCTTGTCTTGCTTGTTTATTATTGCTCTTCTGTATTTTATATTTTATGACACCAACAAACTGAATTATGACACCAACGTTCAATTCAAAAAGCAAGTAATCCTGGTGTTAGCGTTCCGAATAAAATATTCCACATTAAAAAAAAATTAGAATATTATATGCGAAACGCTAACTCCAGGATTAATATTCCACATTTATTAAGCCTAATGAATAAATTGAATTGGAAAATTACAATCGAATTTATTTCTAGTAGACATTAATTTAATTTTATTGTTGCTGAAGACAACAACGAGCCTCAAATTCTCTCTATATAAAGAGATTCATCCTCCCAAATTGCACATACCACTGAAATATTCTTCCTTCCTTGCATGCAGAATAATGGTAGGATAATGATCTCGAGATACAGTCATATCTTTTCGGTTTTTAGGTCAATTCACTTTGTATGTCAGATAACCTCTTTTTTTTTTTTTTTTTTCTCTCTCTCTCTGACGAGAGAAATGTTCATGGATACAGCAAAAGTCACAAGCAAAATGTCTCCGGTACAAATCATCTCATTTGCGGCTTTCCTGTTGTGGCTTTTCTATATTACAATAATTATTAATAATTATTGTTTTTATATATTATTGAAATATTTTAAATGATTATAAAGACATGTATACATAATATTATAATAATTTTATTAAAATTAATTGGTATCTGAGATACTGAATAATCAGTTTTGATATTATAACTTTATTTTTTTTTTAAATAGCATTAACCGAAACTGGATATTATAACTTTGATGTATATTTTCAATAAAGTTATAAACTTAGTGATATCATCTAACTTAAAGAGGATACATAATAAAAAGTCTTTTGTTTATTATAAATACGAATGAATAATTTTATCTTAAAAAATATTTTTTAAATATATTAAATATTTATTTTTTATTTTTAAAAATTAAATAATATTTTTTTTGATTGGTTGAAAGGGTTTTGAAAGGGTCCCTAAACCTTGTACAACAAAGAAAACAGACTAGCTGGAAAAGGCCCTGAAGGGGGCGAAAGGGGAACAACTAGAAAGGAGAGACCCGAGAGGCAGCTGGAAAAGCCCCTCCCAACAGAGACAACAGAGACCAGCAGAGAAGGTTACCACCTTGAGAGACCAAACCGAATACTCCCAAGGGGAGAACAGAAACCGCCAGGAAATAGAAAGACCAAACATAAAAAAAAAAACCACACAGATACAGCTTGCTCCGAAGAGGTTTCCTCCATGATGACCCATCGCCCTGACTAATAGGTGGGAGCCTACCTATCTTACATTGTACACACATTTGAGTTGGTGGTTTCGGTTCTAAGGCTGAAAGGGAACGAGTTCCTCCAAACTTGAATATTTGTTTCTGACACTCCTTTGTTGGCTAGCCAGTCAACCGCTTTATTCCCCTCTATGTACTGATGTTGAATCACAAGGTGGACATACTTATTTGCGAGGGATTTGCATTCTTGAATTAACGAAGTCAAAGACCATGGAGGAGAAGTCGTGCCCTTGAGGCAGTTAATGATATGAAGAGAGTCACCCTCGATAATAAGTTGTTGGATATCCATATCTTCAATGAGGAGGAGGCTCTGATATAACGCTCTGGCTTCAGCCATATTATTGGTCTGGACTCCCAAATTCTCTGTGAAGGCCAACTTGATTTCGCCCAGGTGATTTCTCAGGATGCCTCCACCACCTGCGGCTCCCGGGTTGCCCTTCGCTGCCCCGTAAAAGTTGATTTTTAGCCATCCTGGAGGAGGCAGACTCCACCTGATAGCAGACCTATCAACAGAATTAAGAGGCACATGAACAATGTTAGAAAGATTAAATCTGTGGGCTAGAGTAGTTTCTATGCCAGGGGGGTGGTTCCGGAGAGGAGACAAGAGAGGCAATCTCTTCTGCTAGGGATAATATTTTGGTGTTAAGTCTCCGCATATCACTAGATTGGTTACTAAAAATTCTGGCATTCCTTTCCCGCCACATTTTCCAGAGGTAATGATGGAGGCAGGATTGCCATAGAAACTTAAGTTGGATATTTTTGAAAGGTTGTGGCCACTGAGTGAGAAGGAGTTGCACGGTAGGCGGATGAACAGTGGAGATGCAAAATTCTTGGTAGAGTTGGTTTAGGACACCTAAATAGAATGAGAACTCCAGGAATAGGTGGGGGATGGATTCCCAGGATTTTTTGCACATAACACACCGGTTGGGGATAATCAAGCCTCTAGAAAGCAGATTGTCAATAGTGAGGATTCTGTTCTGGGAGGCCAGCCAACAAAAAAAGTTTACCTTCGGAATGATTTTCCTCACCCATACCTGGTTTGTTAAGTTCCATTTTTCAATCTGAGGTTCTTGGTTGTAGTAGGAAGATTTTACGATGAAATTACCAGATTCAAAGAGACTCCAGACCAGGGAATCTGGGTTCTGAGAGTTCGGAATGGTGCACACCCTGAGTAGATTTTGCAGCCGACAAGAGGCTTCAGTGATGTGATTGGGCCCATTGAAGGTGAGGGTTTTCCATCGACATCTGGGGGAACCTTGATTGATGAAATGAGCAACTTTGTCTCCGAAGAGGGCCTCCGTGATAGGCTTGAGCACTGCGAGGATCGGGTCTTGGTTGAGGGGTTTGCAGCGCAGCCAGGGGTCATCCCAAAATTTGATAGTAGTCCCGGTCCCCAAGCGCCACCTCATGCCTTCGGATATGATGTCTCTGGTTTGGATCAAACCATTCCAAAAATGAGATCCAATGGGGAGAAGATGGTCTCCCATGAAAGCCACCTGTTGGAGATACTTTGCTCTGATGACATCGATCCAGATGGCTTGGTCATTGGTGATGAGTCTCCATGCCTACTTGGCTATGAGGGCCATATTCATTTTGTTGATTCTCCTAAAACCTAGGCCACCATGTTCTTTCTTTGAGCACACTTTTTCCCATGCCACCAAGGAAAATTTATTTTTATTTTCATTGCCTGCCCATAGAAACTTGCGCTGAATTTGTTCTATTTTGTGGTAAACAGAGCTTGGGGCTTTGAATATGGATAAGAAGAACACGGGAATGCTTTGCAAGCAAGCTTGGACCAAAGTGGCTTTGGCGGCCTGACTAAGCATCGAGCTCTTCCACCCGACCATTTTCCTGTTAAGGCATTCAAGGACGTTGTCCCACAAGGATGGGGAGGTTCTGCCATGGAACAGAGGTAAGCCCAGGTAAGAGGTGGGGAGGTTGGCAATATTGCACCCAATAATTGCTGCTATTCTATTTTGTCTGGTAATGGGGGTGTTCAAGAAAAACAACCTACTTTTGATATAGTTGACCTTTTGTCCTGCAGCCTTTTCATAATAGTTGAGGATGATTTTTATAATTTTTGCTTTCGGGACAGAGGAGTATGAGGACAAGATAGTGTCATCAAAAAATTGTTGATGCGTGATGGCTCTGGATCTTGAGGCAGGTTTAATTCCAGAGATGAAACCTCCGTTGTAGGCAGCAGTAAGAGATCTTCCCAAGGTTTTAGCCAAAATTATGAACAAAAAAGGGGATAAAGGATCCCCTTGTCTGATTCCTTTGGCGCTTTGGAAGAAACCTGCAGGGGAGTCGTTAATCATAATAGAGAACCAAGCAGTGGAGACACATTCTCTTACCATCTGAATCCACTCCTTGTGGAAGCCGAATTTGTCGAGGACCTCGAACAGGAAGTTCCAAGAAACCCGATCGAAAGCTTTGTTCATATCGAGCTTGAGGAACATGTTGGGCTTCTTGTTTTTGGCTATAGAGTGGGCCAGTTCATGGACCGTTATGACCCCATCAGTGATGAATCTACCTTTGACCGAGCTACCTTGGCAGTGGTCGATGATGGAGGGAAGGATCAGCTTTAATCTGTTCGCCATCACTTTGGTGGTGAGTTTGTATATAACACTGCACAGACTGATCGACCTATAGTCCGAGAGGGTTTTGTAGTTGTTAGATTTGGGCACTAAGACAATGAATGTCGAGTTTACCTCTTTTGGCATTTTCTTGGCTCTTTGAAAGAATTGGACAGCTTCAATGACATCTTTGCCAACAATTTCCCAAAAGTGCTGGAAAAAGCGAGGAGAGAATCCGTCAGGCCCGGGGGCCTTGTCAGGTTCCATCACAAACAAAGCTTCTTTGATTTCTTCTTTCGTAAACCTATTTATCAACCTTTCATTGGAGGTGTTGGTTACCAGATTGGGGATGTTCTGAAGTAGTTGACTTGAGATGTGTGGGGGGCACTACACAGTAGGGCCTAGGACCTCTTGAAAGTGTCTCATGACTTACTGCCTGATTTCTTGGATGTCAAAAACTTTGGAGCCATCCTCCTTGGTTAATTCATTGATTTTATTAGTGCCTCTATGTCTCATAGTGGAGGCGTGAAAGTATTTTGTATTGGTATCTCCTTCTTTCAGCCATAGGTCCCTCGAAATTTTATCTCTAGAAAGATTCCTCCTTTTCCAAAGTGTTGTGGAAGTTAGAAAGGAGGACCTTCTCTTCCTGAGTAGTCTCGGCTCTCTGGTCTCCATCTTGGATCAACTTCTCAACTCTGCCCAACTCCTCCATCAAGAGTTTTTTTTCCCGAAATAGATTGCCAAAGACCTCCCTATTCCAAGTTTTTAGCTTAAACTTGACAACTTTGAGTTTTAAGAACATATTTGTGAGGGGGTTGCTTTGAAAGTCCTGCTGCCACCATTCTGCAATGCGGATTGAAATATCCGGGTGGGTTAACCACATATTTTCAAACCTAAAGGGAGTTTTGAGCACTTGTTGGGGGTGAGAGCAGTCTAGGACTATAGGATTGTGATCAGACCCAATTTTAGGGTGCCCATAGAGTCTAGCATCTCCAAGAAAGGGAATGAGTTCTTTTGACATTAGAAATCTATCCAGATGAATCTGAATGAGTTGGTTTCTGGGGCGTCTATTGCTCCATGTGTAGTTATACCCTTGGAGTGAGACATCCATTAGCTCATTGTTGTTAACAAATTCACTGAAGTCCTCTGTGCATCTTGAGGTGATTGGAATCCCACCTTGCTTATCAAATGGGAAAAGGGGGGAGTTAAAATCTCCGCTCAGCAGCCAAGGAAAGTCTTCAAAGTTGTTGCGCATTGCTGATAGGTTTTCCCACAACATTCTCCTGGAGGGGGGTTGTTAGGCCCATAGACGTTGGAAGAGATCCATTGGAGGTGGGTTTATTTATTGGTGAATAGGATGTTGATAGTTCTATCAGATATGGATAAGATTTTGCCTTCTATGGTTGTTGGGTCCCATAAGCAAAGAAGACCTCCAGAAGCTCCGTGAGAGGGAATGAAGGCATAAATGTTGTTTTTCCAAATTGAATTGCATACTTGGATACTGTTGTGTTCATCCAGCTTGGATTCTTGAAGAAACATGATATTTGGTTTAAGATATTTTCTAACTGCTTTGATAGTTCTTTGTTTTGCAGCCCCGTTTAGGCCTCTTACATTCCAAGATAGAATCTTCATTGAGATGCTTTGGAGTTTGGTTTCCGACCTCTGCCTCTCCCTTGAGATGGAGTTGGTTTGAGACTGACTTCCTCATCAGGGTGAGGGATAGCGATGGGATTTCTAGGAGTAGATGCCAGAGAGGAGAGTTGAAGGCCATTGGCTATCTCGTTTTCTATTACTTTAAGCTATTTTTCTAGATTTGATGACCTTCCTCTCTTCTTTTTGTTGCCCACATCAACTGAAGGTTTAGGAGGGTTGGGGAGACTATTGGAGAGAGCTGCTTTGAAAGGGCTAGAGAGCGGATCGCCTCCAGGAGATAAAGGAGAGGCGAGGGAAGAATCACCCAGCTTTGGGGATTGGGTAACCTTAGGGAAATAGATGGGCACGAGAGGCTTGGGCCGAGGGGTGGAAGAGGATCGAGGCAGGGGGAACAAAGGGGAGGAAGGGGGAAAGGGATGGGGAGTAGCAGAGGGGGGTGGTGGGGGGTGGGAGGGCCCAAAGTGTGAAGGGGAATGAGGTTCAACCAAGGTCGACTTGCCTCGACTGTGCGGTGAGCTTAAGGGTTTGGAGCAGGGCCTTAGGGCCAAATATATGAAAAGATCAGTAAAGAAATCCTTGACAATCTAGAGATCGCTCAATGAAATGAATGAATTGATAGGCTGGGAGGAAGAGCTTACCTAGTTCAGCTTGAGGGAAGTAGGGGCTGTAGGCTAAGAAAGAGATTGGGGCCATGCATTGGACTTCTTCTAGAAATACTGGTTCAACGAAGCCATCTTACGCCCAGCTTTCCGTGGCCCTTCCTTTTTAGTGTAGGGCATTGAGATCGTAGATGACCCTATGTTTTGCATTCTAAACAATAAGCGGGTTTGTTCTCATACTCTACTCCTTGGCGACGATTGTAGCTCCCAGAGGTGATGGTGATAAAGGTGGGTAGGGTCGAATCCAAGTTTACCATAACATAGACCCGAGCATAGGTCATTCTGGATCTAGCTCTGGTTGTAGGGTCGATGGCAACTAGCTCTCCAATGGGTTGGGTGATACCTTTCAACGCATCATGGTAAACAAACTAAGGGGGTAGACCATGGAGCTTGACCCAAATCGATGCGAGATTGATACTCTGCGTTTCGGGGTCAAAATATTCTCCCCATCTCCGAAGGAAAAGGCTGCAGCAACCAAAAAACCATGGGCCACCAGTGAGGATGCGGTGGGTGTCCAGGGTATTGTTGAGCCTGATCATGAAGAAACCCCTCGAAAAAGCAACCAGCTCCATATTGCTAGATAACCTCCATTTGGACAGAGCCCATTTACGAATTGATTCGATGTCTGGCCTTGCTCCCACAAACTTACCAATGAGAGAGATTGATTCTTGGAATATCAAAGGTTCCATTGAATCGCGTGGGAAAGAGACCTTGTTGCCAAAAACAGAGAAAGACAGCGGGGTTTGAAATGGGAAAGTTCCAGACGCAGCTCTCACCTTGTCAACAAACGACGAGGACCACGACCACTCTTTGAAAGGAGGAGAACACAAAACCCTAGAGGTTTCGAGATCGCAATGGCTTACATCATCGTCCGATGATTCATCAAGACTGCCTGCATCACCTTCGAGATTCCTGCCAACTTTTACTGCAGGCGGACCCCCACCAAAAAAAGGAATTGTGCCTGGGACACAACCACCAGCTCCTGTCAACGATCCTCCCGACGCTCCTCTCGCTCCTATGCCTCCTGCTCCTGCCATCCTAGATCAGTATAATTCGATCTAATAATTAAATAATATTATAATAATGAATATTTTGTTTTCAATTTTACTATACAATTCATTCTCCTCAAATAAATTCTCCTCAAATAAAAATATTCTTAGCAAGTTTTTGTACATTTATTTAAAAAAATACATATTGATTTTATTGTCTAAATAATACCTAACATAATTCAAATAGAATACATCATACAATAACCAAAATTTAATCACCATATTATATTTTTTTAATTGTATTAAAAAATAATAATAAAATTAGAGTAAATGAAAAAGCATGCCGATTTCATTTTATTTGCAATATACATATTAAATAGTTTTAAATATTAAAATTTTGTAATAAAATATTTGAATATAATTATTAGGATTAGTTTTATAAACTACTCAAATCATTAAAGTTTATGTTGATATTTAAAAAAAAAAAAAATACAACATATATTTAAAGGAATAGAAAGTAAGTGCATGTAAGGAAAAATCTTCTTTAATTAAAATATTAAGTATATATAACCTTTTATAATAATCCTTCAGATTAATAATTATTTTTTTAGTTAGTTAGTGGGATAAATTTTTATTATCAACGTGTAATAATTTTTTTTTTTTAATTTGGTTAGTAAGTAAAACCCTTACTATTAATGTGTAATGTGTAATGTTGAGGAGTCTTTTTCAAAAATTTAACACATAATCACAACACACACCCACAAACCCCTACTAGCAACTTGAAATAACTATTTTTTTATTTGGTTAGTGGGATAAACCCCTATCCAAGTGTGCACTGTGATTTGAATCTTGGACCTCTTGGAAAAACCAAATAAGCGCTATCCTCCATGAAACATAATTAATAACTTTTAAATAAACAATATATATATATATATATATATATATATATATATATATATATATATATATATATATATATATATATTTATTGAATAAATATTTCTTATATATATATACATATCCGCAGTAGGATTGGACCCGGGTCACATCACCGATAATGCAAGTGGCATCCTTTCCAATAGACCACAACACACAGATATATTTTATATATTGAAAGAAGAAAGAGAAATGGAACTCCCTCACTACTTCATCCATTTTCATTTATCCCTTTATAAAATGTCTTGGATTGATGAGGCATGGGTTCCCATTGGCCTTTTCATTAAAATTTAATTTCTTTATTGTCCCATGTAAGGCTAGTTTGTATTCATTTATGATCATTTTTTTGTTATTATGGCTATTAAGTAATGTTATAGTATTTTCATCTTGATATTACAATTATTTTTAAATATTTTTATTGCATTTAAATAATGTATATATATTTTTTATTATAATATAGAAATTATATTTTATAAGAAATTATATACTAAAATTCCAATAGACACACATAAATAGATACACATGTATAAATGTATATATATACATGAATACACATAATATGTTTTTCTTTATTTAAAATTATTATAAAAAATGAGAATTGTATGAGATGTTAATCACATTAAAATTAGTTGATATTAAAATACTAGATTGAATAAATTTGATAGAACATCAACTTTAAGACTCTCGATCTAATGACTAATTCTATTGATGCATGACCCTTTTAATTCTTATTTACTTGTAGTAATAGTCATATTTTTGTATTATTGTGGGGAAGTTTGGGTGTCTCTTTTTGGTTTTAACTGGTGATTTATTGTTTTGAGTCCCCCTTGGTGTTGCGACTATTGTGAGAGGATGGGCAAGTCCAAAGTGTGCAAACATAAGTCAATTCTCCCTAAGTCTAGGATCGAACCTGTGTCACTAAGTGCTGATGAGGAGGTCATCAATATTTTAAAGAATGGGGACCTATTGGATTACATCTAGAAATTTCATGACCATAATCCAATTCTCTCGAACTGGATGGTGGCTTCCTGGAAGGAGGGGTGGGTCCGTGTGGGCTCTTGGTCCTTCGAAGTCTCGATGGATCTTGTGAGATGAGCTACTGGGCTCATGGTGGATGGAGCTACTCATAAGGAGAGGCATTCACTGGTGCAGGAAATCAAAACATTTTTGGATGAATATGAGTTTTTGCCTCGTTTCTAGAATGGGTTTAGTGCCAAAGCCCTTCCCATGTCATGGAACAGATTCATTAAGGTTATTATGGACATGTTTACAGTGCAATCTTCATATGAAATAGTGCAGAGCTTTCATGCAATGTCTTTGAACCATATTAGGAGATAGAGGTGGATGAACATTCGAGTGTTCTTGTTTCACTCACTTAGTAGGTTAATAATGGTAATTCAAGAAGACAGAGATAAGGCTCCGCTGCATCAAGGGCTAGCGCTTATCCTTTTCGAACATGCTATACAGGAACAAGGTATTGCCGCTAATGAAATTCTATTTTCTTTAAATTCCATTCCCATTCTGGTACATAGTGATACGTTGGTGCTTTTGGATGATGATGGTTGCTCCGAGGAAGAGTTGGGGCATCCTCCTTCTCTAGATTCAGGGTCAAGGAAATTGCTTGCTAAAGGATTTGAGTCTGTTATGGGTGTTTGGGGCTCTCCGATGAGGAGGGCCTTTTGTGGGGGGATACTTAGTTGGTGTCTCCAGCTCCTAATTATATTGAGGTTGGGGTAGGTGTTTGCAATGGGAATGTAGGGGTAAGAAAAGCAAGTCAAGATAGTCTTCCCCTAGCTCTAAAATGCACATTCTGAATGAGGAGATCGAAGTCCTTCCTAGATTGGATTTGAAGGATAAGATGGTGAGTGATATGTATTCTCAAGGCAACTATGTGGCTAAGAAGAGTCCTATTATTCATCGTCTTTGACTGATTAAGATCAAACAATGCACGATGTAGAGTTCCATCAAGATGACATTGGATTATGCAGAGGAGGCGACTCAAATGTCTAGGGGTTTTATTTCTGAGTTTGATGCAGTGATGTAGAACTACCTCGGTTCTTCCACTGGTCTTCTCGAGGTTCTTCGGTCACTTCGGCCCTCCTAGTTTATGGTGTTGTTTCATGTTTGTTCTGTTTCATGCTTTTTTGTTTCGTGCTAAAGTGCATAGCTTTCCTTGCTGGTTTTCAAAACTCTTTTCTCTTAATATTACCAAAAGAAATAGTCATATTTTTGTAGTATTTATAAAACACACATACAAGATAAGATGTGCTAAAAAAAGAGAAATTAAATGCTAACATATCATCCCAAAGGTTATCACTATTCAAACTTCCATATTGGTAAAGCATTTTATCCATAAAACATCTTACAATTCCACCATATATCACATGAATGTTATCAATTTGGAATACCCATTATTCTATTTTATAGAAATTTAGTGCTTTGTATTTGTGTCTCTGTTATATTTTCTACCATACAAATCTTGTAATGCCATATATGAAAGAAAGTTAAAAATCAATGTTATTTCAAATTTATTAAAAAGTAGATGTACATGATATTCAACTTTGAAATTCTACCATATAAATATTGTAATGCCATATATGAAAGAAAGTTAAAAATCAATGTTATTTCAAATTTATTAAAAAGTAGATGTACATGATATTCAACTTTGATTTCAATTTAGCAACTAGATGTTTGTTTCAACCAATCTAATAATTTATTGAATAGTTTTTTCTTATTAAAAATTTTATTTTATTAATGTTAAATAGCATTAATAAAATAATCCAATAAAATAGTTTTTTATTATTTTCATTTTTATTTTATGAAAATTTGGTTTTAGCCAAAGTTGGATAAAATTTATTCATGCTTGTATCTCTTCTGCCAATATTTTAGTCTTAATAAATATGTCCTCAATAAGTTATTTTTTAAGTCTGAGAGGTATTTGCCAAGGGATCCCTTGTCTCCTTACCTCTATATCTTAGTGGTGGAAGCTCTAGGTAGGGCTATCAAGTTAGAATTCTTTGTGGAAGGTATCAAGCCTACTTTGCTAGTGGATCATATTTCTCATCACCAATTTATAGATGATGTTCTTCTCTCCCTCCTTGCTATAGTTTCCCAAGTAAATTTGCTAAAAGGAGTCTTTGAGGCATTTTAAATTGCATCTAGGAAAAATATAAATTATATAAAATTAAAAATATTCTTTCTAAACACACCCTTAGTGATGTAGATGATAATTACTTACATCTTGGATTATGAAGTGGTTGTCCTCTCATTACTTTATATTGGAATACCTTTGTTTAAAGGCATGATCTAAGATTGACTTTGGGAACCTATGGTGGAAGGATTATAGAGAAATTTGGGTGGAAGATATCCTTGGTAAAGTCTACTATTTAGAGCATTTCAACCTTTTTCTTATCTATGTTCAAAATTCCTAAGAATATTTTATCAAATATTGAACATATTTAGAAGTCATTTCTTTGGTATGGGTTTGATGAGAAGAAAAAAATTCACTTACTTAGTTGGGAGCAAGTTTGCAAACCTAAAAATGATGGTGGCTTAAGTCTCCATAAAATCAAATAGATGAATAAGTATTTCGTTGTAAAATATGGATGGAATTTGATAAATCAAACTAAAACTAGCTAGGTCAACATTATGTCGACCAAATACTTGATACAAGAGAATTTATTGTTTGTTGATCCTTTATCAACTTCTGGTTCAACATTTTGGTTGAGTTTGCAAAAGTCAAGGGCACTAGTCTCTAAAGGTTGTAGGTGGATGTTTAGTGATGGACTCAAGATTGATTTCTAGAAAGATATTTGGCTGATGGACTAGCCCCTTATACAAATTCTAAATTTGACATGTTTGGAGCCTAGGACTAGATTGATATTTTGGTCTAAGGTGCTTGAATTTATCAAGGTGGTCAATGGGTTGAAGGTTTATAAATTGTTAGACAAGTATGTTTGCAACAATGCTAAACTTTAAGCTTGGATTCTAATTGATAATATGTTGAATTTTTAGGACATTAAACAGAGAAATCAAGAGGATGGAATCATCTAGGTAGGAAAAAATAATAGGTAATTTTTAGTCAAGTCTACCTACAAATCTCCTAGATATCAGGACTCATCCATGAGTCCCACCTTTTAAAGTATAGTTTAAGGATCTAATACCAAAGGTGAATATATTTTTTTTGGTTGGCAACTTAGAATGAAATTTTAACCATTGAAAGTCTCAAAACATAGGTTCGTCAATGTCAAATAGATGTTGACTTTATGGTGCTAATGATGAATAGACAAGCCATATATTCTTTCAATGCTCATTCTTTTTGGAAGTTATTAACTTTGTTTTTATTTTTTGGGACTTAGTTGGGTAGTGCCAAGTTCACTTGTTAATGTTTTTGCTCAATGGTCATCTCCTTTTTACTCTCCAAGGATGAAATATTTTGTAACTTATGATTACCACATCTTTTATTATGGGTGTGGAAGGAGATTAATAGTTAAATATTTTAATACTTCAAAATATATCCTACCTCTATTTGTGCCAAAGACTTGGCTTCACCTTGGATAATGTGTCCTCTCTATATTTGGAGGAGGGAAGATTTGAGGAGGCTAAGATCAAAAGGAAAATTAGCTTTCAATAGAGCAATAGGGTTGTTGGTCTTCCTGGTCCTAATCCTCATGCCCTTATGAGGTGGAAGCCTCCTTATCTAGGCTAGTTTAAACTAAACTTTGATGGAGCTTCAAAGGGTAATCCTGGTAATTTAGGTTAGAATCCTTGGATTATCCTTTCAATATTGGCATGTTGAAATTTTATGTGGTATAGCCAAGGCAGTGGGTGAACTGATTTCTATTAATATCATAACTAGAGAAAAATAAAAAATAATTTATGTATGAATGTGCATAAATATGAATCTGGAAGCTAATATTCCATCCTCTATTAAGCTTACTTTGAGCTTAAGGTCTTTGACTGAGCCCATTGTGTATGAGAATCATCCTATTTTTTGTACCAATTGCAAATATGTTGGTCATGTTTTGGACTAGTACCCCATGAATAAATTGGTGTTGAGTTCCCATACAAAGCATAGCTCAAAGAGTAAATCTGCCCAAGAGGAAATCTTGAAAAATGGTATCAAGATGGATAACCAAGCATATGAACCCTTTGAGTTTTAGCAAGTTAAGGAAGTTGATATTCTAGGTTTTGAGGTTGTTCGAAGAGAGAAGCCACCTCTAGTTGAATATCGTGTTGTACCTCCTCTTTAGGGTGATATGCTTCCCATGGTTAAATATCATGATGTGCCTTCATATTTTTTTAAATCTAAGATTTAGAAACACTTTGAATAGGTAAGTGCCCCTTCTTTGTTGGTCCTGTTGTTTTTGCAAAACTCCTTTAATTGTCTAAATCTCCCTGGACTGGATATTTCATCAGATTCAATAAATCCTCCCCCACCCACTCTTGTCAAAAGGGTGGTGAAACTATGGAAAGGGTCCCTAGGCCCTAAAACCATAAGTCATAAATATCACCAAAAAATCTTCTTGAAGAAGGGATTTCTTGGCTCTAATTTAGGAAGTCTTAAAAAAGGATTTGTAGATATTAAGGTATTTAATAATGTTGGGAGCCATCAATTAAATATATGAGGAAAAAGGAGATAGAGTTAAATATTTCCAATGGCTCTCAGTCTCTATTGAAGATGGATGTTGGAAATTGTAAATCTTCCTAGACATTTGCTAGGGGAAAGAGATCCAATAAGGGCTATGCATAAGGGATTGGGCTCAAAATATACTTGTAAAAAAATGATAAATCCTAATAAAATTCAAGGTGAATTCTAAGAATATCAAATCAATCATCTTCACACCAAAATTTGGGGTATTTTAAGTCCTAAAAAGTAAGGTCATGTTTGGGGCAAATTTTGTCATATTAGATCACCTTATGACTTCATAAAAACACCACCATTAGATCAGGATCAAAAATATATTTCCAACGAGTACAAATATACCTATGTTTGCATATATATTGTGGTGAACTAACCCTAAAAAAATTGGTCTCAAAAATTTCAAGCGGATGGGCCATCATCAAGGGTCCTCATATTTGCCAAATTTCAATTTTGAAAATCCTAATATTCACCCAATTTGTGAATATTTACCACTATGCATAACCCTAGATCAAATTTCAATTGTTGTTAATGTAGTTTATTTCTTGGGTTTTAAATAATAGATATCATTTTTTACAAGTTTAAGACGTTGAATTATGTATAGCCTAGAGCCAAAATAGGGGAGGTCCTTGTTGTTTTTAGAACAACTACTGGTTTTTAGTTTAAGTTTGTGCTTGTTTCTTGAATCTCCTAGGTGGGTTTGCTCTATTATAATGTGTAAGTTATACATGATTTAAAGTTCATAGAAACCCCTTTTTGGAGTCTTCATATTTTTTGGTATGATCTAGAATATTCTAGAAGTAAGCCCTAAAAATTCTAGAAGAATGTCTCAATGGGTAAATTAGAAAACCCTCTCATGTTGTGATTATAAAAAGGGAGTTTCATGTATGTAAGATAGCATTGGAGAGTTCATCTGAATAAATATATGTTTTTTCAAAAATATTGAGTCATACTTTTATTTTTTGTTTATGTTTTCACTTGCAGTTCTTATTTTGTATATGTTTTAGCATATGCTCTATTGTTATTTTCATGGTATCAAAGTACTATAGTAGAAGAGAGGCAGTTGTATATGATTTAATAGTGAATCATGGTTTCCCTCTCTACAACATTGGTTGCTATGTATTTATTTTGGAATGCTTTTGAGGGCTAGTGCATTGGTTTAAAGTTTGAGTAGAAGAAGAGAACGATTCACAAAAAATAAATAGTAAACTAGAGATTGATAAGTTCAACGGATCAAACTTCACATTGTAGAAGATCAAAATGGAGGAATTATTGATGGAAAGGGACTTGTGGATTGTAGTCACTAGAAATCCCACTAGGATGGCACAATAAGAGTTTAATAATTTGGATAGAAAATCAATGACTTTTATTAGACCAAGTTTGGCAAATTCTGTGATTTTAAATGTGATAGCAACACAATCTACTCAAGATATGTAAAATAATTTGGTGAGCATATACTCTTCTAAGTCAATAGTGAACAAGTTAATGTTGCAAAAGAAGCTAGTAAATCTCAAGATGAAGAAGAATGGTAAGCTCTTATACCACTTGATTTTATTATGCTAATAAAATAGTTAAACTCCATTTTTGATAAATGTAGTGATGAAAATCAATTTTTGGCACTGTTAATAAATATGATGGACTTATGGAAGAATATTATTACTTCCATAAGTGTTTCTTCTGATAAGTTGCAGATGGAGTTAGTCATTAGCTAATTGTTGAATGAGAAGACAAGAAGGATATTTACTGGTGAAACATCCACTCCAAAGGTCTATCTAGCATGTGGATGCTCAAAAGAAAGAGGAAAATGTAGATCTAGTTTGAGAAGCAAGTCTAGAGGTATAGGTAGATCGTCCAACATAGAAAATAAATTTTTTAGCAATGTGGAATGCTACTAATACCACAAAAATGGGCATATCAAGTTTCATTATCGCTTTTTGAAGAAGCATGAAAAATTAATAGAAGAAGAGACAACTGATAAATTTGTAGATGAAAACTCCTTCATATTTCCTACTTATTCATGTCTATCAATTGAAGGGTGTTCTAAATACTGGATTATAGATTCAAGAGCTTCTTTCCACATGACACCACACCGTGAGTGGTTTGCCAATTATAAAGAGGTAAATGATGTAAAATTTTATATGGATGAAATACCTTTTGTGATGTAGAAGGAGAAGGTATAATTCTTGTGAAGGATTCAAGTGGAAAATTTAAGAATTTGCAAAGAGTTATATGTCCCTTAGTTGAGAAGAAATATTCTCTTGGTTGGACGACTAACTAAAAAAGGAGTAATTATTACCTTCTCAGATGAAGTATGCAAGCTCACTAGAGGTGTATTGGTATTTAAAAAATTAAATAAGAAAGACATTTTGTTTAAATTGGATGTTAGCCCTTGTGAGAAATGTCGTTGCAATGTTTCCTCTATAAAAAAGGTAATGCAACTTAGAAAAATGATGAAGCAAATGTTGGAGATTGTCTTCATTAAAACATAAGACTTGGTCATTTAGGAGAAACCAACTTGAAGCAGTTAGTTAGCAAAGACACGATGCATGACCTCAAGGATAGTAGCTCCAACACTCTAAGAATTTGTGAACCATTTGTGATGGGCAAAAAAAAAGAATAATATTCTCGTATCACCCACAAAGATCTAAATCTACTTTGGATCTTATTCATTCAAACATTTGCGGTCATATGCATACTCCATCTATTTGTGGTGCACTATATTTTACCACTTTTATTGATGATCATAGTAGAAAAGTATGGATTATATTTTTGAATAAAAATAGTGACATCCTTGATCATTTTAAAGGGTTGTTTACTAATGTAGAAAGGTAGATAGGTAGGCAACTTAAGATATTGTATAGTGATAATGGAGGAGAATATTGTTCTACTAAATTTGAAGATTTTTGCAGGCAAAAATTTATATCTAGACAAAATACTACATCTTATTCTCCTCAAAAAAATGGAGTTGTAGAGAGAATGAATAGAAGACTACTGGAGAAGATGAGAAGCATGTTGTCATATGCAAATATTGATAAAATATTTTGGTTTGAAGTAATTTTAACTACCAGCTAATTGGTTAATTTATCATCGTGCACTAATTTGAATGACAAGACACCATAATATACTTGGAGTGGGAGAAAACCATCAACCTATCACCTGAGGATTTTTTTTTGTGAGGCCTTTATGTACATTCCTATTGAAAAGAGAAAAAAGCTAGACGAAAAATACAAGAAATGCATTCTTGTTGGTTATGGAGAAGTTGTTGAAACAAAAGGATATAAATTATGGATTTTGGATGAACACATAAGTGTTTTCAGTAGAGATGTGATTTTTAAAGAAATTAAGATAGTTGGATATATTCAACAATAGGAATTACAACAATAGTTGAAAGAGAAGTTTAGTACACATGAATACACTATGTCAAGTCAACCTTCTAGTGAAGCACATGCTCAACCCTATCAACTTCAAGAAACAAAATATTTTGATATTTTAGATATATTTTTCAACCTACAAAGACTTGATGAATATTTGCCTTCTTATGTGCCTAAATATGTGCATCAAGGAGATCAAAAAATTATGTAGCCTGATTATCCACCTTGTAGAGAAGAGATCCAATAACCGGTGGAGCAACCTAGAAAAACTAGAAGAGAGAAATATCTTCTCAAAAAGCTTTATGATTATTTCTATGGATTTACAGTTGCTTGTGATGATCCTATCATATTTGAAGATGCCATGCATAGTCCACAGAAAGAGCATTGGAAGAAGGTCATGTAGGATGAAATAAATTCAATGAATAAGAACCATGCATGGTATTTAGTTCAACAACCAAATATACAAGGTTATATTGGTTGCAAAAGGATTCTCTCAGATCCTAGGTATTGATTTTCATAAAACTTATACTCCAACTATGAATTTATCTTCTATTATACTTTTGTTTGTATATGTTGTTGATTTTGATTTAGAAATTTAATAATAAAAACTGCATTCCTACATGGAGATTTGAAGGAGAAAATATACATGCAATAGGTTGAAGTTTTTGAATTAGGAGGTGTGGGTTATTTTTGCAAGTTGAAAATATACCTCTATGGATAGAAGTAGTCTCCTAAAGAATGGTACCAAAATTTTGACAATTACATGTTGCAGTTTGGATTTTTTATAACTTTACAGATCCATGTGTGTATAACAAGACATAAAGTAAAAGTTTAGTATATTTTATTTTGTATGTGGATGGCATCCTCCTAATTGAAAATAATAAATAGTATATTTTAAAAATGAGTTGGTGTCAAAGAACTTTGATATGAAGGACTTGGGTCAGACATGTCATTGCTTAGGCATTGATATTATTAGAGATCACAAGTACAAACAATTATGGCTTTCCAAAAGGATTACATTAACCAAATTTTAAAATAATTTGGAATTTAGGATAGCAAACCTACCAAAACTCCTATGCATATTGGAGTTAAATTGTCTGCAAATAATTGAAGAAAAGAAGAGGATGAAGAAAATTCCATATTCAAAGGTTGCGAGTTCACTAGTGTATGCAATGATAAGTACCAAACCTGATATTGCTCATGTTGTTGATATAGTCAGTAAATATATATGCCCAATCTTAGAAAAAAATATTAGACTATTGTAAAAAGAATTTTTAGATATTTATAGGGTACTAAAGATCATGCTTTTGTGTTATCAACCCCAATAAGAATGAAAAGTTTTATTTACAATGACATGTAGATGTAGATTGGGTAGGTGACTTGGACAACCATAAGTCAATAGGAGGATATGTCTTCACTTTGTATGGTGGTGTAGTGAATTGGAGGAGTAAAAATCAAACTATTGTAGCTTTGTCAAGTGCTGAAGTAGAATATATTAATGCTACTAATGCTTCAAAAGAAGTTTTTTGGTTGATGAGGTTGTGCAAAGATTTGCATTTGAACCAATAATATATCAGAATAAAATGTGACAACCAAAGTGTAATAGCACTTGCATATTCTTCATCATTAAATGAAAGGACAAAACACATTGCAGTGAAATATCATTTTGTGCATGATATGGTGGATAATGGAATGCTCAACTTGGTCAAATGCAAAACCTAAGATAATACAACAAATGCACTTACTAAGGTTGCCACAGCTCAAAAACACTAATTTTGTAGCAATGAGATTGGGATAAAAGATTGTAGAAAAATCCTGCATCAAGTGGAAATTTATTATAATGTGCAGGTATTGCATGATTTTCCTATTTAGTGATAGAATATTCTAGAAAGTTCATAGAAACCTATTTTTGGAGACTTCATATTTTTTGGTATGACCTAGAAGATTCTAGAAGACTACTAAGCCTTGAAAAATTCTAGAAGATTGTTTGGATGGGCAAATTAGAAAACCCTCCCATTTTGTAATTATAAAAAATGGAGTTGCATGTATGTATCATAGCATTGGATATTTCCTTTGAATATATATGTTTTTCTAAAAATATTGAGTCCTTATTTTATCTATTGTTTATATTTTTGCTTGTAATTCTTATTTTGTGTTTTTTTAGCATATACTCTATTTTTCTTTTCATGCTCCTTGTTGGTTTCTCTTCATTCTTCCTTGGAAGCTTCTGCTTATTTGTTATAAAAGGTTTTGGTATCCTTTCAACACCCCTTCTTAACAGAAAAAAATACTCAAAAGTCCTCTTTTACCTGAAGTTGTGATTCTCTTTATTGGAGAACACATACCTACAAAAAAATTGACCATTAATAAAAAAAAATTAGAATTTAAACTATGGAATTTATTCTTTCTTAAAATTTATCTATATCTAAACAATGCAAAGGATAACAAAT
The DNA here is from genome assembly GCA_028583015.1 of Wollemia nobilis. Taxonomy (NCBI): domain Eukaryota; kingdom Viridiplantae; phylum Streptophyta; class Pinopsida; order Araucariales; family Araucariaceae; genus Wollemia; species Wollemia nobilis. Next base: position 1,515,972 of record JAQPPZ010017000.1, on the reverse strand, counting down.
AAATGTAATTTTTTTTATAAAACCCATAAAATATAAACACATGATTATGCATTTTAATATCAAATAAGAAAATGACCACCATATAATGTCTTTCCTTTAGATTATGACAAACCACATGAAATAGAAAGTGATACATATAAGAAAAAACTCTGTAAAATTTTGAAGGTTGGTTCAATAACAAACATAAAATTAACACCCATAACCTATTTCCTATAATTATAAGCAAATAGTAGGAAACTAATTTTACATTGAATCATTATGGCTGAAGCATTGGTAAGAACTTTTATCCATAACCCTATTATAAAAGGTATTAATATTGCTCTAGTGGTTGATCCGTTGTCCCACCATCAGTTTGTGTATGATACCTTCCTTTCACTTCTTGCTTCGGTGGAGCAGGCTCAAGAGACAAAAGCCATATTATCTTCGTATGAAAGGGTGACTAGGCAAAAAATTAATTTATTAAAGAGCCTTCTATTTTTATTGAACACCTTAGAGCACAGATAGAAGAAAATTGTTGATATTCTTGGATGCAAGATAGCTTCCCTCCCTAACGCCTACTTGGGTCTACCTTTTTTCATTGGTCGTATGAAAAATAATCTTTGGGACCCGACGGTAGAAATATTACACCGTCGCTTGACCAGCTGAAAGACACTCTCTTAAGTCAGGTTGGGAAAATTGTACTGGAGAATACGGTGTTGTAAAGTATTCCAATTTACTTTATGTCTCTGTTCAAACTGCCCATAAAAATCCTATCTAAATTGGAAAATTTTCAAAAAACTTTCTTATGGACAGGCCCTCAAGACCACAAAAAGTTCCATTTGGTTTCTTGGGATCAAGATTGTGCAAGGAAAGACAATGGAGGTCTTGGATTGTGGAATATCAGGTTAATGAATGAAGCGTTGATTCTCAAACAGGGCTGGAAGGTGCTTAGGAATCAGGGGCCTAATTGGATCAAGATCATAAAAGAGAAGTATCATTTGCATAATAGAAATATGTTGGCTGAGATTGTTACCTAGGAAGGTTCTATGTTCTGGCAGAGCTTGAGAAAACTTAGAATGAAGCTACTTCTGGGTGCAAGATGGGTGGTGGTAAATGGCTCTATAATTAATTTTTGGGAGGGAACCTAGCTTCTTAATAGCCCACTTATCCTCAATACAGCTCTAGCCCCTACTGTTGCTCTTACCCATAGACTGGGTTGCTTCAAAGTTGAAGATTTCATTGAGTGGGAAGGGAACAAGAGGTGTTGGAAACAAAATCCTCAAATAGTATTTTAAAATAGGGAGGAAGCATTAGCCTAGGGGACTGTTTACAATCATCTTAGACTCTATAGTCTTGTGAGCCAGGAGATGCAGGAATCTCTCACTTGGAAAGATAACAATGAAGGTTGTTACTTTTTTAGATCAGCCTACCACCTTTTTAATGTAGATCCTCAATGTTGGTTTTTATCCAAAAAAAATTGGCTTAAAAATGTGACTCCAAAAGTAAATATTTTTATTGGTTGGCTATTCAAAATAAATGTTTAACACTAGAAAATCTTTGCAAGAGGAGGATGGCTCTAATAAATAGATTCTACTTGTGTGAAGCTTCAGAAGAAACTTGTCAACATGTTTTTTTCTAGTGCCCCTTCTTGGTTTTAGTAGTTTCTCAAGTGTTGTACACCTTGGATGTCAGTTGTGTTTTACCAAACACTATCTCCGATATGTGCGTGTAGTGGACTTCTCATTTCAAGTCCCCTAGATTGGAAAAACCTTGCTATTTCTTGCTCCCACATTTATTTTGGAGCATCTGGTGGGAACAAAATCAAAGAGCTTTCAAGAATTCAAGGCATGATCCGGACCGGGTTTCTTCTAGAGCTCTTGGAGCTGATGTGGAGAATGTGTCTCATTTGTTCCCTAGACCTCAAAGTGGGTTATTTGGATGAAAGCCTTGTGGAGGTTAAAATTGGCTTTCCAGCTTCTTGCAGGTCATCTAAACTGCCTGCTACCTCAACATGATCGACCACCTCATGGTTCCCTCCTCCTGAGGGATGGGTCAAATTGAATTTTTATGGTGCCTCGAAAGGAAATCTAAGCATTGTGGTTGTTGGTGGGGTAATTAGAAATTCTAAGGGTGATCTCATTAGTGCATACATAGAAAATATTTCTATCCAAATCTCTCATTTTTTGAATCCAGGGGTCTCCTTCAATGGCTACCATTGGTAGAAACACTTAAATATCATAAAATCATTGTAGAAGGGGACTCTTTAAATCTAGTAAATATTACCAATTCTATTAGCAAGCCTCATTGGAGCATTTCAAATATTCTAGCAGAGGTGTTTAGAATTATGAAATCAAGAGAGGAGTTCAAATTTTAGCATATTTATTGAGAAGGCAATAAGGTGGTAGATTATATGGCCAACTTGGGTCTTTCTCAACAAGGCCTGAGGGTTTGGTTGGATAATTTCTCCCAAGATCTTGAATCTCTTGTTTTTTATAATCATGGTTAACTTTTGGTTTTGTGTGAGGCTTGGTATGGGATTTCACTCTGTGGACTCTTTGCTAGATTTTTTTTTTTATGCTTGATTATGTGGGCCATCTTAATTGGTGATCTTCACAAGTCTCCTAACCTATTATAGCTGACTATCATCATTTGGGCATATTTGTGTGGATGTTGGTCATAATTTTCTTGGCCTTGATCCCAATGGTGTCCTTGTTCTATGCTCTTCTGACGATATGGTGATGTGTTTATCTGTACTTGAGGAAAAGCACTCTGCTCTTATGGGTACATTGCAGGTTGTGGTACCCTTTGTCAATGATATTTGGGACATGGTTAACAAGCATATGGATATGGCAACCCCGAACTAGCTCTGCTATGATGTTCTTTTAGTAGTTGATATTAGGTTATATTTTATGTTGTTTTTATGGGGCCCTCTCTGTTTTGTTTTACTGAGAGAGGTCTGGTTCCTTTAGTTGTTATTATCCAGATTTTATGGTATGTTGTTTGTATGGGGCCCTCTCGATTTTACCTTGTTGAGGGTGGCCTGGTATTCGTGCCTGTTGGCTGATTTTGATTTAGTGTTGTAGTTTAGTGCATTCTCATGCCCTATCTCAACCTATTGTAATATTTTTGGGGACCTCAAAACCCCTTCGTTTACCAAATCAAAAAAAAAATTACATTGAATCATTACTTATTTAATTGCATGATGATATGCCATTACAATATGTTATTTTATACAATAATTTTTTTATTAAGTTAGTGTGAGAAACCTCTACGATAATTATTTTAGTAGTATATTAATAATAAAAAAGTTGATACACAATCAAATATATCTTTAAAAAAAAGTCTAACAAATAAAAAAATTATATTATATTATAAGTTAAAAATAAAATTGAAATCATACATATATTTTCTTTTGACATAAATGTCTAACAACAAAGTTCTATATAAAAAGACTACATTAATTTAAAATATAAATAAATATTCTTAGTAAATTATAATACTTTTATGAAAGGGTCCGAGGGCTTGGTTCAACGGTCAAAAATATTTTAGAGTGTAGATACGAAGGTTCCAATCCCTTGGAATCCATAGTACTGGTGGGCGTATTATGTTATCATAGTCGGCTATGTAAAAGGTTTACCCGATGCAGCTGGAGGTTATAGTGACAACAAGGAGTGAGATTCAAACCCCCGCAACTGGTTATAGTGACAAGGAGTGAGATTCAAACCCACGAATAGGCATAGAAAAATATGAGTTACCCATTCCTCTAGTATAATAAAAAATAATATTTTTATAAAAAGGGTTTGAAGGCTTTGTTCAATAGTCAAAATGCTTCTGTAGGAGCGCAAAGACTAGGGTTCCAATCCCTCAGGACCTATACTACTGGTGGACATGTCGCATCAACATCATTGTCTACATAAAAGGTTTTCCCCAATACAACTTGAGGTTATAGTGACGACAAGGAGAGAGATTTGAATCCACGAAGAGGTGTAGAAAATTGTAACGTGTTATGATTCCTCTACTAAAATAAAAATAATAATATATTTATGAAAAATAAGTTTTATATAAAAAAGCATTCAATTATAAAATATACATGAAGCATTATGTATCTCATTATAATCTCATAAAATTTAATCTAATAGTATTGAACATATTATAATATAAAAAATTATTTTAATAATCAAAATTTAATCTTATTCATCATTGTTGTGGTTGATCCACAACACACCCCACTTGGTGGGGACCCACCTTTTTGCAGGTTTTCAGGAAGGATCTCAGTGACCCAGATGCCAGAATTGAAGAAAAAGAGAAAATGCACAAGTGTAGAAAGGGGTCGCGAAATCGCGACAGGTAGCGAAATCGCGACATGTCGCGAAATCGTGACCGAAGCCGAAAAATTGTAGCGAAATCGCGACATGTCGAAAAATCATGGTCAACGCGGTCAACGGCAACAAAACAAAAAAAGTGTCACGAAATCGCGACGTGTCGGTGACCAGGATGAAAAGGATGTCGCGAAATCGCGACATTCAGCTGAGAAGAAAAGAAAAGGGTCACGATTTCGCGACGCATTTTGGCAAAATGTACGGACGGGGAAATGGTAGCGATTTCGCGATGAGTTTTGCAGAAACGTACGGATGATGAAAGGTGTCGCGATTTCGCGACGCATTTTGGCAAAGTTGTACGGTACAAGGAAGATGTCGCGAAATCGCGACGAAAATGAAAATCAGGCTCGAAGCAGAGAAGCGGTAGCGATTTCGTGATGTGTTTTGAGGAGGTGTACGAAAGGTGATAATGGTCGTGATTTCGCGACGCAAAGTTGCCCAGGAGGTCCGAGAGAAAAACGGTAGCGATTTCGCTACATTATTCAGTGACAACACCACAGAGTCAGAAAGGTAGTGATTTCGCTACATTATTTTGAAAGGGGGGGAGGGGGGGGGAAGCAAGAGAAAGGCTTAAGGCCAAAGGTGGTAGCGAATCGCTACCACTTCAAAAAAATAAGGGCTTAAAGAAAAAGTGGTAGCGAATCGCTACCACTTCGAAAAGAGAAGGGCTTAAAGAAAAAGTGGTAGCGAATCGCTGCCATTTCATCAAACAGGGCCGAAAGCCAAAATGGTAGCGATTCGCTGCCATTTCATCAGACAAAGCCAAAAGTGGTAGCGATATCGCTACCACTTCAAAAGAGAGACTCGAAGCTTGAGGTCGAAAGGTAGCGATATCGCTACAAATTTCATAAAGGCCAATCTCAAAGTCAGAGGGTAGCGATAGCGCTACAAGTTTAGTGAGAGAGGGCTTGAAACAAAAATGGTAGCGAATCGCTACCATGTCACAAGGAGAAGGCTTGAAACGAAAGTGGTAGCGAATCGCTACCACATTTCAAAGGGACGCTGCAAGGCCAAGGTGGTAGCGATATCGCTACCACATTTTGAAAAGGGTTCAAAGTTAGAAAGTGGTAGCGATATCGCTACCATTCGAAGAAGAAGGCTCAAAATGTTAAAAGGGTAGCGATATCGCTACGAGAAGTTGCCGGAGGTAGACAAATGAAAAACGGTCGCGACATCGCTACGGGGAGTCGATGAAGGCGTACGGCCAGAAAGCTAGTAGCGATATCGCGACATGTCGCGATTTCGCGACATGTCGCGATTTCGCGGTCGGGAAGGTGAACAGGCGGACTTGCAATTTTGTCGGGTTCTTTCGCAGGAAAGCGTTACAGGTGGCGCAGAAAATGCGTGACACGTGGCGTGCAGGTGTCAAACTTGCAGAGGCGTTACATACAGAGGTGGATTTCGAGCGTTTAAATTTGAGCGTGAATCAAAAGCGATAAAAAGCGAGATTTCGGAAGGTCACCTGCAGGAAGGTGAAATGAAGCGACGGAGGAAATCGAAGAGCCATAGCAGTACTATAAAACCAGAATTGCAAATTGAAGAAAGGGTTGGAAATTGCCGAATACAGAGTTGCAGAGACAAGAGCTTCGTGCTATTCTGGGCCTGTACTTGGGCAATTTCCTTCTTTTTGTTCTGGAATTTTACACCTGGAACATTTTTGAATGTAATCGAAATATTCTTTAATACAAAATACAGAGAGTTGGCATCTTTTGGATGAGAAAGAAGGAGTTACTTCTGCATGCATGATTTAATGTCTATCTTTCCTTTCCAGATTTCTTAGGTTTCTAGGTGAAGTTTAATGCAAGATCTCTTGGTTGCTTCATGCGAATGCCTCGAATCCGGAATTATAGTAGAAACCCTCGAGACCCGCACCTAGCCTATTTGGATTGTGTGAAAGTGCAGGTTCATTAGGTTAGGTTGTATGTAGAAAGCCTCGGTATCTTCGGTTTCATCGGATTAATGACAGACTTTCTGATCGTAATCTATTCTTATTGTTACTTTTGTTTACTTTTTTCTTTGCTTTTCAAACCCATATTTTATTTTCAGCGGTTTAATTACTTGTGTTTGAATAAATCACTAAAAATCCATCAGAATTAAAGATTAAAACAGATTTTATTCATTTTAGAGTCCATTGCACTTTCAGAATTAAATAAACCACAGTGCCCCTTGTTAACATCCACTTGCAAACCCTAAGGTGTTCTTAGCATTTCATTTTAAACAGCATCCTTGATAATCAATAATTAGCATAATAAGAACCTTGGAGAAATCGTTTTTCTTTGCAAGCAGAGGATTTAGGACTCGGATCCTACAGGAGAGTGTGTTTTCACAATCGGGTTAAAACACCACTCAACAGATTGGCGCTAGAAGGAGGGCCCGAATCGGTTTATCTATTTCAATTTTTATATCTGAATATTTTGTTTTTGATTTAATTCTGAAATTATTTTACGGCTAAATTGCAACACTGTTTTTGTGTTTGTTTGCCAGGTTTTCTTCGAACTAGCCGAGGGTTTCCTCAGGCAGGCTGGACCCACCACGCCGTATTGCGACCAGGTCTCAAACAACCGGAGAAACCATTTTTCACGACCTTATTGGTACTCCCAAGGGTAAAGTCAAGCAAGTCGTAAGCACTCCAGTAGCAAAAGGCCTGTTTTCTCCAGGAACGTCGAGTGGACCTACGCCAGTAATATCCGTTGCCCCTAGTGTGCCTATAGTTTGTAATATTTCTTCGGCTATTGTAGGTCTGTCTACATCAATTCTGAGTCAAATGGCTCAAGCTCCAGGAGCTCCTTGGTATGGAGCTAACAATACTCCTTTGAATATTGCTGGGGATATCCATGAAATCCCCAAGAACATTGAAATATTTCTGCCTAAATACAAGCCAGATGGCCTAAGAACAGCAGAAGAACATATCCAAGCCTATAGAGATGTTTTAATTAGGTCGCAAGTTCAGCATGAAGATGTAGCCTGCAGACTTTTCCCCATGAGCTTGGATCCAATAGCATATGAATGGTATATATGCTTGCCAGCTGGTTCAATCACCTCTTGGACACAAATGGAAAATGCATTTGTCAATCAATTTAGGTCTCCCTTAGATCCTGCAACTATTTATAATCGGTTTATTACATGCAAATGAGGCCAATGGGAACCAATCCGAATGTTTAATCAGAGATTCCAAAAGAACTATAACAGAGCAATTAGACATTTTGCCATCGATCCTGCGAGTAGCTTTGCAGATATATTTTGGGGCATTGGACCCCATGACAGCCATGTTTGCAAGGCGTAATCCTCAGGTCACCACGCTGGCTTTGGCCTATAATGAAGCCATGACTATTGAGCGAGCAATTGACACCGCAAGGCTACGGGTTTACCCAGATGCCTATGTTGGGACAATGTGCTCCATATGGTCAAGTTCCCCAGGCAAATCAACTCATGGCACCACAAATGCCAAGTATGAATGCCTTCCCATATCAACAACCGTATCCACCAGCACCCGCATATGCACCCATTCCAATCCAACCAATCACAACCATTCCACCTGTTCCTGCATTTTTGCAGAACAGTCAATCAACTACGCAGGAAACTAGTCAAGTCAATCCTCAAGCCATAGTTCCTGTTCCGAATCCAATCCCAATTCAAGGTATCAATCCATATGGGAATCCAATTCCTCAGAACCCCACCCAAATGTGGAATCAAGACCCCATCAATTATGCAAATCCAATGGGGGTTAACAACAATGTGGTTCCACCAAAGGATGTCTTTTCGGAAGTCGAAGAGCTCAAGAAACTAGTGCATAAACTAAGTAATGACAGGGTTCAACAGCAGAAGCATGAGTCCCGTGCCCCTCACCCAAGTCGGAATTTTAACAATAGAGGGAGGCACTGGAACACTAAGCCAAACAATGGGGGAGTTCCTGCTCCCATTGCTAATCAATTAGATGCTTCTGCAGGCCCTAGCCAATCCAATTCTCTTTTGAATCTTTCAGATTTGGCATGGGAAAGAGGGTGCAGGTTACATAACACAAAAGAACACAATGAGAGGAATTGTCCTGAGATTGCTAGATACACTCATTGTCTTCAGGCACAAGTTGATGATTTGGAACTGGTATCAAATGAGGATCCATCGTATCAACAAGATGAAAATATTATGGTGATGGAAACAGTATATCACCAAGAGGGTGAGAGCGAGGAGGAAGAAGACGAAGTTTTGGTTTTTTGGAGGTGCAAGCTTTTCGAGATTTCAGAAAGGGGACTCATGGGTACCATTTGAGGAGTAAGTCTAAAGCCCCTAAAACCTCATCAACACCTCCAAACAGTTCTATTCTTCCTTCGGATACAAAGGCAAGTAACAACCCTCCCCCTCCACTCAGAAGAGAAATGTCTAATGACGTCCAGAAGACAGTCAAATTCGAAAAACCAAATTATGACGTAGTGGAGGATATGAAGAAGTCCAAATCTAGCCTTTCATTCCTGGACGCAGCTAAATTGCCTGGTCAAAAGGAGGCGTTGATAAGAGCTTTGAACTCACCTGATCCGATGTGGAAGGAAAAAAGAGCTGAATCCCATCTGATTTTGCGAAAGGAGAGAAGGGATGTCCCGCCATTCTTATTAACTCTGAGAATTGCGGGTAAGAACTTGCATAACTGTTTGGTAGACACAGGAGCCACGAGCAACCTCATGCCTATGGAGATATGTCAAATGCTGGGTCTACAACCGGTTTCATCCAAATGCACGGTCTTGCAATTGGACCGTTCAGAGGTAAATGTAGTAGGGACCTTATATGATGTCAAGATTCAATTAAATTCTGAACCCAGGGTCCAACAGGTTGTAGACATTTTGGTGGTTAACATCCCAAGTAGGTATGGAATGTTACTTGCGAGAGATTGGATGAAAACGTTGAATGGCTATTTTGCAACAGACTGCTCGCATATGTGGCTGCCATGGAAGGGCATTGCTAACCAAATCAGAGTGGAAAACGAACCGAGGCTTAAGGAGATTATAACGGATTTTAACAAGCCGAATGAGGTTCAGTTTTCTGAGCCAGACCTAGGGGTCTATGCTCTTGATGTTGAGAAAGCTATTGATGAACTTAAAGAAGAAGTGTGTCATGGTGGTTCTTCTGAGGAAAAGGATTACACGTGGTTGCTCAAGTTTGATGGATCAAAATCTAGACAGGGAGGAGGAGCTGGAGTCGAGCTCACTGGTCCAGGAGGTAAACCATTATTGGCTGCCTACAGACTGCAATTTCCTTGCACAAACAATGTGGCAGAATACGAAGCATTGATCTACGGTTTACGTCTAGCATTGAGCAAACATGTTAAATGCTTGAAGGTTTTGGGAGATTCTGAGTTGGTTGTCAAGCAAATCAAAGGACAGTATACATGCCGCGACAAAAGACTGAGCCTTTATAGGACTAGGGTTATGGACCTCATGGAGGAGTTTGATGCATTCAACATAGCCCTTATTTCTAGGAGAGGAAATCGAATAGCAGACTCTCTTGCAGTCGTCGCGGGCATGTTAAACCCGGTGGATATAAAAAGATGTAAAAAGTTTTCCATTGAGCTGGTTCCTTGTCCATCAATACCTGATAATGTGAAGAATTTCCAGGTTTTTGAGTGTGACAGGCACATCTTCAAGTTTGTCACAAACTCGGGTATTTTTGAAAATCGAGGTGATCGATGAGGAACAAAGGTGGGAGGATGAAACAGAAGAAAGTGAAAGCTGCGTATCAATCCAACAAAATTCCTAAAGACGTGGTTTCATTAGAAAAGATGTTCGACATGGAATGCAAGAACAAGAAAAGAAAAAGAGTCCCACTCCCCAAAGATGCATGCGATTCAATTAATCTGGGGAGTGCAGACAATCCAAAGGAGGTGTACATAGCAAAGGCATGTACAGAGGAAGAAAGGAGCAATATAATACAGGATTTGAAGCATTACATAGATTGTATTGCTTGGAACTACAATGAGCTGAAGACTTACAACCAGAACATTATCACGCATACCATCCCTTTGAAGCCAGACTCCAAGCCTTTTAGGCAAAGACAGCGAGTTGTTAACCCGCTATTGGAGCCTTTGATCGAAAAGGAGGTTAAAAGATTATTGGAAGCGAAAATCATTTTTCCTGTTAGACACTCAACCTGGGTGGCCAACCTCGTTCCAGTGAGGAAAAAAAGTGGAGAGATTAGGCTGTGCATAGATTTTCAAAATCTTAATAAAGCCTCCCAGAAAGATAATTATCCACTACCATCGATCGATGAAATTCTGCAAATGGTAAATGGATCTGAAATGATGTCCTTTCTCGATGGATATTTTGGGTACAACCAAGTTCTTATACATCCAGATGACAGGATGAAAACTGCCTTCACTACCAAGTGGGGGACATTTGCATATAAGAGAATGCCATTCGGACTGTTAAATGCTGGTGCAACTTTTCAACGCGCCATGGATTACGCATTCAAAGGGCTAATAGGCAAATGCATCATCGTGTATGTGGATGATATCCCAGTTTTCTCGAAGAAGAGAGAGGATCATGTTAAAGACTTAAAGAAGGTGCTTCAAAGATGCAGGGAACATGGAATTTCATTAAATCCCAAGAAATGCATTTTTGGAGTGACAGAAGGGAAACTGCTAGGTCACATTATTTCAAAGGAGGGAATATCCATCGACCCAGAAAGGATACAAGCTATCCAAGACCTACCTCTCCCGAGCAGTAAAAAAGAATTGAGGTCTTTCTTTGGGCAAGTCAATTTTGTGAGGAAGTTCATTTCTAGCTTTGCTGAGATAGCTAAACCTCTAAACCAGATGCTCAAGAAAGATGTGGACGTAAGGTGGAACGAGGAAAGTAGAGTGGCTTTCCAGAATATCAAAGATGCCATTTCCAAAGCCCCGGTCTTGATAAGCCCAGACTATTCCAAGCCTTTTTACATTTATGCTTTTGCATCGGAGCACTCCTTGGCGAGTGTATTAACCCAAAAAGGCGAAGATAATGCCGAAAAACCCATTGCATTTTTAAGTGCCCCCCTAAAAGATGCCCAATTAAGGTATTCAATCCTTGATAAGCAAATGTATGCACTTTTTAAAACTGTGAAAAAATTTAGGCACTACATTGTGCACAACAGAATTATTGCCATCGTGCCCGATTCTGCTGTCAAGACCATGTTTTTACAGAATGAACTAGGTGAGAAGAGAGGAAAGTGGATTTCAACCATCCAAGAATTTGATCTCGAAATCCAACCAATGAAACTAGTTCGAGGACAAGGATTGGCAAAGGCGATCGCAAAAAATGATCCGCAAATAACAGGTCAATGCTCAAATACAGAATACATGGCTAAGGAGGACTGGTATGTTGATATTGTGCAATTTTTATTGACTGGTAAGTGCCCTTCTAATTTGAATTCAACACAGAGGAGAGCTTTAAGGCTTAAATCTGTTAACTATCTGATAAAGTCTGGTGTGCTTTACAGGAAAAATCATGAAGGTATCTACCCGAGATGCTTGAGCAAAGATGAAGCCGCCAGGGTGTTGCAAGAATTTCATGGCAAGCATGGAACTGGTCATGGTGCAGCCAATGCTACAGCACATCAAATCCTGAGAGCAGGATACTACTGGCCACATATTTTCAAGGATGCGCATACCCATGTACGATCTTGTCACATCTGTCAAGTGGCTGCAAATAGAGAAAGAAATGCAGCCATGCCGTTGCAGCCTGTAGTCGAAATGAGACCGTTTGCACAGTGGGGACTGGATTTTATCGGGGTTATTAACCCAAATTCTTCTGACTCTCACAAATTTATTTTGACAGCTACAGACTACTGTACAAGGTGGACAGAAGCGATTCCCACTAAACATGCCACCACAGACGTTGTGATTAAATTCCTTGAGGATCAAATTATCACAAGATATGGAATGCCCGATTCTATTGTCAGTGACAATGGTAAAGCTTTCATTTCCACACAATTTGCAGAGTGGGCATATGATAATAAAGTGAGCTTGAAATTTGCATCCAATTACTATCCTCAAGGAAATGGGTTGGCCGAATCTTCAAATAAGAATTTGTTGAATACTATTAAGAAGTTGCTGGAAAAGAATCCTCGGGACTGGCATAGTCAATTAAAGTTTGCCCTGTGGGCAGATAGGACCAGAGTGAAAGAAGCTATAGGGAATACTCCTTATCATTTGGTCTATGGGCAAGACCCGATATTTCCAGAAAATTTGAAGTTGCAGACCTTACATTTCATACAAGAGTACATGGGGACGAGATGATCAAGTTGAAGCTAGATTGAGCCGGTTATTGCACCTGGATGAAAAGAGAGAAGAAGCCATGAATCACATGAACAAACACCGGGAAGTCATCAAGAGATGGTTTGATAGAAGGGCCAAAGTTAAATCATTCAGAATTTCAGATTTGGTGTTACTATGGGACAAAAGACATGAGGAAAAAGGGAATCATCAAAAGTTTGATTGTCTTTGGTTGGGCCCATATCAGATTTCAGAGATCCTTGGGAAGAACACCTTCAGGCTAAAAACCTTAGAAGGGAAAGATTTCATGCTACCGGTTAATGGGCAGATTCTAAAACATTATTTTAGCCCTTAGGTTGTGGAAGTTTTCATTTTATTCTTTTGGCTTTAACAAGGGGATTTTCAAACTGTGTTTTATTTATGATTGTTGGTTTAGCTAGGATTTTGTTTGCTAGATTTTGATATCCTGATTTTGGTGGAGATTTTCAGATTTTGGTTTTTATTTAGGATTGCTAACCTAGTTAGGATTTTGATTCTGAATTTGATTTCAATTGTCATGTTTTGCTTTAAAAAAATAAAATAAAAAAATAAAAAAATAAAAAATTGAGATGCCAACTTATGCTTAAGGTTAGGAGGTTATGAAATATTGGAATTGTCTCGTAAAAGCTCCACAAGTAACACAAGCATATTAAATTATATTGTTTGATTTTGTGATACATGAAAGAGTCAGTTTTGCATGACAAATCATTTCATTCACAATTCAAGAAGTAATGCATTCATATTCCATCTCACCTCACATACATCTCATCTTAGTTACATATGCATCTTAGGTACAAGCCATTAAAGTATGTCAAATCCTCTTAGGGTTGTGTTATAACATATATGTAAGTGCATCCTAAGGTTGGAAACTGAGTCTTGAGATATCTAGAATCAAGCACGCCCCATACATTAAAAAGGATCTTGAGCAAAATGATCAAAACCTAACTTGGAAGAAAGGGTTGGGCGAAAGTGGTTTTCATGTCTATCCTATTATGCAACATGATCCTTAAAACAGTGGTTTTGACCACTTCCATAGAGCTTAAAGCTTAAAATCGAGTAGTAAGGATAGGGTTAAATCCTCATCAAACTTAGGTTGAGGATCCAATTCCCCAAAGCTTTGATTTGACCCACATGGAGTAGTAAGGATAGGGCATAAATTCTCATCTTGGTTGGTTGAGAATCTGATTCCCCAAAGCTCTTATGTCTCATTTCATAGTAAGTCTTGGATTGTAAGGATCGTACTACTTGTCCTCCGCAAAGGATGGGTAGTCATCCCCAAGGTCTAAGCAACAAAATTAATATTTTCCATTTACATTTAAATTTTGGATTGTAAGGATCGTACCACTTGTCCCTAACCAGGATGGGTAGTCATCCCCAAGGTCCAAGAAGTAAAATATATATAAATAAGTGAATTTTTCCCATCTCATCTTTATGTTGGATTGTAAGGATCGTACTACTTGTCCTCCGCAAAGGATGGGTAGTCATCCCCAAGGTCCAAAGAAATGAAGATATGTTCTGGATCGTGGGGTTAGATATGCCCATGCATGGCATCATGTCTTGCCTAAAAACAAGACCACTGATTGTCTAGAGGGTTAGACTAGCATGACTATTTCTTCCATAATTGGTTTAATTATTTTGCTTAAAGTGAGGTAATGAACTCTAAATCAGAATAGTAAGGATAAGGTTAAACTCTCATCTCGGTTGGTTGGGAGTCTGATTCCCCAAGGTTCTGATTTCACATTCACTTGCACATGGATTTTAGATAGTAGGGACTCATAACCAACTTTGGGATACAATAAGGAAATGAACTTGTGGGTCCTAAGAGGGTTTGGCAGTCTTGAAAACTTGTACCTGATAATGGAAGAAGGACTATGCCTTTACAAAAGCAAAATATCTCCTAGCATATTCATTAGAGTGCACAAATCATTCACCATCCCACATATGCATTCATGCAAAACTGATAATGGAGTGTGGATCAATTTCAAATAATAGGAAAAGAAATTCATTACACACATTGAGCTAATACTCGATGATTCTGATAATTCATGTACTTTTGACTTTTGGGCATTTGTTATATTGCTTATGTGCTAACGCGGGTTTCCAAGTTTGTAATATGTTTCAGGTTGGGTTCTCATTAAAATGCTCAAGAGCATTTGACAGCAGAGTCGCCATTTGTTGTGGTTGATCCACAACACACCCCACTTGGTGGGGACCCACCTTTTTGCAGGTTTTCAGGAAGGATCTCAGTGACCCAGATGCCAGAATTGAAGAAAAAGAGAAAATGCACAAGTGTAGAAAGGGGTCACGAAATCGCGACAGGTAGCGAAATCGCGACATGTCGCGAAATCGCGACCGAAGCCGGAAAATTGTAGCGAAATCGCGACATGTCGGAAAATCACGGTCAACGCGGTCAACGACAACAAAATAGAAAAAGTGTCACGAAATCGCGACGTGTCGGTGACTAGGATGAAAAGGATGTCGCGAAATCGCGACATTCGAGTGAGAAGAAAAGAAAAGGGTCGCGATTTCGCGACGCATTTTGGAAAAATGTACGGACGGGGAAATGGTAGCGATTTCGCGATGAGTTTTGCAGAAACGTACGGATGATGAAAGGTGTCACGATTTCGCGACGCATTTTGGCAAAGTTGTACGGTACAAGGAAGATGTCACGAAATCGCGACGAAAATGAAAATCAGGCTCGAAGCGAGAAGCGGTAGCGATTTCGTGATGTGTTTTGAGGAGGTGTACGAAAGGTGATAATGGTCGTGATTTCGCGACGCAAAGTTGCCCAGGAGGTCCGAGAGAAAAATGGTAGCGATTTCGCTACATTATTCAGTGACAACACCACAGAGTCAGAAAGGTAGTGATTTCGCTACATTATTTTGAAAGGCTTAAGGCCAAAGGTGGTAGCGAATCGCTACCACTTCGAAAAAATAATGGCTTAAAGAAAAAGTGGTAGCGAATCGCTACCACTTCAAAAGAGAAGGGCTTAAAGAAAAGTGGTAGCGAATCGCTGCCATTTCATCAAACAGGGCCGAAAGCCAAAATGGTAGCGATTCGCTGCCATTTCATCAGAAAAAGCCAAAAGTGGTAGCGATATCGCTACCACTTCAAAAGAGAGACTCGAAGCTTGAGGTCGAAAGGTAGCGATATCGCTACAAATTTCATAAAGGCCAATCTCAAAGTCAGAGGGTAGCGATAGCGCTACAAGTTTAGTGAGAGAGGGCTTGAAACAAAAATGGTAGCGAATCGCTACCATGTCACAAGGAGAAGGCTTGAAACGAAAGTGGTAGCGAATCGCTACCACATTTCAAAGGGACGTTGCAAGGCCAAGGTGGTAGCGATATCGCTACCACATTTTGAAAAGGGTTCAAAGTTAGAAAGTGGTAGCGATATCGCTACCATTCGAAGAAGAAGGCTCAAAATGTTAAAAGGGTAGCGATATCGCTACGAGAAGTTGCCGGAGGTAGACAAATGAAAAACGGTCGCGACATCGCTAGGGGAGCCGATGAAGGCGTACGACCAGGAAGCAGGTAGCGATATCGCGACATGTCGCGATTTCGCGACATGTCGCGATTTCGCGGTCGGGAAGGTGAACAGGCGGACTTGCAGTTTTGTCGGGTTCTTTCGTAGGAAAGCGTTACAGGGGGCGCAGAAAATGCGTGACACGTGGCGTGCAGGTGTCAAACTTGCAGAGGCGTTACATACAGAGGTGGATTTCGAGCGTTTAAATTTGAGCGTGAATCAAAAGCGATAAAAAGCGAGATTTCGGAAGGTCACTTGCAGGAAGGTGAAATGAAGCGACGGAGGAAATCGAAGAGCCATAGCAGTACTATAAAACCAGAATTGCAAATTGAAGAAAGGGTTGGAAATTGCCGAATACAGAGTTGCAGAGACAAGAGCTTCGTGCTATTCTGGGCCTGTACTTGGGCAATTTCCTTCTTTTTGTTCTGGAATTTTATACCTGGAACATTTTTGAATGTAATCGAAATATTCTTTAATACAAAATACAGAGAGTTGGCATCTTTTGGATGAGAAAGAAGGAGTTACTTCTGCATGCATGATTTAATGTCTATCTTTCCTTTCCAGATTTCTTAGGTTTCTAGGTGAAGTTTAATGCAAGATCTCTTGGTTGCTTCATGCGAATGCCTGAATCTGGAATTATAGTAGAAACCCTCGAGACCCGCACCTAGCCTATTTGGATTGTGTGAAAGTGCAGGTTCATTAGGTTAGGTTGTATGTAGAAAGCCTCAGTATCTTCGGTTTCATCAGATTAATGACAGCTTTCTAACTGTAATCTATTCTTATTGTTACTTTTGTTTACTTTTGTCTTTGCTTTTCAAACCCATATTTTATTTTCAGCAGTTTAATTATTGTGTTTGAATAAATCACTGAAAATCCATCAGAATTAAAGATTAAAACAGATTTTATTCATTTTAGAGTCCATTGCACTTTCAGAATTAAATAAACCACAGTGCCCCTTGTTAACATCCACTTGCAAACCCTAAGGTGTTCTTAGCATTTCATTTTAAACAGCATCCTTGATAATCAATAATTAGCATAATAAGAACCTTGGAGAAATCGTTTTTCTTTGCAAGCAGAGGATTTAGGACTCGGATCCTACAGGAGAGTGTGTTTTCACAATCGGGTTAAAACACCACTCAACAATCATCTTAATATTTAAAATAATCGATTAGTTGTTATTTCTCATAACAAATTCTTATGTATTTATGATACAATTTTTATTATAAAATGAATCAAATAAAAAGGAAGCATGTGCACATAATTAGAATCATAAAAAAAAATGAATTTCATTTAATTTTTTTAAAATAATCATATATGTCAATTTTTGATGTTATATATTAAGGAAATGCAACCACAAGATCTAAAATGAGCATGCAATATTAAGTATATGATAATTGCAATATCTTAAGCATGTAAAAAGCATGAGAAACTTCTATAACTACTCATAAAACAACCATTAATGAAATTTTACGAAAATATTACATTGATAATGATGAAGGTCATAAACTCTCCATATTGCATACATGCTCTACATTGTAACTACTACTATTTTACTCAATGCTATCTATATTCTCTCTATTGCACTCACTCCATTATCTCTATAAGAAGGCCTATATAATGAGACATGACTCTTGACCTTCTATATTCCTATAATACTTCATCTTCCTATTCATAAGGACTTATGTACATGTGAACACCATGCACATTTACATTATTGCACATTCTAATAATACTTATACATTTATTACGTTGCATAAATTAAATGTTCAAAGCCTAATCTAAGGTAAAATCCTAATCTAAAGATGTACCCATGGTGGTACATTGGCATGTACCAAATATTGTAATATATTCCAACAATATATTCTATGTATGATTATTTATTACCACCACACATTATCATACACATTTTTTTTTTAATATGCATGTATATTAATTTTTTATTAAATATAATTTTAATTGCTTGTAAACATTATTTTTATGATTTAATTATTTTTACTTCTAGTATCATTAATGCATGAGTTATATAGATAGATAACTGTTATGAATTTGAGACTCATGTTTATCCATATAAATATTTGTTTACATTACATTTATCAAAGATCAAAGAAAATAGTATATATAATTAGAACTTGGATCTATATTTTAATATAATATTATTATAACATATTATTGTTATAATATAATACATTCATATATAATATGATTTATCGAAAAAAAAAATAGTGATGGAATGAAATAAGATAATTATGGTTGAAAAATAAGAAAAATAAATTATAATAATACTATAATTTCATAACATAATATTATATTAATAATAAAAAAATTATCTTTATAATAATATGTTATAAATTAATTATTAAATTTAAAATAATTTATATAAGTTTTTTTTGAAATTCGAATTTAATATTTTTGAAGAAAAAATTATGATGTACTCTAATTCCACAATTTTTTTAACATCAAATCAAAATTAATATTTTGACACTCGAGATATAGTGATTCATGTTTTGGGATATCTTATGAAAGACTTAGTTTCAAATCATTAGTGGGGAATAAGTGTGTTTATAAGTAATTTATCATTTATTATAATGTTTATTATGTATGATAACAAATTAAATTATATATATATATATATATATATATATATATATATATATATATATATATATATATATATATATATATATGATTGGTAAAAGGGGGTTTTGAAAGGATCTCGTTACCTTTTACAAAGAGAAGAAGGTTGGGAGAAGAGTTTCCAACCAAAAAATAGTTGAAGAAACAGACCCTCTATGGGTTATTAGAGAAAAATAGTTAAACCGATAAAATTTGAATTAGGGTCATCCCGCCCAAAACCATACAGAGGATGGAAAATTTGAATCAAGGTCATTCCGCTCAAAACCATACAAAGGATGAAAAAATTGAAACAGAGAATCCCACCCAAAACCATACAAATGATGGGAAATTTGAAACAGGTTCATCCCGCCAAAAATTTAAAATTGAAATTTGAAAATGAAGCGGGAAAAACAAAAAAAATTGAAATTTGAAAATCGTTCCTGCCCACAAGTGGCCAAGGAAATAACTGTAGGATGCAGACTAGGAAGCATCTACATGACGTAAACCAAGATGTCAACTGGGATGCAATCCATGAAGCAACAACTGGTCAAGATGTCGATCAGGATGCAAAGCCAAAAACAATGATAGGAAAGTGGAAAGCGAACATGATGTAGGAGTAGCAGTAGGACCATATAAACCATATAAATACTATCATATTATCCTTCTAATCATATTAAGATTATATATTATAATAAAATATAATAATATTTTAAAATATTTAAACAATAAAATAATAAAAACTTTATTGAATCTCTTATATATATAAATTAAAAAATATATTTTAAAATTAATTTAAAATTTTAATTTTTTATAAAGAAATATAAACCGTAAAAATTGTGTATAAGTGTGTTTAAAAAGTAATTTAACGGTTATTATTATATGTATTTCTTATAATAACAAAATAATTTATATATTTTATTATATTAATTTTATTTTTTATTTTTTTTGTATTTTTATGGCCACCACAGTATTCTGCGATGTCCGCCCCGAAAGCCACCACACAGATCTTTGCGTAGTCCGCCCCTATAACCACCATGCCACAATCATTTTATATTATTAAACAATATTAAATTTTAATATTTTTTTTGGTAAAATTAAGGGAAGAGGGTTTTGAAAGGGTCCCAAAACCTTTTAACCTTATATATATATATATATATATATATATATATATATATATATATATATATATATATATATATATATATTTGATTGGTAAAAGGGGTTTTGAAAGGATCTTGTAACCTTTTACAAAGAGAAGAAGGTTGGGAGAAGAGTTTCCAACCAAAAAATAGCTGAAGAAACAAACCCTCGATGGGTTATTAGAGGAAAATGTTAAACCGATAAAATTTGAATTAGGGACATCCCTTCGAAAACCATACAGAGAATGGAAAATTTGAATCAGGGCCATTCCGCTCAAAATTATACAAAGGATGAAAATTTTGAAACAGAGCAATCCCACCCAAAACCATACAAATGATGGGAAATTTGAAACAGGTTCATCCCGCCCAAAATTTAAAATTGAAATTTGAAAATGATACAGGAAAAACAAAAAAAATTGAAATTTGAAAATTGTTCCTTCCCACGGGTGGCCAGGGACACAATTGTAGGATGCAAACTAGGAAACATCAACATGACGCAAACCAAGACGTCGACTGAGATGCAATCCATGAAGCAACAACTGGTTAGGATGCCTATCAGGATGCAAAGTCAGAAACAATGATAGGAAAGTGGAAAGCGAACAAGATGCAGCAGTAGCAGTAGGACCATATAAACCATATAAATACTATCATATTATCCTTCTAATCATATTGAGATTATATATTATAATAAAATATAATAATATTTTAAAATATTTAAACAAGAAAATAATAAAAACTTTATTGATTCTCTTATATATAAAAATTAAAAAATATATATTTTAAAAATAATTTAAAATTTTAATTTTTTATAAAGAAATATAAACCATAAATTTTGTGTATAAGTGTGTTTAAAAAGTAATTTATAGGTTATTGTTATGTGTATTTCTTATAATAACAAAATAAAATATATATTTTATTATATTATTAAACAATATTAAATTTTAATATTCTTTTGGTAAAATTAAGGGAAGAGGGTTTTGAAAGGGCCCTAAAACCTTTTAACCTTATATATATATATAATTGGTAAAAGGGGTTTTGAAAGGATCTTGTAACCTTTTACAAAGAGAAGAAGGTTGGGAGAAGAGTTTTCAACCAAAAAATAGCTGAAGAAACAGACCCTCTGTGGGTTATTGGAGAAAAGTAGTTAAACCGGTAAAATTTGAATCAGGGCCATCCCTCCCAAAACCATATAGAGGATGGAAAATTTGAATCAGGGTCATTCCACTCAAAACCATACAAAGGATGAAAATTTTGAAACAGAGCAATCCCACCCAAAACCATACAAATGATGGGAAATTTGAAACAGGTTCATCCCGCTAAAAATTTAAAATTGAAATTTTAAAATGAAGCTAGAAAAACAAAAAAAAATTGAAATTTGAAAATCGTTCCTGCCTACGGGTGGCCAGGGACACAACTGTAGGATGCAGACTAGGAAGCATTTGCATGACGCAAACCAAGATGTTGACTAAGATACAATCCAAGAAGCAACAATTGGTCAGGATGTCGATCAGGATGCAAAACCGAAAACAATGATAGGAAAGTGGAAAGTGAACAGGATGCAACAGCAGCAGTAGGACCATATAAACCATATAAATACTATCATATTATCCTTCTAATCATATTAAGATTATATATTATAATAAAATATAATAATATTTTAAAATATTTAAACAATAAAATAATAAAAACTTTATTGATTCTCTTATATATAAAAATTAAATATATATATATATATATATATATATATATATATATATATATATTAAACATAATTTAAAATTAATTTAAAATTTTAATTTTTTATAAAGAAATATAACCAAAATTGTGTATGTGTGTTTAAAAAGTAATTTATCAGTTATTATTATATGTATTTCTTATAATAACAAAATAAATTATATATTTTATTATATTATTAAACAATATTAAATTTTAATATTTTTTTGGTAAAATTAAGAGAAGAGGGTTTTGAAAGGGCCCCAAAACCTTTTACAACCGAAAGAAGACAACAAACCAAAATAGTGCACTTCAGCACTTAAACAAAAGAGTACATAAATTGTACTACAACACTAACCAAAATAAAATAGTAATTGCATAAACCGACACCACAAACCATAGGATCCAAAGGGTCGGGATATACGATAAGAACTGTGAGAGAGCCGAGGTAGTTCTACAACATAGCATCTAACTCTGATATAATCCCACCAGACATTTGAGTCGCATCCCAATAGTCCCCAGCAGATAACCACTTCCCAAGGTAGGCAGACAAACCAAGGTAGAAACATATTCCTGATTCCCGCTCCCCATTTTTGAAATAATTTCCGCTCCTCATTTTCGAAATAATTCTCGCTCCTCATTTTCGAAATAATTCTTGCTCATTTTTTGAAATTAATTGTGTATTTAAAAATACTTTCATTAATGAATTAAATGGGGTATTTAAAAATACCTTCATTAATGAATTAAATAGGGTTTTTAAAATATCTTCATTAATGACCCATAATTAATAAATTGATTGGGTATTTAGAAAAACCTTCATTAATAAATTAAATGGGGTATTTAAAAATACCTTCATTAATGACCATTGATTAATAAATTTATTGGGTATTTAAAAATAACTTCATAAATGACTAAACTTGGTATTTAAAATACCGTTCCCATCCAGGAATACAAGGAAAAGAAAAGCCACATAACTGGCAAAGAGATACAGTTGTCCCATCTCTTTAAAAACTGCACCAAATCTTCTAACCAAGTGAACTACCACCACCCGAGACCAATTAACCAACATCAAAATGAGCACAGTTGATGAGGTCATGTTGAAAGTCCCCTTGCCATACCCTATATCAATGAAGATTCACTCCAATATTCGCCATCACGTTAGCAACAACATTTCTCTCCCTGAGCGTGTGACAAATTTGAATATCTTCTAACTCCTGATACAACTTTTATTCCTTCACCAATTAGATTGGCGACCTTCCAACTAACATGGCACGCTCCAATAAGCATATTAATAATGTTGTGGGAATCGCCCTCAATAACAACTTTCTTAAAATTAAACTCATTAAGCAAGGTAATCCCGAGGTAAGTTGCCACTCAATTTCGAAATAATTCCCGCTTCTCATATTCAAAATAATTCTCGCTCCTTTTTTTGAAATTAATTGGCTATTTAAAAATACCTTCATTAATGGCCTTCATTAATGAATTAAATGGTGTATTAAAAATAGCTTCATTAAGGACCAATAATTAATAAATTGATTGGGTATTTATAAATACCTTCATTAATGAATTAAATTGGGTATTTAAAAATACCTTCATTAATGAATTAAATGGGGTATTTAAAATACCTTCATTAATGACCCATAATTAATAAATTGATTGGGTATTTAAAAATACCTTCATTAATGAATTAAATGGGGTATTTAAAAATACCTTCATTAATGACCATTGATTAATAAAATGATTGGGTATTTAAAAATACCTTCATAAATTAATAAACTTGGTAATTAAAATACCGTTCTTGTCTAGGAATACAAGGAAAATACAAGCCACATAACTGAAAAAGAGATACAGTTGTCCCACCTCTTTAAAAACTGTAGCAAATCTTCTAATCAAGTGAACTACCACCACCCGAGACCAATTAACCAACATCAAAATGAGCACAATTGATGAGGTCCTATGGAAAGTCCCCTTGCCATACCCTATATCAATGAATATTCACTCCAATATTCACCATCATGTTAGCATCAAAATTTCCCTCCTTGAGTGTGTGATAAATTTGAACATATTCCAACTCTCGATACAACTTTACTCCTTCATCAATTAGATTGGCGACCTTCCAACTAACATGGCATGCTCCAATAAGAATATTAATAATGTTGTGGGAATCGCCCTCAATAACAACTTTCTTAAAATTGAATTCGTTAAGCAAGGTAATCCCGAGGTAAGCCGCCCTTACCTCCGCCACCTGCGAAGAATTCACACCCAAAGAATTAGCATACGCCAACAAAACATTTCCATAATGGTCCCAGATAATGCCACCCGAGCCTGCCTTCCCCATTCTTCCCTTTGCTACCCCATCAAAAGTTAATTTCACCCACCTGAAAGGGGGGCCACACTATTTAATAGAATTTCTTATGTTAGGCACTGACGGTAGTCGATATGTATTTCCAAAGCCAAAAAATTGTTTCAACCTAATTTCACACTGCTTTGATGCCTCCGGCAAGTCCATAGACACCACGGAACTTTCCACATTGTCCACCATTTTACTAATAATCTGATTACTCAATAAGATCGTAGCCACCTTCTTCTACCTAAAAATATTTGCATTTCTTTTTTTCCAAACTTCCCACATCATGTGGGGGAGCAAGTACCACCAAAAACACCTGAGGTGAGGGGAATGAAAGGGTGAAGACCACTGAAGAATACAATCATAAACTATTTATCGGAAGACCCACTTCACACCCAAATATCTAAGAATAGAAATAATTATCTCCTTAAAAATACAACAATTGAGCAACAGATGAGAGGTCGACTCCTAATCAGATTCACAAATATAACACCGATTGACCATATGCCAGCCCCTTTTGAGAAGATTCTCTACAGTTAAAATTTGGTTTTGAGCATCCAACCAAAAAATATATTTACCCTAGGGGAAATATGCTTAAGCTAGAGCAACTTGAATGGGAAATGTGACCCGTCCTCCATATTTAAGCAATTATAGGCCAATTTGACTGTATATCTTCCTAAAATCTCAAACCGCCAGATCAACCGGTCTTCAACATTTGCTTGGCAAATAACGCAAAGATGTAATTCCTCCCCAAGGCTCTCCCAAACCTGTCTATCATCGCCATCCCTTAGAAAAACTGGTATTGTAGCCCAAGCAATTCTATCCCCTTTGTCTTCAAGGAAATCAGCCACATAGGTCAAACCCATTTATCTAGAATTAGCATTCAATCCCTAAAATTACACTTTTTTTGCCAATGGATGATCCTGAAGCCAAGCATCTTCCCAGAAGAGGGCCTTCCTACCATTCTTGATTACCCACCTACAATGATTTTTAAGCAGATCCCTAGTCTTAACCAGACTATTCCAAAAATCCAAACCACCTGAGAGTAAATCTTCAGAAAAAAAGGAGCTAAATTTGTACTTGGCTTTTAATATGGATCTCCACAATTTATAGGAGTCAAATGCCAACTTCCACCCAATTTTGGCAATCAAATATTTATTCATTCTAACTGCACTTTTTAAGTTCAACCCTCCATTGGATTTCTTTCTACAAACTGCCTGACAAGAAACAAGATGGAATATTCCTTTCAACTTCGGCCCCGCCCATAAGAAAGCTTTATGGACACTATCAATTTTTGCTATTTTAAGAATCACATGAAACATTGGCATAAATTAAATAGGGATGCTCTGTAAAGTACTTTGCACCAAAACCACCTTACCTACTTGGCTCAACAACGCTCCCTTCCATGCAACTCATATTTTCTCTCCCAACAAACAAATGCAAACCAAGATATGAAGAAGGGAAAGAAGTAGTGCAATAGTTCAAAACTTTCACAATATCTCTCTCGACCGTAGCGGGAGTATTAATAAAAAACAACCCACTCTTAGCAAGACTTATTTGTTGACCAGCTGCCTTTTCATAACAATCAAGAATAACTTTAACTTCCCCTGTTGCCTCCACCGTAGCTACATAGGCAACAAGTGTGTCATCCGTGAACTGTTGATGCGATATAGGGTTCCACGTTGTCACAGGCCTCAATCCCAAAAAATTCTTGCATTTGATAAATACTCTGCCCAAAGCCTCCGCAACAATAATGAATAGAAATGGAGACAACGGGTCCCCCTATCTCAACCCCTGACAAGAACGAAAAATCTTGTCGGAGACCCATTGATGAGCATCGAAAACCAGGGTATTGAAAAACAAACCTAAATTAGACTAACCCATTCATCACAAAACTCGAACTTTATCAACACCCTGATTAAAAATGGCCAAGCGACCCAATCGTACGCTTTGTTAATTTCCAACTTTAGGAAAAAAATAGATCTCTCGCTTTTATACACCGAATGCACCAGCTTGTGAATAACGATAGCGCCATCCAAAATTTACCTACCCAAAACAAAGGCACTCTAGGTTTCATCAATAATTTCTAGGAGAATAAGCTTAAGTCTATTGACAATAGTTTTTGAAAGAATCTTGTACACCGTATTGTAGAGACTTATCGGTCTATAATCCCCAAAGGTAGTGGCAGTATCTTTCTTTGAAATGAGGGCAAGGAAGGTTGCATTCACCACCTTTGGGATATGCTTACTCCTCTAGATTTCTCTCATGGCTTCATAAATATCCCCACCATAGATGTGCCAAATTTTTTGAAAAAATATCGAAGGGAAGCCATTAGGACCCGGTGCCTTAAGAGATCCCATCCCCTTTACTGCATCCAAAATCTCCTCCTCCGAGAATGGGGTCAAGAGCCACCTGTTCCACTCCTCAGATACCAACCTTGATATTACATCCAACATTGCATCCTTAGCGGGTAAGTCACGATCAGGCTCCGAACACAAAAAATTACTAAAAAAATCAACCACCTCCTCCCTTACATAAAATATTTAAATTTCTTATTTACTAAAATTATGCTAAAAATATATAAATACTACCAAGTACCATATTATCCATATAAAAATATTTAAATTATATATTATAATAAAATATAATAATAAATTTTAAATGATTTAAAATTTTAATCCCTTAAAATTTTAAATCATTTAAAATTTTCGGGTGATTTTCTTGGAGAGGAGTTTCCTCCATGTAAATTTGATGGGAGTTCCTTTCAGATTCATATCCCAGACTTTACTATTAACTCTTTACTGAGGAAAGGTTCTTGGGATTTGGTGGGTAAGTTGGTTGGTGGTCGGTCGGAGTTGGACTCTCTGAAACATTGGGCTTTGTCCAAATGGTGCCCAAAAGGATCCCTTGACCTTGCTTCACTTTCTCACAATTTTTTTCTTATTAGTCTTTCATGTGAGGAGGATTCAAGGAATATTATGGAAGGTGGTCCTTGGTTCTTTGGCAAACATGGCCTTTTCATTCATCAGTAGGATCCTAAATTTAATCTGGTGCTACAAAGATTTAGTGTGGTTTTGGTGTGGGTTCGCCTACCTGAATTCCTGACCTATATGTGGTATGAGAGTGTTTTTTGGGTTGTGGCATCGACAATAGGGGAGTTTATCTTCTTTGATAGAGTTTTTTTGTCTCACTCTTGTTGGTAGTTTGTGAGGATGTGTATAATGGTTGACATTGAGAAAGAGCTCCCTAGTGTTGTGGAGCTTATATCTCACCTGGGCACCTGGTCACAATCTATTGTTTATGAAAACAAGCCTTAGGCCTGTCAATCTTGTGGTTTGAGTAGGCATCACCAAATATTGTGTCCCTAGAAGAAGTAGGTGAACCCTTCTGTGACCCGTGAGGTCCTATCAATCTTGTGGTTTGGGTGGGCATCACCAAAGCTTGTGTCCCTAGAAGAAGCAAGTGAACCCTTCTGTGACCCATGAGGTTTTTGATCCTAATAAAGAGAAGGTGGGTGAGTGGAGAACCCCGGCTAAGAGAAATAGGATTTGGCATAAAAATCCTCCTATGGCTTCGAAAGTAAAAAGTGTTCTCTCCTCTCAAACGCCCCATTTTTTTAGGGTGAGCCTTTGGTTGTTTCTCCTAAAAGTAATATTATATTAGAAATTGGAAAATAATTGGAATGTGAATGCATGCATACCTATATTAGGCATATATATATATATATATATATATAATATATATTATGTGACTGATCAGTAAACTGAGGCAAATTACCTTAAATTAAAATTAAAAGCAATGCTTTTAATTACCTTCACGCTTTTTATAATTTAATCATCCAAAAACATAGTGGGCCTTTCACTCTTGCTAATTCATGCTTTTCCCTCTGAGCGAGAGGCCTCTGTACTCCCTTGTTTTCCTTCTAGATTTTCTTCAAGGATAGTATGCTCTGCTTTGGCAGTGGATGGCGGTGTCTATTGCTAGTTGGGGGAACCTTGCTAGTTCTATCTAGATCTCTTATGGGTGTGGTAAGACATTGTAGATCTGGCTAGTTCCTTGTGGGGGAAAGAGCTACATGTCATCCCAACCTGTGGGGGTGATTTGGGGCTTTGGTGGTTGTGTAGATGTTTTTGGTTAGTGGTCCCCTATTTTGTTCTTGACCTGCTTGGCTTGGTTGCTTGGTTTCATGGGAATGACTTGTATAGTAAAAATAAATTAAATTAGTCCTTTTGTTATTAAGAAAGTAAATCCAAACTTGGGTTAGCTATAAATCCCATTGACAAGTTAACAATTCTAAATTTTATTTAAATTTTCTTCTAAGGTATCAAAGATGGATTGGAAAAAGTTAAAAAAGACAAGGGGAATAGTTCTAAATAAGAACCACAAAAGAATTATTGTTTTAAATAGAGAATCAGTGATATAAGAGTGTGAAACATATGCACTTTCATTAGGTATTTTCCAAAGGGGATCCTAAAGAGACATGCTCCTTGAGAAGTTATTCCAAAGTATTACCTCAAAATATTTGTTGTAATGACCCATTTTGCATAGAGATCTAGCCCCTAAAGGTGGGAATTGATGATACCCATACAACATTAAAATTTAAGTGGATAATAAAAATTCTAAGCTACTCTATGGAATCCATTATAGTTATAGTAATTAAACCAATTAAATTTATGATATGCTTCAAAAATTTCTCCTAAACAACTTTCAAAGGAATATAACAATAAGAGAAATGGACATGTGTAGCCATAAGAACCTTAGAATAAATCTAAAATTTACCAATAGAGGTAATATTTTTAGAATACTAATAATATATATTATTTTATACTTTATTAAGGACCCTTTTGCAAAGACCAAAATGATATCCATAAAGGAAAAAAGGATATCTAGAAACATAGTATTTTTAACAAACTACATCTACTTCTAGTCATATATTTCCATTCACTAAGTCATATCAAAGGGATACTACTTTTATTAGTAGGTTTTATCCATTGAACACTAGAGATAGAGGCTTTACAAAATGTGTAAAGCCAGTTTATATTATTTGGTATTTATTTTTTATCATCGTTGACTATGGGAAGAGTGTCATTACTTAACTAACCTTTAATCATGTAAGCATATATTCCAAGAAGAAAAATCTCCTATACAAGTTTAAGCAAGAATTTATTAGCAAGTAAAAATTTAAAAATCTAAGTATGAAAAATGTAGGAGGAGATGCATACTTGATTCATAGATTGGTAAACATCAAAATATTGGGATTGTACTTAATTCATAGAAATATAAGCATTTTATTCTAAAAGAAATATTTTAATAGACATTATAAGAAAGGAAGTAAGCCCTAAATATGATAGCATAGCCAAAATTAAATGATATTAATTTTTTTTTTAAGCTTTATTGATGTGTATTTTGATGAAAAATATATGTTATTTGAATGATCTAGAGCACTTCATGCCTTCCAAAACAAAATTAATATTGAAAAAAAACACCTAATCTTGATGAACCTTATTTTTTTGTGATGAAAAATTATAATGAACAAAGAGAAGCCTCATAAAAAATACCTTTGACTAGGTTCACATAGGAAAAATTTAGCAATGTGATAAAAAACCAATTTGTAATAATATCTAAATCCCATCCTTTATCAAGTGGTATTAGCTCAACCGGTTAGATTCCTCAATATTTAAAGAAGAAACCAAGGTTCAAATATTGTCAAATGATATATGGATAATATCCAAGTGTTGTAATACCACTATGTGGTGATGATGTAATATAGGTGGGACCCATTTCAATCCTATATAAATAATTGAAAAAAATCCCATCCCTTAGCAATAAAATTATCATTTATTTTATTAGTGATATGTTTCAAGGATCGGTTTTATGAATATACTACCTATTATCATATTTCAATGTTTTATATTGTCATGGTAGAATCACAAAGCACGTAGGATGCATGTGCCTTGCATAGAATGATACAAAAATAAGCATCTTGGGTGAAGGTATCACTTGTAGGTCAACCTCCATGGTTTTTAAGTGAGGCTAGATCCTTCTTGGATTTGATCTTTACACACTTTCAGGCCTCATAGACTTAGTCCTAATTTATTGGGGGTGCAAGGGAAATAAATTGTAATGAAAGTAAAAATTAGGAAATATAAAGAATAGAAAAATAAACAACAAAAATGTAAATTATAGAAAAATTTAAACCTAAGCTATAGGGGAAATGTTACAAGATTAATTTTTACCTCGTGACAACATAAACAAGATAGAAATGAATATATTCACCATATTGTATTAGCTATAATTTTAACACACAACATTATGCATAGCCAAAAATTAAAATATGCTTGGAGAAGTAGAATAAAGTAAAATTAGTCATAGATTCCATCCATGTTTCAAAATAATTATAAGGCATGTAGCCTGAAGAGGCTCTATGCTCCTTAGACAATGACTTAAGGTTCAATACATATTCATCCAATCAAGAAGGGGTGAAAGGAGGAGCTCATAAATCTAGATATGAGACATGAACATACTACACCAAAAAAGACTCTTAAGGATGACTAAAATATGGTGGGTTTTACGATGGTAGAAAAGCACCTTAATAGATCCTAAGAGGGTGGTTTTAAATCACCCTAAAAAAAAATGCTTTTAACAGTACCTAAAAGATGACTATTTTTTACGATAGTAAAAAATAACCCTGATAGAGCTAAGAGGGTGGTTTTAAACCGCCCTCACCAGAAATTCTTTTAACGGTGCCTAAAAGATGATATTTTATGATGGAAAAAAACATCCCTAAAAGACCCTAAAAGGATGGTTTAAAATAACCCTAAAAAATCAGCCTTACCAAAAAATAATTATGGCTTCCTACATGGGGAGGAAAAAAGAGCAAGGATGAAATATGGGTATAAGTGGGTTTCGAGGAGTGGGAAGGCCCAAGCAGTGCCATGCACCACTACACAACTCAAGAGGGAATGATAGGATATTTTGAGGAATTGGGAAAGTGGTGCCCCATGTAGGGGCACAATGTAGGGGAGATACAGGCCCTAAGCAGCCCATAAGAGAGCCTTTCTTAGGGCGGCCCATAGGAATCAAAGTCCAATTTCAATTGGATACCAAGTTTAGAATCATTTTTGCAAGTGGGAAGGTAGAGGTTAGAGGAGATCCTGCTTATGTTTGTGTATGTTGTGAAGGAAGCCTTAAAAGGCTTGATGTGGACTGCATATATCTTTATTATTATCATAGAATTGATACCAGAGTCCCCATAGAAGTCATGGTATGCACTTAAAAAGCCCCTTCAGGTTACAAAAACCATGTTATCACCAATATTATGTGCTTGCAACTTAACTAATGTCTATTATTTTGTAGATTGTAGAAATGAATAAACTGGTCCAAGAGGGAAAAATAAAATACATTGGGCTTTTTTAGGCTTCCCCATAAACTTTCCAAAGAGTGCATGCCATTCATCCTATTACAACAATTCAAATTGAGTGGTCCTTGTGTACTAGAGATGTAGAGGATGAAATTATTCCCACTTGTAGGTATATAAATTTCAAAGCTAGAATTTTTTTTTTGTGAAGCCATTTGTTTCCTCTTTTGAATAAATAACCAGCCCTTTATATCTTATTCACAAGAAGTTGGGTATTGGAATTATTCCATATAGCCCTCTAGGCTGAGGTTTCCTATCCTCTAGAGCAAATTTTATGGAAAACCTGGTAGATGATGATTGGAGAAGGGTATTTGCATCCATTTACTTTTCTATGAATTCTATTAGCAGTTTGAATCTTTCATGGATTCTTTATTTGGAAAATAGGAGGTCCAATGTCTAAGGTTCATGTCCCAAGTAGATAGGGTTGTGGTTAAATATACATAAAATAAATAATATATCATTTCATAACCTATGATCTGTAAATGTTAAAATTATTCTTATCCCTACCAAGTGTTGAAGGTTACATTTGGTAGCCATTTGTTGAACACCTCAATATATTTTGAACCTTTTTTATATCCAATATTGTAGAGTGATCTCATATGAATTTTACTTCTCAATAAGCTCCTTCTATTGCTTTTTTATGTATAGTCATTATGTCTCCTGCAATGCATCATATAATATGTTATGCCTAAATACAAAAATAAAGGTATTGTTATCATTCCTTTCAGTAAGATATTCATGTTGTGATTTGTTATTGCTAGATAGGCCACACTTTGTTTTCTAAATAATTTGTATGAACATTTCAAGTTTGGCCTATCAACTATCTTGTTCCTTATCAAATATGTTACAAGGTTCCTCTTGTTAAGGTTCAAATGATTTCTCTGTTAATCGTGTTAACAGATATTCAAATTATTTCTCTCAATATATGGGTATTAGGAAAGTGATGCAAAATCTATTCGAAAAATAACATATGCTACCATCCATGAGTTTTCTCTTGAAAATCAGACATGCTCTTTTAGTGCATATATCTTTCTTACTTTTGTCAAGCTCAGCTTCCTTTATGACAAAATAGACCAAGTCTTTCTCTATAGATGAACTTTTGGTTTGGGTGTTTCAAAATTTTAGCCATTTCTAGGAATATCCATTCCAGTTAGTATCCAAAATTTTGTCTAGACATGTTGTAGCCTTTTGTTTATGATATCTTTAGAAATTTATATGCTTACTTCTTATGGTGCTATCAAGCTAGAGATCATGGGAAGGAACAATATGGATCTTTGGATGCACAAAATAACACTACTTAACATCCACTGATACATGGGACATGAAGCATGAGGATGAAGTGTTGCAGAATGATGAACGATATGTAGGATTGTTAATGAGAACCTATAGTTAAAAAAGGGGCTTTTGAGTCACCTTGTGCAATACATTTTTTACTTTGGAATCTAGTACAAATTGGAAAAAATCTTTGGTATCCATTAGGTTTTTCTTTGACCAGGGACTACCTTTCATATGGTTGCTTGTATTGTATGGCTCTACCTTTTCTGACATTTGTATGGTTTACTTATTTTTTGGTTATATATCCAAATGTGAGAGTTATTTTTAGCATAAATACTTGATATTTAACCTTTTGTGTTTGTTCTTCACCATCTTATTGACTCTTACAATATTGTGATTGTTGGCTAATTGCTTTATTTCCTTAGTGATTTCAATTGTGTTTTATGATTTCTATTTCTTATAATGTCTTGCCACTTACACTTTGAACTGTAGGTTGAATTATATAATATGTTTAGATATGTGGTGTTCCATGTCTAATAAGTAGCTTCTTCAATATTCTAGTGAATAATAATTTGAAGTTTTGTTTACAAGTTACTTTTATAGTTTGTGTTATTTTTTTGTATTCCTTTGTATTTTGAAGGAGGTTCATTTTAGGGGTTTGTAAACCTAGGTGTTTTATTTTTAAGACTATTTCATTCTATAAAATTGTTAACTCTAGGCTTCATGTAAGTTGTTGAGTTGATATTTTTTTATGCTAATGGTTGTCTAAATATCATTTTCTATTGCTTTCATGCCCATGTATTGGGAAGTCTAGATGAATGCAGATATCTATGGAGTGGGGTGAGTTTGGTTGTTCTAAACTTTTTTTGAAATTTTTGGTCTAGTTTGCAACTATGATTGAGTCATACTAACTCTATTCACTATGTTGTATGGGACTTAAATACCTATATATATATATATATATATATATATATATATATATATAGGAAAAACTAGGGCATCAACTACATAATTAGCCTCTCCATTTACCTGTCAACCACCATGATAACATGTGTTCTGATGCTATGTAAGACAAATAGTTATGTTGTTGTGTTAGTAAGAATGTAGATGAGAATCCATTAAGGATGTTTCTTCTCATCAAGAATGTCTATTCAAAATGCTTTAATTTTTTTCTTGGTATACTACTTTTTGTAAGTTCTGCAATAGAAAATGGCCACATAAAGGATATGGAATCTTAGTTATAACCTAAATATTGATATTGTTTCATGTTTTTGATTACTTAACAAGGCCAAGAAGCTAATATATAGTAGGAATTTAGTATTTATGTCAAATATAGTTTATCATCGGTGCATATTTAGAGAGTATGCCAAATTTTATGTTGGTATTCTTCCAGGTATTATTCTAATAGGAGAAATTGGAGGAACCACAAAGGAGGACATTTTTGCATTCATTAAGGTATCTTACATTTTAAATTATGTGGACATTTATGAGAATATGGGCTTTATTTTTAATTTTTTAAATTAAACCTTCATGTTTATTCCATGTTGTTTTTCTTTCGCTCATATGTAATTGAATATAAGGAGTGTAGCCTACATGTATGTTGGTTCCAATCTATTTTTAAAGCAACTTAGCATTAAGTGTAGCATACTACTTCTCTAGTAATTGACTAAAAATATACTGGTCTTATTTTATTTTCTTTAGGCAATTTTAATTTGAATGTTTGATATTTTGCTTTCTATTGTAATGATATTTACTCATGCCCAAAAAGTGAAGTGTTTGAAGAAAATAGGTACATCCGTGTAAACAAGTGCTATGCTTCCAAGTGAATCCTAGTCATGTATGATTTTATCCCTGGTGTAAATCTAGTTGCAAGAGTTCAGAACAAGAACCTCCAATCACATAAAAATTGCAACAAATAGAAATAAAGTGGTAAATCTTCCAATCACATAAGAGTTGCAATAAATGGAAATAAATCCATAAATACTTATTTTATCATTCCCATATTTCACCTCTTTTACAATTTTATACCAAGATAATATATGTCCAAAAAATCCTAAAGATATATCATAAATCTTAAAGCCCTAAAGATAAGAAATTACTATTTTTGGGTAAATTACCATTTTAGGAATTCACCTAAAAACTCAAATAGCCTCTAAATTAATACACATAATTGTATCACCCATATTAGACCTTCTATAAAATCGTAACACCTACCCATATCTAAGAAGTTATTAAATTATAAATATTCTTTCTTCCAGTTTTCTAAAAAAATACTAAATTATATATTTTTAGGACACTAGATGAAGGAATTAGGGCCTGATACTATACTAAAAAATAGTATAGGTGGTAGATAATCCTAGCCATGCCATTTTCCTACTTATTATCTATATCCCCATAAAATTTCAAGTCGATCCAATGGTCAGATCAAAAGTTATGCCCTATGGAAGATAGGCTCCTGCATCAATCCCTATGTAGGGCAAGTATGGAAGGTCCTAGTTTTTTGAATTATTGTTGAATGAGTTATTGTTGCATAACTTTTATTATTATTGACATAAACCATTCACCAATATGCAAAAATATCAAATCATTCATCCACAATACATTATCCACAATAACAATCCACAAATGAGAGAGAGATAGATAATGCCCTTAAGGTAGGGAAACACCAATAATAATCCTTAAGGAAGGAATAACTCCAAAAGATATCCCAATATGAGAGGCCACTTCGTGGGCACAATGATTACATAAGATTCTTCTTCAATGATATGAATATCCTTACAATGACAAATATCTCTTCTTTATATATCCATATTCTTATTCTACTTTGGAGAGCCTACTACTAATATTATATTATATTAAAATATAATATCATATTATAATACAATTAACCTTGGGTTATGTGTGGCCCATGCCAACCCTTATACAATATAGTAATATATCCCCAAATATCTATTCCTAGGTACCCTACCATGCCACCCTCACAAATGTTTCGTCCTCGAAACATATGAAGAAACCTGATAGTATGATTTGCTAAGCAATTTTAGCAATTGGTACCAATCTCGATCATCCATCCATCCAAGTGAAACCCGATGATGCTGATACGCCATTTTGTTACTTGAGTATCCAAATATGCTTCGTTGGCTCCACGCTTCTACTGTTGTATTTTGATAACTTGAATGATGGGTCCACTTGTTCCTTGATGCTGATGAACCATGCTGAAAACCATGATCACTATGCTTTCTTTGCCAAACACTCGCCATAGTTGGTGCCTTGCTGATTACATGTAGAACCATAATATTGTTGCCTTGAACCATGCCTCCAATATTGTTTCCGCTCATGGTGGTGTGGATGGCGATATGGTGCAACCTTTACTTGATGTTCTACCTTCTTTGACTTTTCAACCTTTGGCTTCATTGTTTTAAATTCTTCTACACCTTGTTCTTTCATGTTATCTTTGTCTGGTGTGTCCTTGTGCTCTTCTATCAAATATTCCTTGGACTTTGTTGCTGCTATCACCTTTGTGGATTCTGTTTCATGTTCTTCAATTTGTTCTTCTACAACCACTTCTTGATTTTCCTTGTATCCTTGCTCCTCAAGCTGAGAAATATCATGCAATGTTATCTCCACTAAATTAGTTACTGCTACTTCTTTCATGGACTCTGTTGCTACTATCGCCTTCTTGTATTCTGTTTCATGTTCTTCAATTTATTCTTCTACCACCATTTCTTGATTTTCCTTGTATCCTTGCTCCTCAAGCTGAGAAATATCCTGCAATATTATCTTATTTTTTCTGTACCATAACTTCATAAACTTCTTTTGCACATTAATGTTAACAGTACCCAAAGAATCTAACCAAGGATAACCAAGAACAATATCCTCATCATCCATCTCAATAGCATAGAAATCTGAATGTAAAACATATTTATCCATGGTGATCTTCAAATCTTCAAAAATCTGAACATTCTCACCCTCTAGCCGTATGTCCTTAAATTTTGTTGCTTGAACTTGCAACTTCTTAGCCAAAGCAATATTAATAAAATTATATCTGCTACCAGGGTCAGTGGAAATAATAACTTGTTCCTTTTGAATGCTTCCATGAACCTGCAAAATAGACTTTTTAGATTTAAACAAATTCCTTTGTCCATTTTCTAATTTATCTTCCACCAAAGGTATGGTTTCCTTTGTCTGCATACTGACATCTTTTTTATCTTCCCTGACATTTTTCTCTTTCTTCTTGAGTAATTTTATTTCTTTTTCATAGTCGTCAATCAAATCCATTAGGCGATCTACATAATATGGGTCCCATTTACTCAAGAATGCATGCTTCACTTCCTCCAAAGTGTATTCATTATTTGTTTCTTGACAAAAATTTATCCACCAAGACAAATCTTTCACTTGAAGAGATAAATTAAGGAAGTATTTCCAATAAGGATTATTATGATGTCGATAGACAAACTTTTTCCACCATTCCATAGCATCAATGTCATCTTCTCCAAAAAAACTTTGGAGTGCCATTGTGCATGCCCTAATGCAACTAGGGTTTTTTGATAATAAATATCATGCCCTAATGCAAACTAGGGTTTTATGGAAAAAAATATATATCTTCCCACCAAGTTGAAGCTAAAAATCCCAAAGACAACTACATCTGCAATTTTTCTTCCAAACAAAATAAAGTGCAACTGATTTTCTTACCCGAACTAAACAAATTTTCTTTTGAAAAATTCGCGACTTGAAAATTCGTCACTTTCCTTGTTCCATATGGCTGACTTCAAAAGGTCGTATCTCCCTCAATATTGCTCAAATTCCTTCATATGACCACTCATTTTAAAGATCTTCAAATACTGCACAATTTGATCCAAGAATCGCCTAAATCGGATTAGTTGTCACAAAGATATGGCTTCTGAAAGATGAGACATTTTTCCAAAAAAAATCTGCGAAATTCATCACTATCCTCGTTTTGGATGAATAACTTCAAAAGGTCGTATCTCCCTCAATACTACTCGGATTCCTTCATATGACCACTCATTTTAAATATCTTCAAATTCTGCACAATCTGATCTAAGAATCGCTTGAATCGGATAAACTTACGCAGAGATATGGCTCCTGAAAGATGAGATGTTTTTCCAAAAAAAATTGCCCTAATTCTAGGGTTTCACACAAAAATCCCCACTTTGCCAAAATTGTTGCTCTGATACCACTTGTTGCATAACTTTTATTATTATTGACATAAACCATTCACCAATATGTAGAAATATCAAATCATTCATCCACAATACATTATCCACAATAACAATCCACAAATGAGAGAGAGATAGATAATACCCTTAAGGTAGGGAAACACCAATAATAATCCTTAAGGAAGGAATAACTCCACAAGATCTCCCAATATGAGAGGCCACTTCATGGGCATGACGATTACATAAGATTCTTCTTCAATGATATGAATATCCTTACAATGACAAATATCTCTTCTTTATATATCCATATTCTTATTCTACTTTGGAGAGCCTACTACTAATATTATATTATATTAAAATATAATATAATATTATAATACAATCAACCTTGGGTTATGTGTGGCCCATGCCAACCCTTATACAATATAATAATATATCCCCAAATATCTATTCCTAGGTACCCTACGAGTTATGGTCTAGTTTTTTGTTGTGGCAAGTGTTTAAACTTGTGCTTCTGTATATCTAGGGAGGTTTACATAGTTTTTGGCACAATTTTTTTTTTTGTCCTTCTACATATGATTAGGATTTTTTATGAATAAAAGATGTTGTACAAGTTGGGTTAAATACAATTGGATGTTTTCTAGTGGATAGAAATTGTGGTAAATTATACTACAAAATTTTGTTTGAAAATCCTTGACAATGTGAGATGCATGTGGAGTTAATCTGGCAAAGATGCATCTTATCATACCAACTTATACTTTCTATTCTAAATTATTCTCTGCATACATAATGTGATTCCACTTACTCTAAAACACATTATGAGCTTGAACTAAATTGTCATATCAGTGATTTTCTCAAGGATGATTCTTCATATGATAATCTTGTGACAGACCTAATGGTTGGATTAGGATGAATGCTTAAATAGCATTGAGTATGCCTTGGTAAAAATCCTAATTGTAGGAATTACATATTAAATACATCTACACATTTATTAGAATCTTGAAAGGGTGATATTGTAATGAATTATCCCTCTGGTAACAAGATTTCAAATAATTAAATTCATCACCTTCAAGTAAAGGATTTATGTCATATTGAATAATTCCACTCTTTTTTTTTATGGCAATTTAGATTTTGTTACACACGTCTAGAATGTTAAAAGTCATATTCACATTATTTCCAATTGTTTATTCACTTGGTTTTTGATTGTTTGTTGTTGTTAGCCTTTAGTTAAAATTTTCAACAAAATGATGAATTGGTATTCTTGAAACTATGAATTGGCATAGAGGAGGATAATTTATAGCAATGGCACACATTTGTTTGGTTTCAAAGGTACATTACTTGCCACATGTCAATCTTCATATTAGGTATTGATTTTATTTTGTATATGTGAAATATCTTGTAAAGAATTATTAATGTCATTGTAATATTATGGATAATTACATATAACATGAAACTTCTTAGACAAGGAAAAAAAATATAGCCATAAAATGCATATTTATTTTACCTCATATCTTTGCCATCTCGAGTCTCTAACAATTTTCTAAAATTATTATGTGGTCCTGATAGAAATTTCTATACATGTTTAGCAAACTCCATTGTTAAATTCCTCATTCTTTCCTTGTTTATTGTATGTTTTCATATAGTTTCAATAGAAAAAACTTATCTCATGGATTTCATTTGATCTATGTTTTAGCTAAAAATACCAATCATTATCTTTAATCCGCAAAATCACAATATAAGGAGTTACTTTCGTTACTGTCCTAATTCAGTGTTGCAATCGAATACACATTCCATAAGAAAATAAAACTCAAATGGAAACCACACTTCATATATATATATATATATATCTTGATAAAAATATGCTATAGATATACATCTCGACAATTTGTTAATAATTTGTGTAAGATTGAATAAAAATGTGAAGATATTGTGCATTTTAGGTTTTTATATATATTTTTTTAAAATGTAATAATAAGTGGGCGGTTTAAAACCACCCTCTTAGATTTTTATATTTTTGTAAAAAAAATAAATAATAATAGGGTGTTTTAAAATTGCCCTCTTAGGTTCTATTAGGGTGGTTTAAAACCACCCTCCTAGTGATAAACTCAGGCAGTTTTTGAGGTGGTTATTATTTTCCTTAATGGACCCTAAGAGGGTGGTTTTCTGAGGTAGTTTTTAACCACTATCATATGACGTAGAGTTTTTACTATACCCTTGTTGAGTGGTGTTTTCACCCGATTGTAAAAACACACTCTCCAATAGGATTTGGGTTCTAAATCCTCTGCTTGCAAAGAAATTAAACATGTAACTTCTCCAAGGTTCCTGTTATGCTAGCATTTAGCATCTGTGTATTAATAATCTCAAATAAAGATATTTAATTAAAATGCTTGGAACACCTTAGTGGTTGCAAGTAACTGAAAACAAGGGGCACTGTGGTTTATTTTATTGTGAATTCTAATGATTGTTCATTGAACCCTTATAAAACAAATATGATCTGATCCTTATATGACCATGCTGCAACTTCAAAATGAATTTTGATGAAATGCCATAAATGAAGGAATTATTTATGGATTTTGAAGTTTTTTTTAATTTTTTATTTTATTTTAATGCTGAAAGAATTAAAATTGGAGCTTCTGAAAAATAAAATGCATCAAAAAGAAAATAAAATGCAAAAGAAAAAGAAATTAAAATTGCATTCAGCTTGATGCTATCCCGTCCTAGAAAAATTGAAGATGTGAGGTTTTCATGTATGCAACCTAACCTATTGGACTTGCAAACACGCACAATCCCGATAAGCTAAGTGCTGATTCCTAGGGTTTGAAATAAAATTCAGATTTCAAATATTCGCCTAATGCAACCCACAAAAGTGGCATTTAACATTATCTATAAATCTAAAATCTAAAATATGAAAGAATAAACATTGAATTCATAGCATGCATAGAAGATCTCCTTCTTTCTTGCCTATAAGATGCAAATTTTTGAACACTCCTGCATTAAAGAATTAATCATGTTACAACAATGAGAATATCTGGTTTTCTCAAAACCAGAAAAAGGAAGGAAAACAGCCACAAAGCAGACCCAGAATGACCCTCTGGCCTTTAGCACTACAACTCTGCTCCCAGCGGTTTTCGACCCTTGTGCCAATCTGCGCCTCTGCTTTTATACTTTCTGGAAATGCTCTCTATTTTGTCCTATGACGCTTCGCTTCATCTTCCAGATCGCTTCATTTCACCTTCCCGCCTTTTTGTTGCTTCGAATTCATGCTCGATGCTGAAATGCTTGATCTTCTCTATGACTTGTAACGCTTCTGTAGCTTTTACACATGTATGCCACGTGTTTCGCACTTTTTTGCACGTTCTGTAATGGTCCCATGCAAATCGTGACATTTTTATGCATGCAGCTTGTTCCTCTGCCAACACAACGAAAATGAGACAGGTCGCGATATCGCGACATTTTTTTGACCAACATCCCTCTTGCCTTCTTGCCTAGCAAAAACGTGACATGTGAAATCGTGACGTTTTTCTGTTTCGTAAACTTTGGCTGCTTCCTGTCGTGAAATTGCTATGCTTTTCGATTCGGGCTGCTCTTGCTGTATTTGGCAGCAAAAATGTGACATGTCACGAAATCGTGACATATTTTCATCCGTACCACTTCGCTTCTTTGGAGTCGCGAAACCACGACCTATCACGATATCACGATGCTTTTTCGTTTCGTACACTCTCAACCGCAACTTGTCGCGATTTCGCGATGTTTTTCACTCGACACTCCTTTGGCTGCAACCTGTCACGATTTCACGACGTTTTTCACTCGACGCTCCTTTGGTTACAACCTGTCGTGATTTCATGACGTTTTTCCGTTATGTGCCCTTTCACTTGATTTTGTCGTGATTTCGTGACCATTTTATGCTTCACGCCTTTTCACTCGATTTTGTCACGATTTCGTGACGTTTTTGCACTCGACACTCCTTTGGCTGTAACCCATCACGATTTCACGATGCCTTTTCATCTGGAACATTTCCTCCAAAACTTGCACGAAATCGCTACGCCTTTCACCACTTAGGCCCTTTAGTCCACTCGCATCACGAAAACACGACGCGTCATGATTTCGCGACACCTTTCGACTTATGCGCTTTGTGCCTATTCTCGTCGTGATTTCGCTACACTGTTGGGCCTTATTGCCTTTGGCTCGGTTTTGTCACGATTTCACGACCATTTTACATTTCATGCTTTGTAGCACCCTAAAATTGGCGCAGTAAAATTGTCATAATTACATTCATCCTAGTAAATAATTTAAATTCAAATTTTAACCTCCCAAACCGTCGGTTAACCGTCGGGTAATCCGTTTCCCCCTTTTTCGTGCTTTTTTTAGAGGTTTTTTTGACCGTTTGATGATATCGTCACCGATCAGACGATATCACCTCATATCTGACAATTTTGTCTGGGCTAGGACGTCCAGACGATCTTGTCGCAAAACTAATTTTACAAAATTAGCTTCTGTTCTAACGGGCCTCTAATCCAGGCAGAAGCGTGTCTGCACCGTTAGAGACCCTCCCCTATTGGAGATCTCCCAAATAGGGATGATCTCCAACCTCCTAACTACTCCCCTAAGCCTATTTAGTCCCTAGGACCTTCCCTTCCCAACCCCTGGTTGAAATTCTCTGTAACTTAGCTTCATGGACGTTAAATCATCCTAAGTCTTCATTTGCAGTAGTTCTATATCAATTTTGTTGCAGGTATCATCTTGTTTTTCAGCCGGAGCAAGCATACATCGTCGTCGACGAACCTGTTCATATCGGAGGCAATCCTATCGAATCAAAGATGATTTTGTACTGATGCGAGACGATCTTGACTGCAGTCCACATTGAGGCAATCAGTGCCATAAGTTTGCATTTCTTCACCTTTTCTCTATTGTTTTATTCTGTAAATTAGCTAGTTTATTTGATATTTTATGTTATATTGCATTTTGGAGTTCACCCATCTAGATCAAAGGCATAATTAATCCATAATTGTGATTTAATTAGCATCATTCATACATGTTTCATTCTTTAAGTTTTAGTTCAGTATTGTCATTGTTATTTTGCATAGTTTCCCTCAACTAGAACAGTAGTATTCTCTGTAT
The DNA here is from genome assembly GCA_028583015.1 of Wollemia nobilis. Taxonomy (NCBI): domain Eukaryota; kingdom Viridiplantae; phylum Streptophyta; class Pinopsida; order Araucariales; family Araucariaceae; genus Wollemia; species Wollemia nobilis. Next base: position 1,473,015 of record JAQPPZ010017000.1, on the reverse strand, counting down.
TTTGCATCTGTTCTTCTGTTTGCAGGTCTCTGACGAATTCGTCTGACGAATTCGTCAGATCTCAGATGATCTTGTCTGATTTTGGATGATTCTATCGAATTCCAGACGATCCTAACTACTTTAAACATCAGAATCTCCATCAGACATCCGGGTCAGGTATTCTTCTTATTCTTCTTTAATTACTTTGTTTTTTTTTGTCTTAAATTTGTTCTCTGTATTCATTAAATCTGCATTTTCATATAGATTAATTTAGACTCATTTTGCCAAACCTAGGATATGAATGCTTAAAGTTAAAAATGAATACATAAAAACACATTCCAAACCTAGGCGTGGAAACTGCCATTAAATGTTTCCTGATGAACCCACCATCCGTCGAAAAATCATCAAAATACACCTCCCTTGAGAGGCGGGACCTTCACAAAGTCCTCTCAGTCCGAGGTACCGTGACATCCTTTTCCCATCCCCCTTTCGAGCATGGATCCTATAGCCTGAAGGTAAGGATGCGAAAAATTTGGAGCAATACATTTTGGTGAACCCGACGTGAATGCATCATAACCTTTTGAAAACAAAAAAAAAAAAAAAAAATAGAACTAAAACATAGATGCATTTTAAAACATTTAAAGTTTAAAATCATGTTTAGATGGTAGCTCCTAAGAAAATATTAGCAGTTACTATAAATATAGAAAACCAATTGGCAACAGTGGAAATCAATTCTATGCTTAATGTGCCTGAAACAAGTAGAAATCAATTCCTGTGGAACAAACTTGATAGAAGACTTAGTTTCATCTCATCTAGGTCCACACAACTTAAGAAAATCAAGATGCTAGTCCTAGATAGAATCCTGGATCCTCATCAACTAGTTTTTTATCATGAACTTCAGAGAGCCTGCCATAGATGGTTAGCTTATAGGAGAGCTCTAGTATCTTCAGAATTGTTCACCTTCGAGGAATACCTCGAGAACGCAGCCATTGTGTACCAGTTCCTAGGTTGTGTAGAAGACCAAGAGGTTGTTATTACAGATAGGGAAAGATGGAATAGAGTTTCGCGAGCTATGCTATATCGAGAGTATTGCCATGAGCTTTACTTTTATCAACCAGCATCTGAGACAGATAATATCACTATAGCTCTTTTCATCAAATTTTTAAAAAGAAAACTTTCAATTTGAAGAACACTTCATGACTCCTGAACAACTCGAGCCTATTAATGATATTTATAAATTATTTATAGAAAACTAGATTATTACTTTCAGTCTTATTTCTTGCATTTATTATGTTGATTGTCTTTACAATATTATTTCAAAAACAAATAAAAGCTAAAAAACTAAAAAACATAGCAAAAACTTAAACATTTCATTTCAAATATTGTAGTAGGTATATAGTAAATATATACCTCTTAATTTGTTGCATATATATATATATATATATATTTGCTGAAATCAAAATTTAGCACCATGCCTAAACTTAGGAATGGTAAAGAAACTTTAGGAGAAGAAGAAGATTGGTTACAAGATACAACTGGAAACCCAAATGTCCTTCTTGAAGATCCAACTTGGAAGGAAAAACTCTAGTTCAACCAGAAGATGACCTAGGTGAAGATAAGGAACAAGAAGGAAGTGTTAAAGAGGATGGATCCTCATCCCCTAGAGTAGCTCCAAATGGAACTATTGCTTTTGACAACATAGATCATTTCAAGAAATTTTTCAGTGATAACATTGATGCCCTTAATGTGGCAATTCGTATTGATAAAGGGCAAATTAGTGACACTCAGGCAGCTTTGGAACATATGTATGATGTGCGCATTAATCCCTTATCTTTCATTGATCAAGAAAGTGATAAGGTTGGACCATCCAATACGAGATATGGTCTCTATGATTCAAAACATGTCAAAACAACAGGCTATCCAACCTCCTAAGGAACCTGTTATTCAACCTAAAATCATTCCACACAAAAGAAACCTTCCTTCACTACTTTATTCCATCAAACTATTGAGCAATATGCTTCAAGTAAACAAAAACCTAAAACGAAGCCAAATACAAATTTTCAACAACCTGAAATACATCATAATACAACTTCAAAATTCCTTCATAATACTTTTCCTACCAATAATTTGCACAATAGTAACATGGCATCTAATCTTCATGTTCTGCCATCATATGCCCATAAAACCCATGTCAATGCCCTACCAAACCCATATGGGGGGCAAACTAGTAATCTGGAAGCCATGGTGAAACAGTTAGCTTCGCGTATGGACCAGATAGATCCCTATCGTCCCTCGTATAATTATCGATAGATATGTAGTCCACCTTTGGATCCCATAATTGTAGCTCAACCATACCCTAAGCATTTTCCCATGCCTATCTTACCTATATATAAAGGAACCGAAGATCCCATAGAGCATCTTCACATGTTTAGGATAGCATGTCATGACATATCGCATGATGACTTGCTATTATTAAAAATGTTCCTGAAAAGTTTAGGTGGAATGGCATTAGAGTGGTACTATCAATTGCCCACTCATTCTTTGAGAAACTTCAAAGAAACAGTGGAATCATTTGTCCATCAATTTAGTGCCTACATCGAGAGGCATGTAACTATTAAAGATTTATACAATTTAAAACAAGACAAAGATGAATGTTTTTCCGATTTCTTAGCTAGATGGAGGCAATTGATAGGAAAACTACACTTTGTGCTACCTTATAGGGAAATGTTGGACATTTTCATCAACAATTTACAAGAACAAATATCTTATGAGCTATCAACTACTACCTTAACTACCTTCGATCAAGCTATAGATTTAGCTCGAAGAGTAGAAGATGCCCTCATTAGGAGAGGCCAACTTAGGAAGAAGGATGATGAGAAAACATCCATAAATCAATATAAAAATAGACAAGTCGTCGATGACAGAGTCACTGACAATGAGAAATGTTGCTAATATCAATGCAACAAAGACAATAGAAAAAATTATATTGAAACCTCCTGACAAGCCTCCTCGAGAATTTACTAGATTAAACCAACCCTTATCAACTATTTTACCTCAATTACTCGAAAGAGGTTTGATCCAATTATCGACTATCCGGGAACCTGATCCAACTATACCCGGATACAGAGCTGACTTACACTATGATTTCCATAGAGGACCTGGACATTCTACCAACGCTTGTAAAAGGTTGAAACATAAAATACAGGATTTGATCAACAATAATGAAATGGAAGTGCAAGCCTTCCAACCTAAACAAAACCCTCCTAATAATACTCAAAAGACTCAAAATCAAAATGCCAATCAAACTCTAGACATATTTCAACACCCTTTACCACGACATGGTAAAGATGTAGCCAATCAAATCGAACATCATAATGTTTCCCCTCCTACCCGATATGTAGGAACCATTAGCGGACAATTACCTGTTCAGGATCCTCAAATATTTGACACAACATTATCCCTGGTTACGACCAGGCCCTTACATAATTTTCAAACTTTTGATTCTAGTGATATAGAATTAGATAGTGAAAGTGAACTAGACATTACTTCAAACCAATCAAATAGTTCTGAAAATGAATCAGATCCTATTCAACCCATCACGGATGCTATGGTTCCAGAAGAACCATTTCCTAGACGAGTTCTTGCTCGACCTTCTTCTGATATATTCCTTTCTAATGAACAAGCCATCAATGCTCAACCGAGACCAGTTCAGCGTCTTCATTATAACATTGTAGGTACCATTGGAGTCATCACCCGACAACAAGCTCAAAATTCCCAACAAGAACCAAACCAAAACAATGGATTGACTCCATTCGTTTTGAAAAACCCCAATAAAGGGAATCATGCTCCTATTGTTCAACCTAAACCCCCTTACAATATTAATGAGCAATTGTCCAATACTACGGCCAGAATTTCCCTTTTGTATTTATTAAGATCCTCTCCCACCCATAGGGATGAGTTGATGCTTACATTGAGCCAAATGATGGTACCTCAAAACATACAACCTGAATCTATGGCCAATACTATCATCACTCGAGATATTGATTGTATTGACTTCCGGGATAAAGATATCCCACAACACAGTTTACATAAGGATAATCCCTTATACATTACTGCTCTAATTGGATATGTAGCTATCAAAAGAGTTTTGATTGATAATGGCTCATCTCTAAACATTTGCACTTTTGACTTCTACCAACGATTTGGCTTTAGAAGTGATGAAATGAAGAAAACTGATATGATTATCAAATATTTTAATGACGAAACACAAGAAACGTGTGAAATTATTACCCTCCCATTGCAAGTTGGTCCTAGAACCCTAGAAACAACCGTGTTTATTGTACATTGCCCAACATCGTACAATATACTTTTGGGTCGCCCTTGGATCAACGCCATGCGAGCGGTCCCATCAACCTTACACCAATGTGTTAATTTTGAGTTTAAAAATCAGTTGGTCACTATCCATGGTGACCCTAGACCTTTTGATATGTGTGCTTTGGCAGAACCCGTTGGAGTGCAATTTTGCCCTACTCCGTACGTCCACACATCCTAGTTCTTATTTTTCATCTAAAGCATGGAAACACACACCCATAACTTCACCTATTTCCCCTCCATTAATTTCATCCTCCTATATAGACCAACAACCCTCTAAACAAATCATTTTAGAACCTCAAAAAGATCTTAAATCTACAACCAATCCTTCAAGTTCTATCCCTATAAATTCAAAACCTATAGACACATCTATCATTCCTCCCACATCTAAAGATATAGGTAATAAGCCTTCTACATCTTATGCCCTTTCTGATGAACTTTTACTAGATTTATCCACAACCTTAATATCAAAAAAAACAAATGCTTTCATGCAAGATTCAATTCTTTTAAATAAATTTTTGCCATCTCCTCGTACTTTGGGCCTCCCACAACCTATGGGAAGTACTTACCAAGTTGGGAGTTGTGCCTTCATTTATAAAGGATATGACTGGGGAAGAATCCCTCAAAATATCAAAACTCATCATGAAGGATATGCTCGGTGTTATTTTACCAATGATTATATTAAAGCTAAACCCATGATGCTTAAAATGGGATATAAAGGGAAAGGCTTGGGACCTTTCCAAAATGGCATGAAAGAACCTTTCGAGGTAGAACCGTGGCCTTCCCGCTATGGTGTGGGCCTATTTCCTAGTAAGGGTCAACCATTCCATTTTGAAGATGATCAACTCATATGTTATCAATATTATTTGGATAGGCATGTTGATTTGCCTCTTAAAAATCAGTTGTTTTCATGCAACATGCTATCCATATCTTACCCTGAAATGATTGCTGACCCCGATGAAGAGTTGGAATGAGATATCTTCCATGATGTCTCTGTTGAAGAGATGTTACACAATGGATTTTATTTTGATGGTTCTATACCAACTATAGCCCAAATTGAGGCCACTAATCCTCAAGATTAATTATCTAAATTAACCTTACAAGAATTACAAGAATTGGGCATTTCACCCGCCCCACCTAATTTTGAAAGAGATCTACACATGGAGGTAGAAAACGTCATTAAAATTAATATTGGAACTGAGGAAAATCCTCACATAATCAATATTGGATTAGAATTAAGTCAAGAAAAACAAGAACAATACATTGCATTTCTTAAAGAGTATGAATATGTCTTCGCTTGGACATATGAAGATATGCCAGTCTAGACCCTTACGTAGTCATGCATCATCTAGTGGTCCATCCGGATGCTAAACCTGTTAAACAAAAACTTAGAAAAATGCATCCCAAAGTGGCTCTGCTAGTCAAAGGGGAGTTAGAAAAACTCCTGAATGTTATCTTTATACAAGCTATTGATTATGCGGAATGGATCTCAAATGTAGTTCCAGTCACCAAGAAAGAAGCTACCAAAGTTAGGGTTTGCACAGATTTTAGAGATATTAACGTTGCATGCCCTAAATATGACTTTCCTCTTCCAAACATGGATCAAATCATTGACTTTACTGCCGGGAGTGGGATGATGTCCTTAATGGATGGATTATCCGGTTATAATCAGATCAGGATAGCTCCTGAAGATCAAGCTAACCCCTTGGGGTACCTTTTGCTGGAAAGTGATGCCATTTGGCTTAAAGAACGTAGGTGCAACTTATGAATGAGCTATGACCTATATTTTTCATGATATGATGCATGATATCCTACATGATTATGTATATGATATTATAGCTCGCTCTATTATTGAAGGTAATCATTTAGATGATTTGAGAAAAGTTTTTAATCGATTACGAGAATATCTTATTCGATTAAATCCAGCAAAATGTATATTCGAAGTTAAGTTCGGTAAACTATTAGGGGTTTTAGTTTCTTTACATGGTATTGAAATCGACCCTCTCAAGATTGCGGCCATCACTGATATGCCCACACCTACTAATATATCTGAATTATGAAGTTTACAAGGTAAACTTCAAGCTATCCTTCGCTTCATTGATAAGCTGGTGGACAAAACTGGTCCCTTTCTTAAACTCCTTAAGAAGGATGTCCCTTTTAATTGGGACACCAAATGTAGAGAAGCTTTTGAACTTCTCAAACAATACCTCCTTAATCCACCTATGCTTTCACCACCTAAACCTGATCGCCCATTTCTCCTATATATTTCAGCTTCAGATTCTGTCTTAGGAGCTATGTTAGCTCAACTTGATGATGAAAAGCGAGAACGTGCTAATTATTACATTAGCCGCACCTTCATCAGTTATGAAACCCGCTACACAGCATTAGAAAAACTATGTCTAGCCGTCGTGTTTGCTACGCAAAAATTACGACACTATATGCTTAGTCAAAAAACTTATGTCATTGCTAAATATGATCCCTTGAGATATCTCATGAGTCGACCTTATTTATCGGGTCGCAAAACCAAGTGGGTTCTTGCTCTAAGCGAGTTTGATCTCACATTCATCGGATAGAAGTCTGTTAAAGGTCAAATCATAGCAGATCAATTAGCTGTTGCACCCTTAGACTCTACCCATCCCCTCATCATCAAATTTCTTGATGAATGCCTTCAATTAGAGGCCGACCATACTGAAAAATGGTCCTTATACTTTGACGGAGCCCGATGCATGAGTGGGGCTGGTGCGGGTATTATTTTAATATCCCCACAAAAACATCTTATTCCTTTGTCCTTCAAATTGACATTTGCTTGCACCAACAATACTACTGAGTATGAAGCTCTAATCCTTGGATTACGAGCTGCTCTAGCGCTAAAAATTAAACATCTTTTAGTTTTTGGTGATTCCCAACTGGTTATAAACCAAATTAATGAAGTTTATCAAACCAAAGATGATAAACTGCACCCATATAAGGCCTATGTTTTACAATTAATGTCTTTATTTGATCAAGTTACCTTGGAAGCTATTCCTCGAACTAGCAACCGTGCAGCTAATGCTATGGCCGCAGCTACATCTCTCCTACCCTTGGAGTTAGATGACGAATATGCCACTATCATTATTCATCGACTCCAGGAACCCACTTCAAATAAGTCATACTTAGAGCCTTTGGATGTGTTTCTAATCAATGAAACTACTCCCGAACCTTGGTATACAGACATATTTGATTTTCTCCAAAATGGGACTTTCCCTGCCAATTCTAATAGAAACCAGCATCGGTTATTATGTCGACGAGCAAGTCGCTTTGTAATAATTGGCAATACTTTATATAGGATATCTTTTGAAGGTATCCTATTAAGATGTTTAAACTTAGAAGAGTCTAAATTAGCCTTGAGTGAAGCCCATGATGGATCTTGTGGAGGACACTTTAGTGGTAGTGTCATTGCTAAAAAGCTCCTTCGGATAGGATACTTTTGGCCTACCATGGAAACGGATGCACATGAGTATGTGCGCCATTACGACAAGTTCCGAAAACATGCTAACCTTGTCCATGAGCCTGCCCAAGAACTACAGGCTATTTCATCTTCTTGGCCCTTTTCTAAATGGGGTTTAGACATTATTGGCAAAATCAATTTGGTGTCATCTGATGGACATAAGTTCATCATAACCGCCACTGAGTATTTCATGAAGTGGGTTGAAGCTATGCCTTTAGCTTCCTACACTGGCACACAAGTCTCTAAATTTATCTTTAATCAAATCATTTGTAGGTTCAAAATTTTTGCAAATCTCATCTTTGATAATAGAACTTGTTTCAAAAATAAAGATGTTAAAAAATTATGCCAAAAATACAAAATTCAACATCGTTGGTCCACTCCCTATTATCCTCAGGGTAATGGTCAAGCAAAAGCATCTAACAAAACCTTAATCAAAATCCTTAAAAGATTGGTCAATAAAATTTGCCGCGACTAGCACATTCAGTTATATCCGACCTTGTGGGCCTATCGAACTAGTGTTCGAACCCCCACGGGAACTTCACCATTTGTTTTGGTTTATGGTGCTGAAGTCATTTTTCCCTTTGAATTAGAAGTTCCTTCTTTGGCTCTGCTACTTCAAGATACCGAAGTAGGAGATGAATATCGAGCTGGCAGACTCAGTCAGCTGGAACTCCTAGATGAGAAACACATCAATGCTTTGCAGCATCTCTGTGCCTACCAAAACAAGCTTAAAATATTATATGCTAAAAAAGTTCATCATCGATCCTTTGAGATCGACGACCTTGTTTTAAAAGAAAGTCAAAAAAATACTAATGCAACTAAGGACCTTAAAGGTAAATTTGAGCCCAACTGGATTGGACCATACATTATCACTGCTAAATTTGAATCAGGAGCATACAAATTATCTACCTTAGATGGTAAAGAACTTACAGAACCCATGAATATTTTGCATCTTAAACGTTACTATGTATAAATTTGGTCATTTCATCCTTATATATATATTTTTAAAATATTTCAAAATCACTATTTTGTATTTCTTTCAATTTATAAATTCAAAAACACCAAAAACATTCATAATCATCAAAATATTCAAAATTATTTGGCACTTGTTAATTCTTTCAAAAATAATAAATAAAAATCAAAACAGCAATATTCTTGACTCTTTCGAAACCAAAATAATATAAAGAAGAAAGAGAGAGTCAACATTCTCAAAGCTTCTCAAAAATAGTATTTATTTATATATATCTGCTTACAAATGTTGCAATTATATGTTTCAAATTATTTTGGATAAATTAGCATTTATTTGGAATCTCTCACTTTCACAAACACAAAAATAAATATCTTGATTTTATCTGGCATGATTACTAATCTCTCTTATATCAAAGTCCACAAAATACAATTAAATAACGTTTGAGCGTAGAGAATTGATCTTGTTATTTACTTAAACCAAGCACATATTTTCACAATAAAATGATTATATTTGTAATTTCCATGCTTTGCTACATAGTAGAAGTGGTTTCTTGAGCGAAAAGTTTCCCTGCTATCCTATCATGCACATGGTCTAGAATCTTTGAGAATTGGCAAAAGGACAAGCTCACCCCTACCCAGAATAAAAATCCCTTGCTCTACAGCTAATCCGAGCAAGTATCCCTAGCATAGGAAGAAAAGCAAAGTTCAAGAAAAAGAGAAAAAGAAAAATGTTATTTTATATCATTACAACAATATTTCAAGCATTATCTCAAAAATCAAGCAAAAATACAAAAGAAAGAAAGAAAAAAAAAAAAGCAAAAAGAAAGCAATAAAATCCCTTTCCCTACCCTTTGAAAAGAAAAGAAGGGTTGATGAGCTTGAATCCCTGGAATTCTCAATTATTCAAAAAATGTGAGGTAAGCCCCATAACAGGTGGTTTGTGCCCAACTTGCTTGGCCTTGGGTAACTCCTAGCGTGGTGATATGTCTGTCACATTAGCGACCTTCTTTTTTACAGACTTATGTTTGCTTATGGATTAGCTAGCTCTTGATAATCCGACCTACATAGTAGTCTAGTATGGTTATATGCATCTACATCATGGTTAATGAACACTTATTTGGTCTCTTCAAATCACTTGTATCATATTATCTTGCTCAAAACTGGTAAATGCACAAAGCAATTGCACACACATTTGTATTTGAGAGATTTTGTGTATCATTATGATAAATCAAGATCAGGAAATGAATTCACATATGCACATGGGATTCCTTATAAATCTAACTTTTGTCTTTAAAATACTTTGAAATATTATTTTTGCAACTTGTTTGGAATAAATCAAGTACAGTTGTTTACCATAAAGACAACTATATAATAGAAAAATCAAAAATTTCTTTTAAAATATACACTCAAAACATATATATCTGGTTGACCTTCGCGAAGATGGTATAGTTCCAAAACCAAAATTGGAATTTTATGCCTAGCGCAAGTCCTCATTTTCATATTTTTTGTTTATCAAAAATCAACCATGCAATAAAACTATCTTTTTTTGGATTTTCGCGATGATGGTATAAGTCTATACCTACATATTCTATGCCTAGCGCAAACCATCGTAACAAATTTTTATTCCCCATTTAAAATCATGAAAACCATATGACTTAAATCATTATTTTACACAAATTATCTTTTTAAAGAGCAAACCCATTTTCATTATTTCATGTCATTATGTCAACCTTCAATTTTGCAAAGATGGTATAATTCCTAAAGAATTATCCAAAATTTTATCACACTTAGGAATTTATGCCTAGCAAAAATCATTTTAACATTATTTCATGCATACTATTTTCATGAAAATCTGAAAACAAACCATCATCATCATCATCATTTGCACTATTCCACCAAAGTCTTAAGACAGTCTCTTAAGCACTCTTTTACTTTTAACAATATTTCTATACTGGGATTAGCTTGACGACCGAGTGAGCATCGACTCCATGAAATGGTCTATACTAGCGACAATGTCCTTGGAAATTATTGTTAGAAGTCTCTTTTTAGTTTTTATCACATCACATTACAAAAAATCAATTTGTTACATCAGATTATTTCATTTAAAATATTATAGCATGACATCAAAATTATAAATTTTCAAAACGACATAATTTCATGAATCCTCAATCCAATTATCAAATTAATTAATCAAACATAAAAGCATCATAAGCATACATATAATATAAGTCATATGATCAATAACATATCATATATATGTCAACAGTATATATACATCATCAAAACTGGATTGGTATGCCACAATCTATACCTCGGCATACTCAATCCTCTATCAACAAAAAAATAATAATACAATGTCAGTCTGTACAAAGCTGTGTAGCCCTCTAGCCTCGAGAGCCCCTCGAGCTCTCTGCATCATCTCCTCCCCTGCCCTAAGGTGGACAAGGTGGCCCCATCGTAGTCTGAGTAGTCCTAGTCCTCGACCGATACGTGGTCCTCGACGATCCGATCTTGATCGGATCTGCAATGTTGGCTGGCAGGGGTAGTCTATCCGCCTCTAGCACCAGCTGATAATACAATGTATGATAGAAAGTGAGTTGGGTGATAGCCCGTGTCAGCTCTCTAGAGCTCGCCCCTCCGCCCCGTGCCCTGAGGTGTGCAATCTCGTCTCATAGTTGTGCCACCTCAGCTCGGTGGCGTGCAACCTCATCTTGTAGAGTCTGCACCTATGCCTGGAGACGATCTCTCTCCGCCCGAAGAGTAGCCATCTTGCTACTCTCTCCTGTGTCAATGCCCTTGCCCTTATCAAGTGATGGTGGCCTCTCCCTCTATGGAGATGGGGGTCTCACCTCCCTCCTCTCCCTCTGCCATGGCCTCTCCTATGCCTGTGGCCTCCTCGGCTCTCTCCCGTCGTGACCCTGGGCCGCCTCCATCACTGCCTAGCGCTGCCTCCCTATCTGAAGCACAACTGCATGTATCAGACCATGTGCCCTCGTCATCCGAGGAGGGTGGATGACTACATACCAGGCATCGTAGCCATCGGATACACCTACATCGTCCCCATCCACTGGCTAGATGGGGGCATCGTCTGTGTCCTGGCTCCAGAACCTTTGCATGTCTGGAGCCGCTAACTATGGTGTTATCCCAGATAGTCCGAGAAAAATCATAATCCCTCAAAGATGGGATCCCCTATTGCAGACCGAATTGATGCAAAACTCGGTCATAGCGGTGGATCTCCACCTCTCCCCTCTCCATCCGTAGCCAGCAAACTCGTCTAATGCGAGCCAACTCCTGTCCGTCCTCGGCCCACCCTGGATGCTCCCTCCATGGCCTCCAGGTGATCTGGTCCAGGACTAAATCATCCAATAGTCTCCGGGACATAGGGAGGTCGATCCACCACTATGACCCTCTTCGGAGCCACCAGTAGAAGAGTCAGGGCCTCTCCCCGTCTACCCCTATCAGAGGAAGCCCTATCGGCCTTCGCACTGCAATGTGCTCCCAACACCAAACCTGTAGGAGCGATGTCATCACCAGATATCGGCCGCCCTTGTACACAACCCCATACAAGATCTTGTACAATCGACATAATACATAGCTACCCCAAGAGAACCTGTATTCGTGGTCCCGCATATCGTAGATCACATCTGCCAGCATCCACGGCACCCTACACCCGCTTTGGTGGCACAGCAAAAGTCCACCAACCACTCCAGCTAGCACTCGTGTGAGTCTAGATGCCCCAGGAATCTGGCGTAGTGCCTCGATATTAACTTTGCCCTTCTCTAAGGCAAATCTCGGGTCACCACATAGTCGTCCCATAGCGTGGCCCTGATTGGCTGTAGGAGTGATCAATCGTCCTTGTATGGGGATTCTCAGAATCCTCCATACATCCTCTAGAGTGGGAGTCATCTCCCTTGTCAATAGTTGAAAACATGAGAAACCCAGATACCATCTCTCTGCTAGGGCTGTTAGTAGCCCCATATCTGTGGACACCTGTGGCATCTCTGCCACATGCTGCAAGCAGGCCTATGCTAGCTGATCTCGCTCTGCCTATGTGAGGGCGGCCAAGTCATCCCTCAAACCTCCATACTTCCATTCCCTGCTCTTTAGCAAACCTCTCTGCAAACATAAATAACAAAACAACAAACAATCATTAATAAACAATTCAAGTAATTAATAATGCAAGTTAAAATTTAATTTTATGCAATTGATGATATCGCCCACTATTGGATGATATCGTCCCAAATTTGAGCAGAATCGTCTTCGATTTCGCAAGCCGAAATCGTCTCTAATTTGACGAAATCGTCCCCCTTTCACCGATTTCGCCCTTGGGCGAAATTGACGAAATTGAGATGATTTCATCGAAATCGGGACGATTTCATCCCGACGACGTCGACGGCCCAAAAATAGCCACGATGCTCAAAATTCATCTAAAAATTACCTACAAAGCATGTAAAGTTAAATTAAAGCATTCTAGTTAAGTCTAGACTCTTACCCGTAGGCCGCGCCGGACCTCTGTTGATCTGTGCGTCGTCTCCACCATTTTTGCTTCAGAGCTCTAAAAAACCAGAAAATGAATAGTAAAAATGAATTAGGGTTTTACCCTATTTTTCTTAATTTTATTCAAAAAAAATTTTTTTTTTGCTTTTTCGTGTTTTACCTCAAACGTTCGATTTGGGTAAAAACACGGAGAGGGCACCATAGTAAGCTGTCGTACGATTCGACCAAGAATCGTTGCCTAAAAAAAGGGAATAATTTTTGTTCTCTCGTAGATCGAGAATAACTCATCTTTAATGCATTTTCTTCGAAAAATTCGCTAAAGAGGGGGCAAAATGTAGCACCCTAAAATTGGCACAGTAAAATTTTCATAATTACATTCATCCTAGTAAATAATTTAAATTCAAATTTTAACCTCCCAAACTGCCCGTTAACCGTCGGGTAATCCGTTTCCCCCTTTTCTATGCCATTTTTAGAGGTTGTTTTGACCGTTTGACGATATCGTCGCCGATCAGACGATATCACCCCAGATCTGACGATTTCGTCTAGGCTAGGACGTCCAGACGATCTTGTCGCAAAACTGATTTTGCAAAATTAGCTTTTGTTCTAACGGGCCTCTAATCCGGGCAGAAGCGTGTCTACGTCGTTAGAGACCCTCCCCCATTGGAGATCTCCCAAATAGGGATGATCTCCAACCTCCTAACTACTCCCCTAAGCCTATTTAGTCCCTAGGACCTTCCCTTCCCAACCCCTGGCTGAAATTCTCTATAACTTAGCTTCATGCACATTAAATCATCCTAAGTCTTCATTTGCAGTAGTCCTATATCAATTTTGTTGCAGGTATCATCTTGTTTTTCAGCTAGAGCAAGCATACATCATTGCCGACGAACCTGTTCAGATCGGAGGTGATCCTGTCGAATTAGAGACGATTTCATACTGATGCGAGACGATCTCAACTGTAGTCCACATTGAGGCAATCAGTGCCATAAGTTTGCATTTCTTCACCTTTTCTCTATTGTTTTATTCTACAAATTAGCTAGTTTATTTGATATTTTATGTTATATTGCATTTTGAAGTTCACCCATCTAGATCAAAGGCATAATTAATCCATAATTGTGATTTAATTAGCATCATTCATACATGTTTCATTCTTTAAGTTTCAATTCAGTATTGTCATTGTTATTTTGCACAGTTTCCCTTAACTAGAACAGTAGTATTCTCTGTATTTTGCATCTGTTCTTCTGTTTGCAGGTCTCTGACGAATTTGTCTGATGAATTCGTCAGATCTCAGATGATCTTGTCTAATTTCAGATGATTCTGTCGAATTCCAGACGATCCTGACTGCTTCAAACATCAAAATCTCCATCAGACATCCGGGTCAGGTATTCTTCTTATTCTTTCTTAATTACTTTGTTTTTTTTTTTGTCTTAAATTTGGTCTCTATATTCATTAAATTTGCATTTTCATATAGATTAATTTAGACTCATTTGGACAAACCTAGGATATGAATGCTTAAAGTTAAAAATGAATACATAAAAACACATTCCAAACCTAGGCGTGGAAACTGCCATTAAATGTTTCCTGGTGAACCCATCATCCGTCGAAAAATCATCAAAATACACCTCCCTTGAGAGGCGGGACCTTCGCAAAGTCCTCTCAGTCCGAGGTACCATGACATCCTTTTTCCATCCCCCTTCCGGGCACGGATCCTATAGCCTGAAGGTAAGGATGCAAAAAATTTGGAGCGATACACATGCCTTTCACCCGCTTGTAGGCCGCAAAAATCAAACACATCACAATTTCACGACGGTTTTTCCCACCTGCTACTGCTGACTGCGTTGACCGTGATTTTGCGATGCATCATGATTTTGCTATGCCTTTCTGCTTCGTGCCTCTTTGCCGTTTTCTGTCGTGATATCGTGACGTTTTTCCTCTTCGTGCCTCTGCTGATTTTTGTCGCGATATCGCTACGCTTTTTGTGCCTTGCCCTATTTGACTGGTTTGACCCACGATTTTGTGACATGTCATGAAATCGTGACACTTTTCATTTTCTTCCAGCGACGGAGCGACATGTCGCGATATCGCGACACTTTTTCATACTTGTGCATTTTTTTCTTTTTCTTGATTTTTAGCATCTGGGTCACTGAGATTTTCTTTGAAAACATGCAAAAAAGGTGGGTCCCCAATTTTGGGGTGTGTTGTGGATCAGCCACAACAAATGGCGACTCTGCTGTCAAATGCTCTTGAGCATTTTAGTGAGAACCCAACCTGGAAACATATATAAACTCGAAAACATGCGTTAGCACATAAGCAATATAAACAAATGCCCAAAGATCAAAAGTACATGAATCATCAGAATCATCAAGTATTAGCTCAGTGTGTGCAATGAATTTCATTCCCTATCGTTTGAAATTGATCAACATTCCATTGTCAATTTTATATGAATGCATATGTGAGATTGTGAATGATTTGTGTAACCTAATGAATATGCTAAGAGATTTTGCTTTTATAAAAGGCATGGTCTTTCTTCTAGTATCATGTACAAACATTCAAGATTGCCAAACCCTCTTAGGATCCACTAATTAATTACTTTATTATATCCCAAAGTTGGTTATGAGTCCCTACTATCTTGAACCCATGTGCAAGTGAATGTGAAATCAGAACTTTGGGGAATCAGACTCCCAACCTAACCAAGATGGGAGTTTAACCCTATCCTTACTATTCTGATTTAGAGTTCATTACCTCACTTTGAGCAAAATAATTTAACCAATTATGGGAGAAATGGTCATGCTAGTCTAACCCTTTGGACAATCAGTGGTCTTGTTTTTTAGACAAGACATGTTGCCATGCATGGGCATACCTAACCCCATAATCCAAGACTTATCTTCATTTCTTTGGACCTTGGGGATGACTACCCATCCTTTGCGAGAGGACAAGTAGTACGATCCTTCCAATCCAAAATAAAGATGAGATGGGAAAAATTAATTTTTTACTTCTTGGACCTTGGGGATGACTACCCATCCTTGCTAGGGACATGTAGTACGATCCTTCCAATCCAAGCTTTGGAAAAAAAAATGGAAAATATTAATTTATTGCTTAGACCTTGGGGATGACTACCCATCCTTTGCAGAGGACAAATAGTACGATCCTTCCAATCCAAGATTTATCATGAAATGAGACATAAGAGCTTTGGGGAATCAGATTCTCAACCTAAGCGAGATGAGAATTTATGCCCTATCCTTACTACTCCATGTAGGTCAAATCAAAGCTTTGGGGAATTGGATCCTCAACCTAAGTTCGATGAGGACTTAACCCTATCCTTACTACTCTGATTTTAGGCTTTAAGCTTTATGGAAGTGGTCAAAACCACTGTTTTAAGGATCATGTTGCATAATAGGATAGACATGAAAAACTTCTTTCGCCCAACCTTTTCTTCCAAGTTAGGTTTTGATCATTTTGCTCAAGATCCTTTTTAATGTGTATAAAATGTGCTTGGTTCTAGATATCTCAAGACTCAGTTTCCAACCTTAGGACTTTCTTCTTATTTATGTGATAGCATAACCCTAAGAGGATTTGACACACTTTAATGATTTGTATTTGAAATGCATATGCAACTAAGATGGCATGCATGTGCAAAGTGAGATGTAATATGAATGCATTGTCTTTTGAAATGCAAATGAAATATTGCCATATAAAACTGACTACTTCATGCATCACAAGTTTCAAACGATATTATTAAAATGTTTGTGTTACTTGTGGAGCTTTTACAAGACAATTCCAATGTTTCATATTCTCCCGATCTAGAACATAAGTTAGCATCTCAAGGCAACTCTTTCATCATTTTTTTTTTTTTTTATAGACAAACTAAACATGTCAAATAAACACACAACTCTAAATTAAAATTTATTCAATCCAAAACCAAACTGCAATCCCAAAAATGAAAATTTGAAAACACAAACCAAAACCAAACCCAAAGTACCTTTAAAACGATCTTGAAAACACAAACCAAAACCCAAAAAAACAAAATCTATATACAAATGTACAATATAATACAAGATGATGCAAAGCTTGGATTATCACTTTCCTGGATCCCAAACATGATTAGAACATTTCAACAAAAATATAACATGATATGCATGCCAAATGTTGTGGGAATCCAACACAAACAAGACTAGACCAAACAATGCAACAAATTTCCACTTGCCATGCTCACCATACCAATTTGATTTAGTTCCAATAATACTCCCATAGGTGAGCATCAAATTACTAAAATGATTGGACAATAAATGATTTTCAATTTTATCATGTCTATTCTTTAAAATGTAAACTTCATAATTCCCTCCTTGATTTAGAATTAGGCTATCCTTTTCAAATATGCAATTTTGTAAGTAGTAGCCTATTTCTACAAATTTCAAAGCCAAATCATTTTCCAAATTTGTAGGCCAATCAAATTTGTGTAACAATTTACAAGCATCTAGGATATTTACTAAATTAGGATCATTAAAAGTTTTTATCCTAGATTCAATTAGTAATTGTTGATGAATTTTATTTAACAATTCAAGTGCATCAACTTCTTTTCCATTCATTGAAACAATGTTATTAAAGGTGTGATTAAAAATTATACCTTGTTTTTCATTTACCTTTAATGACATTTCACCATAAACATTATTTAAATTCAAAATATGGTCATCCTTTTCAATCCTCAAACATTCTTGGTCAAAGTGTATGTCAAGTAATCTGTTTTGATGATCACTTATTTGAGTTGCTTCCAATTGATCCATCTCTTTGTCATTTGGTTCTAATTCTTTGTTCACTATCCATGGTATCTCTTCATTTGAATCCTCAAAATCATCATGCAAACTTGCATCCACACTTTCAATGAATTTATATTCAACATGATCAAATTTTGTCCCCTTTTCAAATCTTGTGAATATGAGATCTTCATATGATGTAGAAGGTTCAACATCCTGCATATCAAGTGAAATATGAGTTTCATCTATAGGGATGTGAGAAAAGAATGCATCATCATATCTCCCCCAACCATTGTAAAAATTGTCATCCAAATCCATAGAATGAAAATCCATGATGTTTGTGACATGATCTCTTGATTCATTCATAAATTCTTTTTCTTCTTTGTCCTTGGTAATAGAATCATTATAATCTTCCAAAATTTGATGAGATTTGAAACCCTCTTCCAAAACATCCTCAAATTGTACAGGAGTTGTAATATCTTCCTTTGAGTAGGCAATTATGTTGTCCTGTATATCAATGGGCACACAAGTTTCATTAGTAATTTTGGAACGAGTGAAATCTTCCCACTTCTTCCAAGCATCATAATAATCATCTTTCAAAATCAAGTGGTGACGTTCAACTATTTCTTCAACATCTTCCAATTCATCAATGTGCTTCTCATCAAATTCATCTTCACCTTCCTTAGATGGTTCAATTATTTCCAAAAGTGGGTTATTTCTTGAATTCAAATTTATAAGGCTATCATTGTCCAAATTAGTAACCCATGATTCATTATCATAATTTGGAGGGTGAAGAATTTCTTGATCTTTAATTTTACACGTCTCATCAATAGTATCTTCCAAGAACAAGTGGTGAAATTCTATCATATCTTCAAATTTATTTATTGATTTTCTTTCCATTTCACTTTCAACCACTTCATTCAATTCTATGGTGGGTTCCATCCATTCACATATATCAAACATTGTTGAATTTAGAACCCCTTCATCCGGATAATCGTGTATCTCTACATGATCCTCACTAGTGGATGTTGTCTTAGCAATTTGCACCTCCTCTTGGACTACATCTAAGGTGGTCATAAAATTTGGGTATTCAAATTCATCCCCTTGATCATTCACCTTAGGTATCATTGGAGTGGAGGGTGCTATGTTTGATGGTTGGTGTAGGTTGGCATCAAAAGAACAATCTCTCATGTGAACATGTTGTGCCTTTTCTTCTTCAAGACCTTGTCGTTCTATCTCTTCTAAGACCTCATGGATTTTCTCTAGAGACAAGCCACTCAGCTTTTCCTCAATGAGTGAAGCAAGTGTGGGGTGTATGGCTCCTAGGTATACTTCCATGGCTTCCTCTTCTAATGTGTTAAAATTTTCCCACATTTGGGAGTGCAACTCATGAAATCTTTCATTGAATTGACTCAAGGATTCATTAGGCTCCTTACATATGGAGGTAAACTGATTTTTCAAGATTTCTAAGTCAACTTTGATTACCAAAATGATAAAGATAGGCTGCTTCTAATTGTATCCAAGAAGTCCTAACCTCCATGGGTAGTTGGCTGTACCAAAAGAATGGTTTATCTTCCAAAATGTATGCAAATAACTTACAAGCCACCTCCTCATAGAAAATCTGGAATTTACATAATGTATCCTTGTAGACATGCAGTTTTTGCAAGTATCCTAGTGGCACCTCTTGATTAAAACACCGTAAAAAATCCAATAACATTGTAGGAATTTGATAGGGTACCACAGGTATAGATAAACCCTCATAATGATCCTCTATCATTGATACCATTCTCTCTCTTAGAGACACTATTTCTTTTCTCAAGGATACCATTTGCTCCTCAAGTGTTGCCATTAGTGAACTTAAAATGTAATTTTAGAACCAAATCTGTTGAATATTCAACCTGCAATATATAAAAAAAAATCAAGTTAGCATCAACCAAGAGATGTAATTATTAAAATCAAATGTCAAGTAATTGCATGAGACCAAAATTTTCTAAATTAAATCAAATCACATATTTCTGTATGAACAATCAGAAAAGTGTTAGAATAATATACAGCATACCTGAATTGCTTAAAATAGAACAAGTAAATAAATTCAGGCCGTCCTTTTTACAATCGGCCGAGTGTTAGAGGACAAGCATAAAAAATTTAAATTTAAATAACACTAAAATAAACCCGTTCGGCCCTCCTAGCACCAATCCGTTGAGTGGTGTTAGAGGCCGAAGATGCTAATCAAATGGACTTGAAATATTTAGCAATGTAAAGCTCTCAAACAATTAAAAACCCGTAGCATCTAAAATCATGATAAAATAAACTTTTCAGGCCCTCCTTCTAGCGCCAATCTGTTGAGTGGTATTTTCACCCGATTGTGAAAACACACTCTCCGATAGGATTTGGGTTCTAAATCCTCTGCTTGCAAAGAAATTAAACATGTAACTTCTCCAAGGTTCTTGTTATGCTAGCATTTAGCATCTATGTATTAATAATCTCAAATAAAGATATTTAATTAAAATGCTTGGAACACCTTAGTGGTTGCAAGTAATTGAAAACAAGGGGCACTGTGGTTTATTTTATTGTGAAACTTAATGATTGTTCATGAACCCTTATAAAACAAATGTGATCTGATCCTTATATGACCATGCTGCAACTTCAAAATGAAATTTAATGAAATGCCATAAATGAAGGAATTATTTATGGATTTTGAAGTTTTTTAATTTTTTATTTTATTTTAATGCTTAAAAGAAATAAAATTGGGACTTCTGAAAAATAAAATGCAGCAAAAAGAAAATAAAATGCAAAGAAAAAGAAATTAAAATTGCATTCAGCTTGATGCTATCCCGTCCTGGCAAAACCGAAGATGTGAGGTTTCCATGCATGCAACCTAACCTATTGGACTTGCAAACACGCACAATCCCGATAAGCTAAGTGCTGATTCCTAGGGTTTGAAATAAAATTCAGATTTCAAATATTCGCCTAATGCAACCCACAAAAGTGGCATTTAACATTATCTATAAATCTGAAATCTGAAAGATGAAAGAATAAACATTGAATTCATAGCATGCATAGAAGATCTCCTTCTTTCTTGCCCACAAGATGCAAATTTTTGAACACTCCTGCATTAAAGAATTAATCATGTTACAATAGCAGAATATCTGGTTTTCTCAAAACCAGAAAAAGGAAGGAAAACAGCCTCAAAGCAGGCCCAGAATGACCCTCTGGCCTTTAGCACTGCAACTCTGCTCCCAGCGGTTTTCGACCCTTGTGCCAATCTGTGCCTCTGCTTTTATACTTTTTGGCAATGCTCTCTGTTTCGCCCTGTGACGCTTCACTTCATCTTCCAGATCACTTCGTTTCACCTTCTCGCCTTTTCGTTGCTTTTGAATTCATGCTCGATGCTGAAACGCTTGATCTTCTCTGTGACTTGTAACGCTTCTGCAACCTTTACACATGTATGCCACGTGTTTCACACTTTTTGCATGTTCTGTAACGGTCCCATGAAAATCGTGACGTTTTTATGCATGCAACTTGTTCCTCTGCCAACACAGCGAAAATGAGACATGTCGCGATATCGCGACGTTTTTTTGGCCAACAGCCCTCTTGCCTTCTTGCCCAGCGAAAACGTGACATGTCGCGAAATCGCGACATTTTTTTGTTCTGTACACTTTGGCTGCTTCCTATCGCGAAATCGCTACGCTTTTCGCTTCGGGCTGCTCTTGCTGTATTTGGCAGCGAAAATGCGACATGTCGCAAAATCGCAACATATTTTCATCCGTACCACTTCGCTGCTTTGGAGCCACAAAACCGTGACCTATCACGATATCGCGACACTTTTTCGTTCCATACACTCTCAGCCGCAACTTGTCTCGATTCTGTGATGTTTTTCACTCGGCACTCCTTTGGCTGCAACCTATCGCGATTTCACGATGTTTTTCACTTGGCGCTCCTTTGGCTACAACCTGTCGCGATTTCGTGACGTTTTTTCGTTCTGTGCCCTTTCGCTCGATTTTGTCATGATTTCACGATCATTTTATGCTTCACGCATTTTCGCTCGATTTTGTCACGATTTCGTGACGTTTTTGCACTCGACACTCCTTTGGCTGCAACCTGTCGTGATTTCGTGATGCCTTTTCATCTGGAACATTTCCTCCAAAACTTGCGCGAAATCGCTACGCCTTTCACCACTTAGGCCCTTTAGTCCACTCGCGCCGCAAAAACGTGACGCGTCGCGATTTTGCGACACCTTTCAACTTGTGTGCTTTGTGCCTATTCTCGTCGCGATTTCGCTACACTACTGGGCCTTATCGCCTTTGGCTCAGTTTTGTCACGATTTTGCGACCATTTTGCATTTCATGCCTTTCACCCGCTTGTAGGCCACGAAAATCAAACACGTCACGATTTCGCGATGGTTTTGCCCACCTGCTGCCACTGATTGCGTTGACCGTGATTTTGTGACATGTCACGATTTCGCTACGCCTTTTCGCTTCATGCCTCTTTGTCATTTTCTATCACGATATCATGACGTTTTTCCTCTTCATGCCTCTTTGCTGATTTTTGTCGCGATATCGATACGCTTTTCGTGCCTTGCCCTATTTGACTGGTTTGACCCGCGATTTTGCGACATGTCACGAAATTGCGACACTTTTCATTTTTTGCCAGTGACGGAGCGACATGTCGCGATATCGTGACACTTTTTCATACTTGTGCAATTTTGCCCCTTTTTCTTGATTTTTAGCATCTGGGTCACTGAGATTTTCTTTGAAAACATGCAAAAAAGGTGGGTCCCCAATTTTGGGGTGTGTTGTGGATCAGCCACAACAACCCTCAAATTTTGTGGCCAAATAACTACCCTTAAAGGTCTTTAAGGGTGGTTAAAAACCACCCTTAAATACCCTTTTTTGTGTAGACTACAAGAAGTTCCCAATGCCTTTACAATGAGATTATAGGCCTAGTTATAGGTCCAAAGAATGGCCCTTTCCCTCCA
This sequence comes from Wollemia nobilis, assembly GCA_028583015.1. Classification (NCBI taxonomy): domain Eukaryota; kingdom Viridiplantae; phylum Streptophyta; class Pinopsida; order Araucariales; family Araucariaceae; genus Wollemia; species Wollemia nobilis. Next base: position 1,449,986 of record JAQPPZ010017000.1, on the reverse strand, counting down.
AAAGTTTATACAAAAGGTATGTGTGTTCTTCTCCACTCTATAGCCAAAATCCTTCTATAACTATTAGTTGGTAGCTTTGAGGTCTCTAGATCCAATGCCATTAATATTGGATGCTTTTAGGACTTCAAATGACAAGATGCTACTACCATTTCTTATTATTATTATGTTGGGGTGGTTGCACCATAAATATCTTACCAAGATTCCCTTTGAAATACTTCACTTGCTAATATAGAGGGTATGACCTTCCTAATTGGCATAGGATGACAAGGTAGGATTACTATTGTGATGGGCAATAATCATAATTGCCATAGGGGTGGTTTTGATAGGCCAAGATACAAAATTAAACTTCATTGTCCAATGGTAAATATTTTTTTAAATTACCCTTTGAACTATCTTCTTGTATAATAAGGTAGCTACCACATGTCCTTGGCTAAGATGTGATCTTCTTAATCTAAAGGTGGGTCTTATTTTACCATACCCTAATTCTCACCTCCTTCTACTTTTGACTGGCTACCACATGCTTGATTCATGTTGTGACAAGCCACCTTTTCTCTTTTTTACCTTCACCCATAAGAAGGTTTTTGCAAGTTTTTGGATGGAAAATCATCTATCCATAGGCTTTATTGACCTCAAACTATCATCCTTAGGTAGAAAATAAGTTTTGACCATTGATTTAGGATCCAATGGCTAGTATGATTTAAATATTACCTATCCTTCCTTGTGATGAAGTTAGTTCTTGCTCTTCCAATTAAAGGTAAGTTATTCCTTTTGACCACCTTTTGATTGTCCTACTTTCAACTTGAAAATTTTCTTGAGTGAAGAGGGACTGTAGGAAAATATTACATAGTATTACTAGATCCAGGGGCTATTAAATATACTAAATATAGAAAACCCTAGATTGCTTGCCTTGTCCTTGGGTGCTGAGTCAAAATATGAAATCTAGGGATATCAAAATACAATAACATAAGGGAAAAAAATGTGAGAAAGGGGAATGGAAAAAATTACTACCTTAGTATTGATACTCCTTGGTGGAGGGTTGCCTTTGGATTTTTTGTGTATAAAAATTCATCCCATAGTCTTTGAGTAATCGTAAGCCTAGGATTATTTGTTCTCAACCTTTGGATTAGATTTTTAAAATGACAATTAAATGACAAAGTTTGTACTTCAACTGAAGTCACCCTCTTGAATATCTCCTAGTCTAATGAGTGCCACTTTATTTTTTCTATTTTTTGTTAGATATTTGATGCTTCCAAGTGGATCTATCATAGAATTAAGGGATTTTATTTATCCCTTTGTTTAATTTTTTTCTCTACACCACATATTTTAAGGGGTGACTCTTCATATAAATTAGTAAGCCTAGGTTGTCTTACTAAATCCTTACTCAATTCAACTCTACCCTTTAATCATATTTATCTTATGGATCTTGGGTTTTATTTCATTGGCATATTACTAGAACATTTTTATTTTTGTACTAGGATTACAATTGTAAAATCAATTACCAAAAGAGGATGGATTTATTTTTGAACCCACCCCTCTAGTTGAGAAGTGCATTCATAGTGGCATAGTAGATAGAACCCCTACCAATAGTGGAACCATTTTAGCTACCACAAAAAATTATTTAGGGTTCCTACCTATAGTGAGAATTGACTTAGATACCATCAAAAGGGTTATAAATCATTATCTTTCTAGTTTAATGGGTCAATATAGCCTCATGATGTAGGGAGTTTCAAATTTACTAGTAGCTTCCTTCGAAGAAATTTTCTTGTCAACATATTTTGCATCCTAATGTCATCATCTACTTGATAAATTGAAGGGACTATAGGTATTATCATATTGATCAACCCTTGGATAATAATTTTTCTCCAAGAACCTACTTCATGCTAAAATTGTTCATTTTAATGAAATATTAGGATGGAATATTTCTTTCTCAGAGAGTGACTTTGCTTAGGATAATATAAGGCATAGTGGAGGGATATATTCCTTTTATATACCTATCCCATTGGTCTAGTCATGGAAGTATCGTTCCTTATCATTCCTTCATTCGATTAGATCTTCTAAAAAACAACGAAAAATAATTTTTCTTATGCATGAATAAACAAAAACATGATTATTTGTTATCCTTTCTTGTGTTATGTTATGGAGGTTGTATTGTAGTCAAATTTATGGGTTTTTTGGGATGGTGGGTGATTATTCCTATGATAATTCATGTCCTCAATTGCATTGTTGTCCACCACAATGTTTTCCTTATGTGAGAAATTTTTCCCAAGCTAGTCCATCTTTAAGCATGTCAGTAATGTTGCTAGAAACCCAACACTATTGCTTTTTTTAATGAAAGTTAATCCTCATGATAAATCAAAGGACCTACATGCACACTTATTATAGATGATTGATCGATGCATTAAATGCTCCTTGGTTCCTACAAATAAATCCCATCTATTATATTGATATACTTACTACATAGATTTCTCCCAACCATGCTTTTGAATCTAGCTCATGCTCTCCAGGTGTCAACCATCATGGTATTGCAATCCACCACCTTATGGAAAATTTTAGGGCACATATCCCATTCCCATGTGGATTGCATGCACATTTACATCATTACACATTCTAGCGATACTTGTGCATTTATTACATTGCTTTTAAGAAAATACTTAAATCCTAATCTAAGATAAAATTCTAATCTAAACATGTACCCATGATGGTACATTTGGAAGCCCTAAATAATGTAATATATTCCAACACCTCCCTGTATTACATTACTTGGGTATTGAAGGCTTTTGTCTTCAATATGGATTTTCATATTTCATGTACTCTTTAGTTTCAACTGGTCCTTCTTCTTCTTATTCTCCTTTAGTATTCATGTTGTATTTATATTTTATATGTTATTCAACTTGTTTTGGTCCTTATTATTCATTTGGTTTGGTCTTTGTGCTTTTTCATTATATTCTCTATTTGTATCTTGATGAGTATCTGTGTGTTGTTCCTTCCTGTCATGATTCCTCTTCCTCCTTATTTTTTCATTTATACATTTTTACTAGAGGAATAATTCCACATGATGAGTTAGTATATCATCACAATAATATTGACTAGGATTGCTAGTTCATTTAATGTCTTGAAAATTTTCAAAAATAATTAATGATAGATATGTCATCAAGCATTCTTCTAATGTGAATACAACTATATTTTGAGTGTCCCACCAAGCTCTGAAAGTACTCCATGAAGATAACCAATTAATGTTGTAAAATTTCATATCTTTGCTTCTTTGAGGAATGGTGAGAATATTTCCTTTTTACTAGTGGACAAGTATGTTGTAAAATTTCTTCTATCTTGCAAGTGTTTGAATGTACTATGAAATTGATAGTATGCTTAGCTTTATAGGTTTTGCTTTGAGTTGAATCCCTTTTATCTCCCTAGTGTTTATATGATAAGTTTAATATAATGTTCAACTCCTATCACTTTAAATCAATGTTTTATTTCCCCTTGTAGAAAGCTTAAATATGCAATTTCAATGGATAAGACTCTCAATATCTTTAAGATATTTAATTTGGATTCTCTATGTCTCTTTAATTTGTATATGAGACTAATAAAAATAATCTTCCAACTTTTAAGCAATTTTAGAGTTTGGTTTCCTTCAAAAAAAATTTAATGTAGTTTCTAAATTTCTATAATTTTAATTTGATGTAGGATTCCTTATCTCCCTAGTTTAGAAATTTAGAAAAACTATTTATTTAAAAATTAAACTTCACTTCAATTTGTAAGGAACCTTATGTCTCCTTGTTTAATGATTTGTAAATATTCAAAAATAATAATAGTAATGGTTTTAATGCTTCTATTTTCTACTCCTTTCTTAAGGCATTCAATATACTTTCTAGGGTATTTTTTAAAAACCTTATTACCCTTGCTATTAAATAAACCTAGAGTATAAAACTTGGTTGATATCAATATTTAATATATATGCCTTAATTTCACCTTTGAACTTTACAATGATTATGAGGATAAATCTTACCTTCCAGGTGCCAACTATTATGTGCAATGTTATTGTATTCTACCTTGGGATAGACCTGCAATCAATGTGGTTTCTTATGCATTAATAATGGTTGGTTTCATTAATTCCTTCTTATCAACAAGTTATGGTCTTGTTGGCATTTTTGCCACATTTATTTGATTGTTGATTATTCATGCATAAGTTGTTGTAATTCTCACTTCTTTACAGGTTTTGATGCAAAAAAGGCTAAGTCCGAAGACTGTCGCGATATCGCGACAAAAATCAGCATGGAGGACACAGTTAAAAAACCATCGCGATATCGCGACATGTCGCGTTATCGCGGGTCTGATGAGGAGAGAGAAGACAAAAGCCAAAGGTGTCGCGAAATCGTGACCTGTCACAGTTTCACGGCACAAAAGGCAAAAAAGAGCAAAGTCAAAAATTGTCGCGATTTCGTGACGTGTTCCAAAATCACGGTCAATGCAGTCAACGGCAGCTAAGCAGCAAGGTTGTCGCGAAATCGCGACGTGTTGGAGAATCGTAGTCAAAATGGTCAACGGGGGTAGCACAGTGAAAAGGTCACGAAATCATGACATAACCAAGCGAAAGGCAATGAGAATCAACTTTGTAGCGATATCGCGACATAATATTGCACACAGTACGGACGACAAAAGATGTAGCGAAATCGCTACGTGTCGCATTTTCGCGGCAAGGTGGAGACAGAAAAGCTTAAGGCATGAATAGGTCACGATTTCGCGACATTTTTGGAGATGAGGGCAAGAAAGAAGTTGGCGTCGCGATTTCGCGACACTTGTGAAGCTGCAGTCAAGCAACGTAGAAACGTCGCGACTTCGCGACATTTTGGAGCGGAAGAACCAAGAGCAGCAAGTGGTAGCGATTTCGCGACTTGTCACGTTTTCGCGAGGAGGAACCAAGAAGACAGCCAAATTGTACGGAACGTCGCGATTTCGTGACATGATGAATTTTTGCGGTCAAGAGCAGTAAAGTCTAAGGAGATAGAACATGTCACGATTTCGCTACATGTTGTGGGAAGGAAGTTCCAACAAAGGCGAATGTCACGATTTCGCGACGTATCAGGAAGATAAAGCCAAAGAGAGAAAGGTGTAGTGAAATCATGCAATGTCATGTTTTCGTGATTCGATGCAGTGAAGAGAACAAAGAGATGAAGAATGTAGCGAAATCGTGCCTTGTCACATTTTCATGGCAACAGAGCAGAAAAGGAGCATAATGGTATGGAACGTCATGATTTCGTGACGCGTCGCGTTTTCGCGAGTTAAGGTTGCGAAGGAGACAAAGGAGCCGAACCGGTAGCGATTTCGTGACATGGTTGGTTTTCGCGGTTCCAAGGCGATAGAAGTGTACGGAGCAGAAATACGTCACGATTTCGTGACATGTCACATTTTTGCGACCTGTTACAGTTTCGTGCCAGAACGCAGTTCAAACGGCCCGATGCAGTTTTGCGATTTTCAAGAATTAAAAGCACTCCAGAATTGAATGTTTTGCTGCTTTCCAATGCCAACAAGGTAGAAGAACGTGTTCAAGCCACCAGAATTAAAGATGCTCCATTATTTGAAGCTGTTGTTCATGATTTTTCTAATGGTCCAAGCATATTTCAAGAACGACCATTTAATGAAGACGACCGACTCCTTATTGCATTCAATTTTTGGTTTCTCCGAGGTGGGATTAAGGGGATCATTTCCTTGTTTCCGTTGCACACTTTGTAGATCTCGAGGAAGTCCATCGCAAGTTTTTAATGATTGTAAAGAAGCAAGACTTCTATATAAACCAATGTAGATCTCAGAAAAAGGGATCGAGAGAGAAACTTTTGCTGAAAGCTTGAAGTTCATTGCATGAATGAAAGATACTTGGCCTCTGATTTTGCAAGCAACTGTCTGTGTGATTTTTCCTTCTATTATATACATTCCTAATATACACTCATATTTCTTATTTGCTGCTTCATTTGAATTCTGCATGTTGAGTTTAAATATTGCTTGTGAGGGAGTGAGTTCGGAATGTGTTCTTGGAGGGATTTTCTGCACAAGGTTGTAAGTGAATTACGTTGATATCTTATGTTATATGTTGTTTCTATACTTAAAGTGATCTGTTGTTATTCTTTCTCGATCTGATAAATTCGGCCTACGGCTATATTTCCCATTTCTTTCTGCACATTTATAATTCCTTTCCTGCAACTTTAATCTTCATCAAGCTTAGATTTAGTAAGGGAACCAGCCCACTCTGGAGATTGGTCTGGGAGACATTTCTTTCTCCCAGCCTTTCAATGTTGGCCGGGTCTAGGGTGCATTTAGTATAAAATCCTTTCCTGTGGCAGATTCGTGACCAACAGTTTTTGGCACGCCCGGTGGGACAGACTTCTTCTGTCTCAGAAAGATCCCATAGTGTTGAAGGTTTAATGTTCGCCTTCATGCCGTATAGTTAGAACATTTGGTGACTCTGCAGTACTCAGAAATCTCTGAACGTGGATGCAGTGAAAGCTGTACTTCATGATCACGAGATCACAGTCTAAAAAAGTTGGAGATCTTGTCGAGTTTTTTGAACTTGACAGCACAAGAAGAGGTGAGCATTCTAGGTTGGTTTCCCCATCGCTTGCATCATCTGCCATATCCACACAAATCCCTAGTATTGTTACTAGTTTTCCATCTTCTCAGTTACATACACTAGTTCCAATGGCCCAGTATCCTCCACCTAGGCAGTTTTTAGCTTGGAACAGCTCAGGGGCCTTGAATTTGCAGGCTCAAAATCCAGTTCCCTAGGCTGCTTTGAAAGCCTTGCCAACTTATGATGGTATGGGAAAGACTGCATACGAACATATTCATGATGTAGCTTCTCTGGAAGCCATTCATGATATAACAGACGAAGATGTAATGGTGAAGTTACTAGTGTTATCCTTGAGAGGAAAATTGTTGTACTGGTATCGATCTCTGCAACCAGGCACTATTGCATCCTGGGATCAGCTAGGAGAATTGTTAGTGAAGAATTTTCATGAACAGGCTGACCCATTTTCATTGTTGCATCAGTTTAACGCAATCCAGAGGCACCCGCAGGAGGCAATAGCAGATTTTAATGTTCGTTTCACTAGAAGCTGGCAGCGAGTGCCTGAAGGACTTCGTCCTACCCCTGAGCAAGCTACATTTTACTACCTCCGAGCATTCAATATAGATATTGGCTTGGCGATCAGACAGTCCAATGTGATGACCTTCCCGAAACTATTCGAGCAAGCACAGAAGGCGGAGGCGGACTTGATTGCAATCGGCAGGCTTCCCCCAAAGGTAGCAATGCCCATTCTACCTGATATTCCATAGCATTTATATCCTAGTTCTTTTTTGCAATCTATGTCTTCTATGTACCCTGTCCCATCATGGAATTCCAGTGCACCTCAAATTGCACCTATCCCAGTTCCTCAGCTCTCTTCTTCAGCAAATCCCTAGTTGCCTACACCCAACATTCTGCCATTCCCTGCTTCCACTTCATTTCCAGCATTACCGGCACCACCAGCACCTTTGCCCTTACCAGCACCTCCTGCACCTGTAAACCCTGATCCTTATACAACACTTTTGCAAGAGGTAAAATCTACCAATTCTGCAATAAGAGCAATGGGTAATAAGATCACGCTTATCGAAAGGAAGCAAGCTGAGCGAGATTTCCAGCCAAGGAGATTTCAACCCCCGCCAATTACTAGAGACCAAGCTGCTTCAACAAGCAAAGCACCTGAGAAAAACTTGACTGCTTTGGTAAATGAAGATGCAGTCCTTGCTGAAAGAACATATTGGTGTTCGACATGCAATGATCCTCATGGAGAAGACACTTGCATGGTCCATTTGAATTATGTGCAGACATTGGCTGCTAGTTCTCCAGGAGGGCAAGTCAATATGATCTCTGAGGTAGGCCATAGTTTAATGGTTCCATCTGAAGAGCAAGTTTCAGTTCTCACAAGGACTGGAAAGAAGTCTATTACAGTAGATCCTACTGAGTTAGAGCCATTAAAAGTGCCAGCTGATTTGAAGAAACCAGTGAAAGCTCCTATGCCAGTTTCAAAGCTAGATGCGCCTGTTTTACCGAAAGATCCTGTTCCACACAGAGTTCAAGAAAAGGCTACAACTGCACAGGCAAGATCAGAAGCAGAAGAGCAAGCTAGAGAAAAGCTAAAGTATCCTTCATTGACGAAGAGGCTAAGAGTGGAAGCCACTCAGAAGTATCGGAGCAGATATGAACATCCCGTTGAAAAGAAGGAATCTGCTACGGTTGCATACAACATTGTTGAAGAACTGAAGAAGACCCCAGCTAAGGTTAGTCTTTATGATGCATTGCAATTGCCTGGGCAGGTAGATTTATTGCAAGAATCTTTAAAATCTGTGAAGGATAGTGAGAAAGGTCCTACCCAGACAATTTATGCTCAAGCTTTAACCACTTCTGTCACTGGTAAAAATAGACCACCCCCGTTTTATCTATCACTGCAAATAGAGGGTTGGATCGTGCATAACTGCATGATCGACACTGGAGCCGCTACAACTGTCATGCCAAAGGTAGTTTGCGAAGTTATGGGTATGGAATACACATGAAGTAGCCCTAGAGTTTTGCAGTTAGATGGCACTCCTGTGAAAATGGTGGGTGTAATCAAGGATGTCCCGATTGTTTTGCACACTATGCCTCAGATTACAGTCATTCAAGAGATAGTTGTAGTAGACCTAGAACCGTATTTCAGTATGTGCTTATCTAGAGAGTTTACTGCAAAGTTGGGAGGTTACCTTGCACTAGATTATTCCCATTTGGAGATCCCTTTCAAAGGAAAGAGACTCCGGATTCATAATGAAAAACCTTCCTCTTTTCATATTGAAAGGTTGGATGAGGCAAAAACAACCATGCAGTCTGTCAACATGCTAACTCAAGAGCCAGAGGGTTCTGATTTGATGAATGAGGTTTTAGATGAGCTCCAATTGGAAGATCAGTTTTCCATGCTTGATTTCAATGCAATGTTGGAAACCGAAATCGGTTGTTATTCTATCACAAAGCCCGAGGATGGTGCAATGCAGGTATTTCCTAACCAGGATGATCAGAGCTCTGTATAGATCAACTATGGAAGTTATATTTCGATGGGGCAAGATGCAAAAATGGTGCAGGAGCAGGTATTGTTTTGATTTCTCCTTCTGGTTTACAAAGAACATATTCATACCGTCTTACTTGGAATTGTACTAACAATGCTGCCGAGTACGAAGCATTATGCCTAGGCTTGAAAAAGGCAAGGAAGTTGGGAATCGAACGATTCTGATTTTTGGTGATTCTGAGCTTATTGTAAACCAAGTAACAAACAGGTGTATTTCTAAGCAGCATTATCTCAAAGCATACCGCAACCAAGTTTGGGACTTGTTTGAGTCTTTCACAGCTCTGAATATTCAAGCCATTTCTCGAGAGCTGAATAAGCATGCAGATCTTCTAGCATCTCTTGGAGCCAATTTTTCTCCCATTGAGCAGGTAGTGAAGAAACCAAAGACAGTAAGGATGGTGTACATGCCAAGTGTCCCATACAAGGATACTTTTTGGCAAGTCTTCGAGAATGATGAGCAAATTATTAACTTTTTGATTCAAGAAGCTGCCACTATCAAAGGAAGAACTTTGGAGCACGAAGAGACTGATGGTCTGATTCAGTTACGGAATAATCACATTTCGAAGGGTCTTATAACTCTAGAAAGTTTGTTTGATCAGCATGATCGGTCCAAGAAACATCGGATTGAGATTGACAAGGAAGAGTATATGGAGATGCAATTAGAACCCAATAAGGTCATTAAGATTGGAACTGATTCTACTCCTGATGAACTGCAAGAAATCAGGCAACTGTGTCAAGAATTTTTTGATATTGTGGCCTGGAGCTATGAAGATCTGAAAGGATATGATAAACAGATTGTTCAGCATACTATTGAGTTGGAAGAAGGAGTCAGACCCTTCAGGCAAAAGCAACGACCAGTGAATCCAAATATTGAGACTCTCATGAGGGCCGAACTTGTGAAAATGCTGCAAGCCAAGATTATATACCCGGTTAAGCACTCGACTTGGGTTGCTAATCTGGTTCCAGTTCGAAAGAAAAATGGAGACATACGACTGTGTGTAGATTTTTAGAATCTGAACCGTGCATCTCTGAAAGATCATTATCCTTTGCCTCGCATTGATCAGATACTGCATGTTGTTGTTGGGGCTCAGCGTTTTTCACTGTTGGATGGATTCTCTGGATATAACCAGATTTGGGTTAGGGATGAGGACCAGTACAAGACAACATTTACAACTAAGTGGGGCACTTTTGCTTATCAGCGAATGCCTTTCGGATTATCAAATGCTGGGGCCACATTCCGGAGAGCCATGGACATTGCATTTGAGGAGTTTTTGAACAAGATTATTGTTATTTATCTTGATGATATGACTGTCTTTTCACATAAATGGGAAGATCACTGTTCTCATCTGAGGCAAATCTTTGGAAAATGTAGAGAGTTTGGGATTTCCATTAATCCAAAGAAGTCAGTTTTTGCAGTGAAGGAAGGTAAACTCTTGGGGCATGTCATTTCAGAAGATGGTTTGGCAATAGATCCAGCTCGAGTTGAAGCATTGAAGAAACTATCACTCCCTGCCAATAAAAAGGAGTTGCAGTATTTCTTTGGACAGATTAATTTTATCAGGAAGTTCATTTCTGATTTTGCCCAGGTTGTTAAACCTATGACTGAGTTGTTGAAGAAGGATGCAGACTTTAAATGGACAACTCAGAGGAAAGAGGCATTCCAGGAAATTAAGGACAGAATAGTGCAGGCTCCTGTATTAATTAATCCAGATTATTCAAAAGATTTCATTCTGTATGCGGTTGGGGAAGATGAAAGCTATGCCGCAGTACTCACACAGAAAGGAGACGATGGGAATGAAAGGCCCATTGCTTTCCTTAGTCAGGTTATTTTACCTCATGAGGCAAAATATAATTTCATTGAAAAATAGGTGTATCTTTGTCATGAAGTCTCTTAAAAAATTCAAGCACTTCATATCTCAGAGTAAGACAGTTGTCTATGTTATACATCCTGATGTAAGAAATTTCATCATTCAAGGTGAGATGGGTGATAAACGCGCTGGTTGGGTCACCAAAATCCAAGAATTTGATGTTGAGATTCATCCGACCAAGCTAGTGCGTGGTAAGGCTTTATGCCAACACTTAGCAAAGATGGCAACATCTGGTATAGTTGAGTATCAAGCAGATGATCTTGCTGAAGATGACAATCTGATGAACCTCTTAGTTCAAGAACAAGATTGGGCAGATGACCTCATTACCTATTTCACAACTGGTAAATGCCCTTCACAGTTGAATGCCTCACAACGGAGAAGATTTCGTCTGCAAGCTCTTAGGTATGTGTTACTGCCCGAAGGATTGTTTTTTAAGAATATTGATGGCATTCTTTTAAGGTGTGTCAAGGAATCAGAGAAGGCTAGACTCCTGGAGGAGTTTCATTCTGGCATATCAAGAGGACACTATGCAGGTAGACCGATGGCTTTAAAGATAATTCGGGCTGGTTACTACTGGCCAACTTTGTTCACAGATGCTTTCAGGATTGCCCAAGCATGTGACAAATGTCAGAGGTATACAGGAAGGGTTAGAAATGCATCATTGCCTTTGCATCCAATCCAGGTTGAAGCACCTTTTCAGTAGTGGGGGTTGGACTTTATTGGGATTATTGATCCGAATTCTTCAGCTGGACACAAGTATATTTTAACTGCTATAGATTATTTTACGAGATGGTCTGAAGCTATTCCAACCAAGGTCGCAAATCAAGGAGTGGTGATTTCTTTCATTGAAGGACTAATTACACGCTTTGGTATTCCTGATGCTATTATTACAGATAACGGGACTCCATTTATTGGAGCTGAGTTAGCTGAATTTGCAAACAAGTATGGTGTTTTCCTAAAAACATCCTCTAACTATTATCCTCAGGGAAATGGCTTGGCAGAGTCCACAAACAAGAATTTGCTATGGATTTTAAAGAGATCTTTGGGGGATAACAAGAGATCATGGCACCTTCTGTTGAATCAAGCTTTATGGGCAGATAGGATTTCAATCAAGAAGTCCATTAAGACTTCACCATATGCCCTGGTATATGGCAAAGAGGCAAGGTTGCCTGTTCATTTAGAGTTGCCAGTATTGCAGCAGTTGCAGGGATTTCAGGATGATGAGACAGATGTAGATTCCATGAATATGCGGTTGGCTCAGTTGTTACAATTGGAAGAGCAACGTTCTTTGGCCTATGAGGAGTTTGCTAAGCACACACAGGTCATTTCAAAGTGGTTTCATAAAAATTTTGCTGATCGTCCGCTTAAGGTGGGTGATTTGGTCCTGAAATGGAATGAAAGGAAAGCTAAGCCAGGAATGCACAAGAAATTTGATGCTCTGTGGGAGGGTCCATTCCGCATTGTCAGTGCTGGTGCAGCAAATTCATTTTATCTAGAGGATTTGGATGGCAGCCCACTTCCTATTTCAGTGAACGACTTTCATCTGAAAGCCTATACTACATGAAGATGAGTCTAGTCTTACCTTGTACATAGTAAAAAAAAAAAAAAGGGAAAAAAAAAGTATTGTTTTCCTTTATCAACTTCGGCTCTTTTTGCATGCGAGCCCGCAGGTACGTGTATTTCTTTCTTTTTCTTCTTCCATCCCAGCAGTTAGTGGCTTCCTATTAATTTCTTCCTTCCCCTTCCTTACTATTTCTTCCCTTCCCTTCTTTATTCCCTTCTTCTCCTACTCCTTTTCTTCTGCAAGTAATCAAGCCACTGTTGTTGTTTCTTTTTCCCTTCCTGCTATTCCCGTTTCTTCTTATCCTTTTCTTCTAAGTTCACTGTTGTTTTAGCATTTATCCATGGTTCACACCTCTTTTATCATCTCATCACTTCCATTCCATTATTCCATTCACTTCCATTTCCCTTGCATAGCAGCTGGTAGCACAGGGGCACTTTGTTACTGTATCTACCGCATCACTCCTCTCCCCCATCATTCCATCATATCACCATTCCATTCGCATTCCATAGTCTGTGCATCCGTAGGATCTCATTTCATGCATTTCCGTTTTGCAACCCCTGGTGCTTTCATGGAGATTCTTTTACAGCACCTGGTCAGTTAAGCCATATACAGATTCTTTGAGTTTCATTCATTCAGCAAGAGTTGTTGCAGCAGTCCACCGAGATGTACCCCATCAGCCGACTTTCTATTCTCAGTTTCTCATGACTCTGTTGCCCAATGGATTCAGGCCTGGGATTCTTGCATACAGCAGAACTGTATACCCCGCGAGCCACCAAGAATGTTGGCATTTTTGCCACATTTATTTGATTGTTGATTATTCATGCATAAGTTGTTGTAATTCTCACTTCTTTACAGGTTTTGATGCAAAAAAGGCTAAGTCCGAAGACTGTCGCGATATCGCGACAAAAATCAGCATGGAGGACATAGTTAAAAAATCATCGCGATATCGTGACATGTCGCGTTATCACGGGTCTGATGAGGAGAGAGAAGACAAAAGCCAAAGGTGTCACGAAATCGTGACCTGTCACAGTTTCGCGGCACAAAAGGCAAAAAAGAGCAAAGTCAAAAATTGTCACGATTTCGCGACGTGTTCCAAAATCACGGTCAACGCAGTCAACGACAGCTAAGCAGCAAGGTTGTCGCGAAATCGCGACGTGTTGGAGAATCGTAGTCAAAATGGTCAACGGGGGTAGCACAGTGAAAAGGTCGCGAAATCGTGACATAACCAAGCGAAAGGCAATGAGAATCAACTTTGTAGCGATATCGCGACATAATATTGCACACAGTACGAACGACAAAAGATGTAGCGAAATCGCTACGTGTCACATTTTTGCGGCAAGGTGGAGACAGAAAAGCTTAAGGCATGAATAGGTCATGATTTCGTGACATTTCTGGAGATGAAGGCAAGAAAGAAGTTGGCATCGCGATTTCGCGACACTTGTGAAGCTGCAGTCAAGCAACGTAGAAACGTCACGATTTCGTGACATTTTGGAGTGGAAGAACCAAGAGCAGCAAGTGGTAGCGATTTCGTGACTTGTCACGTTTTCGCGAGGAGGAACCAAGAAGACAGCCAAATTGTACGAAACGTCACGATTTCGTGACATGATGAATTTTTGCGGTCAAGAGCAGTAAAGTCTAAGGAGATAGAACATGTCGCGATTTCGCTACATGTTGTGGGAAGGAAGTTCCAACAAAGGCGAATGTCACGATTTCACGACGTATCAGGAAGATAAAGCCGAAGAGAGAAAGGTGTAGCGAAATCGTGCAATGTCATGTTTTCGCGATTCGATGCAGCGAAGAGAACAAAGAGATGAAGAATGTAGCGAAATCGCGCCTTGTCACATTTTCATGGCAACAGAGCAGAAAAGGAGCATAATGGTACGGAACGTCACGATTTCATGACGCGTCGCGTTTTCGCGAGTTAAGGTTGCGAAGGAGACAAAGGAGCCGAACCGGTAGCGATTTCGCGACATGGTTGGTTTTCGCGGTTCCAAGGTGACAGAAGTGTACGGAGCAGAAATACGTCACGATTTCATGACATGTCGCGTTTTCGCGACCTGTTACAGTTTCACGCCAGAACGCAGTTCAAACGGCCCGATGCAGTTTTGCGATTTTCAAGAATTAAAAGCACTCCAGAATTGAATGTTTTGTTGCTTTCCAATGCCAACAAGGTAGAAGAACGTGTTCAAGCCACCAGAATTAAAGATGCTCCATTATTCGAAGTTGTTGTTCATGATTTTTCTAACGGTCCAAGCATATTTCAAGAACGACCATTTAATGAAGACGACCGACTCCTTATTGCATTCAATTTCTGGTTTCTCCGAGGCGGGATTAAGGGGATCATTTCCTTGTTTCCGTTGCACACTTTGTAGATCTCGAGGAAGTCCGTCGCAAGTTTTTAATGATTGTAAAGAAGCAAGACTTCTATATAAACCAATGTAGATCTCAGAAAAGGGGATCGAGAGAGAAACTTTTGCTGAAAGCTTGAAGTTCATTGCATGAATGAAAGATACTTGGCCTCTGATTTTGCAAGCAGCTGTCTGTGTGATTTTTCCTTCTGTTATATACATTCCTAATATACACTCATATTTCTTATTTGCTGCTTCATTTGAATTCTGCATGTTGAGTTTAAATATTGCTTGTGAGGGAGTGAGTTCTGGAATGTGATCTTGGAGGGATTTTCTGTGCAAGGTTGTAAGTGAATTACGTTGATATCTTATGTTATATGTTGTTGTTGTACTTAAAGTGATCTGCTGTTATTCTTTCCCGATCTAATAAATTCGGCCTACGGCTATATTTCCCATTTCTTTCTGCACATTTATAATTCCTTTCCTGCAACTTTAATCTTCATCAAGCTTAGATTTAGTAAGGGAACCAGCCCACTCTGGAGATTGGTCTGGGAGACATTTCTTTCTCCCAGCATTTCAATGTTGGCCGGGTCTAGGGTGCATTTAGTATAGAAAATCCTTTCCTGTGGCAGATTCGTGACCAACAGGTCTTTGAACACTTTATGCTCTCCTATTTTCTTAGAATTATATGTTGTCTTCCTCTAATAAATGTTTCCTTGCTCTCTCTTTTATGTTTTCTCCAACTCATGTGCTATATATGTGCTTCTTTGACGTGCTTCTCCTCTTGATTCTAACTAATATGCAAGGTAGATAGTGCCAAGTGGAACTTAGGGTCTTCAACCTCTTTGATAACATCTCTACAACACCTTTCTCTTCCAATACCTGTGCCAAGTGGTACCAAGAATCTTACTTCTTTCTTCAACATATTTGAGGTATTCTCTAATGCTTCTTGAGAGTGTTATATGCTTGAGTGTATGTAACCTCTTTACTATTAATGAATATATGCTTGATATATATTCAAACATGAAGTATCTTCTTTTTTGCTTTTCCCAATAACATGAGGTATTTTTTGTACATGGTAGATGCTCTTCAACCACTGCATCATAATATTGTTCTAGATATTTCCTTAGAAGCTATTCAATGCTCGCTCACTACACTTCTTGAAGCTACTCAATACTTCAAGAATATTTTCTCCTCCTTCAATGGTAGAGGTTTCAACTGATATGATGGCAATCCTTCCAGCTTCTAGATGGTGTTATGAGGGTGCAAATATTTCTTGTTCTCCAATGCTTATTTTAGGTGCCAACTAAGTATATGTTGTGTCTTGTAGGGTATATTTAGGTAGTGTACTACTCCTTATTTTTCTTATGAACCTGGTGCAAACTTGATGACTTAGAACTACAATCCAATGTGTTTTCTCCTTTATTTGATGGTGCAAAATTGTTTGATTTATCTTACACCCTGTAAATGTCTTCAACATTATTTATGTGGCCCAAATTAGAATGCTTGCCTTCATGCAAGTTGATGTTGTTGTGAGGGTAGATTGGATACTAAGTCTTAGTGTATGTTATGGTTTCTCCAATACATCAATATTGTTACATGGGTAAAATAAAAACCATACGCAATGATATTCTCTCTATTGAAAGATGTACCTTTTAATTATGTTGCTTGGGATAGACTTCATTGTACCTCTTTATCTTACCTTCACCAAAGGCTCTTGAATGCTAGATGTACCTTACCTTACCTTCACCAAAGGCTTTTGAATGTTGGACTTACCTACTTTTATGATTTTAGTTTTGCTATTGAGTTCTCTTACCTTTAGCTCAATAGTCCTTAGATGAATATGTAACTTGAGAAGTCTTAAAATCAATCTTCTGCTTTCACCTTTTTTATTGACTTCTTCTCCAAGCAATATCTGATTTGCTTGATTGTAAATGTGTAGGTTTGATGATGTCCAAGATGTCTCCTTTTCACCTTGGAGATACTAAACCTTAGAGCTCTATTTGATGGCTCTAATGTGGTGCTCTTGAAATCTTAATATGCACTGATTTAAGTGTTTACCCCTTTGTAATTTAAACTGGCACCCTTCCTTTTAGTAAAATGGGGTTTCTGTAATATCCCAATTTTTACCCCCTACTTTGTGTTTGGATTATATAGCTTGAGGTCTGATTTCATAGAGGTGATTATGAAATAGAAATAGTTAGTGTGCTTTGCTAAATTAGGATATTTTGATGCTAAACATGAATTGTTAGTGGCATTTAAAGTATTTATTTGGAATTTGTATTTGTCTCCTCAGATAGTTGAGAAATTAGTTGTTAAGATTGGTTTATTTGGTTAAACATGGTCTTTAACTTGTGTTAATGTTGATTAATGGATAACATTTAAGAGGTATTAAATCTAGTGCTATTTTATCCCTAGATTAGTTCCAATCTAATTGTGATTAACTAGGCTAATTAATTAGTTGATTATCAATGAAGTAAATATTAGTTGAAGAGTTGGTATGTTTCTAATTATGATTGGACCATTCTGAACACAAAGTTAAAGATAACTCCAATTTCTAGATAGCATTTATGATGGGCTCATCTACAATAATTTTTAATAATAAAAAATAGTTGTGGGAGGAGGGTGAGTTCCATTATAAATAGAGGTATTTGGAAAGGCAAAGATAGCGAGATTTATAGAGTGAGATCAAGGATTATGCTCTCCAACTGAGTTGGATCAGAAACCAAAAATATCTTGTTCTTCACAAGTTGACATTCAAAATCTAGAGGTTCCTAGAGAGTATGTTCTTTGAGCTTTGCTCATATCATAAATAGGAATCTATTTTTCTTCACCTACGAGCAAGATCCCTATTACTACCATACAAGCTCAACAAAAAGCCATGTTAGCTTAAGTAAATTTCTCATAAAGT
This sequence comes from Wollemia nobilis, assembly GCA_028583015.1. Classification (NCBI taxonomy): domain Eukaryota; kingdom Viridiplantae; phylum Streptophyta; class Pinopsida; order Araucariales; family Araucariaceae; genus Wollemia; species Wollemia nobilis. The sequence goes on along the minus strand of JAQPPZ010017000.1, from coordinate 1,432,170 downwards.
GATCTATCAAGTTTGAGAACTACAACTTACTCAAAAGGGTTTTTTCTATATACTTCTAATGCAAGCAATATTTCCAAGGGAAGAACCTCACAAATTGCAAATCAATAATTTTCTAACACATAGATATTTGCTTTATACCTCATTAAAAACCTTTAACACTAAATAAAAATAAAAACTATTACTATATCATTAACTCAATCATCAAACAAGCATACTCATCATTCATACTATACTTGGGATCTTCACCATAACCTGAATATTTTGCAGACTTTCTTCGATCCAAGTTTCAAAAAGTCTTCCAATATTTCGGCTTACACGTGACTCCTTTTTTTTTAGCAAAGCAATGAGGTGAAGAAAAATATGGCAGTAACAAGGATCTTGCTTGTAGGAATCTATAGATGAATAAAACTATGATAGTAACAGGGATCTTGCTCACAAAGCAACGTGACTCTTTCTATAGATGAAGCCTTGCTATATTCTATGAAATTAACAGGGATCTTGAGTGTAGGTTTACCTTCGGTAAGAGCACTCAAAACTCCTTATAAGGTATTCATGTTAGATGAAGAATGATCTGGATAACTTGTGGTGACCAATGCATATATCAAATGGTCTTACTATGAGATGTAGGATGGAAACCTCCCTACATGTAGATGTGAAGGTTTTTTTTTTGTTTATATTTTAAGTATTGTGTTTTGAATGTGAAGCTTGAGGTTGTGTAGCATCATTTTCCCTATAGAAAAAGTGCCATGAAACATGTACACATCCTTGAGCTCTCAAAATGGTGTTATAGATCAACATCTATGAATAATATCAATGACTAATCCCAGACATCGTCCTTTGAAGGTGAAACAATGTGTTCACTAGGCGTACATCAAAGTCCATGTTTCTCTTTAATAAGTGCAAGAGTCCTCCAATAAGCCTTAGGTTGTCAAAAATATTTATGCGATGTAAATCATGTTTGGTGGGAAGCGTAGATGTTGCTCTATGAAATCCTGATATGGTGATTGATTTTGATAAGTTAATTTAGGGTTATTTTGATAAAGTTTTAAAACATTGATAATAATTATTTATGAAACCCTTTAGTTTCTTATATTGCATCATGTGTCTTAATTTGGTTAGACGTTTGCTTAGTGAGCTAAGGTTTTGGAAGTCTCATTGTATAGGATAACCCGTACACGATGAAATGCACGTAGGGTATGATTTTTGTTCATGAAGTGCATGGGTATGGTTTAAGCCTCTTGAGAGGTCTAAGGAGGTAAACAACTTGAATGGTGCACTAGGCACTTAGCCGTTAGGCTAAGGTGCTAGCACCTAGTGTAGGCCCTCACTTGTAGGGAGGAATTCCCTAGTTATAATTTTACAATGTTACTTTTATTTAATGAAAATATGTAAAGATAAAGCTAGATGTAGGTATGGATGGTGAAATAAAGTGTAGTGGTATTTTGGAAAATATGATAGGGTTTATGGATAAAGACCATAAATCTAGGATTTAGGGTTTGGATTAATAAGTTATCTCACAATAACAACTTTGGGTCTTAAATTTATATTGAAATAAATATAAAAGGGTAAAAGGGTGTAAAAAGAAATATTAGATACTTATCATAAAAATATTCAGATTAAGACTTTAGCTAAAATATAAAGTCCAACAAAGGAAAAATTGTATTTGAACCATATCCATCTATTAAATAGGGCTTGAAAAGGGGTTATAAATATCCCTAGCCTAGTACAATAATGTTACAACTCAAACTTGTTTGAAGGAATCTAATGATATATGTCTCGATGAAGAAGTTAAATCTATAGTGGATTCTTATATTGACTTGTTATAAATAGTCTAGACTATTATAGGTTTGATTATATGTGTACAAGGAAAAAAAGAGAATAAGCCTATTCATAGAAGTTTTTGGTTGTTATGATGAATGCTCTTAAAAAAACTAAGTAAGATGCTAGTATTAAAAAAAAAAGATCTTAAGTATTGTGGTCACACTTAAGGGGTTGAATGAAAGGATGTTCTTCTTTGATATCATGATTTTGAGCTATGTACAATTTTGTTTAAATGCTATTTATAGGTGCTTTTATATTAAATTTTTGATAACCTAAAAGAAGTAAAGAAAAACATATTTGCAATGTTGTGATTACAATACATTGAACAAATAGAATCATGTATATGCAATCATGCATGCCAAAATGAGGAATGAATTATTATAATGGCATAATATAATGTGGGAGAAAGGGTAATTGGGTTGTATTTCTCAGGAACTTATGGGGGTTCACCATGACCATGTCAATGGATGCAATTAGTATAGATTCAAGATCATGTTTCATGTGTGATGGGATATGGGATGAAAGGAATAGGAAAAGTTTCATTCTTAGCAAAGTATGGGATTTCCTACTCTTGAATTGAGTTGAATGCTTGTGTATTTACAAATGCGTAAGGTGTTTTCTAGAAAAATATTTTGCATTCTATGGATTATTGTTGCATGGCATTATGTGACTAGTTATGCGTGTTCATAAATTGGATTGTTCTGATCCTGAATAACCATTGACTTAGTGTTGGTGGAACCGATACAACTAGTACCTAAAGTACATGTTGAACCTAAAAGAGAGTTGAAGAATAGAGGAATTTTATGTTGCATTCAACTTTATGAGACTATTATTGTAATATAAAAAAATTTCTTGTGGAAAAAATGATGCAATAGCTTGTAGGAGTTTATGATTTATTGATGCAATTATAAAAAATGTAACTCCCAAGTATCTTATTGTGTTGGATATGAACAATGTAATATCTTTAAAGTTTTATGTTCTTGAAAAACAAGTTATTTACATGATCCATGTTAGAGTTAAAGTGCACTATGCCTTCAGTTTGACACTTGTCAGTTTCATTGACAAGTGTCATGTTTATCATATAGGCCTTCTGCCTATTTATGTAACACATTTTTATGAATAATATAATCCCCTTTAGTTTTTTCTCCCAACATTTGGTATCAGAGCTCCAGGATTTCTTTGGCCTTGTGAGCTTGAGGGGGGATTTCCCTCGAGAAATTCCCTCTTCATTTTTTTTCTTCCTAACATTTGGTATCAGAGCTATGGAATGAGTTACCAAAGTCATAGAATCATTAACTGGTGACGCAGAAGATGGCTTTGGTGCCGGCGGTGTTGATGATGATCCAGCTATTGAGCCCTGGATAAAATAATTTGATTTCGTTGTGGCAAGGGCAGAGTTGGCGTTGTAGCGAGGCTCGTTTTTGTATTTTTGGAGTCATTTATTTTTGATGGGAAAACTATTTCTTGGGAACAGCATCAGGATCTGAAGATGGCTTTGATGCGGAGAAAGGGCCTATAGTTGGAAGCCAACCAGAATTGTGCAGATGTGTCGTCAGAGAAGGGCATGGTGTCGAGACGCATGGTGTTGATTATGGTGATCGTTGCATAATCAACGGCATGATGGCGGCACTAAAGTTTGTGTTAATAAAGGCTAAATTTAGTTTCTTTAATGGAAGTGGGTCGGAATTTATTTTAATGAGGGGGCACTTTATTAATTGGTTATTTTCAATGGAAAATGGGCAGTCACAAAATCTTTTCCAGTCACATAATTTTTTAAAATGCTTTTATCCACATAGAGTGGAAATGTAATCTCCTGCGAGGGAAAATTGAGTCTATTTTTTTTTTTTTCGCCACAATGCGATGCCAGGAATATGATATTCCTGAGGTTTATTTTGCTGCCTTAGATAAGGCATGATGATTTTTCCACATGATGAAGGCCCCTTTGATGGTGGAATATAGGGGTATTTATAGTCGTTGGAAACGTTTTTTCGTGACGGACACAATGGTGGTGTCATATTGTAATTTTGAGGCTATGTCAATTCAGTTTTTTAGCCTCAAAGTTTTTCTACCTTGGAGTGCAATCTCGGTTGTACCCAACACTCCCAAGGTAATTTCTTATGTGATCCTTGTACTTAGTGATCTTGTCTATACATTTGGCGAATGCAGCGGCTGGTTACCCATGCATTTCGGTGAGATGACATGGTCACCATAAGCACACTTATACTAGGGACTACAGACAAAGACACCCTAGACTCTATCCGAGTTTGTTTCTGGATCTACTTCTGAAGACTACAGACGAAGACACTTCAGAAGATTCTCTTCTTTTCTTCTTCTCTCCTCCTATTTGGATCTATGGCTCATTTTATTGTATTGAGTGCATTTTCGGCAAAGACCGACACTCTTATATGGCTCGTTTTTCCTTTCATTAGGTGCATTTTCGACAGAGACCGACACTACTTGCTTAGTTTTTTTTCTTTAGTTAGGATAGTGCACTTTAAGGGGGAATGTTAGATTTAAAGTGCACTATGCCTTCAGTTTGACACTTGTCAGTTTCATTGACAAGTGTCATGTTTATCATATAGGTCTTCTGCCTATTTATGTAACACATTTTTATGAATAATATAATCCCCTTCAGTTTTTTCTCCCAACAATCCATTATGTTTCTTGAATTCTCAAGTGGATGCTTTTTTTATAAATGGCTAAATTAGATCTTTACTTTCTATAAGTAAAATGGGGAAACATAGAATGAACATTAACATATGAAAGAATATATAAATGATAGATCTAAAGAGTAGTAGTTTGTAGACACCTAAAACACATCATGTGTAGGGGACTACTCATATGGGACATGCTAATAGACCATATGAATGATCTTGGACAACTCCAAGGCAAAAGCAGTGGTTCTAACCACTCAATTTGAGCATTTTGGCCTATCTAGCCTTAGCCCCTGGTGTCACCCACGGCTAGGATTCTTAGTCATTATTGACACCCATGGATAGGATTTTTAGCCCCTTTTAAGAGCCACGACTAGCCCTGTAACAAACTCGGGTGACCAAAGCCGAGTAAAAATAGTTGCAACAACCATTTATGATGGTTTTGAAATCAGTTCAGGTTTTTAAGCATCTAGAAGCTTCCTCCCAACTACCAATGATTGTTCTTGGCTTCTCCATGAAGCTAGAGCAAGGATTTTGGGAGTCTATTTAAGACCCCAATTTCAAAGAGCAAATTCTTCTAGTTGGTTGTCTTCTCTAATGAAGTGCTGCCAAACTAAATATTTGTTCAATTGCATTATAGTGAAGCCCTGTCAAATTGGAGAGCCAATTGCACCTTGTGAAGAGTAACAAGATACTGCAAAAATCTAATTTGATCATAAAATTTGCAATAATGGAGATCTCAAGAGCTTGAGGAGCAAGCTTGAAAATTGATACACTTCCATTGCCAATTCTAGTGAATTCAATCACCAATCTATTCCAAAACACTGAGGTGACCCTTTATCATCAATTTCTTGGAGGATTTGAGAGTTTATGGCCCTGGTTTCAAGATAAAGGGAAGTTTTTCTGTAGTCGCGGCTATCAGCCATGGCTAATAGTGCTAACCACTTTAAGCACCTACGACTAGGGTTTGATGCTCTCTTTCCTCCATTTTAGCAGTAAATTTCTATTTCTAATTATGCAAATTGCTTAGTGTAGCATAGATTAACATTTTTAGCAAACATTTGGCCAATTAATTCTAGGATTTAGTGGTATATTTGCTTCCATTTTCTTGCATTTATCAATCTAAACTAGTTTCATGATTTTCAAGTTTTTTAATGGTTAATTAGGATGTTTCTTAGCTAGATTCATGCTTCTTTATATGCTTTATTACAATTTCACCATTTCTTGCATAGATTGATAGTGTTACATGCTTTCTTGATTTTATGTCATTCATTATGCAATATTTCTCAAAAATCCTCATAAAGAGAGGCATCCCTTGATTTTAATATTCCTTTTTGTTTCTTAAATGCAGGGTTTTTAGGACTCCATTGTCAACACATTCAAGGTAAAAAATACCTCTTACAAAGAGAGAATAAGGTCATCATTGACCTGGAGCAGTTCATGTGCATTTAGAGAGTATGTGGATTATACCAACCCCTTTATGGGGCTTATATGATTGTATTGATTGTATCACAAATTTGGTATCCCTAAGAGGAAAAAAATTGTAATCCATTGGCAAATTATTAATACAAAGAACTCCTTGTTTTGTCAAATTTGTTGTTATTATGGTTTAATATCTTAAACTTACATTTTATTGATATAATAACTTAGGTATATGCTCTCTGGATTGCTACATATTCAATGAGACATAGTGGTAGGCAACAATATGCCTATGAGAATCTATTGGATGATTTCCTTAACAAACCATATGTAGTATGGTTAGCTGGTTAAGCATTACACCTAAAATATTACCTTATTGAAAAACAATGAGTAATCAACAAGGTACATACTTAATGTTAGTTGAATGACAACTATGGTTGAAACAAGTTTATCATGGGGTTAAAAAATAAGGGAAATGTACGTTATGGTTGAAACAGACTAGAAAATTCCTATTGATCATTATGGGACAAAAACCACTCCCATGCACATAGATAGACTTTGATCAAGTTGATTCTTGTGTGGTTCATAGCCTTGGAAACTCGTGTGATTAATTGCTCAATGGAAACTATATAAATGACTTATAAAAATGTAAGTAAAAAAATGATGGGTGTAATGTTTGGTTTAAGGTTTGGTAATTTAGGGTTATTACAGTTGGTATCAGAGCTAGTTTAGATAGGTGCATAACTCTCAATATTGATGACTCTAAAGCAAACACAAGAAAGGAAAGAGAAAGGGTACAGATGTGGAAAATAATTAAGTCTTACCCCCGTGTTGAACCCCTGGTGAATGATATTGGAAGAGCTATATGAACCCTCTACTAACGTGGGTTTTAAGCGATGTACTTAACGCTCTTTTGGAGATCGTACTTGCCATGTGAAGCTCTAAATAAATACTATTCCTTATTTAGCTATGGTGTTTATATTCAACTTAAATCATCATATAATAAGGTGAAGGTTGATGAAAAACTTTAGTAAACCTAGTTAAACCATCAACAAACTTAACTAGTTAGATGAGAGTAAGTGCATATTAGAAAAATACTTTGGTATAATATTATGAACTAACGTAATTATTAAAACCAGATAATATGCCACCCAAGCTAGGAAGTAGGTCGAATATGCCTCCCCAAAGGACTCAGTTAGCTAGCATTGAAAACCTTGGAGAGGTTCATGTTGGAGAAAGCTCAAGGAACCCTGATGGTGTGGAAAATATCATAAATATAGTTCAAAATATGCAATATGAAATGTCCACCTATCGAGAGCATATGATGCAATAGAATAATCTATTGGAAACCATTAGAGATGATATTAAGAGAAATTATAGGGCTTCAAAAGTGCCTATTGAGGTAGCAGTGGATAAACCAAATGATCCTGATCGAGCAGCTAAGGCATGAATAAATGCTAAATTAGAAAGAGACCTAAAGCATGTTGGGGTTAGAAAATTTTTAGGAAATGAAAGTGGTTATTCTACTAAATCATGGTTGAATGAGTTATCAATTTACTTCTCCATGAGAAATTACTCTTCAAACACAAAGACAGTCTTTGTCACTGAAATATTATCTGAATTTGGACTAGAATGGTGGGAAACTTACTACAAGGACAAAAATATAAATATAATCCATTGCAAATGGGAGGTGTTTGAAAATGCTTTTAGAAATAAATTCCTTACCGATCAATATTACACCAAGAAGCTATATGAGTTCACTCAGCTAAGTCAAAGAGAACAGAATCTTGATGGATAGACAACCCCTATGCTTTTACATGGTAAGGTTTTTGATAAAAATGTTAGAGTTTTGATAGATAGTGGTGATATTGATAGTTTTATCTTTAGTAGCTTGGTCAAGGACATGCCAGATAATCCAGTCTTTGGAAAAATGGTGGAAAGTCGATTATGGATCTGGACAGGCCTACTCTATAGACCAATATTACCCCTTGATAGAAATTTCCCTACCCATAAATTCTATCACTTGGTAACTCTATGTAGCTCCATTACATGCCTTCAACATAAATCTAGAGGTTTATTGGTTGAAGGACTGCAATACTTGCATCAACTTTCAAGAGAGATGGATCGAATTCAATGATGATAAGGAGAGGAGAATTAGGTTGTACAGTGAGCAAAAGACGTTCGAAACCATATTAATATCTGCTATGCAACTTAAGAAGGTGAATAGGAAAAGGGAAATGGTGTATGTAGTTAAAATAAAGTAGGTTAAGGATGATAAAAAGGATGAAATCTTTGAGAAATTTCCCATTATTAAATATTTAAAGGATATATTTACATCTAAATTACTGAAAATTCCCCCTAAGTGAGAATTCAATTTTACTATCAATCTATTACCCAGTACAGAACCGATACATAGAGAACCATATAGGATGAACCCTATAAATATGCAGGAGTTGAAAGTGCAACTACAATAGTTGTTGGATAAAGGGCTAATTAAGCTGAGTATGCCTCCTTGGGGTGCATAAGTTTTTTTTATTAAGAATATGGATGGATCCTTGAGATTATGCATCAATTATAGGATGTTGAATAAATCAATAGTCAAAAATAGATATCCTTTACCACAGATAGAGGATTTATTTGATCAACTGAAAGGGGCTACTATTTTCTCAAATATAGACTTGAAGTATGGTTACCATCAGTTGAGAATCAAAGAAGTTGGTAACACATAAGACAACATTTAAAACTCGATATGGACACTATAAGTTCACAGTTTTACCATTTGGGTTAACAAATGCACTCATTGCCTTTATGAACTTAATGAATAGTGTGTTCAGAGAGTAGTTGGATAAGTTTGTCTTGGTGTTTTATATGATATCTTGGTTTATTATCACAATAAGGAGGAGCATGACAAACATATAAGGATAATACTAAGGGTGTTGAGGGAAACCAACTATATAGAAATTTATCAAAATGTGATTTTTGTGTCACAAGTACATTACTTGGGGCATGTCATTTCTACATATGGAATTGTAGTTGATCCTAAGAAAATTGAATCTATTTTAGATTGGCCAAACCCTACAAATGTAATAGAGGTTCAAATATTTATTGTTCTATCTTGATATTATAGGATGTTTGTGAAATATTATGCCAAAATAGCTTGTCCTATAACAAATCTTCAAAGAAAAAGGAAGTTGCTCAAATGGATGGATAAATGTGAAATTGCTTTCTAATTGCTAAAACAAATATTGAATACCACTCCAATATTAAGGACTATAGATCCTCAAGGTGACTTTTTAGTCTATACCGATGCTTCCTTAGAAGGTTTAGGTGGTGTTTTATGACAAGATATAGCAGTGGTGGCCTATGAGTCCAGGAAACTGAATAAGCATGAAGGAAACTATGCCACACATGACTTAGAATTGGCTGCATTCATACATGCCTTGAAAGTTTGGCAGCATTATTTGCTAGGAAGACCTTTTTAACTAAGAACATATCACAAAATTTTGAAGTATATCTTCACTCAACCTTTTCTGAATGCACGTCAAAGGAGGTGTATTGAATTTTTAGTAGATTATGACTTTGGGATTGAATACATAAAGGGTAAATAGAATAATATGGTAGATGCACTAAGTATAAGAAGATATATCACTGCTTTAACTAGAATTCATGTAGACCTAATGGACCAGGTTAAAAGAGCTCAAATTTAGGATCCATATTGTAGGGAAGTGCAAGAGAAAACAAGAAAGTATCCAAAGATAGCTCAAGATTTTAGCTTCAAATATGGCTTCTTATATTTCAAAGAGTGGGTTGTGATTCGAAAAATAAAAGATTTGTGTAGATTTATCATGAGATAAGCTCATAGATATCCTTATTCTGCTCATCCTGGAGGATCTAAGATGAGAGAGACTATGAAGAAAATATTTTATTGGCCTATAATGAAGAAAGATATTACTAATTTTATGGCTAAGTGTCTAGAATTTTAGAAGGTGAAAGCAGAACATAAGCATCTTGTTGGTTTTCTATATCCTCATGATGTACCCACATAAAAATGGTAAGTTATCTATGGAATTTACTATGGGATTACCAAAGACTAGGTATCAACATGATACCATAATAGTAATAGTTGACAAATTAAATAAATCTGCATACTTCATTCCTGGTAGTATTAATGATGATGTAGTAGTTGTTGCTAATAGGTTCGCTAGAGATATATTTAGATTATATGGATTTCTAGAAATAATCATCTTGAATAGAGACTCAAAGTTTACATCAGATTTCTAGCAAGCTCTCCATCGAGAAATTGGTACTTCAATGAACATAAGTTTTGTATATCATCCTAAGATGGATGTACAAATTGAGAGAGTCAATCAGGTGTTAAAGGACATGCTTTGCATTTCATGGACTAGAAGTCTCATTGGGAAGACTTCTTACATCTAGTTGAGTTTGCATATAATAATGAGTATCATACCTCTCTAAAAATGGCTTCTTTTGAGGCTTTGTATGGTCGTAGGTGCAGAAATCCATTATCATGGGATAATACTGAATATCAAATCAATGTTTGATAAGAATATTTTAAGGATATGGAAGAGCAACTAAATATAATCTATCAAAGGCTTAGAGATGCTTCGAATTGCCAAAAGAAATATGTAGACTTGAGAAGGACTCTTTTGGAATTTTTCATGGAAGACAAGGTGTTCCTAAGAGTCAAACCTATGAAAAGTGCAATTCAGTCTGCTAAGTTGGATCCCAGATATGCAGGATCATTTACTATACTGGAAAAGATCAGTTTGGTTGCTTACAAGATCAACTTTCCACCTAAATTGGCAAATATCCATGATTCTTTCCATGTGTCCCTACTTAGGAAGTACATATATGATCCTAATCATGTTGTGGATTTTTCTAAGTTGCAGATGATGGATCCAATGTACATCAAGGTCAAGCCCATAAATATTCTCAAGTTTCATACTAAATAGATGAGGAAATAGAACCTAGAACAATGCAAGGTCCAATGGGATCTTTATTCTACTTGGTAAAAAGTAGAAGACATGAAAACACACTTTTCATACTTATTTGAGGACACTATGTAGTGTCTAATTTTAGTTAAGACTTTGTGATAGTATGATGGATACTTATGCAAACTAAGTAGACTGATGGATTTTATTATGTTATGTATAGATTGGCTAAATTTTTATGATGCTTGATGAAATAATGGATATTATTATGTAAAACAAAATCATGATTATGCAGTAGAAGTACTTTATCTTTTTAGAATATGGTACTGTTGATGTTTGTATAATGCATTTTAGGTTTGGATACTCTTTTCATATGGGAGAGGTTGTCCATATCATTTGAAAGGAGTTTCTCAACCACCAGGAATGGGAAATTGGAAAAAGGGAAAGGATGACAAAGACAATTTAGAGGGTAAAAAAATATAAGGGCAAAAAAAATTACCCTCATATCTCCATGACTACACTATTGGACCGTGATGTCCTAAACTAGTCTCCTAGTGGGATGATAATAGTTGACTATATTAAAAATGCCAACCACAAGAAAAAAAATAGTGTGGAAACGGGGTTTGCATGATTATATTACATAATAGATTGCATGATTTGAATGTGGTTGTAAAATATAAGCTCAATGCTTGATTTTTTCTTTATGATGAATGGAAATGCATTTGACTAACCTTGGGAATGAAGCATAGGGGATTGTGTTTAGTCTAGGGGGGAGTATGTAACATCCCAATTTTTACCCCCTACTTGTTGGAAACTTGAGCAAGTTTTGTTGTCATTGATGTCAAAAGTCAGTGTCAGTTATCTATGCAAGACTATAAAATAAGGGTTAAAATAGATCACATGATTGGTCAAGAGGATGGTTAAATACCCTGAAGAAAAAGGATGCCTAAGTCTAAGTCCGTAACCAAGAGGTTAGAATTATTTTATTCAAAATTTAAATTATTTAAATTTAATACTTAAATTATTTAATATTTAATAATTAAAATTTTAAATCAAGAAATTTGTAATTAAGGTTGGGCACAAAATTAAAAAGAAGCCTTGGTAATATTTAATTTGAAAGTATTCCCAACCTAGGCCATTAATTCCTTCGACTTAGCATGTGATAAATCATGCGTCGATGTCTTCGATTATGAGGGAAGTAATATGTATAAAAGGAGTATCTAAAGTTTTAAAAACATAATCGATAAGGTGTGATTCAAAAAGAATATAAATGTGAGCGCATTGAGGATGAATATCATGCGATAACAAATCTTTTGTGAAATAAATTGAGCATGTGTTCCTTGAATACTTGATAACTCGACAGTGAATGATAAGTCACACAATTTTCATAGGATAAATAAATTGATTATTGCCCCTATTGATCCCATACACCAAGTAAGTGGAGTTGGTTTCTAGTCTAAGTGGAGGTACTACGAAGAGGGAGGTCTTGGGATCGATATTAGGCGATAACAAAAATCAAAGTTTTTTTAATTAAGCATCGGTAGAAAGGATACTAAGGAAGCCAATTCTAGTTGATTTCATGTGGGTCGCTATCCCATGCGGTTTCCCCTCTTACGCTAGGGCACAGGATAGCGTGAGGTACATGATCAATTCCCGACGGTGACAGTAGTGTGAACATTTTTATCAAAAGCTCATAAGGTCTAAGGTATGTTCCACATTTTTTTTATTATTGTTCAGAATTGAGAGTTGTGATATAAGTGGAACATGGGAGTCATAAGGCTTTAGTGTTATTATTTTATGAAAATTAAAAAGAAGGTTTGAGAGTTTGTATGTTGAAAATTATATCTTAGAGTTTGGAGTTATAATGTAAGGTATATTATTTGTGCAAAGGTGCCAAGGGTGTATTTAGCAAAGTTAGGAATAACAAGGGTGCATTATGAAGAAAATATCTTACTTGTGAGAAAAAGAGCTTAAAGGTTATTAAATATTTCATATGGATGATTTGATAAAATTATTTTGTTATGCTAACCCTTGAAGTGGAACAAAGAAATTTGATTTTTCTTGTATTGAATAAATTTTGGAGATTATAAGGTGTACTTGAGAGCTAATATTTTTGTATGATGAATTATTATTGGAGAGAATAATTCTGTGAATATTTTGAGATAGATTGTTGATATCTAACCTTTGATATTGGCAAAGAGAGTGATTGTGATTGAGACAAATTTTGATTTCAAAACATCATCAAACAAAAGGTATGAGCACATCTTCCTTGTGAGTGAAATATTTTTGCATTGGATGTTATGAATACTAAGTTGGAGTGAAAAGGTTTGTTTGATAAGCATTTTTGAGTAAAATTTCATATTTATGATTGGTGAATGTTGTGAGAACACTTGAGTGAGAACTTGAAAACTATCTTGAACTAGGGTTTGTACAAGGTCATGAATATCATTGTTATATAATATTTTTTGATGAGCATTGTTGGAAATAATTGAGTGAGTGTACATATGCTTGAACTAGGATTTGTGAAAGATCATGAGTATAATTGTTATGTGAACTTGGAATCATATTGAGTCAAGGTTGAGTTCCATAGTGTGAGTTGTTGAAAGCATTATGAAACACTTTTTTAGTATTTTTAAGCAAGTTTTATTTTATTGAGTGATTGGTTGAGTGAAGTTGGTTGAGCATAATTGATTGAAAGTGTTGAAGTGATAGTTCAAGTTCTGTGAAATAAATTATTCTTTACTATTTTGAGAAAGAGATTGAAAGTGATTGAGTGTGAAGCATATTGAGTCTCTTACCATTCTCTATATGTCTCTATGGTTAAACAAAATTCTAAGTGAAATTTATTTGTAATATTGAAGAGGTTTTCTGGAAGAGAACAAGTTGATTTTTATGATTATTTTGTGTGCAAACATATTGAGTCTCTAACCTTTCTCTATATTTTTCTAAAGTCAAACAAGATTCTATGTGAAACTTGTTTGTGTTATTGAAAAGGTCTTCTATAATTTATTTAGTTGAGTTGAGTAAGCTTTTATGGAAGCTTACAATGCAGATTTGAGACAAGTCGTGGTGAAGACTTGTTGAGTAGATTAGACAAGTTATAGAGAAGACTTGTTGAGCATATTTGAAGCAAGTCTTGGTGAAGACTTGTTGAGCATATTGGACAAGTTATAGTGAGGACTTGTGGAGTAGATTTGAGGTAAGTCTTGGTGAAGACTTGTGGATAGATTAGTTTGAGATTTTGTGGAAGCTTACAATGCAGATTTGAGACAAGTCTTTGAGAAGACTTGAGAGTAGAGTTGATTGATTAATTTTTTTGAACCTTGAGTTAAGGTTTGGGGCAGATCTAGAAGAGTTGAGTTGTGATTGGATCAAGCTTTGCATTAAGTCTTGAGGACAAATTTGAGGATAGATTTTTGTGCAAATTTGAGGATATGTTTGTGCCATATTAGATATAAATGTTAAGCAGATTCATGCTAGATAAAAATACTATGTTTAGTGTAGATTAGACACAAATATTAAGTAGATTTGTACTAGACCAAAGGACTATGTTTAGTACAGATATTGAGTATATTTGTGCTAGATTGAAGGACTGTGTTTAGTGTAGATCAGAGAAAAAGATTAAGTAGATTTAGGATATATCGAAGGACTATGTTTAGTGTATATTTGAGATAGATATTGAGTATATTTGTGCTAGATCAAAGGACTGTGTTTAGTGTAGATTTGATAGAGCTGATATCAAGCTTTGGAGGTGATAGAGTAGAGGATAATAGTCTCTAGTGGATAGAGATACATTAGCTAGGATAGTGAGGATAGAGGTCTTCTGAGTGAGGATAGAAGTATTCAGTGGAAAGAGATTCACAGGCCAGAGTAGTGGAGGTAGTAGTCTTCTAGAGGATCACCAGCTAGAGCAAATGAGAAGTAATTCTCCTATGGATAGAAATCCATGAACAAAATTAGGGGATTGGTGTTTCCTTTGGATAGAGGTCCATAAATATTGTAATAGGGAAAGGATTCCCAAGATATTTGTTGAGAAAATATTAGTGAAAGGTTTTCGCTATGGAGTAGCCCACATTGGGTGAACCACATTAAATTGGTGTCTCTATTGTGTGTGATTATTTGTGCATTGATTTGGTTACTGTTGTTGATATTGACATTGGTAGTATTGGATATTATTTTTTGGAAAAGAAAAGGAAAAAGTGATCTTATATTGTTCACCCCTCCTATCAGTATAATCTTGTGTTCTTCAATTGGTATCAGAGCAGGTTCCTTCAAAAAATGTCTAACAACTTGAAGGAAGATCCTAAAAGAACACACATGGGTAGGAAAGGCAAAATAAGAACCATGAGACCTAAGAAAAAAGAAACACACACAACTATAAAAGATACTATGGTGGAAGAAGGATTTGATCCCTTTCTTAGCAATATTTTTATTAAGAAAAGGGAAAATAAAAACTTTGTGAGATGTGTTGAATGTGGTAAACTTGGTCACATGGCACTTTATTGTCCACAAAATGGGTATGATAGTAGTACAGAGGAAAAGGAATTTGATTTTGCTCTCAAAAAAATTGTTTCTCTAAGAGGAGAAGTGGAATCAAATTCAAGAGATGAATCAAGCAATGGAGAAGAGGCTAAATTGATAAAATTATGTACCAGATGTAGGAAGATAGGTCACCATGTAGATTATTGTCCACAAGATGGTGAGGAATGTTTTGTTTATGGTCAAATCAGTCATGATGTAGGTTACTGAAATGGTTTTAGTAGCAGTGAAGATGAAGAAGATACTTTCAGAATTGAATACCTAGAATATGGTTTAGAAAAATATAATAGGGACAGTCAAAACATGTATGAAGTAGAAATTTTGTTTTCAACAATAGAAGAAAAAGGAAATACTTCTATTGAAGACCAAATAAAAGAGAAAAATTTAGAAAAATAAAAAGAGGAAGCCACTCTTAAGGAAATTGTTGAGTTGAAAATGGAGAACTTAGAATTAAAGGCTCAAATACAAGAGGATGAGAAATATACGACAAAGCTTGTACAAGATCTCACTAACTTCAAAATTAAGGTTGAGTAAGCAAGGAAAATTGAAGAAGATATGGCTGAAAAATTAAAGACAAAAGATCTAGAGTGTGAAATATTAGAACAAGAGATAGTTTCACTAAGGATGGAAGTGAAATAATATAAGGTCAAGCTACACAATTTTGAGAAAAATTCAAAGTTCTTGGACAAGATTATCAATGCACAAAGATCATCAGTCACCAAAATAAGACTTAGTTTTGAAGAAGAACAAGGGAAACAAAAAGCAGAGAAAGGAGATTCAAGATCAAGTACCAAATAAGAAGCTTAAAAATAAGAGAATGAAATAGAGAGTGAGACTTACAAGGATAAGTTGGAGAATAAAAAGTTCAACAAAGAAAGGAACAATGCACAAATGAGGAACAGATGAAACAGGAAATAGGATAGGGAAGAAGAGACTAAGAGACCAATAGGGTCAAGGCAAGGTTTCTTCAATGGATGATGCTTCTCATGTCACAGGTTTGGAAATAAGGCTACAAAGTGCATGACACATGAAAGATAGGGATATGGTTTCACCATAGAAATTTTAGAAATGGACATCTCTTTCAAGAGTATTGTTACTCTTGTAATCTGTTTGGTCATAAGGCAGTTAATTACAGGGTACATGATAGGAATGGATATGGCTTCACCAGGAGAAACTTCAAGATATTTACACCTTTAAGAAATCATAACATTAAGTGTTATAAGTGCAATACTATTGGGCATATAGCCAAGTGGTGTAGAGTAGAATTTCCAAAACCTCCAAGGATAGGCAAGAAAGAGGATTATAAAAATGTTCAAAAAGGTATGACTTCAAAGGTATGGAAAAAGAAGGTGGACAAAAGTAAAGAGCAGTGTATGCTAGGAGTAGAGATACTCCCACCCCAAAATTAACCACCTCAAGAGGATGTGGGGGAGGGGCTAAACTAAGAGTCTCATTCTTAGCCCCAAGCCCTGAATGTGACCCTTTGACATTGATTTCAAAGGGTAAGAGATATGAGTTAAGGGGAGAGCATTCAGTTAGGGGGAGCAGTTTTTCAGGGGAGCAGAACTGAAAGAGGTAAAGGAAACGGTAAAAAAATGGGTTGCCATCAATGACAAAGGGAAATATTATTATAAATTTGAGCAAGTTTTGTTGTCATTGATGTCAACATTCAGTGTCAATGACCTATGCAAGACTTGACAAAAGAAGGGTTAAAATAGATCACATGATTGGTCAATAGGATGGTTAAATACCTTGAAGAAAAATGATGCCTAAGTCTAAGTCTGTAACCAATAAGTTAGAATTATTTGATTTAAATTTTATATTTAAATTATTTAATATTTAAATTATTTAAATTTAAGATTTAAATAATTTAATATTTAATATTTAAATTTTTAAATCGAGAAATTTGTAATTAAGGTTGGGCACCAAATTAAAAAGAAGCCTTGGCAATATTTAATTTGAAAGTATTCCCAACCTGGGCCATTAATTCCACCGAATTAGCATGTGATAAATCATGCAACGACGTCTTCGATTATGAGGGAAGTAATATGTATAAAAGGAGTATCCAAAGTTTTAAAAACATAATCGATGAGGTGTGATTCAAAAATAATATAAATATGAGTGCATCAAGGATGAATATCATGTGACAGTAAATATTTCATGAAATAAATCGAGCACGTGTTCCTTGAATATTTGACAACTCGGAAGCAAATGATAAGTTGCACAATTTTTGTAGAAGAAATAAATTGATTACTACCCATGTTGATCCCATCCATCGAGGCAGTGGATTTGGTTGCTAGTTTGAGTGGAGGTACTAAGAATAGGGAGGTCTTGGGATCAAGACTGGGCAGCAACAAAAATCAAAGTTTTTTATAATTAAGTATCAGTGGAAAGGATAATAAGAACGTCACTTGTCATTGATTCTGTGTGGTCTTCTAACCCATGCAGTTTCCCCTCTTATGCTAGGGTGCAGGCTAGCATGAGGTGCAAGATCAAATCTCGGAGTGACAACAGTGTGAACATTTTTATCAAAATCTCCTAAGGTCTAAGGTATGTTCCACATTTTTTTTATTGTTGTTTGGAATTAAGAGTTGTGATATAAGTGGAACGTGGGAGTCATAAGGTTTTAGTGTTATTATTTTGTGAAAATTAAAAAAGGTTTGAGAGTTTGTATGTTGAAAATTATATCTTAGAGTTTGGAGTTATAAGGTAAGGTATACTATTTGTGCAAAGGTGCCAAGGGTGTTTTTAGAAAAGTTAGGAATAATAAGGGTGCATTATGAACAAAATCTTTTACTTGTGATAAAAATAGCTTAAAGGTTATTAAAATTTTCATATGGATGATTTGAGAAAATTATTTTGTTATGCTAACCTTTGAAGTGGAACAAAGAAATTTGATTTTTCTTGTATTGAATAAAGTTTGGATATTATAAGGTGTACTTGAGAGCTAATATTTTTGTATGATGAATTAATTATTGGAGAGAATGATTATGTGAAGATTTTGAGATATATTTTTGATATCTCACCTTTTGTGATTGTGATTGAGATAGATTTTGAGGTAAAACTTCATCAAACAAAAGGTATGGGCACATCTTTCTTGTAAGTGAAATATTGTTGGATTGGATGTTATGAATGCTAAGTTGTAGTGAAAAGGTTTTTTTGATAAGCATTTTTGAGTAAGCTTTCATATGTATGATTGGTGAATATTGTGAGAACACTTGAGTGAGAACTTGAGAACTATCTTGAACTAGGGTTTGTGCAAGATCATGAGTATCATTGTTATGTGAGATTTTTTGATAAGTATTGTTGGAAATAATTGAGTGTACATATGCTTGAACTAGGGTTTGTGAAAGATCATGAATATCATTGTTATGTGAAATTGGAACCATCTTGATTCAAGGTTGAGTTCCATAGTGTGATTTTTTGAAAGCATTGTGAAACACTTGTTTAGGGTTTGTAAGCAAGTTGTGTTTCATTGAGTGATTGGTTAAGTGAATTTGGTTGAGCATAATTGATTGAAAGTGTTGGAGTGATAGTTCAAGTTCT
Source organism: Wollemia nobilis (assembly GCA_028583015.1). NCBI lineage: Eukaryota > Viridiplantae > Streptophyta > Pinopsida > Araucariales > Araucariaceae > Wollemia > Wollemia nobilis. Next base: position 1,413,239 of record JAQPPZ010017000.1, on the reverse strand, counting down.
ATGAAACAAATTGTTATTTACTAATTTGATAAAGAGATTGAAAGTGATTGAGTGTGAAACATATTGAGTCTCTTACCATTCTCTATATGTTTCTATGGTTAAACAATATTCTGAGTGAAATTTGTTTATGAGATTGAAGAGGTTTTTTTGGAAGGGATCAAATTTAGTTTTGTGACTATTTTATGTGTGTGAAACATATTGAGTATCTAACCATTCTCTATATATTTTTTAAGTCAAACAAGATTCTGTGAGAACTTGTTTGTGTGATTGAAAAGGTTTTCTGTAATAGATTGAGTTGAGTTGAGTAAGCTTTTATGGAAGCTTACAATGCATTTTTGAGGTTAGTCTTGGTGAAGAATTGTTGAGCAGATTGGACAATTTCTAGTGAGGACTTGTAGAGTAGATTTGAGGTAAGTCTTGGTGAAGACTTGTGGATAGATTAGTGTGATATTTTGTGGAATCTTACAATGCAGATTTGAGATAAGTATTTGAGAAGACTTGAGAGCAAATTTGATTGATTTATTTGTTCAAACCTTGAGTTAAGGTTTGGGACAGATCTAGTAGAGTTGAGTTGTGATTGGATCAAGCTTTTCATTAAGGCTTGAGGATAGATTTGAGGATAAATTTTGGTGCTAATTTAAGGATAGGTTTATGCCAGATCAGAGATAGATATTGAGAAGATTTATGCTAGACCGAAGGACTATGTATAGTGCAGATTAGAGATAGATATTGAGTAGATTTGTAATAGATTGAAGGACTTTTTTTAGTGCAAATCAAATACAAAAATTGAGCAGATTTATGATAGACCAAAGAACTATGTTTAATATAGATCAGAGATAAATATTGAGTAGATTTGTGCTAGACTGAAGTACTATGTTTAGTGTATATTTGAGATAGAGATTGAGCATGTTTATGCTAGATCGAAGGACTATGTTTAGTGTATATTTGAGATAGATATTGAGCATATTTGTGCTAGACCAAAGAACTGTGTTTAGTGTAGATTTGATAAGATCAAACTTTGGAGGTGACAAAGCATAGGAGAGTAGTCTCCATTAGATAGAAATCCATTAGCTAGGGTAGTGAGGATAGAGTTCTTTTGAGTGAGGATAGGATTCTTCAATGGAAAGAGATCCATAAACCAGAGTAGTGGAGGTAGTAGTCTTCTAGAGGATCATCAACTAGAGTAGAGGAGAAGCAGTTCTCCTTTGGATAAAAATACATGAACCATATCAGGGAATTGGTGTCTCCTGTGGATATAGTTCCATAAATATTGTAATAGGGAAAGGATTCCCAAGATATTTGTTGAGAAAATATTAGTGAAATATTTTCTCTGTGGAGTAACCAACATTGGGTGAACCATGTTAAATTGGTGTCTCTATTGTGTGTGATTATTTGTGTATTGCTTTGGTTACTTCTATTGATATTTCCATTGATAATATTGGATATTATTGTTTGGGAAAGAAAAGTAAAAATTGGTCTTATATTTTTCACCCCCCTCTCAGTATAAGCTTGTGTTCTTCATTATATAGCTTAAGATTTGATTTCATAGAGGTTATTATGAAATATAAATGGTTAGTATGATTTTCTAAATTAGGAGAGTTTGATGCTAAACATGAATTTTTAGTGGCTTTTAAAGCATTTATTTGAAATGTTTCTTTGTCTCCTCACTTAGTTGGAAAATTAGTTTTTAAGATTGGTTTATTTAGTTAACCATGGTCTTTAACTTGTGTTAATCTTGATTAATGGACAACATTGAAGAGGTATTAAATCTAGTACTATTTTGTCCCTAGATTAGTTATAAGATAAATGTGATTAACTAGGATAATTTATTAGTTTCTTAGAAATGAAGTAAATATTAGTTGAAGAGTTTGTATGTGTTTTATTGTGATTGGACCACCCTAGGCACAAAGTTAAAGATAACTCAAATTTCTAGATAGCATTTATTATTGGCTCATCTCCAACATTTTTTTTAAATAAAAAATGGTTATGGGGAGAGGGTGAGTTCCATTATAAATAGAGGTATTTGGGAAGGCAAAGAGAGCAATATTTGTGATGTGAGATAAGGTATTATGCTCTCCATATGAGTTGGATCAGAAACCATAAATATTGGATTCTTTGCAAGTTGGCATTGGAAATATAGATATTCCTAGGGAGTATGTTCTTCAGGCTTTGCTTGAATCAGAATTCCCTAGTTATAATGTTACAATGTTACTTTTATTTAATGAAAATATATAAAGATATATATAGACGTAGGTATGGATGGTGAAATAAAGTGTAGTGGTATTTTGGAAAATATGATAGAGTTTATGGATAAATACAATAAATATAGAATTTATGGTTTGTATTAACAAGTTATATCATGATAAAAACTTTGGATCTTAAATTTATATTGAAATAAATATAAAAGGGTAAAAAGTTCTAAATATAAATATTAGATAATTATCCTAAAAAGACTCATATTAAGACTTTAGCTAAAATCTAAATTCCAACAAAGGAAAATTTGTATTTGAACCATATCCATCTATTCAATAGGGCTTGAAATATTTAAGTGGTTATAAATATCCCTAGCCTAGTACAATAATGTTACAACTCAAACTTGTTTGAAGGAATCTAATGCTATATGTCTCAATGAAGAAGTTAAGTCTATAGTGGAATATTATATTGACTTGTTCTAAATAGTGTAGACTATTATAGGTTTGATTATATGTGTGCAAGGTAAAAATAGAATAAGCCTATTCATATAAGGTTTTGGTTGTTATTATGAATGCTCTTAAACAAACTAAGTAAGATGCTAGTATTTAAAAAAAAAAAAAAAGCTCTTAAGGATTGTGGTCACACTTAAGGGGTTGAATGAAAGGATGTTCTTCTTTGACATTGTGATTTTGAGTTGTGTACAAGTTTTTTTAAATATTATTTCTGGGTGATTTTATCTTAAAGTTTTGATAACCTAGAAGAAGTAAAGAAAAATATATTTGCAATGTTTTTATTACAATGCATTGAACAAATAGAATCATGTATATGAAATCATGCATGGTAAAATTTAAAATGAATTATTGTGATGGCATAATCTAATGTGGGAGAAAGGGTAATTGGGTTACATTTCTTGAGAACTTATGGGGGTTCATCGTGACCATGTCAATGGATGCAATTAGTGTAGATTCAAGAGCATGTTTCCTATGTGATGGGATATAGGATGAAAGGAATAGGAAAATTTTCGTTCTTAGGAAAGTATAGGATTTCCTACTCTTGAATTGATTTGAATGCTTGTGTACTTCCAAATGCATAATTTTTTTGCTAGAAAATTGTTTTGCATTCTATGGATTACTATAGCATGGCATTATGTGATTAGTTATGCATGTTCATAAATTGGATTGTCTTTATCCCGGGTAACCATTCACTTAGTGTTGGTGGAACTGAGACAACTATTACCTGAAGTACCTATTGAACCTGAAAGAGAGTTGAATATTAGAGCAATTTGATGTTGTATTCTACTTTATGAGACTATTGTTGTAAAATAAAAAGCTTTCTTATGAAAAAATTGATGCAATAGCTTGTAGGATTTTATGATTTATTGATGGAAGTATAAAAAATGTAACTCCCAAGTATTTGATTGCATTGGATATGAATAATGTAATCTATTTGAAGTTTTATGTTCTTGAAAAACAAGTTGTTTATATGATCTATTATGTTACTTAAATTCTCAAGTGGATGCTTTGCTTATAAATGGCTAAATTAGATCTTTAATTTTTATAAGTAAAAGTGTGGAAACATAGAATTAACAAAAACATATCAAAGAATACATAAATGAGAGATCTAAAGAGCAGTAGTCAATGAGACATAGTGGTAGGCAACAATATGCCTATGAGAATCTATTGGATGATTCTCTTAACAAGTCATATGTAGTATGGTTAGTTGGTTAAGCACAAATGCCTCGAATGACACACTAGGTGCTTAGCTATTAGGATAAGGTGCTAGCGCTAAACGTAGGCCCTCCCTTGTGAAATTTAAATGTTAGGGAGGAGTTCTCTAGTTATAATGTTACAATGTTACTTTTATTTAATGAAAATCTGTAAAGATAAAGCTAGATGTAGGTATGGATGGTGAAATAAAGTGTAGTGGTATTTTGGAAAATATGGTAGAGTTTATGGATAAAGACCATAGATATATAATTCATGGTTTGGATTAATAAGTTATCTCATGATAACAAATTTAAGTCTTAAATTTATAATGAAATAAATATAAAAGGGTAAAAGGGTCTAAATAGAAATATTAAATAATTATCCTAAATAGACTCAGATTAAGACTTTAGCTAAAAGCTAAAGTCCAACAAAGGAAAATTTGTATTTGAAACATATCCATCTATTAAATAGGGCTTGAAATATTTAAAGGCTTATAAATATCCCTAGCCTAGTACAATAATGTTACAACTCAAACTTGTTTGAAGGAATCTAATGCTATATGTCTCAATGAAGAAGATAAATCTATAGTGGAATCTTAGATTAACTTGTTCTAAATAGTGTATACTATTATAGTTTTGATTATATGTGTACAAGGCAAAAATAGAATAAGCCTATTCATAGAATATTTTGGTTGTTATGATGAATGCTCTTAAAAAAGCTAAGTAAGATTCTAGTATTTAAAAAAATAAAGAGCTCTTAAGGACTGTAGTCACACTTAAGGGATTGAATTAAAGGATGTTCTTCTTTGATATTGTGATTTTGAGTTGTGTACAAGTTTGTAATTGAGTGCTTTTATCTTATAATTTTGATAGCCTATAAGAAGTAAATAAAAGCATATTTGTAATGTTGTGATTACAATACATTGAACAAATAGAATCATGTATATGTAATCATGCATGATAAAATGAGGAATGAACTATTATGATGGCATAATCTAATGTGGGAAAAAGGGTAATTGGGTTGCATTTCTCGGGAACTTATGGGGGTTCACCGTGACCATGTCAATGGATGCAGTTAGTATAGATTCAAGAGCATGTTTCCTATGTCATGGGATATGGGATGAAGGAATAGGGAAAGTTTCATTCTTAGAAAAGTATGGGATTTCCTACTCTTGAATTGATTTTAATGCTTGTGTATTTACAAATGCATAAGGTGTTTGCTAGAAAATTATTTTGCATTCTATGGATTACTGTTGCATGGAATTATGTGATTAGTTATGCATGTTCATAAATTGGATTGTCCTGATCCCGAGTAACCATTCACTTAGTACTGGTGGAACTGAGACAACTAGTACCTGAAGTACCTGTTGAACCTAAAAGAGAGTTGAATATTAGCAGAATTTGACGTTGTATTCAACAATGTGAGACTATTGTTATAACATAAAAAGCTTTCTTGCAGAAGAAATGATGTAATAGCTTGTAGGATTTTATGATTTATTGATGGAAGTATCAAAAATGTAACTCCCAAGTATCTTATTGTGTTGGATATGAACAATTTAATCTCTTTGAAGTTTTATGTTCTTGAAAATCAAGTTGTTTACATGATCTATTACGTTACTTGAATTCTCAAGTGGATGCTTTGTTTATAAATGGCTAAATTATATTTTTACTTTCTATAAGTAAAAATGCGGAAACATAGAATGAACATAAAATATCAAAGAATACATAAATGAGATATCTAAATATTAGTAGTTAATGAAACATAGTGGTAGGAAAAAATATGCCTATGTGAATCTGTTGGATGATTCCCTTAACAAACCATATGTAGTATGGTTAGTTGGTTAAGCATTGCACCTAAAAGATTACCTTATTGGAAAAAAATGAGTAATAAACAAGGCACATGCTTAGGGTTAGGTTTAAAGACACCTATGGTTGAAACAAGTTTATCATGGGATTAAACAATAAGGGAAAAGTGTGTTCTAGTTGAAACGGACTAGAAAATTCTAGATGATCATTATGGAACATTGGCCACTCCCATGCACATGGATATACTCTAATAAATTTGATTCCTATGTGGTGCATAGCCTTGTAAACTCATATGGTTACTTTCTCAATGGAAACTATATAAATGACTCCCATAAAAATTTAAGTAAAGAAAATATGGGTGTAATGGTTGGTTTATGGTTGTGTAATTTGGGGATATTACAGTTTCAATGTTGCCTTCTTCTCCTTGGCAAATTTCTACTATTTCTCCTAGCTTGGTTAAATTTCAATGATGATTCCAAGCCTTTTAATTAGGCTGATAGTATACCTTTTGAATGACACTGCTTTGCACTATAGGATGTGCAATCTATACTTTTAGAATAGTGTCTTCTTTTCTTTACTAGATAGTAGGATGTTGATATTTTCCTTTTTCTTGAAATATATCTAACTCCTATTTCTTATGTGTAGGTTTTAAATCTTGTAGATATCTTCTGTACTTCCTTGAATACTTAAACTATAAATATTCTCTTGCAAATTTATTCCTCTAAATTTGGTGCTTAATAAACTTAATAATGAACCAAATATTAGAGTTCAAATAATGAACCTTTTGCACCTAAGTTGCATACCTTTTCAACCTTGATTTTATGATGATGTTCTTGGTGATTTGGATCACCTAAATGTTGCCTTGTACTATATGAAATTGCAGCTCTTATTGGCTGTCCAAAATAGCTCTTTAACTCACCTATTTGCAGCCTTGAAACTCCTCTAACTTGTTGCCCAAAAATGTAGTTTGGTGGCTTCAACTCTCCCTCAGAATGTACTCTAAAAATATGAAACTTGCAGCTATTTAATGCTTCCCAAATTTTTGCTTTCTTACTATCCTAAAATCTGAAATTTTCAGATTTCAAAGCAATCAATTTCTCCTCCAAAATATTGTCCTTGAATCTCACAAATTTGGTAGGAAAATCCTCCAAGCCGTAGCTGAGATTTTTCTTCAAGAAACATTCAATTTTATGTTGTAAAAGAAGAAAACCTCCTTCTTCAAGTAAGCCTTCAAATCCTTCAAAGGAAATATTCAAACCTATCAGTTTTGATTGTTCCTTCTATATTATTTATCTTTGTCAATATCTAACTTCAATCTTGGCCTATTTTCTGGCCTTCTTCTCAAGAATCTTAAAATCTTGAGGTCTTCACTAATATCCTCTAAAATTTGGATTTTTTCTTGCCAAATCCTTCTTTGGTTTGTTTTCAGATGGTGACAATTGTCCCAATTTCTTCTCCATTGATTTCTCTAAAATCTCTTCCAATGAGGCTTTCCTAGCCTTCTCCTTGTTTCTCCTTTCAAGTAGCTTGAGGCCTTCTCCTAGGGCCTTCAAATTTTGTAGCTTCTCTTCTAGTCTTCAAAAATTCAATGAGACCTTCCTTGATCTCTTCTATCTTCAACTATGGAAGTTTTGCAATGAGATCTCTTTCTTGGATCTCTAAAATCTACTACTTTTAAAATCTATAATAGGACCTTTGCTAGTCTTTCTCTATCTTCAATATTCCAAATATGAAAGTTCTTCAACGAGACATCCTTCTTGATTTGCAATATTTCATGTGGCTTCTTTGGTATTTATATCTCTTCTCAGTCTTCAATCTCCAAATATTTCAATGGGTTCTTTTTCCTTAGGCCTCCAAATATTCAATCTCCAACTTGTTGCTTATGTTACTGGATTGATTCCAAAGAAGATATTCTTTCTAGCTCTTGTAGGAAACTTCCCAAATTTCTTTGAGTCTCATTTTTTTTCTACAAAAAAGTATTAGGAAATGATTCTATTTTTTTTTTAAATAAAACAACCTTCACTAGTGGATTTATAAATCTAGTGGAATCAATGTTGAGTTCTAGTCTTCACAAGTTTTTCTACAAATTTGCGGAAAGATTCTAGCCAAATGCAATATCAAATTTTTTAAAAATGAGATTTTATATCTACTCTCAATCTCTCTTTTGGCTCTCTCAATTTCCTATCAATCTAACTAGTGTTTTGATACCATTGTTAGCTCTTTATGTTATAAACTTAAAGGAAAAGAAACCATAGGTAATGAAATAAGAAAGCAATGTTAAAACTATGATAATGTTTAACTAATAAGCATGTAAATATGATAAGGATCTTCAAAAAATACTCATGTAATAGCCATTAATGAAATCTCATGAAAATGTATAATGATATGCAATGGAGGTCTCTAATACTCCATGTTGTAAAAATTCTCTACATTGTATGTACGACTATTCTACCTTATGCACTCCAAAATCCTCTCTCTTCTACTCTAAGAAGGCATTTTTATAGTGAGGCATGACTCTTGGAATTCCATATTCCTATGAAATATCACTATTATATTCTTAGGACTCATGTACATGTGGACTACATACACATTTACATCATTGCACATTCTAATTATACTTGTGCATTTATTACATTATTGTTAAGCAAATTCTTAAATCCTAATCTAAGATAAAATCCTAATCTAAACATGTACCCATTATGGTGTCTCTTGATAGCCTAAAATTGAATCATGTTCCATCACTAATATAAATCATCCATATTTCTTATGAAATGGGGTAATTTTCACTCAATCATTGATGATCTTTGATCCAAAGGTGCACTCTACTTAGCCCTTAACATATTTTACTTCTATTTTTGGATTGATGTAAATCTACTATATCCATGGTCTGAGGATGAGTGCCACATTGAAACCACCTAGCACCTCATCCTCCATTGATATTTTGTAATATGATCAATTATCCTTTGGAAAATATCTCCTATTCATCTAGAGTTTATCCCCAAGACTAACCCAAGTTTCTCTCTAGAGAGATGCCTCCTTTTGATTGGAAAAATAACAAGGTCACATTAGGCTTTACATAATAGATTGGATGGCCTACTTTAAGCTTTGGAAAGACCTTTTGATTCATAAAAGTATTTACCCCCTCTCATTTGTTTTCTTATTATTTATAATATATACATTGTACCTATGATGATGGGTCATCCTATCCCAACTAGTTTGAATTTTGTATAAAACATGACCTCCATATTTTAGATACCCTTTGCTTAGGTGGTCATTAGGAATATGTGGATGCATCTCATCCATAGACTAGTCTAATTACAATTATTCTTATTCAACTATGTAGGTTGTTAGAATATTATAATGTGCACTATGCCTTCTTTGACACTTTTCATGTTCCTTGATAAGTGTCATGTTTTTCATATAGGCTTATGCCTATATATTGTACTCTTTTTCATGTATAATATATCTCATATTTCAAATCCCAACATCCGGTATCAGAGCAGTGATATTCGCCTGTGGGATCATTAGGATCTTAAGTTGTGGGTTGAGGGAGTATGCTCTCCACTCATTGAGTGGATAAAAAACTAGAAAGATTTTCCTTATTTTTTTTGGTTTTAATCTCCCCACCCCAAATTTGTGTGAGCAATTTTTTTTAAAAGGGTCTAGCATGTTGCTAATTTTTTTTTTGTTTAAAATTTCAAAATAGTGGGAATTTATTTTGTAGTACTATGGATTGAGTGAAATTTGTGGCGGTGAAGTGCAGTGGAAGTTTTTTTAAAAGTGCAGAAGATTTTAACAATCATAACACCCCAGTTGACATCATGGAGATTTTTGGTAGCCATGTGACAAATTTTTGGTTCCTATTTTTTTAATACCTGGTGTTGGTCTAGCTTGTTATTTGCCTAGCTCTATCATCATTTCACTGGAGGAAGCTTTAGCCAATTGTGTGAAGATCTTAGATGTAGAGGGTGGCATCCTCGATCATATCAAATCTACCAAACCATCATATATACATCACATCATATAATATAAGAGTATAAACATTGCATCCATGTGCATCTCATAAACATAATAATAAAAACAAGAACATGATACACATAATAAGTTTGAAACATGAATATCATATACATGTGTATAAAAATAAGTACATGGGCGTACAAAAGTGCCTACAGGCTACAATAGTGTAGGTGCATAGACCTTACACTCAAAAATAATACAAACCACCATGACTATCAAATAGGGCCTATACCCCTAGGCTTGCCTCCACTATTGGTCCTATCCTTGTGAGTTTTTGTAGAGCTAGTCTCCATGGTCTGCTCTATCTAGGTCTTGGTCCTCTAGCTAGGCTGCACTGATGACTACCCTGACTCACTCCACCTGCAACATTGTGATCCCCCTGCTATAGACCTCTCTTGAGGAAGAGCACCTAGCTGCATGATTTGGAGCCTCAACTTGGTAATATACTTGGCATATCCTAATATTTGTACCTTGTACTCCTCTTATAACCCCTGTAGATGTCTCATATTGACCCTTTGATCTAAACCTACCAACCCCTAAATAGTTGGAGTAGTTGGCATAACATGTAGTGCAACATCTCACTCTATAGTAAGCTACCCAATCCTAGTTTATGTTGAGTCAAATTTTGCCTACAGTAAGCTGACCTAGAACTAGAGCATGACAATAGAAATGTCCCACTATAATACCTATAAATGAGCTATCTGAAGCTTGGCCTCCACACTGTGTAACTAAGATCAAAGAGGATACTCCTACTCCTCTAGAGCTAACTCCTCCTCCTTAGGAGCTACCTACTCCTCTACTACCTACTACTCTACTATATGGCCCCACTCCTTAGTCCTAGGTTGCACTCAACATGCATCAACATCTACCTCTGCAACTATCTCATTCTCATTCCATCCTAGATGACCACCACCATGCCATAATCACATAACCCACCATTGGGTATATGCTTTGATAAAATTGGAATCAACTATACCTACATAAACTAGAGGAGAGTCTTCCTCCTCTAAAACTACTATAACTCAAGGTGGTGGAAGGTCCCTATCTATGGCAATCTGTCTGTATAGAACTAGCTCGAAGGGGACATCCTACTAAACCTCGAACTGATAGAGCACCCAGTAGTAATAAAAAAACTCTCTGATACCTTCCTTGCATCCTATAACCCATTGATTGTACCTAGTTTGAGCCATGAATCTATCTACCTCTAGCCATTTAGGGCACTCAAAATAATACCTCCATATAATGTCCCTCGCCTATAGGTTGGTCAAGGTGGCTACATAGTGTGTCAAATACCCTGCATGACATTGACTTCAACACTCCTCTCACTCCTAAGGCCACCTACATTCATAGCACTAGGTCACCTCTAATATGGTAGTGATCCTAATAGGTAATCCTCTTATGCAATCCACCCTGATATGCTCCCAGCCCTAGATCTAAAGAAATAGGTTGCAAGTAACACTAGCTCATCTATGCCACTAAATCATATAGAGCTCATCATAGTACTGAGCTAGCAACACACTCCCCCATGCCATAATAATAGGCTCCTCACTATCCAAGAGGTCCCAAACCATAGCCAAGAGGTTACATGGGAACCTAGCTCTTGAAGTATTTGGTAAAATCATGTTACATATAACATGCATTAGGACCACCTGCCATCATGAGAGAACATCCTCTTGATACCACCGAGCCATGGAGACTCCATCATGTTGGGTGTTAGCCAATGTTATAGCTATCTAATCTCCAAAGACCCTCTCAAAATAGCATCTCTGGCATTGGTGGGAAAAAACATGATAACCACTCCATAAAAAGGGATCCTGAAGATCCTGTATACATCCTCAAGAGTGAATGTCATCTCACCCATAGGGAGATTAAAAGTATTCATTCAGTAGTCCCATCTATGAGCCAGAGTAGTGAGATAGGCCTTGTCTGACATAATAATTAGTAGCCTCATAACATACATGAGGCTGCAGGTACCAAACCAAGCCCAATTTGCATCATCCATAAGGGGCAGGAGTTCCATGAGCAAAGTAGGATCCTGAGCCTACGAAGATAGAAGATAAAAGTGCAAAATAAATACCTAATTAAATGCATTTAAACTAAAGAAACACAATAAATTCAAAATGGTGTAAAAGTAACGTAAAATTGCTTAAGGGTACAATAATAATGATAAAACACACCATAGCATGCAAAAATACCAAAAAATACCCTTGAAAATTAAAAAAAAAATCAACTAAAACCATTAAAAAAAATCAATAAATTTCAATAAATTTTCTAAAGTTGTCTAGTCACTCACGCCAACAATGGCTAGCCACCAACGGTCAAATTTTTTACTGTTGGAATTCAAACTAGCCATTGATGCCAACAACGACCTCACTTTGCCAATTAGTGGCTACTCTAGGTGTTAGCAACCATGAGGTGACATGCCAATGGTGTTTTTCCTCACCCAAAAACACCAAAAACAATTGATAAAAAAGCAAAAACTAAACTAAACCCACCTAAATCAAGTTAATACTAGATCTATTGATCGGTTCGGTTTGTTACCAACGGGTTTAATAATGTTCTTTTACCAATTAATTAGTGTGGTTCATTTCACCAGTTAAAAAACAAAAATAATAAGCTAGGATTTAGGGAAATACCCATGAAGCTCTACCTCCTCCACTCATGGATGCCTCACCCTGGTCTGCCATGGTGTATAGTAGTCACGTAGTGTCTTGGGTCACTTTCTCCCTTTATTAGAGCTCAAATGGAAAATTGGCAACTAGAAAATAATGAAAGTCAAAACCCTAATTTTATTTTATATTTTTTAGTTTTACCTTGACCATTGTTGGCATTAGTGGCCCACACTTTCTAGCCATTGATGCTAATAGTAGCCACAAAATTGCAAAATTGGGCCACTTCTACTGATAGTGGCTAGCAAGAAACAGTAAATGCACTCAATTTCTCACCATGAGGAATCTCAAAATGGACAAATAAGCATATCTATTGGTCCAGAATCACCAAAAATTGCAAAAAAAAAGTTATATAAATTGAAATTCACAAACAAAATAGAATTTAAAATGACAAAAAATCAAATAGCAATAAAATTTCAAATGCACCTCATATCCAGTTATTTACTCTATACACTTGGTGGTTGCAGCGATTGGCACTCCATGCAATATGATAATAATAGCATATTACCATAAGGCCATTTGGGATAAATTAGTCATTTTTGTATTGAAATGCTTCACTTCAATCCCAAAGAATGCCATGGTGGTCAGACTGCCCCATAGGAATGAAATATTTATTTCATTTCATTTCATCCATGACATTTTTAGCAAATCATCGAGCATAGTAATTTAACACAAGCTCAATTGGAATTGCTATCATCTTGATTCCCTAAGAAGGCCATTGCAGACGGACTGCTCCACAGGATAGATATGTACAATTACTATAAATTGTTGAACTCACATTTATAATGGGACCATGCCTTATAATAAAGCAAAACTTTTAAATCATCCAAATCATTCATCTCGATCAAGCGACTTGTCACTCTATTCATTGTCCTTCCCTCATTGACTCATCACTTGAGGGGGTAGTCATAATATCAACAATCATAATCAAAAGCAACAAAGGATCGTTCGATCATGTCAAATTGTGTTCATATTATGAATCATTGCCAACAACTATCATAATCTTACCCTTTGCTTGGGCAAAAATCAAATATGACAATTAAGTTGGACAACCTCCTTTCAGACCAATCATAGCACCAAGGCTACTCGATTGCCACTGGACTCATGAAATATTTTGTAAATTTAAGGCTTCCATCCTATTGGAAGCAATGATTCTATGATGCACACTTTTCACATGATTGGGGCATCTAATGTTGATCATATAAATGATCATCACACACCCTACAATGTGGCCCTAGGTGGTCTATTTTTTCTCAATGTTGTGTTTTCCCATAATGCATCCCAAAAAGAGGTATTTGTAGACCCCTAAAATACATCATGTTTAGGATACTACTCATATGGACACATCCAAAGACCATATGACTGATCTTGGACCTTTCCAAGAGCTAGTGGTGGTCCTAACCACTCAAAAAGAAGTAGTTCTAGCCCATTGAGGCTTGGCTGCTATCGACTAGAGCAATCACCAACACAGGCCGTTGAAGCTGAGAGTGGCCACATCTAACCACTTCCATTTATAGTGACTAGCACTAAAACATATATTAGCCATGAATACAGGCCCAAATCACACAGTATGACTACACTTGCATTGTTTGCAAGCAATTTTTGGCATGGATCTCCAAAAGATCCTCCTAACTGCCCCTTCCATGTAAATTTATGACTTAGCCTTCCCCTCTAACAATCAGTTACATGTAGATCTAGATCTTGTCTTCTCTAGGAAACCAATATCTAGATCTATATTTGAATATGGAAGGTCTACATATGCATTCTCCTAGGAACAAGAAATGATCAAAGTTTTTATGTAGCAAAGCCCTAGAAAATTGGATAGCAATTCCATATCCCTTGTGGAATAACAAAGTGTTGTCCGAGTGAGCAACGATAATGTACCATTCAAGCATTCAATTTCACATGAGATTCATTTCCAACCCATATCTAAATAATAAGGTGACCCTTGAACATCAATTCGGATGAAGGATTGAGTGTCGCCACCCCTGGTTTGCAAGAAAAAAATGTTTCAGTTCACTACCACTATCCTTGACAGCGGATTGTAGGTACAACCTAGGATTTAAGACACTATTTCCTAAGTTTTTAGCATAGATATTTCATTGTTTTTGATTTATCAGTTAATATTAGCATATATTTATCCTTTCTTTGCATTTTCATAGTATTTTCTAAGTTATTTATGCACTTCTTCTTGTCTTTGCATCATTATGTGTTTACTATACTTTTACATCATTCCTTGCAGATATTAAAAAGGAGCCTCATCATGAGAGGTTGCATATGCTACTGATTATTCTTTGTTGTTTCTTGTATGCAGATCATAGGTTATTGGACCAGCTTAAAGCATATATGACATTAGATCCCTTCGAGCAAGAGAGAAGAAGTCATCAGTAAGCCCTTGTACAAGTTCGTGTATAAATCTGAGAGGCTTGCGGAGTGTACCACCCTCTTACAAGAGCCCATTTCTACTTGTAATCATTGTATCAAATATGGTATCCCTAAGAGGGACCTATCTATAATCAAAGTTTCAAATGAATTAATAAAAGAAATTTTGTGTCATTTTTATTAATTCCTTGTTCTTTGTGCACTTATGGTTCTTTCGCTTGATATTACGCTGCAAGTAGATTAGGTGTTTGTTTCCTAGGGTTGTATAAATGGTGATCACGGTGGGACCAAAAAACCCTAGTATATCCCTTATAGCAACAAGAGGGGTTGTGTTGAAAAACATAGTTACTCGCATGGGTTATGGATGATGATGGATTTTGAAGATGCATGATTGAGGTACAAACATGGTGTCGTTTGTAAGATTGCAAACACAATCTATCTAATGCAAGTGCAATGGATGGTCATGCCTAAATGCAATGCAATTACATGAATGCAAAATGCAATTTTTTTTGTATTTTCGCAAATGTTTTTGAATTTTATTTCTTTTTGATTTTTGGTATTTTCTATTGTTTTTGGAATTTGATTATTATGAATGTTTTTAAACTTTTTGATTTTAAAATATTTTTCATGATTTTGTATTTTGTTTTTACCAAAGGGCTTAAGGTGCCTTTGGGGCTTTTTGTGAAGTGATCAAAGGGCTTTAAGATTCCTTTGGGGCTTTTTGTGAAGTGATCAAAGGGCTTTAAGATGCCTTTGGCACTTTTGTGAAGTGACCAAAGGGATTTAAGATGCCTTTGGGATTTTTGTGAAGTGACCAAAGGGCTTTAATATGCCTTTGGGGATTTTTGTGAAGTGACCAAAGGGCTTTAAGATGCCTTTGGGGCTTTTTGTGAAGTGACCAAAGGACTTTAAGATGCCTTTGGGGAATTTTGTGAAGTGACCAAAGGGTTTTAAGATGCCTTTGGGGACTTTTGTGAAGTGACCAAAGGGCTTTAAGATGCCTTTGGGGCTTTTTGTGAAGTGACCAAAGGGTTTTAAGATGCCTTTGGAGATTTTTGTGAGTTGACCAAAGGAATTATGATGCCTTTGGGGCTTTTTGTGATGTGGACAAAGGGCTTTAATATGCCTTTAGGCCTTTTTGTGATTTGACCAAAGGACTTTAATATGCATTTAGGGATTTTTGTGAAGTGACCAAAGGGCTTTAGGATGCCTTTGGGGCCTTTTGTGAAGTGACCAAAGGGCTTTAAGATGCCTTTGGGGCTTTTGGTGCAATGACCAGAGGGCTTTAATATTTTTTTGGGTCTTTTTGTTTTTAATATTTTCTTCAGAATAGTAGGCCTCTCACCATAAAAATTCCTGATGATACAGTATTTGCATTGTCGAAAGAACCCAAACCAAAAGAACCTAAAAATAAAGCTAACATGACTTTTTTCTTTGATGGTTTGAAGTGTGATAAAGGAGGTGGTGCAGGAATTATATTTTTCATGCCATAAGGTTCTCCAATGCCCTTGTCATTCAAGCTATACTTCCCTTGCATGAATAACAACACCGAATATGAGGCCCTAATATTGGATCTCCAAACAACCATTGAAATGAAGATTAAAAGGCTAAACATCTTTGATGACTCCCTTCTCATAGTCAACCAAGTTAAGGTACTATTTCAATGTAGGGATCCAATCCTGAAAGCTTACAAAGAGCTTGTTCACACTTATCTAGCCCAACTAGAATAGTACAACATCAAGGCAATCCATCGAACATAAAACAAATTTTTAAACACTATGGCATATTTGGTATTATTGAACCCTCATAATTCATCTACTGATTTCACTACCATTCATGTGAAAATACTCTTGTAATCAGTGATGTAGTGTGAGGATTTTGAATATAAAGAATTAGTCAACATGATTCATATAGAACCAAACCATGAGTGGTTTTATAAAGCCAAATAATTTCTAAAGAAGATGCCTTGGGGGTCCTTGATCTCATAGGATCATACAGATAATGGTACCATCATTCACCACAAGGTTATTTCTCAATCTACATTTGTACATATCGAATCGTAGGAGAAACAAGTCGTCTTATCTATTGAGGTTGTAGCTTATCAGGATTGGCTATCCCAATTACAAGACTTCCTTAAGCCTATAATCATCCCACATGGATTATCACATGCCAAAAAATGAGCATTCAAACAAAAAGTGATAAAATATGTCTTTCTAGGAGTCATATTGTATCACTGAAGCTACGATGGAGTCCTCCTACGTTGCATTGAGTCCCAAGAATTAGCTTGGGTGATTTTGTAAGCTCACAATGGTACATGCAGTGGCCACTTTAGCAGTATGGCCATCATCAAGTGCATCCTTTGAATGGGATATTACTGGCCCACCATGGAAAATAATTGTTGTGACTATGTCAAGAAATGTGTTAAATATCAACATCATGTAAATTTGACACACCTGCCATCTCAGGCCTTACAACCCATTCATGTGGCTTGGCCATTTTCTCAGTGGGGTTTCAATATAATTAGAAATATCTCTCCTCCATATTAAAGTCATCATACATTTATATTAATGACCACTGAGTAATTCACCAAGTGGGTGGAAACAATTCCCTTAACATCGATTATTAGACCTTAAATTGCAGAGTTCATACTTCATAATATCATTTGTTGCTTTAGGGTCCCATAAAAAATAATTTTGGATAATGGTCCTTCATTCAAGAACAAAAATATTTGGGCTTTAATGACCAAATATATCATTCAACACAGTTTTGCAACACCATATGGTAAGAGATTGGCATCTGCAATTGCCCCTTTCATTATGGGCTTACAAGACTAGCGTGCGAACACCTACTGGTATAATACTAGTTTCACTTGTATATGGCGCTAAGGCCATTATGCCCTTAGAGTTGCAAATTCCAATATTGTGCATCGTATTAAAATAATTCATCGATGACAACACTGTACGACAAGATCACCTTAATAAATTGATCCTTCTTGATGAACGTCACATAAATGCTCTTGAGCATCTTCACGTTTACTAGGATTGTCTAACATGAGATTATAACAATAAATTCCACCTAAGAGACTTTAAATTTGGGGATATTGTGCTCAAAGAGAACCAACATAATTCAAACGTAATGCCACATCTGCAAGACAAATTCGTAGCCAATTGGATAGGTCCTTATATCATCTCTAAGAATATTTGACCTAGGACATATCGCCTAACATTGTTAGAAGGTGTTGAAGAGCCTGAGCCTCTCAATATTCTCCATCTTAATGAATTTTACACATAAAACCAACAAAACCCAAAAACATTCAAGAATTTCAAAAATGCAAAAACAATAGAAATCATAAAAATCCAAAAAAATAAGAAAACATTAAAAATAAAAAGGCCAAAGACATCTTAAAGCCCTTTGGCCACTGCACAAAAATACCCAAATCCATATTAAAGTCCTTTTTTCACTTCACAAAAAGCCCCAAACCCATCTTAAAGACCTTTGGTCACCTCACAAAAATATCCAAAGGCATCTTAAAGCCCTTTGGTCAAATCACAAAAATCCCCAAAGGCATATTAAAGCCCTTTCGTCACATCACAAAAAGCCCCAAAGGCATCATAAGCCCTTTGGTCAACTCACAAAAAGCTCCAAAGGCATCTTAAAACCCTTTGGTCACTTCACAAAAAGCCCCAAAGGCATCTTAAAGCCCTTTGGTCACTTCACAAAAAGCCCCAAAGACACCTTAAAGCCCTTTGGTCAAATCACAAAAAACACTAAAGGTATCTTAAAGCCCTTTGGTCAAAACCAAAACACAAAAACATTTTAAAATCAAAAAGTCCAAAAACATTCAGAAAAATCAAAATTCCAAAAACAATGGAAAATATCAAAAATCAAAAAGCAATAAAATTCAAAAACATTTGCAGAAATACAAAAACATTTGCATTTTTCATTCATGTAATTACATTGCATTTAGGAATTACCATCCATTGCACTTGCATTAGATTGATTGTTTTTGCAATCTTACAAATGATACCACATTCGTATCTCAATCATGCATCTTCAAATCCATCATCATCCATAACCCATGTGTGTAACTATGTTGAAAAACACAACCTCTTCCTGTTGCTATAAGGAATATACCAAGGTTTTTCGGTCACTTAACCATACCTAGTGATTTTATCAAACTTTGTAGAAGACCATATTCACTAGTATAATATGAGGTCTAGTTTTGATAGTACATAGCATATATTAGAATCCTATCATTAATCAAAATACTAAAATCCTAGTTGGAATAAGGGAAAGATGAACACTACAAAGTAGTACTAGGAATCCTAAGTGAAAGGTTTTTATTTTCTTATATTACAATGTGCATGATCTACAATTTTAATCATTAGCAAAAGGACAAGCTCCCCCCTACCCAAAAAAATCCATTGCTTTCATCAAAACAAGCAAAAATCCTAAAACAAAGCAAAATGCAAAAGCAAAATAAATAGTGATTATCATCACTACAAAATACCTTGCTCAAAAGAAACAAAATTCAAAATAAACAAAAATTTTCATCACTAAACCTGAGCAAGCATCCCAAATAAATGTGAAGAAAATAATGAGGTGAAGAGCTTGAATCCCTGGAATTATCAATCTCCACAAACCATTGAGTGATCCCTAATACAAAAATGGGTTGAATGAATCCTGCCTAGCATTAGGGTAGCTCTAAGCAAGTCACAAAAATATCTATCTTTAGGTGTCCTGTATTTCCTAATGGTCTAATCCAAATGAGTCTAACATAGGATCAAGATGGGCATTTGAGGATCCCCAATACATCAATGGGCTGAATGAATCTCGCCTAGCATTGGGGTATGCTTATGTTTCATATAATATATTCATTTGCACACACAGGGATAATTATTATCTGGGTCTTCATAACAAAAATTTACCTTTCAGGAGTCCTGTATGGTCATTATACAACTTTTTATTAATCAACTAGGGTGTTTGAGTTTCATGGAAAACTTCAAAAATCACCTCATAGCAACATATCACATCATCAATCAAGTCAACAACTTTATTTATGAGGGTGTTTTCATTAAAGGGTGTTCATGAATAAGACAAATACTAGATAAATACTAGCAATGATATTTATATGGCCATTGACTATTTTGTACATATATTTGAATTTACAAAAGCTTATAAATAAAGCACATACAAACCACATCATCTCATATCACATATGTATGTTTAAATGATTAATTATTATGATAAGAGTTATTATTTATTCATGATTTTTATACATTTTATGGTGTCATCCATTATATTTTAACTCATATCACATTCATTCCGTATGTTTTAAGTGATTAAGGCATACATGTTCATTTACATTAGATCATCATCATCTAAACAATGCATTACACACATCGTATTTACCATACCATAACATCATAAATTAGATGCATAAAATTAAAGAAATCAAACGTACATTTAACAATAAGAAATGCATCCATATATGCATACATCACAAGTATTCCATCTACATATATACATCACATCATCTAATAATATATCCAACATCTAGCTATTGCATGTCATATATACATCACATCATACAATATAATATCATAAGCATTGCATCAAATAAATATAAAACATCCATAATAAGTCTAAAATAGATAATATCACATATATATGAATGTATAATTTGTCAAATAATTATAGGGAGGTACAAAAATATCCATAGGCTATAATAGTGTAGGTTCACTAACCTTACACCCAAAAATAATACAGGCCATCTAACTATCATATAGGGCATGCATCCTTTGACTCACCTATGGCCTCTGCTCCATCCTTGGAATTTTGTCTAGAGCTAGTCCTTGTAGTCTGATCTATCTGAGTCCTGTACCTATGGCTCGACCACACTGATGATTGCCCTGATACACTCTACCTGCTACATTGTGAACCCCTTGTTGTATCTTGCTCTTGAGGAGTGCTACCTAAAAATATAATGTAGGACTAAAAGGTAACAATATAAGTAGCATCTAATTCCATATGAGCCTCATCCTCCTCTATAATCCCTTGTAGGTTCCTAACCTTAGTCCTTGAATCTAAGCTTGTTGATCAATAAAAAACTGAAGCAATGGGTAAAAATTATCCTTGCGTAGCATCCCTCTCTATAGTGAACTACTCTATCCTGAGCTACAATGAGTCAATATATGCCTGTAAGATATTCCTTGCCTCATAAAAACCCCTAACCTGAGACTAAAATGTGGCAATGGAAGTATCCCTCTACAAGATCTAAATATGAGTTGCCTGAAGCTTAGCCTCTACATTGTGTAACTGAGCCTAGAGAGGAGACTCTTGCTTCTCTGGAGCTAACTCCTCCTTCTCCTTTTTTTCCTGCTACTCAAATTCCTAGCCCCACTACTCAGTCCTAGGTCACACTCAGTATGCATCAGGATCCTCTTCTATAACTACCTTATTCTTAGTTTACCCCAGACAACCACCATCATGCCATAGCTACGTAACCCACCATTGGGTGTACACCTTTGTAACCTCAATATATGTTATGCCAACATCGACTGTAGTAGGGTCCTCATCCTCTAAGATTGCTACAACTCGATGTGGTGGAATATCCCTCTCTATGAAAATCCATCTATACAAAACTAGCTCAAGAGGTATATCCTGTTGTACACCGAACTAGCAAAGCACCCGAGAGTAATAAAAGAACTCTGATATCTCCCTTGTGATCGATCACCCATCAATTGCACTTGGTCTGAGCCATGAATTTGTTTATATTTGGCCATGTAGGGCACTCAAAATAAGGCCTCCATATGATGTCCCTCACTTGTAGTCAGGGTGGCTGCATAATGTGTCAAATCCCCTACATGATGTCAGCTCTGGTGCTTATCTCATTCTCGATACCACTTGCATTTGTAGCACTGGGCTACCTCAACTATGGTGGTAATACTAATAGGTAATACTATCGGTAAGTCCATCCTGATGTGCTCCCAACCCTAGATTTGAAGAAGTAGGCTACAGGCAATACTAGCTCATCCACACAGTTGAATCTTGTAGAGCTCATCATAGCACTGATCTACAAGTGTTCTCTCCCAAGCCATAATAATGGGCTCCTCACTTTCCATTAGGTCTTAAACCATAGCCAAGATGTTCCATGGGAACCTCACTCCAATTTTTTTTTGGCAAAATCATGTTACATATGACATGCATCAGGATGATGTACCTCCATGTGAAGACATCCTCCTAATACCACCAAGACATGGAGACTCTGCCATGTCAAGTTTTAGATAATGTTGCATCTACTCAAACTCCAAAAAACCTCTCAAGGATAGAATATCTAGCATCGGTGGGAGAAGACATGATATCCACTCCATCAAAAGGGATCCTAAAGATCTTGTACATGTCCTTCAGAGTGATAGTCATATCACCAATGGGGAGATAAGAGGTTTTCATCGAGAATCCCACCTATGTGCCAGGGTAGTAATATAGGCCTGGTCCAACATAATCATCGATACCCTTACGATGTACATGAGTCCCTAGGAATCATACCAATCACAATATGCATCATCCATCAGAGGTATAAGCCGCACAAGCAAACTGGGATCTTGAGCCCACGTAGACAAGAGCTAAAAGTAAAAAATAAATGCCTAATTAAATGCACTTAAACTAAAAAAATATAATAAAATGTAGAACAGTGTAAAATAAACATAAAATAACTTAAGGGTATGAACACAGTGAAAAAATTCATCATACAATCCAACAAAATAAAAATTCACTCTTCAAAAATAAAAAAAAAATCAATTAGTTTCATTAAAAATAAAAAAAAATTCTAAAGTCCTACGGCCACTCATGTTGACAGCGGCTAGCTGCCAACGATCAAATTTTTAATTGTTGGAATTCAAACTAGTCGCTAACAGTGACAACGGTCCCTATTTGCCAATTTGGGGCCTCTCTAGTCGTCAGCAACCATGAGGTGGCATGCCAACGATGTCCACCATCATCCGAAAACAACAAAAAATTTGACAAAAGGCTAAAAAAGAAAAGAGTCCACCTAAATTAACCCTAAACTAAGCCTATCTATGAATTCTATTCATTGCCAATGGGTTTAATTTAGTTCATTTTCCAATTAATTAGTGTGGTTCATTTTACCGATTAATAAAAAAATAATAATAAGCTAGGGTTTAGAGAAATACCCATAAAGCTCTAGCTCCTTCGCTCGTGGATGCCTCACCCTGCTCTGCCATGGTGTCTGGTAGTGATGTGGCATATTGGGTCACTTTATCCCTTTCTCTCTTAGAGCTCAAAAGGTAAACTGATAGCTAGTAAATAATGAAAGGCAAAACCCTAATTTTCTTTTATATTTTTTAGTTTTTCCTCAACCGCTACTGGTGTCAACAACCTACACTTTCTAGATGTTGACATTGACAATGAACATGAAATTGTAAAATTAAGCCACTACTGCTGATAGTGTCTAGAAAGAAGCAATAAATGCACTCAATTTCTCACCATGAGGAATCTCAAAATGGATAAATAAGCATATCTATCAGTTTAGAATCATCAAAAATTGCATAAATCAAAATTCAAAAACAAAATAAATCAAATAGTGCAATAATTTCAAATGCACATCGTATCTATTTATTTAATCTATACACTTGGCGGTTGTAGTGACTGGCACTCCATGCAATCCGACAAGATGAGTAAATTACCATAAGGTCATTTGGGGTAAATTAGTCACCGTTGAATCAAAATAATGCACTTCAAAACCAAAGAAGGCCATGGTGGCCAGACTGCCCCACGAAATGAGGTATTCATTTCATTTCTTCTATGACATTGTTAGTAAATCATCAAACATAGTGATTCAAAACAAGCCTAATTAGAATTGCTATTGTCTTGATTTCCTAATAAGGCCATTGCAGCTAGACTACTCCATGGGATAAAGATGTATAATTACTAAAAATGGTTGACATCATACCTGAAAGGGGACTTGGTATGTAAAAACAATGCAAATATCTTAAAAATATCCAAATCATTCATCTTGGTCAAGCGACTCGTCACTTTATTCATTGTCCTTCTCTCATTGACTCATCATTTGAGGGAGTAGTCATAATATCAACAATCATAATCAAAATCAATAAAGGATCACTCGATCATGTCAAATTGCATTCGTCTTATGAATCATTTCCAATAACTATCATAATCTTACCCTTTGCTAGGACAAAAAGAAAATATGATAGTTAATCTTGACGACCTCTCCTCCATTTAGACCAATCGTAGCATGAGGCTACCTGACCGCCATTGGAAGACGTGATTGCTTTTGCAAATTTAAGCCTTCCATCCTATTGGAAGAAATGATTCTAGGATTTGTGCATTTTCTCATAATTGGGGCATCCAATGTTGATCATATCAATGGTCATCACACACCCTACAATGTGGCCCTAGGTGGTCTATTTTTTCTTAGCTACGTATTTTACCATAATGCATCCCAAAAAGGGGTATCTGTAGACACCTTAAACATGTCATATTTAAGAGACTACTCATATGGGCACATTCAAAGACCATATGACTATATTGGACCTTTACAAGAACTAGCAGTGGTCCTAACCATTCATAAGGGGTAGTTCTAGCCCATTCAGGCTCAATCGCTATAGACCGGAGCAACTGCCAATACTAGTCACTAAAGCTGAGAGCATCCACTGCTAGCCACTTCTCTAGATAGTGACTAGCACTAAAACATAGACTGGCTATGAATATGGGCTCAAAACACATAATCTGACTGCACTTGTATTGTTTGTAAGCAATTTTTGGCATGGATCTCCCAGAGCTCCTCCTAACTACCCTTTCCATGCAAATCTATGACTAAGCCTTCCCCTCTAATGGTCAGTTACATGCAAATTTGGATCTTGGCTTCTCGAGGAATCCAAGATATGGATCTAGATCTAAATTTGGGATATCTATATATGCATTCCACCAAGAATCCTAAAGATGGGATTTTTTATATAGAAATACCCTAGAGAATTTGAGAACAATTTCATATACCCTTGAGGAATAATGAAGTGCTATCTAATTGAGCAACGACAATATCCCATTTAAGCATTCAGTTCCCAATGAGCATCACCGCCAATCCATCTCTGGACATGAAGGCAACCCTTGAATATAAATTCAAATGAATGATTGAGATTCACAACCCCTGGTTCATGAGGTAGTAGGTTTCACTTCACGACCACTATACTTGACAATGGCCTGCAGGCATAGCCTAGGGTTTTGAGATACTATTTCCCAAGATTTTAGCATATATTTCCCATTTTTTTAATTTATTAGTTAATATTGGCATATATCTATTTTTCTTAATGCATTTCCATGGTGATTTCTAAGTTATCAATGCATTATTGCATAGTTTTTATTCATTATTCTTATATTATGATTTTATATCATTCCTTGCAGATCTACTAATAAAGCCTCATCTTGAGAGGCCGCATATGCTATTGATCATTTGATGTTGTTTCTTTTATGCAGGTTACAAGTTCCAAGACCAATTCAAAGCATTCAAAGCATCAGATCCCTCCAAGAAAGTGAAGGAGAAGAAGGCATCAATAAGCCCTTGTACAAGTTTATGTATGAATATGAGAGGCCTGCCGAGTGCACCATCCCCTTGTAGGGGCCCATTTCTATTTGTAATCATTGTATCAAGCAATCGATATCCCTAAGAGGGACCTATCTGTAACTGAAGTTTCAAATTAATTAATAAAAGAGATCTCTTGATTTTGTTACTTTTATGTTATTTACGCATTTATGGTTCTTTCGCTTGATATTATGTCGTAAGTAGGTTAGGTGTTTGATTCCCATGGTCGTACACTTTCAAATATTCACACACTTCAAAAAATTAAAAAAATATATATTCTAAGGCTTAAATATTCAAACCTTAAAACTCTAAGTCTTCAAAAATATCAAATACTTAATAAGCTTCAAATATTCTAAACTTTAAAAACCTAGTAGCATTCCTTATCACTCCATAACTTATAAGAAATTTCAAATTTCAAATAATTAAAAAAACTTAAATAAACCTTTAACTCCATTTAATAAATTTTCAAATCAAATTCAATTTTTTTCTTACCTCTAAAAAGTGAATGGTACATAAGAGAGGAATGCTTAAGACATTATCTATCCAATGTCGACTTTATTTACACTATGGCTATATTGCATGTAAGTCTAATATGTCAAGTTAGGTCAAGTGTTTCATCTTACTAAAACTTTATTAGTGCTCTCTACTCTATCGATTGTGCATGTGAATAATGATGAAGTTAAAGATTCTTCTCTAATGTTACTTGCTCAATTCAATGATGGTAATATTCCACATTCATCTTTGTTATTTCTTGCTCATTCAAAGTTCAACATTCTTTAGAATTATTGCATTCACTGATCAGGGACATACTTATCATCATCGTCGAAGTCGATGATGAAGGATTTCTTCTCATGGGCTAATTTATACAAATGAGGAAAGGATCAAACACACTTCTGCTTAGGGAAATTGCTTTTAGCTCTCTTCCTCAATTCATGAACATTCTCCACCATTACCCTTTTTTTAGTAGATAAGGTAGTGGAAAAACATGACGAAGGAGTGGACTGTGAGAGACTAGGTTTAATAGGACTAAGTTTATCTTTAGGAGTGGAAGGAAGGATGACTCCCTGTGGGCAATGTATCAACTAGTGGCTATAAAAGACCTTGAGTAAGCCTTGATAGGAAGGCAACTCAATGCTATTTTTATTGCGAATATGCTCTAGGGTATATCTACTGTAATTAAAGAGGAACTATGGTATATTCACTAGATTAACATTACAAAATTGGTTAAATAAGGCAAAGTGAAAGTTGCATAATACCTTGGTTGCATCATCCATAGTGACGAATTCTACAATGGGCTTCATCACACTATTCTAGAGAAATGAAATATCCTCATGATGTATGCCCATATGGGTCTTTTTACATAATTCATTGTCTTTGATTTCTCTGAGTTTAGCCTCCCAGTTATATTTCTCACGGTGAATTGATCTCCCTTTCATCAATTAACTAGTAAGCTCAGCCAGGGTCCTGATATCAACCTCAAAGGTCCTATCACGAATAGTCACCCTTCCATTGTCTCAAGTACCTAAAAAAGTAGAAGTGGTTTTAGAATAAACACCATTAAAACTCTAGAAGAAAGGGAGGAAGACCCTAGTAGAGAGGAGGGCTTCAACAATGGTATTCATGGCTATGAAGGATGGATCAATGAAAATAATGTTGGCAAAACTATAGAGGAGAGAGACTCGAATTTGGGCTCAAAATTGGAAAAGACAATGGTGGAGGTGAATAGGACCAGGAAGGCTATAAACAAAAACAACCTCGAATCCAGTTTTAGAAGCAAAAAGGATTTCATATAAATTGGAGTGTTGAGTGATTTAGGGAAAATTAAATCTGCATGAACTGAGAAGACCATGATAGACTTCGCTCAAATCAACCTAGATGAGGAGCATGTGAGCAGCCAACCCAATCTCCCACATGATGAAATAGGTGTACTGGGTGATGGAATCGATGGAGAAGGTATGAGGGAAGAGGTTGATGTGGATGGAAAAATATAGGTAAGGGAAATAGGGGGTGAGGGGTGTGGATGGCCTAGCAGTGATGAGGTGGAAAGAAATAATGACAGAGAGGAATCAGATGCCAACACAGTAATAACATAGGGTGAGGTGAAAAAGCATGAATAAATGGTAAACAAATATTTTTTGGAAAGTGGCAAAGGAAGGAAAAATATTCAAGATACCCATAAATTTATTTATACCACGTAATAAAGTTACATAGGAATCAGTGAAAAAGAGAACAGATTCAACGAGCCCTTGGCTTATTTGAGGAAATTCTAACTTATTCCACATAAATATTTGGCTCATTTGAAGAAACTCTATCTTGCTCCATGTCAGCATTTATCTTATGTATGGGTAATCTATCTTAATCCACGATAGCAGGTAGATCCTGAGGAAACCCCCTTATCTAGGTCACCAAACTTGTGGAATGGGTGTGGATATTTGTAAGCTTATCAACTGCTTGATTGCTTTCTCTAAAAGTATGTTGAAAAATAATCTCTTGGAACATTTGACTAAATGACCTAGCTTCATCAATACAGTCCCTAATCCTCCATAAGAGAGTTATGGAATTCTTCAAATAGTTTATAATAGTTAGAGAATCCCCTTCAACCATGAGTCTATCTAAAAATTATTTTGCTAGGACAATACCTCTCCACAAGGCTCTCACTTTAGCCACCTAATTTGTCTAGATTTCCAAGAATTTTGCATAGGTGAGGATGACTTTACCACTGTTGTCTCTAAGGATACCCCCAAATCCAGCTAATATAGGGTTAACCTTTGTAGCACCATCAAAATTTAACTTAAGCCAAACTAAAGGAGGGAGAATCCACTTGGATTGAACCCTTAGATTAGGGGAAGGATTCAAGAAATTTTCCATAATAGGAATATTGAGAGAAATTTCTATGGACATCTAGAACAGAGAAGTAGGGTGGGAGGATAGGGGATAGAGGGAAGCATTCTCTATAGAAAAAGATAGAATTTTTTTTAAAACAATGTCTATACTCAACATATTGTTGGAGAAGACACGATGATTTATTTTCAACCAGACTTGCCATAGATAGTGGTGAAGGTAAACCTGCCATATAAAATTAAGGTGGGTATTGCAAAAAGAATTCAGCCATTGGGTAAAGAGATCAACAATAGAGCATGGTCTGGCCCAATAGATATGGAAAACATTGAGAAGCATGTTGAGGATAGAAGAAGAATAGGAGCATGAAAGGAAAATATGGTGAGGGGATTCCAAATCAGACAAGAATAGAAAACACATATTAGGAATAGCCATCCCTCTTTTGATAAGGTTACCTATGGTAATAATTTTTCTTAGATGGCCTCCCAGGCAAAAATGGTAATTTTTGGAATGAGGAATTTCAGCTAGATAAGACTGAAAGGAAGAATATGTTCTTCATGGGAAATAAGTAGCTTGTAAGTGGACATCACAAAAAAATCCCTAATTTCAATGAATTCCCAGAAGATTTGATCACTAGGACTCCTTGGGAGATTGAAAATAGAATTTAAGAGTAATAGCATCTCATTACATTCCTCAGGATGAGATGTACTTCTATTTATCTTCCATATTTCCTATTATTTTGAGAGCTTATGAAATTAGAAACTTTTTGGCTAAAAGTGTTGTCAGTGTAGCCTTTCAAGACTGCTAAATGAGGATCATTAATAAGAGGTTGTCCTTTTATCCATTTATCATTCTAGAATTTGATTTTGTGGAAATCACCCAATCTTCATCTGAGACCTCTTCCACTAAAAACCTGGACTGCAAAATTGATTTCCAAAAAATAGATCCTCTGATAGGAACTGTAGTAGTGAGAAAGTTTGTACCTTATAGATATTTATGTCTAAAAATAAAATCTCATTCACTACCTACATTGGTGATTAAATGCCAATCCTACTTAGCCAAAAGGGATAGATTTAGGATATGGAGTCTCCTGAGACCTAATCATCCTGAATATATAGGCTTACAAACTTTATCCCAAGAAACAAGGTAAAATTAATGCTTGTTTTCAGACGCAGACCATAGGAAATTCTTCTAGATTTGTTCAATATTAAGGTAAAATGCTGCTGGGAATTTTAAAATAGACAAAAAATAAATAGGAATGCTTTGGAGGTAAGCCTAGGTAAGGGTGGCCTTGGTAGCTTGAGATAAAATATTTCTTTTCTGGCCAACCAGTTTCTTATGTAGTCTCTCAATTACATTATTCCACATTGAAGCATTAGGACTACCTATGAACAAAGGGAGGCCTAAATAAGTAGTAGGGAAGGATGACACTAGGTATTCAAGGATTCTAGATATCTTCAATTGCCTTTGGATAGGAGTGTTAAGAAAGAAGATTTTAGTTTTGTGAAAATTGATTTTCTAGCCAACAACTTCTTCATACAAAAGCAAAATATGCTTAATGACCTAGGCCTCAAAAACATAAGCAGATGTATAAATAATGGTGTAATCAATGAATTACTGGTGGAAAATAGGGCATTTCTATGAGGTAGATTTAATTCCTAATATGATATTAAGCCTATAGGCATATTTAATAGTTTAGCCTAATTATTCGGCTACTATTATTAAGAGCAAAGGGTATATAGGATCTCCTTGGCACAGTCCTCCTTTGCTCTCGAAAAAACCCGTAGTAGAACCATTGACAAGAACTAAAAACTAAGTACTTGAAATACATCCTTTAATCAGATCTATCCAATCATGTTGGAAACCAAACTTGAGAAGTATGGCAAAAAGGAAGTCCCAACTAATTCTATCAAATGCTTTGTTCATAGCCAGTTTCAACACAAAAGCAGATTTTTTTGGATAAATGAGCAAAAAGAAGGGCTTTATGAATGCTAATAACCCCATCAAGGATAGAACTACCTTGAACAAAACTTCCTTGACTTGAATCAATGATGATGGGAAGGATATCCTTCATTATTACGATAATTCCTTTGGTGAGAATTTTGTACACCACGTTACATAGGCTTATAGGTCTGTAATCAGTCATGGATTTTGCCAAAGGACTCTTAGAAATGAGGGAGATGAAAGTAGAATTGAAATAGCAAGGGATAAATTTATATGACTGAAACTCTATGACTGTATAACACACATCAGGTCCCATGATATCCCAAAAATTCTAAAAGAAATGAGGAAAACCAGCAGGTCCAGGAGCCTTATCAGGATGCATGGAGAACAAAGTATGGTTTATTTCCTCATTATAAAAAGGGACTAGGAGCTTGGAGTTGGCAATCTCTAAGATATATTGAGGAATATGATAGAGCATAGAATTCAGGGCAAGATCTGAGGGTGGCCTGCTCTCGCTAAGAAGAGTGTTAAAATAAGAAACAACTTCTACCCTGATTTCCAAGATATTAGAAGTGGTGGATCCATAATTCTTTGTAATCTCCTTGATTCTATTATGACTTCTATTTTTCATGGTTGATGCATGGAATAATTTAGTATTATATTCTCCCTCTTTTAGCCATAAAGCTCTATATTTTTTCTTCCAAAAAATTTCTTCGCAAGAATGAATATGTGATATTCTGCAAGGATACTTCTATCTTCATATCTTATTTGCTCATTGCACTGTCCTGATTGGATCTTATTCTCAATGGATAGAAGCCTATCCTCAATTGATTGCTTGATTTCAAAAAAAAATCCAAAGACTTCTCTATTCCATATTTTAAGATTTTCCTTGACATGTTTCAATTTTTGGACAATCCAGAGAGAAGGATGTCCTTGACTAGCATGTTGCCACCATTGCAAGATTATGAGTCTGAGGTCAGGGTGTTGAATCCACATCACCTCGAATTTGAAAGATATTTTTAAAGGTCTATCCTTTAGGATGTCCAAAATAAGGGGACTATGATCTGATCCAATTTTAGGAAGATATTGGAGGTTGGCACCCCCAAAAAATGGAACAACTTCCTGAGATAAAATAAACCTATCTAATTTCACTTGAATGAGTTGATTTTCTGATATTCTATTGCTCCAAGTGAATTTGTAATTTTTAAGTTTGACATCCATAAGATTTTTGGAGTTGAAAAACTCATGGAAATCTTCCATGCTTTTTTCAGGAAGTCCATAATCTCCCCATTTATTTGAGGGATAAAGGGGGGTATTGAAATCTCCTAAAAAAATCCAAGGGTCATTATTGAAAGAGTCCTTGAGACACCAAGGGAATCCCATAAATGAGCTCTGTCTATCAGAGAATTTGGAGCATCAATATTGGATATAATCCATGAAAATTTGTTGTCTTTATCATGAAATAGGACACTTAAAATTATTTCACTTGATTGGATCAGACTTCCATCTAGCTTCTTTGGATCCCATAAACACATGAGCCCTCGTGATGATCCTCTAGCTTGACTGAACACAACTTCACATTTACTCTAGATTTTATTAGCAACTAAAGCAACCCTCTACTTGGTTAGCCCATTGAGACCTCTCATGTTCCATGAGAGGATCTTCATTTGGGGGATTTTAAGGATTTCCTGCCTCCCTTTCAATTTTTTTGGGGAGGGTTGGTGATTTTTACTTCTTCTTTGGATTGAGGAAAGACAAGAGAGAATAAAGTGTTTTGGATGACATTGGCAATGTCATCCTAAAATTTGTTTTTCTATTGGTTATTTGCAGATATTCTTCCTCATTTTTTATCACTCCCACATTCAATGGGGGACTTCATACAACTCCTAGTATTTTTAGGACTAAAATTTGAAGGAACAATTTGTTCGATCACTAAGCTTAATGGCATTATGATATTTTGGATCTGAATAGGGTGAAATGATGCAAGGGGAGGATAAGAAGGTCTAAATTGTTAGACATTTTGAGTGATAAGTTGTCATTGATGTCAAGAGTGAGTGGTCATTGATGTCGAACCTTCAGCACTAGTCAGTGGTAGTTTCAGTTGGCAACATCCTTTTGGGTTTCAGTTTCAATATCCGACCCAGGAAGTCAGATTTGGCCCAAAGTGCAAAAAGAAGCCCATGTAAATAATATTATAATATTATTTTATAATATTATGGAAAGGAAGTTTAAAATTAATTATAAATTAATTTATTAGTTAATTTATTTAACTTATAAATTTATTTAAATTAATTATTAATTAATTTAATTATTAATTATAAATTAATTTAAGCTAAGGTTAAATAACCCTAAGGTGGGTTATAAAATTTAAAATTCGAAATTCGATTTTGAAAAAAGCACCATCGATATGAGGAGAAATCAAAATGTGTATATAAAGGGGGAACTCCCACCCTACCAAACTTACCATGCTTTCAAAAATTAATGCGAGCTTTAAGAATTGTGAGCCTTACAAATTGCACTGCATCCAAAGTAAAGGAGTGTGCACGTTTCATGAGAAATTGATGATGAGTGAAGGCATAAGAGGAATGGGTTATACCTTCCTTCAAGTGGGCATTAGTAGCCCACATGGTGGGCTCCCAATTTCTAAGATGCTTAGGCTAGAGGAGATGGCGGATGAAATCTCACCGAATCCTCTTTTGTGGGAAGTATAAGGTATGCTTGGAAATTGGTCACCAAAAATTTTGGGAATATAGTTTGGGCATTTAAAAATTAAATTTTGCATATTTAAATTGGTTCTAAGGTTGCTAAAGGAGTTATAAGGGTTTTTGCAAAATTAAATTTTTAATGTTGTTTGCTCAAATATTTTGAAAATATTGTAAGGTGTTTGGTTGACATTTTTATGGTGTTGGAAATTATTTTAAGTTGTATTTTATAAGGTGTATCAAGGAAATTATCTTTATGCATGGTATGATGAGTGTTATTTTTAAAAGGGAGCAATAAGGCATAAATTGAGTTGTCATTGTTTTATGTCCAAGGAATATTTTGAAAAGTGTTGAAGTAATATTGTTGTGTCTAACCTTTGGAATTGAAAAGAATAAAATTGTGATTAAGACAGGTTTTCTAGTGGCACTTCTACATCCAACAAAATGTATGGGCATATTCTTCCTAGTGAATGATTGTTGAAATTTGTGAATAAAAAATTGGAGTGAACATGATTGTTTGGTGTGCATTGTTGAGAGTGTTTTGAATTAATGTTTCAAGGTTTTATGGAATTAGGAGTTGTTGATAAAACCTTGTTTTATAAGCATTGTTTTTGAAGTGTTTGAGTTGAGTGAAGAACTTGAACTAGGGTTTGCAAATAATATGAGTATCATTGTTATGTGAAGATTGTATTATAAGCATTGTTGTTGAAGTGAGTTGTTGAGTGAAGAATTTGAACTAGGGTTTGGAAATAACATGAGTATCATTGTTATGTGAGATTGGTTGATAAAGCATTTTTGGAAATATTTGAGTGAGTATTCATATGCTTAGACTAGGGTTTGTGAGCAAGGATCATTTCATTGAGTGATTGGTTGAGTAGAGTTGGTTGAGACTAGTCAAGTGAATGTGTGAAGTGATTGTTCAAGTTCTATGAAACAAATTATTCTATATTTTGAATTGATTTGAGAAAGATATTGAGAGTTGATGAGTGTGAAACATATTGAGTCTCTAACAATTATCCATATGTTTCAGTGATAAAATATTGAGTGAAAGTGTTTGAGCATTAAGGTGAATGTGAAGCATATTGAGTCTCTAACAATTCTCTATGTGTTTCTAAAAGGGTGATTGAAAGTAATTGAGCATTGTGATGAATGTGAAGCATATTGAGTCTCTAACAATTATCTATATGTTTCTAAAAGTATGATTGAAAGTAATTGAGCATTGTGATGAATGTGAAGCATATTGAGTCTCTAACAATTCTCTTTATATTTCTATGATATTGGACAAGTTCTAGTGTGAACTTATTGAGAAGATTTGAATCAAGTATTTGAGAATACTTGTGGATAGTTTTGGGTAAGCTTTTATGAAAGCTTACAATATAGATTGAGATAATATTTGGATAAGTTCTAGTGAGGACTTATTGAGTAGATTTGGATAAGTTCTAGTGAGGACTTATTGAGCAGATTTGGACAAGTTCTAGAGAGGACTTGTGGATAGATTAGTGTGAGATTTTGTGTAAGCTTACAAGGCATATTTGAGACAAGTCTTTGAGAAGGCTTGTATGTAGAGTGGATTGATTTATTTGTTCTAACTTTGAGTTAAGGTTTGGGGTGGATCCAGCAGAATTAATTTGAGATTGATTCAAGCTTTGTGTTAAGGCTTGAGGACAGATATTGAGGATAAATTTGTGCTAGACCAAAGGACTGTGTTTAGTGCAGATTAGAGGACAAATATTGAGGATAGATTTGTGCTAGATCGAAGGACTATGTTTAGTGTAGATCAAAGGACAAATATTGAGGATATATTTGTGCTAGACTGAAGGACTATGTTTAGTGTATATTAGAGGATAAATATTGAGGATAGATTTATGCTGAACCAAAGGACTGATTTTAGTACAGATTTGAGATAGAGATTTGAAGGTGATAAAGTATAGAGGATGATAGTCTCGAGTGGATAGAGATACATTAGCGAGGGTAGTGAGGACAGGTGTCTTCAGTGGATAGAGATTCATTATATAGAGTAGTGGGTGCAATAGTTCTTCTAGAATATGATGCAGGAGCCTATCTTTAGAGTGTTTTTTTAAAAGAAGTTTTAAAGTAAATTTTTTATTGCTAAAAATGGAATTATTTGACGCAAAATATAATTTGCCTAAAATGGTAATTATAAAAAAAGGCAACATTTTTATGAAAAATAATTTGCCGAAAATAGTAATTACTTAAAAAGGCATTTTTGGGTGGAAAAATCAATTTGCCGAAAATAGTAATTTTTTATTTTTAGGGTTTTAAGATTTAGGGTTTTCTTTTAAGGTTTATTTTAGGGCTTCAAGTTTTAGGATTTTCTTTTAGGGTTTCTTTGGGGATATATATTCCCTTGGTATTGCATTGTAAAAGGGGAAGTGAATCCAAGAATGAGAAAATAAATTATTTATTGGTTTATTTCCATGTACTGTAGTTTTTATATGAATGGAGGGTTTTACATATTATTTTCATTTACCGTAGTTTTTATGTAATGGGAGGTATTTTGTTTTGACCTCTTGTAGCTAGATTTACATCAGAATATCACCAATCAAAGCTTAGGGGAAAGGAGTTCTGTGGATAGATATCCACGAACTTGATTAGGGGATTTGTGTCTCCTTTGGATAGAGGTCCATAAAAATTATAATAGGGAAAGGATTCCCCAAATATTAATTGAGAAAATTTTAGTTAAAAATTTTCTCCGTGGAGTAGCCCACATTGGGTGAACCACGTAAAATTGGTGTCTCTATTGTGTGTGGTGATTTGTGCATTGCTTTGATTATTGTTGTTGATATTGCTATCTATACATTACATAATATTGATTGAAAAAGAAAATTAAAAAGTGGTCTTATATTGTTCACCCCTCCCTCTTAGTATAAGCTTGTGTTCTTCAATTGCTATCAGAGCGGGTTCCTTTGAAATAGTTTTACAGCTTGAAGGAAAAGCTTTCAAAGAATACAATAGATTCTAAGAATGTGTCCTTAAATAATTCAACACAAATATTTGATGTAAGTGACTACATATATTGGAGTATGAGAATGAAGATTCACCTGATGGCACTTGGCAATGAAATTTAGGAAGTAATTGAAAATGGAAACATACCACCAGCTAATCCACCTAAATATAAGGAAGGTAAGCTTCTACAACATTACAATTCAAAAGCAATGAATACACTTTTGAGAGGTTTGCATAGAACATAATCAATAAACTTTATGCATTGTAAATATGCAAAAGGAATTTGAGATAAGTTGCAAATAATATATGAAGGAGATAAAAGTGTCAAAAATGCAAAGATACGAAATCTCAAAAGACAATTTGAAGAATTAAGAATGAATAATGAAGAAATTAGTTCTTATCTACTTTGGGTAGATGAGGTTGTTAATGCTATGCAAGGAATTAGACTTAATGTGGATGAATCAGATGTTTGTGATAATATATTAAGGTATCTTCCAACAAGGTTTAGTGAAAATATTTTAGCTATAGAAGAAGCAAAGGATGGTGATTCTTTGACAAGAGATATGTTGCTTGGTATTCTTACAACTTTTGAGTTAAGAACAAAATAACCTAATCCCTATAAGGAAGAAGCCTTCAAAGCAATCAAGAAGACAAAGGGTAAGAAGTTAGAATCAAGCAATGAGTCATCCAATGATGAAGAAGCAAATTATGGCAAAAGGAACAAGGATTCAAGAAGATTCAAAGATATAAATTTTTTTAGATGTTTCAATTGTGGAAAATATTATCACTATGCAACTAATTGTCAAGAAGCTAAAAATAATAATGATGAAGAAAAATATGATCACGGGAACAAAAAATAAAAGAAATACAGATACCAAAAGAAAGCTAAGGATGGACAAAGCATACAAGGAAATAATTTCTTTCAAAGACAAAAGAGGAGATACAATGCAGACAAGGCAAGTAAGTACTCAAGTGATAGTGATGCTAGTTTTTCAAATAATGATAGATATGAAGTCCTATTTATGATTGAAGAAAAAGAAGAAATCAAGGAAAGGTCACCAATAATTATCAAGTGTTTTAGATGTGGTAACTTTGGACATATTGAAGATAGTTGTACAAGGAATGGTTATAGTT
Source organism: Wollemia nobilis (assembly GCA_028583015.1). Taxonomy (NCBI): domain Eukaryota; kingdom Viridiplantae; phylum Streptophyta; class Pinopsida; order Araucariales; family Araucariaceae; genus Wollemia; species Wollemia nobilis. Next base: position 1,376,264 of record JAQPPZ010017000.1, on the reverse strand, counting down.
TTAGTGATGATGAATATGAGGATGCACTTGAAGGACCAGAAGAAAATCTTCTAATGGCACTAGAAGAAGAAGAAGGTGATCCTATAGAATACAAGTCAAAAGAAAATGAATATGTAGACAAAGGCAAACAAATAGATGAAAAATTAGATAAAGAAGGATTTGATCTTAAGGAAAAACTTATTTATGCTCTTGACATAGTAAAGAAGGTAAGAAAACAAAACTCTAAACTTGAGTTTCAGTTTCAAGAATGTGATGAAGAAATAATAAAGCTTATAGAGGATTTAAACAAGTCAATGGCTAAGACAAAGAAGTTCAAAGATAAATTAGAAGCAAAGGTCTTAGAATGTGAAAGGCTAGAACAAGTAGATGCTCTACTAAGGGAAGATTTAGAAAAATATAAGGATAAGCTACACAAGTTTGGAAAGAGTTCAAAGATTGTGGATAAGATGATCAAGGTACAAATAAGGTTAGCAAACAAAACACATCTTGGTTTTGAACAGGTTCAAATAAAACAAGAAGAAGAGTCAACCTCAATTTTTGAAGGAGAAGAAACTTCAGAAGAAGATAGTGTAAGATAAAGTGAGACATTTGAGGATGAGTTGGACAACAAAAAGTTCAAGAAGGAAAGGAACAATGCACAAAGAAGAAACAAATGGAACAAGAATCAAAATAAGTTAAGAGATACTAAGAGACCAATGAGGTCAAGACAAGGAAACTTCAATGGAATATGTTTCTCATATCACATATTTGGGCACATGGCTTCGTAGTGTAAGACACATGAAATAAAGGAATATGGGAACATACAACTTTTCCATGGGTATTGCTACTCATGTAATCAGTTTGATCACAAGGCAATGGATTGCAGGGTTCATGATAGAAAATGATATGGATTCACTAGGAGAAATCCTAAGATATTTTCACCTCCAAGGAATATTAACATTTAGTGTTATAAGTGCAATAATGATGGACATACAACAAAATGGTGTAGAGTAGACATTCAGAATTAAGCATGAACATGAACAAGAACAGGAATAAGAATATTGGCATGGATAGGAATAGGAATATGGATATGAACATGAAAAAGAATAGGAACAGAAACATGAATATGGATATGGATATAAACAAGAACAAGAATTTGGACATGCATAGGAATATAAATAGGAACAGTCAAAGAATTCAGAAGGATTAGATGAGAAGAAAAGAGGATAAAGGTAAAAACCAGTGCTTGTTGTGAATAGAAATACCCCCACCCTAGAATTAACCACCTCAAGAGGAGGTGGGGGAGGGGCTAAGCTAAGAGACTCATTATTAGCCCCAAGCCCCAAAGGTGACCCTTTTTCATTAATATCAAAGGTGGATAGATTTGGATAAGGGGGAGAGATTTGGTTTAAGGATAAAGCATTGAGTCAAGGAGAGCAGTTTCCCAGGGGGGGTAGAACAAGAAAAAGGTCAATATTTGGTAAAAAGAATTTGGGTTACCATAAATGACAAAGGAGGAGATTTTTGGACATTTTGAGTGATAAGTTGTCATTGATGTCAAGAGTGAGTGGTCATTGATATCAAACATTCAGCACCAGTCAATGACAGTTTCAGTTGGCAGCATCCATTTTGGTTTCAGTTTCAAGATCCGGCTTCGGGAAGTCATATTTGGCCCAGAGTGCAAAAAGAAGCCCAAGTAAATAATATTATAATATTCTTTTATGATATTATGCAAACGAAGTTTAAAATTAATTATAAATTAGTTTTTAAATAAATTTATTAGTTAATTTATTTAACTTATAAAGTTATTTAAATTAATTATTAATTAATTTAATTATTAATTATAAATTAATTTAAGCTAAGGTTAAATAACCCTAAGGTGGGTTATCAAATTTAAAATTCGAAATTTGATTTTGAATAAAGTGTTGTCTACGTGAGGATAAATTACAATGTGTATATAAATGGGGGAACTCCCACCCTACCAAACTTACCATGCCTTTGAAAATAAATGTGATCTTTAAGAACTATGAGCCTTACGAATTGCGTTGCATCCAAAGCAAAGGAGTGTGCATGTTTCACGATAAATTAATGGTGAGTGAAGGCATAAGAGGAAGGGGCTATACCTTCCTTCATGTGGGTATTAGTAGCCCATGTGGTGGGCTCCCAAGGGCTAAGGCGCTTAGGCTAGAGGATATGGAGGATCGAATCTCATCGAATCCCCTTTTGTGGGAATTATAAGGTATTCTTGGAAATTGGTTGCCGCAAATTTTGAAAATATAGTTTGGGCATTTAAAAATTAATTTTTACATATTTAAATTGGTTCTAAGGTTGCTAAAGGAGTTATAAGGGTTTTCACAAAATTAAATTTTTAATGTTGTTTTCTCAAATATTATGAAAAGATTGTAAGGTGTTTGGTTGATATTTTTATGGTGTTGGATATTATTTTAAGTTGGATTTTATAAGGTGTATCAAGGAAATTATATTTATGTATGGTATGATGAGTGTTATTTTTAAAAGGGAGCAATAAGGCATAAATTGAGTTGTGATTGTTTTATGTCCAAGGAATATTTTGGAAAGTGTTGAAGTAATATTGTTGTGTCTAATATTTGGAATTGAAAAGAAGAAAATTGTGATTAAGACATGTTTTCTAAAGGAACTTCTACATCCAACAAAATGTATGGGCATATTCTTCCTAGTGAGTGATTGTTGAAAATTGTGAATAAAAAGTTGGAGTGAAAAGGATTGTTTGGTTTGCATTGTTGAGAGTGTTTTGAATTAATGCTTCAAGGTTTTTTGGAATTAAGAGTTGTTGATAAAACCTTGTTTTATAAGCATTGTTGTTGAAGTGTTTGAGTTGAGTGAAGAACTTGAACTAGGGTTTGCAAAGAACATGAGTATCATTGTTATGTGAATATTGTATTATAAGCATTGTTGTTGACATGAGTTGTTGAGTGAAGAACTTGAACTAGGGTTTGGAAAGAACATTAGTATCATTGTTATGTGAGATTAGTTGATAAAGCATTGTTTGAAATTGTAGACACCTAAAACGCGTCATGTCGAGGGTGACTACTCATATGGACATGCTACAAGACCATATGGAGGATCTTGGATAGACTCCAAGATAGAGCAGTGGTTCTAACCACTCAATTTGGGCTCCTTGGCCTAATCAGTCTGAACCGCAGCCCAGACCTATGGTCTACAGTCTGAACCATGGCTAAGGCCTACGGTTTACAGTCTAGACCACAGTTGTAACCTACGGTCTTAACTAAAGTTCAGTTGGCCTTCATCCGAGCCAAATCGGTTTGAATGACCATTTGTTCTAGAAGATGGTGGTTAGAGGATGGAAGCTTCCAATCCAACTATCCTAACCACCCCTTCTTGATCTTGGCTTCTCCATGAAGCCACCCCTAGCCCTAGGGCATCCTATAAGTACCCCTTCGAATTAGGGCAATGATATATATGATTTGAATAGCGAGAGAGAGTGCATTTTGGAGATCAAAGAAGCGAAGCCCTATCGAATTGTGGACTCACTTGAGTGCATAGAGAGAGCCTTGTTGCCATCCCCATTGTCAATTTGTCAAGCATCATGATGAATTAGGCCATGGATGCCCTAAGGACCTAGGAGAGCCAAGAAACGCTAATTCGGGCAAACGGAGGCCCCTCACAGTGAATCAACCACCAAACTTGTCAGAAGGACACCGAAGGTGACCCTTGAACATCAATTGGACAAGGAGGTCAAGCCCACTACCCTTGATTTTGAGGGTAAACTCACTTGAGTGCTAACCATGGCTTTCAACCATGGTTTATAGTGCAGACCATGCACCAGTGTTGTGGTTTGCAATAGAGGTATCACCACCTTACTATTTTCATTTTTGCCCATCTAGTTAGATTAGATTAGTCATTTGCATGGTTAAATTGTAGTTTTAGAGACTTTTGACCGATAGATTAGTGTTTTTACTAACTTGTTTTCATCATAGTAGTTTAGACATTAATGGTTTCTTTTCATGTTATAATGCTTCATTTCAAGTAATTGATTCCATAGATTGATAGTTGTGCTCTTCATTTACATATTTCCATCAATATTGATATTATTTGCATATGTTTAGCATAGTTTACGCATTTTCTTGATTTGATGTCATTATGCTATTTTCATGCTATTTGTCTTTAAAGGGCCTCATCATGAGAGGCTTCCTATGCTTTTGACATTCTTGTGTTGTTTCTTGATCATAGGAAACAGGTTTCTAAGGAGCTACAACCATTCATTTCCTTCCTCAATGTGAAGAAGAGGGTCTACTCCACCCTAGAGCAGTTCATGTCACCTTAAGGGCTTGATAGTGCATTTCACCCCTGAGGGGGATTGAAATAATTGTAATTGCATATCAAATAGAGTATCCCTAAGAGGGACTTACTTGTAATCAGACACTTATTGATTTTAATGGAATAATAGAGGCATTTCTTGTAATTTCCATGTGTTTTATCCATTTATGTGTTTGAATATCAATTTTACTTTGTTTATGCAATTACAACATTTTGGGTGCACGCCTTTTTGGTCGTATAAAAGGTGATCACGGTGGAACTCCACATAAATAGCATCTGACTGTGTGTTCTTGACCTTTTTGACTTGTAGGTATAGACCGCAACTATCAGCTATGGGCCAACAATTGAACCATAGGTTCAACCCGTGGGCCACAGTCAGAACCGTAGACCAGACCTACGGTTTCCAGCTGACAACACAGACAACAAAAATCAGAGAGCCAATCATTGCAGGACCTGAGGTAGGCCCTATTTTCAGCCCTCTATCATTTTTTTCCCTCTGTGTTTTTATAGCATGTATAATTTCAAATGCAAATTAGGAAAAACCATTAAAGAAAGGGATAATCAATCATCCTAGTTTGCTTTTGCATTTACTTCCATAGAAAGGCATTGCTAGGAACAACGGACCTATGATTGCAGTCCGCCCTAGGCTACAACATGCTTGATAGAGTGTCTTGTTTGGTTTGCATGTGTGAGGCCCAATTAGAGGCCAATTATCATCGTAATGTGCATTGTCTCAAAGAGCATCTAGAATAGCTTGCATTTTCTGAATTTGAAACGTTCTTTCATTTGCATAGCATATAGAAAATGAGCATGAGTGCTATATGATGCATTTCTTTTATGTACATTAAAATGAACCACACACACCACTTGGCACTTAAACGCTAGTGAGTTGGGCTTGACATCCAACCACTAGTAGGGTTCAATGACGATGGGCGTAACTTCCATCCATTGGCCCAAATCCTATGAACCTTTGGATACTAGACCAATACCGGATCCGAGAACCTTTCGTACCCTAGAAAATTTGCATGTATTCTCTTCGAAGGGTATAACGCTGACTAGGGGAAAATGGGTGAGGATCCGGGAGGACCTGTGCTCCCTGACCATGTGTGGGCTTCATTACCACACATTATAGGTTGGATTACATGACTTGGAGTTCATAGCCAAGTTGTCGAGCTACGAGCGTACAGGTGAAAGCCATTAAACTGAGAATAAAATCCAACAAGTTTTGCAAAACACGATAAGAGTTTCTACACTGATACAACAAATCATTGAAAACACATCAAACAGTTTAGGGCTCAAATTTTAAAATGTAAAGGAGATAATCACATTGTTTACTTTGTATGCTTCTTTATTGCTTAATTCATCAAGATAAGGCCCTCCTTGAGGCCACAATTTTTAGTAAGAGAGGAAACCTCTCGAGTCTTGTTTAGTCGGTTCATCATGATGACTAGGCATGATAGAGCTCAATCATGAGCTAATGAGTCGAAGAGTTCATGGAGAGGCTCTGAATGCTTCTGATGTTCTCCTGAGGAGCTTTCAAACCTTGCACGCCTCCTTGCTAGGCATCACACTCATCATGCACTTGAGGATCCAATCCTCCTAGCATGACATTCTGATAGTCATCATGAGCTCCCTTCATCATGCAGGGGGTTCACCCATATAGATCATGGGGTTTCCTCACATATAGTGAGAACCCATGTCATTAGGTCTCCACCTAGTGAGATAGAGAGTTGTGGATCATACTCCATGAGTCAGTCCTATAGGGAATCTGAGTCTCATGTAGCCCATGAGAGGTGACTACTCCAAGACCAATTGGAGGAGGCACACCATCAGCGTAAGCGCCTAGAGCATGAGTCTACAGAGAGAAAGAGAGCGCATCAACAAAGGTTGGATGAGCTCCAATGATATGAAGAGAGGATTTACCAATAGAAAGCATGTGAAGAACAATCATGTGAGGTAATTCCTAAAAAGAAGCTCATACCTAGAGTGCTTAGGCAACAAGTCAACGTGATGCACCCAGTGCATCGTCAAGAGTTGCCACTTAAGCAAGTAGATAGCCATCCTCTTAGGCAGATAGACATGCCTAGGGTTATCGAAGAGCAATAGAAAGAGATGTCTAAGGATCCCATGCGTAAGCGTGAGGTCGAGAGTAGTCAAGTCCGACAGGTGAGCAGTGTCAATGCTCGAAAGTCATCATAATCCTTGGGGCATATACAGTCTATTCCACCATATAAGGAACCTATGATTACTTTCCATAAATAGGAAGTCAAACCTATCCCTATCAGGGAGTCTGATCCTCCATTGCATATCATAGTGAGGATAAAATAGATTGTGTATAAGCGAGTGTTGGTGGATACAGGATCATCGATTAATATCATCACCACCTCAGCGATCAAACATCTCAAAATTCCACCGTCCCACATCAAGGAAACAAATTTAATATTGCAAGCCTTTAATGATGTGGAATCCCCTATAGTAGGCACAATAGTCCTCCCCATCGAGGTGGGATAAAATATTATTCCTACATTGTGCTACATTTTAGAGGGATCAAGACAGTATAATCTACTGCTTGGAAGACCATGGATAAGAGCCATGGAGTGCGTACCATCAATAGTGCATCAGTGCATTAAGTACACCCATGGAGGTGAAGTCCATGTAGTTGAGGTGGACCCAGATCCCTTCAAGTATTATAAGCCTGAGGATCATCCGTAGGAACCTGGTGAGGCGCCTATGCATCTGCAAGTTAAATTGGATGAGTCTATCCAAAGTTTGGATGTAGCCTCATAGATTGTGGTGGAGTTACCATCCCCACCGCTATCACCTGTGGAGTCACCTACGACCCCTACACTCTCGACACCACTTAGCAGGGAAGGATTGATGAATGCCCTTATGAAGTTGCTCACAACCACTTCGGAGGTATCATTAGAGGATCTTCACACTCCTATCAAGGAGGAAGAACCTAGCATGGTTATGGATGCACCTGAGTGTATCACACCCTCTTCATCCATCATGTCACCAGATAGTTCTCATGAGGATGATGGTGAATATGAAGAGCTTATAGAGGCCAGCATTACGATGCTGCCCACCATAGAGTCCACTGAGGATCTAGGTCAACTTTTCATCGAGTCTCTACCTATGGATCCTATCCTGGAGACATCGTATGAGTATGAGGAAGGTTCAGTTATCATGACTAAAATAGGATAACCTCAGTATGTTGACGAATTACCTATGATGCATGCAGTTGTGGAGTCTTCTCATGAGTTTGTGGGAATGGTCGACATTAGGCTAGAAGATCAAGTGATTCCTAATCACATAGAGCTAGAGATGGGGTAATCCAGTGGTGTTTCCACATTGCCAGGGCCAGAACCTTTGAAATTAGTCACTCCTGACTCATTTCTCATGGCACCATCTCAAGAGCACAAACAAGTAGGTTCCTCACATCAGATTGGGGGTACCAAAACTGACACAGTTCAACACAATGAAGTGAAACAACAGCTTGAGCTGAGTCATAGGCATGAGCATGTGGATAGCATTGATGAAGTGTGTCATCAAGAAGCTTCCACATCAACTCAAGTGAAGGAAATAGGTGATTTGCAATTACCTAATGGATCCATAGCATCCACTTTTCTATTTCCTTCAAATGACAAAGGTATTTCGAATCAGTCATTGGAAATACATATGAATTCTTTGTCAGTCTTGCGATCCATTTTAAGCCATCTAGAATGGATGGAGCATCGAATGGATGAGCAAGATAAGGCATTGCATTTTATCAGGAACCGACTTGAAAACCTGGAATTACAAAAGCAACCCTTGTCTGAGGCCGAATCACTTCTTGTGCAAGTACAGGAAAAGCCTCAGTGAAAGCAAAAGCCCATGCGGCCAACCCAACCATTGGATTCTCAAAGCAAACCAATGCGGGTCAAGAGCCCAAAATAGTCATAACATAGTGGGACTCCATTAAAAGAGTCTATGTCTGACATATTTCAGAAGCTGCAAGAGGCTAAGGTCATCACCTTGCCTAATGTCATCCCTTTAAACCCAAGTAGAGTTAAACCTATGGGTTATAAGGAGCATCACTATTGTCTCTATCATCGAATAGAGGGTCATGGCATTCGATATTATCATGAATTTAAGAGTGTGGTGCAAAATATGATAGATAAGGGGGTTTATCATGTAGATGGTTCTCTCATAGTGCCCCAACATGCCGAAGTGGAGGTCACACCTCCTCAAGAGTGACCTCGGAGTCGTCAGTCACCTCGTAAGCCCAATAGGCCAGTGCAATGAGTAGTTTCATTTCATATGACTACTCTAACTTTGTTTCAAAAGTTACACGAGGCACAGGCATTCATATTACCCGAAGTCAAGCATAGGGCATCCAAGACTGGGTCACCTGATGGGGGTCCCTTTTGTGTGTATCATCGAGCGCATGGACATGACATTAGGGGTTGCCAGTCATTTAAGAGGGTCATCCAAGACCTAGTAGAATGGGATGAGATCCATGAGGATGGTTCTCTCGTTCACCCATGTCGAAGCATAGGTACACTAGTGAGGTCCGATCTTCACTTGGGGGAGTTGATTTCTGTCACTCTTCCTAAACAAGCTGATTACTTTTTAGTGAATAGCATGCATGTTGGGGGTCTTCAAGGTAGCATACCTTTCCCACTAGCCATGCCAAATTTGATAAGGAAAATGAGGAATCTAGAGGTATTGCACCTCCCTCACCGTCATCGAATGGCACACTCACTAGGGGTATATAGGGCAGCATGCCCTTCCCAAAAGGCTCCAAGGGTTCCTAAAACTACTTGGTCATGTCAGTCAAAGGCCTCGAGGGTTTGCTTATAATCGCTTGGTCATCCTAAAAGGCTCCAAGCTCGTTTGTGAGTAGTTTGGTCAATCAAAAGGCACCAAGAGTTTTTGAAAAATTGCTTGGTCAACCCAAAAGCTCCAAGGATTCTTAAAAATCACTTGGTCATCCCAAAAATTCCCAAAGGTGCTCATAAACCCTTTGGTCAACCAAAGGGTTTTAAAACTGATCCTAAAAGCTCCAAGGGTTTGCTAAAAATTGCTTGGTCAATCTAAAGGCTCCAGAGGCATGTACTCACCGTTTGGTCAGATATGAGGCTCAAAACTCATAAAAATTATAAAATCAATAAAATCCAAAAAAAATTGGTAAAGCATAAAAATCCAAAAACATTTGCATTTGCATTTGAATTTTGCATTGTCATTTTTTGCATTTACTCATGCATCCACTGCATTATTACATTGCATATAGGCATTCATCATCCATTGCATTCTGTAGTAGGAGGGATTATGTTTGTCAGTCTTACAAATGACACCATGTTTGTGTCTAAATCATGCATCTCTGCATTTATCATGATCCATCATTCATGTGAGTAATTATGTTTTTCAACACAACCTATTATGTTGCTATGGAGATATACTAAGGTTTTTCGGTCATTCAACCATACCTAGTGGTCTTATCAAGAGTTGGTAGAAAGCTTGCTTTGCTTTTGTAGCTAAGGTTCAGTTAGTATAGCCCTTAGCATATCATAAGCCTATCACTAATCAACAAATTAAACAATCCTAACAAGGACTAGGGGAAGATGAAAGCCGTGAAGCAGGACCGGGTATCCTGAAGTGAAAAGAGTTATTCTTGCTTATCCCTCTATGCAGATGGTATGGGAAATGTTGGTAGTTGGCAAAAGGATAGGTTAGTTCCCTATTCATAATCCCTTGCTTATGATAAAATGAGCAATATCCTAGAGTGATATCCCATATCAATCCTCAATATTGATACCCTAGATCGATATCATAGATCGACTTCCCAAGATTGATATCCCATATTGATATCATAAGATCGATATCCTCAATCGATATACCAAAAATAGTTTTCCCAAGTAAATCCCCCAAAGGAAAGTTTTTGAAGAAAATTATCAAATATAAATGCCAAAAAGTGAAGATCGAATGAAGATCAGAAAACAGGCTCAAATCAAGTTCAAAGTGAAGATCAAATGAAGATCATAAATCAAAGTTCGAGTGGAGATCAAATGAAGATCCAAAATCCAGTTCGAAGAGAGATCAAATGAAGATCCAAAGACAGTTCAGAATGAATATGGAATCGACTCCCTTGCTTCACTACATATGAGCAAGTATCCCAAAAATTGAAGGATAGAAAGGAATGAGCTTGAATCCCTAGAATTGTCGGCACTACTATACCTTACGCATGATGATATGTCTGATACACTTGCATCTCGCTTGTGGGTAGACCAATGTTTGAATGTGGAGGAGCTAGCTTTAGGTGTCCCGCATTGCCTAGTGGCTTAGTCCAACTAAAATCTAAACTTGGGATTGGATAAGACATTTGTGGTACCCCTATCTTAGCAATGGGCTGAAAGAATCCTGCCTGACATCGAGGAATGCTCGTGTCTTATCTTAAAATAATCATGTGCACACACAGGGATAATGAATAGTTAGGGCCTATCCTAGCAAAAGCCTTTTATCTCAGAAGTCTAGTGTGGTTAGTATGCAACTTTTGATAAGTCTATTAGGGTGTTTGAGTCTCATGGAAAACCTCAAAAATCTCTCTCATAGCAACAAAATATCAAATATCACAAACCATATAAAATCATCAAATTGCAAAGTATCGAGTTCATGATACATCATCATATAAAGCACAATCAAGATATAGGATAGATACCGGATGGATATTAGAAATAATATTTAGACGACCACTGACTATATCATGCATATTTTTCAAATTTGCAAAGGAAAATAGAATGACACATTATATCATTCGCATCATACAACTGCATTCATTGCATTTCATATATGGGTGATTAATTGATTAAATTCTTATCTTAAGGATTTTCAATTACATTCATGATTTTTATACATTATGTGGTGTCATCCATTAGATTGATAAACATATTTGCATTCATTCCTTATGTTTTAAGTGATTAAAGCATACAGGTTCATTTACATTAGATCACCATCATGTAAATAAATCATTACATACAATAAAAATAAAAAAAAATTAAGAGAAAACATTGATCCATATGCATCCATCATAAATCACACATCTAAGCATCTAGATCACTGCATATCATCATCATCATAAATTAAATAGCTATCTAGTGCATGTCATCCATACATCACATCATATAGCATCAAATTAACATAAGCATTGCATCCATGTGCATAACATAAATAGAAAATTAAAAATATACAAGTACACATAATGAGTCATAAATGATCAAATCATATATATATATATATATATATATATGTGTGTGTCTCAAGAGTACATCAAGAGTACAAAATTCCCATAGGCTACAATCGTGTAGGTCCTAGACCTTACACCAAAAATGGTACATATGCAAAAATGTAGCCTAGATCTAGATAGAGCCCTAGCTCTAGCCTCCCTCCTGAACTGGAGCTCTCATCACCTCCCTCAGCCCTGTGCTCTAGAGCCTGCTCTGTAGTCAGCTCTGGTGCCTACTGTGTGCCCTGTTGAGGGCCCTGTGTACCACCTAACCCAAAGAGGCCTAGCACATGGGATACCGGTATGTCTAAGCGACTAGACCTATGACTAGAGGTCACACCCATCTCCCTGTGACTCCTGTGCGAGCTACCTCCATGTGTGCTAGAGGACCTATGTGTCCTCTCTATCCTATGCATCCACTGGCTGGAGCTCACCATGGACTATCCTGAAGTCCTGGACCTGGTCCTCTGAGACCTAGTAGCATGTCTATCCTCTGGCACCTCTAAGCCCCACAATCTGATGAAGCCCTCTAGCTGGGAGATGCGAGCTACCCTCACATCACAAAGGTCATTTCCCTCCTCTATGAGGGAAGTGAGCTACCTAACCTCTACCATGGGATCACTACCTCCTAGAAGTATAGTTGATGGTGTAGTAGGAGGTCCCATAATAGTATGGGAGGATGAAGGATCCCCCCTCTATGCCCTGAGTAGCTCTCTCTCTACTATGGCCTCACCCCACTATGCTAGTGCCACATCTCATGCACTAGTGAGCTCACCGACCTATGACTCTACTACTGTAGCCTGAGCTATGAGAGCTATAATCTATGCCTAAGCCTCTACCATCTATCTATCCTTATGACCTAGCTTCACCTCTAGAAGGGTGATAGATGTGTCCCACTACAACTACTGAGTCTGCAACCTCCCAACCTGACTCTATAAGTCAGCAACCTAAGCGAGGAGCTCCCCTACATCACTATCAGGAGGCACCTCACCCTCCTCTGACCCCTCCTCCTCCTCCACCTCTACCTATGGAGCCTCCTCTATGGTGGCCTCTATGCCCCATCCACCCTCGGTCCTCTAGCGCACCCTATGCCCATCAGGATCGGCCCTTGCCTCTACCTGGTCATCTACTCTACCTAGAGGCCCTCACCCCTACCACTGTAGGAGGGACCACCATGTGTCATATGCTGGGGTGGTCCTAGGTGTGTCATCCCTAGACTCCTGGAAGTCATCAGCCTCATCTCCTAGAGCTATAGGTTGAATCCATGGTAGATGTGTCTCTAGCATGAGATGTCGATACACGAATGGAATCTCTGGAATGTCCTACACCAAGCCAAACTATCATAGGATGTGAGAGAAGAATTGATACTCTCTAATATCGACCTTATGATTGAGTAGCCACCTATCCTAGTGAGCCTATCATAGCCACTCACCTACCTCGGTCCAATCAGGGCAATCCATATAGGAGCACCACTCAATGTCATCCAGCTCGAGCACTGCAAATCATGCAATGTAATAGTCTGTATCTCCAATGTGGGTCCTACTCTGGAACCCCTCCTCCTCTCATGGCCAACATATGGTATAGCATTGATGCGCATCATCAATGGCCATGATCTGGAGAGGTAGGTCCATGGGATGCTCGATCTGGATGTGCTACCAACCCTAGATCTATAGCAATAGGCTACAGCTAATACCTCGATGGCTCTAGCTCGTAATCTGGTATAGCTCCCTATAGAGCTGACATAGTAGTGTGCTCCCCCAAGCTAGGCGTAGTGGTTGAGTAGTGGAACTCTGAATCACTCTCCAAACACTGGCCAGGAGGTTCTAGGGAATCCTCATGCTCGAGGAGTCTAGAAGCACTACCTGTACCACAAGGATCATGAAGATCATCATGCAGACTAAGAAAATATGCTCACCCTACCAGTATCCAATGTGGACACCTCCATGGTCGATCTTCTCCTGAGCCTCCTTGCTTCGATCATCGAAGATAGCATCGAAGATAGGCTCCTTCCTCTAAGAAGAGGAAGAGGTGATGGCCTCACCATCGATAGGGATCCTAAAGATCCGATAGACATCCTCTAAAGTCATAGTCATTTCACCTGTAGGCAGGTGAAAGGTGTTGGTCCACGCATTCCAGCATTGGGCCAACGTAGTCAAATAGGTCTGATCTACCCTAATAGTGGGTAGATCTAGTACATAGTCGAATTCGATGGCTCTAAACCATGCATGCTCACCATCAGTGAGCTGCCTATGGAGAGTCTTAAGTAGATCGGGCTCATGAGCCCTAGAGGTCAATCTCTAAAATAAAAAGTAGTATATAAGCTAAATTCTAGCTAAAAACAAGCAAAAATAGCTAAAAATGACTTTAAAAATGTCAAAAACATCTAAAAACTGATAAAAAGATAAAAACATGTCGCAAGGCATTCATAAAAATAAAAAATATCACTAGGCAAGTCAAAATTGCATTAAATAACATTAATTGCCTAATTAACTTTAGAAAATGCAAAAATTTAATAAAATTTTTCTAAAGTTGGTGAACCGCGGGTCAACCCTACGGTCCACTTGCGGTCAAAATATGACCGTTGTATGTTTGAATGTGAACCATAACTGATAGCTATGGTCCCCAATCTAACAATTGGGAACCGTAACTACCAGTTGTGGTCTAGGAAGAATACCCATTTCGGGTACCTTCCTAGCCTGTCTCACTAAAAAAATTAAAAACCTAATTAACCTAATCTAGTGGGGTTCATTACCAACTATTTAGTGAGGTTCATTTACCACATTACTTAATGTGGTTGATTTTAATTGGTATTGAACTACGAGGACTCGGTTTCGAGTTACCTTGCCCGCTCTACGGCCTCTGCTAGTCGATGGCTGATCAGGATCCGCCATCGGGGTATCAAGTGCGGTATATGGAAGAGTTTTGGGTAGCGTTCTGGATCAGGGAATGTCTCCTATCTCTCAGAGCTCTCAATAATGTAGTTGCTTTCAAGAAAATAATGACAAATTCAAATGGGAATGACTATTTAAAGGTTTTCCTAATTTTGGTGGACCGTAGCTAACACCTGCGGTCCTAGAATTAGGGTTTTCTGACCGTAGGCCCTAGCCGTGGTTCCCAAAATTTGAAAAATTCAACCGTAGACCGTACCCATGGTTCGTAGCCAGCATTAAATGCACTAAAAACCCACCATGGGAAGGTCTAAAAAGGTAAATTAATGACTCCTAATGGATCAAATTTCAAAAAGAGCAATCAATGTTGCAAATTTGGTGATTTTCAAAGCACTAGGATCAATCAATAAATCAAAATTAACAAAAAAATCAAATAATTAAAAAACCAAATGCACCTCGTATTCAGTAATTTACCCTATACACTTGGTGGTTGCAATGACTTGCGATCCATGCAATCCGGCAAGATGAGTAAATTACCATAAGGACATTTGGGGCAAAAATTGTCATCGTTGATCTGATATGCTTCTTTTCAATCCCTAAGAAGGCCTTCATGGCTGGACTTCTCCATGGGAATGAGGTGTTTCATGTCATGTCTCCTATGACATATTTTTAGCAAATCATCGATAACTTGATTCAACACAAATCTAATTGGAGTTGCCTCATTTTGATTCCCTAAGATGGCTATTGTAGCCCGACTGCTCCATGGGATAGGAATGTGCAATTACTATTAATAGTTGGAATCAAAAGTTGAACTAGGCCTAGCCAAGGCATTAATATGCTCAAATCTAAATTTTTTCAGATCATCCATAGTGGTCAAGCGACATCGTCACTTTAATCATTGTCATTACCCTCATCGACTCATCGCTTGAGGGGGTAGTCATAATATCAAATCATAATCAAAATCAATAGAAGATCCCGGAGATCGTAGATCCCTTGATCTTGTCAAAATTGTGTTCGTCCTTATGAATCATTGTCAACAACTATCATAAGCTTACCCCTTTGCTTGGGGAAAATAGCAAATATGATAATTTGTTTGTAGCTCTCCTCCTTTCGGATTTATAAGTGCGAAATACCTATGGAATCAAAGCTACACCGAATGAGATGAGAAGAGCACAAGCTTTTCAAATGTAAGCCTTTCACCCAGTTGGAAGCAATGATTCTAGGATGCACATCCTTTTGCTGGACAAGAGGCATCTAATGTTGATCTGACTAATGATCATCATAGAACCTTTGACATCATTTTAGGAGGTCTATTTTTGCTCAGCATTGTTCGATCTCACAATGCATCTCAAAAGGGGCATCTGTAGACACCTAAAACATGTCATGTCGAGGGCGACTACTCATATGGACATGCTACAAGACCATATGGAGGATCTTGGATAGACTCCAAGATAGAGCAGTGGTTCTAACCACTCAATTTGGGCTCCTTGGCCTAATCAGTCTGAACCGTAGCCCAGACCTACGGTCTATAGTCTGAACCATGGCTAAGGCCTACGGTTTATAGTCTAGACCATAGCTATAACCTACGGTCTTAACTGAAGTTTAGTTGGCCTTCATCCGAGCCAAATCGGTTTGAACGACCATTTGTTCTAGAAGATGGTGGTTAGAGGATAGAAGCTTCCAATCCAACTATCCTAACCACCCCTTCTTGATCTTGGCTTCTCCATGAAGCCACCCCTAGCCCTGGGACATCCTATAAGTACCCCTTCAAATTAGGGCAATGATATAGATGATTTGAATAGCGAAGCGCTATCAAATTATCGAGAGAGAGTGCATTTTGGAGATCAAAGCAACGAAGCCCTGTCGAATTGTGGACTCACTTGAGTGCATAGAGAGAGCCTTGTTGCCATCCCCATTGTCAATTTGTCAAGCATCATGACGAATTAGGCCATGGATGCCCTAAGGACCTAGGAGAGCCAAGAAATGCTAATTCGGGCAAACGGAGGCCCCTCATAGTGAATCAATGACGGGGATCGAAAAATGCCAACTTCTTCAAACCCCACTTTTCATTAATAAATTTGAAAAATTACAAGCATACACCTCCACTGCAACTTCTCTACGTATTAAATCTAAAAATTTTACGTCAAACAGCCCGCAGGCTTTACAGTAGCTAGCTCTCGGCTTAGCTTTACCCTTCTCACACTCAGCGTGCATTCCCCGATCCACCGTCCCGACTAAAACAACAAACTAGGTTTTTATAGAGGCCTCGACCCTCTCACGCATTAAACCACGCATTAATCAGGACACCCACCCGATTAATTACATTAACTAGGTTTTTATAGAGGCCCCGACCCTCTGAAACAAAAACACGAAAATCGGGACACCAACCCGATTAAATACCCATCTCTGCATGGTCCCTGTCATCTCTGAATTCGTCAAAAAATTCTGCGTGCCCATACTTCTCGTCTTTCGCGCTTCTAGGTAGCCCCCCGCTTTAACTTCAATTTGTGCCATGTGTCATTTTTGAACGGTCCTCAAAAATGCCGTTCTCGCCATCTCTTTCTCCTCCCGCGCATTTTTCTCTCTCCGTCGCGATATCGCGACGTTTCTGTCTTCCTGCGCTCTTTTCCAATTTTGGTCACGATATCGTGACATGTCGTGATATCATGACCGATTTTTCCAGAAGCCCCCGGATCTGGTTTTTGTCGTGACATCGCGACGTCGCGATATCGCGACGTCGCGATATCACGACCGTTCTGTCGCCTCACCCTGAATCCCTTTTGACATCACGAAATCGCGACGTCGTGAAATCGTGACGTCACGATTTCGCTACAACTTTTCTTCTCCGCATTCACCTCACTGAGAAGTCATGATTTCAGGATATGATGAAATCGCGATGTCGCAATTTCACTACTGACTCCTGCCTTTGCCCCTGCCTCACTGAGACGTCATGATTTCGCGATGTCGCGAAATCGTGACGTCGCGATTTTGCTGCAACTTCCTGCCACTACCTCCTCCTTGCCTTGACGTCATGATTTCACAACGTCACGAAATCATGACATCATGATTTCGCTACTCTTTTCTGCCTTCACCTCCGCTTTCGCCCTTACGTCATGATTTCGCGACGATCGCGATTTCGCGACATGTCGCAAAATCGCGGGTCACGATTTCGTGACATGTCACGAAATCGTGGCCCCTTCCTTGGCATTTTATCTCTCCTACAAACTGTCATGATTTCATGACATCATGAAATCGTGACAGTTTTTGCTGTGAACTTCCTCCTTGCCTTCAGCTTTCTCTTCTTTCGACTCTTCAGCACTGACTTTCTCGAATCTTGATGCCTCTGCATCAGATGCTGCTGGATGCTCCTGCATCAGACACCCGGGGTACGTGGAGAAGTGATCTTCACTTCTGCTTGGTCTGGTTGTTGCCTCCTGCAACACTTCCAAATCCTTCTTTGCCTTAGTAATCTGCTTCAACCCCAGCTCCCGGTCCATACTTCTGTCTTCTTCCAGACAGATTTCTCTACTGCTGCAAACTTCTTCTACAGCCTGCTTTAACTCCTCCTCTGGCATAGAAAAATCTGTCTTCTTTCGGGCAGGTCCCGACACTGCTGCACGCCTCTGCAGCCTTCTTCATTTTCTCCTCTTTCTTCCTATTTCTTTCTTCCCACCTTCTTTGCCGCTCCTCTTGCTCCCGTAACTTTATTGCGAGCCATTCCTTTTGCAGGGCTTTTAATTGTCGTTGCAAAGCTAAGACTTCTTCCTCTGGCACCATATCCTCCTTGCTATCCCGTCTTCTTCGAGAATGCATTTTTTTTTCTTTCTTTTCTTACAAAGCTTTAACGATCCGGTGTAGCTACCTCATGTCCGGTGATCTGCTAACACGCCCAAGATCTGAACTCACTCTCTCTCAAAACCCTCCACAGATCCTGGCGTAACTGCCTCACGTTCGGTGATCTATTACGCACTCAGAATCACTTGCTCTGATACCACTGACAGAGACCAGAAAACGCCAAATTATTCAAACCACACTTTTCATTAATAAATCTAAAACATTACAAGCATACACCTCCATTGCAACAGAAAAGAAAGAAAAAAAAAATGCATTCCCGAAGAAGACGGGACAGCAAGGAGGATATGGTTCCGGAGGAAGAAGTCTTAGCTTTGCAACGACAATTAAAAGCCCTGCAAAAGGAATGGCTCCCAATAAAGTTGCAGGAGCAAGAGGAGTGGCAAAGAACGCGGGAAGAAAGAAAGAGGAAGAAAGAGGAGAAAATGAAGAATGCTGCAGAGGCGTGCAGCAGTGCCGGGACCTGCCCGGAAGAAGACACAGATTTTTCTATGCCAGAGGAGGAGTTAAAGCAGGCTGCAGAAGAAGTTTACAGCAGTAGAGAAATCTTTCTGGAAGAAGATAGAAGTATGGACCGGGAGCCGGGGTTGAAGCAGATTGCTGAGGCAAAGAAGGATTTGGAAGTGTTGCAGGAGGCAACAACTAGACCAAGCAGAAGTGAAGATCACTTCTCCACGTACCCCAGGATTCTGATGCAGGAGCATCCAGCAGCATCAAATGTAGAGGCATAAAGATTCAGAAAAGTCAGTGCTGAAGAGTCGAAAGAAGTCAGTGGTGACGGGGACTGGAAAATGCCAACTTCTTCAAACCCCACTTTTCATTAATAAATCTAAAAAATTACAAGCATACACCTCCACTGCAACTTCTCTACGTATTAAATCTAAAAATTTTATGTTAAACAGCCCGTAGGCTTTACAGTAGCTAGCTCTCGGCTTAGCTTTACCTTTCTCACACTCAGTGTGCATTCCCCAATCCACCGTCCCGACTAAAACAACAAACTGGGTTTTTATAGAGGCCTCGACCCTCTCATGCATTAAACCATGCATTAATCGGGACACCCACCCGATTAATTACAACTGGGTTTTTATAGAGGCCCCAACCCTCTGAAACAAAAACATGAAAATCAAGACACCAACCCGATTAAAGACCCCTCTCTGCATGGTCCCTGTCATCTCTGAATCTGTCAAAAAATTTTGTGCGCCCATCCTTCTCGTCTTCTGTGCTTCTGGGTAGCCCCCCGCCTTAACTTCAATTTGTGCCACGTGTCATTTTTGAACGGTCCTCGAAAATGTCGTTCTCACCATCTCTTTCTCCTCCTGCACATTTTTCTCTCTCTGTCGCGATATCGTGACATGTCGTGATATCGCGACGTTTCTATCTTCTTGTGCTCTTTTCCAATTTTGGTCGCGATATCGCGACATGTCGCGATATCAAGACCGATTCCGTCGAAAGCCCCCTGCTCTGGTTTCTATTGTGACATCGCGACGTCGTGATATTGTGACCGTTCTGCCGCCTAACCCTGAATCCTTTTTGACATCGCAAAATCGCAACATCACGAAATCGTGACGTCGCGATTTCGCTACAACTTTTCTTCTCCGCCTTCGCCTCGCCGAGACGTCGCGATTTCGTGACGTCACGAAATCGCGATGTCACGATTTCGCTATCGACTCTTGCCTTTGCCCTCGCCTCGCCGAGACGTCATGATTTTGCGACGTCACGATTTCGCTACAACTTCCTGCCACTGCCTCCTCCTTGCCTTGACGTCGCGAAATCGTGACGTCGCGAAATCGTGACGTCGCGAAATCGTGACGTCATGATTTCACTACTCTTTTCTGCCTTCACCTCCGCTTCCGCCCTTATGTCGTGATTTCATGACGATCACGATTTTGTGACATGTCATGAAATCGCGGCCCCTTCCTTGGCATTTTCTCTCTCCTACAAACTGTCGCGATTTCGTGACGTCACGAAATCGTGACAGTTTCTGCTGTGAACTTCCTCCTTGCCTTCAGCTTTCTCTTCTTTCGACTCTTCAGCACTGAATTTTTCGAATCTTGATGCCTCTGCATCAGATGCTGTTGGATGCTCCTGCATCAATCAACCACCAAACTTGTCAGATTGACACCAAAGGCAACCCTTGAATATAAATTGGACAAGGAGGTCAAGCCCACTACCCTTTATTTTGAGGGTAAACTCACTTGAGTGCTAACCATGACTTTTAGCCATGGTTTACAGTGCAGACTGTGCATTAGTGCTACGGTTTGCAACAGAGGTATCACCACCTTACTATTTTTATTTTTGCCCATCTAGTTAGATTAGATTAGTCATTTGCATGGTTTAATTATAGTTGTAGAGATTTATGACTAATAGATTAGTGTTTTTACTAACTTATTCTCATCATAGTAGTTTAGACATTAATGGTTTCTTTTCACATTATAATGCTTCATTTCAAGTAATTGGTTCCATATATTGATAGTTGTGCTCTTCATTTACATATTTCTATCAATCTTGATATTATTTGCATATGTTTAGCATATTTTATGCATTTTATTTATCTTATGTCATTATGCTATTTTCATGTTGTTTGTCTTTAAAGGACCTCATCATGAGAGGCTTCCTATGATTTTGACATTCTTGTGTTGTTTCTTGATCGAAGGAAACATGTTTCTAAGGAGCTACAACCATTCATTTCCTTCATCAATGCGAAGAAGAGGGTCTACTCCACTCTAGAGTAGTTTGTGTCACCTTAAAGGCTTGATAGTGCATTTCATCCCTGAGGGGGATATAAATAATTGTAATTGTGTATCAATAGAGTATCCCTAAGAGGGACTTACTTGTAATCAAACATTTATTTATTTTAATGGAATAATAGAAGTATTTCTTGTAATTTCTATGTGTTTTGTCCATTTATGTGTTTGAATATCAATTTTACTCTATTTATGCAATTACAAAATTTCGGGTGCACACCTTTTTAGTCATGCAAAAATATTTGAGTGAGTATTCATAAGCTTGGACTAAGGTTTATGAGCAAGGATCACTTTATTGAGTGATTGGTTGAGTAGATTTTGTTGAGCCTAGTCAATTGAATGTGTGAAGTGATTGTTCAAGTTTTGTGAAACAAATTATTCTATATTTTGAATTGATTTGAGAAAGAGATTGAGAGTTGATGAGTGTGAAACATATTGAGTCTCTAAAAATTCTCCATATATTTTTGTGATTAAAGAGAGAGTGAAAGTGTTTGAGCATTAAGGTGAATGTGAAGCATATTGAGTCTCTAACAATTCTATATGTATTTCTAAAAGGGTGATTGAAAGTAATTGAGCATTGTGATGAATGTGAAGCATATTGAGTCTCTAACAATTATTTATATGTTTCTAAAAGTATGATTGAAAGTAATTGAGCATTGTGATGAATGTGAAGCATATTGAGTCTCTAAAAATTTTCTTTATGTTTCTATGAGATTGGATAAGTTCTAGTGTGGACTTATTGAGTAGAGTTCAATGAAGTCTTTGAGAAGACTTGTGGACAGATTTGGGTAAGCTTTTGTGAAAGCTTATAATACATATTGAGAGCACATTTGGATAATTTCTAGTGAGGACTTATTGAGGAGATTTGGGTAAGTTCTAGTGAGGACTTATTGAGCAGATTTGGACAAGTTCTAGAGAGGACTTGTGAATAGATTAGTGTGAGCTTTTGTGGAAGTTACAAGGCATATTTGAGACAAGTATTTGAGAAGGCTTGTATGTAGAGGTTTGGGGCAGATCCAACATATTTAATTTGAGATTGAGTCAAGCTTTGTGTTAAGGCTTGAGTACAAATATTAAGGATAGATTTGTGCTAGACCGAAGGACTGTGTTTAGTGCAGATTAGAGGATAGATATTGAGGACATATTTGTGCTATACTGAAGGACTGTGTTTAGTGTAGATAAAAGTATAGAGATTAAGGATATATTTGTGCTAGACCAAAGGACTGTATTTAGTGTATATTAGAGGATAGATATTGAGGATAGATTTGTGTTGAATCGAAGGACTAATTTTAGTACAAATTTGATACAAATATTTGAAGGTGATAAATTTTAAAGGATGATAGTCTCTAGTGGATAGAGATCCATTAGCCAGGGTAGTGAGGACAGGTGTCCTCAATGGATAGATATCCATTAGCCAGAGTAGTAGGGGTAATAGTTCTTCTAGAAGATCACCAATCAAAGCTTAGGAGAAAGGAGTTCTCATATGGATAGAGATCCATGAACTTGATTGGGGGATTATTATCTCCTTTGGATAGAGGTCCATAAATATTGTAATAGGGAAAGGATTCCCAAGATATTGATTGAGAAAATTTTAGTGAAATATTTTCTCTATGGAGTAGCCCACATTTGGTGAACCACGTAAATTTGGTATCTCTATTGTGTGTGGTGATTTATGCATTGCTTTGATTACTATTTTTGATATGGCTATCTATATATTGCATAATATTGATTGGAAAATAAAAATAACAAGTGGTCTTATATTCTTCACCCCTCCCCTTCAGTATAATCTTGTGTTCTTTTATTGGTATCAGAGTGGGTTCCTTTGAAAAAGTTTAACAACTTGAAGGAAAAGCTTTCAAAGACTACAATGGATTCTAATAATGTGTCCTCAAAGAATTCGATACCAATATTTGATGGAAGTGAATACATATATTGGAGTATGAGAATGAAGGTTCACCTTATGGCACTTGGCAATGAAATTTTAAAAGAAGTTGAAAATGGATACATACAACCAACTGATCCACCTATAGATAAGGAAGGTAAGCTTCTACAATATTACAATTCAAAAGTAATGAATATACTTTTGAGAGGTTTGCATAGAACAAAATCAATGAAAGTTATGCATTGTAAAGATGCAAAAGGAATTTGGGATAAGCTGCAAAGCATATATGAAGGAGATAAAAGTTTCAAAAAGGCAAAGATACGAAATATCAAAGGAAAATTTAAAAAATTAAGAATGAAGAATGAGGAATACATTAGTTCTTATCTACTTTAGGTAGATGAGGTTGTTAATGCTATGCAAGGACTTAGACTTAATATGGATGAATCAGATGTTTGTGATAAGATCTTAAAGTCTCTTCCAACAAGGTTTAGTGAAAATATTTCAGCTATAGAAGAAGCAAAGGATGGTGATTCTTTGACAAGAGATATGTTGCTTGGTATTCTTATAAATTTTGAGTTAAGAAAAAATAACCTAATCCCTAGAATGAAGCATCCTTCAAAGCAATCAAGAAGACAAAGGGTAAGAAATTAGAATCAAGCAATGAGTCATCCAGTGATGAAGAAACAAATTATAGCAGAAGGAACAAGGATTCAAGAAGATTCAAATATGTAAAATTTGTTAGATGTTTCAATTGTGGAAAATATTGTCACCATGCAACTGATTGTCAAGAAGCTAAAAATAACAATTATGAAGAAAAATAGGATCATAGGAACAAGGAATTATAAAAATAAAGGTACCAAAAAAAAGGCAAGGATGGAAAAAGCAGACAAGGGAAGAATTTCTTCCAAATACAAAAGAGGAGATACTATGCAGACAATGCAAGTAAGTACTCAAGTGATAGTGATGCTATTTTTTCATATAATGATAGAGATGAAGTCCTATTTATAATTGAATAAAAATATGAAATCAAGAAAAGGTCACCAATAATTCTCAAGTGTTTTATATGTGGTAACTTTGGACATCTTGAAGATAGTTGTACAAAGAATGGTTATAGTTTTAGTGATGATGAATATGAGGATGCACTTGAAGGACCAGAAGAAAATCTTCTAATGGCACTAGAAGAAGAAGGTGATCCTATAGAAGAAAATTCAAAAGAAAATGAAGATGTAGACAAAGGAAAACAAATAGAGGAAGAATCAGATAAATAAAGATTTTATCTTAAGGAATAACATATTTATGATCTTGACATAGTAAAGAAGGTAAGAAATAAAAATTCTAAACTTGAGTTTCAATTTCAATATTACGATGAAGAAATAAGAAATCTTATAGAGGATCTAAACAAGTCAATGGCTAAGACAAAGAAGTTCAAAGATAAATTAGAAGCAAAGGTCTTAGAATGTGAAAGGTTAGAACAAGAAGTAGCTCTACTAAGGGAATATTTAGAAAATATAAGGATAAGCTACACAAGTTTGGAAAGATTTCAAATATTGTGGATAATATGATCAAGGTACAAAGAAGGTCAACAAACAAAATAGGTCTTGGTTTTGAACAGGTTCAAAAGAAACAAGAAGAAGAGTCAACCTAAAGTTATGAAGAAGAAGATAGTGTAAGAGAAAGTGAGATATCTAAGGATGAGTTAGAAAATAGAAATTTCAACAAGGAAAGGAAAATGCACAAAGAAGAAACAAATGGAACAACAATCAAAACAGGTTAATAGAGACTAAGAGACAAATGAGGTCAAGACAAGGAAACTTCAATGGAAGATGTTTCTCATGTCACAATTTTGGCCACGTGGCTTCATATTGTAAGACACATGAAATATAGGAATATGCAAACAAATAAATTTTCCATGGGTATTGCTACTCATGTAATCAGTTTAGTCACAAGGCAATGGATTGCAGGGTTCATGATAGAAAAGGATATGGCTTCACTAGGAGAAATCCTAAGATATTTGCACCTCCAAGGAATAATAACATCAAGTGTTATAAGGGAAATAATGATGGACATACAATAAAATGGTGTAGAGGAGACCTTCCAAAATCAAGCATGAATAGGAACAGGAATAGGAACAGGAACAAGAATATGGGTATGGACAAGAACAGGAACAGGAACAAGAATATGGATATGAACATGAGCAGGAATAGGAACAAGAATAGAAATATGGATATGGATATAAACAAGAATAATAATGTGGACATGGATAGGAATAGGAACAGGAAAAGTCAAAGAAATTAAAAGGATCATATGAGAAGAAAAGAGGATAAAGGTAAAGACCAGTGCTTGTTGGGAGTAGAAATACTCCCACCCCAAAATTAACCACCTCAAGAGGAGGTGGGGGAGGGGCTAAGCTATGAGACTTATTCTTAGTCCCAAGCCCCAAAGGTGACCCTTTTCCATTGATGTCAAAGGGGGAGAGATTTGAGTAAGGGGGAGAGATTTGGTTTAAGGAGAAAGCATTGAGTTAGGGGAAGTAGAACAATAAAAAGGTCAAATTTTGGTACAAAGAATTTGGGTTACCATAAATGTCAAAGGAGGAGATTGTTGGACATTTTGAGTGATAAGTTGTCTTCAATGTCAAGAGTGAATGGTCATTGATGTCAAACCTTCAACACCAGTCAATGGCAGTTTCAGTTGGCAGTATCCATTTTGGTTTCAGTTTCAAGATCCGGCTTCGGGAAGTCAAATTTGGCCCAAAGTGCAAAAAGAAGCCCAAGTAAATAATATTATAATATTATTTTATGATATTATGCAAAGGAAGTTTCAAATTAATTATAAATTAATTTTAAATAAATTTATTAGTTAACTTATTTAACTTATAAAGTTATTTAAATTAATTATTAATTAATTTAATTATTAATAATAAATTAATTTAAGCTAAGGTTAAATAACCCTAAGGTGGGTTATCAAATTTAAAATTTGAAATTCAATTTCAAATATAGCACCACTGACGTGAGGAGAAATAAAAATGTGTATATAAAGCGGGGAACTCCCACCCTACCAAACTTACCATGCCTTAAAAATTAATGTGAGCTTTAAGAATTATGAGCCTTACAAATTGTGTTGCATCCAAAGCAAAGGAGCGTGCATATTTTATGAGAAATTAATGGTGAGTGAAGGCATAAGAGAAAGGGGCTATACCTTCATTCACGTGGGTATTAGTAGCCCACGTGGTGGTTTCCCAAGTGCTAAGGCGCTTAAGCTAGAGGAGACGGCAGATCAAATCTCACCGAATCCCCTTTTGTAGGAAGTATGAGGTATGCTTGGAAACTGGTCACCAAAAATTTGGAAATATAGTTTTGGCATTTTAAAATTATTTTTTGCATATTTAAATTGGTTCTAAGGTTGCTAAAGGAGTTATAAGGGTTTTTGCAAAATTAAATTTTTAATGTTGTTTGCTTAAATATTTTGAAAATATTGTAAGGTGTTTGGTTGATATTTTTATGGTGTTGGATATTATATTAAGTTGGATTTTATAAGGTGTATCAAGGAAATTATCTTTATGTATGGTATGATGAGTGTTATTTTTAAAAGGGAGCAATAAGGTATAAATTGAGTTGTGGTTGTTTTATGTCCAAGGAATATTTTGGAAAGTGTTGAAGTAATATTGTTGTGTCTCACCTTTGGAATTGAAAAGAATAAAATTGTGATTAAGATAGGTTTTCTAAAGGCACTTCTACATCCAACAAAAGGTATGGGCATATTCTTCCTGGTGAGTGATTTTTGAACATTGTGAATGAAAAGTTAGAGTGAAAAGGATTGTTTTGTTTGCATTTTTGAGAGTGTTTTGAATTAATGCTTCAAGGTTTTCTAGAATTAAGAGTTGTTGATAAAACCTTTTTTTATAAGCATTGTTGTTGAAGTGTTTGAGTTGAGTGAAGAACTTGAACTAGGGTTTGTAAAGAACATGAGTATCATTGTTATGTGAAGATTTTCTTATAAGCATTGTTGTTGAAGTGAGTTGTTGAGTGAAGAAATTGAACTAGGGTTTGGAAAGAACATGAGTATCATTGTTATGTGATATTGGTTGATAAAGATTTGTTGGAAATACTTGAGTGAGCATTCACATGCTTAGACTAGGATTTGTGAGCAATGATCTTTTCATTGAGTGATTGGTTGAGTAGAGTTGGTTGAGCCTAGTCAAGTGAATGTGTGAAGTGATTGTTCAAGTTCTATGATTGACTTGAGAAAGATATTGAGAGTTGATGAGTGTGAAACATATTGAGTCTCTAAAAATTCTCTATATGTTTTTGTGATAAAAGAACGAATGAAAGTGTTTGAGCATTAAGGTGAATGTGAAGAATATTGATTCTCTAACAATTATCTATGTGTTTCTAAAAGGGTGATTGAAAGTAATTGAGCATTATGATGAATGTGATGCATATTGAGTCTCTAACAATTCTATATATGTTTCTAAAAGTATGATTAAAAGTAATTGAGCATTGTGATGAATGTGAAGCATATTGAGTCTCTAAAAATTCTCTTTATGTTTCTATGAGATTGGAAAAATTCTAGTGTGGACTTATTGAGTAGAGTTGAGTCAAGTATTTGAGAAGACTTGTGGACAAATTTGGGTAAGCTTTTGTGAAAGATTACAATACAAATTGAGAGCATATTTGGATAAGTTCTAGTAAGGACTTATTGAGCAGATTTGGATAAGTTCTAGTGAGGACTTATTGAGCAAATTTGGACAAGTTCTAGAGAGGACTTGTGGACAGATTAGTGTGAGCATTTATGGAAGCTTACAAGGCAAATTTGAGACAAGTCTTTAAGAAGGATTGTATGCAGAGTTGATTGATTGATTTGTTCTAACATTGAGTTAAGGTTTGGGGAAGATCCAACAAAGTTGATTTGAGATTGATTCAAGCTTTGTGTTAAGGCTTGAGGATAGATATTGATGACAAATTTGTGCTAGATAAAAATACTGTGTTTAGTGTAGATCAAAGGACAAATATTGAGGACATATTTGTGCTAGACCGAAGGACTATGTTTATTTCAGATCAGAGGATAGATATTGAGAATAGATTTGTGCTAGACTAAAGGACTATGTTTAGTGCATATAAGAGGACAAATATTGAGGATAGATTTGTGTTGGACTAAAGGGCTAAATTTAGTACAGATTTGAGATAGAGCTTTGAAGGTGATAGAGTATAGAGGATGATAATCTCTAGTGGATATAGATCCATTAGCTAGGGTAGTGAGGATAGGTGTCTTCAGTGGATAGAGATACATTAGTCAGAGTAGTGGGGGTAACAATTCTTCTAGAAGATCATGAATCAAACCTTAGGATAAAGGAGTTCTCCTATGGATAGAGATCCACAAACTTGATTAGGAGATTGGTGTCTCCTTTGGATAGAGGTCCATAAATATTATAATATGGAAAGGATTCCCAAGAGATTGATTGAGAAAATTTTAGTGAAATATTTTCTCCATGGAGTAGCCCACATTGGGTGAATTACGTAAAATTGGTGTCTTTATTGTGTGTGGTGATTTATGCATTATTTTGATTACTACTATTGATATTGTTATCTATACATTGCATAATATTTATTGGGAAAGAAAAGTAAAAAGTGGTCTTATATTGTTCACTTCCCTCTTAGTATAAGTTTGTGTTCTTCATAAACCTAGCAGGAGAGTCTATATTTTAAGGGAGTTGAGGCTCCAAATTTTGGATGTTTTGTTCATTCTTCATCTCAAAAATATTTGGGTTAGAAATAAGTGAATATTTATTTGGAGTATCAGCAATAGAACATACCTCATCTTTACCTATCAGAGGTAGTGATGAGACAACTTGTTTACCTTTATTTTTTGACTAATGAAAATCTTTAGGAGCTTGTCTTTCCTCAAGTTCATGAATGCTAATTCCTTTGTTGATTTGGTTCTACACATTTCTAGGCTTGTTGAATACTCTTTTAGGTACGACATTCTTCCATCCTTGAGAGATGCGACTTGGGCCATTTTTCCTTGTGGTGGGTTTTTCTTTGACAGGTTGGATCTTCAAAGAGGGGCATTGACTTATTATGTTCCCTTGAGTATGGCATTCCACACAAAACGTTGGTTTGTTTTCATACTCAATATCTTGTTTGCAGTAGTAAGAACTATATTCTAATTCAACAGAATTTGGAAGCTTCAAATACATATTTGCATTGATGTAATTTATAGCCACATTCATCCTAGTTCTAGCTAGGGTTATGTTATCAATAGCCACAAAAGTTCCAATGGTCTTTGCAATAGCAGTGAGGATGTCCTGGTACCAAAATTTCTAGGGGATATTTGGTAAATGAACCCAAAATTGGAGCATAATTGATGATTTTAGTTTTAGGGTCAAAGTTAGCATCCCATTTGTGCAAAAATAGACTATGGTGACCCAGGAACCAAGGTCCTCCTATGATAATTTGGCTTTCATCATTATGATTACTAAAAGAATTTCAAAGAAACCTCATGTTAGACCAAAAATCTCCATAGAACTAGAAGTATTCCACTTGGAGTGTGCCCATTTACAAATGGTTTCAATATTAGGACGACCACCCAACAACTTACTAAGCAAAAATAAAGACTCCATTGATAGGTAGTTTTTGATTAGGCTATCTAGAACTTTGATTTTCATCCCGATAGGATCAATAAGGGATAAATAATTAGCATAGCACAAACATATTCCACCCAAAACATTGGAAAATGATGGCTTCTCCAAAATGGGCCCCCCAAGGGAAGTGGGCCCATGGGAAATACTCTTGTTGGGAGGCTCATCTCCCTGGGCCCTAAAAAATTTGATAGGGATATGATCACACACCTCACCATATTCATGATTCCCAGGAGGCTGTCCTTCTCTGAGGCTGGCCTAACTTTTAAAAATTATAATTTGGGCCTTCTCACCCTCGGAGGTTTGAAAATTTTGATTCCCACATTCACAATGAATACACCCAATCATCATCTCTAAGAAACTATAAGGCTTACATCATTATGACAATAAAGTCCCATTCAGTTTTTCATATGTATTAGCATAGTCTAACATAAGAAAAATTATATTGACATTAACACTTGATGCAAAGTGGAACCCCTCCCACACAACAATTATATTATCAATAATATATATATCTTTCATAAATCCTCTCTATTTAGGTCAAATTATATCTAGTAGTAGACTTCATAGACTTAAGGCTAGATTTTTAGTAAGAATTTTGTAGGATATATTTAGGAAAATGATGGACCTCTAATATGTCAAATCATATCTAATTTTCCCTTTTGTAATAATCCTAACAAGTCCTTTATTGATCCACTTCCCAAGGGATCCTCTCATTAAGGCTTCTATATACACTCTCAATGAAGATAGTCTTAAAAATTGCTATGTGGATTTGTAAAATTCAATGGAAAGGCCATACATTATAAGAGATTTATCATTGGTCATGCTAAAGGATGTTGTTTAATATCATTGAGAGTGATTGACTAATCAAGCTTATCCCAATATTCCCAACTATGTTTTGGCAGCATGACATCAATACACTCTTGTATGACTGTCCTTCACTCCTTCATTTGACCTTGAATTATGAAAGTATCTTGGTAGAAATTTAAAACAAATGATTAAATTACTTTCATATATTTAAAAAATTGGAGATCAATGTTTAGCTAGGAATTTTTCTCATCTCTATATTTGATCTGAAAATAATATAAGAAGTTATTGGAGTATCAATGTCTTGTTTTGAGCAAATGTAATCAAACTCTTATTCTTTCCCATTAGCCTTCACTTCCTTATATTAAGAACTCTAACTACAAGACTAGTAACCTTCTAGAAAATTTTCATCATAAAACTTTTCTTGAAGCTACATAAGACTTCATTAAGGCTTTATTCAATGCCTTCCAAACTATCTCTCTTACCCTAGGTAATTTTCTTACCAAAATTCCTAAGTAATAAAGTTACATGAATTATGGTTATTTTCCACTAGATAATTCACCCTAAAGAAGATATGCTCCTAGGTATATATATCCATAGATATTTTACATGATTAGTATAGGTTATTTTATTTATATATGAGCAAATAAGATGAAATCTAGAGTAAAAATTCCTTCTATTCACTTGCATGTTTGTATAGGTAAAAACAAAAGGGTGGTGGTCTAAATATCTAGGGTTTAGGATAACTTGACCTAACTAGGAATTACCTTCTTTAAAAAATAAATGAGATCTATAAGACAACATTATCTAGAAGAGGGCATGATCCATAAGAAAGCATGATCTATAAGAGAGCATGACCCTATCTAAATATTTGAGGATGTGTGTCTCACCCACCGTATAAGTAGACTAGGCATACCAGATTTCTTTGAATTCTTACCTTTTAAATTTATTTGGGTTAGATAATCTAAATGCCTTCCAAAAGTGCTCCCAACATTGATATTAAATCTCTAGTAGCCTCATCATGACAAGATCCACATTATATTATTAGATATCCACCACATTAAAATCCTTACAAACAATCCATAGGATGTCTAAGATATTATCATAAATACATTTCCATAGCCTATATTTATCCTAAACATAATTGGAAGCATAAAAGTTGAAGAATCCTAACAATAAGTTATCAACAATCATATAAACTCAAACTATATTATGGTAGGGGTTAGATATCTAATTTTCTAGAATCCCTATAATATGGGGATGCACCACCATGGTAATAGTATCATGACCTCTTGGGTGGTTTTTCTATACCACTATATAGTCTTTTCAAAGAGACTTGAGAAAATTATTTATTCACTATTTACAATTTTTACTTCTTAAAAATAAATAATTGAACCTTTTTTTTTCTTTCTACAAACATCGTTAACATTTATTTTATTTGAATCAGATAAAACCCTAACATTTCATGAGAAACAATTTATCTTATTCATTTACATTCTTTGGGTTTGTTATGAATAGTATCCATATCCTCTCCTTTATTGGATACATACTCAACTTCATTATCATCTTGAAATACCTCAAATATATTAAATGAGAAAAAAGCACTACCATTGGATAAATTTAGATATTCCCTTAGGAAAACTAGGATTCTTGCTTTATTATTATGGTCACCATGAGCATTATAGATGGAGTTGACAGCTTGGGAGTAAATGTTATTAGGAACTTTCCAATAAAAATAAGCATATCCATATGACTATTCCAATAAATCATAGAAATTATAGAATTGAAATAACAATATAGCAATGCAAAATGAAAACTCATAGCTTTATTGCTTAAAAAAAAATAATAATTACAAAATCATTGGCATTTTAATGGGTGTAACTTCCTTAGAAGCATATCTAATATAATATAAAAATGCTTGATACCTTTTATCTATGCCCTTGTTTATTAAATAATCTTACCAACCCTAACCCTTATACTCAAGGGTCTTATTCAAATGCAAGTGGTGATCCCAACTAGAAAATTTTATTAATGAAATAGTTACAAATTTTATAATAGTCACATCATATGTGTACATATGTATAGGCACCTAAGGTTCCACATACACATTACAATTCATCACATAATAATGGAAGGATGGGGTCCTAGCATGTCCTTTCCATTCAAAAAGCTTTATCCTCAATGATTGATACTTTTATATTTGGTGAAGCAATTCCCATGTGGCATATTTTGGATGTAGTTCCCACCATTATAATAGAACATTGGTGATGGTATGATTATGAAGAGTGTGAGTACGTTGGTAGAAAATTCTTTTAGGGTCCAAAATTATGGATCCATTTTTATTCAACTTAAGTAGCATAAATTAAACCTATACTTTGCTATCAATGAACTTATTCAATGAGTAAATATGAAAGAATGGATGGATCTTGGAAGATGATAAGAGGATATACTTGCAAGTTACTGAACCAATCCACTTGAGTAATTAATAAAGCCCATAAAATTTTATCATGATTTTTTGGCATCCATAGAGTTGTGCTTACGATTGTTATCATTATTATATATGTATAAAGACCATATCAGCTACATAAAATATATACTTAGAATTGTGTTAATCATATTGCTAACACTTTAGACCATCTTTAAATTTTCCTTAAGTTACTAGAGGAGTGTTGCATGCTAATGAAAATTGGTGTCAGCTACTTGGACCTTGAAACTTTCTAGAATATATGACAAAGTTGTTGGAGGAGGATGTTCATATGCTACCTCAAATAGGGTGATCTTGGTTGCAATATGATATGAAGTTTTATAACACCATTTGGCTAGAGGAAACCACTTGGCCTATTGTGTAGGTTGCTATAATGTAAAATAATGGAAGTATGTCTTCAAACATTTGTTGACAATCTTCATTCAACCATTTATTTGAGTATGGTATGTTGAATTAATTTTATGTTGTATTCCCTATAGTTTGAATAGTTCCTAAAAAAATGACTTGTAAAAGTAGGGTCTCTATTAGACACAATATATTGGGGCATATCATGTAGATGAAATATAGAACCTAAGAATATTTGGAAAACTACAAAGGTCATGTAAGGACTTCCTAAGGAGTACAAATGATCATATTTTGTGATATGATCCACTACTACAAGAATTATCAATTTAACTCTATTTTTTGGAACCCTTTCAAATAAATCTATAAAAAAATTTATTCACACATGTGATAGATTTGGAAGAGGTTAAAGTGTACCTCGGGTTTAGGCAATTTTCCCCTTGATCCATTAGAAAGTATCACATTTTAAAACAAATATTTGAATATCCTTCTTCATTCCCATCCAAATAATGTGTGCTTGGACCTTTCATAAGTCTTAAGAAACCTTGAATATACTACAATTGGTGATGCATGTATTTCCTACAATATGGATTCATGGATTTGTAATTTTTAGAAATGATAAGATGACCATAATATCTTAGATGATGTACATCCTACATATATTCATAGCATGGGTTAGGATTATCTTGGAGTTGTTAAATTAGGGATTGAAAATTGGAGTACTTGGCCATCTCTTCTTTGATTTTATGGACCTACTAAGGAAGTGGGATTGATGTAGCATATTTTTATCTTCATATTGACAAGAAAGTGCATCAACCACTATATTGTCCTTCATTTTTTTATAAACAATTTTATAATCATACCCAAATAGTTTGGACTCCCACATTTTATATTTAGGTGTGGATACCCATATAGTTTGGATATGTATTTGAGACTTTGATGGTCTATTTTGATTGAAAAGTGTCACCCAATTTGATATGATTGATAGTGGTTAACAACATGCAAAATGGCCAATATTTCCTTGTCATAGGCTGATTTGCCAAGTTTTTTATAATAGTTCATTGTTGGTGAATGCTAATAATATCCTTTCTTGGATAAAAACTACCCAAATTTGCTACCTAAAACATCACTTTCAATTACAAAAAGGTTTGGATAAATCAAGAATTTCTAAAACTAGTGTAGATAGCATGGATTGTTTAAGATCTCATATGTTAGTTTTGACCACATGAAATATTTTTTTCTCAACATAGTTATCAATGGGATTGCAAATTTTCCTATAGTTATAAAAAAAATTCTTATATTACCCAATGATACCAAAGAAACCTTCAAGAATTTTGAAGATTTGAGGACTTTTTCATTCTTTTATAACTATGACTTTTGTTGGGTCTATGTTAACTCCTTTTGATACAATGTGGTCCATGCATTCTACCTCTTGCATTTCAAAATAATTATTTGACCATTTTTCATATAGTTGATTCCCAATCAAAGATACAAGGTCTAGTCTAAATGTTTGAGATGCCTCTCCTAGGTATGACTGTATATTAGAATATCATCAAAGATGACTAAAATTAATTTGTGTAAGAAAGGCTAAGAAATTGCATTTTGATAGGTGGAAAGTGAATTGGTAAGACCAAAGGGTATGACCAGGAATTCATAGTGTCCTTCATGAGTCTAAAAATTAATTTTAGGAATATCTTCTTCTTTATTCTAATATGATGGTAACTTGAGCACAAATCCATATTTGAGAAATATTGAGTACCATGGATTTCATCTAACAACTTGTCAATCATAAGAATAGGAAATTTACCTTTAATAGTTACTTTATTTAGTTTATGGAAATCCATACACAATGAGCATGACCCATCCTTTTTATGTACCAATAACATGGGAGAGGAATCATGACTAACACTAGGTTAAATAAATCCTACTGCAACTAATTCTTGAACAATTTTTTTAGTCTCTAAATTTTGTACATATGGATACCTATATTGTCAAATATTTTATGGGAGGTTATCTATAATAAGCTAGATTACATGGTCATGAACACGACATGATGGTAGACCCTTGGGTTCCTAAGAAAATATATATGTGTTTATCTAAAAGGATTTATCACTTCTCTTGCTTCTTTATGTCATTGTTATTAGTAATTTGTATAACAAACAATTGTGCCATTAATCTATGAGGTGAATTTTATAGAAGCTTCTCCATCTTGTGAGACAAAATAAGATAAGTAGCATATGTAACCATTACCAATTAAGTATTTTCTATTTCTTACTAGTTGAATTTCATTCATAGTTTAGAAACTTCCCGTCCTATTGGACCCAAATTTTGAAGTCACTGTGTCCCCAATATGACATCACATTCTTCTAGAGAAAGTGTGAATATGTTAACCTTAAGATTGTATTCTTCCATTTGCACCTTCAAATTTATATATTTATCTTTACAAAGCAAGGTTCATCCATTGGATATTATGATCTCAAAAGAATTATACAAATTTATATAGCAAGTTGCCCTTTTCAATACTTGAGGATCAATAAAGTTGTACATGCTACAAAAATCAACGATGATTATTATTATTTGACCTTTGAAATATCCTATCACCTTCATAGTTTGAGGAGTGGAAAATCCTTCTAAATCGTGCACAAAAATTTCTAGCTTGGGTGCTTTTAATATTTTTGTATCTTCTAAATTTTCTTTGTGTTGCACATATTTTTCTTCTTGGGGTGCTCTAGCACAATATTCACCTACATCATATAAATACACTTATTGTTGTACATACTTATGCCCTAGGGAATATTTCTCATCACAATTATAACATAATATATGTGCTCTATGATCTTCCATCTCTTCCTAAATTAGGTGCTTAATTATAAGTGATTTTTGAGTAGGGTTTATAGTATTCAGTGTGGATGGGGATGTAGATATAGTTCAAGTTTGTGGAAAATTTGGTGTGCACCTTTGAGCATTAAATTTACTTTCTACCAACCTCATTAGGCCTACCACCTATACCATGGTGTTTTGTTTGAACATCTACACCTCTCATTGAATATCTTCCCTTATTCCACTTAGGAAATAAATTTTAAAAACTTCATCATTTAAACCTTGTGTTTGATTCACTAATTACTCAAAATGCTTCTAATAGTCTCAGACCATTATGTTTTGTTTTAATTTTGTGAGGGCTCCTATGAAGTCTTCATACTTACTAGGTATTAATTGTGTAGCTAGTTGAAAAATTTTTATGAAGAAATATCTGGATGCATTTTCATTTCTCATTGATATAATTAAAGTGCCTCATCCTAAAATTTGAAGGACACTGTTGAAATTTTTATGTTATGGGGAATTTCATGAAGAGAAAAAAATTGCGCTACATAACCAACCTTTGGGATCCTAACCATAAAATCTTTGGAAATATAATTTAAGAATATTGTATGTACTATTATTGTAAAAAATATTGTGTGTTCTTCCCTATAAAATACCCACCTTAGAAATTAAACTCTTGTTACTTATCTAGTTGTATGCATGAACTATGCCATATAAGAAACTATCAATTCCCTTTAGGCTATTTTGAGTTACTTGATTTTGTTGAAAAAGTTACCCTATGTTTCATGTAGCTTATTTAATTGTCTTGTTAGTGTACTCAATTGGTTATGTATGTTAATATTTTATCCATATGGACACCTCTAGTACCTATAGCCACGTTTTTATGATTTGGACCTCTCAAAAACACTTAAGGGCAATGTATACAAAAATGATCAACTCAAAAGTTTAATTGAAATGGAATATACTCTAAAATGATGATTTTTGATCTCAAAAGCAACTTATGGGTGCTATATACCAAAATTATTAGTGCAACAATATGATCACAATAGACTAGGTCTAAAAATCATGTTTTTAACACAATAGAACTTTTTTTAGTCATCTATTTTTCCTAGGGCTTATCTTGACCCAACAATGTGTTTTCTATACTTTTAATGTCTTAATGGTTACATAAGGTGCTTTCTATATTGACCCTTTTATTCCTAAAATTTTCCTATTATGATAACTACTTGATTGTTAATATCCCTTCTATCAAAATCCTATATATTACTATCACTGATTGCATCTCAATTATCATTGTATCTATTTATTATTGATAACAATTGTTTTATTCTCAATTGACAAGAACTATTGTTGTATCATAAATCAATGATGAGTGTAGTATCCTCAATATTATCATGTCTATGTTAGGGTTATATAGGGTTAAGAAATGATTGAAATAGGGACACTCTAGGCCAAGGTGTTTTTGATTTCATGGGCTCTTGAATATACTTCCTCATTTATAATTAGTGCCTAGCCTAATATTTCAAAGATCTAACTATGGATAGTTCCATCATACCTATAGCCACACTATTCATTTTTTTCATACTATGAGAATAACTTCCCAATATTCTATGTACGGATGCACCATTAAATTCAAATGGTCAAAATATTTAAAGGGCTAAAGATTTATCTTTCTGCTAATGGATCTCCCTATATACTTGAGGGTGCATGGGAGCTTGTCATTATATATAGGTGTTTTCTAATACCTGGGTATTAGAGTCTAATCACCCATCACTTTATTATATGCATTATATGTAATCTAGCTTAGCCAATAATGATATCTCCTCCATGATATTTGAAAACCCTTGACATAGGTTTTTTATCTTAATACACTAAAATAGAGAGAAAAAATTTACTAGAGTTTTTGTAGGGTATTTAGAAGAAAATAATAAAGGGAAATAAAATCATACCTAAAAAGGACTAAATGGGAGGACAATAGTTATTATGGTTTTAGTAGAAATTACCCTAAAAAGTTCTTTGATAACACTTGTTAGGAACCTTCTAGTCAAAATAAGCACATCCACATGAATATTAAAATAAATCATAGAAATATTAGAATTAAAATAGCAATATTGTAATGTGGAATGGAAATGCAACAACTTTACTACCCAAAATAGAATCATAATTATAGAATTGGTTGCCTTTATGAGGGGAAATATCCTTAGTAGTAGATCTCTAATACAATATGAAAATATTTAATACCTTCTATATTTTTCCCTTGTCTTTTTAAAGAATTTTTTTAACCCTAACCCTAATTCTGAAGGGTCATATTCACATGCAAGTGGGGACCAGAGTGAGAAGCTTCTATTAAAGAAAGGACTACATTATTTATAATGGTTATATTATATACACCAATATTTCTAGGCACTGAAGGTGCCACATAGAAATTATATTTCGTTACATAATAATGTTAGGATGAGGTCCCAAAATATGCCTTAATACATTCATAAAAATAAATTTTTGATATTTTCCAAGGGCTTGTAAGGATTAGGATCTAAAAACTATCTTGAACCTAAGGGAATATATTCTTAAGGACTAGTAATTACTTTATTGGATTGATAAACTAAAGGACTTTTAGGACCATAGGGCTTAGGGTTTTTCTTTATTACAAAAACTTGGGTCCAAGTACTATTTTTTTTAGTTTGTAAATTATCTAAATCTTCTTAACTCAAATAAATGTGTTAAGATACTTATGGTCAATTTAAAAAAAGGTAGTCTATGACCTAGTGCTCCATACCTTATTATTGAAAGTAGGTGTTCAAATAATAATAGATCCAATAGTCTACGACAAATTTTACCATTAAACCTAAAGTATATTACATCCTTAAGGTATCTAGCGAGCGGAATCTACACAGGCAATATGAAATGACCATGGATGGAATCAACAAGGATATTTCAATTAAAAATAATTTCAAGTCTCTCACAAATTTTATGGAGAATGTACTTGTCATGCATGGGAAAACCTAGAAAATTGACCCACATTAGGTAGAAAAGATCCATTTCACCACCAACTATAAAGTTGGGATCATAATTAGTTACAACTACGAAATAGCTAGAACAAATCCATATTCTTGCCTTACAAATAGCTTTAGCCTACTGAACTAACCCAAAGCAAAAGGAATTAAAACCCTATATATACTCCTAACTTCAAAAACTTTAGGCTTAGTGGATCCCATGCCTCTTAGATCAAAGATTGGATATAACTAATTGAGGGATTTTGGTCACCCATGAAATAACCAATGGTAACATTATTTTGAACATATTGTAATACTTGAGAAAAATGATTGTAATATTCCTCAATGAAAAGCTCTTTATCAAAATCAAGATGGAGCTTAAAATAATTACTTCTTACAATATTTTGGGGATGAAGTTTTTAGCTCACTTTATGGTGTTACCATTCTCAACAAAAATATCATTCTAAAATTTATGAACAACGACGTGTTGCATGGCCATGGATTAAAAGGCCCATGCCTAAGTCTAGGTAGGAAAAACTAGTGATGGCCATGGATTAAAAGGTCAAGGCCTAAGGCTAGGTAGGAACCACTAGTGATGGTCCTAATAATGGTTGAAGTATATCAAATTTTGTAGAGCAAATATCTATGGTAGTCTATTTTTTTATTCAAACCCTAATAGCCTTTGAAATAATAAGCATCATCTCAAATCATTTTTTCCAACCATAGTTCATAATGATTTGATAATATGTTTTACTTAATCACCTTTTATTTTAACATGTAATTATATAATTGTTTTAGTAGAAAATATTTTATAGAAGAACAAAAATATTGTCTTATCAACTATACATATTATACATTACTTAATAAAACACACACACACATATAGATATATGGATAGATAGATATAAAAATTAATAAATTGAAAAGAACACAATCTAAAACTAAAATATTTACAACAAATTCAAAAAATAATATTCTTTCATTCATTGGAGGTGTTAATGTCCTATCATTAACACTATAGTTTAGAAAAGATAAACAATATATTAACTTAAATGATATTGATTTATATCAATTATTTTATCCTAAATTAATAGTTAAATTTCTTCTCTCATTTGATATCAAATAATTGAAGGAATATATAAAACCTTTAAACATTATCCGTGTTAGCTAGTTCATAGCACATCATCATTGATTCAAAGATGCAATTATATATTTCTTTAATGAAAAATATTTCTTGTAAGTTTAAGAATATTTTCTTATCCACTATGAATATACTAAACTATATATCAAAACATTTATATAATAGTAAAATCAAAATTAATAAAATAAAAATAAATAATATGATTTCATTATTTGAAGTTGTATTAATGATCTATCATCATCATTAAAATTGAATTATGGAAAATACTAATAAGACATTTTTAAATGATATTAATTATTTTAAGTTAGTTTATCCTAAATAAAATATTAAATATAATATATGTAAATATTAATTTTCTTGGCATATCACTTAATTTAATTGTATGCCTTTTTAATTATTTAATTGATATAACTAGAGCCAGCATTTGAATGGATTTGATAAAATATAAGTAGACTTAATTGTTAAAATTATTAAAATATTATAAAAAATAAGATTTGCACCCCTTATTTGAAGAACTAAAATATGATTGAATAACAATATGTTTTTTTGGTAAGTTAATAATTTTATTAAAGGGGCATTTGAAAGGCACCCCAATGCCTTGAAACAACAAGAAGAGACAAGAAGCAGAAAAGGCAGAGAAGCAACAAAGAAAGGAAAGAAAAGAGGATGCTAAAAAGGAACAAAATGCATCCTTAGAAAGAGAGGAAGAAAATAGAAGTCATTACAGCAAAACCAAAAGGAAGGGAACCCCACAGAGCCAGCAACATGCATCAGGAAAGAATCACTACATAGGAGGT
The DNA here is from genome assembly GCA_028583015.1 of Wollemia nobilis. NCBI lineage: Eukaryota > Viridiplantae > Streptophyta > Pinopsida > Araucariales > Araucariaceae > Wollemia > Wollemia nobilis. The sequence continues at coordinate 1,335,319 of JAQPPZ010017000.1, read as the reverse complement.
GCTTCAGTAGATGCAACAATGATTTCCGGTTCATCGTTCTTGACATCAGCCTTAACTTCATCCTTAGGAGCATCCTTAAATACCTCCTTAGCGATTTCAATGACTTCATCCTCTTTAGCATCCTCATTAATATCAGAAATCCCAGCCACAGTAGAGATAGCAGGACCGTCCTTATCATATGTGTCACAGAAAAATAACAAATTTAGGGCATTTCTTTGATCCTTCAGCTGAGCAATGCCCTTCCCAAGATCAACATAAGCTATCTCTAGGTGAACAATGGTAGCGAAAGAATACTGAATGACAAGTTTGTGCAGGTATTTCTCAACTACATCAGGCGAATTAGACCCAGACTTACTGTCCTTCTTGCCCTTCTCAGGAGTAGGAGTTTCTTTGAATTTGAGCCTTTGGGAACAGTGTGTGGGAGTATTTTTGACCTTGACTTTTTTCTTAGCATTGAAGACTGGTTGGGGTTTTTCAAGTTTGCCCTTTATTTTAGCACCTTTGGATTTAGGGCTAGGAGTGTGAGAGGACTCCTCCTCAGCACTTTCATGGATAGTAATGTTTCCTTTAGGGAATTTTTGAAGCAAATAGCCATACAAAATTTTAAACAATCCTTGATGGGAAGGCCAACCTTCCTCTTTCTTAGCACGAGTGGACATAATGGAATAGTCCATGGACTAGTATAAAAACTCAGGGATATTAAGCATTTTGGCATCTCTAAAATGATTAACAAAGGACAAATGAAAGCTACACAACTGTGACTCAGGATCATCAATAGTCAGATACTGCATGATGGGTTTCAACAATTCCTTCCAAGGAGTAGATAGGTCTTTGCGAAACAAACCTTTTTTGTGAAGCTTTCATAGTGGCAAGGATGGTTTAAAGTGGGTAAGCTCTACTTCCCAATTATGTTTGTTCCTCCTCACCACACATCCATCAAGAACTTGCCCAATAAGCTTAGCAAGGATTTCCATAGTAATATGGAAATCTACTCCATGTATGATGATGACACCATCCTCCCAAGTCGAAGTGAAAGCCATGCTGGCATCCCAGTCAGTTCCAAAAAATATTTTGAAAAAGGGGATCAGACCACCTTTATCTTTGAGAATTGCTTCAGAAATAGCATCAATGGAAAAGGTGTCAGGCTCGACATAGGTCATTTTGACATCCTTCATGGAGAAAAAATAGGGGTAAATAGCAAGGATATAGAGAGGCAGGTACAAGGCTAACAATGAGAGGTAAAGAGTGTCAATTGGATTTAAAAAACCTCTTTGCAACATGAGACGGTGAAGAAGGACAAAATCATGATAAGCCAAAAAGGAAAAAATTTGGGAAAGGATAATGACTAGACCAAAGGAGCCAATTGGCTATGAATTTGATCGAGGAGGATTATCTGACAATTGCTATCACAAAGGAAAATTGGAAAGTGAGCCACGATCAGAGGAGGTTGACTTAAAATAACACTTGGGAATCAGGGAAAGGAAAAAATAGGGAGAGCAGTAGAAACCCAAGATATTGAAAGGCACGATGAAACATTCCTTGAAACAAGGCATGATGAAAACCAAAGAGGGAAGGTTCTCAAAAAGGTAAACAAGGTAGTAACGAGGAACACGAGCTAGTAATGATGACATATGGTAGGAGGAAGGGCCTTAGAATCCCAATGAAATGTGGTTAGAATAAAAGAGGTGAAAGGGGTCTGAAAAGGTGAGTGAAAAAAGATGAGATTAAAGGAAAAAATAAATATAGCCAAAAATGAGGCAAATCTTAGGTACCAGGAAGGCCTTAGAAAAATTAACACAATGAACAAGACTTTGATCAATAAGACAAAATTTGGATCCACCCCATTGGAAGAGAAGGGCCCAAAAAGAGGTTTCACCCATAACAACACGTGTTGACATTGGCGAAACATAGAGTCACATATCCCTAGTTGATGATTCATCATTGTGATTGATGTTTTGATCCAACCTGGCAATCACGCTGATGTCATGGGGAAGAGAATCAGTCCACATCAGTAGTCCTAGAGCAAAGACCCCTATGTTAGCCAACTTGTCAGCAACAGTATTTGCTTCTCTGAAAGCATGTTGGATGATGACTTCTTGTTGACCACGGAGGATTTCTTTCACATCCTCAATTATACTTCTTATTTTCCATCCTGGAGGTTTGGAATTTTTTAGGTAGTTGATGATATTCAAGGAGTCACCTTCAATAATGATCTTCCTAGGAATATGTTGAATGAATTGTAGACCTCTCCATAGAGCTTTGGCTTCAGTAGAATGATTTGAAAGTTCCCCTAAAGGCTCAGCAAAGGCAAAGATAGAATTTCCTTGGTGATCTCTAAGGATACCTCCAACACCAGCACAACCAGGATTTCCTTTAGTAGCACCATAAAAATTGAATTTGACCCATCCGATAGGTGGAGGATTCCATTTAGTATTAGATCTTGTTCTAGGGGAAATAGCAGGACAACCATCCTCCAAAGAAATATGACAAGATTGGAGTAAGGAGGCTTCAAAAGAGGAAATAGGGAAAGGATCAAGGGGAGCAATCAGGGCATTCTCTTTTGCAAAAAGAATGATTCTATTAGAGATGAACTCAACATCCTTGGCATCCTTCTCAAAGACATACCTATTGCGCTCAAGCCAAATCTACCATAAATAATGATGAAGACAAAATCCCCATAAGCCTTTAAGAATAGGATTTTTAAAAGGATTGGGCCATTGAAGGAAAAGTTCAACAATGGAAGGAGGGGAAGCCCAAAAGATGTGAAATTTAAGGAAAATATTACAGAGCACAGTTCTAGAGTAAGGACAAAAGAGAAATAGGTGGGAGGTAGATTCCCAATCAGAAAGGTAGAGGAAACACCTATTCAAAAGGGGAATACCACGTTTAATAAGGTTCTCAATAGAAAGGATACGGTCTTGAATACAAAGCCATGAAAAGAAAGCAACTTTTGGAGTTAGATGTTTGGTCCACACAAGTTTGAAAGGAATGAGAACTTCAGAAGGGGCTAAAGATAGTAAGTAAGCTGATTTGACAGAAAATTCTCCTAAATCATATGGCTCCCAAATAGGGCGATCGGAAGAATCATCAGGGAGAATACGAAAAGAGGATAACAAAACCTCAAGAGAAGAAATTTCAGCAGCCAGATTGGGAATATGAATCCTTTTCCAAGTCCTGATCCCATTTGAAGTAGTTAGGAAATCTGCCACCATAGGACCAAAAATATTAACAGTAATATCTTTGAGTAGTCAAAATTCAGGAAAATGAAGAAGTGGACGGTCACCAATCCACTTATCTTCCCAAAAATGCACAAATTTCCCATTAAAAATTTGCCATATTAGACCCTTTTTGATGATTGACCTTGCAGAGCAAATGGATTTCCAAAAAGAAGAACCTGAGGGGGGAATGTCTCCATATAAAAAATCAGAAAATTGAAGATATTTTCTTCTCGTGATTTTAACCCATTCAACACTGTCTCCTGAAATAAGGCACCAGGCTTGTTTGGCAAGAAGAGCAATATTAAGCAAATGAATTCTCCTTAATCCTAATCCTCCTTGCTCCTTAGGTTTGCAAACATTTTCCCATGCAACCAAATGAAACCTATTCTTATTTTTAGCACCTGTCCATAGGAAATGTTTCTGAATTTGTTCTATTTTATGGTAGACTTTCATAGGAGCTTTAAATAAGGAGAGAAAATAAACATGAATGCTCTCTAAGTAGGCCATAGTTAGGATGGCTTTGCCATCTTGAGAAAGAAGATTACCTTTCCACGAAGAAAGCTTTTTTTGAAGTCTTTCAATAATGTTATCCCATAGGTGCTCATTAGCATTACCCATGAAAAGTGGTAAGCCCAAATAAGAGGAAGGCAAAGAGGCAATAGTGCATCCTAAGATGTTGGTAATCTTGAATTGTCTTCTCAAAGGGGTATTTAGAAAAAATAATTTGCTTTTTTGAAAATTTACCTTTTGTCCAACAGCTTCTTCATAAAGGAGAAGGATACGTTTGATAACTTTTGCTTCACATACTGATGCAAAGGTAGACAGCAGGGTATCATCAACAAATTGTTGGTGAGTTACAGGAGTGGTTTGGGAAGTAACTTTTATTCTAGTAATGAGACCTGACTATCTAGCAACCTGAATTGATCTACCAAGAGCCTCAGCTACAATAATAAAAATAAGGGGGGAAAGGGGATCTCCTTGCCTCAATCCTCTGCTACTCTTGAAGTATCCTGCTGGTGAACCATTTATTAAAACAGAAAACCAAGTTGAAGAGATGCATCCTATAATTAAAGAGATCCATTCAGAATGAAATCTGAATTTGGATAAGACTGCCAGGAGGAAGTCCCAATTCAACCTATCATAAGCTTTGTTCATGTCTAACTTTAGAAGGAAGGCAACCTTTTTGTTAAATGAAGTGGAATGGATGGCTTCATGAACAAAGATAATACCATCCAAGATGGATCTACCTCTAACCAAAATTCCTTGACACTGATTAATAATGAGGGGCATGACATCTCTCATTATTTTGGCTAAGGCTTTGGTCAAAATTTTGTAAGTAACATTGCAGAGGCTAATAGGTCTAAAATCATTGAAGGTATTGACATTGTGACTTTTAGGAATAAGAGCAATGAAGGTGGAGTTAAACCCACGAGGAATGATTTTGGAAGTCTAAATTTCCTTGATGGTAGCACATACATCTGGACCTATGAAATCCCAAAAGGCTTGATAGAATCTAGGAGAGAAACCATCCGGTCCTGGGGCTTTATCTGGATTCATGGAGAAAAGAGCCAGTTTGATTTCCTCATCAGAAAGGCCAACCGTGAGTTTGCAATTAATATCTTCAAAAATTAGATGAGGAATGAATTGAAGGAAAAATTCCTTGGCATTTTTAGATATGGCACTAGGCTCTTCTTCAAGTAGCTGCATAAAGTGGGTAACCCCTTCAACTCTAATTTCCTTGATATCAGAAGTAACACTCCCATCCTGGCAATGGATTTCTTTAATTCTATTGTTGCTTCTGTTTCTCAGTGTGGAAACATGAAAAAATTTAGTGTTAGAATATCCTTGTTTGAGCCAAATAGCCCGAGATTTATATCTCCAAAAATTTTCTTCACACTGAAGGATATTGTGATATTAGGATAAAAGATTTATTTCTTCACTTCTTAGATCGCTTGAGCAGAACTATCCTTCCTGAATTTATTTTTCAATTGTAGCAAGACGACTTTTGATTTCTTGCTTATTTTGGAAAAGGTTCCCAAAGATGTCCCTGTTCCAAATATTGAGGTTTTATTTGATTAATTTAAGATTTTGGGCTAATATGAAAGAGGGAGAACCTTGAAATTCTGTTTGCCACCACTGAATAATTTTATCTCTGAAATCAGGATGTTGCATCCACATTGCTTCAAATTTGAATGGGATTCTAAAAATTTTAGGATTATTAGTATCCAAAAGGATGGGACTATGGTCAGACCCAATATTAAGAAGTGATTGAAGATTTGCATCCCCCCAAATAGCTGAGGCTTCCTGAGAGAACAAAACTCTGTCAAGTTTCACTTGGATGAGCTGAGAACCACTTCTTCTATTGGACCAAGTGAATTGATTTCCTTTGAGATTAACATCCATCAAATTGTTTTGATTAATGAAGTACTAGAAATCATCCATACTTTTGGTGAAGGAACTGACCCCTCCTCTTTTATCAGAAGGGAAAATAGGAGTATTAAAGTCTCCAGCAAGTATCCAAGGAAGGTTTGAAAAGGCACTTCTAACAGAGGAAATAATTTCCCATAGTCTAGATCTTCCTGTGATAGAATTCGGGGCATAAATATTGGTAAGAACCCACGGGGAATTATTGTCTTTGTCAAAAAAGAGAATACTGGTAGTTTCATCATTGGAATGAATTAGTCTCCCCTCTAAAATAGTAGGATTCCACATATAGATAAGACCTCCCGAAGCCCCTTTTGCATTAAAAAATATAGAATCATAGTTTTTCCACATGGTATTACAAACAATATTAGCATAAGGGTCACCAATTTTGGTTTCCTGAAGAAGGAAAATAGTAGGACTTATTTCTTTCCTTAATGACTTAGCTAGCCTCTGTTTAGCTATGCCATTAAGGCCTCTCACATTCCATGAGAGGATTTTAATTTTGACAATTTGGTAGTTCTTTTGCCTCCCTTTCCTTGTGGTTGGGGAGGTTTGGTACATTTTGAATCATCTTTAGACAAGTTAATTCCAAAAGAAAATAGGGTCTTTTGAATGTCGTTTGCAATGTCATCATGCAATCCCTACTTCCATTGATCAGAATTAGAAGGTCTACCTCTTTTTTTCTCACCTCCACAATCAATCGGATATTTCTTATGGCTTCTAGTATTTTTTGGACTGAAATTGTGAGGATTAATTTTTTGAACCACCGGACTGGATGGTTCAAAGAAATAAGGAGGAATAGAGACTTCATAAATAAGGTTATGATCACATAAATCCATGTTACTATCAGGAATCAACTTATTGGCTTTGAACGGAGAAGTATGGCAGGTGTTCCCAATTGAAGAAGAAAATTTGGACATCCCATTAGGAGGGGAAAGGATAGGAGAAGTTTCCTGTTGTGGAATAGAAACAAGGGCAAAAGAAGGATTTGGAATAGGTCTTGGACTATGAATGGCCAGATCTATCACATCATCCTTGAAAGGTAAGTTATATAGGGCTTGAAATTTATTAGGAAGAGCAAATAAACTTACCTCATTTTGGCATGACTCATTGACAAAATATGAAGCCTTTTTGCCCTTGTCATCTGAGATATTAGAAAAACCTCCTTGGGACTTCTGATTCTTGATAGGATGGAAGGTCACCCCTTTAGTAGGAGGAAATATTTTCTTATCCACCTTAGAGAATGGAAGTGAATCCTTTCCTTTACCTTGTAAATTTAAAAACTTCTCTACTTTGTACCTCAATCAAAATTTAAACTTGTAATAGATATAATTAGTCCAATATAGTTTTTTTTGCATAGGGATTGTTAGAAAATGGGCCCAATGATATCACATGATAAATTACATAGGATCATAATAATGAACACATAAAGCACTTGAAATATTTTTGATAAAATACTACAATAGCATGCATAAATGTATTACTACTTTCTTACATAATACAAAGCTTTGTCATCAATATATAATCACATGAGACTCTTCATATGTATGTGTCTTAACCTTCCCTCTTATTTGGCATATTACATAATGAAAATTCTCTCATAATTACATAAATTTGACACATGGCACCTCAAAAAAATCTCCAACTACTCACATGACACCTTACACTCACAAATCACACTTGCACACATTACACTTAAACATGCTTGCACACTTTACACCTAAACACACTTTACAACTTACCACATACTATTAACTAAATATTAAACACACTCATCCTAAATATTAAACACTCCCTAAACTATTACATGACCAAATAATGTAATATTGCCAACATGGATTATCCTTAGCCTACTAGGTAAAAAATATGTCAACAAGATGTCAATGGGATCCTAACTGTATAGGGATTCAAACCCATATAGCCTAATTGCAATCACTCTACTACTACTATTTGGCCTATCCTTTCAAGTCTAAAAGTTTTAATGGACTCATGAGTGTAGGCCTATACATGGGATAAAAAGCAAGATATGGTTGCATACATTCTTCATCCTCTTACCACATGTAATATTATAAATTGAGCATATTACATATAAACATAATATGAAATGGAAGAAAAATTTCACTACCCTGCTAGGAATACAATATTGGATACACGTTTATTTTATTTAAAAATAAATAAAAATTACAAGTCTAAAAAATGTAAACTTTTAGTTTACATGTCCAGATAACTTAGGTTGACACCATTTGATAGTATTTGATTACCTCTAAACTAAATTATGATTTTCTATTGGTAGTTTTGCACTTTGCCACATTGGGATTTTGGTTTTATTTTAATGGAGCATTTTGATTGTAATACGGTGACATACATTATTCTAATATAATATGTTGGGCCGAATTTATATGTTGCAGTTAATATTTCTATTTTTATTTATATGTATTCTCTTTTAGCTTGGAGGTAATGAATGTTTGAGGAGAAAAGTTGAGAACTGCACTATAAATGCAAATTTGCATCATTCAAAAGCTCACTACAAATTGAAGCACTCTGGGAAAAGGCCCGCACACTGTCAAAGAAAAAAGAGAAAACATTAAAGAGCATTTAAGAGAATGAAAACGCCCGATGATGAGATGTGAGAAATCACGTTCACCCCAAAGATGGGGTGAAAGCTCCATTCACCCCACTTTGGGGCGAACGTCTTTACAAAAGTCTAAAAAATATGCACCCATCGTTATAAAGAAAATCGTTTTGGCTAAGGATCGTGTTCACCCCAAATATGGGGTGAAAGCTCCATTTGCCCCACTTTGGGGTGAACGTAATATAAAGCACGATGGAAGAAGGGAATTCAATGGTGCACACGTGACCGAATAGTCAACATCGCGTTCACCTAGGTTGAGGGGCGAACATCCTGTTCGCCCCTCCCATGGGTGAACGTCCTCCCAAAAGTAGGATCGTGCGAATGCGCTAGCGAATGAAGGTTGGGAGAATGCGTCGAAATGGTTGAGGCATACTGAATATTCAATGTCGCGGTCACCCCAAAAGAGGGGGCGACTCTCTTTGGCACCCCTTTTGGGGGTGAACGCGATTGTAAAAGCAAGTGGTGCATCTCTTGAGAATTTTCACCAAAAGTAAAGGGAATTGTTGTCGCCTTGGTCGAAGAAGAAAGGTAGTTAATGAAAAGTGTATTCGCCACTAGAATCCAGATTTTCAAAGGCGCCTAGAGCAGATCGTAGATAACATTAAATAATGAGGCAAGGAGTAATTCAAATTGTGAATCCCAAGCAAAGAAGAAAGCCATGTTAAAAATATAGGAGGATTTTCATGATTTCCAAAGCGGGAGCGCATCTTCAAGACATCAAATGTCTCTTAATTTTTTGTGCATCGACGCCTAGAGATGTTGATTTCTTGGAAATGTTTCCTTGAAATATGGATCGTTGTTCCAAGAGGATGAATTTTTAATATTTTCGAGGAGGAATTGCCTCACTATGGTTCTTGATCTGCGATCATTTTGTCTCCATGTGTATTTAATGAAAGAGGCGAAATCCTCTATAAATACTACTGAATTCTCATTGTAAGAGGAGGTTAGACACTTTGCAAGAAAACTCTCCAAGTTCTCTGCATCAATAGAAGACACCAGGCTTCTGAATTTGCAAGTGATCTTGTGTGCAATTTCCTTCTATATTTGTGCACTTCTATTTTACATTCATGTTCCTTATTTGTTGTTAAATTTGAATTCTGCATCTGAATTTAAATATTGCTAATGAGGGAGTGAGTGTTGGAGTGTTACTTTGGAGGTTGTTATTGCAAGTTTATAAGTAAATTCTGCTACTTCTCTTTTGTTATATGCTATTTCATGCTTGGGTGAATTTCCTATTGTTAGTCTACCCTGAATCCTACACCTTCGGCCTGTGGCCATATTTCCCATTTCTTTCCGCAATTTCTAATTTCTTTCCTACAACTCTAGTCTTCAACCAGTGTAGGATTTAGTTTGGGAGCCAGCCCTCTCTGGAGATTGACACAGAGGACATTCCTTTCCTTCGATCATTCAATGTTGGCCATATCTAGGGTGCACAAACGTAGTTTTGTTTATTAGGCAGATATTTGACCAACAATTTTTGGCACGCCCGGTGGGACCCCAAAAGTTCCACTTCTGACAGTATTAAGGTTTGATGTTTGCCTTTGTGTTGTATAGTTAGAACATCTGGTGACTCGATTATACCCAAAAATCTCCAAATGTGAGAGCAACGAAATATGTGTCTCATGAATACAATATCGAAGGCAAAAAATCTCAAAAATCCCATTGAGTTCTACGAGCTTGATATCCAAAGGCTAGGAGAGCATCCTCAATTAGCCACTCTACGTTGTACATCTTCATTACCTCATACATCCCATATATCATCCACCACATCCTCACGACTAGTCGGTGTATTTTCTGCTCCTACAAGTCCAGTTAGTACCGCCACTAGCGTTCCTCAAGCTCCACCCCACACACCAGTTCACATGGCTCAGAACCCACCACCATAGCAACCACAACCACCAAGGCAGTTCCTAACATGGAATAGCTCAGGGGCCTTGAATTTACAAGCACAAAATCCAGTGCCTCAAGCAGCTTTGAAGGCTTTGCCAACCTATGATGGTACTAGTAAAATGACCTATGAACATATTCAGGATGTAGCTTCTTTGGCTACGATCCATGGAATAATGGATGAAGATGTAATGGTAAAATTGCTAGTATTGTCGCTGAGAGGAAAGTTGTTGTATTGGTACCGATCATTGCAACCTGGTACTATTACCTCATGGGATCAGTTGGTGGAGTTTTTGATAAAAAATTTCATGAACAAGCTGACCCATACTCCTTGCTGCATCAGTTTACAATGATCCAAAGACATCCGCAAGAGGAAATAGTTGATTTCAACATCAGGTTTACTCGAAGATGGTAAAGAGTTCCTGATGGTTTGCAGCCCATGCATGAACAAGTTGCATTCTATTACCTTAGGGCATTCAACACTAACATTGGCATGGCTATTCGACAAACCAATGTGAACACCTTCCCTGATCTGTATACGCAAGCCCAAAAAGCTAAATCCAACTTGATTGCCATAGGCAAGCTTCCTCCAAAAATAATGATGCCTATTATGCCTGACCTACCACAGTATTTGTATTCAAGTGCATTTTCATAGCCCATGCCTTCCATGTACCCAGTTCCCTCATGGAGCTCAGGCCCACCTCAAATCACTTCGATCCCTATCCCACAACACCCGGCTCCAAGCTTTCTATAGTTACCCGCTCAGTCAGTACCACAATTGCCATCATTCATTCCTTTTCTAGCATTTTCGGCGCCACCGGTCCCATTGTCATTGCCTGCACTACCAACACCTCTACCTTTTCCAGTGCCCCCACACCTTCTAACCCTGATCCTTTCACGACATTGTTACAAGAGGTGAAATCTAATAATTCAGCCTTAAGGACGATATCAAATGAGCTTACAGCAATGAGGAAGAAGCAAGCCAAGGCTGAATTTTGGTCAAGGAGATTTCAAACTCCATCGATTACTCGAGAGCAAGCATTTGCTAGTAAAGGCCCTAAGAGGAACACAATGGTGCTAGCAAATGAAGAACCTAGCACAACATAGAAAAGGTGTATTGGTGTTCAACATGCAATGATCCTCATGGAGAAGAAACCTGCATGGTGCATATGAACTATGTGCAGACGCTTGCAGAAATTTTAGCTAGTGGAAAAATCAACATGATCAGGGAGGCTGATCATAATTTTATGATGCCATCCTTGGAGCAAGTTTTGGTTCTTACAAGGTCCAAAAAGAAGCCAATAACTGTAGATCCAACTAAGCTTGAACCCTTGAAGGTGCCTGCAGAACCAAAGGTGCAAAATGAAAAAGGGCAACCTCCAAAAAAAGTACCTGGTGCAATGGCTAAGCAGCAGGATTCTATCATGTTGAAATATTTACTACCTAAGCAAGCTCAAGAAAAGACACAAACAAAGGCATCGACTTCACAACCTATAGTAGCTACCCAAACGCAAAATGAAACAAAAGAACAGGCCAAGGAACACCTCAAATACCCATCATTGACCAAGAGACAAAGGGTGGAAGCTACTCAGCAGTATTGGGATAAGTATGAGCGAGTTGTAGAAGAAAAGGCTCCGACCATCTCAAATTATAACATTGTGGAAGAAATGAAGAAGATACCTGCGAAAGTGAGCCTATATGATGCACTACAGTTGCTTGGACAAGTTGACCTACTGCAAGAATCTCTTAAGACTGCTAAAGACCAAAAGAAAAGTCCTTCTCAAATAGTGTTGGTGCAAGCACTACCGACTTCAACCACTGGGAAGAATAGGCCACCCTCATTCTATTTGTCACTCAAAATGGAGGGGTGGATTGTACACAATTGTATGATTGATTCTGGTGTTGCGACTACTGTCATGCCAAAGGTAGTATGTGAAGTGATGGGGATGGAATACACAAGAAGTAGCCCAAGAGTGTTGCAGTTGGATGGGACTCCGATCAAAATGGTGGGAGTAATCAAAGATATTCCCATCGTTCTACATAGCATGCCACAAATTACTGTCATCCAGGAAGTAGTAGTGGTTGACCTGGAGCCATACTTTAGCATGTGCCTCTCAAGGGAGTTCACAATGAAACTGGGAGGATACCTTTCCTTGGACTACTCGCATTTGGAGATTCCATTTAAAGGAAAGAGAATTCACATATATAATGAAAAGCCATCAACTTTTCATATTGAGAAGTTGGAGGAGGAAGAAAAATCTCCAGGCACAGTTAACATGATGACTGAAGAATTAGGAGAGGTTGACTTGATGGAAGAAGCGCTTGGTGAACTTCGACTTGAAGATGAATTCTCACTCATATATTTTAATGCAATGATTGGAATAGACATTGGTTGTTATACGATAACCAAACTAGAGCAAATTGAAGAAAAAGTCCTTGATTCCCCGGATCCTATCATAGATCAGTTATGGAAGCTATATTTTGATGGTGCCAGGTGTAAGAATGGTGTAGGAGCTGGTATTATTTTGATCTCTCCCATGGGGTTACAGAAGACTTATTCTTATAGACTGACTTGGAGTTGCACAAATAATGCATCCGAATATGAAGCATTGTGCCTCGGATTGAAGAAGGCCAAAAAGTTGGGCATTAAACAGTTGCAAATTTTTGGTGACTCCGAACTTATTGTCAATCAAACCACAAATAAATGTGTGTCTAAAAAACATTACCTGAAATCCTATCACAAAAAAGTGTGGGATTTGTTTGAGTCCTTCATAGCCTTGAACATTCAGGCGATTTTCCATGAGCAAAACAAACATGCAAATATTTTAGCCTCTCTTGGCATGAATTATTCTCTCGTGGAGCAAATAGTTAGAAAGCCCAAGACTATCAAGGTGATCTATAGACCCTCAGTCCCTAACAAGAACATCTATTGGCAAGTATTCGATAATGACGAGCAAATAGTCAATTTTTTGATCAAGGAAGTTGCAAGCGTAGATGATAGAAAGCTTGTTGAAGAAGAGATGGAGGGGATGATACAATTGAAGAACAATCACATTCCTAGGGGACTGATTTCACTGGAAATTTTATTTGATCAAAATGACAGGGCCGAAAAGCACAGGATCAAGGTGGATGCCAAGGAGTATAAGGAATTACAGCTAGAACCTGAGAAGATCATCAAAATTAGAATTGATTATGTGTCGAAAGAGTTGGAAGATATTAAGAACTTGTGCTATGAGTACCCTGACATCATTGCATGGAGCTATCAAGATTTGAAGGGATATGACAAGAATGTGATCCAACATACCATCGAGCTACAGGAGGGAGTAAAACCTTTTCAGCAAAAATAGTGGCCTATCAATCCTAAGATAGAAGTACTCATGAAGGTAGAATTGTTAAAGATGCTAGAGGTAAAGATAATTTACCCAATTAAGCACTCGACATGGGTGGCAAATATGGTGCTAGTACGAAATAAGAATGGAGACATTCGATTGTGTGTCGATTTTTGGAATTTGAACCAGGCATCATTAAAAGATCATTATCCTCTATCATAGATTGATCAAATCCTTCATGTGGTCGCTAGTGCACAAATATTTTCATTATTAGATGGCTTCTCTGGTTATAATCAGATATGGGTGAAGGATGAAGACCAACATAAAATGACATTCACTACAAAGTGGGGCACATTTGCCTACCAAAGGATGCCATTTGGACTCTCAAATGCTGGCACTACTTTTCAGAGGGCTATGGACATCACTTTCGATGAGTTATTGAATAGGATTATTGTAATCTATCTTGATGACATGACTGTGTTTTCACATCATAGAGAAGACCATGTTTCTCATTTGAGGTAGGTGTTTGAAAAAGTATCGTGAGTTCGGGATTTCTATTAATCTGAAGAAGTCAATATTTATTATTAAAGGAAAATTGTTGGGTCATGTGATTTCACAAGAAGGATTGGCAATTGATCCTACAAGAGCTGAAGCACTCCTGAAGCTACCATTGCCTGCTAACAAAAAGGACTTACAATATTTCTTCGACCAAATAAATTTCATTTGCAAGTTCATTATCGACTTTGCTCAAGTTGTGAAACCCATGACTGAGCTCTTAAAGAAGAATACCGAGTTTAAATGGATAAAATCCAGAAGATGAGATTTTAGGGAGATCAAGGAAAGAATCACCCAAGCTCTAGTGTTGATTAATCCTGATTATTCAAAGGACTTCATTCTCTATGTAGTAGGTGAGCAAGAGAGCTATGTTGTAGTTTTGACATAGAAGCAAGAAGATGGAGATGAGAAGCCAATTGCCTTCTTGAGCCAAGTCATTGCACCTCACCAAGAGAAGTACAATTTTATTGAGAAATAGGTGTATGCAATGATGAAATCATTGAAGAAGTTTCAACACTTTGTTTCCCAGAGCAAAACTATCATTTATGTTATACATCCCGATGTTCGAAACTTCATACTCCAAGGAGAACTAGGCGACAAAAGAGCAGGCTAGGTCTCAAAAATTCAAGAATATGACGTGGAGATCCGATCGACAAAGTTAGTTCGTGGATGAGCTCTTTGTCAAGAATTGGCTAGAAGTGCAACATCAGAATCATTGATTGTAATGCAAGAAGAAGTTGGTGAAAGTATTTGCACGAACCATACTCCAAGAAATCATGACTGGACAGAGGAGCTTATTGATTTCTTTATCTCGATGAAGTGTCCACCACACCTTGATGCTTCACAGCATCGAAGGTTTAGGCTACAAGCCCTCAAATATGTTTTGTTGCCTAATGAGCTATTTCACAAGAATATTGATGGAGTTCTCCTTAGATGTGTGAAGGAGTCCGAGAAGGAGAAAATATTGGAAGAGTTTCATTTTGGGCTATCTGGTGGCCACTATGCAGGTAGGCCTATGGCCTTGAAAATTATCCGAGCTAGCTATTTCTGGCCTACTCTATTCGTTGATGCTCATAAAGTAAGTCAACACTACGATAGTTATCAGTGATACATTGGTAGAATCAGGAAAGGAGCATTGCCTCTACGCCCAATTCAAGTGGAAGCACCTTTTCAGCAGTGGGGTCTTGACTTCATTGGAGTCATTGATCCATATTCTTCCACAGAACACAAATACATCTTAACGGTGATTGACTATTTCACTAGATGGGCGGAGGCTATTCCTACCAAGAAGGCTGATCAAGCGACCATCATCTCTTTTCTGGAAGGAATCATTACTCATTTTGGCATCCCAGATTCAATTGTAATTGATAATGGAACTCCATTCATTGGGGCCAAGATTACAGAATTCGCTAGAAAATATGGAATTTATCTTAAAATGTCATCCAATTATTACCTGCAAGGGAATGGTTTGGCCGAATCTACCAATAAAAATTTACTACGGATTTTAAAAAGGACACTGGGAAATAATAAAAGAAGCTGGCACTTGTTATTGAACCAGGCTCTTTGGGTGGACCGCATCTCCGTGAAAAAGTCCATTAAAGCCTCCCCTTATTCTCTGGTGTATGGAAAAGAAGTTGTCCTGCCTACCCACATTGAGCTTCCAGTCCTTCAAACATTGCAGTTATTTCAAGATGAAGATGAGGAGTACGATCCTATGAGTGCAATATTGGCACAATTATTACAGTTGGAAGAAGATAGGGAAAAGGTGTATCAAACATTCATCGAGCACACTAAAATGATGCAGAAGTGGTTCGGGAAGAAGACAACTAAGCACAGTTTTTAGGTGGGAGACTTAGTTCTTAAATGGAATGAGAAAAAGGCTAAGCCGGGAAACACCATAAGTTTGATGCTATCTGGGAAGGCCCTTTTCATATTTCTATAGTAAATTCAGCAAATGCCTATCATCTTCGTGACATGGAGGGTTGGGATCTTCCTATCCTAGTGAATGGTCTTCATTTGAAGGCCTATACTCAATGATTGGATTTTAAGAGGTACCATCTTGTAAATATGTACATATTCTCTTGTTAGTATTTTATTTGCTTTATATGGTGATGATATATCTAAAAAAAAAAAAAAATAGGGGTGTTAAGGGGGGGGGGGGGAAGGTGGGGGGAACTTGCTATTGAAACAACAAAGTATGTGTCTACCTTTTGGTAAAAGTGTCACCGAATTCAAAAGTCGCAAGGAGATTAAAAGCTATTTCAAAAACACAAGCACCGAAGAAAAGGTTGAAATCATGTTCACCCCAAAGATGGGGTGACATGTTCATTCGCCCAAGGTTGGGGCAAACGTGTTGGTGGTATGCAAAGCCTTAGGCGCCCTTTCGGGTGCAAACAAGCACATAAAATATATGCAAGCGCTTGGTCAACGTGACATTGAAGGTCAAAATCATGTTTACCTTAGAAAAGGGGTGAAATGACAGTTCGCCCCTAGTTTGGGTGAACACATTGATTAAAGTGCACGTGCTGCCATGTTGAAAGAAACTACGGGGAATCATTTTTATTTGGAGCGATAAGGATTTAATATCTAAAAAAAGGGAGGAGCTCATGCGCTTTGTTTTTTAAAGTAAACGTGTTTTTCATATTAATGCAAGGCGCCTCTTTAAAAAGAAATAAAAAGAGAGAAAAATCTGAAAAAGGAATAAGAGCTCTAAAAGCGGCGGTGCTTTTCTAAAAAATCAGTTTTGCTAAATCTGGGTGAAAAAGGAAGTGAGGAAGGCATTAAAGAAGGCTATTCGCCATAGAATTACCAAGCAAATCGAAGGCACCCACAAAATGACTTCGCTGAAGGAAAAGGGGAAGCACATGATTTCAGAAGCACGTTGCAGAAGGATTGCGCCCTTGAACACGTGGCAAATATTGGAGAGCAGGAATGCAGGTAGAAGAATGTTTTAAAAGCAATTAATTCAAATGTGCGCCCTACGAAAGATTTGTGTTCTCGAGGAGCAAAGAATACATACCATTGGTTTTCAGGTGGTTGATTTATTTTTCCAAGCAAGCTTCGACAACCAGGGCACGATTTACAATGAATTTACGCAGTAAGGGAGGGCACTCTTTCCTAGGATGATTTGGCAGTGAATCAAAGGTGATACCATTAAAGCATTGAGAGTGGTTCTAGGTGAGCGAATCAATGCTCACGTTCTCCCAAAAGTGCCTAGGGTAACTCAACATTTATTGCGGTAGTTGGGAGAGCACTCTATATAAAGGACAAGGTAAAAGCCTACAGTTTATTTTTCAAATTTTTATTACCACCGTGTATTTCAAACTGTCATTGCAAAGGTTCCTAGAGAGCATTCAGAATATTTGTCTAGGGAAAAAGAAACAATGGGAAAGTGAAGTAAAGAGACTAAAGAAATTACAGAGGTTGTAGAGCCCAAAAATTCAAAGAAAAGAGAAGGAGGTCTAGAGCTAAGAAGGCCCGAAGGAATGACTATGTTGACTTAGATCCATATGATGACACAATGGCAGAAATCGGTGACTATACTATTACCCACAAAGGTGTGGAGAAATTATGGCACGATGTTGAGTTCATAGTGAACCAGGGGTTGACATCAAAAATTTGGCTGATAGTGCCCTATCATTCATAGTTATTTTGGTACCTGTGCCCACCAGTTCATCCTTGTCCTGAGTTAGTGTTGCTTATCGCTCAATTTTATGACCCATTTACCAGAGCTGTGAGAAATGCAAAGAGGGAAATACTCTTCACCATCACCCCGGATGAGGTTCGGGAGGCATTCACTTGTGGTTTAAAGCCTCCTTCCTATGGGGTTCATAAAAAATTGCATACCGATGAGCATGAGGACATATATGTCTCCACGGTAACAATGCATCAGTTTATGGAGACCCAGATGATTAAGGAGCCACCAATGGGGCAACTTCCTAGCTTGCCAAAGCTGCTCACGGATTTTAAAAGCTTGGATATTTATTCAATGTTGGCGTGGGTCGCAGGTTTACCTTCAGATGATACCGTTCATAAGTGGCAAGTGGCCTTAGCACAATGTATTTTCTGGGTGGAATTCTATTCTCCTTCAGCTATGAGACAGGGCACCAATCCGATTTTCTTCGATTGGGCCGATTTTATTTCTCGGAGGTTGAATTTTCAGCTGGAGAAGTTGCAAATTGGGGAGGAAAATTCATTCAGGCACACTTCTTTTCTGGTATGGTATTTCTTTTTCCAACTCCAATGGTGCTTTCCTTTCATTGCAGTAACATAGAAATATGAGAAAAATGAACCTCTGCCAGTTTATATGTGGACTTCCGTCTTGTCAAGAAGGGAGTCATTCTACAGTTTTAACAGTTGGTTTTTGGGGCCTACGATAGAGTTACTTTGTGGTACATGCGAGAGGGTGCCACTGAGAATTAAGAGAAGTAGTGGTTGCCCAAGAGAAAGGAGATATTTTTCTACTCACTCAGGGCATAGTTGTGAGGATTTTTGGTTTTACGGGTAAGCCATTCTTGTTGCCCTATTTTGCCATCGAGCATGTTTTTGCTATGGAAGTAGTGCGCCAGTCAGACTATGTGAATGATGTGTATGGAGTTGGGTGTGGAAATAAAATGACATGCAATATGCCATTTAAATTTGGCAGTATAGAAGTAAGCCAAGTGGGACAGAATCGACTCCTTACAGTAACGTTGCAAGATTTGGGACTCATAGAGCTACCGCAGCATTGGAGGTATGACCCGTTGGGCAAGTTTTTAGCAATTATAAAATCCAAATCATTTCATTGTTACCCTCATCCTAATATTCAGAAGAATCAAAATAATTTTTATGGGCCCGATATGAATTGGCACATTGAAAAGATGATGACACTTCCACCTTGGCACGACTGCTATGAGCAAGAGGCAGAGTATAATATGGCCAAGTATAAATCTCAAATCCCTCCACTGGGTTTGTTTAGCCAAGTTAAAGAAAGTGAACCTGAATGGACTGAGGAGAAAATTATGAATTGGTGGATAATGCGGGTTCATCGAGGGAAGCCCACAACTCCTTACGAGCTGAAGTTGGATGAGTCATTTTCAGAGATTTATGATGAGTATGTTGATTCATATCAACCTGTCACTTTCACCAATATTCTACCACAAATTTTTCAATACTCCGATAGTGGTGAAGGCAAGACAGAGGGAAAACATCCGTTAGTTGAGGAGGAGACTCTAGAGGAAGAAGAACAACAATATGTGTTTAGACGAAGATCGCAGTGGACAAGACAAAAAGTTGAGGAGGCACCTACGTCGGAGAAGCAAAATATGCCAAAGGCGCCACCGTTTCCCAAGGTGGTGAAAAGACCAAGGACTGGTGCCATTACTACTTCTACTACTGAGATTTTAGCTACTGCAGTTCCTACAGTTCCTATTGTTTCGGCGATAGTTATTAATCCTTCACCGATAACAAAGGTTCTGACTATGGTTGCACAAATATTTTTGATGATTCAAGAGCAAGAGGAGGACCATCAGTTAGAGAGTTTCTAGGTCGAGGTAATGGATGTTGAGGCAAATGTGAACATTGAGGAGAGAGTGGAAGAACAACAAGAAGTTATTTCACAGACGCTCCCATCACCACGTCACACGGTGCCCACACCCGAAGGTACATCTTCTATTCCCCCTTCTTCTTTTTTGGAGCATGTAGTGACTTCTGATTCACTCCCATCAGTTTCCATGTCTCCATTTCTCCACCCTTTGGTATGCCCTCCGTATCTCTTTCGCTTCCTTCATCTTCCCCTCTCAAAGTCACTACTGCTCCTTCTTCTCTTCCCTTTCTTTGACCTCCCTTTCTTTTAGTTTGTATGCATCAGGGCCGAATCCCTTTTTGTGCCCTTCTCCTTCCATTGCCACCACCACTACCATTGAGGCTGTAAGTATGCAAGCTCCTCCCAGAGTAAGCATAACTATAGTCGAACCCGGTTCCTCCATCCAATCCACCATTTCTAGTTCCCCCTCTTCTAGCCATCTCATTCACTTCCTTTGAGCCTAGCCGCTCAGAATTTTTGATTCCATTCACTCCATTTTTGGAAATACAAGCATTGCCCGATGTTCAGGTGGCATCAAAACAACCCGACATGGAGAAAATCAATCGGGCGCACCTAAGTTCTTCATAATGGTTGAAGAGCAAGAGGCGAAAGGAGGCCTTGGCTCCAGCTCGGCCGATCAAGAAGGTTGCCTTCGATCCAATTGCCATGGAGTCTCACACGACTAGAATCACTCCCTTAGTCCAAAAGCCACAAGGAGAAATGTTGCCGAGTGATTATGTCTGTGAGACTATAATTGAAGATCTCACCAGGATAGATCCAACAAAAAATATGGGTAATATACAGGTTGATATGAGCTCGGTATACTTGCATGGCGAGTATTACAAGGAGAAATATTTTGAGAATGAAAATAAAATTATTGAGCTCGAAGCCACCTTGGTAAAAAGTAGAGCGCAAGAAGAAAAGACTGCCACAGAAAATGAACACTTGCACCGACAGGTCGGAGTGCACTTAAAAGAAAGAGATGCAGCCAGGATAGAGATGCATTCACTCCAGCAGCATCTAGAGGCTATTCAAAATCAAGCTAGTATATAAGGCTGCACAGGCTACTAGATTTTCTCTGAAAAGCATCAAGGAAGTGCACCTTCACTCTACCTAGAACTATGAGAAGCTGGCCATGAAGGTAGTTCAAGTATTGCATTATCTTTGGGCGGCTCGAATACAGATTCATATGGGGCAGCAATTGATTGATACCACCGAGGAAATGCTGGAGCCATACATGGAAATGGCCATAAAAATTCAAGCTCTGGCCAATTCCAGCATACATATTCACCCCCTGAGCGAAATGGATCACGCTTGGTCAACTGCCAAAGTCATGTTGCATAGTTATTTTCAGAGGATGGACCTGGTGAGAGAAGGCCGAAAAATTCTTAATACCATCGAGTGAGAGCATACTATTTCCATGACTCATTTTAATACTCTTGCTGAGTTGGGATTTCCGAACTTTATAGATGAGTGGGGTGAACCCCTACCGAAGGAGCAATTGGAAGCAACCTGGAAGAAGTTCATAGAGGATACCTCAGAGATTGATGCATGGGAGGAGCCCATCATGGAAGCATAGGTATTGCCCCTAATGTGTAAATATACATGCCTGGAGCTGTCATTGTATGAGCTGGCTCAATGAGCAAAGCGCCTCAGCTTGGAGGATATTCAAAATATTTGCTTTGTTTATGAGTCACTGAGTGTTCCTTACTTATTCACCACTCATGCTTGGGAAGAAGGTAGTCATAGTCTATGAGGCAATTTTTTAGAGCCTCAGAGAGTAGAATAAAAGAGCAAAAGTAGAATACGAGGTGGCATAAAATGCAACCGAGGAAGCAGAGTGGGCTGAAGTACTCAAAATTGCAACCGAAGCCAAATCCAAAGAAAAGGTAGAAGATGAGGCATGTCGAAAGGCATCTACAGTGAAAGTGCCTTCCAAGGTGGCTGATAAGAAGACTCCATAGCATCCCAATGGATAAAGGCCTGGGATCGCTTGCATCCATGCGAGTTGGATACCCCGTGAGTCACTAGAAATATTGGTAGTTTTGCACTTTGCCACATTGGGATTTTGGTTTTATTTTAATGGAGCATTTTGATTGTAATACGGTGACATACATTATTCTAATATAATATGTTGGGCCAAATTTATATGTTGCAGTTAATATTTCTATTTTTATTTATATGTATTCTCTTTTAGCTTGGAGGTAATGAATGTTTGAGGAGAAAAGTTGAGAACTGCACTATAAATGCAAATTTGCGTCATTCAAAAGCTCACTGCAAATTGAAGCACTCTGGGAAAAGGCCCACACACTGTCAAAGAAAAAAGAGAAAACATTAAAGAGCATTTAAGAAGAATGAAAACTCTTGACGATGAGATGTGAGAAATCGCGTTCGCCCCAAAGATGGGGTGAAAGCTCCGTTCGCCCCACTTTGGGGTGAACGTCTTTACAAAAGTCTAAAAAATGTGCACCCACCGTTATAAAGAAAATCATTTTGGCTAAGGATCGTGTTCACCCCAAAGATGGGGTGAAAGCTCCTTTTCGCCCCACTTTGGGGTGAATGTAATATAAAGCGCGATGGAAGAAGGGAAGTTAACGGCATGCACATGACTGAATAATCAACATCGCATTTGCCCAGGTTGAGGGGTGAACATCCTGTTCACCCCTCCCATGGGTGAACATCCTCCCAAAAGCAGGATCGTGCGAATGCACTGGCGAATGAAGGTTGGGCAAATGCATCAAGATGGTTGAGGCACATTGAATATTCAACGTCGATCGTCCCAAAAGAGGAGGTGACTATCTTTGGTGCCCCTTTTGGGGGTGAACACGATTGTAAAAGCAAGTGGCGCGTCTCTTGAGAATTTTTGCCAAAAGTAAAGGGAATTGTTGTCGCCTTGGTTGAAGAAGAAAGGTAGCTAATGAAAGGCGTATTCACCACTAGAATCCAGATTTTTAAAGGCACCCAGAGAAGATCATGGATAACATTAAATAATGGAGGCAAGGAGTAATTCAAATTGTGAATCCCAAGCAAAGAAGAAAGCCGTGTTAAAAATACAGGAGGATTTTCATTATTTCCAAAGCGAGAGCGCATTTTCAAGACATCAAATATCTCTTAATTTTCTATGCACCGATGCCTAGAGATGTTGATTTCCTGGAAATGTTTCCTTGAAAGATGGATCGTTGTTCCAAGAGGATGAATTTTCAATATTTCCGAGGAGGAATTTCCTCACTATGGTTCCTGATCTGCGATCATTTTGTCTCCATGTGCATTTAATGAAAGAGGTAAAATCCTCTATAAATACTACTGAATTCTCATTGTAAGAGGAGGTTAGACACTTTTGAAGAAAAATCCCCAAGTTCTCTGCATCAATAGAAGACAACAGGCTTCTGAATTTGCAAGTGATCTTGTGTGCAATTTCCTTCTATATTTGTGCATTTCTATTTTACATTCATGTCCCTTATTTGTTGTTAGATTTGAAATTATGCATCTGAATTTAAATGTTGCTAATGAGGGAGTGAGTGCTGGAGTGTTACTTTGGAGGTTGTTATTACAAGTTTATAAGTAAATTTTGCTGCTTCTCTTTTTTTATATGCTATTTCATGCTTGGGTGAATTTCATGTTGTTAGTCTGCCCCGAATCCTACACCTTCGGCCTATGGCCATATTTCCCATTTTTTTCCGCAATTTCTAATTTCTTTCCTGCAACTCTAGTCTTCAACTAGTGTAGGATTTAGTTTGGGAGCCAACCCTCTCTAGAGATTGACACGGAGGACATTCCTTTCCTCCGGTAATTCAATGTTGGCCATATCTAGGGCACACAAAAATAGTTTTGTTGATTAGGCAGATATTTGACCAACACTTTCCAATTAAGAGAGCATGTAAACTATAAGTTGTACAAAAACATATTCTTATGGATTTTTTGTTTTCCTCAAGACTTTTACAATGCAAAATCCTTTTCTTTTATCATATAGCAAATTTTAATTTAACTTAGAATTTTTCTGTAGTCTATAAAATACTTATTTTAATATTTTGATTTAATAAAAATAAATTGGAAGTTGATGCATGAATATCTACATTAAAAAAATAATAATAAATAAATAAATTTGAATATCTTTTGAGCTATTAAGAATAATAAATAAAAAATCTAAAGATCTTTTGTGTTGCTAAGAGAAGAAAAAGGAATTTTATACTTCTATGTGACACCTTCATTCCCATTGTTAGAAAAACACAAATTGGGATTTTTGCTTCCATATTAGCAACAAGAGTAGAGCTATTTTTTCTCAGCAAGATGTCGGACATGTCTTCTCTGTTGCTGATAAATATGATATATTCTTTGATTGCTGGTTACAGATTCAAGTACAGGTTAAAAAAGTACAGGTGGAGCTGCAGTACTTGCGTACCCTCATGGATCATTTGGGGAATGCAACCTACATTATGAGTCATGTGCATCTTCCTTCCCCTTCCAGGTGGTAGTAATTTCTCGGCTTCTTTCTTTTCGAATGCATATTTAATATTGTTTTGGCAGTTGTTATTGGCAGTTTATGGGTTGTTTCTGACACTCTTGTATACTCTTAACCACAATGGTTAATGTATTGGTTTACGGGGTGTGCTAATCCCACCCACCATTTTTTGTATGATTAAACATTATTTTTTTTAATATAATGGCTTTTTCATCAAAAAAAAAACAATAAAGGAAAGGAAGCTAGGAAGCATACTAAACAAGTAGAGGAATAAAGTGTTTTCTTACCAAAATATATAGAGGAATTGGAACAAGGAGAATCTCTCATGATGAATAGAGTCTTGTTGAATTTAACCAAAGAGAAGCATGAAATGGTACAAAAAAGTAATTTTTAAACTATATTTTAATTATAAGTCAAGTGTTGCAAAGTATTTATGTATAGTAGGAGTACAAATAATTTAGGCACTACATAGATTATAGAAAATCTTAGATTGAAGAGGATTTGAGACTCAAATCCATACAAGGTATCATGCTTGCAAAAGGGACATAAAAGTTTGGTAAGTGAACAATGTATGGTAAATTTTCAAATTAGTTCTTAAAAAGAAGAGATACTATGTGATATTACACCTATGGATGCTTATCATATTTTAATGAGAAAGCTATGGACCTTTGATATAAAGGTAGTGAATTATGGTATTTTGAACACTTAAACATTTTTTAAGGATGACAAGAGGTACACATTAAGTCCATTGAAGTACAAAGGATAAATGGAAAATAGTCCTAAAGTGTGCTTGATTGTGGAAAATTAGTTCTTTATGGAGATAAATAAGGAGGAATTATGTTTAGATTTCTTTGCTAAAACCACAAAATATGGAACAACAAATAATATGGCAAAAATTACACATGAAATAGAGGTTTTAGAGTAATATGCAAATATTCATTTAGAGGAGCTTCCAAATGAATTTCCATCTATGAGGAGTATTAGTCAATGCATATATTTCATTCCTAGATCAAGCTTACAAAATGAGGAAACTTATAAAATGACACCTGTGAAAAGTAAGGAAATGAAGAGATAATTTCAAGAGTTATTGGACAAGGGAATAATTATAGAAAATATTAGATACATGTGTAATACAAGTTGTACAAACACCCAATAAGGATGGATCATGGCATAAGTGCATGGATTTTTGGGACATTTATAAGATAACCATAAAGTACATGTTTTTATTGTCATGCATGGATGATTTGATTGATTGCTTGACTAGAGGTGAATACTTCATGAACATAGATTTGAAGAGTGGGTATCATAAAATATGGATTAGAGATATATATGAATAGAAGACCATATTCAAGATAGGATGGATTTTATGAGTGGCTATTCACACCATTTGTATTGATCAATGCATATAATACTTTCATGTTATTGATGAATGAAGTGTTGAAACTACTTAGTAGTAAGTTTTATGTAGTTAATTAGGATTATATTTTGATATTTAGAAAATGGAAGATCATTTGGTTTACTTGATATTGGTTTTTAAAATGTTGAAAGAAGAATAGTTGTTGGTAAACTTGAAAAAATATGTCTTTATGAAGAAAGAGTTAGCGTATTCAAGCATTCTTATTTCACAATAAGTTTTGTGGATGAATCCCAAAAAGGTTAAATATTTTGTGTATTCACCATAACCAAGATGTATATTTGAGGCAAGCATTTCATAAGGTTTTGTAAGTTTGTATAAGAATTTTATCATAAATTTTAGTAGGATTTGTGTACCAATAACGAAAACAATGAAGGATGGTAGGTATGAGTTCAAATAGATGGTTCTAGTAGAAAAACATTTCAAACATTGAATGAGAATGTGACATAAAAAATGGTCCTAGATTTGTTATATTTCAACAAGGTTTTCCAAGTGGATTATGATGTGAGTGGGACAACTATAGGTGGATTTTTGATCCAAGAGGTAATTCCATTTTTTGTTTCGATGAGAAGTTAAGTGAAGCAAAGAGGATTTATTTGGTCTATGACCAAAATTTTTATGCCATTGTTCAAGCCATTAAAAAGTGGAGATATTATTTTCTAGCAAATATTTTGTTCTATTCATAGATCATCATGCTTTACAATTCATTAAAAACCAAGGTAACTTAAACCAAACGCATATGAAGTGGATAGAATTTTTTTATGGTTATTTATTAATTTTAAAGAATTTAAGTGGTGGCACAAATCAACTAGTTGATGCATTGAGTAGAATATGGTTATTGTTGCATGATATGATGATAAAGGTTGTTGGTTTTGATTCTATTAGAGAGTTATATGTAGATGATGTGGAATTTAAGGAGGCTTGGGCATATTGTAACAACCCAACTAAGAAAGGTAGGACATCATGGTTAGATTATTTCATACAAGAAATATTATTATTCAAGGGGTAACAATTATGTAAAGTTGTAGAGTTTGTTAATGTACCATAGGAAGGAGTCAAAATATTAAATTTTATCAGTCATTGCCTATACCAAAAAGACCTTAGAAAGATGTGAGCATGGAATCTATTCTTCAGTTCACAAGGACTCAAAGAGGTAATGACTCTTTTTTAGTTGTTGTTTTTAGATTTTCAAAGATGAAATATTGCATATGTTGTAGGAAGACAAACGATGCTACTCATATTACTACATTGTGATTTTAATAAGTGATGACATTGTGTGGGTTGCCAAAGAGTATTGTATTGTATAGAGACACTATTTGTGGGTCATTTTTATGGAATTTATGGAATAAACTGGATACTAAGTTGGGTTTTAGTTTAGTCTATCATCCATAAACCAATGGATAAGTGGAACTTTTCAACAAAATTATTGATAATTTATTGAGATGCTTGGTGGAAAATAAATCAAATCTATGGAATGCTACCTTAAAACAAGTTGAATTTACATATAATAAATCAATCAATAGAAGTAAAACTAATATCCCTATCCAACTTATGTATGGATTTATTCCTATAGGAGTGGATGAGTTGATAGATAATATTAATTTGGGGAGAAAAGTGTTATAGTACAATATTTAACCAAGTATATGCATGACGTGCACTAGAAACTAAAGGCTAATTTGGAAAAGAGCATGATGAGGTATAAATAGCATGTTGATCTCAAGAGGCAATAATGTTAATTTCAAGTTGGAGACATGATTTTAGCTCACTTGAGGAAATAAAGGTTCCTATATGGAACTTATAACAAGCTAAAGTGGAAAACAATTGGACCATGTAAGTTCTTGTAGAAATTTGTAGCCAATACTTATGAGATTGAACTCTTAGAGGGAGTGTATATATCAAAAAATTATAATTTATCTTATTTATATCATTATTATAAGGGAAAAACAAGTGAAAATGAGTACATAACTTCATATTTTCCTATGGAAAAATAGTATAGTAGTTGTCAAAAGAGAAACGGGATGAGGTAGAAGGAGTGATGGATTCTAGAGTGGTTAATAATACAAGAGATAGGGAGTTTCATATGTATTTGGTAAAATGGAAGAATAAAGTAGTTAAATAAACCACATAAATGAGTGCATCCAAATCTACGAAGCATAGGATCTCAGTTGAAGATTTCATAAGATGTTCATGATTCAAAGGTCATGAAACATTTCTCTTACATAGTGTGTATGATGTAGGAGCATCTAGGTAATAGGAAAAACTATATTATGTAATACGTGAGGTACCTATGGATAAGGGTATTTATATAGCCATGAATATGATACAAAAACTATAGCTTTGAGCATTGCTCTCTTAAATAATTCCCTCAACTATGGAGCATGCTATGATATATAATGCAACAATTACACAAAATGGTGCCTTCCTAATACAATTGTGGTTACTGCCACCACTTTTTACCTATCCAACCATGAAATTAAAAACAACACAAGGGGATGGTGTAATCCCCCACTCAATAAATTTTACCTCTTTGAGCCAAATTTTCAATTCATTTCCAAAAATAAGGTAGGCATTGTTCTATTCTTTACCAAAGGTTTGTCCTATTATTTCTAGTTAACACATTGAAATCACCTTAGATATAAGGTTTGACAAATACTCTCATTGTATATCATCTCAATTTATTAAAGGATTCTAAGTTTTATTTGTATATTCCATGCCTATTTGCAAACCATAATGCAATTTCCAAGATATGTGCATGAATGTAGCTAAATTTATGTACCCTACAAGAAAAACTAAAACCATGAAACATATTTCAATATTAGAAAACTTTTAAACTTTATATGTATTTATTTTCTATAAATAATTTGTTTTTATTGAGGCAAATATTTTACTTTTATAAGTAAAAATTGTTCTAGGTTATTGGTATCATTGAAGCAAGTTACTTGTTTTATATTTCAAAAGTTAATGTGCCATAACATGTAATAAAGTTACAATATGTAAAGTGAAAAATGACAACACCAAAGCAATAAATAATATAATCAACACAAAACAACTTATTGCACAAATTAAGACAATAATATTGATATTATTATGTAAGGGGGGAGCCTTGATCTCTAATGTTACAATGTGTTGTTGTATTGATACAATGATTACAAATATGGGGTTTAGAAACCCTTATTAACAAATGAGCATATGGTGTCTTTTATGTCATCCTTGCTATGGACAAGTGTGTGTATGGGCTTGTGTATCCCTACAAGGCCATCCTAGCTACAATAGCTTCCAAATATGTGATTCCTACACCTGCAAACAACAAACAACATAAAAGGGGTTAATAGCACCTGAGAGGGCTCCACTGTGTGAGTCCCTATGAATAATAAAAACCATTAAACCCTAAATGTTGTAGTGTTGAACTAAAAACAAAGTGTATAAAATATAAATGAATACTAAAGAATGTATTACCTTGTCAATGTTGATTGATGCTCCTATTTTTGTGGTCGACATTTGCATGAATGCCCAAAAGTATTCGAGGGCTTATAAACTGCAAATCCACTGCAAGAAATACCCAAAAGCATTTTTTTATGGTTATGAATGCCCAAAAACATTCCAAAAATACTCAGAAGAATTTTTTGAACTCTAGGTTATGTTTGGGGATAGATGGGATTGAGGCAAAACCATATCTGGTTCACAAGGATTTTGTGATAGGTGCGATGGTGGTGGCGAGGGAAGAAGATGGTAGCGATGGGGCTAGGGCTTGTGAGGGGAAAAAATGTTGGGGTGCTTGTAATATCAAAAATGAGGACCTTGATTCATCAAAGTGAACCATATTTTATAGTCTTCCCTTGAGCATGTTAGGATTTTGACAACACAAAATGGGCGATCGAGATTAAAACATGAGGAAGGGTGGAGATTAAGCTTTGGCATGTGACATGGATTAATATGGATGGATGGCTGAGATTAAGTCATGGTGGATGGATAGGATTTATTCATACAAATACATATATATTTATTAAATATATATATATATATATTATTAATATTTATGTATATATTAAATAAATACATATATATGTATATAAATAATGGATGACTATGATTGGAGGATACAAATGGATGACAAGTGGTTAAATTTTTGTGTCTAAACAATAAAAAATCTAAGGGATATAATTTCCATGTTGTTTGATAGTTTAAATATTCTTAGTGCCATTATAAAACACCAACTCAACTTAAATAGGCAATTAAACAACTACCTCCATCAAAGGACTTTAATTAATCATAATAATTATTTCTCTCCTAAGATGTTGAAGGGAAAAACATCAAATTCATCTCTCAACCTAAATTAGAGAGGTTTTGTGGTTATTATTGCACCTAATATGGTCAATATTTCTCCATAAAAATACTTTACTTTAGTTGGGCATATTGGAGAATTAAGATAACATGATGTATAAAGAGAGATAGTTTTATTTATTTTTTGAAGTAGCCAATGCCACTCTCCACCTTCACCACAAGGAGATGGTGGATATATCTAAGGAATCTTATTAGGACTAGTGTAATGAGAATGAGATGGTATCCAAGAGAAAAATGAAATATAAAAATATCTTGAATGGTCTAAATATCTATTTGAAACAACTATTAGTCTTAAATATGATAACTTTGTAAAATGAATACCTTCCAAATTATTCAACTACAAAAAATGATCATTGAAGAAGAGGCTTAAATGTAATGCGTCTCCATAATTTTTTCATCAATGGGTTAACATAGTTTCATATCAATGTATGCTTTATATAACAAAAGAGATTACAATATTAAGATGATCTTGAGTAACCAAAAGCACATGTAATCCAATCCTCTTTAGAAAAAAAGTGTCATATGATACTAGTTCCAATGAATTGAAACACCAAAGTTTTCTAGGCCTAACTAGATTCTAATTCTTAGATAATCCATTTGATTCATGGGATCATGCATTGTTTCCATTGATTTCAAGATATGTTGATAAGTATAACTTGCAATGTATTTCCAAAACCACACGCGGATAACCCTTGAATATTTTATGTTTATGTAGACATACAATACTATGTTCTAGATAGACACCAATGGCATCATTTTGAAGAATCAAGCAATATTGACCCTTTTGTACCCAAACAAGAAGGAAAATATGGCATTTATTTTGATGATTGTAAAATTCTATTGAATCTTGGGAGAACCTCACAAAAGTGATATCTTTGAAAAGAGATCAAAAAAATATTTCCAATGAGTATAGATATGCCTATGTTATTTCAAGGACTAATCTCTCAAAATACCTACAACTATAGTGATATATTCCTACAAAAGTGTTATATAGAATTTTATATGGTGCTTACATTATTGCTGAACTACATCTTGTATGACATTTTCAAAACCTCTATGATGCTTTTGTGCTACACCAACAGAATATCAACTTTGGTAAATTATTTACACATCACTAACCATTTCTTGTAGGTCTTTCTTGCCTCATCATTCAATGCATGATTTATTTTTCATCTAAGTCGCTTAACTACCAATCAAGACACATAATTAGTCAATCAATTTAAGCAATTACAAATCAATCAAGTTAACTCCCTAATCAACTCGATGCTACTAATCCTAACTATTGATTCATCCCTTATAACTCATCACATGTTGACACCTCACCCTACAAACTCTCATTAAACACATATATAAAAAATCCTCCAAGTGCATTTGGTAATCTATAAAATCATCCTTGGGAGAATCCAAAACAACTAATTTTCACACATACTCACATGTTGCAAAATCACAAAGGAAAGGGGTTCTCTCCATCCATATACCACAACAATTTTGAGAAAATATTATTGCATGTTTGGAATATTTCAAAAGGTATAATCAAGGGGATCAAAGGAAACCATCTAGGATAATTAACAAGCATTTATACAATCATCAAAGGAGGAATTCAACATCTTGATTTATGATCTCCTTTCCATCCCTTTAGCTTCTTTTGTTGTTTTCCATTCATTAATCAAAATTATTTCTTTTGTATGTTTGTTATCTCTTATTTACTTTGTATTTCACTTATTCATAATTAAAAATATGGTTTTAATCCCTCTACCATAAAATATTAACATCCTTAGAAAAATCAAATAAACCCCTTCACACTAACACAATTTTCTTATGCTTTTGCTTACAATTTTTTAGGTTTTACAATTTTAGATATGACAATGCTTTAGTCCTATGATAGCATCATATAGAACTTTTTATTATGCTTCTATCATTGTATATTTATTTTGTATCATAGTTTTTTTTTACTGTGCAATACTTTCGTACTATGGTGCTTTTTCCTGTCTATAGTACTTTTACTCTATGGCACTTCTATTGGCATATGGTACTTTCTAATAGGTATTTGAGTAGGTATAATATTATACCTTTTATTCCATTTCTATCTTAAATAAATAGATTTAGTCTTTATATGTTGTTTTGTAGTTTGATTAGCATTTGTGAATATTTTGCAAAAGGGATAGAGATCGCATTTTTTTATTACAAAACTAGTATAGAAATAGGCATAGGTCATGATTCTAGAAATATACCTAAAATTGATTGTTTAATTACCAAATTAATAATGATTTTTTTTTCATTTAGACATTTTTTAATCTTCTATTTTGCTTTGTAATCATTTTCTATAAAGAAAAATTGACAATTTGTATGCTTTTGCAAAAATTACAATATAATATGGGCACAATCTTGTTTTCTTCTCAACAATTAGGAAATGAATATAAAATGCATGTATTTGAATTATTTACTATTTGAATTGTTCACATGCATGTATCTTTATCTCTCATGTCAAAATAAAATAAAACATTTTATTTTTAGCAAGCATTGAAAGGAGAAATCATTTAGCCAAGGGATTATATTGTGTATCTCTTATATTAACTTGCATTGCATCCATTATCTCAATATTCAATATAGGATAGGATTTAGTATTTTAAAATCCTATGTGTGTTCAAATCAACCCATAAAACATATATTAGTAGGATTCCCAAAAATATCTCCATAATCTTGGGTGTGGGTGCCCTTTCGCATGTCCAAATCTTTGGTGAACCCAACATGAATACCACATGGGTATAATAAAATTCCTATCCTATCTAAAGCCCCTCATTAAATATAAAAATAAAAATATAAACAAGACCGTTTACATTGTTTGTGTAGTTATAATAGATTAATAAAAATTAAGAAGAATATAACCAAAAGGCTAGTCCTACTAGGGGTCATGTATGATCCCTATAATAACTGTAGTATGCATTTTTAGACTATATTAGATATATAGTGAGCATAGGATTCTAGAATCATATATATAGTCTCAAGAATACTTTAAACCCCCTAGAGGGTATATATGTTGGAATAGCTATATGCATAAGGAGGGATATTGATTGCCTCTCATATAACTAGGAGGTTTACATTCACATTCAAATATTTTTCCAATACCTCAATGTCTCATGAATTACCATGTAAATTGAGATGACTAACTTATTCCATGTACAAATGAGTATATCAAAATGTTGAGGTATATCTAGAAGACCCCTAAGGTATATCAAGAGGAGTTATAAGGGAAAAATATATTTTCTCTTCTTCTTCTAAAAAAAACTAAAAACAAAGTCAAATTTAATTTTACCTTACTCTCCAAATGGTAGTTGAACATTACAATGTTACCTAAGGTGCTACCTACTAATTATATTGCAATACCAACTCATTTCCTACCTTACCTAAGATCTAGGTGATCATGCGATATTCAAAAATACCATATATGAAGAAGAATCCTCTCTCATATAGCTACTCTTTTATTCATAATAAAAAAAGAGTAATCTTTAGATCCATGGATGATATGGTTGCCTTCTTGAATGACAATAAATAATCCATAGAAGTAATTTTGAAATAAAATGTAGAGACCTTAACTTCATCCACTGTAGAAGGGTCCCTTTTGGACCTTCATCAATAGCCTAGGTACTTCCGCAACTTCAAATAAAATAAAATTATCCCATGGATATTCATATGTAGATCTTAATACATCAACTCTTAATCATATGAGCTCAAATCCTCTTAATGTTATAAATTTTATATAAGTGGATCATCAAATCACTCTTTTTTCTTAAGGAGACCATTCATCCTTACCCTTGGTTATGGAATTGCTTTGGTTTAACAATAGTTTTCTTATTTTTAAACTAGAAAGTGCTTACCAAGTACAACATCTTGACATATTTATTAGCACCCCAATATCACAACCTATTTTTTATGACCTTCCTCCTATTCCAAGTGAGAGCATAGGATTTGTCCAAAATCTTAATCCTATAATTTCTAATCCTACACCTTCAAATCCTCTTATCCTAAATGGTTTGGGGATAAGTTGCATGATACCTAGATCATATACCTAAGTATATTAAGCTTATCCTTTATTAAATAACCAAAGCCTACAAATTTCCAAATAAACAATCCATATCCTTAAAAATCCAAACTCTTTAGAATTATAAACCTTTAACTTAGAGTTAGAGAAATTTATATGACAAGTGGACTCTATTCTAGGGTTTTCATCTTCATGCAAGCATGTCAAATTATGTAATTAACCACTTGATATTATCATATATAGTTACTCTTTTGTCAAATTTTGAGACACCTAAATTCTATCTGTAGTAAGGGAAATAATACCCCATTGAACACCTTAGAATTTTTCATACTACATGTAATGACATTGCGTATGATGAGATATTACTCCTAAAAATGTTCCCCCATAGACTAAAATGCCTAACCCTAGTATGGTACTATAATATACTATGACATAACATTAATAACTTTGAAGGTTTGGTTGAAATTTTTTTCCAATACTTATTAGTATATATTGAGGATAAGGTCACTATTAATGACCTATACACACTTGAATAAACCCAAGGTGAGAGTTTTGTTGAATTTCTAACAAAGTGGTGGTATCTATGGGAGACTTCAATATACACTAAAAAAAAGGTAACTCCTTCATATAGAACCAACACGAAAAATTTGTCTATCCCTTAGATATGATCAACATATCTTCTTTTTAGGAGATAGAATATTTATTTTAGTATGTAGAAACTTCCCTATTGAGGAGCAACCACCTTAAACTAAAAAAGGAAGAATAAAACTTGTCCTTCAACTAAAAACAATAGTACAAAAAATAAACATTTTTTTAGCAATAGGGTAATCAATTCATGCATATCCAATAACATAAATATCACTATAGCCTTTCTAAAAATCGATTCTTAGGAAAATATCAACAACAAAAAAATCCCAAGAGAAAATTTACTAAGCTTAATCAATCCCCTAAAACTATCATTGATAAATTGTTTGAGGCCAAAATTATAGAGCTCCCACCTATCAAACCTACAAAATATAAAATAAAAAAACCTCTATTGGTTCAAATCTAAAGTGCAATACACTTTTATCCACAAAAAAAATCATCCTACTAATAAATGCAAGTCCCTTGGGAATCTTATTCAAGGTCTAATTTATGAGGGATGCATTATTATCAGTAACATAGAACAACAACCATTATCTAGTCAAGAAATATGAATCCTTTATGACCCATTAAAAAACCATGAGTGGAAGGCAACCAATAATATTTAGTATAAATTGTTTCACCTCCAAATCAATACATGGTGGGAATGGTCAAATTTTCCATTAGTGATATTACAAGACAACATAAATATTAATCATCTAACTAGCCCTTTAAACCTCATATAGTATTTAGGTCTAAGCATACTTCTTATTATAGAGGGCCACTTCTAATCATACATTCACAAAGACAAGATAACAGTACTTTTGACCTTTAACAACAACTTGAAAGTACTATTACAAAAATGTCTCAACTTGATCTTTTAGCATTAAGAAATATTTTTTAGACTTATAAGAGATAAAATTATCCTTTAGGACCTAACCTAGTATAATGTCACATGGTATAGTACCTTATAGTGTCTTTCCTACCAGGGTTATGCATAGTGTCTATTTTCGCAAAATTGGCTAAAATTAGGATTTTTAAAATTTGGAATTGGCTAATATTTGGGACCCTTGACCAGGGTCCATTAGCCAAAAATTTTTGGGTGTAAATTTTTTTTGGTCGATTCGCCCCAATTTTATAATAATTTGACCATTTTAAGTTTAAATTTTCAACATTACCCCTAATAATAGTGAACCTTCTACATATGTTTCGAAACTATTCACCTGGATTTTGAAATCAATTCACCAAATTTTTATAAATATATTTTGTGGTCGACCCCTTATGCATAACCCTATTTCCTACTCTATCTATATCTGTCGATCTCACTATATGATTTATACCTCCTCCTAGGTCACTAGTAGATCCTTGTATGCTCGTTCTAACTCTCCTTGCACTTGAACCAACTCTTATACACATAATATAGTTCCACCTAATTTTGGCCCAATTTAATTTACATCTACCTAGCGATATTTATAATTAAGATGTCTACTCAAATAACATATGAACCATATCTTTCCTTCCATTCATAGATTGTACTACTAAAACATTATACTCAATATTCAAACCCTAAATAGTTTACTACACCATTTTAGTCTCCTCTACCCACCAATATATCTCTCTCTCATGTTAGCTCATTCATCCATCACTATAATTTGGCTATGTATCTTTCTCTCTCCTCTATCAATCAATCCCTCTCTATTTATAGAGTCTCTCTCCTTGTCCCTCTCCTTCGTCAAATGGTAGGCTACCTCCTAGTTCATCAAATATCTTGCTAGGTTGTCTCTCTACCTCTAAATTAGATATATGATGTTGCATGTCCTCTTTATCTATATCAAAATAGATAGGATGTTATCTGACACCTCTTGTTTTCTCTATTATATGCTTTGGTGGTGGTAGCATGCAAAGAGACTATTATTATTAGAACTCATATTTGTCTTTGCCTCCTCCATGCATCCTATAGGTGCCTCTATAAAACTAAATTGACCTAATTTTAATGACCTAATGACTCTCCTCCACATAATTTTAGCTATTGTGGTAAAACATAATTATACTCCTCAACGACACCTAGATCATCCTACCTAGGATCACTACATCATCCTCTGTGTAGCTTTCAAGATTAGGAAATCCATTGATCCCTATCTCTTGTGTGGTTCGTCTAAACCACACTAGCCCCTCTAGCACATCCTATACTCATCAAAAATATCTCATCATCTAGTTGAAAGGGTTTAGATTTATCTCATGCTATGATCCTACTAACCATATAATCAACCTCACTCAAGCTAGATGATACTCATTGATGAGCATTGTAATTGCTCATATTTTTTCATATGTTTCTAATGTTTTGTGTGGCATTATTATATCCTATTTGTACTTTTTATGATTTTTTTAATATATTTAATGGTAAATTGTGTATATTGCCAAACTTCTATGAAAAGTGTGCTTTGTGTGTAGATTTTATTATTTTTATTATTTTTTGTATAACTATGTCAATGTCCCACTTGGACATAGCATCATGTGTTTTCAAAGGAGTTTAATGAATAGTATAGGAGTTCAATCCTAAAATATAAGGGTGCCTTACTCCCATATTTTTGTGGAAAGGTGACTTACTTACATATTTAAATAGAAATGTGTCTTACTCTTGTATTTCAATGAAAAGGTGCCTTATTCATGACTTTCAATGGGAAGGCACCTTGCTCCCGTATTTTGATAAAAAGGTGTCTGATGGGAAGGTACCTTGCTCCTATCTTCTGATAGAAATGTACCTTATTTCCATTGATGAAGTCAAATATAGTTGACTCTATGTAAGTAGAATGAAGTACCTAAATCTCGATCAGATGGTGCCTAACTCTCGTTAACCGATGAAAATGTCAGCTATCCTATTTTTGTATGAAATAGAGTAATGACTTCCTCAAGGTAGAAGACAAGTTATGATGATAAGATAAAATAAAAATTAACCATTTACTAGAAAATGTTGAGAGAGAATAAAAGCTTTTTTATTTAACCAGATAAAATACTAATTACAAAACAAATAGAATCTATTCTAAATACGTCGAATTTCCTTAATTTGGTGTATAGTTATTGTAATCACGTTCTTAGTAGAAAATAGTTATTGTAACAGAGAAGCCCATGCATTATATAAACACACATGACTTCTCTGAGAAAGAGGAGAAAATAATAGAATAATTATACTGTAATATAATTCCATTTATGCAATAAAATTTATATGAAGTTCTCTTGTTTGAAGTTCAAAGTATGTAGTTAACCAGGTAGAATATACTGGAGCCCGGGCTCACTCCTGGTCAGTATTCCTCCGCTCTCCTTTACTATCCTATAATTTTATTTTATTTTTATTAATTCATTTTTCTACATTTGATTATTTTTGGTAATTTGATTTATTTATTGCTTTCTTTCATTTCTACAAGTGTGGTGTGATTTTATTTCCTACAA
Organism: Wollemia nobilis; assembly: GCA_028583015.1. Taxonomy (NCBI): domain Eukaryota; kingdom Viridiplantae; phylum Streptophyta; class Pinopsida; order Araucariales; family Araucariaceae; genus Wollemia; species Wollemia nobilis. The sequence continues at coordinate 1,297,390 of JAQPPZ010017000.1, read as the reverse complement.
TTTATTTTCTAAATATTAAGTGGTTTGGATTGAATTAATGCTATACAACAACACCCCCCAAACTATAGATTTTAGTGGACTCATCTCAGTGGTATTGTAGTCAATCTCTACCTGGTACATCATAAGTTTATGAGCATCTCTATGTTGAAAAATAGTGAAAGGGCTATGACTTCCTATGTATAATTTAACCAGTTTTTATGCCCCAACATTTTGGCACCATTTCCAGGGATGTGCCAATAGTAGATATAATTACAATACCCAAATTTGCAAAAATTGTGATCCTATATGCAAAAAAATTTCATCTAATCTTTCTAAAAGGTTTTTTTCTAAAATGTAAGAGCCCACAGGAAAATTTTGAACCAATTGTAGATTCTAAACCTAAAATAGTATCCCCAAAATCACTTCTACCAGTGCATTGGAATTAACACCTAGTTTTTGCATAAATCTCTTTCATACCCAATCATCTAGACCAAAGTGAAGATCAAATAATATAGAATCCTTTGTTTATAAAATCCCCATCTAAAGAGGATTTGTTGTATGACCAGTAGTGGAATGTTGTTGAGGATGAAACCATTTCACTAGCTTATTTGAAAATTCTTGTGCAAAAAACTTAGAATGACTACAAGGCCTAAGAAACTACTTCAAGGACAATAGATATAGAGACCACATTTCCTAAAAATATGGTTGAGGTAGAAGATACATCAACCAACTTTAGCTTCCCAATAGAAGAGGCAAAGGAAGATACAAAAATTAAGAACATATCCCCTACCCATATTTGTACCTTCAAAGTATTCCCAAAATAAGACACTAACCTATTTTTATTCAAGTTTGATGTCTTGTGGTGGTATATGGATTATAAGATGGATTCCTAGAAGTTGAAGTTGTTTCCTTCAATATTGGATGATTCAAGCTTGCATTGGTTCATCATCTTGGAAAAAAAGTAGATCAATATTTAGGAGGATATGGAAAGGGTCTTCCTAGAGCAATACCAAGATTTTTTTAGAGCATGGGATTCCAAAGAGAAGATCTTGAACATGACGTAGAAGGAAGATGAATACCTAGAAGAGTATTGGGATAGATTTAGTTTCAATTTTTATAGATCTCCCCATGTGAAGCTAAGAGATAAGTCCCTCAAAAGCATATTCTTAAGAGGACTCAATAGTTAATCTCTTGAAGCACTGAATATGACATCTAGAGGAGATATTTACCATCACCAGATGTCGAATATTTGACAATTGTGTCAAAATTACTCTCAAATAAAAGGTAAACCAACATTCACTAAGTCAACAACCTCATTCACAAATATAGATAGAGAAAATATGCTAGAGGGCCTATATAGCAAAATGTTATCTTCCCTAGCACTACAACTGGATACTCTCCTACCAGTGAAGAAGAAACAATATAAGGAGGTAGTATTGGACTACTACTATCTAGAATGCATAGGAAATCATGTAAGGAATATGTGTCTTGAATACAAGATTAGGATATGTGTTATTTATTAGAAAAACACTAAACCAAACTATGCCCATAGTTGCCAACTACCAAAGATTATGCTAAATTTTCATAAGCATACTTCATGGGGAACCAGAGAAACTAGTAGTAACCCCATATGGGGAATATGCTAGTACAAATACCACCCTATGGAGGGTAAAATTACATACCACAAGGGCAAGCCCAACAACCTAATATGGGATGGTGGAGAAACCACCCTAAATGAACACCTCCCAAGGATCCTCATTCTCCAATCAGTACCCATGGATGCCATATCAACAACTAGGGCAGCAATGGGGAAACTATAGTGCATGGAATGCAACACCATAAAATGTAGTCCAGGATCCACTACAACAAATCTTACTAGCACCCCTTGTAGTGAGACCTGTGCAACTCCCAACATAGCCTACAGTCAATCCCAACAACAAGATAAACCAACAAGCATATCAAATGGAAAGTGAGGTGTTTTCCATGTACAATATTAGGAATTATAATCTTGTACAATTGATGTCAGGTAGAAAAATAGGAGTAGATGCTGCTCCATTGATAAAAGAGGAGGAAAATATACATATTATAGTAGGAGAATCACCTTTTCTTGATGAGTTATCAACTACTGAGAATACTGAAGAAGAAGCCCCCTATTTTCCTAAAATGTTATAGGAGTAGAGAAAGCCAATACAACTAGAATTTGATATCCTCGCAAGTCTAAAGAATTTGATAGTGACAATCCCTTTGTTCCAAGCTATAATAGACATATCAATCTACACAGGCTATAAAGGAAATTTTTTTAAGAAGGCCAGGCCATAAGCCAATCCAAAAAATAAATGTGGAAGGGAAACTAGTTGATCTAATGCTTGGAAATACCTACCATCCCAAATATGCAGACCCAAGTAGCTCGATATTGACTATGAATATTGATGACCACTCATTGGCCAACACTTTAGTGGAACTGGGATCAGTCATAAAAATTATGCCAAAGGAGACCATGCAAAAGCTTAGACTCATAGGCATGAAGCCTACCAAGACTATCTTGCAACTGGTTGATATATCAACTATATCACCAAAAGGAATGTTGGAAGATATCATCATGATGGTGGATGTATGGGAATACCTAGTAGACTTTTTGCTACTACAATACAAGTCTAGACTAGGGGGCTATCTAGTCATCTTGGGAATGCCTTGGTTGGCAACAATAGATGCTTATATAAGCTACTAAAATAGATATATGACTATTTTAGATGGTTGGAATGTTAAACATTTGATCATCTCTCCACCTAAATAGTCCATCAATGTATTGGGAGAGCCTTTTTGGTAAAATCAATATGATGGAGAATTATCAATGGTGCAACCTATAATGGCATTGATGGAGTTATTAAATGAGGTTTATGAGGATATAATTATCACAACATTATTTCATGGAGAGTCCTCCCACACCTCTCCAAAGTCACCACTGGTAGGTAGCCAAAACCATCATGTCAAACAAATTCAGGTTGAGCTTGGAAGAATGTTGAACGTTAGTAGTGAGTTAACACAAACACAGTTGATAGCATTAAAAATATATAGACTAGGCATCAATAGGATTTCATCTAGGACTATTCAGATATGAGAGGGATCACTCAAAATTACTCTCAAAGAAAAGGTAAACTAACCTCCAGGATCACTAAGTCAACAACATTAGTCACAAAGATAGAGATAGAAAATATGCTAGAGGACCTGAAGAGTGAAAGGTTGTATTACCTAGTGCTAAAAATGGATACTCTTCTACTAGTGAAGAAGAAACAAGAGAATGAGGTAACACTGGACTATTACCATATGAAATGCAGAGGAAAGAATGCAAGAAATGTGTGTCCTAAATATAAGATCAAGATATGTGTTTTTTGTTAGAAAAATCACAAAACTAGACTATACCCACAACTATTAAATACCAAAGAGAATATTGAAGTTTCAGAAGCATACTTCATGGGGAACCAAAGAAAAAATAAGCAATCCCCTATGAGGAATATGCCAATAGGAATGCCACCCTACGGAAGGGGAAATTACATGCCACAAGGGTAGGCCCAACCACCCAATATGGGATGGTATGGACAACCACCCTATATGAACATCTCCCAAGGAGCCTCATTCTCCAATTAGTACCCATGGATGTCATATCAGCAACCAGGGTAGCAATGGAGAAACTATAATGCATGGAATGCAGCTTCACCAAATGCAGTCTAGGCTCCACTACAACAAATTTTAGTAGCACCCCCTATAGTGAGACATGTACAACTCCTAGAACAACCCATAATTAATCCTAACAATAAGACAAACCAACAAACATATCAAATGGAAAGTGAGGTGTTTTCCATGTACAATATTAGGAATTACAATCTTGTATAGTTGAGGTCAGGTAGACAAATAGGAGTAGAGGCTCCTCCTTTGATAGAAGAGGAGGAAATTATACATACTACAGTAGGATAATCACCTCTGATTGAAGATGTTGATGAGGAACCAACTTCTAAGAAGATTTAAGAAGAAGATCTCCCTTTTCCTTAAAAGTTACAAGAGAAGAGAAAGCCTATACAACCAGAATTTGATATCCTCTCAAGTTTGAATAATTTCATTGTGACAATCCCTTTATTCCAAGCTATAATAAATATTGATATACACTAAGGCTATCAAGGAACTATGTATGAGAAGGTCAGGTTGTAATCCATCCCAAATAATAAATATATTAGGAAAATTGGCTGATTTAATTCTTGGAAATACCTACCACCCAAAATATGTAGACTCAGGTAGTCCTATCCTAACTATGAATATTGGTGGCCACTCGTTGGCCAAAAATTTAGTGGACTTGGGAGTATTCATGAATGTTATGCCAAAGGATATCATGTAGAAGCTTAGACTCATAAGCTTGAAGTCTACCAAGACTATGTTGCAACTGGCTGATAGATCAACTATAACACTAGAAGGAATATTGGAAGATATCATCATGATGGTGGATGCATGGGAATACCCGATATAATTTTTGGTAATCCAGTCCAAGTCTGGAATGGGGGGCTATCCACTCATTCTAGTAAGGACTTGGTTAGTAACAATAGATTCTTATAGAAGCTACCAAAAGGGATAGATGACTATTTTAGATGCTCAAAAAATTAAAATCTAACCATATCTCCACCTACACAGTTCATCGATTCATTGGGAGAACTTGTTTGGGGGATGATGGAGCATTATCAATGGTGTAGCCTACAATGGCATTGATGGATATAGAAAATGAGGTTTACAAGAATAGAGTTATCATAATTTTTTCATGAAGAGTCCTCCCACACCTCTCTGGAGTCACCACTGGTAAGCATCCAAGATCACCATGTCAAAAAAATTTATATTGAACCTAGAAGAACATTGAACATCAACAGTGAGTTGACACCAACTTAGTTGACAACATTAAAAAAGATTCTGACTAGGCATCAACAGAATTTTACTTGGGACTATTTAAATATAAGAGGGATCACTTAGAATTATTCTTGAATAAAATTTAAACCAACCTCTAGGATCATTAAGTCAATAGCCTCAGTCACAAATATAGAGATAAGTAACATGCTAGAGGACCTGAAGAGTGAAATGATGTCTTCCCTAGAGCTCCAAATGGTTACTCTCCTACTAGTGAAGGAAAAACAAGAGAATGAGTTTGCAATGGCCTACTACTATCTAAAATGTAGATAAAAGCATGTAAGGAATGGGTGACCTAAATACAAGATCAGGATATGTGTTGTTTGTTAGAAAAATTGCAATTCTAGAATGTGCCCATATCTACCAATTGCCAAAGATAATTCTAAAGTTTTAGAAGAATACTTAATGGGAAACTAAATAAACTGGTAGCAACCCCCTATGGGGAATATGCCAATAGGAATACCACCCTATGGAGAGGGAAATCACATACCACAAGTGTAGGCCCAACTACCCAATATTGGATGGTGGGGATAACCACCCTGGATGAACACCTCCCAAGGATACTCATTCTCCAATTAGTACCCATGGATGCTATATCAAAAATCGGGATAGGAATGGATAAACTACAGTGCATGGAATGCAGCTCCACCAAATGTAGTCCAAGCTCCACTACAACAAAGCTTACCAGAATCCCTTGTAGTGAGACTTGTGCAACTCCTAGCATACCTCATAGTCAATCCCAACAATAATACAAACTAGAAAGCATATCAAATGGAAAGTGAGGTGTTTTCCATGTACAATATTAGGAATTACAATCTTGTACAATTGAGTTTAGGTAGAAAAATAGGAGTAGAGCTTGATCCCTTGATAAAAGAGGAGAAAAATATACATATTACAGTAGGAGAATCACATTTAGTTGAATATGTTAATGAGGAACCAACTACTAAGAATATTGAAGAAGAAGCTTCTTTTCCTAAAAGGTTACAGGAGTAGAGAAAGCCAATACAACCAAAATTTGATATCCTCTCAAGTCTAAATAATTTGATAATGACAATCCCTTTGTTCCAAGCTATAAGAGACATCTCGATCTACACTAAGGATATCAGGGAATAATGTTTGAGAATGCCAGGCTATAAGCCAGGCCAAACAATAGATGTGGAAGGAAAACTAGTTGATCTAATGCTTGGAAATACCTACCATCCCAAATATGCAAACCCAGGTAGCCTGGTCTTGACTGTGATGATTGGTGGCCACTCATTGATCAAAACTTTAGTGGAACTGGGATCAGTAAAATGTTATGCCAAAGAAGACCATGCAAAAGCTTAGAATCATAGGCATGAAGCCTACCAAGACTATCTTGCAAATGGTTTATAGATAAATTGTATCACCAAAAGGAATATTAGAAGATATCATCATGATGGTGGATGTATGGGAATATCCATTAGAATTTCAGCTACTCCAATCCAAGTCTAGACTGGGGGGCTATCCGCTCATCCTGGGAAGGCCTTGGTTGGCAATAGTAGATGCTTATATAAGCTACCAAAATAGGTAGATCACTATTTTATATGGTTGGAATGTTAAAAATCTGACCATCTCTCCACCTAAATAGTCCATTGATGCATTGGGAGAGCCTTTTTGGTAAAATCAAGATAATGGAGCATTATCAATGGTGTAATATATAATAGCATTGATGGAGATAGAAAACGAGGTTTATGAGGACAAAATTATCACAAATTTCTTTCATGAAGAGTCCTCCCACACCTCTCCAAAGTCACCACTTGTAGGCATCCAAAACAACCATGTCAAACAAATTTAGATTGAGTTTAGAAAAATTTTGAACGTCAGTAGTGAGTTGACACAAACTCATTTGATAGCATTAAGAATATATAGACCAGATATCAATAGGCTTTCACCTAGGACTATTCAAAAATGAGAGGTATCACTCAAAATTACTCTCAAAGGAAAGATAAACCAACCTCCAGGATCACTAAGTCAACAACATCAGTCACAAAGACAGAGATAGGCAACATGTTAGAGGACCTGAAGAGCAAAATGTTATCTTACCTAACACTGCAAATGGATACTATCCTCCTAGCAAAGAAGGAAAAATATAATGAGGTAGCACTAGCCTATTACTATCCAAAATGCAGAGGAAATAATGCAAGGAATGTGTGTCCTAAAGATAAGAACAGGATATGTGTTGTTTGTTAAAAAATTCACAAACCTAGACTGTTCCTACAATTGTTAACTACTAAAGAGAATGTTGAAGTTTCAAAAGCATACTTCATGGGGAACCAAAGAAACTTGAAGCAACCCCCTATGATGAATATGCTAGTAGTAAAGTTGGCTAATCTAATGCTTAGAAATATCTACCACCCAAAATATGCAAACTTAGGTAATTCTATCCTGACTATGAATATTGGTGGCCAATCGTTGGCAAAAACTTTAGTAGACCTGGGAGTAGTCATCAATTTTATGCCAAAGGAGACCATGTAGAAGCTGACTCACAAGCCTGAAGCCTACTAAGACTATGTTGTAGCTGGATGATAGATCAACTGTATCACTAGAAGGAATGTTGGAAGGTATCATCGTGGGGATGGATGCATGGGAATACCCAATAGAATTTTTGGTACCACATTCTAAGTATGGAATGGGGGGATATCCACTCATCCTAGGAAGACCTTGGTTAGCAACAAAAAATGCTTATAGAAGCTATAAAAATGGATAGATGACTATTTTATATGCTTAGAACATTAAAATCTAACCATATCTCCACCTACACAGTTCATCGATTCATTGGGAGAGCTTGTTTAGGAAAATTGGGATGATGGAGCGTTATCAATGGTGTAGCCTACAATGGCATTGATGGAGTTAGAAAATGAGGTTGAAAAGGATAGAATTATCACAATTTTTTTTATGGAGAGTCCTCCCACACCTCTCTAGAGTCACCACTGGTAGGCATCCAATATCACCATGTCAAACAAATTTATATTGAGCCTGGAAGAACATTGAACATCAACAGTGAGTTGACACCAACTTAGTTGACAACATTAAAAAATATTATGACCAGTAATAAACAAGATTTTTCTCGGGACTATTTAGACATGAGAGGGATCACTTAGAATTATTCTCGAATAAAATGTAAACCAACCTCTAGGATCACTAAGTCGATAGCCTCAATCACAAAGATAGATATAGGCAACATGCTATAGGACTTGAAGAGTGAAATGTTGTCTTCCCTATATATGCAAATGGATACTCTCCTACTAACAAATAAGAAACAAGAGAATGAGGCTACACTAGCCTACTACTATCTTAAATGCAAATAAAAGCATGTAAGGAATGCATGTCCTGAAGACAAGATCAATATATGTGTTTTTTGTTAGAAAAATCACAAAACTAGAATGTGCCCACAACTACCAACTACCAAAGAGAATGCTAAAGTTTCATAAGCATACTTCATGGGAAACCAAATAAACTAGTAGCAAACCCCTATGGGAAATATGCTAGCAGAAATGCCACCCTATAGAGGGGAAAATAACATGCCACAATGGTAGGCCCAACCATCCAATATGGGCTGGTGGGGACAACCACCCTAGATGAACACCTTCCAAGGAGCCTCATTCTCTAATCACTACCCATGGATGCCATATCAACAACCAAGGTAGCAAAGGAGAAACTACAATGCATGGAATGTAGCTCCACCAAATGCAGTCTAGTCTCCACTGCAACAAATCTTACCAACACCCCTTACAGTGAGACTTGTGCAACTCCTTGCATAGCCCGTAGTCAATCCCAACAAAAATATACACCAGCAAGCATATCAAATGGAAAGTGAGGTTTTTTCCATGTTCAATATTAGGAACTATAATCTTGTACAGTTGAGGTTAGGTAGAAAAATAGGAGTAGAGGTTGCTCCCTTGATAAAAGAGGAGGAAAATATACATATTACAATAGGAGAATCATATTAGGTTGAAGATGTTAATGAGGAACCAACTACTGAGAATACTAAAGAATAAACTCCCTCTTTTCTTAAAATTTTATAGAAGCAGAGAAAGCCAATACAACCAGAATTCGATATCTTCTCAAGTCTAAAGAATTTTATAGTGAAAATCCCTTTGTTCCAAGCTATAAGAGACAACTCGATCTACACTAAGGGTATCAGGGAACTATGTTTGAGAAGGCTAGGCTATAAGCCAACCCAAATAATAAATGTGGTAGGGAAACTAGTTGATCTAATTCTTGGAAATACCTACCATCCCAAATATGTAGACCCAGGTAGCCTGGTCCTGACTATGAATATTGGTGGCCACTCATTGGCCAACACTTTAGTGGAACTAGGATCAGTCATAAACATTATGCCAAAGGAGACCATGCAGAATATTAGACTCACAGGAATGAAGCCTACCAAGACTATCTTGCAATTGGTTGATATATCAACTGTATCACAAAAAGGAATGTTGTAAGATATCATCATGATGGTGTAAGCATGGGAATACCCAATAGACTTTCTACTACTATCATCCAAGTCTAGACTGGGGAGCTATCCGCTCATCCTAGGAAGACCTTAGTTGGCAATAGTAGATTCTTATATAATCTACCAAAATAGATAGATGAATATTTCATATGGTTGGAATGTTAAAAATTTGACCATGTATCCACCTAAATAGTCCATCTACACATTGGGAGATCCTTTTTGGGAAAATAAAGATGATGGAGCATTATCAATGGTGCAACCTACCATCCTAAATATGTAGACTCAACACCCCTTTGTTACAAGATATAAGAGACATATCTATCTATACTAAGGCTATTAGGGAACAATATTTGAGAAGGCCAGGTCATAAGCCAACCCAAACAATAAATATGGAAGGGAACTAATATAATGCTTGGAAATACCTACAACTCTAAAAATGTAGACCTAGGCATCTTGGTCCTAACTGTGAATATTGGTAGCCACTCGTTGGCCAACACTTTAGTAGACCTAGGAGTAGCCATCAACATTATACTGAAGGATACAATGCATAAGCTCAGGATCATAGTATTGAAGTCTACCAAGACTATCTTGCAGCTGGATGATAGATCAACTGTATCACTAGAAGTAATGTTGGAAGATATCATCATGATGGTGATGCATGGAAATACCTAGAAGATATTTTGATACTATAGTTCAAGTCTGGACTGGGGGCTATCTGCTCATCCAGGTAAGGCCTTGGTTAGTAATAACTAATACTTATATAAGCTACCAAAATGGATAGATGACTATTTTAGATGGTCAAAATGTTTAAAATATAACCATATCTCCACCTGTAGAGTCCATCGATGCATTAGGGGAGCTTGTTTGAAAAAATCAAGATGATGGAGCATTATCAATGGTGCAACCTATAATGGCATTGATGGAGTTTGAAAATGAGGTTGACAAGGATAGAATTATCACAAATTTATTTCATGGAGAGTCCTCCCACACCTATCCAAAGTCACCACTGGTAGGCAGCCAATATCATCATGTCAAACAAATTTAGATTGAGCCTCGAAGAATGTTGCATGTCAGCAATGAGTTGACACCAATTAAGTTGACAACATTAAAAAATATATTGACCATGCATCAATAGGATTTTTCTTAGCACTATTCAGATATGAGAGGGATCACTCCAAATACTTGTACCCGTCACATTTACTTGGAATAATAGGCAAGTTCAACCCAACAACCACAATGAAGGATTAACCCCATCATGAAGGAGATAGTCAAGGAAAATTTGTAGAAGCTCCTATAAGCTAGATTCATTTATCCTATATCTAATAGTGAGTGGGTATCACCTCTGGTGGTGGTACCCAAAAAGAATGAGAAGTAGCCAATATATATTCCTAAACAAAGCAACTAGAAAGAATCACTTCCCATCGACTTTTGTTGACCAAGTTCTTGATACACTGGCAGGGAGGAAGTACTTATCCTTTTAGGATGGATTTAGTGGATATAACTAGATTCAAATTGGAGAAGAAAATTAGGATAAGATGACATTCACTTTTCCATGGGGTACATTTGCTTATATAGTTATGCCCTTCGATCTAGCAATGCACCAACCACTTTTTAGAGGGTACTGATGAGCATTTTTATTATATGGTGGGAGAAGCAATGGAGATATACATGGATGACTTCACTATTTATGGTGAAAACTTTAAGGAAGCTATGACCAACCTAGAACATGCACTCCAACGGTGTAAAGATACAAACTTGTCCATGAGTAATGATAAGCGCTTCATGATGATGCAATAAGGTATAGTTATATGGCACCACATCTCTGCATATGGGATTAAAGTGGATAATAAAAATATTGAATTTATTAAAAATCTACCTAGTCCTATAACACAGAGAGATGTTAGGAAATTTCTTGGCTCTAATTGGTATTACAAGAGATTCATAGCATATTTTTGCAAACTTGTCAGACCTCTGCACACTTTTCTATCCAAAAATATAGAGTTTTTTAGATAGAGGAGTGTGAACAAGCCTTCCAGATTTTGAAGTAGAAGCTGATCAATGATCTAGTGCTACGAGGCCCAAATTGGGACACACATTTCCATATATGCTCTGATGCATCCAATAATGCTATAGGGGTAGTTCTAGGGTAGAATGATGGTGAGGATTTTTATGCCATCTATTATGTCAACAAGCATCCCATTGGAGCTGAGCTCAACTACACTATCACTGAGAAGGAATTTCTTATAGTTGTCCATACCATCAACAAACTCAACCACTACATTATAAGGTACAAGGTCCTTGTGCACATTGACCATGCAACCATTAGATATCTTATGAAAAAAACTACAATTAATGGTAGAGTAATCAGGTGGCTTCTACTCCTACAAGAATTTGATGTTACCATCATTGAAAAACTAGGTAAGGATAATGTAGTTGTAGAATTTCTATCAAGGTTGACACCTCCAAACCATTCAACTATGGAAGACCAATTCCTAGATGAATATATTTTCTCTCTAAATAAAAAAACACCATGGTATGCAGATATGACTAATTACTTAGCCACTGGTAGAGTATCGTTTGCACTCTCACCCCATGAAAAGTGGACGTTAATAGAGAAGAGTGCATCCTTCTCATGGATTGATGGTTGTTTGTTCAAAATAGGGCTTGATAAAATCATGAGAATATGTGTTGCTAAGCATGAGTTTTCAAAAATCCTTAAAGCCTATCATGATGAACCCTATGGTGGCTATTTTATAGGAAAAATAACTACATATAAGATATTGTAGATCAGATATTACAGGCCCTTGCTATTCAAGGATATAGCCAAATATGTAAATACGTGTAATTAGTGTCAAAGGATGGGTAGACCAACTTTTAGAGATGAGATGTCCCTCCAGCCATATATTCACATTGAATAATTTGATAAATGGAGAATGGATTTTGTAGGGCCAATCAACCCATAATCAGTAGGAAAAAGTTTTATTTTGGTTTGTACTTATTATGTAACTAGGTGGGTTGAAGTACAGGCCTTGAGGGATTCCAAAGAAAAAGTTGTAGCAAAATTCCTATTTTCACAAATCTTCATAAGGTTTGGTGTACCCAAAGAGATCACCACTAATCAAGGTCCCTAATTCACCTCAAGGTTAATTCAGGAAATCATAAAATAATACAGAATCAAGGATAACAAGGCTACCCCTTATCATCCTCAAGCAAATAGACAATTTGAGGTTACAACTGATAGTTAAAGAATATCCTCACAAAAACTATACATCAGCATAGAAAATATTGGGCTATGAGGTTGCTAGAGGTAGTATGGGCCTATATAACTACATGAAAAACAACTAGAGATCTCACATCTTTCTAATTGGTGTATGGAAAGAATGCAATGATGCCCATTGAATTTGAAATTAGAACCCTCGAGACTATAGAAAAATTGAACCTAAGAATGGATGATGCACAAAAAGAGTGGATTCAACAACTGAATTAGTTGGATGAACATCGATTAGATGTCCTACACAAAATAGAGTTCATCCAAAGATAAAGAAAATAATGGCACGACCACTACATTAGGTTGAAGCAGTTCAAAGTAGGAAAGTGGGTGCTATTGTATAATTCTTGATTTTAGTAGCAAAAAGGTAAGCTTATGCAAATATGGATGGGGCCATACGAAGTGATCAAACTGATCAATAATGGTGATGTGCACATAAAAACTAATGATGGTAGCAACACCATACTAATAGTTAATGGTCATTGGTTATGGCCTTACGACATATCTAAAAATATTATGGTGGAGTCCAAGTAGGCATGAGGGAGATCCCATCTAATCAAAAATTTTAAAATTTTTAGCATTTAGTGAACATGAATGTCCATCCAAAAACAAGAACAATTTACTCTTTTATTTTTCTTTCTTTGCTTGTGTTTCTATTTTGTAGGTAAAATGCTCTAAGTGTAATCTGTAGGTAGCCTAGGAAATATTGGACTATTAGGCACATATTCCACTGACCTGCATCTTACTGCTTCTTAGTTTTTATTTTTAGATTTTGCTGGTATGATGCCCTGAATGCATGCTTTAGGCAACCTGGGAAACCTAGGCCTAACAGGCACAAAATCCATGAACCTGCATGATATCTAGTTTTCTAGTAGTAGAATCTTGATTGTTCCCATATGGAGGGAATAGTCACAATATGGATATATACACGAGTGTGAAATATTTGAAATAATAATTATGCCCATATGTGTTTAGACAAGTAGCTATTGATGGAGCTTATGGAGGAAGCACTGAAAGGTATGACCAAATAGGAAGCATTGACTATAGAACACGCTAATATATTCTATATTTTTAGCTATAGCGAGGTGCCTAACTCCCTTTAGGAATGCACCTAACTCCCATTGAAAAATTGTATATCTGAGGAAGGGTGCCTAATTCCTATAAATGCACCTGATCCAAGAGTTTTTCAAAGTGATAGATTGGAACCTGTCTCCCATCCACTATAGATAGGTACCTATCATAAAGCAAGCTGATACATATACTAAATTGTAGCACCTAAATTTTGATAGGAATGCACCTAACTCTTGTGTATCTGGAGGAATGTGCCTAGCTCCCATTAGGAAGGTGCTTGAATCCCATGTACCTACAGTAAGGTGTTTATCTACATTATGATTAAGATGCATATTTTTGAATGAAAAGGTACCTACCTTTCATTAAGTATTTGTGTGCGACATGAATAATTTGGTAGCACTGAGAAGTATTCGAAGCCACATCAGCATCCCACACGATAAAAAGGTCAAATATTTCATGATAAATTATTGCAAAATATTATGGAGGATTTCAACACATTCCAAAGAAATCAACATAGGGATATGTGTCATCCCATGCATACCATCAATATTTATTATTTTTAGCATGATACTTTGAATGAATATTTTTGCAGTACCCAAGAAGAATAGTCTGAAGAAATTTCTCTCATGGAGAATATGCAATAATTCTGGTTGTCATGAAATAATATATCAGAACACTCAACGATGATCCTCATGCTTGGTATACGTGGATCATAAATAAGGTATGTATACAATTTTTTGTTAGATGCATCTGATTTTCATAATTAGAAAATTTCTAAAAATAGTGTCATCACACCATTGGTAAAACATATAATCATCTTGCACCCACTTTATCCAAAATGACATGTCAAACAATGGTTGGGGAAGGCTACCCTCATAGTCTCCCATGCAAAACATAATGCACCTACCTCCATAAATGAAGAGGCATCTTCATATAGTTATAGTCAAAACTATGAAATGATAAACAAGTTATAGATAAGTCTAGGGAATTGAAAAAAGTTGTAGAGGTAGACATAGATCAAAATTTCCACAATGGGAGAAAAATCTATGAACCACAATTAGAAGAAAAGTGAATCCTACAATGCGGTAGGAATTAATGAAGAGGTTCAAGCCCAATTCAAAGTTATCGAGTGGATGGACTATTACTGCCTAGTAAGCTATAACTAGGACTTGGAAGCAACAAAGAAGTTTGTTGTGTCTGTAGACAAGGACATTTCTTGATTGTGCAAAATGGAAATTCTAGTCATAGAGGAGCATATTACAACTATTATCGGTCACCCTCAAATAGGGGACTATATTTATAAATAAGAATCTCTTATTGAGTGCACAAAACAACTCGTTGGGTACCTTCCAATGGAATTAACACACTAAGGGTTACCAAAATTTGACCTCCCAAGGCTCTAGTAGTAGTTTTTTGACTAGATGGCTAGATTATTTACTTACACAGGTAAGTATACACACCTAAATGCCAACCATATAAGGTTCCTAAGTCACCTACTACATAGATTAAATATTAATGTCCCATTCTACCTATCTTGTGCTCTACAAGATGAAGCCAAATGATACCAGGTAGGAATAGCCTCTGCCCTAGCACACCATGAGATAATTACAACCCTAATTTGGTATGCAAAGGCACATAGAAAAGTTCCAAATATAGAGGGAGAGAAGAACAAGGTGCCTAAATTT
This sequence comes from Wollemia nobilis, assembly GCA_028583015.1. Classification (NCBI taxonomy): domain Eukaryota; kingdom Viridiplantae; phylum Streptophyta; class Pinopsida; order Araucariales; family Araucariaceae; genus Wollemia; species Wollemia nobilis. The sequence goes on along the minus strand of JAQPPZ010017000.1, from coordinate 1,281,969 downwards.
TAACAATAGTTAGATATAGAGGATATAATAGTAGAATAAGCCTAATTTCCAGGAGCCATCAGCTAAAGAGAAGCCTACAATAAAACAAGCCCCCAACTGTAGTGACCCCATGACGCACGCACCACTCTTACTCTACTTGCAATATATTAAACCCAAAATGAAATGGAAGACCATGAAAAGCATATAACATGGAAGTAACAAAGATAGATCTTTTTATTTGTATTAAAACCCAATTACATGTTGGTCCCTCTTAGGGATACCCATTTCGATATAATAAGGTTACAAGTGGGTAAAATTTCCCCTCGTAAGGGGTGGTGTGCTTTCACAAGCTTCTCAATTCTGCACACAAAAATTTATGAGGTCTTATAGATGCCTCCTTCTCCAGGTCCATTTCCTAAAGGGATCCTTTTTGCTCTCATATGTTGCAGATTCTGTTCAATGAACCTGTGGCCCTGTAAGCAATGAAACAACAACACATGCTTAGATGTCTAAGAGTGCCTCCCTGGATGAGGTTGTTAGCAATGAATATATAAAATTAAAGCAAGTGAAAATTAAATTAATGCTATGAATGTGAATGAATGAAATGATGCTATGCTAATGATATGCTAAACATAATAATGAAACTAATGTCTAAAACCCTAAGCTAGGCTCACGGGCCACTATCCAAGATAGTGGCTACGAAAGTGAATCTTGTCTTCTTTGCTCCCAGGATATGGATAAAAGCTCATATCCAATGTTGAAATGGTGGTCACTTTTTCTCAATGTATTGAATATCCAGTATGTGGTAAACCCCCAAAAGGCTAGCACTTCATTGCTCCTCCAAGGTGCTCCAATATGATCTCCAATTTGTCAGGGCTTCGCCATCCAAAGTGTTCTTCTAAATGGTGAGTACCGTAACCTTTGATCTCTCAAAATTTTGATATGGATGAATGAATATTTATGGGTCAATGGAGGAAAAATTTTAGATAATGGATGAAAAGATGGATCCTTGGTGCTCTCAGGCTTGTACCTTTTAAAGTATGAAACCCTAGGTCTATGTTCAAAACCCTAGGATTGAATCCCTCATGCATAGTGAAGGTTAGCATGAGAAGATTTTTGTTTTTTCTATGTTTAAAGACCAGTTAACTAAAGTCTAAATGCAAACTCAAGTCTCCCATGAGAACTGGCTATGAAGAGGAATGCAAAGTCACTACCGTTCACCTTTATTGCATGTAGATGCCACTTCCACCCATTATTAGGCATGTTTGTCGACAAAAATGCTCCTTATGTCTTAGCCATTGTCATATGTAGTGGCTAATATCTAGCCGTTGTCATCTGTAGTGGCTAAGGTCTAGCCACTCTAAGCTTGAGTGGCTAAGTTTTGGCTGCTCTATGCTTGAGCGGCTAAGCTTGGAAGGGCTTAAAAATACCCCATATGAGTGGTGAGAACCACTTTTGATGCTTGGGAAGTCCAAGATTATGTATGATCTTATGAATGTTCCTATGTGAGTAGCTCACCTAAACATGACATGTTTTAGGTGTCTAAAGATGCCCCTCTTTATGATGCGTTGTGTGGAAAACACAATGCTGAGCAAAAACATAGACTGATCTGTTTGTAGAGTGTATGATGATCAGTGGTCTGATCAGCACTAGATGGCCCAACTATGCAATATGGCATGCATCATTTGAATCAATGTCTCAATTTTTGGAGAACTTAACTTAGCTAAGTGGCTTGGACATGTTAAATTTCAGTCATTCCTAAAACTCAATCGGGTAGCTTCAACTGCTACAATAGTTCCAATCGGTAGGAGAGCTACAATTGAAGATGTTGTGTCTACTTACGTTCCTAGCAAACAAGGGAAATTATGTGATTGTTATATGCAATGATTCATAGGACGAACATGATTTTGATATGATCAAGTGATCTTTTGTTGATTTTGATTATGATTATTTTGAAGAATTGAACTACCTCCTCACACAAAAAATTGGTAAAGAAATGACAATGAATGAAGCAACAAGTTGCTTGACCAATATGACTAACCTAATTTTTTTCTAGCATTTGTTCCTTTAATGGGCGAACCCACATCCAAGTGTGATTCCAATTGTTTATGATAATCATCCATCCCTATCCCGAGGAGCGGTCTAGCTATCAATAGCCTTCTTAGGGAGTTAGGATGAGTGATTATATTTATGCTCATATTGCATCACTTTGGCTTAGTGTTTTTGATGTCACAAGGTAATGAGGATGATCCTATCGCACCCGTGGAGCAGTTCGACCATATTGGTATTTTTTGGGTATGAAGTGATACATTGTGATTCCAAAATAATTTTTTTCCCGAAGTAGCCTTATGGTGACTTACTCATCTCACCGAATTACATGGAGTGCAAGTCACTACAATCGCTAAGTTGATAGAGTAAGTAACTGAATATGAGGCCTACTCGAGAATTTATTTTTTATGTGACTGTTTTGTTATTTTTTATTATTATGATGATTGTGAGCCTTCAAAATGTGCTTATTTGAATGTTTTTGTTACTTCTCATGGAGGGACTGTGATTGTTTTTACCTAGGATCTTGGCCGCTGTCAGGTCCAGCGGCCACAAAAGGCCTGGTCTTGGCTGCTATGGTCCTGAGAATCCAAGAGATGCAGGCCACTGACATCAGCAATGACCAAGGAAATATAAAAGGCAACCTAGGATTTCTTTATTTTCACTTTTCTAGTTGTCAGTTTGCTTTCTTGAGCTCTGAGGTGAAAGTGAATTTTGTGATTTGGAGTGTTTCTATGACTTATTATGCAGGGTGAAGTGTCTTCGAGTGGAGGAGTCGAAGATTCTTGGGTACTCTCTCAAACCTTAACCCTACTTGTTTTTATTTTGGGTAAAACTGAACCCCATTAAGCTTGTTGGCAATTTATCAAAACCCATAGCTAGGCTTAGTTTAGGTTTTTATGTGGTGGGTTGTTCTCATTTCTTGTTTTGTTATTTTTATTATTTTTTTGGTATTTTTTGGCCTAGGGTCGATGCGTCTGCCTCGTCACCTATTGGCCACCATCGATCAGAGTGGCCAAGATGGCCTGCAACTTGGCCGTTTTCGCTAGCAGCGGCTAATTTGAATCCCAATGGTCATAAATATGACTGTTGGGGCTTGGCCGCTCTTAGCTTCAATGGTTGATTTCTGGGCATTGTAGGCGATAGAGGCCAAGAACAATTAGTGATTTTTTTATTTTTTGGTGCAGTTTTTGGATTGACTTGCTGATTTTTTTGAAATTTTGACTTGTTTGATTAGGTGCAATTCTGTTATTTTGCCTAGACTTAGAATATCCTGTCATCATTTGCACCATTTTCATGTTTATTATGATTTATGCCTTAGATGCATTGTAGTTATGGTTCATTTTATTTTATTTTTCTTATATTCTTACTAGTAGGGCTCAGGACCCAAAGCTCATGAATACACTTTTGTCCCTTTTGGATGACATGGATTAGGATTGGTTCAAAGCTCATGGGCTATAATATTTTACCAAAATACCCACTATCATGTCATATCATGCCTACCTTATTGCTTTGGTCCATCGGTGGGACCCTCGGACCAATACCTTTCATTTCCTTACCGGCGAGATGACCATTATGTCGGAGGACATGTATAGGATCTTTTGAATCCCCTTTGATGGAGTGGCCATTGTTTCGTTAGCCACTAATGATTATGATGTTGTCTTTACTTGGGTGTTCAGAGGGTGCTCTGAGGAGGCCTTGAAGGACACCAAATCTGGGGAGTGTCCATCTCGTAGTGGTATGACAAGGAGGTCTTCTCTATGAGGCATGCAGTGTTGTTGATGGTTATTAGCAACATCTTGATTCTAGATTGCTCAGGCTTGAGGTTCCCATGGAACCTTTTGACAATGGTTTAGGACTTTTTGATACTGAGGAGCCTATCATATATGCATGGGGTAGGTTTTTTTTGGCCCAGTGCTATGATGAGTTATACCACATCCATCGATAAGGTCATGTCAACATTGATTGCAGCTTTATTTTATAGGTTTAGGGATGGGAGCACATCAAGATAGATCATCCTAGAGGGCTTCTTGTCGATATCATAGCTATGGATGACTAGATGCAGTGCTATACTGCTAGATGAGCTCAAGAGCATAAGCAACACAAGAGCCATCCTCATGCGAGGGAGCTTCCCTATTATACTACTACTTTCACTGAGCTATAGACCAGGGATGTCGTGTGGTGCCCATATCATGAGTATCCAGCATGGGATAATCCAACTAGTTTTATTGCTAGGATGTAGCATGAGTGATGGCTCCTTGGCTGCAAGGTTGGTATCCGAGAGCATTTCTTCTACTCTCGAGTTATCTATCAGTACGGGCTATAGTAGGACGTGCCTCTTGTTCTATTTTTGTATAGGAACCTCACACTAGAGAAGGACCTACCCTCGTGGTGGATTACAGAGCTCTCAAATGAGGAGGATGCCCCAATAGTTGACCCAAGAGTTGCAGGGGGCGTTATAAAGGCATACAATTAGTGGTGGAGGGATCAAGTGTGGCATGGTGATGATAGCATAGGTCACGAGGATGATAGCAAGGATGATGGCATAGATCCAATAGGGAACAGAGTATGAACCAGGACCGAGGTATAGGGCTAGCCAGTAGAGTAGGTGGTAGTGGAGGAGCCAGATGTTCTTGAGGAGGAGGAGGAGGAGGTAGACCTTGAGGATAGAGACTCTCCTCTGAGAGGAAAATTACATGAGGTCGAGGCCAAGCTTTGGGTGACCAAGATCCAGGTGCATCAATGGGATGCCACCATAGAGTAGTGTTAGCATTACAATGACATTGAGAGGGAGGGGTGAATCAGTGTAGCTCTTTAAACTTGAATTTATAGCTCTTAATACCGTAACAATTAAAACTTATTACTAGATACAGCAAGTATAACAAAAGAGAATCATACAACACAAGATTTAATGAGGTTCACGAATGTAGCTACTCCTCAAAAATTGACTACTTTGACTACCATCCAAATCCAGCCTTTGCAAAGCACCAACTTTACAATCAATTTACCAGCACCCACTATAAGGAGCACCAACCCCTTATTTATCTGTACCAATAGAAAGGAGCACAAACCCCTGATTTACCAGCACCAACTAGAAGGAGCACAAACCCCTGATTTACCAGCACCAACTGGAAGGAGCACCAGCCTCTAATTTACCAGCACCAACTAGAAGGAGCACCAACCCTTGATTTACCAGCACCAACTAGAAGGAGCACCAACCCCTGATTTACCAGCACCAACTGAAAGGAGCACCAACCCCTGATTTACCAGCACCAACTAGAAGGAGCACCAACCACTGATGCCAAGCTGCAACCTAGACTTCAATTTGAATCTATAAGTTTGACAGTAAGATACCTTTACTTTTGCAAGACCCTGACTGGTCTTCTTCACCTTTGCATTCTCTACACACTCTGCTTTCTCTATGCAATCACAGCAACACCTGGTCGAACTCCAACCTTTTCACTCTCTACGCACTCTACTCTCTCTGCGCAATCACTTCGCACACTCTACTTCGTTACTATTGAACTTCACGATCGTCTTCTCCCTTTTGCGCACTCTGCTCTCTTTGCAAATTTTTCACTTAGCACGATTCGACACGACTTGCTCTCTATGCACAACGACCGTATTTCACACACCTTCAACACACAGTCAATTCTCCAAACAACCCTTCTTTTATAATAATATTTTTTTATGATGAAAACCCTAATCTTAGTCAACTGTAAATCCTAATCTTAGTCAGCTTTCATAACAACTGTAAACCCTTATTTTAGTCAGCTGTCATCGGTCTTCGTCGGCTTCAACTCAAGAAGATGTTCGGTTTAACCATCGCTTGATGATTTAATTTTGGACAGACCCTGTAACCACCATACTAACTTTTGATCACTCTTCATATTTCAGTAGTATGAAATCACTCTGTAACTACCCCTGTAAATGTCGTAGTGATGTCGGTCCACTGTCATACTTCTCATTTCAGTTGGGTTCTCCTTCTTGACTTGTGCATTTACGACCTGTCACGAAATCGTGACATCTCTGCCTCTGTAGCTTCTTTTGTTGTTGTTGCCGTGAAAATACAACATGTCATGATATCACGACACTTTCGCCTCCGTACACTTTCTCTATTCTTTTGTCATGATATCGTGACATTTCTGCCTCTGTAGACTTCGTATTTTCTTTTGTCGTGATATCGTGACATTTCTGCCTCCATATACTTCGTCTTTGCTTTTGTCGCGATATCGCGACACTTCTGCTTCCATAGACTTCGACTTTGTTTTTGTCGCGATATCGTGACACTTCTGCCTCCGTAGTCTTCAACTTAGCTTTTGTCGTGAAATCGTGACACTTCTGCTTCGTACTTAGCTTCTTTGCTTTTATCACGAAATCATGACACTTCTGCTTTCGAAGTCTTGCTTTCTACTTTTGTTGCGAAATCATGACAGTTCTGCTTTCGTACGCTTCCTCTCTTTCTTTTGTCACGAAAATGCGACATGTCGCGATATCGCGACACTTTTCAAACTTACTTTATCTCTCCTATTTTAGTCATGAAAATGCGACATGTCATGAAATTGCAACATGTCGTGAAATTGCGACATGTCTTGAAATTGCGACACTTTTCCAATTTACTTTCTCTCTCCTGTTTTAGTTGCGAAAATGCGACATGTCACGAAATCGTGACACTTTTCTTACTTGTTCTATTTCTTCGAACTTGTCACGAAATTGCGACACTTTTTCCTACTTTCTCTTTCTCTTCCAACATGTCATGAAATCACGACAGTTTTTCCACTTGCCTTTTTCTCTTCCAACATGTCGCGAAATCGTGATAGTTTTTCTTGCTTTTTCTCTCTCTTCCAACATGTCGCGAAATCGCGACAGTTTTTCCTGCTTTTTCTCTCTCTTCCAACATGTCACAAAATTATGACAGTTTTTCCTACTTTTTCTCTCTCTTCCAACATGTCACGAAATCATGACAGTTTTTCCTGCTTGCTGTATATGTCACGATATCGTGACACTTTTCTTACTTGTCTTTTTCCTTTGATCTTTTGCATATGGGCCACTTCGGTCTTCTTGGAAAATCACTGTATATACTCTGAATAACCTTTGAACTCCTATCTTATGCATCTGAATAGCTTTTGAACTTCCTGTCCACTACATCAACAGATCTATCTGACTGTGTTGACAATAATGACAATACTATTGTTGCACCTTGCTCAACAATCTCCCCCTTTGGAATTTTTGGCAACACATGTGTAATATCCTGTAACTCTTCTCCCCCTTTGACAATAATACCAAAGGGCTATTGGAGACTCCCCCTGAGTCCATGCACAACATTCTCAGGCAATATTTATTACACTTAGCAAAAATCATGAACATGAGCAAAAAGATAATCAAATACTTAAATGCTCCCCCTGAGAATGTGATCCCTGTAGCTAGTCAATTCTTGGGAAGTGTGACCACTCCCAATTTATTATGAAGGTACTCAAAAAATTCCTTGGGCAATGGTTTTGTGAAGATATCTGCTACTTGCTCTGTAGTTGGAACAAAATCCAACTTAACCTCACCTTCCGCAACTTTCTCCTTCAAAAAGTGATACCTGATAGCAATGTGTTTTGTGCGTGAATGCATAACCGGATTCTTGGAGATGTTAATGGCACTAGTGTTATCACACTTAACTGATATTGTCTCACTGAAGCTAATACCAAGATCTTTCAGGGTTTTTTCATCCACAATACCTGCGTACAACATGTTATCGTTGCAATATATTCTACCTCTATTGTTGATAAAGAAACTGACTCTTGTTTCTTACTGTGCCACACGACCAATCTGTCTCCAAGATAGAATGCACCTCCACTGGTACTCTTTCTGTCATCGACACCTCCTGCCCAATTTGCATCTGAATACAAATTAAGGTTGAAGTATTTACCTTTCGAATATCATAACCCATACTCCATAGTACCCTTGAGGTACCGAAGAATCCTCTTCACTGCTGTCACATGAGTCTTCTTGGGATTAGCCTCAAATCGTGCTACCATGCATACTACTTGTAAAATATCTGGTCTGGTAGTTATCAAGTACAGTAAGCTCCCAATCATAGATCTGTACATGGTTTGATCAATAGGTGGAGATTTTTCATCCTTGCTCAACTTGTAACCTGTCGTCATGGGAGTGCTAACTGGCTTACAATCCTCCATTGTGAACTTTTTTAACATCTCTTTCACATATTTAACTTGAGAAATAAATATGCCCTTCTTATTTTGATTAACTTGCAACCCGAGGAAATACGAAAGTTCACCAATCATTGACATTTCAAATTCTTTTCGCATCTTATTTGCTAAATCTTTACACGAATCATCTTTGTTGCTGCCAAATATGATATCATCTACGTATACAACAAGAACAATAAGATGCCCATTTTTTGTTTTGACATACAAATTACTATCCACCATACCTTTCTTAAACCCTTGTTGAGTGATATAGTTGTCTAGCCTTGCATACCATGCTCGGGGTGCCTATTTTAAGCCATATAATGCTTTATTCAACTTGCAAACCAAGTTGGGATCATCACCAAGTTGGAAACCATCTGGTTGCTCAATATAAACCTCTTCTTCAAGTTTTCCATTCAAAAACGCTGATTTCACATCCATTTGATAAACTTTGAAATTCTTGTAGACTGTTAAAGCCAAAAATATTCTAATTGCCTCTAGTCTAGCTACTAGTGCAAAATATTTCTCAAAGTCAATGCCTTCAACTTGTGCATAACCCTTACATACCAATCTTGCTTTATTTCTGACTACCTATCCGTCTTCATTCAATTTGTTTCAAAAAATCCATTTAGTCCCGATTATATTTTTATTTGCAGGTCTAGGTACTAACTCCCAAGTTTCGTTTTTCTCGATCTGATCTAATTCTTCATTTATTGCCTTCATCCAACTTTCATCTTTGCTTGCATCAACAACATTTTTGGGCTCAATGTTGGATAATAGAGAGTAGTTACTTACTACTCTTCTTCTTGTCTGAACACCAACTTTGGGGTCTCCAATTATTTGCTCTCTAGGATGATTTTTCTGCCAATTACTGTTTTGAATTTCTTATTTTCTTCCACTTCTGAATCACAACTTAAATCATCTGAGTCAATTTTTTGTATCTTTTTCATTTTTTTTCCTCATCTCCTTCAATAACCTCTTCATAAATTGGGTAGTTCTTTTCATAGCTAATTACTCGTTCTCTACCTTCATCAAATTTAACATCGGCACTGTCCACAATTTTCTTTAGTCTCTTGTTGTAGCATTTGTAAGCTTTGCTTTTTGAAGAATAACCAACAAAAATACCTTCATCCGCTCTATCTTCAAACTTACCATGTTTATCTTCAGATCTTTTGATGTAGCACTTGCTGCCAAAAACTTTGAGGTATTTTGTTTTTGCCCTTTTATCGAACCACAACTCATAAGGAGTTTTGTTTTCATGTGTTCTCAGAATGTACCTATTTTGGATATACACCGCAGTATGGACTGCTTCTTTCCAAAATCTATCTACTACTCTACTTTCAGCCAACATAGTCCATGTCATTTCTTGCACTGTCCTGTTCTTTCTTTCTACCACTCCATTCTGCTGAGGTGTCCTGGCTATTGAAAACTGTCTCCTAATACCGTATTTTTCACAATACTCTATAAACTCCTCTGAAATGAATTCTCCTCCTCTATATGATCTTAAACATTTGATCCTCTTTCCTGTTTCATTCTCAACTTGGTTTTTGAAAGTCTTGAACATTTCAAAAGTTTCTGATTTATGCTTCAATAAAAATATCCATGTCATTCTGGAATAGTCATCAATGCACAACATAAAATATTTGTCACCATTTATGTTGTGTTCTCATGGGTCCACATAAATTAGTGTGTATTAGTTCCAAAGGTTTTCTTGTGTAGTACTCTTTTGTTTTGAATGTGACTCTAGTTTGCTTCCCCTTTTGGCATGAAGCACAAATACTGTTTGCAGGTTTGCTAATGGTGGGAATATCTCTCACTGCCATTTTTGAGTTGATTTTTACTAGATTATCAAAACTGATATGACCGAGTCTCTTGTGCCACAACCAATTTTCTTCTTCCTGTCCAATAAAACAAGCTCCTTCTGAAGTCTCTGATTGTGTGTACAAGTTGCCAGATGTCCTTGATCCAGTTGCTATCAATTTTCCACTGTTTTTTTTTTTTTCTGACTTCACAACCCTGCTTCTTAAAAACTACTTCATGACCTTTATCACAAATCTAATTACGCTCAACAAGTTATGTTTCAAACCATCCACAAACAAGACTTCTTCTGACTTAATTTTTCCATCACTAATTTTAATTGAACCTTTGCCAACTATCTTAGCTCCATCATTATTTCCAAACTTTACTGAACCACCTTCATATTTCTATAACTTCTCAAATTTCTATTTGTCACCTGTCATATGACTGGAGAATCCACTATCAAGTATCCATGGTACATATTTATTCTGTGCTTTAAATGTTGTTTGTATGATTAAGGATTCATTTTCTTCCTTAAGTCGCTCTTTTTCTTTCCACTCCGTTTTGATAGTAGTTTTGGGCTCTTGTTTTGCCTTTACCTTATCAATAGCTTGTGCATGTTTTTCGGGAAGTTTTCTATTTTTTCTCATCCTATTTGGTTGAAATTTTCTTCCCTAAAACTGATTTGATGCAAATGTACTTCTACAGTTTCTTGCAATGTGCCCAAAATTATGACAGTTATAACATTCTACTGTATAATTCATCAAAGGAGAAAAAGCATTTCTACTTGGTGAAATTCCTTGGTATTACATTATATTTGCGATCCGAGATTTTATGTCCGTAGCCATTGAATTTAAAACAGAAACCAGAAAAGGGATAATTGAACCTGGGTGATGGTCTTTGCCATGTTGTCGTAGGAGCCATAGGTCTTCTTCTTCTTTGATGTGTGAAATTGGTGAATCCATCATTGTCAATTCTCCTTTTGTGCCTGGCATTATTGCTTTCTTTTGCATGAGAAATTTTTACTTGATCAACCTGTTTCTTATTTTCATTCTTTATGGATTTTACATTTTTGGCCTTTGATCCATTTGATGATTCTCCTTCGACGAAACCCAGACCAAATTTGATGCCTGCAGGCCTTTGGTTATTTATAATCTTATCCAGCTTCATAGAACTTTCTTCACGTTTGTGATAGCAAATAATTTTGTGATTCATCTCTTCTATCTGCATCTGTAAACCAACATTCTCTTCTTCTAGTTTGCAACAATAATATATTTTATGGTAATTTGTACTTCGAGATCTTCAGATATTTTCTTGTATTCTTTTGTTTTTACTTTCATACTGGTTATGATTTCGTTTGCATCCTCAAGCTTTTTTGAAATTTTCTTATTCTTTTTCCTCTCTATTTTCCACTCTTCAAGTGCAGATATCAACTCACCTTCTAGATCTACTTCAGCCTCAAGGTTTTCACCACATACTTCAGAGTTCACTCCTTCTTCCTTTTATGATTTTACTTCTTCAAATGCCATGAAAAGAGCTTCACCTATTTCTTCTTCAGAATCCTCATCGAAGCTGTCTTTTGATGAACTGGAATTCTTGGAGATGAAAATTTTCTTCTTGAAGTTGCCTTTTCTGAAATTCATTTTCTTATTTCAGCCACTTCTTTCTTGGTGCGATCCTTCATCATTTTTGTTCTTCTCATTAAGTGGACATTTAGTTGCAAAATTCCCAATGTCTCCAGAGTTGAAACATTTAAACGGTAGCTTTCCTCTGTATTTTCCTTTTTCTCTTTTTAGTTTTCTAACAAAGTTTGCTTCCATTTCATCTAATGTCTCTTCTGGAGGAGTGATGGGTATTGTGTATCCACTAACTACTGAATCCCAAATGTTGTATCCCAGAGCATAGAGATATGTCTGTATCTTGATTCTCCAGAACGCATAATTAGATCCGTCAAACAATGGTGCTTTTTTCGATGAGAAGCCTTCACCACCTGCCATTGTGTTACTTCCAAGATCACCCTAGCTGGTTAAGCTTGTACAGGAACTTAGCTCTGATACCAATTGTTAGTCTTACAATGACACTGAGATGGGGGGTGAATCAGTGTAGCTCTTTAAACTTGAATTTATAGCTCTTAATACCACAACAATTAAAACTTATTACTAGATATAGAAAGTATAACAAAAGAGCATCACACAACACAAGATTTAATGAGGTTCACCATTGTGGATACTCCTAAAAAATTGACTGCTTAGACTACCATCCAAATCTAGCCTTTTCAAAGCACCAACTTTACAATCAATTTACTAGCACCCACTGTAAGGAGCACCAACCCCTTATTTATCTGCACCAATAGAAAGGAGCACCAACCCCTGATTTACCAGCACCAAATGGAAGGAGCACCAACCCCTAATTTACCAACACCAACTGGAAGGAGCACCAACCCCTGATTTACCAGCACCAACTGGAAGGAGCACCAACCCTTGATTTACCAGCACCAACTGGAAGGAGCACCAACCCTTGATTTACCAGCACCAATTGGAAGGAGCACCAACCCCTAATTTACCAACACCAACTAGAAGGAGCACCAACCCCTGATGCCAAGCTACAACCTAGACTTCAATTCGAATCTATAATTTTGATAGTAAGATACCTTTGCTTTTGCAAGACCCTGATTGGTCTTCTTCACCTTTGCGTTCTCTATGCACTCTGCTTTCTCTATGCAATCATAGCAAAACCTGGTTGAACTCCAACCTTTTTTCTCTCTGTGCACTCTGCTCTCTTTGCACAATCACTTTGCACACTCTGCTTCATTACAGTCGAACTTCACGATCGTCTTCTCCCTTTTGCGCACTTTGCTCTCTTTGCAAATTTTGCACTTAGCACGATTCGACATGACTTGCTCTTTGCGCACAACGACCGTATTTCACACACCTTCGACACACATTCAATTCTCCAAATAACCCTCCTTTTATAACAATATTTTTTATGATGAAAACCCTAATCTTAGTCAGTTGTAAATCCTAATCTTAGTCGACTTTCATAACAACTGTAAACCCTAATTTTAGTCAACTGTCATCGTTCTTCGTCGGCTTCAACTCAAGAAGATGTTCGATTTAACCATCGCTTGATGATTTCATTCTGGATAGACCCTGTAATCGCCATACTAACTTTTTATCACTCTTTGTATTTCAGTAGTATGAAATCACTCTGTAACTACCCCTATAAATGTCGTAGTGATGTCGGTCCACTATCATACTTCTCATTTCAGTCGGGTTCTCCTTCTTGACTTGCACATTTATGACCTCTCATGAAATTGTGACATCTCTACCTTCGTAGCTTCTTTTGTTGCTATTACCACAAAAATACAACATGTCGCGATATCGCAACACTTTCACCTCCATACGCTTTCTCTATTCTTTTTTTGTGATATCACGACATTTCTGCCTCCGCAAACTTCGTATTTTATTTTGTCATGATATCGTGACATTTCTGCCTCTGTATACTTCATCTTTGCTTTTGTCGCGATATCACAACACTTCTACTTCCATAGACTTCGACTTTGCTTTTGTTGCGATATCGTGACACTTTTGCCTTCGTAGTCTTCAACTTAGCTTTTGTCGTGAAATCGTGACACTTCTGCTTTCGTACTTAGCTTCTTTGCTTTTGTCACAAAATCATGACACTTCTACTTTCGAAGTCTTGCTTTCTGCTTTTGTCACGAAATCGCGATAGTTCTGCTTCCGTACGCTTCCTCTCTTTCTTTTGTCGCAAAAATGCGACATGTCGTGATATCCCGACACTTTTCAAACTTACTTTATCTCTCCTATTTTAGTCGCAAAAATGCGACATGTCATGAAATCACAACACTTTTTCAACTTACTTTCTCTCTCCTATTTTAGTCGCAAAAATGCGACATGTCACGAAATCACGACACTTTTCTTACTTGTTCTCTTTCTTCGAACTTGTCGCAAAATCGTGACACTTTTTCTTGCTTTCTCTTTCTCTTCCAACATGTCATGAAATCGTGACAGTTTTTCCACTTGCCTTTTTCTCTTCCAACATGTCACGAAATCACGATAATTTTTCCTGCTTTTTCTCTCTCTTCCAACATGTCGCAAAATCGTGATAGTTTTTCCTGCTTTTTCTCTCTTCCAACATGTCGCAAAATCGCGATAGTTTTTCTTGCCTGTTGTATATGTCACGATATCGTGACACTTTTCTTACTTGTATTTTTTTCTTTGATCTTTTGCATATGGGCCACTTCGGTCTTCTTGGAAAATCACTGTACATACTCTGAATAACCTTTGAACTCCTATCTTCTACATCTGGATAGCTTTTGAACTTCTTGTCCACTGCATCAACAGATCTATTTGACTGTGTCGACAATAATGACAATACTGTTGCTACACCTTGCTCAACAAGTAGCTCACAACACACATACAAGCTCTATATGATATTGTTGGGGGTGGCGATGCTAGGATGCAGTTTGTTGTTCCTCCTTCTACACCACAGGGGACTCCAAAGACAAGTTTAGGGGTAGAGATTCTATGCCTACAATCACTATTGGATGAGTATGAGGGGCAGATTCAAGAGCATGTTGGTCACATCATCGCTCTCTAGATGTAGCTCAGGAGGTATGGGATTATTCTTAGGGAGGAACCTAGTGTAGGTGGTTCATAGGTCAACAAGCACTCTACCTCAGGGTAATATTTTACCCATCCTAGCCAAAGGACCCAAACTTGGACAGAGAGACTAGAAGGTTCACACCATTTGACCCGTGACACTAGCACAGGGGAAGTGGCACTAGGGGAGGTGATGCAGGGGGATCATCCCCTATATTTGATTGATGGCACTCTTTTGATTTATTTTTAAGGTTAGCTTGACCTACCTGACTGTAGCCTATGGGTATTTTTATACCTTTATGGACCTCATATACACATTTATATGATATCTTTGCTTTATGACTCATTATGTGTATCATTTTCTGCTCATGTTTTTGTTGTTATTTTATTTTATGATGTGATGTGATGATGGCATTATGATGACTTGATGTATATGTTATATGATAGATGATATTGTGGATGTTTAGATGGATGTTTATGCATATGATTACATGATATGATGTGATGTATCATGAGTTGATCTAATGATGGGTTTATGATTGTATGCAAATGGATATTGCCTATATGTTTTATGATGTGCTTTATGATGTAATTATGGATGATTGATGACTTATGTATTTATGGATGCGACATAGATGGATGCAATGATGACTTATGTATTTGTGGCTGCAATGTCATTGTTAAATGCATGTTTAATTTTGCTTTAATTGTATGCATCTAGCTTTATGTGATGGTATGGTATGAATGAACATGTATGCTTTAATCACTTAAAACATAAGGAATGCATATGATATTAACAATCTTAATGGGTGATTCCACATAAATTAAAAACAAGAAATATGAATTTAAATAATCACTCTTATCATAATAATTGATTAAGTATTCATATGTGAGATGTAGTGGTGTGAAATGTATGTATTTTCTTGATAATTTTTTGTAAATTAAAAGATATAAAGTAGTCAGTGGTCAACTATATATTATTTCTAATATATCTATCCTGCTTTGTTGATACCCCCTAATTTGTAGAATCTTATAAAGAAAATGATGGTATGATTGATGATATGATTTGTTGCTATATAAGAATTTTTAGGGCTTTCCTGAGATTCAAACACTCTAGTTACCCTATCAATGACTACGTACTGATCATATAAGGCTTTGAAAAGTAGGCTTTCATCATGGTCCTAGATACTCATTATCCTTGTGTGTGCAAATGAATATATTTAGATAGAACCCATGCATTTCCTCTGATTTTAGGCGAGATTCTTTCAACCCATTGCTAAGATCAAGGATCCTTAAGTGTTCATCTCATTCTTATGTTGGACTTATTTGGACTATACCACTAGGCAGTATTGGGTAACCTAAAGCTAGCTCATACATATTCAAACATTGGTCTACACAAATGCATAGCTTTTGTGATAGACATATCATCATAGGTAAGGATTTCTCCTTCTAGTCCTGTTTAATGCCAAAAATTCCAGGGATTCAAGCTTCATTCTCTTCTTTTCTTCATTTTATTTGGGATACTTGCTCATGTTTAGTGATGAAAGTCACTATTTATTTTTGACTGATTTTGATTTTGATTAAGGGACTTATGTGAAGATGGTGATTGCTTGTTTTGATTAAATAAAAAAGGGATTCATGTAGTGATGATAATAACTCTTTGACTTTCTTGAATTAGGTATTTTTGCTTGTTTGATTGAAGCAAGGGATTTATGGGTAGGGTGGAGCTTGTCATTTTGTCAATTATTAGCAGTTTTGAACCAGTTGCATAGGGGGATAAGCAAGGATGACCATTTTCGCTTTAGGTAACCTAACCACTTTACAACTTTCATATTTCCCTTGTACCAACTACAATTTAGTGTTTGTAATTAATGATGGGATATTGAGATATACTAGGCTTTGTCACCAGTAGATCTTGATCTCTACTAACCAATATGGCTTTCCATAAAATTTTATAATATCACTAGCTATGGTTGAATAACCGAAAACCCTAGTATATTATGTATAGCAACATATAATGGTTGTGTTGAAAAACACAATTACACACATATATTTATGGATATAGTGGATTTTGAATGATTTATGACACAAACTGTGGCATCATTTGTAATTTTGTGATCATGATATATGCAAATGTAATGGATATGAAAATGTAATGCAATTATGTGGATGCAAGATGTGAGGTGCAATTGTTTTTGTATTTTTGATTTTATGTTATTTCTGTATTTTTTATTAATGTGACCAAAGGGCTTATTGTGCCTTTGGGGCTTTTTATTTTTGACCAAGTAATATGAAGTACCCTTGGAGCATTTTTTATTGAATTTGACCAAGTGATTTGATTACCCTTGGCGCATTTTTATTGAATTTGACCAAGTGGTTTGAAGATACCCTTGGAGCATTTTGATTTATTTTGACCAAGTGGCATGAAGATACCCTTGGAGCATTTTGATTGATTTTGACCAAGCAGTGTGAAGATACCCTTGGAGCATTTTTATTTATTCTAACCAAGTGGTGTGAAGATACCGTTGGAGAATTTTGATTGAATTTGAATTCTTTTATGTTTTTCGAATTTGTTTGCATTTTTTATTCTTTACAATATTTTTATGTTTTTGACATATTTGAAAGTTTTTGTATTTTTGACATATTTGAATGTTTCTGTGTTTTATGTGTAAAACGCCTTCAAGTGAATGATATTGAGAGGTTTAGACTCTTCAACACCATCTAATGATATAATATGATATGCTCTAGGCCCAACTCTTTCTGAAACCATGTAAGGGCCTATCCAATTTGTCTCGCAAGTGCGATGGCAAATTTGAATTTTGTTGGTTTTATTTGAGCGCAAGATCCCCAACTTTAAAATATCTTTAGTGGAATTTACTATTGTAAGCTCGCACAAGGCAATATTGGTTAACATGAAGATGCTCTAAAGCACTGACTCGTTTTTCATCAAGAAGCGTCAACTAATCAAGGCGGCCTTGCCACGCGATGTCATCATCTATGAAGTCCTTCAATGTTATGCATAGGGTTGGAATTTCCAACTCTAGTGGCATAATGGCCTCAGCACCATATACAAGTGAAAATGATATTGCCCTAGTGGGCATCCGTACACTAGTCATGTATGCCCATAGTGCCAAAGGCAATTGCATGTGCCAATCCTTATGATTGTTTTGCACCGTCTTCCTCAATATGGGGACTATTATTTTTTTTGAGGCTTTTGCTTGCCCATTTGCTTGTGTATAATATGGTGTTGAAAAACTATGCTAAATATGGTATTTTTTCATTAAAGCATGCACATTTTTGTTCTTGAAAGATGGCACATTATCTGATATTATCTTTGAAGGGACCCCAAAACAACTTATGATATTATGGATTATAAACTCCGCAATCCTTGGTCCAGTTGTTGATGTTAAGGGGATCACTTAAACCCATTTGGTGAAGTACCCAGTGGTTGTTATGATGAATATGTATTGGCCTGAGGATAGGGGTGAGATCTTCCCAATCAAGTCTAGTCCCCATTGTGAGAATGGCCATGCTACCTGGGTGGGTTGCAAGGCTTGCGATGGCAAGTACGTGAGATTTGTATGATGCTGGCACTTAATGCATTTATTGGCATACTCATAGTAGTCCTTTTACATGGTGGGCCAATAGTAACCCATTCTCAAGATGCGCTTAACGATGGCCATGCCACTAAAATTTCCTTTGCATGTACCATCATGAGCTTGTGAAATTGCCCAAGATGCTTCCTGGGGCTTAATATAATGGAGTAATACTCCATCGTATCCTCATCTATAGAGGATTTCTTATAGAAATATGTATCTTGTTGCTTTATTTTTGAATGTTTGCCTTTCAGTATGCGACAGACCTTGAGGTACTATTCCAAGCTTCAGGAAGTCTCATAGTTGGGAAAGCTAATCCTGATAAGCCACGACGTCTATAGGAAATACGGCTTGCACCTCCTGTACTCCCAAGCTAGTGAATACAGATCGAGGAAAAAATTTGTGGTGTATGGTTGTGCCACACTCCGTAGGTCCCTTGGAGATCAAAGACCCTAATGTGTTATTTGTAAGAATTATTTAGATATGAAGGACCAATCCTGATTTGGTTCGATGTTGATCATGTTGACTGATTCTTGATTGTATAAAGCCTCACACTGCATTGCTGAGTGCGAAATCACTTTCACATAAACGGTTGTAAAATAAGCAGATGGATTATGAGGGATTAAGGATCCCAAAGAAGCCATGGTGCTCAGAAATCTATTTGACATATGAGGGATTGCCTCGATGTCATACCATTCCAGTCAGGCTAGGTAGGTGTCAACAAGTTCCTTATAAGTCTTTAGGAGTGGGCACCTGCATTGGAATAGTCCTTTGACTTAGTTTACTATGAGTAAGGAGTCACCAAAGATATTCAATATTTTAATACCCATTTCTACGACTGTTTGGAATCCCAAGATCAATGCCTCATATTTCGTATTGTTGTTTGTGCAAGGGAAGTCTAGTTTGAATGATAATGGAAATGGAGATCCCTACGGTATGATAATGACAATCCCTGCTCCACGCCCTTGTTCACACTTTGAACCATTGAAGAGCAATGACATATATCTTTCTTTCTTAGGTTCTTCAAGTTCTGGTAGATCTAGTAATGAAAATATCTCATCATCAAGAAATTCTATGGTGAGAGGCTTCCTATCTTGAAGAGGTGCCTCTGTCAATTGATCAGCTATGACTTACCTCTTGATGTACTTTTGGATTATAAACTCTAGATCAAATTATATCAATAGCATGATCCACTTTGCAATACGTGTATTGTGATATGTCTTGCCCATCATGTACCGCAAAGGATTTTGTTTTGCTATAACGTAGGTCATATGGCTCAACATGTAGTGTCATGTGGTATGTGTATTGTGATATGTCTTGCCCATCATGTATCGCAAAGGATTTTGTTTTGCTATAACATAGGTCGTATGGCTAAACATGTAGTGCTACAACTTTTGAGTTGCAAAGACCACCGCTAAACACAAATTTTTGACATACGCATATCCTAGATCATAACTCACCAAGGTGTGACTAACGTAATATATGGCTTGCTCTTTATATTGTGAATTCTTTTGGGATAACATGGTGCCCAATGTGAAATTAGTAGCTGATATATAATAAGAATGGTATGTCTATCCTTGGTGGAGCCAACACTGGTGACATTGCCAAGTAAGTTTTGATCTTCGCAAAGTCTTGATGGCACTCTTAATCCCAATGAAAGGGTACCTCTTTACGTAGCAACCGATTCATGGGTCAATATTTATCTGATAATTGCATAATGAATCTTTTGATGGATGCTATTTTGCCTTGTAGGATTATTAACTCCCTAAAGTTGGTAGGGGCATCCATTTCCAGTATAGCTTTTACCTTTGTAGGATCGACTTCAATGCCTCATAATCATTACCAACTAAAATAAACCACATTAATTAATGGGTTAATGAACTTCACTAAATTGTTGGCAATGAACCATACCCTAGATTAGGCTAGTGTAGGTTTAATTTTCTAGCTTAGTTAGGCTCAAAAGTGACCCAAAATGGGTCTCTTTCCTAGACCACATCTGGCAACTACAACCTCCAATTGTCAGATTGAGAACCATAGGTATAAGCTACGATGAGCATTCAAATTACAACGGTCAAAATTTTACCACAAGCGAACTGCAGGGTTTACCTGCGATTCACCTCTTTTGAAAAAATTTCAATGTTTTTGTATTTTTCTAATGTTTTCTGGCAGTTAATGTCATTTATTGCACTTTGGAAGTACAATTTTGATTTTTGTGAAAAAAAATTATTACATTGTGACATGTTTTTGTCTTTTTATCATTTTTTAGATGTTTTTGACATTTTTAAGGTCATTCGTTTTAGCTGTTTTTGACGTTTTTAGCTAGCTTTTTCCTTATGCCTTGTTTATTTCCAGAGTTTGATCTCTAGAGCCAGGGAGCCCGTCATACTTTACACCCTCCATAGATAGCTTACTGAAGGGGATCAGGAGTGGTTTGGAGTCATCGTCTTTGGCTATGTATTGGATCTACCCATTATCAGGGTAGATCAAGCCTATCTGACTGCATTGGCCCAACGTTGAAATACATAGATCAATACATTTGACCTTCTAATAGGTAAAATTATCGTTACCTTGGAGGATGTCTATTGGATCTTCCAGATCCCTATTGATGGTGAGGCCATCACCTCCTTCAGTGGGAGAAAGGAGGTAGTTTGCACTGCTATCTTTGATGATCGAAGTGATAAGGCTTAGCGCAAGATGGACCACAAAGGTGTACACATCGGACACTAGTAGAGGAAGCACATCTTCTCGATCATAGAGGTAGTTTTTATGTACCTAGTGGTACATATTGTGCTTCCAGACTCCTTAGGCACAAGGATTCCATAGAACCTTCTAGCCTACATTAGGAGAGTTTTTCTAAGCTCGACAGAGTGGCCACTACTCCTAGCCTAGGGGAGTACCTTATTGTGCCAGCTATACCAAGAGTTGTAAAAGATCACCAATCGGAGCCAGGTTGGAATCAGCTGCAATCTTCTTCTCCATATCTAGTGTTGGCAACACATCAGGATCGAGCGTCCTGCAGAGTTACCCCTTCCTATCACTTCTATTGATGATCTGCATTAGTTTTATGCTACATGCTGGCCTTCTGAGGAGGAGGGATTTTGGATTAGGTCCCATGTAGGGTATATAGACCACTACATCGCTATATTTGTAGTACTCAGACCATATGACATTGAGTGGTGTTCATATATGGATTTCCCTGCATAGGAGGAGGCTGGCGAGTGACTACACTAGGCTCATCGAGATAGGTAGCTACTCAGTCACAAGGATGAGATCAAGGAGTATCAGTTCTACTCTCGTGTCTTACGATAGTTTTGCCTAGTACAAGACATCCTGAATCTTCCTTTTATCTATAGGCATCTAGTACTAGAGACTCATTTGATATGGATTCTATCGATAGCACTGGATGATGCAGTTGATGATTTCTAGTAGACTAGAGTTTCTAGGGCTAGGACCACCCCAACGTATGATACTTTGTGGTCCCTACTATAGTGGTAGGTATTAGTACCCCTGGGTAGAACAAATGACTAGGTGGAGGTGGATCCAAAGGGGCATAATGTGTGCCAGTGGACCGAGGTTAGATGGGGCACAAAGGCCACTGTAGAGGAGGCTCCACAAGTTAATGAGGAGTATGAGGCATCCGAGGAGGGTGAGGCACCTCTTGAAATTGAGGTAGGACAACTCCTAGCTCAAATTGCTTACTTGTAGAGTCAGGTCGGTACACTCCAGATCTAGCTACGATAGTGGGGATACTTCACTTGCCATGGTAGAGGTGAAGCTCTGATATGGTTAGAGTGAGTGGCAAGAGTATGAGGAGGAGAGGCCCCTCCTCAAGGCCTAGATTTCCATAGCAGATATAAAGATCTAGAGGCTCACTATATAGCATTATTTGGCATGGACTCAACTAGATTTGATGACCAAAGAGAGATATTTACTAAGGGACTCGAGGGCTATTTCCTTATCTTCATAGGAAGTTATGGCACCACCTACAGATCCATATCAGCTATTACCCTCAGGTCTGGACCCCATGGCAGAGGTTAGGTGGCTCACTTCCCTCTTAGAGGAGGGCAATGCTTGATCGTTAGTGATGATAGCTTGCATCTCTACACTAGAGGATCACATTCAGCTAAGACATGGAGTGGTGTCAAAGGACACTCAGACCACAGGTACTCATAGGATCAAATCTTGAATAAGGACCAGAGATACTGGATAGTCTTCTACTAGTTTGAGCCATCGGATCCACTGTATCGAGAGGATACATAGGTCCTCTAGTACGCATGGAGCTAGCTCTCAAAGGAGACATAGGGATGGCAGGGGTGATGACGGTGACTCTTAGGCTGGGGGTGCAAGCCCTCCATAGTATAGATCTATGGAGATATTTATTATACCATTTTTTAGTGTAAGGTCGAGGACCTACACAGATGTAGCCTACGGGTATTTTGGATATTCTTGATGTACTTTTGAGACACACACACACACACACACACACACACACACATATATATATATATATATTTATGATTTGATCATTTATGGCTCATTATATGTACTTGTGTATTTTTTATTTTATGTTTATGTTATGCACATGGATGCAATGCTTATCTGTTATGTTAATTTGATTCTATATGATGTGATGTATGGATGACATGAACTAGATAGCTATTTTAATTTATGATGATGATATGCAGTGATCTATATGTTTAGATTTGTGATATATGATGATATGTTTAGATATGTGATATATGATGGATGCATATGGATGCGATGTTTACTTAAATACATATTTTATTTTACTTTATTGCATGCATTTAATTTTATGACACTATCACGATGGTGATGTAATGTATGTAGTGTGTTATTTACATGATGGTAATCTAATGTAAATAAACATGTATGCTTTAATGACTTAAAACATAAGGAATGACTGCTATATATGTTTAATAATCTAATGGATGACACCACAGAATGTATAAAAATCATGAATGTAATTGAAAGACCCTCATTACAAGAATTTAATCAATTAATGACCCATATATGAAATGCATTGGTATGAAGTTGTATGATGCAAATGATATAATGTGTCATTCTATATTCTTTTTCACTTTGATATATATGCATGATATAGTCAGTGGTCATGTAAATATCATTTTTGATATCCATCGGTATCTACCCTATATCTTGATTGTGCCTTATATAATGATGTATCATGGATTCGATACTTTTTAGTTTGATGATTTTATTCTATATGGTTTGTGTTGATATTAGAGAAACTTTTGAGGTTTTTCATGAGACTCAAAAACCTTAGTAGACTTCTCAAACATCCCATAATAATTGTACAAGGCTTTTTTTAGACAAGGCTTTCATCATGAAAGACCCAACTATTCATTACCCCTATGTGTGCACGTGAGTATATTGAGATAGACCATAGGCATACCCTAGATGTCAGTAGGGACTCTTCCAACCCATATGTGATATTAGGTTCCTCCTATGTTCGTATCATCCTTGTTTCAAAATTTATTAGACTATAATGCTAGACAACCCCAAGCACCTAGATCTAGCTCAGCTCGCAAATTGATCATGACTACCCCTCCAAAAATAGGTGGGACTCTTTCAACTCATTGCTGCATTTGGGGATCACCTAATAAAACTACTACTTCGAAAGTAGGCGGGACTCTTTCAACCCATTGCTACACTCGGGGTTCATTATATGGCTTTGAATGGTGAACAATCCAGGGATTCAAGTTCTCACCCCTTTTAATTTTTGCTCATATGTAGTGATAAAAATCACTATTTTTCATGTTTTACTCTTAGTGATAAAAATCAATGTTTATTCTTGTTTTTCTTGAACAAGGTATTTGTATAGTGCTTTTAATTCACTATATCATTTTGGATTTGAACTTTGGTTTTGAAATAAACTATGTATCTATGTACGAGTAGGAGAAATTATTGTCCTTTTGCCAAGGTTCACCACTCTAGACTGAACTATATGCAATACAAGAATGTAATAAAATCCATCCCTCTAAATACCCAGGACAAATTTCATAGCTTTCATCCTCCCTTGTCTTAGAAGTATTTTAAATGTTTCCATTAGCGACAGGGTCCTGATATGCCAAGCACTATCACAACTAATGACCTCATCTACAAAAGCAAAGTAAGCTTTCTATGACATCTGAGAAACCCACTAGGTGTGGCTGAGTGATTGGAAAACTTTGGTATACATACATATATCCTAGCAACAGGTGTTGTATATGAATGCAACAGATTATGATAAATGCAAAGGTGCATGATTAAAACACAAACGTGGCATCATTTGTAATACTGACAAACAAAATCCCTCCTACTATGAAATGCAATGGATGACGAATGCCTATATAAAATTTAATAATGAAATGAATGCATATTTAACTGAACATGCATAATGCAAATGCACATGTTTTTAGATTTTATGCTTTACCATTTTTTTTGGATTTTATTGATTTTATAATTTTTATTGTTTTTGAGCCTTTATATCTGACCAAACAACAAATACATGCCTTTGGAGCCTTTAAATTGACCAAGCAATTTTTCAATAAAATCCTTGGAGCTTTTTAGGATGATCAAGCGATTTTAAGCAAACCCTCGAAGCCTTTTGGGGTTGACCAAAGGGATCATGAGCACCTTTGGGACTTTTTGGGATGACCAAGTGATCTTTAGGAATCCTTGGAGCTTTTTGCGTAATGAAGCAGTTTTTCAGAAACTCTTGGTGCCTTTTGATTGACCAAACTACACATACACGAGCTTGGAGCCTTTTAGGATGACCGAGAGATTTTGAACAAACCCTTGGAGCCTTTGATTGACATGACCAAATAGTTTTAGCAAGCCTTGGAGCCTTTTGGAATGACCAAGCAGTTATAAGCAAACCCTCAGGGCCTTTGACTGACATGACCAAGAACTTTTAGCAACCCTTGGAGACTTTTGGGATGACGAAGTGGTTAGAAGAAAATCATCGGAGCATTTTACTATGCTCTCAAGCATAAAATTCCTTAATATAGATGATGTTGATATTTTTAGGCTCTTCAACACCTCCTAGAGATGTTAGGCGATAGGTACCTGGACCAATCTTTTCAAATATGATATAAGGTCCCAACCAATTAGCCATGAATTTATCTCACACATTTGGCGGTAAATTAGAGTTCTATTGGTTCTCTTTCAATACAAGATCCCAAACTTCAAAGTCTCTCTTATGGACTTTGATATTATAAGCTTATTTCAGTCACTCCTAATAAATGCAGAGATGCTCCAGGGCATTCACGCAGTGTTCATCAAGCAACGTCAATTGATCCAGTCAAGCTTATCGCACGATGTCATCATTGATGAATTCTTTCAATGCGACGTGCAGCATTAGAATTTCTAATTCCAAGGTCATAATGGCCTCAGTGCCATATACTTGTGAAAATGATATTGCCCCAGTGCGTATCTGAATGCTAGTCCTGTAATTCCATAGTGCAAGGTGTAGCTGGATAAACTAGTCTTTGTGGTTTTCTTGGACCGTATTTTTCAAGATGGCCACCACTGTCTTGTTTGAGGCCTCAACTTGCCCATTTTCTTGTGGATAATAAGGATTTGCAAAATTGTGCTTGACTCTATATTTAGACGTCAAGGCTCTCACAGTTTTGTTATTGAATGATGTTCCATTATCCACTATTATTTTGGATGGAATCCCAAAACGACTTATGATATGCTCCAGTATAAACTCTGCTATACGAGATCCAGTTGTTGTTGTTAAGGGTATTGCTTCCACCCACTTTATGAAATACTTATTAGTCATGATTATGAATGTATGTCGATCTAATGATGGAGGAGATATATTGCCTATAAGATCTAATCCCCATTTATAAAATGGCCAAGCCGCTTGGATGGACTGTAAAGACTGTGATGGGAAGTGTGTAAGATTATCATGATGCTGACATTTAATGCATTTCTTGACATACACATTGCACTCCTCCATAGTGGGCCAATAGTAGCTCATTCGAAGGATGCACTTGAAAATGGCCATGCCACTGAAATGACCACTGCACGTACCGTCATGAGCTTGTAAAATCGCCCATGCTACCTCTTGGATCTCTAGACAATGAAGGAGAACTCCATCGTAGCCACGTTGATACAATATGTCTCCTATTAAGACATATTTAGCCACTTTATGTTTTAATGTGCATTTTACGACACGCTATAATACCTCTGGGATTACACCAAGCTTTAATAAGTCATGGATTTGCAACATCCAGTTTTGATAAGCCGTAGCTTCAACTGCCAAGATGACTTGCTCCCCCTGCATATTTACTTTTATAAATGCAGACTAGGAAAAACCTTATGGTGAATGGTGGTACCACTCCCCATCAGACTCTAAGAGGTTAATGACCCCTAGGGTGCCTTTTTCAAAAAGTCTTCAGCTCTGCAGAACCATTCAAATTTTGGTTCTACACTGATCATGTTGACTGACATTCTATTATCAAAGGCTTTGTATTTCGTAGTAGGGTGCGAAAGTGTTTTAACATGAATGGTAATGTAATCAGTAGAAAGATTTTGAGGGATTAAGGATCCCAAAGAGGCCATGGTGTATGTGAACCTATTTTATGAATGAGGGATTGCCTTGATGTTATACCATTCCAATTTAGAAATATATAGCAACAAGATCCTTTTAAGCTTTCAATACGAGACATCGACACTAGAAGAGCCCCTTAATTTGATTTACTATGAGCAAGGAGTTGCCAAAGATGTTTAATATTTTAATATTCATGGTGACGGCTGTGTGGAGGTCTAGCAGTAGGGCTTCATACTCAGCATTGTTGTTGGTGTACGAAAAGTATAATTTAGACAACAAGGACATAGGAGCTCCTTGCGGCGTGAAAAATATTATTCTTGCACCACCCTCTTGCTCGCACTTTAAACTATTGAAGAACATAGTCATATCAGCATTATTATCTAGTTCTTCAGGTTCGGGAGCTTCAGATACGATGAATACTGCATCGTCTAGAAGCTCAGTGTTCAGAGGCATATTGTTTGACAATGGTGCCTTAGCCAATTGATCAACTATGACTTGTCCCTTTATGGACTTTTGGCTTATGAATTCCAGATCAAATTTTATCAGTAGCATGATCCACTTTGCAGTACACGTATTGTGATACGTCTTACTCATCATGTATTGAAAAGGATTTTGTTTGGATATAATATATGTCGTATGACTTAACATATAGTGTCATAATTTCTTGGTAGCAAAAACTACTGCTAAACATAGTTTTTTCAAATATACATACATGAACTCATAGCTCACCAAGGTTCGACTAATATAATATATGGCCTGCTCCTTGCCTTGCACTTTCTTTTGGGATAACATGGTTCCTAATGCAAATTCAGTTGCTAATATATATAGTAGAAAATGTACCTCTTGCCTTGGTGTAGCTAGCATTGGCGATGTCACCAGATATTGCTTTATTTCAACGAAAGCTGCTCGATAATCCTCATCCCAATTGAATGGGACCCCCTTATGTAGCAGTCAATTCATGGGTCGATATTTATCTGATAACTAAGTGATAAATCACATTATCAATGCTACTTTGCCCTTAATGCTTCTTACCTCTTTAATATTAGAGGTAGGATGTGTCTCTAATATATCCTTGACCTTCACTAGGTCAACTTCGATGCCTCATTTAGAAATGATGAATCCTAGGAGTTTACCAGAAGTTACGCCAAATATGCACTTCTTAGGATTCAACCTAACATTGTGCTCTATCAAGCAATAGAAAACCTTCCTTAAGATCTTTGAATGCTTTTCTCACAACAATGACTTGGCCAACAAGTCATCGATATAATCTTCTAGAATATTATGCATGTAGTCATAAAAAATGTATGTCATGGCCTGTTGATATGTGGCACCAACATTTTTGAGGCTAAATGGTATAAATTTATAGTAAAACATTCCCCATGGCATTATAAACATGGTTTTATGCTGGTCTTCAAGTTTAATCAAAATTTTATTATAACCAGAAAAACCATCCATTAATGAGAGCATTTCGTGACCTGCAGTTGCATCTACAAGAGCATCAATATTGGGCAATGAAAATGAATCTTTGGGTGTTGCCTTATTTAGGTCTCTAAAATTTGTACAAATACAGATTCTTCCATCAGGTTTTTCTATGGGCACCATATTGGATACCCATTCTGGATAGTCGATGGAGATTACAAATTCTATGTCCAACAGCTTTTGTAGCTCATCTTTCACTATAAAATCTATTGTTGGATGCATCTTTCTAATATTTTGCTTGACCGACTTCTTTGTTAGATCTAGAGAAAGGTTATGCGTAACCAATTTCGGGTATAGACCTGGCATATCCTTGTATGTCCAAGAAAAAATATTAGGTCTCTCTTTGAGTAGAGGGATGAGTGTGGCACGCTCATCAGGAGTGATCTCTCTCTAAATTTAACCTTTCTTGGATTAGTGGGATCATTACTGATACCCACATCGAAGGTTTCCTCTACTAACATGTGTGATCCCTCCTAAAGTTGATGAGGTGTAGGGATCAAATGGACGTTATCAACCAGGTTGATAAGTTCCACATTGGAAGCATTTTTGATATGATATACATCATATGCACAGCCTGGTGCAAAATGAAATGGTTGTAATATTTCTTCGTTAGGGAACAAATCTTCAAGATCAATGGGTGAGTCAGTGTGATCCCATTCGATAGCATCTTCGTTGAGATACAATAGTTTGGATGGATCTACTGGATTACAGAGTGGGGTGGTCAAATCAATGGATACCATATTTATCAAATGGAATTGATCTCCATGACCACATGGAACAACTTCTAAATCTTTGATACAAATCACATACTCGAGATCTAGCTCTAATGGCATGGGCACAAATAGGTCCTCTCTATGAGGACTTCAAACTACTGGATCCTCTCTATGCACTGGTTGCAATATGGGATTATTCGGCTCACGGAGCTCCATGTAGGTAGGCAGATGGGGAAACAATATGTGATAAATCACATTAAATTTTTGTGGTATTCCCCTAATACAAGGGTTGATATTGATTTCTCTTCGTAAGTCCTTGATCGTATATAGTGCATGGTGGTGACGTAGGTAAGGGAGCCCTAGATAGGCTCTCTCTATTTTATCCTTCTCATCATTGTCATAGTATAGTCCTTCATTTGTCCCTGTAAGTGGGGGATGCTCTAGCATGTGCGGTCCCATGAATCTCACTTCCTGGTCATTTTCACCCATGTTTGGAAAAATTGGATAATTAGTTCGTATGTATGATGTTTTCGAGAAAACTGGCTCTGCTTCTTCCCCCAAATGATCAATGTTGGGAAGATACTCCTCGGTAACATGTACCGATTTTGCAGGAAGTAGGTGATGCACATACAAAGGTCTTAAATAGCTCCCCTCCACTTCCTCCTTAGATTGATCACTATTTGAGGATTCACTATTAGTATCATAACTTGATCCACTTATCTTAGAGGTGGACTCCTATCCATCATCGCTATAGAGATATCCTAACTTGAGATCACCTAAAACTATGGGGTTATGCTCCTGCACACTTGTATCATTAGTTGCATTATGGATTTGGTAACCCAGGTTGCCTCTGGGGTTCTACTTTGTATTAATATACTCTAGGAGCCCTTCATGATGCTCTTCAAGTGGCTCAGAAGTGACGATAGATACCATCAGGTGAGTCCTCCAAAAGCTATAAATATTAGGATTATATGGGTTGAAGTCCACATCATCCCCCAGACTAAGGTACAAGTGATCTAAGGATGTTGTAAGCAAATCATCTTGTCCTTGTATCTATAACCCCATCCCAAACCTATCAGTTGCTAGCTGATAATGTGGCTCAAATGGAGTTATACACCCTTGTTCAAATAGACCAAGTCCGTACCTATGCTAGTAATACAACTCATAAAAAATATGTAATGGAGTACTCTAGGTTGGATAAATAATGAATATTTACTATGAAAGGTTCGTCACTATCTTCATCCATGGGCTCTCGCATTGGAATCTTATCAAGCCCAGTGTAGATGAAGTTAGTCTGATTAGGTGGCTCTCCCAACGGCACCACCGATCCAACCAAATAACGATGAGCAGGCAGTCGACCCATCTCTTGTGCAGTCTCCAAAATCGGTCCAAAGGTTACATTATTCACAATATACTCGCCTAATCCTATGTTGGCAAGATGTAAAGTAACCCATGGTGTGGATGACCCTACTGATGATGCAAGCAAGGTAGGTTGAGGTACCTCCTTGACTATGTCTTGGGCTCCCTCCACTTCCATGGGTATGGGAGCCTCCTTGGCGACTGGCTTGGGCATTTGTTTCTTCTCTTTTTCACCCATTTTTGCCTTTAACTTCCTTTAATCTTGAAGCATCACTGATGTAGTCAATTTTAGTGAAGTAGTAGTAGTGCGCTCAAATCTATGTGATACATATATCGATGGTTGAGCACGTACTATTGGTTTACCTCCCAAATTTTTAATCGACGATGCAGGCCAGACGTCTAGGTGCATTGATGGGAGTATGAAACCCCTGGGTAAATATACTAGGTTCAAAAACTTAAAAGGTTCTTCATCTGATGACACTACGTGAACTCATCCCTCATACAGATATTTTACACTTTAGTGCAATATAGAGGGAACACAATGCATTTCACGAATCCAAAGCCTCTCGAGTAGGATGTTGTATTGCATGGCCACTTCAATCACATGACACATCATAGAGATGGTCTTTAGGCCTACCTACATAGGTAGGACATTTGTGCCAACCATTGAGCATAGGACATCGTTAAAAACTCTCAATGTGAAAGTAGTGGGCACGATATGTGACTTTGGTAGCTTTATATGGTTCAATGCCTTGGTCATTATTATATTGATCGATGAACTAGTGTTGATAAAGACCCTCTTGAATGGTATGTGATTGATGCACGTGATGATATGCAACGATGGGTCATTTGTATCTGTAGGAACCATATTAATTTCATGATCATAAAATTAAATCATGGGCTCCTAAAATTTTTATACATGTCCCATAAAATTAGTAAATGCTTGTGCATCTTGAGATTGTACTTTGATGGACCTTAGAATATCCATAAGAGTCTCCCTGTACGTAGGGTAATGTTGTATCATTTCATATATATACAGCTTCCTAGGAGTCTATGTGATCTATCAAGGTCATTGGCCATGATAGGCCTTTGGTATGCATGCTTTGTGTCAGCGACCTTATGGGTTTTGTACCCATCTAACTGATTTATGATGCTTTTACTTTTGTCTATAAAGATGGCATTGGCGTCCTGCTGAGTTTTGTACTTTGTGCCACCATGCACGGATGGTGTATGTGTCACATGAGGGTTCTTAGAAGCCTCTCCATGCTCTCTATTAGTCCTAATAGAACCCCCACTACACTCACTTGGAGCATGGGTTGGTGGAGCCAAAGGCCTATAGCCTAGCTTCTCAAGGATGCTACCTAAGTCATCCAACTGTCTAGATATCCATTGCTTGTGCGGTGGTGTACCATTGGCTCCCACCTTAGCCATATCAATAGTGATATTTTGAGGCTCACTAAATGCAGGAGTCTGCATAGGCCTATGCTCAGTGGTGGCCTTATCTACATGCCCCTGAATGGGAAAGTCTCTATCACATCTGTACTCTAAAGGTGGAGCTACAAATACTCATATAGACCTATGACGTAGGGGTACCAACTTGGATCCCTATATAACATACTCTTCAATAGATCATGTGGATGCACATGCAATGCAATCCTGGTAATGGCTTTCTAGTGGAACACCCTCATGCTAAGAGGCTCCATGCTCTATTCTATGTCTAGAGGAATGCATAGAAGCTCCCCTCATGGGGGTACGCTCAATAAGTTCCCCTCTTGTCAAATTATCTCCTCTAATGCTCGTTGAACGATGTTTGAAGTGCATGTGGGTGAGGATTTGACATGTGTTGATGTGAATCTGTTGGGGCTTGGTCATGGGCATTAGGCTTATGCCTTTGCTGACCACCTTGTGTCTCCACCATGGTGCACCTAGTGTCTAGATTTATTCTTTATTAAGCAAACAATGTATACAATGGTGTTAATCTTGTATTAATTTTTAAAAGTGAGCCCTAAACTGTTTTATGTTGTTTCAATGATTTTCTGTATCATTAAAAAACTCCTTATCATGTTTTGAAAGCTTGTTGGATGATATTCTTAGTTAAATTGGCTTTCATCTGTATACTCACAGCTCGATAACTTGGCTATGAACTCCAAGTCATGTAATCCAACCTATAATGTGTGTTAATGAAGCCCACACATGTTTAGGGAGCACATGTCCTCCCATATCCTCATACATTTTCCCCCAGTCAGTGTTTTACCTTTCGAAGAGAATACATGTAACTTTTCCAAGGTATGAAAGGTTCTCGGATCCGGTATTGGTCTAGTATCCAAGGGTACATAGTATTTGGGCCAACGGATGGAAATCACCTCCATCGTCATTGAACCCTACTAGTGGTTGGATGTGAAGCCCAACTCACTAGCGTTTAAGTTCCAAGTGGTGTGTGTGGTTCATTTTAATTTGCATAAAATAAAAATGCATAATACAACACAATGATTGTTTCCTACATGTAATATAAATAGAAACATTTCATATTAAGAGGTGCATGCTATACTCTACATGATTTTTGACAATGCAATTACGATGATGCAAATGGCCACTACTTGGGCCTCAACATGCAAACCAAACACACAAGTTCTATCAAGCATGTTGGATTCTAGGGTGGATTGCACTCAGAGGTCCGTTGTTCCTAGCAACGCATTTCTAATGATGCAAAAATGAATACAACTCTAGGACCTAAGTTTGTTTCCTTTTTTTTAGTTTCCTAGTTGCATTGCAAATTTGAGCTCTCTAGAAAAACATAGTGACAAAAAAATGACATAGAATGAAAAATGGGACCTACCTCAGGTCCACATCTGATCTGTGCTTTGTTTTCTACCATCTAATCTGTCAGTTATGAATCATAGGTTTGATTCGCAGTCTGCACTGTAACCCGTGGGTTGCAACTATAGTTCAATTATTGACCCGCAGTTGGTAGCTATGGTCTGTACCTACAATTTCAAAAATCCAAGAAATGGCAGTTAGACAGCTTAATTTACAGAGTTCCACTGTGATCACCTTGTGTACGACTATAAATGCGTACACCCAATGTTGCAGTTGCATAAATAGAAAAAAAAATGGATATTCATACACCAATTAATAAAATACAAAGCAATTGAACGAAATGCATCTTTATTTCCTCATGGAATCAATTCATGTATTACAAATGAATCCCTCTTAGGGATACCCTTTTTGATACACAATTACAATATTACAATCCTCTCAAGGATCAAATGCACTTTTCAAGCCTTTAAGGTGACACAAACTGCTCTAGGGTGGAGTGAACCCTCTTCTTCATGTTGAGGAAGGAATTGAATGGTTGAAACTCCTCTGAATATGCTTTCCCATGGCCAAGAAACAACACAAGAAAGTTATACAAATAGGCAACCTCTCGTGATGAGGCCCTTTGAAGGATTAAAACATGAAAATGCCATGAATAACATGAAATCAAGAAAGCTTGTAAAATGTATTCAAACTATGCTAAATTGATAAAGATTCATATACATGCATAAAGGAATAATGCAATTAATTATTAAATGGCCTAATTAGATGAAATAAAGCATTGAGACATAGAAAGAAACCATTATATACTAATGTAACAAAATTGCTATAAACCCTAAGTCTATCTGTTAGAAATCTCTAGTATCCTAATTGAACCATGCAAATGTCTATTTAAACCTAATTAAGTGATCTGCAAAAGAAATGGTAAGGAGATATTACACCTATTCAAAACCATAGCTCTGATGAGCGGTCTACACTGTAAACCATGGCTGAAAGCTACGGTGAGCAAAAAAGTAGGTTTGCCCTCAAATTTCAAGGGCAGTGGGCTTGATCCTCCTTGTCAAATTGATGATTAAGGATCACCTTAGTATCCTCTGACAGGTTTGGCGATTGAATTGTTGAATAGGGTCTTCGTTTACACGAATTAGCATTTCTTGGCTCTCTTAGGCTCCTAGCACCTCCATGGCAAATTAATCTTTTGATGGATAGCAAAGTGGACTTCTCACATGCATGAACTCAATATGAAATTCAACAGGGCTTCATTGCTCGCTTGATCAATTCACTCTCTATCTTCATTCCACATTTTGAAGGGGTATTTATAGCTTGTCCCTAGGGATAGGGGTAGCTTCATGGAGAAGCCAATATCAAGAAGAGGTAGTTAGGACAGTTGGGATGGAAGCCTCTATAATATTTCATCCTTTAACTGCCTTCTTCTATACCAAATGGTCATTCAAACCAATTTGGCTCGGATGAAGGCCAACTGAACTTCGGTTAAGACCGCAGGTTACAAATGTGGTTCAGAATGTAGACTACAGGTCTCAACTACAGTTTAGACTATGGACCGCAAGTCTCAACTGCGGTTCAACCTTATTAGGCTAGGGATCCAATTTGAGTGGTTAGAACCACTGCTCTATTTGAATGGTTAGAACAATTGCTCTATCTTGGAGTGTATCCAAGATCTTCCATATGGTCTTGTAGCATGTCCATATGAGTAGTCACCATCGACATGATGTATTGTAGGTGTCTACACTTTTGTATTGCATCTCTCTAGAAAAATAATTCAATTAAGCCAAGAATTTGGAGTGCTCAATCAAGACATCCACAAATACTAAGATCAAGCACAACTTTATTTTACCAATAAATTAAAAAATGATGTCATCTCCATGTTATCCAACATTGATGATGAGAAAGATAATTTAAATTTATAAAAGTTCTACTCCCTTCATTTATTGATGTAGGTGAAAATAATAAGAAGCATATAATATTTTTGAAAAATTAAAATATTTTAAAGAATGTTCCCTAGAAAATAATATTTCCTCTATTTATTATTTTTCCTGGTGAGACTATTTTTTATACAATTTAAGGCATCGATCAAGTTAAGAGTATAGACTTATATATACTTATTAGAAAACATTTTTTGAGGATGAAATAATCAAATAAAAATTTCTAGTTTTATGAAAGATTAAAATGGCTAGTGGTACATCAAAGTTCCTATTTCCTAATTTCCAACTAGTGCAAGGGAGTAATTATGCTTCTTAGAAGACAAAAATCAGAATATAACTCAAGTATGAAGAAGCATGGGAAGTTGTAGATGAGTCCTTTACCCATATTGATGCAAAATATGAAGAGCACACAAATTTTATAAGGCAGATAGAAAATCATGATTGATCTTCATGCTTCGAGTAGATAATAAAGTAAAACTTTACATTTGTGATTATACCATAAGAAATATGCATGGGAGAATTATTTGAGGCAATAAAATAAAACCAAATCCTATTTCTCCAAAGTTAATTTCATAATTTGAAAATAAAGAATGGAGAAAAATTTAAATATTTCTTGAGAAGAATTGCTAAATTACGAAAATCATTGTAAGCCTTAGGATAAAATATATCTAATGATATACTTGTTCCTATTATTTTAATATCTCTCCCTTTACAATATGACGTATTTGTAACAACCTTGAATATCATTGAGAAAAAATAAATATTTGAAAAGCTGGTGAATTTATTTAAAAATGTAGAGGCTTTACATACAACACAAGAAGAAAATAAAAATCTTCTTACAAATAAAAAGGAAGTAGTATTTTAGAAGAGCTACAAGACCTAAACAATGCATTTGATAACAAAGAAATAATTATCATACACGGATATCAAAAATGTAGAAATAATTCTTGCACTTAAGGGTATCAATAGTAGAGAAATAATTTTCACAAAAATAAAGTGTGAATTTTGTGATATGAGAGACCACACAATGAGGGAATTTTGGTACAATTTCTTTACAAATGGGTCTTCTTCACAAGAGATACATAAACAACAAAACTAATCATAAGATAAGATAAATCCAATTTCAAAAAAGGTATAACAAAAAAATGTAGCCAAAGAGATTCAAATTAGAGAAGAAGAAAATATCACCTAAAGAATAGGAGCATGTGTTTTTTGTCCATGCATATCTAAGTCAGCCCAATCATGTTTGGTATTACATAGAAGCAACCAATCTTATCAACCATCAGGAAAACTAGTTTTATCCAAATTGTTCTAGTTATAGAGGAAGAATATCTCCATGAAATAATGCATCTAATGACTTCAAAATATCAATTCTTTGTTCCAAGGTACTAGAGAAATAAAAAATAAAATAATGGATAATCAAAATTTTTAACTTCAAATAAACCCAATTTAATCACCTAAAACTAAGGGTTTCCATTACAAATGTGATTCCTCTTCATCCATAAAAAAGCCTAAAGCAAAATATGACAAAGAGAACAAGGACTAAATTCATCAAACACTTAAGATTTAACCATCAATATACATCAATGATACCAATTGATATTCTTACAATGACACTGAGAGGGGGGGGTGAATCAGTGTAACTATTTAAAAACTTAAATCTGCAACTTTTAAAACTAATAGTGCAAGCTTAAAAATAGATAATGCAAGTATCACACAAAAGCATCACACAACACAGGATTTTACGAGGTTCACCGATGTGGCTACTCCTCAAGTAATTACTGTTTGGACTTCAATCCAAATCCAGTCTTTGCAAGGATTCTCTCTTTACAAATAATTCTCCAGCACCCACTGGAAGGAGCACCAACCCCTAATTTTTCTGCTGCAACAGAAAGGAGCACCAACCCCTTTTACCAGGCACCCACTTGGATTTCAAATTTTTTAACAAAATAATGACATAAAAATGCCTTCTCTTTTACAAGACCCTCACTGGTCTATGGCTCAAACAATATATCTTACAGAAGCATAAAGAGAATTGTTAGAGACTCAATATCTTCTATTTCTATCTAAAACCTCTCTCTTGAATATTCAACAAAATTGCAAGTTTTTGTTCTAAGGCTGATTTCATACAGCTCTCATACACAACTGAGACTTTTGATATGCACAATAAAACACAGTCACAGTAACCGTCTCACTATGCCAGTTCGATCCTTATATCCTTGATTTTCTCGAATGGCTCAATTTTTAAAACGGTTCAAGTTTCCCTCCAATCTTTCATGTACTTTCGGCTACGATCAATGCATTAATCCTTCTCTGACCTGATCCGCATTTTAGCCGCTTTCTTACTGACATTCGACCATATTTTTCTCTCGCATATTCTGCATATATCGACGATCCTTCTTCTCTCGCACATTCCGCACATATTGACAGTATTTTCTCTGCATATATTGACAACCCTTCTGTGCGTTTCGATGCTCTATTATCTTGTTCTTCCAAAATCTACGTAACTGCTCTTTCTAATTCTTTTGCACTCTTTTCTAAACGGTGTCGATCCTTCTATTCTACCCGTTACTTTCTTGTGAGTCAAGCACAACCATCAAGAGAATTTCTTGTTTGCAGAGATTATCTAAAAAATTGCTCTTTACGCTGACTTTGCGACATCACGGCCCTGCAACAACCGTTCTCTTCTTAAATGCAATGCTTCGTAACTTTCCTTTTAACTTCAGCTCATAGCTGCATCATTTTTCTCTAATATTTCCTCAACACCTGTCACTGGGAACTATAGGTCTTACTCCAGTTAATTCTTCGTAACTGGCACCTTTTTGACACCTGTCACTTTGAATGCCTCTTAGACCTTTTTCCCGCCAAAACATTACCTGTCGCGATATCGCGACATTTCTTTCGGTTTGACTTTTTCAGGGCTGTTGACCGCGAAAATCCTACATGTCGCGATATCGCGACATTTTTGGCTTGCTGAGGCTTCTCTGGAAACTTGTCGCGATATCGTGACATTTTTTAAACTTGCTGACGTCATCTTCAAAGATGTCACAAAATCACGACATTTTCGGCTTGCAATGGCTTTTCGTTCACCCTGTCGTGAAATCGTGACACTTTTTGGTTTTGCTGATTTCATCTTCTAAGATGTCACGAAATCACGACGTTTTTGGTCTTGCTGACGTCATCCTCATTGTCGTCACGAAATCGCGGCGCTTCTGGCCTCCGTATAATTTTTACTCCATGCAGCCGCGAAAACCTTACATGTAGCGAAATCGCTACACCATTGTTGCCTTAGCATTTTTCTTTGCTGCTAGCTAGTGAAACTCCGACGTGTAACGATATCGCTACACCTTTCCACTTTGCACTTTGAACTCGTAGCAAGATCGTTGCACCTTCCCAACATGTGTTTCAAACCTGTAGCGAAATCGCTACACCTTCGCACTATGCACTTTCAACCTGTAGTGAAATTGCTACACCTCCGCACTATGCACTTTCAACCTGTAGCGATATCGCTACACCTTTTTACCTTGCCTTTCGAAATAGTTAGGAAATCGCTGCAATTTTGTTCTTAGTGTTTCAAGCTTGTAGCGAAATCGCTACATCTTTCATCCTTTGCATTTAGAGCCTGTACCAAAATCGCTACACTTTCCTTACTTAGTGCCTTTTCTTCGCTTTCACCAGTGAAATTGCAACATGTAGCGAAATCGCTACGCTTTCTTCACTTTGCTGCTTTGCCTCCAACATGTCACGAAATCGTGATAGTTTTTATGAACTTTCTCTCTCCTCCTTTTTGTCACGATATTGCGACACTTTGCACCCTTAGTGCTTTTCTTCCGAAACTATCGCGATATCGTGACACTTTCTCATGCACTTTCTCTCTCATCCTTTTTGTCACGAAATCGTGACAATTTTTCTTGCGCCTTCTCTCTCCTCAGCCATGTCGCGAAATCGCGACAGAAAACATGTCGCGATATCGCGACAGTTTTCTTCCTTGTATTTTTTTGCAAATTTCTAGATCTGGGTCCCCTCTGTTTTTCTTGAAATTTTTTGCACTTGATCTGACTGACCTCTGAATTGCATCAACTGCATCAATCTGTCTGTGTTGACAAAAATTACAATACTTTTGCACTGCTTTCTCTGCACCTTGCTCAACACAAAGAAAGCATAAACACATCACCTTACACAAACAATATCTTATTAAAATAAACAAAGCTAGGAAGTAAAAGAAGAAGCAAAATATGATTGATCTTACTAAAGTAAGATGTCTCAACCAGTCAAATAGAAGTAAGATTTATTGGATGTCAAAATATAGAACAGTGTTTGGAACTGAGACCTTGGAACATTGGTCCTAATTCAAACAAGTTGGGTAATTTAGCTTTCAAACTAGGCATAAGATATGCATAAAGATATTCACTAGTTTAAATTGCAATCGTCAAAGAAATAGGGCACATTTGAATATTAGAAACTTGCATTAGAATATTGAAGAAGACATTGATAAAACTTTTTAGACTAAGCATAAAAGTTTAATTGCTCAAACCATTTGTATTACACCTCTCTAGAAAAATCATTAAAATTAAGCCAATAATTTGGAGTGCTCAATCAAGGGATCCACAAAGACTAAGATCAAGCACAACTTTATTTACCAATAAATTAAAAGACGATGCCACCTCCATGTTATCCAACACTGATGATGAGAAAGATAATTTAAATTTATAAAAGTTCTACTTCCTCCATTTACTGATGTAGGTGAAAATAAGAAGAAGCATATAATATTTTTGAAAAATTAAAATATTTCAAATAATATTCCCTAGAAAATAATATTTCCTCTATTTATTATTTTTCCTAGTGAGACTATTTTTTATACAATTTAAGGCATCAATCAAGTTAAGAGTATAGGCTTATATATACTTATTAGAAAGCATTTTTTGAGGATGAAGTAATCAAATAAAAAATTCTAGTTTTATGAAAGATTAAAATGGCTAGTGGTACACCAAAGTTCCTATTTCCTAATTTCCAACTATTGCAAGGGAGTAATTATGCTTCTCAGAAGACCAAAATCATAATACAACTCATGTATGAAGAAGTATGGGAAGTTGTAGATGAGACCTTTACACATATTTATGTAAAATATGAAGGGCTCATAAATTTTATAAGGCAGATATAAAATCATGATTGATCATCATGTTTCGAGTAGATAATAAAGTACAACTGTACATTTGTGATTCTACCATAAGTAATATGCATGGGAGAATTATTTGAGGCAATAAAATCAAATCAAAACCTATTTCTCCAAAGTTAATTTAATAATTTGAAAATAAAGAATGGAGAAAAATTTAAATCTTTTTTGAGAAGAATTGTTGAATTACAAACATCATTGTAAGCCTTAGGAGAAAATATATCTAATGAGATACTTGTTCCTATTATTTTAATATCTCTCCCTTTACAATATGACATATTTTTAACAACCTTGAATATCATTGAGAAAAATCAATATTTAAAAAGCTGGTGAATTTATTTTAAAATGTAGAGGCTTTACATACAACACAAGAAGAAAAGAAAATTCTTCTTACAAATAAAAAGGAAAGTAGTATTTTAGAAGAGCTACAAGACCTAAACAATGCATTTGGTAACAAAGAAATAATTATCATACACAAGGATATCAACAATAGAGAAATAGTTCTTGTACTTAAGGGTATCAATGGTAGAGAAATATTTATCACAAAAATAAAGTGTGAACTTTGTGATGTGAGAGACCACACAATGAGGGAATTTTGGTAAAATTCCTTTACAAATGGGTCTTCTTCACAAGAGATACATAAAAAACAAAATTGGTCATCATAAGATAAGATAAATCCAATTTCAAAAAAGGTATAACAAAATATCACTATGAAGAAGAGGAACATGCATTTTGTGTACATTCATATCGAAGTCAGCCCAATCATGTTTGGTATTACTTAGAAGCAACCAATCTTATTAACCATCAGGAAAACTGGTTTTATCCAAATTGTTCTAGTTATAGAGGAAGAATATCTCCATGAAATAATACATATAATGACTTCAAAATCTCAATTGGTTGTTCCAAGGTACTAGAGAACAAAAAACTAAAATTATGGATAATCAGAATTTGTAACTTCAAATAAACCCAATTTAATCACCTAAAACTAAGGGTTTTCATTACAAATGTGATTCATCTTCATCCATAGAAAAGCCTAAAGAAAAATATGACAAAGAGAACAAGGACTTAATGCATCAGATACTTAATATATAACCATCAATAGCACATCAAAGAAAGCATAAACACATCACCTTCCACAAACAATATCTTATTAAAATAAACAAAACTAGGAATTAAAATAAAAAGCAAAAGATGATTGATCTTACTATAGTAAGATGTCTCAACCAGTCAAATAGAAGTAAGATTTATTGGATGTCAAAATCTACAACAATTTTTTGACCTGAGACCTTGGAACATTGGTCCCAACTCAAACAAGTTGGGTAAGTTAGATTTCAAACTAGGCATAAGATATGCATAAATATATTCACTATTTTAAATTACAATCGTCAAAGAAATATGGCACATTTGAATATTAGAAACTTGCATTAAAATATTAAAGAAGACATTGATAAAAAAATTTAGACTAAGAATCAAAGTTTAATTGCTCAAACCATTTTTATTACACCTCTCTAGAAAAATTATTAAAATTAAGCCAAGAATTTGGAGTGCTCAATCAAGGCATCCACAAATACTAAGATCAAGCACAACATTATTTACCAATAAATTAAAAGACAATCCCACCTCCATGTTATACAACACTGATGATGAGAAAGATAATTTAAATTTATAAAAGTTCTACTTATTTCATTTATTGATGTAGGTGAAAAGAAGAAGAAGCATATAATATTTTTGAAAATTTAAAATATTTCAAATAATATTCCCTAGAAAATAATATTTCCTCTGTTTATCATTTTTCTTGGTGAGACTATTTTTTATACAATTTAAGGCATTGATCAAGTTAAGAGTATAGGCTTATATATACTTATTAGAAAGAATTTTTTGAGGATGAAATAATCAAATAAAAAATTCTAGTTTTGTGAAAGATTAAAATGGCTAGTGGTACACCAAAGTTCCTATTTCCTAATTTCCAACTATTGCAAGAGAGTAATTATGCTTCTTAGAAGACCAAAATCAGAATACAACTCAAGTATGAAGAAGTATGGAAAGTTGTAGATGAGTCCTTTATCCATCTTGATGTAAAATATGAAGAGCACACAAATTTGATAAGGAAGATAGAAAATCATGATTGATCATCATGTTTTGAGTAGATAATAAAGTACAATTGTACATTTGTGATTCTATCATAAGTAATATGCATGGGAGAATTATTTGAGGCAAGAAAATAAAATCAAATCCTATTTCTCCAAAGTTAATTTCATAATTTGAAAATAAAGAATGGAGAAAATTTCAAATCTTTATTGAGAAGAATTGCTAAATTACGAACATCATTGTAAGCCTTAGGATAAAATATATCTAATGAGATACTTGTTCCTATTATTTTAATATATTTTCCTTTACAATATGACGTATTTGTAACAACCTTGAATATCATTGAGAAAAATCAATATTTGAAAAGCGTGTGAATTTGTTTAAAAATGTAGACGCTTTACATACAACACAAGAAGAAAAGAAAAATCTTCTTAAAAATAAAAAGGAAATAGTATTTTAGAAGAAATGCAAGACCTGAACAATGCATTTGGTAACAAATAAATAATTATCATACACAAGGATATCAACAATAGATAAATAATTCTTACACTTAAGGGCATCAACAGTAGAGAAATAATTTTCACAAAAATAAAGTGTGAACTTTGTGATATGATAGACCACACAATGAAGTAATTTTGGTATAATTCCTTTACAAATGGGTCTTCTTCACAAGAGATACATAAAAAACAAAATTGGTCATCATAAGATAAGATAAATCCAATTTCAAAAAAGGTATAACAAAAAAATATAGCCAAAGAGAATAAAATTAGAGAATAAGAAAATATCACCCTGAAGAAGAGGAGCATGTATTTTTTGTACATGCATAGCCAAGTCAGCCCAATCATGTTTGGTATTACTTAGAAGCAACCAATCTTATCAACCATCAAGAAAACTAGTTTTATCCAATTTGTTCTAGTTATAGAGGAAGAATCTCTCCATGAAATAATGCATCTAATGACTTCTAGTTTTATATAATTTTTAAGATCATGAATAATTGACCGAAATATATTTCATCACTTACATAATAATGTTAGTATTTATATATGTTCAAATATATGGTAATATGACCTTATCATCCAAGTTTGATGGATAATGATGTAAGTCTATAAATAATATTATGTAATCCTATGGGTAGTCTAGTTAAATTACCCCTAGAGGTATTGTAAAAATCACTCATTGTTATGAATTATTGCATCACAGATAATGTGAATTTAAATTGAGTAAAACTACTCAATAAATGGTACACAATGTCTACCAAAATTCAAGGGTAGTCATAGGATTTAATATAGTTAGTCATGCCATATTTGGGTATTCATTGTATTTCAATATCCACCATTTTATAATGCAATATATCAAATCATCTAAGCATTAGGAGTATCAATGGTATCAAATAAGGTTTTTCTCAATGAAAAGATAACTAATCTCTTCCTCAAGACTTGACATAGAGAATCCCAAGAGACCTCTTAGTTGAAGGGAAAAAAATCTCAAGGTAAACAACCCTTCCAAGGACTAGATTTCCATTAGTATCAAGGTAAAGAACCTTTCCAAAATACCAACATCCTACTAAGAATGATCTTAAGATAAAAAAATAATCCTATCAAAGACCCTAGTAGAATAAGTAGTGATCTCAAGATAAAAATTTCTACTAAGGATCAACTAAAGACAACTATTTCTGCCATACAAATATTCAAACACAAATTGAAGGTGATCAAGCGTTAGGAATAATTATTGGAAAGTATAAGATAGGCACCAAGACTACAAAGCAAGATCAACAAAAGAGTAAAAAATCCCTCAACATGTTCCGCAAAAATATTTTCAATAAGTAGGAGCAATTCTTAGATCTTCTAACTCTCTTGTATATTTTAAAGGAATCCCTTTAAAATTTAAAGGGTTTTGAATCCATATACATTACCTATTATGGAAGCGAATAGGTTGGTAACATAACCTTATTCAAAAATGTCTAAGGAGTATGCTCCATATTATTTTACTATTGAATAATAGGCTCAATGTCATAGCATCACCATTTGTAATGATTAAGACTAACATAGGTACAAATCAACAAGGTACACATAAGCACAAATTTATAAGGCACATAGGTACAAAGCAATAGTTTTCTCAACCAAAAATAGTTTATTTCCAATATGAAGACACTTCCCAATAAATTTGTATTCTAACCATTTATAAAATATAGCACAAGACCTATAGTTATATATAGAATAATTACTTGTTATCAAAAGGATATCAAATAATCAAGACGTCTCAATAGAAGCTTGAAAAATCAAGAAGTCTGGATAATACTTACTCTAAAATATAATGTCTCAACCAGTCAAATAGAAGTAAGATTTATTGGATGTCAAAATCTAGAACAATGTTTGGACCTGAGACCTT
The DNA here is from genome assembly GCA_028583015.1 of Wollemia nobilis. NCBI lineage: Eukaryota > Viridiplantae > Streptophyta > Pinopsida > Araucariales > Araucariaceae > Wollemia > Wollemia nobilis. Next base: position 1,237,197 of record JAQPPZ010017000.1, on the reverse strand, counting down.
GGAACATTGGTCCCAACTCAAACAATTTGGGTAAGTTAGCTTTCAAACTAGGCATAAGATATGCTTAAAGATAGTCACTAGTTTAATTTACAATCATCAAATAAATAAGGCACATTTGAATTTTAGACTAAGCATCAAAGTTTAATTGCTCAAACCATGTGTATTTCACATCTCTAGAAAAATCATTAAAACTAAGCCAAGAATTTGGAGTGCTCAATCAAGGCATCCATAAAGACTAAGATCAAGCACAACTTTATTTTACTAATAAATTAAAAGATGATGCCACCTCCATGTTATCCAACACTAATGATGATAAAGATAATTGAAATTTATAAAAGTTCTACTTCCTTCATTTATCGATGTAGGTGAAAAGAAGAAGAAGCATATAATATTTTTGAAAAATTAAAATATTTCAAAGAATATTCCTTGGAAAATAATATTTCCTCCATTTATGATTTTTCCTGGTGAGACTATTTTTTATACAATTTAAGGCATCAATCAAGTTAAGAGTGTAGGCTTATATATACTTATTAGAAAGAATTTTTTGAGGATGAAATAATAAAATAAAAAATTCTAGTTTTATGAAAGATTAAAATGGCTAGTGGTACACCAAAGTTCCTATTTTCTAATTTCCAACTATTGCAAGGGAGTAATTATGCTTCTCAAAAGACCAAAATCAGAATACAACTCAAGTATGAAGAAATATGCAAAGTTGTAGATGAGTCCTTTACCCATATTGATGTAAAATATGAAGAGCACACAAATTTTATAAGGCATATAGAAAATCATGATTGATCCTCATGTTTCGAGTAGATAATAAATTACAAATGTACATTTGTGATTCTACCATAAGTAATATGCATAGGAGAATTATTTGAGGCAATAAAATCAAATCAAATCCTATTTATCCAAAGTTAATTTCATAATTTTAAAATAAAGAATGGAGAAAAATTCAAATCTTTCTTGAGAAGAATTGCTAAATTATGAACATCATTGTAAGCCTTAGGAGAAAATATCTAATGAGATACTTGTTCCTATTATTTTAATATCTCTCCCTTTACAATATGATGTATTTGTAACCTTGAATATCATTGAGAAAAAATCAATATTTGAAAAGTTGGTGAATTTATTTAAAAATGTAGAGGCTTTACATACAACACAAGAAGAAAAGCAAAATCTTCTTACAAATAAAAAGGAAGTAGTATTTTAGAAGAGCTACAAGACCTAAACAATGCATTTTATAACAAAGAAATAATTATCATACACAAGGATATCAACAATACAGAAATAATTCTTGCACTTAAGGGTATCAATAGTAGAGACATAATTTTCACAAAAATAAAGTGTGAAATTTGTGATATGAGAGACCACACAATGGGAGAATTTTTGTACAATTCCTTTTCAAATGCGTCTTCTTCACAAGAGATACATAAACAACAAACTTGGTCATCATTAGACAAGATAAATCCAATTTCAAAAAAGGTATAACAAAAACATGTATCCAAAGAGATTCAAATTAGAGAAGAAGAAAATATCACTCTGAATAAGAGGAGCATGTATTTTTTGTACATCCATAGCCAAGTCAGCCCAATCATGTTTGGTATTACTTAGAAGCAACCAATCTTATCATCCATCAGGAAAACTAGTTTTATCCAAATTGTTCTAGTTATAGAGGAAGAATCTCTCCATGAAATAATGCATCTAATGACTTCAAAAGCTCAATTGGTTGTTCCAAGGTACTAGAGAACCAAAAAATAAAATGATGGATAATCAAACTTTGTAACTTCAAATAAACCCAATTTAATCACCTAAAACTAAGGGTTTTCATTACAAATGTGATTCCTCTTCATCCATAGAAAAGCCTAAAGCAAAATATGACAAAGAGAACAAGGACTTAATGCATCCGACACTTAATATTTAACCATCAATAGCACATCAAAGAAAGCATAAACACGTCACCTTGCACAAACAATATCTTATTAAAATAAAAAAAGCTAGGAAGTAAAATAAGAAGCAAAAGATGATTGATCTTGTTATAATCACAATGACACTGAGAGGGGGGGTGAATCAGTGTGTTCTTTAAAAACTTAAAAGCAATTTAGACTTTTAAATAAATAGCAGCAGATTAAAATAGAAATAATAAAAGTACTAAGAGCATCACACATAACACGGCATTTTAACGAGGTTCACCGATGTGGCTACTCCTCAAAAAGGACTGCTTGGACTACCATCCAAATCCAGTCAAATGCAAAGCTCCAACTTTACATAATCATTCACCAGCACCAATTGGTAAGAGGCACCAACCCCTAAGTTTTTCTACTGCTTGTCGGCATTTGACTGCTGCTGTGAAAAATGATTCGCACTTTTTCAAATACTCCTCTATATCTCTCTGCGTTCTCTACTGCAACTTCATAGAAATATCACTTCTACAGCCAGCACACTGTCATTTCACACTCGAAACACAACTTCTACATACCGCATTCTTATCTTCTCTTCGCACCACTCACACTGCTGCACCCGAACTTCATACACATATATCACATCACGCTGCTCCTTTTAAACTCGAAGAACCCTTGATTTTATAGAAGAAATTTTAGAGGCAAACCCTAGAAGAACATTGACTGAGAAACCCTAGAATTTGTCAGCTGCCAAACCCTAAAATCCGTCGGCCCAGATTTAACTTTGTCGGCCTCAAACTCTTCTCCACATTCGTTACCTTCCTGTAGCTTATTGCCGCGAAATAGTAACACGTCGGCCCTTTTTAATTTAATTTAATATTCTAATTTAAATTTTTAATAAAATAAAAATTTAAACTAAATATTTAAAATTAAATATCTTCAACACCGGGGCATCTTTTTCAACAAAACGAAGAGCCAACTTGGGTTTTAAGAAAAACCCATTTCAAGTCTGTTATCCACTGCATCCTTGGATCTGACTGCTCGTGTTGACAACAATGACAATCCTTCTTGCTCAACAATCTCCCCCTTTGGAATTGTTGGCAACACCTGTATACATTTTTGTAACTCTTCTCCCCCTTTGTCAATAATACCAAAGGGTGCATTGCAGACTCTCCCTATGTCCATCCTCAATATTCTCGAGGCACGGTTTGACTCCCCCGAGTCCATCCTCACACTTCTCAAGCACAATTTGACTCCCCCGAGTCCATCCTCAAACACTCAAGTGCTCCCCCCGAGAAGGTGATCCCCGTAGCTAGTCACTTCTTAGGAAGTGTGACTACTCCTAATTTGCTTCGAAGATACTCAAATACTTCCTTGGGCAAAGGTTTTGTAAAAATGTCTGCTACTGTTCGTAGTTGGGACATAGTCCAATCTGACTTCTCCTTCTGCAACTTTGTCTTTCAAGAAATGATACCTTATAGCAATATGCTTTGTCCGTGAGTGCATTACTGGATTCTTAGAAATGTTGATTGCACTGGTGTTGTCACACTTTACTGATATTGGTTCACTAAAATTAATACCAAGATCTTTCAAGGTCTGTTTCATCCACAAAACTTGTGTGCAACATGTTGCTGTTGCAATATACTCTGCCTCATTTGTAGATAAAGACACTGACTCTTGCTTCTTCTTGTGCCATGCAACCAATCTATCCCCCAAATAGAATGCTCCTCCACTGGTACTCTTCCTGTCATCAACACATCCAGCCCAATCTGCATCTGAATATGATATAAGAGTGAAATATTTGCCTCTTGGATACCACAATCCATACTCCATGGTGCCTTTGAGATACCAAAAAATCCTTTTAACTATTGTTACATGAGTCTCTTTGGGATCGGCCCGAAATCGGCTACCATGCACATTGCTCGCAAAATATCGAGTCCGGTTTCGAGTTAAATATAGTAAGCTTCCTATCATTGATCTATACATGGTTTGATCTACAGGTGGAGATTTGTCTTCTTTACTTAACTTACAACCTGTTGTCATGGGAGTATTGACTGGCTTACTATCCTCCATAGTGAACTTCTTTAACATCTCTTTCACATATTTGATTTGGGAAATGAATATACCTTTCTCATTATGATTAATCTGTAGTCCCAAAAAATAAGACAGTTCACCAATCATTGACATTTCAAATTCATTTTGCATCTTGTTTGCTAGGTCTTTACAAGATTCATCTTTGTTGCTACCAAATATGATGTCATCCACATAGACAACAAGAACAATGAGATGCCCATCTTCTGTTTTCACATACAGATTGTTGTCCACTAAACCTTTCTTGAATCCCTGTTGAGAGAGATAATTATCTAGCCTAGCATACCATGCCCGTGGTGCTTGTTTTAATCCATACAGTGCCTTCTTTAATCTACAGACAAGGTTAGGATCTTCATTGATTTGAAAGCCATCTGGTTGTTCAATATAGACTTCTTCTTCAAGTTTCCCATTTAAAAATGCAGATTTAACATCCATCTGATAAACTTTGAAGTTCTTGTAAACTGCTAGTGCCAAAAACATCCTAATAGCTTCTAATCTAGCTACTGGTGCGAAAGTCTCTTCAAAGTCAATCCCTTCGACCTGTGCATAGCCTTTGCAAACCAGTCTTGCTTTATTTCTAATGACCTGACCGTTTTCATTTAACTTGTTGCGAAATATCCATTTAGTGTCGATTACATTCTTGTTTGCAGGTCTAGGTACTAACTCCCAAGTTCTGTTCTTTTCAATCTGATCTAACTCTTCATTTATTGCCTTCATCCAATTGTCATCTTTGCTTGCTTCATCTATGTTTTTGGGCTTAATCTTGGATAAAAGAGAGTAATTACTTATTACTTTCTTTCTTGTCTGAATGCCAGCTGTGGGATCTCCAATTATTTGGTTTCTAGGATGATTTTTCTGCCAATTGCCCATTCTGAATTTTTTGTTTTCTTGTACCTCTGAGCCATCCGATAAGTTATCTGCATCAGTCGTATCTGTATTTTCTGTGTCATGTACTTCATCTCCTTCAATGACTTCTTCGTAGATTGGATAGTTTTCTTGAAATTAATTTAACGTCTGCACTATCCACAATTTTCTTGAGTCTCTTGTTGTAGCATTTGTAAGCTTTGTTGTGTGGAGAATAACCAACAAACACACCTTCATCTGCTCTATCTTCAAACTTTCCAAGATTGTCATCTATTTTTCTGATGTAGCACTTGCAGCCAAATACTTTGAGATGTTTTGTTGTTGCTTTCCTACCAAACCACAGCTCATACGGAGTTTTGCATTCATGAGTTCTTAACATATACCATTACGAATGTATCTTGCTTGTGTGAACTGCTTCTTTCCAGAATCTATCTACTATTTTGCTTTCTGCCAGCATGGTGCGTGCCATTTCCTAAATTGTTCTGTTTTTCCTCTCTGCTACACCATTCTGCTGAGGAGTTCTGGCTGCTGAATATTGTCTCCTGATGCCATATTTTTCACAGTATTCTAAAAATTCATTCGAAATAAATTCTCCTCCTCTGTCTGACCGCAAGCATTTAATCCTTTTCCCTGTTTCATTCTCTACCAGCTGTCTGAAAGTTCTGAACATTTCAAAGGCTTCTGATTTATCTTTTAAGAAGAATATCCAAGTCATTCTGGAAAAATCATCAATGCACAACATAAAGTACTTGTCGTCGTTTATGCTTTGAGTCCTCATGGGTCCGCATAAGTCTGTGTGAATAAGTTCCAAAGGCTTGCTAGTGTGATGTTCTTTTGTTTTAAACGAAACTCTGGTCTGTTTACCCTTCTGACATGAAGCACACATACTATTTGCAGGTTTTTTAATGATTGGAATATCTCTCACTGCTTGTTTAGAGCTAACTCTTACCAGATTATCAAAACTTATGTGTCCAAGCCTCTTATGCCACAACCGGTTCTCTTCTTCTTGTCCCATGAAACACATACCTTCTAAAAATTTTGATAGTGTGTACAGATTGCCAGACGTCCTTGAGCCGGTTGCTATTAATTTCCCGTTCTTTGTTTTTTTGACTTCACAACCCTGCTTCTTGAACACCACTTCATGTCCTTTGTCACAGATCTGACTCACACTTAACAGGTTATGTTTCAGACCATCCACATATAGAACTTCTTCTGACTTGATTTTCCCTTCACTTATTTTGACCGATCCTTTACCTATTATTTTGGCTCCATCATTATTGCCGAACTTCACAGAACCACCCTCATATTTCTGAAGATTTTCAAATTTTTGTCTATCACCTGTCATATGACTTGAGCAGCCACTATCAAGAATCCACGGTACATATTTATTCTGAGCTCTAAAAGCAGTCTGCACTATTAAGGATTCCTGTTCTTTCCTGAGATGTTTCTTTTGTTTCCATTCTGTCTTAACTATGTTGTTGGGTTCTAGCTGAGATTTTCCCTTTTCAGAATTTTGCATATATCCTTCAGAAGAACTACTATTGTGTTTTGCCTTATATGGTTGAGTTCTTCTTTTCTGAGGTTGAAATGAAACAGACATACTATGGCAATTTTTGGCAATATGCCCAAAGTTGTGACACTTAAAGCACTCTACTGCATAATTCATTAAAGGAGCAAACACATTTCTACTAGTGAAACTTCTTGGACCTATATTGTATTTGCAGTCGGCAATTTTATGCCCATAATTATTACATTTAAAACAAAAACCATAGAAATAATGAGTAAACCTGAAAGATGGTCTTGGCCAGGTTGTTCTTTGGAGCCTTGGATCTTCTATTCTTTTGATGTGTGACCTTAGTAAAGCCATCATTGTCAGCTGTCATTTCAGGTCTGGCATTATATCTTTCTTTTGCCTGATTCGTTTTACTTTCCATAGCCTGTTTCTTGTCTTTGTTCTTTTCACTTTCAACATTGCTTGTTTTTGGTTCAGTTGATGATTCTCCTTTAGTAAATTCGAGACCAAATTTGATGCCTGTGGATCTTTGATCGCTCAAAATTTTGTCCAGTTTCATCGAGCTTTCTTCACGTTTTAGATGACAGTTGATTTTTTGATCCAGCTCTTGTATTTGTATTCGGAGACTCACATTTTCTTCTTCCAATTTGCGGCAGTGGTCTATCTTCATAGAAACCTGTATTTCCAGATCTTGGGACATTTTCTTGTATTCTTGATCTGTGTTTTTAAGCTGGCAATAATGTCGTTTGCATCCTTAAGTTTCCTTGACGGTTTTTCATTCTTCTTTTTCTCCGATTCCCATTCCGTAAGAGCGAGACACTAGCTCACCCTCTAAATCAACTTCAGCCTCAACTTCTTCAACTTCGAGTTCATCCCCTCTATGTTCTCCGATTCGTCTATTTCAAACGCCATAAAAAGAGCCTCACCTGTTCCTTCTTCGAGTCTTCACTGGAGCTGTCCTCACGAAGATTCTACATTTTGGGAGATAAAGCTTTTCTTATTAAACTTACCTTTTCTAAAATTTGATTTCTTCCTCCATTCTCCTCTTTCTTGATTCTGAGTTTCTTCACCTTTGTTTTTGTCATTGAAAGGACATTTGGTAGCAAAGTGTCCAATGCCTCCACATCTGAAACATTTAAGAGGTAGCATTCCTTTGTATTTTCCTTTTCCTTTCTTCAGCTTTCTTACAAAATTTGCTTCCATTATATCTGAATCATTTTCTTCTTTAGATTCATGTTTTGTGCTTTTGCCTTTTTGAGCTTTGAAGGCTGCTTCTCTATCCGTGGGATTAGACTTTCCTATTCTCATTTCAAAAGCAGTCAAGGACCCATGCATCTCATCCATACTAAAATGATTTAAGTCTTTGGCTTCTTCTATGGCAGAGACTTTAGAATCAAATCTAGGAGGAAGTGATCTCAATACCTTTTTCACAATAGCAGCATCGATTAATTCTTCGCCAAGACCTCTGATTGAATTTGTGATCCCATTGACTCTTTGCATGAAAGTCTCTATGTTCTCATCATTGTCCATCTTTAAAGATTCGTATTGAGCTCGGTGTGCTTGAAGTTTAGCCTCCTTGATCCTGTCATCTCCTTCATGAATTTTCTCTAGTTTATCCCAGATCTCTTTTGTTGATTCACAACTTATGACTTTGACTAGCTCATTGTCAATTAGTCCACACATAATAGCATTTCTTGCTTTTGAATCATATTCAAATGCCTTTTTACTTGTAGTGTCTGTTGGAGCGGTGGCAGGAGCTTTGTAACCATTGACTACCGCACCCCAGATGTCAAAGCCTAATGCATTGAGATAAGTATGCATTCTAATTTTCTAGAACGCATAGTTTGTCCCATCAAACATTGGCGCTTTGTTCGAAGAGAATCCTTCACCACTTGCCATTGTGTAAATTCCAAGATCACCTTAGCTGTTTAAGCCTCTTTAGGTACTTTGCTCTGATACCAATTGTTATAATCACAATGACACTGAGAGGGGGGGTGAATCAGTGTGTTCTTTAAAAACTTAAAAGCAATTTAGACTTTTAAATAAACAGTAGCAGATTAAAATAGAAATAATAAAAGTACTAAGAGCATCACACATAACACGACATTTTAACGAGGTTCACCGATGTGGCTACTCCTCAAAAGGGATTGCTTGGACTACCATCCAAATCCGAGTCAAATGCAAAGCTCCAACTTTACATAATCATTCACCGAGCACCAAGCGGTAAGAGGCACCAACCCCTAAGTTTTATCTGCTACAACAGAATGGAGCACCAACTCCAATTTTTCCAGCACCAACTGGAAAGAGGCACCAACCCCTTTTTCAAGCTACAACTTGAAGATAATAATAAAAATTGCAGAATGTAAACTTTCACCTCAATTATCACGATCTGCTATTTTTTTGCGATCTGTTGCTTGTCGGCATTCGACTGCTGCTGTGAAAAATGATTCACACTTTTTCAACCACTCCTCTATATCTCTCTGCGTTCTCTACTGCAACTTCACAGAAATATCACTTCTACAGCCAGCACACTATCATTTCACACTCGAAACACGACTTCTACATACCGCGTTCTTATCTTCTCTTCGCACCACTCACACTGCTACACCCGAACTTCATACACATATATCACATCACGCTGCTCCTTTTAAACTCGAAGAACCCTTGCTTTTATAGAAGAAATTTTAGAGGCAAACCCTAGAAGAACGTTGACTGAGAAACCCTAGAATTTGTCAGCTGCCAAACCCTAAAATCCGTCGGCCCAGATTTAACTTTGTCGGCCTCAAACTCTTCTCCACCTTCGTTACCTTCCTGTAGCTTATTGCCGCGAAATAGTAACACGTCGGCCCTTTTTAATTTAATTTAATATTCTAATTTAAATTTTTAATAAAATAAAAATTTAAACTAAATATTTAAAATTAAATATCTTCAACACCGGGGCATCTTTTTCAACAAAACAAAGAGCCAACTTGGGTTTTAAGAAAAACCCATTTCAATTTTGTTATCCACTGCATCCTTGGATCTGACTGCCTGTGTTGACAACAATGACAATCCTTCTTGCTCAACAGATCTTACTCTAAAGTAAGATGTCTCAATTAGTAAAATAGAAGTAAGATTTATTGTATGTCAAAATCTAGAACAATGTTTGGACCTGAGACCTTGGAACATTGGTCCCAAATCAAACAAGTTAGGTAAGTTAGATTTCAAACTAGGCATAATATATGCATAAAGATATTTACTAGTTTAAAAAATAATCATCAAATAAATACGGTACATTTGAATATTAGAAACTTGCATTAAAATATTGAAGAAGACATTGATAAAAAAAATTATACTAAGCATCAAAGTTTAATTGCTCAAATCCTTGCCAGACTGAATGTTTGTCCCTTTCTTGGTGCTTTTAGTGGCGTAAAAGGTTTAAAATGATTGTGGCATGGTGGTTATAGGGGCGGACTGTGCGAATATTTGTGTGGTGGCTTCTAGGGTGGACAACGTAGAATACTATGGCGGCCATAAAAAGCTTGACAGCCTACCCGAAATCATGGCGGCTACCGATTCCACTATGTAAATTAAAAAAAAAAAAAAATTCTCAAACCTTTTTGTATGACCATAAAGGCGTGCACCTGGTGTTGCAATTGCATAAATACAAACAAAAATGGAAATTCATATACCAATTAACAAAATACAAAGCAATTGAACAAAATGCATCTTTATTTCCTCATGGAATCAATTCATGTATTACAAATTATTCCCTCTTAGGGATATCCTTTTTGATATGCAATTACAATATTACAAACCTCTCAAGGATCAAATGCACTTTTTAAGCCTTTAAGGTGACACGAACTGCTCTAGGGTGGAGTGAACCCTCGTCTTCACGTTGAGGAAGGAATTGAATGGTTGAAAATCCTATGAATATGCTTTCCTACGGCAAAGAAACAACACAAGAAAGTTATAAAAATAGGCAACCTCTCGTAATGAGGCCCTTTGAAGGATTAAAACATGAAAATACCATGAATAACCTGAAATCAAGAAAGCTTGTAAAATGTATTTAAACTATGCTAAATTGATAAATATTCATATACATGCATAAAGGAATAATGCAACTAATTATTGAATGGCCTAATTAGATAAAATAAAGCATGGAGACATAGAAAGAAACCATTATTGCATATACTATACTAATGTAACAAAATTTCTATAAACCCTAAGTCTATTGGTCAAAAATATCTAGTATTCTAATTGAACCATGCAAATTTCTATTTAAACCTAATTAAGCGATCTGCAAAAGAAATGGCAAGGAGATCTTACACCTGTTGCAAATCGCAACTCTGATGAGTGGTCTGCACTGTAAACCATGGATGAAAGCCATGGTGAGCAACCAAATAGGTTTGCCCTCCAATTTCAAGGGTATTGTGCTTGATCCTCCTTGTCAAATTGATTATCAAGGGTCGCCTTAGTGTCCTCTAACAGGTTTGGTGGTTAAATTTTTGAATAGGGCCTCTTTTTTCCTAAATTAGCGTTTCTTGGCTCTCCTAGGATCCTAGGACCTCCATGGAAAATTTATCTTTTGATGGATAGCAAAGTGGCCTTCTCACATGAATGAAATCATTATGCAATTCAACAGGGCTTCACTGCTTTCTTGATCAATTCACTCTCTATATTCATCCCACATTTGGAAGGGGTATTTATAGCTTGTCCCTAGGGCTAGGGGTGGCTTCATGGAGAAGCCAAGATCAAGAAGAGGTAGTTATGACAGTTGATATGGAAGCCTCTGGAATCTTCTATCCTTTAATCGCCTTCTTATAGACCAAATTATTATTTAAACCAATTTGGCTCCGATGAAGGCCAACTCATTTAAGACCGTAGGTTACAACTACGGTTTAGAATGTAGATTGTAGGTCTCAAATGTGGTTCATATTGTGTACCAAAGGTCTCAACTGCGGTTCAACTTGATTAGGCTAGGGAGCCAAAATTGAGTGGTTAGAACCACTACTCTATCTTGGAGTCTATCCAAGATCTTCCATATGGTCTTGTAGAATGTCCATATGAGTAGTCGCCATCGACATGATGTGTTTTAGGTGTTTATAGATTCCCCTTTTCATATGCGTTGTGAGATCGAACAATGCATGAGAAAAACTACACCACCTAAAATGATGTCAAAGGTTCTATGATGATTATTAGCCGGATCAACATTAGATGCTCCAAGTCTAGCAAAAGGACGCACATCCTAGAATCATTGCTTCCAACTCTTTGGATGCCTAAATTTGAAAGAGTTTGCACTCATCATCAGACATTCGAGTAGCTTTGGTGCTACAATAGGATTTAGGCCTATATAACCAAAAGGATGAGAGTTACAAACTAATTATCATATTTTCTATTTTTTCCAAGTAAAGAGGTAAGCTTATGATAGTTTTTGACAATGATTTGCAAGGACGAATGCAATTTTGACAAGATCAAGGGATCTATGATTTTAGGGATCTTCTGCTAATTTTGATTATGATTATGAAATTATGACTACCCCCTCAAGTGATGACTTGATGAGGGTAATGATAATGTATGAAGTGACAAGGTCACTTGACCATAATGAATTATCTGAATAAATTTAGAATTAAGCATTTAATTACTTGGTGAAGCCTAGTTTAGCTTATGATTCCAACTATTAATAGTAATTGCACATTCCTATCCCACGGAGAAGTCAAGCTACAATAGTTATCTTTGGGAATCAAAATTATACAACTCCAATTAGTTTTATGTTGAATCATTCTTGTCGATGATTTGCTGAAAAGATGTCATAGGAGAAATGACATGAAACGCCTCATTTTTGTGGAGCGGTCCATCCTCAAAGGTCTTCTTTAGAATTGGAAAGAAACGTATCATATCAACGATGACAATTTTACCCCAAATGTCCTTATGGTTATTTACTCATCTTTTTGGATTGCATGGAGCATCAGTCACTACAACCGCCAAGTGTATAGAGTAAATAATTGAATACACGGTGCATTTGGATTTTGATTATTTTAAATGTTTTTGTTAATTTTAAATTTTTAGTTGATCATGGTGCTTAAAAATCACTAAATTTACAAAATTGATTGCTTTTATTGAGATTTTGATCTGTTAGGAATCATTAATTTATCATTTAAAACCTTCCCATGATGGGATTTTGCTATTTTTGATACCAGTTGAAAAGTGCAGGTGTAGTTTGCGGTTGGAATTTTCAAATTTTGGGAATCGCAGGTCAGAACCGTGGGCAGAGAACCCTAATTCTGGGACCGCAGGTGACATCTGTGGTTCGCCAAAATTAAGAGAAACTATAAATAGTTTTCTCATTTGGAAATTTCATTATTGTCTTAAAATTAATTACATTTGTGAGAGCTCTGAAAGGTAGAAAATATCCCTTGATATGGAATGTTGTTGAAATTCGACTTCACATCACACTCATACCCTGATGGCGGACTCTAGACAACCTTCCACTAGCAGATGTTGTGGTGCGGGTAAGGTAACATGAAACTGAGTCCTCACAATCATTACCAACTAAAAAAAACCACATTAATTAATGGGTAAATTAACTTTACTAAATTGTTGGTAATGAACCATACCCTAGATTAGGCTAGTATAGGTTTAATTTTCTAGCTTAGTTAGGCTCGAAAGTGACCCAAAATGGGTCTCGTTCCTAGACCGTTGCTTGCAGCTGTAGCTCCCAATTTTTAGATTGGGAACCATAGGTATCATCTATGGTGAGCATTCAAATTACAACGGTCAAAATTTTATTGCAAGTGGACCGTAGGGTTGACCTACGGTTCAGCACTTTTGAAAAAAAATTCAATGTTTTTGCATTTTTCTAATGTTTTCTGGTATTTAATGCTATTTATTGCACTTTGGAAGTAAAGTTTTGATTTTTTTGAAAACTTTTGATTACTTTGTGATATTTTTTTGTTTTTTTATCATTTTTTAGATGTTTTTGACGTTTTTAAGGTCATTTTTTTAGTTATTTTTGATGTTTTTAGCTAGCTTTTTCCGTATGCCTTGTTCATTTCCAGAGTTTGATCTCTAGAGCCAGGGAGCCTGACATACTTTGCACCCTCCATAGATAGCTTACTATGGGGGAGCGAGAGTGGTTTGGAGTTGTCGGCTTTGGGTATGTATTGGATCTACCCATTATCAGGGTAGATCAAGCCTATATAACTGCATTGACCCAATGTTGGAATGCATAGATCAATATATTTTACCTTTTAATAGGTGAAATGACCATTACCTTGGAGGACGTCTATTGGATCTTTTGGATCCCTATTGATGGCAAGGTAATCACCTCCTCCTCTAGTGGGAGAAAAGATGTAGTTTGCACTACTATCTTTGACGATCGAGGTGATAAGGAACAGCGTAAGATTGACCACGAAGGCATGCACATCGAATACTGGTAGAGGGAGCACATCTTCTCTATCAGAGAGGCAGTATTTATGCACCTAAAATTGTGCTTCCAGAATCCTTAGGCACAAATATTCCCTAGAACCTTCTAGCCTATGTTAGGATAGTTGTTCTAAGATCGACAGAGCAACCACTTCTCCTAGTCTAGGGGAGCGCCTTATTGTGCCATCTATACCAGGAGCTATACCAGATCACCAATCAAAACTAGATTGGGATCAGCTACAATCTACTTCTCCATATCTGGTGTTGGCAGCACATCAGGATCGAGCATCCTATAGAGTTGCCCAAGCCTATCACCTCTATTGATGATGCGTATTAGTATTATGTTGCATTCTGGCCTCGTGAGGAGGAGGTATTCTAAATTAGGTCTCATGTAGGGGATATATACCACTACATCGCTATATTTTTAGCACTCAGACTAGATGACATTGAGTGGCATCCATATATGGATTATCGTACATGGGAGGATGTTGGTGAGTGGCTACGCTAAGCTCATCGTGATAGGTGGCTACTCAGTCACAAGAACAAGATTAGGGAGTATCAGTTATACTCTTGTATCTTATGGTAGTATGGCCCAGTATAGGACATCCCGAAGTTGTGTTTTATCTATAGGCATCTAGTACTGGAGACTCATTTGATATGGATTCTACCGATAGCACTATGTGATGTAGCTGATGATTTCTAGGAGACTAGATTTTCTAGGGATTAGACCACCCCAATGTATGATACTTTGTGGTCCCTCCTACAGTGGTAGGGATTAGGGTCCCTAGGTAGAAAAAATGACCAGGTAGAGGTGGATCCAAAGGGGCATAATGTGTGCCAGTGGACCAAGGGTATATGGGCACAGAGGCCACTGCAAAAGAGGCTCCACAGGTCGAGGAGGAGGATGAGGCATCCAAGGAGGGTGAGGCACCTCTTGAAAGTGAGGTAGGATGGCTCCTAGCTTAGATAACTGATTTATAGAGTTAGGTTGGTACACTCCAAATCAAGCTACGACACGTGGATACTTCACTCGCCATGGCAAAGGTGAAGCTCTGATATGGTAAGAGGTAGTGGTAGGAGTATGAAGAGGAGAGGCCCCTCCTCAAGGCCTAGATTGCCACAACATATATAGAGATCCATCGGCTCACTACAGAGCATTATTTGGAATGGACTCAACTAGATCTTATGACTAGAGAGAGAGATTTACTAAGGGGTACGATGGCTATTCCCTTATATTCATAGGAATTTATAGAACCACCCACAGCTCCATATCAGTTATTACCCTCAGTTTTGGACCCCATGGCATAGGTGAGGTGGCTCACTTCCCTCTTAGAGGAGGGCAATGCTCGATTGGCAGTGATGATAGCTCGCATATTTGCACTAGAGGATCACATTTAGCTAAGAGGTGGAGTGGTGTTGGATGACACTCAGACCACAAGTACTCACAGAAGTAACTCTCAGACCAGGACCAGAGATACTAGACTGTATTCTGCTAGTTTGAGCCACTCGATCCACTGTATCGAGAGGACACATAGGTCCTCTAGTACACATGAAGCCAACTCTCACATGAACCACAGGTATGGCAGGGGTGATGGAGGTGACTCTCAGGTTAGGGGTGTAGGCCCTCTGTAGTACAAATCTATGGAGATATTTATTATATCATTTTTGAGTGTAACGTCGAGGATGTTGAGCAAGGTGCAACGACAGTATTGTCATTGTTGTCAACACAGTCAGATAGATCGGTTGATGCAGTGGATAGGAGTTCAGAGGTTATTCAGAGTATGTACAGTGATGTTAAATGCTTATGAGGATGTTTTTGATGTTTGGGTGAAGTTGTTACAGGTTGTTTGTGCAAAGTTGAAAAAATCGTCATGTTGTGGCTGCTCCACAACGTACCCCAAAATTGGGGACCCACCTTTTTGCATATTTTCCAAGAAGACCGAAGTGGCCCATATGCTAAAGATCAAAGAAAAAGCAAAACACCGCAAGGAGAAAAAGTGTCGCGATATCGCGACATGTTGCATTTTCGCGGCCAAAAGAGAAGAGAAAGAACAAGAAAGAAAAAGTGTCACGATATCGTGACATGTTGCATTTTCACGGCCAAAAGAGAAGAGAAAGAACAAGAAAGAAAAAGTGTCACGATATCGCGACATGTTGCATTTTCGCGGTCCAAAGCAAAGAGAAAGAACAAGAAAGAAAAAGTGTCACGATATCGCGACATGTTGCATTTTCGTGGTCCAAAGCAAAGAGAAAGAGCAAGGAGAAAAAAGTGTCACGATATCGCGACATGTTGCATTTTCACGGTCCAAAGCAAAGAGAAAGAGCAAGAAGAAAAAGTGTCACGATATCGCGACATGTTGCATTTTCATGACTCAAAAGGGTAGGCAGGCATAGAAACAAAAGTGTCACGATATCGCGACATGTTGCATTTTTGCCAAAGGAACAGAGTAGTTGATAGTGCCTCTGATATTAGTGATGAACACCAGGATAGTGAAACTGAAGACTGCATAGTGACGTGGACCTATAAGGAATAAATCGAAGATTGAATAAGGTAATTTGTCACATAAGGACAAAATTCAATGAATAAGACAAAACGTTACATAAGGAATCTTTAATGATTTGAAATCATCTAAGATGGTCGTTACACATGGAAAGAAGCGGATGCATGCCCATGTGGAGAAAAGGAAATGAAGGGCCACAAAATAGAAATGAAAAGCCTTTTTGGAAACCAAAACACATGCATGCACAAGGGAAGGAGAAAATGAACAGTCATGGAAGGAGAAAATGAATAGTCATGGAAGGAGAAAATGAATAGTCATGGAAGGAGAAAAAATGGAAGGAGAAAATGAATAGTCATGGAAGGAGAAACAAAAAAATTTAGAGGTTTTAAATACGCCATTCAAAGAGGCCATAAGTTGTTGGTGCTCCTTTCTGTTGGTGCAGATAAATTAGGGGTTGGTGCTCCTTTCTGTTGGTGTAGATAAATCAGGGGTTGGTGCTCCTTCCAGTGGGTGTTGGTAAATTGATTGTAAAGTTGGTGCTTTGCAAAGGCTGGATTTGGATGGGAGTCCAAACAGTCATTTTGAGGATGTAGCCAAATCGGTGAACCTCGGTACATCTTGTGTTGTGTGATGTTCTCTTGTTATACTTGCTTTATTTGGTTTCAAGTTTTCATTGTTTTGGCTTTAAGAGTTGAAGATTTAAGTTTTAAAAGAGCTACACTGATTCACCCCCTCTCAGTGTCATTGTGAGACTAACAATTGGTATCAGAGCGAGGTTCTTGAACAAGCTTAACCGGCTAGGGTGATCTTGGAAGTGACACAATGGCAGGTGGTGAAGGCTTCTCATCAAACAAAGCACCATTGTTTGATGGAACTAATTACGCATTTTGGAGACTTAGATTGCAGACATATCTTTGTGCTTTGGGATACGACATTTGGGATTCAGTAGATAGTGGATACACAATACCCACCACTTCTCCAACCGATGCTGTCGATAAGAAACTATTTGAGAATGACTCAAAAGCAAAGAATGCTATCATGTGCGGATTAGTGGACAGTGAACTGGTAAATATTATGAGTTGTAAAATGACAAAAGAAATATGGGACAAACTGAGGAGCATTCATGAAGGAGACGTTAAGATCAAGGAGGCCAAGTTACAAACACATCGAGCTCAGTTCAAGTATTAAATATGAATGACGATGAGAACATAGAGGCATATATGCTAAGAGTTAATGAAGTCATTAATGCGATTAGAGGACTCGGCGAGGAAATCAAAGATTCTGTCATCGTGAAAAAGGTATTAAGATCTCTTCCCCAAAGATTTGATTCTAAAGTTTCAGCTATAGAAGAAGCTAAAGATCTAAATTCTTTTAGTATGGATGAGATGCATGGTTCTTTGAATGCATATGAGATGAGAATAGGAAAATCTAAACCCACAGATAGAGAAGCTTCTTTTAAAGCCCATAAAAATATGAAAGCAAAACAAGAATCCGAGGAAGAAGAGACATCAGATGAAATGGAAGCAAACTTTGTTCGAAAACTAAAAAGGGGAAAAGGAAAATATAGAGGAAAGTTATCGTTTAAATGTTTCAATTATGGAGGCATTGGGCATTTTGCAGCTAAATGTCCACTTAATGAGAAGAACAAAAGTGATGAAGGATCGCACCAAGAAAGAAGTGACTGGAAGAAAAAAACAAATTTCAGAAAAGGCAACTTCAAGAAGAAAAGTTTCATCTCCAAGAATGTCAGTTCATCAGAAGACAGCTGCGGTGAGGATTCTGAAAAGGAAACAGGTGAAGCTCTTTTCATGGCACTCAAAGAAGAAAAAATAGAAAAAGAACAGGAATGTGATGAAGAAGAAATTGATGCAGAAGTAAATTTGGAAGAGGAACTAATTGCAGCTCTGGATGAATTGAAGATAGAAAGAAAAAAGAATAAGAAAATTTCAAGAAAGCTTGAGGATGCAAATGAAATCATAACCAGTTTGAAAGTATAGATAGAAGAATCCAAGAAAATATCTGAAGATCTCGAAGTGCAAATAACCATGAAAATAGATTATTGCAGCAAGCTAGAAGAAGAGACTGTTGGTTTAAGGATGCAGATAGAAGAGATGAATCGTAAAATTAGTTGTTATCACAAATGTGAAGAAAGTTCTATGAAGTTGGATAAGATCATAAATAACCAAAAGACTACAGGCATCAAATTTGGTTTGGGCTTTGACGAAGGAGAATCATCAAATGGATCAAAGGCCATAAATGAAGAATCCATAAAGAATGAAGATAAGAAATAGGTTGATCAAGAAAAATTGACTCATGCAAAAGAAAGCAATAATGCAAGGCATGAAAGGAGAATTGACAATGATGGATTCACCAATGTCACACATCAAAGAAGAAGAAGATTTATGGCTCCTACGACAACATGGCAAAGACCATCACCCAGGTTCAATCATCTCTTTTCTAGTTACTGTTTTAAATGCAATGGTTATGGACATAAGATTTCAGATTGCAAGTATAATGTAGGACCAAGGAATTTTACCAGTAGAAATGTTTTTTCACCTTTGATGGATTATGCAGTAGAATGTTATAACTGTCATAATTTTGGGCACATTGCAAGAAATTGTCGAAGTACATTTGCATCAAATCAATTTCAGGGAAGAAAATTTCAACCAAATGGAATGAGACAAAATAGAAAATTTCTCGAAAAACATGCACAAGCTATTGAAAAAGAAAAGTCAAAACAAGAGCCCAAAACTGTAATCAAACCAGAGTGGAAAGAAAAAGAGTGATCTAAGGAAGAAAAGGAATCCCTGATCGTACAAACAACATTTAAAGCATAAAATAAATCTGCACCATGGATACTTGATAGTGGATGCTCCAACCATATGACAGGTGACAAACAAAAATTTGAGAAGTTACAACAATATGAAGGTGGTTAAGTAAAATTTGGAAATAATGATGGAGCTAAGATAGTTGGCAAAGGTTCAGTTAAGATCAGTGATGGAAAAATCAAGTCAAAAGAAGTCTTGTTTGTGGTTGGTATGAAGCATAACTTGTTGAGCGTAAGTCAGATTTGTGATAGAGGTCATGAAGT
Organism: Wollemia nobilis; assembly: GCA_028583015.1. NCBI lineage: Eukaryota > Viridiplantae > Streptophyta > Pinopsida > Araucariales > Araucariaceae > Wollemia > Wollemia nobilis. The sequence goes on along the minus strand of JAQPPZ010017000.1, from coordinate 1,217,835 downwards.
GATTTTTAAGAAGCAGTGGTTGTGAAGTCAGAAAAAGCAAACAGTGGAAAGTTGATAGCAACTGGATCGAGGACATCTGGCAACCTGTACACTCTCTCAGAGACTTCAGAAGGAGCTTGCTTGATTGGACAGGAAGAAGAAAATTGGTTGTGGCACAAGAGGCTCGATCATATCAGTTTTGACAATCTAGTAAAAATCAGCTCAAAAAAGGCAAGTGAGAGATATTCCCACCATTGGAAAACCATCAAATAGCATTTGTGCTTCATGCCAAAAGGGGAAGCAAACTAGAGTCTCATTTAAAACAAAAGAGTACTACACAAGCAAACCTTTGGAACTAATACATACTGATTTATGTGGACCCATGAGAACGCAAAGCATAAATGGTGACAAATATTTTATGTTGTGTATAGATGACTATTCCAGGATGACATGGGTACTATTTTTGAAGCATAAATCAGAAGCTTTTGAGATGTTCAAGGTTTTCAAAAACCAAGTTGAGAATCAAACAGGAAAAAGGATTAAATGTTTAAGATCGGATAGAGGAGGAGAGTTCATTTCAGAGGATTTTACAGAGTACTATGAAAAATATGGTATTAGGAGACAGTTTTCAGCAGCCATGACACCTCAGCAGAATGGTGTGGTAGAAAGAAAGAACAGGACAGTGCAGGAAATGGCACGGACTATGTTGACTGAGAGCAAAGTAGTAGACATATTTTGGAAAGAGGCAGTCCATACTGCGGTATACATCCAAAATAGGTGCATGTTGAGGACGCATGAAAGCAAAACTCCTTATGAGTTGTGGTTCGGTAAAAAGGCAACAAGTAAGATACTTTAAAGTTTTTGGCAGCAAGTGTTACATCAAAAGAACTGAAGAAAACCTTGGTAAGTTTGAAGATAGAGCGGATGAAGGTATTTTTCTTGGCTATTCGTCAAAAAGCAAAGCTTACAAATGCTACAACAAGAGGCTAAGGAAAATTGTGGATAGTGCCGATGTTAAAGTTGATGAAGGTAGGGAATGAGTAATTAGCTATGAAGAGAACTACCCAATTTATGAAGAGGTTATTGAAGGAGATGAGGAAAAGGAAACGGAAAAGAAACAAAAAATTGACTCAGATGATTCAAACAATGATTCAGAAGTGGAAGAAAATAAGAAATTCAAAACAAGCAATTGGAAGAAAGATCATCCTAGAGAGCAAATAATTGGAGACCCCACAGTTGGTGTTCAGACAAGAAGAAGAGTAGTAAGTAACTACTCTCTATTATCCAACATTGAGCCCAAAAATGTTGCTGACGCAAGCAAAGATGAAAGTTGGATGAAGGCAATAAATGAAGAATTAGATCAGATCGAGAAAAACAAAACTTGGGAGTTAGTACCAAGACCTGCAAATAAAAATATAATCGGTACTAAATGGGTCTTTCGAAACAAATTGAATGAAGATGGACAGGTAGTCAGGAATAAAGCAAGATTGGTATGTAAAGGCTATGCACAAGTTGAAGGTATTGACTTTGAGGAAACCTTTGCACCTGTGGCTAGACTAGAGGCAATTAGAATGTTTCTGGCTTTAGCAGTTTACAAGAATTTCAAAGTTTATCAAATGGATGTGAAATCAGCATTTTTGAATGGGAAACTTGAAGAAGAGGTTTATATTGAGCAGCCAGATGGTTTCCAACTTGGTGATGATCCCAACTTGGTTTGCAAGTTGAAGAAAGCATTATATGGCTTAAAACAGGCACCCCGAGCATGGTATGCAAGGCTAGACAACTATCTTACTCAACAAGGGTTCAAGAAAGGTATGGTGGATAGTAATTTGTATGTCAAAATAGAAAATGGCCATCTTATTGTTCTTGTTGTATACGTAGATGATATCATATTTGGCAGCAGCAAAGATGAGTCATGTAAAGATTTAGCAAATAAGATGCAGAAAGAATTTGAAATGTCAATGATTGGTGAACTTTCATATTTCCTCGGGTTGCAAGTTAATCAAAATGAGAAGGGCATATTTATTTCTCAAATTAAATATGTGAAAGAGATGCTAAAAAAGTTCACAATGGAGGATTGTAAGCCAGCTTAGCACTCCCATGATGACAGGTTGCAAGTTGAGCAAGGATGACAAATCTCCACATGTTGATCAAACCATGTACAGATCTATGATTGGGAGCTTATTGTACTTGACAGCTACCAAACCAGATATTTTGCAGGCAGTATGCATGGTAGCATGATTTCAGGCTAGTCCCAAGGAGACTCATGTGACAGAAGTGAAGAGGATTCTTCGGTACCTCAAGGGTACTATGGAGTATGGGTTATGGTATCCGAAAGGTAAGGACTTCACCCTTATTGCGTATTCAGATGCAGATTGGGCAGGATGTGTAGATGACAGAAAGAGTACCAGTGGAGGTGCATTCTATCTTGGAGACAGGTTGGTCACGTGGCATAGTAAGAAACAAGAGTCAGTCTCCTTATCCACAGCAGAGGCAGAATATATTGCAGTGACAACGTGTTGTACGTAGGTATTATGGATGAAACAAACCCTAAAAGATCTTGGTATTAACTTCAGTGAGCCAATTTCAGTTAAGTGTGATAACACCAGTGCCATTAACATCTCAAAGAATCTGGTTATGCATTCTCGCACAAAACATATTGCTATCCAGTATCACTTTTTGAAGGAGAAAGTTGCGAAAGGTGAGGTTAAGTTGGATTTTGTTCCAACAATAGAGCAAGTAGCGGATATCTTCACAAAACCGTTGCCCAAGGAAGTCTTTGAGTACCTTCGCAATAAATTGGGAGTGGTCACGCTTCCCAAGAATTGACTAGCTATCGGGACCACATTCTCAGGGGGAGCATTTGTGTATTTGTTTATCTTTTTGCTCATGTTTGTGATTTTTGCTAAGTGTAATAATTTTTGCTTGAGAATGTTGTGCATGGACTCAGGGGGAGTTTGCAGCAGCCCTTTGGTATTGTTGTCAAAGGGGGAGAAGAGTTACAGGAAATTGCACGTGTGTTGCCAACAATTCCAAAGGGGGAGATTGTTGAGCAAGGTGCAGCGACAATATTGTCATTGTTGTCAACACAGTCAGATAGATCGGTTGATGCAAGTGGACAGGAGTTCAGAGGTTATTCAGAGTATGTACAGTGATGTTAAATGCTTATGAGGATGTTTTTGATGTTTGGGTGAAGTTGTTACAGGTTGTTTGTGCAAAGTTGAAAAAATCGTCATGTTGTGGCTGCTCCACAACGTACCCCAAAATTGGGGACCCACCTTTTTGCATATTTTCCAAGAAGACCGAAGTGGCCCATATGCTAAAGATCAAAGAAAAAGCAAAACACCGCAAGGAGAAAAAAGTGTCGCGATATCGCGACATGTTGCATTTTCGCGGCCAAAAGAGAAGAGAAAGAACAAGAAAGAAAAAGTGTCGCGATATCGCGACATGTTGCATTTTCATGGCCAAAAGAGAAGAGAAAGAACAAGAAAGAAAAAGTGTCACGATATCGCGACATGTTGCATTTTCATGGTCCAAAGAAAAGAGAAAGAACAAGAAAGAAAAAGTGTCGCGATATCGCGACATGTTGCATTTTCGCGGTCCAAAGCAAAGAGAAAGAGCAAGGAGAAAAAAGTGTCACGATATCATGACATGTTGCATTTTTGCGGTCCAAAGCAAAGAGAAAGAGCAAGAAGAAAAAAGTGTCGTGATATTGTGACATGTTACATTTACGTGACATGTTGCATTTTTGTGACTCAAAAAGGGCAGGTAGGCAGAGAAACAAAAGTGTCACGATATCGCGACATGTTGCATTTTTGCCAAAGGAATAGAGTAGTTGATAGTGCGTCTGATATTAGTGATGAACACCAGGATAGTGAAACTGAAGACTGCATAGTGACGTGGACCTATAAGGAATAAATCAAAGATTGAATAAGGTAATTTGTCACATAAGGACAAAATTCAATGAATAAGACAAAACGTTACATAAGGAATCTTTAATGATTTGAAATCATTTAAGATGGTCGTTACACATGGAAAGAAGCGAATGCATGCCCATGTGGAGAAAAGGAAACGAAGGGCCACAAAATAGAAATGAAAAGCCTTTTTGGAAACCAAAACACATGCATGCACAAGGGAAGGAGAAAACGAATAGTCATGGAAGGAGAAAATGAACAGTCATGGAAGGAGAAAACGAACAGTCATGGAAGGAGAAACAAAAAAAATTAGAGGTTTTAAATACGCCATTCAAAGAGGCCATAAGTAGTTGGTGCTCCTTTCTATTGGTGCAGATAAATCAGGGGTTGGTGCTCCTTTCTGTTGGTGCAGATAAATCAGGGGTTGGTGCTCCTTCCAGGAGGGTGCTGGTAAATTGATTGTAAAGTTGGTGCTTTGCAAAGGCTGGATTTGGATGGGAGTCCAAACAAGTCATTTTGAGGATGTAGCCAAATCGGTGAACCTCGGTACATCTTGTGTTGTGTGATGTTCTCTTGTTATACTTGCTTTATTTGGTTTCAAGTTTTCATTGTTTCGGCTTTAAGAGTTGAAGATTTAAGTTTTAAAAGAGCTACACTGATTCACCCCTCCTCTCAGTGTCATTGTGATACTAACAGAGGACCTACACAGATGTAGCCTGCGGGTTTTGGATATTCTTGATGTGCTTTTGAAACACACACACACACATATATATAGATGATTTGATCATTTATGGCTCATTATGTTTACTTGTGTATTTTTTATTTTATGTTTATGTTATGCACATGGACGCAATGTTTATACGTTATGTTTATTTGATGATATATGATGTTATGTATGGATGACATGAACTAGATAGCTATTTTAATTTATGATGATGATATGCAGTGATATATATGTTTAGATGTGTGATATATGATGATATTTTTAGATATGCGATATATGATGGATGCATATGGATGTGATGTTTATTTAAATGTATATTTTATTTTGTTTTATTGCATGCATTTAATTTTATGACACTATCACGATGGTGATGTAATGTATGTAGTGCGTTATTTACATGATGGTAATCTAATGTAAATGAACCTGTATGCTTTAATCACTTAAAATATAATGAATGACTGCTATATGTGTTTAACAATCTCATGAACGACACCATAGAATGTATACAAATCATGAATGTAATTGAAAGATCCTCATTATAAGAATTTAATCAATTAATCAACCATATATGAAATGCATTGGTATGAATCTGTATGATGCGAATGATATAATGTGTCATTCTATATTCTTTTGCACTTTGACATATATGCATGATATATTTAGTGGTCATGTAAATATTGTTTTTGATATCCATCCGGTATCTACCCTATATCTTTATTGTGCTTTATATAATGATGTATCATGGATTCGATACTTTTCAGTTTGATGATTTTATTATATATGGTTTGTGTTGCTATTAGAGAAACTTTCAAGGTTTTCCATGAGACTCAAAAACCCTAGTAGACTTCTCAAACATCCCATACTAATTGTACAAGGATTTTATTGGACAAGGCTTTCATCATGAAATACCCAACTGTTCATTATCCCTGTGTGTGCACGTTAGTATATTGAGATAGACCATAGGCATACCCCAGATGTCAGTTGAGACTCTTCCAACCCATATGTAAGATCAGGTTCCTCCTATGTTCGTATCATCCTTGTTTTAGACTTGATTGGACTATACTGCTAGACAACCCCAGGAACCCAAAGCTAGCTCAGCTCGCAAATTGATCATGGCTACCCCTCCAAAAATAGGTGGGACTCTTTCAACTCATTGCTGCATTTGGGGATCACCTAATAAAACTACTACTTCGAAAGTAGGCGGGACTCTTTCAACCCATTGCTACACTTCGGGTTCATTATATGGCTTTGAATGGTGAACAATCTAGGGATTCAAGTTCTCACCCCATTTTAATTTTTGCTCATATATAGTGATAAAAATCACTGTTTTTCACGTTTTACTCTGAGTGATAAAAATCACCGTTTATTCCCATTTTTCTTGAACAAGGGATTTGTATAGTGCTTTTAATTCACTATATCATTTTAGATTTGAACTTTGAACTTTGGGTTTGAAATAAATTGTGTATCTATGTACGAGTAGGGGAAATTATTGTCCTTTTGCTAAGGTTCACCACTCTAGACTGAAATATTTGCAAAACAAGCAGGTAATAAAACCCATCCCTCGAAATACCCAGGATAACTTTCATAGATTTCATCCTCCCTTGTCTTAGCAGGATTTTAAATGTTTCCATTAGTGACGGGATCCTGATATGCCAAGCACTATCACAACTAATGAACTCATCTACAAAAGCAAAGTAAGATTTATATGACATCTGAGAAACCCATTAGGTATAGCTAAGTGACTGGAAAACTTTGGTATACACACATATCTCCTAGCAACATGTGTTGTATATGAATGCAGCAGATTATGATAAATGCAAAGGTGCATGATTAAAACACAAACATGGCATCATTTGTAAGACTGACAAACACAATCCCTCCTACTACGGAATGCACTGGATGATGAATGCCTATATGAAATGCAATATTGAAATGAATGCATGTGTAACTGAACATGCATAATGAAAATGCACATGTTTTTGGATTTTATTGATTTTATAATTTTTATTGTTTTTGAGTGTTTATATCTAACCAAAAAGCGAGTACATGCCTTTAGAGCCTTTAAATTGACCAAGCAATTTTTTAGTAAAATCCTTGGAGCTTTTTAGGATGACCGAGCAGTTTTAAGTAAACCCTTAGAGCCTTTTGGGATTGACCAAAGGGATCATGAGCACCTTCGGGACTTTTTGGGATGACCTAGCGATCTTTAGGAATCCTTGGAGCTTTTAGGTTGACTGAGCAGTTTTTTAGAAACTCTTGGTACCTTTTAATTGACCAAACTACTCATACATGAGCTTGGAGCCTTTTAGGATGACCGAGCAGTTTTTAGCAAACCCTCAGAGCCTTTTACTGACATGACCAAGTAGTTTTAGCAACCCTTGGAGCCTTTTGGGATGATCGAGCAGTTATAAGCAAACCCTAAGGACCTTTGAATGACACAACCAAGCGCTTTTAGCAACCCTTGGAGACTTTTGGGATGACCGAGCAGTTATAATAAAACCCTCGAAGCCTTTTACTATGCTCTCAATCATAAAATGCCTTAATATGGATTATTTTTAGAGGTTTAGGCTCTTCAACACCTCCTAGTGACGTTAGGCGATAGGTACCTAGACCAATATTTTTAGATATGATATAAGGTCCTATCCAATTAGCTGCAAATTTGTCTCATATATCTGGCGATAAATTAGAGTTTTGTTGGTTCTCTTTCAATACAAGATCCCCAACTTCAAATTCTCTCTTGTGAAATTTGATATTATAAACTTGTTTCAGTCGTTCCTGATAAACGCAGAGATGCTCCAGGGCATTCGTGCGATGTTCATCAAGCAACATCAGTTGATCCACTTGAGCTTATCATGCGGTGTCATCATCAATGAACTATTTCAATGCGATGCACAACGTTGTAATTTCTAATTCCAAGGGCATAATGGTCTCAGTGCCATATACTAGTGAAAACGGCATTGCCCTAGTGGGCATCCGAATGCTAGTATTGTAATCCCATAATGCAAGGGGCAGTTGGATATGCTAGTATTTGTGGTTTTCTTGGATCGTCTTTTTCAATATGGCCACCACTATCTTGTTTGAGGCCTCAAGTTGCCCATTTTCTTGTGGATAATAAGGAGTTGCAAAACTATGCTTAATTCTATATCTAGACGTCAAGGCTCTCACAATTTTGTTCTTGAATGATGTTCCATTATTCAATATTATTTTGGATGGAATCCCAAAACAACTTATGATATGCTCCATTATAAACTTTGCTATACGAGATCTAGTTGTCATTGTTAAGGGTATTTCTTCCACCCACTTTGTGAAATACTCTCACATAGTAGACGTGATTATGAATGTATGTCGACCCGATGGAGGAGAGATCTTGCCTATAAGATTTAATTCCCATTGAGAAAATGGCCAAGCCTCTTGGATGGGCTATAAGGCCTATGATGGCAAGTGTGTAATATTAGCATGATGCTGACATTTGATACATTTCTTGACATACACATTGCACTCCTCCATAGTGGGCCAATAGTAGCCCATTCGAAGGATGCACTTGAAAATGGCCATCCCACTGAAATGACCACCACAAGTATTGTCATGAGATTTTAAAATTGCCCATGATACCTCTTGGAGCTCTAGACAGTGAAGGAAAACTCCATTGTAGCCTCATAGATACAAGATGTCTCCTATTAAGATATATTTAGCCACTTTCTATTTAAATGTGCATTTTATGGCACACGACAATACCTCTGGGATTACACCAAGCTTCAAGAAGTCATGGATTTGAGACATCCAATTTTGATAAGCCTTAGCTTCGACTGCAAATATGACTTTCTCCCGCTGCATATTTACTTTTACAAATGCAGACTGGGAAAAAACCTTATGGTGAATGGTGGTACCACTCCCCGTTATACTCTAAGAGGTTAATGACCCCCAAGGTGCCTTCTTCAAAAAGTCTTCAGCTCTGTAGAACCATTCAGATTTTGGTTCTATGTTGATCATGTTGATTGAAATTATATTATCAAAGGCTTTGCATTTCACAGTTGGGTGTGAAAGCGTTCTAACATGAATGGTAATGTAATCAGTAGATAGATTTTGAGGGATTAAGGATCCCAAATATGCCATGGTGTTCGTGAACATATTTGATGAACGAGGGATTGCCTTGATGTCATACCATTCCAATTTAGCCATATATATAGCAACAAGATCCTTGTAAGCTTTCAATACGAAACATCGACACTAGAAGAGCCCCTTAACTTGATTTACTATGAGCAAGGAGTCACCAAAGATGTTTAATCTTTTAATATTCATGGTGATGGCTGTGTGGAGTTCTAGCAGTAGGGATTTGTACTCAATGTTTTTGTTGGTGCACGAAAAGTCTAATTTAAACAACAAGGGCATAGAAGCTCCTTGCAGCATGAAAAATACTATTCCTGCACCACCCCCTTGCTTGCACTTCAAACCATTGAAGAATAGTCATATCAACATTATTCTCTAGTTCTTCGGGTTCGGGATCTTCATATACGACAAATACTGCATCGTCTAGAAGCTCAATGGTCAGAGGCCTATTGTTTTATAGTAGTGCCTCAGCTATCTGATCAATTATGACTTGTCCCTTAATGGAATTTTAGCTTATGAATTCCAGATCGAATTCTATCAATAGAATGATCCACTTTGTAGCACACGTATTGTGATACATCTTACTCATCATGTATTGCAAAGGATTTTGTTTGGATTTAACATATGTCGTATGACTTAACATATAGTGTCATAATTTCTTGGTAACGAACACTACTGTTAAACATAGTTTTTCCATATATGCATACCCGATCTCATAGCTCACCAAGGTTAAACTAATATAATATATGGCTTGCTCTTTGCCTTGCACATTCTTTTGGGATAACATGGTTCCCAATGAAAGTTAGTTGCTAATATATATAGTAGAAAAGGTACCTCTAGCCTTGGTGCAGCTAGCATCGGTGGCATCACTAGGTATTGCTTTATTTTAGCAAAAGCTGCTTGACAATCCTCGTTCCAATTGAATGGGACCCCCTTATGTAGTAGTCAATATTTATTCGATAACTGAGTGATGAATCACTTTATCGATTCTACTTTGTCCTGAAGGCTTCTTAACTCTTTAATATTGGAGGGAGGACGCATCTCTAAGATAGCCTTGACCTTCACTAGGTCAACTTCAATGCCTCATTTAGAAATGATGAATCCTAGGAGTTTACCAGAAGTTACACCAAATACGCACTTCTTAGGATTCAACCTAACATTGTGCTCTATCAAGCGATTGAAGACCTTCCTTAAGACCTCTGCATGCTCTTCTCATAGCAATGACTTGGCCAACAAGTCATCGATATAATCTTCTATAATCTTATGCATGTAGTCAAGAAAAAAGTATGCCATGGCCCGCTGATACGTGGCACCAGCATTTTTGAGGCCAAATGGCATAATTTTTTAGTAAAACATTCCCCATGGTGTTATAAACGTGGTTTTATGTTGGTATTCGAGTTTAATCTAAATTTTATTATAACCAAAAAAACCATCCATTAAGGAGAGCATTTTGTGACTTGCAGTTGCATCTACAAGAGCATCAATATTGGGCAACAAAAATGAATCTTTGGGTGTTGCCTTATTTAGGTCTCTAAAATCTATACAAATACGGATTCTTCCATCAGGTTTTCCTATGGGCACCATATTGGATACCCATTCCATATAGTTGATGGAGATTACAAATTCTACGTCCAACAGCTTTTGTAGCTCATCTTTCACCATCAAAGCTATTGTTGGATGCATCTTTCTAAGCTTTTGCTTTATCGGCTTCTTCGTTAGATCTAAATAAAGGTTATGCATAATCAATTTCAGGTCTACACCAAGCATATCCTCGTACGTCCAAGAAAAAATATTAGGTCTCTATTTTAGTAGAGAGATGAGTGTGGCATGCTCATCGGGAGTGAGACTCTCTTCGAATTTAACCTTCCTTGGATTAGTGAGATCATTACTGATATCCACATCAAGGGTTTCCTCTACTAACATGTGTGATCCCTCCTCAAGCTGATGATGCATAGGGATCAAATGGATGTCATCATCCGGGTTGATAGGTTCTATGTTGGAAGAATTTTTGATATGATAGACATCATATGCACAACCTGGCACAAAATAAAATGGTTGTAATATTTCTTCGTTAGGGAAGAAATCTTCAGGCTCAACGGGTGAGTCAGAGCAATCCCAGTCAATAGCATATTCATTGAGATACAATGGTTTGGACAGATCTTCTGGATTGCGGAGTGGGATGGTCAAATTAATGGAGACCATATTGATAGAATGGAATTGATCTCTAGGACCACATGGACCAACTTCTATATCATCTATACAACTCTTATACTCGAGATCTGGCTCTAATGGCATGGGCACAAATGGGTCCTCTCTATGAGAACTTCAAACTACTATATCCTCTCTGTGGACTGGTTGCAATATCAAATCATTCAGCTCATGGAGCTCCATGTAGGTAGGCAGACGGGGAAACAATATATGATAAATCACATTAAATTTTGGTGGTATTCCCCTAAGACGAGGGTTGATATTGATTTCTCTTCGCAAGTCCTTGACCATATATGGTGCATGGCAGTGACATAGTAAGTGGGGCCTAGATAGGTTCTCTCTATTTTATCCTACTCATCATTGTCATAGTACTATCATTCATTTGTCCCTACAAGTGGGGGATGCTCTGGTAGGTGTGGTTCCATGAATCTCACTTCTTGGTCGTTTCCACCCCTGTTCGGAAAAACTGGATAATTAGTCCGTATGTATGACGTTGTCGAAAAAACTGGATCTACTTCTTTCCCCAAATGATCAATGTTGGGAATAATCTCCTTAGTAATATGTACCGACTTTGTAGGCAGTAGGTGATGTGCATACAATGGCCTTAAATAGCCCCCCTCAACTTCCTCCTTAGATTGATCACCGTTTGAGGATTCACTGTCGACATCATAACTTGGTCCACTTATCTCGAAGGTGGACTCCTCTCCATCATTACTGTAGAGATCTTCTAACTCGAGATCACCTAAAACTATGGGGTTATGCCCCTGCACACCTATGTCATTGGTTGCATTATGGATTTGATAACCCAGGTTGCCTCTAGGGTTGTGCTATGTATCAGTTTGCTCTAGGAGCCCTTCATCATGCTCTTCAAGTCGCTCAAAAGTGACGATAGATACCATCGGGTGAGTCCTATAGAAGCGAGAAATATTAGGATGATATGGGTTGAAGTCCACATCATCCCCCAAACTAAGGTACAAGAGATCTAAGGATGCTACAAGTAAATCATTGTTTCCTTGTATCTGTAATCCCAGCCCAAACCTATTAGTTGCTAGCTGATAACGTGGCTCAAACGGAGTTCTACACCCTTGTCAAATAGACCAAGTTCATACCCATGCAAGTGATACAACTCAAAAATATGCAATGGAGTACTATGGGTTGGATAAATAATGAATATTTACTATGAAAGCTTTGTCACTATCTTCATCCATGGGCTCTCGCATTGGAAGCTGATCCAGCCTAGCGTAGATGAAGTTAGTCTGATTAGGTGGCTCTCCCAATGGTACCACTGATCCAACTAGATAACGATGAGCAGGCGGTCAAACCATCTCTTGTACAGTCTCCAAAATTGGTCTGAAGGTTACATTATACATAATATACTCGCCTAATCCTATGTTGGTGAGATGTACAGTCACCCGTGGTGCGGATGACCCTGTTGACAATGCAGGTGAGGTAAGCTGAGGTAACTCCTTAGCTATGTCTTGGGCTTCCTCCACTTCCATGAGTATGGGAGCCTCCTTTACGACTGTCTTGGGCATTTTTTTCTTCTATTTTTCACCCGTTTTTACCTCTAACTTCCTGTTCAAAGCATCACTAATGCAGTCAATTTCAGTGAAGTAGCAATAGTGTGCTCAAATCTATGTGATACATATATCGATGGTTGAGCATGTACTATTGGTTTGCCTCCCAAATTTTTAATCGATGATGTAGGCCAGACGTCCAAGTGCATTGATGAGAGTATGAAACCCCTGGGAAAATCTTCTAGGTTCACAAACTTAAAAGGTTCTTCATTTGATGACACTACATGAACTCATCCCTCATGTATATATTTTACACTTTGATGCAATATAGAGGGAACATAATACATTTCATGAGTCCAAAGTCTCTCTAGTAGAATGTTGTATTGCATGGCCCCTTCGATCACATGACACATCATAGAGATGGTCTTTATGCCTACCGACACAAGTAGGATAATTGTGCCAACCATCGAGCATAGGGCATCGTTAAACACTCTCAACGTGAAGGTGGTGGGCACGATATGTGACTTTGGTAGCTTTATATGATTCAATGCCTTGGTCATTATTATATTGATCGACGAACCACTATCAATCAAGACCCTCTTGAATGGTATGTTATTGATGCACGCGATGATATGCAACGACGGATTAGTCATATCTATAGGAACCATCTTAATTTCATGATCATAAAATTGAATCATGGTCTCTTGGAACTGCTATACATGTCCCATAAAATTAGTAAATGTTTGCACATCTTGAGACTGTACTTCAATGGACCTTAGAATATCCATAAGAGTCTCCCTGTGCCTAGTGGACTGTTGTATTATTTCATATATATACAGCTTCCCAGGAGCTATCTACAAGTTTTGGACTAGCCTGCTCCATATGGTCACCATGGGTCTCGTTGTTGGGCCTAGAATATTATGAGTTGGTCGTTGATTCGATGTAGCTTGTATCATAATTGAAGTGTGAGTTTTATTTGGTTGCTCATATCTCCCATGTATGGTAACAACATTCACCATGCCTAGGAACCCCTAGGTAGGCGGTTCGACATTCACTTGGTTGACCTGGCCAATGTTTTTGTGCAGTGCCTCATGGTTTGGTAATGAATTTTTGTAAATCCCCATGTTCTGGTTTTTAGATGCCAACAGATTACTTGGTATTACAAGCTCACCCTTTTCAATCATTTTTTGCACAATATGCTTGAAGAACCAACATACCTCGATGTCGTGGCCCTTCACGCGATGGAAGATGCAAAATAAGTCATCCTGATACCCCTTCGACTTGGGCTGATTCGGATCGATCAACTTAACCTCGGGTAGTCTGATCGCCTTAGCCTCGCATAACTGGTGGAATATTGATGTCAATGATTCCGTTAGAGGTGTGAATTGGTGAGGTGGGTGTTGTTCTTTGTTTTTTCCCTTATAGTTATTATTGCGCTTTTCATACTATGCAGGAGGAGGTTGGGCTTGATAATTCTACTTTTGCTGCCCTTTATCCTCTCTCTGGAGGTTTAGCACCACTTGATTGATGTGGGCCTACTTGCCCTTTTTCTTTGAGGAGCTCTTCATAGGCTCCTCTTCCCTATTCTTAAGCTTCAAATTTTCTTCTTGCAACTTGATGTCCTCAATTACTTTTGCTTGCACCAAAGCTTCCTCGAATGTTGGATACTGCTGCAGTTGCAACATTAGCGAGATGTGCTTGGTATAACTCTTGGTGAAAATTCAGGTTAATTCCATAGCAGTAATAGGGATTGATAGCTTTGCCATCAATATTCTCCACCTATTTTCGTATTGTTCAATTGGATCGTCATCACACTGAGCTAGCGCAGCCAAATCGAAAAGGTTAGCCTATTTATTGATGCCAAAAGAAAAGCGCTCAAGAAAAGTATTAGCCAGTTGCTCAAAAATGGTATTGTTGTGCCCCTTTTGTTTATTGAACCACTCTCAGGCTGGGCCTAAGAAGGTCATTATAAATGTGTGCAAAATCAAGGCATTATTGCTAGAAATTTGGAAACAAGCATCCAAAAATCCTGTGACATGCTCCTGTGCATCTTTGTCACCTTTAAATTTGTCTAACCTAGGCATAAAAAAATGATCAAGGTATGCCGGAACAGGTATCGAGGGGTCCAAAGGCTCATTATGAATCTTTCTTAATGTCATTTTTTGAAGTGTGTCGCCTTACCTCTCAATCACTTTTACCTTATCAACTAGGGCTTTATAAGCCTTTGAGGATAAGAAGTCCTCCTCCCTAAGCTGATGCAAGGGTGGTCTTGGAGGTACATTCTTCCTTTATCGAGGTGGAGGTCATTGATATTCCTCCTCCTCAACTTGGGATTCTTCAGGATACTCTTGATTGTTTCCCTCTCCCTCTTCTTCCTCATATTTTTTTTGCCTCTCATGTTCGAACGGTGCTGACCATTCTCTTTGTTGGGAACTAATATGAGTGTGAGTGTATCTATGATCCTACTACACATCGACTTGTAAAAAATCCCTCCTATGTATGTTCTCTCTATTCTCCATGTGAGTGTACATACCAGCACTGGATAGCCTATCCTCCTACTCTACGTGCTCTTTTTGGGCAATTTTGCATTCCTCACGCATGCGCTGCTCATATAGCATTTGTCTAATGAGCCTCTATGCCAGAAGACTCTCATATTTAATGCACTGCCTTTATATGTGAGCATCCTCTAATTGACCTTGGAGGAGCTATCGTCGCTACTCAAATACCAGTCTATGCGATCTATCAAGGTCATTGGCCATGATAGGCCTCTGGTAAGCATGCTTTGTGTGAGCGACCTTATGGGTTTTGTACCCATATAACGGAATTGCGATGCTTTTGCTTTTGTTCATAAATATGGCATTGGCATCCTGTTGAGTTCTATACTTTGTGCCACCATGCACGAATGGTTGATGTGTCACATGAGGGTTCTTAGAAACCTCTCCATGCTCTCTAGCAATCCTAATAGAACCCCCACTAAACTCACTCAGAGCACGGGTGGGTGGAGCCGAAGGCCTATAGCCTAGCTGCTCCAAGATGCTACCTAAGTCATCCAATTGTTTGGATATCCACCACTTGTGCAGTGGTGTACCATTGGCTCCCACCTTATCCATATCAATAGTTATCTTTCGAGGCTCACTACATGTGGAAGTCTGCATAGGCATATGCTTAGCGGTGGCCCTGTCTGCATGCCCCTGAATGGGCAGATCTCTATCATACCTGTACTCTGAAGGTGGAGCCACGGATCCTCCTATAGACCTATGACATAGGGGTACCAATTTGGATCCCTATATAACATACTCTTCAGTCTATCTTATGGATGCATGTGCAATGCGATCCTGGTAATGGATTTCTAGTGGAACACCCTCATGCTAAGAGGCTCCATGCTCTATTATGTGTCTAGAGGAATGCACAGAAGCTCCTCTAATGGGGGTATGCTCAATAGGTTCCCCTCTTGTCGAATTATCTCCTCTAATGCTCATTGAACGACATTCAGGAAGTGCATGTGGGTGAGGATTCGACATGTGTTGATGTGAATCTATTGGGGCTTGGTCATGGGCATCAGGATTATGCCTTTTTTGACCACCCCGTGTCTCCACCATGGTGCACCTAGTGTCTAGATTTGTTCTTTATTAAGCAAACAATGTATACAATGGTGTTTATCTCATATTAATTTTTAAAAGTGAGCCCTTTTCAAGCCTTTAAGGTGACACGAACTTCTCTAGGGTGGAGTGAACCCTCTTCTTCATGTTGAGGAAGGAATTGAATGGTTGAAACTCCTCTGAATCACCTTTCCTGCGGCCAAGAAACAACAAAAGAATGTTATACAAATAGGCAACCTCTTGTGATGAGGCCCTTTGAAGGATTAAAACACTAAAATGCCATGAATAACATGAAATCAATAAAGCTTGTAAAATGTATTTAAACTATGCTAAATTGATAAAGATTCATATACATGCATAAAGGAATAATGCAACTAATTATTGAATGGCCTAATTATATGAAATAAAGCATGGAGACAGAAAGAAACCATTATTGCATATACTATACTAATGTAACAAAATTGCTATAAACCCTAAGTCTATCGGTGACAAATCTCTAGTATCCTAATTAAACCATGCAAATGTCTATTTAAACCTAATTAAGTGATCTACAAAATAAATCGTAAGAATATCTTACGCTTGTTGCAAACTGTAGCTCTGATGAGCGGTCTGCATTGTAAACCGTGGTTGAAAGCTACTGCAAGAAACCAAGTAGGTTTGCCCTCCAATTTCAAGGGTAGTGGGCTTGATCCTCCTTGTCAAATTGATGATAAAGGATTGCCTCGGTATCCTCTAATAGGTTTGGTGGTTGAATTGTTGAATAGGGTTTCTATTTACCCGAATTAGCATTTCTTGGCTCTCCTAGGCTCCTAGGACCTCCATGGCAAATTGATCTTTTGATGGATATAAAAGTGGCCTTCTCACATGCATGAACTTAGTATGCAATTCGACAGGTCTTCACTTCTCGCTTGATCAATTCACTCTCTATCTTCATTCCATATTTGGAAGGGGTATTTATAGCTTATCCCTAGGGCTAGGGGTGGCTTCATGGAGAAGCCAAGATCAAGAAGAAGTAGTTAGGACAGTTGGGATGGAAGCCTCTGTAATCTTCCATCCTTTAACTGCCTTCTTCTATACTAAATGGTCATTCAAACCAATTTGGCTCGGATGAAGGCCAACTGAACTTCAGTTAAGATCGTAGGTTACAACTATGATTCATAATGCAGACTGTAGGTCTCAACTGCGGTTTAGACTGTGGACCGCAAGTCTTAACTACGGTTCAACCTGATTAGGCTAGGGAGCCCAACTTGAGTGGTTAGAACCACTGCTCTATTTGAGTGGTTAGAACAATTTCTCTATCTTGAAGTTTATCCAAGATCTTCCATATGGTCTTGTAGCATGTCCATATGAGTAGTCGCCATCGACATGACGTGTTTTAGGTGTCTACACTTATGTATTGCACCTCTCTAGAAAAATCATTAAAATTAAGCCAAGAATTTGGAGTGCTCAGTCAAGGCATCCACAAAGACTAAGATCAAGCACAACTTTATTTTACCAATAAATTAAAAGATGATGTCATCTCCATGTTATCCAACACTGATTATGAGAAAGATAATTTAAATTTATAAAAGTTCTACTTCCTTCATTTATTGATGTAGGTGAAAATAATAAGAATCATATAATATTTTTGAAAAATTAAAATATTTTAAAGAATATTCCCTACAAAATAATATTTCCTCTATTTATTATTTTTCCTGGTGAGACTATTTTTTATACAATTTAAGGCATCGATCAATTTAAGAGTATAGGCTTATATATACTTATTAGAAAGCATTTTTTGAGGATGAAATAATCAAATAAAAATTTTGAGTTTTATGAAATATTAAAATCGCTAGTGGTACATCAGAGATCCTATTTCCTAATTTCCAACTATTGTAAGGGAGTAATTATGCTTATCAGAAGAACAAAATCAGAATATAACTCAAGTATGAAGAAGTATGGGAAGTTGTAGATGAGTCCTTTACCCATCTTGATGTAAAATAAGAAGAGCACACAAATTTGATAAGAAAGATAGAAAATCATGATTGATCATCATGTTTCGAGTAGATAATAAAGTAAAATTGTACATTTGTGATTATACCATAAGTAATATGCATGGGAGAATTATTTGAGGCAATAAAATAAAACCAAATCCTATTTCGCCAAAGTTAATTTCATAATTTGAAAATAAAGAATGGAGAAAATTTCAAATCTTTCTTGAGAAGAATTGCTAAATTACGAACATCATTGTAAGCCTTAGGAGAAAATATATCTAATGATATATTTGTTCCTATTATTTTAATATCTCTCCCTTTATAATATGAAGTATTTGTAACAACCTTGAATATCATTGAGAAAAAATACATGTTTGAAAAGCTGGTGAATTTATTTAAAAATGTAGAGGCTTTACATACAACACAAGAAGAAAAGCAAAATATTCTTACAAATAAAAAATAAGTAGTATTTTAGAAGACCTACAAGACATAAACAATGCATTTGGAAACAAAGAAATAATTATCATACAAGGATATCAACAATAGAAAAATAATTCTTTCACTTAAGGGTATCAATAGTAGAGAAATAATTATGAGAAAAATAAAGTGTGAACTTTGTGATATGAGAGACCACACAATGAGGGAATTTTGGTACAATTCCTTTACAAATGGGTCTTCTTCACAATTGGTCATCATAAGATAAGATAAATTTAATTTCAAAAAAGGTATAACAAAAAAATGTAGCCAAAGAGATTCAAATTAGAGAAGAAGAAAATATCACTCTGAAGAATAGGAGCATGTATTTTTTGTCCATGCATATCCAAGTCAGCCCAATCATGCTTTGTATTACTTAGAAGCAACCAATCTTATCAACCATCAGAAAAACTAGTTTTATCCAAATTTTTCTAGTCGTAGAGGAAGAATCTCTCCATGAAATAATGCATCTAATGACTTCAAAATCTCAATTGGTTGTTCCAAGGTACTAGAGAAACAAAAAATAAAATAATAAATAAATAAATTGTAACTTCAAATAAACCCAATTTAATCATCTAAAACTAATGGTTTCCATTACAAATGTGATTCCTCTTCATCCATAGAAAAGACTAAAGAAAAATATTACAAAGAGAACAAGGACTCAATGCATCAAATACTTAAGATATAACCATCAATAGCACACAAAATAAAGCATAAACACATCACCTTCCACAAAAAATATCTTATTAAAATAAACAAAGCTGGGAAGTAAAAGATGACTGATCTTACTCTAAAGTAAGATGTCTCAACCAGTCAAATATAAGTAAGATCTATTGGATGTCGAATAATGTTTGGACCTGAGACCTTGGAACATTGGTCCTAACTCAAAAAAATTAGGTAAGTTAGCTTTCAAACTAGGCATAAGATATGCATAAAGATATTCAGTAGTTCAAATTACAATCATCAAAGAAATGGGGCATATTTGAATATTAGAAACTTGCATTAAAATATTGAAGAAGACATTGATAAAACTTTTTAGACTAAGCATCAAAGTTTAATTGTTCAAGCCATTTCTATTACACCTCTCTAGAACAATCATTAAAATTAATCCAAGAATTTTGAGTGCTCAATAAAGGCATCCACAAAGACTAAGATCAAGCACAACTTTATTTTACCAATAAATTAAAAGATGATACCACCTCTATGTTATCCAACACTAATAATGAGAAAGATAATTTAAATTTATAAAAATTCTACTTCCTTCATTTATTTATGTAGGTGAAAAGAAGAAGAAGCTTAAAATATTTCAAAGAATATTCCCTAGAAAATAATATTTTCTGTATTTATTATTTTTCGTGGTGAGACTATTTTTTATACAATTTAAGGCATCGATCAAGTTAAAATTATAGGCTTATATACTTATTAGAAAGCATTTTTTGAGGATGAAATAATCAAATAAAAAATTCTGGTTTTATGAAATATTAAAATGGCTAGTGGTACACCAATATTTCCTAATTTCCAACGATTGCAAGGGAGTAATTATGCTTCTCAGAAGACCAAAATCAGAATACAACTCAAGTATGAAGAAGTATGGGAAGTTGTAGATGAGTCCTTTAACCATCTTGATGTAAAATATGAAGAGCATACAAATTTGATAAGGGAGATAAAAAATCATGATTGATCATGTTTCGAGTAGATAATAAAGTACAACTGTACATTTGTGATTCTACCGTAAGTAATATACATGGGAGAATTATTTGAGGCAATAAAATCAAATAAAATCCTATTTCTCCAAAGTTAATTTCATAATTTGAAAATAAATAATGGAGAAAAATTCAAATCTTTCTTGAGAAGAATTGCTAAATTACGAACATCATTGTAAGCCTTAGGATAAAATATATCTAATGAGGTACTTGTTCCTATTATTTTAATATCTCTCCCTTTACAATATGACATATTTGTAACAACCTTGAATATCATTGATAAAAAATCAATATTTGAAAAGTTGGTGAATTTATTTAAAAATGTAGAGGCTTTACATACAACACAAGAAGAAAAGCAAAATCTTCTAGTATTTTAGAAGAGTTACAAGACCTAAACAATGCATTTGGTAACAAAGAAATAATTATAATACACAAGGATATCAACAACAGAGAAATAATTCTTGCACTTAAGGGTATCAATAGTAGAGAAATAATTTTCACAAAAATAAATTGTGAACTTTTTGATATGAGAGACCACACAATGAGGGAATTTTGGTAAAATTCCTTTACAAATGGGTCTTCTTCACAAGAGATACATAAACAACAAAATTGGTCATCATAAGATAATATAAATCCAATTTCAAAAAATGTATAACAAAAAAAATGTAGCCAAAGAGATTCAAATTAGAGAAGAAAAAAATATCACTCTGAAGAAGAGGAGCGTGTATTTTTTGTACATGCATAGCCAAGTCAGCCCAATCATGTTTGGTATTACTTAGAAGCAACCAATTTTATTAACCATCAGGAAAACTGGTTTTATCCAAATTGTTCTAGTTATAAAGTAAGAATCTCTCCATGAAATAATACATCTAATGACTTCAAAAGCTCAATTGGTTGTTTCAAGGTACTAGAGAACCAAAAAATAAAATGATGGATAATCAAAATTTGTAACTTCAAATAAACCCAATTTAATCACCTAAAACTAAGGGTTTCCATTACAAATATGATTCCTCTTCATCCATAGAAAAGCCTAAAGCCAAATATAACAAAGAGAACAAGGACTAAATGCATCAGACACTTAATATTTAACCATCAATGGACATCAAATAAATCATAAACACATCACCTTACACAAACAATATCATATTAAAATAACCAAAGCTACGAAGTAAAAGAAGAAGCAAAAAATGATTGATCTTACTAAAGTAAGATGTCTCAACCAGTCAAATAGAAGTAAGATTTATTGGATGTCAAAAGATAGAACAATGTTTGGACCTGAGACCTTGGAACATTGGTCCCAATTCAAACAAGTTGGGTAAGTTAGCTTTCAAAATAGACATAAGATATGCATAAATATATTCACTAGTTTAAATTACAATCTTCAAAGAAAAAGGGCACATTTGAATATTAGAAACTTGCATTAAAATATTGAAGAAGACATTGATAAAACTTTTTAGACTAAGCAGAAAAGTTTAATTGCTCAAACCATTTGTATTACACCTCTCTAGAAAAATAATTAAAATTAAGCCAAGAATTTGGAGTGCTCAATCAAGGCATCCACAAAGACTAAGATCAAGCACAATTTTATTTACCAATAAATTAAAATACGATGCCACCTCCATGTTATCCAACAGTGATGATGAGAAAGATAATTTTAATTTATAAAAGTTCTACTTCCTTCATTTACTGATATAGGTGAAAATAAGAAGAAGCATATAATATTTTTGAAAAATTAAAATATTTTAAAGAATATTCCCTAGAAAATAATATTTCCTCTATTTATTATTTTTCGTGGTGAGACTATTTTTTATACAATTTAAGGCATCGATAAAGTTATGAGTATAGGCTTATATATACTTATTAGAAAACATTTTTTGAGGATGAAATAATCAAATAAAAAATTCTAGTTTTATGATAGATTAAAATGCCTAGTGGTACACCAAATTTCCTATTTCCTAATTTCCAACTATTGCAAGGGAGTAATTATGCTTCTCAGAAGACCAAAATCAGAATATAACTCAAGTATGAAGAAGTATGGGAAGTTGTAGATGAGTCATTTACCCATATTGATGTAAAATATGAAGAGCACATAAATTTGATAAGGCAGATAGAAAATTATGATTGATCATCATGTTTCGAGTATATAATAAAGTACAACTGTACATTTGTGATTCTACCATAAGTAATATGCATGGGAGAATTATTTGAGGCAATAAAATCAAATCAAAACCTATTTCTCCAAATTTAATTTCATAATTTGAAAATAAATAGTGGAGAAAAATTCAAATCTTTCTTGAGAAGAATTGCTAAATTACGAACACCATTGTAAGCCTTAGGAGAAAATATATCTAATTAGATACTTGTTCCTATTATTTTAATATCTCTCCCTTTACAATATGACATATTTGTAACAACCTTGAATATCATTGAGAAAAAGTCAATATTTGAAAAGTTGATGAATTTAATTAAAAATGTAGAGGCTTTACATACAACACAAGAAGAAAAGAAAAATCTTCTTACAAATCAAAAGGAAAGTAGTATTTTAGAAGAGCTACAAGACCTAAATAATGCATTTGGTAACAAAGAAATAATTATCATACACAAGGATATCAACAATAGAGAAATAATTCTTGCACTTAAGGGTACCAATAGTAGAGAAATAATTATCACAAAAATAAAGTGTGAATTTTATGATATGAGAGACCACACAATGAGGGAGTTTTGGTAAAATTCCTTTACAAATGGGTCTTCTTCACAAGAGATACATAAAAAACAAAATTGGTCATCATAAGATAAGATAAATCCAATTTCAAAAAAGGTATAACAAAAAATTGTAGCCAAAGAGATTCAAATTAGAGAAGAAGAAAATATCACTATGAAGAAGAGGAGCATGTATTTTGTGTACATTCATATCCAAGTCGGCCCAATCATGTTTGGTATTACTTAGAAGCAACCAATCTTATTAACCATCAGGAAAAGTGGTTTTATCCAAATTGTTCTAGTTATAGAGGAAGAATCTCTCCATGAAATAATACATATAATAACTTCAAAGGCTCAATAGGTTGTTCCAAGGTACTAGAGAAGCAAAAAATAAAATGATGGATAATCACAATTTGTAACTTCAAATAAACCCAATTTAATCACCTAAAACTAAGGGTTAACATTACAAATGTGATTCTTCTTCATACATGGAAAGCCTAAATAAAAATATGACAAAGAGAGCAAGGACTTAATGCATCAGATACTTAATATCTACCCATCAATAGCACATCAAATAAAGCATAAACCCACCACCTTCCATAAATAATATCTTATAAAAATTAACAAAGCTAGGAAGTAAAAGAAGAAATAGGGCACATTTGAATATTAGAAACTTGCATTAAAATATTGAAGAAGACATTAATAAAAAAATTTAGACTAAGAATCAAAGTTTAATTGCTCAAACCATTTGTATTACACCTCTATAGAAAAATCATTAAAGTTAAGCCAAGAATTTGGAGTGCTCAATCAAGGCATCCACAAAGACTAAGATCAAGCACAACTTTATTTACCAATAAATTAAAATACGATGCCACCTCCATGTTATCCAACAGTGATGATGAGAAAGATAATTTAAATTTATAAAAGTTCTACTTACTTCATTTATTGATGTAGGTGAAAATAAGAAGAAGCATATAATATTTTTGAAAAATTAAAATATTTCAAAGAATATTCCCTAGAAAATAATATTTCCTCTATTTATTATTTTCGTGGCAAGACTATTTTTTATACAATTTAAGGCATCGATCAATTTACGAGTATAGGCTTATATATACTTATTAGAAAGCATTTTTTGAGGATGAAATAATCAAATAAAAAATTCTAGTTTTATGAAAGATTAAAATGGCTAGTGGTACACCAAAGTTCCTATTTCCTAATTTCCAACTATTGCAAGGGAGTAATTATGCTTCTCAGAAGACCAAAATCAGAATACAACTCAAGTATGAAGAAGTATGGGAAGTTGTAGATGAGTCCTTTACCCATCTTGATGTAAAATATAAAGAGCACACAAATTTGATAAGGAAGATAGAAAATCATGATTGATCGTCATGTTTCGAGTAGATAATAAAGTACAATTGTACATTTGTGATTCTATCATAAGTAATATGCATGGGAGAATTATTTGAAGCAAGAAAATAAAATCAAATCCTATTTCTCCAAAGTTAATTTCATAATTTGAAAATAAATAATGGAGAAAAATTCAAATCTTTCTTAAGAAGAATTTCTAAATTACGAACATCATTGTAAGCCTTAGGATAAAATATATCTAATGAGATACTTTTTCCTATTATTTTAATATCTCTCCCTTTACAATATGGCGTATTTGTAACAACCTTGAATATAATTAAGAAAAAACAATATTTGAAAAGCTTGTGAATTTATTTAAAAATGTACATGCTTTACATACAACATAAGAAGAAAAGCAAAATCTTATTACAAATAAAAAGGAAGTAGTATTTTAGAAGAGCTACAAGACCTGAACAATGCATTTGGTAACAAATAAATAATTATCATACACAAGGATATCAACAATAGAGAAATAATTCTTGCACTTAAGGGTATCAACAGTAGAGAAATAATTTTCACGAAAATAAAGTGTGAACTTTGTGATATGGGAGACCACACAGTGAAGTAATTTTGGTACAATTGCTTTACAAATGGGTCTTCTTCACAAGAGATACATAAATAACAAAATTGGTCATCATAAGATAAGATAAATCCAATTTCAAAAAAGGTATAACAAAAAAAATGTAGCCAAAGAGAATCAAATTAGAGAAGAAGAAAATATCACTCTGAAGAAGAGGAGAATGTATTTTTTGTACATGCATAGCCAAGTCAGATCAATAATGTTTGGTATTACTTAGATGCAACCAATCTTATCAACCATCAGGAAAACTAGTTTTATCCGAATTGTTCTAGTTATAGAGGAAGAATCTCTCCATGAAATAATGCATCTAATGACTTCTAGTTTTATATAATTTTTAAGATCATAAATAATTGACCGAAATATATTTCATCAATTACCTAATAATGTTAGTAGTTATATATGTTCAAAGATATGGTAATATGACCTTATCATCCAAGTTTGATGGATAATGATGTAATTCTATAAATAATCTTATGTAATCCTATGGGTAGTCTAGTTAAATTACCCCTAGAGGTATTGGAAAAATCACTCATTGTTATGAATTATTGCATCACAATTAATGTGAATTTAAATTGAGTAAAACTACTCAATACATAGTACACAAGGTCTACCAAAAGTCAAGGGTAGTCATAGGATTTAATATAGTTAGTTATGCTATATTTTGGTATTCATTGTATTTCAATATCCACCATTTTATAATGCAATATATCAAATCATCTAAGCATTAGGAGTATCAATGGTATCAAATAAGGTTTTTCTCAATGAAAAAGAGAACTAATCTCTTCCTCAAGACTTGATATAGAGAATCCCAAGAGAGCTCTTAGTTGAAGGAAAAAAATCTCAAGGTAAACAACCCTTCCAAGGACTAGATTTCCATTAGTATCAAGGTAAAGAACCTTGCAAAAAGATAAACATCCTACTAAGAAGGATCTTAAGATAAAAAATAATCCTATCAAAGACCCTACTAGAATAAGTAGTGATCTCAAGAGAAAAATTTCTACTAAGGATCAACTAAAGACAACTATTTATGCCATACAAATATTAAAACACAAATTGAAGTTGATCAAGCGTTAGGAATAATTATTGGAAAGTATAAGATAGGCACCAAGACTACAAAGCAAGATCAAAAAAAGAATAAAAAATCCCTCAACATGTTCTTCAACAATATTTGCAATAAGTAGGAGTAATTATTAGATCTTCTAGCTCTCTTGTCTATTTTAAAGGGATCCCTTTAAAATTTAAAGGGTTTTGAATCCATATACATTACCTATGATGGAAGCGAATAGGTTGGTAACATAACCTTATTCAAAAAGGTCTAAGGAGTATACTCCATATTATTTTACTCTTGAATAATAGGATCAATGTCATAGCATCTCCATTTGTAATGATTAAGACTAACATAGGTACAAATCAACAAGGTACACATAAGCACAAATTTATAAGGCACATGGGTACAAAGCAATAGTTTTCTCAACCAAAAATAGTTTATTTCCAATATGAAGACACTTCCCAATAAATTTGTATTTCAACCATTTATAAAATATAGCACAAGACCTAGATTTATATATAGAATAATTACTTGTTATCAAAATGATATCAAAGAATCAAGACATCTCAATAGAAGCTTCAAAAATCAAGAATTCTGGATAATACTTACGCTAAAGTAAGATGTCTCAACCAGTAAAATAGAAGTAAGATTCATTGGATGTCAAAAGCTAGAACAATGTTTGGACGTGAGACCTTGGAACATTGGTCCCAACTCAAACAAGTTGGGTAAGTTAACTTTCAAACTAGGCATAAGATATGCATAAAGATATTCACTATTTTAATTTACAATAATCAAAGAAATAAGGCACATTTGAATATCATAAACTTACATTAAAATATTGAAGAAGACATTGATAAAAATTTTAGACTAAGCATCAAAGTTTAATTACTCAAACCATTTGTATTGCACCTCTCTAGAAAAATCATTAAAACTAAGCCAAGATTTTGGAGTTCTCAATCAAGGCATCCAGAAAGACTAAGATCAAGCACA
The DNA here is from genome assembly GCA_028583015.1 of Wollemia nobilis. Taxonomy (NCBI): domain Eukaryota; kingdom Viridiplantae; phylum Streptophyta; class Pinopsida; order Araucariales; family Araucariaceae; genus Wollemia; species Wollemia nobilis. The sequence continues at coordinate 1,190,912 of JAQPPZ010017000.1, read as the reverse complement.
ACTTTATTTTACCAATAAATTAAAAGACGATTCCACCTCCATGTTATCCAACACTGATGATGATAAAGATAATTTAAATTTATAAAATTTCTACTTCCTTCATTTATTCATGTAGGTGAAAAGAAGAAGAAGCATATAATATTTTTGAAAAATTAAAATATTTCAAAGAATATTCCTTAGAAAATATTATTTCCTCTATTTATTATTTTTCCTAGTGAGACTATTTTTTATACAATTTAATGCATCGATCAAGTTAAGAGTGTAGGCTTATATATACTTATTAGAAAGCATTTTTTGAGGATGAAATAATAAAATAAAAAATTCTAGTTTTATGAAATATTAAAATGGCTAGTCGTACACCAAAGTTCCTATTTCCTAATTTCCAACTATTGCAATGGAGTAATTATGCTTCTCAGAAGACCAAAATCTGAATACAACTCAAGTATGAAGAAATATGGGAAGTTGTAGATGATTCCTTTACCCATATTGATGTAAAACATGAAGAGCACACAAATTTGATAAGGCATATATAAAATCATGATTGATCATAATGTTTCGAGTAGATAATAAAGTACAACTGTACATTTGTGATTCTACCATAATTAATATGCATAGGAGAATTATTTGAGGCAATAAAACAACATCAAATCCTATTTCACCAAAGTTAATTTCATAGTTTGAAAAAAAAGAATGGAGAAAAATTCAAATCTTTTTTGAGAAGAATTGCTAAAATACGAACATCATTGTAAGCCTTAGTAGAAAATATATCTAATGAGATACTTGTTCCTATTATTTTAATATCTCTCCCTTTACAATATGACGTATTTGTAACAACCTTGAATATCATTGAGAAAAAATCAATATTTGAAAATTTGGTGAATTTATTTAAAAATGTATAGGCTTTACATACAACACAAGAAGAAAAGCAAAATATTCTTACAAATAAAAAGGAAATAGTATTTTATAAGAGCTAAAAGACCTAAACAATGCATTTTTTTTTTTTTTTTGGTGGTGGCCACAAGGGGTAAACAGACTGTGACCACGAGGGAACCATTACATAACATATCCGCAACATGTGAGGTGAGAGATTTGAACCTGGGCCTCTCAGCAACTAGAGAGGTTTAACTACCCACTTGCTCTCCAACTCCTCTACATGGGCGGATAAAACAATGCATTTTATAGCAAAGAAATAATTATCATACACAAGGATATCAACAATACAGAAATAATTCTTGCACTTAAGGGTATCAATAGTAGAGAAATAATTTTCACAAAAATAAAGTGTGAACTTTGTTATATGAGAGACCACACAACGAGAGAATTTTGGTACAATTCCTTTTCAAATGGGTCTTCTTTAAAAGAGATACATAAACAACAAAATTGATCATCATAAGATAAGATAAATCCAATTTCAAAAAAGGTATAACAAAAAATTGTAGGCAAAGATATTCAAATTAGAGAAGAAGAAAATATCACTCTGAAGAAGAGGAGAATGTATTTATTGTACATGCATAGCCAAGTCATCCCAATCATGTGTGGTATTACTTAGAAGCAACCAATCTTACCAACCATCAGGAAAACTAGTTTTATCCAAATTGTTCTAGTTATAGGGGAAGAATCTCTCCATGAAATAATACATCTAATGACTTAAAAAGCTCAATTGGTTGTTCCAAGGTACTAGAGAACCAAAAAATAAAATGATGGATAATCAAATTTTGTAACTTCAAATAAATCCAATTTAATCACCTAAAACTAAGGGTTTTCATTACAAATGTGATTCCTCTTCATCCATAGAAAAGCCTAAAGCAAAATATGACAAAGAGAACAAGGACTTAATGCATCTGACACTTAATATTTAACCATAAATAACATATCAACGAAAGCATAAACACATCACCTTACACAAATAAAATCTTATTAAAATAAACAAAGCTAGGAAGTAAAATAAGAAGCAAAAAATGATTGATCTTACTCTAAAGTAAGATGTCTCAACCAGTAAAATAGAAGTAAGATTTATTGGATGTCAAAAGCTAGAACAATATTTGGACCTGAGACCTTGGAACATTGGTCCCAAATCAAACAAGTTGGGTAAGTTAGCTTTCAAACTGGGCATAAGATATGCATAAATATATTCACTAGTTTAAATTATAATCATCAAAGAAATACGGTACATTTGAATATTAGAAACTTGCATTAAAATATTGAAGAAGACATTGATAAAAAAAATTATACTAAGCATCAAATTTTAATTGCTCAAACATTTTTGTACGACCATAAAGGCGTGCACCCGATGTTGCAATTGCATAAATAGAAACAAAAATGGACATTCATACACCAATTAACAAAAGACAAAGCAATTGAATGAAATGCATCTTTATTTCCTCATGGAATCAATTCATGTATTACAAATGAATCCCTCTTAGGGATACCCTTTTTGATATGCAATTACAATATTACAATCCTCTCAAGGATCAAATGCACTTTTCAAGCCTTTAAGGTGACATGAACTGCTCTAGGGTGGAGTGAACCCTCTTCTTCGCATTGAGGAAGGAATTGAATGGTTGAAACTCCTCTGAATCTGCTTTCCTGCAGCTAAGAAACAACACAAGAAAGTTATACAAATAGGCAACCTCTCGTGATGAGGCCCTTTGAAGGATTAAAACATGAAAATACCATGAATAACATGAAATCAAGAAAGCTTGTAAAATGTATTTAAACTATGCTAAATTGATAAAGATTCATATACATGCATAAAGGAATAATGCAACTAATTATTGAATGGCCTAATTAGATGAAATAAAGCATGGAGACATAGAAAGAAACCATTATTGCATATACTATACTAATGTAACAAAATTACTATAAACCCTAAGTCTATCGATCAAAAATCTCTAGTATCCTAATTGAACCGTGCAAATGTCTATTTAAACCTAATTAAGTGATCTACAAAATAAATGGTAAGGAGATCTTACACCTATTGCAAACCGTAGCTCTGATGAGTGGTCTGCACTATAAACCATGGTTGAAAGCCGTGGTGAGCAACCAAGTAGGTTTGCCCTCCAATTTCAAGGGCAGTGGGCTTGATCCTCCTTGTCAAATTGATGATCAAGGGTCACCTCAGTGTCCTCTGATAGGTTTGGTGGTTGAATTTTTGAATAGGGCCTCTTTTTTCCCGAATTAGCATTTCTTGGCTCTCCTAGGCTCCTAGGACCTCCATGGCAAATTGATCTTTTGATGGATAGAAAAGTGGCCTTCTCACATGCATGAACTTAGTATGCAATTCAATAGGGCTTCATTGCTCGCTTGATCAATTCACTCTCTATCTTCATCCCACATTTGGAAGGGGTATTTATAGCTTGTCCCTAGGGCTAGGGGTGGCTTCATGGAGAAGCCAAGATCAAGAAGAGGTAGTTAGGACAGTTGGAATGGAAGCCTCTAGAATATTTCATCCTTTAACCACCTTCTTCTAGACCAAATGGTTGTTCAAACCAATTTGGCTCTGATGAAGGCCAACTAAACTTTAGTTAAGACCGTAGGTTACAGATGTGGTTCAAAATGTAGATTGTAGGTCTCAGCTGTGGTTCATACTATGGACCGTAGGTCTCAGCTGTGGTTCAACCTGATTAGGCTAGGGAGCCCAAATTGAGTGGTTAGAACCACTACTCTATCTTGGAGTCTGTCCAAGATCTTCCATATGGTCTTGTAGCATGTCCATATGAGTAGTCGCCATCGACATGACATGTTTTAGGTGTCTACAGATGCCCCTTTTGAGATGCGTTGTGAGATCGAACAACGCATGAGAAAAAATACACCACCTAAAATGATGTCGAAGGTTCTATGATGATCATTAGTCGGATCAACATTAGATACCCCAGGTCCAGCAAAAGGATGCGCATCTTGGAATCATTGCTTCCAACTCTTTGGAGGCTTAAATTTGAAATAGTTTGCACTCGTCATCAGACATTCGAGTAGCTTTGGCGCTACAATAGGAGTTAGGCCTATATAATCGAAAAGATGAGAGTTACAAACTAATTATCATATTTTTTATTTTCCCCAAGCAAAGGGGTAAGCTTATGATAGTTGTTGACAATGATTCGCAAGGACAAACACAATTTTGACAAGATCAAGGGATCTATGATTTCAGGGATCTTCTACTGATTTTGATTATGATTATGAAATTATGACTACCCCCTCAAGCGATGAGTCGATGAGGGTAATGACAATGTATGAAGCAATGAGGTCGCTTGACCACAATGAATGATCTAAATAAATTTAGAATTAAGCATTTAATTACTTGGCGAAGCCTAGTTCAACTTATGATTCCAATTATTAATAGTAATTGCATATTCCTATCCCATGGAGAAGTCAGGATACAATAGCCATCTTAGGGAATCAAAATGATACAAATCCAATTAGTTTTGTGTTGAATCACTCTTGTCGATGATTTGCTAAAAATATGTCATAGGGGAAATGACATGAAACGCCTTGTTCTCGTGGAGCGTTCCAACCTCAAAGGCCTTCTTCAAAATTGAAAAGAAGCATATCAGATCAACGATGATAATTTTACCCCAAATGTCCTTAATGGTTATTTACTCATCTCGTTGGATTGCATGGAGCATCAGTCACTGCAACCGCCAAGTGTATAGGGTAAATAACTAAATACGAGGTGCATTTGGCTTTTGATTATTTTAAATTTTTTTGTTAATTTTGAATTTTTGAGTTGATCATGGTGCTTGAAAATCACCAAATTTGCAAAATTGATTGCTTTTATTAAGATTTTGATCCATTAGGAGTCATTGATTTATCATTTTAGACCTTCCCACAATGGGATTTGAGTGCATTAAATGCTAATTGCAAAGTGTAGGTGCAGTATGCGGTTGGAATTTTCAAAATTTGGGAACCACAAGTCAGACCTGTGGGTAGAAAACCCTAATTTCGGGACCATGGGTGACATCTGTGGTCTACCAAAATTAAGAGAAACTATAAATAGTTTTCTCATTTGAAAATTTCATTATTGTCTTGAAAGTAATTGCATTTGTGAGAGCTCTGAAAGGTAGAAAACATCCCTTGATCTGGAATGTTGTTGAAATTCGACCTCACATCACACTCATACCCTGATGGTGGACTCTAGACAACCTTCCACTAGAAGAGGTCGTGGTGTGGGCAAGGTAACTTGAAATCGAGTCCTCACAATCATTACCAACTAAAATAAACCGCATTAATTAATGGGTTAATGAACTTCACTAAATTGTTGGCAATGAACCACACCCTAGATTAGGCTAGTGTAGGTTTAATTTTCTAGCTTAGTTAGGCTAGGAAGTGACCCAAAATGGGTCTCGTTCCTAGACCGCAGTTGGTAGTTGCAACTCCCAATTGTCATATTAAGAATCGTGGGTATCATCTGCGGTGAGCATTCAAATTACAACGGTCAAAATTTAATCGCAAGCAGACCGCAGGGTTGACCTGTGGTTCACCACTTTTGAAACAAAAATTTAATGTTCTTGCATTTTTCTAATGTTTTCTGGTATTTAATGCCATTTATTGCACTTTGGAAGTATAGTTTTGATTTTTGTGAAAAAATTTGATTACTTTGTGACATGTTTTTGTCTTTTTATCATTTTTTAGATGTTTTTGACATTTTTAAGGTCATTTTTTTAAGCTATTTTTGGTTGTTTTTAGTTAGATTTTTCCTTATGCCTTGTTTATTTCTAGAGTTTGACCTCTAGAGCTAGGGAGCCTAACATACTTTGCACCCTCCATAGATAGCTTACTGAGGGGGAGTGGGAGTGGTTTGGAGCCATCGGCTTTGGCTATGTATTGGATCTACCCACTATCAGGGTAGATCAAGCTTATCTGACTGCATTGGCCCGACGTTGGAATGCGTGGACCAATACATTTCACCTTCTAATAGATGAAATGATCATTACCTTGGAGGACGTCTATCGGATCTTCTATATCCCTATTGATGGTGAGGCCATCACCTCCTCCTCCAATGGGATAAAGGAGGTAGTTTGTGCTACTATCTTTGGTGATCGGAGCGATGAGGCTCAATGCAAGATGGACCATGGAGGCATGCACATCGGATACTGGTAGAGGGAGCACATCTTCTCTATTAGAGAGGTAGTGTTTATGCACCTGGTGGTGCAGATTGTGCTTCCAGACTCCTTAGGCACGAGGATTCCCTGGAACCTTCTAGCCTACGTCAAGAGAGTTGTTCTAAGCTTGATAGAGCAACCACTACTCCTAGCCTAGGGGAGCACCTTTTTATGCCATCTATAATAGGAGCTTTACCAGATCACCAGTAGAAGCCAAGTTGGGATTAGTTGTAGTCTTCTTCTCCAGATCTAGGTGTTGGTAGCATATCAGGATCGAGCATCCTATGGAGTTACTCCTTCCTATCACTATTATTGATGATGCACATTAGTGTTATGCTACATGTTGGCCTCATGAGGAGGAGGGATTCCAAAGTAGGTCCCATGCAGGGGATATAGACCACTACATCGCTATATTTGTAGCACTTAGACTAGATGACATTGAGTGGCATCCATATATGAATTGCCCTACATGGGAGGAGGCTGGCGAGTGGCTGCACTAGGCTCATCGAGATAGGTGGCTACTCAGCCACAAGGATGAGATCAGGGAGTATCAGTTCTACTCTCATGTCTTGTGGTAGTTTGGCCTAGTATAGGACATCCCAAAGCTACCTTTTATCTATAGGCATCTAGTACTGGAGACTCATTTGACATGGATTCTATCGATAGCACTAGGTGATGCAGTTGATGATTTCTAGGAGACTAGATTTTCTAGGACTGGGACCACCCCAACGTATGATACTTGGTGGTCCCTACTATAGTGGTAGGGATCAGGGCCCCTAGGTAGGAAAGATGACCAGGAAGAGGTGGATCCAGAGGGATATAATGTGTGCCAATGGACCGAGGGTGGATGGGGCATAGAGGCCACCATAGAGGAGGCTCCATAGGTCAAGGAGGAGGATGAGGCATTCGAGGAGGGTGAGGCACCTCTTAAAAGTGAGGTAGGATAGCTCCTAGCTCAGATCGCTGACTTGCAAAGTCGGGTAGGTACACTCCATACCTAGCTATGGCATGGGGATACTTCACTCACCATGCCAGAGGTGAAGCTTCAATATGGTTAGAGCCAGTGGTAGGAGTATGAGGAGGAGAGGCCCCTCCTCAAGGCCCAGATTGCCATAGTAGATATAAATATCCATTGGCTCACTACAGAGCGTTATTTGGCATGGACTCAGCTGGATCTAATGACCAAAGAGAGATTTACTAAGGGACTCGAGGGCTATTCCCTCATCATCACAGGAAGTTATGGCACCACCTGCAACTCCATATCAGCTATTGTCCTCAGGTCTGGACCCCATGGTAGAGGTTAGGTGACTCACTTCCCTCTTAGAGGAGGGCAATGCTCGATCGACAGTGAGGTAAGCTCACATCTTTGTGCTAGAAGATCACATTCAGCTTAGAGGAGGAGTGGTGTCAGAGGAAACTCAGACCACAAGTACTCACAGGAGCAACTCTCAGACCAGGACCAGAGAGACTAGATAGTATTCTACTAGTTTGAGCCACTGGATCCACTATATCAAGAGGACACATAGGTCCTCTAGTACACATGGAGCCAGCTCTCATAGGAGCCACATGGATGGTAGAGGTTATGGCAATGACTCTCAGGCTAGGGGCGCAGGCCCTTCGTAGTAAAGATCTATGGAGATATTTATTGTACCATTTTTTAGTGTAAGGTCGAGGACCTACACAGATGTAGCCTACAAGAATTTTTGATATTTTTGATGTACTTTTGAGATACATATATATATATATATATATATATATATATATTTGATCATTTATGGCTCATTATGTGTACTTGTGTATTTTTGATTTTATGTTTATGTTATGCACATGGATGCAATGATTATATGTTATGTTTATTTGATGCTATATGATGTGATGTATGGATGACATGCACTAGATAGCTATTTTAATTTATGATGATGATATGCAGTGATCTATATGCTTAGATGTGTGATATATGATGATATGTTAAGATATGCGATATATAATGGATGCATATGGATTCGATGTTTACTTAAATGCATATTTTATTTTGCTTTATTGCATGCATTTAATTTTATGACACTGTCATGATATGTTGATGCAATGTATGTAATGCATTATTTACATGATGGTAATCTAATGTAAATGAACCTATATGCTTTAATCACTTAAAACATAAGGAATGAATGTGATATGCGTTTAAAAATTTAATGGATGACACCACATAATGTATAAAAATCATGAATGTAATTGAAAGATCCTCATTACAAGAATTTAATCAATTAATCACCCATATATGAAATGCAATGGTATGAAGTTGTATGATGTGAATGATATAATGTGTCATTCTATATTCTTTTGCACTTTGATAGATATGCATGATATATTCAATGGTCATGTAAATATCATTTCTGATATCCATCCGGTATCAACCCTATATCTTGATTATGCTTTATATAATGATGTATCATGGATTCGATACTTTTTAGTTTGATGATTTTATTCTATATGGTTTGTGTTGCTATTAGAGAAACTTTTGAGGTTTTCCATGAGACTCAAACACCCTAGTAGACTTCTCAAACATCCCATACTAACTGTACAAGGCTTTTGTTGGACAAGGCTTTCATCATGAAATACCCAACTGTTCATTACCCTCATGTGTGCATGTGAGTATATTGAGATAGACCATAGGCATACCCCAGATGTCAATCGGGACTCTTCCAACCCATATGTGAGATCGGGTTCCTCCTATGTTTGTATCATCCTTGTTTCAGACTTGATTGGACTATAATGCTAGACAACCCCAAGCACCCAAATCTAGCTCATCTCACAAATTTATCAGGTTTACACCTCCAAAAATAGGTGGGACTCTTTCAACCCATTACTGCATTTGGGGATCACCCAATAAAACTACTACTCTGGAAGCATGCAGGACTCTTTCAACCCATTGCTGCACTCGGGGTTCATTCTATGGCTTTGAATGGTGAACAATCCAAGGATTCAAGTTCTCACCCCATTTTTATTTTTGCTCATATGTAGTGATAAAAATCACTATTTTTCATGTTTTACTCTGAGTGATAAAAATCACTGTTTATTCCCATTTTTCTTGAGCAAGGGATTTGTATAGTGCTTTTAATTCACTATATCATTTTAGATTTGAACTTTGAACTTTGGGTTTGAAATAAACTATGTATTTATGTACGAGTAGGGGAAATTCTTGTCCTTTTGCCAAGGTTAACCACTCTAGACCGAACTATTTGCAAGAAAAGCAGGTAATAAAATCCATCCCTCTAAATACCCAGGACCACTTTCATAGCTTTCATCCTCCATTGTCTTAGCAGGATTTTAAATGTTTCCATTAGTGACGGGATCCTGATATGCCAAGCACTATCACAACTAATGACCTCATCTACAAAAGCAAAGTAAGCTTTCTATGATGTCTGAGAAACCCACTAGGTATGGCTGAGTGACTAGAAATATTTGGTATACACACATCTCCTAGCAACAGGTGTTGTGTATGAATGCAATGGATTATGATAAATGCAAAGGTGCATGATTAAAACATAAACGTGGTGTCTTTTGTAATATTGACAAACACAATCCCTCCTACTACGGAATGCAATGGATGGCGAATGCCTATATGCAATGCAATAATGAAATGAATGCATGTGTAAATGAACATGCATAATGCAAATGCACATGTTTTTTGGATTTTATGCTTTACCATTTTTTTGGATTTTATTGATTTTATAATTTTTATTGTTTTTGAGCCTTTATATTTGACCAAACAACGAGTACATGCCTTTGGAGCCTTTAAATTGACCAAGCAATTTTTCAATAAAATCCTTGGAGCTTTTTAGGATGACAGAGTGGTTTTAAGCAAACCCTTGAAGACTTTTGGTGTTGACCAAAGGGATCATGAGCACCTTTGGTACTTTTTGGGATGACAAAATGATCTTTAGGAATCCTTGGAGCTTTTGGGTTGACCGAGCAATTTTTCAGAAACTCTTGGTGCCTTTTTATTGACCAAACTACTCATAGATGAGCTTGGAGCCTTTTAGGATGATCGAGCAGTTTTGAACAAACCTTTGGACCCTTTGACTGACATGACGAAGCAGTTTTAGCAACCCTTGGAGCCTTTTGGGATGACCGAGCAGTTATAAGCAAACCCTCGGGGCCTTTGACTAACACGACCAAGCGGTTTTAGCAACCCTTGGAGCCTTTTGGGATGACTAAGCGGTTATAAGAAAACCCTCGAAGCCTTTTACTATACTCTCAAGCATAAAACTCCTTAATATGGATGATGTTGAGAGGTTCAGGCTCTTCAACACCTCCTAGCGACATTAGGCGATAGGTACCCGAACCAATATTTTTAGATATGATATAAGGTCCTAGCCAATTAGCCGTGAATTTGTCTCACATATCTAGCGATAAATTAGAGTTTTGTTGGTTCTCTTTCAAGACAAGATCCCAAAATTCAAAGTCTTTCTTGTGGACTTTTATATTATAAGCTCATTTTAGTCGCTCCTGATAAACACAGAGATGCTCCAGGGCATTCACGCGACATTCATCAAGCAACATCAGTTGATCCAATCGAGCTTGTCATGCGGTGTCATCATCGATGAACTCTTTCAATGTGACATGCAGCATTGGAATTTCCAATTCCAAGGGCATAATGGCCTCAGCGCCATATACTAGTGAAAATGGCATTGCCCTAGTGGGCATCCGAATGCTAGTCCTATAAGCCCATAATGCAAGGGGCAGCTGGATATGCCAATCTTTATGGTTTTCTTGGACCGTATTTTTCAATATGGCCACCACTGTCTTGTTTGAGGCCTCAGCTTGCCTATTTTCTTATGGATAATAAGGAGTTGCAAAATTATGCTTGATTCTATATTTAGACGTCAAAGCTCTCACAGTTTTGTTCTTGAATGATGTTCCATTATCCGATATTATTTTGGATGGAATGCCAAAATGACTTATGATATGCTCCAGTATAAAATATATTATACGAGATCCAGTTGTCATTGTTAAGGGTATTGCTTCCACCCACTTTGTAAAATACTCAGTAGCTATGATTATGAATGTATGTCTGCCCAATGATGGAGGAGAGATCTTACCTATAAGATCTAATCCCCATTGAGAAAATGGCCAAGCCACTTGGATGGGTTGTAAGGCCTAGGATGGCAAGTGCGTAAGATTAGCATGATGTTGATATTTGACACATTTCTTGACATACACATTGCACTCCTTCCATAGTGGGCCAATAGTAGCCCATTCGAAGGATGCGCTTGAAAATGGCCATGCCATTGAAATGACCACCGCACGTACCGTCATGAGCTTGTGAAATCACCCATGATACCTCTTGGGGCTCTAGACAATGGAGGAGAACTCCATCATAGCCTTTTCAGTACAATATGTCTCATATTAAGACATATTTAGCCACTTTCTATTTAAATGTGTATTTTACGGCACACGATAATGCCTCTGGAATTACACCAAGCTTTAGGAAGTCATGGATTTGTGACATCTAATTTTGATAAGCCTCAGCTTCAACTACCAAGATGACTTGCTCCCTTCCATATTTACTTTTACAAATGCATACTAGGAAAAAACCTTATGGTGAATGGTGGTACCACTCCCCGTTGGACTCTGAGAGGTTAATGACCCCCAGGGTGCCTTCTTCAAAAATTCTTTAGCTCTATAGAACCATTCAGCTTTTGGTTCTATGTTGATCATGTTGATTTACATTCTATTATCAAAGGCTTTACGTTCCGCAATAGGGTGCAAAAGCGTTTTAACATGAATGGTAGTGAAATCAATAGATGGATTCTGAGGGATTAAGGATCCCAAAGAGGCCATGGTATCTACGAACCTATTTTATGAATGAGGGATTGCCTCAATGTCATACCATTCTAATTTAGACATATATATAGCAACAAGATCCTTGTAAGCTTTCAATACGAGACATCGACACTAGAAGAGCCCCTTAACTTGATTTACTATGAGCAAGGAGTCACCAAAGATGTTTAATCTTTTAATATTCATGGTGATGGCTGTGTGGAGGTCCAGCAGTAGGGCTTCATACTCAGTGTTGTTGTTGGTGCATGAAAAGTCTAATTTAAACAACAAGGGCATAGGAGCTCCTTGTAGCATGAAAAATACTATTCTTGCACCACCCCCTTGCTCGCACTTCAAACCATTGAAGAACAGAGTCATATCAGCATTATTCTCTAGTTCTTCAAGTTCGAGAGCTTTAGATACGATGAAGACTGCATCGTCTGGAAGCTCAATGGTCAGAGGCCTACTATTTTACAGTTGTGCCTCAGCCATCTGATCAGCTATGACTTGTCCCTTAATGGACTTTTGGATTATGAATTCTAGATCAAATTTTATCAGTAGCATGATCCACTTTGCAGTACACGTATTATGATACATATTACTCATCATGTATTGCAAAGGATTTTGTTGGATATAACATATGTCGTATGACTTAACATATAGTGTCATAATTTCTTGGTAGCGAACACTACTGCTAAACATAGTTTTTCCATATATGTATACCCAATCTCATAGCTCACCAAGGTTCGACTAATATAATATATGGCCTACTCTTTGCCTTGCATGTTCTTTTGGGCTAACATGGTTCCCAGTGCAAAGTCAGTTGCTAATATATATAGTAGAAAAGGTACCTCTAGCCTTGGTGGAGCTAGCATTGGTGGCATCACCAGGTATTGCTTTATTTCAATGAAAGCTGCTCGACAATCCTCATCCCAATTGAATGGGACCCCCTTATGTAGCAGTTGATTCATGGGTTGATATTTATCCGATAACTGAGCGATGAATCACTTTATCGATGCTACTTTGACCAAAATACTTCTTAACTCTTTAATATTCAATGAAGGATGCATCTCTAAGATAGCCTTGACCTTAACTAGCACAACCTTGATGCCTCATTTAGAAATAATGAATCCTAGGAGTTTACCAGAAGTTACACCAAATACGCACTTCTTAGGATTCAACTTGACATTGTGCTCTATCAAGCGATCGAAGACCTTCCTTAAGACCTTTGCATGCTCTTCTTGCAACAATGACTTGGCCAACAAGTCATCGATATAATCTTCTAGAATATTATGCATGTAGTCATGAAAAATGTATGTCATGGCCCGCTGATATGTGGCACCAACATTTTTTAGGCCAAATGGAATAAATTTATAGAAAAACATTCCCCATGGCGTTATAAACATGGTTTTATGCTGGTCTTCGGGTTTAATCCGAATTTTATTGTAACCAAAAAAATCATCCATTAAGGAGAGCATTTCGTGACCTACAGTTGCATCTACAAGAGCATCAATATTGGGCAATGAAAATGAATCTTTGGGTGTTGCCTTATTTAGGTCTCTAAAATCCATACAAATATGGATTCTTCCATTAGGTTTTCCTATGGGCACCATATTGGATACCCATTTTGGATAGTCGATGGAGATTACAAATTCTACGTCCAACAACTTTTGTAGCTCATATTTCACCATCAAGGCTATTGTTGGATGCATATTTCTAAGCTTTTTCTTGACCGTCTTCTTCGTTAGATCTAGCGAAAGGTTATGCATAACCAATTTTGGGTCTAGACCTGGCATATCCTTGTACGTCCAAGAAAAATATTAGGTATCTCTTTCAGTAGAGGGATGAGTGTGGCGCGCTCATTGGGAGTGAGACTCTCTCCAAATTTAACCTTCCTTGGATTAGTGGGATCATTATTGATATCCACATCGAAGGTTTCCTCTACTAACATGTGTGATCCCTCCTCAAGCTAATGAGGCATAGGGATCAAATGGATGTCATCAGCTGGTTTGATAGGTTCCACGTTGGAAGTATTTTTAACATGATAGACATCATATGTATATCCTGGCATAAAATGAAATGGTTGTAATATTTCTTTGTTAGGGAAGAAATCTTCAGGCTCAATGGATGAGTCAGCGCGATCCCAATCGATAGCATCTTCGTTGAGATACAATGGTTTGGACGGATCTGCTGGATTTTGGAGTGGGGTGGTCAAATTAATGGAGACCATATTTATGGAATGGAATTGATCTCCAGAACCACATGGACCAACTTCTATATCATCTATATAGCTCTCATACTCGAGATCTGGCTCTAATGACATAAGCACAAACGGGTCCTCTCTATGAGGATTTCAAACTACTGGATCCTCTCTGTGCACTGGTTGCAATATGGGATCATTCGACTCATGGAGCTCCATGTAGGTAGGCATATGGGGAAACAATATGTGATAAATCACATTAAAGTTTGGTGGTATTCCCCTAAGATGAGGGTCGAGATTGATTTCTCTTCGTAGGTCCTCGATCATATACAGTGCATGGCGGTGACGTAGGTAAGGAGACCCTAGATAGGCTCTCTCTATTTTATCCTCCTCATCATTGTCATAGTATAGTCCTTCATTTGTCCCTACAGGTGGGGGATGCTCTAGTAGATGTGGTCCCATGAATCTCACTTCTTGGTCGATGTCACCCATGTTCAAAAAAACTAGATAATTAGTTTGTATGTATGACACTACCGAGAAAACTAGCTTTTCTTCTTCTCCCAAATGATCAATTTTGGGAATAATATCCTCGATAATATGTATCGACTTTGCAAGTAGTAGGTGATGTGCATACAAAGGCATTAAATAGCCCCCCTCAACTTCCTCCTCAGATTGATCACCGTTTGAGGATTCACTATCGGCATCATAACTTGGTCCACTTATCTCGGATGTGGACTCCTCTCCATCATCGTTGTAGAGATCTCCTAACTCGAGATCACCTAAAACTATGGGGTTATGCCCCTACACACCTATGTCATTGGTTGCATTATGGATTTGATAACCTAGGTTGCCTCTGGGGTTTTTCTTTGTATCAGTCTGCTCTAGGAGCCCTTCATGATGCTCTTCAAGTGGCTCAAAAGTGATGATAGATACCATTGGGTGAGTCCTCTAGAAGTTGGAAATATTAGGATGATATGGGTTGAAGTCCACATCATCCCCTAGACTAAGGTACAAGCGATCTAAGGATGTTGCAAGCAAATCATCTTGTCCTTGTATCTGTAACCCTAGCCCAAACCTATTAGTTTCTAGCTGATAACATGTCTCAAATAGAGTTCTACACCCTTGTTCAAATAGATCAAGTCCGTACCCATGCCAGTGATACAACTCAAAAATATGCAATGGAGTACTCTAGATTGGATAAATAATGAATATTTACTATGAAAGGTTCATCACTATCTCCATCCATGGGCTCTCACATTGGAAGCTGATCCATCCCAACGTAGATGAAGTTAGTCTAATTAGGTGGCTATCCCGACGGTACCATCGATCCAACCAGATAACAATGAGCAGGCGGTCAACCCATCTCTTTTGCAGTCTTTGAAATGGGTTCGAAGGTTACATTATGCACAATATACTCGCCTAATCCTATGTTGGCAAGATGTACAGTCACCCGTGGTGCAGATGACCCTGTTGATAATGCAGGTGATGCAGGCTGAGGTACCTCCTCGGCTATGTCTTAGGCTTCCTCCACTTCCATGGGGATTGGAGCCTCCTTGGCAACTGGCTCGGGCATTTGTTTCTTCTCTTTTTCACCCATTTTTTTCTTTAACTTCTTGTCGTCCAAAAGCATCACTGATGCAGTAAATTTCAGTGAAGTAGCAGTAGCGCACTCAAATCTATGTGATACAAATATCGATGGTTGAGAACATATTGTTGTTTTACCTCCCAAATTTTTAACTGATGATGTAGGTCGAACATCCAGGTGCGTTGATGGGAGTATGAAACCCCTGGGTAAATCATCTAGGTTCACAAACTTAAAAGGTTCTTTGTCTGATGACACTACATGAACTCATCCCTCATGCAAATATTTTACACTTTGGTGCAATATAAAGGTAACACAACATATTTCATGAATCCAAAGCCTCTCGAGTAGGATGTTGTATTGCATGGCCCATTCAATCACATGACACATCACAAAGATGGTCTTTAGGCCTACCTGCATAGGTAGGACAATTGTGTCAACCATCGAGCATAAGGCATCATTAAACGCTCTCAACATGAAGGTAGTGGGCACGATATGTGACTTTGGTAGCTTTAGATGATTCAATGCCTTGGTCATTATTATATTTATTGACAAACCAGTGTCGATCAAGACCCTCTTGAATGGTATGTGATTGATGCATGCGATGATATGCAATGACAGATCAGTCGTATCTGTAGGAACCATCTTAATTTCATGATCATAAAATTGGATCATGGGCTCCTGGAACTATTGTACATGTCCCAAAAAATTAGTAAATGCTTGTGCATCTTGATACTATACTTTGATGGACCTTAGAATGTCCATAAGAGTCTCCCTATACCTAGGGGACTATTGTATCAGTTCATATATAGACAACTTCGTAGGAGCTATCTATAGGTTTTGGACTAGCCTACTCCATATGGTCACCATCGGTCTCATTGGTGGGCTTGGCATATTCTGAGATGGCTTCTGATTCGATGTAGCTTGTATCCTAATGGGAGCGTGAGGTTGATTCGGTTTCTCATATCTCCCATGTCTGGTAACAACATTCACCATGCCTACGAACCCCTAGGTAGGCAGTTTGATGCACACTTGGTTGACCTGGCCAATGTTGTTGTGAGGTGCCTCATGGTTTGGTAATGAATTTTTGCAAATCCCCATGTTCTAGTTGTCAGGCACCAACGGATTACTTGGTATTACAAGCTCACCCTTTTCAATCATGTTTTGCACAATATGCTTGAAGAACCAACATACCTCGATGTCGTGGCCCTATCCTCCAATTGACCTTGGAGGAGCTATCGTCGCTACTCAGATACTAGTCTATGTGATCTATCAAGGTCATTGGTCATGATAGGCCTCTGGTACACATGCTTTGTGTGAGTGACCTTATGGATTTTTTACCCATATAATTGATTTGCGATGCTTTTGCTTTTATTCATAAATATGGCATTGGCATCCTACGAAGTTCTATACTCTGTGCCACCTTGCACGAATGGTGGATGTATTACATGAGGGTTATTAGAAGCCTCTCCATGCTCTCTAGTAGTCCTAATAGAACCCCCACTACTCTCACTCGGAGCACGGATGGGTGGAGCCAAAGACCTATAGCCTAGATGCTCCAGGATGCTACCTAAGTCATCCAACTGTCTGGATATCCACCGCTCGTGCGGTGGTGTACCATTGCCTCCCACCTTAGCCATATCAATAGTGATCTTTCAAGGCTCACTACATGTTGGGGTCTAAATAATCCTATGCTCAGCGGTGGCCCTATCTGCATATCCCTGAATGGGCAAGTCTCTATCACATCTGTACTCTGAAGGTGGAGCCATGGATCCTCTTGTAGACCTATGATGTAGGGGTACCAACTTGGATCCATGTATAACATACTCTTCAACATATCATGTGGATGCATGTACAATGCAATCCTAGTAATGGATTTCTAGTGGAACACCCTCGTTCTGAGAGGCTCCATGCTCTATTCTATGTCTATAGGAATACACAAAAGCTCCTCTCATGGGGGTACGCTCAATAGGTTTCCCTCTTGTCAAATTATCTTCTCTAATGCTCGTTGAATGATGTTCATGAAGTGCATGGGTGAGGATTTGACATGTGTTGATGTGAATCTATTGGGGCTTGGTCATGGGCATTAGGCTTATACCTTTACAGACCACCCCGTGTCTCCACCATGGTGCACCTAGTGTCTAGATTTGTTCTTTATTAAGAAAACAATGTATACAATGATGTTTATCTCGTATTAATTTTCAAAAGTTAGCCCTAAACTGCTTGATGTTGTATCAATGATTTTTTCTATCATTAAAGAACTCCTTATCGTGTTTTGAATGCTTGTTGGATGATATTCTCAGTTAAATTGGCTTTCACCTATATACTCGTAGCTCGATAACTTAGATATGAACTCCAAGTCACGTAATACAACCTATAATGTGTGGTAATGAAGCCCACACATGGTCAGGGAGTACACGTCCTCCCATATCCTCACTCGTTTTCCCCTAGTCAGTGTTATACCTTCCAAAGAGAATACATGTAAATTTTCCAGTGTACGAAAGGTTCTCGGATTCGGTATTGGTCTAGTATCCAAGGGTACATAGGATTTGGGCCAACATATAGAAATCACCTCCATCATCATTGAATCCTACTAGTGGTTGGATTTGAAGCCCAACTCACTAGCGTTTAAGTTCCAAGTGGTGTGTGTGGTTTGTTTTAATTTACATAAAATAAAAATGCATAATACAGCACAATGATTTTTTCCTACATGTAATATAAAAAGAAATGTTTCATATTAAGATGTGCATTCTATACTCTACATGATTTTTTACAATGCAATTAAGATGATGTAAATGGCCACTACTTGGGCCTCAACATGCAAACCAAACACACAAGTTCTATAAAGCACGTTGGATTCTAGGGCGAATTGCACTCAAAGGTCTGTTTTTCCTAGCAGCGCCTTTCTAATGATTCAAAAATAAATACAACTCTAGGACCTAAGTTTGTTTCCATTTTTTTTAGTTTCCTAGTTGCATTGCAAATTTGAGCTCTCTGGAAAAACACAGTGACAAAAAAAATAATAGAGAATGAAAAATAGGACCTACATCAGGTCCACATCCGATCTGTGCTCTATTTTCTTCCATCTGATCTGTCAGTTGTGAATACAGGTTTGATCCACGGTCTACACTATAACCCACGGGTCGCAGCTACATTTCAATTGTTGGCCCGCAGCTGGTAGCTATAGTCTATACCTACAATTTCAAAAATCTAATAAATGGCAGTTAGACAACTAAATTTGTGAAGTTTTGTCGTGATCACCTTCTGTACGACTATAAAGTCGTGCACCCGATGTTGCAATTACGTAAATAGAAAAAAAAAGGGATATTCATACACCAATTAACAAAATACAAATCAATTGAACGAAATGCATATTTATTTTCTCATGGAATTAATTCATGTATTACAAATGAATCCCTTTTAGGGATACCCTTTTTGATACGTAATTACAATATTACAATCCTCTCAAGGATCAAATGCACTTTTCAAGCCTTTAAGGTGACACGAACTGCTTTAGGGTGGAGTGAACCCTCTTCTTCGTGTTGAGGAAGGAATTGAATGGTTGAAACTCCTCTGAATCAGTTTTCTGTAGCCAAGAAACAACACAAGAAAGTTATACAAATAGGCAACCTCTCGTGATGAGGCCCTTTGAAGGATTAAAACATGAAAATGCCATGAATAACATGAAATCAAGAAATCTTGTAAAATGTATTTAAACTATGCTAAATTGATAAAGATTCATATACATGCATAAAGGAATAATGCAACTAATTATGCATATACTATACTAATGTAACAAAATTGCTATAAAACCTAAGTCTATCAGTTATAAATGTCTAGTATCCTAATTGAACCATGCAAATATCTATTTAAACCTAATTAAGCGATCTACAAACGAAATGGTAAGTATATCTTATGCCTGTTGCAAACTGCAGCTCTGATGAGTGGTCTGCACTGTAAACCATGGCTAAAAGTTATGGCGAGAAACCAAGTAGGTTTGCCCTCCAATTTCAAGCATAGTGGGCTTGATCCTGCTTGTCAAATTGATGGTCAAGGGTCGCCTCAGTATCCTCTGATAGGTTTGGCAATTGAATTGTTGAATAGGGTCTCCATTTACCTGAATTAGTGTTTCTTGGTTCTCCTAGGCTCCTAGGACCTCCATGGCAAATTGATCTTTTGATGGATAGCAAAGTGGCCTTCTCACATGCATGAACTCAGTATGCAATTCGATAGGGCTTCACTGCTTGCTTGATCAATTCACTCTCTATATTCATTTCACATTTGGAAGGGGTATTTATAGTTTGTCCCTAGGGCTAGGGGTGGCTTCATGGAGAAGCCAAAATAAAGAAGAGGTAGTTAGGACTATTGGGATGGAAGCCTCTATAATCTTCCATCCTTTAACCGCCTTCTTCTATACCAAATTGTCGTTCAAATCAATTTGGCTCGGATGAAGGCCAACTGAACTTCAGTTAAAACCGTAGGTTACAACTATGGTTCAAAATGTAGACTGTAGGTCTCAAATGTGGTTCAGACTGTCAACCACAAGTCTTAATTGTGGTTCAACCTGATTAGGTTAGGGAACCCAATTTGAGTGGTTAGAACCACTACTCTATTAGCACGTCCATATGAGTAGTCGCCATCGATATGACGTGTTTTAGGTGTCTACACTTTTGTATTGCACCTCTCTAGAAAAATAATTAAAATTAAGCCAAGAATTTAGAGTGCTCAATCAAAGCATCCACAAAGACTAAGATCAAGCACAACTTTATTTTACCAATAAATTAAAAGATGATGTCATCTCCATGTTATCCAACACTGATGATGAGAAAGATAATTTAAATTTATAAAAATTCTACTTCCTTCATTTATTGATGTAGGTGAAAAGAATAAGAAGCATATAATATTTTTGAAAAATTAAAATATTTTAAAGAATATTCCCTAGAAAATAATATTTCCTCTATTTATTATTTTTCCTAGTGAGACTATTTTTAATACAATTTAAGGCATCGATCAAGTTAAGAGTATAGGCTTATATATACTTATTGAAAAGCATTTTTTGAGGATGATATAATCAAATAAAAAAATCTAGTTTTATGAAAGATTAAAATGGCGAGTGGTACATCAAAGTTCCTATTTCCTAATTTCCAACTATTGCAAGGGAGTAATTATGCTTCTCGGAAGACCAAAATCATAATATAACTCAAGTTTGAAGAAGTATGGGAAGTTGTAGATGAGTCCTTTACCCATTTTGATGTAAAATATGAAGAGCACACAAATTTGATAAGACAGATAGAAAATCATGATTGATCATCGTGTTTCGAGTAGATAATAAAGTAAAACTATACATTTGTGATTATACCATAAGTAATATGCATGGGAGAATTATTTGAGGCAATAAAATAACACCAAATCCTATTTCTCCAAAGTGAATTTTATAATTTTAAAATAAAGAATGGAGAAAAATTCAAATCTTTCTTGAGAAGAATTGCTAAATTACAAACATCATTGTAAGCCTTAGGAGAAAATATATCTAATGAGATACTTGTTCCTATTATTTTAATATCTCTCCCTTTACAATATGACGTATTTGTAACAATCTTTAATATCATTGAGAAAAAATCAATATTTGAAAAGTTGTTGAATTTATTTAAAAATGTAGAGGCTTTACATACAACACAAGAAGAAAAGAAAAATCTTCTTATAAATAAAAAAGGAAGTATTATTTTAGAAGAGCTACAAGACCTAAACAATGCATTTGGTAACAAAGAAATAATTATCATACAAGGATATTAACAATAAAGAAATAATTCTTCCACTTAAGGGTATCAATAGTAGAGAAATAATTATCACAAAAATAAAGTGTGAATTTTATGATATGAGAGACCACACAATGAGGGAATTTTGGTACAATTCCTTTACAAATGGGTCTTCTTCACAAAAGATACATAAACAACAAAATTGGTCATCATAAGATAAGATAAATCCAATTTCAAAAAAGGTATAACAAAAAAATGTAGCCAAAGAGATTCAAATTAGAGAAGAATAAAATATCACTCTGACGAAGAGGAGCATGTGTTTTTTGTCCATGCATAGCCAAGTCAGCCCAATCATATTTTGTATTACTTAGAAGCAACCAATCTTATCAACCATCAGGAAAACTAGTTTTATCCAAATTGTTCCAGTTATACAGGAATAATCTCTCCATGAAATAATGCATCTAATGACTTCAAAAGATCAATTGGTTATTCCAAGGTACTAAATAAACAAAAAATAAATTAATGGATAATCAGAATTTGTAACTTCAAATAAACCCAATTTAATCACCTAAAACTAAGGGTTTCCATTACAAATGTGATTCCTCTTCATCCATAGAAAAGCCTAAAGAAAAATATGACAAAGAGAACAAGGACTCAATGCATCAGATAATTAAGATTTAACCATCAATAGCACATAAAAGAAATCATAAACACATCACCTTACACAAAAAATATCTTATTAAAATAAACAAAGCTAGGAAGTAAAAGAAGAAGCAAAATATGATTGATCTTACTCTAAAGTAAGATGTCTCAACCAGTCAAATATAAGTAAGATTTATTGGATGTCAAAATCTAGAACAATGTTTGGACCTGAGACCTTGGAACATTGGTCCTAACTCAAACAATTTGGGTAAGTTAGCTTTCAAACTAGACATAAGATTTACATAAAGATATTCACTTGTTTAAATTATAATCGTCAAAGAAATAAGACACATTTGAATATTATAAACTTACATTAAAATATTGAAGAAGACATTGATAAAACTTTTTAGACTAAGCATCAAAGTTTAATTGCTCAAACCATTTTTATTACACCTCTCTAGAAAAATCATTAAAATTAAGCCAAGAATTTGGAGTGCTCAATAAAGGCATCCACAAAGACTAAGATCAAGCACAACTTTAATTTACCAATACATTAAAAGAGGATACCACCTCTATGTTATCCAACACTGATGATGAGAAAGATAATTTAAATTTATAAAAGTTCTACTTCCTTCATTTATTTATGTAGGTGAAAAGAAGAAGAAGCATATAATATTTTTGGAAAATTAAAATATTTCAAAGAATATTCCCTAGAAAATAATATTTACTCTATTTATTATTTTTCCTGGTGAGACTATTTTTTATACAATTTAAGGCATCGATCAAGTTAAGAGTATAGGATTTTTTTTTTTTTTTGGTGGTGGCCACAAGGGGTAAACAGACTGTGACCACGAGGGAACCATTACATAACATATCCGCAAATTGTGACGCGAGAGATTTGAACCTGGGCCTCTCAGCAACTAGAACTAGAGAGGTTTAACTACCCACTTGCTCTCCAACTCCTCTACATGGGTGGATGTTAAGAGTATAGGATTATATATACTTATTAGAAAGCATTTTTTGAGGATGAAATAATCAAATAAAAATTTCTAGTTTTATGAAATATTAAAATGGCTAGTGGTACACCAAAGTTCCTATTTCCTAATTTCCAACTATTGCAAGGGAGAAATTATGCTTCGTAGAAGACCAAAATCAGAATACAATTCAAGTATGAAGAAGTATGGGAAGTTGTAGATGAGTCCTTTACCCATCTTGATGTAAAATATGAAGAGCACACAAATTTGATAAGGCAGATAGAAAATCATGATTGGTCATCATGTTTCGAGTAGATAATAAAGTACAACTGTACATTTGTGATTCTATCATAAGTAATATGCATGGGAGAATTATTTGAGGCAATAAAATCAAATCAAATCCTATTTCTCCAAAGTTAATTTTATAATTTGAAAATAAAGAATGGAGAAAAATTCAAATCTTTCTTGAGAAGAATTGCTAAATTACGAACATCATTGTAAGCCTTAGGAGAAAATATATCTAATGAGATACTTGTTCCTATTATTTTAATATCTCTCCCTTTACAATATGACGTATTTGTAACAACCTTGAATATCATTGAGAAAAAATAAATATTTGAAAAGCTGGTGAATTTATTTAAAAATGTAGAGGCTTTACATACAACACAAGAAGAAAAGCAAAATATTCTTACAAATAAAAAGGAAAGTAGTATTTTAGAAGAGCTACATGACCTGAACAATACATTTGGTAACAAAGAAATAATTACCATACACAAGGATATCAACAATAGAGAAATAATTCTTGCACTTAAGGGTATCAATAGTAGAGAAATAATTTTCACAAAAATAAAGTGTGAACTTTGTGATATGACAGACTACACAATGAGGGAATTTTGGTACAATTCCTTTACAAATGGGTATTCTTCACAAGAGATACATAAAAAACAAAACTGGTTATCATAAGATAAGATAAATCCAATTTCAAAAAAGGTATAACAAAAAAATGTAACCAAAGAGATTCAAATTACGAAAAAAAAATATCACTCTGAAGAAGAGGAGAGTGTATTTTGTGTACATGCATAGCCAAGTCATCCCAATTATGTTTGGTATTACTTAGAAGCAACCAATCTTATTAACCATTAGGAAAATTGGTTTTATCTAAATTGTTCTAGTTATAGAGGAAGAATCTCTCCATGAAATAATACATCTAATGACTTTAAAAGCTCAATTGGTTGTTCCAAGGTACTAGAGAAAAATAAAATAAAATGATGGATAATCAAAATTTGTAACTTCAAATAAACCCAATTTAATCACCTAAGAATATAATGTGATTCCTCTTCATCCATAGAAAATCCTAAAGCAAAATATGACAAAGAGAACAAGGACTAAATCATCAGACACTTAATATTTAACCATCAATAGACATCAAAGAAAGCATAAACACATCACCTTACACAAACAATATCTTATTAAAATAAACAAATCTAGGAAGTAAAAGAAGAAGCAAAATATGATTGATCTTACTAAAGTAAATGTCTCAACTAGTCAAATAGAAGTAAGATTTATTGGATGTCAAAATATAGAACAATGTTTGGACCTGAGACCTTGTAACATTGGTACCAATTCAAACAAGTTGGGTAAGTTAGCTTTCAAACTAGGCATAAGATATGCATAAATATATTCACTAGTTTAAATTATAATCGTCAAAGAAATAGGGCACATTTGAATATTAGAAACTTGCATTAAAATATTGAAGAAGACATTGATAAAACTTTTTAGACTAAGCTTAAAATTTTAATTGCTCAAACCATTTGTATTACACCTCTCTAGAAAAATTATTAAAATTAAGCCAAGAATTTGGAGTGCTCAATCAAGACATCCACAAAGACTAAGATCAAGCACAACTTTATTTACAAATAAATTAAAAGACGATGCCACCTTCATACCTTCATGTTATCCAACACTGATGATGAGAAAGATAATTTAAATTTATAAAAGTTCTACTTCCTTCATTTACTAATGTAGGTGAAAATAAGAAGCATATAATTTTTTTGAAAAACTAAAATATTTCAAAGAATATTCCCTAGAAAATAATATTTCCTCTATTTACTATTCCTGGTGAGACTATTTTTTATACAATTTAAGGCATCGATCAAGTTAAGAGTATAGGATTATATATACTTATTAGAAAACATTTTTTGAGGATGAAATAATCAAATAAAAAATTCTAGTTTTATGAAATATTAAAATGGCTAGTTGTACACCAAAGTTCCTATTTCCAAATTTTCAACTATTGAAAGGGAGTAATTATGCTTCTCAGAAGACCAAATTCAGAATACAACTCAAGTATGAAGAAGTATGGGAAGTTGTAGATGAGTCATTTACCCATATTGATGTAAAATATGAAGCACACATAAATTTGATAAGGCAGATAGAAAATCATGATTGATCATCATGTTTCGAGAAGATAATAAAGTACAACTGTACATTTGTGATTCTACCATAAGTAATATGCATGGGAAAATTATTTGAGGCAATAAAATCAAATCAAAACCTATTTCTCCAAAGTTAATTTCATAATTTGAAAATAAAGAATGGATAAAAATTCAAATCTTTCTTGAGAAGAATTGCTAAATTACGAACATCATTGTAAGCCTTAGGATAAAATATATCTAATGAGATAGTTCCTATTATTTTAATATCTCTCCCTTTACAATATCACATATTTGTAACAACCTTGAATATCATTGAGAAAAAATCAATATTTGAAAAGCTGGTGAATTTATTTAAAATGTAGAGGCTTTACATACAACACAAGAAGAAAAGAAAATTATTCTTACGAATAAAAAGGAAAGTAGTATTTTAGAAGAGCTACAAGACCTAAAAAATGCATTTGGTAACAAATAAATAATTATCATACACAAGGATATCAACAATAGAGAAATAATTCTTGCACTTAAGGGTATCAATAGTAGAGAAATAATTATGACAAAAATAAAGTGTGAACTTTGTGATATGAGAGACCACACAATGAGGGAATTTTGGTACAATTCCTTTACAAATGGGTCTTCTTCACAAGAGATACATAAAAAACAAAATTGGTCATCATAAGATAAGATAAATCCAATTTCAAAAACGGTATAACAAAAAATTGTAGCCAAAGATATTCAAATTAGAGAAGAATAAAATATCTCTATGAAGAAGAGGAGCATGTATTTTGTGTACATTCATATCCAATTCAGCCCAATCATGTTTGGTATTACTTAGAAGCAACCAATATTATTAACCATCAGGAAAACTGGTTTTATTCAAATTGTTCTAGTTATAGAGGAAGAATCTCTCCATGAAATAATACATATAATGATTTCAAAAGATCAATTGGTTGTTCCAAGGTATTAGAGAACCAAAAAATAAAATTATGGATAATCAGAATTTGTAACTTCAAATAAACCCAATTTAATCACCTAAAACTAAGGGTTTCCATTACAAATGTGATATCTCTTCATCCATTGAAAAGCCTAATGAAAAATATGACAAAGAGACCAAGGACTCAATGCATCAGATACTTAATATCTAACCATCAATAGCACATCAAAGAAAGCATATACACATCACCTTCCACAAACAATATCTTATTAAAATAAACAAAGCCAGGAAGTAAAAGAAAAAGCAAAAGATGGTCTCAACTAGTCAAATAGAAGTAAGATTTATTGGATGTCAAAAGCTAGAACAATGTTTGGGCCTGAGACCTTGGAATATTGGTCTGAACTCAAACAAGTTGGTTACATAATATTTCAAACTAGGCATAAGATATGCATAATAGTTTAAATTACAATCGTCAAAGAAATGGGGCACATTTGAATATTAGAAACTTGCATTAAAATATTGAAGAAGTCATTGATAAAACTTTTTAGACTAAGAATCAAAGTTTAATTTCTCAAACCATTTGTATTACACCTCTCTAGAAAAATCATTAAAATTAAGCCAAGAATTTGGAGTGCTCAATCAAGGCATCCACAAATACTAAGATCAAGCACAACTCTATTTACCAATAAATTAAAAGACGATGCCACCTCCATGTTATCCAACACTAATGATAAGAAAGATAATTTAAATTTATAAAAGTTCTACTTCCTTCATTTACTAATGTAGGTGAAAATAAGAAGAAGCATATAATATTTTTTAAAAATTAAAATATTTCAAAGAATATTCCCTAGAAAATAATATTTCCTCTATTTATTATTTTTCCTGGTGAGACTATTTTTTATACAATTTAAGGCATTGATCAAGTTAAGAGTATAGGCTTATATATACTTATTAGAAGAATTTTTTGAGAATGAAATAATCAAATAAAAAATTCTAGTTTTATGAAATATTAAAATGGCTAGTGGTACATCAAAGTTCCTATTTCCTAATTTTCAACTATTGCAAGGGAGTAATTATGCTTCTTAGAAGACCAAAGAATACAACTCAAGTATGAAGAAGTATGGGAAGTTGTAGATGATTCCTTTACCCATCTTGATGTAAAATATGAAGAGCACACAAATTTGATAAGGCAGATAGAAAATCATGATTGATCATCATGTTTTGATTAGATAATAAAGTACAGCTATACATTTGTGATTCTACCATAAGTAATATGCATGGGAGAATTGTTTGAGGTAATAAAATCAAATCAAAATCTATTTCTCCAAATTTAATTTCATAATTTGAAAATAAAGAATGGAGAAAAATTCAAATCTTTCTTGAGAAGAATTGCTAAATTACGAACATCATTGTAAGCCTTAGGATAAAATATATCTAATGAGATACTTTTTCTATTATTTTAATATCTCTTCCTTTACAATATGACATATTTGTAACAACCTTGAATATCTTTGAGAAAAATCAATATTTGAAAAGTTGGTGAATTTATTTAAAAATGTAGAGGCTTTACATACAGCACAAGAAGAAAAGCAAAATTTTTTTACAAATAAAAAGCAAAGTAGTATTTTAGAAGATCTACAAGACCTAAACAATGCATTTGGTAACAAAGAAATAATTATCATACACAAGGATATCAACAATAGAGAAATAATTCTTGCACTTAAGGGTATCAATAGTAGAGAAATAATTTTCATAAAAATAAAGTGTGAACTTTGTGATATGAGAGACTACACAATGAGGGAATTTTGGTACGATTCCTTTACAAATGGGTCTTCTTCACAAGAGATAAATAGACAACAAAATTGGTCATCATAAGATAAGATAAATCCAATTTCAAAAAATATATAACAAAAAAATGTAGCCAAAGAGATTCAAATTAGGGAAAAAAAAAATATCACTCTGAAGAACAAGAGCGTGTATTTTGTGTACATGCATAGCCAAGTCAGCCCAATCATGTTTGGTATTACTTAGAAGCAACCAATCTTATTAACCATCAGGAAAATTGGTTTTATCCAAAAAATTTCTAGTTATAGAGGAAGAATCTCTCCATGAAATAATACATCTAATGACTTCAAAAGCTCAATTGGTTGTTCCAAGGTACTAGAGAACAAAAAAATAAAATTATGGATAATCAAAATTTGTAACTTCAAATAAACCCAATTTTATCACCTAAAAATAAGGATTTCCATTACAAATGTGATTCCTCTTCATCCATAGAAAATCCTAAAGCAAAATATGACAAAGAGAACAAGGACTAAATCATCAGAAACTTAAGATTTAACCATCAATAGACATCAAAGAAAGCATAAATACATCACCTTACACAAACAATATCTTATTAAAATAAACAAAGCTAGGAAGTAAAAGAAGAAGCAAAAGATGATTGATCTTACTAAAGTAAGTTGTCTCAACCAGTCAAATAGAAGCAAGATTTATTAGATGTCAAAATATAGAACAATGTTTGGATCTAAGACCCTGTAACATTGGTCCCAATTCAAACAAGTTGGGTAAGTTAGCTTTCAAACTAGGCATAAGATATGCATAAATATATTCAATAGTTTAAATTACAATCGTCAAAGAAATAGGGCACATTTGAATATTAGAAAATTGCATTAAAATATTGAAGAAAACATTGATAAAAAAATTTAGACTAAGCATAAAATTTTAATTGCTCAAACCATTTTTATTACACCTCTCTAGAAAAATCATTAAAATTAAGCCAAGAATTTGGAGTGCTCAATCAAGGAATCCACAAATACTAATATCAAACACAACTTTATTTACCAATAAATTAAAAGACGGTCACCTTGAAGTTATCCAACACTGATGATGAGAAAGATAATTTAAGTTTATAAAAGTTCTACTTCCTTCATTTACTGATGTAGGTGAAAATAAGAAGAAGCATATGATATTTTTGAAAAATTAAAATATTTCAAAGAATATTCCCTGAAAATAATATTTCCTCTATTTATTATTTTTCCTGGTGAGACTATTTTTTATACAATTTAAGGCATCGATCAAGTTAAGAGTATAGGATTATATATACTTATTAGAAAGCATTTTTTCAGGATGAAATAATCAAATAAAAAATTCTAGTTTTATGAAAGATTAAAATGGCTAGTTGTACACCAAAGTTCCTATTTCCTAATTTCTAACTATTGCAAGGGAGTAATTATGCTTCTCAGAAGACCAAATTTAGAATACAACTCAAGTATGAAGAAGTATGGGAAGTTGTAGATGAGTCCTTTACTCATATTGATGTAAAATATGAAGCGCACATAAATTTGATAAGGCAGATAGAAAATCATGATTGATCATGATGTTTTGAGTAGATAATAAATTATAGTTGTACATTTGAGATTCTACCATAAGTAATATGCATGGGAGAATTGTTTGAGGCAATAAAATCAAATTAAAACCTATTTCTCCAAAGTTAATTTCATAATTTGAAAATAAAGAATGGAGAAATTTTCAAATCTTTCTTGAGAAGAATTGCTAAATTACGAACATCATTGTAAGCCTTAGGAGAAAATATATCTAATGATATACTTGTTCCTATTATTTTAATATCTCTCCCTTTACAATATCACATATTTGTAACAAACTTGAATATCATTGAGAAAAAATCAATATTTGAAAAGCTGGTGAATTTATTTAAAAATGTAGAGGCTTTACATACAACACAAGAAGAAAAGAAAATTCTTCTTACAAATAAAAAAGAAAGTAGTATTTTAGAAGAGCTACAAGACCTAAAAAATGCATTTGGTAACAAATAAATAATTATCATACACAAGGATATCAACAATAGAGAAATAATTCTTGCACTTAAGGGTATCAATAGTAGAGAAATAATTATGAGAAAAATAAAGTGTGAACTTTGTGATATGAAAGACCACACAATGAGGGAATTTTCGTACATGTCCTTTACAAATGGGTCTTCTTCACAAGAGATACATAAAAAACAAAATTGGTCATCATAAGATAAGATAAATCCAATTTCAAAAAAGGTATAACAAAAAAATGTAGCCAAAGAGATTCAAATTAGAGAAGAAGAAAATATCACTATGAAGAAGAGGAGCATGTATTTTGTGTACATTCATATCCAAGTCAGCCCAATCATGTTTGGTATTACTTATAATCAACCAATCTTATTAACCATCAGGAAAAATGGTTTTATCCAAATTGTTCTAGTTATAGAGGAAGAATCTCTCCATGAAATAATACATATAATGATTTCAAAAGCTTAATTGGTTTTTCCAAGGTATTAGAGAACCAAAAAATAAAATAATGGATAATAAGAATTTGTAACTTCAAATAAACCCAATTTAATCACCTAAAACTAAGGGTTTCCATTACAAATGTGATTCATTTTCATCCATAGAAAAGCTTAAAGAAAAAGATGACAAAGAGAACAAGGACTTAATGCATCAGATACTTAATATCTAACCATCAATAGCACATCAAAGAAAGCATAAACACATCACCTTCCACAAACAATATCTTATTAAAATAAACAAATCTAGGAAGTAAAAAAAAAAGCAAAATATGATTGATCTTACTACAGTAAGATGTCTCAACCAGTCAAATAGAAGTAAGATTTATTGGATGTCAAAAGCTAGAACAATGTTTGGACCTGAGACCTTGGAAAATTGGTCCGAACTCAAACAAGCTGGTTGCATAAGATTTCAAACTAGGCATAAGATATGCATAAAGATATTCACTAGTTTAAATTATAATCGTCAAATAAATAGGGCACATTTGAATATTAAAAACTTGCATTAAAATATTGAAGAAGACATTGATAAAAACATTTAGACTAAGAATCAAAGTTTAATTGCTCAAACCATTTGTATTACACCTCTCTAGAAAAATCATTAAAATTAAGCCAAGAATTTGGAGTGCTCAATCAAGGCATCCACAAAGACTAAGATCAAGCACAACTTTATTTACCAATAAATTAAAATACGATGCCACCTCCATGTTATCCAATCCAACATTGATGATGAGAAAGATAATTTAAATTTATAAACATTATACTTACTTCATTTATTGATGTAGGTGAAAAGAAGAAGAAGCATATAATATTTTTGAAAAATTAAAATATTTCAAAGAATATTCCCTAGAAAATAATATTTCCTCTATTTATTATTTTTCATGGTGAGACTATTTTTTATACAATTTAAGGCATCTATCAAGTTAAGAGTATAGGCTTATATATACTTATTAGAAAGCATTTTTTGAGGATGAAACAATCAAATAAAAATTTCTAGTTTTATGAAATATTAAAATGGCTAGTGGTGCACCAAAGTTCCTATTTCCTAATTTCCAACTATTGTAAGGGAATAATTATGCTTCTCGAAGACCAAACTTAGAATACAACTCAAGTTTGAAGAAGCATGGGAAGTTGTAGATGAGTCCTTTACCCATATTGATGTAAAATATGAAGAGCACACAAATTTGATAAGGAAGATAGAAAATCATGATTGATGGTCATGTTTCGAGTATATAATAAAGTAAAATTATACATTTGTGATTCTATCATAAGTAATATGCATGGGAGAATTATTTGAGGTAAGAAAATAAAATCAAATCCTATTTCTCCAAAGTTAATTTCATAATTTGAAAATAAAGAATGGAGAAATTTTCAAATATTTATTGAGAAGAATTGCTAAATTACGAGCATCATTGTAAGCCTTAGGATAAAATATATCTAATGAGATACTTGTTCCTATTATTTTAATATCTCTTCCTTTACAATATGACGTATTTGTAACAACCTTGAATATCATTGAGAAAAATCAACATTTGAAAAGCTTGTGAATTTATTTAAAAATGTAGACGCTTTACATACAACACAAGAAGAAAAGCAAAATATTTTTACAAATAAAAAGGAAGTAGTATTTTAGAAGAGCTACAAGACCTGAACAATGCATTTGGTAACAAATAGAAAATTATCATACATAAGGATATCAACAATAGAGAAATAATTCTTGCACTTAAGGGTATCAACAGTAGAGAAATAATTTTCACAAAAATAAAGTGTGAAATTTGTGATATGAGAGACCACACAATGAAATAATTTTGGTACAATTCCTTTACAAATGGGTCTTCTTCACAAGAGATACATAAACAACAAAATTGGTCATCATAAGATAAGATAAATCCAATTTCAAAAAAGGTATAACAAAAAAATGTAGACAAAAAGAATCAAATTAGAGAAGAAGAAAATATCACTCTGAAGAAGAGGAGCATGTATTTTTTGTACATGCATAGCCAAGTCAGCCTAATCATGTTTGGTATTCCTTAGAAGCAACCAATCTTAGCAACCATGAGGAAAACTAGTTTTATCCAAATTATTCTAGTTATAGAGGAAGAATCTCTCCATGAAATAATGCATCTAATGACTTCAAAAGCTCAATTGGTTGTTCCAAGGTACTAGAGAACCAAAAAATAAAATGATGGATAATCAAACTATGTAACTTCAAATAAACCCATTTTAATCACCTAAAACTAAGGGTTTCCATTACAAATGTGATTCCTCTTCATCCATAGAAA
Organism: Wollemia nobilis; assembly: GCA_028583015.1. Classification (NCBI taxonomy): domain Eukaryota; kingdom Viridiplantae; phylum Streptophyta; class Pinopsida; order Araucariales; family Araucariaceae; genus Wollemia; species Wollemia nobilis. The sequence continues at coordinate 1,157,859 of JAQPPZ010017000.1, read as the reverse complement.
ATCCTAAAGCAAAATATGACAAAGAGAACAAGGACTGAATGCTTCATACACTTAAGATTTAACCATAAATAGCACATCAAAGAAAGAATAAACACATCACCTTACACAAACAATATCTTATTAAAATAAACAAAGCTAGGAAGTAAAATAAGAAGCAAAATATGATTGATCTTACTACAATAAGTGATAATCAAAACATAATATGGAGATAAGCCACTAGCATAGAAAACATGACAATGCAAGATGAATATCATTTCAAGAAAGAATATAATGGTTAAATCATGCATTTTGTGAATATATATGCATATCTATAATCAAAAGAAGATCATTAGGGAGACCTTAGTATTCACTAAATTCATAAGTATTAAGTATATTTGAATAAGTGAAGTATGTTTTTGGAGTGCTCAATCAAGGCATCCACAAAGACTAAGATCAAGCACAACTTTATTTTACCAATAAATTAAAATACGATGCCACCTCCATGTTATCCAACATTGTTGGTGAGAAAGATAATTGAAGTTTATAAAAGTTCTACTTCTTGAATTTATTGTTGTAGGTGAAAAGAAGAAAAAGCATATAATATTTTGGAAAAATTAAAATATTTAAAATAATATTCCCTAGAAAATAATATTCCCTCTACATATTATTTTTCCTGGTGAGACTATTTTTCATACAATTTGAGGCATCGATCAAGTTAAGAGTATAGGCTTATATATACTTGTTAGAAAGTATTTTTTGAGGATGAAATAATCAAATAAAAAAATTCTAGTTTTATGAAATTGCTAGTGGTAAACCAAAGTTTCTATTTCCTAATTTCCAACTATTGGAATGGATTAATTATGCTTCTCATAAGACCAAAATCAGAATACAAATCAAGTATGAAGAAGTATGGGAAGTTGTAGATGAGTCATTTACCCATATTGATGTAAAATATGAAGAGCACATAAATTTGATAAGGCCGATATAAAATCATGATTGATCATCATGTTTCGAGTAGATAATAAAGTACAACTGTACATTTGTGATTCTACCATAAGTAATATGCATGGGAGAATTATTTGAGGTAAGAAAATAAAATCAAATCCTATTTCTCCAAAGTTAATTTCATAATTTGAAAATAAAGAATGGAGAAAAATTCAAATCTTTCTTGAGAAGAATTGCTAAATTACAAACATCATTGTAAGCCTTAGGAGAAAATATGTCTAATAAGATACTTTTTCCTATTATTTTAATATCTCTCCCTTTACAATATGACGTATTTGTAACAACCTTGAATATCATTGAGAAAAAATTAATATTTGAAAAATTGGTGAATTTATTTAAAAATGTAGAGGCTTTACATACAACACAAGAAGAAAAGCAAAATATTCTTACAAATAAAAAGGAAGTCGTATTTTAGAAGAGCTACAAGACCTGAACAATACATTTGGTAACAATGAAATAATTATCATATGTTATAATTTCCCAAGATCAGAACTACAAAGCATCACAAGATTTAGACTATACTGAGAGTTCGTCTGACTCATGGAGGAGTGGAAACTCAAGTATGTCTATACTAGTAGGACTTAAGAGAATAATTACTTATTCTAATACCCCCCTTAAGTGATACTAGGGGATTTTGATACAAATGAGTCCCAACAACAGGGCCTGATGAGGTACTCATGTACATATATTTTTAATTTGAAGAGATGGTAAAAAACACATGGGAAAAAACCATTTATCTAAAAAAATGAAGAGGCATGTCTTCGGTTTGTGAAGATTATCCTCATTGAAAAAATGATGAGTCCCGGCAACAGGTCCTGATGAGGTACTCATTTACATTAATTTATGAGAGATGGTGAAAAAAACCACTTGGGAAAAACCATCTATTAGAAAATAAAGATAGAGGCATGTCTTTGGATGGCAAAGATTGTCCTCATTTTTAAACAAAGGAATGAGTCCCAACAACTTGGCCTGATGAGGTACTCATTTACAATTTATACTTAAGGAGAGATGATAAAAAAAACCACATGGGAAAAAACCATCCTCCAAAGAATACAATAATAAGAAGTGAAGAAAGGAGAGGTGAACGACCTATGTTGTTCAATGCAGCTATTTTACCCCAAGTTTCTCTCACAACTGAATGTAACGCGGAGAAGGAAATGATTTGGTGAAGATGTTTGTAATTTGATTTTCAATGAGAATATAGTCTAAGTATATTTTCCCTCTTTGAATATGTTGTTGAATGAAGTGCATGTGAATCTCAATGTGCTTTGTGCACTGATGCTCAATTGGATTACGTGCAATATTAATTGTACTCTGATTGTCACACCAAAGAGTAATAGGTTTTTCATGGGAAAAATCAAATTTCCTTAGTATTTGATAAATCGAAAGAGCTTCTTGACTTGCCAAAACTACTACCCTGTATTCTGCTTTTGTATATGATAAAGCCACTGCTTGTTATTTTTTGCATGACCAAGCAATTGGTGAAGAACCAAGACAAAAGACATAGTCATAAGTTGAACATTTATCTTCTACTGAACCTGCCCAATCAGAATCTATGTAACCAATGATATCCATGGATTTTCCCTCATATAAGAGCCCAAAGTGAGGAGTTTCTTGCAAGTAGCGGAGGATTCTTTTTGCTGCTTGCCAATGACTGAAATGATGTTGATGTGAGAATCTAGATATCAATCCAACATCATATGAGATATCTGGGTGAGTATGAGTAAGGTATAACAGACTCCCTTCAAGCTAACAATATAGAGTTACATCACATAGAGGGGATGTGTAGTAAGTACTTAGAGTGACTCCAGACTAAAAATGTGTAGGAGAAGGTTTGTAATCTATCATCTTAAACCTTTGAAGAAGGTCTATAGTGTATTTTTGTTGACAATGAAATTATTGTATCTGTTTGATTTATTTGAATCCTAAGGAAGTAATGAGCTAAACCTAGATTAACCATTTCAAATTTTTCAAAAAGGGATTCCTTGATAGTTTGAATGTGAGCGATGTCACTACCTGTGAGTAGTAGGTCATCAACATAGAGAACAAGTATGGTGATTTTTTCTTCATCTCTCCAAATGTAGACTGTAGCATCAGACTCACAATGAGAAAATCCTGAGGAAAGAAGGAAGGAGCCCATTTTTTCATACCAAACTCTAGGAGCTTGTTTGAGGCCATAGACAGAATTGCTTAGCCTACAAACAAGGGATGAGTCTTGAGTGAAACCAGCAGGTTTTTCCATGAATATGTCTTTCTTTAAGTCCCCATGTAAGAAAGCACTTTTTACATCTATTTGAAATATAGGCCACTTTTGGGAAGTAGCTAGAGCAAGAACCAGTCTAACATAATCCATTTTGGAAACTGGTTAAAAAGTTTTAGAATAATCAATCCCTTCAATTTAAGAGAAACCTTTGGCTACCAGGCGGGCTTTGTGTTTGTCAATTTCTCCATTAGGTCCATATTTTGTTCTGTAAATCCATTTACAGTGAACTAATTTTCTCCCTTTAGGTAGGGGAACTAAATCACAAGTTTTGTTTTTGATTAAGGAAGAGAATTCATTCTCCATGGCATCATCCCATTATTTAATACCATTGGCTTCTTTGAAGGATTGAGGATCTATAGAAATAGACTGACAGACAATACCAGTGCCTACAGGGTTGCCTAATCTAGATGATGGAAGATTTTGGATGTAAGGAGTAGCTTATTTAACAATGGTGTGGGCCTATTTTGGCATAGTGGAAGGAATAGTAGGAGCGGCTATATTTTGAGTTGGAGTTATAGGTTCCTTATCTTGATCATTAATCTCTAAATTAATCTCTAAAGTTGGTCCTTCATTATATTGAGGCTCTAACTTTGGAGAAGTCTCAATGGTGGAAGAGGGTGGTTGAGGATCTTTATGAGGGAATTTTTCATCAAATTGGACATTCCTATGAAAAATACCTCATGAATTATGGGATCAAGGAGCCTATATGCTTTCATTTCCTCACAATAACAAATAAAGATGAGTTTTTTGTTTTTCTTATCTAGAGCCTTTCTTTTATTATTTGGGATATGTTCCCAAGCAGTACACCCAAAATTTTTGAAGAAGAATACATTAGGTTTTGAGCCATTCCATGCTTCCTTGGGAGTTAAATGGCCAAGAGCTTTGTGAGGTGTGCGATTTTGAATATAGTTTGCACAGTTGATTGCTTCTGCCCAAAAACATTTTGGAAGATCTCTTGAGTGGAGCATACAGTTGGCCATTTCCTTTAAAGTTCTATTTTTCCTCTCTACAATACCATTTTACTATGGATTATGGGAGACATAATGTTGATGAATTATTCCATGACCTGATATAAAAATTGAGAACTCGTTACTAAAGTATTCCCCCCCATTATTTGTACGAATTTGCTTGATTTTGCAAGAGGCTTGATTTTCAAATAAGGCTTTGAAGATTGTGAAGTGGGATAGAACATCACTCTTGTATTTTAGAAAGTATACCCAAGTTCTTATATAAAAATCATCAATGATTGTTAAAGTATATTTTTCTCCTTTTAAAGAAGGCTCTGGGAAGACCATCAAGTCACTATGGATTGACTCTAGGGGGATGAGGCCTTTAGAGAACCACTAGGGTGAAAAGGATCTTGATGTTGCTTTCCAAGAGCGCATCTAGTACATACTTCATCAATATAAGAGAGTTGTGGTAATCATGTTACCATTTTATGGGTTTTCAATTCTTTTAGGTAGTTATAACTGAGATGCCCAAACCTTTCATGTCAAATTTTGCTTTCAAGATCTCCATGTGCAACAAAACAAGAGGCCTCTTTTAAATTTTTGAATCCTTTGAAGTGAAATAGGTGAGTGTTGTGATCAATATCTTCTTTGGCTATGAGATAGTTGGGATCTTGAAAGTCTCTTATCTCAAATCCTGTTGGTGAGAAGAGAACTATTTTTTCCTTTCCAAAAGTGCAAATATGATAGACAGAGAGGATATTTGTTGCAATGTTTGGAACATAGAGAAAATTATTGATATAACCACCATAAATGGATATGTCACATTTTCCTTTGACTGGGATAAAGGATGAATCACCAACTTCTATGCTACTTGTTGAACTTGAGGAGATTGAAGATAATGACTCATCTAAGGAATTCATGTAATGAGTTGCTCCTAAATATAGAACCCAATATTTTGATGAAGTTTTTGTAATATTACCTTGAATATTTAGGGCTTTTCCTATTTTCTTCTTAGTGTCTATCTTTTGATCCTTCATTGTTGCCTCTAGTTGTTGTAGTCTTTTCCAATATTTATTCACATAATGACCATTCTTTTGTTGTAATCACAATGACACTGAGAGGGGGGGTGAATCAGTGTGATCTTTAAAAATTCTAAAACATATAGTTTTAGATCCAGCAGCAATTTAAACTGATAAAAAAAATATCAAAATGTAGCAAGAAAGCATGACACACAACATAGTAATTTAACGAGGTTCACCAATGTGGCTACTCCTCAAAATGACTGCTTGGACTACCATCCAAATCCAGCCAATGCAAAGCTACAACTTTACAATATCTTTTACCAAAGACCAACCTGGAAGGAGCACCAACCCCTTTGCTTTATCTCGTTTCGTGCGTAATGGAGCACCGACTCCTAATTTACCAAAGACCTACTGGAAAGAGGCACCAACCCCTTATGCCAAGTTACAACTTGGAAGACAATAATAAAAATTACAGAATAAAACTTTCACCTCATTTCTCACAACCGCTATTTTTTTGCATTCTACCGCTTCGCGCAAAACAATTCGCACTATCCGACCGCTTCTCTGTACTTCTTCGCACTCTCTGCTGTAATCAGATGATCGATCACTTCTACAGTCTGCAAACTATCACTTCGGACTTAGAACACAACCTCTGCACATCACGCTCTTAATTCATGAAGATTCGATATGCACACTTCACTTCGTCACAAAAGAAATATCACTTCAGCCTTAGCTCCAATCGAAATGACTCACTAAGAAATATCACTTCAGCTTTAGCTCCAATAAAAATGACTCACTCTCTACGCACTACAAATTTTGCATACACACGTTCTTCGCTCTTGTCGCACTCCATCTTGAATTAGCCCTCCTTTTATAGAAGAAATCTTCAAGAACAATATTGAGACTGTAGTCGGCTTAAACCCTAAAGAGCGTCGGCTGTCAAACCCTTATGAATATCGGCTTCAAACCCTAATGAATGTCGTCTTAAAACCCTAATGATTGTCGGCTTCAAACCCTAATGAATGTCGGCTTCAAACCCTAATGAATTTTGGCTTCAAACCCTAAAGAATGTCGGCTTCAAACCCTAAAGAATTTCGGCTTCAAAAGTCTATCTGGTTCTGTGGCTTTCCTCTCGAAACTCCAACATGTCACGATATCGCGACACCTTTTACATCCGTACGCCTTCTTGCCCTCGCTGTCATGAAATCGTGACTCTTTTGCCCTTTGAAAGCTTTGCCATCGTTCTTGTCACGAAATCGTGACACTTTGATCTTTTGTTGACGTCATTCTTAATCTTGTCGCGAAATCGCGACGCTTCCGGCTTCCAGAGGCTTTTCTTGCAACATGTCATGAAATCGTGACACTTTCAGCTTTTGCTGACGTCATCCTCATCTTTGTCATGAAATCACGACGCTTCCGGCTTCCTGAGGCTTTTCTTGCAACTTGTCGCAAAATCATGACACTTTCAACTTTTGCTGACGTCATCCTCATCTTTGTCGCGAAATCGTGACGCTTTCGACTTCCTGAGGCTTTTCTTGCAACTTGTCACGAAATCATGACACTTTCAGCTTTTGCTGACGTCATCCTCATCTTTGTCATGAAATCACGACGCTTTCGGCTTTCGTACAATCCTAGCTTCATGCAGTAGCGAAATCGCTACAATATTGTGCCTTGTGCTTCCAACTTTGCTTCTGCCCATGAAATTATGATTTGCAAGGAACTCACTACACTTTTGTGCCTTGTACTTTCGACTTGTAGCATAATCGCTACATCTTTGAGTTCTGCACTTTTTACTGGTAGCGAAATCGCTACACCTTCACGTTGTGCACTTTTGACTTGTAGCGAAATCGCTACAGCTTTTCAACTCAACGCTTTCTCCTTGCTTCGGCCAACAAATTTTGACATGTAGCGAAATCGCTACAACTTTTCCACTTAACGCTTTCTCCTTGCTTCGGCCAGCAAAATTTTGACATGTAGCGAAATCGCTACAACTTTTCCACTTAACGCTTTCTCCTTGCTTCGGCCAGCGAAAAATCAACATGTAGCGAAATCGCTACAGTTTCTCGACTTAGCTTCTTGGCCTCCAACATGTCACGAAATCGTGACAGTTTGCCTTGCGCCTTCTCTTTCCTCCGACTTGTCATGAAATCATGACATTTTTGACTATGCCTTCTCTCTCCTCCGACTTGTCACGAAATCGTGACATTTTCGACTGCGCCTTCTCTCTCCTCCGACTTGTCACGAAATCGCGATCGAAAACATGTCGCGATATCGCGACAGTTTTCTAACTTGTCTTTTTCTTCGAATTTTTGAAACTGGGTCATCTCTGTTTTCTAGGAAACTTCTGTCCTCTGCATCTGAATGACTCCTACACTGTCTGTGTTGACAACAATGACAAACTTCTTGCAACACCTTGCTCAACAATCTCCCCCTTTGGAATTGTTGGCAACACCTGTGTACATTCTTGTACCTCTTCTCCCCCTTTGTCAATAATACCAAAGGGCTGCTGCAAACTCCCCCTGAGTCCATCCTCACAATTCTCAGGCACAATTTGTTGCATCTAGCACAAATCATGATCATGAGCAAAAGAATAGTCAAATATTCAAATGCTCCCCCGAGAAGGTGATCCCCGTAGCTAGTCACTTCTTAGGAAGTGTGACTACTCCTAATTTGCTTCGAAGATACTCAAATACTTCCTTGGGCAAAGGTTTTGTAAAAATATCTCGCTACTTGTTCTCGTAGTTGGGACATAGTCCAATTTAACTTCTCCTTCCGCAACTTTCTCCTTCAAGAAATGATACCTTATAGCAATGTGCTTTGTCCGTGAGTGCATTACCGGATTCTTAGAGATGTTAATTGCAATCGGTGTTATCACACTTTACCGATATTGGTTCACCGAAATTAATACCTAGATCTTTCAAGGTTTGTTTCATCCACAAGACTTGTGTACAACATGTTGCCGCTGCAATATATTCTCGCCTCACTCGTAGATAAAGAAATCGACTCTTGCTTCTTACTCGTGCCATGCAACCAATCTGTCCCCCAAATAGAATGCACCTCCACCGGTACTCTTTCTGTCATCAACACATCCAGCCCAATCTGCATCTCGAATATGATATAAGAGTGAAGTCTTTGCCTTTTGGATACCACAACCCATACTCAATGGTGCCCTTGAGATACCGAAAAATCCTTTTAACTCGTCGTCACATGAGTCTCTTTGGGATCGGCCTCGAAATCTAGCTACCATGCAAACCGCCCGCAGAATATCGAGTCCGGTAGCTGTTAAATATAGTAAACTTCCAATCATAGATTTGTACATGGTTTGGTCTATAGGTGGAGATTTGTCTTCTTTACTCAATTTGCATCCTATTGTCATGGGAGTGCTAACTGGATTACAGTCCTCCATAGTGAACCTCTTTAACATTTCTTTCACATACTTAATTTGGGAAATGAATATGCCTTTCTCATTTTGATTAACTTGTAGCCCAAGAAAGTAAGACAATTCACCAATCATAGACATTTCAAATTCATTCTCGCATCTTATTTGCTAAGTCTTTACAAGATTCATCTTTGTTGCCGCCAAATATGATATCGTCTACATAGACAACAAGAACAATGAGATGTCCACCTTCTGTTTTCACATACAGATCATCGTCCACTAAACCTTTCTTGAATCCCCGTTGGGAGAGATAGTTGTCTAGCCTTGCATACCATGCCCGTGGTGCTTGTTTTAATCCATATAATGCTTTCTTTAATTTGCAGTACAAGGTTAGGATCTTCACTAATTTGAAAGCCATCTGGTTGTTCAATATAGACCTCTTCTTCAAGTTTCCCATTTAAAAAAGTAGATTTTACATCCATCTGATAAACTCTAAAGTTCTTGTGGACTGCTAAGGCCGTAAACATTCTAATTGCTTCTAATCTGGCCACTGGGTGCAAAAGTCTCTTCAAAATCAATGCCTTTGACTCGTGCATACCCTTTACAAACCAGCCTTGCTTTGTTCCTAATGACCGTCCGTCTTCATTTAATTTGTTTCGAAATATCCATTTGGTGTCGATTATATTCTTATTTGTAGGTCTGGGTACTAATTCCCAAGTTCTGTTCTTTTCAATCTGATCCAACTCTTCATTTATTGCCTTCATCCAGACTATCATCTTTGCTTGCTTCATCTATGTTTTTGGGCTCAATGCTGGATAAAAGAGAGTAATTACTTATTACTTTCTTTCTTGTCTGAATGCCAGCTGTGGGATCTCCAATTATTTGGTCTCTAGGATGATTTTTCTTCCAGCTGCCTGTTTTGAATTTTCTATTTTCTTGCACCTCTGAGTCATCGGATAAGTTATCTACATCAACCGTAGACGTATTTTCTGTTCCATGCACCTCATCTCCTTCAATGACTTCTTCGTAGATTGGGTAGTTTTCTTCAAAGTTAACTATTTGTTTCCTCCCTTCATCGAATTTAACATCTCGCACCGTCCACAATTTTCTTGAGTCTCTTGTTGTAGCATTTGTAAGCTTTGCTATTTGGAGAATAACCAACAAAAACACCTTCATCTCGCTCTATCTTCAAACTTCCCAAGTTTGTCATCAGTTTTTTTGATGTAGCACTTACAACCAAAAACTTTGAGATGTTTTGTTGTTGCTTTTCTACCAAACCACAACTCATAAGGTGTTTTGCATTCATGAGTTCTTAACATATATCTGTTTTGAATGTATACTGCAGTGTGAACTGCTTCTTTCTAGAATCTATCTGCTATTTTGTTTTCTACCAGCATGGTGCGTGCCATTTCCTGTATAGTTTTGTTCTTTCTCTCTACTACACCATTCTGTTGGGGAGTTCTAGCTGCTTAATATTGTCTCCTGATACCGTATTTTTCGTAGTATTCTGTAAATTCATTCGAAATGAATTCTCCTCCTCTGTCTGATCGCAAGCATTTGACCCTTTTTCCTGTTTCATTTTCAACTAGCTGTTTGAAAGTTCTGAACATTTCAAAAGCTTCTATTTTTTCTTTTAAGAAGAATATCCATGTCATTCTGGAATAATCATCGATACACAACATAAAGTATTTGTCGCCATTTATGCTTTGAGTTCTCATGGGTCCACATAAGTCTGTATGAATGAGTTCCAAAGGCCTACTAGTGTGGTATTCTTTTGTTTTAAATGAAACTCTTGTTTGCTTTCCCTTCTGACATGAAGCACAAACACTGTTTGAAGGTTTCTTAATGGTTGGAATATCTCTCACCGCTTGTTTAGAGCTGATTTTCACCAAATTATCAAAACTTATGTGTCCAAGCCTCTTATGCCACAACCAGTTCTCTTCTTCTTGTCCAATGAAGCACATACCTTTTGAAGATTCTGAGAGTGTGTACAGGTTTCCAGACGTCCTTGAGCCGGTTGCTATTAATTTCCCGCTATTTATTTTTCTGACTTCACAACCCTGCTTCTTGAAAACTACTTCATGTCCTTTATCACAGATTTGACTCACACTTAACAAGTTATGTTTCAAACCATCCACAAATAAAACTTCTTTTGACTTGATTTTCCCTTCACTAATTTTGACAGATCCTTTACCTATTATTTTGGCTCCATCATTATTGCCAAACTTCACAGAACCACCCTCATATTTCTGTAGTTTTTCAAATTTTTGTTTATCACCTATCATATGACTTGAGCAACCACTGTCAAGGATCCACGGTACACATTTATTCTGAGCTCTAAAAGTTGTCTGCACTATTAAAGATTCCTATTCTTTCCTGAGCTGTTCTTTTTGTTTCCATTCTGTTTTAACTGTGGTGTTGGGTTCTAGCTTGGATTTCCCCTTTTCAGAATCTTGCACATATCCTTCAGAAGAAATTCTATTTTGTTTTGCCCTATATGGTTGAATTCTTCTTTTCCGAGATTGATTTGAAACAGAAATACTACGATAGTTTCTAGCAATATGCCCAAAGTTGTGACAATTAAAGCATTCTACCGCATAACTCATTAGAGGAGCAAAAGCATTTCTACTAGTGAAACTTCTTGGACCTATATTGTACTTGCAATCAACAATTTTATGCCCATAACCATTACATTTAAAATAGAAACCATAGAAATAATGATTGAACCTGAAAGATGGTTTTTGCCAAGTTGTTGCAGGAGCCTTAGATCTTCTTTTCTTTTGATGTGTGACCTTGGTAAAGCCATCATTGTCGGCTCCTATTTCAGGACCGGCATTACCGCTTTCTTTTGCCTCGATTTGTTTTTCTTTCAACAGCCTGTTTCTTGTCTTTACCTTTTTCATATTCAACATTGCTTGCCTTTTGCTTGTTTGATGATTCTCCTTCAGTAAAGCCTGCACCGAATTTGATACCTGCAGGTCTTTGATCGCTTAGGATTTTGTCCAGCTTCATCGAACTTTCTTCACGCTTGAAATGACAGACTAATTTTTTGATCCAGCTCTTGTATCTCGTATTCGAAGACCAACATTTTCTTCTTCCAATTTGCAACAATAATCTATCTTCATGGTTACCTGTACTTCAAGATCTTTGGACATTTTCTTGTATTCTTTTGTCTACATTTTTAGACTAGTTATAATGTCATTTGCATCCTCGAGCTTTCTTGACATTTTTTGGTTCTTTCTTTTCTCGCATTTCCATTCCATAAGTGCAGAGACCAGCTCACCTTCTAAATCAACTTCAGCCTCATCTTTTTCAATAGACACTTTAGAGTTCATACCTTCTCTCTTTTCTGTGTTTTTCGCTTCTTCTGATTGTTCTACTTCAAATGCCATAAAGAGAGCCTCACCTGTTCCTTCTTCGAAATCTTCACTAGAGCTGTCCTCTGAAGAATCTGCATTTCGTGAGATAAAACTTTTCTTTTTGAAATTGCCTTTTCTGAAGTTTGATTTCTTCTTCCAGTTTACCTCTTTCTTGGTGCGAAGCTTCCTCACCCCGGTTCTTTTCATTGAGTGGGCATTTTGTCGCAAAGTGCCCAATGCCTCCGTAGTTGAAGCATTTAAATGGTAGCTTTCCTCTCGTACTTTCCTTTTCCCTTTCTCGCTTTTTTGACAAAATTTGCTTCCATTTCATCTCGATACATCCTCTTCTTCTCGACTTGGTTTTGTGACTTTACCTTTTAGGGCTTTGAAAGCAGCTTCTCTATCTATGGGATTAGACCTTCCTATTCTCATTTCAAAGGCAATCAAAGAACCATGCATCTCATCCATACTAAAATGATTTAGATCTTTGGCTTCTTCTATGGCAGAGACTTTAGAATCAAATCTAGGGGGGAGCGATCTTAATACCTTTTTCACGATAGCAGCATCGATTAATTCTTCGCCGAGACCTCTGATTGAATTGGTGATCCCATTGACTCTTTGCATGAAAGTCTCTATGTTCTCATCATTTTCCATATTTAACGATTTGTATTGAGCTCGATGTGCTTGAAGCTTGGCCTCCTTGATCCTATCATCTCCTTCATGAATGTTCTCTAGTTTATCCCATATATCTTTTGCTGATTCATAATTTATGACCTTGACTAGCTCACAGTCCACTAGTCCACACATGATGGCATTTTTTTCTTTTGAATCATATTCAAATGCCTTTTTACCAGTAGATGTCCGTTGGAGCAGATGGTGAGAGCTTTGTAACCATTAACTACCGCACCCCAAATGTCAAAACCCAAAGCACTAAGATATGTCTACATTCTAATTTTCTAGAACGCATAATTAGTCCCATCAAACAATGGTGCTTTGTTCGAGGAGAAACCTTCACCACTTGCCATTGCATAACTTCCAAGATCACCTTAGCTGTTTAAGCCTGTTCGGTACTTGGCTCGATACCAATTGTTGTAATCACAATGACACCGAGAGGGGGGTGAATCAGCAGTGATCTTTAAAAATTCTAAAACATATAGTTTTAGATCCAAGCAGTAGCTTTAAACCGATAAAAGAAATATCAAAATGCAGCAAGAAAGCATGACACACAACAAAGTAATTTAACGAGGTTCACCAATGTGGCTACTCCTCAAAATGACCGCTTGGACTACCATCCAAATCCAGCCAATGCAAAGCTACAACTTTACAATATCTTTTACCAAAGACCAACTAGAAGGAGCACCAACCCCTTTGCTTTATCTATTTCAGGCAGAATGGAGCACCGACTCCTAATTTACTAGAACCTACTGGAAAGAGGCACCAACCCCTTATGCCAAGTTACAACTTGGAAGACAATAATAAAAATTATAGAATAAAACTTTCACCTCATTTCTCATAGTCTGTTATTTTTTTGCATTCTGCTGCTTCTGCGCAAAATGATTCACACTATCCGATCGCTTCTCTGTACTTCTTTGCACTCTCTACTACAATCAGATGATCGATCACTTTTGTAGTCTGCGCACTATCACTTCGGACTTAGAACACAACCTCTGCACATCGCGCTCTTAATTCACGAAGATTCGATATGCACACTTCACTTTGTCACAAAAGAAATATCACTTCAGCTTTCTCCTGCTAATTCCTTAGCCTTAGCTCCAATCGAAACGACTCACTCTCTGTGCACTACAAATTTTGCATACACACGTTCTTCGCTCTTGTCGCACTCCATCTTGAATTAGCCCTCCTTTTATAGAAGAAATCTTCAAGAACAATATTGAGACTGTAGTCGGCTTAAACCCTAAAGAGCATCGGTTGTCAAACCCTTATGAATATCGGCTTCAAACCCTAATGAATGTCAGCTTAAAACCCTAATGATTGTCGGCTTCAAACCCTAATGAATGTCGGCTTCAAACCCTAATGAATGTCGGCTTCAAACCCTAAAGAATGTCAGCTTCAAACCCTAAAGAATGTCGGCTTCAAAAGTCTATCTGGTTCTATGGCTTTCCTCTCGAAACTCCAACATGTCACGATATCACGACACCTTTTACATCCGTATGCCTTCTTGCCCTCACTGTCACGAAATCGTGACTCTTTTGCCCTTTGAAAGCTTTGCCACCGTTCTTGTCATGAAATCGTGACACTTTGATCTTTTGCTGACGTCATTCTTAATCTTGTCACGAAATCGCGACGCTTTCGGCTTCGAGAGGCTTTTCTTGCAACATGTCATGAAATCGTGACACTTTCAGCTTTTGCTGATGTCATCCTCATCTTTGTCATGAAATCACGACGCTTCCGGCTTCCTGAGGCTTTTCTTGCAACTTGTCATGAAATCGTGACACTTTCAGCTTTTGCTGACGTCATCCTCATCTTTGTCACGAAATCACGACGCTTTCGGCTTCCTGAGGCTTTTCTTGCAACTTGTCACGAAATCGTGACACTTTCAGCTTTTTCTGACGTCATCCTCATCTTTGTCGTGAAATCGTGACGCTTTCGGCTTCCGTACAATCCTAGCTTCATGCAGTAGCGAAATCGCTACAATATTGTGCCTTGTGCTTCCAACTTTGCTTCTGCCCATGAAATTATGATTTGCAAGGAACTCACTACACTTTTGTGCCTTGTACTTTTGACTTGTAGCATAATCACTACATCTTTGAGTTCTGCACTTTTGACTGGTAGCGAAATCGCTACACCTTCACGTTGTGCACTTTTGACTTGTAGCGAAATCGCTACAGCTTTTCAACTCAACGCTTTCTCCTTGCTTCGGCCAGTGAAATTTTGACATGTAGCGAAATCGCTACAAATTTTCCACTTAACGCTTTCTCCTTGCTTCGGCCAGCAAAATTTCGACATGTAGCGAAATCGCTACAACTTTTCCACTTAACGCTTTCTCCTTGCTTTGGCCAGCGAAAAATCAACATGTAGCGAAATCGCTACAGTTTCTCGACTTAGCTTCTTGGCCTCCAACATGTCGCGAAATCATGACAGTTTGCCTTGCACCTTCTCTTTCCTCCGACTTGTCGTGAAATCATGACATTTTCGACTACGCCTTCTCTCTCCTCCGACTTGTCGCGAAATCACGATAGAAAACATGTCACGATATCGCGACAGTTTTCTAACTTGTCTTTTTCTTCAAATTTTTGAAACTGGGTCATCTCTATTTTCCAGGAAACTCCTGTCCTCTGCATCTGAATGACTCCTACACTGTCTGTGTTGACAACAATGACAAACTTCTTGCAACACCTTGCTCAAAATCTTTTTACAGTGAGTACAAGTAATGGAACTCCTTTCTTTCTTTTTGAATTTTTCTTTGGTAGATGTGGATGCTACTAAGTATCTTGAGGAAGAGGAAGAGATGTCATACTTTGTAATTTTGGTTTCTTCTCTAGTTCGCCTATCACAAAATTCCTCTAAGGAGAGCATTTTAAAACTTGCACCAAGAGCATCTTTGATAAAAAGGTGGTTGAAAAAAATTGAAATACACCATTTAATTTAGAAAGAATTAGATAGATGTATTTTTCTTCTATTTTATACTTTCCACTGCCTTTGTATTGAGTTAGGATTTCTTTAAATTTGGTGAGAAAGTCAATAATATTGCTAAAATATTCAGGAGAAAATGCATTTAATTATGCCTCTAGCTGCATTGATCTTATTTGATCTATTTTTCCAAATAAGTTCTTTAGTTTTTTCCAAATTTTATAAGGATTTTTATAATCCGTAATGTGAAACCATAAGCTTTCATTTAAATTAGTGCTTATAATACCCATTGTTTCATACATCTTCCCTTTATGAAAAAATATTTCATATTCTTTTTCAAATTCAGGTTGCTTTTCTTCTAGTAGGTGTGTGAGCCCTTTTTGAGAAATGATATTTAATATTTTGGGTTTCCATGTATGATAGTTATGAGGAGTGAGTGGATCAATTATATTCATTGTATTCATTTTTCTAAATAAAAATTGAAGTGAACCAATAATTCCCCCCTTCAACTTCAATTATATATTTTAGAGAATGTAATGGATTTTAAAGAAGTTAACAAAAAACCTTGCAATAAATACCAAAATCCTCAAAATACCCACCCTAAATTGAGGGAAACTATAAGTAAATGAGGAGATTTGATATAATTGTTAGGCTTAATGAAAAAAAAAATGCCAGGCCTATATATCTCTTCTTCTCAAATACCCGCCCTTACGAGAGGGAAACTATAAGTAATGAGTTGAACATATATGAGGAACATAGGCTTTGGGAAAAATAAAATTTTAAAGTGCCTGGCCTTTATACCAATTTATCAAAAAAACCTGCCCTTACGTGAGGAAAACTATAAGTTTTTAAGATGAAAATGGTACGTGGAACATAGGCAAAAATAATTTTTATTATTATTTTGAGTATATTTGAGGGCTTGCTTTAAGTTAGAGAGTACCTTCTTAAGCATATATTGATTTAAATGTAGAATAAGGTGAACAAAGAAGAATAAAGCAAGAAGCAAGAGGTGGCAAAATAGAATTGCAACTAAAAATAATCTAAAAGAGAGATTAAAGAAGATAGACACAGAACCCCCCTTTAAAAGAAAATACAAAATGGTGCAATAATTAGCACCTTTATCCCCCCTTCCAAAATAGACCTTTGTATTTACTATAGTTACAATTGACTTTTTTCAGTTTTTTTAATAGTCTTTGTAAAAAGATAAAGGCTTAGTGAAAAAAATGTCGAAAATTTTCTTAAGATAAATATAAAGCCTTAGAGTTTTTATAAGGCTACACCTTCGAATTGAAAGGACTATATAAAAAAATTATTTGAAAAAAAAACCTATTTGAAGGAGATGAGGAATAGAGATATGGCACCTTGCATTTAAATCAAAATAGAAAGACCTGGTCAGCTTCTATCCTAAAGCACAATGATATATTTTTACCATGAATAGGAATGAAGACACTTCTCTCTACCAAATGAAATGGGTCTTAGAGGTGGATAGTGCTTTTCCTTTGTTCGAGGCAACCAAAGAAACAATTGCGATTAGCCCTTGCTGCCTATCGTTCAATGTGAGGCATCAACAGGATGTCGTGAATCAACAATGCAAAGCATATATGTGGATGTAGACGTAGATGTTACATAGCAATATGAATAGATATTTTATATTAAAAAAAATTATATTCATAAACTCTCTACCTTTCAAATTAAATTAAAAATATTAAATGTACTTTAAAAAAATACAGCTTAAAAAATTTAACATAAACTAAAAAGAGAGTTTTCATAGATGTAGAAGATGGTTGTAGGACAGCGCAACTTTGTCTTGAAATAAATACAGTGATAGAGAAGAATGTCGAGTGCCAACAAGAACATTGAGAAGATAGATTAAAATAACTTACCACATGTAACAAAGAATTAAATGGACTTTGGTGAATAAGACCAAATATCTATGAAAAATTAATGTGATTGACATGAAATACGCATTACCAAAAGTTTTAAGATATCATGAAGATTTTAGTAACAAATCAAAGTGATGGATATATAAACTTTATGATGTCATGACAAATGCATCAAATAGAAGATCTCATAAATTTTAGAAATTATAAAACCAAATTTCAAGAGTTTTAGAATGACCCACAAATACCTTGTTTTCCAAAAAAAAAGATCCCATGAAACCTTCTCTCTTACGCAGCAATGGCCGAATAAGAGCCAAGGCAAGAGTGCATCCGATAGAAATGAGGAGCAGGTAATCTAAACAATATTTTGCAAAGGAAAAAAATAAAGGCAGGAAAAAAATGCCTATAATGCTAATGCAAGAACTCTATTTTAGATCAAGAAGCAAAAAATATCTTTTGAAAATAAGGAGATACTTTAAATGGTAAAGCATAGTCCTAAAATATATTAGATAGTACCATAAACAGTGAGTTTTTCTCAAAAAATGTATAAGTAAAAGAGAATTCTACAATAGAATTGAGAAAACCGCCTTGATAAAAATAAAAGATAAGAGATAATGAACCAGTTCGTGAAACTTCCTTCAAGAGAGAATGCTAGCAGAATCTATCCTGCTCTGGTATCATGTTATAATTTCCCAATATTATAACTACAAAGCATCACAATATTTGAGAAGACAAATAGAACCGATTTATTTATTCCATGGATCAATTTTGTATAAATAGAAAAGTTGATCATTGAGAGTCGTTGGATTACAACAACTCATCAAATATGATCTAGACTATACTGAGAGTTCACATGACTCATGGAGGTGTGGAAACTCAAGTATGTTTATCCTAGTAGGACTTAAGAGAATAATTACTTATTGTAACATCATACACAAGGATATCAATAATAGAGAAATAATTCTTGCACTTAAGGGTATCAATAGTAGAGAAATAATTTTCACAAAAATAAAGTGTGAAATTTTTGATATGAGAGACCATACAATGAAGGAATTTTGGTACAATTCCTTTACAAATGGTTCTTCTTCACAAGAGATACATAAACAACAAAATTGGTCATCATAAGATAAGATAAATCCAATTTCTATAACAAAAAAATGTAGCCAAAGAGAATCAAATTAGAGAAGAATAAAATATCACTCTAAAGAAGAAGAACATGTATTTGTTGTACATGCATAGCCAAGTCAGTCCAATCATGTTTGGTATTACTTAGAAGCAACCAATCTTATCAACCATTAGGAAAACTAGTTTTATCCAAATTATTCTAGTTATAGAGGAAGAATCTCTCCATGAAATAATGCATCTAATGACTTCAAAAGCTTAATTGATTTTTCCAAGGTACTAGAGAACCAAAAAATAAAATGATGGATAATAAAACTTTTTAACTTTAAATAAACCCAATTTAATCACCTAAAACTAAGGGTTTCCATTATAAATGTGTTTCCTCTTCATCCATAAAAAAGCCTAAAGCAAAATATGACAAGAGAACAAGGACTCAATGCATACACTTAAGATTTAACCATCAATAACACATCAAAGAAAGCATAAACAAATCACCTTCCACAAACAATATCTTATTAAAAATAAACAAAGCTAGGAAGTAAAATAAGAAGGAAAATATGATTGATCTTACTACAATAAGTGATGATCAAAACATAAGATGGAGATAAGCCACTAGCATAGAAAACATGACAATACAAGATGAATATCATTTCAAGAAAGAATATAATGGTTAAATCATGCATTTTGTGAATAGATATGCATATCTATATTCAAAATAAGATCATTAGGAAGACCTTAACTAAATTCATAAGTATTAAGTATATTTGAATAAGTGAAGTATATTTTTGGACCTTAACTAAATTCAAGTTCAATGGTACCTGGCACTTCTAAGTATTATAGTGAAACGTCAACATTGAAGGAGGGATTTTCTCTCTTTCAAATATAGAGATTCCAACATTATCCAAGAAAATATTTTATTTCAAGTTAGAAGCTAGAGCTAAAGCTAGAGAGAGAGAGAAAATTGGAGCTAAGACTATGATTCAATAAGGGGGGTATTTTAGGAATAATAACATCATAGAGAATGTGAATGTATGTTGAGTAAAACTACTCAACACATGGTACACAATGTCTATTAGAATTCAAGGGTAGTTGTAGGATTTATTATAATTTGTTATGTAATATTTGGACATTCGTTCTATTTAAATATCCATTGTTTCATACTGTAATATATCAAAGCATCTAAGCATTAGCAATATAACTTGGATGGTTATGTACTCATCTCTAGTGGGATTGATTAATGATGGTTAATCAAAGTTAAATATTTACTAAAAATTTAGTCACTTGACATAAGCTTAAGCCTTATGTTGACCTTCAATAATATAATTATGATTATGATTTGAGAATTAGGTATTTATTATAAATACCCCCAACCACCAATCCATTGTATTAATTTATGAATAACTGATATGATACTATGTAGTGCCTATAGGCACCCATACCTCCTATTTCATTCTCTTTCATATACTTGATCTTACTATTTTTCTTCTCTATTATTTTGCATATGACTTGTTATGAATGTTATGCTTCATATGATTTCTAAAAATTATTATGATATCTAGCATGGTATTAGAGCAAGGATGAAATAACTTCACTTGGTTACATAGAGATATTGTGTCTAAAGAAATTTTGAGGAAGCTCATATAATTTATTTTTAGGGTTTTTCCTTAAAATCCATAATGGAGAAATTGATCACAAGGATCTCTTGTGTAATTATGGGTCATTGGATCAAGAGAAACATTCATTGATTGGTTTATAATATTGTTCTTCTTTGACATTCAATACTTTTATTTGAGTAAATATTTTATGGATGGTTCTAGTGATATCTTGAAGAAGCAATTTCTATTGAATTTGGTGGATTGAAATTTTGAGGGGTTTCCAAAAACCCTAGTTTTATTTTATAGATTTTTTAAGAAAAATTATTTTCTTTTCTAGTTCAGATTTTATTTTGGCATCGATGTAGCATAGATGAAAGTAAAATTTTCATGGTTTTTATAGTTGAGAAGAAGAGACTAAATATTCGTTAGATCACAGCCAATTATCAAATAAGTTGTGGGTAGGATTTATTGCATGGTAATGACCACCAACCCACTTGATAACTTGGTTGAATAGTCCAACAACCTTTTATTCTACTTTGGTAGGAGAGGACTGCTTAACATGTATTCTAAAAAATGGTCACAAGGCAAATTATGGTAGATATGACTAAACCACCAATATATTGGATTTTTTACAAAATTTTACTAGGGATCTTGATTTAGCACTTTCTATGATTTCATTATTTTGATACCTATATTTGTGTTTGAAAAAAGAATGTTTCCCTCCAAAATTTTAAATTTTGATTTTTCAAAAATTAAATATTCAATCAAATATTTGTGCCAAGAAGACATAGGAGCATGAATAATTTCTTGACGTTTAGGGTAAATTTAAGTTTTTATTGAGGTATGGTAATGCACTCATAAGACATGATTTGAATTTGAAAGTCAACAATTTGAATAATGTTGATTTTGTTCTCTCAAACTTTTGAAGGCACACAATGTTCAATGAATATGACATCATATTTTATTTCATGATATAATAAAGGATAAAATCAATTAAGTTTGATGGAGAAGTAGAGAACTATTGTGATGGAATAGAGATCATGAGTCTGAGTCGTATCCAAATTTTCTTTTTTATTTCTTAAGAAGTGTAATAGTATTTTGGCAGTCATATTTTATTTGTAGTGTCAATTCAAATTTTAAAAAATATTCACTACTACAATGGTAAGGTAAAGTAGTAGTAGTTGTATGATCTCAAGTTTAAACCTTACTAAATATATGTTTATATTTGTTTCTCTTTCATATAGTTGATGTTTCTATTTTACTTCTGTATTTTATTGCATATAACTTGTCATGAACATTATGTTTCATATGATTTCTAAAATATATTACAAAATCCAACAATATTTTGAAGAATACTCTTAGAAACAATGTTTATTTAATGACATCCAATTAAACACCCTATATTATTCAAATAACATTTCAATACATTGTCCTTCCTATATACTTGAATCCTATTTTAAAGGATATATAATATGTTATGTTTTTTCTACTACTAACTCATCTTAAACATAATAATGATAAATTAAGTAAAAATAATCTATTTAATCATATTTATCTTTATCATTTTTTAAAAAATTATATTTAAAATTAAAATTTTATCATTTTTAAAAATTTTATATTTAATCATATCATCCTCGTAAAGGTCATCCAATAGAATGAAAGTATGGTGTACAACCGATAAAATTCAATCCTTACAAACTTTAACTTTTATAATTCTTGATATGAAATCTTATTAATATAAGATTCAAACTTTGAAAAAATATTTAAATCTAAAGGCCGCAAAAATATATAGTCCACACCCTTTACATTTTTTTGGCCTTAAACCACCCAAATTATACACATCTTATGAGAACTTAGAAGTACATTAAAATTAGAGCTAGTCCGCTATAGTGAAAATAAGGATAAAATATACTGCAATCTTAAAAACTATACAGATTTATGACTGCCATAATCACTTCAAACGCTACCAAAATTAGCAAGTAACCCAATACTACATTCACAATAAACAATATCGTCTGAGTGGCTTAGTGCAAAAGCCCTCTTCTTAAACTACCTCTAAAATCTCCTACGTGCATTTTTCTCTTCCCACGTGTTTTCTACATCTATTTTCCACTCAAATTTTTCCCTGTTGAATTTAGGTTTTGTTCAACAAATTTATGCATCATGGTTTTAAATTCAACAAATTTTGAATTTCATCTAAAAAATTCAATGAATTTGATAACTAAGGTTACAGGTTTGATACATGGTAAGCCTATATGGTATTTCTATATTGGCCTTTTTTGAGTGAACACCAAGCATATTATGGAAGGTATTATGCTTTCATATTTTATTTCATTCAATGGTGAAGGTGTTATTCCTTGTAGAGAGAAGTTGAGGTCAGTCAACCATTTTGGATTTGAAAGACAATTTTTTTTTATGAATTTCAAAGCAATAAATTTTAATATTTAGGGAATAAAATGCTTATAGGAAAAGTGTATGTTCTTTGATAGGGATGCTCAAGGATCCATCAAACTCTCCCACATTACAAGTATGAAACAAATGGACCCGTTTGACATCAAATGCATCTATGGGTAGAATGGCTAGAGCATAAGTATGAAAATGCTATATCATAGACATCTAAAGTTCAAGTCATGATGAAAACGTATTTTGGTATTGTCTTTTTAGATTTATTTGGTATATAAGGTAGATTTTTCTTTACGTGCATGTTGTAGTTTTACCATGATAATAAACTACATACATTAAGGTAGACGTGTGAATGGTTATGGAAAAGGTCTATGTATATTATGGAGGGAGATTTATAACTAAATAAATGTTATAAGCTTCTTTATAACAAAAATAGAGTGCCTAGACCTTGGTCTTTAGTTCCAAAAGGCATTGAGTTTAGATCCTACAAGAATATATGGTGCATGTTGTAGTTTTACCATAATAATAAGCTACATATATTAAGGTAGACTTGTGAATGATTATGAAAAATGACTATGTATATTATGGAGGTATATTTATAACTAAATAAATGTTATAAGCTTCTTTAGACCAAAAATAGAGTGCCTAGACCTTGGTCTTTAGTTCCAAAAAGTATTGAGTTTAGATCCTACAGGAATATATGTGTACAACTATATTTTTGAGGGAATTTATAAGGCTTGAATGCTAGTCGTGCACTATAGCTATGAATTTTAAGTATCTTACCTGATTGATTTGAACACCATATTAATTGTGATCGTCTTGATTGGTTTAGATAATTTTATTATTAATAGTTTGTATGAGGAGTGATAAATATTTCTAGTATAGAGTAGCATCATTACATAAGACATTATGCTAAAAAAGGATTTGAACCTTGTTCACCCTAAAGCACTTTTTAAATATTGTGGCTAGCATGATACTTGAAAATATTTTGAATTTTTAAGGTAGTGAATTTGAATATAACCAATGTTATCTTTTTTATATGAATTTGAGCATGATGTAGTCATATTCTATTTGGCATTCTTTTTATGTGTAAATGATCTCTTGGTCCTTTGGTTAATTTAAGATACACCAAGGCTTTGTGCATAGGAGATCTAGGGTTTAAACATAGGTCAACCTTCTATGACATTAAATATGTTTTAACTTAATGATTGAGTTTCCTTCTACAAATATGATTCTTATGTGGACTTTTAATATGGCAAGACTACCCACAAATATGGCATCTAGCTAATTGTATAAGATAATTTTTTCCAATTAGAATTTGATATTGTTATGTTCTTCCTATGCATATCCTATCAACAAATGAAGGAGATATAATTTTCCCAATCACTATCCTAATAAAATATATGGGGACAAGTGGTATTTTTTTAGTCGACAATTTTGGAACATATGGCACTTTCTAATTTATCATAAGTATTTATGCAAATTTAAATTTAAAAATTTTGGTGGCTTTGTTAGTGCATGAAGAGGTAAACTTCTAGAAGTCAGAATGTTTACACATGGAAGTTTTTTTAGCCCATTTTTTTAAAATCATATTTTATTCTTAACCTCTTTGTAATATTGTGGTGACTTTCCTATTATAGCAGCAAGATTTGGTAACTTAATAAAAGCTTTATGGATAAAATATTTTATGTTTGTCCAAGAACCTATAATAGTTTTTAGAGATTTTTTTGACTACAAGATGAATATATTTTTTATAATTAATAAAAGGTATTCCTTGCTTCTTTAGGTCCATTTCCAACTATAGGGGTTGATTATTTGGAAATTTAACTTTTGCTTATTGATTTAATTATTTTCTTTTGATATTGGAGGATAGATTATTGTCACCATTTACATATTGAAGATCATCTAACTCAAATCTCAATATCTTTGATCTAGAAGGTGGGATCATGAATTCATGTTCAACGAAGGGTTGATCTAGTTTATGTACCTTTTGAAAGAGAAGATACCAATATTTATTTCCTCTTATTAGTGAGTAAATTTAACTTATTAGATCATGCTCAAAGTGTCATGAGAGCAATTTCAGTAGCATGTTAGATTTGATAATATGTTTATTATAAGAAATTTGGCAGTCTTCTAGATGGAGATAGAGGCTTTAACATCCTAACAATCTTCTAGATATTTATAGAGGCTTATTAATTGGCGACTTCACAGTCTTCAATATCAGGTAGGAGGATTAGTGGTTTTGATATTATTTAGCCTAATAAATCATTCAATATGGGAGGTTATGATAGGATCTCTAATGTCTTCTCTCCTTCTCATTAATCTCAAACTATGGAGGTGTTGAAATTGTAGACACCAAAACAGCACCAATCCGATTATGTGACTGCAAACACTGATCGCTTTGACAAACACAGCCCCCATGGTAGCCCTTAGAGGTCAAACAGTGGTCCTAACCACTTTCATAGCAATTTTGTAAGGTCAGGAAGCAATTTGGCACATT
Source organism: Wollemia nobilis (assembly GCA_028583015.1). NCBI lineage: Eukaryota > Viridiplantae > Streptophyta > Pinopsida > Araucariales > Araucariaceae > Wollemia > Wollemia nobilis. The sequence goes on along the minus strand of JAQPPZ010017000.1, from coordinate 1,132,811 downwards.
TAGACACTTTGCTCACTATTCGTCTCACCCAGGGACGAATACTAACTGGGATTCGTCTCACCCAAGGACGAATTCTGAAATCGTCTCACCCAGGGATGAATTCCAAGTTTAACGGGCAAAAAGAAGAATGGTGCCAAGTGGCAGCCCAGGATAGTCAGTTGATGACTCCTGCCTCGCACACGTGTGTGGGTGGATAGATAGGCCGTTAGAGGACTGTCACAAGGGCAGTTATGAGAGCCCAAGTCAATGGAGGACTCCCCTCCATCATGGGAAGACATGACTGCCACATGGAACCTATGACCAACACATGGCATTTGTGCTTCCCTCTCAAAATATACCCCATGGGTCTATAAAAGGTGGGACTTTTCTCACCCAAAAAGGACAGATTGAAGGAGATTTCAAGCAACGAAGTGCTACCGAGTTGAACACCCACTTGCATCCCCTTTGATTCACCTTCTCGCATCCACCAATCTCTTTTGCAAGGGAGGTTGTTGGGTGGCTTTTGGAAGCTTGAACCTGACCCAAATCCAACACATGGACACCTGAACAAACCAATTTGCCGACCCCCAATCCTAAGAGGTTTTGGGCCTATCCCTAGTGGATTGGCTCCGAAGTCAAGTGCCAACGGTGGGAGGCCCACCTGGGCACCCCCGCACTTCCTAAGTTCCATTATTTTTAGCATTCTAGATTATTTGTTTGCATTGCATATTGTGTCATTTTGTTTGGTGAACTCATAGCTGCAATTTCATAACTTTTGATCATATTCTAGTATGTTTTGTGTCGCTTTGTTGTTTCACTAACTTGCAGGTGGCGATATCAAATTCCCGAGGATAGAGGCCAAATTGGGAGAATCCGACCATCTGGGTCGTCCCAAAATGGCCCCAATTACATAACCCCTCTGTCTGCAGGTGTTTTGGAGGTCTCAAGAGTCGACATTGGAACAGATCACTTCGGCTTTTTCAACACAGAAGAATTCGTCCCACCCAGGGACGAATTGCAGTCAGAATTCATTCTGCCCAGGGACGAATTCCAGGTGAAAGCATATTAGCCAACTATTTCAGTGGTAATGGATTTTTGGTAAGATCTTCTATTTTCTGTCAGTTTTTCGGGCTATTTGGATTCACTGTACTTACTGTTTCAAGCAAGTGTTTACATGCATTTTTGATGATTTTAGATAACAAACACCTTTTATTTGCAACAGATGCTACTGACAGATTCGTTGTTTCTTTGTTCGCAGGAAGAGCAGCAGAGGTCAAAGACTCATCAACATCAGCGGCGGTAGCATTTTGGCCCGTCAATTTCAATCGTGGGCACGCGGAAAGAGGAACATTAAGTGATTGTAATCAAATTCTTTTAACACTCCTAGCCCCTGAAAAGGGAGGAGGCGTATTTGTAACAGAGATAAAGAAAGTTTAATGAAAGGGCTGTGTTTTCTCCATTCACTTGTATCTCGTTTTAATGTGTCTCTTTTGTTTCATGCATTTTACATTTCTAGGACTTAAGCGCATTTGATTTTGGTTGCATCGCAATTAGTGTTTCCTTCACCCGAAATCTCGTGCTTTCAGTGGCGATCACGGTGGGACTCTGTTCCCTAGTTTTTGAGATCACAAAAATTGATCAAAATTTTGTGTTTTGTGTTTGACAGGTACCTTTTTGGTTTCTGACTGTTATTCGTCCTTGGCTGTGGTGATTGCTTTACTGAAATTCGTCTGACCCTGAGACGAATTCAAATTCGTCTCTGGGGGGGATGAATTCTGTTCTGTAATTCGTCTCACCGAGGGACGATTTTTTGTCTACAAATTTTCAGAGCATAAATTCAGAAGCAACCGGTCCAGGCAGAGAAGAGGTAGGGATTTTCATGATCTCTGTTAAAATTTTCTGTTTCTGTTTCTGTTTCTTTAATTGTTTTCATTTAATCCTGCATTGCATTAGGAAAAGTCATTTATGCTTGTTTCATTTTCGCTAAATAAAATGAATCCCACACACTTCACGCAATAATTTTAAACATTTAACTCTAATTGATCTAATTGATCAATATTCGTAACCAGGATCATTATAACATTTAATACACTTACCAACAAAACAATTGAAGGGGCCTAATTAACAGAATCATTTAATGGGATGTAAGTGGCCTAGTTGGTATATTGAAGGGGCTACCATTTTGGGAGTTATATGAGCCTTCATTATGCATTTAAACGTTCTTCAAAACCTACAAAAACAAAACAAAACATCAAAATGCACTAAACCAGTTTAGGGCACACCGATAATCCTTAAAAGAGATAATCACGGTTTGCGCATGTGTGTGTTTATTTCTGCTTAGTGTAGACAAAAAAAAAATCATCATAAACGAGATAAAAAATCTGTTTAGATAGCATAGAATCACCGCAATGGTGTACACCCGCAGCCAAGCCCAATCAAGGGCAGATTCTTCGGAAGGTACACAAGAAGCAGGCATGAATCGCCTTCGCTTCAGTCCCGAGGATTTGGTCATACCGCCTTATCGGTCTAACCTACAAAAGAATCCAATTTAGAATCCTCGGTGGGGTATGCCTATTCAAAGCAGCCCCTTTTGAGAGGACGCCTTACATGTAGACCTTGAGGTAAACAGAGAATCACCCTCTCAGGTTAGACATGAGTGGCCACGGCGTGATGAAGTGCTAGATAGGAAAACCATCCATTTGGAGGGACAATGTGGATATGGTATCCCTTCTTTACCTCACATCAGAACAGAGAGACAAAATCTAGAGCGTAGGGTTCTTTACACAAAATGACCTAACTCCGCCTGCCCCCTTCACACCTATGAGAGGGAGTGCGAGGAAGATCATCGCATTCCTCAAAGATAGCAACATACAACACGGGAACCTTGCGCTTCCGCACCAGCTGGACATCATGATCACCCCTTGAGGCCAAAACCTCGAGTACAGGCCGCCTACCTCGATAGAGGGAAGCGACCCCTTGAAGTTGTAGATCATCAAAATCAAGGCAAACACATAGGAGGAACATTCGAACCTCCTGAGAAAAATAGGGTAGACCAAATTGACCCGATAGTCGCCCAACATGCCACCCGTCAAGCCCAAATCATGCGGCTTAAACAAAGTCATCAGGAGATAGAGTATCAACACCGCTTGGATAGAGAGCGCATGCAACGCGAAGTGGATGAGCTACGCTATAAACTACCTGAGAGGGAGCCAACCCCTCGCATTCAAAGAGCCGAACAATATGTGAGACATAATCCGTTGGTGCAGGACAGGTCTCCACGACCTCGTCAAGCTTTACCTCCAAGACCTCATGGATTTGAGAGGGAGGCAACTCCCCGAAACAATGATGGGTACCTTCAGCGAGGGCTTGATCAGGGTCATAGGTTTCGCCCAGAGAATCCTCAAGAATTTTACGAGGAGTATGAACCAGAAGAGGAATATGTTGAAAGTCCCCATCAAGGTAGGAGGGATGTCATTCGGCCACCCCTCCATAGGCCTCCAATTTATCATAACTTACAACGATAGAGAATAAGAGAGGAAGAAATAAAATCTTTCGATACATACCAAGCGCTATTGGAGCGTTTGGAGTCTGTGGAAACAAAAGCTACTGGGCATCAAAAACCCACATTACGTCAACTCCACAGTAATTCGGTGCATCCCTCAGTGCCTACACCTCTTTACCCCGAGCACTTCAAGTTGCCTCAATTGGCAGTTTTTAAAGGTGAAGAGGACGCACAAGAACACGTTACAAGATTTTTAAGCCAATGCTTCGGCATCCAAGATAATGACGCATTGTTGCTTAGAACATTCATAACCACATTTGCAGGCCCTGCCTCGGATTGGTTCACACAACTACCCAAACATAGCATAAGCAACTTAGATCAATTAGTAGATGCGTTTCTTGAATGCTTTGCCTTCAACACAAGGAAGAAGGCATCACTGAGTGATCTGGTGAGCCTCAAACAATTTGAGGAGGAAACAATGGCAGCATATGGGAATCGATGGAGAGCTTTGCTTTCTAAGTTACCCTATCGTCCTCCTATGTCTGATCTCACACAGATGTTCGCAAAAAGTTGCTTAAAATCAATCTCTGGTCTATTTTTGCTGCGGCAATACGATAGCTTAGAAGAAGCTTTGGCGCAAGCCAGAGTCATAGAAGAGATTAAAATAGGTGAAGGCGCAATCGCTAAGCCTAAAAAGAAAGAGTGGAATAAAACCACTAAAACCAGGACAACACAACCACAACACGCTATAGTCAACCAAGTTGCGATAAATGTTCCCACGCCTGTGCAAGAAACGTAGCCCCAAAAGGCTAATTACCAGGCAGTGCCTCCTGCTTATGAAAGAGATAATAGAAGACAGGAGCAAAATTACCCGCGTCGCCCTAGACAACATTTCACCCCATATGTGAAGTCTAGGGATTCCTTATTTGACCGCTTGTCAATGGCAAATTTAGTCACTCTACCAGAAATTCAAACTATAGACCCTAACATTCCCAAGCCTAGGGGGTACAGAGAAGAATTGTATTGTAGATTCCATAGGCGCAGAGGACATGACTTGAATGGGTGCTGGAAATTCAAAGAACTAGTCCAGGATTTGATCGACAATAGAACATTGGTCGTGGACAACCCCATCGTGCTAAACAACCAACAAATGGGGGTATTCAAGGACCCCTTGCTTGCCCACGAGGCATATACAAAACCACTCCAGATTAACGAGGTGCGACAGGATCTTCCCACGCAAGGATTTGTGGGAATGATTAGCATAGTAACAAGAAACAGAAGGTACCCAGCAGTTGCCCCCGAGGTAGCTACGAGGGAAGTTTCGACAACATCACAGCCTCAACAATGCCCAAAGCAGTTGCCTCCGCCTAGACCCGAGGTCACAATACGAACCAAACTCATGCAGAGTTTGCAGACCACATCGGCTAGGCTGTCCATTTACGAGCTTATTCAACAGTCAGCACCCCATAGGGAAGCTCTTATGGACATTTTAAAAGCCATTGAATTATAGCCCCATGAATCAAATTATTTCAACGACTTCGTAGGACATGTGAAACGATGTACGGAGCCGGTCATCACATTCAGAGAAGATGAGGTCAAAATGATATCGAATGACATGGCAGATCCACCCCTGCACGTTATCGTGCGGGTCAACGAGATTTCATACAAGAGAGTGCTGATAGATACTGGCTCGTCTAGTAACATCATTACCACTGCAGCCTTAAAAAATTTCAGGCTGCCAGCCTCTCACATCACAGCCTCCACGTACACACTGCGAGCTTTCAACAATGCAATATGCTCGACAGTCGGCATAGTTGTTCTGTCTATCCAGGTAGGACAAAATACAATACCTACACTGTGCCATGTGCTAGAAGGCGAAATGGCTTATAATATACTACTAGGGCGGCCTTGGATCAGGGACATGAAGTGTGTCCCTTCGATCGCCCACCAATGCTTAAAGTATGCTTATGAGGGAGAAATACATGTAGTCCCAATGGACTTAGAGCCCTTCAAGTATTGTAATGCGGTACAATTCATGCCTCAATCGACCCTCCCTTCAACGCATTTGGATTTTCAATTAAATCCATCTAAATAGGGTCCGATATCGCAGGCACCACTGGTGGCCAACAAGGCAAAATCCCAGCCAGGTGAGACCTCATCACCTGCTCCATCATCAACGCCACCTATCATGGCCCAACAGAAGGACAAGGGAAAACAGATCGTGGAAGAGGTTAAACCCTTGGAAGAAAGGTTGCCCACAATCTCAATGGTATCAATGGAGAAAACACCCAGCACAAAAGAAACTAAGACTCCTGAAACACCAAACATGGAATGGAGTCAATAAGGACTACCATTTCCTCCCACCCAATCATCAACAATCACTGTTGAAATGGCCAGTACGGGCTTGGGGGAATATTTGGTACAAAATGTTGTGGCGACGCCAGCATTGGAGTCAATACAAGACATGGGAAGACCTCGCCTTCCCATAGGGACAATTGTTCCTCTAGGCTACCCTCCAAACTAGACAAATTTCATGTATGGGGGCCTTGATCATGGTCTTGAACCATGCCAACAAAAGGAAGCAGACGAAGAGCCTTTTGTTGAAAACATCAACTATCTGTCAAACCTATATTTTGCCCTAAAATATCTTGGCCAATGCAATTGGCATGGATACGGGCTAGGCAGATATGAGCAAGGGATGCGGATCCTTTTCCAACCAAGATATCAAATGTCATATGACAATTCAGGGGTAGGGTTCAACCATCCCCTGCCATTAGACATCTTGGTTGAAAATATGCAAGGCCTAGAAATAGGCAACAAGGGGGGGATTGGCATTAGACCCTTATGCCAATCCAAATACAGAATACACATTGGGAGACTACCTCCCATGGTCAACAAACACCCCTGGAAATAGTAGTAATCCCTCTCCTTTGCTAGAGAGAGGCGAAAGTTCGGAAAGTGGTCCTCAAAGAGAAAACCAACGACTGTCGGACATCTTTCTGAAGTTGTTCCCCTTAGAGATTCCATATGAAACAACACAACATCAAGAGAATCAGGTCCCTCCACCAAGAGTGGAACAACCATAATGGGACCAGATTAACTTGCTAGAACAAGGAGGATCCTCAATGCCGCAAGCAACAGTTGCTGAAGAGGATGAACATTTTTGGGTCTTCGAAAGTGATTCAGAAGATGAGACTGAAATGGACTATCTCAGACATGCGTGACGACATCACCATGCTTTAACCCATGAATATCTAATGGGACAGATGGGCATACGGTTAGGGCATGAATGGTGGGTAGACCCTGCAAGGTGGGACCAAGTATTGGATCCATGGATCCAAATTCAAGATGAGCATCGTCCACCTCGAGATCCCATCATGAAACCAGTGCCGAGAAAAGACCCTGCCATCCTTTTCGCAAATAGGGACGAATTCACACCTAGGGAAGATCCATTCGTTCCCGTTCCCGTAGAGCCAGATCCAAAGTATAGGGAGCATCTAAAAGAATCGAGCTATCACACCCATGGTTTTGGAGACCAAATTCATTCCATCCACATGATCTCCATTGATTTGACCTCACCCATCCGCAATCCGGCCGATCCAACACGGTCATTGCATCTAGACATAGATGCCATCGACTGGGATCGTGTCAATTCACCTTTATCACCATCATAGTACTGGAATTTTGGTGAAATGCCTCATTTGACCCCAAGGACAACTCAAGAAATTTTTTAGGCTGAAGAGGGACCCGAGGTTCCAAACGTAGATTTAAACTCAACCAATGATATCCATTTGATCCCGACTCCACATCAGTTGGAGGAAGGATCCCACATGTCAGTCGAAGAAATGACTGACGTAGACATCGACTTAGACCCAACGAATCCACAGATTATCAAACTGGGGGTAAGTCTTTCCCCCGAAGAGCAAGCCGATTACATTACCCTTCTCAAAGCAAAGAAGGAGGTTTTTGCATGGTCATACAGAGACATGTCGGGACTAGACCCGCAGCTAGTCATGCATAATTTAATGCTTGATCCGAAAATCAAGCCTGTAAAGCAAAAACTACGCAAGATGCACCCAACAGTGGCCTTGATGGTCAAATACGAATTACAAAAGTTTTTGGATGCACAGTTTGTCATCTGCATGGATTATCCGCCATGGTTGTCCAACATGGTTCCCGTCAAGAAGCCCGACGGGAGGATTCGCATATGCATCAATTTTTGAGACCTAAACAAAGTGAGTCCTAAGGATGATTTCCCCTTGCCAAGCATCGACGCACTAGTAGACGCTACAGCAGGTCATGAAATGCTCTCCCTAATGGATGGCTTCTCAGGATACAACCAAATTCGTATCAATCCTGAAGACCAACTTAAAACGGCATTCACAATGCCTTGGGGGACATTTTGTTATAAGGTCATGCCTTTTGGCCTTAAAAATGCTGGCGCTACCTACCAACGTGCAATGACATATATCTTCCACGATTACATGCACAAAACTATGGAAGATTACATGGATGATTTGTTAGCCAAGTCTGTTTTGCGCTCAGATCATCTCGGTGACTTAAGCAAGATCCTCGATCGCCTCATAGAGCATAAGGACAGACTGAATCCCAAGAAGTGCGTATTTGGCATCACATCTGGAAAACTCTTGGGTTTTATAGTCTCAAAACGAGGCATTGAAGTGGACCCAAAGAAAGTCAAGGCAATCCTTGAAATGGCTCCCCCAAATACTATCAAGCAACTCAGAAGTCTGCAAGGAAAGGTCGCGTCGATTAAATGCTTCATAGCACAATTATCTGACAAATGCCGACCCATGAACAAATTATTGCACAAGGGGGTCACATTTCATTGGGATGACGAGTGCCAATCAGCCTTTGATGAAATCAAACAATACTTGGCTTTGCCGCCAGTATTGGCACCACCTAGACCAGGAGTGTCGTTCTACTTATACATCTCAGCTACTGAGGTGGCACTGGGCGCCATGCTAGCCCAAAAGAATGAACTTCACAAAGAATAGGCTACTTACTATCTTAGCCACACCCCGGTCGGGCTACTGAACTTAACTATGCATACGTTGAGAAACTCGCTGGCAAGTGGTGTTTGCTACCAAAAAGCTATGCCACTACATGCTGAGCAACACTACGTATGTTGTGTCTAAGGAGAATCCATTGCGATACATATCATAGTAGTCACACGGTGAAATGGATCATGTTGTTGATGGAATTTGACATTGAGTTCATTGGGAAAAAATCTATCAAAGGACAAGTCATAGCCGATCAACTAGCAGAGGCTCCTCTTGAAGACGATCAGCCTATGGTCATAGAACTACCCGATGATGGGGTCTTCCATGTCTCAGAATTGCCAGATTCTGATGAGCCTGAGTCACAGGCCGACATAACCCTGTTCTTCGATGGTTCTAAATGCGAGCAATGTGGTGGCACAGGAATTGTATTCTTCACACCGCAGGGCACTCCAATGCCCTTGTCATTTAAATTAAACTTCCAGTGCACCAACAATAATGCAAAATATGAAGCCTTGCTCCTAGGTCTTCAAACAGCAATCGCCATGAACATCAAATGATTGAATATCTTTGGTGATTCGCTATTAATAGTCAATCAATTCAAAGGGGTATATCAATGCAAATGCCTAGTTCTGAAGGCCTATAAAGCCCTCGTGGAAAAATTATTGGCAAAACTTGAGTGTTATGACATCGAGGCACTCCCTCGATCATCGAATCATTTTGCGGACACAATGGCCTCTTTGGGGTCACTAATCCCGCAAGACCTTTCCGGTGATATGACAACTATTCAAGTCAAAACCTTATCGCAATCCGCGATAGAGCGTGCAAGCTCAGACTTGACGCCAGGAATCCACATGATCCAGATTAAACCATCCTCGAATAAGTTCTTTCAAATCCGAGATCGTCTGAAACGTGCCAACTGGGGGTCCTTGTTCTCCCCCACTCCCATTAATAGCAACACAACGCTATTCTTACAAGTTCTATCCCATTCAGCATTTTTTAGGGAAGAACTTCGAAAGGGATTGGCTGTTCATACTGTCGAGGTTTCTAATCAACAGAACTGGTATTTACCCATAAGAGACTACCTCAAGTTAGGTAATCTTCCCTTTGGATTGACGCACGTCGCAAAACGAACATTCAAGCAGAAAGCGGCTAAGTATGTCTTGATAGGAGACATTTTGTATCGTCACAGTTATGACGGAATTCTTCTTCGTTGTTTGGACCAAGCAAGAGTCCACTTGGGCAGTCGCCCAACCGCACGATGGTACATGTGGTGGTCACTTTAGTGGTATGGCCATCGCAAAGAGCATTCTTCGCATGGGCTATTATTGGCCATTTTTAGAGCGATATTGTTGCGAATATGTCAAGAAGTGCGTGAAATGTCAACATCATGCCAATTTGATGCACGTACCTTCCCAGGCCCTATAGACAGTCTAGTCTACTTGGCCATTTTCGTAGTGGGGCCTCGATCTAATCGGAAAGATCTCCCCCGCATCGTCAGGCCGTCACACGTTTATCATAATGGCCACAGAGTATTTTACCAAATGGGTGGAAGCAATTCCGTTAACCTCAACGAAAGGACCCCGCATTATGGAGTTCATCTTGCATAACATCATATGTCATTTTGGTATTCCATCAAAAATAATATCGGATAATGGGCCATCATTCAAGAACAAAGACGTGCGTGCTTTGACCACAAAGTACAAAATTCAGCACAGCTTTTCAACGCCCTATTATCTGCAAGCAAACGGGCAAGTAGAGGCATCAAACAAAACACTAGTCACCATCCTTAAAAAGACAGTCACAGACAGTCATAAGGATTGGCACATACAAATCCCACTTGCCCTTTGGGCTTATCGCACTAGCATTCGGACGCCCACTAGGGCAAATCCATTTTCACTCGTGTATGTCTCAGAGGCAGTAATGCCTCTCGAGTTGGAAATTCCTTCCCTCTGCATATCAATGCAGGAGTTCATCGATGATAACACTGCGCGGCAGGCCCGGTTAGACCAACTTACGTTGCTTGACGAACGACGCGTCAATGTTCTCGAGCACTTACGTATCTATCAAGAGCGGCTTAAGAAAGCATACAACATGAAATTTCACCTAAGAGACTTTCGGGTTGGTGATTTGGTTCTAAAGGAAAACCAACAAAACTCTAATTTGCCGTCCCACATGAGGGACAAATTTGCGGCAAATTGGTTAGGTCCATATGTCATTGATAGCATAATAGGACCCGGGACATACCGGCTAGCTTCTCTTGATGGTATCAAAGAAACAGAACCCTTGAATATCAGTCATTTGCGACCATTCCACATCTAAGAAAGACATATCCTCAAAAATCTCCAAGGATTATCATAATCACTTGGTCAATCCAAAAGCTCCAAGGATTATCGCAATCACTTGGTCAATCCAAAAGCTCCAAGGATTATCGCAATCACTTGGTCAAAACAAAAAGCTCCAAGGATTATCGCAATCACTTGGTCAATCCAAAAAGCTCCAAGGATTATCGCAATCACTTGGTCAATCCAAAAGCTCCAAGGATTATCACAATCACTTGGTCAAAACAAAAATCTCCAAGGATTATCGCAATCACTTGGTCACCACAAAAAGCTCCAAGGATTATCACAATCATTTGGTCAATCCAAAAGCTCCAAGGATTATCGCAATCACTTGGTCAAAACAAAAAGCTCCAAGGCTTATCGCAATCACTTGGTCACCACAAAAAGCTCCAAGGATTATCACAATCACTTGTTCAATCCAAAAGCTCCAAGGATTATCGCAATCACTTGGTCAAAACAAAAAGCTCCAAGGATTATCGCAATCACTTGGGCAAAACCCAAAAATCTCCAAGGATTATCGCAATCACTTGGTCACACCAAAAAGCTCCAAGGATTATCGCAATAACTTGGTCAAACCTAAAAAGCTCCAACGATTATCGCAATCGCTTGGTCAAATTCATCAATAGAGAGTTCCTCTAGAACCGCATATTCACATTCACAAAATCAATCCATCAAAAGTACAAAAATATGTAGTTGCATTAAGCATTGCATCCATACATTGCATATTTGTGGTTATATAGGTCAAAGGCACCATAGGCTGCAATTGCTCTGCTAGTCCATCTTGTTCCGCATAGTTCCATTTTACAAAAACAACAAAAACACCATGCATAACTTTTACCACACTATAGTCAGTGGTCTGTAAATGTACCAAGAGTTTCAGTGATTCAGTCATCATTTTCCTCTTTAACCATGTAATGTATCAAATCGAATAGATTTTACGAAGGTAGAGTCATACTTGAAATACACCTTGTTACGTAACATCCCAACACAAATTAAAACATTAAAAATTCCCAAGTTGTGTGAACGAAAGATGAAACCTGCAAAGCAATCTAGGTCACCACAAGCGAAACGGTTATCTTGATCATCCCCCTATGCGAATGACCCCTAGAATGCTGAGAGTTGGAAAAAGGACAAGCATCCTCCCTACCCAATTCCCTAAGAATCCCTAAAGTTCTCAATAGTTGCAAAAACACCAAAAATTTGCAAAATGTCAAAACTCCAAAATTTGACAACCTACAGTGCACACATCAAAAGGCAAAAACAACAGTGATTTTCGTCACTCCATATCCCCAGTCCCTTGCTCAAAAGAAAAACAAATCAAAATAAACAATGATCTCATCACTACAAATGAGCAAGTATCCCAATACAATTGAAGAAAAGAAGGGAGTTGACCTTGAATCCCTGGAACTCTCAGCATTCTATAGGTCATAAGGCAAGCTTCAGTACCAATTTGGTTGATAGCCTATCGGTAACAGAAGTAAACCTCCCACATGACCATATATTTGTCACATTAACTTGCGTACAGATCAATGTTTGCATGTGGATGAGCTAGCTTATGGCATCTTGGATTACACCGCAGATTAATCTTAGTACATACAACAAAGGAATTCGTGGAGCTAATTAGGTGATCCTCGATACGAGTTTGGTTGAAAGCCCATCTGGACTGGCGGTATCCTAACAAATACCACTAAATGAACTCAATTGCACACACAGGGATGTAAAATAACTTGGTCAAAAACAATTTCGATTCATACCTTGTCCAAAAGTCTTGTAAGATAAAGTACAGTCATGGATAGTGAGTTAAAACCGTCTGAATCTCAAAAAACCTTACATACATTCCTAAACCATCTACGCTGCTTATCATCCTTATAATACCATCAAAAAATACAAAAACATAAAACCACATATATCCATACAAGAGTCATACACCATAACAATAAAAAGCATCTTAAACAGCCTATGGTGCCATAACCAATCATCACAAAATTCCATTCATTCACTTTGCATATCACATAAAAAAATCAAAAACACTTGCACTCATCATAACATCTGAATCCATCAAAAAAAGATAATCATACATACATCCATAGTAATTAGCCATCACGCATAACAAATATAAAACATCACACGTACAAAACCAAATAAAACCGGTATATATATATATTGCCAAAAATATGCCCGTAGGCTACAAAAATGGTCCTCAAACCCCGAAATCATACCCAAAAACCCAACCTAAGGCATCCACCAACATGATCACGTAGGATCGATGTGATGGGAACTACCCCCATGGTGTGGGTCCTATGGGACCTTGCAGGGCGGCTACTGCCAACACCTGCATCATGCTTACTACCACCTCCCTCATCTAACCGCCTGCGACGAGATGATGCTGACTGCTCAGTCAGACTATCCCTCGTCCGCCGCAAAGATCCACTGACCGAAGGCTCAGGTAGCCGCCCACCAATACGGATGACCTCCCTCTCCAAGTCTATCCGATGCAAACACCACTCTGCCTCTCGTCGATGATAGTAAGACAATGCATCATCGCGTTGTGCCAAAACCCTATCCCGCTCTGCTAGCTGGGCCCGCAGGAGATCCCTCTCCTGCAGTGCGTCCCCCAGCTCCCGCCATGCATCCCCCAACTCCAGATCTCGTATCCATAGCAGCTCTGTCAGTCATGCATTTTCAGTGCGTATCTTAGACTCCATCTCCTCTGTAACTGCCGAACGCACAAGACTCACTGGAGCAGCACCCTTCTCGGGCTCCCCCTGCTCCTCCACGTCCTGCATGTCCGGCTGATCCAGAACGCCCAAGTCTACAGCCTCATCACCCACATCAACCATGTCTGTGTCATCCAATGGAGCCCCCCAATCACACCCTGCTACCTCAGATAGGCCTGATCCGGGACAACAGGCTCCAGTCGAGACACCTGCTTGAGCCCAAGGGCATCAAGCCATTCCCAATCACCATCAGTCAGTGCACCCCGCGCCTCAACGAATGTGGTAGGTACACGGTACCGGCTCCGAACCTGCAAAAGAAAACAATTAAACAAAAAACAAAAAAAAAATTAAAAAACATGGAAAAGAACTGTACAGCATAAAAAGAAATACAAGTAGTTGTCTTCAATCCAGTTTCAGGATTTAAGTTTTAAAACACATTTCAAAAAACAGCATCACAAAAACAATTAAATAAAACAAGTGCAATTTTAAACAAAAATAAGCTCTAGAGGACACTTACGAGGTTTCGCCTCGGCTCCGCCGCTCGAACCAGCTTGTGCACTCATGATGGCAGAGAGAATTCCAGCAGCGCTTCGCTTCGCAGAATTACCTCCTCCTCCCACAGCTCCAAAATCGCAAGAAAAAAATGACACAAATGAGCCCAAATGCAAGTTTTGGCCCTTAAATAGGCCTTTTGAGCTGGAATTCATCCTTGACTGGAATGAACGCTCAGTTTAGCGCTCTTCCCACCCAGGGATGAATTCTATAGCTGGAATTCGTCCCACCCAGGGACAAATTCAAACCAGCACTTCAAAAACATCAAAAAATGATCAAAAATGCAATAAAAACAGACAATAAATTTGCCCGATAAGAGTGCTGCTGCACCTGACATCCAAGCCATACAAAATAGACACTAGAGTCACAAATTATCACTATACTACTCCCTAAGAAGGCTACAATAGCCAGACCGCTCCACGGGAGATGGATTTTCGACAATTTAATCCCCAAATGGCGTCACAAAAAAAAAACAAAAACAACAAATAAACGCAACACAAAAACACAGCAATAAGCATTGCCGCACACAAGTGCTCTTGCACTTAACCTCTAGGGAAAGAAATACGATGTCGGGGTTCAAATTGTCACTCTTTTAATTCCCAAAGAAGGCTACCATAGTCGGACCGCTCCACGAGAAGATGGGTTTTTGATGATTTCACACCATTATGGCATCACCAAAAGGGTTAACACCCACCAAAAATAGGTCCAAATGTTGGAAAAATTGCACATGCTAAATGGCAAACCCTCTAAATTCCCCCTTACACAAGTCATCTTGGGTCAAGCGACTCATCGCTTTTCTCATGAAGGTCATTCCCTCATCGATTCGTCGCTTGACGGGGTAGTCACACTTAGTCACCAATCAACAAGCACACACCCAATTAAGGAAAATGACATGCATTCAAAGAATCATTGACAAAGATAATCACGCTCCCGCTTGGGGCGATAAACAAGCAACAATCAAATCAATCAAACACTTGGCATTTTGTGAATCATGAACACAAGGTTCCCCTGTGGATAAAACGCCCTTCGTCTATTCATGACTGATCAATGTCTAAGTTCAAGTCACACCTCACCAAAATAGCTTAACACTTGAAATCAAACTCCTTAGCTCGTCAGAAGCAAGGATTCAAGAATGCATGCCCTTTCCATGCTTGGGGCATCAAAAGTTGGTTAGGTTACCAAGAAACCCTAATCATTAGTGCTTTGGTTATCTATTTTTGCTCGGTGTTGCGCCATGCACAACGCCTCCCAAAAAGGGGCATCTGTAGACACCAAAATAGCACCAATCCGATTACGTGACTGCAAACACTGATCGCTTTGACAAACACAGCCCCCAGGGCAGCCCTCAGAGGTCAAATAGTGGTCTTAACCACTTTCATAGCAATTTTGTAAGGTCAGGAAGCAATTTGGCACATTTGGACACTTTGCTCACTATTTGTCTCACCCAAGGACGAATACTAATTGGAATTCGTCTCACCCAGGGACGAATTCTGAATTCGTCCCTAGGTAGGACAAATTCTGAGTTTAACGGGCAAAAAGAAGAATGGTGCCAAGTGGCAGCCCGGAGACGGTCGATTGATGACTCCTGCCTCGCACGCGTGTGTGGGTGGACAGATAGGCCGTTAGAGGACTGTCACAAGGGTAGTTATGAAAGCCCAAGTCAATGGAGGACTCCCCTCCCTCATGGGAAGACATGACTGCCACATGGCACCTATGACCAACACATGGCATTTGTGCTTCCCTCTCAAAAGAGACCCCATGGTTCTATAAAAGGTGGGACTTTTCTCACCCAAAGGACAGAAAAAAGGAGATTTCAAGCAACAAAGTGCTGCCGAGTTGAAGACCCACTTGCATCCCTTTTGGTTCACCTTCTCGCATCCACCAATCTCTTTTGCAAGGGATGTTGTTGGGTGGCTTTTGGAAGCTTGAACCTGACCCAAATCCAACACATGGACACCTAAACCAACCAATTTGCCGACCCCCCAATCCTAAGAGGTTTTGGGCCCATCCCTAGTGGATTGGCTCCGAAATCAAGTTCCAACGGTGGGAGGCCCACTCGGGCACCCCCGCACTTCCTAAGTTCCATTATTTTTAGAATTCTAGATTATTTTTTCGCATTGCATATTGTGTCATTTTGTTTGGTGAACTCATAGCTGCAATTTCATAACTTTTGATTAGATTCTAGTATGTTTTGTGTCGCTTTGTTGTTTCACTAACTTGTAGGTGGCAATATCAAATTCCCGAGGGTAGAGGCCAAATTGGGAGAATCCGACCATCTGGGTCGTCCCAAAATGGCCCCAATTACATAACCCCTCTGTCCGTAGGTGTTTTGGAGGTCTCGGGAGCCGACATTGGAGCAGATCACTTTGGCTTTTCCAACATAGAAGAATTCGTCCCACCCAGGGACGAATTGCAGTCGAATTCGTCCTACCCAGGGACTAATTCCAGGTGAAAGTATATTGGCCGACTGTCTCAGTGGTAATGGCTTTCCGGTAAGATCTTATATTTTTTGTCGAGTTTTTGGGCTATTTGGACTCATTGTACTTACCATTGTTTCGGAAAGTGTTTACATGCATCTTTGATGATTTTAGAGAACAAACACCTTTTATTTGCAGCAAATGCTACTGACATATTCGTTGTTTCTTTGTTCGCAGGAAGAGTAGCAGAGGTCAAAGACTCATCAACATCAGCGACGACAGCATTTTGGCCCGTCCATTTCAATCGTGGGCACGTGAAAAGAGGAACATTAAGTGATTGTAATCAAATTCTTTTAATGCTCCTAGCCCCTAAAAATGGAGGAGGCGTATTTGTAACAGAGATCAAGAAATTTTAATGAAAGGGCTGTGTTTTCTCCATTCGATTGTATCTTGTTTTAATGTGTCTCTTTCGTTTCATGCATTTTACATTTCTAGGACTTAAGCGCATTTGATTTTGGTTGCATCGCAATTAGTGTTTCCTTTGCCCAGAATCTCGTGCTTTCAGTGGCGATCACGGTGGGACAAACATTAATTCGTGAAGTAACATCATTACCACTTGAAATGGATCTGGTTACAATCTTGGTAAGTGTATTTAATTATCCCCCATGTACCCAATGCCATGTGTTTTCCTTAATGAATCCCACGTTTAAATTAGTGTCAATTAGTGGCGATCTAGAATAACATTTAAACGGTGGTAATAATGTCCCACCGTGATCGCCACTGAAAGCACGAGATTTCTGGCGAAGGAAACACTAATTGCGATGCATCCAAAATTAAATACGCTTAAGTCCTAGAAATGTAAATTGCATGAAACGAAAGAAACGCATTGGAAGAGACACAAGCAAATGGAGAAAACACAGCCATTTCATTAAACTTTCTTGATCTCTGTTACAAATATGCCTCCTCCCTTTTCAGGGGCTAGGAGCGTTAAAATAATTTGACTACAATCGAGACTTAAGGTTCCTCTTTCTGCGTGCCCACACTTGAAATGGGCGGGCCAAGATGATGTCGTCGCTGATGTTGATGAGTCCTTCACCTCTGCTGCTCCTCCTGCGAACAAAGAAACAACAAAGATGTCAGTAGCACCTGTTGCAAATAGTAAGTGTTTGTTCTCTAAAATCGCCAAAAGATGCATGTAAATAATTAGCCAAATCGATAGATAAAATGACTCTAAATGACCTGAAAATCTGACAAAGGACAGAAGACATCACCAGAGGGCCACTGCCATTGAAATAGTTGGCCAATATGCCTTCAACTGGAATTCCTCCCTGGGCAGGACGAATTTTGACTGCTATTCGTCCCTGGGTGGGACGAATTCTGCTGTGTTGGAAAAGCTGACCTACTGCTGCTCCAATATCGAATCTCGAGACCTGAAAAACACCTGTAGATAGAGGGGTTATGTAATTGGGGCCATTTTGGGACGACCCAGATGGTCGGATTCTCCCAATTTGGCCTCTATCCTCGGGAATTTGATATCGACACCTACAAGTTAGTGAAACAACAAAGCGACACAAAACATACTAGAATCTGATCAAAAGTTATGAAATTGCAGCTATGAGTTCAACAAACAGAATGACACAATATGCAATGCGAACAAATAATCTAGAATGCTAAAAATAATGGAACTTAGGAAGTGCGGGGGTGCCCAGGTGGGCCTCCCACCGTTGGCACTTGACTTCGGAGCCAATCCACTAGGGATAGGCCCAAAACCTCTTAGGATTGGGGGTCGGCAAATTGGTTGGTTCAGGTGTCCATGTGTTGGATTTGGGTCAGGTTCAAGCTTCCAAAAGCCACCCAACAACCTCCCATGAAAAAAAGATTGGTGGATGCGAGAAGGTGAACCAAAAGGGATGCAAGTGGGTCTTCAACTCGGCAGCACTTTGTTGCTTGAAATCTCCTTTTATCTGTCTATTTTGGGTGAGAAAAGTCCCACCTTTTATAGACCCATGGGGTCTCTTTTGAGAGGGGAAGCATAAGCGCCATGTGTTGGTCATAGGTGCCATGTGGCAGTCAAGTCTTCCCATGAGGGAGGGGAGTCCTCCATGACTTGGGCTTTCATAATTGCCCTTGTGACAGTCTTCTAACGGCCTATCTGTCCACCCACACACGCGTGCGAGGCAGGAGTCATCAACTGACTATCTTTGGCTGCCACTTGGCACCATTCTTCTTTTTGCCCATTAAACTTGGAATTCATCCTACCCAGGGACGAATTCAGAATTCGTCCCTTGGTGAGACGACTTCCAATTTTAATTCGTCCCAGGGTGGGACGGATTTGGAGTAGGTTGTCCGAAGGTGCCAAATTGCCTTCTGACCTTCCAAAATTGTTGTAAAAGTGGTTAGGACCACTTTTTAACCTCTGAGGGCTGCCCTGGGGGCTATGTGTGTCAAAGTGATCAATGTTTGTAGTCACATAATCAGATTGGTGTTGTTTTGGTGTCTACAGATGCCCCTTTTTGGGATGCGTTGTGCATGGCGCAGCGTCGAGCAAAAATAGATAACCAAAGCACTAATGATTAGGGTTTCTTGGTAACCTAACCAACTTTTGATGCCCCAAGTATGGAAAGGGCATGCATTCTTGAATCCTTGCTTCTGACGAGCTAAGAAATTTGATTTCAAGTATTAACCTATTTTGGTGAGGTGTGACTTGAGCTTGGACATTGATCAGTCATGAATAGGCGAAGGGCGTTTTATCCACAGGGGAACCTTGTGTTCATGATTCACGAAATGCCAAGTGTTTGATTGATTTGATTTTTGCTTGTATACTTCCCCAAGTAGGAGCGTAATTGTATTTTTCAATGATTCTTTGAATGCATGTCATTTTC
Source organism: Wollemia nobilis (assembly GCA_028583015.1). Classification (NCBI taxonomy): domain Eukaryota; kingdom Viridiplantae; phylum Streptophyta; class Pinopsida; order Araucariales; family Araucariaceae; genus Wollemia; species Wollemia nobilis. Next base: position 1,113,402 of record JAQPPZ010017000.1, on the reverse strand, counting down.
CTTAATTGGGTGTGTGATTGTTGATTGGTGACTAAGTGTGACTACCCCCTCAAGCAACGAATCGATGAGGGAATGACCTTCATGAGAAAAGCGACGAGTCGCTTGACCCAAGATGACTTATGCAAGGGTGCCTTTAGATGGTTTATCATTAAGCATGTGCAATTTTTCCAACATCTGGACCTATTTTTGGTGGGTGTTAACCCTTTTTGTGATGCCATAATGGGGTGAAATCGTCGACAACCCATCTTCCCGTGGAGCGGTCCGGCTATGATAGCCTTCTTGGGGAAGTAGTAGAGTGACAATTTGAACCCCGAAATCGATTTTCTATGCCAAGAGGTTAAGTGCGAGAGCACTTGTGTCCGGCAATGCTTATTGCTTTTTTTTTATGTTGCATGTTTTGTTGTTTTTGTTGTTTTTTTTTTGTGACACCATTTGGGGATTAAATTTTCGAAAATCTGTCTCTCGTGGAGCGGTTCGGCTATGGTAGCCTTCTTAGGGAGTAGGATAGTGATTATTTGTGACCCTGATGTCAATTTTCCATGCCAAGAGTTTAAGTGCAAGAGCACTTGTGTCTGGCAATGTTTATTGCTTTTTGTGTTGTTTTGATTTTCTTGTTGTTTTTGAGTGGGCTTTGACCCTTTTGTGACGTCGTTTGGGGATGAAATTGTCGAAAATCCGTCTTCCCGTGGAGCGGTCCGGATATGGTAGCATTCTTAGGGAGTAGGATAGTGACAATGTAGACCCTGACATCGGTTTTTCTATGCCAAGAGGTTAAGTGCAAGAGCACTTGTGTCTGGCAATGTTTATTGCTTTTTGTTTTTGTGTTGCATTTATTTGTTGTTTTTGTTGTTTTGATTTTCTTTGATCTTGTGCATGATGGTTGATGAATATGGATGTATGCATGTTGATTTATTTTGATGGATGCATATGCTATGATGAATGCAAATGGTTTTGATTTATATGTGATATGCAGATATGAAATGGATGAATGGGGTTTGTGATGTTTGGCTATGGCACCAAGGACTGTTTAGAACTCTGTTATTTTGTTTTTAGGCGATTGTTGTGATGCATGACTTTGTATGTATACATGTGGTTTTTATTTTTTTGTATTTTTTTGATGGTATTGTAAGGATGAAAAGTAGCGCAGTTGGTTTATAAATGTAGCTAAGGTTTTCTTAGACTCAGACAGTTTTAACTCACTAGCGACGACTGTACTTTATCTTACAAGACTTTTAAACAAGGTATGAATCAGACCTATTTTTGACCAAGCTATTTCACATCCCTGTGTGTGCAAATGAGTTCATTATTGTGGTATTTATCAGGATACCGCCGATGCCAGATGGGCTTTCAACCGAACTCGTACTGAGGATCACCTAATTAGCTCCACTAACTCCTTTGTTGTATTTAGTTAGATTAATCTGCGGTGTTATCCAGGATGCCATAAGCTAGCTCATCCACATGCAAAAATTGATCTGTACACAAGTTAATGTGATAGATATATCGTCATGCGAGAATTTTACTGCTAGTTACCGATAGGCTATCAACCAAACCGGTACTGAGGCTTGCCTCATGACCTGTTAGAATACTGAGAGTTCCAGGGATTCAAGTTCACTCCCTTCTTTTCTTCAATTGTATTGGGATACTTGCTCGTTTGTAGTGATAAGATCACTGTTTATTTTTATTTGTTTTTATTTTGAGCAAGGGATTGGGGATATGGAGTGATGAAAATCACTATTGCTTGTGCCTTTTGATGTGTGCACTGTAGGATGTCAAATTTTGGAGTTTTGACGTTTTGCAAATTTTTTGATGTTTTGCAATTATTGAGAACTTTAGGGATTCTTAGGGAATTGGGTAGGGAGGATGCTTGTCCTTTTGCCAACTCTCTGCATTCTTGGGGTCATTCACATAGTGGGATGAGCAAGATAACCGTTTCGCTTGTGGTGACCTGGATTACTTTGCAGGTTTCATCTTTCGTTCACACAACTTGGGAATTTTTTTATGTGTCTTGATATGTGTTGGGATGTTACGTAACAAGGTGTATTTCAAGTATGACTCTACCTTCGTAAAATCTGTTCGATTTGATACATTACATGGTTAAAGAGGAAAATTATGACTGAATCACTGAAACTCTTGGACATTTACAGACCACTGACTGTAGTGTGGTAAAAGTTATGCATGGTGTTTTTGTTGTTTTTGTAAAATGGAACTATGCGAAACAAGATGGACTAGTAGAGCAATTGCAGCCTATGGTGCCTTTGACCTATACAACCACAAATATGCAATGTATGGATGCAATGCTTAATGCAGCTACATATTTTTGTACTTTTGATCGGATAAGTTCTTTCGAATCCGAGATCATCTGAAACGTGCCAACTGGGGGTCCTTTTTCTCCCCCACTCCCATTAATAGCAACACAACGCTATTCTTACAATTTCTATCCCATTCAGCATTTTTTAGGGAAGAACTTCGAAAGGGATTGGCTGTTCATACTGTCGAGGTTTCTGATCAACAGGACTGGTATTTACCCATAAGAGATTATCTCAAATTAGGTACTCTTCCATTTGTATTGACGCACGCCGCAAAACGAACATTCAAGCAAAAAGAAGCTAAGTATGTCTTGATAGGAGACATTTTGTATCGTCGAAGCTATGACGGAATTCTTCTTCACTGTTTGGACCAGCAAGAGTCTACTTGGGCAGTCGCCCAAGCGCATGACAGTACATGTGGCAGCCACTTCAGTGGTATGGCCATTGCAAAGCGCATTCTCCGCATAGGCTATTATTGGCCATATTTAGAGCGATATTGTTGCGAGTATGTCAAGAAGTGCGTGAAGTGTCAACATCATGCAAATTTGATGCACGTACCTTCCTAGGCCCTATAGACAGTCCAGTCTGCTTGGCTATTTTTGCAATGGGGCCTCGATCTAATCGAAAAGATCTCCCCTGCATCGTCAGGCCGTCACACGTTTATCATAACGGCAACAGAATATTCTACCAAATGGGTGGAAGCAATTCCGTTAACCTCAACGAAAGGACCCCGCATTGTGGAGTTCATCTTGCATAACATCATATGTCTTTTTGGTATTCCATCCAAAATAATCTCAGATAATGGGCCATCATTCAAGAACAAAGACGTGCGTGCTTTGACCACAAATTACAAAATTCAGCACAGCTTTTCAACGCCCTATTATCTGTAAACAAACGGGCAAGCAGAGGCATCAAATAAAACACTAGTCCCCATCCTTAAAAAGATAGTCGCAGACAGTCATAAGGATTGGCACATAAAAATCCCACTTGCCCTTTGGGCTTATCGCACTAGCATTCGGACGCCCACTAGGGCAACTCCATTTTCGCTTGTGTATGGCTCAGAGGCAGTAATGCCTCTCGAGTTGGAAATTCCTTCCCTCCGCATATCAATGTAGGAGTTCATCGATGATAACACTGCGTGGCAGGCCCGATTAGACCAACTTACGTTGCTTGACGAATGACGCGTTAATGCTCTCGAGCACTTACGTATCTATCAAGAGCGGCTTAAGAAAGCATACAACATGAAAGTTCACCTAAGAGACTTTCGGGTTGGTGATTTGGTTCTGAAGGAAAACCAACAAAACTCTAATTTTCCGTCCCACATGAGGGACAAATTTGCGGCAAATTGGTTAGGTCCATATGTCATTGATAGCATAATAGGACCCGGGACATACCGGCTAGCTTCTCTTGATGGTATCAAGGAAACATAACCCTTGAATATCAGTCATTTGCGACCATTCCACATCTAAGAAAGCCATATCCTCAAAAATCTCCAAGGATTATCACAATCACTTGGTCAATCCAAAAGCTCCAAGGATTATCGCAATCACTTGGTCAATCCAAAAGCTCCAAGGATTATCGCAATCACTTGGTCAAAACAAAAAGCTCCAAGGATTATCGCAATCACTTGGTCACCACGAAAAGCTCCAAGGATTATCACAATCACTTGGTCAATCCAAAAGCTCCAAGGATTATCGTAATCACTTGGTCAAAACAAAAAGCTCCAAGGATTATCGTAATCACTTGGTCAAAACAAAAAGCTCCAAGGATTATCGCAATCACTTGGTCACCACAAAAAGCTCCAAGGATTATCACAATCACTTGGTCAATCCAAAAAGCTCCAAGGATTATCACAATCACTTGGTCAATCCAAAAGCTCCAAGGATTATCGCAATCACTTGGTCAAAACAAAAAGCTCCAAGGATTATCGCAATCACTTGGTCACCACAAAAAGCTCCAAGGATTATCACAATCACTTGGTCAATCCAAAAGCTCCAAGGATTATCGCAATCACTTGGTCAAAACAAAAATCTCCAAGGATTATCGCAATCACTTGGGCAAAACCCAAAAAGCTCCAAGGATTATCGCAATCACTTGGTCACACCAAAAATCTCAAAGGATTATCGCAATCACTTGGTCAAACCTAAAAAATCTCCAACGATTATCGCAATCGCTTGGTCAAATTCATCAATAGAGAGTTCCTCTAGCACCGCATATTCACATTCACAAAATCAATCCATCAAAAGTATAAAAATATGTAGCTGCATTAAGCATTGCATCCATACATTGCATATTTGTGGTTGTATAGGTCAAAGGCACCATAGGCTGCAATTTCTCTGGTAGTCCATCTTGTTTCGCATAGTTCCATTTTACAAAAACAAAATAACAGAGTTCTAAACAGTCCTTGGTGCCATAGCCAAACATCACAAACCCCATTCATCCATTTCATATCTGCATATCACATATAAATCAAAACCATTTGCATTCATCATAGCATATGCATCCATCAAAATAAATCAACATGCATACATCCATATTCATCAACCATCATGCACAAGATCAAAGAAAATCAAAACAACAAAAACAACAAATAAATGCAACACAAAAACAAAAAGCAATAAACATTGCCAGACACAAGTGCTCTTGCACTTAACCTCTTGGCATAGAAAAACTGATGTCAGGGTCTACATTGTCGCTATCCTACTCCCTAAGAAGGCTACCATAGCCGGACCGCTCCACGGGAGGACGAATTTTTGACAATTTCATCCCCAAACGACGTCACAAAAGGGTCAAAGCCCACTCAAAAAAAACAAGAAAATCAAAACAACACAAAAAGCAATAAACATTGCCAGACACAAGTGCTCTTGCACTTAAACTCTTGGCATGGAAAATCAACATCAGGGTCACAAATAATCACTATCCTACTCCCTAAGAAGGCTACCATAGCCGGACCGCTCCACGAGAGACGGATTTTCAAAAATTTAATCCCCAAATGGTGTCACAAAAAAAAAAAAAACAACAAAAACAACAAAACATGCAACATAAAAACAAAGCAATAAGCATTTCCGGACACAAGTGCTCTTGCACTTAACCTATTGGCATAGAAAATCGATGTCGGGGTTCAAATTGTCACTCTACTACTTCCCCAAGAAGGCTACCCCTGACTTGTCATATGGCATCTGATATCTTGGTTGGCAAAGGATCCACATCCCTTGCTCATATCTGCCTAGCCCGTATCCATGTCAATTGCATTGGCCGAGATATTTTAGGGCAAAATCTGGGTTTGACAGATAGTTTATGTTTTCAACAAAAGGCTCTTCGTCTACTTCCTTTTGTTGGCATGGTTCAAGACCATGATCAAGGCCCCCATACACGAAATTTTTCTGGTTTGGAGGGTAGCCTAGAGGAACAATTGTCCCTATGGGAAGGCGAGGTCTTCCCATGTCTTGTATTGACTCCAATGCTGGCGTCGCCACAACATTTTGTACCAAATATTCCCCCAAGCCCGTACTGGCCATTTCAACAGTGATTGTTGATGATTGGGTGGGAGGAAATGGTAGTCCTTCTTGACTCCATTCCATGTTTGGTGTTTCAAGAGTCTTAGTTTATGTTGTGCTGGGTGTTTTCTCCGTTGATACCATTGATATTGTGGGAAACCTTTCTTCCAAGGGTTTAACCTCTTCCATGATCTGTTTTCCCTTGTCCTTCTGTTGGGCCATGATAGGTGGCGTTGATGATGAAGGAGCAGGTGATGAGGTCTCACCTGGCTAGGATTTTGCCTTGTTGGCCACCAGTGGTGCCTGCGGTATCGGACCCTATTTAGATGGATTTAATTGAAAATCCAAATGCGTTGAAGGGAGGGTCGATTAAGGCATGAATTGTACCACATTGCAATACTTGAAGGGCTCTAATTCCATTGGGACTACATGTATTTCTCCCTCATAAGCATACTTTAAGCATTGGTGGGCAATCGAAGGGACACACTTCATGTCCCTAATCCAAGGCCACCCTAGCAGCATATTATAAGCCATTTCGCCTTCCAAAGACATGGCACAGTTGTAGGTATTGTCTTTTGTCCTACCTGGATAGGCAGAACAACTGTGCTGACTGTCAAGCATATTGCATTGTTGAAAGCTCGCAGTGTGTACGTGGAGGCTGTGATGTGAGAGGCTGGCAGCTTCAAATGTTTTAAGGCTGTAGTGGTAATGATGTTACTGGACGAGCCAATATCTAGAATTAAATACGCTTAGTTCAATTAGAGAAGATAATGTAATCGGATTTAAGTTATATTAATGCGGAACTTATCCGAGCTTTTTGGTGTGACCAAGTGATTGCGATAATCCTTGGAGCTTTTTGGGTTTTGCCCAAGTGATTGCGATAATCCTTGGAGCTTTTTGTTTTGACCAAGTGATTGCGATAATCCTTGGAGCTTTTGGATTGACCAAGTGATTGTGATAATCCTTGGAGCTTTTTGTGGTGACCAAGTGATTGTGATAATCCTTGGAGCTTTTTGTTTTGACCAAGTGATTGCGATAATCCTTGGAGCTTTTGGATTGACTAAGTGATTGTGATAATCCTTGGAGCTTTTTGGATTGACCAAGTGATTGTGATAATCCTTGGAGCTTTTTGTGGTGACCAAGTGATTGCGATAATCCTTGGAGCTTTTTGTTTTGAACAAGTGATTGCGATAATCCTTGGAGCTTTTGGATTGACCAAGTGATTGTGATAATCCTTGGAGCTTTTTGTGGTGACCAAGTGATTGCGATAATCCTTAGAGCTTTTTGTTTTGACCAAGTGATTGCGATAATCCTTGGAGCTTTTGGATTGACCAAGTGATTGCGATAATCCTTGGAGCTTTTGGATTGACCAAGTGATTGTGATAATCCTTGGAGCTTTTTGAGGATATGGCTTTCTTAGATGTGGAATGGTCGCAAATTACTGATATTCAAGGGTTCTGTTTCCTTGATACCATCAAGAGAAGCTAGCCGGTATGTCCCGGGTCCTATTATGCTATCAATGACATATGGACCTAACCAATTTGCCACGAATTTGTCCCTCATGTGGGACGGAAAATTATATTTTTGTTGGTTTTCCTTCAGAACCAAATCACCAACCCGAAAGTCTCTTAGGTGAACTTTCATGTTGTATGCTTTCTTAAGCTACTCTTGATAGATACGTAAGTGCTCGAGAGCATTAACGCATCGTTCGTCAAGCAACGTAAGTTGGTCTAACCGGGCCTGTCGTGCAGTGTTATCATCGATGAACTCCTGCATTGATATGCGGAGGGAAGGAATTTCCAACTCGAGAGGCATTACCGCCTCTGAGCCATACACGAGCGAAAACGGAGTTGCCCTAGTGGGCGTCCGAATGCTAGTGCGATAATCCCAAAGGGCAAGTGGGATTTGTATGTGCCAATCCTTATGACTGTCTGCGACTGTCTTTTTAAGGATGGCGACTAGTGTTTTATTTGATGCCTCTGCTTGCCCGTTTGCTTGCGGATAATAGGGCGTTGAAAAGTTGTGCTGAATTTTGTACTTTGTGGTCAAAGAACGCACGTCTTTGTTCTTGAATGATGGCCCATTATCTAAGATTATTTTGGATGGAATACCAAAATGACATATGATGTTATGCAAGATGAACTCCACAATGCGGGGTCCTTTCATTGAGGTTAACGGAATTGCTTCCACCCATTTGGTAAAATATTTTGTGGTCGTTATGATAAACGTGTGACGGCCTGATGATGCAGGGGAGATCTTTTCGATTAGATCGAGGCCCCACTGCAAAAATGGCCAAGTAGACTGGACTATTTGTAGGGCCTAGGAAGGTAGATGCATCAAATTGGCATGATGTTGACACTTCACACACTTCTTGACATACTCGCAACAATCTCGCTCTAAAGATGGCCAATAATAGCCTATGCGGAGAATGCGCTTTGCAATGGCCATACCACTGAAGTGGCCGCCACATGTACCATCGTGCACTTGGGCGATTGCCCAAGTAGACTCTTGCTGTTCCAAACAGCGAAGAAGAATTCCGTCATAGCTTCGACGATACAAAATGTCTCCTATCAAGACATACTTAGCCGCTTTTTGCTTGAATGTTCGTTTTGCGACGTGCGTCAATCCAAATGGAAGATTACCTAATTTGAGATAATCTCTTATGGGTAAATACCAGTCCTATTGATCAGAAACCTTGACAGTATGAACAGCCAATCCCTTTCGAAGTTCTTCCCTAACAAATGCTGAATGGGATAGAACTTGTAAGAATAGCGTTGTGTTGCTATTAATGGGAGTGGGGGAGAACAAGGACCCCCAGTTGTGCATGGCGCAGCCCCGAGCAAAAATAGATAACCAAAGCACTAATGATTAGGGTTTCTTGGTAACCTAACCAACTTTTGATGCCCCAAGCATGGAAAGGGCATGCATTCTTGAATCTTTGCTTCTGACGAGCTAAGGAGTTTGATTTCAAGTGTTAACCTGTTTTGGTGAGGTGTGACTTGAACTTAGACATTGATCAGTCATGAATAGGCGAAGGGCTTTTTATCCACAGGGGAACCTTGTGTTCATGATTCACGAAATGCCAAGTGTTTGATTGATTTGATTGTTGTTTGTTTACTGCCCCAAGCAGGAGCGTGATTGTCTTTGTCAATTATTCTTTGAATGCATGTCGTTTTCCTTAATTGGGTGTGTGCTTGTTGATTGGTGACTAAGTGTGACTACCCCCTCAAGCGACGAATCGATGAGGGAATGACCTTCATGAGAAAAGCGACGAGTCGCTTGACCCAAGATGACTTGTGTAAGGGGGCCTTTAGAGGGTTTACCATTTAGCATGTGCAATTTTTCCAACATTTGGACCTATTTTTGGTGGGTGTTAACCCTTTTGGTGATGCCATAATGGGGTGAAATCATCAAAAACCCATCTTCCCGTGGAGCGGTCCGGCTATGGTAGCCTTATTTGGGAAGTAAGAGAGTGGCAATTTGAACCTCGACATCGTATTTCTTTGCCTAGAGGTTAAGTGCAAGAGCACTTGTGTGCGGCAATGCTTATTGTTGTGTTTTTGTGTTGCGTTTATTTGTTGTTTTTGTTTTTTTTTGTGATGCCATTTGGGGATTAAATTGTCGAAAATCCGTCTCCCGTGGAGCAGTCCGGCTATTGTAGCCTTCTTAGGGAGTAGGATAGTGATAATTTGTGACTCTAGTGTCTATTTTGTATGGCTTGGATGTCAGGTGCAGCAGCACTCTTATCGGGAAAATTTATTATCTGTTTTTATTGCATTTTTGATCAATTTTTGATGTTTTTGAAGTGCTGGTTTGAATTCGTCCCTGGGTGGGACGAATTCCTGCTGTAGAATTCGTCCCTGGGTGGGATGAGTTCTAACCTGAGCGTTCATACCAGTGAAGGACGAATTCCAGCTCAAAAGGCCTATTTAAGGGCAAAAACTTGCATTTGGGCTCATTTGTGTCATTTTTTTTCTTGCGATTTTGGAGCTCTGGGAGGAGGAGGTAATTCTACAAAGTGAAGCGCTGCTGGAATTCTCTCTGCCATCATGAGTGCACAAACTAGTTCAAGCGGCGGAGCCGAGGCGAAACCTGTAAGTGTCCTCTAGAGCTTATTTTTGTTTAAATTTGCACTTGTTTTATTTAATTGTTTTTGTGATGCTGTTTTTCGAAATGTGTTTTAAAACTTAAATCCTAAAACTGGATTGAAGACAACTACTTGTATTTCTTTTTATGCTGTACAGTTTTTTTCCATGTTTTTTAATTTTTTTTTTGTTTTTTGTTTAATTGTTTTCTTTTGCAGGTTTGGAGCCGGTACCATGTACCTACTGCCTTTACTGAGGCGCAGGATGCACTGACTGATGGTGATTGGGAATGGCTTGATGCCCTTGGGCTCAAGCAAGTGTCTCAACCGGAGCTCGTGGTCCCGGATCGAGGCCTATCTCGATGGCCCCGATCGGACTTTGGGATCCTCGGACCAACACGTTCCATCTTTCGACAGAGGAGATGACTGTAACTTTGGAGGATGTCTATCGGTTGCTTCGGATTCCGATAGACGGACTACCTATTAGGACATCGCCGCGTGATCAACGAACTGCTATACTTACGAGATGCTTTGGGCATGGGGAGCGGCTGGGTGTAACGAACCCAGTGGAGACAGCTGAGGTGGACTGCCAGACTGGTGGGATTTTGGTTGGTTGGTGGCAGGAGAGGGGGGTGTTAGGAGTGAGGCAAGCATTCTTGATGGGCCTTATTTCTAACATGCTTCTCCCTGATTCGTCAGGCGTGAAGTTCTCATGGAACCTGCTAGATTTGGTATGGCAGTTGGTAGAGTGCCCGATAGAAGCACCACTGATTTTGAGATGGGGACAAACATTGTTGGCACAGCTCTACGGGGAGTTGTATGCGGTCCGCTGTCGACAGTGGAAGGGTGTTAGTTACAGTTATCTACTGCAGTGCTGGGGTTGGCAGCACATAGCAGTGGAGAGGCCGACCGGGTTACCGTGGACGACTCGGGCAGTGATGGAAGATGAGGAGATTGGTTATGCAATTTTGTGGCGGTGGTCTACGAAGCAGGGGCAGAGTCGGCGATGGGCAGGTGCCGTTGAACACTACACTGAGGCCTTTTCTCGGCTCACTCTAGGGGAGGTGTTTTGGCATCCCTATCGGGACTGTCTAGCCTGGCCTGAGGCTGGATATTGGCTCCGACGAGTACTCAAGGAGCGGTGGTTGACTGGGCAACATGGGACGAAGCATGAGTTCTTTTCGTACGACCGGGTTACATGATAGTTCGGTGTTCGCCAGGGGTTGCCTAGTGAGCCCGTGGTCTATCAGAGGCGGGGATATGAGAGGGGGTTAGAGCCACCGGTCACTGTGCCATTGGGCGAGGAGTCTGATGCAGTGATTGGTGTCCCGGATGTGGATGACATCGGGACTACCACCGAGTATGACTCGTGGTGGGTTTTACGGTGATGGAGAGGAGAGGGGCCACTGGGAGGCGTAGAGGCGGCAGTGGAGGATGCTAAGGTAGCAGGGTGTGATTGGGGGGCTCCATTGGATGACACAGACATGGTTGATGTGGGTGATGAGGCTGTAGACTTGGGCATTCCGGATCAGCCGGACATGCAGGACGTGGAGGAGCAGGGGGAGCCCGAGCAGGGTGCTGCTCCGGTAAGTCCTATGCGTCTGGCAGTTACAGAGGAGATGGAGTCTGAGATATGCACTGAAAATGCGTGACTGACAGAGCTATTATGGATATGGGATCTGCAGTTGGGGGATGCACGGCGGGATCTGGGGGACGCACTGTGGGAGAGGGATCTCCTACGGGCCCAACTAGAAAAGTGGGATAGAGTTTTGGCATAGCGCGATGATGCATTGTCTTACTATCATCGGCGAGAGGCAGAGTCCTGTCTGCATCGGATAGACTTGGAGAGGGAGGTCATCCGTCTTAGTGGGTGGCTACCTGAGCCTTCGATCAGTGGATCTTTGTGGCGGACGAGGGATAGTCTGACTGAGCAGTTAGCATCATCTCGTCACAGGTGGTTAGATGAGGGAGTTGGTAGTAGGCATGATGCAGGGGTTGGCAGTAGCCGCCCTGCAGGGTCCCATAGGACCCACACCACGGGGGGTAGTTCTCGTCGCATCGATCCTGCGTGATCATGTTGGTGGACGCCTTAGGTTGGGTTTTTGGGTATGATTTCGGGGTCTGAGGACCATTTTTGTAGCCTGCGGGCATATTTTTGGCGATATATATATATACCGATTTTATTTGGTTTTGTACGTGTGATGTTTTATATTTGTTATGCGTGATGGCTAATTACTATGGATGTATGTATGATTATCTTTTTTTGATGGATTCATATGTTATGATGAGTGCAAGTGTTTTTTATTTTTTTATGTGATATGCAAAGTGAATGAATGGAATTTTGTGATGATTGGTTATGGCACCATAGGCTGTTTAAGATGTTTTTTATTGTTATGGTGTATTACTCTTGTATGGATATATGTGGTTTTCTGTTTTTGTATTTTCTGATGGTATTATAAGGATGATAAGCAGCGCAGATGGTTTAGGAATGTATGTAAGGTTTTTTGAGATTCAGACAGTTTTAACTCACTATCCATGACCGTACTTTATCTTACAAGACTTTTGGACAAGGTATGAATCGGACTTGTTTTTGACCAAGTTATTTCACATCCCTGTGTGTGCAATTGAGTTCGTTTATTGGTATTTGTTAGGATACCGCCGATTCCGAGATGGGATTTCAACTGAACTCGTATTGAGGATCACCTAATTAGCTCCACGAATTCCTTTGTTGTATGTACTAAGATTAATCTACGGTGTAATCCAGGATGCCATAAGCTAGCTCATCCACATGCAAACATTGATCTGTACGCAAGTTAATGTGACAGATATATCGTCATGTGGGAGGTTTACTTCTGTTACCGATAGGCTATCAACCAAATTGGTACTAAAGCTTGCCTTATGACCTATAGAATGCTGAGATTTCTAGGGATTCAAGGTCAACTCCCTTCTTTTCTTCAATTGTATTGGGATACTTGCTCATTTGTAGTGATGAGATCACTATTTATTTTGATTTGTTTTTCTTTCGATCAAGGGACTGGGGATATGGAGTGACGAAAATCACTATTGTTTTTGCCTTTTGATGTGTGCACTGTAGGTTGTCAAATTTTGGAGTTTTGACATTTTGCAAATTTTTGGTGTTTTTGCAACTATTGAGAACTTTAGGGATTCTTAGGGAATTGGGTAGGGAGGATGCTTGTCCTTTTGCCAAATCTTAGCATTCTAGGGGTCATTCGCACAGGGGGATGATCAAGATAACCGTTTCACTTGTGGTGACCTAGATTGCTTTGCAGGTTTCATCTTTCGTTCACACAACTTGGGAATTTTTAATGTTTTAATTTGTGTTGGGATGTTACGTAACAAGGTGTATTTCAAGTATGACTCTACCTTCGTAAAATCTGTTCGATTTCATACATTACATGGTTAAAGAGGAAAATGATGACTGAATCACTGAAACTCTTGGTACATTTACGTGACCACCTGATCGTAGTGTGGTAAAAGTTATGCATGGTGTTTTTGTTGTTTTTGTAAAATGGAACTATGCGGAACAAGATGGACTAGTAGAGCAATTGCAACCTATGGTGCCTTTGACCTATATAACCACAAATATGCAATGTATGGATGCAATGCTTAATGTAGCTACATATTTTTGTACTTTTGATGGATTGATTTTGTGAATGTGAATATGCGGTGCTAGAGGAACTCTCTATTGATGAATTTGACCAAGCGATTGCGATAATCGTTGGAGATTTTTAGGTTTGACCAAGTGATTACGATAATCCTTGGAGCTTTTTAGTGTGACCAAGTGATTGCGATAATCCTTGGAGCTTTTTGGGTTTTGCCCAAGTGATTGCGATAATCCTTGGAGCTTTTTGTTTTGACCAAGTGATTGCGATAATCCTTGGAGCTTTTGGATTGACCAAGTGATTGTGATAATCCTTGGATCTTTTTGTGGTGACCAAGTGATTGCGATAATCCTTGGAGCTTTTTGTTTTGACCAAGTGATTGTGATAATCCTTGGAGCTTTTGGATTGACCAAGTGATTATGATAATCCTTGGAGATTTTTGTGGTGACCAAGTGATTGCGATAATCCTTGGAGCTTTTTGTTTTGACCAAGTGATTGCGATAATCCTTGGAGCTTTTGGATTGACCAAGTGATTGTGATAATCCTTGGAGCTTTTTGTGGTGACCAAGTGATTGCGATAATCCTTGGAGCTTTTTGTTTTGACCAAGTGATTGCGATAATCCTTGGAGCTTTTGGATTGACCAAGTGATTGCGATAATCCTTGGAGCTTTTGGATTGACCAAGTGATTGTGATAATCCTTGGAGCTTTTTGAGGATATGGCTTTCTTAGATGTGGAATGGTCGCAAATGACTGATATTCAAGGGTTCTGTTTCCTTGATACCATCAAGAGAAGCTAGTCGGTATGTCCCGGGTCCTATTATGCTATCAATGACATATGGACCTAACCAATTTGCCACGAATTTGTCCCTCATGTGGGATGGCAAATTAGAGTTTTGTTGGTTTTCCTTCAGAACCAAATCACCAACCCGAAAGTCTCTTAGGTGAACTTTCATGTTGTATGCTTTCTTAAGCCGCTCTTGATAGATACGTAAGTGCTCGAGAGCATTAACGTGTCGTTCGTCAAGCAACGTAAGTTGGTCTAACCGGGCCTACCGTGCAGTGTTATCATCGATGAACTCCTGCATTGATATGCGGAGGGAAGGAATTTCCAACTCGAGAGGCATTACTGCCTCTGATCCATACACGAGCAAAAACGGAGTTGCCCCAGTGGGCGTTCGAATGCTAGTGCGATAAGCCCAAAGGGCAAGTGGGATTTGTATGTGCCAATCCTTATGACTGTCTGTGACTGTCTTTTTAAGGATGGTGACTAGTGTTTTGTTTGATGCCTCTGCTTGCCCGTTTGCTTACGGATAATAGGGAATTGAAAAGCTGTGCTGAATTTTGTACTTTGTGGTCAAAGCACGCACGTCTTTGTTCTTGAATGATGGCCCATTATCCGATATTATTTTGGATGGAATACCAAAATGACATATGATGTTATGCAAGATGAACTCCACAATGCGGGGTCCTTTCGTTGAGGTTAACGGAATTGCTTCCACCCATTTGGTAAAATACTCTATGGTTGTTATGATAAACGTGTGACGGCCTGATGATGCAGGGGAGATCTTTCTGATTAGATCGAGGCCCCACTATGAAAATGGCCAAGCAGACTGGACTGTCTGTAGGTCCTGGGAAGGTACGTGCATCAAATTGGCATGATGTTGACATTTCACGCACTTCTTGACATATTCGCAACAATCTCGCTCTAAAGATGGCCAATAATAGCCCATGCGAAGAATGCGCTTTGCGATGGCCATACCACTAAAGTGACCACCACATGTACCGTCATGCGCTTGGGCAACTGCCCAAGTGGACTCTT
This sequence comes from Wollemia nobilis, assembly GCA_028583015.1. Taxonomy (NCBI): domain Eukaryota; kingdom Viridiplantae; phylum Streptophyta; class Pinopsida; order Araucariales; family Araucariaceae; genus Wollemia; species Wollemia nobilis. The sequence continues at coordinate 1,098,072 of JAQPPZ010017000.1, read as the reverse complement.
GCTGGTCCAAACAATGAAGAAGAATTTTGTCATAACTGCGACGATACAAAATGTCTCCTATCAAGATATACTTAGACGCTTTCTGCTTGAATGTTCGTTTTGCAGCGTGCGTCAATCCAAAGGGAAGATTACCTAACTTGAGGTAGTCTCTTATGGGTAAATACCAGTCCTGTTGATCAGAAACCTCAACAGTATGAACAGCCAATCCCTTTGAAAGTTCTTCCCTAACAAATGTTGAATGGGATAGAACTTGTAATAATAGCGTTGTGTTGCTATTAATGGGAGTGGGGGAGAACAAGGACCCCCAGTTGGCACGTTTCAAACGATCTCAAATTCAAAATAACTTATCCAAGGATGGTTTAATCTGGATCATGTGGATTCCTGGCGTTAAGTCTAAGCTTGCACGCTCTATCACGGATTGCAATAAGGTTTTGACTTGAATAGTTGTCATATCACCTGAAAGGTCTTGCGGGATTAGTGACCCCAAAGAGGCCATTGTGTCCGCAAAATGATTCGATGATCGAGGGAGTGCCTCGATGTCATACCACTCAAGTTTTGCCAAGAATTTTTCCATGAGGGCTTTATAGGCCTTCATAACTGGGCATTTGCATTGATATACCCCTTTGACTTGATTGACTATTAACAATGAATCACCAAAGATATTCAATCATTTGATGTTCATGGCGATTGCTGTTTGAAGACCTAGGAGCAAGGCTTCATATTCTACATTATTGTTGGTGCACTGGAAGTTTAATTTAAATGACAGGGGCATTGGAGCGCCCTGCGGTGTGAAGAATACAATTCTTGTGCCACCACCTTGCTCGCATTTAGAACCATCGAAGAACAGGGTTATGTCGGCCTGTAACTCAGGCTCATCAGAATCTGGAAATTCTGAGACATGGAAGACCCCATCATCGGTTAGTTCTATGACCAGAGGCTAATATTTTTCAAGAGGAGCCTCTGCTAGTTGATCGGCTATGACTTGTCCTTTGATAGATTTTTTCCCAATGAACTCAATGTCAAATTCCATCAACAACATGATCCATTTCATCGTGCGACTACTATGATACGTACGACTCATCATGTATCGCAATGGATTCTCCTTAGACACAACATACGTAGTGTTGCTCAGCATGTAGTGGCGTAGCTTTTTGGTAGCAAACACCACTGCCAAGCATATTTTCTCAACGTATGCATAATTAAGTTTGTAACTGACCAGGGTGCGGCTAAGATAGTAAGTAGCCTGTTCTTTGTGAAGTTCATTCTTTTGGGCTAGCATGGCACCTAGTGCCACCTCAGTAGCTGAGATGTATAAGTAGAATGGCACTCCTGGTCTAGGTGGTGCCAATACTGGCAGCGGAGCCAAGTATTGTTTGATTTTGTCAAAGGCTGACTGGCACTCGTCATCCCAATGAAATGTGACCCCCTTGTGCAATAATTTGTTCATGGGTCGGAATTTTTTAGATAATTGCGCTATGAAGCGTTTAATCGACGCAACCTTTCCTTATAGACTTCTGAGCTGCTTGATAGTAGTTGGGGGAGCCATTTCAAGGATTGCCTTGACTTTCTTTGGGTCCACTTCAATGCCTCGTTTTGAGACTATAAAACCCAAGAGTTTTCTAGATGTGACGCCAAATACGCACTTCTTGGGATTCAGTCTGACCTTATGCTCTATGAGGCGATCGAGGATCTTGCTTAAGTCATCGAGATGATCTGAGCGCAAAACAGACTTGGCTAACAAATCATCCATGTAATCTTCCATAGTTTTGTGCATGTAATCGTGGAAGATATATGTCATTGCATGTTGGTAGGTAGCGCCAGCATTTTTAAGGCCAAAAGGCATGACCTTATAACAAAATGTCCCCCAAGGCATTGTGAACGCCGTTTTAAGTTAGTCTTCATGATTGATACGAATTTGGTTGTATCCTGAGAAGCCATCCATTAGGGAGAGCATTTCATGACCTGCTGTAGCGTCTACTAGCGCGTCAATGCTTGGCAAAGGGAAATCATCCTTAGGACTCGATTGGTTTAGGTCTCGAAAATTGGTGCATATGCGAATCCTCCCGTCGAGCTTCTTAACGAGAACCATGTTGGACAGCCATGGCGGATAATCCACGCAGATGACAAACTGTGCATCCAACAGCTTTTGTAATTCGTCTTTGACCATCAAGGCCACATTGGGTGCATATTGCATAGTTTTTGCTTTACAGGCTTGATTGTCGGATCAAGCGTAAATTATGCGTGACTAGCTACGGGTCTAGTCCCGGCATGTCTCTGTATGACCATGCAAAAACCTCCTTCTTTGCTTTGAGAAGGGTAATGTAATCGGCTTGCTCTTCGGGGGAAAGACTTACCCCCAGTTTGATAATCTATGGATTCGTTGGGTCTAAGCCGATGTCTACGTCAGTCGTTTCTTCGACTGACATGTGGGATCCTTCCTCCAACTGATGTGGAGTCGGGATCAAATGGATATCATTGGCTGAGTTTAAATCTACGTTTGGAACCTCGGGTCCCTCTTCAGCCTAAAAAATTTCTTGAGTTGTCCTTGGGGTCAAATGAGGCATTTCACCGAAAGGCCAGTACTCTGATGGTGATAAAGGTGAATTGACGTGATCCCAGTCGATGGCATCTATGTCTAGATGCAATGACCTTGTTGGATTGGCCGGATTACGGATGGGTGCGATCAAATCAATGGAGATCATGTGGATGGAATGAATTTGGTCTCCAGAACCGCGGGTGTGATAGCTTGATTCTTTTAGATGCTCCCTATACTCTGGATCTAGCTCTACGGGAACGGGCACGAATGGATCTTCCCTAGGTGCGAATTCGTCCCTATTTGCGAAAAGGATGGCAGGGTCTTTTCTCGGCACTGGTGTCATGATGGGATCTTGAGGTGGACGATGCTCATCTTGAATTTGGAGCCATGGATCCAATACTTGGTCCCACCTTGCAGGGTCTACCCACCATTCATGCCCTAACCGTATGCCCATCTGTCCCATTAGATCTTCATGGGTTAAATCATGGTGATGTCGTCGCGCATGTCTGAGATAGTCCATTTCAGTCTCATATTCTGAATCACTTTTGAAGACCCAAAATTGTTCATCCTCTTCAGCAACTGTTGCTTGTGGCGTTGAGGATCCTCCTTGTTCCAGCAAGTTAATCTGGTCCCATTGTGGTTGTTCCACTCTTGGTGGAGGGACCTTATTCTCTTGATGTTGTGTTGTTTCATCTGGAATCTCTAAGAGGAACAGCTTCAGAAAGATGTCTGATAGCCGTTGGTTTTCTCTTTGAGGACCACTATCCAAACTTTCGCCTCTCTCTAGCAAAGGAGAGGGATTACTGCTGTTTCTAGGGATGTTTTTTGACCATGGGAGGTAGTCTCCCAATGTGTATTCTGTATTTGGATTGGCATAAGGGTCTAATGCCAATCCCCCCTTGTTGCCTATTTCTAGGCCTTGCATATTTTCAACCAAGATGTCTAATGGCAGGGGATGGTTGAACCCTACCCCTAACTTGTCATATGGCATCTGATATCTTGGTTGGCAAAGGATCCGCATCCCTTGCTCATATCTACCTAGCCCGTATCCATGCCAATTGCATTGGCCGAGATATTTTAGGGCAAAATCTGGGTTTGACAGATAGTTGATGTTTTCAACAAAAGGCTCTTCGTCTGCTTCCTTTTGTTGGCATGGTTCAAGACCATGATCAAGGCCCCCATACACGAAATTTGTTTGGTTTGGAGGGTAGACTAGAGGAACAATTGTCCCTATGGGAAGGCGAGGTCTTCCCATGTATTGTACTGACTCCAATGCTGGCGTCGCCACAACATTTTGTGCCAAATATTCCCCCAAGCCCGTACTGGCCATTTCAACAATGATTGTTGATGATTGGGTGGGAGGAAATGGTAGTCCTTCTTGACTCCATTCCATGTTTGGTGTTTCAGGAGTCTTAGTTTCTGTTGTGCTATCTGTTTTCTCCGTTGATACCATTGAGATTGTGGGCAACCTTTCTTCCAAGGGTTTAACCTCTTCCACGATCTGTTTTCCCTTGTCCTTCTATTAGGCCATGATAGGTGGCATTGATGATGAAGGAGCAGGTGATGAGGTCTCACCTGGCTGGGATTTTGCCTTGTTGGCCACCAATGGTGCCTGCGGTATCGGACCCTATTTAGATGGATTTAATTGAAAATCCAAATGCGTTGAAGGGAGGGTCGATTGAGGCATGAATTGTACCGCATTACAATACTTGAAGGGCTCTAAGTCCATTGGGACTACATGTATTTCTCCCTCATAAGCATACTTTAAGCATTGGTGGGCGATCGAAGGGACACACTTCATGTCCCTGATCCAAGGCCGCCCTAGCGATATATTATAAGCCATTTCGCCTTCCAGCACATGGCACAGTGTAGGTATTGTCTTTTGTCCTACCTGGATAGGCAGAACAACTGTGCCGACTGTCAAGCATATTGCATCATTGAAAGCTCGCAGTGTGTACGTGGAGGCTTTGATGTGAGAGGCTGGCAGCTTCAAATGTTTTAAGGCTGTAGTGGTAATGATGTTACTAGACGAGCCAATATCTAAAATTAAATACGCTTAGTTCAATTAGAGAAGATAATGTAACCGGATTTAAGTTATATTAATGGGATTTAGTTCAATTAGAGAAGAGTTCTAAACAAAATAACAGAGTTCTAAACAGTCCTTGGTGCCATAGCCAAACATCACAAACCCCATTCATCCATTTCATATATGCATATCACATATAAATCAAAACCATTTGCATTCATCATATCATATGCATCCATCAAAATAAATCAACATGCATACATCCATATTCATCAACCATCATGCACAAGATCAAAGAAAATCAAAACAACAAAAACAACAAATAAATGCAACACAAAAACAAAAAGCAATAAACATTGCCAGACACAAGTGCTCTTGCACTTAACCTCTTGGCATAGAAAAACTGATGTCAGGGTCTACATTGTCGCTATCCTACTCCCTAAGAAGGCTACCATAGTCGGACCGCTCCACGGGAAGACGGGTTTTTGACAATTTCATCCCCAAACGACGTCACAAAAGGGTCAAACCCACTCAAAAACAACAAGAAAATCAAAACAACACAAAAAGCAATAAACATTGCCAGACACAAGTGCTCTTGCACTTAAACTCTTGGCATGGCAAATCGACATCAGGGTCACAAATAATCACTATCCTACTCCCTAAGAAGGCTACCATAGCCGGACCGCTCCACGAGAGACGGATTTTCAAAAATTTAATCCCCAAATGGTGTCACAAAAAAAAAAAAACAACAAAAACAACAAAACATGCAACATAAAAACAAAGCAATAAGCATTGTCGGACACAAGTGATCTCGCACTTAACCTCTTGGCATAGAAAATCGATGTCGGGGTTCAAATTGTCACTCTACTACTTCCCCAAGAAGGCTATCATAGCCGGACCGCTCCACGGGAAGATGGGTTGTCGACAATTTCACCCCATTATGGCATCACAAAAAGGGTTAACACCCACCAAAAATAGGTCCAGATGTTGGAAAAATTGCACATGCTTAACGATAAACCATCTAAAGGCACCCTTGCACAAGTCATCTTGGGTCAAGCGACTCGTCGCTTTTCTCATGAAGGTCATTCCCTCATCGATTCGTCACTTGAGGGGGTAGTCACACTTAGTCACCAATCAACAATCACACACCCAATTAATGAAAACGACATGCATTCAAAGAATCATTGACAAAGACAATTACACTCCTGCTTGGGGCAGTATACAAGCAACAATCAAATCAATCAAACACTTGGCATTTTGTGAATCATGAACACAAGGTTCCCCTTTGGATAAAACGCCCTTCGCCTATTCATGACTGATCAATGTCCAAGCTCAAGTCACACCTCACCAAAATAGGTTAATACTTGAAATCAAATTTCTTAGCTCGTCAGAAGCAAGGATTCAAGAATGCATGCCCTTTCCATACTTGGGGCATCAAAATTTGGTTAGGTTACCAAGAAACCCTAATCATTAGTGCTTTGGTTATCTATTTTTGCTCGACACTGCGCCATGCATAGCGCATCCCAAAAGGGGGCATCTGTAGACACCAAAACAGCACCAATCTGATTATGTGACTACAAACACTGATCACTTTGACACACATAGCCCCCAGGGCAGCCCTCAGAGGTTAAATAGTGGTCCTAACCACTTTTACAGCAATTTTGGAAGGTCAGAAGGCAATTTGGCACCTTCGGACAACCTACTCCAAATCCGTCCCACCCTGGGACAAATTAAAATTGGAATTCGTCTCACCAAGGGACGAATTCTGAATTCGTCTCACCAAGGGACGAATTCTGAATTCGTCTCACCAAGGGACGAATTCTGAATTCGTCCCTGGGTAGGATGAATTCCAAGTTTAACGGGCAAAAAGAAGAATGGTGCCAAGTGGCAGCCAGAGACAGTCAGTTGATGACTCCTGCCTCACACGCGTGTGTGGGTGGACAGATAGGCCGTTAGAAGACTGTCACAAGGGCAATTATGAAAGCCCAAGTCATGGAGGACTCTCCTCCCTCATGGGAAGACTTGACTGCCACATGGCACCTATGACCAACACATGGCGCTTATGCTTCACCTCTCAAAAGATACCCCATGGGTCTATAAAAGGTGGGACTTTTCTCACCCAAAATAGACAGATAAAAGGAGATTTCAAGCAACGAAGTGCTGCCGAGTTGAAGACCCACTTGCATCCCTTTTGGTTCACCTTCTCGCATCCACCAATCTCTTTTGCAAGGGAGGTTGTTGGGTGGCTTTTGGAAGCTTGAACCTGACCCAAATCCAACACATGGACATCTAAACCAACCAATTTGCCGACCCCCCAATCCTAAGAGGTTTTGGGCCTATCCCTAGTGGATTGGCTCCGAAGTCAAGTGCCAACGGTGGGAGGCCCACCTGGGCACCCCCGCACTTCCTAAGTTCCATTTTTTTTAGCATTCTAGATTATTTGTTCACATTGCATATTGTGTCATTCTGTTTGGTGAACTCATAGCTGCAATTTCATAATTTTTGATCAGATTCTAGTATGTTTTGTGTCGCTTTGTTATTTCACTAACTTGCAGGTGGCGATATCAAATTCCCGAGGATAGAGGCCAAATTGGGAGAATCCGACCATCTGGGTCGTCCCAAAATGGCCCCAATTACATAACCCCTCTGTCTGCAGGTGTTTTGCAGGTCTCGAGATTCGACATTGGAGCAGCAGCAGGTCGGCTTTTCCAACACAGCAGAATTCGTCCCACCTAGGGACGAATAGCAGTCAAAATTTGTCCTGCCCAGGGACGAATTCCAGTTGAAGGCATATTTGCCAACTGTTTCAATGGTAGTGGACCTCTGGTGATGTCTTCTATCCTCTATCAGATTTTTAGGTCATTTAGAGTCATTTTATCTATCGATTTGGCTAATTATTTACATGCATCTTTTGGCGATTTTAGAGAACAAACACTTACTATTTACGACAGGTGCTACTGACATCTTTGTTGTTTCTTTTTTCCCAGGAGGAGTAGCAGAGGTGAAGGACTCATCAACATCAGCGGTGACATCATCTTGGCCTGCCCATTTCAAGTGTGGGCAAACGGAAAGAGGAACCTTAAGTCTCGATTGTAGTCAAATTCTTTTAACGCTCCTAGCCCCTGAAAAGGGAGGAGGCGTATTTGTAACAGAGATCAAGAAAGTTTAATGAAAGGGCTGTGTTTTCTCCATTTTCTTGTGTCTCTTCCAATGCGTTTCTTTCATTTCATGCATATTCGTCTCACCCAGGGACGAATACTAACTAGAATTCGTCTCACCCTGGGATGAATTCTTAAATCGTCTCACCCAGGGACGAATTCCAAGTTTAACGGGCAAAAAGAAGAATGGTGCCAAATTGCTTCTTGACCTTACAAAATTGCTATGAAAGTGGTTAGGACCACTGTTTGACCTCTGAGGGCTGCCCTGGGGGCTGTGTTTGTCAAAGTGATCAGTGTTTGCAGTCACGTAATCAGATTGGTGTTGTTTTGGTGTCTACAGATGCCCCTTTTTGGGAGGCGTTGTGAATGGCGCAGCGCCGAGCAAAAATAGATAACCAAAGCACTAATGATTAGGGTTTCTTGGTAACCTAACCAACTTGTGATGCCCCAAGCATGGAAAGGGCATGCATTCTTGAATCTTTGCTTCTGACGAGCTAAGGAGTTTGATTTCAAGTGTTAACTTGTTTTGGTGAGGTGTGACTTGAACTTAGACATTGATCAGTCATGAATAGGCGAAGGGCATTTTATCCACAGGGGAACCTTGTGTTCATGATTCATGAAATTCCAAGTGTTTGATTGATTTGATTGTTGCTTGTGTACTGCCCCAAGAAGGAGCGTGATTGTCTTTGTCAATGATTCTTTGAATGCATGTCGTTTTCCTTAATTGGGTGTGTGCTTGTTGATTTGTGACTAAGTGTGACTACCCCCTCAAGCGACAAATCGATGAGGGAATGACCTTCATGAGAAAAGCGACGAGTCGCTTGACCCAACATGGCTTGTGCAAGGGTGCCTTTAGAGGGTTTACCGTTAAGCATGTGCAATTTTTCCAACATTTGGACCTATTTTTGGTGGGTGTTAACCCTTTTGGTGATGCCGTAATGGGGTGAAATCATCGAAAACCCATCTTCCCATGGAGCGGTCCGGCTATGGTAGCATTCTTGGGGAAGTAGGAGGGTGACAATTTGAGCCCCGAAATCGATTTTTTTTTATGCCAAGAGGTTAAGTGCAGGAGCACTTGTGTCTGGCAATGTTTATTGCTTTTTGTTTGTGTTGCATATTTTTGTTGTTTTTTAGTGGGCTTTGACCCATTTGTGATGCCATTTGGGGGTGAAATTGTTGACAATCCGTCTTCCCGTGGAGCGGTCCGGCTATGGTAGCCTTCTTAGAGAGTAGGATAGTGACAATATAAACCCTGACATCAATTTTTCTATGCTAATAGGTTAAGTGCAAGAGCACTTGTGTCTGGTAATGTTTATTGCTTTTTGTGTTTTTTTTATTTTCTTGTTGTTTTTTAGTGGGCTTTGACCCCTTTGTGATGCCATTTGGGAGTGAAATTGTCGACAATCCGTCTTCCCGTGGAGCGGTCCAGCTATGGTAGCCTTCTTAGGGAGTAGGATAGCGACAATGTAGACCCTGACATCAGTTTTTCTATGCCAAGAGGTTAAGTGCAAGAGCACTTGTGTCTGGCAATGTTTATTGCTTTTTGTGTTGTTTTGATTTTCTTGTTGTTTTTGAGTGGGCTTTGACCCATTTGTGATGCCATTTGGGAGTGAAATTGTCGACAATCCGTCTTCCCGTGGAGCGGTCCGGCTATGGTAGCCTTCTTAGGGAGTAGGATAGCGACAATGTAGACCCTGACATTAGTTTTTCTATGCCAAGAGGTTAAGTGCAAGAGCACTTGTGTCTGGCAATGTTTATTGCTTTTTGTGTTGTTTTGATTTTCTTGTTGTTTTTGAGTGGGCTTTGACCCTTTTGTGACGTTGTTTGGGGGTGAAATTGTCAAAAACCCGTCTTCCCATGGAGCGGTCTGGCTATGGGAGCCTTCTTAGGGAGTAGGATAGTGACAATGTAAACCCCGACATCAGTTTTTCTATGCCAAGAGGTTAAGTGCAAGAGCACTTGTGTCTGGCAATGTTTATTGTTGTGTTTTTGTGATGCATTTTTGTGATGTTTTTGTTGTTTTGTTGTTTTTGTTTTATTGTTTTTTTCTATATGTCATGATTTTATGTTATGCATAATGATTGATGTTGATGGATGCATGCTACTGTATATTGATATATGCATATGGTATGATAAATGCTACTGTTGGAATGGTCGCAAATGTGTGTGGGTGATATTCATGGTATGCTTTTGGGCTTATCGCACTAGCATTCGAACGCCCACTAGGGCAACTCTATTTTTGCTCGTGTATGGCTCAGAGGCAGTAATGCCTCTCGAGTTGGAAATTCCTTCCCTCCGCATATCAATGCAGGAGTTCATCGATGATAACACTGCACGGCAGGCCCGGTTAGACCAACTTATGTTGCTTGACGAACGACGCGTTAATGCTCTCGAGCACTTACGTATCTATCAAGAGCGGCTTAAGAAAGCATACAACATGAAATTTCACCTAAGAGACTTTCGGGTTGGTGATTTGGTTCTGAAGGAAAACCAACAAAACTCTAATTTTCCGTCCCACATGAGGGACAAATTCACGGCAAATTGGTTAGGTCCATATGTCATTGATAGCATAATAGGACCCGGGACATACCGGCTAGCTTCTCTTGATGGTATCAAGGAAACAGAACCCTTGAATATCAGTCATTTGCGACCATTCCACATCTAAGAAAGCCATATCCTCAAAAAGCTCCAAGGATTATCATAATCACTTGGTCAATCCAAAAGCTCCAAGGATTATCGCAATCACTTGGTCAATCCAAAAGCTCCAAGGATTATCGCAATCACTTGGTCAAAACAAAAAGCTCCAAGTATTATCGCAATCACTTGGTCACCACAAAAAGCTCCAAGGATTATCACAATCACTTGGTCAATCCAAAAGCTCCAAGGATTATCCCAATCACTTGGTCAAAACAAAAAGCTCCAAGGATTATCGCAATCACTTGGTCACCACAAAAAGCTCCAAGGATTATCACAATCACTTGGTCAATCCAAAAGCTCCAAGGATTATCGCAATCACTTGGTCAAAACAAAAATCTCCAAGGATTATCGCAATCACTTGGTCACCACAAAAATCTCCAAGGATTATCACAATCACTTGGTCAATCCAAAAGCTCCAAGGATTATCGCAATCACTTGGTCAAAACAAAAATCTCCAAGGATTATCGCAATCACTTGGGCAAAACCCAAAAAGCTCCAAGGATTATCGCAATCACTTGGTCACACCACAAAGCTCCAAGGATTATCGCAATCACTTTGTCAAACCTAAAAAGCTCCAACGATTATTGCAATCGCTTGGTCAAATTCATCAATAGAGAGTTCCTCTAGCACCGCATATTCACATTCACAAAATCAATCCATCAAAAGTACAAAAATATGTAGCTGCATTAAGCATTGCATCCATACATTGCATATTTGTGGTTATATAGGTCAAAGGCACCATAGGCTGCAATTGCTCTGCTAGTCCATCTTGTTTCGTATAGTTCCATTTTACAAAAACAACAAAAACACCGTGCATAACTTTTACCACACTACAGTCAGTGGTCTGTAAATGTACCAAGAGTTTTAGTGATTCAGTCATCATTTTCCTCTTTAACCATGTAATGTATAAAATCGAACAGATTTTACGAAGGTAGAGTCATACTTGAAATACACCTTGTTACGTAACATCCCAACACAAATTAAAACATTAAAAATTCCCAAGTTGTGTGAACGAAAGATGAAACTCGCAAAGTAATCTAGGTCACCACAAGCGAAACGGTTATCTTGATCATCCCCCTGTGCAAATGACCCCTAGAATGCTGAGAGTTGGCAAAAGGACAAGCATCCTCCCTACCCAATTCCCTAAGAATCCCCCAGCTCTGGCCATGCATCCCCCAACTCTAGATCCCGTATCCATAGTAGCTCTGTCAGTCGTGCATTTTTAGCGTGTATCTTAGACTCCATATCCTCTATAACTGTCAGACGCACAGGACTCACCGGAGCAGCACCCTGCTTAGGCTCCCCCTGCTCCTCCACGTCCTGCATGTCCGGCTGATCCAGAATGCCCAATTCTATAGCCTCATCACCCACATCAACCATGTCTGCGTCATCCAATGGAGCCCCCCAATCACACCCTGCTACCTCAGCATCCTCCACTGCCACCTCCGCACCTCCCAGTGGCCCCTCTCCTCTCCATCGCCGTAAAACCCACCATGAGTCATACTTGATGGTAGTCCTGACGTCATCCACGTACGGGACACCAATCACTGCATCGAACTCCTTTCCCAATGGCACAGTGACCGGTGGCTCTAACCCCCTCTCATCTCCCCGCCTCCGATAGACCATGGGCTCACTAGGAAACCCCTGGCGAACACCGAACTATCGTGTAACCTGGCCGTACGAAAAGAACTCATGCTCTGTCCCGTGTCACCCAATCAACCACCGCTCCCTACGTACCCGTCAGAGCCACTCTCCAGCCTCATGCTAGGCTGGACAGTCTCGATAGGGATGCCAAAACACCTCCCCTGGAGTGAGCTGAGAAAAGGCTTCAGTGTAGTGCTCAACGGCACCTGCCCATCGTTGACTCTGCCCCTGCTTCGCAGACCGCCGCCAGAAAACTGCATAACCAATCTCCTCATCCTCCATCATCGCCCGAGTCATCTACGGTAACTCGATCGGCCTCTCCACTGCTATGTGCTGCCAACCCCAACGATCAGCAATGTATAACTCGCAATCGACACCCTTCCGTTGCCGACAACGGACCGCATACTGCTCCCCGTAGAGCTGTGCCAACAATGTTTGTCCCCATCTCAAAATCAGTGGTGCTTCTATCGGGCACTCTACCAACTGCCATACCAAATCCAGCAGGTTCCACGAGAACCTCACACCTGACAAATCAGGGAGAAGCATGTTAGAAATAAGGCCCATCAAGAATGCGTGCCTCACTCCTAACACCCCCCTCTCCTGCCACCAACCAACCAAAATCCCGCCAGCTCGGCAGTCCACCTCAACTGTCTCCACCGGGTTCGTTACACCCAGCCACTCCCCATGCCCAAAGCATATCATAAGTACAGCAGTCCGCTGATCACGCGGCGATGTCCTAATAGGCAGTCCATCTATCGAAATCTAAAGCAACCGATAGACATCCTCCAAAGTTACAGTCATCTCCCCTGTCGAAATATGGAACATGTTGGTTCGAGGATCCCAAAGTCTTATCAGGGCCATCAGATAGGCTTGATCCGGGACCACGAGCTCCGAGCCGAGACACCGCTTGAGCCCAAGGGCATCAAGCCATTCCCAATCACCATCAGTCAGTGCACCCCGCGCCTCAGTAAAGGCGGTAGGTACACGGTACCGGATTCGAACCTGCAAAAGAAAACAATTAAACAAAAAACAAAACAAAAAAATTAAAAAACATGGAAAAGAAATGTACAGCATAAAAAGAAATACAAGTAGTTTTCTTCAATCCAGTTTCAGGATTTAAGTTTTAAAACACATTTAGAAAAAAATAGCATCACAAAAACAATTAAATAAAACAAGTGCAAATTTAAACAAAAATAAGCTCTAGAGGACACTTACAGGTTTTGCCTCGGCTCCGCCGCTCGAACCAGCTTGTGCACTCATGATGGCATAGAGAATTCCAGCAGCGCTTCGCTTTGCAGAATTACCTCCTCCTCCCAGAGCTCCAAAATCGCAAGAAAAAAAAATGACACAAATGAGCCCAAATGCAAGTTTTGGCCCTTAAATAGGCCTTTTGAGCTGAAATTCATCCTTGACAGAGATGAACGCTCAGGTTAGCGCTCGTCCCACCCAGGGAAAAATTCTACAGCTGGAATTCGTCCCACCCAGGGACGAATTCAAACCAGCACTTCAAAAACATCAAAAAATGATCAAAAATGCAATAAAAACAGACAATAAATTTGCCCGATAAAAGTGTTGTTGCACCTGACATCCAAGCCATACAAAATAGACACTAGAGTCACAAATTATCACTATCCTACTCCCTTAGAAGGCTAAAATATCCGGACCGCTCCACGGGAGACGAATTTTCGATAATTTAATCCCCAAATGGCGTCACAAAAAAAAACAAAAACAACAAATAAACGCAACACAAAAACACAGCAATAAGCATTGCCGCACACAAGTGCTCTTGCACTTAACCTCTAGGCAAAGAAATACGATTTCGGGGTTCAAATTTTCACTCTCTTGCTTCCCCAAGAAGGCTACAATAGCCGGACCGCTCCACGGGAAGATGGGTTTTTGATGATTTCACCCCATTATGGCATCACCAAAAGGGTTAACACCCACCAAAAACAGGTCCAAATGTTGGAAAAATTGCACATGCTAAACAGTAAACCCTCTAAAGGCCCCCTTACATAAGTCAACTTGGGTCAAGCGACTCGTCGCTTTTCTCATGAAGGTCATTCCCTCATCGATTCGTCGCTTGAGGGGGTAGTCACACTTAGTCACCAATCAACAAGCACACACCCAATTAAGGAAAACGACATGCATTCAAAGAATCATTGACAAAGACAATCATGCTCCTGCTTGGGGCGATAAACAAGCAACAATCAAATCAATCAAACACTTGGTATTTCGTGGAACCATGAACACAAGGTTCCCCTGTGGATAAAACGCCCTTCGCCTATTCATGAATGATCAATGTCTAAGTTCAAGTCACACCTCACCAAAACAGGTTAACACTTGAAATCAAACTCCTTAGCTCGTCGAAGCAAAGATTCAAGAATGCATGCCCTTTCCATGCTTGGGGCATCACAAGTTGGTTAGGTTACCAAGAAACCCTAATCATTAGTGCTTTGGTTATCTATTTTTGCTCGGCGCTGCGCCATGCACAATGCCTCCCAAAAAGGGGCATCTATAGACACCAAAACAGCACCAATCCGATTATGTGATTGCAAACACTGATCGCTTTGACAAACACAGCCCCCAGGGCAGCCCTTAGAGGTCAAACAGTGGTCCTAACCACTTTCATAGCAATTTTGTAAGGTCAAGAAGCAGTTTGGCACATTTAGACACTTTGCTCACTATTCGTCTCACCCAGGGACGAATACTAACTGGGATTCGTCTCACCCAGGGACGAATTCTGAAATCGTCTCACCCAGGGATGAATTCCAAGTTTAACGGGCAAAAAGAAGAATGTTGCCAAGTGGTAGCCCAGGACAGTCAGTTGATGACTCCTGCCTCGCACACGTGTGTGGGTGGATAGATAGGCCGTTAGAGGACTGTCACAAGGGCAGTTATGAGAGCCCAAGTCAATGGAGTACTCCCCTCCCTCATGGGAAGACATGACTGCCACATGGCACCTATGACCAACACATGGCATTTGTGCTTCCATCTCAAAAGAGACCCCATGGTTCTATAAAAGGTGGGACTTTTCTCACCCAAAAAGACAGATTGAAGGAGATTTCAAGCAATGAAGTGCTGCCGAGTTGCACACCCACTTGCATCCCCTTTGATTCACCTTCTCGCATCCACCAATCTCTTTTGCAAGGGAGGTTGTTGGGTGGCTTTTGGAAGCTTGAACCTGACCCAAATCCAACACATGGACACCTGAACCAACCAATTTGCCGACCCCCCAATCCTAAGAGGTTTTGGGCCTATCCCTAGTGGATTGGCTCCGAAGTCAAGTGCCAACGGTGGGAGGCCCACTCAGGCACCCCCGCACTTCCCAAGTTTCATTCTTTTTAGCATTCTAGATTATTTTTTCACATTGCGTATTGTGTCATTTTGTTTGGTGAACTCATAGCTGCAATTTCATAACTTTTGATCATATTCTAGTATGTTTTGTGTCGCTTTGTTGTTTCACTAACTTGCAGGTGGCGATATCAAATTCTCGAGGATAGAGGCCAAATTGGGAGAATCCGACCATCTGGGTCGTCCCAAAATGTCTCCAATTACATAACCCCTCTGTCTGCAGGTGTTTTGGAGGTCTCGAGAGCCGACATTGGAACAAATCACTTCGGCTTTTTCAACACAGAAGAATTCGTCCCACCCAGGGACGAATTGCAGTCAGAATTCGTCCTGCCCAGGGACGAATTCTAGGAGAAAGCAGATTAGCCAACTGTTTCAGTGGTAATGGCCTTCTAGTAAGATCTTCCCGTTTCACGTCAGTTTTTCGGGCTATTTGGATTCACTGTACTTACTGTTTTAGGCAAGTGTTTACATGCATATTTGATGATTTTAGAGAACAAACACCTTTTATTTGCAGCAGATGCTACTGACATATTCGTTGTTTCTTTGTTCGCAGGAAGAGCAGCAGAGGTGAAGGACTCATCAACATCAGCGACGGCAGCGTTTTGGCCCGTCCATTTCAATCATGGGCACACGGAAAGAGGAACATTAAGTGATTGTAATCAAATTCTTTTAACGCTCCTAGCCCCTGAAAAGGGAGGAGGCGTATTTGTAACAGAGATCAAGAAAGTTTAATGAAAGGGCTGTGTTTTCTCCATTTGCTTGTGTCTCTTCCAATGCGTTTCTTTCGTTTCATGCAATTTACATTTCTAGGACTTAAGCGTATTTAATTTTGGATGCATCGCAATTAGTGTTTCCTTCGCCGGAATCTCGTGCTTTCGACTGAAAGCACGAGATTCCCGGCGAAGGAAACACTAATTGCGATGCATCCAAAATTAAATACGCTTAAGTCCTAGAAATGTAAATTGCATGAAACGAAAGAAACGCATTGGAAGAGACATAAGAAAATGGAGAAAACACAGCCCTTTCATTAAACTTTCTTGATCTCTATTACAAATACGCCTCCTCCCTTTTCAGGGGCTAGGAGCGTTAAAAGAATTTGACTACAATCGAGACTTAAGGTTCCTCTTTCCACGTGCCCACACTTGAAATGGGCGGGCCAAGATGATTCCGTCGCTGATGTTGATGAGTCCTTCACCTCTGCTGCTCCTCCTGCGAACAAAGAAACAACAAAGATGTCAGTAGCACCTGTTGCAAATAGTAAGTGTTTGTTCTCTAAAATCGCCAAAAGATGCATGTAAATAATTAGCCAAATCGATAGATAAAATGACTCTAAATGACCTAAAAATCTAACAGAGGACAGAAGACATCACCAGAGGGCCACTACCATTGAAATAGTTGGCCAATATGCCTTCAACTGGAATTCGTCCCTGGGCAGAATGAATTCTGACTGCAATTCGTCCCTGGGTGGGACGAATTCTTCTGTGTTGAAAAAGCCGAAGTGATCTGTTCCAATGTCGGCTCTCGAGACCTCCAAAACACCTGTAGACAGAGGGTTTATGTAATTGGGGACATTTTGGGACGACCCAGATGGTCGGATTCTCCCAATTTGGCCTCTATCCTCAGGAATTTGATATCGCCACCTGCAAGTTAGTGAAACAACAAAGCGACACAAAACATACTAGAATATGATCAAAAGTTATGAAATTGCAGCTATGAGTTCACCAAACAAAATGACACAATATGCAATGCGAACAAATAATCTAGAATGCTAAAAATAATGGAACTTAGGAAGTGCGGGGGTTCCTGGTGGGCCTCCCACCGTTGGCACTTGACTTCGGAGCCAATCCACTAGGGATAGGCCCAAAACCTCTTAGGATTGGGGGTCGGCAAATTGGTTGGTTCAGGTGTCCATGTGTTGGATTTGGGTCAGGTTCAAGCTTCCAAAAGCCACCCAACAACCTCCCTTGCAAAAGAGATTGGTGGATGCGAGAAGGTGAACCAAAAGGGATGCAAGTGGGTCTTCAACTCGGTAGCACTTCGTTGCTTGAAATCTCCTTTTATCTGTATTTTTTGGGTGAGAAAAGTCCCACCTTTTATAGACCCATGGGGTCTCTTTTGAGAGGGAAGCACAAATGCCATGTGTTGGTCATAGGTGCCATGTGGCATTCATGTCTTCCCATGAGGGAGGGGAGTCCTCCATTGACTTGGGCTTTCATAACTGCCCTTGTGACAGTCCTCTAACGGCCTATCTGTCCACCCACACACACGTGCGAGGCAAGAGTCATCAACTGACTGTCCTGGGCTGCCACTTGGCACCATTCTTATTTTTTCCCATTAAACTCAGAATTCGTCCTACCTAGGGACGAATTCAGAATTCGTCCCTGGGTGAGACGAATTCCAATTAGTATTCGTCCCTGGGTGAGACAAATAGTGAGCAAAGTGTCCAAATGTGCCAAATTGCTTCTTGACCTTACAAAATTGCTATGAAAGTGGTTAAGACCACTGTTTGACCTCTGAGGGCTGCCCTGGGGGCTGTGTTTGTCAAAGCGATCAGTGTTTGCAGTCACGTAATCGGATTGGTGCTGTTTTGGTGTCTATAGATGCCCCTTTTTGGGAGGCGTTGTGCATGGCGCAGCGTCGAGCAAAAATAGATAACCAAAGCACTAATGATTAGGGTTTCTTGGTAACCTAACCAACTTGTGATGCCCCAAGCATGGAAAGGGCATGCATTCTTGAATCTTTGCTTCTGACGAGCTAAGGAGTTTGATTTCAAGTGTTAACCTATTTTGGTGAGGTGTGACTTGAACTTAGACATTGATCAGTCATGAATAATTGAAGGGCATTTTATCTACAGGGGAACCTTGTGTTCATGATTCACGAAATGCCAAGTGTTTGATTGATTTGATTGTTGCTTGTTTACTGCCCCAAGCAGGAGTGTGATTGTCTTTGTCAATGATTCTTTGAATACATGTCGTTTTCCTTAATTGGGTGTGTGCTTGTTGATTGGTGACTAAGTGTGACTACCCCTCAAGCGACGAATCGATGAGGGAATGACCTTCATGAGAAAAGCGACGAGTCACTTGACCCAAGATGACTTGTGTAAAGGGGCCTTTAGAGGGTTTACCGTTTAGCATGTGCAATTTTTCCAACATTTGGACCTGTTTTTGGTGGGTTTTAACCATTTTGGTGATGCCATAATGGGGTGAAATCATCAAAAACCCATCTTCCCGTGGAGCGGTCCGGCTATTGTAGCCTTCTTGGGGAAGTAAGAGAGTGACAATTTGAACCCCGACATCGTATTTCTTTGCCTAGAGGTTAAGTGCAAGAGCACTTGTGTGCGGCAATGCTTATTGCTATGTTTTTGTGTTGCATTTATTTGTTGTTTTTGTTTTTTTTTTGTGACGCAATTTGGGGGTGAAATTGTCGAAAATCCATCTTCCCATGGAGCGGTCCGGCTATTGTAGCCTTCTTAGGGAGTAGGATAGTGATAATTTGTGACCCTGATGTCGATTTGCCATGCCAAGAGTTTAAGTGCAAGAGCACTTGTGTCTGGCAATGTTTATTGCTTTTTGTTTTTGTGTTGCATTTATTTGTTGTTTTTGTTGTTTTGATTTTCTTTGATCTTGTGCATGATGGTTGATGAATATGGATGTATGCATGTTGATTTATTTTGATGGATGCATATGCTATGATGAATACAAATGGTTTTGATTTATATGTGATATGTAGATATGAAATGGATGAATGGGGTTTGTGATGTTTGGCTATGGCACCAAGGACTGTTTAGAACTCTGTTATTTTTTTTTAGGCGATTGTTGTGATGCATGACTTTGTATGTATACATGTGGTTTTTCTTTTTTGTATTTTTTTGATGGTATTGTAAGGATGAAAAGTAGCGCAGTTGGTTTAGAAATGTAGCTAAGGTTTTCTGAGACTCAGACGGTTTTAACTCACTAGCCATGACTTGTACTTTATCTTACAAGACTTTTGAACAAGGTATGAATCGGACTTGTTTTTGACCGAGCTATTTCACATCCCCGTGTGTGCAATTGAGTTCATTTATGTGGTATTTGTCGGGATACCGCCGATGCCGGATGGGCTTTCAACCGAACTCGTATCGAGGATCACCGAATTAGCTCCACTAACTCCTTTGGTGTATTTAGTTAGATTAATCTGCAGTGTTATCCAGGATGCCATAAGCTAGCTCATCCACATGCAAACATTGATCTGTACGCAAGTTAATGTGACAGATATATCATAATGCGAGAAGTTTACCGCCAGTTATCGATAGGCTATCAACCAAACCGGTACTGAGGCTTGCCTCATGACCTATTAGAATACTGAGAGTTCCAGGGATTCAAGTTCACTCCCTTCTTTTCTTCAATTGTATTGGGATACTTGCTCGTTTGTAGTGATAAGATCACTGTTTATTTTGATTTGTTTTTCTTTTGAGCAAGGGATTGGGGATATGGAGTGACGAAAATCACTATTGCTTGTGCCTTTTGATGTGTGCACTGTAGGATGTCAAATTTTGGAGTTTTGATGTTTTGCAAATTTTTTGATGTTTTGCAATTATTGAGAACTTTAGGGATTCTTAGGGAATTGGGTAGGGAGGATGCCTGTCCTTTTGCCAACTCTCAGCATTCTTGGGGTCATTCGCACAGGGGGATGAGCAAGATAACCGTTTCACTTTTGGTGACCTAGATTACTCTGTAGGTTTCATCTTTCATTCACACAACTTGGGAATTTTTATGTGTTTTAATATGTGTTGGGATGTTACGTAACAAGGTGTATTTCAAGTATGACTCTACCTTCGTAAAATCTGTTCGATTTGATACATTACATGGTTAAAGAGGAAAATTATGACTAAATCATGGAAACTCTTGGTACATTTACAGACCACTGACTGTAGTGTGGTAAAAGTTATGCATGGTGTTTTTGTTGTTTTTGTAAAATGGAACTATGCGGAACAAGATGGACTACTAGAGCAATTGTAGCCTATGGTGCCTTTGACCTATACAACCACGAATATGCAATGTATGGATGCAATGCTTAATGCAGCTACATATTTTTGTACTTTTGATGGATTGATTTTGTGAATGTGAATATGCGGTGCTAGAGGAACTCTCTATTGATGAATTTGACCAAGCGATTGCGATAATCGTTGGAGCTTTTTTAGGTTTGACCAAGTGATTACGATAATCCTTGGAGCTTTTTGGTGTGACCAAGTGATCGTGATAATCCTTGGAGCTTTTTGGGTTTTGCCCAAGTGATTGCGATAATCCTTGGAGCTTTTTGTTTTGACCAAGTGATTGTGATAATCCTTGGAGCTTTTGGATTGACCAAGTGATTGTGATAATCCTTGGAGCTTTTTGTGGTGACCAAGTGATTGCGATAATCCTTGGAGCTTTTTGTTTTGACCAAGTGATTGTGATAATCCTTGGAGCTTTTGGATTGACCAAGTGATTGTGATAATCCTTGGAGCTTTTTGGATTGACCAAGTGATTGTGATAATCCTTGGAGCTTTTTGTGGTGACCAAGTGATTGCGATAATCCTTGGAGCTTTTTGTTTTGACCAAGTGATTGCGATAATCCTTGGAGCTTTTGGATTGACCAAGTGATTGTGATAATCCTTGGAGCTTTTTGTGGTGACCAAGTGATTGTGATAATCCTTGGAGATTTTTTTTTTGACCAAGTGATTGCGATAATCCTTGGAGCTTTTGGATTGACCAAGTGATTGCGATAATCCTTGGAGCTTTTGGATTGACCAAGTGATTGTGATAATCCTTGGAGCTTTTTGAGGATATGGCTTTCTTGGATGTGGGTGCCATGTGTTGGTCATAGGTGCCATGTGGCAGTCATGTCTTCCCATGAGGGAGGGGAGTCCTCCATTGACTTGGGCTCTCATAACTGCCCTTGTGACAGTCTTCTAACGGCCTATCTATCCACCCACACACGTGTGCGAGGCGAGAGTCATCAATCGATCGTCTCGGGCTGCCACTTGGCACCATTCTTCTTTTTGCCCGTTAAACTTGGAATTTGTCCCTAGGTGAGACGATTTCAGAATTCGTCCCTGGGTGAGACGAATTCTAGTTAGTATTCATCCCTGGGTGAGACGAATACTGAGCAAAGTGTCTAAATGTGCCAAATTGCTTCCTGACCTTACAAAATTGCTATGAAAGTGGTTAAGACCACTGTTTGACCTCTGAGGGCTGCCCTGGGGGCTATGTTTGTCAACGCGATCAGTGTTTGCAGTCACATAATCAGATTGGTGTTGTTTTGGTTTCTACAGATCCCCCCTTTTAGGATGCGTTGTGCATAGCACAGCGCTGAGCAAAAATAGATAACCAAAGCACTAATGATTAGGGTTTCTTGGTAACCTAACCAGATTTTGATGCCCCAAGTATGGAAAGGGCATGCATTCTTGAATCCTTGCTTCTGACGAGCTAAGGAGTTTGATTTCAAGTGTTAACTTGTTTTGGTGAGGTGTGACTTGAACTTAGACATTGATCAGTCATGAATAGGCGAAGGGCATTTTATCCACAAGGGAACCTTGTGTTCATGATTCACGAAATGCCAAGTGTTTGATTGATTTGATTGTTGCTTGTTTACTGCCCCAAGCAGGAGCGTGATTGTCTTTGTCAATGATTCTTTGAATGCATGTCGTTTTCCTTAATTGGGTGTGTGATTTTTGATTGGTGACTAAGTGTGACTACCCCCTCAAGCGACGAATCGATGAGGGAATGACCTTCATGAGAAAAGCGGCAAGTCGCTTGACCCAAGATGACTTGTGCAAGGGTGCCTTTAGATGGTTTATCGTTAAGCATGTGCAATTTTTCCAACATCTGGACCTATTTTTGGTGGGTGTTAACCCTTTTTGTGATGCCATAATGGGGTGAAATCGTCAACAACCCATCTTCCCGTGGAGCGGTCCGGCTATGATAGCCTTCTTGGAGAAGTAGTAGAGTGACAATTTGAACCCCAACATCGATTTTCTATGCCAAGAGGTTAAGTGTGAGAGCACTTGTGTCCGAAAATGCTTATTGCTTTGTTTTTATGTTGCATGTTTTGTTGTTTTTGTTGTTTTTTTTTTTTGTGACACCATTTGGGGATTAAATTTTTGAAAATCTGTCTCTCGTGGAGCGGTCCGGCTATGGTAGCCTTCTTAGGGAGTATAATAGTGATTATTTGTGACCCTGATGTCGATTTGCCATGCCAAGAGTTTAAGTGCAAGAGCACTTGTGTCTGGCAATGTTTATTGCTTTTTGTGTTGTTTTGATTTTCTTGTTGTTTTTGAGTGGGCTTTGACCCTTTTGTGATGTGGTTTGGGGATGAAATTGTCAAAAATCCGTCTTCCCGTGGAGCGGTCCGGCTATGGTAGCCTTCTTAGGGAGTAGGATAGCGACAATGTAGACCCTGACATCGGTTTTTCTATGCCAAGAGGTTAAGTGCAAGAGCACTTGTGTCTGGCAATGTTTATTGCTTTTTGTTTTTGTGTTGCATTTATTTTTTGTTTTTGTTGTTTTGATTTTCTTTGATCTTATGCATGATGGTTGATGAATATGGATGTATGCATGTTGATTTATTTTGATAGATGCATATGCTATGATGAATGCAAATGGTTTTGATTTATATGTGATATGCAGATATGAAATGGATGAATGGGGTTTGTGATGTTTGGCTATGGCACCAAGGACTGTTTAGAACTCGTTATTTTGTTTTTAGGCGATTGCTGTGATGCATGACTTTGTATGTATACATGTGGTTTTTCTTTTTTTGTATTTTTTTGATGGTATTGTAAGGATGAAAAGTAGCGCAGTTGGTTTATAAATGTAGCTAAGGTTTTCTTAGACTCAGATAGTTTTAACTCACTAGCGACGACTGTACTTTATCTTACAAGACTTTTAAACAAGGTATGAATCAGACCTATTTTTGACCAAGCTATTTCACATCCCTGTGTGTGCAAATGAGTTCATTATTGTGTTATTTATCAGGATACCGCCAGCGCCAGATGGGCTTTCAACCGAACCTGTACTGAGGATCACCTAATTAGCTCCACTAACTCCTTGTATTTAGTTAGATTAACCTGCACAGTAATCCATGTCACCAAAAGTGAAATGGTTATCTTGCTCATCCCCCTGTGCGGATGACCCCAAGAATTTTGAGAGTTGGCAAAAGGACAAGCATCCTCCCTACCCAATTCCCTAAGAATCCCTAGTTCTCAATAGTTGCAAAACATCAAAAATTTGCAAAACGTCAAAAATCAAATATTTGACATCATACAGTGCACACATCAAAGGGCACAAACGATAGTGATTTTCATCACTACATATCCCCAATCCCTTGCTCAAAAGAAAAACAAATAAAAATAAACAGTGATCTTATCACTACAAACGAGCAAGTATCCCAATACAATTGAAGAAAAGAAGGAAGTGAACTTGAATCCCTGGAACTCTCAGTATTCTAACAGGTCATGAGGCAAGCCTCAGTACCGGTTTGGTTGATAGCCTATCGGTAACTAGCGGTAAACTTCTCGCATGACGATATATCTGTCACATTAGTGTTTTTGGGAGGCTGTGTCCCACCGTGATCACCACTGAAAGCACGATATTTCGGGCGAAGGAAACACTAATTGCGATGCATTCAAAATCAAATACGTTTAAGTCCTAGAAAGTTAAATTGCATGAAACAAAAGAAACGCATTGGAAGAGACACAAGCAAATGGAGAAAACACAGCCCTTTCATTAAAATTTCTTGATCTCTGTTACAAATACGCCTCCTCCCTTTTCAGGGGCTAGGAGCATTAAAAGAATTTGATTACAATCACTTAATGTTCCTCTTTTCGCGTGCCCACGATTGAAATGGACGGGCCAAAACGCTGCCACCGCTGATGTTGATGAGTCTTTGACCTCTGTTGCTCTTCCTGTGAACAAAGAAACAACGAATATGTCAGTAGCATCTGCTACAAATAAAAGGTGTTTATTCTCTAAAATCATCAAAGATGCATGTAAACACTTGCCTGAAACAGTAAGTACAGTGAATCCAAATAGCCCAAAAACTCGACGTAAAATAGAAGATCTTACCAGAAAGCCATTACCACTGAAACAGTCGGCTAATCTGCTTTCACCTGGAATTCGTCCCTGGACAGGACGAATTCTGACTACAATTTGTCCCTGGGTGGGACGAATTCTTCTGTGTTGAAAAAGCCAAAGTGATATGTTCCAATGTCGGCTCTCGAGACCTCCAAAACACCTGCAGACAGAGGGGTTATGTAATTGGGGCCATTTTGGGACGACCCAGATGGTCGGATTCTCCCAATTTGGCCTCTATCCTTAGGAATTTGATATCGCCACCTGCAAGTTAGTGAAACAACAAAGCGACACAAAACATACTAGAATCTAATCAAAAGTTATGAAATTGCAGCTATGAGTTCACCAAAAAAAATGACACAATATGCAATGCGAACAAATAATCTAGAATGCTAAAAAGAATGGAACTTAGGAAGTGCGGGGGTGCCCAGGTGGGCCTCCCACCGTTGGAACTTGACTTCGGAGCCAATCCACTAGGGATAGGCCCAAAACCTCTTAGGATTGGGGGGTCGGAAAATTGGTTGGTTCAGGTGTCCATGTGTTGGATTTGGGTCAGGTTCAAGCTTCCAAAAGCCACCCAACAACCTCCCTTGCAAAAGATATTGGTGGATGCGAGAAGGTGAATCAAAGGGGATGCAAGTGGGTGTTCAATCTGTCCTTTTTGGGTGAGAAAAGTCCCACCTTTTATAAACCCATGGGGTCTCTTTTGAGAGGGAAGCACAAATGCCATGTGTTGGTCATAGGTGCCATGTGGCAGTCATGTCTTCCCATGAGGGAGGGGAGTCCTCCATTGACTTGGGCTTTCATAACTGCCCTTGTGACATTCCTCTAACGGCCTATCTGTCCACCAACACACGCGTGCAAGGCAGGAGTCATCAACTGACTGTCCTAGGCTACCACTTGGCACCATTCTTCTTTTTGTTCGTTAAACTCAGAATTCGTCCTACCTAGGGACGAATTCAGAATTCATCCCTGGGTGAGACGAATTCCAATTAGTATTCGTCCCTGGGTGAGATGAATAGTGAGCAAAGTGTCCAAATGTGCCAAATTGCTTCTTGACATTACAAAATTGCTATGAAAGTGGTTAAGACCACTGTTTGACCTATGAGGGCTGCCCTGGGGGCTGTGTTTGTCAAAGCGATCAGTGTTTGCAGTCACGTAATCGGATTGGTGTTGTTTTGGTGTCTACAGATGCCCCTTTTTGGGAGGCGTTGTGCATGGCGCAGTGCCGAGCAAAAATAGATAACCAAAGCACTAATGATTAGGGTTTCTTGGTAACCTAACCAACTTGTGATGCCCCAAGCATGGAAAGGGCATGCATTCTTGAATCTTTGCTTCTGACAAGCTAAGGAGTTTGATTTCAAGTGTTAACCTGTTTTGGTGAGGTGTGACTTGAACTTAGACATTGATCAGTCATGAATAGGCGAAGGGTGTTTTATCCACAGGGGAACCTTGTGTTCATGATTCACGAAATGCCAAGTGTTTGATTGATTTGATTGTTGCTTGTTTACTACCCCAAGTAGGAGCGTGATTGTCTTTGTCAATGATTCTTTGAATGCATGTCGTTTTCCTTAATTGGGTGTGTGCTTGTTGATTGGTGACTAAGTGTGACTACCCCCTCGAGCGACGAATCGATGAGGGAATGACCTTCATGATAAAAGCGACGAGTCGCTTGACCCAAGATGACTTGTGTAAGAGGGCCTTTACAGGGTTTATCGTTTAGCATGTGTAATTTTTCCAACATTTGGACCTGTTTTTGGTGGGTGTTAACCCTTTTGGTGATGCCATAATGGGGTGAAATCATCAAAAACCCATCTTCCCGTGGAGCGGTCCGGCTATGGTATCCTTCTTGGGGAAGTAAGAGAGTGAAAATTTGAACCCCGACATCGTATTTCTTTGCCTAGAGGTTAAGTGCAAGAGCACTTGTGTCTGGCAATGCTTATTGTTGTGTTTTTGTGTTGCGTTTATTTGTTGTTTTTGTTTTTTTTTTGTGACGCCATTTGGGGATTAAATTGTCGAAAATCTGTCTCCCGTGGAGCGGTCCGGCTATTGTAGCCTTCTTAGGGAGTAGGATAGTGATAATTTGTGACTCTAGTGTCTATTTTGTATGGCTTGGATGTCAGGTGCAGCAGCACTCTTATCGGGAAAATTTATTGTCTATTTTTATTGCATTTTTTATCATTTTTTGATGTTTTTGAAGTGCTGGTTTGAATTCGTCCCTAGGTGGGACGAATTCCAGCTGTAGAATTCATCCCTGGGTGGGACGAGCACTAACCTGAGCGTTTGTCCCTGTCAAGGACGAATTCTAGCTCAAAAGGCCTATTTAAGGGCTAAAACTTGCATTTGGGCTCATTTGTGTCATTTTTTTTCTTGCGATTTTGGAGCTCTGGGAGGAGGTGGTAATTCTGCAAAGTGAAGCGCTGCTGGAATTCTCTCTGCCATCATGAGTGCACAAACTGGTTCGAGCGGCGGAGCCGAGGCGAAACCTATAAGTGTCCTCTAGAGCTTATTTTTGTTTAAATTTGCACTTGTTTTATTTAATTGTTTTTGTGATGCTGTTTTTCGAAATGTGTTTTAAAACTTAAATCCTGAAACTGGATTGAATACAACTACTTGTATTTCTTTTTATGTTGTACAGTTCTTTTCCATGTTTTTTAATTTTTTTTTTTGTTTTTTGTTTAATTGTTTTCTTTTGCAGGTTCGGAGCCGGTACCGTGTACCTACCGCCTTTACTGAGGCATGGGGTGCACTGACTGATGGTGATTAGGAATGGCTTGATGCCCTTGGGCTCAAGCAGTGTCTCGACTGGAGCTCGTGGTCCCGGATCGAGCCTATCTGACAGCCCTGATCAGAATTTGGGATCCTCGGACCAACACGTTCCATCTTTCGATAGGGGAGATGACTGTAACTTTGGAGGATGTCTATCGGTTGCTTCGGATTCTGATAGACGGACTGCCTATTAGGACATCGTCGCGTGATCGGCGGACTCGCCTGTACTTACGAGATGCTTTGGGCATGGGGAGTGGCTGGGTGTAACGAACCCAGTGGAGACAGCTGAGGTGGACTGCCAGACTGGCGGGATTTTGGTTGGTTGGTGGCAGGAGAGGGGGGTGTTAGGAGTGAGGCACGCATTCTTGATGGGCCTTATTTCTAACATGCTTCTCCCTGATTCGTCAGGCGCGAGGTTCCCATGGAACCTGCTGGATTTGGTATGGCAGTTGGTAGAGTGCCCAATAGAAGCACCACTAATTTTGAGATGGGGACAAACATTGTTGGCACAGCTCTACGGGGAGCTGTATGCGGTCCATTGTCGACAGCGGAAGGGTGTCAGTTGCAGTTATCTGCTGTAGTGCTGTGGTTGGCAGCACATAGCAGTGGAGAGGCCGACCGGGTTACCGTGGATGACTCGGGCGATGATGGAGGATGAGGAGATTGGTTATGCAGTTTTGTGGTGGCGGTCTGCGGAGCAGGGGCAGAGTCGGCGATGGGCAGGTGTCGTTGAGCACTACACTGAGGCCTTTTCTCGGCTCACTCTAGGGGAGGTGTTTTGGCGTCCCTATCGGGACTGTCCAGCCTGTCTTGAGGCTGGAGAGTGGCTCCGACGGGTACGCAGGGAGTGGTGGTTGACTGGGCGGCACGGGACGGAGCATGAGTTCTTTTCGTACAGCCGGGTTACATGACAGTTCGGTGTTCGCCAGGGGTTGCCTAGTGAGCCCATGGTCTATCGAAGGCGGGGAGATGAGAGGGGGTTAGAGCCACCGATCACTGCGCCATTGGGTGAGGAGTCCGATGCAGTGATTGGTGTCCCAGACGTGGATGACGTCGGGACTACCACCGAGTATGACTCATGGTGGGTTTTATGGCGATGGAGAGGAGAGGGGCCACTGGGAGGCGCGGAGGCGGCAGTGGAGGATGCTGACGTAGCAGGGTGTGATTGGGGGGCTCCATTGGATGACGCGGACATGGTTGATGTGGGTGATGAGGTTGTAGACTTGGGCATTTCGGATCAGCCATGTCCCACCATGATCGCCATTGAAAGCACGAGATTCCGGGAAAAGGAAACACTAATTGCGATGCAACCAAAATCAAATGCGCTTAAGTCCTAGAAATGTAAAATGCATGAAACGAAAGAGACGCATTAAAACAAGATACAAGTGAATGGAGAAAACACAACCCTTTCATTAAACTTTCTTGATCTCTGTTACAAATACGCCTCCTCCTTTTTCAGGGGCTAGGAGCGTTAAAAGAATTTGATTACAATAACTTAATGTTCCTCTTTTTGCGTGCCCATGATTGAAATGGACAGGCCAAAACTCTGTCGTCGCTGATGTTGATGAGTCTTTGACCTCTGCTGCTCTTCCTGTGAACAAAGAAACAACGAATATGTCAGTAGCATCTGCTGCAAATAAAAGGTGTTTGTTCTCTAAAATCATCAAAGATGCATGTAAACACTTGCCTAAAACAGTAAGTACAGTGAATCCAAATAGCCCGAAAAATTGACAGAAAACAGAAGATCTTACCAGAAAGCCATTACCACTGAAACAGTCAGCTAATCTGCTTTCACCTGGAATTCGTCCTTGGGCAGGACGAATTCTGACTGCAATTTGTCCCTGGGTGGGACGAATTCTTCTGTGTTGAAAAATCCGAAGTGATCTGTTCCAATGTCGGCTCTCGAGACCTCCAAAACACCTGCAGACAGAGGGGTTATGTAATTGGGGCCATTTTGGGATGACCTAGATGGTCGGATTCTCCCAATTTGGCCTCTATCCTCGAGAATTTGATATCACCACCTGTAAGTTAGTGAAACAACAAAGCGACACAAAACATACTAGAATCTGATCAAAAGTTATGAAATTGCAGCTATGAGTTCACCAAACAAAATGACACAATATGCAATGCGAACAAATAATCTAGAATGCTAAAAAGAATGGAACTTAGGAAGTGCGGGGGTGCCCAGGTGGGCCTCCCACCGTTGGCACTTGACTTCAAAGCCAATCCACTAGAGATAGGCCCAAAACCTCTTAGGATTGGGGGGTCGGCAAATTGGTTGGTTCAGGTGTCCATGTGTTGGATTTGGGTCAGGTTCAAGCTTCCAAAAGCCACCCAACAACCTCCCTTGCAAAATAGATTGGTGGATGTGAGAAGGTGAATCAAAGGGGATGCAAGTGGGTGTTCAACTTGGCAGCACTTCGTTTCTTGAAATCTCCTTCTATCTATCCCTTTGGGTGAGAAAAGTCCCACCTTTTGTAGACCCATGGGGTCTCTTTTGAGATGGAAGCATAAGTGCCATGTGTTGGTCATAGGTGCCATGTGGCAGTCAAGTCTTCCCATGAGGGATGGGAGTCCTCCATGACTTGGGCTTTCATAACTGCCCTTGTGACAGTCCTCTAACGGCCTCTCTGTCCACCCACACACGCGTGCGAGGCAGGAGTCATTAACTGACTGTCCCGGGCTGCCACTTGGTGCCATTCTTCTTTTTGCCCGTTAAACTTGGAATTCGTCCTACCCAGGGACAAATTCAGAATTCGTCCCTTGGTGAGACGGATTCCAATTTGAATTCGTCCCAGGGTGGGACGGATTTGGAGTAGGTTGTCCGAAGGTGCCAAATTGCCTTCTGACCTTCCAAAATTGATGTAAAAGTTGTTAGGACCACTGTTTAACCTCTAAGGGCTGCCCTGGGGGCTATGTATGTCAAAGCGATCAGTGTTTGTAGTCACATAATCGGATTGGTGCTGTTTTGGTGTCTACATATGCCCCTTTTTGGGATGCGCTGTGCATGGCGCAGTGCCAAGCAAAAATAGATAACCAAAGCACTAATGATTAGGGTTTCTTGGTAACCTAACCAACTTTTGATGCCCCAAGCATGGAAAGGGCATGCATTCTTGAATCCTTGCTTCTGACGAGCTAAGGAGTTTTATTTCAAGTGTTAACCTATTTTGGTGAGGTGTGACTTGAGCTTGGACATTGATCAGTCATGATTAGGAAAAGGGCGCAACCTTTTATCCACAGGGGAACCTTGTGTTCATGATTCACGAAATGCCAAGTGTTCGATTAATTTGATTGTTGCTTGTTTACTGCCCCAAGCAGGAGCGTAATTGTCTTTGTCAATGATTCTTTGAATGCATGTCGTTTTCCTTAATTGGGTGTGTGATTGTTGATTGGTGTCTAAGTGTGACTACCCCCTCAAGCGACGAATCGATGAGGGAATGACCTTCATGAGAAAAGCGACGAGTCGCTTGACCCAAGATGACTTGTGCAAGGGGGCCTTTAGAGGGTTTACCGTTTAGCATGTGCAATTTTTCCAACATTTGGACCTATTTTTGGTGGGTGTTAACCCTTTTGGTGATGTCGTAATGGGGTAAAATCATCGAAAACCCATCTTCCCGTGGAGCGGTCCGGCTATGGTAGCCTTCTTGGGGAAGTAGGAGAGTGAGAATTTGAACCCCGACATCAATTTTTCTATGCCAAGAGGTTAAGTGCAAGAGCACTTGTGTCTGGCAATGTTTATTGCTTTTTGTTTTTGTGTTGCATTTATTTGTTGTTTTTGTTGTTTTGATTTTCTTGTTGTTTTTTAGTGGGCTTTGACCCATTTGTGATGCCATTTAGGGGTGAAATTTTCAACAATCCGTCTTCTCGTGGAGCGGTCCGGCTATGGTAGCCTTCTTAGAGAGTAGGATAGTGACAATGTAAACCCCGACATCAATTTTTCTATGCCAAGAGGTTAAGTGCAAGAGCACTTGTGTCTGGCAATGTTTATTGCATTTTTTTTTGTGTTGCATTTTTTTTGTTGTTTTTGAATGGGTTTTGACCCTTTTGTGACGTCGTAATGGGGTGAAAGTGTCCACAATCCTTCTTCCCGTGGAGTGGTCCGGCTATGGTAGCCTTCTTAGGGAGTAGGATAGCAACAATGTAGACCCTGACATCAGTTTTTCTATGCTAAGAGGTTAAGTGCAAGAGCACTTGTGTCTGGAAATGTTTATTGCTTTTTGTTTTTGTGTTGCATTTATTTGTTGTTTTTGTTGTTTTGATTTTCTTATTGTTTTTGAGTGGGCTTTGACCCATTTGTGACGTCATTTGGGGGTGAAATTGTCGAAAATTCGTCTTCCCGTGGAGCGGTCCGGCTATGGTAGCCTTCTTAGGGAGTAGGATAGTGATAATTTGTGACCCTGATGTCGATTTGCCATGCCAAGAGTTTAAGTGCAAGAGCACTTGTGTCTGGCAATGTTTATTGCTTTTTGTTTTTGTGTTGCATTTATTTGTTGTTTTTGTTGTTTTGATTTTCTTTGATCTTGTGCATGATGGTTGATGAATATGGATGTATGCATGTTGATTTATTTTGATGGATGCATATGCTATGATGAATGCAAATGGTTTTGATTTATATGTGATATGCAGATATGAAATGGATGAATGGGGTTTGTGATGTTTGGCTATGGCACCAAGGACTGTTTAGAACTCTGTTATTTTGTTTTTAGGCGATTTTTGTGATGCATGACTTTGTATGTATACATGTGGTTTTTCTTTTTTGTATTTTTTTGATGGTATTGTAAGGATGAAAAGTAGCGCAGTTGGTTTAGAAATGTAGCTAAGGTTTTCTGAGACTCAGACGGTTTTAACTCACTATCCATGACTGTACTTTATCTTACAAGACTTTTGAACAAGGTATGAATCGGACTTGTTTTTGATCGAGCTATTTCACATCCCTGTGTGTGCAATTGAGTTCATTTATGTGGTATTTGTCAGGATACCGCCAGTGCCAGATGGGCTTTCAACCGAACCTATACTGAGGATCACCGAATTAGCTCCACTAACTCCTCTGGTGTATTTAGTTAGATTAATCTGCGGTGTTATCCAGGATGACATAAGCTAGCTCATCCACATGCAAACATTGATCTGTACGCAAGTTAATGTGACAGATATATCGTCATGCGAGAAGCTTACCGCCGCTATCGATAGGCTATCAACCAAACCGGTACTGAGGCTTGCCTCATGACCTGTTAGAATACTGAGAGTTCCAGGGATTCAAGTTCACTCCCTTATTTTCTTCAATTGTATTGGGATACTTGCTCGTTTGTAGTGATAAGATCACTGTTTATTTTGATTTGTTTTTCTTTTGAGCAAGGGATTGGGGATATGGAGTGACGAAAATCACTATTGCTTGTGCCTTTTGATGTGTGCACTGTAGGATGTCAAATTTTGGAGTTTTGACGTTTTGCAAATTTTTTAATGTTTTGCAATTATTGAGAACTTTAGGGATTCTTAGGGAATTGGGTAGGGAGGATGCTTGTCCTTTTGCCAACTCTTAGCATTCTTGGGGTCATTCGCACAGGGGGATGAGCAAGATAACCGTTTTGCTTTTGGTGACTTGGATTACTGTGCAGGTTTCATCTTTCATTCACACAACTTGGGAATTTTTATGTGTTTTAATTTGTGTTGGGATGTTACGTAACAAGGTTTATTTCAAGTATGACTCTACCTTCATAAAATTTGTCTGACTTGATACATTACATGGCTAAAGAGCAAAATGATGACTGAATCATGGAAACTCTTGATACATTAACAGACCACTGACTCTAGTGTGGTAAAAGCAATGCGTGGTGTTTTTGTTGTTTTTGTACAATGGAACAGTGTGGAATAAGACGGACTAGCAGAGCAATTATAGCCTATGGTGCCTTTGACCTGTTCGACCACAAATATGCAATGTATGGATGCAATGCTTAATGCAGCTACATATTTTTGTATTTTTTATGGATTGATTTTTGTGAATATGAAGATGAAGGGCGAGAAGAGCTCTCTTTTGATGAATTTGAGTATGCCTAGATATGATATGCAAATTTTGGTTGTTTTTGATTATTTTTTATTTTGACCAAGTGATTGCGATAATCCTTGGAGCTTTTGGTTTGACCAAGTGATTGCGATAATCCTTGGAGCTTTTTGGGTTTTGACCAAGTGATTGCGATAATCCTTGGAGCTTTTTGGTTTTTGACCAAGTGATTGCGATAATCCTTGGAGCTTTCGGGATGACCAAGTGATTGCGATAATCCTTGGAGCTTTTTGGGGTGACCAAGAGATTGCGATAATCCTTGGAGCTTTTGGAGTGACCAAGAGATTGCGATAATCCTTGGAGCTTTTGGGATGACCAAGTGATTGCGATAATCCTTGGAGCTTTTTGGATGACCAAGTGATTGCGATAATCCTTGGAGCTTTTGGAGTGACCAAGAGATTGCGATAATCCTTGGAGATTTTGGGATGACCAAGTGATTGCGATAATCCTTGGAGCTTTTTGGGATGACCAAGTGATTGCGATAATCCTTGGAGCTTTTTGGGTTTTGACCAAGTGATTGCAATAATCCTTGGAGCTTTTTGGGGTGACCAAGAGATTGCGATAATCCTTGGAGATTTTTTGGTGACCAAGAGATTGCGATAATCCTTGGAGCTTTTTGAGGTGACCAAGTGATTGCGATAATCCTTGGAGCTTTTTGGGGTGACCAAGATATTGTGATAATCCTTGGAGCTTTTTTGGTGACCAAGAGATTGCGATAATCCTTGGAGCTTTTTGAGGTGACCAAGTGATTGCGATAATCCTTGGAGCTTTTGTGGTGACCAAGTGATTGCGATAATCCTTGGAGATTTTGTGGTGACCAAGTGATTGCGATAATCCTTGGAAATTTTGGGGTGACCAAGTGATTGCGATAATCCTTGGAGCTTTTGGGGTGACCAAGTGATTGCGATAATCCTTGGAGCTTTTGGGGTGACCAAGTGATTGCCATAATCCTTGGAGCTTTTGGGGTGACCAAGTGATTACGATAATACTTGGATCTTTTTGAGGTGACCAAGTGATTGCGATAACCTTTGGAGCTTTTGGGGTGACCAAGTGATTGCGATAATCCTTGGAGCTTTTGGGGTGACCAAGTGATTGCGATAATCCTTGGAGCTTTTGGGGTGACCAAGTGATTGCGATAATCCTTGGAGCCTTTGGGTTGACCAAGCGATTGCGATAATCCTTGGAGCTTTTGGGGTGACCAAGTGATTGCGATAATCCTTGGAGCCTTTGGGTTGACCAAGCGATTGCGATAATCCTTGGAGCTTTTGGGGTGACCAAGTGATTACGATAATCCTTGGAGCTTTTTGGTTTGGATTATGGTTCTTCAAGGGATAGAGGTACCCCCAGCTTGATGGTCTTTACGCTCTGGATCTGGCTCTGGAGGTATGGGAACGAATGGATCGGCCCTATGCACGGATAGGAGGACAGAGTCTACCCCCGGCACTGATGTTGTTATGGGATCTCTGGGCGGAAGTTGATCTTTATGTGCCCAAAGTTGTGGATGTAATGTTCGGTCCCACTGTGGTGGGTTAACACGCCACTCATGCCCTAGTATTATGTTTATCTGTTGACATGCTTCCTCAAATTTTATGGGATGCCGATGTTGTCACATGTGATTGCTGTGGGCTATCTCTCGTTTCATCTTCACTTTCAACTAGTGAGTACAGCTCATCAGAATCTAGAGATTCTGAGACATGGAGGACTGCATCATCATGTAGCCCTATGGTTAAAGGTTGATCCTCTTTGAAAGGAGCTTCATGTAAGTTGGGCCTTGGGAGCTCCAAAATCTTGGTCTCTATCGACTCTAAGTGCTCTAGCACTTTGCATATATCGGGGGATTTGAGCTCCTCCTCTTTGATTGGTTCTTGTTGAGGAACTTGGGGCGTATGGATGGGTAACTGGATAGCACCCCCCATGCCTTGATAGGGCATTTCATCCCGCTCTTCTTCTCGCTCTGATTCCTTAGAGGCTTCTTTATGAATTTCTAAGGGTGGCCCATAAACCTGGGTGGATGTCTGAGGAAGGCACCCGTCATTGGTTATAGGATCAGCCTCCCACTCATGTCTGGGAGGCATCGGGGGCGATGCTTGATAATGTCACGAAGACTCGTCTCACACCCGAGGGTTGTGCCTCTCATAATGTTTTGTCTTATGTGTGTGAGGGGTTGGAATCCTCTCAGGTAGTTTATAGCGCAACTTATCTGCTTTACGCTGCATGTATAAGTCCTCTAACTCCTTACGACATTTCTCTATGCGTAACTCATCCGCTTCATGTTGCATGCGCTCTCTATCCAAGCGGTGTCGATACTCTATTTCCTGATGACTTTATTTAAGCCGCGTGATTTGGGCTTAACGGGTGGCATGTCTGGCGACTATCGGGTCAGTTCGGTCTACCCTATTTTTTTTAGGAGGTTTGAATGTTCCTCCTATGTTTTGGCCTCGATCTTGATGATCTAAAATTTCAATGGGTCGCTTCCCTCTGTCGATGTAGGCAGCATGTACTTGTGGCTGCACTGTTTGTTGTCCTCGAGGAATGCGATGATTTTCCTCGTACTCCCTTTCATGTTGGCTCTCCCGCATAGTGTGTTGGAACAAATCATCCTCCCGGTGCTTGAAGGTGCTCTTTGTTAATATAGTACAGTTCCTCTAAATGTAGTCGCTCTAGTCGCTCTAGCTCAAGTTGTGTGAATTGCATTTGGCGTGCGACGTGCTTGATAGATTCTAAGATGGTTGGTCCTGTCGCCTCATGTCTAGAAGGCCTAGATGCCTCTCCTAGATATTTTCGATCGTAGTGATCCAATATCTCTATAGGTGACCTCCCTTTGTTTGGGGTAGCGACATTCCCTCGGGGCTTTGGACTCAGTGAGTGGTCCTGATAGATAGCAGGTGCAGAGGCATATTGCTCCTGCACTGTATATTGCTCTCAAGGAAGATAGGGATCTTCCTCTTGCTCTCTTTCATAAGTGAAAAAGGGACGGACGGAGTTAGTTCGCCCCACCTGAGGAGCCTTGTGCTCTGGATTTTTCTTTGTAGTCCTGACAACTAGAGGGGGTGAAGGAGGGATAATGTAATCATGTGGTTCCTCCTATCGAACCCTATGTTGACCTAGCACTTCATTGCATGATGACCGCTCATAGAGAGCTTCTAAGGGAGCTCTCCTACGACTGTACCCCTCATGGAAGGGTGTGTGCTGAATGTTATGTTGAATAGGAGTGCTCCTCGAAGAGGTGTCCCTGTAGTCCCTTTCCTTTAAGGTGTGGAGGGGACTGCCTTGTGTGTTAGGTCGCCAAGGTGGTATGACCAAATCCTTGGGATTGTAACAGAGATGACTCATGCCTCCTTGGACATTCCCCATAGCCTCCACCCGTGATTGGGTTTGGCTACGGGTGAGCACCATGACGATGTCTCTCTAAAAATCCTAAAAATTTAAATGAGTCAAATGGGGCCCAAAATTGGCGTGTGCATCCCTCTTATAGTAGATAAGACAAAAATGAAGTTTCAAGTCCTAGCTCTGAATACATTAGGAGATATTGACATCCGAACAGCTCAAAAAGTGCAAAAAAATGCATGCCCAATTTTAAAACCTAATTTTGGTTGCATCGCAATTAGTGTTTCCTTTGCCCGAAATCTCGTGCTTTCAGTGGCAATCATGGTGGGACTCTGTTCCCTGGTTTTTGAGATCACAAAAACTGATCAAATTTTTGTGTTTTGTGTTTGACAGGTACATTTTTGGTTTTTGACTGTTATTTGTCCTTGGCTGTGGCAATTGCTTTACTGAAATTTGTCTGACCCTGAGACGAATTCAAATTCATCTCTGGCGGGGACGAATTCTGTTCTGTAATTCATCTCATCGAGGGACGAATTTCTGTCTGCAACTTTTCAGAGCAGAAATTCAGAAGCAACCGGTCCAGGCAGAGAAGAGGTAGGGATTTTCATGATCTCTGTTAAAATTTTATGTTTATGTTTCTGTTTCTTTAATTGTTTTCATTTAATCTTGCATTGCATTAGGAAAAGTCATTTATGCTTGTTTCATTTTCGCTAAATAAAATGAATCCCACACACTTCACGCAATAATTTTAAACCAAGGAGCTGGTCGTAAGACCCCAGCCCTTGAGCAAGACCAACGGTGGGTTCATCACCACCTTGGCTTAGCTTTGCATCCATTTCCCGATTTTCAACTGTTGTTAGGCGTAAATCCTGACGAAAGCTGACCGAGTGTCGCTGGGGTGATTCCCATGCGCACGAGGATAAGTTTTCTATGGTAGGTGCCATTAACAGGACAATCCCCCTTCCGTACCACCTATGTACCATGTACCTTATGCTCTCACGTACCTATAGTCTCCCTCTCGTAAGGGCGGGTATATAGAGAGGTTGGTATATCGGCCTGGTTGGTATATTGAAGGGGCGACCATTTTGGGAGTTATATGAGCCGTCATAATGCATTTAAACGTTCTTCAAAACCTACAAAAACAAAACAAAACATCAAAATGCACTAAACTAGTTTAGGACACACTATTTAAACCCTTAAAAGAGATAATCATGGTTTGCGCATGTGTGTGTTCATTTCTGCTTAGTGTAACAAAAAAAAAATCATAAACAAAAAGATAAAAATTTACGCATTTTGTCACTTGTTCCAAAAAGCTCCAAGGATTCCCGTAATCGCTTGGTCACTCCAAAATGCCCCAAAGGTGTCCATGAACCCTTTGGTCAACCCAAAATCACCCCAAATGTGCCCATAAGTGATGCAGGAGCATCCAACAAAATATGGGAAATCTTATATTTTTCCCTAAATTTTAGTGCATCTTGTCGGGGCCATAACTTCTCAACCGTAGCTCCGATTGACACGAAATTTTACAAGGAGTTAGTTGGGATAATTTTAAACAAATATGATTCCCTAGAATCCTATTTGCCCAGAAAAGTCAGTTTTCGGGGCCAAATTCCATCATCTAGTGCCCCAAAATTAGGTTTTAAAATTGGGCACGCATTTTTTTGCACTTTTTGAGCTGTTCGGATGTCAATATCTCCTAATGT
The DNA here is from genome assembly GCA_028583015.1 of Wollemia nobilis. NCBI lineage: Eukaryota > Viridiplantae > Streptophyta > Pinopsida > Araucariales > Araucariaceae > Wollemia > Wollemia nobilis. The sequence continues at coordinate 1,059,717 of JAQPPZ010017000.1, read as the reverse complement.
ATTCAGAGCTAGGACTTGAAACTTCATTTTTGTCTTATCTACTATAAGAGGGATGCACACGCCAATTTTGGGCCCCATATGACTCATTTCAATTTTTAGGATTTTTAGAGAGACATCGTCATGGTGCTCACCCGTAGCCAAGCCCAATCACGGGCGGAGGCTGTGGGGAATGTCCAAGGAGGCATGAGTCATCTCCGTTACAATCCCAAGGATTTGGTCATACCACCTTGGCGACCTAACACACAAGGCAGTCCCCTCCACACCTTAAAGGAAAGGGACTACAGGGACACCTCTTCGAGGAGCACTCCTATTCAACATAACATTCAGCACACACCCTTCCATGAGGGGTACAGTCGTAGGAGAGCTCCCTTAGAAGCTCGCTATGAGCGGTCATCACGCGATGAAGCGCTAGGTCAACATAGGGTTCGACGGGAGGAACCACATGATTACATTATCCCTCCTTCACCCCCTCTAGTTGTCAGGACTACAAAGAAAAATCCAGAGCACAAGGCTCCTCAGGTGGGGCGAACTAACTCCGTCCGTCCCTTTTTCACTTATGAAAGAGAGCAAGAGGAAGATCCCTACCTTCCTCGAGAGCAATATACAGTGCGGGAGCAATATGCCTCCGCACCTGCTATCTATCAGGACCACTCACTGAGGCCAAAGCCCCGAGGGAATGTCGCTACCCCCAACAAAGGGAGGTCACCTATAGAGATCTTGGATCACTACGATCAAAAATATCTAGGAGAGGCATCTAGGCCTTCTAGACATGAGGCGACAGGACCAACCATCTTAGAATCTGTCAAGCACGTCGCACGCCAAATGCAATTCACGCAACTTGAGCTAGAGCGACTAGAGCGACTACATTTAGAGGAACTGTACTATATTAACAAAGAGCACCTTCAGCGCCAGGAGGATGAGTTGTTCCAACACACTATGCAGGAGAGCCAACATGAAAGGGAGTACGAGGAAAATCATCACATTCCTCGAGGACAACAAACAGTGCGGCCTCAAGTACATGCCGCCTACATCGACAGAGGGAAGCGACCCATTGAAATTTTAGATCATCAAGATCGAGGCCAACACATAGGAGAAACATTCAAACCTCCTAAACAAAATAGGGTAGACCGAACTGACCCGATAGTCGCCAGACATGCCACCCGTCAAGCCCAAATCACGCGGCTTAAACAAAGTCATCAGGAAATAGAGTATCGACACCGCTTGGATAGAGAGTGCATGCAACGCGAAGCGGATGAGTTACGCATAGAGCAAGGTCATCAGGAGTTAGAGGACTTATACATGCAACGTAAAGCAGATAAGTTGCGCTATAAACTACCTGAGAGGATTCCAACCCCTCACACACATAAGACAAAACATTATGAGAGGCACAACCCCCAGGTGCGAGACGAGTCTCCGCGACCTTATCAAGCATCGCCCCCGATGCCTCCCAGACATGAGCGGGAGGCTGATCCTATAACCAATGATGGGTGCCTTCCTCAGACATCCACCCAGGTTTATGGGCCACCCTTAGAAATTCATCAAGAAGCCTCTAAGGAATCAGAGCGAGAAGAAGAGCGGGATGAAATGCCCTATCAAGGCATGGGGGTGCTATCCAGTTACCCCTCCATACGCCCCAAGTTCCTCAACAAGAACCAATCAAAGAGGAGGAGCTCAAATCCCCCGATATATGCAAAGTGCTAGAGCACTTAGAGTCGGTAGAGACCAAGATTTTGGAGCTCCCAAGGCCCAACTTACATGAGGCTCCTTTCAAAGAGGATCAACCTTTAACCATAGGGCTACCTGATGATGCAGTCCTCCATGTCTCAGAATCTCCAAATTTTGATGAGCTGTACTCACTAGTTGAAAGTGAAGATGAAACAGAGATAGCCCACAGCAATCACATGCGACAACATCGGCATCCCATAAAATTTGAGGAAGCATGTCAACAGATAAACATAATACTAGGGCATGAGTGGCGCGTTAACCCACCGCAGTGGGACCAAGCATTACATCCACAACTTTGGGCACACAAAGAGCAACTTCCACCAAGAGACATCATAGCAACATCAATGTCGCGGGCGGACCCTGTCCTCATCTCCGTGCATAGGGCCGATCCATTCATGCCCATACCTCTAGAGCCGGATCCGAAGTGCAAAGACCATCAAGCTAGGGGTACCTCTATCCCTTGAAGAACCATAATCCAAACCAAAAAAGCTCCAAGGATTATCGCAATCACTTGGTCACCCCAAAAAGCTCCAAGGATTATCGCAATCCCTTGGTCACCCCAAAAAAAAGCTCCAAGGATTATCGCAATCACTTGGTCACCCCAAAAGCTCCAAGGATTATCGCAATCTCTTGGTCACCCCAAAAGCTCCAAGGATTATCGCAATCACTTGGTCACCCAAAAAGCTCCAAGGATTATCGCAATCTCTTGGTCACCCCAAAAGCTCCAAGGATTATCGCAATCACTTGGTCACCCAAAAAGCTCCAAGGATTATCGCAATCTCTTGGTCACCCAAAAAGCTCCAAGGATTATCGCAATCTCTTGGTCACCCCAAAAGCTCCAAGGATTATCGCAATCACTTGGTCACCCAAAAAGCTCCAAGGATTATCGCAATCACTTGGTCAACCCAAAAAGCTCCAAGGATTATCGCAATCACTTGGTCACCCCAAAAAGCTCCAAGGATTATCGCAATCACTTGGTCACCCAAAAAGCTCCAAGGATTATCGCAATCACTTGGTCACCCCAAAAGCTCCAAGGATTATCGCAATCTCTTGGTCACCCAAAAAGCTCCAAGGATTATCGCAATCACTTGGTCACCCAAAAAGCTCCAAGGATTATCGCAATCTCTTGGTCACCCAAAAAGCTCCAAGGATTATCGCAATCTCTTGGTCACCCAAAAAGCTCCAAGGATTATCGCAATCACTTGGTCACCCAAAAAGCTCCAAGGATTATCGCAATCTCTTGGTCACCCCAAAAGCTCCAAGGATTATCGCAATCTCTTGGTCACCCCAAAAAGCTCCAAGGATTATCGCAATCTCTTGGTCACCCAAAAAGCTCCAAGGATTATCGCAATCTCTTGGTCACCCAAAAAGCTCCAAGGATTATCGCAATCTCTTGGTCACCCTAAAAGCTCCAAGGATTATCGCAATCTCTTGGTCACCCTAAAAGCTCCAAGGATTATCGCAATCACTTGGTCAACCCAAAAAGCTCCAAGGATTATCGCAATCACTTGGTCACCCCAAAAAGCTCCAAGGATTATCGCAATCTCTTGGTCACCCAAAAAGCTCCAAGGATTATCGCAATCACTTGGTCATCCCAAAAGCTCCAAGGATTATCGCAATCTCTTGGTCACCCAAAAAGCTCCAAGGATTATCGCAATCTCTTGGTCACCCAAAAAGCTCCAAGGATTATCGCAATCTCTTGGTCACCCAAAAAGCTCCAAGGATTATCGCAATCTCTTGGTCACCCAAAAAGCTCCAAGGATTATCGCAATCTCTTGGTCACCCAAAAAGCTCCAAGGATTATCGCAATCACTTGGTCACCCAAAAAGCTCCAAGGATTATCGCAATCTCTTGGTCAAAACCTAAAAAGCTCCAAGGATTATCGCAATCTCTTGGTCACCCAAAAAGCTCCAAGGATTATCACAAATTCTTGGTCACCCAAAAAGCTCCAAGGATTATCGCAATCACTTGGTCACCCAAAAAGCTCCAAGGATTATCGCAATCACTTGGTCACCAAAATGCTCCAAGGATGTCCACAATCACTTGGTCAAAAAAAAAAAATAATCAAAAACAACAAAAATTTGCATCTCATATCTAGGCATACTCAAATTCATCAATCGAGAGCTCTTCTCGCACCTCATATTCATATTCACAAAAACCAATCCATCAAAAATACAAAAACATGTAGTTGCATTAAGCATTGCATCCATACATTGCATATTTGTGGTCGTATAAGTCAAAGGCACCATAGGTTGTAATTGCTCCGATAGACCATCTTATTCCACACTGTTCCATTTTACAAAAACAACAAAAACACCAGCATTGCTTTTACCACACTAGAGTCAGTGGTCTTTTAATGTATCAAAAGCTTTCATGATTCAGTCATCATTTTTCTCTTTAGCCATGTAATGTATCAAGTCAGACAGATTTTATGAAGGTAGAGTCATACTTGAAATACACCTTGTTACGTAACATCCCAACACAAATTAAAACACATAAAACAATTCCCGAGTTGTGTGAACGAAAGATGAAACCTGCACAAGTAATCCAGGTCACCAAAAGCGAAACGGTTATCTTGCTCATCCCCCTATGCGAATGACCCCAAGAATGCTGAGAGTTGGCAAAAGGACAAGCATCCTCCCTACCCAATTCCCTAAGAATCCCTAAGTTCTCAATAGTTGCAAAACATCAAAAATTTGCAAAACGTCAAAAATCAAATATTTGACATCCTACAGTGCACACATCAAAGGGCACAAACGATAGTGATTTTCATCACTCCATATCCCCAATCCCTTGCTCAAAAGAAAAACAAATCAAAATAAACAGTGATCTTATCACTACAAACGAGCAAGTATCCCAATACAATTGAAGAAAAGAAGGGAGTGAACTTGAATCCCTGGAACTCTCAGTATTCTAATAGGTCATGAGGCAAGCCTCAGTGCAGTTTGGTTGATAGCCTATCGGTAACTGGCGGTAAACTTCTCGCATGACGATATATCTGTCACATTAACTTGCGTACGGATCAATGTTTGCATGTGGATGAGCTAGCTTATGGCATCCTGGATAACACCGCAGATTAATCTAACTAAATACAACAAAGGAGTTAGTGGAGCTAATTAGGTGATCCTCAGTACAGGTTCGGTTGAAAGCCCATCTGGCACTGGCGGTATCCTGATAAATACCACAATAATGAACTCAATTGCACACACAGGGATGTGAAATAGCTTGGTCAAAAACAAGTCCGATTCATACCTTGTTCAAAAGTCTTGTAAGATAAAGTACAGTCATGGCTAGTGAGTTAAAACCGTTTGAGTCTCAGAAAACCTTAGCTACATTTCTAAACCAACTGCGCTACTTTTCATCCTTACAATACCATCAAAAAAATACAAAAAAGAAAAACCACATGTATACATACAAAGTCATGCATCACAGCAATCACCTAAAAACAAAATAACAGAGTTCTAAACAGTCCTTGGTGCCATAGCCAAACATCACAAACCCCATTCATCCATTTCATATCTGCATATCACATATAAATCAAAACCATTTGCATTCATCATAGCATATGCATCCATCAAAATAAATCAACATGCATACATCCATATTCATCAACCATCATGCACAAGATCAAAGAAAATCAAAACAACAAAAACAACAAATAAATGCAACACAAAAACAAAAAGCAATAAACATTGCCAGACACAAGTGCTCTTGCACTTAACCTCTTGGCATAGAAAAACTGATGTCGTGGTCTACATTGTCGCTATCCTACTCCCTAAGAAGGCTACCATAGCCGGACCGCTCCACGGGAAGACGGATTTTTGACAATTTCATCCCCAAATGACGTCACAAAAGGGTCAAAGCCCACTCAAAAACAACAAGAAAATCAAAACAACACAAAAAGCAATAAACATTGCCAAACACAAGTGCTCTTGCACTTAAACTCTTGGCATGGCAAATCGACATCAGGGTCACAAATTATCACTATCCTACTCCCTAAGAAGGCTACCATAGCCGGACCGCTCCACGGGAGACGGATTTTCAAAAATTTAATCCCCAAATGGTGTCACAAAAAAAAAACAACAAAAACAACAAAACATGCAACATAAAAACAAAGCAATAAGCATTGCCGGACACAAGTGCTCTCGCACTTAACCTCTTGGCATAGAAAATCGATGTCGGGGTTCAAATTGTCACTCTACTACTTCCCCAAGAAGGCTATCATAGCCGGACCGCTCCACGGGAAGATGGGTTGTCGACGATTTCACCCCATTATGGCATCACAAAAAGGGTTAACACCCACCAAAAATAGGTCCAAATGTTGGAAAAATTGCACATGCTTAACGATAAACCATCTAAAGGCACCCTTGCACAAGTCATCTTGGGTCAAGCGACTCGTCGCTTTTCTCATGAAGGTCATTCCCTCATCGATTCGTCGCTTGAGGGGGTAGTCACACTTAGTCACCAATCAACAATCACACACCCAATTAAGGAAAATGACATGCATTCAAAGAATCATTGACAAAGACAATCACGCTCCCGCTTGGGGCAGTAAACAAGCAACAATCAAATCAATCAAACACTTGGCATTTCGTGAATCATGAACACAAGGTTCCCCCGTGGATAAAACGCCCTTCGCCTATTCATGACTCGATCAATGTCTAAGTTCAAGTCACACCTCACCAAAATAGGTTAACACTTGAAATCAAACTCCTTAGCTCGTCAGAAGCAAGGATTCAAGAATGCATGCCCTTTCCATGCTTGGGGCATCAAAAGTTGGTTAGGTTACCAAGAAACCCTAATCATTAGTGCTTTGGTTATCTATTTTTGCTCGACGTTGCGCTATGCACAGTGCATCCCAAAAAGGGGCATCTTGTAGACACCAAAACAACACCAATCCGATTATGTGACTGCAAACACTGATCGCTTTGACAAACACAGCCCCCAGGGCAGCCCTCAGAGGTCAAACAATGGTCCTAACCACTTTCATAGCAATTTTGTAAGGTCAGGAAGCAATTTGGCACATTTAGACACTTTGCTCACTATTCGTCTCACCCAGGGACGAATACTAACTGGAATTCGTCTCACCCAGGGACGAATTCTGAAATCGTCTCACCCAGGGACGAATTCCAAGTTTAACGGGCAAAAAGAAGAATGGTGCCAAGTGGCAGCCCAAGACAGCTCGCTTGATGACTCTCGCCTCGCACACGTGTGTGGGTGGATAGATAGGCCGTTAGAGGACTGTCACAAGGGCATTTATGAGAGCCCAAGTCAATGGAGGACTCCCCTCCCTCATGGGAAGACATGACTGCCACATGGCACCTATGACCAACACATGGCATTTGTGCTTCCCTCTCAAAAGAGACCCCATGGGTCTATAAAAGGTGGGACTTTTCTCACCCAAAAGAGACAAATTGAAGGAGATTTCAAGCAACGAAGTGTCTGCCGAGTTGAACACCCACTTGCATCCCCTTTGGTTCACCTTCTCGCATCCACCAATCTCTTTTGCAAGGGAGGTTGTTGGGTGGCTTTTGGAAGCTTGAACCTGACCCAAATCCAACACATGGACACCTGAACCAACCAATTTGCCGACCCCCCAATCCTAAGAGGTTTTGGGCCTATCCCTAGTGGATTGGCTCCGAAGTCAAGTGCCAACGGTGGGAGGCCCACTTGGGCACCCCCGCACTTCCTAAGTTCCATTCTTTTTAGCATTCTAGATTATTTTTTCGCATTGCATATTGTGTCATTTTGTTTGGTGAACTCATAGCTGCAATTTCATAACTTTTGATCAGATTCTAGTATGTTTTGTGTCGCTTTGTTGTTTCACTAACTTGCAGGTGGCGATATCAAATTCCCGAGGATAGAGGCCAAATTGGGAGAATCCGACCATCTGGGTCGTCCCAAAATGGCCCCAATTACATAACCCCTCTGTCTGCAGGTGTTTTGGAGGTCTCGAGAGCCGACATTGGAACAGATCACTTCGGCTTTTTCAACACGAAGAATTCGTCCCACCCGGGGACGAATTGCGCTCGAATTCGTCCCGCCCGGGGACAAATTCCGGTGAAAGCAGATTAGCCAACTGTTTCGGTGGTAATGGCTTTCTGGTAAGATCTTCTATTTTTTGTTAGTTTTTCGGGCTATTTGGATTCACTGTACTTACTGTTTCAGGCAAGTGTTTACATGCATCTTTGATGATTTTAGAGAACAAACACCTTTTATTTGCAGCAGATGCTACTGACATATTCGTTGTTTCTTTGTTCGCAGGAAGAGCAGCAGAGGTCAAAGACTCATCAACATCAGCGACGGCAGCGTTTTGGCCCGTCCATTTCAATCGTGGGCACGCGGAAAGAGGAACATTAAGTGATTGTAATCAAATTCTTTTAACGCTCCTAGCCCCTGAAAAGGGAGGAGGCGTATTTGTAATAGAGATCAAGAAAGTTTAATGAAAGGGCTGTGTTTTCTCCATTCGCTTGTATCTCGTTTTAATGCGTCTCTTTCGTTTCATGCATTTTACATTTCTAGGACTTAAGCGCATTTGATTTTGGTTGCATCGCAATTAGTGTTTCCTTTGCCCGGAATCTTGTGCTTTCAGAAATATATGATAGTCTAACCTTATTATCCAATTTCAATGGATAATGTTGTAATCCTATCAATAATATTTGAAGTAATCCTATGGACAATATTATCTAGGTGTACAAGAAATATTATGTAAGCCTACAAGTAATCTTATTACATTCACCCCTAGCAAGGTTGGTAAACTTGTATTATTATGTATTCAACTCTAGCCGGGTTCGTTAAACCACTTGATAGTTAACCTTAAATAAAACTTTATTAGCGGTTTAATTTGACTTCATCTTAAGCCTTACGCTAGCTTTGATTAATGTAATTGTAATTATAATTTGGGTAATATATATACTATAAATAACCCCAACCATTAATCTATTGTATTTATAAAATATGAATGAGTGATATAATATTGTGGGGTGCCTATGGACAGCCATCCCTTCTATTATTTTCTCTTTCATATAGTTGATGTTTCTATTTCACTTCTGTATTTTCTTGCATGTAACTTGTCATGAACATTATGTTTCATATGATTTCTAAAATATATTACAAAATCCAACAATATTTTGAAGAATACTCTTAGAAACAATATTTATTTAATGACATCCAATTAAACACCCTATATTATTCAAATAATATTTCAAGACATTGTCCTTCCTATATACTTTAATCCTATTTTAAAGGATATATAAATTATGTTATGTTTTTTCTACTACTAACTCATCTTAAACATAATAATAATAATAATAAATTAATAAAAAATAATCGATTTCATCATATTTATCTTTATTATTTAAAAAAAAATTATATTTATAATTTCTAAAAAAATCTTCTTTGTGACTTTATTTTTAAATCATCAAAAATTATTTTTATCTCAAGACTTTTCCATTTTACATTTGCTCTAGTATTATCCATGCATCTAGCCGGGGTATCAAACTATATATATATATATTTGTTTGTTTGTTTGGGTTAAATTATAGATCCTCCTAATGAAGTGAAGGTAATGGTTAAGGTTCTACTATGTGCATGGGATCTTGTTCACAGCACGTCGGCCACCCATACGTATGAACCGATCATTTTGACCACAGAGGATGCATATAAAAAAAAAAACATATCATCTTCCTTTCCCCAATTGCATTCTTTATAGAAGATTGGCACAAGATATCTGAGCGAGCTGTTTATGCATTTTAGGGTTTCAAGGGTTTGAATCATAGCAGGCATGGATACGAAGAGAGTGGACAATACACAAGCACATAGAAGCGAAGAAGCCGCCGAAAACACTCGAAGCAACGAAAACAGAATGAAAGAAGAGCAAGCTAAAGATGCCCATTTTGAAGAGAAGGAAAACAGAAAATCCGAGGGCCAGAATGAGAAAGACAACTGCAAGTTCACTGTTGAAGAAGTAATGTCTGCCTACGGTGAAGTTGACGATTGCAGAGTCGTGATGGACAAAGAATTGGGAAAATAAAAGTGCTACGGATTCGTTACGTACAAGGACAATGAGGCGGCGCAGAAAGCCCTGAAACATCCTCACAAAAAGATCGACGGAAGTCTGACGGATCTTGGGCATCTTGTTAGAAATATTGTTTAATCCAAATCCCGTCTGACAGAGGAAGTATGGGCGAAGTTGAGGGAGCAGGTGAAGTCCGTATGCCTCCAGGCTGGCCTCGGGAGTCGTGCCAAGCCAGCACCGACCCCCTGCAGCTATAAATGCCGGCCCCTGAGTCCGCATTAGGTATTCTGGGCAGCAGCCCCAGTTTCCCTGCACACCAGCTGTGCAGGCGATCCGGCGGCAAGCCTTGCCGCTGTTGCACGCACAGAAAGGGTTCGGGGGTTCTTGCTGCTCCTTAGCGCAGAACCGTCCCTGGCAGTTTAGCAGACCCTTCTCTGTCGCGGTGCAGATCTCTTTGTTTGCCCAGCAGTCCGCACTGCAGTTGAGTTCAGGCGGCAATGTCCGCAGTTGTAATCGCTCAGCAGGAGCCATTTCTGAGTTCGGGTTTTGGGGGTTTATTCCGCAAGCGGCAGTTGCCGCAGATGTAAGGCTCCGCAGAGCCAGTTCCCCCTTTTTGCTCCCTCCCCTGTTTAATAATACAAACCCTAGTTTATTCCGCCTGTGTTTGTCAGCCTGTAACAGGGCCTGTCAATAGATCCTCAGATTTTTTCCGCATTTAATTTGTTTGGGTTAAGTTTATGTTTCTAACACATCTGGCGAAGACCAGGATGAAAAAGAAAATGAAATCCATTGTGAATGTGGTGCCGCGAAGAGGGCACCCCTGGGCTTATGTGAACCTGAAGTCGGTCAGGAAAATGTACATTCCTCTGGCTTATTTAAAGTCCTACATTTCTTAGGATGATCTCCATACAATTTTAATGTTCTCCAGATGTTATTTACTTAGATTTTTTAATTAAGAGATTGTTAATTATTAATGTGATTTTGTTGGGTATATGAAATTGAAATGGTAATGCATCTTGATAGTATTATAAGAGTGAGTATGACAATTATAATCTGTTGAGCCAAATTATTTGATGAAAAATATTTGAGGATGATTTTCCCTTCCTCTACTACAACGTTCGAGATGTTACTCTAGGAAAATAGCACGGGCAATGATTTGCTTTCCTTGTGGATATTCTTTGGTGCTAAGATAATTCTTCCTTATTGTTGCTAATTAACGTGATTTAATGCTTTGCCTTCCTCAGTTTGCTAGTTAATTGCTAGATGCTTCAACTTCTACGGTGGCTTGTTGTTTTGGCTTCCACTCTGGCTGGTTGCTTTGGATTCTATGTTGGCTGGTTGCTTCAACTTTTACGTTGGTTGGTTGCTTCAGTTTCTATGCTAGCTTGTTGCTTCGATTTTCTCTTTCTCTGATTGATACTACGCTTGCAAGATTCTACCCACAATGTTGTTTTGATGCTGTTTTGACTTGGGCACAAAATAGCTTCTGCTTTACTCCATGAAATTATATGCCATAATGATTTTACTTTATGTTGGTTGCCTACTTATGACTCTGTTGTTATGGCACCTTCATTGGTATAACACTGCACTATTGGCTATGTCACCTTTATCTTCTTGTTCTTCTAACACTATGCTATTTTCTATCTTCTTGTTCTTCTAACACTGCTATTTTCTATAGCACTTGTTATAACACTGGACTATAGCTCTTTTATCTTTCTATTGCTATAACAATGTGCTATCTGCTATGGCACTTGTTATAGCAACTTCCTCTTTATATGAGCTCTTCTATGTAACTATAGCTCTTATGATTCTTTTATTCTACTACTCAGGATGTTTTGTTGAATGCTCTTCCTTAACTTGTATGTTATTTAATTGTTCTTCCTTCTATTGCTATACTATATACTTTGAGTTAATGTAAGTCTTTGTTATGCTCAATCAAATGTACATCCTCTACTATGTTGTATACACGTTCTCTTTTCTCTGCTATATAACCAAATAAATATTATAGCCATATGAATATTCTATCTACAATATAGAACCTTTTTATCTTCCTAGTTTATTGAGCCGAATCTTTATCGAAGTCTTTATGCTTCTTTATCTCAATAGGGCCTCTTTCTTTTTCTATGAAGGACCTCCTTCTTTTCTTTATGAAGGGTCTCTTTCTCTTTCCTCTATGAGGAATATTTTTCTTTCCTCTATGAAAGGCCTCTTTCTTTTCTTTATAAAGGGCCTCTTTCTATGAAGTCCCTCTTTCTCTTCTCATATATTGGCCTCTTGGGCCTATGTCAAGGTCAATATGACTTGAATCTTCTTAAATTCTATATTTCTTAGGAAGCTTTAAATGCTTATCAGTTATCTTCTTTCTTCTATATTTCTAAGGAAGCTTTGAATACTTCTTAATCTAGTACTTCTTTTTCTTTCTTAGAAAGCTTTGAATGCTTCTCAATCTGTTGCTTCTTTAATCTATTTTGAATTTAAAGTATTTAATATTTTAATGCATTAGATCATAACGAAGAACCCAATATGATTCTCCTCCTTACTAGAGAACCCAATATCAATATCAAGATGACTATGAATGTCCCTGAATGACCAAATTTTATTCTAAGTTGGCTCTTTCAATCTTCAATAATAATTTTCCTCTTTACTCTAGAGAATCTAGAATATTATCAAGGTGACTTTATATTTCCTCGAATCTCCAACTATCTTCAAAGTTGGTTTTCGATTAATCAATATATCCAAATTTCTTTTGAGTTGGTATCCAATATCAATATGTCCAAATTTTTCTTCTATGTTGACTTTTTTTATCAATATAGCTGAGAAAAATTCGAATCTTTCTTGAGAAGAATTGCTAAATTAGGGACATCGTTGTAAGCCTTAGGAGAAAATATATCTAATAAGGTGCTTGTTCCTATTATTTTAATATCTCTCCCTTTACAATATGATGTACTTGTAACAACCTTGAATATCAATGAGAAAATATCAATATTTGAAAAGTTGGTGAATTTACTTAAAAACATAGGGGCTTTACATACGACACAAGAAGAAAAGCAATTTTTTCTTACAAATAAAAAAGGGAAGTAATATTTTAGAAGAGCTACAAGACCTCAACAATGCATATGGTAACAAAGAAAAAATTATCATATACAAGGATATCAACAATAGAGAAATAATTCTTACACTTAAGGGTATCAATAGTAGAGAAATAATTTTCACAAAAAAAAATGTGTGAACTTTGTGATATGAGAGACCACACAATGAAGGAATTTTGGTACAATTCCTTTACAAATGGGTCTTCTTCACAAGAGATACATCAACAACAAAATTGGTTATCATAAGATAAGATAAATCTAATTTTGAGAAAGGTATAACAAAAAAATGTAGCCAAAGAGAATCAAACTAGAGAAGAAGAAAAAATCACTCTAAAGAAGAGGAGCATTTATTTGTCATACATGCATAGCCAATTCATCCCAATCATGTTTGGTGTTACTCAAAGCAACCAATCTTATCAACCATCAGGAAAACTAGCATTATAGTGCAACCTCCACATTGAGGGAGGGATTTTCTCTCTTTCAAATATAGAGATTCCAACATTACCCAAGAAAATATTTTCTTTCAAGTTAAAAGCTAGAGCCAAACCTAGAGTACGAGCAAAATTTTGAGCTAAGACTATGATTTAATAAGGACGTTGAGTAAAACTACTCAACACATGGTACATTTAGAATTCAAAGGTAGTTGTAGGATTTATTATAATTTGTTATGTCATATTTGGAGATTCATTTTATTTAAATATCCATCATTTCATAATGTAATATATCAAAGCATGTAAGCATTAACAATATCGCTTGTATGGTTATGTACTCATCTCTAATGGGATTGTGGGATTGATTAATAATGGTTAATCAAAGTTAAACCTTTATAAAAAATTTAGTCAATTGACATAAGTTTAAGCCTTATTCTGACCTTCATTAATATAATTATGATTATGATTTGAAGATTAGATATCTATTATAAATACCGCAATCACAAATCCATTGTATTAATTTATAAATAACTCTTTCATATACTTTACAGAGTGCAAGCTTGGATCCCCGGCATCTGACGAAGACCAGGATGAAAAAGAAAATGAAATCCATTGTGAATTGTGAATGTGGTGCCGCGAAGAGGGCACCCCTGGGCTTATGTGAACCTGAAGTCGGTCAGGACAATGTACATTCCTCTGGCTTATTTAAAGCCCTACATTTCTTAGGATGATCGCCATACAATTTTAATGTTCTCCAGATGTTATTTACTTAGATTATTTAATTAAGAGGTTGTTAATTATTAATGTATTTTTATTGGTTATATGGAATTGAAATGGTTTTATATAGTGTTAGTAACATAATATGACAATTATAATCTGTTGGACCAAAGTTATTTGATGAAAAATATTAATAAATTATATAAAATTGAAAATAGTGCTACCTTTCTTATATAGTAGTATTATAAAAAGTTATAAGAACTTTATATATAAAAGTTTGATATTAAGTTAGCACAATATAAGAACTAAGTTACCTTTACATGAATGAGAACAATATAAGTTTGATAATAATTGATAAACTTTTAGTTATATTAATAAGATTGATTGATTTTCTTTAATATATTTGAATAGTAATTTAAATATTGGATAGTTTTTATATTAAATTAATTTATATGGTAAATGGGTTTATAATTGTTTTTTTTCTAACATTTAATAATTTTATTATTTAAATTATCAAAAAAAATTGTCCACGTCTATATTTAGTTATAAATACCAATTTTTTAGACAAGTAAGATGTTGAGCATTGCATTAATATTATTTAGTTTCAAATAACTTTTGAATAAGCATATAGTAGTTATCATTGATCATGATCTTTTACATTAAAGTCACATTATAAAGTGGGTAACTTAGTTATCATTGGCCATGATCTTTTACATTAAGGTCACATTATGAAGTGGGGGCTTTAGTGTTTTATATATTAGGACTTACATTCTAAAGTCATAAAATATTTATAAGTTTTACTATTGGGATCTATGCAAAATAGAGTAATTTTGTTAATAGCTTAGATCTATATATGACTAAATCTTATTGTCTTAGATATAATAAAATTTAATAACATGCAACAACTCAATTAAAGTTATGAATTATTGGAAAACATTAGAATACTTATCAAGTTATTAATTTTTTGTTTGGGTAGTGTGAGAAACTCTTACAATCAACGCTTAGAGATGCTTAGGGTTGGGCATTCCCATTTCAACCATGAACCCTCTTAAAGCTATTCATTCCCATCCCAACCATGATCCCTTTTAAGGCTAGGCATTCCCATCTCAACCATGATCCCTCATAAGGCTAGGCATTCTCATCCCAACCATGATTCCTTGTAAGGTTAGGCACTTCCATCCCAACCATGATCATTCATAAGGGTGAGAGCTAAGACTATTAATAGGGTTTAAACACAAAAAAATAGGGGCTAAACACATAGTCATACACACACACTCTCATACACTTGTCCACCCCTAGGACTAATTTTTTTAAATGAAACATAAACCCTAAGAACATAGCTCTATCAATAGATAGTGGTAGTTATTCCATATGGGTATTATTTTATCTAGGTATACCACATATTATTAGTCATAAAAAATTATTTTTTGAGTATCCACAACGTGCAATGCAAGGGAAATAAGGCTTGTATCAGTCTCTACCAGCACATAGGACATTCACCAACTGCAACACATATATACAGGGTGGAGGTAGGGGTAATGGAACCTGGATCAGCCTCTACCAGCACCTAGGACATTCATCAACTATGCTACATAATTGGATATAAATTTTAGGTGAAACAAAAACCCTAATAACCTAGCTCTATGGCTAGTCGTAGCTATCCCATGCATGTATACAACATGGCATCAATCATAAGGGATTGTTATTTGAGTATCTATAGGGTGGGACACAGGGAAAATGGAGCCTGTATCAACCTCTACAAACACATATAGTACATTAACCAACTAGACAACATATCCATAGGGTGGAAGTAGGGGAATGGAGCCTAGGTTAGTCTTTACCAAAACCCAAAACATTCACCAATTGTACTACATAATCAGATAAAAAATTTAGGTGAAACAAAAGCCCAAAGAACCTAGCTTTGTGGCTAGTTGTAGTTATCCCATTAGGGTATACCATGTAGTATCAATCATAATATATTATTATTTGAGCATCCACAAGGTGGGGCACAAGGGAAATGGAGCTCGTGGTGGCCTCTACCAGCACATAGGATATTCTCCAACTACATAACATATCCATAGGGTGGAGGTATGGAGAATGGATCATAGGTTAGCCTTTACCAACACCCAGGATGTTCACCAACTATGCTACATAATAAAATAAAATTTTAGGTAAAATAGAAAGCCCAAGAACCTAGCTCTATGGCCAGTCATAGTTGTCCTATTTGGGTGCACCATGTGGCATCAATCATAAGGGATTGTTATTTGAGTATCCAAAATGTGGGGCATAGGGGAAATAGAGCATGTTTTAGCCTCTACTAGCACACAAGACATTCACCAACTATGCCACATATCCACAAGGCAGAGGCATGAAGAATGGATCATGGGTTGGTCTCTACTAACATCCAAGACATTCACCAACTATGCTACACACTCAAATAAATTTTTAGGTAGAATAAAAACCCTAAGAACTTAGCTTTGTGGTCAGTCATAGCTATCCCATCTAGGTACACCAAATGGAATTAGTTACAAGGGATTATTATTTGAGTATCCACAAGGTGGATGTAGGGGAAATGGAACCCATGTCAACCTCTACCAACACACAAGATATTCACCAACTACACCATATATCCACAAGGTGGAGGTAAGGGGAATGGAGTCTAGCTTAACCTCTACAAGAACCCAATACATTCACTAACTATGCTACATAATCGAATAAAAATATTATTTTTTACAATGAGAAAAAAAATATTACTTAGGAAGATCAACTCCCAAAGTGTTAGTTGCTTCTTACTATTTATTTTCTATATAGGAGAATCAACAACAATATTTATCATATTATTCCCATGGGCATGGTTTGAATATGAAAAGTTACCACTATAAACCTTGCCCCAACCTAGTAAACTTTTACTCCAAGTGAGGGATACCTTGAAGGGGCTTGAAATTGAAATTGTTAACCTCAAGATAGAAAACATTTAGCAGAAATAGGTCATGATACTATCTCTGCCCTTCTTACTATCTTTTTCATCAACCTCATATTTATTCACATATAGAGCCTCAAATTTATCATTCAAATTACTTAGACACTACAATCTTAGAATGTATATTATTTCAACATCTAAGAAATCACATTTACTCACTTTTAAATATTTAATTAGTTTTAGTTCAAAGCAATTGAGTATTATAATTATTACCATTTAATTTTTATTTCATTTTTGATGGTTATGTCCATACATTACTTGGATTTTTCAACTCCTTCCTCTCCAATTATTGATACATGTTATGTATCCTTTATTATAGAATTTTTATTATTGTGTCAAATTTAATTTATATAAAAAATTCAATCAAAACCATCAATGCCATATGATTTTCCTCTCCTTCACCTTTATTTCATATGTTATATTCTTTTCTATTATCATGAAATTCAAAATTAATATATTTTTATAACGTTGATGACCTCCTCTCTAAACACCCTCATTGTTTATGTAAGGTTACTAAATTTAGAACCTTGATCGAAATAGAGATGACATGTATAGTTTTTAGATCATTTTTAGTCATGCCATTGAAGAAATAAAAATATATTATCTAAATATAGTCTTTCACTTCTAAGAAAATAATTACAAATGAAAATTAGCTTGTTTGATTGGCAAAAGTCATACTATAATGTTGGGTATCCTTGTTAATAGCTACAATAAATCTATTTATTTAAATAAAGGAAAGCCACATGACTACCAAGTTCACTACTACACATTGGTCCTAATAGGTAAACATATTCTATTTTTACAAAATATTAACTTCACCAAAGTATGGAATGTTTCTTGGCTAATGATTAGAAGGCTAGAGCATTACTTCTATCTAAAGTATTTTATGATATGATTTCCTTATATAAAGACATGTTTATAATTCTAAAATATATTTTGATTAAAAATGTCAAAAACATATTTAATTATAATATTATTAGTTAAATTTTAAAACTTTTGTTATTTATAATATTAAAAATGTTTAATAATTGTTTGCGTTTCATTAAACAATTTTTTATCCTATAAATAAGGAATTGCCATCAACAAGTTAATGGTTGTTTTCATGTATAAATTTATATAATAAAGAGAATTAAAGGCATGAGTCAAAAATCACATTTGTTTTATCACTTTGTAATATTGCTTTTCAAAGTATTGTCCAAATTTAATATGATGAAGTATACGGTTGGGCATTTTTGCAAAAACAATTAAATGGTGGTCAATAATTCCCATCATAGAAACATTACAGATATCATTTTCAAGGAGTTCAAATGCTCATCAGATTAGTTTCATTCATGCTCTTGTGAAATTAGTCAACCATCACTAGTGAATCTAATCCATAAAGAGATTGATGCAATGTGTTTTTAATAAAAAAGATTAATAAATTAATTTAATTGAAAATCAAATTACATCTCTTGCCTTTTTAGGTCTGAAGGCTTTTAAACCAAGTTTTTAATAGAGGATGTGTGACTATGATTCCTCACATCTTATTTAATACTACCATCTATGCATAAGAGTAACCATATAAAGAAAGAATATATAAATCTAGATATAACAATAAATAATATCATCA
Organism: Wollemia nobilis; assembly: GCA_028583015.1. Classification (NCBI taxonomy): domain Eukaryota; kingdom Viridiplantae; phylum Streptophyta; class Pinopsida; order Araucariales; family Araucariaceae; genus Wollemia; species Wollemia nobilis. The sequence goes on along the minus strand of JAQPPZ010017000.1, from coordinate 1,041,149 downwards.
ATGTTAAGAATGGAAAAAAATAGCTTCACCAGTTTATTGAGTCCACCATATAGGAGGATATCTATAGCAAGTGAGGTCTCCTCAATCAAGAACCTAGTTAGCCAATGCATCTACCACCTTATTCTAATATCTAAATATGTGCATGCACTTTGCTCAAATATTATTTGTATTCTCCAGACATAATTTAATATTGGTTATTTTAAGTGGTCAATCATAATTTAATATTTTGGTTCCACCTAAATTTTTCTCCATCTCAATTCTAGAGCCTTTTATAATCCCCTTAAGATGGCATATCACTTTTCCAGGTTATTGGATAACATACTTAGGTTTTTTATGAAGACAAAAGTAGGAGTGCCATTTGAGAGGTGACTTATTGTCCCCGTACTCACTCTTTCTAGATTTTCTCTTGAGGCTCAATCTAAATTAATATCACCCAGACCCTCTGGAGGAGGTTTCCAATTTTATTTTAGATTACTTGTGTATAATTTGGGGTTACCCTTTTTATGTTACCACCTTTGAAGGCACTTGTAATTTTTACATTATCTAAATCCACTTCTAGTTAAAATTTTGGGGCCTTTTTAAAAGGTATTCGATTGACTCTATAATATTAGTTGTGATACTTCAACAAAAAAATTAGTTTTATTTGTACTCCTAGTTGAAGATATGATTATTTCTCTCCTTCCATAAATTCCATATAAGGAGAGTCATCCCCACCCAAAACATCTACCAAGTTGGTTGGTCCATTTCCTCCCATTCAGGTCACTCCCTCCAAATTTGTTCTATAGATGCTATCCTAGACCAGTGGATGTCTATCAAAGTTGTTGGTTGTGGAGCCTGATTCTCTCTCTCTAATTTGGAGGTCTTGTTTTTAGCCACACTTGGACCCACTCTACGAAGGGGGGTGTAGGGGGGGCAATGCTCCCTCTACTTTTGTCGTCAGGGGTCCCATTTAGCCCCTCCTAGTGGGGTTTCAGCGGCAACGCCCCCAAAGCCAAAATAGATGTATTTTCTCTATGTAAATATGGACCATTCATTATTAGATCACAAATCAAACGATAGATTTTAGGCAGGAATTTTTACCCTAAATTGTAATGTTCTTTTATGAGAGGACGATGTATGGTGGATGTAATGAATGGTAATGTGTAGTGTTCATAATTGTAATTAATAGCAATAGAGAAAAGAGGAAGTTACAGTGGATCTGGTGTAGGTTGTATTCCTTCATTTTTTTGGATGAAATAAAAGGCTTGGTTATTTTCTTCATGGATATAACCCACATTGGGTGAACCACGTAAATTTGTGTCTCTTGTATTATTGTATTCTTCTGTATTTTATTTATGCATTTATTTGTTGCTTGCGTTTTATTATTTAATCCTAACAATTGTCATTTATTTCCATAATTTTATTATGATGGGGTATTCTATAAAGAGGTGAGAGATCATATTTTATTCTTCCAATACATATCTTATTTGAAAGATTCATATATACCTCTTTTCATCAATTTTTCCCCTATCAAAATCCTTCTATGAAGTAGAATTCAAATAAAGCATCACACTTTGACCCAAACATTCTATGCCCATAGCTACATAAATCTATCTCTTAATGTGATTGGGCTACTCTAGCAGAGGGCTAAGTATCTAGAGGCAACTACCTCTATTGGGATCCATTGCATTCCTACCTCCTAGATTCTACTTTGAGGCTTACATTAATTGGTTAACTTAATCCAATTGTTTCTATGTAGATTCTCCATAAATGATCTTCAAGTCAGGAATTGTGTTATTAGAGGAGGATGATCATCCATTAATATATCTAGAAATTATCCTTCTATCCATTATGGATAGTCTAGAATAATATTTTCTTGATCATATTCCCTCCTATTATGAGTCCAATTAATATGGGATATCCTCTACTAGAATACAAAAATCATATAAGCTCTGATGGGGTTTTATTCTTTGCATATTCATCCCTCAAAATTTGAGCCCATAATTCTTCAGGGAATTTTAGTAATCTCTAATATAATTTAGGTGACAACGCATTGTTATTCTTGACTACTGATTTTATTCCTAGTCCTCCCTCTCTTTTTTGAAGGCATAAAGTATCCTATTTTACCAATGCCCATTTATGTTCTTTTCTAACTCCACTCTAGAGCAATATATAGCTTATTTGATACAATTTTATAATAATTTCCTTAGGGATGAATCGCACTAAGGAGATATCAAGAGGTATGGCATGGAGGACTACTTTTATCAAGGTCATCCTACCTCTTGTATAAAGCCACCTATTAGTCCATTTTTTAATTTTATTTCACTCTCTCTAACAACCAAGTCCATTCCTTCCTTTTTTTGCATCCTAGATATAAGTGGTATTCCTAGGTAGGTGATTAGAAGAGATACCCTCTTGTATCTCAATTTCTCCAACAACATCATCTCCTACTTAGGTGAGCAATGAAAAATATTACCTTAGATTTTTCTTCATTTATAAGTTTTCTAGTCACTTTTGTAAATTATCCCAGAATCATTTTAAGTTTGGAGGTTTCCCTTGTTGTTGCTTTTTCTAGTAAAGTAGATTCATCAATAAATCATAGGTAAGTAATTGTTTTAGATCCATTTGCTATTATTATTTCCTCAAAATATATAGTTTTCCTATCCTTAGCTAGGTTTTTTCCTAGACATTCAACGAATATCATGAACAAGTATGGGGATAGGGTTTTTCTTGCTTGATACATTTAGAGGTTGTAAATAGTTGGGTAGGATTAGGAGCTCCATTTATTAAAACCAAATTAGATACCAATAAAATACATTCCTTGATCCACTTTGCCCAATCCACTAAGGATCCAAATTGTTTAAACACCTTTAGGAGGAAGTGCCAGTCAAATCTATCATATGCTTTGGAGAGGTCTAGCCTAGTAAACATAGAGGGTATTTTTTGAACCTACATAGAGCGGATGGCCTATTAATCTAAGACTATATCATCCAATATTTTCCATCCTTCCATAAAACCACCTTGTTCCATAGAAAATAAATTTTGAATAAGAGGTTTGACCCTTTCTAACATGATCTTAGTCATAATTTTATATAGCACATTACAAAGGGTTATTGGTCGGAAGCCAAAAATGTGTTCAAACTCCTAGGTCTTTAGAATTAAATCTATATATATCTTGTTCACCTCTTTGAGTACCAATTTGGCTATCCTATCCTCTTCTACTACTTCCAATGGTTCTTCCTTAAAGATATCCTAAAAAACTTGGTAGAATTATGTGGGAAAACCAATTATGCCTAGATTTTTTCCTTTTAACATCTTGAAAACTACCCGTTGTAGTTATTTGATAGTAATTTATGTATTTAAAGTTGCATAATCTTCCTCTTTGATGGATAAGAAACCTCTTGGATTACTTCTTGTTATGCATCCTAGTTCAATATTTTTTCAATAAAGAGTTGAGAAAAGTATTATCTTGTTATATATTTTATCCCATCCCATGTGTGCATTAAATCACTTTGTTATTTTTAGGTATTAGATGAAATTGTGAAATTGCTTTGCTAGGAGATATTTATGGAAGATAGTGTTCCTATCCCCTTCCTAGAGCCATTGGATCCTATATTTTTATTTATGTAGGATTTCTTCTCATTTTTTTCCATTCCTCCATTTGAGTAGTAAGCTTAGTCTCCTACTTATTTTAAATCTTAGTAGTACCATCTGTTTTAATTTGCTTATTTAGTCTCTCAATTTTAGTTTACAATATTTTATTTCTTTTCCTTTATGTCACTAAATTTCTCCTAGTTCCATATTCTCAATTTGGACTTGATGTATTATAGCCTCTTAAAAAGTTGTACATATCCATACCATGCTTGGGTTTATCCTCATGCCACCATTATTGAATCTTATCTCAAAATTACTATCTCAAAACCATATTAGCTAAAATCTAAAAGAAGCATAACTTGATATGGTCTTCCACATTTCTACCAACATTGGTCAATGATTTAATCCTACATTGTTAAGTTTTTTTGCTCTTGGAATGTATCCATTGTTTAGAAGTTCCTCTAATAATAGAAATATATCTTGTATTTCTAGAATGCATGCTAGGCCCTACCTTTTGTTAGACCAAGTCATCATACTATTATCTAGTTTGATGTCTACTAGATAAAGATATATAATTTACTCTATCATGAGGTTAGTACTATCGTCTAGATAGTAATTTCCTCCTCTCTTCTATTCCAATAAAGGGATGGTATTGGAATATCCACCTATAAGTGTCCAAGCTCTTCGAAAATGATCGATAATATAAGTTGGATTCCTCTATTATTAATATTTTCCATCCAGTCTAAAAGGTATGTATACATTGATACAAACAAATATTGAGGTGAATATCTACTTTGGATCAATAAAGCCATAATCCCCTAGCTTATCATTGTTTGGTGTATCATTACCTCTTTTGAATCCAAAAGATACACCACTCCTCCAGATGCTCCTTGGGAGCTTAAGGATTCCACTCTACACATAGGCTAGATATTTTTTGTTAAATATATCCATATTTTCCACCAACAATTTCATTGATTGAATGCAATCATCCATAGATGATGTTGTATTATTTATTTTACTTCATTATGCTTTGTTAGGATACCCTTAAGCCCTCAAATATTCCAAGTGGTGCACTTCATGCATGGGAATAAATATATGGGTAATATCCTTGGCCTTACCCATTACTATCAACTTTACACCTTCTTTCTCTACTCGATGCTGAGTAGTCTTCCTACTTTCACTTTGGTCTATGTTTAGCTTCATCTTTTTAGTGGACTCGTGACTCACTTCTATTGGTTTGAATATGGACTCCAAACCTAGCATAAATGAGTATAGCACAATGGCCCTATCAAAATATTCCTAGGTATCATTTACACTATCTATTCCTTTATGAGTTCCTCTTTTTTATTGGTTAGAGTTAATATCTCTCTCTTATGTTCCATTTTTATTTGGGATCTCTTCAACTATTAAGTTGGGTTCTCTTGTGGGATACTTGGTGGAGCTAGGGTTGGCTTGGTTTTAAGATTTATTTGTTTGATTATTGATTCCTTTCTTAGGGCTTAAAGTGAGGTTTCTTGGATATATGTCTCTATGATATTCTCCTTATTATCCATTGAGAGGTTAGAAAAGTTATTGGTTGAGATGACTATATGTTCATTAGTTGTTTGTTTCCTTTGTATGTTTTTCTATTTAGGCAATTGAAAACCTCCAAGGACCATTTCCTTTTGTGCCAAATCTAGGATAAAATATTTTTATTCCCTATCTAGGTGACCATATTCATGATAAGTCCTACACCTAAATGAATTTTCTCATAGTTAACATCTTGTTCCCATGTATCCTCCTCAAAGTGCAAAGTAATCATTTTTGACAAGGGCTTGTCAAGGTAAATGAGAACACAAATTTTGGCATAGCAAAATTGTTCAAATTGACTTGTACTATCATTTGTCATCATAAAATATCCTAGAGTACTAACTATTGCCATGAAGATAACTTACTTCTAAAACTCATATGGTAACCCAAGAATTCTCACCCAAACTAGGGATACTAAGGGAATTTTCTCTTCGACCTTAAACTTGGAATTCCAAGGCTTCATGAAAATTCCTACTCTACTGAAAACCCAAGGACCCCCCTAGAAAACCTTTTCTCTGTCATCATTAGAAAAAATAACTAAGTAACCATTAGGGTGAGCAAAATATTTAACTCACCTCTAGTTCTCCATTGTCTATAAGCCCACATCTTGAAAGCAAGGAGGGATGAATAAAGACCCATAAATAGGAAAATTAATCCTCTACATTCTATAATGTTTTTCCTAGTCTATATGTCCAATATTTGTAGTTGGACTATGAGAGAGTCATCGACCACTTTTATGCACCTCAAGGCCATTTTCCTAGGGTCTATTTTAGGCATTCTTAAAGGTCTACAAGGAATCCTAGTGTTATAAACTATATTTTTTTAAGTTTTCCCTTATATTAAGGCATCCTAAAAGGTCTTTTTGATGATGTTTCACTAGATTATCTTCCCATACTAAAGATGATCTCATTTTTCTTACTATGACTAGCAATACTAGCCCCTCCTCGATTACTTTCCAATAGTCCAAGTTTATTACCCTGTTGAGGCATTTCTACTTATTTTAATACAATCATATCTTGTTATTTTAAATTTGGTCCTCTATCTCTTATGCATTTGTGCTCTTGATTCTACCCTTGTTTGGCTACTATGAATTAAAAAAAATTAGATTCCTCTTCCTATAGTGGGATCTAATCACTAGTTTGTATTATTTGTTCCACCTACATGTGCTCATTGTTATTTTGACCCTTCTTGGAGTTCATATCCTCTATATTATTTTTCATATTGGTATTGTTCCCATGAAATCCTCCTTATTCCACCATCCCCTACAAAATAAACCTCTCCACAATCTTCCATAGTCATCCCCTTGATGCTCTAGTCCCCCCACATGTTGAGTTAAAAATATGGGTTTTTATGAGAGGTCCCAGTCCCCTCATATTGGGGTTTGAACTCAAGTCTTTTGAATTAAAACCCAAAGACATACCACTATGTTATCCCTCACGAGACATTTTGATGTAATGTTCATAAAGTAAAAAAACTAAAAAATAACCAATTATATTTTTTTTTTTTTTTTTGGTAAGTAGTGTTTGTATTTACAGCGGGTTTTAACAAGGATCCCAAAACCTGATTACATAAGCAATGTGCCTAGGGCATCAATCCCTTGAAACTGAACACCAAAACAGAAATCTCGCCCAACGGTAATAGTAAGCATGAAACAATCCCTCTTAGCGGGAAACAAACAAATAAGAAATAAAGTAGTTTTGGAGATCCCGCCCAGCGGGGAGTAGCCAAAAACCACCATCGAGAAGATCCCGCCCAGCAGGAAGCAAATAAAAACCGTTACAATAAAATCCCGCCTCGCGGGAAGCAGTCAAAACCACCACAAACAGTCCCGCTTAGCGGGAAGCAACAGGGAAATCCCGCCATCTGGGAAACCAGAAGAAAATAAAGGGTCCCGCCTCACGGGAAAACCGGCGGATTTGGCAGATCCCGCCCTGTGGAGAAACCAGCCGCCCACCGGGAAAACATTTCGTTCAGCGAGAGCCATCCTGTAGGAAGCTGACAGCCAACATAAAGAGGATCCAGCTCATCAGGAAGTGACCAAAGAGTTGTACCACAAGGAACCCGCCCCGGGAAAACAGAAGAGGATCCCAGAAGCAGGGACCAAGAATCCCGTCCAAGCACAGAGCCCGCCGAGGATTCATAATAAAAAGGGGGAAGATGTCCAAACCCTAAATCGTCACCTCCACCGCACCGAGAAACGCAGGGGACCAGATCCACGCGAATAACCTACAAAAAACCTCAGGGGGAAGCCTGAGGGAAAAAGGGAAGGGATCCCCAACCAAACAGGGATCCCTGGGAAGCACCAGTCCGAAAAAACAACCAAGGAAACCCTAGCCGATCGAGAGGGGCGCAGATAGTGGAGAAGGATCTCCCCCCAGGAGATCATCTGCAAACAACCACTCCCCGGGAGGGATGACCTGGGTTGAGCCAGGGACTGGGCAGGAACCAGGAGCCATGGGAGGGGGAGCAGGGGAGGGACCAGAGCCCTCCCCTCCAATAACCAATTATATTTTAACTATATGAAATCATTATTATTATTAACTTAAACTAGTTAATTTTCAATAATTAAATATATATAAAACAATTTACCATATCATGTAATGAATACAATGAAATAAAAATTACTTAAATGCTATAAAAGAACACCTATAAAGAGTGAATTACAATGGTGAACCATTTAAAAAATTAAAATAAAATCAAAAAATAAAAATCATTCTTGAGATTCTTATTTCATCAAAATAAAGATATGGTAAAAATATAAATTAGTAAGGAATGTAAGGATGCATTTGAAAAGATTTGAAATATTGGGAATTGTCTAGAAATTTTTGCTATAGGATATTCTAGAGGTATTGTAAAAATATGAGATAAGAATAAATGGGATGAGTAATTGCCAAAAGAAATATTTAATTGGGTTGTTGGTTTATTTTGTAGAAAAAATAAAAATGCCCCCTTCATAGAAGAAGGTTGCTACTCATATATGGTCTAAAATGATATGAGATTTTTCTTTATATGTCAATTCAAATTATCTTTAGGATCTTATTCCCTAGAAATTGTTTATACATGTCATAATAAATTCATTGAGAAAACTTATATAGCTTAAATATTGGGTACATTTTGTCATCCAATACATGGTCATAAATGGAGTATGTAATTCAAGATCAAATTCAATGTCATCTTCTTGAGATGTGATTTACTCAATAATATTCATTTAAAGGCATTTTAGTTTTAGTTCATGTGGTGCCAAGATTTTCACTTCTAGATGGTTATGTTATGGTGGAGGGACATAATATTTCAAGGATCATGTATGTATGTATGGGTTTATTCATAATATGGAATATCTAATGAGGAAAATAAATATTTAGAATGCCAAGAAATTTGATAACATATATAAAGTAAAGGATAAAATTGAATCTAAACTACAAAATTTACAATAAATAGTAGAAATCAATGCAGGAGATAGGATATATATGCACAAAAAATAATATATTTTCTATTTATCATAATATATGAGAAAAAGTAGGATTTATATTGATAAGAAATTATTTCTTGCTACAACCAAATTAGATATGTATTTTTGGCACATAAAAAATATTTCAAATCCAAATTGAAGAAAACTTGAGCAAGAAGAAGATATCAAGAAGAAAGCAATTAAATATTTCAAATATATTCTCTCAAAATACATGAGACACTATTCTCTTTCCAAATTAATGAGGGACCTAGTTTGGTATTTGTGGTAGAGTGATATATTGGGTGTGATTGAAGAGGTTAGAAAAATAAAGGTTATAATAAGTGAGATCAAAGACACATTTATTGCATTAATTACCAATAAAGGTAAGACAAAATAGTTTTATAATGTTGATCCAATAAGTCTTTGAGACATGAATTATATTTCAAATTTTATAAGATAAATTAAAAACCATTCTAGATAGTGTTATCTCAAAATAAAAGTTGGTTTTGTTTGTTGTAAATAGTTCTTTATAGTGTAATCATTGCATAATAATTCATACATTCTCTTCAATAATTGAAAAAACTATATATGCTCATAAAACTAGATATGAACAAAGTGTTAGAAATAGAGTCTATTTCATCATTTGGGTTATGTAAATGTATCTTCCAAGGTACATACTTAGATTACTTTAGGGGCAAGTTATCTAATTACTTCATGCAATGTAATAAGTGCATAAGTGTCAATGTGCAAGTTGTCCCTTGCACAGCTAGATAGAGTGTTGGCCAAGTATCCTAATTTACCTATATAAGGATGGCCTCATAGATAAATAGGGTAACAGAGTAACAAAGTCTTAGATAAAGTCGGGAGACATAGTGTAGCTTAGTGTGTGACACCATGCATTGATGATGGGTGAAATATTTAGTAGCTTTATATTGGAGTGTTCATTTCCTCCATAGCTACATTGTAATAATTTATATCATTTCTATTTATTGCATATATCAGTCATCTAGCAGATTTACTTTATTTCACATTATTCGGCATCTTGTGATTGTTATCTCTCCATTATTGCTATATCAAAATCTAACACAAAGCATATAATAGGGTTTTTTGGAGTTTTCTAAATTATATTCTCAAAATATTTCCTTATTGTAGATTAAAGATACAACGCCAAACAAAAGATAAAGAAATCACGATAAAAAGTAATGCAGAACACAGTTGTACAAAACAAACGATTTTTATTAATCAATGGAGTTTAGAAACTCCTTTTGAGTACAACAGGGCCTGTAACCCTTTCCGTGATACAAGATTACAATTTGTGCTAGGGTTCTCCGAAACCCTAGCTGGCACAATATGGTGGCGTCTCCGAAGAATGTATCCTTAACCTCAACGAATGAGTGGGCTTCGTTGTATCCTTTGGCTCGGACCACTCCAGCTTAAGCAGCTGCTATCATCCAATCAAATCTGCCATTAAAATCCCGCACACATTAAAACTACAAAAAGGTTAGAAACTAGTAAGAGGGCTCCACTGTGTGAGCCCTCAAAAATAGTCTAAAACCCTAGAAATGAAATAAATAGAATGCAGAATCTAACGACGGATTAATACATAAAAATATTACTTGCTTTAGAATCTATACCTCTTTTTCTGTTAACGCGGCGAGACCAGGCGGCACCTGGAAGTGATGTAACTGTCAAATCGGCTGCGAAAGGCGCCCTGGTGCGATCGCTGAACGCCCGCGTGCTTCTGGATCGGGGTTGCAGACGCCGGTCTGCGTCTGTGGCTGCGGGTAAACGCCCGCGGGCACTTGCGACAAGAATGGGGGATTCTGCAAAATTCTGCAGAAGGGATGGCGGCGAAGTTGGCGACGGATGCGACGATGGATGCGACGAAAAGGGACGGCGATGGATGGGTAGGTTTAGCCGAAGAAGAGATAGATAGCGATAGATAACAAAAGAGAGATAGTAAAAGAGATAGGGCTTTGAGCCATCAAGGTGACTCAATTTATAATCTACTCTTAGGGCACACTTTAGGGTTTTAACGACACTTTGAACGTGTGGCTAAGATTAAAGTGGATCCAAGGGTAGAGAATAAATCTAGGTTGTGAAACGGATTAAGATGGATGGACGGATGAGATTAAATGAAGGATGGACGGCTCATATTAAATCACTTAAAGTATCTTTATATATATATTAAAATATATTAAAATAAATATATATAAATATTAATTTAAATAAATTTGGGAATGAAAAATGGCGGAAAGGTGAAATTGGGCCAAATAATGGCGGGAAAAGGTGAAATTGGGCCAAATAATGGCGGGAAGGTGTGGATTTGGGCCAAATAATGGTGGGAAGGTGGATGACTGACACGTGGCTAACAGGAAGGTATAGATGACTTACAAGTGGCTGGATTTTGGTGTCTACAGATGCCCCTTTTGAGCCGCTTTGTGTGAAGACACAATGCAACGACAAAAACTTAAGACACCCGAAAAGTCGGATCATACGCAACTCTCTCTCAAGACTAAAGCACAACTTTGAAGACCAAAGAATAAAAGAATATTTAAAATTTTATCAGCTTACCCCCTCAATTGGCGAGCGAGAATGGTTCTCACAAGCCAATTGGAAGAAATTTGGAAGAAAATGAACCGTTTTTGCCCCAACGATGAAAAAAGGGGTTGGTGTATGAACCATCTGTTTATGTCCCAACAGGAAAGGGGTTGGTGTACAAACCAGAAAAGAATATGATTGAAGACGATATGAGTGATGTGAAAGATGGACCATTTTCTGCCCCAACGGTTATAAAGGGATTTTTGCCAAATTGTAAGTTCCATGATCATGTAAGATGAATTCCACTATAGGAAAATTAGAAATTGATAACGGATGCCCCAACTCCTGTGTGTGAGTCCATACTGTTAATGAAATTGCCTTGTTGGCGCCATTGATATGCAGAGATGAAAGATGCATGAAAAGAGTCCAGAACTCAGAGATGCTCCTAGTGACCGTATGGATAATTCCTCGGGTCGGAACCAATCAACCTAGGTAGCCTCAATCTCTAGCAAGACTCAAAATAATGATGATATTAAAGATTGTCCATGTTTAAGGCCCCATGAACTAGGCCATCAATGACAACCGTTGAGCAAATTAATCTTGGTATGAGGTCACTTGAAAAGTAGAATACCCAAAATTGATTTCCAATTTTCAAACAAGTGAAATAGTTGATTATGATAAATGGTAGGTGTCCTTATGGTGGTTTAATCCTCTTATCGAATTGCATGGATTCAAATCGCCGCAATCGCCAAGGTGATAGAATATACCACTAGATACGAGGTTTACTTTAATTTGATTTGGCAAAAATATGCATGATGAAAGAAGAATGAATGAAATTGACGATAGATCAGAAGAATTGATGAATGTGGTTAATTTTGTGAAGGTTTTGAATATTTTTAACCCAATTTGTAAAACAATGATGAATGATGCGCTTTTTGAGCGAAATGACAAAATTTGTGTCCAAAACTCGTTGTAACCTTCACAAAATGTTTTATTATGATAAGAAGAATGGATGAATTGAATTTGATGAAATTTGAAGGAGGTAAGCTTCAATTTTGCAAGTTTTGTTCCTTTATTCAATACTGACACCAAACGCCGGTCTGCATTTGTGGTTGGCAGAGACGCCCGCCGGTGTTTAGGCGCTCTGCAAATGCAGGACTGCATCTAAATGCACCATGAAATGCCCCACTACGTTTCAGGGCACCAAAACCAGCTATTTAAATAGTTTCAACGAGAATTTCGCTCATTTGTGCGTTCGAGCTTGAGAGAAGTGCGTCTGAGGGAGTGGAGTGAAAGGTTTGTGTGGGATCTATGGCGGAGATAGGAGCGGACGCGCCAGTGCAGCCAACTGAGGTATTTGTTCATTTAAGCAAGTACTTATTATGTGTTTTTTTTTTTTTTTGTTTTTTTGGGAAAAATTTGTAACAAATTTTTGTTTTGTTGTTTTGCAGCTTAGGGTGTTAGAGGCACGACACCGGTTCTCCCCTATCATTCCGGGGATGAGGAGGTCATTGTCCTAGGAAGACTGGGAGATATTGGAGGCAGTGGGGCTAGCGGAGGCAGCCCGGTTGGAGGTAGTTCGGGCGGATGAGGGGTACCTCTCGCCTTTGGCCGAGAGGTGGGATCCAGATCGGGGGACGTTCCAGCTCCCGACTGGAGAGATGACGGTGACGCTTGAGGATGTATACCGTATCCTCAAGGTGCCCGTGGAGGGGGCGCAGGTGGAGGTTGGACGAGATAGAGCCACGGAGATGGCCAAGTTGTTTGGGGATGACTGGAGGGAGATCCGGACGGAGAGCGTGGGGATCCCATACTTGGCCATGTATACGGCCAAGGAGTTGGTAGCGGTGGAGGCTCTGATGATGTTCGTGTTGGCCAACATTGTGGCCCCGAACAGCACGGGTGTAGGTTCCCATGGAACTTGATGGGTGTAGTGAGCGAGATGCTCACTAATAGGGTAGTGTATGCCTGGGCGCCTACTTTATTGGCGTAGGTGTACCGGGAGTTGTATGAGGTTCGAGACGGGGCGGAAGGGCCTAGGTTGCAGTGTGGTTCTCCAGTGCTCGGGCTGGGAGCACTTCAGAGTGGCTCGACCGGAGGGGTTGCCATGGGCTCACTGGGACATGAGCCAGGCTTATGGTAGGAGATGGCCAGTGGCGGAGGAGAGATAGCCTAGCCGCCCCGTGAGATCGGGGCAATGGTATAGGAGATTATGGGCAGACTTGACAGATGCCCAAGTCATTTGGAGGCCCTGGCGGGAGGCGAGGTGGATCGGGGATGGAGAGCACCTGAGACGGGTGCGACAGGCTAGATGGGTAGTGGGGCGGGGCCATAGCGAGGCGGAGTACATACAGATGTCTCGAGTACTCCGCCAGGTCGGATTGAGGTAGGATGTCCCCGGTGAGCCGCTCGCTACCGGAGGCACAGATCAGAGGGTGATTTGCCATGTGCCGAGCCATGGAGGGAGGCGACAGAGGACGATGAGGACATGGAGATCCCCGACGTGGACGACGTCGGGGTGACAACTGAGTATGCAGCATGGATGGCCGCAGAGCCGAGGTGGGAGCCACCATTGGTGGCTGGTGGAGCCGGAGAGCCCGAGGCTGGGGCTGGAGAGGGCGAGGGAACCGCGGAGGTTCCCAAGCGTAGGGAGGGTCCCCGCCTTCGATCTGATAGTCGAAGGTGAAAGGGGAAGATGGCACGGTAGGCTCCGGGTAGCGAAGATGACGGGGAGGATGGCGGAGAGGGCCTAGGAGAGGCTGCAGGAGAGGCTAGGGAGATACCCCCTAGCGGGCACGAGAACGAGCTGACGCAGCTGCAGCAGCAGATAGCAGAGCGCGATGCTATGTTAGCTGCCCGGGATGAGAGGATAGCTCGACTGGAGCAGCAGGCGGTGGAGCGGGATGCCCGGTTAGCTGCTCAGGAGGAGAGGATGGCCCAGCTGCAGGCGGACTTGGATAGAGCGACCAGGGTGCCCCAGGATGACAGGGTGACGAGACTCCAGGCAGAGCTAGCGGAGCGGGAGCGACGACACGGGATAGACATAGCTAGGTTTAGGTCGAGGACTCGTTACATTGAGGCTCTGGAGGACACATTGTTTAGGCATCACATTGTGTTGCCTGATCCTCCATCCTCTTCTGTCTCTAGGCGTAGTGAGTCTAGACACACCACTAGGTCTAGGGCTCCTACTAGGTCTCAGGGGTCCTCTTTTGATGGTTAGCTTAGTGCTTAGATGCACTCTTTATGAGCCTTGGTGCTCTATTGTATATTGTAGCCTTTTGGCATTCCTCGTACAATTTGTCCTTTATACATATATATATATATACATGGCTTTTATTTATTTGGTGTTTTACTCTCTTTTGTGTGAATGCCTATGTTTTTGTGATGCATGTTTTGATATGTTTTAATGTTTTTGATGCATATGTGATGGAATGGAATGCAAACTTATAGATGATTAATGCGAGACTAAGTATATAACATACAAATCTATGGATGATTAATGCAAGACTAAGTAAATGATATGTAAATCTATGGATGATTAATGCAAGACTAAGTAAATGAAATATGCACTAAGAAGCACTCATATTTTTAGATAGTTAGATTTAGCCAACTGTTATCATAATTGTTTAATCATGGGCACCGAACTTGGTGGCTTGTGAATGGATGACGTATGGAATGACATGAATATGGAAGAAGATATGGAGGACGATATGGAAGAAGATATGGAGGAAGACTGTTTTACAAAGACTCAAACATGCTAGTGGTATCAAACAAACTTACTAATACCGCCTAATTCAACTAGGACCAAATGTGTGTGCATGCGAGTTCATTAACCAAATCCGAAGCATGGTAGTGACTCTAGGCAATCAAAAACCTGTGTGTGTGCAAGTGTGTTCATTAACCTCATCTTGCATAAATTAGGTAACCCCGTTATGGAGAAGACCCCGAAGCTAGTTTGTCCGTATGAGCATTCGGAGGTCTCTTTTTGAGGAGAGACATGTCGCCACGCAATGAGTATACTCCACTCGCCACCAAGCGTCTATAGCCCCGATGAAGGTTAACTCCATAGTCCATGTTGTTTTTGACCTTTGTAAGCCTTGGGGATGACTACCTATCCGTCTGATCGGACAAGTAGTACGATCCTTACAACTTATTTGGGATCGATGGTGTGTGAAAAATGTTCATTTCCTTAGAGCTTTGGGGAATCGGATTCTCAACCGAAGTATGATGAGAATTTTACCCTATCCTTACTACTCCGTTTATATTTATATTTTGTGATTGCTTGTGATAGTGGTAAGAACCACTGTTTTATGGACTATGTTTGCATGATAGGACAAACGAGGATTACCCTTTTCACTTCAAGGCACAACCCAAGGATGGTGTTATCTCTCTTTGACACAAGATGTTTTTAAGATGTGAAAATGTGATAGGTTCAAGACCGCTTTTGAAATCATTTCCCAATACTCAAGATTTTATTTAGTGTAATTTGTGATATGGCCCTAGAGAACTTTGACATGCATTTCAAAGTTTGCTTAAAACACTAGGAATGGTTGAGTGACTCGAAAACATTTTGGCAATGTAAATATGTGCAAATGGAAAATGGGTGTACGAATGACAATTCGGTTTGATGGATTTTATGAAGGTGCCCCCGATTAAGGCAACATGACTTTTGCTTGACCAAATTTTATATCCAAAAGATAGAATGGTCTCTAACATGATATGCAACTATGGCTGAAAATGAAATGTTATGGTTTTCAATGAGATGTATGCACATGAAATGCAATGTTTTTGAATGAGATGTATGCAACTAACAATGAAATGCAAATTCTTTTTATTTTATTTGTTTTTTTTTTTTTTTTTTTGTTGTACAAGCCATGTATATATGTACATATAAAATTCAAACTATGCGTAGAATGCCCTCAAGTGTATAACATTAAGTGGTTCGGGTTCTTCCTCTCCCTCTAAACCGGCAAGTCTATAAGTTCCATTACCCACTCTTTAAGTGACCATATATGGACCTAACCAATTAGCCGCGAATTTATCTCGAAGATGCGGCAATGCATTGGTGTTTTGTTGATTCTCTTTAAGGACAAGATCTCCTACTTGAAATTCTCTTAGATGAACTTTGGCATTGTAAGCACGTTTCAATCGGTCTTGATAAACTCGCAAATGCTCTAAAGCATTGATTCGTTTTTCATCTATGAGTGTGAGTTGATCAAGACGTGCTTGTCTAGCAATATCATCATCGATAAATTCCTGCAAAGAAATTCGCAAGGAAGGGATCTCGAGCTCAAGAGGCATGATTGCTTCAGCTCCATAGACCAAAGAAAATGGCGTTGCCCCAATGGGAGTTCCGATGCTTGTTCTGTAAGCCCATAATGCCAAGGGGATTTGTGTATGCCAATCTTTATGATTTTCTTTAACAAGTTTCTTAAGAATAGCAATTATGGTCTTATTGGAAGCTTCAGCTTGTCCATTGGCTTGTGGGTAGTAAGGAGTTGAGAAACTATGTTGGATATTATACTTTTCGCAAAGAGCTCGAACATCCTTATTCTTAAAAGACTTGCCGTTATCGTAAAATGATTTTAGAGGGAATACCAAAACGACAAATGATATGGTGAAGTATAAACTCCACAATTCTAGGACCCGTCAGTATCGGTTAGAGGAATAGCTTCAACCCACTTTGTGAAGTATTCAAGTGGTCGTAATGATGAAAGTATGCTGTCCCGAAGAGGCAGTGAAATCTTGCCAATTAAATCGAGACCCCATTGTGAGAAGGGCCAAAGGCTTTGGATGGGCTGTAAAGCTTGTGATGGTATATGGGTTAAATTAGCGTGTTCTTGACACTTTTTACATTGTTTAACATATTTGCAACAATCTTGTTCCATAGTGGGCCAATAATACCCCATACGTAAAATACGCTTCGCAATGGCCATTCCACTAAAATGACCACCACAAGTACCATCATGGGCTTCAAGCAATAGCTCTATGTGTTTCACCCGCTTCTAGACAAGCGGAGGAGTACTCCATCATATCCACGTTTATACAACACATCCCCCAAAAGAACAAAACGAGCTGCCTTTTGCTTAAAACAACGACGGCGCTTCGAGACAAATCAGATGGGAGTGTTCCAAACTTGAGGAAGGCTACTATCTCACTAGACCAAGGCTCATATGGATCCGAATGGATAAAGCAAACATCTTTTTCATCCTTAGACTAAGCACGGACAATTGCAGACTTAGAGATTGTGGAAATGATTAGGGGCTGTACCTCTCCAAGGGAGTCCTTTGGAATCAATGATCCAAGAGAGGCCATGGCATCCGCAAATCTATTAGTCGAACGAGGCAAACTAGTGATCTCATACCAATCAAACTTAGAGAGCAACTTCATTGCTACATCATGATAAAGCTTAATGGTAGGTTCTTTGGCTTGGTATTCTCCTTGTAATTTGTTTAACCACGAGTTGAGAATCCCCAAATATCCGAATACGCTTAATGCTCATAGCTATGGCTGATTGAAGACCTAAAATTAAGGCTTCATACTCTGCTGTATTATTGGTGCATTGGAAGTCTAGTTTGAATGATAAAGGGATGGGAATCCCTTGAGGTGTATGAAACACAACTCCAACACCTTGACCTTTCGCGCACTTAGAGCCATCAAAGAATAGCGTGATGTCAACATCTTCCTCCGAAATGATGTCCTCTTCTTGTTCAAGTGATAGCAAATACCGAATCATCTCGGGAGCTCAATAATCAAAGGATGATCACTAGGTAGTGGAGCTTCCGCAAGTTGATCGGCTATAACTTGACCTTTAACGGATTTTTGGCTAATGAATTCAAGATCGAATTCGGTAAGCAACATTATCCATTTAGCGGTACGAGTGTTATTATAAGTGCGAGACATCATATAACGCAGAGGGTTTTCTCTAGCTATGACATATGTTGTATGGCTAAGCATATAATGACGAAGTTTCTTAGTGGCAAAAACCACCGCTAAGCACAACTTTTCCACATAAGCATATCGGGTTTCATAGCTTACCAATGTTCGACTAATATAATAGACAACTTTGCTCACGATTTTGTTCATTCTTTTGTGCAAGCATTGTCCCTAAGGCAAAGTCCGTTGCCGAGATATAAAGATTGAAAGGGACCCCCGGACGAGGCGGAGCTAAGACTCGGCGGAGATGCTAAGTACCGCTTGATGTCATCAAAGGCTTTCTCGACACTCATCTCGTCCATGAAAATTGTACCCCCTTTTGTAGTAGGTGGCAAAATGGCCTACATTTATCGTAAAGTTGTGCAATAAAGCGACGGATTGAATTAATCTTTCCTTGCAAACTACGCAACTCCTTCAAATTAGTTGGGGGACACATTTCCATAATGGCTTTGACCTTGTTTGGGTCCACCTCAATACCTCGTTTAGAGATAATAAAACCTAGGAGTTTGCCTGAGGTAACACCAAAGACACATTTCTTAGGGTTCAACCTTACTTTATGCTCTAGAAGCCTATCAAAAACTTTTTCCAATACATCAAAATGCTCTTGTCGAGTTTTAGATTTTGCCAATAAATCATCCACATAATCTTCGATAATCTTATGCATATAATCGTGGAAAATATAAGTCATGGCTCGTTGATAGGTTGCACCTGCGTTCTTAAGGCCAAAGGGCATCACCCTGTAACAAAAAGTTCCCCAAGGTGTGGTAAATGCTGTTTTGTGTTGATCTTCATGGTTTATTCGAATCTGGTTGTATCCTGAAAATCCATCCATGAACGAAAGCATTTCATGACCAGCGCAGGTGTCGACAAGAGTATCAATGTTTGGAAGAGGAAAGTCATCCTTAGGACACGCTTTATTTAGATCTCAAAAATCGGTGCAAACACGTATCCCCCCGTTAGGCTTGCGAACGGGTACCATGTTAGAAAGCCACTCAGGATAATCAATCGGGACGACAAATTTAACATCCGAAAGTTTCTGAATCTCCGATTTAACTATGAGGGCCACGGTAGGATGCATTTTCCTAAGTTTCTGTTTGACAGGTTTAGCATCTTTTTGTAAGGTGAGGTTATGGACAACCAAATTAGGGTCTAGGCCTGGCATGTCTTTGTAAGACCATGCAAATATCTCCTTCTTCCGCTTGAGTAGAGCAATCATTTGCTCTTGTTCCTCTGATGATAGACTTTTAGCCAGTTTCATAATTTGGGTGCCATCTTGGTCTGTACTAAGGTCTACATCGATAGTTTCTTCAATAGACATGTGGGAACCTTCCTCAAGCTGATGGGGAGTAGGGATCGGATTTATGTCATCTAAAATGTCATCAAGCTCCCGTGCCTTGCTCTCGTCTATGTCTCGCTCGGAAGACCTCTGGCTTAGAAGATGAAGGTGAATGTGGAGGTGAAGGAGGAATGTAGTTGACGGAAGCCCTTAACAATTCCTCAGAAAGGATGAATTCTGAAATAGATGGAGGGGATGAAATCCGATCCATGCCAATCATGCTTGGGTTGATCAGGATTGGCTTATCCGGATCATATGGATTATGGAGTGGTGTGAATAAGTCTTCAAAATTCATTGTCGACTTATGGAAGAAAGGATGGGCGGAATGGAAGGGAAAACCGATGAAGACCTCGGAAGACCTGAGATGCAAAACAACATAGTTTTTCAGTTTTTTTTTTTTTTTTTTTTTTTTTGTAGTTTGAGTTTTTTTTTTTTTTGTAGTGGTGAAAACCACTATTACACACATACATAAAGCAATAAAGTATTTTTATATATTTTGATTTTTTTTTTTTTGGAAATTTTCTGATTTTTTTTTTTTGTAGTGGTGAAAACCACTATTTTAGTATATACATATAATACAGGTTTGGATTATGGCTTATGGATGTGGCGGAGGGGGTGGTTCACCTCGTTCTTGTGGAAGAAGCAAGCGAAAGATGGCCTCTTGGAGAGGGAACAATTGGAGATAAAACTCGCCTTGTTTAATGAGGGGAACAATGGGCGCCGACTCTTCTTCGTATTCATCACCATTTGACATGACGTCAAATTCTTCATAGGCTTCATCTTCGGATTCATCGGGGTGGAGGATTTCTTCTTCTGAATTAAGATTAATGCTTTGAAAAGCTCGTTCAAAAGAAGAAAGGGATGGAAGTGGTTGGTAGCCCAGACCAAAACGCTCAGTGGGTCTCTGATATGGCATATCGATGCGTTCAGCTACCCCTTGCTCGTATCGACCTAGGCCAAATTGCCGCCAATTATGTCTCGTGGAAATAGCGAGAGGGAAAACCCTCCATCCTTTCGATATTGGCAGTGGACTCGGATGCTTAGGTTCTAGTATGGTGGTAGGACTAGAAGATGACTCTATTCCCCCATATACAAAATTAATGGAATTTGGCATAGAACCCATGTTATAAACCGATCCAATGGATAAATGTTGGTCATGTGGACGACCAAAATCTTTAACTGTTTGCACATTGAACGGTGTGATGTGGACATCTTGAATGGCATACTCACCAATACCTGCATCAGTGAGATGGACCTTGACTTGGGAGGGAGAAAGACTAGATGATGGAATAGAAGAATGTGGGATAGAAGAATTGGAAGGATTTGGTTGGGTTGATGCTTCACTAACTTGTGAAACATCACCTGGTGATGGTTGGGAAGATGGAGGAATAATAGGTGATGTTGAAGAAGGTGTAGAAGAATGGGGTAATGACGTGGAAAGAGATGATTGGTCATGGCCACATGTGCATGTGGTCACTGATGAAGAAGAAGGAAGATTAGTTGATGAAGAAAGTGGTGAATGAGATGGAATAGCGGAAGAGGAAGATGGTTGCGATATGATGGGTAGCTCCTCAGGAATGGGAGCTTTAGAAGAAGATGGTATAGAAGAAGTAGATGGGGTCAAGAAAAGATGAGTGGATGGCAACACAATCTCATAAGGATTTGAGACATAGTTGCAATGTTTGAAGGGTTCAATGTCAGCAGGTACACAATGAACTCGTCCCTCATATACATACTTCAGACATTGATGCAAAGATAGAAGGGACACATCTCATCTCCCTAAGCCAAGGCCGTCCAAGCAATACATTGTATGCCATGGACCCTTCCAAGATGTGAAACAAGGTATGCAAAGTTCGGGCCCCTACCTCAATGGGCAAGATAACCGTGCCAACCGTGGAAGATAAAGCATCATTGAATGCTTTAAGAGTAAAAGTCGACTTTGTGATAAGGGATGGCGACAGCTTTAGATGACTCAACGCCGATGTTGTAATGATATTGATTGAGGAACCGGTGTCAATTAAGACTCTCTTGAATGGCTTGTGATCGATCTTGGCCATGATATGAAGTGGAGGATCTATACTTTCTATTGACATAGGTTTGATTTCAAAATCATAGAAAGTGATGGAGGGCTCCATGCATGTTTGAATACTCCCCACAAAGTTGTTGAAGGCATTAGTATCTTGAGTTTGAAGCTCGATTGACTTCAAAATTTCCATTAATGCCTCTCTATGCGGGGGAGATTGTTGAATGAGGTCATAGATCGATAACTTGGCGTAAGCCATTTTTAAACCGGTAGTTAACCGGCTACTCAATGACATGATGGGTCGTTGGCGTTGAGTAGAATGATTTAGCGGTTGTTGAGAAGTACTAGCACGTCGTTGGGTCACCGTTACCCGAGGTGGACTCGGGGTTTGTACAGGTGGTCGTGGTTCAGCCTCGATTTGGTTGGTTCGCCCTTTGACCCCGGGTTACTACGTTAATAGTACCCACAAAACCTTGGTATTGTTGTACATGGTTGACTTGATTAGGGAGGAGTTACCTGAGTTACTCCCCCTGTTGGAGCTTCCTCCCGATGTGGAAGGGGTGTTTGAAATATACCAAGATTTTGATTTTGTTGGGCTAAGGGGCTATCCAATTTAATGGCTCCAATCTCAATAAGATCTTGGATCACATGTTTGAAAGCCGTACAATTATTGATATCGTGCCCATTTTGCCTATGATAAGGACAAAATAAGTACTCTTTGTAATACTTTCCCCCTTCTAGATGGTTCTAAAGGTTTAAACTCGGGTAAAGTTAACCGATTTGTGCTATATAACTTGTTGAATATGACCGCATATGGTTCATCTAAAGGTGTGAACTGTCGCTTGGGACGATTATTTTGCCAAGGTCGAGTTTCCATGGTTGGCCCAGTATTGTGAGCTGGTTGAGGAGGGGCAGGTACCGCATGATAAGCAATTGGTTGCGGTTGACTTTGCATTACTTGTTGTTGTTGAGCCATTACGGTCTGGCTCGCCACCACTTGATTAACTTGGTTAACATTTGAGGTCGTACTAGCTCTGTGTTTGTTTGTTTTGGCCATAATTATTATTTCGTTGTTGGCCCTTTTGTTGCCATTCTTTTCTACGGGGTTTTAAAACACCCTCTTGGACTTTAATTTCTTCTATGATACTTGCTTGGGCCAAAGCCTCTTCAAAAGTCCCGTATTGTTGTAATTGGAGTAACCAAGAGATAGGTTTTAGACAACTCGGGTGAACATTTTGGTTAACTCCTCCATTGGTAGGGAGAATGGCAGTTTATTAATGATAGCCCTCCAACGGTTTCCAAAGTCATAAACAGTCTCATCGTCATGTTGCTTGAGCTTGTATAAGTCGGACAATGAAACTTTCCTTTGTACATTTAGGGAGAATCGTTCTAAAAATAGATTAATCAATTGTTCGTAAGCATAAATGCTATGGTGAGCTAAATGATTGTACCATTGTACAACATCTCCTCCTAATGTCTGAGGAAAATTTTTGAGCATAAGAGCGTCATTATTTTGGATTCTAAAGCAGGCATGCATGAATGAGCTCACATGTTCATGAGGATCCTCGCTTCCTCAAAATTTGTCAAACTTCGGTAATGTGAAATCAGTCGAATATGGCGGTGAAGGTACCGAAGGATGAATTGGTTGATTGATCAACGACCTTAGCGTAGGTTTCTGACTAGATGAGCCATGCATGTTGAGCATAAGGTTGTCAATCTGTTGTTGTATAGCATGGAGTCGAGAATCTTCATGAAAATTTTGACTCGTTTGATGATTATGAGGATGCAATGGAGGAGTTGAAAAATGATGAGATGGGATGAAATTGCCTGGATTAGGCGGTGTGGAATGGACAGGTTGTTGGTATGGATGATACCGAAAAGAAGGTGATTGGTTTGAATGATGAACTGGATCGGGTTGGGAGAAAGGTGGGGTAGGAATGGACACCACCGAAGATTGGGGTACCTGTGTGGGGCCCGAGCTAAGAAAAGTCGGGCTGAGTAGAAATTGGTTGAGGTGTAGGATTTACTACGACGGTGGTTGAGCATTTTGTTGCCGTTGTTGCTGAAGCAACTTGTCGAGGTACTCCCTAACCTTATTAATCTCTAACCCAAGGGAGGTGGGATGATTGGATGAAGGTGGAGGGCAGGCTGCCATGGTAGTCACAGAAGACTGCATAGCAGGGGCAATGAAGGTGGCTGAAGTAGGCGGTACCTGGGAAGAAACAGTAGACTGTGCCCCTGGTAGGGTGAAACCATAAATGGTTTGGGAAGAAGAGTGTTGAAATTGGTCATGGCTAGAGGAGGTTCCACCAGCCTCATAGAGAGAATTGGTGTACACCCGGTAAATGGAGGAGAAAGTGGTCGGGAAGACACTACATTTGTCTCCAAAGGAGGACAATTGAGCATCTGGGAAGATGTTGGAGATGAAGCCAGCCGAGCAGATACAACATTAGCCTCAAAAAAAGGGTTAGTGTAGACCTGAGTGAAACCAATGGGTATGGTTGATGCAATATCCCGCTAAAAAATAGAATCTTGCATAGGGGAATCTTGGATTGGCTCAAGGACATAGCCAGTGCCATCTCTTAAGTGAGTTTGCACTTGGGCCATATCAATGTGGGTAATATGACAGGAATTGTCTTCCTCCATGGGCATGGCCATGTGATAGACTGTAGAAGGACGTGAAAGACCTGCAAGCGAACCTGCCTGAAATTCACTAGGATAAGTGGCTATGTTGGTGGTGGGGATGTTCTGTGAATTACCCATTTGATTATTTAGATTTAACACTTTAGATTGATTCCTTGTTAAGACCATAAAGCAATAAATCTAAACAAATTCAGAAAAAGAAGAATGCAAAATTGGAATGATAAATTTACACTAAAGAAATTATCAGAAAACAGTCACAACCTAGGTTTCAACCAATATGTCTTACCTTACGGTTAATTAATTATTTTCTCGATCTTAATCGTAGTAAATTTTAAGTGTCCGGTTTATGAGTTTTGCATGTGATCTAATCTTGAATTATTCACAAAAAAGGTAAAAACTATGGCTAGGAAAGGACAACGAGATTCTTACTCGGTGATGAAATCCAAGCAAGTTTGCTCGGGGTGACCTATGGTGTCTAAGGCAGAAGTTTAATGGATGGAGATGAATTCCACCGTCACTAAACTTCAAGCAATACCCGGTGATGAAATCCAGATATTACCGTTTTAAATGCAATATGAAATGCAATGAATTTTATTTTAAGTGTTTTAGTTGTCTAATGTATACATACAAAGCTATAAATCAAAAGTTCTAATGATCTAAGCAAGAGGCTACTGAAAACATGCCATTTCCTCTGAAGAAGTGGAGTACACCGTTTAAAACCCCCTGCCTACCAATGATATCAGATATCAAAGGAGCAACCGGAAGGTTCGTCCACTTCTCTCCCTGGAATCACCCAATGGCAGGAGTACTATTGACATCCAATCAATAGTCCTACTTAGATGACTAAAACAGATAATTCGTAGCTATTCTAATATGCAGCTAGGTATGCAAATTTTTTTTTTTTATGCAACCAATAATGCAATGCAAAAAATGTAACAAAAAAATGTAATATAAAATAACTGTTCTTTTCCAGATTACTTAGTTTTTGTTCATTTTAAAGTAATGATCTGAAAAAGAAACAGAATACAATAGAAAAACCAAAAACGTAAAAAGTACAGTTTAACAAAGAAAAAAAATGCACTTACTCGGAAGCCTACGCTTTCCCTCCGTGAAACCGCCTTCAAACGCCCAAGGGAGTCTCGCACGAGCCGAAACGCCCTCTCGCGTTTCGGATCGGACTTCCGTACGCCGCTCGCGTCTCGTCGCATTTTCTGCAAACTCCTCGTAAACCCTAGTTCGCCGGAACAACGAATTTCACGATTTTCGAACCTGCAAAATAAAACAAAAACAGGAATAGATCAAGAAAGCAAGTATTAAAAACATGAAACCCTAGGGGGTCCCACCGTGATCGCCATTTGTAGATTAAAGATACAACGCCAAACAAAAGATAAAGAAATCACGATAAAAAGTAATGCAGAACACAGTTGTACAAAA
Organism: Wollemia nobilis; assembly: GCA_028583015.1. Classification (NCBI taxonomy): domain Eukaryota; kingdom Viridiplantae; phylum Streptophyta; class Pinopsida; order Araucariales; family Araucariaceae; genus Wollemia; species Wollemia nobilis. The sequence goes on along the minus strand of JAQPPZ010017000.1, from coordinate 1,015,646 downwards.
CAAACGATTTTTATTAATCAATGGAGTTTAGAAACTCCTTTTGAGTACAACAAGGCCCGTAACCCTTTTCGTGATACAAGATTACAATTTGTGCTAGGGTTCTCCGAAACCCTAGCTGGCACAATATGGTGGCGTCTCCGAAGAATGTATCCTTAACCTCAACAGAATGAGTGGGCTTCGTTGTATCCTTTGGCTCGGACCACTCCAACTTAAGCAGCTGCTATCATCCAATCAAATCCGCCATTAAAATCCTGCACACATTAAAACTACAAAAAGGTTAGAAACTAGTAAGAGGGCTCCACCGTGTGAGCCCTCAAAAATAGTCTAAAACCCTAGAAATGAAATAAATAGAATGCAAAATCTAACGACGGATTAATACATAAAAATATTACTTGCTTTAGAATCTATACCTCTTTTTCTGTTAACGCGGCGAGACCAGGCGGCACCTGGAAGTGATGTAACTGTCAAATCGATTGCGGAAGGCGCCCTGGTGCGATCGCTAAACGCCCGCGTGCTTCTGGATCGGGGTTGCAGACGCCGGTCTACGTCTGTGGCTGCGGGTAAACGCCCGCGGGCACTTGCGACAAGAATGGGGGATTCTGCAGAATGCTGCATAAGGGATGGCGGCGAAGTTGGCGACGGATGCGACGATGGATGCGACGAAAAGGGACGGCGATGGATGGGTAGGTTTAGTTGAAGAAGAGATAGATAGCGATAGATAACAAAAGAGAGATAGTAAAAGAGATAGGGTTTGAGCCATCAAGGTGACTCAATTTATAATCTACTCTTAGGGCACACTTTAGGGTTTTAACGACACTTTGAACGTGTGGCTAAGATTAAAGTGGATCCAAGGGTAGAGAATAAATCTAGGTTGTGAAACGGATTAAGATGGATGGACGGATGAGATTAAATGAAGGATGGACGGCTCATATTAAATCACTTAAAGTATCTTTATATATATATTAAAATATATTAAAATATTAAAATATATATATAAATATTAATTTAAATAAATTTGGGAATGAAAAATGGCGGGAAAGGTGAAATTGGGCCAAATAATGGCGGGAAAAGGTGAAATTGGGCCAAATAATGGCGGGAAGGTGTGGATTTGGGCCAAATAATGGCGGGAAGGTGGATGACTGACACGTGGCTAACAGGAAGGTATAGATGACTTACAAGTGGCTGGATTTTGGTGTCTACACTTATATTTGTTCATATAGAGCCTTTTGAAAGATCTTTCTCAAATGCAAAAATGGAAAAAAAAATCAAAGGTGATTAGGAGCAAAAAATGGTCCCTCCAGATATCATATCTAATTTTTGGATGATATGTTTTCTTTGGGTCATCTCTTAGTTAGTGATACTATGGATTTTAAATAAATATTATCATGTAATGAGAAAGTTACTAGATATTTGGTTAATAGTATAAAGTACATTTTTCTTAAATCTAATATTGAGTACATTTACAAAGGATTATTGTGGATAATTTAAGGTTTAAATTTCAAAATATTCCATTAAACATATTTGGTTTTTATCCAACAAATATAAGTAATGGAGTTTAGGGACTCAATTTGGATATAATAAAATCTTTTTTAGAAGGTTAGAAGGTAACTTATTAACTATGGTTAGAATGCTATAACTCATAAATAATACATTGTAATCCATGCCTATATATGATGTCATATTCATGATTATAAATAGGTATACCATCCAAATTTTACAAAACTCAACGAGATTTTATTAGGAAATGATGTGAGGAAAAATCTAGGTTTTCTATGTATAAGTGGAATAGGTTTACAAAGTAAAGAATATATAGGGTGGGATTGTACATTAGAAGACTTAATATTTTGATATTATATGCAAAGATACGATGGATATTTTTCAAATACCAAGGAAATAGTTGGGAAAGCATATTACTTAAAAAATATATAGGATACCTAGAGGATTTCCAACATGTAACATCATATTATATGATCATCCAACAAGGATGATTCTATTAAATTTATTCTAATGGATGGTTTAATCCTCATCCTTTTATTAACTTGTAAGCTTACTATTGTGGTAAGGGCTTTGGCCTCTCTTTGGGAGGTTTAAGATTCAAACCCCACTTAATATGAGGGGACCAAGATCCCTCATAAAAATCTTTGTAAACTCGTTGAAAAAATTATCATCCTTTTATTTATTATTGAAAATAAAATCTATTAGCTTCAACGTATCTAGATTATAAAGGTCCAAAGGCCAAAGATTATATTAGTATTAGCAACAAATTTAGCTCATGATTTTTTTAATTTATAAACTAGCTAAATGATCTAAGAACTCAAAAAAATAGTATATAAGCTTGAAAAAATGCTTCAATAATTCTATTTGCCTATTTTTAAATGGAAGGATGAGTTGGTTTAGAATTCATGAAAATATGGTGGAGATTCTGCCAAGTTGGGATATTAGGATTTAGAGAAATCAAAATTCGCTACTCATAATGACTTCCCTTAGAAAAATGTTTGGTCATTGGAGTTCCTCACTATGACCTCAATATTCCTTTGTTTAACACTCCAAAGTAATATTCATATAGAAGAGTGTTTACAAAGAAGAGTATATCATGCAACTTTCATGTGTTGGTTGTGTGATAAGAATCTAGAAACATCAAATCATTTACTTCTTCACTATCACTTTGTTTTCACTATTTGAATGTGATTTTTCAAAAATATGGGAATATATTTGGTACTTCATCAAGAATTAAAGAGTTAATAAAACATTGCACTAGTTATTTTTAAATATAAAGCATTATGCATTTAGTGGAGGATTGATCCTACCATTATTTGTTGGAACTTATGGCAAAATCATACCCAAATTTGGAATCATATTATTGCGTCTTGTAAAATGCTTATAAATATGATGCTCATTATGAGAAGTCTCAAGTGTAGAAAAATAGGTGATAGATACTTATTTATATAGTTTAATATATAGAAAGGGGCATTTACAACAATGGAATTAAAATAAAGGATTTGATTTGATCTATGGTTAAATAAAAAATGTCCAAAATTTATTAAAATATTTGTAATTTGACCTTATCAGACTAAGGCAAACAATGATGAAGTACCTATCAGTACCCTTAATGTAAGCCTACAATAAAGTGCTACGTAATCCTTGGGGTAATCTTAATGTAAACCTATGGACATTCTACTAATAAGCCTCTAGAAATTCTATTTGTAAGCCTACAAATATCTTTCTATGTAATTCTATATATTCTTCTATGTAATCCTATAGGCATCTATGTGTAAGCCTACATGCATCCTAATGTAAGTCTAATAATACATTTCATATTTCACCCTTAGTGATATTGGTTAATCCACCTTTATGGATAACCCTGATTAAAGGATGTAATCTTTTTTATTGTAAGTTAAGCTCAAGGTTAAGTTAATATTGGCTTGAGATTAACCAATCGAAAAGGTTTTGGTGTCACTATAAATACACCTTAATATACAATAATTTATAATATGCTTTTATATATAAAAATATTGTGGGGGTGCCCACAAGAACCCACCCTTTATTCCTTCTCTCAAAATATGTTATTTATCTCTTTCCTTATAATTTCCATATACCCATTTATTTTGCTCTTCTTGTTTTTTCTTCATATGATTTCTTTTTCAAGATGTTTGTAGAAAATATTATTAATTTAACATGGTGTCAAACCCAAAATGAAGTAGCTTTACTCAATCACACAAAAAATATTGTGTAGGGGAAACCATGGCAAATATGAACAAATCATTAGTTTCATTATATTCCTTGTAAAATTTCAAGGATGTCCTCTTAGCATAAAACTTGTCTAAGTCTATGAAGAGTGCCCTAGACTTTAGCCAATGTTATATGACTAAGATATTTCTTAGTTCAACCTCCAAATAAGGACAACTCCTTGAAGTGCTTATGAAGGGGTTTAAGATAAAAGTAAGAAATAGGGATTTAGAGAAATTATTGAATCATGGGCAGGGTATAGCGTAACAACATTGGATACATACTACACAAGATCCTAACACAACTAACTTCTACTAAAATTTAACATACCATTAATTAATGCAAAACAAAGCTATTCAACTACAATTAAATGCTTTAATCATTTAAAAGACTTAATGAAAAGTAATTTAATTTCAATCCAAAGAGCATAATTCACTTTAACAAAATAAATTAATCACACGTGTAATAGAAATGACTTAAAGCATATATATTTATTCAAAAAAACTGAAGTCATGATTGCAATGGAGGCCAAACAACTTTTAGTTTCATTAATTAGCAAATATTACATAGCATACATCCAAGCAAATTGCTATAGATCCAACCCCTATTTCAAGGTCTATCACTCTATTTATAGGTTGCTCTTTGAAACTTATAGCATAAGATTTACAATGTCATTATAGATGTATTAGAAAAATAGCTTGGTAGTGAGTTCCCTTGGAAGTTATCACTTTTATCTTGCATAGATCCAATTACTTGTATTGTTGTTGTAGATGGTTCATATTTTCCTTGTATTTGAATTTGAATGTGTCTTACAATCTAGTCCTTCGATCTCCAACTATCTCCTACAAATGGTTGAGTTGTTCCAACTATCTATTAGAGATTTCACTATTTATGTAAATAAGTATTGTCTTGGACAACTAGGGGGCACTGAGGTGGTTGTAACTCTAAAAGGGATATTATGAGGTGTGTAAAACCAAATTTGGTCTTGTGGGAATATCAATCCTTTTAGTTGTTGAATGATTTCTTGAATCAAATCTAGACCTTCGAGGAGGTCCTATGATGTCATTGTTTATCAAGCTCTAGTTTCATTCATTCTTTGCTAGTGTCTTATGTTTCTATCCTTGTGCACTTTTGGTCTTTTTTGGTGTTGAATTCCAATTTTATTTTTATTTTTCTATTATCTTGCATGTTTTTGTGCTTTGGAGTGGGATGTCTAACATCATAGCCTAGAGGGGTCCAGCTTCAATCCATTCTATATTTGGTCAAATGGGGTATTTTTTTATTATTGTTAGATTTGAGTTGCTTTGTCTTTCTAAAATCCAACTTTATTTCTTTTCATATATGCTCACAAATTTTTGGACCTTTTAATCATCCATGGGTCTAGCTTTACAATATCTTTGACTTTGTATAAAACCAGACTTTGGTGGACCCAGTTTTATTCCATCTCTTTTTTTATGCAAAGTTGAAGCTATGTAGATATACTTGATCAATTTTAGGATTTATTATACTTTTTATGATGTCACTCTTTGCAAGGGTCCAAAATTGATCAATTCCAAATTTGTGCACTTGGAGTTTCTTGGTTGATGTTAGGTTTGACTTTGAACACTCTTAGATTTGCATGTTGCCAAGACTTTTTGAAACTTATCTAGCTTAACACTTTACATTGCTTCAATCCTCACATTTTTTAAGACGCTTCACTCACCTTTGAGCATAGCCCCATTATGGTGCATTAAATTATCTAAACTCTTTGCATATGTTATTTAGGTAATTTTTTGTGTGACTACCTTGGTAGAATTTTAGCAAAATGGTGAGCAGACTTGATTTATCAAGATTTACTTATGAGGACCTCTTTTTGACCTACATGCTTGGTGCCTCTAAGGGTTATCTATTTACAAAAAAAATGTAAACCTAGATGGCCTTATTGATTGGGTATGGACTTGTAAGGAGATGACAGATTTAGAATATAAGCTGACAAAAATGAAATTAGGGAGTGATGTGGCTTATAATATTAGTGCATTATAGAATTATAAATTAAGGAACTAGGGGAAGAAGACTACAAAAAGTGAAGAAATACAAGGATATTATAAAATGGGGTGGTTGTATATTATGGAGCGATATTCAAGTGTGTATGGTACGAATGAGTGGAACAAAGAGGAATATATAAAGGGGAGAAGAATGGAAAGGAAACAAAGACACCTAAAGGTAGGTATCCTTGACAAAAATGATACTTACATGAGCATAATCCACCATATCTTATAATTTTTTTAGACCTAGATAAACCATCTTAGATAAATATTCTAAATGCTTATGATCCAGAGCCTCTCATTACCTTGTGCTTTTCTTTTCTTCATGAAGTTGCATAGAAATTTATCCTCTATACCATGAACATTTGCACAACATATTAGGGCTTCGTGGATGCTCATGGCTTAGGAAAGAACAATATACTTAGCTTATTATTTTAGCTTGGCCCTACATTGGCTTATATAAATCTAAAAAGTAGTTATACCAGTTAAATATCATAATAAATATGGACTATAATCTTTTGAACCTATGTTTTTCTCAAAAAATTGGAGCTTGTGTGGGAAGTTTGCATACACGCTTCTTCTATTCATTAAATAACTTATTTACAGATAGTCCCTTCCATTTTAGTTGCCCTATGTCTATTTTCACCATCAAGGAGTCAAAGTATTAAGCAACATGATTTAAGTATCATATCTTTCATTTGTACAATTTTATTTTTTGGTGTTAGAGTGTTTTTTTACTTTCTTGGCAACTCTATCTTATCCATTGGGCTATATAATTGGAAGGGATGAAATATAATTATGAATGGTGATATAATATAAAGTGTAACTAGAATGATGAAGCAAGATGTATCGAGAAATGGGAAGGTGCAAGGGAACGTGATGTGATGAGCCAAGATAAGTGAAATTTAGGAAGTATGATTCTTGTGGATGATGCCCTTTCCTTCTAATCATGTTTCTAGTTCATACTTTGGATTTTAACTCTAATTTCTTGCCTTATTATTTTTTTGCCTATGTCCCAGTCTTTGTATTACTAACAAGGGATCAAATGACAATGAGGAAGGAATAATGAGGTTTTTCCAACTTCCATAGATTCAAAAAAAACCCTAGTTTGTGTAAGTTAAATGATTATTCATAGATATGCATCTTTGAGAGAATATCCTAAAGCATGTATCTATGAACAACCCTTTGACTTGGTAGAACATAACTCTATTTCAACCTGTAGCTATCATTGATATTCTTCATTGTAGGTTAAAGAAGTGAGGGTTGCTTTAAATAACCTCTAGAATTATCTCTTTGTCCTATCATTAAGTCCATATTTTTCCTCACTTGGCCTATCATTTTCCTATATTCAAGAGAAACTATTTTCAATATAGTTGACCTAGCATCCCATATAAACTACTATTGTTTTCAAAATTCCTCCTCATGTAAATCATTTGGATTGTTTTTGGAGTGTTATTGTTGTGGTGTTGATATGTCTTTCTTGGCCAGTTGGCCTTATTCTTATCTATATATTCCTACTATGGACTTAATTTATATATCAACTATTTTACACAAATTATGGTGTGCCTCTTCATGCCAATGGAAATGGGTTTTACCTTCTTCATTGAAATCTATAATGAATAGACTATATAGTGCAAAATTTAAGCTTCACTCTCTAATAAACTTCTAGGAATTCATAGCTTACATCAATTGGATCTTAACATTGATCTGACTTAGGAGGACATTAGTTTCCAAATATTAATTGGTATAGAATATCAAGAACTAATACAGGGGATCACTTTGGAGAAAATAAGTCATGGGACTTCACTCCTTTGTGCATTGTTTTGTGTGTAAAATCAATAAGCATTGGTAGAGTTCCTAGGATCATATCTATCACCAGTTCTGAATATGTCATGTTACATTCTTCTATCATATGCCAACTTCTTATCAATTTCCATTGATCTTTTATCAAAGTTTGTTACAACCCATGATTTTCCAAGCTTAGGAAAAGCTTGCAACTAGCTTTTAAATTTGGTTGTACTTTTATGATTACAAATTTTATTTCTATGTTGCAACTATTCCTTAATAATTTATATCATGTTGAGTTTTTTCCTTCTCTTTTCCAATCAATTACCTTCAGGTGTGTTATTTTGAATGCTTCTTTCCTTGAATTTATTCTTTGTTCTTCGTATATTTTAATATGGTATAGCTTGAGCTTCTGGTTAAATACCAATACTAACTTCCTGGTACAAGGGATGACCATGTGACTATGGTCTCAAACCAAGTACCCTCCTAGTTGCCTCAAATATTCCATGGACAAACACATCCTGAACAAGGGAGGTAAGTCAACTAGTACTATGTCCTGGAACATTGTGAAATCTAGATATCCATGTAGTATTATCAAAATATTCTTTATGAAACCAATTAATTTATTTTGTTCTATATTGAAATACAATAGTATAGACTCTAATTGGATGTCTAGACCTATAGAATTACAAACTTCTTAGGGCATAATTATGATATCAACTTTTGGATCTATAATTGTCATGACCCTCCCTCGGTAGATTGTGTATGTGATTGGATTTATGTTTTACTATGGTTTTTTGTTGATGGATAGACTGACTATTTCATGTCTAGTTATGCAAAACAAATATTTTTAAAGAAAAAATCAATTAATGATTTGGTTATTCTAGGTGTTGGTATATGCAAGACTTATGTTTTATTGAAAAAGACATTATGCTCTCACTTGAGTCATTTTTCAGGAATTCTTGAAAACTAAATTGATACTTGTCTTTGGATTCTTGCTAACCGATCATACGTATTTGATTAGGCGTATTCGACTAACGTCTTGCTTTATGATTTTAATAGGGAGATAAGACTTTGAAGATGGATAATTATCAATTGAATACCTCTGCATGTTAGTGAATGAAATATTTGAAAAAGAAATATTTTGTTTAATTCATGACAAAAGTATTTATTTTAGACATGTAATTAACCCAAGCTTTTTTATTTTATTCGCCTACTAAATAATAATATTTGTGAGAGGTGTTGACGAGCATCAAAGAGGAATATGTCAATAATTTATAGTAGAAGTGGAGTGAGCGATAAGTAGGAGTGAAGTTGTGCAACAGGGGACGAGAGTGGAAAAGTGATTACTATCAAAGAGAAGAGAAGGGAGGATGTATTTTATTTTGGTTGTTTTTGTTTTTGGAAAATAAGGAATGGTGTTGGAGTTTTGGTGTGATTTATTGAAGCAGACTATGTGCAGGGCTGGAGATATAAGCAAAATTGTGTGTTTCTCATCATAAAAAGAGGTATTTCAAGTAAACAACCTCTGGTATGGGTGTTAATCTATAGTTTTTATTTCTTGATATATAAAAGAGATAAATGGTAGAGTTTTATATATTATTATGTTGACTGTGTTTGGTGAGTGAAGTCCTACATTTTCATTCCTTTGCTATTGGTAGAGATAAGAATGAAAACCTTGGAATTCTATTTCATTGGCCTTGTTGTATGAAATGATAGTTCAATTGGTGTGTTATGGCCTTACCGGTGATGTTTCATCGTTGAATGGTGATGTGCCTTTGGTTGTATCATTTTGTGGATATGGAATGATGTTAGTTTTAGAGTCACTCAAGTTTTGACATGTATATGTTAGAGTCTATGTTTAACTAATGTAGAAGTTATTGATCAATTGACTGTTAGAATAGTGAGATGGGTTTTCTATAATACACTATTGATTTTTTGAAGGATTTGAGTGTGTTTGTTCATCGTGGAGATGAGCGACATAATTTTTTATGACAACAATGTTATGATCTCTTCAAAATTTGAACAATTGAGACTTCTGTTTGCATTTTCTTAATGCGTGCATTGATCTGTTTGGGTTCGCCAATGAGTGTACTCCTAAGTGGAGGAGATATATGAAGGGGGTTTCTCATGAGTGCTAATCTGAGGCTAATTTCCTTTAGAAGAGGCTAAAAGTATGCCTCACTAGTTGTGATCCACCACACCTTTAATGGTGTAGGTGTTTGTAACTGGGTGAAAGGATTAGAGGTCTCCAATAGGCACTCTAGGGTGATGTCAAACATATTGTGACCTATTCATAAACCTTATGAGTAAATAATATTATGGGATTTTTGTTTATATTTCTTGTTCAAGTAAGTTAATTTATGATCCTAGTCAAGTAGTTGTTTGACTCTTGGGTTCATCAAAATGTAGAAGGTATAGTTTTGTGTGTTATCGATTCTAAGAAAACTAAAGTAAAATTAAAAGAAAAACAACTCAACAATGGAAAAGGGATCAATTTACCAAGAGATCCATTAATATTTTCTTATAAAATAGGCTTGAATACTATATTCCAGTGGTGAACACTTATTCTTCTCAACATGGTGAAGCACATATGAGAGTTACCAATTATATGCATGCATAAGAAGTCAAGTCCCACTAGAGATCTAAGCAAGTGACTCGGTCCAAAAATAGATGTAGGCACCTCACACATGCATAAACTTAATAAAGCACAAAATTTAGGCACAAGGTCATAGTCAAATACATACACACAAAAACATGTCTATAGGATGCCATAGATGGCTATACTAAAAAATAGATATAGGCTCTTGTTTATACATATGTGTGTGTGTTTGTGTAAGCAATATTTTACATATATTATGCCAGAAGTGGAGGTTTGAGATTACCCACAAGCCACTTATGAGTTGCGACTATTTTTATAGAAATAAATGAAAGGAAATCCTACAAATGTATACAATTGAAAACTTATCTATCATTGACAAAGTTATTGCTACTTCTATTTATAGATTACAAAGGGAGGATTTTCCCTCCAAAACTAATGTAGAGATTTCTAGGTGGTTGTCATTTCAGATATTGAGTCATGTCACATCTATTTATTCGTCCCTTTGAGATCCTTTGAATTTGAAATTATGAATGTCAATTTATCTTGACCCCTTGGATGGGTAGTTATTATAATTATTGTTGTCTACCCATCACCTGGGTGCAGATTATTGCTTTAATTAATACTCTAGATCTTTGAGTTGCTTTTGTCATGGCTTCATGCTACCATTGTCCTTCTTGAAGATATGGGACCTTTTTTCATGTGTTTTTTTGTGACTCAAAATTTTTCTTTTGAAAGGTGGAGTGATATATCACTATAGGAATACTTAGCATTACCCACACATAACTTTCCCCACTCATAGTTTCTAATTTTATAAACACAAACTTGTTGCAAAAAAATTTGCATTGATGTGATAATTATTTATATTCAATAAAAAATAAGAACAAAGATATCTATATTTGTAACTACCTAAAATTATCTATATATTTTTTGTGATATTCCCCTTTTATTACATCAATGCTCTATAAAATTATATATAAGAAAATATTCAAAAATTTAAACTTAACACATGCAATAGACTTTGTGAAAATGTTTGCATGTTTATCTACAATAGGATAAAGTTAAAGTTATATGTTATGTTATTGAACATGTTTATAAATGAAATGGCATTGAACTTTTAGTGTGTTTCATATGCTCATGAGAAATTGGATTGCAAACAAGTTTAATAACTCCTTGATTGTCATATTCCAATATTATTGTTTGTTTATATTGAATTCCTATTCTTGATAAGATGCATCACAATCACATTGTCTCATATACAAATTCTTCTATAACATGATATTCTACCTTGGTGGAAAATTGAGCAACAACATACTACTTTTCACTACCCCAATAATTGGACTAAATCCTTGAAAGAATGCATATTTAGATGTGGATAATCTATCATCAATAGATATTATATTATCTGCTTTATGAATCTAGTAAATAATAATTAATCATTCTTCTTGTACATTGGATCATACTCAATCGTATCATGGATATACTTATATACCCACTTTGTTGCTTTCATATGACACACCTTTGGTCTTTGTATTAATCATGAAATATATTAAATATCATAGTTGATATCTAGTATGATGTAAATAAAATAAATTATACTACCAATTAATTGGTGATAGAGTTACATTTACCTATAGATATGGATCATTTTGAGATAGTTGCCACCTATCTCTATTGAAGTAGGGATTGTCTTACAATCTATCATCCAAACTTCTCAAGTAATTTCCTGGCATACTTCATTTGTGAAATCAAAATATAATTCTCTATTTGTAGATCTACAAGCCAAGATAATAATACACAAGCATTAGGTTTATCATGTCAAATTATATTTTCAACTCTATCTTAGTCCTTTAAAGTAGCTTGATAAAACTTCCAATTATAACTAATTCATCATTATACATAATTATGATTTTGATCTATCCTCATTATCATTTGAATCATAGGTTTGGATTATAAGGACTATGACTAAATCTATATTGTATAAGATATATATCAAACATCACATATCAATATTTGGGTGTTGTTGGTAAAGAATATGCCTTAGGTATAGAATGTTTCATCCATGTGCCCTAGACCCGAAAAACATTGAAAGGTTGAAAGGAAGAAATACCTCTCGTGCCAATATCCATAGAGGGTTGGTTCCCTTGCTATTCTAAACTCAGGTTGAAATTAAGAAAATAGAAAAGGAATGGAAAATGACTGAAAGGGAAGGAAAATATGGCTACAATCCAGATGAACAGGGGTGATGAACAAGTAGCACGATCACTTAGTTTAATTTAAACCAATAGCACTTCACACAAATAATGTAATAGAAATTAAAACTAGATATTCTTATATATGCAACCTCTAGAATTATTCCAGCATTCACCCTTTATCAAAAGCTAGATCCAAACATAGAATTATAGCTATCAAAAAAGGAAGTGAATTTAATAGAAATAAATAATAAAATACATACACATAAAATATATCCAGAATTAGAGCCAAGGATTCTTTGTATTCATAGCAGAGCTTAGGTACAATATTTTTCTAGCAAAATATCCATCCATATTACATTGAACTTGCTATTTTTTATATAGGATTTCACCTCTAAAACATAAATGCTTAACCACAAAACATTACTGTGGTAGCCAAGATTTGAATTTGGAGTCTGTCAGGAAGTTATGAGACATGGCTCAATTTGATGACTCCTCACTTGTTGGGACCACCTCAATGGCAAAGATCAGATTTTGAGATCCAAGGGGATTATATTTTTATTCTCCCCAGACCAACTACCATTAAATGGGTGAAAGTGTACCTTTGAAACTTAATTTCATTATTGAAAAGTACTTTCGGGTAATCGCCACTGAAGTAGGGGAGAAAGAGGAGTTTCTCTAAGAAGGTACATGAAAGGGAGTTTCGATGCCTCACTTGAGTAAAAGGAAAACTCATTATGATGGGTCTCAATCTGCCTTGCTCGAACATTAGCCCAAAAAGGGCTTTCACTTTATTTATCTCTTGAAACAAGATCACCGGATGTGGCTTTGAATACCATGTGAACGTCACTTTGATCATGTCCAAATATTTTGTCACCTTGCTGAAGAGGTGGGACCCAGCATGCAACCTTAGTTACTTAGGAAATGATAAAAGGTGTTTTGGCCATACAAGCTCTGAAATGGATTTGAGCTCTTGAATGGGAGCAAAACTGCTTGGGCCCCACTTAGTTTTTGGCTGACTTCTAGCCCAAAATAGGCTTTCACTCTATTTTTCTCTTAAATCAAGTTTAGTTGACCATACATCTCACTTGGGACAAACTTAACCAATCTCCTTTGCCACTTTTGAGCCCAAAATGAGCTTTTTACAGGATCATGGTGCGAAACTACTCTTGCCCATGATTTAAAAACAAAAAAGGCTCCATGAATACCTTTTTGAGGTGATCTACCATCCGGGCCTCTTTGCTTGCATGAGAAGACTTGCATGAGGAGAGCTTGTTGAAACCATATATTTACTAAGTCTTAGCACCATGAGATCTCAAAGAAATATCCTGCATGGTGAGCGAAAAAAGGGACTGTGCGCTCCCTTGAGCGTAGCCAACAATTCTTGATAACAAAACAGTAAAAGGGATGCAATCTAAAAGAGAAGAAATTTTTAGGGAAGAAGAAATTAGTACAGCATGATTGAATGCAAAATGGTTCTTACATTTAGGAAAATTTCTCGTGAAAACAATGTGGTAGGGATGTCAATATCTCTAGAATATCACGGGGGTATTGAGCTTACCTCAATGTGAAGATGCCAAGCCTTATCTGTTGGGCTCAGAGTCATCATCACTCTCTTATTTTGAATGCTTATTGTTGGTAGCAGACTCTTATTTCAACTTCTCTATTTCTCCTTCTTCTTCTCTCTTATGTTCATAGTCGCCTTCTTCTTGATATTTTTCTTCTCCTTGATCTTCATGTTGTTGGGGAGACGCTAATTAAGGAATATGCCCATAAATGTGATCATAGGTCTCCTAAACTAGGGCCCAGGTGTCTTCTTGGAGGTGCGTACAGTCTTGGAGCTCTTTAACCTGATATTTGAAGGTTTCAATCTAGTCAATATCAGCAAAGTTAGCTCTATGTCTAAGATCCACCAAAAAATATTAGATCTGTGTGAACCTTATCATTAATTGCATCACCTGGGTTTCTGTAATAGGCTCATCCCAACTATCAAACTCAAAAGTATCACCTTCAAAGGCAGAACAAGTTGGATGGAGTTCTTCCTTTGTCAAAATAGCCCCTTCATCATCGGTGAATATAGGGAATCTGAGTTGGGTGAGGGATTCAAATACATCAGATAAATGCGTCTCTCCTACTTGAATACTTATAATAGCCTTCTATCCTCCTAGGCTTTTTCTACTTTTGTGAAGTAAGCCCACAAATTTACCTTTGTAGTCATCCATGACCGAGCAAGTGGACTCATAGGAGTGAGCTGGAGGTCCATATTTTCTAATATTTACACCTTCATAGCTAGCTCCAGCTAGTGGTCTATATCTTTTTTGGTATCCTCTATGATAGTTCCATCATGGTTAGTTGTTTGCTTGGCTTCCCAAATGAACTCTAGTACTATCATCACTTTTTATGCCCTAGCTCGAAATTTAGATAGGAAATGGCAGTGAACCTCCTTGATGCGATATTTTGTGAAGACCTCTACTTGCACCATATTTTTTGTTAATTGATCTTGTAGTTCTTGGATCTGAGTATTCAAGGCTTGCACTTGACCTTTAGCCTCCATGTATGCTTTGAGGTGATTTTCAGTCACCTTCTTGTATTTTCCCACCTCTTGCTCCAAATTGGCTACGTTCTACTATAATTGCTTAGATTTGGATTGGGCCTCCTCGAGTTGTGCCCTTGTCTACGCCAAGGTATCCTCAAGCTCTACATTTTTAGCCTCAGCTTTGAAGAAGAATGCTTTGAAGTTCTTCCCATGAAAATAGATGGATCCCATATCGACTTGGATATTCTCCATCTTTTCTATTACATTGATGTTCTCAGGTATTCAACAGTGTGATGATAGGAGTAATCCATTGGTACCATCTCCTCTAGAGGATTTTGGACTTTGGGCACTTTATCCATCTTATGGAGCTCCATCTTCTCCAGATCAAACATATCCCTTCTTTCCACCTTAGTTTAAGCTTGTGCGTTCTTTATTTTTTGGCCCTTGAGCCAGCTCGACAAACTTTGATGTGCTCTCAACGTATGCTCTCCACAATCAGGTGCTCCTGTAGAACTTCTAGCTCCATTTCCAATGGTTTGTGTACTCCAAAGAGTGGGATAAAAGGAAAAAGAGCATGCTGGGGTGGTATGACAATCAGAGCACAATTCATATTGCATGCAATCCGATTGAGCATTAACGCACCAAGCACATTGAGATACACATGCACTTCATACGGTATCATATTCAAAATGGGGATATATACTTGGACTATATTCCAACTGAGAATTAAATTGTAGATATATTCACCAAGTCATTTCCTTCTCCGTGTTACCTTTAGTTGCGAGATAAGCTTGGAGTAAAACAACTGCATTGATTGGAGGATGATTTTTTCCCTTTTGGTTTTTTTATCATCTCTCTAAATAGCATGTATTATATGAGGACAATCTTTGACATATGAATACAAGCCTCTCTTCTTCTCATAGTTTGTTTTTTCCCATAGGGATTTTTTCACCAACTATATATTGTATATTAGTACCTAATCAGGCCAAGTTTTCGGGACTCATCTTTCTTTTTGTATTAAGAGGACAATCTTTGACATACGAAGATAAGCCTCTCTTATTCTCATAGTTGATTTTTCCCCACATGGGTTTTTTCACCAACTATATACTGTAAATGAGTACCTCATTAGGCCATGCTGTCGGGACTCATCTTTCTTATTGTATTAAGAGGACAATCTTCATCATATGAAGACAAGCCTCTTACTTCATTTTTGATATATGGTTTTTTCCCATTGGGTTTTTACCATATCTTCAAAAAGAAGTCATTGTACATGAGCACCTCATCAGGCCTTGTTTTCGGGACTCATTTGAATGAATCTTCCCTAGTATCACTTAAGGGGGGGTGTTAGAATAAGTGAATATTCTCTTAAGTTCTACTAGGATAGACACACTTGAGTTTCCACTCCTCCATGTTTCAGGATAAATCTCAGTGGTGTCTTCATCAGGTTTGATGAGTTGTTGAAATCCAACGGCTCTCAATGATCAACTTTGCTATTTATACAAAGTTGATCCTTGGAATAAAGCAATCAATTCCACTCTTCTCTTCATATTTTGTGTAATGTTTTGTATATATATTATTGGAAATTCTAACACCTCTTTCTATGAAGACCCTCTTTCTCTTCTCATATATTGGGCTCTTGGGTCTATGTCTATATCAATATGACTTGAATATTCTTATATTTTATATTTCTTAGGAAGCTTTGAATGCTTATCAATTATCTTCTTTCTTCTATCTTTCTAAGGAAGCTTTTAATACTTCTAATCTAATACTTCTTTATATTTCTTAGAAATATTTTAATGCTTCTCAATCTGTTGCTTCTTTAATCTATTTGAAATCTAAAATCTTTAATCTTTTAATGCCTTAGATCATACTTAAGAACCCAATATGATTCTCCTCCTTACTAGAGAATCTAATATCAATATCAGGGTGACTATGAATGTCCATGAATGACCAAATTTTATTCTAAGTTGGCTCTTTTCAATCTTCAATAATAATTCTCCTCTTTACTCTAGAGAATCTAGAATATTATCAGGGTGACTTTCTTATGTCCTTGAATCTCCAACTATCTTCAAAGTTGGTTTCCAATTAATTAATATGTCCAAATTTCTTCTGCGTTGGTATCCAATATCAATATGTCCAACTTTATCTTCTAATTTGACCATTTTTATCAATATAGCTGAGTCCTAGTCTTCATTAGTTTTCCTTCAACCTAGTGGAAATTCTCTAGCCTTTTCTACTCAATATGACATTTTTTTTAATATAGAGTCCAAGTCTCACTGCCTTCAAAGTGGATAGACTTTAAATTAACTTTATCAAATATGGACAAAGTTATTTATAGTAGTGGCTTCAATAAAATGAAATCTATCAATCTTGATAAAGTCTAGTAGTAGCTCTGATACCATTTTTGGCTTTCAAGTCTTATACTACCATAAAATATCACAGGTTATCTTAAAAATATCACATAGGTCCCAATGCAAAATAGCCATAATAATAAGTTCAATATAATAATATGATGAAACAACAATATTAAAAGAAAATTATGGTATTGTTCCTAAATTTCATCCAATCTCATACATATATTATGGGGCTTTGTCTCCATAATATGGCTTTACAAGATAGCTCTTCAAATTCTAGAGTACGACCTTTAAATTCTTATCTTTCCACTTGCCTAAAAAAATCTTAGTCTTTTATCATGACACATATACATATTTTGCATATATCAAATAATATGATATGATCTAATAGTAAGGTTTTTGTTCTTGGTAATAAGCAATATTAAGCCTAATTTTTTTTAATTTACAGGAATTGGTAGTCACCATGAATCTAGGGAGGTTGTTCGACTTTTATGGCTGCCACATAGTTATTGTAGACACCAAAATAGCACCAATCTGATTAAGTGACTACAAACACTGATCGCATTGACATACACAGCTTTCAGGGCAGCCCTCAGAGGTCAAAACAGTGGTCCTAGCCACTCACACAACAGTTTAGAAGGTCAGAATGTGAGTAGAGCAAAGATGGTCGTTTTAACAAACCTTAAATTCAAAGCAAAACTTAAGCAAGAACAAGCCTTAATCGAAAGAAGGCCTTGAGCCAAAGAAAGCCTTAGGCAAAAACTGCTTTTAAAACTTAGGCAAAATTGCTTTTAAACAAGTCATGCAAAGATTACTGTGAAGCACAAAGGCAAATGTTGCATGTCACGATATCACGACAGTCATGATATCACGACCGTCGTGACCTCGCGCTGTCGCGATATCGTGACAACCGTGACCTCACGATATCGCGATAGTCGCAATATCACAACAACCGTGACATCGCACTGTCATGATATCATGATATCGCGACAGCCATGACATCTCACTATCGTGATATCACGACAATCGTGGCCTCGTATCATGACAGTTGCGATATCATGACAGCCACGGCCTCGTGCTGTCACGATATCGCGATAGCCACGGCCTCGCGTTATCGTGATATCATGACAGCCGCGACATCGCGCTGTCGCGATATCCCGACAAATCCCCCTCTAGTCGCGATATCGCAAAAAATCCCCCCCTACGCCCTTTTTGTTTTTAGTGTCACGATATCGCGACGTCGCGATATCACGACAGACCCTTGTCTTCGCATCAAGGTGACACTTCAGCCAATCAAAAGGCAGACATCAAGGCGACACTTTAGCCAGTCAAAAAGAAAACATTAAAAGCAATTTAAAGCAAACGTTAAAGCATCAAAGGCGGACATTGGAATGAGTGGCAGCTCTGACAGTCAATTAATGTCACCTATTGTGCATGCACGTGTAGGTGGGCAGATTGACAGTTAGCAGACTGTCACGAGGGCAGTCGTGTGAGCCCAAGTCAGGGAGGAGTCTCCTCCATCTTGGGAAGGCATGGCCGCCATGTGGCGTCCCCACCTACCATTCCAAAGAAACCCCGTGGGTCTATAAAATGGTGGATTTTTCCACCCAAAAGAAAAAGGAGGTTACCAAGCATTTTCTTAACGCAACGAAGTGCTGCAAAAACCAAACATCCGATTAATACCCGAAATTGGATCATAATATTCCATCCATTCGACGACAATTCAACCTGAAATATTTTGGGCCCTTCCTTAGTGGATTGGTGCCGAAATCAAGTTTTAACGGGGCGGTCCGCTTGGGCACCCTGCACCTTTTCATTAGTTTCAGTTTAGTCTATTCGATTATTATCTGTCTATTCTACATTACGCGTTATGCTGTTGAAGCAACTCACGCTTTACGATAGAATATATTTTATATTACGCTGCATGTATCCTCGCATTAGTGTTCGATTCGCATTGTATGTTTAATATATATATTGAATATTATTATGCTCTTGTGGTTTTTGATATCTCATTAACTTGCAGGTAGCGACGTCTCATTTGAGTGCAAATCGGCCTGTTGTTTTAATGGCAGCGGCCTTCTAAGTAAAGTTTCGTTTTACGTAAAAGTTGCAGGTTACGTAGAGTTATTTTATTCACGCATTTAATCAATCGTTTGCATGCATTTTTCATTGCTTCCTAAAGACAAACGTTTTGACTTCTTGCTGTAGGTGCTACTAAACAGTTTATTGTTTTCTTGAATGCAGGAAGAACAGCAAGCAAGGATCCATCAGACATAAACGGCGGCAACACTTTGGCCCGCTTGATTCAAATGTGGGCATGCGGAAGAAGATCACTATTCATTTATTGTAATGGAAATATGCTAACTCTCCCAGCCTTTGAAAAGGGAGGATACGTATTGTAACCGAGTTGGAATTAATATAAAAGGGTTGTGCTTCTACTTTCTCTTTATATTTTGTCTCAATTTGATTACATTTTCCCATTTCATGCATCGAGTTAATTATGTTCTCATTGCATATTAGTGTGTCTTTTATTTTCGGAATCTCATGCTTTCAGTGGCGATCACGGTGGGACCGTTCCCTGATTTTTAATATCACAGAAACTAATCAGATTTTTTTTTTTTTTTTTTTAAACTTTCATTTTTTTAATTATTAAAGAAAGGTAGAGAAAGTTTCCGTCAATTTTCTTGCTTTATTTATTTATTTAATTAAAAAAAAAAATTCAAATTTCTATTTGCTGTTTTTCGGTTTGTAGTGTTTGTATGGCTTAGGGAAAGTTTCTTTTTGCTACCTGTTTTATTTTTAAATAAAAAGAACAACACACACTTCACATGGTAAAATTAAACCAAGGAGCTGGTCGTAAAACCCCAGCCCTTGAGCAAGACCAACGGTGGGTTCATCACCACCTTGGCTTAGCTTTGCATCATTTCCCCGATTGTCACTGTTGTTAAGCATAAATCCTGACGAAAGCTGACCGAGTGTTGCTGGGGTGATTCCCATGCATGCGAGGATAAGTCTTCTATGGTAGGTGTCATTAACAGAACAATCCCCCTTCCGTACCGCCTATGTTCCACGTACCATCTGCTCTCATGTACCTATAGTTTCCCTCTTGTAAGGGCGGGTATATAGAGAGGCGGGTATATCAGTCCGGCAATGGTATATTGAAGGGGCGACCATTTATGGGAGTCATATGATCCAACATTATGCATTTAAACGTTCTTCAAAAGTTGCAAAAACAAAACAAAACATCAAAATGCACTAAACCAGTTTAGGACACACTATTAATCCTTAAAAGAGATAATCACGGTTTGTGTATGTGTGTGTTCATTTCTGCTCAGTGTAGACAAAAAGAAAAATCATCATAAATGAGATAAAAATCTTCTTAGCTAGTAGAGAAGCACCACAATGGTGTGCACCCGTAGCCAAGCCCAATCAAGGGCAGACACTATGAAAGGTGCACAAAGAGGAGGCACAAGTCACCTCCGGTATAGCCCCAAGGATTTGGTTATACCACCTTGGCGGCCTGACACACAAGGCAGTCCCCTCCAAACTTTAATGGATAGGAACTATAGGGGCACCCCTTCTAGGAGCACTCCTGTTCAGCATAACATTCAACACACACCCTTCCATGAGGGGTATGTTCATAAGAGAGCTCTCGTAGATGCTCGCTATGAGCGGTCATCGCGCGATGAAGTGCTAGGTCAACATAGGGTTCAACGGGAGGAACCACATCATTACACTATCCCTCCTTCACCCCTCTAGTTGTCTAGACTACAAGAACAAATCCAGAACACAAGGCTCCTCAGGCGGGGCGAGCCAACTCAGCCCATTCCATTTTCATGTGTGAAAGAGAGCATGAGGAAAACCCCTGCCTTCCTCAAGAACAATATACATCGCAGGAGCAAGACGCCTTCGCAAATGCTAGCTATCAGGACCACCTACTGAGGCCAGAGCCTCGGATAAATGCCACTACCTCCAACAGAGGGAGGCGGCCTATAGAGATCTTGGATCACTACGATCGAGATAGATATCTAGGAGAGGCATCTAGGCCTTCTAAACATGAGGTGGTGAGACCAACTATCTTAGAATCTGTCAAGCATTTTGCACATCGGATGCAACTCACGTAACTTGAGCTAGAACGACAACAGTTAGAGCAATGGTATCTTCTAAATAAAGAGCACCTTCTGCACTAGAAGGATGAGTTGCTCCAACACACTATGCAGGAGAAGACTCTAACCCCTCACACACATAAGACAAAATATTTTGAGGGGCACAACCCATGGGGGCAAGACAGGTCATCACGACCTCATCAAACGCTACCCCCAACACCTCCTAGACAAGAGTGGGAGGCTACTCTCCCGATTATTGAAGGACATGAGTGGGAGGCCGCTCCTATAACCAATGACGGGTGCCTTCCTTAGACATCCACCTAGGTTTATGAGCCACCCTTAGAAATTCATCAAGAAGCTTCTAAGGAATCTGAGCGAAAAGAAGAGCGAGATGAACTGCCCTACCAAGGCATGGGGGGTGCTATCTGGCCACCCCTCCATAGGCCCCAAGTTCCTCACAAGAACCAACCAAAGAGGAGGAGCTCAAGTCTCCCGATACATGCAAAGCACTAGAGCACTTAGAGTTGGTAGAGACCAAGGTTTTGGAGCTCCCAAGGCCCAACTTACATGAGGCTCCTTTCGAAGAGGATCAACCTTTAACCATAGGGCTACCTGATGATGCAGTCCTCCATGTCTCAGAATCTCCATATTCTGATGAGCTATACTCACTGGTCGAAGGTGAGGATAAAATAGAGATAGCCCACAGTAATCACATGCGACAGCATCGACATCCTATAAATATCGATGAAGCATGTCAACAGATAGACATAATACTAGGGCATGAGTGGCACGTTTACCCACCACAGTGGGACCAAGCATTACATCCGCCACTTTGGGCACACAAATATCAATTTCAACCTAGAGACCTCATAGCAACATCAGTACCAAGGGTAGACCCTGTCCTCATATCCGTGCATAGGGCCGATCCATTCGTGCCAATCCCTCCAGATCCAGATTCGGAGCACAAAGACCATCAAGCTGGGGGTACCTCTATCCCCTGAAGAGCCATAGTCCAAACCCAAAAAGCTCCAAGGATTATCGCAATCACTTGGTCACCCCAAAAGCTCCAAGGATTATCGCAATCACTTGGTCACCCCAAAAGCTCCAAGGATTATCGCAATCACTTGGTCACCCCAAAAAAGCTCCAAGGATTCTATAATCGCTTGGTCAAAACCCAAAAAGGCTCCAAGGATTCTTGCAATCGCTTGGTCAAAACCCAAAAATGCTCCAAGGATTCTTGCAATCGCTTGGTCAATCCCAAAAATGCTCCAAGGATTATCGCAATCGCTTGGTCAAAACCCAAAAATGCTCCAAGGATTGTCAAAATCGCTTGGTCAAATCCCAAAAATGCTCCAAGGATTGTCAAAATCGCTTGGTCAAATCCCAAAAAGGCTCCAAGGATTCCTAAAAATCGCTTGGTCAATCCCAAAATGCTCCAAGGATTCTTGTAATCGCTTGGTCAATCCCAAAAAGGCTCCAAGGATTCTTGCAATCACTTGGTCAATCCCAAAATGCTCCAAGGATTTCCACAATCGCTTGGTCAAAAATCAAGAAAATTCAAAAACACCAAAAATCATCAAAAACAACAAAAATTTGCATCTCATTTCTAGGCATACTCAAATTCATCAATAGAGAGTTCTTCTCGCACTTCATCTTCATATTCACAAAAATCAATCCATCAAAAATACAAAATTACATAGATGCATTAAATCATTGCATCCATACATTGCATATTTGTGGTCGTGTAGGTCAAAGGCACCATAGGCTGTCATGGTTCTACTAGTCCATCTTGTTCCACACTGTTCTATTTTACAAAAACAACAAAAACACCATGCATATATTTTACCATACTAGAGTCAGTGGTCTTTTAATGTATCAAGAGTTTTCATGATTCAGTCATCATTTTGCTCTTTAGCCATGTAATGTATCAAGTCAAACAGATTCTATGAAGGTAGAGTTACACTTGAAATACACCTTGTTACATAATATCCCAACACAAATTAAAACACATAAAAATTCCCAAGTTGTGTGAATGAAAGATGAAACCTGCACAGTAATCCAGGTCACCATAAGCAAAACAGTTATCTTGCTCATCCCCCCGTGCGAATGGTTCCAGAATGTTGAGAATTCACAAAAGGACAAGCTCTTTCCTATCCATTCACCTCCATATACAGTGGTTTTCACCACTACCAAATCCCAATCAGGGTTGGTTCCCAAAGTTGTAAGGATTTGTACTACACGTCCTTGCCAAGGATGGGTAGTCATCCCCAAAACCTAAAGGGATCAACACCATCCACAAACAAAATTCCAAAAAAACAATCATCATCCTAACACTGTCCATTCACCTTTGGTCTCCAAGTTGTAAGGATTCGTACTATCCGCCCCTAACCAGGATGGGTAGTCATCCCCAAGGCCTAACAGATCAATGCCCTTGCTCCATAATCTCCATCATCCCCTTGGTCCCCAACGTCGTAAGGATTCATACTATCCGCCCCTAACCAGGATGGGTAGTCATCCCCAAGGCCACAAGGATCAAAGCCAGTCACAAGCTCAAATCCACAAATACTCAAAACACAAAATCAAATAACAGTGGTTATCACCACTATTCAAAATCCTTGCTCAAAAAGAATTAATAGAAAATAAACAGTGATTTTCATCACTATATAGATGAGCAACTCTCTAAATCATTCAGCCTACAAACATCTTGAACTTGAATCCCTGGAATTCTCAGTATTCAAAAAACCATCTAGGTGATCCTCATTACAGGTTTGGTTGATAGCTTATCTGGCAATGGTGGTATCCTACCCGCATGAAGATATGTCTGTCACATTCACTTTGCGTGTGTACAGACCAATGTTTGCATAAGGATGAGCTAGCTTATGGTATCTTGGATAACACCATAGATTAATCTAACTAAATACAACAAAGGAGTTAGTGGAGCTAATTAGGTGATCCTCAGTACAGGTTTGGTTGAAAGCCCATCTGGCACTGGCGGTATCCTGACAAATACCACATAAATGAACTCAATTGCACACACAGGGATGTGAAATAACTTGGTCAAAAACAAGTATGATTCATACCTTGTTCAAAAGTCTTGTAAGATAAAGTACAATCATGGCTAGTAAGTTAAAACCGTTTGAGTCTCAGAAAACCCTAGCTACATTTCTAAACCAACTGCGCTATTTTTCATCCTTACAATACCATCAGAAAATACAAAAAAAAAAAAAACCACATGTATACATACAAAGTCATGCATCACAGCAATCGCCTAAAAGACAAAATAATAGAGCTCTAAACAGTCTATGGTGCCATAGCCAAACACCACAAAGTCCATCCATCCATTTCATTTATGCATATCACATACATTTGCATTCATCACAACATATGCATCCATAAAAATAAATCAACATACAACAATCGCATTTATCATACCATATGCATACATCAATACAAAGTAGCATGCATCCATCAACATCAATCATTGTGCATAACATAAAATCATGACATATACACAAAGCAAGAAAATCAAAACAACAAAAACATCACAAAAATGCAACACAAAAACCATAGCAATAAAGCATTGCCAGACACAAGTGCTCTTGCACTTAACCTCTTGGCATAAAAAAAATCGATGTCGGGGCTTAAATTATCACTCTCCTACTTCCCCAAGAAGGCTACCATAGCCGGACCGCTCCACGGGAAGACGGGCTTTTGATAAATTCACCCCATGATGGCATCACCAAAAGGGTTAACACCCACCAAAAATAGGTCCAAATGTCAAGAAATTGCATGTGCTTAAACGGTAAAGCATCTAAAGGCACCCTAACCTAAGTCATCTTGGGTCAAGCGACTCATCGCTTTTCTCACGAAGGTCATTCCCTCATCGATTCGTCGCTTGAGGGGGTAGTCACACTTAGTCACCAATCAACAAGCACACACCCAATCAAAGCAATGACATGCATTCAAAGAATCATTGACAAAGACAATCATGCCCCTGCTTGGGGCAGTAAACAAACAATCATTAAATTGATCAAAAACTTGGCATTCCCGAAGCATGAGCACAAGGTTCCCCTGTGGACAAAAGGTTGCACCCTTTGTCTAATCATGACTGATCAATGTCCAAGCTCAAGTCACACCTCACCAAAACAGGTTAATGCTTGAAATAAAATTCCTTAGCTCGTCAGAAGCAAGGATTCAAGAATGCATGCCCTTTCCATACTTGGGGCATCAAAATTTGGTTAGGTTACCAAGAAACCCTAATCATTAGTGCTTTGGTTATCTATTTTTTCTCAGCACTACGTCACCCGCAGTGCTTCCCAAAAAGGGGCATCTGTAGACACCAAAACAGCACCAATCCGATTAAGTGACTACAAACACTGATCGCATTGACATACACAGCTTTCAGGGCAGCCCTCAGAGGTCAAAACAGTGGTCCTAGCCACTCACACAGCAGTTTAGAAGGTCGAAAGGTGAGCAGAGCAAAGATGGTCGTTTTAACAAGCCTTAAATTCAAAGCAAAACTTAAGCAAGAACAAGCCTTAATCGAAATAAGGCCTTGAGAAAAAGAAAGCCTTAGGCGAAAACTGCTTTTAAAACTTAGGCAAAATTGCTTTTAAACAAGTCAGGCAAAGGTTACTGTGAAGCACTAAGGCAAATGATGCCTGTCGCAATATCGTGACGGTCGCGATATCACGACCGTCGCGACCTCACGCTGTCACGATATCGCGACAGTCGTGATATCGCGACAGTCATGGCCTCGCGTTGTCACGATATCGCAACAGTCGCGATATCATGACAAATCCCCCCCCTGCGCCCTTTTTGTTCTTAGTGTCGCGATATTGCGACGTCGCGATATCGCGACAGACCCTTGTCTTCGCATCAAGGCGACACTTCAGCCAATCAAAAGGCAGACATCAAGGCGACACTTCAGCCAGTCAAAAAGAAAACATTAAAAGCAATTTAAAGCAAACGTTAAAGCATCAAAGGCGGACATTGGAACGAGTGGCAGCTCTGACAGTCAATTAATGCCGCCTACTGTGCATGCGTGCGTAGGTGGGCAGATTGATAGTTAGCAGACTGTCACGAGGGCAGTCGTGTAAGCCCAAGTCAGGGAGGAGTCTCCTCCCTCTTGGGAAGGCATGGCCGCCACGTGGCGTCCCCACCTACCATTCCAAAGAGACCCCGTGGGTCTATAAAATGGTGGATTTTTCCACCCAAAAGAAAAAGGAGGTTACCAAGCATTTTCTTAACGCAACGAAGTGCTGCAAAAACCAAACATCCGATTAATACCCGACATTGGATCATAATATTCCATCCATTCGACAACAATGCAACCTGAAAGATTTTGGGCCCTTCCTTAGTGGATTGGCACCGAAATCAAGTTTTAACGGGGCAGCCCGCTTGGGCACCCTACACCTTTTCGTTAGTTTCAGTTTAGTCTATTCGATTATTATCTGTCTATTTTGCATTACGCGTTATTTTGTTGAAGCAACTCACGCTTTACGATAGAATATATTTTATATTACGCTGCATGTATCCTACATTAGTGTTCATTCTGCATTGTGTGTTCAATACATATATCGAATATTATTATGCTCTCGTGGTTTTTGATATCTCATTAACTTCCAGGTAGCAACGTCTCATATGAATGCAAATCGGCCTGTTGTTTTAATGGCAGCGGCCTTCTAAGTAAAGTTTATGTTTTACGTAAAAGTTGCAGGTTACGTAGAGTTATTTTATTCACGCATTTAATCAATCGTTTGCATGCATTTTTCATTGCTTCCTAAAGACAAATGTTTTGTCCTCTTGTTGCAGGTGCTACTAAACAGTTTATTGTTTTCTTGAATGCAGGAAGAACAGCAGCAAGTAAGGATCCATCAGGCATAAACGACGGCAACACTTTGGCCCGCCTGATTCAAATGTGGGCATGCGAAAGAAGATCATTATTCATTTATTGTAATGGAAATATGCTAACTCTCCCAGCCTTTGAAAAGGGAGGATACGTATTGTAACCGAGTTGGAATTAATATAAAAGGGTTGTGCTTCTACTTTCTCTTTATATTTTGTCTCAATTTGATTACGTTTTCTCATTTCATGCATCGAGTTAATTCTGTTCTCATTGCATATTAGTATTTCTTTTATTTTCGGAATCTCATGCTTTCAGTTCTTCGTACAGTTTACGAGGCCCGAGATTTGAACCTTGGACCTCCACCTCCCTTATGGGGTTTGGTCAAACCAATCAGTCTACACCTTGGACCTGATTTAAAAAAATATTAGATACTAAAAATAAGTCTCATTAAAATTTTACATTTAATAACTTGTCTATATAAGATTTGTATTCTAATTAAATAAAGATTATTCCCATTTTTTCAAATAATATTTATTTCTATACTGGTAATAAAAAGACTACCTAAATGGAGCCATAACTTATAAAATTATCATGCATTTATGGTGGACCTTCTTACATGATGGTTATTCGGCTATATAAATAAATATTTTTAATACTACAATTTCATTCATCATAAGACATTATATAATTTTGAATATCATGAATAATTTACCTAAAGATATTTCATCAATTTTCTAATAATGTTAGTAGTTATATATGTTCAAAGATATGGTAATATGACCTTATCTTCAAGTTTTATGGATAATGATGTAAGTCTACAAATAATCTTATGTAATCCTAAGGGCAGTCTAGTTATATTACCCCTAGAGGTATTGGAAAAACCACTGGTTGTTAGGAATTATTACATCATAGATAATGTGAATGTAAATTGAGTAAAACTACTCAATACATGGTACACAAAGGTCTACCAAAAGTCAAGGGTAGTCATAGGATTTAATATAGTTAGTTATGCCATATTTGGGCATTCATTGTATTTAAATATCCACTATTTTATAATGCAATATATAAAATCATCTAAGCATTAGGAGAAATAATCTCTTCCTCAAAACTTAACATAAAGAATCCCAAAAAAACTCAAGATAAACAACCCTTCCAAGGACTAGATTTCCATTAATATCAAGGTAAAGAACCTTTCCAAAAAAAACCAACATCCTACTAAAAAGGGTCTTAAGATAAAAATAATCCTATCAAAGACCATAGTAGAATAAGTAGTAATCTCAAGCTAAAGAAAACTATTTATGGTAATGGTTAAGTTATAAATCTAGTAATGAAGTGAAGGTAATGGTTAAGGTTCTAAGGTTCTACCATGTGCATGGGAGCTTGTCAACAATTTAAAAATTTACATTTTACCCTCCCTTCCATTCAATCACATTGACACAAACAATTTTGTAGCACAACAAAATGCTTTCCTTCGTGGCATGCATATCAGAGCTCGTCGGCCACCATATCTATGAACCGATCATTTTGACCACAGAGGATGCATATAAAAAACAACATATCATCAATTTTACAGAAAACTTTGCATAACTGGTCTCAACTCCTGCACCACATCAGATAGTCTAAAACAAGTCATGTCTGCCTACGGTGAAGTTGATGATTGCAGAGTCGTGATGGACAAAGAATTGGGAAAATCAAAGTGCTACGGATTCGTTACGTACAAGGACAATGAGGCGGCGCAGAAACCCCTGAAACATCCGTACAAAAAGATCGACGGAAAGCAGACAGAGTGCAAGCTTGGATCCCCGGCATCTGACGAAGACCAGGATGAAAAAGAAAATGAAATCCATTGTGAATGTGGTGCCGCGAAGAGGGCACCCCTTGGCTTATGTGAACCTGAAGTCGGTCAGGACAATGTACATTCCTCTGGCTTATTTAAAGTTCTACATTTCTTAGGATGATGGCCAGACAATTTTAATGTTCTCCGTATGTTATTTATTAATGTGATTTTATTGGTTATATGAAATTGAAATGGTTTTGTATTTTGATAACAACATAGTATTATAAGAGTGAGTATAACAATTATTGAAGCAAAGCTATGATTAAAAATATTAATGAATTATATAGAATTGAAAGTGGACCCACCTTTTTTATATAGTAATATTATAGGAAGTTATAAAAACTTGATAATTATATATGTATTTTTTTTATTTTTATTTTTTATGAATAATATAAAATTGATAATAATTAATAAACTTTTAAATTATATTAATAAAATTAGTTGATTTTCTTTAATATATTTAGATAGTAACTAGAATATTGGATTTTTAAATTAAATTAATTGATATAGTAAATGGTTTTGTGATTGTTTTTTTTTTCTAACATTTAATAATTTTATTATCTAAATTATCAAACTCGAATTTGTCCATGTCTATATTTAGTTGTAAATACCAATTTTCTAGACAAGGAAGATGTTGAGCATTATATTATTTAGTTTCAAATAATAACTTTTGATTTTTCTCCTCTTATTTTTATTAAGGTAGTGATCTTTTGATCGTAGTTATCATTGGCCATGATCTTTTACATTAAGGTGATATAATGAAGTGGGGGACTCTAGTGTTTTGTATTGAATATATTAGGATTTACATTTTGAAATCATAAAATATTTATAAATTTTATTATTGGGATCTATGTAAAATAGAGTAATTTTATTAATGGTTTAATTTTAGATATAATTAAATTTTATTGTTTTAGATATAATGAAATTTAATATGTAATAACTCAATTAAAGTTATAAATTATAGAAAAATATTATAATACTTATATTTTTGTTTGGGTAGTGTGAGAAACTTTTATGACCGACGTTTAGGACTCGGCATTCTCATCCCAACTATCATCCCTCGTAAGGCTAGGCATTCTCATCCCAACCATGACCTCTCGTAATTCTGAGAGTTAAGCTTATCAATAAGGGTTAAACATAAAAAATAGGGGCTAAACGCACAATTGTACACTTGGCCATCCTCTCATACACTCGTCAATGCCACAGTTTGAACCTTGGACCTCCTGAAGAAGAGCTAAAGCTTGAATCATTGCGTTATCCACCCCTAAGACTAAAATTTTTAGGTGAAACATAAACCTCAAGAACCTAGCTTTATGGACAACCGTAGTTGTCATGCAAAAACTCAATTAAAGTTATGAATTATAGAAAAATATTAGAATATTTATCAAACTACTTTTTTTGTTTGGGTAGTGTGAGAAACTCTAATCATAAGAGATTACTACTAACGCTTAGAGTTGGGCATTCCCATCCCAACCATGACCCCTCGTAAGGCTAAAATCTAAGCTTATTAATAGGGGTTAAACACAAAAAATAGGGGCCAAACACATAATCATTCACACATACACTCACCCAAGTCGTGGTTTGAACCTTGGATCTCCTGAAGAAGAGCCAAACATACAATCATACACACATACACTCACCTATGTCATGGTTTAAACCTTGGACCTCCTGAAGAAGAGCCAAAGTATGAACCATTGCATTATCCATTTGTGGGACTAAATTTTTTAGGTGAAACATAAACCTCAAGATCCTAACTCTATCGATAGTCGTAGATATCCCATCTGGGTATACCACATGGCATCAGCCATAAGGATTGTTATTTGAGTATCCACATTGTGCAATGCAAGGGAAATGGAGCATGTGTCATTTTCTACTAACACATAAGACATTCACCAATTGCAACACATATCTGCAGGGTATAGGTAGGTGGAATAGAACCTGAGTTGACCTCTACCAACATCTAGGATATTCACCAACTATGCTACACAATTGGATAAAATTTTTAGCTAAAATATAAACCCTAAGAACCTAGCTTTATGGCTAGTCGTAGCTATCCCATCCAAGTATACAATGTGGCAATAGTCATAAGGGATTGTTATTTTAGTATCCATAGAGTGTGAGGAATATGGAGCTTATGTTAGCCTCTACTAGAACAAAGGACATTCACCAACTTCACCACATATGTATAGGGTGGAGGCAAGGGGAATGGATCTTGGGTTGACATTTACCAGCACCCATGACATTCACCAACTATGCTACATAATCGAATAAAAAAAATTAGGTGAAATAGAAACCCTAAGAACCTAGCTTTATGGTCAACTATAGCTATCCAATTTAGGTATACCATGTAGCACCAATCACAAGGGATTTATATTTGAGTATCTAAAATATGGGATGTAGGGGAAATGAATCCCATGTCGACCTCTACCAATACATAGGATATTCATCAACTGCACAATATATCCATAATATGGAGGAAGGGGAAATGGATTCCGGGTTGGCCTTTACCAATACCCAAGATATTCACCAATTGTGCTACATAATTAGATAAAAAAATTAGGTGAAATAAAAGCCCCAAGAACCTAGCTCTATGGCCAATCATAGTTGTCTCATTCGGGTATACCACATGGTATCAATAATAAAGGATTGTTATTTGAGTATCCACAAGGTGGGGCACAAGGAAAATAGAGTCCCTGTTGACCTCTACCAGCACTTAGGACATTCACCAACTATACAACATATCCATAGGGTGGAGGTAGGGGGGATGGAGCCTAGGTTAGCCTTTACCAACACCCAAAATGTTCACCAACTATGCAAACATTCACTAACTATGTTATGCAATCTAATAAAAAATTAGGTGAAACAAAAGCCCAAGAACCTAGCTTTGTGGCCAACCATAGTTGTCCCATTCAAGTATATCACGTGGTATCAATCATAAGAGATTATTATTTAAGTATCCACAAGGTGGAGCACAGGGGAAATGGAGCCCGTGTTGACCTCTACCAACACGTAGGACATTTACCAACTACATAATATATTCAAAGGGTGGAGGTAGAGGGAATGAAGCCTAGTTCAGCCTTTACCAACACCCAGAATCTTCACCAACTATGCTACATAATCGAATAAAATTTTAGGTGAAATAGAAATCCCAAGAACCTAGCTTTGTGGCCAATCATACTTATCCCATCTAGGTGTACCATGTAGCATCAATCATAAGGGATTATTATTTGAGTATCCACAAGATGGAGCATAAGGGAAATGGAGCTTGTGTTGACCTCTAATAGTAGATAAGACATTCACCAACTATGCCACATATTTGTAAGGTAAAGGTAGGGATAATGAATCCTGGATTGGCCTCTACCAACACCCAAGACATTCACCAAATATGCTACACAATTGAATAAATTTTTAGGTGAAATAAAAACCCTAAAAACCTAGCTTTGTGGCCAATAATAGCTATCCCATCTAGGTACCCCACATGGCATTAGTCATAAGGGATTGTTATTTGAGTATCCACAAGGTAGGTGTGAGGTAAATGGAGTCCATGTCAACCTCTACCAACACACAATACATTCACAAACTATATCATGTATATGTAGGTTATAGGTAGGGGGGATGAATTTTGGGTCTACCTCTACCAACACCCAGGACATTCACCAACTATGCTACACAATCGAAAAAAATATTATTTTTACAATGAGAAAAAAATGTTACTTAGGACGATCAACTTTCCAAAGTGTTAGTTGCTTCTTACTATTTGTTTTTTCTATATAGGAAAATCAACAACAATATCCATCTTATTATCCCCATGGGCATGGTTTGAATATGAAAAGCTACCACTATAAACCTTACCCCACCTTAGTAAAATTTTACTCCAAGTGAGGAAGACCTTGGAGGGGCTCAAAATTGAAATCATCAACCTCAAACTAGAAAATATTCAGCAAAAATAGGTCATGGTACTATCTCCTTCCTTCTTACTATCTTTTTCATCAACCTCATATGTATTCACATATAGAACCTCAAATTTATCATTCAATTTACATAGAAACTACAATCTAAGAAATCACATTCACTTTTATTTCAGCATCTAAGAAATCACATTCACTCACATTTTAAATCACACTCACTCACTTTAAAAGATTTATTTAGTTTTAGTTCAAAGCAATTGAGTATTATAATTATTACCATCTAATTTTTATTTCACTTTTGATGGTTATGTCGATACATTCCTTGGATTTTTCACCTCCTTCCTCTCCAATTATTGATACATGTTATGTATCCTTTATTATAGAAGTTTTCTTATTGTGACAAATTTAATTTACATTAAAAAATTCAATCAAAACCATCTATGCCATGTGATTTTCCTCTCCTTCACCTTTATTTCATATGTTATATTATTTTCTATTATCATGAAATTCAAACTTAATACATTTTTATAATGTTGATGACCTCCTTTATAAACACCCTCGTTGTTTATGTATGGTTATTAAATTTAGAACCTTGATAGATATAGAAATGACATGTATAGTTTTTTTTTTATGAAAAAAGCAAATTTATATTAAATTAAGATAAAAGGCTTTACAATAAAAAAAAGTGGATGGGTTAACACACCTCATGGGGAATCAAAAAAACCCTCATTGACAAGGGTTAGTAAATAAATCCGCCAACAAAATACAAGTTTACCAATCATGATCATTGATGATCATTACATCAAAGAAAGCATATCATATGGAGTAATGTGCCTTGGCACATTGTCCTGCGTAGAATGCTAGTGATTATGGTATGGGCATCCACCCCTTTGCATCACGATTAAAGCCTTTAGTATCCACGTCACTCCAACCAACAATTGGCTCAGGTGAAACTGGTTGAACATCATCCCTCCCCCAACCTGGCGAGATGAACAAGCAATGTCAACATTAAGCCGCCTCTTGACTGGTAAGGATTGAAACAAGTGCTTGACTGCGAGAGAACTTCTTGCATATTACGAAGGTCACCAACGAGAGCGAGATAAAAAATACTCCTGAGAAGAGCACTCTAGGGGGATTTGATTGACTGT
Organism: Wollemia nobilis; assembly: GCA_028583015.1. Classification (NCBI taxonomy): domain Eukaryota; kingdom Viridiplantae; phylum Streptophyta; class Pinopsida; order Araucariales; family Araucariaceae; genus Wollemia; species Wollemia nobilis. Next base: position 981,583 of record JAQPPZ010017000.1, on the reverse strand, counting down.
ACACGGAAAATTGGCCTAGTGCACCAGAATAACTTGCAGATGATCCAAATCCATAGCAACTTTGTTGGCTTGAGTACATATCTATAGCCACATGTCACTAAAAACATATAATTTGTCAACATGAGTAAATGTGACAGAATATGTAACTATTTAAAAGCAATTATGTTATGGATCTTCCAAATATGAAAGAGTAGGTTAATCCTAAAAACTTGCCACACTTCAAAAAGCAATAGAGACAAAGTAAAAGAGTCCCCAAGAATAACTTGGGGCCATGAAACTCTTGCAACTGTAAATGGTAAAAAAGGAAAGAACTCATTCCCAATATTGCCTAGATATTTTGCAATTCCAAAAGAGGTGAGTACAAGACTCGAGTACACCACAAAAAGGATATTTAGGATTAGGAATTCCAAGGTGCTTCAAACATTCCCCCAAGAGAATGCATTAACACAATAAGCTCCATGCAAAAAAAAATGCTTGGGCTCAACATAAGTAGCCCAAACATTCTGAAATCTAAAATTCCATCTATTCCTTGTAGAAAATAAGTACCAACATTGATTGAGCTTAGGAACTAGAGGAATATCCAACCCCCTCCATTTCTTTTCAACTCTAAATGAGATGGAAATGAGTGGTAGCTAAGACTTTAGATCAAATCTAAAATTTACCTGCTAATGATAGCTTCTTAGTAAGACATAAATCAAGTTTCTTTTCAACTCTTTGAAGCACATAATTCCAAAGCTGAGCAAGGGAGCCTTGAAAGGCAAAAGGAATACCAAGAAACTTAAAAAATTCTCTAGGAGGGATCCAATTCCAATGATACCCTTGAAGCCAAGGTGACATAGGCAAGGGAGACTGTCTAAAGTAGAAGGTCTTCCTCCATTGTATGCTAGAACTAGAGGTTGTGCAAAAGGTGTTCAGACAAAATAGAGCATTAGAAACAGATTGCTCCTCTTTCCTTATAGAAGAAAGGATTCTTTAGCAAAGTGACCTTAAATAAGTTATCCCTAATCATTTAGAAGAGCAATTCCTTTAATAAGACTTACAGAAACTTGAGCAGCTAAAATATAGATGAAGGCTTCAACAGTAAGCACATATAAAGAGGGATCAATAGGAAACCCTTGTCGAACAGACCTAAAAAGACCCGCTGCTTCAGACTATGAATTGTTTATATTGAGAATATTTGAAGCATATTTGAATAGAATAGCAATAGTCTAAATGAAAACTGGACCGAATCCTAAAGCTTTGAGCATAGCAAGAATGAATCTCCATTCAATGTGGTCATAAGATTTCTAAAAATCAATATTAATAAAAACTATATTCTGGTTTGACATCTAGGACCATTTCATGCCCTCCTAGACAGCTAGAACACTATCAAGGATGTACCTTCCTTGAATAAATCTAGTTTGCTCTGATCTAACAATAAAAGGAAGAAGAGGTATAAGGCAAAGAGCTAAAGCTTTGGCAATGATCTTGTAACTAATATTCAACAAAGTAATAGGCCTCCAATTAGTGATAAACTTTGGGTCCCCTTGCTTGGGTATGAATTTGATATTGTCCCTGTTAATAATTTCTCTCAAAGAACCTACTCGAAGAGCCTCCAGATAAACTTTATGCATATCAGGATCAACTAAGTCCCAAAGACCCTTGTAGAACTCGCAAGGAAAGCCATCCAGACCTAGCACTTTATCATTTTCCATTTGAGATAATGAATCCTCTAGATCTGTAAGGGAGAGTAGTTTATCATACCCTGCTCTTTGAGACTTCGAAACCTTAACTGGTACAACTGCCATACAATATCCTAGTACTTTTTCCCACTTAGGGTAATAATATTGAGTGGCAAAAACATTAATATAGTGCTTGAAAAAAGCATCAATTATCTCAGGAAGAGAGGTAAACCCTATTCCATTGTCTTGAATGGCATTGAATTGAGTAGTTTTCTTGGGAGGGTAAAGCCTTTGAAAAAATTATTTGGTGACCTTATCACCAACTTTAAGCCAATGAATACGGGCTTTAATTTGAGCTCTTCAAGCCTCATAAAGTTCAATAATTTTAAGTTCATGCCTCAGCTAGGCAACATGAGACTGAATTTTAAGATTAAACAAACATGCCTCAAGCCTGAGATAAGCTTTGGCAAGCTCATCATGAAGGATAGAATTGGAATATCTTCGTAACTGCACCATATTTTTCCCCAAAGTATGAAGTAAGATAGTTGTACAAAAAATGGCATCATTCCACCATTCTATTCAACCCAACTCTCTAGTACGTCTAGGAACTATATTCCAGACTCTATGGATATGATAGACCATGGAAGGGTTTTGAAGAAAGGAAGTATTGAAAAAATTGTGACTTGTAGTGTCTCTAAGGCAAGTATTTCATCAGCACAATAAACATGATGGGTGAATGGTCATAAATAGTGGTACCAGGAATGGTTTCCACAAATAGAGCTGAAGCATTTATCCTATGAAAGAAAAATTGCACATGATCTGAAAGCATGGCTTTGTCCAGCATTCTTAGAATTATTGCATGGCCAGCCTAGAAATTGGACCACGTATACCATAAATTTTCAAGAAAATACTATGGAGAAAATCAAGAATTGGTGTCTGACAAACCCAATTTTTTTTTCATGAAGTACCATGCCTCTCTTTCCCTAGTAGCCCACCACATGGGAAGTTGTCCTATCTTGTCTTCAAGATTTTCAGTCATATTAAAATCTTCCCACATAACCCAAATAACATGTGGTAAAGAAAAAGCACACCACTGCCAGAGGCTATAGTGCTCTTGAGCATCATTGGAGGCATAGACATCAATAATACCAAAATATAGCCCACCAATTTCAAGTAAAATCCAAATTGCATTATTAGAGGGGTCCACACCCCACGATATAAAACTATATTTCCACCTAGCTATCAAAATAATGATAGCTTCCCCTCTTCCAAGGGAATGAATGGTGGCATAATAAAAGCAACTTGGCCAAAGGAAAGGGTAAATATATTGCATAGAAAGTCAGGATTACCATAAAACTTGGAGTATAAAGCAATCTCATATTGGACTAAGTATTATGGATTGGATTCGTCAGCCTCTGACATTCCATGATAAAAAATCATGGAGATTGATCAAGACTCATATTTTTGGCTACATCTTCAGCATCTCCAAGGTTTGAAAGAGAATCATAAATATAATTGAGAAAATGCTCCTGATATGCTTTCCAAAACTCCATTTGATACATTTTATCCTGGTGAACCAAGGATTCTCCCCCATGGTGGGCTACTAGATCTGTGGCCATTCATAGAATTCCATTCAAGTTCAATGAAGCTTGAGGAAGACTACCCATTGATATGCATAATTGGATAATATGAAGACTGAGTAGGAGCAGAATAAGTAACAATTTCAGAAAAGGAATCACTAGTTGATGGTACATTAGAAACCATTTGTGAAGCCCTAGCACTAGGTACTGTCAGTTGAGTGGTATACTACTTCGTCACCATACCATGCCCAGCTGGCACAAAAGACACAAGGGGTTGAGGTGAGTTGTTGGGAGTAGTCGTAGGGTTTACATTTTTCTCATTATTATCCTTCTTCTGGACTACCTTTCCTTCATCTTGCCCTCCTTTGGAAGTAGGGATAGAGCTAGTAGTAACAGTATCCACAAATGTCTCCTTAGCTTTAATATTATCTGTCATTAAAGGACAATATTTTATCTTATGGGAAGTTGATTGAAAATGATAACATGTATTAGGTAGGTTTATATAGACACCATGTTGCTTAAACCTATAGTCACCAACTTGAACATCAACAGTCTCCCTGAGATCTTTAGAAAGATCGACTTTGACACAAAAATGCTTTTGAGGGTGTGAGGCATAAAATTTATCCATTTCACAATAGATAAATTCACCAATAGGGATCACAAGGTTCTGATAGTAAGGCCAAAGCGGTAGAGGACAACCAGGGAATTCAACCCAAACTGGAACTCGCAAGGAAACATCGTTAGTGACCAAAACATCCTTGGTCTAGGGCTAAAAAATTAATAAGGAGCTACGAACATACCAAGGCCCACGACTAAGGACCGCTTTGGCCTGAGCAGGGTCAACAAAATAAAACAAAAAAGAACCCTTTGGTGAGGTTCTGGGTACCATCAACCTTGATGCCATGCCAAGCTTGTTGGATCTATGAAGGAGGTATCACCAAGGATAAGACCTATAAAATACCCTACCAACGTATGGCTTTCTAGCCAAGAACAAGTAGTATTAAACTCACTCAACGGGATAACAACATCCGAAGGAGAAATATTACCTCGTGATAAACTTTGGAAATGAACTTCCATGGTTGCTTGTTCACCTTTAGCACCATTGCTCCTTTTTGCAGCTTCAACAGAAGTTTGAGTTGCTGATTGAGGTCCATCCATAAAAAATAGGTTCAATATGCCAAACGACAAAGTAAATTCGATGAAAGCAGCAAAAAAAATACCCTAAGAGGTATCCCGCACACACTCCAGAGTGGAGAGACAATATAGCACCAAGAAATTGAAACCCTAATGCATGTAGCTTCTTCCTCTGGCTCGCATATTTTAGTATTTTTATTTTCCTACACGTGTATTTTTTAGATCATATTTAGTAGTGTCATTGAAGAAATAAAAATTCTAAATCTAAATATAATCTTTCACTTCTAATAAAATAATTACAAATAATAATTAGCTTTTTTTATTGGCAAAAATACTATAATTTTGGGTATCCTTGTTAATAGCTACAATAAATCTATTTATTTAAATAAAGGAAATCCATATGACTACCAAGTTCACTACTACACATTGGTCCTAATAGGCAAACATATTCTATATTTAGAAAATATTAACTTCACCAAAGTATAGAATGTTTCTTGGCTAATGATTATAAGGCTAGAGAACTACTTCTATCTAAACTATTTTATGATATGATTTCCTTATATAAAGACATGTTTATAATTCTAAAATATGGTTTGATTAAAAAGGTCCAAAACATCTTTAATTATAATATTATTAGTTAAATTCCAAAAGTTTTGTTATTTATAATATAAAAAGTATTTAATAATTGTGTGCATTTGATTAAACAATTTGTTATCCTCTAAATAAGGAATTGGCATGCACAAGTTAATGGTTGTTTTCATGTATAAATTTAGATAATAAAGACAATTAAAGACCTGAGTCAGAAATCGCATTCGTTTTATCTCTTCGTAATATTTCTTTTCAAAGTGTTGTCCAAATTTAATATGATGAAGTATGTGGTTGGGAATTTTTGCAAAAAAATATTCAAATAGTGATCAATAATTCCCATAATAGAAACATTAAAGATATCCTTTTCAAGGATTTAAAGTACTCATTAGATTAGTTTCATTCATACTATTGTGAAATTAGTCACCCATCACTAGTGAATCTAGTCCATAAAGAGATTGATGCAATGTTTTTTAATAAAAAATATTAATAAATTAATTTATTTGAAAATAAAATTACATCTCTTGCCTTTCTACGTCTTAAGCTTTTAAGCCAAGTTTTTACAAAGGATGTGGGACTTTTTTCCCTCACATCTAATCTAATACTACCATCTATGCATAAGAGTAACCATGTAAAGAAAGAATTTATAAATCTAGATACAACAAGAAATACTATCATCAATGTTAAGAATGGAAAAAATAGTTTCACTAATCCATTAAGTCCACCATCTAGGAGGCTCCTCAATCAAGAGCCTAGTTAGCCAATGCATCTACCACCTTATTCTAATACTATCTCAAAGTGTTGTTGGGTCATCTATATTTTCTCAAATATTCTTTGTATTCTCCAAACTATGTTCTTTTGTCATTATGGTTCTTTTAAGCGGTCAATCATAATTTGATATTATGGTTCCACCTAAAATTTTTTCCTTTCCACTTTTAGAGCCTTCTATAATCTCCTTAAGATGGCATATCACTTTGTCAATTTATTGGATAACATACTTAGGTTTTTTATGAATACAAAAGTAGGGGTGCCATTTGAGAGTTAATTTATTGTCCCCATACTTAGGTTTTTAGGTTTCCAATTTGGGGTTACCCTTTTTATGTTACCACCATTGAAGGCACTTATAATTTTAACATTATCTAAATCCAGTTCTAGTTAGAATTTTGGGGTCTTTTTAATAGGTATTGGATTGACTCCATCATATTAGTTGTGATACTTCACCAAACGAAGTAGTTGTCTTTGTACTTCTAGTTGAAGATATGATTATTTCCCTCCTTTCATAAATTCCACATAAGGAGAGTCATCCCACCCAAAATATCTACCAAGTGGGTTGGTCCATTTCCTCCCATTCAGGTCACTCCCTCCAAATTTATTTTGTAGATGTTATCCTAGACCAATGGATGTCTATCAAAGTTGTCATTTATTTCCACAATTGGACTATGATGGGGCATTCTATAAAGAGGTGAGAGATCATATTTTATTCTCTCAATGCATATTACATTTGAAATATCCATATATACCTCTTTTCATCAATTGTTCCCTATCAGTATCCTTCTATGAAGTAGAATCCAAATAAAGCATCACACTTTGGCCCAAAGATTTTATACCCATAGCTACAAGAATAAATCTCTTAATGTGATTGGGCTACTATAGCAGAGGGCTAAGTATCTAGAGGTAACTACCTCTATTGGGATCCATTGCCTTTCTACCTCCTAGATTCTACTTTGAGGCTTACATTAATTGGTTAACTTATTATTTCTATGTAGATTCTCCATCAATGATCTTCAAGTCAGGAATTGTGTATTAGAGGAGCATGACCATCCATAAATTTATCCAAAATTTAGCCTTCTGTCCATTATGGATAGTCTAGAACAATATTTTCTTGATCATATCCACTCCTATTATGAGTCCCATTAAGATGGGGTATCCTCTACTAGGATGCAAAAATCATATAAGCTCTAATGGGGTTTTGTTCTTTGCATATTTGGCTCTCAAAAATTGAGCCCATAATTCTTCATGGAATTTTAGCAATCTCTAATATAATTTAGGTGATAGTGCCTTGTTATTCTTGACTATTGATTTGATTCCAAGTCCTCCCTACTCTTTTTGAAGGTATAAAGTATCATATTTTACCAATGCCTATTTATGTTCTTTTCTGACTCTACTCTAGAGGAATCTATAGCTTATTTGATCCAATTTTATAATAATTCCCTTAGGGATGACTAGCACTGAGGAGATATAAATAGGTATGGTATGGAGGACTACTTTTATCAGGGTCATCCTACCTCTTGTAGAAAGCCATATATTAGTCCATTTTTTTAATTTTATTTCACTCTCTCTAACAACCAAGTCCATTCCTCCTTTTTTGTATCGTAGCTATAAGTGGTAATCCTAGGTAGGTTATTAGAAGAGATGCCTTCTTGTATCTAAATGTATCCAATAACACCATTTCCTACCTAGGTGAGCAATAAAAAAATATTACCTTAGACTTTTCTTTATTTATAAGTTTTCTAATCACTTTTGTAAATTATCCCAGAATCACATTAAGTTAGGAGGTTTCCCTTATTGTTGCTTTTTATAGTAAAGTAGATTCATCAACAAATCATAGGTGTGAGTAATTTTTTTATATCCAATTGCTATTATTATTTCCTCCAAATCTATAGTTTCCATATCCTTAGCTAGGGTTTTTCCTAGACATTCAACCAATATGATGAACAAGTATGTGAATAAGGGATCTCCCTACTTGATACATTTGGAGGTTGTTAATAGTTGGGTAGGAGCTCCATTTATTAGAACCAAATTAGATACCAAGGAAATACATCCCTTGATCCATGCTACCCAATCCACTAAGAATCCAAATTGTTTCAACACCTTTAGGAGGAAGTGTTAGTCAACTCTATCATATGCTTTGGAGAGGTCTAGCTTGGTAAACATGGAGGGTATTTTTTAACCTATATAGAGTGTATGGCCTCCTAAGCTAAGACTATCTCATCCAATATTTTCCTTCCTTCCATAAAACCACCCTATTCTATAGAAAAAAATTGTGAAGAAGAGGTTTGACCCTTTCTACCATGATTTTAGTGATAATTTTATATAGCATATTACAAAGGGCTATTGGTCGAAAGCCAAAGATGTGTTCAAAATCCTAGGTCTTTATAATCAAATCTATATATATCTTGTTCACCTCTTTGAGTACCACTTTGGCTATCCTATCTTCTTCTACTACTTCCAATGGTTCTTCCTTAAAGATATCCTAAAACATTGGTGGAATTATGTGGGAAAACCAATTGTGCCTATATTTTTTCCTTTTAGCATCTTGAAAACTACCTATTGTAGTTATTTGATAGTAATTTATATAGTCAAATTTATATAATCTTCCTCTTTGATGAGAGAAGAAACCTCTTGGATTACTTCTTATTATACCTCCTAGTTAAATGGTTCTTTGATAAAGAGTTGGGAAAAGTATTCTCTTGTTATATATTTCATCCCATCTCATGTGTGCATTAAATCACTCTATTATTTTTAGGTATGATATGAAATTATGTAATAGCTTTGCTAGGAGAGATCTATGGAAGATAGTGTTCCTATCCCCTTCCTAGAGCCATTGGATCCTATATTTTTATTTATGTAGGATATATTCTCATTTTTTCCCATTTGTCCATTTGAGCAGTAAGCTTAGTCTCCTAATTATTTTAGATCTTAGTAGTGCCATATGTTTGAATTTGATTATTTAGTTTCTCAAGTTTAGTTTAAGATATTTTATTTCTTTTCCTTTATTTCACTAAATTCCTCCCAGTTCCATATTCTCAATTTGGACTTCATGTATTGTAGCCTCTTAACAAAGTTGTACATATTCATACCATGCCTAGGTTTACCCTCATGCCACCATTATTGAATCTTATATCAAAATTACTATCTCAAAATCATATTAGCTAAAATATAAAACAAGCATGAATTGATCTAGTCTCCATAGTTCTACCAACACTGGCCAATGATTTAATCCTACATTATTAAAAAAATTGCTCTTGAAATGTATCCATTGCTTAGAAGCTCCTCTAATAATAGAAACATATCTTGTCTTTCTAGAATGCATGCTAGATCCTACCTTTTGTTAAACCAAGTTATCATACTATTGTCTAGTTTGATGTCTACCAAATAAAGAGATCTAATTTACTCTATCATGATGTTAGTACTATCGTCTAGATAGTAATTTTATCATATTTTCTATTCCAATAAATGGATGGTATTGGAATATCAACCTATAAGTGACCAATATCTAGGAAAATGATCGATAATGTAAGATAAATTCCTCTATTACTGATATTTCCCATCTAGACTAAAAGGCATGTATATATTGATACATAACAAATGTTGAGGTGAATGTCTACTCTAGGCCAATAAAGCCATAATACCCTAGCTTCTCATTGTTTGGTGTATCACAACCTCTTTTGAATTCCAAAGATAGGCCACTCTTCCATATTCTCCTTGGGAGCTTAAGGATTCCACTCTACATATAGGCTAGATATTTTTTTGTAAATATCTCCATATTTTCCACCAACACTTTCATTTATTGAATGAAAATCATCCATAGATGATGTTGTTGTATTATTTATTTTACTTCATTATGCTTTGTTAGGATACCCTTAAGCCCTCAAATATTCCAAGTGGTGCACTTCATCAAGCATGGGACTAAAAATATGGGTAATATCCTTGGCCTTATCCATTGCTATCAGCTTTACACCTTCTTTCCCTAATCGATGTTGAGTAGTATTCCTACTTGCACTTTGGTCTATGTTTAGCTTCATATTTTTAGTGGACTCCTAACTCACTTTTATTGATTTGAATATGGACTCCAAACCTAGCATAGATGAGTATACCACCATGGCCCTATCAAAATATTTCTATTTTTCATTTGCACTATCTATTCCTTTATGAGTTTCTCCATTTGATTGGTTAGACTCAATATCTTTCTCTTATGTTCCATTTTTCTTTGGGATATCTTCAACTATTAAGTTGTGTTCTCTTGTGGGATACTTGGTAGATCTAGGGTTGGCTCAGTTTTAATATTTATTTATTTAATTATTGATTCCTTTATTAGGGCTTGAAGTGAGGTTTCTAGGATCTCTATCTCTATGATATTCTCCTTATCATCCATTGGGAGATTAGAAAAGTTATTGGTTGAGATGACTACATGTTTGTTAGTTGTTTGTTTCCTTTGTGTTTTCTTCTATTTAGGCAATTGAAAACCTCCGACGGCCATTTTCTCTTGTGCTAAATCTATGATCCAATATTTGTAGTCCCTAGCTAGGTGACCATATTCATAATAAGTCCTACACTTGAATGAATGTTCTCATAGTCCACATATTGTTCCCATGTATCCTCCCCAAAGTGCAAAGTAATCATTTTTAACAAGGGCTTATCAAGGTCAATGAGAACACAAATTTTGGCATATAAAAATTGTTCAAATTGGCTTGTACTATCATTTTTCATCATAGAATATCCTAGATTATTAGCTATTGCCATGAAGATAACTTCGTTCTAAAACTCATATGGTAACCCAAGAAGCCTCACCCAGACTAGAGCTACTGAGGGCATTTTGTCTTCGACCTTGAACATGGCATTCAAAGGCTTCATGAAAAGTCCTACCCTACCTAAAATCCAAGGACCCCCCTAGAAAACTTTTTCTCTATCCTCCTCATTAGCAAAAATAAATAAGTAACCATTAGGGTGAGCAAAAATATTTAACTCACCTCTAGTTCTCCATTGTCGAGAAGCCCACATCTTGAAAGCAAGGAGGGATGAATAAATACCCATAAATAGGCAAATTAATTATCTACATTCTATATTTTTTTTCCTAGTTTGTATGTCCAACATTTGTAGTTGGACTATGGGAGAGTCATCCACCACTTTATGCACCTCAAGGCCATTTTCCTAGGGTCTATATTGTTGGCAATTTTGGGTTTGAGATCCTAGCTTCTTGTCTATGAGTTGTCATTGATGTCAAAAGGAAATGGCATTAATGTTAAGAGGATGTGTTGGCTTCAAAGGTGGAAGATTCCAAGAGAATATTTTTAAGAGAATCCGGAGAGATTCCATTGGCAAGGGTTTTTCATTAAAACCAAACCGGTTTTTATTAAAACCAAGTTGGATAGGGTTTTTATTAAAACCAATGGAGGTTCTCTTTATTATTTATTTAATTATTATTTAAAACCCTTCAAGGTTTTAATTAATTAATTATTTAATTAATTAAGGGAGAAATTATTTTTAATTTATTAAAAATACTTAAAGGTTTTTAAACCTTTTTTTATTCTTAATTTATTAAAATTATTTAAGGGTTTTTAAACCCTTTTTGAAAAGACTTTTGATTAATTTCGAAATGGTCTTTATTTCCATCGACGTCAAGGTGTCTTCGAAGAGACTATTTATTCTCCAACTCCTAAGGTTGGAAGGCTAATTAATTCGAAATTCCCCGAATGCAATTTGCGGTGTTTGTGCTCTGTATTCGCTGCGATCGAAGGAAGACTTAGAAGCACGTGCGGTTGAAAAGTCTTCGAGAGTTTTTTTGAGGGTGAAGTGGAGGGAAGTTCACTTGTGAACTTCGTAGCCTGCATGGGCTAGTGGCAGCGAAGGCTGCTGTTGGGCGCTGCATTGGCGGAGGTCATCGTTTCGAGTCTCGCGGGGGTGCTTTGCTAGAGTAACACACGTTTTTATTAAAACGTCTTTATGCCACGAAATTCGAAGTTTCTTGGACAGCGATTTATAAGGTGTGATTAAATTTTATGAGTTTTGGCTTTTGTGATTAGCATTGAATAAAAGCTTAGGAGAAATAAGGGCATATTTCTTTGGATGTATTTTTAAGATTATTCTTTGCTATGCTAAAATTAAAAATGGAGGTATAAGGTGTGAGTCTGTGATTGTTGATTTATTGGCATGTTATGGTGGTTGTGTTTAAAGAAGTGGAGCTAAAAGGTGTAATAAAGGAAGTTTATATTATTGCTCATTTCTTTTTATTCTAACCCTAACTTGGTTGGAAGTTTGAGAGTTGTGTGTGGTGACAGCTTGAAGGTTCAATTATCTTCTACTCCAATAAGGTATGGGCACATTCTTCTTATGAGTATGATTGGTGTATGTTTTCTGAAATAAGGTTGGAGTGAAAAGGTATTCTACTAGGTATCCTTTGGCTAGGTGTAAATCCTATTTTCTGGTTTGTTGAAGACTACTTATGCATTGTTATCCTTAAGGAGAGTTTTTGGTGAATGCATAATTTTTGGTTTGAGATAGTGGAAGCTTTGTGCACTAGGGTTTATATTTGTGAGTCTAGCTACTTGCATTGAGTTGGTGGAACCCTTGGTTGGCTGTTTTGAGTTTGATGGTTGAGTTGCTTCCATAGAGGTTGTTTGATCAAGTTATTGCTTTACTTGATTCATGATATTGGGCTTACTCCATTGAGTTGATTTGAGCAAGTTATTCTTTGCATTTGGTGATATTGTGTTGGTGGCTGTTTTGTTCAAATATCTTTGGAGGGAAAAGGATTTCTACTTGTTTCCTTTTCTTGTGATGATTGGTTGAATGCTTCAAGGTTGATGTTGAGTTGAATGGTGTTGTTTGATTAAGCCTTGTTGATAAGCATTGTTGTTGAAGCCCTATTTGGTTGTGAAAGAGTATTTGGTTGTGAAAGATTGATTGGTTGAGAAAAGTTATTTGGTTGTGGAAAGAACATGAGTATCATTGTTATATGAGATCTTGCATGGTTGGCAATTGTTGGGTTGTGTTTCATGTTCTTGATAAATGCAAACTTCATTCTATCTTATTCTTCTGAGATTGAGTTGAGGTTGATTTGAGTTGAGTTTTGAGATTGGGATTTGAGTATAGAACATATTGAGTCTCTAACAATTCTCTTTATGCTTCTATGAGTTTGACAAATCACATTGGGTCTCTAACAATTCACTTTGTGATTTCCTACTAAGAAAGTTTTTCTTGGTGAGCTTGCTAAGTTTTTGGACAGGTTCCAGTGGGGACTTGTGAGCAGTTTTGGACAGGTTCCGGTGGGGACTTGTGAGCAGTTTTTGGACAGGTTCTAGTGGGGACTTGTGAGCAGTTTTGGACAGGTTTCGGTGGGGACTTGTGAGCAGATTTGGATAGGTCCTAGCAGAGGACTTGTGAGCTGAGTTTGATAGTTCTATCAGAGAACTTGAGGACAGAGGTGCATTGGTTCTATGAGAAGAACCTGAGGATAGATTGGCAAGTCTTTGAGAAGGCTTGTATGTAGAGGATTGATTTGTTCAAGAGTTGGACAGATCTGATAGACAGAGGAAGACTTGTACTAGACCGACTGACTGTGTTTGGTACAAGTTGTTGAGTCTATTGTGGACGTGATCATAGAAGGCAGAGGTCTCTTAGGCTAAGCATTGAGGATAGGAGGTCTTCGGTGGAAAGGAGTTCCACATGTCTGGAAAGAGGTAGAGGCAATTGATCTTCTGAGGGATCATTTCTAGAGTAGAGGGGAAGGTATCTCCTTTGAGCAGAGGCTCATAAATTCTGATTGGGGGAAGGTATCTCCTTTGAGCAAAGGCTCATAAATTCTGATTGGGGGAAGGTATCTCCTTTGGGCCGAGGCTCATAAACATTGTAATTGGGAAGGATTCCCAAAGAACTTTGAGATAACTTTTAGAGAAAAGTTTTGTGGACGTAGCCCGACCATTCCGGGTGAACCACGTTAAAATTGGTGTCACTTTGTGGATGATATTGTGCATTGCTTTGATATTGCTTTGGGTATATTGCTTTACTATTTTGAAGTATAAAGGAAAAAGTAAAAAGAGGTCTTATACTGTTCACCCCCCTCTCAGTATAAGCTTGTGTTCTTCAATTGGTATCAAAGCAGGTGCCTTCGGAAAGTTTAACAGCTTGAAGGAAAAGCTAGTAAAGAACACAATGGATCATTCAAGTGGCAATGCAACACCTATTCTTGATGGGTCAAATTTTGGTCTTTGGAGTGCAAGGATGAAGGTTCATCTAATGGCACTTGGGAATGAGGTTTGGGAAGTGATTGAAGATGAGTACACTATTCCTGAACATGGTCCTAATACTAAAGAAGAAAGGCTCCTACATCACAACAATTCAAAAGCAATGAATGCAATCCTGAAAGGCTTACAGAAAGCAGATCTCACCAAAGTGATTCACTGCAAGACAGCTAGTGAAATGTGGAAACGAGTTGAAGGTGGTTCATACAGGTGATACAAATGTCGAGAAAGGCCAAGTTGAGACACTTCAAAGGTATGTTTGAACAACTCAAGATGAATGATGATGAAAATATTAGTGACTACATGCTTCGTATGGATGAGGTTGTTAACTCCATGAAAGACTTAGGTCTTGAGCTTGCTGAAAATGATGTTTGTGATAAGATTTTAAGATCTCTTCCTAATAGATTTAGTGAAAATATTTCTGCTATTGAGGAAGCTAAAGATTTGGATAAGTTGAAAAAGGATGAGCTCCATAGTATACTTGCAGCATTTGAGTTGAGAACTCAAGTGAAGGTTGATGTCAAGAAAGAGGCAACTTTCAAGGCTACCAAGAATTCCAAGGGTAAACAACTTCAAGATAGTGATGAGTCTTCTAGTGATGAAGAGGCATATTACAGCAAGAAAGGCAAGTTCTCTAGAAAGCACAAAAGTATGAAAAATATAAGATGTTTCAATTGTGGAAAGTTTGGTCATTATGCTACTAACTGTATTGTTCCCAAGAATGAAAGTGATGAAGATAAACAGGATTCTAAGAGCAAGGATTCTGAAAAGCACAAGCATCACAGGAAAAACAAAGATGAGCACAACAATCAAGGAAAGAGGTATTCTCACAAGCACAAGAAGAGTTTCTACCTAGACAAAGCAAGTAAGTGTTCTAGTAGTGATAGTGAAAGTTCTTCAAGTGATAATGAAAATGAGATGTTGTTCATATCAGAAAAAGAGGAAGAACCGAAACATAGATTCATTATCATGAAATGTCTTAGATGTGGAAATTTTGGTCACCTTGAGGATGATTGCACAAATAATGATTTGGTTTCTAGTATGTATGAGGATGCTTCAGAAAACTATAAGGAAGATGCATGTATGGTTTTTGAAAAGGGTAGCACCTCTAGTGATAAGAAATCTGAAAAAGGCTTTGATGATTCAAAAAGCAAACAAATAGAGGAAGATATAGAGGAAGGTGAAGTAGATCTTGAAGGTGAACTTATTAGTGCTCTTAGTGCTTTGAAAAAGGAAAGAAAGAAGAATGCTAGACTCAAGGATAAGTTAGATGAATGTTGTATGGAGAGAGATGATCTTATAGAAAGTCTTGACTTCTCTATGGCTAAGACACAAGAACTCAAGGATGAGTTAGAGTCTAAGGTTCTTGAGTATAGTGAGTTAGAACAGAAAATGGCTTCTTTGAAAGAGGAAACTAAAGAGTACAAGGATAAGCTTTACGAGGTTTCAAGATAGCTCCAAAAAGGTTAAGTCACTCATCAAAGGTCAAAGAAAGACAACGGATAAAATAGGCCTTGGTTTTGTTAAGCCACACAAGGAACAAGTTGGAGAGTCTAGTAAGAGACTCCAAAAGGAAGAGAGTTCTGATGAGGAAAGTATTTCAGAAAAGGAGTCCTTGAATGATAGATGCACAGAAATAGAAAACAGAATTCAGAATGAGAAGAAGTTTTCAGAACCTAAGAGGTCAATTAAAGGAAAGTTTCAAGGCAGATGTTTTGCTTGTCACAGGTTTGGTCACATGGCTTCACATTGCATGGCTCAAGTGAAGGAGGTAAATGACGGTTTCAGAAGTGCTAGTTACTTTCAAGGGTATTGCTACTCTTGTCAACAGTTTGGGCACAAGGCAGTCTATTGCAAGGCAAATAACGAGAACAGGTTTGGTCGAACAGTTTGGTACAGGTTTGGTCGAATAGGTTTGGTCGAACAGGTTTGGCTGAACAGGTTTGGTCAAAATAGGTTTGGTCGAGCGGTGGATTCAAAGATCAGGTTTACCTCAAAGAAACAACATCGTCAAGTGTTTCAAGTGCAACAATGAAGGTCACATAATCAGACAGTGTAGAGCTGAAATTCCAGAATACAGGAACAGGAACAGTGGCATGATCAGGTCCAAGGATCAAGGCATGGACAAGAACAGGGATGAGAACAAGAACAAGAATAGTGACAGGAATAGGAATATGGACAAAGAGTTCAAGAGAAGGCCCGACAAGGAAGTTATAGACGCTGATGATGATCATTGCCTAATGGGAGTTTTACTCCCACCCAAGAATTAATCACCTCAACAGGAGGTGGGGGAGGGACTAAGCTAAGAGGCTCATTCTTAGTCCCGAGCCCCAAAGGTGACCCTTTGCCATTGATGACAAAGGGGGAGATATTTGAGTAAGGGGGAGAGCCTCAAGACAGGGGGAGCTATTTATGTTGAGTTTCTGTGTTGTTGAGAAGCATGGTTTGCCATCAATGACAAAGGGGGAGATTGTTGGCAATTTTGGGTTTGAGATCCTAGCTTCTTGTCTATGAGTTGTCATTGATGTCAAAAGGAAATGGCATTAATGTTAAGAGGATGTGTTGGCTTCAAAGGTGGAAGATTCCAAGAGAATATTTTTAAGAGAATCCGGAGAGATTCCATTGGCAAGGGTTTTTCATTAAAACCAAACCGGTTTTTATTAAAACCAAGTTGGATAGGGTTTTTATTAAAACCAATGGAGGTTCTCTTTATTATTTATTTAATTATTATTTAAAACCCTTCAAGGTTTTAATTAATTAATTATTTAATTAATTAAGGGAGAAATTATTTTTAATTTATTAAAAATACTTAAAGGTTTTTAAACCTTTTTTTATTCTTAATTTATTAAAATTATTTAAGGGTTTTTAAACCCTTTTTGAAAAGACTTTTGATTAATTTCGAAATGGTCTTTATTTCCGCCGACGTCAAGGTGTCTTCGAAGAGACTATTTATTCTCCAACTCCTAAGGTTGGAAGGCTAATTAATTCGAAATTCCTCGAATGCAATTTGCGGTGTTTGTGCTCTGTATTCGCTGCGATCGAAGGAAGACTTAGAAGCACGTGCGGTTGAAAAGTCTTCGAGAGTTTTTTCGAGGGTGAAGTGGAGGGAAGTTCACTTGTGAACTTCGTAGCCCGCGTGGGCTAGTGGCAGCGAAGGCTGCTGTTGGGCGCTGCATTGGCGGAGGTCACCGTTTCGAGTCTCGCGGGGGTGCTTTGCTAGAGTAACACACGTTTTTATTAAAACGTCTTTATGCCACGAAATTCGAAGTTTCTTGGACAGCGATTTATAAGGTGTGATTAAATTTTATGAGTTTTGGCTTTTGTGATTAGCATTGAATAAAATCTTAGGAGAAATAAGGGCATATTTCTTTGGATGTATTTTTAAGATTATTCTTTGCTATGCTAAAATTAAAAATGGAGGTATAAGGTGTGAGTCTGTGATTGTTGATTTATTGGCATGTTATGGTGGTTGTGTTTAAAGAAGTGGAGCTAAAAGGTGTAATAAAGGAAGTTTATATTATTGCTCATTTCTTTTTATTCTAACCCTAACTTGGTTGGAAGTTTGAGAGTTATGTGTGGTGACGACTTGAAGGTTCAATTATCTTCTACTCCAATAAGGTATGGGCACATTCTTCTTATGAGTATGATTGGTGTATGTTTTCTGAAATAAGGTTGGAGTGAAAAGGTATTCTACTAGGTATCCTTTGGCTAGGTGTAAATCCTATTTTCTGGTTTGTTGAAGACTACTTATGCATTGTTATCCTTAAGGAGAGTTTTTGGTGAATGCATAATTTCTGGTTTGAGATAGTGGAAGCTTTGTGCACTAGGGTTTATATTTGTGAGTCTAGCTACTTGCATTGAGTTGGTGGAACCCTTGGTTGGCTGTTTTGAGTTTGATGGTTGAGTTGCTTCCATAGAGGTTGTTTGATCAAGTTATTGCTTTACTTGATTCATGATATTGGGCTTACTCCATTGAGTTGATTTGAGCAAGTTATTCTTTGCATTTGGTGATATTGTGTTGGTGGCTGTTTTGTTCAAATATCTTTGGAGGGAAAAGGATTTCTACTTGTTTCCTTTTCTTGTGATGATTGGTTGAATGCTTCAAGGTTGATGTTGAGTTGAATGGTGTTGTTTGATTAAGCCTTGTTGATAAGCATTGTTGTTGAAGCCCTATTTGGTTGTGAAAGAGTATTTGGTTGTGAAATATTGATTGGTTGAGAAAAGTTATTTGGTTGTGGAAAGAACATGAGTATCATTGTTATATGAGATCTTGCATGGTTGGCAATTGTTGGGTTGTGTTTCATGTTCTTGATAAATGCAAACTTCATTCTATCTTATTCTTCTGAGATTGAGTTGAGGTTGATTTGAGTTGAGTTTTGAGATTGGGATTTGAGTATAGAACATATTGAGTCTCTAACAATTCTCTTTATGCTTCTATGAGTTTGACAAATCACATTGGGTCTCTAACAATTCACTTTGTGATTTCCTACTAAGAAAGTTTTTCTTTGTGAGCTTGCTGAGTTTTTGGACAGGTTCCAGTGGGGACTTGTGAGCAATTTTGGACAGGTTCCAGTGGGGACTTGTGAGCAGTTTTTGGACAGGTTTCGGTGGGGACTTGTGAGCAGTTTTGGATAGGTTCTGGTGGGGACTTGTGAGCAGTTTTGGACAGGTTTCGGTGGGGACTTGTGAGCAGATTTGGACAGGTCCTAGCAGAGGACTTGTGAGCTGAGTTTGATAGTTCTATCAGAGAACTTGAGGACAGAGGTGCATTGGTTCTATGAGAAGAACCTGAGGACAGATTGGCAAGTATTTGAGAAGGCTTGTATGCAGAGGATTGATTTGTTCAAGAGTTGGACAGATCTGACGGACAAGAGGAAGACTTGTACTAGACCGACTGACTGTGTTTGGTACAGGTTGCTGAGCTATTGTGGACGTGATCATAGAAGGCAGAGGTCTCTTAGGCTAAGCATTGAGGACAGGAGGTCTTCGGTGGAAAGGAGTTCCACGTGCTGGAAAGAGGTAGAGGCAGTTGATCTTCTGAGGGATCATTTCCAGAGCGAGAGGGGAAGGTATCTCCTTTGAGCCAGCTCAGAAGGTATCTCCTTTGAGCAGAGGCTCATAAATTCTGATTGGGGGAAGGTATCTCCTTTGAGCCAGAGGCTCATAAATTCTTGATTGGGGGAAGGTATCTCCTTTGGGCCGAGGCTCATAAACATTGTAATTGGGAAGGATTCCCAAAGAACTTTGAGATAACTTTTAGAGAAAAGTTTTGTGAACCACGTTAAAATTGGTGTCACTTTGTGGATGATATTGTGCATTGCTTTGATATTGCTTTGGGTATATTGCTTTACTGTTTTGAAGTATAAAGGAAAAAGTAAAAAGAGGTCTTATACTGTTCACCCCCCCCTCTCAGTATAAGCTTGTGTTCTTCATATATTAGGAATTCTTAAAGGTCTACAAGGAATCCTAGTGTTATTAACTACATTTGTTTAAGGTTTCCCTCCTCTTAAGGCATCCTAAAAGGTCATTTTTGGTGATGTTTCACTAGAGTCTCTTCCCATACTAAATATAATCTCCTTTTTCTTACTATATCTAGCAATACTAGCCCCTCCTTGATTACTTTCCAATAGTCCAAGTTTGTTGCCTTATTGAGTCATTTCTATTTATTTTAATACAATCATATCTTGTTATTTTAAATTTGGTCCTCCACATATTATGTAGTTGTGCTCTTGATTCTACCCTTGTTTGGCTACTGTGAATTAGAAAAAAATTAGATTTCTCTTCCTATAGTGGGATCTAATCACTGGCTTGTATTATTTGTTCCACCTACATGTGCTCATTATTATTTTGGTCCTTCTTAGAGTTCATATCCTCTATCTTATTTTTCATATTGGTACTGTTCCCATGGAATCCTCCTTCCACCATCCACTACAAAATAAACCTCTCCACAATCATCTTCCATAGGCATCCATTTGATGCTCTAGTCCCCCTAAATGTTGAGTTAAAAATATGGATTTTTATGAGAGGTCCCAGTCCCCTCATATTAGGGTTTGAACTCATGTCTCTTGAATTAAAACCCAAATATATACCACTATATTATCCCTCATGAGACATTTTTATGCAATGTTCATAAAGCAAAAATCTACCAAATAACATATTATATTTTAACTATATGAAATCATTATTCTTATTAACTTAAAAACTAGCTAATTTTCAATCATTAAATATATATAAAAAAATTATCATCCCATGTAATGAATACAATGCAAGAAAAATACTTAAATGGTAAAAAATAACACCTATATAGAGTGAATTACAATGGTGAACCATTTAAAAATAAATAAAATTAAAAAATATATATATTCTTGAGATTCTTATTTCAATCAAAATAAATATATGGTAAAAATGTAAATTAGTAAGGAATGTAAGGATGCATTTGAAAAGATTCATAATATTGGGGATTTTCTAGAAATTTTTGCTATAGGATATTCTATAGGTATTGTAAAAATATGAGACAAGCATAAATGGGATGAATAATTGCCAAAAGAAAAATTTAATTGGGTTTTTGGTCTATTTTGTAGAAAAAATAAAAATACCTCCTTCATAGAAGAAGTTTGCTACTCATATATGGTCTAAATTGATATGATATTTTTATTTATATGTCAATTCAAATTATCTTTAAGATCTTATTCCCTCAAAATTTCTTATACATGTAATAAACTCGTTGAGCAAACTTATATAGCATTAATATTGGGTACATTTTGTCATCCAATATATGGTCATAAATAGAGTATGTAATTCAAGATCAGATTCAATGTCATCCTCTTGAGATGTGATTTACTCAATAATAGTCATTTAAAGGTATTTTAGTTTTAGTCCATGTGGTACCAAGATGTTCTCTTCTAGATGGTTATGTTATGGTGGAGTGAAACAATATTTCAAGGATCATGGGTTTATTCATAATATGGAATATCTAATGAGGAAAATAAAGATTTAGAATACCAAAAAAATTGAAACATATATAAAGTAAAGGATAAAACTGAATCCAAACTACAAAATTTACAAGAAATTGTAGAAATCATTGCATGAGATAGGATACATATGCACAACAAAATAATATGCTTTCTATTTATCATAATGTATTAGAAAAAGTAGGATTTATATTGATAATAAATTGTTTCTTACTACAACCAAATTGGATATGTATTTTTGGCACTTAAAAAATATTTCAAATCCAAATGGAAGAAATCTTGAGGAAGAAGAAGATATCAAGAAGAGAGCAATTAAATATTTCAAAGAGATTCTCTCAAAATACAGGAGATACTATTCTCTTTCCAAATTAACAAGGGACCTAGTTTGGAATTTGTGGTAGAGTGATATATAGGTGTGATTGAATAACACAAGCTTATACTAAGAAGGGGGTGAACAGTATAAGACCACTTTTTACTTTTTCCTTCAATTCAAATTTCAATTCAATATTATGTAGTGTATAGATAGCAGTATCAATAACAGTATTTAAAGCAATGCACAAAACACCATACACAATAGAGACACCATAATTTACGTGGTTCACCAATGTGGGCTACTCCACGGAGAAAATATTTTACTAAAACTTTCTCAATCAATCTCTTTGGGAATCCTTCCCAATTATAATGTTTATGGACCTCTATCCAAAGGATATGTTGATCCCCTAATATCAAGTTTGTGGATATCTTCCATAGGAGAACTTTTTCCCCTTCTGCTATGGCTAGTGATCTTCTAGAAGACTCTGTCTCTCTACTGCTCTAACTTGTGGATATCTCTCCATTTAAAGACTCCTCACTTAGATTTGTCTTCAATTGTCCTAGATGCTAGATCTCTATCCACTGATACTTTGTCCTCTGTACTCTATCACCTCCAAAGCTCTATCAATAGGTTCACTTAGAACCTCCTCAAATATTCTCAATAGGTTCACTCATAACCTGCTCAAATTTGCTCAATAGACTCACTCAGAACCTACTCAAATCTGCTCAATAGGTTCACTCAAAACCTACTCAAATCTGCTCAATAGGCTCACTCAGAACCTGCTCAAATCTGCTCAATAGGCTCACTCAAAACCTGCTCAAATATGCTCAATAGGGTCACTCAGAACCTGCTCAAATCTGCTCAATAAGTCCTCTCTAGGACTTTCTCAAATCTACATAGCAAGCTTTCACAAAAGCTTACTCAAAATCAGTCCACAAGCTTTCTCAAAGACTTGCCTCAAATCAGCTTAACAAGCTCACAGAGAACTTGTCCAATCTCATAGAATCATAAAGAGAATTGTTAGAGACTCAATATGTTCTAAACTCAATGCTCAATCAATATCTCAATTCAATCTCATAGAAGCATAAAGAGAATTGTTAGAGACTCAATATGTTCTATACTCAAATCAATCTCAACTCAGCTTAATCTTATAGAAGCATAAAGAGAATTGTTAGAGACTCAATATGTTATATTCACAAACTCAATTTCTTTCTCAACTCAAATCAGAATATATAATAGTTTGTTTTATGGAACTTGAACAACCACTTCACACATTCACTTGACTAGGCTCAAACAACTCTACTCAACCAATCACCTCTAGGAACAACTCTTTCTCATAAAACCTAGTCCAAGCATGAATCAATCAACTCAAAATATTTCCAACAAAGCTCAACCACAAATCTCACATAACAATGATACTCATGTTCTTTTCTAACTCAAGTTCAAGTTCTTTGCTCAACCAATGGGCTTCAACAACAATACTTATAAAATAAGGTTTAATCACAACACTCAAACCAAAAAACCTTGAAGCATTTAAACCAACACTTTCGAAAAGGAAACCACAATAAATCCTTTTCTCTCCAATGATATTTTAGAAATCAACCACCATAAACAATCAATAGAAGAATGTGCCCATACCTTATTGATGCCAAGAAGTTGTCCACAAAATCTGCCACACTCAACACAACTTTCCTATCCAATCTCAATGAGGTTTAGTGGAATTCAAATAATAATCACAAAATAAAGCATAACTCAATTTACACCTTTTTACTCCAACTCGATAATCACATCCACCAAAGATATATTCAATAACCCTCAAACAAAATATTTTTCTCAAGAATTTTTCAATAATTAAAAACACTCTCCAAATAACATCTCAACAATGTGCCAAATAAGTAGTAATCCTTATTACTCCTCAAACCACTTATACCCTAAAGAAATTAAAATATATGCCTACCTACTTATCTCTCCAAAAACCACTTTTACTATAAAATTTATGTACAGATTTTAAACTAACTTTTAGCACCAAATAAAACAAAAATTTGTTTTAATTTTCTTTTACAACTTTAATGCATAGCTTGGCATGAATTTTGGAATATCAAACACAACATATAAATCTTGGCAACATGTGCACGAAAAACCACAACCAACGCACTATTTACCTTTTACACAGCAAAAGGGAGTTTGCAGGATTCGAACCTGAGTCTTGCGGCTCCTGCGTCCTAATAGACGCTTGCACACCATGTGAGCTAGCACTCCATACAAGACCAACGGTGCCTCACTCTCCTTTATCCTCCATGCAACAGCCAACGCAAAACAAATTTCTCCTTTTCTCAAAAAAATTGAAGTGCACGTGATTCGAACACTCAACCACTTGCCTCCCAATGCCTTTGCGCTGCTCGAGTTTCCAACAGGCCACACTGCCCACAATTTCTTGGAATCCTACCACACCTCGATTTATTCGTTGCCTATACCTTTAAACGTTTTTCACACGAGCTCTTTTTATTTTTCAGTAATCACATTAACCACAAGAGCAAGGATGAGGAATAATAAACCTTAGTCATCCTTTTATAGTCTTCTCCCTCATATTCGATGACGTCGACGGATTACTTTTATTTTAATTTTAAAATTTAAACTAAATATTTAAAATTAAATATCTCCATCATCGGGGCACCTTTTTCGATGAAACGAAAAGCCAAATTGGGTTTTAAGAAAAACCCATTTCAAATATGCCATCCATGGTTTTAAATAAAACTTTTTATTTTACCTGCCTTGGTTTTCACAAAAAGACTTTCCTTGCACTTTTCACAAAATATAGTGCATGCCATCAAATAACCTTTTGACATCAATGACAACATTTTAGCTTAAGGACTCAAAATGTCCAACAGTTATTGAAGAGGCCATAAAAATAAAGGTTATAATAAGAGAGATCAAAGATACATTTATTGCATTTGTTACCAATAAAGGTAAGAAAATTTAGTTTTATAATGTTGATCCAATAATTATTTCCAACATGAATAATATTTCAAAATCTAGAGAAATAAATTAAAAACCATTCTAGATAGTGTTATGTCAAGAGAGAAGTTGGTTTTGTTTGTTGTAAATAGTTCTTTATAGTGTAATCATTGCATACAAATTCATACATTCATACATTCTCTTCACTCTTTGAAAAAACTATGTATGCTCATAAACCTAGATATGAAAAAATGATATGATAGGGTTTTGTGGAGTTTTCTAAATTATATTCATAAAATATTTCCTTATATATTTATTTTTCATATAGAGCCTTTTGAAAGACCTTTCTCAAATGCAAAAATGGAAACAAAAATCAAAGGTGAATAAGAGCTAAAAATGGTCCCTCTAGATATCATATCTAATTTTTTGATGATATGTTTTCTTTGGGTCATCTATTAGTTACTGATACCATGGATTTTAAATAAATATTATGATGTTATGAGAAAGCTACTAGATATTTGGTTAATAGTATAAAGTACAAGTTTTTTTTTAAACTAACATTGCTTACCTTTACAAAGGATTGTTGTGGATAATTTAAGGTTTAAATTTCAAAATATTCCATTAAATATAATTGGGTTTTATCCGATAAAGATAAGTAATGGAGTTTAGGGGTTCAATTTGGATAGAATAAAATCTTGTTTAGAACGTTAGAAGGTAATTTCTTAACTATGTTTGGAATGTTATAACTCATCAATACTACATTGTAATCCATGCCTATATATATGATGTCATATTCATGATTATAAATAGGTATACCATCCAAATTCTACAAAACTCAAATAGATTTTATTAGGAAATGATGTGAGAAAAAATCTAGGTTTTTTATTTATAAGTGGAATAGGTTTACAAAGTAAAGAATATACAGAGGGTGGGATTGCACATTAGAAGACTTAATATTTTGATATTATATGCAAATATTCAATGGATATTTTTCAAATATCAAGGAAATAGTTGGGAAAGCATATTACTTAAAAATATATAGGATACCTACAATATTTCCAACATGTAACATCATATTTGATGGTCGTTCAACAAGGATGATTCTATTAAATTTATTCTAATGGATGGTTAAATCCTCATCCTTTTATTAACCAGTAAACTTACTACAGTGGTAAGGGTTTTTGCCTCTCTTTGGAAGGTCCAAGGTTTAAACCCCACTTAGTATGAGGGGACCAAGACCCCTCATAAAAACTCGTGTAAACTCATTGAAAAAATTATCATCCTTTTATTTATTATTGAAAATGAAATCTATTTGCTTCAACATATCATCCTTTTATTTTGTGGACTCGAAGGAGAAAATTGCATCCATAGGGGTATTTCACTCTGATGCCATAAGGGCATCAGGTAGCTAAAATATCGAAATAGGGGACCAATTAGAGGCCCTTGTAAAGACCACTTCCCAGGAATAGGGGAGCCCTGTTGAGCGATAGGAACCCCCTGTAATAAAAATCGATGATAGTGAGGTTGAGGAGTCAGCAAAAACATTTGTGGTTGCCCAATCATATGGTCAATTTCTAGATGACCAAGCAGGAATTGCCTAGTCAACTGAGGCATATGAGGCACAACCAGATGCCACTCAACCCATTAACGATATGCATATATTTGACCCTACTATCCAATAAAAATTAGGGTAGGAACAAGAACATGAGGTGGACCACCCACAAGATCACCTAATCCCATGAAGACTATACAGTCAGCTAGTTAGCCATCGGTTGACCAAACCATGACTAGTTAGTTTGATGAGAAGACCGTGACTAAACCAAATGAGAACACACCAATGAACCAAGATATGCAAGAAATAGAGTCTTTTGACGTCCAATAAATACCACCTCCATAGAAGTCAGAGGAGGTTGGTCCCTCAGTATCCACAGCTAATGCAGCAACACCTAAACCAACCAAGAAATTGTGACCCAACCAAAAAGCAGAGAGAGCATCATAGAGAAGGTGGAATACAAGGGATAAAACAACAACCCAACAAAAGAAAAAAGCACCCCAACAAAAGCAAAAAGTGTAGCTAGACCCAAAATCATATGAAGAGTGGGTTGTGTCCATGAAAGACTTCACCAACCACAAAGAGAAATTCTAGGAGCTCAAGAAGAACCTAAAGGAGGCTAAGAAGGAGCGAAAGGCTCATAAATGGATGGCCAGAAAGCCAGGTATTTCTATCAATCCTGCCCAGCCAAAATAATTATGGAACTTGTATGGTTCAACTGATGGTAATCTCTCAAGGATGTAGGAATATTTATAGAAGATAGACATATTTAATAAAGAACCAATGATGTCATCACCAATTCAAGCATCCGAGTCTCTACCACCTAAAGATGCAGAGGAGAATGATGCAAAAGACACAATGCTCGACTCGAAGGAGGTAAAATTGCCAAAGGTCCAGGTACATGATACATCCCATTATCCATCTTGGGACAAGCCTAAATTTCTAGTGGCAGATCAACTTCCTCCAAACCATTGATATCGAAAGCAAGTTGTGCCTGCATTCCAAAAGGATACCACTACATTCACAGGGTTCTACATGGAGGAAGTTGCGGGTGAGAAGGGGTGAAGTAGAACAAAACCAGATATAGGGGCAGGGCTCAGCCAACCCTTATGGTGCAATAAACGTTAGAAAGCACCTAAGACAGAAGTAGGTCCCACTCAGTCAAAACAGTGTGGCAAACGAAAGTGCAAAAAAGAATGAGATAGAGCCACAACCAAGGATAAAGCATTGGAACAGAAAATACTAGCAGACTATTGCTGAAATAAGGGATTATTAGCATTAGGTACCATGAGAATGTGGCAACGGTTAGGCATGGGGGGATGATGAGCACCAAAAATGCTCATTTTTTGTATACTTTAATAACATAAATATGAGGTATTATTATATTATAAATGTATTTTTTATGATATTTTTGTATACATTTAATGGAAAATGATGTATTATGCCTAATGTGTATTTTGAGTGGAAATTATGCATAGATGTAGTACCTTATGATCTTTTCGCACCTTTTTAGTCAATGTCCCATGCATAACTGGCATTTGATACTTTTATAACGCGATTAAGGAATGGTTGGTGATTAAACGGTGATAGTGGCAAAGGAGTAAGGTGTTCTGAAAAATGCTAAGGTACAGTGCCTATCTCTTGACCATAGGTTGGAAGGTGCCTATCTCCTAGTGAAAATGAAGTGTTTGTCTCCCAGTACATAGGACAACACCTATCTCCCAACAACATGCTAGACGACACCTGTCTCCCAGTACACAGGACAAGCGCCTATCTCCCAACAACAAGTTGGATGATGCCTGTCTCCCGATGACAAAATAAATTGCTCATTGTTCGACACCCGAAAGAAAGTGATGATATTCAGCAAACAAGAAAAGGCTAAATATGATACCTTTATCCCAATGATAGGCCAAAAATATGCTTGTTTTCTAGCGATGGATCGAATAGTGCATGCACCGAATAAAATAAAAATATACACGTTGATTGTAAATATTGAAGACCATGTATAAAATTAGACGCATTTTGTTAAGGAAACATAGAAAACGCTATGATTATCCCGTAAGGGTTAATTTTAGCATGACTTCTCTTTTATTAGGCGTTTAATAAATTTATGCACACCCTTGTAGCGAATCGTGTTAGAATGATAAAATTAGCAGCGTCTAAATTTGTAAATAGGGGATGGTTGCGTTCTGTATAAAAATGCAGGTTACCCATGAAGAAAGGATCCCGAACTTGCTTTGTAAAAATTGGTACTGCATAATAAAATCTCAAGTGTTTGATTATTTCATTGTGTTTGAAAGGTGATCGTGTGAATTAACCAGGTGGATGTCTGCAGGAGCCTAGGTCCACTCTAGGAAATATTTCTCCTTTGTTTCATTCATTTAATTTTTGCAAGTGTGTTTTTCCTGTTTTTATTTATTTCTATATAGTGTTTTAATTCTTTATTTTCCTACTTTATTTAGTTCTACAAGTGTGTTTTCTTTCATGCAATTTACTTTTCTGCACATTTCCTTTCAGTCATGTGTTTGATAGTTTAATTTAGTTTTCCTACAATTTCCTGTAGAAGTTACTTTCCTGTAATTTAATTATGTTGGTTTGGCTGAAATCCAACTACACCAACAACCACCCCCCAAACCAAAGTGACACATAGGACTCATCTCTAGTTTACTACAGGCATATACTTTGCACTAGTACTCAGCAAGTTTATAAACCTTCGGATTGATAAAATTAAATGGAAGCATAATTAGTTGTTTTCAAAAACATATTTTCTGCTCACCATCCACTAAAAAATCATAATGGGTCCCATATTACATTTTGTTTTTCCCTTTATGTGCCATTTTACGATTCTTGTTCTATGTTCCATTATTTTTTTCTTTCAATAAAAGAACCCCAAGATCATTTCAAAACTTTATAAAAGTTTGGCCTTGTGTTGCGGAGGTAGAAAAGGTCAAGTATTAGGCTTGCATTTAGCTTAAGTCTTGATTTATCTATCTTCTATTCTTACAAATGTGGGAGGGGCTATGGTTACCATCCAATTGGACCCTTATTTATTTTTGCTTTTACTACATGAGTGCATAGGGAGTCATAGTAGATCTAAGTCGTCCATTTGGAAACCTTGATAATGTGTCACTCATATATCTTGTCTATTTGGAAAACATACCACTTTTCATTTAATGTCCATGTCATAGAAATATTTAGTGTGAATATTATGCATGATTTATCATCGCAACTAACTTGCTTTTTTAATAAACTAAAGTTATTTCAAATTATGTAAATTCAAGTTGACATGACCATGTATTTAATTTTCATACCCTAAAAGCATTATATATTAGCTTGGTGTTTTATTTTTGAATTCACTAAGTGTTATGTCCAAGCTCTTTTATGGTCTCCTATACTCAAAATAGTCTTCATCTATTGGATTCACTAAAATGGGAATGAGTTAGAGTGTCTTCAACACACCCATTATTAATGACATAATAGTAATATATTTGGGAGATGGTGTGAAAGACTTCTTTGATATCTATCAAAAGTGCAAGAATGTCATCCAAAATAGTAGTTATAGGGATGACTTTGGGTACTTGGAATCCATGGAAATATCATGCAATCAAGGTTGTCAAATATGGGTGCTCATCCCAAGTTGGTGAAGTGTGTGTATCTTATGCAATAGATATTCTAGAGGATGGACTTCAAAAAAAGAGATAAGGAGTTCAAATAATAGGCTACTTGCCCATTTTGACAGTGAGGCCTTACATGTTATTTATAGAATCTATTATGAAAACTTAATTATCTATGACAACCACTATGGTCAGTCATTCACAAAAATATATGAGAGCATTGGGAAAATTTACTTGGAGTTAAATTTGATTGGTCATATTTTCTTTTAGGTATTTTGGCTAGAAAAATTAGAGAGTTTAGAAATACGAAGGCCCTATAGAGGCCTAGGTTCCACATAATTGTCTTTCTTATTGACATTCTATGCATGGTTATACCTCTCAAAATTAAAAAAAAAAAATTAAGTATCTAGAAAGTCCCCCTGTACATATATTTTTTAGAAATATCTAGAAGAAAAATGCAAAGAGAGAAAATTTTCTCTTAAATTCATTCTATTGTTTTTCCATGTATTTATTATTTATTAACAATTCTTCTTGCCCCCATTTCATAAAGAAATCTAGAAGGGATTTGCAGCCATATGTTGGTTTATTTATTCAAGCTCATCAGGCGTACATTAGACTATAAGGTTTCAAAGGGAAATCTCATTTATTTATCAAGTGTTTACCTAATAAAATGCTACTCAAAGAAGTACCTTACTAGACGATGGGAAATCTCAATGGGTGCATCAAATAAATTCACTAGCCCACATCCATGTCTTTTTTGCCTATTCCTTTTTCTATCAAGGGCTTTACGACAAGAAATTTGGCGCATTGTACACAGTTGACCTCATGTTTTGATAACTTCATTTGGAATATGTATTTACTAGATTTTATGATCATGAAGGAGATCTCAAACAAAATTTAAGGTCTATCTAGAATACCTAGTCTTTTGAATGCACACAAAGAGAGTTTGAAGACCTTTCAAGGGATATACATTCTTGGGTAAAGGTGATTGAAAGGAAGAGAAATAAGGATGCTTCAAGGCATGACTTGGACAATTTAGGTCAATCTCCATCCCAAGCAGGTACTTCATCTTCTGGTGAAAGTAGAAATATTAAATTAAAATTGAAGATAGAAGATACTCTTGTGTAGAAGAAAGAAAAAACTCTAGAGTATGATGACTTTGAATATTTGTTAAGTGCTACTAGTGATAATATTACATGAGGATATATTTATCAAAAGTTAGATCTTCTATCGAACAGAGTTTGTCTAATAAAATAAATTGATCTTACAAACAAAGTAGACCCTAAGAGGAAGGATTCGTCTTGAGAAGGAAAGCTTCCATTGAAATAAAATATTTCAACAAGAGTAAACCTTTTAGTGAAGAAAATGTTTGCTAAGGATAAACACACCCAAGTGGATCTTGGGGAAGTGGACATCGGAGGAATAAAGACCAAAGAAAATAAAAAGTCTAGAGGCTATGGTAGAAATTGATAAAGCAAGAAAGAAAACTATGGAAGAGATAATTAATGATGTGATGGAACTATAAATTGAACTTATAAACATTACCAAGCATATTGGAGCAAGTAGAATGTAGTAGACTAAATATGATGGTAGGTCCATTGGTTCATCCATGGAAACAAATGTTCCAAACCCTGAAATGAAGGATATTTCTATAAACTATTTTTATTATGAAAAATCTAGATCATTAAAAGGGAAATATTCCAAAGGAAGAGCTTTGAGAATGATGTTGTAGTTGAGAGAATACATGAAATGACCATTGTCTTAGTAGAAAAAATTTGAGGAGAGGACATAAGTCAGATGAATATTCAAGTGGCTAAATTAGAATGGGATAAATTCAAGGACTTCAAGAAAAGGACTCAGACCAATTCCAACATATTCAATATTTAGAATCTAAAAAGACCTTTGAAAAGGATCATACCGAAATACTTGAGAAGAGAGTTTCATAGTTGAAAAAATTATAGTAGATAAAGAAACATATCATCTCTCCACAATTAAATCCCCCACTTCTCAATTCAATGATTTAAAATAACAAGTCTTTGTTGTAGACACCACAAAGAGATCATCATAAGTGTAGCCATAGAAACTAGAAAACAAAAATTTGACTTAAATATTTAATTTTTTAAATTATGTTTTTGTAGTGATACTAAGAGGAAGATTTGCCAAGAACGAGAAAAGGTTGATGCACTACAAGAAACTATTTTATGCGCTCAAAATGGCCTCATGAATATTAAGCAACAAAAGGCAAATCCTAAAACTAGTTCATCCCTGTCTGTTGCTAAAATTCATAGATGCTCTATCTGGATCAATTCTTCTTAGGAAATAATTAACCATGCTTGTGGAGTGTTGCTTGAAGTTGAGTCCATCATCGACAAGACTGGTGGAGAAATGACAGTTTGGTGGTGGAAATCAAAATTGAGGAACCATATGATAGTGGTGTGGTTTTAATTGAAGAAGAACAATATAAAGTAAACGTCAAGAGTACTTTAGACAAGATGACTCAAGTGATTAAATATACAAAGAATTTCTAGAAATGCTTCACAAACCTGGCATTCAACAATGAGAAGAAATGTGGCTATCTCAACGGATTTATCTCTAGTGATTCATCACTTGAAGAAAAGTTTACAACCATCACTTTCGATTTCCAATGCATTCCTATTTATGACAATGATTTGATTCAAAAGCCCTCCTATTATATGGAGGTAATTGTTGTCTTAATTGACTTAGTAGTTGTTTAACTATCTTTTAAACTCTCTATTTTAGGGATAAATACATGATGGTTTTGGGGGTTCAATTTAGACTTCTTTAATTTCATTGAAGTTTTAAAACATAAACTTGAATGATTTAAGTTTTTCTTACATGTTTATAGCTATAATTCTAATTCAAGCTCAGCTAAGATCATTTTTTAGCTTTTCTTGTGAAAGAACGTTTCTTTTGTTTCATGAATGTTTTATGAAATGTGAAGTAAAATATTAGTGGATAGGTTTTAGTGCTTGCTAGTTTAAAACTTATTTGTTTTTAATAAGTTGTGTGGCTTCTATTGGGGGCCACTCCCATTACAAAAATAAAACATTACATTGCTTTCATTACATTCTATCAACTTGCCTTTCCAAAAATATTCTTCATCTTCCTTTCTTATCAAAGGGATTTTCCATATTCCTCTCTACTAAGTTTCCATAATCAACTCCTTTATATTATTTCATACAAAAGCCTTCTAAAAATAAAATTTTGTCAAGATAAAATTCAACACCGTGAATGGCTTATTTGTTGCCCAATTTACATATCTATGAATATAAATATATTGTCCATAACAACTTGAGAGTTTGTTAATAATTTTTTTAAGGTTCTTATACATGCCCCTAATATTCCAAGATATTATTTTCATAGTATTTTTTGTTTTTATTTGTGGGTTTAGCTCCATTTCTTGTTAACACCTACGATATTTGCTTTTGTTTTCTCATATCAATATCCCTCTGGGTTTATTTTTCTCTCTTTTTTTGCTTCTTGGGTCTTCCTCTCTTTTTTTCTTTCCCACTGATATTTTCATCTTCATCATCTCTTCAATATTCTCACACTGCTCAAAGTAAGACTTATCATCTATAGGTTTGTCTTGCTATGAAGGATTTGTAGAGCAAGGAATAACATCAAAAGCACATTCTTCTTTATATTGCCCTAGAAACTCTAGAATGCAAGGATATTTTTCTAAAGTAATTACCTTCTTATTCTACCCTAAAAAACCTAAATCGTTACATGTTTCCTCCATCCTCATTTTTTTATTTTGTTGCTCTTGAAACCCTAAAGTGCAGGGGATAACCTATATTCCACTTTCACTTTTATTACCAAGAGAGGATTATATACTACTTGAGGAAAATGAAGATGATTTACCTGGAAAGATCTTGACCTCTTTTGTCATCTTTGTGTTTGGATTTTCCTCCACATCTTCTTGTGCACCTTTAATTCCTTCTAAACTTGAACTTACATATTATACTTTCTCATCCCTTATATTATTTTTTGTTTCTTCTAACAATTGATCCAAGTGAGCTATGGTGGTCTTTGTCATAATATATTGTAGATAGGTTTTCTTTGCCCCTTCTTTAGGTTTTCTTTGATATGATCTACCTTCTATTAATGTATGATTTCCTTGCTTCTTCTTGAATTTTAACTCATGACTAAAATTTTTATGTCTCCTTCTTCATAGTTTTCACTTTGCAAACTCTTGCCAAGTGGCCAGTATCATAACAATTGCAGCAACGAAATACGATATTTTCATAATCCACTTATTGATCTCATTTTCTTGATTCATATTTAGTCTTAATGGATTGTGGCAAGAGTTTTAAAATGCCCATAGAAACACAAATTCTAGTATGTATAGCATGCTTCCGCTCCTTAACAGTTAGTCCTTCCTTGATGAATTATCCTAGGGTATTTCCAATATTCTTCAAAACATTCTTATTGATAAGTTGATATAGAAGTCCAAAAAGCCCAACCCAAACCGAAAGCTTCTTAATAGTTTGTCTCAATCAAAAAAGTTTCATTCCCTGGTCTTAAATAAAGAGCATCTCTCCCTCTAAAACAAGGGCCACCACTCAATATTTTATCCCTAATTTTTTAATAAGAAAATATAACAAGGAAAAAACCTTTAGGAAGAAAATTCACAGAATAATGTGGATTCAATCCCCACTTTCACTTGATCCAATATTGTATCTCCAAAAACCCTGGCCAAGATCTATGGAACTTACAAATTAACCCTCTACTTTTCAGAACCATTATATCATTCTCAATCATCGCATCCTTGATAGTCATTTATGGTGTAACATCTTCTACCTAGATCGAGCTTGCCATATATTTGTTCTTAAACTTATCTTCAACTTGGGCATCCATACTTCCATCTAGGGCATCCTGACTTCCCATTAGGGCTTTCAAATATGACTTTCCTTCCATCCTAGCTAGTAGGGTTGGCTCTTGGCTTGCACTTGCTCCTACCTCTTCTTTCTTCTAACGTTCATTTACTTCGACATTTTTTTGGAAACAAAATTCACCACATTCATGGTATGGATTTGAAGCATTTATACACTCCGAATAAACTTGTTGCTCTTCCATCATATCTGAAGATCTCAATATTGTAAAATAAATTGAATCCTCCTCCACCCTAAGCGGCACAAAATCCTCCCACCACACTTTACAACTCCTAGGGTTTGTTGTTTATGAATTCTCCTTTGCTTTTGGCTCTCTGAGTTTTACTTTTCAAGCTACCTCGCCTCTTCACCTTGATGACCAGGTTTTTTAGTTCATGCATTGTGGGTCCAACTTCACCCACAATTTATTTGAACCTCCTCCTCCTCCATCTCAACTGGTCAATGTCTTGAGTTTGAATCCAAAATAGGGATTTCCAACTCGGTTTTTCCTTAGATCACAAAGTTATTGTTTGAAGCGGCCACTAGGTCTGCTTTTACATGACGAGCTTCATCACAGATTGTGTCATCCTCTATTGTTACCCATGTGTTCTCTCCACCATCACAATGATACAATTATTTGATGAATGAACAAAGGGTATGTGGATTTACAAATGTTATTGGTCCAATTATTTGCCTTTGGAAGTGAGTGGTTGGTGAATAAACTATAGTATGTGGATTTCTACTTGCTATTGGTTCAAATACCCGCTCTTGTAGGTGAGTAGTTTCGCTAGTATAATTACTTGAAATTGTAGAAAGAAATATTTTATTATGGAATAGAGAAAATAAAGCAACCAGTGCTTTAAACTGGAGGGTTGCAAAAACTCTTGGTTGTTGCTTACATGAAAACTACTCAACATCACCATAATGCAACTATATTTACCACTTTTGGTTTAATACAATATTATCAAGGTTCTAAGCATAAAGGGAAAACGTTAAAAGTTCATTGGCATTATTTAAACATCTTTTATACCAAAAGCATTCATCACAAAAATCAATGATATGAATAAGGAAAAACATCATTACTTACTAATTTTTTCTAAGACTTCAATTTCAAAGATGAAGATCGTTACTTTTCTTCTTAACCTAATAGCCTATAATTTTATGGGTATATACTGATGCCAAGAGGGCAAATATCCCTCTTACCCTTACAATGTTGTTTGCCATGATCTTTGTCCAAAAATCAATATAATTACAATTTATAATAAAGGTAAAGTTGATTGCTTCATGTGTTTACTTCTCTTCTAATCAATCAAATCCTTGGCACTCTTGAGTTTCATTGTCTTTTATCTCTCTCACTCTTACACACACATACATGTATGCAAGTACAATTTAAAATCATCATTGAATCCTGTCCATTATCATTGAAATACAAAATATTGTACAAGTTAGCATAACGCTAAAAGTTTCATAAAGTTAATTAATTTTTTGGGTCAATTGAAATTACATTAGCATCAGCCTACTTATTATTAGTTAAACGACTTCAATTGTTTTGGTGTGCCACAAAATTGAGTAGTCATGGATATTATTTTGGAACCTTCTTGAATTCTTTTGGAGCATTGTTAACAAAGGACTATCACTTTGGCTATGTCCTTTTCTTGTTCAATATGAATTGAAAAAATTATGCATGTCTGTCAATTAATCTTTATGCTTATTTTTTTATTTCTAGTTAGCACACTTCAATGGGATTGTTGCATGTATTCGTAAGAACTAAGTTGTAAATAATGGTAAGAAGTCACCATTGACTTTGTAAGTGGCAGTTGAGGATTTACCATGGATAGATAAATTGATTTTCCTTCATTTGGATTGACAATTGAATCTCTTTTAAAGTCATCCTTATGTTTTTTGTTTTTTGAATCCAACTTATAATTGTGTTATCATTATAAATTCTTATCCAACCATTGTTTTTCTTTCTTAAGAAAGATTATTTCATTGAAGAATAAATGGCCAATTGACACTTCTGTGTATAATTGTGGTTTTTTCAAACTTTCTAACCTAAGGAGGCAAAAAGAAATCCATATTATGAAAAAATGTCCAACCAACATGGCATTTAGTAGTTAAGCTTCATCTAATAAAATGCATATAATAACCAATAACATGGTTTCATAATGGTCTTTTTAATATCATTCTTACGTAAAAAAGAATAGTTTTAGCAAAACTATTATATTTGCTCTAATTTATAAGAAGAACACAAGTAGTTTCAATAGTTATGTTACACAATATGGATTTGTGTTGATGGATTTTATAAAATTTGGATTATTATGTTATATAAAATGGCTTGTATTATAACGATTTCATGTACTTTGGATGGTAATGTCCTATGATATACATTATGGCATAATGACATTGTAGTTGATTTCTCATTTATATGTTTTGTAGGATATGAAAATATCGCTTCCACTTTCTTTGATAGAACAATGAGTTTTAAACTCCACAGATAAATTTTGGTAATTCATGGTCATGATGCTAAACTATATATTTAGAATACTTCTATACGTTATGTTTAATTTTTATGATATCAAGATATCAATAATTAGTCTTTTAAATTTTAAATTCAAATATTAATAGCAAATTTATTGTAAGCATAATGGCAAATACGTTCATCATATTTAAGGAGCTTTTAGCACAACTTATTTGATGGTGAAGGATTTTTTT
This sequence comes from Wollemia nobilis, assembly GCA_028583015.1. Taxonomy (NCBI): domain Eukaryota; kingdom Viridiplantae; phylum Streptophyta; class Pinopsida; order Araucariales; family Araucariaceae; genus Wollemia; species Wollemia nobilis. The sequence goes on along the minus strand of JAQPPZ010017000.1, from coordinate 944,594 downwards.
ATATAATATTGTAAATATGGAATTTGATATTCGTGCAACATCAAGGGCTTAGTTGTAATGGTGTGGCACACTCACATGGATCAAAAACTTAGGTGACTCAAGTGACCTTGCTAAATGTCTTTAGTTCCATCTGGATAGTTTCTCTCCCAAACGTCTCAGAAAATGTGACAAATGACTTAACCAAAACAAATCCCCTTCCTATACTCTAAAAAGAGGAAACAATTGCACTCCTCATTCGCACTTAATAAACCAATGTAGGAGTTAAACTGTTATAATGATGAGACAACAATAATGATTACACATTTAAGGATGGAAATATGTATTTATTAAAGTCCTTAAAATGCTTCTTTATACTAAGACAATTATTTCTAAAATAAATTTGTGTTATAAAAAAATAAATAAATAAATGACATGGACTTGGATCACATAGCCTATAAACAAGCAATTACAATTTTAAACTTGACCAATGTCTCCTTCCAATTTTGCTTCTTTTTGTTGTTACATTGTTTGATAGTGAATTGGCCTATCCACGGTTGGAACAACTAATAGTTCTTAGTTGGACCAAAAGCTTCATCAACCTAGAAGGCAGCTTTGGGGCACATGTCCTTGGTTTGTTTTGTTAGCATCGTCCCTTTTTCTGGTACTCGGAAGTTTTGGTGTCATTCCTTGCGGGCTTTCTCAAGCTTCTGATGGTTATTAATATAATGGTGTTTGGAATTTACAATCTATTTATTACAAAAGCATATCTTTATGATATGTTTTTATTCTGCATTAATATTATGTCTCACTAATTTTGTTTGACAGCTAGAAGTTTTTGCATCTTAGGAGTATTTGGTGGCAACTCTCCATGTCTCCCCTTGTATAAAGATGGGACATCTTTGATTTGCTAGGCTTCTCTGTTTGACAGCTAAAACTTTTTGCGATTTAGGAGTATTTGGTGGCAACTCTCCAAGTCTAGGCTTCTCTATTTTTTGTTTGATAGCTAAAACCTTTTGCAACATAGAGTATTTGGTAGCAACTCCCCAAGTCTCCCTGGGGAGTTTCCCCCACATAGAGATGGGACGTCTCTGATTTGCTAGGCTTCTCATCTAAGCCACATTTAATAAACATCTTCCTCATGCATACACGAGGCATGCTGGCTTGGCTATGACCTAAAAATTACCTTTACCTTTACCTATGTAAGGATGCATCTTATGGGCTTGGATTTATGTCTCTGGCTACTTCTCTTGCAATGAACCATATTTATATTGGTAAAGGAGGTTATTAAATTTCTACAAATTGGTTCCTCATAAAATGAACTTCATTAATTGTGCAGCTTTTAAAACTGTGCCTTGTTTATGTCCAAAATGCAACACATACAAAGAAGAATATCCAAGTATGGAACAAACACTATAAAGAAGCCAATGGAGAGCTGAATTGTTCAGTTTTAAAATCATAAAAAAATAATTAATAACCATGTATCTTGCCAACAGCTTTAAAAACATTAAGAAAAAGAGTACGATGAATGTTCCTAGTACTATCTAAATTCTTATGGGCAGATGATACATTCAGTTTGCCAGAAGTATTACAATACTACTGAATCTAAAAATGACTGAGGTCCCTAAAAATAGGTCTTCCCATGAAAATGGAAAAAATTAGTAATAATAATCTCTACCTCAAGAATGCAATATCCCATCCTAATGGTTCAAACATGTCATGCTAATCCATGGTGATATTTGAGTTTTGTGATCAACATGTGGCCTCCTTGTAAGTTGCATACTAGTAAAAATATGATGATCCCTCCTCCAAACTAAATAGATCCCATCCCATAAACTTATTTTTTGTACGCATGGTTATTCTTTCTATGCATGGAAGATAATACACTGTTTCTTCAAAACATAATTCACAAACCAAGGAACAGATCTATTGGGGTTCCCAGAAGATGATGTCCCCTTGTTCACCAACAAGACCTAGATCCTTAAGTCTTCTTTCTTGGTAATATTCAAGCTGGTCAAGTCCTGAACTATATTCCTCAAATGACTTTTGAATTTCCTGTAGCACACTCTTTTCGCCTAGCCTTGTCACTACAGCTATTTCCAATCTGGGGTTTAATTGCTGACCTGCTAGCAATTCTTCATCCTGCCAAGTGCCAATAGTGAAAAGAAAATTGAATTGGGTATAAATATTAAAGAAGTACTGATTTATATATGCAAACATAGACTTGACAATAGAATCTAAAAACCAATGTTACCTCTTCAAGGGTAGTAACATAACCAGCTAGAGCAGACTGACAACCATCTAAGATCACTTTACAAATAGATGCCTCATTCTCTTGGCTAACAGGCAAACTTAGATGGCCCCACACTGTATCCCTAAACAATGATTCCAACAGGAAAGAATCTGTCCCACCAAGAGCTATGAGACGCAAGAATGTTAACATGGATTCTGGCAGACCCTGGCCTTGAGCTATATCAAAGTACATTATGGTTTTCATATCATTTAACTCAGCTATATCCAATTTGTCAGCAAAATATGGGTCTGATTCTGAAATTTCTAGAGTGAGAGTAAAGATATCCCTGTTTGAACCATTCATGCCACTGCGTTCAACAATTCCATAATCTAATGCCAATTGGGCATTGCTTTTATTTCTCCCATATTGCATAAAGACCTACAAAAATGGAGATTCAGCTTGGTGACATAAAGTCTTAGAAAGGGTGAAATTTGAAAGTAATGATTTGTTGGAACCTCAACATGTTGAACAGCATACCTGCTCCCCAGCCTTAAAAGCAGCTGGTGCTTTCATGGCTAATACTTCTTGTCGATTGAAGAAACCTGATCCTTTTCTCTCCCAACTGGGCTCCTCTGCAGCTATACTAAAGCTGTGGTTCACCTGATTAAAATTGCACCAAAGAATACATTGGTGTTTGAATGTTAGGCCATGCAATTCAGATTGAAAAAATGAATAATACACTCCATCAATAGAAAGCATCAAAAACAATGCCATGCTTAGAATTAAGTGGGTGTGAGATCGTACAAAGTCTGCAAAGGGAACCAAAGCGAGGTCATCTCCTGTAAGGGGAGGAAATGCCCTTGATCTTAATATCCCAAAGGCCCAGAGAAAGTCCTCATCTGTAATATCAGACCCAAAAAGAAGCCTGTTTGGAAATATGATTTCTTCTTGTACCTTCAGAAACTCATTTGCTACATAGTCCTTGTAGCCTAAGGTGCTGCTCAGCAACTGGGTTCCTGCTTTCAATGTAGCAAAGAGTAAGTAGCTAATTCACTACGTGCTCTTTTATCCTTTCAATTGTTGTTTGCAAGATCTACTTTTGTGCATGTCTAGAGAGAAATAGAGAGAGATAACTGCATACATTCAAAGTATGTCTAAACTCTTTGAATTTTCCCATTTAACAGGCAGACATTTTATGTAAATGAGATGACATTTGTACCATTTTGACTTTTGGGCATGCGTATCTTATATCATGATAAAAGGGTAATGGCCCCAGACTGATATGTTACAAACACCTTTTTGTCCAATGGACAAAAAAGAGTAGGGACTGTCATAATCATATTCTAACTAACCTTGCAATTCGGCTAGCTCCTCTTCTGACCTGCACTGGAAATTCCAGAGGCATCAAGGGAAATTAATTCCAAAAACATCAGATAAGCTTAAACAACATATGTCAACAGCCAACACAATAAGTGAATCTCAACCTAATAAATCTCAGTTCATGCACTTTAAAAGATGAGTAATCCAAAATCTGAGCAAACTTAATCCAGAGTTCCTTGTATTCCATTGCACTCAGCACTTGGCTCTAAAATTTGCTCATGCAGTTGTGTACATATCTTACCTTAGACCACACAGATTAGAGTTTACAATATTCATGTGGATATAAGAAGACAACACTAATTAATAATCAACTGAGCTGCAGCCAACAAATTCCTCCATAGCAATTAGGGCAATCTAACCTGCTATAACTCTGCACCTACTGAACACAAATTTGTCATCCTATCAGACAAGAGTTTACTTAGCCAAAATAAAATAACAATTTCTATATTCTAGAATTCCTTTTGTAAGATTTTTTTTTTATTGCTGTTATACACTCCTACTAACTAAACACAATTTACATGTCCACTTTCAAAAAACTTGTTGGTGTCAAGCTTCCATAGTCATAAGGCCCTACCCATGAAAAATGTATGTCCAAGTCTAAATAAAGACTGTCAACCCTATTCATTAACAAAGCTGCCAAAATCCCAACATCTAGAAAGATTATCGGGATAAATAAAAGAGCAGAAGGATGTGGCTTATCACTCCCATTACTGGAGTGTTCTGTGGTTCCTGGGCAGCAAAAGACAGGCAGCTCTCATATGATTTTGTTCATCTAAGTTGAATTTTCTATGGAGTAGGACAGAAACGCTGCAGAAGAATATGGTATTTGAAGTTCCAGTTCCTGAGCTTGCATTGAATTCTCAGCATCCTTATTGCTTCTAGGGGTTATAGGGATATCAAATTATAAGGGCAGGTTTACAGGCAAACCTACTGGTGGGATAAGTAGTAGATTGGGTGGGTGAAGTATTTGCACTATTGCTGCTGCCTCAACTTGCAGATGTGATTGGGATGCCGGCCATGTAGATTTCTATGATCCTAGCGGTTGGTCAGACTCTCCTGATTATAGAGCCTTCTTCTGTTGTTAAAAGATGGGGTAACCAACCTGTTGTCTCCGCATCCTTACCTTATAGGGCTGTGGGAAATTCTCTTCCAATTGTTTATATTTTATAATCAGGTAGATGATAGTTTATTTTGACCAAGTGAGGCTCCGTGCTTAAATGCTAAGCCATCCTTATTAGAACAACCAAATTCAAAGGATGGCTGAAGTATGATTATTCAGCAGGGGATATCCACTTATTACTCAAGGCTATGCAAGCCTGGTGACCTGAGTATTACACCTAACAGCAATGATAACCACCCCAGCCCTAAGAACAGTAAGAGCCCAACAGTCCCACTCCCACCTTCAACAATGATGAGACCATTCTCAATGTGGATGATGGTAAAAGCGTCGACAGAGTAGGGCCTAAAAGGAGGCTAGTTACCTCACGTTAGTGTTTCAATTGGCGTTAAGACTGATGCATAAGATGAATGGAGTAAACCAAGGGGGGCCTCATGCCATAGGACCGCTTATAATTTTTAACATGTATCCAAAGAGAAATTTGAGGAGCTTTTTAGCAGAAAAAATGTATATTTCAGGATTCAGATACACTCGAAACTATACAGAAGAGGGAGAAACAGCTGGACCAAGCTTAATATACCACGGGACCTTAAAATGGCTATGTGGTGCTTTAAACCTTCACTGCCCTCATAAGCAACCACTGAAGGTTTCCCTACCTATTTTTAGGGTGCTCCACGTTTCATGAAAGGCTTCTAATATTTCCTGTTTCATTTCATGTAACCTGATGCTCAGCTGCCTCAGGAGCCGTAGCCTCCGGCATGGAACCCCACCCTAAACAGCCGATGAAATGCACCCCTCTTTTCATTGATTTTTGAGAACTTCGAAGGAAAAGGGCGTTCCATCAGCTGTTTAGTTTGCTCCGAGATAAAATTTTTGAAGTCAAGGAAATCAAGATTGTTCCTCCAATTAACCTTAACCTTACAAAAAAAATTTAGAGTTAAAACTGTTTTTTTCAATCCTTGAAGGTGGAAATGTGAGGAGAATCCAGGTGGAGACCATTGAAGAAATTAAGATTTTTCCTTTTAATCTTTTGATTATTTTTTATAAACAAATTGTTCCTTTAAGCTTGAAGATAGAGCATGAGTTAACTTCAATAATAGCGAAGGGAAAGAAGGGAAACTCCAACCTGACCAAGGTAAATATGATCCCAGCACTAAATCTATTCTATTGTTGCTGAATTGTACGTGATCCCACAAGTTTTTTGCACTGAAACATTTTATATATACTCTCTGCAACTAACTAGATATGATTTACTAAATAAGCAATTATCAAAAAGCCACACAAGAGACAGACATTGGATAGGCTTACCAAAACATGGGAGAATCCAAGGTCACTGGCAGAATATTGAGATAAGGCGTCCAGGGAGAATTCAACCTGGACTTTTCCCTAAGCACAAAGAGTGAAATAGCCACCCAAGGCCTCAAGCCCTGGCACAGCTTCCCAATTTCAGAAGCATAAACTGTGTCCAAACTTATCCAAATCTTCTTGGGCATTTCCAAAACCACCTCCCCCTTTGAAATATTTCGTTGGGCCACCAGCCCCAATCTTTGAGGCACAGTCTCTGGCTTCACCAATGTAGAAGAAGCCGAGACACCCACTTCCTCCGATAGCCATTGCCAGAAGAACTGAATGGCCGCCTTACTTACGACTTCTGGGTTCTTGTGTACGCAGCTTATAGAGAAAGATCTTATCTTGCATATCTGGATGGCTCTTGTGGATGACAAGGCCCTCTCTGTTGGATGCAAAAAGTGTTGGGAAAACTTGGTGTTGGGAAGGCACACACGTGAAGAAAATAAGGTTGTAGAAAATATGGCCATTGATTTTAACAACTGGTTCTCTATTAGGCTATGAACCCCTCTGAATTGCCTGCATACATGGCCTGCCTAATAAGATATCAAATTTTTGGCACATATAGGATGCATTTGAACTTAGAGCTGTATCAGAGATTGATTACTTGATAGAGCTTTTCAAGTGATACCCAACATTCCTCGAGTTTTATTGAGTTACCAGGGAAGTGTGGTCGTTGGCATTTAGGCGCTCTTTCAGTGGATAATACAAGGTGGACGCACGCCACATCTACCAGTATGTAATCTTATCTAGTATCTATAATGCATCCTATCTAGGTTCCGCTTTCCTATTATTTTTCACCGTCACCGTCTTCCTTGTAAAATTATTGTAATTGAGTTTTTTTTTTAATTGTATTTGAGTTTGAATCTGCATAAAAGGTAGAGGAGGATTGTTCAATTATAAACTGAAAAGGTTTTCACTAGCGTAATAGAGAACTTTAACGAAGGTGTCCCAGCTAGCTAGAGTTTTTTTTTTTTTTTTTTTTAATTATTTTTATTTTATATATTAATAAAATATTTTGATAAAGGTTTTAGTTTTTAAAAGGTTTAAGGTTAAGACTTTAAAAATAAAAATATATATTCATTTTAAAAGTATGCTTAAGTTTAACACATTTAATGATAAAGATTTGAATGTCTAAACGTATTATGGGGTAAATGGATTTGTAGTAACTTAATATTGGTCCTAAGGAAACCATGGCTCAATAGGTTGTGAAGGAATTTATAAATTCGTTCCATAAATATTTATTTTGAAAATTTTTTATTTAAAAAATTAGTATAAATTCAAAATTATTTTTTGCTTTTATTATTATTATTGTGTATTCTTAACAAAGTAGTTACAATATATATAAGTATACTGCAGTATCTAAAAATATGTCTATGGGCTAAACTAAGATTGTCCAAAAATAAGACTATGGGTTAAAACCATCTATATTTGCTAATTAAGGAGATTTTCCCAAAAATAAGATCCTCCACTTCTTTGTTTTTTTAATGCAAAGGATATAACACATCCAATAATTTTGCATTGTTGAATACATTGCAACAAGCCCTAGACAAATCACAAATTCAATTACTTGGGGCAACTAAGCTCATTGTTCCCTTACACCAAAAAAACTTCTTAGTACTGACAGGCTAGTTAATAAATCGACAACATTTTTCAGAATATCAATTTTATCTAGTGACATCTTGTCTTCAACCATGTTTCTAATAAAATGGTATTGTAATGCAATAAAATTTATCTTAGAATGATAAGCAAGGTTCTTTGCTAGATATATTACACTTTGACTGTCATAATTTATCTTTACAACTCCTTGTAAGAACCCAACATCAACACATAGTCTTTGTAACCATACTACTTCCTTACTTGCATGTGTGGTTGCCATGTACTTAGCTTTTGTAATTGAAAGTGTCATTAGAGCTTACCTCTTGCTCATCCAGCTAACTGCTCCACCAAACAAGTGAAATACATAACCACTTGTGGATCTTCGACGATCAAGATCTCTAGCCCAATCTACATCAACAAAATCTTGTACATTCAATACCTTGTTTGGTTCAAGCCTTCTTGATAGCAAATTGCATTATTTGTTGTGCCATGCCAGTATCTAAAACTCGTTTTACAATAGTCCAACGTTTTTTTCCTAGTTTTGACATATATATGCTTAGAACTCTCATTGCATAAGCAATGTTTGGTCTGGTACATACCATGGCATACATCAAACTCCCAACAACACTTGCATAAGGAACATGAGATATTTCCTCTTCCTCTTCTTGTGTCTTTGGACATTGTTCTATAGATAGCTTTACACCCAAAGGAATGAGAGTCTTGACTAGTTTACAATCATGCATATTAAATCTCTTTAATATTGTCTCAATATATTTTCTTTGATTCAACCAATATCTTATTTGATCGATCCCTCTTAATTTGCATACCCAAGATGAAATTTTTAGGACCAAGATCCTTCATATCAAATTGAGATGACAATTAAGACTTAAAATTCTAGATGATTTCTTTGTCATTTCCAATTAACAACATATCATCAACATACAATGTCATAATAATAAAGTGATCATTGTTAGCTTTTGAGGATATATGCAGTGGGAGAGATCTAACATAGGTCCTAATAAGATGCAAAAAATATGAAAGAAAGTAATTCTGCAATATGACTAAAATATACTATAAATAGAAATGACAAAAATACAATGCAATATGGAGGTAATGGTCACTCCATTAATACAAGCTAAAGAGCTACATTGTACTCCATACAGGAGTTCTACTACTATCTACTACTCTCTACTACAATGCACTTGATATGTACTTGATATCTAATCTATCACTATGAGGCCCTTTATATAGGAAGAGATATTCCTTGGCCAACACTCTACCTAGTTGTACAAGTGGACACCTTGCACATTACAACTTGCACATTGACACTTGTGCATTTATTACATTGCTTGAAGTAACTAGATAACTTCTCCCTAAAGTAATATCCTACTCTAACTATGTACCAAAGGTGGTACATTTACATGACCCAAATGATGTAATATACTCTAACTCTAACACCCCCTGTATTACATTATTTGGGTATTTGAATATTTCAATCTTCAATATGGATCTTTGTCTTCAGATGTTTTTCAGCTTGATCTGGTTCTTTCATCAGTTGGCTTTGCATTGTAATCCTTCCTTTATCTGGTTCATCTTCCTCTTCTTCTTTAGCTTTCCCTTTGAATCTGGTTTCTATGTTCTTATAGGTGGTAGTACTGCTACTTGATTTTTGCAAGGATGTTTCTCCTTCTCTGTCCTTACTCTGTACAGAGGCTTTAGAACAATTTCTCAAGGCATCAAGATAAGATCTTGGATTAGTAGAACTTGAAGTACCAATGCTACATGAGGATTGAAAAATCTTTTCTAAATATGATTCATTCAGCTCTGTCTTCTTTTTGAGTAGTTCTATCAATCCTTTTTGTTCTTCATTTTCATCCTTGTAAGGTTTGTATGTGAGTAATGCCATGTACAATATGCTCACAAAATCTAAAGAAAGTGAAATGTCACTTTTCTCATTATTGATTGCTTCATTGACACGGGCTTGAAGATAGCATTCCATAGTATTAAAATTATCTCTTAAGGCTTCACTATGAATTACCTTTGAAGTTAGGTCTAATGTTCCTTCAGATTTCATGAGTAGATTCATGATCCCGATTTTTATGGCACTTGCTTTTTCCTTTCTGATAGTGTTGTTCATATTGTTGTTTACTATATTGCTTGAGGTAGACATCCTTATAGCTTCCTGGATTAGAGTATAAAGTGATTTGATAGTGCCTTGAAATAGTATTTCTTGCAATTCCTTTGTAGAATATTTGTAGTAGTCTACCTTATGACTCCCTAGTTTAGAGTATATGAGCTTGTTTTGATAAAACCTTTTGTAGCTTAGGTTTTGTAGGCTTCCTTATGTCTCCCTAGTTAAGAGATTTGATTTAATAAAATCCTTGTAGAATTTGTAGAAACCTTATGATTCCCAAATGGATTGAGTACTTGATAAATTTTGAATGAATGCTATTATTATCAAGTTTTGTAGAATGCCTTATGTCTCCCTAGTGATTTTGGATATGCTAAATGATAGATAAAGTGCTTTTGGGAATAGTAGTTCAATTTTGGGTTGATTTTGTAAAGTTTTGTAAATAGCAAAAATCAACTTTTATTACACCTTATTACTCCTATTGAACTTAAGCACTTTCTAATTTGATGAGGTTCTAATGGTTGGATTTATTTTGTCCCTTTAATGTAGTTTTGAGACAAGTATACCAATTAGTTTCCAACTCTTGATAATATTTAATGACCCTCCTTTTATAGCTTTTGATATTTGATATTTAATGTTTCTAAATTCCAATATCCTACTTTGGTGTAGTATTCCTTATAACTCCCTAATTTGGAATATTAGAAAAAAATAATATTTGCAATAATGGAATTTTAATTTTCCAGGTAGAAATCCTTATTTCTCCTATGTTTAATTTGCAAATATTAAGCTATAATTCTCCTTTAATTTTTGCTTTCAAATATGGTTGATTTCCCTATAGTTTTCAACCTTATATTATACCCTTATAACTCCTATTAATGAAAGCAAATTAGAATAAGGTAAATTCTTACCTTTATGATGCTCCAAGCCTCTATGTATTCGACGCTGAATTTTAAACGTAAATGACAACACCCTCTAGTGTTCCTTTTGACCATTATCTCCAACGTATGGGTGTAGGCTTTAATGTTTCTCTTGAACTCGAATGGCAGCTATTTTTTTTATTCCTTTGACTACAATATTTGGATAGTGGATGCCTCATGTCTGACCACTTTGACTAAGAGCTTTAAATGCTCTCTTTTTATTACTATTGAATGTTGCTATGAATGTTGATGCTGCTACATAAATCTACCATGAACTCGGCTATGAACGCTGCTACGAATTTGGCTTTGAATGTTGCTATGAATTTGGCTATGAATTGTTGTTGCTCCTTGGTCTTTGGCACCTCAAATAAGAGCTAAATCTTGAAGTGAGTGACAAGTGTCACGGCAGTTTCACTTTAACGCTTGGGAGAGAACCTTGTTGATGCTTGGACTCTTCTATAGAATGAGCATTATAGACTTGTGTGAATGCTCATATTCCTCCTCTTGTGTAACGACTTCTTGGCCTTTCCTTCAAGCGTGCAAAGGGTGAGTGCTCATGTGAGAAACATTAGGGTTTCCTTCAATGTGACAAGTGTCACCTTCCCTCTTTGCATGTACCTTTTCTTCTCAATATATTTCAACGTATACTTGCAAGGTTCTTTTATCAACGTATTGTGGCCAGCTCCTCCTTTGTTGTATGCTTTCGATGGTGCTTGATTCGAACTATTTCCAGTTGTAGTAGTGAGCAACACTTCGGTGGCTTTGAGCTAGGATTGTGAGCAACTCCTTTGGTAGCTATGGGTAGTGCTTTGGTGGAGTTTTTGAGGTACTCCAATGGTGCCCTTGAGTGCTCCTTGTGGACGTATGTCTAGCTGGTATAGCCTTCTTTTCCTTGTGCTTTGTTTCTTCCTTCTTTCAACCTACCTTTGTAGATAATATTTCTCCTTATGTTATGCTTACAGGTAGCTTGATACGACTATTCAAAACCATGGAGGATATGAGCCCTTTGAGAGGCTCTTCTACCTTGCTTGGAGAATGCTCTTTACATGACCGCTTTGAGCTAATTTTCCCTTATGAGGAATGTGCCTTTGTGGCACTTAAACTCTACCCTTATTCCTATGTAGGATAGATTAGTATAGTGCAAGATAATGTAAATAAACTTGTAAATAGAATACCTTCTTTTTGCACCTCCTTTTGCACTCTATTCTTTTGGTTTTAATGGCAACTTTCTTGTAGGCAAGGGCTGATTTGACGTTGTCTCTTTTTCTAGACAACTCTCTCCTTTGCTTGGTTACTTTGGTAATAAACCCAAGCTAATAACCATGTAGATAGAAGCTTTTTGTAGAAGTAATTTCTACACTATTTTTTTCTTTGTAAATAGCCTTTAGTGCACTTTGAATCTGAGACTCACCAAGTCTCGATTTGAAGCTTCTTTTGCTGATTTGATGGTGGCTTTCTTCTCCACTCCTTGGAGGAATCTGATCTAATTTTTGGTGGCTTCTTTGGGCCATAAAATGCTGTAGGTTCTATGCACCAAATAGTGTCTCTAGACACTTTGATAATCTACTAGTTTTTGTGTCCTTGATCTTTAACAATCAACAAACACAAACTAATCCTTTTGAGAGTAACTAGTTAAAGATCAACTAGTATAGTGCTAATGGATTAATAATGCACTTAATGGTAACAATAATCTCTCCTTATTGCTCCAATAAACTCTCAAAATAATTTTTAAATGCACTTAATAATCTTCTACAATTTTTCAAGAGTAATCTGTAATGAACCCTTAATGAGTATTCTGCAATTTTTCACTACAATCAATATTGTAGGATGTAGTCTTCTTGCTTTCTAAATAGATAACATGTAGATGATAATTTTATTTCTTTTAAAAATATCTAACTCCTATTAAATGTGCAAATATATCTTAAAATGAATTCTCCTTTTTGCACTTTCTTGAAGACTATAATATGGGTTCTTCTTCTTGCAACTTTTAATCCAAATATAGTGCTTAATAGAATTTGATAATGAACCCTAATTTGAAGTTCAACTAATTGCACCCTAGTTGCTTACCTTTAATGGCTTCTACAGTAGATGTAGATCTTGGTATTTTGATTCACCAAGTTGTTGCCTTGTAGTGGATGAATTTGTAGCTTCTTGTTGGTTGTCCAAAACTTCTTGCTTCACCAAATTATGGTCTTGAACTTTCTATCTTGAGCCTGGAGTTTGGTGGCTTGATCCTTCCAGTGATCTTCTATTTTCTACTATAGATTCAGAGAACTATTTTCTCTAAACTATGCCTTCTTTTTGTGAGAGGTAATCTCCAAATCTCTTAGATTTGGTAGGCTTCTTTTGTCTGAATCCTCCTTCAATATTCTTGTTGAATTCTATCTTCAAATAGGATCTTCTTCTTCTCAATATTCTGAATGTCTTGAGGTCTTCATTAGATTCTTCTTCTGGGATTTGGCACTCCTTGCCAAATTCTTCTTCTCTTGGGCTTGTTTTCGGATGGCGATAATTATCCCAAGTCCTTCACTATTAGGAGCTTTCTCCTTGGTAGTGGATTTCTCCAATGAGTTCTCCTAGGAACTCTTTTGATGATGCTTCTACGAGCTCTACAACAAGGCTCTCTAAGCCTTCTTATTTTTCCTCCTTGAGACCTCTCCAAGGTCTTCTATCTTGCAGCTTCTCTGGTCTTCCAACTGAGACCTTTTCTTCAACCTTCTACTTCTGGAAGTGTTGGTGATGAGATCTTCTTCTAGGATCTCTGAAATATGTTACTTCTAGATTCTAGAATGGGACCTTGTTGGTCCTTTTCTTCTATGATTTGCAGGCTTTAATGGTGATCGTCAATCTCCTTTGTTTTGGACTCTTATTTGGAGTCTTCTTTAGTAACTCTTATCTAAAGTCTTCTTCTGAATTAGAAGTTTTCTATGGAATATTCTTCTAATTCAAGAATTCTTCTCTGGATTCTTCCTCTGAATCAAGAACTTTTCTTTTGAATTAGGAATTATTCTTTGAAGTCTTCTTCAGCTTCTATGGCCTTTTCTACTTCTGCACTCTTAGGTATTGATATTGAATGGAGATCACCAATATCCTATCTCCTCCTTGACTCATCTTCTAGAGTCTCTTCTTCCTTGAGTCTACTATAAGGCTATTGTTGCCTTCTCTTTACTTCTGCAATCTACAGGATTTGTAGCTCTTGTAATGGGACCCTTTTTTCCAAGGTCTTTGAAATATTTAGTATTCTCCTTGTTGTTGCAAGTGCTAGAATGATTCTAAGAAGATATTCTTCCTAGCTCTCTTGTAGGAAGCTTCCCAACCTTTTTTCTGAATCTCCTTTTCCTACAACAAGTTGTTAGAAACTGGAATGAAAGAATTTATAATTCTGAACCAAGGCTTCTATGGCCTTTTTTTGGATCAAGGCTTCTATGGCATTTCTTCTGGATCAAGGCTTCTATGGCATTTCTTCTGGATCAAGGCTTCTATGGCCTTTTTGCAATGTGAATTTTTTCAATCTAGCAATGGAGATCTCCAATCTCCAAACTTCACCAAGACTCTACTCCTGGAGTCTGTTCTACAATGTCTATTTTTCTACAACAAAGAACTTTAGATAATAGTTAGCATGAAAAGATCCAGATCTCTTGAGATCAGTAGTCTTCACTAGTTGATCCATCAAACTAGTGGAATGAATGTTGAGTCCTAGTCTTCACGAGTTTTCCTACAACTCTATGGAAAGACTCTAGCCAAATGTAATCTCAGAATTTTTGTAACTAAGATTTATTTCAGTCCTCACTTGTGACTCTCCCTATTCCTATCTCGATCCACCATGGCTCTGATACCATTGTTAGATTTTGAGGATATATGCAATGGGAGAGATCTAACACAGGTCCTAATAAGATGCAGAAAATATGAAAGAAAGTAATTCTGCAATATGACTGAAATATACTATAAATAGAAATGATAAAAATACAATGCAGTATGGAGGTAATGGTCACTCCATTAATACAAGCTAAAGAGCTACATTGTACTCCATACAGGAGTTCTACTACTCTCTACTATAATGCACTTGATATGTACTTGATATCTGATCTATCACTATGAGGCCCTTTATATAGGAAGAGAGATTCCTTGGCCAACACTCTACCTAGTTGTACAAGTGGACACCTTGCACATTACAACTTGCACATTGACACTTGTGCATTTATTACATTGCTTGAAGTAACTAGCTAACTTCTCCCTAAAGTAATCTCCTACTCTAACTATGTACCAAAGGTGGTACATTTACATGACCCAAATGATGTAATATGCTCTAACTCTAACAATCACCAACATGTTTTATGTACCCATAATATTCAGCTTTACTTAGTTAAAAATCAAGCCCCAATACATAAGTATAAAGCTTTTGATACCACATCCTAGGTGATTGTTTCAGACCATACAAATATTTCTTCAACCTACATACCAAGTTTTCATTTCCTTTTACTATAAAATATTTTGGTTGAGACATAGATTTCTTCTTCTAGATCCCCATGTAGGAATGTTGTCTTCATATCCATTTGCTCTACTTCTAGGTCAAATGCAGCAACAATAGACAAAAGAAATCTAGTAGAAGTTAGTTTAGAAGCAAGAGAGAAAACCTCACCAAAATTAATTCCTTGTACCTAGGAATATCCCTTTGCTACCAGGAAAACTTTGTACTTCTTGACTTTACCTTATGCATTAAAATTCTTCTTAAATATTAATTTGCTAGCAATTTGTTTTCTTCCAATAGGCAACTTCACCAAATCCTATGTCTTAATTTTCTCTAAATATTTTATTTTATCAACCATGGCCTTCTTCCAGAATTCACCATATTTTAAATTAAATACCTCCCTAAAAATTCTAGGATCATCATCAGTAATAGATAAAACAAAAGTATACTAAAAATTAGGTGAATTGTACCTTTTTGGTTTCTTTATTTCTTGAATTGATCTTCTCAATGTTGGAAATATGTTGAATATTTTCCATGTTATTCTAACAGGGTTAACTCTAAAAGGTATTGGACACTCTCCGTGTATCCTCGTCGAGTTTTAGGGTCGGATCGGGCCCCAAGAAAGGGTTCGGGAGTGACATTCCTTGAAAAGCAAGGGTCCAAGGGTGATAGCCCCCGAATTTTTTTTTAAGGTTTCTTAAGCTATTTTTTAGACCCATATAGGTTGTTTAGGGTTAAATATTTGAACCCGTGGCATTGTAAAATCCGTTCTTGTGATGTTATTTAATTGCACTTGCATTAGGGTTTGATGAGAGATGAGAGATGAGAGATGAAGATTATTTTATTGGATACGATTAATTTTATACAATAAGGATATATTACTGTGCTGGGTTTTTTTCCCATAAGGATTTCCTAGGTGAAATACTATGTTATGTGTGTATTTGTTATTTTTTTTTTTCTTTGATTTTGTATTTATTGTTTTTCTAGATTTAGTTTATTGGGACATTTTGCTCTTCATTTGGTATTAGAGCTAGTTTTTTTAGCTTTATTCAAGAAGTAAGGGTTTCAACCCTATGATAAATTAATTCTTGAGTGGAAGCCATACGCAAAAGAATTTGGGCAAAGAATAATGCCAAGAAGCACACAGATAGAGATTGAAAATTTTAAAGGACAAAATTTAAGTTATGGAAACTCAAGATGGAGGATCTGTTGGTTGATAGATATCAGTGGATTAAGGTCTCATGAATAAAATCAACATCAATGATAGATGAGGATTAATTGAAGATCGATAGGAATATAAGGAGTTCTATCAGATTGTGCTTATCTGATTCAATATTGTTAAATGTATCAATAGATACCACAAAAAATTCATTATGGGATAAGCTAGGAATTTTGTATCAAACAAAGTTGTTGGTAAATAAACTCTTTCTCTTTAAGAAGTTGTATTCACTTCGGATGAATGATGGTGACTTTGTGGTTGAACATCTGAATATTTTTAACATTGTGGTAAGTCAATTAAACTTTGTTGAAGTAAAAATGGATGAAGAGGAAAAGTGTATTACTTTACTTTGTTCATTACCTGATTTTTAGGATAACCTAGTTATGGCTATCACCAGTAGTGCTTCTACATTGAAAGTAGACTATATAGTAGGAACATTTCTATCTGAGGAAATGAGATAAAAATATTTTGAGGATTATCATCATAAGGATGCCTTGGTTGTGAAAGGTCATTCTCAAGAAAGAGGTAAAAAGAAATTAGAAGAAAGGAAATTAAGATCTAGGGGTAAATTTGTTGCTCCATAAAAGAGGAAATGTTAGAAGTATGATAAAATATGGCATTATAAAAGAGATTGTAGATCTAAAAAGTTTGATAATAGTTGATCATCCGATGAAGAAACTTTTGTAGAAACAAGACCACAAATGAAGATTCAAGGGGCTTATTCTTAATTGTAGTGTGCTCAAGTGAATTCCATGACTCATGGTTGATTGAATCGGGTGCTTCCTTTCATATGACTCCTCATAGGAAGGGGTTCTATGAATATGAAAAGATAAATAGAGGTGAAGTCTTCTTGGGAGACAATTTGACATATAAAATAATAGGTTGAGGAGGAGCTAAGTTGAGGTTAAAAGATGGAATAATTAAAACCCTTTTTTGTGTGGTGCATATTTTGGGTTTGGCAAGGGATCTGATATCTATGAGTAAGATGAATGATGTGGGTGTGACTGTGGTATTCAATAAGGATAGTTGTAAAATGGTTCATGGATTGTTGGTGTTGGTAAGGGGAGTTTGTATAGGAACTTTGTTTAGACTTGAAGCTACCACTGTAAGAATTGATTGTAATAACTCTTTAGTTGTAGAGGAGAATAATACGATAGAAGTGGCTCTGAGTATTCCTATAGTGAATACAATGTTGTGGCATCAACACATGGGACATATTGGTGAGAAAGGCCTTTGAATATTAAAAATGAAAGGTATGGTTGAAGGAATTTTTGATTGCCCATTAAATTTTAATTTTTGTGAGCACTGTGTTTTTGGAAAGCAAACCCGAGTCAAGTTTCCTAGTAGTGCTACAATATCTGAAGAAATTTTGCACCTAGTTCATAGTGATGTGTTTTGACCTACAAAAGTACCATAATTAGGTAGATATATCTATTTTGTTACATTTATAGATGAATTTTCAAGAAAGACCTGGGTATATTTTTTATAGAACAAATATGATGTTTTCAATAAATTTTAATAGTTTAAGACTCTTGTAGAAAATCAAATAGAGAAAAAAGATAAAGGTTTTGAAAAGTTATAATAGTGTGAGTATTTTTTTTAATTGGTTGAAAGAGGGAGTTTTGAAAGGATTCCCAAACCTTTTACAATAAAATGTAGCAAAAGAAACTGTCTCTTGGAGATAAACAAAGAACAAAAAATTTGGGAGACAATCTTCACAGGATCATCTAAGTAGGGAGACAATCTCCATAGGACCATCTACAACCGAGACCGGAGAAAGTTGGAAGAGGGATTCCTACCTAAATAGGAAAATCTTGATCTCCCAAAAATTGGAAAAATGAAAATCAAGGGAATCTTTGTAGAACATCTAAAACAAATATTCTTGCACAATAAAATGGAAAATAAAGTTTCCCACCCAAGAAACATCTCAAACTCAAAAATGAAGTTATTTTAGGATAGATTTTCCTAGAGCATAATCGAGCCAAAAAGTTGATTTCCAAAACTAAAAAATTTGAAAAGAAGTTTCCCACCCGAGGAAACCTTCACCATCAAGCTGAAACAGAGAAATTGTACCTGCAATTCAAAATTTTGAAAAGAGGTTTCCCACCCAAGGAAACCTTCACCAGAAATTTTGAAAAGATGTTTCCTCTCCAGGGAAACCTTCATTAGCAAGTTGAAACAGATAAACTGCACCTACAAATCAAAAATTCAGAGAGGTTTCCTACCTAGGAAAACCTTTATCAGTAAGCTGAAACAGAGAAATTGCACCTGCAGTTCAAAATTTTGAAGAGGTTTCCTTCCTAGGGAAACCTTCACTAGCAGGCTAAAATAGAGAAACTACACAAGCAGTTCAAAATTTTGAAAAGAGGTTTCCTACCCACAGAAACGTTCACTAGCAAGCTGAACAAAAAAGAAACAAATAAAACTAAGGGTTGGCTATAAAGGATGTCCCAAAAATATGCAAACTAGTAGCACACCTCCACCACCTATTGGGGTCCCTCCAAATACCTGACCATGAAGCCAAAATAAAAACCCTGTACCAGGTTCCCCTCAAGACCATACAAATCTACAAAGAATATAGCTCAAAGGAATAGACTCCTCATTAGATGAAACAAAGAACCCCAAATACCCTAGTGCATGCCTAGGGAGTCAACACCGAAACCCCTCTAATGCAACCATCATAAAAGCATGAGGTCTCTCCCCTGATGAGACAAAAAAAATATAAATAAAGGCTTACTGAATCTCCCCCAACATAGGCAAAGAACCAAGGTTATCTTACCAAGAGGTGAACTTTGAAACCCCTTCTTCATGGACATTGTGGAATCCCATGGTCTCCCTCCCAATACCACAAACAACCATAGATAAAATAGTCCATAAAAATGCCTCTCACACAGACTACATAGGGCCACAATCCATTTCCATCACTGTTTGACCAGGAGGCCATCCAAAAATACCTTCTTCCATGTCATGAAGCACCTGGTCTCACCCCAAAGACCAACTAGAGTCATTGAGAAAAATCCCACTAGACCAACTCACACATCAGGTAAGTAGAGGATGAATCTACCACCAAAGAGGTGCTACTAATCCACATTAGAGAGGACAATGGTGGTGAGTATTGCTCTAATGAATTTGAACAATTTTGTAAGGATTATGGAATAGAAAGGCAAAAAAAACTTCATATAGGCAATAAAATAATGGAGTTGCAGAACGGGTGAATAGAACATTGATGGATAAGGCTAGAAGCATGTTAAGTGGTGCAAGGTTAGAAAGGAAATTCTAGATAAAAGTTGTGTTAACTACTTGTTACCTCATCAATAGATCTCCTACCTCAGCTTTGGTGGACAAGACTCCACAAGAAGTGTGGACTGGTAAGAAATTCTCTCTTAATCATATAAGAATTTTTGGTTGCAATGCTTATATGTATGTCCCAAAAGAGAAAAGGACTAAGCTAGACTATAAATCTAAAAAATACATATTTATGGGTTATAGTATTGGTGTTAAAGGATATAATTTGTGGAACCCATAAACATAGAAGATTGTTTACAATCGTAATGTGATCTTTAGAGAAACAAAAGGGGTTCCAAAATAGGAAATGCAACCAAGCAAAGAACCTGAAATAGTTCAAGTAAAATTGGAACAAGAGGAAGAACCTATGGTAGAACTTGGTGCTATAGAAGAAGATGAACTATAGAGAGAGTCTAAAGAGGAAAATTTAGAGGAAGAAGGTGAGGAGAAAGCTAAATATGCAAAACCTAGAACTCTAATTTAGAGGAGATCAGATAGAGTGAGAAGACTCCCAAAAATGTATAGCCCTTCAAATCTTTGTTCTGCATTTAATATATCAGTTACTAATGAAGAACCTAAGATTGTAAAGGAGTCACTTCAGTCAAGTGAGAATAAGTCTTGGAAAAGGACTATGGAGGAATAAATGGAGTCCCTAGATAAAAATAATATGTGGGACTTGGTGAAATTACCCCCTGGAAGAAAATTGGTTGGTTGTAAGTGGGTATTCAAGAAGAAATACAATTTAGAAGGAAAGTTGAAGTACAAGGCGCACCTGGTAGCAAAAGAATTTTTTTAAGTTGAGGGAATTGACTTTGGTGATATTTTTTCTACTATGGCTAAACTAACTACAATTAGATTTATGTTGGCTATTTCTATTGCTATTGATCTTGAAATAGAACAGATTGATGTAAAAAAAGCATTTATACAAGGTGAACTTGATGAAGACATATATGTCACAACTAGAATGCTTTAGGGTAAAAGTTAAGGAGGACTTGGTATATAAGTTGAAAATTTCTCTTTACAGCTTAAAGCAATCTCCAAGAATATGGAACCAAAAATTTGAGACATTTTTTTAACACTTGGGCTTGGAAAAAGCAAACCAAATCCATGTGTGTATTTAAAAAAAAAAGGTGAAAATTTTGTTATCATTGTTTTTTATGTGGATGACATGTTGTTAATTGGTAACAATAAAGAGATGAAATATTAGTTATCTTCTAAATTTGACATGAAGGATTTGGGTGCTACAAAATTTATTTTGGGTATGGAAATAATAAGGGATCGTGCAAATAGAAAGTTGTGGTTAAATCAAAGGAAATATGTTGATTTGATACTACATAGGTTTAGGATGCATGATTGTAAACTAGTATGTACTCCATATCTTGTTGATCAAAAGTTATCTGTTGAACAATATCCTAAAACAAATGAGGAAATTGAAGAAATGCATCATGTTCCTTATGCTAGAGTTGTTGGTAGTCTGATGTATGCAATAGTTTGTACTAGACCTAATATTGTACATGCAATGGGAGTAGTTAGCAGATATGTGTCCAATCTAGGAAAGGAACATTGTATTGTTGTGAAGAGGATCTTTAGACACTTGCGTAGAACTTCATATTATGCTATTTGTTACCAAGAAAAATCTAGAGATAGTAATATTGTAAATCTACAAGGTTTTGTGGATGTTTACTGGGTTGGAGATCTAGACAAAATAATATCCACGAGTGCTTATGTGATCATACTATTTGGAGGGGTAGTAATTTGGATGAGTAAAAAGTAATTAGTGGTTTATTTGTCCACAACAAAGGCAGAGTACATTACAATACTTATGTCTGTAAATAAGCAGTGTGGCTACAAAGGTTATGTTTAACATTTAGCCTTAAGTATAAGGCTATGAGAATTGACAGTGATAGTCAGAGTAATATATTTTTGTCCAACAATCTTGGTTTTCATGATCGGTCAAAACATATTGATATTAAGTACCGTTTTGTGAGAGAGATGGTTGAAGGGAATTAGGTGATGCTGGAGAAAGTTTCAAGACTGGAGTTTGAGGATATGGTGCATTATCTTCTATTGAGTCATATTGTTCATCCATGAGCTCAAACTGCACTCTTTTTTTCTTCCTCTCTTGGTTGTTCTTCCTGCTTGGGATCACTTTTAGATTCTCTAAAGATTACATTTTGCTTATAAACAATTGTTCTAGTTTTTGGGTTCTAAATTCTATGGCCTTGTACACCATATTTATAACCAATAAAAATACACTTCTTTGTTTTATTATTTAACTTACTCATTTTATCCTTTGGAACATGCATATAAGCATCACAAAAAAAAACTCTAATATGTTCAAGAGAGGGTTTCTTACCAGTCCATGCCTCACAAATTTTTATCAACCAATGCTAATGTAGGTGATTTATTTACCAGGTAACGATTGTTTATAAATTATTTTCTTATTTTTTGGGTTTTAAATTCTATGGCCTTTTACACCATCTTTATAACCAATAAAAATATACTTCTTTGCTTTATTATTTAACTTACTTAATTTGTCATTTGGAACATGCATATAAGCATCACAACCAAAAACTCTAATATTTTCAAGAGAGGGAATCTTACTAGTCCATGCCTCACACAAAGTTTTATCAACCAATGCTGATGTAGGTGATTTATTTACCAGGTAACATGTAGTGTCCATAGCCTCTGCCAAGAATTTATGTGCTAACCCTACACCATTGAACATACTCCTTTTCTTTTTCATTCATGTCCTATTCATATTTCTACAACTCCATTCTATTGAAGAGTGTATCGAGTCATCTTTTACCTTGTTATTTTACATTACTTACAAAACCTCTCAAATTCATTGCTACATATCTCTCCTACATTATCTTTCCACAAAACCTTTATATTTTTCTATTTGGTTTTCTACAAGAGCCTTAAATTATTTGAATTTTGAGAAGACATCAAATTTCTTTTGGAGGAAATGTATCCATGCATACCTTCAAAAATCGTCTATATATGAAACATAGTACAATGATTTTCCAAGTAATGGAATAAACACAAGTCCAAACAAATTACTGTCTATTAGCTCCAAAATCCCTTTTGCTCTTGCAACACCGGATGGAAACTTGATGCAGGAGCATCCAGCGGCGGTCGAAAATAGGGCAGAAGTTGCAGAAGGCGGAGGGTCGCGAAAACGCAACATGTCATGAAATCGCGACGTCGCACAGTCGGGCACTGGAGCTGAGGAGGATGTCGCGATTTCACGACATGTCATAAAATTACGACCATCGCAAAATCGCGACGTAGATCAGCCAGAAGGTGAAGGCAAGGAAATTGTCACGATTTCGCGACATGTCGCAAAATCGCGACCGTCATGAAATCGCGACGCAGAACAACCGGAAGGAGGAGCGAAGGAAATTGTCATGATTTCATGACATGTCACGAAATCATGACTATCACGAAATCGTGACCAGAAGCAGCTAGGAGGAGAAGCAATTGGTAATGTCATGATTTCGCGACATGTCACGAAATCACGATCGGAGAAGAAGAGCGGAGGCATCCGAAGGAAGATGTCGCGATATCACGACATGTCGCGATATCGTGACCCTAAGGCGAGAAAGGGCACAGAAAGGAAAAATGTCACGATATCGTGACCCAAGGGCGAGGAAGGCAGCAATGAAGGAAAACATCGCGATATCGCGACATGTCACGATATCACGACCAAAAGGGAGAAGAAGCGTAGGAAGGCCAAAACGTCGTGATATCATGACATGTTGCGATATCGCGACAGGAAAAGAAGAAGACACGGAAGAAGGAGGAGACGTCGCGAAATCGCGACAGGCGACATCTTCAGGGACCGTTACAGGATGACGTCATTGAGCAACACGTGGCAGCACAAGAACAACACGTGGCACCAAGGTGTAGCAAAAGTAAGCGAAGACAAAGTGTCGTGTAGAAAATGTAACCGTAAGCGGGAGTCGAACGGCAGTTACAGAGGCCAATGCGGATTGCAGTTACGAAGACGAACAGTCATGGCAAAAATGAATCGAAGGGCCACCAGTTGGAAGAGAGAGAGTCACGCAAAATTTATAAAAAGGAGCAAGCCGGGCCATGCACAAGGGTTGGAAAACAGGGAAGCAGACTCGCAAAGTTGAGCTGTAGAGCCGAGGCCAAAGAGAGTCGGCTAGAGAGTGGTGCGTTTTCCTTCCAAGTGTGGTGGATCTGAAGATTGCACGTAGAGTGTTGGAAAACCAAGCTAAGCGCTGGTTGTTGTAAAGCTTGCGGGCTATATTTGTAATTTGTTTTTTAGATTTAATGAAAAGCATTGGAATTTCCTTTGTGCAATTTTCTCATCCCCAGTCAGTGGTATCAGAGCTAGTGTTCCTGAGTGCGCAAGTAGATCACCGACCGTGAGGCAGTTTGCGCCAAGACCTGGTAGAAAAATGCATCCACAAAGAAGTCATGGCAGTAAGAATGATATAATGACAATAGAAGAGTTCGAGGAGTTGTAGAGCCAATTTAAAGCCCTACAAGAGGAATGGTTTAGAATCAAATTACAGGAGGCAGTAACCAGACAGTGCAAAAGTGAAGATCACTTCTCCACCAATCCCAGGTGTCTGATGCAGGAGCATCCAGCGACGACCAAAAATAGGGCAAAAGTTGTAGAAGGTAGAGGGTCACGAAAACGCGACATGTCACAAAATTGGGACATGTCACGAAATCGCGACGTCGCGCAGCCGGGCGCTGGAGCTGAGGAGGATGTCGCGATCTCGTGACATGTTGTGAAATCATGACCGTCGCAAAATCATGACGTAGATCAGCCAGAAGGTGAAGGCAAGGAAATTGTCACGATTTCATGACATGTCACGAAATCACGACCGTCGTGAAATTGCGACGCAGAATATCCGGAAGGAGGAGCGAAGGAAATTGTCATGATTTCGTGACATGTCATGAAATCATGACCAGAAGCAGCCAAGAGGAGAAGTAATTGGTAATGTCATGATTTCATGACATGTCGTGAAATCACGATCGGAGAAGAAGAGCGGAGGCGTCTGAAGGAAGATGTCGCAATATCGCGACCCTAAGGCGAGAAAGGGCGCAGAAAGGAAAAATGTTGCGATATCGCGACATTTCATGATATCGCAACCCAAGGGCGAGGAAGGCAGCAATGAAGGAAAACGTCACGATATCACGACATGTCGTGATATCATGACCAAAAGGGAGAAGAAGTGTAGGAAGGCCAAAACATCGCGGAAGGAGGAGACGTCACGAAATCATGACAGGCGACATCTTCAGGGACCGTTATAGGATGACGTCATTAAGCGACACGTGGCAGCACAAGAACAACACGTGGCACCAAGGTGTAGTGAAAGTAAGAGAAGACAAAGCGTTGTGCAAAAAATGTAACCGTAAGCGGGAGTCAAATGGCAGTTACAGAGGCCAATGCGGATTGCAGTTACGAAGATGAACAGTCATGGCAAAAATGAATTGAAGGGCCACCAATTGGAAGAGAGAGAGTCATGCCAAAGTTATAAAAAGGAGCAAGTCGGGCCATGCACGGGGGTTGGAAAATGGGGAAGCAGACTCACGAAGTCGAGCTGCAGAGCCGAGGCCAGAGAGAGCCGGCTAGAGAGTGGTGCGTTTTCCTTCCAAGTGTGGTGGATCTGAAGATTGCATGTAGAGTCTTGGAAAACCAAGCCGAGCGCTGGTTGTTGTAAAGCCTGCGGGTTGTATTTGTAATTTGTTTTTCAGATTTAATGAAAAGCATTGGAATTTCCTTTGTGCAATTTTCTCGTCCCCCGTCAAAACTTTACTTGATTTTGTTTACCATATACACAATGTTCACAAAAATTAAAATATAAATAAAATTCAAAAATACCTTCAATCATACCTTTAGTATGTAAAGCTTGAAGGCCCTTTGATATAACCCATTCTTTGATGTTAAAGTATTGTTTTCTCTACAAGAAGATTAGGGATTTTATCTGTTTCATTTTTAGGAATAACAATATTATTACACCCATCAGTCATAGTGTTGCCCAATAAATTGTATAATATTCCAATATAAACTCCTCTTACCAATACCATTGCTCCTCAAACCATCCTACATGTATCCTTTTCAAAATATTGTTTACACACCTGTAGTACTCATTCTACTCATAGATATCAAGTTTTTTGTGAACCTTGGAATATGCAGAACACTAGGAGGGTTTTAACCCTTACATATTTCAGTAACATTTTGACTCTTTCATGTCCTATGATTCTAGTTTTTGAGTCACATCCTAGGAAAACATCACATTTGTTATACTTTTCATATTCACAAAACCATTCTCTATGAGGAGTCATGAAAAAAATCCTGAGTCGATCAACCACGCATCATGATCTGATTGTGTACTCAAATATGCCAAGTATACATTTTCTCCTTCTACTAAGGTCTTTTATTCTATGGAAGAAGAACCACCATATCCCTTATCTTTATCAACATTTTTTAATCTAAAATATTTCTTCAAATACTTAGCTTTACTACATTTCCAATATTTTCAAAAAAAATCTAGGAGATTTAGATCTCCCTATTGACTTCAACCTATCCTTAGATTTATGTTTTTTTATCTTGAGAATGACCCCTTACTAACAAGTCATCCTTGGATGATCCCTCCATGGGTTTCTACCTCATGTCTTCTGATAAAAAGGATGCAACCACATCTTCAAACCTTAAAGTAGTCATAGTAGTACTACTAATGGCCACAACCAAATTATTCCATGAATCTGACAAAGAACATAACAAAGATATACACTTATCTTATTCAATCATTTGAATAACAATAGAGACTAATTGACTTAAAATAGTGTTAAATACAGTGAGATGTTCTATCATGGAATCCCAATCATTCATTCAAAGGAGATACAACTTCTTTCAAAGGAACAATTTATTTACCAAGGACTTTAACTGATATAAAGCCCCTAACTTCTTCCATAGATCCTTAACACTATTTTATCTAGAGATATTTATCAACACTAAATTTGTAAGACACGGTTAAATAGTACTCTTTGTCTTCCTATCTATCTTCTCCAAATATTCTTGCAATATATCCATGGATTTCTTTCTGACACAACAATCCATTGATCTCTATCCACAAGCAGATCTTCCATCTTTAGGTTCCATAACTCAAAGCTCTTATCATTAAAATTTTCAATCTTGATCCTTGTATTGCTAGCCATTTTACTTTACATTAGATTCACCTGTATAAAACTCCCACTCAATGAATAGGTTTATTGCAAATCCAAGTTACCCTTTCTCTTCTTAGACTGAGTTAAACCCTAACAACAAAGGCATCTCCTTGAAGCCAATAACCATGCTATGATACCAGATTAAGAGATTGATAAACCTATTCTAGAGATATTAATGCAAACAAAATCATAAAATAGAAAGAAAAGTAATATGCATACACAATAAACATTAATATTTATCCTAGAAGCCCTTGATTGAAAAAAACCAATAAAAACTTAAAACCGTAGCTCTTGCTCTTATTATTATTGTGTACCCTTAACAAAGCAGTTACAATATATATAGGTATCCTGTAACACCCAAAAACAAGTCCATGGGCTAAAATAAGACTACCTAAGAATAAGAACATAGGCTAAAACCACCCATACTTGCTAATTACGGAGACTGCCCCAAAAATAAGACCCCTCACTTCTTCATTTTTTCATGCAAAGGATACAACATATCCAATAGGTTGATGCTCCACCTCATACCATAGAGTAAGTAGTGAAACCATGGCTCAATTGCCTACAATGTTGATGGTATAACTCATACCATAGAGTAAGTAGTGATGAAAAGTTTTCTATTTAACTGAGTGATAGGGTTGTAGTGGCGGCTAACACCAAAGTTTAAATTTAAAGGGTTTATATCGCATTGTTTTAAAATAGATAAAATATAAATGGGACTCATATGATTTGAATTTTATATAATAACTAAATTTGTTCAAAGAATTTTATGGATAGTGAGGGACAAGAATTTTATATTCTAAACAAAGGTTCGATTTCATAAGTAAACCTTAATTCGTGCCTCGTCGGACTGAACGCTTTTCCCTTACCTAGTGCTTTTAGTAGCATAAAAGGTTTAAAATGATTACGGCATGGTGGTTATAGGGGTGGATTGCGCATATTACTGTGTTGCAACTTTTGGGGTGAAAAACGTAGAATACTATAGCAGCCATAAAATATGAACAACATACCCAGATCATCGTGGCGGCTACTGATTCCACCATGTAAAATGAAAAGTAAAATAAAATAAATAAGTAAACCTTAATATTTATAGAAGTAATAAAAAATATAAAATTTCAAATTAAATGGTATTAGTTCAACTAGTTATATTACTCAACTTTCAAGGAGGAGACTTAGGTTTGAATCTTACCAAGTGATGCATGCATAATTATCAAACTATTATAACAATACAATGTAATCATGATGTAATATGGGTGGGGTTTGTTTCAATCACATATAACCAATTGAAAAAAGAAAAAGAAATGTAAACTTTCATGCATAATTATCAAATTGTCGTAACACCATGTAATAAAGTTAAAATTAATTTGAAAATATATGGGTGGGGCTTATTTCAATCCCATATAATCAATTGAAAAAAAAACTACGACACAAGTAAATATAATATTCCAATTTAAAAATTACAAATATAGAGTGGGTCTTACCTTTTCTTATTTCAAATTTTTGGAGTTCAAAAAATAGAGGAATTGTATGTAGAGAAACCTTAGATGTAAGGATGCCCTGCTTAGGGATAAGAGAAAGAGCAAATCTATGATGATTCTTATCTAAGCAACAAACTTTTCACCAAAAGTGATTATCAATGATAAGATGATCAAGCGCTATATAATGATTCTTAAAAGTAGAGGGTTGATATGTAAATTCCACGGATTCAAGCTAGGTTTTTGTGATATTCGAAAGTGTATTAAATAGACATGGGGATTGAGTGCAAATTATTCTATAACTTACTTTTGAAACTATTTTTATCTCATCATTGATTTGCACTATAGGTTTTAGGATGTGGTGGCACAGAGGACAACTCTCTAAACTAACTTATGAAACTATATGAGTTATGCTTCATAGTTGTGTACTAGAATGGGACACAACATAATTTTTTTTACAAGAATATAATATTATTTATAAATATTGTAAATGTAAATACATTATAAAATATCAAGAGGTTGTTTCATGTATATCTTTGCTTCAATCTCATCATGAAGAAAGACACTCTTCATGTCCATATAATGTACCTTCCAACCTAGAAAACAACTATGGGAATAATAATTCAAACAAAATCCTTTTGAGTAAATAGGAAAAATATATTTGAGTAGTCAATTTCTTCCTCCTAATATAAACCTTTAGCAACAAGGCATGTATTGTGCTTATTCACTTGATTATATTTGATTTTGTAGACCCATTTGTATGCAACAACATTATTCTCTTTTGGAAGAGAAACAAGCTCCTATGTCTAAATCTTAATTAGAGATTTATACTTGACAAGCATGGCATATTTACATTTTATTTAGTCCTTGGCCTAGGGGTAGGTGAGAGGATCTCCAAAATTTTCATCCTTTGATAGAAGGGCCTAATAGTGTGCCTTCTGATGTCATTCTATAAAAATAATGGGATAAACATCCTAAAGGAGAGTCCAACCCCACTTGGGTTTTGGATGAACCATGGAATTAGGCACATCCTGAGATGAAGCAACACCAAAAATAAAAACTAAAATATCCAAAATACACTCATAATATACCTTAACATCCAATGAAATTGCACATAACTTGGTATGATCAATTATATTACTCTTGGAATCAAAAACTAATGATGCTAGATAGGGTGTTATCTAAATAGGAGAAAAATCATTAGGCTCAATTGTAGAATCTTCACTAGAGGGTAAATATGTAGGAACAATTGGAATGATACCAACAAGAATCTCTAAGAGAGACTCTAGGATAAATGGATAGACTGGAGGATCTTCTACTAGGGAAGCAAGAAGAGAGATTAAAAGAGCTATTGGAAAATCTTCATCAAAAATAATATCTTGGCAAATAAAAACGTCCTATATCTCACAATCATAGAAATAATAGGCCTTGAAGGTATCCAAATACCCCAAAAAACTAAATCTATGACTCTTTGGGCATATGGGACCATGCTATGGATCCAATTATATAAAATGACACATTAGGCTCATCACCTATTAATCTCTCAAGAGCAGTCATTCCTTGAGCAACTCAAGTTAGAATTCTATTGATGGTATGTGTTGCATAAATGACTACTTTGCCCCAAAACCTAGGTACCACCCCTTTAACGTGGAGCATACATCAATTCATCTCCATAATCACCCAATTATTTTGCTTAGATACTTCTATTGTGGAGTATAATGTATAGTCCTTTGAATGGTAATACCATGAAGATACAATAAATCTAAAAATCATTACTCAGATACTTGCCTACTCTATATTTTTTAAGGTACTTCATTTTATTCCAAACTGATTCTGCATTAGTGCTTTAAAATCTTGAATTTATTGAAAGCCTAATCTTTGGTATGAATAGTATATAACCATACATGCTAGGATAAATCATCAATAAAAAAGAAGAAAACATCTATTCCTAGAGAAACATGGTATACCCATAGGTCTATGAATCGCATTATGAATGAGCTCCAAGGATCATGTGACCTACCTAGTGGTACCTTTAGAAAAAGAATCTTTATGATGCTTTCCAAAAACACACCCCTCATAGATACCATTAAGGGGAGAAATAGTGTTGTAGTATATTACATTATTTGGTACATGCTAATGTACCCCCATGGTACCTTCATGGTACATACGTAAATATTAGACTAGGGTTGAGTCATATTTTAGAGTATGAGTATTATTTCCCCTTTTATGTAAGTGTGTATGTGTAGGATATACACAAGTGTCATGTGAGTTAGTATGCAAGTGTAAGTTGAGTATATGTGCACAAGTGTCTTATATTAGAGTGTACAAAGTGAAGGTCAAGAGTCATGTCTAGGTGTGCATACAATATAGAGTCATGTGTTCATAAAGTATGCAAGTGTCAAGTAGTCAAGCTAAGAGTCATGAGACTTGGTATATGGAAAGGAATAGTTAAGTATTCTAAGAGTCATTCTACTATGGATATTGTTGGAATATATTACATTATTTGGTTCGTTACTAATGTACCATCATGGGTACATATTTAGATTAGGAGTGTATTAGGAGTTAAGTACTTTATTAAAGCAATGCAATAAATGCACAAGTGTTAAAGTGTGCAATAATGTAAATGTGCATGTATTCCACATGTACATGAGTCCTTAGAATAGAATAGTGAGGTGTCACAGGAATGTGGAATGCAAAGAGGCATGTCTCATTATAAATAGACCTTCATAGAATAGAAGCAAGAGAGGATTTGGGTGTGCATAGGTAGAATAGTAGTAGATACAATGCAGATCTATTTTTGCAATATGGACAGGTATTGACCTCCATTGCATGGCATTGTATATTTTCATGAGCTTTCATTAATAGCTATTATTGGTTTATTTCAGAAGTTTCTTATCATATTTTCATGCATATTAGTTAGCCATTATCATAGTTATAACATTGCATGCTTATTTCCATACTTGTGGTTGCATTTTCTTTAATTTTATAGCTTCAAAAGCTAACAGTGGTATTAGAGCACTAGGTAGATTGATAGGACATAGAGAGAGCCACAAGAGATATTGAGAGGAGATTGCAAATCTCATTTTCAAATATTTTGAAATTGTATTTGGCTAGAGTTTTTCCATAGAGCTGCAAAAAAACTTGTAAAGACTAGAACTCAGCATTGATTCCACTAGATTGATAATGAGGTATCCCTTTTCACCTGTATATTTTTACCACCAATTTTACCCTAAGAACCATGCCAGCCCAAAAGAATGAGGTCAACCAAGAGTAGGCCATATACTATATCAGTCGCACCTTGGTAAGCTATGAGACAAGATGTTCTTATGTGGATAAGTTGTGCTTAGCCATTGTTTTTGCTACTAAAAAACTTTATTACTACATGCTAAATCATACCGCTTACGTTATTGATAGAGAAAACCCATTACAATACATGATGGGTTAAACTTACAATAGCAATTGAACCACTAAATGGATAAAGTTTTTAATGGAATTCAACCTCGAATTCATTAACCAAAAATCCATAAAAGGTCAAGTCATCATAGATCAACTCACATAAGCTCCACTTATTTATGATAAACCTCTTATCATTGAGCTTTCCAATGACTTTATCTTTAGTGTTATTGAGCAAGAAGAATACATCGAGCTTGAATATTAAGTAGACCTTATGCTATACTTTAATAGTTCTAAGTGTGATCAAGGGGAGGCACTAGATTTGTTTTCTTCATGTTGAAACGGGTATCCATCTCCTTCTTATTTAAACTCGACTTCCCCTGCACCAACAACAATGTCAAATATAAAGCTCTTATCCTCGGCTTAAAAAATATAATTTTCATGAACATCAAGCACATAAAAATCATTAGTGACTCCATTCTAATCATTAATCAAGTGAATGATATCCATAAATGCAAGCGCTCAGTGCTAAAAGCTTACAAGCAAATTGCAGATGAGTTGTTGACACACTTTAGTTGTTATGATATAAAAGCTTCCCCAAGTTTGGCCAATCACTTCACTAACACAATGGCCTCTCTCAGTTCCCTTATCCCTCAAAACCTGCATGATAAAATCACTCACATGCATGTGACCACCCTCTCTCAGTATTTCTAGCAAGATCTCCTAGGATGAACTAGACATTTATTTTGTTTAAGAAGAGCCCTACAACCTTTGGTTTTCTCAGGTGAAGGATTACCTCAAGTTTATTGCACTTCCCATTGATTTACCTTAGGCTATAAAGCAAATGTTTAAACAAAAATTTGTAAGGTACACCCTCTTAGGGAATGTTATTTATCATAGAAGTTATTTCGGTATTCTTGTTCGATGTCTCAAACTATGGGAAGCTAGTTGGATCATCTTTGAAGCTCATGATGGCACTTGCAGTGTTCATTTTAGTGGAATTGCCATCACAAAGTGTATTTTTTGCATGAGGTATTATTGGCCTATCATGGAACGCAATTGTTGTGCATATGTCAAGAAATGTATCAAATGTCAACATCATGCTATTTTAACCCATGTGCCATCATAATCATTGCAACCAATCCAAGTGTTGTGGACCTTTTCACAATGGGGTCTTGACCTTGTGGGTAAAATCTCCTCTCCCTCATTCAAGCACCATACCTTCATCATAACAACTATATAATATTCACCAAGTAGATTGAGGTAGCTCCTCATATCAAAATAACTAATCCTAAAATTATGGAATTTATCTTGCATAACATCATTAGTCGTTTTGGCATTCCTTCCAATATTATTTTAGATAATAGTCCATCCTTCAAGAATAAGGACATTCAAGAGTTGTGTGACAAATATCACTTTTATCATAATTTATTGACACCTTACTATCCTCATGGTAATGGTCAAGCCAAAACCATGAACAAGACCATATGTGCGATCTTGAAAAATATCATTAAAGAATCCCATAAATATTGGCATACCCAAATCCCTCTCGCACCAAAAAATAAAAAACAACAAAACTCAAACCAACAACAATAGCAAGATTCAAACCAACACATCAACATCCATCCAACATCCTATTTCTTGTCCCCATCCCTCTTCTTTTCCTACTCACTCTCATTTATTTTCCTTTTTTCCATAATTTTCCTTTCTCCTTATCCTCTTTCTTTCTCTTCTTTTATCAATTCCATGTCATTTTTCTATGGCCATATTGCGAGCAGCTAAGTACCTATGACTAGGCCTTTCTCCTTCTTGCTTTCCTCCCATCTACCCATCCTCTTGCTCTTCCTTTAAAAAAAGCCTTGGTTCTATGCCATTATTTTATGATCATGATACAAGTGGCTATGTACATATAGTTGGTCCTTTCCCTTCCTCATTCTTATTTTCTTTCATCCCATTTTTTTTCTCTCTTTACCTTTACTCTATTCTTTATTTCCTTCCTCCTCCCTCAAATTTATTTATTTTCTCCTTTCCCATCTCTCTTTCGCAACCATGTCTCTTGTTCTAGTGGGAGTCACCACTCTCTTCACCTTAAATTTTGTCGCATTATATATCTCCCACCCTTTCATCCATTACAATCATGCATAAGGCTTCTAGCGTACTAATTTGATCTTCTTTTGGATTTGTGAATATGTGTTTTCTAATCTCGATTTGTGTAATTAATCAATGACATAACATAGTTCTACCTATTGTGTTCTTTTGTGTGTCTCACCCTTTGTTTGTCATCTCTTTGTCCATTATGTCTTGTGCAGTCATGTGTCATCTTGTCATGTCCATTATGTTGCCTGCCCATTGTGTATATTTCATATTTTAATCACACATTCTCATCATCCCAATTGTCCCAATGTCTTATGTTATTTGGATTTAGATGGTGTTTTTGTTATTCAACCATACCTAGTGTTCCACTCAACCTTTATCAAAATTCATCATGTCTTCAGGAGATTTTTACCTTCCGTGGCTAACTCGAGCTCCTTCTGGGACCAATCACATATCACATATTTTTAAAATTTTAAGTTTAGGAAATACGACACCATGAGTAGTCTTATCATAAAGTGAATGGTTTCTCCACTCATATTATCATTCACATAATCCAAATTCGAGGATCAAAATTGTAAGTTTCAAAAAGAAAAAGAGCAAAATGTATACACACATTGGTCCTCTCAAGGGATAGAGATGCCTAGATGGTAGTGTACCAATGTTGAAGGATTATGGGGCTAACCTCCATTAGGTCTATAGACGCTTGAGTGGCAGTGAAGTATATCCTCTGAATGGAGATGTGTTTGTCACATTAGGGACCTTCTTTTATATAGATATTTGAACTAGCTTATATCAGCTTGACTTACAAGTGGTTAGTCCAATCTCATTCAATATGGACAACGAACTTCACTACACACACATCATTCCATGAGTGGCTTGATCTTTTTCAATATGGTCTAGGTTTCTAAGGGACACTAATGGACTCGTATATGAGTTTGATTGGTGCCACTAGGGTGTTTGATTTCCCTGAAATAATTCTAGCATGTGAAAATCCTAAGGTATTTGGGTGACAATTATCTTGGCTTACCACCATTCATTGTACAAATAGCCTAATGTCTTCATTCATGTCAGATATCATAAGCCATTTTTCATTGTTTATTATAATGTTTGATATCATGTTACCATGTCAGTTTAAGTGTCATTTATTAATTAAACTAGTTTTGATTATGAAATACATATACACATATCTAAAACATGAAAAAATAAGCACATATGAGTCTACACACATCATCATCCATCTAATAAAAATCATCAATTATACACACAAATGTATTGTATCATCACAATGACACACACACACACACACTCACACATATATACAGAAATAATCACCACTATGTCATACATACATCATCATCTGTGCCTGACAACTACATCAAAATTAACCTTAGGCTACATATCATTGCATACAACATCATACATCCTTCTAAAATACAAAATTGTGATCCCTCAACCACACCCAAAAACAACACTCATGGTCATTGTCCTCTTGGCATCTCCACACTCCCCTCCTCTTTGTCCCCTCTATCCATCGACCCTACATCACCTAGATTGTTATCTAACCCTACCTATAGTCATTCACTCACCTGCAAAGTAGTTGGTTGCATTTATTGTGATGCTCTTGGGTCCATAAATAGGGGTACTACTAGAACCATCGATACTATACTCTTGTGGCTCCCTCTAGATGAGGATCCTATGTGTGATGGAATAAATACATCTCATGAAACTATCATGTTTACATACACTCGTACTCTATCTCGCTCATCCATCTATATATGCTTGTAATCCTCCATGCATTATTGTAATTATGCATCATTTTCTCACAAGGCTACAACCAGAGTCTCATCTACCTCTCTCTACTTGATTTTTGGTTGTGCTCGCTTTACCTACACCTACTGATGAAGCTTGTCACTCTCACTTCTCATCCCATTCCTCTCTACTATATTTGCACCCTCTCTAACAATATTTTATCTCACTCCATGATAATCTCATCCCTATTATTCTACAAATTGTCCCTATAAGCCTATATAATGTCTCTATCTACTTATAGTCTATCTCTCTCTACATGTAGTCGCACTCTCTTCAATATCCACATTACCTCTCACTTGTTGAGCTATAACTCAAGTAGCCGCACTTGCTCTCTCAATACCTCTACATCACCCATGGACTCCATCAATCCCTCATACTCATAACTATTATCAAATTTTGGTCCCTCGCCACCCCAAACATATGCTACTAGTATATCCTCAACTATCACCTATGATGGACCTACTCTAGCCTCTAATAGATGATGTACCTACCTCCTCAAAGGTTCCTCTTCATCCTACTCCTTGTCCTTTTCTCTACCTATATTTACTATTCCCTTGACTCCCTCTCCTTCTCCATCCCTATCCATATCATCTACATCTCCCCCTACATGTCATTGTTGAGTAGTCCACCACCCATCGAACTTTGGGGTCATGCCAACATCATTCATATTTGACATCATTATAACCTCATTTGTCTCTACCACTAGTGACTCTACATGTGGTATCATTGTGGTCTCCATATACCTCCTCCTGTATATCATAGGTGGATCTGGTATCCCCTACCTTAATATAAACTATCGTAATATTTAAGTATACTAAAAGTACTCATGTTGCATGCTTTATCGTCTGATAACCCACCTCACTCGTCAAACATGATGGTCCACCCTGCCATGGTTACCAGCAAATATCCTTTAATCTCAAATTTTCCCACATAGAGAAATAATAATATCCATCCCTTGCATAAGGCCTTCTTGCCTAAATCTCCTTGTCTCTTTGCCACCTTAGAGAATATGAAATATTAGGTCCTACCCACCTATGTGCATCAAAGGATAAACCTCAAAACCTATCCATAGCCATGTGCTCCCACACCCACACTTGTAATAATAGGCTATATCTCAACCCCATTCGATCCATCCTTCGTGTCTCGTATAACTCCTTATATGTCTAATCTTAGAAGGTTGGAGCCCATGCAAACACCACAAGACTCTCAACTAAGTCCTACACCACCCCTAAAAAGTTCCATGGGACACCACAAGACTCTCAACTAAGTCTTACACCACCCCCAACAAGTTCCATGGGAATCGTAAATCTAAAGAATAAGGAAGAACAACACTCGATACGAGCACCATCACCATATCTTGTCTTTGAGTCGATATACCCACATCATAATATAACTCATAAAGCACACTACTACTATTGGTATTCACATGACTTCAACCCTCATCAAACACACTCTCCATAACAAATGCCTTATATGGTCCACCTTCAATAATGATAGTACATCCCTCAACTAGTAATCGGAGTATCTGATACACAAATTCTAAGGTAACTATCATATCTCCAGTTAATAATTGGAATATACCCCTATTTGGGTCTCATATCTTACATAATTTTGATAAATAACATCTATCTACATGCACATGCTCTAAATACACCACTCCCTCAAATACTATCCTTCTCAATCATAGCCAATCATCCACATCCAGCACATTTCTCACCCTCCAAAAATTTTCCTGAACATATGGTGTGGCCTCAAAATATTCAACTACCATATTATCCCCCCATCAATACCCATATATCATAAATTGAAAAAAAAACAAAACAAATTTCCCAGTCGTCCAACCCTGGATGGTTGGCCCAACCGCCCGATCTTGGATGTTTGGCCCAATCGTTGACCCCAAATGATTTCCCAAACACTAAAAAAAAATTTATGGATTTGTATAGTCTGTATAATTATACGACCCTGCATAGTTGATAAACAAATAATAGATCAGGATACCCTTTATCCCAAAACGCACCTAAAAAAAAAGAATCCCACCATAATCGTAAAAACAAGACAATTCAATCACACACACACAAATGCACTGAAAACCACAAAAAAAACAAGCACACACAAACATCTCTACATTTTTTCTATTCCAATGCTAGCCTACTCTTCTACAATTTTATTTCACTATAAATAAGCCCTAGGGTCATTTTATCCTAAAATCGTAAAATTAGAAGAAAAGGGGCAAACAGTTTACTAATCGACCTTGCACTCCCTTCAATGCTCACTTCAACTCCTCTGCTTACCATCTCATCCTCTAAAATTTCCAATTTGTAAGTGTCATGACCTTCCTTGGAGGGCTTTTGACACAAAGAGACAATGTATTAATCTATGATGTTTTAATACTTGAGCAATTGAACCAACTATATAGTGATTAGTTTATTTGAAAGAGCATGATACTGTTGATATATTTCCAAGTTGTGCAAGATTAAGTATACTTGTAGGTGGAAGAAATAAAATTATCCACTAGAATCGGGGGTACTTGAGGTTGGGGAAGTGATGATTAAGGCAACTTGAGGGTAACATTGATGGATACCTTCATATAGGCATGCATTCAGTTAGGGATAATCGTCAAAATTTAGTCACCTTGAGCCCCATATTGATAGCCCAGTAGCTATTGTAAATTCTCGAGGTTGAGATAGGTGACTAAGTTGATGGAAAAATTCCCTCTTTGTCTTTTGCATATGTTTGATTGTATTTTACTTCATCACTATCTGCATCAATGGTTTGGAAAGCATGCATAAGTTGATTGTCTTTGAAAACTCCTTGTTTTGCTTAAAGACCCTTCAAGAGAATAACTTGATATCAATAATGGTTAAGAATACATTTTATTTTAAATGATAATAGAATTTCATTTAAAAGTTTACTTTATTTTAAATTTCAATTTCATTTCATTTATAAATAAAGCTTTAATTTATTATAAATGATAATAGAATTTCATTTAAAAATTTACTTTATTTTAAATATTAATAGAATTTCATTTATAAATAAAGGTTTATTTTAGTTTAAATGATAATAGAATTTCATTTAAAAAGCTTATTTTATTTTAAATGTTAATAGAATTTCATTTATAATATATATATATATATATATATATATGATAATATAATAATCCATAAAGGGGATTTTATTATTATAAAAAGATTTAAATATATTCTACTATGTAGATAATTTGAATCTACTTCTTAATAAATGAAATATAATTCTAAGAAAATAGGATGCTGAGAATAGAAGCTTATCGTTGTTAGCTCCTTAAAGATGATATTTTGGAGAAGCAAAAAGAATGTTTTAAAAATGCAAAACATTGGATTGTTGCTAGAAGATGGATAAGATAGTAATGGTGGTCAAAACTAGTGGTTTATGGAAAGGGACATGAGGAGGAAACATTGATGGTGGAGACACAAAAAAAGAGGATGTTCACAAGGTAGAAAAGAGAAGAAAGGGGAACACTTGTAGGGAGGAAATAGAAAATATTTGGAAAGAAATGAAAAACCATACCATACAAGAAAACATTGTGATGATGAATGCATAGCATCCAACTATGAGCAAGAAGAAGCAAATTCGACTCAAATTTTAGGTTGGTTGTGTTGTTATGCTCTTAAATACTTTATGGGATGGTTTTGTGTCATACATATGGTTTCTTGTCCTCTGTAATCATGGACTTCATGAGGTGCTTATCATCTCCTTCCCAATCTTAAGAACTTTCTTTCCTCTTCGTCCAACAATCATTGCTTGGTTGTTGTTGTTCATCCAATGGTGGTAACTTGAGGGCTTTCATATTGTTGTAGCAAAACTTTGATGACCCTATGTTAGCCTTAGAGTCAACCTTTGATGGATGTTGTACTATCAATTATCCTTTCCAACCTAGTATCTATGTTGGATGCCGTATCGCAGAGTTTTGGGTAGCAAGAGAAGTCAACCTCTACCCCTAGGTTTGAGAGTCATCCATTGTTGTAAGGGAGACCAGGCATGTGGTAAATTGCCTTCTCCTTGTTTGATTCTTTGAGACATTGGTAGTAACCTCCATCTGTAAATGACGGTGTCATTAGAGCATGGAGGACATTTTTGTAGAATCAGTAGATCTTTTAGAACCGTGGGCATCTATCCATGTGTTGGTCATAGCGCCTATGGCGTTGTTAGGGTTTGGGGTCATAGTTGCTCACCACCCACCTCTATCATGTGTTGGTGATGTTGCGCTATATCCACTCAACCGTAGAGCTAAACTATCATCTCCTCCAGTGTAGTCACCCTATTGTGGACCCTCTCGGTGCATCGTGTGGTTGCGAGTAGTTGACCCGAGGTCACCTTATGGCAAATGATGATCAATCGCATCCTTTCCAAAGCCTTAAGCTTAAGAAGTTCAATTGGGTCATTCCCTTCTACGAGAGTAGATGGCTGTAACTTTGACTATGTGGTAATCTATTTATTTGGGTAGAGAATTCTTTGTTTGTTTATAGATTAAGGAAACAAGTCCTTAGTGGATTAATGAATGAATCATTGAATTAGTTATTTATGTATTCATTTATATTAGTTAAAAGCTATACCCAGGTGTTGTAGGT
Source organism: Wollemia nobilis (assembly GCA_028583015.1). Lineage (NCBI taxonomy): Eukaryota > Viridiplantae > Streptophyta > Pinopsida > Araucariales > Araucariaceae > Wollemia > Wollemia nobilis. Next base: position 904,335 of record JAQPPZ010017000.1, on the reverse strand, counting down.
GAGTTGGAGAGGAGATGGAAATCCTCCAAGAGAGGTCCTAGGTTCAAATCTCCACCCTACCAAAAAGCTGAATTGGGTATCCAAAATCCAATTGATAATGTTGGTGCGAGCAGGGTCGGGTGCGACTCCTGGGTGAATTTGACGTTGTAGAACCCCCTGTTCGTGATCTCTCAGACCAAGGCGGCCCCACAAGGGGTTTTTCGCTTAAAAAATATATATTAGTTAAAAGCTATAGGGGTTGAATAATTAAAGATAGTGGTCTTTAGTTAATTAAGTCTTTCGAAATTAATTTGTTTTGTAAATTAAGGGTATGGGATTTTAATATATAAAATGAAAGAAAGGGGTTTATTTATGGATTAAAGTAGATGACTTTGATTTAATAGACAAATACGAAACTAGTTTGTTTTGTAAATTAAGGGTATGGGACTTTAATTTATAAAATGAAGAAAAAAGTTTTATTTATGAATTAAAGTAGATGACTTTGATTTAATAATTAAATACAAAATTAGTTTGTTTTGCAAATTAAGGGTATGGGACTTTAATTTATAAATTGAAGGAAAAGGGGTTATTTATGGATTAAGGTAGATGACTTTGATTTAATAAATAAATATAAAATTAGTTTGTTTGGCAATTAAGAGTATGGGACTTTAATTGTTGAATAAGGGTTGAGTAAATTGCTTTAAGTAAACCTGTTATCTAGTTGCATTGTTAAAAGACTCTCTTGGGACAAAGAGGGGGGAAATAAAAAAAATAGTAGTTTTTATGATATCAACTATGCAATAGATGGTTAGATTAATTTATTGATTGTATAGTTACAATTTGGAAATGAAATGAGTAAATGCATTTAGAAGCATGTCTATCATGGAACCATGAGTGCCCTGATCCCCTACTATCCTCAAATGATTGATGGAAGTTGAGGAGGACCAAGGAGGCAGTCGAAACCCTTGTACCAGTTTGTTTCTACTTATAGTGATTTACTTATGCTCTCATATATTAACCATGTGGGGATATTTTCCTGATGAAATTGATGTAATATATTATTCTTTAAGAGTATGGAAGATTTACCATATTGGCTTACATGTAATAATTATTGATTGATGGAATATGTAACTTTAAATTATTGTTTGAATTATATATGTCTTGTATTAATTATTTTTCTAATTTACGTTACTATCTCTCAAATATTTTTTTTTTGTTAGATTTAGTATCTGATCAACCCTTGATTTCTTACTAAACATTAGAAACTTAATTAATAAGTTCTAGGTTGAACTTAGGGGATGACCTAAGGGATTGAGACCCCTTAGGGTGAATATAGTATACCTAAGGGATTAATACCCCTTAGGGAGAATGATAACTAATTTTAGGAAAGACTACATATGAGTTAAGATAGCTCATCATGAAAATGAAATGAATAGCTTAACTCACGGTATGCATAGCATACCTACACAAACAAACTTGTGTATGGTATGGTGATGGGCGTATACCTTCAACTGACTGAAGGTGATATGTTTAGCTCATAAAGAGTGATGAGAAGGATAAACTTATTTGCAATAACACATAATATGGCTACACAAATGGACTTGTGTTAGGGTATCTAGTGAGATGTAGCTCTTCAAGAAACTTAGGGGTTTATGAATCCCTCTCATCATTTTAAATATATATATATATTTGTGTTTTCTTGTAGCTAAATTTGGGTCATTACATTTGGTATCATAGTTGTAGGTACGAGGGTATAGAGCTTCCTATGTGTACTAAAGGGATTTAGATATCTCCAATGAAGGTTTGATTAAAGTATAAGCTAAATTTGGGATGACCTAGAATGCCTTATCTACTAGAATCTAATGGGAAATAATCCCAAGGATGAATGAATTTTATGATACCTTAGTATGGGCTTTAGTATTAATGATACATCATAAACTTGGAATACTATGCTAGTTAGATTTTTATCCTTTTAGCAAGAGAACTCTATATTATGGCTTGAATTAGGGATATAGTTTAAGGTGAAGTTATAACCTAATATTTTCTTGGTTGTAACCAGGTTAAAATGATACCTAAGGCTAGAAGAGAGAGGTTTATACCTAGGCAAACTCAACAAAATAATGTCAAAGAAGATATCCAAGAGCCAACAAACACCAATAGAGAGGTAGAAGACCTCATTGCTACAATTGTTGCTATGCAAGATCAGATGAGACAAGTATCATAAACAATTACAAATAATAATTTACAAGATAGAGGCTCAGAGGTTAGCCAAGCTGATGAGCTAATTGAGGATCAGTTGCAAGCTAGTGCCCTTATAGAAAAGGAAATGGCTAGGGATCTGAAAAATATGTTGGCAATTTTGGGTACCTTGGGTACATTGCATTTGCTCAAGTGAATAAGTTGTCATTGATGTCAAGAAGTTTTTGAAGGAATTTGATTTGATGTAAATTAATTTATTTTGATGAAGTTTTGGCATGACAGGTTCGAAAGAAAGTAAGTTGGAAAAATGTCGCGATATCGCAACATGTTGCATTTTCGTGACTTGAGTAGGAGAGAGAAAGCTTTTTAGAAAAGTGTCACGATATCGCGACATGTCGTAGTTTCATGACTCAAAGAGGAGAGAGAAGGTATGGAGTCAAAAATGTCGCGATTTCGCGACATATTGCAAGGAAGGTTGTACGGACGAAAAAGTGTCGCGATTTCACGACATGTTGCAAGAGAGAGAGTCCGAAAGAAAAAGTGTCACGATTTTGTGACATGTTGCAGGAGAGAGATTCCAAAAGAAAAAGTGTCACGATTTCGTGACATGTTGCAGGAGAGAGATTTCGAAAGAAAAAGTGTCACGATTTCATGACATGTTGCAAGAGAGAGAGTCCGAAAGGAAAAGTGTCGCGATTTCGCGACATAATGTAGAAGAGAGAGTCCGTAGTGAGAATTATCGCGATTTCACGACAAGTTTGAAGAGACAAAAAGTAACTCAAAAAGTGTCACAATTTCGTGACATGCTGTAGAGTTCAAAATGAGAACTATCATGATTTCGCGACATGCAGCAAAGGGAAGAGTCTAAAATGAGAAGCGTCGCGATTTTGCGACAGGCTACAAAGAAAACGTACGGAAGATAGAAGTGTCGCGATTTCATGACAAATTTAAGGAGGAAGAGCTCAAAGGTGAAAGTGTCATGATTTCATGACATGTTCCATTTTCATGGGAGTAAGGCAGAGAAAAACACAAGGCAGCGAAAGTGTCACGATTTCGCGACATGTTCCGTTTTCGCTAGTGCAAGTAGACAAGAGTGCAAGGAAGAGAAAGTGTCATGATTTCGCGATAGATTGAGATGGCAACGTTTGGTTGGAGAAAGTGTCATGATTTTGTGACAGAAACAGAATGCAAGCCTTCTATAGGAGAAGTGTCATGATTTCGCAACAAAAGCAGAGAGGAAGGCTATGAAGATAGAAGTGTCGCAATTTCATGACAAAAGCACAGTTGATGTTGACTAAGGCAAAAGTGTTGCGATATCGCGACAAGAGCTTGGTGGAAGTCGTCAAAGGCTAAAGTGTCATGATATCGTGACAAAAGCCAAAAGAAAGTGTACGATTGCAAAGGTGTCGTGATATCATGACATGTTGTAGTTTCGTGGCAAAAGCTACAGAAGAGTTGCAGAGGTAGTGAGGCCGACAAAGTTAAATTTGGGTCGACGAATATTAGGGTTTGCAGCCAACGTAGTGTAGGGTTATGCAGCCAACTAAGATCAAGGTTTTGATCTTGAAAGTGTTAGTATAAAAGGAGGGTTTTTTGGAGAGTTGTGGTGTGATCGAATGCATAGTTGAAGTGTGAAGTTCGAAGAAAGTGCGCAAGTTAAGTTCGAGGGGCACAAAGAGCAACTCGTGTCGAATCGAGCTAAGAGTGAAGCAGAGCGCACAGAGAGAAAAAAAGTGCAAAGCTATTGGGTGCATCATTTTTGTGACGTTCAAAGATAGTGCACAGGCCTTGATGGTTTTGGACAAATCATTGAGAGGGATTGTTGGATAGATTTGAGCAAGCTTTTGTTGAGCTTGTGGAGCAGTTTGGGCAGGTTCTAATGAGAACTTGCAAAGCAGATCTGAGACAATTCTTGGTGAAGACTTGGGTGAAGATCAAGCATGCTTTAGTGGAAGCTTGTGAACAACTTCTGTGAATCAGATTTGAGGACCAGTTGAGGACAGAGATTGGTGTAGTTTTGAGGACATTTATGCCAGATCGAAGGATTGTGTTTGGTGTAGATCAGATAAAGAGAACGAGGACATTTGTGCTAAATCGAAGGACTGTGTTTAGTGCAAATTCAAAGACCAACTTTGGAGGTGACAAAGTTGAGGATAGAGGTCTCCAGCCAGAGCAGGGAGGACAGGTGTCTTCTGTGGATAGAGTTCCATTTGCTAAGGGCAGCGAAGGCAGAGGTCTTCTAGAGGATCACCAGCAAGAGCAGAGCTAGGGGATTGGTGTCTCCTATGGGTTGGTGCCCATGAACTTGAGATTAGGGGATTGGTGTCTCCTTTGGGTTGGTGCCCATAAACATTATAATCGGGAAAGGTGTTCCCAAAATTTGGATTGATAAAATTTAGTAAAATATTTTATCCGTGGACGTAGCCCAGTAATTCTGGGTGAACCATGTTAAAATTGTTGTCACTTTGTGGATGATTTTGTGCATTGCTTTGGGTATATTGCTTTACTATTTTGTAGTTTAAAGGAAAAAGTAAAAAGAGGTCTTATACTGTTCACCCCCCCCTCTCAGTATAAGCTTATGTTCTTCAATTGGTATCAGAGCGGGTGCCTTCGAAAAGTTTAACATCTTGAAGGAAAAGCTAATAAAGAACACAATGGATTATTCAAGTGGCAATGCAACACCTATTCTTGATGGGTCGGATTTTGGTCTTTGGAGTGCAAGGATGAAGGTTCATCTAATGGCACTTGGTAATGAGGTATGGGAAGTAATTGAAGATGAGTACACTATTCTTGTACATGGTCCAAATACTAAAGAAGAAAGGCTCCTACATCACAGCAATTCAAAAGCAATGAACGCAATCCTGAAAGGCTTACATAAAGCAGATCTCACCAAAGTAATTCACTGCAAAATAGCTAGTGAAATGTGGAAACAGCTACAGGTGGTTCATACAGGTGATTCAAATGTCAGAAAGGCCAAGTTGAGACACTTCAAAGGTATGTTTGAACAACTCAAGATGAATGATGATGAAAATATTAGTGGCTACATGCTTCGTATGGATGAGGTTGTTAACTCCATGAAAGACTTAGGTCTTGAGCTTGCTGAAAATGATGTTTGTGATAAGATTTTAAGATCTCTTCCTAATAGATTAAGTGAAAATATTTCTGCTATTGAGGAAGCTAAATATTTGGATAAGTTGAAAAAGGATGAGCTCCATAGTATACTTGCAGCATTTGAGTTGAGAACTCAAGTGAAGGTTGATGTCAAGAAAGAAGCAGCTTTCAAGGCTACCAAGAAATCCAAGGGTAAACAGCTTCAAGAGAGTGATGAGTCTTCTAGTGATGAAGAGGCGTATTACAGTAAGAAAGGCAAGCTCTCTAGAAAGCACAAAAGCATGAAAAATATAAGATGTTTCAATTGTGGAAAGTTTGGTCATTATGCTACAGACTGTACTATTCCCAAGGATGAAAGTGATGAAGATAAACAGGATTCTAAGTGCAAGGATTCTGAAAAGCACAAGCATCACAGGAAAAACAGAGATGAGCAAAGCAATCAAGGAAAGAGGTATTCTCACAAGCACAAGAAGAGTTTCTACCTAGACAAAGCAAGTAAGTGTTCTAGTAGTGATAGTGAAAGTTCTTCAAGTGATAATGAAAATGAGATGTTGTTCATATCAAAAAAGGAGGAAGAACTAAAACATAGATTCATTATCATAAAATGTCTTAGATGTGGAAATTTTGGTCACCTTGAGGATGATTGCACAAATAATGATTTGTTTTCTAGTATGTATGAGGATGCTTTAGAAAACTATAAAGAAGATGCATGTATGGTTTTTGAAAAGGGTAGCACCTCTAGTGATAAGAAATCTGAAAAAGGCTTTGATGATTCAAAAGGAAATCAAATAAAGGATCTTGAAAGTGAACTTACTAGTGCTCTTAGTGCTTTGAAAAAGGAAAGAAAGAAGAACGCTAGACTCAAGGATAAGTTAGATGAATTTTATATGGAGAGATATGATCTTATAGAAAGTCTTGAATACTCTATAGCTAAGACACAGGAACTCAAGGATGAGTTAGAGTCTAAGGTTCTTGAGTATAGTGAGTTAGAACAGAAAATGGCTTCTTTGAAAGAGGAAACTAAAGAGTACAAGGATAAGCTTTACAGGTTTCAAGATAGCTCCAAAAATGTTAAGTCACTCATCAAAGGTCAAAGAAAGACAACGGATAAAATAGGCCTTGGTTTTGTCAAGGAACAAGCTGGAGAGTCTAGTAAGAGACTCCAAAAGGAAGAGAGTTCTGATGAGGAAAGTATTTCAGATTATGATTCCTTGGATGATAGATGCGCAGAAACAGAAAATGAAATTCAGAATGAGAAGAAGAATTTTTTAGGACCCAAGAGGTCGAATAAAGGAAAATTTCACAGCAGATGTTTTACGTGTTACAGGTTTGGTCACATGGTTGCACATTGCATGGCTCAAGTGAAGAAGGTAAACGGCAATTTCAGAAGCGCTAGTTTCTTTCGAGGGTATTGCTACTCTTGTCAATAGTTCAGGCACAAGGCAGTCTATTGCGAGGTAAATAACGAGAACAGGTTTGATCAAAATAGGTTTAGGCAAAACTGGCGGATTCAAAGAACAGGTATGCCTAAAAGAAATAACATTGTTACTTGTTATAAGTGCAACAATGAAGGTCACACAACTAGACAGTGTAGAGCTGAAATTTCAAGGTACAAGAACAGGAATAGTGGTATAAAAAGGTCCAAGGATCAAGGCATGAACAAGAACAGGGATGAGAACAAGAACAAGAACAATGACAAGAACAGGAATGATAACAGGAACAGGAACAGTGACAGGAATAGGAACAGGAATATGGACAAAGAGTTCAAGAGAAGGCCCGGCAAGGAAGTTATAGACGTTTATGATGATCAGTTCCTAATGGGAGTTTTACTCCCACCCCAGAATTAATCACCTCATCAGGAGGTGGGGGAGGGACTAAGCTAAGAGGCTCATTCTTAGTCCCAAGCCCCAAAGGTGACCCTTTGCCATTGATGACAAAGGGGGAGAGATATGAGTAAGGGGGAGAGCTACAAAGTGAAGAGGAAAGCTTCAAGTCAGGGGGAGAAAAACTTCAAAGGAATATTCTTAGTTGTGAGCACAGGTTCTCAGTTGTTAGCACAATTGGTTTCAATTTTGGCTCGTGAGACGTGTTTTCAGTAAAGGTTTGCCATCAATGACAAAGGGGGAGATTGTTGGCAATTTTGGGTACCTTGGGTACATTGCATTTGCTCAAGTGAATAAGTTGTCATTGATGTCAAGAAGTTTTTGAAGGAATTTGATTTGATGTAAATTAATTTGTTTTGATGAAGGTTCAGCATGACAGGTTCGAAAGAAAGTAAGTTGGAAAAATGTCGCGATATCCCGACATGTCGCATTTTCGTGACTTGAGCAGGAGAGAGAAAGCTTTTTAGAAAAGTGTTGCGATATCGTGACATGTCGCAGTTTCGTGACTCAAAGAGGAGAGAGAAGGTACAGAGTCAAAAATGTCATGATTTCGCGACATGTTGCAGGAGAGAGAGAGTCCGAAAGAAAAAGTGTCGCAATTTCGCGACATGTTGCAGGAGAGAGAGTCCGAAAGAAAAAGTTTCGCGACATGTTGCAGGAGAGAGAGTCCGAAAGAAAAAGTGTTGCAATTTCGTGACATGTTGCAGGAGAGAGAGTCCGAAAGAAAAAGTGTCACGATTTCGCGACATGTTGCAGGAGAGAGAGTCCAAAAGGAAAAGTGTCGCGATTTCGCGACATAATGCAGAAGAGAGAGTCCGTAATGAGAATTGTCGCGATTTTGCAACAAGTTCGAAGAGACAAAAAATAACTCAAAAAGTGTCACGATTTCGTGACATGCTGCAGAGTTCGAAATGAGAACTGTCACGATTTCATGACATATAGTAAAGGGAAGAGTCTGAAATGAGAAGCGTCGCGATTTCGCGATAGGCTGCAGAGAAAATGTACGGAAGCTAGAAGTGTCATGATTTTGCAAAAAATTTAAGGAGGAAGAGCTCAAAGGTGAAAGCGTCATGATTTCACGACATGTTCCGTTTTCATAGGAGTAATGCAGAGAAAAACACAAGGCAGCAAAAGTGTCACGTTTTTGCTAGTGCAAGTAGACAAGAGTGCAAGGAAGAGAAAGTGTCACGATTTCGCGACAGATTGAGATGGCAGAGTTCGGTTGGAGAAAGTGTCACGATTTCGTGATAGAAATAGAATGCAGGCCTTCTATAGGAGAAGTGTCATGATTTCACAACAAAAGCAGAGAGGAAGGCTATGAAGACAGAAGTGTTGTGATTTCGCGACAAAAGCACAGTTGATGCTGACTAAGGCAAAAGTGTCACGATATCGTGACAAGAGCTTGGTGGAAGTCGTCAAAGGCTAAAGTGTCACGATATCATGACAAAAGCCAAAATAAAGTGTATGGTTGCAAAGGGGTCACAATATCGTGACATGTTGTAGTTTCATGACAAAAGCTATAGAAGAGTTGCAGAGGCAGTGAGGTCGACAAAGTTAAATTTGGGTCGACAAAGATTAGGGTTTGTAGCCGACGTAGTTTAGGGTTGTGCAGCCAACTAAGATCAAGGTTTTGATCTTGAAAGTGTTAGTATAAAAGGAGGGTTGTTTGGAGAGTTGTGGTGTGATCGAATGCGTAGTTGAAGTGCGAAGTTCGAAGAAAGTGCGCAAGTTAAGTTCGAGGGGCGCAGAGAGCAAGTCATGCCGAATCGAGCTAAGAGTGAAGCAAAGCGCACAGAGAGCAAAAAAGCACAAAGCTGTTGGGTGCATCATTTCTATGACATTCAGAGATAGTGCACAGGCCTTGATGGTTTTGGACAAATCATTGATAGGGATTGTTGGACAGATTTGAGCAAGCTTTTGTTGAGCTTGTGGAGCAGTTTGGGCAGGTTCTAGTGAGAACTTGCAAAGTAGATCTGAGACAAGTCTTGGTGAAGACTTGGGTGAAGATCAAGCAAGCTTTAGTGGAAGCTTGTGAACAACTTTTGTGAATCATATTTGAGGACCAGTTGAGGACAGATATGGGTGCAGTTTCGAGGACATTTGTGCTAGACCGAAGGACTGTGTTTGGTGCAGATCAAAGAAAGAGAATGAGGACATTTGTGCTAAACTAAAGGACTGTGTTTAGTGCAAATTTGAGGACCAGCTTTGGAGGTGACAAAGTTGAGGATAGAGGTCTCCAGCTAGAGCAAGGAGGACATGTGTCTTCTGTGGATAGAGTTCCATTTTCTAAGGGCAGCGAGGGCAGAGGTCTTCTAGAGGATCACTAGCCAGAGTAGAGCTAGGGGATTGGTGTCTCCTATGGGTTGGTGCCCACAAACTCGAGATTAGGGGATTGGTGTCTCCTTTGGGTTGGTGCCCATAAACATTGTAATCGGGAAAGGTGTTCCCAAAATTTGGATTGATAAAATTTAGTGAAAGATTTTATCTGTGGACGTAGCCCAGCAATTCTGGGTGAACCACGTTAAAATTACTGTCACTTTGTGGATTATTTTATGCATTGCTTTGATATTGCTTTGGGTATATTGCTTTACTGTTTTGTAGTTTAAAGGAAATAGTAAAAATAGGTCTTATATTGTTCACCCCCCTCTCAGTATAAGCTTGTGTTCTTCAAAATATTTATATCTCCAAGTTTTATGGGGAAGGTGAAGGGGATGCAACCAAAGCTTGGCTGAGGGAATTAGAAGTTTACTTCACAATAAAAGGCTATTTTTGAGGAACCCAAATAGGTTGAGCCACAATCAACTTAGAAGGGGCTGCTCTAGATTGGTGGAAAACCCACTACGAGAAGAATAAAATTAAACCTATTGACATATCATAGAAATAATTTATGGTTATCTTAAAGAAAAGGTTTCTAACAACGTATTTCTATGCACTAAAATTTGAATAATTTTCCAGTCTTCGACAAGGAACTAAGATAGTGGAGACATACTATAAGAATTTGGTATGATTACTTAAGTATGTGTCTGCCTATGATGAGAAAATGAGGGTTCATAAGTTTATCCATGGGTTGGAATCTAGATTAAAGCATGATGTAAATATGCATGAGCCTAAATCGCTATAAAATATGTATGACTTGGCAAAGAAAGAAGAGTTGCATTTCTAATCTAACTATGTCACCCTATTTGAGCAAGATTGGCAAGCAATGAGGAAAAGAAACAGTCAAGGTTTCTTGAAATGGGAATAGGAAGAGGATCGAAAGACCAAGAACCAACAGAATTTTAAGAAGAGCAATGATGGGAAAAAAGGAAAGTTCAAGAAAAACTTCCAAAAGAAAACCAACAATAATCCCAAAAATGTAAAATCTCACCCTTAGAAATCTCAAACCTTAGATCTAGTAACTAAAGTAGGGGAGCAAAAACTGGAAAATAAGTAAGGATCCAAGGATAAGTGTTACCATTGCAGAGGTCCACATTATGCTAATCCATGTCCACACCAACTAGGATCAAGTTCATCCAACACTAAAAGGAAGGAACCTGAGCATCGAATATACGCTACAATCGAGAAATAGAAGTTAGAGGGGCAATCTATCTTGTTGCTTGTAAAAGGTAAGATTATTTAATAAGCAAGTAAATATTCTAAAAGATAGTAGGGCCGCTGATAACTTTATTCCTTCTAGTTTAGGAAGGAATATTTCAAAAAGTCCAGGATATTTAGCCCATGGTTGGAAGGTAGATTATGGTTTTGGATAAACAATGGATGCAATTTTGCATCACTTCACCCACTTCCTTTTTCAATATGATGCTTATCTAAGAGTTCACCAAAGTTTTGGGAATGTTAGTGGATGGACGGAAGATAAGAAATAGTGGCAGCAATTATGGGTGACTACAAGTAGAAGGTGGATGGAAGGAAGAACAAAGAGGTAGGGCGGATAATGGAGCGGGTGGATGATTTATCCTTTGCTTAAGGTGAAACTATCCAAAAGGTCCACCCACTTATTGGGAAAACATTTCAAGAGGTCAGCAAGGGTGGATATATGGAAAAACCCCACCCATAGGAAGGATGGAGACTTCCACTCATTCTCAGGTGAAACTTTCAAGCGCAAATTGGGTAAAACTTTGAGCAAGTGACCGCCCTCCTTTCTGATGACTTCGTAGGTAGAAAACAAGATAAATTAAGCACTCACTCGGAATGTAAAAATATTTCCATCACCTAAAATTAAAATAGGAGTACTCATTGTTGTAGTAGTTTAATACCATGTGATCGTACACAAAAGGGATTGATTTGAGATGCACTGCTCCCAAGGTGATTAATTCCAGTCATTCATCACCTAACCAAAGGACTATTAGTTGGACAAATGGGTGAGGTAGATAGGAATTAATGATTTGAGTAGAGAATTTTGTAGCTCCAAGGGCTCATATCAACGCGGATGCACCTACCTCCTTCTAGAATATTGTCACCATCTTGAGGAGTAGTGTACTAGTTGATCACCTATCTTCTCCAAGCGTTGTCTTCCCGTCTAACACCATTAATGTTTGAATTTTGAATTTAATGTAAAATACCTATAAATAGTGAAATGCTAGTCATTCCTAAGGGTGGATCTTTAGCCATTAAAATTCATATGTAAGGTTTTCACCACCATGTAAATATAGATTTATCACTATTTGGTCTCTAACTTTGCCTTCATATATTTATATTGAATGTATGAATATTTATTTTTGCTTTGGTCAATTAAGTGGTTTCATATAATTCTACAATTTGGATTTTGTGGGATTCACTTAGTGGCTCTAGAATTTGCATTTGTAATGTGGGTTGAGGATTTATTTCTATTAAAGCTGGTAGTATGGGAGAACTTTAATTATACATCCTAGATTTCATGCACCCATCCGTCGATTCTAGAATTCGCTCTCCACATTTCACTCCAAAGTGTTTATTGGAGGTACAGTTGGCTAATCTATTATATTTTAGGTTTGTGTTTCTGCATGTGGTGCAATGGCTGCATGTGTCTTGATGCGACTATACCTGTCCTTTTGAGTTCTGTCTACAACCATTTTTCATTCTCTTTCCCCCCTTTTTCTCCTTTCCCTTTTATAGCATAGGTAGCTGGAACCACCGTAGAGGAACTGACCTTATCTAAATATCAGTCACCCTGCTCCTTGCCAGTGGTAGTCATTTGATGTTGATGTTGGTTCGCCCCCACCCTCCGTGCGATGCCAAATTTTTGATGACTCTATTAGGGAACTCATTGTTTTTTTCATGTTTCAAGAATTCAGAGTTTGGTGATACTCTGATTTACCCATATCCTCTCAAAATCACCCAACGACTCCAACTATATAATATTTCCAAATCATGAGATCAGTTACCTTTTTGTGCTAAAGATCCAAACATCCTGGAGAACTCAAGGTTTGATGAACAACCTTGACCTCACTAGCAGAGATAGTATGTTCATCTGGTGACTCCAACTTCAACATAAGAACTAAGAATTTTTTGAAGAACACAAGCTTATATTGAGAGGGGGGGTGAATAGTATAAGACCACTTTTTACTTTTTCCTTCAATTCAACTTTCAATTCAATATTATGCAGTGTATAGATAGCAGTATCAAAATCCGTAATCAAAGCAATGCACAAAAAACCATCCACAAAGAGACATAACAATTTACGTGGTTCACCCAATGTGGGCTACTCCATGGATAAAATCTTTCACTAAATTTTATTAAATCAAATTATAGGAATACCTTTCCTGATTACAATGTTTTTGGGCACCAACCCAAAGGAGACACCAATCCCCTAGCTCTATTCTAGCTGGTGATCCTCTAGAAGACCTCTACCTCTGCTACCCTTAGCAAATGGAACTCTATCCATAGAAGACACCTATCTTCCCTGCTTTGGCTGGAGACCTCTGTCCTCAACTCTATCACCTCCAAAATTGGTCCTTGAATTTGCACTAAACATAGTCCTTCGGTCTAGCACAAATGTCCTCGTTTGTCTTTCTCTGATCTGCACCAAACACAGTCCTTTGGTCTAGCACAAATGACCTCGAATCTACACCAATCTCTGTCCTCAACTGGTCCTCAAATCTGGTTCACAAAAGTGGTTCACAAGCTTTCACTAAAGCTTGCTTGATCTTCACCCAAGTCTTCACCAAGACTTGTCTCAGATCTGCTTTGCAAGTTCTCACTAGAACCTGCCCAGACTGCTCCAATACATACACAACTTTTGTGCTTTTATAGTCACACTTTACCTTCTCTCAGGCATCTCTCTGCACACACTGTGCACTGTCTTCGCACACTCTGAGCATCAACTCCCCACTTATGCGCTAACTGCACTCTTTCGACTGTATCTCACACACTCTGATGCTCATTCAACGACGCATCCAATGATCACTTCTGCTCCTTTATGCAAACACAGCAGCACCATCTTCACGCACTCTGATTCCTTGCGATCTCTCTCACTTAGACGATTCGACAAAATGCACTTTGTTCTCGACGATCGAACTCCTCCCCCGCACTCTATCTGTGAACGTCACACTTCGAACGCACACCATAAATTGATACTTTAACTCTTCGAACAGCCCTCCTTTTATACTAATACTTTCAAGATCAAAACCTTGATCTTAGTCGGCTGACCCTGATCTTTAGTCGGCTGCATAACCCTGTACTTTGTCGGCTGCAAACGTCGGTTCACATTTAACTTTGTTGGTTTTAACTACTTCTGTAGTTCTATAGCTACTGCCACGAAACTACAACATGTCACGATATCGTGACACCTTTCCCTCCGTACACTTTCTTTTGGCTTTTGTTGCGATATAGCGACACTATAGCCTTTTTCAACTTTAACTACGTTCTTGTCATGATATCGCTACACTTCTCCCTTCGTCGACCTCCTTTCTTCTTCTGTCATGAAATCGTGACACTTTAGCCTCTGTAGACTTCATCTTCACTTCTGTCACGAAATCGCAACACTTTTGTCTTCATGGCCTTCCTTTCTGCTTTTGTTGTGAAATCATGACACTTCACCTATGGAATACATGCTTTCAATTTCTATCATGAAATCGCGACACTTTCTCCATCTGTACGCTGCCATCTCAAACTGTTATGAAATCGCGACACTTTCACTTCCTTGCACTCTTGTCTGCTTGCACTAGCAAAAACGAAACATGTCACGAAATAGCGACACTTTCGTTGCCTTGTGTTTTTCTCTGTCTTACGCCCGTGAAAACAAAACATGTCACGAAATCATGACGCTTTCGCGTTCGAGCTCTTCCTTCTTGAATTCATCGCGAAATCGCGATGCTTCTTTTGTTGAATACTTGCTTACTATCTCTGTCATGAAATCATGACACTTTCTGCATCCATAAGCTTTCTCTTCAACCTATCACAAAATCATGACACTTTCTACATCTGTACGACTTCTTTTTAGCCTGTCGTGTAATCGCGACGCTTTCAGCTTCCGTACATCTTCTTTGCAACCTGTCGCAAAATAGTGACAGTTCTCATTTCAGACTCTTCCCTTTGCTACATGTCATGAAATCACGATAGTTCTCACTTGGAACATTTTCACCTGCAGCATGTCGCGAAATCATGACATTTTATCTTGCTTCCACTTTGTCTTCTGACTTGTCGTGAAATCGTGACACTTTTTCTCCTTAGCGCTTTTCTTTTCTTCGGGTCGCAAAAACCCAACATGTCACGAAATCGTGACACATTTTCTCCCGGTCTCTCTCTCCTACATTATGTCTCAAAATCGTGACACTTTTTCTCCCGAACTCTCTTTCCTGCATTATGTCGCGAAATCGTGACACTTTTTTCTTTCGGACTCTCTCTCCTACATTATGTCACGAAATCGTGACACTTTTTCGTCCGTTCAACCTACTTTGCAATATGTCGTGAAATCGTTACCTTTCTGACTCGAACATTCTCTCTCTTATTTGAGTCGTGAAACTACGACATGTCGCGATATTGCGACACTTTTCTAGAAAGCTTTTTCTCGCCTGCTTAAGTCGTGAAAATGCGACATGTCACGATATCGCGACATTTTTCTAACTTACTTGCTTTCAAACTTGTCATGCCGAAACCTTCATCAAAACAAATTCTTTTACATCAAATCAAATTCCTTTAAAAGCTTCTTGACATCAATGACAACTTATACACTTGAGCAAAGGCAATATACCCAAGGTACCCAAAATTGCCAACATTTTTAAGATTGGTTCCAAGATGGCTCAGTTGTGTTACCCCTAGTGGAATGACCCCGATCCACTGAACCTCCAATGCTAGCATGAAATTCCCAAGGGTCCCTTGAAAACCTTATCCAAACATAATGACACCATGGAAATTGCTTAAGAGTATCTTGAAGATGTTGTCACACCAGTGCCCCTCAATGGTATAACTCATGAATACCTCATGATCAGACTTCTAATTTTGTCTCTAGAAGGAAGGGCGTTATTGTGGTACCAATACCTTGGGCATAAAACCATATGCTCATGGGTGGATTTTGCAGGACCTCTTGTTGACACATTTGATGACTCCATGGATCCCTTCCAACTCTTTATGCACCTCTAATTTATCAATAGGTCATATTTTGAATCAATCATAGATTTTACTATTAGATTCAAAAAGAGTTGAAAAAGGATCCCCCTGAATACCATTCGTCCCCTTCCCAAGCTCACCTATACTATGTTCAAGATCTTAACTTGAATATCAGTCTCCTCTTGTATCAATCTAGGGAAAGCATATTTTCTCAAATATTTTAGGAGACCATATGGGTAGAGCGACTCTTTCTTCAAGTAGGAAAGAGATATTTAGAAGACTTCACCCTCCCATCTCCTTTCTCAACCGTAATTGCTTCCTTCCTAATTGTACAGTATCTACCATGGATACCATTTCAAGTTGTGCAGGAACAAGGGTTGCATTTTTGCAGAACACAAGAGGTAGATCTCTTATTAATCCCATGCAAAAGAGGTACAAGCCTCATTCCTACAATATACAACCTTATTTCTTGCACCTTCTCTCAAAAAATGAAGGATCTGGACCAAAGCGAGGATTCCACTCACAAAGAGGGAGTTTTTTTACATCATTTTATATCCAAGAACACAATGAGCAAGGGCCAATTCATCTTATGATGGCTTAGTTGATTATTTTATAGGTCCCAAGGAAGTCCCATCCCAACCAAGATCAATTAATATGGTCTGCGAGAAGAAATGTGCAAGGACAACATAGGTATGTAAATCCAAGATTTCAAAGCAGGTGGATCCCAAGGAGTGGTAACTTTGGAGTCCATTGCCACATGAACCAGTACCAGAAGAGGGTTCCCAAGTGGTAAAATTCACTACCACATTGATCATCAATTACATAAGTACTGGTATGCATGATGATCTGCCAAGTTACGAGTACATTATAGCTTGTAAAAATGTTTGGAAATGTCAACTAGACTATAAAAGGTGCCTCAACTTTAGTACGATATGGTCTGGTCATTGCGGGTTCACTGGATAAGCTCTAGGGAAATAAATGGTTGTGGCATGCTACTCGCACCACAATTTTGTGTACATAAGTTGAATTCTAAATAAAGTACATAAGGTATGTGGTGGAGTGACATCATCTTACCCTTTGGTGACTAACGATGGACTATCAGAGTGCTTCACCTTTGAAACACACTCACGTATCTTGTGTTTTATATTTGTTTTTTGTTGTGACCCTATGCTCAATGGATTAAGGGCTTGTGGTTTAGGCACTTCTTCGTGTAATCCCAAAAAAGATATCTGCTACATTTTTAAAGCAGTTCCCACTCCTTGAATGCTAGGAAAATTGGCCTATAAAAATCACCCCAAAGGGTAGAAGCAACATGAATTAAGGAACATGAAGTCAAAAATGATGTTGCAACCAAATATTCCTTGGAAGAGTGGTGATGAGCAAACAAGATTTTTATGTGATTGCATTAGAAAGAGGTGTTTCTTTGAAACTAGCAAATGCCCTTGGCATTCTGTCTATTCTTGAATCTGCCATGATCCTTGATGGGGTATGTTAATGGGAATGTGGTCTATGGGGGTGTCCCATGGATCACCTTCCCTTTTGTTTCTTTTATTTCTATACATCCTTTGCTTCCTTCTCTTTCCTTAGTTTTTTATTGTTGCTAACCGATAAATTTAGTAGTAGTCATATTCTTTATTTTGTTGCCTCTTATATTTCCCTTCTTCCCCTCTTCCCCTCTTGTTCTCCTTTCATGGTTTTGCTTGTTGTTTCCACTTTTCGACTCCATTCATTTCTTCTCTTTTGCCTTCTTTCCCCTCATTTTCTATTCTTTGGATTTCTTCCTCCTTTGTCTTGCACCCTTCCATGACTACTTTTGTTTGTGCCCTCACTATCCCTTTTCCTCTTTTTTGTTTTGTGTGTTTCAAGTTGTAGCTTTCTGGATCCTCCTTTCTCATAAGGGAAAAATCCCTATGAGTCACCAAGAGTGTGGGTATAATTTTGCATCACTTCACCCACTTCCTTTTTATAGGATGATGCTTATCTAAGAGTTTGCCAAAGTTTTGAGAACGTTAGTGGATGGACAAAAGATAAAAAATGGTGGTAGTAATGATGGATGGCTACAAGCAGTAGGTGGATGGAACGAAGATCAAAGATGCAAGGCAGATAATGGAGCGGGTGGATGATTCACCCTTTGCTTTGAGAAAAACTATCCAAAATACCCGCCCACTTGTTGGGCGAACATTTCAAGTGGCCAACAAGGGTGGATATATGGTAAAATCCTACCCACATGAAGGATGGAGACTTTCACACATTCTCGAGTAGAACTTTCAAGCGCAAATTGGGCAAAAATTTGAGCAAGTGACCTCCCTTATTCCTAATGACTTTGCAGGTAAAAAATAAGATAAATTAAGCACTCACCCAACATGTAAAACTCCAACCATCACCTAAAATTCAAACAAAAGGAGTACTCATTACTATAGTAGTTCAGTACCAGGTGGTTGTACGCAAAAGTGATTTATTTGAGATGTATTACTCCCAAGGTGATTAATTCCAATCATTCATCACCTAACCAAAGTACTATCAACTAGATGGAGGGGTGTTGTAGATAAGAATTAATTATTTGGGTAAATATTTTAGTAGCTCCAAGGGCTCAGATCAACCTGGATGCACCTACCTCCTTCTAGAAGATCATAACCATACTGATGAGCAGTGTACTAGCAGATCGTCTATCTTATCCAAGCGTTGTCTCCCTGCCTAACACCATTAATGTTTGAATTTTGAATTTAATATAAATTACCTATAAATAACAGAATTTTGGTCATTCCCAAGGGTAGCTCTTTAGCCATTACAATTCATATGTAAGGTTTTCACCACTATGTAAATATATACTTATCATTGTTTGGTCTCTGATTTTGCCTTCATATCTTTGCATTGAATGTATGAATGTTTATTTCTACTTTGGTCATTTAAGTGGTTTCATATAATTTTGCAATCTAGATTTTGTGGGATTCACTTAGTGGCTCTAGAATTTACATTTTTAATATGGGTTGAGGGTTTATTTCTATTAAAGCTGGTAGGATGGGATAACTTTAATTTTGCATCCTAGATTTTATGCACCCATCTGTCTATTCTAGAATTTACTCTCTACATTTTGCTCCAAAGTGTTTATTGGAGGTACAGTTGGCTGATCTGTTAGGTTTTAATTTTGTGTTTCTATCCATGGTGCAATGCTTGCATGTGTCTTGATGAAGCTATACCTATCCTTGTGAGTTCTGGCTATGGTTATTTTTCTTTCTCTTTCCTCCCTTTTCTCATTTTCCCCTTCATAGTGTAGGTAGCTAGAACCACCATAGAGGAACTGGCCTTCTTTAGAGATCGATCACCTTACCCCTTGCTAGTGGTAGTTATTTGATGTTGGCACTAGTCCACCCTACTCTATAAACCAATGTTATCCAATGGTAAAAATTACTTTGGCTAGTGAAACCACTAAATAATGCTTATATGTAGCTCCACTACATGCCTTTGATGTGATCCTAGGAATGGATTGGTTGTAGGCCCATAAAGCCTTGATCAATTTCTAAGATATATGGATTGAGTATTCAAAGAAATGCAAATAAATACTAAGAATTCATAGCGAGCAAGGGGCATTCAAACCCTCGATTTTGTTAGCTATGCAATTGAAAAAAAAACTCAAGAAAGGAGGGATAATGTATGTGGTAAAACTTAATGAAGTAGGATATTATCAAAAGAGAGAGGTGCTAGCGAAACACCTAATCTTGTAGGATTTTTAGGATGTTTTCCTAGAGGATTTACTTTGAATTCCTCGTGTGTGGGAATTTGATTTCATAATTGATCTTATGCTAGGCGTAGAACCTATTCATAGATCTCCATATAGGATGAATCCTATCTAGATGCAGGAACTAAAGGTTCAACTATAGGGGCTATTAGAAAATGTTTTAATAAAACCAAGTGTGTCACCTTGGGGTGCATCGATTTTATTCATGAAAAAGAGGGATGGTTCACTAAGATTGTGTATTGACTACAGGATGCTAAATAAGACTACAATCAAGAACCACTACCCCTTACCTAGGATTGAGGATTTACTTGATCAACTAAGAGATGCCATGATATTCACTAATATTAACTTGATATTAGGGTATCATCAGTTAATAATATGAGGAAGATACTCACAAAATGGCCTTTAAAACTAGGTACGAGCATTATGAGTTTATAGTTCTACCCTTTGGATTGACTAATGTCCTAGTTGCATTCATGAATCTAATGAATAGAGTGTTCAAAAGACACTTGGAATAGTCTATCCTTGTATTTCTATATGATATCCTAATATACTCTTGGAACAAATAAGAGCACGATGAGCATCTTAATATTGTGTTGGAGTTATTAAGGTAAAATCAACTCTATGGAAATCTAGCTAAAAGTGATTTCTATGTTTCAGAGGTACGATATATTGGACATATCATATCAGTGAAAGGAATCATTGTGGACCCAGAGAAAATTGAGGTTATTTTGAATTGGCCATCCCCTACTAATATGATTGAAGTATGGAGTTTCATGGGGCTAACGGTCTACTATAGACATTACATAAAGGACTACTCTAATATTGTTGCAACAATAACTAACCTTCGAAAGAAGGGAAAGGAATTTAAATGGTTGGAGAAGTGTGAAGCTATCTTTGCATTTCTGAAACATAAACTCACTACCGCATGAATACTAAAAATTCTTGACCCTCATGTGGACTTTTTAGTATGCACGAATGTATCATTGGAAGGATTAGGGGGAGTACTCTCTCAAGAAGAGTTAGTAGTGGCATATACTTCAAGGAAGCTCAAGAAGCATGAAGTTAATTATGCTACATGTGGTGCATGCTCTAAAGGTCTAACACCACTATTTGGTGGGAAGGTCCTTTGAATTAAAGACTGACCATCAAAGTCTAAGGTACATATTTACCCAAATAATACTTAATTCGAGACAAATAAGATGGATCAAGTTTCTCACTGAGTATGACTTTGAAATTGAGTACAAAAAAGAAAAGAGAATAAGGTTGTTGATGCCTTGAGTAGAAGGAAACACATAGCAGCCATAACCAAAACCACGTGGATATGATCGATAAGTGTGACAAGAGTAATCTCAAGATGAGTATTGCAAGGAAAATCAAGTCAAGATGAACAAATAACCTGAGGGTAATAAGGAATTTGGCATGAAGGATGACCTTTTGTGTTACAAGGGTAGAGTCATCATACCAAAAATGGGTGATTTAAGAAAATTGATAATGTAAGATACCCATAGATCTCCTTATTCTGTTCGATGCCTTGAATATTAGAAATTTAAGGCAAAATGCAAGCATCCTGTAGTAAAATTATGTTCTCATGATATACCTACACAAAAATGGTAGGTTATATCTATGGATTTTATAGTAGGGTTACCCAAGACCAGGTATCAACATGATGCAATCCTTGTAATAGTCTATAGATTGAATAAAGTTGCACATTTCATACTCAGAAACATCAAGGATGATGTTTGGGTAGTGGCTAAGAGGTTTTCCAAAGAGGTATTTCGATTACATGTATTTCCTTAGGGGATAATTTTATATAGGGATTCCAAGTTCACTTCTAAATTTTGGAAGTCCCTACATCATGCAGTGGATACAAAACTAAATATGAGCTCAACATACAACCCTAAAATGGATGGTCATACTGAACGGGTAAACCAAGTACTAGAGGACATGCTTCGCATGTGCTACATTGATCACAAGTCTCATTGGGAAGACTACTTGCATCTTGTGGAATTTACCTACAATAATGGACATCACTCCTATCTAGGAATGACTCCTTTTGATGCCTTATATGGACAAAAGTGCAAGACACCATTGTCTTAGGACAACATAGAAGATTAAATTGTGATAGGGCCACATATGGTCCAAGAAATGGAATATCATTTGAAGGTAATCAGGCAAATACTTAAAGAAGTTGTCGATAGACAACAAAATTATGATGATCTAAAGAGAACTCCTAAAGAGTAATCAATTGGAGATAAAGAATTTTTAAGGTTTAAACCAATGAAAAGTGCTATTAAATCTACAAAGTTGAATTCACGATTTGTGGGATCTTTCAAAATCACTAAAAGGATCGGTCTGATTGCATACCAAATTGCATTACCACCTAACCAATCCAAGATCCATGACACCTTCCATATATCCTTGCTTAGGAAATATGTTGTTGACTCTGAACATGTATGGGATTTTTCTAAATTACAAATGGCAAATCCGAAGGCTATTGAAGTGATGTCGATAAAGATCCTTGAGTTTCATTCTAAGTCTATGCAAAACCAAACTCTTGAGCAATGTAAGGTCCAATGGGATCAATTTTTTGAAAGAAATACCACTTGGGAAAAAGTGGATGATATGCAAAAACATTTTCTCTTCTTGTTTGAAAATATTTAATGTAATAATTTTATTTTGTGAAACTGAAAACACCCGGGACGGTGTTTAGTCCAAGGGGATAGGATGTCATGACCCTACCTAGAGTACTTTTGACACAAAGAGACAATGTATTAATCTATGATGTTTTAATACTTACGTTGAGCAATTGAACCAACCATATAGTGATTAGTTAATTTGAAATAGCATGATACTGTTGATAAACTACCAAGTTATGCAGGATCAGGTACACTCGTAGGTGGAAGAAGCATAATCATCCACCAAAATTAGGGGTACTTGAGGCTAGAGAAGTGATGATTAAGGTCGAGGGTAACATTGATGGATACCTTCATATAGGAATGCATTCAGTTAGGGATAATCATCAAAAGTTAGTTGCCTTGAGTCCCAAAGTGATAGCCTAGTAGCTATCGTAAATTCTCGAGGTTGAGACATGTGACTAAGTTGAAAAAATTCCCTCTTTATCTTTTGCATATGTTTGATTGTCTTTTACTTCATCACTATCTACATCAAAGGTTTGGAGAGCATGCATAAGATTGATTGTCTTTGAAAACTCCTTGTTTTGCTTAAAGACCCTTCAAGAGAATAACTTGATATCAATAATGGTTAAGAAAACATTTTATTTTAAATGATAATAGAATTTCATTTAGAAGTTTACTTTATTTTAAATATTAATAGAATTTCATTTATAGATAAAGGTTTATTTTATTTTAAATATAGCTTTTTATTTAAAATATTACTTTATTTTAAATGTTAGTAGAATTTTATTTATAAATAGAGGTTTATTTTAGTTTAAATGATAATATAATTTCATTTAAAAAGCTTATTTTATTTTAAATGTTAATATAATTTCATTTATAAATAAAGGTTTGTTTCATTTAAAATGATAAAAGAGAGGTCATTTATAAATTATGGATGTTTTAATTAAAATGGTAATAGAATTCCATTTGTTATATATAATATATATATATTTGATAATATAATAATCCATAAAGGGGATTTTATTATTATAAAAATTTAAATGTATTCTATACTATGTAGATAATTTGAATCTACTTCTTAATAAATGAAATCTAATTCTAAGAAGATAGGACGTTGAGAAAAGAAGCTTCTTGTCGTCAGCTCCTTAAAGATGATATTTTGGAGAAGCAAAAAGAATTTTTTAAAAATGCTAAAGATCATATTGTTGCCAGAAGATGGATAAGATATTAATGGTGGTCAAAACTAGTGGTTTATGGAAAGGGACATGAGGAGGAAACATCAACGATGGAGATGCGGAAAAAGAGGACGTTTGCAAGGTAGAAGGGAGAAGAAATGGGGATACTTGCAGGGAGGAAAAAATAAAATAATTCTTGGAAAGAAATGAAAAACCAGACTAGACAAGAAAGTTTTGTGACGACGGACGCATAATATCCAGCGGTGAGCAAGAAGAAGCAAATTTGACCTGAATTTTAGGTTGGTTGTGTTGTTATGCTTTTAAATCCTTTATAGGATGATTTGGTGTCATACGTTTGGTTTCTTGTCCTCTATAATATTGGACTTCATGAGGTGCTTATCATCTCATTCCTAGTATTGAGAACTTTCTTTCCTCTCTGCCCAATGGTCATTGTTTGGTTGTCATTTTTCATCCAATGGTGGTCACTTGGGGCTTTCGTATTGTTTTAGTGAAACTCTGACAACCCTGTGTTAGCCTTAGAGTCAACCTTCGATGGATGTTGTACTGTCAATTATCCTTGCTAACTTAGTAGCTAGGCTAGGTGTCATATCGTAGAGTTCTAGGCAACAAGAGATGTCGACCTCTACCCCTAGATTTGAGAGTCATCCACTATTGTGAGGGAGACCAGGCATGTGGTAAATCACCTTCTCCCTATTTGATTCTTTGAGGCGTTGGTACTAATATCTGTCTATAAACAGTGGTGTCATTAGAGCATGGAGGATTTTTTTGTAGAGTCAGTAGAGCTTTTAGAACCACGAGCATCTACCCATGTGTCGGTCGTAGCACTTGTGGCATTGTTAGGGTTTGGTACCATAGTTTCTCACCACCCACTTCTATCGTGTGTTGGTGATGTTGTGTTATATCCACTCAACCATAGATCTCGACTATCATATCCTTCAACATAGTCACCCTATTGTGGACCCTGTTGATATATCATGTGGTCATGAGTAGTTAACCCGGGATCACCTTATGGGTAATGACGATCAATCGCATCCTTTCCAAAGCCTTAAGCTTAAGAAGTTTGGTTGGGTCATTCCCTTCTACGAGAGTAGATGGCTGTAACTTTGACTATGTGGTAATCTATTTATTTGGGTAGAGAATTCTTTGTTTGTTTATAGATTAAGGAAACAAGTCCTTAGTGGATTAATGAATGAATCATTGAATTAGTTATTTATGTCTTCATTTGGATTAGTTAAAAGCTATAGGGGTTGAATAATTAAAGATAGTGGTCTTTAGTTAATTAAGTCTTTCGAAATTAATTTGTTTTGTAAATTAAGGGTATGGGACTTTAATTTATAAAATGAAAGAAAAGGGTTTATTTATGGATTAAAGTAGATGACTTTGATTTAATAAATAAATG
Source organism: Wollemia nobilis (assembly GCA_028583015.1). Classification (NCBI taxonomy): domain Eukaryota; kingdom Viridiplantae; phylum Streptophyta; class Pinopsida; order Araucariales; family Araucariaceae; genus Wollemia; species Wollemia nobilis. The sequence continues at coordinate 879,670 of JAQPPZ010017000.1, read as the reverse complement.
AAATTAGTTTGTTTTGTAAATTAAGGGTATGGGACTTTAATTTATAAAATGAAGAAAAAAGGTTTATTTATGGATTAAAGTAGATGACTTTGATTTAATAAATAAATATAATTAGTTTGTTTTGTAAATTAAGGGTATGGGACTTTAATTTATAAAATGAAGGAAAAGGGTTTATTTATGGATTAAAGTAGATGACTTTGATTTAATAAATAAATACAAAATTAGTTTGTTTTGTAAATTAAGGGTATGGGACTTTAATTTATAAAATTAAGGAAAAGGGGTTATTTATGGATTAAAGTGGATGACTTTGATTTAATAAATAAAAACAAAATTATTTTGTTTGGCAATTAAGGGTATGGGACTTTAATTGTTGAATAAGAGTTGAGTAAATTGCTTTAAGTAAACCTATGATCTAGTTGTATTGTTGAAATACTCTCTTGGGACGAAGAGAGGGAAAATAAAAAAAAATAGTAGTTTTTATGATATCAGCTATGCAATAGATGGTTAGATTAAATGATTGATTGTATAGTTGGAATTTGGAAATGAAATGAGTAAATGCAGTTATAATCATGTCTATCATGGAACCATGAGTTCCCTGATCCCCTACTATCTTTAAATGATCGATGGAAGCTGAGGTGGACCAAGGAGGTAGTTGGAACCCATGTATCGGTTTGTTTCTACTTATAGTGATTTACTTATGCTCTCATAGATTAACCATGTGGGGAGATTTCCCTGATGAAATTGATGTAATATATTATTCTTTAAGAGTATGGAAGATTTACCATATTGGCTTACATGTAATAATTATTGATTGATGGAAGATGTAACTTTAAATTACTATTTGAATTATCTATCTTGTATTAATTCCTTTTCTAATTTATATTATTATCTCTCAAATGTTGCTCTCTCTAGTCTTCTATATGTTGTAAATTTACTTTTGTTAGATTTACTATCTGATCTACCCTTGATTTCTTGCTAAATATTAGACTTAATTAATAAGTTTTAGGTTGAACTTAGGGGATGACCTAAGGGATTGAGACCCCTTAGGGTGAACATAGTAGACCTAAGGGATTAAAACCCCTTAGGGAGAATGATAACTAAGTTTAGGAAAGACTACATCTGAGTTAAGATAGCTCATTATGAAGATGAGATGGATAGCTTAACTCGTAGTATGCGTAGCATACCTACATAGATTGACTTGTGTATGGTATGGTGATGGGCGTATACCTTCAACTAACTAAAGATGATAAGTTTAGTTCATCAAGAGTGATGAGAAGGATAAACTTATTTGCAATAACACATAATACGCCTACATAGATGGACTTGTGTTAGTGTATCTAGTGAGATGTAGCTCTTCAAGAAAATTAGGGGTTTAAAACAAATAGGTCATTCAAAAGTAGGTTAGGGGTTTATGAATCCCTCTCCTCATTTTTTTAAAATAATTTTTTTTTTTCTTTTTGTATGTTTTCTTATAGCTAAATTTGGATCATTATAGTAAGAGCTATGCATCAAATATTTACCCGCACCTCTCACTCACTCCAAATCCTCCTACAGTGTGTGATGCAAATGAGCGCTTGCACCGTGTGCTACATATTTTATCCCTATGCATGCTCAACTATCTCAAATGGTTGATGATCACCTAGTACAGTTGCCAACTGCTCGCATATGGGAAACCAACCACCACCCGTGCTTGAGCAGTTCCCACAAGTCAAATTATTTTCTTCTCCAGTGGCAAATTACACCCTCTGACCACTTCATTTCTATTTTTTAGTCACACGTTGACTTTTTTTAGGTGTTTTGTTGTTGTCTTTCTTTTCTTCATCCATCAACTCAATGCTTAAGGGGGTAAATATTACCCATAAAAATTTTGAACTTTTTATGACACCCTTAAACAGATCCAATATCTAAACACTCAATTTGGAATCGCGTATGTCCAATAATATTTGCTTGAAAATATCATTAACCCTCCTATACTAAGGCAAAGAGCAAAATTTCTCTTCTCCAGTCAAACTCCAAGTCAATAAATTTGGTATGCCCTATGCCTACACTACACCAAAAAAGACCTTTAAGGACAGCCCTTAAAGGTATTTTTTGGTGTAGTGTAGGCATAGGGCATACCAAATTGATTGACTTGGAGTTTGAGTGGAGAAGAGAAATTTTGCTCTTTGCCTTAGTAGAGGAGGGTTAATGATAGTTTCAATCAAATATTCTTGGACATACCTGATTCCAAATAGAGTGTTTGGCTATTGGACTTGTTTGAGGGTGTCGTAAAAAATTGGCATCATACAACAACGACTAAAAATCACCTCAAAAAGCCACCCTCTTAGGGTCTAAGAGGATGTTTTAAAATCGCCCTCTTAGCCCTAAGAGGGTCGTTTAAAACCACCCTCTTAAGATCTCACTATATATATATATATATATATATATATATATATATGTGTGTGTGTGTGTGTGTGTGTGTGTGTGTGTGTGTGTATGTATATATATAAAGGATACCTCATCTAAAATAGCATAGCACTCTGCAGTGGTTTGCCTCAGCTGAAACAACATAGCACTCAATAAAAGGAATAAAATGAGGGAATAAAAACATATCCCTTAAATCAAATCAAATCCATTCAATCAATAAAGAAATAAATAAAACTAAGCATTTACACCCATAGCTAAAACCATTTGAATACATTAAATAGAAGGAGAAAAAGTACATCCACACCCACAATCAAAACAGCTCATATTTAACAAACAAAAGAAATAAAATCATGTACACCCACAGACAAAAACCATATCTATTTTCCAAAGCCAAAAACAAACACTCGCAACCAAAACCATTGGATCCGATTAACAAAATTAAAATAAAATAAAACAAAAACACGTGCATATAAATAAATAATTTTGTACCCACAATCCAAGCCATTAAAATTCAATTCCAAAAAAAAAACATAAACACTATAGGAACAACAATACTCAAAGACCTCATATTTTCACAGTCCATATACTAAAAATAAATCAATTTGTGTAATACCAAACATCATGAAAATTTTAAAAATGATATTTTTAATCATCCTCCATCATCAGTATTTTCAATTCTAACATGTTTAGTACTATACACTTTTATTTCAGAAGTTGTCGATGTTTTTTTTACATACCTAAACCTGCAGTAGGAGTCCGCTTGATGTGGCAGAGAACAAGGGTATCACTAGTAGTGGGATTCAAATTGTCCATAGCCCATTGCAATGCATACATACTCTGCTCACTCTCATCCACTACAACCAAAAAAATTCTTCCCTTGACACCTTCCATTATATTTTACAAGAAGCAAAACTAGATTGACTCCACTACTCTTTTGTTGAATTTGGATCAACTCAATATTTTGCGTTGCTTTGGATTGATTGTTGAGAGAAATTGAATATGGGTGTTGCTTAAATAGGATTTTTCTAGACCACAAAAATTTGGAATTCTAGTTCCAATAGACTTTGTTATTCTGTGGGTGTATGTTTTTACACTCCATGCACAATTTAGTTTTGAAGCGTAGTGAAGAAGTCTTTCTACATATAGTGACTTGTGGCTTTTAATGCTTGGAGTGACACTACTACTTTAACAACTAAAAAGCACATTTTCCTATGTAAAGTTGTAAATTAAAAATTAGAGACATAGATTTGAGGAGCAAATAAGAGAAGGTAGCTGCTAAAATTGATCATGTACACTCTTCACTGGTGAGGTATGAATAGATTTACAAAAATGAATTTGAAGGGTTGCAAACTACTGCTGAACTAGGTATTGACACCTCATTTAATCTAACTTACATGTAGTTAGTGATCTGTATATTTACGTAGATACCTCTTTCAGTCCAACTGAGGTGAACTGGACATGCAAACCAGAACTCTAGCTACTATGATTCCTGAGGAAATTTAAAACAAAAGTGTAACATAAAGCAAATAAACCATAATAAACAAGGCAAAAAAGGAGTGTTCATAAAAAATAATATAGAATATATTAAATAGAATAAAGGGCTAACCATACAAAATAATAGGTAGAAAGGGTTCATACTCACATATGTTATAAAACCAACTATGATAACCATAATTGCAAATCCATGTGGAAGTATTGCCACAAAGCTTCTCCTTGCTAAAGCATAGAATACTACAACTGGGATGATGATACCAAACAATATTGAAATCAATCTCCTCAAGCTATTGCATTCTAGTATCAATCTTCCACCTAATATAAAAACCTAGCAAAAACCAACCATATACACAAAAGATAAATGTTTGCTATATCCTTGTAAAAATATATAAAGATATAGCAAAAAAATAAGTTTCATAAAAATAAAACTTACATTGCAGCCTTTCCATACTTAATAAACATGTTTGTCAACCTCATTATTTGCTTCATTTGAATGGTCAGGCTCAGAATCTTCGATTGCATGGAGCTCGACTTCTTTGTCTCCCATTCCGCTAATGGAAAACCAAGAGACAAGAGTTATTTTTTTTTCTCTAAAGATGTTATATACACATGAAGGTATTATCAAGAGTGTTAAAAAAATTGAACCTTCCAATCTCTTAATAGAAAACTCCTCCACTTATAATTGACCTTGTGATCAATGATAAAATAAAATTGCAACAAAAAAAAATAATAATGAATCATTAGTCAATGTGAAGTTTCTCTTAGGTCATTCCATTAAGAAAATCTGACATGAATTTTTTCCCCATATGATAATGGAAGAGAAAATGTAGCATAGATTTCAAAGTCCATCGTCAAAATACAATAAATAGAATGCTATAGCTACCAAGGCTATCATCAAAATATTTACAAATTGGATCTTAAAGCTTAGCATTACACATGGTTAATTTTGAAAAATATATGCAATATTTTCTCTTAGATTGTTGGATGAAAACCAAGTTATTATTTACAAACAACAATGATCTATTGCACCTCTTACATGTACAAAAGCAAGAAAGAAAGAAATTATATTTTGTCCAAGAGTGACCAAAGGAGATAAATGAAATTCAAAGACCACATCTAATTAGAATATTTAAGTACAAAGGCAAAAAGAACCCAAGGAGCTCAAGAAGTAACAAAGATATAAAATAGTAAACCATTGTAAAGATAACCATAGTGGGAAGACCCAAAATACATAATAAATAGAATAGATTTCAGTGGGTAAACCATTGGAAGAGAAAATGTAGCATAGATTTCAAATTCCGCGGTCAAAATACAATAAATAGAATGCTACAACTACCAAGGCTGCCATAAAAATATTGACAAATTGGATCTTGAAGCTTAGCATTAGACAGTTTATTTTGAATAATATAAGGAATATTTTCTCTTAGATTTTTGGATGAAACCAAGTTATTATTTATGAACGACAATGATCTATTACACCTCTTACATATACAAAATCAAGAAAGAAACAAATTATATTATGTCCAAGAGTGACAAAAGGAGGTAAATAAAATTCAAATACCACATCCGGTTAGAATATTTAAGTACTAGGGCAAAAATAACCCAAGAAGCTCAAGAAGTAACTAAGAGATAAAATAGTAAACCATTTTAAATATAACCACAATGGGCAAACCCAAAATACATGTTAAATAGGATAGATTTTTGTGGGTAAACCATTGGAATAGAAAATGCAGCATAGGTTTCAGAGTCCATAGTTAAAATACAATAAATAGAATGCTACAGCTACCGAGGCTGCCATCAAAATATTGACAAATTAGATATTGAAGCTTAGCATTACACAAATTATTTTTAATATTATATGGATGATTTTCTCTTAGATTGTTGGATGAAAACCAAGTTATTATTTATGAACAACAATTATCTATTGCACCTCTTACATGTACAAACGCAAGAAATAAATAAATTATATTATGTCCAAGAGTGACCAAAGGAGGTAAATGAAATTCAAATACCACGTTTGGTTAGAATATTTAAGTACTAGAGAAAAAAGAATCTAAGGAGCTCAAGAAGCAACTAAGAGATAAAATATTAAACCTTTGTAAATATAACCACGGCGGGCAAACCCAAAATACATAATAAATAGGATAGATTTCAGTGGGTAAACCATTGGAAGAGAAAATGTAGCATAGGTTTCAGAGTCCACAGTTAAAATACAATAAATAGAATGCTACAGCTACCAAGGCTACCATAAAAATATTGACAAATTGGATCTTGAAGCTTAGCATTACACACAGTTTATTTTGAATAATATATGGAATATTTTCTCTTGGATTTTTTGGATGAAAACCAAGTTATTATTTATGAACATTAATGATCTATTGCACCTCTTACATGTACAAAAACAAGAAATAAAGAAATTATATTATATCCAATAGTGACCAAAGGAGGTAAATGAAATTCAAAGACCACGTCTAGTTAGAATATTTAAAAACTAGGACAAAAATAACCCAAGGAGCTCAAGAAGTAACTAAGAGATAAAATAGTAAACCACTGTAAATATAATCACAATGGGCAAAACCAAAATACATAATAAATAGGATAGATTTCAATGGGTAAACCATTGGAAGAGAAAATGTAGCATATATTTTAGAGTCCATTCAAAATACAATAAATAGAATGCTACAACTACCAAGGCTACCATCAAAATATTGACAAATTGGATCTTGAAGCTTAGCATTACATATAGTTTATTTTGAATAATATATGGAATATTTTCTCTTAGATTGTTGGATGAAAACCAAGTTATTATTTATGAACAATAATGATCTATTGCACCTCTTACATGTACAAAAATAAGAAATAAAGAAATTATATTATGTCTGAGAGTGACCAAAGGAGGTAAATGAAATTCAAAGACCACATCTGATTAGAATATATAAGTACTAGGGCAAAAGAACCCAAGGAGCTCAATAAGTGACTAAGAGATAAAACAGTAAACCATTGTAAATATAACCACAATGGGTAAATCCAAAGTGAACAAACCCTAATTCTATAAATTAAGTGTAAATAAAAATAACCATACATATATATAGGTAGAAAGGGTTCATACTCACATATTTTGTGAAACCAATTGTGATAACCATAATTGCAAACCCATTTGGAAGTATTTCCACAAAGCTTCTCCCTTCTAAAGCACAAAATACTACAACTGGGATGATGATATCAAACAATATTGAAATCAATCTCCTAAGGCTATTGCATACTAATATCAACCTTCCACCCAATAGAAAAATCTAGCAAAAATCTATAGACACTAAAATCATGTCAATCCAATTAGACTATCAAGGCAAGGTCTAATTGACACCATGTAGCCCCCTTGGGCAACCCTCAGAGGTTCTATAGTGGTCCTAACCAAATTTGGGATATTTTAACCCATTTTTGGGAAGGTTTGGGGCATGTAGGCATGGTCATCCCACACAAGGATGGCCACAGCTCATGGTCATCCCACCTAGGGACGACCACCAGCGACCATTCCTGGGTGGGATGGCCATGGTCTTTGACTCCCAAAAGTCAAATTTTGGATAAATGGCACCTAGAAACTACCATTTATCCCACCTATTCAAGCATGCACACCTAAGGGCACATAATCCTTATGACATGTTGTATAATGGAGGCCAAAAAGGGAGATTCCTTCCCCCTCCAATACATGCCAAGTTTTTGGACAAGTGGTGCCTCTTGCCTTGCATGTCCTTGCATGCCCATTTGACCCTAGGCCCCCTTGGGCTATAAAGTGGAGCAATTTTCCACCCAATTTATAGAGAGGATTTTTATGACATTGTAATGAAGTGTTGCCAATATTTCCCCTCAAACTTTTGTGCTTTTTATCTTGAAATATCTACCTATAGAAGGATGTTCTCGAGTGATTCAATAGGTATGATTTGTTTATAAATATTGATCAATTGAGTGAATTTCACCCCCAAATTTGATGACAACACTATTGAAAGAGTTTTTGACCAATTCTCAGTGGAATTAGTGGCAGAAAACCAGTAGATATGATGGTCGTCCCACCCTAGGATGACCCCAATCTATGACAGTCACCATCGTCCCTAGAAGGTATGGTCACATACTAAAGCAATATTTTTCTACTATTTTTAAATAGGCTTATTCTAGGATATATCAGGAATTCACTATTCAAATTTGATGCAATTTGGAGCTATATTGAATGAGTTGATATATTTTTAGTATTTTGCAGGATCATTAGGCCAACCTAAATATGTGCATGAATCTATAATCAATTTTGCTAATCCTTTTACATGGGTCCTCTCTAAATCTGATTTTATATATTCTATCCAAATTTGGTGTGATTTGGAGATGTTTAGGATCAAAAATCACCTATTTTGTGTTGTGTAGGCTTAATAGACACACCACGTAATTGACACGAATCCGACAGCAATTTCCCTCATGTTTTTAATTAGAGCAGTCCAAAATCACTTTTCATGCATCTTTCTAAGTTTTGGAATCATTTGGAATTATTTTGGATGATTGCATTGTATATTTCCACTTTCTAGTCTATTAGCGCATGTATTGCTTTTGGATGCTTCATAATCTACTCTTGCTACTAATGAATTTGGTTTCCTTGTGTATAGGTGCAGGTCTTATAGTGCATGAGGAAGGAGTATAGGATCAGAATATTGAATAACAAAGTGGCAGCATCATAGGCCCACCCACTTCAATCATGGGTACGAGGAAGAACATTGAAAGTGCACCCCGAGTTATTGAAAGGATTTGATCCTTGGGCATTATTTTGTAACAAGTGTATCAATATAGAGCCCTCAATGGGATATTTAAGTAACTATGATTGAATCTATCAAATAATAAATAAAAACTTACTTTCTTACACTTATTTAGCTTATCAGGCTTACGTTGATGTCTTTTTGTAATGCTTAATCCACACTAGTAGTAGATGCATCTCATTTAACATTTTTAGGTGGACTATTTTTCCCATAATTTAGTGGAAATCACAGTGGCACCCTATCTCAATTGATTTTATTAAGATCTAACCTCAATTTTACTTTTAAACTGTTTGAAAAAATTGGTCGTTTTGGCCTGAGACAACCTTGAAACTGCTAGTCGTCCCACCCAGGGACGACCACACAACCGTCGCACCCTACGATGGACCCCAAACTAGAAGTCATCCCACCCTGGGTACCCCAAGCAGTGTTCCTAGTCACCACTTTGGTTGAGTTCCCTCATTCTAATTCCAAAACACGAACAAGAAATCAAGAGCAACAACAAATCTAAACACACCAAAAAACTTAGGGATTCACATCTAAAACTTAAAGGAGACAATCACATTGTTTGCTTGTGTGCTTCTTTGATCATTTTATTGTGTGTTTCTAATATGTAAAAGAGATAATCATATACATCTAATCTTTAAAAGAGATAATCATGTTTTCTACTTTGCATGTTCCTTTTTTGTTTGGGTAATCAATATAAGATACTTGATCTAGGATAAAACCCTAATTTTTCAAAAAAAACAAGGAAAAAGTTACTTTTTGATTCTGCATCCAACAGATCGAGAATCATTCAAATCGGAGCTATAAAGGAAAAGCTATGTTGGTTTTATGATTAATCTATTTTTGAGTGATTTTAAAGCCAAAAATAGAGAAAAAATTGCACTAATATCGTCATAGAAGGCCCTAGACAAATCCAAAAATTTCCAAATTTGTTTTGTTGTCTTATTTAGCCCCTTGTGCACCTCTCACAAAAAATTTGAGTCCTAACTCTTTATTTCTCAAAATTTCCCAAAAATTCCTAAAATTAAGCATTTCCCCACAAGCTCCGGTTGGCCAAATATTTCAAAAATACAAAATTTTGACCCAGAAGTCAAATTTTGGAGCCCTAGCCCATTGTGATCAGCTCGTCACACTGATCATTTTGGTATATAGCACCCATAACCTTTTTTGGAAGTCAAAATTTTCTTTAGTGTGGGTTTCCTTCAGGGTTTACCTAGTCAACACATTATGACAACTATACATAGCCAAGCTCAATCATGAGCCAGTAAATCAAAAAACTTAAGGAGAGGCCCTGAGCACCATCATTATAGGTATGAGTATATCCTTATTCCTGCATAGTGCCCTAATAGTAGTCGTATTTGTTACTCTCTTCAGGATCTCCTCACTCTTGCATGGTGCCCTGATAGTAGTTCCCTTCACTATTCTCCTAAGGATCTCATCATTCCTATACGATGCCCTAAAATTCATTGGGAGGTCAACTCCTCACTCAGAGGACCCGACCACCAAGGTACCTCTACCTAGAGAACACCAATGGGTTATCCACATGATTAAGTGGATTATGCGGTTAGCCAACATTGATTCCAGGCTCAAACCATATAATCAACCTTCCAAGGGGCCTAGTAGGGAGATCTACACTCCCTCTACATCATGGTATTCACCACCTAGAACTCCCATCCAACAAGTGTTAGCAACCCAGTGTAGGCCTGTGCAAATTTCACATGCACCATCAGCCAATATGACCATGAGCGAGCTTCTACTACAGTCTGTCAAACATTGGAAAATTTTCATGAGGATCTTGGATTCCATCGAGTTACAACCTCACAACTCTGATGCTTTCACCCACTTTATGGGATACATACAAATATACAAGAATTCAATTATATCCTTTCGAAATCATGAGGTCAAACCCATGCCTACCAATTCACCATACCATGCTTTATACATCATCATGAGTATCAATAGGCTCCCCTATAAATGATTATTGGTTGACACAGGTTTCTCAATAAACATTATTACCACATCTTCACTAAAACATCTTAACCTTCCATCCTCATGCATTGTACCATTTAAGTTCACCTTGCAAGAATTTAATGATGTTTTATCCTCCATTGTGGGTATGATAATCCTACTTATGGAAGTTGGACAAAATACTATGTCTACATTGTTCTACATTTTAGAGGGTTTAAGGCAGAACATACTTCTTGGAAGGCCATGGATAAGAGACATGAAATGTGTTCCATCTATAGTGCATCAATGCATTAAATACATTGATGAAGGTAAGGTCCATGTGGTTGATGCCGATCTAGACCCCTTCAAGTATTATAAGTAGGTGGATCATCCATAGGATCCTAGTGTATCACCCATGCACTTGGACACTAAACCTAGTGATCGTATCTAGAGTCCAAATTCAACCCCATGATTAATCGTGAAGCTACCTTCACCTATGCTAGTACCATCCTCTGTTTCTTAGAGTGAGAAAATTTTAGAAGAGCCAGCTATAGAGGCTCCCACAACTATAATCAATCCGTCTGTAGAAGACCTTTCCACTCCTACTAGCAAGGAGGAAGCCATAGTTGATAGGGATGAATCAAGTCATATCATGCTTGAGGACACAATCCAATTGACCAATCCATAACTAGATGAGAACATAGTACCCAATGTTACATTCATGTCTATCATCAAGTTGATCAAGGATATAGGTCATCCTCTTGCCAAGTTGCCATCCATTGAGAGAATTTATGATGCACTCCCCGAGCATGGGGGCCAAGCAGATAACCCTTGACAAGTTGATGAGGTAGCCATGACTTGTCCAAATGCAAATGCATCTTCTCATGAGTTTGTGGGAATGATCAATGTGATGACAGAGAACCAAATTCCTCATAATCCACTTATGCCACTTACGACTCCATCCAACATTATGTCCATACCACAAGAGATACCATTGATGGATTTGGTCACACCTACTCCATATCACTCAACATCTCCACAAAATCAAGAACAAGTGTACCCCCTACACCTATGTGGGGGTAATCTAACTACCACATTTGAACACCCTGAGTTGGAACATGAGCATGAGGTAAATAAAGAACAAGAACATGTGGATATACTCACTAGCTCCAATCATCATGAAGCATCCACATCTGCTCAAACATTAAGGATGTTTAATCCACCTCTACTCAATTGTCTCCAAGCTCTCACACCCAATTTACCTCCACCACCTATCAGTTGCCATCCAACTCTCTCAACAACCATCCAGTCATCACCTCCACTATTTTCACAATATATCTTGGATAGGCTAGCCAATGTGGAGTTACAAGTGAGTCACCAACACAATTATTTACAACATATCATGAATCGACTCATAAGCATTGAGTTACAGTTGAGTCATCCAAATACTCAACCCCTTATTGTCAAGACCATTCCAATCCTGTGCAGTCCAACGTTAAGTCTCAAACAAATCAAGATCCAAACTAGCAACGTCACCCTAAGTGATAATTTATATCCATCACTGAGTCCATGGATTCTCTATTTGAGCATCTTTGTACAACAAAGGTGATTAATCTACCTAAAATTTGACCTATCAATCCAAATGTACCAAAGCCCAAAGAATATCGTGAAGACCTACACTACAAGTACCATAGGTAAAAGGGGCATGATGTGCAGATGTGCCATAAGTTTAAACACTTGGTATAGGATATGTTTGACAAGAATAATCTTCAAATCAATAATCAACAAATCAACATATTTTAGAATCTATTACCTATAGATGGGAGTCAAGAAGAATAAGTGATTGAAATACATATAACCCTGCAGCTTCATAAAATGAGTCGACCATGTTCACCTCATTTAATATGTCAATGTCATAACTGGACTCCATTATTTGAGTCCATGTTAACCATTTTTCATAACCTGCAAGAAACAAAGACAATTGTCTTGCCAAACATACCCCTGTTCAACCCGAATAGGCCTAGACCTAAACAATATAGGGAGGATCATTCTTACCTCTATCACTGAATGAAAGGATATGACATTTGTGATTGTCATGTTTTTACACACAAGGTCTAAGATATTATTGATAAGAAATATTTATGCATGAGTGGGACACTCATTCTACCCCATCAAGACTTGGGCATTACCCACAATTCCCTGCCACAATAGGGGAATTCAGCCTCTATCACTCCTCCTAGACAAGCCAATAACATTGCATCAATCACATTACATATTGGGGGTATCCAAGGTGTCACACCTTCCCCACTATTTACATCACAAGAAATTAAGAAAATTGGGGATTCTCAAGGTATCGCACATCCCTCACTTCCATTGATCACCACAAATGTTAGGGGTACACAAGGTACTGCACCTTTCTCCTAAAATCATAAAATGATCAAAGTTACAAAATGCTCCAAAGGTGTCTACAATCCCTTTTGTCACCCTAAAATGCTCCAAAGGTATCTACAATCCCTTTGGTCACCCCAAAATGCTCCAAAGGTGTCTACAATCCCTTTGGTCACCCCAAAATTCTCCAAAGGTGTCTACAATCCCTTTGGTCACCCCAAAACACTCCAAAGGTGTCTACAATCCCTTTGGTCACCCCAAAACGCTCCAAATATGTCTACAATCCCTTTGGTCACCCCAAAATGCTCCAAAGGTGTCTAAAATCCCTTTGGTCACTCCAAAACACTCCAAAGGTGTCTACAAGCTGCTTGGTCAACCTAAAATGCTCCAAGGGTATCTAAAAACCGCTTGGTCAACCCAAAACACTCCAAGGGTATCTACAAACCACTTGGTCAACCCAAAACACTCCAAGGGTATCTACAAACCTCTTGGTCAACCCAAAACACTCCAAGGGTATCTACAAACCGCTTGGTCAACCCAAAATGCTCCAAGGGTTTCTACAAACCGCTTGGTCAACCCAAAATGCCCCAATGGCATCCAATAAGCCCATTGGTCAAAATGTATATACATATATATCAATCAAAATCTAAAAACATCATTAAAACAACAAAATTACAAAAATATTATATTGCATCACATTTCACACCACTGCATTATATAATCGATTGCATTAGGCACACTCATCATTGCACTTTGTATTTTAGAGTTGCTCATACAAATCTAGCACCAAGACTGTACATGAGTCATCATTCAAAATCAATTGTGTCAAAATCATCATTCATATCATTTCATATTTCATGTATCAACTCCACCTACATTTCCCACTTTTCATATTTGTTTTTGTTTCCCTTCACCTAGTTATTTGTTCTAAGGTGTCTTTAGGGTTTTCAATCACTCAGCCATCTCTAGTTTTCTTTTCAGATTTTGTAGAAAGCTAGCCTGATTTTTAGGAGGTAGAGTCTTGCTTTGATTATACCTTGCATACGTCGACACCCCAACACATTTCGCACTAATAAATCCAAGTTTTGCACAAGGAAATATGAAACCTACAAAGTGACCCTGGTTACCTTAAGTAAAAAATTTACCTTGCTCGTCCCCCTGTGCGAATGGTTCAAAAATTATGAGAATTGACAAAAGGATAAACTCCTCCCTACCCAATTCTCCAAAATAAATAGTGGTTTTCACAACTATTAATAATAAAAATTCCAAAAAGCAAAATAAATAGTTATTTTTGTCACTAAAAAAGTTCCTTGCTCAAAGAAAACAAAATAAAAAATAAACAGTGATTTTCGTCACTAAGTATGAGCAAGTATCCCAAATCAAATAAAAGAAAATAAGGGAGTACTGAAATTGAATTCCTGGAATTCTCAACATTTGAAAAACCATGAGGTGATCCTCATTACAGGTTAGGTGGCATCAAGCCTGCCTGGCAATGGCGGTATCCTTATGCATGATGATATGCCTATCATATTAGCATCTTGCTTTGCATAGACCAATATTTGAGCTAGCTTTTGGTAGCATGTACTACCTAGTTGTTTAATCCAAATATGCAAAAAACCTAGGATCATGATACTTATAGGGTGATCTTAAGTACATATGGGTTTCATCAATATTAGTTGGCACTGGGGTAACTTTATGCATTATCATAACAATGAACTCACTTGCACACACAGGGATATTGAGTATCTTGGTCATCCTAGTAGATTCATACCTTATCAAAAAGTCTTGCATGGTTAGTATATAACTTTTGATCAGTTAACTAGAGTGTTTGAGTCTCATGAAAACCTCAAATACATCTTGTAGAATCCTATTATTCATTCCATTTTATCACATGTATATCATTTTACATTTTCGCAAATCCATTACATAGTTTCATGACAACATTACAAGTGAATCAATGAATTCTATACAGTCTATGGTGCTAACATAGTATGTCACATACTATTCATATTTCATAATATAAATCCACAAATCATCCATCTCATTATGCATGTACATGCATACATCTCCTCAAATAACATCATAGTACAACGCATGCATCCATTAATGCATCCATAAATCATAACACATAATGCACCTACTGGTCCAAACTCTCAAAATTAAAAATTGAGAAAATATTTTTAAACATCAACTGGGATATTATTAGTATTATACCTCCCCTAATAAGTAATCAAATAGTTAAGCAATAAATTTTAAAATACCCCAAAGGTATCCACCAACCCTTTGGTCACCCAAAAAGCCCCAAAGGTATCCCTAAACCCTTTGGTCATCTAAAAAGCCCCAAAGGTATTCATAAACCCTTTGATCATCCAAAAAACCCCAAAGGTATACATAAACCCTTTAGTCATCCAACAAGCCCCAAAGGTATTCATAAAACCTTTGGTCGAGCCTCCAAAATCCCCAAAGGTATCCATAAACCCTTTGGTCACCCAAAAAGCCCCAAAGGTATTCATAAACCCTTTTGTCATCCAAAAAATCCCAAAGGTACCCATAAACCCTTTGGTCATCCAAAAAGCCCCAAAGTTATTCATAAACCCTTTGTTCAACCCCCAAAAATCCCCAAATATATCCATAAACCCTTTGGTCACCCAAAAAGCTCTAAAGGTATCTATAAGCCCTTTGGTCACCCTAAAATGCTCCAAAGGTGTTTGTAAATCCTTTGGTCACCCCAAAAAGCCCCAAAGGTATCTATAAACCCTTTGGTCACCCAAAATGCCCCAATTACATCCAATAAGCCCATTGGTCAAATGTATATACTTATATATTAATCAAAATCCAAAAAAAAACATCAAAAAAAGCACCAAAATGGGTCCAAAACCCACCAAAAATAGGTCAAATTTGGTCAAAATTCACAATGGATTAAGATGAAAACTAAATTGCTCATGGATAAATGGAATATTCTTTACTTTAATTTCTAAGAAGGCCATTTTTGCTGGACTTCCCCACAGTAATAAGGTTTTCAACTCTTTTCTTCCATGAAACGTCAACAAGATCATCAAAATCCTCTCAAAAATGCTCAAATTTTATAATGGGTAAAACTGAAGGAACCCTAACCAATTCATATGGATCAAGCAACTCGTCCTTGTTATCACTGATCATTCCCTCATTGACTCATCACTTTATGGGGTAGTCATACTTAACAAATTCATAATCAACAATCAACAATCAAACACTTAATCATGCAAATTGTGTTCATCCAATGAATCATTGATAAAGACAATCACACCCTTGCTTGGGATAGCAAACAAGCAAAAATTTCAATTAAACAAATACTTGGCATTAAATAATCATGAAGGAACTTAGGCTTCACTGCTTCATGAATGAAAAATGTCCAAGATCAAGTAAGCCTTACCCGAAAGGTTGTACTTGAATCAAGTTCCTTAGCTCGTCAGAAGCAAGGATTCAAGAACGAATGCTATTTTCATGATTTGGGAATCTAAAGCTGGTTAGGTTATTGAATTGACTTAATAATTTAACATTTTATTTATCTATTTTTTCTCAGTGTTGTGCTGCACACAATGCATCTCAAAAAGAGGCATTTGTAGACACTAAAATCATGTCAATCTGATTAAACTATCAAGGCAAGGTTTAATTGACACCATGTGGACCTCTTGGGTGACCCTCAAAGGTTCTATAGTGGTCCTAACCACTTTTGGGAGCTTTTACCCCACTTTTAGGAAGGTTTGGGGCATGTAGACATGGTCGTCCCTGGGTAGTTCATGGCCATCCCACCCAGGGATAGCCACCAGCAACCATCACTTGGGTGGGATGGCCATGGCCTTTGACTCCCAAAAATATAAATTTTGGACAAATGGCACCCAAAAACTACTATTTATCCTGCCTATTCAAGCATGCACACTTGAGGGTGAAGAATCCTTATGACATACTACAGAATGAAGACCAAAAAGGGATATTCCTTCCCCCTCCAATACATGCAAAGTTTTTGGAAAAGTGGTGCCTCTTGCCCTGCATGTCATTGCATGTCCCTTTGACCCTAGGACCTCTTGGGCTATAAAGTGGAGAAATTTTCCATCTAATTTATAGAGAGGAGTTTTGTGACATTACAATGAAGTGCTACCAATATTTCCCCTCAACCTTTTGTGATTTTTCCCTCGAAATCTCTACCTAGCGAAGGAGGTTCTCGAGTGATTCAAGAGGCACAATTTTTTTACAAATCTTGATCAATTGAGTGAATTTCATCTCCAAATTTTATGACAACACTATTGAGAGAGCTTTTGACCAATTCCTAGTGGAATTGGTGTTAGAAAACCAACAGATCTGGTGGTCGTCCCACCCCAAGAGGGGGCCCAATATGTGATAGTCACCATCATCCCTATCAAGTATGGTCACAAATTGAAGTAATATTTTTCTACTATTTCTAAATATGCTTATTCTAGGATAGATCAGGAATCTACTGTTCAAATTTGATGCAATTTGGAGCTATATTGAATGAGTTATCATATTTTTAGTATTTTGCAGGTTCATTTGGCCCACTTGAATATGTGCATGAATATGTGATCAATTTTTCTAATCCTTTTACATGTGTCCTCTTTAAATCATATTTTATATATGTTGTCCAAATTTGATGTGATTTGGAGATGTTTAGGACCATAAATCACTCGTTTTGTGTTTTATAGGCTTAATAGGCACACCACATAATCGGTATGAATCCGATAGAAATTTCCCTCTTGTTTTCAATAATAGTAGTCCAAAATAATTTTTCATGCATTTTCCTAAGTTTTGGAATCATTTGGAATTATTTTGGATGGTCGCATTGCATTTTTCCACTTTCTAGTCTATTAGCGCATGTATTGCTTTTGCATGCTTCATAATCTGTACTTGCTACTAACAAATCTGGTTTCCTTGTGTGTAGGTGCAGATCTTACAGTGCATGAGGAAGTATCATAGGATCAGAATATAAAATAACAAAGTGGAGGTATCACAAGCCCACCCACTTCAATCATGGTTACGAGGAAGAACATTGAAAGTGCACCCCAAGTTATTGAAAGGATTTGATCCTTGGGCACCATTTTGTAATGAGTGTATCAATCTAGAGCCCTCAAGGGGACATTTATGTAATCGTGATTGAATATATAAAATAATAAATAAAAACTTACTTTCTTGCACTTATTTGTCTTATCATGCTTACATTGATGTCTTTTTGTAATGCTTAATCCACACTAGCGGTAGATGCATCTCATTTAGAGTTGTTAGTTGCACCGTTTTTCTCATACTTCAAAACCAACCATACATACAAAAGGTATTCCATACTTCTTAAACTTACTTTCCAACCTCACTATTTGCTTCAATTGAATGGTTGGGCTCAGAATATTTGACTTCATGGATCTTAACTTCTTTGTCTCCTATTTTACTAATGGAAAACCAAGAGAGAAGAGTTTTTTTTTCTTTTTTTTCTCTAAAGATGTTATATACACATGAAGGTATTTGAAAAATATTGAACCTTCCAATCTCTTAACAGAAAACTCCTCCACTTATTACTAACCTTGTGATCAATGATCAAATAAAATTGCAGCAAAAACAAAGAATAATGAATCACTAGTCAATGTGAAGTTTCTCTCAGGTCATTCCATTAAGAAAATTTGCCATGAAATTTTTTCTTCCATATTATAATGGAAGAGAAAATATAGCATATATTTCATAGTCCATAGTCAAAATACAATAACTAGAATGCTATAAATACCAAAGCTGCCATCAAAATATTGACAAATTGGATCTTGAAGCTTAGCATTACGCACAGTTTATTTTGAATAATATATGGAATATTTTCTCTTAGATTGTTGTATGAAAACCAAGTTATTATTTACAAACAACAATGACCTATTGCACCTCTTACATGTACAAAAGCAAGAAATAAAGAAATTATATTATGTCCAAAAGTGACCAAAGGAAGTAAATGAAATTCAAAGACCACATCCGGTTAGAATATTTAAGTACTAGGGCAAAAAAAACCCAAGGAGCTCAAGAAGTGACTAAGAGATAAAACAGTAAACCATTGTAAATATAACCATAAAGGGAAAATCCAAAGCAGACAAACCCTAATATTTTAAATCAAGTACAAATACAAACAACCATATGAGGGAGATTCCCTCAAGGTAAAGCAGCAACAAATGAAGGCCAATAGTGGAGACTAAGGACATAAGGAAGAATGTGTTTATGCCAATGGAAAAATAGAAAGCACGATTGTAATAATGGTAAATGAATGGAAAATTATTATTTCAAGATCAATTCTTATTTATAGATATAGGCAAATGGACAACCTGAGCCCTCCATATAATAGGTAGATGTCTGAACATCCCTGCCCACCCCAACCATTAGAGATGGGGCAAGAGGGTATCCTGAGACTTTTGTTAGATACATAAATATCCATCTATGCAAATAAAGTATTGTTGCTAAGGACTAGGACTAAGATTCAAACATGAAACATCAATTTCATAACTAACACTCACCCAACACAATAAACCTTCATTTCAACACATTACACCATGCACGTATGATTAGACTCTTAATCCTATGCCCTAGCAGCACTTGCATTCTCTCTCTATTTTTTTAACCAAATTACCTTCTTGTATATGACTGGAAAACCTCATGCTCAGTATACCTACTCACCTCACTCCTAGCTTCATTGCCCATTATTTGTAAACAATGTCTGATTTAGGCCAGGCAATGAAGGAGTCCACAACATCCTTCATTGTGGTCATCTCATCATTCCTTCTAAACAATATTGTTTCCTCTTTATGGGCGACGTGCACATTGACTTTCCAATAACCATCACCCAAATTTTGATCATGTACAAGATCTCCACTATGTTATCCTTATGGATCTGAGGCAAGTAGCATTCTCTTCTCTCATTTTGAGTGATTAATGTTGTTTTTAGTCCCTACATGGAAAATCAATAGCCCAAATAAATTCATTGTATAGCATACAATACAAAATAAGTCAACCATTTTATATTTGAAATAATAGTCATATGATTGATGACTTTTGCCTAGAAGGTATTGAGCAGCTGCATGTGACTTGATCACCTCCATCAATGTTGTGTCCAATTGTAGGGGTAGCATGTAATGATGTTGTCTATGGAATTATATGCAAGGGATTATTACAAATTTAGGAGTGCAACATATAAACATTTCAAATATGAAATCATGAAAAAACAAACACCCCTCTATTTGTGAAAGTTGTGTCAAAATCTCTTCAATCTTCTTATCTTTCTCTGCAAGCTTCTCTTCCAACTTTTTTTCATTTCTACAAGGTTCTCTTCCAAATTTTTTTCATTTCTACAAGGTTCTCTTCCAACTTTTGCTCTTTCTCTACCATATTCTCTTGCATCTAGTGCAACTTCTATATGTAATCCTCACCGACAAACAAAGTAGTTGGCTATACTCCTTTACTAACACCCCAAACTGGACCCGATATTTTGGGTCTTAAAACCTTAGCGAGGGCATCATCCTTAATACATTGATTTATGAAGCTCACATATGACATTTCATCATCCAATTTTTTCTAGCAACATCACATGCATAGTTAACTGGTATCATGTTAAAAAAATAATCGATATAACAATGGTTTGAAGTTCAACATATTGCTATTTCCAAGGGAATTTCACTTACGATTGTCTCTATAACTTATGGTGAAATAGGAGCCACATTATTCTTTGTATGAGCTACCATCCACATAGTTACCCTTTGTAGTAGAGTTTTTGCATTTGGTTGGCTCTTTCTCTACAAGATATATAGTTGGAGAGATATGGAGATAATTCATACAACAAAACAGTATAGCTATGTTTATCACATATAATGGACGAGTATGATAGAATATCATTTCATGCTCCAATAAAGCATATCCTCTTCAACTACAAGTGTGCATGATGGATTAGTGAGATCTGTTTTGTTTATTTCTTTACCTCACCACCTACAATGCAATGAAGAAACCAATATATAAATTCATTAGGGAGAGTAAGATAAAAAATATCACATGAACATAACAATGATATGAACTACCATAGCATATTGGTTGGTACTTGCCTTAAAGTCAGTGTTGCTCTTACCATTCACAAAGGCTTCCAAATATTTTTTTGATACACGAGGTGGGAGATTAGCAATTCTATCTTTATCATTATCATACTTATCATAGTTTTTTTTCACAAGTCGATGCTTATGTTCATGCCATTACTTGTCCATGGTCACAAAGATCCATTTCTTCATTGCATCCAAAATAATATATTTTTGCTGCATCAAACTAGTATCTTATTAGATACAACATTAATATAAGTATTCAAAAATATACACTATTAGCTAGAAATTTATCGTAATGAGTGTCCATAACTAGTTTTTAACTTCCACTCAGACTACTTTCTAGTTTGTATGGATGATAGGAACAATCTCCCTCACAATCACCCCCAAGTAATATGTAAAATTAATAGAATTTTTTCCTATGGATTATCCATTTAGATTGCAAATGATCTCCACCTTATCTGTGTTGCTTGACTCTATTGCACATCTTTTTGGACCTCTCTTTCTACAATATTTAGTGTTTTAAGTGTGTGATGACCTAGCATCAACACCTGTAATGAAGGCACCATCCAAACATCATTATGTCATATAGTATGACAACAACGAGTAACCCAAAATCATGAGCAAATTTCTTGTACGATCTATGTACCTTCTTTGTTATCCAAAGTATTTTCAGCCGCATTTCAAGTATTCTCACCATCAGATTCATTTATGTTAAGGATCATCTCCTTATCTTCCTCATTCATGGAACTCCATAGCTAGTACCTTCCACCAATTGCTATAATACACCATAGTCGACAATAAAACCATGATCAATTCTAATATGCCTAGGTCAAACACTATTGAGCAACACTATAAAATTTCAAGTACTTATTAGCGTGCAAGGTGTCTATCACTGACTCCTGATTTAGTGGTGTCTTTCTTGGTCTTTTTTTGTACATATTACCACTTTAAAAAAATTAACAAAAAGAAAATGTAAACACATAAAAACCTAAAATTTGCTATAATGTAACTTGAAATGTACATATAAGTTGTAATCTTACTATATTTGTAAGGGCCTTCACCTCTATTTGAGAGGTACAAGGTTCAAACCCCACTCAGTATGAGGGGACTGATACCCCTCATAAAAACCTCTTTAAACTCATTGAAAAAAACTTGAAATGTATGTATCAAATGACATTAGCTCAACCAATTCAATTTCTCAACTTTTAGAGGCATAATAGCAACCAATTTATTGTAATACCACTATATGGTGATGATGTAATACAGGTGGGACCCATTTCAATCCTATTTTACCAATTTTAAAATTTAAAAAAATTACAATGTAGTTGAAAAAATGTTTAGTTTATGTCCAACTCAATTACCTAATACTCGTTCCCAAAGCTTTTCACCTTTACTAAAGCTGACCAATAAATAATAATTTCTAATAAAATTTTAAATGTTGATGTTAAAATTCAAAAAAAATGAAATACATAGACTAGATTCATCAGATCTTGTTACAGAGGGTGCATCAGTACAAATGCAAAATTACATGGTAACAACTAGCTCCAAGCCTTGCTTCAAATAAGGAATTTGCTGCCAACCTTCAATTCCAAAATAGTTTAACGCACTCACATTCCACAAGAATTATAATAAATAAATGTATCATTGTCCAATAGCTACTGTTGACAATTTTTTCACATTGCCTAGAGGGGTAGAAAAAAATCAAAAATTTTGTAAAGTGTTTCTTTTAATTTCATGAATTTGTTCCCTTGTTTTGTTTTTAGGAGGCATTCTTGAGTATTGCAGCAATTTTGGCTTTCATCACCATCCCCCTTGTATATAGAATGGAGATACAAGTGCTTCGCTAGTAAGCAAGCTAAGCTGAAGAGCTTCGCAAAAGGAAGACAGCTTCACTGAGGGAATGAAGTAGAGAAGAAGAAGAGCTTCACGCCCGAAGTGGCCCAAAAATATGCTTCAGGTGAAAGTTTCGTGAAGCAGGATTCGAAGAAGTACAAACATCAAAACTTCACTGAAGGGAGGTTTCTAAGGTATGAGAAGAGCTTCACACCCGAAGCAGCCCAAACCGATGCTTCGGGCGAAAGATTTGTGAAACAGGATTCAAAAGTTTAAGCACTAAAAAATGCTTCGCCAAAAAATTAGCAAAGCATCCACTTCGGGCCTCCCCACTGGCGAACCACTTTTACTTCACCCAAATTCATTACGAAGCATCTACTTCTGATGGCTTTTGTGTGAGGAACTTTCACTCGAAGCAGTAGCGGTCTATAAAGAGCAAAACACTTTTCCAAGGCGAGAATGCACTTCAGTCAAAATCCTCTCGAACCACATTTTTGAAGAAGGTTCACGACGAAGCATTTTGACATGCCCATCAGCAAAGCATCCACTTCGGGCAGAGAACCTCACGAAGCAAATTTTGACATGCCTTCTCGACGAAGCGGCAAAATATGGAGAGCCCCATCTCGAGGAGAAAAATATGCTTTGGCATTTTACATTATCGAAGCGGTTTTACGAAGCCCCTTCATGCGAAGTGCATAACCCAAGGAGACAATCTACTTTGGCTTACATCCATTATGAAGCAAAGCCATGAACCAGAAATTAGTGAAGCGCTTCAATGGCATGCACTCCAAGTCAGGTATTTTCCCGAGGTGATCAAGTGTCTCATAAATGAACTTTTACGTGCCCGGTGAACTCGCTACTCATTTTTAGCAATTAAAAATGAGGTATCGGTATTAGAAGTAGAGCCCGGTGGATATGGTGGCCACTTGAGCTCCACACCCAGAAACCTAGGATGAGTCAGGCAACTCATAGATGGAGTTTCCCCGACTAACCCGATCGCAGCTGCTAGTTATAGAAAAATATTTGAGAGCTCAGTCACGGGAGCTGCGGGAGTCGATTTCTTAGATGTTCGAGGATGTACCCCTTCATTTTGTGCATTAATGGCTCAGAGGGTCGGGTCCTCTATAAAAACCCAGGCATTATAATGGAAAAGGGGGGGAACTTTCTACTAGAAAGCTACTGTAACTTGAATCCTTGCGATTAATACTAAAGAGCTTTGGGCTTAATTTCTCTCTTGTATGCTGCCTTCTATGATTATTTTTGTTATTTCTTTCTTCATTTGCATACTATAATTTTGCATTCTGGAATTAGGTGCACGATCGGGGATAGAACCCTGGAATCATCCCGAAGGATACATAGGGGAGAAAAATGTTGTGATAGTTCACTTGTACGCTGCTTGTGGATAGTGTTTTTGTTATATTCACTCATTTCCCAGTCATCGTAATTCTGAATTCTGGATTCTGACATAGGGGGAAGGATAATCCTGGAACTCATCTGGAGGATACATAGGAGGATTATACTTGCATTCATTTCATTTTATTCTTGGTATTTTTTGTTGCTGTTTTGGGCTATTAGCCAGTAATCGTGCTTCTAGTTCTTTCCCATTGTAATTCACCAATATTTCTTCCCTTACATTATTTATTTCTTTCCTGCACCCTTACTATCTTTATCTCTTTCCTGTACTCTTACTATTTTTATCTCTTTCCTACACTCTTATCTTAAAAACACCAAGTAGTTTAGTAAAGGAGCCATCCTTTCTCTAGATATTGGCACGAGGGGCATCTCTTCCTCTCGGCCTTTCAATGTTGGTCCAGGTCCAGGGCACGTACACTTCCCAAAATCCTTTCCTGGGTAGATTTTATTGCCAATAGTTTTTGGCACGCTCGGTGGGACCCGGTCAGTCTCACCTTGTGAGTGGTAGTGAGGATCGATGCTCGTCTCATTACTGAAAGACTCTTAGCATCTGGTGACTATTCAACCTGAGAATCTTAAAGTCGTAGAGATCGGTACTTAAGTCTATGCCTTCATGCAAACAAGATGGAGAGTTAGGAATAGAGGAGAGGAAACTGAGTTATTTGAGCTTGATATTGAAACCTTTGGGGAACGCTCTAGGTTGGTCACCCTTGAGTCGCTATTACATGGAACATCCTCGCAAGAGGCTACTTTTGATGAACAAGGACTAACCTCAGATAGCACAGTAGCTAGCTTTCCTCCCAATCCTCCCAACTCACCGAAGTGCCCAAGTGCTTCCATTCCTACTAGTCGTCCTGTTAGCAATCAACGAGGAGCTTTAGGAATTTCTGTTTCTTAGAATCCAGGCATAAATATGGCACAGCAATAACAACAACAACAAAAATGTAGCAGCAATAGTAGCAACCACCACCCAGATTGTTCCCAGCATGGAATTCTTTTAGACCGCTAAATTTAGTAGGACAAGGGCAAGTTTCGCCTGCTGCTATGAAGAAAATCCCAACGTTCGATGGAACTAGGAAGACTGCTCTGGAGCACATCTAGGACATAGTTTCTCTGGTGGTGATTCATGACATCATAGAGGAGCGAGTTATGGTAAAGCTTCTGGTTCTATCTCTTAGAGGGAAGCTCCTCTATTGGTATAGATCTTTACCACCCGATACTATAACGGGATGGGACCAGTTAGCCGGATAGTTGATGAGAAGCTTCAATGAGTCCATCGATCCATCTTCTCTTTTGCATCAGTTCACAATGATCTAGAGACATCCACAAGAAGAGATCATTGATTTCAATGTTAGGTTCGCTCAAACCTAGCAAAGGATACCAGTTGGACTTCGGCCAACTAGCGAAGCTATAGCATACTATTTCCTTAGGGCTTTCAACCCTGATATCAGTGTAATGGTAAGGTATTCAAATATCAATACCTTCCCCGAGTTGTATGAGTTAGCCCAGAGATCGGATATGGATCTAATAGTTGTGGGTAAGCTTCCACAAAGGATTTCGATGCCCATACTTCTCCATTTCCCTCAATCCCAGTATGTGAATGCAATCGCTTCATAGATCTCTGCAACCCTCATGTACCCGATCTCGTCTTGGAACCCGAATCCCATTGTATCTTAGATCGCTACTCTACAAATCCATTTTCCCACATTCTCGACATCATAGCCCACTATCTCTTCAGCATTTCCTATATTTCCAACACCACCTCAACACCCCACCCTACCTCCAATACCAATGATGGCTCCATTGCCACCTATTCCCAAAGTCGATGATATGCAAGCCAAAATACTACAGGAAGTTCAGTCCCTAAACTCCACAGTGCAAACTCTGTCCAATGACATGACCATTATGAAAAAGAAGCAAGTGCAGCAAGAGTTTCTACCAAGAAGGTCTTATCCTACACCCGCGCTTACTAAAGATCAAGCGGTCCAGCAAGGGAGAGCGTCGGCAAGAAATGTCGTGATTGATGAAGCTCCGAGCACCTCTGACTACATACATTGGTGCTCCACGTGTAATGACCCTCATGAAGAGAATACTTGCATGCTACACCAACATTATGTGCAAATGTTGACGAGTAGTAGTCATGGTGGTCAGGTCAACATTATCAGACAAATGGATCAGAACCTGGTAATTGGTGAAGAAGAGCAAGTTGCAGTCCTCACCAAAGGAGGGAAAAGGTCAATAGAGGTAGTTGCTGATCAAATGGCTCCCTTAAAGGTGCATGCTCACCATGAGAAGGGACAACAACTTCCCCAGGCCTCGAGCGAAGCTTCTCAGCTTCCACTAGTAAAATAAAAGGCTCAACAGGCCCCTACAAATCCACCTTAGGTGGAAACTAAAGAACAAGCTAGAGAGAAGCTCAAGCTTCCTTCGTTGACCAAGCGACAAAGGGTCAAAGCCACGGAGCAGTATCACACTAGGTATGAGGCAAAAAGGGAACCTGAGGTGCCTAACTCCCTAGCGTACAATATTGTAGATGAGTTGAAGAAGATTTCGGCCAAGATTAGCCTATATGACACATTGTAGTTACCCGGACAAGTGGACTTGCTACAAGAATCATTGAAGACAACTAAGGTGAGAAAGTCAGCACCACTCACCCTAGTGCAGACCCTATCCATGTCCATTACAGGAAATAATAGGCCACCTTCGTTCTACCTGTCTCTACAAATGGAAGGGTATGTTGTACACAACTATATGATTGACTCTGGGGCCACGATGACAGTCATGCCCAAAGCAGTGTGCAAGGAAATAGGAATGGAGTACACCCAAAGCATCCATGGCGTGCTTCAACTGGATGGGACTCCTATGAAGACTGTGGGTGTGATTAAAGATATACCTATCCGACTACACAAGATGCCTCAGATCACGGTTATACAAGAGGTGGTGGTCGTCGACCTGGAGCCATATTTTAGTATGTTCTTGTCAAGAGAGCTTACGGTGAAGCTAGGAGGATATCTATCTATGGATTACTCGCACTTAGAGATTCCATTCAAAGGGAAGAAGGTAAAAATCTACAATGAGAAACCTTCTACCTTCCTCGTATAGAAGATGTCCGAAGAAGAGAGCAGTGATCCCGTGCATGCGATAGTGGAAGGGATAGAGCAGGTGGACCTGGTCGAGGAATCCCTAGAATAGTTAAGTTGTGAAGATGAGTTTTCATTGGCAGACTTTAATGCCATGATAGAAACAGAGATGGGATGTTATGCCATCACCAAGCCTGAGAAACACACCAAGTCAGAAGATAAGATCTCTGCCCTAGGGGAATTATGGAAATTGTTCTTCGATGGCGCCCGATGCAAAAATGATGCTGGAGTAGGGATTCTTTTAGTATCACCTTCTGGAGAGCAGAAGGAATATTGTTACCGATTGGTGTGGAGCTGCACCAACAATGTAGCAGAATACAAAGCATTATGCCTAGGACTCAAGAAAGCAAAAAATTTAGGCATAAAGCATCTCCAAGTCTTTGGAGATTCAGAATTGGTATGCAATCAAGTCACAAACAAGTGCATTTCAAAGAAGCACTATCTCAAAGCATACCAAAATAGGGTATGGGACTTGTTTGACCAATTCGAGTCTCTCAATCTACAGTCCATTCCCCGCGAAAATAACTGACATGTTGATGTATTGGCATCCATCACAACCAAGTAATCTCTAGCAGAAGACATGGTGCATAAACCTAAGGATGTGAGGATGATTTACAGGCCCTCTATCCCGGACAGAGATCTGCATTGGCAAGTTTTTAATAGTGATGAGCAGATTGTGAATTTTATGATTCAAGAAGCAGCCACAGTTGAAAGAAGAAGCCCTGATGATGAGGAATATGAAGGGCTAGTTCAAGTTAAAGAATAATCATGTTCCCAAGGGATTAATTACTCTTGAAAGCCTCTTTGATAGAAATGATCTTGCAGTTTCTCATAGAATCAAATTCAATGCGAAGCAGTATCAGGATTTGGAACTTGAACCTGGGAAAGCAGTAAAAGTTGGAACAGATTGCACTTTGGAAGAGCTAGAACAGATTCGATCTCTATGCAGAAGGTATCCCGACATCATGGCATGGTCCTATCAAGACCTAAAGGATACGATCGACAACTGATCTAGCACACAATTGAATTGCAGGAGGGGATCAAACCCTTTCGACAGAGGCAAAGGCCTATTAATCCAAATATCGAGGTCCTGATGAAAGCCAAGATCCTAAATATGCTCGAGGCAAAGATAATTTATCCTATAAAGCATTCCTCTTGGGTAGCGAATCTAGTCCCTGTTAGAAATAAGAACGGAGATATACGACTATGCATGGATTTTTGCAACCTGAATCAGGCTTCGCTCAAGGATCATTACCCTCTCCCACAGATTGATCAGATCTTGCACTCAGTGGCTGGGGCTCAATGCTTCTCCCTACTCGATGGCTTCTCAGGATATAATCAGATATGGGTTAGGGATGAAGACCAGCATAAAACCGCATTCACTACTAAGTGGGGAACATTCGCTTACCAGTGAATGCCATTCGGCCTTTCGAATGCGGGGGCTACTTTTTAGAGGGCCATGGATTTAGCTTTTGGTGAACTCTTGAATAAGGTCATTGTTATCTATTTGGATGACATGACCATTTTCTCCCAAAGAAGGGAGGATCATCCTTTACACCTACAATAGATATTCGAAAAGTGTCAAGAGTTTGGCATTTCGATCAACCCAAAGAAGTCCATATTCGTAGTCAATGAGGGAAAGTTATTGGGACATGCGATATCAGAGAAGGGTCTCACCGTAGATCCTGATAGAGCTGAGGCTCTCTTGAAGCTCCCACTCCCAGCGAATAAGAAAGGACTACAATATTTTTTTGGCCAGATCAACTTCGTAAGGAAGTTTGTTCTAGATTTTGCCCAGGTCATTAAGCCAATGTCCAAACTTTTGAAGAAGGGCGCTGAATTCATCTGGATAGATGAAAGGAAAGAAGCATTTGAAGAGATCAAGGCCTGAATTGCTCAGGCTCCAGTCCTAACCAACCCTGACTACAACCGAGATTTCATCCTATATGCTATAGGAGAACCTAAAAGCTATGTTGTAGTCTTGACACAAAAGGGGGAAGATGGCGAAGAACGCCCCATCACGTTTCTAAGCGTGATACACCCTCATGAAGAGAAATACAACTTCATAGAGAGACAAGTGCATGCAGTAATGAAATCCTTGAGGAAGTTCAAGCACTTCGTTTCTCAGAGTCGAGTTATAGTGTTTGTCATTCATCCCGATGTGTGCAACTTCATTATTCAAGGAGAATTGGGTAGCAAAAGAGTTGGTTGGGTCAGCAAAATACAGGAGTTTGACGTTGAAATCAAACCCACAAAATTGGTTCACGATCACACACTATGTCAAGAGCTTGCGAAGAGCATAGCGGCCAAAGTAATAGCTGGTCAGTGGGACGCCTCGGTAGTAGAGGGATGCTTCGCAAATCAAGAAGAGGATGAGAAAGACTGGGTCGATGAGATAGTTGAATATTTCAACATCGGGAGATGTCCTCTACACTTGAATGCTTCACAGTGAAGACACTTCAGGATGCGGTCCCTCCGATATACGTTGTGCCCCAAAGGCCTATTCTTTAGGAATATCGATGGAGTTCTTCTTAGGTGCATAAGAGAAGATGATAAGAGAAGAGTCTTGGGCAAATTTCATTCAGGGTTGTCTGGTGGCCACTTCGTAGGAAGAACAACGACATTGAAGATAATTAAGGCAGGTTATTATTGGCCTACACTCTTCGCCGATGCTTTTGTAGTCTATCATAGATGCGAGCAATGTCAGAAGTTTGCCGACCGAAGCAGAAGTGCTCCTATGCCCCTCCGACCGATACAGATAGAGATGCCCTTTCAACAATGGGGCTTGGATTTCATAGGGGTTATATCGTCGAACTCCTTCGCAAGGCATAAGTTTATCCTGACTACAATCGATTACTTCACTAGATGGGCCGAAGCAATACCCACGAAGCATGCCGACCAAGAGACCATCATTGCTTTCCTAGAAGGTTTGATCACCCGGTTTGGCATCCCAGAAGCAATCATAATGGACAATGGTCTCGGGTTCACTGGAGCCAAAATCAATGAGTTCCTCTACAAATATGGGATATATCATAAGGTCTCTTCTAATTACTATCCATAGGGTAACGGATTGGCAGAATCAACTAACAAGACTCTGTTAAGGGTGCTAAGAAAACTCATGGAGAAAAAAAAAAGAACTTGGCACCTCCTTCTAGATCGGGCCTTGTGGGCCGATCGAATTTCTGTCAAGAAGTCAATCAAAACATCACCTTACGCCCTGGTGTATGGCAAGGAGGCCATCCTACCAACCCATGTAGAGATCCCTGCATTGCAACTATTGGATGAGGAAGAGGAAGTTAATCCTATGGAGAATAGGCTGGCTCAGCTACTACAGCTGGAGGAAGACCGTGAGAAGGCCTATCAGAGCTTCGCTAAGCATGCTCAGATCACCCAAGACTGGTTCAAGAAAAAGTCCTCCGATCGCACTTTCAGAGTGGGAGATCTAGTATGGAAGTGGGATTCTTGGAAGGCCAAGCCTGGGAATCATGACAAATTGGATGCTTTCTGGGATGGACCGTTCAAAATTGTGAAGGTGAACTTGGCTAACTCTTTCATCCTCAAGGATGTCGATGGTCAGATCTTGCCGATCTCTGTCAATGGTCTTCATTTGAAGACTTTTCATCACTGAGACGAAACAAACAAAAAAAAAATGTGTTTCAAGTTTTACTTCTGTATGTAAAATTTCTATCTTTGTATATACCCTGTTCCATGATTACTAGAAGATTCAACTTTACACTACCATAGCAACAAACCCCAGCTTTGCTTGGCTCAGCAAAAATCTCCTTCGGGGACTTTGCATGCAAAGTAACTGATGCAAGATGGTTCGCAGCGAAGCGCTTTGGTTTGGAAGGAGTCCTCAAAAGAAACGAGAATGAAGGTTTGAGAAATGCTTCGCAAAAGGAGTTTGAGCGAAGCAGTTTTTGAAGGGAAGTTAGCGAGTCATTTTTCAAAAGGAACGAGCTTTGGAGGCAACCTTCCATGAAACAAAGTGGTGATGTGACAAAGTAAAATTACTTTGGGCCCAAAGCATAGAGAATCAGCTCACACCAGAGGTTCGCCATGAAGCGTCTTTAGCACCGACTTCCACTTTGCCAACCCTATGGTGCGAGAGACGAGAAGCATCTAAAATGTGTCTTGGGAGATGCAGCAACGAAAACCTAGGGGAATGTTCAGGGCAAGTGATTTTAATACAAAGGTGGCAGAGCACATCCCAAGAAGATTTTGTTAGGATAAAAGCTCGCTCCCAGGTATGAGGTGGCAGAAGGTTAAGTTTCCAATGTTGGGCAAATCATCAAACCACATGGGCCCGCGTACCACATCGTCGTGAAGCCAATAAAATGGCGAAACGACCTCCTCCGTCCGAGTTATGAACTTAATTTTGGCAGGTGCCATAAATTGAGGTAGTTGCCTTTTAAGGCTATAAAAATGAGTCTTAGCGGTAAAATGGGTGTTCACCAACTGTTAATGCAAATATTAAGAGCTCCCGTTGATAGCCTGTATTTCTTCCGCCCTTCGCATCGAAGTCCTTCACATCGAAGCCCTCTACATCGAAGACTCTACTGCCAGCCTATATCCAGAATGGGGAAGAAGAATTCTAAAGAGAAGGGGAAGGAGCCTAAAGTAGCAGGCCCAGAGAAAATGAAGAAGGGCAAGGAAGAGCAAAAACACAGACCTAAGAAGGTCAACCTCAACCCCCGCCTAGAAAAGCAGCCGATGGAGGAAAGAG
Source organism: Wollemia nobilis (assembly GCA_028583015.1). Lineage (NCBI taxonomy): Eukaryota > Viridiplantae > Streptophyta > Pinopsida > Araucariales > Araucariaceae > Wollemia > Wollemia nobilis. Next base: position 847,434 of record JAQPPZ010017000.1, on the reverse strand, counting down.
AGGATTCTGAAGAGGAGCAACTTGAAGAACCACCAATTGATGGGTGGGAGAAAATAAGGGACATCAAACTCTCAAAGAGCGTGGCCGAGCTTCGATACACTATCGAGTTCATGAAAAGTCGACTCTCCATAGAAAATAAGAGGGCCGCTACGTATTATTCACAGATTTACTGGTATCTGACCCCGCCCATGCACCATTGTCCTGAATTAATTTGTGCCATCGCACAAAACTACCAGCCCTCCTCCAAACAAGTGTTGGACACCGTGGGCCATAAATTGTTCTCAATTTTAAAGGAATATGTGCAAGGAGCCTTCACACCCCAACAAGGGCCGCCCAAGGGTTATTCGGTTTGTAATGTCATCTTGAGCGAACAAATGGAGAGGTTCACCAACTCCAGTTATATCATAAAATTTTTGAGCGAGAACCTCAAGGACGGGCTCCCTTCAGGCAAGCTTCCTCAGATGCCTCACCCCTTGACGGATTTCAAGAGCATGGACATCTTCTCCATCATTGCATGGGTCGCGGGCCTATCAACCGATGCTTCGGTGCACCCCTGGCAAGTGTCATTGGCTGAATGTATTTCACGAGGGGAGTTCTATGCCCCAGATTCTTCAAGGCCAAACACAAACTCGGTCTTCTTCGACTGGGAAGAATGGGTGGCTCGAACTTTGCACACGTGGCTAACCAACATGAAGAATTCTAGGACGGGCCAATACTTTACACCTTGCTCTTTCTTGGTTTGGTTGTTTTTCTATCATGTGCATAAGCATTTTCCCCACATTGCCATTTCTTCAAGTGACAAGGATGGAACTCCTCTGCCTATGTACTAGTGGACTCCCCTCCTGGTGAGGATGGAGTCGTATTATTCTTTTAATCAGTAGTTCCTAGGACCTGCTATTCATTTGTTGAAGGGTTCTTGCCCTCGGGTACCCATCAGTTTAAGAGACAAAGTGGTAAAGGAAGGAAAAGGAGACGTCTTTCAATTGATGCAAGGGCTTGTGATTCGCCTGTTTGGATTCATAGGGAAACCCTTCCTGCTGCCCGTCTACCCCTCTGAATACCAATTCTCATTGGAGGTCGCTCGATGGAGCGACGCTACAAACATCATATATGACCACGATCGAAAATGGGCGCACACATGCGACTTCCCTTTCAAAATGGGAGTAATTGAGGTGTTTTCCCTGAAGCAACATACATTCTTGGAGGAGAAGCTTGCCGACTTTGGTTTGCTGAAAATTCCTCAATGGTGGTGTTATGACCCCTTGGGGGTGATGAGGGATCACCTTCGATTCAAAAAATTTCATGTCTGCCCTCACCCAGAAATCGTAGAGCAAAGGAATAATCCCAATGGGAGATATTTGGAGTGGCATCTAGAAATAATGAAAACCTTACCTCCCTGGCATGAATTTTACCCTATGGAGGTTGAATATGATCCAGTCCAACACCCCTTCCAGGGCCCAGACTCCACATTTTGGAAGAAAATGAAAGATGACTTGAGGGAAGAATTGGAGGGTTGGGGCGAAGAACAATTGAAGGAGTGGTGGATAATGAGAGTCCACCATCAGAAGATGAAATCATATGGACTCTTGGAGACAGATAGAGACTTCATGATTGTTTATGAAGCCAATGCTGGGACTTGGAAGCCCATCTCCTTCGCCGACTTCATTCCCCCTAGTGCCCCAGGTTTGGGCGAAATCCCAAGGAGAGCCGATGATGCTTCTAAACAAGAGGAAGAGGAGGAGGCAGAGGTGACACCACAAGAGTTGCCTCAAGAACCGGCAAAATTTCATGACACGAGCCCCACAGGATCGACGTAGCAATCAAAGAAGGGGGAGAAAAGAAAAAGAAAGAAGATGGAGCAAGCCCAAGTGCCTTCAACCCACCCAAAGTGACCACGTACAAAACCTCCAAGTGCTTCTAGCGAATGGCCTATGATGAGCTCAGCCAAAGTAAATGTTGGAGAGACAACATCACAAAGGGCCGAGGTAATCCCAGACGTAGACATCATCGATGTGGAGGAACTCCTCCAACAAGAAGGAGGCCCTAAAGAAGAGGTCATGGAAGTCGGAAGTGTAGAGGCAAAGAAGGAACAAGAGTCGATCACATAGGAAACCACTACTTCTCTATCAGAGGAGCATGCAAGTATGCATCCTTCGCCCTCCACTTTGGTTCCTCAAGTCATGTCCACAACGGTCCCGGTCATAAATCCCCATAAGTCTTCCTCTCCTTCAGAAGTTCGGTCACCACATCACACATCGCCCTTCACCACCTCGAGTTTGCCTCGTGATCCCGTTAGCCCCACAAGCATAGCTACCCCGATCGAGTCATCAGGCCAGGACAAGTCCATCGATACTACTTCGCTCCCCCATGCCACCATTCCCTTGGTTCTCAGTTAGGGCGAAGGTAGTACTCTAATGCCAAACCCCGTCTCCCACTCCCTTGTCATGCACGACGTTGTCACTCTCACCAAAACTCCTACCACACCCATCGTCGAACCTACTGGTGAGGCATCCCCTATACAATCATTGTATTTGTTCACCCCTTTGGTTGGAGATCCAACCTCATTTGAAATAGAGCTGTCCATGATCAAGGAACGTCCCCTGGCAGAAAAGCTACTCCAAGCCCGGTAGAACACAGATAAGATGCTAAAGGAGGCGAGGAAAAGGAGAGGGCGCTCTCTGGCCGAAGTAGAAAAATGCGTCATTTTTTACTTGAAAGGCGAAAAGTTGCATAAGGTGAAAAATGTCCCCAAGGTCTAGAAACCTCTGGACGAGATGACTCTAGCAGATTACGACTATCAGGAGAATACTAAGGACCTGGAACACTTAAATGTAGATAATGAATCTACGTCTATGCATGTACGAATAGAAACATTCTGTGCACATGCAAATATCGCCAATTAGCACCGATTTGAAGCAGAGAGCGCCAACATCAAGTTGGAGGAGGAGCTAGCAAAGACCCACTCCAAGCTGGAGGACTCGAAGAAGCAGTGTGAGTAGATGAAAAAGGAAGTAGATGCCTTGAAACAGCAAGTAAAACAACTGCAAAGTGCAACTAAAAATTAGAGCCAGATACAGGCTGAAGCTGAGCTAAAGGCTAAAGAGTTTGAAAGCAAGATCTTGTAGATGCAGCAGTAGTTGTACGAAAAAGAGAGCCTGGAGTTGTTTGATAGGGGCCAAATAAAAGAAATCCGCTCGCACTTGCTCAAGAACTTTAGATCTCGGGCCTCTAGTGCCTTGTCAATTTTGACTTACATTACCAAAGCCCAGTATGCCGCTGCTCAAGAAGGGCCAATAGTAGATGAGATCATCCAAAAAATCAGAAGGTGACTCAAACTGGATTTTGAGGTCCAAAGTGTCAAATATCAGGACCTGCAGGTCGTTGCGATGAGTCGGACAACCAGAGATTGGTCCACAGCTCAAGCCATGGTCCGCGCCTTCTTCTCCAAGGTGAGGAAAGCATAGAAGGTGAAGGACCTCATGGATGTTTTTGAACACGAGCAGCGCACATCACTGGGGTATTTCCAAGACCTCTCTTCCTTAGGTTTCCCAAGTTTCACGAATGAGGATGGGAACCTTTTGACTAAGGAAGAGCTCAAGCTAGCTTGGCTACATTTTGAAGGCGACGTCTCAGAGATAGATGGTTGGGAAGAGCCAATTACAGAAGGGCAAGTCATAGATTTCATTCTGAGACATTGCAAGATTATGGCTTGCCTGAATGATCTGAGCACAAGAGCTAAACATGTCGACATAGGGCAAATTGATCGGTTCCATGTTCTGGTCAAAGCACTACAAGACCGAGAGCCTTTTCAAAAAGGCACCTGGGCTCATGTTCATCGAACCATGGAACACATCCGCGATCGCCTTCTCCCACTAACCGCAATAGGAAGCCTCGCCAGAAGAGGAAGAAGAAGAAGAGAGGAGAAGAAGAAGAAGAAGAAGTTGTGGAAGCACCCCCGAAAGAGAAAAAGGAGAAGGGTCTGGAGGTAACTCTGGCCCAATGGATTAAGGCTGAGGGTTCTTACATCGAGGCGAGCTCGTTGCCCCGCGAGCCGCCAAGAATGTTGACAATTTTGTCACATTGCCTAGAGGGGTAGAAAAAATCAAAAATTTTGTAAAGTGTTTCTTTTAATTTCATGAATTTGTTCCCTTGTTTTTTTTTTTAGAAACTTTTTTTTTAAGCATTGCAAAAATTTTGGCTTTCATTGCCATTCCCCCTTGTACATAGAATAGCTTCGCTACTAAGCAAGCTAAGCTTAAGAGCTTCACAAGAAAAGGAAGATAGCTTCGTTGAAGGAATGAAGTAGAGAAGGAAAAGAGCTTCGCACCCGAAGTAGCCCAAACTGATGCTTCGGGCAAAAGTTTTGTGAAGCGGGATTCGAAGAAGTCCAAACATCAAAACAACTTCACTGAAGGAAGGTTGCTAAGGCATGAGAAGAGCTTCGCACCCGAAGCAGCCCAAACCGATGCTTCGGGTGAAAGTTTTGCGAAGCAGGATTCAAAAAGTTCAAGCACTAAAAAATGCTTCGCTAAAAAATCAGCGAAGCATCCACTTCGGGCCTCCCTACTGGCGAACCATTTTTACTTCACCCAAAGTCATTGCGAAGCATCTACTTCGGATAGCTTTTGTGCGAGGCGCTTTCACCCGAAGTAGTAGCGGTCCGTAAAGAGCAGAACACTTTTCCAAGGTGAGAATGCACTTCGGCCAAAATCCTCCCGAACCGCGGTTTTGAAGAAGGTTCACGGTGAAGCGTTTTGACATGCCCATCGAAGCATCCACTTTGGGCAGAGAACCTCGTGAAGCAAATTTTGACATGCCTTCTCGACGAAGTGACAAAATATGGAGAGCCCCATCTTGAGGAGAAAAATATACTTCGACATTTTACATTCCCGAAGCGGTTTTGCGAATCCCCTTCATGCGAAGTGCATAACCCAGGGAGACAATCTGCTTCGGCTTACATCCATTGTGAAGCAAAGCCACGAACCAGAAATTAGTGAAGTGCTTCAATGTCACACACTCCTAGCCGCGTATTTTCTTGAGGCAATCAAGTGCCTCATAAATGAATTTTTACGTGCCCGATGAACTCGTTGCTCATTTTTAGCAATTGGAAAAGAGGTATCGGTCTCAAAAGTAGAGCCCGACGGACATGGCGGCCACTCAAGCTCCGCACCCAAAAGCCTAGGACGAGTCAGGCGGCTCATAAATGGAGTTTCCCCGATTGACCTAGTCGCAGCTGCTAGTTATAGAAAATGATTTGAGAGCTCAGTCACGGGAGCTGCAGGAGCCGACTTCTCATATTTTTGAGGATGTACTCCTCCATTTTGTGCATTGATGGCTCAGAGGGTCGGGTCCTCTATAAAAACCCAGGCATTGTAATGAAAAATGGGGGGGAACTTTCTGCTAGAAAGCTGCTGTAACTTGAATCCTTGCGATTAATACTAAAGAGCTTCGGGCTTAATTTCTCTCTTGTATGTTGCCTTCTGTGATTATTTCTATTATTTCTTTCTTCATTTGCATACTATAATTTTGCATTCTTGATTTAGGTGTGCGATCGAGGATAGAACCCTGGAATCGTCCCGAAGGATACATAGGGGAGAAAAACGTTGTGATAGTTCGCTTGTATGCTTCGTGTGGATAGTGTTTCTATTATATTAACTCATTTCCCAGTCACCATAATTCTGAATTCTGGATTTCGACATAGGGGGAAGGGTAATCCTGGAACTCATCCGAAGGATACATAGGAGGATTATACTTGCATTCATTTTATTTTATTCTTGGTATTTTTTGTTGTTGTTTCGGGCTATTATCCAGTAATCGTGCTTTTGGTTCTTTCCCGCTGTAATTCACCAATATTTCTTCCCTTACACTGTTTCTTTCTTTCTTGCACCCTTACTATATTTATCTCTTTCCTGCACCCTTACTATTTTTATCTCTTTCCTGCACTCTTATCTCAAAAACACCAAGTAGTTTAGTAAAGGATCCGGCATTTCTCCGAAGATTGGCATGAGAGGCATCTCTTCCTCTCGGCCTTTCAATGTTGGTCTAGGTCTAGGGCACGTACACTTCCCAAAATCCTTTCCTGGGCAGATTTTATCGCCAACAGCTACCACTACACAATCATTTTCATAACAATGAAGCAAAATAAGAAAAATGAAACAAAGTAACAATTTAGTACTGATAACAATTTAAATTCATACTTAATAAATAATGTAAACCCCTTATGCATAAAATACAATACTAAACATACCTTTTGAATTCATGATCAGTGTGTGTTAAAAGAGTCGAGAAAACTCTAAAAGCAGAGTCAGTAGAAAACTTCAAAAATAGAATCAGACCACAAACAGTATCTCGAAGAAAAGCTAGGCATTTATCAAATGAACATTCGATGAATGTTCTAAAACAAAAAAAAATGTTTGAATAAAATTGGATGGAACAAATATGAAACAGGAGAGGTTATGAAAAGAATTCAAAATTATCAAGTTAACTCAGTTTAATTAGAATAATGGAATGAGGAATCTGTTGAATTTGATTTTCAAATGAAATAAGATTCAGACACTCAAATACCAGATAAAACTGAAATAGAACTATACCTAGAGGAGGTAGCAAGAAAAAGAAGAGAATTTGAACAATAAATTATAATATAAAAAGCAAAAACTACTACAAAACAAAATGAAGAACCCTTGATATCACATCCATTTCATGAGCGGGAGAGGAGGATGGAGAGCGGGAAAGGTAGCGATCGAGCGACGGATGGAGAGCGACAGGGAGGATACGATAGAAAGGAGGCAGGACGGTCAAGCGAGTGTCCAGGAGGGACCAGTCGTGATGCGGTTGACGGGGCAGTGGCTGATGCATCAGGGACCCAGGCGGACGGGTCGGACAGGAGTGGAAAAGACCCTCCTGACAAGGAGGGACAAAAGGGTAGGCTTAACCTAAACCAAAAAGGGTCCTACGCTCAGGTCCTGAGGCCAGGATCATCAACAAAGCAACCCTCCCAGGAACTGCTTCCTTGTGGAACAGACCTAGTTATCCCGGAAGACCTAATGGATAGCTACATGGAGCTTGAGCGTTTCACTCTGGTTGGCAAGTTTGTTGGAGGGAGACCAGACATGGAGACCATTCGTAAATGGGCATTTTCCAAGTGGAAAACCAGTGGAAACATGGAAATCGTTGCTCTCTCTCGAGGGTTCTTCGCCATCAGACTCAATACTCAAGAGGACTGTTGCAACATCTTAGTTGGGGGACCCTGGTTCCTCGGACGCAGGAGCCTCTTTCTCCGAAAGTGGGGGGATGATTTTAACCCCAAAACTCAAAACATAAACGTAGCTCCTCTATGGGTTCGGTTGCCAAACCTCCCTTTCCAGTTCTGGCATGAGGATGTCATTCGAGGGATAGCCCGCTCCATAGGCGAGTTCATTGCCATCGATCCCTCCACCAAAGTCCGATCCAGGATGGTCCATGCCCGCTTCTGTGTCTCCGCTAACTTGGAGACAGAGCTACCTTCCTTCATCAATTTGTACAGAGGATCCCATATGATCAGGAGGCAGCCCATCGAGTATGAAAACAAGCCTACCTTTTGTACTCATTGTTGCACCCAAGGTCATCTACCGAATCAGTGCCCTGGTTTGAGGACCCAGAACCAAAAGGTGGTAGGTCCCACCAAGGGCATGCAGAGGAACCAGGGCATCCCCCCTCTCAACAAGGAACCGTTGGTAGGGCCGAAACACATCATGCGTAATCCTGCTCACCGAGCACCTCAGGAGGCTGGCCAGAGCGCCACTGTAGAACAAGGCAAGCAAACCAGTGAGCAAGGAGAAGGATCCCTGCCAAGCCAAAAGGAGCAGGAGGCGCTCCCAAAATTTTTGTTTCTCATCAGTCCCACCATAGAGGATCCAGTGGCCCAGGTACAGACCCCTCCCGAAATGGTATGTCCAAATTCTCATTCGGATGAACACCTGGTGGTGAGCAACGAAAAATCCCCAATTTGCTCGAATAGGGGAGAGGCACCCCCTTCTCCTTCAGATGAAAAAGAAGACCTTTCTCTCTCGGGAAGGATCAGCCCCAGGAACACCAGGAGCAGGAAACAGGCAATAGACTATGGCAGTGAAAGGAAAAGAGGGAGACCCTCTGACAATGAGAAAAGAAACAAGGAAACAATGGAGGATATCGCAAATGGGACCCAGTCGATGCTTTTTTCTGATGAGTCCGACAATGATAAGCAAGGAACCAAACCCCCCTTCCAGCTGGTGAAGGGAGGCAGGAAAAACCCCAAACCCTTGAGATGAAGGTTCTCTCATGGAACGTGAGGGGCCTAAATGAGGCAACCAAGCAGAGGTTGGTGGCTGACCTAAGGAAAAGGATTAATCCTTCCATATTCATCATGCAAGAAACCAAAATCGACGAATTCTACTCTCGAAAGGCTGCCAAGGCCATTTGGGCTAGTGGAGACTGCCTTTTCAGTCCTGCTCAAGGCACGTCGGGGGGCTTATGTGTCTGTGGGATCCTACCCTGGTCGAAGGAAGGCTTTTGTCATCATCGAATAGGATCCTAAACATTTTGTTTCTCTCCAAGACCAGCAAGCAGTCTTGGATTCTATCAAATATTTATGCCCCAAACTCACCCAGTGAGCGGGCCGCGATGTGGGAAATAGTAACTCAAATGAGAACCAACTTTAACACCTTTCCTTGGATATTAGCAGGGGACTTCAATAGTCCTTTGCATCCATCTGAAAAGAGAGGAGGCAATGATTCTTACAGCAGAAGCATGGAGGACTTCAGAGGGTTTGTCAATACCAATGAGCTCATGGATGTTCAGCTCAAAGGATCCTCTTTTACTTGGAGCAACAGGAGGATTGATAGCGGACTCATCCGAGTCAAGTTGGACAGGTTCCTAATTTCTCAAGAAGCTATCCCATGGTTTGGCGATGCCACTCTACTGGCCTTACCTCGGATCGGATCAGACCACAATCCCATCCTCCTTGAATCTGGTAGGCCTCCCTCCTTTAAAACTCCTTTCCATTTCGAAGCCATGTGGACCCAACACAAGGATTTCAAAAATCAAGTGTCCTCTTGGTGGCATCAAAGTGTCAGAGGGTCTGCCACTTCTCAGCTGGCTCAGAAGTTGAAGATGGTCAAAGAAAACCTAAAAATCTGGAATAGGAAGGTCTTTGGCAACCTTTTTTCCAACAAGAAAGCTATTACTGAGAAACTTCAGGACATAGAAAGGAGAATCGAAGCAGGGGACCACAACAACCCCACTAGGGAGGAGGAAAGAAACCTCCTAGCAGAATTCCATAATATCTTGGCCAGAGAGGAAACTTTCTGGAGGCAGAAGTCAAGAGACCTATGGGTCAAGGAAGGCGATGCCAATACAAGGTTCTTTCATGCCTCCACCATGCGGCATAGGGCATCCAACAAGATCAGGGAGATCATGTGCAACAACGGATCAGTGTCCACTGACATTATGGAGATCAGGACCGAAGCAGTGTCTTTCTTCCAGAACCTCTTGGGAAGTGCCTCAGAGGATGACAGTCAAGCTCAGGATACTCTCCTTGCTAATATCCCCAACATCGTTCCTCAGGACTTGAACTCCAGACTGGTGGATCCCTTCACCCGCGATGAAGTTAAAGAGGCCTTGTTTTCAATGCAACCCGATAAAGCCCCTGGACCGGATGGTTTCTCGCCAAGGTTCTTCCAAACTATGTGGGATGTGGTGGAGATTGATGTTTGTAAGGCTATTAGAGAAATTCAGGAAACCAAAGTCGTCCCTCGCAGTTTCAATTCCACTTTCTTGGCCCTCATCCCGAAAGTCTCTGCTTGCAAATCCATCTCTGATTATAGGCCCATCAGCCTATGCAATGTCATCTACAAAATTTTGACCAAGGTTATGGCCAACAGGTTGAAGGCCATTCTTCCCCTCATCATTGACCAATCCCAAGGCAGCTCGGTTAAAGGGAGGAACATCCTGGATGGGGTCATCTCGATCCATGAAACCCTGCATTCGGCCTCAATGTCTAAGAAGGCTGCCATGTTTCTTAAGTTGGATATGAATAAAGCCTTCGATAGGGTTGACAGATGCTTTCTTCAGAAAATCCTTCTCAAGTTCGGCTTCCACCCTTTGTGGGTCGATCTCATCCAGGGCTGCATTTCCTCTCCCTGGTTCTCAATTCTAGTCAATGGCTCCCCATCGGGTTCTTTCAAAGTTCAAGAGGTTTACGCCAAGGGGATCCTCTATCCCCCATCCTTTTCATTATCCTTGCAGAAGCATTGGGAAGAGCTCTCAAGGATGGCCAACGTCGAAAGAAGGTGATGGGGATCCTCCCTGCCTCCGAGGGTGATGCGATCACCCATCAACAGTTTGTGGATGACACACTTCTGTCCACCATTGCGTCAGTAGCTCAAGCTAAATCCATCAAATGAATCCTTGGTCTCTATGAGAAGGTTGTCGACCAAAAAGTAAATTACATCAAAAGCAAGATCTTTTTCATCAACACCCTGGCCAGGCGTCAAGTCCAGATTGCAAGGATCTTGGGCTGCTCAATTGACTACCTTCCCACCACCTATCTTGGCCTCCCACTTTTTTGTGGGCGTGCAAAGGAAGGGATGTGGAATATGGTGATTGAGAGGATCCACAAAAAATTGGCGTCATGGAAAGGCAAGTTCCTGTCCCAAGCTGCCAAGGCAACCCTTACCATGGCTTGCCTCCAAGGGATTCTGACTTTCTTCATGTCTATTTTTAGAGTGCCTGCCTCAGTTCTTCTCAAGATCGAGCAGGCTCAATGGAATTTCCTTTGGTCAGGCAATGAAGATAAATCCAGGATCCCTCTGGTAGCCTAGGACAAAGTGTGCAGAAGCAAAAAGCAAGGTGGTTTAGGGCTCAGAAGAATGGCCATGATGAACCTTGCGCTCATTGCCAAGCACACCTAGAGGATCCTAGTCGAAGAACCGATCGAATGGGTTAGGATTGTCAGGAGGAAATACCTCAACAACACTCCCCTTCTTGAGGGTGGAATTCCCACCGGGGGTCGACTTTTTGGAAAGCCATTGGTCAATCCAGATAGTTGATCCAAAATGGCATCAGGTGGATCCTTGGGGATGGTCAAAGTATAGACTTTTGGAAGGACAGGTGGGCCCTAGAGGATCCTCTGTCAGAACAGATCGGGTTGGCTCAACTTAAAAGTTTCCTGGATAACAATGTTGGGCAGAAGGTGGCCGATTTCATTGAATGGAGAAATGGCTCCCTGTAGTGGAAAGTCATCAATGCAGAAGGGCTAGAGTCGGAGGCCGGCTTCCTATCCTCAATCCTCAAGGACATCATCATACCCACTAGTAGAGGACCGGACAGATTGATATGGAGGGGGACCGATGATGGGGGTTTCTCTGTCAAAACTGCCTATGGGCTTCAGTGCAAAGGACCAATTTTGGACTTTCCTTACAACTTGATCTGGAGGAAAGGAGTTATCCCAAAGGTAAATTTCTTTTGTTGGATTGCTTTTCAGAACAAAGCCCTCACTATTGACAATCTTCACAAGAGGGGGTTTGCTTTAGCCAATAGATGCTACTTGTGCGAGTCTGCCTGTGAGTCCTCTGACCATCTCTTCCTGCACTGTGGCTACACTGGGTCGGTCCTTGGCGCCATCCTCTCCGCCTTCCAGATCCAATGGGTTTCCCCCAAGACCATCAAGGAGGCTTTCTTCCAATGGGGCAATCCTTTTAAAAACCCCAAGCTCCGTTTCCTGTGGAATGCTTGCCTCCACCACTTTTTGTGGCAGGTATGGTTAGAACGCAATGGTCGGATCTTCGGTCACCCCCCAGGGATCCTCCCTCAGTCGCTCATAGGGCCATCACCTTTGCCATTGAGAATGCCAAGCTTATCCCTAGCCCTTGGCCCAAACATGTGTTCGAAGAAGGTTTGTTCAAATCCTTTAAGTTATCCAGGGAGAGTAAGGAGCGGGAGGATCCACGGGTTTCCAGGAAGGACGTCAGGTGGGTCAGGCCTCCTCACGGGTGGTTGAAGCTAAATTTTGATGGGGCATCTCGCGGCAACCCAGGAGCGGCCGCTGCGGGTGGGTCAGTCCGAGATCACAATGGAAAGCTTGTAATGGCTTTCTATGAAAACTTAGGGCATCAAACCAATCATGTCGTAGAGGCTAGAGGATTGCTGAGAGGACTCGAGCTCATGACGGAGGATCCCCGTCCCTTGGTTGTTGAAGGGGACTCTTTGAACATTATCAACTACATGACAACTTCCAAGGTTTCGACGTGGAAGGTTTACAATATCATCACTCAGGCCAGAAGCATCCTTCGTCGGAGGAACCAGGTTCAGTTCAAGCATACCTACAGGGAGGGCAATGGTCTAGCTGACCACTTAGCAAACAAAGGTTTAAAGTCCACATGTCTTGTGGTGTGGCATCAGAGTTTTCCAGTGGACATTGAGAAGATCGCCAACCAGGATATTATTAATGTCTCCACATAAGCGTGATGTAAGGACCGGGCCTAGGTGGTCGGGCTCGGGGAGAGCCACGACACCTGCGCCATCGGACCCAATTGGCACACCCGTCATGATGGTTCATGGCAGGTATGACGAGAATGATATTTTCCCAAAGTCCCTCGAAAGGTGGTCCAACAGATCTCCGGTCCTGTCCCTCGTGCCTGGCAAAGGTCGAAGACAGGTGGATGTTTTGTTCATCTCCCCTACTGAGATTTGGACGGGCCCGACATGCCCAAGCAAAGATCACCATTGGCCCTCTCCCGGGCACATCGAGAGGACGCTCCGGCCCACCTCTCTAGACATAACTACCAAAGGTGCCACTACCTTCGGCAACACGTGGCACCTTCGGAGGTTGCGTGTCCACCTCAACATCAATATTTGCCACCATCCTGGATCTAACGCTATCTTTGGTAATGATGGCTCTCTCTGCATGCATGCGAGGCTCATATCCAAAGAAAATCTATTTAATCTAGTGGTGTTTGGGTGAGCCTTGTCTTTTGGTGTAAGGTGTCCCCTGGAGTGTGGTGCAGAGTCGTCTGGCTTCCCTCCTGGCGTGTGTGTTTGTCCTGAATCCATGGCTTCTCCTTATGTCGAGCCGGTTGATCTTTCCCTGTGTGACGAAGCCATGATGTTTATGAAGGCCAAGGGTATGCTCCCTTTCCTCCAAAAATTCCAAGGACCCGAAGACGATGTCACCCGTGCCTTTGTGGACTCCTGGAACCGGGGCGAGGTTGTGGTGAGGGGGCTAAATTTTAAAATCTCCATTGAGCTTATGAGTGAGATCACTGGGTTGTCGGTGGTAGGTCGTAACATTCGGCATGATCGTCACAATTGGGAAGAGGAATTGGAGCAATTCCCTGACAAAGGATGAAACCTTGGGTGGGATAAGTCGGCCCTCCTTCGCTCGGCCCTCCCTGAACCTTGGAATCTTGCCATCATCCCCATCCTTCAATATGTTACTTGCGATGATACCGACAAGCCTCTCCGTAGTTTCCACATCAGTTTTGTAAACCACCTGAGGGATGCCAAGCAGGTCTGTATTCTCGACTATCTTGTCTACTCCCTTGGCCTCACTATCAAAAAGAGCAAGAAATCGTCTTACCCTCCCATCCACCAGGGGTTAATGAGTGTCATCTTTCGCCATGTCACTGCGAATCGTCCTCTGCCCCAGGCGGTCCTTCCTATTGCTACCCAAGCCCCGGGTAGTCCTGGTTTTGTCCAAGAGGATGGGACTTCCAGCCCTATCCGTAACAGCCCCCCTGAAATGGCCAATCCTGCGTCCCTCCAAAGAGTTTCCCATAGCAAGCCAGCCAAGAGAGGGCAGACTGACGCCCCGACCCCATCTCGATCATCTCTGCGGCTTAAGAAGGTGAAGAAGGAGAAAGGGACCCCACCGCAGCAAATCAACTCTGACACTGAGAGCGAAGCCGAGGGGTTGTCTCCCCAGTTTTTGTTAGACATGACGGCCAACATCCTCTCCTCTACAAATGCAATGGTGAGGATCCTCAAGCGCTTCAAGGGGCGTGAGACCCAGGAGGATCAGGAGAATCCGGACGTGTAAGGAATTTTCCTGGGACGGTTTCCTTTTTGTCGTCTAGTGGAAGCGATCTATATAATGGATGGTTATGTGTTTTTTATGGTTTTTCAGCTATTTTTTGACCTCCGTTGGGAGGGGTTGATGTAGCCCTCACGGGCATCACTGTGTTTTTTTGTTTTTTTGGGAAATCTTCATATGGTACCTAATGTATTAGCCCAAAGGGCTCTCTCTAATGGTAAAGGCTACGACCTCTCTTGTTATAAGGTTTTGGGATCCTCTTAAAAAACCCGTTTTGTATATAAATTAATCTACTTACCAAAAAAAAAAGGAAGAACCCTTAGCTAAACAAAAACTATAAGAGTTAGTTGAAAGAAAAGAACTAGTTTTAGAACAAAAGAAAGAGCCACTGTTAAATTTGTCTTCATTAGCATTATTTGTTGTTACATCAATGCTTTCAACTACAAAAATTTTTAGAGCACCATAAATGAAGAATGCTTCTTCATCAAACAGTACATACACGGTCCAAAAATGCAACACCAAATATATAATAGAAAATGAACAAGCAGTGATACAAAATATTACACAATAAACTGATCTTATATTATTAATGTCGATGGATCTCAATACAATCAAATATGCCCTAAATAGGGGTTTACATTTTTTATTCTTTGATACAATAAATACAATATGCTAGGGTTCTTCGAAACCCTAGCCAACAATGTTGGTGGTGTCTTCAAAGCATGTCTTTGCTCCCAACAGAAGTGAGTGGGCTTTATATATCCATTGGCCAGACCACTCTAGCTTAAGCAGTTGCACAATGTCTGCATATCTCCAGATCTACACACAGAATATGACAAAAGAGGGTTAGTAATAATTGTGAGGGCTCCACTGTGTGAGACCCTCAAGAATCAATAAAAATCCTAACTATAAAATAACAATACTACATGCAAATATGGAAATAATAAGATTAATATAAAAATAAAAGATTTACCTTGTAAACTTACCACTTTTTGATTTGTTGTTGTTGTCGTTGCAGGAAAATGGTGTGCAGATGCCCTAGCGACACCTAAGGATTCACTGGTATGTATAACTGGGATCTGAGATGCCTGCAGGTGCTCGATGGTAGCATAAAATGCTCGTGGGTGCTCAAGGATGGTGGAAAGCACTCAATAGTGCTCGAGAATAGTAGGCAGGTGTTCGAGAGTAGAAGATGGGTGTTTGAGACCTGAAATAGGTTCTATTGCTTCACACAAGAGATGCAACAATGGATGAGATGGTGGATGCGAGGGTGAGGGTGATGATGGATGAAACATATGGTGATGGGAACTTGAGGACTTAGGGCACTAATGCTCAAGGAACTCAAGGGATTCAGGACATGAATTACTTAGGTTAGCACTCACGACTTAGAGTTGAGTCATCAAAATGAATCATGTTTATAATCTTCCCTAGGGCACATTAGGGTTTCAACGACACAATTTGTGTGGTCAAGATTAAAATGTGATGGAGGTTGGAGATTAGATCTGGGTAAGTGGTATGGATCAAGATGGATAAATGGCTAGGATTAGACCAAGATGGATGGTTGGTATTAATTTACACATATATATACATTTATTAAATATATATATAAATATAATATAAAATATTAATATTTAAATATATATTAAACAAATATACATAAATATATGTAAATAATGGGTAAAATTGGTGAGAAGACCTAGATGGATGACAAGTGGCTATATTTTGGTGTCTATAGATACCCCTTTTTGTATTGCATTGTGTGAAACACAATGTGGTGCAAAAACACGAGACACCTATTTTGGCTTGGTGCAGAAGCAGCTTTGTTGAGATGTGGACATGAGCTTGAATAAAAGAATTTTGATTATGTAGTTTACCCCTCAATTAGTGAATGATTTTGTGGATGAATATCATGAGCCAATTGAAAAATGAGTGCAAATGATTGTATGAAATGTATGACGTGATTGTGGACAATTTGAATTATGTAAATGTGATACTATTTTTGCCCCAACAGTGAAAGGGAGTTTGTGGAAAATGCAAGTAATTGATTTTGTTGTTGCCCTAACAGAGAAAAGGGGTTTTTTCCAAGTGTAGATGCCATGATCATGTAAGATGTATCCCATTGTGGGAAAGTCAAAACCAAATATGGTTACCCCAAATTTAGGGCGATTCGATGCTGCTAAAGATTGTGCCTTCAATCATCATTGATATGCAAGGATGAAGATGCATAGTAAAAAGAGTCAACTTCAAAGGGCCAACTAGTGGTTGTTATATAATTTCTTTGATCATAACTAATCACCCTAGCTAAGGCCAGTCACCATGATGACTATCAAGGAGATGGAAGATGATGAAATGTGATTTTGTCCATGTTTCAAGCCCCACGAGCTATGCCATCAATGATAGCTTTTGTGCAAATTGTTCTTGGCATGGTTTCACTCAATATGTGAACTACTAAAGATGATTGTAATTTTGAACAAGGAGATATGGGATGATGAAAATGACCAAGTTTCCTTATGGTGATTTATTCATCTTACCGACTTGCATGGATACCAATCGTTGCAATCGCCAAGTAGATAGAATAAACCACTAGATACGAGGTTCACTTGAATTTTTGTTTGAACTTGGCAAACATGCAAATCTTATGATTGATGATTGGAAATGATGTGAAAATGGAGTTGTTGGTCCAAAATCTGCCACAGGAAAGGATTTTTACAAGTGTGCCCTAGACCCGGCCAACATTGAAAGGCTGGAAGCAAGAAATGGCTCCCAGACCAATCTCCAGAGTGGGCCGGTTCCCTTCACTATTCTAAACTTGGTTAAGATAAGGGTTACTAGAAAGAGATTTAAAAGGTTGCGAGAAAGGAATGGGAAATATGGCCACGAGCCGAAGTGATGGGATCAAGAAAATAACAACGAGGAAACTTCAAGTGCAACAACAGACAAGCAATAAAAGAAACTAGCTTCACTCCTCGCACGATCACATGCGGAAAATCCCTCCAAAATCACATTCCAGGAATTTATACTCTTACGGCAATATTCAAATCCAGTATGCAGAATTTAAATGTAATAGCCATGAAGACATACAAATGCTATTAGAAATGCAACATCAATAGAAAGGAAATTCATCCATGCGACGCTTGAAAAATTAGAAGTCGATCCTTGTATTCCCGCAAATACAATTCCAGTCTCTAGCAGCAAGTTTTTCCAACCACCCTTTCAAATGAAGCTTACATTGGTTTTTATAGAGGGTCGTCCTCTTTGCAACATTAAATATTTGAAACCGACTTCCTTGTGATCTACAATTATGCATTGGAAATTATGCACACGATCCCCTTAATTGCAGCCTTGGAGACCCACAAAATTGAATGCAATTTACATGTCAGCTTCGAAGAACCACCTTCATTAAATTGTTTTTTTAAAATATGCATGAAACCATTGACTCAATCCATGAACAGCAGCTTCGAACTAATAAATCCTTCAATTTTGGTGGCCTGGGCACTTCTTTGACCTTGAATGCATTGGAAATCCTCAAAGTATTTAATTTTGGACTGCATTTAATTCTCGGAACTCACAAAACTGCATTGGGCCACAACTTAAGCATGCATAATTAATAATAACAATAAATGTGGCAAAAATGCCAACATTCTTGGCGGCTCGCGGGGTATACAGCTCGCTGTATGCAAGAATCCAGGCCTTATTCTATTGGGCACAGAGTCATATCCGAACAGAAGCTGGCTGCTGCAATACATGTGCTGCTGAAAAATTGAAACCGAAAAAAACTCGCATATAACCGATTATGAAACGACTAACGGAATGCGATGATGGAGTGAGCTCTTGCGGTTGCGCAAGCGGTGACTGCAATGGAATGATGAAATGAAAATGAACGAAGTTATGGAGTGGGAATGGAACTAGAAAAGCTGTGAAATGAAATGAACTAGACTATTAGAAAATGCGTAAAAGACTAAACTTAGAGGAAAGGGATAAGAAGGGACGGGGAAAAATAGAAAAGGGAAAAGAAACAACAGCTGTGGCTTATTTTGATTTAATGCAGAAGAAAAAGAAGGAAGAAGATGAAGAAAGGAAAGAGAGGAAACGGGGAAGGGAAAAGAAGAAAGTGCTAGAAAGCCACCAAACTGTTGGGAGGAGAAAAACAAAGGAAAAAACAAGCATCTACGGCTCGCAGGCAACAAGAGCCGAGATGAACAAATAAAAACAATACCACTTTTTTTTTTTTTTTTCTCTTCTTTTTCTATTTTTTTTGTTTTTTTCAAAATACTATATACAATAATGCACGACATGATTGGCATGTCGCCACCAGACACCCAATCTCAGAATGTTATCCGGTAAATCTGCAATGTCCCGACCGGATCCGATCATACTTAAGTCGATCCTTGAAATTAGGTCGGCTCTTTCCCGAAGTTCTCCATGGTGCGAACAGGATGCAATGCGACAGATTATCCTTCTTACTAGTACCCCCATGGAAGACTTCTTCGTGCATCGGATGTAGTGGTTGGAACCAACACCACCACTTTGCAGACTTTCTTCGGTCGTGGGTGAGTACGAGCTCCTCTAACTCCTTGATGTGATCACAGGGCTCTTCAAGTGAGAACTCGGATTCTGGGATCTCCTCAGACTCTGAAATTTGCACTTGTTCTTCTACTTGGCCCATCTCTTGATGAAAACTGCAAGCAACCATATTGTTCATTGCTGGAAAAGTGCTTGCATGTCCCAATCCTTGACTTTGGACAAGATCTGTCCCTTGAGCTCCACATGACTGCATCTCAGGGATCTGGCATGAATGTGCAGGGTAAACAGGAGCAGCAACCACCGGAGAAGGTAATGGAGTTTCTCCCCACGGTAACTTTCTTGATAAGTGCAACATCTGTTCTGCTCGCACTGCTTCCTCAAAGATTTGTGGGAACCGTTGTTCACCTGACTGCAGCAAAAAGAGACCTATGTCAGAGTTAAAAGCTCGAACATAAAATAGGTGGGCTTGGGTGGGTGATGGACGGATCTTCTCTGGAATTCTCTTCCAACTTATCAAGAATCGAACATTGAAGTCCGTGATGCTCTCTTGAGGTGCTCTCTTGATGTACATGAAAAATTGGTAGAGATCCAAAGAACTGTAGAAAGGATCTTCATCAAATCTTTTGATCAGTGCTCCCACGAGATCGTCCCATGAGTCGATGCTTTGACATTTGAGCAACTGCACCACTGCAATGCTCTTCCTTCCAAAGACTGAACCAGAAGTCGGATCATGACATCCTCGTGTTCTATGACATGGATCATGGACAAAATAGCAATATCTTCAACATGTGTCAGAGCCATGCCTTCGGTACCATCATATTTTGCCAGGTTCTTCAGGGCACCTTCGGGAATTTCATGCCGAACTTGCAGATTCAGAGGGCCAGGATCATCCCATCTAGAAAAAACCCTCGCCTTTGTGGCAGTGGTCTACGGAATCACGGCCATCGCCATTAAGTCAGAGTCGCCAGATGAACATTCTTTGAAATTTTTTTCTTTTTTTTTTTTAAACAAAAACAGGCGTCCACGAACAGATCTTCAACTCAGCAAAGTCGCCAGATGAACTTACAAATCTCCGCTGTGAGGCCAAGACAGCTCATCAAATCTTGAGACCTCCAGGTGTTTTAAAAATGTGCCAAAACCGTTGGCACCGGTGGGGTTATCACTTTGGAAAATTATGCGTATCCCACCGATTATGAATTCTTGGAGACAGAAATGGTCATGTCCCACCGGGCGTGCCAAAAACTGTTGGTCACAAAATCTGCCACAGGAAAGGATTTTTACAATTGCGCCCTAGACCCGGCCAACATTGAAAGGCTGGAAGCAAGAAATGGCTCCCAGACCAATCTCCAGAGTGGGTTGGTTCCCTTCACTATTCTAAACTTGGTTAAGATAAGGGTTACTGGAAAGAGATTGAAAAGGTTGCAGAAAGGAATGGGAAATATGGCCACAGGCCGAAGTGATGGGATCAAAAAAATAACAGCAGGAAACTACAAACGTAACAACAACAAGCAATAAAAGTTACTAACTTAACTTCTCGCACGATCACATGCGGAAAAACCCTCCAAACTCACATTCCAGGAATTTATACTCTTACGGCAATATTCAAATCAAGTATGCAGAATTTAAATGTAATAGCCATGAAGAGATACGAATGCTATTAGAAATGCAACAAAATAGAAAAGAAATTCACCCATGCAACGCTTGAAAAATTAGAAGCCGATCCTTGTATTCCCGCAATGAACTTCCAGTCTCTAGCAGAGAAGTTTTTCCAACCACCCTTTCAAATGAAGCTTACATTGGTTTTTATAGAGGGTCGTCCTCTTTGCAACATTAAATATTTGAAACCGACTTCCTTGTGATCTACAATTATGCATTGGAAATTATGCACACGATCCCCTTAATTGCAGCCTTGGAGACCCACAAAATTGAATGCAATTTACATGTCAGCTTCGAAGAACCACCTTCATTAAATTGTTTTTTTAAAATATGCATGAAACCATTGACTCAATCCATGAACAGCAGCTTCGAACTAATAAATCCTTCAATTTTGGTGGCCTGGGCACTTCTTTGACCTTGAATGCATTGGAAATCCTCAAAGTATTTAATTTTGGACTGCATTTAATTCTCGAAACTCACAAAACTGCATTGGGCCACAGCTTAAGCATGCATAATTAATAATAACAATAAATGTGGCAAAAATGCCAACAGGAGTATTGATGATGAGAATGATGATTATGGTCATTTTATGAAAATTTAGACCGTTTTGGAGCGTTTTTGAATTTGAGAAGTGATTTTGCACCTTTTAGATGTAAACAAATATTATGTGTTCAAATCGGTGTGGACCTTCCCAAAACCTGATAATGTGATGCAATGGATGCATGGATGCAATTTAGAGTGATTTGATGGTGGTAAGCCACTGTATTTCATTGATTTTACTTTTTTTTGTTAATTTTGATACCAAACGTCGGTTGGCACTTACGGCATGCACAAATGCCCATTGGTGTTTGGGTACTTTGAAAATGCCTCGGTGTGCTTCAATGCACCAAGAAATGCCCATGGGCATTTCAAGGTGCTTGAAGCAGCAATAAATAGCCTAGAGGGTGAAAATGAAGCTCATTGTTGTGTTTATGAATTTGTGAAGTTGCATTTGGGAGAATTAGGTGGAGTGGAGTGGAGTTAAGGGGAGTGAGGTGAGTTCAGAAGCTATGGTGGTGGAAGGTGCAATGAAAGTGGAAGTAAAATTTGCCACGGTAAGTCCCTATTGGAAGCTCTTTTTGTTTTTTATGCAAACAAAATTATGCTTTTGTTATTTTATTTTATTTTTGCATTATGAACATATGTTAACAACAAATATTTTGTGTTGTGCTGTAGCTTAGGATTTTGGAGGCTCGGCACTGGTTCTTGCCTCTCATCCTTGGGATGAGGAAGGCACTAAGGGATGAGGATTGGGATTTTTTGGAGGCTATGGGGCTAGCAAGGGTAGCTCTAGATGTGGTGAGGGCGAATGAGGGGTACCTCTTTACTTTGGCAGAGAGGTGGGATCAAGAGAGGGGGGCATTCCAACTCCCTACTAAAGAGATCACCCTCACACTTGAGGATGTATATTGCATTCTCAAGCTTTCGATGGAGGGGATTCGTGTCAAGGTTGGACACGATCGGGAAACAGAGATGAGGAATATGTTTGGTGATAGCTAGAAGAGTGTGGCAGTGACATGTGAGGCATATCACACTTGTCCATGTATGTGAAGAATACATTGGATGCCCTACCATATTTGGTAATGTTCATGTTGGCCAACATCATGGTTCCAAACAATACCGGATGTAGGTTCCCTTGGAACATCATAGGGTTGGTGAGCGATATGATTACTACACCATAGGTGTATGCATGGACTTCTACCTTATTGATGCATATGTACCAGGATCTTTATGAGGTGAGGAGGTAAGGGAGGAAGGATTTGGAATGCGGTTTGTTACTGTAGTACTAGGGATGGGAGCATTTTAGCGTAGCTCAATCAAAGGATCTACCAATTATAGGTTGGGATAGGGAGCAACCCTATGCTGGTAGATAGGTGGTGGTAGAGGAGGTATAGTTGAGTTGTCTTGTATAGATGAGTTAGTGGTACAAGGATTTGGCATCCATCCAAGTGATATGGAGGCCATGGCAGGGTGCCAGGTGAACAAGAGATGGATAGTAGCTACGATGGGTTAGACAAGCTAGGTGGGTGTTTGGGAGGTATCAGAGTGATGCTAAGTATATTCAGTTCTCACAGGTGCTCCAATAGTTTAGCTTGAGGTAGGGGGTTCTTGATGAGCCAGTGCTCTATAGGAGGTATCGAGATGAGATAAGGTTACCATGTGCTGAGACATTAAGAGAAACTTATGAGGATAATGAGGAGATAGATCTCCTCGATGTGGATGATGCATGGACTATTACAGAGTATGATGTATGGTTCACTACACAACCACCATGATCACTGACTTTAGTAGTAGTTGGTGGATATGGGTATGAGGCTAATATTGAGGAGATCGATTAGGCTTCTAAGAAATAGAGGCACATTTGATTTGATAGTCGAATGAGGAGGTCTAAGGGTGTGGTGAGGCAAGCTCCAAGGAGTGGAGGAGATGGCAGAGATGGGGACAATGTGGAGGAGACACCGGTTGCACCTCCAGGTCAGAGCAAGGAGGATTGGGTGAGGTTGGAGCAACAGGTGGTAGAGCAGGATGCGATGGTGACAGCTCAGGATGAGAGGATCACGAGGCTCCAGGTAGAGCTGCTAGAGATGGAGCATCATCATAACATTGATATAGTGCACCTTTTGTCTCGATAGATGCATATCGAGACTTTGGAGGATAGGTTGATGGAGCATCATATTCTGCTTCTAGATCCTCCTATCTCATTTGTATTCAAGGCTGCTAGACGTAGTGAGTCTAGGCATAGCTCTAGGTCTAGGGCTCCTTCTAGGTCATAGGGGTCCTCTTGGAGGGCTTAGCTAGTGCTTATATTCACTTTTTGTATATGAGCCTTGGTACTCAATTATATGTAGCCTTTGGGCACTCATTGTACATGCGATATTTATATATATACATATACATGGTTTTTACTTTTGTGTTATCTTTTGTGTGAATGCATTTGTATGTATGCTTTTGTATGGATGCATATGTTATGGATGATTAATGCATATGATAATGTGTTATGGATGATTAATTCAAGTGAAAATGTATGGATGGTTAATGCAAGGTATGGAATGCAAATGTTCTAATGATCATTTATAGTTTGAAATTTGCTTGATCATTTTTTTTAGCATTGTTGTTTAATCAGGAGAACCAAACTTAGTGGTATGTGGGGTGGATGGCTCACGAGATGACATGGATGTTGACATGGAAGAATATATGGATGTTGATATGGAAAATTGATTGTTTTGTAGAGACTTAAACATCCTAGTGGTATCAAACAAACTCACTAAAACTGCCTAATTCTTTTAGGACCAAATGTGTGTGCAGTGAATTCATTTACCGAATCATGAGCATGGTAATGACTCGAGGCAATAAAGAACCAATGTGTGTGCAAGTGGGTTCATTAACTCATCTTGAGTAAATTGGGTATCACCTATTATGGATAAGACCAGGAAGCTAGTTTGTCTATATGTGTGGTCAGAGATCTCTTTAAAAGAGATGTGTCACCACGCATGAGCATACTCCACTACCAATCAAGTGTTTATAGCTCCGATGGATACTAACTCCATAGTCCAAGGATTTTGATCTCTTAATTTTTGGGATGACTACCTAATCATCTAACTAGAAATGTAGTGTGATCCTTACAACCCAATTATTAGTGGTGTGTGATGTTTAAAATATTTAGAGTTTTTTTTTTAGGTATTTTTCCTACTCTTTCTTTTATTTTTAAATTTGTGATAGTGATGAAAACCACTTTTTTTGTGGACTATGTTGCATGATGGGACTAGCAAGGAACACCCTGTTCACTTTGAGGTTCAAACCAAGTATGGTGTTATTTTTATTTGACACAAGATGTTTTTAATATGTGAGATTGTGTTTGGTTCAAGAATGTTTTGGAGTCAATTTCCAAAACTCGAGATTTTCTTAGTGAAAGTTGTGTCTTGGTCCTAAAAAGAACTTGACATGTATTTTGGAGGTTTCTTAAAACACTAGAAGTGGCTGAGTGATCGAAAACACCTAGGAATTATGGATATATGGAGGCAAATGATAATTTGACTTGGTGGAATATTGTGGATGATGTTGTGAAGGTGCCTCTGCTTAAGGCATCATGACTTTATTGGACCAATTAATACCTTGAACTAAATAAATGATCCTAATATGAAATGTGAAATTTGAATGGAATGTATGAAATGCAATTTATGAAATGGAGTCTATGAATGCAATTTGTTGTTAAATAAACTGTGTGTAAATGCAATGCAATATTTTTGAATGAAATATGTGCAAATGAAATGCAATGTTTTGGTGTATTAGCCATGTATATATACTTATATAAAAATCATTAAGCATATAATGCTCTCAAGTGTATAACATTAATTTTTTTAGGTTCTTCCTCTCCCTCTAGACTAGCAAGCCTATAGGTACTTTTACCCACTTTTTGAGTGATAATGTATGGACCCAACCAATTAGCCATGAATTTATCACGAAGATGCGGCAATGCATTGGTGTTTTTTTTATTCTCTTTAAGGACAAGATATCCTACTTTGAATTCATGTAGATGAACTTTGTTTTGTAAGAATGCTTTAGGCGGTCTTGAAAA
Organism: Wollemia nobilis; assembly: GCA_028583015.1. NCBI lineage: Eukaryota > Viridiplantae > Streptophyta > Pinopsida > Araucariales > Araucariaceae > Wollemia > Wollemia nobilis. Next base: position 822,595 of record JAQPPZ010017000.1, on the reverse strand, counting down.
ACTTGTAAATACTCTAAAGCATTGACTTACCTCTCATCAAAAAGTGTAAGTTGGTAAATACGTGCTTGTCTAGCAGTGTCATCATCTATGAATTCTTGCAAAGAAATTTGCAAGAAGGGGATCTCAAGCTCAAGAGGCATGATTGCTTCAGCTTCATAGACCAATGAAAATGGTGTTGCCCCAGTAGGCATGTGGATTCTTATTCAATAAGCTCATAATTCCAAGGGAATTTTAGTATGCCAATCTCTATGATTTTCGTTAACAATTTTCTTGAGAATAGTAATTAAGGTCTTGTTGGTAGCCTTAGCTTTTCCACTTACTTGTGGGTAATAAGGAGTCGAGAAACTATGTTGGATGTTATATTTCTCGCAAAGTGCTCAAACATCCTTATTCTTAAAAGACTTGTCATTGTCAAATATGATTTTTGAGGGAATACCAAAACAACAAATTATATGATGAAGTAAAAACTCCACAATTCTAGGTCTTGTTATACTAGTTAGAGGAATTACCTCAACCCACTTTGTGAAGTATTCAGTGGTTGTGATGATGAATGTATGTTATCCCGAGGAAGGAGGTGAGATTTTTCCAATTAAATCAAGATCTCATTGTGAAAAGGGCCAAAGGATTTGGATAGGTTGTAATTCTTGTGATGTTACATGAGTTAAATTAGCACACTCTTGGCATTGCTTACAATGTTTGATATAAGTGCAACAATCTTGTTCCATGGTGGGCCAATAATAACCCATGCATAGAATATGCTTTGTGATGGCCATCCCACTAAAATGACCACCACAAGTACCATCGTGAGCTTTAGTTATAGCTCTTTGTGTCTCAACACCTTTGAGACATCGAAGGAGGATTCCATCATAACCATGTTTATACAACACATCCCCCAAGAGGACAAAACGAGCTACTTTTTACTTGAAAGTGTGTTTAGCAATTCGATACATGTCATATGGGAGTGTTCCAAACTTGAGAAAGGCTACTATTTGGCTTGACCAAGGCTCATATGGATCTAACTAGATAAAGCAAACATCCTTTTCATCCTTAGATTTAGCATAAGCAATTGTAGATTTAGAGATTGTTGATATAATGAGTGGTTGTACCTCTCCTAAGGAGTCTTTTATAATCAATGATCCAAGAGAGACCATCGCATCTACAAAACTATTAGTCAAACATGGTAAACTATCAATTTCATACCATTTGAATGTAGAGAGTAATTTCATTGCTACTTCATGATAAAGTTTAATGGTAGGTTATTTACATTGGTATTCTCCATTGATTTGTTTGAATTCAAATTGAGAATCACCATATATCTTGATACGCTTTATGCCCATAGCTATAGTTGATTGAAGGTCTAATATTAAGGCTTCGTACTCTATAGTGTTGTTTGTGCATTGGAAGTCAAGTTTGAATGATAAGGGGATAGGCACCCCATGGGGTGTATGAAACACGACTCTAGCACCTTGACCTTTCTCACACTTAGAACCATCAAAGAATAGTGTGATATCGATGTCTTCCTCCGAAATGATATCTTCTTCTTGTTCAGTGATAGTGAATACCGAATCATATGGGATCTCAATAATCAAGGGATGATCACTAGGTAGTGGAGCTTTCACAAGTTGATCAACTATGACCTAACCTTTAATGGATTTTTGGCTAATGAACTCAAGGTCGAATTTAGTGAGAAGAATTATCCATTTAGCGGTGGGGTGTAAGTGCGAGACATCATATAACGTAGAGGATTTTCTCTAGCTATGACATATGTTGTGTGGCTAAGCATGTAATGTCGAAGTTTCTTAGTGGCAAAAACCATTGCTAAGCACAATTTTTCTACATAAGTGTATATGGTTTCATATCTTACCAATGTCTAACTAATGTAATAGATAGCTTGCTCTCGATTTTTTTCATTCTTTTGAGCAAGCATTGTCCCTAATGCAAAGTCCATTGCTGAAATATAAAGATAGAAGGGGACCCCCAGATGAGGAGGAGCTACGACTGGTGGAGAAGCTAAGTATTGCTTAATGTCATCAAAGGTTTTTTGGTACTCATCTATCCAAGATAATGGCACCCCCTTTTGTAGCAAGTGATTGAATGGCCTGCATTTGTCAAAAAGTTGCGCAATGAAATGATGGATCGATTGGATATTTCCTTGTAAACTATGCAATTCCTTTAAATTTTTTGGGGGAGGCATCTCCATGATAGCCTTGACTTTGTTTGGGTCCACCTCAATGCCTCTTTTGGAGACAATGAACCCTAATAGTTTGCCAGAGGTAACACCAAAGACACACTTTTTGGGGTTCAACCTTACATTATGCTCTAGAATTCGATCAAAGACTTTTTCCAATACACCAATGTGCTCTTGTCGAGTTTTGGATTTTTCCAAGAGATCATCCATATAATCTTTGATAATCTTATGCATATAGTCATGGAAAATGTATGTCATGGCACGTTGATAAGTGGCACCTACATTTTTGAGGCCAAAGGGCATCACCTTGTAACAAAAAGTCCCCCAAGGTGTAGTGAATGTTGTTTTGTGTTGGTCATCAAGATTTATTCGAATCTGGTTGTATCCTAAAAAACCATCCATGAGATAAATAATTTCATGGCCAGCGTAGGTGTCGACAAGAGTATCAATGTTTGGAAGAGGAAAGTCATCCTTAGGACATGCTTTGTTAAGATCTCAAAAGTTAGTGCAAATGCATATCACCCCGTTAGGCTTGCGAACGGGTACCATGTTTGAGAGCCACTCAGGATAATCAATGGGTACAATGAAACCCACATCTAATAGCTTTTGGAGCTCTTCTTTGACCAAGAGGGCAATGGTAGGATGCATCCTTCTAAGTTTTTGTTTGATCGACTTAGCATCAGGGTGTAAGGTGATATTATGGACAACCAAGTTAGGATCAAGGCCAGGAATGTCCTTGTAGGACCATGCAAAAATGCCCTTCTTCTTCTTGAGGAGAGCAATTAATTGCTCTTGTTCATTGGTGGATAAAATTTTGCCAAGTTTGACAATTTGGGATTGTCTTTGTCTTAACTAAGGTTCACATCGATAGTATCTTCAATGGACATGTGAGAACCTTCCTCAAGTTGATGGGGCATTGGGATCAGATGAATGTCATCTATGATATCATCAAACTCTTCTAAATTATCCTCATCTACATCTGCCTAGAAAACCTCGGGATTCAAAGGTGAAGGTGAAGGTGAAGGTGGAGGTGATGGAGGAATGTAGTTGGTTGAAGCCCTTAACAATTCCTCGGATAGGACAAATTTGGAAAAGGATGGAGGCGAGGAAATATTATCCATATCAATAAGGCTCATGTCAATAGGAATTGGCTTTTCCAAATCATATGGATTACGGAGCGGGGTGAATAAGTCAATAGGATTCATGTTGACTTAAAGGGAGAATGGATGAGGTGAAATGGATGGGATGGATAGAGCCTAAGAACCGATGCTAGGACCTTGGTAAACCTGGACAACAACAAGAAACACAAATAAATGCACTTAACTAAATGTTATATACATGAAATGCAGAAAAAACAAATATTTTTCTTTGTTTTATGTTTTTTGCTTTTTTTTGTATTATGTACATATGTTATAGTTTTGGCTGATGAGATGGATTAATGAGATGGAGGTGGTGGTTCACTAGTAGGTTCGTCTTGCTCTTGTGGAAGAAGAAAGCAAAAAATGGGCTCATGGATGGGGAACATTCTGAGATAAAACTCATCCTATTCAGTGTGGGGAATGATGGGCTCTGATTCCTCATCATATTCATCAAAATCTATCGATATGAGGTCGAATTCTTCATACATTTCCTCGTTAGAGTCATCAGGGTGGAGGACTTCTTCTGAATTCATATTAAGCCTTTGGAAGGCTTGTTCAAAAGAAGAGATAGTGGGAGAAAGTGGGTGATAACCTAGACTTTAATGATCATGCACTTATTGATATGGAACATCAATAGGTTGAGGCACTTCCTATTCATATTGGCCTAAGCCATGTCTTTGCCAATTATGTCTATGAAAATAGTAGGATGGAAAACTCATCATTTTTTGGATATTGGTAGGTGTTGGTTGTTTGGGTTCTTCTGGGGGAGTAGGATTAGACAAAGATTGTTTCCCCCATACACAAAAATTTATGCTATTAGGTGTTGAACCCATATTATATAACGCTCCTATAGATAAAGGTGGGTCATGTGGGCGATCAAAATCCTTAGTAGTTGGGATATTGAACGATGTGATTGTGATGTCTTGGACCACATATTCACCAATACCAAGGTTGGTGAGGTGGACATCAACTTGGGATGATGAGGATGAAGTGGACATGGGAGGCTAATGGTTGGCTAATGGCTCAGGCGATGAAGAAGATGTGGATATCTCACAATTCAACAATTTGACTTGTGAAATATTGGCTGATGGAGGTGGATTTGGTTGTGAAGGAATTGGTGTGACCAATGAAGGGGATGATGATTTGGATGGCATGGATTGGGTTTGACCACATGTACATGTAGTCAATGATGATGATAATAAAGGTGTATAAGTGGATGCTTGGTTGCAATTGGTGATGGGAAGCTCCTCACGAATGGGATATTTTGATGAAGAATTGGATGGAGTGATTGATGATGTGGTGGATGATGTGGTGGATGATGTGAGGAAAAGGTGGGTAGAAGGAAGCATGGATTCATAAGGATTCAAGATGAAATTGCAATACTTAAATGGTTCAACATCTGCTGGTATGCAATGTACTTGCCCTTCGTGTACGTATTTCAGACATTGATGTAATATGGAAGGGACACATCTCATTTCCCTCATCCAAGGTCTTCCAAGGAGTACATTGTATGCCATGGATCCTTCTAATATGTGGAACAAGGTATGCAAAATTTTTACCCCTACTTCGATGGGTAAAACAATAGTGTCAACTTTAGAGCAAAGAGCATCATTAAATGCTTTTGACTTGAAGGATGATTTGGTTATGTGAGATGGAGGAAGATTGAGATGATGGAGGGCAGATGTGGTGATGATATTAATGGAGGGGCTAGTATCAATTAAGACTCTTTTGAATGTCTTCCTATCAATTTTAGCCATTATATGCAATGGAGGGTCCACCGATTCTGATGAGATTGGTTTAATCTCAAAGTCATAAAACATGATGGAAGGCTCCATGCATATTTGAATTCTACCTAAAAAGTTATTGAAGGCATTGGAATCTTGAGATTGGAGTTTTATGGATTTTAGAATATCCATTAATGCCTCACGATGTTGGGGAGATTATTGAATTAGGTCATAAATAGATAGTTTTGATGAAGCTATTTTTAAACTCGTGGTTAATCGGCTACTCAGAGAAATGATTGGCCTTTGGGGGTGGTTGATTAGATGACTTAATGGATTGGAATGGCTAGGAATGTGGATTTGTGGACAAGGATTTGATGAAATTTGGATGGGTTGTGATGGATAGGTTGAGATTCCTTGCTTGTGATGTTATGGGCTATTGAACGGGTTGATGTCATGCATGTTTTTGATTATTTTCTTATTTTTGACCTCGGGTTACCACATGAATGGCACCTACAAAACCTTGGTACTGTTAAATATGGTTAACTTGATTAGGAGGGGTCTTGATGTTAGACCCTCCCATTGTGGATTGCACCTCCTCATGATGAGGAAGTGGTGTTTGGAAGATACCAAGATTTTGGTTTTGTTGAGCTAGGGGTTGTCAAGTTTGATGGCCCCCAAGTCAATGAGGTCTTGTACTATATTCTTAAATACATGGTAGTTATTTATGTCATGCCCATTTTACCTATGATAGGGGCAAAACAAATGTTCCCTATAGTTTTTACTATGTCTAGTGGGATCATCTGGTTTGAACTCATGAAAAGCAATTTGGTTGGTGTCATACAACCTTCGAAATATGGAGGTATAAGATTCAAATAGAGGGGTGTATTGATGATTTTTTTGAATAGATTGTCGATGTTGGTGATTCTCCACAGTTGGCACTGTGTTTTGCATAGATTGGGTTACTAAGGGAACCATATGATAGGCAATTTGTTGTGGTGGTTGTTGCATTGGTTGTTGTTGAGCCATTATCGGTTGGCTCATGACCACTTGATTGATGTGATTGGCTTGATTGGCCAGATTGGCCTGTGTTGATTTGGTTTGGCCAGAATAATTGCTTTTGTATTGGCCCTTGTTTTTCCATTCTTTATTTCTTGGCTTAAGTATACCTTATTGGATTTTTATCTCTTCGATGACACTAGCCTGGGCAAGAGCTTCCTCAAATGAGTGATATGTTTGCAATTGAAGCATCCAATAAATGGGTTTTAGGCAGCTCTTAGTGAATAGCTTAATTAGCTCTTCCATTGGTAGGGTGAATGACAATTTGGTCATGATGGCCCTCCAATGGTTTCCAAAATCATAGATAGACTCATCGTCATGTTGTCTTAAAACATAGATATCGGATAATGAGATCTTCTTTCTCACATTAAGGGAAAATCGTTCAAAGAATTGGTCAACCAGTTGTTCAAAAGTATAAATACTATGATTGGGTAATTGGTTATACCACTCTATGGTGTCTCCCCCCAATGTCTGAGGAAATGTGCGAAGCATGAGAGCATTATCATTTTGAATTCTAAATCATGAGTGTACGAATGTGCTCACATGCTCTTTAGGGTCCTCAGTCCCTTTGAACTTGTCAAACCTTGGTACCGTAAAGTCTGTCGGATATGGTAGTGATGGTACCGAAGGGTGAATTGGTTGATTGATTAATTGACATAAGGTTTTCTTCTGGTTATTGTAACCATAAGTATGTTGTATCAAATTATCAATTTGTTGTTGCATAGCCTTGATTCTAGGGTCTTCCCCAGGAATGTGGAAGCCCTGAATCACTTGATGATTTTGTGAAGGGGTGGAAAGATATTGTGGAGTGACAATATGATGATGGATAGGTGGAGTGGATTGGAATTGATGATGATGAGATTGATTGAGAAATGATGGTGACTGTTGAAAAGGGGATAATGCATGAGAGTTGTGGTTGGGTTGGCCTATGGTAATGGAATGGGTATGGGTGGATGGAGGTGTAGGGATGGAAACCATCGAATATTGTGGTACCCATGATGGACTTTGTGTGATGAAGGTGGATTGAGTGGAAATTGGTTGAGGCCTAGGGTTCACTTGAACTTGTTGTTGAGTGTTCTATTGCTTCTTAAGCAATTTGTTCAAATGTTCCCATGCTTCATGAATTTCCATATCATCATTGGAAGGTATGGATGAATATGGAATAGATGATGTGGATGGAGGACAAGTGGCAATGGGAATTGCAACTTGATTGGCTAAAATGGGCACTTTTAAAGGAGCATTGACTTGTGCTTCATACAAGGGTTTGGTATAGGTGGATACATATGAAGTGCTAGGAGCGCATGATGGTTGGGGAATGGAGAAATGGGATGAAGGTGCAACTGATGCCTCAAAAAGAGGGTTAGTGTACACCTAGGTGAAGTTGGATGGCTAGGAAGGAATAAGTTCCTATTGTAAATAAGGATCTTGATCCGGGTCATTATGGATGGGCTACAAGACATAATTAGTTGATTTGTTAAAAACCTCTACTTTAGCCATGTCTATATGGGTAATAGTGTGGTCAATTGTGGATGAAGTTGATTTGGTTTGCGAAAGAGATGTGGAGGTGTATTTGTGCAAGACATCAGTAGTCTGCATAGCATGTGATGGACCCACAGATAAATTTGTATAATCTTTCTGAACCACACTAATGGGATTTATCATAGAAGTGGTAGGAAATGAAGATGAATAGTCCATAGATGTATTGATTTGGTTTAAAGTTTTTTTTGATTTCTTGTTAAGACCATAAGCTACTAAACCAAATGTAAAATGTGTTGTAAAGGAAATGTAAAAATAGAAATTCATAGAAATCAAGTGAAAACAATCAATGTTATGTTTACACAACAACTGTGTCTTACCTCATTCATTTATTATCTCATTTTAATGTTTTTTTCATATTTTTTATTTTTATTTTGTGTGTTTGAATGCACTAATCTAAAATTATAATGGGTGAATACTATGGCTAGGAATGGACAACGAGATTCTTACTAGTGATGAAATCCAACAAGTTTGCTCAGGGGTAACCTATGGTGTCTAGGGGCAGATATTGGTGGATGGAGATGAAACCCATCGTCACTAGATCTCAAGTAATGGTTGGTGATGAAATCCAACCATTACTATTAAAAATGCCATGTGAAATGTGTGATTCCTTTTAAAAATTTTAGCTTTCTATTGTGCTCATACAATGTTAGAAAATAATTGCTTTCATTGATAAAATACGGAACTAGTTGTTTATTGAATGTTACAGATTAAATAATGTTTACAATGCCGAAATAGCACACCGACTGAACGACTGAAACAGAACTGTTACATGGTTGTAACAGTGAGCTAAATAATTAAATAAAGACAAAATAACTAATAGCTATTAAGTACGCTAACATCCCCCTTTATTACATTATTTGGGTAATGTAATAACTAATAGCTATACTAACATCCCCTTACATCATTTTGCAATACAAAGTGAGCCGCGAAACAATTCAAATTTGACACGTCCAAGTGCCTTAGTGAAAATGTCTGCAACTTGAGCATCGGTGGGAATGTGTTGAAGCTGAATTAGGTGCTTTGGAACTTCATCTCGAATGAAATGACATTGTGTGTCAATGTGCTTTGTTCTTTCATGATGGACTGGATTCTTGACGAGGTTCGTAACACCCCGATTGTCGCAAAACAAGTGTATTGGAGATTTTGATGGATGGCCCATACTTGTCCGAATGCGACGCAACCATATCACTTCGCACACGACTTCACGTGCGGCGCGATATTCTGCTCTCGTTGATGAAATAGCAACCACCTGTTGCTTCTTGCTGTGCCAAGAGACAGGACCGGATCCCAGATGAAAAATGTATCCAGAAGTTGACTTGCGATCATCAAATGATCCGGCATAGTCGAAGTCCGTGTATCCTTGCAAGAAGAATTTGTTGTTCCTCTTGTATTCTAGGCCATATTCCATAGTACCACGGACATAGTGAAGAACACGTTTTGTCGCTTTCCAATGAGTGGTCTTAGGCTCCTCGCATGAACCTCGAAAGATAGTTGACAAGCAAATACGAGATCCGGCCTAGTATTGGTCGGATATATGAGACTCCCAATCAATCGTCGATAGAGAGTACCATCTACCTCGAGGTGAATCATCATATCACGATAACCGAAGTCCATTCTCCATCGGAGTTGCCATTGGCTTGCAATCAGTCATGCGATATTTTTCCAAAGAATGTCTTGGCATATTTTTTCCGAGACACTTTGATGGAGTGCTCCTTCCGGCTGAATTCCGGACCAAGACAAGTAATGGAGAAGTCCGAGATCCGTCATCTCAAAATATTTACACAAGTTTCTTTTGACAGAGAGAGATCATAGTTTCTGAACTCCCCGTAATGAGCGAGATCATCCACATAGAGTACAAGCAACACTATCTCGTAACCCCGTTTCTTGAAATAGAGGTTTGCATCCGACTGGACATCTCTTAAATCCATGCCGCATAAGGTGATTGTCCATTTTTATATACCAAGCTCGAGGAGCTTGTTTCGGACCATATAAGGATTTGACCAATTTGCAAACCTTCTCGCTCTTGGCCTTCCACTTCAAATCCTTCCGTCGAGTCATGTAGACTTCTTCTTGGAGATCACCATTTAGAAAGGCACTTTTGACATCCATCCGGTGAACTTTCCACCCATATTGTGCTGCCATAGCACACATAACCCGAATTGTGGTCATCCGAGCAGTAGGTGCAAAAGTTTCCTCGTAGTCAATGCCTTCCTTTTGAGCATAGCCCTTTGCAACAAGACGGGCCTTATGCTTATCAATTGTTCCATTTGCTCCATTTGCCTTGTACTTGACTTTATATACCCATTTGCAGCCAATGGGTTTCTTTCCATGCGGCAAATCAACAAGCTTCCAAGTTTTATTTTTCATCAAAGACTCATACTCTATATCCATAGCGGCCTTCCACTGAGGCTCACTGAGAGCATCTTGCACTGATGCAGGTTCAAGATCATCTATGGTAGACATGAATGCCCTGTCATCATCAATATCCATATCCTCTACTTCTGTACTTGGAGTTACATAAAGTTCCTCAAAAGATTGACAAAGATCATCAACCTCACCAGTTTCTTTGGCTTCTTTTTCCTTTTGAGCCATACTGCGTGTACGAGGTCTATCCAAGTTCAAATTGGGAGGAGTGGATAAATTTGCGTCTCTGATTGTATTTGTACACCATTTTGGATTCTTCTTCGGTGGTGTTGAAGAAGATGTAGAAGGACCTCCTGTCCGTGTTGACGAAGGAATCTTCTCTTCCTTAGATTCCACAATATCTAGGTGTACTTTAGATGTGCTCTCGTGATGTGAAAGCTTCATCAAAGACAACATCTCTCGTCGATATGAATTTTCTTGGTCAAAGGATCTATCAAACGATATCCTTTAGAGTGCTCATCATAACCAAGAAAAATACATCTCATTGTTTTCTCATCTAGCTTCTTCCTTTTCTCTTTCGGTATGTGCATGAAAGCGTGACATCCAAAAATACGTAGATGAGATATGGAGGGTTTTCGACCACTCCATGCTTCCTGTGGAGTCATTCCTTTTAGGGCCTTTGTGGGTGCCCTATTCAACAGATATACTGCAGTGGTGACAGCTTTTGCCCAATATTGTTGCCCAAGAGTAGCTCCTGTGAGCATACAACGAACCATTTCCATGATAGAACGGTTCCTTCTCTCAAGCAACTCCATTTTGCCGAGGAGTATAGGCAGTTGTTAACTGTCTCTTGATTCCATGCTTATCTAAGAATGCAAAAAATTCATTAGAGGTAAACTCTCCCCCTCGATCTGAGCGGAGGGTTTTAATAGAAGCTCCTGACTCCTTCTCAACGGATTTCTTGAACTGCTGGAAGAATGCGAAAGCTTCAGATTTCAGTTGGAGAAAGAAAACCCACATCTTTCGTGAGTAGTCATCTACGAATAACTGAAAGTACCTCTTCCCTCCACAACTCTTGGGTGTGAAAGGACCGCACAGATCGGTGTGAATTAACTCCAGAGGTTTTCGTGCTCTTGTTGAGCTCTTCTCAAATGGTACTCTATGCTGCTTTCCTTCCAAGCAGTCAGAGCACACTGGCAATGTGGTAGAAAGGGAAGGAAGACCCTTTACCATCTCATACTTACTGAGCTCAAGTAAGTAGCCATAACTAAGATGCCCATATCTCTTGTGCCATAGGGAAGTTGCCTCCTTGGTAGAGACAATCATGGCAACATGTGGAGTAGAGATAGCATCTAGTGCAAATAAGCCGTGCTTATATGAAGCTATTGCAATCTGCTTACCCTTCCTGGTAATAGTACAACACTTCTTTCCATTCTCAACACGAAAGTTGACAACCATATTTCTATCCAGGATTTGTGTCACTGACAACAAATTGTTGGCCAATCCCGAAACATAGAGGACTTTGTCAATCTGACACTTGCCATCAGGAAGAGTGACTGAAACTGTACCCTCTCCCTGAACCCTGTAGGTTTTATCATCGACAATGGTGACAGGTTTGCCCTCTTTGGCCACAAATGATTCAAACCACGATCTGTCGCCAGTCATATGTTTGCTAGCTCCGTAATCGACATACCAAATAGGATCCCTCTATGTGGAATCTGTGGTAGTCATGAGCACCTTGTGTGCCCATTCAGAATCTGAGTCAGATTCTTCAACAACAACATTCACCCGGGGTTGCTTGTTTTTATTTTGTGGTTTGTTTTGGCCTTTCTACTTGTTCTTATGCCAACACCGTTGGTGTCATGGTTGTCTTTCTCATAGATCTTGCACCACCTCTTCTTCTATTGAGGTTGTTTGCCTTTTCCTTTCGTATCTTGTTGAGAATTTCCTCCTTTCTGAAAGTTGCCTCCTTTTTGCCCATTACCTTTCTTCCTAGAACCCCGCATGTTGGTGTATAGGGCTGTATTGGAAGAATCATCCTTGTGAAGTTGGCGTGCCTCCCGTTGTTGAAGCAGATTGACCAACTCGATGTAGGTAATTTGTCGTTGAGATACCCGGATGGAGGTTATCAACATATCAAATGAAGAAGGTAAAGCTCTCATCACAAGTGAAATGAGAAGCTTTTCATCCACAGTATCTCCCAAAGAATTCAATTTCTCTTTCAATTCAGACACTCTGCACAGAAAGAGTTCAACTGTTTCACCCTGTCTCAAACTCAGGTTATGAAGTTGTTGTTGAAGATGAAGAATGGTTGAATCATTCTTTCCCTCATAGATGGTTCTAAGGGCATCCCATGCCTCTTTACCACTTGCTTTGTCAGCTATATGAGGTTGCACTTCATCTGAAACAGCAAACAAAATGAGCACCTTTGCTCGACTGTCTTTCTTGTCAAAAGCTATCTGATCTACGGAAGGACTTGTGGATCCTGCTGTTGGTGAAGGCCTAGTTGTTACTCCAGTAATAATATCCCACAAATCTTCCATTTGGAGAATTGCCTTCATCTTATGTTTCCATGGTGTATAATTTGGACCTTTCAATAACTGATGCGGATCAGTCATCAACTTTGCAACAACGGCCATAGTGAAGGTTCCTTATATCACCAATTGGTCCCCCTTTCGATATACCTTTTGCTAGGCCGTTATACCGTACAAAATACCCGCCCTTACGTGAGGGAAACTATAGGTATTTAGAAAGATCAACAAAAATCACCCGCCCTTACGTGAGGGAGACTATAGGTGAGTTTTAGAGATCATACGATACGTGGAACATAAGCGGTACTGAAAGGGAATCGCCTTGTTGATGGCACCTACCATAGAAGATTCTTCTCATGCGTGGGGCGTAACTTCCCCTAAACACTATGAAGAATACTTCGTCAAGATTTACGCCTAAACACAAGTGCGATAAAGGGTAGTGGATGGAGTAAAAAAATGCAAAAATGGCTAACTTATCTCTCCCCGACGATTTATAGAGAACAAGCTCAGACGTCGTTGTAGCAGCTATATTAGGCGGTGGATACAGTAGCCAAATCACGATAGCTTTACCTGTAAGTGCTGGCCAGAGGTATCACAAATACCGAACGCTGCAGTGCAATAAATTGCACGGATGGGTTGTAATTATTCGGGGACTTAGGGAGTGTATTTGATTTTAATTTTTAATGTTATAGTGCAAAAATGAAATATGCAACATACAACATAAAAAATGCCCACAAGAATAACCCACAAGGTGTCGGTCACAGCTCGAAAATGCACCTTTTACAATTCGCCAAATTGCTTTTTCAAAAAATTACTCACATTCCCCCTTTGATTTTTTGAAAAAAATATCCCCCCTTAAAAAAAATCTCTTTAACAAAGCATTTTAATAATTATTATATATTTAAAATTAAAATAAATAATTTTAATTTATATAGTTTTAAAACTTATGAAAAAATAAATTAAAATTAAATTTTAATTTATAAAGTTTAAAAAACTATAAAAAATAAATTAAAATTAAAAATTTTAATTAAAAAATAATAATTAAAAACACTTTGAAAAAAAAATATTATACCTTAGGGGGGAGTCGGTGGGATTTGAACCCCCGACCTGCAGGCTCCCTGAGCCTTACCGCACAGCTCACTGCCAAGTGAGCTAGCGGGCTGATCCGTTTGGATCAGTGGAGCTCCTCCTTTTGGATGCTCCTCCTCCTCTGCTGCGGCCTCCGGTTGCTCGGTCGCGCGCTTCTGCTTCGTGGCTGCGCTCCGCAGGCGGTCTGTTTTCTTTCTCTTTTTTTTTTTTTTTGAAAAAATTCCGCCCGGGGGGGGCGCGTCCCGCCTTCAACGCGGGGGGGGGGCTGCGTCGAGCACAACGCGTTGGGCGGACAGACGTCCGCTCAACGTGGGGGGGGGGGGGCGAACGCTCGCACTCAGCGGGCATCGCGGCGCTCCGTCCGCTCCCTCCAACGGGGGGGGTGTCGTGCCCTTAACGCGTGGCGTGCTCTCTCCTCGGCCCGCGCATGCATCAGAGCATAGTCGGCACACGTGCGTCCTCCAACGGACGCGTGCAAAGCGCAGTCGGCACGCGTGCATCCTCCAACAGACGTGCGTAGAGCGCAGTCGACACGCTCTGTCGTCTCGCGCACTGACAGCGCGCTCTATGTCCTGTGCGTCATCTTCCAACGCGGGATGTGCGTAGACACAATGTTGTGTCCTCCAACAGGGGGGACGCGCGATGGGGGGCTCCCTCCCTCGGTCGCGCGTCGCGCGATTAAATTTTTTTTTTTTTTTTTTTTTAATCGTGACTGGACGTACTGGCTGCCTGCACGCAGCTATGTCCGCAGCTCCTCCCTCGATCACGTCTACCTTCTCAAGCTTCCCTGTAGAAAATTGTCGTAGCTGGCTCTGATGCCATGATAAAATACGAAACTAGTTGTTTATTGAATGTTGCAGATTAAATAATGTTTACAATGCCGAAATAGCACACCGGCTGAACGGCTGAAACAAAACTGTTACATGGTTGTAACAGTGAGCTAAATAATTAAATAAAGACAAAATAACTAATAGCTATTAAGTACGCTAACATTCATCAATCTAAATCTAAATCCAACATCAAAATATCAATTTTCCCAAAGAAAGTATAGTACACTGCTTAAGACCGCTCTTTAAACAAAGGAGGGTTCGTCTACTTCTCTGCCTTGAATCACCAAATGTGGGGGTAATTTTGGTATTTTAAATGATGTTCCTACTAATATTAATAAAAATAGAAAGTTCTAACCCTATGATGCACACTAATTTATGCTTTTAATATTTTATATGCAAACAAAATATGCAGCACACTAGAAAGCATGAATTCTTTTTAAATGGAAATGTGTTATGTGTAAATGCAACTATATGAAACAACTACTTTGATGCCTAAATGCACACTAGAATGATTGTTTCTAATAGATATATATTATTATGTTCTTTTTAATCCAATATCTGAAAGAAAACAAAAAAACATAAAATATAAAAATACGTAAAACAAAGATTAGGGTTTCAAGGCAAGCTTACAAAGAAGCCTATGTATTTTTCCTTCTCTTTGAAAATATTGCTTTGCACTTTTTAAATACCCCTTGGTGTTTCCTAAATATCCCACAAGCATCATAGGGCATTTGCACACCTTCTGCAACTTCTGTGTTGTTCTAGAAATTCAGATTCTATGAAAATTATGAGATTTGTGCTTCTGAAAACACTGTATGATAAAACAGAAAATAACAAGTTAGATCACAATATAAATCAAAGTAAGAAACCCTTAAGGGGTCCCAATGTGATCACCATTTGTGAAGATAAAATTGCAACACCAAATATATAACAGGAAAATAAACAAGCAATGATACAAAATATTACACAATAAACAGATCTTATATTGTTAACGTTGATGGATCTCAATACAATCAAATGTGCCCCAAATAGGGGTTTACACTATTTATTCTTTGACACAATAAATACAATATGCTAGGTTCTATGAAACCCTAGCCAACAATAATGGTGGTGTCTTTAAAGCGCATATTTGCTCCCAAAAAAAGTGAGTGGGCTTCAGATATCCATTGGCTGGACCACTCTAGCTTAAGCAGCTATACAATGCCTGTATATCTCTAGATCTGCACACAGAAGATGACAAAAGAGGGTTAGTAATAACTGTGAGGGCTCCACTATGTGAGACCCTTAGGAATCAATAAAAACCCTAACTATCAAATAACAATACTGCATGCAAATATGGAAATAATGAAATTAATATAACAATAAAATATTTACCTTGTGAACTTGTCACTTTTTAATCTATAATTGTCATCATTGTAGGAAAATAGTGCATAGATGACCTAGCGACACCCAAGGATTTACCAGTATGCATAATTGGGATCTAAGATGCCCGTGAGCACTCGATGGTAGCAAAAAATGCTTGTGGACGCTCAAGGATGGTGGAAAGAACCTAACGGCACTCAGGAATAGCAGGTGGACATTTGAGAGTAGCAGAGGGACACTCAAAAACTAAAGCAGGTTCTACTACTTCATGTGAGGGATGCGGTGATAGATGCGACGATGGATGTAGGGGTGAGGGTGATGATGGATGAAACAGATGGTGATGGGAACTTGAGGACTTAGGGTACTAATGCTCAAGGAACTCAAGGGCTTTAGGATATGAATTTCTTAGGTTAGAGCTTAGGACTTAGGGGTTGAGTCATCAAAATGACTCCTATTTATAATCTTACCTAGGGCACATTAGGGTTTCAATGACACAATTTGTGTGGTCAAGATTAAAACATGATAGACGATGGAGATTAGATATGGGTAAGTGGTATGGATCAAGGTGGATGAATGGCTAGGATTAGACCAAGATGGATGGTTGGGATTAATTTACACACACACACACATATATATATATACATTTATTAAATATATATATAAATATAAATAAAATATTAATATTTAAATATATATTAAACAAATATATAAAAATATATGTAAATAATGGGTAAAAATGATGGGAAGGCCTAGATGGATGACAAGTGGCTATATTTTGGTGTCTACACTAAGTGTTACCATAATTAGGATATGTAACCATTACCAATATAATATTTAACTACAACACAAGCACTAAAGATGAGAAACAATAATAGAAACATTATCATGCATATAGAAGTATTGCTACAAAGCAACACTATTGTCTAAGGAGTAAATTTTGTAAAGAAAATAAGTAACAACAATCCTTGATATTCAAGAAGAATTGTTATTATAATTTGCATATAATATACAAAGAAAAGAATTATAAATACAACAATGAAGAGATCTATAATGCAATGTTATAAGAATGTATTTTTCAATTTCCTTGAATACAAACAAGAAAAGATAAAATACAACACTTAGTAAATGATCCTAAGGGTAATTTAATATAAAGATTCGTCTATACTTGATTATGTTTTAAGGTGATTCTGATGGTTGACGGCATACATGACAACATGATACATATTTTTTAAACCTTTCTTCACTTTGCAAATATATAAATAAACCAAAAACTAGTTAGGTTTGTTTAAGGACTTGCCTCAGTTAGGCCCCTAGTTCACTCAAGTAGTAGAAAACCATTCAAAAAATGGGAAGTTTTAGAAGCCATACCTAATCCCTTTTCTTATTTATTGATGATGAAAATGTTGATACTAGGTGATGTTGCTAGAAGTGTTGAAGTTGTTTATGATGTTGAGTAGATAGGGATAACTAATTTTTATATTTAATGTAATATGTTATCAAATTAAACATGCAATAATGAACCTAGGGATTATGATACATTCTTGATTAAATTTTATGTGAGAACAAATGACTAGGAATGAAACTACTCATGTTTAAAATATATGCAAGTTGATCAAATGTATATAATAGAAAATGATAAATTAACTTGACATAAGCAATTATAGCCAAAAAGACCTAATTTTATGACAAAGATTTAACTAAATTAATAGGTTATGCTAATGTAATGAGTAAATAGTGTCTATAGAAAATGAGAAGGATGCATAGAGTTATGATGTCTTCTATTTGAGGAGATGAGTTTTGAAGAAATTTTGACAAAAGTGATGAGGTCAAATGGTGCTAACAAATTTGAGGTCATGCTAATAGAATAACCACTCATGGTTGGCACTATTCTCTATTAAAGGCAAATCCAAAGACTATGGATCCTGACCTAAACATACAACTTGTATCTTATGCCTGAACCTCTAATCTATAAACTTATATCAAAACATCAAGAAAATTGATATACTAATGCATGTAATATAAATAAATAATAAGCAACTTTGATTTTTACTAAAGTGATATGACTAAAGGAAATATTTAGTATGATTTAAAGGAGTAAGATTCAAATAAATGATAACTAAATGAATCCACTGATTACAAAGAGATCTAACTACTATTAAACTATAAGTGAATTTGAATCTATAAAGGTTATAATAAATCCAAGATATCCAAATAGATGATCCTCTATAAGATCCTACAACACTTCATTAAAATAGACAAAACAATCATAAAAATGATAACAAGCCAATATTATTAACAATAATAAAGCTAATACAAATTAAGCAAATGCAAAGAATGTTTAACAGAGCTCTCATTTGCATCCATAGATTTATCATTTGTGACAAATCCTTGGATGCTCTTGGCCTCTTCCTTTCTTAATTTGAACACTATTAAATAAAATATACATAAAAATGATGGTAAATAGTTGTAGAGATTTTTAGAGTCATAGGTTGCCATGTTGAAAGTCGTTGCTATTTTTCCAAGAGTGAATTGAGTTATATTTTCAATGAGTAGTTAGAATATCAAAATTTAATTTCAAATAAATGAATTAATTATTCATAGTGTCAATATTTTCCCATGGGTTTAAAATTAGATGGCTCTATTGCTAGATAATTTCTAAAAAAATAGAATTTTGCTTTGTTTTTAAGTTGGGAACATGACCTATGGAGGATGAGGTTTATTTGTTTAATAAACAATAAGTTTCAAAGCTAGTCTTGCATTGTAGATATTATGAAATTTTACTAAATCAAAGCCACCCATTGGGGAGCGATGCAAATTATTCTTAAATGAGTTGAATGCAAGCATGCAATGATAGTTGACTATCTACTGTTATTTTGTTCCTTTTTGAACTAAAATATTACACCAACAAAGGCACTATGGTACTTGTGTAAAAGTAGTTCTAGTGTTACAAAGGAGCTTGAGTGGTAGGTTGAAGAGTTGGTATGGTGCTAGCTAAAAAAAATTGATTTTTTGACATTAACATACCCAAATTATAATTTGTCAATGTTATTGCTAATGCAAGTATTCTACTAGCATGAATTAATTACAATTATAGATAAACTTATAAGGAACTTCAATTCTATTGAATGAACATAAATGACAATATTTTTATTAATATACTATATATTTTGCACTATACCACATACCACTTTGAAGGGGCGACCTCTATTATAAACAAGCTTAATACAATATAATTATTTAGGATGCCTTCACCTTTGTTATAATATAATATATAAAGACAACTCAACCTACCCTAATACTAAAAGATTAACCAAAAATATATTAAGCCGTAATAACTATGGGAACAATCTAGACCTATAACTAATAATCTAGGGTCACCTTTACATTCAAAAGGGGTTCCCACTCATCACTAAGAAAATTGTTATAAAAAACTAAAAAGGGTTATAACCTGAGTTCCAAGCACTACCTCCCTTAAAAAATAATCTTTGCCCTCAAATATGAAGATGATGTATAACAAGTACCTACTTCCAAATTCTTAAGCAAGTATATTTTGCAAAATATATTGTACTCATTATCTTTAAGTAATCTATGTTAATACAGTGCAAAGGTACACCAACTAACATAGAAGAGATTTGCAAGCTAGTGTATATATTTTTTAATTGGAAATCAGCTTTGTCCATGTAGTAGCATTCCCATTCATTTAATGCAATACTAAAAAATGCTCTAAGGTGACAATACAAAGTAAGATAATACAAAGGAAATATCTATGCACATAAAAATACACAAGTACACAACAAAAAATAAATCAATGCATGAGTCTTATTGTATTCTCCAACAAGGATATAATACAATGGGGGAGAATAACCATGGTCAAATACTTCTCTCAAGACTATGTTGGTTGGGTGCTTATAGTCCCAAAGGATGGAAGGGGTGGAAGCCAAATGCCAAACCCATCCAACCATTAATACACAATGACTGAAATATATCCTTTGCTAATAACTCTAAAAAAACTATGTACATATAATGTGATTATTTATCTTTATTTTTTACATCAAAATAAAGTACAATAACAGTATAATCAATTTAAAAAAATCATAAAAAAACATCTTGTCTAATGTTCACGTCCCAAGTCAACATGAAAACCTACGGTCCAGTCCTCTTTGCTGCAAGATGCTTTTGTTCTCTTTGTTGCAATAAAAACCTACTGTCCAATCCTATTTGTTGCAGGATGCTCTCTTGGACTTTGATTATTATGTCAATTTTTTGTAAAATGCTTATATTCAAGATAGTTTCTTAAAATTCTTATATTATAAAGAAATAATGGTCATTCAACCCCCGAAAAAAAACCCTTTTCCAATCGACATGGCCAGAAAAACCCCAAAATATTTTGGAAGTGATGTTGTCTAACCGAAATGGCTAGTCAAACCTTGAAATAAATGAAATTTTGTGGGAAGCCCCAAATTGGTGAAAGTTTGTGGGAGTGATGGCTAGAAGCTAAAATTATTCCCTACTACTCTGAAGGACACAACACTCTATTGGTTCATGGGGTTGGGAGGTAATAGTATACAGACCTAGGAGCAAATGAAAGTAAAAATTTTGAAGAAGTACTAGCACTATTAAAAGGCATGCAACACAAGGAATGAGATATTCTAAAAAGTACAGAAGGGTGAAGCACTAGAGGACTACATGAAAAGGTTCAATTATAGGCTGTAGAGGTCAAAACAATGTAAGTTGGACCAAACTCACTAAAATTTGTCTTCCTAAGAGGAATTGGGGAAGATTGCATGGAAGCACTTAATCTTATGGGAAGTGGAGAGGAATTAGGGAATATTGCATGGAAGAACAAATTCTAAAGAGCAAACAGCATACCTTCTACAAGGTATTCAAGAACAATTATGAGAGCTTACTTCTAGGAAGCACTAGAAACTCAACTAGTGTTGCTCTACCTAGTGAAAAATCTTTTCTCTTTTAATTTAAAGCCCTAGATTGAGCTTTGAAATAAGAAAAAGGAGATCTCTACTTTTCATGTGTTCCCCCTATATGTTGTATTACGTGTTGCTCTAAATAAGTGTCGATGATTTGTTGTCAAGCCCTAGCTCAAGCTTTGAAACAAAAAGGAGAAAAAAATTATGAGGGCTGACTTTTGGGAAGCCCTAGAAACTCAACTAACACTACTCACCCAGTGAAAAAACTTTGCCCTTTTAATTTAAAGCCCTAGCTCGAGCTTTGAAATAAGAAAAATGAGAGCTCTAATTTTCCCATGGTCCTCCCATCTGTTGTGTTGCTCGTTGCTCTAAATAAGTGTCAATGGTTCACTGTCAAGCCCTAACTTGAGAGACCTCTGCTATTTCCATGATCCCTCTGCGTGTTGCTATAAATAAGTGTTGAAATGCTCATCTCTGGGATTTTCTTGCAGTCTTTATATTTTTTTGTACTGAGACCCTAAGAGGGCAGTTCTAAATTGCCCTCTTAGGGTTGCCTAAACCCTCCTCTTATTCCTAAGAGGGCGGTTTTAAACCACTCTCTTAGGTCTAATAGGGTGGTTATCCTAAGAGGGCAGTTTTAAACCACCATATTAGGATCTATTAAGGTGGTTTTTTACTGCCATAAAAAATGGCCTTATTTTAGCCACCGTTAAAGCCCTTTTTTGGTGTAGTGCTATAATTTTAAGGTTACTCACACATCACACTTTGACAAGTTGATCAAAGAGTCATAAGGATACCTATAAATGGTTGGTTAGCTTACCACATAAAATGGTCTCAATAATTTATCGAAGGTAAAGTTTCAAGGGTATTCATCCTTCTATAATTGGAGCATCCTACATTGCTCTTGATTTGAGAAAACCTTGCATCTCTTCCCCCTCAACTATCATTGTGATGTACCAAAATCCATGGTCAATAATCACCTTCCATTGTCCTCCATCATCAATTCACCCATCTGGTGTCATGTACTTTTGCACTGCATTATATTGGTCACGCAATACAATAAAAAAAGGGTTAAATATAGACACCTAAAAATTGTCATTTTGACATTTGCCTAATGTCAATAATTAATAATTCTATAAAGGTCCCAATTAATTTAAATATTTGACATGCAACCTTACAAAAATTAAATCTGCCTTCTCTAGCCCCCTTTTCCCACTAAGCCCTCTCCTACACCAAGCTCTTGGTCACCATGTGACTACCCCATCCACCCTAACCTATGTGCACATTCCCCTAGCCTATGTGCACATTCCCCTAATCTACCCCTTTGACCATAGCTTAGGTCCACCTCACCCTAGCCTAGTCTACACCTATCTTCCACATCCCCATGCACCCTTACCACCCCCATGCCTCTTAATGCCACTTGGGTGGGGTGAGGACTCTCCCCACCCAAGAGCATTAATGAGGCATGGTGTGCACATGCCACTTGAGTGGGGTGAGGACTCTCTCCACCCAAGGAAATTAATAAGGCATGGTGCACACACCCTCTTTGACCATGCAAGTGGAATTTTCTAGATTTTTCTCCCCCTCACCCATGCCACTTGGTTGCCAAGTCATGTCCACCTCACCTCCACCTCACTACCCCCTCTCCCTTGTAAAAATATATAAATATCCCTCATTTCCTTCATTTGCATGAGAGTGTGAAGTTGCCTTACCAAAACTCTACCAAAATTTAGTTAGAAATCCTCTTGTGTGCACAATCTTGTTTGCAAACCAACCATGGACTCCTTTGTGTGCTTCTGTTTGCACCTATTTTTTTTGTGAAACTTCTCATAGGTGGAATCTTCAAACATCTACAAACTTAGACTAGAGGTTCTTGACACCATCCCAGAGGTCCCCTACAAGTTTCATCAAATTCTTGATAGCACAACTTCAATCGCTCATCCCTAGGCTTTTCACAATCGTAACTACCCAACCTCGATTGATTTAGAGTGAAGACCGCCTACCCCTAGGAGGTTCACTTCTAGAGCTAGACACAATCAAAGAACCTTTAGTAGACAATCAAAAAAAGTAACAAGGTAATATTTTTAGTGTTTTACATTATTTTGGGCTATGTTCATGCTTTAAATCAAATTTTTCTTGTTATTGCTTGCATCTTTCACAAATTTGGGTCTAACCAAGGTAGACCCATAGATGCTACTAATCATTGTGTTTGGTTGTGTGTAGGGCTCTTAGAAGCACATTCAACCAAGGGTGGTCATCAAGCATAAAATCCACCCACACTTCGAGGTGGTTTAGAAGACTCATTGTTGTGCCATTAACCTCATATTTGTAAAAGGGAGTCTTCCACCTTGGAAACCCCTATTGTAAGCCCAAGGGGCATTGTAAAAGATCATATTTGTAACATATTTTATACATAATGAAAATGACATGTTTTCTCTACCACAAAACCATTGTTGAATTTTTTTTTAAATGAGATATCAAAACAATAAATGATATGGTGCAAGATGAGCTCAATAATTTTGGGACCTATCCTTTTTGCAAGAGGAGTGGCTTTGACCCACTTGGTGAAGTATTCAATAGTTGTTATGATGAAGGTATGTCTCCCAAAAAAAGGTGGGGAGATCTTACCCATGAGGTCAAGATCCCATTGTGAAAAGGGCCATAACGACTGGATAGACTACAAAGCTTGTGAGGGCAAGTGGGTTAGATTGGCATGTTGTTGGCATTTGAGACATTTCTTGACATACACACACTAATCACTTTCCATGGTGGGCCAATAATAACCCATGCATAAAATGCACTTCATGATGGAAATTCCACTAAAATGGCCACCACAAGTGTTGTCATGAGCTACGAATATGACAAAGTTGGCTTTGTTTGGTTCAAGACATCAGAGGAGAATACCATCATAGCTTCATCGATAAAGAATGACCCCTAAGAGGGTGTACCTCATGGTTTTTTGCTTAAATGGTTCGCTTTCCATAATGAGGTAAATCATGGGGAAGAACACCAAGTTT
This sequence comes from Wollemia nobilis, assembly GCA_028583015.1. Classification (NCBI taxonomy): domain Eukaryota; kingdom Viridiplantae; phylum Streptophyta; class Pinopsida; order Araucariales; family Araucariaceae; genus Wollemia; species Wollemia nobilis. The sequence continues at coordinate 798,831 of JAQPPZ010017000.1, read as the reverse complement.
AAGATAATCCTTGACTTGTGAAAACTAAGAATTATAAGGATCTTCTTGGACAAAATGGATGTCCATTTCGTCCAAAGAAGTCTTATTGGAAATAGATTTGTCTAGAGTAGTAACATGTACGTGGGAGACTTTGTCATGTGGATTTTGGAGAATGAGAGAGTCAAGAGAGGCCATTGTGTCAGCAAAATTATTTGCATACCTTAGGAAGTCTTCTATATCATACCACTTAAAGTGTGACAACTCTTTAGCAATTTATTTGTATACCTTCAGGACTTTTCATTTACATTGATAGATGTCCTTCACTTGGTTAACAAAGAATAAAATCACCAATAATTTTGATTCACTTAATGCACTTTGACATTATAGTTTTTAGGCCGAGGATAAGGGCTTCATATTTAGCATTGTTGGTGGTGCAAGGGAAGGCAAGTTTAAATGATAAAGGTATGACAACCCCTTGCACATGAAGAAAAAAACTCTCATACCTCCCCCTTGTTCACACTTGAAACCATCAAAATACAATGTAAGGTCAACTTGATCTTCAAGTTTGACATACTCTTCGAGTTTAGTAATATTGAAGATGGAGTCATCAAGAAGCTCAATGACAAGAGGTTTATCATTGATGAGTGGAGCTTCTACAAGTTGGTCAATGATGACTTGACCTTTGATGGATTTTTGGCTGATGAATTCAAGGTCAAATTTTATTAAAATCATAATCCATTTGGTGGTTTGGTTGTTATTGTATGTGCAACCCATTATGTATCTCATGGAATTTTCCTTAGCAATAACATAGGTGGTATGATTAAGCATATGATGGTAAAGTTTCCTAGTAGAAAAGACCATCACAAGGCACAAATTCTCCATATAGGCATATCTAGTTTGATAGCTCACCAAAATGCAACTAATATAATAGATGACTTGCTCTCAATTGACCTCATTCTTTTGGGCCAACATGGTTCCTAAGGCAAATTCAGTGGTGAAAATGTACAAATAGAATGGGACACTCGACCTAGGTGGGGATAAAACTAGTGGGGACATGAGGTACTTCTTGAGAGACTCAAAATAATTATGACATTCTTGGGTCCATTTAAATGAGACCTCATTTTGCAAAATGTGATTAAATGGCTTGCATTTGTCTAATAGTTGTATTATGAAGTGACAAATCGCTTGAATTTTGCCTTGCAAGCTTCACAGTTGCTTGAGATTTGTAGGGGGAGGTATTTCAGTTATGACCTTAACTTTATTTGGATCCACTTTGATACACCATTGAGAGACATTAAATCTCAAAAGTTTTCTCGAGGTGACACCAAAGACACATTTATTAGGGCTTAGTCTAACATTATGCTCAAGAAGCCAATCAAATACTTTATGTAAAACATCGACATGTTGATTGCACTTTTTAGATTTAGCTAAAAGATCATCCACCTAATCTTCCATAGTATCATGCATATAATCATGATATATATAGGTCATAGTGCATTGGTATGTAGTGCCTACTTTTTAAAGATTGAATAGCATGACCTTGTAACAAAATATATCTCATGGTGTGGTGAAAGATGTTTTATGTTGATCATCAGGATTAACTCTGATTTGGTTGTATCTTGAAAAACCATCCATTAGGAAAAGCATTTCATGACTTGTTGTGGAGTCAACTAAGGTGTCAATGTTAGGAAGGGGAAAATTATCTTTTGGACATGCTTTGTTTATATCTCTAAAGTCCATGCATATGTGTATCCCCCCTTTTGGTTTTTTGATGGGTACCATGTTTGAGACCCACTCAAGATAGTCAATGGGTTGAATGAATCCCACATCTAAGAGTTTTTGTAACTCTTCTTTAACCATTAACATAATGGTGGGATGCATATTCCTAAGCTTTTGCTTGATCGGCTTGGCATTGTTATCAAGGGTAAGGTTATGTACTACTAAGTTGGAATTGAGGCAAGGCATGTCATTATATGACCATGCAAAAACCTTCTTATATTCTATCAAGATGCGGTGAAGTGCTCTCTCTCTACATTAGATAGGTTCTTTCCAAGTTGGACGATTCAGGGATTGGTGATGTCGATTCTTAAGTAAACATTAATGGTTTCTTCCACAAGCATGTAGGATCCATCCTCTAAGTATGTGAGAGTGGAAATGAGATTCATATCATTCACTTCACTCTCAAAAAATACTTTATTATCATCAGTGACCTTAGTTTTGAACACAAAGGAAGGATGATAAGGAGAGGGGGGAAGATAGGCATCTGATTGTTTGATAATTTTCTCTATTAGGAGGAAGTTGAGAGGAGAAGGATTAGAAGGAATTTTCTCAAAGTCAATGTAACTTGGGTCAATGCTAAGAGTTCGGTCGGGACCAGCCACATAGTGAAGCAGGGTGAAAAGATCGATAAAAATCATGTTGACAATGGGTGGATCATGGGGTGGATGGGTAGGTGATCTAGAGGATGGGTTTGATATTGAGGGATCTTGTGGATGGGGGAGGAGTTGTTGAAGGATGGGTGGATGAGGATTGGGTTGAGGTGGGGACCACCAAGGTAAAATAAGAGGGGGAGGTGGAATGGGTTGACCATCAGGATGCAATTGTGGAAGGAGCATGGGAAGGATAGGGAGTTGGAACAGAATTAGGTGAAGGTAACCTTCACCCTCTTTAGGATGTTCAATGATGGGGATGATATAGGATGACACATCTTTGGAGCTATCAAAAGTGATCGAGAGGTTCTCAAATCACTCATCAATTTCATCCTCAAAAGTGTCATATGGGCTAATGTGGATCATCAAAACTTGGAAGAAGTTCATAGGGATATCCACCATGGAATGTGGAGAGAGAGGTTCATCTATCAAGGAGTCCTCACTTTCAATATGAACATCAAAATTTTCCTCCTCAAGGTTAAGGTTAAGACATTGGAAAGCTTCCTCAAGGAGGGAGGGTTGTGTGGTTCTCGTGATAGCCCAATCCTGATTTATCTTTAGGTAGTTGATAAGGTGGATCAAGGATGTATCATGGACCCTGCTCATATTGACCTAGGCCAAATCCTTGCCATTGAAAATATTGAAAATATCATATGGTGAAGGAAGGGTTAGACATATAATTAACATTCCCACAAAATTGCTCTTCAGGCTCTTTAGGCTCAGGTTTCTTGGAAGGAGTGTCAACTCCCCCATACACAAAATTGGTTTGATTAGGCGAGGAGCCAATGGGAATAACAACACATATACTTAAGGGTGTGTCTCAAGGATGACCAAAATCTCTAATGGACTCTATGTGAGGAGGGGAGAAAGTAACATTATGTACAACATACTCTTCCAAACTAGGACTAGACAAATGTACAGATGCATGGGGCACCCTTTGACTTGTTGGTCTTTTGGGAAATCCCTAATTTTTTGGATTGGGAGGGGAAGATGGAATGGTTGAAGAAGAGGAGGATGGTGGGGGTTGAGATTCAATAGTTTGCACGATGGGAGGATAAGAATGGATGAAGAGGAACCCATGAGTTGGGAATAAAACCTAGTGGCTCTTTTCTCCCATGAATAACACTCTTGAGGAGTATGCAAGGGAATAGAGGAAGTAGGAGGAGGTTTCAATGTAGGACTATAGGATGGATAAGGAGTGGGAGGATGAGAACTAGACAATCTAGGGATGGAAGGTGGACAAGGGGAAACATGGGAAGTAGGAAGAAGGGGGGAAAAAGGGGAGGAAGCATAGATATTGGCAACATGAGAAGGTGGAAGCTAGGAAGGAATATGAGATGAGGATGAGGTAGGAGGATGAATAGAAGAAAATGGTGGAGGACATGCGGGAGTGGAAGAAGGGAAGATAGATGGAGGTGGATAAAATATGAGTCATGGATGATTGGTCAGCTAGGGTGGAGGATGCGTCTAACAAACAAGAGGAGGATGGTTAGTCATTGTAGGGATGAACAAAACTAGATATGTGGGTGTTATTTGGATAGGTGGAGTGCGTTGGACATATGTAGGAGAAAGATGGGTGGAAGGAAGAGTGTGGGACCTTATGGAATGGTTGACCATGTTGCAGTATTTGAAAGGCTCAATGTCAATAGGGATGCAATGCACCTATCCCTCATGGACATATTTCAAGCATTGATGAAGGGTAGAGGGAACACACTACATTTCCCTAATCCATGGTCATCCAAGGAGTAGGTTATATTGCATCTCTCCCTCAATGATATGGCATAGGGTAGGCATGGTCTTCATGCCAACCTGAATAGGAAGGATGATCATACCAAGGGTTGAACACAAGGTGTCATTGAAGGCTCATAGGGTAAGGGTAGGGGTGACAAGATGATTGGAGGGAATGTCGAGGGTGTGCAAGGTAGCTATGGAGATAGTGTTTATGGATGAGCTATTGTTGATCAAGATGCGCTTGAAGACTATACCATCGATGCATGTCATTATTTGCATAGGGGGATCTTGTCCCATAGCTCCCTCGTAAGCCTTTATCTCACGATCATAAAATATAATGGAGGGTGACATGCATGTCCTCATGCTACCCATAAAGTTGGCAAAGGTATTTGGATCATGAGTTTCTAGATCTATAGACCTTAAGATGTCATTTAGAGCCTCTCAATGAGGTTGAGATTATTGAAGTAGGTCATAGATCGATAGTTTAGCCGATGTCATTTTCAATTGGTGGGTAAGGCTACTCCTCAATGTCACAATAGGTCATGGAGGAGGAGGATCTCCTTACATGGGAGGAATAGTCGATGATGGGGCTATGTAGAAGGAGGGTCATGTTGTTGGGATGGTCGACCTTGATACCTTTGATTCCTTATAATGATATTGATCATGCCCACAAAACCTTGGTGAGATGGGATGTGATTGACATGGTTGATTTGCTTAGGAATGGTTGAGGATGTTGAGGCGCTTATTTTTTGTTGTTGCATCCCATGTTGTGGTAAGGGATTTTGAAAAATACCAAGGTGTTGGTTGGAGGGGGCTAAGGGGTTATCAACTTGTACCTCCTCTCTATCGATCAAATCTTGTACCAGATGCTTCAGGTATCGATAATCATTTATATCATGACCTCTCTAATGATGGTAGATGTAAAATTGATGCTCATTATACCACTTGGGCTTCAACCTATTGGGATCCTCTTGCCAAAATTTAGGCAAGGTGATTATCTTTGCATCATGCAACTTTTAAAAAATGTTTGACAATGGCTCGAAAAGGGGAGTCCAATTGCAAGGTGGAAGAGGAGGGCATTGAGGGCAAGTGGAAGGTTGGTTATATGGAGGTAGGGTTGGTGCCTACACAGGAGCAGCTTGGGATTGGAAACCCTATCGTCTAGGTTGAGTACTTTGTTTTCGTGGAACTATTGTGGTACTCAACACTACTTGGTTCACTTGAGGGGCCTTGCTTTGGTTGTTGTTGTTATTGCTCTTGTTGAATTTGTTGGGGTAATCATTTTTCTTTCTTAGTTTTACTTCCCCTTCTTGAATTTTTATTTCCTCAATAACCTTAGCTTGAGCAATAGCCTCTTCAAAAGAGTGGTGTTGTTGGATCTGAAGGGTTGTTGAAATGTGTTTAGCACAACTCTTGGTGAACATCTTGACCAACTCAATGGAGGGGATAGAAAATGTCAACTCATTAATAACCCCTCACCACCTAGAGACATAGTCATTGATAGACTCATCATCAAACTATCAAAGACTATAAATATCAAACAATGAAGTCTTCTTCTTAATGTTGATGGAGAAATGCTCTAGGAATAGGTTAGCAAGTTGTTCGAAGGAAAAAAGGCTATGTTGTGGCAAGTTGTTGAACCAATCCAAGGCTTGTCCCCCAAGGGACATGGGGAATGTTCTTAGCATGAGTGGATCACTTCCACTAATGAGGTAGCATGAATACTTAAAGTTTTGCAAATGCTCTTTTGGATCCTCTTTCCTCTTGAACTTTTCGAACTTGGGCAACTCAAACCTATAAGGGTATTGTTGGACTGGAACTAAAGTGTGGATAGGTTCATTGCAAATTTGAGTATATGTGGGCCTCTGATACCCAAATCCACTTGATTGCAACTCAAGGCTCTTAAGTCGGTCTAGTACTTGTTGAATCTTAGATTTGAGGAGGGGATTGGGCTACCTATGCAAGGTCAACAAGGATGGTAAAATGGGAAGGCTTAGGATGGTATGGATATAAATATGGGTAAGGATAAGGTGTATAAGGTGGATAGGATGACTGATTAGGGTGTGGAATATAAGTTTCTTGGGCCACATGGGAAGAAGGGATATGTGGGGGGAGTTGGAGGAGAAGGGGTTGGGGTGGTGGAACTTTGATTGTTGGATGTGGAACTTGGCTTGGGATGGGCAGTGTTTGACTTTGAACTTGTGAATGTGATGGTGGCCACTAATAAGAGGTGGATGGAGGTGGTGGCTACAGGAGGAGTGGTAGGTTGAGTGGGAGTCCATGAAGGAGGTTGAGTGAAGAAATAAGGTTGACTAGAATGGGGAGGAGGGAGAGTTTGAGAATGTGGGGTGGTTGAGAAGGTGGGGTTGGTGCAATGTGGAAAGTAAAATGAGGTTGTGGATGAGAAGTTCTAGGTTGTGCATGTTGTAAAGAAGAACGATAATAAGAAGGTTTAGGATGAGAAGGTTGAAGGAGAGGAGAATAATGAGGAGGAAAATGAGGTTGAGGAAGGGAAAAAGAATGAGGAAAAGAAGAAGGTTGAGGAAGGGGAGAAGAAGCATCATGTGCACAAATCAGGAAAGGATTAGTGAAAGTAGAGAAATGCACAAAAGGAGTAGGATTTGAAGGAGTGGACTCTTGAGGTGGAGTGGGAGGATGAAAGGTGATTTGAGGAATGGAAGAAGTGGGATGGGAAGTAGCATCAACTTGTAGATCAAGAAATGGGGGAGGGTTGGGAGAAGGCAAACGAGGGCAACATCCAAGGGGTAAGATTCTTTGATAAAGAAGTGAGGTTTGACGAAGAGGGATGATAGGGGTTGGAGGCAATAGGGGCAATGGACATAGTGCCCATGACTTAGGGCATGAGAGGAGGAGAAAGAATTCATGAGACGTGCAGTGTGAGGTTTGATTTGACTTTGGGAAAAAGAAGAAAATGAACTGTCAAGAACATGAATTAGGATCAAGGATACTAGAGGTGAATCATCTTATAGAGGATAGGACAATAAGATTTTATGTGAATTATAAGAAGCAGGGGGTGAAGGTTGGGTGACATAGGATGAAAAATATTGAGAAGTGTAAGGGTGGAGGTATGGATTGGTTTGGTGTGAGGAGGACAAATGGGTCCCCTTGCTAGAGCTATCTGGTAGAAAGGTGTGGGTGGCCTGGTGCATTAGGCCCTAATCGTAGGACGAAGTTGCATGATGTACCACATCACTCGGATACGAGGTATGAAGGACATAGGATAGACTAAAAGGAAGTGTGAAGGGTGCCTCCTTTGGATGCATGGGACGGCTACCAAAAGGTGAATGGGTCATCCTAGAGGGATCCATGGGACGACACTCTTGTGCTCTAGCTTATATTTTGGTTATGACCATAAAGGAGGGGTAGAGACAAAGTGACAGTTGAAGGAAAAGAAAATGTGTGGTTTCTCTTTTGGTTTTTTCTTTTTTTGTTTTGTTTTGTTTTTTTTGTTTTTGCTTTGTTTTTTTTTGTTAGATATATTTTTTTGTGTTTTGTATTAACTACCCCTAAAATGTTCAAAATGTGGATGGATGAGATCTAAGGGTGTGTCTATGCACACTTCTCGATATACCCAAGAATATGTGGAGAGAGACAATGTGCATAAACGGTCAAGGGTTGCCTAAGGTGGAGGTGGTTTGGGGTATCTAAAAGATAAAAACCTCTAATATCCATGTTTGGGGATGTAACATATGGCATTTTCTAAATCTTCTTGGGACTAGTTGTCCTTTGCTTCACCCTTGGACGAGCTCGATTAAAAACAACAACTATGCACTCACTGTTTTTATAGCCCTGTGAGTGTGGGATTTAGCCTAAACTACCCCCAGCTAATACCAAGGGTAGTTAGTTTTCTGGTGATAAAATCTAGGAAACTATGTGTAACTAACTAGAGTGTATAAAGGACCAATTGACGGTTAGTGATAAAATACAATGTTGCCAATATGTCTGAAAAGTGTGTGGGAGTGTGACTAAATTATGTTGTTGATTTTTTTATTTTGTTTTAAAAGTGAATGAAATAAACTAGGCTAAAGCACACACAATGAAGCAAACCTAGCTATAATGCACAAACAAGAGCTAATCTAGGAATGAGAATGCAAATTTTTATTTTTCCTAAACTAAATGCAACAAATTAGATCCTAAGCTAGTCATGCCTTTTTTCTACCTAGAATGCAAGGAAACAAATTCTATCCTATGAAATGAAATGTGATTTTCTTTAAGCAAATGACAAGAAATGAAACCTATACTAGGAAAGGAAATGCAATTTCACTAACCTAAGAAAGAAAAAACCTAGACTAACCAAACAAATGTGGTTTTGGAAATAAAATATAAACTAAGAAAGCAACAACAAGTTCCTAATCTAATCAAACAAGTAAGCAAACAAATCTAGGCTAATGGACAAGAAATTAAATCCCTATGCTAAGGTGCAATAAATAAATTCTACTCTAATGAAAGCAAAGTGTGATTTTAAGAATTCAAACTAAACTAATGAAAGCAAATTATAGGACAAAAAAAGTAAATCTACTCTAATAAAAAAATAACAAAACAAGTAAGAAAATCTACTCTATGTAAAGCAAAGTGCAAAATGGGAAAGTAGATAATGTGAAAGCAAGGAAATTGGATAAAATGAAATCTAATCGAAGAAAGAAACGAAGTGATGGGATTCTTTGACTTGAGGTTGAATTATTTGCTTTTGATTTCCAAGGTCACATGAAGTGCAAGGGAAGAGCATACACAGAATAATTAACCTCTTAATGTGTGGGGTGGGTGATGTGTGTGATGTTCGTTGACCTAGAAGAAATGACCCACTTTTGATCTCCAAGATTGCCTTAAGGTGCAAGGAGAGAGCATACATGAATCAATTCTTCTATTTAGTGTGAAGTATGTGAGAAATGTGGGAAATGAAATGCTATTAATTCCTAGAAAATAAATAAAAGTGCTTTGACCCCAAAAGATATTACCACCTTTCTGATCCTCAAGTTCGCCTTTCAACGTGAGGAGAGCATATGGAACTTTTGTGTAATGTTCCTCGTAGACACAAAAACCTAGCCATTTGTCATCCATCCTAACTTTCCCACCATTTTCGCCTATTATTTATATATATATATATATATATATATATATATATATATATATATATATATATATATATATATATATATATATATATATATATATATATATATTTATATAAGTAAATTAATCCCAACCATTTGATTTCATTTAATCTTGTTCGTCCATCCACATCAATCCATGCCACACCCTAAATTTAATATCCACCCTCCAATGTGTTTTTATCTTAGCCACATGATTAGTGTCATTGAAACCCTAGCATGCCCTAGGTTGGATTATAAATAGGAGCCATTTTTATGGCTTAACCCCTGAATCCCTAAGTCTTTGGCCTAAGTTTTCGAATACCCAGAGTCCTGAGTTTTAAGCCTCAACAAATCCTTGATTTTTCTAAGTGCCCTAAGCACTCCTACTTCCATATTTGCTCATCGTAACCCCACAGCCATCGCCATCCATTTCCCTCACCAAATCTACTTCTACAAAATCTTTCCTTAGCTTTCGAGCACCTTCGAGTGCTTTCTATCACTATCAAGCGCCTCTAGGCGCATCCCTTCCACCACCAAGCACCTTTAGGTGCCTCCCTACCATACCTGAGCACCCACAAGCATTTCTTGTAGCCATAGAGCACCCGCAAGCATTTTACATAAGTGTTCTGTTAGTCTTACAATGACACTGAGAGGGGGGTGAATCAGTGTAGCTCTATAAACTTAAATTTACAGCTCTTAATACCGCAACAATTAAAACTTATTACTAGATACAACAAGTATAACAAAAGAGCATCACACAACACAAGATTTAACGAGGTTCACCAATGTGGCTACTCCTCAAAAATTGACCGCTTGGACTACCATCCAAATCCAGCCTTTGCAAAGCACCAACTTTACAATCAATTTACCAGCACCCACTGTAAGGAGCACCAACCCCTTATTTATCTACACCAATAGAAAGGAGCACCAACCCCTTATTTATCTACACCAATAGAAAGGAGCACCAACCCCTGATGCCAAGCTACAACCTGGACTTCAATTTGAATCTATAAGTTTGACAGTAAGATACCTTTGCTTTTGCAAGACCCTGACTGGTCTTCTTCACCTTTGCGTTCTCTGTGCACTCTGCTCTCTCTGCGCAATCACTTCGCACACTCTGCTTCATTATAGTCAAACTTCATGATCGTCTTCTCCCTTTTGCGCACTCTACTCTCTTTGCAAATTTTGCACTTAGCATGATTCGACACGACTTGCTCTCTATGCACAATGACCGTATTTCACACACATTCCACCATCTTCTCAATTCTCCAAATAACCCTCCTTTTATAACAATATTTTTTATGATGAAAACCCTAATCTTAGTCGACTGTAAATCCTAATCTTAGTCGGCTTTCATAACAACTGTAAACCCTAATTTTAGTTGGTTGTCATCGGTCTTCATCGGCTTCAACTCAAGAAGATGTTCGGTTTATCCATCGCTTGATGATTTCATTCTCGATAGACCTCGTAATCGCCATACTAACTTTTGATCACTCTTCATATTTTAGCAGTATGAAATCACTCTATAATGCCCTTGTAAATGTCGTAGTGATGTCGGTCCACTGTCATACTTCTCATTTCATTCGGGTTCTCCTTCTTGACTTGCGCATTTACGACCTATCATGAAATCATGACATTTCTGCCTCTGTAGCTTCTTTTGTTGTTGTTGCCATGAAAATACATGTCATGATATCGTGACACTTTCACCTCCGTACGCTTTCTCTATTCTTTTGTCATGATATCATGACATTTTTGCCTCCGTAGACTTCATCTTTTCTTTTGTTGTGATATCATGACATTTTTGCCTTCGTATACTTCGTCTTTGCTTTTGTCACGATATCGCGACACTTCTGCTTCCATAGACTTCGACTTTGCTTTTGTCATGATATCGTGACACTTCGCCTCCGTAGTCTTCAACTTAGCTTTTGTCGTGAAATCGTGACACTTCCTTCGTACTTAGCTTCTTTGCTTTTGTCATGAAATCGTGACACTTCCTTGAAGTCTTCTTCTCCTTTTGTCACGAAATCGTGACACTTTTCACTTACTTTTTCTTCTTGTGACATTTTTTTGTCATGAAATCATGATATTTTCAACTTCCTCTCTTTCTTTTGTCGTAAAATGCGACATGTCACGAAATCGTGACACTTTTCTTACTTGTTCTCTTTCTTCGAACTTGTCACGAAATCGTGACACTTTTTCCCGCTTTCTCTTTCTCTTCCAACATGTCACGAAATCATGATAGTTTTTCCACTTGCCTTTTTCTCTTCCAACATGTCACGAAATCGCGATAGTTTTTCCTGCTTTTTCTCTCTTCCAACATGTCACGAAATCACGATAGTTTTTCCTGCTTTTTTCTCTCTTCCAACATGTCACGAAATCGCGACAGTTTTTCCTGCTTTTTCTCTCTCTTCCAACATGTCGCGAAATCATCTTTTCTTGCTCTGTATATGTCGCGATATCGTGACACTTTTCTTACTTGTCTTTTTTCTTTGATCTTTTGCATATGGGCCACTTCGGTCTTCTTGGAAAATCACTGTACATACTCTGAATAACCTTTGAACTCCTGTCTTCTGCATCCGAATAGCTTTTGAACTTCCTGTCCACTGCATCAATAGATCTATCCGACCGTGTTGACAACAATGACAATATCGTTGTCGCACCTAGCTCAACAATCTCCCCTTTGGAATTTTTGGCAACACATGGGCAATATCCTATAACTCTTCTCCCCCTTTGACAATAATACCAAAGGGCTACCGCAGACTCCCCCGAGTCCATGCACAACATTCTCGTGCAAAATTTATTACACTTAGCAAAAATCATGAACATGAGCAAAAAGATAATCAAATACTTAAATGCTCCCCCCGAGAATGTGATCCCCGTAGCTAGTCAATTCTTGGGAAGTGTGACCACTCCCAATTTATTGCGAAGGTACTCAAAAACTTCCTTGGGCAATGGTTTTGTGAAGATATCTACTACTTGCTCTGTAGTTGGAACAAAATCCAACTTAACCTCACCTTCCGCAACTTTCTCCTTCAAAAAGTGATACCCGATAGCAATGTGTTTTGTGCATGAATGCATAACCGGATTCTTGGAGATGTTAATGGCACTGGTGTTATCACACTTAACCGATATTGGCTCACCTGAAGCTAATACCAAGATCTTTCAGGGTTTGTTTCATCCACAATACCTGCGTACAACATGTTGTCACTGCAATATATTCTGCCTCTCATTGTCGATAAAGAAACCGACTCTTGTTTCTTATCGTGCCACGCGACCAATCTGTCTCCAAGATAGAATGCACCTCCACTGGTACTCTTTCTCTCATCGACACCTCCTACCCAATCTGCATCTGAATACGAAATAAGGGTGAAGTCTTTACCTTTCGGATACCATAACCCATACTCCATAGTACCCTTGAGGTATCGAAGAATCCTCTTCACTGTTGTCACATGAGTCTCCTTGGGATTAGCCTGAAATCATGCTACCATGCATACTGCCTGCAAAATATCTGGTCTGGTAGCTGTCAGTACAGTAAGCTCCCAATCATAGATCTGTACATGGTTTGATCAATAGGTGGAGATTTTTCATCCTTGCTCAACTTGCAACCTGTCATCATGGGAGTGCTAACTGGCTTACAATCCTCCATTGTGAACTTTTTTAACATCTCTTTCACATATTTAACTTGAGAAATAAATATGCCCTTCTTATTTTGATTAACTTGCAACCCGAGGAAATACGAAAGTTCACCAATCATTGACATTTCAAATTCTTTCTGCATCTTATTTGCTAAATCTTTACACGACTCATCTTTGCTACTGCCAAATATGATATCATCTACGTATACAACAAGAACAATAAGATGCCCATTTTCTGTTTTGACATACAAATTACTATCCACCATACCTTTCTTAAACCCTTGTTGAGTGAGATAGTTGTCTAGCCTTGCATACCATGCTCGGGGTGCCTGTTTTAAGCCATATAATGCTTTCTTCAACTTGCAAACCAAGTTGGGATCATCACCAAGTTGGAAACCATCTCGGTTGCTCAATATAAACCTCTTCTTCAAGTTTCCCATTCAAAAACGCTGATTTCACATCCATTTGATAAACTTTGAAATTCTTGTAGACTCGCTAAAGCCGGAAACATTCTAATTGCCTCTAGTCTAGCTACCGGTGCAAAAGTTTCCTCAAAGTCAATGCCTTCAACTTGTGCATAACCCTTACATACCAATCTTGCTTTATTTCTGACTACCTGTCCGTCTTCATTCAATTTGTTTCGAAAAATCCATTTAGTCCCGATTATATTTTTATTTGCAGGTCTAGGTACTAACTCCCAAGTTTCATTTTTCTCGATCTGATCTAATTCTTCATTTATTGCCTTCATCCAACTTTCATCTTTGCTTGCGTCAACAACATTTTTGGGCTCAATGCTGGATAATAGAGAGTAGTTACTTACTACTCTTCTTCTTGTCTGAACACCAACTTTGGGGTCTCCAATTATTTGCTCTCTAGGATGATTTTTCTGCCAGCTCTCTGTTTTGAATTTCTTATTTTCTTCCACTTCTGAATCACAACTTAAATCATCTGAGTCAATTTTTTGTATCTTTTCCATTTCATTTTCCTCATCTCCTTCAATAACCTCTTCATAAATTGGGTAGTTCTTTTCATAGCTAATTACTCGTTCTCTACCTTCATCAAATTTAACATCGACACTGTCCACAATTTTCTTTAGCCTCTTGTTGTAGCATTTGTAAGCTTTGTTTTTTGATGAATAACCAACAAAAATACCTTCATCCGCTCTATCTTCAAACTTACCAAGATTATCTTCACTTCTTTTGATGTAGCACTTGCTGCCAAAAACTTTGAGGTATTTTGTTGTTGCCCTTTTACCGAACCACAACTCATAAGGAGTTTTGCTTTCATGTGTTCTCAGCATGTACCTATTTTGGATATACACCGCAGTATGGACTGCTTCTTTCCAAAATCTGTCTGCTACTCTGCTTTCAGCCAACATAGTCCGTGCCATTTCCTGCACTGTCCTGTTCTTTCTTTCTACCACTCCATTCTGCTGAGGTGTCCTGGTTGCTGAAAACTGTCTCCTAATACCGTATTTTTCATAGTACTCTGTAAACTCCTCTGAAATGAATTCTCCTCCTCTATCTGATCTTAAACATTTGATCCTCTTTCCTGTTTCATTCTCAACTTGGTTTTTGAAAGTCTTGAACATTTCAAAAGCTTCTGATTTATGCTTCAAGAAAAATATCCATGTCATTCTGGAATAGTCATCAATGCACAACATAAAATATTTGTCACCATTTATGCTTTGTGTTCTCATGGGTCCACATAAATCAATGTGTATTAGTTCCAAAGGTTTGCTTGTGTAGTACTCTTTTGTTTTGAATGTGACTCTAGTTTGCTTCCCCTTTTGGCATGAAGCACAAATGTTGTTTGCAGGTTTGATGATGGTGGGAATATCTCTCACTGCCCTTTTTGAGTTGATTTTTACTAGATTATCAAAATTGATATGACCGAGTCTCTTGTGCCACAACCAATTTTCTTCTTCCTGTCCAATAAAACAAGCTCCTTCTGAAGTCTCTCGAGAGCGTGTACAGAGTTTCCGTGATGTCCTTGATCCAAGTTGCTATCAATTTTCCACTGTTTGTTTTTCTGACTTCACAACCCTGCTTCTTAAAAACTACTTCATGACCTTTATCACAAATCTGACTTACGCTCAACAAGTTATGTTTCAAACCATCCACAAACAAGACTTCTTCTGACTTAATTTTTCCATCACTAATTTTAACTGAACCTTTGCCAACTATCTTAGCTCCATCATTATTTCCAAACTTTATTGAACCACCTTCATATTTCTGTAACTTCTCAAATTTTTGTTTGTCACCTGTCATATGACTGGAGCATCCACTATCAAGTATCCATGGTACATATTTATTCTGTGCTTTAAATGTTGTTTGTACGATTAAGGATTCCTTTTCTTCCTTAAGTCACTCTTTTTCTTTCCACTCCATTTTGATAGTAGTTTTGGGCTCTTGTTTTGCCTTTCCCTTATCAATAGCTTGTGCATGTTTTTCGAGAAGTTTTCTATTTTGTCTCATCCTATTTGGTTGAAATTTTCTTCCCTGAAACTGATTTGATGCAAATGTACTTCTACAGTTTCTTGCAATGTGCCCAAAATTATGACAGTTATAACATTCTACTCGTATAATTCATCGGAGGAGAAAAAGCATTTCTACCGGTGAAATTCCTTGGTCTTACATTATATTTGCAGTCTCGAGATTTTATGTCCATAGCCATTGCATTTAAAACAGAAACCATAAAAGGGATAATTGAACCTGGGTGATGGTCTTTGCCATGTTGCCGTAGGAGCCATAGGTCTTCTTCTTCTTTGATGTGTGACATTGGTGAATCCATCATTGTCAATTCTCCTTTCGTGCCTGGCATTATTGCTTTCTTTTGCATGAGACATTTTTCCTTGATCAACCTGTTTCTTATCTTCATTCTTTATGGATTCTACATTTCTGGCCTTTGATCCATTTGATGATTCTCCTTCGATGAAACCCAAACCAAATTTGATGCCTGCAGGCCTTTGGTCATTTATAATCTTATCCAGCTTCATAGAACTTTCTTCGCGTTTGTGATAGCAACTAATTTTGTGATTCATCTCTTCTATCTACGTCCGTAAACCAACATTCTCTTCTTCTAGTTTGCAGCAATAATCTATTTTCATGGTAATTTGTACTTCGAGATCTTCAGATATTTTCTTGTATTCTTCTGTCCGTACTTTCAGACCTGGTTATGATTTCGTTTGCATCCTCAAGCTTTTTTGAAATTTTCTTATTCTTTTTCCTCTCTATTTTCCACTCTTCAAGTGCAGAGATCAACTCACCTTCTAGATCTACTTCAGCCTCAAGGTTTTCACCACATACTTCGGAGTTCACTCCTTCTTCCTTTTCTGATTTTACTTCTTCAAATGCCATGAAAAGAGCTTCACCTATTTCCTCTTCGTAATCCTCACCGGAGCTGTCTTCTGTTGAACTGGCATTCCTGGAGATGAAACTTTTCTTCTTGAAGTTGCCTTTTCTGAAATTCGTTTTCTTCTTCCAGTCACTTCTTTCTTGGTGCGATCCTTCATCATTTTTGTTCTTCTCATTAAGTGGACATTTAGTCGCAAAATGCCCAATGCCTCCACAGTTGAAACATTTAAACGGTAGCTTTCCTCTGTATTTTCCTTTTCCCTTTTTAGTTTTCTAACAAAGTTTGCTTCCATTTCATCTCGATGTCTCTTCTTCCTCGGACTCTTGTTTTGCATTTTTATTTTTAAGGGCTTTAAAAGCCGCTTCTCTGTCTCGTGGGTTTAGATCTTCCTATCCTCATCTCATATGCAATCAAAGAACCATACATCTCATCTATACTAAAATAATTTAGATTTTTAGCTTCTTCTATCGCCGAGACTTTAGAATCAAACCTTTGAGGAAGAGATCTTAATACCTTTTTCATGACGACAGAGTCTTCGATATCCTCGTCGAGTCCTCTGATCGCATTAATGATTCCATTAACTCTCAACATATATGCCTCAATGTTTTCATCGTCATTCATCTTTAATGCTTCGAACCGAGCTCGATGTGTCTGTAACTTGGCCTCCTTGATCTTATCGTCTCCTTCATGAATACTCCTCAGTTTGTCCCATATTTCTTTTGCCATTTTACAGCTCATGATCTTTACTAGTTCACTGTCTGCTAATCCGCACATGATAGCATTCTTTGCTTTTGAGTTATTTTCAAACAGTTTCTTTTCGTCAGCCTCTTTTGGAGGAGTGATGGGTATTGTGTATCCACTAACTACCGAATCCCAGATGTCGTATCCCAAAGCATAGAGATATGTCTGCATCCTGATTCTCCAGAACGCGTAATTAGATCCATCAAACAATGGTGCTTTGTTTGATGAGAAGCCTTCACCACCTGCCATTGTGTTACTTCCAAGATCACCCTAGCCGGTTAAGCTTGTACAAGAACTTAGCTCTGATACCAATTGTTAGTCTTACAATGACACTGAGAGGGGGGTGAATCAGTGTAGCTCTATAAACTTAAATTTATAGCTCTTAATACCGCAACAATTAAAACTTATTACTAGATACAACAAGTATAACAAAAGAGCATCACACAACATAAGATTTAATGAGGTTCACCAATGTGGCTACTCCTCAAAAATTGACTGCTTGGACTACCATCCAAATCTAGCCTTTGCAAAGCACCAACTTTACAATCAATTTACTAGCACCCACTATAAGGAGCACCAACCCCTTATTTATCTACACCAATAGAAAGGAGCACCAACCCCTTATTTATCTGCACCAATAGAAAGGAGCACCAACCCTTGATGCCAAGCTACAACCTGGACTTCAATTTGAATCTATAAGTTTGACAGTAAGATACCTTTGCTTTTGCAAGACCCTGACTGGTCTTCTTCACCTTTGCGTTCTCTACGCACTCTGCTCTCTCTGCGTAATCACTTCACACACTCTGCTTCGTTACAATCAAACTTCATGATCATCTTCTCCCTTTTGTGCACTCTACTCTCTTTGTAAATTTTGCACTTAGCACGATTCGACATGACTTGCTCTCTACGCACAATGACCGTATTTCACACACATTCCACCATCTTTCAATTCTCCAAACAACCCTCCTTTTATAACAATATTTTTTATGATGAAAACCCTAATCTTAGTCGGTTGTAAATCCTAATCTTAGTCGGCTTTCATAACAACTCGTAAACCCTAATTTTAGTCGGTTGTCATCGGTCTTCGTCGGCTTCAACTCAAGAAGATGTTCGGTTTATCCATCGCTTGATGATTTCATTCTGGATAGACTTTATAACCGCCATACTCGACTTTTGATCACTCTTCGTATTTTAGCAGTATGAAATCACTCTGTAATTGCCCTTGTAAATGTCGTAGTGATGTCGGTCCACTGTCATACTTCTCATTTTAGTCGGGTTCTCCTTCTTGACTTGCGCATTTATGACCTATCATGAAATCATGATATTTTTGCCTCTGTAGCTTCTTTTGTTGTTGTTGCCATGAAAATACAAATGTCATGATATCGTGACACTTTCACCTCCGTACGCTTTCTCTATTCTTTTGTCATGATATCATGACATTTTTGCCTTCGTAGACTTCATCTTTTCTTTTGTCATGATATCATGACATTTTTACCTCCGTATACTTCGTCTTTGCTTTTGTCGTGATATCGTGACACTTCTGCTTCCATAGACTTCGACTTTGCTTTTGTCATGATATCGTGACACTTCTGCCTCCGTAGTCTTCAACTTAGCTTTTGTCATGAAATCGTGACACTTCTACTTTTGTACTTAGCTTCTTTGCTTTTGTCATGAAATCGTGACACTTCTGCCTTCGAAGTCTTCTTCTCTTTTGTCATGAAATCGTGACACTTCTTCGTACTTTACTTCTTTGCTTTTGTCATGAAATCGTGACACTTCAGCTTCTTTTTTTGTCATGAAATCGTGATATTTTCTAAACTTACTCTCTTTCTTTTTAGTCGCGAAAATGCGACATGTCACGAAATCGCGACACTTTTCTTACTTGTTCTCTTTCTTCGAACTTGTCACGAAATCGTGACACTTTTTCCTACTTTCTCTTTCTCTTCCAACATGTCATGAAATCGTGACAGTTTTTCCACTTGCCTTTTTCTCTTCCAACATGTCACGAAATCGCGACAGTTTTTCTTGCTTTTTCTCTCTCTTCCAACATGTCACGAAATCGCGATAGTTTTCCTTGCTTTTTCTCTCTCTTCCAACATGTCACGAAATCGTGACAGTTTTTCCTGCTTTTTCTCTCTCTTCCAACATGTCGCGAAATCATGATAGTTTTTCTTGCCTGCTGTATATGTCGCGATATCGCGACACTTTTCTTACTTGTCTTTTTTCTTTGATCTTTTGCATATGGGCCACTTCGGTCTTCTTGGAAAATCACTGTACATACTCTGAATAACCTTTGAACTCCTGTCTTCTGCATCTGAATAGCTTTTGAACTTCCTATCCACTGCATCAACAGATCTATCTGACTGTGTTGACAACAATGACAATACTGTTGCTGCACCTTGCTCAACATGTTCTAAATACCTCCTAGCCTTTGAGCGATGCTAGGGCATCAACATGCCTACCACCTGCAATAAAATTTCATATATCAAAAGATAGTAAGCAAAGTAAGGTAAAGCTACCGGTTATTGATTTCATTTTATGCATTTTTATGTCTGTTCACTTCATTTGCAGCAAGTAGTTAGGGTTTATCATTGCTTGTAGAGGGCCTCACACTCTAGAGCCCTCACAGGTATTACAAACTAGTTTTTTGTGTCATTGTGTGCAGATCTGAAGGTGCTACATCAACATTGGATAGTTGTTCAAGCTAGAGTGGCTCAACATCAGATATAAAGAAGCCCACTCATGTCGCTCACCACTCTTATCAAGTTTTATGGTAACCTACTCCCAGTGTTGTTCAATGCCACGATGTTGGCCAACACGAACATAACCAAGGCATGAAGGGGGTCTAACTCCTTGTCCACATACATGGACAAGTAAGGAATACCTCCACACTCCACCTTCACCCCCTACCATGCATCACCAAACATTCGTATCATCTCTATCTTTCGATTGAGCCCAACCTCAACCTAAATCCCCTCCATCGACACCTTGAGGATGCGATATACATCCCCCAAGGTAACAGTCACCTCACCTGTGGGGAGCTAAAAAGTCCCCCTATCCGCATCCCACCTCTCTAACAAGGTATAGAGGTATCCCTCATAGGCCCTCACCACATCCAATCATGCTACCTTTGCTAGCCCTACATCCTCCAACAACTTCCACTCCTCATCAGAAACTACCTTCCTCATCCTGGGGATGTAAGGCGAGAACCGATGTCGAGCCTCCAAAATCCTAAGATGCAACACATCACAAAATGTTTGTTAATAATTTTGTAAAAAAAACACACTAAAACTTTGTACAATACAAAAACATAATAAACAAGGTGTTACCCCAGCCTCTGCACCAGCTCCCTCCATCGTCATAGCTTTTGTAATCCAAATGCCTCACCTTACTTTACTCCACTCTCCCAGATGCAGCTTCTCAAACTCCCAAATGCACAAATGAGCTTGGTTTCTCATCCTGGTAGCTATTTATAGCTACTTCAGGTGCCTTGAGATGCCCATGGGTGTTTCCTGGTGCACTTAAGTGCCCATGGGCATTTGTAGAGTGCCCAAACACCGGCAATCTTTTCTACAGATCAAAAGTGCCAACGAGCGTTTGGTGTCAAATTGCACAAAAGACCAAATTTTCACAAAACAGTGGCTTCTCCCAACCAAATCACTCCAAATTTCATCCATGCATTCATTACATCATTTTATTAGGTTTTGTGAAGATGCCAACTGATTTGGATACACAATTTTCATTTGCAACCACAAATAGCAAATTCGCCTAACAAGTTATAAAAGCACTCCAAAATGGTCCACATCTTCACAAAATTACCACAATCATCAATATTATCATTCATACATAATTTGTCACATCATGTTGTATCATCATTTGCATGCTTGCCAAGTGCAAAACCAACATTCAAGTGAACCTTGTATCTAATGGATTTTTCTATATACTTGGCGATTGCAGCGGTTTACATCCATGCAATTCGATAAGAAGAAAGATCCACCATAAGGACACTTGGTCATTTTCATCATCACATATCTTATTGTTCAAAAGCATAATCATATTTAGTACTTCACATTTTGAGTGAAACCTTGCCAAGAAAAATTTGCACAAAAGTTGTCATTGATGGCCTAGTTCGTGGGGCTTAAAACATGGACAATATCACATTTCATCATTACACATTTCCTTGACAATCATCATGGTGACTAGCTTTAGCTAGGGTGATTGATTTCAATCATAGGAATTATCTGATAGTCACTAGTTGGACCTCTGAAGTTGACTACTTTTATATTTGCATTTTTCATCTTTGCATATCAATGATGCCAGAAGGCATATTTTTCAACAACACCGAATCACCCTAAATTTTGAGCAACCACATTTGGTTTAACTTTCCCACAATGGAATACATCTTACATGATCATGACATCTACACTTGGCAAAAATCCCTTCATCTATTGGGGCAAAAACAAACACATTTTCCATTACACATATTCACAAAATCCTTCATCTGTTGGGGCAAAAACAGACGCATAATATCACATTTTCACCAATCCCCCTCCCACCGTTGGGGCAAAAACGGTATCACATTTGCATAAATTTTTCAATTGGCTCATGAGATTCATTCGCAAACTCATTCACCAATTGAGGGGGTAAGCTATGCAAAACTCAAATTCTTTTATTCTTTTGTCTTCAATCTCATGTTCCACATCCCAAGAGAAGCTGCTTTTGCACCTGGCTAAAACAAGTGTCTTGTGTTTTTGCACTACATTGTGTTTCACGCAACGCAGTACAAAAAGGGGCATTTGTAGACACCAAAACCTAGCCATTTTTCATCCATCCTAACTTTCCTACCATTTTTGTCTATTATTTACATATATTTATTTTATATATATTTAATATTAATATTTTATATATTATATTTATATATATTTAATAATAATATACTTATATAAGTGAATTAATCCCAACCATCCGATTTCATTTAATCATGTCCGTCCATCCACATCAATCCATGCCACACCCTAAATTTAATATCCACCCTTCGATGTGCTTTTATATCAACAAAACAATTAGTGTTGTTGAAACCCTAGAATGCCCTAGGTTGGATTAAAATAGGAGCTATTTTGATGGCTCAATCCCTAAATCCCTAAGTCTTTGGCTTAAGTTTTCGAATACCTTGAGCCCTGAGTTCTAAGCCTTAGCAAATACTTGAGTTTCCTAAGTGCCCTAAGCACTCCTACTTCCATATTTGCTCGTTGTAACCCCCGTAACCATCGCCATCCATTTCCCTCACCAGATCTACTTTTGTAGAATCTTACCTTAGTCATCGAGCGCCTCTCGATGTTTTTTGTCACTATCGAGTGCCTTCGGGTGCATCCCTTCCACCACCAAGTGCCTCTAGGTGAATCCCTACCAGTCTCGAGTGCCCATGAGCATTTCCTATAGCTGTAGACCATCCGCGGGTATTTTACGTAAGTGTTTAGAAGACCTCATAGCCTTCGAGTGATGCTAGGGCATCAACGCGCCTACCACTTGCAACAAAATTTCACATATCGAAAGACAACAAGCAAAGTAAGGTAAATCTACTGGTTATTATTTCATTTTATGCATTTTCATGTTTGTTCACTTCATTTGTAGCAAATAGTTAGGGTTTATCATTTCTTATAGAGGGCCTCACACTGTGGAGCCCTCACAGGTATTACTAACTAGTTTGTTGTGTCATTGTGTGCAGATCTAAAGGTGCTACATCAACATTGGATAGTTGTTTAAGTTGGAGTGGCCCGACATCGGATATCAAGAAGCCCACTCAATTTTGTTGGGAGCAAGACGTGCCTGAAGACACCACAACCTTGTTTGTTAGGGTTTTGGAGAACCCTAACCCTTGTAAAATTGTATAAAAAAGGATTCAAGGATCCACATTGTAACAATGGAGTTTTTAGGCTCCCCCCGTTAATATAAGAATATCTATTGTGCAATTATGGTTTCCTTGTGTTTCATTTATATAGCATTTTTTTGTGTTGCATTTTTGTCTCTTCAGTTCCTTACACTATGAAAGCAAATATTTTGAACATAAATTGGAATCCTAGAATGTAATTTGACCTAGGAATGAAGTCAAGGGGCACCTACCTGAGGTCCAATTCTCTCTGGATTTTGTATGGGGCTATTACATAGGCTTTATTTTTTTGAAACTTGCTTGCTATAGAAATTGTCCTGACAAGGACGGTTTATGCTAGGAGAGACTTCTGGTCTCCCTCTCTGTCAGGATCCATTTTTTTGCTACAAAGGACCGATTTTATGGTTTTACCTATAAAAACCAGTGTAAGAATTTATTTTTTTGGACTTAAAAGATATACAAAAAGCAAATAAGCCTAACTAGATTAAGTAAATACTCTAATGAAAACCAAAACTAAGCTAACAAATATGAAATTTTCTAATAACATCAACTAAATAGACTAATTTTGGAGGAGTGATAGGTGGGAAGGAGCACCTTCGAATGGCTCCAAATGTGACATGTTGGCCTACGGAGGCACTTGACTATGAGAATAAAAAATGATAGTTAGGCAAAAGGATCTTACCTTATACCTACTTGAAACTTTTGTGGTTGTTGTGAAAACCGATTGCTTGATAGGATGGGTCCCAATTTCTAGCTTAGCAAGAACCATCTGTGTTGGGATGGTTTTGACTATAAACTGTCAGGATTTTGATGGTTTTGTTTGTAAACTATATGGATTCTGATGGTTCAAGACAAAGAACTTTTTTTCGGGCCAACCTTAACATGTCTCGATTTTGGATGAACTTTGATTGCTTCAAGATCTACAAACACAGGCTTAGAACACAAAAGTGAACAAAATAGGTTTAAAAGCTAACAAAAACACACAAGGTAAAAATGAGAGAAATGGTGATAAAAACCAAAATTTTACAACCTATAAATCATGTTTACCTATGTGTGGTATGGGGTTTAAAGGTCCCATCATGATCATCAAAATATGGACAAGAAAACATGCCATTTCATTAAAATCTATTGATATTACAATATTGGTTCTACAAATGCCTCTTGGGCTACAACATGATTTCCAATGTGAAATCCCTTTACAATGTAGTCTTTGGCACTCCTTATTTCCTTGGCCACCTCAAGATGAGTGGGCTTGCATACCATCATTGGTTGAGTAGAATCTCCAAGCTTACAAAAATCAATCAATTGTTAGTAGCACCTATTGAGTCCACCTAAGTTGGACCCAAACTTATCAAAAGGGACAAACAAATATGACTAAAATTAATGCAGTAAACAGAGCTCAAAATGAAATAAAAATATAATATACCTTACTGCTCACCTCTATGAATAATTTGCTATGATGTAGCTGACTGGAATCTAGTTCAGAATAAGAATCATCCTTGTTGGGATGGTTTTGGTTGTAAACCATCCCTGTTTGGATTGTTTTTGCTATGTAGACTTTGGTGAAATTTCCTTTGATGGAGGCCTTTGGTATGTTTTCAGGTAGTTGCTCTTCGAGTTTGGTGACTGTTGGAATCTGGATCTACAACATGTTCATAAAACAAAGATACAAAATAAGAAGCCCAACATGTTATCCATGGTGTTAGAACTCTAAGAAAAATGACTTCTCACAATGCACACAAGTGGGGTCTGGAGTAATTTTGGTAGAGTTTCCCTAAGCATAATATCACCTTTTAAAATGAAAGGAAATGAGGAGCTATTTATAGATTTTTGTCAAGAGTGAGGGGGTGGTGAGGTGGAGGTGACATGGCATACAAGTGGGTTGGATGGTCAAAGGGGGCATGAGTGCACCATGCCTCATTAATGTATATGGATGGAGAAAGTCCTCATCCCACCCATATGCATTAAATGGGTATGGGGGTGTAAAGTCTTCACTTCACCCATATGCATTAAATGGGCATGAGGGAAGTCTTCACTCCATCCATATGCATTAAATGGTATGG
Source organism: Wollemia nobilis (assembly GCA_028583015.1). NCBI lineage: Eukaryota > Viridiplantae > Streptophyta > Pinopsida > Araucariales > Araucariaceae > Wollemia > Wollemia nobilis. The sequence goes on along the minus strand of JAQPPZ010017000.1, from coordinate 773,898 downwards.
GGGTGTGAAGTCTTCACTCCACCCATATGCATTAAATGGTATGGGTAGGCTAGGATGGTAGGGTAGACTAGGGTGAGTGGGATAGTCACATGGTGACCATGGGCTAGGTGTAGGATGGGACTTAATGGGGCAAAGGTGCTAAGGTGGGTAAATTAATATTTTAAGGTAACAATGCCAAGTAATTGGATGGGATAATTTCAAAACAAATAAACATTAACATTGAATAAGGGATAATGTGACTTTTTTTGGTGACTACAAGGAGTTTCATTGAGGTGGCATCAAATTATGAGGCTTACCTTTACTTTTTAATAATTACATGTATTGATGTCAGGTCTTGCCCCTTTCAACCAACTATATGTTTATAATTTTTTATTTTAAGAGGTATTTGCAATGAAAGCTTAAAGTAGAGGTGGTTTGTAACAATTGTGTTCATGTGTCACTAACATAAACTCAAAGCTAACATTTTCTTTTTCATGATTTTAACCAAGTTACATTCGTAACCTTAATATTAGTAAATAAAATCTCCAACTTAACATAAATATATAAGATAGATGCTTCATGTTTGATATCTCTCAGTGTTTAATAGATATATGTACTATAATGATAGATATCTAAGGTAGTTACTTGCACATATACAATAAATAATGCAAAGGTTCAAAAATTTAATTATATATATATATATATATATATATATATATATATTATATATATATATATATATATATATATATATATATATATATATATTCTTTTTATTATATTTTTGCCAAGAAAATACATAACACATTTTTTTTTACTCTTAGAATTTAAAAAATAAAGTAACAATTTCTCTAATGATTGTCCAAGTAATATAAACTCTAATAATTACTATATCACATTAGTTTAGTGATTAAAATATGAGTTGTTTTGTGTAGTGACCTAGGGTTTTTTATATGAATTGTAAGGTAGGGTTTTAATAGGGTTTTCCTTTCCCTTATATAAATGAGGTCTTTTTCAAAATCAAATATCAACTTTCCTTTTTCCCTTGCATTGTCAAGCTCCAAGTCTTGGCTTCATTTAAAAATACCCTATATAAGCACATGCCTAAACTCCATATGAAGTAGCTTCCTATGGGGTCCCACAAAACCCTCTAATCTATTCTATAAACAAACAACAAATAGACAAGTGCATAAGAATACTAATTATTTTTTTATAATATATAACTATAAAGCAAAATATAGTCCAACAAGACCTGCATGCTACCTAAATAGGACATATCCTCAAAAGAATAAATTATTCCATCTAAGTGCTCTACCAGACTAAGGCATATTTTCCCTCATAGACGAAGTCCCATAATTAAAATTTAAATCCCAATCTCCTCGTAACTCTTCTCCCCTTAAAAATATTTTCTTTGTTTAAAATTTGGATTAAACCTACTGGTAGGACTTGATTGAGAGTCCAAATTTCCTTGTAAGAAATGATTGCATCTCTGTGTGCCATCTAATCTGTCGTATTATTCTCTTAGATGTATTAGAAAATGACTTCATATAATATTTTTGAGAGCCTATTGGCTTCTAAAAGGAAATTATCAATGTGTTGTCCTTTGATATTGTTATTCTTAATGGCATTGATGATATTTAGGGAGTCTCCTTTTATTATAGCTTTCTTGAATCCACTTTGGGCTAATAACAACATACCATCTAGGAGAGCACAAGGTTTCACCACATGGTTATTTGGTGTGCCATAAGGAGATGCAAATGCTCTCAAAAAGTTACCATCAAAGTAGTGGATTACACACCTTCCCTCGCAAACCCTATATTTTCCTTCATTGCTTTGCCAAAATTCAACTTAATGCACCCTCCTAGGATGAGTTCCATCTGGTGTTGTGTCAAACATGCATCTTGTCTCCCACCCTCAACTGAATCCAATCTCATTCCCACTCTCTAGCTACCTATTTTTATAGTTGTGAATCCACTAAAATCCCCCTTTTAGATTTCCCACTAATTCTCTTATCTAGTTTCTGATTTTCATGAAGGTCCTTTCCTTGCCATTCTCTTCTTGTAGTGACCTACGTTTAAATACTATAAGATAATATAATATTATTATGTGGTTTGTTTGAATACCAATGCAACATGATGATGATGTAAATACAAATGGAACCTACTTAAATTTTTTATAACAAATATAAAATTATTCAATTAATTAAATGCTTAACATGTTAAAAAATCAACTTTTAAGGCAAAAACCAAGGTTCAAATCTTTTCAAGCAATATATGCATAATTTAAATTTGTTACAAGAAACAATAATTGCATATATTGTAATTATCAAATATTTTATTTCCAAAAGTGTTGTAGTAAATGACATATGCATAAACCGTGATAAAAATGTATGCTACAACAAATGTAATATTTTAGTATTTTGATGGGAGTGGCCCCCAATAGAAGCCACATATAACCTATTAAAAAAATGACATATGCATAATTTCTAAATATGTAATAATAACTCATATCTAGATAATTGACAAAAATATTGTAGTGTTATTAGTTTGTTAAAATATCGTAATAACACTATAATATGAAGAGGAATTGTTTGAATCTCATGTAACCATGTTTTTTGTTGGAGAATAAGGGGTTGTACTCAGGTCCCCCACCCTTGAAAAATCACAAATCTCTTATTTAGAGCATGAGAGTTTACAAACAGATTCAATTCTCATCTCAATTGAGTTGCTATAGCTAGAAACCTGCATCATTTTACATAAAATGTTTGAATTCTTGATTTTCATTTTTTGGAACTTTTTCAATTTTCTATGTGAACACAAATATTCCAAAATTCAATGTCCTTCTAGACATTTTCCTACAATAGCCTTCATAATACCAATACTTCACCTCTACTATATATGCATTGCATCTTAGTAGAGTAGTATTTCCAAAACATTGCACTATCATAACCCACTTTATCATATTTGGATTGCTAGTTTCCTTCCTGAAGCACAAGTGCAACCACAAAAATTGTAATGCGTAGTTTATATAAAAGCACATTAATGTTATAAAATAAATCAAATATAACCAATGGAAAACATTAAAGTAAGTCTTAATCATTATTTGACTCAAGCAGTCAACATTTTCTTGTCGACTTCAGCTAAACTTACTACTTCTTCTAACTAAGGAAAAAATAATTTAACTTTACGATCCTCAATTAAAACCCCTCTCTTGGCTAGCCTATTTGCATATTTGTTTCCTCCCCTTAATGTATGTGTAAATCTAATTTCTTCAAACTCTATAGCAAGATCTCAAATTTTCACAATTATCTCTTGTATATTCCATGGAGCCATTACTTTCCTTCAAATTGCATTTATTAATATGAGTTAATCACCTTCCATCCATAATTTTTTTCACTTCATTTGTTTGCATATTTTAACCCTTCCAAAGCCATCCAAGCTTCAACTTCATTATTTATCTTAAATCCACTATTGAAAGTGTAATGAGACAAAATCTTTCCTCTATTATTTTCACAAATTATTCCTCCTCCTTCTAGTCCTGGATTTTCTTTAGATTCTCCATAAAAATTCAATTTAACCAATCCCACATCTAGTGGTTTCCACTTTATATTATTTGTCTTATTTTTGTTTCTCCTGTCTCCAACATTATAATTCTATTTGATGACTTGACTCCATCTATTACAACTCTATGCTTCCAAATTAGGAACTAGGTGAGTGGATAGGGTTGGTTTAGACTCCTCTATGGCTAAACAAAACTTATTTTTCATTACCTCTAAATTGCTTTCCTTTCCTTTAAATATTCTTATATTCCTTTCTAGTCATACAGTCTAAAGTATTATATATCCCATACTGTCTTTAAAGCGTCACTTTTAAAAGTGCTCTACCATTGCTCCAACCATTCTTCAATTCTTCCATTCGTCACCATGCATTTACAAAACATATAAAGAATCCATTGCCATAGTTTATAGACTACTAAGCAGTGTCCTAAAATATGGTCTATATTGTCCTCCATTTTATAAAGAACACATTTTGTGTCACAACCCTCTCCCGTAGGACCCTTGATGAGGAAACAATATAATTGGACTTATTGTTTTAATGTCTAACATTGATTGGTGCCATGAATATGCAAGGTTATGATGTGACATCGGTTATGTTTTTATGACTATGATGTTGCTAAGTATTTATGGTTTTGCAAGGCTAACCATGCTTGCAGGTGGACAATGTCAAGCTATCAATTTGATAATAGCATTGATGTTGCTTCTAAATCGATCAACAAAGGAGTTGAATAATATCATTGCTTATAATGGTTTTTAATTAAATTGACTACCCGAGTGTTGTAGGTGAGTTGGAGAGGAGAGGGCAATCCTCCAAGGGAGGTCCCAGGTTCGAATCTCCACCCTACCAAAAAGCTAAATTGGGTACCCAAAATCCAATTGATAATGTTGGTGCGGGCGGGTTGGGTGCAACCCCCGGGTGACTTTGACGGTGTAGAGCCCCCTGTTCGTGGTCTCTTAGACCAAGGCGGCCCCATAAGGGGTTTTTCGCTAAAAAAAAAAAATTAAAAATTAAATTAAATTGACTAACCATTTTTATAGCAATCTAATGATTTAATATCCACCCTAATGTTACTTCTTAATGGTTTACTAAAAAGGAATATTGATATTCGCCTTATGGAAATAATGGTTTAATGAAAAGGGTAAGTTATTGCATGACTAAGCTAGCAATTTAATATTTGTTTTAATGTTGCTTTTAATTTAATTAAGCAAAAGGGATTTGATTAATAATTGTTTTATGCAAATGATGGCTTCAATTAATGTGGTAGGCTCATGAGTATTTAATATATTTTTTATATATGTGTGAGCTCCTTTGACTTTCCATTTGAGGGAAGTATTCCAAAAATCATTAAAAGATGGTTATTTTTAGATTCTAGAGTTAATGGTCTCTTGTCAGCTGGATTGATCAAGGAGGCTGGCCTTAATGGCAAGTACCCCCCTATCACCTTGGAAAAAGGTGCATGTTCTTGGGGACTATGAGGGGGGATGGCTTAGGAGGCCATTATGATGGGAGGTGCAACCAGGGGACTAGGAGGAGGCCTTCAGAAGAAGAGGCAAGCTAAGGAGAAACATCAGGTTGGTTCCTTCGTAAATTTGATTTATGTTTTAGCTACTATTAGCAAGCTTGTTTTGAATACTTTTGTTGTTAAATTAGATCTTTATGCTTGCTCTTATTGAGAAACAATTTTGTAGTGTCAAGGGGTGTCATGTGCCTATTAATCTGATATCTCAGAGACAACATTTTTTCCTCGAGTTCACCAAAATCTTCTTGAGCGCAGTCATGCTCTATCTTCTTCAAAGAGCCTCTGTTATTGGAGTTTTATTCTACTTAAAACTCAAATCCTTCTTGTATGCTTTTGCTAAGAAAATAATGTAAGGGGATGTGTTAGATTCGAGCGAAAATTCTAATGTCTCTGCTGCCCTATCTCCCAATTAGAGCATAGTATTTTTGCCCCCTTTGGTTTTTGTTTGAAGGATAGTAGGCCATCTTGTGAACTTTAAACCCTCTTTGCGGATGTTTCCATCACATCTAGCATGCCTTATTTTATGCTTTGGTCATGGGGGTTGTTATTGCTATGCTAGTCCCTAATGGATTGATGATTGTTTTAGGCTTTCATGGTTGCTAAGGATGTCATGTTTCTTTCCTTAATTCTTTTTGTGTGTTGTATCATGTTTTACTTACCTCCTTAAGGTTATTATGCCTCTCGCATGCTCTATGTTTGCGTTGCATATACTGCTAAAATCAATCCACTCGTCTGATGGAGCAGGTCTAGTCCTTTTCACCTGTGATCTGGAGGTGTAACTTACATAAATTTATACTTCTATTTTAGATCCTTAGATCGCTAGCCAGATCAGTGTCTTCTTCCGCCACTACGAGATGTCGATGCCACCGTGTCTTAGTTTCTCATCGCCCCTAATTGAGTTATGTCCCTAAGATCTAACTTAGGGATTATACTTTAATTTTTTCTAGTGTCACCCCAGCATCGTGTGCATGGGTGGGCTCAAACAAGAAGGTCGAATATGGCCTTCCTAAATCATAGTCCTGCATACAACGTGCATGAGGACTTTGAGCCCTTAAGAGGGCCTTAGGGCACATTGGGAGGTAGCCAAGCACCTCGGCTAGGTGCTTGGTTGATGTTTGACCTCAACACCAGTTGGAGGCATCAATGGAGTGGATGACAAGACCTATGCCTTACCTCGATTCACATGCTTTATTTGATTATGATTTTAGGTGGAAAAGGATAATTTTTTTGGATTATCCTTTGTTTAATTGTGTGGGGAATTATCCCACATGCTTCTTGCATGAGCGTTTGATGGTTTTAAGTAGGGGAGGCATCCCCTATTGACCTGACCACCAGGCAGTGGTCAAGATAGCCACCATCTGATGGTGGCTATAGTGTTGTTAGTTGGGCGTGATTAGATTAACCGGTGGTTTATTTAGTTGTGTTGACGTGAACTTGATCCTTGAATGGCATTTGATTCATTGTCTGACTTTGGATTACAAGATAACCACTTTTTGTAAAGTAGAAAGAATATCCCTTCAATTAAGCAAAATTAATACAAAGATGTTTTTTTTATCGACGAGTTTTATCTTTGGAATGAATGACCCTTTTTATAAAAGGGTGGATTATTTGATGAAAAGGAAGGTCATTCATTGTTTAGATGAAAGGCTCCTTTACTTGACTTTAAAACTTGATGAAATGGAGGGGTGTTCGTTTATTTAATCAAAAGGTCATTTATTACTTTTTAAACCTTCAATAAATGAAAGGATAATTATGGACCAAAGGAAAGGATGTTTATTTGACTCTAAAACCTTTATTAGATGAAAGGTCTTTTATTGATTAATTTAAAAAGGTAAATTATAGACCATGATTTCTCCTTTGAGAGGATAAAAGTGGAATTCATTAGGATTGTATGAGTTTGAATTACATTAGTGGATAGTGCATTTCATTAATTTGAGGAGCTAAAATACGTTAGAGGATAATATATTTCATGAGATAGGAAAATACATTAGTGGATAATATATTTGATTGAAATGAGTTGGATTCTGTTAGTGGATAATATATTTTATGAGTTGGAGAAATACATTAGTGGGTAATATATTTCATTGGTTTTAAAAGAGTTGAAATATGTTAATGGATAAAGTATTTCATGAGGTAGGAATGTGCATTAGTGGATTATGTACTTCATTTTATTTGATGAGTTGAAATATATTAGTGGATAATATATTTCATAGGTTAGAAAATACATTAGTGGATAATGTATTTCATTTGATTTGATAAGTTGAAATATGTTAATGGATAAAATATTTTATGAGGTAGAAATGTACATTAGTGGATAATGTACTTCATTTGATTTGATGAGTTGAAATATATTAGTGGATAATATATTTCATAGGTTAGAAAATACATTAGTGGATAATGTATTTCATTTGATTTAATGAGTTGAAATATGTTAGTGGATAACATATTTCATGAGGTAGAAATATGCATTGTGGATAATGTAGTTCATTGATTTAATGAGTTGAAATATGCTAGTGGTTAACATATTTCATGAGGTAGAAATATGCATTAGTGGATAATGTATTTCTAGTGATTTAATGAGTTGAATAATGGAAGTGGATAATATATTTTTAAAGATAGAATTTTTCTTTAGTGGATTATGTGTTTTAATTGATAAGATGGAATATGTTAGTGGATAACATATTTCATGAGATAGAATTATACATTAATGGATAATGTATTTCATTTGATTAGATGAGTTGAAATATGTTAGTGGATAATATATTTCATGAGATAGAAGAATACATTAGTGGATAATGTATTTTAGTTGATGTAATAATGATTAAGAAGTGCTTGATTAAGTTGGAAAAGCTTCTTCCTCTTCTTGGTAAGCTTGCTTAGGAATTCATTTGAGAGGATTATGGGGTCCTCCCTTATGAATTGATGTGAGCAATGCTATAGTTTTTGGGGTTGCATTAGGTTTTCGGAATGGAGATATTCTTTGGAGAATTAATGTGGAGTTCATTCAAGGGAATTATGGGGTTCCCTCATAGCTTTGTAACATGAATTAAAAGAACAATTCATGTATTGGGGATATGGGATTCTTATGTATTTATTTTGATGTTAATATTTGGAAAAAGAAGAACGAATATGGAATTCATTCGAGGAAATTATGGGGTTTCCTCTATGAATACAAAATCAAGCAACACCAAATTAAACTATAAAATAATAAATAAGCAAAGTAACACAATGATTGCACAATACAAATGAACTCTTTTATTATTGCCGGTAGATCTCAAGTGTTACAATCAGTATGCCCCAAATGTGGGGTTTTACACTACTTATTTCTTTTGATACAATTGTTACATGTACTAGGGTTCTCTGAAACCCTAGTTAAAAATAATGGTGGTGTCTTTGCGCTTGATTCGATCCCAACAAATTTTGTGGGTGGGCTTGTGTATCCTATACAGGGCCACCCGAGCTTCAACAACTACCAAATGTATAATTCCTATACCTACACACAAAAAATAGTAATAAGGATTAGTAACATCTATGAGGGCTCCACTGTGTGAGACCCTCAAAAATAAAATCACTAAACCCTAACTGTAGAATAAAAGTTGTAAACAGATCTAAGAATATAAAAATAAAATGCATAGAACAATTACCTTGTCAACGAACCTTCTGTTTCTATTTTTGCTTACGTAAATGCTACTAGTGATAGTTGCGAAGATTCCCTAACAACACCTAAGGGTTGTAGGGTTGAAGATATGATGTGTGAGATGTCTACGCGCGCTCAGTAGTCTTTGCTGGGTGCTCGACGGACTCTGGTGGGCACTCAACAGACTTTAGTGGGCACTTGGTAGACTTTGGTGGGCACTCGATAGACTTTGGTGGGCACTCAGTAAACTTTGGTGGGCATTTGACAGACTCTAGTGGGCACTTGACAAGCTTTGGTGGGCACTCAGTAGACTCTGGTGGGCACTCAACAGACTCTAGTGGGCACTCAACAGACTCTAGTGGGCATTCGATAGACTCTAGTGGGCATTCAACAGGTTCTAGTGGGCACTCGATAGGCTCTAGTGGGCACTCGACAGACTCTGGTGGGCACTCAAAAAACTCTGGTGGGTGCTTGATAGACTCTAGAGGGTGCTCAACGAGCTCTAAGGGGCATTTGGAGATTGATGGTAATGGTGTAGAATCGGATCTAGTTCGTGTGGGAAGGGCGATAGTAGAAGCAGAGGGTTGCAAACGATGGCGATGGAGGTGAATATGGAAATTAGGGAGGGCTAGGAATTGAACTCCATAAAACTCTTAAGAAACTTTGAGAACTTAGGCACTTAGAGATTCAAAGAACTTAGAGGCCTTCGTTAGATAATTCAAAAGTGTTAGGGGTCTGAGTCATCAAAATGACTCCTATTTATAATCTTCCCTTGGATATGTTAGGGTTTCGACGACATAATTTGAGCAATTGAGATTAAAACATGAGGAAGGGTGGAGATTAAATCTGGGTAAGTGGCATGGATTGAGGCGGATGGATGGCTAAGATTAAAACATGGTGGAGGGCTAGGATTAATTCATATATATATATATATATATATATATATATATATATATATATATATATATATGGATGGTTAAGATTGAAGGGCACGGATGGATGACAAGTGGCTAGATTTTGGCGTCTACATCCTCATTGAGATGTAATATGAATTAAGATAACTATTCATGTATTGGGGACATAAGAACTATGGGGTTCTTATGTACTTACATTGATTGATGTATCAAAAGGAATTATGGAGTTCCTTTATATAGTTGTATTGGAGGCAACTAAATTTATGAAATGAAAAAGGATATTTTGAGGTTGGGTTTTTCCCTTAGGGGTTTTCCTAGGATATATGATGTGTTATATGCGTTGTAATTATTGTTGTTTTGTGGTTTTGTTTTTTTATTGCTTTTTAAAGATAACTTGTTATGGACTTGTTGCTCCAATTTAAAAGGAAGATCATGGTTAAGAATCTATTAAGAAATGCATGTGAATGGTATATATATATTATTCCTCGATAATCATAAGGGTTATGCTTATGGATTAGGAGATTAGAAAAAAGTAGAGAGAGAGAAAGATGAATAACCTAATTGCATTACAATAAATGATGGATAAGTTAGCTCATCACGGAGATGAGATAGATAACTTAATTGCAATACGCTTAGTACACCAACATAGATGGACTTATATATGGTGTAGAGATGGGCATACCCTTTTGATAGACAAAAAGAAATAAGTTAGCTCATCGAGGAGATGAGACATATAGCTTATTTGCATTACGCTTAGTGCACCTATGTAGATGGAATTACGTATGGTGTAGAGATGGGCATACCTATTTGATGGATTTAAATAGGATATGTTAGCTTATTGTGAATATGAGACAAATAACTTAATCATATGGCTTGACATCGATAGACACCTATATAGAATGACTTATGCAAGGTGGGAATATGTGGACCTCTAATGAATGTGGACCTCTAATGAATGTTTACAAAAAAAATATCTCTCAAGTGGGTCAGAATTTTGGGTTGTTACATTTTGAGGGGCCATAAAACCCCCTTTTCATAAGTTTATCCTAGGATAATTTTTTTCTATGACCTACTAGCTAAAAAAAAATTTTGAATTTAAGAATGCTCGGGCTATCCCAAATATCTCTCCATATTATTGCGATATTCCTATTTGGACGGTGCTTTATATTATATCCACTTCTTGTCGTGTATTCTCCTGAGCTATTCAACTTCCAAATCAACTTATCCTTGGCTCCCCTCTAAATAATAATTGTTGTTGTCTTTATTCTCAATTGCCTCCTAACATCAATGTCTTGTATACTTGCAAAAAAAAATTCTTCTTTCCATTCGTATCTTCCTTCCTGATCCTTGTACAAAATGTTTGAAACCTTATCATGATATTTGTCTTGAAGTAATCTCATCCATAGTTTTAAAATTAGATCTATATTGAGTGGTTTTTTATCACACCAAGTATCCATCCAAATAGAAATTTGTTCTCCAATTTCCACCACCCATATTAAACCTTTAATCACTAGATCGATTGATAGTGCATAACCATTTGGTAGAGAGAATGTAGTAAATATTAAGCTTGGGTCATTGGGCTCAACATAGAAGAATTTTTGCCCATTGTCTTTGCCTCTATTTGTACAATCTCCAAATTACTTTTTCCCTAAGAGATAAGTTTGCATTTGAAAGAACTATTAAACGAAGATGTCCCCTAGTTTTATCATCACACACCTTGCTCCAATTTACCAAAGGAAATTTTCTTTTATCATGCAATCTTGATCCCAAAAATGACCACATAATAAAGATTAAACTTTTTCTATTGATTTTGGCGTAGTATATGTAGACATAAAAATCTAGCCACTTGTCCTCCACTCGTGCTTTCCTGCCATTTCCACCACCAAAACATAGTCATTTGCCCTCCATCCTAGTTTTCTCACCATTTTTGCCTCCGATGTGCTTTTATCTCAGCCACACGATTAGTGTCGTTGAAACCCTAAGTATGCCCTAGGTTGGATTATTAATAGGAGCCATTATTGAAGCTTCCTCTTGAGTCCCTGATGTGCCAATAGTTGGAGGCTACCCACATTTGTATAGGACTGCACAAACTACCCAGACCATTTCGGCCATGTCTCACTCATCTGGAGTCGTATTGAGCTAAAATTTTGAGGGTAGATTCCTGATAAACTTCAAAACGTCTCCATAATTTTTTATATTAATTGGAGCTACAAAGATTGAAGCGTAACCATATATTTGGACGTGAGCCTAGGGATCCATCAAACAACAAGTAAATAAGGTAAATCTCATTTATGGTGTTTATTTTTGTATTCATAGATCTACTTATAGATTAATTTTTGCAACTAGGTTAATAATTTTCTTATTGAGGGCCTCACATAGTGGAGCCCTCATAGGTATTATTGACTTCTTGTTGTTGTTTGTTGTTTGCAGGTTTAGGGATCTACAAGCATTGAGTAGTTGTTTAAGTTGGAGTGGTCCGGTCTAGGATATCCAAGCCCACTCACTTCTGTTGGGATCGATCGAGCGTGAAGACACCACCTTGATTTATTGGATAGGATTTCGGAGAACCCTGGCATGTTAAGATTATTGTATTGAGCAATAAGGCATTGTAAACCCCTAATTTGGGGAATTTTTTGTTGTAATATCAGAAATCCACATGGCAATAAAATCAAGTTTATTTTTGTGTAATCACATGTGTTTATTTCATTTTAATTATTCATTTATTTAAATTTAGTTATTTGGTGTTGTTCGATTTCGTATCTACAAATGGTGATCACGATGGGACGAACAAATTACCATAAGGATACTTACATTTTCAAAAACCCCTTTATCTGTTAGGGCAAAGAACAAACACATTCATCATATTTTACCCACTTCAAAAACCCCTTCATCTGTTAGAGTAAAGAACAAACACATTCATCATATTTTTCCCATTTTAAAAACCCCTTCATCTGTTAGGTCAAAAACAGACACAATTATCACATTCTCCCATTTTCAACAATCCCTTCATCTGTTGGGGCAAAAAATAGATCACATTCACATTTACATTCAACATCATCAATTTCATTCGTCATTACACCTTCATTCATTTGCAAATACAAGTGAACCTTGTATTTAGTGGTTTATCCTAGTCACCTGGCGGTTGTAGTGACTAGTTATCCATGCAATCCGATAGGATGGATAAATCACCATAAGGACACTTTCATCATCAAAAACCCCTTCATATGTTAGGGCAAAGAATAGACGCAATTGTTACATTTTTTTCAATCATTTCACTTTTCATTATATAAAAAAAAAATCCCTTCATCTGTTGGGGCAAATAATAGACATAATCATTGCATTGCATTTTTTCATATCAAAAACCCTTCATTTGTTAGGGCAAAGAACAAACACAAATACAAAGTGAACCTTATATTTAGTGGTTTATCCTATTTAACCTGGCGGTTGCAGCGATTGGTTATCCATGCAATCCGATAGGATGGATAGATCACCATAAGGACACTTATATTATCAAAAAACCCTTTATTTATTGGGGCAAATAATTGACACAATCATTGCATTGCAATTTCCCATGTTAAAAAAACCCCTTTCATCTTTTGGGGCACAAAGAGACTTAGTCACTTGAATCCATATATTAAAAAAGGTAGCTTACCTCCACAAAATCACTCCACATTGCATCCATCAATACATTTCTCATCATCACATCTTCATGTCACCATCAAATCCATCAACAATTGCATTTACATTCAACATTTGCCAAGTTCATCTTTCAAGTGAACCTTGTATCTAGTGGTTTATTCCATCTCCTTGGTGATTGTAGCGATTTGTGTCCATGCAATTCGGTAAGATGAATATATCACCATAAGGACACAACCATCTTCATTATCCACTATCTCCTTGTTTGAAAACAAAAATATTTTTGGTATTTCATCTTTAGAGTGAGACTATGCCAAGACTAATTTGCTCAAAAGTTGTAATTGATAGCCTTGTTCGTGAGGCTTGAAACACAGACGAAATCATAATTTTTCATCATTTTCTTTTACACCAGTCTCCAAGGATGCAGACCGAGTAAAGTGATTGAGCAACCGTTTAGGGATTTCGTGTAGGAATTGTTGCAATCATGAGTGGCCCCGAGGATAGACTATTTTTATTTTCTTTTTACAATTGCATACTTGCATTTCAATGATGCCATAAGGCATTTTCTTCAACAACATTGAATCACCCCAAATTTGGGGCAACCACATTTGGTTTTGACTTTCCCACAACGGGATACATCTTACATGATCATGGCATTCGCACTTGGCAAAATCACCTTTTGGGGCAAAAACAAACATATTTTTCATCACACATCTTCACAAAACCCTTCATCTATTGGGGCAAAAACAGATGCATCATATCACATTTTTCACCAATCCCCTTACCACTGTTAGGGCAAAAACGGTATCACATTTGCATCATTCATTTGCACAAATTTTTCAATTGGCTTGTGAGATTCATCCGCAAACTCATTCGCCAATTGAGGGGGTAAGCTACGCAAAATTCAAATTCTTTTATTCTTTTGTCTTCAAGCTCGTATTCCACATCCCAAGAGAAGTTGCTTCTATGCCTAGCCCGATCAGGTGTCTTGTATTTTTGCACCATATTGTGTTTCACGCAACATGGTACAAAAAGGGGCATCTGTAGACACTAAAATCTAGCCACTTGTCCTCCACCCATGCTTTCCCACCATTTCCACCACCAAAACATAGTCATTTACCCTCCATCCTAGCTTTCCCATCATTTTCACCCATTATTTATACATATATATTTATTATATATTTAAATAATAATATTATATATATATTTAATAAATATATATTTATATAAATAAATTAATCCCAGCCATTCGATTCCACTTAATCTTAGCCATCCATTCACATCAATCCATGCCACACCCTAAATTTAATATCCACCCTTCGATGTGCTTTTATCTCAACTGCACGATTAGTGTCGTTGAACCCCTAAGTATGCCCTAGGTTGGATTATTAATAGGAGCCATTTTGATGACTCAACCCCTAAGCAATTCGAGCCATGAGTTTTCTAAGTCCCTAATATTCTTGGAGCTTCGTCTCGAGTTCCTGATCTGCCAATAGTCAGAGGTTGGCCATGTTTGTACAGGACTACACAAACTACCCAGACTATTGTGGCCATATCTCACTCATCTAGAGTCGAATTGAGCCAAAATTTTGAGGGTAGGTTCCTTATAAACTCCAAAACATCTCCACAAATTTTTATATTAGTTGGATCTACAGAGATTGTAGCGAAACCATATATTTGGACATGAGCCTAGGGATCCATCAGACAACAAACAACAAGCAAATAAGGTAAATCTCATTTATTGTGTTTATTTTTGTATTCATAGATCTGCTTATAGCTTAATTTTTGCAACTAGGTTAATAATTTTCTTATTGAGGGCCTCACACAGTGGAGCCCTCATAGGTATTATTGACTTCTTATTATTTGTTGTTTGCAGGTTTAGGGATCTACAGGCATTGAGCAGTTGTTTAAGCTGGAGTGGTCTAGTCTAGGATATCCAAGCCCACTCACCTCTGTTGGGATCGATCAAGCATGAAGACACCACCTTGATTTATTGGCTAGGGTTTTGGAGAACCCTAACATGTTAAGATTATTGTATTGAATAATAAGACATTGCAAACCCCAAATTTGGGACATATTTGGTTGTAATATCAAAAATCCACATGGCAATAAAAATTAAGTTAATTTTTGTGTAGTCACATGTGTTTATTTCATTTTAATTGTTCATTTATTTAAATTTTGTTATTTGGTGTTGTTTGATTTCGTATCTACAGTATACAAGGACATATAATAAGTTGGAATGACTTGTAAGACTGATTTAATCAGTTACACTCTTCCTGCTAATAGTAACCATCTACCTTTATATGCTGGTGGTTTATTATGAACTTTTCTTATAACTAGATTCCATAATTATATCCTGATTCTCCCCTCGAATAAGAGCATCCCTAGATAATTTGTTGGTAAATTTGCCTCCTTCATTTGAAGCAACTTGCATATCTTGATTTGGTTATAGTTGGGGTGTTTAGGAAGTAAATTTTTTATTTCGTCCTATTAAATTTTTGCCCTAATTCTCTTATGTATTCCTTTAATAAGTTATTCTAAGCTTTGGCCTCGTTTATCCTTGTCCTCCTAAAAAGGGTTGTATCATCTACAAATTGTTGATGGGTGATGTTGTCGATGTTATTACTAGCCTTAATTCCAATTATAAGATCATATTTGTAAGCCTTCTTCAAGTTCCTACCCAAAACCTTTGCCATAATAATGAACAAATATAGTGATAGAGGATCTCCCTGTCTAAGGCCTCTCTTGGATTTAAATGATTTTGTTACTAACCCATTGACCAACACTAAATATGAAACTGTAGAGACATAAGCTTTAATGCATCTCACCAATTTCTTCCTAAATTCAAACTTTTCTAATATTGTAAAAAGAAAATTCCATTTAACCCTATCATAGGCCTTACTCATATTGAGTTTTAAGATCATTGCTTTCTCTTTTCTTGAAGTTGCTAAATGCATAACTTCATGAGCTACTATGATCTCGTCTAGAATTTGTCTTCCTTTCACAAATCCTCCTTGCTCTTTCTGAAATAATTTTGTCTAATAATGGTCTTAATTGATTTGCCATCACTTTGGAAATAATATTATATGTCATATTACATAGGCTTATGGGTTGAAATGAATCAAACAATTATGCATCCTTATTTTTTAGATTCTGGGTAAGATATGTTGCATTTATTTTATAAGGTATGTACTATTTTACCCTATATTGTTCCACTGCCACCAATAAATAATCCTTCACTATATCCCAATTATGTTGATAGAATGTTGTAGAGAGCCCATCAGGACTTGGGGATTTATCCTTATTAAAAGAGAAAAGAGCTAGATGAACTTCTTTCAAAGTAATAGGCTCCATCAGTTTCCTATTATCTTCATCTATTATAACTGAAGAAACTTCTTGTAGAAGTTTATCATTAAGATTTCCAACTCCTCTAATCCTAAATTATTCTAATAAAAAGACCTTGCCTCCTTTCTGATTTCACTCTAGTCTTCAATCCAAACACCTTCTACTAATTTTGGATCCTTATCTCTATACTATTGCCATCCTATGAAAAAATTGTGCTTTTATCTCCTTCTTTTAACCAAGTCTATCTTTATTTTAATATCCAAAATTTTTCTTCCTTACTCAAAATATTATGATATTTACTAACTCCATTTCCTCCAATCTTGGATTATTATGATCACCTTTTTTGAATTTTGAAAGTTAATATTTTAGTTATTTCTTCTCAAAAACATTTTCAAAAGTGTTCTTACTCCATTATTTTAATATAGAAGTCATTGATTTAATTTATTTTGGAAGTATATACAACCCACTGTTTCCTAAAGAATTCCACATTTGTGCTATCATATAAACAAATTGAGGATGGTCTTCCCACATCTACTCATATTTAAAATATGATATTTTTTTAATTCACTTACCACAATTTTAACTTTTATTGGCCAGTGAACTGAACCAATCCTTGTTAAGGTATTAATTTTAGCATAAGTCCCTCCATCTAGCTAACGATATGAGAGAACACACTTGTCTAATTTTTCTGCTATTAGGTTTTGGCCTCTTTTGTTGTTGGTCCATGTATAGTTGTCTTCTTCAAACTCAACCTCCCATAGATTATTATTTTGAATAAAAGCTGAGAAATCTCTCATACTTTGGGTTAGTTTCCTAATTCCTCCAAATTTTTCATCTAGCTTGGTTATGGCATTAAAATCTCCTATGATCATGAATCGATTTTCTTGGTCTTTACTTCTCATAAAGGCTTCAATCCCACTTTAAAATTCTAATCTACCTAATTGAGTTGTAGGTCCATAGACATTGATAAGGATGAAACAAATATCTGTAAAGAAGTATGTGACTAAAGAGACTATCCAATGCCTAGTTTTATTAATGGTTACACAATAGGTTCTAATAGTATTTCAACAAGTTAGAATTTCACCTACCACTCCTTCAAGATCTATAGCATACCACTCCTTCAAAATCTATAGCATCCCATTCACATATCGTCCACATTGCTTTCATAGTTTTGGAAAGTTCTTTTGTTATTTTAGTTTTCTAGATACAAAGAATATCAGGCTTATTACTTAAACAAAGGTCCCTTATACACCTCTACTTTGAGGGGGCATTAGCACCCCTTATATCCCATGAGATGGTAATCATGTCTCATTAGGAGCTACTGGTACCACCTGCAAATTACCAATATCATTTTGTTGTTTGGGAAAGAGAAGTTGAAAGAACTTAGTTTGTGTTCATTTTGTTAAATCTAAACATGACATTGATATGGAATGAAGAGAGCTAAACATAACAAGGAGCAACAAAATAAAGATGCAAACACAAAACAAGAGAATAACAAGGGAAAACCCCCCTTTGGGGGATGTCCAGACATTCCACTTTTTTCCATTAGCAATCTCAAATAAATACTACATTGCATCTTCTACAAGGCAAACCCTAGCATCTGCCGTTGCCAACTCACATGTGCATGCAAGGTGACACCTCATCCTTACATACACATTGACACCTCATCCTTGGACTTTGATCCATATTACAAATGTATTATTATATTTGCATTTAATGCCAACATTCCTCCTTAATGACATATTTTTAAATTTTGTAGTATAAACAATGATTTTTTTTAACACAATCCTTCATGGGCACAAGCTAAAACTAGTCCTTTCAAAGACAAGTAGCCTTAACCCGGTTACTACTAGCCTCTAGGCCTATAAATTCCACTAGCTATATCTAGTTATTCCAAGACCTAGCCACCCTACAAGCTACCTCCAACCTTCTAAACACATTAGCTTCACTTGTTACCCTTAGCCATATATCGACAAGGTAACAAAAAAGTCCAAAAACCACTTTTAAAACATTACAAATATTATTAGAGCTAACTCTAAGAATATTACACTAGGCAACCACCACTAGCATCCACACCAGTCTCTTTTGGGCACAACTACACTAGTTACATTAGCATTAACAACCCTACAAGATACACCAGTTACAATAGCCAATAATCCAACTACACTAGTTATAGTAGCTTATTCAAGTACAAGCTACACTAGTTATAGTAGCTTCTTCAGGTACAAGCTACACTAGTTACAGTAGCTTCTTCAAATACAAGCTACACCATTTATAGTAGTCAATAATCCTACACCAATTATTATAGCTTCTTCAGGTACAAGCTATACCATTTACAATAGTTTCTTCAGGTACAAGCTACACCAATTACAATAGTTAATACTTACCCCAAACTTGTGGTACAACTAATAAACCATCTTAGACATTCTTCAACAACTTTATAAAACACATATATGAGGTTTCAGATCTACACAACACACTAAAATAGGAAGAATACCAACTACAAAATGAAACCTCATGCATGGACACCTTTGCAACTTGCATAATAAAACCACTAGAATAGGCATTTCCAACCTTAAACTCTAGAACCTATTCAAAAAATAAACATTTGAATACAGATAAAACATAGTGTCATCGTCAAAGCTCACTAGGTTTGTCATTATCGAAGCTCACCAGATTTACTGATGTTGAAGCTCACATTCACAAAAAATAAACATCTCTATACAGATAAAACATAGTGCTACTATTGAAGCTCACTAGGTTTGTCATTATCGGATCTCATAGGATCTATCACTATTGAAGCTCGCTAGATCTATCGTTGTTGAAGTTCACCAGATCTACCATTGTCAAAGTTCACACTCATGGAAAATAAACATTTGAATATAGATAAAACACAATGTCGCTGTCGAAGCTCACCAGATCTGCCATTGTCGAATCTCACCAAATTTTTTGTTATTGAAGATTACCATATCTACCATTGTAGAAGCTCAATAAGATTTAAATATTAAACCCTAGGATGAACAATCCTTAATCCAAATCTGTCATTGTCTAAGCTCACTAGATCTGTTGCTATCAAAGCTCATTAGATCTATCGTAAGTCATAAACCCTTGCATCTTTTCATACAATGCCATAAACTGCCTAGGTTCAAGACCATAGGCTTTGATACCAAATGTTAAATTTGAATAAGACATTGATACGAAATAAAGGTAGATAAACATAACAAGGAGCAACAAAATAAAGATACAAACACAAGACAAAGAATAACAAGGAAAACCCCCTAGGAGGATGTCCATACATTTCACTATTTTTTTCCATTAGCAATCTCAAATAAATACTACATTACATCTTCTACAAGGCAAACCCTAGCGTCTGCCACTGCCAACTCACATGTGCATGCAAGGTGACATGTCATCCTTACATACACATTGACACCTCATCTTTGGACTTTGATCGATATTACAAATGTATTGATAATTTGAGGGTTTTCCTCTTTTTCCTTCCCCATATCACGAGTAGGTCTTATTATTTTATTCTTGAATATTCTTTCACAACTTTATTTTTCCTCAAATTTATCCTCTCTTGACTCTACTATGGAAGCTTTTGACTCATCCTGCTTATTTTTTGGTATTTCTTTATTAATGATAGAGGTATTAACATCTAACACTGCATTTTCTTTACCATTTTTTTCTCCTAAAAGATGAAAGGTAATTCAAGAGAGTCTTCAAAATTTTATTTGACACATTCCTTAGGTTCATCAAGAATGTTCGTCCCTAAATCAAAATCATACTGAATAGATGGTTCCTTGTTAATATGTTGAACTTCTTGTACAACGTCCTTTAAGCTTTGATCTCCTTTTTCTCCATAGTTTAAAGCCTCAAAAGAGTTGATATTTCTTCCAATATCCTTCCTTGCTGGTATCCACTGTTTATTTGCTTTCATTTGTCTATTTTTATTTTTGGAAGTTGAAAACCATCCTCATCCATATCCATTTGTTTCTCTTACAGTTTTCTACATATGACTTTGCTGGACTCTTCTTAGGGCATGATCTCTCAATATGACCCACCTCATGACATCTTCTACATCTAAAAGATACGTTTTTATAATCTATGGTTTGGGAACACATCTTATCCCCATACTTAATAATTATTGATTATGGTAAAGGTTTACTTATATCAATCATGACCAATATTCGAGCATAAATAGCCAAGAATCCATCTTTTGTAGTTTCTAAAATCTCAATGAATTCTTCCAAAGTGTTGCCTATTATCTCGAAGGTACCAATTTCCCAAAACTTAATGGGTAACCCATACATTCTAACCCATATTGGTACTAGGGATAGATTTACATTTTCAAGTGAAAAACCTTCATACCAACGGGTAAGGAAGAGTCTTGCTCTTCTCATAAACCAAGGTCACCCTTTTAGGATTCTATGTCTTTCTTCCCTAGAACAAAAATGGCTAAGAAGAAACCTTTGGGAAGAAAGGATTGAATCACTCTTGGAGACTTCTTGGAGACTTCCAACTCCTCTTAATCCATTTTATCAAGGTTGAAGCCCCTAGCCAATACCCATTAAATTTACCAAAAACCACCCTATCTTTAAGCAACAAGGATCGATCCTTTGTGGTTTTCTCACTAACATCTACTTCTAGAGATGATTCTAAGGATTTAGCTATAAATTGGTCTATGGGAAGGAAACTAAAACTCAAAATCTACTAAAATTTACCAAAATATCCTATAGTGAATATAATGTTTGATAAAAAAATTTTGTACAAGCAAAATTTATAAGATAAAGAAGAGAAAAATAAACTTAGTTGAAAAATTCTATTCCCAAACAAAATATCTTGCCTCACTGAAGCTCTAGCCCTCCATTGCTCCTCCCATCATACAAACCTTGATTGACAAATATTTGTAATTTTATTTCTCGCGACTTGAAAAATCATCATTGCCCTTGTTCTAAATGGTTGACTTTGCAAGATCATATCTCCTTCAATATTACTCGGATTCCTTCATATAACCACTCATTTTATGGGTAAATTAGGTTCGGCTGTGAACATGGGAATGGTAGGTTTGGAACTATACCATTAGGTTAACTTTATTAATATTGTTATATAAGTGTTTTAAAGAGACAGTGTAATAAAGGTTCAAGACCTAAACCGCAGCTTAGGTGAGTGTGTATGGTTGTATGTTTGTATGTTTTGTAAGTGAGTGTGTATGGTTGTATGTTTGGTTTTTATTGATAAGCTTATCTCTCACCCTTATAAGTGGTCATGATGAAATGGGAATGCCAACTTTCAACATCAGTAGCAAAGTTTTTTCATACTAACTACTTCTTTAAAAAACTTTCACACTAACTACTTTTAAAAAAAACTATTAAAATATGAGTAAATTTGTCCATAAATATTGAAATATAAGTAAATTTGATTATGATCTTAACAAATTAATGTTTATAAAATTTTTCAAGATTTTAATTAAAAAATTTGATAAAAACATTCCTTAAATCTTATAAACCATAATATAATTTCTTATATCTAAATCTAAAAATATAAATTTTTATTTGTTAAAATCTTAAAATAAGTCATGCTAGATAGATTTGTAACCTTTCACCCATATAATCGGGTAAAATAAACTTTGGCAATTCATTCATGTGAACTATACCATTAGGTTAACCTTATTAATATTGGAATATGGGTAAACTAGGTTCGGCTAGGAACATGGAACTATATCATTATGTTAATTTTAGTAATATTGGAATATTGGTGTTTTAAGAAAACAGTGTAATAAGGGTTCAAATTTAAATTTTAGTATAGGGGAATGTATAAGGGGTGAGTATGTATGGTTGTACGTTTGGTTTTTATTGATAAGTTTATTTCTTATTTTTATAAGAGGTTATGATGAAATAGAAATGTCCAACCTTCAATATTAATTGTAAAACTTTTTCACTAACCACTTCTTTAAAAAAAAACTATTAGAATATGAGTAAATTTATGCATGAACATTATGAGTAGATTTGGTTATGAACATGTAAATGGGCAGGTTTGGCTACCAACAGGGGAATGGTAGGTTTGGATATAAACATGGGAATGAGAGGATATTTATAAAACTTTTTAATTTTATTATTAAATTAAAATAATAATATGTTTATTGTTATTAAATTATTTAAGTTTAAATTGTCGCGAGAGAGATTTCCATTATATTTTATATATTTTATGAAGTGTTGTATAGTTATACTTCACTTCAACAACAATATATTTTATATATTTTATGAAGTGTTGTATAGTTATACTTCAACTTATGTTATTTTTTTATTTGTATAGCCATATTCTCATGTTTATAATGGTTGGGTTTTGATCTTTTATATTAAAAATTAGGTTTGATGTTTGATGGTGTGTAACTGTATATAAAAAAAAATTTAATTTTATTGAAAATATTAATTAAAAGTATTAAAAATAATATAATAATATTTTAATATATTTAATTTATATATATATTTTAATTTGGTTAGTGTGAGAAACTTTTATAACCGACGCAGAGTCTCCTCTCAACCATGATCTCTTGTAAAGCCGAGAGCTATACTTATCAATAGAGAATTTAACACAAAGCCACCACAAAGCCACCCCTCACACACTCGCCCACGCTCGTTTAAACCTTGGACCTCCCGAAGAAGAGCCAAAGCCCAAAACGCTGCACTGCACCCAGGTGCATCTAAAATTATAAATTTAAATTTCAAGGGGACAACGCAACGGTTTAGGTTTTGGCTCTTCTTCGAGAGGTCCAAGGTTCAAATTGTGGCTTAGGCGAGTGTGTGAGGGGTGGGTGTGTGGTTGTATGTTTGTTCTCTATTGATAAGCTCAACTCTCACCCTTATGAGAGGTTATGGTTGGGATTAGGATGCCCAACCTTGAAGTGTCGGTTAAGCTTATTAATAAAATAAAAATAAAAATTTATGTTTATTTTTCAAAAATCAAAATATTTGTTGCCTAAGAAACCTTTATAAACTTTAGCTTGTTGGGCAAAGACAACCAATCGACCCTCAACCATTTAGAAAATCGAAGTGGGGCACCAACAAGCACTCAATTGCTATGAAACCAACCTCTCCTTCCGGTAAATTTTTTAAAATAAATAATTAGTTTTAAAAGGGTTCAGATCCCTTGTGCAGTTGTTTGAATTTGAGTCTCTAGCTGAGAACCTAAAAACATGTCATTAGATACAAATATATTTTTTCAATGAGTTTTGATAATTTTTTTTATGAGGGGTGTTGGTCTCCTCATTCTGAGTGGAGTTTGAATCTTAGACCTCTCAAAGGGAGGTCAAAGCCCTTACCATAGTAAGCTTGCATTTTAAAAAATTAATAACTTACACAAGTATTTATGAGGGGTCTTGGTTCTCTCATTTTGAATGAGATTTGAACTTCGAACCTTTCAAAAAAAGGCCAAAGCTCTTACCAATGGAGTAAGCTTGCAACTCTTTAGATAAAAATCTATATTTTTTAAATTCGGGTAATGTGATAAACCCTAGTGAAATTTAAACTTTGGACCTCTCAAAAAAGCCAAAGCTCTTACAACTAGAGTAAGCTTGTAGCTCTTTATATAAATATATATATTTTAGTTTCAGCAATGTGATAAACCCCTAGTGGAATTTGAACTTTGGACCTCTCAAAAAAGCCAAAGCTCTTACAACTAGAGTAAGCTTGTAGCTCTTTATATAAATATATATATATTTTAGTTTCAGTAATGTGATAAACTCTAATGAGATTTGAACTTTGGACCTCCCAAAGAAAAGGCCAAAGCTCATACCGCTAAAGTAAGCTTGCTACTCCTTAGATTAAAAAAGATATTTTAAATTCGGGTAATGAAATAGACCCATACTCTTTACAGTTCATCAGAAACCAAACTCCAAAATATTAAGCTGTCCACTTAAATAAAAATATATTAATACTATTAAAAAAAAACTTTAAATGTGAAATTTAAGTACGGACATACACATATTACCTAATTTAATTCAGATGATTTCACATGAACATGGAATCAATATGGGCAATGGTATTTGGAGTCCTAGGTAGACACATATAAAGGCATAATTTTGTTAGGACAATAAAATTTGAACATTTGGACATGTTATGTACACGTCAGCATGGCCTTTAAATTAAAAAAATCACTTTAAAATCTTTTAGCTTTAAACCCGCCACGTAAGGACAGAATCTCAGTTTGCTATGAAAACTCCGGGCACAAAATTCCTTTTAAGACAAATGCCCGGATAAACCCAATTTTCCGAGCTTGGCTCCACGTCATCAACCGTATTAAATACCTAACCTCCATAATCTGAGCAACCGCTAGCGGTGTGAACGCAAATCGTGCCTCGTGCACATAAACCCTAGATATACCCCTCGAAAGATTTATGTCACATTTTTTATTACTTGAATTAAAAGCAGAAGTCACAGAACACCGTAGAGGAGTGGCGAGGCGTTGAGCTTCTGTGATAGACGGTTCTGGCTTTTAAGCCGTGTGGATTCTCCAGACGGGGACGATTTTAGGGCGCGGATTTAGCGGTAAATTCGGTTCCCGACAAATTTTGATTGATTTTTAAATAATTGGATCGTGTTTTATTTATTTTTGTTTTCTGGTTGTGTTTGGTATTCGTCAGATAATTTGGATCTGTAGTTGAAGACATGACTGCAAGCCATTATAGATGGGAATGCTGGAATTTAAGGTTGATTTTAAATGTTAGGGTTTTAGTTTTATATTGTTTATTGCACTTTGTGATGGTAGAGTGTTAGGGTTCGAGCACTTTTTTTTTTTGGGAAGCTGTTGGGGGAGGGGGTGGCGAGGGAGGTGTTGTCTCTGGAATCGAGGGTTAACATGTGTTTTGTAATTGGTTTGAATTTGAACAGTCTGGAGATGGAGTGGATGGAGAGATGGTAATATGGTATTGATTCGATTGTTGGAATTTAGGGTTAAAGAGTGATTGCGGTTTGGCAGTGGGAGTTTAGGGTTAGGATATTGGAGATTTCTTGTGTGTGTGTCGTGTTTTACACTTTAAGATTGTTGGAATTTAGGGTCAAGTAATGCTATAATTTATATTTTGGCTTGAAGTTTTGGATCCTAGCACCAAAGTACTTTGCGATGGGTTTACAACAAACAAATTACGGGTTTACAACAAACATTTTACCGATATGTAAAAAAATAGAATCTTCCCATGAAAATAAAAAGCGTCGATTTTTTTAGAGAGGTAGAGGAAACAAGCATCTGGTAGACATTTTATCTCACCATCTGGCACACTGTATCCGTTCCCTTCGAATTTCCTTCATTTCCTTCCATAATTTGGCAGGGTCTTGCAACCAGATCTCTGTAAATGTCCCTAAAATTTCTCAGCGCGATTTTTTATTTTTCAATGAATGGGTCCACATTGCTCTTAGTAGTCCCTTCAAATTTTCATTGGGTACCCGCCGAGAAATTTGCTGCATGACTAATAACCATCTTGGATTTGTTTATAGGAGTGGAACTGTTGGATGAGTGTTTTTTTTTTAAGTCTTTCTTATATGTTACACATGGCTTGTATATGGGCCACTTACGTTAAAAAAACAAAACATTATATCTGTTGTTAGGTCAAGTAGAGCACACCCAAGCACAGATTCCTTTGAGTAGTCTCTCCATAGAAGATTTTCTGTAGTTCCCTCTTCCTACTTCATTTCAGGGCACTACATTTTGTCTGTGAATTCTTCTTGGATTTTTACCTTTTAGGGTTAAGGATGATTTTAGTTTATTGCACTTTGGATGTTGGGTCTTAGAGTGGAGGTAATTTGTTTGATGACTTTTTAAATAAGTTACATGTGGCTTGTATTTGGGTCACTTTCATTAAAAAACAAAATATTACATCTTTTGTTAGGTCAAGTTGGCAATACCCAAGCACAGTTTCCATGAGTAGCCTTTCCATAGAAGATTTTGTATAGTTCCTTTTCTTACTTGATTTCTGGGCACAATATTTCCTCTGTCAGTTCTTTTTGGACTATTATGTTATATGGTTAAGGATGACTTTAATATATTGCCCTTTGGATGTTGGGACATAGAGTGGAGGTGATTTGTTTTGTTATGTATTTTTTGTTTATTTTTGCTTTCTGTAATTTAGGTCTTACAAGCATCTATGCATTGTTTGCAGCAGGTGCAGAACTGGACTATTTTGGGTGTTTGTTTTAAAAAACCTAGAAGAATGGAAGTTGAAGGATTGGGGGATGGATGGTACTATTCCAGGGAGGAGATTGACAAATTTTCTCCATCGAGGAAACATGGCATTGATGCCAAGAAGGAGAATAATATGCGAAAATCTTACTCCAGGTATGAAGTTGGTGTCAAGCTTGGGTTGTAAGTAGTTTTGTGCCTTTTTTTTGTTATTTTTTCTTTATGCATTTGCATGTATCAATAACCCATCCCCTTGTAATGATTAGGTTTTCTGAACTGTGATTGATTCTCTGATTTAGTGTAAGTATTACAGTATATGCTTGGTCTGTGATTTCTCTAAATGTCTCTTCAACAAATGATATCATTACAATACAAATGCATTTGTCATTATCTCTGTGGTGTGAAAAGATGTCAGAATTTGGGTTTGTATGTTGTATGCAGCAAATTTGTACCCTTGATGTTGTCTTTATAAGTTTATACTAATATTTATATAACCTAGGAGGACAAAGAGATGGGGAATGAAGTAAATTACCAAATCCTTAATTGACTATGCCTAGATCTCAGAGAAATGACAATTTTATCGATAAGACCTTCACAATTGTAGCAGATATCTTATTGCAAATAATTCCAATGGCTTCAGGAGAGAAAGAGGCATTTACCTATTACAGAGATGGTGTGATTTGAAATATTTTCTCTTTCTATTTTTTTATCATTTATAGAAATGGGATTCAAGTTATTGAGTCAAAGAAAACTTATGCTTAGTGAAGGTGAGTTATATATATAGGTATGGGTACAAGGCCTGAGCCGAGGTTCCCATTCTTGCTTCTAAGTTACATGGTAACTGTGGATATACACAATTGCAACACTGGCATCTCTCTGTCCTCTTAGGTACTAGAAATATTAGTATAAAGACAACATCAAGGGTATTAGATTTGACGAAGCACTCAACTCATTCTCATTGATTTGCATATAAAGATTACAATGCGGTTGATTAACCACCAAGTTGGTTAATCAACTAATTCGGAGAACGCCTATGAGCGTTATTTTAATATTAGTGCTAATAATGTGATACAACATAACAACATATGCTAACATCCCCCCTTATTACATTATTGGCAAATTCCAATAGTATCGCGAAATTTTTCATATTTGATACGTCCAAGTGCTTTGGTAAAGATATCTGCAACTTGCGCATCAGTAGGAATGTATTGAAGTTGTATATGGTGCTTTGGAACTTCATCTCGAATAAAATGACATCTGGTATCAACATGTTTGGTACGTTCATGAAAAATTGGATTTTTGACAAGATTCAAAACACCTTGATTGTCGCAAAACAAATGAAGTGGAAGATTCTTTGGAAGGCCCATGTTTGTAAGAATGCGACTTAACCACATTATCTCGCAGACTGCTTCACTGGCTGCACGATATTCTGCTTCTGTAGAAGATAAAGCAACCACATGTTGTTTCTTACTGTGCCATGAGATAGGTCCAGATCCTAGATGAAAAACATATCCGAAGTGGATTTACGATCATCAATGGATCCAGCATAATCTGAGTCTGTGTATCCCAGTAAGAAAAAATTATTATTCTTTCTATATTCCAGACCATAATTTGTACTACCACGAACATAATGAAGAACTCTTTTTGCTGCTTTCCAGTGACTCATCTTAGGCTCTTGCATGAACCTTGAAAGATATCCCACAACAAAACTGAGATCTGGCCTGGTATTTGTCAGATACAGGAGACTCCCAATCAACTGGCGATAGAGAGTTCCATCTACCTGAGGTGACTCATCATATCGAGATAACTTAAGTCCTTGCTCCATTGGAGTTGCTTTGGACTTACAATTAGTCATCCGATATTTTTCTACTAAAGTCTTGGCATATTTCTTTTGTGTTACTCGAATATGAAATTGTGCTTGAGTAAATTCTAAACCAAGACAATAGTGCAGAAGTCCTAGATCTGTCATTTCAAATGATTGCTTCAAGTCATTTTTCACTAAGTCAATCATACTTTCTGAGCTTCCTGTGATGATCAGATCGTCTACATAAAGTACAAGAATCACTATATCAGAACCATTTTTCTTGATATAGAGATTTGCATCTGAAGGACTTCTTTCGAATCCATGCTGCACAAGGTGACTGTCTATCTTGATATACCAAGCTCGAGGAGCTTGTTTTAGCCCATACAAGGATTTGATCAATTTGCATACTTTTTGTTCTTGCCCCTCGACCACGAACCCTTCTGGTTGAGTCATGTATACTTCTTCTTGTAAGTCACCATTCAAGAAGGCACTTTTAACATCCATCTGATGCAATTTCCACCCAAACTGAGCTCCCATGGCACAAAGTACGCGAATGGTAGTCATTTTTGCAGTAGGGGCAAAAGTCTCTTCATAATCTATGCCTTCTTTCTGAGCATATCCCTTTGCAACAAGCCGGGCTTTATGCTTATCAATAGATCCATCTGCCTTATACTTCACTTTGAACACCCATTTGCAGCCTATGGGTTTCTTTCCTGTTGGCAGATCGACTAACTTCCAAGTATTATTTTTAAGGAGAGACTTATGTTCTACATCCATGGCCTCCTTCCACTGTGGTTCATCAAGTGCAGATTGAACCGTTGTGGGTTCATTTGTATTCAATGTAGACATATAAATCTTTTCTCCATCCTCATCTTCTTCTCTATCATTTCTTGCACTCACTGACAAGTCATCAAAATGTTGACAAAGTTTGTCAACCTCTGAAGTAGATTCCTCTGCTCTCATCTGCTGAGTCATACTGCGAGTACATGGCCTATCAAGAGATAGATCTGGAAGGGATTTCAACTTAGCATCTCTCAAAGTGCTAGTATACCATTTTGGAACTTTCTGTTTTTGCTGTGGAAGTATAACCTCCTTCTTAGGTTCTTCTTCATCTAGGTATACAACTGTGGATGTGTCTTTTGATGTGAGGAATTCATCAAAGACAACATCTCTACTTACATGTGTCTTCTTGGTCTTAGGATCAATCAATCGATAACCTTTTGAGTACTCATCATAGCCAAGAAAGATACACTGCAGGGTTTTCTCATCCAGCTTTCTCCTTTTCTGTTTTGGAATGTGCATGAATGCTTTACATCCAAACACCCTCAGATGAGAAATGGAAGGTTTCTTATCACTCCATGCTCCTTGCGGTGTTTTCCCTTGTAGAGCTCTAGTGGGTGCTCTATTTAGGAGGTATACAGCTGTGTTTGCTGCTTCTGCCCAATATTGATCCTCAAGATGTGCTCCCTTTAGCATACATCGAACCATTTCCATAATGGAACGATTTCTTCTTTCTGCAACTCCATTCTGCTGAGGTGTATAGGCTGTAGTCAGTTGTCTTTTTATCCCATGTTTCTTAAGAAACTCTGAAAACTCTTCAGAGGTGTATTCCCCCCCTCGATCTGAGCAGAGGGTTTTTATCAAACATCCCGACTCCTTCTCAACAAGTTTCTTGAACTGTTGAAAGTAGAGAAACGCTTCTGATTTCAACTGAAGAAAGAAAACCCACATCTTCCGTGAGTAATCATCAATGAATAGTTGAAAATATCTTTTTCCACCATAGCTGGTTGGCATAGGACCACACAGATCGGTATGTACCAGCTCTAAAGGGTTTTCAGCTCGAGAGGAGCTAGCTTCAAAAGGTACTCGGTGTTGCTTCCCTGCTAAGCAATCCGAGCAAACTGGCAAGATAGATGAGAGTGGTGGAAGACCTTTCACCATCCCATATTTGTATAATTCGAGCAAATATCCAGAACTGAGATGCCCATAACGTCGATGCCAGAGAGAGGTGGCCTCCTTTGTAGTTGCAGCCAAAGCAACATGTGGAGTTGAAAGGGCATCGAGAATAAACAAGCCATGTTTGTAGGATCCGGTTGCAACATGTTTACCACTGTGTGTGATAAAACATCTCTTCTTGCCTTTGACAACTCGAAACACGACCTCCATGTTTCTATCCAACATTTGTGTGACTGAAAGCAGATTATTGGCTAAGTCTGGAACATAGAGAACCTTCTCAATTTGACAAATACCATCAGGAAGGGACACAAAAATATCCCCTTCTCCCTTTACTTGATATACTTGATTATCTGCAATTGTGACTGGCTTACCCTCTTTCTCCACAAAAGTATCAAACCATGATTTATCCCCAGTCATGTGTTTGCTAGCTCCTGAATCAATATACCATACAACATCTATCTGGGAAGACGAAGTATGAGTCATGAGGACCTTGTGTGCTCTTTCAGAGTCAGAATCTAAATCGGACCCAGGAGGATCTGAGTCTGAGTTGGAGTCAACATAAGCAACATGGCCTTTAGATTGCTTATGCTTATTGTATTTCTGCTTGTTCTTGCCCTTCTTCTGAGGACCTCTATCGTTTGGTTGCTTGTTTTTGAACCAACACCTGTTGGTGTCATGGTTATTCATATCACAAATTTTGCAATATTTTGATTCTTTTTGCTGATTTTGCTTCCCTTTTCCTTTGGAAGAAGCACCCCCTTTTTGAAACTGGCCTTGTTTTTTACCACTTTGTTGTGTGGAAAGAGCATTATCTGGCATATCATCTTTCTGGACCTGAGTTGCCTCCTCAGTCTGAAGCAGGTTTACCAGTTCCACAAATGAGACTTGTCTACCAGAAACATTGAGGGAAGTGATCAACATCTTGTAGGAATTTGGTAATGCTCTCAAGATGACAGAGTTCAAGACATCATCATCCACCGGTTTTCCCATAGCATTCAATTTCGCTTTCAAGTCAGCCACTCTGCAAAGGAATATATCAACTGTTTCCCCAGAACTCATACTGAGATTATGTAGTTGAGTTTGGAGATGGAGAATAGTGGATTGATTCTTGCCTTCATATACTGTGATCAGGGCATCCCAGGCTATCTTACTAGTTTTTGCATCACAAATATGAGGCTGCACCTCATCTGTAGTAGCAAGCAAGATAAATACGAGACTCTTCTTGTCTTTCTTATCCCAAGCATCTTGATCTGTTCCTGCTATCTGAGGACGTTTTGCAGTGCCAGTCACTACGTCCCATAAATCTTCCAACAGAAGTATGGCTTTCATATTTGTCTTCCATGGAACAAAGTTAGGACCTTTCAAGCAATTGTGAGTCCGAGAGATACTTATGAATTGTGGCCATTATGAAGGTTCCTTATATCACCAATTGGTCTCCCTTTCTTTATACCTGCCAGATCTTTATACTGTAACCATTCAATATACACCCGCCCTTACGTGAGGGAAACTATAGGTATATATGAAAAGTATACTACTCAATATGTACTCGCCCTTACGTGAGGGAGACTATAAGTACATATGAGAAGCACAATATTTTGAACATAGGCGATACTGAAAGGGCATCGTGTTGTTAATGACACCTACCATAGAAAGTTTTATTCCGCATGCGTGGGGCGTAACTTCCCCTAAACACTTTGGGAAAAAAACTTTCGTCAGGATTTACGCCTAACAACAATCACGATGTGGGTATGAAGTGGAAAAAAAACAAAAATTGGTTTGCCTTATTTCTCCCCGACGATTTATAGAGAACAAGCTCAGACGTCGTTGTTGCAGCTATATTAGGCGGCGAATACAGTAGTCCAAAGCACGACAACATTACCTGTAAGTGTGGACCGGAGGTATCTCAAATACCGAATCGTCGTCGTGCAATAAATTGCACAAATAGGGTATAAATTTGGGGTCTTATATTTTGTTTAATTTATGATTGTGAATGCAAGAAAACAGTGTATTTAAATGCAAAAAAAAACAATCATAAATGCCCACAAATTATAGCTCCTATTACACATTCCCCCCTTTATCTGACAATTTTGCAAGTGAAATCATGTGAACTCCCCCCTTCAAATTGCAAAATAGATAAGAATGGGTGAAAAAAAATACCTGAAAACCCCAAAAACAAAAAATGGGAGCCTTCAAGGCATCAAGATGTGTTTGTTTTTGCTTGAATGACGCCTGTTTGGCGTCAACTTTGCTTTACCGCCGTCAACAGCCCCTTGCGGGCGTCAAAACCACATTTCGGGCGTCAAAATTCCGGTTCGGGCGTCAACGCGACCGTGCGGGCGTCAACAGTGCACAGGCGTCGGGAAAAAAATGAATCCGTCAAAAAATTCCCCGACGGGATTCGAAACCACAACCTTCCGCCAAACAAGGACCATACCAACCACGGGAGCCGAAGTGCCCGATGAAATCAAACAGGAGCCACGCCGGTATTATCCGCTTTGGAGGGCGGAGAAGGGAGAAAAAAATTAATCCCACATGGCCTATGCGGCCACTGTGGGAGGGTTTAAACACTGTCGAAAGCGCCAAAGCTTTCGGTTGCCTTCGGGCAACCACCCCACCCTTTTGCCTCCACTTGCCGCCTCCACCGACGACACAGTCCCTGATCCGTTGTCTGCTGCGTGCCACACGAGTCCTCTGTCAGCGTGCCGCCGTCCTTTGTCCTGCGTCAGGTCTGTCAGCGGTTTGTCCTCTGTCAGCGTACTGTCAGCTCTGCGTCAGGTCTGTCTACGTCTTGTCAGGGTCGTTCCTCTGTCTCGTCCAGGTCTGTCGTCCGTCAGGATCCTCCGCCCTCAGGTCAGTCTGCCCGCTGCGGCGTCCGTAGCTCTGATGCCATATTAGATTTGACGAAGCACTCAACTCATTCTCATTGATTTGCATATAAAGATTACAATGCGGTTGATTAACCACCAAGTTGGTTAATCAACTAATTCGGAGAACGCCTATGAGCGTTATTTTAATATTAGTGCTAATAATGTGATACAACATAACAACATATGCTAACAAAGGGTACAAATTTGCATCATACAACAACCCCAGATTCTGACATATTCTCACACCACAGAGATAAATGACATGCATTTGTAAGGTAACAATATATTTGTTAGTTAGATAGATAGATAGATAGATAGATAGATTATATGTATATATGTATGAATAATGGGCATCTTCATCACCATAGTTGTGCCTATATCTCATGTAACCTGGTGACTGTTTGTTCATCCATTATTGTTATAAATACAACAGCTACCATGCTTTGAAAGGTCTAAAAGATTTGAAACACACACAAACACACACACACACACACATATATGTATATATATAAGTACATCGAATAATCATCAAGAGTTCTGAACCAGAGGGACAATCCTATCAGACAGATTGACGATGAAAAACCTATAGAGGAATTGTGTGAGCTAGCTACATAAGAGAAATTGAGTTTATATGGACAAGCTCTGCTTACATCATCGAATTTGAAATGCAGACATGGACATCATAGCTTAGTTCACAGAATCAGAATTCTGTTACAATTCAATGGAACTGCAGAGATTTATAGAGAACAATACCTGACAAGAATGTTAAGTTGAGATTGCTTACTTGAGCTGACTATATTAACCAAATGTAGCCCTTATTGAAGTAATGCTCACCATCAATGTTCTGCTGAAAGATGGTCCAAAGTTCATTAAATGGTATTATCTGTTCATGGTTGTAATGCCATGCAGTTACTATGTTTACTATTGCAGTTATGTGGGTTTCAAGGATTTTTTTACATTTTACTCTGATTGTATGGGGTATTTCTTAGTGTTATTTTTATTTTCAGAAATAAAAAATGGGTTTTTAGGAGGTTGGCCCTTTCATACTTATATGGTTGAACTTAGAAGTTTGCATTTCAAAATAAACCTTGATTAGTGCTAACTATTGCTAGATAACACTGCCAAATATAAACCCAATAGTGGTTCTCCCAAGCATAGTAGTGAAACTTGGACTAGGTGTGGACTCGGCAAAAACTCGACCATAAAAAATTGAAGTGCGTGCAAATTTTAATTGGAAAAAAAGTTTATTTTTCATGTGTACACAATTAACTAATATTATACAAATCCAAGATTAATACTGTATGTGATACAACCTTAAACTACACAAGAAAGTGACAAAACACGCATCAATGTAAATGCTGGGTGGCTGCTAGATTCAGTCTTGGAGCATCTGCAATCCTTTTGTTTTCATTTAACGTGCTGTTTATTTGTAATTATTTCCTCCTGATGAATATTTAGTGTTTGCTAATATTTCATATTGAGTCAGAGTCCAGAGGGAGTACATAATGCTGGTAGATATCCCTTATAACTTCCATGGTTCTCAAATTGTGTCTGTACTAGGGGATGCCTTTCATAGACGAACTGTTAGCCAGAGTCCAGAGGGAGTACATAATGCTGGTAGATATCCCTTATAACTTCCATGGTTCTCAAATTGTGGCTGTACTAGGGGATGCCTTTCATAGACGAACGGTTAGCCATGGGCTAGTGGCTACTGTTAGAAAATCCTTCAAGTCATGTTATTGCCCATTGTTATTTTGTGGCCATACATGGGTGCAATGCTCAAACCATCACTGAATATGGTTGATGTTATTCCCTGGCAGAGTACGGATAGTATATTATCCTTCAAAGGGTATAACTATATATCTCAATTATTAGTCAACTTGTCTTCTTTAGAAAGAAACCTCAAGGACATTTTGTGCTTTTTCAGATGACCTCTTGCTATTTTATGTGCGTCTTATAAATCTCACTGGGATTGTGAGAGGGCCCAAGCAGTGTACTGTTCCAATCTTTCGTGTCTAATTCTTGATGCCTTTGAGTTGCCTCAAACATGGTGAATGTTTCCTGTGTTGGTTAGGATTTCAGAAGCATTTGTTTGTTCCTAGGCCCAGTGGTTAGATGAATGTTCTAGAGAATGTATATTAGAGGGAAGAGCAAAGAAATTTTGCTCTTGATTATTGAAGGTGTTACACTTTGCATGGGGTGGGACATATTGCCATGGAACTCAATACAAGATTGGGTTAGATTTCTCTCAATGTTGTCTACCCTTTTGGTCTCAACTTCCATTGTTGATCTTCTTTGACCTTATCCCTGTACTCTGCCAACTAATTTTTCCTTTTACTTTCATCTTTGGTCCTTTTTAATCAGGTGGGCCTTGTGGCATTAACCTTCTTTAACTAATTTTTCCTTTTACTTTCATCTTTGGTCCTTTGTAATCAGGTGGGCCTTGTGGCATTAACCTTCTTTTTGGTTCTTGTTTTTTGATTTCAAATGTAACTCTCGGGTGGTTGTAAGATTCTTGAAAACTAGGAAAATTTTGGGATTAGGATGCAAATAGTGTTTTGGGTCTGATTTCACCTTCTGTCTGTTCTCTATGCAAGTGGAAATAGCAAAGATGAGGCCAATTTAGAAAAGAAATATTTGATGCTTTTTTTCTGTGTTTTACAGTTGAGTTTTTTTCTCAGACTTGTGAGTAAAAAGAAAACTTAGTGAGTCCAGAAAAAATTGCCGAGTAGAGTCAAAAAAATCCGGGAGAGCCGACTTGGGCATGGATTTGGCAAGTTTTTCAAAAACTTGCTGAGTTTTGTAACTATGCATTCAAGCATCCACCCAAATTTTATTGATTGAGAAGAAAACAGTAGAAGGCTTTGGATTTGCATGGATGATTAAAGCAATGTGTCTGTGGTAATTGCATGGGATGATTAAAGCAATGTGTCTGTGGTAATTGCATGGGATGATTATGGCCCTGATATTTGTGTGGCCCTTTATATAGACATCAGACTTCGAATTGTTGGAAAGAACTGCCACGATTGCTAAACTATAAGATAATTAGTGATTAGATTTTGGCCTTTATAACTGATGTAGACACCTACAGAAGGCAACACAACTAGGCCCTGCAAGCTCAACCTCTTCACTAACAAACCCAATCAGAATAACTTGTATTGGTTGCAGACACTCAACTGTCTAAAATCAGTTGACTTCCAACAAAGGTCTCTGCAAGAGGCTCTGCACTAGGGAACCTGCAGAAGCAAATTATTACCAGTGGCATACACTCCAAATGTGCTTGTGGAATTTACAGGTCATACAACAATTTGTATAACAAGGAAAGAGTAAGCAAATCAGTGATTTCAAGATACTTGACAACTCACATTAGTGAAATATCAGAGCCTCTTCACTAACAAACCAAATCAGAATAACTTGTATTGGTTGCAGACACTCAACTGTCTAAAATCAGTCGACTTCCAACAAAGGTCTCTGCAAGAGGCTCTGCACTAAGGAACCTGCAGAAGCAAATTATTACCTGTGGCATACACACCAAATGTGCTTGCGGAATTTACAGGTCATTAATCTTAGAAATGCATAATTATATGTATAACAAGGAAAGAGTAAGCAAATCAGTGATCTCACAGATACTTGACAACTCACATTAGTGAAATATCATTGCAAACTTTATATCACATGTATTGAATTAGCAGATTTGCAACATCAGTATGCAGTAGCAGCATATACACAGGAAACTAATGCCCATGTTTTTCTCCCTTTTTCCTTTACCAAGAAGCCTCTCTTACAACAGCCCAGTCTTGCCTGCTGTAGAAGTTCCACCAGTTACACAGGAGACTGATGCTATGTTTTTCTCTCTATTTCCTTCACCAAGAAGCCTTTTTTACAGCAGCCTTGTCTTGTCTGGTGTAGAAGTCCACCTGGTTCCCCAAACATCTCAGGAGTAGCCAAACTGGATTGACCTAAAAACCCAAAAAAGGGTAAAACCCTGTGACCAAAAGTCTGCCCTGACAAGACATTCTAGTCCTTACAGGACTATTTTTTTTAATTTACCTTGTTCAATTACTGCTTAATATATATACAAGCAGCATTGCAGGGAAATCTTCAGACACTGATTTTACAAGCATAAGTAGCCACTTAGATGTACAGCATACAAGTCCTATGTCTTGCACCATCAACCCTTTAATGGTTGATTTGTACAAGGAAGGTTGACCTTAGTTCCTACTATTACCTAAGTTGGCATTTCCTTGCAATTTTTTATAAATACTAATGTTCCTCCTGTTGGTTACGAATCTGCCATGAGGAAAGGATTTTGTGTTAACGCGCCCAGATTCGCCCACCAGCTAGAAAGGCCGGAAGGAAGGAATGCCTTCCGTGCCAATCTCCGGAGAAGGCCGGGCCCTTGTGGGTTTTGCGGTTAAAGATAAGAGTGCAGGAAAGAGATAAAAATGCGGAAAGAATTTACAAATGTGATTGTAGTTGGGTGGGGGGAACTAACAGTATGACAACGCATCAATCACCACTACTTACTGCATCATAAATACAAAGCATAACCAGAAACTGCAAAATCTAAGTATACTTTCTGTATAAAGCAGTGTACGCACAGCTACAATGGCTCCCTAACAGACATTCCCTACAAGGAACTAACAGTACGACAGCGCATCAATCACCACTACGGACAGTAACATGAATACAAAAAGCAACCAAGAAATGTCAGATCCAAGTATGTGTGTTATGCAGAGAATTTGTACGCACAGCTACAATGACTCCCTAACAGACATTCCCTACAAGGAACTAACAGTACGGCAGTGCATCAATCATCACTACGGACAACAACATAAACAGAACACACATACTGAAGGAACTGCTACTTAATCTATTCTATGTATCCTCTAATCAATGAAGTTCAAGAGTGCTTGGCCACCAAATGCCGAAATGAATCAACAAGCCATGACACAAGCAATGCCTCAGGAATACCTGACCACCAAATGCTGAAGTGAATCAACAAGCCATGACACAGGAAAACGTAAAGCAGAAATGTAAAGGAGAGGCAGCATAAAAAATAAAAGAAGTAGAACAGATCCAGGCATATACTTTATATTGATAAGCAGAAGCACAGCTACAATGGTTCCCTAACAGACATTCCCCTTCCACCACCTTACAATGAGAATGTGGTGGGTATTTATAGCCCGAGTCCCTCCCGTTACATTAATGGGCACAAAGTCCCAGTCAAACACTAGCTGACAAAAGCGGCGATGGAGCTGCTAATGCTGACCTTTGTCGGACAGGACTGTACCCGCAGCATGGTCTCCCTGGAGGCTGAACAGCTACGTGGCAGCGCGTTAGGTTGAACTTTTCATTGGCAGGAATGCGGGCAGCTGGAGCAGGTAGAACCTCCAATCAGCTTTAAATGGGGCAGCTGGCATAAGTAGTGCAGCCCATGCTTGTCCTTTTGCTCGGCACGTCTTGGCTCAGATCCCGAAGCTGGACACTTGTCGGATGATGCTGTTTGACATGTGCTTGCCTTGAAAGGCAGTTTATCCAACTTATCTCAGGACCGGAGCGCTATTGGGTTGTGCAGGCAGAGAACAACGCAGTCGGGAAGGCCTTCATGCCTTAGTCAAATTCTGAGTTTGTTTCCCTACTGCGCACCTGTCAAAGGGCGCACTCCGACTTCGCTGCGAAGTCGGGTTGCGCACAGGTGAAAGCTGATTTCTGCCGCCGAACGGACTTCGCCCTGGAAAGGGGGCGAAGTCCGACTTCACTGCGAAGTCGGACTTCGCCCCAACACTTAGTCATTTTTCCCGCCCGACCGCTCAACTTTGCTACAAGGTGCGCCCGAAAGTAGGGCGCGATCGGACTTCGCTGCGAAGTTGGACTTCGCCCAGACACTTAGTCATTTTTCCTGCCAGCCTGCCAACCTGCTACAAGGTGCGCCCAGAAAGTAGGGCGCAGTCGGACTTCGCTGCGAAGTTGGACTTCGCCCCAGCACTTAGTCATTTTTCCTGCCAGCCTGCCAACCTGCTACAAGGTGCGCCCAGAAAGTAGGGCGCAGTCGGACTTCGCCCAGAATACTTGTTCTTCTGGCTGATTCTGTCACACTGCGCACTTTGTATTCCTGCTGCGCTCCAACTGGAGGGCGCACTCCGACTTCGCTGCGAAGTCGGATTGCGCCCTGACACTTAGCCATTTTTCAGGGCAACTGCTGTCAAATTTGAGATCTGACTGAGGGGCTCAAAAGAAAGAGGGAAGAATGAGAATGTAGGGAAGAGAGAGAAAGGGAGAGAAGAAGAAAGGGAAAGAGAGGAAGAGGGAAAAGGAAGAGCAGCACTCTTACAAAACTGAAAACATTGCACCCCGTGCAAAATGTGGCAACACCTCCTTGATCTAAAAACTATATATTGTAAACTCCGAGTGAATCTCTAATTCAAGTAAACTTGATACTGTTAATTGCATGAATGAAGTTACTTGGGTATGCAATCCCGGGGGTACCTGTCTCTGGGTGGATGGGGACAGGGACAGGGACAAGGGGATGCCTTTACATGTCCCTGCCACCTGCTTGTTTTTCCAATGGTTTGGGATGCCTCTGTGTCCCCTGTGATGGGTCTCACGGCCCCTCAAAACTGATATAATCTTATTGGCATGGCCCTGCTTTTCTAATGGGCTGAGTTGACCTCTTTTTCTGGATGTTGGACATCAGATGGATCCACATCATAGAGAAGTGGAATGATGACGGCATTATTACTGCAGGTGGGTATCTGGGATGCCTCCCTGAGCATCAATGTCTGCTTGCAAGGAAGACTTGATCTCTGTGCCTCTATGTGCTCCTTATTGTCTAAAACATCATGAAGTTGTATGGTCGACATTTCTACAGACAATCAATCTAATTTTTCTTGATGTATGCCCTGTATAAACTATAAAATTCATGATATTGCTTTCTCTTTTTTGAGGGGATGGTTCTAGTGGTGGTGGAGGTGGAAGGCTGGAAGTTTTCTCTATGGTTTGATTCAATATTTTACAAACCAACATGGAGAGGAAAGTACTGCCATGAACTTCGAAAGGAAGGAGGAAGAAATGATTTAGCACAATAATTGTGAAAAAACAGGTATATATGTCAAGCTCAGACCACAATTAATAAAAGACCAATTTGACGGAACGGAAAGGTAAACTTTATAAAATAGGAAAGGGGAAAATTTTTTAAACTATCAATTTCGTTAGATTCATGGGGTGGTTAATATGCCTTCATGCGCTGACAATGTGAATGATCCAAAATGAAGACCCACAAAAAAATAATAAAGAAAAATTGTTCATTAATCAATTACAATTTTTTTGATTAACGAATATGTTAAGGTATATGCATATCTTTTTTTCTCAATTCTTTTTTCTTGCTTGCTTTCAAATGTGACATTTGCGTTTTACATGGTTTCGCTAACAAATGTCCCAATATGATTTGCATCTGTTAGAGAATCCTTGTCTGTTAGATTGCACACACAGAAATAGTCATATTCAAATAAAGTTTGGAGTTCTGACATTCAAACATGCTTCTCATCCCAAACATTGTTCGAATCAGTATTTGCAGTATGCAAATTCAAAATTAACTATTTTGGAGTTTTGCTTTTAGGCATTTTATCATCGTTGAATGCCATGCTGCACATTTTTAATATATGAACACACTTACAAGGTGATAAAGGATATGGTCATTGCTTCTGTGAACAAAAAAAGGTATCCCCTTGAGTGCCACCAGGAAGGCCCAATACATGAAGCAAGGCCAAAATTTATGAATTTTATAATCCTATATATATATATATATTCATATTCTTTTTCTTTTCTTTTCAGTTGGTTATATGGGATTGAAATGGCCCCAGTTACATCTTACATCATCATCACATAGTGGTATCACAACAACTTGGCTATTATCCATGTATCGCTTGGCAGGATTTGAACTTGGGTTTCCTTCTCAAACGTTGAGGAATGTAACCAGTTGAGCCAATGCCATTTGATTATATATATATATATCCAAAATTTGGGTATCTTGTAGCCATCTCCTTTTGCATCCCTAAGTAACTTAGGGAATTGCTGATTAGTTGCTTGAGATAATGGTATTGAAGTATACTTAGCCAGTAATGGTAAACCAACATGTATTCTGCATCCTACGGTTGATGCTTTGTTATCGATATTGGTGGATTATTTAGAATCATAGTATCCAAGCTGAATTTTTTTAATCTCGCAAATAGTGAAATATCCTCGAGTGTAATCTAATTACTTGTGTTTGGACAAGTTGAGGTTTTGTTCCATCTGATTGAGAGAGGGTTTTACATTCATCTTATATATATATATATATATATCCAAAATTTGGGTATCTTGTAGCCATCTCCTTTTGCATCCCTAAGTAACTTAGGGAATTGCTGATTAGTTGCTTGAGATAATGGTATTGAAGTATACTTAGCCAGTAATGGTAAACCAACATGTATTCTGCATCCTACGGTTGATGCTTTGTTATCGATATTGGTGGATTATTTAGAATCATAGTATCCAAGCTGAATTTTTTTAATCTCGCAAATAGTGAAATATCCTCGAGTGTAATCTAATTACTTGTGTTTGGACAAGTTGAGGTTTTGTTCCATCTGATTGAGAGAGGGTTTTACATTCATCTTTGAGAGAGGGTTTTACATTCATCAATCTCAAATGTTTTCAACAATTCTGCCATATATTTTGTTTGAGAAATGAAAATACGATGTTATTAACAATTTACGTCAATGTTAAAATAGTGGTGGATAAGGCCTAGTTTTTAATTTGATAGCATTCTTTCTTTTTCTTCCTTACTTTTTGATGTATTTCTCATCATTCGTAGAAATGATAACATCAATCAACATCAGTTTATTTTCCTGCAATTGTATATACAAAGTGTTTTTCGGGTTTACTGCTGGAGAAGCAATTGTATATACAAAGTGTTGTCGGGTTTACTGCTGGAGAAACCAAATAGATGGGGATTACTATACATATTGGAAGACCATGCTGTTGGTGCTTGTTTCAACCATAGAGTGCCCTATCCAATCCCTTTTTTTTTTTTTTTTCTATTTGTGGAAAACATCCCAAAAGGGATGCCACTTTCGGGTAAGACCCAAGGAGGCAGGGGTATCCATTCCGCCAAAAATGCCGAGGACTCAGACCTGGCCTACCACCTTTGACATACTCAAGGAGCAAACAAACACACAAAACCAATTTAAAAATAAGTAATTAACAACAAAAATAATAAAATAAAAAAAAACATGCTCCTTGAGTGTGTCAAAAACAAAAGCACAACCAAACACGCACAATAAGATAAAAGAAACCACAACACAAACCACATAGAAAAACACAAGAACCACATAACAAAACACAAACAAGACAAAAACAACAGAACACTACAAAGACATAACCCAAAAAAACATGAAAAATAAACACAACCAAAACCTAAAAAATTAAAAAAATAAAATAAAAATAAAAAACAACCAACAACAGACAATAAACAAAAACAAAATACATAGAAAAAACTCACACATAAAAACACGAAATAACACAAACAAAGAGAAACCCAAGAACAAGAACGAAAAAAACACAAGAACAATAACAAAAAACATAAAAAAGAAAAGAAAAAAGAAAACAAAACAAAACAACAAAAACACAAGAACAACAAAAAACAACACAAAGAACAAAAAAACAAAACAAAACAAAAGAATCCACCCACCTTAAAAAACTAAACAAAAAAACAAAAAAGAAAAAAAGAAAAAAAAGAACAAAACAATGACCTATCTAGACCAGAAGACTATTAAGGCAAGAATCAACAAAGGAAACAAAATAAAGAATAGAATGAGCTAGGGAACTAAAAAAAACTGAATGAACCAAAGAGAAGCAAAAAAAAAAAAAACACAAGAAGAAACTAGGTACCTTCAGAACTAGAGCCATCCAAAGAAATGATAGAAAGAAGAGCTTCCCTAATTTGAGAAGCCCACCATATAGGAGGGTGGCCATAACAAGTAAGATCACCTTTGTCCAAAGCCCAATTAGCTAAAGCATCAACACTCTTGTTTTGATCTCTAACCACATGATTTTAATCAACTTTCAAAAATCCCATCTGGATTAACTGAATCTTCTCAATAATTCTTTTTATTCTCCAACCCACCTTATGATTCTTAGAAGGAGTCTTCAAGAGATTAATCATAAGTTGAGAGTCAGACTCAACTAACACCTTTTCCCATCCAACCTTAGTAGCCTCCTGAAGATCTCTGAGGATACCATATCCCTCAGCAAGGTTATTGGAAAGAATACCCAAATTCTCAGCAAAAGTAAAAAACCAGGGAGCCATCTGAAAGTCTACCAATTCCTCCCACATTGGATTTTCCAGGGTTCCCTCTAGAGGCTCCATCAGTATTGACTTTTCCAAAATCCTTAGGAGGAGGTTGCCAATTTCTAGTCCTATCCATCTTACTAATACTCACATTCCCTTTAAGTTGATCCCATCTTTGGTGGGAGTTTTGGAGGTGATTAAGGAGTTGATGGACTGATTCAACTAAGTTGGCTATGGTCTTTTGCCAAATATAGTGAATATCCTTCCTATCTTGATTAAAAATTTGGTTGTTCCTTTCATTCCAAATATTCCAAAGAAGAATGCTAGAACCCATCCAAACTAACTGCCTAATAAAATGATCAACACCCTCTTGATTAGGCCAATCCCTCCAAAGCTGTTCAAAAGTAAAAAAATTGGACCACTGTAAGCCAAGTAAAGTGGCCATTCTCCTCCATAGCTCAGAGGCTAAAGTACACTCA
The DNA here is from genome assembly GCA_028583015.1 of Wollemia nobilis. Lineage (NCBI taxonomy): Eukaryota > Viridiplantae > Streptophyta > Pinopsida > Araucariales > Araucariaceae > Wollemia > Wollemia nobilis. The sequence continues at coordinate 729,708 of JAQPPZ010017000.1, read as the reverse complement.
ATAAAAAGATGGTTGATATTTTCTACATTCTCTTCACACATTTTACATCTAAAAGAGCCCTATCCAATCTGTATATCTTATGTTCTTCACCCTTAATTTCAAAACTATCTTCAATCTACCAACGGAACCATATGCTTTGCTTTGTTACATTTGGCTATGGGTGCAAAAGTATCTTCAATCTACCAATGAAACCATATGCTTTGTTACATTCGGCTATGGGTGCAAAAGTATCTTCAATCTACAAATGGAACCATTTGCTTTTTACTTAATATAATAAATCCATTTGTATCCTTTGGGTTTAATACTACCTGGGATATTGGATAATAAAAAAGAATGCAAGTGCAATTCTCCATGATGCAAGTGTAATTCTTTTATAACACCCTTCTAAACTCCATGGGCTTTTCTCTCCTTAAATCATGGAGGCTCAGTAACTACATTTGTCAGATGTGCATTATTATTTTGATTTCAAGTATTATGGTGTTGTATTTTTCTCATCTCTTTCATTCTACATCTTTCAAAGCTTGTATAGTCTGCTTCGGTATCTGTTGAAGTTGTGCTAAGGCCAATTCTTTATCTTTTGTATCTTCTTGAGAAGAGTCTCCTGCCTCTTACATTGAAAATCCATGGGCAAAAAACTATCTAAGTAATTTTGACCAAGAAAAATTTCATTATTTGGAAAAAGCCAATTTATTTCCAAGTTGTCCCCAAGTGATGGATGGATTGAATTTTTAGATTAACAATTGAATGAAGTAAAGTCTTTGTTCTAAACTTCTCATGCTCCAATCAAATATATGCCAATGACAATTTTCTTTTACATTTTTTTGGGTAAAAGCTGTAAAGCATCCAAAGATTATGTTTCATTAAATGCCACATCATGACTTACAATGTTTTTATTTTTTCTATTTCAAGAAATTGATAGGCCTTATCACCAAATAGACCATTAATGTGCATTTTGTGCTCTTGGTATCCACATTATTTTTGTAATTTTAGAAATCAAAGCATAACACATGGATATTTTGGAAGCTATGTTCCATGGGGACCTGTCTTTGGAGCTGTCCTATAGACATGTCTACTATTTCAGAAATCTGATTGGGTTTGTGTGCTTGGGTCATCATTGAAGCCACATGGGCACCCTCGTATCCTACATTCACAAACCTTGGAAATGCACATTTTGACGGACTCGAGACATTTAAATACTTTTCTATGCCTTCGGTATAGTGTTTTGGAGACTGATAACTAAGACTTGGTCACAGGTGTCATAAATGCATAGCCTTAGCAGGCATCTAGATAGTCCAGAGGGCTCCAGAAGAGTAAAATTGTTACCATTGTAACTATATATGAAAGACCTTTCCATATAAGATTTCTGTATGTTGTGTGTACAGGGTGAAAGTTAGGCTGAAATGAACCATGGTCTAAGTAGGTAATCCCCAGAAGATACAATTAGATTTTTTTTATATAATTTTTATCAAATGATATCAATGTTGAACTAAAATTAAATCTGATATGATCTAGTGAACATTAAAATCAATGCCTGAAACATATTTTTGGTTTGGAATTTCAATGTGTGACCCCTGAAATTTAGTGCAAAACAGCCCAGAACTGGAACTGTGATCCCACACTTAATTTTTTTTATTGGCGTTTTCTATATTGAGATCTATATGCTGACCATCAATTTACCCATTTGATGCTATAAAAGGTGAAAAAACAGCCCAAACTTGATCTTGGAATTTGTATGGGCTGATTGGCATTGGGAAGTGGGTCTGGGCAGTTGATAGTTAAAATGTGATGCAACAGGGAAGACAAAACACAAAATTGGATAGCCAAAAGGAGTTTAGAAGGCTTGATGGGCAAAATAAGCAGAAGATGGTGTTGGAATGCTGTTGGAGTATGTTGAGCGATAATTGGAGGGGTTTGCAAATGCTTTATGTTCATGCTTGGATTGCCATGCAAATGTTATCGATTTCTATTGAAGTATTTATAAGGCTTAAAGGGCAAAAGAAGCAGAGGAGGATGTTGGAATGTTTTTGGATTAGCTTGAGCCATAATTGGAGATTCTATTGGTTTGAGTGAATAGTTACTGAGTTATATTCCTGGAAAGGGTTTCTTGTCATCAAATATGGTGTCTCATTTTTTTATGGTGTTTACATTCAGGGAATTTTATTTTTCAGATTGAGGTATAGAATAACTCAAATGATCTGTTTTGTGTGCTATTAGTGGGCATTAAATTTCAAAACCCATCCCCTTGTTAGTGGGCATTTCCGCCATCTTTTTCCATGCCTAACCTTAGAAACTCTATGAAATGTACTCATTCCCATGGTCTGTTTTGTAGTCACTATGCTATCACTTTTTCATTTTCCATTATGTTTCAACCACTGTAGCAGGGTTTGCAAACCCAAACTGTTGTGTGCATGCTCCCGTTACGCACCTGCATCCAATACATGGGTTCAAGCATGGGTGTGCTCTAGGTACTGCAGATAGGACCTCCATGAAGCAGGTCCATTTTTCCTACGCATCTGGTTCAGATTTTTGGCAAGAACTCAAATAATTTGGCTGGAGACATTATGTACAATAGTTGGGTAGGTGGCGTATACAACTGCAGATTACCACATTAGATAGAAAAGTAAACAATCCAGAGTGAGTGATGAAGACAAACAGTAGTTCACTCCTATTTGTCTCCATCCTTTTTATTATGCTCAGAGGGTTTCATTGGTTTCATCTTGGAATAAGACATATTGAGGCTAGTACTAGTGGAATAGGACATAGTTGTCTTGAAAATGTAGATTCAGGACCTCGACCACTAATCTTAACTTTTAAATCCGTAGACTGTTATGTCTGCCATTTTATTTCATTTAAAGACAATTTTAATTTCTGAAATTTTGAAACTATGAATCTTTATGTTCAATATTTATTGTTAATTTTGATCTTTACGAATTATGTGAATGATGAATGGGTAATCTTGTTTGATTTATTAATTTTGGATTTAATTTTTTTTTAACATATTGTATTTTTATTACATTTTATTCCATGTACCCAACTTTCAAGTGTCACACCTGATACTTACCTGCACCCAAGAACCCTGACAACAGTCTCATGGACCGACTTATCACAATGCAGGATTTGAACTCAATGCAGGATTTGAACTTTTGGGTTGCACACATACAATTGCATCTCATTTACCTATGCTCCATATTGCCTTGGACAAATATGTACTCGTTTTATGGGGTTGAAACAGGCCCCATGGGGGATTTGAACTTGGTCATGGTCATGCAAATGCATCCTATTTACCATTGTTCCACAACTCCTTGGACCTAATATAATATATTGTTATATTTATAATAGTATAATATATTTTCTGTATAGTATTATATTATATGTAATTTATATAAAATGTATATTTCTGTTTTTGAATGCTCGTGCTTGCTTTTGTGACTTTAAAAGGTTAGGTAGTCACTTTTAGAAAGACTAAGATGATGATCTTTGACACATCAAAGGGTACTCTATCTAAGTTTATTCTATAAGGGCAAGTTGATTGAGATCATCATTACTTACACCTACTTTCGGGGTTTAGTTTACAGGTCCTTCCCTTAATATTAGGCCACCTTCACAGTCACGTCTTTCTGATGCAACAGATAAACATCTCTCTTAGCCTTGCAAAGACTGTGTTTCTGGTAGCACTTCCAAGCCATACCTGCATAGATTTGTCTTCTTGATTGCATCATCAAACTCACAATCCTTTATAGATTTGAGATTTTGTGTCCAAATTTAGGGTGTGTAGAATGGTCTTGCATTGTGAGGGTCTAGACTATTTTGCTCTAGTGTTATATCTGATGTAAAAGAGCAATCCCCTAATGGATGCCACTTGCATTATTGGTGATGAGATCTGGGTTCATCCCCCACGTCGGATGTGTATAAGAAGTATTGATAAAAAAAAATAATTTTTTTAAGCTTCATCCCCTTAGATCCAGGGTTACTGCACTTTAGGCCAAGAGAGACACCCATATTTGGTGCTTTGTTCCTCATAATGCATTACCTCATTGTGTCATTGTGGATGTTACTCAAAAGTTATTTCTTTTCTTCAGTCCGTTGCCATCTCCATAGATCAATTACCTCCATAAAAATACTCTTTCAGTGCTCCTCCTCGCCTTCTTCCTAATAAGAGGGTAATTAATCAAGCAGTCAGACACCCATATTTAGTGCTTTGTTCCTCATAATGCATTACCTCATTGTGGATGTTACTCAAAAGTTATTTCTTTTCTTCAGTCAGTTGCCATCTCCATAGATCAATTACCTCCATAAAAATACTCTTTAAGTGCTCCTCCTCGCCTTCTTCCTAATAAGAGGGTAATTAATCAAGCAGTCAGAGTGTTAAACGACAATATATTCAGATCACTTGGGTTGCTCCATATCAATGTCTTAGTTCTAAGTTGGCCTTCTACACTAAACATTTCATGAGGATTGAGAATTGCATTATTACTCGTCCTAGTTATGTCCAACGTTATTGAACACACAGCCTTAAAATTTCATCTGTGGTCAGCTTAGAGTATGCTTAGGGTATGTTTGCATTAGTTGTGGGTCGCTTATGATATTCGAGGGAGCTACTATTGCCTGTATAGGGATTCAGGTGGGTCGCTTGCCACTTTTTGTATCTATCTTGACCAAAGATGCTTGGCTCTATACCTCAGGTGGGTCGCTTGCCACTTTTTTCATCTATCTTGACCAAAGATGCTTGGCTCTATACCTCAAGGAAGCTGTCACTCCGGTGTTAGTTATTATAGGGGAGATAGACTACTAGACTAATCACCTCTTTCTTTCACTCTATCTTTGTAGTCTACAGTAATAAGTGTTCATTTCAAGATACAACTCTCCACTATGTTTTTTTTTTTTTAAATTTACATGGTGGAATCGGTAGCCGCCGTGAATCCGGGCAGGCTGTTCGGCTTTTATGGCCGCCACAGTATTCTGCACTGTCTGCCCCGGAAGCCGCCACACAGTTCTTCGTGCAGTCTGCCCCTATAAACCTTTTATGCCGCTGAAAGCACCAGGGAAGGGACAAGCGTTCAGTCCGGCGAGGCCCGAGATTTGAACCTTGGACCTCCGCCCCCTTACGGGGTTTGGTCGAAATTCTCCAATATGTTAATGACAGATCTGTGCACCATTGTCTGCATACAAGAGTGGCTTCTAGGGTGTCAGTCCTTTCTTAGTGCTTGTGACAGGACAGGTCTGCAGTTCTTTAGCATTTGGGTTTTGGCTATCCCTCACTTATCGAGGAGTTGTACCCAGATGTAGCTTACCAGTTGATTTTCCTCTTCTATTTGTTCCACAACCATGGATGCTAGAAGAATCTCGAGGGGTTGAACTCCATGTCATGCAGAATGGGATGAAGCATCCAATGCATAAGCCTGGTCGTGAATCTGGAAATGAATTTTTTGAAATGCAACCAAGCGTTGGACCATTGAAAGTGGAGTTTGATATATGAATAGTGTCCATCAACTATGATCAAGGGCTCTACGATTTGGAAGCCTATGAATACTTTGTTGCACCAAGGTTAAGCACAGAAGCACATGCGTTCCAAGCTTCTTAAAGTGGCCGTTGTAAAGCAAAGAATTCAGCTCATCCATAGGCAAGATATCATTTCTCAAAAACGAAAAAATATCACGTAGGACATGCAATAACCTGCCCAATTGGAAGCGCGTTGATACACTTCAAAGCAGTGATCTGACTTTTGTCCATGTAGAACGTTTCTGGTTTTACTTTATTGTGTACTCAAAACTATAGTTCACTTTATTGTGTACTCAAAACTATAGTTCATGTTCATGAACATGTTGAATGGAGATCAACCGTTGGAATAGAACATACAATTAATGTGATTGAGGCCAATGTACATGTGCATAAGTCAACTGCAAAAAAATTAATGAGCACTGTAGACAAAATCACATTCAGTTTCTCCAAACTAGGTCACTAAGTGTTCAAGTCCTATGGATATAGAACTCAACAACAATGATAATATAGACTTGTTGAATTAGAATGCAGCTACAAATGCAATGGAATGCAACTGCAACTACTGCAAAAGAGGAGAGGGTACAAGTAGAATGAAGAAGGAGATGGTAAGAGATGGCTATGATGCTCTAACAGACTGACAACTAAGCACTAAACAATAATAGATTTTCATATAAATAATTAGCAGTAAATCTCAATCCCATCCAGCCTACAATACTTTCAGTAAAGAAGACTCAAAAGGAAGAGGAAAAGATGCTTTTAAAGCACAAGGAGCGTGAAATGAATGCCAACAACATTTGTACGGCCTTATAGATTCATTCCATGGTAATTGCTATTTTGCTCTTTAGCACTGAGCATTGACAAACAAATTTAGTGAAACTCAAGGCTTCCAGTAAGATCTCTAATTTTTTAGTAAAAAATGCAATTTAATATCCCTGAGCATCGACAAACAAATGTAAAACTTGAGGCTTCCAGTAATATCCCTAATATTTTATTAAAAAAGGCAATTATTATTTGAGGTCAATGTGGAACTATCTTCTTTAATTCAATCATCTAATTTGTTTAATTATCCAAATTGTTCAATTTTAGGATCCTTAAATCTTTTATTTAAATTTCCTCCCAAAAGTTCAGTGATGAAATTTTAATAATTTTTGGAATTTTCAAAAAATTCATATAGTCATGTTAATTAGGGTGGTCTCAAAATTAGTGTATGAATATTTAAGGTTTGAATGACATTTTCAAGTGAATTAAAAGAATACCCATACATGATTAATTCTATGGATCATTAGAAAATCCAATGATGGGAGATTATCTTGATTGCATAATTTTTTTTTAAATAAATTTATTAAATTCCCTTTTTCTTTTTAAATTTTATGCGAAATCTTAAGTTTTGTTTTTTAACTTGGGATTATGACATATCAATACAAAAACAGAGGCGACTACCAATGCTACTAGTTCAGATATCTACAGTACAAATTTCTGTCAATTGCTGCGAGATATCAAACTCGAGGCACCTACCTTTTTTAATATTTTTAGCTTTGTAAAAGCATGAGATAGATGCCTTGAGTTTGATATCTTTTCGCGTTCAATAGATATTTTTACTGTAAATATTTGAGCTAGGTTCTATGGACCATAGAACCTCAATTTTTAATGGATAATTACTAATTACATTATATTTAAATGAAGAAATGGTGATGTTTGTTTTTTGGTTTTGTTTTTGCTGCACTGCCAGGAATGGATTTTGTTGTTTCATCTCATGGTGCCTTGAATGGCCTAAAATATTGAACTCATCAAATCTGAATAAAATTGATTCTCTTTGTCAAGAGATATCAAACTCGAGGCACCTATCTTGTATGTCTAGCGTTGTAAAAGCTTGAGATAGGCAACTCAGGTATGATATCTTGTGGCTCTTTATTACACCGATAGGCGTCCTACAATGGCAGCCAGGAAGGTCAGCCACGCCGTAAACAATATTAATATTTTATTAAAAAAACCGACATTAAGAAAATTATCCGCCGACATTAAGGGTTACGGTGGATTTAAAATATTTAAAAAATATTTAAACTATTTAAACTAAAATGGTGCCCAAACTTTCTAATATTATTTGCTTCTCTCCTCGAACTCTTCTAACAAATATCTATCACACCCCCAAAAAATGAGATAGGTGCCTCGAGATTGATAACTCTCGGCGTTTATAGATATATATATTTTATATATCTAAGCTAGTACGTATATGTACTGTAGATGTGTAAGCTAGTTTCCATGGACCATATAACATCAATTTTATGGATAATTACTAATTAAATTAAATTTAACTCAATAAATGATGTTGTCGCATCTCATGGTGTCTTGAATGGTCTAGAATATTTGTCCTTGTCAAATCTGCATAGAACTGTTTCTCTTGTTTTGCATAGTTTCTTCTAAAACTAATTTTGTTACATCTCAGGATACCTGTCTCTTTAGAAAACTGGATATAGTAAGCATGCCTCCTCTTTCGTTGATGCAGCTATCTATATTAATTCAATTAAATTATTATTTTGGCCCCCACTGAACTTGTTTAGTTTTGCTGAATATGCAGTGAAAGGGTTATTTGAAACTCATAACAAGAATCCCTAGAATGTAATTGTTGAGTGTTTGAAATAGCTTCATTTATAGATGACCTTTTAACTGTGTAATGGACTGAATGCCAAAGGTTGGTTTTATGTTTCAGGCCTCAAGTAGCTATTGCTACAGCAATTTTGTTTTGTCACCGGTTCTATTTGCGACAGTCTCATCATGACTATGACAGATATGTAAGTGTTGTGGCTTTTTTATTTTGATTTTGGTTATGAAGAATTTATCACTCACTGTTTAGTGTTTTCAGTTTAATTGGTTTTGTAAGGAGAAGCCTCTTTTAGGTTTCGAAGTATATTGTTTGTTACGCACAGAAATGCTTTATTCAAAAGCAAAATTTCTCAAAGAATATTCTGTTTTTGGTTTTGCTAGGATTTTGTGGCTTCATATCAAACTATGGTGGCTGAAAAAGGAAATCACTTGTCATTTTGTGATTATTCTGTCTTTTTTTTTTAATTTTTGAGAGATATAGGTTTGACAAACTGTATGCTTGTAAAAGTTCTGTCCAAATCCTTTGTCCAAATTTGTTTGCCAATAATAATTAACTACAGAGTATGTTGATCATTCACATTTAGAAGACATGTAACTAAATTGTCTGTTGCATGTAGAACTTTTCTATAATAATAGTAATGTTAACTTGAATTTATCATATAATTTTACCTGCAAAAATATGTAATAATTTCTATTGCATAGTTTAAAGAAAGAGTGGCATTACTAAGGATATGTGTATGGTCATAATCTTGTTGGCTTGAACCACATATAACTTGCCAATCTGATTCTGTTGGCTGCTTATTTTGAAAATTTTACTGCCATTTATCCATGGGCATGTGAAACACCTGTTTCTATGTGTGATGATGTTCTTTAAGGCTGGATGTAGCATAACTGTGTTTTGTGTGAGATTTTATTTGCCCTTTTGACCGTATTGTAAATTTGGATTTAGTAAAATTTCCTATTGTTATAGTGTGAAGCACATTGTGTTTAGTGTGAGAATGTTTTTTTCTATAGTGTGAAGTACACTGTGTTTAGTGTGAATGTTTTTTGCCTGTCTGGTCACACTGTAAATTTGGATTTTGAGAAATTTCCTCATGTTCTAGTGTGAAGAACATTCTGGAAAGCTCGGATGTCAAATTTCTATATAGTTTATTGTTAAGTATCCAGGTTTGTATTCAGATGTGAAACAAATAGGAAAATAAAGCCTGCTGTTTGGCTATATGGGATTGAACTGGGTGCCACTTGCACATCATGATGGCATTATTGCCAATCATGCATATTGACTGGCAATATTTGAACCTGGGTTTTCACTTTGGGAGCTCAAGTTTTCCAACCACTTGGTCTTATGCCTTTTATAGGAAAATAAAACCCGTTGGTTCGTAAGTTTATATTTATTAGTGCTCAAAATAGCTATTTGCAACATAATATAAAAGGCCATTTACCAACCATTTTAGAGGGAAGGACTCAATGGATAGTATTGTGCTTCTCAATGGATAGTATTATGCTTTGTGTACTCACCACTACAGTAGAAGAGAACTTTAGCTACAATCTACCATCTCTACTACATTTTTCAATATCTTTTTTCTCATTCAACAGTGTTTTTTTAAACTTTATTTAAAGATAAATCTCTAGTCAGTTTAATGACTGGATCAACATTTACTTTTGTTGTCATTAAGATGTGATAAACTATGTTGTAAGTGCATTGTTGGACAGACAATTGCAACGGCATGCATATTTCTTGCTGGAAAGGTGGAAGAGAATCCTATAACTCTCATCACTGTGATTCAAGTGGCTTATGAAAGTCGACACAAAAGGGACCCAACCGCAAAAGAACGCATTAGGGAAAAGGTATAAAATGTTGTGCTTGCCTAAAATGAAAATCTATGAGTGTGCCTTACCTATATATATATATATGTAGTTGCTGTGCTTAATGCTAGGGTGGATAGATATCTGCTTTATTTATGGTTTCCCAAATATTTTGAGGCTAACATTCATGGTTACTTCTTTCCCAAAAGAATAGGATCTGATACAAAATGCTGGCTTTCAGGAGGTTTATGCTCCTCAAAGAGAGCTGATAGTCATGGGAGAGCGTGTTGTCCTTTCTACACTGGCTTTTGATCTAAACATGCAGCATCCTTATAAGTATCTTGTATCAGCTATCAAGCTATTTAAAGTTGCTCAACCTTCTTTAGCACAAGTAGCATGGAACTTTGTTAATGATGGGTGAGTAAATATCCAGTCTTCTATGTGTGATCTTAACAACGACATTTTATGCTTTAAGTATGCAAATATCCTTCAAATTCCTCTAGAAAATTAGAAAATTGCTGGATGTTTTGCAGATTGGTTACAACTCTGTGCCTCCAGTATAAACCCCAGCATATTGCTGCCGGAGCAATTTTTCTTGGTGCTAAGTTTTTAAAGGTTAAGCTACCAGTAGATTTAGAGAAGCCTTGGTGGCAGGAGTTTGATGTGTCTCCAAAACAGCTTGAAGGTTGACTGGTCTTTTACTATCTTACAGATTTTTAATGTAGGGTGAATGAGTCTGATATGTTCAAACATCATGTTATATTTCAGACTCCAGTTATGTGGTGGGTTGCATATGTTTTTTTCGAGAGTTTGCCTTGACTACACATATTTGAAACAAGTATGCTTGTAGACACCTTTTAATTGGTACTTGTGTATCTCTTGTAGATATTAGCAATCAAATGTTGGAGCTTTACGAACAAAACAAGGCAATGGCGGCATCAATTTCAAATGATGTAAGCTCTTCTCAAGGTATGGACAATAAATAGAAAGAACTGAGAATGTGTTCTTGAGTTTGGAGGCTGAAATACCATATAAAAATGGATTGTTACAGAACATGTCCACTGGGTATTTCACATAACTAATTTCTTCCAGGCAGCAGCCTGACTATGGGATATTGCAGGTCAGCCGTTGAATATTTCAATCAATACTAAGATACATAATACCAAGACTGGAAGTGATGCTGTTGTTGGGCACAAGAATCAAGATTCAACACTTCCTAAGCCCCTACTAAATAAGATTACACCTGAAGCAAAAAAGCAATCTGAGTCTTTGACAGCAAACTGTGTTGCAGCTGATACCATTGAGACAACAAAAGGCAGGCATCTCCCACTGGATTCAAAAGCTGAGAGTGGGGCAACATCATTGGGTGACACTGGTAAAATGGCTATCACAGATGTAGAGGAGCAAAAATGTATTGATACTCTTAAGGTAATGGATCATGTGGAGGGACGGAAGAGGAAGAGGTCTAGGTGGGATGACACATCTGATAAGGAATGTTTGAATCCCCATGGATATGTGAACGGATATTCATGCATGGCATCTCTTATGGATGTGTCAGTTGGTGAACCTTCTACTATTACTTCTGTCAATGACCAAGTACAGCCTAACTGCGTAGGCATGGTATCACACAACAAAAAGCAAAGCAATGTCCCATGAGGGGGAGGAATATGAGCAATGATCCTATTGTACCTGTGTAATATATGGCAATATGAACCAACCTGTCTGGCAGAATTTATTGCAGTGAATGGCAGAACTTTGGTTGATCATCAAGAAATGCAGGAAGGGGTTAATCCTCAAGATTTATGGGCCAGCATATTTTATTGCCAAGTACTTGGAAAATACTTGTGAGATTATTTCTTTCTGGAAATTGTTGTTTATTGGAGTAATTTTTATAACCATTTTTTATTGGAGCATTGTCCAATGAAATACTCGCACAAAATGAATACTCAATTCTTCTTCTTCTTGTAAAATATATAAAAGAGCCCAAAACATATTTTAAACTAGCAAAGAAAGATACGGGAATTTCTTTTAAATGAGGAAAGAAAGGTGCTGTTTGCATTGGAAATTGGAGTCTATATTGGTTTGTCTTCTTTGGTTAGCCCCTTTAATAATATTTTTATTATATGTTTTACAATCTATAGAAAAGCAAGTATTTTTTACTAATTATGCTAGGTATGTGCTCTGAATAAGTACATAGAATGAACTCACCAAACTACCTGTATAGCTGGTTCAGACTCGTGTATATTATAATTTAAACTTCCAAATATGTCTTTGAAAGGAGATATCAGACATCATTTTGAAGATGTGAAGAGCTGATGTCTTCCACAAAATTGTCATATCGACCTGTTGCAACTTTCTTCAAGTCATCATCTAAACAAAAGAAGTGTGCTTAACAGCATGATTGCTAGGAATAGCATAACTGCAATATGTATAGCTTGGTAAAAACAGAGTAAAAATAAAATACTGAGTACTTAACAAAGTTGCATGCTTTTCTGGGCTTTGGATTTTTTTGTCCCTGCATTTTGATTTCAGTGGGATGTTTTTTAAAGATATAAACTGATTTTAAAAGGAATGTGGTGCCTATTTTCAGATTATAATGGGTTGGCAGTCTTCACCTTGAAGTCAAGGTGAGTTTACAAATAGTTAATAATTCTTTCCATGGCTGCTTTCTGGTCTAAGAATTTGGTGTCACTCATGGATGGTTGTTTTTTTTTTTCGTTGGCTGTGGCTTTGGAAGCCCATGTATCTTTAGCATACACTAACTTTGATTAGCGTATGTTAAGGGAGGTCTTTGCTCAATATTGGGGGTTTGTACCTGTGTGGAAGCTTTATATTGATATTGACAAACAGATTACCATAGCAGTTTTTTTGAAGACACTACTTAAAAGACAGTAGTTGGGAGTGTATTAATTTTTGGCTTACTCGTTAAATATTTCTTTTAACCTATGTTCCATTAGAATGGTGCTATGATGTGCTGAAAAGCCATCCTGCCTTCCGGAGATGTGCCCTCCATTTCAGAAAGCCTCCTACCATCTCCATCTCAGAGCATCATGGAGCATGACTTTGACTGAGTTCCTGTTTGATGTTTGCACTGACATCTGCTTTGACTGTGTTATCCTTCAGTTTGTTCCCTTTGAAGGATTGTTAGTGAACAGACATAGAAGTTCTCCACATTTGAATCTCCAGTGTAATCTGAGATTAGGATTAATTATGGACTCCACCACTGCCAGCATTGTTTTTTTTGTTTATGGTACTGAGATGGCTACTACCATTATGGGGGTGGTGCAATTGTAACATTCAGAACTCTGTTTATAGCCTGATCAACAGGGTTGTGTTTTTTGCATGGGGTTCTGTTGGAGGGTAAAAAAATTGCATTGTCTCTCGGAAAACCGATGATCCCCATATATGCAAGGATAGTTTTGATTTACCATGTTATAACGATGTGCTATATACGGATATGTGGAGTGTATATTCCTTTCTCCTGTTCTTTCCATATGAATATATCAGACTGGGGGGCACATTGAGACAGGATATGTTAGTTTGCATTCCTTTTACTTCTCTTCCCATACAAGTATATCAGACCGGGGGAAGTTCAAACATCAACATTCGAGTTTCTACTTCATGAAGAGTGGTGTTGTTGCTGGATAAAACAATGATGTTTATATTACCTATAGTTTGATGTACTAATAACATTCACTTAGTATTCCTTGGGGATTTGCCTGGACAGAGCATCAATTCAATCAAACATAACTTTCATTCTATACACAACATATGCGTATCTTATATTGTGGTAATGATCTTTCAAATACACTGAATCATATCAATTTTGCTGCATGAAAACTTCACGGAGCTCCTGTGTAACCCTTTGAACTGTGCATCTATGTTCGAAAGTTCTCAGATTGGGGGTAGTGGGACACTTTTTGGAGATGGCAGGGTTTTCCCCGAAAATTTGGAACTGCAATGAATGGCTGGAGGACAAACTAATACACGGATTTTTGTAAGCAAAAGCTTTGAATATATAAAAACACAGGAATTTAGGAATCAGGGATAATGTAAAAGGTCACAAAAAATTTGAAAACCATAGGCAATAAGGATTTTTGATTTAACTATAGTTTAAGGTCCAACTACATAAACAAAATGAAGGTGAAATCAAGTCCAACTACATAAACAAAATGAAAGTGAAATCAAGTTCTCCCACATTCTTAGAGGGCCTGTGAAAAGTGAGCTTGTTTGGTATTTGCTTGAATAAAAGACTTAATAAACTTACTGTTTGTAAACCATAGGCAATTAAGATTTTTTGATTTAACTATAGTTTAAGGTCCAACTAGGCGAAATCAAGTTCTGTTTGGTATTTGCTTGAATAAAAGACTTAATAAACTTAACCATAGGCAATTAAGATTTTTTGATTTAACTATAGTTTAAGGTCCAACTAGGCGAAATCAAGTTCTCTCACGTTCTTAGAGGGCCTGTGGAACGTGAGCTTGTTTGGTTTTTGCTTGAATAAAAGACTTAATGAACTTACTGCTTGAAAACCATACACAATTGAGATTTTTGATTTAACTGTTGTTTAAGGTGAAAAACAAAAACAATCATAATAGTCAATCTATTATAATAATCATAATCTGTTACTTGAACAAAGGCAACTGACTAGGTTTGAATCTGTTTAAACACTACATTCATAATAGTCAATCTATTATAATACCATTAAAATACCATTAAGTAATCATAATCTAATATGGGTTGAGCTTATCATAATTTCATATAATTAATTAAAAAATTAAAATTAAAAATTATATATTTATCTTTTATATCCACGTCAAATAAGATACCAATTAATTAATGGTTAAGATAAAAGTTTATAATTAACTACTTTATATTAGACAAATGTGAAAAATTAAATTATAAGATTATCTTTAGATAAAGGTTTGTAATTAACAAGTTAAAATTAAATACATTTTAAAGATTTAACAATCTAATTAAAATTAACCTACAAGATCATCTACCAACTATATAGGAGGAGGAACAACGATATTGACTTTAGGATTATATAGTGTAGTGTTACATGAGTGTTTTCACAACCAATGAGTTGGCAAGGTTGTTTTTCCATTGTAGTTATGGTTTGAAAATGAACCTACTATGTACTAAAGTATTGAAGTGCACTATGTTTGAAGTGAACAAGAGGCCTAGAAGAGATTCCTAGCAAGCTTGTTCCATAAATGTGGAGAGTTTTACATGCATACAAGTTTGATTGGGCCACGTATTTATTTGATAAAACTTACTATACATGATAAACATTTTCCATGAGATTCCACATGATTGCATTGATGATGTAAAATATTGATAACAAGCATTTGTGTCAAATTGGAGACAATCCATTGTTATTATTGATAGCATGCATGTGGTATTCCATTGGGTTACATTACACATGCAACACATAGGTGGCTTACATAAAAAAAGGAAGCAAGGAAGCAATGAGTGGCGTCAATAGGAGAGGAATCTACACCTTAGGAGGAGGAAGAGGATGGGTATAATGTTGAGCAACAATTAAGCAAACTAGAGTAGCCCTTTTAGTGACGTGTTGGGAAGGTCATTCCACTATCACCCTGAGGATGTTGCATACAAAGAGACTATGTATGTAGTAAGCATTGTGTTATTGCACATAGAGTTCAAAGTACATAGGATAGACAAAGGAGATTGTGCAAGAGGTTGTAAAGTGGGATAATTATGTCCTAGAGTGTGCATCGGAGGTAGAAGAGGATGTGTAATAGTATGATCTCACATAGGAGGAGTGCGATGAGGAGATGAGATGAGATTACACAAGTCGATACTATGATGGAGTAGTTTGGTCAAGGACTAAGAGTGAACTATATAGCGGGAGTTAAGCAACATGACAAGGATATGAAGGCCACACACATTGAGGTGGCTCATTATTATGAGCATGCCTATCAACTTGAACATAAAATTCCTTCGAGCAACGAAACTTCGACAAGGACCTCGAGCTTGAGTCATCCCTACAACAATTTATGAAAAGTATTAGCCCTTTTGCAATCTCAGTTGCCTTTGTTCAAGAGAATTATGCCCAAGAAATGAATAGACAAGAGGAGAGGGAGTCTCTTCATGAGACTTGGCATTAACCCTTGCAACAATGAGTGAGAGGAGAAGGTTGTTGCTATAGATCAAAAGTAAGAGGATACAAATGATGAGATAAAGTTAGATTCAAAGTTGAATTTTGAGTAACCTTGCTGTTTTAGGAGGGGTAGCTAATGCATGTGTTGCTTGTTTATAACTAGATGACTGACTAGATGAAAGGTATGCATGACAACTTATTAAATATTTTATTAGGGTCAGCGTGTATATGGGATATGTGCATGACAATCGATATCACAAAGTTGTATCATTGGTATTGTATTGACATTAGGGATAGCCAATTGAAGGACTTCAACACTATCTAAGCATGGAGATATAGGTTGGCACTCAAACAAGATTCTCACTTGGCAAGTGAGAGTTGTCACTTGAGACTAAGTCCTCTACATGCATTTGTCATGCATTCACTTGATAAATGCATATTCATTACCCAACTCTACCTACAATAAAGAGGTATACAATTGATGACAACTTGATACCTCTCAAGCAACTCAATTATTTAGTATTTCGCATACAATTGATGTTATCTAACACTACATATTAGAGCAAGCCATCGAAGCAATTACAGGGGTTGGTTGATGTTAAGGGGTTATGAGCTAAAATGCTCAAAGAGGAGCTATGACTCTTGGTGTAGACAATTGAACCTAAGACAACTTTGCAAAATATTGAGATAATATTTACATTGATTACATTAAGAGTAGCTTATAAAGCAAGATCAATAAGTTGTAGATAAACACCAACAAATAAGTGCTCTAGGGTTTTGAGGCCTGAGAGGAATCAATGCATTATCTCTCTTGAGAAAGATTTATAGAAGTATGGTAAGTAGTGGACTAAGCATGTGGACTTCAAATAAAATATGCAACAAAAATACCACGTAACAAGATTGGAGATTCAACACTTACACTTTACTTCAACTAATCAATTGACAAAGAAGAATTATAAGTCAATATTCAATTTTAGTAGAAGATCAAATGCAACTAAGAAACATGATATCAATGAATAATATTAAAAACAAGTGGAATAATTTGACCCCTCCCATTAGATTTGGATGAAATTAAATACAAAGAAAATGGATCTTTATAGATAAGAAATATTTTATATGGTAACTTAATGCATTTTTGTGGTCTATAATTTTATTTTTTTTATAAATTTATTTTTATGGGCAACCAAATAATATGATTAGTTTTTATTATTTATAGGTTGATTACTATTATAATCTTAATCCTTATAGAAAATGATGAGTAATAACATTATTCCCATCATTTTTAGCTATAATTTTTTCTCAAAGTTCTACTTAAATAACAATGAAATTAATAATTGAATTGGATTGATTTTTTTCTATAGTTATATACAAATAGAAATAAAAAAAGTAATGCAATACTAATAAAAAATATTGTAAATAATTAGGATTTTAATCTACCAAATGAAAAATATCAATTGGTTAAGTACATCAACTTTCAAGGCATAGACTGAGGTTCAAATCTTGCTAAGTGATATAAGCATAATTTTCAAATGATTGTGATATCGTGGTAACATGGTCATGATGAAATATTATTTGATGCATTTCCATTCCATATAACCAATTAAAAATAATAATTTAGCCTAACTAATATAAAAAATAATCCTCAATATGGATCTACAATCTGGTACTGTAATTTGTACTCTTCTTCCTGTTCAAGTAAAAAGTTAGTATCTTCATAAGGATTTGCCCTTGCTAGTAGATCTTTAATTCCATGTTCATCTGTAGGTTATTCCATTTCTTCAACTTCTTGAATCTTTTGGGCAATGTGCCCTCTATGATTTCTTCCATGATATTCAAGTTGAAGACTCTGCTTTTGAGAAGAATATGTCCTCTGGAACTGCTGCTTTTGAGGTTGATATTGCTTTGGCAGAAATACCCTATTTTGTTGATTTCCATAGGATGTTTGATTTTCTTGACCTTGATTCTTTGGATTGAATCTGCAGTAGTTTGTACTGTGCCCTTTCTTTCTGCATATCTGACAATATCTGTTATTCCAAGGTCTTCTTCCTTTTGAGGATGATGCTATATTTCCTTGTGGATTGTCTTTTTCACCGAAGTATTGTTAGTCATCTCATCTTTAATTGTATTTTCTACCTCATATTATTGGAGAACGTTGACTAAATCATAGAAGGAAGTATCTTTACTTAATATTTGAAAGGAGGTAACTAGATGCTTGTAATTATCTAGAAGTCCTCTCATGGTCACTTGAACAAAAAATATATCCTTGACCTCTTCTCCTAATGTTAATTATTTTCCTTTGATATCTGCTACCTTCCTTAGAAATAGCTCTATACTTTCACCATTGTTCATTTTTAAGGAATGTAATTGAGTTTGAAGGTTTAAAAAGGTAGCTTTTTTCTTTCCTTCAAATATTTTCGCTAAGGATTTCCAGGACTCTGAAGATGTTTTTGCTGAACTAATATATATAGTTGAATTTCATTTGTGATGGCAAAGGTTATTATCATCAATGCCTTAGCATCACTTTCTTTGAATTTTTAAATTTCTATATAATTTGAAACTGGTTTGATTTTTGTTCCCATAGTAATTTTCTAGAGTTTCTCAAATGTCAAGATGGCCTTTACTTTGTTTTTCCATGAGAAATAGTTTGGACCTTTAAGTAGTTGAGATTCTGAAAGAATGAACTTATTTGATGTCATGATGGTCCTAGTAGGCTACCTTATATCTCCCTAGTACTGATATATGATTCACCTCTATCACTTGCAATCAATTACTTGTAGAAAGCTATTAGAAATGCAATCTTCAAAAAATAAGAATTCAATATATTTAGTTGGATTTTCTAAGTAATATTACAAATTTGATTTTGATGCAATGATAGGTTTTAAACTTCTATAAATTCAATTTGAAGTAGGATTCCTTATATCTCCCTAATTAGAAGTTTTAGAAATATTAAATGTTTGCAAACTAGATTTTGTTTACTACTCCTTATATCTCCCTATGTTTAAGGTTTGCAAATATTATTTTGAAGCAATGGAAATGGTATAAATGCTTCTAGTTTTAACCAATGTCTTCTATATAACCAATATTCTTTTCTAGATATCCTTTCAACACCTTATTACTCCTACTAATATCTCTAGAATATGTAATAAACTTTGATATCAAACTTGCAATATAGTAATGAATAATTCTCACCTTATTTATACTTGACTCTGATCTGCAAGTTGTTTGGAGTGTATATTGTTTGCAAGGGCTGATTTCACTTGCTTCTTTTCACCTTGCTTGAAAACTTTCTCCTCCTTATAATTGGGCTGGTTTGTCTTCCTTTCTCCAACCAAACGCTTGCTAAATATGCGCTGTAATCTACAATTTTTTATCCTTGACTATTATGTGCACTATATGAGGCTTGGAATCTCTTCAAATCTGGTCTTCCACTTGTAAGTAGCAGTCTCTCTATTGATGGTTTCTACGTATTCTTCAAAAAACAATAGCCTTTTACTTTTTCTTCAATGTTTCTTTAGCTCTCTCCCTTTATATTTACGTTCGTGGGTGCCTTCTTAACTTGATGCAATGTGGGATGAGAGTACCAAGTGGTACTTGTCCTTCTTCCTCCACACTCGACTTCTTGGTGGTTGATGACTATTTTACTTTTTTCTTCCTCCATGCTAGGCACTCACATATGGAGGGTTATCAACACTATTTTTGGAGTTTCGGATATGAGTCGTTACACTGTGATGTTGGTGCTCTTTTTTTTTCTTTGTTGGAATTTTGAATTTGAGATGTTACACTATGATGTTGATGTTCTTTGTTTCATCTTTACTGGAGTTTTGAACTTGAGACGTTATACTATGATGCTGGGCTCTTATCCTTCTTCAACATGGTACTATTCACTTTGGATGTATGGAACAACTCCTTCCACATGATATTAGGTCTCTAACTACTTTTCAACTTTCTGGAATCTTTCCAGTGCTCAACTCTTGCAACTTCTTTTGTTGTCTACGTATTTTCCTTTGCATAATGCTTCTACTATCTTCTTTGGTGTTGTTGGATGTGCAGACGTGTTATTTTCTAGCTAGCTTTAATGGTGATGGAACCTCCTTTGTGATGATAGGTGACTTGCACTATGACTTTAGATCTTACATTTGTATTTTCACTTGTATTCTCTCTTTTGCAGGTATGGTTTTGTCCTTTGTGTATGTGATAACTTTGGTGATCATGGCACTTTTTTGGGTGTTATTTTGACACCTTAGATAACTAAAATTTGGACCTCTTTGAATGGTCTTTTTATTGCTTTCAAAAGCTATATTTTAGGGCTTTGTAGAATGCCCTTTGTGGAGTTTCTAATAGGTTTCTTTCTTCTTATATAACCTATATTTTTCCAGCACTTATGGAGTCCTTTGAATGACTCTCAAACATAGATTACGACTGCCCCCTTGTGCTTGGAAACTTGTCCTTTAATCCTCTCCAAAATTATCCATAAATTCTTCTTGGAGATGTAAATTCAAATTGCACTTTGGACTTGGGATTCCTTCTCCCTTTCAAGATATTTTCTTACTGTAATATGTTGGCTTTCTTCTCCAACTTTTTGAGGTAATGTTACCTTTTTTGGTGGCTATTCCTTGCCACAAAATTTTGCCTTAACTTCTTCAAAAGAGCTTTTGATAAATCTACCTTTGTTCACTGATTAGGTTGAAATAAATTTGGTATTATTATTGCCTTTGACTCTTGGCAATTCCTCCTTGCTTGGCTATTCTTTCACTTATCAATCCAAGATCCTTAATGAAATATTTACACTCTATCTTATGCAAGTATAGTCTTATTTACTTTAGAAAGAGCAATAGAATGTTGATACGTTTCTTTCTCTTTACCTAAATTTTATTTTCTTCTATGTGTAGGTTTGATCCTTATAAACTATAATTTCTGCACTATTTGTGAAGACTTGAAACTTTTGATGCAACCTTTAAACTTTGTAATTGGTGCTTTAAAAAACTTTAATAGAAATCCAAATATAAAAAGCTCAACTAATGAACTTTTGCACCTTTTTGTTGCATACATTTTAAATCTTGTAGATGATGAAGATGATGATGATTCAACTCACCTCAATGGCTGCATTTTGTGGATGATTTTGCAACTCTTCTATGCTATCCAAAAACAGCTCTTTGCTCACCTTTTTGCAGCTTCAATACCTTACTAATTTGTTGCTCAAAACTCTGATTTGGTGGCTTCAAAACTCCTTCAAAATGTACTTATGGAATCTGATTTTTAGTAGTCACTAACGCTGCCCAAATTTTCTAAAATTTTCAGTACTAAGCAATCTTAAATGTTGCTTCTAAATCCTTCATTTTGTTGCTCTTTTCGATGTCCATGAACTTTGTATTTTTCATCTCTAAGTGTTGTTATGCTACCTTTTTTTTATCTTCAAATCAGAAAATTTTCAGATTGTAAGGTAGTCAATACCGTAACTGAAACGTTGTCCTTGAATCCTAAAAATTTGGTAGGATTCTTCCAAAAGTGCAACTGATATGTTTTCTCAAGAACCCTTTAATGATGGCCCCAAAATCTCGTAGATTTGGTGGTTCTTCTATCTCGTTTCTCTTGCCTAATTGTAACTTCAAAGTAGATCTCCTTCTCAAACAATTTATCAATCTTGAGATCTATTCAATACTACATTTTGATTTAACAATATTCTTGTCAAAACATCTCCTTTGGGCTTGTTGTTAGATGGTGATAATTGTCCCAATTCCTTAGATTCTTCTTTGGTAGTAATTTCTCCAATGAGTCCTTCTAGGGACTCCTTCAATGAGGCTCACCAAGACTTCTTCATGTTTCTCCTTGAGACCTCTCCAAGGTTCTTAATCTTGCAGCTTAAAAATATTCAATGGGACCTTCCTTGGGCTCTTCAATCTTCAATTATGGAAATGATATCTTCTTCTAGGATATCTTGAATCTACTGATACTAAAATCTACAATAGAACTTTTTGTTAGTTCTTCTCAATCCTCAATATTTTGCTATGGACGTTCTTCAATAGGGCCTTCAATGGACCTCTTCTTCAATATGGCCTTCAATGGTCCTCTTCTTCAATAGAGCCTTTAATGGACTTATTTTTCAATAGGGCCTTCGATGGACCTCTTATTCAATAGCAAGTTTTCAGTATTCAATGGAGATCACCAATCTCCAATATTTTGCTAGGACTCTTCTCCTTGAGTCTCTTCAATATTCATTGGGATCTTCTTTCTAGGACCTCCTTCCTAAATTTACAATCTTCAATGTGGCTTTCTTGGCCACTAGATCTATCCTCAATCTGTAAATCTCTCAATAGGACCTTTCTCCTTAGGCATCCAAATATTCAATCCTTATTTTTCTACAACAAAGAATTAATCCCTTCACGAGGAAAGTAACTTCACCTTTTAGGCAATGAATATAAAATTCTTCTCTATCTATTGTAGGAAGCTTCCCATATTTTGAGAGTTATTTTTTTGCAATAAGAAAAAATTGGATGATAGTAACCCAATGGTTCTCTTGAAAACTTATTTTTCTCTCTTTCAATGAAATACTAGAGATAATAAAAATTCCTATGACTCTATGAAAAATAATCTTCACTAGTTGGATTTCCAATCTAGTGGATACAATGATGAGTTCTAGTCTTCACAAGCATTACAACTCTTGTGGAAAAACTCTAGCCAAATCATGTGGCTTTCTCTATTTTCTATTCTTCTATCTAGAGCTACTTCTATAAAAAAATCTATTATGATGGTAATTGCATGCAGCGGTACACTACGGCTGATCTACTTTGCAAATACTCAACAATAAAAATGGTGATCACTTGTGGATTTACTTTGATCCACCATGGCTATGATACCACTATTAGGTTTTGGAGCCATAAACATAAAGCAAATGCATTCACAAGTATTGAAATAAACATGCAATATTATAACTATGATAATGACAACTTAACATGCATGAAAATATGATAGAAAACTTGATACAATGCTCTAGAAATGCTTATATAAGAAATCTCATGAAAATTACAATGCTCCTCTCATGGAGTTTGCAACTCCTCCATGATAGCAAAATGGAGCTACATTATGTATACTACTACTCTCACCTTTTCACTCCTCAAAACTCTTCACAATCACTCATAATGAGGCCTTTATATAGAAATATAGATTCCTTGCCTCTCACTCAACCCTAAGACTCATGTACATGTGGACTACATGCACATTTACATCATTGCACATTCTAAAACTTGTGCATTTATTAAATAACTCTAATAAACTATTAATCTCCTAATATAATCCTAATCTAAATATGTACCCATGAAGGTACATTAGTAAATAACCAAATGATGTAATATCCATATTTTCCAACAGTAACACCATAATTTACTTAAACTAAACAAAATTCTACATTCATGTCATTAATAATCATACATTAAACTCACTTCTTCCAACATTTTAAACAATTCTAACTATATCACACAGGTAAGTAATTCTTCACATCATCATAGAATTAATGAATACATATCCCACTTATCATGAGGAAGGCGTTTTTCTAAAGTATCCTCATAATTTCTTAGGAACAAATCAATTCAATCGACATCCTTCACTGAAATGTATCAACCTTGATATAACACAAGAGCATGCAATAATTACAAAAGCTACACGTCATTTGTTATTCAGTTTCTTTTTGTTAAAACTAGGTCTACCAATATTCAAGCCTTGTCTTCTTGATATTCTATAATAGGATACTCTTTATATCCATATTCAGATACTTCATTATGGGGAACTTGATCAATTATCATTTCCAGTTGTTTCTCATTTTGGTTCATTTAATTCCTTTATCATTTTATTTGTTCTTGTAGTAACTATACTACAATCATGAGGTTCTCTACCTCTTGTAGTCCTTAGGATCTAGCTTGATATCCATCTACCATTTGGAAGATAATTACCCTCATTTTATAGAGAATTCACTTCAGAAATGGTTACCCGGAGTATATGATCCATATAAAATTCTTTGAATTCCAAGCTAAGACCTTTGCCTCCATACTTGGTCAGCACTATTTTAGATTTCGTTTTCCAAAATTTTCTTTTTTGGGGCCTAGATTTAATTTCATCATACCTAACTAGCTCTAGATTTTGAGAAGATCCTCTTCTTCTCTTTCTTATATTAGGTGCCAATTTTTTCTGCCTCGTAAAGAAGTTCGAATGAAAATGTAACATATCAAATATAACCATCTCGAGATAGGGGTAAAATTGCTTTATTTTGCACAGTTAAGGTTCACAAAGATATATCAGATAGGATTATAGAGGTTCCACCATATTTCAAGCTTCAAATGCTGTAGATATCCTTCGAGTGCACATGAGTGATTAATCTCTTGTAGTTTTCTCTAGAATTAACCCTATCTATGTCAATCGAGACAATAAGATACTAACCCTATCTCAATCAATCGAGATAAGGGGTGTCAATTCCTTTACTAAGATCAATCCTTTGAGCTAGTACTTAGGCATAAGAACCTCTCTTTTCTAGGATGAGCTAACTTAAGTTATCCATCCCATACTAATGACGAGTTAGCTTAAATTTTTTATCTCATCTCCATGATGAGCTAACTCAAGCCATCAGTATCATCTTCCTCGTGCTTCCAAAGGTTAGCTATATATTCCTAAGAGCTAACTTAAATTATTGTTGGTCATACTTACCTTGTATCCCCATAAGGTGTCATCTTGATTACGATCTTAATTACCTCCTAGTTATGGTATGGGTTATGCTTATCTTATTTCAAGGTGCCACTCTTACTGTCTATTGAGGAGTTAATTCTAGTTTCTTATAGTTGCTTAGTTCCTTACCCCTCCTGACTAAATTATTGTATCTTATTTTGTTTGATAATAGTTGCGGTCGTTCTTGCTATGTGTAGGATCCTCTTTCTAGGTTAGCTTATACATGATCAATCTCTTGATAGCAATAATGGTTGTACTTTCTCTACACAAGTGTCATGTCTAGGTAAATCTATCTTCCTTAAGTTTTAGTCCTAAGGCATCCTCAACTTATCCACATATACTTCTAGCCCCTTTGCAACCTATTCATGAAAGCATCTAGTCCATCATAACCTAGAGCTCTGATACCAAATATCACAAACCATTTTTATACTTCATTAGGGAGAGTCTTTTTTCATAACAAGTAGTGAACTCAGGTTTAAATAAGATACATTTGAACTCTTAATTACAATGCATTTCCCTTTAATAAATAGTTTTCTCTTAGTCGTTATCTGAGACACACCCATATTTATATATTATGTAAGTTTGTTTACATAAGTATACTAGGTGCAAAAACTTGGCTTACAAGCTATCCCTCTCATTCTTCCCAATGAGCTAGCTTACCTCCTTTCATTCTGTCGAAGGGAGCATGCTAAATACAACACTCTACTTTAGCCCATCTAAGTAGATGTTTGAGCGTATAAGAATCAACTTTCTCATATTTATGATGAGCTAGTAATTCCATCAATCACCTCTTCTTTTCCTTACTTCATGGAAAAAGCATTGTAGAGTCCAAATGAGTCATTTGTATCAAAGAATTTGCTAAATCTCAAAGGTTTCTCTCTCGTCATTTACCAGTGTCTTTTCTTATATGTTCCCATCAAGACCCTTTATGATTTTTTCGAGTAGTGGTATAGCATATTTCATTTTATTATCAAAATGCAAAATACCATACATAGCACAAGCTAATCCATAGGACCAATAACCAACAAATATTCATTACCCCAAGAAAGTATGAATCAATAATAAGGAAAATAATATTACCCACATCATAGGAAAGTAAAATAATCCTTTAACCTCTATATTTTCTCTCTAAACCAATGTTCAATCATATGCATGCATTACCAAGTTTAAACATTCAAAAAATATAACCATCACATAATTTCTTCCAGGGTTATGCATAAGGGGTCGGACCCGAAATGTACTTGTAAAAATAGGTAAATTCATTTCAAAAGTGCGACGAATCTTGGCCAACCCGACATTGAAGGCAATGGCGAATTACCTTGATTTATGGGAAAAAATCAGGAAAAAATGGTGACTTTGATAATTTTTACAGATTGAATCCAGTCTGATGCATAACAAGGTCTAGATCTGATTTGATGCATAATTTGGTCAAGATCTGGTATGATGCATAACTAGAACCAGATCTGGACTGATGCATAATCAATTTTGAGATCCGATT
Organism: Wollemia nobilis; assembly: GCA_028583015.1. NCBI lineage: Eukaryota > Viridiplantae > Streptophyta > Pinopsida > Araucariales > Araucariaceae > Wollemia > Wollemia nobilis. The sequence continues at coordinate 703,468 of JAQPPZ010017000.1, read as the reverse complement.
TGATGTATAACCAGGTCCGAGGATTGGTCTATTGCATTAAAATTTTTGAGTTTCGGGTCTGAGCATAGTAAGGACCGAGTCGAATTTGATGCATAATAAGGTCCAGTATTTAGATCTAATGCATAATAAGGTCTGGGTGTCGATTCTGATGCAGAACCATATTTGATGTTCAATCTGATGTAGAACCATGTTCGATGTTTGGTCCGATGTAGAATAAGGTTCAAGATTAGGTCTATTGGAGACTAGAGTTCGGGTGTCGGGTCTGATGTAGAATAGAGTCTAGGTGTTGGGTCTGATGCATAATAGATTTTGAGGGTAGGTCTAATGTAGAATAGAGTTCAGGTGCTAGGTATGATGCATAATAAGGTCCGAGGTTAGGTCTGATGCACAATAAGGTTCATGGTTAGGATCTTATGCACAATGAGATCCGGTATGGGGCCTGATGCACAATACAGTCCATCGTTGACCACCTTCCACATGTCACACAATTGATCACCCATAATGCATGTCCAGTAGAATTTTGCCATGTGTCAAACAATTAGTTACCCATAATGCATGTCCAATAAAATTCAACCATGTGTCGACTCCGTCCATTCTAACTATAAAATGGCATCAATGTCATTTTTCGAGTTCATTTTTGAGACTACACCCAACTAGAGCAAACCGTAACCGAGCAACCAAATTTCTTATTTTTCCTATTTCCAAGTTTCCAAATTCTAGCAATGGCTACCATTTCCACCCCAATTCCAAAGTTCAAGAACCTTTCTTACATATTAATTTCATATTTGTTAATTACCCCGGGTACCGACTTATCATGGTTAGATGATGCAGGTTTGATAACCCTTGTGTCAATACCACATTTCAAAACTGATAAAGTCCTCTTACAACATATCATTGGTAGTTATGACCATGACAAGGAGATTGTCAAAATGAAAATATGAAATAGAAATCTATCGTTCAACATCACAATTGCAGACATAAACAAATTGACAAATATTCCTTTTAGTGACTGTCCTCCAGTGTTAGCGAAGTGCCAACTCTCTGTAGAGGAGAAAGACTACCTCGAGAAAATGTACCAAATCACCACAACAGATTTGGTAGATATAATTCTTGTGTCTTAGAATCTGTTAATGCTAAATATTTCAAATTTGTAAATTATTATCTAATTTTTTCCTTTTGCAGCTTCCGTCGCCAAGTCAAAACAAGGGTTAACAATCACCGATGTCAAGAATCTGACTTTGAAGGCCATTATTGAGCTCTTCCAGGAAAGACTGATTCTGATTGGAATATCATAAATTCCATTATGGGGACTTTTGTATGTTATTCGTTGTGAGCATCATGAGAGATTTGATTAGTGTACCTATATTGCAAATCGCATCACGGTCAAGCTACATGTGGTGCAATTGCAAACCAGCAACACATAGCCCATTGTGGGCACTGTTAATTTTATTTTAACTCTTTATTTTGAAAGTTTTCATAATTTACAAGATACTCCTCCTCATACTGTAGTGCATGCAACACTACAAGCCATTTCCTTGATACCAAATGAATTGAAGGTAATCAGTCCATATTTAACAATAAAAAAGTATTTCATATTTTAGTACATTTTTGTCTTTTAAAATTTCTTTTCACCTAAATGCAGGGAAGGGTAGCCACAATAAGGAGTAAACAAGCTGTTGTCAATAGGAGTCATAGGCCAGAGCAAATTGGTGATCATGAGAACACTAGATCAGAAATTTCACCATTATAGAGGGCACCAAATCATCCAAGGTAAGCTTTAACTTGGTGGATCTCGTACGTCTAGGTATGCAGAAAATATGCAGGCTGAATCTTGTGTGGCCACACCCTCCCCCATCGGTGCACAAATTCAACAGATTTCATCATCTTCAGGTAAAACAATGTGTATTTACTTTGAATTAATTAATATGATTATTTTCTATTTAATTTTCAAAATAATGTTAACAAAACTTGTTTATGTTTTCAGCCGCCTCTCAACGGAAAACTATGAGAATGAGAGGCCATATGGTGCCACCACTTCCACCACAGGTACCTCTTCCACCACAAAAACACCACCAAAAATAACAACAGTAGAGGCAACAACAACAACAACATCCACGTTCACAACAATGACAAGTACAGGTACAACCTAGGCCTACATAGATGAGAGGCCAAACGCAGGTTGGAAAACAAAATTTTCATAGAGATCATAGCCGAATCGAAGTTTCAGGCTTGGGTTCTCATATTTTACATTTCACACTTCTTCACAGGCACCAAAAGTTTTATTTGTTGGGTTGGATAATATCCAACTTGATGACGATTTTCTATTGCAGGGTAACATTTTAGGTTTTAAAGCAATAGATATGCTTCAAGATCCACTGGGTGAAGAACAATAATAGGAAGCCCCTACAGCTGAGCATTGTTCATTCACAACTCTAGAAGGGAATGACCCTCATCCTCAAACTGAGGATGATATTGTTAATTTTGATGAGAATGTTTTAATGGTTGAAAAGACAAAAGCAACAATTAAAGAGATAATCCTTCAAGATTTGTAGGAAATGAAGGATTGGGAATATCGGGCCAAGGTTCTAATAAAGCAGATAAATGCTCGATATAAGAATTATGCAAAAAGAGAATCAATATATTCTTTGGTTCAATATGAACCATAAAAGCTTAGTGGCCTGTTGAGTTAGGACACAACAAGAACCATAAATTCTAAAATTGTTTATGATGATGATGTTTTAAATGTTGTTGTTAGCAGATTAGAGAATATTAATGCTGAAGCTTAAGCTTTTTATAACCAATGGGCTTTCGATAAAGAAAAATTTTTACTTGCTGAGTCTGCCAGGGATGTGGTTGAGGTAAGAAAATATTTATTTATTTTTCAATTTTCTTTTGCACTTTATTTTTCATATTTCAATTTTTTTAAAAACAAGTAATATTTTATTATATTGTTATTTTAAATGATTTACCATTTTTTTTGCAGTCAAATTTTGAAAACTTAAACATACAAGTCAACAACATGCAAGTAAATATCAATGTGGCAATTTTTTTTTTACATAATACAATGGAAATGAAGAAAAAAATACAATTAAAAGTGGCAGATAATAATCATTTAAGAAGATATATCAGGGAGAAGCTCCATGAAGATCCGGACATCATACTACAATACCAAAAAGGAAAAGAAAAACTTCCAACAATACTCGAAGATCCAAACCAACAAGAAAGTGCTTTGTTGGGAAGTATTGTGAAAGGTCAAGAAAATATAGTCAGACTTGGTGTGTTGCTGAAATAAGGAGCTAAGCAAGGAGACACTGGAAAATAAGCCATTTTTGAAAGTGAAACAAATGTAGCTATGCCAAAATAAGATATTTTACAATGTAATTTTTTTTTTAAGTTGACTATAGTCAATGATTTTGTACAATGTAATATATTTTCAATCATATTAATGAAAACTATATTTTCTAAATTTGAATCTTCAATTATTCAAAGGTTGTTTGTATTTATGATTCTGTGTTGCTTTTTGGTTGATCATATGTATTTATGTACTATCTTCATCTCAAACATCAAAATAGTATTTTTTTTTATTATAATTGAAACATTAACAATACAATACTAATATTGTGATATAAATTAAGGCAATTCAAACAGTATGATAATAAACATTCAATTTTTAAAAGCATTATGTGATATAAAATGTACAATTTTTATAAGTATAATGTGAAACAGTAAATTTTTGAAATCTTGTACATCTAAAACATTATTGTGAAATCTGGAATGAATAGTTCTCAACCTGTGAAATAACATTGTGAAATTTGTAATGAACAAATGTTGTGAAATATGATAACAAAAAAAGTAAAAAATTACACTGTTGTGAAACATTGGAAAAATCAGAATTTTGGTAACTAAAACAAACATATTTTAGCTTATCCAGAATCAATCTGTGAAGACTCCATATGATCACTAAAAGCATCATTATCATCATTATCGATTGTATTCATAATCCTCCATATATCTGCAATTGAATTCCAATATGCTAATGCTCTGTCATATGGAAATTTGTCCAGCTGTTATGATGACACATAAATTCTTAAATTTTTTTTTAGATTTTTGTCAAGCCTGTTGCGGAGCTTAGATTTAACAAAATATAGTGCACTGAAGGTATTTCACAAATGAGATCTTATACTTTAGAAACATTGTCAAAAGTGCTCACGATTTTATAAGCAAGATTCACTCTATGTGCCATGCAATGAATGGGTATCATATAAGGGGCAACTAAAGTTTGGAGTCAAAAACATAGGTCGTTTCTATGCCCTTGCATTATAGCAGCACCATCAGCTCCAACACAAATTACCTTTGTGGCTATTTCAATATCATTCATTCTCGTAATTTCTTTTAAATTGTTTAAAACAACATTATAAATATTTTATGCATTTGAACTTTCAACCATCTTATGTAATCCTAGTAAACTAGGTCTTCTTACATGATTTTGAAATGTGTACACATGAATGCAAATCCATGATGTGTTATCCACAACCGTCACCTCATCAATAGAAAGTGAAATAAATCTGGCATTTTTTACCTGCTCTCTCAAGTCTTCCTTCTAAACTAATAATAGAAATTTTACCATTTCTCAACCACTTTGATCTGACCAATGGGAGCTAGGAAGGTTTTGTACATTAGCTAGTTGATAAATATGCTTATAATTAATAAAATTAGACATAGGTCTACCCTTTTTGAAAATACTAAATACAACAACAAACTGTAAACTTTTTGAAGTTAAAATAGTCTTCTACATTTTATGAAATTGGGTTTCAATCGTTCCACCTTTCTCAACAAGTGATTGTTGTTGTTTTAAGTGATTCTCATTATCTATAGCATATTTGATATGCATACATTCTGATGCATCCTTCCACCTAACGAATTTTGTAATTTTACCATCACTTCCTATAACTTTTACATATACTTTTCCAACATATTTTTCTATTGTATCTTTTTTATTTGCAGCCTATGATCCTTACCTAGTTTCCAACTATAAATTTTACATTTGCATTCTTTTTGATTGATTTGATTATCTTCAGTCAAGACCGCCTCAATCCAGGGAAACTTTTCTACCCATTCATTCTTAAATGATCTTCCAATAATCCAATTAGAATCTATCTTCCTCTTTTTAGAATTTTTGCTTGAAGATTCATACGAAGTTAGTGTATTTGATTTATCGGTTTCATTTTCAACTTTCTTCTATTGGCCATGAATATCTTCAGGTGATTGTTCAATGTCATTAGTAAGAGAATTTTCTTTAGAAAGCATCTTTTGGTCAATAGGGTATTCTGCATAGTAGCATACAGTAATATTATTTACTATTTTTGGATTAAAAAACTAACTTATAGACAAAAAAAAATCATATCGATGAACACATAGTGATAACTAATTGTTTAAATAAGAAAGCAGTATTGAAAATTTGTACTGATGTCGATGGCTTGTTTGATTTCAGTGTATGACTAAAATATTTAAGGATACTCTTTTTAGTAGAAGAATTGGTCCCTTTGTTTCCATTATCGGTGGGTGACATATTACTTGTAAAGAAAGTGTTTTTCATTTTAGAAAAGTAATAAAATGTTAAAGAGATGTTACTTCTCATAGGCTTCAAGATAATATTGTAATTAGAATAAACATATGGTCATCGTTAGAAAATAAATACCTATTTCCTACCATGTTTTATTGTGATTTTGTTAGTGTATGCCACTACTATGATTTATGGTGATAACACTTGTAACTGATAAGAGAAAAAAAATATACAATATACAAATTTAAATTAAATTCAAAAAATAAGTTCTCTATGCGAAAAATAACTAGAGACACATATATTGATAAAATAAGCATTTACTAAAGTATTTACCTATTTATAATCTTATCACAAAAAAGTAGATCTGAATAGAATAGGGTAAAATAGAGAACCTAGTGTACAACACGGTCTGACAATATATTCTAGTGCAGAACATGGTTCGGATATTGGTGTTGAAGACATGCAAAAGATGGTAAAATAGAGAAAAACTTGGGAATTAGAGCATTGAAATATTTTCAATAAATGATAGAAAAATAGCAGAAGAAAAACCTGCAATTAGCTGACAGAAAAACAAATCTTATTACTATATTTATAATGTATTAAGGGAAATAGAGAACCTAGTGCAGAATGTGATACGATAGTCAATCCTGGTGCAAAACAAGGTCTAAAAATTAGCCCTTCAACAAAAAGATCCAATCTATTACAGAACTAGGTTCAGTCGGTTGTAAAATTGGATTCGATCTATTGCAAAATTAGGTTCAGTTCGATTAGTTGCAATACATAGATTTTTTGCAATAATGGGTTTGAATGTTGGTTTATTGCTGAACTGGGTCTAAACTGTTGCACGACTGTGTTTGACCTATTGCAAAACTTGGTCCGAATGTTGATTTGTTGTAAAATTTGGTCTGGATGTCGGTCTATCGCAAAATTTGGTTTGGATGTCGGTCTATTTTAGAACTAGGTTCGGATATCGATTTGTTGTAGATATGGGTTTGAATGTTGATCTGTTGCAGAAATGGGTTCGGATGTCGGTTTGTTGCAAAATTTGGTCTAAATATCGATCTATTTCAGAACTGGGTCTGGTTTGTTGCAAAAGTATCATTGTCGTGTTAGTTTTATATAATGGTATACTTAACGAACATGGCGGGATAATTTTAAAATTTTGGGGTGAAAAGTGTCCTCATTATGGCAAAAAATGACGACGATTTTTTATAAAAATCTATAATACTATTATCAACGGATGATGAACCGACACATTAAAAAAATCCAAAATTTTTGGGAGAAAGGACCGATCCCTAGGCCCCTCAAACTTGCCAATTTGGGTTTTTGAATATGCAAATATTAGTTCAAATGGTGAATATTTACTGCTGTGCAAAACCCTGATTCCTCCATAACATAGATCACTTAAATAAAGTACATACATTTAAAAGTAGACTCCATCCATAAACACACAATAGAATATTTACCCTAGGAGAAACCTTGAAGGGAAAACCAAGATTCAAATGAAATATTTTTATTACTCCAAAAGGGTAGCTAAATCCTTATATATAGTGAGAAGACATTACAATATGCCTTCATTTTTCGCTAACATTATGAAATGGTCATTCAGATCACAAGTACAATTGACTCCATATCTAAAGTGAAGATCTCACAATAACCTTTTTGTACACATGGAGTTATTCTATTTTCCTTCACAATAATACATTGAATCATCATCACACCAAAAATAAATACCTTTTTTATTCCAATGAAGAGTCTTTCCTTTATTATTTTGACATTGCTCAAAATCAATAAAGAGAAACCTATTTTTTCACCCAATAATTCCATCTTATTGAACAAAGGTAAAATCATGTTAGAAGGATAACACGACACCTATAGCATGAAAAAACATCTCAAAAATACAAGTAATGCCTTTTTGTGCCTGTGGTGCTTTTAAATAAGATAACACATCCATTAATCAAACCAAACCTAATTATTTCCTTCGATAAGTTATGCTTGCTAGCTTATCTAAAGGTTTTAAACTCCCATCAAGTTCCACCCAAGTTTCATTAGCATGGGAAGACTCCACGCCTCTCAATAATGTAAATACAAAGCATCTAATTATCCCTAAAGCACACCATTCTCTCTTCACATTAAAATGGTAAGAAAAAGGATTTTATTCCGTTGACTAAAGTAAATTGTATACCAGGTAGAGAACCTAGTCATTGAAACATAACATACAATAATCTAATATTTTGAATTCTTTATCTAATATCCTGAGGATTCTAATCTTTCTAGAGCTCTTAATATGAAATTATTTTCATTTCTATGAGTGTGGCTTCATCATGAGTAGATAAACCAATTAACTATAAATAAAATTTCTCTTCATTTCACAACTGCATACAATATTAATTATTTTCCCCTAAACAAGTGGTTTATGTTTTATCTCATTTCACTTTTGTTGTCCAAGAAAAATAATGTTAGATACAACATGGCTTATTTTATTTTTAAACTATGGTTACGAAATTAAGGAACAATATCCTTTACGTACAAAAACCAAAAGAGGATTTCTTTGGAATATGTTTAGACCAATTTGGATCTCGTCCTCAATGAGACTAGCATAAACTTAGTCATATTTCTTAGGTACACTTGCACCTCTATTTTGAATAACCTAGAGATAAATACCATCACAAGAAGGTATTACATCACAACTATGTTTAAGATGCAGGGCCAAACTACACAGCCAATGACTATCCTCTTTCCCAGTCTCCTCAACTCGAACAATTTTCTTTTCAATCCTATATCAAAACTTAAGGTTTACAAGTAGCACTAGTAGTTGGTGTCTTCAACCGTTTCAACCAAAATCGACTTAACAATTTTATTTTCCTTTTAGCTCAATTCAACTACTACCCAATTCTTGAGCGTAGAAAAATCTTAGTTTGAACACTTTAGCCCAAATTTTTGGATAAAACAACTCCCACTGAGTGCGGTAAACCTAATTTTCATTTACTGTAGTGCTCTATTGATCAAAAGGTTTAAAGAGTAACTCATTCAATCCTAAAGCTATGTTACATATGATGAGCCTAAAAAGAGCAGTTTCACTTTCTATTCTATCAAGATTGCAAAAGCAAAGGAGCGGTTCAATCAAAACAACTCAATTTTTGAAACTTCCTTGATAAACTCTTGTATGTTCCAAAAACATCCTTTGATGTCAAACCTTGATCTCTCTGGTTTGTTGCTCTCTTTTTTTTCTCTCATTTCTCTTCTCTTTTTCTTCTTGATCTCCCCTTCCTTCTCTTTTCCTCATAGAAAGGTAACCGCTCACCTCCTTAGTATGATCTTCTCAGGTTATTTTTAGGTGTATGCACTATTTATTAACCCACTACACATGATCTCATTCATATCTATGCTTGTAGAAGCACAACAAATCCATCCTCCTTCAAAATTGCCAGTACCTATATAATCAATCAAATAAAACTCTTCCCAATTTTTTTTATCAATAACTTAGTTTTTTTTCTTAGTTTACATCTCTACGGCGTACTCACCATTAATCAAATAATATTTCCTCCCCTTTTGGGGGTAAAAATAAGAAGTCTTGCTATGAATAAAAATTAAGAGACTCTATTCCTTCCTAAATTCTAACGAATATTCCTGCATTCTTCTCTTAATTATGTTCAAATACAAGTGCTTATCAAAATGTGAGTTCCCACATATATTTCATGGAAATAGAAAATATTAAACCCAAGCACTTATTTTGAATAAATATTTTGCACCAAATGAAACTTTATCTAATACTAAGATTATCAAGCATCAACAAGCTTCATAACTACTTGGTGATTTTCCTTATACAATTCATGGCATATGATTATTTGAAAGAGCAATTATCTGAGTTGCCCTTGGCTTTTTGGTGAGTAAAAAATCTCACGCTATCCGTAGATACAAAATCTCATTCTTGGTGACTATTTATTTCTTCCACCCATGAGAAGCTTATCCTACAAAAGTGTAAATCTATTAGCAGCATCGTATTCTTTCATTTGATATACATCTTGCAAAAATTAAACATGGAATAGTCAATCATCCTACTAAGAAAATGCATCATACTTTTCCATAAAACATATGTCTTACTTAACCAAGTACATGAAATAGTCCATATTTTCTTCAACCAAGATCAAATTAACCAAACATGAATCCATCCAATGAAAGGTATACCAAGGGAGGGTCATGTCAAGTTAGCTCTCTACGTTTCAGCTTATAATCCTTGCAAAGCATACATGTACACACTAAATTTAAATTTATTATGTGTTTAGGGGCTTACCTCAATCAGACCCCTTGTTCAAATAAGAATCAAGTGTGACTGTGATGGAAGGATGCATGTTCTTTCTTAGCCTTTTTAGTCATTGTTTATTGATGGGTTATTACTTTAAAAAGTTAAATATAAACTAATTTTATTGAAGAAGTCCATTATGGACAACAAAACCACTACCTAATAATTGAAATTGAACTTGATTCTAAGTTTTTGTTTAACTGTAGATAAATACACTATAGAGTATAAGCACTATCAAAAGTCTAATTGTTCTATCATAAGTACTACATTGTAGCTATGATATCAATAGAATATTAGAATGAAGTTCCTTTTACAAAACTAAGTTGTAAGGATGTTCAAAATACTAAAATATGATTTTCTTAAAAGATAAAATCAAATGATTTTGGATGGATTGGTCATGTTTAGTTTTATTATGAAATGAATGAGAGATACCATAAGTAAATTTATTTTTTATGGAAATTCTAAATTGATATTATATGTAATATATACATGATAAGATCAATTTTATAAACTAATTAGTCTGTGATGATAGTTAGAAATTCTAGCATGTTCCAGTACTTTCATTCATGAATTGGAACTAGAATTATCACACCTAGTGCTTCTAACTATGTGACCTATAGACTAGATTATAGGATTAAGTTTTGAAACAAAAACACCATTAAATGATGCAAGATGAGTTTTCATAACAATAAAGTAGATTGGGCTAACATGCAAGGAAAAATTAACATCTATCCTAAAAAGTGATTCTAGAAAGCAAATGATAGCTTAAAATCTAAATACAAATATGGATTTGAAAAGGCTATTTATCATAGTGAAGAGTGTTATAGTGTGAAGTTGATAGAACTTCCATAAGTCAATGGAGGTATTCATAAAAAAAATCCTATAAAGCTTTATTGTCAATTTTTTTTGCTAAATTCAAGAAGTAATTTGTCTATGGTTTGCTATCATAATTATAATATCCAATTTAATGTCCCAAAGGTCCAATTTATATATTTTAAAAGGTGAGAAAAGGGATAAAAGTTGCATGTTTGAGTTTGAAGAGTTTCCAATTAAGGAGGATCTACTTGTGAGTTAGGAAATAAAAAATAAAAAATAAAAAACAAACTTCTAATTTGGCATCTTGGGAATGAGATGTCATAGGTTTTGTAATGTTACCTATTAATTTGGTAATTACTTCTATAAAAAATCAAGAGGATTCCAAGGAATGTGAAATTTTCCATAGAAAGTCCAATCCTTATCATCAAGTGGAAAACAAAAAAGTGGAAGTAAAAAATAGGGAGCTAGAAAATATTCTCACTAAGATGATTTAGATTCATCATAAAGAGTGGTCCAATTATCTTACAAAAGCTATTTAGGCTCGACATCGAAGACTACTATAAGACTCATACCATATGAGCTTGTGCAAGGAAAGATGATAGTTCTACCTATCAAATTTGTAACTAAAACTCTAAGGACAACTTTTAAGCTATAGAGGACATTTCTAAAACACAAAAGTAGAGGATGAAAAAATCAATGCTTTGAAAGAAGTTTGAAAACAAGAACTTTCTATATAGATATAATCCACCAATAGAGACCACATGGCATGACCACTTCATCAAGTAAAAAGAATTCACAAGTGGTTATTGGGCACTATTCTATTATTCTTAATTTGTGGACTTTAAAGAGAAACTATAACATTATTGTCTAGGGCCTATAAAATCAATATTATCTTTGATAATGGATTAGTCAAGATATGAATGATTAATGAAAAGGAGATCCCACTTCTAGTTAATCATCATCAACTCCAAATGTACCAAAAACCATTACCATGGAGGATTTCGTAACCCACCTTTTATCTTGATCTCACTTTACATTAGTGGAGGTCGATTTTTCTACAACCAACAATGAGTACTAGTTGTCTCTCGAATGTATCACAAAAAAACCTTGATAAACCCATTTTGGGTGCTACCCAAGGGGAAAGTTTCAAAAAATTGGCTTGCTTGTTGAACTCCCCATTTTAAAAAAATAGATATTAACAAATATTTCTTTCCTACAAATTCTTTTGATGCTCACATTCTAGTTCAACATACACCTATTCACCAAATTTTAGGCAATTGAAGTAAAATATTCCAATTTCTATAAATATTATTTTTTATTCATGTATAAAGGATTTTTTCATTTTTTGTTGTATATCCTTTTTATTTTCCTACATAGCAAATATTTCCATAGTTTCTTAGCTTTCTCATGGTACAAAAAACCCACTTCTTGTACGAATATTCCCAGGCATAAAACTTGATTGTTCTCTACATTATTTCTATCATATATCATTTTTCTAACTTCCTACCAATTGGTGTCATATTTAATACCTATAAATTATTTTATAAATCTCCACGTAATCCTAACAAATTCTTGGTATAAATTCATAATCATCAAGGATAGTGTCATGATTAAGTATGGGGGATATGTCATCATAGAATACATCAATGGGACATAGTGGTAGGATAGATTGTAGAAATTTTACTATAGGAATCTGATAAGTGATATAGATCATCACATAGTTATGATTAACAAGACTAGCCATTATGGTATTTGAAACACCATAACCAACCAAATCATCCTAATTACATGAATGCACATAAACCTATGGAATGGAGCAACCACCATAAATTTGCCATAATAACTGCCCAAAGTTTTATAAATCCAAGGAATTATTTCCATAGATGGAGTTGTAGTGGAGGTAATATCACATGAAAAATGAGAAGAATTCTAGAAGGAATAGACTAAGCAATAGGATAACCATGGGGTATGGATAGAAACACAATGAACTATTAATCACAAAGAAAGTCAGAATAAAACTGCTAGTAGTCTAGATTTTTGTGATGCCTTTTTAAGACTTAATACTACCACAACTATCATAGGTTAAATATCATAGGAATGGATATAATATAGCCACAATGTAATAAGATCAAGATAATTATAAGAGTAGAAATAATTTGAGCAAATATAATAAAATACTTATATTATATCAAATAACATTCAATAAGCCGTGGACTGTAGCACCCGCCACTGTAGAAGCCTACGATCTGTAGCAGCCGCCACTGTAGCAGCCCATGCACTATAGCGGCCGCAAAAATTTTGGCCCTAATAAAAAAAAAAAAATGGCAGATTTTGGAGGCAGCAAGTTGTGACGGATGGAGCAGCAAGGAGGAGGAGCGGGAGGTCTAGGGGCGACAAACCCTAGGTGTGGGGCTTCGGAGGGCAGATCAGCAGATGCGATAGGTGGGGGATTTGGTGAGATAGCAGGCCCCCAGGTGGAGGATGTGGACAAGGAAGTTCTATTGGAACCGGTCCAAGGGCGTTGGGCGGATGCGGTTGAAGATATCTCTGAGGGGGACCAGGACTCTGTGCGTTAGGATCAAAGGAAGACCTAGGAAGGAGACAAAGAGAAATCTAGCAACTGGAGACCTTCATATCTTAATGCTCTTTGTGGGAAGCAAAAATTATTTGACTCTTGTTTTAATCTAAAATCTATCAATGGTAGGTTGCACGTCCCGGATACCTTAGCTCAGCATGTGGCTATGGAGGGCAGAACATCTCTGGTGGCAAAATTTATGGGGGTGAGGTCAGACTTGGAAGTCATAAGGAGATGGGTCGTTCAAAAATGGCAGCCAAGGGCCGGTATGATGATTAAGGCTTTACCCAAGAGTTTTCTTTTGGTGACATTTCAATGTGAATAGGACATGGAAAGGACTCTTCAAGGAGGTCCTTGGTTTTTTGGGAAAAGGGGCTTGTATCTGAAGCGTTGGTCCCCCGATTTCAACCCCCAGACTCAGGTGCTAGATTTGGCTTCGATTTGGGTTAAGATGCTGGGATTACCTCTATTTTTTTGGAATGAACAAATCTTGGCTGGGATAGCTACAGAGATTGGGGAACTAATAGCTATTGATCCTATAACCTTGAGCAAAACAAGACTCCTTTCTGCTCGCATGTGTGTGTTGGCGGACTTGAGTAAAGAGCTCCCTAAATCCATTATATTGTCGTCTATGTTTGGCCTTCACACTCAAGTCTTTGAATATGAAAATATGTCTTTTAAGTGTAGTGTTTGTGGGAAGGTAGGGCACCAGGGTATCCACTGCATTTCCAAGAACCAGCCCCCACTCCAAAATACTGCTCCTCAAACCTAGAATAATATCCCTCCCCCAAAGATCTCCATTCCTACCCAACATGGGCCTCAAGGACGTGGAGCTCAAAATACGAATATCAGAGACCCTATTCGCCCTATTGTAAGCAAGAGGCAACGTTATAACCCTCATCCAAAAAATACCTATGCCTTGAAACCCTATCACAGGGGAGCTGGTCCCTTTGATGGGAACCCTCAAGCTCAACCTACTCCTAAGATGATACAGCAAGCCTTAGAGCCAAATCACAAAGGAAAGAACCCCATAGATCAATGCCCTGGGGCAAGTAAGTTTGATTGGGTAATACGGGAGACCTATGGAGGCTCGGTGGAAGTGGTCCCATGTACTGTAGAGGAATTTATGGGAAGAAATTCCAAGGAGATCAACATCCTAGTGGAGAACAGTTTTGATGCATTAAATCATCTGAAGGGAGATCAGATGGATAGCCAAGAAGTGGAATCTAAGGTAGAGGAGACTCAAGAGAAGGATTTAGAGGAGCAAAATCAGAGGAAGTAGTAGGAAACTAATAATACAGGCAAGGATACTCAAGAGGAAGAGGTGAACCACCAAGATCAGTGTAACCCCAAAGCAGGGAAAAAAGAATCTGCTAATCAAGAAGCTAAGAGCACGAAATAATCTCCACTGTCAGAAAGACCAGTTAACCTAAAAAGCCAGATTGTTACCCCAAAGACCAATACTGACCTATCCAAGATGGTTACTAGAAGCCAAGTGAATCCCAAGGAACCCCAGCCTAGAGTAGATGTATGGGGATATGGTTCGGTAGGAAAAGGGAAACCTAGCAATGCTGCCTTAAGGCGAAAAGAAGCAGAGCAAGGAGTGGCTGATGGCACTCAAGCAATATTGCTCTTTGGGGTGAAGGCTCAAGGATCCAAAGCCCATAAATGAAGATTATTTCATGGAATATACACGGGAGTAATCCTGCAAAAATAAGAGCTTTGTATGCTCTTAGACAAGAACTCAAACCGGATATGATTTTACCGTAAGAAACTAAAATGGAGGAGAGTAGAGTTATTCCTTTTAAGAATAGGACTTGGCGAGAAGCTGAAGTAGTAGGCCAAGAGGCCACTGGAACAGCAAGAGGGTTGCTAGTTATGTGGAACAAGAATGTGATTGATAGTAGAGTGATTTTGATGTCTAGTTGGTTTATTTGTCTCTTATGTGTGGATAAAACCACGCAGGAAGAGTGGATCTTAACGAATGTATATGCTCCAGTTAGACAGGGACTGAGAAGGGTTCTTTGGAGTTAGCTAGCTAAATTGAGGGAGACGGTCCCCGACTACCCTTGGATTGTGGCGAGGGATTTCAATTGCTATCTTAATCCTACAGATAAATTGGGGGGCTCTCAAAGAATAACTGTTGATATCTATGAGTTTAGAGATTTTGTTGAGCAACATGAGCTGATGGATGTGGACCTGCGTAGATTCTCCTATACATGGTCTAACAAAAGACTAAAGGAAAACCAAATTCAGATCAGATTAGATAGGTTTATTCTTTCTCAAGAATGCCTGGAGAGGTTTGGGGACTCTTCATTAATGGCACTCCCAAGAATCGGGTCTGATCACAACCCAATTCTGTGGGAAACAGGGGAGGACTCTAAGAAAAGATACATTAGACCCTTTCGATTTGAACTTATGTGGTTCCAACATTAGGATCTCAAGGATATGGTTGCCCAATGGTGGGACAAAAAGTATAATGGTTCGAAACTGGCCCAAGTGGTATGTAAACTAAGGAATGTGAAGGCTAACATTAGAGAGTGGAACAAAACTTCCTTTGGCAATATTTTTGTTAAGAAGGTAGAACTAAAAGACAAGATCAATGAACTACAGGAGAAGCTGAAGTTAGAGCAGCTTACATAGGATCTGAGAAACCAGGAGAGGGAGCTGTTAGCCGAATACCACACGATGCTAGGATTTGAAGAAACCTTCTAGAGGCAAAAATCCAAATTGCGTTGGTTAAAGGAGGGTGACCGAAATACAAAGTTCTTCCATGTCTCTACTCTTCACCACAGGAGTACTAACAAAATTAAGGAGATCAAGATGGCCGATGGGTCTAACACCAAAGATATGGAAGACATAAGGAGGGAAGCGGTTGAGTACTTTAAATCATTGCTAGAAGATGTAAATCCAACTATTGAAGAAGAGGACTCTCTGTTGGCGGCCATTCCACCCCTCATAACTGAGAATATTAATGGATTCTTACTTAGTCCTTTCACAAAGGAGGAAATCAAGAAGGTGGTTTTTGACATGGATGGTAACAGCTCCCCAGGACCGGATGGCTTCCCCGCAGCTTTCTTTCAGAAGTTTTGGGATATCCTAGGCAATGATGTAGTGGAAGCTATAATTGAGGCTCAAAAGGACATGGAAAAGGAGTTAATGCTACATTTTTAGTCCTCATCCCTAAACTAGTGGGAGCAATGGAATTTTCCAGTTTTCACCCTATCAGTTTTTCACCCTATCAGTTTATGTAACACTCTGATGAAGATTCTCACAAAAACAATCGCCAATAGGCTGAAGGTTATCCTTCCTTTCATCATTGATATGAACCAAGGAGGCTTTGTGAAAGGGCAAAAAATACTGGATGGTATCATCACAATTCATGAGGTTATTCATTCAATGGTGGCTAGTAAGGAAGCAGGTATGTTACTAAAGCTTGATATGAATAAAGCCTACGACCGGGTCTCATGGCGATTCCTCACCAAGATTTTGGGTAAGTTTGGTTTTTGTCCCTAATGGATTAAGTTGATTTTTAGTTGTATCTCTACTACAAGATTTTCTATCATGGTGAATGGGTCACCCTCCGTTTGCTTTAAGAGTGAAAGGGGGTTGCGACAAGAAGATCCTTTGTCTCCTTACTTTTTTATTATTTTAGCGAAAGCATTAGGTAGGAACATTTCAGCAGCGGTGGAAGATGGTCGATTGGAAGGTTTCAAATCTGCCTCAACAGCAGAGCCAGTGTCTCACCAAAAGTTTGTGGATGATACGATCATTGTGTCCAAAGCCTCGATGCCTCAGGCTAGGAAGCTGAAGAGAATTCTAACCAAGTATGATACAGAAGCAGGACAATACATAAACTATAAGAAGAGTAGCATCTATTTCTTTAACACGCCTGGTGGGAGGGAGGAAAGAATTGCTAACCTCTTCGGTTGTGGAAAGGAGCTTCTACCAATGACTTATCTAGGCATGCCTATGTTCGAAGGAAGAATGAAGGCTACATTGTGGAACTCAGTCATTGATAGGATCTCCAAAAAGTTAGCAGGGTGGAAGGGTAGCCTTCTCAGCTCCGCAGGAAAAGCCTTATTAGTTCAAACTACTTTACAGAGCATTCCAATTTACTGCATGTCTCTATTTAGAATGCTTGCAAAGGTCCAAGCTACTTTGGAGCAAATTCAACGCAACTTCTTGTGGTCAGGTTCAGAGGAGAGAAAGAGAATTCCGTTGGTAGCATGGAATCAGGTGTGTGCAAGCAAAGATCAGGGGGGCCTGGGGCTAAAGAGAATGAAAGAAATGAATCAAGCTCTGATTGGCAAATAGGTATGGAGATTTATCAATAATTATCAATTGGGATGGGTAAAACTTCTTAAGGCAAAATAGATCAAAAATAATTAGGACTTCCTGAAAGTTGATAATCTCCCTACAGGATCCTATTTCTGGAATTGTTTGCTCGAATGTCGGGAGGTAGTCAGGAAAGGCATCAGATGGAGAATTGGTAATGGAAGACAAGTGGACTTTTGGCAAGACCCGTGGTTGGAAGAGGCCCCTTTGAAAGATAACTTAGACCTTCAGGTCCTCCAACATAAACTTTCGGAGGAAATGGGAGGAAAAGTAGGGGATTTTATTGTTGTAGCACAAGAAACTTCCTCTTGGAAGAAAATCATAGTTCATAATCTATCAGAGCAAGAGAAGGTGGCCCTAACCAAACTCAATGATGCTTTAAGGGTGTTCCCGATCATTCCTGGGGAAGGAAGAGACAAGGCGATTTGGGGCAAAACTACAAATGGGATATTTTCAGTAAAGACTGCCTATAAGTTAATCCACTCAGGATTCAATGGCTGGACTTCGACTTCTATTATTTGGTTAAATAATTTAACCCCAAAAATTGCTTTCTTCTTTTGGTTGGCAGTTCAAAATAAGATTCTGAAAACAGATAATCTGCAAAGGAAAGGTTTCCAATTCATCAATCGATGTATCTTGTGTGAGAAAGCGATAGAATATGTAAGTCATATATTTCTTACTTGTGAATTTTCTTGTACAGTCTTCCAAATGATCCTGTCCAAATTTCATATAGATTGGGTTTGCCCAAATAGCATTTCTGACTTCTGCATATAGTGGGCTTCCCCCTTCCGGGCAAAACTTTTGACTTGGCTCTGGAAGCTCAGATTACCCCATTTTTTATGGGGGATATGGAATGAGAGAAATAAGAGAGTATTTAAAGGACGTAAGAAAGATCCCAGGTTATGTGGTAATAAAATAATCAGAGCTTTGAAAGAAAACTAGAAAACTTTCTACTTCAAAAATGAGACCATGTCTCTAAAGGAAAGGAGGATTTTGCGGAACTGGGGAGAGGAACTTCCAGACCTAGACATTACAACCAACCCACAGGATGGTGTCAAGTGGATACCCCCCACACAAAAGTGGGTTAAGTTTAATTTTGAGGGGGTAGCCAAAGGAAATCTAGGGGCTGCAAGAGCAGGAGGAGTTCTGAGAAATGAGGAAGGAAAAGTGGTCCTTGCCTTTGCAGAGCCTTTGGGAACTCAAACAAATCATTTTGTAGAAGCCCGAGTCTGCATGCAGGCAATGAGAATTGCCAGATTTGAGGGTTATAAGGAAGTTATCTTTGAAGGGGATTCACTTAATATAATCAAGGCAATTAAGGAGGATAAAGACCCCTGCTGGACCATCTTGGAGCTTATCCTAGAAGCAAAGATTTATAAATCTCATTTGGTTAATGCCCGAATCCAACACACCTTCAGAGAAGGGAACCAGGCGGTGGATCTAATGGCAAATATTGTAGTTTCTGTTGGGGAGATGCAAATTTGGAAGGATAACTTCCCTTAAGAACTATTGGTGTTGGCTTCTAGAGAAGAGCTAAGATCAAACATGTTAGAGCATCAGGAGATCAGAGGGGTTGATGATGAGTAATCCAACAGATGGAATTAGGCATATGTACAAAAGGCATCCCATTTGCTGGGGCCTGGGAGGTGACAAGTGTACAGTACAACAGCCTAGTGGTATAAGTGCTAGGTTGTTTGGTTTTTGTTTTATCTTGAATAGTCAAGCGACAAGTATAGGACTGTGGACTCTAAGTATGGATTAATGTGGGTCTTAGAAAGATCCATTTTGTATTTTGATTATACGGGCTTGATGCTAGAACCAACCCATTTTGACTATGTAAAAGGTTTGTGGACCTTATAACCACCTCTACCTTATACCAAAAAAAAATAACATTCAATAATATGCAATAATATGAATGTAGTAGCCTTAATAATTCATGTAATATGCATGAAGAACACCTTACAATATTAATTGCTCAAAATATATGCAATATTTATTCTTCTCTTTCTCTTGCAAATATGATAGTAATGTTCTATTTTCTTCGTAATGTGATGATGTGACTATGTGAATTTTCATATTATGAAGTATTTCCTCCATTATATAGCCATAGTAGTGCGACTCTTTGGATACTTGACTATTCCTTTCCATATGCCAAGTATCATGACTCTTGGCTTGTTTATTTGACACTTTCATACTTGATGAACACTTGACTCTATATTGTATGCATACCTATACATGACTCTTACACTTCCCTAACTTGCACACTCTAACCTAAGATCCTTGTGCAATACATACAATACACTTGTGCACATAGACTTAACTTACACTTGCACACTAACTAACATGACACTTATGGATTTCTTGCACATTACAACTTTACATGACAGTTGTGCATTTCTTGCACATTCATATTTACATAGAAAAGATATAACTCACACTCTAAACTATGACTCAACCCTAATATATTATTTACAAATGTACCATAAAGGTACCATGAGGGTACATTAGCATGTACCAAATAATGTAATATACTCCAACACCCCTTGTATTACATTATTTGGTTATTGAAGACTTTAGTCTTCAATCATGGTCTTCATCTTCATCTTTAATATTCAAGTGACCTTGCAGTGCATGTGATCTTCTGGTTGAGCTTCATCTTCAATTTATTTAAATTCAACTTCATGTTCTTTAGTCTTTGTATCTTCAAGATTGAAATCTTCTTGAAATCTCTCATTGTCATAATATTCTTGCATAAGAATATTTCCTTTGCTTTATGTGACCTAACTTCTTTGTAAGATAATTTTGGACCATATTCGATTCATTTTTCTTGTCCTTATTGTTTGAATGTTTTTCTTCTTGTACTGTAGAAATTGTACACTTGGATCCATTGTTAGAAGATGCTTCAAAAATAAGAATGTAAAAAAAAGGCAGTCTAATATAAACAATAATGCTCTTTCAAATCTTCTATAATACTTGTATTTGTACCAACAGAAAATAGAAGAATAGGATTTTCTTCCACAATATTTACATGGATGAAGGCTCCAAAAATTTCCTTTGTCATGACCAATTCTATTGTAATAAACACATCATGAACATATTTGTATTGCTTTATTCATCCTTCTTAGAGTTTCAAGTTCATCTATCTTCTTGGTAAAATTGCATAACCATTGATGTACAACCAAGGATACTATTTCCTTGTTTTCCATGTAGATAAGTTGTAGATGATGAAAATCTTCAATATTTTTAGTAGTTTTTGATTTTGTAATGAAGTCTATTATGGATGAACTACTAGAATAAGATTTTGTAGTAACAAGATCCAATTTTGAATCCTCATGAATATTTTGTGATCTTGTTGTTTTCTTCTCTCTATCAATATCATCTATCATTCTTTGAAAATAGAGTTTTAACTTATTTGCATCATTATCCTCATTAAATGCATTTTCATTTCTTCTATGATATGCAATATATGTTATTTCTTTTGAAGTAGACAACCTTATATATCCTAGGTTTATATAATTTAAAAGTTTTTAATTTAATTCCTATGAAGTAGTAAACTTCATGTCTCCCTCGTTTTAGAAACTAATAATATGAAATTTGAAAATTAATGTCTTTCCTAGTATTTTGGTGTTGAAATCCTTTTGTCTCTCAAATATATAAATTTTTAAAAATTCAATAGTTTTATTTATTTATTTATTTTCAAATATAAACCCAAAAATAAATAATCCTTTCAAAAAAATTCAAAACCTTTTACATATTATAAAAAATTTAAATGGACTAGTTGAATTCATTATCACTCCAATCTAAAAAACTTTAAGAAACTTAATTAACTCTACTCTACTTATCACTCCATTCTTTTAATAACTCAATAATTCAAATATATTCTAATTTAACCTTATACCTCCTAAATTAAATTTTAATATAAAACTTTAGCTTTTGTAAAAATCCTAAAATTAAAGTACCTTATAAAACTACCATCTTATGCACACACTTCTCATGTCTCTGTTTTATGAATGCTGCTCCAATGAATACTTGTGTGGATATCTCTTAACGGGATTTAGATAATTGAAGTGTGTCAACATGCATGTTGAGATGTTTCACCTTCCAAGCATTGCACTCCAAGAAGTATTTTGAATGACATGTTGCACTCCAAATAATAGGTGTAATTATTTAGACCATATTATATACTAAATAGTACGTTACACTCCAAATTTCAAGTAAAATGACACTAAAACACTGATGTTTTGCATAACATTCTATGTACTAATATTACACAAAGCGTAATAATTTCCTAATATTTTGTGATTGGTGCTAGGACTTATCAACTACCTCAAGCTCTCCTTCTTTCTTACTATTTATATTTCCAAAAATTGATTTGGCTTCTATGTTTCATGTATGCGTTGATTTTCTCAAGCTTCCACTGTAATAGTTTCTACTTTGGCTCATTGATATTGCTTCTAAGCTCTCGAAATTCTTCTATTTTAATTTCTAATGCATGCTTGATTTGGTGTTTGTAGGTTCATGTGTTCAATATTACTCTAAGACTGTGACCATACTACTTTTTATCAAAGCTCCTTATACACTTGTAACTCTTAAATATTATCTTCTATTGTATTCTATATTTTACTATAACTGAATGTCATTATGACCAAACTAATTCTTTTCTCCTTTGAATATTTATCACTACATTGGTATGGGATGAATGACTCGTGTTCATCTCTTCTCTGATGTGGGCTAGATGGCTCACATTCTTCCCTACACTAGTGTGGACTAGATGGCTCACATTCTTCTTTGCACTAGTGTGGGTCAAATGGCTCACATTCTTCTCTTTTATACTACAATGCTAGTATGTTTGGCCATATACTCAAGTCTCCTTCCACTGTTATGCTTGTATACTATATGGTCGATAGAATTTTCTTGATTTAATTTGCTTGAAATCTCTTCTATAATAATATAGACCTCTTTCTTTCTCAATGATCCTTTACTTTAGATTTTTCTCTTTCTGCAATATAAATGTTTTTGTACATCTAGTAGAACTCAGGCCTTCTCTTTATTTATTCTAAATGTATATTATTTCTTCTTTAATATGGATAACCTCTATCTTGAATGTATCTTTCTTATTCAAAATAGGTATCTTCAATATTTTATCACTAGCTTCTCAGGCCTTCTATCATGGGCTTCTTAAACAAGAGCCTTATCTTATTTTATTCTAAATGTGTCTCCTTTCCTTTTTCATTGTATGCGACTCTTATTTAATGGCCACATGCTTTACTCTATACAAAAAATCTACATTTTATCCCCCTTTCCAATTCTATATATGGGCCTTTTCTCTTATTCTCCAGGGACCTCTAAATACTTCTATATTCAAGCCTCTTTTTTGCTCTATAATAGGCTTCTATTTTCTTTGTAGAAGGGCCTCTTTGCTTTCCACTATAAGGGCCTCTATTCTCTAATGTCAAGGTCTATGTAACCTGAATATCTTTCCTTATTTTGTACTTTCTTCCTACAATATCCTTTTGTACCAATGTTAAGGTCTTGATGACTTGAATATCTTTGTTATTTTTCTTTCTATAATGGCTTCTTTAAGCCTATATCAAGATCAATATCTTTATGACTTGAATTTTTTGAATATATTATATTTTTCTTTCTTTATCTTAGGAAGCTTTGAATGCTTCTCAATCCACTGCTATATTTTCTTATCTTTAAAATGCTTTCTTCTCTATGCACTTAGAAGTTAAAAGTCTTCTCTATCTGATGTAGGAAGCTTCACACTTTTGCTACTTTATCTATTGCACTATCTTCTAAAATATTTCCTCTCTACTATCAAGGTGACTTTGTATGTCCTTAAATTCTCTATCAATGTCAAGGTTATGTTGAATGTCCCTAAATCTCAATATGTTAAGAGATATCAATATCCCTGAATCGTCTATCAATATCAAGGATTAGCTATAAATCTAAATGATAAACTATAATAAAGTTGATTCTTCCTTAAATATTCAATGTCAAGGGTTTGCAATATCCTTGAATGATCAAATTTCTTAGAGTTGATTTGTCTATCAATATAGTTGAGTCTTGGTATTCACTGGTTATTTTTCAACCATGGAAATACTAGCTTTTCTACTCAATATAACCTTTAATATATAATCTAAATCTCATTGTCTTCAAAGTGGATAGACTCCAAGTCAACTTTATCAAACTAGATAAATCAATTTGTAAAAGTGTCTAAAACAACTCTTATCAACCTGTATAGAGTTTAGTGGTATCTTTGATACCACTAGTGGATTTTTAAGCCGTAATAATACCACAAATATCATAGGTTAAATATCACAGGAAAAAATATAAATAACCACAATATAATAAGGTCAAGATAATGATAAGAGTAGAAATAATATGTAAGAGAAGACTTATAATTTATCAAATAACATTCAATAATGTAGCAATATGAATGTAATAACCTAAATACTTCATGCACTATTCATGAAGAACAACTTACAATATTAATTTCTAATATTGTATGCAGTCTTTATTTCTCCTCTTTATCTTATATATATGATAGTGATGTTCTATTTTCTTCGTAATGTGATGATGTAACTATGTGACTATTCATGTGATAATTTTTTATTAGATTAATAAGGGGTTTTGAAAGGATCCTCAAACCTTTTACAAAAGGAGCTTTGAGATCCTCAAACCTGTAACAAATAAGCAAAGCTTCCAAAGAGAAACCAAAGAAAAATAGAAAGAGATTTGACCCACCTAGGGGATCTAGAAACCAAACACAAGAAGAGATTTTGAAAGGGTCCTTGAACCTTTTACAAACAAGAAGCAAAACTTCTATAGAGAAACCAAAGCAAAATAGAGAAAGAACTTCCCCACCAAGGGAACTAGAAACAAAATTTCAAATGATAGTAGGAACCAAGAGAAGTAAATATCCAAAATATCTAAGAGAACCAAGAGATCTAGAAGAAGTGGACCTCACAAAAATCACAAAATACCAAATTAAAAAAAAAGAACAAGAGAGAGAATAATCAAACCCAAAAATTAATTCCTATCCAAACAAAATCTAGAGAAATATTACAACAATTATCATCAAAAGGGGCAAAACCAGATTTGAAACAGGGGCACCAACCAATATATCTATAGAAACCTAGAAATTGCATTACAGGGATTGAAAATAGACAATCAATAGGTCCAAATTAGGGTTATGAATAAGGGGTATGCCCAAAAATATATATAGAAAAATAAGGTAAATTAGTTTCAAAACCAAGGCGAATATGGTGCAAAGTCATGTAGAGGCAATGGTGATTTCTTATTTCACAAGAAAAAATAAAAGTAGGTGAATTCACCAAATTTTTTGACAAACGTACCATAAGATATAAATAATCACTAAACATACTCTGATTCCCATGCATGATCATAGGGACAACCCAAGTGAGTCAGTAGGCTTCATTTGAGGGACGACCTAGGTGAGTCAAGGATGACCCAAGTGAGTCAGTAGGCTTCATTCGAGGGATGACCCAAGTGAGTTAGTAGGCTTCATTCGAGGGATGATCCAGGTGAGTCAGGGATGACCCAAGTGAGTCAGTAGGCTTCATTCAAGGGATGACCCAGGTGAGTCCATAGACTTCACTTGAGGGATGACCCTCAAATGAAGGTTGCAGGATCATTTGCAGCCTATAGGTTGCAGGATCATCCAAATTTATCAATCGATTGCAAAGGTGAAAATGATAAAAAATATTCTATATTAATTTTTTATTATTAATTTAAAGTGTAGATCTCATTAAGCTATGTAGTTTTGAAAGGGTTTTTTTTTTTTTTTTTTTGAGACCTATCTGGTGGGCTCTACGGGGATGGTAGCAGTTTTTGGAGGAGGTATGAACAACTGGAGGAATGTAGTGATGGCATCAGGTCCGTCACAGAGCATGCATGCTAGGGCTAGTATTTATTTTAAAAATGATTGGAAGGAACAAGATTTCCCATTGCATGCCGGGAATCGCTTGTTAAAGAACAATGGATGTTTGGAACGATGTGAAGCCAGGCCGGTTCTAGTGGTTCAACCAGACTCGATGGTAGAAGATGTGGAGTATTTAACCAAACATGCACTTATTGGTAAATTTATGGGCATCTAAATTTCTCTTCCCTTTGTGGAGGCTTGGGTTAGGAATACTTGGAACCCTGAAGGTGATGTGGAGGTGATGCTGAGTGCAAACAGCTATTTTATGGTGGTTTTTTCTTGTCTTGTAGATCGTAACAAAGCATTTGAAGGAGGTCCCTATTTTTGTAACCAAGCGGGACTCTTTCTTAAACCCTGGCATGTGGGTTTCAACCCATCAGAGGAGCGGCCGTCATGGGTTTCGGTGTGGGTTCGGCTTCCGTGGCTCCCATTGGAATTTTGGAGAAATGACATCTTGCATATGATTGCCCTTCTACTTGGGAAGCCGATTGGGCCGTCATGATAAACACTGGATAAAAAGGTAATCTCTATTGCCCGTATCTGTGTTGAAATTGATTTAAACAATCCTATTCCAGATTATATTGAAATACAGTTCGGATCAACCAAATGGGTTCAAAAACTTGACTATGAAGCTCTCCCATTTCGTTTCCGAATTTGCCATGAATATGGCCACTTACAAAGAAAATGCCCTAAGTTTGTCCTGCCTGTGGCTTCAAATCTTGGGCCCTCTCGAGCTGTACAAAATATGGATAAAGGAAAAGCCCCGATAAAGGAGGGGGATCAGGATAAGGAAGGCTTTGTTATGGTAAAACCTCAAAACAAAGGAAGAAAGGCAAAAAAAGACATTAAGGATAACTAGCCAGATGCTCAGCTCAACCATTTTGAAATTCTAGAGAATCTTGATCAGTGCGTGGAGATACCTGAAACATCGCTACCTGTTATAGATATAACAGGACCAAATCACTTGTCTCTTCATGAGGTGGAACCAAGGGAACGAGATATAGGGGGTTTAAATGAAGAACAGAGGGCTTTGGTTTCGAGTATAGGTGATATGGTTGGCCCTAGACCTGGAAGTGAAGTTATCTTAGAAAATGGCACAGATTTAGACATGCCCTCTCCTACCCAGGCACTGATGAAGTCATCCATGGACTGTAAAACTCCTACGGTTCTAGGATTGCAGCATAAAATAATTAAAAAAACTACTTCAGATAAGAATATGAAGGTGGGTTGGAAGAAATACCAGGATAAAATTAAGTTAATGGGGGAGACTTTGGTAGAGTCAGGTTTGGTGAGAACATTGGACTCCCATTTTTATAACCCCCAAAAATTATTGTACTTTCATGGAATGTAAGGGGGTTGAACAGCATCCCCAGACAAAAAGTTGTTCATGATTTGATTCGTGTTCATTCTCCGGATGTGGTTTTTATTCAAGAGACTAAATTAGCTATTGATAGTTTGTTCAATATTGCTCCCAAGTTGTGGAGAAAGGGGAAATGTCAGTGTATTGGTGCATGTGGATATGCTGGTGGCCTTGCTTGTTTATGGGATCCAGTTAAGATCTCTCCTCTTACCTGGATTTCCAACAGGTGGTCTATTTCGATGATCGGGCATGATAATGAATTTGGTGAGACCATCCTACTTACAAACGTGTATGCTCCTATTGATTACAATGGTAAAGTGAATTTATGGGAGCACATTGGCTTTGTGAGAAGTCTGGCTCCCCTGTACCCATGGATTTTGGTTGGAGACTTCAATTCTATCACTTGTCTGGAGGAAAAACGTGGGGGGATTGATCGTCTTGAGCCTTTTTCTTCTGTCTTCAATGCTCATATCCGGGCCTTGAACTTGGTTGACATCAAGCCGGATAATGGGATATTTACCTAGCATAATAGAAGATGTGGGGAATATTCCATTTCAGAGAGACTGGATAGGTTTCTAATCTCTAGTTTTTGGATTGGCAATAATAGAAGCACTAGTTCTGTGATTTTGGAGGGTATAGGATCTGATCATTGGCCTATCAAACTCTCTACTCTAGAGTTAGGGCTAAAAAAGAATCCCTCATTTAAGTTTCAACTTATGTAGCTGCGAGATCCTAAGCTTCATGATTTCATGCGAGGCTGGTGGACTAATGGCAAACCTCCTCATGGCATCGCTATGTACTCCTTTATGAAGTGGCTTCAATTTTTTAAGCATAAATTGAAGAGATGGATTAGACTAAATTTTGGGAACCTTTCCTTGGCTAAGATGGCAGCTCTTAGGAGGGTGGAAGAAGCCTCAAGGAAGATTAGAGATCAGGGACTCACAGAGGAGCTTCTTGTTGAGGAATCTGAAGCTGTAAAAGACCTTGCTCGAATGGGAGCCGAGGGAAGAAATTTTTGGAAACAAAAAGCTCGAGTAGATTGGCTTCAGGAAGGGGATAGGAACACAACCTTCTTTTACAACTCTGTTAAGGCTCGTCGTAATGGTAACCTGATTACCTCTCTTGTTAATTATCAGGGTGCCCTGCTTTCTTCTTTCACTGATATTTTAGAAGAGACTAAGAGGTATTTTTCCTCTCTCTTCAAGGAGGATGCCCTCTCAGATTATGAGGAAGAAAAACTTATTCTAAACTGTATTCCCTCGATTGTTTCTAGAGAGATGAATGAGCACTTGATGGATCCAATTTCCCTTGAGGAGCTACAAAGTGTTGTATTCAAGATGAAAAAGGGGAAAGCCCCGGGTTCGGATGGATTCTCGATTGAGTTTTATCAAGAGTTTTGGGAGTTAATCAAATTTGACCTTTTGGAAGTGGTCCGTGAGTCCCAAAAGAACAAACAGATGCTAAGGGCCCTAAATGCTACCTTTGTGATGCTTATTCCCAATAAAGAGGGAGTGAATTCCTTGGATATGTTCAGGCCTATTGCTCTCTGTAATGTTGTATATAAGATCATCACAAAAATTATTGCTGAGAGGCTGAAGATATGGTTGAGCAAAATCATCTCTGAGGAGCAAGGTGGGTTTGTTGCTGGTCGAAAAATCATGGATGGGGTTGTTATTGCTACAAAAGCTATTCACTCAATAGAAACTTCTAAGAGGAAAACTATGTTCATTAAGTTGGACATGGCAAAAGCCTATGACAGAGTTAGATGGTACTTTCTTCAAAAAGTTCTTGCTGCTTTTGGATTTGAGGAGGAATGGATTAGATGGGTGATGAGATGTATTTATTCTTCCTCATTCTCTGTTCTTGTTAATAACGAGACTACGGAGCTGTTTGAGGCCTCAAGGGGATTGAGGCAAGGAGATCCTCTATCTCCTTATTTGTTTATCATTATGGCAGAAGGGTTGGGTAGATTACTCAAGTCTCAGGTCAGGCATGGTCTCATTTAGGGGTGGAAGTGGGATAACAGTTTGCCACCTCTTTCCCACCTTCAATTTGTTGATGATACTGCTTTGTTGGGAGTTGCCACTATCAAGGAAGCTAGAAACATTAGACAGTATCTTGACATATATCTTGGTGCTTTTGGACAGGTGATTAATGAGGACAAGTCCTTTATTTTCTTCTTCAATACCCCCCCTCTTATTCAAGCCAAGATTGCTGGCATTCTAAGATTCCAGGTTGGGACTCCCCCCTTCATTTATCTTGGGATCTCGATTTCATCTCATCCTCTGCCTAGATCTTCTTGGCAGTCTATACTTGATAAGTTTAGAAGGAAGGTAAATCACTGGACTGTCAGATGGCTATCCTTTGCAGGTAGAGTATTGCTTTTAAAATCTGTTATTCAAGCTTTACCCATTTATAGATGTTTTGTGCAAACAACTCCTTCTCATTTCATCAAGGACATGGATGCTCTGTCAAGACAGTTTTTGTGGTCTGGTAAACTTGATCAATCTAAATGGAGTTTTGTTAGATGGGATTCCATTTGTAGGCCAGTTCAATAGGGAGGCCTTGGGTTGCGACAGGCAACTCTTTCCAAGCGAGCTTTGGTCGTGAAACTTTATTGGAGATGGTGTACCTCTCAAGATCAGATTTGGGCTAAAATATTATCTTATAAATACTTGAGAGGTATTTCTGAGGCAGATATACCTAGAGCCAGTTTGGTTGGGAAAGGTTCTATTATCTGGGACACTCTGAAAAGAGGAGCTAATCTAATTAAGCAGGGTTTTTTCTGGATTTGCAATTGGGGATCAGATGTTCTTTTCTGGGAGGATTCTTGGGATGGCCACCCTCCTATCTTGACTCAATATCCCAGGTTACATTCCCTAAGTATTTGTTTCTTGGAAGCAGGCTGGTCTCATGTGGAGGACTTTAAAAAAATCTAGTATTTTGGAAATATGGAGATGTACAAATGGAAAGATCTGCAGGAATGGCCCCAAGGGGGATTGGCTGAGGATAGAGAGGTTCTTGCTATTATTCTTGCAGGGAGGTACTGTTCTTCATTGAGGGATAAAGACATTCTGGCTTGGAACCCTAATCCCAAGGGAACCTACTCTGTAGCCTATGGTTATCAAGTTCTTGATAAGCAAAAGTTTAGGAGTCTCCTTGTCACATGGTGGAAAAAGGTGTGGAATAGATTTGCTTGGTCGAAATGTAACTTTTTTCTCTGGCTGGTAGCTCGTAATAAATGCCTCACTTGGGATAACTTGAGGAAGAGGGGATTTTAGGGTCCCTCTTTATGTGTCCTTTGTGGTAAGAATGAGGATGAATCTTCTCATTTATTTTTCCAATGCTCCCTTGCCAGAGACATTTGGCACTATTGGTGGAGTGCCTGGAACCATCCTTGTTTTCATGTGCTCTCCCTAGTGGAGTTTTGGAGTAGTCTGGGCAGACCTCCGACCAAGGCCCCCTTCCTCCAAGTGGCTTGGAATTTGGGCCCTTCTTGCATCATCTAGAAGATTTGGCTCGAACAAAACCGACTCATTTTTGAGGGAAGTCATTTGGTTGTTCAACAGATCTGGCAAAGGATCCTGTGTATGGTTTAAGAAACTATCCATAGTAAATGTGATGTGGACCCTCATTTGGACTCTAAGGAGGAGAAGGTACGATAGGCCCTTAGTTTGTTTGGGGTTTGTGTGAATTCTTCTAGCCCTAGTAGGATTCCTCAGCTTAGCAAGAAGGTTAGGAGAGAGGGTATATGGAGACTGCCCCCTAGAGGAGTTTTAAAAATTAATACTGATGGGTTGTCCAGGGGCAATCCCGGACATCCTTGGAATTGGTGGTGTTGGGAGAGATTCTGCTAGCGTGGTCAGTTTTTTCTTTTCCATTTATAAAGGTGTTCACTCCAACAATCTTATGGAAGCTCTGGCGATACTTGAGGCCTTGCAAAGGGGGTTTTCTCTTGGCTGGCGCAGGATTCTTTGTGAGTCTGACTCTCAAATTTTGGTTAATCTTTTAAATAGCAAAAGAGTGGAGGATGTTAATTGGCAGTTGGCTTCTGTGACCATTCAGATTCTCAGAATGAGTGAAGAGTTCGAATTTATATCCTTTGTGCACATTCCAAGGGAATGGAATGGGGTTGTTGATTACCTGGCCAAAAGGGCTTCTAAGCTATTGGATACTCAGAGTATTGATAACTGGGAGAGTCTCCCGTCTAGGGATTCTCAACACCTATGGGAGTTGATCCATAAGGATGTTCAGACTTAATGTGGTTTGTTTTTTTTTGTTTTCTTTGGGAGTTGACCTTGTTTGGTGATTTAGCCTATTTTGTTGCTTATTTGAGTCCTGGGTGGGGGCTCAGCTGTACTTTGTAATCCAAAATTTTTATCAATAAATTTTTACCCCTTTATTTAAAAAAAAAAAAGCTATGTAGTTTTAAAAAAATGAAAATGAAGCTCTGGATAAAAATTTATGCCTCCTAGAAGGTTGTAGGGTAGTTTGCAGTGACCAGGGATGACCGACAAGGGATGATCTAGGTGAGTCAGGGATGACCCAAGTGAGTTAGTAGGCTTCATTCAAGGGATGACCCAAGTGAGTTAGTAGGCTTCATTCAAGGGATGACCCAAGTGAGTTAGTAGGCTTCATTTGAGGGACAACCCAAGTGAGTTAGTAGACATCATACGAGGGACGACCCAAGTGAGTCAAGGATGATCCAAGTGAGTAAGTAGGCTTCATTTGACCTAAGTGAGTCAGTGGACATCATGTGAGGGAAAACCCAGATGAGTTAGGGATGACCCAAGTGAGTTAGTAGGCTTAATTTGAGGGACAACCCAAGTGAGTTAGTAGACATCATGCAAGAGATGACCCAGGTGAGTCAAGGATAACCCAAGTGAGTTAGTATGCTTCATTCAAGGGATAACCCAAGTGATTAAAAAGGCTTCATTCAAGGGATGATCCAGGTGAGTCATGGATGATCCAAGTGAGTAAGTAGGATTCATTTAAGGGATGAACCAAGTGAGTCCATAGACTTCACTTGAGGAATGACTCTCAAATGAAGGTTGCAAGGTCATTTGTAATCTATAGGTTGTAGGGTCATCCAACTTTATCAATTGGTTGCAGAGATGAAAATGATAAAAATATTCTATATTAGTTTATTATTATCAATTTAAAGTGTATATCTCATCGACTTCTATTATTTGGTTAAATAATTTAACCCCAAAAATTGCTTTCTTCTTTTGGTTGGCAGTTCAAAATAAGATTCTGACAACAGATAATCTGCAAAGGAAAGGTTTCCAATTCATCAATAGATGTATCTTATGTGAGAAAGCGATAGAATATGTAAGTCATATATTTATTACTTGTGAATTTTCTTGTATAGTCTTCCAAATGATCCTGTCCAAATTTCATATAGATTGGGTTTGCCCAAATAACATTTCTGACTTCTGCATATAGTGGCCTTCCCCCTTCCGGGCAAAACTTTTGACTTGGCTCTGGAAGCTCAGCTTACCCCATTTTTTATGGGGGATATGGAATGAGAGAAATAAGAGAGTATTTAAAGGACATAAGAAAGATCCCAGGTTATGTGGTAATAAAATAATTAGAGCTTTGAAAGAAAACTGGAAAACTTTCTACTTCAAAAATGAGACCATGTCTCTAAAGGAAAGGAGGATTTTGCGGAACTGGGGAGAGGAACTTCTAGACCTAGACATTACAACCAACCCACGGGATGGTGTCAAGTGGATACCCCCCACACAAAAGTGGGTTAAGTTTAATTTTGATGGGGCAGCCAAAGGAAATCCGGGGGCTGCAAGAGCAGGAGGAGTTCTGAGAAATGAGGAAGGAAAAGTGGTCCTTGCCTTTGTAGAGCATTTGGGAACTCAAACAAATCATTTTGTAGAAGCCCGAGTCTGCATGCAGGCAATGAGAATTGCCAGATTTGAGGGTTATAAGGAAGTTATCTTTGAAGGGGATTCGCTTAATATAATCAAGGCAATTAAGGAGGATAAAGACCCCATCTGGACCATCTTGGAGCTTATCCTAGAAGCAAAGATTTATAAATCTCATTTGGTTAATGCCCGAATCCAACACACCTTTAGAGAAGGGAACCAGGCGGTGGATCTAATGGCAAATATTGTAGTTTCTGTTGGGGAGATGCAAATTTGGAAGGATAACTTCCCTTAAGAACTATTGGTATTGGCTTCTAGAGAAGAGCTAAGATCAAACATGTTAGAGCATCAGGAGATCAGAGGGGTTGATGATGAGTAATCCAACAGATGGAATTAGGTAGAGGTACAAAAGGCATCCCATTTGCTGGGGCCTGGGAGGTGACAAGTGTACAGTACAACAGCCTAGTGGTATTAGTAAGTGCTAGGTGTTGTTTGGTTTTTGTTTTATCTTGAATAGTCAAGCGACAAGTATAGGACTGTGGACTCTAAGTATGGCTTAATGTGGGTCTTAGAAAGATCCATTTTGTATTTTGATTATACGGGCTTGATGCTAGAACCAACCCATTTTGACTATGTAAAAGGTTTGTGGACCTTATAACCACCTCTACCTTATACCAAAAAAAAATAACATTCAATAATATGCAATAATATGAATGTAGTAGCCTTAATAATTCATGTAATATGCATGAAGAACACCTTACAATATTAATTGCTCAAAATATATGCAATATTTATTCTTCTCTTTCTCTTGCAAATATGACAGTAATGTTCTATTTTCTTCGTAATGTGATGATGTGACTATGTGAATTTTCATATTATGAAGTATTTCCTCCATTATATAGCCATAGTAGTGCGACTCTTTGGATACTTGACTATTCCTTTCCATATGCCAAGTATCATGACTCTTGGCTTGTTTATTTGACACTTTCATACTTGATGAACACTTGACTCTATATTGTATGCATACCTATACACGACTCTTACACTTCCCTAACTTGCACACTCTAACCTAAGATCCTTGTGCAATACATACAATACACTTTTGCACATAGACTTAACTTACACTTGCACACTAACTAACATGACACTTATGGATTTCTTGCACATTACAACTTTACATGACAGTTGTGCATTTCTTGCACATTCATATTTACATAGAAAAGATATAACTCACACTCTAAACTATGACTCAACCCTAATATATTATTTACAAATGTACCATAAAGGTACCATGAGGGTACATTAGCATGTACCAAATAATGTAATATACTCCAACACCCCTTGTATTACATTATTTGGTTATTGAAGACTTTAGTCTTCAATCATGGTCTTCATCTTCATCTTTAATATTCAAGTGACCTTGCAGTGCATGTGATCTTCTGGTTGAGCTTCATCTTCAATTTATTTAAATTCAACTTCATGTTCTTTAGTCTTTGTATCTTCAAGATTGAAATCTTCTTGAAATCTCTCATTGTCATAATATTCTTGCATAAGAATATTTCCTTTGCTTTATGTGACCTAACTTCTTTGTAAGATAATTTTGGACCATATTCGATTCATTTTTCTTGTCCTTATTGTTTGAATGTTTTTCTTCTTGTACTGTAGAAATTGTACACTTGGATCCATTGTTAGAAGATGCTTCAAAAATAAGAATGTAAAAAAAAGGCAGTCTAATATAAACAATAATGCTCTTTCAAATCTTCTATAATACTTGTATTTGTACCAACAGAAAATAGAAGAATAGGATTTTCTTCCACAATATTTACATGGATGAAGGCTCCAAAAATTTCCTTTGTCATGACCAATTCTATTGTAATAAACACATCATGAACATATTTGTATTGCTTTATTCATCCTTCTTAGAGTTTCAAGTTCATCTATCTTCTTGGTAAAATTGCATAACCATTGATGTACAACCAAGGATACTATTTCCTTGTTTTCCATGTAGATAAGTTGTAGATGATGAAAATCTTCAATATTTTTAGTAGTTTTTGATTTTGTAATGAAGTCTATTATGGATGAACTACTAGAATAAGATTTTGTAGTAACAAGATCCAATTTTGAATCCTCATGAATATTTTGTGATCTTGTTGTTTTCTTCTCTCTATCAATATCATCTATCATTCTTTGAAAATAGAGTTTTAACTTATTTGCATCATTATCCTCATTAAATGCATTTTCATTTCTTCTATGATATGCAATATATGTTATTTCTTTTGAAGTAGACAACCTTATATATCCTAGGTTTATATAATTTAAAAGTTTTTAATTTAATTCCTATGAAGTAGTAAACTTCATGTCTCCCTCGTTTTAGAAACTAATAATATGAAATTTGAAAATTAATGTCTTTCCTAGTATTTTGGTGTTGAAATCCTTTTGTCTCTCAAATATATAAATTTTTAAAAATTCAATAGTTTTATTTATTTATTTATTTTCAAATATAAACCCAAAAATAAATAATCCTTTCAAAAAAATTCAAAACCTTTTACATATTATAAAAAATTTAAATGGACTAGTTGAATTCATTATCACTCCAATCTAAAAAACTTTAAGAAACTTAATTAACTCTACTCTACTTATCACTCCATTCTTTTAATAACTCAATAATTCAAATATATTCTAATTTAACCTTATACCTCCTAAATTAAATTTTAATATAAAACCTTAGCTTTTGTAAAAATCCTAAAATTAAAGTACCTTATAAAACTACCATCTTATGCACACACTTCTCATGTCTCTGTTTTATGAATGCTGCTCCAATGAATACTTGTGTGGATATCTCTTAACGGGATTTAGATAATTGAAGTGTGTCAACATGCATGTTGAGATGTTTCACCTTCCAAGCATTGCACTCCAAGAAGTATTTTGAATGACATGTTGCACTCCAAATAATAGGTGTAATTATTTAGACCATATTATATACTAAATAGTACGTTACACTCCAAATTTCAAGTAAAATGACACTAAAACACTGATGTTTTGCATAACATTCTATGTACTAATATTGCACAAAGCGTAATAATTTCCTAATATTTTGTGATTGGTGCTAGGACTTATCAACTACCTCAAGCTCTCCTTCTTTCTTACTATTTATATTTCCAAAAATTGATTTGGCTTCTATGTTTCATGTATGCGTTGATTTTCTCAAGCTTCCACTGTAATAGTTTCTACTTTGGCTCATTGATATTGCTTCTAAGCTCTCGAAATTCTTCTATTTTAATTTCTAATGCATGCTTGATTTGGTGTTTGTAGGTTCATGTGTTCAATATTACTCTAAGACTGTGACCATACTACTTTTTATCAAAGCTCCTTATACACTTGTAACTCTTAAATATTATCTTCTATTGTATTCTATATTTTACTATAACTGAATGTCATTATGACCAAACTAATTCTTTTCTCCTTTGAATATTTCTCACTACATTGGTATGGGATGAATGACTCGTGTTCATCTCTTCTCTGATGTGGGCTAGATGGCTCACATTCTTCCCTACACTAGTGTGGACTAGATGGCTCACATTCTTCTTTGCACTAGTGTGGGTCAAATGGCTCACATTCTTCTCTTTTATACTACAATGCTAGTATGTTTGGCCATATACTCAAGTCTCCTTCCACTGTTATGCTTGTATACTATATGGTCGATAGAATTTTCTTGATTTAATTTGCTTGAAATCTCTTCTATAATAATATAGACCTCTTTCTTTCTCAATGATCCTTTACTTTGGATTTTTCTCTTTCTACAATATAAATGTTTTTGTACATCTAGTAGAACTCAGGCCTTCTCTTTATTTATTCTAAATGTATATTATTTCTTCTTTAATATGGATAACCTCTATCTTGAATGTATCTTTCTTACTCAAAATAGGTATCTTCAATATTTTATCACTAGCTTCTCAGGCCTTCTATCATGGGCTTCTTAAACAAGAGCCTTATCTTATTTTATTCTAAATATGTCTCCTTTCCTTTTTCATTGTATGCGACTCTTATTTAATGGCCACATGCTTTACTCTATACAAAAAATCTACCTTTTATCCCCCTTTCCAATTCTATATATGGGCCTTTTCTCTTATTCTCCAGGGACCTCTAAATACTTCTATATTCAAGCCTCTTTTTTGCTCTATAATAGGCTTCTATTTTATTTGTAGAAGGGCCTCTTTGCTTTCCACTATAAGGGCCTCTATTCTCTAATGTCAAGGTCTATGTAACCTGAATATCTTTCCTTATTTTGTACTTTCTTCCTACAATATCCTTTTGTACCAATGTTAAGGTCTTGATGACTTGAATATCTTTGTTATTTTTCTTTCTATAATGGCTTCTTTAAGCCTATATCAAGATCAATATCTTTATGACTTGAATTTTTTGAATATATTATATTTTTCTTTCTTTATCTTAGGAAGCTTTGAATGCTTCTCAATCCACTGCTATATTTTCTTATCTTTAAAATGCTTTCTTCTCTATGCACTTAGAAGTTAAAAGTCTTCTCTATCTGATGTAGGAAGCTTCACACTTTTGCTACTTTATATATTGCACTATCTTCTAAAATATTTCCTCTCTACTATCAAGGTGACTTTGTATGTCCTTAAATTCTCTATCAATGTCAAGGTTATGTTGAATGTCCCTAAATCTCAATATGTTAAGAGATATCAATATCCCTGAATCGTCTATCAATATCAAGGATTAGCTATAAATCTAAATGATAAACTATAATAAAGTTGATTCTTCCTTAAATATTCAATGTCAAGGGTTTGCAATATCCTTGAATGATCAAATTTCTTAGAGTTGATTTGTCTATCAATATAGTTGAGTCTTGGTATTCACTGATTATTTTTCAACCATGGAAATACTAGCTTTTCTACTCAATATAACCTTTAATATATAATCTAAATCTCATTGTCTTCAAAGTGGATAGACTCCAAGTCAACTTTATCAAACTAGATAAATCAATTTGTAAAAGTGTCTAAAACAACTCTTATCAACCTGTATAGAGTTTAGTGGTATCTTTGATACCACCGGTGGATTTTTAAGCCGTAATACTACCACAAATATCATAGGTTAAATATCACAAGAACAAATATAAATAACCACAATATAATAAGGTCAAGATAATGATAAGAGTAGAGATAATATGTAAGAGAAGACTTATAATTTATCAAATAACATTCAATAATGTAGCAATATGAATGTAATAACCTAAATACTTCATGCACTATTCACGAAGAACAACTTACAATATTAATTTCTAATATTGTATGCAATCTTTATTTCTCCTCTTTATCTTATATATATGATAGTGATGTTCTATTTTCTTCGTAATGTGATGATGTAACTATGTGACTATTCATGTGATAATTTTTTATTAGATTAATAAGGGGTTTTGAAAGGATCCTCAAACCTTTTACAAAAGGAGCTTTGAGATCCTCAAACCTGTAACAAATAAGCAAAGCTTCCAAAGAGAAACCAAAGAAAAATAGAAAGAGATTTGACCCACCTAGGGGATCTAGAAACCAAACACAAGAAGAGATTTTGAAAGGGTCCTTGAACCTTTTACAAACAAGAAGCAAAACTTCTATAGAGAAACCAAAGCAAAATAGAGAAAGAACTTCCCCACCAAGGGAACTAGAAACAAAATTTCAAATGATAGTAGGAACCAAGAGAAGTAAATATCCAAAATATCTAAGAGAACCAAGAGATCTAGAAGAAGTGGACCTCACAAAAATCACAAAATACCAAATTAAAAAAAAAGAACAAGAGAGAGAATAATCAAACCCAAAAATTAATTCCTATCCAAACAAAATCTAGAGAAATATTACAACAATTATCATCAAAAGGGGCAAAACCAGATTTGAAACAGGGGCACCAACCAATATATCTATAGAAACCTAGAAATTGCATTACAGGGATTGAAAATAGACAATCAATAGGTCCAAATTAGGGTTATGAATAAGGGGTATGCCCAAAAATATATATAGAAAAATAAGGTAAATTAGTTTCAAAACCAAGGCGAATATGGTGCAAAGTCATGTAGAGGCAATGGTGATTTTTTTTTTCACAAGAAAAAATAAAAGTAGGTGAATTCACCAAATTTTTTGACAAACGTACCATAACATATAAATAATCACTAAACATACTTTGATTCCCATGCATGATCATAGGGACAACCCAAGTGAGTCTATAGGCTTCATTTGAGGGACGACCTAGGTGAGTCAAGGATGACCCAAGTGAGTCAGTAGGCTTCATTCGAGGGATGAACCAAGTGAGTTAGTAGGCTTCATTCGAGGGATGATCCAGGTGAGTCAGGGATGACCCAAGTGAGTCAGTAGGCTTCATTCAAGGGATGACCCAGGTGAGTCCATAGACTTCACTTGAGGGATGACCCTCAAATGAAGGTTGCAGGATCATCCAAATTTATCAATCGATTGCAAAGGTGAAAATGATAAAAAATATTCTATATTAATTTATTATTATTAATTTAAAGTGTAGATCTCATTAAGCTATGTAGTTTTGAAAGGGTTTTTTTTTTTTTTTTTGAGACCTATCTGGTGGGCTCTACGGGGATGGTAGCAGTTTTTGGAGGAGGTATGAACAACTGGAGGAATGTAGTGATGGCATCAGGTCCGTCACAGAGCATGCATGCTAGGGTTGGTATTTCTTTTAAAAATAATTGGAAGGAACAAGATTTCCCATTGCATGCCAGGAATCGCTTGTTAAAGAACAATGGATGTTTGGAACGATGTGAAGCCAGGCCGGTTCTAGTGGTTCAACCAGACTCGATGGTAGAAGATGTGGAGTATTTAACCAAACATGCACTTATTGGTAAATTTATGGGCATCTAAATTTCTCTTCCCTTTGTGGAGGCTTGGGTTAGGAATACTTGGAACCCTGAAGGTGATGTGGAGGTGATGCTAAGTGCAAACAACTATTTTATGGTGGTTTTTTCTTGTCTTGTAGATCGTAACAAAGAATTTGAAGGAGGTCCCTATTTCTGTAACCAAGCGGGACTCTTTCTTAAGCCCTGGCATGTGGGTTTCAACCCATCAGAGGAGCGGCCATCATGGGTTTCGATGTGGGTTCGGCTTCCGTGGCTCCCATTGGAATTTTGGAGAAATGACATCTTGCATATGATTGCCCTTCTACTTGGGAAGCCGATTGGGCTGTCACGACAAACACTGGATAAAAAGGTAATCTCTATTGCCCGTATCTGTGTTGAAATTGATTTAAACAATCCTATTCCAGATTATATTGAAATATAGTTCGGATCAACCAAATGGGTTCAAAAACTTGACTATGAAGCTCTCCCATTTCGTTGCCGGATTTGCCATGAATATGGCCACTTACAAAGAAAATGCCCTAAGTTTGTCCTGCTTGTGGCTTCAAATCCTGGGCCCTCTCGAGCTGTACAAAATATGGATAAAGGAAAAGCCCCGATAAAGGAGGGGGATCAGGATAAGGAAGGCTTTATTATGGTAAAACCTCAAAACAAAGGAAGAAATGCAAAAAGAGACATTAAGGATAACTAACCAGATGCTCAGCTCAACCGTTTTGAAATTCTAGAGAATCTTGATCAGTGCGTGGAGATACCTGAAACATCGCTACCTGTTATAGATATAACAGGACCAAATCAGTTGTCTCTTCATGAGGTGGAACCAAGGGAACCAGATATAGGGGGTTTAAATGAAGAATAGAGGGCTTTGGTTCCGAGTATAGGTGATATGGTTGGCCCTAGCCCTGGAAGTGAAGTTATCTTAGAAAATGGCACAGATTTAGACATGCCCTCTCCTACCCAGGCACTGATGAAGTCATCCATGGACTGTAAAACTCCTACGGTTCTAGGATTGCAGCATAAAATAATTAAAAAACTGCTTCAGATAAGAATATGAAGGTGGGTTGGAAGAAAGACCAGGATAAAATTAAGTTAATGGGGGAGACTTTGGTAGAGTCAGGTTTGGTGAGAACATTGGACTCCCATTTTTATAACCCCAAAAATTATTGTACTTTCATGGAATGTAAGGGGGTTGAATAGAATCCCCGGACAAAAAGTTGTTCATGATTTGATTCGTGTTCATTCTCCGGATGTGGTTTTTATTCAAGAGACTAAATTAGCTATTGATAGTTTGTTCAATATTGCTCCCAAGTTGTGGAGAAAGGGGAAATGTCAGTGTATTGGTGCATGTGGATATGTTTGGTGGCCTTGCTTGTTTATGGGATCCAGTTAAGATCTCTCCTCTTACTGTGATTTCCAACATATCGTCTATTTCGATGATCAGGCATGATAAAGAATTTGGTGAAACCATCCTACTTACAAACGTGTATGCTCCTACCGATTACAATGGTAAAGTGAATTTATGGGAGCACATTGGCTTTGTGAGAAGTCCGGCTCCCCCGTACCCATGGATTTTGGCCGGAGACTTCAATTCTATCACTTGTCCTGGAGGAAAAACGTGGGGGGATTGATCGTCTCGAGCCTTTTTCTTCTCGTCTTCAATGCTCATATCCGGGCCTTGAACTTGGTTGACATCAAGCCGGATAATGGGATATTTACCCGGCATAATAGAAGATGTGGGGAATATTCCATTTCAGAGAGACTGGATAGGTTTCTAATCTCTTGTTTTTGGATTGGCAATAATAGAAGCACTAGTTCTGTGATTTTGGAGGGTATAGGATCTGATCATTGGCCTATCAAACTCTCTGCTCTGGAGTT
Source organism: Wollemia nobilis (assembly GCA_028583015.1). NCBI lineage: Eukaryota > Viridiplantae > Streptophyta > Pinopsida > Araucariales > Araucariaceae > Wollemia > Wollemia nobilis. The sequence goes on along the minus strand of JAQPPZ010017000.1, from coordinate 661,928 downwards.
AGGGCTAAAAAAGAATCCCTCATTTAAGTTTCAACTTATGTAGCTGTGAGATCCTAAGCTTCATGATTTCATGCGAGGCTGGTGGACTAATGGCAAACATCCTCATGGCACTGCTATGTACTCCTTTATGAAGCGGCTTCAATATGTTAAGCATAAATTGAAGATATGGAATAGAATAAATTTTGGGAACCTTTCCTTGGCTAAGCTGGCAGCTCTTAGGAGGGTGGAAGAAGCCTCAAGGAAGATTAGAGATCAGGGACTCACAGAGGAGCTTCTTGTTGAGGAATCGAAGTCGTAAAAGACCTTGTCGAATGGGAGCCGAGGGAAGAAATTTTTTGGAAACAAAAAGCTCGAGTAGATTGGCTTCAGGGAAGGGGATAGGAACACAACCTTCTTTTACAACTCGTTAAGGCTCGTCGTAATGGTACCTTGATTACCTCTCTTGTTAATTATCGGGGTGCCCCGCTTTCTTCTTTCGGGGATATTTTAGAAGAGACTAAGAGGTATTTTTCCTCTCTCTTCAAGGAGGATGCCCTCTCAGATTATGAGGAAGAAAAACTTATTCTAAACTGTATTCCATCGATTGTTTCTAGAGAGATGAATGAGCACTTGATGGATCAAATTTCCCTTGAGGAGCTGCAAAGTGTTGTATTCAAGATGAAAAAGGGGAAAGCCCCGAGTCCGGATGGATTCTCGATTGAGTTTTATCAAGAGTTTTTGGAGTTAATCAAATTTGACCTTTTGGAAGTGGTCCGTGAGTCCCAAAAGAACAAACAGATGCTAAGGGCCCTAAATGCTACCTTTGTGGTGCTTATTCCCAAGAAAGAGGGAGTGAATTCCTTGGATATGTTCAGGCCTATTGCTCTCTGTAATGTTGTATATAAGATCATCACAAAAATTATTGCTTGAGAGGTCGAAGATATGGTTGAGCAAAATCATCTCTGAGGAGCAAGGTGGGTTTGTTGCTGGCCGACAAATCATGGATGGGGTTGTTATTGCTACAAAAGCTATTCACTCAATAGAAACTTCTAAGAAGAAAACTATGTTCATTAAGTTGGACATGGCAAAATCCTATGACAGAGTTAGATGGTCCTTTCTTCAAAAAGTTTTTGCTGCTTTTGGATTTGAGGAGGAATGGATTATATGGGTGATGAGCTGTATTTATTCTTCCTCATTCTCTATTCTTGTTAATAACAAGACTACAGAGCTGTTTGAGGCCTCAAGGGGATTGAGGCAAGGAGATCCTCTATCTCCTTATTTGTTTATCATTATGGCAGAAGGGTTGGGTAGATTACTCAAGTCTCAGGTCAGGCATGGTCTCATTTAGGGGTGGAAGTGGGATAACAGTTTGCCACCTCTTTCCCACCTTCAATTTGTTGATGATACTGCTTTGTTGGGAGTTGCCACTATCAAGGAAGCTGGAAACATTAGACAGTCTCTTGACATATATCTTGGTGCTTTTGGACAGGTGATTAATGAGGACAAGTCCTTTATTTTCTTCTTCAATACCCCCCCTCTTATTCAAGCCAAGATTGCTGGCATTCTAAGATTCCAGGTTGGGACTCCCCCCTTCATTTATCTTGGGATCTCGATTTCATCTCATCCTCTGCCTAGATCTTCTTGGCAGTCTATACTTGATAAGTTTAGAAGGAAGGTAAATCATCGGATCGTCGATGGCTATCATTTGCAGGTAGAGTATTGCTTTTAAAATCTGTTATTCAAGCTTTACCCATTTATAGATGTTTTGTGCAAACAGCTCCTTCTCATTTCATCAAGGACATGGATGCTCTGTCAAGATAGTTTTTGTGGTCTGGTAAACTTGATCAATCTAAATGGAGTTTTGTTAGATGGGATTCCATTTGTAGGCCAGTTCAATAGGGAGGCCTTGGGTTGCGACAGGCAACTCTTTCTCAGGCGAGCTTTGGTCGTGAAACTTTATTGGAGATGGTGTACCTCTCAAGATGAGATTTGGGCTAAAATATTATCTTATAAATACTTGAGAGGTATTTCGAGGCGGATATACCTAGAGCCGGTTTGGTTGGGAAAGGTTCTATTATCCGGGACACTCGAAAAGAGGAGCTAATCTAATTAAGCGGGGTTTGTTCTAGATTTGCAATCGGGGATCGGATGTTCTTTTCCGGGAGGATTCTTGGGATGGCCACCCTCCTATCTTGACTCAATATCCCAGGTTACATTCCCTAAGTATTTGTTTCTTGGAAGCAGGCTGGTCTCATGTGGAGGACTTTAAAAAAATCTAGTATTTTGGAAATATGGAGATGTACAAATGGAAAGATCCACAGGAATGGCCCCAAGGGGGATTGGCCGAGGATAGAGAGGTGCTTGCTCTTATTCTTGTAGGGAGGTACTATTCTTCATTGAGGGATAAAGACATTCTGGCTTGGAACCCTAATCCCAAGGGAACCTACTCTGTAGCCTATGGTTATCAAGTTCTTGATAAGAAAAAGTTTAGGAGTCTCCTTGTCACATGGTGGAAAAAGGTGTGGAATAGATTTGCTTGGTCGAAATGTAACTTTTTTCTCTGGTCGGTAGCTCGTAATAAATGCCTCACTTGGGATAACTTGAGGAAGAGGGGATTTTAGGGTCCCTCTTTATGTGTCCTTTGTGGTAAGAATGAGGATGACTCTTCTCATTTATTTTTCCAATGCTCCCTTGCCAGAGACATTTGGCACTATTGGTGGAGTGCCTGGAACCATCCTTGTTTTCATGTGCTCTCCCTAGTGGAGTTTTGGAGTAGTTTGGGCAGACCTCCAGCCAAGGCCCCCTTCCTCCAAGTGGCTTGGAATTTGGGCCCTTCTTGCATCATCTAGAAGATTTGGCTCGAACAAAATCGACTCATTTTTTAGGGAAGTCATTTGGCTATTCAACAGATCTGGCAAAGGATCCTGTGTATGGTTCAAGAAACTATCCATAGTAAATGTGATGTGGACCCTCATTTGGACTCTAAGGAGGAGAAGGTACGATAGGCCCTTAGTTTGTTTGGGGTTTGTGTGAATTCTTCTAGCCCTAGTAGGATTCCTCAACTTAGCAAGAAGGTTAGGAGAGAGGGTATATGGAGACTGCCCCCTAGAGGAGTTTTAAAAATTAATACTAATGGGTCGTCCAGGGGCAATCCTGGACATGCTAGAATTGGTGGTGTTGGGAGAGATTCTGCTAGCGTGGTTAGTTTTTTCTTTTCCATTTATAAAGGTGTTCACTCCAACAATCTTATGGAAGCTCTGGCGATACTTTAGGCCTTGCAAAGGGGGTTTTTTCTTGGCTGGCGCAGGATTCTTTGTGAGTCTGACTCTCAAATTTTGGTTAATCTTTTAAATAGCAAAAGAGTGGAGGATGTTAATTGGCAGTTGACTTCGTGACCATTCAGATTCTCAGAATGAGTGAAGAGTTCGAATTTATATCCTTTGTGCACATTCCAAGGGAATGGAATGGGGTTGCTGATTACCTGGCCAAAAGGGCTTCTAAGCTATTGGATACTCAGAGTATTGATAATTGGGAGAGTCTCCCGTCTAGGGATTCTCAACACCTACGAGAGTTGATCCATAAGGATGTTCAGACTTAATGTGGTTTGTTTTTTTTTGTTTTCTTTGGGAGTTGACCTTGTTTGGTGATTTAGCCTGTTTTGATGCTTATTTGAGTCCTGGGTGGGGGCTCAATTGTACTTTGTAATCCAAAATTTTTATCAATAAATTTTTACCCCTTTATTTAAAAAAAAAAAGCTATGTAGTTTTAAAAAAATGAAAATGAAGCTCTGGATAAAAATTTATGTCTCCTAGAAGGTTGTAGAGTAGTTTGCAGTGACCAGGGATGACCGACAAGGGATGATCTAGGTGAGTCAGGGATGACCCAAGTGAGTTAGTAGGCTTCATTCAAGGAATGACCCAAGTGAGTTAGTAGGCTTCATTCAAGGAATGACCCAAGTGAGTTAGTAGGCTTCATTTGAGGGACAACCCAAGTGAGTTAGTAGACATCATACGAGGGACGACCCAAGTGAGTCAAGGATGATCCAAGTGAGTAAGTAGGCTTCATTTGACCTAAGTGAGTCAGTGGACATCATGTGAGGGACAACCCAGATGAGTTAGGGATGACCCAAGTGAGTTAGTAGGCTTAATTTGAGGGACAACCCAAGTGAGTTAGTAGACATCATGCAAGAGATGACCCAGGTGAGTCAAGGATAACCCAAGTGAGTTAGTATGCTTCATTCAAGGGATAACCCAAGTGATTAAAAAGGCTTCATTCAAGGGATGATCCAGGTGAGTCATGGATGATCCAAGTGAGTAAGTAGGATTCATTTAAGGGATGAACCAAGTGAGTCCATAGACTTCACTTGAGGAATGACCCTCAAATGAAGGTTGCAAGGTCATTTGTAGCCTATAGGTTGTAGGGTCATCCAACTTTATCAATTGGTTGCAGAGGTGAAAATGATAAAAATATTCTATATTAGTTTATTATTATCAATTTAAAGTGTATATCTCATCGAGCTATGTGGTTTTAAAAAAAATTGAAAACCGAGCTCTGGATCAAAATTTGTGCCTCTTAGAAGGTTGCAGGGTAGTCTGTAGTGACCAGGGATGACCTATGAGGGATGATCGAGGTGATTTACGGGTGATCCAAGTGAGTTATCAGGATTCATTCGAGGGATGACCCAAGTGAGTTAGTAGGCTTCATTCGAGGGATGACCCAAGTGAGTTAGTAGGTTTCATTCGAGGTATGACCCAAGTGAGTCAGTAGAAATCATATGAGGGATGACCCAGGTGAGTTAGGAATGACCCAAGTGAGTTAGTAGGCTTCATTCAACGTACAACCCAAGTGAGTCAGTATACATCATGTGAGGGATGACCCAAGTGAGTTAGGGATGATCCAAGTAAGTCAATAGGCTTCATTCGAGGGACAACTCAAGTGAATTAGTAGATATCATACGAGGGATGACCCAGGTGAGTTAGGGATGATTCAAGTAAGTCAGTAGGATTCATTCGAGGGATGAACCAAGTGAGTTAGTAGGCTTCATTAGAGGGATGGTCCAGGTGAGTTAGGAATGACTCAAGTGAGTCAGTAGGCTTCATTCAAGGGACAACCTACAAGGGATGACCTGCATGAGTCCATAGACATCATGCAAGGGATGACCTACAAGGGATGACCTACATGATTTTGTAGATATCATGCGAGGGATGACCTATAGGGGATGACCTAGGCAAGTCTATAGACATCATGCAAGGGATGAACTACATGAGTTCGTAGACATCATGTGAGGAATGACCTATAATGGATGACCTGGATGAGTCCATAGACATCATGAGAGGGATGACTTACATGAGTCCATAGACATCATGAAAGAGATGACCTGTAAGATATGACCTAGGTAAGTTTATAGTCATCATGGGAGGGATGACCAGTAGGGGATGACTTGCATGGGATCGTAGACATCATGTGAGGTAGAGGGATGACCTGCAAGGGATGACCTAGGTGTAAGGGACAACCTGGGCAAGTTTGTAGACATCATGTAAGTGATGACCTACATGAGTTTATAGACATCATGCAAGGGAAACCTATGAGGTATGACCTGCATGAGTTCATAGACATCATGTGAGAGACTACCTCATGCAGGGGACGACCTGGGTGGGTCTAGGATGAGCAAGGAGTTTGTATGGATGGAAGAATTGACAATAAAAAGTAAAACAAGACATCAAAAAAATTATACCTAGAGTATTTTCTTTGTATTGCATTTTGTCCTTCATCTATTGCCAATCACTCTTTTTCTAGCTTCTCTAGTTTTGTTATTTTCTTAGCTTCAATTTGGGTTCTCATTTTTTGTTGAAATTATAACTATAACAAGTAATAGTATGTTTTGCTATATATAGTGGGTGAATTTATCTAGGTTAATAAAATTATATATAATTTTAAGGCAATTCGATCCAAAATTTGGGCAGGAGGGTAGGCGATTTAAATTTTAAAATTTAAAATATTATAATTTTTGGGTGACTCGACCCAAAAAGAAAAAAAAAATGAAATTTTTGGGTGAGTGGGCCGATGGCCAGGGTCCCAAAATTCACAAATTTACATTTTGAAAAATATCATTATTCGCTTATTAACGAATTTTCGCCCCTATGCATAACCCTGGTCCAAAGAAAAAATCATTGACATCTAAAATAAGAGACCCCTAAGCAAGGACCCACTAAGACCTCTTCCAAATTGGATTTGCACCTAAAACAAAATTCACAATATAACTGCACCAAGGACTACAAAAGTTGCAAAAACATTCCTACAGGAATATCACTAAATCCACACAGTCGAGTAGCTAAACCCTACAACCTATCTAGGATGACACCCAAAAGGGTTGGAACTATCAAAAATTCATTTTTAACTTCTTCCAAGCTCTCGCTTATCTTTGATTCAAAATTCAAATTTAAAATTTTCTTTCCCAAAACAAAAAGCAAGTTTTTGGAACCAATCTAGACTCTGATTTCTTGTAAAAAATACCTAGTTGGGAAGAACCCAAAAAAAGCCTAACTTTCCTCACCCAACAAACCAAATTGAGCTAGAACCATTGATCACCCAAAGACCTATAAGCAGTAAAATGTATGCTTATCTCAAAAATCAACATTTGGATCATGTTCTCGCTTAGCACAAAAGCCTTGGGAAATAAAACCTATAGGAACCTAAAAGGATCCATTAACACAAGAACCTTTATTGCAGGTGAAACACAACTAGGACCAATAGAAAGAAAACTCAAAGATAGAATCCTATTTATGTCAGCATTCAAATCCATTATCCCAAGTGGGAGTGGGATCACTTTGAATCCCAAAGGCTCCAACCCATTTGTTTGCATGAACCTCTCTAGATCCACTAAAGGACCCATGTTATCATATAAAGAAAATCTAGGGTTGCCAACAAAAATTTTATGGCTAGAATTCCTTTCACATCTAAACCAACGCTTGGAAAGGTCTCCCTTACAAGAAAAGGGAATACCAATAATATGTTCTCCAGATTGACAGACCCAGGATCCATAGATGCAACCAAAGTATTCTTAAGGCCATTTGTATATTGGCTAGGCTTTCTAGGTAAGAAAACTAGTGAGAAATATCCTAAGATCACACACAAAAAAGAAGATCCATCCCAATCCCTATGGGTTCAAAACCCACTGACACACCAAAAACAAAAATAGAACCAAAGCACCACTATAGAGGATGATCTCTCCCATAAGAGAAGAAAATCCTTCCATTACAACTTAGCCTCTCACTCTCTTTCTGCCTTTCACTACATCTCAACCTTTCGTTCCCTCTTTGCCTTCCCCAACATCTCAACCTTTCGTTCAGCCTTCTACCCAACATCTCAATGAGCTATATCATATACTCTAATATTTTGGAACTACAAAACATATGGGGTATTTTAAATGTTTAATTGAGTATCATGAAGGAATTGCCTTAGAATTTTCTAGGAAAATATGAGAACATATAGCATGAATCATATATATTAGTATTATTGTCATAGAAACCTCCATTGCAAAAACTATGATATTGTTAATTGAAAGCTACTAATGGTACAAAACCAAAGTTAAATCCATAAAAACTTGGAAGGAATACCTATGAGCAAGAGAGGAGGTTGATATTAAGTTGAATGGAATTAAGTAGGTTTTATTACCTATCCCTTGGGACAAGGTCACCCTCCATATTTCAAGATACATCACTTATGAAGGATGCCATGATTTTGTTTTATCTTATCATTTTTTTTTATCATTTCCCATATCTACCATGGGAGGAGAATCAACATCTCCTTCTTCCATATGAAATCATTACAATAAATGTAATCTAAAGTCTAGGTGAGTAATTCTTGGACAAAAATGTGCCTAGTCTATGAAATACATCCTAGACCTTGGCCAAGATTGGATGACTAGGATTTCTTCTAAGTTCAACCTCTAGAGAAGGTCAGTTCTTTATAATACTTTGTGAAACTAAAACAAGGTTTAATATTAAAGGAATATATGCAAGGGCTAGAAGGGGATAAGGTTTTAAAAAATAATTAAAATATGTACAAGGTATAATGTAACAATAATGAAATATACTATATAAGAGTCTTACACATTCAAATTTAAGCAAAGCTTAATAGGCCAATTACCAACAAAAGCATTAGAGACTTCATTAATATCTAGTTATATACTCTAAATATTCTAAATACTTTATGAAAAGTAATCCAATTAGTAATCTAATTATGCAAAATTTGCTTTAGCAAAATTTACTATTCATAGTGTAAACATAAATGTGTTGAAGTATAAAATTCATTCATAAAAACTTGTAAATGCTATCACCAATGGAGGCTAAACAAATTTAACTTTTATTTGTACCTATTGCAACTCAACCTCTCACTCCATTTCTGCCTTTCATTGCATCTATTATATGTATATTAGAAATAACTTGGCAAGAATACTTGTGGGAGTGGATATCACTTCCATGTTCTATGCCAAACAATTATTTGCATCCTTGTTTTACTGATGTGGTAGATATAGGTTTCTTCTTTGATTTTCTATTTGTGTGCATCTTCTATAGGTCCAGAGATCTTCAACTATCATATTTCACAATCAGACTTGGCTGCTACAATGGTCTATCAAAAATACAATTTTCAACTCCAATGACCTTACCTTGAGTGGCTAAGAACAGTATGGGTGATTACAACTATTGACAAGTGTAATCTAGAAGAACAGGACATGCTCGAGTGATTTTGACTCATTGCTATAACTCCAAATAATGTCATGCCTTTAAATTATAATAAAGACCTTTTGAGATAAAGCCAATATTTTGAGAAATTTTGGCTAACATCATCCTTAAAAAAACATGGGTTTGTACCTCCCTAAGCAGTATTTTTGCTCCTCCAAATTTATGCAATCTTGAACTTTTGCAAGGCTTATGTTGAAATAAGCACTTGGAAAATATTAGATTTATGCTTATCCCAAACTCAAGATTTTGGGAATGCTTTAGTTAGTCAATGTCAGTATTGCACTTTTTCGACCTCCTTGTTACCATAATTTTCTAGAGCTTAGCATGATGTCAGCATTAAAAAATGTCAAAATTTATTGATCTTAGATTTGTGCGTTGCTAGAGCCTTTTGGGACTTAGTCATTTTTTCACTTTGATAGAATGCATTTTACTTCACTACTTTTCCCATGATCTCACATCTTCTAAAAACATTAAGCTACCTAAAAATTTAGCTCTAGATTGGTGCATTTGAGTCTTTTATGGATTGCTTGTGGTGCTATTTTGCTTTCTCCAACCTCCAAGTTATTTATCTTAGTAAAATTTGAACAAAATCTTGACAAAATGGTAGTCTGGTTTGATTTGCAAGGACTTGCGAATGTGGATAATCACATTGACCTACGTTATTGGTGCCTTTGGGGGTTTTTTCTTGTAGAAATGAAGAACCTAGTGTTAGCTTTTGAAGCTATAAACTTAAGGGAAATGCAACCACAAGTGATGAAATAAGCAAGCACTAATATAACTATGATAATGGCAATCAAGAGAGATGTAAATAACATAATAAACTACTAAAATTACTCATATAATATCCATTAATTATATCTCATGAAAATGATACAATTCTTTGTAAGTGTCACATAACTCAAGGCTATATCATGACTAAATAGCCTTTCTACAAAGACTCTTGGATGGCTATGACTCTTGGCCTTCCATATTCCTATGACTCTTCATATTCCTATAGATGTATGCATGATAGACATGTGTGCACATGCATACCTAACTAGGACACTTGTTCTTCCTATTCTAAAGGACTCATGTACATGTGGAAAACATGCACATTTACATCATTGCACATTCTTGTGCATTTATTCCATTGCATAAAGTAAATACTTAAATCCTAATCTAGATATGTACCAAATAATGTAATATTCTCCAACACCCCCTTGTATTACATTATTTGGTTATTGAAGACTTTAGTATTAAATATGGATCTTCATATTTATCTTCATTCTTCATGTAATCTTGCATTTGATTTTCTATTTGAGCTTCATCCTTTTGCTTAACTTTATATTCTGATCTTGGCACTGTTACTGTTTTCCTTCTGAATCTATTGTCAAAGAAATTTATACCTTTCTTGTATCCACCTCTGTACCTTCAAAAGTATACTTGAGAAACCTCACTAATGAAGTTTATTATAATGGTATATATCCAATCAAAGAAATAATTTTCTTTGTACCAATAATTTCTTTGAGAATGATTGGTTCCTCCACAAATTTTACAACTATGGATATTCCCGTATTTCTCTATCTTGTGACCATATCTACTACAATTATTGCACCTATTTTCTATAGATAAATTTCTTTGACCATTATTTCCTTCATAGAAATTATTTCTATCAATATTTGTTACTGATTTGATATCACTATGTTCTGTTACAAACTCATTCCTTTGCTTAGTGCTACTATTATGACTTGTACACTCAAAACCTTCATACTTTGATATGATTTTTGATGTAGTTGTTTCTTTCATTCCTTGTTCATGCTTTCATAAAACTCTTATTAGCTTTTAACAAAAATCATTAGTGTAACCAATACAATCACTAGAATGATCTTTGTCAGTATCAATAAGATCTTGTGTAACACTGCATCTATCATCATTTGAATATATTCCTTCATAAATTTAACAATCATGAACTGTATTCACTTGTATCACATATATCATCAATATTTGTAGTAGGTTCTTCTATCTTTGTCATGCAATCTAAGTCACTAGTGTCAATGCTTGCATTATAGTATTTCCTTTCATATTGACTAGAATTATAGTTTACATCTTTATCCATTTGAAGAAGGTCACTAGTATCATAACATGCATCAATCATCAATGGTTTTGATTCTATGGTATTGCAACACGAATCTACCACCATAGGTCTTAAGTTATTTGTATCATTAGAAGAATATTTCATTTCTATCTTGTTCTTTACCTCTTCAACCTTTTCATGTTCTCTCATATTAGAAACATTAAGAGTGAAAATTCCTTTGTAGATTATTCTCCATATATTGATAGGTATAGTAACAAAATATTCATAGTAATCATTAGTGTTACTAAGAACACTTTGTATGCATTTTTGAAGTGTAGAATAATCTCCTTTTTTATATTTCACTAGTAATGTCACCAAACTTGTTGTTCAAAGCATTTATTTCATCAATGTATCTGTTATTCAAATATTTAATCATGTTTTCTTATCTCTTATTCTTGTCTTTGATAATATCATTATAAAGTAATGCCTTATACACTACTTTTCCTATATCATTAGGTAATGTGAAAACATCTTTTGAATTCATTTCTGCTTCATCAGTATCTGAATTTAGATATTCTCCTAGTGTTGAAAATATTTTAGTTTTGGACTCTTTTAGGATTGATTGCAAAACCTTATTTTCCTTTACAAATATATTCATTTTTTATTGATAATGGGTTTTGAAAGGATTCCAAAATCTTGTTACAAGCCAGACATGGGATATCCCAAATGGAACCAAAAATCCCAAAATACTATAGGTCAAAATGGAGGAACCATTACGGAAAACTCACAACATAAAAACCACAAGGAGAAAGGAGAAAAAACCATAAAACTATCACTGGAGGTGGTCATGCATCCAACACAAACCAAAAGGAAACATCCCCATGCCACGGGGAACTATCCGCAGGAAAACCCAGCTATTCTAAAAGTGGGAGATAATCCTGGTCAACATCATCCTCATTGGAGACCTCCTCCTTGGGGATGGCCATATTTTGATTCTTCATTTGGTTGATGAGTTTACGCGCCCTCACTAGCATCAATGTGGCTAGGGAGACGATATCGTCCAAGTCGATCACTGGGTCAACGTCATCAATTTTTTCTAGATGTATTCTTTTGACTTTCAAAATTTTCCATCATATTTGGAGTGCATATTTTTAGTAATTCCAATTGTTTCTTAGTGTTCTCTAATGAGTCATATTGAATAGAAATTTCTTCTTCTTGAATGCCTAAGTCTTCTTCAATGTAAATTAGTTTTCTTCTTCATATAATTCTAACAACTCATGAGGTTCTTGTTTTTGAGTTTCTATTTTTGGATTACTTGTTTTATTTTTCACTTGCTTCCTCTTTACCATGTTCCCTTTGAAGTAGACTACCTTATGAATCCCTAGTGTTTAATTTTAATTTTAAAAAGTTTAATTTTTCTATATTTCAATGGTCTAAGTTTGATGTAGAATTCCTTATGTTTCCCTATTAATGAAATTTAGAAATAATATTTGCAAATTTTAAGTTCCTAATTTGATGTAGAATGCCTTATTTCTCCAACCTTATCAATTTTGCAAATATTTTATTTGTTTTGTAAACTTAAATATGTAGATTTACAAAACCCCAAAAATAATACTTCAAATTCAAAAAAAAATTCTAATATTTGATAAAAGTTTTCTATTTATGATATTTAGATTTTCTAAGGTTTAACTAATGCTTATCTCTCCAAAAAGTACTTTTAAATTTTAACCTTAGATTGCATTTCACTTTTCACCTTATAAATCCTACTTAGGATAAATTAATTCCAAAGATAATAAAATAACTTCAAATATGTGAGGTGATCCCTCCTTGGTACTAATTTTGGACTTGCTCGAACAATGAACGCTCTCCTCTAGGGCGTTAGATGACAATCATATTTAGATAAATGGTCTTCTTTAAAGGCATTCTTCCTATGCTTTGATGCTTAGAATGTTATCCTGCCTCCAAGTATTGTCTCCCAACTTGTGTGTCGACAGTTTACAAAAGTTACTATTTGTGAATCCTTCCTGTAACTATCTGGCATACTTCAACGGCTAATGTGCTTCATGTGTTGATGTTGGTGTAATGGTAGTCAATTTAAACTGGCTGGCCTGCATCAAAATATATTGATATTTTAATATTTCAATAATACTTTATAACTATATTTGTCACACGTAGATCAAGATAAATTCTAACCTCTCAAACAAGTTGGCTTTTCCTTTGACGGTTATCAACAATTCGACGGTGGCATTTATACCTTATTCTGGAAAATGGTCAATTGCCTTGGTTTACATATCCTTTGCCCATGAATTAGCGAATAAAACTATAACGACTCTCTCTGACATAAAATATCCTAACTAAATTTCACTATTTATTCCAAAATAGTAAAATTTGTAATGGCTCGTTCTTCCTACTACAAGTTTGTAATGGCTAAGTCTTCAATCTCCAAAATGTTCTTTGTTGGTAAATAGTTACCTGCACTATTCTATTATGATATCCTTAGTATCTAGTGTGGTGATTCTCAAATAGCAGGTTGAGAAATATTTACCCTTCGATGTTGCATCCAACACTGCTACCAAACATGGTTTGCTTCTTCAAAATTCTTAATGATGTAGTTATTTATATAGTCTATCAATAAGCCCTCTAGAAACTGGTGCACCTTGGTTACTTCTCTGTGTGTAAATAGCGATGATTCCAACAATGTATGTAGCTACCAAATAATACGGTTTGACCTTCTCCACATGTGCTAAAGCAATGTTCTTCTACATTTGTGTAGTGTTCAATGGTAGCCCCCTATGTTCTATTGTTACTCCTGTGAAGATGGTGGTGATTTTGGCAGTGAGTCTCACCACGCTTTTGGTGATTTCCTTCACCAATATATTTTGCAACTTTGGTGTTTTTAATCACCTTATATCCGCCTTTAAATTGAGGACTCTTCAGCCTCAAAATTTGTTATGCTTTGAGGGTTATTCTACCTTACTAATGTAGAATAAATTTACTCTATGTTTGCTATTATAAACAACATATACCAATCTACTTGTGACTCCTTTCATATGCTTAATTAATGTTGTTATAAACTTGGAGATTTCTACAACAATGATGTGCAACGTAACGATAATGGTATCTCTTTCTTGGCTGAGAGACACTTTACTAAAAGCTTTATTTTTCTAGCTCTTAATAGCTCTAAAACCCTTGGGTGTCACTACGACATCTGCATACCAGTTTTCCTGCAGTGATGACAACGACAGATCAAAAAGCAATAAGTTTACAAGGTAAATCTTCCATTATTGTAGTGATTTCATTATTTCCACATTTGCTCCCAGAACTATTACTTTATAGCTAGGGTTTTTATTGATTTCTAAGGGTCTCACATAAAGGAGACCTTACAGTTGCTATTAATCCTCTTTTATCATTTCTATGTGCAAATATGGAGATATACAGGTATTTGGTAGCTGTTTAAGTTGGAGTGGTCTGATCAATGGATAGTTGAAGCCCACTCACCTCTATTGGGAGCAAAAACAAGCTTTGAAGACACCACAAGCATTGTTGTCTAGGGTTTTAGAGAACCCTAGCAGATTTTATTCATTATATCAAAATAAATAGTGTAAACCCCTATTTTTGGGGTATATTGGATTGTATTGAGATCCAACGACATTAATAATATAAGATCTATTTTACTGTACAATATCTTGTATCACTGTTTGTTTATTTTATGTTACCTATATTTGGTGTTTCGTTTTTGTCTTCACATAGTAATATTCAATTTCCTTTTAGTTTTTTAGTTTTATAGTTTACTCTTTCTTCATTCTATTCACATAGTTTTTAGCTTTTACTTTTTGAATATTGTATATATAATTTATCTCCTTCTTGTGTATTCTCTAGGATGAGAAATTAATGATCATAAACTAATGGTATAACTTGGAGTTGACTCATATTCACCTTTTGAATAAGTGATGCCCTATCTTCTCTAATCATTGCTTTGGAATCTATGTAAGATCCACTTTTAGACCTACATTCATATTTTACTTAGTCAATTAATCATGGGGTTTTTCATGTTTGATTTTACTTTTCATTCCATGTGATTGCATATTAGTTATGTTGTGATATATCTCTTTAACTTTTTCTTCTTTGCACTTGATTGGTCAGTCAATTAGTGTCAATATTACATTGTTATCACACTCCAATGGATCAAATATCTATTGTGAGTATTATATTATTTGGTCTAATGTATGTGTCACCTTGTAAAAGTACAATGTGTCAAAATAGAGAGAAGTATGAAGAGTCACATTGGCATGTGGCATGTTGAGAGATTGTCTTAATTACAAGAATGTGAAAGGTTGTATTTCCCATATTTGTAGGGGAGAGCAATAGTTTGAGGATTGAAAAGTCATGTATTGTATTATATTAGAGATAACTCTCCATGGTTGTATCATATCTTGAATATGGAAGCATAATATAGTGAAGATCTCTCTTTTATGATATACTTTGTGTCAATCTTTATGTGTGTGATCTTAATGTGATGTTGTTATGTTTCAATGCATAATATTATGATCCTAGTTAATGTTTTTTTAATGAAATAGTGTCATGTTCCAACATGATATGAGAGAAAGGTTGAGAAGGCTATGGAGAAATCAAGGTTGAGAAAGCTATGGAGAAAACCAAAGAGCCATAGAGAGCTGAAGTGAATAGATTTTTTGGGATAATCATTGCCATCCAATGACATACCCATTTGAAGTATTGTTTTTTGTAAGATCATAGTGATGTAGTAGAAGCATAAAATAACCAAAATTGAAAACATAAGAAGAAGTTGAAAGTAAAAAAAGATATTGAGAGGTGCAAAAATCAAGACTTCCTAGGAGGTCACCCATTTGAGTGTTATTTCATGTCAAAATATTGTGTAGTTATTTTTTATGAGTTGAAAAACATCAAATCAGTTTGTGGAATTTGAAGGTTTGGATAAAATTTGAGGAGGTGTTAAAATAAATAAATAAATAAATAAAGGCTTCCATTTTTGCTTACCTTGAAACCCCTATATTTTTTAGAAAATTTTGTTGAAACCCCAGAAAAAAAAATTGAGGTCGTGGTGGGTTTCCTCTTGTTGCAAGTTTTACTTTTTCCTTTGGTTGCAGAATCTTGGGTGTTGCTACTCATGTTTTCTATTGTAGAATCCTCTTGGACCCTTCACTACGAAAGATAAACATGAAGAAAAATAGAATTCTAGCTCCCTTGCTTTTGAGTGTGTAAAGCCAACCGTTCGCGTGCCCTGCCCTATAAGGCCTATGGAATCCCCTATTGTACATGCTGCCATTTCTAAGTGATGAATTCGAAATAGCCAATTGGTGAGGACACCCAAAAATATACCCATGTTTTGTTTCGTTGTGAGTGATGAAAGCAACCTGGTCAAAGGGCCAAAAAACTAGAGGTGAACGTTACACAAAAGTCTTTTGGATGCATCAGTGCAAAAAAATATAATATCATCTCTAGGTGTTGTACCTAGATAAAACCCTATTGTTTTCTCTATGTTGTACCTACACCTGCTAGTGGAAGCACCTCGGGCTACAGACCTATCACCTAAATTAGGAACGACTTGGATTTTTTCTTAGAAGAGGTTTTATCATTTTTTGGTCTATCCTAGTGGGTCTTAGTTAAGTGACATTATGATCCCAACTAAATGATATATTTTTAAGCCTTAATACTAACATAAAAATCACAAGATAAATTCCATAGGATCAAATATAATATAGCCGCAATACAATAAGATCTTGCAGTAGAAAAAAATGATGGAAATATATTTCAATTGAAGGGGACTCACAAATTGTTATCAATGTTATTAACAAAAATGGATGTGAATATGAGGGGTTTTAATTGAAGATCATGAAGTTAAATTCTCTTTTCCATGGTTAGAGGAAGTAGTAAGTTTAGCTAAAGCTAACAAGAAAATGTTGACTACTTGAATCAAATAATGATTAAGATTTACTTTAATGTTTTTTATTGGTAATATTTGCTTTATTTTATAACATTAATATGTTTTTTTTTTTTTTTTTGTATTTACATGGTGGAATCGGTAGCCGCCATGAATATGGGTAGGTTGTCCAGCTTTTATAGCCACCACATTATTCTATGTTTTCCACCTCGAAAGCCGCCACACAGATCGTCGCACAATCCACCCCTATAACCACCATGCTACAATCATTTTAAACCTTTTATGCAGTTGAAAGCACCAGGAAAGGGACAAGCATTCAATCCGGCGAGGCCCTAGATTTGAACCTTGGACATCCGCCCCCCTTATGGGGATTGGATGAACCAATTGGTCTACACCTCAGACCTAACATTAATATGTTTTCATATAAACTATTTATTACAATTTTTGCGGTTGCATTTGTGCTTCATAAAGGAAACTAGCAATCCATATTTGGTAGAGCAGACTATGACAGTGCAATGTTTTAGAAATACTACTCTACTAAGATGCAATGCATATATAGTAGAGGTGAATTTTTGATATTGTGAAGGTTTCTATAGGAAAATATCAAGAAGGATGTTGAATTCTAGAATATTTGTATTCACAAAAAAAAAATATATAGAAAATAAAAATAAAGAATTCAGACATTTTATGTAGAATGATGTAGGTTTCTAGCTATAGAATCTCAATTGAGATGAGAAGTGAATATATTTGTAAACTCTCGAGTTTTAAATAAGAGGTTAGTTTTCAAGGGTGGGGGACCTGAGTACCCATTTTTTCCAATAAAATAAAAATGGATGAGGAGACTAGATAAATAATAATATTATTGTTGATGTTCATCATCTATTACTAGAGGCAATGATGAGGATATCATTGTACCTTAGGATTATCCTTAAGCATAATATATTTCATATTATTGTACCTTAGGCTTACCCTTAAGCCTCCCATGTTAGGATTTGGCTTGTTAGTAGTTAGGATGCATTGGTTATGTTGTTGAAGTTGTTTTTGTCTCTAGCATGATACTATTTTATTTGCATCCATGTTATTATAGGTGGTTGTCCCTACATAGAATATCATTGCAGTTGGTTGTAACCCTTGTAATTCCTTCGATTCTTTATTTTGTACTATTTAAGTATTCTGCATAATGAATAATATAACTTCATTTTGATTTCCACATCACTAGTATCAAAGCTATAGGATAGTTAGTAAGAAGGGTGGTAAGGTTGTAAACTTCGTTTATAGCTTAGGTGCTTAGTTTAGGTCATTACCAACTAGAGCACACATTTGGTGGCTAGATTTTGCATTGGATTGGTTTGGACCAATTTATAACAATATTTTGTGAAGCTCAAGAGGTGCTAGAGGGTTTTCAATTACCCCTACACCAGGTACCCTTGAAAGAATCATCAAAGGGTATCCTAGGTCCCATGACATTATAGAAAATCGAAATTACCTTGAGGAAGGCAAGAGAATTATGAAGATCAAGCTTTGTTATTTAAAAAAGAGTATTAGGGAAGAGATACCAAAGATGTTATTGACCAACCAAAGGTATTCCTGGAAAATATTTCTAATCACCATTGAGTTGAGGCTACAAGCCCATAGTTGTTTGAAGGAGTAAGGAGGATCTGACCAACCAAGGGTCCATGACACCCCTTGCCAAAAGAAGGATAAACCAATTGAGGTTACCTAGGCATGGGATACAATGACTTCTAGTTGTTTAGAAGTCCTATTCATCAAAAATATAACAAGTGATTCATAGCTTATTTTGAAATCACATCAAACACCTTTGATTCACTCTACTACACATCAGGAGATAGCCATATGAGTGGTCGACCAACTCCAATGGTCGAGTAGTGCTTGTTTTGACTTGTCCAAGGTAGAAAATAGATGACCATCACCACACACCTGGTTTTACCACCCTAATAATCCCACTAGCACGGTTGATACATATTGTAGCTACAAAAGATGTTATCACACTTAAACAAATGCTATCACCATCAACAAACACTCTCCCAGGTAATAAGGGCAATGTTTACATGGACTCTCCCAGGCAAGAAGGGTGATATTTATGCAAAATGTCATAGGAAACTTGAGGGTGACATGGACTTCTCTAGGCATGAACCAAGTCGAACCAAGTTGAATCAGGTCGAGTACACATAGATGAACTCCTCCAAGCACAAACTAGGTTGAACCAGGTCGAACCAAAACAAGTACATGTAGATAGACCCTGATTTGGGTTGGTGTCATCACATAGGTAAAGGGGACGTTATCTACAATTCATTTATGACACAACAGGGAGATCACGTTCATTTGTAGAAACCCTTGCAAGCACACAAAAACCTTCGAAAATTCATCCACCAATCATAGTTTAAAATATGAAGGAAGACTTAGAAACCCTAAAACCATTCACTAACCACTTCTTGACTTGTGGTAGTGTTTTAGGGTTATTTTTGGCATGAAATAATTTGGGTGCTCACTTTTTGTTTGAAACCGACCCTTTTTATCCCACATTGGTTTTGGGAGGGTGGCCTGGGCATCTTAAAAGGGGAAAGGCTTCCCCTCTAAGTTGACCACCACTAGTTGTTAGAGAACCTCCTACATGGGACCTATTACTGCTAGTTGGAGGCACATATTCCTATGCTAAGTTGATGGTGTTGACTTTGACATAGACTTTAGTGTTGACTCGGTGGACCAAACATAATTTGACCAGGTCGTTGACTATTCGATTTTTGTTATTGATAGTCAAAAAAAAATTAGAGCAACTTTTGTTGCCAAATTGGACTGAAATTTGAAATTCAAATTTAATTTTTTATTGCAGCAAGAAGAAATTTGTTTGCCTCAATTTTAATTTTTTTTACCTCCACAAATTAGATTTTGCAATATTTAAGGGTTATATTTCACTTTAGTGCTATTTTTTTACCACTTCAAATTGAAGGGTAAATCCTTTGTAATTGCACAAATTGATGCAATTTTTTAAAGCACTAAAATTTACCCTTTTGTAATTTGGAAGGTAAAATTTTGTACTCTAGGTAATTGTGCATTAGGAAACCCTCAAATTTGTTCCTAATAGTTGCCTAGACATTATTGATCGAGGTAGGGCACCATGATGTATTTTTAAGAGATGAAGCAACAACTCAAAATGATCATTGTTAATCTTCAACATACTCAAGTTGCCCAACTGTAGAAGATATGGTAGCAAAAGAATAGGCATCTATTGGAGAAGAAATTCTTCCTATGGAAGAAATTGATGAAGAAAAATTTGAAGCAACACCTGGAATCGAACCAGGATCTATGGGCAAAAATCCCATCATCTTTCCACTAGATGATGCTACTCTTGAAGTAGAAGAATTTGTTAATATTTTTAAGGAACACTCAAAAATTGTTGAAATTCATGAAGTAGCAATACCTGGAATTGAACCAGGATCTATGGGCATGGAGCCCATTGTCCTTCCTTTGGACTATACTATTATTAATGATGAAAACACATAAATATTTGAAGAAATCCCTATTAATGCAGTTGAAGATAAATAAATTCTTACTATTGTTGCTCTTAATAAATATTTTGAAGAAGAAGAGACAAAACTTGTGTTGGAGCTCCCCATTCAATTTGCTCTACCACAACTAATTGATTCGATGAATTTGCACCCTAGCTTTACAATCATCTAATTTGTAGGATCTTCTTTATACCCTCATATATTTTTAGGCTAGATCACTCTCTTCCATGGCTGTCACAAAAATATCATGTTTTCCATGCCTGAACAAGTTGTATCGATGATCAATAAGATCAATGGCCTAGGGAGGCCACCTCCTTGGCTATCATAGATACCCTCACTACTCATCAAATTCCTTCTCCTTATCAGGATTCTACTTTGGAGACTGAGCCTTCTAGCTTCTGCTTGATACAGATAAATTTTTCAATACAAAGACTCATCAATTTCCACAAATGGCTTGTGACTTTCTAAATTTATTGAAAGCATTGGGATCCAATTCTTCTATGGTTGGGAGGAGTGATGAGGATATCATTGTACCTTAGGCTTATCCTTAAGCCTAAGATATTTCTTATCATTGTACCTTAGGCTTACCCTTAAGCCTAAGATATTGCTTTACCATGTATTCATGTGAGGCATAGTATACCCACATTAGGATTTGACTTGATAGTCGTTATAATGCATTGGTTATGTTGTTGAGGTTTTTCTTGTCTCTAGCATTGTTTGCATTCGTGTTGTTACAAGTGGTTGTCCATGCATAGCATATTGTTGTAGTTGGTTGTTATACTTGTAACTCCTTTTATTCTTTATTTTGTACTATTTAAGCATTTTACATAATAAATAATCTATCTTCACTTTGATTTCCATGTCAAGCAATCTCTTGGAAGTGTAAGCATGTTTAAAGAGAAGAAAATTGAGTAGCAGATAAATAAGTGAATTGTAGTGTTGATCTTCATCCTGATGAAATCCAAATTTTAGAATGAAACTAGCTAATTGAGATTTTATGTCTTATTCAAAATGATGTCAAGGAGTTAATTGTGGAAACATAGCACTTCGAGGAAGTTGAAGAATATATTAAAGAGAAAAAAGAAATAAAAATTTTGTGATAAAAAGGCATGTTGCAACAAATTAAATATTTTGGTATTTTGATGGGAGTGGCCCCCAATAGAAGCCACATATAACTTATTAAAAAAATAATATCGTTTATCTTCATAATTGAAACCTGAGTCCTCAATTTTGGTACTTAAGTAAGAGTCATTTGAGAACTATGATTGATCAAAAAGTTTTTCATGCTTTCCACTTGTTTTTAATATTTTGTTTCTAGGTTGTAAGTTTATTATAACATATTACAATAATCCTCTCAGTTTAGTTTAGACCAAATCCTAGATAGTATGTTATTGAAATTCTTGAGGGTACTTTTTACCCATAGCATTGTAAATTTTTCAAAATCAAAAATAAGAATTTCAATTTTTTTTTAGAAAAAATGTCATACTTGACTTATTAAAATTTAAAGGATAAATCATTCTTGAGATTAAAGGCTCCATACTTTGATACCATGTTGGACTTCACACCTATTTTCATAAATGAACAAAATTAATTCTTCCACTTAAATCTTATACAAAAATCATAAAAGGGAGAAAAATAAAAGAGAGGGACACAAAATTAATGGGCACCCTTAGGCACTATAAATAATCATTATATTATTCATTGATAAGGATCACAACACTCTGATGCAATGGATGGAGTGGTGCATGTATTTATACCAATATCAAAAAACCTAATTATATAATTAAGTTAACCAAAGTTGACATAACAAAAGGGCTCTAGGGACTCATTTTTACATAGAACACATTATGAGGGGCCATGAAAAAGCCTTTTCATTAGGTTATCCTAGCATAAAATTTTCCTATATTATATAACACGAGAAATTTGGCTTCTCTGAGGTAGGCTGGCAGAAGGGAGAATATCGGGAAACTAGGTTGAAGTTGTATTGCAGTAGAAGGGAGAAAACCAGCTTGTTTTTTTGGTATGGTTTGTTACTGTATTTTGCTGAAACTCATGTTTTTGAAGTTTTAATCTGGCTTTAGAGTTTGTTTTTGCCTTATTTTGTGTAATTTAAGGGTTACAATAGAAAACCCTAATAGAAGGCTTAAAAAATAGAGAGTGCTTGAAATTAAAAAATTAGGGTTTACAAGGGGGGAGAATTCAATGGGAGAATCCTTGGTAGGAGGGTTCACATAGGGGACTTCTGAGAGAAGGATTCAAAATACTAAGGGACCTAATACGCAATCCTTTGCAAAAGCGACCAGAGGTAGTAATGGAAAGAGAGATGATACAGGAGAATAGGCTCAAAAAATACTACAAGCACAGGTAAAAAGAAATAAGTTGTGGGTAAGGAGACTGAAGCTGAAAAAGCCAAAAGAAATGGATGTTTACCTTAGACAAAAACAATTCCAGTGCTAGAAATTACAAAAGAACTCATAGCAGATGATATTGTGTATAAATCTAAGCATACCTTAATATGCAAGTTTGTGGGACTTTGACCTTCTGCAAGGTTCTTGTACTCCTAGGCTAGAAAGCATTGGGTACCACAAGGGGAATTGGATATCTTCACATTATCGAATGGATACTTCGTAGTTGAATTCACAATGATATCTGATAAGGACATATCTTATGAGGGAGGTCCGTATAACATAGGCTCTGTAGGTCTATTCATGAAACCATGGCGATCCAATTTTGATCCTAGAACTAAACCCTTGGCAACTCCAATTTGGCTAAAATTATTTGCACTTCCTTTAGAATACTAGAAAGAGGAAATTTTGGAGTTGATAGGTAATCTCTTGGGAAAATACATAGGCAGATCAAGAGAATCAACGGAAGGAGGATCAATAGCGTATGCCAGAATTTGTGTGGAGATGGACTTGGGAAAACCATTACCAATGAAAATTAACCTCAAAGTCGGAAGGAATATATGGAGACAAAAAATAAACTATGAATCTATGCCTTTCATATGTAGATCATGTCATGAATACGAACATTTGGTAAGAGGTTGCCCCAAACTAGCCAAAGGAGAGACAAATCCAACAAATCCAAACCCAGGAAACCAACCTTAGAAAAAAGAAAATGAACAAGGATTTCAGATGATTATGAGAAAAGGAACAAAAAATAATAACCAGAAAAGAGGAAGAAATCATCATAAGGGAGGAAATACAAATCAACGGCAAGAAGGAAGGGCTCCATCCAACAAATATAAGATCATCATGCTAGATGATCCAATGGAAGGAGAGGAACTACCAAACTCAAATAAAAAAAAAATCTAGAGAAATCGATAGAGAAGAGGTTCATCATCCATAACATACAGATATAGAAAAACAACAATACCTAAAAGTAATGAGAGAGGCAGAAGAAGGACAATCCATACATATACAACTTGCATCAACCAAAGAACAACATATAGAATATAAAGAGCAGCCACAACCGGATGCAAAAGGGTCTCTAGTACTGTTTAATAAAGAGCCACATACATCTAAGGAGGTAATTATGGGAATAAAAAATAAAAATAGAGAAAAACCAACCCTTGGGATAAGCCAAATG
Source organism: Wollemia nobilis (assembly GCA_028583015.1). Lineage (NCBI taxonomy): Eukaryota > Viridiplantae > Streptophyta > Pinopsida > Araucariales > Araucariaceae > Wollemia > Wollemia nobilis. The sequence continues at coordinate 638,117 of JAQPPZ010017000.1, read as the reverse complement.
GAGAAAAGGCTAAAAAATACAAACTCTCAAGGAGTAGGTAGAAATACAAACAAAGAAAAAATACAATAAGGAGAACAATTGAGAGAGGCAAGTATGGTTAAACCCATAGCCAACTTCTACAACATGGGTTCTCAATGATTATACACACATAGAATGTAAGGAAATTAAACAGTCACCCCAGACAATTGGTTGTTAAACGTATTATAGAATATAACCACCTAGATGTGGTTTTATTATAGGAAACTAGAGCATCACTAGAAGGAATGCAAACAATATCCAATAGATGTTGGAGGAATGGAGACTATAAGGCCCAAGCTTCCCATGGTTTTTTTAGGGGAATGGCCATTTTGTGGAATAGAGACACTTTTCAGCAAGTAGAAGCAGCATCAGCTAGAGGGACATTGATGATCAGATTGAGAGATAGAGAATCAGACTTTGTCTGGATGATTATTAACTTTTATGGGATGAAGGAAAGGCAGGAACAAAAACCCAATGGAAGTCAATCCGGGCTATTAGAGAAGCTTACCTAGAAGATAGGTTCCTAGTGGGTGGATACTTCAATACCAAGATGTTAGTGAATGACCAAGAGGGAGTTCTAAATCATCTCAATGAGAAGGAAAAACTCCTGATTGTACAAGCTAATAATATAAATTTGATTGATATTCTACCTCCAGGATGTGGTACTACTTGGACAAATAAAATGAAAGGAGACCAAGAAATAAAATCAAGATTAGATAGGATATTGAAAGAGTAAGAAAATCACCAGTTATGGAGCTGTCATTCAGAAATCATAAACCTCGGCATGTCTAAATATCACAAATAAAATATCCCAGTCCAAAAACCACCCCTTTAGATTTGAGAACTTTTGGCTTCTAAACCAGGAAGTACCAGAGTTAGTTCAACAATAGTGGCAACAAGGAAAACTAGAATTTGGAAAGGCACACTTTCATATACACTCTAGATTGAAATATATCAAATATAAATTGAAAAATTGGAGCAAATTCTAAAAATCATATTTTCAGCAACAAAGAGTAGATCTAGTTGAGAGAATGCAATGAGTTGCAGAAAGAATTCATTTAGAACCCCTTTAAGAGGAATTACTCTCCCTTGAAAAGATATTAATGTAGGAGGAAGAGGAGCTAGATAAAAAAGAAGAAACCTATTGGAAGCAGAGATCTAGAATTACTTGGCTTCAAGAATAATATAGGAATACAAAGTTCGTTCACTAGTCATCCACAACTAGAAAACACTATAATCGGATTGATGCTTTAATAAATGCAGGACTCCTTGAAACCACCACTTCAGGTATGCAAAAAGTAGCTAATGAGTATTTCTCCACTTTGTTTACTGCAAATTCACATCTATCAAAACAATCCTAGGAGGAAATCTTGGGAAGTATCTCTAGATTAGTCTCTCAAGAGCAGAATGAGGAGCTTATGAAATAGATCAAAGAATAAGAGGTGAAAGAAACAATCTTCTCCATGCAATCAGGTAATGCCCCAGGTACTGATGGATTACCAATAGAATTCTATAAATATCTTTGGGATATTATAGGAGAAGATATAACTAGAGCAATAGAAGAAGCCAGATCTAGTGGTAGAATTCTCAAATCCCTCAACCATACTTTTTTAGCTTTGATTTCAAATGGAGGAGAGATGGATAATATAACAAATTATAGACCAATAGCCCTCTGCAATGTGATATACAAGATCATCACAAAGGGAATAGCCAATAGACTAAAAACTATATTACCAAATATCATATCTCCTGAACAAGAGGGATTTGTGCAGGGAAGGCAAATATTAGATGGGATTGTAATAGCACAAGAAACTATACATCATATGGGCTAAAGAAAGAACAAAGGAATGTTCCTAAAGTTAGATCTATCCAAAGCCTATGACAAAGTGAGTTGGGAATTTCTGGATCAAATGTTGTAAAGATTTGGATTCCATAAAGATTGGATCAATTGGATACTTGAATGCATCTCCACAGATTTCTTTTTAGTGCTCATCAATGTAACCCCCTCTCCACTGTTCAAGGCTAGTAGAGGAATTATACAAGGAGATCCTCTCTCTCCATATATGTTCATTATTTTTGCAGAAGGATTGGGAAGACTCATACAAAAGAAAAAAGCAGAGAACAACATTACAAGAATTCAAATAAATAAAGATATAACTATCACTCATCTACAATTCGTAGATGATATAGGATTATGGGGGGAAGCAACAATAAAAGAAGCAACCAGTATCGAAAAATATTAGACTGCTACACTACAACCACTGGCCAACTTCTAAATGAAGAAAAATTTAAAGTTGTCTTCTTTAATGTTCATAAGAGAATCAGAGAGCGGATAGCAAACATTCCTAGGTTCTCAATGGCCTCATGTTCATTAGATTACTTGGGAATTATCTTAACAAAAAAAATCCTAAAAAATAAAGATTGGAAATCCATAAAAGATAAAATTTTCTCAAAGTTATGAGACTAGTCTCATAGATGGTTAAGCTTTGGAGGTAGAGTCACACTTTTGAAGTTAGTGCTACAAGCAATGTCAGTTTATAAATTTTCCATTTTAGTAGCCCCAAAGAGCATACTCAAAATCTAGATAAATTGATGAGAAAATTCTTATGGTCAGGAGCACAAGGAAATTAGAAAACTGCTTTGGTAATCTGGGAGAAATTCTATCAACCAAAGGAAGAGGGAGATCTTGGAATTAGAGCTACATCAACAAACAACCTAGCACTAATAGGAAAGTTATACTAGTAGTGGATCACAAATCCATATCAGTTATGAAGTCAAGTTCTAAAAGCTAAATATTACCCTGCACATGAAATGGAGGATGTACCATGGTTTCCAGTTACAAGTATGGGATCAGAGATATGGAAACCATTCAAAAGAGGGGTCTCACTGATTAAGGAAGACTTACATTGGAAAGTAGGTGATGGGAGAAAATTTAGATTATGCGATGATTCTTGGGAATTTCCCCCCCTCATTATAAAACAATACCCTCATCTTAGTGGCATTAGAGAGACTCTTTATAATCATGGCCAAACTCTTATATCTCAGTATCTCATCCCCCCAAGCCAACAACTGACAACTTTAGTAAGATGAAAAAATTTGGACCAGTGGTTAGGTGAAAAATGGGAAGCTGAAAAACGTGAACTAAAATAAATTCTAGAAAATAGAACATGGCTATGGAAAGATGAACCTGACCAACTAGCATGGGGATATGGGAAACAAAGCATTTACACAGTGAAAGCAGGCTACCAAAAGGCTCACGAGAGTAGCAAGAACCAACCCCAACAACAACATCCCTGGAATGAAATATAGCAACCAAAGGGTTGGTCGAAGGTTAATTGTTTTATATGGTAGGTTGCTCACAAAAGTATTATGAGGAGAAATGGGTTCATTGGACCCAGTAGATGTGTAATGTGATTCCAAGACGTAGAAACTATAAACCTCCTCCATTTTTATTGCTCTTATGCTCACACAATCTGGAACTGGTGGTACTCCATATTTAGCCAAATAAAATGGTATCCTCCTAACGATAGTAATTTTTGGGACTATTGGTCACATAACACCTTCAAATCCAAAACACTAAGCACAACTTGGAATTTAGGGATTGGCTTCATCTGTTGGCAAATATGGTTGGAACGGAACAATTTTTTTTTAAAGAGGAATTCAGCTCAAAAGAGAGGACCTGGGGGATTATGTTATGGAAGTTATTAGAAACAGTGCAGACCAAAGTACAGAAAGAATCTTCTATGACAAAGGAATAACAAGACATTTGGGCACAACTATGAAATCAAATGCAACATGGAAGCTATTAGGAATAGAAAAAAGAACAAAGAGGGCTTTGGTAATCTTTGTTGGAAGATGACATATACAGTTAAGGAGGTAAATTTTAAAGAACAAGGGATTCAAATATCCTGGGCAGATAAAAGAAAATAGAAAAACTCCATTTTGAGCCTTGCCAAGAAAGGTAGGATATCAAAATGGATTTGTATAAGCTGATCAGTTTTTTTGAATAAAATTTTTACCTTTTACTAAAAAAAAAAAAAAAGGGCTCTAGGATAATTATAAACTATAAGATGGATATAAGTTATATTGGTGACATATTGGCTTTGAATAACACTGTGGTGAATATCACCATGATAAAAAGAATTGATGTTGATCATCATAATGAGAAATAATATGGTTTTTCTTCTTTTGTAGACGTTAAGGATTTCTGACCTTTGGGTGGATGTCCTATAAGTTATATTGGTTATGAGACTTGTTCCTTAATTGTGGATTAATTATATTCATTTTTTATTGACAAGACTTTCTCGAAAGGTCACAAAGGTCGATAAAAAATAATTTGAAGTCGATAAAAGCTTTTAAAGCAAATAAAAGTATGTATACATATTACTTTATATACTAATGCAAACCTTGTTTTTTAAAGGTTAGAAAGATGCATGAGTTCTTTTCAAAAGCAACTAATACATAATAATTGTATAAACATTAATCACATATTATAATATAATATAGTATATCCAATTTATAGTCTAAAGTTTTTTGGATTGTTGGTTAGTATTTTAAATAGAGGTGATCTACATATGCATAATTTTAATAGACTTTGTTTAAAAAGCACCTAAGGAGAATTATGAATTTTTTTATGAGAATTGGTAACACCTTTTTTATATACCTGATCCGGCTTGGGCATCGTCACTATAAACTTAGCTTGTTGGGTAAAACAAAGTCATAATTTGAACCTAGGTCTCTCAAAAGAGAGCCTAAAGCCCAAACCACTACATTGTTCTTGTAGGCAAAATGTTAGGGTAAATCATAGGTTTTTATGAGGGTTCTCTTGGATAAAAACCCAAGGACTTACCACTATGGTATCCCTCTCAAGATGAAATTTTAGGGTAAAGCGCAAGTTTTTATGAGGGGTCCTAGGCCTAAGAATACAAAATTATTATTCAAAAATACTTAGAGGAACATTTTTTTAAAAGAAATTATATGTTGATATTCAAAATTTCAAAGAACAATTATCCAACAAGCATCTTAAAGGTCACATGATTGTTTTCTAAAAGGAGGAACAAGCAACAAAGAAAATTTAAAAACTCCAAAAAGTGCAATGGTATACCAAGGATGGTAGAGATGCAAAGAGTACCATAATCATTAAGAAAACTTGAAACACCAAAAGCTCCAGAATCACACAATGTTATAGGATTATCCAAAGGCATCAAAATCTCTAGGGGCAAAAAAATCTTCAAAGGCTCCAAAATCTCCAAAGGCTCCAAAATTACCATATACTTCCTATCATTTGTGCCACTCATGTTGTTTGCTTTTATTTTTTCTTATTACTCTGAGATGCAAATAGGCTATGCTTATGGCCTCATTTACAAGGTGATCAACCACCATGTTATACCTCCTTCCAATGTGGGAGTATTATATATTAAAACTTTTGCTCCAATTCTCTTAGTCTTCTATGAACTATTTGTAGTTGGATTGATGAGAAGTACTTATATTTAGATAGGATAGAGATCATAAGTGTTGAATCACCGCACACATGTAGTTATTTAATGCCTTGCTCCTGAGCTAATTTTTGTCCCATTTCATAACCTATCAATTCTACAACATTATTGGTTGTTTTCCCCAAATTGATTTTGAACAGAAGCATTTCATAATGTGGTGCCACTAGTATCACATCACCATCCACTGCACAACTTGGGTTTGATTTACAGGCTCCATCAAAGAAAAGTGCACAAAATATTATATCTAGAGGTTTAATTGTTCTAACCTGTGGCCCAGAATCTAGAAGATTTTGGAAACCCATTTGGCATAACAATTGTATCTTCTTTTTTCTTAATCTCCTAATATATTTTTGTTTATGATATATAGCTTTTGTATTCAAGACTATCTCCCTTAACACTCTATTGGTTAACACTTGAAAATTGGTTCTTTTATCATCAAATATTATTTTGTTTTTATCCTTCCATATGTGTCAAATGATGAATAGTAGCATTGAATATTATATCTGCCTAATAAGGTAAGTGTCCCCATTTATACATTTGGCCCTAATTGGTTAGGCAATTTTTTGAGTTGAAGCTTCTTGATAGTGTTGATCCTAGTTGTTGGGTTATTTCAATTCTGATATTAATTGCTTATGTATATTGAAAGAATAGATGTGAAATTTTTTAATCGTTCTTAATACACCTATGGCAAATATGAGGCCCTATGTATTCCTCTTAATGAATTTATCTCTAGTAAGAATATTGTTTTGGAGCACCAACCAAAGAAAGGCTTGAAGATGAGGGGGAACCTTGTAATTCCATACCTTAGCTATGGTTGAGTTATTTTGATCTTGTTGTTGTAATAACACCCCTTTTCTGACTATGCAAACACTTAACCCACTAATAGAACCCCATATAAGCTAATCTAGAATTTGGGGAGAAAGTTTAATCTTTTTAGTTTGGATGTACAATTGTCTCCATGAGTCTTGGTCAAGATATGGTAGGGGTGGATCTCTCACCCATTCAGTTAAGCTTGTAAGAGAGTTAACACTCAAATATTGCAGTTTTGCTTTTATTTATGGGAAACAATTATTAATTATTGGAGGTCCTCCCAAGATTGGATCATCCCATATATTAATTTGTTTACCATACCCTAGAATCCAAGAGGTGTGATTTAATATAATATCTTTATCTTCCACAACATATTTCCAAATTCAGTCCCTAATCTTGAAGTAGAGAACCTTGATAGATGGATTCAAGTGATTAAATGGAATTATGATGTTGGGTACAAGAGAAACAAAAAGAAGGTAAAGAATATAAAGTGGAAACCACCAGATTCAGAGTGGGTTATATTGAATTTTGATGGAGAATCTAAAGGAAATCTAGGATAAGTAGGAGGAGGAGGAATAACTAGAAATAATATATGAGATATTTTGTCTCATTACACTTTCACTAGTGGATTTAAGATAAATAATGAAGTTAAAGCTTGGGTGGATTTTGAAGGGTTAAAAATATGCAAAAAAATAAAATGTAATAGATTATAGATGGAAGGTGATTCTCTCATAATAATAAATATAATTTTGAGGAAAGCAAAGGCTCCATGGAATATACAAGAGATAATTATGGAAATTCAAGAGTTTGAAGAAATCGAGTTTACACATACTTTAAGGGAAGGTAATAAATATGCAGATAGGTTAGCCAATATATGGGAAATGATTGAGGATCATGGAGTTAAAATTCTCCTTTCCATGGTTATAGGAAGTAGTAAGTTTAGCTAAAGATGATAAGAAAATGTTTATTGCGTAAATCAAATAATGATTAAGATTTACTTTAATGTTTTCCATTGGTAATATCTGATTTATTTTATAACAATAATGTGTTTTCATATAAACTATTTATTATAAATTTTGTGGTTGCACTTGTGTTTCAAGAAGGAAACTAGCAATCCAAATTTCGTATAGCAGATAATGACAATGCAATGTTTTGGAAATATTACTCTACTAAGATGCAATGCATAGATATTAGTTTTGAAGTTTTGGTATTGTGAAGGTTGCTATAGAAAATATCAAGAAGGATGTTGAATTTTGGAATATTTCTATTCATACAAAAAATTGAAAAGATCTAGAAAATGAAAATCAAGAATTTAAACATTTTATGTAAAATAATGTAGGTTTCTAGCTATAGCATCTCAATTGAGATGAGAAGTGTATCTATTTGTAAACTCTCAAGATATAAATAAGAGAGTTGTAATTTATCAAGGGTGGGGGACCGAGTACAACCCCTTATTATTCAGCCAAAAAAAATATATATGTTTCCAAATTGAGGAGGATCCTACTATACTTTTCATACTTTTATGAGCTAGATCCCATTAGAGTTGTTTAGATGTTTGCATTTTAAGATTTTATTTCATGTAGAGTCTAGTGGAGTGCGCATATTTTAAAGTAGCTTAGCACTTAGTACCTTGCTAACAATCGTTGTTGTTTTTACTCCTAGGCCTCCTTGCTCTTTAGGCTTGGTAACAGTATCTCAATTGACCAGATGGATTTTTTTCTATATGATTGCCTTCCCTATTTCCATAGGAAAGTTCTTAACATTTAATCTATCTTCTACAATATATATAAGGGTACATGATACATAAACATTTGATATATGGGAAGACTTGCTAATATTGATTTGAATAAAATAACTTTTCTAACCAAACTCAACCAACCATCACTATATTATTGTATTCTCCTTGACATCTTTTCTAGAGTTACATTCCAAGTTTCTTGTTTTTATTTTATGGAAACCCATAGGAACACGTAAGTAGTTAAAGATATCACCACCTTTGTGAATCCTAAAATTTGAGAGAAACCTCTATATTCTACTATTGAAGTATTTATAGTGTAAAATCTGCTCTTTTGGGTGTTTATCTCTATCCTTGTGGCTAAAGAGAAACAATCTAAAACTTCTTTGATTAACCTAACATTTAGTTTTATGGCTTCCTATAATAAAATAGTGTCATATACAAATTGAGCATGAGTGATTGTTCTATATCCTATAGTTGCTCTAATTCCCAATACTTATTTCCTTCTTCTCAATTTGGTTAGGGTCCCCCTAAAGTTTTAGCTAGAAGGATATAAACACAAGAGGAGAGAGGACACCCTTGCTTTAATCATATAGTGGCTTTAAAGAAGTTAGCGATTATCCATTGATTAGAGGGACTATCTAAGGTCCCTTTATGCAAGATCTCATCCAGTCTATCATTTGAGCTGGAAATACAATTTTGGTTAACTTGAAAAGCCAATGTCTACTCAATCAAATGCATTAGCCCTATAAAGTTTAATGGCTACTTGGATGAAAATTTTAATTATATAAAGTATGCATATGTCTGAGACTAGGTGAAAGTTATGCCTAGTTGAATACCATTTTGTGTGTATAAAATTACAAAGGTATTATAAATTATTGTCAAAACTATATCAAATGAAATAATATCTTCTCACCTATAGGACATCAAGAAGATAAGAATAACAATTACATGTCATAATATAATTAAAACTACTAGAGGGACTGACCATTCCCTCGAATGGTAACCAATGGCCTTAAATAACATTATGTCTAATATAAATAAAACTACTAAAGAGATTGACCATTCCCTTGGAGGGCAACCAATGATCTTAAATAACATTGTGGTAAATAGGTTGAGGGCAACCAATATCATAATATGTTTGACAAGGACAACATAGTGGTTAAGGCTTTGGCCTCTCTTTGGGGAGGTCCAAGGTTCAAACCATGATGTACCTAGAAGGGGATAGGCTGGATGGTAGCAATCAAGTGTTTGCCAAATGGCTGCTCTAGTTCGAGTGTTACCGATTGCCCTATGTATTAAAAAAACATTGTGATGAATATGACTATGATAAAGGAATTAATATTGTTCATCATAATGACAAATACTTCTTTTCTAGATGTTAAGGCTTGCAACATTTTGGTGGACATTTTATAAGTTACATTGGTTATGTTAGTTGATCGTCAATCATGGACTTAATGCATTAATTTTTCCATTGGCAAGACTTTTTTAAAAGATAAAAAAATAAAACTAAGGAAAAAATATTTGAAGTCCATGAAAAAAATGTTGATCAAATAAAAACATATGTACATATTGCTTCATGTACTAATATAAAACTTTCAGTTTTCAATGTTAAAAAGATGCATAAGTTATTTTTAAAAAGGAATTTATAATAATTGTATAAGCATTGGTCACATATTACAAAAGACTAAGGTTAAATATGAAAAGAGATAAGCTTGTATATTATATATAATGCTTGCCCTCTACGTTAAAATCTACTAATATTGTGCAATTGAATATTTTCAAAACCTAATTTTGGTGTATTTGTGGCAAAGTGATTGTAGTTGTTGGCTTTTAAACCAAATTATATTAGGTCCTAATATATTTGATCTAGAGTAGACTTAACTATAAGAGCAATAAAAATATATATTGGTCAATATAAATAACAATAACATTAAATATAATATCAAATATGAATGTAAAATGGCCAAAATCATTCATGCAATAACATGAAGAACACTTACAATATAATTGCTCAAAATATGCATACAAGCTTCAATATTCATGCTTGAATGTGTCATACATTTATAGATACTCTTCAATACAATACATGGAGCTTTATTTTCATAATATAACCATACAAGATGACTCTTCAAGTACTTGACTATTGCTCTCCATATGAAATTTCTTTTATGTCCTTTGGCTTCTCATCTTGCCACTTGTATACATGACTTGAATTTCTATTTATTTGCATACTTAAGTCTATGATATTTGCACTCTTAATACATGGCACTTGTACTTCTACATGCACTCCTAATACATGATACATGCACTTTATCATATTACATATTTACACACTTAATTACATGACACTTGTGCACTTTCTCTCATTACACACTTGCACTCTTACATACATGACACTTGTGCATAACTTACATAAAAGAAAAATATAAATCACTCTCCTAAACTATAGACTAAAACTCTATTCTAATATTTATATTGTACCACAAATACCATGGGGTATATTAGCATGTTCTAAATAATATAATCTACTCCAATACCCTTTGTATTACATTATTTGATTATTGAAGACTTTAGTCTTCAATATTTGTCTTCATATTTGATTCTTTATTTTTGAGGCAACCTTGCATTGAGCATGATCTTCTGTATGAGATCCTTCTTCATCTTATTTATTTAGTTCTTCTATCTTTGCTTCTTTGTTATAAACTTTTGAATCTTATTCATAGTCTGCTTGAGTTTCTTCTTTGTCCTTGACTTTTCGTTCATGTGCTTCTTTTGTTTATGTGCTCTTGTAATCTTGATGTTGTATTGTAACATCTAAACATTCACTTAGAGTATTATAATACTTTTTTGAATTCCATGAGCTTGGATTATTAGTATTAAATGCAAAGTGAAGCACTACTTTTTGAGATGATTCACTTGTATCATGATCAATCACTATTTTTCTTTTTAGAGTTTCAATAAACTCTTTTTGCTTTTGATTTTCATTCTTATGAATTTCAAGTGAAAGTAATGTCATATACATTATACTACCTATATCAATAGGTATTGTAATATCATATTTTGAATTATCAATTGCTTCAACAAGCTTTGAATGTAAATAATATTCAAATGTTTCAAAACATTCATTCATTGCTTATCTACAAATAAATTACATTTGCATATTTTACTTATCATTAGATTTTCCAATCAATTTATGTATGCCATATTTTATAACTTCCAATATTTTCTTTCTTATTATGAACTTCAAATCATTTTCCTCCATAATTTAATGATTGAATTCCTTTGAAGTTGAAATCCTTTTTGCTCCAAAGTTTATTTGCAGTTTCAAATTCTTTAAGATTTCAAATTTCCCCTTTTCAAAATTTTTAAAAATAAATTTGCATTTTCTTAAAAATTTCAAATCTTTTGAAGTAGCAAACCTTATATCTTCCTATTTTATTAAATTAAAAAAATCTAAAATTTTCAAAAAATTCTAAACTTTCAATTTTTTTTTTGGAGTAGAAATCCTTCTCTCTAGAATCTAATAAGTATATCAAAATTTTCAAAAATAAAAAATTGAAGAGGTTGAAAAGCGGGGGCATATCAGGATCCACCTTTCTTGTGAATTGAACTTGGGTATCTGTTAAGAAAGCCCAATGAATTTTGCCATTGTGGTGTTCCTCCGGGAACCAAAAATAAAAAATATTTCATTAATTAATTGCAAATAATAAAATATCAAATATTATTCAATATTTTTTTTTGCTAGATAATAAGGGGTTGTACTCGGGTCCCCTACCCTTGACAAATTACAACTCTCTTCTTTAGAGCTTGAGAGTTTACAAATAGGTACACTTCTGATCTCAATTGAGATGCTATAGCTAGAAACCTACATCATTTTACATAAAATGTTTGAATTCTAGATTTTCATTTCTGGATCCTTTCAATTTTTTGTATGAATACAAATATTCCAGAATTTAACATCCTTCTTGAAATTTTCCAATAACAATTTTCACAATACCAAAACTTCACCTCTATAATCTATGTCTTCCATCTTAGTAGAGTAATATTTCCAAAACACCGCATTATCATAGTCTGCTTTACCAAATCTGGATTGCTAGTTTCCTTCCTAAAACACAAGTGCAACTACAAAAATTATAATAAATAGGCTAATATGAAAACACATTACTATTACAAAATTAATATTTTTCAATATTCAAAAAATAAGGTTGAAGTCATTATAACTCCCACCTTAATATATTTTTCCTATGGATTTGAAAACCTTTTAACTCCCACTCTTAAATAATAAAAGTCCCTAAGTTAACCAATTCCTTCAAATTTAAACTCAACTTAGGACTTTAATATCAAATTTAATAAAGATTAAATTATAAAGTAATATGCTTCTCTTTGACTTCCAAATTAGGTATCATGAATGTTCTAAATGAACATACTCTTGGCTATCGATGCATAAGCTTTGAATGACAAATTATGAATGCATACATTACTCTTGAGTGTTCATATGTAGCACTCTCTTTTCCCTTATGTCGCCTCAACGTTCGACTCAAAACCTAAAGTGATAATGCTTTGATTGTTTACCTTCTTTTGGTCAAATTTGAATTACATTGAAAAATGTTGGCTCGAACTTGACATCGAGCTTTCGATTAGATAATCTAGCTTGGCTTAAAATGATGCTCAAGTTCATATGCTCTAACTTAGGCTCGAATAGATCCCTTATTCAGGTGCCTTGTCTCAGACCTAAATAGCTCCCTAATTTAGGTGCTTCAACTTAGGTATGAATGGCTCCCTAGTTTAGGTGCTTATGTGAATGATTCTCTAACTTAGACCCGAATGGCTACCTAGTTCAAGTGCTTTTGTGAATGATTCTTTGAATCATACCTAAATGGTTCCCTGATTCAAGTGTCTGACTCGAACACCACGAATGACCTTCTGGTTCAGGATGACACTATTGTTTTCTCTTTTCCAATGGCTTCTACATGTATAACAACCTGAATGAATAATGCTTTTGCTCTTTCTTTTTAGGTGCTCCTAGATGAATAACAACCTGACACTTCTTGTTGAATGGAACTTAGATGTTGCTCTTAGCCTTTGATGCTTTGGTGCATACAACACCTTTTGGTGCTTCAATTTCTTCATTCACCTGATCATAAACTTATATTTAAAAAAATAAAAAATATATATATATATATATATATATATATATATATATATATATATATATATATATATATATATATATATATATATATATATATATATATATATATATGGCTTATTTTATCCTCTAATAGCTATTGGACACTTCGTCCAATGCATTATATAAGGACTTTTTATCATTCAATGGTGGTTTTGAACCACTATAATCTTTTTATGTGATTCTCCTATTTTCTAGAGAATCCAATTAGTATCAAGGTGACTTTGAATGTCCCCTCATGTTTAACTTTATTTAGAGTTGGCTCTTTTAATCTATTCTCTAAGTCTTTGAATGGAGTCTTAGTCTTCACTTCCTTTAAAGTAGAAAGACTCTAGTTGAAGACCTATATCAATTTGCAAATTCGAATTTTATAACAATCACATCAAAGACTTCCTTCAATGGTAGCAGTAAAGACTACTTGAAGTAGCTTTGAATATAACTCTATAAAAAATGGATATAGTCTAACAGTAGCTCTAATACCATTGTTAGCTTTTAAACCAAATTATATTAGGTCCCAATATCTTTGATCTAGAGTAGACCTAGAGTAGACTTAAATATAAGAGCAATCAAAATATATGTTGGCCAATATAAATAATAACATCATTCAAGATATATCAAATATGAATATTAAATAAGCAAAATCATTCATGCAATAACACGAAGAACACTTACAATATAATTGTTCAAAACATACATACAAGCTTCAATATTATGCTTAAATGTGTCATACATTTTCAAATACTCTTCGATATAATACATGATACAATACATGGAACTTTGTCTCTATAATATAACACTCTTCAAGTACTTGACTATTTCTCTCCATATGACAACTCTTGTATGTCCTTTGGCTTCTCATCTTGTCACTTGTATACATAACTCTTGACTTTCTATTTACATACACACTTGCACTCTTAATACATGACACTTATACTTTTGCATGCTTTTCTAATATATGACACTTGTGCACTTTCTCGTATTACATATATATACACTTAATTGCATGACACTTTACACTTTATCTTCTTATACACTTGCACTCTTACATACATAACACTTGGGTATATCCTCCCTATAAACACTTACATAAAAGAGAAAATATCAATTACTATCTTCGTAGGGACATCTTAATAATATGTCATTGGATTGTTATCTAATCTACCCAAGTTCAAATCAGGTAGAAGATGGATTGGTAAGTGTTAGTCTGCCTGGACACTTACCAAGAGGAGACCTAGGTTCAAACCTTGGCGGTGCTTGTTAGCAAGGGTAGTAGTCTGATTTGAATCCTCTGAGTGCATGTCAGACCGACGACAAGGGTACGAACCTCAAGCGACCGACGGTCTCCATCTCACGTTGGGTCAACTTTAACGAGACAAATAGGTTTGTTGGGAGCAATCTTTGTGACTACGCTGACCGAGATACTAAAAATAGTGGTTGTTACCAACTCTCCTATGTAACCAAAAAAAAATCAGGTATAAGAAGACCTTTGTTATACCATGAGGAGTATGACCTCGAGTTGTATCACCTATTTGTACTTCCCCTTACAAAAACAATTATTGTGAACTAGACTCAACCTCTATTCTAATATTTAGACTGTACCATAAGTACCATTGCTATGTACCAAATAATATAATATACTCCAATGATAATGATAGTGATATATTTTTTGGAAATTCAAGTTCAAACCCTCTATCTCTTTCAAAAACCTACACTTTACCTATTATAAAGGTTATACCAATCTCATTTTAAAGATAAATGGTTTACTTAAATATTAGGGTTTATAAAGTTTCTTTTAAAGCCTGGACAATGCCCACAAGGTTTTATAAGGCCTAGACCGTCTTCGTCTTCCGTATTCCTCTATACTTAAGATATTAGGGTTTATAAAGTTTCTCTTTTAAAGCCTGGACAATGCCCACAGGGTTTTTTAAGGCTAGACCGTCTTCCGTCTTCCTATATGTTCGAAACCCTAATGGCATCTACCAGAGCGATTTCGGCAAAATTCGTATGGAGGCTGCTACACCATTTTCTTATGAGGATTTAATGGCCCTAGATTTACTTTCTGCTTCGACTAGTATTCCTTTTCAATGTCGAAGGAGATTGTTTTGGGTGACTAATTAGCCAGCCACACGTCTTATGGACACTGTGTGATTGGTCAGTCAGATCACCGAAAGTAAATAAAGTGAGCATGTCTACACCAAGAGAACTTGTTTTAGTTTTTTCTTGGCTATGGATTCGTGCTCTCACATACATTTTAGTGTATAGGGATATGATTTGTTCGTATAAGTAATGGCGCAAAACTTTGCCCTGTTTATTTTTGTGGTATTTGTAGGGTTGGAAGGTTTCTGATATTGGTAGGGTCTGAAGGTTCTTTGTCATTTTTATTTGAATCTTGTATGTAGGGTTTTAAGGTTCTATGTCAATGTATTATTTTATTTCTGCGCCAGGGTTTAAGACTTTGGGTCTTATATTTTTGATAATGATTTAATATGTTTCTTCGTAGAGAGGAGATATTAATGTGGAACATTGAAGGGACGAATGATAAAATCCCTTGAAATTGTGTTCCCGATTTTGCCTTTACTGTTGCAATACCTTCGTAAACAGAGCAAATTGACCAGTTGAAGAAGATCCCGCTAGCATCAACAAATAGCCTGAAGTAACATTTTCACATCCTTTTGCAATGTCTGATGAAAATTATTTCCTGAGAATTTTTCTAGGTTTTCTTTGTTTATACAATAAATTCGTTTCATGTTTATTTTATTATTTTAATTTGCAGTAAGAGTAGCTTATTTCGAAAAGCAAGTAAAAAATCTGCATTTCCTTCTTTATTTCAAAGTGGTTTCAGATTTAAATATAATTTGTAGCACAAGTTTGTTTTGCTAAATCCTCACAAGAATAAATGGAAATGTCGGTGAAAGCATTCTTAGCTTTCTTTTTCTGATTTGTAATATTGAAAAACATCAGAGGCGTGTTCTAAGGTTTTTTCTTTTCATAGACATGCAATACTAAAATCTGGACGTCAAGCGGGCATTCAAATTTAATGGATGTCATCTACAATTTCCATGACGGTGCTATGCCATCTGTCAAATTTCAGGTATGGGTGATATCATCACCAGATCAGGGTTGAGAACAACTTGTGTGTAAGAAGCAACAACCACACTTAAAAAATCTCGGGTGCTATTGACCGGGAAAAAAAATAAAAAAAATAAAATAGGTACTAAATCTTTAGGTACATCAAATGGTCAATAGCATGAATCAAATTTACTTCCCAGTCTTCTTATCCGGGGGTTGAAAATAATTAACTTTCAACCTGCAAACATCTTGCATGTAGCTTTCTTAACCTGAATTGGAGCCTAGTTGGACATCTTCATTTTATCAATTCAAGGCTAGGTTTATCACATAAAGCTTGGAGTCTTCATGTTATCAATTCAAGACCAGGTTTATCACATGAAGCTTGGAGTGCTTAACGATGTGCTAACCTGCTCATAAGTGAGGAATACCCATCTTTATCTAACATCTTCAGTAGTTGGGATATTGCAAGGCTTCTTACACATCACTTCGGAGTTCAAAACCTCTGCAACCAACTTTTTAGAAGGATTCACTGGTTGTGCCATTGAATAGGCAAAGTACAATCTTCCTCTGCACATGGCCACGATCCATATTGGACAGAAAATAATATATTTGAATTCTGCAACAAAAATTACTCTTTGTTGATTTACCAACAATGCCAAGACCTCTTTAACCTTTTTTCTCAGTTTGGAGAAGCCACAAACTCGACATTGCCGGTATCTTCATCGTGAGACAACACAATATCTGGCGAGTCAACGTCTTCAACAACATGAGGTCTAGCAGAATGGAAAGCACCTGAACTCTGAACCAACATCTCCTCATAATTTTTGTTTTTCAAACTGTCATTTCTGTGATCAAACCCAATAGCTCTGATGTTACAAGTTATACTATAAAAAAATTGTGGAATGAAATCAAAGTCAAGCCTAGACTAAGTCTGACGAGTCTGAGATCTTGTGTTATCTGTAATTTCATGGTCCATACCATAAGGTCATTGAGCCACTCTTAATCATCATCACCGTCAAGAAGCAATATGTTTTGACTAGGCTTTTTGCTGTTTTGACGGGGACCTTCATACAAAGCAACTCCTGTATATTCACTTCTACACTCTCTGAAGAGCACTATGAGCAAAATGGGAGAGATGGCTCTAAGGTCCTCAACAACAATCCTTCTTCTTGTGGCAGAACTGCCCATCTCATTACACTGTTTGATCTGCAGTTGAGAGCTTACAAATGGATAACATAATCACTACGTGTTGTTATCTCGAGGGATACCATGTTACCATGAGGGATATGCCTTTTCCTCTTTCGAACTTATATGGTCTAGATCCATCATCAAGGAAATGTGAGGTGTTATTAGTTGTGATTCTATTTGTGATTTTTTTTTTTAATTTGGAGTGTGGGGATTGAACCTAATGCAAGTGGCTTGTTTGTTGAAAGACCACAATAGATTATATGATTTGATATGATGACCACCTTTTGATATTAAAATACATTTTTTTGTTTGGTAGAAGGGGTTTTTAAAGGGTCCCGAACTTTATTATAAATAGGGTTTTGAAAGGCACCCCAAACTTTGATCTAATAATAAGATATCAAAAAAAATTGAGCTGGATCTTATGAATCCAACTTGAAAATCCAACTAAGCAACCTCTTAGCAAATAAGCTGCAGATTTTTATCAAATAAATACAAGAGATTATCATGATCAAACAACCAACTGGTAAAAAGACCAACATAACCAACTGGTAAAAAGACCAACATAAGAGAAACCCACACCCAAAACAACATTTAAATTTGAAATTTAAAATTAGAATGTGAAAATCTAGTAGAGAGCTGCATTCAAATTCAAAGTTCAAATTCAAATTCAAATATTTTTTAAATGACATTGAAATTTATCTCATTTGTATTACATCTTGCAAATTAATGGTATTATAATATTTTTTAAATGACATTGAAATTTATCTCATTTGTATTACATCTTGCAAATTAATGGTATTATGATAGTTTTTGGTATTAAAATACTTTTAAAATTATTTATATGGAATTGAAATTTTTCTATAATTATAATAAAACAATTTTTTAATTATTTATGTGAAATTAAAATTTACCTTATGAATAATTATAATGCTTTAATGTTGCTTTCATCATAACCATATAGCTAAACAATTATAGTGTATTATCTAACAATATTCAAACCTAAGTTTTTTTTTTTTAAGCATTAAAGTTTTTTTTCTCTTCTAAATTTATAGTCTAGATCCATCAGCAAGAAGGCATGTGATGTCGTTTGTTGTGATGATTTTAATATGATGTCGTTTGTTGTGATGATTTTATTTTTATTTTTTGATAGTTATAAGTGTTTGTATTTATAGCGGGTTTTAACAAGGATCCCAAAACCTGATTACATAAGCAATGGGCCTAGGGCATCAATCCCTTGAAACTGAACACCAAAACATAAATCCTGCCTAGCGGTAACAGTAAGCATGAAACAATCCCTCTTAGCGGGAAACAAACAAATAAGAAAGAAAGTAGTTTTGGAGATCCCGCCCAGCGGGAGTAGCCAAAAACCACCATCGAGAAGATCCCACCCGAGCGGGAAGCACGGAAAAACCGTTACAATAAAATCCCCACCTCGCGGGAAGTAGTCAAAACCACCACAAACAGTCCCTCCTAGCGGGAAGCAACAAGGAAATCCCGCCATCCGGAAACCAGCGAGAAAGAAAGGATCCCGCCTCGCGAGAAAACCGGCGGATTTGGCGGATCCCGCCTTGTGGAGAAACCATCCCGCCCACCGGTAAAACATTCAGTTCAGCGAGAGCCATCCTGTAGGAAGCCGACGACCAGCACAGAGAGGATCCAGCCCATCAAGAAGTGACCAGAGAGTTGCACCACAAGGAACCCGCCTCGGGAAAACAAAAGAGGATCCCAGCAGCAGGGACCAAGAATCCCGTCCAAGCACAGAGCCCGCCGAGGGACCAAGAATCCCGTCCAAGCACAGAGCCCGCCGAGGGACCAAGAATCCCGTCCAAGCACAGAGCCCATCGAGGATTCACAAGAAAAAGGGGGAAGCTGTCCAAACCCTAAATCGTCACCTCCACCGCATCGAGAAACGCAGGGGACCAGATCCACGCGAATAACCTACAAAAAACCCCAGGGGGAAGCCTGAGGGAAAAAGGGAAGGGATCCCCAACCAAACAAGGATCCCTGGGAAGCACCAGTCCGAAAAAACAACCAAGGAAACCCTAGCCGGCCGGGAGGGGCGCAAATAGTGGAGAAGGATCTCCCCCCAGGAGATCATCTGCAAACAACCACTCCCCGGGAGGGATGACCTGGGTTGAGCTAGGGACTGGGCAGGAACCAGGAGCCATGGGAGGGGGAGCAGGGGAGGGACCAGAGCCCTCCCCTCTCTACTTTCTTCCCTCTCCATCTCCCCTTCGATAATCATGATGATTTTATTTTAAATGTGATGTTATTAATTAATTATATTAGATTAAAATAGTTTTTGTATTTTAATATTATTATATTATTACATGAATCTTTTCAATTTTAAATAATTAAGCTTATACTTCTTTTCCCTTAAAAATATAGTTAAAAAAATTGCAGAATTCTTGCAATTTTTTTCAAAACTCACCAGGATTGCCAAGCGACAAGCTCGTTTTATTTTTTTACGTGTCGATCCAATTTCCAACCACTCCTTGCAAAACTGGCCAGAAATTGTGTCCTACCTGCTTTATTTATTTATTAATTTTTTAGAAAATTTGTCAAACCTTGGTGATAACTTTTGCAGTTAGCCAAAAATAAAAACAAAATAAAATTTTTTGGTGGTCATTTTTTTTTTGGTAATGTGGTGTTTTTATTATAAGGGTTTTAACTGGGTCCCATTTCTAAATATACAAAACCTTCGGGAGACAGAGAAACCATTGTAGCAATATCCCATTTCATGGGGGATAGACATATGCTAGCTTAGAAATTCCTGTGCAGGAGATATCTTAGTCAAAATTTCCACGCAGGGGATAGCAGTGCCGGTAAACAAGGGATACTTGCCCATGTGGGGGCTACTGGAAGCAGACAATAAAAAACCCTCAAGCATAGCTAGGGCCCTCATAGGGCCATCTCAGAGAAACCCAAAAAAATAGACATATAGAGGACGCAAAAAATGTCGCTAGAAATCATAACCAGAGAAACAACTATACCAATCCTCAAAAGACAAACTGGTTTGGTGTAGACTTAGGGATCGATCTCCAGGGTGTCTTCTTCGTCGTGCACTGCGTTCTGTTGCAGGGAGTGCTCCAGGGCCGTGCTAGCACTCTCGAAGTCCAGAGGTGAGCCGATTGGAAATGCCAGAGGTGGGAGTCGAATCCTCGCTTAGGTCTTCAACCTCGAGGGGGGAATTTTGGCTAGACTTAGCTCTGGGTTTTTTAGTTCTGGAAGACCTGCGGACCTGAGGGGATACCTCCTTTGTTTTGACTTTGTGCTTGCCCAACGAAGCTTTCCTATTGGCGGAGGGGGTGGGCTTGGCAAGGGAGGTGGTGGGCTTGAAAGGGGAAGCAACAACGCCTTTCTTGGAGGCAGGGGTGTTGGGGACGTCATCACTTGCCAAGGGCTCACTGGACAGAGAGTGAGCAGGGCTCTGTGCGGGAGGGGGGTTAGGGGGATTGGATTGAAGGGGGGTGGTCGCGATGGGAGGGTTGGACAGGATATGGCGGTAAAGCACAACAAATAACCCTTGGTGGGTGGGAGGGGTCGACTTCTTGCAGGCTGCAAACACTGATAGACGTATTGACCGATGAAGGAAAGGAGGGATATTCAGTGATTTGTAACCGCAAACATTGTTGGCTAAGGCTAGATGGAAACTTGACATGGCCTTAGATGGGTCATCGCAGGCGAGGTATTGCATGAGGGGAATTGCAACGATGGGCCACGGGGAGGGAAGGGACTTGCGCTCTAGGGCAACTCCAGTCTGTTTGAAGTCTTGATAATTGGGGAAGCCTTCCAACTCTGGTTCCCAACAGTGTTTGTCACGTCGAAACAAACGACCGGACAGAGGCAAGTCGGCAACCTCTGCAATCAGGGCAAGAGTAACTTTAAACCGAACATTTTTGACACAGACATGGCCGTTTGACCAGGTTCTAACAAAGTCCTCCGTGATATCCTCTTCAACCCCTCAAAATTTCGATAGAAGGGTGATGAGCCTACAACCGTGTAGGAAAGAGGAAGGCAGGGTGTCAAGTTACAGCGAAATCGGCTCTAGGTAAGCCATGGTGGCGGGGATGAGGTTAAAGGAAAAGGTGGTGGAAGAAATGAACCAAAGGATGGGTTGGTAGCAGATAACACCGAGGTGCATGCGATGATAATGAAATAAATAGGCTGGGGAAGTGGGAAGGTCATGTCGAGCATGACGAAAGAGAGACAGGTGGATAGGAGATTGTCAGACCAAGGGGAATGGGGATTGGGGGAGAGCCTTGGAAAGATATCCACATAGGCGGAGTTGTGTTTCACAAGGCTCTTAGCATGAGTGGGAGGCGGCGGAGAAACGTGCGGGGACGTGATCACATACACAACATTGGGATTGGGCGTAGAGCTTTGGAAAGCAGTAGCATGAGGAATTAAAGTCCACTTGAAGAAATCATGATGAGGATCGTCGGTAGGATGGCCAATCGCGGGGTGGCAGTGGAGCAAGCGCCACGGGAGACTCGAGCGAGAAGAAACTTGAGAAGAAACTTGCATCACCTTGAAAAACAAAATCATTGATTAGAGTGAAGGGAGTTAAGGCACCTACCATGTTTATTCGCAGCCGCACCTTGGAGGACATTTGGAGGAAAGGAGTCATGCCACACCGAGATAGGTGTTTGGCCTATGCCCATGTTGGCAAGTTTATCAGCAAGCCGATTGGCTTCTCGGTACACATGGGCTGCTTCCACCTGGCAATGCTGACCCATTAAATTTTTGCTTTCTTGGATCAAGGATCTAATGTTCCATGGGGGATTTTTGTTGGAGGTCATGTAGCCAATAATGTTGAGGGAGTCTCCCTCGACGTGGAGCTTGATCCGGGTGTCTTTGATCAGGTGTAAGCTTCGCCACAGAGCCCAAGCTTCGGTCACCTTGTTGGTTTGATAGTGCAAATTTTCCACAAATGCTATGACAATCTCCCATCTGTGATCCCTGACAACTCCACCTACCCCTGCCAGACCAGGATTCCCTTAGGATGCACCATCAAAATTAAGCTTCAGCCACCCTTTCGGGGGGGGGGATTCCAACAAGCTTTGATTCTGGGATGGGGAGTGGGATGGGTCAGGGTGGGAATGGGGATTTTGAGGGATTAGGTAATCTCAACTTCAATCTTGCTAAGCGGAGAGTTGGGCCAGGGAAAATGTTGGGAATTCTCGGAAGCGTAGGTCATGGCTTTGGCTGTCGTGGAGATTGGGCTGTTTGAAGTGGTGGAAAACACCCTGCGATTGCGCTCGAGCCAAAATTGCCAAATGTAGTGGTGAAGGCAAATTTTCTAGAGGAAGACAACTTTGGGATTCTTGAAAGGGGCAGGCCATTGGATGAATAGGTCCAAGAGGGATTTGGGGCGGGCCCACTGGGTTTGAAAAGTGGAAAACATGTGGTTTAGACCCTCCCTAGCATACTTACATTCCACCAGGAGGTGGTTGAAAGATTCCCAGTTGGATAGGCAGAGGTGGCATTTGTTGGGGACAGGGATTCCCCTCTTCATGAGATTGTTAGTGGTGAGTGCCTTGTTTTGGATGGCTGTCCAAGAAGAAAACCCTATTTTTGGAATAAGATGCTTGATCCACACCATTATGAACAGAATAGTGGGAACTTGAGGGTTGAGCAGAAGGGAGTGGGCTGACTTGATTGAGAAATCCCCATTGTCGGTTCCTGCCCACATCGAGGTATCTGGGGTAGCTGTGGTGGGGATGATGGTGGTTCTTAGCAACTCAGATAAAGCACTCCCTGCTCTAGCAAGATGCTCATTGCCATCTGGGGGGTCTTCCAATTGCCTTGCCTATATGTTGTTTAGATCTTTGTTTTCAACTTTGTTGTTAGTCTGTTGGTCAGATCTTTGTTTTCAACTTTGTTGTTTTTGGTATTAGAACGAGGTGCGTATGCTCTCTGCCTGCAAGACATTGGTCTTGATCTCGCAGATTAGAAACACTGAAATCTTGATATAACATCTGTAGTGAGTATGCTCTTCAGCTTTGCTAAATACAGACTTGATCTAAGATCGGATGCCATTTCCCTCTTGTAACTTATACCCGTGTAAGTCGTCCTTCCATACCCTATTTTTTTTGCAAGTGGCTATATTTAGGGTCTCCAAGGCGCATATAAGGGTTACAGTTGCCTGATTGCACATGGCATCTTCATCTTTTGATCCTGTCGAAGATTTTGTTCCAGCGGTTGAAGCACTTCGCTCCAATTTTAGTCATAAAGGATCCATCGCCAGAATGGAAACTTCTTGATATTACTGCAGAGCAAATCTACAAATAGGTTCTCCCTTTTAAGCTCTGGTCTAAAAGTCTTATTAATGTGGTTGAACGAAAGATTCCTCTGTGCTCTTCTAATGAAGAAATCACTATAGATATGCTTGATGATGAAGAAATTAAAAATGCCAGACGTGAGGGAAAATATCAATATTGCCATATTGGTGGTATTGTTTTTGGTTTACAACCCTTGTATAGAAAAGGCATTGATTCGTCTGCCATTGTTGGTTGTTTTGATCAACGTCATTTGAATTTTTCTGATTCTCTTCTTGGCCTGGTTAATGTTCCTCTAAATGATGAAATAGTTGCTACTGCCATTTATCCCAATTTCTTTGTGTCCTTGTCTGATCCTCACCTTAATAAAGTTTTCAAGTTAAAAATTAAGGCCCAAGGCATTAATATGTTAGAAGGATCTCACAGTCTCAATCTTCATTGGAGACTTATCTTGCGCATCACAAACACTCTTAATCCTGTTGTCAAAATCCATTCCAAAAAGGGATCCTCCCTCCTCTTAAAAACTGGCCCTCATGGCCAAGCAATTGAACCTGAATACATCTCTTGGGAAAATTCTCTATTCCTTAGTCATGGACTTTATCCACGAGACCACAGTTTCCTTCTGCTCCTATTTACTCTGCCTCTCAATCCTTGCAAACTCGTGGTGATACTGTCGAGATTTCTTTCCAAAATCCAAGATTATCTCGGTCTAGCTCCTTTGTTCCAAGACCTTCTATGGATATTCCATCTACTCCTGGCCGCTTTTCAGTTGACCATGCTGAATATACAAAATTTCAAAAATGGCTCCAGAAAAAGGAACACAGAGACAAGAATAAGTCTATTTGTCCTCACAGAGATCTTCAGCCTATTGTTGATCCCATGATGAATCATCTTCAATGTACAGAATGCAAGACTATCATCAAACATTTAAGTCAAAAGGAGAAAGTCATTAATATGTTCCATTTTTCTCCTGCCACCAGCCATCCTCCTGTTAAAAAACATCGGGTGATAAAGAAGATTGGAAACATAGAAATTTGGGAATTCACAAATTCCTTCTCTAAACCAAAAGAGATCAATATGGAAAGTAGCTCAAAAGCTTCTAAAGAACATATTATCCAGACTCCTCAAGGAGATTTGAG
This sequence comes from Wollemia nobilis, assembly GCA_028583015.1. NCBI lineage: Eukaryota > Viridiplantae > Streptophyta > Pinopsida > Araucariales > Araucariaceae > Wollemia > Wollemia nobilis. The sequence goes on along the minus strand of JAQPPZ010017000.1, from coordinate 613,191 downwards.
TTATCATGAAGGAAAATTTCCCAAATATTCACAGTTTGAGAAATACTTTGTTGATGGTTCTACCCGCTCTCAGTTCTGGCCCCAAAGAATTTCTTCACAAAATTTTGAACAGGAAGAACCAGTAAAAATGTTAAACTGGACCAATCTTGCTTTAAACTGCTTAAACAACCAGGTCGGACAAGTTATAGAAACTGTTGATGATATCCAGACTACTGTTCGTCATCATCATCAAATAATATCTGATGAGTTAACTGTAGTCAAGGATGGAATTCAAGATCTCAAAAGGTAATATTTTCTTCCTACCTCATTTGATCCTGCTGCCAAGCCAACCAATTGGCTAGAATTTCATAAGAAACAAAAGGAAGCAAAAGAAGAACAATGCCTTAAGGCTTACTCTGCTAAAGTAAAAAATGGCCAAATCAACATGATGCATACAGAACCAGATACTGCCACATCTGAGATATTTTCCTCTGACCAGCCTTTCGGATCTGAACCTCTTCAGGGTATGGCCCGTGTACAAAATTTTCAGCCTTCTAATCTGAAGGTTCCAGTTTGTAGAAATCCCAGGAAAGTTCATGAGCTAGCACAATACATTATTGGTTGGGGTGATATTCAAAAACACTTCTTCAACAAAACAAATGCAGAGATAGTTTTTACAATCACTGCTGGCTTTATTGATAATTTAAAACAATGGTATGACCAACTTTCTACTGAAGTAAAAGAACGACTCTCTGTACAAGGACATACAACCTTAGCTCAAGCCATTGTTAAAGAGTTTGCAGGTAATCCTGTTGAATATCAGTTAGAAGCCAAAAATAAATTCATGAAAGCCAATCTCTGCAATATGAAATATTTTGATGATTATTTATGCTATATGGGAGAATTGTACTATCAGTCAGGGGAAGTCCATAATCCCCTTATGAAAACAAAGTTGATTGCTTCATTGCCCAAATGGTTCTAGAAGGAACTTGAATTAGTTCACCCAGATGGTCTTGAAGAACAATCGTTTGGAGAGATTGTTCAGGATTTGAAAAAAGCTAGAAATCTTCTTTGTGACAAACTAGAAGAGAAAGATGAAGAAAGGAAGATTCAGAAACAAATGAGAAAATCTTGCAAATATAAGACTGATCCATTCAACTGCACATTTGATGAAAATCCCAAAAAGAAATCCTCTAGCAAATTTCAAAAAGAGTGTAGTTGCCATTCAAATTTTAGAGGATCAAAGAAAAAGAAAAAGAAATACCTTTTCAAAAAGAAAGAAAAAATCCGTAAAGGATTTAAAAGGTTTTCTCCCAGATGTTATGTCTGTAAAAAAAAAAGGACATTATGCCAATAAATGTCCTAAGAAAAAATCCTTTAAAAAAATCAATCTTATTCCTTCTGTTGAGGAATATGTTTTCATATCTGATTCTGAATATGAAAGTGAAGACATTCTATATTCAGATATTGAAAATCAAATTAATCAACTTGATGCTATCACTGATGAGGAAGAAGAAGCTTTTTCTAGCTGCTCTAGCAGTCAGGCAGAATCTGAAATAGATTTTCAGATTAATATGTTCTCTTTTCAGTCTAGAGACCATCTTGTTGCAGAACTTGATAAATTAGAAAAGGCCTATCATTCTGAGACTTGGGACACCACTAAGATCATGTCCCTACAACAAAAGATTAAAAAACTTACAGATCAGATTGCCCAACTGGATTGGAATGAAAAAATACAGCCTAAAAGACAAAAGCAATCTTCTATTCATTCCAAAGGTCATCTTATACCTTCATCCTCATCAGTTCCTCAACCTATCCTTGCTACAACAAAAAAATAATTGGGAAGCTCTTATCTCAAAGATCCTCCCAAAAAGGCTCCTGATCGCCACAAATGGCGTATGCAAATATTAGAAGCTCTGGAAATCTACATTCCTCGTGCTCAAAAAGAATTTGAAGAACTCTCCAAAGAACAAGCAAAATATGAGGCAAATAGCGCCTATGAGGAAGACATTGCAGACGCAGTTAAGCAACATCAGAGAGAATTAGCATACCAACAACTTGATGAAACATATCCAGACACAGAGGTCAATACAATTCATTATGCTGATTTGCCTGTTTGTGAGGTACAAATAAAATATAAGCATTTTCACCTTACAAAATAGATGCAATTATTGACTCTGGAGCAGCCACTAGTCTTTGTCGTTATAAAACCCTTCCTCCTGATGTATGGCAGCATAATGAAAATATTCTCACATTTAATAAACAAAGGCTGAGCTCAAAATTCTCTACAACAGTTCCCCTGCTCTTTGGCAACAAAATATTGCATTGTGAATTCTTGCAGTTTGAATTACCAAAATATGATATGCTCATCGGCATCAATAATCTGAGACAGCTAATGCCAGTTACATTTTATGCAGATAAGATTCAAGTTCTTCAAGATGTAACTCTGCCATTAAAATCTTCTTATGAGGTACAAGTTCCTCTTTGGAAACCTCATAAAGAAATTAATCATCTTTGGATTCAGAACAGAAAGAACAAAATACAGTCTGAAATTGATCTTATTATTTCAAAAATAAAAAAAGGATCTTTGCTCTGATGATATTACCCAGAGAAAAAGGAATTTAATCTGTCGAATTCCTCTAGAACTCATTGTTGATCCCCTCACAGGTAAACAAAAGGAGCCCAAATTCAAGGCTCATCATAGTGGAATGAATCCTTCTCTCACAAAGGAATGTAAAGCAGAAATTGATGAACTTTTGCAGAAAGGACTCATTGAAAAATCTCAGAGCCCATGGGGATGTTTAACATTCTATGTTAACAAAAGATCTGAACAAGTTCGAGGCAAGAAAAGATTGGTCATAAATTTCAAGCCTCTCAATAAATTTGTGAAACCAATTCAACATCCTATTCCTTCAAGGGATGAATTTCTCAGAAGAATTTTTGGCAGCCATGTTTATTCCAAGTTTGATTTAAAATCTAGGTTTTGGCAGATTCAGGTCCATCCTGATGATAGATATAAAACTGCTTTTATTGTTCCTTTTGGTCAATATATCAGTGGAAGGTTTTACCCTTCGGCCTTAAAAACGCTCCAACAATATTTCAGAAAACCATGAATGATTTGTTTCCAAATTATAGAGACTTCATATGTGTTTACATTGATGACATCTTCATTATCAAAGCCATTAAGATGTTTAAATTTTTTCTTGCCAGTGAAAAATTTCTAATTAGATCCGATCTCAAGCATTGACGTAAACATCTTGATAATGCTGTCAATGATACGGCTGAAGGGAGTCGGTTGGTAAGATGGAATGTTTTTCTTGATAATTTTGAATTTGATATTGAACATATTGCTGGAAATAAAAATGTCCTTGCAGATATCTTAAGCCGTCAACCCAAGGAAATCAATATATTCAGCTTTGAGGAAGAACATTGGGACCATATTAAACCCTTTGTGTGGCGCCCTCGGGATCTCATTTCCATGGAACAAATTTACTGTGACACTCTTCCTCGGGATTCATTTTGTGATGTTTGGCTTCGTTGTCAATCTCACAATATTTTTGCTCTTGAAAATCCAGTCAGTCGTCTTGAATGGTTTGATATGTTATTTAGCTGGCCAGATTGGACTTTTCACGTCTGACTAGTAGACAATTGGCTGTCACCTATAAGACATCCTTTGGACATTGAATTTGAATTTCTTCCTAAATGCTATCTTCCAATCATCAAGAAATATGCTCCCTCTGGTCAAGCCGCCTTCAACAGTCCTCTCTATCAGAGTCTTCTTTATCAGAGATTTGTTCAAACTAAATTACCTTGGGAAATTAAAAACACATTTCATCATACCATGCTCTTCACTGAGCTTGAAGTGGAAATGATGGTGTCATCTACAAACTATTGATGGGACAGGGGAGGGGAATCTGATGATGCCTTGATCCTTGTTACATGCCTAGAAGAACATGCCTGTTTGAAAGCTCTACCGAGGGACTCAACCAGGATGATGAACAAGAAAGGGGATAGGGGATCTCCCTGTCTAATTCATCTAAGGCTTGGAAAATAACCTGTAGTAGATCCATTGTTGAGAACCAAGAACCAGGGGGCGATGATGCAGCCTTTGATGAGGTTAATCCATTATGTGTGGAATCCAAATCAGGAGTGGACTTTCAGGAGGAAATCCCTTTCCACCATGTCAAAAGCTTTGCTGATATCCAATTTTAGGAACATGGTAGATTTTTTGTTGCACAGAGTCGAGTGGAGGGTTTCATGAAGTGATATGATGCTATCAGTGATGAATCTCCCTTCTATTGAGCTACCTTGGTAGGGATCTATGATGATGGGGAGGATTTTCTTCAGCTTGAGAGCTAGGGATTTGGCTAGGATCTTGTAGACGATGTTGCACAAGCTAATAGGCCTAAAATCATTCATAGATTTGCATTGGGGGGTTTTAGGGACCAGGGCAATGAAGGTGGAATTTGTCCCTCATGGGATGATCTTGGTACGTTGGAGCTCTATGATAGCATTGTAGATATATTCCCCTACTATATCCCAAAAGGTCTGAAAAAACCGAGGGGGAAACCCATCTGGCTTGGGGGCCTTGTCGGCTTTCATGGAAAACAAGGCAATCTTGATTTCTTTCACGAAAAAAGGTTGGATCAGGGATAGGTTCATCTCAGGGGTGACCAGGGGAGGAATGTTTACTAGAAGGGCTTCCTGGGATTCTACGTTGGTGGGAAAGGCGGTTCCCATCATGTTGCTGAAGTAAGAGGAGGTCTCTTCTCGAATTTTGAAGATGTCCTGAGTGACTAACCCATCCGCCAAGGTGAGCTCACTGATCTTGTTTGTGCTTTTGTTTCGCAGGGTAGACGCATGAAAGAATCCTGTGTTAGCATCCCCATCCTTGAGCTAGAGGGCTCGAGATTTTTGATGCTAGAAAGTATCTTCTTTGGCTAGAATATTGTGATATTCTGATAGTAACTGTCTCTCTTCATCCTGAAGTTGGGGGTCCACTGGTCATGCTGGATCTACTGCTCCAGTGTTTTGAGTTTGCTCAACATCTTTTCTTTGATCTAAAAAATATTTCCAAATACCTCCCTGTTCCAAGTTTTCAAATTTTCTTTGATGGATTTCAGTTTCTGTGATACCTGGGATATGGCTAATCCTGAGAAAGGGGTTCTCCACAATTCACCAATTCTTTGTTGCAGGTCAGGGTGTTGGATCCACATGTTTTCAAATATGAAAGGGGTTTTGAAGGACGAGGTCTTCTTAGATTCAAGAAGGGGGGAATGGTCAGACTCGATTCTTGGGAGAGAGATGAGAGATGTGTCTTCAAACAGGGGAATGACCTGCTGGGAAAGAAAAAACCGATCCAGCTTGACCTGGATATGATCCGATCTGACCCTTTTGTTGCTCCACGTGAATTGGTAGCCTCTGATCTGGATATCCATGAGTTCGTTCTCTATGACAAAATCCTAGAAGTCTAGGATGCTCTTAGACGAGGTAGAAACACCTCCTTTCTTATCAGAATGAAAGAGGGGGGAATTGAAATCACCTGCTACCATCCAGGGGAGGTTGGAAAAAGCATCCTTCATGAGGGACAAAGATCTCCACATATTGTATCTTTCCATGGGATTGTTGGGAGCATAGATGTTGGCTAGTACCCAAGTGAACTTGTGTATCTTGCAGTAGAAAATAATATTGAGTGTTCTATTGGAAAAGGATATCACTATGCCCTACACCTTTTCAGGGTCCCAGAAGCACAAGAGACCCCCAAAAGATCCTTCTACCGGGGATGAGGCCCATTGACAGTTCTTCCAAATTTTCCGATCTATATTGTGAGTTCTGGCAGCATCAGTTTTTGTTTCTTGAAGAATGAGGATGGTTGGTTTATACTCCTTCTTAATGGTTCGAGCTAACCTTTGTTTGCTCATGCTATTGATGCCTCTGATATTCCAAGATAGGATCTTCATCTAGATGTTTTGGTGGGTTTCTTGCCTCCCTTGCTTGGTGGAGGGAGAGGTTTGGGATTTTTTGCCTCGTCCTTGGATTGGTTGAACAATTATGGAAAGAGGGTCAACTGCACTCCATTGGCAACCTGGTCATCGATATCTTTTCTGATATGCTCATAGGTGGTAGGTTGACCTCTTTTTATTTCACCCACGGTGTCAATAGGCCCTTTTTTGCTTCTGGTGATGATGGAGCTAATGCATGCTTTGGTGTGGGTGGGGCTAGAAGTATCCTCTAGGGATTCGAGGCATGATACGATTGGGGATGGAGGGTCTTCTGAGGACAAAGAGAAGGGAACACCATTGTGAAGGAGAGAGTTTACCTCAGACAAGGGATCGGAAGGGGGAATGAGGGGGGATGGGGGCATCAGGGATGGGAATGGAAGGCCCCGATTTGGAAGGGGAGGGAGGGGGATGGGGGTGGGGGGGCGGCGGTTGCATGGGAATAGATTCGGGGAAGAGAACCCCATCGTTTGAACAGGATAAAGGACCAAATCTATTGGGGAAAGCAAACATAGAGCATACCTTTTCTGAGCTTGAAGAGGGTTTGTTGATGAGTGGTTCCTAGTGAGCAGCCTGCTTCCCTTTGGACTCCTTTTCCCGCTTGTTTTCGAAGGGGCCTCTGAATTGATTATTTCGTACTCCCATATGGGTATTCTGGGGTCGAAGGGGGGGAAGCTTGGAGCCTGGATGCTGAGGCTTTAGAGAAGGACATTGGGATTTGAGGTGCCCCTGGGATTTGCATTCGATGCAAAATGCTGGTTTATTTTCATACTCGATAACTTGGCACTAGTGAAAGTCCCCATAAATGAGGTTGATGCAGGTTAGGAGCTGGGATGCTAGATTAGCATTGACACATATTTGGGCCTGGGCCATGCGGGAACAGGATTTAGTTGTATAGTTAATAGCGGCAAGATGCCCAATGTATCCCCCAATCCATCAAAGAATGTCTTCGTGGCAGAACTGGATGGGGAGGTCAGGGAGACAAACCCATATCGGCGCATAGTTGATGTCCTGGGTTTGGGGGTTGAAATATTCCCCTCATTGTCTCAAAAATAAACTTTTCCTTCCAAAAAACCAGGGTCCGCCAGTGAGGATTCGGGCATAGTCGTCTTGGTTGTTCAGACGGATCAAGAAGAAACCCCTTGATAGGGCTACAAGCTGAAAACTTCCCATTGTGCACCATTTGTAACTGGCCCATTTCCTTATGGATTCCATGTCGGGTTTGCCTCCCACGAACTTGCCCACAAGGGAGAGGGATTCAAAAGAGAGCTTTTCTGCCATGACAGAAATAGGGATGACCAGATTTTGTCTTGATGCGATCATGGTGGGATGATTTAGGATCCCAGTAGAATTGGGATTCGGTTTGCCCATTACCTTCTCACGGTAAGTCAGAGGGGCATCGTCCTTCCCGCCAGGGTTCGGATCAGGGCCCTTGGGATCGTTCGCCTTGGGACTTGTATTCGAGGGGGAATCTACCCTTGTTACAGATCCCCTGAATGGACATGGGAATTCCGACCATAAGTTGCCAGGGTTGCAGAGGTCACTGTTGAGGTCATTTTCTCCTTTTACTTCTTTTAGAAGGTCATTTGACTTTATAAACTTCAACCAATTTTTTTTTTTAAATTTTGAAACAATTTATCAACTCATGGCGATATTCATGTGATTTCTCTTTATTTTTTGGGAAACTCGTGCTGTTAGCAAAAGAAAAAATAAAGGGAAAAATAATTTTTTAAAATGTCATTTGACTTAATTTTTGCAATTTTTCTTCTCTTCCTTTTTTAACAAATTTTTGTAAAGTTTCATTATTTGTAATTAAAAAAATGATTTGTTTTTAAAATTTAAAGTACATTTATATATTCCGAGGAGTGCTAAGGATAAATTGATTTGGGAGTTGAATAACTCATGAGAATACACAACAAGAAGTGGATATAATATTCAACACCAACATAATAATAATATCACTAGAATTTGGAGAGATATTTGGGATAGCCCAAGTATTCCTAAAGTCAAAATGTTTGTTTGGCTAGTAGGTCATAGAATAATTTTATCCTGGGATAACCTTATGAAAAGGGGTTTTTATGGCCCCTCTAAATGTGTTTTCTATAATAAGGAGGAAAGTATTGACCATCTCTTAGGACATTGCTCAATTGTCTGGAATCTATGGCAATGGATTCTTAATATGTTTGGTAAATGCATGGTGATGAATAGAAAAATTGAAGATTGGTTAAAGCAATGGCAGAGCACTTATAAAAGTGAGGCTTTACATAAAATATGGGATATTTCAAAAGATACAATACTTTGGACTACATTTTTTTTTTGGTATAAGGTAGAGGTGGTTATAAGGTCCACAAACCTTTTACAAAGTCAAAATGGGCTGGTTCTAGCATCAAGCCCGTATAATCAAAATACAAAATGGATCTTTCTAAGACTCACATTAAGCCATACTTAGAGTCCACAGTCCTATACTTGTCGCTTGACTATTCAGGATAAAACAAAAACCAAACAACACCTAGCACTTACTAACACTAGGTTGTCAGACTTGTACACTTGTCACCTCCCGGGCCCCAGACAAATGGGATGCCTTTTCCGCCTAATTCCATCCGTCGGATTACTCATCATCAGCCCCTCCGATCTCCCGATGCTCTAACGAGTTTGATCTTAGCTCTTCTCTAGCAGCCAACACCAATAGTTCTTGAGGGAAGTTATCCTTCCAAATTTGCATCTCCCCAACAGAAACCGCAATATTTGCCATTAGATCCACTGTGTGGTTCCCTTCTCTGAAGGTGTGTTGGATTCGGGTGCTTACCAAATGGGATTTATGAATCTTTGCTTATAAGATAAGCTCCAATATGGTCCAAATGGGGTCTTTATTCTCCTTAATTGCCTTGATTATATTAAGCTGAATCCCCTTCAAAGATAACTTCCTTATAACCCTCAAGTCCGGCAATTCTCATTGCTCGCATGCGAGCTCGGGCCTCGCAAAATGATTTGTTTGAGTTCCCAAAGGCTCTGCAAAGGCAAGTACCACTTTTCCTTCCTCATTTCTCAAAACTCCTCCTCGCTCCTGCGGCCCGGATTTCCTTTAGCTGCCCCGTCAAAATTAAACTTAACCCACTTTTGTGTGGGGGTATCCACTTGACACCATCCCGTGGGTTGGTTGTAATGTCTAGGTCTGGAAGTTCCTCTCCCCAGTTCCGCAAAATCCTCCTTTCCCTTAGAGACATGGTCTCATTTTTGAAGAAGAAATTTTTCCAGTTTTCTTTCAAAGCTCTGATTATTTTATTACCACATAACCTGGGATCTTTCTTACGTCCTTTAAATACTCTCTTATTTCTCTCATTCCATATCCCCCATAAAAAATGGGGTAAGTCGAGCTTCCAGAGCCAAGTCAAAAGCTTTGCCCGGAAGGGGGAAGCCCACCGTATGCGAAGTCGGACATGCTATTTGGATGAGACCCAATCTATATGAAATTTGGACAGGATCATTTGGAAGAGCTGTACAAGAAAAATCACAAGTTAGAAATATATGACTTACGGATTCTATTGCTTTCTCACACAAGATACATCGATTGATGAATTGGAAACCTCTCCTTTGCGGATTATCCGTTGTCGGGATCTTATTTTGAACTGCCAACCAAAAGAAGAAAGCTATTTTTGGGGTTAAATTATTTAACCAAATAACGAAGTCGGAGTCCGACCATTGAATCTCGAGTGGATTAACTTATAGGCGGTTTTCTTGAATAGATCCCACTTGTAGTTTTGCCCCAAATTGCCTTGTCTCTTCCTTCCCCGGGAATGATCGGGAACACCCTTAAAGCATCATTGAGTTTGGTTAGGGCCACCTTCTCTTGCTTTGACTGATTATGAACTCGTGATTTTCTTCCAAGAAGAAGTTTCTGTGCTACGACAATAAAATCCCCTACTTTTCCTCCCATTTCCTTCGAAAGTTTATGTTGGAGGACCCTGAAGGTCTAAGTTATCTTTCAGAGGGGCCTCTCCCAACCACGGGTCTTTCCAAAAGTCCACTTGTCTTCCATTACCAATTCTCCATCTGATGCCTTTCCTGACTACCTCCCGACATTCGAGCAAACAATTCCAAAAATAGGATCCTCTAGGAAGATTATCGACTTTCGGGAAGTCCCGATTATTTACGATATATTTTGCCTTAAGAAGTTTTACCCATCCCAATTGATCATTATTGATAAATCTCCATACTCGTTTGCCAATCGGAGCTTGATTCAATTCTTTCATTCTCTTTAACCCCAGGCCCCCCCGATCCTTGCTTGCACACACCCGATTCCATGCTACCAACGAAATTCTCTTTCTCTCCTCCGAACCTCGACCACAAGAAGTTGCGTTGAATTAGCTCCAATGTAGCTTGGACCTTTGCGGGCATTCTAAATAGAGACATGCGATGAAATTGGAATGCTCCGTAAAGTAGTTTGAACTAATAAGGCTTTTCTCGCTGAGCTGAGAAGGCTGCCCTTCCACCCTGCTAACTTTTTGGAGATCCTGTCAATGACCGAGTTCCACAATGTAGCCTTCATTCTTCCTTCGAACATAGGCATACCTAGATAAGTTCCTTGGTAGAAGCTCCTTTCCACAACCGAAGAGGTTAGCTATTCTTTCCTCCCTCCCACGAGGCGTGTTAAAGAAATAGATGCTACTCTTCTTATAGTTTATGTACTCGTCCCTGTCGTCTCATACTTGGTTAGAATTCTCTTCAACTTCCTAGCTTGAGGCACCGAGGCTTTGGACACAATGATTGTATCATCCACAAACCGTTGGTGAGACACCGGCCTCGCTTGTTGAGGCTGGTTTAAAACCTTCCAATTGACCATCTTCCACTGCTGCTGAAATGTTCCTACCCAATGCTTCCGCTAAAATAATAAACAAGTATGGAGACAAAGGATCTCCTTGTCGCAACCCCCTTTCACTCTTAAAGTAACCGGAGGGTGACCCATTCACCATGACAAAAAATCTTGTAGTAGAGATACAACTAAAAATCAACTTAATCCACTGGGGACAGAAACCAAACTTACCCAAAATCTTGGTGAGGAACCGCCATGAGACTCGGTCGTAGGCTTTATTCATATCAAGCTTTAGTAACATACCTGCTTCCTTACTAGTCACCATTGAATGAATAACCTCATGAATTGTGATGATACCATCCAATATTTGTCGCCCTTTCACAAAGCCACCTTGGTTCATATCAATGATGAAAGGAAGGATAACCTTCGACCTATTGGCGATTGTTTTTGTGAGAATCTTCATCGAGTGTTACATAAACGATAGGGCGAAACTGGAAAATTCCATTGCTCCCACTAGTTTAGGGATGAGGACTAAAAAAGTAGCATTAACTCCTTCTGGGATTTCCATGTCCTTTTGAGCCTCAATTATAGCTTCCACTACATCATTGCCTAGGATATCCCAAAACTTCCGGAAGAAAGCTACAGGGAAGCCATCCGGTCCTGGGGAGTCGTTACCATCCATGTCAAAAACGACCTTCTTGATTTCCTCCTTTGTGAAAGGACTAAGTAAGAATCCATTAAGATTATCGATTACTGAGGGGTGGAATGGCTGCCAACAGAGAGTCCTCTTCTTCAATAGTCGGATTTACATCTTCTAGCAACGATTTAAAGTACTCAACCGCTTCCCTCCTTATTTCTTCCATATCTTTGGTGTTAGACCCATCGGCCATCTTGATCTCCTTAATTTTGTTAGTACTCCCGTGGCGAAGAGTAGAGACATGGAAGAACTTTGTATTTCTGTCACCCTCCTTTAACCAACGCAATCTGGATTTCTGCCTCCAAAAGGTTTCTTCAAATCCTAGCATCGTGTGGTATTCGGCTAACGACTCCCTCTCCCGGTTTCTCGGATCCTCCGTAGTCGCTTCCGACTTCAACTTCTCCCGTAGTTCATTGATCTTGTCTTTTAGTTTCGCCTTTTTAACAAAAATATTGCCAAAGGAAGTTTTGTTCCACTCTCTAATGTTAGCCTTCACATTCCTTAGTTTACATGCCACTTGGGCCGGTTTCGAACCATTATACTTTTTGTCCCACCATTGGGCAACCGGATCCTTGAGATCCCGATGTTGGAACCACATAAGTTCAAATCGAAAGGGTCTGATGTATCTTTTCTTAGAGTCCTCCCCTGTTTCCCACGGAATTGGGTTGTGATCGAGACCCGATTCTTGGGAGTGCCGTTAATGAAGAGTCCCCAAACCTCTCCGGGCATTCTTGAGAAAGAAGAAACCTATCTAATCTTATCTGAATTTGGTTTTCCTTCAATCTTTTGTTAGACCATGTATAGGAGAATCTACGCAGGTCCACATCCATCAGCTCATGTTGCTCAACAAAATCTCTAAACTCGTAGATATCGGCAGTTATTCTTTGAGAGCCCCCCAATTTATCTACGGGATTAAGGTAGCAATTGAAATCCCCCGCCACAATCCAAGGGTAGTTGGGGACCGTCTCCCTCAATTCAGCTAGGCGACTCCAAAGAACCCTTCTCGGTCCCTCGTCTAATCGGAGCATATACATTCGTTAAGATCCACTCTTCCTGTGTGGTTTTATCCACACATAAGAGACAAATAAACCAACTAGACATTCGAATCACTCTACTATCAATCACATTTTTGTTCCACATAACCGATAACCCTCCTCTGCTGTTCCAGGTGGCCTCTTGGCCTACTACTTCAGCTTCTCGCCAAGTCCTATTCTTAAAAGGAATAACTCTACTCTCCTCCATTTTAGTTTCTTACGGTAAAATCATATCCGGTTTGTGTTCTTGTCTAAGAGCATACAAAGCTCTTATTTTTGTAGGATTACTCCCACGAATATTCCATGAAAGGATCTTCATTTATGGGCTTTGGATCCTCGAGCCTTCGCCCCAAAGAGCAATACCGCTTGAGTGCCATTAGCCACTCCTCGCTTTGCTTCTTTCGCCTTAAGGCAGCATTGCTAGGTTTCCCTCTTCCCTACCGAACCATATCCCCATACATCCGCTCTAGGTTGAAGTTCCTTGGGATTCACTTGGCTTCTAGTAACCATCTTGGGTAGGTCGGTCTTGGTATTTGGGGTAACAATCGGCTTTCCAGGTTAAGCTGGTCTTTTGACAAGTGGAGATGATTCCGTGCTCTTAGCTTCTTGATTAGTAGATTCTTTTTTTCCCCGCTTTGGGGTTACACCGATCTTGGTGGTTCACCTCTTCCTCCCGAGTATCCTTGCCTCGTATTATTAGTTTCCTCGCTCCTTCCTCTCGATTTTTCTCCTCTAAATCCTTCTCTTGAGTCTCCTCTACCTCGGATTCCACTTCTTGGCTGTCCATCCGATCTCCCTTCAAATGATTTAATGCATCAAAGCTGTTCTCCACCGGGATGTTGATCTCCTTGGAATTTCTTCCCATAAATTCCTTTGCGGTACATGGGACCACTTCCACCGAGCCTCCATAGGCCTCCCGTATCACCCAATCAAACTTACTTTCCCCCGGGCGTTGATCTATGGGGTTCTTTCCTTTGTGATTTGGCTCCGAGGCTTGTCTGTAACATCTTAGGAGCAGGTTGAGCTTGAGGGTTCCCATCAAAGGGACCAGCTCCCCTGTGAGAGGGTTTTGGGGCATAGGAATTTTTGGGAGGAGGGTTAAAACGTTGCCTCTTGCTTACAATAGGGCGAACAGGGTCTCTGATATTCGGATTTCGAGCTCCACATCCTTGAGGCCCAGGTTGGGTAGGAATGGAGATCTGCGGGGGAGGGATATTATTCTGGGTTTGAGGAAATACTTTGGACTACATGGCTAGAAAGGAATAGAAAATTTTTTAAAGGGAAGGAAAGCATTTTAGAGTTAATGAAAAAGAAGAAATGTTTAGCCATAGAGGAGTCTAAACCAACCTTATCAACTCACCCTATCCCTAATTTGGAAGTAGAGAGTCTTGATAGATGGAGTCAAGTCATTAAATGGAATTATGATATTGGGTACAAGAGAAGCAAAAATAAGGTTAAGAATATAAAGTGGAAACCACCAGATGTGGAGTGGGTTAAGTTGAATTTTGATGGAGCATCTAAAGGAAACCTAGGACCAAGAGGAGGAGGAATAATTAGAAATAATAAAGGAGAGATTTTGTCTCATTATGCTTTCAATTGTGGATTTAAGACAAATAATGAAGCCGAAGCTTGGGCAGCTTTGAAAGGGTTAAAAATATGTAAACAAATGAAATGGAATAGAGTTTGGATGGAAGGTGATTCTCTCATAGTAATAAATGCAATTTTGAGGAAAGCAAAGGCTCCTTGGAACATTCAAGAGATAATTGTGGAAATTCAAGATCTTGCTAAAGAGTTTGAAGAAATCAGGTTTACACATATATTAAGGGAATGAAACAAATGTGCAAATAAGCTAGCCAATAGAGGGGTTTTGATTGAGGATCATGAAGTTAACATCTCCTTTCCATGGTTAGAGGAAGTAGAAAGTTTAGTTGAAGCTGACAAATTTTTTTGATTGCCTAAATCATTTAATGATTAAGATTTACTTTAATATTTTCCATTGTTAATTTCTATTTTATTTTGTAACAAAAATGTGTGTTCATTTAGACTATTTATTATAATTTTTGTTGTTGCACTTGTGTTTCAAGAAGGAAACTAGCAATCCAGATTTGGTAAAGCAGACTATGTTAGTGCGATGCTCTGGAAATATTACTCTACTAAGATGCAAGACATATATAGTAGAGGTGAAGTTTGGCATTGTGAAGGTTGCTATAGGAAAATATCAAGAAAGATGCTAAATTTTGGAGTAATTGTATTCATACAGAGATTTGAAAAGATTCAGAAATTGAAAATCAAGAATTCAAACATTTTATGTAAAGTGATGTAGGTTTCTAACTAGAGCATCTCAATTGAGATGAGAAGTTATCTATTTGTAAGATCTCAAGCTCTAAATAAGAGAGATGCAATTTGTTAAGGGTGGGGGACCCGAGTACAACCCCTTTTTATCAAGCAAAAAAAAACAAAGTACATTTATATAAGTATTTAAGAAAGTGACATGGTAATTATGATAATTTTTTTAATATAATAGAAATATAGAGCTTTCTTCATGGTTTACCTTTAGAAAAGAGAAAGAGATTAATTGATAAAATAAGCAAAACATATGTAATTGAATTTTATTAAAAATATGGTATATTGAATATTTGATTACCATTCTTTTATTATTGAATGAAATAAATTTTTACTTGCCATCTCTTAATATAATAATACTAAAATTTAAAAAGGGAAAAATTGAAAAAAAATGAATGATAACAAAAGATGGGAATATGAAGTTAAGAGTGATAGTTTTATTTAAAGTTCGTTCATTTATTGAGGTATTTGAGAAGGAAGTTGATCATTTATGAGATAAAAGGAGATATACCATGATGATCTTGTACCTGAGGAGCCTTCAATTATATTACCTATTTAGAGCCAAAACCAACCATCTACTTGGATAAGGAGAGAGAAATATAAAAAGCAGTATAAAAACTGCTTTATATTTTATAATGTTGCATTTTTATGATGTATTTGATTGGATTTGATGATATGAGCTATATTTGTACCTTTCTATGAATATCTAATATAAAATCAGTTTTTTATTTTTTTTCAATAAGTTTACACAAGTTTTTATGAGGGGTTGAACCTTGGACCTCTTAAAGAGAGGCCAAAAACCCTTACCATTTTAGTAAAATTGCAGCTATAAAAATCAGCTTTTTGTTATTTAAATATATATTTTCTATAATTAAAAAAAATTATTTTGATTTTTTTTTTTCAAATTACCAATAAAAAAATTGAAGTACTAAGTTTATTATGGGTTGCAAGTTTTTTAACAATAAAATGAAGACCGCCTATACATGTCATTCTAGTTAGTGGGTGGCTCTACTAAAGAATCTGTTTCAACCACACAGGATAGTGGACAAGGTAGATAAAGTAAAGTGGTTTTGATAAAAAAAGATGATCACTATTTCTTTTATATTGCAGAATATGCAGGTAGAATGATTACAATCACAATTTTAGAACGATTACAATCACAATTTTACCGAAACTTTTTCAAGCCTTGGCCAAACACAAAGCCATCTAAAATAAGATTTAGGGGGCTCAATACAAAGGGACCAAAGAATTTCAAATTGAACCATGATCTTGCTAAGCCATTTATAATTCAAATAGAGTAAGCTTGGGCTCAAAAGGAAAAGAGAAGTAAAAAATTAGACCAAAGATTTAGTGTAGTACCCTTAAATAAAGAGATTTCCATCATCCCATTTGAGTTTAGTGAGAAAATCAAGATCCCACACAAGTGAAACATCATCCCCAACATTTTTTTAGAGCGTATGATTCTTATTCAAAACCAGACAATGCATAGTTAGCCTTTTAACTTGTGCTAGCCAATCACCAAAATTCCTTGGATCTCTTTTAAACCAAGTAATTGCTGAGCACAACTTCTCCCCCATGCAAGGGGCTCAGTGCTTTAAAAAAAGTTCCACCATATGGACCTATAGGCCTGACACTCTTTGCTCAGATAGAGAAAAGTTGGAAAAACCACAAAAGGTTTCATTGAACCGATGCCTTCCAAATTGATTAAAATATGATAGAACTTGCTGGTTGGATATTGAACCTACCAAGGATCACCAGCCAAATGAATCTGGGACCAAATTTTCTTACCTTTTGGATAGCATAATAATCATTAACACTTGACAACGAGCATTTTCTCTCAGGCTCCTTACAATTCATTTAGTTGTTGAGGTTATACATTGCAACTTTGAACTCTTCAAACCTATCCCTTTGTGTTTCCCAAGCAAGGTGCAATTTCTTCAACCAACATATATTTTAACTGCTCCTTGACCAAAGATAACTTTTGATGATATTGCTTAAATATTCAAATTGATAATCTCTAAACAACCAATATGAAGAGAAATAGATGCTATAGGAGTTGAATATTTTTGGCATACTTGAAACCTACCAGTAAGAGTAAGGTAATTATTGTCCCATTTATTAAATTATCATTGTTGTTCCATTTATTAAATTACCAGCAGTCACATTTCTTTTAAGGAAGGGTTCAAGTTAAAAGAAATTCTTAGAATTTGATTGTCTTAGAAGGTGTTCAGACTTGCTGCTGAACCTGCCTAATAACCCCACTAAAAAAAAAATCTTCATTCAAATAAAAATTAAAGTCTACTTTTTGTTCATAGTCTAAATTTATATGTAGATAGAGTCTCTTCAGATAAATTTGAAAAGAGAGAGTCTCTTCAGATAACTTTGAAAAGAGAGTATCATCTCCAAATAAAGGATCTACAAATTGATCATCATTTGGTAAGTTATATCTTTCATAGATCTTTCCATGTGGTAGGTTAATTTTTATTTTTTATATTTTTTATAAAGTATTTAATTTAAAGTATTTTCATATTGTATAGGTATTTGGAGTTATTTTTTTCCATTATCTTGTTATTTTTTATACAAGATTTCTTTGCTACATGATTGCATTATAAATGTATATGTACATGGTGTTTGTTATTGTATCAAAGATTTGTAATAAATAAAGCTTTACAATTCTCTCTTTGCCAACATGTGGTATCAGAGTAAACGAGTTTTAAAGTCATTAGTAGAGTTGTTTGGTTGATATTGTCACCAAGAAAGTTTGTTTGGTTTATATTTCACCAAAATCTTCCATCATATTTTTTTTAGATACAAAGTCACTATTCTCTAAATCCTCTAGCCTTATATTAAAGAATTTTGAAGGTGTTGCACATTAAGTGTTGCCTTCTAATTTCTTTGGCTATATATTAAAGGCGTTGCTTATTGAGTTGTTGAGTTTTGTAGTCAAACCTCCTGATGTTCCTCAACAATATGACAGATCATAAAGACATTACGGAGAAGAAAAATACATTGAGACAACAAACATATAACTCTGACATATAAGCTTTGTTTAAAAGAATTATTTTTAAAAGTAACCTTTGTATATAAGTTTTTTTTAAAAGAATTATTTTTAAAAGTAACATTTGCTTCTAGTGTTCTCACAAATTAAAGACCTAGATACTAGAGAATAGCAAAAGGTGCCACTTTGTTCGCATAAATATCAGATAATAACCTTTTTATCTGAAGTTATTTCTAGGAGTAGTTTGGGTTTATAGCAGGTAGACATATTTTTGAAGCCATAGGAGTTGCACAAGAGGGCCTTCACTCTATTAAAACTAAAAATCTTATCTTTTTGCAATGGTCCTTGAACTAGATCTATTTAAAGCTTATTAGAGAACTAGCTAGTGCTGGCTATCCAGTAGTAAAGTGGATTATGGGATGCATTTCTTCTATATCTTTTGTTGTTCTTATCAATGGATTAGCATCCAAATTCTTTAGACCCTTGAGAGGATTGAGACAAGGATGTCTTTTATCTCCTTTACTTTTTTTTGGTGGTTTTTGGAGGATTGAGTAGAGCTATTTTGGATGCAAATAGGGCAAGGTCCATGTTTGGGATCAAAGTGGGGGCCCTTTATTTATCTCATTTATTATTTGTTAATGATGTATTGTTGTTCACAAATGGTAGTTTAAGGGAAACTAGAAAGTTGAAAGAAATCTTTGACACTTACAGTATTGTTATCGGCATGGAGATAAATTTTCAAAAATCCTCTATTTGCTTTAATGGTCTAGAGCAGGAGATTCAACATGGTTTGATCAAACTTTTTCTTTTTAATCTCTTAGGAGCTGAATAGTTATAGAAAGAGATATTGAGGATGGATTTTAGAGAATATTGAAGTTAGGATTAACCATTGGTGTAATAGATGGCTATCTATTGGTGGGAGATTAACACTTGTAAAGTCCGTTCTTGAGGCAATTATTGTTTTTTGGCACTCCTTGACCTTCATTCCCAAAGGAGTTCTAGAGAAAATAAGAAAACATTGCTTTAGATTTCTTTGGACTGGACACAAAGAACATGAAGACATTCCTTTTATTAAGTGGCAAAGTATTGCTAGGCCAAAGGAGAAAGGTGGTTGGGGACTTAAAAATTTCCATCATTTTGGTTCTTCTTTGGCAGAAAATAGCTTGTGAAGGATTCTAACCAGATAAGGATTATAAAAGAATATTATTGAACATAAGTATATATATCCAAGGACCTTATGGATTGGATCAAAAGTCCACAAAAAAACATAGAAAACATTTCCATTTAATGGAAGGTGCTAGTACAAACCTTTCTTATTATTGGAAAATATTTGGCTTGAAAAGTAGGCAACGATGAACAAATTAGAATAGGTGCTGATTCTATTTTGGGTTGTGGAGAAAATATTTTTTTACTAGAAGTTATGATAGGTTTTTAGTTTCTTCATTAGGTGGGGGAATCGGGTTCTTCTGGTATTTGGACCCAAGGTTGGAAGCAGACTCAGGTCTTGGGTCTTTCTGGTGATTAGGTTGTTTTGTGTAAGGCTTACAATGATAGTCTTAATAAGATTCATATCAAGCTAAGAGCTGAATTAGATACTATTGCTTGGACATACAACAAACTTGAGGGTCAATATATGACTAGACTTGGCTACAAAGCAAGTTTTGACCTTGATCCTCAAGGGCCTACTTGGTGGTGGAAGCAGATTTGGAAATCATCTGCCCTAAAAAAGATAATTATTTTCATTTGGTTAACTTTGAATAATAAGGCCTTCATTCCCAAAGGAGTTCTAGAGAAAATAAGAAAACACTACTTCAAATTTCTTTGGACTGGACACAAAGGACATAAAGACATTCCTTTAATTAAGTGGCAAAGTATTGCTAGGCCAAAGGAGGAAGGTGGTTGGGGACTTAAAAATATCCATCATTTGAGTTCTTCTTTGGCAGCAAATAGCTTGTGGAGGATTCTAACCAGATAAGGATTATAAAAGAAGATTATTGAACATAAGTATATATATCCAAGGACCTTATGGAATGGATCATAAGTCCACTAAAAAACATAAAAATGTTTCCATTCAATGGAAGGCGCTAGTACAAACCTTTATTATTATTGGAAAATAAAGTTCTTATTATTGGAAAATATTTGTCTTGAAAAGTAGGCAACAATGAACAAGTTAGAATAGGGGCTGATTCTATTTTGGGTTGTGGAGAAAACATTTTGTTACTAGAAGCTATGATAGGGTTTTTAGTTTCTTCATTAGGTTGGGGAATCAGATTCTTCTGGTCTTTGGACCCAAGGTTGGAAGCAGACTCAGGTATTGGGTATTTCTGGTGATCAGGTTGTTTTGTGGAAGGCTTACACCTACAGTCTTAATAAGAGTCATATTAAACTAAGATCTGAATTAGATACTATTGCTTGGGCATACAACAAACCTGGAGGTCAGTATACAACTAGACTTCACTACAAAGCAAGTTTTGACCCTGATCCTCAAGGGCCTACTTGGTGGTGGAAGCATATTTGGAAATTATCTGCCCTAAAAAAGATAATTATTTTCATTTGGTCAGCTTTGAATAATAAGGCTTTGACTTGGGAAGTTTTACATAGGAGTAGACAAGGTCCAAGTATTTGTATGCTATGTTAGTCAGAATAAGAAAACATCACACATTTGTTAATCAAATGCCATTTTTCTCAAAAGGTTTGGTTAGAAGATAAACAAATAACTGGAGTTCAAAATATTTGGGAAAGAGAAACAATGGAGGTACGCTTAAGATAGTGGTTTTTGAAAAAAAGAGCTAAAATAGTTTATTTCTTTACCATGTCTTATATGTTGGGGTATATGGTTGGCACAAAATGCAACTTATTCTGAAGGAAAGTTAATACCCACGTTTCAGGTCATAAAATAGGTGAGGACTTTGGTCTTAATCAACAAAGGGCCTTGCAAAAGTAAGAAACCTCGACAAGTACACAATTTGTTCATTGAAAAGTCTCAACCATGGGGGTTTTTTGATGGGGCTAGTCAGAGACAATCAAATTTTAGTAGTGCAAAAAATATTTTATAGTTCTCGGATACTCACTATATCAAATTTAAAGTAGGTCTTGGGATAAGTTCCAACAATTTTGCTGAGTTTCAGGCATTGAGATTGCTAATGAAGTGTGCTTGGGAGAGAGATGTGAAAAATTTACACATTTTTAGAGATTCTACTCTGGTCATCAACTGGATGAATGGATCTACTCAATTACAAAATAATTTGCTCAGACCAATGGGAGATGAATTGTTGGAGGCGATTTCTATTTTTGAAGATATTTCTTTTACTCATGTTTATAGGGAATTAATCAGAAAACAAATATGTTATCAAAAGAAGGTCAACAGATTTCAGAAGGTTTCTTGGAAATGGAAGAGATCAAGGATGGAGTTTATTTTTTCATCCACATATCATACCACTAGTTTCTATGCTAGCTCTAGGTTTTTATTGTGGGTTTTTTCATTTGATTAAAGCTTTATGATAGATTTTAATTGTTTTTTTTCTTTCTACTGGTTTATTTTTTGTTGGTTTCCATATAGGTTATGAACGTGGAGGTAATTTTGATGATTATGTATTGATATATAAAGTTTTTATCCTTATTATCCCTATGTTTTTTTGAAGATGGGTTTTCCTCTCTGATATGCCCAATTGTACTTGTATTTTGACTCCTGGTATTTTGTTTTATTTGGGTTTTTGTTTTTGCCAAGGCACCTAAGAAGTTTAGTTTTCTTTCTTTCTTGAAATAAAATTATAATTTTTTTCTTGTAAAAAAATAGGATAATAACAGGCGGCGGTGTTTGTGCTCTTTAAAGAAGATATATGTTTGGTGCAAAATATTGTTATCAGAAAAGAGCAATTGGCCACCTAAAGAAGGCACTCGAGCTCATGAGAAGTGGGATCCTTCCATTGCAATTCACTCAAGTTGATACATAAGCAATTTTTTTTACCACGACACGTTCTGACCAGCTACGATAAGCCTTATTCCAATAAAATATTAGCATCACATGTTCATTAATGTTACGTGCTTATTAAGAAACTATTATGAGTACAAATGTGAGTGCATATTTTGAGTATGATTTTTTCATATTAAAAGTTAAAAAGATTAGAAGATATAAATTTTAAAGGTATGTGCTAAATACTTTTAAAGTATTAAAAAAGTTACTTCTATAGTTAACAATACTATAGAAAGGAAGGAAAACATTTAAAGAGATTATTTTAAAAGGCTCCCATTGCATTATATATGAGTTACAAGGATATTTGAAGCTCTTTATAGAGTTAATAAAAAAAATAAATAAATAAAAGAAGATATAAGAAAGTTAAAATATTGTTTAATCACCCAGGTGTTGTAGGTGAATTGGAGAGGAGAGGGCAATCCTCCAAGGGAGGTCCTAGGTTCAAATCTCCACCCTACCAAAAAGTTGAATTGGGTACCCAAAATCCAATTGATAATGTTGGTGTGGGCAGGGCCGGGTGTGACTCTGGGTGACTTTGATGGTGTAGAACCCCCTGTTCATGGTCTCTCAGACCAAGGCGGCCCCACAAGGGGTTTTTCGCTTTAAAAAAAATATTGTTTAATTTTTTTTTAAAGGACAAAAAGGTATATATTTCAAAGATGACTACTTCTAAATTATTTCTTTTAGAGTATCAACAACTAAAAGGTCCAAGTTTCATCTCTTAGAAGAATAAAATGAGTACTATTCTTGTAGAAAATATCTGGGATATAGTGTCAAGAGATGAACCATGTCCTGAAGAGCCAATTGCACAATTGGATTTTGATGAAAAAGATAACTGAGTCAAATTTTTAATCCTCTTAGGTATAACAAATGAAATTCAGGCTCATATTAGTGAAGCTAATACATCAAAAGAAGTTTGGGATACTCTATGCATAATTTTTGAGGGTCGAAACCAACCAAAAATAAATCATTTGGTCATAACTATACACTTTACAAATGTAAGATAACGAGAGTGAAACATTTTCTTCGGAAGATAGCATAATTAAAGAGTAAATTAAATACTTTGGGAGAAAATATTGATGATAACCTATTAGTATCAATTGTACTATGTGCCTTACCTGAATCATACAATGTTTTAGTAACTTATTTATAATTCTCTAATCCTAGAGTTTCTTTTGAATAATTGATCATTATTTTGCAACATGAATAGGAAATGCAACTAAAGGATGATTCTTCAAACATTGCACTAATCTCTAAAAGAAGCTATCAATGAAATATGAGAACTTCAAACCCATATTCTTTCTCCACAAAAACAAATTGAATGGAGGAGCATATATTGTCACATTTGTGAGAAAGAATGGAGTCATGATACTAAATGCTACAAATAAAATGCCTTGAACATGTCACAAACTAAAACACAAGAACTACATCACTATGGAAGTGACCTACCTAGAACAAATCAAGGGTATAGACCATATTATTCATGACAATAGGGGCATGTGGCACGAGAAGTAGCATAGGAAGAGTGAATAAAAAATAGTCTATAAAGTATTACTGACACACAAAAAGTATAAAGTCAAGAATAATAACTGGTAGCCCCCAAGGGCTAGGTGGATTGGTAGTTGTTTGTCTGGCCAAGCACTTACCAAGAAGAGACCTAGGTTAAAACCTTGGGGGCATGCCTATTTTTTTGCAAAGGTAGTAGTCTATTTTGAATCCTTTGAGTGCACTCCAAATCATCGATGACGGTATGAATCTCGGGCGATCGATGCTCCACTTCACATTGGGTCACTAATAACAACGTGGTATAGGCTTGTTGGGAGCATCCGCTGTGGTTTGAACCCTGCACTTGGCAACTACTAAAAATATTGTGGATGTAACTAACTCCCCTATGCATATAACTAAAAAAGAATGATAACTGGTACAGAGACTGTAGAGCTAGTAATCATATGACAAGACACATACACTGGTTTAATACCTTTAAAGGAATAGAGAGTTAGCCAATATCAGTGGTAGATAACAAAGTTATCTCATAAAAGACATAGGTACGGTTTCTCTTAAGTTGACTTTAAAATAATTCATTGTTGTGAATGTACTATATGTTCCTAGTTTGACTAACAACTTGCTTTCTGTTGCTCAAATGTTGGATAAAGGATTTTTCATTGATTTTCAAGTAGTTAATGGATGTAAAAGACATTTTATCTCAATAATTTTTTTTTATAAGGTAATGCACCGTATAAAAATAGAATATTTATCTTAGATGTCTTTACACCTCCACATCTACCTAAAGAAGCACATAAATCATCTTAAAAATTAAGAAAAAGGGATAGAGCTCTAATGGTTTAAAAAATACAAGAAAAAAATAAACTGATAGATTAAATTAGTGCAAAGAAAACTACAAAAGCCAAAGTAAAAATATTATGATGGATATATAAGAAGAAGATGATGAATACGTAGTACTTAAAACTTGGATAGAAATTATTGCCAAAAGAGCTAATGACACATTTCAAAAAGAAGATAATGACACATTTATTACACATAAAGACTTATGTAAGTCTATATATTGACAAAACAATTGATGAATACGCATTGTTTAAAACTTGGATAGAAATTATTGCCAAAAGAGCCAATGGTCCAAAATATTTGCAATCAATATTTCAAGAAGCAAATAATGACACATTTACTACACTTAAGACTTATGTAAGTCTACATATTGACAAAAAAATTGAAAACAAAGAAATATATATATATATATATATATATATATATATATATATATATATATATATATATATATATATATATATAGACACTTCCTACTAATTTAGTCAAGATTATTTATGTGCCATTTCTTACACTTGAAATATATAAAGAAAAGAATACAAGACAAGATGAGATGATTGCAAAGATAAAACCTATGATGAATAATGTGATGTGTGATACACGTGATCTTGTCATAAAAAAAGAAAATTGTTTGTAATACATGAAATGTTCACACAAGGGATTTTAGTTGTGAAACTAATAATTTACAGGTGGAAAAAAGGATGATAATTATGAAACTAAATGATCTATAGATTGAATTATTTTTCTAGATAGATAAGTAAAAAGTTTCTGGTAGGGGGGCAGCGATGAGCGGGAAGGTAGCGGCGGGAGGGCACGGGAGCGGGAGCGCCAGCACTGTGAACCTGGGCATCGACAAGTTGGAGGGCCACAGCAAGGCGGAGGGAGGGAAGTCAGAGAATGGAGGCTCGACGGAGTTACCCGAAGATGGAGGCAGACACGGGAAGGATCCGCCTGACAAAGGGAGAGACTGCCAACATAAATCGTATGCAGAGGAAGCAAATTCTGAAACCCCAAATGGTATTTTCATTAAGGACCTCTTTTCTTCCGGGGATGAACTGGACATCCCGGAGGAAATCCTATCAAGTTTCGTTGAATTTGAAAAATTTACCCTAATTGGGAAGTTTATTGGAGGGCGTCCCGATATGGAGACCATCCACAGGTGGGCGGCAGGAAAATGGTGAACCTCCGGTCATATGGAGCTGGCTGCCCTATCCCGAGGTTTTTTTGCAATTAGGCTGAATAATGTGGAGGATTATTGTAAAATTTTGGTTGGGGGCCCTTGGTTTCTGGACGCAGGAGTCTCTTTCTCAAGAAGTGGGGGATGGATTTTAACCCCGAAACCCAGAGTATTAATATTGCCCCAATATGGGTTAGGCTGCCGAACCTTCCCCTTTTCTGCTGGCATGAAAATGTTATCAGGGGTATCGCCCGTTCCATTGGTGAGTTGGTCACCATTGACCCTCCCACCCGAGCTCGAACCAGATTTGTCCAAGCTCGCTTCTATGTCCTAGCGGATTTGGAGGCGAACCTTCCATCCTCCATCACTCTTCGGTCTGGAGGCTCCGTTCTTCATAAGCAAGTCATTAACTACAAAAATAGACCGGCCTTTTGCCCCCGATGCAGTTCCCAGGGGCATCTTTAGTCAAATTGTCCTCTTCAAAAGCCGGGGATGAAGGGTGGGGCTTCTGGCAACCCCCCAGAGCAAGAAGGAAAACAACCAAAACACCCTATAGCGACAATGCCTGAGTCTCTAGATCCTTCTGGGGTTCTCCCCGAGTCGGACGTCGTTCTGTGCAATGCAAGTTCCCAACCAGAACCTCAAGTGGAAAAGGATCAGTCTCCTTCCCGTATGTCTGCTCAGGCTGATTCCCCTATTTTTCAAAACCAGAAACCTCCCGAGTCCCTGCTGGAAGAGTATCTGCTGGGCAAGAGGGACAAACAACATGGCAACATTAGTCCACGAAACACTAGAAGCCGAAAGCAAGGGGTGGATTTTGGCTATGAAAGAAAACAGGGGTGACCTCCTAACAAATAAAGAAGGGATAAGGAAACGACAGCAGACATTGCAAATGGATCCCAGCAGTTGCTTTTTCAAGAAGATTTTGACTCCTTGGTGGGTGATTCGCCTGTCCCAAAACCTCCCATCTAGTAGGGAAAGGGAGGCAAGAAAGTCTTTAAAATGTCCAGATGAAAATCCTCTCATGGAATGTGAGAGGTCTTAACGGAGCGGCCAAACGTAGGGTGGTGGCCGATCTCCGAAAGAAGTCTAACCCATCCATCCTCATTTTGTAGGAGACTAAGTCTGATGCCTCTGCCTCTGTCAAGATTGCCAGGGCCATTTGGGCCAAGGTCAAATTCCTTTCCAGTCCTGCAATAGGTTCTGTAGATGGTCTCATGGTGCTGTGGGACTCTGAAAAGGTCGAGGGTAGTCTTCTATCGGCTTCCAGCAGGACTATCAATGTCCTGTTTCACTCCAAGGTTGATAATTTTTCATGGATTTTGACCAATGTTTACGCCTCGAACTCTGCTTCGGAGCGAGCTGAGTTGTGGAAAACCATCTCTCTAAGGAGGGAAAGTTTTAGTGACTTCCCGTGGGTTGTGGGAGGGGATTTCAATTTCCCTATTCATCCCTCTGAAAAGAAGGGAGGCGCTGAGTTGGCCAACCATAGCATGGAGGATTTCAGAGATTTTGTTTTGTCCAATAATCTGCTAGACATCGAACTTAAGGGGGCGTCCTTCACTTGGAGCAACAGGAGGATTGGGACCAATCTCATCCAGGTCAAGCTCGATCGGTTCCTCATTTCCCACGAAGCTATTCCCTTCCTCAACGCTGCAACTCTCTCAGCTTTGCCAAGAATTGGGTCGGACCATAATCCCATTCTATTAGAGGCCACTGGCGGGCCTAGGTTTAAGATCCCTTTCAGATTTGAGTCCATGTGGATTTCCCACAAGGATTTCAAACAGTTGGTTTTGGAATGGTGGCAGGTGACGGTGGTTGGTTCAGCGTCCAAAAGACTGGCCCTAAAACTTAATATGATTAAAAAGAACTTAAAGGCATGGAATAAGGAGGTTTTTGGCAACATTTTTGAGTCTAAAAGGTCCATCTCTGAGCACTTGAAGAGTTTAGAGGAAAATATGGAGGTCGATGGGTATTCTGAAGGCTTCAGAGAGGAGGAACGGAGCCTCCTGGTGGACTATCATTCCATTCTTGCCAGTGAGGAAACGTTTTGGCATCAGAATTCCAGGGATCTCTGGCTGAAGAGCGGTGATTCAAATTTGAAGTTTTTTCACGTGTCTACCATGAGACACAGGGGGGCCAACAAGATCAGGCAGGTGCTATGTAAGGATGGGCGCACTACCAGGGAGATTGAGGAAATTCGAAGCGAAGCAGTCGATTTCTTCCAGGATTTACTGGGTGCTCCTCCTGATAGCGTCCTCCAAGTTCAAAAATCCTTGCTTGCTAATTTCCCTACCAAAGTCCCCCATGAGGCAAGTATTAAACTCCTGGAACCTTTTTCCCATTTTGAGATTAAGGATGCTCTTTTTTCCATGCAACCAGATAAGGCCCCCGGGCCTGATGGGTTCCCCCCCGATTCTTTCAAGTTATGTGGGATGTTGTGGGGCCTAATGTCTGTGAGGCTATCTTAGAAATCCAAGCATCAAGATCCATCCATCCGAAGCTCAACTCTACCTTCCTAGCTCTCATTCTTAAGTCGCCCGCCTGCAAAATTTTTTTGACTATCGTCCCATAAGCCTCTGCAATGTTTTCTACAAAATTCTTACCAAGACCATTGCCAATCGTCTGAGATCCCTCCTCCCCTATTTGGTAGGTTCAGCTCAGGGGAGCATCGTTAAGGGTAGAAACATCCTTGACGACATCATTACTATTCACGAAACCCTCCATACTGCCCAATGTTCCAAGAATGCTGCGCTTTTCCTTAAACTAGACATGAATAAAGCTTTTGACAGAGTGGACAGGAGGTTCCTCTGTGCTGTCCTTTGCAAGTTGGGCTTCCATCATCATTGGATTGACCTTGTGAACAGTTGCATTTCCACTCCATCATTTTCTGTGCTGATCAATGGGTCCCTCGCTAGATTCTTCCAGAGTGCTCGCGGCCTCAGACAAGGTGATCCTCTGTCTCCTATTTTATTCATTCTTTTGGTAGAGGTCCTTAGCTGGTCTTTGAATGAAGTCCTCCGCTAAAGCAAGATTTTTGGCATTCTGCATACTTCCAGATTTGATCCTGTCACTCACCAACAGTTTGTGGATGACACGCTCATATCCACTAGAGCGTCTGTCACTCAGGCCAAATCTATCAAGTGCATTCTGTCCCGGTATGAGAAGGCTTCTGGCCAAAAAGTTAATTATTTGAAGAGCAAAATTTATTTTGTTAATACCCCTCTGCATAGGCAAATTCGCATTGCCATAATCCTCGAATGCACTATTGATTCCCTGCCTGAAACTTATTTGGGGTTGCCTCTAGTTTGCAATGGGCGAGGTGGTGGGAACATCTGGAATTCAATTTTGGAATGGCTTCATAAGAAACTCAGCACTTTGAAAGGCAAATTGCTATCTCAAGCTGGGAAGGCAACCCTCACCAAAGCCTATCTTCAAGGAATTCCCACCTATTTCATGTATGTTTTCATGCTTCCTATGTTTATCCATTCCAAAATCGAGCAGATTCAAAGGAATTTTCTCTGGTCCGGCAGCGAAGAAAAATCTAGAATTCCTCTGGTGGCGTGGGATAAGGTTTGCCTTCGAAATGACCAAGGGGGCATGGGATTGAGAAGATCCAGGCTCATGAACACTGCCTTAATTGCCAAACATGCTTGGAGAATTCTTATTAATGCACCAATGGAATGGGTCAATATAGTTAAAAGAAAGTATCTTGGGGAAAATTATATCCTGGAAGCTGAGTCTCCTCATGAAGCTTCGACTTTCTGGAAGACGGTGCTTCAGGGCCGTTCGGTGATTAACAAGGGTGCTCGTTGGATCTTGGGGGATGGATCCACGATCCTTTTTTGGAGAGATAGGTGGGCTATAGATGAAGCTCTCACTGTAAATCAGAACTTGGCTGGCTTGAGGGCCCAGATTGATCCAAATAGTCATCTCAAGGTTTTGGATTGCATTGACTAGAGTTCCCTTCCCCCTCGGTGGAAACTTCCGATGGTGGATGGGTTTGATAATGAGGTGAATTTCTTGTACAGTGTCCTCCAATCGATGTTAATTCCTTCGATCATAAGAGATGACATAATTATTTGGAGCAACACGCAGGATGAGCGGTTTTATGTTAAGTCCGCTTATGATCTTCTGTCGTGTGAGGCTGCTGTGGACTCCCGGTGGAAAGCAATTTGGAGGAAAGGGATTATTCCTAAGATAAATTACTTTGCTTGGATTGCCTTTTATAACAAAGCCCTTACCATAGACAATCTCTACAAGAGAGGTCTTGCAATTCCCAACAGGTGCTATCTTTGCTTAGTTGACTGTGAAACATCCGATCACTTATTTTTGCATTGCCCCTTTTCCCATTCGGTCCTAAGCTATGTGTTGTATTCCTTCCAAGTAATCTAGTGCTCCCCTCACTCCATTAAAGACGCCTTCCTCCAATGGCCCAAGCCCTTTAAGAATTCTAAGCTCCGATTCCTTTGTGAGGCTGCCTTTCACCATTCCATCTAGAAAATTTGGCTGGAGCATAATGCTAGAGTCTTCGGCAAGATCCCTAGAATGGCTCCCTCTGTTGCCCAGCGGGAATTATCCTTTACTGTCGAGAATTCAAAAACTATTCCTAGCTCCCGCCCTCACAATCCTTGGGAGGTAATTATTTTCAAAAGACTGGACCTTGGCTCCTCTTCCAGAGTTGACTCAGTGAATGGCCGTAGGGAGGTCACTTGGACCAAACCTCCTTTGGGGTGGATCAAACTTAATTTTGACGGGGCTACTAAAGGCAACCCAAGGCCCGTTGGTTTTGGGGGGCTTGTCAGGGACCATAATGGGAAGCTGATCTTGGCCTACTGTGAAACTCTGGGCCCTCAGACCAATCATTTTGTTGAATCCCGTGGTGTGTTGAAAGGGTTGTAGGTCATATCGAATGATCCTAGGCCTTTAATTATTGAAGGCGATTCTCTAAACATTATCAACTACCTTCGTGGCTCCAAAGACCCGTCGTGGTGGGTCCTAAATATCATCCTCGAGGCTAGGATGCTCCTCTCTCGATGTGCCAGGTGGGAGGCGGGGCACATCTACAGAGAAGGTAACTGAGTGGTGGATCACTTGGCCAACAAAGGACTGATGACCACGTGCCCGTTTGTTTGGCATTCTCATTTCCCAACCGAGGTGGATAGTTTAGCCAAGGCAGATATTCCCTCATGATGAAGGATTTGTATCATAGGTCTTCTCCCAAAGTTTGTTGATATATTGTCTTCGGCTATTATTCTGTTTTAATGCATTTCAAGATCAAGATTTCTAGGACTGTCCACGTCTTCTGGGGCCCTTGGGAATTTTGTATTTCCCTATTTTTTTTACGAACTGCTCTATTTACCCAGCCATCCGGCATGAAATATCTTTTAGCAAGGCTGATTTTGTACATAAGGTTTTGGGATCCTTTATAAAAACCCACAATTAATCTATTATTATAATTACCAAAAAAAAAATGATCTATAGATTGAAATAAAGGATTTTAGTTGTGACACTAATGATTTACAAGTTGTTTGATAAAACAACACTAGAGTAAAGGATATGCATATTATTGATATTGGACAAACTGATCACAAGAATGACCATACTGAAAAAATAGAAAATAAACTATAGGTTGATCTTACAACGCAAAATATGTCTTCAAAGAGAAATATGTGTACATGTTACCACATATATAGATATTCATCAAATACATTTGGACCACTCCCAAAGGAAACTATGCAAAAATCCAGTTGAATTATGGATGAATAGACTCTATAGAATGGAATCAAATCAAAGAATATTTTTTTTATAAATATTATAAAATAGAACCAATTATTGTGCATATTTAGCAATGATCCTCTTTTAAAACTCTTCTCTCAAGACTGGGGGGTAGTTATCCCATATTTTGATCTCTCAAATAATGTAATAAGGGGAGATGTTAGGTTATTATTTATAATTTTTTTATAAAATACTTAATTTAAAGTATTTTCATATTGTGTCCTCTATATTTGCTATTTCAGGAATATCAAGATGTTATATTAAATGTTTAAAGTCATTTTTATGTTATCCTATTAATTCCTCATACATGATTTATTTTCTATGGGACTGGATTGTAAACGTATATGTACTTGGTGATATTTGTTATTTTATCAAATATTTATAATTAATAAAGCTTTGCAATTATTTATGCTAACATAATGACTCTAGTGTATGGACACATGAGCAAAATGAGTGTGTAGATGCATGTGACGTGTCACTATCATATGCAAATATTGTTATAGTATGTGAGTATTATCATGTAGTTGTTAGAGTATATTACATTATTTGGTACATGCTAATGTACCCCCATGGTACCTTCATGGTACATTTGTAAATAATAGATTAGGGTTGAGTCATAGTTTAGAGTGTGAGTAATATTTTCCTTTTATGTAAGTGTGAATGTGTAGGAAATGCACAAGTGTCATGTAAAGTTGTAATGTGCAAGAAATGCACAAGTGTCATGTGAGTTAGTGTGCAAGTGTAAGTTGAGTCTATGTGCACAAGTGTCTTGTATGTATGAGAACAATATGTAATGTAAATATGTGCACAAGTATCTTAGATTAGAGTGTGCAAGTTATAGAAGTGCAAGAGTCATGTTTAGGTGTGCAAGTATTATAGAGTCAAGTGTTCATCAAGTATGCAAGTGTCAAGTAGATAAGCCAAGAGTCATGAGACTTGGCATATGGAAAGGAATAGTCAAGTATCCAAAGAGTCACACTACTATGGCTATATTATGGAGGCAATACTCCATAAGTGAGACATGCAAGAATACATAGAGAGGAATACAATCACGAGCATCACTTTGTAAGAGAAAAAGGAGTAATAAAGATTGCATACATTTTGAGCAATTAATATTGTAAGTTGTTCTTCATGCATAATACATGAATGATTTAGGCTATTTACATTTATATTGTAGCATATTATTGAGTGTTATTTTATTTATTATAAGCCTTTATATACATATCAATTTACTCATATAATTTTACTTTTATCATTATATTGACCTTATTATATTATGACTATATTATATTCGATCCTGTGATATTTAACTTGTGATATTTGTGGTAGTATTAAGGCTTAAAAAACCATCATGAGTGTTGAATGTGTGCATGACAATGTGTTTACAATAAATATCGTGTAATGTATTATAGGGTATATTTTAATTATATAGATATATAGTACAATTGTATTGTAGTTGGTTGTATTTTATTTCTATATTTTGATGTTACTGTCTTTACAAAATTGGGTTGAACTTGGTGACATGGAGTTGTGATGAGAATCTTGCTAGAGAAATTATGCAACAATGAAAATGAAATAATTACAACGTGATCAATGACTAACATAGTCCACGTGTGCCCTTCCCCCTGGAGGCGGGAATATTGGATTCTACAGTAGCAAGTGATGCAAACGTGCTTGTTGATATTGAGAAAGGGCCAAGTGATGAAACTATTATAATACGAGGTGTGGTGAAAGCATTTATGAGAAAATATGCAAAGGTGTGCATGATAAAATAAGGCTCAAAAAAGGTATGCATGACAATGTAAGCCATGAAGGTGTGCATGATGATGAATCAGAAGCATGAGAAAAATTGGTTTGACAAAAAAGACTAATAGTGATTGAAGAGAGTTATGTGTTATATAATGTATGTAATAAAAGTCTAGAATCAACATATTTATAAATTGACATGTCTAATGGTGAGCAATATATGAGTTTAACATTGAATAAAATGCAAAAATATGTGTTTGATAGTATACATGATCAGATTTTGAGACTAAAACAACTATAGATTGACATATTTGATATTGATTGGGATGAGATTTCAACATCAAAGCAACTACAAGTCGGTGTTTCTAGTGGTGCATGGGACAAGGGTTTAAAATTGAAGTGATCTTATGTTGGAATTTTCTTATGATGTATGAGATAAGAGTCTAGAACTAGAGTAATTGTATTGTGGTACATGTAATAATGCATGTGACAAGAGTCACATTCATGAACAATCCTTACTATGCTAAATAAATTGATCATGAAAATGACCAATATTGACATAACATACAAGTGTCCCATGTTTCACGGTGGTAGAATAGAAAACCTAGTTAAAAAATTTAACTTATAATTTTGGATGGATAATGGATAGATAGAAGAATTAAATTGGATGTAGTTATTCCTTGCAACATTGTGTGAAACTATAACCAATAGTACATAAAATTGAGAAAAGGAAATTACTAGAGCTCGAAGTTGAAAGAAACCTTTGTGTAAGTTCAATTTATTATAGAATGATGGCAAGGTCATTGCTAAAATCCATATTATAGAGCAAAATGATACTAATTTTGTTTAGTCCTACAGCCAAAGGTTGAATAGGTTGATCATCCAATTGGAGGAGTGGTTAGACACATGGAAGAAAATATGGTTTATGGAGATCCTTCTTTCATCATATATGAATACGAACAAGGTGATCATTTGATGACATATGAAGAGACCTTTGAGTAAGTCATGAAATTAGAAAGCAATGCAAAGATATCATCTCGATGTTGGGGTTGGAACATTAATGTTGATATTAACTTAGAAGATGAAGATAACTCTAAATATAAGGGTGACAAATTTGAGAAGGAGAGTAACTTAAAGGATACCTTGAGGATATGATTTAGATGTTGGGGTCAAGAATTCAATGAGAGCAACTTCAAAGATAAGTGAAGCAAAAGCTATGACTTCAAGAGTGATAATGACATAGAGAACTAGTGTGACAAAATGAGAATGTTGCTAAATGGTATTTGCAAGAAGATGATGTGATTATTTAAAAAATACAAGATTGAATGAGACTCAAGGTGTAATAAGTCCATAGAAGTAGATTAAATAATCTATGAGAATGTTTAGGAGAAAGAATATTTGATGTAGGATTGCCTCATGAATTTAAATAAGACTTGAAAAGTGTACACGACACAAGGAGATTATTCCAACAAAAGGTATCAACAATGGTATGTTTCGTGATAACTACTAAGTAGTAGATAAATATGAATTGCATATTTGTTCAAAAGATAGTCCCATTGTATAATTTTTTTTAATTTACATGGTGGAATCGGTAGCCACCATGAATTCAAGCAAGTTGTCCGGCTTTTATGGCTGCCATAGTATTCTACGTTGTCCACCTCAAAAGCTACCACATAGATCTTCTCGTAGTTTACCCCTATAACCACCATGCCAAAATCATTTTAAACCTTTTATGCCACTGAAAGCACCAAGAAAGGGACACACATTCAGTCTGACAAGGCCCAAGATTTGAACCTTGGACCTTCGCCCCCCTCACGGGGTTTGGTCGAATCAATTGGTCTACACCTCAGACCTATCCCCTTGTACAATGATAAAGATGTAATCTATGGAGATAAATCACATAAGATTATTAAGGTGATGGGATCCAAGATAAACCATGATATGTGGAGGGTTGAATTTTGAGAAGAGTCAACATCCTAGACAAGAAACAAAGGGTATTGTAAACTTGATTATCATGGAGGAAATAAAGCATGCCATGGTGGATACATAAAAAAAGTAAACATTAATGTTGATATAATCAAAGAATTTTTTCTCCAAATCAAACATGAAATTACACACCTCAAAAAATATTGGAATATTCTATTTCAAATATTTTTTGATTGTAGACAAAGATGAGAAAAATAACCTATCTCTGACAAATATGATCAAGTTGTTGTTTGGA
The DNA here is from genome assembly GCA_028583015.1 of Wollemia nobilis. NCBI lineage: Eukaryota > Viridiplantae > Streptophyta > Pinopsida > Araucariales > Araucariaceae > Wollemia > Wollemia nobilis. The sequence goes on along the minus strand of JAQPPZ010017000.1, from coordinate 578,093 downwards.
TGGGGGAGCATGTCCTTTAGATATTTTGAGCTATTAGGATGATGTAGATTGAGTGATTAAATATTGACTATTTTTCCAATGCAAGATGTTGTTAGGATAGGGGAAGAGGGTATAAGAGTGATGAAGGAATCCATCTAGGCTAGGAACCCCATCATATATTACTATGAATTAGATGACATAGTCTTAAAAATGATGATGAAAAACCCAATTTAAGTGAAAAAGAAAAATGGAAAACAAAGAGGAATATGTATAAGGAAAAATCAATGCCATTTGAGAGGATTTCTAAGTTTTTTGGAGAGTTTATACAACCATCGAAGTAGTTCGAGGAACATGCCATCCTAAGTAGGTTGTTTGAGTAGTTTGGATAGGCTAAGCTATTTTAGGAATAAGTTGTTGAGGTAGGCCATCCAAGGAGGTTGTTCATTTACCATCTAAGAAGGTTGTATTCCATCAAGGTAGTGTTGTTCCCTTAAAGTCACCTCAAGGGTGAATAAGGAGTTTTTAAGGTTTTGAAACCTTCCACTTAGGTTGATTATGATCATACAATTAAAACCATAAGCTAGAAGGGGTCAACACTCAAAAATGACAACAAAAGACTAAAACAATTCATAATTTTTTTTTACAAAAGAAGAAATAAAAATAAAACCATTATTCAACCCCTTCACTCCTTTGATATGGAAAATAAACACACATATACACAAATAGCATGAGTGAAAAACCAAAAGTTAGAATTTTATTGATAAAAATATTTTCTAAAATGGAGGTTATAATAAAGCTCAATAGGGGTCAAAGATCACTAATCTATATACAATTTAAAGTCTTTTATGGGATAAAAAACACCTACATGAAACTCCGATCTTAAAATAAAAACCTTACATGTACTAGAAGCACAAATGTAAGGCATCAACCTATCAAAATTTTAACATTTGACTCATTAAGTGACTATTTATGGTATGGCATAAGGGGGCTTGAAGAACTAAAGTGCAAAAAGTCCAATGTTAGTGCTACAACATAAGATTATTTATGTATCTCTTCCTTCTTCAATGATACTTTGAAGCAAATTTATCCTTATATTTTTTTTGATAATGGTAAAAAAAGGGTTTTCATACAGGTTCCCAAAAATTGTTTACATAGAGTGAGATATTATAATGCCAATTTACAAAATATGACCAAAGAACAACAAAATTAAGCTAGTCTAGTTTCTTTTCTTCAGCCTAAAGAGGGCTTGAGAAACCTCTAACTCATCTGAACCCACAGAATCGATTGCAACACTTTTACCCTTTGCATCGATTGAAGCATTCTGAACCCCTGGGTCAATTGTAGTGTTCCTATTCCAACTCTCAATGACCAACAACCAAACATAATCTACAACCTGGATAATATAGCCATTTTCCTTTCCTACTCCATTTCATCAATTAAAATTTGTCCTTATATAGCTTAAGTACTTGATATATATTTTTAGGCTACCTTATGCATTTCTTTGAATTCACCTATGTACAAAAAAAATTCATAACTTGCAATGTATATAAAAAGGAAAAATATTCACCCATTTTCTCTCAATCTATGCACAAAAAAACTAGTTTTTTCCTCTAAAGTTAGATCCTTATTTTCATATTTGTTAGCTTTTGATGCTCAACACTTAAATTAAATAACTATAAAATCGAATATAAAGTTGCAATAAAAAATATTCAACAATTATTATAACTCACACAAGTATAGCTCGAAAATACTCACAAAATAATCACTTGAAAATGCTCACGAAAATACTGAAAAATGATATAGAATAAAGGTCTACTAATGCATGCTATGTGCAATGCATTTTCAATAACAATTACAATGCTTTGTCACAAGTATATAATAGTATGTGACTCTTCATATGAAACACTCTTGACCTTCACTCTTCTTTGAAACTCTTCACTTTCCTATTCTAAGGACACATGTGCACTCTTACATAATGGACACTTGTGCACATCCACACTCACAACACTTGCACACTTAATTACATGATACTTGTGCATTTATTGCACATTATTATATTACATGAAATATAATATCACACTCTAATCTAAGACACTCATCTAATCTAATATTGTACCAAGATGGTGAAAAACACAAGCTTATACTGAGAGGGGGGGTGAACAATATATAACCACTTTTTATTTTTCTTTCCCAATCAATATTATGCAATGTATAGATAGCAATATCAACAACAATAATCAGATCAATGCACAAATCATCACACACGATAGAGACACCAATTTTACGTGGTTCACCCAATGTGGGCTACTCCATAGAGAAAATATTTTACTAAAATTTTCTCAATCAATCTCTTGGGAATATTTTTCCTATTATAATGTTTATGAACCTCTTTCCAAAGGAGAAACCAATACCCTAATCAAGTTTGTGAATATCTATCCATAGGAGAACTCCTTTCTCCTAAGCTCTGACTGGTGATCTTCTAAAAGAACTGTTGCCCCTACTACTTTGTCTGATGGATCTCTATCCACTAAAGACACCTATCCTCACTACCCTAGCTAATGGATATCTATCCACTAGAGACTGTCATCCTCTATACTCTATCACCTTCAAAGCTCTATCTCAAATATGCACTAAACACATTCCTTTAGTCTAGCACAAATCTACTCAATATCTATCTCTAGTCTGGCACAAACCTGTCCTCAAATATGCACCAAAATCTATCCTCAAATCTACACTAAAACAAGTCCTTTAGTCTAGCATAAATTTATCTTCAATCTCTATCCTCTGATATGCACTAAACTCAGTCCTTCGATCTAGCACAAATTTATCCTCAATATCTATCCTCTGATCTGAACTAAACTCAGTTCTTCGGTCTAGCACAAATATATCCTCAATATCTATCCTCAAGCCTTAACACAAAGCTTGAATTAATATCAAATCAACTTTGCTAGATCTACCCTAAACCTTAACTCAAGTTTGAACAAATCAATCAATCAACTCTACTCTCAAGTATTCTCAAAGACTTGTCTCAAATCTACCTTGTAAGCTTCCACAAAAGCTCACACTAATCTATCCACAAGTTCTCTCTAGAACTTGTCCAAATCTACTCAACAAGTCCTCACTAGAACTTATTCAAATCTACTCTCAATCTGTATTGTAAGCTTCCACAAAAGCTCACACAAATATTTCCACAAGTCTTCTCAAAGACTTGCTTCAAATATGCTCAACAAGTCCACACTAGAATTTGTCCAATCTCATAGAAACATAAAGAGAATTGTTAGAGACTCAATATGCTTCACATTCATCACAATGCTCAATCACTTTCAATCACTCTTTTAGAAACATATAGAGAATTGTTAGAGACTCAATATGCTTCACATTCACCTCAATGCTCAAACACTTTCACTCACTCTTTTAGAAACATATAGATAATTGTTAGAGAATCAATATGCTTCACACTCAAAATCTCTTAATCACTTTCAATCTCTCTTTTGTTGGATGTAGAAGTACCTTTAGAAAAACTTGTCTCAATCACAATTTTCTTCTTTCCAATTCCAATGGTTAGACACAACAATATTACTTCAACACTTTCTCAAAAGTATTTCTTAGACACAAAATAATCACAACTGAATTTATGCCTTATTGCTCCCTTTTAAAATAACACTCATCATACCATACATGAAAAATAATTTCTTTGATACACCTTATAAACTCCAACTTAAAATAATATCCAACACCACAAGTTTCAAATATTCTTCCTAAACACCTTACTACCATTTCCTAAACACTAACACAAAAATTTAATTTTGCATAAGCCTTATAACTCCCATTTACAACCTTATAAACCAATTATAATATGCAAAAATTAATTTCTAAATGCTCAAAAAATATTATCAAAATTTTTGGTGCTCAAGATTAATGCATAACTTTATCTTCCCCAAAAAGGGGTTTCGACGTGATTCGATATTCCGTCTCCCCAAGCCTAAGCATCTTAGCACTTGGGAGCCCACCGTATGGGCTATTAGTGCCCACGTGAAGGAAGGAGAAGTCCCTTCCTCTTATGCCTCCGTCACCGTTGACTTTCCTCAAAATCGTAAACCCTTTCTTCTCTTGGACGTAGCACAATTTGCAAGACTCACATTAATTATTCGAAGGCATGGTGAATGTGGTAAGGTGGGTAGTCCACCCTTTTATACACGTTTGCAATTTTATCCTCACGTCGATGCTTATAATTTCTCCTCATGTCAGCGCTTATAATTTGAAATTGAATTTTGAATTTAATATAATAACCCACCTTAAGGGTATTTAACCTTAGAAATTAAATTATAATTAATAATTAATTTAAATAAATTTATAAGTTAAGTAAATTAACTAATAAATTAATTTAAAATTAATTTTAAAATTCCTTTGTATAATATTATAATATTATTCACTTGGGCTTCTTCTTGCACTTTGGACCTCATCTAATTTTTTGAAATCGGGTTATCCTTTTGTATTTATTGGAGAACCTGAAATTGATGCTGCCAACTGAAAATACCACTGATTGGTGCTGAATGCTCGACATCAATGACCACTCACTCTTGAAATCAATGACAACTTATCTACTCCAAATATCCAATAATATACCCCTTTGTCATTGATGGTAACCCAAATTCTTTTTACCAAATACTTGACTTTTTTCTTGTTCTGCTTGCCCTGGGACATTGCTCCCCCTAACTTAATGCTCTCTCCTTAAACCAAATCTTTCCCTCTTTGACATAAATGGCAAAGGGTCATATTTGGGGCTCGAGGCTAAGAATGAGTCTCTTAGCTTAGCCCCTCCCCCACCTCCTCTTGAGGTGGTTAATTATGGGGTGGGAGTATTTCTACTCCCAAAAAGCACTAGTATTTACCTTTGTTCTCTTTCCTTCTTATTTGATCATTTTGATTCCTTTTATTGTTCCTCTCCATGTCATGTTCCTATTCCTGTCCATGTCCATATTCCTATTCCTATTCTTGTCCATGTCCATATTCTTATTCCTGTTCCTGTTCCTGTTTCTATCCATGTCCATATTCCTGTTCCTATTCTTGTTCCTATTCCTATTCATGTTTATATCCATATTACTGTTCCTTTTCCTATTTATGTTCATGCTTGGTTTTGGAATGTCTGCTCTACACGACTTTGTTGTATGTCCATTATTATTGCACTTATAACACTTAATATTATTATTCCTTGGAGGTGCAAATGTCTTAGGATTTCTCCTAGTGAAGCCATATTCGTTTTTGTCATGAACCCTGCAATTCATTGCCTTGTGATCAAAATGATTACATGAGTAGCAATACCATGGAAAAGCTACCTGTTTCCAAAATTCCTATTTTCTTGTCTTTCATGTGTCCTGTATTGTGAGGCCATGTGCCAAAATCTGTGACATGAGAAACACCTTCCATTGAAGAACTCATTGGTCTCTTAGTCTCTCTTAACCTATTATGATTACTGTTCCATATGTTTCTTCTTTGAGCACTGTTCCTTTCCTTGTTGAACTTTCTATTGTCCAAATCATCCTCAAAAGTCTCACTTTCTCTTACAATATCTTCTTCTAAAGTTTCTTCTTCTGAAGTTTCTTCTTCTTCAAAACTTGAGGTTGACTCTTCTTCTTGTTTCTTTTGAACCTGTTCAAAACCAAGACTTATTTTTTTGTTGACCTTATTTGTACCTTGATCATCTTATCCACAATATTTGAACTTTTTCCAAACTTGTGTAGCTTATCCTTGGATTTTTCTAAATCTTCCCTTAGTAGAGCTACTTCTTGTTCTAACCTTTCACATTCTAAGACCTTTGCTTCTAACTTATCCTTGAACTTATTTGTCTTAGCCATTGACTTGTTTAGATCCTCTATAAGCTTTCTTCTCTCTTCATCGCATTCTTGAAACTGAAACTTAAGTTTAGAGTTTTGCTTTCTTACCTTCTTTAATGTGTCAAGAGCATAAATAAGTTCTGCCTTAAGATAAAATTCTTCTTTTTATGATTCTTCCTCTATTTGTTTGCCTTTGGAAACATCTTCATTCTTTTCTGACTTGTCTTCTATAGGATAACATTTTTCTTCTTCTTCTAGTGCTATTAGAAGATTCTCTTCTGGTCCTTCTAGTGCATCCTCATATTCATCATCATTGAAACTGAAACCATTCCTTGTAGAACTATCTTCAAGATGTCCAAAATTACCACATCTAAAACACTTGAGAATTATTGGTGACCTTTTCTTGACTTCTTCTTTTTCTTCAATCAGAAATAGGACTTCATCTTTATCATTATATGAAAAACTATTATCACTATCACTTGAGTACTTACTTGCCTTGTCTGCATAGTAGCTTCTATTTTGTCTTTGAAAGAACTTCTTTCCTTGTCTATCCTTGCATTTATTTTGGTACCTGTATCTTTCTGATTCTATGTTCCTGTGATGATGTTTTCTTCATCATTATTATTTTTAGCTTCTAAAAATTAGTTGCATAGTGACCATACTTTCCACAATTGAAACATCTAACATATTTTGCATCTTTAAATCTTCTTGAGTCTTTATTCCTTCTATCATATTTTGCTTCTTCATCACTGGATGACTCATTTTTTGATTATAACTTCTTATCATTTTTTGTATTAATTGTTTTGAAGGTTGCTTCCTTCCTAAGATTAGGTTCCTCTTTTGTTCTCAACTCAAATGTTGTAAGAATACCAAGTAACATATCTCTTGTCAAAGAATCACCATCTTTTGATTCTTCTATAGCAAAAATATTTTCACTAAATCTTTTTGGAAGAGATATTAAGACCTTATCACAAACATCTAATTCTTCAATCTTAAGTCCAAGTCCTTGCATGGCATTAACAACCTCATCTATCCAAAGTAGATAAGTGCTAATGTTTTCCTCATCCTTCATTATTAATTCTTCAAATTGTCCTTTGAGATTTCGTATCTTTGCCTTTTTGACACCTTTATCTCCTTGATATATACTTTGCAACTTATCCCAAATTCATTTTGCATATTTACAATGCATAAATTTTATGGAATATGTTCTATACAAACCTCTCAAAATTGCATTCATTTCTTTTGAATTGTAATGTTGTAGAAGCTTACCTTCCTTATATGTAGGTGGATCAACTGGTGGTATGTATCTATTTTCAACTACTTCCCAAATTTAATTACCAAGTGCCATAAGGTGAATCTTCATTCTCATACTCTAATATATATATATATATAATCACTTCCATAAAATATTGGTGTTGAATTATTTGAGGACACATTCTTAGAATTCATTGTGTTCTTGAAAGCTTTTCCTTTAAGTTGTTAAACTCTTTCGAAGGAACCCGCTCTAATACCAATTGAAGAACACAAGCTTATACTGAGAGAGGGGTGAATAGTATAAGACCACTTTTTACTTTTATTTCCCAATGAATATTATGCAATGTATATATAGCAATATAAACAACAATAATCAAAGCAATGCACAAATCATCACACACAATAGAGACACCAATTTTACATGGTTCATCCAATGTGGGCTACTCAACGAAGAAAATATTTCACTAAAATTTTCTTAATCCTTCTCTTGGGAATCCTTTACCTATTACAATGTTTATGGACCTCTATCCAAATGAGACACCAATCCCCTAATCAAGTTCATGGATATCTATCCACAAGATAACTCCTTTCTCCTAAGCTCTGACTAGTGATATTTTAGAAGAACTATTGCCCCCACTGCTCTGGTTGATGGATCTCTATCTACTTAAGGAACCTATCCTCACTACCCTGGCTAATGGATCTCTATCCACTTGAGACTATCATCCTCTATAATCTGTCACCTTCAAAGCTCTATCTCAAATCTGCACTAAACATAGTCCTTTAGTCTAGCACAAATCTGCTCAATATCTATATCTGGTCTGGCACAAATCTATCCTCAAATTTGCACAAAACTTTGTTCTCAAATTTGCACTAAACATAGTCCTTCAGTTTAACACAAATCTATCCTCAATATCTATCCTCTGATATACACTAAACTTAGTCCTTCGGTCTAGCACAAAGCTATCCTCAATCTCTATCCTCTGATCTGCACTAAACTTAGTTCTTCAATATAGCACAAATTTATCCTCAATATCTATCCTCAAGCCTTAACACAAAGCTTGACTTAATCTCAAATCAACTCTGCTAGATCTGCCCTAAACCTTACCTCAAGGTTTGAACAAATAAATAAATCAACTTTGCTATCAAGTCTTATTAAAGACTTGTCTTAAATATACATTGTAATATTCCATAAAATCTCACACTAATCTATCCACAAGTCATCTCTAGAACTTATTCAAATTTGCTCAACAAGTCCTCACTAGAACTTATTCAAATTTGCTCTCAATATGTATTGTAAGCTTCCATAAAAGCTCACACAAATATTTCCACAAGTCTTCTCAAAGACTTACCTCAAATATGCTCAACAAGTCCACACTAGAACTTGTCCAATCTCATAGAAATATAAAATGAATTGTTAGAGACTCAATATGCTTCACATTCATCACAATGCTCAATCACTTTCAATCACTCTTTTAGAAACATATAGAGAATTGTTAGACTCAATATGCTTTACATTCACCTCAATGCTCAAACACTCTCCCTCACTCTTTTAGAAACATATAGAGAATTGTTAGAAACTCAATATGCTTCACACTCACAAACTCTTAATCACTTTCAATCTCTCTTTTGTTGGATGTAAAAGTGCCTTTATAAAAACTTGTCTCAATCACAATTTTTTTCTTTACAATTCCAATGGTTAGACACAATAATATTACTTCAACACTTTCTCAAAAGTATTTCTTAGACACAAAATAATCACAACTCAATTTATGCCTTATTGCTCCTTTTAAAATAACACTCATCATACCATACATGAAAAATATTTTCTTTGATACACCTTATAAACTCCAACTTAAAATAATATCCAACACCACAAGTTTCAAATATTCTTCCTAAACACCTTACTACCCTTTACTAAACACTAACACAAAAATTTAATTTTGCACAAGCCTTATAACTCCCCTTTCAAACCTTATAAACCAATTATAATATGCAAAAATTAATTTCTAAATGCTCAAACAATATTCCCAAAATTTTTGGTGCCCAATATTAATGCATACCTCTTTCTTCCCTAAAAAGGGGTTTCGATGTGATTCGATCCGCCGTCTCCCCAAGCCTAAGTGCCTTAGTGCTTGGGAGCCCACCGTGTGGGCTATTAGTGCCCACGTGAAGGAAGGAGTAGTCCCTTCCTCTTATGCCTCCATCACCGTTGAATTTCCTTGAAATTGCAAACCCTTTCTTCTCTTGGATGCAACACAATTCACAAGACTCGCATTAATTATTTGAAGGTATGGTAAAATGTGGTAAGGTGGGTAGTCCACCCTTTTATACATGTTTGCAATTTTCTCCTCACGTCGGTGCTTATAATTCAAAATCAAATTTTGAATTTAATTTAATAACCCACCTTAGGGTTATTTAACCTTAGCTTAAATTAATTTATAATTAATAATTAAATTAATTAATAATTAAATTAAATAACTTTATAAGTTAAGTAAATTAACTAATAAATTAATTTAAAATTAATTTTAAACTTCCTTTGTATAATATTATAAAATAATATTATAATATTATTCACTTGGGCTTCTTCTTGCACTTTGGACCTCATCTGATTTTCTGAAACCGGGTTATCCTTTTGCATTTATTGGAGAACCTGAAACTGATGCTGCCAATTGAAACTGCCACTGACTGGTGCTGAATGCTCAACATCAATGACCACTCACTCTTGACATCAATGATAACTTATCTAATCCAATACCTCCCTATATTACATTATTTGGTTATTGAAGACATTAGTCTTTAATACAATATTTATCCTTCAAACTTCAATCTACCTTTAGTAGATTAATATTTGGATTATTTTTGTAAGAGTATTTAACACAACCTTCATCTTTCATATGTTCTTGGCTCTTATATTTCCCTTGTTCTCTTTTTACCCTTTTTTGTGCTTTTTGACCTCCTCCTAGCTTGATCTTGTCTTTGGATTTAGATTTTCTATTGTTCTTGATGTGATTCCTTCTCTTTCTCTTTATTATTTTATTTTTCTATAAATTCATTTGTGATATATTTGAAGGTATACCTTCCAAGCATTGAGTTAGTAAATCATCACAATAGTATGACTTTATTTTCAATGATTCTTCTTTGAGACAATTATATGAATCATTTCTTTCAACTTGTATCTTCCCTTGAAAAAGTTCAAAAATAATTAATGAAAGATACATCATTAAACATTCTTTTGAAGTAAATATAATGGTGTTTTGAGAATCCCACCATGACCTAAATTTTTTTCATGAAGATAACCTATAAGAGTTGTAAATTTTCCCTCTTTTGCTTCTTTAAAAAACAAAGTCAATTTATCTTTTAGAACATCAAATATTTGATCTCCATCAAAGTTGTATATTAAGCCATGTGAGTAAAATCTAAGTGCATGCAACATTCCTTCACTATCTTCATTAAATGCATCTTTAACAATTTCATCCATGAATATCCTTTGATGTAGTCTACCTTATGTCTCCCTAATTAAGTATAAACTAGAATATTTGCAAACTTATGAATTTCTAAATTTTAAGTAGAATTCCTTGTCTCTCCATGATTAAATTATTGTAAAATATTCTATGGTTTTAGAATTTCAATAAATCACTAAGGTTATTTGTTGAATCCTTTGAAAAAACAAGACTTTGAAAATAATAAAATCTACTTATTACTCCACCAAGTAGTTAAGGCATTAATTTTCCTATCAAACTACTTATCTCTCCACACTTAAATTAATTTGCAATATTCCTATGTAACTTGAAATTCAAATAAGATAAAATACTTCAAAAAAAATTAAATTAAATTGCACTTATCACTTCAAAACTCTAAATTGCATAACATTTTAATTATCTACCTTATCCCTCCATTAATACAATTAATATCTAATGTAATAGATTAACTAAATTTAATCCTTAGATTAATCAAACTTGCCCCTTATGTCTCCTTAAGAATTTTAAAAATCAAATTCAAACTCAAATAAAATACCTTCCTTTGATGCCTTTTTTTTTTGCGCTCCGCCTTTGGCTTGACAAGAAACGTTCTTCCACCTACGCACCTAGTTACCTTATATCACACCCAATATTAACTCTCAACAACTCTTCTCCTTTGAATGTGTGACTACCATGCAACCAAGGTTCCTTATTGAGATGTTTCATTGCCTGAGACTTTTAATTGGCACTCCTTTCTACGGTTTGACAAGTGGCAATGAAGACTCTTCCCTTGCTCAGGAAGACATTACATCTTCATCATGTGGCACCTAATTCAAATGTTGAAGAACACAAGCTTATACTGAGAGGGGGGTGAACAATATAAGACCATTTTTTACTTTTCTTTCCCAAATAGTATTATACAATATAATCAATGGCAATATCAATAGCAGTAACCAAAGCAATGCAAAAATTATTACACACAATAAAGACACCAATTTAACATGGTTCACCCAATGTGGACTACTCCATGGAGAAAATATTTCACTAATATTTTCTCAAAAAATCTCTTTGGGAATCCTTTCTCTATTACAATGTTTATGGACCTATTTCCAAAGGAGACACCAATCCCCTAATCAAGTTCATGGATCTGTCCATAGGAGACACTAATCTCCTCAACTGGTTTGTGGATCTCTAACCACAAGAGACACCAATATACTCAACTGGTTTGTGGATCTATATCCACAAGAAGAACTCCTTCTCCTCTTCTTTGTCTGGTGATCTTCTAAAAGAATTGTTGCCTCCACTACACTGGCTTATGGATCTCTATCCACTGAAGACTCTTGTCCTCACTTAGAAGACCTGTCTTCACTACACTGGCTAATGGACCTCTATCCACTAGAGACTATCATCTTCTATACTTTATCATCTCTAAAGCTAGCTCTCAGTACTAAACACACTCCTTTGATCTAGCACCAATATGCTCAATCTCTATCTTTTGATCTGCACTAAACATAGTCCTTTAGTCTAGCAAAAATCTACTCAATATTTGTCCTCTGGTCTAGCATAACCTTATCCTCAAATCTGCACTAAAATATTTCCTCAATCTCTATCCTCAAGCTTTAACATTAAGCTTAACTCAATCACAAATCAACTTTGCTGGATCTGCCCTAAACCTTAACTCAAGGTTTGAACAAATCACTCAATCAATTTTGCTCATAAGTCTTCTCAAAGACTTGCCTTAAATCTGTCCTCAAGTCATCTCTAGAACTTGTCCAATCCGCTCTCAAGTCTTCTCTAAGACTTACCTTAAATATTTATTGTAAGCTTCCATAAAAGCTCACACTAATCTATCCACAAGTCTTCTCTAATACTTGTCTCAAATATGCTCAACAAGTTCTCACTAGAACTTGTCCAAATATGCTCAACAAGTCCTCACTAGAAATTGTATAAATATCATAGAAACATAAAAATAATTTTTAGAGACTCAATATGCTTCACATTCACCACAAAGATTAATCACTTTCAATATTTTTTTTTACCACATAAACATATAGAGAATTGTTAGAGACTCAATATGTTTCATATTCACCACAAAGCTCAATTACTTTCAATATTTCTTTTTACCATAGAAACATATAAAGAATTGTTAGAGACTCAATATGTTTCACATTCATCAATACTCAATCTCTTTTTCAACTCAATTCATGATATAGAACAATTTGTTTCATAGAGCTTGAACTATCATATCAACACATCCACTTGAATAGGCTCAACCAACTTTATTTAACCAATCACTCAATGAAATAATTCTTGCTCACAAACCCTAGTCCAAACTTATGAACATTCACTCAAATGTTTCCAACAATGCTTATTCAACAATGGCTAGAGGGGTGATGGTAACATCTTGGACCACATATTCACAAATACCAAGACTAGCGATGCAGACCTCAACTTGGGATGAGGTGGTGGATGATGGCTCAGGATTGGAGTTGGTTGTGGATGTTGGTGGAGAGTTAAATATTTCATAATCTGAAAGTTCAACTTGTAAAACATAGGCTTATGGAAAAGGATTGGGTGATGATTTAGAATTAGGAGAAGGTGGATGAGGCCATGATGAAGAGGAATAAATGGTTGTATAAGTAGTGGTTGATGTAGATGATGTGGTGAAAGTGGATTGACCTTGATGACATGTACAAGAAGAAATAGATGATTTAGGGGGTTTGGTAATATAGACACCTAAAATGCATCATGTCGAGGGCAACTACTCATATGGACATGCTACAAAACTATATGAAGGATCTTGTATAGACTCCAAGATAGAGCAGTGGTTCTAACCACTCAATTTAGGCATTTTGGCCTAAGCAGTCTGAATCGTAGTCCAGACCTGCGGTCTCTAGTCTAAACCGTGGTTGACACCTATGGTCTATAGTCTGGACCGCAACTGTGACCTGCGGTCTTAACTAAAGTTTAGTTAGACCTTCTATCCGAGCCAAATCGGTTGGAATGACCAAGAGATCTAGAAGGAGGCATTTGAAGGATGAAATATTCTAGAGGCTTCCATCATAATTGTTCTAACCACCCTTCTTGGTATTGGCTTCTCCATGAAGCCACCCCTAGCCCTGGGGGTATGCTATAAATTCCCCCTCCAAATTAGGAGAACAAAAAGAGAGTTAATTGATCAAGAGAGCAGCAAAGCCCTATCAAATTGCATACTGAATCTATGCATTTGAGAGCCCATTTTCTATTCACCTAAAGACCAATTAGCCATGGATGCCCTCGGTGCCTAGGAGGATCAAGAAACACAAATTCAGATATACGAAGGCCCTTCACAGTGATTTGACCACCAAATATGTCAGAGGACAACAAATGTGACCCTTGAACATCAATTTGGACAAGGAGGTCAAGCCCACTGCCCCTAATTCTGAGGATAAACCTATCAGAGGTCAAACCATGACTGTCAATTGTGGTTCACAGTGCAGACCGCCCACCACAGCTGCGGTTTGCAATAGGTTACTAATCACCTTACATGCTTTGCTTTTGACCGCATAAATTAGTCATATTAGTATTTTCATAAGGTTTAATTGCATTTTAAAGAAACTCTGATTGTAGGAATTAGTTGTTTCATGCATTGTATTAAGTAGGAGTATATTGGATATTTTATGCACTTTATTGTTCCTAACTTGATATTTGATCCATGCATCATTTGCTTATTCATGTCCTTCATGTTGTAGTATAATTCTTGATTTAATTAGAATAGTTTAAAGTATTTCTTTATGAAGAGAATTACAGAAACATATTCTAGAAATAATGCAGAAATAATAACTAAGGAAATAATGACACCATTCAATGCACATATAACACACAAGATTTACCATGGTTCACCCGATTTGGGCTAGTCCAACAAACAAGAGTCTATCCTCCTTGATATATTATTCTCTCTCTTGTCCCTCAAATGGGGCATTACAATAATTATATAAGGAAACTCATACAACCCTAAACCACCAAGTGGTATTAGGTTACCGTGGATACAACACCGTGGGCTAAACCACCCACACCCACTAACCACCCACAAACCGTGGGAATCCCGAGGGCCGCTCCAAAAGTAGCGATAAAAGGGCACCCCCGGACCCCCCCTACCCGTCGTCTTTTGCGCTGTAGTACCTGTCATACAATTCTTTTCCGGCAAAGAATGAGACATATCCAACATTCTCCCACTTGTTGAATACTTTGCCAGACCCATTTCATTTGAACAGAATCTAAACTTTTCAGTGCTTACAGCCTTGGTTAAAGCATCTGCAACATTTTCCTTGGTGTCTACCTTTTCCAGCAACACTTTCCTCTGTTCAAGCATGTCCCTATAGAAATGGAACTTTGTATCAATGTGCTTCATTCTTGAATGGTAAGCAGGGTTCTTTGCCAAAAATATGGCACTCTGACTGTCACAGTTTATCTTTACAGCTCCTTGAAAGAACCCAATTTCAGCACATAGTCTTTGCAACCATACAGCTTCCTTACTTGCATCAGTGGCAGCCATATACTCAGCTTCAGTAGTTGAAAGAGCAACAACAGTCTACCTCTTGCTCATCCAACTAATGGCCCCTTCGAACAAATTGAATACATAAGCACTAGTAGATCTTCTCCTGTCTAGATCTCCAGCCCAATCTGCATCAACAAACCCTTCTATATCCAATTGTCTATTTTCTTTACCTGTACCCTCATAGCAGATTGTAAAATCAAAGGTGCCATGCAAATATCTAAACACCCTTTTCACAGCAGTCCAATGCTCTTTACGAGGTTTAGACATATATCTACTCAAGACTCCCACCGCATGGGCAATGTCTGCTCTAGTACAAACCATGGCATACATTAAACTACCTACGACATTTGCATAAGGAATATGTGACATTTCCTCTACCTCTTCTTCTATTTTTGGACATTGTTCAGCAGACAATTTTTCACCTAAAGAAATAGGTACCTTCACCGGTTTGCAATCCTGCATATTGAACCTTTTCAACACTGTCTCAACATACTTTTTCTGATCCATCCACAACCTTCTGTTAGAGCGATCTCTTTTTATTTGCATACCCAATATAAAATTTGTAGGGCCAAGATCCTTCATGTCAAATTGTGATGCCAACTGAGACTTTACTTCCCTGACCATTTTCTTGCTATTTCCAATTAGTAACATGTCATCAAAATAAAGAACTATAATGACAATTACATTACCAATTTTCTTTGAATACACACAGTGATCAACATTGCTATGAACAAAACCAATTCCTAAAACATAAGTATCAAATTTTTGGTACCACATTCTAGGTGATTGTTTCAGTCCATACAATGATTTCTTTAACTTACATACCAGATCCTCCTTTCCTGCAACAGTGAAACCTTCAGGCTGCCTCATATAGATTTCTTCCTCCAAATATCCATGAAGGAATGCAGTTTTCACATCCATCCTGTTCTATTTCAAGATCGAATGCAGCAGCCACAACTAACATAAATCTAATTGATGTTAGCTTTGCAACGGGAGAAAAAACTTCACCATAATCAATTCCTTCAACCTGAGAAAAACCTTTAGCAACTAGGCGAGCTTTATATTTCTCCACTTTACCTTCAGCATTCTCGCTTCTTTTTAAAGATCCACTTGCAACCTATTGCTTTCCTACCACTTGGTAATTTCACTAAATCCCATGTTCTATTCTTTTTCAGGGACATCATTTCCTCATCCATGGCCTCTTCCCAATGGTTTGCCTCTCCAGAATTAACATCTTCTCTAACTGTTCTAGGATCTTCATCAGTAATAGATAGTACAAAAGAAGTAGGAAAAGCAGATGGACTGTACCTTTCAGGTTGCCTCCTTTCCTATGTTGATATCCTTACCACAAGTGTATGAACCTCTTCTTCATCCTCTTCCAGATCCTCACCTATATGCTTCTCTTCCATATCCTCATCTGTATGCTCCTCTTCCAGATCCTCTACTGTCTGATAGTTGTCCATGAGATCAAATTGGACCGTTCTAGGTTCCTCTTCTGTAACTACCTTCCTAGAATCACTGATCATCTCCCTAAACACCACATCTCTACTATACACTGTACTTTTAGTTTTTGGATTCCAAAGCTTATATCCTTTAACACCATCTTTATAACCAATAAAGATACATTTAACAACATTATTATCTAGCTTACTTCTTTTCTCCTTTGGAATATGCATGTATGCATCACAGCAAAAAACTCTAAGATGTGAAATAGATGGTTTCTTACCAAATAGAGCTTCAAATGGAGTTTGATCCGGCAATGCTGATGTAGGTGACCAATTTTGCAAGTAACATGCTGCACTCACTGCTTCCGCCTGCAATTCCTGTGCCAAACCCGCACCACCGAGCATACTTCTAGCCTTCTCCATCGGTGATATGTTCAACCTCTCTGCAACTCCATTCTGTTGAGGTGTATATGAAGTAGTCTTCTGTCTTGCAATACCACATTGCTTACAAAATTTCTCAAATATATTAGAACAATATTCTCCTCCATTATCAGACCTCAACACCTTAATCCTTTTATCAGTTTGATTATCAACAAGTGCTTTAAATTCCTTAAATTTTTCAAACACTTCATCTTTGCTCTTAAGAAAGTAAATCCATGCATATCTTGAAAAATCATCAACAAAGGAAGCATAATACCGTGATTTTCCAAGAGACGGCATAGGAACAGACCAAAAATATCACTCGTGGATCAAATCTAGTACCCCACTAGATCTTGTGGCATTAGATGGAAAACTAACCCGATTCCGTTTACCATAAATACAATGTTCACGTAACTCGAAGTCATTGAGTAATTAGGGATACCATGAACCATACCTTTTGTGTACATGGTACGCAATCCCTTTTCTCCAATATGTCCCATCCTTTGATGCCGGAGTGTTGAGCTTTTATCGGAATCAACCTCGAGAACAGTTGAGCTATTGCACTCATTTGTCATAGTGCTTCCCAATAGCTTATACAATGTTCCAATCCGAACTCCCCTTGCCAACACCATTGATCCACGAACCATTTTGCATGAATCATTGCCAAAAATGACATTCACTGCTGCATCGGCCATTTTGCTTACCGAAATCAAATTTCTAGCAAGTCCCGAAATATGCATCACACCTGGTAGGGTCTTAACCCTACCATCCTGTAGCAAAATTTTCACTCTTCCACGACCCATGATTTTGAGTGGTGAATCATCTCCCAATAGTACCTCCCCTCCATCATATCTTTCATATTCACCGAACCACCCTCTATGAGGAGTCATATGAAAAGAGGCACAAGTATCAATCAACCAATCATTTTTATCTGATCGTGTGGAGCATGATGAGCAGGATGCCAAATATACATCCCCTGCTTCATCAATGGATTTATTCATCTCTGTGGAAGTCGATTCATCAGACTTTTTTCTAGACTCAGCTTTCTTTGATCTGCAATCCTTCTTCATATGACCTAGCTTGCCACAATTCTAGCATTTTCTCTCAAACTTCCCCCGAGACTTGGATCTACCTTTAGACTTAGACCTATCACCATATCTAGATTTGTCCTTCTCATTGGCACGCCCTCTCACTGTTAGGGCTTCCTTAGATGTGCCCTCCATGGCTTTTCTCCTCATATCCTCAGATAATAAAGACGCCACTATATCTTCAAACTTCAATGTGGATGAAGTTGTACTACCAATTGCTACTACTAAGTTATCCCATGAATTTGGTAAAGAGCATAACAAAGTAATGCATTTATCTTCCTCACTCAACTTAATTTCTACAGATGTTAGTTGACTTACCACTGTATTGAATGTATTCAGATGATCTGCAACCGAATCCCCGTCATGCATCCTAAGATTGTACAGTTTCTTTCTGAGGAATAATTTGTTCACTAGAGAATTCGATTGATACAAAGCTCCTAACCTCTCCCAGAGATCCTTCGCTGTAGCTTCTCCCAAAACATTGATGAGCACCAAATCTGCAAGACACAGTCGAATCAGACTCCTTACTTTTCGATTCATCTTCTCCCAATCTTCATCAGAAGTACCCGTAGGTTTTGTTGTTTCTGAAATAGCAGCCCACTGATCTCTGTCCACGAGCATATCTTCCATCTTTAACTTCCATAGCTCAAAACTTTTGCCGTAAAATTTCTCAATCTCTATCCTTGAATGATTTCCTAACATTTTTTCTTCAAACTCCTTCTGCATAACTCCCACTCCAGAATAGGTTTCCTCTCACTCCTAGAAACCCTAGATCTTCTTCAAACAAATTTAAACCCTAGCAATAAAGGCGTCCCCCTATGGCTAATGACTTGGCTCTGATACCAAATGAAGAGAATTACATAAACATATTCTAGAAATAATGCAGAAATAATAACTAAGGAAATAATGACACCATTCAATGCACATATAACACACAAGATTTACCCCGGTTCACCCGATTTGGGCTAGTCCAAGGAAACAAGAGTCTATCCTCCTTGATATATTATTCTCTCTCTTGTCCCTCAAATGGGGCATTACAATAATTATATAAGGAAACTCATACAACCCTAAACCACCAAGTGGTATTAGGGTATCGTGGATACAACACCATGGGCTAAACCACCCACACCCACTAACCACCCACCAACCGTGGGAATCCCGAGGGCCGCTCCAAAAGTAGCGATAAAAGTAGGTGAAAAGTAGCGATAAAAGGGCACCCCCGGACCCCCCCTACCCGTCGTCTTTTGCGCTGTAGTGCCTGTCATACAATTCTTTTCCGGCAAAGAATGAGACATATCCAACACTTTATGCTTTCTTGTTTTACATATTCCCTTAAAGGGCCTCATCACGAGAGGCTATCAATATTTTTAATCGTGTGATTTTGTTTCTTGTTCGTAGGGAGACAGGTACAAGAGGAGCTTATGTCATAATCCTTCCACATCGTGAAGAAGGGGGTTAGCTCCACCCCAAGGTAGTTTGTGACTAATCAATAGAGCACTACAAGTGCACCTACCCTATTGAGGGCATTGGCAATTGTAATATCAATATCATCTTTCAAGTGACCTTGAGAGGGCATTTTTGTAATCAAAGCTCATTCAAAGATTAATACGAGAAACCTTACATACGTTGTTTTTGTTCAATTTATGTACTTGTGTGAATATTTATGCTTTTATGATGGTATAGATCAATACAGTAGCTAGGTGCACATGCCGTGGTTAGGTCAGATGGTGATCATGACAAAACCCCACAATTTTAGCCCTAAGTTCTGACTTTTCTTGGCTTTTTCTTATCTCAGGTGCTAATCGCAGCTTTCAGCTGTGGTTGTTTTTTGGCTTGCGACTGCAACCTACGGTCCCTACTGTAGCCCGCAGGTCAAACTTGCAGTTTATAGAGGAAAAGGTAGACAACAGGAAACTCAGTGGGTAGTAGAGCAGGAGCTAAGGTAGGCCCCAATTTCACTATCTGTTTTGAATTTTTTGCTCTGTATCTTTCTAGAAAGCATCGAACTGTTGCAAACTAGGAACTTAAGTAAAAAATAGTCAATGAACAAGTCTTAGTTTGTTTCTATTTTCCTTTCATTAGAGAGGTGTTGTTGGGAATAGCGGACCTCTGAGTGCAGTCCACCCCTAAATACATCGACCTTGATAGAGATTACATGTTGTTGCATGCTTGAGGCCCAATTAGTGGCCATGTCATTGTAATTGCATCGTCAAAATATCATATAGGACATTAGCATGCATTCTTTATGAATTTGAAATGTTCCTTTCTTTTCATGCATATCATGTAGGAATGATCATTATGCTCCTTTATGCATTTGTCATTTTTGCAAAGTAAAAGGAACCACACACACCACCTGGAACTTAAACACTAGTGAGTTGGGCTTCATATCCAACCACTAGTAGGGTTCAACGATGGTGGGCATAACTTCCATCTGTTGGCCCAAATCCCATGTACCTTATGTTATTAGACCATACCAGATCCAAGATCCTTTTGTACCCTAAAAATTTTGCATATAATCCTCTTCGGAGGGTATGAAACTGATTGGGGGAAAATGGGTGAGGAACTGGGAGGACCTGTGCCCCCTGACCATGTGTGGGCTTCACTTCCACACATTATAGGTTGGTTTACGTGACTTGGGTTTCATCACCAAGTTGTTGAGCTATAGGTATATAGGTGAAATCTAATTTAATTGAGTATAAAATCCAACAATCTTTCAAAACATGCGAGAGTTTCTAACACTGATACAACACATCTGAAAACAACATCAAACAGTTTAGGGCTCACAATAAAAATTTAAAAAGAGATAATCATCATTTGTATACCTTGTTTGCATAATAAAACACATCTAGACATTAGATACACAAATGGTGAACACACGGGGTGATCGATAAAGGTCTAGTACTGATGTTCATGATCAACCCCCAATTGGTTCACAGCAGCATGTGTCGAGTCCTCATACACATGAGCGAACCGAATGACGTTTGATGAGCATTAGAGGTGAAAACTCGACACGGGGAGATCTCGTTGAGCAGACCCTCGATAGAGGAGCTTCATTACACTCCTCTAGGCACAGGACTAAGCATGGAGCTTCTCAGCATGAGGATGCTCTACTCCAAAGCCATTATCGAGACCGCACTACACATGCATCCATGAGATCGACCAAGGAATATGTTGTGCAGGGGACCAAGTTGGTTCCCATACGTACTAGGTCCATAGGAGGTTCTAATCCTCCACAATCAGAATATAGATGGACCAGAGATCTGTCCATTCAGGGGCAAGAGGACAGGCTTGCTTCTAAGAATAGGTCCACCCATACTCCCATGTGTGGCCCACCATGCAAGATCACCATTGATATATCAAATGTGGGAGCTAATGGAACACCATTGCATGAGCGGTGGAGGTCTAGACAATTAGATGGTCTAGGTAGTGTTATTGAGAAGCTAGGCTGCAAGCCTAAAACTCTACCCACTTGTGCTCCGAGTGAGCATAACGGTAGTTGTATCAAGATCACTAGAGAGCATGGAGAGGCTTCTAAGCACCCTCATATCACATGTCCACCATCAACACATTTTTATGATGGGTATAGAACCCATAAGGTAGCTTACACAAATCATACACACTAGAGGCCTCCCACGGTTGACTAGATCGACAGATCACATAGACTGGTGTCTGAGCAAAGACGTCAATTCCTCCAAGATCAATTGGAGGATGCTCACCTAGAGAGGCAACATATTGAAGATGAAAATATTCAAGCACATAGGCTCCTACGATAGAGATTATATGAGCAACACATACGTGAAGAGCATATTCTAGCTCAGAAGGAGTGCATAGAGAAGGAGGATCGGGTAGCCAAGGTTGACCTATACCCTCCTGAGGAGCATAGAGAGCATGTGCATAGGAGGGCTGTGTCTCTAGCCAATATGTATGAGGAGCGCAAAGACGCTCGTACTCATGTCAGTGCCCAACAGAGGGAGCGACTGCCATCACTCAATGATCTGAGACAGAGGTAGCGTGAATATGTATATGTAGACATATATGATTAGGAGTATCCTGAGAGTTACCAAGTTGAGGAGGAGGAAGAGCCACATCCTCCACCTCCCTTGAAGAAGACCTTACCTCCTAAACCGCCTCCATGTCAGCTTAGGGAGGAGGAATTTTTGTCTTCTGAGGCATACAAGGTTTTGGCCGATAACGTCAAAGCAATATAGAGGCAAGGCACGGCTATGCAAAAGTCGACACTAAGGAAGATACACAATGAACCTCTAGACCCATCGGTTCCTACACCTCCATATCTTGAGAATTTTGATATGCCTAGGTTAGAAAAATTCAAGGGTTATGAGGATGCCCAAGAGCATGTTATGAGTTTTTTGGATGCTTGTTTCTAGATAAAGAGTCATGATGCCTTGTTGTTGCGCACCTTCATTATGACACTCTCCGACCCGGCCTGAGAGTGGTTCAACCAGCTGAAGGAACACAATATTACTGGTTTCGAGTAGTTAGCTGATGCATTTCTTGAACACTATTAATTTGGCATCAAGAAATAGGCCAACCTTTTCAATTTGGCTATGCTAGCTCAGCGCGACGATGAGCCCATCGAGCAATACGAAAAGAGATGGCATAGAATAATGGCAAAGATGCCATTCCCTATTTCTATAGCAGAACTGACCCGAATGTTTACAAAGAGTTATGCCAAGCACATCTCGCTACTGTGGCAGTTGCAGTAGTACGCTACATTCGAGGAAGCTATGGCGCAAGCCAAGGTGATCAAGGACATCAAGTTGCAAGAAGGCAACTTGAATCTCAAGACCAGGAAATAAGGGTTTAAAAAGAGTACTACGAAGTAACAGGGCAAGCAGGCCCACGTGAATCAAGTAGTACTAAATATTGGAGGAGAGGACAAGGGACAACAAAAGCCTAATTATCAGGCCCAACCTCCTCCTACGTGTTATGAGACATGCAAAAACAACTATAAGGGCAAAAACAAAGAAGAGTGCCCACCTCGCTAGTTCACACCTCTGACGAAATCGATGACTTCAATTTTCCATCAACTATGCGAGGCCAAGGCCATATGATGCTCGAGGTCAAATTAGTAGATCCGAATGTGCCAAAGTCAAAGTGGCATCAAGATGAGCTATTATGCATATTCCATAGAGAAAAAGGCCACGACATCGAGACATGTTGGTCCTTCAAACACATTGTGCAGAACATGATAAAAAAATGAGATCTTGTCGTACTAGGCATTCCATAGGCACTCGACAACAAAAACATGGGGATTTTCAAGAATCCACTACCTAATCACAAGGCACCTCGTAACAACACCGGCCAGGTCAATCAAGTGAGAATCAAACCACCTACCCAGGGGTTCGTAGGCATGGTCAATGTTGTTACTAGACATGAGAGGTACGATCAACCGAATCAACCTCGTGCTCCCATTAGAATACAAGATTTTCCGGATCAACGACCAAATCAAAACATTCCAGGCCCACCAACTAGACTGGTGGTGACCATAAGAAGCCGGTTAGTTCAGAACTTGTAGACAACTCCTGCAAAGTTGTCAATATATGAGCTTATTCAGTAGTCCCCTAGACACAGGGAGACTCTTATGGAAATTCTAAGGTCCATTGAGGGACAGTCCCAAGATGCGTATGCATTTACAAATTTCATGGGACATGTACAACAGTGTCAGGAACCCATGATACAATTTTACGACCATGAAGTGAAGATGGTTCCTACTATTATGGCTGACCCATCGCTGCATATTATCACGTGTGTTAACCACATGCCTTTCAAAAGTGTCTTGATCAAAACTGGGTCCTTGATCAATATAATTATGACCAAGGCATTGATCCATCTAAAATTACCCAAATCACACATTATGCCTACCACCTTTACATTGATAGCGTTTAACGATGCACTATGATCAATGGTTGGTACAATTGTCCTACCTGTTCAGGTGGGACTTAAGACCATCTATGTGATATGTCACATGATAGAGGATGCCATGCAATACAACATTCTGCTCGAAAGGCCTTGGATTCATGAAATGCGTTGTGTCCCCTCTATCTTGCATCAATGCGTGAAGTACATTCATGAGGGACAAGTTCACGTAGTGTCCTCGGATGAAGAACCATTCAAGTTCATGAACCTAGTAGATTTACCTGGGGGTTTTGTACTCCCATCGATGCACTTGGATATCCGACCTGCTTCGTCGATTAAGATTCCAAGAGGTAAACCAGCAGCCCGTGCTCAACCATCGACATATGTGTCACACAGATCTAAGCATACGACTGCAACTTCTCTAAAACTGACTGCATAGGAAATGCATCGACAAGGCGAGAAGCTAAAGGTAAAATTGGCTGAGAAAGTAGAAGATCATATGCCCAGACTAGTCGCTAATGAGATTCCCACTCCCATAGATGTGGAAGAGCCCCAAGACAAAGCCGAGGAGGCACCTGAGCATGCTTCGCCCGCATCTTTAATAGGGTCATCTACACCATAGGTGACCGTTCATCTAGCTAGCATAGGGTTGGGTGAGTATCTTGTGCAAAATGTTACTTTCGGACCTATCCAAAAAACTGCACAAGAGATGGGCCGATCACACGCCCATCAATTTTTGATTGGATCTGTAGTGCCGTTAGGTGATCCACCCAACCAAACAAACTTCGTCTATGCAGGGCAGGATCAAGCGCCCACTAGAATGTCTGTAGATGAGGATGATGATGAACCATTCTCTATGAATGTGCGCTATCTATCCAACCCAGAATATGTCATGCGCATTTTTGAGTCGTATCATTGGCTTGGGCACGACCTTGGTATTTTTGAACAAGGATGTAGGACTCTGCTCAAACCTCATTATCAGTTAGCTATTGATAGGTTCAAGTTAGGGTTATAGGTACAAGATCATGATGATTTGCTTGCTGTATCCTTAGATCGCATGTATTTGAGTCTGGGGGATGATGTGGATTTTAATCCATATCACCCTAATATTTCTAGATTTTGGAGGACTTGCCAGATGGTATTGTTTGTTACCTTAGGGCCACCCGATTCATATCATGATGGGCCCTTGGAGGACAACCCCAAATACAACCTGCGTAACCAAATCCTTAATGCTACCGATGACACTGGTATGCAGGGGCATAACCCCACTACTATAGGTGATCTTGAGTTACGATATCTTTGTGATGATGATGGAGAGGAGTTCGCCTCCAAAATAAGTGGACCTAGTTATGATGCGGATGATGAGTCCTCAAATGATGATCAATCTAAGGAGGAAATCAAGTCGACCTTTCCAAGTTTAGCATTTATATGCCATCTGCTGCCTATGGAACAAGTGGAAGAGATGAATGAGCGCTTCATAGTCGATAGTGATTATAAAGATGAAACAAAGGAGGAATATTTAAGGCCTCGCCCAACTAATCTCCCACTGTGCATAGACATAATAGAGTGGTCCATCTGTGGCAATGACCACAGTGATATAGATGAGAGGATCGATTTCAGGCTCGTGTATCCACAATATCTATTGCCTAGGGAATCAAAGCATGTTATGGAGGAAGTCCCTCCCAACATTGAGCGCTCTGAGGAAGAAGCAACACCATTTTACATGGTAGTATCATATATACGATCATTCTATCATATTTATCTGAATAGTGATGATAGTGATCGTAAAATCAGATACATGGGGTCACATCTGGAAGATCGCCCCTTAGAAGAGGGGGGAAGTGATGAATTATATTTGTACAGTGATGATGAGGATTCATTGGAGATGGCCTATTTGGGACCTCATCACCTATGTAATAGGCCTCCACCTCGAGCTCCCCCACCTATTACAGCTATAGGTTTGCGTCGGGAGATCAATCTCCATCGTAGCTTGAGGGAAAGAAGAGAGCTCAAAGAGAGGTATCAGAAACTCTTTCCCTATCCCCCTACGTACGCGAAGCTCCTTGAGCTGAGAGATCCCATTTTGTAGCTAGTGCACCAAGAGGATCCAGTTATACGAGCATCCCACAAAGAGGATCCGTTTGTGCCCATACCATCCGAACCAGATCTTGGGTACAAAAGCTATGCTTCAGATATAGAGTTTTATCCGTGTGGTTTCGAAGATCAATTCCATTCCATCAATATGGTCTCCATTGATTTGACCACTCCACTCCACAATCTAGCAAATTCATCCAAATCGCTACATCTGAACATAGATGCTATCGATTAGAATCGTGCTGACTCACCGGTCCAGCCTGAAGATTTCTTCCTTAATGAAGAAATGCTGCAACCGTTTCATTTTGCACTAGGTTGTGCTCATGATGTTTATCACACTAAGGGTGCTTCCCACGAGGAACATGTGAACCCGACTGATGACATCCATATGATTCCTATGTCTCACCAGCTTGAGGAGGGATCACATATGTCAGTAGATAAAATCTTCGATGTGGATATCAGTAAAGATCCTACCAATCCAAAGAAGGTTAGATTTGGGGAGATTCTCACTCTGGATGAGCGTGATAGCATCATCCCTCTACTAAAAGAGAGACCTGATATCTTTTCTTGGACTTACAAAGACATGCCGAGTCTAGATCCTAAATTGGTTACTCATAACCTTTCGCTAGGCCTGTCGAAGAAGCCAATCAAGCAAAAACTTAGAAAAATGCATCCAACAGTAGCCTTAATGGTGAAAGACAAGTTGCAAAAGTTGTTGGACGTAGAGTTCATCATATCCATTGACTATCTAGAATGGGTGTCCAATATGGTGCCCGTAGGAAAGCCAGATGGAAGGGTCCGTATTTGTATGGATTCTTGAAACCTCAATAAGGCAACACCCAAAGATTCATTTTCGTTGCCAAATATTGATGCTCTGGTAGACGCTACTATAGGTCACAAAATGCTCTCCCTTATGGATGGTTTTTTTGGATACAATTAGATTCGGATTAAACCCGAAGATCAGCATAAAATCATGTTTATAATGCCATGGGGGAAATTTTGCTACAAAGTTATACCATTCGGTCTTAAAAATGCTGGTGCCACATATCAGCAGGCTATGACATATATCTTTCATGACTACATGCATAAAATATTAGAATATTATATCGATGTCTTACTAGCTAAGTCGTTGTTGCGAGTAGAGCATGAGGAGGTCTTAAGAAAGGTCTTCAATCGCCTGATAGAGCATAATGTCAGGTTGAATCCTAAGAAGTACGTATTTGGTGTAACTTCAGGTAAAATCTTAGGATTCATCATTTC
Organism: Wollemia nobilis; assembly: GCA_028583015.1. Taxonomy (NCBI): domain Eukaryota; kingdom Viridiplantae; phylum Streptophyta; class Pinopsida; order Araucariales; family Araucariaceae; genus Wollemia; species Wollemia nobilis. The sequence continues at coordinate 550,847 of JAQPPZ010017000.1, read as the reverse complement.
TAAATGAGGCATCGAAGTAGACCCAACAAAGGTCAAGGCTATCCTAGAGATGCGTCCTCCCACTAATATCAAAGAACTAAGAAGCCTTCAGGGCAAAGTAGAGTCTATAAAGCAATTCATCACTCAATTATCGGATAAATATCGACCCATGAATCGACTGCTACACAAGAGGGTCCCATTTTATTAGGACAAGGACTGCCAAGCAGCCTTTGCTGAGATTAAGCAATACCTGGAAACACCGCCAGTACTAGCTCCACCAAGGCCAGATGAGCCTTTTTTGCTATATATATCGGCAACCAACTTTGCATTAGGGACGATGTTAGCCCAAAATAATGTGCAAGGCAAAGAGCAAGTCGTATATTACATCAGTCGCACCTTGGTGAGTTATGAGTCAGGATATACATATGTTGAGAATCTTTATTTAGCAGTGGTGTTCGCTACCAAGAAATTACGGCATTACATGCTAAGTCATACGACATATGTTATATCAAAATAGAATCCTTTGCAGTATATGATGAGCAAGACATATCATAACACACGTACTACAAAGTGGATCATTTTATTGATAGAATTTGATTTGCAATTCATCAACCAAAAGTCCATCAAGGGATAAGTCATAGCTGATCAACTGGCTGAGGCACCACTGTCCAAAAGTAGGCCTCTAACCATTGAGCTTCCATATGATGCGATCTTTGTAATATCTGAAGCTCTTGAACCCGAAGAACTAGAGAATAATATTGATATGACATTGTTTTTTGACGGTTCAAAGTGTGAGCAAGGGGTGGTGCAGGAATAGTGTTTTTCACACCATAAGGAGCTCCAATGCCCTTGTCATTCAAGTTAGACTTTTTGTGCACCAACAATAATGCTGAGTACGAAGCCCTACTTTTGGGCCTCCACACAACCATCACCATGGGTATTAAAAGATTAAACATTTTTGGCGATTCTCTGCTCATAGTTAACCAAGTCAATGGGCTCTTTCAGTGTCAATGTCCCATACTGAAAGCCTACAAAGATCTTATTGCCACTTATCTGGCTAAATTTGAATGGTATGACATCGAGGCAATCCCTTGATCGTCAAATAGGTTCACAAACACCATGGCATCTTTGGGGTCCTTGATCCCTCAAAATCCATCTGCCGATTTTACTACCATCCATGTTAGAACACTCTCGCACCCAACAGTGGAGTGTGCAGACTTTGATAACAAAGAGTTAGTCAACATGATTGTCATGGAACCAACAACTGATTAGTTTCGTAGAGTACAAGACTTTCTTAAGTAGGCACCCTGGGAGTCATTGAATTCTTAGAGTCCTACGGGGAGTGGAACTACCATTCACCATAAGGTTGTTCTCTAGTCTGCATTTACAAAGTTAAATACATAGGGGGAGTAAGTCATCTTAGCAGTCGAAGCTGAGGCTTGTCAAAGTTGGATGTTGTAAATCCAAGACTTCCTAAAACTTGGTATGATCCCAGAGGGATTGTCGCGTGCTGCAAGATGCACATTCAAATAGGAAGTGACTAAGTATGTCGTGATAGAAGATATTTTGTATCGACACAGCTATGAAGGAGTTCTCCTTCGATGTATTGAGCCCCAAGAGTCATCTTGGGAAATTTTAGAAGCTCACGATGGTACATGTGATGGCCATTTCAGCGGTATGGCTATCATCAAACACATCCTTCATATGGGTTATTATTGGCCCACTATGGAGAAGGATTGCAATGTGTATATCAAGAAATGTGTTAAATGTCAGCATCATGCTAATCTTATGCACTTGCCATCATAGGCCTTACAACCCATTCAGGTGGCTTGGCCATTTGCTCAGTGGGGACTAGATCTTATTGGCAAGATCTCTCCTCCATTTTCAGGCTAACATACATTCATTATCACGACTGTTGAGTATTTTACAAAGTGGGTGGAAGCCATTACCCTTACAACGACCACTGGAGCTCTCATCACAGAATTTATTCTCAAGCATTTCATATGTCATTTTGGGATACCATCCAAAATAATTTTGAATAATGGAACTTATTTTAAGAATAAAATTGTGTGGGCTTTAATGTCTAAATACCGCATTAAACATAGTTTTGCAACTCCATATCCGCAAGAAAACGGGTAAGCTGAGGCCTCAAACAAGACTGTAGTAGCCATATTGAAAAAGACAGTGCAAGAACACCACAATGATTGGCATATACAACTACCCCTTACATTATGGGCTTACAGGACTAGCATTCGGATGCCCATTGGGGTAACGTCGTTTTCACTAGTATATGGTACTGAGGCCATTATGCCCTTAGAGTTGGAAATTCCAATGCTGCACATCGCATTGAAAGAGTTCATCAATGATGACACCGCACGACAAGATCACCTCGATCAATTGACGTTACTTGATGAATATCGTGTGAATGCCCTCGAGCATCTCTGTGTTTATCAGGAGTGATTAAAATGAGCTTACAATGTCAAAGTCCACCAAAGAGACTTTGAAGTTGGGGATCTAGTGCTGAAAGAGAACCAAAAAAACTCGAATTTGCTGTCTGATATGCGAGAAAAATTCGCAGCTAATTGGCTAGGGCCTTACATCATATTTGAAAATATTGGTCCAGGTACCTATCGCCTAACGTTGCTAGAGGGTGTGGAAGAGCTTGAGCCTCTCAATATCATCCATATTAAGGCGTTCTATGCTTGAGAGTGTAGTAAATGCACCAAAGGCATCTGTAAGCCCTTTGGTCAACCCAAAAGCTTCGAGGGTTTTTCCACAACCGCTCGGTCATCCTAAAAGGCTTCGAGTTCTCGAATTGAGAATCTTGGTCAACTAAAGGCACCAAAGGCATCTGTAAGCCCTTTGGTCAACCCAAAAGCTCCGAGGTCTCTTCAACCGCTTGGTCATCCCGAAATTCCCCAAGCTCTTCGTTGAGTAGCTTGGTTAAGTAGAAGCTCCAAAGGCAGGTCCTCACCATTTGGTCATCCTTAAAAGCTCCAAGGACATGTACTCGTCGTTTGGTCAAATATGAAAGCTCAAAAATGTATAAAAATTTGAAAATATATAAAAACCCATAAAAAAAATTATAAAATCAATAATATCAAAAAAAAATTGGTAAAGCATAAAATCCAAAAACATTTGCTTTTGCAGTTTGCATTTTCATACATGCATTCACATCATCATATTGAATTTAGGCATTTGTCATCCATTGCATTCCACAGTAGAGCGTAATGTGTATATAAAAATCTTACAAATGATCGCATGTTTGTGTTTCAATCATGCACCCTTGCATTTATCATAATTTATTGCATTCATACACAATACTTGTTACAGAGAAATATGTATGTATATTAAGTTTTTCAGTAACTCAACCATACTTAGAGGGTTCTTCAAATATTGTAGAAAACTTGCTTTGCTGTTATAGACAAGGTCATTAGTGGGGATAGTGCTTCAACATATCAGAATCCCGTCACTAAGCAAAACAATATAAAACCCTGCTAAGACAAGAGAGGATGAAAGATGTGAAAGCAGTCTTAGGTATCTAGAGAGATAGGTTTCACGACCTGCTTATCTTGCAAATAGTCGATCTAGAAAGGTGTACTTTGGAAAAATGACAAGAATTTCCCCTATAAATCCCAAAGTCACAAAGTTTAAATCCCAAGTTACAAAGTGCAAAAGTACAAATTTCAAGTTTAAAATGTAAAGTGACATAGTGAATCAAAAGCACTATAAAAATCCCTTGCTCACAAAAAATGGTAACACGTGGACTAACAGTGATTTTTATCACTACAAATGAGCAAGTAAGAAGGGTGAGAACTTGAATCTCTAGATTGTATACCTTTCAAAAGCCATAGAGTGATCCCCGATCACAACAATGGGTTAGAAGAGTCCCACCTGCAATCAAAGGGGTAGTTCTTTTGGGTGATCCCCAAATGTAGCAATGGGTTGAAAGAGTCCCGCCTGCATTTGGAGGGGTAGCCATGATCAATTTGCAAGATGAGCTAGCTCTAGGTACCTAGGATTGTCTAGTTGTATAAGTCTAATCAAAGCTGAAATAAGTATGGTACGATCGTATGAGGAACCCTATCTCACATATGGGTTAAAAGAGTCCCGACTGACATACGAGGTATGCTATGATCTATCTGAAAATACTCACATGCACACACAAGGATAATGAATAGTTGGGTCTGTCACGGTAAAAGACTTGTCCAATATAAGCCTTGTACAGTTAGTATGTGATTTTTGGAGAAGTCTATTAGGGTGTTTGAGTTTCAAGGAAAACCCCAAAAAGTTCTCCAATAGCAACAAGATACCAAATATCATTAAACTTCATAAAAAAAAGTCTTTCATTCATCAGAATGCATTTTACAAAGCACAAATCAAACATATAAGATAGATATCGCATGAATATCAGAAATGATGTTTAGACAACCACTGACTATCTAGTGCAGCAAAGAAGAAATATACAAAATGACATATTCATTCATTAGCATTATACCAATACATTTCACTGCATTTCATACATGGGTGATTAATTGATTAAGTTCTTGTAATGAGAATTATCAATTATTTTGCATGATTGTTATACATTCTATGGCATCATATTTTAAAAATTGATATACACAATTTACATTAATTCCTTATGTTTTAAGTGATTAAAGCATACAAGTTCATTTCCATTAGATTATGATTATGTACATAATGCATTACCATACATTGCATAGCATACCATAAACTACATAAAATAAACGCATGTCCACAAAGCAAAAATAAATACGTGTTTAAACATAAACATCACATCCATATGCATATATCATATCTCGCACATCTAATCATATAGATCATTGCATATCATCATCATAAAGTAAAATAGCTATCTAGTGCATGTCATCAATACATAGCATCATATAAACATAGTATTTACATAAACCTTGCATCCATGTGCATCAAATAAACATAAAATAAAAAACAAATAAATAAACATGTACACATAATGAGCCATAAATTATCATATCATATATATACGTGTACAAAAAAGTATATAGGGAGCAAAAAATTCCCACAGACTACAACTGTGTAGGTCCTCGACCTTACACACAAAATGATATATCAAAAATATAGTCGGCAACTGCTATAACCCAGATCTAGGATGCTCCCCCTATACTAGAGCTCTCGTCGCCTCCCTCCGCACTGTGCTCTGGAGACTGCTCTCTTGGCTGACCTGGCACCTGTGGTGGATACTGCTATGGATCCTGCCTGCCTCAAAATCCTAAAGCACCCAACACATGGGAAACTGGTAACTGCAGTAGGCTATTCCTCTGACTGGAGGCCCCTTATGTCTGCCCTGGATCCCTAGTCCTGACCTGTGACCTTACTGTGTGTGTACTAGAGGACCTATGCATCCTCTTAGTATTGTGAGTCCTGTGACTCAAACTCGATGTAAACTACCCTGAGGTCCTAGAACTAGTATGCTAAGACTCTAATACGAAAGGATCCTCAAAAACCTGTAGCTTGTGCATCTCTATGTAACCAACTAGCTGATCAACATGAGTAAGCCAAGCTGCATGCATCTCATTGGTCCTCATGACAATACCATGCAGTCTCTCTACCTCAGTAGTTAGATCCTGTGCAGCTACTGTACCTACTTCTAGTGTTGCAAGAGTCCCCATAATAGCCTAAGGAGGCGGTATAGCCCCCCTCGATGCTTGAGCAAGATCCCACTCTACATCTGTTGTAGTCCGTTGTACCTATGCTAACTCTAAGGTAGTATGCAGTCTATGCACCTATGCCTCTGCATATGTAGCCCGAGTCATGAGCTCCTATACCTGGTCATATGCCTTAGTCAGGCACCACTCCCTATCAACCACCTTCACCTCTAGAGTGGCGATGGTAGTGTCTCTCTCGAGCTGCTGTGTGTGAAACTACCTAATCTGACTCTGCAAGTCAACAACCTGAGCCAACAGTCGTCCCTCTATGCTGTTAGGAGGGACCCCACCCTCCTTTAGAGCATCCTCCTTAGGGTCGATCTCTGGAAGAGGTGGCCTCTGTGCCCCAATCACCCTCTATACATTGGCGCACCTTGCACCTGTCAGGATCTGCCTCTACCTCTTCCTGAGCCGACTCTCAACCCAGAGGCCCTATCCCATACCATATGAATAAGGACCACCACCCATCATAGTATGATGTGGTCCCAAATGTCTCAACCCATGACTACTGGAAGTCATCAGGTGCATCTCCTAGTGGTGGAGGAACTATCAATGAGAGATCCCTCTCCAGAGCCAAGTATCTGTACCTCAATGGCATCTCTGGTATGTCCTCCACCATGCCGAACTATCGCAGGACATGAGAGAAGAACTAATACTCTTGGACCTTTGGCTTACACCAAATAAGCCATTTGTCTTAGTGGGCTTGTCATAGCCACTCATCCACCTCTAGCCATGCAGGGCAATCCATGTAGGGGTACTAGACAATATCCCATGGACTAAGTGATGCAAACCTAATAATGTAGTGCTTAGTGTTCCTAGCATGATCCCTCCTGTGGATACCCTCCTCAACATGAGGCCAACATGCAGCGTAACACTAATGGTCAACGTCTATGGCAGTGATGCATAGTGGTAGCTCTGTAGGATGCTTGATCCAGATGTGCTGCCACCCTCAAATATATAACAACAGACTGCAGCTGATGCCCTTAAGACTATGCTCTGTGATCTAGTATAGCTCCCTGTAGAGTTGGCATAATAGGGTGCTCCCCAAAGCTAATAGTAGTGGCTCCTCTATCGAGATATGAAGCACCTGCCAAGCAGTGGCTAACATGTTCTAGGGAATCCTCACACCTGAGGAGTCTGGAAGAATAATCTGCATAATGAGATGCATGAAGAGGGCCTCTCAAACAAAGAAGACATCATCATGGTATCAGACACCGATGTGCACTCCTCTGTGGTCAGCATCATCCTATGCATCGATGCTCTAGTCATCGAATATGGCATTAAAGATAACATACTTTATCATGGAGGCAGAGGAGATGATAGCCTCACCATCGATGGGGATCCTGAATATCCTATAGACATCCTCTAGAGTGATGGTCATCTCACTGGGAGGAATGTGGAATGTGTTGGTCCACGCATTCCAGTGTCGGGCCAATGTAGTAAGATAGGCTTGATCTACCTTAATGGTGGGTAGATCCATGACGTAACCATACTCGATGGCTCGAAACCACACTTGGTCGTCATCCGATAAGGCCTCGTGGAGAGTCTTCATAAGGTTAGGCTCCTGCGCTCTAGAAGTTAACTTTTAAAAATCAAAAAGCATAATGTAAGCTAAATCTAGCTAAGCAGAGCTAAAGAAAATTAAAAATTTCTTAATTAGACAACCTAGAGTAAAAAAAAAAAAAATCAACAATCGCAAACTGCAACTGAAACCTACGGTCCCCAATTTGCAAATTGGGAACCGCAACTGAAACCTGCGATCCCCAATTTGTAAATTGGGAACCGTAGTTGAAACTTGTGGTTCCCAATTTACCAACTGGGAACCATAGCTACCAGCTATGGTTTAGGAGCAACACCCATTTCAGGTACCCTCCTAGACCACTAAGGCATAAAAATTAAACACTAAGCTAACCTAGACTAGTGGGGTTCATTACCAGTAGTTTAGTGAGGTTAATATTCTACATTTCTCAGTGTGGTTCATTTTACTGGTATTGAGTGCATGGTCTTAGTTTTGAGTTACCTTGCCCACACCCTACCCTCGGCTAGTCGATGGTTGATCAGGATCCGCCATCAGGATAGATGAGTGTAATTACGGTAGAGTTTGGCAGCGTTTCGTATCAAAGAATGTTATCTCTCTCAGAGCTCTCAAATTGCTAGTAGTTGCAAGAAAATAATGAAAAATTTTAAATGGGAATTCAATTTATAGGTCCTCCTAGTCTCTATGGACTGTAGCTGACACTTGCGGTTCTGGAACTAGGGTTTTTTGCCCGTAGGTCTGACCCACGGTCCCCAAAATTTGGAAATGTAAACCACAGACCATACCCGCGGTCCGTAGCTAGCAATAAATGCACTCAAAACCCATTGTGGGAAGGTCTAAAAAGATAAATTAATGACTACCATTGGATAAAAATTTAAAATCAATGATCAAAATGTAAATGTGGTGATGTTAAAAGCACCAGGATCAATCAAATAAATGCAAAATTGGCGGTTGCAGTGACTTGCGATCCATGCAATCTAGTAAGATGAGTAAATCACCATAAGGACATTTGGGGCAAACTTGTCATTTCTTTTATGACATATTTCAGTAAATCATCGACAATATGATTCAACACAAGTCTAATTGCATTTGTATTATTTTGACTCCCTAAGATGGCTATCATAGCCTGACTGCTCCATGGGATAGAGATGTGCAAATACTACTAAGCGTTGCAATCATAAGCTGAACAAGGCCTAGCCAAGGAATTAAAAGGCTCGAATCTAAAGTTGTTTAGGATCATTCATTATGGTCAAGCAATTTTGTCGCTTCATACATTGTCATTACCCTCATCGACTCATCGCTTGAGGGGGTAGTCATAATTTCATGTCATAATCAAACTCAACAAAAAATCCCAGAGATCATAGATCCCTTGATCTTGTCAAAATTGCATTCGTTATTGCGAATCATTGCTAAAAGCTATCATAAGCTTCTCCCTTTGCTTGAGGCAAATAGCAAATATGAAATTTTATTTGTAACTCTCATTCTTCGATTATATAGGCTTAACTCCTATTGTAGCACCAAAGCTACCCGAACGTCTGATGGCAAGTGTAGAATTTTCAAATGTAAGCCTTCCTAAGTTGGAAGCAATGATTCTAGGATGCACGTCCTTTTGTTAGACCTAGGGCATCTAATGTTGATCAGACTAATGATCATCATAGAACCTTTGACATTATTTTAGGAGGTCTATTTTTGCTCAGTGTTGTTCGATCTCACAACGCATCTCAAAAGGGGCATCTGTAGACACCTAAAATACGTCATGTTGAGGGTGACTACTCATATGGACATGCTACAAAACCATATGAAGGATCTTGGACAGACTCAAAGATAGAGCAGCGGTTCTAACCACTCAATTTAGGCATTTTTGCCTAAGCAGTCTGAACTGCAGCCAGACATGTGGTCTTTAGTCTAAACCACGGTTGACACCTACGGTCTATAGTCTAGACCGCAACTGTGACCTATGGTCTTAACTAAAGTTTAGTTGGGCTTTCCATTCGAGCCAAATTGGTTGGAATGTGTAAGATATCTAGAAGAAGGCAGTTGAAGGACAAAAGATTCCAGAGGCTTCCATCCCAAATTTCCTAACCACCCTTCTTGGTCTTGGATTCTCCATGAAGCCACCCCTAGCCCTAGGGGCATGCTATAAATTCCCCCTCCAAATGGGGAGAATGAATAGAGGGTTAATTTATCAAGAGAGCAGCGAAGCCCTGTCAAATTCCATACTGAATCTGTGCATTTGAGATCCCCTTTGCTATTCACCTAAAGACCAATTAGCCATGGATGCCCTAGGTGCCTAGGAGGATCAAGAAACACAAATTTAGGTAGATGAAGGCCCTTCACAGTGATTTGACCACCAAATATGTCAGAGGACAATAAAGGCAACCCTTGAACATCAATTTGGACAAGGAGGTCAAGCCCACTACCCCTAATTCTGAGGATAAACCTATCAGAGGTCAAACCTTGACTGTCAACTGTGGTTCACAGTGCAGACTACCCACCACAGTTGTGGTTTGCAATAGGTTACTGATCACCTTACTTGCTTTGCTTTTGACCGCATAGATTAGTCATATTAGTATTTTCATAAGGTTTAATTGCATTTTAGAGAAACTCTGACCGTAGGAATTAGTTGTTTCATGCATTGTATTAAGTAGGAGTATATTGGATCTTTTATGCACTTTATTGTTCCTAACTTGATATTTGATCCATGCATCATTTGCTTATTCATGTCCTTCATGTTGTAGTATAATTCTTGATTTAATTAGAATAGTTTAAAGTATTTCTTTATGCTTTCTTGTTTTACTAGTTTAATGGCATTTGCATACATATTCCCTTAAAGGGCCTCATCACGAGAGGCTATCAATATTTTTAATCGTGTGCTATTGTTTCTTGTTCGTAGGGAGACAGGTACAAGAGGAGCTTATGTCATAATCCTTCCACATCACGAAGAAGGGGGTTAGCTCCACCCCAAGGCAATTTGTGACTAATAAATAGAGCACTACAAGTGCGCCTACCCTATTGAGGGCATTGGGAATTGTAATATCAGTATCATATTTCAAGTGACCCTGAGAGGGCATTTTTGTAATCAAAGCTCATTCAAAGATTAATACGAGAAACCTTACATACATTGTTTTTATTCAATTTATGTACTTGTGTGAATATTTATGCTTTTATGATGGTATAGATCAATACAGTAGCTAGGTGCACATGTCGTGGTTAGGTCAGGTAATGGGCAACTCCTCAAGAATGGGATCCTTGGAAAAAGAAGTGGATGGATTAGAAGATGATGTGGATGGGTTGGAAGATGATGGCGATAAAAATAAATGGGTGGAAGGCAATATGGATTCATAAGGATTTGAAATGAAGTTGCAATACTTGAATGGTTCGACATCCGTGGGGATACAATGAACTTGTCCCTCATGAACGTATTTCAAGCACTGATGGAGAATTGAAGGAACACATTTCATTTCCCTCATCCAAGGTCTACCAAGGAGTACATTGTATGCCATGGATCCTTCCAAGATGTGAAACATGATGTGCAATGTTCTGGCCCCTACTTAGATGGGCAAAGCAACAGTGCCAAATGTGGTACACAAAGCATCATTAAATGCTTTGAGGGTGAATGATGACTTGGAAATGTGGGAAGGTGGAAGCTTGAGGTGGCTAAGGGCAACGGTAGTGATGATGTTAATGGATGAACCGATATCAATGAGGACTCTCTTGAAAGGATTTTTGTCTATCAAGACCATGATATGCAATGGAGGATCTACATATTCTAAGTTCATTGACTTTATTTCAAAGTCATAAAAGGTAATTGATGGCTCCACGCATGTCCTAACACACCCTACAAAGCTGTTGAAGGCATTAGAGTCTTGGGATTTTAAGTCAATAGGCTTAAGTATTTCCATTAAAGCTTCTCTATGCCTAGGGGATTGTTGGATTAGCTCATATATCAAAAACTTAGCTGACACCATTTTCAAGTTGGTAGTCAACCAACTAGTTAATATTACCACTGGCCTTATAGATCTATGGATGGGCTAGTTTGGCAGATTGGATATATGGATAGGTGGTGTTGGATTTGGTGAAATTTGGATGGTCAGTGGATTTAAAGGTTGTTGGGTATTTTGTTGATTTTGCCTTTGCCCTCTTGTGACTACATGGACCGCTCCTACAAAATTTTGGTATTGTTGCACATGGTTTACTTGGTTTGGAGGTGCTTGTTAATTGTTGCATCTTACATTCTTTTGGACTTTCCCATGGTTGGGTAGAGGTGTTTGGAATATACCCAAGTTTTTATTTTGAGGAGCTAGGGGGTTATCCAAATTGATTGTCCCCAAGTCTATGAGGCCTTGCATGATGTTCTTAAAAACATGGTAGGAGTTGATGTCATGACCATTTTGCATATGGTATGGGTAAAATAGGTGTTCTCGATAATTCTTGGACCTTTTGGTAAGATCATCAAGCCTGATTTAGGGTAAGGCTAACTTGTTTATCTCATACAACCAGAAATCCCACAGTATTGTATAAGTTTTGGTGTTTTACCTTAAGAGCCTTTTTGTTTAAAAATCTCAATAAAAACCACCTGGCGACTTCGTTGCAATTTAGACCATAAAAGAAAGACCTTGTCTAAAAACCTTCTGGTTATATAGCCATATGATAACCAGATCTCGAGCTAGAAACTCTGAAGAACCTATCGAGTTATTTGAACTACATCTCGAAAGCCTAAAAGCACACCCTATGCTAGCTACACGATCAAATCCGCCCGACACCATTAGCACCTCTTTAACACCCGATGTAGGAGCATCTACAAGCAATCCCATAGCAGTTGTAACTCCTTTAGCAATCATGGCAGCCACACCTACCCCAGCGCATCTTTTGTGGAACCAAACTGGCCCTTTGAACTTGGGAACACACCACCAAATTCCACAAGCTACACTAAAAGCATTACCGACCTTTGATGGAACATGCAAAACAGCAGATGAGCACTGTTTAGATGTATCAGCGCTAGAATCTGTTTACAACATCACTCAGGAAGATGTAATGGTTAGATTGTTGATTATATCTTTGAAAGGAAAGATGTTCTATTGGTATAGAGCGCTTTCCACTAGATCCATTACTTCTTGGGCAGTACTGGCTGATCGTATGGTCGATGAATTTAATATATATGCAGATCCTTTCACATTGCTAAATCAATTCACTATCATTGAGAGGCATCCACAAGAAGAAATCCAAGATTTCAACATCAGATTTACCAGAAATCGTGATAGAGTACCGCAAGGCCTAAAGCCCATGGAAGAACAAGCTATATGCTATTATTTAAGGTCTTTTGATTTAGATCTCAGTATGATAATAAGGCAATCTCATGTAACCACTTTTCTTGGGATCTATTGGTGTTGGTGTTGGGGTCGGATGTATTGACGATGGGGAGGTTGTTCCACAGTTGGCACTATGTTTTGTACCATGAGTGCTTGTGTGACTGATGGGAATGCATGATAGGAAATTGGTTGTTGCATGGGTTGTTGAGCCACTACGGGCTGGCTCATCACCACTTGATTAACTTGATTGGATGTGTTAGCCGTTGAGGCTTGTGATGATTTATTTTGGCCAGATTGATTACTTTGATATTGGACCTTGTTTTGTCATTCTTTCTTCTTAGGCTTAATGACACCTTCTTGGATTTTTATTTCCTCAATGACACTAGCCTGTGCTAAAGCTTCTTCAAATGTGTGATAAGTATTAAGTTGAAGCATCCAAGAGATGGGTTTTAGGCAACTCTTGGTAAATAGTTTAATAATTTCTTCCATTGGTAGGGAGAATGGCAATTTAGTTATGATTGCCCTCCAACGGTTTCTAAAATCGTAAATAGGCTCATCATCCCATTGTTTTAAAGAGTAAATATTTGATAATGAGACATTCTTTCTAATATTTAGGGTGAAACATTCAAAGAACAGGTCAATAAATTGGGTGAAGGTATAGATACTATGTGTTGGCAATTGATTGTACCATTCTATGGCATCTCCCCCTAGTGTTTGAGGAAAGGTTCAAAGCATGAGAGAATTATCGGTTTGAATTCGAAAACATGCATGAAAAAATGAGCTCACGTGCTCCTTAGGGTCCTCAGTTCCCCTAAATTTGTCAAACTTCGGTAGTGTGAAATCTATCGGATATGGCGGTGATGGTACCGAAGGATGAATTGGTTGGTGAATTAGTTGGCTTAAGGTTAATTTTTGGCTTGATATGCCAGGTGAATTTTGCATCAACTGATCAATCTATTTTTGCATGGCCTAAAATCTAAGGTCTTCCCTAGGAATGTGGAAGCCTTGGATTACCTGATGATTGGGTGATGGGCTGGAAGAAAAATGTTGTGGTGTGACCAGCATGTTGTTGTTGAATGGATTGGATTGAAGATGAGGTGAATATTGATGGTGGAAATATGGGGATGATTGATGAGGGGGATGATGGAAGAATTGGTTAGGTGGTTGGCTAGAAGCAATTGTGATTGGAGGGGTTGATGTGTGAATTTGGGGACGATTGGGAATGGAAACCACCAAATATTAGGGTATTCCTGTTGGGTTTTGGTTGGGTACTAAGGGTTGGGTTGGAACTGCTTGGAGCATAGGGTCTACATGAACTTGTTGCTTAGCCTTTCTATGCTGTAAGAGCAATCTGCTCACCAGACCTAATGTGTCCTGAAGTTCTTGTTCGGACATGGTAGATATGGACATGGTTGTGGCTAGGTTGGAGGATGAGGGTAGTGATGAGGATGGATTAGAGGAAATGGGCATGGAACAAGTTGCACTTGATGTGGCAACTTGGGGGGTGGGTACCTGTGAGGCAACATTGACATACTCCTCATACAAAGGGTTTGAATAGGTGTGGGTATGGATGGATGAAGGGTAAGTGTTAAAAACACTTGGGTTTTGGTGTGATGGGCTAGGGGAAGAAGGCATACCATATTCATATACAAAATTAGGATATCCTTGGCTTGGGCAAGATGTAGCCAATTCAGGTTGTTCAATACCATCTTGGCTAAGGGGTTCTAGGACATAGTTGGAGGATTTGTAAATAGCCTCCACCTTATCCATGTCTATGTGGGTGGTATGTTGTTCCACATTGTGTGGAAGGGATCCTACTTGTGGTAGGGATGGGTATGGAGGCCCAGATGAAATAGTCTGTACCACATTGGATGGGTTTGCCACCGAAGTAGTGGGGGAATTAGAAGTGTTTTCCATTAAGCTATTTTGGTCTATTACTTTCTTTTGATTTCTTGTTAATACCATAAAGTAAATAAACCAGTAACTAGAACTTATCAAAATAAACACCAAACTAAAACTTGTATGGAATTAACAACTAAAGAAACAATCAATGCTAATTTTAGACCTTGTGTCTTACCTCATTCATTAATTATTTTCTTTATTAATGTGAATTCCTTTTAAAGTGATAGGTTAGTGTGTTTTGATGTTCTAATATTGCTTAAGAAAAACAAAGGTAAAAACTAAGGCTGGTTGGGGCAACGAGATTCTTGTTGGTAATGACCTCCAAAAAGTTTGCTCGGGGGTATCCTATGGTGTCTAGGGTAGATATTGGTGGATGGAAATGACTGCCACCATCACCAAATCTCAAGCAATGGTTGGTGATGAAATCTAGCCACTACTATTTTAGAGTGAAACGTGTTGTGTGTGATTTATTTTAAAGTTTCTATTTTCTATTGTGATCAAACAATGTCAAATATAACAAATTTCACACATCTAAATCAGAATCCAATACAAGAACACAAATTTCATCTAAAGAGTGTGAAGTACACCGCTTAAAACCCCCTGCCTAGATAGCAATCGAAGGGTTCGTCCACCTCTCTACCAAAGGTGCCACCCAAGGGCAGGAGTAATTTTTGTGTTCAAATATTGTTCCTATTTAGAGGAGTAAAATAAGAAATATTTAACCCCTAAAAATACAAATTCTAAATGATGCTCTTCAATTTCAAATGCAGACAATAATATGCAGAAAACACCTGAATTTGCAGATTTTTTTAAAATAGGAATTTTAAATTGTATGAATGTATGCATGAAAACCCTAATGCACTCCACAATGATTCCTTTCCATATTACTTAGTGTATGTTCTTTTTATGCCCAGAATCTGAAAAATACAGCTAAAAAATTGAATACATAAAGCAAAAAAAAATTAAATTGAAGATGAATTGAAGACTTACAAAAAATCCTATATTTTGGTGAGATTTTTCTGAGATCTCTGCTACTCCAATTGATCTAAAAATTTATGGAGATGTTCCAGGGTATATCAGGAACCTACCCTCAAAATTTTAGCTCAATCCAACTCCGGATGAGTGAGATATGGCTGAAACAGTTTGGGTAGTTTGTGTAGGAAAACAATACGTTTTTCGCTCCTAAAAACCCTGTAACAGACAAAAATAGAATAACATCAGAAAGATAAATCAAATAAAAATGTAGAACCCTTGTGGGGTCCCACCGTGATCACCATTTGAAGAGCTAAAAACATGACACTTAAAATGATGCAGAAAATAAATAATTCCAGAAAGACAAATAATTGCACAAATGATATTTTTATTAAATAACAAAGGGGGGATCTGAGAAACTCCTTGATACAATTATTCTACCAATAAGAATTATTTGATACAATGAAATACAATTCTAGGGTTCTCCGAAACCCTAGCTATACAAAACAAGTGTCTTCAACTGTGTTCTACTCCCAACAGTGTGAGTGGGCTTTGTGATATCCGATTCCGGGCCACTCTAGCTTCAGCAGCTGTTCAAGGATGAGTAAAACCTATAGATCTACACACACATAAACAAATAAGAGGGTTAATAATACCTGTGAGGGCTCCACAATGTGAGACCCTCAACCAAAGATAAAACCCTAACTATAAATGCATAAAATGGCATACAAGACCTACAAATATTGAAATGAAACACAAAAAAAATTGATTTACCTTCCTGTTATTATTGATGCTTCATTGCAGATCTGATGATGAGATGCCCTAATAGTAGTAGTTGATGTTACGTAGAAAAATCTAGAAGGCATTAATGGGAGGTTGCTGGAATGGGGAAATCCTAAGGTAATCTAGGGCTTCAGATGTGGATGGATCTTCAGGATGCAATGGCCTCAGACTTCTCCAGGATCTCTTCAATAATTCGCACAACAAATGTTCTAGGGCATACACATTCCAGGGGTTGAGCATTTGAAAATGCTCCTATTTATAATCTAGCCTAGGGTTTTCTTAGGGTTTTAACCTTACACTTTTGATCATGTGGCTAGGATTAAATCAAATCCAAGGGTTGAGATTATACTTTAAGTGTGGCATGGATTAATGAAAATGGATGGCTGAGATTAGATTAAATCTGACGGTTGTGGTTAATTGAGTTTATAAATATGTATTTTATAATAAATATATTATAATATAATATAATATATTATATTTAAATATAAAATAATATAAAATAAACCCAGGTGGGTCAAAAAGTGGTGGGAAAGGGCTAAAGTGGGCCTTTTGAAGGCGGGAAAGGCTTATAATGGTTAAATGGATGGCGGGAAGGGTGTATGGTGGACAAGTGGGTGGTAGGATGGTTAGGATGAAGGATTAATGGCTAGGATTTGGTGTCTACATTTTCCAACAATGCTTATCAACCAATCTTATATAACAATGATACTCATGATTTTTGCAAACCCTAGTTCAATTTCTTCACTCACTTACTTTAAAAACAATGCTTATCAAACAAGGTTTTATCAAAAACTCTTTATTCCAGAAAACCTTGAAGCATTAATTCAAAACACACTCAACAAGGAAAACTTAATAAAGTCCTTTTCACTCCAATATTGTTTTCAGAAAAACCTCAATCAATCACCTCAACCAAAGAAGAATATGCCCATACCTTTTTTCTTGATGAAGAGTAGACCTCAAAAACCTGTCTCAATCATAATAAAATTTTATTTACCAACACTAGGGTTAGGTTACCACAACTTATCTCAAGATATTCACAAAAATAATTTTCTCAAAGATTATTTTTCATACAAAATAATAAATCATTTTTTACACCTTATAATCTCCAGACTTACAATATTCAACTCAATAATTTCACCATACCAATATATCAAGTACTCAATCATTCCTTATTCCTTCTAATTTATTTTTCATTAGAGGATATCTCAAACCTCTTAATAATTCTAACTTTCATTTTTATAACATAATACTTCTTTATTTTTTCCTTTTAATTTCCACTAAAATTATAATGACCTATATCTCCTCACACCTTAATACCAAAGGCATAAAATCCTTATAACTCCTGACACTTTAGTATAGAGCCCAACCAATTTTATAGATAACCTTATAGCTCCTCAAAAACTTAGACCAAAGTATTTTTAATTTAAATTTTAACAAAAAGACTTACCTGAGTTCACTGCCATCTCTGTCATGATTTGAACTCATGACCTTCTCGAACCTAGGCTCTAGCACATGCCAGAATACCAGTTGAGCTAGTCCCACAAGTGAAAATTAAGGGTGCTCCCTAGGCTTTATACACTTCCTCCCAACTTCGAAAACAAAAAATAACTTTTGCCATTTTAACACTGTCCTCAGTGAGATTCGAACTGGTGACTATCTCCTCGTAAGCCTTATTGTGCAACCAAGCACCGTCTAGTTTATCCAGCGGATGAGAACAAAAGGAAACCAATTCACATTTGATGTCTTACTTTTTTCCTTCTTGAGAAACAAAAAAAACCTTTGTACACTCCTGCATCACCTAGATGTTTTATGTCGCATCATTATTTGTATTTGAAATCTGTGCCAAATAAAATATCTACACTCTAGTTTAATCTTTTTCTCCTTCAAAATTGAAATCGAGCGCTTCTGATACTTAGCATTTTATTTTTATTTTTTCAATACCTTCATATTACCTTAGCTTATGCCCCATTTTATATATGCCATACATTTATCGATATGACATCGATGATATTTCCATTTAGGCTTAGGTTTAAACATTAGTATAATATGGTCTTCAAATTTAGAATGTCGGTGGGATAGGTTTAAAGCTTTAATTTAAAATATTTAAATATTAAATATTAAATTATTTAAATATGAAATTTAAATAATTTAATTATTAAATAATTTAAATTTTAAATCAAATAACTCTTTAACCTTGGGCATCAAATCTTTTGCGATGTCTTTTAGGCATATAATATTTAAAATAAATATTATATCCTTTTTCCTTTAACCACTTATTTACCTTTTGGAAAAACACCTTCATGACATTAATGATGACAAAACTGGATATCAACCTCTTGACATCAATGACCACTCACTCTTGACATCAATGAAAACTCATCTACTCAAAATGTCCAACAATATCCCCCTTTGTCATTGATGGCAACCCAAATTATTTTTACTAAAACTTGACCTTTTTCGTGTTCTGCTTCCCTTAGGAAATTACTCCCCCTGACTTAATGCTCTCTCCTTAAACCAAATATCTCTCTATTTGACATCAATGGCAAAGGGTCACCTTTGGGGGTCAGGGCTAAGAATTAGTCTCTTAGCTTAGCCCCTCCCCCACCTCCTTTTGAGTTGGTTAATTCTGGGGTGGGAGTATTTCTACTCCTAAAAAGCACAAGTCTTTACCTTTGTCCTCTTTCCTTCTCATACGATCCTTATGATTCCTTTGACTGTTCCTATTCATATCCATGTTCCTATTCCTATCCATGTTCCTATTCCTGTTTATGTCCATATTCCTGTCCCTGCTCCTATTATTGTTCTTGTTCATGCTTGATTCTGAAATGTCTGCTCTACACCACTTTGTTGTATGTCCATCATTATTGCACGTATAACACTTAATGTTATTATTACTTGGAGGTGCAAATGTCTTGGGATTTCTCTTGGTGAAGCCATATATGTTCCTGTCATGAACCCTACAATTCATTACCTTGTGATCAAATTTATTACAAGAGTAACCATACCCTTGAAAGATATGGTTGTTTATGAAATTTCCATATTCGTATCTTTCATGTGTCCTATACTGTGTAGCCTTGTACCCAAACCTGTGACATAAGAAACAACTTCCATTGAAGAAACCTTGCCTAGACCCCATTGGTCTCTTAGTATCTTCTACCCTGTCTTGTTTCCTATTCCATATGTTCCTTACTTGTGTACTGTTCCTTTCCTAGTTAAACTTTCTGTTGTCCAACTTATCCTCAGAAGTATTACTCTTTCTTTCACTCTCTTCTTTTGAAGCTTCTTCCTTTTTGGTACTTGAGTTTGAATCTCCTTTTTTTGTTTCCTATTTCCCTTGTTCTTCTTCAAAACTAAGTTCTATTTTGGTGATTGATGATTTTTGTGCATTGATAATCCTATCAAGATATTTTAAAATTTTCTCAAACTTGTGTACCTTGTCCTTAGAGTCTTTCACTTCTATCCTTAGTGAAACTATCTCATGTTCTAATATTTCACTCTCTAGATCTTTTGTCTTTAATTATTCAATCATACCTTCTTCCATTTTCCTTACCTCTTCAACCTTAATTTTGAAGTTAGTGAAATCTTGTAGAAACTTTGCTTTTGCTTTCTCATCTTCTTGAGCTTGAACCCTTAATCCCGAGTTCTCCATTTTTAATTCTTTGAGATCAATAATAAGTCTTTCATATTCTAGCTCTTTTACCTTTGACTGTTCAACCATACCTTTTCAACTCTCCTTGCATTTTCAACCTTATCTTTCAAGTCAGAGAGATATTGTAGAAGCTTTGTCTTACATTTATCATCCTCTTGTATTTGAGCCTTTAATTCTAAGTTCTAACTTTTCAACTCAACAAGTTCCTTAAGAGTGACTTCCTCATTTTTTCTTTATTTTTCTCTTTTCTTTGGTCTTCAATTTCTTCTATTGTCCAAAGTAGAGTTTCTTCTTCATACATGTTTTGACTGTCCTTGTTATCCTTTTCTAAACCATCCTCTAGGACTTCAATTATGAAAGTATCATCTTCATCTTCACTGCTACTAAACCCATTGTAATAACCTGTATCATGACCGTGTTGACCACAAAAAAAAAATTCTTCACCTTCTTGTGAAAAATAAGCTACAAGATGACCTGTCTTCCTACATATGGTACAAAAAATTATTAATCTAGCCTTTTCTCCACTGCTTGATTCACCTCTTGAATCTATTTCTATTCATCCTCCCAAAACAACAACATTGAACTCATCTTACTTTTATTTCATGACCATGTGTGTTCTTTTCTTCTTGTATCTCATGGTTCTTATTTTACCTTTCTTTGCCATTTGTGTTCTTGTAAGATCTTCCTCCAAGCTATTAAACCTTTTCCAAAGGAACCTTCTCTGATACCAAATGAAGAACACAAGCTTATACTGAGGGGGGGTGAACAGTATGAGATCACTTTTTACTTTTCTTTCCCATATAGTATTATACAATATAATCAATGACAATATCAATAGTAGTAACCAAAGCAATGCACAAATCATCACACACAATAGAGACACCAATTTAACGTGGTTCACCCAATGTGGGCTACTGCACAAAGAAAATATTTCACTAATATTTTCTCAAAAAATCTCTTTGGGAATCCTTTCCCTATTACAATGTTTATGGATCTCTATCCAAAGGAGACACCAATCCCCTAATCAAGTTCATGGATCTCTATCCATAGGAGACACCAATATCCTCAACTAGTTCGTGGATCTCTATACATAGGAGAACTTCTACTATGCTCT
Organism: Wollemia nobilis; assembly: GCA_028583015.1. Classification (NCBI taxonomy): domain Eukaryota; kingdom Viridiplantae; phylum Streptophyta; class Pinopsida; order Araucariales; family Araucariaceae; genus Wollemia; species Wollemia nobilis. The sequence goes on along the minus strand of JAQPPZ010017000.1, from coordinate 529,897 downwards.
GGATGGTGATCTTCTATAATAACTACTACCTCCACTACGTTGGCTTATGGATCTCTACCAACTGAAGACTCCTATCCTCACTTAGAAGACCTATCTTCACTGCACTGGCTAATAGAACTCTATCCACTAGAGACTATCATCTCTATACTCTATCACCTCCAAAGCTATCTCTCAGTACTAAACATGGTCCTTCGGTATACCACCAATCTGATCAATATATGTCCTATGATATACAGTAAACATAGTCCTTCAGTCTAGAAAAAAAATTGCTCAATATTTGTCCTCTGGTCTGGCACAACCCTGTCCTAAAATCTTCACCAAACTCTATTCTCAATCTCTATACTCAAGCTTTAACACAAAGCTTAACTCAATTACAAATAAAATCTATTGGATCTGCCCTAAACCTTAACTCAAGGTTTGAACAAATCACTCAATCAATTTTGCTCACAAGTCTTCTCAAATACTTGCTTCAACTCTATCCTCAAGTCCTCTCTAGAAATTGTCCAATTTGATCTCAAGTATTCTCTAAGACTTACCTCAAATATGTATTGTAAGCTTCCACAAAAGCTCACACTAATTTGTCCACAAGTCTTCTCTAAGACTTGTCTCAAATCTGCTCAACAAGTCCTCACTAGAACTTGTCCAAATTTGCTCAACAAGCCCTCACTAGAACTTGTACAAATATCATAGAAACATAAAGAGAATTGATAGAGACTCAATATGCTTCACATTCACCACAAATATCAATCACTTTCAATATTTCCTTTTACCACATAAACATATAGAGAATTGTTAGAGACTCAATATGTTTCACATTCACCACAAATATCAATCACTTTCAATCTTTCTTTTTACCATAAAAACATATAGAGAATTGTTAGAGACTCAATATGTCTCACATTCATTAACACTCAATCTCTTTCTCAACTCAATTCAGAATATAGAACAATTTGTTTCATAGAATTTGAACTATCACATCAACACATCCACTTGACTAGGCTCAACCAACTTTACTTAACCAATCACTCAATAAAATAATTCTTGCTCTTAAACCCTAGTCCCAACTTATGAACATTCACTCAAATGTTTCCAACAATGCTTATCAACCAATCTTACATAACAATGATACTAATAGTTTTTGCAAACCCTAGTTCAATTTATTCACTCACTTACTTCAACAAAAATGCTTATCAAACAAGGTTTTATAAACAACTCTTTATTCCAGAAAACCTTGAAGCATTAATTCAAAACACACTCAACAAGGAAAACTTAAAAAATTCTTTTTCACTCTAATCTTGTTTTCAGAAAAACCTCAATCAATCACCTCAACCAAAGAAGAATATGCCCAAACATTTTTTCTTGATGAAGAGTAGACCTCAAAAACCTGTCTCAATCATAATCAAATTTTCTTTACCAACACTAGGGTTAGGTTACCACAACTTATCTCAAGATCTTCACAAAAATAATTTTCTCAAAGATTATTTTTCATACAAAATAATAAATCCTTTTGTACACCTTATAATATCCAAACTTACAATATTCAACTCAATAATTTCACCATACCAATATATCAAGTATTCAATTATTCCTTATTCCTTATTCCTCCTAATTTATTTTTCATTAGAGGATATCTCAAACCTCTTAATAATTCTAACTTTCCTTATCATAACATAATACTTCAAATTTATTTTCCACCAAAATTATAATGATCTATATCTCCTCACACCTTAATAACAAAGGCATAAAATCCTTATAACTCTCGAAAATTTAGTGTAGAGCCCAACCAATTTTATAGACAACCTTAAAGACTTACCTTAGTTTGCTACCGTAACTATCGTGATTTGAACTCATGACCTTCTCGAACCTAGGCTCTAGCACACGCCAAAATACCAGTTGAGCTGGTTCCACAAGTGAAAATTAAGGGTGCTCCCTGGGCTTAATAAACTTCATTCTACCCATCTTCAAAAAAATAACTTTCACCATTTTAACACTGTCCACAGCGAGATTCGAACCGGTTACTATCTCCTCGCAAGCCTTATCGCGCAACTAAGCACCATATGGTTTATACAGCAAATGAGACCAACAGGAAACCCATTCACATTTGATGTCTTGCCTTTTTCCTTCTTGAGAGACGAAAAAAAACCTCTGTACACTCCTGCGTCACCTGGATGTTTTATGTCGCGTCATTCTTTGTATTCGAAATTCATGCCAAATAAAATGTATGCGCTCTAGTTTAATCTTCTTCTCCTTCAAAATCAAAATCGAGCACTTCGGATACCAAGCATTTTATTTTTATTTTTTTCAATACCTTCATATTAACTTAGCTTATGCCCCATTTTATATATGCCATACATTTATCGATAAGACATCTACGATATTTCCATTTAGGCTTAGGTTTAAACACTAGTATAATACGGTCTTCAAAATTAGAATGTCGGTGGGATAGGTTTAAAGCTTTAATTTAAAATATTTAAATATTAAATATTAAATTATTTAAATCTAAAATTTAAATAATTTAAATTTTAATTCAAATAACTCTTTAACCTTGGGCATCGAATATTTTGCAACGTCTTTTATGCATATAATATTTAAAATAAATATTATATCCTTTTTCCTTTAACCACTTATTTACCTTTTGTAAAAACACCTTCATGAAATTAATGACGACAAAATTGGATATCAACCTCTTGACATAAATGACCACTCACTCTTAATATTAATGATAACTCATCTACTCAAAATGTCCAACAAATGTTTGGTTCTTCTATTCCTCAATGCTTCGTTCTATTTGTTCTCAGAATTATTTGCACACAACTGTAACATTTGGATTTTCACTTCAATGAATGATACTTTCAACCAAACTTTATCTCTTGGTGATTTGGCTTCCCTCCTAAGCGACGTTCCACCTAGCCTTGACACTCCTCCTTGGTACAAATTCTAATTTGTATTTGACATCCACTTTGGTTTTTCTTGGTGAATGCTACACATTTTTACTAAAGTCATTGCTACTCCTTTCAAAAATGGCACTCTCTATTTTAATACTGATGTTTTATTTTTTGCTTGTTTTGCAGATTCATGGAGAAGATATCAAATGTACTTTCTCCATATGTTGGCCTTTGTTCAATGCTTGCTCTTAGAGCTCTCTTTATCTAATGTATTTCAACTTTATCTCTAATAATCTGATTTCCCTTTAACTTATTGTAGGTTTAATGATGATGAGATTGCAATGGGTTCTAGTTCAAAACTAACATATTTTTAATACTTTTACTTCACTACCTCCTTTATGATTTACGCCATATCCATTACACCGACTCTCCTCGATTTTACTATGATGCTATTCTTACTTACAATGGCTCACTTGAGATATGATGCTCATCCTAAATGATGCTAGATGTTTTTTGGCTTAACTGATGTGTTCTATTCTATTTCTTATATAATGTTGCCTTGAATATTAAATTTTACTACCTTACTATATTTTCCATTCTAATCCTTTTCTTAAGGTGTCTTTGTTATATATTCAAGCACTTCTCTAAGTGCTACTTTCGCTACCTGTTCTTGTGCTTCTCTAGGCATGTCCTTTAAATCTTGACATGGGCTTCTATGATGGCCCTTCTAATCTTGTTCTCACTGTAAATGATCAAATATATTTATCTTGCTTATGTTGTCCTTGTCTATCTTCTCTTCTGACTTCTTTACTTTTTCCTTTAGAACCTGCAATCTTCTTCTTTGATTCTTGAGCCTTCAACTTGCGAGCATTTTTAGTTCTTCTTAGATTTCCTTTGCTAATTCTTCTAATATAGAATTATTAGATTCTTCATAGTACTAATGGACATTATGTTCTTATCCTTAATATTTACTTTGCTAATGCTTTCTTCTTTTACAGTTTCACTTTGTTATTCTCTTGTAGATGTAGGTGCAAGAAACTCAAGCATTGGATCACTAGTGCAGGGTGCTCTCCAAGATTAAACTTTGCACTATGTTGTCCTCTTGAATACCTACAACTATAAATAATTTAACTTCTTAAAAATGCACTTAAAAACCTTTAATATGTAGCATTCTCTGCCTTGTATGGGCTTAGTTTAATTTTGAGCATTACTTCTCTATTTCTTACTTTTATGGGCTTGTCGTTGGATGGGGATGATTATCCCAAACCTTATGTAAACACCTTCGATGGAATTCTTTTTTATTTCTCTTCTTTCTCTCTTGAAGATCTCTTCTTGTCTTCAAGATTGTTCTTATAGATTTCAGTCTGTCTTGATTGAATATAGTCTTCTCTAACTTTAATTCTTCTATATTTAATGCTATTGTAATGCTTCACTTGCTTTCAATATTGTCCTTGTGGCATTCACTTCAAATACTGCCTTCCTCTTTTACTATTTTGAATCTTATGACTTTGGTGTCCAATGTGGACTACCAGAATACTTCCTATAATATGCTATGTGCTGTCTTTTAACTAGGACTACCTCAAGAATTTTTAGAATATTGAAGTCTCTTGAAGTTTTATTCTACCTTCATATTTGCTTTCTCTATCAAACTTTTCAATATGACCTCTTTCTTGGGTCTCTTAATCTACCTTTAATGGGACTTTTTCCAAGTCTCATTTTTTTTGCTTCTATGGGACCTCTTTTCTCTTGGGTCTCCTTAATCTTGTCAATCTCAAGGTCTATCTTCAAGACCTAAAACTATGTTGTAGATTGCCTTCTATTATGAATTTATTCTTGGAATAGGTAAACTCAATCTATCTATCAAGGTCTATCTTTGAGACCTAAAATACTTATCAAGATCTATGTTTGAAATTTAACTACAACTCAAACCAATCCCTGCATGAAGAAAGCTCACAACTTTCTAGCAATCGAAGATGAAAGTCTTCTCTATCCATTGGAGGAAGATTATCAAATTCTAAAGATCAATTTTCACTACAAAAAAACTTAGATAACATTTTCTAGCAATAATATAAAACTTCTATAAAGCCTTTGATAATTTAAAAAAAAATTATAATGACCAACTTTTTCTTCTTTGAGTTGGTTCTCTAAAGTCTCCCTCTTTAAATCTTCATTGGTTTTTTTCCTTCAACCTAGTGGTATTAAGTTCTTGCCTTCACTAGTTTTTCTTCAACATAGTGGAAATACTATCTTCTTTGGTTTTTCTTATCTAGAGGTAATATCCTCAACTTCACTAGTTTTTCCTTATCTAGTGGAAATACTTGTCTTCATTAGTTTTTCTCTTAGCTAGTGGAAATATCCTTAGATTATTTGTAACTTTTAAAAACATATGCAAGAAAACTTGTGGTTCTAATACCATTGTTAGTTTTTGATGCTCAACACTTAAAGTAAATAACCACATAATCAAATATAAAGTTGCAATATAAAATACTCAACAATGATAATAACTCACACAAGTATAACTCAGAAATAAATTTAGAAATACTCAAAATAATTACTTGAAAATATTCACAATATACTAAAAATGATATAGAATAAATGTCTACTAATGCATGCTATGTGCAATACATTTTTGATAACAATTATAATGCTTTATCACAAGTATATAATAGTATGTGACTCTTCATATGAAACACTCTTGACCTTCACTCTTCTTTGAAACTCTTCACTTTCCTATTCTAAGGACACATGTGCACTCTTAAATAATAGACACTTGTGCACATCCACCCTCACAATACTTGCAAACTTAATTATATGACACTTGTGCATTTCTTACACATTATTACATTACTTGAAATATAATGTAACACTCTAATCGAAGACACACATCTAATCTAATATTGCACCAATATGGTACATTGTTATATACCAAATAATGTAATATTCTCCAACATTATTATGTAGTAACCTTTATATTTTTTGGAAATTGTTTACCAAAAATAGTTAGAAAAAAATACTAATGGGTTATTTTAGGTAACAAGTGGACTAATGTTTAGATAAAATTTTGTGCAAACATTTATCCAAGATACTTCTATTAAAATTTGAGCTTGATTTGATTTATTTTTATGATTTTATGCTTAGAATATAAAAATTAATTTTCATAACATATCTCTCTCATTTTGATAAAATTTTGACTGAAATTTTAATTAGTATTAGATCTCTAAGTGTTTTTTAAGTGATAATTTGAATTGCCTAAAAAATGATGGTATAAAAAATTATACCTAAAGCTCTTCATATTTGGAGGGTTAAACCATATGATCTAAAAATTATACTAAACATGCTCTATAATGTGATGAACATTTCCATAAAATTTCAAACCCATATCATTTATTATTATAATTTCATACCTTTTGCATCCCATTCTTCTCATAGTTTTCTTGGTCAAATTTATTGTGAAAATTGTCCCTATTAATTATAGAAAAGGAAATCCATAAAATGATTCATGAGTAATACAAGGAGCATAGAGTTTCAAGCTTATTATAATGGTAAGGGCTTTGGCCTCTATTTAAGAGGTTCAAGGTTCTAATCCCACTCAGTATGAGTGGACTGGAACCCCTCATATAAACCTGTGCAAACTCATTGAAAAATATAAGGAGCATGATAATAGAACACATGAATGATGAGTTGTTTATGAATGTCATGGTCTACATGAGCATACTTCTACATGAATATACAAGGCGATTGATATATGGATCAATGTTAGTAGTAATGCTTTTGGAGGCATATTGATCAATGCTAGTCAAAGCAAGTATGATGACATTGTATGCTTAATAAAACCTTGATATCTTCATGTATTTCAAACAACTGGATTTTGAAGGACACATGCTGTGTGTAATGTATCAACAAGTTCTTTCCACTACATACTTTTGTTTATCTATATATCATGGAAGCATATTATAGTAATTGCATCCTATTTGTACAATGGAGGAATCCAATATTTGATTCTACAATGCTAATATTTAATAAGGAGGAAATGGGCCATCCTTGTCTGATAGACTTTTGTAGAGAAACTAGATATGACGGGATACCATTTATATCAATAACTATAGATGTATCAAACAAAAATATATGAATTATATGAATGAATTTCTCATAGACTTACAACCATCATTATAAACTCTACTAAAGGCTATTTTATTCTATCATATTATTTTCCAAAATCCAAGAGAAGCATATAATATTATAATTAGAAACTTTTACACTATTTATTCTATTCTAGATGGCTAAGAGGTTATCTCATATGTATCTCCTTATGCAAATCCTTGTTAGAGTAGGTTATTTAGAATCTAGCTCATGCTTACCTAGGATAATTTATTTATTTTATTTCATATTTTCCCTAATTACTTATGTGTAGATATTTCTTATCTATCTTTTAGATATTATGGGGATATTAGGTGTTGACTATTTATAGGGAGTTATCCAATAGGTATTTGTGGAGGGTTGAGATCTTTTCTCTCTATGTCGGTTACAGATCTACAAACTATATCACAACTCCTTATTGTATGGTGAATATTGATCCTTATCACTTTGTTATGATCCCATGACTGTGGTGGATATTCCTTACCTATTTAAGCAAGGCCTCTCCATTGTACTAAATATGCATTTTACATTAATATATTATCAAATTTTTGTTCTTCCAATATTTGCTTCCATTGTGTTCTTCTTCATTCTCTTGTGTTTGGTTAATGTGGTGTGATTCAATACCTTAGATCCTTGTAGCTTGGATCAATGTTTGCTTCTCATCATCACTCCTTTCATGGTATCAGAGTGGATATGATTGTTGAAAACATCTATTTTTGAGGATTTTACAACTGAATTGGTTTGATTTTTTTTTTGCATAAGGAGCTACAAATATTCTATTAGCCTAGAAGGTGAATCTAGCTTTTATTCATTTTTGTTTTTTGCTATAGCTCCTATATAGGCTTATAATTTCTAAATCCATCTTAGTTGAGTCCTCAGACCCCTTGATATTTTCAATATAAAATATTTTTGAAGCATTTTTTTAAACTACAAAAAAATTATGAATTAGGGCAATTTTATCTGTAAATAAAAATTGTGTAGCATGTCACATATTTAGTTTTGAAGTTTTGTTAAAAATTACAAAAAATGTGAATCTGGGTAATTTTATATGTATCTACGCAATTTATTGGGGCAATTTTTATTTGTTCTAGAAAATAAAAATTGTATAGCATGTCACATATTCAGTTTTGAAGTTTTTTAAAAAATAGTCAGAAATTATGAACCTGGGCAATTTTATCTATATCCATGCAATTTTTATTGAGGCAATTTTTATTTGTTTTGGAAAATAAAAATGGCGTAGCATGTCATATATTCATCTTTGAAGCACTTATTTTCAAATTGGAAAACATTTATAGTTCTAGTTGCTGGATCATTTTTACTCATAAAGGCATCCCTGTACATGCTGGAAAGGAGAGGTCAAGAGTTCCAAACTCATTTATTTACACCTGGAATATTTTTTGGAGAGATTTTTTTTCAAAAATAAAGTTACCTTTTTGTGGGATTTTTTAAATCTCATTTATTTAATTGTAAGGGGACTTGCTAATTGTAAGATAAAATATTATTGAAGAACACAAGCTTATACTGATAGGGGGGGTGAACTGTATAAGACCACTTTTTACTTTTATTTTCAAACAAATATTATGCAGTGTATAGATAGATATAATCAAATAAATGCACAAAACACCATACACAATAGAGACACCACAATTTACATGGTTCACCCAATGTGGGCTACTCCACGGAGAAAATATTTTACTAAAATTTTCTCAATTAATAAATTGGGAATCCTTACCAATTACAATGTTTATGGATCTCTGTCCAAAGGAGATGATGATCCCCTAATCTCAAGTTTGTGGATATTTTCCATAGGATAACTCTTTCCCCTTCTACTTTGGCTAGTGATCTTCTAGAAGACTCTGTCTCTCTGTTGTACTGACTAGTGGATATCTCTCCACTTGAAGACTCCTCACTTAGATTTGTCTTCAATTGTCCTGGCTGCTAGATCTCTATCCATTGAGACTCTATCCTCTATACTCTATCACCTCCAAAGATCTGTAAATAGGTTAACTTAGAACCTTCTCAATTCTGCTCAATAGGTTCACTCAGAACTTGCTCAAATTTGCTCAATAGGTCCACTCAGAACCTGCTCAAATATGCTCAATAGGTCCACTCAGAACCTACTCAAATATGCTCAATAGGTCCACACAGAACCTGTTCAAATATGCTCAATAGGTGAACCTGCTCAAATATGCTCAACAAGCTCACTAAAAACTTGTCCAAATCTACTCAATAGGTCCACTCAGAACTTGTTCAATCACATAGAATCATAAAGATAATTGTTAGAGACTCAATATGTTCTATACTAAAATGCTCAATCTCAACTTAAATCAATATCATAGAAGCATAAAGAGAATTTTTAGAGACTCAATATGTTCTATTCTCAAAGCTCAATCTCAACTCAATCTCATAGAAGCATAAAGAGAATTGTTAGAGACTCAATATGTTCTATTCTCAAAGCTCAATATCAACTCAAATTAATATCATAGAAGCATAAAGAGAATTGTTAAAGACTCAATATGTTCTATTCTCAAAGCTCAATCTCAACTCAAATCAAGATGTCAAATAGTTTGTTTTATGGAACTTGAACAACCATTTCACACAAACACTTGACTAGGCTCAATCAACTCTACTCAACAAATCACCTCAAGGAACAACCCTTTCTCACAAACCCTAGTCCAATCATGTATTAACCAACTCAAAATGTTTCCAAAAATGCTCAACCACAAATCTCACATAACAATGATACTCATGTTCTTTTCTAACTCAAGTTCAAGTTCTTTGCATAGCTCACTTCAACAACAATGCTTATAAAACAAGGTTTAATAACAACTCTCAATCCAAAAAACCTTGAAGCATTAAACCAATTACTTTTGAAAAGGAAACCACAATCAATCCTTTTCACTTCAATGATATTTTTAAAAATCAACCACTTAATCAAGTCAATGGAGAATATTGCCCATACCTTTTTGATGCCAAGAAGTTGTCCATAAAAACTTTCAAACTCAACACACTTTCAAATATTTCCTTTCCAATCACAAAGAGGTTAGAGGACTTGAGTAATATCACAAAAATGAAAATAATATCCCAATCACACCTTATTACTCTTACTCAATAAAATTCACCATGTCCTCTTATACCATAAATAATCCCTTTTGAAAAAGAATAACTTAAACTCACTTTTGAACCCTAATTACAAAACCAAAAATATATCTTTACACACACCTTATTTCTCCTTCTAAGCAAGTTAATCAAATAGACCTTGAAAAATGCTTTCCAACGATTTATAATAGGCTACCCTTCCAAAAATAAAATCAACAGTTTTTTTCTGAATTTTTTAAAGCACACCATAACCCTTATTTCTCCTTAAGGCTATTTTCACAAAAATTAAAATAAAAAATTAACTTGCCTTTGCCTCTGGATGGGATTCGATCCCCTAACGTATTCCTTCCTAATGACTTAGCTGCAGCCAAGCCACCGTTGGGCCACACGCCCTCACATGCCTAAAAGGGCATGACCAACATCAATACTTCATGACACGCCTTTCGAAATAAAAATGCGCGTCAAGCACAAACCACCTTGCAAGAAACCTTCGTGCGAATCGAACGCGGGACCTCCACTATCTTGCCAAGCCAACACACCACTAGGTCAATCTAGCCTATGTGTTTTGAATACCAACTCACTCCTTCCTTCAACACTTTGCGCAAATTGTAAACCTTTTGGAACATGAGCTTTTTCGCATGCACACCAACACGAAAACCGCAAGAGTAAATATTTAATGCCTTTCGAGGTATTATTTATAATGTCTTTGCCCTCTTTTCAATCACATTGGCACATCAAATTAATTCGACGTCGACATGATTTAATTTATAATATATTTAAATTTAAATATTATAAATTAAAATGAACCAGCCATAGGTGTTGGTTTAATCAAACCTTGGAACCTTGTCTTAATACCCATCCTTGGTATAATTAAATATTATTTATAAAATTTAAATTCCTTGTGAATCTAAATAATTTATAAATAATTATTAAACCTCCTTTTTAACCTTTGCAATAACCCACCTTGGGTTTTTATAAACCAATCATTTAACCTGTGCTCCCAATAATATTAAAATATTATGGAGCCTATTTCATTTCAAATTTGTACTACCGAAGCTTTTTATTGGAAGATTATGACATCCTTGGAAGACTTTATTTCTTGCCAAAAACCTTGTGATGAGTGATAACTCTATTAGGTGACATCAATGACAACTTTGACTTAGAGGACTCAAAATGTCCAACAATCTCCCCCTTTGTCATTGATGGCAACCCATATCCTTTTACTAAAACCTGACCTTCTTTTCTGTTAGTCTCACAATGACACTGAGAGGGAGGGTGAATCAGTGTAGCTCTTTTAAAACTTAAATCTTCAACTCTTAAAGCCAAAACAATGAAAAATTGAAACCAAATAAAGCAAGTATAAAAAGAGAACATCACACAACACAAGATGTACCGAGGTTCACCGATTTGGATACATCCTCAAAATGACTGTTTGGACTCCCATCCAAATCCAGACTTTGCAAAGCACCAACTTTACAATCAATTTACCAAGACCCACCGGAAGGAGCACCAATCCCCGATTTATCCGCACCAACAGAAAGGAGCACCAAACCCCGATTTATCTGCACCAACAGAAAGGAGCACCAACCCCTAATTTATCTGCACCAACAGAAAGGAGCACCAACCCCTCTACCAAGCACCCACTTGATTTTGATATTGATAATAAAATGACATATATGAACTTCTCTTCTCACAAAAAATTTGACCGTTATCTTAGCTCGTTTTGTCAATTGCTAAACAATTTCTGGGTATTGTGAATAACTCTGTATATGACCTCCTCTAAAAATTTCAGCCAAAAATGATATCGTATGAGAAAGTTATGGCCAAAATACTAAAGTGACGTTTTTCACCTTTTTCCCAAAAACACGAATTTTCACTCTTTTTTTTTTTTCACACACTCTTCTCTCCACACAAAATAAAATCACACTCTTCAATAAAAAACTTCTAACTTAAATGCACACACTTGCATTCCTTTTCACTTTTCACTTTCTCCAAAAATATTTATTTAATGAAACTGCTTAAAATAATATAACTCCCTTTTTTTATATTGAGAAGGCATTTCGTCAAACACGTCACATGCAAAGAATTGACACCTTACTCATTCTCATACTTCGGAGCCACGTGACAACTCAAACCAAAAAAAAATATGATCTATTTGATGCCTTGAAGATGTAACAACACTGAAATTGAAACTCTGGCGACTCTTCAAGGTCGAAACGACCAACTAAAGGATTTTGCCTAAGTGGCACAAATTGACATAAAAGAGACCTGTAACGTTTTTGCAAAAATCATAACTCTCACCTTGTAACTCAGTTTTCTCTGAAATTTGAAACATACAATATTTGCAACACTGAATATGTCCAAACCAAAACTCACTGCCTAACTCATTACGGTTTGCCTGTACCACTTCCATAAAAATAGCTACTGACACACTTTTTCAAAAAAGAGTGTTTTTGTGACAGTCTTGAAATGCTTGTAAAATTCGCCTCGTTTCTCTGTTTTCATTGAAATTTGGAAAACATGTTCTTGAAGATAATGAACACCTCCAGTTCAAATTTTGCTACATAACTCCTTACGGTTTGTTCGCAGTGCTTCTGACAAAACCTACACTTTTTCAGCCTGTACAACCACTTGCAAATCATCCGCCAAGATACCGAAAACACCACCGATCACTCCAAACACTGTGCTGACATCTCCAATGCTGTTCTGGACTATTTCATGACATGCTGGCATGTTCCAAACTGATCCATCCTGTCCAGCTATGCCCGTGGCGACTTTTGCAACTTTTTGACTATTTTGCTGCTTTGACAACTTTCTGACGATTTTTTCAACTTTTGCAAATTTGCACAAACAACCTATAACAACTTCACCCAAACATAAAAAACATCCTCATAAGCATTTAAAATCACTGTACATACTTTGAATAACCTCTAAACTCCTGTCCACTGCATCAGCCGATCTATCTGACTGTGTTGACAACAATGACAATATTGTCGCTGCATTTTGCTCAACATTTTCTTCTCCCCCTGGGAATTTGCTCCTCCTGGCTCAATGCTCTCTAAAATATCAAATATCTCCCCATATAAAATCTCTCTCCCAATATACACACATATCTCCCCATTTGACATCAATGGCAAAGGGTCACCTTTGGGGCTCGTGGCTAAGAATGAGCCTCTTAGCTTAGCCCCTCCCCCACCTCCACATAAGGTGGTTAATTCTGGGGTGGGAGTATTTATACTCCCTGAAAGCACAGATATATACCTTTATATTTCTCTCATCTTCTGTGAGTCTTCTGAATCCTCTCACTATTTCTTTCCAAGTCATTATCCCTATTCCTATTTCTATTCATACCTCTATTTCTGTTCTTGTTCACATTCCTGTTCCTGTTCATATTCTTGTTCCTATTCATACCTATTTTTGGAATATTTTATCTACACCATATTTCTATGTGACCATCATTATTGCACTTATAACACTTAATGTTATTCCTTGGATGTGCAACTGTCTTAGGATTTCTCCTAGTGAAGCCATATCCTCTTTTGTCATGATTCCTGTAATTCATTGCCTTGTGACCAAACTCATTGCATGAGTAGAAATATCCTTGAAAAAGCTGTCCTTTTCCATATTCTTCTCTTTCATGTGTCCTAAACTGTGAAGCCATGTGCCCAAAATTATGACATGAAAAACATCTTCGATTGAAGCCTCCATGTCTTGACTTCATTGGTCTCCTGTTTTGATTGCCATTCCATCTGTATATTCTTTGTGCATTGTTTCTATCTTTGTTGAACTCTTTGTTGTCCAAATAATCCTCTGATGTCTTACTTCCACTTAAACTGTCTTCTTTTGATGTATCTTCTTTTGAAGTTTCTTCTTCATCAAGACTTGAAGTAGATTATTTTTCTTGTTTATTTTGAACATTTCCATATCCAAGACCTGTTGAACATGATGTTCGATGCTGTCCATAGATGAACTTATCCAAGTTCTTAGAGTTATTTGTGAAACCCTTCATTTTGACCTCCAAAATTTTATAAATCCTTCTTGAGTAGTTCCACTTCTTGTGCTAGCTTTTCACACTCTGAGATTTTTGCTTCTAACTTGTCCTTGAACTTCCTTGTCTTAGCCTTTGATTTTTCTAAATCCTCTATGAGCAATAATATTTCTTCATCACATTATTGAAACTGACTTTCAAGCTTAGAGTGCTTCTTTACTGTGTCAAGGACATAGATAAGTTCTCCCTTGAGATCATAGCCATTTTCTACTGAATAATCCTCTATTTGTTTACCTTTATCCATATCATTTCTTTCTTTTGGCTTGTATTCTATAGGATCACTCACTTCATATTCTAATGCCATCAGAATATTTTCATCTAGTCTATCAAGTGCATGTTCAAAATCATCATCACTGAAACTATAATGATCCCTTGTGCAATCATCTTCAAGATGTCCAAATCTACCACATCTAAAACACTTGAGAATAACTAGAGTCCTTATCTTAACTGGTTCTTTTTCTTCAATCATAAATATGACTTCATCTCTATTATTGTCTGAAGAACTAGCATCACTATTAATTGAGTACTTACTTGCATTACCCACATAGTAGCTTCTCTTTTGCCTTTGGAAGAACTTCCTTCCTTGTCTACTTTGTCCATCCTTGCTTTTCTTTTGGTGCCTATATCTTTGTGATTCCTTGTACCTGTGATCCTATTTTTCTTCATCACTATTATACTTTGGCTCTTTACACTTTGTTGCATAATTTCCATAGTTTACACAGTTGAAAAACTTGATAGATCTTGGATCTATGGATATTCTGGAACCTTTGTTTCTTCTACCATAATTTACTTCTTCATCACTGGATGACTCACTGCTTGATTATGACTTCTTACCATTTTTCTTTTTGTCAACTTTGAATGCAAATTCTTTTGAAGGAATATGATATTTTGTTCTTATCTCAAAAGTAGTAAGCATGCCAAGCAAAGATTTACTTTTCAAATAATCACTATCAATTGATGTTTCTATAGCAAAAACCTTTTCATTGTACCTTTTTGGAAGAGTTATCAATATCTTATCACAAGCATCATATTAATCAACCTTCATTCCAAGACCTTTTATCTCATGTATAAGTTCATCAACCTTGTTGAGATAGTCACAAATATTTTCATCATCCGTCATTCTTAAGTTCTCAAATTCTTCTTTGAGGTTTCTGATCTTAGCTTTACTGATGCTTTTATCACCTTCATATATGGTATGCAATAGTTCCCACATGTCTTTTGCTATTTTACATTCCATAACCTTCATAGAATCTGATCTACGCATCCCTTTTATAATGGCATTCATAGCTCTTGAATTTGTATGCATTAGAAGCTTACCTTCCTTATCTGTAGGAGGATTGGCTGCTGAATCATATCCAAGTTCCACTACATCCCAAACTTCATTGCCAAGTGCCATCACATGAAATATCATCAGCATACACCAATACAAGAAGTCACTTCCATAAAATACTGGTAATGCATTATTGAAGGACCCATCCTTTTGATCCTGTTGATCCATTGTGTTCTTAGACCGCTTTTCCTTCAAGTTGTCAAAATATTCTAAAGGAATTTGATTTGATACCAATTGAAGAACACAAGCTTATACTGAGAGGGGGGGTGAATAGTATAAGACCACTTTTTACTTTTCTTTTCAAATCAATATTATGCAGTGTATAGATAGCAGTATCAATAACAGTAATAAAAGCAATGCATAAAACACCATACAAAATAGAGACACCACAATTTACGTGGTTCACCCAATGTGGGCTACTCCATGGAAAAAATATTTTACTAAAATTTTCTCAATCAATATCTTGGGAATCCTTCCCAATTACAATGTTTATGAATCTCTGTCCAAAGGAGATGTTGATCCCCTAATCTCAAGTTTGTGGATCTCTTCCACAAGATAACTCTTTCCCCTTGTGCTTTGGCTATTGATCTTCTAGAAGAATTTTTCTCTCTACTGCACTGACTGGTGGATCTCTCTCCACTTGAAGACTCCTCACTCAGATCTATCTTCAATTGTCCTGGATGCTGGATCTCTATCCATTGAGACTTTGTCCTATGTACTCTGTCACCTCCAAAGCTCTATCAATAGGTTCACTCAGAACCTTATCAAATCTGCTCAATAGGTTCACTAAGAACCTGCTCAAATATGCTTAATAGGTCCACTTAGAACCTACTCAAATATGCTCAATAGGTCCACTCAGAACCTGCTCAAATATATTCAACAAGCTCACTCAAAACTTGTCCAAATCTTCTCAATAGGTCCACTCAGAACTTGTTCAATCACATAGAATCATAAGGAGAATTTTTAGAGACTCAATATGTTCTATACTAAAATGCTCAATCTCAACTCAAATCAATCTCATGGAAGCATAAAGAGAATTCTTAGAGACTCAATATGTTCTATTATCAAAGCTCAATCTCAACTCAATATCATAAAAGCATAAAGAGAATTGTTAGAGACTCAATATGTTCTATTCTCAAAGCTCAATCTCAACTCAAATAAATTTCATAGAAGCATAAAGAGAATTGTTAGAGACTTAATATGTTCTATTCTCAAAGCTCAATCTCAAATCAAATCAAGATGTCAAATAATTTGTTTTATGGAACTTGAACAACCATTTCACACAAACACTTGACTAGGCTCAATCAACTCTACTCAACCAATCACCTCAAGGAACAACCCTTTCTCACAAACCCTAGTCCAAGCATGTATTAACCAAATCAAAATTTTTCCAACAATGCTCAACCACAAATCTCACATAACAATGATACTCATGTTCTTTTCTAACTTAAGTTCAATTTCTTTGCACAACAACTCACTTCAACAACAATGCTTATAAAATAAGGTTTAATAACAACTCTCAATCCATAAAACCTTGAAGCATTAAACCAATTACTTTCAAAAATGAAACCACAATCAATCCTTTTCACTCCAATGATATTTTCAAAAATCAACCACCCAATCAAGTCAATGGAGAATATTGCCCATACCTTTTTGATGCCAAGAAGTTGTCCATAAAAACTGTCACACTCAACACAATTTCAAATATTTCCTTTCCAATCACAAAGAGGTTAGAGGACTTGAGTAATATCACAAAAATGAAAATAATATTCCAATCACACC
Source organism: Wollemia nobilis (assembly GCA_028583015.1). Lineage (NCBI taxonomy): Eukaryota > Viridiplantae > Streptophyta > Pinopsida > Araucariales > Araucariaceae > Wollemia > Wollemia nobilis. The sequence continues at coordinate 512,616 of JAQPPZ010017000.1, read as the reverse complement.
TTATTACTCCTACTCAATAAAATTCACGATGTCCTCTCATACCAGAAATAATTCCTTTTGAAAAAGAATAACTCAAACTCACTTTTGAATCCTAATTACAAAACTAGAAATATCTCTTTACACACAACTTATTTCTCAGTCTAAGCAAGTTAATCAAATAGCCATTTAAAATTCTTTCCAACGATATATAATATGCTACCATTCTAAAAATAAAATCAATAGTAATTTCCAAATTTTCTAAAGCACACCATAACCCTTATTTCTCCTTAAGGCTATTTTCACAAAAATTAAAATAAAAAATTAACTTGCCTTTGCCTCTCAGCAGGATTCGATCCCCCGATGTCTTCCTTCCCAATGACTTAGCCACAACCAAGCCACCATTGGGCCAAGCATCCTCACATGCCTAAAAGGGCATGACCAACATCAATACTTCACGACACATTGCCTTCCAAAATGAAAACGTGCATCAAGTGCAAACCACCTTGCAAGCAACCTCCGTGCGGATCGAATGCAGGACCTCCACTGTCTTGCCAAGCCAACACACCACTAGGCCAAGCTAGCCTATGTGTTTCAAATACCAACTCACTCCTTCCTTCAACACTTTGTGCAAATTGTAAACCTTTTGGAACACAAGCTTTTTTGCATGCACACCAACACGAAAACTGCAAGAGTAAAGGTTTAATGACTTTTGAGGCATTATTTATAATGTATTTGCCCTCCTTTTGATCATGTCGACGCATCGAATTAATTCGATGTCAGCGTGATTTAATTTATAATATATTTAAATTTAAATTTTAAATTTAAATATTATAAATAAAAATGAACCAACCTTAGGTGTTGGTTTAATTAAACCTTGAAACCTTGTCTTAATACCCATCCTTGGTATAATTAAATATTATTTATAAAATTTAAATTCCTTGTGAATTTAAATAATTTATAAATATTATTAAACCTCCTTTTTAACCTTTGCAATAACCCACCTTGGGTTTTTATAAACCAATAATTTAACCTGTGCTCCCAATAATATTAAAATATTATGGAGTCTTTTTCCTTTCAAATTTGCACTGCCGAAGCTTTTTCTTGGAAGATTATGACATCCTTGGAAGACTTTATTTCTTGTCGAAAACCTTGTGATGAGTGATAACTCTATTAGGTGACATCAATGACAAATTTGAATTAGAGGACTCAAAATGTCCAACAATTATTTTATATATTTGAAAAGAAAGAAACTCATATTTCATTGTAGCCTAAAATTATAAAGGAAATTTCTTCTAGGGGTTATCTTTCTAAGTGGAATTAATAAAATTTGTTTATGGGGGTGCTGCTTTTGTGTTGATTCTGTGCATCAATTGTGTTTTGCTGCCTGGATTTTTGTGGTGATTCCTAAAATAATTTCTACAATTTATTTTGAGTTACTCACACCCCATAAGTATCATACATGGTGACCATGTATGCAACATCATCTTCAACAAAAATGATTAATTCATCTACTAGAAGAAACTCAACTAGTATTTATAAAATAATGATATTTTTATACATTGTGGTAAAACATCTAAAGCTATGGGAGTAATATGTATATATGTTAGTGAGAGTATTTAATTCCATTTAGATGCCTGTACAATACCATTTGAGATGTGGAAAAAATTGAATACATTGTTTAGAAAAGTAGATCAAATTAGGATTATGTAGCTTAATGCACAACTCATTGCCTTGAAACTTGATGATTATCCCACTATTGTAGACTATCTCACTCAGTTCAAGCTACTTAATCAGTTGAAGGGAAGTGGAAAGAATAAGATGAAAGATGAGTGTTTTTTCTTGATTCTAGCAAAGTTAAAGGGTCCATTTCAAATCTTTGTTAGCACTTTTTTGTCCACCATGGATGCCTTTGGTGTAGCCTACAAAATACATAGTTTAGAAGAGTTTTGTGATAAAATTATCTAGGAAGAATCGAATATTCTCCCCTTAATTATTCCTCCTCTAAGGCATTAGTAGCATCCAATTTTAATTCTAAAGGTAAGGGAAAGTCTAAACCCAAGCCTAACTCCACTTCATCCCCTTCATAGAATTCTTTTAATCCAAAAGAGTACAATAAAAATAAGCCGAAGTCATCTTCCAAAGGTTAAAATAAGTCAAATATATCTTGTTCTCATTATGTAAAGAATAGTCACTTGGAGTCTAGGTGTTGGGAAAAGTTAGAAGCCCTCAATGAAGATGGAAGAATAAGATGGAAGATGAGTGTGTTTTCTTTATTCTAGCAAAGTTAAAGGGTCCATTTTAGATATTTTTTAGCACTTTTTTTCCACCATGGATGCCTTTGGTGTAGCCTACAAAATGCCTAGTTTAGAAGAGTTTTGTGATAAACTTAATTAGGAAGAAATTTCCTCCCCTTGAGTCCTCATCTAAGGTATTAGTAGCATTCAATTTTAAATATAAAGGTAAGGGAAAGTATAAAACCAAGCCTAACTCCACTTCATCCCCTTCACAGAATTATTTTAAGACAAAAGAGTCCAATAAACATAAGCCCAATTCATATTCCAAAGGTTAAAATTAGTCAAATATCTATTTTTCTCATTGTGGAAAGAATGGTCACTTGGAGTCTAGGTGTTGGGAAAAGTTAGAAGCCCTTAATGAAACCTTCAAGAAACATAATTTATCTCTTCCCATTTTATCTTCTAAGGATAAGGGTAAGGCTTTGAATGTATTTGGAAGATCACATGACACTCCTTCAGTAGATTGGGTATTGTATTTAGGAGCCACACATCATATGACTTCTTCTAAAGAGTCTTTTGCCTTGCTTTTTTCTAGTTCTATGTCCCACATTGAGGTTGGAGATTCTTCCTATATTTCTATATAGGGAAAAGGGGACATACAATTAGATGGTGGGATAATCGAGAATATGCTTTATGTACCTAAAATTTCCACTAACTTACACTTTATTTACTAAATTTTCCATTCTAGAGAGGGTAATACTATATTGTTCACACCACAGGGTGCTAATATTAGACACTTGTTGGATCCACAATATATAGTTGCATAGGATTTGTAGATCACAGTTCTCATCTCTACCATTTTGAGAGTTTTGATTCGTTATCTATTGATACTTGTCTACTTGCTCATGTAGATTCTGAGTGCAAGTTATGGCATGAGATATTTGGTCATATCAATTATAGGTACTTGAAGGATTTGAGCATAAATAACATGGTGGATGATTTTCATAAGATTTCTTACTTTGATGGAGTTTTTCTAGGTTGTGCACTTGGAAAAAAACATCAAGATCCTTTTCCTAAAGTAAAATCAAATAAAGCCTCTTCACCATTTGACTTGGTGCACAATGATTTGATGGTCTTCCCCACTCCTTTAAAAGGAGCTAAGTATGTATTGGTATTTATTGATGATTTTTATAAGATAACTTGGGTGTATTTTATCAAGTTCAAAAGTAATATTTTTTCCACTTTCAAAGTCTTTAAGGCTTTGGTAGAGAATTAGTCTTCTAGGTGCATCAAGAAGCTTCACATGAATAATGAGGAATACTTTAGCGGGAAGTTTTCTAATTTTTTTGTACTACATGGTATTTTGCATCAAAACTCAGTTCCCCATACACCACATTAGAATGATGTTGTAGAATGGAAGAACGTAACACTCAAGGAGATGGCCAACTGCATGATGCACTCTCAAGATTTACCTTCTAAGTACTGGGCTAAGATAGTCAATTGTGTGAACTATGTTTAGAATTGCACACCTCATAGAGCACTTGAGCTAGGGTTATGCATAAGGGGTAGGACTCAAAAGGTACTTGTAAAAAAATAGTGAATCTATTATGAAAAATCGATGAATCCTAGTCAAGTGCATGTAGGATGGCATGGAAAATGACCTTAATTTTTCAAAAACAATTGGAAAAAAATGGTGAATTTCAAAGTTCTGATTGGACCAGGTGAAAAGGATTTTTGACAACGTCAACTAGGTTATAGATCATGATTCGATCTCAGACCAGATGCATAATATGATCCGGTCTCAGATTAGATGCATAATATGATCCAAACATTGATCAGATGTATAATATGATCGAGTCTTGGAATAGATGCATAATATGATTCAATAACCGATCAGATGGATAATATGATTCGGTCCCAGACCAAATGCAAAATTTGGTTTAGTCTTATATCAGATCATATTATGCATCTGGTCTCAGACTAAGTGCACAATATGATATGGTCATCGATCAAATGTAGAATACGATCCAATTTGACATCGAATGCATAATGTGATTTGATTCGATATTGGATGCATAATATGGTCTGGCATTGTATCAAATGCAAAATTTGATTTGATATTGGGCTTGATGCAAATTTTGGTTCGACATCAGACTAAAAGTAGAATAAGATTTGATTTTGGGGCCTCATGTAAAATAAGGTCATTATGCAAATAAATATTTGGCTACCACGTGTCACACGTTCATTCAAAAACACTGCATGTCCAATACAATGTTGCCACGTGTCAACCATATTTCTTCAATCTATAAAAGGATATCAACTATCATTTTTCCATTTTATTTTTACAACTACACCAACCAGAGCTAACATTTCCAATCAACCTTACGATTCCCAATCAACTAGAGCTAACATTTCCAATCAACCTTTCGATTTCATATAGGCTCAAAAGCGACACCATTCCAGAGGTCGTATAAACATTCCAGGCAAGCCACTACTCATGGGGTTTATCGTACACCTACAAAATGTGCAGGTTGAATCTAGTGTGGATAGCCCCTCCCACATTGGAATCTAAATTCAACATGTTTCATCATCTTCAGGTAAATCTATGTGTAGTTAATTTAAATTAAGAACTTGATCTATTTTATTCTCTAAAAAATTGTAACAAAACATTTTTGACTATTTTTAGTTGATTCTCAAAATAAACAATAAGTACAAACACCGCAAGTGAGAGGCCATATACCACCACCACCTCCATCACAACCATCACTTGCATCACACCCATCACTTACACCACAACCACCGCTTCCACCACATCAACAACAAGCACAACCTACGCTAATGTAAGGGCAAATCCATGTTGGAAAACATTTGTTTTCACAGAGATCATAGGGGATCACACAAAGTTATGGGTATGGGTTCTCACACTTACAAAGATCACACATGCCAACACCAAGTTATGGGCATGGCTAGTCATCATTGAAATTTACAACAAATTCACAAGCACCAAAATTTTCAACTGAGGGATTGGATAATATTCTACTTGATGATGATTTTATTTTGCAAGGCAACATTGTGGGATTTAAGGCAAAAAATGTGCTTAGAGATCAAGCAGGGCAAGGAGAAGCCCGTACCCCTATAGCTGAGCGAACATCATTACCATCAACTCAAGGAGACAACCTCATCCTCAGGGTCCTCAAATTGAGGATGATATTGTAAATTTTAATAAAAATGTTTTAATGATTGAAAATACTGAAGCAACTATTAAGCAAATTGTGCTTAGATATTTGTAGGATATGAAGGAATGTGAATATCGGGAAAATATCCTTATAATGGAAATTAATACCTGATATAAAAATTATGCAAAAAAAGATTCTCTTTATTATTTGGTTCAATATGAACCTGAAAAGCTTGATGGTCTGCTAAAATAGGCCATATCAGGATTAGTAAAGTCTTATTTTATTTATGATGATGATGTTTTAAATGTTACTGTTGGTAGATTTGAGAACATTAATACTAAATCCCAAGCATTTTATAACCATTGGGATTCCGATAAGGACAAAGTTGTAGTTGTTGAGGCCGCAAGAGAAATGGTTGAGGTAAGAAAAGTTTTTTATGTTTTTAGTTTTCTATTACAGTTAAATTTTTATATTTCTTGAAAATATGTAATAATTTCAATATAATCCTTTTGAATTATGTTTTTAATTTGTTTTTGTAGTCAAATTTTTAAAACTTAAAAATAGAGGTTAAGAGCATGGACATCAATATTAATAGGGCGGAAGATATTTTTGAATAATGCAATGGAAATAAAAAAGAAAATGCAAGCAAAAATATCAAAAAATAATCGTTTAAAAGAATACATCAGGGATAGGCTGAAAGAAGATCCAAAAAAGGTTCTTGAGAAAACAAAAGAAACGCTTCCAACAATACTTGAAGATCCAAATAAAGAAGAAGCAACATTGGCTGTAAGTATTGTGAAAGTACATGAAAATCTAGTCAAAGCTGGAGCACTGCCAGAAGAGAGTATCACAAAAACATATAAAGGAAAAGAAACAACTCCAATCAATAGTGAAGCATCAAAGCACCAATCAAATGTTTGACAATGTAATATGCTATCAAGTTGACTGTAGTCAACAATTTTTTATGATGTAATATATTTCTATTTAAACTAATAAAAATGACATTTTCTCATTTTGTGTTTTCCATAATTCATAGTTTGTTTGCATTTATAAATTTGTGTTGTTATTTTACTTTATTTTTGGCTAATATTGTTCTCTATGTTCATATCAAACAACAAAAGCATTATAGATAACATTATAGATCAACAATAATATACCAATAATAATATTTAAAACATGAAACATAAAGAGTTATCAATGAAGAGAGTTGAGACACTAAGACATAAATATATAATTTTAAAAACTGCAATAAGATATAAGACATGTAATTTTTAAACAATAATGTCATATAAAACAACACTTCTTTGAAATCTTATAAATATTGAACAATATTATGAAATATGCTATCAAATCAATTCATGTTTATCAATGTCAATGAAATTATGGGATGATTATCATTAAGGTAGTTGAAACATATCAGCTTGTCTAGAATCATTATGAAGCATAACATAAATCTATGTCTCCACCATCTGGTCACTAAAAGCATCATACCTCTTTTGTCTACCTGGGAACTCCAATATGCCAAAGCTTTTTCATACAAAAAATTTATCCAACTGATACGAAGACACATAAATTCTTAAAAAATTTTCTAAACTTTTGTCGAGTCTATTGTGGAGCTTAGATTTAACAAAAGAAAGTGCACTGAAAACTCTTTCATCTTCGACTGACCCAAAAATCATTGTTTCACATAATTCATATAAATGAAAGTATTCACTTATTGTATCTTGTAAGATAGTACTTGGATACAATTTTTGCCACAAATGTATAGTGGAACCAATCTCATGGACACCTATCATAAGTGATGTTTGCACAACCATTTTTATTTCAAAATGTGATGACTATTGTTTCAAAAGATCACAATTGAGTATACCTTTATTTTCAACACCATTGACTTCCACACTCTTACTAAAATAGTTAATGAGGTTACCTATATATTTAATAAACAACTCATTTGCAGAATTGTATTCAGTACAAGGATCCCAAAACATGGGGTTAAACACACCCATGACCTCAAGCAACTCATCTCTCTTAAACCATTCTCTTATCTCACCTATCAAATATTTTACTATTTTTGACAAATTACACTTAGTTTTTTGTACAATAATATGAAATCTATTGTGTGTTACAGGAACTTCAAAATATTCCACAACTATACTTGATTGCCTTTCAAAACAACAAAGTGGTACCATATTTCCATGAACTTAAATACAAATATGGTCATTGATGTTAAACTTTAAAAATCTTTTTGGATTGTTCATGTTTATCAATGTATTCCAACTATCAAACAAAGGTTCTATAAAATCTACTTTAGACACATATAATGTATCAATAAGCACACATATTTGTTTTCTTATCCTCATGAAATCAATGATATAGATAGATATCTCTTGTGCAAATTTAATTAATCTATTCGTTTCTTGTAACATTGGAAGTATACCACATAAGGTCAAAAGCGTTTCCAAGTTAGTCAAATGGAACAACATATATTTTGCCTTATCAACTATCATACAATTTGCATGCATAAATCTCGTCAATGATTGATATTCTACAAAAACTCTCTAAGCAGGTTTATACAGTGAAATCCATATTGTATCCATATCTTTTAACAATTTTTTTCCTTCTGTAACTCCTAGTGCAAACTATTAAAACTCTGCAAACATTTTTGGGCTGAATAAGAAATAAGAATGAATTTCACGAATAAGGTCTTCCACTCTAGCAACATTTGCAAATGTGCTCATAATTTTATATGTAAGATTCACTCTATGAGCCATACAATGAATTTGAATCATATATGGGGCAACTATGGTTTGGAGTCAAACACAAAGACCAAACCTATGCCCTTGAATAATAGCATCACCATCAGATCTAATAAAAATTAACTTTGTTGCTATTTCTATATTATTCATTCCTGCAATATTCTTTAAACTATTGAAAATAATATTATAAATATTTTAAGCATTTGAAATTTACAACATCTTATGTATTCCCAATAAAATAAGCCTCCTTATATGATTTTGAAATGTGTACACATGCATGAAAATACAAGTTGTTTTGTCCACAACCATTACCTCATTAATAGAAAGTGAAATGAATCTAAAAAGTTTTACTTGCTCCCTTAGGTTTTCTTTCTCAACTAAAAATATATATTTTTCCATTTCCCAACCACTTTGATTTGACCAATGGGAATTAGGAAGGTTTTGCACATTAGGTAGGTGTAATAGCTACTTAAAATCAATAAAATTAGACATTGGTCTATCTTTCTTGAGAATACTATAAACAATGACAAATTGTAAACTTTTTGAAGCTAAGATGGTCTTTTGAATTTTTATGAAATTGGGCTGCAATTGTTCCACCTTACTCAACAAGATATTGTTGTTGCTTTAAGTGATTGTCATATTCTATAGCATATCTTAAATGTATACTTTCTGATGCATCCTTCCACTTAACTTCTTTACTAACTTCACCATTAATTTTTATAATTTTTACATAAGATTTTACAACATGTTTTTCAATTGTATCAATATTATTTTACATCCTATTATCCTTACCAAGTCTCCAACTGCAAATTTTGCATCTACATTATTTTTCATCGATTTGGTTATCCTCAGTCAGGATAGGCTCAAGCCAGGGAAATATTTTTGCCCATTCATTATTTTATCCCCTTACAATTATTCAGTTAGATGCTTTTCTTTTTTTAGAAATTTTGCTTCAAGATTCATATGAATCTTGTAATGATTTTGATTTATCACTTTCATTTTCAAATGTAATGTCATTTCGAGGGTTATCTTCAAGTGTTTGTTGGATGTCATTGTCAAGGGGATTTTCATTATAAGGCATATTTTTTTGGAGAATATATTCAAGTGGAGGTATATCATGATTGATAGGGTATTCTGCATAGTAGCATACCATAATATTTTTTATCATTCTTGGATTAAACAAAATATATAGAAAAAATATTCATATTGTCAATCAAGCACATACTAGGAAGTAAAAAATCATTTATACCTTGAATTTGCATGGATGTTGTTGGCTCATTGCATTTCAAAGTTTGGCTAAAATATTTGGGGATACTCTTTTTAGTAGAAGATTTGACCCCCTTATTTTCATCACTAAGTGACATTTTACTTGTAAGAAAAATATTTTTCAATTTAGTAGAGTAATAAAATATTGAAGAGGGTGTACTTTCAGTAGGCCTTAATATAATATTATAAATAATAAACAAATGGTTGGGTGGCAGATTATACATACTTGTTTCTTGCCATGCTTTATTATGATTTTATTAGTTTATGCCACTAGTTCGTTTTCTGGTGAAAACACTTTTTTTTAAGCGAAAAATCCCTTGTGGGATCACCTTGGTCTGAGAGACAATGACCATGGGGTTCTACACCATCAAAGTCACTCAGGAGTCATATCGAACCTACCTACACCAATATTATCAATTGGATTTTGGGTACCCAATTCAAATTTTTGGTAGGGTGGAGATTCAAACCTGGGACCTCCCTTGGAGGATTACCCTCTCCTCTCCAACTTACCTACAACACCTGGGTCTAGTGAAAGAACTTTAATTGACAAGAGCTCAAAGGTAATTAAAATTCAAATTGAAATCAATTTAAGAAAAATATTCTTTACGAAAAAAATTGGAGATACATATGTCAAAAAATATTAGATTATAGAACAAAATGAGCTAGAAACAGAGAATTCAAATGTCTTCAGATAAAAAGAGCATCAATATGTCTTTAAAGAACCAAAGCATTTACACATGTATAATCTTAGTAAGGAAAAAATATTTGAATAAAAACTAAGAATCAAAGAGTTTTAAAACATGCAGAACATTCCAAAATAGAGAAAACATGTGAATAGAGCAATGATCATCCAGATGTAGAAGAGGCTTGGATATTGGTGTGGCGTAGAACACAATTGAAAAATCACTAAAGATACATGTCAAAAAATATAATATTATGGTACAAAATGGATTAGAAATAGAGAATCAAAATATCTTCAGAGAAACAAAGCATCAATATATCTTTAGATAACCAAAGCATTTACACATGTATAATATTAGCAAGAAAAAGATCTAAATAGAAACTAAGAATAAAAGAGTTTTAAAACATGCATACCATGGCAAAACTGAGAAAATATAGGAACAAAGCAATGCCCATATAGATGTAGAAGAGGGCTCAGATATTGGTGTGGTGTAGAAAAGGATTGAAAAATAATTAAAGATATATGTCAAAAACATAAGATTATGGTACAAAATGGACTAGAAATAGATAATCACAATGTCTTCGGTTCACCTATTCATAAAGAATCAAAGAGTTTTAAAAGAAAGAAAGAAAATAGGGAATAACATGCAGAACATGAAAAATAGAGAAAAATATGGTAAGTAGAGAAGTGATAGAGAACCTGGTGTAGAATGAGGTTTAGATGCAGAATAGGGTTCAAAAGTTGACCTGGTGCAAAAAGAGGTTCGTTGATATGGTGTAGAATAAGATCCAGTTACAAAAAAGGTTACGATTTTAGAAATGGTTCTGACCAATTGCAAAAGTGGTTCCAATCGGTCTCAGAATAGTTCCCACTTGTAAAAATATTCCGATAAATCGCAGAATAGGTATCAGATGGTTGTAGAAGTGGTTTTGGCCAATTGCAGAGTAGGGTCCCATTGAAAAATGGTTTTGAACAATTGTAGAAGTGGTTCTAGCCCATTGTAGAATAGGGTTCACTTGAAAAATGGTTTCGACCAGTTGCAAAATAGGTTTCTATTGTAAAATAGTTCCAGTCGATTGCCTAATAGGTGCTAGTTGCAAAACAATTTTTGGTTGCAAAAATGGTTTTGATTGATTGCAAAACTAGTTTCGAAGAGTTATAGAACTATTATCGGTAGGTTGCATAATATGTTTCTATCTAATATGGAAATGGATCCAATCCTACCTTGATATGTAAAGGTTCTGGTCTGGTGCTAAAATGGTTTTAGTATTGTGTGGAACTGGGTTGGTATATCCATCGGGTGTAGAACAAGGTCCAAAAATAAAAAAGTATCCATGGGGTGTCAATTATATATAGAGGTATACTTGGCAAGTTGGGTGGGATAATTTAAAATTTTTAAAATTTTAGGTTGAAAAGGGTACTATATTTAGGAGAGATTGCTTGGAAAATTTTCAAAATAACCATGATACTCTTATCAAAGCACGATGAACTGACACCTAAAATTTATTTATCCCAAAAATATTTGATTAAATGGCTGAAGTTTGGGTCTCCCAAATTTCGTAACTTTGAATTTTCAAAAATGCTACTTTTTGCCCCAATGGTGAATTTTCATCATTATGCATAACCCTAACTTGAGCATATGAATCTTGAGGAGGATTGGATAGGGACTAAGCCCAATGTTTCTCATTTTAGAATTTTTGGGGGTCATGCATGGGATTTTATGCCTAAGAAGAAAAGAGAGGCTTTTGATAGAAAGAGCAAGCCACTTGTTTTTGTTGGATGTTGTGAAGATATGAGGTCTTATCGATTATTGGATCCTGATACACATTCTTTTTCAAACTTATGTTTAGTTTGATGAGTACTATACTTCACATAAGACCACTCTTTCTACTTCACTTCCTTCTTCTTCATCATCCTCATCCACTATCCAACTTGAGGAATATTGTTTTGATGAGGACCATACTAAGGATGAGGACATTGATGATACAATTGTAGAAGTTCTTGCATAGGCTGCCACCATGCCTCGATGGGCACATACTAAAGTTGAGGAAGAAACTTATTTTATAGATAGTCTTCCACCTTCATTAAATTCTTCTATTTTTGATACAAGTCTTCTTTTTTAGGCTAATTTTGTTGATCCCCAATAGTTTGATGAGGCCCATGGCACTCAAGAGTGGGATGATACCATGGAAGATGAGTATTCTTCATTGATGAAGAATCAAACTTGGGATTTGGTACCTCTTTCTAAGGTAAGAAATTTGGTAAGGTGCAAATGGGTGTATCAAACCAAATATGTAGCTGATGTATCCATTGACTAGTATAAGGTTCATCTTGTGGTGAAGGGTTTTTTATAGGTTGAGAGGATTGATTACTTAGATAATTTTACTCCTTTTTGAAAACCTGATTTAGCTCACCTTGTACTTTCTATTATTGCATCATAGGGATGGTCAAATTTCTAGATGGATGTGAAGAGTGCCTTCTTGCATGGATATTTCAAGAAGAGATATACATGGAAAAAAACAATAGGTTTTGTTTAGGACTCTTCTTTGGTGTGCAAATTATGTAGATCACTCTATGGCCTCAAATAGACCCCTCAAGCCTAGTATGAGAATATGGACTCATTTCTTCTATCTTTTGGATTTGTTAGGTGCCATTTTGATCATACAATCTATACTTTGAGAGATGGAGAGGACATCATCATTCTTGTTTTGTATGTTGATGATTTATTGCTCATGGGTAGTTCCACTCCATGCATTCAGGTTGTGCAGTGCTCTCTTTTAGAGTGATTTGAGATGATAGATCTAGGACTTCTACATTTTTTCTTGGATTTTATATTTCTCAATCAAATACAAGGATTTCCATATGCTAACATAAGTACACATTGGATTTACTTGAGATATTTGGAATGGCTAATTGTAAGCCATATCCAACACCTTTTTAGTTAGGTGTGGTTTTGACTTCCACATGTACTACTCCTAGAGTGGTTGCTACTATCTATAGATAGTTGGTTGGGAGTTTGATTTACTTAACTTGTACCCATCATGATATTTAATTTGCAATTGATTTGGTGTCTCATTTTGCACATGATCCACATGACAGTTATTGGCAGACTACCAAGTGGATTTTACAATATCTTTGAGGGACTACACATTTTGGTCTTCACTTTTCTAGGGGACATTTGTAGTTAGTTGGGTATACTAATTTAGATTGGGTAGGTTGTATTTATACTCATTGGTCTACTTCAGGCTATGTATTTTACCTTGGTATATCACCTATTGCTTGGATGTGTAAAAAGCAGATAACTATTACACTTTATTCCATTGAGGTAGAGTATAGGGTAACAATTTTAGCTAGGTCGGAGATTCTTTGGATTCAATAGTTTTTGGTAGAGCTTGGTTTCCCATAGGATTAGTTGAGTACTAGAATTTTGTATGATAACTAAAGTACTATACATATTTCTCATAATCCTGTTGAGCACCAATAGACCAAGCACATTGATATTCACATGCACTTCATTATGCAACTTATCTACGATGGAGTCATTAGCTTGGACTACATTTCTACTCAACAATATATTACAAACATCTTCACTAAACCCCTTCCATACCCTTGTTTCCATGTGTTGTGAGAGATTCTTGGGGTGAAGGAAGTTATCCTTTGGGGGTGTGGATGAGGACACCTTCCTTCTTCATACTTCTCTTCTAGATGGATGTTTTTTCCCATGTGGTTTTTCATTCCATCTAGTTTTAGATTCATTGATATATTATACATGAGTACTTGATCAGGCCTTGTTATTAGGACTCATACTTGTGGATATGCCACTTAGTTTTTCCACATCTTAGTTTCACTTGAGGGGGGTGTTAGATTAGGTTATTTAGAATATAGCTCATGCTCACCTAGGGTAATTTATTTATTTTATTCCATATTTTCCCCAACCACATATGTATGGATATTTTTTTAATCTATATTTTAGATATTATGGGGATATTAGATGTTGACTATTCCTAGAGATTTCTCCATTAGGTATTTATGGAGGGTTGAGATATTTTATTCCCATTTCAGTTATATATATACAAACCATATCACAATTATTTTTTGTACGATGAATATTGATCCTTATCACTTTGTTATGATCCTACGACTATGGTGGATCTTTCGTGCTTATTTAAGCAAGGCATATACATTGTATTGAAAATACATTTTACATTATTCTATTATCAAATTTTTGTTCTTCTAGCATTTTATTTCATTGTGTTCTTATTCATTCTCTTGTGTTTGGTTAATGTGGTGTGATTCAACACCTTAGATTCTTATGGCTTGGATTGATGTTTGCTTCTCATCATCGCTCCTTTCAATCCTAACTATGCAGTAGGATCAATTTGAGACAAAAATATGTTTGATTTGAAGGTTGATAGCTTACCCAAAATTCTATATGATATATTCAAATATATAGTATATATCCATTTTTTATAACAAAAATAGGATCATTATATTTGGAATCAATTTTACAAAGCCCGTATTGAGGTTCTTTCTTAAGGAACATGTAGAATTCAACTAAAAACCCATATAAATCCAACCATTTTTAAATCTTTAAATTATAAATGAACTTAATAATTCCTTCTTATATATACTTATTCAATTTATTTGATGATTACTTTTTTAATTAGCTATATTGAATTGAAATGAGCCCCGCCCTAATTAAATCATCACCACATAGTAGTATTACAACAAAGCTTGGATATTATCTATGTATCTCTTGGCAAGGTTCAAACCTCAATCTTCTCATTGAATGTTGATGAATCTAACTAGTTGAGCTAATGCCATTTGATAAAAAATTGAGTTTACATGGGTTAATATGAGGAGTCCCTCTTGGATGAAAACCTAAGTACTTACCACTGTGGTATCCCTCATGAGTAAAATTTGAGTTTACATGGGATTTTATGAGCGGATTTGTCCCCTTGTATCAGGGTTTGAACTTAGATCTCCTAGATGAAAAACCAAGGACTTACCACTATAGTATCCCTCACGGGTCTTTTATGTAAAGTGCAGGTTTTTTTAGATATGTCCTAGTCCCATCGTACTAGGGTTTGAACTTGGGTATCGTAGATAAAAACCCTAGAACTTACCACTATAGTATCCCTCCTAGGATAATTTATTTACTAATTATTAATTACTATTTCTAGACATAAATTTTAGACAAAAGTATCTACAATTTATTTCATCATTTTTATGTTTACAAGTGATACATGTTTTCTCTTTATCCTTGGTGAGGACATCATCAATATATTAATTTTATTGGTTTTTGATGTTTGCATCTCAGGTAGTTGAAGAATTTAGTTCATCTATCTCCTCTAAGTGAGATAAGTCTAGGTCTTATTCTAGATCCTTGAGCCATATATTGTTTATGAGACTTAAACTTATTTTTTCAACTTCTATAACTTTAATTTTTCAATAATTAGATTAATTTGAATATCATTTCTATCTTTAATTAATAAACACTAAGCCGAGTCAAATCATATTCTAAGGACAATTTAGATCTTCTATAAATTCTAATAAAATTTCTAAATGATACAATAAATTACTCTTATCTCCCAATGCTAGAAAGATGACACTTTTCTAAATCTACCATTCTTAAGAAATCTATAGCATCTAAGTAATCCTTGTATTTCAAATGAGAATCATTTAACTTATGTGTAACTCTAAAAAACATGAGTATTTAGACACGTGGTTTCACAATGGAAAGGATAATTTCAATAGAATAATTCTTAGAGTGTATGAAATAACTTTAAATGTATGGAATAATTTTAACCATGTTATTATAAGAATCATTGGTAGTTTTAAAGGAATCCACATTTAATAAAAATATATCTAACCAAGAGAATAACATATACATACATATATTTTTATAGTTACACCAAGAATAATATATACATTCACTCTCTTTCTTGGAAGTAGCTAAAGGATCTTGAAGACTATGAATTCTTAAAAAATATTCAAAAATAGAGCTCATTATCTCCCAACCAAAGGGTAAGTTTACAACTTTGTCTTCCTTATATTCTATCATGTTGTCATCACTTCTAAAAATCTATGGGATATTTTAAAATTATAATATAATCAATTCCATAGTTTAGGCATTTCTTCATATAGATTTAGGGCATACATAGAAGCAACTCCAAAGGATTTTTTATATTCCAAAAATTTCCAAGTGACTCTATTACAATATGAGCACCCCTACCCTATAGTATTTTGATACAATTTTAATGTATCAAGATAGTAAAGCCTCCATTGAATTGTTGGTGATTAGGAATAATATATTATGGATGACCCTATAAACTTTAAATTATAATCAAACTTAAAACCAATACATTTAACTTCTTAAAGCAACAAAAAATCAAGATTCTTATTATATTTTCTATAGTGTTTCACCAATATTTTTCTATTATGAGATGCAAAATATTTGACATTTCAACTAATAATTTTCATATTCTATTGAGAGTAGGGTGATATAACCCAATCATAAGCCCAAGGATCCTATCATATTTGGACTATTTGGACCACTCCCTAGTTGAGTTAGGGTCCATGTCCTTTTTATTTGGATTTATAGTAAAATACTCTAATTACAAATTAAGTATATAAAGCTGCAATTATATGTCTAATATAGCATAAGGCATAACTTTTACCCTTTCACATTTATCCACTAGGTACTAAAAAAAAAAGGATAGTAAGACATCTTATCATAAGTATGATCAATAAAAACATCACTTACAATTTTGCTTTCTAGATTTTACAACTTATTTGAAGAAATGTATGAGAAATATCTTTTGGACATAAGGAGATGTAATGTTAAATATATTATGAATGAATTTATTCCTCTTATTGTTGCTTCGTAAAGGATTAAGGTATTCTTTTTAAAAATCATCACATATTTTAGGAGCCATATCTTCACGAAGGGTTATTTTATTCAGTTGATTCTTAGACCAACTAGTGCAAAATTTGAATAGATTTAAAATGAGTGGTCATATGAAGGAATCTAGGCATTATTGATGGATATAAAACCCTATGAAGTTAACCATCCAAAACAAGGGCAGTGATCATTTTTCATGTCGCAAACAATGAAATTGTAAATATTTGTTAGCTAGGGTTTGGATGATGGTAAGAGCAATGAAGAGCTAGGACTTTAGTGAGGCAAGACATTCTATTTGGACATAGAATTTTTTAGCCAAGTTTTTTTTCTTTATTTATCTTAGAAATTTTGCATGCAAATTATTATAATTTTTTTATCAAATATTATATTTGCTATAAGACATTCTAATAAATTTCAATAGATTTTGAGTTTTAGTTTCATTTCCATGGATTGATTTATAGTTAAATTCTTAGAATCATATCTAGTGGTAGAGGTTAGTGAGTGCACATCAAAGAGATCCTATTTGATCTAATAGAGGGTAGTTTTTAGTAAGTTTAATGGGTATTGGCTAGGGGCTTTATCCTTAATAAAATGGATTGATAAGAGTTGGAAGTCTCCAGAAGTGATTCTACCCTTTCTTCCCAAAGGTTTCTTCCTAGCCATTTTTTGTTCTAGGGAAGAATGAGAAAAAATCCTAAAAATGAGTCCTTGGTTTATGAGAAGAGTAGGACTCTTCCTTACCTAATGGTATGAAGGCTTTTCACTTGAAAATATAAATCTATCCCTAGTACTAGTATGGATTAGGATGTTTGGGTTGTCCATTGAATTTTGGGAAATAGATACCTTCAAGGCAATAGGAAACACTCTAGGATAATTTCTTGAGATTTCAAATACTACAAAATATGGATTCTTGGCTATTTATGCTTGGATATTGGTCATGATTGATATCAATAAAACTTTACCAGAATCAATCATTCTTAAGTGTGGGGATAATATGTGGATCCGAACAATGGATTATCAAAATATATCTTTTATATGTAGAATATGTCATGATATGGGGCATATTGAAAGATAATACCCTAAGAAGAGCCCACCATAATCATATGTAGAAAACTACAAGAGAAACTTACAAATGGTTATGGATGAAGATGGTTTTCAACTTCCAAAAAATAGATCTAGAAAAATTAAAGAAAATAAATAGTGGAGACCAGAAAGGAAGGATATTGGAAGAAATACAAACTCTTTTGAGGCTTTAGCATATGAATAAAAAGTAGATCAAAACTTAGAGGACACAGTATAACAGGTTCAACATATTAACAAGGAATTGTCTATTCAGTATGATCCTGATTTAAGGAAGAAAATTCTTGATGAATATAAGGAATGCATCTCATCAGATTTTAAAGACTCTTTTGAAGTACCATGCACCATTTAAGAGAAAAAAGTGGTAAAGAAAATGTAATTTTAGAAGTTAACACCTTTGCCATTAATAAGGAATATTAGAAAATTAGTAGGACAAGTCAAAAGCTTTTGTAGTAGAGCTAGGAGAGGATAAATATGATGAAAAACAAAATTATGAAAGAATATTGAGGAATGGAATATAAGACCTAATCCTAATATAGGCAAGAAAAAGAGAGGAAAACCCTCAAATTATCAAGCAAGATCCAAGGAAGCAAGCAAGAGAAAACATAGAGAAAAGAACACAAACTAAGTTGGTTCAAATTCTCTTTATCAAAAAACAAAATGATGTTGGTAATACATAGGTGGGGCCAATGGCCCCTAATTATACATGATTATCATATCATGGAATATAAGGGGAGTTAATACCCCATTAAAGTAGAGGTGTATCAAGGGTATTTTTTTAAGTAATAAGCCTGATATTATTTGTATCAAGGAAACTAAAATGATAAAAGAAGAAGTTTAAAAAACTTTGAAAGTAGTATGGGCAAGATGTGAATGAGATGATATGTATTCTAAAGGAGTGGTAGGGGAATTATAGCTAGTTAGAATCCTTCTAGAACCTCCCATGTAATCGTTCATAAAACTAGGTATTGGATAACCTCTTTAGTCACTTTCTACTTTGCAAATATTCATTTCATCCTTATCAATGTCTATGGACCTACAACTTAGTCAGGTAGATTAGAAGTTTGAAGTGGTATCAAAGCCTTTATGATAAGTAAATACCAATAAACCTGATTCATGATCATAGGAGATTTTAATGCCATAACCAAGTTGGATAAATGTTTTAGGGAAATTAGGAAATTAACCCAAAGTATGAGAGATTTCTCAACTTTTATTCAATATAATAATATATGGAAGGTTGAGTTTGAAGAAGATGACTATACATGGACCAAAAATAGGATAGGCAAAAATGTAATAGGAGAGTAATTAGATAGATGCATACTCTCAAATAATTGGCTAGATGAAGGAACTTGTGCTAAAATTAATACCTTAATAAGGATTGGTTTAGATCACTGGCCAATAAGAGTTAAAATGGTGGTAAGTGAATTAAAAAATATCATATTTTAAATATGATTAGATGTGGGAAGACCATCCTCAATTTTTATATGATAGCACAAATATGAAATTCTTCAAGAAATGGTGGGATGTATGCTCTTCAAAAACAAATTATATCTATGACATCTGGATTAAAAGAGTGAAAAAAAACACTTGAAAATATTTTTGAGAAGAAAGAAGAACTAAAGGATAAACTTTTAAAATTATAAAATGTGATCATAATAATACAATCTAAGAGGAAAAAGAGTTGCTTAGTATATATCATAATATTTTGAGTAAGGAAGAGAAATTATGGAGATTAAAATCAAGATAGAATTGGTTAAAAGGAGATAAACATATTTTTTTTTTCATAGGATGGCTATAGTACAGATATCAACATATAGAACTAGTATAATTAAATCAATAGAAGGGGTTTATATTGAATATAAGAGTAAAATTAGAAAAGAGGTAAAGTCTTTTTATTAGAATATTCTAGGATTAGAGGAGACTGAAGTTCTTAATGATAAAATTCTTCAAGATGTACCTTCAGTTATAATGAATGAAGACAATAGGAAACTGATGGAGACTATTACTATAGAAGAATTTCATTTAGATCTTTTATATTTTAATAAGGATGAATCCCTAGGTCTAGATGGACTCTCTACAATTTTTTATCAACATAATTGAGATATAGTGAAGTATTCTTTATTGGCATCATGGAACAGTCTAGGGTAAAGCAATACATGCCTTATAAAATAAATACAATATATCTTACCCTAATTCCAAAAAATAAGGATGTTAAATTATTTTATTCTTTTAGACCCATAAGCCTATGTAATATGACATATAATATTATCTCCAAAGTAATGGTAAATTTATTTAGGCCTTTGTTCGACAAAATTATTTTAGAAGAGCAAGGAGGATTTGTGAAAGGGAGAAACATTATGGATGGGATCATAGTAGCTCATGAAGTTATACATTCATAAAATTTAAGAAAAAAGAAAGCAATGATATTAAAACTTAATATGAGTAAAGCATATGATAGGGTTAAATGGGATTTTCCCTTTGTAGTTTTAGAAAAGTTTGGATTTAGGAAGAAATGGGTTAGATGGATTAAAGCTTGTGTCTCTATAATTTCTTATTCAATGTTGGTCAATGGGTTAGTAACAAAATATTTTAAAGCCAAGAGAGGCCTTAGACAAGGAGATACTCTATCTCCTTATTTTTCATTATTATGGTAGAGGTTTTGAGTAGGAACTTAAAGAAGACTTATAAATATGGGATTATAAGTGGACTTAAGGTTAGTAATAACATTGACAACATCACCCATCAACAGTTTGTAGATGATACAACCATTTTTGGAAGGGCAAGGATAAATGAGGCCAGAGCTTTGAATAACTTTTTAAAGGAATACAAAAGAGCATCAGGGCAAAAATTTAATAGGACAAAATCCAAAATTTACTTCCTTAACACTCCAACTAATATCAAAGCAAGAATTTATAGGTTACTTCAAATGGAGGAGGCAAATTTTCCAGCAACTTATCTAGGGATGCCTTTATTTGAGGGGAGAATGAGGATAGAATTATGGAATCTAGTTATTAGTAAAGTTCATAATAAACTACCATCTTGGAAAGGTAGATGGTTATCGTTAGCAGGAAGAGTGCAGTTAATTAAGTTAGTCTTACAGGCCATTCCAACATATTATATGTCATTGTATACTATGCCAAAATTAGTTGAAAAATGTTTAATCTATATTATGCGATCCTTTTTATGGTCAAGTTTACATGATAAAAGGAAATTTTCTTTGGTGAAATGGAGCAAGGTGTGTGATGATAAAACTAGGGGAGGTCTTGGTTTAAGAGTTCTTATAGATGCAAACTTAGCTCTTAGGGGAAAAGTAATATGGAGATTGTACAAAGAGAGTCAAATACAATGGGAAAGAATTCTTCTAAGTATGTTGAGCCCAATGACCCAAGTTTAATATTTACTGCATTCTCTCTACCAAATGGTTATGCTCTTTGGAATGGTTTAAAAAAATCTATTGATCTAATGATTAAAGGTTTAATATGGGTGGTGGGAATTGGAGAAAAAATTTCTATTTGGATGGATACTTGGTGTGATAAAAAACCACTCAATTTAGATCCAATTTTGAAACCTTGGATGAGATTGCTTCAAGACAAATATGGTGATAGGGTTTCAAACATTTTGTACAAGGATCAGGAAGGAAGATACAAATGGAAAGAATATTTTTTTACAAGTATACAAGACATTGATGCTAGGAGGCAATTGAGTAGAAAGATAACAACTATGATTATTTCTAGGGGAGCCAAGGATAAATTGATTTGGGAGTTGAATAGCTTAGGAGAATACACAACAAGAAGTGGATATAATGTAAAGCACCAACAAAATAGTAATATCACTAGAATATGGAGAGATATTTGGGATAGCCCAAGCATTCCTAAAGTCAAAATATTTGTTTGGCTAGTAGGTCATAGAAGAATTTTATCCTGGGATAACCTTATGAAAAGGGGTTTTCATGGCCCCTCTCAATGTGTTCTTTGTAAAAAGGAGGAGAGTATAGACCATCTCTTGGGACATTGCTCAATAGTATAGAAACTATGGCAATGGATTCTTAATATGTTTGGTAAATGCATGGTGATGAATAGAAGAATTGAAGATTGGTTAAAGTAATGGTAGAGCACTTATAAAAGTGAGGCTTTACAGACAATATGGGATATATCAAAAGATACAATACTTTGGATTGTATGGCTAGAAAGGAATAGAAGAATATTTAAAGGAAAGGAAAGTAATTTAGAGGTAATGAAAAGGAAGATATGTTTAGCCATAGAGGAGTCTAAACCAACCCTATCAACTCACCCAATCCCTAATATGGAAGCAAAGAGCCTTGATAGATGGAGTCAAGTCATTAAATGGAATTATGATGTTGGGTACAAGAGAAGCAAAAAGAAGGCAAAGAATATAAAGTGGAAACCACCAGATGTGGAGTTGGTTAAATTGAATTTTGATGGAGCATCTAAAGGAAATCTAGGACCAATAGGAGGAGGAGGAATAATTAGAAATAATAGAGGAGAGATTTTGTCTCATTACACTTTCAATAGTGGATTTAAGATAAATAATGAAGCTAAATCTTGGGCAGCTTTAGAAGGGTTAAAAATATGCAAACAAATGAAATGGAATAGAGTATGGATGGAAGGTGATTCTCTCATAGTAATAAATGCAATTTTGAGGAAAGCAAAGGCTCCATGGAACATACAAGAGATAATTATGGAAATTCAAGATCTTGCTAAAGAGTTTGAAGAAATCAGGTTTACACATACATTAAGGGAAGGAAACAAATGTGCAGATAGGCTAGCCAATAGAGGGGTTTTGATTGAGGATCATGAAGTTAAATTCTCCTTTCCATGGTTAGAGGAAGTAGTAAGTTTAGCTAAAGCTGACAAGAAAATGTTGATTGCCTAAATCAAATAATGATTAAGATTTACTTTAATATTTTCCATTGGTAATATCTACTTTATTTTATAACAATAATGTGTTTTCATATAAACTATTTATTATAATTTTTGTGGTTGCACTTGTGTTTCAGGAAGGAAACTAGCAATCTAGATTTGGTAAAGCGGACTATGATAGTGCGATGTTTTGGAAATATTACTCTACTAAGATGCAATGCATAGATAGTAGAGGTGAAGTTTTGGTATTGTGAAGGCTGCTATAGAAAATTTTCAAGAAGGATGCTGAATTTTGGAATATTTGTATTCATACAGAAAATTGAAAAGATCTAGAAAATGAAAATCAAGAATTCAGACATTTTATGTAAAATGATGTAGGTTTCTAGCTATAGCATCTCAATTGAGATGAGAAGTGTATCTATTTGTAAACTCTCAAGCTCTAAATAAGAGAGTTGTAATTTGTCAAGGGTGGGGGACCCGAGTACAACCCCTTATTATCCAACCAAAAAAAATCTTTTGGACATAAGGTTTTATAAAAAATTGTTCAAAAACTAATACTTCCACATTGTCAAAATGTTTAACATAATCAAGGTTTTCCAAATAAAAGTTGGTTTTTCCAAAAGGATACCTATATTATTTAGAATTTGGTAGATTACAAACACATTCTTATACAACAATGTTATTTTAGATCTTAAAGTGTTTGTTTATAGGAAAAATGGGAGATCTAATATAATTATTCAAATTAATACCAAATAAACCAAAATTCTAGAACTAAGATAACAAAGCAATAAATTAATAGTAAATGCTGAAAGCTATCCTAATTCAAGCATAAATAAATTTGAAGTATTCAAGAATAACTACACTAAAATTATCCATAAGATACTAACAATCTAGGGCTAATCTTGATGTAATAAAAATAATTTCTTGACACCTAGGGCATCAAGGACCATATTATTCAAAACATAAAAAATAAATAGCTTATTCCTACCTTATTCTGATTGTATTGCCACCATAGTAAAGTATGGAGAGAACACACCTAGGATGCTTACAAAGGGTTTGACCTAAATTGGAATCTTGTCCTTCAATGACAATCATTTACCTTTGGTTGTGAATCCTCGTAGAGCATCTTGTCCTCCTATATGGAAGGTAGCATACTAGTGGTTTATGGATTTGGTTGTACCTACAAAGACAAGAGAGAGATAAATATAGAAAAAAGGGTACATGATGTCATTGAAACAATGAAAATAATTTGAAAGAATATTATCAAGAAGTAAGAGTTTGATTTTGATAGCTGAGTGAATAGCAAATGTGTGATAAGAAAATGAAAGGGTGAAAGGGGTATTTATAGCAAATGAAATGAAATAAATTTTTCTTTGGAGTCAACAACTATTTTTCTTCCTTTTCAAGGTCATAGA
Organism: Wollemia nobilis; assembly: GCA_028583015.1. Lineage (NCBI taxonomy): Eukaryota > Viridiplantae > Streptophyta > Pinopsida > Araucariales > Araucariaceae > Wollemia > Wollemia nobilis. The sequence continues at coordinate 488,244 of JAQPPZ010017000.1, read as the reverse complement.
ATCATAATATTTGGTTTAAACAATGCCTTGTTTGAACCATAGGTCGAAAAACATGCTAGCATCACAATCGTGCAATAATAACACTAAAAATAATTAAATGATCATGATAATTACTTAAAGTGATAATTATGGTACTATTTATTTGTAGGTAGATTACTTTGGGGGACACATATAATGACATCTCTTAATACCATATCTATCTTTATGAATTTTGAAAAAGTTAGAAGGCAAAAATATCATAAAATGCGATAAAAAATAGCAATTGGGTGAAGAAATGGAACCAAAACCACCTGCCAACATGGCTCGTTGTCATCCTACTTAAGGACTAACAAAGTTAATCTATCCTTGTCTCATAAATAGGGGGATAGGACTCTCCACCACCTACAAAGTCAACTACTAGTGCTTTTTTACAAATACATATTGCCCCTCCCTAAGGATCATGGGTGACACCACAAGGAATAGACACTCACGAACCCTTTGGAAAGAAATAGTGTATTATGTGATAGCCAAAGAAATAGAAATAAAAATTGTATGCTATGAAATAAAACATTTTTCTTGTAATTTTTTATTCTACTCTCTATGCAAAAATGTAAAAAAATTGTAATAAACAATGGAACATCATGCAAATATTTAGTAAAAAATAGAACACAAGAAAAAATACCTTATACTTATCGATACATTCCCCTAAAAATTTTTTCTAGATAAAAATTATACTTGCCCCATGTGGCTTGAAGTGAATTTACATGGAAAAATACCTAAAACACTGAAAACTATTTTTTTTTAAATTTACATGGTGGAATCGGTAGCCACCATGAATTCGGACAGGCTATCTGACTTTCATGGCCACCACAGTATTCTGTGATGTCCACCCTAGAAGCTTCCACATAGATCTTTGCATAGTCCACCCCTAACCACCATGCCACAATTATTTTAAACCTTTTACGCCTTTGAAAGCAACACTAAAAACTATTAATTGGGTACAAAATAAGAAAAAAAAAAGTGCATAGATGATTTTAGAACATGCAAAAGCCCTATAAATATTATCCTTTTTCTATTGCTACAAAACTTGTCAAAATGTTAATTTTGCAAAAAATATTCATGGCATATACTTATGGTTTGTATAGGACATACAAACATGACCATTTATTGCATTGCATGTATTATTTGAATAACATTTATAGTCATGAATGATGATAAAACAAGATGTATGATTTTTTTAACATCCAATGATGTGCTCAAAAAAATGTTGTATCCCTCCAATATGTCTATGCATGGGATGGTGTGATTATCATATATTCCATTGAAGTAGGTAGGCCAGATGTAGTATCTGACAAGTGACAAGTACCAATAAACATACTTGTCACTACAATCGGATAAACTAGGAGAAACCAACCCATGACATGTACAAATGTAGGTATTTGATACTAATCCTAATATAAACTATAATATAAACACAAATGGATACTATGGTAGTTAGTCATGTCCATACACTACTACGAGGGCCCCAAGGTATGCTAACCTATGCCACAAATGGTACATAAGGATATGTCCCAAAGCTAGATCATGCCTTGCCATTGATAATGGATGTGTTGCTTGGAAAGGCATGTCCATCATGATAAAATAAAAATAAATATAAGAGAAATAAAAGGGTGGGCTATATATGCATTGTACCTACCCTAGGGGAGGGAGATTACATATAAGAAAAAGTTATTATGCCCCTACTACAAGGTTTACCACTATAGTATTTGATCAAGTGAATTGTTTAACAAGGAATACTTGTTGCTATAGTGAGACACCAAAATGATAGAAGTTATAAAATATGGTCTACATACACTTCATGACGTGCCCTAGGGGAAGGAGATTCCATGGAAGGGAAATACACCATACCCCTACTATAACAATATTTTCTATTGTAGTATCTAGTTAAGTGTGTTTTCTAACAAGGTACACTTACCACCATTGTGGGACATCAAATCACTTAGAAATTTTATGTTATTTTATTGCATGAAAATTTAAAGAAAATATTGCCTTGATGTTCCCATCCACATACCATATGGTATATGACATGGGTTGAACTATTTAAACTTGCTTTATAGCACTTAAATCATGGTAAAAATGAAAGGAATACTTTGAATACATCATGGTACCCATTACTAGTAACATCAACACCATGATAAAGAAAAGCTAACAAAGGACAAGCAAATTCAAAAACAATAAATGCCAAAAAAGAAAGAAAACAACCAAGAAATAAAGTAGAAACATAAAAAAAAATCAAAAATAAGATAGAAATAGATCTAAATAGTCAAAATGACCTAGGTTTTTGCTTTAAGAGGTGGTCATAGTTAGGCAAAAATGATCGTTCAAAAAAATAAAGCTAAAACTAGTAAAAGGCATTTGAAAATGGGATGATCAAGACCGTTGCTTTAAGGGGTTGTCATGATCACAATCAATTAGAAAAAATATAATACAAAGATATTTGAATTATAACACACAAATAAATAGTCAAAGTAGTCAAAACAAAAAATAATGCACCAAATTTGATGGGTAAACCAAGAAGACATAAATACTGTATAAATGGGTCAAACAGGGCTATGCATAAAAGTGTTTGATATATGTAGAATTGGTGGATTATTCCAACTCACCTCCATCCATGGTTTGTAATTTTTATTATATTGGAATCAAACAACTCTTTGATAGTATGTGGCCCAAGACATTTTTGAATAAACTCACCTTTGTGCTTCTTATGCACATTATCAAGATTAAGGATAAGGTCCTCGAATTTGAAATCACGATGACAAAATTTCTTAGGATATTTCTTGAAAAAATGACTCTTATAAGCTATATTATAATTAAGAGCATGTAGAAACATCTCATCAAGAGTGATAATTTTATAAATATAGGCCTCCCTATCCTCCTGATGATACTCAACATGATCAACAAATTGCTCAAAGAAACATGCAAAGAAAATTAAATTTCAAGTTGGAAAAACTATTAAAAATATTTTATTCCATTATTTTAATATTATTAGGTCATGCATATTTAGATGATTAGGGCATCCATTCTTATATGGGTTACTATTTTATATTCATTGCATGTAATGATCTCCTAAATTAGGAGCATTGATCTTCCAATTTGTAACCCTAAAGCATTTAATAAATAGGCTTATGCCTCAATGAATGAATTGATTTAATTTGATGTAATTGGTATAAAATAAAGGGAAATCCAACTATTATCTAAATATACAATATTTATAAAAAAATATTCCTTGATCTAGTCCACCACTAGGTGTTTGAAATCTAAGTAGAAAGGGCAATCGTCACTCTCCAATGATAAGCCCTTCTACTTGTTTGTCTTATGCAATATTTATATTTGAAGTGGTACAAAAGGTAGAATATTATCCTTGAAAATGAGAGTGAGGATCAACAAGATCTCTATTTCAATCAAAACAAAAGCATATATTATTATGGGTAGAGTCGATAGGACCCTCATCGATAAAGGAAGGTACTTAGAAGAGATCTTAAGATCAATGATGAATTTTGAGTTATAACCTCCCCACCTAATGTTTGGCTTGTAGGAGTTCTAGATGAGCATAAAGTAATTGTGTATTATAAAATAAAATACATATATCTATTTGTAGATTTTATGCAACAACATTTCTCTAAGCCTTGGAGAGTTGTGTCCATGTTGGTAGCATGCATTTTTCTAAGTTTTATGAGTACAAACTTTTCTCTAGTTTGAATAGCTACATATCAATAAGAAAGGTGGAAGGTTGTCATAATAGATTTTGATCTTCTATAATAAACTAAATATTAAATATTTCCATAACTAGCATTTGATCTACTTTACTTTAAAGCCATAAATTTTTGGGGGTGTTGTGAGGGAGTTTAATTGTAGAAATTTGATCATGGCTTATAAACATAGTGCCATATTTTAAAGTAGATAGACCCCTAACTTCCTGATGTAGGATGAGTGGAGTGACACCACAAAAGAGAAAATAGGTTTGATTTTATGGGTGAGTCCATGGGGTCAAAGGTGGGGCACTTAGGTGAATAATGAATCACCTATAAAGTTGTAGGGATATGGTGTCATAATTTATCAGAGATATAAAACCCTTGATTTGCATTCTATGTGTAAGCCCATACAAGCATAGGCATGTAAAATTAAACTCTGGCATGGACACTAGACGTAGGATACAAATCCAATAGAAGTAATGGAAAAATTGTGTTTCCATTGAGATTTAAATTTAGATTATGAATAGGCACACAAAGAGTCAGATTCATATTTTGAATAGGCACACAAAGTACTCATGAAAAAAACTACCACTAAACACACATGATGTATGGTTCATTGATTCTGGTGCTAGCAAACACATGACAAGGGACAAAGAATTGTTTGTTACCTTGGAAGAAAAATAAATAAAATCAATGACCATTATTGATAATCAAACCTACAAGGTGAAAGAAGGTGATGTTTCAATTCATATTCTATATGGGAAAAACACCATCAAATAGGCCCTTTATGTCTTGGGACAAGCCAACAACTTGCTGTTTATACCCCAACTACTAGATAGAAATATGAAGGTTGATTTTAGAGTTAAGAATGTCCATAAGATATTTTTCATCACTAAGAATGGTAAACATATAGCCATCAATTCCTTAAAAAAGTGGTTTTTTTACACTAGATGTCCAATATGCTTCACTTATATCACTATCAATAACTATAATGGATGCAACTACCCTTTAGCATCGGAGATATGGAAATCTCAGCTTTGGATACTTTAATTGAGTAAGAATCAAATGGTGATCGATATACCAAAACTTTCATCCACCTTGATACTTTTTTTATGTTGTTTATAAGGGAAGAAACATCGAGTACCATTTTAGTTGAGCTCTCATAGAGCCAAGAATCGTGTAGATATGATACACATTGATTTGTGTAGACGCTTGAAAACTAGTATTGGTGGTAAAAAATACTTCTAGTTCTTTGTCGATGACTACTCCAAAAAAATGTGGATGTCCTTACAACTAAATTTAGTTGCATTCTAACACTTTCAACATTTCAAATAATATGTGGAAAAGGAAACTAGGTATTCTATTCATATCCTATATTGATTTCTCACTACAATTAAGGTGCACCATTCTTAGGTGATAAAAAGTAGAAGTTGAAGTAACATAAACAGTATAGAACAAAAATTCCAAGAATGAGAAGGCTAAAATATTTAAAGATGCAAGAAATCTAAGAGTTGGAAGTTTATAAAGTTCTGACTTAATATGAGAAGCAAATTTTTTGACATGGAGGATCTGTAGTAAAAAAGTCCCAAGGTCAAACAAGTTTTGATGTTATATGGTAAGGAAAAATTCGAAGAAGAAAACCACCCATGTCCTAAAAGTCTAAATTTGTTGAGGTGTACAATATTCTAGAGGTACAATATTTTACTACAAAAGAATATTGCATATCTCTTATAAAGGACAATAGCACCTTGAAAGCCATAGTAGAAGCCACCCTGAATTTAGGTATTAAATGCAAAAATATGAGAATTACCAAAATGAGTATATGGAAAAAATGGTGGTATATACTCATACAAAGGCCCAAAACCATTTGTCATTCATTATTCCAAATCCAAATACCTCTAAGGGACCAACATATTAAAATAGAGCATGACCTATAATCTAAAGCAACAATCATCTTGAAATATTTGCATGAGTTTTTGGAGCGAAACCCTCTTTGTAATCTATAAATAGTAGTAGTATTAGCTCTATAAAGGATTGAAAAGTTTTCAACTACAAATTTTATAATATTTCCTTTCATTTATTCATATGTATAAGTTAGCAAAATATTGAGTGGCTTGTGGGCAATTAACCCCTACATCTGGCACAATATTTGTAATCTTATTTTTATATATACTGGAGGCCTATGATTGTATTTTGGGTAGCCATTTATGGTTCTCATGCTTTGATCCATCTCTATTATATGTGTGTATGTTTATAATATTTACTTATTTTTGAGTTTTACTTGTATGCATGTGTATATGAGAGGTCTACACATCTATTTTGAGTAGCCATGTATGGTTCTCATGCTCTAGACCATCTATTTATATGTGTATATATCTATAAATATAATTTGGGATCATATTTTTTGAGTAGAGGAAGTGTTCATGCTAGCACCAATCCTATTGCACAAGATCTTATTTGATCTTTAGCACATTACCACATTTTTAGCTTAGGTTTTTAACCTTTTTTTAGACATTTTTATTTTATCTCTCATGTTCATTTTTCCCCTAAGTTCAAAGTGTGCCTAAAGATCACATCTCAATAAGTATTCGACCTTGTAAAAAAATCTTGGAGGCCTTTGGTTAAGCTTAAACTCGTGCTCTTGGGAGAGGCTCTATTGTTTTTCTCTATGTGATGTGTGATTGTTCTAATTATCTCCCCCCCCAAAATAGAGAGGAAAATAGTTTAATGGAACACCTAGTGGGACCCTAGTGACATATCATTGGTCCCATAATCTCAATAAGTTAGTATTAGAATTAGTTAGAGTCTATGCTTACCCCTACTCACTGAAGCACCTATGACTCACCTGGTGACTCCACTCTAGAATGAACATAAAAAGAATCCATTGTTTGAAGACATTAGATTGAATTTTTGGTGAAGGAATCAATATATCTATTTCTAGAGCACAAGCCATATTCACCTAATGACTACAATATAATCAAAGGATCCAAATGACTATTAAGAATCCATCACCAAAGCCACATGCCAAAATATGAGCACTTCCTTTCTTGTGAACTTTTTAGAATGGAGAAAGAGAATCCCCTTGCAACCTATTATACCATTAGATGTTTGGGATGATATTCAATGTCCATACTCCTAACCTTGTCATATTATACAAGCAAATGTATTTTAACCCCACTAGAACATCTACAAGATATGGTTTGCTTTTACCAATTGCACAACATCACAAAGTAGAACATGGCTCTAAGGATGCTAATGACATCATTTAGTGGAATATATTTAATTAGTTATAACTCTATATCTTCACTTTAATCATTGAATGAGATCAACTTACTACCATGTTCATAAATAGATTTAAAGAGACAAAAAAACCAACTCCAACTATCCAGCCTATTAATCTCCAGTTCTCTCTCACTCAATAAATTGCTACACAAAACATCCAGTATCATAACACATACTATAATAGTGTTAATGTCTCCAACATTAACCAAGTTTCCTTTTAACAACCTACTTATAACCCTCTAGTAGATCTAGGGGTATTGTACAACAATAATCCTGACATGCAAAATTTGACAATTATAGAGAAACAATTGGAATTAAGAATGGATACACTTCAAGCTTCAAGTTTCACTTATAACTATAAGAAAATATGCAATCAATCCCTAGATCCTATAGTCACTGCTAGACCTTATCCTAAATATTTTCCAATGTCTATTTTACCTATTTATAAGGGAACAGGGGACCCAATCGAACATTTAAATATGTTTAGAATAACATACCATGATATTGTATATGATGATATGTTGTTTCTAAAAATATTCCCTAAAAGCCTTGGTGGTATGGAATTGGAATGGTATTATCAACTACCCCATCATTCTTTGAGAAACTTTGAAGAAACAATCGAGTTATTTGTTCAACAATTTGGAGCTTATGTGGAGAAAGAAGTAACCATTAAAGATTTTTATCTCCTAAAAAAAGGTAAAGATGAAAGTTTCTTAGAATTATTATCTCATATGGAGAAGTTTCATTGGATGATTAAGCTACACTCTACCTCCTCAAGACATTTTAAAGATCTTTGTTGGAAATTTTCAAGAGCAGATTTCATATGAGTTGGAAATAAAACTATTACCTCTTTTGAACAAGAAATAGATTTGAAAAGAAGAGTATATAAAGATCTAATTTGAAGAGATAAAATAAAGTTAATGAAAGAATAATAAAGGACAATGAAAACCTAGTATAAGAACAAACATGTAGTTGGTGATGGGGTAACAAATAAAAAGCAAACCAACAATGTTATTACCGATAGTACCTTATAGAAGTTAGTACTTAGAAAACCCAAAACATCCCCACCAAGAAACTTCACAAGACCCAACCAACATATTTTGTTGATCCTTAAGTAGCTTTTGGAATCTAAGATGATCAAAATTCCTCTCATAAGACAACCTGATACAACGACAATTTGGTATAATCCTGATAAACATTATGAGTATCATAGAGTAGAGGGGCACATGAAAAATTCATGTAAGGGGTTGAAACACATGGTTAAAGACCTAATATATGAAGGCCAACTTATTGTGTATGATTACAAAATCACTCCTAACCATAGAGATTCAAATAATCAACCTCGTACCCAATAGACACCAACAACTAATCAAGATATGGGAATTTTCCAAAATCCCCTACTCAATCACTTGCAATAGACAATCAATCAAGTGTCATATCATAGTGTGATACCTACCTACAACAACATGGTTGGTATACAAGGCAACAAGATCAAGCTCAACCAACACCACAATCCCAGTAGGAGATAAGTTCTACAACCAACCAACCTTCTAGACCATATTTGGTTCTCAAGAGTACCCAAAAAAGAAGCACAAGTGTAGAAAAACCAACCTTAGTGTTGAAGCCAGAACAAAAAGTATCCTTAGATATTAAAAAATAGTTAAGTAACACACCTACCAAGATATACCTATTAAATTTTTTACAAAATTCTCCTATTCATAGGGAAGCCTTGTTGAAGCTTCTAAATCAACAATCTGTCCTGCAAGATCTTCCTCCTAGTAACCTAGCCAATGTTGTGGGTACCCTTGGGATAAATCACATATATTTTTATGGTGACGATATTCCTTCCTCAAATTTACAAGGGGATTATCCCCTTTACATAACTAGATATATTGGAGAAAAATTTATCAAAAATATATTGGTGGACAATGGTTCCTCCCTCAATATATGCATTTATAATTTCTTTAAAAATTTTGGACTAAAGGAGGAAAATTTAACCAAATCAAATTTTATCATAAAGGATTTCAACAAAAAGTCCCAAGAGGTCTATGGTATTTTATCCCTCCCCCTTAGGGTAGGATCCAAGATCTTAGACATTTTTTTATGTGATATCTTGCCCAACATCTTTTGATCTTCTTCTCGGATGCCATTAGATTCATGCCATGAGGGACGTACCTTCTACTCTTCACCAATATTTGAAGTATGAATTTAAAAATTATCTTATCACCATCCAGAGTGATCCTCATCCATTCCAATACTGTTCAATGGTTGAGAAAACCCAATCTACGATCAATTTTTATCCATCTATTTATTTTCTTAATTTTTCTTCTTCTTCTCCTCTCATCTCCTCTCATTATTTTTCTCATCATTCTCAAATCACCAAAAAGTTTGATAAATTTAAAATAAGTGGAGAATCACCAATCATAGTCTCATCACAATATCAAGTAAATCATCTATCTAAAAGTCCTCTTCTAGATCTAGCCAAGCTACCAAATTTACCCCAAACTATGGTTTACCCCATAAAAAGGATGAAGAAATACACATTCGTATGTGTACCTTTGTCTATGTAGAAACATACCATAAAGAAAATATCCATGGTAGCAACCCATTTCTAGTAGATAAATACTTTACCCATTGTTATATTTCCAATTATTACCCACTTCATAACAAATCCTATCTAGTATGGAATATGTAGGTAAGGGTTTGGGGCCACAATAGAAAGGCATTCAAGAGCCTTTGGAAGTTGAGATTTGTGCAATGTGGCATAGGTTACATCCCCAACAAAAAGTAGCTTTTACCAATAGATGATCAAGTTGTCACCTTATTTGAATTCATAGATCATCATGGCTTAGAGTGGAGTAATGGAGATGAGGGACCTCCTTCTCCCTCTAATATATTGCTTTGCAATGTAATATATTTGGTGCACCTTGAGTTAGTTGTGACCATAGAGCATTATGCTAAAGGGGATACTATTTGTGATATAGACCATAAAGATATCCTCTAAAATATCTTCTTATTTGATGAGTTGGTCCCTTGTGTCATCCATGTTGAGTCTTCTAGTTCTCAAGTTGATCCCATTCCTATATATCCTAAATATATTAAACAATTAGAAGCCATTTTCCCTATTGCTAAGAAAAATGACACAATCCAAGAATGTGTCAACTTTTTTTTATCTTTTTTAGTGACTCCTAGAGAATATGTTAAAGGGGATATACTTTTTATAATATGGTTCATTATGATATCCTTCATAATATATTTTTTTCTACTGGGCGAGTACCTTGTGTCCTTGTTCCTATCATTAAGAAAGGAGGTACATTTAAAATATGCCTCAACTTCTATTTATATCATTTAAACCAATTGGATATATTGGATGAGAAGCACATCCATACCTTAGAGCATATTCAAACCAATCAAAATAGGCTCAAGTGATATTACTCTAAGAAAGTTTACAATCATTCTTTTGAAGTTGGGGACCTTATTATCAAAGAGAACCAAAAGAACACTAATTGTCGCATAGATCTAAAGGGCAAATTTCATCCCAATTGGCTAGAACCCTTTGTCATAACAACTAAGTTTGGCTTAGGAGCCTATCATTTATAAACACTAGATGGTAAAGAACTTAAAGAAGCAATGAAAATAATGCACCTAAAATGATATTATGCATGATTTCACATATTCCTTATTCATCCTGTATTTGGTTTGCTTGCTCATATTATAGGACTACTTGTCATGCTTTACATGAATTGCTTGACATTCTATTCCATTCTACATATTTGCTTGTCATATAGATACTTTTTTGCTTGATCATACTTGCATCTGACTGCTTGAGCATATAGATTCTTGGGGACTTCGCAATGACCTAGTTAGATTTTAGCTCACATGTGTTACACTCATACTAGGTCATTGATGCTTAGAGAACCCCCAACCTAGGGCACATCTCCATGTATTTTTTATTTTATTGCTTTTGTTGTAATCAATCATTTCTTATCTTCTCTTCTCATATATTCCTTGGTATTGAAAGTTTTAATAATCATAAATTTTTTTCTCTAATTCAAGGGATATAGGTCTTCATTTATTGTATATCTTATGTCCTTTAAAAGTTTTCAATCATTTTTTATATTCTCCAAGACAAAGGATATACATTCCTTTTTCTATATGTGCATTTTATTTTGCTCACACTTTTGCTTGTTAATATTTAAATTTTTAAGGGATCCTCATGGGATAGGATAGATACCACATGAATATCATTTATGGTTTTCATATAGCCACTAAATATCTTACGCGCACACATATACAATACTATTTACTTTTTGCTTCTCTCATTCTTTTATCTTCCTTCTATCTAACACATGCACACACACATATTTTCTACCGTCCTTTGATTTGCTCACCCATATTTTTGCATATACCACACCCCTATTGAGTTACACTCCTTTTGGTAAATAAATTAATCATTACATCCCATATGGGATAGTTTCATGGCCACCAATGAGCACAAAAATCCACATCAGGCCATTTGTGATCATACATCCTAGTAGGTATCTATCTACATTAGCCACTAGAGAGCATCACACCCATAGTGGGTATTGCTCCACACTTGTTATTTTAAACAAGAATACAACCTTCATAGGATATATTTATTATAACTTATGAGCACTACACCCATAGTGGATTTCATTCCATCCTCGACCATTTGCAAGCATACATCCTCACAAGGTTCCACTCCATATTTTATTTTCTTTTTTGCTTAGCTTATGATCATTTGATCACATTGACCCCTTGCGGTCTATGTTAATTCAAATATCATGCTCTAAGCATATTTTTTCTTTCTTTGACCTTTTGTTGACCTTATCCTTATTTTGCACTTTTTTTTTTTTTTTCTTATTTTCTCATCTTCTTCTAAATTCACATCCTATCCTAATGGGGCATGCATTTGCTCTGAGATGAATTTATGATTTGTATTTATGTGGTATAAATTTGGCCAGAGTGTTATTTTTATTTTTCCTTCTTGTTTTATTTATTCCATCATATTTTCTTGTCTTCATTCATTCCTTTGATTGTTTTTGTATCGCTCCAAATTTTTCGCATCCCTACCTTCAAGCTATAGGATCCGTGCCCGGAAGGAGGATGGGAAAAGGATGTCGCGGTACCTCGGACTGAGAGGACTTTGCGAAGGTCCCGCCTCTCAAGGGAGGTGTATTTTGATGATTTTTAGACGGATGGTGGGTTCACCAGGAAACATTTAATGGCAGCTTCCACGCCTAGGTTTTGGAATGTGTTTAAATGTGTTCATTTTTAACCTTAAGCATTCATATCCTAGGTTTGGCCGAATGAATCTAGATTAATCTATATGAAAATGCAAATTCCATGAATACAAAAAACAAATTTAAAGACAGAAAATAGAGAGATTACAGAATGCAAATGAGGAATACCTGATCCAGATGTCTAAAGAAGATTCTGATGTTTGAAGCTGACAGTATCGTCTAGAATTTAACAAGATCGTCTCTGATCTGACAAGATCGTCTTTGATGACAATATTGTCTGTGATCTGACAAGATCATCTCTAATTTGACAAGATCGTCTCCAATTTGACAAGATCATCTCTAATTTGATAAAATCGTCTCTAATTTGACGAAATAGTCAGACGATTTTGTCAGAGACCTACAATTACAAAAATGGATACCAAGAACAAAAAATACAATTGCAAAAGCAAGGGAAAATGATAGAAATGAAAGTATGAATGCTAGAATGACTTCTTTAGATGACAAATTAAGTAAAATGTATTATTTTAATGACTAAATTTGACTTTATTATGCATCTAGGCTACATGAGGTGAACTCCAAGATGCAAAGCAATAAGGAATAATAAGAAATTTAACTAAATGCAAAATAAATCAACAAACAAAGTGAGAAAATGCAAACTTTGGGCACTGATTGCCCCCAATGTTGACTGCAGTCGAGATCATCTCGCATCAGTATGAAATCGTCTCGAATTCGACAGATCGCTCCATCTAGCGACGTTATGGGTGCCTGGCTTCGGCTGAAAAATAGTGATGTACCTGCAACAAAATTGGTATGGGACCAATGCAAATGCAAAATAGGGATGATTTAACATAGATGGAATTAATTTCAGAGAATTTCAGCCAGGGGTTGGGGAGGGAAAATCCTAGAGGTTAAATAGGCTTAGAGGGAGTAGGTAGGAGGTTGGAGATCATCCCAATTTGGGAGATCTCCAACGGGGGAGGGTCCCAACGGCGCAGACACGCTTCTGCCCGGATTGGAGACCCGTTGGAACAGATTCCAACTATGCAAATTTAGTTTTGCGACAAGATCGTCTGGACGTCCTAGTCCAGACGAAATCGTCAAATCTGGGGCGATATCGTCTGATCGGCGACGATATCGTCAAACGGTCAAAACAACCTCTAAAAATGGTGCGAAAAAGGGGGAAATGGAATACCCGATGGTTAACGGGCGGTTTGGGAGGTTAAATTTGATTTTAAAATTATTTACTAAGGTGAATGTAAATTTTATAATTTTACTGTGCCAATTTTAGGGTGCTACATTTTGCCCCCTCTTTAGCGAATTTTCTGAAGAAAATGCGTTAAATATGAGTTCTTCTCGATCTACGAGAAAGCAAAAAATTATACCCATTTTTAGGCGACGATTCTTGGTCGAATCGTACGATAGCTTACTATGGTGCCCCCTCCGTGTTTTTACCCAAATCGAACGTTTGAGGTAAAAACGCGGAAAAGCAAAAAATTATTGTTGAATAAAATTAGGAAAAATAGGGTAAAACCCTAATTCATTGTTACTGTTCATTTTTCTGAGTTTTAGAGCTCTGAAGCAAAAAATGGTGGAGACGACGCACGGATCTCGCAGAGGTCCGACGCGGTCTACGGTAAGGGTCTAAACTTAACTAGAACTGATTTAATTTGAATTGACATGCTTTTTAGATAATTTTTAGGTGAATTTTGAGCATCGCGGCCATTTTTGGGCCGTCGACGTCGTCGGGATGAAATCGTCCCGATTTCGACGAAATCGTCTCAATTTCGTCAATTTTGCCCAAGGGCGAAATCGTCGAAAGGGGGACGATTTCATCAATCTAGAGACGATTTCAACACACGAGATCGGAGACGATTATGCTCAAATTTGGGACGATATCGTCCAATAGTGGGCGATATCATCAATTGTAAAAAATTGAATTTTTAACTTGCATTATTGATTACTTGAATTATTGATTAATGATTTATTTATTGTTTTTTTGTTTATGTTTGTAGAGAGGATTACTAAAGAGCAGGGAGTGGAAATATGGAGGTTTGAGAGATGACTTGGCCGCTCTGACATAGGCAGAGCGATATCAGCTGGCATAGGCCGGCTTACAGCATGTGGCGGAGATGCCACAAGTATCCACGAACATGGGGCTTCTAACAGCCCTAGCAGAGAGGTGGTATCCGAGTTCTTCCTATTTTCAGCTATCGATAGGGGAGATGGCTCCCACACTAGAGGATGTATGGAGGATTCTAAGAATCCCCATACAAGGACGGCTCATCACTCCTACGGCCAATCAAGGCCGCGCTATGGGACGGTTATGCGGTGACCCGAGCTTCGCCCTGGAGAAGGGCAAAGTTAACATCGAGGCACTGCGCTAGATGCCTGGGGCATCTACACTCACACGAGTTCTGGCTGGGGTAGTTGGTGGACTTTTGCTATGCCACCAGAGCGGGTGTAGGGTACCATGGATGCTTGCAGATGTGATCTACGATATGCGGGACCATGGGTACAGGTTTTCTTGGGGCAACTTTGTACTATGCCGATTGTACAAGATCCTGTATGGGGTCATGTACAAGGGCGGGCGATGTCTGGTCATGACATCGCTCCTATAGGTTTGGTGCTGGGAGCACATTGTAGTGCGAAGGCCGATAGGGCTTCCACTGATAGGGGTAGACGGGGAGAGGCCCCGAGTCTTCTACTGGTGGCTCCGAAGAGGGTCATAGTGGCGGATCGACCTATCGATGTCCCGGAGGCTACTAGATGACCTAGTCCCGGACTCAGATCACCTGGAGGCCGTGGAGGGAGCATCCAGGGTGGGCCGAGGACGGACAGGAGCTGGCTCGCATCAGGCGAGTCTATTGGTTGAGGATGGAGAGGGGAGAGGTGGAGCTCCATCGCTACGACCGAGTTTTGAGGCAGTTCGGTCTACAGCAGGGGATCCCATCTCTCAGGGATTACGAGTTTTCCTGGACTGTCCGGGATAACACCACTGTTAGCGGGGCTCCTGACATGCAACGGTTCTGGAGTCAGGACATAGACGATGCCCCCATCCAGCCAATGGATGGGGACGACGTAGGGGTAGCCGACGGCTACGATGCCTGGTACGTAGGCATCCGCCCTCCTCGAATGACGAGGGCTCAGGGTCCGATCCACGTGGTTGTGCATCGGATAGGGAGGCGGTGCCAGGCAATGATAGAGGCAGCCCAGGGTCACGACGAGAGAGAGCAGAGGAGGCCACAGGCATAGGAGAGGCCGTGGTAGTGGGAGAGGAGGGAGGAGAGACCCCCATCTCCACAGAGGCCACCATCGCCCGATAAGGGCAAGGGTGTGGACACAAGAGAGAGTAGCGAGATGGCTACTCTTTGGGCGGAGAGAGATCATCTATAGGCTCAGGTGCAGATGCTACAGGATGCGGCTGCACGACACCATGCTGAGGTGTCACAGCTGCGGGATGAGATTGCACGCCTCAGGGCACGGGGCGGAGGGGCGAGCTCAGGAGAGTTGACATGGGCTATCGCCCAGTTGACATTCTATCAGACACTGTACTTCCAGCTGGTGCCAGAGGTAGATAGACTACCCCTGCCAGCTAACATCGTAGATCCGATCAGGATCGGGTCATCGAGGACCACGTCCCGGTCGAGGACTAGGACTACACAGACTATGATGGGGCCACCTCGTCCACCTCAGGGCGGGGGAGGAGATGAGGCAGAGAGCTCGAGGGGCTCTCGAGGCTAGAGGGCTGGACATTGATGTTGTATTATATATATATTTTTGTTTGATAGAGGATTGAGTATGCCGAGGTACAGATTGTGGCATACCAATCCAGTTTTGATGATGTACATATATTTGTGACATATATAGATGAGATATTTTTGATCATATGACTTGTCTTATGTGATGCTTATGATGCTTTTATGTTTGATTGATTGATTTCATGATTGATTATGTCGGTGGATATATTATAATTGGAATGTCATGCTTGTAATATTTGAAATGAAATAATCTGATGTAACAAATTGGTTGTTTGTAATGAAAATGTGATAAAAATAAAAAGAGACTTCCAACAATAATTTCAAAGGACATTGTCGCTATTATAGACCATTTCATGGAGTCGTCGCTCACTCGGTCGTCAAGCTAGTCCCATTTATAGAAAATATTGTTAAAAGTAAAAAGAGTGCTTAAGAGACTGTCTTAAGACTTTGGTGCAATAGTGCAAATGATGATGATGATGATGATTTGTTTTCAGATTTCCATGAAAATATTGTGCATGAAATATTTTAAAATGATTTTTGCTAGGCATAAATTCCTAAGTGTGATAAATTTTTTGGATAATTCCCTAGGAATTATACCATCATTGCAAAATTTAAAGGTTGACATAATGATATGAAATAATGAAAATGTGTTTGCTGTTGAAAAGCATAATTTGTGTAACATAATGAATTAAGTCATATGGTTTTCATGATTTTTGAATAAATGGGGAATAAAATATTGTTACAATGGTTTGCGCTAGGCATAGAATATGTAGGTATAGACTTATACCATCATCGCGAAAATCCAAGAAAAATAGATAGTTTTATTGCATGGTTGATTTTTTGATGAACAGAAAATATGAAAATGAGGACTTGCGCTAGGCATACAATTCCAATTTTGGTTTTGGAACTATACCATCGTCACGAAAGTCGACACGATATATATGATATGTTTTGAAAGAAATTTTTGATTTTTCTATTATATAGTTGTCTTTGTGGTAAACAACTGTACTTGATTTATTCCAAACAAGTTGCAAAAAATAATATTTCAAAGTATTTTGAAGACAAAAGTTAGATTTATAAGGAATCCCATGTGCATATGTGAATTCATTTCCGATCTTGATTTATCATAATGATAGACAAAATCTCTCAAATACAAATGTGTGTGCAATTGCATTGTTCATTTACCAGCTTTGAGCAAGATACTATGATACAAGTGATTTGAAGAAACCAAATAAATGTTCATTAACCATGATGTAGATGCATATAACCATATTAGACTACTATGTAGATCGGATTATCAAGAGCTAGCTAATCCATAAGTAGACATAGGTCTATACAAAAGAAGGTCGCTAATGTGATAGACATATCGCCACGCTAGGAGTTACCCAAGGCCAAGCAGGTTGGGCACAAACCACATGTTATGGGGCTTACCTCACAGTTTTTGAATAATTGAGAATTCTAGGGATTCAAGCTCATCAACCCTTCTTTTCTTTTCAAAGGGTAGGGAAAGGGATTTTATTGCTTTCTTGATTTCTTTTGAACTTTGCATATTTTTCTTTTGTATTTCTTTTGCTTGATAATGCTTGGAACATTGCTATAATGATATAAAAGAACATTTCTTCTTTTCTCTTTTTCTTGAATTTTTCTTTTTTTTTTTCTTTTGCTAGGGATACTTGCTCATATTAGCTGTAGAGCAAGGGATTTTTATTCTGGGTAGGGGTGAGCTTGTCCTTTTGCCAATTCTCAAATATTCTAGACCATGTGCATGATAGGATAGCAGGGAAACTTTTCGCTCAAGAAATCAGTTCTACTATGTAGCAAAACATGGAAATTACAAATATAATCATTTTATTGTGAAAAGATGTGCTTGGTTTAAGTAAATAACAAGATCAATTCTCTATGCTCAAACTTTATTTAATTGAATTTTGTGGACTTTGATATAAGAGAGATTAGTAATCATGCGAGATAAAATCAAGATATTTATTGTTGTGAGTGTGCAAGTGAGGGATGCTAAATAAATGCTAATTTTATCCAAAATAAGTTGAAACATATAATTGCAATAATTGTAAGAAAATATATATAAACATTTTTGAGAAGTTTTGAGAATGTTGACTCTCTCTTTCTTTCGTATATTTTTTTGGTTTCGAAAGAGTCAAGCATATAGCTGGTTTTTAGATTTTTATTTTGATTTTTGTTTTTGAGAAAAAAAAGAAGAATTGAACAAGTGCTTTAAATAAATGCAATAGATAGTTTTTGAAGATTTTTGGAGATTTATGAATGTTTTTTTTTTTGAAAGAAATACAAGATAGTAATTTGGAACAAATATATACATGGATGAAATGACCAAATTTATGCATAATAACGTTTAAGATGCAAAATATTCATGGGTTCTTTAAGTTCTTTACCATCTAAGGTAGATAATTTATATGCTCCTGATTCAAATTTAGCAATAATGATGTATGGTTCGAGCCAGTTGGGCTCAAATTTACCTTTAAGTTCTTTGGTTGCATTTGTATTTTTTTGATTTTCTTTTAAAACAAGGTCGCCAATCTCAAAGGATCGATGACGAACTCTCTTAGCATATGATCTTTTAAGCTTGTTTTGGTAGGCACGGAGATGCTCCAAAGCATTGATGCATTTTTCATCTAGGAGTTCCAGCTGACTGAGTCTCACAAAGATGATATTCATCTCCTACTTCGGTATCTTGAAGTAGCAGAGCCAAAGAAGGAACTTCCAATTCAAATGGAAAAACTGCTTCAACACCATATACCAAAACAAATGGTGAAGTGCCCGTGGGGGTTCGAACACTAGTTCGATAAGCCCACAAGGTTGGATATAATTGAATATGCCAGTCACGACCAGTTTTATTGACTAATATTTTGAGAATTTTGATTAAAGTTTTGTTAGAAGCTTCTGCTTGACCATTACCCTGAGGATAATAGGGGGTGGACCAACGATGTTGAATCTTGTATTTTTGACATAATTTTTTAACATCTTTATTTTTGAAAGGAGTTCCATTGTCAGAGATGAGATTGGCAGGAATTTCGAACCTACAAATAATTTGATTAAAAATAAATTTAGAGACCTGTGAGCCAGTGCAAGAAGCTAAAGGCATAGCTTCAACCCACTTCGTGAAATACTCAGTGGCAGTTATGATGAACTTGTGTCCATCAGATGACACAGGATTGATTTTACCAATAATATCCAAGCCCCATTTAGAAAAGGGCCAAGGAGATGAAATAGCCTGCAGCTCTTGTGCAGGCGCATGGACAAGGTCAGCATGTTTTTGACACTTGTCGCAATGGCGCACATACTCATGTGCATCCATTTCCATGGTAGGCCAAAAGTATCCTATCCGAAGGAGCTTTTTAGCAATGACACTACCACTAAAGTGTCCTCCACAAGATCCATCGTGGGCTTCACTCAAGGCTGATTTAGACTCTTCTAAGTTTAAACATCTTAATAGGATACCTTCAAAAGATCTCCTATATAAAGTATTGCCAATTATTACAAATCGACTTGCTCGTCGACGTAATAACCGACGCTGGTTTCGATTAGAATTAGCAGGGAAAGTCCCATTTTGGAGGAAATCAAATATGTCTATATACCAAGGTTCAGGAGTAGTTTCATTGATTAGAAACACATCCAAAGGCTCTAAGCATGACTTATTTGAAGCGGGTTCCTGGAGCCAATGAATAATGATAGTGGCATATTCGTCATCTAACTCCAAGGGCAGGAGAGATGCACATGCGGCCATAGCATCACCGCACGGTTGCTAGTTCGAGGAATGGCTTCCAAGGTAACTTGATCAAACAAGGACATTAGTTGTAAAACATAGGCCTTATATGGGCGAAGTTTATCATCTCTGGTCTGATAAACTTCATTAATTTGGTTTATAACCAATTGGGAATCCCCAAAAACTAAGAGGTTTTTAATTTTTAGCGCTAAAGCAGCTCGTAATCCAAGGATTAGAGCTTCATACTCAGTAGTATTGTTGGTGCAAGCAAAGGTCAGTTTGAAGGACAGAGGAATAAGATGTTTTTGCGGAGATATTAAAATAATACCCGCACCAGCCCCACTCATGCATCGGGCTCCATCAAAGTATAAGGACCATTGTTCAACAAGGTCTGCCTCTAATTGAAGGCATTCATCAGGAAACTCGATAATGAGGGGATGAGTAGACTCTAAGGGTGCAACAGCTAATTGATCTGCTATGATTTGACCCTTAAAAGACTTCTGTCCTATGAAGGTGAGATCAAACTCGCTTAGAGCAAGAACCCACTTGGCTGTGCGACCCGATAAATAAGGTCGACTCATGAGATATCTTAAGGGATCATATTTGGCAATGACATACGTTTTTTGGCTAAGCATATAATGTCATAATTTTTGCATAGCAAAAATGACTGCTAGACATAGCTTCTCTAACGCTGTATAGTGGGTTTCATAGCTGATGAAGGTTCGGCTAATGTAATAATTAGCACGTTCTCATTTTTCATCATCGAGTTGAGCTAACATAGCTCCTAAGGCAGAATCTAAGCAAAAATATAGAGGAGAAATGGGCGATCAGATTTAGGCGGTGAAAGCACCGGTGGGTTAAGGAGATATTGTTTGAGAAGTTCAAAAGCTTCTCTACATTCTGTGTCCCAATTGAAAGGGACATCCTTCTTAAGAAGTTTGAGAAAAGGACCAGTTTTGTCCGCCAGCTTATCAATGAAGCGACGGATAGCTTGAAGTTTACCTTGTAAACTTCGTAATTCAGATATATTAGTAGGTGCGGGCATATCAGTGATAGCCGCAATCTTGAGAGGGTCAATTTTGATACCACGTAAAGAAACTAAAACCCCTAATAGTTTGCCGGATTTAACTCCGAATATGCATTTTGCTGGATTTAATCGAATGAGATATTCTCGTAATCGATTAAAAACTTTTTTCAAATCATCCAAATGATGATCTTCAATAAGAGAGTGAGCTATAATATCATCTACATAATCATGTAGGATATCATGCATCATATCATGAAAAATGTAGGTCATAGCTCGTTGATAAGTTGCACCGGTGTTCTTTAAGCCAAATGGCATCACTTTCTAGCAAAAGGTACCCCAGGGGGTAATAAAGGTTGTTTTAGCCTGGTCTTCAGGAGCTATCCGAATCTGATTATAACCGAAGAATCCGTCCATTAAGGACATCATCCCACTCCCGACAGTAAAGTCAATGATTTGATCCATATTTGGAAGAGGAAAGTCATCTTTAGGGCATGCAACGTTGATATCTCTAAAATCGATGCAAACCCTAACTTTGGTAGCTTCTTTCTTGGTGACTGGAACTACATTTGAGATCCATTCAAGCATAATCAATAGCTTGTATAAAGATAACATTCAGGAGTTTTTCTAACTCCCCTTTGACTAGCAAAGCCACTTTGGGATGCATTTTTCTAAGTTTTTGTTTAACCGATTTAGCATCCGGATGGACCACTAGATGATGCATGACTACGTAAGGGTCTAGACTTGGCATATCTTCATATGTCCAAGCGAAGACATCTTCATACTCTTTAAGGAATGCAATGTATTGTTCTTGTTTTTCTTGACTTAGTTCTACTCCAATATTGATTATGTGAGGATTGTCCTCAGTTCCAATATTAATTTTAATGACATTTTCTACCTCCATGTGTAGATCTCTTTCAAAATTAGGTGGGGTGGGTGAAACGCCCAACTCTTGTAATTCTTGTAAAGTTAATTTAGATAAGTCATCTTGAGGATTAGTGGTCTCAAGCTGAGCTATGGTTGGTATAGAACCATCAAAATAAAATCCATTGTGCAACATCTCTTCAACAGAGACATCATGGAAGATATCTCCTTCCAACTCTTCATCGGGGTCAGCAATCATTTCAGGGTAGGCTATGGATAGCATGTTGCATGAAAATGACTGATTTTTAAGAGGCAAATCAACATGCCTATCCAAATAATCTTGATAGCATATGAGATGATCATCATCCTCAAAAGGAAAGGGTTGTCCCTTACTAGGAAATAGGCCCACACCACAGCGGTCAGGCCACGGTTCTACCTCGAAAGGTTCTTTCATGCCATTTTGGAAAGGTCCTAAGCCTTTCCCTTTATATCCCATTTTAAGCATCATGGGTTTAGCTTTAATATAATCATTGGTAAAATAGCACCGAGCGTATCCTTCATGGTGAGTTTTGATATTCCGAGGGATTCTTCCCCAGTCATATCCTTTATAAATGAAGGCACAACTCCCGACTTGGTAGGTACTTCCCATAGGTTGTGGGAGGCCCAAAGTACGAGGAGATGGCGGCAATTTATTTAAAAGGTTTGAATCTTGCATGAAAGCATTCATTTTTTTTGATATTAAGGTTGTAGATAAATCTGGTAAAAGTTCATCAGAAAGGGCATAAGATGTAGAAGGCTTATTACCTATGTCTTGAGATGTGGAAGGTATGATAGATGTGTCTAAAGGTTTTGAATTTATAGGGGTAATAGTTGAAGGATTAGTTGTAGATTTGAGATCTTTTTGAGGTTCTAAAATAATTTGTTTAGAGGGTTGTTGATCTATATAGGAGGATGAAATTAATGGAGGAGGAATAGGTGAAGTTATGGGTTTATGTTTCATAGTTTTAGATGAAAAAGAAGAACTAGAATGTGTGGATGATAGAGCTAGGCAAAATTGCACTCCAACTGGTTCTCGCCAAAGCACACATATCAAAAGGTCTAGGGTCACCATGAATAGTGACCAACTGATTTTTAAACTCAAATTTAACACATTGGTGTAAAGTTGATGGGACCGCTCACATGGCGTTGATCCAAGGGCAACCCAAAAGTATATTGTACGATGCTGGGCAATGTACAATGAACACGGTTGTTTCTAGGGTTCTAGGACCAACTTGCAATGGGAGGGTAATAACTCCACATGTTTCTTGTGTTTCGTCATTAAAAGCTTTGATAATCATATCAATTTTCTTCATTTCATCACTTCTAAAACCAAATCGTTGGTAGAAGTCAAAGGTGCAGATGTTTAGAGATGAGCCATTATCAATCAAAACTCGTTTGACAGCTACATCCCCGATTAAAGCAATAATGTATAAGGGATTGTCCTTATGTAAACTGTGTTGTGGGATATCTTTATCCCTAAAATCAATACAATCAATCTCTCGAGTGATGATAGTATTGGCCATAGCTTCAGGTTGAATGTTTTGAGGCACCATCATTTGGCTCAATGTAAGCATCAACTCATCCCTATGGGTGGGAGAGGATCTTAATAAATCTAAGAGGGAAATTTTGGCCGTGGTATTAGACAATTGCTCATTAATGTTGTAAGGGGGTTTAGGTTGAACAATAGGAGCATGATTCCCTTTATTTGGGTTTTTCAAAATGAATGGAGCTGATCCATCATTCTGGTTTGGTTCTTGTTGGGAATTTTGAGCTTGTTGTCGGGTGACGACTTTGATGGTACCTACAATGTTATAGTGACGACGTTGAAACGGTCTCGGTTGAGAATTTATGGCTTGTTCATAGGGAAGGACTACATTAGAAGAAGGTCGAGTAGTGACTCTTCTGGGAAATGGTTCTTCTGGAACATTAGCATCTATGACAGGTTGAATAGGATCTGATTCATTTTCAGAACTATTCGATTGAATAGTGTCTACTTCACTTTCACTATCTGACTCTATATCACTAGAATCAAAAGTTTGAAAATTATGTAAGGGCCTGGTTGTAACCAGGGATAAGGTTGTGTCAAATATTTGAGAATCCTGAACAGGTAATTGTCCGCTAATGGTTCCTACATATCGGGTAGGAGGGGGAACATTATGATGTTCGATTTGATTAGCCACCTCTTTACCATGTCTTGGTAAAGGGTGTTGAAATATTTCTAGAGTTTGATTGGCATTTTGATTTTGATTTTGGGGAATGGTCTTTTGAGTATTATTAGGAGGGTTTTGTTTGGGTTGGAAGGCTTGCACTTCCATTTCATTATTGTCAATCAAATCTTGTATTTTATGTTTCAACCTCTTACAAGCGTTGGTAGAATGTCCAGGTCCTCTATGGAAATCACAGTGCAAATCAGCTCTATATCCGGGTATAGTTGGGTCAGGTTCCCGGATAGCTGGTAATTGGATTAAACCTCTTTCAAGCAGTTGAGGTAAAATAGTTGACAAAGGTTGGTTTAATCTAGTGAACTCCCGAGGAGGCTTATCGAGAGGTTTCAATATGAATTTTTCTGTTGTCTTTGTTGCATTGATATTAGCAACATTTTTGCTGTCGATGACTCCATCACCGACAACCTGTTTGTTTTTATATTGATTTCTAGATGTTTTCTCATCATCCTTCTTCCTAAGTTGGCCTCTCCTAATGAGGGCATCTTCTACTCTTCGAGCTAAATCTATAGCTTGGTCGAAGGTAGTCAAAGTAGCTATTGATAGCTCATAAGAAAGTTGTTCTTGTAAATTTTTGATGAAAATGTCTAACATTTCCCTATAGGGTAGCACAAAGTGCAGTTTTCCTATCAATTGCCTCCATCTAGCTAAGAAATCGGCAAAGCACTCATCCTTATCTTGTTTTAGATTGTATAGGTCTTTAATAGTTACATGCCTCTCGATGTAGGCACTAAATTGATGGACAAATGATTCAGCTGTTTCTTCGAAGTTTCTCAAAGAATGAGTGGGCAACTGATAGTACCACTCTAACGCCATTCCACCTAAAATTTTAGGGAACATTTTTAGTAATAGCAAGTTGTCATGCGATATGTCGTGACATGCTATCCTAAACATGCGAAGATGCTCTATGGTATCTTCGGTTCCTTTATATATAGGCAGAACAGGCATGGGAAAATTTTTAGGATATGGTTGAGCTACAACTATGGGATCCAAAGGTTGACTATAGATCTCTCGATAATTATACGAGGGACGGTAGGGATCTATATGGTCCATACGTGAAGCTAATTGTTTCACCATGGCTTCCAGATTACTAGTTTGCCCCCCATATTGGTTTGGTAGGGCATTGACATGAGTGTTATGGGCATAGGATGGAGGAACATGCAGATTAGATGCCATGTTACTGTTGTGTAAATTATTGGTAGGAAAAGTATTATGGAGGAATTTTGAAGCTGTATTATGTTGTATTCCATATTGTTGAAAGTTTGTATTTGGCTTAGTTTTAGGTTTCTGTTTATTTAAAGCATTTTGCTCAATAGTTTGGCGGAATAAAGTAGTGAAGGGAATTTTATTTTGTGTGGGAGTGATTTTAGGTTGAGTAACAGGTTCCTTAGGAGGTTGGGTAACCTGTTGTTTTGACATGCTTTGGGCTATAGTGACCATATCCGCATTGGATGGTCCACCCTTGTCACTTTCTTGATCAATGAAAGACAAGGGATTAGTCTGCATATTGCACATATATTCCATGGCTGCTTGAGTTTTACTAATTTGCCCTTTATCAAGGCGAATGGCCACATTAAGGTCATCAATGTTTTCCATGAGAAATCTCTTGAAAATGCTCTGCATTGTCAAAGGCAATATTTCCATTTGGAGCTACTCTAGGGGATGAGGATCCATCCTCTTTAACATTTGCTTCTTGTTCTTTATCTTCCCCTAAGTCTTCATCTGATTGACCTAGAGTTTCTCCTTCCGGATTTGTTTCTCCAAGAAGGACATTTGGGTTTTTAGTTGTATCTTGTAACCAATCTTCTCCTTCTCTTAGAGTTTCTTTACCATTCCTAAGTTTAGGCATGGTGCTAAGTTTTGATTTTAGCAAATATATATATATATATATATATATATATATATATATATATATATATATGCAACAAATTAAAAGGTATATATTTATTATATACCTACTATAATATTTGAAATTGAAATGTTTAAGTTTTTGCTAAGTTTTTTGATTTTTTTAGTTTTTCTTTAATTTTTTGAAATAATACAATAAAGACAGCAAATAAAACAATAGATGCACACAATAATAAGACTGAAAGTAAATGAGCTAGTTTTCTATGAATAACTTATGAATATCATTAATAGGTTCGAGTTGTTCAGGGGTCATGAAATGTTCTTCTTCAAATTGAAAGTTTTCTTTTAAGAATTTGATGAAAAGGGCTATGGTGATATTGTCTGTCTCAGATGCTGGTTGATAGAAGTAAAGCTCGTGGAAATACTCTCGATATAACACAGCACGAGGAACTCTATTCCATCTTTCCCTATCTGTAAGAACAACCTCTTGGTATTCTACAAGGCCTAGGAATTGGTGCACAATGGTTGCGTTCTCGAGGTATTCCTCGAAGGTGAATAATTCTGAAGATACTAAAGCTCTCCTATAGGCTAACCATCTATGGCAGGCTCTCTGAAGTTCATGATAAAAAACTAATTGATGAGGATCCAGGATTCTATCCAAGACTAGCCTCTTAATCTGTTTAAGTTGCGTGGACCTAGATGAGATGATACTAAGTCTCCTATCAAGTTCGTCCCACAAGGATTGATTTCTACTCGTTTCAGGGATACTAAGGACAAAATTAACTTCTATAGCTGCCAATTGATTTTCTATGTTTATAGTAACTGCTAACCTCTTTTTAGGATCTACCATCTAAACATGACTTTAAACTTTAAATGTTTTAAAATGCATCTAAGCTTTAGTTGTTCTAATTTTTTGTTTTGTTTTGTTTTTGTTTTCAAAAGGTTATGATGCATTCACATCGGGTTCACCAAAATGTATCGCTCCAAATTTTTTGCATCCCTACCTTCAAGCTATAGGATCCGTGCCCGGAAGGAGGATGGGAAAAGGATGTCGCGGTACCTCGGACTGAGAGGAATTTGCGAAGGTCATGCCTCTCAAGGGAGGTGTATTTTGATGATTTTTTGATGGATGGTGGGTTCACCAGGAAACATTTAACGACAGCTTCCACGCCTAGTTTTTGGAATGTGTTTAAATGTGTTCATTTTTAACCTTAAGCATTCATATCCTAGGTTTGGTTGAATGAATCTAGATTAATCTATATGAAAATGCAAATTCCATGAATACAGAAAACAATTTTAAAGACAGAAAATAGAGAGATTATAGAATGCAAATGAGGAATACCTGATCCGGATGTCTGAAGAAAATTTTGATGTTTGAAGCTGACAGTATCGTCTAGAATTTAACAGGATCGTCTCTGATCTGACAGGATCATCTCTGGTGACAATATTGTCTCTGATCTGACAAGATCGTCTCTAATTTGACAAGATCATCTCTAATTTGACAAGATCGTCTCTAATTTGATAAGATCATCTCTAATTTGACGAAATCATCAGACGATTTTGTCAGAGACCTGCAATTACAGAAATGGATACCAAGAACAAAAAATACAATTGCAAAAGCAAGGGAAAATGATAGAAATGAAAGTATGAATGCTAGAATGACTTCTTTAGATGACAAATTAAGTAAAATGCATTATTTTAATGACTAACTTTGACTTTATTATGCATCTAGGCTACATGAGGTGAACTCCAAGATGCAAAGCAATAAGGAATAATAAGAAATTTAACTAAATGCAAAATAAATCAACAAACAAAGTGAGAAAACACAAACTCTGGGCACTGATTGCCCCCAATGTTGACTGCAGTCGAGATCATCTCGCATCAGTACAAAATCACCTCAAATTCGACAGGTTCATCGACGAGGATAGGTGCTATCTCCGGTTGAAAAACAGTGATGTACCTGCAACAAAATTGGTATGGGACCAATGCAAATGCAAAATAGGGATGATTTAACGTAGATGGAGTTAATTGTAGAGAATTTCAGCCAGGGGTTGGGGAGGGAAAATCCTAGAGGTTAAATAGGCTTAGAGGGAGTAGGTAGGAGGTTGGAGATCATCCCAATTTGGGAGATCTCCAATGGGGGATGGTCCCAACGGCGCAGACACGCTTCTACCCGGATTGGAGACCCGTTGGAACAGATTCCAACTATGTAAATTCAGTTTTGCGACAAGATCGTTTGGACGTCCTAGTCCAGACGAAATCATCAAATCTGGGGCGATATCGTCTGATCGGCGACGATATCATAAAACGATCAAAACAACCTCTAAAAATGGCACGAAAAAGGGGGAAATAGAATACTCGGCGGTTAACGGGCGGTTTGGGAGGTTAAATTTGATTTTAAAATTATTTACTAAGGTGAATGTAAATTTTATAATTTTACTGCACCAATTTTAGGGTGCTACAGTTTTGTCATGCATTTTATTTAGTTATATTCATTTATTTTGTATTCATTAGATACATTCATTTTGCATTTATTAGTTTAAGTTCATTCATCATGTTTATGGATAATCATGCATAAAAATAAATAACAAAATAATTAAACACACTAAATAATAAGCAAAATGATATACTACTCAAAAGTGGTGGGTGCACATCAACTAGATCGATGTGCCATAGTCCAATACTGACACACTCGATCCTTCCCAGGGATGTA
Source organism: Wollemia nobilis (assembly GCA_028583015.1). NCBI lineage: Eukaryota > Viridiplantae > Streptophyta > Pinopsida > Araucariales > Araucariaceae > Wollemia > Wollemia nobilis. Next base: position 459,763 of record JAQPPZ010017000.1, on the reverse strand, counting down.
TGCCATACTAAAAATTGGCATGTCACCTCGATCCCTACCCTAGGCCTACAAGCTAGACTTCCCTACCCTACCTGTTGGAGGTGGTCCTAGTGGAGGTATGTTCAAACACCATGATATTGACCATGTCTATGACTAGCTCTATGATCATAAGGAGGATGGTAGAGGAACCCTCTACTCTATGGGTATTGCTTGATACTACATCATATGGTAGTAGTTATCCCTCTACGTTGATGCTTGTGAGTCCTCACTAACTCTCTGTAGTGCCTCCTACAATAGTTAGATCCCCTATCCCTATTGGTTTCTAGTGATGAAAACCATCCCCTCTACCCAAGCCTATTGTCATCCCCACTCTAGTTGATCCATCTATCCCTTAAGACAATTTGCCTCTACCCTTAAAAAATATCTCTCTAATGCTATCATGGATTGTGTAATAAGAGCTTGATCTTTCTTTGAGAGTTCCATGTTTAGATATCCCCCATAGCCCCTCTAACTTCTTAGATATATTCTCCTAAAGTAGGTCCATCTCTCTCTACATCACCACTATCTTGAACTTCAACACATTTACCTCCATCATAAAGTCATCCTAACCTATGGTCCTGCTAGGTCCTACCACCACCACTATAGGAGCATCTCTTATTATCTTGGTTTGCCTGGCTACTACCTTTATGGGGCACCTCATGATGTCCTCACTTCTCTTGTACCTAGGATGGTGATGGTCATCCAAACTGCTATCACCACCTCCATCCAAACCCATATCCATGTTTACCTAGGTGGGTATATACCCCTCTACTACTACTCAGTAATGCATTAGGTGTCCACTCAAAGTGCTAACTACACCTATCAAGTCATGACCTCATACCTCTATATTGGCATCAATGGGGAGATCCTCGAGGGTATATATCCTTATACCACCTATGGTACCCAAGAACCACCACAACATCATACACTTTTGGATATATGTAGAGTGGATCATCTAGGACCTACATGAACCTCCCCACATTAGGGTCCCCTTCAAACCCTTATGGGTCTCTCCACACCTACCTATACTAGTAGTCTAGTGGGGTTAGCACCTTCTGGAGGATGCAAAAATATCACTAGACTTAGTCAAATATTTAGAGTTCCAAATCACAAATATTTAGAGTTCCAAATCATCCTTCTTGGTCACCACCCACATAATCCTATATACTTGAGCTAACTCCTCCCCATCCATAGTCCATCTAGGGTATAGATTCCATAGTTGCCATAGTGCTCTCACAACTCATTTATCACCTACCTTCCTAGTTATAGGATATCAACGTACATACTTTGAACTCACTCATAGTCTTAGGACTACCTATATGCCATTGGATACTCTAGGTAAAGTAGTGGTTTTGGTAGTACATAAGGTATTGTAACACAAAATAGCCCTATCTATCACTTGTACATGGTATTGTATAATATCCTATGTAAGAAACCAACACATATGGACCCCATGCAAATGTAACCTAGTGGTCTCACATGTCCACAACTACCCTTGCCAATGCCCATGAAAAGTATCACTTACTCTTATGGCATGCCAATAACCTAGACTCTACCCCATAAAGTACTATTGTTAATGCATTGACTCCATATTACATGGACATCTCATCTACATGGATTTCACTCTACTAGAACTCATGAATTGGGTCCATTGATAATCACTATAGTGCTGCTCAATGCCATCATGCTCTATAAACCACTCTCCTTCTGATGGGAATGCAAAGTATTTGCCATAAATATTCTAGTGTAATGGTCATCTCTCCTATGGGTAACTAGAAAGTTGATAACTTTGTGTACCACCTCTCTACCAATGTCATCATGCGTGCTCTGTCTACCTCCACTCGGGGTATCTTTACTAGATGCAATAGCCCTAATACCTATAGAATATCCCTCTCCATTGTCATAAGCTATCGTAATGCCTACTCTAAGTTGCTTGACCACCACTACCTACTCTCTAGTACATCATGCTGCAAACACAAATATTAACACAATTTCATCAATTTCATTATAAAAAAGAGAGAAACATAAGCAAGCTTTTAAGAAAATGAATATTTTTTATTCTCTTCTTCTCTTTCTTTTCTTTCTTTTTTCTCTTCTTTTGTGAATTCATGCCCCTTATTTCTAGGGTATGAATTGATGAATTCTTAGACTACACTTATTGGGTGCAAATTCAATCACTGTTAGTGTACAACCAAATTCATAGTTGACCCTTGAATTTGTGTTGGGTGCCTATGCAACAATTTCCTCTAAAAACTAAAAATATTCACATAAAATGAAAAATATAGTAAAAACCTAGTCTAGAATTTTGGTTTTGGTCCTTACCCATGCTTACTTCACTGCTGCCCTGACCTCACCCCTCGCAATGGCTGAACGATGTGTAGGAAGCACCATTTTACTTTTTCTCTAGAGCTCTTTTCTACTTCTTTGCATGCCCTCATTTACCCATTTATTCCTCCTTTTTTCTCTCCTCTTTTTTTCCTTCTATTTTATTATTTATTGTTTTGTGTCTACCATTTCGAGTTTCTTCAAGAATTTGGTATTCCTTCTAAATCTTGAGGGGGCACCCTGATATTGAGGGCATTTGTGTCATTAATGCCTCAAGAAGCATGCCAAATTTTAAGTATCTAAAATGATGCTATTTTTGCACCATCTATTCATCTAAAATAGCCACCCCTTTTTGTGTTTATCATTTTTCACCTATAGAAGTCTATATCTTTATTTGACGTATTTATTAGGCCATAAATGCATCATAGAGGGGGTAGCATGTAGACACAAAAAATTGACTAATCAAAATGGGTCATTTTACCCTCAGAATCCTTAAGAAGTCCCTCAAAGTAACTAAGTGCAAGTTTGGGCTTCTTTCCCTTCCTTTTCTTTGTTTTTTCTCCTAGTATTACCAAATTTGTGGTCATTCCAAGACAAGACATGAATTCAACAATTAAAGTATTTTCTCTCACAAAACTCATGTTTTTGACTGACCTTTGTGACATTGGTCCTTAGACAAGGTTGTTTTTAATTTCCTACCTAAATCCCCTCTAAACCTCCTATAAATAGAAGGATTGGATTCCATTTTTTCTTTGAAGTAAGCTAACTAACTAGCCAAGCAAGTTTTGGAATCATCATACACATCCTCTCAAGATTTGGTGCTTTTGGAACACTCCAGTGCTATGCTTTTGGTGTGTTTTCTATGATTTGTTATTGAATATAAGTGAGTGGAGAATCTTTGATGATATATTGAGCACATCCTTTGTTTTATAAGGAGAAAAGATCTTCCACTTTGGTTGCTACCTCTACCACTACTTCTTCTACAAGCTTATTAGGTTTTCCTTGTGCATTTATTAGCTTTTGAATAATTACTTCTTAGCATTAGATTGTGTTTTGCATCCTAAAATTATTTTTTAGTACTCTTGTGCAAATTCAAAAATGCTATTGTTTCACCATATTATTTTATATTTCCAAATTTACGACCTCTAATTATGGGGCACAAATTCGATCACAGTAGCTTGGTGGTAAATTTGTACTCCCAAAATCCTAGGTTCTCATTTGCATATTTATTTTCCATTGCATCTATTTGGTTTGTACTCTAATTTCATTGTTTCATGTTGTTATATCTCATTTTTCTTGTTCCCAAAGGTAAAAAATCATTTTAATTTTTTAATGGTTAGCTAAAAGGACCAAGAGGGCTTGACTACTGTGCCTCCAAGCTCAATCACATAGTGGCCTAAGCAAGCCTTCAAACACTGATTGATTTTTCTAAGGTTTTAAAGCTATTTTAGAGGCCTGACTAAATTTGTGCTCATTGAAATATGGGGCATAAATTTGGCTAGGATCAACCACTGGATCAAGTGCTCTAGTATATTTTTAGGTTGTTTGTTGTGTGCCTGTACCCATTCCTATTTATTTTTGAATTTAGGTCATAAGAAAAAGAAGGCATTTTGATTTTTTTTCTAGGTATCAAAAGAGAAAAAGCATATAGTTTGCATCTGGGATATTGTTGTTTGTGCATTATCTTGATATCTTGCTTGAAAAGAACAAAAAAATTTATTTCTTGCAAAATTAGGGATAGTCATCATTCAACCAAAGAATCACTTTAGAAATAGCTCCTTGTTTGCTTGCATTGTTATTTGCCATGCATTGTTGTTATTGAATTATTTCTAGCTTAGATTCTAATCTAGACCAAATATTAGGTGCTTTTTCAATAAACACATCAAAAATTCCATCCTATACTTGGAGTGAGCTTCAATCCCTTGAGCCCCCGAGTGTAGAGGAAACACAATAACATTATGATAACCTTGACTCCCAACAGATTTATCGAGAATTGTATGTGATGGGCAGTTTCCCCCCTCTACATCTATAGATGTAATCTCCATTAGGTATAAGTTGGACAAGTATTGGATTAAATTGAGAGATATTTTGAGAAGTGCTAGCTCTAATATATTAATATTAGGGGTAGTTATTATTTTGAATTTGATGCCCACATTGGTTGCCTTAATTAAAATTGTATCCTTGATTTTGATAGTTTTGTTGGCCACTCTAATAAAACCTTTGACCCTAATTTTGATTCATTCCTTACTATTTATTGGAAGCTTGTTGATCATGGTTTGGGAATGGGGTGTTATGGACACCTAATATTTGGTTATGAGGGTGATTAAGCCTCTTGTATATATTATTTTTCTTTCATGGAATAAAGAAATCTTATCATTAATAACTTGATCAATATTGAAATAAGGTAGAGCTTTTGCAAGTATATACAATTGGGATTATCATGATCATATTTTCTATGAAAAAATAAAAACTTATTAGTATCATACCATATAGGATCTCCAAACCTATCATTAATATGATAGATTTTTTAGCTTAGGAGGTGGAAATTTTTTGAGAATATCTTTATGTGTCTATTAAGGAATCATATTCTCAAGTTTTGGAACACCCCAAAATTTAGTTAGCATGTGGAGAGGATATCCAAGAGCAGCAAATATTTCCATTTAATGTGAAATATGTTGAATAGCTCATTAAAATCCCCATACCTTATAGCATTTTTATTAAGGTTTTAGGTTTTAAGGCATTTTGTCCATCCTTCTTTTCTTGGTGTTCAAGGATTTTTACAAAATGAATAACTTTATCAAGGAAAGGAAAACCAAGAGAATTATGTTATTGGATATTAGCTTGAAAATAAGGTTTAAGTTTATTTATAAACCTAACAGTAGCAACCTATTGAGTTAAATTTATATTTACATGAAATTTGAGTCTTTCCCACCTTTTATGGAAATCAATAATAAATTCATTAGGGCCTTGTTTTATGTTTACAAAAATATCCATTGCTTCCATAATAATCATGTCATAATTAAAATATTGTATTAACTATAGTGATTAATCATTGCAACTTAGTTAAATTGTGTCCCAAAAAATAATGAAGAGCTTGGGCCTAAACTAGGGGCACAATCCATGTTAGCCTAAAACACCATTATTAAGAAAATATTGGTTATCTACCAGGAACAGTTTGGTTATACAAGTCAAGCAAAGGTAGGTGAACCATTAAAGACAAAGGAGTGAGGACCTGCATCCACAACAACTATAAAATGACAATAATAATGGCCAAAAATAACTTTATTAAATATTCAAAATTCCTAGGAAAAGGGTAGACAAAAAGTTGGATTATCCTAAATTTTTGAAGGAAAATTTTCCTTATTGTAATATATAGATAAAAATAGTTTAGACAATAAAAAGGATGGATAAGTTTACAATTATATACATTTGTAGGCTTTCCTTCCATTTTTTTTTGTTAAAACAGTTGGCTCTTGAGCAACTTGTGGGTAATATCAAACCCCTGCTTTTGGCACAATCTATGTAAAATTTACTTATATATATACATGGGAACGCATATCTATTTTTTGGTATAACTATCTATGTATTACTAAATACCCATTTTTGTAAGTATTTTTTTGTGACCTATTACCTAAATTTTAGGTTTTATTAACTGTATGTGTGTGTGAAGGACCTGTATTTATTTTTGGACTGAGTCACTTGATTGGATATCTAGTGGGACCTACCTTCTTATGCATGAATATAACTGGTAAATGTCATCTATGATTCACTATGTAGAGAAGAGAAAGTGTTCACAAATGACACAAAGCATTCAGATCTATTTTTGTATGATCTTAAAGGATCTCTTGGCACACTATCCTATTTTATTTTTTTGAGTTGTTTATACTTTTACTTTATCATATACCTTTTCCATTTTTTGAGTATAAGTGCACCTTGAAGATCACATCCTAACAAGGATTTGGCCTTGTAAAAAATTCCTAGAGGCCCTTGACTGAGCCAAACCCCATGCTCTTGATTGTGGCCCTAATGTGTCACTATTTGTGAGGTGTGATTGTCCCTATCAAAGATAATCAAAGATGATAATAATTTAATGGCATACATGGTGGGACTTTGGTGACACATCATTGGTACCATGATCATAACAAGGAGTAGGGTTGAAACTTGGTGAGAGTCTTGGTCCATTACTACTTGTTGAAGTACCTCTTTACTCACATGGTGATTTTGTTCCAAAATGAACACCAAAAGAAGCCGATACCAGATTGAGGTTTGTATGAAGACCTTATTCTACCTACTTTTTAAAAGAAAAAATTACATTCACCTAGTGACTTTATCCTAAAGTAAGGACCTAGATATAACCATACAAAGAGCCTATGACTTGGTTTTTACATTTACAAATTGTGATAAGAGTTTCTACCACTATTTGCAATCATTCTATAAAGAAGGAAAGTTGTAGTCCATAATATGGCTACTCCACTTCTACTACCATCCCTAGAATATTCATTACTTGAAATTATAGAGTTCTACTAGCACCACTAACACAAATAAAACATGGGAATAAATACCTAAATATGATCTAAAGTCTCTCACCTATTTTATTGGTGAAAATATCTCTACTCCCATTGAGCACCTTAACCATTTGGTGAGCCCATGTACAATCCATAGCATATTAGTGCAAAACATGACTCTAAAGTTATTCATGACATCCTTTAGAATAAAATACCAAGAATGGTACATCACAATGATCCAATTCAATCACCTATTGAGACCATTTCAACAACTTTTTTTCAAAATATTTAGGGAAAAGGTGGATGGGGTATCACTTCTGCAGTAACTAGAGATAATCAAAAGAGCTCCCATGGAGGTAGTAGATAATTTCAACCTCAAATTTCATATATATTGACATAAAATACTAGAGAATATCCATTCCCCACTAGGTATGGTACTTATATACTATTTAAAAGCCTTGGATTCTAAGATTTCAATGATGATTAAAGCTAGAGGAGGAAAATCCCTATCAAAAGCATATGAATTGGCCATCCATGTTGAGCATGATTTAATTTATATTAGAAGACTAGCCCCTAGGATTCCCATGCATCTATATCCTAATGTGCAACCCCTAGTTCCTATTTTTTAGCCAATGAACTCCCAATCATCCCCTCATTCATCCTTAGTTACAATATTCTCATAAACTCCAACCCAATCAAACCCTAGGGACCTTGAGCAAGACTCATCCCATAAGTTTCTTACATTAATAGTCAATGAATGTTAGATATGAGAAGGGAATGGAATACCTTGAGATATCCCTTTCAGAATAACTACAAGCCCCTATTTCCACAAGAAAACCAAGGATATAGAAATCCACACATCAAATTTCCCAAGCCCTAGTTCTAACATACTAAGAAAAATGATCAATATCAAGCCCATAATTAGCAAATAGTCCTAGTGGTGATACCTCTACAAATAAAAGTTCCTAATCATGCTAGGGAATTAGCCCCTATACAAAATAATTATATAGAGGAGCCTACCACATGGTGCTACCCATATCTTGAAAAATCCCTCAACCAAGTCAACCTATGAGAAACATTATAGCTTTTGGCCACTTTAACACATGAAGTGATACCATCCAACTCATATTTAAAATATGAAAGCTAGATGCCAAAGCATAATTCTTTGACCACCATCACAAAACTTGGTTATATTTCTCAAGACTAAATCTTAGTAACATCTACTAGAAGGGTAATCTAATGGGAAAAAGACCTCAGATTTGATTAGATTATTTAACAAGGTCTAATAAGTGGGTAATGGAGGAAAAATATGCAAGCAATCCATCAACCCTTGGTAGTCAACACAAGTCAGCCTGATCAGAATAACAACCTTTGACTATAATACCTCAATAATCAATGAGTATTGTACCCCCTACAATCCCTCAACCAAATGGCTTGAGGGCCATAGGTAACTAAAGTAGATATATTAGAACCATCAATAATTTTACCACCAAAATATTTGACATTTACCAAGTAGGATACCCTAGTAATCCCAAGGCAACAATGAATGCCACCAAAACCAGCCAAGGATATTTGACCAATCCAAGAGAGACCATAATTTTTTCCTTAGAAAGTGATACCTTTGGGATCTTTCAACATAGTGGATCACTTAAAAAACCCATTGTACGAGTCCTAGTTTAGGAATATTAGCTATTATAGGGCAAAAAGATAATTTGTAAAAATCCTTGGAGGAAGAAGAAAAAGGAAGGAAGCAACCACAAACTATGACCATATTGAAAATCTTATCCCCAAGACCTAATAGACTCAAGCCTACCATTCTATATAATCCTTGTCTATAAAGACAAGTTAATCCACAAATGTATTATAGACTCTGGGACCAACACATCAGTTATGCCAAAAGAAATAGTGGATGCATTGGTTTTAAGGTACTAGTAAACAAACAAAAGAGTTGTCTAGTTGGATGGCAACCTAGTTCAAATAATGAGAGCTGATTTTTTTTTTGCTTTCTCCATATGCTTGCCTAGATAAAAAAAATTATGTAGGATTTATTGATAATCGATCTTTGTCCTTCTTTAGGCATCTACGTATTCAAATATTTCACTATAAAATTAGGAGGGTATATATTTGGATTGGTCATTAATGATGCTAAGTATAGTATATGAGACTAAGATTAAATTTCTAAGTGAACCGTTGCATCCTCATTATATAGGAATATTTCCACCATCTGAATGGAGCAATGAACAAATATTGGTAGTCAAAGAGGATTGGTCTCTATGAAGTGAATGAGAAATCATAACCAACTACTCTAGAAGAAATGATAAGACAAGGGGCAATAGAAAGTTGGGATCTTTATCCCTCAAATATATACAAAAAAATATTTATGGGGTAGGGATAGTTTGATATGGGACCCAACTATTGGGTCATATATATACAAAAAAATTGCTTTATTTTTCTTCTATTTTGCAAGATATTTTTTCAATCAAAGAAAAAAGAAATAGCCATAAGAGCCATTGATGGGGTCATTCTAAAAATTAGCATCAAATTTAAATTATTAAAACAAGTAGGGTGGTAGGCTTACATAAGCTAAAATAATTATGCATAAGACAAAAATAAGCTAAATATTTCACCATGTCACCTTAGGCATGAAAAGAGAAGCCCACCCAATAAAAATATAGAAGGAATGAGAGAAGGTACTGACTCAAGTAAGGTGAAATAGAGTGAAGCCCAAATGAAGGCTATAAATGAATATCAATGTCCTCCAAAAGCCCATGCATTAGCAATTGTACACCCAATGAATATAAGATTTTAAGATTTTGATCTTGTTTCCTTATGCAAATAGAAGGCCCCCAGAGAGATACCAAAATGATAATGATAAATCACTACAACTTAGTTAAATTGTACCTCCAAAAATGATGAGCTTAAGCCTAAAAATAAGGGGTCTCAATCCATGCTAACCTAAAAAGGTTCCATGTCAAATTTCACCAAGTAAATATCTCCAAAGGATAAGGATAGGTGTGGAAACCCTCACTTTGTATGGGCAAGCTGATCACTTGATAAGAAAATGAGCCATAGTGAGCAATCTAAATCCTTTTCAATGATATATGAGCCATGCCTTACTCCTGATAAAAGTTGATGAGCCTTTTCAATGATAAACTAAAAGACTCCATTATAGGAGGAGGATCAACCCAAACATCATCTATGGTAGAATAAAAAAATACCATCATCATCTACATTGGTTTGGGTAAGTAGCCTCTAGAACCTCATGCATCATCTCTCCACCAGACATTCAAGAATATCCTTAATGATGGAAGATGGAAAAGAGAAAACTAAAAATTAGGGGAAGAAGAGGTATATTTGTGATCATTCTATGCTGATGGAAGTCAAAAGATATATACTTCCCCACATTCATCAAAAGGGCTACTAAGGTGAAATATTTTCTATAAAAATAAAATAACTAGTTGAATTACTAGTAGACTGCCACACATGGAAACATCCTAGAAAAAGAGACTTTGTCCATAAGACAAAGCTTGGTATGGACAAGAAGGGGGAAGGAATCACAAAATAGGACAAAGATAGAAACTGGAAGGCATAAATAACAAATTATTGGGAATTTTTATGAGACTCAAAGTAGAAAGAAGATCCAATAAGAAGATCTGATGGAATGACTTAACAAAACTTATAACATTCCTAAAGGTAATGACCAAGAAAAAGCCATGATTGCATGAACAAGAAAATCTAAATAATATAGATAAAAGATGTTGGAAAAAGCTTTGAAACAAAAAAATCTCTTAAAGTGGATGAATGAACCAATACCAAGGGGGAGGTAGGTGAGTGCATGGATTCCCAAGAAGAAGAGAGATAATATGCCATTATTAAGAAAATATGGGTTATCTACCAAGAACACTTTGACTTTGCAAGTTAAGAAAAGGTAGATGAGCCATTAAATATAACGGAGTGGGGACTTGCAACTATAGAAACTACATAATAACAACAACAATGACCTATAATAACTTCATTAAATATTTAGAATCCTAAAGAAAAAGGTAGATAAAAAGTTAGATCATTCTACAGTTTTGGAGGTATAATATTTCTTATTGTAATCTATAACTGGAAATAGTCTAGACTATAAAAAGGATCAACACATTTGCAATTGTATACGTTTGTAGGATTTCCTTTAATTCTTTTGTAAAAATAATCAGCTTGTTAGTGGCTTGTGGGCAATATCAAACCTCCACTTATAGAACAATCTATGTAAAATCTTGATTGCATATATATACATAGGAGCCTGTGTCTATTTTTTGGTATAGCCATAGTTGGCCTCCTATAGACCTATTTATGTGTGTATGCATTTATCTATGATATTTTACTTGGATTTTGGGTTTTATTAAATGTATATATGTGCGAGGGGCTTGCATCTATTTTATGACAGAGTCATTTGCTTGAATCTCTAGCAGGACCCACCTTATTATGCATTCATATAATTGGTAACTCTCATATGTGCTTCATTGTGTGAAGAAGAGGAAGTATTCACTACTAACACATAGTTTTTAAGGGTATTTTTGTAGGAATATCTTAGCGGATCTCTTGGCACATCGTTCCCTTTTTTTTTTGTTTTTATACTTTTACTTTCTTGCATAACTTTTCTGTTTGTTGAGCATAAGTGTGCCTTGAAGATCACATCCTAACAAGGAGCTAACCTTGTAAAAAAATCTCGAAGGTACCTAATTGAGACAAATACCATACTATTGACTATGACCCCACTATATAACTCCTTGCAAGGTGTGATTGTCCCCACTTAGGACAATTAGAGATGATAACATTAATTTTTTAACAAAATTATCTAGGAATTCAATGGAATGTTTAGGTAATGATGCAAACCAATCAAGAACATTTCTTACCAAATTCACAATCATTAATTTTAATAAAGCTTTCTCATTATGAATGAGATCCCTATAATGTACCATGAACTTGTCTATAAATATTTGGACTTTATTAGTACCATCATAAAATAACTTAAGAACATGCCTAGATAGGTCTATAACTTCTACATCATGGGATAGAGATTGAATCTTCTCAAAGAAGGGTTAGTTTATGCAATTAAAGCCTCCCTAGGGTTAGTTGGGGTAGAAGAAGGTGGAGGATAATTAAGGTTAAAGGATTAAGGAGGGATAATAGTCTACACTATATGGTTTCTATTTGCACTCAAAACTTGAGTAAGATTAGTCATCAAGTTTGGGATTTGTTTGGTTATTTCTATCCTTGAAGCCTTCATTTACCTTTTGGTATTACACCTATGACTATCTAGTTGGTAAGTTGAATATTTCCTAGGGGTATGTTAGGTAATCATTACATTATTTTCTCATGGGAGATTCAAAGAGAATATGAAAAATCAAATAAAATATGAAACATCAAGAGTATCTTAAGACAAATAAGAGACATCCTATTATATATGTACAATATCTAAAGTTTAAAAATTGATCCAAATTTGGTATCGGAGTAGGTTGTAAGAGGCCCTGAATATGCTTTCTAACCTATCTAAATTATTTTTTTATGTATTCTAATTTTGTAGAGTATCCTAGAAAGACATTTCCACTATATTAATTTGAGTTCCACTTAGCCAATTTCTTGTAGTCATATTGAACATCTGACGTAGAAAAATATTTTTGTAAACCCCAAAAAAATTATCTTTATATCATCCATGTCTATACTTGAGTCTCAGATATATTTTATCATCATAGTTCCTCACCTTTCTACTTGTTAAAGTAAACAAACAATCCATTGAGATACCAAAAGCACCTAAAATGACTCAGTGTTCTATCCCTACCCTAGTAAATTATAGATCCAAAAAAACATTTCAGCTAGGCCACAATGAGGTATACAATATAATTTAATCATCCGTTGATAGTAGAAAACTCACTTTGATGGACCCATATGAGCAACTAGATTTGGCATGTCAAATCACCTTAATTTTAGTTAGAATCTACATGTCATGGTTAGAGGACAAGGAAACAAAGTTGAGGTAAAATATTTAGGACCATATGATTCACAACCTCCACATTATAGCATCATCACAACTTTTACTAGAAGAAGAACCCCTCAATAATTCATTACTACTACCTCTGATGCAAGAATATTCACCATACCTAGATTCTAAGCAAATATAGCATCTGAAATAAGCTAGATCAAACCATATTTTTCCCATGTGATCATTCAAATAGATTTTGTGAATAAGACAACATGAAAAATATTTACCCCAAGCCCCTTGTGTTTAATACATTTTTTTAAATATGTATAATGTTGTCAAGCTATCAATAAAAAGTGTATCTTTATTCTACAAAGAAATTGACCATTAGGTAAAATACAACATAGTTAGAAAGATAAGGTCCGAGGTGTATACCAATTGGTTCATCCAAACCCCATAAGGGGGCGGAGGTCCAAGGTTCAAATCTCGGGCCTCATCGGACTGAACACTTGTCCCTTTCCTGGTGCTTTCAATGGCGTAAAAGGTTTAAAATGATTGTGGCATGGTGGTTATAGGGGCGGACTGTGTGAAGATCTATGTGGCGGCTTTTGGGGCGGACAACGCAAAATACTGTGGTGGCCATAAAAGCTAGATAGCCTACCCGGATTCATGGCGGCTACCGATTCCACCATGTAAATTAAAAAAAAAAAAAAACAAAGTTAGAAAGATGAATAACAACATTGATATCATGGATTTCAAGATAGAGGTCTAAGGTTCAACTCTACACTTTTCATTATCATAAAAATTACATACTCTTTAAAAGGGTTAAGAACATCATTTTTCATTTTTCAATGCATGAAGCATTCAATAGGTGGTGTTGGCAAGTTCAAACAAAGTATAAATTAAAAACCAAAAAAGTAGAGTTCAAGGGGTCAAAACCTACCAAGACCACAATTTTTTTTTCTACTAACCTAGGATGGATATTCTAATTTTGTAATTTTCTATAATATTTATGAAAAAATAAATGCAAAACTAACTATAGTGAATACTTTGAAAAACTAAAGGGGGGTTGTAATTTTTTCTTGTAAAAGGTGCATTTTTAGCAATGAACATGTTTAAATTTTTAAGATATTTACTTCAATTTTTTTACAATTTGTATATCAATTAAAAACATGCTTAAGCACACGTGTCGTATTTGTCATTAATACCTCTAGCTTGCATTTATAAGTAATGCTATCACATTGAGCTACTATGTGTATAGCCTAACAAATATACCATAATGATGTCTAGGCACCAAACATTTGAATTGTTAGAGAGATATAAGGACATAACTTTTTTTGATACTTTTCCTTCATAATTTCCTACCCTATTCATCATTATTTCTAGACATAAACCTTAAAATTAATAAATTATAAGTATATAGGAAATTTACACCTATGTACAAGGATTTATATTTAAGTATGTGTCATTGATAGAATGAATATTTTTTTTGTACTACCTTTGTACCTTATATCTTTCTCTTTCATGTATATTAAAGTCTCTCTTGAGAAACAATGGTGAAATTGTTCTATTGATCAACAATGCATTACATAGTTTTATAGTTCTTGAAAGAACTAAAAATAGACATGGTGGTTGAGAGAAATCCTCTTAAACTTATTACAAAAAACTAAATTAAAGATAGCTCTTATCCTAACAACATGCTAATCTTAGACTATGGTCAAACATTAATTAACCAAGCCAAAACCTCAATGTATGCTAATCAAATTAACTAGAAATATGTAAATCAAAACATTAAACTAAAACTAAATACTTAGGACTAAGGAGGCAATGTTGAAAATATTCCAACATTCTCCCCCTTGATGCTAAATACACTCATGCAAGAGTTCTTTAAGCATCACAGAGTTGGAAGAAAATATTTCTCTTACGTTTCCTCCAATCTTGAATCAAGAAATCAGAATTTACAAAATACTTATGGTGGCACTCCTTCCACTCTTTATGTGGGATTTCTTGCAAATGCTTGAGTGCCTTCTTTTGTTGATTAGCTCCCCCTTCAACAAAAGTATCTCCTCTTGTGGTTTTCAGAAACCACTCTCTTACATCTTTATCATTATGGTCTTTAAACCATGCTCTCACATTTTGATCTTCTTTTACATCTTCAACACTAAACAATACTCCACATGAGTATTTACAATTAATCATCTCACATAGATGATTATACCATACAACTCTTTAACATATTTCCACATAAAATATCACAATAAATATGGCCATATAATGACCAACTACATATGCAACATAAAGTTGCTCCTCACACAAATATTCTCTCACAACAATGACTTTACAAGAATCCTTCTCCCAAGGAATTTTTAACACATAATTTTGATCCATGTGACCCAAGTTCTCCATCACTGTATTCTCTCCAAGAATATCCTTCATCAAAGTTGTCTCAATGAGACAATCACCTCTCAATAATGCCTTTGGAAGACATTCTCCTTTCTTTTCATGCCTGCTCACAAAAAATAAATCATTAATCATAAAAACATTACCTTTAGTATGAGTAGATTTGGTGCTTCCCATAAAGCTATTTTGTAGCAGTTCTCCTTCATTGTATGGTGCTTCAAGATCAACCATCAACTCTTCACTAATAGTTATCCTCCTTTGTTCAATCCATGTTGGTGTGTTGAAACACCATTCATTCAAGCAATCATACATAGTTGCCTTTTCAAGACAACTCTCTTTCTGCAATGTAGTCACTCCAAGCGAGTGATCTTCATCCATGAGTGTTTCCTTTGCCATTACGATAAGAAAATCAGCAATCTCATTTCCATTTTCTGTTTCTATCTCATTTTTCACATTATTCTCCCCCTTTAGAGGAACTCTAACAATTTTATCTTCTCCTTGTAGGAGATCTTCATTTTCTCTGTCAAGAGAGCATACATCCATTCCAAGTGAATGGTCTTCAAGACAATGGTCTTCCATAAACATTGCTTCTCCATCAACATGCCAACAATTTTGGTTGATCCTATTATCTTCTTTATTCTCTCCCATGATAATTTTAGGTGCATTATCCATAATACACTCTTCATTTATCTCCTCCATGAGATATTTTTTATCACTTTTTCTTCTATCAACAAAAAATCCTCTTCTTCCTCCTCGTCCTCTTGAGGAATACACACCTCTTCTTATATTTTCATCACAAAATTCAGCAACATATGCTTCCTCCATGAAGCATTCTTCATCTTGTTGGTTTTATACATACATGCCTTCCTCTGCAAGAAATAATTCTCCATTACAAAGCATGGCTTCATATGAGTCTTTACAAGACTCTTCAAAAAATCCTTCAAAAGGATCTAATTCAGAAATTGCTTCAAGGAAGCAAGGCTCCTCCTTGCTTAAACAATCTTCATGATTGTCACTCATGGCTTTATGGGTATCCTCATCAAACCCATAAGCATCCTTTAACACTTGCCATGCCATTGTAGCTGATCTACAATTGGCTATGAGAGGAAAAACATTCTTTTCCATTCCTCTCCTCAAATCCATAAGAGCTAAGCAATTTGCATATTGCTACTCCTTCTTCTCTTTTATCTCCTCACCTTGTAGCTTATTCCAAGAGGGTTCCTCATAGCATTCTTGAACTATATCCCATAAGTCTTGAGCCTTCAAGAATGTCTTCATCATTATGCTCCAAATAGCATAATTATCTCCATTGAATTTGGGTACTTCCAATTCTTTATACATGGTGGCCATTCTGCAATCCACCATTCATCAATATTCCACCTAGCTCTTAGCCACTCCTTTCCTATAGACTTCTGATATACTTATCTGAAAATCCACTAAATTTTAGATCCAAATTCACACAAATGAGAAATATGTGATCAATTTACTTTTGCCCTTTCTAGATCTTAGAGTGTTTTTGAGACAACCTCAATGTTATTCACATAAATCAATCCATACAACTCCAAAATTTCTAAAAATTAAACTTTGTATTCTTGAGATGATAATATGAAAACCCTCTAAATTTTAGAAGAAAAACCACAAAGGTGAAAAATATGTGATCATTTACTTTTTCCCTTTTTATCACAATTTCGGATCTAGGATTGTTGAAGGAAAAATAAATATTCACATAAATCAATAAATACAGATCCCAATGATCTGAATTTTTTTTTGAATTATTATTTTATCAAAATAATATTTCTCCCAAAATTTGAGAAGCAAATACCCTGTATTCCACCTTATACAACCATTTTATTTAAAAACTAAAAATGCTAATAAAATTAGCAAATTAGCTCCAAATAACCTAAAATTTTTACTGCATCCTCTTGATACAATTACCTAACAACTCTCAAAATTTCATAATAAAATACCTCAGGATTCATGAGATATTAATGATTTACTTGAGCTCTTCCTTGCAAATCTGCTGAGTGCTGGCCACTTGAGTTTCTCTGACAAAGTGTGTGCTTCAGATCTCTTCACACCACTCTCTATAGGTTTTGATCCATTTGAGAAAACCTGCTCTGATACTAAATGAGAAACAATGGTGAAATTGTTCTATTGATCAACAATGCATTACATAGTTTTATAGTTCTTGAAAGAACTAAAAATAGACATGGTGGTTGAGAGAAATCCTCTTAAACTTATTACAAAAAACTAACTTAAAGATAGCTCTTATCCTAACAACATGCTAATCTTGGACTATGGTCAAAAATTAATTAACCAAGCCAAAACCTCAATGTATGCTAATCAAATTAACTAGAAATATGTAAATCAAAACATTAAACTAAAACTAAATACTAGGACTTAATACTTAGGACTAAGGAGGCAATGTTGAAAATATTCCAACATCTCTCACATTCAACTACATATACCAAGAGGAATAGCTTCTTCCACATACTAATACATATATAAAAAAGTTCAGTATATCAGTCTAGTGGTATATTGAAAGGGAGACCATTTTAGAGTTATAAGGAACACTCACAATGTAAGCATCAATATACCTTCATATAGAATTCCAACTACTAAAAGGTTCAAACTATAGAATTTGGAAGACTAATATGAGAACCATATTGGTAGTTGAGAAACTGTAGGACATTATCACTATCAAAGTCACTTGACCTAAAGAGGATGAAGACCAACAAAAATTTGATGATTCAAATGTCAAAGAATTGATTATCATCACCTTGTCATAGTAGATGTTGTTCAACCACACATTTATGAAGTACAAACAAGGAGGCATGAAATACTTTTTATACTATCTACAAAGGAAAGAATGAAGCAACAATACTTCATATTTAGTCTCAAATCAACAAATTGAGATTTTAGGATGGAGAAAGTATTAAGGTGTATCTTTGTTGAGTTATAAAGTTGAAAGCTAGACTCAATGCTATAGGTGAAAGAATGGAAGATAAGCTCTTAGTACCCATCATAATTTGATCTCTCCTTGATTCTTTTTTAGTGTTGATAACTTCCTTACAAGTCTCAAATAGAAATCTATCCTTTGATGACTTGATGAATATACTTAAAAAAAATGTAATTAATAAATTGAGGGATTTCTTTAATACAAAATACACTTCTTTTCATGAATTTTGATAGAAGAAAACTACAAAAGGGTAATTCCCAATCACCATAATCATCATATAAAAAACCTCAAAAATAGAAAAGATACTATCATATTTATGAAAAAGGACATGATACAAATTATTGTTGATATAACTCTTTGAATTAGGAAAAGACATAGTCTAAACCACATCCCAAGAAAAGTAACAACAAGGGTATTTTACACATGGATGTTTAGAATATAACTCTAAACAAGACTCTAAAGTAGCACATAAGGTACTAATTTCCAAGGTGATGACAAGATCAAAGGATGTCTTTTGGTACATTGATTCAAGTGCTAGCAAAAACATGATTAGGGAGAATACATGGTTCATTTCCTTCCAAGTCAAATATGGGAAACCAATCACTATTTTTAATGATAATACCTATCATGTCAATGGAGTGGGAGATGTTTCTCTCAATATTTATAGAGAAAAATGCACCATTGAAAAGGTACTCTATGTATCAGGACTGACGGGTAAATTATTTTCTATAACATAAATTTTGGATCATAATATGGTGGATAGATTTTGATTTGATGGTAAAAAGAAGTATTTCATCGTAAAATATGGTAAATTTGTGGTAATATATTTCTACAAGAATGGTTTATTTTCACTTGATATCATATCATCTCTTAATGCCACATTATCTATAGCCATGACAAACATGATCTCCCTTTGGCATAGGATATATGACCATCTAAGCTACAAATACTAATGTAACACCTTCCTTGGTAGGACTTATTTTGGACATTGACTTATATATTGTGTATAGAAATTTAATGCATAGCTCCATTTGATGATGTCAGCAAAAATGATAATGATACTTTATGGTTGATTTTTATTCTTGAAATATGGTACTATTGATGCATTTGTGGTTGCAAGACAAGGTACTCTCACCAATGGATTGAACAGGGATAATCATTGAGTTGAGAGAAAATTTGGGGATATGGTGGTTGATTATTTGCCCATCGAAAATTGGGGTAAAGTATACCCTTCATGTAGTTGCATTGAATTTTGCTTACTGTTTGAATACATTGTTGGACCATGAGCTTGCTATCAACAAGGGGGTTATTCTTAGTATATAGGGATTAACATATGGTTATCTTAAAAGTTGCCTACTCAAGGATAAAACAAGATGTATTATGGACTTGGTTAAGCTTTGTATTGTTTGAGGCATGAGATCAATTAATCTAAATGAGTATTTTTATGACTAGCATTATTAATATTTAAAATAAAAATATTAATTACTAAGGTTAATAATTGATATTAACCCTTGGTATTAACTAATTAAGCCATTGATTCAATTAGTGCATAGTTATAACAATAATAATAATGATATGGAGCTAAGGTTGGTAAACCTTTTTAATCAATGGAAACACCATACTTAGTGGCACTTTAATAAAACAAAGGTGGCAAGATTAACCAACATCCTTGAAAATGCTCTTACATTACTTTTGCCATGCAAGAAGCCACACTCCAAACCTATTTGAAAATCAGGTGATGAGTTTCCTCGAGAGGTTGGAGGAAAGCATCTTAGCTTGAGGAGGAAGGAGGATTGTAGTAAATTTCTAGAGTAGAGGACATTGGATAGCTTGGAAAATAGGTAGATTTGTTGATTTATGCTTTGTATGTTTCTCTACTTGCTATGTTTGGTCATGCCTTGGATTATGTTTTTACACTATATCCAGTTGCTTTGTGGGTGGCTCTACTTAAGGGGGTTTGTTTGTAGTGTCATCGTAGACCTATGATATATCTAGTTGCTATCGTGTCAATATTACACTAATTGTTCCCTTGTGCATGCTTTAGTTTAGTAATATTTTCCTCTTTTGACTAGTGTTTTGCCTTAGCATATTGCTCAAGTTGGATAGTGTCCTAGATGCTAGAACCATACTAGATGTAAGCTTAGTACCATCCTATATTTATTAAGTTTTGTAGATAAGATCTAGTTGCTTTTGTGTTTTGTGTTGAGCAAGGTGCAACGACAGTATTGTCATTGTTGTCAACACACTCAGATGGATAGGCTGATGCAGTAGAAAATTGTTCAGAGGTTTTTTAGAGTATGTACAATGATGTTCAATGCTTATGAGTATATTTTTTATGTTCGGGTGAAGTTGTTACAGGTTGTTCGTGCAAATTTACAAAAGTTGAAAAAATTATCAAGAAGTCAAAAAATTACAAAAGTCGTCAGGGTGTAGTTGGATAGGATGGATCAGTTTGGAACATGCTAGCATGTCAGGAAATAGTCCAAAACAACGTTTGAGGTGTTAGCATAGTGTTTGGATTGATCGGTGACATTTTCGGTATCTTGGCGGATGATTTGGCAAGTGGTTATACAGGCCAAAAAAGTGCATTTTTGTTAGAAGCATTACAAGCAAACAAAGAAGAATTTAATAATGAAATTTGAACTGGAGGTGGTCGTTATCTTCAAGAATATGTGTTCCAAATTTCCACAAAAATGAAGAAACGAGACGAATGTTACAAGCATTGCAAGACTGTCACAAAAATGCTCTTTTTGGAAAAAGTGTGTTAGCAGCAGTTTTCATGGAGGTGGTACAAGCAAACCGTAAGGAGTTATGTAGCGAGATTTAGAATATATGTATTTAGTATTACATAGATTATATGTTTCAAATTTTAGAGAAAATAAAGTTATGAGGTGAGAATTATAATTGTTACAAAAATGGTACAAGTCACTTTTATGTCAATTTGTTCCACTTGTGCAAAATCCTTCAGTTGGCCGTTTCAACCTTGCAGAGTTGCCAGAGTTTCAGTTTCAGTGTTGTCACACCTTCAAGGCATAAAATAGAGCATATTTCATTTTTTTTTTGAGGTGTCACGTGGATCCGAAGTAAGAGAACGAGTAAGGTTTCAATTCTTTGCATGTGACGTGTTTGACGAAATTCCTTCTCCAAATAAAAAAAAGGAAGTTATATTGTTTTAAGAAGCTTCATTAAAGAAAATGTTTTAAAAATTGAAAAGCGAAAAATAATGCAAGTGTGTGATTTTTAAGTGACAAGGGATTTTATTAAAAGGTGGGGACTTTATTTTTTGAAGAGAGAAGTGTGTGTGGATAAAAATAAAGAGTGAAAATCCGTGATTTTTGGAGAGTGGTGAAAAATGTTACTTCAGAATTTTGAGCATAACTTTCTCATATGATATCCATTTTGGGTGAAATTTTGAGAGAAGTTCGCAGACAAAGTACTGCACAATACCCAGAAAGAATTTAGAAATTGGCAAAACAAGCTAAGAGAAAAATCAATTGTTCTTTTTTAGAAGAGAAGTTTCAAATTCTGAGTCATGCAGAGAGAGGGATGTTATACTGGGTGAAATAGACAGTTTTAGATTTTGAGCTTACAGACCATAGAGGGTTCTGGTTTTAGTGAAGATATTCATATATGCCATTTTATTATCAATATCAAAATCAAGTGGGTGCTTGGTAGAGGGGGTGGTGCAGATAAATCAGGGGTTGGTGCTCCTTTTTGTTGGTGCAGATAAATCAGGGATTGGCGCTCCTTCTAATGGGTGCTAGTAAATTGATTATAAAGTTGGTGCTTTTTAAAGGCTAGATTTGGGTGGGAGTCCAAACAGTCATTTTTGAGGATGTAGCTAAATCGGTGAACCTCGGTACATCTTGTGTTGTGTGATGTTCTCTTGTTATACTTGCTTTATTTGGTTTTATGTTTTCATTGTTTTTGCTTTGAGTCTTGAATATTTAAGTTTTAAAGAGCTACACTGATTCACCCCCCCTCTTAGTATCATTGTGAGACTAACAATTGGTATCAGAACGAGGTTCCTGAACAAGTTTAACCAGCTAGGGTGATATTGGAAGTGACACAATGGCAGGTGGTGAAGGCTTCTCATCAAAAAAAGCACCATTGTTTGATGGAACTAATTACACATTTTTGAGACTCATGATGTAGAAATTTCTTTGTGCTTTGGGATATGACATTTAGGATTCAATAGATAGTGGATACACAATACCCACCACTTCTCCAACCGATGCTTTCGATAAGAAACTATTTGAGAATGAATCAAAAGCAAAGAATGCTATCATGTGTGGATTAGTGGACAACAAATTGGTAAATATTATGGGTTGCAAAACGGCAAAGGAAATATAGGACAAACTGAAGAGCATTCATGAAGGAGACGTTAAGATCAAGGAGGCCAAGTTACAAACACATCGAGCTCAGTTCAAAGTATTAAATATGAATGATGATGAGAATATAGAGGCATATATGCTGAGAGTTAATGAAGTCGTTAATGCGATTAGAGGACTCGACGAGGAAATCAAAGATTCTATCATCATGAAAAAGGTATTAATATCTCTTTTCCAAAGATTGATTCTAAATTTTCAGCTATAGAAGAAGCTAAAGATCTAAATTCTTTTAGTATGGATGAGATGCATGGTTCTTTGATTGCATATGATATGAGAATAGAAAAATCTAAACCCATAGGCAGAGAAGCTACTTTTAAAGCCCATAAAAATATGAAACCAAATCAAGAATCTTAGGAAGAAGAGACATCGGATGAAATGGAAGTAAATTTTTTTTGAAAACTAAAAAAGAGAAAAGGAAAATATAGAGGAAAGTTACCATTTAAATATTTAACTGTGGAGGCGTTGGGTATTTTGCAGCTAAATGTCCACTTAATGAGAAGAACAAAAGTGATGAAGGATCGCATGAAGAAAAAAGTGACTGAAAGAAAAAAACAAATTTCAAAAAAGGCAACTTCAAGAAGAAAAGTTTCACCTCCAAGAATGTCAGTTCAACAAAAGATAGCTCCAGTGAGGATTCTAAAAAGAAAACAGGTGAAGCTCTTTTTGTGGCACTCAAAGAAGAAAAACCAAAAAAAGAACAAGAATGTGATGAAGAAGAAATTGACACAAAAGTGAATTTGGAAGAGGAACTAATTGCAACTCTAGATGAATTGAAGATAGAAAGAAAAAAGAATAAGAAAATTTCAAGAAAGCTTGAGGATGCAAATGAAATCATAAAAAAATTGAAAGTACAAATAGAAGAATCCAAGAAAATCTTTGAAGATATCGAAGTGCAAATAACCATGAAAATAGATTATTGCAACAAGCTAGAAGAAGAGATTGTTGGTTTAAGAATACAGCTAGAAGAGATGAATCAAAAAATTAGTTGTTATCACAAATGCGAAGAAAGTTCTATGAAGCTGGATAAGATCATAAATAACCAAAAGACTACAAACATAAAATTTGGTTTGGATTTTGATGAAGGAGAATCATCAAATGGATCAAAGGCTATAAATGAAGAATCCACAAATAATGAAGAGAAGAAAATGGTTGATCAAGCAAAAATGAATCATGCAAATGAAAGCAATAATGCAAGGCACGAAAGGAGAATTGACAATGATGGCTTCACCAATGTTACACATCAAAGAAGAAGAAAGTTTATGGCTCCTACGACAACATGGCAAAGACCACCACCCAGGTTCAATCATCTCTTTTCTGGTTACTATTTTAAATGCAATGGTTATGGACATAAGATCTCATATTGAAAGTATAATGTAGGACCAAAGAATTTTACCAATAGAAATGGTTTTTCACCTTTGATGGATTATGCAGTAGAATGTTATAACTGTCATAATTTTGGGCATATTGTAAGAAATTGTCGAAGTAAATTTGCATAAAATAAATTTCAGGGAAGAAAATTTCAGCCAAATGAAATAAGACAAAATAGAAAATTTCCCTAAAAACATGCACAAGCTACTGAAAAAGAAAAACCAAAACAAGAGCCCAAAATTGTAATCAAACTTGAGTGGAAAGAAAAAGAGCGACCTAAGGAAGAAAATGAATCCTTGATCGTACAGATGATATTTAAAGTGTAGAATAAATCTGCACCATGGATACTTGATAGTGGATGCTCTAGTCATATGACAGGTGACAAATAAAAATTTGAGAAGTTGCAGCAATATGAAGGTGGTTCAGGAAATTTTGGAAACAATGATGGAGCTAAGATAGTTGGCAAAGGTTCAGTTAAGATTAGTGATGAAAAAATCAATTTAAAAGAAGTCTTGTATGTGGTTGATCTAAAGCATAACTTGTTGAGCATAAGTCAGATTTGTGATAGAGGTCATGAAGTGATCTTTAAGAAGCAAGGTTGTGAAGTTAGAAAGGAAAACAATGAGAAGTTGATAGCAACTAGATCAAGGACATATGGAAACCTATACACTCTCTCAGAGACTTCAGAAGGAACTTTCTTGATTGAATAGGAAGAAGAGAATTGGTTGTGGAATAAGAGGGTCGGTCATATCAGTTTTGACAATCTAGTAAAAATCAAATCAAAGAAAGCAGTGAGAGATATTCCCACTATTGGCAAACCATCAAATAACATTTGTGCTTCATGTCAAAATGGGAAGCAAACTAGAGTCTCATTTAAAAAAAAGAGTACTACACAAGCAAACATTTCGAACTAGTACATACTGATTTATGTGGATCCATGAGAACGCAAAGCATAAACGGTGACAAATATTTCATGTTGTGTATAGATGACTATTCCACGATGACATGGGTACTATTTTTGAAGCATAAATCATAAGCTTTTGAGATGTTCAAGGTTTTCAAAAACCAAGTTGAGAATCAAACAAGAAAAATGATTAAATGTTTAAGGTTAGATAGAGGAGAAGAGTTTATTTTAGAGGATTTCATAGAGTATTGTGAAAAATATGGCATTAGGAGACAATTTTCAGTAGCCAGGACACCTCAGTAGAATGGTGTGGTAGAAAGAAAGAACATGAAAGTGCAAAAAATGGCATGAAATATGTTGACTGAGAGCAAAGTAGCATACATATATTAGAAAGAGGTAGTCCATACTACGGTATACATCCAAAATAGGTGCATGTTGAGGATACATGAAAGCAAAAATCCTTATGAGTTGTGGTTCGGTAAAAAGGCAACAACAAGATAATTTAAAGTTTTTGGTAGTAAGTGTTACATCAAAAGAAATAAATAAAACCTTGGTAAGTTTGAAGATAGAGCGGATGAAGGTATTTTTCTTGGCTATTCGTCAAAAAGAAAAGCTTACAAATGCTACAACAAGAGGCTAAGAAAAATTGTGGATAGTGATGATGTTAAAGTTGATGAAGAAAGGGAACGAGTAATTAGCTATGAAGAGAAATACCCAATTTATGAAGAGGTCATTAAAGGAGATGAGGAGAAGGAA
The DNA here is from genome assembly GCA_028583015.1 of Wollemia nobilis. Taxonomy (NCBI): domain Eukaryota; kingdom Viridiplantae; phylum Streptophyta; class Pinopsida; order Araucariales; family Araucariaceae; genus Wollemia; species Wollemia nobilis. The sequence goes on along the minus strand of JAQPPZ010017000.1, from coordinate 434,175 downwards.
ACAAAAAAGAAACCAAAAATTGACTTAGAGGATTCAAACAGTGATTCAGAAGTGGAAGAAAACAAGAAATTCAAAATAGGCAGCTGGCAGAAAGATCATCCTAGAGAGCAAATAATTGGAGACCCCATAGTTGGTGTTCAGATAAGAAGAATATTAGTAAGTAACTACTATTTATTATCCAACATTGAGCCCAAAAATATTGCTGATGCAAGCAAATATGAAAGTTGGGTAAAGGCAATAAATGAAGAATTAGATCAGATCGAGAAAAACAAGACTTGGGAGTTAGTACCAAGACCCGTAAATAAAAATGTAATTAGTACTAAATGGGTCTTTTGGAACAAATTGAATGAAGATGGATAGGTAGTCAGGAAAAAAGCAAGATTTCTATGCAAAGGCTATGCACAAGTTGAAGGCATTGACTTTGACGAAACCTTTGCACCTATGGCCAGACTAGAGGTAATTAGAATGTTTCTGGCTTTAGCAGTTTACAAGAATTTCAAAGTTTATCAAATGGATGTGAAATCAGCATTTTTGAATGAGAAACTTGAAGAAGAGGTTTATATTGAGCAGCCAGATGGTTTACAGCTTGGTGATGATCCCAAATTGGTTTGCAAGTTGAAGAAAGCATTATATGGCTTAAAAAAGGCACCCCGAGCATGGTATGCAAGGCTAGACAATTATCTTACTCAACAAGGGTTCAAGAAAGGTATGGTGGATAGTAATTTGTATGTCAAAACAAAAAATGGTCATCATATTGTTCTTGTTGTATACGTAGATGATATCATATTTGGCAACAACAAAGATGAGTTGTGTAAAGATTTAGCAAATAAGATGTAGAAAGAATTTGAAATGTCAATGATTGGTGAACTTTTGTATTTCCTTGGATTGCAAGTTAATCAAAAGGATAAGGGCATATTTATTTCTCAAATTAAATATGTGAAAGAGATTCTAAAAAAGTTCACAATGGAGGATTGTAAGCCAGTTAGCACTCCCATGATGATAGGTTGCAAGTTGAGCAAGGATGACAAATCTCCACATGTTGATCAAACTATGTATAGATCTATGATTGGGAGCTTACTATACTTGAAAACTACCAGAATAGATATTTTGTAGGCAATATGCATGGTAGCACGATTTCAGGCTAGTCCCAAGGAGACTCATGTGACAACAATGAAGAGGATTCTTCGGTACCTCAAGGGTACCATGGAGTATGGGTTATGGTATCCGAAAGGTAAGGACTTCACCCTTATTGCATATTCAGATGTATATTGGGCAGGATGTGTAGATGATAGGAAGAGTACCAGTGGAGGTGCATTTTATCTTGGAGATAGGTTGGTCACGTGGCACAGTAAGAAACATGAGTTAGTCTCCTTATCCACAACAGAGGTAGAATACATTGCAGTGACAACATGTTGTACGCAAGTGTTATGGATGAAATAAACTCTGAAGGATCTTGGCATTAATTTTAGTGAGCCAATTTTAGTTAAGTGTGATAACACCAGTGCCATTAACATCTCAAAGAATTTGGTTATGCATTCTCGCACAAAACATATTGCTATCCGGTATCATTTTTTGAAGGAGAAAGTTGCGGAAGGTGAGGTTAAGTTGGATTTTGTTCCAACAACAGAGCAAGTAGTAGATATCTTCACCAAACCATTGCCCAAGAAAGTATTTGAGTACCTTCTAAATAAATTGGGAGTGGTCACACTTCCCAAGAATTGACTAGCTATTGGGGCCACATTCTCAGGGGGAGCATTTGTGTATTTGTTTATCATTTTGCTCATGTTTGTGATTTTTGCTAAGTGTAACAATTTTTACCTGAGAATTTTGTGCATGGACTCAGGGGGAGTTTGCAATAACCCTTTGGTCTTGTTTTCAAAGGGGGAGAAGAGTTACAGGAAATTGTGCGTGTGTTGCCAACAATTCCAAAGGGGGATATTGTTGAGCAAGGTGCAACGACAGTATTGTCATTGTTGTCAACACACTCAAATGGACAAGTTGATGCAGTGGATAGTTTTTTAGAGTATGTAAAGTGATTTTCAATTCTTATGAGGATGTTTTTGATGTTCGGGTGAAGTTGTTACATGTTGTCCATGCAAATTTGCAAAATTTGAAAATATCGTCAGGGAAGTTGTCAAAAAATTGCAAAAGTCATCATGGGTGCATTTGGATAGGATGGATCAGTTTGGAACATGCTAGCATGTCAGGAAATAGTCTAGAATAGCTTTGGAGGTGTCAGCATAGTGTTTGGATTGATCAATGACGTTTCTGGTATCTTGGCGGATGATTTGGCAAGTGGTTGTATAGGTCGAAAAAGGGCAGTTTTGTCAGAAGCACTGTGAGAAAACCAAGAAAATTTTGATAGCAAAATTAAAATTGGAGGTGGTCATTATCTTTAAGAATACGTGTTCCAAATTCCACAACAATGGATAAACGAGACGAATTTTACAAGCATTGCAAGACTGTCACAAAAATGCTCTTTTTGTAAAAAGTGTGTTAGCAGCAATTTTCGTGGAGGTGGTACATGCAAATCATAAGGAGTTATGTAGCAAGATTTGGATTGGATGTAGTAAGTATTGCAGATATTATACCTTTCAAATTTTAGAGAAAATAGAGTTACGAGGTGAGAGTTATGATTGTTACAAAAATGGTACAGGTCACTTTTATGTCAATTTGTTCCACTTGTGCAAAATCCTTCAATTGGCCGTTTCGACCTTGCAGAGTCACCAGAGTTTTGGTTTCAGTGTTACCACACCTTCAAGGCATCAAATAGAGCATCTTTAATTTTTTGTTTGAGGTGTCATGTGGCTTTGAAGTAAGAGAACGAGTAAGGTGTCAATTCTTTGCATGTGACGTGTTTGACGAAATGCCTTCTCAAAATAAAAAAAGGAAGTTATATTGTTTTAAGAAGCTTCATTAAAGAAAATATTTTAAAAATTGAAAAGGGAAAAATAATGTAAGTGTGTTATTTTTAAGTGACAAGGGATTTTATTGAAATGTGGGGACTTTATTTTGTGAAGAGAGAAGTGTGTGTGGAGAAAAATAAAGAGTGAAAATCCATAATTTTTGGAGAGTGGTGAAAAATGTCACTTTAGAATTGTGGGTATAACTTTATCATATGATATCCATTTTTGTGGAAATTTTGAGAGGAGTTTGCAGGTAAAGTGCTGCACAATACCCAGAAAGCGTTTAGAAATTGGAAGAATGAGCTAAGAGAACAATCAGTTTTTTTTTTTTGAGAAGAGAAGATTCAAATTCTGAGTAATGCAGAGAGAGGGATGTTATACTGGGTGAAATATAAAGTTTTATATTTTGAGCTTACAGACCATAGAGGGTTCTGGTTTTAGTAAAGACATTCATATATGTCATTTTATTATCAATATCAAAATCAAGTGGGTGCTTGGTAGAGGGGTTGGTGCTCCTTTTTGTTGGTGCAGATAAATCAGGGGTTGGTGCTCCTTTCTATTGGTGCAAATAAATTAGGGGTTGGTGCTCCTTCCAGTGGGTGTTGGTAAATTGATTGTAAAGTTGGTGCTTTGCAAAGGTTGGATTTGGATGGGAGTCCAAACAGTCATTTTTGGGGATGTAGCCAAATCGGTGAACCTCGGTACATCTTGTGTTGTGTGATGTTCTCTTGTTATACTTGCTTTATTTGGTTTTATGTTTTCATTGTTTTGGCTTTGAGTGTTGAAGATTTAAGTTTTAAAGAGCTACACTGATTCAACACCCCCATCTCAGTGTCATTGTGAGACTAACATTTTGCTATGTTGATTAGAACATAATCTTCTTTTTGAGTAGCCTAAAACTCTCGTCTTAATATAACACTTAGACATCCTTGGCTATGTGTTGGAGTAACGCTTTCTTAGTGCTTGGATAAGTTCTATTTTGGTTCTTGTATTTGAATGTGCTATGACCACTTTTGTGTTTGTTTGCTATCTGATTTGTTGATATATCCTTGCTTTGGAAATTGAATATTTTTATTTTAGTTAACTTCTTATGAATGAGGTTACAAGTTGATAGACGTAGCTAAATTATTGTTATTATTATACCATTTAATTGAGAATAGAATCACACTCTTTCCTTAATAGTAAAAATGGCATTAATGAAACATTAGTGAAAGAACATTGTTATGTTTCTATTCTACTTTTAAAGAGTGCATTAGTGAAAGAACATTATTATGTTTCTATTCTACTTTTAAAGGGTGCATTAATGAAAGAACATTGTTATGTTTCTATTCTATTTTTGGTTAGCTTTTGATGTGTAATACTTAAAGAAAAATAACCAAAATATCTAAAATAAAGTTGCTATATAAAATATATGATAATAACAATATTTTAATCATATAAAACTCATAAATAAATTTTGCAACAACTCATAAAATTACCATTAACAAATGCTCACAAAAATAGTATTTTGATATAGAATAAAGATCTCAAATACACCATACTTCCACACACTCTTACTCTACATTGTGTCTCTCTCACACACACATAGACACATATATAATGGAATGTGACTCTTCATATGGAGTACTCTTGGCTTTCACTCTTCTTGATACTCTTCACTTTATTACTCTAAGGACACATGTGCACTCTTTCATAAAGGACACTTGTGCACATATACACTCATAGTTGCATACTTAACTATAAGACACTTGTGCATTTCTTACACATTATTATATTACATATAGTAAATACTCACTCTCTATATAAGACACACTCTTACTATAAATATGTACCGAAAGTATAACATTTGCATGTACCAAATAATATAATGTACTCCAACATCCCCTATATTACATTATTTGGTTATTGAAGACTTTAGTCTTTGATATGGATTTTCATCTTTCATATGTTCTTCAATTTGATCATGTTCCTATTCTTCTTCTTTAATATGTAGGTGACCAAGTAGAACAAAGTATTGTTGTCCTCCCATATTTATCATTCTAAATATTTTATTTGCCCATTGAATTTTATGATAGATAAAATTGTAATTTCCTACAATTTGTTCCTTAGAAAATCCATTAGTGGTGTTTTGAACTACAAAAATATCTTGCAAAATCCCAATTGAGTCTAGAGCATAAATATCATTGTAAATTTATCTTGTAGCTCCTATATCATTCTTATTTATAATGAAACACTTATTGCCTCCATTTATATATCTAAACTTAATCATTCTTTTGTTCTCAATCAATTTGGTTATTGAAATAAGATTTGATGTTAATCTAGGAATATACATCACATAATGTAAAAAAATATTTGGAAAATATGTACTAGGTGTTACACACCCATATCCATGCACAAGATAGGTTTTTCCATCTACAATTTTCAACCCAAAATTATTTGTGACTTCAAGGTAATCAAACCATTGTAGATTTCCTATCATGTGATGACTTGCACTAGAATCAATAAACCAAAGGTATTTTCCATTTTGACTTGTAGAATTATTTGTGCTTGAAGTAATTTTGCATTTTTGATATAAAATATTGTATGGACTTTGATCTTGGATCCTTTCATAGTGTACTTTGTGATGATAGGTTCCTCTTACTAACTTATCCATTACTATCTTCAAAAAATAGTTTTATTGTTGAATTCCTTATGTCTCCCTAGTTTTGAATGTATTGACCAACCTTGAATTTGAGTATATGATCAAATACTAATTTTGATGAAATTTCAATTCTCAAATTTTGTAGAATACCTTGTATTTCCTAATGTTTGGATATATGATCAAACAATAGTTTTGACAAAGGTTTCAATTCTTAAAATTTCTAGGTTGAATTCATTTTATCTCCCAAATTTCAAAAATATGATTTCTAAATTCTAAATTTCACAATAAGATGTTGGTGTTGTATTCCTTATAACTCCCCAATTAGAAATTTAGTAAAATATATTTACAAATTTTGTATTCCTAATTCGATGTTGAACTCCTTATTTCTCCAAAATCATCAATTTACAAATATTTCAAATTGGTTAACAAAATCAAACTAATTAATTACAAAACATTTAATTATTTTTCCAAAAGCTTAAATCCAATTTTCAAAACTTTCCAAAATGCAATAATAAAATATCTAAGGTTTGATTTGCCACTTATAAACCTTATACCTCTAGTAGCTTAATTAATCAATGTGATAATATAATAATCAAACTCAATATTTCATAAACCAATTATAAATTAATCCTTATTACTTCAACCTTTAAATAAATGAAATAATAATCTAAAATTTATGTCAATAATCTAGGCACGTGCTATCTTGGGAGAAATAATAAATCTTCATTGTTGAAGAGTCAACAAAATCCTTGTTGCAAGGCACTCTCCTATTTTTGTAACCTGAAATTCCTTCCAAATGAATCTCTCTTGTGCTATTTATGACTCATGCATTAATAAATGCCTCAAACATTTTAATTCTTCTCAAAGCTATTGGCATTCTATTTTTTATATAACAAATAGAAAGCAATGACTTTACCTCTTTAGCTCATGTACCATAGGTATCCTTTTAGAACTTTAATTCTATAATGCCCTTCCTCACTATGTAATGCTTGGCAATGATCCACCCGAAGTATTTTCAAGGTGTTATGATATCTTAAATATTTCAATCAACATGTGACATATCATCACTTGCAATCCCAACATCTACTTGTGTGATGGTTGATCCCTTGGCACTCAACTTGCCCTAACTCAGATTCTTAAATGTTTTTCACTCCCAATACATATATTTTAGTATTAGTTAAATATATTTTCTATTGCTTGTTCGTATGCCATGCTTACCCTCCTTGAATGGTGCTAATGGTGGCATTGAGGCTTTGCTCCTCCTCCTCAACTTGGTGGCTCAACCTTGGTGGTTCCTCTCAACTCTTTGGTTATTGTTTTCACTTGTGGTGGTTCATCCTCAATGTGGATGTCTTCTCTTCCACATTCGTTATACCTCAATAATATGGTGGTTCCTTTTTCCACACGGTGATTGACCAAGCTTCTTTGATAAAGACTTTGCTTTTTGGATAATATTTCTTCTCCAATATTTGCTATGAAAATATTGACTTATTAAATTTCCAAAAATCTTCTCTCCTTATATAAAATATAAGTTCTTTTTTTGCTATCTATAATTGTATATTCTAATATGGTTTGAATGCAATATTCTTCAACTTTGAAGACTTAAATTTGACCTTTCACTATAAACTCAAATATGGTGCATAGAATAAAACAATTTTAATACTTTGGATAAAAATACTTTTAAAGAGGTCCAAGGTGTAGACCAATTGGTTCATCCAAACCCCATAAGGGGGGTGGAGGTCCAAGGTTCAAATCTCGGGCCTCGCCGGACTGAACGCTTGTCCCTTTCCTGGTGCTTTCAGCGGTGTAAAAGGTTTAAAATGATTGTGGCATGGTGGTTATAGGGGCGGACTGCGTGAAGATCTGTGTGGTGGCTTTCGGGGTGGACAACATAGAATACTGTGGTGGCCATAAAAGTTGGACAGCCTACCCGGATTCGTGGCGGCTACCGATTCCACCATGTAAATAAAAAAAAATAAAAAAAAACTTTTAAAGCACTAATATTTCAAACCTCTTTGGCCTCCTTTGTAGCTAGGTTTCTTGGTGATTTAGCTTTCCTTTTTGCTGTCCAAGCTTGTAGAAATTTACAACTTCTCTCCTTTACAAAATTCTTCCAAAAACTATCTTCTTCTTCCTCCAATAATGCTATTAAAAAATCTGCTCTTTCTCTTATCAAATTATGCCCAAATTTTCTGAAAATTGCAGCTCCAAATGCAGTCCAATATGCTGCCTTTTTTCTGTCCAAAATTTACCTCTATATCCTTCAATTGTCTACCTTAAATTATTGTAAATTCCTTCTTCAATAAGTTATCCAAAAAACAGTTCCAAAACTGCCTAAAACTTCTCTAATTTGCAGCTCTTCTATCTCCTTCTAATGCTGCCCAAATTTGCAGTCCAAAACTCTTCAAATGCTGCTCCAAAATTCTGATTTCTCCTCCTCTATCTTGCTGTCCTGAAACTCTTAAAATTATGCCCCAACAATTTGCAATCTTCTCCTTCAAAAATCAGCCTTTAAAGACTTGAATGGCTATCTCCAAAAATATCAATTTATGGCCTCTTTCAATATTATTTCTCTTCTTTAAGTTTTGCTGAATTCTGTCTTCAAATTTGACCTCTTTTTTGGCCTCGTATTCAAGAATCTGAATGTCTCGAAGTCTTCAAAAAATAATTTTTCAAATTTGAAAAACTTCTTGCCAAAATACTTCTCCTTGAATCAATTTCACAAATCCTTTTGGGCTTGTTGTTGGATGACAACAATTATCCCAATTTTGATGTGATTACTTCTTTTCAAGAGTTTCTTCTTCTTACAATATTCTTCCTCAAAATTTATTTAAATATTCTCCAATGGCCACTTCTTAAATTTCTCAATAGGGCTTCTCTATTATCCTTATTTCTCCTTCAAAATTTCAATGGCCCTTTTTATTAGGCCTCTTTAATCTCCTCTCTCAAATCTCCTAGCTCCTTTCTCAAATATACAATGGGGACCTCTTCTCTCGAGTCTCCTCTTTCTAAAAATTCAATAGGACTTCTCTAGCCTCTTTATATATTCTTCCTTCAATCTGCTATGGGAATCACTTTCTTGGGTATATTCAATATTTAATCTCCAATCTTCTATGGGGACATTTTTCTTGGATCTTCTCAATATTCAATCTTCAATATTCTATGGGATATATTTCTTGGAGCTCCTCAATATCTAATATTCAATATCTAATGGGGCCTCTTTATTGGACCTCCTTAATCCTCAATGTCTACTCTTTTCATGCAACTCTAAAACTAATTCTTGCACGAGTAAAGCACATAGAATTTTAGGCAATCAAAGGTGAAATTCTTATCTATCTATTGTAGGAAGCTTCTCAAATTCTAATAACTATTTTTTACAAAAACATCTTAGATAGTAGCAATAAAATACATCCAAATATCTAAATTTTTGAAATCAATACACTTTACTAGTTGTTCTTCAATCTAGTGGAATGAAATATATGCTGAGTTCTAATCTTCAAGAGTTTTTTGTAACCTTGTGGAAATACTCTAGCCAAATAAAAACTTTTAAATTATATAAAATAAATCTCTATATCTCCTATCAATCTCCCTTGTGGCTCTGATACCACTCGTTAGCTTTTGATGCTTAATACTTAAAGCAAAATAACCACAAGATCTAAAATAAATTTGTATAAAATATATGATAATGGTAATATTCTAATCATATAAAACTCATAAATAAATTCTGCAACAACTCATAAAATGACCATTACCAAATCATAAAAATAATATTTTGATATAGAATAAAGATCTCAAATGCACCATACTTTCATACACTCTCACTCTACATTGTGTCTCATACACACACATAAACTCATATATAATGGAATGTGACTCTTTGTATGGAGTACTCTCAGCCTTCACTCTTCTGAGTCTCTTCACTTTCCTACTATAAGGACACTTGTGCACATCTAAACTCATTATACTTTCATATTTAACTACAATACACTTGTGCATTTCTTGCACATTATTACATTACATAAAGTAAATGACCACTCTCTAATCTAAGACACAGTGCTAATCTAAAGATGTACCCAAGGTGGTACATTAGCATATAAAAAATAATCTAATATACTTCAATACTTTCAAAGAACCCCCGATATATATATTAGAAATATACAGAATAGAACAAGCAATTACTTTTAGAAAAGAGAAAAGTGAGAGACCAAATGTTTTGTTGATCCACTAGTAACATGCTATTACTGATTAATAGGTGGACTTTGTCCCTATTGGGATTGTAGTTCAATTGGTTAGAGTACCGCCCTGTCATGACGGAAGTTGCGGGTTCGAGCCCCGTCAGTCCCGGTCCGATGAGTTGATCAATTCTTCATTCGATTTCCAGAGAATTGGAAAAAAGTAAATTTGGGTAGACTGAGATGGAAAAACTAGAGATTTAGTAAATTTATTAGAAATTTAATGTATTTATCCATATCTACAGAATCCACCAATTCTAGAATTCATTGGTGAATTCTGTTACCATTATAATAAGAACATCTTTATCCGTAATAAATCCTCTTCTCTTCTTGAAGAGCCTAATTTTTTGCTAAAAACCTATTTGCTTCATTGAATCTCTGATTCTTACGAACAAATATTTGTAATAAGATAGATCTATTTTAGGGTAACACAAAAGAGGTCTCTTTCTAAATCAGAACCAAGTATCTAGAGATCATTCCAAATGATCTCTAGTATATACTCATCTTCAATTCTTCCCCAGAAATGAAATATGGGTACTATTTCATTCAGACTTACTAGTACCTCTTTTTCATGACCAAAATACCATCGGATTCATGGAATCTCTATGAGATTCCATTATCACACCAAGATTGAATGATCCTTGAACTGACTATCTAAATAGTTCTTTCTTCTCATTCCAGGGTCATGGGCAATCCCCTGGAGAAATTGTAGCTATTCATTATCCCCTTTTCTCAATGAGAGTTACATAACAAGGTTAATCAGGAGGATTAAATTGATAATCCTTATTCGTCTCATTGTTTTTAGGACGAATGACAGTTATTAGCTATTACAAATTCTTCTTACTATTGGCTAGTTGCGCCCCTATAAGTTGTAACTCAAGGTTGCGATATCTATATACTGGATTTGCTCCATCCAATATAACCTATTTCATACTGGGCTCCTCCCGATCCTCTTTCATGAAAAGATTATTTGTGCGTTCATCGGGATCATATATATATATATGTATATATAGGTCTTGTTCGTCTCTTGTACGATGGACGTGGTACAATTCGCAGAACACTCCTTATGGAGTAATTTCTTTGTAGAATTATTGATAACTGCAGGCAATTTGCCTGCATATTTGCCAACTTCTTCGTAGATAATCCAATTTTTTAAATTATGGATTAATGGATCCATTAGGGATAGGGATCCTTATGTCGAAGGGATTAATCTTTTCAATCCCAATCAATTCAATTTAGATCTATTGAATTTTTTGAATTGGAAAAAAAAAATACGTTATTTATTTGAATAAAATAAGATTTCGACATGAAGTTTTTCTATATTGCTACCTGATATATCTAATATTCCATCTCCCATAAATTTTTGTTTTGGGATCCTGCGTCTTCCAGAATAGCAAGTAGAAGGTTCTTATTCGTACGAATTTAACCTTGTTCGTTCCAAAAAAATGACATCATACAGGCGTGTGTTGAAATGTCTTATAATGCTAATTAAGATACCATTTGATCAGAGAAGTGGTAAAGGTTCATTCTAAAGTCTGAATGAAAAGAACCTTTTCTTCTATGAAAAAATAAAAATCAATACGTCCGTATTGATTGAATCACTCGGACGACCCATATCAACAACATCACTGGGACTTTGTCCCCCTTTCTAGTTCCAGTTACCCCGAACTCTTCTTTTATTTTTCATGGAAGATCAGGGGCAAGCTCGGGCATCTCTCTCACTTGAATCAAGAGAGCCAGAATTATCTGGTTCTTGTTCATTTACTATATCAGTAGGATCGATTCTCGATGTATAGTACTACGAGACTACTCCCTCTAATGAATGTAAGTTTTCCCTATTAGTGGATCTTATAAAAATGATTAAATTAATCAGTGGATATAATCCATCGGAGCAATCTTCATCATACTTCTCCGTCCCTCGAATAGGCACATTGGATCGTCATTAACCTTCGGTCAGGGCGATGATTACATCAAAATGGATCTAGAAAATTTGTGTTCATGCCCACCAAAGTATTTTCATTAGCGGAAAAATTGCATTATATAAGCAAGGCGTTGGAACTATATGAGTAGGACAATGGGATCAATTAGGAATCGATCACTAGATCCGGTATGAATAAAGAATCATATTATGTTATACTATTTCACTTCTATCGAAGAATTCAAAAAATCCACTATATTCCGTTACTCAGATTGATCCTATAGATTGAATCTCATACTCCAAGGATTCAATCAATTTATTAATCTAAAAAAAAAAAAAAGATTCATCTCTACTCTATGAGATCAAATCTCGAGTTATTGTAAAACGAAGGGAAAATCAATCATCATCAAGTAGACAAGAGAGAGGAGTTCCCCCATCGATAAGTAGAAAATAGAGAGGAGGTAGCTTTAGAGCCAGATCCTTTAAGATTCACCCAGGTCTTATTAACAATCTAATAGATCAAGCCATAATTTTTTAAGGAACCCTTGAACCTCCCTTATTTAAAATAAGAGTGCCACCTTTCCTCCTCTCCCCTATAAAAATGGAAAAGTCCTTTCCTAAAGCAAATTTTAGAGGAATTTAGGTTCCTAGAGGAACTAACTACTCTTATAATAATAATGCACATGAGTAGATGAGCTATTGAATGCCTACACTCCAGGCCCAGAAGAACCTACTAGAAGGATTAAATTTACTACCTTAAGTCAAAACCTTTTGATTTAAAGGGAGCAGCCAATAACCTAGGCTTCGACTTGACCCACTTGACACACATATTTAGGCCAAAATCACTCTACAAGAAAAGAAGTTAGGGCTTGAATATTAGAAGGCCTTATTTCTCTATTTATATATTCATCAAAGATGACTCACCTTAAAATAGAGAGGGCCAATACCATACTAAAGCACTGCATTTTAAGCTTACAAAGACCAGTATCTGAATTATAGATAGAGAGGCTCTATCCACACCTTGAAATTAAAACCCCATTCTTGACTCCACTAGAGTAGGTTCAATCTACATTACGAGTATACCTTTGTTAGTAAGGAATTGGGTTGGATTGGCATGTGTTATTGCGATCTCGATATCTCCAGTTCAGTCCCTCAAAAACCTTTATTAGTAAGGGCTTGGGTTTGCCCAAGAGAGCATGAATTATATTTTAAGAGCGATTTCAACCCCTCAAGCTAGTATCTAGTAGTAAAAAAAGTTGGAAAACATCCTCTTCCATTCATTATTACTTCTTCAGTAATCATCTCATTATAGATAGAGGCTACATTTTTTTAAATAAGATTATTTTATATACATATAAACAACTTAAGGATATCAACCTTACTTAAAAAGACAAGGTCTCTTTGAGCTCTTTAAATAAAATGGGCTCACTTATATATCTATTTTCAAAGGGGAAAGTTCTTATCTTTGAAAAATATTGGTTGATAAAGGTGATAGGCTCTACTTGAAATATGAATATTTATTACTCCCTTTTAATAAGACTGTCATGCTTCATATAGAGACTACTCTCCTCTCTATATAAATCCAAGCCACACTCGAATTTCTTTATCAGAGGTGAGCTTATTAATTGAAAAGGGATTGAAATATTCCTACTATTATGTGAAGAGGGCATCCTCCATCAGATAAGGTGGAGGGGAATAGGATTAGTGACTAACCCCAAACCCATAATCCTAGCATGAGCAATGCATTTCAACCATCAAACCCCATTGAAAATTTTTGTTTTTGACCCTTTGATCATAACTAAACCAATGGAAAAAAGCATAAAACCACTCATTATCAAGATTTTCCCTCCACTCTACCTATTTAAGAAAGGGTGAACAAGTAGCAGTGAACACCCAATAACAACACTCATTAAAAAAGGTGAGTGTCCCTCATCGAATAATAAAATTGATCGAGAAGAGGGGGAGTGGGCTAAGGACATAGGGGGATAAACATAGGACTAAGCATCGATTTGATAACCAAACTAGGTTATTAATAGGGGAAGGACCTCCCCCACCATTTAAAAGGGAAAAAGGGAAGATATTTAAAATGGATTCCATGAAGAATTGGAATCATCCAAGCTATAGATACACCTCTATTTTAAAATACCTCTATATATATTCTTGGGGGGTGGGCCTTTATTTTAATTTAAAAGGGTGATTCCATCGCATCTATTAATTGATGATTAGAATGGGCATCATGATCAATACTATTTCGTGTATTATGATGAATCTTCCATCTATGGATCCTTCTCATTATTGAGTGGAAAGGGATCCTCTTCGATAGTGGAGATATGAAAATTGGATCCTCTCTATTTGAAAAGGGTGAACCCTTCTAAAAGCCCTTTTAAAATAGAGGAGTAAGATTTTATTCCTATTTCAATTAACCTCTTTAATAGCCATAACCCACCTTGTTATTTTAAAAGGGCCCATCATTAGATTATATTAAAGGGGGTCCTATCTGGTAGGGCACCTCTTCTCTATGCCCTGATCCATTCAATTCATTTGATCCTTTTAATAGGATCTTAAAAACCTTGATTACCCTTTATATAAGGTAAACCAAAACATCTAAGTAACCAGAGGAATTGAATGCAACCCATTTAACTTTTAAAAACAGTCGATCTCAGGAAGAAACTCATTCTCCATGTAACAATGCATCTAAAGAGCAAGAGTGGATTATACTAAAGGGGGTCCGATCTAGTAGGGCACCTCTTCTCTATGCCCTGACCTGTTCAATTCATTCAATATTTTTAATAGGCTCTTAAAAATTTTGATTACCCTTTATATAAGAAAAATCAAAACATCTAAGTAATTAGATGAAGTGAATGCGACCCGTTTAACCTTTAAAAATGATTGATCTTAGGAATAAAATAATTCTCCATGCAATAATGCACCTAAAGATCAGTCTTGGATACTGGATGGAGTGTGAAAGGGGGTTACAAGGCTAGTTGATAGAAACTGGGTATCCCAACCTTAGAGATAGCAAAGAAATCTCCTTCGGTTCCTCTATTTATAAAGGTTTAGTCTAAATTGTTCTATGCATTATTTCCTCCTCTCCCTATCTTAAGAGTACCACTTTTAATGGCCTCCCTATCCTCAACTTTTTAAAGTATGGCCCCCTCTTTTAAAAGGTCCATGGCCTCCTCAACTTTTAAAAGTATTGTACCCCCCTCTATTTTAAAAGTATGGTTGGCCCCCTCTATTTTAAAAAGGCCCTTTTAAAATGGAGGGAAGAGGGGAGGGGAAATTAAATTAAAGGGTTGTTGGAAGATTTTAAGTTGGTGTCTAGATTTCAGATATTGATACCTCCTTTTAAAGGTCCAAGACTAGAAGAATATCCTACATGGTATTGTCTCGGTTGAAATTTTTTACATCTTCAAAAATGAAGAGCACAACCCATTATTTAAGAGAGAATTCAGTCTTTTGAATGGATATTAATTTGGATCCCTTTTGAATGCTCTCTATTTTAAAAGGGAATTTGGATTCCTTTCAAATGGAATAATGGTTGTCAGATGAATTCCATCTCCTTCTCCCTCTTAAGGTTTGCTATGGCACATCAAAGAGAAAGAATATCATTATAGAATAATGGTCCTAATAACTTTAGGATGAATGGCCCTCTCCCTCTTAATCTAATACAAGATGAAATGAGATGGTCCTAGAGGGTGCTTCTACTATCAGATGTTTGCCAACGATGAATGGTGCTCTTATATATATATGCTTAGGCTATTATATGGATGAAATAATGGCTAATCCTCTATTTTAAAAGGGGGGCACTCTCCCAAGAATTTAGATAGAGAGCTTTAATTAAAATATTGAGATTATTAATTGAAAAGCCTTTTAATCCATATCTTAAGAGTACAAAAATGATCTCTCCCTATCTTAAGAGCTCTCTTTAATTGATATTTTAATAGAGAGGAGAGAAGAGTGCTTTATTTATTTAAGGGTACCTTGATTAAGATCCCAAACTTCTAAAACGTTTCCCAATGAATCAATTTGACCCAAAAATTGATTATAGAGATTAGATATGTAATATGATTGCCTCAATACTTATAAAGTAAGATGACGATTTAAATGGCCAATAAAATACCCTAAAAAACCTTCCCTCTTTGTTTTAAAAAGGGAAAGATTCGACCTATCTTAACAACATCTAATACGTAATATGACTAGCTTGATCGAACCTTAAGATCGAGGGATTTTCCTTTCCTTTCCTTTCCAAGGTATGGGGTCAGGCTCTTTAAAGCGATTACCAGCTCATCAACCAAAGTTTCCCTCTATCATTGACCTAGTAAACCTCCACCCTGTTTGAACTAAACTACTTTTTAAGTTAAGGGGGTGGGTTTTAATGGCTATTTAATGGCTCCCTTATTCAATTTAATTGCTATTTAAATGACATCATTCTTCTAGCTAAGCCCTGATCATGAGGTCTTTTCCAAGCCTTTTTCCCGTCTTTAAAATAGAGAGCATTACTATTTTAACATAAAAGTAGACATGCTTTATATCATGAGGTAAGCTTTATCTATCCATCACATTTCTTTCACCAATAGCAGTGACCATTGAAGCTTGAATACATAGTTACTTTGACCATTTAAAAACTAATGAGCTTTCTATTTTATTTTTGAAAGGCCCATTTCTGTATATAAGAGTAAATGAAAAACTATTCACAACTTGTCTTTGAGGCCTTTCCACCAAAACAAATCTTAAATAATTCCCCCTATATTCCCCCACCTCTTGGGTCATATTTTTTCTCTAATAATATTTCCTAGGGAAGTATTATATAAATGAAAAATAGGAGGAAGTTCGTCATTCTAGTAGCTCTTAAAAGCACTCCCCCCCTCTCCCATTCCATCTATAAGCAAGACCCTCTTGGTCATTCTCATTGATCCAAATACATTCTATCTATGGGTAGCCAATCCATGTTCTCCTTGCCATGGTCCAACAATGGTGTCTTGGCTCCATTTTACTTTTTAAAATGTGCTTAACATTTTGAGATCTTTAAAAGCAGTTTTAATCCTTATCTAAAAGTGGCTATTGGGTTTGGGGGTGGGGTACTAAATCGATCATTGTAACTCCAAAAATATATATAGAGGGCTCTGTAATGGTTATTATTATTAACATAAACCATTCACCAATATGCAAAAATATCAAATCACTCATCCACAACTAATTATCCACAACAACAATCCACATAGTGAGATAGAGATAAATAATATGCTTAAGGTAGGGAAACACCAATAATACTCCTTAAGGAAGGAATAACTCCATAAGATCTCCCAATATGATAGTGCCTAAGGTTATGCATAAGGGGTCGACCCCAAAATATATTAATAAAATCAAGGTGAATTGTCTTGGAATCCCTACGAAATTTGTAGAAGTATACATGGCGAATTGCATTTATTTATCTCTAAAAAAAATTAAATCGTGGTGAATTTCATTAATTTATCTCCAAAAATTTTCAAACTATGGTAATTTTTTCTGTGTCAGGGGCTATGAATATCGGTTTACAAAAAATAAAAATGTACAACATACTTAAAAGCTTTAGGCTGATATGAAATACTTTAGGCCAACATGACGATCGATGGCATGATGATCGATTGCGAGCATGATGACCGATTGCGAGCATGAATATTGGTTGCAAGTATGACGATCAAGCTGCAAGCATGGCAATCGGATTGAGATATGACGATCGGTTATGGACATGATGGTCGGTGATACACATGATGATTGGTTGTAGGTATGTCGATCGGTTGTAGGTATGTTGATCTAGTGCAGGTATGAGGATTGATTGTAGAAATACTGATCGGTTGCATGCATGATGATCAGTTGTAGGAATGATGACCCATTGCAGGGATGTCGATAGTTTACATATATGATGATCCATTGTAGGAATACTGATCGGGTGCATATTATATGATCGACTACAGGAATGCTGATCATATGCATGCATGACGATCGGATGCAGGAATACCGATCGGGTGCAGGTAAGTCGATCGGTTGCAGGGATGCTGATTGGTTGCATGTATGATGATCCATTACAGGAATGTCAATTGGATGCACATACGATGATCAGTGATAGGTATGATGATCGACTGCAGTAATGCTGACCAAATTTAGGCATGATGATCATATGCATGCTGATCGGTTGCAAGCGTGTCAATGTGCTATAACAGTGTCGAGTTCCCAATTGGAAGCAACAGTACATCTATGCCACATGTCATCCATCTGTTAAATGATTAGATGTAGAGGACACATGTCACCCATCCAGGAGCTGATTGCATGTAAAAAAAAATATATAAAGAGATTAACAATCATTTTTTTGCCTTTTCTATCATAGTTTTAATTGTTTTCCTCCTATTTTAATGCATTATTACCCCTTTTCCTCTTGTTTTAATGCAATATTAACCCTCTTCCTCCACTTTTATCTTGGCTTTAACATTTTACCTTGATTTTTAAGCGATTTTTAACCCTTTTTCTCTCGTTTGAACCTTTTTCCACTATATCTTCTTATCCATACCCGTACACCCTATGGTGTCCCCTACAACCCCTAAAATGTTTAAAGTTAATTATAAAAACCTGGTTTGCCCCTTGATTTCAAAATTTTTATCAATATCAGGTTACAACATGTCTTGGATCATGAACTATGGTCTTTGGGGTCTAGTTTCAATGCCAAATTTTGACACGAACATTAAACTAGTGGAGAGGATCCTTGTAGCTTATAATATGGATTTGGGTAAGGTAAATATTATCATCGACAATAAAAACATTATTCTTTCTTTCATAGCCACAAATGTCACCAGATTGACAACATTGCCCCACACTTGGTGTTGAGTTTGTCACTTTCAAATACTAATTAATTGATGACGACAAACTCTACTTGGAGACCAACTTCAAAGTGTAGTTGGAATCTTTTCAAGGTATAACTATTTTTTATTTAATTGAATTTAAATTCTTGTCATTGGTGTACAATTATTGATTTTGTTTTTTTGCAGTTACATCCACCAAGTCTAGAAGGGGTTTGACCATACTGATGATTGAAAATAAATTTCTTCGAGCATATTGCAAATTCTTCCTTTCCAGACTCATTCTGCAAGGAAGGTCGACATAAATTTTTATGTGGGCCTTAGCATATTTGGTCCATTGTATTGCACACCAAAAATTTGACTGGTCCACCTATGTCTCACATCGGATCAGATTGGAAATAGAGAACGTGAAAACCCACACTTCACCCTCATCGATAGTTAGCACATACAATTATATTATTAATTTTTTTTATGGATCTTTTTTATAATTTGCAGAACACTCTAGTACCAACATCTTGGCATTCAACCCTAGTCAATTTAGCTATGATAGAACAACAGGTTCAGGTAATTTTTTTGTTAATATTTAAGTAAATTTTTTATTTTTCCATTGTTTGTATTTTTGTGATTTTGAAATTTTATACCAAACATAGAAAAGGGCATCCTCTTCCTCTTCAAAGCGGGATGTTGCTGTCAGAGGTTATAATCCAGAGGAATCAAGAGACTCTAGAACACCTACGAAGGAAACAACACCATCGCTAAAGAGAAGATCAACAAGGAAATGTAGATCTAGTTCTCCTAATTGTCAACAACATCCACCTATGGTTGCATGTCCAGTGCCAACAGTCATAGTTGTGCAAGAAGTTTCATCTTCAGGGAGTAAGTTTTAATTACTGTTGAAACAATTTTTTTACTGTTTTTAATTAATTTTGTTTTTTTTATATATGTACAACATGCCCACATTCCATTTGTAGAAGCAACTATGCAAGATGTTTTTTCTTCTTTCGGTAAGTGTTATAACAAATTTTACAACTAATTTTCATAATTTAAGTTTATAACTAGTTTTTATTTTCTACCTTCACAAATTTATAACTAATTTCTATTTTTATGTTTTAAGGTCCCTTACAACAATTTTATCAACAAAATCAACAAATGCCACCCCCTCCTCCACCGTGTCAAACTCAAATGTGAGGTCAATGCTTCCTATTTGGAAAATACATTCTTCCATCCAGGCCACAGAGAGAAGCAACACAATAATTTTTAGAGAAAGAAGCATCCAAGACTTTTTCAGGATTCGAACGCATTTCTATTGCTAATTTTACCTTTAAGGATATACCAGAAGCTTTTGGTGCTGGGTCGGATGAAGTTACGCTTGATAAAGATTTTGTTTTGTAAGATAACACACCCACTGCTTTTCAACTATTAGAATTACTTCAAGACAAAGGAAATGAAGGTGTTGAATGTTCAAGCAAATCTCCTCCAAGGGAAATAAGCACCCATCAGGCTCCTCCTCGACAAGAGGATGAAAGATTAAATATTTTAGAAAGATATTTGGTTTCTAATAACATTGAATCTAGAATTAATGATTTACTACTTCCAGATATAATAGAAATGAAAAATGGGAGTATCGAGCCAAGGTGTTGATAAAGAAAATTAATGCCCGATACAATAATTTTTCAAAAAGAGATTTTTTTTTTCTGTTGTTGAAAATTGATGCGAGAGCCTATCTTTAGAGGTTTTTTTTAAAATGAGTTTTAAAATAATTTTTTTATTACTAAAAATGAAATTATTTGATGCAAAAATAATTTGCCGAAAATGGTAATTACTAAAAAAGTAAATTTTGATGAAAAATAATTTGCTGAAAATAGTAATTACTTAAAAACGCAGTTTTTGTGGAAAAATAAATTTGCTGAAAATAGTAATTTTTTATTTTTAGGGCTTTAAGATTTAGGGTTTTCTTTTAGGGTTTATTTTAGGGCTTCACGCTTTAGGGTTTTCTTTTAGGGTTTCGTTGGGGATATATATTACTTTGGTATTGCATTGTAAAGAGGGGGAGGTGAATCCATGCATAGAAAAAGAAAATGTTTATTGGTTTATTTCCATGTATTGTAGTTTTTATGTGAATGGAGGGTTTTACCGATTATTTCCATTTATTGCAGTTTTTATTTAAATGGAGGATTTTACATATTATTTTTATTTATCACAGTTTTTATGTAATGGGAGGTATTTTATTTTTATCTCTTGCAGTTGGTGTAGCGACCCCGAGAAGCACGCACCTCTACGCTACTTGCAATATTATATCGAAATGAAATGAAAGACCATGAAATGCATATAACACAAAAATAACAAAGAGAGATCCTTTTATTTATATTGAAACCTGGTTACATGTCGGTCCCTCTAAGGGATACCCATTTCGATACAATGAAGTACAAGTGAATAAAATGTCCCCTTGCAAAGGGGTGGTGTGCTTTCACGGGCTTTTGGTTTTGCACACGAAATTGTATGAGGGCTTACGGATGCCTCCTTCTCCGGATTTGGTCTTGGAGGGATTCTTGTGCTCCGGATGTCTCGATATGGTCCTATAAACCTACATATCTATGTACATGGAAACAACAAAGCACACTTGAGTAGTACGAGCTGCCTCTCCGGAAGAGGCTCTTATTAGCAAATATGATAATCCGGATAAATAAGCATAATGTGTATTGAAATATACCAGATTCGGGTAATATGCATATGAAAATAAGAAATATTAATCTAAATGCAATGAAAGATTTAGATCTATGCTAAAGACATGTAAATGAAATAATAATAAATGCAGATCCATTACTAAGAACAAAGGAATGACCATATTTAAAACCTGGTTATGCTTATGGGCGGCTGTCAAAGACAACGACCTCTAACTAATAGGTTACATCAGGTCCTATGGGCTGTAATTAATCACTCCTTAGCTTGAGTTGATGTTCAAGGGTCACCTATTGTGCCTCAGTGCATGGATTAGCGATGGGTAACGATGAATTTGAATGGTGAATATGCGATCTCTCATAAACTGGATAGCACTTTGTTGTTCCTCAAGGGTGCTCGGGTTTGCTCTCCAACAAGGCTTCATTGCTTCAACTCTAGAAATTATGGATCCCCTCAATTGTGCTCTCAAGGTTGCTTTTATAATGTGATTGAGGGCTTAGGTTTATGTCTAAACCTTAGGACTGAATCTTGTATGCAGACTATTTGTTAGCATGAGAAATTTAGTCTTTATCTGTGCTTGAAGGCCAGTTAAACTAATGTCTAAATCTGGACTTGAGTCTTTCATGTAGACTGCCCATGAGGAATCATGCAAAGTTATCCCCACTTGGATTTATTGCATGTAAACTACAAATTTCGCCCGTGATTGGGTCGATTTGACTAAAGGGGGTCCGATCTGGTAGGGCACCTCTTCTCTATGCCCTGACCTGTTCAATTCATTCAATATTTTTAATAGGCTCTTAAAAATTTTGATTACCCTTTATATAAGACAAATCAAAACATCTAAGTAATTAGATGAAGTGAATGCGACCCGTTTAACCTTTAAAAATGATTGATCTTAGGAATAAAATCATTCTCCATGCAATAATGCACCTAAAGATCAGTCTTGGATACTGGATGGAGTGTGAAAGGGGGTTACAAGGCTAGTTGATAGAAACTGGGTATCCCAACCTTAGAGATAGCAAAGAAATCTCCTTCGGTTCCTCTATTTATAAAGGTTTAGTCTAAATTGTTCTATGCATTATTTCCTCCTCTCCCTATCTTAAGAGTACCACTTTTAATGGCCTCCCTATCCTCAACTTTTTAAAGTATGGCCCCCTCTTTTAAAATGTCCATGGCCTCCTCAACTTTTAAAAGTATTGTACCCCCCTCTATTTTAAAAGTATGGTTGGCCCCCTCTATTTTAAAAAGGCCCTTTTAAAATGGAGGGAAGAGGGGAGGGGAAATTAAATTAAAGGGTTGTTGGAAGATTTTAAGTTGGTGTCTAGATTTCAGATATTGATACCTCCTTTTAAAGGTCCAAGACTAGAAGAATATCCTACATGGTATTGTCTCGGTTGAAATTTTTTACCTCTTCAAAAATGAAGAGCACAACCCATTATTTAAGAGAGAATTCAGTCTTTTGAATGGATATTAATTTGGATCCCTTTTGAATGCTCTCTATTTTAAAAGGGAATTTGGATTCCTTTCAAATGGAATAATGGTTGTCAGATGAATTCCATCTCCTTCTCCCTCTTAAGGTTTTCTATGGCACATCAAAGAGAAAGAATATCATTATAGAATAATGGTCCTAATAACTTTAGGATGAATGGCCCTCTCCCTCTTAATCTAATACAAGATGAAATGAGATGGTCCTAGAGGGTGCTTCTACTATCAGATGTTTGCCAACGATGAATGGTGCTCTTATATATATATGCTTAGGCTATTATATGGATGAAATAATGGCTAATCCTCTATTTTAAAAGGGGGGCACTCTCCCAAGAATTTAGATAGAGAGCTTTAATTAAAATATTGAGATTATTAATTGAAAAGCCTTTTAATCCATATCTTAAGAGTACAAAAATGATCTCTCCCTATCTTAAGAGCTCTCTTTAATTGATATTTTAATAGAGAGGAGAGAAGAGTGCTTTATTTATTTAAGGGTACCTTGATTAAGATCCTAAACTTCTAAAACATTTCCCAATGAATCAATTTGACCCAAAAATTGATTATAGAGATTAGATATGTAATATGATTGCCTCAATACTTATAAAGTAAGATGACGATTTAAATGGCCAATAAAATACCCTAAAAAACCTTCCCTCTTTGTTTTAAAAAGGGAAAGATTCGACCTATCTTAACAACATCTAATACGTAATATGACTAGCTTGATCGAACCTTAAGATAGAGGGATTTTCCTTTCCTTTCCTTTCCAAGGTATGGGGTCAGGCTCTTTAAAGCGATTACCAGCTCATCAACCAAAGTTTCCCTCTATCATTGACCTAGTAAACCTCCACCCTGTCTGAACTAAACTACTTTTTAAGTTAAGGGGGTGGGTTTTAATGGCTATTTAATGGCTCCCTTATTCAATTTAATGGCTATTTAAATGACATCATTCTTCTAGCTAAGCCCTGATCATGAGGTCTTTTCCAAGCCTTTTTCCCGTCTTTAAAATAGAGAGCATTACTATTTTAACATAAAAGTAGACATGCTTTATATCATGAGGTAAGCTTTATCTATCCATCACATTTCTTTCACCAATAGCAGTGACCATTGAAGCTTGAATACATAGTTACTTTGACCATTTAAAAACTAATGAGCTTTCTATTTTATTTTTGAAAGGCCCATTTCTGTATATAAGAGTAAATGAAAAACTATTCACAACTTGTCTTTGAGGCCTTTCCACCAAAACAAATCCTAAATAATTCCCCCTATATTCCCCCACCTCTTGGGTCATATTTTTCCTCTAATAAGCTTGCCTGGGCAAGTATTATATCAACGAACAGCAGGAGGAAGTTCATCATTCTAGTAGCTCTTAAGAGCGCTCTCCCCCTCTCCCACTCCATCGGTAAGCGAGACCCTCTCGGTCATTCCCATTGCTCCAAATGCATGCTATCTATTGGTAGCCAATCCATGTTCTCCTTGCCATGGTCCAACAATGGTGTCTTGGCTCCATTTTACTTTTTAAAATGTGCTTAACATTTTGAGATCTTTAAAAGCAGTTTTAATCCTTATCTAAAAGTGGCTATTGGGTTTGGGGGTGGGGTACTAAATCGATCATTGTAACTCCAAAAATATATATAGAGGGCTCTGTAATGGTTATTCTTATTAACATAAACCATTCACCAATATGCAAAAATATCAAATCACTCATCCACAACTAATTATCCACAACAACAATCCACATAGTGAGATAGAGATAAATAATATGCTTAAGGTAGGGAAACACCAATAATACTCCTTAAGGAAGGAATAACTCCATAAGATCTCCCAATATGATAGTGCCTAAGGTTATGCATAAGGGGTCGACCCCAAAATATATTTATAAAATCAATGTGAATTGTCTTGGAATCCCTACGAAATTTGTAGAAGTATACATGGCGAATTGCATTTATTTATCTCTAAAAAAATTTAAACCGTGGTGAATTTCATTAATTTATCTCCAAAAATTTTCAAACTATGGTAATTTTTTCTGTGTCAGGGGCTATGAATATCGGTTTACAAAATATAAAAATGTACAACATACTTAAAAGCTTTAGGCTGATATGAAATACTTTAGGCCAACATGACGACTGATGGCATGATGATCAGTTGCAGGCATGATGACCAGTTGTAGGCATGAATATTGGCTGCAAGTATGACGATCAACTGCAAGCATGGCAATCGGATTGAGATATGACAATCAGTTATGGACAAGATGGTCAGTGATACACATGATGATTGGTTATAGGTATGTCGATCGGTTGTAGGTATGTTGATCTAGTGCACGTATGAGGATTGATTGTAGAAATACTGATCGGTTGCATGCATGATGATCAGTTGTAGGAATGATGACCCATTGCAGGGATGTCGATAGTTTACATATATGATGATCCATTGTAGGAATACTGATCGGGTGCATATTATATGATCGACTACAAGAATGCTGATCATATGCATGCATGACGATCGGATGCAGGAATACCGATCGGGTGCAGGTAAGTCGATCGGTTGCAGGGATGCTGATTGGTTGCATGTATGATGATCCATTACAGGAATGTCAATTGGATGCACATACGATGATCAGTGATAGGTATGATGATCGACTGCAGTAATGCTGACCGAATTTAGGCATGATGATCAGATGCATGCTGATCGGTTGCAAGCATGTCAATGTGCTATAACAGTGTCGAGTTCCCAATTGGAAGGAACAGTACATCTATGCCACATGTCATCCATCTGTTAAATGATTAGATGTAGAGGACACATGTCACCCATCCAGGAGCTGATTGCATGTAAAAAAAATATATAAAGAGATTAACAATCATTTTTTTGCCTTTTCTATCATAGTTTTAATTGTTTTCCTCCTGTTTTAATGCATTATTACCCCTTTTCCTCTTGTTTTAATGCAATATCAACCCTCTTCCTCCACTTTTATCTTGGATTTAACATTTTACCTTAATTTTTAAGCGATTTTTAACCCTTTTTCTCTCGTTTGAACCTTTTTCCACTATATCTTCTTATCCATACCCGTACACCCTATGGTGTCCCCTACAACCCCTAGAATGTTTAAAGTTAATTATAAAAACCTGGTTTGCCCCTTGATTTCAAAATTTTTATCAATATCAGGTTACAACATGTCTTGGATCATGAACTATGGTCTTTGGGGTCTAGTTTCAATGCCAAATTTTGACACGAACATTAAACTAGTGGAGAGGATCCTTGTAGCTTATAATATGGATTTGGGTAAGGTAAATATTATCATCGACAATAAAAACATTATTATTTCTTTCATAGCCACAAATGTCACCAGATTGACAACATTGCCCCACACTGGTGTTGAGTTTGTCACTTAAAAATACTAATTAATTGATGACGACAAACTCTACTTGGAGACCAACTTCAAAGTGTAGTTGGAATCTTTTCAAGGTATAACTATTTTTTATTTAATTGAATTTAAATTCTTGTCATTGGTGTACAATTATTGATTTTGTTTTTTTGCAGTTACATCCACCAAGTCTAGAAGGGGTTTGACCATACTGATGATTGAAAATAAATTTCTTCGAGCATATTGCAAATTCTTCCTTTCCAGACTCATTCTGCAAGGAAGGTCGACATAAATTTTTATGTGGGCCTTAGCGTATTTGGTCCATTGTATTGCACACCAAAAATTTGATTGGTCCACCTATGTCTCACATCGGATCAGATTGGAAATAGAGAACGTGAAAACCCACACTTCACCCTCATCGATAGTTAGCACATACAATTATATTATTAATTTTTTTTATGGATCTTTTTTATAATTTGCAGAACACTCTAGTACCAACATCTTGGCATTCAACCCTAGTCAATTTAGCTATGATAGAACAGCGAGTTCAGGTAATTTTTTTGTTAATATTTAAGTAAATTTTTTATTTTTCCATTGTTTGTATTTTTGTGATTTTGAAATTTTATACCAAACATAGAAAAGGGCATCCTCTTCCTCTTCAAAGCGGGATGTTGCTGTCAGAGGTTATAATCCAGAGGAATAAAGAGACTCTAGAACACCTACGAAGGAAACAACACCATCGCTAAAGAGAAGATCAACAAGGAAATGTAGATCTAGTTCTCCTAATTGTCAACAACCTCCACCTATGGTTGCACGTCCAGTGCCAACAGTCATAGTTGTGCAAGAAGTTTCATCTTCAGGGAGTAAGTTTTAATTACTGTTGAAACAATTTTTTTACTGTTTTTAATTAATTTTGTTTTTTTTATATATGTACAACATGCCCACATTCCATTTGTAGAAGCAACTATGCAAGATGTTTTTTCTTCTTTCAATAAGTGTTATAACAAATTTTACAACTAATTTTCATAATTTAAGTTTATAACTAGTTTTTATTTTCTACCTTCACAAATTTATAACTAATTTCTATTTTTATGTTTTAAGGTCCCTTACAACAATTTTATCAACAAAATCAACAAATGCCACCCCCTCCTCCACCGTGTCAAACTCAAATGTGAGGTCAATGCTTCCTATTTGGAAAATACATTCTTCCATCCAGGCCACAGAGAGAAGCAACACAATAATTTTTAGAGAAAGAAGCATCCAAGACTTTTTCAGGATTCGAACGCATTTCTATTGCTAATTTTACCTTTAAGGATATACCAAAAGCTTTTGGTGCTGGGTCGGATGAAGTTACGCTTGATAAAGATTTTGTTTTGTAAGATAACACACCCATTGCTTTTCAACTATTAGAATTACTTCAAGACAAAGGAAATGAAGGTGTTGAATGTTCAAGCAAATCTCCTTCAAGGGAAATAATGAAGGAAATAAGCACCCATCAGGCTCCTCCTCGACAAGAGGATGAAAGATTAAATATTTTAGAAAGATATTTGGTTTCTAATAATATTGAATCTAGAATTAATGATTTACTACTTCCAGATATAATAGAAATGAAAAATGGGAGTATCGAGCCAAGGTGTTGATAAAGAAAATTAATGCCCGATACAATAATTTTTCAAAAAGAGATTTTTTTTTTCTGTTGTTGAAAATTGATGCAGGAGCCTATCTTTAGAGGTTTTTTTTAAAATGAGTTTTAAAATAATTTTTTTTTTACTAAAAATGAAAATATTTTATGCAAAAATAATTTGCCGAAAATGGTAATTACTAAAAAAAGTAAATTTTGATGAAAAATAATTTGCTGAAAATAGTAATTACTTAAAAACGCAGTTTTTTGTGGAAAAATAATTTTAGTTAAAATAGTAATTTTTTATTTTTAGGGCTTTAAGATTTAGGGTTTTCTTTTAGGGTTTATTTTAGGGCTTCACGCTTTAGGGTTTTCTTTTAGGGTTTCGTTGGGGATATATATTACTTTGGTATTGCATTGTAAAGAGGGGGAGGTGAATCCATGCATAGAAAAAGAAAATGTTTATTGGTTTATTTCCATGTATTGTAGTTTTTATGTGAATGGAGGGTTTTACCGATTATTTCCATTTATTGCAGTTTTTATTTAAATGGAGGATTTTACATATTATTTTTATTTATCACAGTTTTTATGTAATGGGAGGTATTTTATTTTTATCTCTTGCAGTTGGTGTAGCGACCCCGAGAAGCACGCACCTCTACTCTACTTGCAATATTATATCGAAATGAAATGAAAGACCATGAAATGCATATAACACAAAAATAACAAAGAGAGATCCTTTTATTTATATTGAAACCTGGTTACATGTCGGTCCCTCTAAGGGATACCCATTTCGATACAATGAAGTACAAGTGAATAAAATGTCCCCTTGCAAAGGGGTGGTGTGCTTTCACAGGCTTTTTGGTTTTGCACACGAAATTGTATGAGGGCTTACAGATGCCTCCTTCTCCAGATTTGGTCTTGGAGGGATTCTTGTGCTCCAGATGTCTCGATGTGGTCCTATAAACCTACATATCTATGTACATGGAAACAACAAAGCACATTGAGTAGTACGAGCTGCCTCTCTGGAAGAGGCTCTTATTAGAAAATATGATAATCTGGATAAATAAGCATAATGTGTATTGAAATATACCAGATCTGGGTAATATGCATATGAAAATAAGAAATATTAATCTAAATGCAATGAAAGATTTAGATCTATGCTAAAGACATGTAAATGAAATAATAATAAATGCAGATCCATTACTAAGAACAAAGGAATGACCATATTTAAAACCTGGTTATGCTTATGGGCGGCTGTCAAAGACAACGACCTCTAACTAATAGGTTACATCAGGTCCTATGGGCTGTAATTAATCACTCCTTAGCTTGAGTTGATGTTCAAGGGTCACCTATTGTGCCTCAGTGCATGGATTAGCGATGGGTAACGATGAATTTGAATGGTGAATATGCGATCTCTCATAAACTGGATAGCACTTTGTTGTTCCTCAAGGGTGCTCGGGTTTGCTCTCCAACAAGGCTTCATTGCTTCAACTCTAGAAATTATGGATCCCCTCAATTGTGCTCTCAAGGTTGCTTTTATAATGTGATTGAGGGCTTAGGTTTATGTCTAAACCTTAGGACTGAATCTTGTATGCAGACTATTTGTTAGCATGAGAAATTTAGTCTTTATCTGTGCTTGAAGGCCAGTTAAACTAATGTCTAAATATGGACTTGAGTCTTTCATGTAGACTTCCCATGAGGAATCATGCAAAGTTATCCCCACTTGGATTTATTGCATGTAAACTACAAATTTCGCCCGTGATTGGGTCGATTTGACTAAAGGGGGTCCGATCTGGTAGGGCACCTCTTCTCTATGCCCTGACCTGTTCAATTCATTCAATATTTTTAATAGGCTCTTAAAAATTTTGATTACCCTTTATATAAGACAAATCAAAACATCTAAGTAATTAGATGAAGTGAATGCGACCCGTTTAACCTTTAAAAATGATTGATCTTAGGAATAAAATCATTCTCCATGCAATAATGCACCTAAAGATCAATCTTGGATACTGGATGGAGTGTGAAAGGGGGTTACAAGGCTAGTTGATAGAAACTGGGTATCCCAACCTTAGAGATAGCAAAGAAATCTCCTTCGGTTCCTCTATTTATAAAGGTTTAGTCTAAATTGTTCTATGCATTATTTCCTCCTCTCCCTATCTTAAGAGTACCACTTTTAATGGCCTCCCTATCCTCAACTTTTTAAAGTATGGCCCCCTCTTTTAAAAGGTCCATGGCCTCCTCAACTTTTAAAAGTATTGTACCCCCCTCTATTTTAAAAGTATGGTTGGCCCCCTCTATTTTAAAAAGGCCCTTTTAAAATGGAGGGAAGAGGGGAGGGGAAATTAAATTAAAGGGTTGTTGGAAGATTTTAAGTTGGTGTCTAGATTTCAGATATTGATACCTCCTTTTAAAGGTCCAAGACTAGAAGAATATCCTACATGGTATTGTCTCGGTTGAAATTTTTTACCTCTTCAAAAATGAAGAGCACAACCCATTATTTAAGAGAGAATTCAGTCTTTTGAATGGATATTAATTTGGATCCCTTTTGAATGCTCTCTATTTTAAAAGGGAATTTGGATTCCTTTCAAATGGAATAATGGTTGTCAGATGAATTCCATCTTCTTCTCCCTCTTAAGGTTTTCTATGGCACATCAAAGAGAAAGAATATCATTATAGAATAATGGTCCTAATAACTTTAGGATGAATGGCCCTCTCCCTCTTAATCTAATACAAGATGAAATGAGATGGTCCTAGAGGGTGCTTCTACTATCAGATGTTTGCCAACGATGAATGGTGCTCTTATATATATATGCTTAGGCTATTATATGGATGAAATAATGGCTAATCCTCTATTTTAAAAGGGGGGCACTCTCCCAAGAATTTAGATAGAGAGCTTTAATTAAAATATTGAGATTATTAATTGAAAAGCCTTTTAATCCATATCTTAAGAGTACAAAAATGATCTCTCCCTATCTTAAGAGCTCTCTTTAATTGATATTTTAATAGAGAGGAGAGAAGAGTGCTTTATTTATTTAAGGGTACCTTGATTAAGATCCTAAACTTCTAAAACATTTCCCAATGAATCAATTTGACCCAAAAATTGATTATAGAGATTAGATATGTAATATGATTGCCTCAATACTTATAAAGTAAGATGACGATTTAAATGGCCAATAAAATACCCTAAAAAACCTTCCCTCTTTGTTTTAAAAAGGGAAAGATTCGACCTATCTTAACAACATCTAATACGTAATATGACTAGCTTGATCGAACCTTAAGATAGAGGGATTTTCCTTTCCTTTCCTTTCCAAGGTATGGGGTCAGGCTCTTTAAAGCGATTACCAGCTCATCAACCAAAGTTTCCCTCTATCATTGACCTAGTAAACCTCCACCCTGTCTGAACTAAACTACTTTTTAAGTTAAGGGGGTGGGTTTTAATGGCTATTTAATGGCCCCCTTATTCAATTCAATGGCTATTTAAACGGCATAATTCTTCCAGCTAAGCCCTGATCACGAGGTCTTTTCCAAGCCTTTTCTCCCTCTTCAAAATAGAGAGCATTCCTCTTTTAAAATAAAAGCAGACACGCTTTATATCTTAAGCTTTATATCCCGAGGTAAGCTTCGTCTATCCATCGCATTTCTTTCACCAGCAGCAGTGACCATTGAAGCTTGAATACATAGTTACTTTGACCATTTAAAAACTAATGAGCTTTCTATTTTATTTTTGAAAGGCCCATTTCTGTATATAAGAGTAAATGAAAAACTATTCACAACTTGTCTTTGAGGCCTTTCCACCAAAACAAATCCTAAATAATTCCCCCTATATTCCCCCACCTCTTGGGTCATATTTTTCCTCTAATAAGCTTGCCTGGGCAAGTATTATATCAACGAACAGCAGGAGGAAGTTCATCATTCTAGTAGCTCTTAAGAGCGCTCTCCCCCTCTCCCACTCCATCGGTAAGCGAGACCCTCTCGGTCATTCCCATTGATCCAAATACATTCTATCTATGGGTAGCCAATCCATGTTCTCCTTGCCATGGTCCAACAATGGTGTCTTGGCTCCATTTTACTTTTTAAAATGTGCTTAACATTTTGAGATCTTTAAAAGCAGTTTTAATCCTTATCTAAAAGTGGCTATTGGGTTTGGGGGTGGGGTACTAAATCGATCATTGTAACTCCAAAAATATATATAGAGGGCTCTGTAATGGTTATTCTTATTAACATAAACCATTCACCAATATGCAAAAATATCAAATCACTCATCCACAACTAATTATCCACAACAACAATCCACATAGTGAGATAGAGATAAATAATATGCTTAAGGTAGGGAAACACCAATAATACTCCTTAAGGAAGGAATAACTCCATAAGATCTCCCAATATGATAGTGCCTAAGGTTATGCATAAGGGGTCGACCCCAAAATATATTTATAAAATCAATGTGAATTGTCTTGGAATCCCTACGAAATTTGTAGAAGTATACATGGCGAATTGCATTTATTTATCTCTAAAAAAATTTAAACCGTGGTGAATTTCATTAATTTATCTCCAAAAATTTTCAAACTATGGTAATTTTTTCTGTGTCAGGGGCTATGAATATCGGTTTACAAAATATAAAAATGTACAACATACTTAAAAGCTTTAGGCTGATATGAAATACTTTAGGCCAACATGACGACTGATGGCATGATGATCAGTTGCAGGCATGATGACCAGTTGTAGGCATGAATATTGGCTGCAAGTATGACGATCAACTGCAAGCATGGCAATCGGATTGAGATATGACAATCAGTTATGGACAAGATGGTCAGTGATACACATGATGATTGGTTATAGGTATGTCGATCGGTTGTAGGTATGTTGATCTAGTGCACGTATGAGGATTGATTGTAGAAATACTGATCGGTTGCATGCATGATGATCAGTTGTAGGAATGATGACCCATTGCAGGGATGTCGATAGTTTACATATATGATGATCCATTGTAGGAATACTGATCGGGTGCATATTATATGATCGACTACAAGAATGCTGATCATATGCATGCATGACGATCGGATGCAGGAATACCGATCGGGTGCAGGTAAGTCGATCGGTTGCAGGGATACTGATTGGTTGCATGTATGATGATCCATTACAGGAATGTCAATTGGATGCACATACGATGATCAGTGATAGGTATGATGATCGACTGCAGTAATGCTGACCAAATTTAGGCATGATGATCATATGCATGCTGATCGGTTGCAAGCGTGTCAATGTGCTATAACAGTGTCGAGTTCCCAATTGGAAGCAGCAGTACATCTATGCCACATGTCATCCATCTGTTAAATGATTAGATGTAGAGGACACATGTCACCCATCCAGGAGCTGATTGCATGTAAAAAAAATATATAAAGAGATTAACAATCATTTTTTTGCCTTTTCTATCATAGTTTTAATTGTTTTCCTCCTGTTTTAATGCATTATTACCCCTTTTCCTCTTGTTTTAATGCAATATCAACCCTCTTCCTCCACTTTTATCTTGGCTTTAACATTTTACCTTAATTTTTAAGCGATTTTTAACCCTTTTTCTCTCGTTTGAACCTTTTTCCACTATATCTTCTTATCCATACCCGTACACCCTATGGTGTCCCCCTACAACCCCTGGAATGTTTAAAGTTAATTATAAAAACCTGGTTTGCCCCTTGATTTCAAAATTTTTATCAATATCAGGTTACAACATGTCTTGGATCATGAACTATGGTCTTTGGGGTCTAGTTTCAATGCCAAATTTTGACACGAACATTAAACTAGTGGAGAGGATCCTTGTAGCTTATAATATGGATTTGGGTAAGGTAAATATTATCATCGACAATAAAAACATTATTATTTCTTTCATAGCCACAAATGTCACCAGATTGACAACATTGCCCCACACTGGTGTTGAGTTTGTCACTTAAAAATACTAATTAATTGATGACGACAAACTCTACTTGGAGACCAACTTCAAAGTGTAGTTGGAATCTTTTCAAGGTATAACTATTTTTTATTTAATTGAATTTAAATTCTTGTCATTGGTGTACAATTATTGATTTTGTTTTTTTGCAGTTACATCCACCAAGTCTAGAAGGGGTTTGACCATACTGATGATTGAAAATAAATTTCTTCGAGCATATTGCAAATTCTTCCTTTCCAGACTCATTCTGCAAGGAAGGTCGACATAAATTTTTATGTGGGCCTTAGCGTATTTGGTCCATTGTATTGCACACCAAAAATTTGATTGGTCCACCTATGTCTCACATCGGATCAGATTGGAAATAGAGAACGTGAAAACCCACACTTCACCCTCATCGATAGTTAGCACATACAATTATATTATTAATTTTTTTTAAGGATCTTTTTTATAATTTGCAGAACACTCTAGTACCAACATCTTGGCATTCAACCCTAGTCAATTTAGCTATGATAGAACAACAGGTTCAGGTAATTTTTTTGTTAATATTTAAGTAAATTTTTTATTTTTCCATTGTTTGTATTTTTGTGATTTTGAAATTTTATACCAAACATAGAAAAGGGCATCCTCTTCCTCTTCAAAGCGGGATGTTGCTGTCAGAGGTTATAATCCAGAGGAATCAAGAGACTCTAGAACACCTACGAAGGAAACAACACCATCGCTAAAGAGAAGATCAACAAGGAAATGTAGATCTAGTTCTCCTAATTGTCAACAACCTCCACCTATGGTTGCACGTCCAGTGCCAACAGTCATAGTTGTGCAAGAAGTTTCATCTTCAGGGAGTAAGTTTTAATTACTGTTGAAACAATTTTTTTACTGTTTTTAATTAATTTTGTTTTTTTTATATATGTACAACATGCCCACATTCCATTTGTAGAAGCAACTATGCAAGATGTTTTTTCTTCTTTCAATAAGTGTTATAACAAATTTTACAACTAATTTTCATAATTTAAGTTTATAACTAGTTTTTATTTTCTACCTTCACAAATTTATAACTAATTTCTATTTTTATGTTTTAAGGTCCCTTACAACAATTTTATCAACAAAATCAACAAATGCCACCCCCTCCTCCACCGTGTCAAACTCAAATGTGAGGTCAATGCTTCCTATTTGGAAAATACATTCTTCCATCCAGGCCACAGAGAGAAGCAACACAATAATTTTTAGAGAAAGAAGCATCCAAGACTTTTTCAGGATTCGAACGCATTTCTATTGCTAATTTTACCTTTAAGGATATACCAGAAGCTTTTGGTGCTGGGTCGGATGAAGTTACGCTTGATAAAGATTTTGTTTTGTAAGATAACACACCCACTGCTTTTCAACTATTAGAATTACTTCAAGACAAAGGAAATGAAGGTGTTGAATGTTCAAGCAAATCTCCTCCAAGGGAAATAAGCACCCATCAGGCTCCTCCTCGACAAGAGGATGAAAGATTAAATATTTTAGAAAGATATTTGGTTTCTAATAACATTGAATCTAGAATTAATGATTTACTACTTCCAGATATAATAGAAATGAAAAATGGGAGTATCGAGCCAAGGTGTTGATAAAGAAAATTAATGCCCGATACAATAATTTTTCAAAAAGAGATTTTTTTTTTCTGTTGTTGAAAATTGATGCAGGAGCCTATCTTTAGAGGTTTTTTTTAAAATGAGTTTTAAAATAATTTTTTTATTACTAAAAATGAAAATATTTTATGCAAAAATAATTTGCCGAAAATGGTAATTACTAAAAAAAGTAAATTTTGATGAAAAATAATTTGCTGAAAATAGTAATTACTTAAAAAGACAGTTTTTTGTGGAAAAATAAATTTGCTTAAAATAGTAATTTTTTATTTTTAGGGCTTTAAGATTTAGGGTTTTCTTTTAGGGTTTATTTTAGGGCTTCACGCTTTAGGGTTTTCTTTTAGGGTTTCGTTGGGGATATATATTACTTTGGTATTGCATTGTAAAGAGGGGGAGGTGAATCCATGCATAGAAAAAGAAAATGTTTATTGGTTTATTTCCATGTATTGTAGTTTTTATGTGAATGGAGGGTTTTACCGATTATTTCCATTTATTGCAGTTTTTATTTAAATGGAGGATTTTACATATTATTTTTATTTATCACAGTTTTTATGTAATGGGAGGTATTTTATTTTTATCTCTTGCAGTTGGTGTAGCGACCCCGAGAAGCACGCACCTCTACGCTACTTGCAATATTATATCGAAATGAAATGAAAGACCATGAAATGCATATAACACAAAAATAACAAAAAGAGATCCTTTTATTTATATTGAAACCTGGTTACATGTCGGTCCCTCTAAGGGATACCCATTTCGATACAATGAAGTACAAGTGAATAAAATGTCCCCTTGCAAAGGGGTGGTGTGCTTTCACAGGCTTTTTGGTTTTGCACACGAAATTGTATGAGGGGCTTACGGATGCCTCCTTCTCCGGATTTGGTCTTGGAGGGATTCTTGTGCTCCAGGATGTCTCGATATGGTCCTATAAACCTACAGATCTATGTACATGGAAACAACAAAGCACACTTAGAAGTACGGGCTGCCTCTCCGGAAGAGGCTCTTATTAGCAAATATGATAATCCGGATAAATAAGCATAATGTGTATTGAAATATACCAGATCTGGGTAATATGCATATGAAAATAAGAAATATTAATATAAATGCAATGAAAGATTTAGATCTATGCTAAAGACATGTAAATGAAATAATAATAAATGTAGATCCATTACTAAGAACAAAGGAATGACCATATTTAAAACCTGGTTATGCTTATGGGCGGCTGTCAAAGACAACGACCTCTAACTAATAGGTTACATCAGGTCCTATGGGCTGTAATTAATCACTCCTTAGCTTGAGTTGATGTTCAAGGGTCACCTATTGTGCCTCAGTGCATGGATTAGCGATGGGTAACGATGAATTTGAATGGTGAATATGCGATCTCTCATAAACTGGATAGCACTTTGTTGTTCCTCAAGGGTGCTCGGGTTTGCTCTCCAACAAGGCTTCATTGCTTCAACTCTAGAAATTATGGATCCCCTCAATTGTGCTCTCAAGGTTGCTTTTATAATGTGATTGAGGGCTTAGGTTTATGTCTAAACCTTAGGACTGAATCTTGTATGCAGACTATTTGTTAGCATGAGAAATTTAGTCTTTATCTGTGCTTGAAGGCCAGTTAAACTAATGTCTAAATCTGGACTTGAGTCTTTCATGTAGACTGCCCATGAGGAATCATGCAAAGTTATCCCCACTTGGATTTATTGCATGTAAACTACAAATTTCGCCCGTGATTGGGTCGATTTGACTAAAGGGGGTCCGATCTGGTAGAGCACCTCTTCTCTATGCCCTGACCTGTTCAATTCATTCAATATTTTTAATAGGCTCTTAAAAATTTTGATTACCCTTTATATAAGACAAATCAAAACATCTAAGTAATTAGATGAAGTGAATGCGACCCGTTTAACCTTTAAAAATGATTGATCTTAGGAATAAAATCATTCTCCATGCAATAATGCACCTAAAGATCAGTCTTGGATACTGGATGGAGTGTGAAAGGGGGTTACAAGGCTAGTTGATAGAAACTGGGTATCCCAACCTTAGAGATAGCAAAGAAATCTCCTTCGGTTCCTCTATTTATAAAGGTTTAGTCTAAATTGTTCTATGCATTATTTCCTCCTCTCCCTATCTTAAGAGTACCACTTTTAATGGCCTCCCTATCCTCAACTTTTTAAAGTATGGCCCCCTCTTTTAAAATGTCCATGGCCTCCTCAACTTTTAAAAGTATTGTACCCCCCTCTATTTTAAAAGTATGGTTGGCCCCCTCTATTTTAAAAAGGCCCTTTTAAAATGGAGGGAAGAGGGGAGGGGAAATTAAATTAAAGGGTTGTTGGAAGATTTTAAGTTGGTGTCTAGATTTCAGATATTGATACCTCCTTTTAAAGGTCCAAGACTAGAAGAATATCCTACATGGTATTGTCTCGGTTGAAATTTTTTACCTCTTCAAAAATGAAGAGCACAACCCATTATTTAAGAGAGAATTCAGTCTTTTGAATGGATATTAATTTGGATCCCTTTTGAATGCTCTCTATTTTAAAAGGGAATTTGGATTCCTTTCAAATGGAATAATGGTTGTCAGATGAATTCCATCTCCTTCTCCCTCTTAAGGTTTTCTATGGCACATCAAAGAGAAAGAATATCATTATAGAATAATGGTCCTAATAACTTTAGGATGAATGGCCCTCTCCCTCTTAATCTAATACAAGATGAAATGAGATGGTCCTAGAGGGTGCTTCTACTATCAGATGTTTGCCAACGATGAATGGTGCTCTTATATATATATGCTTAGGCTATTATATGGATGAAATAATGGCTAATCCTCTATTTTAAAAGGGGGGCACTCTCCCAAGAATTTAGATAGAGAGCTTTAATTAAAATATTGAGATTATTAATTGAAAAGCCTTTTAATCCATATCTTAAGAGTACAAAAATGATCTCTCCCTATCTTAAGAGCTCTCTTTAATTGATATTTTAATAGAGAGGAGAGAAGAGTGCTTTATTTATTTAAGGGTACCTTGATTAAGATCCTAAACTTCTAAAACATTTCCCAATGAATCAATTTGACCCAAAAATTGATTATAGAGATTAGATATGTAATATGATTGCCTCAATACTTATAAAGTAAGATGACGATTTAAATGGCCAATAAAATACCCTAAAAAACCTTCCCTCTTTGTTTTAAAAAGGGAAAGATTCGACCTATCTTAACAACATCTAATACGTAATATGACTAGCTTGATCGAACCTTAAGATAGAGGGATTTTCCTTTCCTTTCCTTTCCAAGGTATGGGGTCAGGCTCTTTAAAGCGATTACCAGCTCATCAACCAAAGTTTCCCTCTATCATTGACCTAGTAAACCTCCACCCTGTCTGAACTAAACTACTTTTTAAGTTAAGGGGGTGGGTTTTAATGGCTATTTAATGGCTCCCTTATTCAATTTAATGGCTATTTAAATGACATCATTCTTCTAGCTAAGCCCTGATCATGAGGTCTTTTCCAAGCCTTTTTCCCGTCTTTAAAATAGAGAGCATTACTATTTTAACATAAAAGTAGACATGCTTTATATCATGAGGTAAGCTTTATCTATCCATCACATTTCTTTCACCAATAGCAGTGACCATTGAAGCTTGAATACATAGTTACTTTGACCATTTAAAAACTAATGAGCTTTCTATTTTATTTTTGAAAGGCCCATTTCTGTATATAAGAGTAAATGAAAAACTATTCACAACTTGTCTTTGAGGCCTTTCCACCAAAACAAATCCTAAATAATTCCCCCTATATTCCCCCACCTCTTGGGTCATATTTTTTCTCTAATAAGATTTCCTAGGGAAGTATTATATCAACGAACAGCAGGAGGAAGTTCATCATTCTAGTAGCTCTTAAGAGCGCTCTCCCCCTCTCCCACTCCATCGGTAAGCGAGACCCTCTCGGTCATTCCCATTGCTCCAAATGCATGCTATCTATGGGTAGCCAATCCATGTTCTCCTTGCCATGGTCCAACAATGGTGTCTTGGCTCCATTTTACTTTTTAAAATGTGCTTAACATTTTGAGATCTTTAAAAGCAGTTTTAATCCTTATCTAAAAGTGGCTATTGGGTTTGGGGGTGGGGTACTAAATCGATCATTGTAACTCCAAAAATATATATAGAGGGCTCTGTAATGGTTATTCTTATTAACATAAACCATTCACCAATATGCAAAAATATCAAATCACTCATCCACAACTAATTATCCACAACAACAATCCACATAGTGAGAAAGAGATAAATAATATGCTTAAGGTAGGGAAACACCAATAATACTCCTTAAGGAAGGAATAACTCCATAAGATCTCCCAATATGATAGTGCCTAAGGTTATGCATAAGGGGTCGACCCCAAAATATATTTATAAAATCAATGTGAATTGTCTTGGAATCCCTACGAAATTTGTAGAAGTATACATGGCGAATTGCATTTATTTATCTCTAAAAAAATTTAAACCGTGGTGAATTTCATTAATTTATCTCCAAAAATTTTCAAACTATGGTAATTTTTTCTGTGTCAGGGGCTATGAATATCGGTTTACAAAATATAAAAATGTACAACATACTTAAAAGCTTTAGGCTGATATGAAATACTTTAGGCCAACATGACGACTGATGGCATGATGATCAGTTGCAGGCATGATGACCAGTTGTAGGCATGAATATTGGCTGCAAGTATGACGATCAACTGCAAGCATGGCAATCGGATTGAGATATGACAATCAGTTATGGACAAGATGGTCAGTGATACACATGATGATTGGTTATAGGTATGTCGATCGGTTGTAGGTATGTTGATCTAGTGCACGTATGAGGATTGATTGTAGAAATACTGATCGGTTGCATGCATGATGATCAGTTGTAGGAATGATGACCCATTGCAGGGATGTCGATAGTTTACATATATGATGATCCATTGTAGGAATACTGATCGGGTGCATATTATATGATCGACTACAAGAATGCTGATCATATGCATGCATGACGATCGGATGCAGGAATACCGATCGGGTGCAGGTAAGTCGATCGGTTGCAGGGATGCTGATTGGTTGCATGTATGATGATCCATTACAGGAATGTCAATTGGATGCACATACGATGATCAGTGATAGGTATGATGATCGACTGCAGTAATGCTGACCGAATTTAGGCATGATGATCAGATGCATGCTGATCGGTTGCAAGCATGTCAATGTGCTATAACAGTGTCGAGTTCCCAATTGGAAGGAACAGTACATCTATGCCACATGTCATCCATCTGTTAAATGATTAGATGTAGAGGACACATGTCACCCATCCAGGAGCTGATTGCATGTAAAAAAAATATATAAAGAGATTAACAATCATTTTTTTGCCTTTTCTATCATAGTTTTAATTGTTTTCCTCCTGTTTTAATGCATTATTACCCCTTTTCCTCTTGTTTTAATGCAATATCAACCCTCTTCCTCCACTTTTATCTTGGCTTTAACATTTTACCTTAATTTTTAAGCGATTTTTAACCCTTTTTCTCTCGTTTGAACCTTTTTCCACTATATCTTCTTATCCATACCCGTACACCCTATGGTGTCCCCTACAACCCCTAGAATATTTAAAGTTAATTATAAAAACCTGGTTTGCCCCTTGATTTCAAAATTTTTATCAATATCAGGTTACAACATGTCTTGGATCATGAACTATGGTCTTTGGGGTCTAGTTTCAATGCCAAATTTTGACACGAACATTAAACTAGTGGAGAGGATCCTTGTAGCTTATAATATGGATTTGGGTAAGGTAAATATTATCATCGACAATAAAAACATTATTATTTCTTTCATAGCCAAAAATGTCACCAGATTGACAACATTGCCCCACACTGGTGTTGAGTTTGTCACTTAAAAATACTAATTAATTGATGACGACAAACTCTACTTGGAGACCAACTTCAAAGTGTAGTTGGAATCTTTTCAAGGTATAACTATTTTTTATTTAATTGAATTTAAATTCTTGTCATTGGTGTACAATTATTGATTTTGTTTTTTTGCAGTTACATCCACCAAGTCTAGAAGGGGTTTGACCATACTGATGATTGAAAATAAATTTCTTCGAGCATATTGCAAATTCTTCCTTTCCAGACTCATTCTGCAAGGAAGGTCGACATAAATTTTTATGTGGGCCTTAGCGTATTTGGTCCATTGTATTGCACACCAAAAATTTGACTGGTCCACCTATGTCTCACATCGGATCAGATTGGAAATAGAGAACGTGAAAACCCACACTTCACCCTCATCGATAGTTAGCACATACAATTATATTATTAATTTTTTTTATGGATCTTTTTTATAATTTGCAGAACACTCTAGTACCAACATCTTGGCATTCAACCCTAGTCAATTTAGCTATGATAGAACAACAGGTTCAGGTAATTTTTTTGTTAATATTTAAGTAAATTTTTTATTTTTCCATTGTTTGTATTTTTGTGATTTTGAAATTTTATACCAAACATAGAAAAGGGCATCCTCTTCCTCTTCAAAGCGGGATGTTGCTGTCAGAGGTTATAATCCAGAGGAATCAAGAGACTCTAGAACACCAACGAAGGAAACAACACCATCGCTAAAGAGAAGATCAACAAGGAAATGTAGATCTAGTTCTCCTAATTGTCAACAACCTCCACCTATGGTTGCACGTCCAGTGCCAACAGTCATAGTTGTGCAAGAAGTTTCATCTTCAGGGAGTAAGTTTTAATTACTGTTGAAACAATTTTTTTACTGTTTTTAATTAATTTTGTTTTTTTTATATATGTACAACATGCCCACATTCCATTTGTAGAAGCAACTATGCAAGATGTTTTTTCTTCTTTCAATAAGTGTTATAACAAATTTTACAACTAATTTTCATAATTTAAGTTTATAACTAGTTTTTATTTTCTACCTTCACAAATTTATAACTAATTTCTATTTTTATGTTTTAAGGTCCCTTACAACAATTTTATCAACAAAATCAACAAATGCCACCCCCTCCTCCACCGTGTCAAACTCAAATGTGAGGTCAATGCTTCCTATTTGGAAAATACATTCTTCCATCCAGGCCACAGAG
Organism: Wollemia nobilis; assembly: GCA_028583015.1. Lineage (NCBI taxonomy): Eukaryota > Viridiplantae > Streptophyta > Pinopsida > Araucariales > Araucariaceae > Wollemia > Wollemia nobilis. The sequence goes on along the minus strand of JAQPPZ010017000.1, from coordinate 391,847 downwards.
AGAAGCAACACAATAATTTTTAGAGAAAGAAGCATCCAAGACTTTTTCAGGATTCGAACGCATTTCTATTGCTAATTTTACCTTTAAGGATATACCAAAAGCTTTTGGTGCTGGGTCGGATGAAGTTACGCTTGATAAAGATTTTGTTTTGTAAGATAACACACCCATTGCTTTTCAACTATTAGAATTACTTCAAGACAAAGGAAATGAAGGTGTTGAATGTTCAAGCAAATCTCCTTCAAGGGAAATAATGAAGGAAATAAGCACCCATCAGGCTCCTCCTCGACAAGAGGATGAAAGATTAAATATTTTAGAAAGATATTTGGTTTCTAATAATATTGAATCTAGAATTAATGATTTACTACTTCCAGATATAATAGAAATGAAAAATGGGAGTATCGAGCCAAGGTGTTGATAAAGAAAATTAATGCCCGATACAATAATTTTTCAAAAAGAGATTTTTTTTTTCTGTTGTTGAAAATTGATGCAGGAGCCTATCTTTAGAGGTTTTTTTTAAAATGAGTTTTAAAATAATTTTTTTATTACTAAAAATGAAAATATTTTATGCAAAAATAATTTGCCGAAAATGGTAATTACTAAAAAAAGTAAATTTTGATGAAAAATAATTTGCTGAAAATAGTAATTACTTAAAAAGGCAGATTTTTTGTGGAAAAATAATTTTAGTTAAAATAGTAATTTTTTATTTTTAGGGCTTTAAGATTTAGGGTTTTCTTTTAGGGTTTATTTTAGGGCTTCACGCTTTAGGGTTTTCTTTTAGGGTTTCGTTGGGGATATATATTACTTTGGTATTGCATTGTAAAGAGGGGGAGGTGAATCCATGCATAGAAAAAGAAAATGTTTATTGGTTTATTTCCATGTATTGTAGTTTTTATGTGAATGGAGGGTTTTACCGATTATTTCCATTTATTGCAGTTTTTATTTAAATGGAGGATTTTACATATTATTTTTATTTATCACAGTTTTTATGTAATGGGAGGTATTTTATTTTTATCTCTTGCAGTTGGTGTAGCGACCCCGAGAAGCACGCACCTCTACTCTACTTGCAATATTATATCGAAATGAAATGAAAGACCATGAAATGCATATAACACAAAAATAACAAAGAGAGATCCTTTTATTTATATTGAAACCTGGTTACATGTCGGTCCCTCTAAGGGATACCCATTTCGATACAATGAAGTACAAGTGAATAAAATGTCCCCTTGCAAAGGGGTGGTGTGCTTTCACAGGCTTTTTGGTTTTGCACACGAAATTGTATGAGGGCTTACAGATGCCTCCTTCTCCAGATTTGGTCTTGGAGGGATTCTTATGCTCCAGATGTCTCGATGTGGTCCTATAAACCTACATATCTATGTACATGGAAACAACAAAGCACAATGAGTAGTACGAGCTGCCTCTCCGGAAGAGGCTCTTATTAGAAAATATGATAATCCGGATAAATAAGCATAATGTGTATTGAAATATACCAGATCTGGGTAATATGCATATGAAAATAAGAAATATTAATCTAAATGCAATGAAAGATTTAGATCTATGCTAAAGACATGTAAATGAAATAATAATAAATGCAGATCCATTACTAAGAACAAAGGAATGACCATATTTAAAACCTGGTTATGCTTATGGGCGGCTGTCAAAGACAACGACCTCTAACTAATAGGTTACATCAGGTCCTATGGGCTGTAATTAATCACTCCTTAGCTTGAGTTGATGTTCAAGGGTCACCTATTGTGCCTCAGTGCATGGATTAGCGATGGGTAACGATGAATTTGAATGGTGAATATGCGATCTCTCATAAACTGGATAGCACTTTGTTGTTCCTCAAGGGTGCTCGGGTTTGCTCTCCAACAAGGCTTCATTGCTTCAACTCTAGAAATTATGGATCCCCTCAATTGTGCTCTCAAGGTTGCTTTTATAATGTGATTGAGGGCTTAGGTTTATGTCTAAACCTTAGGACTGAATCTTGTATGCAGACTATTTGTTAGCATGAGAAATTTAGTCTTTATCTGTGCTTGAAGGCCAGTTAAACTAATGTCTAAATATGGACTTGAGTCTTTCATGTAGACTTCCCATGAGGAATCATGCAAAGTTATCCCCACTTGGATTTATTGCATGTAAACTACAAATTTCGCCCGTGATTGGGTCGATTTGACTAAAGGGGGTCCGATCTGGTAGGGCACCTCTTCTCTATGCCCTGACCTGTTCAATTCATTCAATATTTTTAATAGGCTCTTAAAAATTTTGATTACCCTTTATATAAGACAAATCAAAACATCTAAGTAATTAGATGAAGTGAATGCGACCCGTTTAACCTTTAAAAATGATTGATCTTAGGAATAAAATCATTCTCCATGCAATAATGCACCTAAAGATCAGTCTTGGATACTGGATGGAGTGTGAAAGGGGGTTACAAGGCTAGTTGATAGAAACTGGGTATCCCAACCTTAGAGATAGCAAAGAAATCTCCTTCGGTTCCTCTATTTATAAAGGTTTAGTCTAAATTGTTCTATGCATTATTTCCTCCTCTCCCTATCTTAAGAGTACCACTTTTAATGGCCTCCCTATCCTCAACTTTTTAAAGTATGGCCCCCTCTTTTAAAAGGTCCATGGCCTCCTCAACTTTTAAAAGTATTGTACCCCCCTCTATTTTAAAAGTATGGTTGGCCCCCTCTATTTTAAAAAGGCCCTTTTAAAATGGAGGGAAGAGGGGAGGGGAAATTAAATTAAAGGGTTGTTGGAAGATTTTAAGTTGGTGTCTAGATTTCAGATATTGATACCTCCTTTTAAAGGTCCAAGACTAGAAGAATATCCTACATGGTATTGTCTCGGTTGAAATTTTTTACCTCTTCAAAAATGAAGAGCACAACCCATTATTTAAGAGAGAATTCAGTCTTTTGAATGGATATTAATTTGGATCCCTTTTGAATGCTCTCTATTTTAAAAGGGAATTTGGATTCCTTTCAAATGGAATAATGGTTGTCAGATGAATTCCATCTTCTTCTCCCTCTTAAGGTTTTCTATGGCACATCAAAGAGAAAGAATATCATTATAGAATAATGGTCCTAATAACTTTAGGATGAATGGCCCTCTCCCTCTTAATCTAATACAAGATGAAATGAGATGGTCCTAGAGGGTGCTTCTACTATCAGATGTTTGCCAACGATGAATGGTGCTCTTATATATATATGCTTAGGCTATTATATGGATGAAATAATGGCTAATCCTCTATTTTAAAAGGGGGGCACTCTCCCAAGAATTTAGATAGAGAGCTTTAATTAAAATATTGAGATTATTAATTGAAAAGCCTTTTAATCCATATCTTAAGAGTACAAAAATGATCTCTCCCTATCTTAAGAGCTCTCTTTAATTGATATTTTAATAGAGAGGAGAGAAGAGTGCTTTATTTATTTAAGGGTACCTTGATTAAGATCCTAAACTTCTAAAACATTTCCCAATGAATCAATTTGACCCAAAAATTGATTATAGAGATTAGATATGTAATATGATTGCCTCAATACTTATAAAGTAAGATGACGATTTAAATGGCCAATAAAATACCCTAAAAAACCTTCCCTCTTTGTTTTAAAAAGGGAAAGATTCGACCTATCTTAACAACATCTAATACGTAATATGACTAGCTTGATCGAACCTTAAGATAGAGGGATTTTCCTTTCCTTTCCTTTCCAAGGTATGGGGTCAGGCTCTTTAAAGCGATTACCAGCTCATCAACCAAAGTTTCCCTCTATCATTGACCTAGTAAACCTCCACCCTGTCTGAACTAAACTACTTTTTAAGTTAAGGGGGTGGGTTTTAATGGCTATTTAATGGCTCCCTTATTCAATTTAATGGCTATTTAAATGACATCATTCTTCTAGCTAAGCCCTGATCATGAGGTCTTTTCCAAGCCTTTTTCCCGTCTTTAAAATAGAGAGCATTACTATTTTAACATAAAAGTAGACATGCTTTATATCATGAGGTAAGCTTTATCTATCCATCACATTTCTTTCACCAATAGCAGTGACCATTGAAGCTTGAATACATAGTTACTTTGACCATTTAAAAACTAATGAGCTTTCTATTTTATTTTTGAAAGGCCCATTTCTGTATATAAGAGTAAATGAAAAACTATTCACAACTTGTCTTTGAGGCCTTTCCACCAAAACAAATCCTAAATAATTCCCCCTATATTCCCCCACCTCTTGGGTCATATTTTTTCTCTAATAAGATTTCCTAGGGAAGTATTATATAAATGAAAAATAGGAGGAAGTTCATCATTCTAGTAGCTCTTAAGAGCGCTCTCCCCCTCTCCCACTCCATCGGTAAGCGAGACCCTCTCGGTCATTCCCATTGCTCCAAATACATTCTATCTATGGGTAGCCAATCCATGTTCTCCTTGCCATGGTCCAACAATGGTGTCTTGGCTCCATTTTACTTTTTAAAATGTGCTTAACATTTTGAGATCTTTAAAAGCAGTTTTAATCCTTATCTAAAAGTGGCTATTGGGTTTGGGGGTGGGGTACTAAATCGATCATTGTAACTCCAAAAATATATATAGAGGGCTCTGTAATGGTTATTCTTATTAACATAAACCATTCACCAATATGCAAAAATATCAAATCACTCATCCACAACTAATTATCCACAACAACAATCCACATAGTGAGATAGAGATAAATAATATGCTTAAGGTAGGGAAACACCAATAATACTCCTTAAGGAAGGAATAACTCCATAAGATCTCCCAATATGATAGTGCCTAAGGTTATGCATAAGGGGTCGACCCCAAAATATATTTATAAAATCAAGGTGAATTGTCTTGGAATCCCAACGAAATTTGTAGAAGTATACATGGCGAATTGCATTTATTTATCTCCAAAAAAATTTAAACCGTGGTGAATTTCATTAATTTATCTCCAAAAATTTTCAAACTATGGTAATTTTTTCTGTGTCAGGGGCTATGAATATCGGTTTACAAAATATAAAAATGTACAACATACTTAAAAGCTTTAGGCTGATATGAAATACTTTAGGCCAACATGACGACTGATGGCATGATGATCAGTTGCAGGCATGATGACCAGTTGTAGGCATGAATATTGGCTGCAAGTATGACGATCAACTGCAAGCATGGCAATCGGATTGAGATATGACAATCAGTTATGGACAAGATGGTCAGTGATACACATGATGATTGGTTATAGGTATGTTGATCGGTTGTACGTATGCTGATCTAGTGCACGTATGAGGATTGATTGTAGAAATACTGATCGGTTGCATGCATGATGATTAGTTGTAGGAATGATGACCCATTGCAGGGATGTCGATAGTTTACATATATGATGATCCATTGTAGGAATACTGATCGGGTGCATATTATATGATCGACTACAGGAATGCTGATCATATGCATGCATGACGATCGGATGCAGGAATACCGATCGGGTGCAGGTAAGTCGATCGGTTGCAGGGATGCTGATTGGTTGCATGTATGATGATCCATTACAGGAATGTCAATTGGATGCACATACGATGATCAGTGATAGGTATGATGATCGACTGCAGTAATGCTGACCGAATTTAGGCATGATGATCAGATGCATGCTGATCGGTTGCAAGCGTGTCAATGTGCTATAACAGTGTCGAGTTCCCAATTGGAAGCAGCAGTACATCTATGCCACATGTCATCCATCTGTTAAATGATTAGATGTAGAGGACACATGTCACCCATCCAGGAGCTGATTGCATGTAAAAATATATATATAAAGAGATTAACAATCATTTTTTTGCCTTTTCTATCATAGTTTTAATTGTTTTCCTCCTGTTTTAATGCATTCTTACCCCTTTTCCTCTTGTTTTAATGCAATATTAACCCTCTTCCTCCACTTTTATCTTGGTTTTAACATTTTACCTTAATTTTTAAGCGATTTTTAACCCTTTTTCTCTCGTTTGAACCCTTTTCCACTATATCTTCTTATCCATACCCGTACACCCTATGGTGTCCCCTACAACCCCTAGAATGTTTAAAGTTAATTATAAAAACCTGGTTTGCCCCTTGATTTCAAAATTTTTATCAATATCAGGTTACAACATGTCTTGGATCATGAACTATGGTCTTTGGGGTCTAGTTTCAATTCCAAATTTTGACACGAACATTAAACTAGTGGAGAGGATCCTTGTAGCTTATAATATGGATTTGGGTAAGGTAAATATTATCATCGACAATAAAAACATTATTCTTTCTTTCATAGCCACAAATGTCACCAGATTGACAACATTGCCCCACACTGGTGTTGAGTTTGTCACTTAAAAATACTAATTAATTGATGACGACAAACTCTACTTGGAGACCAACTTCAAAGTGTAGTTGGAATCTTTTCAAGGTATAACTATTTTTTATTTAATTGAATTTAAATTCTTGTCACTGGTGTACAATTACTGATTTTGTTTTTTTGCGATTACATCCACCAAGTCTAGAAGGGGTTTGACCATACTGATGATTGAAAATAAATTTCTTCGAGCATATTGCAAATTCTTCCTTTCCAGACTCATTCTGCAAGGAAGGTCGACATAAATTTTTATGTGGGCCTTAGCGTATTTGGTCCATTGTATTGCACACCAAAAATTTGATCGGTCCACCTATGTCTCACATCGGATCAGATTGGAAATAGAGAACGTGAAAACCCACACTTCACCCTCATCGATAGTTAGCACATACAATTATATTATTAATTTTTTTTATGGATCTTTTTTATAATTTGCAGAACACTCTAGTACCAACATCTTGGCATTCAACCCTAGTCAATTTAGCTATGATAGAACAACAGGTTCAGGTAATTTTTTTGTTAATATTTAAGTAAATTTTTTATTTTTCCATTGTTTGTATTTTTGTGATTTTGAAATTTTATACCAAACATAGAAAAGGGCATCCTCTTCCTCTTCAAAACGGGATGTTGCTGTCAGAGGTTATAATCCAGAGGAATCAAGAGACTCTAGAACACCTACGAAGGAAACAACACCATCGCTAAAGAGAAGATCAACAAGGAAATGTAGATCTAGTTCTCCTAATTGTCAACAACATCCACCTATGGTTGCATGTCCAGTGCCAACAGTCATAGTTGTGCAAGAAGTTTCATCTTCAGGGAGTAAGTTTTAATTACTGTTGAAACAATTTTTTTACTGTTTTTAATTAATTTTGTTTTTTTTATATATGTACAACATGCCCACATTCCATTTGTAGAAGCAACTATGCAAGATGTTTTTTCTTCTTTCGGTAAGTGTTATAACAAATTTTACAACTAATTTTCATAATTTAAGTTTATAACTAGTTTTTATTTTCTACCTTCACAAATTTATAACTAATTTCTATTTTTATGTTTTAAGGTCCCTTACAACAATTTTATCAACAAAATCAACAAATGCCACCCCCTCCTCCACCGTGTCAAACTCAAATGTGAGGTCAATGCTTCCTATTTGGAAAATACATTCTTCCATCCAGGCCACAGAGAGAAGCAACACAATAATTTTTAGAGAAAGAAGCATCCAAGACTTTTTTAGGATTCGAACGCATTTCTATTGCTAATTTTACCTTTAAGGATATACCAGAAGCTTTTGGTGCTGGGTCGGATGAAGTTACGCTTGATAAAGATTTTGTTTTGTAAGATAACACACCCACTGCTTTTCAACTATTAGAATTACTTCAAGACAAAGGAAATGAAGGTGTTGAATGTTCAAGCAAATCTCCTCCAAGGGAAATAAGCACCCATCAGGCTCCTCCTCGACAAGAGGATGAAAGATTAAATATTTTAGAAAGATATTTGGTTTCTAATAACATTGAATCTAGAATTAATGATTTACTACTTCCAGATATAATAGAAATGAAAAATGGGAGTATCGAGCCAAGGTGTTGATAAAGAAAATTAATGCCCGATACAATAATTTTTCAAAAAGAGATTTTTTTTTTCTGTTGTTGAAAATTGATGCAGGAGCCTATCTTTAGAGGTTTTTTTTAAAATGAGTTTTAAAATAATTTTTTTATTACTAAAAATGAAAATATTTTATGCAAAAATAATTTGCCGAAAATGGTAATTACTAAAAAAAGTAAATTTTGATGAAAAATAATTTGCTGAAAATAGTAATTACTTAAAAAGGCAGTTTTTTGTGGAAAAATAAATTTGCTTAAAATAGTAATTTTTTATTTTTAGGGCTTTAAGATTTAGGGTTTTCTTTTAGGGTTTATTTTAGGGCTTCACGCTTTAGGGTTTTCTTTTAGGGTTTCGTTGGGGATATATATTACTTTGGTATTGCATTGTAAAGAGGGGGAGGTGAATCCATGCATAGAAAAAGAAAATTTTTATTGGTTTATTTCCATGTATTGTAGTTTTTATGTGAATGGAGGGTTTTACCGATTATTTTCATTTATTGCAGTTTTTATTTAAATGGAGGATTTTACATATTATTTTTATTTATCACAGTTTTTATGTAATGGGAGGTATTTTATTTTTATCTCTTGCAGTTGGTGTAGCGACCCCGAGAAGCACGCACCTCTACGCTACTTGCAATATTATATCGAAATGAAATGAAAGACCATGAAATGCATATAACACAAAAATAACAAAGAGAGATCCTTTTATTTATATTGAAACCTGGTTACATGTCGGTCCCTCTAAGGGATACCCATTTCAATACAATGAAGTACAAGTGAATAAAATGTCCCCTTGCAAAGGGGTGGTGTGCTTTCACAGGCTTTTTGGTTTTGCACACGAAATTGTATGAGGGCTTACAGATGCCTCCTTCTCCAGATTTGGTCTTGGAGGTATTCTTGTGCTCCAGATGTCTCGATGTGGTCCTATAAACCTACATATCTATGTACATGGAAACAACAAAGCACAGTAAGTAGTACGAGTCGCCTCTATGGAAGAGGCTCTTATTAGCAAATATGATAATCGAGATAAATAAGCATAATGTGTATTGAAATATACCAGATCTGGGTAATATGCATATGAAAATAAGAAATATTAATCTAAATGCAATGAAAGATTTAGATCTATGCTAAAGACATGTAAATGAAATAATAATAAATGCAGATCCATTACTAAGAACAAAGGAATGACCATATTTAAAACCTGGTTATGCTTATGGGCGGCTGTCAAAGACAACGACCTCTAAATAATAGGTTACATCAGGTCCTATGGGCTGTAATTAATCACTCCTTAGCTTGAGTTGATGTTCAAGGGTCACCTCTTGTGCCTCAGTGCATGGATTAGCGATGGGTAATGATGAATTTGAATGGTGAATATGCGATCTCTCATAAACTGGATAGCACTTTGTTGTTCCTCAAGGGTGCTCGGGTTTGCTCTCCAACAAGGCTTCATTGCTTCAACTCTAGAAATTATGGATCCCCTCAATTGTGCTCTCAAGGTTGCTTTTATAATGTGATTGAGGGCTTAGGTTTATGTCTAAACATTAGGACTGAATCTTGTATGCAGACTATTTGTTAGCATGAGAAATTTAGTCTTTATCTGTGCTTGAAGGCCAGTTAAACTAATGTCTAAATCTGGAATTGAGTCTTTCATGTATACTGCCCATGAGGAATCATGCAAAGTTATCCCCACTTGGATTTATTGCATGTAAACTACAACTTTCGCCCGTGATTGGGTCGATTTGACTAAAGGGGGTCCGATCTGGTAGGGCACCTCTTCTCTATGCCCTAACCTGTTCAATTCATTCAATATTTTTAATAGGCTCTTAAAAATTTTGATTACCATTTATATAAGACAAATCAAAACATCTAAGTAATTAGATGAAGTGAATGCGACCTGTTTAACCTTTAAAAATGATTGATCTTAGGAATAAAATCATTCTCCATGCAATAATGCACCTAAAGATCAGTCTTGGATACTGGATGGAGTGTGAAAGGGGGTTACAAGGCTAGTTGATAGAAACTGGGTATCCCAACCTTAGAGATAGCAAAGAAATCTCCTTCGGTTCCTCTATTTATAAAGGTTTAGTCTAAATTGTTCTATGCATTATTTCCTCCTCTCCCTATCTTAAGAGTACCACTTTTAATGGCCTCCCTATCCTCAACTTTTTAAAGTATGGCCCCCTCTTTTAAAAGGTCCATGGCCTCCTCAACTTTTAAAAGTATTGTACCCCCCTCTATTTTAAAAGTATGGTTGGCCCCCTCTATTTTAAAAAGGCCCTTTTAAAATGGAGGGAAGAGGGGAGGGGAAATTAAATTAAAGGGTTGTTGGAAGATTTTAAGTTGGTGTCTAGATTTCAGATATTGATACCTCCTTTTAAAGGTCCAAGACTAGAAGAATATCCTACATGGTATTGTCTCGGTTGAAATTTTTTACCTCTTCAAAAATGAAGAGCACAACCCATTATTTAAGAGAGAATTCAGTCTTTTGAATGGATATTAATTTGGATCCCTTTTGAATGCTCTCTATTTTAAAAGGGAATTTGGATTCCTTTCAAATGGAATAATGGTTGTCAGATGAATTCCATCTCCTTCTCCCTCTTAAGGTTTGCTATGGCACATCAAAGAGAAAGAATATCATTATAGAATAATGGTCCTAATAACTTTAGGATGAATGGCCCTCTCCCTCTTAATCTAATACAAGATGAAATGAGATGGTCCTAGAGGGTGCTTCTACTATCAGATGTTTGCCAACGATGAATGGTGCTCTTATATATATATGCTTAGGCTATTATATGGATGAAATAATGGCTAATCCTCTATTTTAAAAGGGGGGCACTCTCCCAAGAATTTAGATAGAGAGCTTTAATTAAAATATTGAGATTATTAATTGAAAAGCCTTTTAATCCATATCTTAAGAGTACAAAAATGATCTCTCCCTATCTTAAGAGCTCTCTTTAATTGATATTTTAATAGAGAGGAGAGAAGAGTGCTTTATTTATTTAAGGGTACCTTGATTAAGATCCTAAACTTCTAAAACGTTTCCCAATGAATCAATTTGACCCAAAAATTGATTATAGAGATTAGATATGTAATATGATTGCCTCAATACTTATAAAGTAAGATGACGATTTAAATGGCCAATAAAATACCCTAAAAAACCTTCCCTCTTTGTTTCAAAAAGGGAAATATTCGACCTATCTTAACAACATCTAATATGTAATATGACTAGCTTGATCGAACCTTAAGATAGAGGGATTTTCCTTTCCTTTCCTTTCCAAGGTATGGGGTCAGGCTCTTTAAAGCGATTACCAGCTCATCAACCAAAGTTTCCCTCTATCATTGACCTAGTAAACCTCCACCCTGTCTGAACTAAACTACTTTTTAAGTTAAGGGGGTGGGTTTTAATGGCTATTTAATGGCTCCCTTATTCAATTTAATGGCTATTTAAATGACATCATTCTTCTAGCTAAGCCCTGATCATGAGGTCTTTTCCAAGCCTTTTTCCCGTCTTTAAAATAGAGAGCATTACTATTTTAACATAAAAGTAGACATGCTTTATATCATGAGGTAAGCTTTATCTATCCATCACATTTCTTTCACCAATAGCAGTGACCATTGAAGCTTGAATACATAGTTACTTTGACCATTTAAAAACTAATGAGCTTTCTATTTTATTTTTGAAAGGCCCATTTCTGTATATAAGAGTAAATGAAAAACTATTCACCACTTTTCTTTGAGGCCTTTCCACCAAAACAAATCCTAAATAATTCCCCCTATATTCCCCCACCTCTTGGGTCATATTTTTTCTCTAATAAGCTTGCCTGGGCAAGTATTATATCAACGAACAGCAGGAGGAAGTTCATCATTCTAGTAGCTCTTAAGAGCGCTCTCCCCCTCTCCCACTCCATCGGTAAGCGAGACCCTCTCGGTCATTCCCATTGCTCCAAATGCATGCTATCTATTGGTAGCCAATCCATGTTCTCCTTGCCATGGTCCAACAATGGTGTCTTGGCTCCATTTTACTTTTTAAAATGTGCTTAACATTTTGAGATCTTTAAAAGCAGTTTTAATCCTTATCTAAAAGTGGCTATTGGGTTTGGGGGTGGGGTACTAAATCGATCATTGTAACTCCAAAAATATATATAGAGGGCTCTGTAATGGTTATTATTATTAACATAAACCATTCACCAATATGCAAAAATATCAAATCACTCATCCACAACTAATTATCCACAACAACAATCCACATAGTGAGATAGAGATAAATAATATGCTTAAGGTAGGGAAACACCAATAATACTCCTTAAGGAAGGAATAACTCCATAAGATCTCCCAATATGATAGTGCCTAAGGTTATGCATAAGGGGTCGTCAATTTTAACTTTGACGACAAAGTTTTTCTCAGGAGGCCACATTCTAACATTTATTAATTATATTATTAATAATATAATTAAATATTATTTTGATAATAATAAATAAATTATTGTGAAAATGAATTATTGAAGTCTTTATTTGATAAAGTTTGGAGATAATAAGATGAGGAAAAACTAGTCTGTTAGGGTTTGATGAAGAAAAACTGCTCTGCGGGGATGACAGCAGCTTCCGAAGGAGGTCTAAAAAATTGGAAGAATGTTGTGATGACATCAGGTCCGATACAAATAGTGCATGCTCGTGATGTTTTTTCATCTGAAAATGACTGGAAGGAACACGATTTTCTAGTGCATGTCGGGAACCGCTTGTTAAAGAACAATGTTTGTTTGGAACGATGTGAAGCCTCGGTGGCGGAAGATGTGGAGTATCTAACCAAACATACCCTTATTGGAAAATTTTTGGGCATCCAAATTTCTCTCCCCTTTGTGGAGGCTTGGGTCAGGAAGACTTGGAATCTTGAAGGCGATGTGGAGGTGATGCTGAGTGCAAACAACTATTTTATGGTGGTTTTCTCTTGTATCACCTGTATGAACCACCTGCAACTGTTTCCACATTTCACTCGCTGTCTTGTAGTGAATCACTTTGGTGAGATCTGCTTTCTATAAGCCTTTCAAGATTGCATTCATTGCTTTTGAATTGCTGTGATGTAGGAGCCTTTCTTATTTAGTGTTTGGACCATGTACATGAATAGTGTACTCATCTTCAATTACTTCCCATACCTCATTACCAAATGCCATTAGATGAACCTTCATCCTTGCACTCCAAAGACCAAAATCTGACCCATCAAGAATAGGTGCTGCATTGCCGCTAGAATAATCCATTATGTTCTTAACTAGATTTTCTTTCAAGCTGTTAAACTTTTCGAAGGCACCCGCTCTGATACCAATTGAAGAACACAAGCTTATACTAAGAGGGGGGATGAACAGTATAAGACCACTTTTCACTTTTCTTATCCCAATAAATATAATACAATATATCAATGGCAATATCAATAGTAGAAACCAAAGCAATGTAAAAATTGTCACACACACATGAGACACCAATTTACGTGGTTCGCTCAATGTGAGCTACATCCACGGATAAAATATTTCACTAATTTTATCAATCCAAATTATGGAAATACCTTTCCCAATTACAATGTTTATGGGCACCAACCCAATGGAGACACCAATCCCGTAATCTCGAGTTCGTGGGCACCAACCCACAGGAGACACCAATCCCATTGCTCTACTCTAGCTGGTGATCCTATAGAAGACCTCTGCCTCTACTGCCCTTAGAAAATGGAACTCTATCCATAGAAGACACTTGTCCTCCCTGCTCTGGCTGGAGACCTCTGTCCTCAACTCTATCACCTCCAAAGTTGGTCCTCAAATTTGAACCAAACACAGTCCTTCTGTTTAGCACAAATGTCCTTGTTCTCTTTCTTTGATCTACACCAAACATAGTCCTTCGGTTTGGCACAAATGTCCTTGAATCTGCACCAATCTCTGTCCTCAACTGGTCCTCAAATCTTCCCAAACTGCTCCACAAGATCAACAAAAGCTTGCTTAAATCTGTACAACAATCCCTCTCAATGACTTGTCCAAAACCTGCTCACAGGCTCTCACAAAGCTTGCCCATTATCTCCGAACGTCTCAAAAACAATGCACCCAACAACTTTGTGCTTTTTTGCTCCCTGTGCACTCTTTATGCCCTCTGCTCTCTTTGTGCAATATTTCACACTTAGAGTGATTCAACAAAATGCAATCTTCACATTATGATCGAATTTTGCACTCTGCTCTTAGAGATCGAACTTCTTGCTCAATGCACTATCTACAAATTTTGCACTTGAATGACGCATTCAATCACTCTCAACTCTCCAAATAGCCCTCCTTTTATACTAACACTTTCAAGATCAAAACCTTGATCTTAGTTAGCTACACAACCCTAAACTATGTCAACTGCAAACCCTAAACTACGTTAGCTGCAAACCCTAATCTTCGTCGGCCCAAATTTAACTTTGTCGACTTCACTGCCTCTGTAACTCTTATGTAGCTTCTGCCGTGAAACTACAACATGTCATGATATCATGACACCTTTGTAACCGTACACTTCCTTTTGGCTTTTGTCGCGATATCGCAACACTTCTCCCTTCATCGACCTCCTTTCTGCTTTTGTTGCGAAATCGTGACACTTCTCCTATAGAAGACTTGCATTCTATTTCTGTCACAAAATCGTGACACTTTCTCCAACCAAACGCTGCCATCTCAATCTGTCATGAAATTGTGACACTTTCTCTTCCTTGCACTCTTGTCTGCTTGCACTAGCAAAAACGAAACATGTCATGAAATCGTGACACTTTCGCTACCTTGTGTTTTTCTCTGCCTTACGCCTATGAAAACGAAACATGTCATGAAATCGTGACGCTTTCGCCTTTGAGCTCTTCCTCCTTGAATTTCTTGTGAAATCGCAACACTTATAGTTTTCGTACATTTTCTTTGTAGCCTGTCACAAAATCACGATGCTTTTATCTTCCGTACGACTTCTCTGCAACCTGTCACAAAATCGTGACGCTTCTCATTTTAGACTCTTCCCTTTGTTGCATGTCACGAAATTGCGATAGTTCTTACTTGGAACATTTTCATCTGCAGCATGTCACGAAATCATGACACTTTATCTTGCTTCCACTTTGTCTTCTGACTTGTCACAAAATCGTGACACTTTTTCTCCTTAGCGCTTTTCTTTTCTTCGGGTCGCAAAAACTCGAAATGTCGCGATATCGTGACACTTTTTCTCCTGGACTCTCTCTCCTGCATTATGTCATGAAATCGTGACACTTTTTCTTTCGGACTCTCTCTCCTGCAACATGTCACGAAATTGCGACACTTTTTTGTCTGTTCAACCTTCCTTGCAATATGTCATGAAATCGTGACATTTCTGACTCGAACATTCTCTCTCCTCTTTGAGTCGTGAAACTACGACATGTTGCGATATCATGACACTTTTCTAACTTACTTTCTTTCTAACCTATCAAGCCGTAACCTTCATCAAAACAAATTATTTTACATCAAATCAAATTCCTTCAAAAGCTTATTGACATCAATGACAACTTATACACTTGAGCAAAGGCAATGCACCTAAGGTACCCAAAATTGCCAACACTGTGTGTGTCAAAGCGATCAGTGTTTGCAGTCACATAATCAGATTGGTGCTATTTTGGTGTCTACAGATGCCCATTTTTGGGATGAGCTATGCAAGGCACAACACCGAGCAAAAATAGATAACCAAAGCACTAGTGATTAGGGTTTCTTGGTGACCTAACCAAATTTTGATGCCCCAAGTATGGAAAGGGCATGCATTCTTGAATCCTTTCTTCTGACGAGTGAAGGAACTCAGTTCAAGTGTTAAACTTTTTCGGTGAGGTGTTACTTGAGCTTGGACATTGATTAGTCATGAATAGGCAAAGGGCATAACCTTTTGTCTATGAGAACCTTGAGTTCATGATTCACAAATGCCAAGTGTTTGATCATCTTGTGATTATTGCTTGTTTACTGCCCCAAGTAGGGGTGTGATTTGTCTTTGTCAATGATTCTTTGAATGCATGTTGTTTCCATGATTGGGTGTGTACTTGTCAGCTGGTGACTAAGTGTGACTACCCCCTCAAGTGACGAATCGATGAGGGAATGACCTGCATGAGAAAAGTGATAAGTCGCTTGACCCAAGATGACTTGTGTAAGGGTGCATTCAGATATTTATCTTTGAATGTGTGTGCAGTTTTCTGACATTTAGACCTATTTTTGGTGGGTGTTAACCCTTTTGGTGACGCCTTTTGGAGCTGAAATTGTCAAAAATTCGTCTTCCCATGGAGCGGTCCGGCTATGGTAGCCTTCTTAGGGAGTATGATAGTGATAATTTGCAATCCCAACGTCTATTTTGGATGCCAATAATGTCAGGCATGAAGGCGCCTTCGTTTGGCAATGTTATTGCTATTTTTGGGTGGGTTTTGACCCGTTTGGACGACACCGTTTGGGGATGAAATTCTCGAAAATTCATCTTCCCGTGGAGCGGTCCAGCTATGGTAGCCTTCTTAGGGAATAGAATAGCGAGGATTTGTGACCCCGACATCTATTTTGCATACTCGGAATGTCGAGTGCCAAAGCACTCTCATTGGGCAAGTTTATTAGCTGTTTTGGTGCATTTTTATTTAATTTTTGTTGTTTTTTGAAATTTCTGCCCTGAATTCATTTCGGGGTGGGACAAATACCAGATTAGTATTTGTCCTAGGGTGGGACGAGCACTAACCAGAGTGCTCATCCCATGGAGGGACGAATATAAGCTCAAAAGGCCTATTTAAGGGCCAAAACTAGGGTTTGGGCTCATTTGCATTCAAATTTTCTTATGATTTGGAGCTCTGGGGAGGAGGAGGTTAATTCTATGAAGCGAAGCGCTACCGAATTTATCTCGACATCATGAGTGCACAAACCGGATCGAGCGGCAGAGCCAAAGTGAGACTAGTAAGTGCTACTTAGCATTATTGTTGTTGTTATATGTTTTAAAACTACAAGTGATTTGTTTAATTTTCTTTTTTATGCTGCATTTCAAAATTAAAATTGAAACCCTAAAATGGAGCTGAACACAAACCAAGACTTAAGCTTAAACTGAACGGGAAACGTAGTTAAAACCTAGGTGAAGGAATTTGTTTGTGTTGCTTTTAACTAAAACCCTAGGGGAAACGAAACGTAAAACCCTAGTTTTTTAGGTTGAGCTTATCAATTTTAAGATGTAGGTGAAAACCCTAGGTTAAAAAACTGTTATTTTAATTTTGTTTTGTTTGTGCAGAGTTTAATTTTTGTGAATTTTGTTGTTTTTGAGCTGTACGTTGGTAGGCAGTGTTGTATATTCATGTTATTGTGTTGTATAGTTTTTTTTTTTTTTTAATGTTGTTGTGTTGTTATCTTTGTGCAGGTTGTGAAGAGTCGGTATCGTGTACCTACCACTTTTGCAAAAGTGCGGGGGGCACTAACTGTGGCTGACTGGGAGTGGCTTGATGCCCTTGGGCTCAAGCAGGTGGCTCGACTGGAGCCTATGGTCGGGGATCCGGCCTATCTAATGGCCTTGATCAACCTATGGGATCCCCGAACCAACACCTTCCATCTCCCAATAGGGGAGATGACAATGACCTTGGAGGATGTCTATTGGCTTCTACGGATTCTGATAGATGGACTATCGATCAGAACATCATCGCGTGATCAGCGAAAAATTGTACTGATACGATGATTTCGACACGGGGAGGAGTTGGGGGTGGATGGTCGAGTGGAGATGGCAGAGGTTGACTGCCAGATGAGCGGGATTTTGGTTCGATGGTGGTTTGAGAGGGGGGTGTTGGGAGTGAGGCACGCATTGCTTATGGGCCTCATTTCCAACATGCTACTACCTGACTCATTAGGTGCGAGGTTCTCGTGGAACCTACTGGATGTGGTCTATAGGCTGGTGGAGTGTTCGATGCAGGAGCCTTTGATCCTAATATGGGAACAGACGCTATTGGTGCAGCTCTATGGGGAGTTGTATGAGGTTCACTGTCAGAGGCGAAAGGGGATTAGCTGTAGCTATCTATTGCAGAGCTAGGTTTGGTAGCATATAGCGATGGAGAGACCAGGGGGGTTACCATGGACGACACGGGTGGAGATGGCGGATAAGGATATTGGGTATGCGGCTCTATGGCGATGGTCTGAGGAGCAGGGACAGAGTCGATGGTGGGCAGGTGTCGTAGGGCACTATGTCGATGCCTTCGCTCGGCTTGCTTCGGGGGAGGTATTATAGTGACCCTATCGGGACTGTCTAACCTGGTCGAAAGCTGGAGAGTGGCTCCGATGGGTACGTAAGGAGCGATGGCTGATTGGGTGACATGGGACCGAGCATGAGTTTTTCCCATATAGTCGGGTAACATGATAGTTTGGGGTGCACCAAGGGTTTCCTAGTGAGCCCGTGGTCTATCGGCATCAGGGGGATGAGAGGACTCTAGATCGATCGGTCATCATGCCATTGGGCAAGGATTCAAATGCAGTGATCGATGTCCCGGACATGGATGACGTCGGGACTACCACAGAGTATGACCAGTGGTGGGTACTACGGTGATGGCAAGGAGAGGGGCCACTGGGAGGCATGGAGGCAGTAGCCATGGGTGGGGAGGGTGCCGAGGCACCAGGAGGTGTTTGGGGGGCTCCTCGAGAGGATGCAGATATGGTGGAGGTGGAGGATGAGGATGTGGATCTAGGGGTTCCGGATCAGCCGGAGATGTAGGACATCACAGAGCAGTGGGAGCCAAAGTAGGCTGTTGTTCCAGATATGCCTATGCCTCAGGTAGAAGTGGAGGACATGGAGTTCGGGCTACGCATTGAGATTACATGGTTGGCAGAGCTACTGCAAAGGTGGGATGAGGAGTTGGGGGAAGCTATGCAGGAGAGGGATCTCCTGTGGGCTCAGCTGGCAGAGTGGGAGAGCGCATTCATTGCACACCATCGAGGGGATGGGGACACCAGTGCTGCACAGGAGAGGGATCTCCTATGGACATAGCTGGTGCAGTGCGATGATGTAGTAGCTTACTACCATCGGTGGGAGGCAGAGTGGTTGCGGTGGGAGGTAGATTGGTCTCGACATCAGATGGATATGGAGGGAGAGATTATCCACCTCAGTGGGCGATTACCTAAGCCCTCGGGAGGTGGGTCATCATGCCGAATGAGGGGCAATGATACTGAGTAGTCAACATCATCTCATCGTAGGTGATTGGATGAGGGAGGTGGTAGTAGGCGTGATGTGAGGGCTAGCAGCAGCCTCCCTAAGGGGTCCCATAGGACCCACACCATGGGGGGTAGTTCCCGTCGCATCGATCCTACATGATCATGGTGGCCGATGCCTTAGGCTTGGGGGTTTTGAGATTTTGGATTTTGTTGTGGGGTCAGAGGACTAGCTCTTTGTAGCCTACGGGCATTTTTTATGATATATATATACAGACTTAATTTTGTTTATGCACATGTGATGATTTGATTTTATTCAGGATGGTTGATGAATATCGATGTATGCATGTTAAGCTATAGTGATGAATTCATATGTTGATATGATATGCAAATGGAATGAATGAATTGAATTTGTGATGTTTGGTAGTCACACCATAGACTGTTTAGGACTTTAGGGCTTTTTGTCCTAGGCGATTGCTGTGGTAAATGAATTTTCATGTATACATGTTGCTTTTTTTTTTGATGGCGATGCAGGGATGAAAGATAGCAAGTTGGTTGAGGATGTATGTTAAGGTTTTTTGAGACTCAGATGTTTTAACGATCTAGCCATGACTATACTTTCATCTCACAAGACTTTTGACCAAGGTATGAATTGGACTTGTTTTTGACCAAGTTATTTCACATCCCTGTGTGTGCAATTGAGTTCATTTATGTGGTGTTTGTCAGGATACCTCCAGTGCTAGATAGGCTATCAACCAAACCTATACTGAGGATCACCTGATTAGCTCCACTAACTCCTTTGTTGTGTTTAGCCAGATTAATCTACGGTGCTATCGTAGGGTACCATAAGCTAGCTCATCCACATGCAAACATTGATCTGCACACAAGTTAATGTGATAGATATATCATCATGTGGGAGGTTTACCACCAGTGATCGATAGGCTATCAACCAAACCGGTACTGAGGTTTGCCTCATGACCTATCGGAATGCTGAGAGTTCCAGGGATTCAAGTTCGACTCCCTTATTTTCTTCAATTGTATTGGGATACTTGCTCTTTTGTAGTGATAAAAATCACTATTTATTTTTGTTTTTCTTTTGAGCAAGGGATTTGAATATGGAGTGACGAGAATCACTATTGTATGTGCTTTTCTTGAGGTATGCACTTTGGTTGTGATGTCAAATTTTTGGAGTTTTGACTTTTTGCAAAATTTTATGATGTTTTGCAACTTTTGAGAACTTGGGATTCTTGGGGAATTGGGTAGGGAGGATGCTTGTCCTTTTGCCAACTCTCAACATTCTTGGGGTCATTCGCATAGGGGGATGAGCAAGATAACTGTTTCACTTATGGTGACCTGGATTGCTTTGTAGGGTTCATCTTTCGTTCACACAACTTGGGAATTTTGTTATATGTTTTAACTTGTGTCGGGATGCTACGTAACAGGGTGTGATCCAAGTAGAATTCTACCTTCATAAAATTTGTCTGACTTGGTACAGTATGTGGCTAAAAAACTAATGATGACTGAATGATGAAAACTCTCGATACATCAGAAAACAACTGACTATGATGAGGGAAAATAATGTGAATGGTGGTTATAGGCGATGAGCTATTGATAAAGCGGAAAAATGTAGAATATGATGGTTTTTGCCAAGTAATGACAGTCTATGGTGCTTTGACCTGTATGACCACAAATATGCATGGGATGTGATGCTTAATGCTATATATTTTTGTATTTTTGAGGGATTGATGTTTGTGAGTATGCATATGAGATGCAAAAGAGCTCTGTACTGTTATGATGATTTTGCGTATGCATGGAAATGAGATGTAAATTTTTGTTATTTTTGATGATTTTATTGTTTTTGAATTTTTCTTGTTTTTGACCAAGCGATTATGGGAATCCTTGGAGCCTTTTGGGTTGACCAAGTGATTATGGGAATCCTTGGAGCTTTTTGGGTTGACCAAGCGATTATGGGAATCCTTAGGGCATTTTGGGTTGACCAAGTGATTATGGGAATCCTTGGAGCTTTTTGGGTTGACCAAGTGATTATGGGAATCCTTGGGGCCTTTTGGGTTGACCAAGCGATTATGGGAATCCTTGGGGCCTTTTGGGTTGACCAAGCGATTATGGAAATCCTTGGAGCTTTTTGGGTGGGCTATGGCTCCTTTAAATATGGAATGGCCACAAATGACTAATGTTCAAGGGTTCGAGTTCCTTGATTCCGTCAAGAGAGGCTAGCCAGTATGTTCCAAGTCATATTTTGCTATGAATTACATATGGACCTAACCAATTTGCCATGAAATTGTCCCTCAGATGGGATGACAAACTAGAGTTTTGTTGGTTTTCTTTTAAGACCAAGTCACCAATCCAAAAGTCCCTTAGGTGAACTTTCATGTTGTATGCTTTCTTAAGTCGCTCTTGATAGATATGTAAATGCTCGAGAGAATTAACACGTCATTCATCAAGCAATGTAAGATGGTCTAACCGGGCCTACTATGTAGTGTCATCATCGATGAACTCTTGCATTGATATGCGTAGGGAGGGAATATCCAACTCGAGAGGCATGACTACCTCGAAGCCATACACGAGCGAAAATGGAGTTGCCCCAGTGGGCGTCCGAATGCTAGTGCGATAAGCCCATAGGGAAAGTGGGATTTGAATGTGCCAATCCTTATGATTATCTACGACTATCTTTTTGAGGATGGTGACTAGCATTTTGTTTGACGCTTCTACTTGCCCATTTGCCTGTGGATAGTAGGGTGTTGAAAAGCTATGCTGAATTTTGTACTTTGTGGTCAAAGCATGCACATATTTGTTCTTGAATGACATCCCATTATCCAAGATTATCTTGGATGGAATACCAAAATGACATATGATGTTATGCAAAATGAACTCCACAATGTGGGGTCCAGTCATAGAGGTTAGCAGAACCGCTTCCACCCACTTGGTGAAATACTCTGTGGTCATTATCATAAACGTGTGACGGTCGAACGACACAGGGGAGATCTTTTTGATGAGATCTAAGCCCCATTGCAAAAATGACCAAGCCGACTAGATCGGCTGCAAGGCATAGGAAGGTACGTGTGTCAAATTGGCACGATGTTGAAACTTCATGCACTTCCACACATATGCGCAACAATATCGCTCTAAAGATGGCCAATAATAGCCCATGTGAAGAATGCGCTTTGTGATGGCCATACCACTAAAGTGGCCACCGCATGTACCATCGTGCACTTGGGGGATTTCCCAAGTGGACTCTTTCTGGTCCAAGCAATGAAGGAGGATTCCTTCGTAGCTACGATGATACAGAATGTCTCCTAACAAGACATGCTTTGCCGCTTTCTGTTTGAATGATAATTTTATGGCATGTGTCAATCCAAGTGGGAGGTTACCTAACTTGAGGTAGTCCCTTATGGGGGAATACCAATCCTGCTGATCAGAAGCCTTGATGGTATGAACAGCCAATCCCTCTTGAAGTTCATCCCTAGCAAAAGCTGAGCGGGAGAGAACTTGCAAGAATAGCGTTGTATTGCTATTAATGGGAGTATGGGAGAACAAGGACCCCCGCGTTGGCATGATTCAAATGATCACGGATTCGAGAGAACCTATCCATGGATGACTCAATCTGGATCAAGTGGATTCCTGGCGTTAAATCAGAGCTTGCTCGCTCCATCGCTGTATTGTGATAGTGTTTTGACTTGAATGGTGGTCATTTCACCAAAAATGTCTTGCAGGATTAAGGACACTAAGGAGGCCATAGTGTCTACAAAATGATTCAATGATCGAGGGAGTGCATCGATGTTGTACCATTCAAGATTTTCCAAGAATCTATCCACAAGGGCTTTGTAGGCCTGCAAAACTGGGCATTTGCATTGGAATACTCCTTTGACTTGGTTTACGATTAACAACGAATCACCAAAGATATTCAATCATTTAATTTTCATGGTGATTGTTTTCTGAAGACCTATGAGCAAGGCTTCATACTCTGCATTGTTGTTGGTGCATGGGAAATTTAATTTAAATGATAGGGGCATTGGAGTGCCCTACGATGTGAAGAATACTATTCCTATGCCACCACCTTGCTCACATTTAGAACCATCAAAAAATAGGGTTATGTCGGCCTGTGACTTAGGCTCATCATAATCTGGTGATTCTGAGACATGGAAGACCCCATCATTAGGTAGTTCTATAGTCAGAGGCTAGTCATCTTCGAGAGGAGCCTCTACTAGTTGATCGGCTATGACCTGACCTTTTATGGATTTCTGTTTGATAAATTCTATGTTAAATTTCATCAACAACATGATCCATTTTGTCGTGCGACTACTATGATAAGTACGACTCATCATGTATCGCAATGGATTCTCCTTAGAAACAACATACATCTTATTGCTCAACATGTAATGGCATAGCTTTTTGGTAGCAAACACCACTGCCAAGCAGAGTTTTTCAACATATGCATAGTTAAGTTCATAGATGACCAAGGTGCGGCTAAGATAGTAAGTATCCTGTTCTCTGTGAAGTTCATTCTTCTGGGCTAACATGGCTCCTAGTGCCACCTCAGTAGCTGAGATGTATAAGTAGAATGACACTCTTGGTCTAGGTGGTGCCAATACTGGCAACGAAGCCAAGTATTGTTTAATGTCATCAAAGGCTGACTAGCACTCGTCATCCCAGTGAAATGCTACCCCCTTGTGCAACAACTTGTTCATTGGTTGGTACTTGCTAGATAGCTGTGCTATGAATCGCTTGATCGACGCGACCTTTCCCTGTAGGCTTCTGAGATGCTTGATGGTAATTGGGGGATGCATTTCAAGGATTTCCTTGACTTTGTTTGGGTCCACCTCGATGCCTCATTTTGAGACTATGAAACCCAAGAGCTTTCTAGATGTGATGCCAAAAATGCACTTCTTGGGATTCAGTCTGACTTTATGCTCCATGAGGCGATCGAGGATCTTGCTTAAGTCACCGAGATGATCCGGGCACAAAAGAGATTTGGCCAACAAATCATCCATGTAATCTTCCAAAGTCTTGTGCATGTAATCATGGAAGATGTATGTCATGGTACGTTGGTAGGTGGTGCCAGCATTTTTAAGGCCAAAAGGCATGACCTTATAACAAAATGTCCCCTAAGGCATTGTGAACACAATTTTTAGCTAGTCCTCAGGATTGATACAAATTTGATTGTATCCCGAGAAACCATCCATGAGGGAAAGCATTTCGTGACCCACTGTAGCGTCTACCAATGTGTCGATGCTTGACAAGGGAAAATTGTCCTTAGGACTTGTTTTATTTAGATCTCAAAAATTAATGCATATGCAAATCCTCCTATTAGGATTTTTGATGGGCACCATGTTGGATAGCCATGGCAGATAATCCATGCAGATGACAAAATGTGCATCCAAAAACTTTTGCAATTCATCTTTGACCATCAAGGCCACTGTTGGGTGCATCTTACATAGTTTTTGCTTAACTGGATTGACTATCAGATCAAGCATTATATTATGCATGACTAGCTACGGATCTAGCCCTGGTATGTCTCTATATGACCATGCAAAAACCTCCTTCTTTGTTTTGAGAAGGGCAATGTAGTTGGCTTGCTATTTAGGGGATAAACTTACCCCCAGCTTTATGATTTGTGGATTCATTGGATCTGAGCTGATGTCTACGTCAGTCATCTCCTCAACTGACATGTGGGATACATATTCCAACTGATGTGGAGTTGGGATCAAGTGGATATCATTTGCTAAGTTTAAATCATCATTGGGAACCTTGGGTCCCTCTTCAGCATGGAAGATATCTTGAGTTGGCCCAGGGGTAAAATGAAGCATTTCACCAAAATGCTGGTACTCGAATGGGGATGGAGGGGAATTGACGTGATCCTAGTCGATGGCATATATGTCTAGAGACAATGACTGTGTTGGATTGGCCGAATTATGGATGGGGGTAGTTAAGTCAATGGAGATCATGTTGATGGAATGATTTTGGTCTCCATTATCGTAGGTGTGGTTTCTCAGACATTCTGGATGCTCTCTATGCTTTGGATATGGTTCTAGAGGGACTGGCACGAATGGATCAGCCCTATGTGTGGATAATAAGATAGGGTCTGCCCTCGACACTGATGGCACTATAGGGTCTCTGGGCGGAAGGTATGCTTCGTATGCCCAGAGCAGCGGATCCAACACTTGGTCCCATCGCACTGGGTCTATGTACCACTCATGCCCAGGCATTATGTTTAGCTGTTCCTGCACATCGTTAATACCTAAGAGGTGTCGTCGCTACATCTATCACATGTGGTTGAGATAGGCCATCTCGGTCTCATCTTTGTAATCACTATCAGAGATCCAGAGGTCTTTGTCAGCTTCGATGACTGCTTGCGGTGTTACAGGCTCGTCCTGCTCAAGAAAATTGATGCGGTCCCACATAGGTTGTTCCACTCTTTGCGAGGGGACTTGATTTCATTGGAGTGGCACTTGCTCGATAGGAGCATCCAAGGGGAACATTGTCAAGGGCTTTCTTGATGATCATCCATGGGGATCACCTGTGAGTGATTTTTGTTTGATTCAAAGGGGTCATATGACGCTGGTTCATACTCTGATTCATCCTCTGAGGACCCTTCTTGATAGTGTCTAGACTCTCCCTAAAAATGATCTCTCGAGCTTTCTCCTCTCTCGAGCGAAGGTAAGGGACTGCTAGCACCAAAAAGGTTGATTACCATTAATGGGAGATAGTCCCTCAATGTATATGTGGTGTTAGGGTTGGCATATGGATCTGATGCGAATCCCCCCTTGTTGCCTATCCCTAGGCCTTGCATGTTCTCCACCAAGATGTCCAAGGGGAGGGGGTGGTTGAACCCTACCTCTGAATTATCGTATGACATTTGGTATCTTGGTTGGCAAAGAACACGTATCCCTTGCTCATATCTTCCTAATCCATATCCGTGCCAATTGCATTGGCCAAGGTATCTCAGAGCAAAGTCTGGGTTAGAAAAATAGTTGAAATTTTTAGCAAAAGGCTCTTTGTCTTCGTCCTCTTGCGTACATGGTGCAACACCATGATCAAGGCACCCATACACAAAATTTGTCTGGTTTGGCGGGTAACCTAGGGGAACAATAGTGACAATGGGAAGGCGAGGTCTTCCCATGTACTGCATGGACTCTAGTGCGAGAGTTGATACAATATTTCACACCAGATACTCCCCCAGGCCTGTATTGGCCATTTCAATGTCAATCGTTGGCGGTTGAGGGGGAGGGAATGGAAGTTCTCCTTGAGTCCATTCCATGTCGGGTTGACTAGGAGCCTCGACTTCCATTCGACTAGGCATTTCCTCCATAGAGATAGTTGATACTGATGGCAGTATCTCTTCCAAAGTTTTTGCCTCTTCTAGGGGTTTCTTCCCTTTGTCATTCTATTTGGCCCCCATAGATGAAGACTAGACGATGAAGATGAACCCGACAGGGGTTTTGAAGAACTTGTTAACGGGGATGCCTACAGAATCATACCCTGTTTTAGATGGATTTAACTGGAAATCCAAATGCATTTATGGCAGGGTTTATTACAACATCAGCTGCATCGCATTACAATACTTGAAGGGTTCCAAGTCTGCCGAAACTACATGCACCTCCTATTCAAATGTATACTTTAAACATTGGTGAGCTATCAAAGGGACACACTTCATGTCCCTGATCCATGGTCGGCCCAACAAGATGTTGTAGGCCATTTCACCTTCCAATATGTGGCACAATGTGGGTATGGTATTTTGTCCCACTTGGATTGGTAGGACTATTGTGCCAACTGTCAAGCAGATTGCGTCATTAAATGCTTGCAGAGTGTAGGTGGAAGCTGTGATGTGAGATGCGGGCAACTTCAGATGCTTGAGAGCCATAGTTGTGATGATGTTGTTGGATGAGCCAGTGTCTATCAACACCCTCTTGTATGGGATCCTGTTGACCCATGCGATAACGTGCAGGGGTGGATCCACCATGTCATCAGTCACTGATCTCAATTCATCTTCTCAAAATGTGATGATCAGCTCAGTGCATCGTTTTACATGCCCCATGAAGTTGTTGAAAGAATTTTTTTCATGGGGCTGCAACTTGATGGCTTTCAATATCTCCATTAGAGCTTCTCGATGGGGCGTCGATTGCTGTGTGAGCTCGTATATGGAGAACCTAGTCGAGGTGGTCCTCAAACTCTAAGTTAGTTTGGTATGAAGTGTGGCCATCAACTTAGGCAGAGGAGGTTGTGCAGGGTGCTGTTGTGGTTGTGATGTTGTTGGCACCTCTCCTGTAGCTATTGCAGGAGCATTCATGCTCGGATACCTCCTGTTTCGAGTCACTATACTAATCATCCCTACATACCTCTGCATGGGGTAGTTCTGTGTGACCTCGTTAACTTGTAGGGTCTTTGCATACAAAGCATGAGCAGGCAAGGGGTCTTTGAAGACCTCAATTTTGTGATTGCTTGGTGCGACAGGATTAACGAGATACCTAAGTTAGATGATCATGCCACTCTATTTGATCATCGATGGATGAGTTAGAAATATTCTTTTTTAGATAGGTATGACACTCATCATCCTAACTAGACAACCAAGTTATCTTATACAATATTTACCAATGAGGAAAAGGGAGATTTTCATAATCATTCTACTCCTCATGAAGAGTATTCTACACAAGGACATTGTGCCTCTGTACCCCTTGAGTGCATCAATATTACATATAAAATTGAATATAAGGTCAACATGGATTCCTTTGATTATGTAGAACAAATAGCTTCTAGGGTTATAGAGTATGCTAAGTCTCTTCATATTAACACGAAGGTCAATCAACCCCACATTGTTAACCAACTAAATCAAGCCTTTAGGAGGAATACTAATAAATAAGTAATGTTGAATCGATTATGATTGGATAAAAAATACTTGGATGAGCAATATAAGAGAAACTACAAAAAGCCATGTAAGAGGTACTTCCCACATCACATACATATAGGCAGCATATCCAACAAAAGCTCATGGTGCACAAGCAAAAAATACCACCTAAACCTAATCAGAACCATCCTCCTTGTGCACCCCATTAACACCATAGACCCCAATAGTATCAACCAAACCATACTCACTAGAAGCATGAGGATTATGTGGACTTAGGGTCAAAGTGCTAGGATCAATAAATAAACACAATATCTACCAATCAAATAGAATAACCAAAGTAGGTGAATGATGTGAATGTAAATCTCCCTCCCCTAGAGTTTGTGTTGTGATAGAGAACTAAAGCTCTCCAAATTGAGCTACTACAATTGAACACTCTAAGTTGGAACAAGAGCATGAGATAAATTAGGAACAAGTACATGTGGACATACTCACCAGCTAGGATCATCATGAACCATCCACATCTAATTAGATGTTGTAGATCTTTGATCCACATCTACTTAATTATTTCCTGACACCTACACCCAATCCACGTCCACCACCTACTAGTTATCATCCAAATTTATCAAAAATCATCCAACCATTCCCCCCACTGGTCTCACAATAATTATTGGATAGGCTAGCAAATATTGAGTTACAAGTGAGTCATTAACTCAATGATTTATAACAAATATTGAATCAACTCACAAACATTGAGTTACGGTTGAGTAATCAAAAACATCGACTACTTTATTGCCAGGCCCAACCCCATCTAGAGTGGTGCAATACTAAACTTCAATAGAATATAGGCAAAGACAACAATGTTTCCCACCTCATGATTATATACCATTGCTTGAGTATTTGACATCACTTTTTAATCAACTTTGTGAGGCCAATGCTATCAAATTGCCTAAGATCCACCCTTTGGATCCTAATAAGCCAAAATCAAAGTGGTATCAAGAGGACCTATACTATGCTTATCATAAAGTACATGGTCATGCTATTAAGTCATGTATCACATTTAAAAATAGAGTATAGGATATGTTTGATAAGAATAAATTTCAAATTGACAATCCTCTCATTGCTAATGATAAAAAATAGGCATATTCTAGGATCTGATACCTATGCATGGGGGTTAGGTAGAACAATCTAGATAGGTGAACGAGATACACATGACCTTACCAACTCTTTAGATTGATCCATCTTGTCTACCTCATACAAGATACCAATCCCATACTTGGACTCCTCTATCTGAGCTCATGTTGACAATATTTCAGAAGTTACAAGAGGCCAAAGCAATTTTTCTACCTGACATATACCAACTGCACCCCAATCAATGTGAATCCAAGTCATATAAAGATGCTTACTTTTTCCTCTATCATTGAAGAGAAGGCCATCATATTTAAAATTTCTACACATTCAAAAGTGTGGTCCAAGATCTTATCGATGGGGGAACCTTTTCCATAGATGGTATTTTGAATTCATCTCATCATAATCTTAACATTGACCAAGATTTATTACCACAATAAGAGGGATAAACTTTCATCACTTCTCCCAATCAGGTCAATCACATCACATAAAGCACAATACATAGTGGAGGTGCCCAATGTGTCACACTTTCCCCTTCATCCACTTCAAAACTGATGATGCAATTTGAGGATTTTGAAAGTATCACATCTTTCCCACATTTTCCAATCACCACACACTTTGGGGGTGATTAAGGTATCACACCTTTTTCCTTAAAAAAAAAAAAAACCAACTCAAAACAACACAAAAAAGAAAAAACATCAAAAATACAAAAACTTTGCACTCACATCATCATGCATTACACATCATTGCATTTATCGAATAGTTGTATTAGACATATCAATTCATTGAATTTGCATTAGAATATGTTGTTTTTGTATTACCACAAATAGAACCATGCTTGTATGACTGTCATAAGTCTTAATCAACCTTATCCATCATCATCATTTGTGTTTTTCTTCTAAGATTTTACCTA
The DNA here is from genome assembly GCA_028583015.1 of Wollemia nobilis. Lineage (NCBI taxonomy): Eukaryota > Viridiplantae > Streptophyta > Pinopsida > Araucariales > Araucariaceae > Wollemia > Wollemia nobilis. The sequence goes on along the minus strand of JAQPPZ010017000.1, from coordinate 361,864 downwards.
TTAAGAGATCCTAGTAAGACAAGGTAGATACCAAATGACCATCAACAATGATGTTTAGATGACCACTAACTATTTTATGCACACCTTTTAGTTTAAAAAATATCATTGGGAAACCCCCACATCACAAACATCATACCATCCAGATTCTCCTTTTGTGAGTAATTGTGTTTTTCAACACAACTAGTCAGTTGCTTTAGGGTGTTTACTAGGATTTTTGGTCATTCAGTCATTCCTAGTTTTCCTTTTAGATTATGTAGAAATATATATCTATTTTAGAAGGTAAGGTCTTGATTTGATAGTACCTTGCATATCTCAAAATCCCAACACAATTTTACACATTTAAAATCTGAGTTCGAACAAGGAAGGATGAACCTAAAACGTAGTCCTTACCCCTTAAGCAAAAGACTTTCCTTGCTCATCCTATTATGCACATGGTCTAAGATGATGGGAATTGACAAAAGGATAGTTATCCCCCTAAACAAAGCAATAAAATACCTTTCTCTTCCACAAAATGAGCAATTATACCTAAAAAAATGGTTCTCACCATTAAGCAAATAAATCCCTTGCTTTTCATAAAAACAAGCAAGTATCCCAAAAGAAATCAAAAGAAAAGAAGGGGGTAATGAGTTTGAATCTCTATAATCCTTAGTTATTCAAAAGCCAATGGATGATCTCCATTACAAAAATGGGTTGACCCACTTGGCAATGGGATAGTCTTATGCATGGTAATATGTATATCACATTAGTGATCTTCCTATGTACAGATAAATATCATCTTACATATGAGCTATCTTTTTATGGCTTGTATTACCTAGTAGTCTAATCCAACTACGTCCAAAATCAAGATAATCCTAACCATGAGGTGATCCTCATTACAACAATGAGTTGAATGAAACCCACCGAGAAATAAGGCAGTATTATGTGTCATTAGTAAACATCACATGCACACACATGAATATTGAATACCTGGATCTTCCTTGCAGACTTGTATCTTTCAGTCATGTGTAGTCAGTATACATATTTTGAATGATAAACTAGGGTGTTTGAGTCTCATGAAAACCATGCTATTTTCCTATAGCAACTTACTAGTCATTCATCCATCATATACACTTTTATCATATTTCATATGGTTGGATTTAAAATGTATGACTTTTGTGACAAGGTTAATATTTTGATTGATGACTTTTATACATTCTATGGTGCTTACATTTAGGTTGTTTTGCATCTTAATATTCATTCCTTATAGTTTGCATCATCATGTCATCAATACATAATCTACATGCATACATTTAGACATACATATATGCATACATACTACATTGTCTAGGCATACATCTAGCATCCATCATTGCATGTCATTAGTACATCACATACATACCTAGCTCAATGCATACATAATAGCTCTATATAAAAAAAACATTCATCAACACCAACTGGGGGGGTCCAAGGTATCATACCTTCCTCCAATAATAAATTAAAAAACTTGGGGCAAATAAGGTATCACACCTTCCCCAAACCATCAATCAAGTAAGAAATCAATCTCCTTGGGGGTGTTCAAGGTATCACACCTTCCCCCAATCAATCACATAATCATCAATTTCTAGGATCAAAAGGTTGCATCCTTTAATTTACAAAGGTTGTACCCTTTGCCTTGCAAACACCAATCAACACATTAACTGCTAAATTAAAAGGGTTGTGCACTTTTTTCAAAGGTTGCATCCTTTACCTTGCATTCACATTCTATCAATCAAATCAACTTCCAATCTCAAAAGGTTGTGTCATTTTGTCAAAGGTTGCACCATTTGCCTCACTATCTTCCAATCATTTCAAAAGGCTCCAAAGATGACTAACCCCTTTGGTCAATTTAAAAAATCTCCAAAGGACACATACACTTTTGGTCAAATAAATTTAAAAAACTCTAAAGATGCCTAATTCCTTTATTACTTCAAAAGGCTCCAAAGGCACTTATACCTTTGGTCAACTCAATTCAAAAATCTCCAAATATGCCCTAATTATTTTTGGTCAAATTCATTTCAAAGAGACCTTCAAAAGAATTAAAGTGCTATTATCTCAATTCCCCAAGAAAGTCATGCAATTGGAATACTCAAAGGGATAGAGGTATACATTCCCTTCTTTCACTTAGCCTCAAGTGATCCTTGCATATAGTAATTTACCCTATACACCTAGTGGTTGTAGGGACTACTTATCCATGCAATCTAGTCATATGGATAGGTTACCATAAGATATATTGAACAATGATTTCCCTCACATAAGAAGTGAATTGTTACCATCTCAATTTCATAATAAAGCCATGCGATTAGACTGCTCCAAGGGATAGAGGTGTACAAATACCAATAATGGTCAAAATAATAATTGTAATGGGATTTTCCCCTTCCACATTTTGTAAATTTCTTTAAAACCCAAATAGAATCATCTTGGTCTAGCAACTCATCACTTTCATAATTCTTCCATTTACTCATCAACTCATCACTTGAGGAGTAGTCATATATTAACAATATTCATAATCAAAATCAATAATCAAACACTTAATCATGCAAGTTGTATTCTTTTAAGAATCATTGCCAAATATAATTATGCCCTTCTTGCTTGGGGTAGATAACAAGAAAAAACTTAAATTAAATACATAACAAGACAACCCAAAACTACTTGTTTGGTATCCTTGAAGGCTGAGTACAGACAAAAGTTTATCTTCCAAAAAATATCCCATGTGGCTACAATGTAGACTCAATATTATCTCCTAGTGATCCAAAGGTTTACCAAAAATTGAGTTCTTCAACTTATCAAAAGTAATGGTTAAAAAATGCATGCTATTTTCATGATTGGGGCATCTAAAATTGATTAGATCAATGAACATCATCAACCCTTAATTTGACTCTAGGTCATCTATTTTTGCTTTGCATTGTGTTTACACACAACACATCCCCAAAAGAGGCATCTATAGATACCTAAATCACATTATATTGAGAAGACTACCTATATGGACTCCGTAAAGACCATATGATCCAATTTGGGCAGCCCTAGGGCTAAAACAATGGTTTTCACCACTCAAATAGGGGACTTTTCTCTTTGCAATCATAATCATCCTTCCAAGGGATAGCTTCTAGAGGCTATCCTACCAAGGGATAACCCCTAAATAAAAGTTGTCCTACCAATAGACGGACCCCAGTCAATGCTGTCTCACCAAGGGATGAATCCTAGTCAAGGACATCCTACCCTAAGATGGCTACACCAAAAGTTAAGCAAAAAAAAAAGAATCCACATGTGGGCTCACACCGCATATTTCACATATGATCGAGCCCAAATTAGCACACACACTTGAGCCCAAAATAACATTACATAGGCCAATATAGAAAAATAGTGTTACATGGGATTTTGGAGAAGAGCATGCAAGCCACCTCTCCCGTACAAAGAGTTTACACCAATAATAGGTTCCTTTCGAGGGATCTATAAATTGGCATCCATCCTCATTCAAAAGGATACCAAGTTTTAGGGTTTTCAAGCGATGAAGTGTTGTTGGAATTCAACTACGAATCCTCAAGCTATTTGTATTCTTCATAATATTAGCATAGTTGCATTTTTTTTTACATATTTACTCATCATGTTTTAGTCATATATCACTTTTACTTATTATTTCATCTCCACATGCTATTAAAATTTTTGTATTTCTTGTGTGCATATTACATGTTTTGTGCAAGGAAGGAGGAACACAAAAGTTTAACATCTTCATCCCTTGTAAAGATCACGAAGAAACCCTTTGCAGGATGGTTTGTGGATGCGAGAAAACCCCAAAGTGTACCAGTCCCCTTTTGAGAGGAAAATCAAATCATCTCATTTGTTTATTGTATTGATTGTATCAAAATGGTGAACTCCCTCAAGGGGATGCAATTGTAACCATATTTTGAAAGAACAAGTCATTATTAATATAAAAGGAACATGATTTATTATCTCATTGTTTTATCATAGTTTGTTACATTGCATGCTTTTGGTGTTCATTTATTGATAGCTTTTGGTGTTCATTTATTGCTATCAATATTATTTTATTGGCACATTGGTTTTTTGAGCATTTCAAATAGGTTTTTTAAACCAATCTAAGGAGCATAACCAGTTGGTAGATAGAATGCAGTAAATATTAAACTTGGATAATTGGGTTCAACATACTTTCTTAGAAGAATTATTTCCCATTGTCTATGACTCTCTTTGTACAATATCTAGATTAATTTTTCCCTAAGAGCTAAGTTTACATCTATAAGAACTCTTAAACCAACACCCCCTAGTTTTATCATCATATACCTTACTCCATTTCACCAAAGACAATTTCCTTTTATCATGTAAACTTGATTATCAAAAGCATCGAATAATATAGACTAAACTTTTTAAAACTGATTTTGGCATAGTATACAATGGCATATAATACGTTGGAATGACCTATAAGACTAAATTAATTAACTACACTCTTCTTGCTAAATACAACCATATACCTTTCAAAGCTGGTAGTTTATTTTAAAATTTACTAATAACTAGATTCTATAATTCTATCCTCATTCTCCCCTCAAATAAAGGCATCCCTAGATAAGTTGCTAGAAAATTTATCTCCTCCATTTGAAGTAACCTATAAATTCTTGCTTTGATATTAGCTGTAGTATTAAGGAAGTAAATTTTAGATTTTTTCCTATTAACTTTTTGCCCTAAAGCTCTTTTGTATTCCTTTAAAAAGCTATTCAAAGCTTTGGCCTCATTTATCCATTACCTTCCAAAAAAGGTTGAATCATCTACAAACTGTTGATGGGTGATATTATCAATGTTATTAATAACCTTAAGTCCACTTATAAGCCCATATTTGTAAGCCTTATATAAGTTCCTACTCAAAACCTCTACCATAATAATGAACAAATAAGAAGATAGTATGGTTAAATTATATTTACTCATGGAGAGTATAAGGAATGTGGGGAAACAACTAATGGTATCTTTTCTAACCATAGAGGTTTAGAAAAGTGAACCCCAAATATAGCCATGGGATGTTGTCCTATCCTATCCACTTGGGTGTCATTGGCTACGACTTAGGCTCAAATGTGGTTATGCCTTAATTATACTGAATAAAAGAGTGTGGGAATATCTTTGGTGTGAACCTTAACTGTGATTTAAAAAAATTCTCTCTTTTGGGTTGGTTAGAATTTGGGTTGTTATAGTTGGTATCAAAGCTCTAGGTCATAGGACTAGAAGCTTCAGTGAAGATATATTGATGTGTAGACTTTGGGTACATCACTTAGTGGGGATAATACCTTTCTTGGGGTAAGTGTATCCATTGATATTATTAGTGGATGATAATACTATTGGAATGGTACCTCATATGGAATAAGTGTAACCATTGATATTATTAGTGGATGATAATACTCTTTTGTTAGTTTATGTGAATGATGAAACTAACTAGAAGTTAGAAGTACAATTTGGAGAAAATTGTAACCTAACTCAAACTTCTTTTGTGGATAAGGGAAAAGACACCTTGCGATGGGGCAAGTGTGACCAAGAACATTATCAGTGGAGAGAATATTTATAAACAAAATGACACCTTAGGAGGAAGCAAGTGTGACTATGAACATTACCTAAAGGATTTTAATGGTATAATTTAGTTCATAGATAGATGTAACTAACCAATTGCACATGATAGATCTCTTGGTCATTGAGGTGAGATCAATGAATATTCTAGAGATTTTTTCTAAACTGATGGAGAAATAAACTCTAGAGTAGTTCAAGGTCCAATGGAACCAATATCCTGAGAAAAGTACCACTTAAGAAAAGTGGATGAGATGAAAATATATTTTCCTTATTTTTTGAATGAAAATGATATGTAATATTTATTGTAGAAAAAACATAGAGGACTGTGTTTAGTCCAAGGGGGTAGTATGTCACGACCCACCTTGGCATGATCTTTATAAGATAGACTATGTATTGATAAATGATGATTTAATGCTTAGTTTTGATGCATTTGGATGATTATATGCATTTGTTATTTTGATTATATGATATGAGGATATGATACTACTAATGTTATGCATGTTTGCAAGATCAAGTACTCTCATGGGTGGGCAAGGAAGTTGACCACCGAGAACGAGATATTGAAAACTAAAAATGATATAAAATCTAAACAATAAATTTAGGGTAAGATCTACCCACATATATATTATATCTCATATACTTTGCACATGTGTTTTAAGTTATACCATCGGCTAGGAAATTGCTGGTGCAATGGAGTAGTTCTTAGAGAGCAAGTGATGATAGGTCATCAGAAAACTTGCCACTAGGAACAAGGGGTGGTATGACTTAGTATTATGCTTTGCTTGCAAGTGCTTGAAAGAAATTGTGGTGCTTTGATTTTTCCCCATGCATGCCTGGTTGTGTTTGTCACGTTATATCTTTGTTTATGACCTCATATTATCTTATATTTTATGTTTGATCTAAGTGAATATTCGTTTTATGAATTAACCTTTGAATTATATCATAAACTATATTAGATTAAAATTAATTAATCCTTAGATTATGTTATATTAAAATGAATTAATCTTTAAATTATGTTATAATCTATGTTGGATTAAAATGAATTAATCCTTAGATTATGTTATAATCTATGTTGGATTAAAATGAATTAATCCTTAGATTATGTTAGATTAAAATGAATTAATCCTTAGATTATATTATATTAAAATGAATTAATCTTTAGATTATGTTATAATCTATGTTGGATTAAAATGAATTAATCCTTAGATTATGTTATAATCTATGTTGGATTAAAATGAATTAATCCTTAGATTATATTAGATTAAAATGAATTAACCTTATATTATGTTATAATCTATGTTGATTAAAATAAATTAATCTTTAGATTATATTATAATATATATTAGATTAAAATGAATTAATCTTTATATTATGTTATAATCTATGTTGGATTTAAATGAAATAATCCTTAGATTATTTTATAATCTATGTTTGTTTAAAATAATATAATCTTGTGATTATTAATAAAGCTATTGTGGAATTTAAGAATGCATATTTTAGTAATGGTCTAGGTGGCAAGTGGATTTGGTTAATACCTTCTTGGGTATTTCAAGGGAAACCACTTCCATGCACATGGCCAGTGGAGTGAGTAATAAAGCATGCAAGTAAAGGAGCATGCTACTTTTGAAACATCTCTCACATGACCCTATGAAAGGCTAGCTCCTTGTTTAAATCCTGAGGGAGGTAAATGAGAGGGGATGCTTTTCAAGAAAAAGAAGAGGACTGAAGGGATTATGCAAGTATTGGTGCATAACATAGATGGCAGACTATTGTTTGAGTGAAAGATATGAATGACATATTTTATCTCCTTATTGTGGATTAGTGCTAGTAGATAATATCCATAGTATTTGGTGGTAATGATGTTGGGTTAGTTTCATTATTCTTTCCTTGTGTCCCTTAGCTTGTTGTTTAACTTGCTATTGGTTCAAGCCACTAAACTACTGGCTACTTCTATGTGTGTATTCTTTTAGCTCTTTCTATTTAGAAATATGGCATATTTTGTGCATAAGTTTTGGTATTATGATGCAGGAGCATCCAAGGGCAGCAAAGCAATCGAGCATCAACCAAAATTTTGTTTTTATTTCTTTCTAAGTGGCAAAGTTATTTTTTTTCTAAGTGTTACACAAGGTCGCAAAATCGTGACATGTCACGATTTCATGACATATCGCGAAATCGCGACCCAAGGCAGTGAAAGCAAGGCCAAAGGACAAAGGGTCGTGAAATCGTGACATGTCGCGATTTCATGACATGTCGCAAAATCGCGACCCAAGGCAAAGAAAGCAAGGCTGAAAGACAAAGGGTCATGAAATCGTGACCCAAGGCAGTGAAAGCAAGGCCGAAGGACAAAGGGTCACGAAATCACGACCCAAGGCAGTGAAAGCAAGGCCGAAGGACAAAGGGTCATGAAATCGTGACATGTCGCGATTTCGTGACATGTCGCGAAATCATGACCCAAGGTAGAGAAAGCAAGGCGCGAAGACAAAAAGGTCACAAAATCATGACATGTCACGATTTCATGACCAGAGCAGGAGAACGGAGGCCGACAGACGAAAACGGCACGATATCGTGACAGGTCGCGATATCGCGGCCAAAACGAAGGGAAAAGGCTTGACGGAGGAAATGTCGCGATATCATGACATGTCATGATATCGCGACGAAATCTAGAGAGAGAAAGCATAGGAGGGAAATGGTCGTGATATCGCGACATGTCGTGATATCATGACCAAACAGAAAAACATGCACTCCAGCTTTCATAAAGACATCCCTTCGTGCACGGCAAGTTAGAAGCAGTGAACCAGTTGTTCCAAAGAAGGATTCCAACGGGCATGTTGGCCACTCGCGTAGGGGTATTTGGAAGACACATTTAAAGTAACTAATAGCAAGCAGTAGATCGAGAAGAAGATTCTATTGGATATGGCAGCCAGTCACGCACCTCACCTAGAGTCTCATCAATGCAACTTTCCAAAATTGTTCCAAGTGGCAATTATAGATCATGGGAAGTGTAAAAGCACAGAGGATCGGGACCTCAATAAAAACCCATGGATTGTAATGAGAGGGGGTTGGAAAATGGTAGTTTGGCTGTATATTCTTGTAAATTCTTCCAAAGTATTGAATACAAAATCTTGGGCTCTTATTTTTCTGGTTTTTTTGTATTATGCAAGATCTGTTCTCCACCAAGTGGTATCAGAGCCAGTAGTTCCTGAGTGTGTAACAGATCGCCGGAGGAGAGGCAGTTACACCAGGATCTATGGAAGGGCTTGGAATTGGTTGAGCAGAATGCCTCCAAAGAGAAATTCTGTTGGTGGGAGAGGCATGGCAGTAGCAAAAGATGTTCGAGCTTTGCAACAAAAAATGCAAGCTCTACAAGAAGAAATGCACAGAAGATTGGAGCTAAGAAGAGACGAAGGTAGTGAAGAGGAAGATGATGAAGAAGAAGACCAACCTGAGGAAGAAGAAGAAGCAGTAGATCCTGCTCAGGACAGACTATACAAAGCCATATCCCAGATTGGGAAGAGGCCAAAGATGGAGGTTTCCACATATTTTGGGAACCTTGATCCAGAGGAATTGATCGATTGGATCAACGACCTGGAAGAGTACTTTGAGTATGAAGAGGTTGAGGACCCTGATAGGGTCAGATTCGCAAAGACCAAACTGAAAGGTCATGCTAGCATTTGGTGGAAGAGAGTGTAGCTGGAGTGAAATAAAAGAGGGAAAGAGAGAATAACTAAGTGGGAGCGGATGGCAGAAAAGCTAAAGATGCAGTTCATCCCTGGTGATTATGAGTTAGACCTGCTGAAGAAAATGCAAGGATTGAGGCAATCAAGCAATTCTATGAAAGAATACACGAAATAATTTCATAAAATAATGATTAGAATAGGCCACTCAGAGGCCAACAAGGAGAAGGTAGCCCGTTACATTAATGGGTTACGAGCAAGCATTCAGGAAGAACTAAGTCTAGTCCGAATGACCACCATAGAGGACGCTTACCAATTTGATTTAAAGGTTGAAGAGAAGCTCAATAGGAGGTTTGAAAACAAGCAAAGAGGAAGAGGTCATGGAGGAAGAACCGATAGAAGGAACAGTGGAAGAAGAAATGAATATTCTTAGAAAAATGGAGAAGGTAGCAGCAGGCAAGAACAAAGGAGAGAAAATACAGACTGCCCCCGTGATTAGAATAATGGTTACCGAGGGGGAAGAGGTAGAGCTCGACGTGGACAAGGAAGAGGAAGATTCTGAGGGACTTGCTTCCAGTGTGGTGAAGAGGGACATCACCAATATGAATGCCCACAACAACGAGAAATAAATAATCGGAGGCCGGAAGGAAATGCCAGAGTAGTAGTCGTTGATGAAGATGCTGGGTCTGAGCATTCTGAAGAAGCTGAGAGAGGAGAAGTAATGATTACAAGGAGAGTCTTGCTAAATGAAGAGGGAGCTACAGATTAGAGGAAAATCTTATTTCGCACAAGGTGTAAGTGTGCGGGTAAGATTTGCAAAATTATCATTGACAACGGTAGCATGGATAACCTAGTTTCAGAGGGAATGGTTACAAACCTATAACTGGAGAGAAAGAAACACCCGCATCCATATCGGATTGCGTGGTTGCAGAAAGACCACAAATTTTTGGTCAATGAACAATGCTTGGTAAAATTCAGCATTGGAAATTACCGTGATGAAGCTGTGCGACATTCTGCCCATGGATGCATGCCATTTGCTACTGGGAAGGCCATGGTAGTTTGACAGGTGTGCGGTTCATGATGGCCGAGCCAACACCTATTCCGTGACCAAGAATGGAATGCGTCATAAGTTGAAACCCCTGAAGGAGGTGGAAGAAAAGGTATGTGGCAGTGCAAGAATTTGCTTGGTTGACGAAAGAAATTTTTTAGATAATTTAAAGCATGAACATATGTGTTATGCATTAATTCCTAGAGTCAGGAATACAGAATGCAAAGATGCCCCAGCAGAAGTCCAAGGTCTGTTGAGGGAATTTCCAGATATCATATCTGATAATGTGCTTGAGGGTTTACCCCTAGTAAGAAAAATCAGTCACCATATTGATTTGGTGCCAGGGTCAAGCTTGCCAAATAAGGCTACACATAGAATGACACCTGTAGAAACTGAAAAACTAAACAGGTAGGTCCAAGAGTTGCTGGAGAAGGGATTGATTAGGGAGAGTCTTAGCCTGTGTGCAGTACCTATAGTACTAGCACCCAAGAAGGATGGAGAGTGGAGAATGTGCACAAACTCTCGAGCCATCAACAAGATCATAATAAAGTACAAGTTTCCACTGCCAAGGATGGATGACGTAATGGACTGTTTGAGTGGAGCCAAGTACTTCACCAAAATTGACCTCAAGAGTGGTTACCACCAGATCCATGTCAGGGAAGGAGATGAGTGGAAGACAACCTTCAAGACAAGATAGGGCTTGTAAGAGTGGTTGGTCATGCCATTTGGGCTATCCAATGCACCAAGTACCTTCATGAGGTTGATGAATGAGGTACTGAAAGAGTTTCTGGAAAAAATTGTCATTGTTTATTTAGATGATATATTAATATTCAGCAGAACCCTGGAGGAACACCTGAAGCACATCAGGAGGGTTTTTGAAAAGCTATGGGAGGAGCAGTTATTAATAAATCTGAAAAAGTGTAATTTTTTCAAGAAAGAATTAGTATACCTGGGATTCGTAATCTCAGCAGAAGGTCTAAAAATGGACCCAGAGAAGGTAAGGGCTATCATAGAATGGTCTACCCCAAGAAGCACAATAGAGGTAAGATCATTTCATGGTCTAGCCAGCTTTTACATAAAGTTCATAAGAAACTTCAGTAGCATTTGTGCACCCCTCACAGAAACAATGAGAGGGGATAAAAAAGAGTTCAAGTGGACCTTAGGGGCTGAGAGGAGCTTTGATGCATTAAAGAAAAAGGTCATAGAACAGCCTGTTTTGGCACTTCCAGACTTTAACAAAGTATTTCAGGTAGACTGTGATGCTAGTGGCAGTGCAATAGGGGCTATACTGAGTCAAGAAGGCCGACCTGTTCCTTATTTTAGTGAAAAGCTCAATGATGCTCAGAAAATTATTCAGTTTATGACCAGGAATTTTATGCTATAGTTCAAGCTTTGAAGAAGTGGAGGCATTATTTGTTGCCAAAAGAGTTTGTTCTATTTACTGATCATCAGGCATTGCAGTACATCAACAACCAGACAAAACTGAATCAACGACACATGAAGTGGGTTGAGTTTCTCCAAAGCTATACCTTTGTGTTAAAGCACAGGAGTGGGAAATCAAACAGAGTTGCAGATGCCTTAAGTAGAAGGTAGAATCTACTGATTGAAATGACAGTGGAAGTAGAAGGATTTGAAGAACTGAAGGGTATTTATCCTTAAGATCCTGATTTTGCAGTAGCCTGGACGACTTGCTTGGCACCTATTACTGTGGACAAGACAAAATGGTTAGATTTCCTAATCCAAGATGGAATGTTGTTCAAGGGAAGTAAATTATGCATTCCAAGGAGTTCCATGTGGGAGAACTTAATCAAGGTAAAGCATAGCGGAGGACTAGCTAGGCATTTTTGTTGGGATAAGACCATTGCCCTGGTGAATGAAAATTACTATTGGCCGCAACTTCAGCAAGATGTGAAAAAGTTTGTGCAAAGTTGCAGAATATGCCAGATGGCAAAATGCATAAGGCAAAACACAGGATTATACCAGTCGTTACCTATACCTGAGAGGTCGTGGGAGGACATAAGCATGGATTTTATTCTTGGATTACCAAGAACACAGAGGGGAAATGACTCTATATTTGTGGTGGTTGACCGATTCTCCAAAATGGCACATTTTATTCCCTGCCAGAAGACAAGTGATGCAGTTCACATTGCAAGGTTATTTTTCAAGGAAGTGGTACGACTTCACGGTCTACCAAGAAGCATAGTTTCTGACAGAGATACAAAGTTTGTTGGGTATTTCTAGAGAACATTGTGGAAGAAGCTGAAGACAGATCTGAAGTTCAGTTCTGCATACCACCCACAAACTGATGGACAGAAAGAGGTGATAAATAGAAGTCTGGGTAATTTTGTAAGATGCTTGATAGCAGATAAACCCAAGGGATGGGATTTATTTTTGTCGCAGTCAGGATTTGCATACAACAATTCTATCAATAAGAGTACAAACAAATCTCCATTCCAAATCATATATGGAAATAGTCTAAGAAAAGTTTCTGAGCTGAGAAAATTAGATAAAGGAGAAAAATGCAGTGTAGAGGCTGAGGACTTCACGAAACAGATGAGAAGCCTGCATGAAAAAGTAAAGAAACAAATTTCAAAGATGAATACTCAGTATAAAGCAAGAGCAGAACAAAAGCGGTGGTTAAAATAATTCGAAGTGGGAGATGAAGTCATGGTCCATCTCAGAAAAGAAATATTTCCAGCCAAAACTTACAACAAGTTGAAGATGAAGAAGTTTGGGCCATGCAAAATACTGGAAAAATGGGATTCAGGCAATGCATATGAAGTGGAATTGCCAAGTGGGCTTGACATTTCACCTATTTTTAACATATATGATTTAGTGGAATACCATTAAAGAGATAGTACAGAGGCACCAAGCATAGAATTGTGGAGCATTCTAGCGTCTAACCCAACCAAAGACGAGATCGAGGAAATATTAGATACTCATGAATGCAGAAGCACAAGGAACAAACAATATTCTGAGTATTTAATCAAGTGGAAGGGCAGACCTGTAGAAGATGCAACTTGGCTATCAAAAATAGAGGTTGACCACCTAGGTCTTCCTCCCAAAGATCAGAAGTGAGGATCACTTCTCAATCCACCCCGGGTGTCTGATGCAGGAGCATCCGAGGGCAGCAAAGCAATCGAGCATAAACCAAAATTTTGTTATTTTTTTTTAAGTGGCAAAGTTATTTTTTTCTAAGTGTTATAGAGGGTCGCAAAATCATGACCCAAGGCAGTGAAAGCAAAGCCGAAGGACAAAGGGTCATGAAATCGTGACCCAAGGCAGAGAAAGCAAGGCTGAAAGACAAAGGGTCATGAAATCGCGACATGTCACGATTTCGTGACATGTCACGAAATCGTGACCCAAGGTAGTGAAAGCAAGGCCGAAGGACAAAGGGTCATGAAATCATGACCCAAGGCAGTGAAAGCAAGGCCGAAGGACAAAGGGTCACGAAATCGTGACATGTCACAAAATCGCGACCCAAGGTAGAGAAAGCAAGGCACGAAGACAAAAAGGTCATGAAATCATGACATGTCACGATTTCATGACCAGAGCAGGAGAACGGAGGCCGACAGACGAAAACGGCGCGATATCGTGATAGGTCACGATATCGTGGCCAAAACGGAGGGAAAGGGCTTGACGGAGGAAATGTCGCAATATCGCGACATGTCACGATATCACGACGAAAGCTAGAAAGAGGAAGCGCAGGAGGGAAATGGTTGCGATATCGTGACATGTCGTGATATCACGACCAAACAAAAAAACACGCACTCCAGCTTTCATAAAGACATCCCTTCATGCACGGCAAGTTAGAGGCAGTGAAGCAGTTGTTCCAAAGAAGGATTCCAACAGGCATGTTGGCCACTCGCGTAGGGTATTTGGAAGATGCGTTTAAAGCAACTAATAGCAAGCAGTAGATCGAGAAGAAGATTTCGTTGGATATGGCAGCCAGTCGCGCACCTCACCTAGAGTCTCATCAATGCAACTTTCCAAAATTGTTCCAAGTGGCAATTGTAGATCGTGGGAAGTGTAAAAGCACAGAGGATTGGGACCTCAATAAAAACCCATGGATTGTAATGAGAGGGGGTTGGCAAATGACAATTTAGTTGTATATTCTTGTAAATTATTCCAAAGTATTGAATACAAAATCTTAGGCTCTTGTTTTTCTGGTTTTTCTATATTATGCAAGATCAGTTCTCCACCATATTATTTTGTGCCTTGGTTTGCATGCTCATTTTTTGCTAGCTCAAGACTAATTATCCTTGCATGGTGAGAAAGAGTATAATGGAGTGGCAATGCTTGCTTTGAAATGCTCAACTCATTGTGCTTTGCTTTCATCGACCTAGCATTTACGTTATTTCCTTATCTTGCTTGGTGTAGAGTTTGAAACCCTTATGCTCAATTTTTCTAAGTTCTATAGTCGTTTGGATATTTTGCATTGATGGTGCCCTTTGAGCTTTTAATTTCATAAGGATAGGGTTGTTATAGGCTTGAATGCTTTGGTTCATGTTGATGTTACACTATGGTTTCAATTGTTATATTTAAATGATATAATCTTTCAAATTTATTAGAGCTTTAATGTTAGATTTAAATGATAAAATATTTTAAATTTATTAAAGCTTCAATGTTAGATTTAAATGATATAATATTTCAGATTTTATAATGTTTTATATTATAATCTATATTAGATTAAAATGAATTAATCTTTATATTATGTTATAATCTATGTTGGATTTAAATGAAATAATCCTTAGATTATTTTATAATCTATGTTTGTTTAAAATAATATAATCTTGTGATTATTAATAAAGCTATTGTGGAATTTAAGAACACATATTTAGTAACAATCTAGGTGGTGAGTGGATTTGGTTAATACGTTCTTTGATATTTCAAGGGAAAATACTTCCATGCATGTGGCCAGTGGGATGAGTAATGGAGCATGCAAGTAAAGGAGCATGCAACTTTTGAAATGTCTCTGACGTGACCCTATGCAAGGCTAGGTCCTTGCTTAAATTATGAGGGAGAAAAGTGATAGGGGATGCTTTTCAAGAAAAAGGAGAGGACTAAAGGGATTGTGCAAGTATTGGTGCACAACATAGATGGAAAAATATAGTTTTAGTGAAAGAGATGAACGACATGTTTTATCTCCTTGTTGTGGATTAGTGCTAGTAGGTAACATCCATAGCCTTTGGTGGAAATGATGTTGGGTTAGTTTATTTATTATTTTCTTGTGTCCCTTAGCTTGTCATTTGATTTTCTATTTTTTCAAGCCACTAAGATGCTGGTTACTTTTGTGTACGTATTCCTTTAGCTCTTTCTATTTAGCATTATGACATGTTTTTGTGCATGAGTTTTGGTATTATTTTGTGCCTTGGTTTGTATACTCATTTTTTTCTAGCTCAAGACGTATTCTTATTGTGTTGTGAGAAAGAGGATAATGGAGTGGCAGTACTTTCTTTGAAATACCCAACTTGTTGTTCTTTTTTTCATTAACGTAGCTCTTGTGTTATTCCATTGTCTTGCTTGGTGTTGTCATGACCCGCTACCCTCCTATTTTATTTAAAGAATAATAATTGATCTTGGAGATCAATTAGTGCCTCATAGAAGGGGACATGACCCTAAATAATCCTAAAAAAAAATCCAACGAACGAATTTTAGGAAGGATAGAAAAATATTAATTATATTTTAGAAAAAAATAATTATGAGATTTTGTGAAAAATAAAATTGAGAAATTATCTCTTGAAAAATTAGAACAATATGATAAATTAGGTGGATCCAATCTAGATGAGACTTAAGAAGGACAGGAGGATTTTTAAAATAGCATATGGGTTATTCTATCTATTGGGAAGTACCCATATGGCTTCCTTATATTGGTGGACATTAAAAGGAAAGTCCTTTACCTTATCAATAATATTTCTAACTTTTTTCCCAGACTATGCTTTAATAGTATTTCTTCCCATGGGAAAAGATACAAGACAAAAATAAGGACACTTGCCTTACCCTTAGTAGGATCCTTCTCCTTACACTTCACATGACTTGATAAGTCTAATGGGACCAAGGCATATTTTTAGTAATAAAATAATAAGACCACTCTTTGGCTAATTATGGAGATTTTTCCCTATAAATTGGAGGAAATTGTGAAGAAATAGGGCAATCTAGGAAATCTGGGAGGACTAGGGAGTATGATCTCCACCCTCGGGTGGATCAGAAATCATAAGTCCTTTGAGATATTAATATGGGAATTTGGCCAAAATAAGTTGATGGAATTCTGTGACTAGGAGAGGAAGGAAAGACTAAGTAAGTGGAGATGGACTAAGAGGAAATATTTTGGAAGATCTTAATAATGGAAGAATTAGGTTGGATCTCTCTTCTTATCACCTTGTTTAATTGTTAGCCTAAACTAAAAGTTGTTTTTGGTACAATATTCTCTTTTAGTTTTGGAAGATGAAAGTTGCTTTTATATATATAAACAATTCAAACAAATAGCTTGACTTAATAGTTCTATCCAATAAATATATGGGATTTGTTATATTAATTTTTACTTCTTGAAATCTTGATTCCTTGTATTTAAGAGTGATCACGCTCAAATAATAATTTTTGATTGAGGCTTATAGAGAAACATCTCTTAAGTCATAGACTAATTTTTATGAATCAATAGTATACTCCCATGAGCCCTCACAATTGCAGTGGCAATCAAGCTCACTAGTAAAAACCGATCGCTAGCTACCCATAGTATATGTAATACCCATGGCTTAGTTTATGTAATTATGTTTTATTTTACCTCAACCTACAAGATGAACATTCTCTAAAACTGTGGGATGTTTACGCTGCCTTGTATCATGAAAGTTATGTTGGTATTCCATCATAACCTAGATATCATATCGAATTCATTAGATTTAAATATTTTGGATATGGATATCTACGGGTTTGTAATAGATCGACTGGAAAATAAATTAAAGTCACCATCGATAATTGTTTCTATCGCTTAATTTTAGGTATACACATGACTAAAGCTTCCTGACCGAATATTTATGCTTGTATAACGTAGGGTAGCTAACCTCAAATGCAATCATGGTAATACTAGGATTTGTTCTTGCATCATGTGGTTCAGATCCCAATGGTGTAGAATTAGCTTGGGTACTCGATGTTGATAATAAACCCTAGTTGCTCTCTATCACTGAAGCTGTCAACATTTAGATAACAATGGAGTTGTTCCAAATACTTCTAATATGTAATATTTTATGAATATGAGCTCTCCAGGAGAAATAAGAGGTGATTCAATAGTCGACACAGGAGGTAAGAAATATTGACAATCATTTCTTTAGACCACTACACTGGATGCATAGAAAAACCATCCAAATTTCCCTGACAAAAAAGGTAGTCAAAATATGGTGATGCCCTACTGAGTTACTACGTAGGCTAGACAGGAAAGAAATTTGGATTCCCTATAATGAAGATAAGGAGAGGGAAAATATATGTTTAAAACCTATGCTGGAATCATCAATCAATATTGCAACAAGAGACATCGAGTTCCTTTGTTCTTTTCATTCATTGCACGTAATTGAATTTTAATTTATGTCTTGATTGAGGGTATTTTCATAGAAGGGGTTTTTATATTTAATGACTCCTCAAAGAGCTTTACCAAATTATAATTCATAGGTAAAAACCAATCACTCTAGGTAAATCCTAACCTACCATGCACAATGACCTCTAAGATTAGAGTCAAAGGATGATCAAATTATCCCTTGGTCATTCACATATAGCCAAAGTGCCTATGATTATTCATAATATTTCAGGGTTCTTTGTCACGTATCTCAACTCTATTTGGGTCATACAATGATATCAACAAGAGAAAGTGTAAGATTGTAAAGATAAGCAACTAAGAGAAATCCGTTCCTCTAAAGGGATATAACATTCAAGTGAACGATGTTGACATTTTAGTTTTTTTGCCCTAAGCTCGGATAGAGATTTTATCAAGCATTAAGTAGACCGTAGTAGGACATCTATCACCAGTCTAAATTATCATAGTCATCCTTAGTAATAGTACATGTTGTAGTCTACCGACAAGGACACGACTTGCATTATCGATGATGTAACAGGGTTCAATCCCCACGACAAATATGTATAAGAAGTATTTACTCAAAAAAAAGAACCACTTGCATTATCGGTGATGTGTTCAGGTTCAATCCCCACAATAGATATATATTAGAAGTATTTACTAAAAAAAATGCTCTATTTCTAACATGTCGAAAATTTAATTCAATTCAATTGTATCATTTATTTTTTTGGAATGAAATGGGTAATGATGAATGATTTTAGTAGGTAGAGTGGTTTAAATAATAATCTCATGAAGAATGGATATTTACTTAAATGTGTTAATGAATCAAAGGAATATATCTAACTTACTATAATATTGTATGATTGATGCACCTTTCCATATGCAACATTGTTTATATTCATGATAAAGAATCTAAATCTTAATGGGATAATCAGATTTATGCATTATATACTTACACTTGAATGAAACACAAACCTTGTTTAAGAAGAAGTCTATTATAGTACTCAAAACCTAAGGATAAGATGTAATGAATCTTGATTCATGGATTAAATGCACTCAAGATAGTTTAGTTGAGATCATATTGTGGAATAAAGCTCTCAATATGGAAAACGACCTTGATTTACAAACCAAGATAGACCCTACACTCTACACTAAAGGATTAAGGTTACATGTGGAGGAAAACACCTGTAAGGGACAAGTAATATCCATTTGTAATGTGGGCAACAAGAAGGTTGCCTAAACAAAAGGGTGTACCAACATGCTTGAAGAGGCTTTAAGATAGGTAATCATATTTAAGAGGACATTCCAAGGATTCTTATCACAATAGTGATATAGTGGTCTTAGAACTCCCTTCTAGATGGATTGGATTAGAGCTAAGATTTATGAATAACCATAGGTGTGGTTATTTCATCTATGATGGATTACCATTGGTGTGGTTCTCCATATTCAAGGCATTCACCTGGTCTTGGTGGACCAAATGGTGATTTCTCCTTTTAAGGGGATGAAACCTAGTGCTTGGCCAACATACTCATACCAAGTGAGGTATGAGGGTTTTATAGAAGCTGATCATTTCTACTTAAAGAGACTTTCATCAAGTCTCTGTAGCTCTAAAAGCTATTTGCCTTAAAAGTTATAATCCAAATGGAATATGCCTATTTTAGGATATGGATTAGGTCTTTTCCATATGTAGATGAGCATTTATATATGCTTAAAAAAAAATTATGTATAAGGAGTAACAATTGGGGTTCTTACAGTTGGTATCAGAGCCCAAGCTAGCTGATAGGATCTAGTGAAAGTCTAGGTTAGCAAAGACTTGGAATATGAAACTAAACTTGAGAGAAAATTTCACAACTTTAAAGTGTTTGGGATGATGGTGTCTGAGTTCCTCTCCCCCATGAGTCGATCCATAGTCATTTGAAAATGGAAGAGTTAAGCAAACCTCCTAAATGGATTTTAAGCGATGTACCTTAAAATATTTTGGGAGATTACTCGACATTCATATCTTTAAGACTTACTTTGTATAAGTCATGGTTATGATGTACTAAGGATTCACTTGAATTATAATTGTTCAACCAATTTGGATAACTTAAATGACTATAGTCATAACTAAGAGTGAAACCTTAGGAGATACAAACATAAATTTAACCATTTAAGTTAGTCAAAAACTAAGTCCAAACAAAACAATGTTTTCTTTATTTTCATTTTTTATCAATGTTACAATATACTTCAGGTATGGAACCTATCATAATATTAGCTGGAGAAACTCCATAATTTTCTTAACATGGAATTATTTGATAAGAAATCCACCAAACAACTTCGATAATCTGAGTATCCTGACTCCACAAAAAGGTATACCACCCGAGCATTCGAGTGGTGGTTGTATGTATTGAAGTGTACTACGCTATTTAAATATGGAATTGCTCATTATACCATGCATGTGGTATTATTGTCCAAATAAAATTGGAGCATAGAATAGTGGGACAAAAAATAGAGTATTAATAAATAGATTCTTTTACAAATATGCCAGAACTAGAAATTGGACATAATAGCAATGGTAAGACAAAAAGTAACATAGTCTTAGTCAAAATATGAGCTACCAAAATCTTCAACTGAAGATGAGCTACGATTAGAATAGATTACTGGAAGGGGGTTATTGTAGTGGATTACAATATATCTATCAAACACATAATATGGCCAAGGAGTACCATGACAGCCACACAATGCAAGATCCATTTCCATCAAACACCAAGTTTGAGAGAATATATTTTGAATTTTCCAACATAAGTGAGATTGCACATACCTTTGATACAAAAGACTTTGATAAAGCTCACTATCAAAAACAACCTTTTTTATGGGAACATATTTTTTGACCACATCCATATAACGATTTGGTAGAAATTGAAATAGAATATTTAGGGGATTACCTATGGGAGGTAATCAGAAATCCCCAAATCGGACACGGAAAGTCCAGTTAGGCCAACTAAATAATCGGTTGAACCACTCAAAATGACTTAGGAATTTTAAAATCTAAATAATTATAGGAATTATTTTCTCAACCACACATCACAAAGTGCATTTTGATAAAAGCTATTGCAATATATCTGATCCATGGATATAAGGGCATTACGAGCTTCGATAGCTTGACTTCATAAAAATCCTTGTAATCTGTCTCTTTGTTGAAGCAAATTTCAAGGAGCTCAAATGAAATATTCATAAAATTTATGCTGCTCTTCCTCATAAGAAAACATTGTGGCTAATTAACGAATCGGTTTTCTACCAAAAAGAAAAGATAAGAAATTTTATCTCTCCCTCTTTGATAAGGAGGTTGATGTCAACAAATAATCATTACAAATTGAAAATGGTACCGAAGATACGATTCACAAATAAGTGTGCATGAAATCGATCCTCAGAACCAATGAAGGAACAATTATGTGACTAGGAATAAAGTTAATGGTTGTGATAAGAGGACATGTGTTACCTTGAAAAATTAAAGAGGAGCAATGAGCTTAAAAAGTCAACACAAAAATTATCTATAGGATAATCAAGCCAAAGAAAAGAGTGTATCATGGAAGATGTATGATTCACCTCAAGATTGTAAGGATGCAATCGATAAATATGTGAATAGAATCGATATGAATGGACCTAAAAATCATTTGATATTGGAGAATTTTTGTGCCATGATATTCAATGCGCTCATATTTATGGCGGGATTCACCTGGATGATACTGGTTTTAAGTGGAATGAATCCCATTATATGCTTTATGATTCTTTTGCTTCTGATTACCTATCTATTGCTGCACATACCCTGAAGAGTAGAAGTTGATCAAAAGTAGCACTAGATTTAGAAGGTATAATAATCATGGTAAGAATTAGGAAACCCATCAATACAACAAAGAGGAAATATCTAGTGCAACATTCTCAGGAGGATGCTTGGGCACATGAAAGATTAAGGTTAATAACAAAGAGAGATGCTGCCATACCAGAAAAATATCAACCTCGATCTAAAAATCTACAAATAAATAATTGGAGAGCAACAACAATGGCAGCCATGCTCATAGAAAATCCTCAATTTCATCAACTAAGGGAGGAATTCACTACAACCTTCCTGGAATCTTGTTTGGTTGCCTTGATGAATCACGGTATGCTTCAATTAGCTACTGGAATAGTAGCTCCACCGCCATCCCCAACCATAAGTACCAGCACAATACGAGGTGAATGAAAAATCTAGGAGCATCAACCGTAAGGTCCATTGGACACCCACTCTATAGACCATCATTTTGTAGTAGTTTATTAATGCCAAGGATGAGGCATAAACATTAGTAATTTTTGAATTTTATATTTTTGTTTGAATGCTATCTGAATATTATTGTTTATGATAGATTTAATTAGTATGTAATACAAAAGAATGCATGAATGTTGAATTTTATCTGATTAAATGAATATGAGGAATGGATTGGTGTCCATTCTTGGAGAAGGTATGGGATTTCTCCATGATGGTATAAATTAGGAGACATCTGGGTGGATGCTCTGGCATTAAAATGCATGTTAGGATATATGTGAATATCCTGAATTAAGACTATGAAATTATGTTGTATCTTTGTAGCACTTGATTTTATCAGGTTAATTCACGACAAAGGTAACCAAATTATATTGTGAAACTCCTTGGTGAGAGTTTTGACAAAACTAACAAGACTTTTTATGTCTAGTAAGGTACAAATGCATAATTTCATGATATCCTTGTAATATCATTTTGCAAATTCTAATACTATGGTTCTCTAGATCAATTATTTGTGCAAATTAAAATGAGTTAAAACTGTAGTTTTGTGTTAATATTGTGTATTGATGATGCTTTCAATACTTTTTGATATGCAAAATGGATGTTATATTGTTTACAAGGACATGGTACTATTGATATTTTACATTTTTGTAGTTCCAAGAACTCTCACCGATGGAAGATGAATCTTGCCATAGAGATTTAAGTGCTAGATGATAGAAGAATATGATTGTAAAATAGCAAGATAAAGGCTAGCATAAGGTTGATTTCCAAAATCATAGGACTATGTTTAATCTAAGGGGGGGTGTATGTCATGACCCGCTACCCTCCTATATTATTTAGAGAATAATAATTGATCTTGGGGATAAATTAGTGTCTGATAGAAGAGGACATGACCCTAAACAATCCTACAAAAAAAATACAACAAAGGAATTTTAGGAAGGATAGAAAAATATTAATTATATTTTAGAAAAGATAATTAATTATGATATTTTGTGAAAAATAAAATTGAGAAATTATCTCTTGCAAAATTAGAACAATATGATGGACCCAACCTAGATGGGACTTAAGAAGGACTGGAGGATTTTTAAAATAGCATATGGGTTATTCTACCTATTGGGAAGTACCCATATGGCTTCCTTATATTGGTGGAAATTAAAAGGGAAGTCCTTTACCTTATCAATAATAGTTCTAACTTTGTTCCCAGACTATGCTTTAATAGTATTTGTTCCCATGGGAAAAGATACAAGACAAAAATAAGGACACTTGCCTTACCCTTAGTAGGACCCTTCTCCTTACACTTCACATGACTTGATAAGTCTAATGGGACCAAGGCATATTTTTAGTAATAAAATAATAAGACCACTATTTGGCCATTTGTGGAGAAATTTCCCTATAAATTGGAGGAAATTTTCCCTATAAATTAGAGGAAATTGTGAAGAAATAGGGCAATCTAGGAAATCTTGGAGGACTAGGGAGTATGCTCTCCACCCTTGGGTGGATCAGAAACTAGAAGTCCTTTGAGAGATTACTATGGGAATTTGGCCAAGATAAATTTATGGAATTCTATGACTAGGAGAGGAAAGACTGAGTAAGTGGAGATGGACTAAGAGGAAATATTTTGGAAGATCTTAATAATGGAAGAATTAGGTTGGATCTCTCTCCTTATCACCTTATTTAATTGTTAGCCTAAACTTAAAATTATTTTTGGTACAATATTCTCTTTTAGTTTTGGAAGCTAAAACTTAATTTTGTATATATAAACAATTCAAAGGAATAGCTTGACTTAATAGTTCTATCCAATAAATATAGAGGATTTGTTATATTAATTTTTACTTATTGAAATCTTGATTCCTTGTCTTTAAGAGTGATCACGCTCAAATAATAATTGTTGATTGAGTCTTATAGAGAAATATCTCCTAATCCATAGACTAATTGTTATGAATCAATAGTATACTCCCATGAGCCCTCAGAATTGCAGTGGCAATCGAGCTCACTAGTAAACACTGATCACTAGCTACCCATAGTATATGTAATACCCATGGCTTAGTTGATGTAATTATGTTTTATTTTACCTCAACCTACGAGACGAACATTCTCTAAAATTATTGGATGTTTGCACTGCCTTGTATCACAAAGTTATGTTGGTTTTCCTTCATAATATAGATATCATATCGAATTAATTAGATTGAAATATTTTGGATAAGGATCTGTACGGGTTTGTAATAGATCATCTAGAAAATGAATTAAAGTCACTGTCAATAATTTTTTATATCGCTTAATTTTGGGTATACACACGGCTAAAGCTTCTTGGCCGAATATTTATGCTTGTCCAGTGTAGGGCAGCTAATATCAAATGCAGTCATGGTTATCCTAGGGTTTATTCCTTGCATCACATGGTTTGGAGCCCAACGATGTAGAATTAGCTTGGGTAATCGATGTCAACAATAAATGCTGGTTGCTCTCTATCATTGAAGCTGTCAACATTTAGATAACAATGGAGTTGTTCCAAATCCTTCTAAGATGTAATATTTTGTGAATATGAGATCTCCAGGAGAAAGAAGAGGTGATTCAATAGTCAAAACAAGAGGTAATCAATATTGACAATCATTTCTTTAGACCACTGCATTGAATGCATAGAAAAACCATACAAATTTCCCTGACGGACAAGATAGTCAAAATATGGTGATGCCTTGCTGAGTTACTGCATAGACCAAAAACAAAAGAAATTTGGATTCCCTCTAATGAATATAAGGAGGGGAAAATCCATGTCTAAAACCCGTCCTGGAATCATCAATCAGTATTGCAACCAGAGACATCGATTTCCTATGTTATTTTAATTCACTGCACTTAATTGACTTTCAATTTATGTCTTGATTGAGGGTATTTTTATAGAAGGGGTTTCCATATTTAATGAATCCTCAAAGAGCCTGACCAATTAGAATTCATAGGTAACAACCAATCACTCCAGGTAAATCCTAACCTGCCATGCACAACAACCTATAAGATTAGAGTCAAAGGATGATAAAATTATCCCTTGGTCATTCACATATAGCCAAAGTGCCTATGATTATTCACAATATTTGGGGTTCTTTGCCACGTATCTCAACTCTGTTTGGGTCATACAATGATATCAATAGGAGAAGCTACAAGATTGTGAATATAAGAAACTAAGATAAATTTGTTCCTCTGAAGGTATATAAAATTCAAGTGAATGATGTTGAAATTTTAGTTTTGTTGCCCTAAGCTTGGATAGAGCTTTTGTAAAGCATTAAGTAGACCGTAGTTGGACATCTAGCACCGGTCTAAATTATCATAGTCATCCTTTGTAATAGTATGTGTTGTAGTGTATCGGAAAGGATGCCACTTGCATTATTGGTGATGTGATCGGGTTCAATCCCCACGGTAGATATGTATAAGAAGTATTTACTCAAAAAAAAATCACTTGAATTATCAGTTATGTGACCGGGTTCAATCCCCATAGAAGATATGTATAGGAAGTATTTACTAAAAAAAAAATGCTCTATTTCTAACATATTGAGAATTTAATTCAATTCAATTGTATCATTTATTTTTTTGGAATGAAATGGGTAATTATGAATGATTTTAGAAGGTAGAGTGGTTTAAATAATAATCTCATGAAGAATGGATATTTACTTAAATGTGTTAATGAATCAAAGACATATATCTAAATTACTATAATATTGTATGAATGATGCACCTTTCCATATGCAACACCATTTATATTCATGCTAAAGAAACCAAATATTAAGGGGATAATTGGATTTATGCATTATATACTTATTCTTGAATGAAACACAAACCTTGTTTAAGAAGAAGTCTATTATAGTTCTTCAAACCTAAGGATAAGATGTAATGAATCTTGCTTCATGGATTAAATGCACTCAAGATAGTTTAGTTGAGATCATATTATGGAATAAATCTCTCAATATGGAAAATGACCTTGATTTACAAACCAAGATAGACCCTACACTCTACACTAAAGTATTAAGGTTACATGTGGAGGAAAACACCTATAGGAGACAAGTAATGACAATTTGCAATGTGGGCAACAAGAAGGTTACCTAAATAAAAGGTTGTACCAACATGCTTGAAGAATATTTAAGATGGATAATCATATTGAGAGGACATTCCAAGTATTCTTATCACAAGGGTGATATAGTGGTCTTAGAACTCCCTTCTAGATGGATTGGATCAGATCTAAGATTTATGAATAACCATAGGTGTGGTTATTTCATCTATGATGGATTACCATTGATGTGGTTCTCCATATTCAAGGCATTCACCTGGTCTTGGTGGACCAATTGGTGATTTCTCCTTTTAAGGAGATGAAACCTAGCGCTTGGCCAGCACACTCATACCAAGTGAGGTATGAGGGTTTCGTAGAAGCTGATCATTTCTACTTAAAGAGACTTTGATCAAGTCTTTGTAGCTCTGAAAGCTATTTACCTTGAAAGTTATAATACGAATGGAATATGCCTATCTTAGGATATGGATTAGGTCTTTTCCATATGTAGATGAACATTTGTATATGCTTAAAAAAAAAAATTGTGTGTAAGAAGGAGTAACAATTGGGGTTGTTATAGGTGTGGAGTTTGAAATCCTTGATAGCTTGATGCTCAATTTTTCTAAGTTCTGTAGTTGTTTGGATATTTTGTATGAATGGTGCCCTTTGAGATTTTAATTTCTTAAGGTTAGAGTTGTTGTAGGCTTAAATGCTTTGGTTCATGTTGATGTTAGACTATGGTTTTAATTGTTAGATTTAAATGATATAATATTTCAAATTTATTAAAGCATTAATGTTAGATTTAAATGATAAAATCCTTTAAATTTATTAAAGCTTTAATGTTGGATTTAAATGATATAATATTTTAAATTTTATAATTATTTAATGTTAGATTTAAATAATATAATCTTTTAGATTTATTAATGCTTTAATGTTAGTTTTAAATGATATAATATTTTAGATTTATTAAAGCTTTAATGGTATATTTAAATGATATAATATTTCATATTTATTAATGCTTTAATTTTAGATTTAAATGATATAATATGTCACATTTATTAAGGCTTTATTGTTAGATTTAAATGATATAATATTTCATATTTATTAATATTTCAATGTTATATTTCAGATTGATTAGTGCATACATATTAGATTGATTGATTAATATCTTTCAGTTTGATAATATAAATTTAAATTGATATAATGCTACATTAGTGAAATATGATATTTAGATGGTTTTACTTTTCTTTTTCTTAAGGAATATTTGAGGGTTCTTTTATGGCTAATGTAGAAAGAAGTATGGACTTCTTTGCTTGTGTTTGCTATATTGAAAAGAATCATATATAAATGCATTACTTTGGAGGATAGAAATGGTATTGAAAATATTTTGAAAAGAAGTATGGGCTTCTTTTTGCTTGTGGTTGCTATGCATCATTGGAAAGAAAGATTAAGGCTTCTTTAGTTTTTAAAATATTAAAGCTTCTTTTATTACCGTGAATGCTTCATGTTATGAAATATTAAGGCTTCTTTAGTTTTTAAAAGATTAAAGCTTCTTTTATTGCCATGAATGCTTCAGGTTATGAAAGATTAAGGCTTCTTTAGTTTTAAAATATTAAAGCTTCTTTTATTGCTATGAGATAAGAATAGTTTAGATTATGAAAGATATATATTTTTATAATATTGGATCCGATTTATCATCTTTATGTTTTAGAAAAGTTTAAGCATTTTGATGATAAAGAAAGAAAGATCCTTTATGGTATTGGATTTGATTATTGTATGTTTGTTTTGGAATAAGTTGGAAACTTATAAGGAATTCTTGAGATCTATGTAGATAAAGGAGTTTGTTATATAAAGAGAAGTATGGGCTTCTCTATGTTTGGATGTATTGCTTGCTTTGTGAAAATATATTGTGGAAATATATTTTGTAGAGATATATTGATTACTTTGTAAAAATATATTGTGGAAATATATTGCTTGCTTTGTGAAGTTATATTGTGGAAATATATTGTTTATACTATGGAAATATATTGCTTGCTTTGTGAAAATATATTGTGAAAATATATTTTGTAAAAATATATTGCTTGCTTTGTGAAGATATATTATGGAAATATATTGCTAGTTTATGAAAATATATTATTTGTTTTATATGGGAAACTTTATTGTTGGATGTAATAAGATGAATGATAATATTATTATTTTAAATATTTGAAAGTTAAGTTGAGAACGTATAGTGATTGTTGTCCATGATGCAGGATAGATTGCATTTACATTCTTATGAGCTACTTGATCCCTGAATTTACATTCAATTTATGGATGGATACGAAGGATCAAGAAGAATATGAAGTGGAAATAAAGATGAAATTGTTCATTTATAAAGAAGAAATTATACTGTAATATTATTTGAATAAATGTAATAGTTCATGGTGGTGAATAATCAACCATTTATTATAAATACTAATTTATTAGCAAACAAATGATGGATGTTGTCTAGAGCTCTATTTGGAATATTGAAATAATTGAAAGGAAAGTTGTTTGAATATTATATATGAATTATTCCTCTAAAAGATATTTTTGTTCTTTGTAAAAATGAATTAAAGGAAGTTAACAATATGTTTAGTAAAGTATTTACTTTCTCAATTTAATTGGTAATGAGTATGAATCCATTACTTTATTACTTTGTTAATGAATAAGGTATGAATATGAATGGTAAAAATAAGATATGAAAAAATTATATCATAGAGTTTCCTAAAGTTCTCTATTTAATATTCTCATTTTTTTGGTTTTGATTATAGTTGGTGTAAATGGATTAAATGTTGTTATAACACTATACAATATTCTATTTTTCTAATTATATGGATGAAGGTATTTTGAAAGGATATCCAAACCTTTTACAAAAAGAGTCTAGTTACCATCCATAGGGATCAAACAATAAAAACTTAAAACCAAAATACTTTTGAAGATTACCAAATAATATCTTCGAATCTAGACAAACTAGAGATGGATAAACATATGTAAAATTACTATAAAGCCCAAATTGAGTTGATGATCAAACAAAAAGAAGCTACACATTACATCCACAACACAAAATAAAACAAAAAAGAAATGGATCGAAAGCAAAGTTTGGATAAAACCCAACCCCACACAAAAATATCAATTTTTTGTACCACTAGGACCCGTATTATTCTCAACCTTATGCTCATTAACATCCCAAGCCTACTAGCCCATAAGAGCAAGGATATCTTTCATGCAGGATATTGAATCTTGCATAGAATTAACGAGATATCTCTAGATATTCAATAGGTTACTTTTTAGCGATTTGGGGACCACACCACCATTTTGGACCTGGTAATTTTGTATCTTTCTACTACTTCCCTCACCAAGATTGACTTTAAGCTTCTTGGAGGGTGGGAGATACTCTTCATAGTATGAATTGTCAACCATCATTGGGGATTTACCAAGGTTAGCCACTTAGGCTAGAAATCTCTTGGATCTACATGTCCCTTATACAATACCTCTATAACCTCTTTGATGGGAGTTAACCCCTCTCATCGCCACCCTAGTCGTAGGAGTAGCATTAATAGCTTCCAGACTAATGAACTTAGGATCACCAAAAATAGATGAGTTGGGGTAGTCCACTATAGGGGAAGGAACTCTAATAAGATATTTTAGAATACTCTCACCATCTAGACTCTTAGAGCTGATAACAAAATAAAAAACCATTTTTAGTAGACCCTAATGAATTGGATCTAACACCGCTCCTTTCTTCATCCTGCTAACTAATCTAGAAAATGACTAGAAAATAAAAGAAGAAATATTCATGATTATCTTATCTCTAAGGTGGTTCAGGATCATGCCTAGGTGTTGTAGGTGAGTTGGAGAGGAGAGGGAAATCCTCCAAGGGAGGTCCCAGGTTCAAATCTCCACCCTACTAAAAAGCTAAATTGGGTATCCAAAATTCAATTGATAATGTTGGTGCGGGCAGGGTTGAGTGTGACTCTCGGGTGACTTTGATGGTGTAGAACCCCTTGTTCATGGTCTCTCAGACCAAGGCAGCCCCATAAGGGTTTTTTCACTTAAAAAAAGGTGGTTCAGGATCATGAAGTGATAACTCTATAATATCTCCTAGTTCTCATCAAGGGTGATGAACTACATAATTACTAGGGCCACACGATCCTAGGGTGCCTTTAAGGAGCTTCTCTTAAAGCTATTCTAAATTTTTACAAGCTCCTCATCCTTCCCTAGGAAAACCTGAGCCTCCTTCACCA
Organism: Wollemia nobilis; assembly: GCA_028583015.1. Classification (NCBI taxonomy): domain Eukaryota; kingdom Viridiplantae; phylum Streptophyta; class Pinopsida; order Araucariales; family Araucariaceae; genus Wollemia; species Wollemia nobilis. The sequence goes on along the minus strand of JAQPPZ010017000.1, from coordinate 331,445 downwards.
AGGAATACTTTTTTGGTTATGAACAAGACCATCCATAACAAGTACCATAACTTCAATGATGAGGGGGATATTAATTACAAATTCTATAAAATATTCTATTTTAATTAAGTGTTCTTCTACTGATATCTTCAAGTCATCTGGTAGAATTTGCTAAGGTGATATGCTATCTCCTTATTCATGTAATGTTCTTATAGATGCATTAGGGAGAGATTTAGCAAAGATAAAATGAAATATAAAATAAAAGGTATTCAAGTTGCAAAAAATGGTCTCTTCAAATCTCATCTCGAATTTTTTCATGACACTTTTCCTTTGGACCATCCCTTAATCAATGAGGTTATCCAATTTAAATATATATTTTTATGGTATGCCAAGGCTATTAGATAGTTGGATAATACTACAAAATATAGGATTATGAATTAACACCACCCTATATTCATATGAATATTTTAGAATTCAATTTGAAATTTTTCTATCAACCTACTTGGGTATTCCTTTATCGCATAAATCAAATAAAAATGAGTTTTGGGTCTCTTGTTTGGATTGAAGGCTTATTTGGTAGGTTGGAAATATGAGTTCTTAAGCATAGAAGAAAGGCTACAACTCGTAAAGTGTATATTGCAATCCATATTCATTTATATGATGTCACATTTAATATTGTTAGTGGGTATATCATTAGAAACTAAAAAACTTCAAAGATACTTTCTTTGTAAAGGGTGCGAGGAAAAAATAATTATCATCTAAGTTCATTTTGATTTTAGTAAATATGATTTTGACCATTATTTCTTATAAATGGTTATGTCATAGTGGGATGAAGCAATGTTTGAAGGATTTTATATGTACAAGTTTATTCAAAATCTAAAATATTTGAATAATAAAGTGAAGATTTATAATGTTAGATATTTTTTAACATATTTAAATCAGTATAGAAAAACGAATTAGATCTTAAGATTTTAAAAAAGATAATAGAATTAATATAATGGGCCAAGTTGCATATGTGCAAAAAAATATACTTATTTATTAGCATAACATATTAAAATAGAATTCATTTTTGTCATAAAAAGTTAAAGAGAGTTGTCTTAATTAAGGGGATAACAATATCAAATTCTTTCATGCTTTAACAAAAATGGATTTATCTCTTTTATCACATCAAAAATATTTTAAATCCAATGGAATATTATTGAGTAATAAGAATATATTAGGAATGAAATAATTAATTATTTCAAATATATTCTATTAGATAAACATAAGAAGGATAAAATTAAGTTTTTGTGAAATATTCCACTAGTTATCACATAAGCACACGATGCAATTTTGATAAGGAATATCTTTATGGACGTACACAATATATTTTCTCTTTCCATATAAATAAGGCAACTAACCCCTACGGATTTTTTTGTAAATTTTTTTAAATTTTTTTAATATTTTGTTATGAGTGTTTGTTGGAAATAGTTGAAGAGATCAAGGAAATAATGCTACAATAAGTGATGCCAATTCTACTTTAAATACATTGGTTCTCATGAAAGACAAGAAAAAATAATTTTATAAAAATGAAGAGATTTATGAAGATGAAAGTATTGGTGGAAATTAAAAAAGGAAGATCAAGAAAAAATAAATAGAAAATAAAATTCAAAAGGATAGTAACATAGAAAATAAAAGCTAATATCATAATTGTTAGCAAAATAATGGGGCAAGCCCATACAAACAAATTAAAAGCTATGATAAAAGTGATATCTCCTATAAGAGAGGTATGGATAAGATTGTAAAAAGGATATAGTAGGGAATTAACAAGTTGTTATAGCCACCATATTTATAAAGAAGAAAATTAAGTAGCAAATACTAACCATTTAAAGTTGTTATCTTTATTTTGACAAAATTCAAATTTCATAAGGCTATAGTCTAAGTGAGATTTTATTTCTTAATAAAAATAATATCAAAGCAAACATAATAATTTAGGGAACATAGTCCAAGGTTAAAATTTTGATGTGTATATGTGTTTGTTAGTCCCCTTGTAGAGGGGAAAAACTACACACCACATATGATTCATGACTGGATTCGTTGGGAGTCGAGGTGACCATGGTGGTTGTTATAACTCTACACTCAAGGACACAAAAAAGGGTTCACTAGGAATGGTTTTAGGACTTGTTCTAAGTTTGGTGTGGAAATTTTTAATGTGTCAATTAAGCAATCACCTATGTATGGAATCTATAAAATAAACTATGTAAATAAATGAGTGATGCAAGACACACAAGATGCAAGAAAAAATAGGTAACCCTAGTATGATTCTTTGATTTAATAATTTCTAACCAAAAGTTACCAGAAATAAAATTATTTTTCTTTGGGAAAGGGATCAAGGGAGTGCACAAAGAAGACAAAACCCTAGATGCACATAATATACATTTATTATTTTGAATACCTAGAAATGTAAATATATTTCTTTTTCTTTCTAATTAATCTATGTTTGAAATAGAAATAATGAAAGACACAAAAAAAACAACCTAAATATTTACCAAGGATACTTATATATTTTGGTCTTTGATCTTACCTTTGTCTTACATCTAGAATATCCCATAATTTCAACCTACAAAATAGTTTTACAAAAATAGTAGAAAATATGGTTAGTGTTTGGGGGTCTACTTAGACCATTGTATGACTATTCTTGGAAGTGCAATAGTCAAGCCCCCTAGGTCCTTTTAGCTGACCTTTCAAAATAAAATGATATTTGACCTTTGGAACAAACACAATGAGATATAACAACATGAAATAGTAAATGATGTGCAAAATAGAATAAACACAAAGCTTGAACAAGAATGCAATTTCTAAACTAGGGTTTGGGGACAAAAGCCTGCTTTTAAACTAATATGATATGAAATACAAGTAAAACAATTATGGGAACCAGTACATAATAGAAATAGAGATGAAATATTAAATAAAATATAGAACAAAATGGACACAAATCTTGAACAAGAATACAATTTCTAAACTAGGGTTTGGGGATAAATGGTTGCCCCCAAGCTAATATGATATGCAAGCAAAATAAAATGATGGAAGATAAAATGTAAATGATGTTATTATGCCCTAAGAGTAGTATGAAAAGTAGACCTAGGGTTTAGGAACAAATCCTTACTCCTAGAATTGACACAACCAAAATAATACCCTATACAAGAAGACCATAATCTTAGCTCTTCCAAAATAATGCCCTATAAATATGATGTATAGTTTCACAATAAAATAATAAACACAATAGATTGATGTAAAATAAACAATAACAAATGCAAGATTAACAATCTATGAATGCAAATGAGAGAAGACAACCTAGTGGTAGTAAAAAAATAGACAAAAGGATGAAGACCTCCAAGATAGTAGACTTCCCCTCAAGGCTCCAACACTTGTCCACCAAGGGAAGAAAAAAATAGCAAAGTAGTAGGAGTGAACACCACAAAAACTTGTTAGCACTTGGAAGAAGCTTTTAACAGATCACTTTCATGAAAATTACTTAGCATAAAAAATCACTTGTGAAATCACTTGTTAAAAAGAGGATCCAAACCCTCTATTTATAAGAGGTTTGGAAAGAAAATGGGTGGGAAAACCCTAAGGGAGGATCGACCTCCTTGAAGTCGACCTAAAATTTGGGTTTTCTAAGAGAAAACCCTAACTTGCAAAAATCATGCCCCATAAGGACTGATCATGATTTTGAAAATGCTAAAGAAAAGGGGAGGAAGAGGGGAAAGAAAGGACCAAACTTGTGTTAGGATAAGTTTAAGGGTCTTTTCAAGGTTCTAGGAAAAATGACTCACCTGGGTGGGTTAATTTTCCATGTCTACACCCCTATTGATAAAATTAGCTCTTGATATTATGAGGAATCATGGATAGGATGGGAATTATCAGATCTACGCATTGGTTGTAGGGATTTATCAGATCTGAGAATGTATTTTTTTACTTCAAAACTCTTTAGGTAATATCTAGTTATAACACATTTTGTAGGATCTTCATTTTTAAAAAATTGACCTTCATCGATTGTTTTATAATTAACTTCAAGAATACCATATGAGGTGCTAATAATTTTCATGGAACCATCTAGATGGCCTTTAGTAACCATTTGAAGTTTATCAATTGACGTAGAACAAGAAAAATCGCACTCAAGATAACCCAAATTTTCATTCATTAATTCGGATTATCTACACACAGTAACAGCCCGCAGGCTTACACAACCAGTGCTCAGCTTGGTTCTTACTACTCTCTACAATTTCCTATTCTACCTACCCTGGAAGAAAATATGCAATACCCCAAGCTGCCTCTCTGCATTCGGCTCTTGTAGCTCGACTTTGCGAGTCTACCTTTTACAGTTTTCTAACAAATGTAACCTGCAAATTTCCAACCCTGAACCTATTACATTGCTAGGGTTTTTATAGAGGTCCCAACCCTCTGAATCATCACACAAAATGCATATCTCCATAATTGCTTCTTGCTTCCACTCTGCACGGCCTCTGTCATTGCCGGCTAACTCCTGTTCACTGTCAGGTTACTGTGCATGACTCTTCGTTTCCATTCCTCCACTAGTCGTTGTCGTCTTCCCCCATCGCTTTGCTTGCTTCCTCTGCATTTTGTGCTGTCATGTGTCCCTGTAACGGCCTCTGCATATGCCTGCTCTTCTTGCATCATGGGCCATGTGTCATTCTATAGTAGTCCCTAAAAATTCTACCGCCTGACCTCTGTCGCCTTCTTCCTCCAGCTGCACTATGACAGGTGTCGCGATATCGTGACATGTCGCGATATCACGACGTCTTTCTCTTCCTGCCCCTTCTCTTATTTTTTGGTCATGATATCGCGACATGTCACGATATCATGACATTTCTCTCCTTCTTCCCTCTCTTCCACTTCAAGTCGCAAAATCGTGACATGTCACGATTTCGCGACATCTTCCCTTCCAGCTTCCTTTCGCTCCTGCGGGTCGCGATTTCATGACATGTCATGAAATCACGACATCCTCTCGTTCTGCCTTCTCCTTCCTCTTTGCATGACAAAATCATGACATGTCATGATTTCGTGACATCTTCTTCCCTTTGTGCCTTCTCGCTCTTTCGGGTCGCAATTTCACGACATGTCGCGAAATCGTGACAATTTCCCTCCTTGGCTTCTTTCTGCTCCTTTGGTCATGATTTTGTGACATGTCATGAAATCGTGACATTTTCTCCTCCTTCCCTTCCTTGTCTTCTTCTGTCATGATTTCGTGACATGTCGCAAAATCATGACATCTTTGGCGTGCAACCTTCTTCTTCCTGCTGGGGTCACGAAATCACGACGTTCTCCTCCTCTGGCTTCTTCTCTTCTTGGCGCGTCGTGAAACTATGACATGTCACAATTTCATGACATCTTCCCTTTTGCGCCTTCTCCTTCTTTAGTAGGTCATGAAACTGTGACATGTTGCGATTTCGCAACATATTCCGCTTTCGTTCTTCATCCTGCCTCTAGGTCGTGAAATCGTGACATGTCATGATTTCGTGACATCTTTGCCTGTAGCCTCCTTCTTCTTGTTTGGGTCACGATTTCGTGACATGTCACGAAATCATGACATTTTTTGCCTGCTGCCTCCATTCTCCGCTTCTGGTCGTGATTTCGGGACATGTCACGAAATCGTGACATTTTTGGCCTATGCCTTCTCTCTCCTCGCCATGTCGTGATATCATGACAGAATTTCCTCCTCGCCCTCTTGGCCTTTTTCTATCATGATTTCGTGACACGTCACAAAATCGTGATGTTTTTCTTCCTTAGCCATTTTTACCAAAGTGGCCCTCCTGCCTTCTGATGCCTCTGCTGCAGGTGCTGCTGGATGCTCCTACATCAGACACCCGAGGTTAGTGGAGAAGTGATCTTCACTTATGCACTGTCTATTTACTAACCCCTACAGCACTCCGAGACCTTTCTCTACCTCAGTAGACTGCTCCAACCCCTTCTCCTGGCTCACATTACTTCAGTATTCTTCCAGACAGACCTTCCTACTGCTGCATACTTCTTCTACAGCCTGCTTACACTCCTTCTCTTGCCTAGAAAAATCTCTGTCTTCTTCTAGGAAGATTTTGGCACTGTTGCACTCCTCCATGCATGCAGCCTTCAACGACTTCAACTTCTGAAGCATTCCATATTTTCTTCTGCCAGTTCCTTCTCCCTAGCCTCTTCTTTTCAATTTATCTTCACACAGTTCCTTTCGTAGGGCCTTCACTTGCCTCTGTAAATCTCTTATGAGAAGCTCCTCTTGCATGTCTTGCACTTGCTTCTGCAATGCCTTGAACTCTTTTATTGACATAATTTTTCACTTCTGACATAGAACAAAAAAATCACACGGTCACACTCCATGGATTTCAAACTTTCCTCTCAGCCCCTCCCACAGATCTTGGTGCAACTGCCTCACGTTCGGTGAATCTGCTATGCACTCAAAATCACTAGCTTTGATACCACTGACGCAAAACAGGAAATTGCAGAGAGTAGTGAGAACCAAGCCGAGCGCTGGTTGTGTAAGCTTGTGGGCTGTTACTGTGTGTAGATAAGCTGAATTAATGAATGAAAATTTGGGTTATTCTATCGCGATATCGCGACAAAAAAAGTGTCACAATATCACGACACGACGAGGAGAGAGAAGGCATGGGTCGAAAATGTCATGATTTCGTGACATGTCATGACCAGAAGCAGAGAATGGAGGCAGCAGGCGAAAAATGTCATGATTTCACGACATGTCATGAAATCGCGACCCAAACAAGAAGAAGGAGGCTACAGGCAAATATGTCACAAAATTGCGACATGTCACAGTTTCGCAACCCAGAGGCAGGATGAAGAACGGAAGTGGAAGATGTCACGAAATTGTGACATGTCACAGTTTCGTGACCCGCTGAAGAAGGAGAAGGCACAGAAGGGAAGATGTCACAAAATCGTGACATGTCGTAGTTTTGCAACGTGCCACGAAGAGAAGAAGCCAAAGGAGGAGAACGTCATGATTTCGTGACCCCAGCAGGAAGAAGAAGGCTGCACGCCAAAGATGTCATGATTTCACGACATGTCGCGAAATCGTGACGAAGCAGACAAGGAAGGGAAGGAGGAGAAAATGTCACGATTTCGTGACATGTCACGAAATTGTGACCAAAGGAGCAGAAAGAAGCCAAGGAGGGAAATTGTCGTGATTTCACGACATGTCACGAAATCACGACCCGAAAGAGCGAGAAGGCATAGAGGGAAGAAGATGTAGCAAAAATGTGACATGTCACGATTTTGTGACGCGAAGAGGAAGGAGAAGGCGAAATGAGAGGATGTCATGATTTCGTGACATGTCATGAAATCGTGACCCATAGGAGTGAAAGGAAGCTGGAAGGGAAGATGTCATGAAATCACGACATGTCATGATTTCATGACCTGAAGTGGAAGAGAGGGAAGAAGGAGAGAAATGTCGTGATATCATGACATGTCATGATATCATGACCAAAAAAGAAGAGAAGGGGCAGGAAGAGAAAGACGTCACGATATCGCAACACCTATCACAGTGTAGCTGGAGGAAGAAGGCAACATAGGTCAGGCGGTAGAATTTTTAGGGACTACTACAGAATGACACGTGGCCCACGATGCAAGAAGAGCAGGCGGATGTAGAGGCCATTACAGGGACACGTGGTAGCATGAAATGCAGAGGAAGCAAGCAAAGCAGTGGGGGAAGATGACAACGATCAGTGGAGGAATGGAAACGAAGAGTCATGCGCAGTAACCTGACAGTGAACAGGAGTTAGCTGGCAGTGATAGAGGTCATGCAGAGTGGAAGCAGGAAGCGGTTATGGAGATCCGCATTTTGTGTGAATGATTCAGAGGGTCGGGACCTCTATAAAAACCCTAGCAATGTAATAGGTTCGGGGTTGGAAATTCGTAGGTTACAGTTATTAGAAAAATGTAAAATGTAGACTCGCGAAGTCGAGCTGCAAGAGCCGAGTGCAGAGAGCCGGCTTGGGGTATTGCGTATTTCCTTCTAGGGTAAGAAAAATAGGAAATTACAAAGTAGTGAGAACCAAGTCGAGCGCTAGTTGTGTAAGCCTGCGGGCTGTTACTGTGTGTAGATAAGTCGAATTAATGAATGAAAATTTGGGTTATCTTGAGTGCGATTTTTCCTGTTCTGCGTCATCAATGATCTCATTCAAATTATCTTTTTGGGGTTGAGTCTTCTATTGCTCGTATGATTCTTGCTAGACAATTGGTGCATCTAGAGGATGAGCTTCTTTATTTTGAACTAAGATATTTGAAGGTTTCAAATAATTTGCATGTAGGGCCTTATACACCAAGAAATAATTAAAGCATAATCAAATGCTTGGGCATCTCTTCTTTAGGTGGTCATATTTCTAACAACCATAACATCTAAGGGAGAAATTTTCATATTCAATATTTTGGATCCGTTCCCCTTTGCTTGAGAAGATAGTAATGGATTGAGGTCCAAGAACTAAAACATCCATCCAAACAACCAATATTGCTTTACTTATATTAATTTTACTAAACCAATTTTCTTCAATTTGGGTATCCATATACTAGAATGCACCAATGGCATATAAATTTTTGTGAATATCTTCTCTCCCTAAAACTCCATAGGGAGAGCATACAGATTCACCTAGACTAGGAAACCATTAAATTCATTTGTAAAGGGATTGAAAATAGGAGTCCAAGGTCTTATATAGACACCCTTTTGTCCTAAAAACCAATTATATTTATAATCCATTACCTCATATCTATCCATTAAATTAGGAAAGGACAGAATAAATTTTTAGATAGGAGAGTTGGAATTTTGTAGTGGTCCATCAATATTCAATGTATCCTTTGGGATCCTCCAAAACTAGTCTTTTGCCCTTGATTTTGAAGATAATTGTCTAGGCTTCATGATCAATTAGATCCAACCCAAATTAATCCTTTGAAATACTGATAGAGGGTAGGGTTTCATCCAATCGTGAACCCAAATATCCCTATGAGATCATTATTCTGACTAAAGAGGCTTTCTCATAGATTGAAAAGATAGTCTACAAACAACCCTCTTCTTTCAACTCTTGACTACACCTAAGGTTTGCATCCCTTTCCTGAAGATTATAGCCAAATTTCTTGCTTTGTTCCATTGCTTGATTGAACCTACATTTTACACTCCTTTCATGAAGAGTTGCACCAATGAAACCAAAGATGGCAACCATGAGCTGAGACAAGTTGCCCAAGCCCATCATTTTCCATGATGGATGGATCATCCAAAGCCCATTTCCACTACTGGTACTTCTTATAATCCTTTGGTTCCTCGTGGGCTTCACCCTCGTCTACCTTTGCATCATCATATAAGCCCTACTATCCAACTTGAAAATTAATAATTATACATATATTTAAACATAATAATAACATTAAATAGAAAATATTCTAATTAAATATATCATAAATATTATTAAAATAAATATTAAAAATATCCAAAAACATGTATAATTAATAAAAAAGAGTTATATTACAAATAATTAATAAATATATTTATTATTATGATGAACATGATGGATCTTATATTTTAATTTTATCTGTTTAAAATATAGAATTTCACCGTAAACTAAAAAAACTTATTTTATAGTGTCTGATGTGGTGTTCCATTGGAGGCCGTTGATGTAAAGTTTTTTGTAAAATGGATGTTCATCCGCAGCTTTTCGAACATTTTGGAAAATATGAACGTTATTCGAGGTAGCATCTTCCAGCAAGTGAATGAGCTCCTCCTTGGATAAGGGAACCAAAAGTTCTTTTATCTCTTCGACATGGGAGTTGTACTTAGTTTTATCTTTTTTGCTCACCTCAACTTTTCTATTTTCTTTGTCTTGAAAATGAGCATTTTGGGCTTGATTTTTATCCCAAGGATTTTCCTTGGTTTGAGTCGTCTTGATGGGTTCATCATTTTTATGTTCTTCTACATTGTCTTCTCTTTTAATTTCCACGACTGCTCAACTTTTGTAACTCTCAATTGCCTCCAGATAATACCTAAGAGATATACTACATATTTTAAACACAAAACCTAAGTGAAATATTTTTTAGAGAGATGACGCTTCAATTCGTTCACTGATATTTCCATGCATATTACTTCTTACAAGAATTAATACCATGTTAAAATTTTATGTTGTTTGTGAAAATTTTATTTATTATTTATGTTTAGATTGAGAGTGGGTTTCTTATATGCTCATTTGGTTGAGCACTACCATGTTATGACACTAAATTTATTGGAAAACCACCATGTTAGAGGCATGTTTCTTTCGAACATGCAAAAAGTGAGGAATAGGCTAAAGCCATAATTCTAAAATGGTCATTTGCACTTTGAGAGCATTTCCTTTTATATTTTATTATATTATTTTTTATTTTTAATTAATAAAAATAAAAACATTTAATGGAATGGCCTAAACTAGTATTTTTTTTTAATTTACATGGTGGAATCGGTAGCCACCATGAATCTAGGTAGGATGTCCAGCTTTTATGGCTGCTATAGTATTTTGTGTTGTTCACCCCAAAAGCCGCCACACAGATCTTCGTGCAGTCTGTCCCTATAACCACCATGCCACAATCATTTTAAACCTTTTATGCCACTGAAAGCACCAGGAAAGGGACAAGCGTTCAGTCCAACGAGGCCCGAGATTTGAACCTTGGACCTCTGCCCCCCTTATGGGGTTTGGATGAACCAATTAGTGTACACCTCGGACCTTTTTTATCGGCCTAAACTAGTATTAAAAGTAAATTTTTTTTAAGAAAATTTGAAAAAAATTATATTAAAACAAGATATTTTACAAGTTGAGATGAGACTCTTCTTGGTCTTAACTGGAAAGAACCTTTGTTTACAATAGTGAAAGGAGATATGCATTGAAGCTAAATCTCCTAAACCATATATATGCAATGGCTATCAAAATTAGCTAAACATTGAATTTGCTCACCAACCTACTTAATCCTCTCATCCTCAATAGCCATACCACTATGCCACTAAACCCCTACCTCCTTATTAGTAGCCATATTAGCTAACAAGTCTACTATTATATTAGGATCTCTATCAATATAAATTGAAACCACATCATCTAATTTCCTTTACAATTCTCTAATTTGGATGACTGAATCTTCAACCTCGATGTCTCCAAAATGAAGTTTCTCATGCTTTCCAAAGCTACTACTAATATTTGAGAATCTTATTATATGATTATATTCCTATAACATTAAATTACCACCTATATAGAAACAAATTTGATAGCTAAGGCTTATGATTCATTGTTCGTGGCCTTTCCTAGGCATTACAGTATCCAATAGATCCCAACATGATTCTTGTAGACCAATATAATTCCAACTCTACTTGGAATACCTTTTTCAACTCCATCAGATTAATTTCAATCTAAACTTTTGGGGGTACTTTTCAACTAGCTCTATCCTGCACCGCTTAAACTTCAGATTCCCTCTCCATCATTTTTATGTCAGCCTATGTTTTCTCTTTAGAGTACACTATTACATTTTTTGTCACTTTGCTCCAAATGACCTTCTAGATATCATCCAAGGATGGAAAGTCGTCTAAAAATTTTACCATTTCTCTCCAACCACACTTTCTACCAAATAAAATTTAATCCAAGCTTCCATATAAAGTTCTTCTGATTTACATCTACCCCTCTTCGATATTTTCCAAATATTAATCCAATATAAATCACCATTGGATCATATTTTTAAAAGCTAAAACCCATTGCTTCCAAATATGGTGTATGAACATGCACTCAAACATCAAGTGATTAGATATTTCCTCACTTTTATAGCATAAAATACATTGGTATGGGCCAATGATTCCCATACATATTAGATTATAAACAATAAGAATTCCATTGTGCATGAATTTCCAAGAAAAGAATTTCACTTTTGACCAACCTTTGGAAAGTTATATATTTCTCCAATTGTCAACTTAATATGCATGAGGATGAGATTCTAGAAGGATCTTGTTATATCCATCCTTCATTGTATCGATTCCATGGCTCCTATAACCCCAAGCTAATTCATCCTCATCTCTGTTTGTGAGATTTTTTTTTTGCCAATATTTTAGCCATGATGGGTGTCAATTCTAAAGGGATTAGAATTGGTCATTCATCCAACTTCTAAAATTGCTTAAACCTATAATCCTCTAGTTGACTAGTGCTAAAATAAATTTCAATATAAATCTAACCCATACTTTCCATGAATGTTTTTATTGGTTGTAGTTTTTATTAAAAAAAAATATTTATAAGTTGGTATGAGACTCTTCTTAGTCTGAGGCAAGAAGAACATTTGTTTACAATAGTAAAAGGATATTTGCATTCGATCCAAATATTCTAAACTATATATTTACAATGGTTGTCTAAATTAGCTAAAAATTGATTTTTCTCAACAACCTACCTAATCCTCTCATTACCAATAGCCATACCACTATACCACTAAACCCATACCTCCTTCTTGATACCCATCTTAGCCAAAAAGTCTATGATTATATTTAGAGCTATACCAATATAAATTAAAATCACATCATCTAATTCCCTCCATAATTCCTTAATTTGTGTGACTAGAATTCTCAACATCCATGTCTCCAAAGTAGAGTTTCTCATGCAATTCAAAGCTCCTAGAAAGATTTGAAAATTTGATTCTATGATTATCCTCCTATAACCATGTATTACCACCTAGATAGAAGCATATTTGATAGCTAATATTTACGATTCATTGTTCATGGTATTGTCTAGGCCCTATAGTTTCTAATAGAGTACTATCCCAACATGATTCTTATAGACCACTCCAATTTAAACTCTACTCAAATTGCATTTTGCAACTCCATTAGGTTAATTTTATTCCAACCTTCTAGGGGTGGTTTTCATCTAGCTATATCCTCCCCCTCTTGCAAGTCATCCTAAGTTTTCTTTCTAGCATACACTACCACAATTTTAAACCAAGTATGAAAGGGTTTCTCTAAAAATATTTCCATTTCTATCCAACCACACTTGCCACCAAATAATATTTAATCCAAGATTCCATCTGATACAAAGAGCTTCTAATTTAAATCTAGTACTTAAAGTTTTTTTATTAAAGAAAATTTGAAAAAATTATATTAAAACAAGATTATTGACAAGTGGGATGAGGCTCATCTTAGTATTAGCCAACAAGAATATCTATTTATAATTGTAAAAGGAGATCTAAATTAGAGCTAAATCTCCTAAACCAAATATATACAATGCCTATCCAAATTAGCTACACATTGTATTTTCTCATCAACCTGACTAATTCTCTCATCCTCAATAGCCATGCTACTATGCTACTAAACCCTACCTCCTTCTACATACCCATCTTAGCTAGGAAGTCTGCAATTATATTTAGAGCTCTGTCGACATAAATTAGAATCACATCATTTAATTCCCTTTATATTTTCTTAATTTAGGTTACTAGAATCCTCAACCTCCATGTCTCCAAAGCAATTTTTTCATGCAATTCAAAGCTCCTACAAAGATTTGAGAATTTTATTCTATGATTATCCTCCTATAGCCTTGTATTACCACCTATATAGAAGCATATTTTATAGCTAAGGCTTCTGATTCATTGTTAATGGACTTGCCTAGGTCCTACAATTTCCAATAGAGCACTATCCTAACATGATTCCTACAAACCACTCTAATTTTAACTCTACTCAAGTTGCCTTTTGCAACTCCATTAGATTAATTTTAATTCAACCCTTTGGGGGTGTTTTTGAAGTAGCTCTATCCTCCCCATCTTGCACTTAATATTCCTTCTCCATTATTTCGATATCAGCCTAAGTTTTCACTTTAGCATAAACTACCATAATTTGTGTTTACTCCAAATGACCCTCTAGATGTCATCCAAGGATGAAAATGTTTCTCTAAAAATTCTGTCATTTATCTCCAACAACACTTACCACAAAATAAATTTTAATCCAATATTACACCTAATACAAAGAGTTTTTGATTTAAATTTACCCCTCTTCCATATTACTCAAATATTATTTTGATTCAAATCACCATTGGCTTGTATTTTAAAAGCTAAAAACCATTTCTCCTAAATATGGTGCATGAAAAAGCACTCAAACATCATGCGATTAGATGTTTCACCACTTTTATAGTATAAAATATATTAGGATGGACCAATGATTCCCCTACATATTATATTATCAAAATTAAGAATTCCATTATGTATAAATTGCTAGACAAATATATTTACTTTTGACCAACTCTTGGAATACCATATCTTTCTCCTATCACCAATTTGATATACCTGATGAGGAGGTTCTAAAAGGATATTTTTAGATCCATCCTTCACTATGTAGACTCTAAGGCTTCCATAGCCCCAAGCTGATTCATCCTCTTCATATCTACTTGTAAGAAATATTTATACCAATATTTTAGTTATGATGGGTGTAAATTATAGAGGGATTGGAATTGGCCATTCATAAAACTTCTTAAACTACTTAAACTTATAATCCTCCAACTCACTAGTGTTAAAATTATTTTTAATCTGGATCCAACCCCTACTTTCCATAGCTATTTTTACTAGTTATAATTTTGGATATTCAACAATGATAGGTGGATATTGATCCCATGAATCTATCCAAAATCATACCTTCTCCTCTCTTTTCACTTTCTAAAATAATCCATATTTCACTACCTAAGATAGTAACCTTAGAGCCTACCACACTAGAAACTTAATACCATCCAAGGTAAGTAAATCACCTCATTTGAGTTTACCTATCCTAAATATTTACTAGTTAAAAGTATACCAAATAAAGAAGTTGGTTGGGAGATCCACCTCCATTAAAGCTTTTACGATAAAGCTTTATTATTTAGCTCTGATCTCCTCAATACCAAACCTACTTGTGCCTTGGGTTGGCTTAATTTTTCCCAACCTACTAATGCACCTTTCTCTCTTCTTTTATTCCTCCATAAAATATTTTTAACCATCTTGTCAAACTATTTCTATATGGTATGTGAGACAACAAGTATAAAAAATTATAAATTTATAAGGGTTGTATGACTAACTATAAGAAAGTTAATATACCCCAAAGGTTAACCTTTTGTGGCTAATGGTTAATTATTTCTTTGATACAATCCAAAATTTTCCTTCAGATAACTATATTCAGTTTTTAAAATACAAATGGACCACCAAGTACACCACTAGGAGAGAAGTCATCATGAATCCCAAGATATCTAAATGTTTTTCCTAAAGCCTTTCATCAAGATTGAAGAAGATCACTTTAGATTTATTATCATTTATGACTTGGTTTATGGCCCTAAGATAAATAGTAAGAGTATCTTCAATCATTTTTTATTCCTTGAAGCTGGCTACTCCCACCATTATATGAATTCCTAATATCATCTACGATAATTATCAATACTTTCCAATATCTAATCACTCCAGAAATATTTTGAGAGTGCATACAAATATATCCAAATTAGGATAATACTAGGTTTAATTTAAGGATAAATCCCACACTCGAGGACTGCATAAATAATCATACTAGACCATGAATCATATTTTATGATTTCAAAGCATTATTTCTATCAAAAATTTAGGAAAGAATAACATTAAAATATCCATTAATAATAAACCATAAACAACACTCACCAAGAGGCTCCCAGTTTTGTCAAGCCCACAATTGTAAAAAATTCAAGATAGGGCACATACCAATAAATTTATAGATCAGGTCATGATTGGCTCTATATAAGACTATTTATTGTAATATCCTCTGCTTAATGATGAACTTTGTCCTTGATTATGACTATGAAAAGCATCCATTGACTCTTTGAGTAGCCATGAAGAAAATTTTTAGTACAATTTTTCTTACTTCTTCAATCTTTGTTGGAGATTTTTTCTTCAACAATTTTGCAAATAAACTCTATCTAATTAAAATAGGATTTATAGGTGTCCTCACTAGAACCTACTCAATTAGAAAGTACTTCATCTACCAATATGATGACCTAGCTTTTCCTTCCTACAAATGTGATGATCAAAGTTCTATGTTAGCATATAAGTAAGAATTTTATTATCACTTATTTTACCATATATTTGATTAAATTTTTTTACAACTATAAATAATAGCATCTTGGCTTGTTTATAAATTTCAAAAAGAAATTAATAATTTTAACTAAAATTAATTTTAACTACAATTAATTTAAAAATATTTCATGTTGGGGTATATTTTGAAATGTATGATCTATTCTCACTGGGTAAGTTGATATTATCTAGTATAGTCTCTTGTACAAATCTATAGGATAACACTATATTATTTTAGATAGGGTTTATTGCACAATGCTACAAAACCACATAGCTAAATTTATAAATTTAATATTGTAAGGTTATCCTTTGTACGCTAATATTTATGTATGCCAACCATTATGATATGTTGGTTAAGGATTATGCAATTAAATTGTAATTTATTGAGGTTTTTATTACTTCTTAAAAAAACATATTATATCAATAAATGATATATATAATTATCAATTATATAGGTTGTTAGAGTATATTAAATCATTTGGGTCATGGAAATGTACAACCTTTGGCACATAACTAGAGTAGGAGTTTACTTTAGAGTAAAGTTAGTTATTTCAAGTATTGTAATAAATGCACAAGTGTCAAATATGCAAGTTGTAAATGTACAAGGATTCCACTTGTACATTAGGTAGATAGGTAGAGTAAGGGAAACATAATCTATATTCATATATAAAGGCCTTATAGTGAGTTTTTTGAGAGATAAGCATATGTAGTAGTAAATATAGAGAGTGTGTGGTAGTATGGTACAATGTAGTCCTTTCATATTATTTCATAGAATGTTCATGTCCTCCATTATATAGCATTGTACTCTTTTTATCACTTTCATTAATGGCATATTTATGAGTTATTTGTATATTTTCATCTCATTATTTTCCTGCATATTATTTTATCATTACTTTATAGTTATATCAGATTAGTTATCTTGCATCTTGTGGTTGTATTCCTTATACTACCATATAATAAAAAACTAAAAATAGTATCAAAATACATAGTAAATCGATTAAGATCTAGTAAGAGATACGTGATATATCCATCATAAAATAAGGAGAGTTACATGTGAGATTGAGAGAAATCTAGAAATATCATTTACAAAATTTTTGAGATTATATTTGGCTAGAGTATTTCCATAGGGTTGTAGAAAAACTCGTGAAGACTAGGACTTAGAATAAATTCCACTAGATTGAAAAATAAACTAGTGAAGTTCATTATGTCTAGAATTACAGATTGTTCCATTCTAGTTTCTAACATCTTTTTGTAGGAAAAGGAGATTTAGAGAAAGTTCGAAGCTTCCTACATAGAGCTAGGAAGAATTTCTTCATTAGAATCATTCCAACACTTGAAAAAACAAGTAGAATATTGAATATTTTAGAGACTTGAGAAAAGGTCCTATTACAAGAGTTACAGACCTATAGATTATAGAAGAGAGGAATAAGAGACTCTAGAGATGAGTCCAGGAGGATATTTGCGATTGGTGATCTCCATTAAATACTGAAACCTATAGAGTGCAGAAGAAGAAAAGGCCATAACAATCTTACTACTAATTCAAGATACTTCAAAGAAGAGTCCAGAAGAAGATTAGAGGTTGGTGATCTTCATAGATGACTATAGATAGCAATTTAAGAAATTAGCTTAAATAAGTTGAAGAGGTCCACAAAAGGTCCCACTGAAGAACTGATTTTGGAAGCAATAAAGAAGAACTAGTAAAAATTCCCATTATAGATTCTAGTAGTAATCGATTCCAGAGATCCAGAGAGGAATATCTCATTACCAACACTTCTATAGTAGAAGGTTGAAGGAAATGCACTATTTGGAAGATCAAATAAGCTATGAGATTGAATACCTTGGAGAGATCTCAAGGAGAAATAAGGAGAAGGTTTGGAGAGCCTTATTATAGATTCAAAGAAGACCATTAAAGAAGTTCCTAGGAGAACTCATTGGAGAAATTTACCACCAAGGAGAAGTTATTGATAAAGGAATATTATAGGACAATTATCACCATCCGACAACAAGCCCAAATTGAGATGGATTTCGTAGGAAAATTGCAAAAACTTGAAGGAGTTTGGTGAAGACCTCGAGATTTTCATGTTCTTGAGAAGAAGATGTAGATCAAATTCAGAATTCAACAAAGAGATAGAAGGGGAAAGGAGCCAAACATTACTAGAAAACTGTTAAAGATTTCATTTGAAGGCTAGAAAGCTCATTCAAAGATAGGGGTTTTATGAATATTTAGTAGAGTATTGAAGGGTTCTAGAAGAAAATATCAACTATGATTTCGAGGAATTTCCCATAATTTTTTGAGTTTCGAGGACAACATTTTAGTGCAGAGATTCACTGCAAAAGAGGCAATAATCAGGTCATCATTACTAGTTGTAAAAACTTTAGAAGTTATAGAGTCCATCTTGAAGGTTAATCAAGTCATCTACTATATAAGGGTACCAAGTTAGAAGGTTTTTTAGAGTTGCAAAAATATTATTTAGAGAGATTTTTCAGAAAACCAAGTAGAGCTACAAGTTCATCCAGCTAAAGAAAATAATAAGGTGAATCTAATTATCTAGAAATCCTTAATCTACAAATATAATTAAGGTAATCAACTTGGGCACAAATATAATTATTAGTTGAACTTTAATTTAGGTTATTATCCAGTTCCATTAAGCACTATTTTAGTTCTTTAAAAGTTGCAAAGAGAAGGTTGCATATTATAGTCTTCAAAGGGAGTGCAGAAGGAAGTTTCTTTTAAGGTTTATACTTGCACATTAAAGTAGGAGTTAGATGTAATTTGATAGAAATTAGAGTTATGCATAGCGGCTATTTATCACTAAATTGGCTAAAATTAGGATTTTAAAAATTTAGAATTGGCTAATATTTGGGACCCTTGACTAGGGCCCATTAGCCAAAAAGTTTTGGGTGCAATTTTTTTTTGGGTTGATTCGTCCCAATTTTATAATAATTTGACCATTTTAAGTTTAAATTTCCAACATTGCCCCTAATAATAGTGAACCCTCTACATGTGTTTGGACACTATTCACCTGGATTTTGAAACTGATTTACAAAAGTTTTATAAATACATTTTGGGGTCAACCCTTTATTTATAACCCTAAAAAAAAGATTTTTTTTCTTCCTAATATCTATTTATAGCAAATAATACTATATTAAGTTACAAATATTATAGTGCATTTAGGAGTAATAAATAGTGCATGATTAAGGTCCATTTGAAGGAGTAATAAGGTGAGACCAATATTTCACTATACTAGTTGTTCTTAAAGAGTTTTAAGGTGCACTAAGTATTTTAAGTTAGACTCAAAATTAGTGCATTTTTTGAGCTACTTTGAGGGTTTATCTACAGGAGTAATAAGGAGAAAATATTATTGTACTATATTAGTTATTCAAAGTTCACTAAGGATTTTTATTTAAGGTTAATAGCTTGGATTCATTGGTGCTAAAATTATCCAAGTGAAGGAGTTAGAGGTTAGTATTGTCTATATAAAAATACATTGATTTCAAGAATTAGAGCAAGTAACTACCATATATAAGAAGTAAAGGAAAACATTTAGAAATCTGTCTTCATTTGTCCTCGAGCTATATAGTGAGGAGATACCATATCAAAGAAAAAGAGTAGCATAAAATGGAGATAAGGAACTCTCATAACTTTGGTGCAAAATAAAGTATCTTATTTATGTTAAATTGATGCACCATATCCCTTCTAAAGAGGATAAAGCATTAAGGCAACAAGTATCCTACTCCCACAATTGGTTGAATCATTGAAGATAAAAGGTGTAAACTTTAGGTAGATAAGGTGAGCCAACCTAGGGTACATTAATATCAATATGGAGTATATAGAGATATAGAAAGATAAAGATAAAGACAATAGTAGTGAAGATAAAAGGTGTAAACTTTAGGTAGATAAGGTGAGCCAACCTAGGGTACCTTATCTAGTACCTACGATTACATCAACTTGCAATACAAGTACCTATGTAAAGATAAAGACAATAGTAGTGAATAACGAGCGATATAGAAAAGGAGAAAATGAAGGTGCAATTCCTAGTAAGCAAGCCAAGTGAAAGCACAAAATTCTACTATTGGAGCTCCATAGAATCACCACTCCATAACCCTTGGTACCTTAAAGCTAGAGCCAACCATTATCTTCAAATATAATAGCTTGCAAGAAGGAAATAATTTGTTGTAAAAGGAATGAAGCAAGCTTGCAAATGGTTGAAATAAATTGGCATTGAGAAGATCTTAAGGTTAATTTTTAGTATGTTGAAGAGAGTGTGCATGAAAAGGAGATATCTACACTTGTCTTGAAAGATAAAGGAATATTGTGTCACTTGGTACAAATGGTATCCTCACCCTCTTATCTCCAATTCTCAAATATGGTAATTCATGTAGAATATTTCATCGTTACCCTAATGTTTAAGAAATTTTAATACCTAGCAAGGAGAATCTAATCTAGTGCCACACGATTTAATGCTCTTCAAGGTCTATTGAATCTTGAGGAAGAGACTTAAGTAACGCCTACTACCACTTGACACATACTTCAAGAAGAAGAAGCTTACATATAGCTTCTAAACAAGAAGCATACAATGAGTGGAAGCGAATTCATAGTGAGCATTAAGTGTTAATGTATTAAAAGCTTGAAGTCAAGGAGTCAAAGTTGCATTTAAGACTATCATAAGAGGACGTCTACCAAGTATATTATAAACTAACAAGAAGATATTGGTGCTCATAATCAACCCTCAAGTTCAATACCAATCATCATGAGTTCAAAGGTATATTTGCACTCACTACTTGCTTTTATTAAAGTTTAAAAGGAGGTATAAGAGAACATGTATTTATAAGGTTAAAATAATTAGAGTAGATATAATCTTAGAGAAAGCAATCAAATCAAAAGTGCATAATATTAAGGGTTAATTCAAGAAGCATTATATTTACAAATAATTAAGTAGGAAAAATAAATATTTCTACTTTAGACACTTAGAAATAATATTGCAAATATTATTGATTTCTAATATTCCAAAATTAGGGAGTTATAAGGTATACTGCATCAAACATAGATAATTAGAATTTAGAAATATTAAGAGATATAAAATAAAGCTCATTATTTACTTAAAGGAGTTGGAATCATATACTTACATTTGTCTCATATTCATACTAAAGAGATAAAATAAATCCAACCATAGAACTTCAAGTTAAGTGCATAGTTCATTAGGAGAGATAAGGTAAAATAGGAGTTGATTATTTTCATTTACAAAATATTACAAAATCAACCCAAAATGTGAACTATTACTTACTAATGACTTTATTAATATTATATCTTATATAATAAGAATCATCATGACAACAAATAAATTTATCCTTACAGAATCTCAACTACTTAAAGGTCCAAATTACTCCTCATGGAAAAACAAAGTGAGGGTAATTTTAATAGTTGAGAAGTTTTGGGAAATTGTCAAAGGAATAACTACTAAACCTAATCTAGGTGATACAGAGATTCAAAATTTTGAATAGAGTGATGCAAAAGCATTAACAATATTAACATTTGCCATTATAGATGAAATACAACCTTACATCAGTTTAGTAGGAACATCTAAAAAAGCTTGGAAAAAACTAGAAAAAATATTTGAAAGAAAAAATAAAGCTACTATCCTAAATATTTAAACCCAATTACATTACTTGAAAAATAATAGTGGTGAAAATGTAGAAATATTCCAAAGGAAGGTAGCAAATATTAAATAAAAATTATTAACCTTAGGAGAAGAGTTTAAAGATAAATTTATTGTTCAAGTAACAATGAGAGCTCTTATAAACAACTACAAACATCTAGTTACATATTTAGTAGTTCTAAGTAAAGATATATCATTTGATGAACTAATTAACATTCTTTAAGAATATGAGGTGGAAAATATAGTGAAGGATGAAATGAATAACAATACCTTAGTTTCAAAAGATACTCTATAGGGAAATATTGCATCATCCTCAAAAGGATGAAGACCATGGAATAATAGATATTATTATGTATGTAGGAGAAAAAGGTTATAGTACTAATTACTACAGATTCAATCCTAGGAATCATAATTAGAGAAATCAAATAAACTATGGAAGCCAACCAAGGCAGTATAAAGCTCAAAATAATCCTTATCAGTAATATTTTCATTGACCATACTATTATCCTCAATTAGAATATTAAGAAGGAAATTAGAAGGGAAACCTAGCTTAAAGGATTCAATAAATTGAAGAAATAGAAGATCCTACATAATATCATGAAGTCAAAGCTCTATCATTGAAGATAACCTTTTATGAAGACACTAACTACTTTCTTGAACATGATACAAACAACATAAAAGAAGAATTCAAACTCCAATACTAGATAAAAGATCCATATTGAAGACTAAAGTCTTCAATATCCAAATAATATAATACAAGGGGGTGTTAGAGTATATTAAATTATTTGGGTCATGTAAATGTACCACCTTTGGTACATAACTAGAGTATGAGTTTACTTTAGAGTAAAGTTAGTTAGTTACTTCAAGTATTGTAATAAATGCACGAGTGTCAAATGTGCAAGTTGTAAATGAATAATAATTCCACTTGTACATCAGGTAGATAGGTATATTAAGGGACAAGGAATCTATCTTCCTATATAAAGGCCTCATAGTGAGTGCTTTGAGATAGCAACATATTTAGTATTAAATATAGAGTGTGTGGTCGTATGATACAATGTAGTCCTCTAGAGCACAAAAAAGTCAACACTTTCCACCGTAGAGCACAAAAAGTCAACAAGGCACGAAAACGCGACATGTCACGAAATCGTGACATGTCACGATATCGCGACAATCAAACCAGCCTTGGCCGCGCCAGAGCAACAAGTCACGAAATCGTGACATGTCGTGATATTGCGACAGCCAGACCCCGCGGTGCCAAATCACCAAAAGTGTCACGATATTGCGACGAGTTTTCCACTTGGTGCCCAGTATTCAAAAGTGTCGCGATATCGCGACAATTTTTCCCAATGACTCCTATTCGCCAAAAGTGTCGCGATATCATGACAATTTTTCCCCTCGGCACCCAATCTTCAAAAGTGTCGCGATATCACGATGAGTTTTCCACTTGGCGCCCAGTCTTCAAAAGTGTCACGATATCGCGATGAGTTTTCCCCAAGGAGCCTGTTCACCAAAAGTGTCATGAAATCGTGACGAGTTTTCCCCTCAGTGCCCAACCTTCATAAGTGTCGCGATATCGCGATGAGTTTTCCACTTGGTGCCCAGTCCTCAAAAGTGTCACGATATCACGACGATATTTCCCAATGACTCCTATTCACCAAAAGTGTCACAATATCATGACGAATTTTCCCCTCGACGCCTAATCTTCAAAAGTGTCGCGATATCACAACGAGTTTTCCACTTGGTGCCCATTCCTCAAAAGTGTCGCGATATCGCGACGATTTTTCCCCTTAATGCCAATTCTCCAAAAATGTCATGAAATCACGACAACTTTTCCCCTTGGCGCCAAGTCGCCAAAAGTGTCGCGAAATCACGACGACTTTTCACCTTGGTGCTCATTCTCCAAAAGTGTCACGAAATCGCGACGTCTTTTCCCCAAGGCGCCGATTCTCCAAAAGTGTCACGATATCGCAACAATTTTTCCCTTTGGCTCCCATTCTTCCAAAATGTCACAAAATCACGACGGTTCTTCCCCTTGAATCCTATTCACCAAAAGTGTCGTGAAATCATGAGGGTTTTCCTCCTTGGAACCGCTGCTCCAAAAGTGTCGTGAAATCACGACGGCTTCCAGCCAAAGGCCGCGATGGTGCAATAGGTCATAAAATTGTGACAGCTTCCCACCAAAGGCCACAACGATGCAATAGGTCACAAAATCATGACAACTTCTCTCCAAGGGCCGTGATAGTGCAACATGTCGCGATGTCGTGACAGATTCCCTCCAAAGGCCGTGACGGTGCAACCTGTCATGATATCGCGATAGCTTCCATCCAAAGGCCGCGACGGTGCAACAGGTCACGATATCATGACAAAAACCACCCTTAGCATAAAATTTGCTCATTGTCTCAAGAATCATTCAAGACCCTGCCTAATCACTTTATCCTCCACAGGCATGTCACTATGCAGCTGCACCCCTACCTCTTTCTCAGCACCCATCTTTGCAAGGAAATTGGTCGCTTTATTTAACTCTCTACTCACATAGACAAGGATCACATCATCTAATTCCCTCCATAGTTCCTTTATTTGAGAGACCAAAATCCGCAACCTCCATGCTTTCGAAGCAAAGTTCCTCATGTAGTCTAGAGCACCAACCAGAATTTGAGAATCAGACTCGAGAATTATCCTCCTGTGGCCCTGATTAACAACCCAGATGGAAGCAGATTTGATAGCAATGGCTTCTGCTTCATTGTTTGTGGCTCTTCCCAGACCTTGCATTTCCCAATAGAGCACTGACCCAGCATGATCTTGACACACTACACCAATTCTAGCACTACCCGGATTGCCTTTTGTAGCTCCATCAGTATTAATTTTGATCCAACCTTACGGGGAGGTTTCTAGATAGCTCTATCCTATCTCTCTTGCTCTTCAGGTCCCTCTTCTAGTGGCCTAGGACCAACCTAATTTTCCTCTTCAGCATATATGGCAACCGTTTCTGTGATTTTGCTCCAGATGACCTACCAAATTCCATCTAGCGAGGAGAAGGTTTCTCTAAAAATAGGAGCATTTCTCTCCAACCACACCTGCCACCAGATGAAAAGTAAGCCAAGATCCCAACCAATTCGAAGAGCTTTAGATTTAAAGCTACCTCTCTTCCATTTTTACCAAATATTGGTCTGAGTCAGATCACCATTAGCCTGGAGTTTATAGTGAGAGAACCAACGCTTCCAAATCTGATGCGTGAAAGGACACTCAAACATTAGATGATCAGCTATTTCCTCATTCTAGTGGCATAATACACACTAAGATGGACCGATGATTCCTCTATTTTTGATATTGTCAAAAGTGAGAATTCCATTGTGCATAAACTGCCAGGCAAAGAAATTCACTTTTGGCTAGCCCTTGGAATGCCATATCTTCCTCCAATCTTGAACCAAAAATAAATGGGGGGAAGGCTCTGGGAGGATCTTATTGTATCTGTCCTTCACTGTATATACCCCAAGGTTTCCATAGCCCCAAGCTAGTTCATCCTCCTCGTATCTCCCTGTGAGAAACCTTTCTGTCAAGATTTTGGTCAAGATGGGTGCCAGCTCCGGAGGGATTGTAATTGGCCACTCCTCCAACCGCTTAAACTTCTTGAACTTATACTCCCCCATTTGGCTAGTGTTGAAATAACTTTCAATATGGACCCAGCCCTTGGATTATATGGCGGATTTAATTGGTTGCAATTCAGGAAACTCAGCAATGATGGGTGTGTACTGGTCCCATGAATCAGTCCAAAAATGTGCCTTCTCTCCTCTCCCCACTTTCCAAAACAATTGGTCTTTAATAACCTGAGATCCAAGCTTGAGAGCCTGCCACACTAAGGATCCATTACCATCCAAGGGGAAATGGCCCACTTAATTGGGGTGAACATGACCCAAGTATTTACTGGTTAGGATTCTACTGAATAAGGATGTTGGTTGGGAAATCCACTTCTAGTACAGTTTTCCAGCCAAAGATTTGTTGTTAAGCTTGGAGCTTCTCAGTCCCAACCCTCCTTTTTCCTTGGGCTGGGTAACTCTATCCCAACCAACCAAGGCCCATTTCTTCTCCCCTTTTGCTCCTTCCCATAAAAATCTTCTAGCCATTTTGTCCAGCTCTTTCCAAATAGAGTGTGGGGCAGCCAGGATAGAGAATTTATATATTGGCATGGCCTGAATAACTGACTGTAAGAAAGTTAATCTGCCCCCATAGCTTAACCATTTATGAGACCAATGGTTCATTCTATCTTTGATGCCATCCAAAAGATCCTTCCAGATATCTATTTTTAATTTTTTGAAATGCAAAGGAACCCCCAAGTAAACTACTAGAAGAGAGGTCCTAGTGAATCCCAAGATCTCTATAACTCTGTCTTGTAGCCTTTGGTCAAGATTGAAGAAGACCAATTTGGATTTTTTATCATTGATGACTTGGTTAGATGCCCTAAGGTAGACATTAAGAGTATCTCTGATTCCTCTAGCTTCCCTGAAGCTGGCCACTCCAACCAGGCCTGTATCATCCACAAACTGTAAGTGAGTCAAAATTTCCTCACCCACCTATATACCTGTTATCAGGCCTTGATGTCTTCTCCTCAAGAAGAGTCTACCTAATCCTTCAGCAAAAATAAAGAAGAGATAGGAAGAGCAAGGGTCCCCTTGACGAAGACCACGTGTGGCTCCAAAAGGTTGCAAGGGAAGCCCCTTGATTATAACAGAATAAGAAGGCGTAGAAACACAACTCATGACCCAATCTATCCAGTCCTGAGAGAAACCAAAGGCTGCCAACATCTTTGACAGGAAGCCCCACTCCACCCTATCATAATCCTCGGACATATCTAGTTTAATGAACATTCCTTTATTATCAAATTTTTGCATTGTATGGATTGCCTCCTGGCCGAGGACCACCCCATCCAAGATCTGTCTACCCTCTACAAAACCCCCTTGCTCTGAGGAAATGATGTTATGAAGGAGTGGTTTTAGCCGTTCATCCATTATCTTTGTGATTATTTTATAAATCATGTTGCATAAGGCAATAGGTATGAAATCAGAGATATGAACCCCCTCCTCCCCTTTTGGAATTAAAGTGATGAAGGTATGATTTATTGCCTTAAGCATTCTTTTATTAGTTCTGGAATCATCTGTGACAACTAAAACATCCTCCTCCAAGGTATCCCAAAAGGCCTGAAAAAACTCAATAGGAAAACCATCTGGACCTGGAGATTTGCCGGTGCTCATTCCAAAGACCACATTCTTCAGTTCATCTCTATCAATGGGTCTAAGAAGGGCCTGATTTTCTTCTTGAGAGATAATAGAGGGTATGACATCAATAACTTCATTTTGAGCCTCCACATCTTGCTCCATACTTTCCTTAAAAAGTTTAGAAAAATAATCCATTGAATGGGAATGCATACTAGGAAGAGTATCAAAGGAGTTTCCATTCTCATATTGAAGGACTTCCATGTTATTCATCTGTCTCCTAGCACAGGCAAATCGATGGAAAAATTTTGTATTTCTATCTCCTTCTAATAACCAAGCATTTCTTGCTCTCTGTTTCCAGTAAGTCTCCTCTTGGTTATCAATGTCCTCAACCACTTTGCACAAGGCATCATCCTCGATTTTAAGCTACTCAGTAATTGTTCCTTCCCTGAAGTGTTTTTGAACCTCTTCCCATCTGGCCACCAAGGGAGCTCTTTGGAGCTGGAAATCTGACTTATTAGCTTGCCTCCACTGTTTTAGTTTAACTTTGACAAAATGAAGCTGTTTGTGGAATTTAAACATTGCTGTCCCAAAAGGTAGACGACCTTCTTCCCACCACTGTAGAATTTTCTTTCGAAGATCCTCCTTTTGTAACCAAAAATTCTCAAATTTAAACGGTTTGTGGTGCTGCCCTGTCATAGTCCCTCCCTCCAACAAAATGGGAAAGTGATTTGAAACTGGGCCCTCCAAAATCTGGAATTTAATATTCCACTTAACAAATGCCTCCTCTAAGACCAAAAAATGGTCTAGATTTACCTTCCTGCTGTGTGGCTCCCTCCTCTTGTTAGTCCAAGTAAAGTAGGTTCCAGGGCCTTTGATATCCACTAGGTGAAAGGCCTGGACTTGGGTAATCAGAAGTCGGTCCCCTGGATCCAAAACTGGGGTACCACCTTCCTGATCTCGTGCAGATAATTTGGTATTAAAATCCCTAGCAATAATCCAGTCTAAATCTTCCCTTGAGGACCTCATGTTGTGTACAACTTTCCATTGGAGCCTCTGGCCATCAATGCTTTGAGCCCCATAAAAATTTGTAATTAAAACATATTCAGCTATGACATTATTCCTAAAATGAGATGTGAGAACACCCCTCCAAGCTATATGTTCTATTACAGTCCATTCCAGAGGGTTCCAAAGAGTAACAATCCCCCCTGAGGCACCTTGGGCAGCCACATCCATATAACCAGCGCCCCTCCATATTCTACTAACTGTTTTACACATAAGATCTAAAGACATTTTTGTCTCCTGGATGAGCAAAAAGTCTATTTTACATTTTCCTAAGAGTATTTGAACAACATATTGATGGTTTCTACTATTTAAACCCCTAACATTCAAGATTTAATAATCATTGAAAACCTTGAGAGCAGTAAGAATCAATTGTCCTCACCGATCCTCCAGTGATCAACTTGTCTCCTTGCACTGCTAGCAGATCCTTATTAGACTTTCTACTCGCTCCTTGAGAGTTACTATTTTTGGATCTCTTTTCCACCTGAGTAATCCCTAGGGCTGGCCTTTCTCTGTTCTTTTTCGCACTTCCCATGCTGACATCCTTAATTACTGGTTGTGCTTGGGAGTGTACTATCAATGCCCCTGGATTCTCTGGCTGTAATAACTCAGTGGACTCAATCACCTATTCTAAGACAGGGGGAGATGAAGGAGAAGCATGAGTGTGGATGTTATTATCCTCAGTATTCCCATCCACTCCTTCCATGACTTGATCCTCTTGATCCACTAGTGACTTAAAAATTTCATACCTATTGGCTGGCTTGAGTTGTGCTTGCTCCTTACCATTTTTCTTTTGCTTTCTCCTTCTTTTGGGCTGTTCAAAGCCATATTTCTAAACATCATTACCCTGAGGAGTATTGGATGGTTCTTTGGCAAGAGTAGACTTACCCTCTCTGGGGCGATTTGGCATTCCAAGCAGAGCCTCCGCTTTTGTGTTCAAAATATTTGGAAAAAACCATGCCAAATGGCCATGCTTATGGCAAACTCTGCATCTGAAGGGCAGAGCCTCATAATCTAACTATTGGATCCAAGATAGTCCTGCCAGTTCAAGTTCCACCTCTGTCGATAGAGGTTGGCTAATATCCATTTCCATGCAAATTATTGCAAAGACAACTGTGTTACCTTCTATGGTATCCTTGGAGATGCCCAGATGTTTACCGAGGGAATTACCAATCATTTCTAGAACTTGCTCACCCCAAAACTCCATCGGGAGAGCGTACAATCGGATCCAAACCGAGACAACCATGGGTTCAATACGAGGATCGAAACCCACTCTCCAGGGTTGAACAAATAACCCTGTCGGACCGTGGTTCCTCTTTTCTGATTCAAATGCTCTGTTTCTATCGACTAAAGAAGAAAAACTAACAATGAAATACCCATTGCTTATAAACCATAAGGAGTACTCACCGTGAGGCTCCCAGTTCTGTCTGACCCAGGTATGCAAAAAATTTAGGGTAGGTCGGATACCCATGAATTTACAAATCAAATCATGGTTAGCTCTATAGATGATTGTGTCTTTGACCATCTTTGGTTCGATGAAAATCTTGGGTCTGGAGGCGGATTGTGGGAGGCATCCATTAACTCGATGTGTTGTTGAGCTCTTGCCAACATTCTTGAAGAGCATTTGAAAAGCATTCCTCTGAGCTTCGTCATTGGAAGACGAAGAATTTTCTTTTAGCAGCTCAGCATATGAGCTCTTTCTCCCGGAGAGAGGATCTGGAGGAGACCCCATTGGGCCCTCCTGTGGCAGCAGACGATCCTTCAGAGTAACACTACGTCAACCCACCAAATGCCCTGGATTTGCCTTCACTCCACAAACCCTAGAACATCGCCTGTCGCCTGCTCATAAATTTTCTCGCCAAATCGCCAAAGCTCTGTTCCTTCTAAAGTTTGATGTTGAAACCCTTTTTCAATAAAGTAAATATTTAATGTTATGTATTTTGTTAATATTTTTAATTCAGTATAGAAAATTGAATTAGATATTAAAATTTTATAAGAGATAATAGATTTAATAGATTGGATCAAGTTACATATGTAAAAAAAATATACTTATTTACTAGCATAACATATTAAAATAAAAGTCATGTTTGTCATAAAAAAATCTAAGGAGGGTTGTCTTAAGCAAGAGGATAAAAATATCAAATTCTCTCATGTTTTAACAAAAATGGATTTATCTTTTTATTATACAATTATTTTTTAGAACTCCAATGGAATATTATTGAGTAATAAGAATATACGAGGAATGAAGCAATTATTTATTTCAAATATATTCTATTAGATAAAGATAAGGAGGATAAAAGTAAATTTTTATGAAATACTCCACTAGTGATCACATAAGGGCACAATACACGTGTGATACTAAATATCTTTATGGAGCTACATGACATATTTTCTCTTTCCATCTAAACAAGGTAACTGGCCCCTATGGATTTCTTATAAAGATCCAAAGGTCAAAGATTATATTATTATGAGCAAAAAATCCAGATCATGGATTTATTTTAGTGACCTGATTGAAGGAGAGGAAATCAAACAAATTGCAGATGAACTTCAAAATATGCTTCTAGAGTTTTATTTGCCAAATTTTACATGAAAATATAAGTTGGTTTGGAACTTATCAAAGGATGGTGGTTAGTCAATAAAGTTGGGATATGAGGATTTAGAACAGTCAAAATTTCCTTCTCCCAAATATTTTGCTTGGAATAATGATTGGTCATTAGAGGCTCTCCCTAAGGCCTCAACATTTATTTGGTCAGCTATTCAAAGTAAGATTCTTTTAGGAGAGAGTCTACAAAGAAGAGGATATTATGGATTCTTTAGATGTACCTTGTGTGAAAAGGATTTAGAAATGCCATACCATTTACTTCTTCATTGTCTGTTTGCTCACACCATTTGACCATTTACATCTTCATTGTCCCTTTGCTCACACTATTTGGGGTTAATTTTTTAAAAATATAGAATTATATTGGGTGTCTTCATCAAAATTGAAAGAGTTGATAGAATGTTGGATAAATTATTTTAAAGCTAAAGCATTATGTATTATTTCAAGGATTGGACTTGCCATTATTTGTTGGAATTTATGGCTTTAAAGGAATAATATATTTTTAAAAATAAATATCAAAATCATACCCAATTTTGGAACTGTATCAATTCCTCTCTTGTAGAATATCTATAAATATAATGTTCATCATGGGAAGTATCAATTGCAAAAAATGAAGTACTAATAAGTTGGCTAAAGGATTTGAAAATAAATGGAAGAGTCATTTGTGACAACGAAATTAAAAAAAGGATCTACTTTGATCTATTGTAAAATGGAAATATCTAAAAATTGGGTTTATCAAAATTAATTTTGATCGTGATTATAAAGGAAATCTAGGAAATGTTGGTGGAGGTGGTGTTTTTAGAAATAGTGAAGGAAAAATTCTCCTCACTTATTTAGAATCATATAGAACTTTAACTAACAACTATGGAGAGGCTATGACACTTCTTATGGGGATTAAAATTGCAACATAAAAAGGATGGAAATATATTTCAATTGAGGGGGACTCACAAATTATCATCAATGCTATTAACAAAAATAGAAGTGGAGATTGGAAAAAATAATATTATTGTTGATATTAATAATTTATTACTTGAGGCAATCTCTTGGTAGTGTGAGCATATTTATAGATAAGGAAATTGAGTAGCAGATAAATTAACAAATTATGGTGTTGATCTACATCCCCATGAAATTTAAATTTTAGAAGACAACTCGCCAAGCGAGATTTTATATCTTAATCAAAATGATTTCAAGGAGTTGATTGTGAAAACATAGCACTTTGAGGAAGATGAATAATATATATAAGAGAAAAAAGAAAAGAAAAAATGTGATAAAAATGTTTGCTACAACAAATATAATATTCTGGTATTTTTATGGGAGTGGCTCCCAATAGAAGCCACATATAACGTATTCAAAAAAATAAAAAAAAGTTATGAAACATGTTATAGGGGTCAATGGATGGGATGGGAATGGTTAGCCCTAAACATTATTGTTAGGGGTTTCTCGCAAAAAAAAATAAAAAATTAAAGACCTTAAATAATGCTCAATATGAACCATTAAATTAAGCACTCTCCTAAGAAATTAAAGACCTTAAAGACCTTAAATAATGCTCAATATGAACCAATATGACAAGTGTATCCTTTTCTATATTTCTCATTTTAATTTATTCAATTATGAAATTAGAGCAAATGCCTGATATAGACCTTAGGTCTAACTAAGGTCTATTGCCAAGAATTTAGAAATTGTGTATTATATAGATATAGATGTACATATAACTACATCTATATAGTTAGTACCATATTTATATGGTATAACCAATGTGAATACTTTTTAACAAGTATTCCCTTCATTCTATCTATCATTTTAAATGATATAAACACTAGAAAGTTTGGCCATAAAAATCTTTTATTTATTTCTTTTTTTTTTTTAATATTCTCCTCCAATTGGGAGGACTTAAGTCTTTAAGTCCTGAGTCCTAGGTCCAAATCCTAGGAAGCGTTATTCTATTCCTAGTCATCATATTATTGATATGAATTGGCTAATATTGAGCATCCATGGCTGAATATTGTGATATTAACATGAATTAAAATAGAACCGAAGATACAATACGTGGAAAGTCTATGTTCTTCTATGATCCACTATTCTTAAGAATCAAAATAACGTGATGAGATGAGGATATTTATTTACACTGGTATTATATTCAATTTCAATTATCATTAATTATCATAAATTCCACGTACAATTTATTAATTTAAAAATATATTCTTAAAAATAAATTTAATAATAACATTAAAAGTTCCTACAACAACTACATCTAAATAGTTAGTAAAATATTTATAACTTTTAAATGGTATAAAAATGTGAATACTTTTTAACAAGTATTCCCTTCATTCTATCTATCATTTTAAATGATATAAACACTAGAAAGTTTGGCCATAAAAATCTTTTATTTATTTCTTTTTTTTTTTTAATATTCTCCTCCAATTGGGAGGACTTAAGTCTTTAAGTCCTGAGTCCTAGGTCCAAATACTAGAAAACATTATTGTAATGTTATTAATCCTTAATTTAAGGTCTATTTTAAAAACATTCAACTATAAATATTATTTAAAACATTCAACTATAAATATTAAACTTTACGCTTTATTTATTTTTAATGGAACTATAAATATTTAAATATTTTAACTCTACTTTTTAATTTAAAGAAGGGTTTAAGGATTTAACTTTGTACCTGGACTCTTAATATTTTCTTAAATACAAAGGTCCCAATAGATCAACATGTATTAGAGATATATTGGACTCAAAGGGCAATAACAACATGAAACATGTGAGTAGAAGAAAATAAAATAATTTAGTACTTAAACTCTTCTTTGTAAGATCTCAAACACACATAGAAATAGACAGTTGGACATTTTGAGTAGATGAGTTGTCATTGATGTCAAGAGTGAGTGGTATTTGATGTCAAGCTTTCAACACCAATGAGTGGCACTTTCAATGGGCAACATAAATTTCATGTTCTCCAATCAGTGCAAAAGGAGAGTCCATTTTTTGTTGATCAAATCTGGTTCCAAGAGGTCAATATGAGGTCCAAGGTGAAAAGAAGAAGCCCAAGAAAATAATATTATAATATTTATTTATAATATTATACAGGAAATTTTAAATTAATTAATATATTTTTTATTATAAATTACTTTATTAATTAATTTACTTAACTTATAAGTTATTTAAATTACTTATTAATTAATTTTAATATTAATTATATATTAATTTATGGTTATTTTAATAACCCTAAGATAGGTTATTAAAGTCAAAATTTGAATTTTTGAATTCGACCATTGAGCGTCGACGTGGGAGTCATATAGCAAGGTGTGTATAAAAGGAAGTCCTCCACATTAGCCTAAAGTATAACATGTATTTGAATTAATCGAGTGGTATGCTAAGGAAAAATGTGTGAATCATCTATGGAAGAAAGAGGATTTTCATTGGCTTTGAAATTTCCTAGTGGCAGGCGAAAGAACAACACCTACCGAGGAAGGTGCCTTGGTCACCAAGCATGGGTAGTGCAGTTTTCAATCACAACAAAAGCAAAGTGCAAGGAGCAACGATTGGTAGAGGTTTGAATCCGCGTGAGTGCTTTTTGGTAAAGTCGACGATGGACAAAGGTTGTTAAGAGGAAGGAGG
Organism: Wollemia nobilis; assembly: GCA_028583015.1. NCBI lineage: Eukaryota > Viridiplantae > Streptophyta > Pinopsida > Araucariales > Araucariaceae > Wollemia > Wollemia nobilis. Next base: position 297,246 of record JAQPPZ010017000.1, on the reverse strand, counting down.
CTTTCCTTCCTTCTTGTGGGTGCCTATAGCCCACGTGGTGGGAACCAAAGTACTAAGGCACTTGGCGGTTGGGAGATGGCGGTTTGAAACCCGTCGAACCCCCTTTTGGGGAAAAGACAAAGGTATGCCCTTTTTGGGTTAGCATTGGAATTTTTGGAGAAATAAAGTTATGCCCTAAATTTTAAAATAATTTTATTTTATAAGGTTTTAACGGGAGTTATAAGGTGTTGGTAATTATTTTTATGTGCTTAATTTTTATAAGGGGCATTTAAGTGGTAAAGTGTTATATCCTTGATATTTGTGAGTGGTTAGAAAGTTAGAGGGAGTTGTAAGGTGTAAAATTGGAATTAAATTTTATTGTACCTTTTGATCAAGAAGAATATTCTTGCGAATATTTTTGAGATAAAATTATTGTTATCTAAACTTGAATTGGCACAAGAAGGTTTGGCTATTTTGAGACAGGTTTTAAAGATACTTCTTCGTCAATCAAAAAGGTATGCGTACATCTTTCTAGTAAGTGTTTTTTGAGTGTTGTGAATGTTAAGTTGGAGTGAAAAGGATTGGTTTGTAAGCATTGTTGAGTGTGTTTTGAATTAATGCTTTAAGATTTTCTAGAATAGAGGTTAAGGAGAGTAACCTTATTTTATAAGAATTGTTTTTGAAGTGATTGGTTGAGTGAAGAACTTGAACTAAGGTTTGCAAAGACCATGAAAATCATTATTATATGAGATTGTTTGATAAGCATTATTGTTGAAGTGATTGGTTGAATGAATAAGTTGAACTAGGGTTTCCAAAGATCATGAGTATCATTGTTATGTGAGATTGTTTGATAAGCATTGTTAAAAATAAGTGAGTGGGTGTTCATATGATTGGACTAGAGTTTGTGAGCAAGGATTATTTCATTGAGTGATTAGTTGAGTTGAGTTATGATTGAGCCTAGTCAAGTAGTTGTGTTGAAGTGATAGTTCAATTTCTATGAAATAAAGTTTTTCATAATCTAAATTGATTTGAGAAAGAGGTTGAGTGTTTATGAGTGTGAAATATATTGAGTCTCTAACAATTCGCTATATGTTCCTATGATAAAAAAAATATTGAAAGTGATTAAGCATTATGGTAAATGTGAAGCATATTGAGTCTCTAACAATTATATTTATGTTTCTATGATATTGGACAAGTTCTAGTGAGGACTTGTTGAGCATATTTGAAGTAATTTCTAGAGAGGAATTATGGACATATTTGTGTGAGCTTTTTTGGAAGCTTAGAATACATATTTAAGGATAGATATTGTTGAGCAGATTGGAAAAGTTCTAGAGAGGACTTGTGGATATATTACTGTGAAATTTTGTGGAAGATTACAAGGCATATTTGAGATAAGTATTTGAGAAGACTTGTGAGTAGAATTGATTGATTAATTTGTTTAGAACTTAAGTTAAGGTTTGGGATAGATCTAGAAAAATTGATTTGTGATTGAGTCAAACTTTGTGTTAAGGCTTGAGGATAAATATTGAGGATAGATTTGTGCTAGAATTAAGGATAGTATTTAGTGGAGATTAGAGGATAGATATTTGAGGAAATATTTGTGCTAGATCAAAGGATTGTGTTTAATGCAGATTTTAGAATAGATTTTGTTATATATTTGAGGACAGAGTTGTGCTAGACTAGAGACAGATATTGAGTAAATTTGTGCTAGACTAAAGGATTGTGTTTAGTATAGATTTGATATAGAGCTTTTGTTGAGCAAGGTGTAGCAACAGGATTGTCATTGTTGTCAACACAGTCACACAAAATGGTTGATGTAGTGGACAGGAGTTAAGAGGTTCTTCCAAGTGGCCCATATGCTAAAAATCAAAAGAAAATCACAAGGAAGAAAACTGTCGCGATATCGTGACATGTTGAGCAAGAAAGAAAAACTGTCGTGATATCGCGACATGTTGACAAGAAAGAAAATCTGTCATGATATCGTGACATGTTGAGAAGAAAGAAAAACTGTCATGATTTTGTGACATGTTCGGAGAAAAAGTGCAAGCAAGCAAAACTGTCACAATTTCGTGACATGTTTACAGAAAAAGCGCAAGCAAGCAAAAATGTCACAATTTCACGAAATGTTTGGAGAAAAAGTGCAAGCAAGCAAAACTGTCATGATTTCATGACATGTTCGGAGAAAAAGCGCAAGCAAGAAAAACTATCGCAATTTTGTGACATGTTCGGAGAGAAAGCGCAAGCAAGAAAAACTGTCACGATTTCATGACATGTTCGAAGAGAAAGTGCAAGCAAGCAAAACTGTCATGATTTCATGACATGTTCGGAGAGAAAGTGCAAGCAAGCAAAACTGTCATGATTTTGCGACATGTTGGAAGAGAGAAAGGCAAGTAGAAAAAGTGTCACGATTTCACAACATATTGCAAGAGAGATAGTACGAAAGAAAAAGTGTCACAATTTTGTGACATGTTGGAAGAGAGAAAGGCAAGTAGAAAAAATGTCACAATTTCATGACATATTGCAAGAGAGATAGTACGAAAGAAAAAGTGTCATGATTTTGTGACATGTTGGAAGAGAGAATGGCAAGTAGAAAAAGTGTCATGATTTTGTGACATATTGCAAGAGAGAGAGTCCAAAAGAAAAAGTGTCACAATTTCGCAACATATTGCAAGAGATATTGTACGAAAGAAAAAGTGTTGCGATTTCGTGACATATTGCAAGAGAAAGAGCAAAGGAGAGAAAGTGTCGTGATATCACGTTTTCATGACCCGAAGGCAAGAGAAAGAGCAAAGGAGAGAAAGTGTCATGATATCGTGACATGTCGCGTTTTCATGACCCAAAGGCAAGAGAAAGAGCAAAGGAGAGAAAGTGTCACGATATCGTGACATGTCACATTTTTACGACTAAAGGAGGAGAGAAAAAGTAAGAAGGTAGAAGTGTCACGATATCATGAAAAAAGTAAAGAGGAATAGTAAGGAGGTGAAAGTTTCACGATATCGCGACATGTATTTTTGCAGGTTCAAATCAAGAAGAGAAGCAAGGATGCGAAAGTGTCGTGATATCACTTGTGTTTTCATGGACCAAAGCAAAGAGAAAGAGGAGAGAGAAAAAAAGTGTCATGATATCGTGACATGTTGCATTTTCGTGGGCCAAAGCAAAGAGAAAGAGGAGAGAGAAAAAAGTGTCGCGATATCACGACATGTTGCATTTTCGTGGTTCGAAGCGAAGAGAAAATGCAAGGAGGAAAAAGTGTCACAATTTTGTGACATGTAGCATTTTCACGGTCCAAAGAGAAGAGAGAGAGAGAGAGAAGTAAAAAGTGTCACGATATCATGACATATCACATTTTTGTGACTCAAAAAGGGCAGGAAGGCCGAGAAGCAAAAGTGTCGTGATATCATGACATGTCACATTTTTGTGACTCAAAAAGGCCAGGTAGAGAAACAAAAGTGTCATGATATCATGACATGAATACCAGGATGGTGAAACTGAAGACTACAGAGTGACGTGGACCCATAAGGAATCTTTAAAATCATTTAAGATGGTCGTTACATGTGGAAAGAAATGAACGCATGCCAAGTGGAGAAAATGAACAGTCATGAAGAAGAAGATGAATAGTCATCGAAGGAGAAAACAAATGCATGCCCAAGTGGAGAAAACAAACAGTCAAAGAAGGAGAAAACAAATGCATGCCCAAGTGGAGAAAATGAACAGTCAAAGAAGGAGAAAACAAACAGTCGTGGAAGGAGAAAATGAACAGTCATCAAAATAGAAACAAAAACGCATGCATGCACATAAAATAAAACGAACAGTAATTAAGGAGAATACGAACAATCATGGTAGGAGTATATGTGTCAATTCATTGCATGTAACGTGTTTGACAAAATGCCTACTCTATATATACAAAAGGAGTTACATATAGAAGGCGTTACAATTGACAAGTGGCGTATGAGAAATGAAAGGAGTTACAACTGGAGTTACAAAGAGACAATATGGTTATAAAAGGAGCATTTCTTGGAGAATTTTAGTTGGGGGAATTTATTCTATGAAGTGCATGAGAGGAGCGTGAGAAGAGAGTGAGAGGAGAGCGAGAGGTGCGCGATAGGCAATCGAGAAGGGTGTGTGTTATGTGATTTATGGGCGATGTGGAGTAAGCAATAGACCAGTCAGGGTCTTGTAAATGTGAAGTCATTTTTATGTCAATATTATAGCTTAAAAAAGTCCAAGTTGGTGCTTGGAATCAGGGGTTGATGCTCCTTCCAGTTGGTGCTCCTTTCTATTGGTGTAGATAAATTAGGGGTTGGTGCTCCTTTTTGTTGGTGCAGATAAATTAGGGGTTGGTGCTCCTTTCTGTTGGTGTAGATAAATCAGGGGTTGGTGCTCCTTCCAGTGGGTGTTGGTAAATTGATTGTAAAATTGGTATTTTTCAAAGGTTGGATTTGGATGGGAGTCCAAATAGTCAATTTTTGAGGAGTAGCTAAAACTAGTGAACCTCGGTACATCTTGTGTTGTGTGATGTTCTCTTGTTATATTTGCTTTATGTGGTTTTAAGTTTTCATTTTTTTGGCTTTAAGAGTTGAAGTTTCAAGTTTTAAATAGCCACAATGATTCACCTACCCTATCAATGTCATTGTGAGACTAACAATTGGTATCAGAGCCAGTTTCCCTTATCAGGCTAAATTAGCTAGGGTTGATCTTGGATTAGTATGCAATGGGTAAGAAGAATAGATCCTCCTCAAATAAGGCATCTCGGTCGGTTTCGGTTCTGTGGAAGAGAAAATTGAACTAGAAAAGGTTGAAGAAGTGAATTCTGAAGTATGTGATGAAAAACTAGAGGTTGAAGTAGATGTAGAAGGTAAGTTGATTGCTGCTCTTGAAGAGTTGGGTTTAGAAAAGAAAAATAACAAAAGACTATCCAAGAAGTTGGAAGAATATTGATGGGGGACCAAAACATTGCACTCTCACCAATCTCACCAATTCTAAATTCTCTTCATTAATCTAGAATCTCTTTTACAGAAACAACCCGTAGGCTTTACAAAAACTGGCACACCATCTCAGTTTTCACTACACTCTATGTGTAATCTCTAATCCACCCCCTTTCTCTTACAATATTTGAGTTTTTATCGAGGTCTCAACCCTCTAGGCCATTAATGACCCTTCTAAAAGAATACATCATAAAAACCTGCAAAGTCGGCTTCCTCCGTCAAGTTTTCAATTTTCCTTCCATAATTGGCAACTGCCCCAATCTGCCATGAAAGCATGCATTAAAGAACCATCTGACATTTTTGACCTCTGGGTGCAACATTCGAGAGGCCACCGTGTTCAGAAAACTTACCGGATATGAAAACATGCATTAATGAGACCCTTGACCACCTCGGGAACATCACCATGGAACGTGTGCCTTTTCGAACCATGAACCAACCGTTTGTCGTGATATCGTGACATGTCATGATATCATGATGTTTTGACTTCCTTGCGCTCCTTCTCCTTTTTGGTCATAATATCGCGACATGTCGCGATATCACAACGTTTTCTCTTCATCTCTGCCTTCCTGGCCTTTGGGTCGCGATATCGCGACATGTCGCAATATCATAACATTTTCCTCCACCTCTGCTTTTCTTATCTTCAAGTTGTGATATCGTGAAATTTTCCTTCGAATGCCCTCACTTTTTTTCTCTGGTCATGATTTCACGACATGTCACGAAATCGTGACATTCTAAACTGTCTTCTCTTGGCTGCACTTTCATCATGATTTCGCGACATGTCGCGAAATCACGACATTCCCAACTGATTTCTCTTTGGCTACACTTTTGTCATGATTTCATGACATGTCGCAAAATCACAACATTCCCAAATGCTTTCTCTTTGACTGCACTTTTGTCATGATTTCGTGACAGTTGTGATTTCGCGAAATGTCGCAAAATCGTGACATTCCCAACTGCCTTCTCTTCGGCTGCATTTTTGTCATGATTTCATGACAGTCACAATTTTCTGACATGTCACAAAATTGTGACATTCCCATCTGCCTTCTCTTCAACTGCATTTTTATCGTGATTTCATGACATGTCATGAAATCGTGACATTCCCAACTGCCTTCTCTTTGGCTGCACTTTTGTCGTGATTTCATGATGGTCGTGATTTCGTGACATGTCATGAAATCATGACATTCTCAATGGCTCCTCCTCCTGGTTGCTCCTGGTCGTGATTTTGCGACGGTCGCGATTTCATGACATGTCACGAAATCATGACATTCTCAATGGCTCCACCTCTCGCCTGCTTTTGGTCACGATTTCGTGACATGTCACAAAATCATGACATCGTGCTTCTACTCTTTCTTGCTTCTGGTCATGATTTCACGACATGTCACAAAATCATGAAATTTTTGCCCCGCACCTTCTCTCTCTTGTTTGAGTCACGAAAATGCGACATGTTGCGATATCATGACTCTTTTTCTATCACGATATCACAACACCAAGGCAAACACTTAGAAATTTTTTTGTTGATGCAAGATTGCTCTGCTGCCACCGGATGCTCCTACATCAGACACCCGGGGTTGATGGAGAAGTGACCTTCACTTCTGTGTTGTTTGGTCACCATTTTCTACAACATCTCCAAATGTGCACCTGCCTCTGCAGCCCGCTTAAACCTCGTCTCCTGGAAATTTTTTTTTTGCCTTCTACCAGACAAATTCTGGCACTGCTGCACACCTTCTCGTCCACTACCTATAATGGCTTTAACTTGTGGCGCACTCCATATTTTGTCAAGGAGTATGTATTTGCATGACCATCATGCACTGCACTCCGATCAAACTACCATGGCCTTCCTAACAGCAAATGGCAAGCATCCATAGGAAAAACATCACACAGGACTTCATCCTGGTATCTTCCAACTTTGAACGTGACTAAGCACTATTCACGGACCCATGCTCTGTGGTCCTTTCGCAACCATGCAATCCGGTATGGATGCGGGTGTCTCCTCCTCTCCAGCTGCAACTTAGTGACCATTTCCTCGGAGACTAAGTTATCAGTGCTGCCATTGTCTATAATCACGTTACAAACTTTACCTATGCTTTTGCACCTCATGCGAAACAGGCTTCTCCTCTGCTCTGGTTTGTCTTCCTCCATCAGCATGGCTCTCCTTATGACCATGACTTCTCCTCTCTTTGCCTCCTTAGAATGTTCTAATTCAGCTCTTTCATCTGCTACAGTAGCTCTAGCAGGACCCTCAGGTCTCTTATCCATCCTTTCTCGGTGTTGTGGACACTCAAATGCTCGATGTCTTTCTTCGACATAGTGGAAAAAGGTTCCACGAAATCCTCCTCTTCCATACCCATGTCCAGATCTACCTCTTCCTCTTGGGTAGCCATTGTTCTGAACATGGGGTCTGTAATCATTATCTTCCTTCTAGGCCTGACTACTGCTAGCTTCTTCTTTCTTCTCCTCTTTTCCTTCATATTTTCTTCCACCAGTCCTTCCTCCATGACCTCTTCCTCTTTGCTTGCTCTCAAACCTTCTATTTAGCTTTTCTTCTACCCTTAGGGCAAACTGGTAAGCATCCTCAATGGTGCTCACCCGAACTAGGCTCAACTCCTCTTGGATATTGGGTCTCAACCCATTGATATAACGGGCCACCTTCTCCTTGTTTGCCTCTAAATGTCTAGTTCTGATAGAGATCTTATAAAAATCCTTTGTGTATTCTTGGACAGTTTTGCTTGTCTGCCTCAAACTCTGCATTTTCCTTAGCAGATCCAACTCATAATCTGTAGGAATAAACTATCTTTTCAACTTTTCTACCATTCTATCCCATATTGTTATTCTTTCCTTCCCTCTTCTATTCCTTTCCAGTTGTATTCCCTTCCACCAGATGCTGGCATGACCCTTTACTTTGGTCTTAGCAAATCTAACCCGATTAGGGTCTTCAACCTCCTCATATTCAAAATACTCCTCTAGATCATTTATCCAGTCAATCACCTCTTCTGGATCTAGGTTTCTAGAATATGTAGAATCCTCCATTTTCAGTTTCTTTCCAATCTAGGAGATGGCTCTGTACAACCTGGCCGATGTAGGATCTACAACCTCTTCTTCTTCCTCAAACTGGTCTTCTTCTTCTTCAACTTCATCTTCACTTCCTTCTTCTCTTCTGGGCTCGTGCCCTTTGCGTAGCTCTTCTTGCAGGGCCTGAATTTGCTGTTGCAAAGCTCTGAAATCTTCTGTTGGCACCATATTCCTTACTCCACCACGGTTTCTTCATGCAGGCATTCTTCTTTCTTCTCTTACAAACCCTTCCATAGATCCTGGTGTAACTGCCTCTCATTCGACGATCTGTTACATGTTCAGGAACTCCCACTCTAATACCACTAATGGGGGACCAAAAAATTGCACTCTCACCAATCTCACCAATTCCAAATTCTCTTCATTAATCTGGAATCTCTTTTACAGAAATAGCCCGTAGGCTTTACAAAAACTGGTGCATCGGCTCAGTTTTTAGTACACTATGTGTAATCTCTAATCCACCCAATTTCTCTTACAATCCCTGAGTTTTTATCGAGGTCTCGACCCTCTAGGCCATTAATGACCCTTCTGAAATAATACATCATAAAAACCTGCAAAGTCGGCTTCCTCCGTCGAGTTTTCAATTTTCCTTCCATAATTGGCAACTGCCCCGATCCACCATGAAAGCATGCATTAAAGAACCATCTGACATTTTTGACCTCTGGGTGCAACATTCGAGAGGCCACCATGTTCAACAAACTTATCGGATACAAAAACATGCATTAATGAGACCCTTGACCACCTCGGGAACATCACCTTGGAATGCGCACCTTTTTGAACCACGAACCAACCATTTTTTGTGATATCATGACATGTCATGATATCACAATGTTTTGACTTCCTTGCACTCCTTCTCCCTTTTGGTCGTGATATCGCGACATGTCGCGATATCACAACGTTTTCTCTTCATATTTGCCTTCCTCGCCTTTGGGTCGTGATATCGCGACATGTCGCGATATCATGACATTTTCCTCCACCTCTGTATTTCTTATCTTCAAGTTGCAATATCGCGACCTTTGCCTTCAGATGCCCCCACTTTTTTGCTCTGGTCACGATTTCGTGATAGTTGCGATTTAGTGACATGTCACGAAATCGTGACATTCTAAAATGTCTTCTCTCGGCTGCACTTTTGTCATGATTTCGTGACAGTCGTGATTTCACATGTCAAAAAATCATGACATTCCCAACTACTTTCTCTTCGGCTGCACTTTTGTCATGATTTTGCGACGATCGTGATTTCATGACATGTCGTGTCACAAAATCGTGACAAAAATGTAGCCGAAGAGAATGCAGTTGGGAATGTCACGATTTCATGACATGTCACGAAATCATGATTGTCCCAACTACTTTCTCTTTGGTTGCACTTTTGTCATGATTTCATGACAGTCACGATTTCGTGACATGTCACGAAATCATGACATTCCCAACTGCCTTCTCTTTAGCTACACTTTTGTCATGATTTCATGACATGTCACGAAATCGTGACATTCCCAACTGCCTTCTCTTCGGCTGCATTTTTGTCATGATTTCATGACAGTCGTGATTTTGTGACATGTCACAAAATCATGACATTCCCAACTGCCTTCTCTTCGGCTGCACTTTTGTCACGATTTTGCGATGGTCGTGATTTCATGACATGTCACGAAATCATGACATTCTCAATGGCTCCTCCTCCTGGCTTCTCCCAGTCATGATTTCACGATGATCATGATTTCACGATGGTCACAATTTCGTGACATGTTGCAAAATCACGACATTCTCAATAGCTCCACCTCTCGCCTACTTCTGGTTGTGATTTCATGACATGTCCCAAAATCATGACATTTTCATCGTGCTTCTGCTCTTTCTTGCTTCTGGTCGCGATTTCATGACATGTCATGAAATCTTGACATTTTTGCCCTACACCTTCTCTCTCCTGGTTGAGTCGCGAAAATGCACCATGTTGCGATATCGCGACACCAAGGCAAACACTTAGAAATTTTTTTGTTGATGTAAGATTGCTCTGCTGCCACCGGATGCTCCTACATCAAATATGGGGATAATATTGAAGATATATTCTTACAAATTCACAAAGGCAAGAAAATAGAAGAAGCCTTGAAGTCACAAATCAATGAGAAAGAGATTGTTTGCTGCAAACAAGAAGAGGCGATTGTTTTATTGAGGAAACAACTAGAAGAGGCCAATACAAATATCAAATTTGAGAAGAGCACAAAGTTGCTAGATAAAATGATAAGGCAACAAAGAAACCCCATGTGTAAGCTTGGTCTTGGATGTGAAGCTGAACAACCTTCATCTTCTAAATCTGCAGAGAAGAAATCCACTACTGAAGGATCAAAGCAAGAAAAACTTGAAACTGAATCCTCAAAAGGAAGAAAATCTCAAAGGAGATCTACAACAAAGCAACCACAACAAAAGAGGTTCTATCACTCTCACTTTATTCATAATAATTATTTTAATGGCTATTGTTTTAGATGCAACCATTATGGTCACAAGGCAATTTATTGTGGATTGAATAATAGATCAAAGAGTTATGCTGGTAGAAATACATCTGTGATTCCAGTTGAACACCATGTGCAATGTTTTAAATGTATTGGTCATGGGTACATAGCAAGGTCTTGTCCAAGAAATTTTCTATCTAATCTAAGGCAAGACAGTAGATTTCATCAGACGCAAATAATGCAACACAGACAGGGAAGAAATCATATGCATTAAAGAAAGGAAAATAATCATCCATCAAGGATGTACAAGAGACAACCACCCAAGAGAAATGTTCAAGTTCATGAAAAGATTCAAAATAGGGATGCAATTGAAAACCTTCAGCCTAAGTTCAAGAAATATTAGAGAAAGAAAGAAGAGAGGAAATCGTGTCTCCTTGGACTGAAGGAGATTACTCCTCTATTGCACTAAGCAGCTCCAGGTAGCACATCCTCAGGGGGAGCAATGTTAAAGTTTTATTTTAATGCTCCTATGTATTTGTGTGGTTATCTAAGGATGAAAGGAAAGCAGTCAGGGAGTTGTCATATAGTTGTCAAAATGTGTTTCAGTTCATGTAGGTGTTTGTGGAGATAGTATCAAACTGATGTGCTTCAATAGAAAAACATGGTGAACAGCTAGGTTTTCGATGCAGTAGCTAATAGGCGTTATTTGAGATAGAACATGTAGCACAGGTCGACGTGTCATGGAAGCATAAGCTAGAAGGTGCTGGTTTTGAAGCCTGTAACATTTCTAATCTATAGATAAAATAGAATTCGTGTTGTGAGTGGGAAGGCGTGCATTTATTAACCAAAAATACAACACATCGTTTGGTATAAGAGAGCATTAATTTTCTCTAAAGAACTAGCCTTCATCTAATAGGTGCCATAGTCAAAGCAAATAGTGACACTAGCACCCAGTTGGTCAAGAGTGCCAAATGACACATGCAAGGCAGAGACGTTGAGAGAATAGCACCCAGGTGGTGAAGCGTCAAGGAGGACAAGATGCCTATGCAACTAAGAAAGTATTGCATTATTTGAGAAATGCGAGATATTGCTTGAGGAATCCCTTGATCGTAGCGAGGAGAAATGCTCCCTAGAATCATGTGAAGGACGTTCGCCTAAGACATTGAGTAGCCCTGACATATGCCCTAGCAAGAAGTAGAATAACGAGAGTTGTTGACTATGCACAGATTGAGGTTCCAACGCTAGATGTAATGATCCACTATCAATACCTGTGTAGACGATGAAAACATTCATGGCAGTCATTAGAAACTAGATACATTGAGCTGTACAATGGATGCGAGGCAAAGTTGTTAGTCACGAAGGAGGTGGCAGTCAAAAGGCTGAAGAAATTATGCGTAGGCTACCTGGAGAGTCAGTCACTTTTGATTTGGGAGTAACTTTTGCATAGCTGAGAGTTACGTGTTGATAAAACTATGCTAAAAGTTCACAATGGAGGATTGTAAGCCAGTTAGCACTCCCATGATGATAGGTTGCAAGTTGAGCAAGGATGACAAATCTCCAGATGTTGATCAAACCATGCACAGATCTATGATTGGGAGCCTACATGATTTGATGACTACCATACCAGATATCTTGCAGGCAGTTTGCATGGTAGCATGATTTCAGGCTAATCCCAAGGAGACTCATGTGACAACATTATGGTGGTTGATTTCTAAAATATCATTGGAGAGAAAATGATTTTTTGTGATTTCATTTTTGAAAGTGGTTGGTTGAATGCATCAAGGTTTTCTGAATTGAGAGTTGTGTTTAAACCTTGTGTTATAAGCATAGTGGTTGAAGCCCATTGGTTGTGAAATAACTTGAGTTAGAAAAGAACATGAGTATCATTGTTATGTGATATTTGTGGTTAAGAATTGTTGGAAATATTTGAGTTGGTTGATACATACTTGGACTAGGGTTGTGTGAGAGAGAGTTGTCCCTTGTGATGATTGATTGAGTTGATTTGATTGAGCCTAGTCAAGTTATGTGTGAAGTGATTTTTAAAGTTCTATGAAATAAATTATTCCATCACTCATTGTTGAGTTCATTTTGAGTACTACTTGAGCATGATTGATTGAGCCATTGAGAAGGCCTTTGGGAAATATTTGAGGACAGTGTTGGGACAAATTTCTAGAGCAGATTTGGGCAAGTTCTTGGTGAGATTGCTAGAGAAGATTTGGGCAAGTTCTTGGTGAGCTTGCTAGACCAGATTTGGGCAAGTTCTTGGTGAGCTTGCTAGAGCAGATTCTATGTGAGCCTATTGAGCAGGTTCTTAGTGAGCCTATTGACAGAGTACAGAGGATAGAGTCTCAATGGATAGAGATCTAGTAGCCAACACAGTTGAAGATAGATCTGAGTGAGGATTATTCAAGTGGAGAGAGGTCCACCAGCCACTGTAGTAGAGAGACATAGTCTTCTATAATATAACAATTGGAAAGAGGTCCACCGGTTAGTAGCGGATACCTTCACAATAATCTGGGAGTGGTCATGCTTCTCAAGAACTGACTAGCTATCGGGACCACATTCTCATGGGGAGCATTTATATATTTGATTATCTTTTTGCTCATGTTTGTAATTTTTGCTAACTGTAATAATTTGTGCCTGAGAATGTTGTGCATGGACTCAGGGGGAGTCTACAGTAGCCCTTTGGTATTATTGTCAAAGGGGGAGAAGAATTATAGGAAATTGCATGTGTGTTGCCAACAATTCCAAAGGGGGATATTGTTGAGCAAGGTGCAACAACAAGATTGTCATTGTTGTCAACATAGTCACACAGATCGGTTGATGTAGTGGACAGGAGTTAAGAGGTTCTTCCAAGTGGCCCATATGCTAAAAATAAAAAGAAAATCACAAGGAAGAGAATTGTCATGATATCATGACATGTTGAGCAAGAAAGAAAAACTGTCGTGATATCGCGACATGTTGACAAGAAAGAAAAACTGTTGTGATATCGCGACATGTTGAGAAGAAAGAAAAACTGTCTCGATTTCGTGACATGTTTGGAGAAAAAGCGTAAGCAAGCAAAACTATAGCGATTTCACGACATGTTCTGAGAAAAAACACAAGCAAAAAAAATTGTCACGATTTCACGACATGTTCAGAGAAAAAGTACAAGAAAGCAAAACTATCATGATTTCACATGTTCAGAGAAAAAGCACAAGCAAGCAAAACTGTCACGATTTCGTGACATGTTCGGAGAGAAAGCGCAAGCAAGCAAAACTGTCACAATTTCATGACATGTTCGGAGAGAAAGCACAAGCAAGAAAAACTGTCACGATTTTGCGACATGTTCGGAGAGAAAGCGCAAGCAAGCAAAACTGTCACGATTTCACGACATGTTGGAAGAGAGAAAGGAAAGTAGAAAAAGTGTCACGATTTCACGACATATTGCAAGAGAGATAGTACAAAAGAAAAAGTGTCATGATTTTGTGACATGTTGGAAGAGAGAAAGGCAAGTAGAAAAAGTGTCACAATTTCGTGACATATTACAAGAGATAGTACAAAAGAAAAAGGTCACGATTTCGAGACATGTTGGAAGAGAGAATGGCAAGTAGAAAAAGTGTCGCAATTTCATGACATATTGCAAGAGAGAGAGTCCGAAAGAAAAAGTGTCACAATTTTGTGACATATTGCAAGAGATATTGTATGAAAGAAAAAGTGTCACGATTTCATGACATATTGCAAGAGAAAGAGCAAAGGAGAGAAAGTGTCGCGATATTGTGACATGTCACGTTTTCACGACCCGAAGGCAAGAGAAAGAGCAAAGGAGAGAAAGTGTCACGATATCGTGACATGTCGCATTTTCACAACTCAAAGGCAAGAGAAAGAGCAAAGGTGAGAAAGTGTTGCGATATCGCGACATGTCACATTTTCATGACTAAAGGAGGACAGAAAAAGTAAGAAGGAAGAAGTGTCGCGATATCGCAACAAAAGTAAAGAGGAATAATAAGGAGGCGAAAGTGTCACGATATCGCGACATGTGTTTTCGCGGGTTCAAACCAAGAAGAGAAGCAAGGAGGTGAAAGTGTCGCAATATTACGACGTGTTGTATTTTTACGGGCCAAAGCAAAGAGAAAGAGGAGAGAGAAAAAAGTGTCGCGATATCGCGACATGTTGTATTTTCGTGGGCCAAAGCAAAGAGAAAGAGGAAAGAGAAAAAAGTGTCACAATATCATGACATGTTGCATTTTCATGGTCCGAAGCGAAGAGAAAATGCAAGGAGGAAAAAGTGTCACGATTTCGTGACATGTAGCATTTTCACGGTCCAAAGCGAAGAGAGAGAAAGAGAAGGAAAAAGTGTCACGATATCGCGACATGTCGTGTTTTCATGAATAAAAAAGGGTAGGAAGGCCGAGAAGCAAAAGTGTCACGATATCGTGACATGTCGCATTTTCATGACTCGAAAAGGCTAGGCAGGTAGAGAAACAAAAGTGTCATGATATCATGACATGAATACCAGGATGGTGAAACTGAAGACTGCAGAGTGATGTGGACCCATAAGGAATCTTTAAAATCATTTAATGTGGTCGTTACATGTGGAAATAAGTGGACACATGCCAAGTGGAGAAAATGAACAGTCATGAAGAAGAAGACGAACAGTCATCGAAGGAGAAAACAAATGCATGCCCAAGTGGAGAAAATGAACAGTCGAAGAAGGAGAAAACAAATGCATGCCCAAGTGGAGAAAATGAACAGTCGAAGAAGGAGAAAATGAATAGTCATGGAAGGAGAAAACGAACAGTCGTCAAAATAGAAACGAAAACGCATGCATGCACAGAAAATAAAATGAACAGTCACTAAGGAGAATACGAACAATCATGACCGAGAAGACAAATAGTCATGGTAGGAGTATATGTGTCAATTTGTTGCATGTAACATGTTTGACGAAATGCCTACTCTATATATACAAAAGGAGTTACATATAGAAGGCGTTACAATTGACAAGTGGCGTATAAGAAATGAAAGGAGTTACAACTGGAGTTACAAAGAGATAATATGGTTATAAAAGGAGCGTTGCTTGGAGAATTTTAGTTGGAGGAATTTATTCTATGAAGTGCGTGAGAGGAGCGCAAGAAGAGAGTGAGAGGAGAGCGAGAGGTGCACGACAGGTGACCGAGAAGGGTGTGTGTTATGTGATTTGTGGGCGATGTGGAGTAAGCAATAGACCAGTCAGGGTCTTGTAAATGTGAAGGCATTTTTATGTCAATCTTCTAGCTTCAAAAAGTCCAAGTTGGTGCTTGGAATCAGGGGTTGGTGCTCCTTCCAGTTGGTGCTGGTAAATCAGGGATTGGTGTAAATAAATTAGGGTTGGTGCTCCTTTCAATTGGTGCAGATAAATAAGGGTTTGGTGCTCCTTTTTGTTGGTGCAAATAAATCAGGGGTTGGTGCTCCTTCCAGTGGGTGCTGGTAAATTGATTATAAAATTGGTATTTTGCAAAGGCTGGATTTGGATGGGAGTCCAAACAGTCAATTTTTGAGTAGCAAAAATTGGTGAACCTCGATACATCTTGTGTTGTGTGATGTTCTCTTGTTATATTTGCTTTATGTGGTTTTAAGTTTTCATTGTTTTGGCTTTAAGAGTTGAAGTTTCAAGTTTTAAAGAGCCACACTGATTCACCTCCCCTCTTAGTGTCATTGTGAGACTAACATATTTGGAGGTGATCGAGTACAAAGGACAATAGTATCAAGTGGATAGAGATCCATTAGCTAAGTTAGTGAGGATAGGAGTATTCAATGGATAGATATCCATTAGCCAGTGCAATGGGGGCAATAGTTCTTCTAGAATATCACCAACCAGAGCTAAGGAGAAAGAAGTTCTCCTATGCATAGACATAAACAAACTTGATTAGAGGATTGGTGTCTCCTTTGGATAGAGGTCCATAAAAATTATAATAAGGAAAGGATTCCCAAGAGATTGATTGAAAACATTTTAGTGAAATATTTTCTCCGTGTAATAGCTCACATTAGATGAACCATGTTAAATTGGTGTCTCTATTGTGTGTGGTAATTTATGCATTGATTTGATTACTACTATTGATATTACTATCTATACATTGCATAATATTGATTGAAAAGAAAAAAATTGTCTTATACTGTTCACCCCCTTCTCAGTACAAGCTTGTGTTCTTCAATTGGTATCAGAGCGAGTTCCTTCATAAGAGTTTAACAAATTGAAGGAAAATATTTTAAGAACACAATGGATTCTAAGAATGGGTCCTTAGATAATTCAATACCAGTATTTTATAGAAACAATTATATATTTTGGAGTGTGATAATTAAGATTCATCTGATGATATTTGGCAATGAAATATGGGAAGTAGTTGATAATGGATACACACCACCAACTACTCCATATACAAATAAATATGGTAAGCTTCTACATCATTACAATTAAAAAGCAATGCATATAATTTTGAGAGGTTTGCATAGAATAAAGTTCATAAAGGTTATGCATTGCAAATTAGCAAAACCAATTTGGGATAAGTTGCAAAGCATTTATGAAGGAGATAAAAGTGTAAAAATATAAATATATAATCTCAAAGGATAATTTGAATAAATAAGAATGAAAGATAAGGAAAATATCAGTGCTTATCTACTTCATGTAGACAATGTTGTTAATGTCATGCAATAACTTGGACTTGAAATTGAAGAATTGGATGTTTGTGATAAGATCTTAATATCTCTTCAAAAAATATTTAGTGAAATGATTTCTACTATAGAGGAATCAAAATATGGTTATTATTTGACAAGAGATACATTACTTGGTATTCTTAAATATTTTGAGATAAGAATAAAAGATGAATCTAATATTTGAAAGGAAGTAACCTTCAAAGCTACTAAGAAGACAAAGGGCAAGAAGTTAGATTGAAGAAATGAGTCATACAATGATGAAGAAGTAAATTATGGTAGAAGGAATAAGGATTCAAGAACATTTAATGATGTAAAATCTGTTAGATATTTCAATTGTGGAAAGTATGGTCACTATGTGATTGATTGTCAAGAAGCCAAAAATAGAAATGATGAAGAAAAATAGGATTATAAGAATAGGCAATTAGAAAAATACAGGTACGAAAAGAAAGATAAGGATGGACAAGGTAGATAAGGAAATAAGTCCTTTCAAAGACAAAAGAGGAGCTACAATGCAGATAAGTCAAGTAAGTACTCAAGTGATAGTGATAATAGTTTCTCCGATAATGATAAATATGAAGTCATATTTTTGATAGAAGAAAAAGAAGAAGTTAAAAAAATATCACCAATATTCCTCAAGTATTTTAGATGTGGTAATTTTGGATATCTTGAAAATAGTTGTACAAATAATGGTTTCACTTTCAGTGATGATACATATGAGAATACACTTGAAAGACCAGAAGAGAATATTCTAATGGTACTAGAAGAAGAAGGAAGTGATCCTATAGAAGAAAAGTTAGAAAAGAACAAAGATGTTATCAAAGGCAAACAAATAGAGGAAGAATAAAAAAAATGAGAAGTTGATCTTGAGGGAGATCTTATTTATGCTCTTAAAAATTTAAAGAAGGTAAGAAAGTAAAAATCCCAACTTGAGCTTCAGTTTCAAGAATGTTATGAAGAGAGGAAAGATTATAAAGGATTTAAATAAGTCAATAGCTAAGACAAAAAATTTCAAGGATAATTTAGAAGCAAAGGTCTTAGAATATGAAATATTAGAATAAGAAGTAGCTCTACTAAGGGAAGAAGTATAGAAGTCTAAGGATAAACTACACAAGTTTAGAAGGAGCTCAAATATTGTAGATAAGATGATCAAGATACAAATACGGTAAAAAAAAAAGATCTTGGTTTTGAATAGGCTCAAAAAAAATAAGAAGAGTCAACCTCAAGTTATGAATAAGAAGAAACTTTAGAAGAAGATAGTGTAAGAGAATGTGAGACTTCTGAGGATGAGTTGGACAATAGAAATTTCAACAAGGAAAGGAACAATGCACAAATAAGAAACACATGGAACATAAACCAGTACAGGGTAAAAGAGACTAAGATATCAATGAGGTAAAGAAAAGGAAATTTCAATTTATGATGTTTCTCATATCACAAATTTGGGCGCAAGGCTTCACAATATAGA
This sequence comes from Wollemia nobilis, assembly GCA_028583015.1. Lineage (NCBI taxonomy): Eukaryota > Viridiplantae > Streptophyta > Pinopsida > Araucariales > Araucariaceae > Wollemia > Wollemia nobilis. The sequence continues at coordinate 278,647 of JAQPPZ010017000.1, read as the reverse complement.
ACACATGAAAGAAAGAAAAAAGGGAACTTAAAAAATAGGCAGATTTTTTATGGGTAATACTACTCATGTAATCAGTTTGGTCACAAGGCAATGAATTGCAGGGTTCATGACAAGAGCAAATTTGGCTTCACCAGGAGAAATCCCAAGATATTTATACCTCCAAGGAATAATAACAATAAGTGTTATAAGTGCAATAATAATAGAAATACAACAAAGTGGTGTAGAGTAGACATTCTAGAACCAAGCATGAACAGGAATAGGAATATGGACATGAACAGGAACAAAAAAATGAACATGAACATAAACAATCAAAGGAATAAGAAGGATCATATGAGAAGGAAAGAGAAAAAAGGTAAATATCAGTGTATACTAGGAGTAGAAATACTCCCACCCCAAAATTAATCACCTCAAGAGGAGGTGGGGGAGATGATAAGCTAAGAGACTCATTCTTAGCCCTAAGCCCCAAAGGTGACCCTTTGACATTGATGTCAAAGGGAGAGATATTTTAGTAAGGGGGAGAGATTTGATTTAAGAAGATAGTATTGAGTCAAGGGGAGTATTTTTCCAAGGGGATTAGAACAGGAAAAAGACCAAGTTTTGGTAAAAGAAATTTGGGTTACCATCAATGAAAAAGAGGGATATTTTTGGACATTTTGAGTAGATGAGTTTTCATTGATGTCAAGAGTGAGTGGTCATTGATGTCAAGCTTTCAACACTAGTGAGTGGCAGTTTCAGTGGGCAACATCAGTTTCAAGTTCTCCAATCAGTGCAAAAGGAGAGTCCATTTTCAGTTAATCAAATCCAGTTCTAGGAGGTCAAGATGAGGTCCAAGATAAAAAGAAGAAGCCCAAGAAAATAATATTATAATATTTATTTATAATATTATACAGGGAAGTTTAAATTAATTATAAATCAATCAATATAATTTTATTATTAATTAATTAATTAATTAATTTACTTAGCTTATAAGTTATTTAAATTACTTATTAATTAATTTTAATATTAATTATATACTAGTTCATGGTTATTTTAATAACCCTAAGGTAGGTTATTAAATTCAAAATTCAAATTTTTGAATTTGACCATTGAGCGTTGATGTGGGTGTCATATAGCAAAGCGTGTATAAAAGGGAGTCCTCCACCTTAACCTAAATTATAACATGCATTTGAATTAATCGAGTGGTATGTGAAGGAAAAATGTGTGAATCCTTTGTGAAAGGAAGAGGGTTTTCATTGGCTTTGAAATTTCTAAGTGGCAGGAAAAAGAAAAAAACCCACTGAGGAAGATGCCTTGGTCACCAAGCGTAGGTAGCACAGTTGGCAACCATGGCAGAAGCAAAGTGCAAGGAGCAGCGATTAGCGGAGGTTCAAATTCACGTGAGTGCTTTTTGGTAATTTCAACGGTGGACGAAGGTTGTTAAGAGGAAGAAGGTTTTCCTTCCTTCTTGTGGGAGCCTATAGCCCATGTTGCGGGCACCAAAGCGCTAAGGCGCTTGGCAGTTGGGAGACAACGATTCAATACCCACTAAACCCCATTTTTGGGAAAAGATAAAGGTATGCCCTTTTTGAGTTAGCGCTAGAATTTTCACAGAAATAAAGTTATGCACTAAAGTTTAAAATAATTTTATTTTATAAGGTTTTAAGGGGAGTTATAAGGTATTGATAATTATTTTTATGTGCTTAATTTTTATAAGGGGTATTTAAGTGGTAAAATGTTATATCCTTGATATTTGTGAGTGGTTAGAAAGTTAGAAGAAGTTATAAGGTATAAAATTTGAATTAATTTTTATTGTACCTTTTGATCAAGAAGAATATCCTTGTGAATATTTTTGAGATAAAATAGTTTTTATCTAAACTTGAATTGGTATAAGAAGGTTTAGCTATTTTGAGATAGGTTTTGAAGACACTTCTTCATCAATCAAAAAGGTATGGGCACATATTTCTAGTAAGTGTTTGTTGAGTGTTGTGAATGATAAGTTGGAGTAAAAAGGATTGGTTGGTAAGAATTGTTGAGTGTGTTTTGAATTAATGCTTCAAGGTTTTCTGGAATAGAGGTTAAGGAGAGTAACCTTGTTTTATAAGCATTGTTGTTGAAGTGATTGGTTGAGTGAAGAACTTGAACTAGGGTTTGCAAAGATCATGAGTATCATTGTTATATAATATTGTTTTATAAGCATTGTTGTTGAAGTGATTGGTTGAGTGAAGAAATTGAACTAGGGTTTGCAAAGATCATGAGTATCATTGTTATGTGAGATTGTTTGATAAGAATTATTGGAAATAAGTGAGTGAGTGTTCATATGCTTGGACTAGGGTTTGTGAGCAAGGATTATTTTATTGAGTGATTGGTTAAGTTGAGTTATGATTGAGCCTAGTCAAGTAGTTGTATTGAAGTGATATTTCAAGTCTGTGAAACAAAGTGTTCCATAATCTAAATTGATTTGAGAAAGAGGTTGAGTGTTTATGAGTGTGAAACATATTGAGTCTCTAACAATTCTCTATATGTTTATGTGATAAAAAAAATATTGAAAGTAATTAAGCATTATGGTAAATGTGAAGTATATTGAGTCTCTAACAATTATCTTTATATTTCTATGAGATTGGACAATTTCTAGTGAGGACTTGTTGAGTAGATTTGAGGAAAGTTCTAGAGAGGACTTGTGGATAGATTTATGTGAGCTTTTGTGGAAGCTTATAATACATATTTGAGAATAAATATTGTTGAGTATATTGGATAAGTTATAGAGAGGACTTGTGGATAGATTAGTGTGAGCTTTTGTGGAAGCTTACAAGGTAAATTTGAGATAAGTCTTTGATAAGACTTATGAGAAGAATTGATTGATTGATTTTTCAAACCTTAATTTAAGGTTTGGTATAGATCTAGCAAAATTGATTTGTGATTGAGTCAAGCTTTGTGTTAAGGATTGAGGATAGATATTGAGGACATATTTGTGCTAGACCAAAGGATAGCATTTAGTGCAGATCAAAAAATAGATATTTGAGGACATATTTGTTCGATACTGAAGAACTGTGTTTAGTGTAGATTTGAGAACATAATTTGGTGCAGATTTGAGGATAAAGTTGTGCTAGACCAAAGATAGATATTGAGCAGATTTGTGCTATATTGATGGACTATGTTTAGTATAAATTTGATACAAAAATTTGAAGGTGATAGAGTATAGAGGATGATAGTCTCCAGAGGATAGAGATCCATTAGCCAGGGTAGTGAGAAAATGAGTTTTCAATGGATAGAGATCCATTAGCCAGGGCATTGAGAAAATGAGTTTTCAATGGATAGAGATCCATTAGCTAGTACAGTGGGGTCAAAATTTCTTCTAGAAGATCACCAGCCAGAGTTAAGGAGAAAGGAGTTCTTTTGTGAATAGAGATCCATGAACTTAATTAGGAGATTGGTGTCTTCTTTGGATAAAGGTCCATAAACATTGTAATAGAGAAAGGATTTCTAAGATATTGATTGAGAAAATTTTAGTGAAATATTTTTTCTGTGGAGTAGCCCACATTGGGTGAACCACGTTAAATTTATGTCTCTATTGTGTGTGGTGATTTGTGCATTGCTTTGATTTTTTCTATTTATATTGCTATCTATACATTGTATAATATTGATTGAAAAGGAAAAAGTGGTCTTATACTGTTCACTCCTCTCTCAGTATAAGCTTGCATTCTTCATAGACCTCCATGTTGATCTATTGAAACCTCAAGAAAATAATTTAGTACTTAAACCCTTATTTTGTTTTTCAAAAAATAGACCTATAAAAATTTAAAACATTTAACTTAATTTAAGGTCTTTTGAGAAAACAAATATTGAAAAGGAGTACACATGATAACATGAGTTCTCATAATAGGTAATATTACCATTTCAAAATTGCTTGATTATCTTCCACATGATAACATTCCCCATAATCCTCCTCAAGATGGTCCCTCCAATTATCTTGTTTAAAATAACTATTTTGAAGGATATTTTTCCAAAGTAGGTAATATTATCATTTCACAATTGCTTGATTGTGACCAATTGACTTTATATCTCATAGACCTTAAGAGCCTAGAGTATTACCTAATACCCTTAAAAGGCAATAAAAACATGAATCCTTTTCCTTATGAGATGTTGTCATGTGTGCTCCTTTTTAATATTTGTTTTCTCAAAAAATATTAAATTAAATTAAACATTTTAAATTTTTATAAATATATTTTAGAAAAAAAAATTACTTTGAATCCAGTACTACCCTTAAGATCTATTTCCTTTAGATCTACTCACATGTTTCATGTTGTTATTACCCTTTAAATCTATTGGAGGGTATTTTTTATTTAAAATAGACCTATATAAAAAAATAATAATTATAAAAACAGTGGACCAAATCTTAGAAGAGAATATTTCAAAAGAAAAATATCAATTTTTTAGAATTCCATGTGACGTATAAATCACTAATATGCCTAAGGTTACCAAAAATCCTTTTCCTTAATGAGATGTTGTCATGTGTTATAAATCATCAAAAGGAGGTGATGAATCCTAGAACTCAAGACTTAAATATTTAATTAGAGGAGAATATTTAAAAAAAAACAAATATATATTTTTAAAATCACTAAACCCTTCTTTGTAAGACCTGCATAAAAGCAGTGGACCAAAGCTTAGGAGAGAAAATTTCAAAAAAGAAAGATCAAATTTCTAGGATTCCATGTGAGATATAAATCACTTATATGTCTAAGGTTACCAAAAAATTATTTTTCTTAATGAGATGTTGTCGTGTACTCCTTTTTAATATTTGTTTTCTAAAAAAACGTTAAATTAAGTTAAATTTTTTAAATTTTTATAGGTTTATTTAAAAAAAAATAAAAAACATGAAAATTAGGGAAAAAATATTCTTTAATAAAATAACAAATACAAAATAATTTAATTAAATATTTAATAAATAATATTTAAAATAATTATATAATAAATACTTGAAAAAACGTGTATAATTAATAATAAAAATCTATATTACAAATAATTAATAAATAAACTTATTATTATAATGAACTTGATGGACCTTATATTTTACTTTTACCTATTTAAAATGTAGTGGTCTTATCGCTATAGGCTGTCCATCACTCTTATCGCTATAGGCCGTCCATCACTCTCCCAATAGGTGTTCTTCTAAGAGATAAGTGAAGAGATGTTGTTAAAGAACACACAAAATATTTGAAAGGTAGATAAGGGAAAAAAACAAAAAAGCGAATATTAATGTTAGAAGAACAATTGAAATACATTCAAAATATCAAATTGTGGTAAAAATTGTAAAAAATTGTGGTAAGGATGCTACTTACATTATTATGGATGATGTGACCCAAATTCAATCCTTATAATGGATATATATATAAAATATTACTTAAAAAAATCATTAAAAAACAATATTAATATTAAAAGAACAACTAAAATACATTGTGGTAAAAATTGTAAAAAAAAAAAAATCATTAACATTTGAAGTAATGTTTTAAACATAAACAAATATGTTGTGGAGGAGATGGTCTATAACATGCAACAAAGATATGAATGATAATAATCATGATAACCAAGAGTGCAACAAAATAATATAGGACATTGCAAGATTAATCATGATAACCAAGAGTGCAACAAAATAATATAGGACATAATTCAAATTATGTAGATTATGGGTTTATGACCAATAGAAGTAAAAATAACTGGTCTGTCAAAGTTCACTAAGTATTCAATACAAATATATTATTCACAATGCAATACAAATATAAATATATCCGCCCATGTAGAGGAGTTGGAGAGCAAGTGGGTAGTTAAACCTCTCTAGTTGCTGAGAGGCCCAGGTTCTAATCTCTCGCCTCACATGTTGCGGATATGTTATGTAATGGTTCCCTCGTGGTCACAGTCTGTTTACCCCTTGTGGCCACCACAAAAAAAAAATATATAAAATAAACAATAATATACTCAAAAAGATAATATAATATTAATGGGCATGGTTGCCAATCATGGACTCTGAAGAAAGTCTTGCCACGAATCGTTTAGGCTATAAGTTCATCGTAAGAAAAACTCATTGACTTCATTTTCATAGTTCATAATCTCGCCATATTGATAGTCATAGTCATGATCATTATCCAAAGAAAAGTCCAGGGGTGTTGCATCGGCGGCACGTGGACCACGTCTCCATCGATATCCTTAGTAGATTCCTCCAACGCCTTATCAGCTCCCTCAACAGTCTTGTAAGTGAAAAGAACAAGCCCCCTGAATGCTCCTGGCTGCTTGTAATGTTCCACTGGACCTTCCTTAATCTCACCATACTTGAAAAAGAATTCAAGCACTTACTCACAAATCTTCCGTACTGCTTCTATTTCATCGTCCCAGTCATCCTCATACTGATTAGATAAAGGGGATCCCAGGTGGCACACTGTCGTTTGCCCGTCGATTTTTTTGTACGGATGTTTGAGAACTCGCTGCGCCGCCTCCTTGTCCGTGTATATAACTCTGGCACCCCTTGATATCCCCAGTTCTGGGTCCACTATGACACAATACTCTTCAATTTCACCGTAAACAGAAAAAACTTGTTTTATAGTGTCTGCTGTGGTGTTCCATTGGAGGCCGTTGATGTAAAGTTTTCTGTAAAATGGATGTTCATCCGCGGCTTTTCGAACGTTTTGGAAAATCTGAACGTTTCCGAGGTAGCATCTTTGTTTACAATAGTAAAAGGAGATTTGCACTCCTAAACCATATATGCAATGGCTTTCCAACCTGCCTAATCCTCTCATCTTCAATAGCCACATCACTATGCCACTAAACCCCTACCTCGTTCTCGGTACCCATATTAGCTAAGAAGTCTGCCATTATATTGAGAGCTCTATTGACATAAATTGAAACCACATCATTTAATTCCTTCTACAATTCCTGAATTTGGGTGATTGAATCCTCAACCTCCATGTCTCCAAAATGAAGTTTCTCATGCAATCCAAAGCTTCCACTAAGATTTGATAATTTGATTCTATGATTATGGTCCTATAACCTTGTCTTACCACCCATATAGAAACAAATTTGATAGCTAAGGCTTATGATTCATTATCTGTGGCTTTGCCTAAGGCCTTACAGTATGCAATAGATCCCAACATGATTCTTGCATACCACTCCAATTTCAACTCTACTTGGAATACCTTTTGCAACTCTATCAGATTAATTTGAATCTAAAATTTTGGGGGTGCTTTTCAACTAGCTCTATCCTGCACCTCTTACAGTTCAAATTCCCTCTCCATCATTTTTATGTCAGCCTAAGTTTTCTCTTTAGCATACACTACCATATTTTTTTCACTTTGCTCCAAATGACCTTCTAGATATCATCCAAGGATGAAAAGGTTTCTCTAAAAATTTTACCATTTTTCTCCAACCACACTTTCCACCAAATAAAGTTTAATCCAAGCTTTCATATAAAGAGTTTTTGATTTAAATATACCCCTCTTCCATTTTTTATAAATATTAATCCAATTTAACCTTATGATATTGATTGGTCTTGCGACCTACTTTTTGATATTGATTGGTGTTGCGACAAGGTGAAAAGCTTGTAGAGTAAGGTAAGATTAATGCCCTTCCCAATTTTTTTAGCCCTGGTATTAATGAAGATCGTCACTTGGAATATTAGAGGACTCAAAGGGAGTCTTTCAAAATAAAATGAAATTAGAAGAATGATTCAGATAAATCATCCACATCTTGTTTTCCTTCAAGAAACAAAGATGTCAATGGAGGATATAAACTCAATTGCCAGTAAATTTGGCCAGCATCAAAAGTGGTTTCCCTCAATTCCCAAGGGACTTCTGGTGGCATTGCTTGTCTTTGGGACCCAAAAGAGGTAGTTATTCACCATATTGTTGGCAGTTGGGGTTTGTTGGCTATAACTATTCAAAGTAGACATTCCAACCAAATTATGCTCTACATTATTGTTTATGCTCCGACTTCTTTGGAGGAAAAAAGAAGATACTAAAAGGATATTACTCATATTATCTCTCATTTTCCTAAAGCTTGGATCTTGATCGAAGGAGATTTCAATACCATCCTCTCTCTGGATGAGAAATGGGGGGGAAACAAAAATTTGGATAAAAGCACTGACCTCATGAGTGAATATATTGCAAACCTCCATATTGTGGATATCCAACCAGATAATGGCCTTATGACTTGGTCTAACAGAAGTCAAGGCTTAGCTTGTATAATGGAGAGATTGGATAGGTTTTTGCTCTCTAAAAATTTCTTAATCCATGGTCACATTCCTAAAGTGAAGACTTAATAATGCTGGTTCGGATCATTAGCCAGTCATGGTGGAAATGTGGAAAACCAATGTGAGTTTCTCTCCTTTTCATTTTCAATTAATGTGGCTTAGAGAAATTTTATTTAGACCTCGTGTGCAACAATGGTGGAAGGAAGATAAACCTAGGCGTGGGACTAAGATGTTCAGTTTTGCCAAAATACTGCAATACATTAAATCCAAAATCAAGACTTGGAAGTAGAAAGAGTTTGGGGATGTTCATAAAAAAACATGAAGTTATTGCTGATATTAAAAATTTGAATAAGAAAATCTGTTTAGATGGCCTCACAGAGAAGAGAAGTGCAGATGAAATTAAACTCACAACTCAGTTAGAGGAATGGGAAAAAAGAGAAGAAATCTTATGGAAGCAAAAATCTAGAATTCAATGGCTCAAATAAGGATATCGAAACACAAATTTCTTCCACAAATATCTTCTAGCTCGAAGATATCACAACTTTATTTCTTCCTTAAAATCAGATTTTGGAGATGTTGTTTATACTTGGGATGGCATGAACTCTATTGTTGTTGATTACTTTTCCAATCTTTTTGCTTCTACTCCTCTTGACTCAGCTTCACAACAAAATGTTCTTCAAGCAATCCCTTCTCTTATCACTTATAAGGAGAACTCTATTTTGACTGCTCCTGTTACTATCAATGAGCTTCAACAAGTAGTTTTTAAAATGCAAAAAGAGAAAACCCTAGGTCTTGATGGTTTTCCCATTGAGTTCTACCAAGAAGTTCTAGGATATCCTTCATGTTGATTTATTAGAGGTGGTGGAAGAAGCCAGGAAAGCCAAAGAAATTTTAAAGGTTATCAATAAAACTTATATTACTATTGTTTCAAAAGCTCAAGAGGTTGATCATATCTCATATTTTAGACCTATTGCTTTATGTAATGTTCTTCTCAAAATCATTACTAAAATTATGGCAAAAAGGTTGAAGCCTCTTTTGCATAATATTATTTCTGTAGAGCAAGGGGGTTATGTGGAAGGACGTCAAATAGTAGATGAGATAGCTCTTACTCAAGAAGCCATCCATTCCATGGATATGCAAAAATCTCCTTCCATGTTCATTCGGTTAGACTTATCCAAAGCTTATGATAGAGTGGATTGGCACTTCCTTATTAAAGTTTTGAGGCAATTTGGTTTCTCTAAGTTTTGGATGGATTGGATTATAGGATGTATCTCTTCAGTTTCCTACTTATTTCTTATCAATGGTAGGCCTTCTCAGTAATTCCCATCTTCGAGAGGTATTAGGCAAGGTGACCCGCTATCCCCTTATTTATTCATCATTCTTGTTGAATGCTTGGGTAGGACTATAACCAAAAAGAGGGAAAACAAAACCCTTGAGGGAGTTACAATTTATCATGGAGCTAGATCTATATCTCATATTCAATTTGTGGATGACTCTACTCTTTTAGGTAAATCTACAGTTAAGGAAGCTTCTAATATTAAGCAAATGACTAGCTATTTTTACAAGGCTACTGGGCAGTTGATCAATGAATATAAATATAAAGTTATTTTCTTTCACTGCTCTGCTAGATAGGAATCCATGGTCTTGGATAAATTAAGATATAAGAAGACATACCTTACAATCACTTATTTAGGTATTCCCATAAATATTCAAAGGTAGAAAAATAAATATTGGAATTGGTTATTGGACAAAGTCAAGAAGAAAATTGGAAAGTGGACCAATAGGTGGTTTTCTTCTGGGGGTAGAATCACCTTGGTAAAATTAGTACTTCAAGATATTCCTATTTATATTTCTTGTATTTTGAATATCCCAAAGGTTGTTCTTTGAGAATTGGATCAAATCAGTCATCATTTCCTTTGGAGTGGTACTAAGGAGAAAAGAAAATGGGCCTTGGTGAAATGGGATACTTTATGTCTTCCTAAGAATGAAGGAGGGTTAGGATTTCGGTCTTCTATTAATAACAATAAATATTTAGCTGCTAAATTATATTGGAGGATGTTGCATAACCCCAATGCTCTTTGGGCCAATAATATCCGTGCTAAATATGTTTAGAGAAAAATTCCTGAAGACCTTATTCGCTATCAAATTCCTACCAAAGGTTCTCCCATTTTAGCAATTCATAAGACTGGTGAGGATTTGATAAATTTTTTTATTTTGGATCATTCATAATGGTCAATAGGCAAATTTTTGGACAGATTCTTGGGATGGTCACAAGCCTTTGATAACTCAATTTCCCGATTGGAGGCCTTGGATGGAGGAGCTTCACCGAGCTAACTAGATAAATATGGCTAATTACTATCGGTACCATACTGGTAATTCAAAGGTTGGTAGATATTGTATCCCTATTGAGGACTAGCCTATTCAAATCCCACAAAGGCAAAGACAAAATATCCAAGACATCCTTCATATGAGATCCCTCTCTTGGTCCCATGAAAAAGATTGTTTTGGATGGAACAACTCTACTAAGGGTGAGTATTTAGTTGCTCAAGGTTATTTGACATTATGCCATAATAATCCAAGCCATCATTCTAACATATTTTCTCGATTATGGGCTTAAAAGCTCTGGCCTAAGGTGAGACTCTTTAATTGGATTTTATTGCATCGTAGGGTGCTTCCTGGTGAGCAACTTATGAAGCATGGTTTTCATGGCCCTTTTGGATGTAAAATGTGTGAAGAGAATGTAGAAACTCTTAACTATATTTTTATTGAGTGTAATTTAGCCTTTGAGCTATGGAGGAGAATGACCACTTTACTTGGCTTACAATGGTCCAATTTTTTCACTTTTGAACAACTTTGGAGGGATTGGCCTAATCAAGAGGGTGTTGATCATTTTATTAGGCAGTTAGTTTGGATGGGTTCTACCATTCTTCTTTGGAATATTTGGAATGAAAGGAACAACCAAATTTTTAATCAATATAGGAAGGATATTCACTATATTTGGTAAAAGACCATAGCCAACTTAGTTGAATCAGTCCATCAACTCCTTAATCACCCCCAAAAATCCCACCAAATATGGGATCAAGTGATGCAAATATTGAAGATTAAATATTCTAAGGGCAACCAACTTAAAGGGAATGTGAGTATTAGTAAGATGGATAGGACAAGAAATTAGCAACCTCCTCCTAAGAATTTTGGAAAAGTCAATACTAATGGAGCCTCTAGAGGGAACCCTGGAAAAGCTAGTGTGGGAGGAATTGGTAGACTTTCATATGGATCCCTGGTTTTTACTTTTGCTAAGAATTTGGGTATTCTTTCCAATAACCTTGTTGAGGGGTATGATATCCTCAAAGGCCTTCAGGAGGCTACAAAGGTTGGATGGGAAAATGTGTTCATTGAGTCTGACTCTCAACTTATGATTAATCTCTTGAAGACTCATTCTAAGAATCATAAGGTGGATTGGAGAATAAAAATAATTATTGAGAAGATTCAATTAATCCAGATGGGATTTTTGAAAGTTGATTACAATCATGTGGTCAAAGATCAAAACAAGAGTGTTGATGCTTTAGCTAATTGGGCATTGGACAAAGGTGATCTTACTTGTTATGGCCACCCTCTTAGATGGTGGGCTTCTCAAATTAGGGAAACTCTTCTTTCTATCATTTCTTTCGATGGCTCCAGTTCTGAAGGTACCTAGTTTCTTCTTGCTTTTTTTTTTTTGCTTCTCTTTGGTTCATTCAGTTTTTTTTTAGTTCCCTAGCTTATTCTATTATTTCTTTTGTTTCCTCTGTTGATTCTTGCCTTAATAGTGTTCTGGTCTAGATAGGTCATTGTTATGTTCAATTTTTTTTCCTTCGTTTTTTTTTTTGTTTAGTTTTTTAAGGTGGGTGGGTTCTTTTGTTTTGTTTTGTTTTTGTGTTCTTTGTGTTATTTTTTGTTGTTCTTGTGTTTTTGTTGTTTTGTATTTTTATTTTTTTTATGTTTTTTGTTATTGTTCTTGTGTTTTTTTCATTCTTGTTCTTGGGTTTCTCTTTGTTTGTGTTAATTCATGTTTTTATGTGTGAGTGTTTTCTATGTTTTTTGTTTTTTTTTATTGTATGTTGTTGGTTGTTTTTTATTTTTATTTTGTTTTTTTAATTTTTTAGTTTTTGGTTGTGTTTATTTTTCATGTTTTTTTTTTGGGTTATGTCTTTGTAGTGTTATGTTGTTTTTGTCTTGTTTGTGTTTTGTTATGTGATTCTTGTGTTTTTCTATGTGGTTAATTTGTGATTTATTTTATCTTATTGTGTGTGTTTGGTTGTGCTTTTGTTTTTGACACACTCAAGGAGCATGTTTTTTTTATTTATTATTTTTGTTGTTATTTACTTATTTATTTATTATTAAATTGGTTTTGTGTGTTTGTTTGCTTCTTGAGTATGTCAAAGGTGGTAGGCCAGGTCCGAGTCCTAGGTGTTTTTTTTGGAATGGATACCCCTACCTCCTTGGGTCTTACCCGAAAGTGGCATCTCTTTTGGGATGTTTTCCATTAAAAAAAATATTAATCCAATTTAAATCACCATTGGCTCATATTTTAAAATCTAAAATATGTTGCTCCCCACGCAAACAACAAGTAGTTATATGTTTCCTCACTTTATAGCATAAAATATATTGGGATGGACCAACGGTACATGTACATATTAGATTATCAAAAATAAGAATTCCATTGTGCAGGAATTGCCAAGCAAAGAAGTTCACTTTTGACCACCCCTTGGAAAGTTATATATTTCTCCAATTCTCAACCTAATATGCATGAGGAGGAGGTTCTAGGAGGATCTTGTTATATCCATCCTTCATTGTATCCATTCCAAGGCTCCCATAGCCCCATCTAATTCATCCTCATATCTACTTGTGATTTTTATTTTTACCAATATTTTAGTCATGATGGATGTCAATTCTAAAGGGATTGGAACTGGCCATTCATCCAACTTCTTAAATTGCTTAAACCTATAATCCTCTTATTGAATAGTTTTAAAATAAATTTCAATATAGATCCAACCCCTACTTTTCATGAATGTTTTTATTGGTTGTATTTTTTATTAAAACAAGATAATTTATAAGTTGGGATGAGAATCTTCTTAGTCTTAGGCAAAAAGAACATTTGTTTACAATAGTAAAAGGAGATATGCATTTGATCCAAATATCCTAAACCATATATTTGCAATGGCTGTCCAAATTAGCTAAAAACTAGATTTGCTCACCAATTTACCTAATTCTCTCATTGTCAATAGCCATGCCACTATGCCACTAGACACCTACCTCCTTCTCAATACCCAATTAGATAGGAAGTATACCATTATATTCAGAGATCTACCAATATAAATCAAAATTACATCATCTAATTTCCAATGATTTATCACTCTAGAACTCTATTAGAAGGACAAACAAATAGATCCAAACTAGGATAATTCTAGGTTCAGTTTAAGGATACACCCCCTACTAGACCATGACTCATATTTTTAGACTCAAAACTATTATTTCTATTAAAAAGTGAGGAAAGACTAACAATAAAATATCCATTAGTAATAAACCATAAGAAACACTCACCAAGAAGCTCTGAGTTTTGTCAAAACCATAAATACAAAAAATTCAAGATAGAGCAAATATCAATAAATTTATAGATCAGATCATGATTGACTCTATATAAGACTATTTATTCTACTATCCTTTGCTCAATGATAATATTAGTTCTTAATTTTGACTATGAAAAGCATCCATTAACTCTTTGAGTAGCCATGAAAAATATTTTTAGTGCAGTTTTTTGTGCTTCTTCAATCTCTGTTGGAGATTTTTCCTTCTATAATGTTTTTTTTAATTTACATGGTGGAATCGATAGCCGCCATGAATTCGGGCAGGCTGTCTAGATTTTATGGCTGCCACAATATTCTGCGCTGTCCGCCCCTATAATCACCATACCACAATCATTTTAAACCTTTTACGTCGTTGAAAGCACTAGGAAAAGGACAAGCGCTCAGTCTGACAAGTCCCGAGATTTATTTTTACTTCTATAATTATACAAACAGACTCTATCTAATTAAAATTGGAGTTTTAGTTGTCCTCATTGTACCCTCCCCAACCAATTAGTACTTCATATACCTAGATGATGACCTAGTTTTTCCTTCCCCTAGTTGTGATGATCAAAGTTTTATGTTAGCTTAAAAGTAATAATTTTATTATCACTTATATTACCATATATTTGATTATTTTTTTACAATTATAAATACTAACATCTTGGTTTTTTTCTGAATTTTAATAAGCATTAAATATCTTAACTAAAAATAATTTAAAAATCCTTCATATTGGGGTATATTTTGAAATGTACTGGGGAAGTTGACATTGTCTAGTATAATCTCTTATACAAACATATAGAATACCATTATATTACTTTAGATAGGGTTTATTGCATAATATTATAAAACCACATAGCTATATTTATAAAGTTAATATTGTAAGGTATCCTTTGTACGCCAATATTTATGTATACCAACCATTATGATATGTTGGTTAAGGATTGTGCAATTCAATTACAATTTAATGAGGTTTTTTGTTACTTCTTGAACCAATATATTATATCAATATATAATTTATATAATTATAATTTATGTAGGTATGTAATAGCATCTTCTCATCTTGGGTTGGAAAGTCATCAAAGATGAGAATGGCAGGGTTGTTGCGATTTTTGCTGAGCATCTCTCCTCTCAATATTTGTTCTTTGTGGATTCTAGAGTAGCTTTCTAAGGTGTGAAATTGCTGTAAAACTTAAGCTTTAAAAAGGTGGTCCTGAAGGGGATTCATTGAGTCTGATCAGTTTGTTCAAGTCGAATAAGTATCCTAATTGGTGCTTGTTCAATTTAATTAATGAGATAAGAATTCTATAATCTATAGACAAAGTAAAAATCACCCACATTTAGAGAGAAGGTAATAGAGTGGTGGATTTATTGGGACCGCATGATCTTAATTATTATGGGCTACTTCACATTGGACCCCTCGTGTGAAGTAATAAGAAGCTTCCATGTAATGTTCCTCAATTATTTAAGAAGAGAGAAGAATGAATGTCCTTGCATTTCTATTCCAGTCCTTGAATAAATTAATATCAGATATCAAAAATGGAAGAGACCTAAATCCATTACACCAGGGATTGGTTCTATTGATTATAGAATTTATTGCTTTAGAAAAATATGGATATGATAAAAATATTCAAGTTCATCAAGACCAACTCTTTGCTAGCTATGGACTTATCATTGCAAAATAAGCTATTTTTAGCTCATATTACCACCAATGATTTGGAGTTCTTTCTAGGTAGTTTGTGACCTCACTCTGACTAGATAACAAGGGAGCTATTAGTATCATCTAAGGGTGTTATAGGAGATAAACTATGTTGGCCTAGGAAGTTTAGAACTATCTTCTCGAACTATGTCCACATTGAGAGCCATGCGATCTCTTCCAGAAGATCTGAGGATAATAAGAAATTAGATGGCCTCTCAATAAATTCAAAAGGGATGAGGGGAAGATAAAAGAGGTGGTCGAGGATATTTTTAAAAAAGAAAATACCTATTGCAGATTCAAAAATTAAGATATGCCTCTCTAGTTCAAGGGCTCAACCTAAGCTGATAAAATAGGTTACTTCTAAAGGATTGGAAGCTTTCGACTCTGCTCAAGTAGAATCACTTTGTAATTTGATGCAGTCAATCAAAATTATTGATGAAAAATAGAAGACCATTTTGGATACGCTCAATATAGCTATTGAATTCATAGAGAATGTGAATTATCTCTAGGGCTACCTAATGGAGTTTGTCTGCTCGAAACTAAATGCTTCTACTAATTCCTAGATTCTTCTCTAAGAATTAAAGGGATGATCCTATCTATGTATATCTTTTTGGCTAGCATCGACTTATTTTCCTAATATTTTATTTTTTCCTATGTGTAGGCTTTGTTATGGTCATATTAGCTAGTAATCACTACTAGGATTTTCGTCTCTTTTTGGTCTCCTACAGAAGTGGATATATTTTATTGTGGGTTCCTCTCAAAATCCTCACTACTTAATAATAATAAAAAATAGCATCTTCTCATCTTCACATATAATCCATACTTCTTTTTGATCTCTACTTGTATTTGATATAATATTTGAGTAATCACTAATTTTTTTTTTTCTTTTTCTTGAAAATGAGCATTTTTTTTTGTTTTCTTTATCTTGAAAATGAGCATTTTGGGTTTGATTTTATTCCCGTGGCCTTTCCTTGGTTTGAGTCACCTTGATGGGTTTAGTATTTTTTTTTTACTTCTGCATTGCCTTCTCTTTTTATTTCCATGGCTGCTCAACTTTTGCAACTCTCAACTGCCTTCAGAGGATACCTAAGAGATATGCTACACATTTTAAACACTCAAAGTCTAAGTGAAAATAATTTTAGAGAGACGATGCTTCGCTTCGATCACTGATATTTCTAAGCATACCAATTCTTACAAGAATTAGTACAATGTTAATTTTTTTTTGGTTGTGAAAATATTATTTATTGTTTATGTTTAGATTGAGATTGGGTTTCTTATATTCTCATTTTATTGAGCACTAGCATGTGATGACACTAACTTTATTGAAAACTGCCATGTTAGAGGCATGTTTCTTTCCAACATCCAAAGTGAGGAATAGGCTAAAGCCATAAGTCTAAAATGGTCATTTACAATATGAGAGCATTTCCTTTTATACTTGATTATTTTATTTTTTACTTTTTATTAATAAAAAATTAAAAAAATTGAATGGAATGACCTAAACTAGTATTAAAAGTAAAGTTTTTTATAAAAAAATATATTAAAATAATATATTTTACAAGATGGGATGAGACTTTTCTTGGTCTTAACTGGTAAGAATCTTTGTTTACAATAGTAAAAGGAGATTTGCATTGAAGCAAAATATCCTAAACCATATATATGCAATGGCTGTCCAAATTAGCTAAACATTAGATTTCCTCACCAACCTACCTAATCCTCTCATCCTCAATAGCCATGTCACTATGCCACTAAATCCCTACCTCATTATCTGTATCCATCTTAGCTAATAAGTTTACCATTGTATTGAGAGCTCTATTGACATAAATTGAAACCACATCATTTAATTCCCTCTGCAATTCCTTAATTTGGGTTTCTGAATCCTCAACCTCCATGTCTCCAAAATGAATTTTCTCATGCAATCCAAAGATTATACTAAGATTTGAGAATATGATTCTATGATTATCCTCCTATACCCTTGTATTACCACCCAGATAGAAACAAACTTGATAACTAAGACTTATGATTCATTTTCTGTGGTCTTGCTTAGGCCTTACAGTATGCAATAGATCCACTCCAATTCCAACTCTACTTGAAATACCTTTTGCAACTCTATCAGATTAATTTAAATCTAAAATTTTGGGGGTGCTTTTCAACTAGCTCTATCCTTTACCTCTTACACTCCAGATTATCTCTCCATTATTTTTTATGTCAGCCTAAGTTTTCTCTTTAGAATACACTACCACATTTTTTATCACTTTGCTCCAAATGACCTTTTAGATATAATCCAAGGATGAAAAGGTTTCTCTAAACATTTTACCATTTCTCTCAAATGACACTTTCCACCAAATAAAGTTTAATCCAAGATTCCATATAAAGAGCTTCTTATTTAAATATACCCCTTTTCCATATTTTCTAAATATTAATCCAATTTAAATCACCATTAGCTCATATTTTAAAATCTAAAATCCATTGTTCCTAAATATGATGCATGAATAAGCACTCAAAAATCAAGTAATTAGATTTTTCCTCACTTTATACCATAAAATGTATTGGGATGGATCAATGATTCCTGTACATCTTAGATTATGAAAAATAAGAATTCCGTTGTGCATGAATTGCCAAGCAAAGAAGTTCACTTTTGACCAACCCTTGTAAAGTTATATATTTCTCCAATTCTCAACCTAATATGCATGAGGAGGAGGTTCTAGGAGGATCTTGTTATGTCTATCCTTCATTGTATCGATTCCAAGGCTCCCATAGCCCCATATAATTTATCCTCCTCATATCTACTTGTGAATTTTTTTTGCCAATATTTTAGTCATGATTGGTGTCAATTCTAAAGGGGTTAGAATTGGCCATTATTCCAACTCCTTAAATTGCTTAAATATATAATCCTCTAGTTGAATAGTTTTAAAATAAATTTCAATACAGATCCAACCCCTACTTTTCATGAATGTTTTTATTGGTTGTATTTTTTATTAAAAAAATATTATTTATAAGTTGGTATGAGAATCTTCTTAGTCTTAGGCAACAAGAACAACTGTTTATAATAGTAAAATGAGATCTACATTGGACCCAAATATCCTAAACCATATATTTGCAATGGCTATCCAAATTAGCTAAAAACTGGATTTGCTCACCAAACTACCTAAATCTCTCACCATCAATACCCATGTCACTATGCCACTAAATCCCTACCTCATTCTCAATACTCATCTTAGCTAGGAAGTCTACCATTATATTCAGAACTCTATATATATAAATATAAATCACAACATCTAATTTCCAATACTTAATCACTCTAGAACACTATTAGAAGTACATACAAATTGATCCGAACTAGAATAATTCTAGGTTTAGTTTAAGGATACATCCCACTCTCCAGGGTTTAATAAATAATCCTACTAGACCATAACTCATATTTTTAGATTCAAAACCATTATTTCTATTAAAAAGTGAGGAAATACTAACAATAAAATATCCATTAGTAATAAACCATAAGAAACACTCACTAAGAAGCTCCTAGTTTTATCAAAACCATAAATGCAAAAAATTCAAGATAGAGCAAATAACAATAAATTTAAACATAAGATCATGATTGGCTCTATATAATACTATTTATTCTACTATCCTTTGCTTAATGATAATATTTTTTCTTGATTTTGACTATGACAAGCATCCATTAACTCTTTGAGTAGCCATGAAGAACATTTTTAGTGCAGTTTTTTGTGCTTCTTCAATCTATGTTGGAAATTTTTCCTTCTATAATTTTGCAAATAAACTTTATCTAATTAAAATAGGATTTGTAGGTGTCCTCATTGTACCCTCCTCAACCAGTTAGTACTTCATCTACCTAGATTATGACCTAGTTTTTCCTTCCCCTAGTTGTGATGATCAAAGTTATATGTTAGCTTAAAAGTAAGAATTTTATTATCACTTATATTACCATATATTTGATTATTTTTTTTTCAATTATAAATAATAACATCTTGGTTTGTTTCCAAATTTTAAAAAGCATTAAATATATTAACTAAAAATAATTTAAAAATCCTTCATATTGGGATATATTTTGAAATATACTGGGTAAGTTGATATTGTCTAGTATAATATCTTATTGTAGACACCAAAACAACACCAATCCGATTATGTGACTGCAAACACTGATCGCATTGACACACACAGCCCCAAGGGCAGCCCCCAGAGGTTAAACAGTGGTCCTAACCACTCACACAATAGTTTTGGAAGGTCAGAGGTCAATTTGGCACCTTCAGGCACTCTGCTCCATACTCGTTCCACCCAGGGATGATTACAAACTGGTACTCGCCCCACCCAGGGACGATTAGCAGTATTCGCCCCAGGGTGGGGCGAATAGCAGGTTTGACGGGCAAAAAGTCAAATCTTGACAAATGGCAGCTCAGATCCACCACTTAACTCTTCCTTCATTGCATGGGAGTGTGAGTGAGCATTTTCGAGCGTTAGAGGCAGTTACAAGGGCAGTCATGAAGCCCCTAATCAGGGAGGAATCTTCCCCCCTTGGGAAGGCATGATTGCCAAGTGGCGCCTCTGCATGCTCATCCAAAGAGACCATCAGGTCTATAAAATGGTGAGTCTTCTCACCCCAAAAAATATAGAGAAGGAGCATTTTGGAGCAATGAAGTGCTGTCATTTTACTTTCACACCCACACCCTTTTGAGTTGTGCCTTTCACATCCTTGATCTCTTTTGGAAAGGAGGTCATAGGGTGGTTATTGGAAGCACAAATCCGAAACCAAAACCCGACATTTGGCCACAATATCCCACCAAATTTGCCAAAAATACCCCACAAGAGGTTTTGGACCCATCCCAAGTGGATTGGTGCCGAAATCGGGCCCCAAACGGTGGGCGGCCTGCCCTCGGGCGCCCCCACACTGCTACAGTCCTAATCGCCCCGCCCCGGAGCGATTGGAAATCTATGGTAGATTTCCTTTCTATTATTTTTGCATTTAATTCTATGCTGCTTAGATAGGTTGTCATTCAAATTTCACATCGTTCTGAGCATTTTTTATCATGTTTCTATTATTTCTCGCTTTTGCTAACATGCAGGTAGCATCATCAAATTCCCAGTGATAGAGGCCAAATTGGGAAAATATGACCATCTGGGTCTTCCCAAAATACCCCCAATTAGCTAATCCCCAACTTTGTAGGTGATTTGGAGCTTCCCGGATGTGACATTTGGGACAGTGCCTTTTGACATTTTGTTGTAGGTCTATTCGTCCCGCCCCGGAGCGAATACAAATATGTGGTGAATTTTTTGACTGTTCCATTTGCAGTGTTTTCCTTGTGATGTTTTGATGCCCCTATCAAATTTTTAGTTCATTTGGATCTATTTTAGTTATCATTTTATTTATATCTTGCATGCACTAATCGAAGGCGTGGGGATTGCATGTTTTATTTCATCTACAGGTGCTACTGACTGTTTCTTGTTTCCTTGAACATAGGATCTAGACATTAGAGGAGCAGCAAGGAGTCAAGACTCATCAACGCAAGCGGCGGTGATGTTTGGTCCACCCATTTTACATGTGGGCACGCGGAAGAAGGAATAGCATCCATGGGTGTAACAAGAACACATATTTAACGCTCCTAGCCCTTAGAAGGGGAGGAGGCGAATTGTAACCGAGTTCTGAAACATATCAATAAAAAGGGTTGTCTTCCTTATTGGCTTTTTGTTTCATTTTGATTCGTTCATGCTTTCCCTCCTTTCATGCACTTTCAATTCATAGGATTTAGCGTTAAGTTTAGTTCCGTTTGCATCGCACTTGGAGTTTCCTTTTTGCTTCTATATCCTCGTGCTTTCAGTGGCGATCATGGTGGGACGCTTGTCCTCTATTTTTAAGATCAGAAATCTGATCAAAACTTGATTGTTTTTGCTTGCAGGTACCGAGTTTTCAAACGTTGGACTGTTGTTCGTTCCAGCCTGTGGCGAATACAGAGCTGGAATTCATCTTACCCAGGGGCGAATGGGCATTTGCCCCACCCTATGATGAATACAGTCCTGTTATTCATCCCACCCAGGGATGAATAGCTGTCTATGCAGTTTCAGGATAGAAACTCAGGACCAGCAGATTTGGGCAGAGAAGAGGTAAGGGTCCTGAACTCTTTCTATCATTTTCTGTTTTCTGTTTTCTATTTTTTGGTTCTTTGCTTGCTTAGGAAAAGTTGTACTGCATGTTTATTTTATTTCATGCAAAATAAAAATAACCCCACACATCACGTGGCAACATAAACACCAAGGAGCTGGTCGTAAAACCCCAGCCCTTGATCAAGACCAACGGTGGATTTCATCACCACCTTGGCTTGAATTTTGCATTCATAACCCCGATCGCTACTGTTGCTAGACGTAAATCCTGACGAAAGCTGACCGAGTGTAGCTGGGGTGATTCCCAGTGCATGAGGATAAGTCTTCTATGGTAGGTGTCAAAAATAGGGTGATTCCCCTTCCGTACCGCCTACGTTCCATGTACCATCTGCTCTCACGTACCAATAGTTTCCCTCACGTAAGGGCGGGTATATAGAGAGGTTGGTATATCGGCCTGGCAATGGTATATCGAAGGGGCGACCATTTTTGGGAGTCATAAGAGCCATCATATTGCATTTAAACGTCCTTTACAAAAGCTTTCAAAACAAAATCAAAACACACTAAACCAGGTTTAGGGCACACCTTTAATATTTAAATGAGATAATCATTGCTTTGCGTGTGTGATATTTTCTGTTTAGTGTAGCATAAAAATCATAAAAAGAAATAAAAATCTATGCATCTTGTAGGAAAACACCACCATGGTGTACACCCGTAGCCAAGCCCAATCAAGGGCAAAAGCTGTGGAGAGTGTACAAGGGGGCACAAGTCACCTCCGCTATAGCCCCAAGGACTTGGTCATACCGCCTTGGTGGCCTGACCCACAAGAGAGTCCACATCATGCCATTTTAGAATGGGACTATAGAGGCACCCCTCTGAGGGGCACTCCCATCCAACATAGACCCTTTCAGGAGGAGTCCTTACACGTGGCCCTCAATATAAATGGGAAGGCTCCCTTAGAAGCTCGGTATGAGTGGCCACCGTGCGATGAAGCGCTAGAACAACATAGGGTCCATGAGGAGAGGCCACATGATTATGTCATCCCTCCTTTACCCCCCATCATTATTAGGAATAATAAGCCAAATCCAGAGCACAAGGCTCTTCAAGCAGGGCGAGCCAACTCTGCCCACCCCTTTCACATATATGAAAGGGAGCATGAGGAAGACCATTACATTCCTCAAGAGCAATACATAACATGGGAGCAATGCGCCTCCGCACCTGCTATCTACCAGAATCACCTACCGAGGCTAGAGCCTCGAGTGAATGCCACCAACCTCGATAGAGGGAAGCGACCTATAGAGATCTCGGATCATCATGACCGAGATAAATGTGTAGGAGAGGCATCTAGGCCTCCTAGACTCAAGATGGTAGAACAAATCGACCTGGCAGTCGCCAGACATGCCACCCGCCAAGCGTAGATCATGCAGCTTGAGCAAGACCAACAATAGCTAGAGCATCTATATCGCCTTAGCAAAGAGCGCATTCGGTGCCAAATAGATGAGCTGCTCCATAACATGGTGCCTGAGAGGGTTCCAACCCCTCACACCCAAAGAGCAGAACCATATGAGAGGCGCAACCCCTTGGTGCGAGATAGGTCCCCATGACCTTACCAAGTGCTGCCTCCGAGACCTCCTAGACTTGAGCGGGAGACCACTCCCAGGAACAACGATGGGCACCCCCCACGGGGACCCACCCATGGTTATAGGTCTCATCCTGAAACTCCTCAAGAGGCCTATGAGGAGTATGAGCAAGAAGAAGAGCGGGCCGAAATGCCCTACCAAGGCGGAGGGGCTGCTATCCGGCCACCCCTCCATAGGCCTCAAGTTTCCCACAACCCACAATGGGAGCAAACTAAAGAGGAAGAGATTAAATCTTTCGATGCATATAAAGCGCTGCTAGAGCATTTGGAGTCTATGGAAACCAAGACTTCTGGGCCCCAAAATCCCATGTTACGCCAACTCCAAGTCATCCTGTGCATCCGTCAGTGCCTGCACCCCCTTACCCTGAACACTTTAAGTTGCCTCAGTTGGCAATATTTAGAGGTGAGGAGGATGCCCAAGAGCATGTGACTAGATTCTTGAGCCAATGCTTTGGCATTCAGGATAATGATGCTTTGTTGTTAAGAACATTCATCACCACGTTCGTAGGCCCTACCTCGGATTGGTTTACTCAATTGCCAAAGCACAACATTAGCAACTTAGATCAGCTAGTGGATGCGTTCCTCGAATGCTTCACCTTCAACACCAAGAAGAAGGCGTCACTAAGTGACCTAGCCAGCCTCAGGAAGTATGAGGAAGAAACCATGGCGGCCTATGGGAATCGGTGGAGGACTCTACTTTCTAAGCTACCCTACCTCCCTCCTATGTCCGACCTCACACAAATGTTCTCAAAGAGTTGTTTGAGATCGATCTCTATGCTATTGTAGCTGCAACAATATGCCACCTTAGAGGAAGCTCTGGCACAAGCCAGAATCATTGAAGAGATCAAGATTCAGGATGGCGAGATAGCCAAGCCAAAGAAGAAAGAATGGTCTAAGAACACCAAAATAGGGACCATGCAACAGAAACCCGCTACGGTCAATCAGGTTGCTATCAACGTCCCTAAGCCTGCACAAGCAACACAACCCCAAAAGGCTAACTATCAGGCGGTGCCTCTTAATAGTTATGACCAAGAAAATTAGAGGCAAGAACAAAATTAGCCACGTCACCCTAGGCGACAATTCACACCTTACATAGAGTCCAGAGACTCCCTGTTTGACCGCTTGTCAGCGGCAAACTTGATCAACCTGCCCGAGATTCAACCCATAGATCCCAACATGCCAAAACCTAAGGGCTATAGGGAAGATTTGTACTGTAGGTTCCATAGGCGAAAGGGACATGACCTTAATGCATGTTGGAAGTTTAAGGGCTTGGTGCAAGACCTAATAGATAACAAGACATTAGCGGTGGATAATCCCGTGGCACCAAGCAACCAACAAATGGAGGTCTTTAAGGACCCCTTGCCTGCCCATGATGCATAGGCAAAGACCCTACAAGTCAATGAGGTAACACAGAACTGCCCCATGCAGGGGTATGTAGGGATGATCAGTATAGTGACTCGAAACAGGAGGTATCCGAGCATAGCTGCCCCTACGACAACTACAGGTGAGGTGCCAACAATGTCACAACCACAATAACACCTTACACAACCTCCTCCGCCTAGACCCATGGCCACAATTCGGACCAAACTCACTCAGAGCTTGAGGACCACGTCGGCTAGGCTCTCCATATACGAGCTCATACAACAATCAACGCCCCATCGGGAGGCTCTAATGGAGATATTGAAAGCCATCGAGTTGCAGCCCCATGAAGCAAATTCCTTCAACAACTTTGTGGGACATGTCAAATGATGCACTGAGCCAGTCATCACCTTTCGAGAAGATGAAGTGAAATCAGTGGCTGATGACATGGCGGATCCACCCCTGCACGTTATCGCGTGGGTCAATGGGATTCCGTATAAGAGGGTATTGGTAGACACTGGCTCATCCAGTAATATCATCACAACAATGGCATTGAAACATTTGAAGTTGCCAGCATCTCACATCACGGCTTCCACATATACACTGCGAGCATTCAATGATGCAATATGCTCGATAGTTGGCACAATTGTCCTACCCATCCAAGTGGGACAAAAGACTATACCTACATTGTGCCATATTTTGGAAGGTGAGATGGCCTATAACATCTTGTTGGGTCGGCCATGGATCAGGGACATGAAGTGTGTCCCTTCGATAGCTCATCAGTGTTTAAAGTATACATTTGAAGGGGAGGTGCATGTAGTCCCGACGGACTTAGAACCCTTCAAGTATTGCAATGCGGTGCAGTTGATGCCGCAATCGACCCTTCCATCAATGCATTTGGATTTTTAGTTGAATCCATCTAGACAGGGTCCGATTCCGTAGGCATCCCCATTGACAAGTCCATCAAAACCATAGTCGGGTCCATCTTCATCGTCTGATCCTTCATCAACGATGCCACCTACGGTGGCCACATAGAAGGACAAAGGGAAGAAACCCCTGGAAGAGGCACCGCCATCAGTATCAACTATCTCTACTGAGGAGATGCCTAGCAGAATGGAAGTCGAGGCTCCTAGTCCACCCGACATGGAGTGGACTCTAGAAGAACTTCCATTCCCTCCCCCTCAATCACCAACAATCACCATTGAAATGGCCAATACGGGCTTGGGGGAGTATCTGGTGTGGAATATTGTAGCAACACCCACACTGGAGTCCATGCAGGACATGGGGAGACCTCGCCTCCCCATCGGTACTATTGTTCCTCTAGGCTACCCATCGAACCAGACAAACTTTGTGTATGGAGGCCTTGATCATGGTACTGAGCCATGCATGCAAGAGGACGAAGATGAAGAGCCCTTTGCAGAAGATGTCAATTATTTTTCCAACCCAGATTTCGCTTTGAGATATCTTGGCCAATGCAATTGGCATGGATATGGGTTAGGCAGATATGAGCAAGGAGTGCGGGTCCTTTGCCAACCAAGATATCAGATGCCATATGACAAATCAGGGGTAGGGTTCAACCACCCTCTACCCTTGGACATCTTGGTAGAGAACATGCAAGGCCTAGGGATAGGCAACAAGGGGGGATTGGCATTAGATCCGTATGCCAACCCTAACACAACATATACATTGGGGGATTACCTCCCATTATTGACAACCAACCTTGTTGACCTCAACAACCCTTTCCCTTCGCTCGAGAGAGGAGAAAGCTCGAGAGCTCACTTTCAAGGAGGGTGTAGACAAGGTCAGGAAGGATCTTCAGAAGATGAGTCAGAGTATGAACCAACATCTTATGACCCCTTCGAGTCGGATAGCAATCACTCACAAGTGATCCCCATGGATGATTATCAAGAAAGCCTCTTGACAATGTTCCCTTTGGATGCTCCAATCGAGCAAGTGCCACTTCAAGAAAATCAGGTCCCCCCACGGAGAGCGGAACAACCACAATGGGGCCAGATCAATTTGCTCGAGCAGGACGAGCCATTAATGCCTCAAACAGTTGTCGGAGCCAACGAAGGCCTTTGGATCTCCGACAGTGATTATGAAGATGAAACAGAGATGGCATATCTTAATCACATGCGATAGATGCAACAACAATACCCCTTGGAGATTAATGACATATTTGAACAACTAAACATAGTACCAGGGCATGAGTGGCACGTAAACCCAGCATAGTGGGAACAAGTGTTGAATCCGCCACTTTGGGCATACGGAGAATACCTTCCACCCAGAGACCCTATAGCGACATCAGTGTCGAGGGTAGACCCTGTCTTCCTATCCACACATAGGGCCGATCCATTCATGCCAATACCTCTAGAGCCAGATCCGGAGCACAAAGAACATCTAGAATGTCCGAGTCACCACACCCATGGTAATGGAGACCAAAATCATTTCATCAACATGATCTCCATTGACTTAACCACCCCCATCCATAACCCGACCGATCCAGCATAGTCATTGTATCTAGACATAGATGCCATAGACTGGGATCACGTCAATTCACCTCCATCCCCATCAGAGTACTGGCCTTTCGGTAAAATGCTTCATTTTACCCCAGGGCCAACTCAGGATATCTTCCATGCTGAAGAGGAACCCGAGGTTCCCAACGCAGATTTAAACTCAGCAAATGATATCCATTTGATCCCAACTCCACACCGGTTGGAGGATGGATCCCACATGTCGGTCGAGGAGACGACTGACGTAGACATCGGCTCTGATCCAATGAATCCACAGATTATCAAGCTGGGGGTAAGCTTATCCCCCGAAGAGCAAGCCGACTACATTACCCTTCTCAAAGAGAAGAAGGAGGTTTTTGCATGGTCCTACGAGAGACATGTCGGGGCTAGATCCGTAGCTAGTCACGCATAATCTAACGCTTGATCCGAAAGTCAAGCCAGTTAAGCAAAAACTACGTAAGATGCACCCAACAGTGGCCTTAATGGTCAAAGATGAATTACAAAAGTTGTTGGATGCACAGTTTGTCATCTGCATGGATTACCCACCATGGCTGTCCAACATGGTGCCCATCAAAAAGCTTGATGGGAGGATTCGCATATGCACTGATTTTTGAGATCTAAACAAAGCGAGTCCTAAGGATGATTTTCCCTTGCCGAGCATCGACGCATTGGTAGACGCTACAATGGGCCACGAAATGCTTTCCCTCATGGATGGTTTCTCGGGATACAATCAAATTCGTATCAATCCCGAGGACCAACTAAAAATGGCGTTCACAATGCCTTGGGGGACATTTTGTTATAAGGTCATGCCCTTTGGCCTTAAAAATGCTTGCGCCACCTACCAACGTGCCATGACATACATCTTCCATGATTACATGCATAAAACTTTGGAAGATTACATGGATGATTTGTTGGCCAAATCTCTTTTGCGCCCAGATCATCTCGATGACTTAAGCAAGATCCTCGATCGCCTCATGGAACATAAAGTCAGACTGAATCCCAAGAAGTGCGTATTTGGCGTCACATCTAGAAAACTCTTGGGTTTCATAGTCTCAAAGTGAGGCATCGAGGTGGACCCAAACAAAGTCAAGGCAATCCTTGAAATGCTTCCCCCAACTACCATCAAGCAGCTCAGAAGCCTACAAGGAAAGGTCACGTCAATCAAGCGCTTCATAGCGCAGCTATCTGACAAGTGCCGACCCATGAACAAATTATTGCATAAAGGGGTAGCATTTCACTGGGATGACGAGTGCCAGTCAGCCTTTGATGACATTAAACAATACTTGGCTTCACCACCAATATTGGCACCACCTAGACCAGGAGTGCCATTCTACTTATACATCTCAGCTACTGAGGTGGCACTGGGCGCCATGCTAGCCCAAAAAAATGAACTTCACAAAGAACAGGCTACTTACTATCTTAGCCGCACCCTGGTCAGTTATGAACTTAACTATGCATACGTTGAGAAACTCTGCTTGGTAGTGGTGTTTGCTACCAAAAAGCTATGCCACTACATGCTGAGCAACACTACGTATGTTGTGTCTAAGGAGAATCCATTGCGGTACATGATGAGTCATACTTATCATAGTAGCCGCACGACGAAATGGATCATGTTGTTGATGGAATTTGACATAGAGTTTATTGGACAAAAATCCATCAAAGGTCAAGTCATAGCCGATCAACTAGCAGAGGCTCCTCTCGAAGACGATCAGCCTCTGACCATAGAACTACCCGATGATGGGGTCTTCCATGTCTCAGAATCACCAGATTCTGATGAGCCTGAGTCACAGGCCGACATAACCCTATTTTTTGATGGTTCTAAATGTGAGCAAGGTGGTGGCACGGGAATCATATTCTTTACACCGCAAGGGGCTCCAATGCCTCTGTCATTTAAATTAAACTTCCCGTGCACCAACAACAATGCCGAATATGAAGCCTTGCTCATAGGTCTTCAGACAACAATCACCATGAACATCAAACGATTGAACATCTTTGGTGATTCGCTGTTAATTGTCAACCAAGTCAAAGGGGTATTCCAATGTAAATGCCCAGTTCTGCAGGCCTACAAAGCCCTTGTGGACAAATTCTTGGCAAATCTTGAATGGTACGACATCGAGGCACTCCCTCGGTCATCGAATCATTTTGCGGACACTATGGCCTCCTTGGGGTCCTTAATCCCGCAAGACATTTCTGGTGATATGACAACCATTCAAGTACAAACACTATCGCAATCCATGATGGAGCACGCAAGCTCTGACTTGACGCCAGGAATCCACTTGATCCAGATTGAACCATCCCCGGATAAGTTCTCTCGAATCCACGATTGTCTGAACCATGCCAACTGGGGGTCCTTGTTCTCCCCTACTCCCCTTAATAGCAACACAACGCTATTCTTACAAGTTCTCTCCCGCTCAGCTTTTGCTAGGGATGAACTTCAAGAGGGAGTGGCTATTCATACCGTCGAGGTTTCTGATCAGCAGGATTGGTATTCACCCATAAGGGACTACCTCAAGTTAGGTAATCTCCCACTTGGATTGACGCATGCCACAAAATGATCATTCAAATAGAAAGTGGCTAAACATGTCTTGTTAGGAGACATTTTGTACCATCACAGCTATGAAGGAATCCTCCTTCGTTGCTTGGACCAGCAGGAGTCCACTTGGGCGATCGCCCAAGCGCACGATGGTACGTGCGGTGGCCACTTCAGTGGTATGGCCATCGCAAAGCGCATTCTCCGCATGGGCTATTATTGGCCATCTTTAGAGCGAGATTGTTGCGCATATGTAAGGAAGTGCATGAAATGTCAACACCATGCTAATTTGACACACGTACCTTCCCAGGCCTTGCAGCCGATCCAATCGGCTTGGCCATTTTCGTAGTGGGGCTTAGATCTAATCGAAAAGATCTCCCCTACGTCGTCAGGTCATCACACGTTTATCATAACGGCCACAGAGTACTTCACCAAGTGGGTGGAAGCAATTCCGCTTACCTCTACGACTGGACCCCGCATTGTGGAGTTCATTTTACATAACATCATATGTCATTTTGGTATTCCATCCAAGATAATCTCGGATAATGGGACGTCATTCAAGAACAAAGACGTGCGTGCTTTGACCACAAAGTACAAAATTCAGCACAGTTTTTTGACACCCTATTATCCATAGGCAAATGGGCAAGCAGAGGCGTCAAACAAAATGCTAGTTGCCATCCTCAAAAATACAGTCATAGATAGTCATAAGGATTGGCACATTCAGATCCCACTTGCCCTGTGGGCTTATCGCACTAGCATTCGGACGCCCACTAGGGCAACTCCATTTTTGCTGGTGTATGGCTCCGAGGCAGTCATGCCTCTCGAGTTGGAAATTCCTTCCCTACGCATATCAATGCAAGAGTTCATCGATGATGACACTGCGTAGTAGGCCCGGTTAGACCAGCTTACGTTGCTCGATGAATGACGCGTTAATGCTCTCGAGCATTTACGTATCTATCAAGAGCGATTGAAGAAAGCATACAACATGAAAGTTCACCTGAGGGACTTTCAGGTTGGTGACTTGGTCTTAAAAGAGAACCAACAGAACTCTAACTTGCCGCCCCATCTAAGGGACAAGTTCATGGCAAATTGGTTAGGTCCCTATGTAATTGACAGTAAAATAGGACCTGGAACATACCGGCTAGCCTCTCTTGATGGAATCAAGGAACTAGAACCCTTGAACATCAGTCATTTATGGCCATTCCATATCTAAAAGAGCCATAGCCCAAACCAAAATGCTCCAAGGATTCCCACAATCACTTGGTCAATCCCAAAATGCTCCAAGGATTCAAATTGCTTGGTCAATCCCAAAAGCTCCAAGGATTCATAATCGCTTGGTCAATCCCAAAATGCTCCAAGGATTCCCATAATCGCTTGGTCAATCCCAAAATGCTCCAAGGATTCCCATAATCGCTTGGTCAATCCCAAAATGCTCCAAGGATTCCATAATCACTTGGTCAATCCCAAAAGCTCCAAGGATTCCCATAATCGCTTGGTCAATCCCAAAATGCTCCAAGGATTCCCATAATCGCTTGGTCAATCCCAAAATGCTCCAAGGATTCCCATAATCGCTTGGTCAATCCCAAAATGCTCCAAGGATTCCCACAATCGCTTGGTCAATCCCCAAATGCCCCAAAGGTGCCCATTATCCCTTTGGTCAAACCAAAAGCTCCAAGGGTTCCCACAATCGCTTGGTCAAAAATAAGAAAATTCAAAAACAATAAAATCATCAAAAATAACAAAAA
Source organism: Wollemia nobilis (assembly GCA_028583015.1). Lineage (NCBI taxonomy): Eukaryota > Viridiplantae > Streptophyta > Pinopsida > Araucariales > Araucariaceae > Wollemia > Wollemia nobilis. The sequence continues at coordinate 247,242 of JAQPPZ010017000.1, read as the reverse complement.
TTTGCATCTCATTTCCATGCATGCTCAAAATCATCACAACAATAAAGAGCTCTTTTTGCATCTCACCTCCATACCCACAAAAAAAATCAATCCCTCAAAAACACAATAATATATAGTTGCATTAGGCATCACATCCATACATTGCATATTTGTGGTCATACAGGTCAAAGGCACCATAGACTGTAATTACTCCGCCAATCCATCTTGTTCCACATTTCTCCATTTTTGTAAACAGTCCATCAAAAATAAATGCCATTCACATCATTTCACCATATCATAGTCAGTTGTCTTCTAATGTATCTAGAATTTTTGTCATTCAGCTATCATTAGCTTTCTAGCCAAGTACTGTACAAAGTCAGACAGATTTTACAAAGGTAGAGTTCTACTTGGATCACACCTTGTTACGTAGCATCCCAACACAAATTAAAACACATAAAAATTCCCAAGTTGTGTGAATGAAAGATGAAACCTGCAAAGCAATCCAGGTCACCATAAGCGAAATGGTTATCTTGCTCATCCCCCCGTGCGAATGACCCCAAGAATGCTGAGAGTTGGCAAAAGGACAAGCATCTTCCCTACCCAATTCCCCAAGAATCCCAAGTTCTCAAAAAGTTGCAAACATCATAAAATTTTGCAAAAGTCAAAACTCCAAAAATTTGACATCACCACCAAAGTGCATACATCAAAAGGCACATACAATAGTGATTCTCATCACTCGAAATTCAAATCCCTTGCTCAAAAGAAAAAATAATAAAATAAAAATAAATAGTGATTTTTATCACTATAAAAGAGCAAGTATCCCAATATAATTGAAGAAAAGAAGGGAGTCGAACTTGAATCCCTGGAACTCTCGAGCATTCAGAAGGTCATGAAGTAAACCTCAGTACCGGTTTGGTGGATAGCCTATCGGTCCATTGGTGGTAAACCTCCCGCATGACGATATATCTGTCACATTAACTCGTGTACAGATCAATGTTTGCATGTGGATGAGCTAGCTTATGGTATCCTAGATAGCACCACAAATTAATCTGACTAAATACAACAAAGGAAGTTAGTGGAGCTAATTAGGTGATCCTCAATACAGGTTTGGTTGACAACCTATCTGGCACTGGCGGTATCCTGACAAATACCACATAAACGAACTCAATTGCACACACAGGGATGTGAAATAACTTGGTCAAAGACAAGTCCGATTCATACCTTGTTCAAAAGTCTTGTAAGATAAAGTACAGTCATGGCTAGTTAGTTAAAACATCTGAGTCTCAGAAAACCTTAAAATACATTTTAAACCAACTAATATCTTTCATCCTTGCATCGCCATCAGAAAATACAAAAAAAACATGTATACATGAAAAGTCATTTACCACAACAATCGCCTAGGACAAAAAGCCATAAAGTTCTAAACAGTCTATGGTGCCCTCACCAAACAACACAAATTCAATTCATCCATTACATTTGCATATCCTAAAAATTAGAAACATTTGCATTCATCATAACATATGCATCCATCAACATCAATTAACATGCATACATACACATTCAACAATCATTGAGCATAACATCAAATGCCGACATGTGTATAAACAAAATAAAGTCATCTATATATATATCATCAAAAATGCCCGTAGGCTACAATAACCGGTCATCTGACCCCACAAAAAGCCAAAACCTCAAAAACCCCCAAGCCTAGGGCATCGGCCACCATGATCACGCAGGATCGGTGCGACGGGAACTACCCCTCATGGTGTGGGTCCTATGGGACCCCTCAGGGTGGCTACTGCTAGCCCCCGCATCATGCCTACTAGAGCCTCCCTCATCCAGTCGCCTACATCGAGAGGATGCTGACTACTCAGTATCGCTCCCTCTCGAGCGGTGCGATGATCCACCTCTACTAAACATAGGGACCCACCCATCGAGGTGGCTAATCTCCGCCTCCAGCTCCAACCGATGCCGCACCAAGTCCATCTCCCATTGATGATACATAGCCAAATTCTCATCGCGTTGCGCCAATGCCCTCTCCCTCTCTCCCAGCTACGTCCATAGGAGATCCCTCTCCCGTGCAGCATCGGTATCCCCATCCTACCGACGGTACGTAGCCCATGCATTCTCTCGCTCTGCTAGCTACGTTCGCAAGAGATCCCTCTCCCGTAGTGCATCCCCTAGCTCCTCATCGCGCCTCCATAGTAGCCCCTCCAATCATGCATTCTCAGTACGTAACCCTACCTCCATGTCCTCCAAGACTACCTGAGGCATTGGCATCTCTGGAACAGTAGCCTACTCTGGCTCCCACTACTCCGAGATGTCCTACATCTCTGGCTGATCCAAAACCCCAAAATCCTCCCCCACAAAATCATCCACCTCTACCATATCCGCATCCTCCAACAGAACCCCCCAACCCTCACCTGATGCCTCTGCACCCTCATCACCTGCTGTTGATGCCTCGACACCTCCCAGTGGTCCCTCTCCCCGCCATCACCGTAGTGTCCACCACTGGTCATACTCCATGGTAGTCCCGATGTCATCCACATCTGGGACGTCGATCATCGTATCTGAATCCTCACCAAGTGGCGCAATGACTAGCCAAGCTAGAGTCCTCTCATCCCCCTAGTGTCGATAGACCACGGGCTCACCAGGAAACCCCTGGCGCACCCCAAACTATCATGTCACCCGACTATAAGGGAAGAACTCTTGCTCGGTCCCATGCCACCCAATCAGCCACCGCCCCCTGTGAACCCATCGGAGCCACTCTCCAGCCTCAGGCCAGGCGAAAAAGTCCTAGATAAGGGTGCCAAAACACCTCCCCTAGAGTAAGCCAAGCGAAGGCATCAGCATAGTGCCCTACGACACCTGCCCACCATCGACTCTATCCCTGCTCCTCAGACCACCACCACAGAGCCACGTAACCTATATCCCTATCCACCATCTCTGCTCGAGTAGTCCACGGTAACCCCATCGACCTCTCCACCACTATGTGCTGCCAAGCCCAGCTCTACAATAGATAGTTATAGCCAATCCCCTTTCACCTCTAGTAGCGGACCTCGTACAACTCACCATAGAGCTGTGCCAACAATGTCTGTCCCCACCTCATAATCAAGGGCTCATGCATCGAACACTCCACCAGCCGACAGACCACATCCAACAGGTTCCATGGGAACCTCACACCTGACGAGTCAGGTAGCAACATGTTGGAAATGAGGCCCATAAGTACTGCGTGCCTCACTCCCAACACCCCCTTCTCCAACCACCATCGTACCAAAATCCCACCAATCTAGGTGCCCTCTCCCCTCTCCACTGGGCTATCCACACCCACCTCCTCCCCATGCCCAAAGCAGCGTGTCAGCACTACTGTCCGCTGATCACGTGACGTCGTCCTGATCGGCAATCCATCTATCGAAATCCATAGAATCCGATAGACATCCTCCAAGGTCACTGTCATCTCCCCTGTTGGGAGATGGAAGGTGTTGGTCCAGGGATCCCACAAGTTGATCAGGGCCATCAGATAGGCCCGATCCTCGACCATAGGCTCCAGTCGAGTCACCTGCTTGAGCCCAAGGGCATCAAGCCACTCCTAGTCAGCCAAAGTCAGCGCCTCCCATGCTTCAGTAAAAATAGTAGGCACACGGTACCGGCTCTTCACAACTTGCAAAAGAAAACAACACAAAAACATTAAAATCATGAAAAACTGTACAACAATAACATGAATATACAACAATGCATAAAACAATGTACAACTAAAAAAAAAAATTCACAAAAATTCAAAACATTCACAGTTTTTGTAAAAAAAAAAAAAAAAAAAAAAAAAAAAAAATTTAGGGTTTTGTACTCTAAGTTTAAAAACAAAAAACAAACAAAACAAAATTAACATGATGTTTTTTACCTAGGGTTTTCAATCAAGTTTTAAAAGACAAATTCAACCTAAAAAACTAGGGTTTCACGGTCAGTTTATTCTAAGGTTTTCGTGTAACAAAAACATCACAAAATACAAAACTTTTCTTTTACCTAAGGTTTACTTTACTGTAAAAGGAAACAAATTTTAGACTTTTATCACGTCTTTTCAAAATACATGTAAACTAGGGTTTCATTTTTTATGAAGCCAACTAAAAAGAAAAACAAATTTTTAAACTAAGTTTTGAACTAAGTTTTTACGTTCAGTTTTGATCTTTGGTAAACTAGGGTTAAGTGAAGTTTTTTAGTTACATTTTAAACTAATTTTAAGTTATAAACTAACTTTTGATCTTTGTTTACCTAGGGTTTTTACCTAAGTTTTCATGAAGCCATAAAACAACAACTCATGCATAATGACATACATTTAATTAGGGCTTTCATTTTGAACAAACAAAAGGAACAATAAATAAATTACGGTATTAAAAACTGTAACAACACAACACAAGCAATAACGAGGAGGATCACTTACTGGTCTCGCTTCGGCTCCATCGCTCGATCCGGTTCATGAACTCATGATGTCGGGAGAAATTCGGTAGCGCTTCGCTTCACAGAATTGACCTCCTCCTCAGAGCTCCAAATCGCCAGGAAAAACAAATGCAAATGAGCCCAAAACTCAGTTTTGGCCTTTAAATAGGCTTTTTGAGCCTGTAATCGTTCCTCCCAGGGATGAGCGCTCTGGATAGCGCTCGTCCCACCCTGGGATGAATACTCAACTGGTATTCGTCCCACCCAGGAATGAATAAAGAGCAAAAATTTCAAAAAATAGCAAAAACTGCACAAAAATGCACCAAAACAAGCAATAAACTTGTCCGAGGAGAGTGCTTTCGCACTTGACATTTCGGGCATGCAAAACCGATGTTGGAGTCACAAATTGGCACTATCCTACTCCCTAAGAAGGCTACCATAGCCGGACCGCTCCACGGGAAGACATATTTTTGCCAATTTCAGCTCCAAAGCGCGTCACAAAAAGGGTTAGCACCCACCAAAAATAGGTCTAAATGTCAGAAAACTGCACACACATTCAACGATAAACATCTGAAGGCACCCTTACACAAGTCATCTTGGGTCAAGCGACTCGTCGCTTTTCTCATGTAGGTCATTCCCTCATCGATTCGTCGCTTGAGGGGGTAGTCACACTTAGTCACCAATCAACAAATACACACCCAATCAAGGAAATGGCATGCATTCAAAGAATCATTGACAAAGACAATCACGCTCCTGCTTGGGGCAGCAATCAAGCAATAATCACAAGCTGATCAAACACTTGGCATTCATGAATCATGAACTCAAGGTTCCCATAGACAAAAGGTTGCGCCCTTTGCCTATTCATGACTGATCAATGTCCAAGATCAAGTAACACCTCACCGAAAAAGGTTAACACTTGAATTGAGTTCCTTCGCTCGTCGAAGCAAGGATTCAAGAATGCATGCCCTTTCCATACTTGGGGCATCAAAATTTGGTTAGGTTACTGAGAAACCCTAATCATTAGTGCTTTGGTTATCTATTTTTGCTCAGCACTACGCCACGCACAATGCTTCCCAAAAAGGGGCATCTGTAGACACCAAAATAGCACCAATCCGATTATGTGACTGCAAACACTGATCGCATTGACACACATAGCCCCAAGGGCAGCCCCTAGAGGTTAAACAGTGGTCCTAACCACTCACACAATAGTTTTGGAAGGTCAGAGGTCAATTTGGCACCTTCAGGCACTCTGCTCCATACTCGTTCCACCCAGGGACGATTACAAACTGGTACTCGCCCCACCCAGGGACGATTAGCAGTATTCGCCCCAGGGTGGGGCGAATAGCAGGTTTGATGGGAAAAAAGTCAAATCTTGACAAATGGCAGCTCAGATCCGCCACTTAACTCTTCCTTCATTGCATGGGAGTGTGAGTGAGCATTTTCGAGCGTTAGAGGCAGTTACAAGGGCAGTCATGAAGCCCCTAATCAGGGAGGAATCTTCCCCCTGGGAAGGCATGATTGCCAAGTGGCGCCTCTGCATGCTCATCCAAAGAGACCATCAGGTCTATAAAATGGTGAGTCTTCTCACCCCAAAATATAGAGAGAAGGAGCATTTTGGAGCAATGAAGTGTTGTCATTTTACTTTCACACCCACACCCTTTTGAGTTGTGCCTTTCACATCCTTGATCTCTTTTGGAAAGGAGGTCATAGGGTGGTTATTGGAAGCACAAATCTGGAACCAAAACCTGACATTTGGCCACAATATCCCACCAAATTTTTCGACAATACCCCACAAGAGGTTTTGGACCCATCCCAAGTGGATTGGTGCCGAAATCGGGCCCCAAACGACGGGCGGCCTGCCCCGGCGCCCCCACACTGCTACAGTCCTAATCGCCCCGCCCCAGAGTGATTGGAAATATGTGGCAGATTTCCTTTCTATTATTTTTGCATTTAATTCTATGCTTCTTAGATAGGTTGTCATTCAAATTTCACATCGTTCTGAGCATTTTTTATCATGTTTCTATTATTTCTCGCTTTTGCTAACATGCAGGTAGCATCATCAAATTCCCGTTGATAGAGGCCAAATTGGGAAAATCTGACCATCTGGGTCTTCCCAAAATACCCCCAATTAGCTAATCCCCAACTTTGCAGGTGATTTGGAGCTTCCCGGATGTGACATTTGGGACGAGTGCCTTTTGACGTTTTGTTGCAGGTCTATTCGTCCCGCCCCGGAGCGAATACAAATATGTGGTGAATTTTTTGACTGTTCCATTTGCGGTGTTTTCCTTGTGATGTTTTGATGCCCCTGTCAAATTTTTAGTTCATTTGGATCTATTTTAGTTATCATTTTATTTATATCTTGCATGCACTAATCGAAGGCATGGGGATTGCATGTTTTATTTCATCTACAGGTGCTACTAACTGTTTCTTGTTTCCTTGAACGTAGGATCTGGACATTAGAGGAGCAGCAAGGAGTCAAGACTCATCAACGCAAGCGGCGACGACGTTTGGTCCGCCCATTTTACATGTGGGCACGCGGAAGAAGGAATAGCATCCATGGGTGTAACAAGAACACATATTTAACGCTCCTAGCCCTTAGAAGGGGAGGAGGCGAATTGTAACCGAGTTCTAAAACATATCAATAAAAAGGGTTGTCTTCCTTATTGGCTTTTTGTTTCGTTTTGATTCGTTCATGCTTTCCCTCCTTTCATGCACTTTCAATTCATAGGATTTAGCGTTAAGTTTAGTTCCGTTTGCATCGCACTTGGAGTTTCCTTTTTGCTTTCGTATCCTCGTGCTTTCACTTATACAAACATATAGAATAACATTATATTAGTTTAGAAAGAATTTATTGCACAATCCTATAAAACCACATAACTATATTTATAAATTTAATATTGTAAGGTTATCCTTTGTAGTCCAATATTTATGTATACCAACCATTATGATATGTTGGTTAAGGATTGTGTAATTGAATTACAATTTAATGAGGTTTTTTATTACTTCTTGAACCAATCTATTATATCAATATATAATTTATATAATTATAATTTATGTAGGTGTGTAATAGCATCTTCTCATCTTGGGCTAGGAAGTTGTCAAATATGAGAATGGCAGGGTTGTTGCAACTTTTACCGAGCATATCTCCTCTCATTATTTCTTCTTTGTGGATTTTCGAGCAGTTTTTTAAGGTGTGATATTGCTACAAAACTTAAGATTTAAAAATATGGTCCTAGAATGGGATTAATTGAGTTTGATAAATTTGCTCAAGTTGAATAAGTATCCTAATTGGTGCTTGTTCAATTTAATTAATGAGATAAGAATTCTACAATCTATGGATGAAGTACAAATCACCCATATTTAGAGAGAAGGTAATTGAGTGGTGGATTTATTGGGTAACTGGGGTGTTTATCACATGGGAAGGTGTGATTGGATATCCAATTATATTAAGGAATTAAATGTCATCCTTAAATTTTATTGCTCCTAATTTTTTCAAGGTGGACCTTGATGGTTGGGCTCCTTTCCTTGGGTTCCTGAGCTAGACACTCCTTCCTATGGTTGCTAGTATTTTTCTACGTGTAACTATGAATTATTATGTTGGTGCCCCTATGTTGTCCATGGTGATTCATGAGGCTCCTTTCTATTGCAGTTACATGTAGATTATTACTTGTTAGAAGATATTTCTTGGTACTCAGTTGGTCCAAAATTATTTTATTTATAGGGAGGATGCATGGGGTCATGTGGTATTAGGTGTGGGCCAGGTGGCTCCTAGTGGGTCGAGTTGTATTTGAATGTCACTATATATAAATATGGATTGGATCATGTTGCCCTTTATTATAGTCAATGTTATTCCTAGTGCCTTGTTTTTCATTTATTATGGCGATAATTGTTCGATATTATATTACCCAAGCACATTAGTCATCCTTGCATTATGTGTAGGTTTTCTTCATGAACCTTCTCCAAATATTTTTAGTGGCTATGTTCCATTGTCTCCTAGATATTTTGTTCTAAGTAGAGTCTGAGTGCTATGAGAAGAGGATTGTTGTAATGGGGAGACCAAAAAGTTTAAAGTCAATATTGGTGTTCTCGAAGCTCTATTTGGAGCTGACTTCTTTAATTGTGCATGAGGAGGTAGTTACTATTTTGGATCATGGTGGGATTATAGATTATTTAAGGAGGTACCATGGTCATAATCTACTACTTTCTAGGTGGTTGGCTTACTCATGGTTTGAGGACCTGGTAAGGATAAGAAATATAGCTTTTAAAGATAGATGAAAACCTCATAGATAGGGTCACAGGTATCCATATATATGGGTACTATCATAATAGAGATCGTCATTCCTTTCTAATAGAACTATGTTATTTTCTATATGAAGGGGAGTTTTTGCTAAATTAGTATATTGGGTTTAGGTCTAAGGTACTTTAGACTTCGTGGTACCACATGATATTAATTATTATGGAATAATTTACATTGTAACTCTTATGTGAAGTAATTAGAAGCTTCCATGTAATGTTCCTCAATTAGGTAAGGAGAGAGAGAAGAATGAATGTCCTTGCATTTCTATTCTAGTCATTAAAGAAATTAATATCAGATATAAAAAATGGGAGAGACCTAAAACCATTACACTAGGGACTTGTTCTATTGATTATAGAATTTATCGCTTTCGAAAGAGATATGGATATGATAAAAATATTCAAGTTTATCATGACCAACTCTTTGCTAGCTCTGGACTTAACATTGCCAAAGAAGCTATTTTTAGCTCATATTATCTCCAATGATTTGGAGTTCTTCCTAGGTAGTTTGTCACCTCACTCTAACTAGAAAAAAAGGGAGCTATCATTGTCATCTAAGGGTGTTAGAGGAGATAAACTATGTTGGCCTAGGAATTTTAGAACTGTCTTCTCAAACTATATCCACATTGAGAGCCCTGCAATCTCTTATAGAATATCTGAGGATAATAAGAAATTAGATGGCCTCTCAATAAATTCAAAAGGGGTGAGGGGAAGATAAAAGAGGTGGTCGAGGAGATTTTTAAAAAAGAAAATACCTATTGCAGATTCAAAATTTAAGATATGCCTCTCTAGTTCAAGGACTCGACCTAAGCTGATACAATAGGTTACTTCTAAAGTATTGGAAGATTTTGACTTTGCTCAAGTAGAATCACTTTGTAATTTGATGCAGTCAATCAAAATTATTTATGAAAAATAGAAGACCATTTTGGATATGCTCAAGCTAGCTATTGAATTCATAGAGAATGTGAATTATCTCTAGGGATACCTAATGGAGTTTCTCTGATCGAAACTGAATGCTTCTACTAATTCCTAGATTATTCTCTAAGAATTCAAGGGATGATACTTTCTATGGATATATTTTTAGCTAGAATAGACTTATTTTCCTGATATTTTATTTGGTCCTATCTGTAGGCTTTGTTATGGTAAGATTGGCTAGAAATCACTACTAGGATTTTCGCCCCTTTTTGGTCTCCTACGGGAGTGGATATATTTTGTTGTGGGTTCCTCTCAAAATCCTCACTGCTTAATAATAATAAAAAATAGCATCTTCTCATATTCACATATAATCCATACTTCCTTTTTATCTCTACTTGTATTTGATATAATATTTGAGTAATGACTATTTTTTTCTAAACAATCATTACAAAATCCAATATGGTATTAAAACAAATGTGAAATGTGTTGTTTGACCATGTAGAGGAATATTGTTATGATTCATCAATATTTTTCTCATGATTTTAAGAGTAAACTATTATACATGGGGTTATAAGATAAAGCAATATATTTCAATCTTTAGCAAGAACAAAATATCTTCATAAGCCATCCAAATACTATGGTCTTTTGATTTGATGCACAAGATTTCAGTGATGATGGTATGCTACCTTATAACTTATATGCACATGTAATATATATATATATATAAAACCATATGAACATGGGTAGAGAATATAAATAATAATACCACAAGCTAAACATAATAAAAATAAAAATAATTTTAGAACATATATAAAATAAAGAATTATGTAAAGTGTGATTTCATTTTTAGTCTATTTGGTTCCATGATCCTTATTTTATCTAGATGGTTATGTTATGGAAATATTTTGGTAACATATTTACATAAATGAAATAAATTGAATATAACCTTAAAAATTACAAGAGATAGTGAAAATAAATGGAATGAGTAGGTTTCTTATGTGAAAGAAAAAAAATAGTTTATGATTATCATAATGCATTGAATAAGGAATTGTATTGTTTCACAAAATCAAGGGAGAAATGACTCAAATAAGGAGATAATAGTATAATATTTTTCCTGTTATAGCAAAAAAATTATTCTTTTCATCACATAAAAAATATTTTATCTAAATAGAATAAATATTGAGGTAAAAAAATTTATGGAAGGAAGCAATTAATTATTTTCGAAAGTAATTTGTTAGATACTAGGCAAGATAAGGAGGCATATGATAAGCCTTTACAAAATATTTTGTCAATATCACACAAGGAAACCATAAAATTATGATAAACAAGATATATATGGAGGAGCATTATGAAGTTATTTTCTCTTTTCATCCTAATTAAATATATAATAAATAATATATAAAATACCTATATTAAAAAAGTAACTAAAAATATGTATAATTAAAAATAAAAACCTATATCACAAATAGTTAATAAATAAACTTATTATTATGATGAATATGATGGATCTTATATTTTACTTTTATCCATTTAAAATATACTATAGGCCCTCCATCACTCTCCGAATAGCTGTGCTTCTAAGAGATAAATGAATATAGATGTTGTTAGAGAACACAAATAAAATATGTGAAAGGTAAACAACAAAAAAAGGCAATATTAATGTTAGAAGAACCATTAAAATACATTCAAAATATCGTGAAAATTGTAAAAAAAAGTCAAACATTTGACATAATGTTTTAAACATAAACAAATATTTTGGGGGAAGATATGGTCTATATCATGCAACAAAGATATGAATGAAAAATAATCATAATAACCAAGAGTACAAAAAAATAATATAAGATGTAATTCAAATTATGTGCAAGATTAAGGGTTTATGAACAATAGGAGTAGAAATTACTGGTCTCTCAAAGCCCACTAGGTATTCAATACAAATATATTATTCACAAGGTAATACAAATAAAAAATAAACAATAATATACTACAAGATAATATAATATTAATGGGCATGGTTGCCAATCATGGAATTTGAAGAATGTCTTGCCATGAATTGTTTAGGCTATAATTTCATCATGAGAAAAACTCATTGACTTCATATTAATATAGTTCATAAGCTCACCATATTGATAGTCATAGTCATAATATGGGACATAATCATAGTCATAGTATAACTTCACCTTCCTACTACGTGGCTCCCTCTTATTAGTACAAGTATAGTTGGTTTTGGGACATTTAATATCCACCAAATATAATGTATAGACTTGGGAAATCATAAGCTAATCCCTTTGGTCTAAAATTAGGGATCCTCCTTCCTGAACTTTAGGTGATAATTTAGCATTAAAATCCCCAAAAATAATCTAGTCTAACTCTTATCTCGAGACTATCGTATTATGCATCACTTTCCTTTGAAAATTTTAACAATATAGTTTTTGATCCCCATAATGATTTATATTTAAAACCTACTTATTTATCACATTATTCCTAAAATGTGATATGAGGACACCCATCCAAGCTACATGTTCTATTTCCATGCATTCAATATAGTTCCAAAAGGTAACTATCCCTCTTGAGTCCCCTTAGAAAACCACTTTCATATGATCAACATTACTCCAAAGTCTATTTACTATTTTACACATAATATCCAGTGACATTTTTGTCTCTTAGATAAATAGAAAATATGTTTTACTTTTTAAAACAATCTTCGAATAACATATTGATAGGTTATACTATTTAAACCTTTAATATTCTATGATTATATAATCATTGATTACCTTGAGATATGTAAGATTCTATTGGCCTCACCAATCTCCTAGTGATTAGTTTATCTCTTTATGTGTCTATCAATTTCTTATTTGGTTTTCTACCCCTTCCTTGAGAGTTGATATTGTTTGATCTCTTTGATATTTTTTCCATCCCCTCTTTTCTACCATACCCATGATGACATTCTGTATTATTGGTTTCTCTTTGTTATGCACTATCAATACCCATTATTTTATGCATAAACTTCCAATGATGATGGTATATTACCTTTATAACTTATATGCACATGCAATATATATATAATAATATGAAAATTGGTAGGAAATATAAATAATAACACCACAAGCTTAACATAATCAATATATATATATATATATATATATATATATATATATATATATATATATATATATATATATATATATATATATATTTTAGAACATATACAAATTAAAGAATTATGTTAAGTGTGATTTTATTTTTAGTCTATTTGGTTTCATGACCCTTATTTTATCCACATGGTCCTATTATGGAAATATTTTGGTATAATGTTTACATAAATTAAATAAATTGAATATAATATTAAATAAATTACAAGAGATAGTGAAAATAAAGAGAATGAGTAGGTTTCTTATGTGAAAGAAAAAAAAATACTTTATGATTATCATAATGAATTGAATAAGGAATCATAGTGTTTCACAAAATCAAGGGAGAAATGACTTCAATAAGGAGATAATAGTATAATTTTTTTCATGTTATAGCAAACAAAATTTATTCTTTTCATCACATAAAAACATTTTATCTAAATAGAAGAAATATTGAGGGAAAAAATATTTATGGAAGGAAGCAATTAATTATTTCCAAAAATAATTTGTCAGATACTAGGCAAGATAAGGAGGCATATGATAACTCTTTGCAAAATATTCCATCAATTATCACACAAGGAAAACATAAAATTATGATAAAGAAGATGTATATGAAGGAGCAATATGAAGTAATTTTTTATTTTTATCCTAATAACACACCTGGTCTTGATGGATTTCTTATAATTTTGTTTCAAAAGTTTTGGCTTTATTAAAGAGTGATATGTTAGTTATAGTTGAAGAGGCTTAGAAAAGTAAGGCTATAGTAAATGAGAAAAATATCAGCTTTTACATTGGTTTCCAATAAAGACAAGACAAAGTATTTTGATAATTTTTTCCTAATAAGCCTTTGTAATATGATTTATAAGATAATTTAAAAAATTATGATAAATAGGTTGAGATGTATTATAGATTATTTTATCTTAGAGGAACAAGGTGGTTTTTTTCATGGTAAAACAAATTATTGATGGTATAATCATTACATAAGAGGGCATACATTCTCTTAATTATATAAAAAAATTAGATATGATTATAAAATAAAGATATGAATAAAGCATATGATAGGGATTCCTAAATTTCTCTATATAAAATTCTCAAATTTTTTTTTATTTGATTATAATTGATGTAAATGGATTAAATTTTGTTATAGCACTACAAAATATTCTATTTTAGTCAAGTATTCTTCTACTGGTTACTTCATGTCATTGATATACTTTGATGAGGTGATATGATATGTCCCTATTTATGTGTTGTTCTTGTAGATGCATTAGGAAGAGATTTATCATAGATAAAATGGAAGAGAAAATCAAAGGTATTCAAATTGTAAGAAATAGTCTCTATAACACTTTTCTTTTGGACCATCCCTCAATTAGTGAGGCCATGCAATTTAAATCTATACTGTCATGGTATGCTACAACTATTATATTGTTGGCTAATATTACAAAATCTAGGACTATGCATTAATACTACCCTAGATTTAAAATAAATTATTGTGAATATTTTAGAATTCAAAATTAAAAATTTTCTATCAACTTGCTTGGGTATTACTTTACCTCATAAATAAAATAAAAACAAGTTTTGCATCTCTTATTTGGATTGAAGGCTTGTTTGGTAGGTTGAAAGGGTAAGTTCTTAATTATAGAGGGAAGGGTACAACTTCTAAAGAGTATAATGTAATATATATATATATATATATATATATATGATGTCGCATTCAAGATTGCTAGTAGGTATATCATTAGAAATTTAAAAAATTCAAAGATAATTTCTTTGAAAAGGATATGAGGAAAAAATAATGACAATCCAAATCTATTTTAATTTTAGTCAATGTGACTAAGACCTTTATTTTTTCTGAAATATTGTGTCATAGTAGGATGAAGCAATATTTGAAGGATCATATATGTACAAGTTTATTTAAAATCTAAAATATTTAAATAATAAAGTGAGTATTTAGAATGTTAGATATTTTATTAACATATTTAAATTAGTATAGAAAATTGAATTAGATCTTAAATTTTTACAAGAGATAATAGAATTAATAGAATGGGCCAAGTTACATATGTGAAAAAATATACTTTTTTATTAGCATAATATATTAAAATAAAAGTCATGTTTGTCATAATAAAATCTAAGGAGGGTTGTCTTAAGCAAGGGGATAAAAATATCAAATTCTTTCATGCTTTAATAAAAATGGATTTATCTCTTTATATATAACGTTTTTAACTCCAATGGAATATTATTGAGAAATGAGAATATATTAGGAAAGAAAAAATTAATTATTTCAAATATATTTTATTAGATAAAGATAAGGAGGATAAAATTAAGTTTTTATGAAATTTTCGACTAGTTATCACATAAGGACACAAGTGCAAGTTTGATAAGGAATATATTTATGGACCCACATGACATATTTTCTCTTTCCATATAAAAATGGTTAGCCCCTATGGACTTGTAAATTTTATTCAAAATTTTTAAGATCTTTTTATGAGTGTTTGTCCAATATAGTTGAATATATCAAGGAAAAATAATGGTACAATAAGTGATGTCAATTCTAATTTTATTATATTAGTTCTCATGAAAGACAAGAAAAAATAATTTTATCGAAATGAAGAGATTGATGAAGATGAAAGTATCAGTGGGAATTAAAAAAATGGAAGACCCAAGAAAAAATAAATAGAAAATAAAATTCAAAAGGATAGTAACATAGGAAATGAATGTAAATGTAATAATTATTAGAAAAAAAGGGCAAGCCCATAAATAAAAATAAAAATCTATTTTAAAAGTGATATATCCTATACAAGAGGTATGGATAAGATTGTAAAACTAAGATAGTAAGAAATTAACAAGTTGGATAATATTGTAAAACAAAGATAGTAGGGAATTAATAAGTTGTTATAGCCAAGATAATTTTTAAAGCAGAAAACTAGGTAGCAAATATTAGCCATTTAATATTTTTATATTTATTTTAACAAAGTTCAAATTTTATAAGGTGATATGTTATCTCCCTACTAGTGAAAGTATTCTCCTACTAGTCAATTCATGTCATTGGTAGGCTTTGCTAAGGTGATATGCTATCTCCCTATTTATGTGTTGTTCTTGTAGTTGCATTAGGGAGAGATTTCTCATAGGTAAAATGGATGAAAAAAACTAAGGTATTCAATTTGTAAGAAATTATCTCTTCTAATTTAATTTACAATTTGTTAATAACACTTTTATTTTAGATCATTCCTCAATTAATGAGGTCGTGCAATTTAAATATATATTATCATGGTATACTACAAATATTAGATAGTTGGCTAATACTAAAAAATCTAGGACTATGCATTAATACCACCTTAGATTCACAATGAATTATTGTGAATATTTTAGAATTTAAAATTGAAAAGTTTGCATTAACATGCTTGGGTATTATTTTACCTCATAAATAAAACAAAAACAAGTTTTGCATCTCTTATTTGGATTGAAGGCTTGTTTGGTAGGTTGGAAGGGTAAGTTCTTAATCATAGAAGGAAGGGTACAACTCCTAAAGAGTATATTGTAATCATTATTTATATATATGATGTCACATTCAAGATTTCTAGTAGGTATATCATTAGAAATTAAAAAAAATTCAAAGATAATTTCTTTGAAAAGGATATGAGAAAAAAATAACGATCATCCAAATCTATTTTGATTTTAGTCAATGTGACTAAGACCTTTGTTTTTTATGAATGGTTGTGTCATAGTGAGATGAAGCAATGTTTGAAGGATCATATATGTACAAGTTTATTTAAAATATAAAATATTTAAAGGATCATATATATACAAGTTTATTTAAAATATAAAATATTTAAATAATAAAGTGAATATTTAGAAGGTTAGATATTTTGTTAACATATTTAAATTAGTATAGAAAATTGAATCAGATCTTATCATAACCTTTAAATTAGTGGATTTTTCTCTTTATCATAACCTTTTTTAACTCCAATGGAATATTATTGAGAAATAAGAATATATTAGGAAATAAATAGTTAATTATTTCAAATATATTTTATTAGATAAATATAAGAAGGATAAATGTAAGTTTTTATGAAATATTCGACTAGTTATCACATAAGGACATAATGCAAGTTTGATAAAGAATATATTTATGGAACTACATGACATATTTTATATTTTTATCTAAATAAGACAACTAGCTCCTATGGATTTCTTGTAAATTTTATTCAAAAACTTTAAGATCCTTTTATGAGTGCTTGTTCGATATAGTTGAAGATACTAAGGAAAAATAATGGTACAATAAGTGATGTGAATTCTATTTTTATTATATTAGTTCTCATGAAAGACAAGAAAAAATAATTTTAAACAAATGAAGAGATTTATGAAGATGAACGTATCATTGGAAACTAAAAAAAAAGAAGACCCAGGAAAAAATAAATAGAAAATAAAATTCAAAAGGATAGTAACATAGGAAATAAATGCAAAAATCATAATTATTAGCCAAAAAAAAAAAAGGGGCAAGCCCATAAATAAAAATAAAAATATATGATAAAAGTTATATCTCTTCTACAAGAGGTATGGATAAAATTGTAAAACGAAGATAGTAAGGAATTAACAAGTTGGATAAGATTGTAAAATGAATATAGTATTAAATTAACAAATTATTATAGCTCAGATAATTTTTAAAGAAGAAAATAGGTAGCAAATATTAGCCATTTAATTTTTTATCTTTATTTCGATGAAATTCAAATTTTATAAGGCAATAGGTCAAGTGAGACTTTATTTCATAATAAAAATGATATCAAATTAAACATAATAATTTAGGAATATGTTCTAGGGATCAATAAATGGGATGAGAATACTTAGCCCTAAGCATTGGTTGTAGGGGTTTTTGACACTATCCAAATCCAAAGAAAAAAATTAAAGAATATGAAGAATATTTTTAATAGTAAAGGAAAAAATATTCTTTAATAAAATAGTCTACAGACTGGTTAGAGGAGCATTTGCTAGCGATGTTCATTTGGTCTCTTTGGTGGCTATAGAAGGTGCTTGTTTTTGGTAATTATGTGGTACTATGGTGAATGTGGCTATGAGTTTTTTCCCATCGAGTCCAATGAGGAACCACCTTTGGGGTCTGGCCCTCGGTAGTTCGGGTTCATCCTCTTCCTGGGTCACAAGAAAATTAAGCAATATCGAGAGAGTTAAGTTTGGACCCAATATTTTATTTGTGGAAACTATAGCTGGTTGTGGAGCCTGAGACAATTTGGAGCGTTGTTCTGTGGAGGCAAAGTCCTTCCAAATTTGTATTCCCAATTCCATATTGAATTCTCTTCTTCAGAAGGGATATTTTGACTTGGTGGGAAAGTTCTTGTGAGGTAGACTAGACCTTTAGGTCCTCAAGCATCTTGTGTTGTTGTAGTGGAATCCTAGTGGTTTCTTTCCTTCGAAGCTAATTTTTGGAAATTCTCGATGGGGTCTCTAGTTATTTGGTAAGCATGGCCTATTCTTGCATCGTTGGGACTCTAATTTTAACCTCACCTTACAAAAGGTCAATATTATTCTCATTTGGGTGTGACCCCTAGAATTTCCTACCTTCCTCTAGCATGAGAATGTGTTCAAAGCGATGTCTTCTAATTTAGGAGACTTTATATCCTTTGACTCTCTCTCTATCAGCGGATAAATGCCAATTTGTCTGAATGTGTGTAATGGTGGATTTGGAAAAGGAGCTCCCTAAGTCAGTTGAAATGGTTTCCCACTTGGGTTTCTAGGTTCAACTAGTGGTGTATGAGAACAAACCCACCTCATGTGGCAAATATGGTCAAAGTGGTAATATTAAGAAATATTATCCTTTGTCTCAGCCTCCAAAGCCCTCTGCAATTGATTCTAACCGTTTAGCTTCTCAAGGGGCTGCTTTGGGCCTAAGACCCGCTATTAATAAATTAAAGGTTTGGAAAAAGAAGGCTCTAAGCCCTTCTAAAGAGAAACCAATGATGTCTCTAAGCTAGTCAAAGCCCATTACAAGGGACCAATTTGATCCGGTAAGACCTACTACTGTCTCCCTTTCACCAAAATATTTTGCTCCCACTCCTCACCTAGAGATGATTCTCTAGCTCAAGAAGATAGTGTCACCTTTAACTCTGGTTAACTCATTTAGCGAAGATAGTGTCACCTTTAACTCTGGTTAACTCATTTAGCTATCTTGAAACAGTGGCCACAGAGGTTTTTGACAAGATGATGTAGAATGTGGTTTCTACTCCCAATGTGGTATGCACTTCCCCGAAGTAGTCCTTATTGATACATTTGAGTGGGATGGGTGGCCCAATGGGCTCTCCTATAATAAATTTTGAAAAGGGCTCCTTGGGCCCAAAGACATGAAGTCAGTGTAAGAAGGGTTTGGACCTTAGCCTGTCTAAATGTCTGGGTAGGCCCTCAAGTAAAGTCAACATAAAGAAACAAATGGATGAGGCTTTGGCCAATGGTGGGTAAGCAAGGCTTGTTGTTGAAGAGGAGAACAAAGATAAGTAGCTAAAGCTTGATAGATTTAAACCTTTGCTCTCTGAAATATCAAGAAAAAAACTCTCATTTTGATCTCAATCAAGTTGTGATCATGGAACATGAGAGGGCTAAATAGCTCCTCAAAAAATCATTTGTTAGCTTCACTTAGGAAAGGAAATTCTCCTAATTTTTTGTGCATCGAAGAGTCCAAAATTGATGCTTCTGTAGTGGATTTGGTTCATAATGTAGTTTGTAATCACTCTGGCTTTATGATGAGTGAGGCTTCCGATTCTGTCAGTGGTCTTTTATTTTTTGGGATCCTTCTAAGTTTTATGACTACGTATTTTCATCCTATTAAAGGACAATAAAAATTATTTTTTTTGGTAAGACAACCCATATAAGGTGGGTCATCTCTAATATCTATGTGCTGAAATCTCCTACTGATAGAAGTATATTTTGTCATATTCTACTTGATATGAGAGCCTCCTTTTAGGAAAAGGTATGGGTGGTTTTAGAGGATTTCAACACCCCTTTTTTCTTTAGAAATATGATTTGGAAATGAAATGGATCCTAGAAGCCTAAATTATTTTATGGATTTTATTAATGTCGTAGGTTTAAGAGATTTAGACTTAGAAGTGTTTGAAGTTCACGTGGAGTAATAGGAGGGTGGGGGCCAATTTGATTCTCAGTAGATTAGACAGAGTTTTTATGTCCAACTCCTATATTTATATCTTTATTGTGGTCATTTTGTCTACTCTTCCCTGGATTGGTTTGGAATGTAACTCTTTGTGGTTGGAGGTCCCCAATACTCAACCTTTTTTTCCCCACCCATTTTATTTTGAAATGATGTGGTGCTCGCATCCTAGTTTTGATGCCTCTTTGTAGGAATGTTGGTCAGAGGAGGTTAATGGCATGGGTATGGAAAGAATATCCAATAATATTAAAAGGCTAATGTCTAATATTAAGGTTTGGAATAATTTTTCATTTGGTAACATTTTCAGAGAGAAAGAAAGGATTTATGGGTAGCTTTCAGAGATTAAATCCAAATTGGAAATGTAGGGAGGTTCTATGGATCTCTCTTGGAGGAGAATTGTTTTCTTACAGAGCTTCATAATATTCAATCTAGAGAAGAGACCCATTGAAATCAAAAATCTTGAGAAATCTAGCTTAAGAAAGGGGACTGTAATTCTTGGTTTTTTCACACCTCCACCCTTCATCGAAGGAGATACAATTACATAAAGAAAATTAAGATTAGTGATGGCAGCTCGAATTTGGATATCTTTAAAATAAGGGAGGAGGCTATGGAGTTATTCTCCTCCCTTTCGTGCTTGACCTCAAAAAGGGCAATCGATGATGACAATTTCATGTTAGAGGTAATCCTGTGCTTGGTAACAAAGGATATGAATGAGGGGCTAGTTACTTCTTTTTTGCATGAACAAATTTTTAATGCATTAAAGTCTATGAGCCCTCTTAAGGTGCCTAGTCCTTATGGTTTACCTCTAGGGTTCTTCCATAAGTATTGGCATATCTCTGGCTCGAATGTTTATGCTGTAATTCGAGACTCTCAAGCGTTGATGGTAATCCCTAAATTAGTGAATTCTATGATATTGGCCCTGGTGATAAATAAAGAAAATGTATCATTTTTAAATGAATTTAAGCCTATAAGTTTGTGCAACACTATCTATAATATTATTTCTAAACCCTTAACGAATAGGTTGAAATTTAGCCTACCTATTCTCGTGGATAGTGCCCAAAGTGCCTTTATCTCTGGTAGACAAATTTTAAATGGGGTGATTGTGGTACATGAATTCCTCCATTCAATTAAAGAGAGTGGGCAAGAAGCATTCTTCCTCAAGTTGGATGTAAGAAAGGTTTACGATAGGATCTCATGGTATTTTTTATTCTGCATCGTGAGGAAATTTGGTTTTAGTGAAAGATAGGTGGGACTCATAGAGGCTTACATTTCTTGTGCCTGGTTCTCTATCTTGGTTAATGGCTCTCAAGCAGGATTCTTTCAGTCATATTGTGGTCTATACTAGGGTGACCCTCTATCCCTATTTATTTTCATTCTCATGGCGAAGGTTCTTGGTCATTAAATTTCCCATCAAAGATTTAATTTTTGTCTAAGGTCAATACTCTCCTACCCACTGATCTCTCACCAATAGTTTTCTGATGATACTCTCATCTCTTGTGAGGCATCGATGTTCCATGCAAGGGATGTGAAGTCCTTTTTGGTAAGCTACAATAAGGCTACTGAGCAACAAATACATTTTTAAAAAAGCTTCATTTATTTTATTAACATTTTAAATTATTGCATTTCTTCTCTCCCAACCACTTACTTGGGTCTCCCATTTTTTTGGCCATATTAAAGATGATTTTTGGATCCCAGTTGTTGAAGATTCCAATGTAAATTAGCATCTTGGAAATGGGTGTTACTTAGTCAAGTGGGGAAGGTGGTGCTGGTCCAAAACACCTTGCAGAGCATCCCCATATATTTTTATCTCTCTTTCATTTGCTCTCTAAGGTGGCCACCAAACTGGATAGCATTTGTAAATCCTTCTTATGGGCGGGCCCTAAGTTGAAAGGAAAATTCCACCTTATCTCATGGGAGTATATTTGTAAGAGGAAGAGGTAAGGGGGTCACAATCTCAAAAATGTGATTGTGATGAACAAAGCTCTTATGGCGAAACTCGGGTGGAAAGTTACTACAAATTCTAAAATTCTTTGGTGTAATATCCTTAAATATAAATATAAATTTGATTCTTTTTTAGCATATTTCCTTCCTAGTGGAGGTTCAAACTTATGGAAAAACCTCAACAAATCTTGTAGGTTCCTAAAGTCTTATTGCAGTTGGATTATTGGAAGTGGTGAGGCAATTAATTTCTAGGATGACATTTGGGCTAGGAAAATTCCCTTAGGGGATGATCCGTGGTACACCTCCCTTGTTGCTCACTCTAGAACCCATGTTCTTGAAAAGGTGGTAGCCTTTATTACTGTCCAATATGGATGTAGATTGTAGTCTGCTTCTCTTTTAGAGCTAGTTATCAATGCAAATGTAAGATTATGACGTGCTTTATTGCTCATTCTAGACTCATATTTTGATCAGCTGTCATAATGCATAGAATATTTTGGATTCCATTATCTCTTGGTTGGACACTACATGGGTGTTTCCTAATTACTTAAAGGACTATGTCATACAATGGAATTCACCCTTTCTTTCTTCCTGACTTAAATATTTTTGGAATTTTCTCCTCCCTCACTCCTTGGGAGTGTGGAGGGAAAGGAACTCAAGGATATTCAAAGAAGTGGAAAATAATATCACCTAAATCAGCCTCAAGATTATATAGGTGTCAAAAAATGTGTTTTTGGCTCTCAACAATTTAAATCCTTCAAAATTAATTTTGGTTCTTTCCCCAAGCGAGTGATTATTGGAAGAATGACTTGGTTTTGTGTTGTTAACCCACCCTCCTCTTGATCTTGACCTGATGAGGGAGGTTCGTTGGTATCTACCACCCGTTTGGTGATGTAAAATTAACTTTTATGGCATCTCTAAAGGCAACCCTAGCTTAGCTAGCGTGGGTGGTGTAATAAGGGACAACAATGGTGACCTTATTCTGGCTTACACGGACTACCTTGGAGTTCAATATTCCATGGTGGATGAAGCTAGAGTAACCTTCATTGGCTTGGAGCAGCTTAAGAAACTTGACATAAAAAATACAATTATTGAATAGGATTCCCTATCCATCATCAATATGCTTCATGGAGTTTCCTGTTCGAGATGGAAAATAGATAATTTAATTGATGAAGCAATTTGGCTTACTTATTTCTTTTCTAGCATGGAGTTCTCCCATAATTTTAGAGAAGGAAATTTAGTGGCTGATATCTTAGAAAACTTGGAAGTTTTCTCTCAAGGCTGATCTATCTGGAAGTGAGATTTTCCCAATGATATTGTACTTTGTGTTAGGGAGGAAGCTCCTTAACTCTTGTTAGATTTTGGTTCTTTTTGAAGATATGGTTATTCTGGTCTATACCCGTAAGTTTAAGCATTTTATGGTGTGTACTGGAATTTATTATGCTATCCCATCAGTACATTCCTACCTTCCCTGATTGTCCCTTCTGACCCCTTGGTGGCATCACCCCTTCTTATGCTCGGGCTTGTCAAATGTTGCAGCCTGTTGTAATTTTTAAATTTCAAACTATGCATTTATTTGGGTTGGTAGTTTTTGGCCCCATGTATTGTCCTGCTATTCTTTAGGGCTGAGGTATTTGGGTTTTGATACTTGTCTTACCTTCATGTGGGTGGTGTGAACTCCCTTGATTACCCTTCCTTGTGGTGCTTGCCTTGGTTTGTAATGCCTTGTTGTCCTTTTGGGTGGACCTCCCTTATTAAGGTCATCTTGTGCTTTAATTGGCCTCAAAGATTACTTGTTGTATAAGGTTGTGGGGATCCTTTCAAAACCATATTTTAATATTAATACAAAAAATATATTCTTTAAGAAAATAACAAATATTTTAAAAAAAAATTAAATATATAATAAATAATTTAAAAAATATATTAAAAAACCTAAAAACATGTATAATTAATAATAGAAAACTATATTACAAAAATAATAAAAAAATTTATTATTATGAACATGAAGATATCTATAATTTTACTTTTATCCTTTTGAAATATACTGGTCATATAGCAATAGGTATTGCATCTCTCTATCCATTAAAATTCTAAAAATAAACCAATATTAGAGTTAGAAGAAAAAGTAAAACATATTGAAAATATCAAATTGCAGTGAAAATTGTAAAAATAGAAGTAAAAATAAGAGTTTATGAGTATAAAATTACGAGTTTATGACAAATAGGAGTAAAATTATCTAGACTCTCAAATATTACTAAATGTTATGTACAAATATGTTAGGGTCACAATACAAATAGAAATAAACAATAATGTAATAAAATATAATATTAATGGGTATAACTGCCAATCATGGACTCATAAGAAAGTCCTTGTCATGCACCACTTAGTCTATATGTATTTTCATTTTAATTTATTTTTAGATAGTTAAATAACCGTGAGAAAAGTCATTGCGTTCATTTTCATATAGTATAGCATCCTCACCATAAATATAATCTTCATAGTCATAAGAGGACGGTCGCCAAGTATATCATAAAAAAGCAAGAAGATACCAGTGCTCATAATAAAAAATCAAGTTTAATACCAGTCATCACGAGTTCAAAGGTATATTTACACTCACTACTTGCTTTCATTAAAATTTAAAAGGAGGTATAATGGAACGTGTATTTCTAAGGTTAAAATAATTGGAGTAGATATAGCTTTTAAGAAAGCAATAAAATCAAAAGTGCATAATATTAAGGGTTAATTCAAGGAGCATTATATATAAAAATAATTAATTAGTAGAAATAAGAGTTTCTACTTTAGACACTTAGAAATTATATTGTAAATTTCTAAGTATACAACATCAAACATAGGTAATTGAAATTTAGAAATATTGGATATTAAGGGATATAAAATGAAGTTCATTATTTACTTAAAGGAGTTGGAATTACATACTTACATTTGTATGATATGCATACTAAAGAGAAAAAATAAATCCAATCATAGAACTTCAAGATAAGTGCATAGTTCATTAGGAGAGATAAGGTAAAATAGGAGTTGCTTATTGTTATTTACAAAACATTACAAAATAAACCCAAAAGGTGAACTATTAATTACTAATCACTTTATTAAGCTTATAGCTTACTCTAATCACTAAGGAGATATAAGGTAGCCACCAAGGATAATCATGACAACAAATAAATTTATCCTTACAAATCTCAACTACTTAAAGGTCCAAGTTTACTCCTCATGGAAAAACAAAGTGAGGGCAATTTTAATAGTTGAGAAGCTTTCGAAAATTGTCAAAGGAATAACTGTTAAACCTAATTTAGGTGATATAAAGATTCAAAATTTTTAATAGAGTGATGAAAAAGCATTAATGATAATAACTTTTGCCATCACAAATGAAATACAATCTTACATTGGTTCAATAGGAACACCTACAAAAACTTGGAAAATCCTAGAAAAAATATTTGAAGGAAAAAATAAAACTACTATCCTAAATATTCAAATCCAATTACATTTTCTAAAAATGAAAAATGGTGAAAATGTAGAACTATTCCTAAGGTAGCAGATATTTAAGAAAAATTATTAATCTTAGAAGAAGAGGTTAAATATAAGTTTCTTGTTAAAGTAACCATGAGAGATCTTCCAGATAACTACGAACATCTAGTTTCATATTTAGTAGTTCTAAGTAAAGATGTATCATTTGATGAGCTAATTGACATTCTACAAGAATATGAGGTGGAAAATATAGTGAATAATGAAATGAATAACAATGCATTGGTTTCAAATGATACTCCATAGGGAAATATTGCATCATCCTAAAAAGGATAAAGACAATGGAATAATAGATATTGTTATGTATGTAGGAGAAAATATCATAGAAATAATTACTACAAATTCAATCCTTGAAACCAGAATTAGGGAAATAAAATAAAATATGGAATCAAACCAAGGTAGTATCATGCTCAAAATAATCCTTGTCAGCAATAGTTTTAGTGACCATACAATTATCCTTAATTGGAATATTAAGAAGAAAATTAGAAGGGATACTTAGCTCAAAGGATTCAAGAAATTTAAGAACTAGAAGATATTACAGAAGATCACAAAGTCAAAGCTCTATCGGTGAAGATACCATTTTATGAAGATACTAACTACTTGCTTGAACATGACACAAACAATAGAAAAGGAGGATTCAAACTCTAGTACTAGATAGAAGATCAACATTGAATACTAAAGTCTTTAATACCCAAATAATATAATACAAGGAGGTGTTAAAGTATATTACATCATTTGGATCATGTAAATGTACCACCTTTGGTACATAACTAGAGTAGAAGTTTACATTAGAGTAAATTTATTTAGTTACTTCAAGTATTGTAATAAATGCACAAGTATCAAATGTGCAAGTTGTAAATGTACAAGGCTTCTACTTGTACATCTTCCTATCTTCCTCTATAAATATCTCATAGTGAGTGTTTTGAGAGAGCAACATATGTAGTAGTAAATATAGAGAGTGTGTGGTAGTATGGTACAATGTAGTCCTTTCATATCCTTCCATGGATTGTTTATGTCCTCCATTATATAACATTGTACTATTTTTATCAATTTTATTAATGGAATATTTCTAAGTTATTTGCAGATGTTCATCTCATTATTTTCTTGTATATTATTGTACCATTAGTTTATAGCTATCTCAGATTAGTTATCTTGCATCTTGTGGTTGTATTACTTGTACTACCATCCATTCAAAAGTTAACATAGTTGTGTAATAACATATTATCATCTTCACATATAATCAATACTTCCTTTTGATCTCTACTTGTATTTTATATAACATTTGAGTAAGGACTAATTTTATTTGTTTTTTAAAAATATTATAAGATCCAATATGGCATTAAAATAAATATGAAATATGTTGCTTTAACATGTAAAGGAATTTTAATTTAATCTGTCAATACTTTCATCATGAATTTAAGGGTAAACTAACATACATAAAGTTACAATATAAAGTAATATAAAAACATCAAGTATATTTCAATAACAGTTATGCATAAGGGGTTGGACCCAAAATGTACTTGTAAAAAATAGTGAATTCTAATCAAAATCAAGATTAATCCTAAGAAAATCAAATCAATCATCTTCACACCAAAATTTGAGGGAATTTGAAGCTCTAAAAAGTAAGATTATCTTTGGGGTAAATTTTGACCTATTAGATCAACCTATAACTTCATATAAACACCACCCTTAGATTAGGTTTGAAACGAGCTTTCCAACAAGTACAAATATGCCTATGTTTGGATATATATTATGGTGAATTGACCCTAAGAAAACATTTGTCCTAAAAATTTTAGGTGAATGGGTCGATGTCGAGGGTCCTCATATTCACCAATTTCTAATTTTGGAAATCCTAATATTCCCCAATTTATGAATATTCACCACTGTACATAACCCTACTTTCAATATTTAACAAGATTAAAATATCTTCCTAAGCCATCCTAATTCTATGCTCTTTTGATTTGATGCATAAACTTCCAATGATGATGATATTCTACCTTATAAATTATATGCACGTGCAATATACATAATCATATGAACATGGGTAGAAAATATAAATAATAACACCACAAGCTTAACATAATCACAATAAAAATAATTTTAGTACATATACAAAATAAAGAATTATGTAAAGTGTGATTTCATTTTTAGTCTATTTGATTCCATAACCCTTATTTTATCTAGATGGTTATGTTATGGTAGGATGAAACAAATTTTTAAGGATCATATATGTATACACTTGCTCAAAACATGAAATATTTTAAAGGAAAATTTTTGGTAACATAAATGAAAAAAATTGAATCTAATATAAAATAAATACAATAGATAGTGAAAAAAAAGGGACTGGAGTAGGTTTCTTATGTGAAAAAAATTATTTTATGATTATTGTAATGCATTGAATAAGGAATCATATTGTTTTATAAAATCTGGGGAGAAATGACTCAAAGAATGAGATAACACACCTGGTCCTGATGGATTTCCTATAATTTTCTTTTAAATTTTTGGATTTATCAAAGAGTGATGTTAGTTATAGTTGAAGAGGTCTAGAAAAGGAATGCTATAATAAATAATACAAATATAAAATTTTATATTTATTTCCAAGAAATACAAGACAAAATATTTTGATAATTTTTTCCAATAAGCCTTTGTAATATGCTTTATAAGATCATGTCAAAAATTATGACAAATAGGTTGAGAGGTGTTCTTGGTTGTGTTATCATAGAGGAAGAAGGTGGTTTTGTTCATGGTAAATAAATTCTTGATAGTATAATCATTACCTAAGAGGGCATAAATTCTCTTCATTCTATGAAAAATTGATATGCTTATAGAAATAAGATATGAACAAAGCATATGATAGGGATTCCTAAAGTTCTCTATATGAAACCCTCAATTTTTTTGGATTTTATTATAATTGGTGTAAATGGATTAAATATTGTTACAGCACTACAAAATATTCTATTTTAAACAAGTATTTTCCAACTAGTCACTTCATGCCATTGGTAGAATTTGCTAAGGTGATATGCTATCTTCTTATTTATGTGTTGTTATTGTGGATTCATTAGGGAGGGATTTATCATAGGTAAAATGGTTGAAAAAATCAAAGGTATTCAAGTTACAAGAAATGGTCTCTTCTAATTTAATCTTCAATTTGTTAATAACACTTTTATTTTGGACCATTCCTCAATTAGTGAGGTCATGCAATTTAATTCTATATTGTCATGGTATGCTACGAATATTAGATAGTTGGCTAATACTACAAAGTCTAGGATTATGCATTAATACCACCCTAGATTTACAATGAATTATTGTGAATATTTTAGAATTCAAAATTGAAATGTTTCTATTAACTTGCTTGGGTATTCCATTACCTCATAAATAAAATAAAAATAAGTTTTGGATCTCTTATTTGGTTTGAAGACTTTTTGGGTAGGTTGGAAGGGTAAGTTCTTAATCATAGAAGGAAGGGTATAACTCGTAAAGAGTACATTGTAATCCATGTTTATTTATATGATATCACATTAGATATTGCTAGTAGGTATATCATTAGAAAAATAATTCAAAGTGGAAAAGGATATGAGGAAAAAAAATTATAATACAAACCATTTTGATATTAGTCAATATAACTAAGACCTTTATTTTTTTTGAATGGTTATGTCATATTGGGATGAAGCAATATTTGAAAGATCATATATGTACAAATTATTGAAAACATAAAATATTTAAATAATAAATTAAATATTTAATGTTATATATTTTGTTAACATATTTAAATCAAGGCTTTGGTGGCAAAGATTGGTTTGAAGGTCACCTCTAATGTTGACTAGCTGTGGTGTCAAAATTTGAAGGCTAAGTATAGTTTTGATTCTTTCATTTCTATTTTTCTCCCTTCTAGTGGGTTGGCTTTTTGGAATAGTCTTATAAAATCTAGGGACTTTATTAATCTTAATTGCAAATTGATTGTTGGTAATGGTAGGAACATGAATTTTTAGGAAGACTCTTGGTTGAGAGATCATACCTTAAGTGAGGACATTCATTTTAGAGACCTAATTGAATGTTCTAGGATTGTTGGGCTTGTGAAAGTGGTGGAATTTACTATGATTCATGGAAATAGAATAGTCTAGACCAATCCTTCACCTATGGTAAGGAATTTCAGGGATCTCCAGCTCTAGAATTTGCTAATGGAGGAGCTCCATATTTATGTGGTGCAGTAAGTAATTGTGGAGGACTGCTTGATTTGAAAAGTTGATAGTGCAGGTTTATATTCTGTCAAGTCTACTTATGAACTCCTTTGTGAGGATGGAGATGGATTTTTTTCTCATGGTATTATCTAGTTAAAGCACTTAATCCCGAGGATTAATATATTTTTGGATGGCAGTGTAAAATAAGATTTTTACTATTTAAAATCTTTATAAAAGATGCATGTGTCTGGTTAATAGGTGCTATATGTGTAAATAAGCCTGGGAATTTTATTCACATTTACTTCTTAATTGTGGAGTCTTTTAGAAAATTTTGATGTCCATCCTCTCTAGGTTGGGTGTAAACTAAATTCTTTCTAATTCAGTTATAGATTGTGTTATGCAGTGGGCTTATCCCTTTTCATCACCCAGACTTAAGTGTTTCTAGAAATTTATTTTACCTCATGTGATGTGGGGGGTGTGGAAGGAGAGGAATGCTCGTGTTTTTAAAGATAAGAAATCTTTTCTTTTTCATTTGAGCTCTCGTATTTTATGGATAATAGTGGAGAATGTCTTGTGTGCTCTAATTTTTTAGAGATCCTGATTCCCTATGAAGTATTAATTGAGAAGAGTTTTGGTTTTGTCCATGTTGATCATCCCCCTCATGATCCAAGGAGTTTTGTTCGTTGGACCCCTCAACCTGTAGGTTGGTGTAAATTAAATTTTTAAGGGGGCCTCAAAAGGTAACCCAAGGTTAGCTAGTTCCAAGGGGATCATTCATGATAATAATAAAAAATTAGTCCTTGCCTATGTGGAAAATATTGGTGTTCACTCATCCTAGTTTGCTAAAGCGAGGGTAACCTTTTTAGGCTTTTTTTTTATTATAGAACTAGGAATTCACAAAATTATTATAAAGGGTAATTATTTAAACATTATTAACATGCTAAATGGATCTTGCCATACAAGTTGGAGGGTGGTAAATTTTATTGATGAAGCCACTGTAATTACTCAATCCTTGGACAAAGTTTTGATTGTGCATATTTTTAGAGAAGGCAATCCTACAATGTACTTAATGGAAAATATGAGGGTATATCACCAAGGATCTTTTGTTTGGCAGAGGAATTTTCCTCTTAAGATCATCCATTGTGTTAATAATGATCTTCATTAATTCTTGGCAGGTGATTTACCTTCATTTTATTTGGTGGGTGGGGCTTTGTAGTAGCAGCCATTGCTGGTCGAAGTATAGGGTGGTGACCAATATTAATTCTATAGGCTTCATGGAGATATTTTCCTTTCAAATTTTAAATTTTGAATCTCATATTCCTCTTCGTAATTGGTATCTATATGTGTCTTGAAGCTTCTCTAGCTTTCGTTGGAGTGTGCTCTCTGCCCAAAGTCCTACCCTTGTTATGTGGTGTCAGTTATTCTTGATTGTTCTTGGTTTTGAGTACGATATTTATTTTGTGGTTTGGCTCTGCAAATTCTTTATCATGTCTTCTCACACATTTATTGGATGGTGGTGGCTACTCCTCTAGATCTGCTATGAGGTGAGTACCTAAGCTAGTGATAACTCCCTTTCTTGGGATTGGTTTTAGGACAATCATTATTGGAGTTTGTGCCTTGGTATGTTGGCCCCTTTCTAGTATTTTTCCTTGGTGTCATCTCTTATGATGTGTTATTTTTCCTTTGGCCAATTGACAATGTGTGGAGGATATATCTATTAGGGCATGCTTTTGATTGCCTTTTCTCCCTTGGTATTAGGTATAGAAGGATGACTGTGTCTATGTTTTGGTTTTTAGAATTCCTTCTTGTAGTTGCTATTATATATATTTTTTGGTATGTTCTCTTCTTTTTGAAGTACGGGCAGAGAAGTTCTGGCTCAATGGCTATTTTTTGTGTTCGTGAGACTCTGGTGTTGAGGGCTTTTGTTTTTGAATTTGGGGTTTTTATTTGGCCTAAAATTGGTGGCTAATGTCTATTCCTCTGGGGAAGCTTATGTGAAGAAAAATACTCTTTTACATAGCCTACGTCTGATTGAAATTAAGCAACGTGTAGTTTGGAGCTTTGTCAATATGGCATTGGATTTTGCTGAGGAGGTTGCTCAAATGTCTGGTAATATTACCCATAAAATTGACTTAATGATGTAGAACTATCTCAGTTATCTCATTGGTTGTTTCATCTTGTTTTCCTTGTTTTTTGGGGGTCTCTTTCTTTGTTGTGTTTTTTAGTGTTCTCTTCTGGCTTCCTTTGTGGCAAGTTGCTTTGTAAAATGTTGTAGGATCCCTTTAAAAACCCTCTTTTTTCTTAATAGTACCAAAAAATATATATCTAAATCAGTATAGAAAATTGAATCATATTTTAAAATTTGATAAGATATAATAGATTTAATAGAATGGATCAAGTTACATATGTAAACAAATATACTTATTTACTAGCATAACATATTAAAATAAAATTCATGTTTGTCATAAAAAATCTAATAAGGGTTGTATTAAGCAAGGAGATAAAAATATAAAATTCTTTCATGGATTTATCTCTTTATCATATAATTTTTTAAAACTCCAATGGAATATTATTAAGTAACAAGAATATATTAGGAATGAAGTAATTATTTATTTCAAATATTTTCTATTAGATAAATATAAGGAGGATAAAAGTAAGTTTTTATGAAATATTCCACTACTTATCACGTAAGGACACAATACAGGTTTGATAAGAAATATCTTTATGGACCTACACGATATATTTTATCTTTCCATATAAACAAGGCAACTAGCCCCTATGGATTTCTTGTAAATTTTATTAAAAAAATTTAATATTTTTTTATGAGTGTTTTTTCCATATAGGTTAAGAGATCAAAGAAATAATGGTACAATAAGTGATGTCAATTCCACTTTTACTACATTGTATCTCATGAAAGACAAGAAAACAAAATTAAAAAATGAAGAGATTGATGAAGATGAAATTATATGTGCAAATTAAAAAAAGGAAGACCCAAGAAAAATAAATAGATAATAAAATAGGGCAAGCCCAAAAATAAAAATAAAAAACTATGATAAAAGTGATATCTTCTATACTCGGGGTATGGATAAGATTGTAAAAAGGATATATTAGGGAATTAACAAGTTGTTATACCCAAGATAAATTTTAGAGAAGAAAATTAGGTGGCAAATATTAGCCATTTAAGGTTTTTATCTTTATTTTTAAAAAATTCAAATTTCATAAGTCAATAGACCAAGTGAGATCTTATTTCTTAATAAAATTATATTAAAGCAAACATAATAATTTAGGGAACATGTTCTAGGAGTTAATGGATGGGATGGAAATGGTCAGATCCAAGCATTGATATTGGGGATTTCTAGAAAAACAAAATTAAATAACATGAAAACTATCTATAATAGAAAGAGAAAAAATATTCTTTAATAAAATAACAAATAGCGACCAACAAGGTGATGAGTTGAGATGGTCTGATGCTAGGGTTTTAGGTTGGTGCTGAAAAATTATGTGAAAACCAGTGTGTTGGCTCATGAAAGATATGATGTATTTTGGCTTTAGATATGGCAGCTTCGGGGGGTCCTGGTGACCCCCAATATTTTTCTTTTAAGGATGTTGTTTTGAATAAGGATGTCTTTTCTTCTGATCATGCAAATACCATGAATTATTTATTGCATGTAACCCTTGATCCTATTTCTAATTCCTCTTCAACTTTGAAGTCAAAGAATAATGGATGCTTGGAGAAAAGCAAAGATCATCCTATCTGGGTTATCAATCCCAATTATGTTGCAGATGATGTTTTATAATTTTTTGAGTATACACTCATTTACAAATTCATGGGTCTGAAAATTTCTATGCTTTTTTAGAAAACTATGTTAGGAGAAATTGGAGCCCTAAAGGTGATCTAGAGATTATTCTTGTAGCTAATGGGTATTTTATTGTGGTGTTCTCTCGTATGGCAGATTGTAGTAAAGTGCTCAAGGGGGATCCTTAATTTCACAATCAGTATAGACTATTTATAAAACCTTGGCATCTAGGATTTGATCTAATGGAGAAGAGGCCTTTTAGGATTTCTATGTGGGTCCATTTTCCATGACTCCCTATGAAATATTAGAGACCAAATATTCTTCATTCTATTGTAAATATTATTGGGAAACTGGTTTATTCATCTCACAAAAAATTGGATAGGAAATTTGCCCCTTTTACATGGCTCTATGTTGAAGTATATCTGAATAATCCACTGCTTGAATCATTGGAGATTAAACTAGAAAACATGTATTGGATCGAATAGTTAGATTATGAAGCTCTCCCATTTTGATGTCATATATGTCATGAACATG
Organism: Wollemia nobilis; assembly: GCA_028583015.1. Taxonomy (NCBI): domain Eukaryota; kingdom Viridiplantae; phylum Streptophyta; class Pinopsida; order Araucariales; family Araucariaceae; genus Wollemia; species Wollemia nobilis. The sequence goes on along the minus strand of JAQPPZ010017000.1, from coordinate 213,347 downwards.
GGCATCTTCAAAGAAACCATAAGAAGGTGAATTCTTAGCCTTCATCCTCTTCATATGAATTTCAATATGCATCTACAAAGGCAAAATGAAAAGCTCCTATGGTTAATTAAATGCCTAGTTTTAATGGATTTATTTTTGTTAAGTCTCATTCAAGATATAGATATTTTGTTTGTCAAAATAAAGGTGTTGGTAAGGGAGGTTATAGTAATAGATTTGATGTGCTTGAGACTTTTGAGGAGAAAGTCTAGAATGGAGGTGATATGGATGCTTGTATTCAAGATCTAGGTACTTGTTCTTTCCTAAATCGTTCTTTTGAAATATAAATTTTTTATAAGGAAGGGGTGGTTTCTAATAAACCTCTTGTAGAAAATGAAGATAATTCCAAAGAGATATCAAATTATCTTTATAAAGTTATTGATTATTCCTCTTTAGTTGAAAAATTGATTGAGGGAAATGAGGATGAGACTAGGTTTGAACCCTCCTAGGACAGGATTGTTAGAGAGAATAGGAAAAATAAATTTTTTTCTTCGTTAGGTATTCACCAAAAAACTATAAAAAAATGTGGTGTGGAGGTGGTAAAAGCAAGAAGAAAGAAGGATCAAGAAAAAGTGAAATTGATAGGGGAATCCTTAGGATCTAGTGTTATTAAGACGTTAGATTCTCACTTCTCTATTCCCCAAAAATTAATGTGATATATTAGAATGTTAGTAATTTGGGTAGAAGCCCTAGACAAAAAGAACTTAAGGTGATGTTTTTTCAAAAATAAAAAGTAAATCACCTAGACTTGATGGTTTCCCTATAGATTTTTTCCAAAAATTTTGGGAAGTGTTATATTTTGATCTGCTAAAAATTGTTTAGGAATCCCAATTAAATAAGCAAATGCTTAAAGCTATTAATTCAACCTTGCTTGCTCTTATTCCCAAATCTGAAAATGCTATCTTGTTGGATTATTTATGTCCTATTTTTCTATGTGATGTTACTTACAAAATTATTACCAATATTATTGCGAATTGGCTGAAGAAATTTTTTGGTTTTCTTATTTCTCCTGAGCAAGGTAGGTTTGTTAAGGGTCATAAAATTTTGTATGGTGTGGTGGTTTCTATTGAAGCTATTCACTCTATGGATATATCTAAGGAAAATGCTATGTTTATTAAGATTGATATGTCCAAAGCTTATGATAGGATTAGTTGGCCTTTTTTATAGAACATCCTTTAAGCTTTTGGGTTCACGTATAACTATATTGAATGGGTCATGAGTTGTGTGACTTCGGCCTTATTTGTAATTTAATCAATCATTTATCATCCACTTTCTTATCGATATCTAGGGGGATTCGTCAAGGACATCCCTTGTCCCGCTATATTTTCATCCTTATGGCTGAAGGTTTATGTAGAATTCTCAAGAGTTTTTATAATCGTGGTGCTATCCAAGGATGGTCCTGGATAGAGATTTCTTTATTTCAATATCATATTTAGTTTTTCGATGATACCGCTTTTATGGTGAGAGAAAAAAATGAGGAAGCAATAAATTTTGGGAAGGCTTTAGATATTTACATATATAACTCTAGTCAAATTATTAATGAAGAGAAATTAAAGATCTTCTTCTTCAATACAAATGGTCGGATTCAATGTAGGATTGCTAATATTCTACATTTTTAGGTGGTATATTTGCCAGTGGAGTATGTGTTGCCAGTGGAGTATGTGGAGATTCATATTTCTTTTAAAATTGTTGGAAGGGCTTATGAGAAAAGTATTCTGGATAGATTTCGATCAAGGTTTAATCATTGGAATTTTTGATGGCTATCCTTTGTTGGTATATTAACGCTTTTGAAGTCTGTCCTTCATGCTTTACATATTTACATGTTTTCTATCTTGGCTACTCCTAAGTGATTTCTCAAATAATTTTATTTTCTGTCTAGAAAATGTTTATGGATAGAAAACTTGGACTTTAATAAATAGATCCTGGTTAGTTGGGATACTCAGTGTTGTCTTAAAGATATGGGGGTTTTTAGTTTGAGGAAATTTGATTTGAATAGTCTCACTTTGGCTATTAAAATCTATTGGAGGTGGTGCAACAATATTTATTAGCTTTGGGTAAAAATTCTTAGTCTTAAATATTTTGGTAGTGCTCTGGATGATGAGATTCTTAGATTGGAGCTGAGGGGGAAAGGTTCCATTGTTTAGAACACTCTAAAAAAAGGTGTCATGCTTACTAAGAAAGGTATCTTTTGGAATGTTTTTTTTTTTTTTTTTTGAATTTACATGGTGGAATCAGGAGCCGCCACGAATCTGGGCAGGTTGTCCAGCTTTTATGGCCGCCACAGTATTCTGTGTTGTCCATCCTAGAAGCCGCCACACAGATCTTCACATAGTCCGCCACTATAACCACCATGCCACAATCATTTTAAAACTTTTACGCCATTGAAAGTACCAAGAAAGGGACAAGTGTTCAATCCGACGAGGCCCGAGATTTGAACCTTGGACCTCTGCCCCCCTTATGGGGTTTGGATGAACCAATTGGTCTAAACCTCAGACCTAAAAGAGATTAACTGTTTTGGATTGTTAATAAAGGAAATAATGCCTTATTTTGGGAAGACTCTATGGATAATCATCCTCCTATCCTTTCTTCTTTTCCCCACCCTCATCTTCTTTGAGATATTTTTTCTGATGCAAGCTAGTCTAAGGTGGCAGACTTCAAGTAATAAAGTCCTCTTGGTAGTTATTTTACTCACTACTAGTGGGATTTGTAGGGTTGGCCAAAGGGTGGTTGTCCTGAGGATCATGACACTCTAGCTTCTATTTTGGTTGAGAGACCGTGTTGTTCTATTGAATACTCTGATATTCTTTCTTCGGGCCATAATTCAAAAGATAAATACACTATTGCTCTAGGTTATCAAACCCTTATTATGCAGAGAAGAGAGGAGATTGTGTACCCTTGTTGGAATAAGATTTAGAATAAGTTTGGTTGGCCAAAATGTAATTTTTTCTTTGGCTTCTATGTTAGAAGAAATGTTCAACTTGGGATAATATTCATAAAATATATTTTAAGGGTCCTTTGTTAGTCTCACAATGAAACTGAGAGGGGGGGTGAATTAGTGTAGCTCTTTAAAACTTAAATATTCAACACTCAAAGCCAAAACAATGAAAACATAAAACCAAATAAAGCAAGTATAACAAGAGAACATCACACAACACAAGATGTACCAAGGTTCACTGATTTGGCCACATCCATGAAAATGACTATTTGGAATCCCATTCAAATATAGCTTTTGTAAAGCACCAACTTTACAATCAATTTACCAGCACCAACTAGAAGGGGCACCAACCCTTGATTTATCTGCACCAACAAAAAGGAGCACCAACCCCTGATTTATCTGCACCAATAGAAAGGAGCACCAACCCCTCTACCAAGAACCCACTTCATTTTGATATTGATAATAAAATGAAATATATGAATGTCTTCACTAAAACCATAACCCTCTATGGTTTGTAAGCTAAAAATCTAAAACTTTCTATTTCACCCAGTATAACATCCCTTTCTTTGCATTACTCAGAATTTGAATCTTCTCTTCTCACAAATAAAAAAATTGATTGTTCTCTTAGCTCATTTTGCGAATTGCTAAATGCTTTCTAGGTATTATGCAAAAATTTATCTGTGAACTCATATCAAAATTTTAGCCAAAATGGATATCGTATGAGAATCCTTTGAGTCAATTTTTGGTTTCTTTTTCATTTCCTTTTCCTCATCTCCTTCAATGACCTCTTCATAAATTAGGTAGTTCTCTTCATAGCTAATTACTAATTACCTTCCTTGATCAAATTTAACATCGACATTATCCACAATTTTCCTTAGCCTCTTGTTGTAGCATTTGTAAGATTTGCTTTTTGACGAATAGCCAAGAAAAATACCTTCATCCACTCTCTCTTCAAACTTACCAAGGTTTTCTTCAGTTCTTTTGATGTAACAGTTGCTGCCAAAAACTTTAAAGTATATTGATGTTGCCTTTTTATCGAACCACAACTCATAAGGAGTTTTGCTTTCATGCATCCTCAAAATGCACCTATTTTTAATGTATATCGCAGTATGGACTGCCTCTTTACAAAATTTATCTACTACTTTGCTCACAATCAACATATTTCGTTCCATTTCTTACATTATCATGTCCTTTATTTCTACCACATCATTCTGCAGAGGTGTCCTGGCTGCTGAAAATTGTCTCCTAATGCCATATTTTTCATAATACTCTATGAAATCCTCTAAAATGAACTCTCCTCCTCTATCTGACCTTAAAAATTTAATCTTTTTTCTTGTTTGATTCTCAAATTGGTTTTTGAAAACCTTGAACATCTCGAAAGCTTCTGATTTATGCTTCAAAAATAGTACCCATGTCATCCTAGAATAGTCATCTATACACAACATAAAATATTTGTCACCGTTTATGCTTTGCGTTCTCATGGGTCCACATAAATCAGTATGTACTAGTTCCAAAGGTTTGCTTGTATAGTACTCTTTTGTTTTAAATGAGACTCTAGTTTGCTTCCCCTTTTTACATGAATCACAAATGCTATTTTATGGTTTGCCAATGAAGGGAATATCTCTCACTACTTCCTTTGAGCTAATTTTTACTAGATTGTCAAAATTGATATGACCGATCCTCTTGTGCCACAACCAATTCTCTTCTTCCTTTCCAATCAAGCAAGCTCCTTCTGAAGTATCTGAGAGAGTGTACAGGTTTGCAGATGTCCTTGATCCAGTTGCTATAAAATTCCCATTGTTTGCCTTTCTAACTTCATAACCCTGCTTCTTAAAAATCACTTCATGACCTCTATCATAAATCTAACTTACGCTCAAAAAGTTATGCTTCAGACCAACCACAAACAAGACTTATTTTGACCTAATTTTTCCATCACTCATCTTAACTGAACCTCTGCTAACTATCTTAGCTCCATCATTGTTTCCAAACTTTACTGAACCACCTTCATATTGCTGCAACTTCTCAAATTTTTGTTTGTCACCTATCATATTACTGAAGCATCCACTATTAAGTATCTATGGTGCAGGTTTATTCTGTGATTTAAATGTCATATGTATGATCAGGGATTCCTTTTCATCCTTAGGTCACTCATTTTATTTCCACTCAAGTTTGATTACAATTTTGGGCTCTTGTTTTGGCTTTTCTTTTTCAGTATCTTGTGCATGTTTTTCAAAAAAATTTCTATTTTGTCTTATTCCATTTGGCTGAAATTTTCTTTTCTAAAATTTATTTGATGTAAATATACTTTGACAATTTCTTGTAATATGCCCAAAATTATGACAGTTATAACATTCTACTGCATAATCCATCAAAGGTGAAAAAACATTTCTATTGGTAAAATTCCTTGGTCCTACATTATACTTGCAACTTGATATCTTATGTCCATAACCATTTCATTTAAAACAATAACCAGAAAAGATATTATTGAACCTGGGTGGTGGTCTTTGCCATGTTGTCATAGGAGCCATAAATATTCTTCTTCTTTGATGTGTGACATTGGTGAAGCCATCATTATCAATTCTCCTTTCATGCCTTGCATTATTGCTTTCCTTTGCATGATTCATTTTTGCTTGATCAACCTATTTCTTCTCTTCATTCTTTGTGGATTTTCATTTGTGGCATTTGATCCATTTGATGATTCTCCTTCATCAAAACCCAAACCAATTTTGATGCATGTAGTCTTTTGGTTATTTATGATCTTATCCATATTCATAGAACTTTCTTCACGTTTGTGATAACAAATAATTTTCTGATTCATCTCTTCTAGATGCATTCTTAAACCAATAATCTCTTCTTATAGCTTGCTACAATAATCTATTTTTATGGTTATTTGCACTTCGATATCTTCAGAGATTTTCAAGATTCTTCTATCTATACTTTCAAATTTGTTATGATTTCATTTTCATCCTCAAGCTTTCTTGAAATATTCTTATTCTTTTTTCTTTCTATCTTCAATTCATCTAGAGCTGCAATTAGTTCCTCTTCCAAATTCACTTTTACATCAATTTCTTCTTCGTCACATTCCTGTTATTTTTCTGGTTTTTCTTATTTGAGTGCCATAAAAAGAGCTTCACCTGTTTCCTTTTCAGAATCCTCACTGGAGCTATCTTCTGATGAACTGACATTCTTAGAGATGAAATTTTTCTTCTTGAAGTTACCTTTTTCTAAAATTTATTTTTTTCTTCCAGTCACTTCTTTCTTCGTGCGATCCTTCATCACTTTTGTTCTTATCATTAAGTGTATATTTAGGTGCAAAATTCCCAAAACCTCCACAGTTGAAACATTTAAATGATAAATTTCCTTTGTATTTTCCTTTTTTCCTTTTTAGTTTTCGAAAAAAGTTTGTTTCCATTTCATCTAATGTCTCTTCTTCCTCGGATTCTTATTTTGCTTTCATATTTTTATGGGCTTTAAAAGCAGCTTCTTTGTCTGTGGGTTTAGATTTTCCTATTCTCATCTCATATGTAGTCAAATGATCATGCATATCATCCATACTAAAAGAATTTAGATCTTTAGCTTCTTCTATAACTGAAAATTTAGAATCAAATCCTTGGGGAAGGGATCTTAATACCTTTTTCACAATGACAAATTTTTTTATTTCCTCACCGAGTCCTCTAATCGCATTAATGACTTCATTAACTCTTAACATATATACCTCTATATTCTCATCGTCATTAATATTTAATACTTCAAACTAAGATCGATGTATTTGTAACTTGGCCTCCTTGATATTAACATCTCCTTCATGAATTCTCTTCAGTTTATCCCATATTTCCTTTGTCATTTTACAACCCATAATATTTACCAGTTTACTGTCCACTAATCCACACATGATAGCATTCTTTTCTTTTGAGTCATTCTCAAATAGTTTCTTACCGGTAGCATCGATTGGAGAAGTGGTGGGTATTGTGTATCCACTATCTACTGAATCCCAAATGTTGTATCCCAAAGCACAAAGATATGTCTGCATCCCGAGTCTCTAAAATGTGTAATTAGTTCTGTCAAACAATGGTGCTTTTTTTGATGAGAAGCCTTCACCACCTGCCATTGTATCACTTCCAAGATCACCCTAGCTAGTTAAGCCTGTTCAGGAACCTTGCTTTGATACTAATTGTTAGTCTCATAATGACATTGAGAGGGGGGATGAATCAGTTTAGCTCTTTAAAAATTAATTCTTAAACACTCAAAGCCAAAAAAATGAAAACATAAAACCAAATAAAACAAGTATAACAAGAGAACATCACACAACACAAGATGTACCAAGGTTCACCGATTTGGTTACATCCCCAAAAATTATTGTTTGGACTCCCATACAAATCTAGCCTTTGTAAAGCACCAAATTTATAATCAATTTACCAGCACCCACTAGAAGGAGCACCAACCCCTGATTTATTTGCACCAACAAAAAGGAGCACCAACCCTTGATTTATCTGCACCAACAGAAAGGAGCACCAAACCCTCTACCAAGCACCCACTTGATTTTGATATTCATAATAAAATGACATATATGAATGTATTCACTTAAACCATAACCCTATATGGTCAGTAAGCTCAAATTCTAAAACTTTCTATTTCACCCAGTATAACATCCCTCTCTGCATTACTCATAATTTGAATCTTCTCTTCTCACAATAAAAAATGATTGTTCTATTAGCTCATTTTGTCAATTGCTAAACGCTTTCTGGGTATTGTGTAAAACTTTGTCTGTGAAATCCTCTCACAATTTCAGCCAAAATGGATATCATATGAGGAAGTTATATCCAAAATACTGAAGTGATATTTTTCACCACTCTCCAAAAATCATGGATTTTCACTATGTATTTTTCTCCACACACACTTCTCTCTTTACAAAACAAAGTCCCTAATTTTTAATAAAATACCTTGTCACTTAAAAAGTACACACTTGAGTTCTTTTTCCCTTTTCAATTTTAAAAATATTTTATTTAATTAATCTTCTTAAAACAATATAATTTCCTTTTTTTATTTTGAGAATACATTTCCTCAAACACGTCACATGCAAAGAATTGACACCTTACTCGTTCTCTTACTTCAGAGCCACATGAAACATCAAACCAAAAATGAAATATGCTCTATTTTATGCCTTGAGTGTGTAAAAACACTGAAACCGTAACTATGGTGACTCTAAAATGTCGAAACGGCCAACTGAAGTATTTTGCACAAGTGGAAGAAATTGACATAAAAGTGACCTGTACCATTTTTGCAATAATCATAACTCTCACATCGTAAATTTGTTTTCTATGAAATTTTAAACATAGAATATATACAATTCTAAATACATCTAGTATGAATCTTGCTACATAAATCCTTACGGTTCACCTGTACCACCTCCACAAAAACTATTGTTGACACATTTTTTCTAAAAAGAGCATTTTTGTGATAGTGTTGCAATGCTTGTAACATTCGCCTCGTTTCTCCATTTTGGTGGAAATTTTGAACACATGTTCTTGAAGATAATGACCACATCCAGTTTGAATTTGGATATCAAATTATTTTTGGTTTTCTTGCAATATTTTTGATAAAACTACCCCTTTTCGGCCTGTACAACCACTTGGCAAATCATCCGCCAAGATACCAGAAACATCACCGATCAATACAAAAACTATGTTGAAACCTCCAAAACTATTTTGGACTGTTTATTTACATGATAGCATATTCTAAACTGATCTATCCTATACAACTGTGCCCGTGATGACTTTTGCAATTTTTTGACAACTTCTTGATGATTTTTTCAACTTTTGCAAATTTGCATGAACAACCTGTAACAAGTTCACCTAAACATAAAAAAATCCTCATAAGCATTGAAAATAACTTTACATACTATGAAAAACCTCTAAAAAACTATCCACTACATCAACCTATCCATCTGAGTGTGTTGAAAACAATGATAATATTGTCGTTGCACCTTGCTCAACATCCTTCACTATGTTTTCTTTGTGGAAATAATGAGGAAATTGTGGTGGAAGATCTGAAAAGGGCCCATCATCCTTACTACTTTTGTTTTTGATTTTTGGAAAATCTTTGATAGACCCCCTACCTCTACTTTATGTCTTCAAAATGCTTGGGATTTTTATCCTTCTTTCATCTTTTGATAGATTTGGTTGGAATGCAACCGAAGATTTTTCAAGGATGTCAACTTGGAGCCTTATAAGTATGGCTCATAGATAAAAAGTATGGTTAAGGAGACTATTGAGGTTAATTGTGTTCTAAGTTCTCCTATTACTTTCTTTGAATGGTATATTATCAATAGATTAGAGATTTCTTTATCATCACCAACTTCAAATAGAGGCCCTGTTAGGGGGATTGAATCATTGAAGGTCAATAGATATGGGAAGTGGAGTCTCCCCTAGGGGTGTTATCAAAATAAACATGAATGGTTATTCCAGAAGCAACCTAGGTAATACTAGTATAGGAGGAATTGGTGGTGATAGTGAGGGTGTGGTCCACCTCTTTTTCTTTGTGTACAAGGAAATTCATTCGAATAATCATATGGAAGCATTGATAGTCTTCCATGCATTAGAAACAACTTTTTCTTTGGTATGGAGAAGGATTATTTGTGAATCTAATTCCATGATAGTGGTGTCTCTTCTGAACAACAAGCATTTTTAAAATACTTTATGGTTTATGGCTAGAATTGTGAAACAAATTCTGAGCTTGGCTAGAAATTTTGTTGAAATCTTTTTTGTTCATATCCCAAGAGAACAAAATAGAGTGGCTGATTGTTTGGTGAAGTGGGATTTTGAATGATTTCCTTATTGGAAAGCTGATAGCTAGAATGATATTGAGCAGGATAAATCTAGACTCCTTAATTAGTTAATTCATGAGGACCAAGGAAGATAATTTTAAGGTGGAGGAACCTGATTGTCATGGGTTCTTGTATTCTATCGAAGTTATTTTCAGAATAATACATGATTTCCTTGGTTGATTTATTGTATTTTGTATGATGTGTTGGTTTGGATCACTTGGAAATCCATGTGGAATGTACTGTTTTAGATTTTGAACAAAAAAATTCCTTCCAAAAAATAACAAATAAAAAATAATTTAATTAAATATATAATAAATAATATTTAAAATACATATATTAAAAATAACTTTAAAAACATGTATAATTAATAATAAAAACTAGTTAAAAAATAATTAATAAATAAATTTATTATTATAATGAACATGATGGATCTTATATTTTACTTTTATCAATTTTAAATATACTATAGGCCCTCCATCACTCTTCCAATAGGTGTGCTTCCAATATGTTGTTAGAGAACACAAATAAAATATGTGAAAGGTAGACAACAAGAAAAAAAAGCCAATATTAATGTTAGAAGAACTTGTAAAATACATTCAAAATATTGTGAAAATAGTAAAAAAAAAGTCATTAACAATTCACATAATATTTTAAACATAAACAAATGTTTTGGGGGAAGAGATGGAAAGAAAAATAATCACAATAACCAATAATAACTAAAAGTTCTAAAAAATAATAAAGAATGTAATTCAAATTATATGCAAGCTTAAGGGTTTATGAATAATAGGAGTAAAAATAACTGGTCTCTCAAAGGTCACTAAGTATTCAATACAAATAAATATTCACAACACAATATAAATATAAAATAAACAATAATATACTACAAGATTATTTAATATTAATGGGCATGGCTGCCAATAATGGACTTTGAAGAATGTCCTTGCCATGAATCACTTAGGCTATAATTTCATTGACTTCATATTAATATAGTTCATAATTTTGTCATATTGATAGTCATAGTCATAGTCATAATCATTATCCAAAGAAAAGTGCAGGGGTATTGCATCGACGACACGTTGGCAGTGGACCACATCTCCATTGATATCCTTAGTAGATTCCTCCAATGCCTTATTAGCTCTATCAACAGTCTTAATTAAGAGAGTTAAACCTAATTTAGGTGATACAAAGATTCAAAATTTCGAATAGATTTATGCAAAAGCATTAATGATAATAACTTTTGCCTTCACACATGAAATACAACCTTACATCATTTTAGTAGAAACATCTACAAAAACTTGTAAAATCCTAGAAAAATATTTGAAGGAAAAAATAAAGCTACTATCCTAAATCTTCAAGCCCAACTAGATTTCTTGGAAATGTACAATGGTGAAAATGTAGAACTGATCCTAAGGAAGGTAGCAGACATTAAATAAAAATTATTAACCTTAGGAGAAGAGGTTAAATATAAATTTCTTGTTCAAGTAATCATGAGAGCTCTTCTATACAACTACAAATATCTACTTACATATTTAGTAGTTGTAAGTAAATATGTATCATTTGATGAGCTAATTAATATTATTGAATAATATGAGGTGGAAAATATAGTGAAGGATGAAATGAATAACAATGCATTGGTTTCAAATAACACTCCATAGAGAAATATTGCATCATCCTCAAAAGGATTAAGACCATGGAATAATAGATATTATTATGTATGTAGGAGAAAATATCATAGCAATAATTACTATAGATTCAATCCTAGAAACCAAAACTAGAGAAATCAATTAAACTATGAAAGTCAACCAATGTAGTATCAAGCTCAAAATAATCCTTATCAACAATAGTTTTAGTGACCATACAATTATCCTCAATTAGAATATCAAGAAAAATATCATAAGGGATACTTAGCTCAAAGGATTCAATAAATTAAAGAACTAGAAGATCTTATAGAAGATCATGAAGTCAAAGCTCTCTTAGTGAAGATATCATTTAATAAAGATACTAACTACTTGCTTGAACATGACATAAATATTAGAAAATGATAATTAAAACTCCAGTACTAGATAGAAGATCCATATTGAAGACTAAATTCTTCAATGCCCATATAATATAGTACAAGGAGGTATTATATTATATTACATCATTTGGGTCACGTAAATGTACCACCTTTGGTACATAACTAGAGTAGGAATTTACTTTAGAGTAAAGTTAGTTAGTTACTTCAAGTATTGTAATAAATGTACAATTGTCAAATGTGCAATTTATAAATGTACAATGATTCCAGTTGTACATTAGTTATATAGGTAGAGTAAGGGGTAAGGAATCTATCTTCCTATATAAAGACCTCATAGTGAGTGTTTTGAGAGAGCAATATATGTAGTAGTAAATATAGAGAGTGTGTGGTAGTATGGTACAATGTAGTCCTTTCATACCCTTTCATGGATTATTTTTGTCCTCCATTATATAACATTGTAATATATTCATCACTTTCATTAATGAAATATTTCTTGCTTATTTGCAGATGTTCATCTCATTATTTTCCTACATATTATTGTATCATTAGTTTATAGTTATGTTGCATCTTGTGGTTGTATTCCCTGTACTACCATCTAATCAAAATTTAACATAGGTGTGTAATAAAATCTTCTCATATTCACATATAATCCATATTTCCTTTTGATCTCTACTTGTATTTTATATAACATTTAAGTAGGGACTAGTTTTATTTGTTTTTCTAAATTATTATAAAGTCCAATATGGTATTAAAATAAATATGAAATATGTTTCTTGATCATGTAAAGAAATTTTATTTTGATTTGTCAATAATTTCCTCATGACTTTAAGAGTAAACTAACATACATAGGGTTACAATATAAAGCAATATAATGTTGGCAATTTTGGGTACATTGGGTACATTGCCTTTGCTCAAGTGTTGATGTTGTCATTGATGTCAAGAAGCGGAAGGGTTTTTGTGAAAACCAAGGCAGACAAAATAAAAGGTTTTATTTAAAACCATGGACAATAGATTTGAAATGGGTTTTTCTTAAAACCCAAGTTGGCTCTTCGTTTCGTTGAAAAAGGTGCCCCGGTGATGAAGATATTTAATTTTAAATATTTAGTTTAAATTTTATTTTTAAAATTTAAATTAATATTTTAAAATTAAATTAAAGTATTTTTCGACGTGTTTGGAAATGCCGACGTGTTTGGTAATGCATCGAAGTACATATAAAATGTGGCAATGGAATTCATTAAAGGGTGTGTGTTTTCGATATGAATCCTCGTGCAATTTTGATTTAGTCGGAGTCCCTGTGCTAACGAAGAATGATGCTCGAGAGCAGCACCAAAGAGGAGGGCTCGTGGTGGAGATTCAAATGATGCTCGAGAGCAGCACCAAAGAGGAGGGCTCACGGTGGAGATTCAAATGATACTCGGGAACAACGAAGTATGGAGAGCACGGATAGCATTTGTCCTTATGTGAAAAGGTAGACCATGCTGCAATAGTAAAACATTATGCACAGAACCCTTGCGATGAGTAAATCGAAATAGTGAGTGAGTGATTAGTTGACAGCGTAGAAAGCGAGTGATTGGCTGACGAGTGATTGGTTGGCGAGTGTTGATGAAGGTAGCTTAGTTTCAAGCCCTGCTGTGTATTCCAAATGCCAACATTTATGAGTAGGTTAAAAAGTTAAGAGGGATCACTGCCAAGTGGAGGGCGCAGCCGATTGAGAAACGTTTCTAAGCTACGGCAGATCGCTGGATCGAATCGCAGCGACAGCGAAGCGGTTAGTATTTCTTTTATTATTGAAGTATATCAAAAGGGGGTATGGCTTATGAGTTTTATTAGGAGAAATAAGGGAATGGTATATTAATCTGATGGAGGTATAAGTTGTAATTCTAGTTTTGACATTGTGTTTATTAATGCTTGATACTTATGTGGAGTAATAAGGTTTAGGGGAGTCATAACTAGAGTGTGGAATGTTTATGAATGATATAAAATATTTTATTTTACTTTTATGGTATAAGTGGTTTTGGGAGTTATAAGGTTATGCAATGTTGTGATTTATTTTATTTTATGGTACAAGTGGTTTTAGGAGAGATAAGGAAGTTGTGCAATTAAAGACCTTGGTGATGATGATTGAAAAGTGGAGTAATGTTGATTATGTTGTGATCTACTAACCCTTGTGAAGATTGGCAAAAGAATTTTGTGATTGTGGCAGATTTCCAAAGGGGTTCCTTCACTTCAATAAGGTATGGGCACATTCTTCTTATGAGTATGATTGGTGTATGTTTTCCTGAAATAAGATTGGAGTGAAAAGGTATTCAACAAGGTTTCCTTTGGTTGGGTGTAAGTCCTAGTTTCTGGTTTGTTGAAGACTACTTATGCATTGTTATCATTGATGAGAGTTTTGGTGAATGCATAATTCTGGTTTGAGGTAGTGGAAGCATTGTGCACTAGGGTTTATGGTTGTGAGTCTTGATACTTGCTTTGAGTTGGTGAAACCCTTGGATGGCTGTGTTGAGGTTGATGGTTGAGTTGCTTCCATAGAGGTTGGTTGATCAAGTTATTGCTTTTACTTGATACATGATATTGGGCTTACTCCATTGAGTTGATTTGAACAAGTTATTCTTTGCATTTGGTGATATTGTGTGGGTGGCTATTTTGTTCAAATATCTTTGGAGGGAAAAGGATTTCTACTTGTTTCCTTTTCTTGTGATGATTGGTTGAATGCTTCAAGGTTAATGTTGAGTTGAATGATGTTGGTTAAACCTTGTCTTTGAGCATTGTTGTTGAAGCCCTAATTGGTTGAGAAAAGATATTGGTTGTTGGAAAGAACATGAGTATCATTGTTATATGAGATATTGCATGGTTGGCAATTGTTGGGTTGTGTTTCATGTTCTTGAGAAAAGCATACTACATCTATCTTATTCTTTTGAGATTTGAGATTGAGTTGAGATTGAGATTGGGAGTTAAGTATAGAACATATTGAGTCTCTAACAATTCTCTTTATGCTTCTATGAGGTTGATGAATCACATTGGGTCTCTAACAATTCTCTTTGTGGGTTCATGCCAAGCAAGTGTTCTTGATGAACTTGTGAGCAGGTTTTGGACAGGTTCCATTGGGGACTTGTGAGCAGGTTTTGGATAGGTTTTGTTGAGGACTTGTGAGCAGATTTGGACAGGTCTTAGCAGAGGACTTGTGAAGTTGAGTTTGATAGTTCTATCAGAGAACTTGAGGACAGAGGTGCATTGGTTCTATGAGAAGAACCCGAGGACAGATTTGTGCCAGACCGAAGGACTGTGTTTGGTGCTGATCAAAGACAGAGGAAGAGGACATTTGTGCTAGACCGAAGGACTGTGTTTAGTGCAAATTCGAGGACCAGCTTTGAGGTGATAGAGTTGAGGACAGAGGTCTCCAGCCAGAGCAGGGAAGACAGGTGTCTTCTGTGGATAGAGTTCCATTTGCTAAGGGCAGCGGAGGCGAGAGGTCTTCTAGAGGATCACCAACCAGAGCAGAGGTAGGGGAAGGTATCTCCTTTGAGCAGAGGCTCATAAATTCAGATTGGGGGAAGGTTTCTCCTTTGAGCCGAGGCTCATAAACATTGTAATTGGGAAGGTTTCCCAAAGAACTTTGAGATAACTTTTAGAGAAAAGTTTTGAGGATGAACCATGTAAATTGTTGTGTCACTTTGTGGATGGTTTTGTGCATTGCTTTGATATTGCTTTGGATATGTTGCTTTACTATTTTGAAGTATAAAGGAAAAGTAAAAAGTGGTCTTATACTGTTCACCCCCCCCTCTCAGTATAAGCTTGTGTTCTTCAATTGGTATCAGAGCAGGTTCCTTCGAAAAAGTTTAAACAGCTTGAAGGAAGATCTTACAAGAACACAAATGACAAGGAAAGGCAAAAGCAAAACCATAAGACACAAGAAGAAGAAATCTCACATGGTCATGAAAGAAAATGAAGATGATCTCAATGTTGTTGCTTTGGGAATGGAAATAGATTCAAGAGATGAATCAAATAGTGGAGAACAAGCCGATTAATAAAGTTGTGCAAGTGGGAAGACCGATCACTTTGGGTTGATTGCTCACAAGTAAGAGAATGTTTTGTTTGTGGTCAACTCGATCACAATGATCATCATTGCTATAGGTTTAGTAGCAGTGAAGATGAAGATGATCCGTTCAAAATTGATGAAGATAAACAGGATTGTAAGAGCAAGGATTCTAAAAGGCATAGGCATCAAAGGAAGAACAAAGATGAGCACAACAATAAAGGAAAGAGGTATTCTCACAAGCACAAGAAGAGCTTCTACCTAGACAAAGCAAGTAAGTGTTCTAGTAGTGATAGTGAAAGTTCTTCAAGTGATAATGAAAATGAGATGTTGTTCATATCGAAAAAAGAGGAAGAACCAAAACATAGATTCATTATCATGAAATGTCTTAGATGTGGAAATTTTGGTCACCTTGAGGATGATTGCACAAATAATGATTTGGTTGCTAGTATGTATGAGGATGCTTCAGAAAATGATAAGGAAGATGCATGTATGGTTTTTGAAAAGGGTAGCACCTCTAGTGATAAGAAATCTGAAAAAGGCCTTGATGATTCAAAAAGCAAACATATAGAGGAAAGTGAAGTAGATCTTAAAGGTGAACTTATTAGTGCTCTTAGTGCTTTGAAAAAGGAAAGAAAGAAGAATGCTAGACTCAAGGATAAGTTAGATGAATGTTGTATGGAGAGAGATGAACTTATAGAAAGTCTTGATGTCTCTATGGCTAATGCACAAGAACTCAAGAATGAGTTAGAATCTAAGGTGCTTGAGTATAGTGAATTAGAACAGAAAATGGCTTCGTTGAAAGAGGAAAATAAAGAGTACAAGGATAAGCTATACAGGTTTCAAGAAAGCTCCAAAAAGGTTAAGTCTCTCATCCAAAGTCAAAGAAATCCAACAGATAAAACAGGTCTTGGTTTTGTTAAGCCTCACAAGAAACAAGTTGGAGAGTCTAGTAAGAGATTCCAAAAGGAAGAGAGTTCTAATGAGGAAAGTATTTCAGATCATGAGTCCTTGAATGATAGATGCATAGAAACAGAAAACAGATTTCGAAATGAGAAGAAGGAGAAGTTTTCAGGACCTAAGAAGTCAAATAAAGGAAAGTTTCAAGGCAGATGTTTTGCTTGTCACAGGTTTGGTCACATGGCTGTACATTGCATGGCTCAAGTGAAGAAGGTAAATAACAGTTTCAGAAGTGGTGATTTCTTTTATGGGTATTGCTACTCTTGCAATCAGTTTGGGCACAAGGCAGTTCATTGCAAGGCAAACAACAAGAACAGGTTTAGTCAGAATAGGTGGATTCAAAGAACAGGTATGCCTCAAAGAAATAACATTGTTACTTGTTATAAGTGCAACAATGAAGGTCACATAGCTAGACAGTGTAGAGCTGAAATTCCAGGATACAGGAACAGGAACAGTGGCATGATCAGGTCCAAGGATCAAAACAATGACAAGGAACAGGAATATGGACAAAGAGTTCAAGAGAAGGCCCGACAAGGAAGTTATAGACGCTGATGATGATCGGTGCCTAATGGGAGTTTTACTCCCACCCCAGAATTAATCACCTCAACAGGAGGTGGGGGAGGGACTAAGCTAAGAGGCTCATTCTTAGTTCCGAGCCCCAAAGGTGGCCCTTTGCCATTGATGACAAAGGGGGAGAGATATGAGTAAGGGGGAGAGCTTCAAGTGAAGAGGAAAGCTTCAAGTCAGGGGGAGCAAAACTTCAAAGGAGATTGATTGTGGGTTTCAGTTTTGGCTCTTGAAGATGTGTTTTTAGTAAAGTTTTGCCATCAATGACAAAGGGGGAGATTGTTGGCAATTTTGGGTACATTGGGTACATTGCCTTTGCTCAAGTGTTGATGTTGTCATTGATGTCAAGAAGCGGAAGGGTTTTTGTGAAAACCAAGGCAGACAAAATAAAAGGTTTTATTTAAAACCATGGACAACAGATTTGAAATGGGTTTTTCTTAAAACCCAAGTTGGCTCTTCGTTTCGTTGAAAAAGGTGCCCCGGTGATGAAGATATTTAATTTTAAATATTTAGTTTAAATTTTATTTATTTAAAATTTAAATTAATATTTTAAAATTAAATTAAAGTATTTTTCGATGTGTTTGGAAATGTTGACGTGTTTGGTAATGCATCTAAGTACATATAAAATGTGGCAATGGAATTCATTAAAGGTAGTGTGTTTTCGATATGAATCCTTGTGCAATTTCGATTTAGTCAGAGTCCCTACGCTAACGAAGAATGATGCTGGGCAAGAGTTTTTTGGAGGCAAAGAGGAGGGCTCACGGTGGAGATTCAAATGATACTCGAGAGCAGCAAAGTATGGAGAGCACGGATAGCATTTGTCCTTATGTGAAAAGGTAGAATCTAATAGTAAAAATTATAAACTTGATGAGTAAATGAAAATAGTGAGGAGTGATTGGTTGACAGTGTAGAAAGCGAGTGATTGGTTGACGAGTGATTGGTTGGTGAGTGTTGATGAAGGTAGCTTAGTTTCAAGCCCTGTTGTGTATTCCAAATGCCAACATTTATGAGTAGGTTAAAAAGTTAAGAGGGATCACTGCCAAGTGGAGGGCATAGCCGATTGAGAAAAGTTTCTAAGCTGTGGCAGATCGCTGGATCGAATCGCAACAACAGTGAAGCGGTTAGTATTTCTTTTATTATTGAAGTATATCAAAAGGGGGTATGGCTTATGAGTTTTATTAGGAGAAATAAGGGAATGGTATATTAATCTGATGGAGGTATAAGTTGTAATTCTAGTTTTGACATTGTGTTTATTAATGCTTGATACTTATGTGGAGTAATAAGGTTTAGGGGAGTCATAACTAGAGTGTGGAATGTTTATGAATGATATAAAATATTTTATTTTACTTTTATGGTATAAGTGGTTTTGGGAGTTATAAGGTTATGCAATGTTGTGATTTATTTTATTTTATGGTACAAGTGGTTTTAGGAGAGATAAGGAAGTTGTGCAATTAAAGACCTTGGTGATGATTATTGAAAAGTGGAGTAATGTTGATTATGTTGTGATCTACTAACCCTTGTGAAGATTGGCAAAAGAATTTTGTGATTGTGGCAGATTTCCAAAGGGGTTCCTTCACTTCAATAAGGTATGGGCACATTCTTCTTATGAGTATGATTGGTGTATGTTTTCCTGAAATAAGATTGGAGTGAAAAGGTATTCAACAAGGTTTCCTTTGGTTGGGTGTAAGTCCTAGTTTCTGGTTTGTTGAAGACTACTTATGCATTGTTATCATTGATGAGAGTTTTGGTGAATGCATAATTCTGGTTTGAGGTAGTGGAAGCATTGTGCACTAGGGTTTATGGTTGTGAGTCTTGATACTTGCTTTGAGTTGGTGAAACCCTTGGATGGCTGTGTTGAGGTTGATGGTTGAGTTGCTTCCATAGAGGTTGGTTGATCAAGTTATTGCTTTTACTTGATACATGATATTGGGCTTACTCCATTGAGTTGATTTGAACAAGTTATTCTTTGCATTTGGTGATATTGTGTGGGTGGCTATTTTGTTCAAATATCTTTGGAGGAAAAAGGATTTCTACTTGTTTCCTTTTCTTGTGATGATTGGTTGAATGCTTCAAGGTTAATGTTGAGTTGAATGATGTTGGTTAAACCTTGTCTATGAGCATTGTTGTTGAAGCCCTAATTGGTTGAGAAAAGATATTGGTTGTTGGAAAGAACATGAGTATCATTGTTATATGAGATATTGCATGGTTGGCAATTGTTGGGTTGTGTTTCATGTTCTTGAGAAAAGCATACTACATCTATCTTATTCTTTTGAGATTTGAGATTGAGTTGAGATTGAGATTGGGAGTTAAGTATAGAACATATTGAGTCTCTAACAATTCTCTTTATGCTTCTATGAGGTTGATGAATCACATTGGGTCTCTAACAATTCTCTTTGTGGGTTCATGCCAAGCAAGTGTTCTTGATGAACTTGTGAGCAGGTTTTGGACAGGTTCCATTGGGGACTTGTGAGAAGGTTTTGGATAGGTTCCATTGGGGACTTGTGAGCAGATTTGGACAGGTCCTAGTAGAGGACTTGTGAAGCTGAGTTTGATAGTTCTATCAGAGAACTTGAGGACAGAGGTGCATTGGTTCTATGAGAAGAACCCGAGGACAGATTTGTGCCAGACCGAAGGACTGTGTTTGGTGCTGATCAAAGACAGAGGACGAGGACATTTGTGCTAGACCGAAGGATTGTGTTTAGTGCAAATTCGAGGACCAGCTTTGAGGTGATAGAGTTGAGGACAGAGGTCTCCACCAGAGCAGGGAAGACAGGTGTCTTCTATGGATAGAGTTCCATTTGCTAAGGGCAGCGGAGGCAGAGGTCTTCTAGAGGATCACCAGCCAGAGCAGAGGTAGGGGAAGGTATCTCCTTTGAGCAGAGGCTCATAAATTCAGATTGGGGGAAGGTTTCTCCTTTGAGCCGAGGCTCATAAACATTGTAATTGGGAAGGTTTCCCAAAGAACTTTGAGATAACTTTTAGAGAAAAGTTTTGAGGATGAACCATGTAAATTGTTGTGTCACTTTGTGGATGGTTTTGTGCATTGCTTTGATATTGCTTTGGATATGTTGCTTTACTATTTTGAAGTATAAAGGAAAAGTAAAAAGTGGTCTTATACTGTTCACCCCCCCTCTCGATATAAGCTTGTGTTCTTCATATAAAAACATCAAGTATATTTCAATATTTAAAAAGAATAAAGTATTTTCCTAATCCATCCTAATGCTATGCTCTTTTGATTTGATGCATAAAATTCCAATTATGATGGTATGCTACCTTATAAATTATATGCACATGTAATATACATAATAATATGAACATGGGTAGGAAATATAAATAATAACACCACAAGCTTAACATAATCAGAATAAAAATAATTTTAGTACATATACAAAATAAAGAAATATGGAAAGTGTGATTTCATTTTTAGTCTATTTGATTTCATTACCCTTATTTTATCTATATGGTTATGTTATGGTAGGATGAAATAAATTTATGAAGGATCATATATGTATACACTTTCTCAAAAACTGAAATTTTTAAAGGAAACATTTCTGTAACATAAATGAAATAAATTAAATCTAATATAAAATAATTACAATAGATAGTGAAAACAAAGAGAATGGAGTACGTTTCTTGTGTGAAAAAAAATTACTTTATGATTATTGTAATGCATTGAATAAGAAATCATATTGTTTCATAAAATATAGGGAGAAATGACTTAAATAAGGAGATAACATTATACTTGTTTTCATGTTATAGAAAAAATAATATATTCTATTCATCACATCAAAAATATTTTATCTAAATAGAATAAATATTGAGGGAAAAATATTTATGGAAGGAAGCAATTAATTATTTCCAAAAATAATTTGTTAGATACTAGGTAAGATAAGAAGACATATGATAAGTCTTTGTAAAATATTAGTTATCACACAAGGAAAAATAAAATTTATATAAAGAAGATATCTATGGAGAAGAAATATAAAGTAATTTTCTATTTTCATCGTAATAAACACCTAGTCCTCTGATGGATTTCCTATAATTTTATTTTAAATTTTTGGATTTATCAAAGAGTGATATGTTAGTTATAGTTGAAGTGTAACACCCCAAGTCATAACCACTTGGTTGTATAATCACCCCAAGCCACTACCACTAGGTTGTCAATTTTTTTTTTTTTACTCTTATCAAATTTCTTTTTCTAGTGTGATCATGTTGAGATTATCTTCATGAGTGCCATTCCACTGTGGTCATAATACTCATAATATTGAGATTGACCAGATCCATATAGTTTCCATATTGAAATTCACTCTCCTTCCAAGATTCTAAGTTCAGGCAATGGGTTTCATTTCCTCTAGGGCCCATATCACCTAGAAGTGTGATGCTTAATTTTCCATGTCTTAATATGATTACCCAATATTAGGTCCTTTTTATCATGTTAGACTTAGCGCATACATGCTCGAGCTATACGATCAACCAATTTCCTTGGAGTATCGTCTAGGGTCTTACCAATGCCCATGTAACCACCCGACATCATGTGTTGATTAACCAACATGGTGTCTCATACCATCGTACTATCGACAACACCTAGTAAAGCACATTATAACACTCAAAACTAGTAGGTATAACCTAGAAGGGATACCCATACAACCCTCTGTTACCTCCCGTCCTGATCCATGATGATTTCCTACCCGCAACATCATTAAAATTGTCTTTCACAAGATTGTCCTTCCCACAATCTTGGGTTGCGGAACAAGCTTTTGTCCTCCCCTCTTTAGGAGTATTATTTAATAGGGTTTATCTAAGGTTTAGGAAATATGGTTGATATTTGTTATGATGCTCCAAAGGATTTATTAAGGTGTATTTTGGATTTCTAAAGTTCCACCATATATATATATATATATATATATATATATATATATATATATATATATATATATATATATATATATATATATATATTCGTTGTCTACCCACAACTGTTATCCTTTTAAAAATATAATCCACACCCCTATGTTTACCTTTAGAATAAGTTTAAACCTAATTTAAATGATAAAATCTATTGTGTATCTTAACTACGATTTTAGAGTAATTTTGACATAAAATTGCTAAACTAACTTTATAAATCTAAAACAATTTTGTTTATTACATGCTATATTCTACATAAAGTAAATATGACAACAACTAAATTAAAGTACATTTCTAACCATTATAATTCTAACTTTTATCCAACCAACAATCGATTTAAAATTAATCAAATTATTTTTCAAAAAGGAAACTTATTTAACTCTAATCTCTTCACCATCTATTTAAGAGGCTATTGAAACCCACTATCGACTACGTAGTATAAGAAAAACCATTTTCTTTTTCCCATACAAACAATCCTTATATAATTCTTTTACACTTCTTAAAGACAATAATTTCTTCATTGGAAATCATCAATCTCTCTCTATGTTAAACGAAGTATAACTTATCACATTATCATAAACCACAAATTAGCAATACTTAAAATTGTAGAGCATTTATTTCAGGAGCAAGCTACGACTTCTTTCTTAAGACCCTCATTGTTTTGATGTTCAAAAAGTTACCTCTTTAGGTCTTCATATTTTACACAACAAATATAGTCTAGCTATAAAATTTCAGGTATGAAATGAATGTAATTGGGCTTTTCACTTAATATACACATAGTTTGAAAAACTGTTTCACGAATCCCTCTTTAATAAGAAATACAATTTTTTTTTCAAAAGTCCTTCTAGTTATCACGAAGGAACTATAACTTTGGCAAATGGAAATAAGGCTTATGTTTTTGTCTTGAGTATCCACATATTCATTATATTTTTCCAAAATCCTTATGACGGATTTAAGTGTTTCTTTTGTTTCTTTTCAACACATTTACATTTTTCCCTCTAGAAATATTTTGAACTATTGTTCCTTTATATTTCAATTGGTAAATGCAGTTGGTGCTTGATCTACTCAACCATAACTCAAGGTAGCTTACAGTGTTACACTGAAGTCATAGCTTTCAATTCTTCATATGTCCCAACCAATAAATCATGAGTTCAAAACTCATTCTTTATCTATACAAATCTCAAGTTGTTTAAGAGTTCTGGCTAGGAAAAGTTTTGATGGCGGTAATATTTCCAAGACCTGTTCAGACTTCTTAAATTTTATGTTTTATACAATAAAACATTGTCTAAATCCTGGCACAACACTCACGGCTTTTATTGCCTCCTAAGTTCAAACTCTATTCAAAATTTACTACGAAACAGATAACACATTGCACAATGTTTGTATTTTTATTGCAAATCAATCTTCAATGGTCCACTAAACATTTTAAAGGAGAAATACATTTTAAAGGAAAGCCTATGCTATCTTATATTTTCCCCGTCAGTTATACAACTATCAAAAGAAAAGAAATACATTTCTATAGACAATTCTGGAGCATGCAAGCTTTTAAAACATTTTTATCTCTTTATTTTTTGGAATGATTTATACACAAATGTTTCGTTTCCTAATTCAAATAGGAAATAACAAGATTAACAATTAGTTCATTTTGTCCTTCATTTCTTTATTATTCAAATCAAATATTGCATAATATTTACAATTCATTTCCTCTGCAGCGAATTGAGTTTAACAAAGAATTTTTGGTAAAATAATTTCCATACTTCAAAAATATCTTTGGCAAATCTACGAACCATATAAAAATTATTATGACAATTTTCAATGGTCAAGTTTGGCTGTAAAACTCATAGTATCTTAGAGGTAAAATTCCAATGAAAATAGTTATTTAAATCCAGGATTTAATTGGATTTTTTATTCATGGTTCTTTTATAAAAATATAAATGCAAATGAATATACTTCAACCACCATTTCTTCTGGTTTTCGTTCTTCACCAATGCTTTAAAGGAACAAACATCTTGCTCTATCAACGTAAAATTTCAAACTTGAACTCAGCTTCGCTTTGCATGAACCAGGTTAATTAGAAATGAGCAAGCAATGTTTCCAAAAGGACTCGGCAATCCAGGGTCAGAGCGGTCAACTAAAGAATGAATGCACTCTAAAACTATCATGCACCCAAGTTCTACAATGCAGTCTAAATTTCAGATTTCATTTCCATAAACACAACAAGAGAAATTTACCACTGAGATATGAGAAGGGAAATGATGACAAATACTACTCAACAGGTAAATATCATATCCCTATTATCACTAGTTACCTCCCTGATGGCAGTGTTACTTGAGTATAACTCCAAAATTCCTACCACTCAAAGGAAAAACAGTGATGGGGGATACTAAGCACGTGCATCGAATGCTTGTATGCCTTTTGAGTGATTTATATTTGATTTTACAATTAAATTTGTATGAGATTGACATAGTGGAATTTTACATTAATTTATGATTCATTACTTACTATTCACTATTCACTATTCACTATTCACTATTCACTGTTCACTGTTCACTATTCACTATTTACTAAATTAGGTGAATTGTTTTATTTTATAAACTTATCCAATTTTGATTGGACCAACATAAAGAGAACATTATGTTGACTTAAATGTCCATTAACTTCCTCCACATGGAAAATTTAGGATGGCTATAATGGTAGGTGATATTTTCCCTTACAAAATCCACCTATCAAATATTAGGAGATAGCTACCATTTTATTAAAATAATTAGGCGCCCACAAAGTGGACCCAATTTTGATTGAACTTAAAAAGACTAGTATTATTAAATAATAAAAGAATTATCCCATCCTCTTGGGATTATCCATTTGGCTTCCCTACATTGGTGGATATAAAAGGGAGGTCTCTTCTCTTATCCTTAATAGTCCTACCTTTGTATCTATCCTATACCTCAATAGTATTAGCTTTGTATTTGTTACCATGAAGAGGGGACACAAAACAAGATAAGATCACCTACCTTATTCTTATTTGAACCCTCTTCTACTTTTTGGATTACCATCCATAAGAATTCACAAGTCTTAAGGGGCCCAAGGCATCTTTTAATAATAAAATAATAAGGTCACTATTTGGCCGTAAGTGGAGAAATTTTTCTATAAATAGAGGTCACCTTGGGAAGAAATGGCAAGAAGGAAATATTGAAGCTTAGGGATTATGCTCTCCACTTAGGTGGATCAAAAACCAAAAAACTTTAAAAAGTACTAAGAATTAGATGGTAAGGGAGGAAGTCTTAGATAACCTAGGGAGTATGCTCTCCACCTCGGTGGATCAGAAACTAGAAAGTTTAAAAGACTCCCTAGTGGAAGGAAATTATATTTAGACTTGTTCTTTGAGACTGTGAAGACACTTGGTTGTGCCAAAGGAAGAGGAAACAAGAGAAGAGAATACCCAACTCAAGAAGGATCACCTTACAAGGATTCCAGGTTGGGGCTTTTCACTCCATTTCTTTATGAGTGTTTTGATATTGTATGGCTTAACATTTGCTATAAGGATGCAATAGAATTCTTGATCTAAGGATTAATAATAGTTAATAATCTATGTTATATTGTAGGAATAAGGGCTTTCTATATATCAAATAGTGATTTTCTATACCTATTTGAATGTAAAGTGATTCATATATGGAGAGTATTACCACCATGAAATGGAAGAAGGGATAGTTTAAGTAAGCCATATACCTTGTGTTGGAATCATTTTTGGGATTGTATTGAAGAATCAAATAGCATTGCATAGATTGATTTGTTACATGTTTGGTATCCAATAGAAAAGTTGAAGCTTTGTTTTTTTGCTTTGAAAGATGTCAAGTGATCAATTTAGCTCTTTGTAAGGTTCCATATCACATAGTTTAGATAGTATGAATAAATAAATATAGTTCAACTTAAAAGTTATGTTTGGCAGTATAATGAAGTTATATGTTTTTCTTATCTTCATAAGTATGGAATAATTCTAGTATATAATGAGAAGATTGGTGTCTTCTTCCTAAGGAGAAGGTATGAGGCTCTTACTTTGATTGAAGATAAACCAAACATAAGATGAAATGGTTGATACAATAAACACTTCTTTGCATGATGGATTCTATATTTCTAAGAATATTAATTAACATGAGATATGCATCTAGCAAACATAGTTTTGCATTTTTGCATTTAAGTATGAAGAAGCATGGTTTGCCTATGCTGCATTGACATACTATGCATGTGAGTTGTTCTCATCCCTTACAAAATAATCTCTCACACCTCATGAAGAAGCATGGGAAGCAAAGAAGATCCAAGAAACCATTAATAAAGACTCTTTGATATAGATTTGAATGTATATATTATTGATGTAACTCTTAATGGCTGAAAAGATCCAAGTGATGTAATATTGAATGTAATATTTATTTATTACTTTGTATTTGGAAAAGAAGATTTCTTTTGATGTAAGCATTTACATTGGATAGCAAACCATGCATAGCAAGGAAATATTGTAAATTATGTCATCATAGCAATAGGTGAAGATGACGAATGGATAAAAAATAAATTTTCAATGGAATTGTGTTGTATAAGAATTGCTCTTCTATTCTTCTTGGTTATTTACTCCTTTAATTTTATGGAATGTAAGCATGAAAACCAAACATAGCTAATGAATATTAATTCCTTAATAACATATACATAAAAGAAACATTTGTAAGACTCGAAAATCATGGGTTGAGTACCACCACCACCAAAATAACTTCACCCTATTGGCAAGAAAATATTATAATAACACTTAAGACGATTATCCCAATTGCGTGTAAGTTTATGTAATGTGCAATAGATAATAGGATTCTCCTACAACACTAGCCTTATTGGTATTATGGAGAATTGGAGGGAGATATTTCCTTGGTGGGGAATTGTCATCCTATATGGATGGTACACCCATTATGAAGTTCTCTTGTCATTTTGAAAATGAATTATGAGGACATAGCCATTGCACATTGATATTTATCCACCATTATGGGATGGTGGAATGGTGTTGTAGGGGTTGGTGCTCCTACTTGCAATTGGCATGGTGAGAAATGTGAAAGTTGGTGCTTCTATTTATCTATTGTAACTCATAATACTTATTTCTTATTGGGAAAATCTTATCTTAGAATGTTATTATAACCTTATCTTATCATAAGGTGATCAAAGAAAAAGTTTCAAAAATAAATAGTGACAGTTTTGGGTTGTGACAGTTGGTATCAAAGCCCAGGCTAACTAATAGATTCTAGATAAATCTAGGTTAGTAAAATATATGGGACATAGATCAAAACATGAACTTCCTAACTCTTTAATATGCATATTCGATAAATAATATGTTAGTTATTGAGAACATTTGTGCATGAGCTCCTTTCTCTCATGAGTAGATCCATTGTTAGGATACTATCCTAACATTAATTAATTAATAATAATAATAATAATAATAATAATACATGTTATCCTATGGTTATATTAATAAAATAATATAATAACTAATTATATTAATTATTATATTATTATAAGATTAGGGTTAGGGTTAGGAAGCATGGTGACTCTTCACTCATAACCCTAAAGGGGTATAAGACACTATGTTATTCTATCATTTAATATATCCATGAATATGAAATATAATACAACTTATTGAAGGGACTTCTCGAAAATACAAAAGTCAATTCTTTTAGTTTAGGTTATTTATTATTTATTTATCATTTTATGTGGTAGGAACCCTAGGTTCCTACCATTTGGTATCAGAGCCTTATGGATCCAACCATATTGGTCAAGGAAATGAAAAATGACATTGCAAAAATTAGAAGAATGATTGAACAAAAACAAAAAAAACAAATGGAACGTTATGATCGCATTATACAATATTTAATGGAAATGCAAGAGGAGACCCTAGCCATAGAATCTCAGGTAGAGGAGGATGAACCCATAGCCATGGAATCTCAGGTAGAGGAGGAAGAACCCATAGCCGATGAATCTCAGGTGGTACCCATTGCTCTTCCCAAGAAAGAAAAAAATGGAACTGAACATATTGCTCCAAAACCTAAATTAATTTTTTCTTTGGATGAGCCCATAACCAAAGAATTTTTTCTTTGGATGAGCCCATAACCAAAGAATTTTTTCTTTGGATGAGCCCATAACCAAAGAACTTTCAGAAATACCTATTGCACTTCGTCTGAATGAAGAAGATAATTCAAACCCTAAATTTTTATTCTCGGAAGAGCCCAAAACCATAAAATTTCAAAGGGTACATTATGTTCTTCCAAAGAAAAAAGAATTTTTTTTTATGAAAACTCTAAAAATAAAAAAATAATTATAAAAGAAAATGCAACCAGAGAGAAACTCTCTCGATTATCCCAAAAAGTACAACAATTACTACAAAAATCCTTCAATGGAAAGGAGGTGTATAAGAGCTATTTCCCCAAAACCATAGGCTCATTTAGATTCCAAACTCCAGTATATGGGAACCAATGTCTGCCAATGTTGAGTGCCTTCATAGTTTTCCTAGGTTTTGATGTTACACATGGTTTCCACAATCTGCAATACCTAAGAAGTTTTGTACGGCCTCCTCCATGGCCACCTCCTCTTCCGCTCACCCAGGAAAACCCAACCAGTAATGGGTTTTTCATAATAAGGTGACTGTCATTACTGTGAAGAAGATGACAACTTTTCTACATCATGTTTTATATAAAATCGTGAGGAAGAGGAAGAATCGTATGTACAGGAAAAGTGGAAAATATGGAATGGCACCTCACCTTTCCAAAAAAAAAATGGTAGTAAAAGTGGATCTA
Organism: Wollemia nobilis; assembly: GCA_028583015.1. Taxonomy (NCBI): domain Eukaryota; kingdom Viridiplantae; phylum Streptophyta; class Pinopsida; order Araucariales; family Araucariaceae; genus Wollemia; species Wollemia nobilis. The sequence goes on along the minus strand of JAQPPZ010017000.1, from coordinate 184,253 downwards.
TTGTGCTTAATGCATCTACTCACCCATTCACAACATCAATGTTCCCTTCAAAATGGAGGTGCAACATTCAACAAGAGGTACACACAAGGATTGGCACCTAGGTTGTAATGCTGTAGTAGCATTGGTTTTAGAAAACAAACTCTTTGTAGTAAATGTTGGTGACTGTAGGACAATATTGTGCAGGAATGATCATATTTTGTTAACGAGCCATATTCATATCCATCCACACAAATTTGCAAATTTGATTAAACCTGAACTGAAATCTGGTAAAGAAACAAAGTTAATCTGAATAAACTTCAGCTGTAAAGGTTCTGATATTGAATCTTCGATTATCCTTTCGAAGGAAAAACAACGACTATGTTGATCTTACGTTTCATATGGATTTTTGAGGAAGCACTGTGAAACTTCATATCTATGGAATTTGGGATAAATCACCCTAGAATATGCCTTCTACGGATAGCTGACGCAAGCAAAAAAAAAAAAAAAAAAAAAAAATTAAAAATTAAGTAGATGTTCCAAACACATGGATTTTCAACAAAGGACATGGTTGCACTTTCAGATGGAATTTGGGATAAATCACCCTAGAATATGCCTTCTACGGATAGCTGACGCAAGCAAAAAAAAAAAAATTAAAAATTAAGTAGATGTTCCAAACACATGGATTTTCAACAAAGGACATGGTTGCACTTTCAGGTGGTCATACTATTAGCCAAGCGCGATGCACCAATTTCAGAGCTCGTATCTACAATGAATCCAACATTGTTATGACGTATTCTTATTCCTTAAAAGGAAACTATCCTAGCCAACAACATCTCACCTTTGGATATTCAAACTCCTATTGCCTTTGAGGGGATTTATGCACTCCGATCAACAACTATTAATGGAGGCTCTATCAATTCTTAGGTTAATGGCTATATAAGTAACCATAACACCTTCAGTGATTGTGCAGTAGCCATGGTGAATATGGGAAATATTAAGCCTCTGACTGGAACCAGCGGAGATATCCAAAACAATTGTAGAAAGCCCAACTGATAGGTGTTATGGATCAAACCTTAGAATAACATCAATAGGACAAGCCGTAAATTTTTGATATACGATTTTAAATAGTACATATCAGAGCCACCTTCTTGAGTCACTTGAGCTTATTAGTTCCAAGGTGCATAGAGTAAGTGAATAGAAAAAAAAAAAAAAGTTGCTTGAAACATGAGAAGTATTGATTGAGGAGTGAATTCTAGTGCACATTATATTGAGTTGAAAACCAAAAAAGTATTGAAGCAATAAGCACCTGCGACTGTGCTAAAGCATTTAACAATATCACCTGAGACAAGAAAGCAGTTTATAAACCAGCAGAGGAAATTTAAAGAAAAATAATAATAATCAAGTTCAAAACATAAAATTATGCACAGCGACTCTCTAAAGTTCTTGTTGAACAGATGTTAAAAAAAAAATTAAAATTAAAAAGGTGAATTAGAAAGATTTATTCTTCAGACTATGTGCAGGAGTGTGTCAGGTAATATCAACTATTACTTTATTTAATCATGGGGAAAATTTCTTTTAAAAATATGAAAGTATTGTGAAAATGTGAAGAACATAAAGCGAAAGTTCTAAAAAAAAAACAATACTACAACATCTGAAGAACATAAAGCGAAAGTTCTAAAAAAAAAAAAAAACGCTACTACAATATCTGATAGGAAGAGGTCTCAGCATTCTACCTACTTTTGGTCACTCATGTGGTAATTGATATTATTCCCATTAAAATTTTAGAGCATGGAAAAGCATAGACCTTAATACCAGAGAATGAATTTAGGAGGTCCCTTGACTAGAAGGTCTAAAGCATATTGAGATTGGACAATCTATTTTAAGACCACAAAAGCAGCACTTATGAGAAATTTTGTGTCGTGTTGAAGCATCCAAGAGGAGCATTAAAAACTTAGTACATGTCAGTTGTTCATTCGAGTGAATTTAATATGGTAGAAACTGCTTTATAATAAGTTAGGGAGAGATGCTCAAAAGCTTAAGTGTGGCTCCTCATCTCATCACGGATGGTCATAAGCAATGTCAATATTGTACCTTTGCAATATTTCTTTTTATTCACTGGTGAATTGTTGAAGGAGGAAATTCGAATGAATGTTTTACCACCACATCTCAGTTCAGAAATCACGAAAGAATAATTTCAAATCACAGGAGAATAATTTTCAGCCTTTTTCAACTTTGAGGACAAAGCTCTTCAAAGAGGGATGGCATGTTAGGATACTATCCTAACATTAATTAATTAATAATAATAATAATAATAATAATAATAATAATAATAATAATAATAATAATAATAACATGTTATCCTATGGTTATATTAATAAAATAATATAATAAATAATATAATAATTAATTATATTAATTATTATATTATTATATTATTATAAGATTAGGGTTAGGGTTAGGAAGCATGGTGACTCTTCACTCATAACCCTAAAGGGGTATAAGACACTATGTGATTCTATCATTTAATATATCCATGAATATGAAATATAATACAACTTATTGAAGGGACTTCTTGACAATACAAAAGGTGATTCTTTTAGTTTAGGTTATTTATTATTTATTTATCATTTTATGTGCTAGGAACTCTAGGTTGCTACCATCCATAGTCATTCAAAAGGTGGAAGAGCTAGGCGAACCGCCCTGTACGGGTCTTGAGCGGTGTACCCTAGACTCTTTTGGGAAACTGCTCAAAATTTGTGTCTCGTGACTTACTTATTACTTACTTCAAGTTTGTATGATTTTCAACTAGAGTTATAAGAAGAAAACTAGGATACAACCTAGCAACAATAAACTATATGGAAACTGATCTGGTTAATTAGAATTTTGAACCTTGGAAATAAGCAAGTATTAATATGACTCTTTATCCTAGGTTAACATGGCATCAATATGGAAAGGTAAGAGGATAGGGACCTTGTAACAAGCTAGTCCCAATACTCCTAAAGCTAGACAGTTAGGGGAGATTTCTAGAAACTCGAATAAGGAAGTAGAAAACCTTACCGCTACCATGTCTTTTATGCAAGAACAAATCCAATAGATTATGCAAGCTATAAGTTCACAACATAACCCCACCAATGATCAATGTGCAAACAACTCAGATGATGAGGCCAGAGAAAATGAAGACCCTGAAGAACGGGCAAATAGGATTCATACAAAGAAGGAAATTGGCAATGATCTAAAATATATCAAAGTGACTAAGTTCATTGGAAATGGAGGTGATATTTTGGCAGAAGCATGGTTAGAATAACTAGAACTTCACTTCACTATAAGATATTATTATTCTACCACCAAAACGGTGTTTGCTCTTTCTCATTTGGGAGAAATATGAGTTGTCTGGTGGAATACCTATAGTAAGGACCTTGACATATCCCCTAATAAGTTAAGGTGGGAAGCCTTTGTGGAAGCCTTTAAGGATAGGTTCCTTACTAAGCAATTTTATCTAAATAGGTATAAGGAGTTTTTACCACTTCAACAAGGCTCACTCTTTGTGGAGGAATACTATGAGCAATTTGTAAAACTTCTTAAATATGTACCATCTCAAAATATGAACAATGAAATGAAAATAGAGAAGTTTGTCCAAGGACTGAGGCCTATAATCAAATATAGTGTAAACACACATGTTCAAAAAAATATGCAAGAAGCCTATTATAGAGCCCAAAGAGTTGAGGATAATCAGGCTACTAAGGAAGGCCGAAACAATTCCTCAAAGTGGACACAAAAAGGACAACTTTTAGAAGAATAGAAAATGGGATAATGGTCAAAACCAGAAAAACAAAGGAAATTCAAAATTTTTGAAGTATGGTAATGATGGAAAGAAAATTTTTAGGAAAGAATTCCGCTACAAAAATAATAATGGGGAATTTCAAACTCCTCAATAGCTAGCTCCATTATGAGCAGTAGATACTAGGAAGCTGGTTCAAGAAGGAAACTCAAACCCAAAGGTAAGATGCTTCAATTGTGGAGGTTCACACTATGCTATCAATTACCCAAAGTGTGCCAACACTAGCTTAGATAAGCCAAGTCACAAGATATATGCAACAACAACCACACAAGACTTGGATGGTCAGTCCACTCCTCTACTTTTGAATGGTAAATTTTTTAATAAATATGTTAAAATTTTGATAAATAGTGGGGTTACAGATAATTTTATTTCAAGAAACCTATTAAGGGATATAACTGAAAATCCTGGATCTTTGGCACAAGGGTGGAAGGCTGAGAATGGGTCAGGACAGACTTACCAAGTTAGCCAATGTTTTACCTCAACTCAAATTACCTTACCTAATGGTTTAATAGATGACATCTATATGCAACACCCTTACATACATTTGACATCATCTTGGGGATAGATTGGTTGAAGGCTCATGAAGCCTTGGTAAATTTACATGAAATATGGATTTTTTTTACTAATGAAAATAAGGATAGGCAAAGAATGTATAATGAAGCAAGGGAATTTAAACCCAAAATAATTACAACTATGCAATTAAAGAAGACAATTAGAAAAGGAGGAATGGTTTATGTAGTGAAAATCAAAGAAAAAGAAGAAATTCCAAAGGAATAAATATTTAATAAATTTTTGCTTTTGCAGGAATATAAGGATGTTTTTATTGATGAGATACTCGGTTTACCACCTAAACAAGAATTTGATTTCACCATAGAATTATTGCTAGTAACATAGCCTATCCATAAAGCTCCTTATAGAATGAATCCCATCGAAATGCAAGAATTGAAGATGCAACTCCAAGAACTTCTTGATAAGGGATTAATAAAACCAAGTGTATCACCATGGGGAGCACCCGCATTATTTGTTAAAAATAAAGATGGTTATTTGAGGCTTTGTATAGATTATAGAATGTTGAATAAGGCAATAGTCAAAAATAGATATCCATTACCAAGGATTGAAGATCTATTTGATCAGTTGAAAGGCGCTTAAATTTTTACCAAAATTGATTTGAAGTCAAGATATCATCAACTAAGAATATGATATGAGGACACACACAAAACCACATTCAAGACTAGATATAGTCACTATGAATTCACAATATTACCTTTCGGTCCGACTAACAAAACCACATTCAAGACTAGATATAGTCACTATGAATTCACAATATTACCTTTCGGTTCGACTAATTCACCAGTACATTTCATGAATTTAATGAACAATGTGTTCAAAAATTAGCTAGATCAGTTTGTGTTGATATTTTTGGATGATATTTTGGTTTATTCTCATAACCGAGAAGAGCATGATAAGCATTTAAGGATATTATTAGATTTGTTAAGGAAAAACAACTCTATGGGAACTCATCTAAATGTGAATTTTATGTTTCCCAAGTGCATTATTTGGGACACATAATATTAGTGAATGGAATTATTGTAGATCCAAAGCAAATAGAAGCTATTTCGAGTTGGCCACATCCAACAAATGTGTCAGAAGTTAGAAGCTTCATGGGATTATCAGTTTATTACAAGAGATTTGTGAAAGATTATTCCAAAATTGCTTTTCCTATAACCAACCTTCAAAATAAAGGAAAGGAGTTTAAGTGGACTGACAAATGCAAAGCAACATTTAATTTTCTTAAACAAAAGCTTACCATAACTCCTATTCTGAAGATACTGGACCCATCTAGGAATTTTTTAGTTTCCACTGATGCTTCATCAGAAGGACTTGGATGGGTCCTATTCCAAGATGAATCTATAGTAGCATATGAGTCTAAGAAACTGAAAAAGCATGAGGTTAATTATGCTACTCATGATTTAGAGCTTGCTGCAGTTGTGTATGCTTTGAAAATTTGATGACATTATCTGGTGGTAGACCATTTGAGTTAAGAACTGATCACCAGAGTTTAAGATATATTTTCACTCAACCATTGTTAAATGCTATACAAAGAATATGGATAGAATTTTTGGTTGAATATGAATTTGGTATTGAGTTTATTAAAAGGAAAGAGAACAAGGTCATTGATGCTTTAAGTAGGAGAAGACATATAGCAACATTGACTCGTAGTCATGTGGATCTAATGGACCAGGTTAGGAAAATGCAACACCAAGATCCAAAGTGTAGTGAAATTAAAAATAATATGGAGCAAAAATTGAAGAAAAATCTAGATTATAGCATAAAGGATGGAATTTTATGCTTTAAGAAATGTGTGGTCATTACTGAAATGGGTGACCTAAGAAGAATGATTATATGAGAAGCTCATAACTCACCTTATTTTGCTCATCTTGGAGGAGCTAAGATGAAGGAAAATATGAAAAAGACCTTTTATTGGTCTAGCATGAAGAAAGATATCACCAATTTTGTGGCATGATATTTATAGTGTCAAAAGGTGAAGGTTGAACATCAGCATCCAACAGGAAAGTTGTTTTCCCATCACATTCCTACTCAAAAATGGTAGATTATTTTGATGGATTTCATCATCAGGTTACCTAAAACAAAATATCGACATGATGCAAATTTTGTGGTAGTAGATAAGCTCACTAAGGTTGCACACTTTATAGTGGGTAGTACTAGAGATGATGCTGTAATTGTTGCCAACATATTTTCTGAAGAAATCTTCAGGTTATATGGGTTTCCTGATATTATAATCTTAGACAGGGACTCTAGGTTTACTTATGAGTTCTGGCAGGATCTCCATCATGCCATTGGTACCACTTTGAATATTAGTTCTGCATACCATCCAAAAATGGATGGACAAATAGAAAGGGTAAATCATGTTTTAGAATATATGTTACACATGTACTACATGGAATAGAAGTCTCTTTGGGAAGACTATTTATATCTGGTTGAGTTTACCTATAATAATAGCTATCATTCTTCTTTGAAAATGGCCTCTTTTGAGGCCTTGTATGTCAGATGATGTAGAAAACGATTATCATGGGACAATCCCGAGGATCAAGTTGTCATTGGACCAAAAATGGTTAAAATTATGGAAGAGTAGCTAGAACCGATCCGACAAAGGCTCAAGGAAGCCTTGGATAGACATAAGAGTTATGCAGATTTGAAAATAACTCGTAGACAATTATTTGTGGGTGACAGGGTGTTTCTAAGAGTGAAACCAAAAAAGAGTGCAAAAAAGTCAACCAAATTGGATCCTAGGTTTGTAGGACCATTTGAAATTTTGGAAAAGATAAGTCCTATGGCCTATCGGCTTGACTTACCATCTAACATATCAAATATCCATAATAATTTTCATGTATCCCTACTTAGGAGATATATTGTTGATCCTAATCATGTGTTAGATGTTTGTAACTTGCAGGTGGTCGATCCAACAACCTTTGAGGTGAAACCTATGAAGATCTTGGAATTTTATTCCAAGACTATGAGGAAAAAAAATATTGAGCAGTGCAAGGTCTAGTGGGATCAATATTCAGATAAAAACTCCACTTGGGAAAAAGTGGAGGAAATGAAGAGACATTTTTCTTATTTATTTTATAATGCTATGTAATAAGATAGGTTGAGAAATTTACCACTAATGAAAGTGGAAAAACTAAGCAAACATTATGTTTTATTGATTAATTTGTAATATTACAAGAAACACAGGGGATTATGTTTATTCTAAGGGGGGATGTATGTCACGACCCACCTAGAAGGAACTCTACTATTTGTATTATGATAGTTGATTTTTAATGCTTAATGTACTTGCATTATATTAGTTTTTGCCAAGAGAAAATGATGCTGCATGTATTAACTGTTGCAGGAATAGGTATTCTCGAAGGTGGAATATTTACCACTAAGATATGAGAAGGGAAATTATGACAAGAAAAACTTAATATGTAAATATCATATCCCTATTATCACTAGTTACCTCCTGATGGTAGTGTTACTTGAGTATAACTCCAAAATTCCTGCCACTCAAAGGAAAAATAGTGATGGGGGATACTGAGCACGTGCATCGAATGCTTGTATGCCTTTTGAGTGATTTATATTTGATTTTACAATTAAATTTGTATGAGATTGACATACTGGAATTGTACATTAATTTATGACTCATTACTTACTATTCACTATTCAGTATTCACTATTCACTATTCACTATTCACTATTTACCATTCAATATTCACTATTCACTATTTACTGAATTAGGTGAATTGTTTTATTTTATATACTTGTCCAATTTTGATTGGACCAAAGTAAAGAGAACATTACATTGACTTAAAGGTCCATTCTCTTCCTCCACATGGCAATTTTAGGATGTCTAGAATGGTAGGTGAGATTTCCCCTTACAACACTCACCTATCAAATATTAGGAGATAACTATCTTTTTATTAAAATAATTAGGTGCCCACAAAGTGGATCCAATTTTGATTGAAATTAAAAAGACTCTAGTATTATTAAATAATATAATAATTCTCCCATCATTTTGGGAATTATCCATTTGGATTCCCTACATTGGTGGCTATAAAAGGGAGGTCTCTTCTCTTATTCTTAATAGTACTACCTTTGTATCTATTCTATACCTCAATAGTATTAGCTTTGTATTTGTTCCCATGGAGAGGGGATACAAAACAAGATAAGATCACCTACCTTATCCTTATTTGGACCCTCTTATACTTTTTGGATTACCCTCCATAAGACTTGATAAGTATTAAGGGGCCCAAGGTATATTTTAATAATAAAATAATAAGGTCACTATTTGGCCATAAGTGGAGAAATTTTCCTATAAATAGAGGTCACCTTGGGAAGAAAGGGCAGGAAGGAAATCTTGAAGCTTAGGGATTATCAGGGTTATGCATAAGGGGTTGGACTCAAAATGCCCTTGTAAAAAAATGGTGAATCCTAATCAAAATCAAGCTAAATCATGAAGAATCCTAAGTGAATCAAATCGAGTATCTTCATACCAAAATTTTGGATTTTTGAATCCCTAAAATGTAAGGTCATATTTGGATCCACTTTTGACCTATTAAATCATATTATAACTTCATACAAATATCACCATTATATCAGGCTTGAAAAGAGCTTTCCAAAAAGCACAAATATGCCTATGTTTGGATATATTATGGCAAATTGATCCTAATAAAAATTTGGTCTTGAGGGTCCTCGTATTCTCCAATTTCTAATTTTGAAAATCCTAATATTCACCCAATTGGTGAATATTCACCACTATGAATAACCCTAGGGATTATGCTCTCCACTTAGGTGGATCAAAAACCATAAAACTTTAAAAAAAGTACTAAGAATTAGGTAGTAAGGGAGGAAGTCTTGGATAACCTAGGGAGTATGCTCTCCACCATAGTGGATCAGAAACCAGAAGTTTTAAAAGACTCTCTAGTGAAAGGAAATTATATTTAGACTTGTTCTTTAAGACCGTGAAGACACTAGGTTGTGCCAAAGTAAGAAGAAGCAAGAGAAGAGAATACCCAACTCAAGAAGGATAACCTTGCAAGGATTCCAGGTTGGGTTTTTTCTCTCCATTTTTTTATGAGTGTATGGATGATGTATGGCTTGACATTTGCAATAAGGATGCAATAGAATGCTTGATCATAAGGATTAATAATATTTAATAATCTATGTTATATTGTAGGAATGAGGGCTTTCTATATATCAAATAATGATTTCCTATATCTATTTGAATGTAAAGTGACTCATATATGGAGAGTATTACCACCATTAAATAGAAGAAGAGATAGTTTAAGTAAGCCATAGACCTTGTGTTGGAATTATTTTTGGGCTTGTATTGAAGAATCAAATAGCATTACATATATTGATTTGTTACATGTTTGGTATCCAATAGAAAAGTGGAATCTTTGTGTTTTTGCTTTGGAAGATGTCAAGTGATTAATTTAGCTCTTTGTAAGGTTTCATCTCACATAGTTTGGATAGTATGAATAAATAAATATAGTTCAAATTAAAATTTATGTTTGGTAGTATAATGAAGTTATATGTTTTGCTTATCTTCATAAGTATGGAAGACTTCTAGTATTTAAGGAGAATATTGGTGTCTTCTTCCTTTGATTGAATACAAACCAAACATAAGATGACATGGTTGATACAATAAACATTTATTTACATGATGGATGCTACATTGCTAAGAATGTTCATTAACATGAGATATCCATCTAGTAAACTTAGTTTTGCATGTTTGCATTTAAGTATGAAGAATCATGGTTTGTCTGTGCTGCATTGGCATACTCTGCATGTGAGTTGTTCTGATACCTTACAAAATCATCTCTCACACCTCATGAAGAAGCATGGGAAGCAAAGAATATCCAAGAAACCATTAATAAAGACTCTTTGATATAGATTTGAATGTATATATTATTGATGTAACTCTTAATGTCTAAAAAGAGCCAAGTGATGTAATATTGAATGTAATATTTATTTATTGCTTTGTATCTGGAAAAGAAGATTTATTTTGATGTAAGCATTTCCATTGGATAGAAAACCATGCATAGCAAGGAAATATTGTAAATTATGTCATCATAGCAATAGATGAAGATGATGAATGGATAAAAAATGAATTTTCAATGGAATTGTGTTGTATAAGAATTGCTCTTCTATTTTGATTAGTTATTTACTCCTTTAAGTTTATGGAATGTAAGCATGAAAACTAAACATAGCTGATGAAGATTAATTCTTTAATAACATATACACAAAAGAAGCATTCCTAAGACTCAAAATTCATGGGTTGAGTAAAACCACCACTAAACTAACTTCACCCTATTGGCAATAAAATCTTATAGTAAAACTTAAGATGATTAGCTCAATTGCATGTAAGTTTTCGTAATGAGCAATAGATAATAGGATTCTCCTCAAAAACTAGCCTTATTGGTAGTATGGATAATTGGAGGGAGATATTCCCTATGGATTTTTCATCCTATATGGATGGTACAACCATTATGAAGTCCTCTTGTCATTTGGGAAATGAATTACGAGGACATAGCCATTGCACATTGATATTTACCCACCATTATGGGATGGTGGAATGGTGTTGTAGGGGTTGGTGCTCCTACTTGCAATTGACATTGAGAGAAATATGAAAGTCAGTGCTTCTATTTATCTAGTCTATTGCAACTCGGAATACTTATTTCTTATTGGGAAAATATTGTCTTAGAATATTATTATAACCTTATCTTATCATAAGGTGATCAAAGAAAAAGTTTCAAAAACAAATAGTGACAATTTTGGGTTGTGATAAATATTTTAATAATTGGGTTGTTACGTGAAGAGGTCTAGAAAAGGAAGGCTATAATAAATGAGACAAATATCAATTTTTACATTTGTTTCCAAGAAATATAAGAAAAAATATTTTGATAATTGTTTCCAATAAGCCTTTGTAATATGACTTATAATATCATGTAAAAAATTATGATAAATAGGTTGAGAGGTATTCTAGGTTGTATTATCTTAGAGGAACAAAGTGGTTTTGTTCATGGTAAACAAATTCTTGATGGTATAATAATTACATAAGAGGTCATAAATTATCTTCATTCTATGAAAATAGATATGCTTATATAAATAAGATATGAACAAAGCATATGATAGGGATTATTAAAGTTCTCTATATGAAACTCTCGATTTTTTTGGTTTTTATTATAATTGGTATAAATGGATTAGATATTATTATAGCACTATAAAATATTATATTTTAATAAAGTATTCTCCTACTAGTCACTTCATGCCATTGTTAGAATTTGCTAAGGTGATATGCTATCTTCCTATTTATGTGTTGTTCTTGTAGATGCATTAGGGAGAGATTTCTCATAGGTAAAATGAAAGAAAAATTCAAAGGTATTCAAGTTGCAAGAAATAGGGTCTTCTAATTTTATATTTAATTTGTTAATAACACTTCTTATTTGGATCATATCTCAATTAGTGAGGTCGTGCAATTTAAATCTATATTTTCATTGTATGCTACAACTATTAGATAGTTGGCTAATACTACAAAATCTAGGACTATGCATTAATACTACTCTATATTTACAATGAATTGTTGTGAATGTTTTAGAATTTAAAATTTAAAATTTTCTATTAACTTGTTTGTGTATTCTATTACCTCATAAATAAAGTAAAAATGAATTTTGGGTCTCTTATTTGTATTGAATGCTTGTTTGTCATAATAAATTTAATAGAATGGGTCAAGTTACATATACTTATTTACTAGCATAACATATTAAAATAAAAGTCATGCTTGTCATAAAAAAATCTAATGAGGGTTGTCTTAAGCAAGGAGATAAAAAATCAAATTCTTTCATGGATTTATCTCTTTATCATATAATTTTTTATAAACTCCAATAGAATATTATTAAGTAACAAGAATATATTAGGAATGAAGCAATTATTTATTTTAAATATATTCTACTAGATAAAGATAAGGAGGATGAAGGTAAGATTTTGTGAAATATTCCACTAGTTTTCACAAAAGGACACAATACAGGTTTGATAAGGAATATGTTTATGGACCGACACGACACAATACATCTTTGATAAGCAATATGTTTATGGACCTATAGGACATATTTTATCTTTCCATCTAAACAAGGCAACTAGCCACTATAAATTTCTTGTCAATTTTAATAAAAAAAATTAAGATTTTTTATTAGTATTTTTCGAGAGAGTTGAAGAGATCAAGGAAATAATTGTATAATAAGTGATGTCAATTCCACTTTTATTACATTGGTTCTCATGAAATACAAAAAAAATAATTTTATAAAAATGAAGAGATCATGAAGATGAAAGTATAAGAGGAAATTAAAAAAAAAAAAAAAAAAACCAAGACCCAAGAAAAAAAAAGATAATAAAATGGGGTAAGCCCATAAATAAAAATAAAAAGCTATGATAAAATTGGTATCTTCTATACTAGGGGTATGGATAAGATTGTAAAAAGGAGATAGTAGGGAATTAACAAGTTGTTATAGCGAAGATAAATTTTAGAGAAGAAAATTAGGTGACAAATATTAGCCATTTAAGGTTTTAATCTTTATTTTTACAAAATTCAAATTTCATAAGATAATAAGCCAAGTCATATATTATTTCTTAATAAAAATTAAAGAACATTAAAACTATCTTTAATAAAAATGGAAAAAATATTCTTTAATAAAATAACAAATAAAAAATAATTTAATTAAATATATAATAAATAATATTTAAATATATATATTAAAAAAATAATAAAAAACTATATCACAAATAGTTAATAAATAAACTTATTATTATGGTGGACAATATGGACCTTATATTTTACTTTTATCCATTTAAAATATACTATAGGACCTCCATCAATCTCCCAAAAGGTGTGCTTCTAAGAAATAAATGAAGAGAGATGTTGTTCTAAACGAAGAGATGTTGTTAGAGAACAAATAAAATATGTGAAAGAAAAAAAAAAAAAACCACTATTAATGTTAAAAGAACCAGTAAAATACATTTCAAAATATCAAGAAAATTGAAAAAAATGTCATTAACATTTTGCTGGCTGTAGTTGCTGATGGTTGGAACCTTGGCATGGCAGTTATTACAAATTATGATTATTTTCCCAGTCTATTGTTTGTTCTTATGTGTAGGCTTTGTTATGGTCAAATTGGTTGGAAATCCCTACTAGGATTTCTGCCCCTTTTTGGTCTCCTACAGGAGTGGATGTATTTTATTGTGGGTTCCTCTCAAAATCCTCACTATTTAATAATAAAAAAATAGCATCTTCTCATATTCACATATAATCGATACTTCTTTTTGATATCTACTTATAATTGATATAAGATTAATTTTTTTTTTTTCTAAATCATTACAAAATCTAATATGGTATTAAAACAAATATGAAATATGTTTCTTCATCATGTAGAGGAATTTTATTTTAATTTATCAATATTTTCCTCATGATGTTAAGAGTAAACTAACATAGATAGGGTTATAAGATAAAGTAATATAAAAACATCAAGTATCTTTCAAACTTTAGCAAGAACAAAATATCTTCCTAAGCCATCCAAATGCTATGGTCTTTTGATTTGATGCATAAAATTCCAATGATGATGGTATGCTACCTTATAACTTATATGAACATGCAATATATATAATCATATGAACATGGGTAAGAAATATAAATAATAACACCACAAAATTAAGATAATCAATATAAAATTAATTTTAGAACATATATAAAATAAAGAATTATGTAAAATGTGATTTTATTTTTAGTCTATTTGGTTCCATGACCCTTATTTTATCAATATAGTTATGTTATGGAAACATTTTGGCAACATTTTTACATAAATGAAATAAATTAAATCTAACCTTAAAAATTACAAGAGATAGTGAAAATAAATGGAATGAGTAGGTTTCTTAAGTGAAAGAAAACAATTACTTTATGATTATAATAATGCATTGAATAAGGAATCATATTGTTTTACAAAATCAAGGAGAAATGACTCAAAGAAGGACATAATAGTATAATGTTTATCATGTTATAGCAAACAAATTATTCTTTTCATCACATAAAAAATATTTTATCTAAATAGAAGAAATATTGAAGGAAAAAATATTTATGGAAGGAAGCAATTAATTATTTATGGAAGAGTGAGATGTTAGTTATAGTTGAAGAGGCCTAAAAAAAGGAAGGCTATTGTAAATGAGACAAATATTATTTTATATATATATATATATATATAAAGCGAAAAAATCCTTTCGGAGCCGCCTTGGTCTGAGAGACCATGAACAAGGGGGTTTTACACCATCAAAGTCACCTAGGAGTCGCACCTGACCCTGCCCACACCAACATTATCAATTGGATTTTGGATACCCAATTCAGCTTTTTGGTAGGGTGGAGATTTGAACCTGGGACATCTCTTGGAGGATTTCCCTCTCCTCTCCAACTCACCCACAACACCTGGGAAATATTAGTTTTTATATCGGTTTCCAATAAATACAAGACAAAATATTTTTATAATTTTTTCCTTTGTAATATGATTTATAATATAATTTTAAAAATTATGATAAATAGGTTTAGAGGTATTCTATATTGTGTTGTCTTAGAGGAACAAGGTGGTTTTGTTCATGGTAAACATATTATTTATGGTATAATCATTACATAAGAGGGCATACCTTCTCTTTATTCTATAAAAAAATAGATATGCTTATAAAAATAAGATGTGAACAAAGCATATGATAGAGATTCCTACAGTTCTCTATATGAAATTATTATTTTTTGGTTTTGATTATAATTGGTGTAAAAGGATTAAACGTTGTTATAGGACTATAAAATATTCTATTTTAAAGTATTCTCCTACTAGTCACTTCATTTCAATGGTAGACTTTGCTAAGGTGATATGATATCTCCTTATTTATGGGTTGTTCTTGTAAATATATTAGGGAGATATTTCTCATAGATATAATGGATGAAAAAATCAAAGGTGTTCAAATTGTAATAAATGTTCTCTTCTAATTTCATCTCTAATTTGTTAATAACACTTTTCTTTTAGACCATCCCTCAATTAGTGAGACCATGCAATTTAAATCTACATTATCATGGTATACTACAACTATTAGATAGTTTACTGATACTAAAAAATGTAGGACTATACATTAATACCATCCTATATTTACAATGAATTATTGTGAATATTTTAGAATTCAAAATTGAAAATTTTCCATCAACTTGCTAGGGTATTCCTTTACCTCATAAATAAAATAAAAAAGAGTTTTGCATCTCTTATTTGGATTGAATTCTTGTTTCGTAGGTTGTAAGGGTAAGTTCTTAATCATAAAAGGAAGGGTACAACTCCTAAAGAGTATATTATAATATATATGATGTCACATTCAAGATTCCTAGTACGTATATCATTGGAAATGAAAAACATTTAAAGATAATTTCTTTGAAAAGGATATGAGAAAAAAATAATGATCATCAAAATCTATTTTGATTTTAGTCAATGTGACTAAGAACTTTATTTTTTCAGAATGGTTGTGTCATAGTGGGATAAAGCAATGTTTGAAGGATCATATATGTACAAGTTTATTTAAAATCTAAAATATTTAAAAAATAAAGTGAATATTTAGAATGTTAGATAGTTTATTAAATATTTAAATTGCTATAGAAAATTAAATGAGATCTTAAAATTTTACAAGAGATAATAAAAATAATAGAATGGGCCAAGTTATATATTTGAAAAAAATATACTTATTTATTAGCATAATATATTAAAACAAAAGTCATGTTTGTCATAAGAAAATTTGAGGGTTGTCTTAAGCAAGGGGATAAAAATAAAAAGTATTTCATGCTTTAATAAAAATGGATTTTTCTCTTTATCATATAACATGGCTTAATTCTAATGGAATATTATTGAGAAATAAGAATATATTAGGGAAGAAACAATTAATTATTTCAAATATATTCTATTAGATAAAGATAAGGAGGATAAATGTAAGTTTTTATGAAATAATCGATTAGTTATCACATAAGGACATACTGCAAGTTTGATAAGGAATTTCTTTATGGAACTACACGACATACTTTCTCTTTCCATATAAATAAGGCAACTAGCTCCTATGGATTTTTTGTAAATTTTATTCAAAAATTTTAAGATCCTTTTATGAGTGTTTGTTCGATATAGTTGAAGAGATCAAAGAAAAAGAATGGTACAATAAGTAATATCAATTACATTTTTATTATATTAGTTCTCATGAAAGAGAAGAAAAAATAATTTTATAAAAATGAAGAGATTGATGAAGATGAAAATTAAAAAAAAGAAGACCCTAGAAAAAATAAATAGAAAATAAAATTTAAAAGGATAGTAACATGGGAAATAAATGCAAATATCATTATTATTAGTGAAACAAAAAAAAGGCAAGCCCATAAATAAAAATAAAAAGCTATGATAAAAAATAAAAAGCTATGATAAAAGTGATATCTCCTATACAAGAGGCATTGATAAGATTGTAAAATGAAGATAGTAAGAAATTAACAAGTTGGATAAGATTGTAAAATGAATAAAGTAGGGAATTAACAAGTTATTATAGCCAAGGTAATTTTAAAAAAAGAAAATTAGGTAGTAAATATTAGCCATTTAATGTTTCTATCTTTATTTTGATGAAATTCAAATATTATAAGGCAATAGGCCAAGTGAGATTTTATTTCTTAATAAAAATGATATCAATGTAAACATAATAATTTAGGAATATGTTCTAGGGATCAATATATGGAATGGGAATACTTAGCCCTAAGCATTGCTTGTAGGGGTTTCTCACACTATCCAAATCAAAAGAAAAAAATTAGAGAATATGAAGAATATCTTTAATAGTAAGGGAAAAAATATTCCTTAATAAAATAACAAATAAAAAATAATTTAATTTAATATATAATAAATAATATTTAATATAAATATAAAAAATAAAAAATAAAAAATAAAGAAAACCTAAAAATATGTATAATTAATAATAAAAAACTATATTACAAAAAAATAAATAAATTTATTATTATGAACATGAAGATCTCTAAAATTTTACTTTTATCCATTTAAAATATACTGGTCTTATAGCTATAAGCCCTCCATCACTCTATCTTCACTCTCCCAGTAGGTGTGATTCTAAGAGATAAGTGAAGAAAGATGTTGTTAGAGAACACATAAAAAATATGTGAAAGGTAGAAAAAATGAAAAAAAACAATATTGGTGTTAGAAAAAAAAGTAAAATATATTCAAAATATCAAATTGCAATGAAAATTTTAAAAATAAACCAATATTGGTGTTAGAAGAAAAAGTAAAATATATTCAAAATATAAAATTGCAGTGAAAATTATAAAAATAGAAGTAAAAATAAGAGTTTATGAGTACAAAATTATGATTTTATGACTACTAGGAGTAAAGTGGTCTCTCAAATCTCACTAAATATTATGTACAAAAATGTTAGAGTCATAATACAAATAGAAAATAAACAATAATATAATAAAAGATAATATTAATAGGTATAGCTACCAATCATGGAATCAGAAGAAATTCCTTGTCATGCACCACTTAGACGATATGTATTTTCATTTTCCTTGCTTACATTTATTTTCAGATAGTTAACTAACCATGATAAAATTCATTGCCTTCATTTTCATATAGTTTAACATCCTCACCATAAACATAATCTTCAGTCATAAGAGAACGTTCGCCAAGTCTATCATAAACCATAAAGAAGATACCAATGCTCATAATAAACACTCAAGTTCAATACCAATCATCATGAGTTCAAATGTTGAAGAAGCATGAAAAATGGCACGCCTAGATGATTGAAATGAAATGTGGTTCTATCATTTCTAAGCAAGCATTCAAAGGAAAGTGTGCAAATATGTAAATTATTGAAATGATGAATTATTTGAAGTAAAAAAGGAGGGGTTTCTCCTTGTATTTATAAATTCATCAATCTAAAAGGTTACAATACATCCCCTTTGAGGGCTTCTTATTTTAATACATTTTGAATTACAAATTACAAGGGATCAAATCCCTGGATGAGCTTAATGGCATGTTTCAATGTTCTTCTCGCAACCCACAATTGAGAGCTAATATCAGGATTCCTTTAATATTCCTCTTAGATCCTCCCTCATGCCTAGAATACCTGCACCTAGATACAAGAGATTGAAAATTGTAATATCATATGTGTTTTATGTTGAAAACCTTGAAAAATTTACAAAACTAAATGTAAAACTTATTTGTGACAAATCAAAACAACTCCAAATGACTTGCAATAATATGATTTTGGAAGTATATAAGCATGAATTCAAATGAAATTGTGATTAGAATGTATGACCATTCCTAGCAGGGAAAACTAAGGTTGCAATCACAAAAATCTAAATTAACCCATAAAATCTACTCAAAAATTAATCAAAATTGAATGCAAGGCAAATATAATGCTTTAGAAATGATATATGGTAAAATTGCATCAAAATGTTTAGCCATTTCATGGTCTTTCCTAGAAAGTGCAACTAGGACTATTATCTGTCCCTGGGTGGGATAGTCACAAAAATAGGTGTATTTTACCACCATTTCAAAGGGATCTTGTTTAGAACTCTCCTAAATGTGTTGTCATTGAATTTGGTCAAATTACTCTCCAATTTGAAAAGTTTTGGAATTGATTAGCATATTTTTGAATGCCCCTAAAAGTACCTTCAAATGAAGAGGTTCTCAACGAAAATACTTGGGTGAATGCTTGGACAAATATTGGCAGCACTTCATGGTCAATAATTGAAATTATCTCTCTAAAATTGTGTGATCACACATCAATTTATATCCCAAATAGGGAAAAGGAGGAAAATAGGTATGTTATAGCATGCAAGGCAAGCTCTACCACTTGTCAATTTATTTTCCATGCAATAGATGGAAAAGGCTACCCATTTGGGCCTCCAATTTGCAAGTCTTGATGTCCATGACAACCTCCAAATCAATTTTGACTGACTGGGTAGTAAAAATGATAGGAATTGATTACCATTTGTCTCACTCTTTGAATTTTAAAGGGTTTGGTTCATGGCCATTCCACCTAGGGATGGTTGTTGGTGGTCGTCCCTGGGTGAGACGTCATGAACTATGACCATCCTTGGGTGGGAAAGCCATGGGCACATGGACCAAAAATTCTTAAAACTAGGGTAAATATTCCTAAAAGTGTTTGGGTGCCCTAGATAACCCTTGAAGCTTTCCTTACGGGGCCATATAATGTTGATAAGAGTTGTGCATTAGCAGTCTTATTTGATTTACATGATTTTAATTTCTATAGATGCCCCTTTTTGAGACGTGATGTGTGCAACAGAGTGTCGAGTAAACATATATGACTAAATAATTAAATGATTAAGGTTATTCATTAACCTAACCAAATTTAGATTCCTCTATTGTAGAAAGAGCATACATTATTATAATACTTCCTTTTGATATAGTTGAAGGATTGATTTTGGGTATACCTTTCAGCCACATTGTAATGACAGTTGTAGGGGATCAAGGTATACTCGGTATTAGTTCCTTGTTTCATTGTAAGAATTTACATGGCTGAATTCCTAAGGCTTAAAGGGGGCCAAGACTTTGTTTTGTTGCATATGTAGATTTTTTACCCAAGCATGGGCTTGAAATTTTGTCTTTGGCAAATATTCTTTTGAATGTATGAAAGTTGCACTTTTGAGTGTTTAAGTGTTGTTTTGATTTATGAAATCGTTATAATGAATAACCCATAAATATATGAGTTGATGAGGGCATGAAAAATGGTTAAGATATGAGTCACTTGACCCATATGACATAAATTGGCATAAACATCTGTTTTACCCATTATACGATGTACCTATTGTGCTACAATTTTGATCGTTTTGATGATAATTCATGGAAGCAAAAAAATAAATACTTCATTTTCATGGAGTGGTATGGACATAATGGTATTATTGGGGAGTGAAATAAAGTATTTCAAAGCATCCATAATAATTTGGATTCAATATTGATCCCTTGTGATTTTTTAACAATTTTTGACTTGTTTTTTGTGGGTTTCTGGCCCTGTTTTTTATCATTTTTAGCTATTTTGTGAGATTTTTTTGTGGTTTTCCCTGGGTGGGATGGCTGCATAGTTAATGGAAATCCCTGGGTTAGATGTTCAACCAATTATCCGATCGTACCACTCAAGAGTAGCCATGCCCTTTTTGTTGCTATATAAGCCCGAAATGGGGAAAATGAGCTCATTTTTGCATGTTTTGCTTAGGAAATTGAGAGGTGAGAGTAGGAGGATGATATTTTGATGAGAATCACTGAAAAACATCTAACAATCACCATGAGACATCCATATGACTCGACAACAGATGAAGCTGGTGCGAGACGGGTATAGGCTACGTTTTCTCCTTCTCTTTATTTAATCTTGAAATCATAATTTCTTGTAATTTTTCCATAAAATACACTAAATAATGATTAAGGAACCCTAATAATAGTGAAATTTAGGAATGCAATCTTTTATTTATAGTTTAAATGCATAATTTTTCCATTTTAGGCTATTTTTTTTAACTTTTTAGGGCTATTTTAGGGGTTAACTTGACCCAATTTTAGCCATTTTTGGGGTCGTCCCTTGGTGGGATGGTCACTGGTTGCTATCCTCGGGTGATATGGGTAGAAAATTGGGGGTAGAAACTGGTTGGGACAGCCAAAAAAATGGGGTAAAAATGGCCCCTTTTGGGTCATTTTTTTAATATTGTTGGACTCTTTTAATGCATTTTTAGTGCATTTTTGACAAATTGCTTAACTCTTTCAAGTGGTGAAGAGTCAATATCAAGTTATGAATCTATTTCAAGTCACTAGGGACATTTTTATAGAGGAGGATTGGAAATGGCCTGATGCCATTGGCCTTAAGCATGTGGCATGGTTGGATCTCGTGGTGGGCGACTACGCTTATTTGACTACCTTGATAGACCTTTGGGATCCTCACACCAACACCTTCCACCTACCTATAGAGGATACGATGGTGAATTTAGAAGATATATATCAAATAGTATACATTATGATATAGGGGCATGCTATCGTATCCACTCACTGAGATCAGAGAGATGCAGTGATGCATATATACTTTAGGAAAAATTGAGAGGAGGTAGTGAGTGACCTGCTTAGTGGAGGGATATTAGTAGAGACATGGTTTGTAGCTGATGTATTGGGTATTAGAAATTCCTTACTGATGAATTTGATCTCCAACATGTTGCTTCTAGATTCATCAAAATCTAGATTCCCCTAGAACCTTATAGAGTTGGTTTTTACACTTGTGGAGTGCACTAAGGAGGAGCCTATAGTAATAGCTTGGGATCCTACAATATTGGAAGGGATTGGGAAAGAATTTTATACTACAAGGATTGGAAATGGTAGCATATTGCAGTAGATTAACCATGGGGACTAACTTGGAGACCCCAAGCACAACTTGATGATAGGGATATAGGCTATGGGATGCTATGGTAGAGGGCAAAGGAGATAGGTTAGAGCCATTGCTTTACAGGTGATGTTTAGCACTATGTAGAATCCTTTGCACAACTCAAGGTAGAAGAGATTACTTAAATATATTATAGAGATTTTCTAATATGGTATGAGGTTTATACATAGTTGCATCAGGTGCGGTGAGCTAGATGGCAAGTTGGGCAACATAGGACAAAGTGAGAGTACTTTCCTTATGATTGAGTCCTATAATAGTTTAGGCTACGCCAAGGGTTTCCTAGAGATTTGATGATCTACTGTATTTCAAGGATGATAGGACTATTAGTTGACCTATAGTGGAGGCATTAGGAGAGGATTCAGATCCTGTAGTAGACATATATGAGGTAGATGATGTTAAGATGACAGACCAATATGACTCTTGATGGGTGACACGGTAGTGGTGAGGAGAGGGTCCACTACGAGGGGATGCAGATGCAACGATGGAGGATGCACCTAAGGATGCTCCAAAGGAGGAGGGTTAGGATGAGTCTCTTGATAATGAGGAGGTAGATACAGGTGATCGTCATGTGTATCTTTGTATAGTGAATTACTAGGTAGATATCATTGACATACGAGATCCATAGGATGACCTTGGTGAGGATGAATTTGAGGATCAGAGGATGCAAGTATAGTTGGCATATTGAGATGCTATGATTATTGAGTTGTGGGGTGATCTTATAAAATTTCTATGATATCACACAGAGGAGACATATCTTCTACAAGCATAGGTGCAAAGTACACAAGATAAGATGGATAGGTAGGTAACTTCAATAGATACTCTTCAATCACAGGATGGAGCACTGAGCCCTATCTATGAGGGATCTAGTAGTGGCGAGATAGCTAGGCTACAAGATGAGGTAGCACAACTTCATCCCATAGTGGCAACCTACCAGAATCATTGTTGATAGGAGAAAACTTATACTAATGAGTCTGATGATGAGATAGTGCATCTTAGGGGGTGCATAATGGATCATCCATCTAGTAGTGGGTCACACAAAAGTTGGAGGAGTGGTACAAGACAATATTTTGTATGTATGGGGCCTCCTATTTTTGTAAAAATGTTAGACAATCCAGGAGGTAGCATATTTGGGAGTTTATGATGGACTCCAAATGATGGTAGAGGTGAGAGTCATAGTACTAATCCTGCATGACCATGGTATTTGAGACTCTGATGGCTCTATTTAGATTTTTGGATTTTGGGAGTGTGAGGTTTGCAGAACCACTTTATTGTAGCCTACGGGCAGCTTATGGACTATGATGTAGCCTTTTCATTCATACATATGTATATATATGAGTTTTCTGTTATCATCATGTATTATTTTACTACTTTATTAGATATATGAATGCTTATATGTGCTTTATGATGTTATTATGGATGTTTTATCATGGATGCATGTATTTTTAATATGATGTGACTTGATGATATATATGTTTATAAATACACAATGAAATGGATGAGATATTTAATTTGTATGATATATTACGATTACTAGTTGACACATTATATGATAGCACCATAGATTGTACAAAATGTATCTCATCATTCTCATGTTATTATGACGCTATGTAATGGCATATGTAAATGTAAATTTGACAAATATATGATATCATGATGTGATATGAAATGAATAGTATAATGTTAGATGATATGTTTGTGATTTTTAGGATACTGAAACACTCTAGTTACCTAATCAAAAGTTGTATAATAACTACGCAAAACTTTTTAACAAAGTATAAATATTCTAAGATAACCCAAATATTCAATATCACTATGTATGCATGTGAGATCATTGCTATGATAACACATAAAGATACCCTAGTACCAAACATGATTGATTCAGCCCTTCTATACTGAAGATCATCCTATGAGTATAATTATCCTATATTTTGTACTTAGTTGGATTAGACCACTAGGTAGTATAGCCAACCAAAATCTAGCTCATCCTAATACAAACATTGGTCTATAAAAAAGCAAGTTTCTTCATTTCACATACATATAATCATGCATAAGGATACCACCATTGCCATGAGAGCTTGATGCCACCCAACCTATAATAAGGATCACCTTATAGTTCTCTAATGATAAGAATTTTAGGGATTCAAGTTCAATACTCCCTTATTTTATGTTAATTTTGAATTGTCCAATTGATTTTCTCCTTTTGTTTGCTGAGAAATGGATTTAATAGTGGTGATAACTAGTGTTTATTTTGCTTTTTGCTAATGGTGAAAACCACTTTTTTCTTTTTGCATATTGTCAAGTGGTAATAACCACTATTTATTTTTCTCTTTAATATACTTGCCCCATTTTTGGTTTGAAGCAGGAATTTTTTATTTAGTGTAAGGAGGAACTTGTCCTTTTATTAATTCTCAACATATTTGAACCATTCGCATAGGGGGATGAGCGAGATAATATTTTTTCTTAAGGTACCTTAGACCACCTTGTAGGTTTCATCTTTTCTTGTTCTAAACTTGGATTTATTAATGTCAAAATATGCTGGGATTTTCATATATACAAGGGATAATCTAAGCAAGATTCTACCTTCTAAAAATCATGATAGCTTTCTAAAAAATTTGAAAAGAAAACTAGATACGATTGAGCGACTGAAAACCCTAAGGATGCCTTATGAACAATGACTAATGGAAGGGAAACATACTTACAATATGGTATGCAAATACAAATGGTAGATGTAATGAATGATGCCTTATGAACAATGACTAATGGAAGGGAAACATACTTATAATATGGTATGTAAATATAAATGGTAAATATAATATAATAGGTGGTAAAACTAAACTTTAACAACCCTGATTTTGATAGATGTCTAGTGTACATACTTGGTGCTACACATGTATGATCAAATTCTAACAAGACATAATGCAATTATGAGTGTGTCTAATGCACATGATGTTAAATGCAAATGATGTTAAATGTAATGCAATGCATTATTTTTGTATTTTTGATGATTTTAATGATGTTTTTGAAATTTTGATATATATATATATATATATATATATATATATATATATATATATATATATATATATATATATGCAATTTGACCAATGGGTTTAGTGGATGCCACTAAATATTTTTAGGTGACCAAAGGGTTTATAGATACCTTTGAGGATTCTTGGATGACCTAGACAATCGTATATTACCTAGGGGTGTTTAGGGATGACCTAGATGGTCGTGGATTGCCTAGGGGTATTTTAGGTTGAACTAGATGATAGTAGACCACCTAGGGGTATTTTAGGTTGATCTATATGGTTGTAGACCACCTAGGGATGTTTTAGGTTGACCTAGACAATCATAGATTTCCTAGGGGTATTTTTAGGTTGACCTAGATAGTCATATATCACCTAGGGGTATTTTTAGGTTGCCCTAGATGTTCATAGATTTCCTAGGGGTTTTTTAGGTAGGGCATGGTGCTCTAAGCATGAAAAGTCCACAAATGATTGATATTCATGGTTTTGAGCTTTTCACTTCATTTGATGGATGCTAAGAAATAAGTTCTAGGTCCAATATAACTAGCAATGATGAACGGACCTAACCCATTTACCATAAATTTATCTTGCAGGTGGGGTGGCAAATTTGAATTTTACTGGTTATAAACTTGAAAGTCTCTAGGGTGGACCTTCATGTTGTAAGATATCTTATGGCAGTCTTATTAAACACATAGATGCTTAAGAGCATTGATGCATAGTTCATGAAGCAATGTTAATTGATATAAATGAGCTTACCTCATGGTATCATCATCGATGAATTCTTACATGGAGATACATAGCGATGAGATTTCTAACTCTAAAGGCATGATAGCCTCAATATCATACACTAGTGAAAATATATTTACCCTAGTGGATGTCCAAATGCTAGTGCGATAGGCCCAAAGGGCAAGAGGTAATTGATTGTGCCAATGTAGACACAAAAACAGCACCAATATGATTAGGTGGCTACAAACACTAACCAAATTGGCATACATAGCCCATAGGGAAGCCCCTAGAGGTTAAACAGTGGTCCTAACCACTCCCATAGTAGTTTTGGAAGGTTAGAGGTCAATTTGGCACCTTTCAAGCACCCTGATCCTTACTCGTTCCACCTTGGGGTGAATAGACTGCTATTCACCTCACCCTGGGATGATTAGTAGCAATCGCTCCAAGGTGGGGCGAATAGTAGGTTTGACAGGCAAAAGGTCAAACCTTGAAAAATGGTAGCTCAGATCCACCACTCAACTCCACATTCAATGCATGGGAGTGTGAGTGAGCATTTTTGAGCTCAAAGGGGAAGTCATGGAGGCAATCATGGAGCCCTTAATCAGGGAGGAATCTTCTCTCCCCTAGGAAGGAATGCTGGCCAAGTGGTGCCTCTGCATGCACATTCAGAGTAGACCTTTAGGTCTATAAAATGGTGAGTCTTATCACCTCAAAAAAAATAGAGTAGGAGAATTTGGAGCAATGGAGTGCTACCAAATTACATCCTCACCCCTCACTTGTGCTTCTTACATCCCTGATCTCTCTTTTGGAAGGGAGGTTATTGGGTGAACATTGGAAGTGCAATCCGGACCTAGAACCCAAAAATTTGGCCACAATACCCCACCCAATTTTTTGACACAACCCCCTAGGAGGTTTTGGACCCATCCCAAGTGTATTGGTGTTGAAACCAAGCCCCAAATAGTGGGCGTCCTGCCCTCAGGCGCCCCTCGCACTGCTACAATCCTAATCACCCCACCCTAGAGTGATTATAAATATATAGTAGATTTATTTACTATTTATTTTACATTTTATTTTATGTCATTCATATATGCTTCCATTCAAATTTCATGCCATTCTGATGAGTTTTGACTGTGTTTTCATTGTTTTTTTCCTTCACTAACACACAGGGAGCATCTTCAGATACAAGATGATCGAGGCTGAATTTGTAGAATCCAACATTTTGGGTCGTCTCAAAATTCCCTATTTTACAGGTTTTTTGGAGGCCTCTATATGGGAAATTTTTTTTTGGAAAATTTGAAAAAAATTGTATTAAAACAGAGATCAATTACAAAAGGGAGTAAACACATCCCAGCCAAGAGCAAAGAAGCAAGATTACAACAAGGCGCGAAAATGCGACATGTCATGAAATCACGACATGTCGCGATATCGTGACAACAACCCAGCTGAGGCTGCGCCTAAGCAACAAGTCATGAAATCGTGACATGTCACGAAATCGCGACATGTTGCAAAAACGTGACATGTCACGAAATCGTGACAAGTCACAAAATCGTGATAGCCAAGGCCCGAGGCACCTAAACACCAAAAGTGTCATGAAATTGCGACGACACAACCCCCTGGTGCCCAATCACCAAAAGTGTCATGAAATCACGACGAGATTTCCAAAAGGCGCCTGATCACCAAAAGTGTCATGATATCACGACGAGTTTTCCCCTTGGTGCCAGTGCTTCAAAAGAGTCGTG
This sequence comes from Wollemia nobilis, assembly GCA_028583015.1. Lineage (NCBI taxonomy): Eukaryota > Viridiplantae > Streptophyta > Pinopsida > Araucariales > Araucariaceae > Wollemia > Wollemia nobilis. The sequence continues at coordinate 156,894 of JAQPPZ010017000.1, read as the reverse complement.
AAATCGTGACGAGTTTTCCCCATGGCACCAATTATCCAAAAGTGTCACAAAATCATGACGAGTTTTCCCCTTGGCGCCCAAACTGCACAAGTGTCATGATATCGCAACGAGTTCTCCCCTTGGTGCCCATTCATCAAAGGTGTCGCGATATCGCGACGATTTTTCCCCATGGCGTCTATTCCCAAAAAATTTCACAAAATCGTGATGAGTTTTCCCCTTGGCACCCATTCTTCAAAATTTTTGCAATATCACGACGAGTTTTCTCCTTGGCGCCCAACCTTCAAAAGTGTCGCGATATCGCGACGATTTTTCCCCTTGGTGCTAGCTCTCCAAAAATGTCGTGATATCGCAATGATTTTTCCCCTTGGCGTCCAATATACAAAAGTGTCGTGATATCGCAAAGAGTTTTATCCTTGGTGCCCAACCTTCAAAAGTGTTGTGATATCATGATGGATTTTCCCCTTGGTGCCAGCTCTCCAAAAATGTCGCGATATCGCGACGATTTTTCCCCTTGGCGCCCAATCTACAAAAGTGTCATGAAATCACGACGGCTTTTCCCATTGGTGCCTATTCTCCAAAAATGTCACGATATCGCGATGATTTTCCCCCTTTGTGCCCATTCTCCAAAAGTGTCACGAAATTGCTACAACTTCCAGCCACAGGCCCCGACGGCACAACAGGTCACAAAATCATGACAGATTCCCTCCAAAGGCCGTGACGGTGCAACATGTCATGAAATTGCTATAGCTTCTATCCAAAGGTAGCGACGATGCAATAGGTCATGAAATCGCTACATATTCTCTCCAACGGCCGTGACAACGCAACATGTCATGAAATCGCAACAGCTTGCCTCAAAGGCCGTAATGGCGCAACAAGTCGCGATATCATGACAAAAACTACCCTTAGCATTTTCTTTGTTCATTGGGTCAAGGATCGTTCCAGACCCTTCCTAATCACTTCATCCTCCAGAGGTATGTCACTGTGCAGCTGCACCCCAACCTCTTTCTCAGCACCCATATTTGCAAGGAAATCGACCGCTTTATTTAGATTTCTACTCACATAAACAGGGATCACGTCATCTAATTCTCTCCATAGTTCCTTGATTTGAGAGACCAAAATCCTCAACCTCCATGCTTTCAAAGCATAGTTTCTCCTCTATATGGGAAATTTAGGAGGTTGATTTTTTGACATTTTATGATAGTCCTAATCATCCCACCCTGGAGCGATTAGAAATATGTAGCATATTTCTTGACTATTCCCTTTGTAGTGTGCTCTTGATAGTTTTTGCATGATTTTATCCAAATTTCATCTTATTTTGACATGTTTTGATTACCATTTTAATTATTTCATGCATGCATTAACTAGAGGCCTTGGGGATTGCATATTTCCCTCCATCCGTAGATGTTATTAATCGTTTGCTATTTCTTTGAATGTAGAATCTTGAAACCAGAGGGGCAGCAAGGAACTACAGATGCATTCATGCAAGCAATGGTGATGTTTGGCCTACCCATTTCAAATGTGGGCACGTGAAAGATCCCGAAGGGAAGCGTACCATCCGTGGTGTAACAAAACTATATCTAACGCTCCTAGCTCCTAAAAAGGAATGAGATGTATTATAACCTGATATCAAAGCAAAATTAATAAAAATAGTGGCTACACTTTACATTTGCTTTATATCTTATTTCAGTTCATTTGTTTTCCCTTTTTATGCACTTTAGTCCTTTGTTCATTTTTAGGACTTAGTGTTTCGTATGCTTTTGTTTGCATCGCACCCGGTACTCCTACGATATTTCGTATCCTCGTGATTTTAGTGGAGATCATAATGGGACTCTAGACCCTAATTTTAGGGTCAAAATTTTGATCAAAACTTTGTGTTTTTGCTTATAGGTGTGAATCCTTCAAGCGCTAGACTGCTGCTCATGCCACCTTGTGACGAATATAGATTGGAATTCGTGCCACCCCGGGATGAATAAGGCATTCATCCCACCCTATGATGAATACAAATCTACTATTCATCTCACCCTGGGATGATTAGCTTTCTATGTAGTTTCTGAATAGAAACTTAGAGGCATATGGTGTGGGTAGAGAAGAGGTAGGTTGTCTGAACACTCTCTGTAATTTTTTGTCTCTGTTTCTATGATTTTTCTATTTTCTTTGCTTGCATAGAAAATTTTACTACATTTTTTCCTTTCTTTTCACAAGGAAAAAGAACCACACACACCATGTGATAATTTAAACATCAAGGCATTGGTCATAAAACCCCAACACTTGATCAAGACCAACGATGGATTTCATCACCACCTTGGCTTGAATTTTTGCATACATAACCTCGATCACTACTGTTGCTAGACGTAAATCCTGATGAAAGCTGAACAAGTGTATCTTGGGTGATTCCCAGCGCATGAGGATAAGTCTTCTATGGTAGGTGTCAAAAAAAGAGTGATTCCCCTTCCATATCGCCTATGTTCCACATACTGTTCTGCTCTCACGTACCGATAGTTTCCCTCATGTAAGGGTGGGTATATTGAGAGGTTTGGTATAACATCCTGGCAGTGGTATATTAAAGGGGCAACCATTTTGGGAGACATAAGAACCCTCATATTGCATGTACACAAAAATTTCTTTACAAGGTTTTCAAAACAAAAATCAAAACACACTGAACCAGATTTAGGACACACCTTTAATCTATAAACGAGATAATAATTGCTTTGATTGTGTGGTCCTATTTTGTTTAGTGTAGCATAAAAAATTGTAAAGAAGATAAAAACCTACATATCTTGTAGAGAGACACCACCATGGTGTACACCCGTAGCCAAGCCCAATCATGGGTAGAAGCTACGAAAAGTGTACAAGGGGGCACAAGTCACCTCCGCTATATCCCCAAGGACTTGGTCATACCACCTTGGCGACCTGACCCAAAAAATAGTCCACATCATACCATGATAGAATGGGACTATAGAGGCACCCCTTCGAGGGGAATGCCCATGCAACATAGACCCTTTCAGGAGGAGTCCATACACATGGCACTCAACATAGACGAGAGGGATCCCTTAGATGCTCGTTATGAGTGGCCATCATGTGATGAAGCACCAAAACAACATAGGGTCCATAAGGAGGGGCCACAAGATTACATCATCCCTCCTCTATCCCTTATTACTGTCATAAAAATAGGCCAAATCCAGAGCACAAGGCTCTTTAGACAGGGTGAGCCAACTCTGCTTGCCCCTTTCACATATATGAAAGGGAACACAAGGAAAACCACTACATTCCTCAAGAGCAATACACTGTGCAGGAACAATGTGCTTTCACATCTACTATTTATTAGGATCACCTACTGAGGCCAGAGCCTCGGGTGAATACCACTAACCTCGACAGAGGGAAGTGACCTATAGATATCTTGGATCACCATGATCGAGATAGATGTGTAGGGGAGGCATCTAGGCCTCCTAGAATCAAGACGATGGAACAAATCGACTTGGAATTTTCCAAACATGCCGCCTGTCGAGCATAAATCACGTAGCTTGAGCAAGACCAACAATAGTTAGAGCACCTGTACTGCCTTAGCAAAGAGTGCATTCAATATCAAACAGACGATTTACTCCAGAACACTATGCCTGAAAGGGTCCCAACCCCTTGCATGCATAGGATAGAGTTGTATGAGAGGCACAACCCCTTGGTGTGCGAGAGGTCTCCATGACCTTATAAAATGTTGCCTCCAAGACCTCCTAGACTTGAGCGAGAGACCACCCCTAGAGCCAATGATGGGCACCCTCTATGGGCACCCACCCATGTTTATAGGTCACACCCAGGAACTCCTCAAGAAGCCTATGAGGAATTCAAGCAAGAAGAAGAGCAGGCTAAAACACCCTACCAAGGTAGGGGGGCACTATCCGACTACCCCTCCATAGGCCTCAAGTTCCCCATAATTCACAACGATAAAAAAACAAGGAGGAAGAAATAAAATCTTTCGATGCATACAAAGTGCTGCTAGAGTGCTTAGAGTCTATGGAGACCAAGACTTATGGGCTCCAAAATCCCACTTTATGCCAGCTCCATAGTCACCCTGTGCATCCTTCAGTGCATACACCCCCATACCCTGAACACTTTAAAATTCCTTAATTGGCAATCTTTAGAGGGGATGAGGATGCCCAAGAGCACGTGACAAGATTCCTGAGCCAATGCTTTGGCATTCAGGACAATGATGTTTTGCTTCTAAGAACATTTATAACCACGTTCGTAGGCCCTGCCTAGGACTGGTTTACCCAGTTGTCGAAGCATAGCATCAAAAACCTGGACCAACTGGTGGACGCATCCCTAGAGAATTTTGCTTTCAACACCAAGAATAAGGCATCATTAAGTGACCTAGCTAGACTCAGACAGTATGAGGAGGATACCATGGCGGCCTATGGAAATCGGTGGAGAATGTTGCTTTCAAAGCTTCCTTACCTCCCTCCCATGGTCGATCTGACCCAAATGTTCTTGAAAAGTTGCCTAAGATCGATCTTTATGCTATTGCAGCTGTAGCAATACACCACTCTCGAGGAAGCTTTGGAGCAAGCCAAAATCATTGAGGAGATCAAGATACAAGATGGTGAGATTGCCAAGCCACGTAAGAAAGAGTGTCCCAGAAATACCAAAACTAGGTCAACGCAACCGAAACCCATTGCGGTCAATTAGGTTGCTATAAACATACCTAAGCTTGCACACGCAACACAACCCCCAAAGGCTAATTACTAGATAGTTCTTCTTGACACCTATGAAAAGGAAAATCATAGGCAAGAGCAAAATTAGCAACGTCACCCTAGGTGACAATTCACACCATTCATAGAGTCTAAAGTCTCCTTGTTTGACTGCTTGTTCACGGCCAACTTGATAAACCTGCTAGAAAGTCAACCAATAAAACCCAATGCACCAAAAAATAAGGGCTATAGGGAAGAATTGTATTGTATATTTCATCGACAGAAAAGGACATGACCTTTATGCATGTTGAAAGTTCAAAATCTTAGTGCAAGACCTAATATACAATAAGATGCTAGTAGTAGATAATCCTATGGCACCAAACAACCAATAGATTGAGGTCTTCAAAGACCCCTTGCCTACCCATGATGTGTAGGCAAAGACCCTTCAAGTCAATGAGGTGAAACAAAACTACCCCATGTAGGGGCATGTAGGGATGATAAGCATAGTGACTCAGAACAAGAGGTACCCAAGCACAGCTGCCCCCATGGTAGCTAAAGGAGAGGTTCCATCAATTTCACAATAGCACCCTACACAACCTCCCCTACCTAGACCAGTGGCCATGATTCAAACTAAACTTACCCATATTTTAAGGACCATGTCAGCTAGGTTCTCCATCTATGAGCTCATCCAACAATCATCGCCCCATCGGGAGGCTCTAATGGAGATACTAAAAGCCATTGAACTACAACCCCACGAAGCAAACTCTTTCAAAAACTTTGTGGGACATGTAAAATGATGTACAAAACCAGTAATCACCTTTAGAGAAGACAAACTAAAATTGGTGACTGGTGATATGGCAGATCCACCTCTGAACGTCATTGTGCGGGTCAATAGGATTTTGTTTAAGAGGGTTTAGGTGGACACTGGCTCATCCAGCAATATAATCACAACAGCGGCATTGAAACACCTCAAGTTGCCAACATCTCACATTGTGGCCTCCACCTATACTCTTCGAGCATTCAATGATGCAATATGCTCGACGGTTGGCACAATTGTCCTACCCATCCAAGTAGGACAAAAGACCATTCCTACATTGTGCCACATCCTAGAAGGTGAGATGGCCTACAACATCTTGCTGGGCTAGCCTTGGATCAGGGACATGAAGTGTGTCCCTTCGATAGCCCATCAATGTCTAAAGTACACATATGAAGGGTAGGTGCATGTAGTTTCGATAGAATTAGAGCCCTTTAAGTATTGCTTTGTGATGCAGCTGATGCCACAATCGACCCTTCCATCGACACATTTGGACTTCCAATTGAATCCATCCAAACAGGGTTTGATTTCGCATACATCCCTGCTATTAAGTACCTCAAATCCCTAGTCGGGTCCATATTCATCATCTAGTCCTTCACCAACAATGCCACCTATGGTGGCCACACCAAAGGACAATGGGAAGAAACCCCTGGAAGAGGCACCACCATCAGTCTCAACCATATCTATCGAAGATATGCCTAGCCAAATGGAAGTCGAGATGCCTTTTTCACTCGACATGGAGTGGACCCAGGAAGAGCTCCCATTCCCTCCCCCTCAACCGCCAACTATCACCGTTGAGATGGCCAATATGGGCCTGGGGGAGTATCTAGTGTGGAACATTGTAACAACACCCACGCTTGAGTCCATGCAGGACATTGGGAGACCTTGCCTCCCCATCTACACTATTGTCCCTTTGGGCTACCCACCAAATCAGACAAATTTTGTATATGGGGGCATCGACAATGACATGGAACCTTACCTGCAAGAGGAAGAGGACAAAGAGCCCTTTGTTGAGAATGTCAATTATCTGTCCAACCTGGATTTCACTTTGAGATATCTTGGCCAATGTAATTGGCATGGATATGGGTTAGGCAGATATGAATAAGGGGTGTGCGTTCTTTGTCAACCAAGATATCAGATGTCGTATGACAAATCAGGAGTAGGGTTCAATCACCCTCTTCCCCTTGACATCTTGGTAGAGAACATGCAAGGCCTAGGTCTAGGCAACAAGGATGGGTTGGCACAAGATCCATATGCCAATCCTAACACAACATACACATTGGTGGATTATATCCCACTATTAACAACCAACCTTGTGGGCCTCAACAACCCCTTCCTATTGATCAAGAAAGGGGAAAGTTCAAGAACTTACCTCCAAAAGGGATATAGACAAGTCTAAGAAGGATATTTAGAAGATGAGTTAGAGTATGAGGTAGTGCCTTGGGACCCTTTAGAGTCCGATAGCAATCACTCGCAAGTGACGCCCATAGATGATTATTAGGAGGACTTCATGGTGATGTTCCCCTTGAATTCTCCAATCGAGCAATGGCCACCTCAAGAGAATTAGGTCCTCCTATAGAGAGCGAAACAACCCCAATGGGACCAAATCAACTTGCTTGAGCAGAACGAGCCTCACATGCTACAAATAACTATCAAAGCCAATGAAGGCCTATGGATCTCTGATAGAGATTATGAAGATGAGACTGAGATGGCATATCTCAACCACATGCGGTAGCAATGATATAAATACCCCATGGATATTGATGACATGTTTGAATAGCTAAACATGGGTCCAAGGTAATGGTGGCACCTAAACCAAGCTTAGTTAGACCAAGTCCTGCACCCGCCACTTTAGGCATACAGAGAGCACCTTTCACCCAGATACCCTATAGAACCATCAGTGCCAAGGGCAGACCCTATCCTTTTATCTACACATAGGTCCGATCCATTTGTGCCAATACCCATAGAGCTAGATCCAAAACACAAAGATCACCAAGGATGTCTAAGTCACCACCCGTGCGGTAATGGAGACCAAATTCACTTCATCAACATGATCTCCATTGACTTAACCACCCCCATCTACAATCCAACCGATCTAGCATGACCATTGTATCTAAACCTAGATGCCATAGATTGGGATCATGCTAACTCACCACCATCCCCATAAGAGTACTTGCCTTAAGGCGAGATGCTTCATTCCACCCCAAGACCAACTTAGGATATCTTCCACGCTGAAGAGGAATCCAATTTTCTAAACATAGATCTAAATTCAGCAAATGATATCCACCTGATCCAAACTCCACACCAGTTGGAGGACGGGTCCCACATGTCAGTCGAAGAGACGAATGACATAGACATCGGCTCTGATCCAATGAATCCACAAATCATCAAGCTGGGGGTAGGTATATCCCTTGAAGAGCAAGTCGATTACATTACCCTTCTCAGAGAGAAGAAGGAGGCTTTTGCATGGTCCTACAAAGACATGCTTGGGCTAGATCCATAGCTAGTCATGCATAATCTAATGCTTGATCTAACAGTTAATCCAGTCAAGCAAAAACTATGTAAGATGCACCCAACAATGGCCTTAATGGTAAAATATGAGCTACAAAATTTGTTGGATGCATAGTTTGTCATCTACGTGGATTACCCACCATGGCTATCCAACATGGTACCCATCAAGAAGCTTGATGGGAGGATTCACATATGCACCAATTTTTGAGATCTAAACAAAGCGAGTCCCAAGGATGATTTCCCCTTGCCTAGCATCGACGCATTGGTAGACGCTACAGTAGGCCATGAAATGCTTTCCCTCATGGATGGTTTCTCAGGATACAATTAGATTCGTATCAATCCCAACGATCAACTCAAAATGATGTTCACAATTCCTTGGGGGATATTTTGTTATAAGGTCATGTCCTTTGGCCTTAAAAACATTGGTGCCACCTACCAACACGTTATGACATACATCTTCCATGATCACATGCATAAAACTTTGGAATATTATATGGATGATTTGTTGGCCAAATCTCTTTTGCGCCCAGATCATCTCGATGACCTAAGCAAGATCCTTGATCGCCTCATTGAACAGAAAGTTAGGCTAAACCCCAAGAAGTGCGTATTTGCAATCACATCTAGAAAACTCTTGGGTTTCATAGTCTCAAAATGAGGCATCGATTTAGATCCACATAAATTCAAGGTAATCCTTGAGATGCTTCCCCCAAACACCATCAAGTAACTTAGAAGCTTGCAGGGAAAGGTCGTGTCAATCAAGTGCTTGATAGCACATTTATCTGACAAGTGTCGACCCATAAATAAACTATTGCACAAAGGGGTAGCATTTCATTGGGATGACAAGTTCCAGTTAGCCTTCGATGACATTAAACAATACTTGGCTTTGCTACCAGTATTGGCACCACCTAGACTAGGAGTGTCATTCTATTTATACATCTCAGCTACTGAGGTGGCACTGGGTGCCATGCTAGCCTAGAAAAATGAACTACATAAAGAATAGGCTACTTACTATCTTAGTCGCACCTTGGTCAGTTATGAACTTAACTATGCACACATCGAAAAGCTATGCTTAGCAGTGGTATTTGCCACCAAAAAGCTATGCCACTACATGCTGAGTAATACGATGTATGTTGTGTCTAAGGAGAATTCATTTTGGTACATGATGAGTCATACTTATCATAGTAGTCGCACGGAAAAATGGATCATGTTGTTGATGGAGTTTGACATCAAATTCATTGGATAGAAGTCCATCAAAGTTCAAGTCATCACCGATAAACTAGCAGAGGCTCCTCTTAAATATGATTAGCCTTTGACCATAGAGCTACCGATGATGGGGTCTTCCATGTCTCAGAATCGCCAAATTCTGATGAGCCTAAGTCACAAGATGACATAACCCTATTCTTTGACGGTTCTAATTATGAGCAAGGGGGTAGCACATGAATAATATTTTTCACACCTCAAGGGGCTCCAATACCTCTATCATTTAAACTTGATTTCCCATGCACTAATAACAATGCTAAATACGAAGCCTTGCTCATAGGTCTTCAGACAAAAATCACCATGAACATCAAATGCTTGAACATCTTTGGTGATTCATTGTTAATCATCAACCAAGTGAAAGGGGTATTCCAATGTAAATGCCTAGTTCCACAGGCCTACAAAGCCTTGGTGGATAAATTCCTGGCAAAACTTGAATAGTATGACATCGAGGCACTCCCTCGATCATAGAATCATTTTGCAAACACTATGGGCTCCTTGGGGTCACTAATCCCGCAAGACCCTTCTGGTGAAATGACAACCATTAAATTTAAAACATTATTGCAATCCGTGATGAAGCGTGCAAGCTCTGATATTATGCCAGGAATCCACCTGATCCAGATTGAACCATCTTAGGATAGGTTCTCTCAAATCCATGATAATCAAAATCACGCCAACTGGGGGTCCTTGTTCTCCCCAACCCCTCTTAATAGCAACACAACACTATTCTTACAAGTTCTTTCCCACTCAGATTTTGCTAGGGATGAACTTCAAGAGAGATTGTCCATTCATACCATCAAGGTTTTTGATCAGCAGGATTGGTACATGCCCATAAGAGACTATCTCAAGTTGGGTAGCCTCCCACTTGGATTGTCGCATGCTACAAAAAGATAATTCAAATAGAAAGTGGTAAAACATGTCTTGTTAGGAGACATTTTGTACCATCAGAGCTATGAAGGAATCCTCATCCATTGCTTGGACGAATAGGAGTCCGATTGTACGATCACCCAAGTGCACGATGGTACATGCGATGGCCACTTCAACGGTATGGCCATCACAAAGCACATTCTTTGCATGGGCTATTATTGGCCATATTTAGAGCGAGATTGTTACGCATATGTGAGGAAGTGTGCGAAGTGTCAAAACCATGCTAACTTGACACACGTACCTTCTCAGGCCTTGCAGCCGATCCAATCAGCTTGGTCATTTTCACAGTGGGGCTTAGATCTAATCAAAAATATCTCCCCTGCATCGTCAGGTCATCACATGTTTATCATAATGGCCACAGAGTACTTCACCAAGTGGGTGGAAGAAATTATGCTAACGTCTATGACTGGGACCTGCATTACAAAGTTTATTTTACATAACATCATATGTTGTTTTGGTATTCCATCCAAGATCATCTCGGATAATGGGACGTCGTTTAGAAACAAATACGTGCATGCTTTAACAACAAAGTACAAAATTTAGCATGGTTTTTTGACACCTTATTATCCGTAGGTAAATGGGCAAGCAGAGGCGTTAAAAAAATGCTAGTTGCCATCCTTAAAAATATGGTCATAGATAGTCATAAGGATTGGCACACTCAAATCCCACTTGCTCTTTGGGCTTATCGCACTAGCATTCGGATGCCCATCGGGGAAACTCCATTTTTTATGGTGTATGGATCCGAGGCTGTCATGCCTCTCGAGTTGGAAATACCTTCCCTGTGCATATTAATGCAAGAGTTCATCGATGATGAAACTGCACGATAGGCCTGGTTTGACCAACTTACGTTGCTTGAAGAATGATGCGTCAATGCTCTCGAGCATTTATGCATCTATCAAGAGTGACTTAAGAAAGCATACAACATGAGAGTTCACCTGAGGGACTTCCAGGTTGGGGACTTGGTCTTAAAAGAGAACCAAAAAATTCTAACTTGCCGCCCCATCTAAGGGACAAGTTTGTGGAAAACTGGTTAGGTCCTTATGTCATTGATAGTAAAATAGGACCTAGAACATACCAGCTCACCTCTCTTGATGGAATCAAGGAACTAGAACCCTTGAAAATCAGTTATTTGAGGCCATTCCACATTTAAAAGAGCCATGGCCCACCCTAAAAATCTCCAAGGATTCCCACATCGCTTGGTAAACCCCAAAACACCCCAAAGGTGCCCATAATCCCTTTTGTCAAGCCAAAAGCTCCAAGGATTACCACAATCGCTTGGTCAACCCCAAAATGCCCCAAAGGATAATAAACCCTTTGGTCAAACCAAAAGCTCCAAGGATTACCACAATCATTTGGTCAACCCCAAAATGCCCCAAAGGTATCCATAAACCCTTTGGTCAAACCAAAATCTCCAAGGATTCCCACATCGCTTGGTCAACTCCAAAATGCCCCAAAGGTGCCCATAATCCCTTTGGTCAAGAAAAAAGCTCCAAGGATTACCACAATCGCTTGGTCAACCCTAAAATGCCCCAAAGGATAATAAACCCTTTGGTCAAACCAAAATCTCCAAGGATTACCACAATCGCTTGGTCAACCCCAAAATACCCCAAAGGATAATAAACCCTTTGGTCAACCCAAAAGCTCCAAGGATTACCACAATCGCTTGGTCAACCCCAAAATTCCCCAAAGGTACCCATAAACCCTTTGGTCAAACCAAAAGCTCCAAGGATTCCAACATCGCTTGGTCAACCCCAAAATGCCCCAAAGGTGCCCATAATCCCTTTGGTCAAACCAAAAGCCCCAAGGATTCTTGCAATCGCTTGGTCAACCCCAAAATGCCCCAAAGGTGCCCATAAACCCTTTGGTCAAACGGAAAGCCCCAAGGTTTCCTGCAATCGCTTGGTCAACCCCAAAATGCCCCAAAGGATAATAAACCCTTTGGTCAAACCAAAAGCTCCAAGTGTTCCCACAATCACTTGGTCAAAAAAAATATTCAAAATAAAAACAAAACAAAAGATAATAAAAAATTGCATCTCATTTTCATGCACATTCTTAAAAATCAAAACACAAAAAAGAAAATAAATCAACTACATTAGGCATCACAAACATACATTGCATATTTGTTGGTCATACAGGTCAAATGCACCATAGACTGTAATTACTCGGCAATTCCATCATTTCCCACATTCATCCAGTTTGCAAATAATCCATCAAAGAATAGTGCCATGCGCACTTTCACCATATCATAGTCAGTTGTCTCCTAATGTAGTTAGGGTTTTTGACATTTAGTTGTCTTTAGATTTCTAGTCAAATGTTGTATGAAGTTAGACCGATTTTTACAAGGTAGAGTTTTACTTGGATCACGCCTTGTTACATCACATCCCAAAACAAGCTTAAAACACATAAAAATTCCCAAGTTGTGTGGATGAAAGATGAAACCTACAAAGTGGTCTAAAGTACCTTAAGCAAAAAGGTTATCCTGCTCATCCCCCTATGTGAATGGTTCAAGAATGCTGAGAATTGAAAAAGGACAAGCTCTTCCCTATTCAATTCCCCACAATAAACAGTGGTTTTCGCCACTATCAAAAATCCCACACACCTTTGGTCCCAAAAGTCATAAGGATTCATGCTACATGTCCCTGAGAAGGATGGGTAGTCATCCCCAAGGCCTGAAAGGATCAATACCATTCACAAGAAAAAGAATCCAAAAGTCCACTATCAAAAATCCCAAACACCTTTGGTGCCCAAAGTCGTAAGGATTCATACTACACACCCCTAGCAAGGATGGGTAGTCATCCCCAAGGCCTAAAAATATCAATGCCATTCCAAAGTAGATTCACAACCACCTTTGATTCCCAAAGTCGTAAGGATTCGTACTACACGTCCCTGCAAAGGATGGGTAGTCATCCCCAAGGCCTAGAAGGATCAATGCCATCCACAAGCCAAAAAAAAACCACGAGCTCAACTTTGAAATCAAAATTCAAAATCTAAATCCTCAAAGGGCAACAACAAAAATAATATCAGTGGTTATCATCACTACTTAAACCCCTTGCTCAAAAGAAGAAGAAAAAATAAAAATAAACAGTGGTTTTCATCATTATGTATGAGAGCAAGTATCCCAACAAGTTGAGCAACCAAAAGACGCCTGAAATTGAATCCTTGGAATTCTCAGCATTTGAAAAACCATTTAGGTGATCCTCATTATGGGTTCGATGGATAGCCTACCTGGCAATGACGGTATCCTAAATGCATGACGATATGTCTATCACATTAGATTTGCATGTGTGTAGACCAATGTTTGCATGTGTATGAGCTAGCTTATGGTATCCTAGATTGCCCCATGGATGAATCTTACTAAATAAAACAAAGGAGTTAGTGGAGCTAATTAGGTGATCCTCAGTACAGGTTTGGTTGACAACCTATCTGGCACTGATGATATCTTGATGAATACCACATAAAAAAACTCAATCGCACACACAGGGATGTGAAATAACTTGGTCAAACTCAAGGTTGATTCGTACCTTGGTCAAAAGTCTTGTCATAATAACGTACAGTCTTGATTAGTTAGTCAAAACATCTAAGTCTCAAAAACACTGTAACTACATTCTAAAAAAAACTGGTACATTCCATTCTTACATCACCATCAAAAAATACAAACAAAAAATATTACACATGCAAAGTCATTCCACAAAGCAATCACATAGTACAAAAAGCCAGTAAATCTTATACAGTCCATGGTGCCACCACTTGTAGACCAAAAAATAATTCCATCCATTCCATATGCATACATCCATATAGTCAAAAACATCTGCATTCATAATAACATATGCATACATCAACATAAATAAATGTGCATAAAATAAATGATAAACCATAACAAGGAAATAATCCAAAAATAAAGTCATGTATATATCGAGTCAAAATGCCCTCAGGCTACAATAAAACGATCCTCTGACCTCACAAAAAAATCAAAAACTCAAAAACACCAAGCCTAGGGAGTCGGCCACCATGATCACGCAGGATCAGTGCGACTGGAACTACCCCCAGTAGTGTGGGTCCTATGGGACCTCTCAAGATGGATGCTGCCAACCCCCGCATCATGCCCACTAGTGCTACCATCACCCACCTACCTACGATGAGATAAAGCAGACTGCTCAGTTTTACTATCTCTCGTTCGATGCAAATATCCACCTCTAGTGAGCTCAGGTAACTGACCATCGAGGTGGATAATCTCGACCTCCAACTCCACCAAAAATTGACCCCACTCCACATCCTACTAGTGGTATGCAGCCAATGCTTCATCCCACTATGCCAACTAAGCCAGTAGGTGATCCATCTCAGCACTGTGCTCCTCATCCCGTCTATGCAGTAGCTCCTCCAATCATGCTATCTCAGCATGAAATCTAGTCTCCATATCCCCTGGAACTACTTGAGGCATGGGCATCTCTAGGATGGTAGGCTGCTATGGCACCCACTTCTCTAGGACATCCTATGTATCCTGCTCCATAACCCCTAGGTCATCCCCAGTCAAGTCATCAACCTCCACCATATTTGCATCATCGAGCGGAGCTCCCCAACCCTCCCCCAATGCCTCTGCACCCTCACCACCTACTGTTTTCACATCCATACCTCCTAAAGGCCCCTCAACCCACCATCACCATATTATCCACCACTGGTCATACTCTGCAGTTGCCTCGACATTATCCACGTTGGGGACCTCAATCACTACATCCGACTCCTCACCCAGTGGCTCAATGATTAGCCAGGCCAAAGTCCTCTCGTCACCCCGATGCTGATAGATCAAGTGATCACTTGGAAATCATTGGCGCACCCTAAACTATCAAGTCACCCGAACGTACGGGAAGTGCTCCTACTCGATCCCATACTGCCAGATCAGCCACCTCCCACAAGTTGATCAGGGTAGTCAGATATGCTTGATCCCCCACCATAGGCTCTAATCGAGTCACCTGCTTGAGCCCAAGGGCATCAAGCTAACCCCAGTCCACCATAGTCAATGCATCCAATGCGTCAGAGAATACCGTAGGTTGACGGTACCGACTCTTCACCACCTGCAAAAAAAAACAACACAAAAACATTAAAACATGACAAAAAAAAAACTATACAACACTAAAACAAATATACAACAATGTATACAAACTATACAACAAAAACATTTAATAAACTGTACAACAACATTAACAAAATGTACAATACAAACATTAAAAAAAAAATCAATAAACAACGCAAAATTAAACAAAATTTTTAACCTAGGGTTTTTAACCTTAGTTTAATACAAACAAAAAAACAAAACCAAAATTTGAACCTAGGGTTTTTAACTCTAGTTTAAACTAAAAAATTAATAAACAACGCAAAATTAAACAAAATTTTTAACCTAGGGTTTTTAACCTTAGTTTAATACAAAAAAACAACAAAAAAAAATTTAACCTAGGGTTTTTAACTCTAGTTTAAACTCAAACATCACAAAAAAACAAAAATAACAACAATTTTAACCTAGGGTTTTTAACTCTAGTTTAAACTTAATACAAAAAAACAAAACAACAACAAAAATTTTAACCTAGGGTTTTTAACTCTAGTTTAAACTAAAAAAACAAAAAACAAAAACAACAAAAAATTTAACCTAGGGTTTTTAACTCTATTTTAAAATAAAAAAATGAAAAAACAAAAATAACAACAATTTTAACCTAGGGTTTTTAACTCTAGTTTAAACTTAATACAAAAAAACAAAACAACAAAAATTTTAACCTAGGGTTTTTAACTCTAGTTTAAACTAAAAAAAAACAAAAAAATGAAATAACAACAAAAATTTTAAACTAAGTTTTTGATATTAGTTTAAACAACGCCACACAAAACACAAATACAAACCAATTAAACTAGGGTTTTGATCTTAGTTTCAACAGAAAAATGAAATGCAAAATAAATTAATTACGGTTTTAAATTGTAAAATAAAAACAAACAAAATAAAGAGGAGCACCTACTGGTCTTGCCTCGGCTTCACCACTCGATGATCCGATCTATGCACTCATGGTATCCAAGAAATCTCGACAGCGCTCCGCTACATAGACTCGAACTCCTCCTGCTCACAACTCCAAATCGCTAGAAAAACAAAGTGCAAATGAGCCCAAAACCTAGTTTTGGCTCTTATATAGGCTCTTAGGCTTGTAATCGGTCCACCCTAGGATGAGTGCTCTAGTTAGCGCTCATCCCACCCTGGGACGATTACAAAACTAGTATTCGTCCCACCCTGGGACGATTATAGAGCAAGAAAATAAAAAACAATAAAAACTGCATCCAAAATGCACCAAAAATAACAATAAAACTATCAAACAAAGGCACCTTTGCTACTGATATTCTTGGCATGCAAAACCACCGTTGGGGTCACAAATTACCACTATCCTACTCCCTAAGAAGGCTACCATATCCAGACCACTCCATGGGAGGATGGATTTTTGACAATTTCATCCCCAAAAGGCATCACAAAAAGGGTCCAAACCCACCCAAAAATAGCAATAATATTGTCGAACAAAGGCACCTTTGCGCCTGATATTATTGGCATACAAAATTGACTTTGGGGCCACAAATTATCCATATCCTACTCCATAAGAAGGCTACCATATCCGGACCACTCCCTAAGAGGACGGATTTTTGAGAATTTCATCCCCAAAAGGTGTCACAAAAAGGGTCCAAACCCACCCAAAAATAACAATAACATTGTCGAGCAAAGGCACATTTGCACCTGATATTCTTGGAATAAAAAACTGACTTCGGGGCCACAAATTATCCATATCCTAATCCCTAAGAAGGCTACCATAGCCGGACCGCTCCCTGGGAGGATGGATTTTTGAGAATTTCATCTCCAAAATGTGTCCCAAAAAGGGTTAAAACCCACCAAAAATAGGTCCGATTGTTGGGAAACTACATAAGCATTCAATGCAAAACAACTGAAGGCACCCTTACAAAAGTCATCTTGGGTCAAGTGACTCATCGTTTTTCTCATGTTGGTCATTCCTTCATCGATTCATTGCTTGAGGTGGTAGTCACACTTAGTCACCAATCAACAAATACACACCCAATCAAGGAAATGACATGCATTCAAAGAATCATTGACAAAGATAATCAAGCTCCTACTTG
Organism: Wollemia nobilis; assembly: GCA_028583015.1. NCBI lineage: Eukaryota > Viridiplantae > Streptophyta > Pinopsida > Araucariales > Araucariaceae > Wollemia > Wollemia nobilis. The sequence goes on along the minus strand of JAQPPZ010017000.1, from coordinate 139,557 downwards.
GGGTAGAAAATAAGCAATAATCACAAGCTGATCAAACACTTGGTATTCTAGAATCATGAACTCAAGGTTCCCATAGAAAAAAGGTTGCGCCCTTTGCCTATTCATGACTGAACAATGTCCAAGATCAAGTAACACCTCATCAAAAAAGGTTAACATTTTAATTAAGCTCCTTAGCTCGTCAGAAGCAAGGATTCAAGAATGTGTACCATTTCCATACTTGGGGCATCAAAATTTGGTTAGGTTACTAAGAAAACCTAATCATTAAGTGCTTTGGTTATCTATTTTTTCTCAGCACTATGCCACACACAATGCATCCCAAAAAGGGGCATCTATAGACACCAAAACAACACCAATATGATCAGGTGGCTAAAAACACTAACAAAATTGACATACATAGCCCCTAGGGTAGCCCATAAAGGTTAAAAGTGGTCCTAACCACTCCCACAATAGTTTTGGAAGGTTAGAGGTCAATTTGGCACCTTTCAAGCACCCTGCTCCTTACTCGTTCCACCATGGGGTGAATAGACTGCTATTCACCTCACCCTAGGATGATTAGCAGCAATCGCTCCAGGGTGGGGTGAATAGAAGGTTTGATGGGAAAAAGGTCAAACCTTGACAAATGGAAGCTCAGATCTACCACTCAACTCCACCTTCAATGCATGGGAGTGTGAATGAGCATTTTTGAGCTCAAAGGGGCAATCATAGAGGTAGTCATGGAGCCCTTAATCAGGGAGGAATCTTCTCTCCCTTGGGAAGGCATAATGGCCAAGTGGTGCCCCTGCATGCACATTCAGAGCAGACCTTCAGGTCCATAAAATGGTTATTCTTCTCATCCCACAAAAAAATAGAGCAAGAGCATTTGGAGCAACGGAGTGCTGTTGAATTACATCCTCACCCCTCACTTGTGCTTCTTACATCCTTGATCTATCTTTTGAAAGGGAGGTTATTGGGTGAACATTGGAAGCACAATCCGGACCTAGAACCTGAAAATTTGGCCACAATACCCCACCCAATTTTTTGACACAACCCCTTAGGAGGTTTGAGACCCATCCCAAGTGGATTGGTGTCAAAACCAAGCCCCAAATGGTGGGCGTCCTGCCCTCGGGTGCCCCATGCATTGCTATAGTCCTAATCGCCCCACCCCAAAGTGATTAGAAATCTATAGCATATTTCTATACTATTTATTTTGTATTTTATTTTATGTCATTCATATATGATGCCATTCAAATCTCATGCCATTATGATGAGTTTTGACTATGTTTTCATTGTTTTTCGCCTTCATTAACATACAGGGATAATATTCAGATCCAGGGTGATCGAGGAAAAATCTATAGAATCCGACCTTCTGGGTCATCTCAAAATGCCCTATTTTGCCTAACCCCAACTTTGTAGGTGTTTTGGAGGCCTCTGGATGGGACATTTAGGAGGTTGATTTTTTGACATTTTATGACAGTCCTAATCGTCCCACCCCAAAGCGATTAGAAATCTATAGAAAATTTCTCGACTGTTCCTTTTGTAGTGTGTTACTGATAGTGTTTGCATGCTTATGTCCAAATTTCATATTATTCTGACATGTTTTGATTATCATTTTAATTATTTCATGCATGCATTAACTAGAGGCCTTGGGGATTGCATATTTCCCTCCATCCGTAGGTGCTATTAATCGTTTGTTATTTCTTTGAACATAGGATCTCGACATTGGAGGGTTAGTAAGGAACTACAGATGCATTCACACAAGCGGCGGTGACGTTTGTCCCGCCCATTTCAAATGTGGGCACGCGAAAGATCCCGAAGGGAAGCATACCATCCGTGGTGTAACAAAACTATATCTAACGCTCCTAGCTCCTAAAAATGAAGGAGACGTATTGTAACCTGATCTCAAAGAAAAATTAATAAAAATAAGGGCTGCACTTTACATTTGCTTTATATCTCATTTCAGTTCGTTTGTTTTCCCTTTTCATGGACTTTAGTCCTTTGTTCATTTGTAGGACTTAGCGTTTCGTATATTTTTGTTTGCACTGCACCCGGTACGCCTACGGGCTTCCATATCCTCATGCTTTCAACCAATATTTATGATTTTCCTTAACAATTGTCTTTAGGATTGCAACTATTATCTTATTTTATGCCTTTGCTTACCCAATAGGTTGTGGATAATAGGGCATGGAAAAGCCATGCTTTATGTTATACTTTGTTGTTAAAGCATGTACATCCTTATTCTTAAAGGATGTCCCATTATCTAAAATTATCTTAGATGAAATACCAAAATGACATATGATGTTATGTAGCATGAACTCCATGATGCGAGGTCTAGTCATAGTGGTAAGGGGAATTGCTTCCATCCATTTGGTAAAATACTAAGTAGTCATTATGATAAACATGTGAAGGCCTGAGGAGGTAGGTGAGATTTTCCCAATTAAATCAAACTCCCATTGTGCAAATGACCACATAGATTGAATCAATTGTAAGACATGTAATGGTACGTGTGTTAAATTTATATGATGTTGATACTTTATACACTTCTTGACATACACACAATAATATTGCTCTAAATTTGGCCAATAATAGCCCATGCAAAGAATGCACTTTGCGATGGGTATGCCACTAAAATGGCCCTCACATGTACCATCGTGTACTTGGGCAATGGCCTAAGATGACTCCTATGAGTCTAAGCAATGAATGAGGATAGCCTCATAGCTTCGATAATACATTATGTCTTCTAGTAAGACATACTTTACCACCTTTTGCTTAAATGATCATTTTACGGCATGCAAAAATCCAAGAGGAATATTTCCTAGTTTTAAATAATCTTTTATTGGTATGGCCCAATGTTGTTTTAAAGAAGCCTCAATTGTATGAATTGTGCAATCCTTTTGATGTTCCTCTCTTGTGAATGTTGATTTAGAGTGAACTTGTAGATATGGTTTTGTGCTATTATCAAAATAATAGTGAGGGAACAAAGATCCTAAATTGGAATTATTCAAATAATTGTGAATGTGAGAGAACCTTTCATATAAATATTCAATTTGAATCATGTGGACTTCTGGCATGGTGTTACGATCATCACACTTAGTCATATATTGGATCATAATTTTTAATTTAATAGTCATGACATCATCTGATGGGTTTCTATGGGATTAAATACCCCAAGGAGGCCATTGTATATGTAAAATGATTAGATAAACAAGGGAGTACCTCAATATCATACCATTCAAACTTTGCCAAAAATTTATCCACTAGGGATTTATAGGCTTGCAAGACTGGGCACCTACATTGGAATATCCCTTTGACCTGATTAACTATGAGCAAGGAATCACCAAAATGTTTAACCTTGTTATTTTCATGGTGATTGTCATTTGAAGGCCTATGATTAGGGCTTCATACTCAACATTGTTATTAGTGCATAGGAAATAAAGTTTGAATGAAATGGGTATTGGAGCCTCTTGTGGTGTGAAAAACATGATGCCTACACCATCCCCTTGCTCATACTTAGAACCATCAAAAAATAGAGTTATGTCAGCTTGTGACTTAGGCTCTTCAGAATTAGGTGATTCTGAGATGTGAAAAACTCCATCATCGAGAAGCTCTATAGTGAGAGGTTGGTCATATTGGAGAGGAGCCTCTACTAGTTGAGCAACTATGACCTATCCTTATCCAATTAACTCTAGGTCAAATTTCATCAACAACATAATCCATTTTACTGTGAAACTATTGTAATATGTTTGACTCATCATGTATCATAATGGATTTTCCATAGATACTACATACATTGTATGGTTGAGCATGTAATGGCATAGCTTTTTAGTGGTAAATACCACTGCTAAGCATAGATTCTCAACATATGTGTACTTTATTTTATAATTGACTAGGGTGCAACTAATATAATATGTAGCCTATTATTTATGAAATTTATTCTTTTTTGGTCAACATGGTGCCCAATGTCATCTCAATAGCTAAGATATAAAGATAGAATGATAGTCCTGGTCACAGAGGAGCCAATAATAGTAGTGAATCCAAGTATTGTTTGATCTCATAAAATGAATCTTGACATTATTCATCCCAATGACATGATACCCCCTTGTATAGTAACTCTTTTATGGGTCAACACTTATTCGATAATTGAACTATGAAGCACTTTATGGATGTAACATTTCCTTTCAGGATAAGTAGCTATTTAATAGCTATGGGGAGAGGCATTTATAGAATTTCCTTGACCTTATTTAGTTCTACTTCTATGCCTCACTTAGAGACTATGAATCTCAAGATTTTACCAGATGTGACACCGAATACACACTTATTGGGATTTAGCCTGACATTATGCTCAATGAGGTGATCTAAAACCTTGCACAATACATCGACATGCTCATGGCGCAATAGAGATTTTTCCAATAAGTCATATATGTAATGTTTTAGAATTTAATGCATGTAATCATGGAATATATATATCATAGCTCATTGGTAAGTGGTGCCAGTGTTCTTAAGGCCAAAATACATGACCTTGTAATAGAATGTCCCCCAAGATATTGTGAATGCCATTTATAGTTGGTCTTCTAGATTAATATGAATTTGATTGTATTCAAAAACACTATCCATAAGGGATAACATTTCATGTCATATTGTGGCATATACCAATGTGTTAATGTTTGGTAAGAGAAACTCATCCTTAGGACTTGCTTTGTTGAGATCTCTAAAATCAGTGCAAATGTAAATCCTTCCATTGGGTTTCTTGATAGGTACCATTTTTGGAAACCATGGTGGATAATATACTAAGATGATAAAGTTAGCATCCAAAAACTTTTACAATTTATATTTTACCTTTAATATGATTTTTGGATGCATCTTACTCAATGTTTGCTTAATTGGTTTGAAATTCAGGTCCAGTGTAAGATGATGAATGACTAGATTAGGATCTAGTCCTAGCATATATTTATAAGATAAATCAAAAGCTTTTATCCTTTCTTTTAAGAGATTTTTGAAATCATCTTGTTCAATAGGGGATAGACCTTCCCCTAGCTTGATTTTATGGGGATTATAAAAATATGTATTGATATCCCTATCAATTTTTGGCTCAATTGACATATGGAACCCCTCCTCCAACTAATGTAGATTAGGGATCAAGTGAATGATATCAACTAGGTTTACTTCATAAATTAGAATTTCATGCTCAAATTCAGCTTGAAAATTATTTTGAGTAGTTTTTGGAGAAAAATTAAATGGTTGTAACATTTCCTTGCAAGACCAATACTCTAATGGCGATGAGGGAGACTATCCCTAACCAAAATCAATTACCTCAAGGTCGAGGTGCAATGGCTTTGATGGGTTATTCAAAACTCTCAATGGTGTACTTAAATCTATGGAAATCTTGTTTATGGATAAATAATATTCCTTCCATGGGTGAGTAGGTCTAGATATTTGATGTTGTATCTTAATTGTGGGGGTGGTTCTGGTGGAAATGGAATGATTGGCTTTGGTCGATGATGATGGTGGTGATCCTTCTCTTACAGTGGTAAAATCTGTCATGAGATAGGGTGTTGTATGGGGAAGATGCGAAGGTAAAACTCCTATTTGTCATCAAAAGAGACAATCTCGTGTTCCTCATATAAACTTGGATAATTTATGGGCACTATACCATAGTTTGACTCATAATCGATCATCCATTCATGAGGAGGACCTTGATCCTCTTCCTCACTATTAGATTGAAAGGTATGTGAGCTCTCTCCTACTTCATGAGGTTGAGCAACATAAAGTTGGATAACCCTTGATCTTTCATTTTTATGAGAAAATAATATTCTAATGAATGAACATGATATTTATTGGCATAGGGATCACGTACAAGCTCATCCCTAAAATTTAGACCTAGGAATTCTAGGCCATCTATGAGTATATCCAATGATATTGGCTTATTGTGTCATAATTCAAATTTATCATAAGATATATGATATTGGGGCTGACATGGAACATGAGTACCTTGCTCATATAATCCTAGAATAAACCCATGTCAATTACAATGATGTAGATATCATCAAGTGTAATCAAGATTTGACATGTAGTTTATGTCCTCAAAAAAATTTTCATCATCTTCTTCTTGTTGAGGACCTAGCAATGTTTCATACTTTATAACCCCATATATAAAATATTTTTGATAGGATGGAATACCAAGAGGCATGATGCTACCTATGGGAAGATGAGGTCATCCTCTATCTTGCATCATCTCTATAGATGGAATAATTGTGATGTTTCTTACAAAATATTCTCCTATCCATGTACTAGACATATGTACTGTGACCTAGGATGGAAAAGGTATAGGGGATGGAAGTGAGGCTTGAGATGACTCAATGTGAACCTCTTGAGATGGTTCCTCATATACTAAACAAGGAATATATTCCACGGATATGGAGGAAATTATAGGAGGGATCTCACCAATTTCCCTATTCAACATGTTCTTTCTATGGAGGATCTAACGATGACAAAGGTGTCTCTGGAGCTACCAATGATGACGATGACATGGATGAATATGGTGATGTTGCAATGTAAGGCAATGGTATAAGGGGTAGAACTTGAATAGTTAATGTTGACTTTGGCATTTGATACACCATATTATAGTATTTAAAGGGCTCCAAATTTGCAAAGACTACATGTACCTGCCCTTCATAAGTATATTTAATACATTAATGAGAAATGGATGGGATACTCTTCATGTCCTGAATCCAAGGTCTACCTAGAAATATGTTATAGGAAATTACACCCTCCAACACATTATAGAGTGTCAATATAGTTTTGCATCCCACCTAGATGGGTAGGACTATAGTATCGACTATGGAGCATATCGTATCATTGAATTATCAAAGGGTGTAAGTGGATGCAACAACATGAGATGTTGGCAGTACTAGGTGTTTTAGAGCACTAGTTTTTATGATATTGCTAGATGAAACAATATCTATAAGAACTCTTTTGTATGGTATTTTGTTCACACATGCAATGATGTGCAAAGGAGGGTCCACTGCATCACTTGCTATGGTTTTGAGCTCATTCTCATGGAACGTAATCACTGATTCCTTACACTATTGCACATACCCCCAAAAAATGATGGAGTTAGACTCCTGGGGTTGCAACTCTATTGACTTTAGAATATTTATCAGAGTTTCTCTATGAGGAAGAGACTATTTAATTAGCTCATACATATAAAATCTAGCTGATGTTATCCTTAAGATTTGTGTAAGCTTGCTCTTTATTGTTATTGTTGGCCTAGGTGGAAGGCTTTGTACAAAATGTGGTGGAGGCTATGATGTTTATGGAACATCACTTGAATTTATAGGTAGTGCAACTTGACTTGGATAGCATATGTTCCTAGTCACAATACTCACCATCCCAACATACCCTTGCAAAGGGGGCACCGTATTAACCTCATGAGTTGGTAATGGGTCCTTGAAAATACCCATCTATTGATTAGTAGGGGCAAGGGGATTATCCACTTAAAGATTGTGCTTCTCAATCATATCTTGTACTAGGTTTTTGAAACCATAGCACATAGGTAAATCATAGCCACTTTGCTAATGATATATACAAAATTGATCCTATCGACATGTCATAGGCTTTGGTTTACCTGTATTCAGATCTATGGTCTCGATTTCTATAATATTAATCATTTTTGCAGCCCATAAATGATCAAATCAGGAGTCCTTTGACTTAGTAAAGGGTATAAATTATCGCTTAGAGTGACGCGATTGATTTTGGCTCTAATTCACTTGAGTTTTATTATTATAACTCACAAGAGGAGTTTGGGCCTGATAGTTTATCTTTTAAGAAGGTGTTGTTTGTGTAGGCCTAGGGATATTAATGGTCACTTGATTGACCACTTTCAGATTTGATGGTGCTAGATTGCTCTTTGGATTCTTTGTCCACTACTTCTTATGAGGTTTAGCTATCTCCCCTTCTTGGATTTTAATCTCCTCTATGGTTGTAGCCTGCGCTAGAGCATCTTCTAGAGTGGGGTATTATTGGAGTTGCAGTAATAAAGAGATGGATTTCAAGTAACTCTTTAAAAACATTTGAGTTTACTCAAACATTGGAAATAGATAAGGTATCTTAGACAAGAGTGTTTACCACATATTTCAATAGTCAGTGATCAACTCATCATCATGTTGTTTTAACCCCATAAGGTCAATTAAAGTCACATTTATTTTGGTATTAATGGTGAAACATTCCAAGAATGCATCTACAAATTATTTGAAAGTATATATGCTATGCCTTGGAAGTTGGTTGAACCACTCAATGGTTAGGCCAGAGAGTGTACTTAATAAATTTCTTAGGAGTAATTCACCATTCTAATATATGCTAAAGCACTGATTCATAAATCTTGTAACGTGCTCTTGCACATCTTATTACCCCTTAAATCTATCTAATTTTGATATTTTAAAATTCTCAGGGTATGGAAGGAAAGAAATGGATGGATGCAATAGTTGGCTACACAGCTTGCACAAGGTGGGATTTTGAAGCCCATTTCCCATTATATTACTCTCTATATGTTTCAAGCACTCAAGTAATGCTCGATACACATTAGAGGATTTGATTTCCTCTTCTTTGTTTTGAACCCTTAGATGTGGACGAGGAATGTTATGCAAATATTGAGATGGTTGGTTGTCATCACCCATACCTCCAAATGATGCATCTAAATAATCGTCATTGTGTTCTAAATCATCATAAGTCCCACAAGGTGTTTTTAAGAGAGGCCTACAAGGAGGAACGAAAGCCCATTGAAGGTGATCTATATTAGGCCTATTAGGTAAATTCTTTTCAGTCCTAGGAGGTCTAAGAGGTAATATTTGATTAGGTCTAGTATACCTATTCTATTGGAAATTAGGTTGCCTCTAGTGAGTCTTCTATCTATGCGTTCTTGGAGTAGGAACCCCATAATACAATATCTCTTAAATTTATTTTTGAAGTCTTTGTCTCTCTAACTATTGTCACTACTCTAAAAGATCCAAGTGTTGTTTATCTAACCTAAGTTGATTAAAATTAGCCTAGTGATCAACATCCATTTTTACTAACTGATTGATCTAATTAGTTGTATTAGGTCTATATGCCCTAGCATTGTTGCCCTGATATCTATCTTATTCAAAAAGATTTGTGAGATCTACTACAAGTTTTCCTTGATTGAGAGAAGCTACATTTACCTAAGGTTCACTTCTAAATAAGTGTTATTGGTATTCTACTACATTTTCCACTATGATAAGTATCATACTCATCTTGGTGTTGATACTTTGGGGAAGGATGATTTGAAAGCATGAGATTACCATTCATCCCTACCATAAGTGTGTACTATTGATCCTGTGTAGGATAGATTGAGCAAGCATGCAAATGTATGGTATTTCTCTACTGGGAGGTACCTCATTGCACAATTGCTCTTCTTGAAAGAAGGCATTAATATGATATCCTATATTGGGACTATGACCTATAAGGGTGCCCCGTATAGGATTCCCTTATAGGTTAGGTCCCCTTTCTGACCTTCTAGGACTAGGGAGAGTAGGTGGCCACCAAGGAGGTATAACCATATCCTTTGAATCAAAGTGAAGCCACTCTATGTCCTCTTTCCTACTCCTTGTAACGTCCACCCTTAAGAGGGCTTGGATAAAGGTGTATACCATAGCTACTTACTATAAACCTCTATGTGATTATCTCATTTAAAATTTTTATGAATTCAAATACACAATCAATAGAAACATACATTAATACAAATTATTATCTCTTTTAAAAGTTGTGTTCCTAAATTGTTTGATGTATTTTTTGATTTTTTGCTTTTGTAAAGAATATCTATCACGTGTTTTGAATTTTTTGTTGATGTAGTTATCAACTGTTTAAGTATTTTTCACCTGTACACTCACAGATCAACAACTAACAATGAAAGTACGATCGAGTTATCCATCAAAGTATGGAGATGAAATCCATACTCGATCAAGGAGCACAGGTCCTACCAGTCCTCACCCTATTTACCATGGTCAACAATACACCTATTCAAAGAGAGATACGTGCTCTATTCTACAAGATAGTATGGTTCTTGGAGATGTTTTTGTCCAAATATAGGGTATGTAGGATTTTAGCCAACGAATGGAGATGAATCCCACCATCGTTTAACTCTATCAGTGGTCAGGAATGAATTCCAACTCACTAACATTTAAAAGAACATTGTGTGTGTGGTTCATTTTAAAATAATTAAAATAAAACAAGATAGAATTTAATGATTATTCACTAAATGGATTATATTATATTTTTATTTTAGAATCATAAGCATATATAAAAGAAAGCTACAAAATTGGTAAACTATATGAAAACCTAACCCTTAGGTAGGTCATATGCAAGCAAACCAAACAAATGCATTTTGAAAGACTATTGTTTTTCTTCAGTTTGTTAATGTAAAATTTAGAAATATAAAATATAACTTTGAATTGTACATAAAATACAAGAAAATCTTAAATTGAAGCTTTTTAAAACAACCTAGATGCAAATTGAAGTTTTGGAGGATTACCTTTTCTATTCTGAAACTTGTTGTTTCTAGAATTTTTTGGTGAAAAATCCTAGTTATATGGATGTCCTTGGGTGGAATGACTACAAATTTTAAGGCCATACCTAGGTAGAATATTTACAGTGGCTATCCCTAGCAGTTCCAACCAGGGATTTAGGGGTATTTTCTTCTCAAAATGACCAGAAACTACAACCTGCAAAACACAAAAGAAGGTAAAACATAACAAAATGATAGGGTAAAAGGAACAAAAGATCCCATTGTGATAACCACTGAAGAAGCACAAAAAATGACATGCCTAGATAATTTAAATGAAATACAATTCTATTATTTCTAAGCAAGCATTCAAAGGAAAGAGTGCAAAATATGTAAACTAAGTAATTTATTGAAATGATGAATTATTTGAAGTAAAAAAGAGGGGGTGTTTCTCTTTGTATTTATAAATTCATCAATAGAAAAGGTTACTATACATCCCCTTTGAGGGCTTCTTATTTTGATACATTTCGAATTACAAATTACAAGGGATCAAATCCCTCCATGAACTTAATGGTGTGTTTCAATGTTCTTCTCACAAACCACGATTGAGAGCTAATATTTTGATTCATTTAATCTACATCTTAGATCCTCCCTCATTCCTAGAATACCTACACCTACACATAAGATATTGAAAAATGTTAATAGCATATGCATTTTATGTTGAAAATCTTGAAAAGTATGCAAAACTGAATGTAAAACTTATTTACAACAAATCAAAATAACTCCAAATAACTTTCAAATCTAATATTATATTATTAATATAATGTTGGAAGTATATATGATATTAATATATATTAAAGGAATAACTATTAAATCTAATTGAGGTGATACAAAGATTCAAAAGTTTGAAGAGAGTGATGCAAAAGCATTAATGATAATAACTTTTACCTTCACATATGAAATACAACCTTACATCGGTTCAGTAGGAACATCTACAAAAGATTAGAAAATCCTAGAAAATATATTTTAAGGAATAAATAAAGCTACTATCCTAAACCTTCAAACCTAATTTCATTCCTTGAAAATGAACAATGGTGAAAATGTATAACTATTCCTAAGGAAGGTAGTATACATTAAAAAAATTATTAACCTTATGAGAAGAGGTTAAAGATAAATTTCTTGTTCCAGTAATCATCAAAGCTCTTCTAGACAAGTACAAAAATCTAATTACATCTTTAGTAGTTCTAAGTAAATATGTATTATTTGATGATCTAATTAATATTCTTCAAGAATATGAGATGGAACATATAGTGAAGGATGAAATGAATAACAATGCATTGGTTTCAAATGATACTCCATAAAGAAATATTGCATCATCATCAAAAGGATGAAAACCATGGAATAATAGGTATTGTTATGTATGTAGGAGAAAATATCATAGCAATAATTACTATATATTCAATCCTAGAAACCAAAATTAGAAAAATAAAATAAACCATGGAAGCTAACCAAGGCAATATCAAGCTCAAAATAATCCTTGTCAGTAATAGTTTTAGTGACCATACAATTATAATCAATTAGAATATCAAGAAGAAAATAATAAGGGATACTTAGCTCAAAGGATTCAAGAAATTAAATAACTATAAGATCTTACAGAAGACCATGAAGTCAAATATCTCTTAGCGAAGATACCATTTTATGAAGATACTAACTACTTGCTTGAACATGACACAAACAATAGAAAAGAAGAATTGAAACTCCAGTACTAGATAAAAGATCCATATTGAAGACTAAAGTCTTCAATATCCAAACAATATAATACATGAAGGTGTTAGAGTATATTACATCATTTGGATCATGTAAATGTACCACCTTTGGTACACGACTAGAAGTTTGTTATTTACTTCAAGTATTATAATAAATGCATAAGTGTCAAATGTGCAAGTTGTAAATGTACAAGGATTCCACTTATACATCAGGTACATAGGTAGAGTAAGGGGTAAGGAATATATATTCCTATATAAAGGCCTCATAGTGAGTGTTTTGAGAGAGCAATACATGTAGTAGTAAATATAGAGAGTGTGTGGTAGTATGGTACAATGTAGTCCTTTCATACCCTTTCATATATTGTTTATGTCCTCCATTATATAACATTGTACTATTATCATCACTTTCATTAATGGAATATTTTTGAGTTATTTGTATATGTTCATCTCATTATTTTCCTCTATATTATTTCACCATTAGTTTATAGTTATCTCATATTAGTTATCTTGCATCTTGTGGTTGTATTCCTTGTACTACCATCCAATAAAAAGTTAACATAGGTGTGTAATAACATCTTCTCATATTCACATATAATCCATACTTCCTTTTGATATCTACTTGTATTTGATATAACATTTAAGTAAGGACTAATTTTATTTATTTTTTGTAAATAATTATAAAATCCAATATGGTATTAGAATAAATATGAAATATATTGCTTGATCATGTAAAAAAAAATTATTTTGATCTATCAATAATTTTCTCATGAATTTAAGAACAAACTAACATACATAGGGTTACAATATAAATCAATATAAAAACATCAAGAATATTTCAATATTTAACAAGAATAAACTATTTTCCTAAGCCATCCTAATTCTATGCTCTTTTGATTTGATGCATAAAATTCCAATGATGATGATATGCTACCTTATAAATTATATGCACATGTAATATACATATTCATATGAATATGGGTAAGAAATATAAATAATAATACCACAAGCTTAACATAATAAGAATAAAAATAATTTTAGTACATATACAAAATAAATAATTATGTAAAGTGTAATTTTATTTTTAGTCTATTTGATTTCATGAACCTTATTTTATCTAGATGGTTATGTTATGGTAGGATGAAACAAATTTTGAAGGATCATATATGTATACTCTTGCTCAAAAGATGAAATATTTAAAGAAAAAAATTTGGTAACATAAATAAAATAAATTGAATCTAATCTAAAATAATTACAATAGATAGTGAAAACAAAGGGAATGGAGTAGGTTTCTTATGTGAAAAAAAAAACTTTATGATTATTGTAATACATTGAATAAGAAATCATATTGTTTCATAATATCTAGGAAGAAATGACTCAAAGAAAAGATAAAATTATAATTGTTTTCATGTTATAGCAAAAAAATATATTCTTCTCATCACATCAAAAATATTTTATCTAAGTAGAAGAAATATTGAGAAAAAAAATATTTATGGAAGGAAGCAATTAATTATTTTCAAAAATAATTTGTTAGAGACTAGCTAAGATAAGGATACATATAATAAACATTTGTAAAAAAATAGTTATCACATATGGAAAAATAAAATTTTGATAAATAAGATATCTATGGAGGAGCAATATGAAGTAATTTTCTCTTTTCATCCTAATAACACACCTAGTGATGAATTTCCTATAATTTTCTTTTAAATTCTTGGATTTATCAAAGAGAGATATGTTAGTTATAGTTAAGGAGGTCTAGAAAAGGAAGATTATAATAAATGAGACAAATATCAATTTTTACATTTGTTTCCAAGAAATACAAGACAAAATATTTTGATAATTGTTTCCTATAAGACTTTGTAATATGATTTATAAAATCATGTAAAAAAATTATGACAAATAGGTTGAGAAGTATTCTAAGAGGAACAAGGTGGTTTTGTTCATGGTAAACAAATTCTTGATGGTATAATCATTACATAAGAGGGCATAAATTCTCTTCATTCTATAAAAATAAGATACGAACAAAGCATATGATAGGGATTCCTAAAGTTCTCTATACGAAACTCTCAATTTGTTTGGTTTTTATTATAATTGGTGTATGTGGATTAAATATTGTTATAGCACTATAAAATATTCTATTTTAATAAAGTATTCTCCTACTAGTCACTTTATGCCATTGTTAGACTTTGCTAAGGTGATATGCTATCTTCCTATTTATGTGTTGTTCTTGTAGGTGCATTAGGGAGAGATTTCTCATAGGTAAAATGAAAGAAAAAATCAAAGGTATTCAAGTTAGAAGAACTGGGGTCTTCTAATTTTTTCTTTAATTTGTTAATAACACTTTTCATTTGGACAATCCCTCAATTAGTGAGACCGTGCAATTTAAATCTATATTGTCATGGTATGCTACAACTATTAGATAGTTGGCTAATGCCACAAAATCTAGGACTATGCATTAATACCACTATATATTTACAATGAATTATTGTGAATATTTTAGAATTCAAAATTTAAAATTATCTATTAACTTGCTTGGGTATTCTATTACCTCATAAATAAAGTAAAAATGAATTTTGGGTCTCTTATTTGGATTGAATGCTTGTTTATCATAATAGATTTAATAGAATGGGAAATTAAAAAATAACCAAGACCCAAGAAAAAAAATAGATAATAAAAATTAATGAAGATGAAAGTATAATATAAAATAAACAATAATATACTAAAAGATAATATAATATTAATGGACATGGCTGCCAATCATGGACTCTGAAGAAAGTCCTTGCCATGACTCGCTTAGGCTATAAGTTCATTGCCTTCATTTTCATATAGTTCAAGATCTTGTCATATTCATAGTCATAGTCAAAATCATTATCGAAAGAAATGTCCAGGGGTGTTGCATCGGCGGCACGTCGGCAGTGGACCACGTCTCCATCGATATCCTTACTAGATTCCTCCAACGCCTTATCAGCTCCCTCAACAGTCTTGTAAGTGAAGAGAACAAGACCCCTGAATGCTCCTGGCTCATTGTAATGTCCCACTGGACCTTCCTCAATCTCACCATACTTGGAAAAGAATTCAACCAGTTTCTGAGGTGGCATGCCCACTGAATTAGTAGAATGGGTTCAGGGCTAAGGTACTTTAGCCTTCGTGGAACCACATGATCTTAATTATCATGGAATACTTCACGTTGGAACCCTCATATGAAGTAATAAGAAGCTTTTGTGTAATATTCCTCTAAGGTTATGCATAGTGGTGAATATTCTAAAATAGGGCAAATATTAGGATTTTGAAAATTGGAAATTGGCGAATATGAGGGCCCTCGACTTCGGCCCATTCACCTAAAATTTTTAGGATCAATTTTTTCTTAGGATCAATTCGCCATAATATATATCCAAAAATAGGCATATTTGTACTCTTTGAAAAGATCTTTTCAAGCCTGATCTAATGGTGGTGTTTTAGGAAGTTATAAGATAATTTAATAGATAAAAAGTGGTCCCAAATATGATATTACATTTTAGAGCTTCAAATACCCCAAAGTTTGATGTGAAGATGCTCAATTTGATTTACTTAGGATTCTCCATGATTCACCTTAATTTTGATTAGGATTCACCATTTTTTTACAAGTATATTTTGAGTCCAATCCCTTATGCATAACCCTGTGTTCCTAAATTAGTTAAGGATAGAGTGAAGAATAAATATCCTTGCATTCCTATTCCAGTCCTTGAAGAAATCAATATCAAATATCAGAAATGGAAGTGATCTAAATCCATTACACTAGGGACTGGTTCTATTGATTATAGAATTTATTGCTTTAGAAAGAGGGATGGATATGACAAAAATCTTCAAGTTCATTGAGACCAATCCTTTGATAGCTCTGGACTTATCATTGCCAAAGAAGTTATTTTTAGCTCATATTGTCTCCAATGATTTGGAGATCTTCCTAGGAATTTTGTGAAATCACTCTAACTAGAAAATAAGAGAGCTACCATTATCATCTAAGAGTGTTAAAGCAGATAAACTATGTTAGCCTAAAATGTTTAGAACTATCCTCTCGAACTACATCCACATTGAGAGCCCTACGATCTCTTCTGGAATAT
Organism: Wollemia nobilis; assembly: GCA_028583015.1. Lineage (NCBI taxonomy): Eukaryota > Viridiplantae > Streptophyta > Pinopsida > Araucariales > Araucariaceae > Wollemia > Wollemia nobilis. Next base: position 123,208 of record JAQPPZ010017000.1, on the reverse strand, counting down.
CTAGGGATAGTAAGATATTATGCGGCCTCTCAATAACTTTAAAAGGGTTTAAGGGAAGATAAAAGAGATGGTCTAGGAGATTTTTAGAAAAGAAAATACCTATTGTGTATTAAAAATTAAGATAGGCCTCTCTAGTTCAAGGGCTCAACCTAAGTTGATGTAATAGGTTACTTCTGAAGGATTGAGAGATTTTGAATCTACTCAAGTACAATCACTCTACAATTTGATGCAAACAATCAAAATTATTAATGAGAAATAGAATACCATTTTGGTACGCTCAAGATCATTACTGAATTAATAGATGATGTGAATTATATCTAGGGCTACCTAATGGAGTTTGTCTCCTCGAAACTGAATGCTTCTACTAATTCCTATATGATACTCTATGAATTCAACGAATGTTCTTGTCTATGGATGTATTTTTGGCTAGCATCGACTTATTTTCCTAGGTTATTGTTTGTTCTTATGTGTAGGCTTTGTTATGGTCAGATTGGTTGGCAATCCCTACTAGGATTTCCATCCATTTTTGGTCTCCTATAGGAGTGGATGTATTTTGTTGTGGGTTCCTCTCAAAATCCTCACCACTTAATAATAAAAAAAAATAGCATCTTCTCATCTTCACATATAATCCATACTTCCTTTTGATATCTACTTGTATTTGATATAACATTTGAGTAATGATTAATTTTATTTATTTTATAAATATTTACAAAATATAATATGGTATTAAAACAAATATGAAATATGTTGCTTGATCATGTAGAGGAATTTTATTTTGATTTATCAATATTTTCCTCATGATTTTAAGATTAAACTAACATACATAGGGTTATAAGGTAAAGAAATATAAAAACATCAATTATATTTCAATCTTTAGCAAGAACAAAATATCTTCCTAAGTTGTCCAAATGCTATGGTCTTTTGATTTGATGTACAAAATTCCAATGATGATGGTATGCTACCTTATAACTTATATGCACATACAATATATATAATTATATGAACATGGGTAGGAAATATAAATATTAATACCACAAAATTAAGATAATAAAAATAAAAATAATTTTAGAACATATATAAAATAAAGAATTATGTAAAGTGTGATTTCATTTTTAGTCTATTTGGTTCCATGACCCTTATTTTTTCTCGATGGTTATTACCAATGGTTATGTTATGGTAATATTTTGGTAACATTTTTACATAAATAAAACAAATTAAATATAACCTTAAAAAAATACAAGAGATAGTGAAAATAAAGGGAACGAGTAGGTTTCTTATGCGAAATAAAAAAATTACTTTACGATTATCATAATGCATTGAATAAGGAATCATATTGTTTCATAAAATCAAGGGAGAAATGACTCAAAGAATGAGATAATAGTATAATTTTTATCATGTTATAGCAAAAAAATTTATTCTTTTCATGACATAAAAAATATTTTATCTAAATAGAAGAAATATCGAGGGCAAAAATATTTATGGAATGAAGCAATTAATTATTTCTAAAAGTAATTTGTTAGATACCAGGCAAGATAAGGAGGCATATGATAAGTATTTGTAAAATAATTTGTCGATTATCACACAAAGAAAACATGAAATTATGATAAAGAAGATATATATGGAGGAGAATTATGAAGTTATTTTCTCTTTTCATCCTAATAACACACATGGTCTTGATGGATTTCTTATAATTTTGTTTCAAAAGTTTTGGATTTATTAAAGAGTGAGATGTTAGTTATAGTTGAAGAGGTCTAGAAAAGGAAGGCTATTGTAAATGAGAAAAATATTAGTTTTTATATTGGTTTCCAATAAATACAAGATAAAATATTTTGATCATTTTTCCTAATAAGCCTTTGTAATATGATTTATAAGATAATTTTAAAAATTATGATAAATAGGTTGAGAGGTATTCTATATTGTGTTATCTTAGAGGAACAATGTGGTTTCATTCATGGTAAACAAATTATTTATGGTATAATTATGGGGAGCCCAGATTCACCCTTGAAAATCTTGATCCCCCCTTCTCCTTTAATCATTGAAAACCAATTACAACACTAGCCCGTAGGCATAGTTTTTTTTTTTTCTTTCCCCTTCTGAGGTCCTGACCCCCTAGGCCATTAATCACCCACCTGGAAGAATACATCCTCAAAATCTGAAAAGTTGGCTCTTCACCCCACCTTCATGACTGAACATTCACATCTTTTACCCCAACTGGCAACTGCCACTAGGTCAGCTATGAAAACATGCATTGATGAGCCGTCTGAACGTCTCTGACCTCTGGGAATAGCCTTTGAGTGGATGCCATGCTCAGCAAGCTTACTGAGAAATAAATCATACATTAATGAGGCCTTTGACCACATTGAGAAACACCGTATGGGAACGCATGCCTTTTCAAATCATGAACCAATAGTATGTCGCGATATCGTGACATTTTTTCTTCCTCACTGCCTTTCTCTTCTTCGGATCGTGATATCGTGACATGTCGTGATATCATGACATATTTCCTTTTCGGATCTTCTTTCTCCTTTTCGGTCACGAAATTGTGACATGTCGCGATATCGTGACATCTTTCCTTTCTGCCTCCTCCTCGCCTCTTGGGTCATGAAATCGTGACATGTCATGATATCATGACATTCTTCCTTTCTGCTTCCTTCTCGCCTCTTTGGGTCACAAAATCATGGCATGTCACGATATTGCAAAAACTTTGCTCTCTGCTTTCTCTCTCTATTTTGGGTCACAAAATCACATGTCACGATATCGTGAGAGATTTGCCTTCCACTTTCGCTCTCTGCATTGGGTCATGAAATTGTGACATGTCACGATATTACGACAATTTCCTTCCTTGCTTTCTTTTTGCTCCTTCAGTCGTGATTTAATGACATGTCACGAAATCGCAACATTTTCTTCTCTAGCCTTTCCTGTCTTCTTTTGGTCATGATTTTGTGACATGTCACAAAATCATGAAATTTTTGCTCCATGCCTTCTCTCTCCCTCCTAAGTCGTAAAAACGTGACATGTTATGATATCGTGACACTTTTCTCTCTTGTGCCTTCTCTCGTCTTTTGGTCACAAAAATGTGGCATGTCGTGATATCGCGACACGTTTCTTTCTCTTGCCTTCTCTCGTCTTCTGGTCACGAAAATGTGACATGTTGCGGTATCGCGACACTTTTTCTTCTTTGTTGACATGTCGCGATATCATGACACTTTTTCTACTTTGCTGTATTTTGCCTTTCATTGGATGCTCCTGCATTAGACAACCGGGGTGGATTGAGAAGTGACCTTCACTTTTGTACTGTTCTGTCACCTTCTTTTTAACTAGGGCTATACAAGCTCTCCAAGCTTCAGCAAAATCTGGGTCTACAGGGTACAAACCCTTAAGTTATTCAAACTCCACAACTTCCACTCTCATTATTGTCAGCAAACTCTTTTCATCCATCTCCTTCAATAGCTTCAACTTGTGGTGCACTCCACCTTTCGTCAGAGAATAAGTATTTGCATGCCCATCATACACCGCACGTCTATCAAATTGCCATGGCCTCCCCAAAAAAACATGGAAAGCATCCATAGGCAAAACATCACACAGGACCTCATCCTGGTATCTCCTAATATTGAACTTGACTAAGGACTGTTCACTGACCAATGTCCTATGGTCCTTCTACAACCACGCAATCCGGTATGGATGTGGATGTCTCCTCCTCTATAGCTGTAACTTAGTAACCATTTATTCAGAGACCAAGTTATCAGTACTACCATTATCTATAATAATATTACAAAACTTACCCAAACTTCTGCACCTTATGCAAAACAGGCTCCTCCTCTGGTCTGATCCTTTCTCCTAATTCAACATGGTCCTTGTGACCATAACTTCTCCTCTCTCTGCCTCCTTAGAATGTTATGATTCAGCATATTCATCTGCTACAACAGCTCTAGCATGACCCTTAGGTCTCCTATTCATCCTCTCTTGGTGTTGGGGACACTCATATGCCCGATGTCCCTCTTCCCCACAATGGAAACAGGTTCCACAAAATCCTCCTCTTCCATATCTACCTCTTCCTCTTTGGTAACCATTGTTCTGATTACAGGGTCTGTAATCATTATCCCCCTTCTGATCCTGACTATAGCTAGCTTCTTCTTTCTTCTCATCTTGTCCTCCATCTATTCTTCCACCAGTTATTTCTCCATGACCTCTTCCTCTTTGCTTACCCTAAAACCGTTTGTTCAACTTCTCTTCAACTTTGAGGGCAAACTGGTAAGCATCCTCAATGGTGCTCACCCTAACCAAAATCAACTCTTCTTGAATACTAGTTCTTAACCCATTGATGTAACGGGCCACATTCTCCTTGTTAGCCTCTGAATGGTCAGTTCTGATGGAGATCTTATAAAACTCCTCTGTGTATTCTTTGATAGTTTTGCTTGACTGTCTCAAACTCTACATTTTCCTTAGTAGATCCAATTCGTAATCTATAGGAATAAACTATCTTTTCAACTTATCTACCATTCTATCCCATCTTGTTATTCTCTCCTTTCCTCTTCTATTTCTTTCTAGCTGCACTTCTTTCCACCATATGCAAGCATGGCCTTTCAACTTTATTTTTGCAAACTTGATCCTATCTAGATCTACAACCTCCTCATATTCAAAATACTCCTCCATATCATTGATCCAATCAATCAACTCCTCTGGATTGAGATTCCTAGAATACGTGGAGACATCAAACTTTGTCTTCTTCCCGATCCGAGATATGGCCTTAACTAATATAGCTTCTATAGGATCCATTGCTTCTTCTTCATCCGATGGATTATCAACCTCCCAAGCTTCATCTTCACTATGGTCTTCTCTCCTTGGCTCAACCCCTCTTTGTAACTCCTCTTGCAGGGCTTGCACTTGCCTCTATAAAGCTCTAAAATCTTCTTTAGGTACCACATTTCTCCCACCACCATGGTTTCTTCGTGGAGGCATTCTTCTTCTCTCTCTTCTCACAAACCTTCCACAGATCCTGGTGTAAACTGCCTCACGTCCAATGATCTATTTGCACACTCAGGAACTCTATGCTCTTCCATAGATCCTAGTGCAAACTACCTCACTTTTGGTGATCTACTCACACACTCAAGAACCTTAATCTCTTCCATAGATCCTGGTGCAAAATGCCTCACTTTCGATGATCTGCTGACACACTCAGGAAATACCGCTCTTCCATAGATCCTGGTGCAAACTGCATCACTTTCGATGATCTTCTCACACACTCAGGAACTCTCGCTCTTCCATAGATTATGGTGCAAACTGCCTCACTTTTGGTGATCTATTTACACACTCAGGAGCTCCTGCTCTTCCACATATCCTAGTGTAAACTGCCTCACTTTCAACGATCTTTTTACACACTCAAGAACTCCCCATATGATACCACTTGATGGGGAGCCCAGATTCATCCCTAAAAATCTTGATCCCCCCTTCTCCTTTGATCATCGAAAACCAATTACAACACTAGCTTGAAGGCGTAGTTTTTTTTTTTCTTTCCCCTTCCGAGGTCTCGACCCCCTAGGCCATTAATCACCCACCTGGAAGAATACATCCTCAGAATATGAAAAGTTGGATCATCCCCCCACCTTCGTGACTGAACCTTCAAATATTTTACCCCAACTGGCAACTACCATCGGGTCAGCCATGGAAACACGCATTTATCAGCCATCTGAACGTCTCTAACCTCTAGGCACAGCATTCGAGTGGCTGCCATGCTCAACAAGCTTACTGGGAAAGAAATCATGCATTAATGAGGCCTTTGACCACCTTAGGAAACACCATCTGGGAATGCATGCCTTTTCAAATCATGAACCAGTAGTATGTCGTGATATCGTGACATGTCATGATATCACAACATTTTTTCTTTCTCATTATATTTTTCTTCTTTGGGTCACGATATCGCGACATGTCATGATATCGTGACATCTTTCCTTTCTAGCTCTTCTTTCTCCTTTTCAGTCATGAAATTGTGACATGTCACGATATCGCGACATCTTTCCTTTTTGTCTCCTCCTTACCTCTCGGGTCGCTAAATCATGACATGTTGTGATATCATGACATTCTTCCTTTCTGCTTCCTTCTCGCCCCTTTGGGTCATGAAATCGTGACATGTCACGATATTGCGACAACTTTGCTCTCTGCTTTCTCTCTATTTTGGGTCACAAAATTGTGACATGTCACGATATCACGACAACTTTGCCTTTCGCTTTCGCTCTCTACTTTGGGTTGCGAAATCGTGACATGTCGCGATATCGCGATAGTTTCCTTCCTTGTTTTCTTTCTGCTCCTTTGGTCATAATTTCACGACATGTCGCAAAATTGCGACATTTTCTTCTCTAGCCTTTCCTATCTTCTTTCGGTCATGATTTCATGACATGTCATGAAATCATGACATTTTTGCTCCGTGCCTTCTCTCTCCTTCTTGAGTTGTGAAAACGTGACATGTCGTGATATCGCGACACTTTTCTCTCTTACGCCTTCTCTCATCTTCTAGTTGCAAAATGTGACATCTTGCGATATCGTGACACTTTTCTTTCTCTCGCCTTCTCTCGTATTCTGGTCATGAAAATGCGACATGTCACGGTATCATGACACTTTTTCTTCTTTGCCAACATGTCGGGATATCACGACACTTTTTCTACTTTGCGGTATTTTGCCTTTCGTTGGATGCTCCTACATCATATAATAATTACATAAGAGGGCATACATTCTCTTCATTCTATAAAAAAATAGATATGCTTATAAAAATAATATGTGAACAAAGCATATGATAGAGATTCCAAAAATTATCTATATAAAATTTTCATTTTTTGTTTTTGATTATAATTGGTGTAAATGGATTAAACGTTGTTACAACACTGTAAAATATTCTATTTTAAAGAAGTATTCTCCTACTAGTCACTTGATGCAGGAGCATCCGGTGGTAACAAAGCAACTTCGCATCAACCAGAATTCTTCTGAAGTTGGGAAAATTTTGAGTTTTGTAATGCAGAGGGGGAGTTGTTTAAGAGTTAAGGCAAGGGGGAGAGGGGTCGCGAAATTGCGACATGTCGCGATTTCGCGACATGTCACAAAATCGCGACCCCAAAAGCTACGGTGTATCTTTGGCAGGTTTCGTCGTGATATCGCGACAGAATTGCGAGGTAGTGGAGAGGAGTTTCAGACGTCGCGATATCACGACATCATGATATCGCGAAGTCATGATCGATTTGCAAGGCAGTGGAGAGGAGCTTCAGACGTCGCGATATTGAGATGTCGCGATATCACGACGATATTCAGAGCAAAGCAGAGGAGAAGATTCCTGTTGTGATATCGCGACTGTCGTGATATCGTGGCTAGTCAGAAGCTGCCACGTGGCATATTTCTAAGGCAGCACCAAAGGCTAAGGCAAAGCAAAGATCATAGCAAAAGACTTCAGCAAGGTGAAGACAAAGGTGGAGGGGTCGATCGCGGCCGGGTAAAAGCACAGCAAAAAGTAAACGAGCGGATGGCCGGGCAAGGCCAATTTTGGCACGTGGACTGCCACGTGTATTGTGACAGTGTGAAGGACATGTTTTGCGACAAGGAGAAGGCATGGTAAAATATACACGTGGACAACAACGTGTAAGAAATCAAAGATGGAGGTCACGGAGGTTGATAAGGGAGGTGACGGCCACGCATGTGTTTTATTTTATTGCTTCTGGCAACACAACAATTACAGGCGATGGCTTTATGAAGGTGACCGCAGTACAGAGTACAGTCTGACCAAAGCGGCCAGTGCAGGGTATGGGAAGCCATTAATGCGAGCCCCATGGCAGATCGGGAAGATTGCCATTTATGACTGAAATTTTGAAAAACCCGAGGAGGGGGAAAATGAAATTTAAATTTTGTTTTAGGCGGGGCATTAATGGCTGAGAGGATCAAGGCCTCGATAAAAACCTAAAAATTTGTAATGAAAGGGTATGGTGGACCGGAGAACGAAGGAAGTAGTGACAGTGGAAGAACCAAGCCGAGCATCGGTTAATGTATGCCTGCGGGCTATTTTATTTTGGAATGCATGTAAATATTTTTCGAAGATTTTAATGAAAAAGTTGAATTTGTAAGGTGTGGAATTTTCCCGGTCCCCGTCAGTGGTATCAGAGCGGGAGTTCCTGAGCGTACAGAAGACCGCTAAAGGAGATGCAGTTGTACTAGGACTTGTGGGAGGGCTTGAGATCAGGTGAAGATGCCTCCGAGAAGAAACCCCGTTGGTGGAAGAGGCATGGCAGCAGAAGATTTCTGGGATTTGCAGCGGCAAGTTCAGGCCCTGCAGGTGTAAGAAAGTGAACTAGTTGTTTATTGAATGTTGCAGATTAAATAATTTTTACAATGCGGGAATAGCACACCGGCTGAACGGATGAAACAGAATTGTTACATGGTTGTAACAGTGAGCTAAATAATTAAATAAAGACAAAATAACTAGTAGCTATTAAGTACGCTAACATTCCCATTTATTACATTATTTGGGTAATGTAATAACTAATAGCTATACTAACATCCCCTTACATTATTTTGCAATACAAAGTGAGCTGCGAAACAATTCAAATTTGACACGTCCAAGTGCCTTAGTGAAAATTTCTGCAACTTGAGCATCGGTGGGAATGTGTTGAAGCTGAATTTAGTGCTTTGGAACTTCATCTCGAATGAAATGACATTGTGTGTCAATGTGATTTGTTCTTTCATGATGGACTGGATTCTTGACGAGGTTCAGAACACCCTGATTGTCGCAAAACAAGTGTATTGGAGATTTTGATGGATGGCCCATACTTGTCAGAATGCGACGTAACCATATCACTTCGCACAAAGCTTCACATGTGGTGTGATACTCTGCCTCTGTTGATGAAATAGCAACCACCTGTTGCTTCTTGCTATGCCAAGAGATAGGACCAGATCCCAGATGAAAAATGTATCCAAAAGTTGATTTGCGATCATCAAATGATCCGGCATAGTCGGAGTCCGTGTATCCTTGCAAGAAGAATTTATTGTTCCTCTTGTATTCTAGGCCATATTCCATAGTACCACGGACATAATGAAGAACACATTTTGTTGCTTTCCAATGAGTGGTCTTAGGCTCCTGCATGAACCTCGAAAGATAGTTGACAGAAAATACGAGATCTGGCCTAGTATTGGTCAAATATATGAGACTCCCAATCAACTGTCGATAGAGAGTACCATCTACCTGAGGTGAATCATCATATCACGATAACTGAAGTCCATTCTCCATCGGAGTTGCCATTGGCTTGCAATCAGTCATGCGATATTTTTTCAGCAATGTCTTGGCATATTTTTTCTGAGACACTTTGATGGAGTGCTCCTTCTGGCTAAATTCCAGACCAAGACAATAATGGAGAAGTCCAAGATCTATCATCTCAAAAGACTTGCACAAGTTTCTTTTGACAGTAGAGATCATAGTTTCTGAACTCCCTGTAATGAGCAGATCATCCACATAGAGTACAAGCAACACTATCTCAGAACCCTATTTCTTGAAATAGAGGTTTGCATCCGACGGACATCTCTTAAATCCATGCTTGCATAAGGTGATTGTCCATTTTTATATACCAAGCTCGAGGAGCTTGTTTCAGACCATATAAGGATTTGACCAATTTGCAAACTTTCTGCTCTTGGCCTTCCACTTCAAATCCTTCTGGCTGAGTCATGTAGACTTCTTCTTAGATATCACCATTTAGAAAGGAACTTTTGACATCCATCTGGTGAACTTTCCACCCATATTGTGCTGCCATAGCACACATAACCTGAATTGTGGTCATCCGAGCAGTAGGTGCAAAAGTTTCCTCGTAGTCAATGCCTTCCTTTTGAGCATAGCCCTTTGCAACAAGACGGACCTTATGCTTATCAATTGTTCCATCTGCCTTGTACTTGACTTTATATACCCATTTGCAGCCAATGGGTTTCTTTCCATGCGACAAATCAACAAGCTTCCAAGTTTTATTTTTCATCAAAGACTCATACTCTGTATCCATAGCGGCCTTCCACTGAGGCTCACTGAGAGCATCTTGCACTGATGCAGGTTCAAGATCATCTATGGTAGACATGAACGCCCTGTCATCATCAATATCCATATCCTCTACTTCGTACTTGGATTTACTAGAAAGTTCCTCAAAAGATTGACAAAGATCATCAACCTCACCAGTTTCTTTGGCTTCTTTTTTCTTTTGAGCCATACTGCGTGTACGAGGTCTATCCAAGTTCAAATTGGGAGGAGTGGATAAATTTGCGTCTTTTATTGTATTTGTACACCATTTTGGGTTCTTCTTCGGTGGTGGTGAAGAAGATGTAGAAGGACCTCCTGTCTGTGTTGACGAAGGAATCTTCTCTTCCTTAGATTCCACAATATCTAGGTGTACTTTAGATGTGCTCTGTGATGTGAAAGCTTCATCAAAGACAACATCTCTACTGACATGAATTTTATTGGTCAAAGGATCTATCAAACGATATCCTTTAGAGTGCTCATCATAACCAAGAAAAATACATCTCAGTGTTTTCTCATCTAGCTTCTTCCTTTTCTCTTTCGGTATGTGCATGAAAGCGTGACATCCAAAAATACGTAGATGAGATATGGAGGGTTTTCGACCACTCCATGCTTCCTATGGAGTCATTCATTTTAGGGCCTTTGTGGGTGCCCTATTCAACAAATACACTGTAGTGGTGACAGCTTCTACCCAATATTGTTGCCCAAGAGTAGCTCCTGTGAGCATACAACGAACCATTTCCATAATAGAACGGTTCCTTCTCTCAGCAACTCCATTTTGCTGAGTATAGGTAGTTGTTAACTGTCTCTTGATTCCATGCTTATCTAAGAATGCAAAAAATTCATTAGAGGTAAACTCTCCCCCTCGATCTGAGCAGAGGGTTTTAATAGAAGCTCCTGACTCCTCAACGGATTTCTTGAACTGCTTGGAAGAATGCGAAAGCTTCAGATTTCGGTTGGAGAAAGAAAACCCACATCTTTCATGAGTAGTCATCTACGAATAACTGAAAGTACCTCTTCCCTCCACAACTGTTGGATGTGAAAGGACCGTACAGATCGATGTGAATTAACTCCAGAGGTTTTCGTGCTCTTGTTGAGCTCTTCTCAAATGGTACTCTATGCTTCTTTCCTGCCAAGCAATCAGAGCACACTGGCAATGTGGCGAAAAGGGAAGGAAGACCCTTTACCATCTCATACTTACTCGAGCTCAAGTAAGTAGCCAAAACTAAGATGCCCATATCTCTTGTGCCATAGGGAAGTTTCCTCCTTGGTAGAGACAGATCATGGCAACATGTGGAGTAGAGATAGCATCTAGTGCAAATAAGCCGTGCTTATATGAAGTCTGTTGCAATCTGCTTACCCTTCCTGGTAATAGTACAACACTTCTTGCCATTCTCAACATGAAAGTTGACAACCATATTTCTATCCAGGATTTGTGTGACTGACAACAAATTGTTAGCCAATCCCGAAACATAGAGGAATTTATCAATCTGACACTTGCCATCAGGAAGAGTGACTGAAACTGTACCCTCTCCCTGAACCCTATAGGTTTTATCATCAGCAATGGTGACAGGTTTGCCCTCTTTGGCCACAAATGATTCAAACCATGATCTGTCGCCAGTCATATGTTTGCTAGCTCCAAAATCGACATACCAAATAGGATCCCTCTGTGTGGAATCTATGGTAGTCATGAGCACCTTGTGTGCCCATTCAGAATCTGAGTCAGATTCTTCAACAACAACATTCACCTGGGGTTGCTTGTTTTTATTTTGTAGTTTGTTTTGACCTTTCTTCTTGTTCTTATGCCAACACCTATTGGTGTCATGGTTGTCTTTCTCACAGATCTTGCACCACCTCTTCTTCTATTGAGGTTGTTTGCCTTTTCCTTTTGTATCTTGTTGAGAATTTTATCCTTTCTGAAATTTGCCTCCTTTTTGCCCATTACCTTTCTTCCTAGAACCCTACCTGTTGGTGTATAGGGATGTATTGGAAGAATCATCCTTGTGAAGTTGGCGTGCCTCCTATTGTTGAAGCAGATTGACCAAATCGATGTAGGTAATTTGTCGTTGAGACACCTGGATGGAGGTGATCAACATATCAAATGAAGAAGGCAAAGCTCTCATCACAAGTGAAATGAGAAGCTTTTAGTCCACAGTATCTCCCAAAGAATTCAATTTCTCTTTCAATTCAGACACTCTGCATAGAAAGAGTTCAACTGTTTCACCATGTCTCAAACTCAGGTTATGAAGTTGTTGTTGAAGATGAAGAATGGTGGAATCATTCTTTCCCTCATAGATGGTTCTAAGGGCATCCCATGCCTCTTTACCACTTGCTTTGTCAGCTATATGAGGTTGCACTTCATCTAAAACCGTAAACAAAATGAGCACCTTTCCTCGACTGTATTTCTTGTCAAAAGCTATCTGATCTACAGAAGGACCTGTGGATCCTGCTATTGGTGAAGGCCTAATTGTTACTCCAGTAACAATCTCCCATAAATATTCCATTTGGAGAATTGCCTTCATCTTATGTTTCCATGGTGTATAATTTGGACCTTTCAATAACTGATGCGGATCAGTCATCAACTTTGCAACAACGACCATAGTGAAGGTTCCTTATAACACCAATTGGTCCCCCTTTCGATATAACTTTTGCTAGGCTGTTATACCATATAAAATACCCACCCTTACGTGAGGGAAACTATAGGTATTTATAAAGATCAACAAAAATCACCCGCCCTTATGTGAGGGAGACTATAGGTGAGTTTTAGAGATCATACGATACGTGGAACATAAGCGGTACTGAAAGGGAATCGCCTTGTTGATGGCACCTACCATAGAATATTCTTCTCATGCGTGGGGCGTAACTTCCCCTAAACACTATGAAGAATACTTTGTCAAGATTTACGCCTAAACACAAGTGCGATAAAGGGTAGTGGATGGAGTAAAAAAATGCAAAAATGGCTAACTTATCTCTCCCCGATGATTTATAGAGAACAAGCTCAGACATCATTGTAGTAGCTATATTAGGCGGTGAATACAGTAGCCAAATCACGATAGCTTTACCTGTAACTGCTGGCCAGAGGTATCACAAATACCGAACGCTGCAGTGCAATAAATTGCACGGATGGGTTTTAATTATTCCGGGGACTTAGAGAGTGTTTTGATTTTAATTTTTAATGTTATAGTGCAAAAATGAAATATGCAACATACAACAAAAAAAATGCCCACAGGAATAACCCACAAGGTGTCGGTCACAGCCGAAAATGCACCTTTTACAATTCGCCAAATTGCTTTTTCAGAAAATTACTCACAATCCCCCTTTGATTTTTTGAAAAAATATCCCCCTTAAAAAAAATTTCTTTAACAAAGCATTTTTAATAATTATTATATATTTAAAATTAAAATAAATAATTTTAATTTATATAGTTTTAAAACTTATGAAAAAATAAATTAAAAATAAATTTTAATTTATAAAGTTTAAAAACTATTAAAAATAAATTAAAATTAAAAATTTTAATTAAAAAAATAATAATTAAAAAAAACTTTGAAAAAAAAATTATACCTTAGGGGGGAGTCGGCGGGATTTGAACCCCCGACCTGCAGGCTCCCTGAGCCTTACCGCACAGCTCACTGCCAAGTGAGCTAGCGGGCTGATCCGGAAGGATCTGTGGAGCCCCTCGAATTTGAGCTGCTGCCCGACCACAGGTTCCTCCGATCGTGCTTTCCCGTCCTCCTCTCTGCGGCTGCCTCCGCAGCAAATCATCGTATTCCCTAGATGTGGCTTCCTCTGCTGATTCATTTTTTTCTTTTTCTTTACGTCAGGTTTTTCGATGGGGGGGGTTGTGGAACACCATGACGCGTGCTGCGTTCGTGTCCTCCAACGGGGGAGGGGTGGGGCTATGCCGCAGCGCGATACGCACTGTCCTCCAAGGGGGGGGGGGGCTGTGCCACAGCGCGATATGCACTGTCCTCCAACGGGGGGGGGGCTCCCTCCTTGTGCAGTGGAGGAGTCAAACGTCTACGCTCCAATGGGGGGGGTTGTCCGCAGACGCGTCATAGACAGTGGATGTCCTCGGTGATGTAGTGCGTCGAGCAGCGCTGGACGCGTCCGTAGGGTCTGCGCAGGCATGCAGGCTGCAGCGTTGCAGGTCTACGACGTCCGTGCGCAGGCTGCTTCCTGTGTCAGCCAAGGACGCGCATTGCATCCTTTTTTTTTTTAAATTCCTGTGTCCAGCCATTCAACGGGGCCTCCGCCCTCTCCACAGTCGCGCGTGGATGCGCGATGACTGTCGCGCGTCTGCGCGCGACAAAAAAAATCCTTTCGCTCGGCTGGGGAAAAAAAATCACACTCGAGGAGATAGCGCACGGGCTGGGAAAAAAATCACGCCCGAATAAAATCACACTCTGCTCCTCACCTCGCCCAGAAACTTTCGAGTGGCTCTGATGCCATGTAAGAAAGCAAACTAGTTGTTTATTGAATGTTGCAGATTAAATAATGTTTACAATGCCGGAATAGCACACCGGCTGAACGGCTGAAACAGAACTATTACATGGTTGTAACAGTGAGCTAAATAATTAAATAAAGACAAAATAACTAGTAGCTATTAAGTACGCTAACAGCAGGAAGAACTGCACAGAGGACATGAGCCGAGAAGAGATGCAGACAATGAAGATGAAGTTGATGAAGAGGAGAATCAGTTTGAAGAAGAGGAAGAAGATGTAGATCTAGCACAAGCCAGACTATACAAGGCCATATCTCAGATCGCAAAGAGGCCGAAGTTAGAAGTTTCTACGTATTTCGGGAACTTGAATCCGGAGGAATTAATAGATTGGATAAATGATTTAGAAGAGTATTTTGAATATGAGGAGGTTGAAGACCCTAACCGGGTCAGATTTTCTAAGACCCGACTGAAGGGTCATGCCAGCATATGGTGGAAGGGAGTACAGCTAGAACGGAACCGAAGAGGAAAAGAGCGGATAACAAGATGGGATAGAATGGTGGAGAAATTGAAAAGGCAGTTTATCCCCATAGATTATGAACTGGACCTGCTATAGAAAATGTAGAGTTTGAGGCAGATGAACAAAACTATCCAAGAATATACGGAGGAATTCTATAAAATCTCCATCAGAACTGGGCATTTAGAAGCAAGTAAGGAAAAAGTGGCCCGTTATATTAATGGGTTGAGACCCAGTGTTCAGGAGGAGTTGAGTTTGGTTCGGGTAAGCACCATTGAAGATGCTTACCAATTTGCTTTAAAGGTGGAAGAAAAACTGAACCGAAATTTTGAGAGCAAGCAAAGAGTAAAAGGACCAGGAGGAAAGACCGGTGGAAGAAAAGGGGAAGGAAAGGAAGAAAAGAAAGAAGAGGAGAGCAGCAGCCGAGATCAGAAAGAAGACGAAGAACCCAAACCGCAAGTTCAGAATGATGGCTACCCGAGAGGAAGAGGTAGATCTGGACGCGGGTATGGAAGAGGAGTGTTCCGAGGAACATGTTTCCACTATGGAGAAGAGGGGCATCGGGCATATGAATGTCCCCAGCACCCCGAGAAAGTAAACCAGAAACAAGTGGGTCCTGCCAGAGCAGTTGTGGCAGTTGAAGATGCTGATTCAGAACATTCTAAAGAAGCTGAAAAAGGAGAAGCAATGATTGTGAGGAGGACCATGCTGGTGGAGGAATCCAAATCTGAACAGAGGAGAAGCCTGTTCGCACCCGATGCAAAAGTGCAGGCAAAGTCTGTAATGTTATTATAGACAATGGGAGTACAGACAACTTAGTTTCTAAGGAAATGGTTGCTAAGTTGCAGCTGGAAAGGAGGAGACATCCGCACCCGTACCGGATTGCGTGGTTGTGAAAGGACCATAGAGCTTGGGTCCGTGAACAGTGCTTAGTCACGTTCAATATTGGGAGATACCAGGATGAAGTCCTGTGTGATGTTTTCCCCATGGATGCTTGCCATTTGCTATTAGGAAGGCCATGGCAGTTTGATCGGAGTGCAGTGCATGATGGTCATGCAAATACTTACTCCTTGGTGAAAGATGGAGTGCGGCACAAGTTGAAGCCATTGCATACCAAAGATGAGAAGGTGTGCAGCAATGCCAGAATTTGTCTGGTAGAGGGCAATTTTTTTTTTTGCCAAGAGTCGAGTTTTAAGCAGGCTGCAGAGGCAGATGCACATTTGGAAGCGTTACAGAAGACGCGGGCCAAACAGTGCAGAAGTGAAGGTCACTTCTCCATTTACCCCGGGTGTCTGATGCAGGAGCATCCGGTGGTAACAAAGCAACTTCGCATCAACCAGAATTCTTCTGAAGTTGGGAAAATTTTGAGTTTTGTAATGCAAAGGGGGAGTTGTTTAAGAGTTAAGGCAAGGGGGAGAGGGGTCGAGAAATCGCAACATGTCACGATTTTGCGACATGTCATGAAATCACGACCCCAAAAGCTACAGTGTATCTTTGGCGGGTTTCGTCACGATATCGCGATATCGTGACAAAATTGTGAGGCAGTGGAGAGGAGTTTCAGACATCACGATATCGCAACCAGTTTGCAAGGCAGTGGAGAGGAGCTTCAGATGTCGTGATATCGCGACGTCACGATATCATGACATCGCGATATCGTGGCGGTCTTCAGAGCAAGGCGGAGGAGAAGAGTCTTGTCGAGATATCGCGACAGGCCGTGATATCGCGACCTGTCATGATATCACGGCCAGTCAGAAGCTGCCATGTGGCATATTTCTAAGGCAGCACCAAAGGCTAAGGCAAAGCAAAGATCATAGCAAAAGACTTCGGCAAGGTGAAGACAAAGGTGGAGGGGTCGATCACGGCCGGGTAAAAGCACAACAAAAAGTAAACGAGCGGATGGCTAGGCAAGGCCAATTTTGGCATGTGGACTACCACGTGTATCGTGACAGTGTGAAGGACATGTGTGCCAAATTTTTTGTGACAAGGAGAAGGCATGGTAAAATATACACGCGGCCAGCAACATGTAAGAAATCAAATATGGAGGTCACAGAGGTTGGTAAGGGAGGTGACGGCCATGCATGTGTTTTTTTTATTGCTTCTGGCAACACAGCAATTATAGGTGATGGCTTTATGAAGGTGACCGCAGTACAAAGGACAGTCTGACCAAAGCGGCCAGTGCAGGGTATGGGAAGCCATTAATGCGAGCCCCATGGCAGATCGGGCAGATTGCCATTTATGACTAAAATTTTGAAAAACCCGAGGGGGAAAATGAAATTTAAATTTTGTTTTAGGCGGGGCATTAATGACCGAGAGGATCGGGGCCTCGATAAAAACCTAAAAATTTGTAATGAAAGGGGATGGTGGACCGAAGAACGGAGGAAGTAGTGACAGTGGAAGAACCGAGCCGAGCATCGGTTAATGTATGCCTGCGGGCTGTTTTATTTTGGAATGCATGTAAATATTTTTCGAAGATTTTAATGAAAAAGTTGAATTTGTAAGGTGTGGAATTTTCCCGGTCCCCGTCATCACTACATGTCATTATAAAATATTTTATTTTAAACAAGTATTCTCCTACAAGCCACTTCATGTCATTGGTAGACTTTACTAAGGTGATATGCTATCTCCCTATTTATGTGTTGTTCTTGTAGATGCATTAGGGAGAGATTTCTCATAGATAAAATGGATGAAAATATCAAAGGTATTAAATTTCCAAGAAATGATCTCTTCTAATCTCATATCTAATTTATTAATAACACTTTTTTTTGGACCATCCCTCAATTACTGAGACCATGGAATTTAATCTATATTATCATGGTATGCTACGACTATTAGATAGTTGACTAATACTATAAAATATAGGACTATGCATTAATACCACCCTAGATTTATAATGAATTATTATGAATATTTTAGAATTCAAAATTAAAAAATTTTCATCAACTTGCTTAGGTATTCCTTTACCTCATAAATAAAATAAAAATTGGTTTTGGATCTCTTAATTAATTGAAGGCTTGTTTGCCAGGTTGGAAGGGTAATTTCTTAATCATAGAAGGAAGGCTACAACTCCTAAAGAATATGATTTTAATCCATATTTATTTATATGACGTTATATTTAAAATTGCTAGTAGGTATATCATTAGAAATTTAAAAAATTTAAAGATAATTTCTTTTAAAAGGATATGAGAAAAAAATAATGATCATCCAAATCCATTTTAATTTTAGTCAATTTGACTAAGACCTTTAATATTTTAGAATGGTTATTTCATAGTGAGATGAAAAAATATTTGAAGGATCATATATGCACAAGTTTTTTCAAAATCTAAAATATTTAAATAATAAAGTGGATATTTAGAATGCTAGATATTTTCTTGGTATATTTAAATGAGTATAAAAAATTGTTTATTTAGAGTAAGTTTGTGCTGTCGTGAAAAATTACTTGCAAAAGATTAAGAATCTGTTGCATAAAGGTTGTCTTAAGGGGGAAAAAAATTTAATTTTTTTTTTTTTTTTTAAAAAAGGTTTTTTTTTTTTTTTTTTTTTTTTTTTTTTTTTTTTTTAACTCTAGGGGATTTTTTTGGGGTATAAGAATTTTTTTGGAAGGGGGCAATTTTTTTTTTTCAATTTTTTTCCTTTGGTAAATAAAAAGAGGGTAAAAGTAAGTTTTTGTAAAAAATTCCACTAGTTAATACATAAGGACACAATGCAAGTTTGACAAGGAATATCTTTATGGACCTATATAACATATTTTCTATTTCCATCTAAACAAAGCTACTAGCTCCTATGCATTTATTGTAAATTTTATTCAAAAATTTTAAGTTTTTTTATGAGTGTTTGTTAGATATAGTTGAAGGGATCAAAGAAAAGGAATGGTTTAATAAGTGATGTCAATTCTATTTTTATTACGTTGGTTCTTATGAAAGAAAGGAAAAAATATTTTATGAAAATGAATATTTTGATGAAGATGAAAGTATGAATTGAAATTAAAAAATGGAGGACCCAAGAAAAAACAAATAGAAAATAAAATTCAAAAGGATAGTAACATAGAAAATAAAAGAAAATATCATAATTGTTAGCAAAAACAAATGGGGCAAGCCCATAAATAAAATTAAAAAGCTATGATAAATTTCTTGTTCAAGTAATCATCAAAGCTCTTCCAGTAATGAGGAAACTCTTGTATAAAAATTATTAACCTTAGGAGAAGAGGTTAAAGATAAATTTCTTGTTCAAGTAATCATCAAAGCTCTTCCATACAAGTAGAAACACCTAATTACATATTTAGTAGTTCTAAGTAAATATGTATTATTTGGTGAGATAATTAACATTCTTCAAGAATATGAGATGGAACATATAGTGAAGGATGAAATAAATAACAATGCATTGGTTTTAAATGATACTCAAAAGGATGAAAACCATGGAATAATAGGTATTGTTATGTATGTAGGAGAAAATATCATAGCAATAATTACTATAGATTCAATCCTAGAAACCAAAATTAGAGAAATAAAATAAACTATGGAAGCCAACCAAGGTAATATCAAGCTCAAAATAATCCTTGTGAGCAATAGTTTTAGTGACCATACAATTATCCTCAATTAGAATATCTAGAAGAAAATAATAAGGGATACTTAGCTCAAAGGATTCAATTTAGCTCAAAGGATTCAATAAATTAAAGAACTAGAAGATCTTATAGAATATCATGAATTCAAATCTCTCTTAGTGAAGATACTATTTTATGAAGATACTAACTACTTGCTTGAACATGACACAAACAATAGAAAAGGAGAATTCAAACTCCAATACTAGATAGAAGATCCATATTGAATAATAAAGTCTTCAATATCTAAATAATATAATACAAGGAGGTGTTAGAGAATATTACAACATTTTGGTCATGTAAATGTACCACCTTTGGTTCATAACTAGAAGTTTATTAGTTACTTCAAGTATTATAATAAATGCACAAGTTTCAAATATGCAAGTTATAAATGTACAAGGATTCCACTTATACATGAGGTAGATAGGTAGATTAAGGGGTAAGGAATCTATCTTCCTATATAAATACCTCATAGTGAGTGTTTTGAGAGAGCAATACATGTAGTAGTAAATATAGAGTGTGTGTGGTAGTATGGTACAATGTAGTCCTTTCATACCCTTTCATGGATTGTTTATGTCCTCCATTATATAACATTGTACTATTTTCATCACTTTCATTAATGGAATATTTTTGAGTTATTTGTAGATGTTCATCTCATTATTTTCCTATATATTATTGTACCATTAGTTTATAGTTATCTCAGATTAGTTATATTGCATCTTGTGGTTGTATTCCTTGTACTACCATCCACTAAAAAGTTAACATAGGTGTGTAATAACATCTTCTCATATTCACATATAATCCATACTTCCTTTTGATCTCTACTTGTATTTGATATAACATTTAAGTAAGGACTAATTTTATTTGTTTTTTCTAAATTATTATAAAATCCAATATGGTATTAAAATAAATATGAAATATGTTTCTTGATCATGTAAAGGAATTTTATTTTGATATGTCAATAGTTTCCTCGTGACTTTAAGAATAAACTAACATACATAGGGTTACAATATAAATCAATATAAAAACATCAAGTATCTTTCAATATTTAACAAAAATAAATTATTTTCCTAAGCCATCCTAATGCTATGCTCTTTTGATTTGATGCATAAAATTCCAATGATGATGATATGCTATCTTATAAATTATATGCACATGTAATATACATATTAATATGAATATGGGTAGAAAATATAAATAATAACACCACAAGCTTAACATAATCAGAATAAAAATAATTTTAGTACATATAAAAAATAAAGAATTATGTAAAGTGTGATTTTATTTTTAGTCTATTTGATTTCATGACCCTTATTTTATCTAGATGGTTATGTTATGGTAGGATGAAAGTAATTTTGAAGGATCATATATGTATACGCTTGCTCAAAAGATGAAATATTTAAAGAAAAAATTTTAGTAACATAAATGAAATAAATTGAATCTAATAAAAAATAATTGCAATATATAGTGAAAACAAACAGAATGGAGTAGGTTTCTTGTGCAAAAAAAAGAAAAAAATACTTTATGATTACTATAGTACATTGAATAAGAAATCATATTGTTTCATAAAATCTAGGAAGAAATGACTCAAAGAAGAAGATAACATTATAATTATTTTCATGTTATAGCAAAAAAATATATTCTTCTCATCACATAAAAAATATTTTATCTAAATAGAATAAATATTGAGAAAAAAAATATTTATGGAAAGAAGCAATTAATTATTTTCAAAAATAATTTGTTTGATACTAGGCAATAGAAGGATACATATAATACGCATTTGTAAAAAATTAGTTATCACATATGGAAAAATAAAATTTTTATAAATAATATATCTATGGAGGATCAATATGAAGTAATTTTCTCTTTTCATCCTAATAACACACCTAGTGATGAATTTCCTATAATTTTCTATTAAATCCTTGGATTTATCAAAGAGAGATATGTTAGTTATAGTTGAAGAGGTCTAGAAAAGTAAGTTTATAATAAATGATACAAATATCAAATTTTACATTTATTTCCAAGAAATACAAGACCAAATATTTTGATAATTGTTTCCAATAAGCCTTTGTAATATGATTTATAAGATCATGTAAAAAATTATGACAAATAGGTTGAGAAGTATTCTAGGTTATGTTATATTAGAGGAACAAGGTGGTTTTGTTCATGGTAAAAAAATCCTTGATGGTATAATAATTACATAAGAGGGCATAAATTCTCTTCATTCTATGAAAAATAGATATGCTTATAAAAATAAGATACGAACAAAGCATATGATAGGGATTCCTAAAGTTCTCTATATGAAACTCTCAATTTGTTTGGTTTTTATTATAATTGGTGTAAATGGATTAAATATTGTTATAGCACTATAAAATATTACATTTTAATCAATTATTCTCCTACTAATCACTTCATGCCATTGTTAGACTTTGCTAAGGTGATATGCTATCTTCCTATTTATGTGTTATTCTTGTAGATTCATTAAGGAGAGATTTCTCATAGGTAAAATGAAAGAAAATTTCAAAGGTATTCAAGTTGGAAGAAATGGGGTCTTCTAATTTTATCTTTAATTTGTTAATAACACTTTTCATTTGGACCATCCCTCAATTAGTGAGATAGTGTAATTTAAATATATATTTTCATGGTATGCTACAACTATTAGATAGTTGGGTAATACTACAAAATCTAGCACTACGCATTAATACCACTATATATTTACAATGAATTATTGTGAATATTGTAGAATTCAAAATTTAAAATTTTATTTAACTTGCTTGGGTATTCTATTACCTCATAAATAAAGTAAAAATAAAATTTGGGTCTCTTATTTGGATTGAATGATTTTTCATCATAATATATTTAATATAATGGGTCAAGTTACATATGTGAAAAAAATATACTTATTTACAATTCCATAAAGTATTTTTTCCATAGAGTTGAAGATATCAAGGAAATAATTGTACAATAAGTAATGTCAATTCCACTTTTATTACATTGGTTCTCATGAAAGACAAAAAAAAATAATTTTATAAAAATGAAGAGATTGATGAAGATGAAAGTATACGCAGAAATTAAAAATTAAAAACGAAGACCCAAGAAAAAAAATAGATAGTAAAATGGGGTAAGCCCATAAATAAAAATAAAAAGGTATGATAAAAATGGTATCTTCTATACTAGGGGTATGGATAAGATTGTAAAAAGGAGATAATAGGGAATTAACAAGTTGTTATAGCTAAGATAAATTTTAGAGAAGAAAATTAGGTGACAAATATTAGCCATTTAAGGTTTTTTATCTTTATTTTTATAAATTTCAAATTTCATCAGACAATAAGCCAAGTGAGATATTATTTCTTAATAAAAATGACATCAAAGCGAATATAATAATTTAGGGAAAATATTCAAGGGGTCAATGGATGGGATGGGAATGGTCAGCCCTAAGCATTGATATTAGGGGTTTCTAGTGGAAAAAAAATTAAAAAACATTAAAACTATCTTTATAAAAATGGAAAAAATATTCTTTAATAAAATAAAAAATAAAAAATATTTTAATTAAATATATAATAAATAATATTTAAAATATATATTAAAAATAATAATAATAAACTATATCACAAACAGCTAATAAATAAACTTATTATTATGGTTAACATGATGGACCTTATATTTTACTTTTATCCATTTAAAATATACTATAGGTCCTCCATCAATCTCCCAAAAGGTGTCCTTCTAAGAGATAAATGAAGAGAGATGTCGTTCTAAATAAAGAGATGTTGTTAGAGAACACAAGTAAAATATGTGAAAGAAAAACAAAAGCCAATATTAATGTTAAAAGAACCACAGTAAAATACATTTCAAAATATCGTGAAAATTGTAAAAAGAAGTTATTAACATTTGTTGGCTGTAGTTGCTGATGGTTAGAACCTTGTCTTGGTAGTTACTATAAATTGTGATAGTAACCAATTCACTACATTTGACATAATGTTTTAAAAATAAACAAATATGATCGGGGAAGAGATGGTTTATAACATGCAACAAAAAGATATTAATGAAAAATAATCATGATAACCAAAAGTGCAAAAAAATAGGATGTAATTCAAATTATGTTCAAGATTAAGGGTTTATGAAAATTAGGAGTAAAAATAACTGGTCTCTCAAAGCTCACTAAGTATTCAATACAAATATAGCATCTTCCAGCAAGTGAATGAGATCCTCTTTGCTGAAGGGAACCAAAAGCTCTTTTATCTCTTCGACATGGGACTTGTACTTGGTCTCATCTTTTTCGCTCACCTTAGCTTTTCTGTTTTCTTTGTCTTGAAAATGAGCATTTTGGGCTTGATTTTCGTCCCACGGCTTTTCCTTGGTTTTAGTCGTCCTGATGTCTTCTCTTTTCATTTTTATGTTCTTCTGCACTGTCTTCTTTTTTCATTTCCATGGCTGCTCAACTTTTGCAACTCTCAACTGCCTTCAGAGGATACCTAAGAGATATGCTACACCTTTTAAACACACAAAACCTAAGTGAAAATAATTTTAGAGAGATGACGCTTCGCTTCGCTCACTGATATTTCCAAGCATACTGATTCTTACAAGAATTAATATTGTGTTAAAATGCTTTGTTGGTTGTGAAAATGTTATTTATTGTTTATGTTTAGATTGAGATTGGGTTTCTTATATGCTCATTTGATTGAGCACTAGCATGTGATGACACTAACTTTATTGGAAATCCGCCATGTTAGAGGCATGTTTCTTTCGAACATGCCCAAAGTGAGGAATAGGCTGAAGCCATAAGTCTAAAATGGTCATTTGCACTCTCAGAGCATTTCTTTTATATTTGATTATATTATTTTTTATTTTTTATTAATAAAAAAAAAAAATTAATGGAATGGGTTAAACTAATATTAAAAGTATATATATTTTTTAATTATATTAAAACAAGATATTTTACAAGTTGGAATGAGACTTTTCTTGGTTTTAACTGGTAAGAATTTTTGTTTACAATAGTAAAAGGAGATTTGCATTCAAACCAAATCTCCTAAACCATATATATGCAATGGTTGTCCAAATTAGCTAAACACTGGACATGCTTACCAACCTGCTTAATCCTCTCATCCTCAATAGCCGTGTCACTATACCATTAAACCCCTACCTCCTTTTCGGTACCCTTCCTAGATAAGAAGTCTGCCACTATTGACATAAATTGAAACCACATCATCTAATTCCCTCTACAATTCCTTAATTTGGGTGACTAAATCCTCAACATCCATGTCTCCAAAATGAAGTTTCTCATGCAATCCAAAGCTTCTACTAAGATTTGAGAATTTGATTCTATGATTATCCTCCTATAACCTCGTCTTACCACCGAGATAGAAACAAATTTGATAGCTAAAGCTTATAATTCATTGTTTGTGGCCTTGCATAGGCCATAAAATATGCAATAGATCCCAACATGATTCCTCCAAACCCCTCCAATTGCAACTCTACTTGGAATATCTTTTGCAAATGCACCAGATTAATTTGAATCTAAAATTTTGGGGGTGCTTGTCAACTATCTCTATCTTGCATCTCTTACACCTTAGATTCCTTCTCCATCATTTTTATGTGAGCATAAGTTTTCTCTTTAACATACACTAGCACATTTTTTGTCAGTTTGCTCCTTTCTTTTTTTCTTTTCTCCCCCCCCTTTTCCCCCGTTTCCCAACTCCAAAAAGAGCTTCAATTAAATAACCCCCCCCACAAAGTAATCCATTTTAAATCACCATTGGCTCATTTTTAAAAGCTAAAAACCATTGCTCCCAAATATGGTGCATGAACAAGTACTAAAACATCAAGTGATTAGATGTTTCTTTATTTTTATAGCATAAAATACATTGGGATGGATCAATGATTCATGTACATCTTAGATTATCAAAAATAAGAATTCCATTGTGCATGAATTGCCCAATAGAAAAGTTTATTTTTGACCAACACTTGCAAAGTTATATATTTCTCCAATTCTCAACCTAATATGCATGAGGAGGAGGATCTAGAAGGATCTTGTTATATCCATCCTTCAGTGTATCGATTCCAAGGCTCTTGTAGCCCCAAGATAATTCATCCTCCTAATATCTACTTGTGAATTTGTTTTTGCCAATATTTTAGTCATGATGGGTGTCAATTCTAAAGGGATTGAAATTGGCCATTCATCCAACTCCTTAAATTGCTTAAACCTATAATCCTCTAGTTGAC
Organism: Wollemia nobilis; assembly: GCA_028583015.1. NCBI lineage: Eukaryota > Viridiplantae > Streptophyta > Pinopsida > Araucariales > Araucariaceae > Wollemia > Wollemia nobilis. Next base: position 97,413 of record JAQPPZ010017000.1, on the reverse strand, counting down.
TAGTTTTAAAATAAATTCCTCTAGTTGACTAGTTTTAAAATAAATTTGGATATAGGTCCAACCCCTACTTTTCATGAATGTTTTTATTGGTTGTAGTTTTTATTAAAACAATATTATTTATAAGTTGGGATGAGACTCTTCCTAGTATTAGGCAACAAGAATATCTATTTATAGTAGTAAAAGGATATCTGCATTGGACCCAAATCTCCTAAATCATATATTTGCAATGGCTATCCAAATTAGCTAAAAACTAGATTTTCTCATCAACCTACCTAATCCTCTCATCCTCAATAGCCATGCTACTATACCACTAAACCCCTACCTCCTTCTCAATACCCATATTAGCCAATAAGTCTACCATTATATTCAAATATCTACCGATATAAATCAAAATCACTCTAAAACTCTATTAGAAGTACATACAAATAGATCCAAACTAGGATAATTCTATGTTCAATTTAAGGATACATCCCACTCTCTAGGGCTAAATAAATAATCCTACTAGACCATGACTCATATTTTCATATTATGACTCATATTTTCATATTGAAAACCATAATTCATATTAAAAGGTGAGGAAATACTAAAAATAAAATATCCATTAGTAATAAACCATAATGAACACTCACCAAGAAGCTTCGAGTTTTATCAAAACCACAAATACAAAAAAATCAAGATAGAGCAAATACCAATAAATTTATAGATAAGATCATGATTGGCTCTATATAAGACTATTTATTCTACTATCCTTTACTCAATGATAATATTTTTTCTTGATTTTGACTATGACAAGCATCTATTAACTCTTTAAGTAGCCATGAAGAACATTTTTAGTCTAGTTTATTGTGCTTCTTCAATCTCTGTTGTAGATTTTTCCTTCAATAATTCTGCAAACAAACTCTATCTAATTAAAATAGGATTTGTAGGTATCCTCATTGACCCTTCCCAACCAAAAAGTACTTCATCTACCTAGATGATGACCTAGTTTTTCCTTCCCCTAGTTGTGATGATCAAATTTTTATGTTAGCTTAAAAGTAAGAATTTTATTATCATTTCTAATGTCCCGGTGGACCTATTTTTCATGAATGTTTTTATTGGTTGTATTTTTTATTAAAACAAGATTATTTATAATTTGGGATGAGACTCTTCTTAGTCTTAGGAAATAAGAATATCTGTTTACAATAGTAAAAGGAGATCTACATTGGATCTAAATCTTCTAAACCATATATTTGCAATGGTTGTCCTAATTAGCTAAAAATTGGATTTTCTCACCAACCTACTTAATCCTCTCATCCTCAATAGCCATGCAACTATGCCACTAAACCCATACCTCATTCTCAATATCCATATTATCTAGGAATTTTATTATTATATTCAGAGCTCTACCGATATAAATCAAAATCACATCATCTAATTTCCAATACTTAATCACTCTAGAACTCAATTAGAAGTACATACAAATAGATCCAAACTAGGATAATTATAGGTTCAATTTAAGGATACATCCCACTCTCCAAGGCTGCATAAATAATCCTACTAGACCATGACTCATATTTGTAGATTCAAAACCATTATTTCCATTAAAAAGTGGGGAAAGACTAACAATAAAATATCCATTAGTAATAAACCATAATGAACACTCACCAAGAAGCTCCCAGTTTTATCAAAACCACAAATACAAAAATTCAAGATAGAACAAATACAAATAAATTTATAGACCGGATAATGATTGGCTCTATATAAGACTATTTATTCTACTATCCTTTACTCAGTGATAATATTTTTTCTTGATTTTGACTATAACAAGCGTCCATTAACTCTTTGAGTAGCCATGAAGAATATTCTTAATGAAGTTTTTTGTGCTTCTTCAATCTTTTGTTGAGATTTTTCCTTCAATAATTCTTCAAAAAACTCTATCTAATTAAAATAGGATTTGTAGGTGTCCTCATTGGACCCTTCCAAACCAGAAATTACTTCATCTACCTCGATGATGACCTAGTTTTTCCTTCCCCTAGTTGTGATGATCAAAGTTTTATGTTAGCTTAAAGGATTAAGAATTTTACTATCACTTATATTACCATATCTTAGATTATTTTTTTTACAATTATAAATAATAACATCTTGGTTTTTTTCTGAATTTTAAAGAGCATTAAATATCTTAACTAAAAATAATTTAAAAATCCTTCATATAGGGATATATTTTGAAATGTATGATTATTCTCACTAGGGAAGTTGACATTGTCTAGTATAATCTCTTATACAAACCTAGAGAATACAATTATATTAGTTTAGATAGGGTTTATTACATAGTTCTATAAAATTACATAGCTAAATTTATAAAGTTAATATTATAAGGTTATCTTTTGTATACCAATATTTATGTATACAAACCATTATGATATTTGGTTAAGAATTTGTGCAATTAAATTACAATTTAATGAGGTTTTTATTACTTCTTGAACCAATATATTATATCAATATATGATTTATATAATTATCATTTATGTAGGTGTGTAATAGCATCTTCTCATATTGGGCTAGGGGGTCATCAAATATGAGAATAACAGGGTGGTTGTAATTTTTTCTAAGTATATCTCCTCTCAATATTTCTTCTTTGTGGATTCTAGAGCAAATTTCTAAGGTGTGATGTTGCTACAAAACTTAAGCTTTAAAAATGTGGTCCTGGAAGGGGATTCATTGAGTCTGATTAGTTTTCTCAAGTCGAATAAGTATCATAATTGGTGCTTGTCCAATTTAATTAATGAGATAAGAATTCTATAGTCTATGGATGAAGTACAAATCACCCACATTTAGAGAGAAGGTAATAAAGTGGTAGATGTATTGGCTAACTAGGGTTTTTCTCACATGGGAAGGCATGATTGGAGATCCAATTATCTTAAGGAATTAAATGTCATCCTTAACATTGATTGCTCCTAATTTATTCAAGGTAGACCTCAATGGTTGGGCTCCTTTCCTTAGGTTCCTGAGCTAGACACTACTCCCTGTGGTTGGTAGTATTTTTCTAGGTGTAACTATAAATTATTGTGTTGGTGCCCTTCTGTTTTCCATGGTGATTCATGAGGCTCCTTTCTATTGGAGTTACATGTAGATTCTTACTTGGTAGAAGATATTTATTGGTATTGAGTTGATTCAAAATTCTTTTATATTTAGGGAGGACGCATGGGGTCACATGGTATTAGGTGTGGGCTAGGTGTTTACTAGTGGGTTGAGTTGGATTTGAATTTCACTCTATATAAATATGGATTGGACCACGTTGTCCTTTATTCTGGTCGGCATGATTCCTAGTGCCTTGTTTTTCATATATTATGGTGATAATTGTTCGAGATTATATTGCCCAAGTACATTAGTTATCCTTGATTTATGTGTAGGTTTTCCTCATGAACCTTTGATAGATATTTTTAGTGGTTATATTCCATTGGCTCCTAGATATTTTGTTCTAATTAGAGCTTAAGTGCTTTGACGAGAGGATTGTTGTGATGGGGAGATTAAAAAATTAAAGTCAATATTGGTGTTCTCGAAGATCCATTTGATTCAACTTCTTTGGTTGTGCATGAGGAGGTAGTTATTGTTCCTTATCGTGGTGGGATTCTAGGGTGTTTAAGGAGGTACCATGGCCATAATCCACTACTTTCTAGGTGGTTGGCTTACTCATGGTATGAGGACTCGATATGGATCAAAAATATAGTTTTTTAATATAGATGAAAACCTCATAGCTAGGATCATAGGTCTCCCCATAGATGGGTACTATCATAACAGAGATGGTCATTCCTTGCTAATAGAACTAGGTTATTTTCTATATGAAGGGAATTTTTTACTGAATTAGTATAATGGGTTTAGGACAAAGGTACTTTAGCCTTCGTGGGACCACATGATCTTAGTTATCATGGACTACTTCACGTTGGACCTCTCGTATGAAATAATCATAAGCTTCCATGTAATATTCCACAATTATTTAAGGAGAGAGTAAAAAATGAATATCCCTACGTTCCTATTCCATTCCTTGAAGAAATCAATATCAAATATCAAAATAGAAGATACCTGGATCCATTACACCAAGGAATGGTTCTGTTGATTATAGAATTTATTGCTTTAGAAAGAGGGATAAATATGATAAAAATCTTCACGTTCGTCGAGACCAACCCTTTTCTGGCTCTGGACTTATCATTGCCAAAGAATATATTTTTATCTCATATTATCTCAAATAATTTGATGTTCTTTCTAGGCATTTTGTGACCTCACTCTGACTATACAACAAGGGAGCTATCGGTATCATCTAATGGCCTAGGATGTTTATTATTATCTTCTTGAACTACGTCCACATTGAGATCCCTACGATCTCTTCTAAAATATCTAAGGATAGTAATAAATTAAGAGGCCTCTCAATAACTTCAAAAGGGGTGAAGGGAGATAAAAGAGGTGGTGTAGGAGATTGTTAGAAAATAAAATACCTATTGTAGATTCAAGAAGTAAGATAGGCCTCTCTGGTTCAAGGGCTCAACTTGAGTTGATGCAATAGGTTACTTCTGAAGGATTGAGAGCTTTTGAATCTACTCAAGTAGAATCACTCTACAATTTTATGTAGCCGATTAAAATTAATGATGAGAATTATAATACCATTATGGGTATGCTCAAGAATGCTATTGAATTCATAGAGGATGTGAATTGTCTCTAGGGATACCTAATGGAGTTTTTCTCCTTGAAACTGAATGCTTCTACTAATTCCTAGATGCTACTCTAATAATTCAAGATATGATCCTATTTATGAATGTATTTTTGGCTAGCATCAACTTATTTTTCCAATCTATTGTTTGTTCTTATGTGTAGGCTTTGTTATGGTCAAATTGGCTATAAAATAAAGTAATATAAAAACATCAAGTATCTTTCAAACTTTAGCAAGAACAAAATATCTTCCTAAGCCATCCAAATGCTATGGTCTTTTGATTTGATGCATAAAATTCCAATGATGATGGTATGCTACCTTATAACTTATATGCACATGCAATATATATAATCATATGAACATGGGTAAGAAATATAAATAATAACACCACAAAATTAAGATAATCAAAATAAAATTAATTTTAGAACATATATAAAATAAAAAATTATGTAAAGTGTGATTTTATTTTTAGTCTATTTGGTTCCATGACCCTTATTTTATCAATATGGTTATGTTATGGAAACATTTTGGTAGCATTTTTACATAAATGAAATAAATTAAATCTAACCTTAAAAATTACAAGAGATAGTGAAAATAAATGGAATGAGTAGGTTTCTTATGTGAAAGAAAAAAATTACTTTATGATTATCATAATGCATTGAATAAGGAATCATATTGTTTTACAAAATCAAGGAGAAATGACTCAAAGAAGGACATAATAGTATAATGTTTATCATGTTATAGCAAAAAAATTATTCTTTTCATCACAAAAAAAATATTTTATCTAAATAGAAGAAATATTGAAGGAAAAAATATTTATGGAAGGAAGCAATTAATTATTTCTAAAAATAATTTTTTAGATACTAGACAAGATAATGAGGCATATGATAAGCCTTTGCAAAATATTCTGTCAATTATCACACAAGGAAAACATGAAATTATGATAAAGAAGATATATATGGAGGAGCATTATGAAGTTATTTTCTCTTTTCATCCTAATAACATACATGGTCTTGATGAATTTATTATAATTTTATTTCTAACATTTTGGATTTATTAAAGAGTGAGATGTTAGTTATAGTTGAAGAGGCCTAAAAAAAGGAAGGCTATTGTAAATGAGACAAATATTAGTTTTTATATATTTTTTGTTTTTTTTAAGCGAAAAACTCCTTCCGGAGCTGCCTTGGTATGAGATACCATGAACAAGGGGGTTTTACACCGTCAAAGTCACCCGAGAGTTGCACTTGACCCTGCCCACACCAAAATTATCAATTGGATTTTGGATACTCAATTCAGCTTTTTGGTAGGGTGGAGATTTGAACCTGGGATCTCTCTTGGAGGATTTCCCTCTCCTATCCAAATCACCTACAACACCTGGGAAATATTAGTTTTTATATCGATTTCCAATAAATACAAGACAATATATTTTTATTATTTTTTCCTAATAAGCCTTTGTAATATGATTTATAATATAATTTTAAAAATTATGATAAATAGGTTGAGAGGTATTCTATATTGTGTTGTCTTAAAGGAACAAGGTGGTTTTGTTCATGGTAAACATATTCTTTATGGTATAATCATTACGTAAGAGGGCATACATTCTCTTTATTCTATAAAAAAATAGATATGCTTATAAAAATAAGATGTGAACAAAGCATATGATAGAGATTCCTAAAGTTCTCTATATGAAATTATTATTTTTTGGTTTTGATTATAATTGGTGTAAATGGATTAAACGTTGTTAAAGGACTATAAAATATTCTATTTTAAACAAGTACTCTCCTACTAGTCACTTCATTTCAATGGTAGACTTTTCTAAGGTGATATGATATCTCCCTATTTATGTGTTGTTCTTGTAAATGCATTAGGGAGATATTTCTCATAGATATAATGGATGAAAAAATCAAAGGTGTTCAAGTTGTAAGAAATGGTCTCTTCTAATTTCATCTCCAATTTGTTAATAACACTTTTCTTTTAGACCATCCCTCAATTAGTGAGACCATGCAATTTAACTACAACTATTAGATAGTTTAGTGATACTGAAAAATGTAGGACTATACATTAATACCATCCTATATTTACAATGAATTATTGTGAATATTTTAGAATTCAAAATTAAAAACTTTCCATCAACTTGCTAGGGTATTCCTTTACCTCATAAACAAAATAAAAAAGATTTTTGCATCTCTTATTTGGATTGAATTCTTGTTTCGTAGGTTGTAAGGGTAAGTTATTAATCATAGAAGGAAGGGTACAACTCCTAAAGAGTATATTATAATATATATGATGTCACATTCAAGATTCCTAGTATGTATATCATTGGAAATTAAAAACATTTAAAGATAATTTCTTTGAAAAGGATATGAGAAAAAAATAATGAACATCAAAATCTATTTTAATTTTAGTCAATGTGACTAAGAAATTTATTTTTTCAGAATGGTTGTGTCATAGTGGGATGAAGCAATGTTTGAAGGATCATATATGTACAATTTTATTTAAAAACTAAAATATTTAAAAAATAAAGTGAATATTTAGAATGTTAGATAGTTTATTAAATATTTAAATTGCTATAGAAAATTAAATGAGATCTTAAAATTTTACAAGAGATAATAAAAATAATAGAATGGGCCAAGTTATATATTTGAAAAACATATAATTATTTATTAGCATAATATATTAAAATACAAATCATGTTTGTCATAAGAAAATTTGAGGGTTGTCTTAAGCAAGGGGATAAAAATAAAAAGTATTTCATGCTTTAATAAAAATGGATTTTTCTCTTTATCATATAACATGGCTTAACTCTAATGGAATATTATTGAGAAATAAGAATGTATTAGGAAAGAAACAATTAATTATTTCAAATATATTCTATTAGATAAAGATAAGGAGGATAAATGTAAGTTTTTATGAAATAATCGATTAGTTATCACATAAGGACATACTGCAAGTTTGATAAGGAATTTCTTTATGTAACTACACGACATACTTTCTCTTTCCATATAAATAAGGCAACTAGCTCCTATGGATTTCTTGTAAATTTTATTCAAAAATTTTAAGATCCTTTTATGAGTGTTTGTTCGATATAGTTGAAGAGATCAAAGAAAAAGAATGGTACAATAAGTAATATCAATTACATTTTTATTATATTAGTTCTCATGAAAGACAAGAAAAAATAATTTTATAAAAATGAAGAGATTGATGAAGATGAACGTATCAATGGAAATTAAAAAAAAGAAGACCCTAGAAAAAATAAATAGAAAATAAAATTTAAAAGGATAGTAACATGGAAAATAAATGCAAATATCATAATTATTAGCAAAACCAAAAAAAAGGCAAGCCCATAAATAAAAATAAAAAGCTATCATAAAAAATAAAAAGCTATGATAAAAGTGATATCTCCTATACAAGAGGCATTGATAAGATTGTAAAACGAAGATATTAAGAAATTAACAAGTTGGATAAGATTGTAAAATGAAGAAAGTAACATATATGCTTATACCTGTTGAAAAAAAAAACAACTGTAACATGGAAAGATAGATGGCAAAATTAAAAAAAGGTTAAGATCAATATTTAAAAATAGATTTTTAGATTAATAAGCAAAGCGAGAGCGGATGCGGGAGCGGAGGAAAGGAAAGGAATGGAGCAAAGCGGGAGCGGAGGCAGGTGCAATTTCTGCAAACATGATTTTCATTCTGCCGGAGGTGGGAAACAGGGTTTCCAAACCCCTGGAAGCTGTGAGGATCAAGGAGGGAACAAGCAAGGTTCTGAAGCAACTGAGGAAGAGCAGGTGGACAGTGATAAGGACACTGAGGGTTTTAAAAAATTAGAGGGACACGAACCCCCTGATATTATTTTTGATAAGAAGGCCCACATCAAGAATCATGAGGGCAATAAGTCTTTTGCACAGGCCCTTAAATGTGGCAATAGGGTTTCCTTACATTCCTTACCACCTCTCACTCCCAATGGGCAGAAGGTATCCGTGCCTGAAAGCGTAATGGCAGACTTTATATCGATGGAAAATTTTTCTCTGGTAGGCAAATTCATAGGGGGCAGGCCGGATATTGAAATGATTCGATGATGGGCATCCTTGAAGTGGAATACTTCTAGACACATGGAGATTATTGCATTATAAAGGGGTTTTTTTGCGGTACGCCTTAACAATAGTGAAGATGCTAGTCATATTCTAACAGGAGGACCTTGGTTCTTGGGCCGAAGAAGTCTTTTTCTTAGGAGATGGGCTGAGGATTTTGACCCAAAAAAGCAGAGCATAAACTTTGCCCCCATTTGGGTCCGTCTCCAAAATCTCCCGTTTCATTGGTGGCATGAGTATTTTCTTCAGGGTATTGCCAAGACCATAGGGGAATTGGTGGCCATTGACAATCCAACCCTTGCACGCACCAGAATGACGCATGCTAGGATTTGTGTAAATGCAAATCTAGAATCTGAGCTTCCTACTCATGTGGAGTTAGAATAAGGAAATAAAAAAAGATTACAGGTCATCGAATATGAAAATAGACCGGCATTTTGCTCGATCGTAATATTCAAGGCCATATCAAAGGACAATGCTCTTTTTTGAGAAGCCAGCAAACCCTTCCTAGGAATAATGACTCCAAGCGGCAGTCTTTCAGAAATAATGGCAAATACACAGGGATGTACAGGATTAAAGATCCAAATGTTGAAAAGGCAAATGCCTCTGGTTTGGGGCAAATGGAGAATGAGGCTGAGCTTCACATGGACAATGGTAAGGACAAGCAAATTGCTACATCACAAACTGACCAACAAAAGATATGCTCTCCTTTTGAAAATATAAATAAATTTAACATTTTGGCTGAAAATCAAATAATTACAGAGGAAAATCAGAATGAAGGGTCTAATGTTGAGGATATAAATCTTGGTATCCCTGCTTACCTTGACTCCCCAACCAAATCTGGACCTTCCAATCCTCCTCCTGTTGGCCATAAAAAATGCCCTAATGATGATTCTTTTTACGCCCCAAAAAGAGAAAAAGTGCTTTCAGAGTTAATCAGCCCTTCCAAGCGACATTTTTCACCTTTTTCTTTGTCCCAATCCAGAGAAGGGGTTTCCAGTACTGTTATCCAATAGGTTACCCAAACCAAATTTAGCCCGAAACAGACTAGAAGCTCAATGAAGTCCCCCATGATTGACTGTGGAGGTGAGAAAAAAAGCGGAAGAAACTCAAATGCCCAGCAATGGAAAGAAGAGGTCCAAGATGAGATAGCTAATGGAATTCAGACTACTCTGTTTCCATCAACTGGAAATCTTCCCTTTGAAGAAAACAAAATTCTTAAGCCCCCTCAAGTTCAAGGCAGGGGAAGAGGAAAAAACTTTAAAAGTTCCAAATGAAGATCATATCCTGGAATGTAAGGGGGCTCAATGGCCTTCCTAAACAGCGGTTAGTCAAATATTTAAGAAGATATTTTGATCCCACTATTCTTATTTTGCAAGAAACTAAAGTCGATGAAGTTTTGTCTAGAAAAATTGCCCTCAATATCTGGAAAAAGGGAGAAGCAATTTTTTGCAAAGCCAATGGAACCTCAGGTGGTCTTCTTTGTATCTGGAATCCAGGGAAGGTGGAAGGCAAGGTTATTAAATTAGGGGAAAGGGTGCATTATTTTTAAGGATAAGGTTAGTGACCTTTCTTGGATATTAACAAATGTGTACGCCCCTAATTCTATATCTGGGAGAGCTGATCTATGGAATTTACTCAGTCATTTAAAGGAATCTTTTCAGGATATCCCATGGATAGTGGCAGGGGAATTTAATACCCCTCTTTACCCCTCTGGTAAAAAATGGGGAGTAGGAATTCCAGCAAGAAGTATGGAGGACTTTCAAGATTTCATCAACAACAACAATTTATTGGATGTCAAATTAAAAAATGCTAAATTTACTTGGAGCAATAGGAGGTCTGGAAATCAACTTATAATGGAAAAGCTTGATAAGTTTTTTTGTCACAGGAAGAAATACAATCTTTTGGGGATGCAAATCTGTTGTCCTTGCCTCGCATTGGGTCTGACCACAACCCGATTTTACTTGAAATTGAAGAGACTCCAAAATTCAAAAGGCCTTTTAGGTTTGAATATATGTGGATGCACCACCCTGATCTCAGAGACAAAATTTCTCAGTGGTGGCAGCATTCTTGTCAGGGCAGGCCTTCATTCAGATTAGCACAGAAACTTAAAGTGGTGAAAGAAAATCTAAGGATCTGGAATAAAGAAATTTTTGGAAATATTTTTGAAAACAAGAAAGTTATCTCTAAAAGGTTATCAATCATTGAGAAAAAATTTGAAGAGGGATTGCCAGACCCTTCCCTACAGGTAGATGAAAAGAAAGCCCTTGCTGAGTACCATAATGTTTTAGCCTGCGAGGAGACTTTTTGGCAGCAAAAGTCTAGAGCTACCTGGCTAAAAGAAGGTGATGCCAACACAAGATTTTTTCATGCATCTACCTTAAGGAACAGAAGCCACAATATAATTAAAGAACTTGTTAGAGATGATGGGTCATTCCTTTCTAGTCCTAATGAGATCAGAAATGAAGCAGTTTCCTATTTTTAGAATCTTTTAGGAGAAGAACATTTCAGTTCTGCCTTAGCTTTAGAATCAATGCTTTACCATATTCCTCATTTAATTTTTGATGACTTGAATGGGGAGTTAATTAAGCCTTTCACAGATGAAGAAATCAAAGAGGCCCTCTTCTCAATGAACCCTGATAAAGCTCCAGGTCCAGACATGTTTTCACCTCATTTTTTTCAGGCTTTTTGGGATATTGTAGGTTTTGATGTATGTGCTACTATCAAGGAATTTCAGTCCACAAAGCATATTTCGAGAAGTTTTAACTCCACTTTTATTGCTTTAATCCCAAATATTCCTACTCCTAGATCTATGATGGATTTTAGACCTATTAGCCTTTGTAATGTTGTTTATAAAATTTTGACCAAGGCGATTGCAAATAGAATTAGGAAGATCCTATGTTTATTGATGTTTGTCAAGGCAGTTCAGTCCCTGGAAGGTCCATCCTTGATGGTGTCATAACAGTTCATGAAGCCCTCCATTCGGTAGTCTAGACTAAAAAACCTGCTTTTGCTCTCAAGCTGGATATGAACAAGGCTTATGACCGCATAAACTGGAGTTTTGTCTCTGCCATTCTTCAAAAATTTGGTTTTCATCATGAATGGATCAAGATTTTGGAAGGATGTTTTATGAAACCTTGGTTTTTAGTCCTTGTTAATGGTGCTCCTGCTAGATACTTTCAAAGTAAAAGGGGCCTAAGGCAAGGTGACCCTATCTCTCCCATGTTGTTTATCATTGTGGCTGAAGCCCTTGGGAGGACAATCAAAGCTGCCTATAATATTGGTCTTATTTTAGGAATTAAAGCATCATCACAAACACAGGCAGTTACACATGAATAGTTTGTGGATGATACTTTGTTGTTAACTCTTGCATCAGTTTTTGAGGCTAAGGTCATAAAACATATTCTAGAGCTATATGAGGATGTCATGGGGCAAAAGGTAAAATTTTCAAAGAGTAAAATTTATTTCTTTAACACTCCCATTCAGAGGTAGATTAAGATTTCTAGGATTCTTGGATGCTCGGTGTCTACTCTTCCATCCACATACTTAGGCCTTCCTTTATTCATAGGCAGAGCTACTGATTCCATGTGGACTAATGTAATTGAAAGAATTCAGAGGAAGCTGGCTGGATGGAAAGGGAATTTGTTATCTCAAGCTGGCAAGGCAGTTCTCACCAGGTTTTCCATTCAAAGCATCCCTGTCTACTTTCTCTCTATTTTTAAAGCTCCTACAAGTGTCTACACTAAAATTGAACAGATCCAAAAGAGGTTCCTATGGACTGGTTCTGAATCTAAGCAGCGCTTTCACTTGGTGTCCTGGGATAGGGTTTGCAAACCAAGGGAGTTTGGAGGTATTGGGCTAAGGAGAATACAACATTTAAACATGGCCCTCCTAGCCAAACAAGCATGGCGTCTTTTGACAAATGCAAATGTAGAATTGATTACTATAATAAGAAGAAAGTACTTGCAAGAAATTGAATTCTTAAGCTATTCCTTTCCTCGTAGGGGATCAATTTTTTGGAAATCAATCCTTCAAACTAAAAATCTGCTAAGCAAAGGGCTACGTTGGAAACTGGGAAATGGAAGAAACATTGATTTCTGGGACAAAAAATGGTTAAAGGACTATCCCCTCTCTGTAGACCCCATCCTTTCAACCCTTAGAGCTTGGACAATTGAAGTTTTTGGTACCAAAGTTGCAGATTTTATTACTTTGTCAAACAATAGAAGGGTATGGAAGCCAATAATGAACAATGATCTACCAGGGGCATCAATAATACTTGGAGAATGAATTAAGACAGTCTTTACTCCCTTCGCGAATTCTTGAGGACCAGCTTATCTGGGAAGCTTCAGACAATGGGGAATTTTTTGTCAAGACTGCTTATCTCGATGCTTATTGATAATGATGAACCTACTTTCCCTCACTTGGAAGTTTGGCCCAAAAGCATTGTTCCGAAGGTTGGGTTTTTGCATGGATGGCCATCCAAAATAAAATCCTCACCATGGATAACTTAATAAAAAGAGGTGTGATTGTTGTTAATAGGTGTTATCTCTGTATGTCCGAGTGGGAGTCTATTGATCATTTGTTTCTGTATTGTAATTTTTCTGTCTCAATCTTGTTAGGTCTGTTACAAGTGTTTTATATTTATTGGGTCCATCCTCAGTACATTTTTGACTTATTTATCCAGTGGCCTTCTCCCTTTTTGAATAGGCGTCTTAGGTATATGTGGAAGATCTGCCTTCATCACTACTTGTGGTAGATATGGTTGGAAAGGAATCGTCGGGCCTTCTTGGATAAGGTTTCTCGATCATCCTCTTGTCTTGTCAAAAATTTTAGTATATGCTAATGAGAATGCTTGTTTAGTGCCTGTAGACATCTAGACCTCCAAATCCTTTTGAAGCTTCATTAGGCCAGTCATTAAACTTACCTCTCATTGATGGCCTCAATCATCCTCAAGTCTGTCCTAGAACCATGATCACATGGACCCCACCCCCCCTAGGGTGGATTAAGTTAAATTTTTATGGGGCATCTAGGGGCAACCCAGGTGAAGCTGGGGCTGGTGGCTTACTTAGAGACCACAAGGGTGAGGTGCTTGTAGCTTTTGCTGAACATCTTGGAGCTCAAACTAACAATGTGGCTGAAGCGAGGGCAGTTTGGAGGAGCCTCAAGGTGGCAGAGAATTATCTGTGGAAACTGTTGGTGGAAGGTGATTCTATTATTATTATAAATCTTCTAAAGAACACTAAGAGATCTCCTTGGAGATTTTATGACTACATCCATGAAGCAAGGGCTCTAATTCATGATCGACCTGAGGCCATAATTTTGCATACCTTCCGGGAAGCAAACATGGTAGCTGATAGGGTCGGCAAATGAAGGCATTGTAGCAGCAAATTTGATCACATGGACTGAAAATCTTCCTCATGCAGTCTCAATGGTGATAGATAATGAAAAATTTTAGATTGGAAGGCTCAAATTGGATCAATGTCAGAAAATGGGGGCATTTTTAAAAAAACTTTTTTGAACCTTATAATGGCTTTTGTCATATTTGTTTTTTTTATTCATGTGACTAGTGTTTTTTGCAGCTGGTGGGGCACTGATATAGGTTTTTTATCTACAAATTCATGCATGGGAAACATCTTCTTTGGCCTCAATTATTTCCCAAGGTGTGTTTGGATTCTATGTCGCAAAAAGGCCCTAGCAAGAAATAACAGTGTTGGAGATCCCTGACAATGAGGTACCAGACCCCACCATAATAGTCTTGGAGACGATGACAATTTCATCAGCCTCCAATAGTATCAACCAGTTGAAGAGTCTGTCTGGCCTCATCAGTGAAGCTGTTGATTTGTGTGATTCTCTAAATCTTCTGTTTTATAGCCAACAGTTCCAGGGGAACAAGGAGTCGAAGGCAAAATCTAAAGATGATGGCAAGGAGGATGATAAGAAGTTAGATGAGGACTACAAGGAAGACTGCTTGGCCTCTTGGCTGTCCATTCTATGGGATGTTTTTTTTACCATATTCTATTATTTTATATGGGCACAAGCTACTCTGCATGGTGCTTGCATGATTAGTTTTTGTCTTTGTTAGTTCTATTTTGCATCTTTCTTTTCTGATGGCCATAATATTAGGCTTCCATAGTTTAGTTTGGCTGTATTCTGATGGAAGAGTAGGTCTTGGCCCTTTTTGTTGTCAATTTAAACTTTTAGGGCTTGGCCTTTGTCCAGTTGGTCAGTGGACCCTATTTTGTAAAATGGTTTTGGGTCAACCAGTTAAAACCCGGTGTTAATTATAATATTCTCTTACTTACCAAAAAAAAAAAAATGAAGAAAGTAGGGAATTAACAAGTTATTATAGCCAAGGTAATTTTTAAAAAAGAAAATTAGGTAGTAAATATTAGCCATTTAATGTTTCTATCTTTATTTTGATGAAATTCAAATATTATAAGGCAATAGGCCAAGTGAGATTTTATTTCTTAATAAAAATGATATCAAAGTAAACATAATAATTTAGGAATATGTTCTAGGGATCAATAGATGGAATGGGAATACTTAGCCCTAAGCATTGCTTGTAGGGGTTTCACACACTATCCAAATCAAAAGAAAAAAATTAGAGAATATGAAGAATATCTTTAATAGTAAGGGAAAAAATATTCCTTAATAAAATAACAAATAAAAAATAATTTAATTTAATATATAATAAATAATATTTAATATAAATATAAAAAATAAAAAATAAAGAAAACCTAAAAACATGTATAATTAATAATAAAAAACTATATTACAAAAAAATATATAAATTTATTATTATGGACATGAAGATCTCTAAAATTTTACTTTTATCCATTTAAAATATACTGGTCTTATAGCTATAAGCCCTCCATCACTCTATCTTCACTCTCCCAGTAGGTGTGATTCTAAGAGATAAGTGAAGAGAGATGTTGTTAGAGAACACATAAAAAATATGTGAAAGGTAGACAACATGAAAAAAACCAATATTGGTGTTAGAAAAAAATGTAAAATATATTCAAAATATCATATTGCAATGAAAATTTTAAAAATAAACCAATATTGGTGTTAGAAGAAAATGTAAAATATATTCAAAATATAAAATTGCGATGAAAATTATAAAAATAGAAGTAAAAATAAGAGTTTATGAGTACAAAATTATAATTTTATGACTAATAGGAGTAAAGTGGTCTCTCAAATCTCACTAAATATTATGTACAATAATGTTAGAGTCATAATACAAATAGAAAATAAACAATAATATAATAAAAGATAATATTAATAGGTATAGCTACCAATCATGGAATAAGAAGAAATTCCTTGTCATGCACCACTTAGGCGATATGTATTTTCATTTTCTTCGCTTACATTTATTTTCAGATAGTTAACTAACCATGATAAAAGTCATTGCCTTAATTTTCATATAGTTTAACATCCTCACCATAAACATAATCTTCAGTCATAAGAGAACATTCGCCAAGTCTATCATAAACCATCAAGAAGATACCAATGTTCATAATAAACACTCAAGTTCAATACCAATCATCACGAGTTCAAATGTTGAAGAAGCATGACAAATGGCATGCCTAGATGATTGAAATGAAATGTGGTTCTATCATTTCTAAGCAAGCATTCAAAGGAAAGTGTGCAAAATATGTAAATTATTGAAATGATGAATTATTTGAAGTAAAAAAGGAGGGGTTTCTCCTTGTATTTATAAATTCATCAATCTAAAAGGTTACAATACATCCCCTTTGAGGGCTTCTTATTTTAATACATTTTGAATTACAAATTACAAGGGATCAAATCCCTCCATGAGCTTAATGGCATGTTTCAATGTTCTTATCACAACCCACAATTGAGAGCTAATATTGGGCTTCCTTTAATATGTCTCTTAGATCCTCCCTCATTTCTAGAATACCTGCACCTAGATACAAAAGATTGAAAATTGTAATATCATATGTGTTTTATGTTGAAAACCTTGAAAAATTTACAAAACTGAATGTAAAAATTATTTGTGACAAATCAAAACAACTCCAAATGACTTGCAATAATATGATTTTGGAAGTATATAAGCATGAATTCAAATGAAATTGTGATTAGAATGTATGACCATTCCTAGCAGGGAAAACTAAGGTTGCAATCACAAAAATCTAAATTAACCCATAAAATCTACTCAAAAATTAATCAAAATTGAATGCAAGGCAAATATAATGCTTTAGAAATGATATATGGTAAAATTGCATCAAAATTTTTAGCCATTTCATGGTCATCCCTGGAAAGTGCAACTAGGACTGTTATCCATCCCTGGGTGGGATAGTCACAAAACTAGGTGTATTTTACCACCATTTCAAAGGGATCTTGTTTAGAACTCTCCTAAATGTGTTGTCATTGAATTTGGTCAAATTACTCTCCAATTTGAAAAGTTTTGGAATTGATTAGCGTATTTTGGGATGCCCCTAAAAGTACCTTCAAATGAAGAGGTTCTCAACGAAAATACTTGGGTGAATGCTTGGACAAATATTGGCAGCACTTCATGGTCAATAATTGAAATTATCTCTCTCTAAAACTGTGTGATCACACATCAATTTATATCCCAAATAGGTAAAAGGAGGAAAATAGGTATGTTATAGCATGCAAGGTAAGCTCTGGCACTTGTCAATTTCTTTGCCATGCAATAGGTGGAAAATGCTACCCATTTGGGCCTCCAATTTGCAGGTCCTGATGTCCATGACAACCTCCAAATCAATTTTGACTGATTGGGTAGGAAAAATGATAGGAATTGATTACCGTTTGTCTTTCTCTTTGAATTTTAAAGGGTTTGGTTCATGGCCATTCCACCCAAGGATGGTTGTTGGTGGTCGTCCCTGGGTGAGACGTCATGAACTATGACCATCCTTGGGTGGGAAAGCCATGGGCACATGGCCCAAAAATTCTCGAAACTAGGGTAAATATTCCTAAAAGTGTTTGGGTGCCCTAGCTAACCCTTGAAGCTTTCCTGATGGGGCCATATAATGTTGATAAGAGTGGTGCATTAGCAGTCTTATTTGATTTACATGATTTTAATTTCTATAGATGCCCCTTTTTGAGACGTGATGTGTGCAACAGAGTGTTGAGTAAACATATATGACTAAATAATTAAATGATTGAGCTTATTCATTAACCTAACCAAATTTAGATTCCTCTATTGTATAAAGAGCATACATTCTTATAATACTTCCTTTTGATATAGTTGAAGGATTTATTTTGGGTATACCTTTCAGCCACATTGTAATGACAGTTGTAGGGGATCAAGGTATACTCGATATTAGTTCCTTGTTTCATTGTAAGAATTTACATGGCTGAATTCCTAAGGCTTAAAGGGGGCCAAGAATTTGTTTTTTTGCATATGCAGATTTTTTACCCAAGCATGGGCTTGAAATTTTTTCTTGGCAAATATTCTTTTGAATGTATGAAATTTCCACTTTTGAGTGTTTAAGTGTTGATTTGATTTATGAAATTGTTATAATGAATACCCCATAAATATATGAGTTGATGAGGGCATGAAAAATTGTTAAGAAATGAGTCACTTGACCCATATGACATAAATTAGGATAACCATCAGTTTTACCCATTATACGATGTACCTGTTTTGCTACAATTTTGGTCGTTTTGATGATAATTCATGGAAGCAAAAAAATAAATACTTCATTTTCATGGAGTGGTATGGCCATAATGGTATTATTGGGGAGTCAAATAAAGTATTTAAAAGCATACATAAATAATTTGGATTCAATATTGATCCCTTGTGATTTTTTAACCATTTATGACTTGTTTTTTGTGGGTTTTTGGCCCTATTTTTTATCATTTTTAGCTATTTTGTGAGATTTTTTGGTGGTTTTCCCTAGGTGGTATGGCTGCATAGTTAATGGAAATCCCTGGGTTAGATTTTCAACCAATTATATGATCGTACCACTCAAGAGCAGCCATGCTCTTTTTGTTGCTATATAAGCCCAAAATGGGGAAAATGAGCTCATTTTTGCATGTTTTGCTTAGGAAATTGAGAGGTGAGAGGTAGGAGGATGATTTTTTTATGTGAAGCACTGAAAAACATATAAAAATCACCATGAGCCATCCATATGACTCGACAAGCGATGAAGTTGGTGCGAGACGGGTATAGGCTACATTTTCTCCTTCTCTTTATTTAATCTTAAAATCATAATTTCTTGTAATGTTTCCATAAAATAAAGTAAATAATGATTAAGGAACCCTAATAATAGTGAAATTTAGGAATGCAATATTTTATTTATAGTTTAAATGCATAATGTTTCCATTTTAGGCTATTTTTTTAACTTTTTAGGGCTATTTTAGGGATTAAATTTACCCAATTTTAACCATTTTGGGGGTCGTCCCTTGGTGGGACGGTCACTGGTTGCTATCCCCAGGTGATATGGCTAGAAAATTGGGGATCGAAACTGGGTGGGACAAAAAAAAAAATGGGGCAAAAATGGCCCCTTTTGGGTCATCTTTTTTATATTGTTGGACTCTTTTAATGCATTTTTAGTGCATTTTTGACAAGTTGCTTAACTCTTTCAAGTGGTGAAGAGTCAATATCAAGTTATGAATCTCTTTAAAGTCACTAGGGACATTTTTATAGAGGAGGATTGGAAATGGACCGATGCCATTGGCCTTAAGCATGTGGCATGGTTGGAGCCCGTGGTGGGCGACTACGCTTATTTGACTGCCTTGATATACCTTTGGGATCCTCGCACCAACACCTTCCACCTACTTATAGAGGATATGATGGTGAATTTAGAGGATATATATCAAATAGTATACATTATGATAGAGGGTCATGCTATTGTATCCACTCACCGAGATCAGAGAGATGCAGTGATGCATATATACTTTAGGAGAAATTGAGAGGAGGTAGTGAGTGACCTACTTAGTGGAGGGATATTATTAGAGTCATGGTTTATAGCTGATGTATTGGGTATTAGAAATTACTTACTGATGACTTTGATCTCCAACATGTTGCTTCTAGACTCATCAAAATACAAGTTCCCCTAGAACCTTATAGATTTGGTTTTTACACTTGTGGAGTGCACTAAGGAGGAACCTATAGTAATAGCTTGGGATCCTACAATATTGGAAGGGATTGGGATAGAATTTTCTACTACAAGGATTGGGAATGGTAGCATATTGCAGTGGATAAACCATGAGGACTACCTTGGAGACCCCAAGCACAACTTGATGATAGGGATATAGGCTATGGGATGCTATGGTAGAGGGCAAAGGAGATAGGTCAGAGCCATTGCTTTATAGGTGATTTTTAGCACTATGTAGAATCCTTTGCACAACTCAAGGTAGAAGATATTACTTAAATATATTATAGATATTTTCTAATATGGTATGAGGTTTATACATAGTTGCATCAGGTGCGGTGAGCTAGATGGCAAGTTGGGCAACATAGGACAAAGTGAGAGTACTTTCCTTATGATCGAGTCCTACAATAGTTTAGGCTATGCAAAGGGTTTCCTAGAGATTTGATGATCTACTGGTATTTCAAGGATGATATGACTGTTAGTTGACCTATAGTGGATGCATTGGGAGAGGAGTCAGATCATGTAGATAAATATCTGAGGTAGATGATGTTAAGATGATAGACCAATATGACTATTGATGGGTGACACAGTAGTGGCGACGAGAGGGTCCAATAGGATGGGATGCAGATGCAACAATGGAGGATGCACCCAAGGATGCTCCAAAGGAGGAGGGTGAGGATGAGTCTCTTGATAATGAGGAGGTATATACAGGTGATCATCATGTGTATCTTTGTTTAGTGAATTACTAGGTAGATATCATTGACGTATGAGATCCATAAGACGACCTTGGTGAGGATGAATTTGAGGATCAGAGGATGCAAGTACAGTTGGCATATTAAGATGCTATGATTATTGAGTTGTGGGGTGATCTTATCAAAGTTCTATGATAGAGCACAAAGGAGATATATCTTCTACAAGCATAGGTGCAAAGTACACAAGCTAATATGGATAGGTAGGTAACTTCAATAGATACTCTTCAAGCACAGGATGGAGCACTGAGCCCTATCTATGAGGGATCTAGTAGTAGCGAGATAGCTAGGCTACAAGATGAGGTACCACAACTTCATCCCATAGTGGCAACCTACCAGACTCATTTTTGATAGGAGCAAACTTATACTGATGAGTTTGAGGATGAGATAGTGCATCTTAGGGGGTGCATAATGGATCATCCATCTAGTAGTGGGTCACACCAAATCTGGAGGAGTGGTACAAGAATATTTTGTATGGATGGGGCCTCCTATTTTTGTAAAAATTTTAGACAATCCAGGAGGTAGAATATTTGGGAGTTCATGATGGACTCCAAATGATGGTAGAGGTGAGAGTCATAGTACTAATCCTGCATGACCATGGTATTTGAGACTTTGATGCCTCTATTTAGATTTTTGAATTTTGGGAGTGTGAGGTTTGAGGACCCACTTTATTGTAGCCTACGGGTAGCTTATGGACTATGATGTAGCCTTTTCGTTCATACATATGTATATATGAGCTTTCTGTTATCATCATGTATTATTTTACTGGTTTATGAGATATATGCAATGCTTATATGTGCTTTATGATGTTATTATGGATGTTTTATCATGGATGCATGGATTTTTAATATGATGTGACTTGATGATATATATATTTATAAATACACAATGAAATGGATGAGATATTTAATTTGTATGATATATTACGATTACTAGTTGACACATTATATGATAGCACCATAGATTGTACAAAATGTATCTCATCATTCTCATGTTATTATGACGCTATGTAATGGCATATGTAAATGTAACTTTGACAAGTATACAATATCATGATGTGATATGGAATGAATAGTATAATGTTAGATGATATGTTTGTGATTTTTAGGATACTCAAACACTCTAGTTACCTAATCAAAAGTTGTATAATAACTACGCAAAACTTTTTAACAAAGTATAAATCTTCGAAGATAACCCAAATATTCAATATCCCTATGTATGCATGTGAGATCATTGCTATGATAACACATAAAGATACCCTAGTACCAAACATGATTGATTCAACCCTTCTATACTGAAGATCATACTATGAGTATAATTATCCTATATTTTGTACTTAGTTGGATTAGACCACTAGGTAGTATAGGCAACCAAAAGATAGCTCATCCTAATACAAACATTGGTCTATAAAAAATCAAGTTTATTCATGTCACATACATGTAATCATGCGTAAGGATACCACCATTGCCATGAGAGCTTGATGCCACCCAACCTATAATAAGGATCACCTTATAGTTCTCTAATGCTAAGAATTTTAGGGATTCAAGTTCAATACTCCCTTATTTTATTTTAATTTTGAATTGTCCAATGGATTTGCCCCTTTTTTTTGCTGAGAAATGGATTTAATAGTGGTGATAACTAGTGTTTATTTTGCTTTTTGCTAATGGTGAAAACCACTTTTTTCTTTTTGCATATTGTCAAGTGGTAATAACCACTGTTTATTTTTCTCTTTAGGATACTTTCCCCATTTTTGGTTTGAAGCAATAATTTTTTATTTAGTGTAAGGAGGAACTTGTCCTTTTATTAATTCTCAAACTATTTGAACCATTCGCATAGGAGGATGAGCAAGATAACATTTTTGCTTAAGGTACCTTAGACCACCTTGTAGGTTTCATATTTTCTTGTTCTAAACTTGGATTTATTAATGTCAAAATATGCTGGGATTTTGATATATACAAGGAATAATCTAAGCAATATTCTACCTTCTAAAAATCATGATAGCTTTCTAAAAAATCTGAAAAGAAAACTAGATACAATTGAGCGACTGAAAACCCTAACAATGTTTTATGAACAATGACTAATGGAAGGGAAACATACTTACAATATGGTATGCAAATACAAATGGTAGATGTAATGAACGATGCCTTACGAACGATGACTAATGGAAGGGAAACATACTTATAATATGGTATGTAAATATAAATGGTAAATATAATATAATAGGTGGTAAAAGTAAACTTTAACAACCCTAATTTTGATAGATGTCTAGTGTACATACTTGGTGCTACACATGTATGATCAAATTCTAACAAGACATAATGCAATTATGAGTGTGTCTAATGCACATGATGTTAAATGCAAATGATGTGAAATGTAATGCAATGCATTATTTTTGTATTTTTGATGATTTTAATGATATTTTTGAAATTTTGATATATATATATATATATATATATATATATATATATATATATATATATATATATATATATATATATATATATATATTGCGGTTTGACCAATGGGTTTAGTGGATGCCACTGGAGCTTTTTAGGTGACCAAAGGGTTTATAGATACCTTTGAGGATTCTTGGATGACCTAGACAATCGTATATTACATAGGGGTGTTTAGGGATGACCTAGATGGTCGTGGATTTCCTAGGGGTATTTTAGGTTGACCTAGATGATAGTAGACCACCTAGGGATATTTTAGGTTGATCTAGATGGTTGTAGACCACCTAGGGATGTTTTAGGTTGACATATACAATCATATATTGCCTAGGAGTATTTTTAGGTTGACCTAGATAGTCATATATCACCTAGGGGTATTTTTAGGTTGCCCTACATGTTCATAGATTGCCTAGGGGTTTTTTAGGTAGGGCATGGTGCTCTAAGCATGAAAAGGCCATAAATGATTGATATTAATGGTTTCGATATTTTCACTTCCTTTGACGGATGCTAAGAAATAAGTTCTATGTCCAATATAACTAGTAATGATGAACAGACCTAACCCATTTACCATAAATTTATCTTGCAAGTGGGGTGACAAATTTGAATTTTACTGGTTATCAACTTGAAAGTCTCTAGGGTGGACCTTCATGTTGTAAGATCTCTTATGGCAGTATTATTAAACACATAGATGCTTAAGAGCATTGATGTGTATTTCATGAAGCAATGTTAATTGATATAAATGAGCTTACCTCATGGTATCATCATCGATGAATTCTTACATGGAGATAAATAGCGAGGAGATTTCTAACTCTAAAGGCACGATAGCCTCAACATCATACACTAGTGAAAATATATTTACTCTAGTGGATGTCCAAATGCTAGTGCGATATGCCCAAAGGGCAAGAGGTAATTGATTGTGCCAATGTAGACACCAAAATAACACCAATCTAATCATGTGGCTACAAACACTAAACAAATTGGCATACATATCACCTAGGGAAGCCCCTAGAGGTTAAACAGTGGTCCTAACCACTCCCACAATAATTTTGGAAGGTTAGAGGTTAATTTGGCACCTTTCAAGCACCCTGCTCCTTACTCGTTCCACCTTGGGGCAAATAGACTGCTATTTGCCTCACCTTGGGATGATTAGTAGCAATCACTCCAGGGTGGGGCAAATAGCAGGTTTGACGGGAAAAAGGTCGAACCTTGAAAAATGGCAGCTCAGATCCACCACTCAACTCCACATTCAATGCATGGGAGTGTGAGTGAGCATTTTTGAGCTCAAAGGGATAGTCATAGAGGCAGTCATGGAGCCCTTAATTAGGGAGGAATCTTCTCTCCCCTAGGAAGGAATGATGGCCAAGTTGTGCCCCTACATGCACATTCAGAGCAGACCTTCAGGTCTATAAAATGGTGAGTCTTCTCACCCCCAAAAAAAATAGAGTAGGAGAATTTGGAGCAATGGAGTGCTGCCAAATTACATCCTCACCCCTCACTTGTGCTTCTTACATCTTTGATCTCTCTTTTGGAAGGGAGGTTATTGGGTGAACATTGGAAGCACAATCCAGACCTAGAACCCAAACATTTGGCCACAATACCCCACCCAATTTGTTGAAACAACACCCTATGGGGTTTTGGACCCATCCCAAGTGGATTGGTGTTGAAACCAAGCCCCAAACAGTGGGCGTCCTACCCCTAGGCACCCCCAGCACTATTGCATTCCTAATTGTCCCACCCCAGAGTGATTAGAAATATATAGTAAATTTATCTACTATTTATTTTGCATTTTATTTTATGTCATTCATATATGCTTCCATTCAAATTTCATGCCATTCTGATGAGTTTTGACTGTGTTTTCATTGTTTTTCACCTTCACTAACACACAGGGAGCATCTTTGGATATAGGGTGATCGAGGCTGAATCTGTAGAATCTAACATTTTGGGTCATCTCAAAATTACCTATTTTACCTAACCCCAATTTTATAGGTGTTTTGGAGGCCTCTAGATGGGAAATTTAGGAGGTTGATTTTTTGACATTTTATGATAGTCCTAATCGTCCCACCTCGGAGTGATTAGAAATATGTAGCATATTTCTCGACTGTTCCATTTGTAGTGTGTTCCTAATATTTTTTGCATGAATTTATCCAAATTTCATCTTATTCTGACATGTTTTGATTACCATTTTAATTATTTCATGCATGCATTAACCAGAGGCCTTGGGGATTGCATATTTCCCTCCATCCGTAGGTGCTATTAATCGTTTGCTATTTCTTTGAATGCATAATATCAACATTGGAGGGGCAGAAAGGAACTATATATGCATTCATGCAAGCGGCGGTGACGTTTGGCCTACCCATTTCAAATGTGGGCATGCGGAATATCCCGAAGGGAAGCGTACCATCCGTGGTGTAACAAAACTATATCTAACGCTCCTAGCTCCTAAAAATGAAGGAGACATATTGTAACCCGATATCAAAGCAAAATTAATAAAAATAGGGGCTACACTTTACATTTGCTTTATATCTTATTTCAGTTCATTTGTTTTCCCTTTTTATGCACTTTAGTCCTTTGTTCATTTGTAGGACTTAGCGTTTCGTATGCTTTTGTTTGCATCTCAGTCGGTACACCTACAGTCTTCCATATCCTTGTGCTTTCAGTGGTGATCATAGTGGTACTCTAGAACCTAATTTTGGGATCAAAATTCTGATCAAAACTTTGTGTTTTTGCTTATAGGTGTGAATCCTTCAAGCGTTGGACTACTGCTCATGCCACCCTGTGATGAATATAGATTGGAATTAATGCCACCCTGGGATGAATAAGGTATTCGTCCCACCCTATGATGAATACAAATATGCTATTCATCTCACCCTGGGATTATTAGCTTTCTATGTAGTTTCTGAACAGAAACTCAGAGGCATCTGGTGTGGGCAGAGAAGAGGTAGGTTGTCTGAACACTCTATAATTTTCTGTCTCTATTTCTATGATTTTTCTATTTTCTTTGCTTGCATAGAAAATTTTACTACATTTTTTCCTTTCTTTTCACAAGTAAAAAGAACCACACACCATGTGATAATATAAACATCAAGGTGTTGGTCATAAAACCCCAACACTTGATCAAGACCAACGATGGATTTCATCACCACCTTGGCTTGAATTTTTGCATACATAACCTCGATCACTACTGTTGCTAGACATAAATCCTGACGAAAGCTTACCAAGTGTATCTAAGGTGATTCCCAATGCATGAGGACAAGTCTTCAATGGTAGGTGTCAAAAAAAGAGTGATTCCCCTTCCATACCGCCTATGTTCAACATATTGTTCTGCTCTCACGTACCAATAGTTTCCCTCACGTAAGGGTGGGTATATTGAGAGGTTCGGTATAATGGTCTGGAAGTGGTATATTAAAGGGGCGACCATTTTGGAAGACATAAGAACCCTCATATTGCATGTACACAAAAATTTCTTTACAAGGTTTTCAAAACAAAAATCAAAACACACTGAACCAGATTTAGGACACACCTTTAATCTATAAACGAGATAATAATTGCTTTGATTGTGTGGTCCTATTTTGTTTAGTGTAGCATAAAAAATTGTAAAGAAGATAAAAACCTACATGTCTTGCAGAGATACACCACCATGGTGTAAACCCGTATCCAAGCCCAATCACGGGTAGAAGCTATGAAAAGTGTACAAGGGGGCACAAGTCGCCTCCACTATATCCCCAAGGACTTGGTCATACCACCTTGGTGGCCTGACCCACAAAATAGTCCACATCATACCATGACAGAATGGGACTATAGAGGCACCCCTTCGAGGGGCACGCCCATGCAACATAGACCCTTTCAGGAGGAGTCCATACACGTGGCACTCAACATAGATGAGAGGGCTCCCTTAGACACTCATTATGAGTGGCCATCATGCGATGAAGTGCTAGAACAACATAGGGTCCATAAGGAGGGGCCACATGATTACATCATCCCTCCTCTATCCCTTATTACTTTCAGAAACAATAGGCCAAATCTAGAGCACAAGGCTCTTTAGACAGGGTGAGCCAAATCTGCCTGCCCATTTCACATATACGAAAGGGAACATGAGTAAAAAAACTACATTCCTCAAGAGCAATACATAGTGTAGGAACAATGTGCTTTCGCATCTGCTATTTATCAGGATCACCTACTGAGGCCAGAGCCTCAGGTGAATACCACTAACCTCGATAGAGGGAAGTGACCTATAGATATCTCAGATCACCATGACCGAGATAGATGTGTAGGGGAGGCATCTAGGCCTCCTAGACTCAATACGACAAAACAAATCGACTTGGAATTTTCCAAACATGTCACCTACAAAGCGTAAATCACACAGCTTGAGCAAGACCAACAATAGTTAGAGCACCTATACTGACTTAGCAAATAGTGGATTCAACGTCAAATAGATGATTTGATCCAAAATACTATGCCTGAAAGGGTCCCAAACCCTTGCATGCATAGGATAGATTTGTATGAGAGGCACAACCCCTTGGTGCAAGACGAGTCTCCATGACCTTATAAAATGTTGCCTCCAAGACCTTCTAGACCTGAGCGGGAGACCACCCTTAGAGCCAATGATGGGCACCCTTCGTGGGCACCAAACCATGTTTATAAGTCATACCCAAGAACTCCTCAAGAAGACTATGAGGAATTCAAGCAAGAAGAAGAGCAAGCTAAAATGCCCTACCAAGGCAGGGGGGCGCTATCCGACTACCCCTCCATAGGCCTCAAGTTCCCCACAATTCACAACAAGAACAAACGAAGGAGGAAGAAATCATATCTTTCAATGCATACAAAGCATTGCTAGAGCGCTTAGAGTCTGTGGAGACCAAGACTTATGGGCTCAAAAAGCCCACTTTATGCCAGCTCCATAGTCACCCTGTGCATCCTTTAGTGCCTACACCCCCATACCCTGAACACTTTAAAATGCCTCAATTGGTAATATTTAGAGGGGATGAGGATGCCTAAGAGCACGTGACAAGATTCCTGAGGCAATGCTTTGGCATTCAGGACAACAATTTTTTGCTTCTAAGAACATTTATAACTACGTTCGTAGGCCCTGCCTAGGACTGGTTTACCAAGTTGCCAAAGCATAGCATCAGCAACCTGGACCCACTGGTGGACGCATTCCTTGATCATTTTGCTTTCAAAACCAAGAAGAAGGCATCATTAAGTGACCTAGCTAGCCTCAGACAGTATGAGGAGGAGACCATGGCGGCCTATGAAAATCGATGGAGAATGTTGCTTTCAAAGCTTCCTTACCTCCCTTCCATGGACGATCTGACCCAAATGTTCTTGAAAAGTTGCCTAAGATCGATCTCTATGCTATTGTAGCTATAGCAATACGCAACTTTCAAGGAAGCTCTAGAGCAATCCATAATCATTGAGGAGATCAAGATATAGGATGGTGAGATTGCCAAGCCAGGTAAGAAAGAGTATCCCAAAAATACCAAAACTAGGTCAACGCAATTGAAACCCGTTGCGGTCAATCAGGTTGCTATAAACATACCTAATCTTGCACAAGAAACACAACCCCCAAAGGCTAATTACCATACATTTCCTCTTGACACCTATGAAAAGGAAAATCATAGGCAAGAGAAAAATCAGCAGCGTCACCCTAGGTGACAATTCACACCATTCATAGAGTCTAAAGTCTCCTTGTTTGACCGCTTGTCCACGACAAACTTGATAAACCTACTATAAAGTCAACCCATAGACCCCAATGCACCAAAACCTAAGGGCTATAGGGAAGAATTGTATTGTATATTTCATCGATAGAAAGGACATGACCTTTATGCATGTTGAAAGTTCAAAATCTTAGTGCAAGACCTAATAGACAACAAGATGCTAGCGGTGGATAATCCTATGGCATCAAACAACCAATAGATTGAGGTCTTCAAAGACCCCTTTCCTGCCCATGATGCATAGGCAAAGACCCTTCAAGTCAATGATGTGACACAGAACTACCCCATGCAGGGGCATGTAGGGATGATAAGCATAGTGAATCAGAACAAGAGGTACCCAAGCACAGCTGCCCGCACGGTAGCTACAGGAGAGGTTCCATCAATGTCACAACAACACCCTACACAACCTCCCCTACCTAGACCAGTGGCCATGATTCAGATTAAACTTACCCAGATTTTAAGGACCACGTCGGCTAGGCTCTCCATCTACGAGCTCATCCAACAATCACCCCCCCATCGGGAGGCTCTAATGGAGATACTAAAAGCCATTGAACTACAACCCCATGAAGCAAACTCTTTCTGTTAAGATCCTGCTATAAAATAAACTCAAATAACACACTCTCACACAATTGCTTGGAAATAAACTCA
Source organism: Wollemia nobilis (assembly GCA_028583015.1). Taxonomy (NCBI): domain Eukaryota; kingdom Viridiplantae; phylum Streptophyta; class Pinopsida; order Araucariales; family Araucariaceae; genus Wollemia; species Wollemia nobilis. The sequence goes on along the minus strand of JAQPPZ010017000.1, from coordinate 68,000 downwards.
CATAAACATCACATTAATATAACAGAAATTTGCATAAAGAACAATCTCACAATAAGACAGAATCGCGGGCCTCTTCGAGGGGGCAACCTCCTTCAATACTTCATTAATTTTGTAAAAGATAGTTACATTGGTGCCTTTTCGAGTATTTAAGGAGTTTCCTTCCAAGGTTGGATTACATGCAAAATGCCACCTGGATTACATGCATAATGCCACCCGAATTACATGCATAGTGCCACTTTGAATTACATGCACAATGCCACTTGAATTACATGCATAATGCCACACAAATTACATTCACAATGCCACATATCTACCATGTGTTACATAAAAAGGGTGCCATTTGTCATAGGCACTACCTAAGCTAAAATTTAGAACATTACAAAATATTAATCATGGGTACTACCCACGTTCACTAGGAATTATTACATCAAGGAAGTTATTACATTAAGGGTTAGGATGAGATCCTAACATGCCCTTCTCCTTGAAGAAGCTTTGTCCTCAAAGCTGAAAATGAGGAAGCTGTTCTTTGGAGTTGATGGAGAGACTCCCATGTAGCATCCTCAGGTTGAAGTCCATGCCACTGAACCAGGACCTCTGTAATGCTACGGTTGCGCAGAGTGCGAGTTCGACGATCCAGCAGCTGCTTTGGTGCAAGTAAGATGGAGCCTTATTCATCCAATTCGGGGAGTGTTGATGGAACCTGTGCCTTGGAGCTGCCCAAAATGTAGGAGGGAGGCGTGAGTGGAGGGTGCCCGTAAACTGCCTCTGGTGGTGGTATGATAGGAAGTGTTGTACCACCATTCGGCCAAAGAAAGCCATTTTGCCCAATGAGTAGGATGATCGGAGGCAAGCAGCGAAGGTAGGTTTCCAAGCAGTTATTAACAACCTCTGTTTGACCATCCGTTTGCGGATGGTAGGCTAAACTCATTGTGAGCTGAGTCCCCTGCAACTTAAAAAACTCTTGCCAAAAATTGCTAGTAAGGTTGGGATCACAATCAGATACAATGGAGGTTGGCATGCCATGAAGGCGAAATATGGAGTCAAGAAAAATTTGGGCAATAGTGAATGTTGTGTAAGGATGGGTTAGGGCACAAAAGTGAGCATACTTTGAAAGGCGGTCCACTACCACAAAAATAACAGACTTGTCTCCAGATTTAGGTAGCCCTTCTATGAAATTCATAGAGATGTCAGTCCACACCTGATCCGGTATCGGCAAGGGTGGAAGAGTGCCCGAAGAGTGCACTGTTTCTCCTTTCATCCTTTGACTCGTGTCGCAGTCTGCCACAAAGGAGCGAATGTCCTATTTCCTACCTTTCCAAAATAAGGTGCGCTTGAGTCGCTCATAAGGTGGTCTGATATTGGGAGGTGTACTATCCAGCAATAATGGAATGGCATGGTCATGAGAGCGATGCAGTGGTAGTGTGATGGGTTCTGAAAATATGGCCTCATGTTTGTGGAGAATCTATTGCATGTCTTGTGGGATTTCACCCATTGGATATGTGGATGGCTGGATGGAGAATAGTTGTGCAATGACCCCACATGATGATTTCTTTAGCAATTTCTCCATGCCGTTTGAACTGATAATTTGAGGTGTTCCTGTCGGGGAGCCCTTGATGATGTGTGTTTGTCCGTTCTGGGAGAACTGCATCCAAAGTTTAGCAAATTTCCAACTGATAGTGCCCAACGTACTCAACCATTGGCATCCTAAAACAATATCACATCCACCCAAATGGAGGGCAAACATGTCCTGCTTGAGTTCATAGTCCCCTATATTGATTTTAACATTGCGACACTTTCCTTTACAAGATAAGGTTCCCCCATTGGCTACCATGACCTCAAAGGAATTACAATTGTGGATATAGAAATTTTCCCATTGAGAAACTCTAGGGTCAATGAAGTTGTGCGTGCTTCCCGAATCCAAAAGGATGGAAAGACGTTGTCCCTTGAAACATCTTGTAACCTTCATGGTTTGAGGAGTAGTAATGCCTACAAGGGCATGGATTGTAATTGATGTCTCAGGTTCCTGTTTCCCTTCTTCTTGTGGAGGAGGTGTTTCTGGAGGGTCCTCATCCTCATCACTCTCGTCAGTGGTATCAGGTTCTCCAACATGTATCAAGAACAATTTTTTGTGTGCACACTTATGCCCCTTGAAAAACTTTTCATCACAATTGTAGCATAATCCTTGGGCACGACGTGCATCCATCTCTTCGGTGGTGAGGTGCTTGGGTGCAGCGGGTTTATTATCATCTGGGTGTTGGGCTCTAGGGGGAAATGAAGGTCTATTTTGAGGAAAATTTGATGGGTGTATTTGGGCAGAGAGTTTAGATTCGGCCACACGGGCCAAACTGATAGCTTCCATCATAGTTCGTGGTTTCAACATTTTGACTTCTGCTTGGAGTTTCATCTTCAACCCACTGATATAACAACTCTGGAAGAAACCTTCACTCAATCCTCTTGTCCTATTGGCAAATTTTTCAAATTGCGCTTGGTACTCTCGGACTGACCCTGTTTGTTGTAGTTTGGTTAAGGCTCCTGTAAAGTCCTCAAACTCACTAGGACCAAATCGAGTGAGTAGTTGGGATTCAAAATCCTCCCAAGAGATATTTGGGTAGGCAAGATGCAACCATTGAAACCAATGTAGAGCCTCAGATTCCAAGTTAAAGGAAGCCATCTGGACTCGATGAAATATGGGTACATTATGAAGTCGAAAGAATTGGTCAACCCGACATAGCCACCCATCAACATCCTTCCCATTGAATTTGGGAAAGTCTAATTTGGGCATTCTAAAGGGTGTATCATGGTCACGATTCCTTGTAGAACTCTCAGCTTGGTATTCTGATTTGGGTGGTTCTCTTCTCAGTTTGCTATCTACTTCTGTCAATGCTTCTTCCAAGCGATTGCTAGTGGCCTCATGCTCTAGGCGAAGACCTTGGACTTCTTCCCTTATGGAGTGAAAAGTCGAGTTCAAGTTCTCAATGGATTTTGTTAGGGACTCCAAGTGTTCTAGTTCTTTCTGGTGTCCATGGGTACCCTGGGCCATTTTTTTGACCTTTTGTGACCAGTTACTAAAAATAGAATTGAATTTTTAGGACTTACTATTTTTAGTAAGTGCCCTTGGGTGCTATATATCAAAATGATCAGCAGAAGGAGGTGGTCACAATGAGCTATATATCTCAACACTACTTTTTGGCACCCCAGACTTTTTTTTTTTATCTCCTGTTTTGCTGAGTCTAACGGTGTTTACAGATTCTGATTCTGAGCTACTGAGAAAAATTTGGCTATTGGAGCACTATCTATAACTGGCCGTGTTTCACACTCAAGATTCTCTGTATTTTGTAGGTGACTGATATGACAGTTCTATTCTGACCCTGAAGACTGTGAATTTTGCCCGATTGTCTTGACCTCTCCGACTCTGACCGACTTGATTGTGGATCGCCTATCTGTAAATTTTATCGTTATTCTCCAGAATTTCAACTTAAGTGTCACCCTCATGGCTTATCCCGAATGCATGTCCCTTATGTTATTTTTTTAGTAGAGGACTCCTTTCTCATATGCTCACTTTTGAAATGTAGGTTTACGAACATGGATGTTTGGATTTTTATTTTTATTTTTACATTTTTTATAGGTTGAAGTTTTAACAGAACTAGGGAATGCTAAGTATAGGAGTATGTACCACCCATAGGCCCTCTAATATACCAACAATGACGAACAATAGTGCTCGGACCAATATTTCAGGCCACTACTCAAGGAGGATTCCACACATACCCTTGAGCACACTACCTGCCTCTCTGACAATACGGGAGGGTAATCGTCCAGGATGCTATGTCCCATAGACTATGAGTAATACAAGGCTGAAGAGCTTCCTAATGGCTAAAGGTTTGTTTAATCCTATATGGTCTCCCGATATACCCGAAGATACGTGGGAGCTCAAGTCCGTGCGCGAGTTCTGTCTGAGGCCTGGGTATTGGAGCCTGATCGCCCCTCACTTCACTAGACGCTTTATGGGCTATCTAGCTTAGCCAATAACGACAGATCCTTCGTGATATTTTAAAACCCTTGGTACAGGGTTTCTACCTACTCAACTAATAATATATATATATATATTTTGTTTTTGGTCTGGAAAAAAAAAAACACTGTATTTTTTTGGATTTTTTTAATAAGGAAAAACATAATGGAAAAAACACACGGAATTTATACCTAACAGGCGGATTGGATGGCAAGAATCATTGCAGTTGCAGCAGAACTTGGCCCTGGAAAGCGCTCTGATACCACTTGTTAAGATCCTGCTATAAAATAAACTCAAATAACACACTCTCACACAATTGCTTGGAAATAAACTCACATAAACATCACATTAATATAACAAAAATTTGCATAAAGAACAATCTCACAATAAGACAGAATCGTGGGCCTCTTCGAGGGGGCAACCTCCTTCAATACTTCATTAATTTTGTAAAAGATAGTTACATTGGTGCCTTTTCGGGTATTTAAGGAGTTTCCTTCCAAGGTTGGATTACATGCAAAATACCACCTGGATTACATGCATAATGCCACCCGAATTACATGCATAGTGCCACTTTGAATTACATGCACAATGCCACTCGAATTACATGCATAATGCCACATGAATTACATGCACAATGCCACCTATCTACCATGTGTTACATAAAAAGGGTGCCATTTGTCATAGGCACTACCTAAGCTAAAACTTAGAACATTACAAAATATTAATCATGGGTACTACCCATGTTCACTAGGAATTATTACATCAAGGAAGTTATTACATTAAGGGTTAGGATGAGATCCTAACACTTTCAAAAACTTTGTGGGACATGTAAAATGATGTACAAAACCAGTAATCACCTTTAGAGAAGACAAACTAAAATCGATGATTGGTGATATGGCAGATCGACCCCTTCATGTCATTGTGCGGGTCAACATGATTTCATTTAAGAGGGTGTTGGTGGACACTGGCTCGTCCAACAATATAATCACAACAACGACATTGAAACATGTCAAGTTGTCAGCATATCACATTGTGGCCTCCACCTATACTCTTTGAGCATTCAATGATGCAATATGCTCGATGGTTGGCACAATTGTCCTGCCCATCCAAGTAGGACAAAAGACCATTCCTACGTTGTGCCACATCCTGGAAGGTGAGATGGCCTACAACATCTTTCTGGGCCAGCCTTGGATCAAGGACATGAAGTGTGTCCCTTCAATAGCCCATCAATGTCTAAAGTACACATATGAAGGGCATCTGTATGTAGTTTCGATAGACTTAGAGCCCTTTAAGTATTGCTTTGTGATGTAGCTGATGCCGTAATCGACCCTTCCATAGACACATTTGGACTTCCATTTGAATCCATCCAAATAGGGTCTAATTTCACATACATCCTTGTTGTTAAGTACATCAAATCCCTAGTCGGGTCCATCTTCATCATCTGGTCCTTCACCAACGATGCCACCTATGGTGGCCACATCGAAGGACAATGGGAAGAAACCCTTGGAAGAGGCACCACCATCAGTCTCAACCATATCTACCAAAGATATGCCTAGTCGAATGGGAGTTGAGATGCCTTGTTCACTCGACATGGAGTGGACACAGGAAGAACTCCCATTCCCTCCCCCTCAACCACAAACGATCACCATTGAGATGGCCAATATGGGCCTGGGGGAGTATCTAGTGTGGAACATTGTAACAACACCCACGCTTGAGTCCATGCAGGACATGGGGAGACCTCGCCTCCCCATTGACACTATTGTTCCTTTGGGCTACCCACCAAATTAGAAAAAAATTGTATATATGGGGGCATCGACAATGGCATGGAACCTTACCTGCAAGAGGAAGAGGACAAAGAGCCCTTTGCTGAGAACGTCAATTATCTGTCCAACCTGGATTTCGCTTTGAGATATTTTGGCCAATGTAATTGGCATGGATATGGGTTAGGCAGATATGAATAAGGGGTGTGCATTCTTTGTCAACCAAGATATCATATGTCATATGGAAAATTAGGAGTAGGGTTCAACCACCCTCTGCCCCTTGACATCTTGGTAGAGAACATTCAAGGCCTAGGGCTAGGCAACAAGGATAGGTTGGCACAAGATCCATATGCCAATCCTAACACAACATACACATTTGGGGATTATCTCCCACTGTTAACAAACAACCTTGCGGGCCTCAACAACCCCTTCCTATTGATCAAGAAAGGGGAAAGCTCAAGAAATTACCTCCAAAATGGATATAGACAAGTCTAAGAAGGATCTTCAGAAGATGAGTCAGAGTATGAGGTAGCACCTTGGGACCCTTTCGAGTCTAATAACAATCACTCGCAAGTGATGCCCATAGATGATTATCAGGAGGACTTCATGGTGATGTTCCCCTTGAATTCTCCAATCGAGCAATAGCCACCTCAAGAGAATTAGGTCCTCTTGTAGAGAGCGAAACAACCGTGATGGGACCAAATCAACTTGCTTAAGCAGAACGAGCCTCACATGCCGCAAATAGATGTCAGAGATAATGAAGGCCTATGGATCTCTAATAGAGATTATGAAGATGATACTGAGATGGCATATCTCAACCACATGTGGTAGCAACGACAGAAATACCCCATGGACATTGACGACATGTTTGAATAGCTAAACATGGGGCCAAGGCAACGGTGGCACCTAAACCAAGCACAGTTACACCAAGTGCTGCACCTGCCACTTTAGGCATACAGAGAGCACCTTTTGCCCAGAGACCCTATAGAACCATTAGTGCCAAGGGCAGACCCTATCCTTTTATCTGCACATAGGATCGATCCATTTGTGCCAATACCCATAGAGCCAGATCCAGAGCACAAAGATCACCAAGGATGTTCGAGGCACCACATGCACGATAATGGAGACCAAATTCACTTCATCAACATGATCTCCATTGACTTAACCGCCCCCATATGCAATCCAACTAATCTAGCATGACCATTGTATCTAAACCTAGATGCCATAGATTGGGATCACGCTAACTCACCACCATCCCCATCAGAGTACTGGCCTTAAGGCAAGATGCTTCATTTCACCCCAGGACCAACTCAGGATATCTTCCACGTTGAAGAGGAACCCAATTTTCTAAACATATATCTAAATTCAGCAAATGATATTCACCTAATCCAAACCCCACACCAGTTAGAGGACGGGTCCCACATGTCAGTCAAAGAGACGACTGACGTAGACATCGGCTCTGATCCAATGAATCCACAAATCATAAATTTGGGGGTAATTCTATCCCTCGAAGAGCAAGTTGATTACATTACCCTTATCAGATAGAAGGAGGTTTTTGCATGGTCCTACAAAGACATGCCTAGGCTAGATCCACAACTAGTCATGCATAATATAATGCTTGATCCGACAGTCAAGCCAGTCAAGCAAAAACTACGTAAGATGCACCCAACAATGGCATTAATGGTAAAATATGAGCTACAAAAGCTATTGGATGCACAGTTTGTCATCTATGTGGATTACCCACCATGGCTATCCAACATGGTACCCATCAAGAAGCCTGATAGGAGGATTCACATATGCACCAATTTTTGAGATCTAAACAAAGTGAGTCACAAGAACAATTTCCCCTTGCCTAGCATCGACGCATTGGTAGATGCTATAGTATGCCATGAAATGCTTTCCCTCATGGATGGTTTCTCAAGATACAATTATATTCGTATCAATCCTGATGATCAACTCAAAATGGCGTTCACAAATCCTTGGGGGATATTTTGTTATAAGGTCATGCCCTTTGGCCTTAAAAACATTGGCACCACCTACCAATGCGCTATGACATACATCTTCCATGATCACATGCATAAAACTTTGGAAGATTATATGGATGATTTGTTGGCCAAATCTCTTTTGCACCCAGATCATCTCGATGACCTAAGCAAGATCCTTGATTGCCTCATTGAATACAAAGTTAGGCTAAACCCGAAGAAGTGCATATTTGGTGTCACATCTAGAAAACTCTTGTGTTTCATAGTCTCAAAATGAGGCATCGATTTAGATCCACATAAATTCAAGGTAATCCTTGAGATGCTTCCCTAAAACATCATCAAGAAAATCAGAAGCTTGCAGGGAAAGGTCGCGTCAATCAAGCGCTTGATAGTGCATTTATCTGACAAGTGCCGACCCATAAATAAACTATTGCACAAAGGGGTAGCATTTCATTGGGATGACGAGTGCCAGTCAGCCTTCGGCGACATTAAATAATACTTGGCTTTGACACTAGTATTGGAAACACCTATACTAGGAGTGTCGTTCTATTTATACATCTCAGCTACTGAGGTGGCACTGGGTGCCATGCTAGCCTAGAAAAATGAACTACATAAAGAACAGGCTACTTACTATCTTAGTCACACCCTGGTCAGTTATGAACTTAACTATGCATACGTCGAAAAGCTATTCTTAGAAGTGGTATTTGCCACCAAAAGCTATGCCACTACATGTTGAGTAATACCATGTATGTTGTGTCTAAGGAGAATCCATTACGATACATGATGAGTCATACTTATCATAGTAGCCGCATGGTGAAATGGATCATGTTGTTGACGGAGTTTGACATCAAATTCATTGGATAGAAGTCCATAAAATTTCAAGTCATCACCGATAAAATAGAAGAGGCTCCTCTCAAATATGATCAGCCTCTGACCATAGAGCTGCTCGATGATGGGGTCTTCCATGTATCAGAATTGCCAGATTCTGATGAGCCTGAGTCACAAGATGACATAACCCTATTCTTTGACGGTTCTAATTATGAGCAAGGGGGTAGCGCATGAATAATATTTTTCACACCTCAAGGGGCTCCAATATCTCTATCATTTAAACTTTATTTCCCATGCACTAATAACAATTCTAAATACGAAGCCTTGCTCATAGGTCTTTAGACAACAATCACCATGAACATCAAATGCTTGAACATCTTTGGTGATTCATTGTTAATCGTCAACCAAGTGAAAGGGGTATTCCAGTGTAAATGCCTAGTTCTACAGGCCTACAAAGCCCTAGTGGATAAATTCTTGGCAAAACTTGAATAGTATGACATTGAGGCACTCCCTCGATCATCGAATCATTTTGCGGACACTATGTCCTCCTTGGGGTCACTAATACTACAAGACCCTTCTGGTGAAATGACAACCATTAAATTTAAAACATTATTGCAATCCGTGATGAAGCATGCAATCTCTGATCTTATGCCAGGAATCCACCTGATCCAGATTGAACCATCTTAGGATAGGTTCTCTCGAATCCATGATAATATAAATCACACCAACTGGGGGTCCTTTTTCTCCCCAACCCCTCTTAATAGCAACACAACGCTATTCTTACAAGTTCTTTCCCACCCAGCTTTTGCTAGGGATGAACTTCAAGAGAGATTGGTCATTCATACCATCAAGGTTTCTAATCAGTAGGATTGGTACATGCCCATAAGAGACTATCTCAAGTTAGGTAGCCTCCCACTTGGATTGTCGCATGCTACAAAAACATAATTCAAATAGAAAGTGGAAAAACATGTCTTGTTAGGAGACATTTTGTACCATCAGAGCTACGAAGGGATCCTCCTCCATTGCTTGGACCAATAGGAATCTGCTTGTATGATCACCCAAGCGCACGATGGTACATGCGATGGCCACTTCAGTGGTATGGCCATAACAAAGCACATTCTTTGCATGGGCTATTATTGGCCATATTTAGAGCGATATTATTGCGCATATGTGAGGAAGTGTGCGAAGTGTCAAAGCCATGCTAACTTGACACATGTACCTTCTCAGGCATTGCAATCGATCCAATTGGCTTGGTCATTTTCATAATGGGGCTTAGATCTAATAAAAAAGATCTCCCCTGCATCGTCAGGTCATCACACATTTATCATAATAACCACAGAGTACTTCACCAAGTGGGTGGAAGAAATTATGCTAATGTCTACGACTGGGACCCGCATTGCAAATTTAATTTTACATAACATCATATGTTGTTTTGGTATTCCATCCCAGATCATCTCGGATAATGTGACGTCGTTTAAAAATAAAGATGTGCATGCTTTAACAACAAAGTACAAAATTTAGCATAGTTTTTTGACACCTTATTATCCATAGGTAAATGGGCAAGCAGAGGCGTAAAACAAAATGCTAGTTGCCATCCTTAAAAATATGGTCATAGATAGTCATAAGGATTGGCACACTCAAATCCCACTTGCTCTTTGGGCTTATCGCACTAGCATTCGGATGCCCACCGTGGCAACTCCATTTTTGCTGGTGTGTGGATCCGAGGCAGTCATGCCTCTCAAGTTGGAAATACCTTCCTTGCGCATATCAATGCAAGAGTTCATCAATGATGACACTGCATGGCAGGCCTGGTTAGACCAACTTACGTTGCTTGATGAATGATGCGTCAATGCTCTCGAGCATTTACGTATCTATCAAGAGTGACTTAAGAAAGCATACAACATGAGAGTTCACCTGAGGGACTTCTAGGTTGGGGACTTGGTCTTAAAAGAGAACCAACAAAATTCTAACTTGATGCCCTATCTAAGGGACAAGTTCATGGAAAACTGGTTAGGTCCTTATGTCATTGATAGTAAAATAGGACCTAGAACATACCAAATCACCTCTCTTGATGGAATCAAGGAACTAGAACCCTTGAACATCAGTTATTTGAGGCCATTCCACATTTAAAAGAGCCATGGCCCACCTTAAAAATATCCAAGGATTCTCACATTGCTTGGTAAACCCCAAAACACCCCAAAGGTACCCATAATCCCTTTGGTCAAGCCCAAAGCTCCAAGGATTACCACAATCGCTTGGTCAACCTCAAAATGCCCTAAAGGATAATAAACCCTTTGGTAAAACCAAAAGCTCCAAGGATTACCACAATCATTTGGTCAACCCCAAAATGCCCCAAAGGTATCCATAAACCCTTTGGTCAAACCAAAATCTCCAAGTATTCCCACATCACTTGGTCAACCCCAAAATGCCCCTAAGGTGCCCATAATCCCTTTGGTCAAGTCAAAAGCTCCAAGGATTACCACAATCGCTTGGTCAAACCTAAAATGCCCCAAAGGATAATAAACCCTTTGGTCAAACCAAAATATCCAAGGATTACCACAATCGCTTGGTCAACCCCAAAATGCCCCAAAATATAATAAACCCTTTGGTCAAACCAAAAGCTCCAAGGATTACCACAATTGGTTGGTCAACCCCAAAATTCCCCAAAGGTACCCATAAACCCTTTGGTCAAACCAAAAGCTCCAAGGATTGCCACATCGCTTGGTCAACCCCAAAATGCCCCAAAGGTGCCCATAATCCCTTTGGTCAAACCAAAAGCCCCAAGGTTTCCTACAATCACTTGGTCAACCCCAAAATGCCCCAAAGGTGCCCATAAACCCTTTGGTCAAACGAAAAGCCTCAAGGTTTCTCGCAATCGCTTGGTCAACCCCAAAATTCCCCAAAGGATAATAAACCCTTTGGTCAAACCAAAAGCTCCATGTGTTCCCACAATCGCTTGGTCAAAAAAAAATATTCAAAAAAAAACAAAACAAAATATAATCAAAAATTACATCTCATTTTCATGCACATTCTTAAAAATCAAAACACAAAAGAGAAAAGAAATCAACTACATTAGACATCACAAACATACATTGCATATTTGTTTTTCATACAGGTCAAATGCACCATAGACTGTACTTACTCGACAATTCCATCATTTCCCACATTCATTTAGTTTGCAAATAATCCATCAAAGAATAGTGCAATGTACACTTTCACCATATCATAGTCAGTTGTCTCCTAATGTAGTTAGGGTTTTTGGCATTAAGTTATCTTTAGATTTCTAGTCAAATGTTGTACGCAGTTAGACTAATTTTTACAAGGTAGAGTTTTAATTGGATCACGCCTTGTTACATCACATCCCAACACAAGCTTAAAACACATAAAAATTCCCAAGTTGTGTGGAGGAAAGATGAAACCTACAAAGTGGTCTAAAGTACCTTAAGCAAAAAGGTTATCCTTCTCACCCCCCTATGTGAATGGTTCAAGAATGTTGAGAATTGAAAAAGGACAAGCTCTTCCCTATTCAATTCCCCACAATAAACAATGGTTTTCACCACTATCAAAAATCCCACACACCTTTGGTCCCCAAAGTCATAAGGATTCGTACTACATTTCCTTGAGAAAGATGGGTAGTCATCCCCAAGGCCTAAAAGGATCAATACCATTCACAAGAAAAAGAATCCAAAAGTTCACTATCAAAAATCCCAAACACCTTTGGTGCCCAAATTCATAAGGATTCAAACTACACACCCCTAATAAGGATGGGTAGTCATCCCCAAGGCCTAAATAGATCAATGCTATTCCAAAGCAGATTCACAAACACCTTTGATTCCCAAATTCATAAGGATTCGTACTACATGTCCCTGCAAAGGATGGGTAGTCATCCCCAAGGCCTAGAAGGATCAATGCCATCCATAAGCCAAAAAAAAACCACGAGCTCAAATTTGAAATAAAAATTCAAAATCTAAATCCTCAAAGGGCAACAACAAAAATAATATCAGTGGTTATCACCACTACTTAAACCCCTTGCTCAAAAGAAGAAGAAAAAAGAAAAATAAATAGTGGTTTTCATCATTATGTATGAGAGAAAGTATCCCAACAAGTTGAGCAATCGAAAGACGCTTGAAATTGAATCCTTGGAATTCTTAGCATTTGAAAAACCATTTAGGTGATCCTCATTATGGGTTTGATGGACAACCTACCTGGCAATGACGGTATCCTAAATGCATGACAATATGTCTATCACATTAGCTTTGCATGTGTGTAGACCAATGTTTGCATGTGTATGAGCTAGCTTATGGTATCCTAGATTGCCCCATGGATGAATCTTACTAAATAAAACAAAGGAGTTAGTGGAGCTAATTAGGCAATCCTCAGTACAGGTTTGGTTGACAGCCTATCTGGCACTGACGATATCCTGATGAATACCACAAACAAACTCAATCGCACACACAGGGATGTGAAATAACTTGGTCAAACTCAAGGTTTATTCGTACCTTGGTCAAAAGTCTTGTCATAATAACGTACAATCTTGATTAGTTAGTCAAAACATCTGAGTCTCAAAAACACTGTAACTACATTCTAAAAACAACTGGTACATTCCATTATTACATCACCATCAAAAAATACAAACAAAAAATATTACACATGCAAAGTCATTCCATAAAGTAATCACATAGTACAGAAAGCCAGTAAATCCTATATAGTCCATGGTGCCACCACTTGTAGACCAACAAATCATTCCATCCATTCCATATGCATACATCCATATAGTCAGAAACATATGCATTCATAATAACATATGCATACATCAACATAAATAAATGTGCACAAAATAAATGATAAACCATAACAAGGAAATAATCCAAAAATAAATTCATGTATATATCGAGCCAAAATGTCCTCAAGCTACAAAAAAATGGTCCTCTGACCTCACAAAAAAATCAAAAAGTCAAAAACACCATGATCAGGCAGGATTAGTGCGACTGGAACTACCCCCAGTAGTGTGGGTCCTATGGGACCTCTCAAGATAGCTGCTGCCAGTCCTCGCATCATGCCCAGTAGTGCTACCGTCACCCACCTACCTGCGATGAGAGAAAGCAGACTGCTTAGTTTTATTGTCTCTCGTTTGGTGCAAATATCCACCTCTAGTGAGCTTAGATAACTGACCATCGAGGTGGATAATCTCGACCTCCAACTATAGTCAAAACTGACCCCACTCCACATCCCTATGGTGGTATGTAGCCAATGCTTCATCTCGCTATGCCAACTAATCCCACAAGCGATCCATATCAGCACTGTGCTCCTCATCCCATCTATGCAGTAGCTCCTCCAATCGTGCTATCTCGGCATGAAATCTAGTCTCCATATCCCCTGGAACTACTTGAGACATGGGCATCTCCATGATGGTAGGCTGCTATGGCACCCACTTCTCTAGGACATCCTGTGTATCTGATTTCTTCGAAACCCCTAGGTTATCCCTAGTCAAGTCATCAACCTCCACCATATCCACATCATCGAGCAGATCTCCCTAACCCTCCCCCAATGCCTCTACATCCTCACCACCTTTTTTTGCCACATCCACGCCTCCTAGAGGCCCCTTAACCCACCATCGCCGCATCATCCACCACTGATCACACTCTATAGTTACCCCGACATTGTCCACATCGAGGACCTCAATCACTACATCCAATGCCTCATCCAGTGGCTCAATGATCAACCAGGACAAAGTCCTCTCGTCACCCCGATGTTGATAGATCAAGGGATCACTAGGCAATCACTGGCGCACCCTAAACTATCAAGTCACCTGAACATATGGGAAGTATTCCTGCTCGGTCTCGTGCTACCAGATCAGCCACCTCCCACAAATTGATTAGGGCAGTCAGATATGCTCGATCCCTCACCACAGGCTCTAATTGAGTCACCTGCTTGAGCCCAAGGGCATCAAGCTAACCCCAGTCCACCATAGTCAATGCATACAATGCATCGGAGAATACTTTCGGCTAACGGTACCGACTCTTCACCACCTGCAAAACAAAACAACACAAAAACATTAAAACATGACAAAAAAAAACTGTACAACACTAAAAAAATTATACAACAATGTATACAAGCTGTACAACAAAAACATTTAATAAACTGTACAACAACATTAAAAAAATGTACAGTACAAACATTAAAAAAAAAACAATAAACAACGCAAAATTAAATAAAATTTTTAACATAGGGTTTTTAACCTTAGTTTAATACAAACAAAAAAACAAAACCAAAATTTGAACCTAGGGTTTTTAACTCTAGTTTAAACTAAAAAATTAATAAACAACGCAAAATTAAACAAAAATTTTAACCTAGGGTTTTTAACCTTAGTTTAATACAAAAAACAACCAAAAAAAAATTAACCTAGGGTTTTTAACTCTAGTTTAAACTCAAACATCACAAAAAAACAAAAATAACAACAATTTTAACCTAGGGTTTTTAACTCTAGTTTAAACTTAATACAAAAAAACAAAACAACAACAAAAATTTTAACCTAGGGTTTTTAACTCTAGTTTAAACTAAAAAAAAAAAACAACAAATACAACAAAAAATTTAACCTAGGGTTTTTAACTCTAGTTTAAACTAAAAAAATGAAAAAACAAAAATAACAACAATTTTAACCTAGGGTTTTTAACTCTAGTTTAAACTTAATACAAAAAAACAAAACAACAAAAATTTTAACCTAGGGTTTTTAACTCTAGTTTACACTTAAAAAAATGAAATAACAACAAATTTTTTAAACCAAGGTTTTTATCTTAGTTTAAACAACGCCACACAAAACACAAATACAAAACAATTAAACTAGGGTTTTTATCTTAGTTTCAACAGAAAAATGAAATGCAAAATAAATTAATTATAGTTTTAAATTGTAAAATAAAAACAAACAAAATAAAGAGGAGCACCTACCGGTCTTGCCTTGGCTCTGCCACTTGATGATCCGATCTGTGCACTCATGGTATCCGAGAAATCTCGACAGCGCTTCGCTACGCAGACTCGAACTCCTCCTGCTCAAAGCTCCAAATCACCAGAAAAACAAAGTGCAAATGAGCCCAAAACCTAGTTTTGGCTCTTATATAGGCTCTTAGGCTTGTAATCATTCCACCTTGGGATGAGTGCTCTAGTTAGCATTCGTACCACCCTGGGATGAGTGCAAAACTGGTATTCGTCCCACCCTAGGACGATTACAAAGCAAGAAAATAAAAAACAATAAAAACTGCATCCAAAATGCGCCAAAAATAGCAATAAAACTATCAAAAAAAGGAGCCTTTGCGCCTGATATTATTGGCATGCAAAACCACTGTTGGGGTCACAAATTACCACTATCCTACTCCCTAAGAAAGCTACCATAGCTATACTGCTCCATGGGAGGATGTATTTTTGACAATTTCATCCCCAAAAGGCGTCAAAAAAAGGGTCCAAACCCACCCAAAAATAGCAATAATATTGTCGAACAAAGGCACCTTTGCGCCTGATATTATTGGCATACAAATTGACTTCGGGGCCACAAATTATCCATATCCTACTCCATAAGAATGCTACCATAGCCGGACCACTCCCCGGGAGGACAAATTTTTGAGAATTTCATCCCCAAAAGGTGTCACAAAAAGGGTCTAAACCCACCCAAAAATAGCAATAACATTGTCGAGAAAACACGCCTTTGCACCTGATATTCTTGGAATAAAAAACCAATGTTGTGGCCACAAATTATCCATATCCTAATCCCTAAGAAGGCTACCATAGCCGGACCGCTCCCTGGGAGGATGGATTTTCAAGAATTTCATCCCCAAAATGCGTCCCAAAAAGGGTTAAAACCCACCAAAAATAGGTCCGATTGTTGGGAAACTGCATAAGCATTCAATGCAAAACAACTGAAGGCACCCTTAAAAAAGTCATCTTGGATCAAGTGACTCATCGTTTTTCTCATGTCGGTCATTTCGTCATCGATTCGTCACTTGAGGGGGTAGTCACACTTAGTCACCAATCAACAAATACACACCCAATCAAGGAAATGACATGCATTCAAAGAATCATTGACAAATACAATCAAGCTCCTGCTTGGGGTAGAAAACAAGCAATAATCATAAGCTGATCAAACACTTGGCATTCTATAATCATGAACTCAAGGTTCCCACAGACAAAAGGTTGCGCCCTTTGCCTATTCATGACTGAACAATGTCCTATATCAAGTAACACCTCATAGAAAAAGGTTAACACTTGAATTAAGCTCCTTAGCTTGTTAGAAGCAAGGATTCAAGAATGTGTACCATTTATATACTTGGAACATCAAAATTTGGTTAGGTTACTAAGAAAACCTAATCATTAAGTGCTTTGGTTATCTATTTTTTCTCAGCACTATGCCACGCACAGTGCATCCCAAAAAGGTGCATCTATAGACACCAAAACAACACCAATATGATCAGGTGGCTACAAACACTGACCAAATTGGCATACATAGCCCCTAGGGTAGCCCCCAAAGGTTAACAGTAGTCCTAACCACTCCCATAGTAGTTTTTGAAGGTCAGAGGTCAATTTGGCACCTTTCAACCACCCTGCTCCTTACTCGTTCCACCCTGGGGCGAATAGACTGCTATTCGCCTCACCCTGGAATGATTAGCAGTAATCACTCTAGGGTGGGGTGAATAGCAGGTTTGATGGAAAAAAGGTCAAACCTTGAAAAATGGAAGCTCAGATCTGCCACTCAACTCCACCTTCAATGCATGGGAGTGAGTGAGCATTTTTGAGCTC
The DNA here is from genome assembly GCA_028583015.1 of Wollemia nobilis. Lineage (NCBI taxonomy): Eukaryota > Viridiplantae > Streptophyta > Pinopsida > Araucariales > Araucariaceae > Wollemia > Wollemia nobilis. The sequence continues at coordinate 50,640 of JAQPPZ010017000.1, read as the reverse complement.
AAAAGGGTAGTCATAGAGGCAGTCATGGAGCCCTTAATCAGGGAGGAATCATCTCTCCCCTGGGAAGGCATAATGGCCAAGTGGTGCCCTTGCATGCACATTCATAGCAGACCTTCAGGTCCATAAAATAGTGAGTATTCTCACCCCCAAAAAAAATAGAGCAGGAGCATTTGGGGTAACGGAGTGCTGCCGAATTACATCCTCACCCCTAACTTGTGCTTCTTACATCCTTGATCTCTCTTTTGGAAGGGAGGTTATTGGGTGAACATTAGAAGCACAATATGGACCTAGAACCTAAAAATTTGGCCATAATACCCCACCCAATTTTTTGACACAACCCCCTAGGAGGTTTTGGACCCATCCCAAGTGGATTGGTGTCAAAACCAAGCCCCAAATGGTGGGAGTCCTACCCTCGGGCGCCCCTCACATTGCTACAGTCCTAATCGCCCCACCCCAAAGTGATTAGAAATCTATAGCATATTTCTCTACTATTTATTTTTTATTTTATTTTATGTCATTCATATATGCTGCCATTCAAATATCATGCCATTCTGATGAGTTTTGACTGTGTTTTCATTGTTTTTCGCCTTCACTAACATACAAGGATAATATTCAGATACAGGGTGATCAAGGCAAAATCTATAGAATCCGACCTTCTGGGTCATCTCAAAATGCCCTATTTTTCCTAACCCCAACTTTGTAGGTGTTTTGGAGGCCTCTGGATGGGACATTTAGGAGGTTGATTTTTGACATTTTATGATAGTCCTAATCGTCCCACCCCAAAGCAATTAGAAATCTGTAGAAAATTTCTTGATTGTTCCTTTTGTAGTGTGTTACTGATAGTTTTTGCATGCTTCTGTCCAAATTTCATATTATTCTGACATGTTTTGATTACCATTTTAATTATTTCATGCATGCATTCACCGGAGGCCTTAGGGATTGCATATTTCCCTCCATCCGTAGGTACTATTACTCATTTTATATTTCTTTGAACATAGGATCTCAACACTGGAGGGTCAGCAAGGAACTACATAGGAATTCACACAAGTGGTAGTGACGTTTGGCCCACCCATTTCAAATGTGGGTACGCGAAAGATCCCGAAGGGAAGCGTACCATTTGTGGTGTAACAAAACTATATCTAACGCTCCTAGCTACTAAAAAGTAAGGAGACGTATTGTAACCTGATCTCAAAGAAAAATTAATAAAAACAAGGGCTGCACTTTACATTTGCTTTATATCACATTTTAGTTCGTTTGTTTTCCCTTTTCATGCACTTTAGTCCTTTGTTCATTTGTAGGACTTAGCGTTTCATATGCTTTAGTTTGCACTGCACCCGGTACACCTACGAGCTTCCATATCCTCATGATTTCAGCCAATATTTATGATTTTCCTTAACAATTGTCTTTAAGATTGCAACTATTATCTTATTTTATGCCTTTGCTTACCCAATAGGTTGTGGATAATAGGGCATGGAAAAGCCATGCTTTATGTTATACTTTGTTGTTAAAGCATGTACATTCTTATTCTTAAAGGATGTCCCATTATCTAAAATTATCTTAGATGAAATACCAAAATGACATATGATGTTATATAGCGTGAACTCCATGATGCGAGGTCTAGTCATAGTGGTAAGGGGAATTGCTTCCATCCATTTGGTAAAATACTAAGTAGTCATTATGATAAACATGTGAAGGCCTGAGGAGATAGGTGAGATTTTCCCAATTAAATCAAACTCCCATTGTGAAAATGACCACACAGATTGAATCAATTGTAAGACATGTAATGGTACATGTGTTAAATTTATATGATGTTGATACTTTATACACTTCTTGACATACACACAATAATATTGCTCTAAATTTTGCCAATAATAGCCCATGCAAAGAATGCACTTTGCGATGGGTATGCCACTGAAATGACCCTCACATGTACCATCGTGTACTTGGGCAACGGCCTAATATGACTCCTATGAGTCTAAGCAATGAAGGAGGATAGCCTCATAGCTTCGATAATACATTATGTCTTCTAGTAAGACATACTTTATCACCTTTTTCTTAAATGATCATTTTACGACATGCAAAAATCCAAGAATATTTCCTAGTTTTAAATAAAATTTTATTGGTATGGCCCAATGTTGTTTTAAAGAAGCCTCAATTGTATGAATTGTGCAATCCTTCTGATGTTCCTCTCTTGTGAATGTTGATTTAAAGTGAACTTGTAGATATAGTTTTGTGCTATTATCAAAAGAATAGTGAGGGAACAAAGATCCTAAATTGGAATTATTCAAATAATTGTGAATGTGAGAGAACCTTTCATATAAATATTCAATTTGAATTATGTGGACTTCTAGCATGGTGTTACGATCATCACACTTAGTCATAGATTGGGTCATAATTTTTAATTGAATAGTCGTGACATCATATAATGGGTTTCTATGGGATTAAATACCCCAAGGAGGCCATTGTATATGTAAAATGATTAGATAAACAAGGGAGTACCTCAATATCATACCATTCAAACTTTGCCAAAAATTTATCCACTAGGGATTTATAGGCTTGCAATACTGGACACCTACACTGGAATATCCATTTGACCTGATTAACTATGAGGAAGGAATCGCCAAAATGTTTAACCTTGTTATTTTCATGGTGATTGTCATTTGAAGGCCTATGATTAGGGCTTCATACTCAACATTGTTATTAGTGCATAGGAAATAAAGTTTGAATTAAAGGTGTATTGGAGCCTCTTGTGGTGTGAAAAACATGATGCCCACACCATCCCCTTGCTCGTACTTAGAACCATCAAAAAATGGAGTTATGTCAGCTTGTGACTTAGGCTCTTTAGAATTAGGTGATTCTAAGATGTGAAAAACTCCATCATCCGGAAGCTCTATAGTGAGAGGTTGGTCATATTGGAGAGGAGCCTCTACTAGTTGAGCAACTATGACCTATCCTTATCCATTTAACTCTAGGTCAAATTTCATCAACAACACAATCCATTTTACTGTGCAACTATTGTAATATGTTTGACTCATCATGTATCATAATGGATTTTCCATAGATACTACATACATGGCATGGTTGAGCATGTAATGGCATAGCTTTTTAGTGGTAAATACCACTGCTAAGCATAGCTTCTCAACATATGTGTACTTTATTTTATAATTGACCAGGGTGCAACTAATATAATATGTAACCTATTCTTTATGAAATTTATTCTTTTTTGGTCAACATGGTGCCCAATGTTAGCTCAATAGCTAAGATATAAAGATAGAATGATAGTCTTGGTCACAGAGGAGCCAATAATAGTAGTGAATTCAAGTATTGTTTGATCTCATAAAATGAATCTTGACATTATTCATCCCAATGCCATGATACCCCCTTGTATAGTAACTTGTTTATGGGTCAACACTTATTCGATAATTGCACTATGAAGCACTTTATGTATGTAACCTTTCCTTTCAGGCTAAGTAGCTATTTAATAGCTATGGGGAGAGGCATTTATAGAATTTTCTTGACCTTATTTATGTCTACTTCTATGCCTCACTTAGAGACTATGAATCCCAAGAGTTTACCAGATGTGACATCGAATACACACTTATTGGGATTTAGCTTGACATTATGCTCAATGAGGTGATCTAAAACCTTGCACAATACATCGACATGCTCATGGCGCAATAGAGATTTTTACAATAAGTAATATATGTAATGTTTTAGAATTTAATGCATGTAATCATGGAATATATATATATCATAGCTCATTGGTAAGTGGTGCCAGTGTTCTTAAGGCCAAAATACATGACCTTGTGATAGAAAGTCCTCCAAGGTATTGTGAATGCTATTTATAGTTGGTCTTCTAGATTAATATGAATTTGATTGTATTAAAAAAAACTATCCATAGGGGATAACATTTCATGTCATATTGTGGCATATACCAATGTGTCAATGTTTGGTAAGAGAAACTCATCCTTAGGACTTGCTTTGTTGAGATCTCTAAAATTAGTGCAAATGTAAATCCTTCCATCGGGTTTCTTGATACGTACCATTTTTGGAAACCATGGTGGATAATATACTGAGATGATAAAGTTAGCATCCAATAAATTTTACAATTTATCTTTTACCTTTAATATGATTTTTGGATGCATCTTACGCAATGTTTGCTTAACTGGTTTGAAATTCAGGTCCAGTGTAAGATGATGAATGACTAGATTAGGATCCATTCCTAGCATATCTTTATAAGATAAATCAAAAGTTTTTATCCTTTCTTTTAAGAATTTTTTGAAATCAACTTGTTCAATAGGGGATAGACCTTCCCCTAGCTTGATTTTATGGGGATTATAAAAATATGTATTGATATCCCTATCAATTGTTGGCTCAATTGACATATGGAACCCCTCCTCCAACTGATGTAGATTAGGGATCAAGTGAATGATATCAACTGGGTTTACTTCATCAATTAGAATTTCATGCTCAACCTCAGCTTGAAAATTATTTTGAGTAGTTTTTGGAGAAAAATTAAATGGTTGTAACATTTCCTTGCAAGACCAATACTCTAATGGCGATGAGGGAGAATTCCCATGACCAAAATCAATTACCTCAAGGTCGAGGTGCAATGGCTTTGATGGGTTATTCGAAACTCTCAATGGTGTAGTTAAATGTATGGAAATCATGTTGATGGATAAATAATATTCCTTCCATGGGTGAGTAGGTCTAGAGATATGATGTTGTCTCTTAATCGTGGGGGTGGTTCTGGTGGAAATGGAATGATTGACTGTGGTCGATGATGATGGTGGTGATCCTTCTCTTACAGTGGTAAAATCTATCACGAGATAGGGTGTTATATGGGGAAGATGCGAATGTAGAACTCCTATTTGTCATCAAAAGATACAAGCTCATGTTCCTCATATAAAATTGGATAATTTATGGGCACTATAAAATTGGATAATTTATGGGCACTATACCATAGTTTGACTCATAATCGATCATCCATTCATGAGGAGGACCTGGATCCTCTTCCTCACTATTAGATTGAAATGTATGTGAGCTCTCTCCTACTTCATGAGGTTGAGCAACATCATTGGATAACCCTTGATCTTTCATGTTTATGGGAAAATAATATTCTAATGAATGAATGTGATATTTACTGGCATAGGGATCACGTACAAGCTCATACCTAAAATTTAGACCTAGGAATTCTAGGCCATCTATGAGTATATCCAATGATATTGGCTTATTGTGTCATAATTCAGATTTATCATAAGGTAGCTGATATTGGGGTTGACATGGAACATGAGTACCTTGCTCATATAATCATAGGATAAATCCATGTCAATTACAATGATGTAGATATCATCAGGTGTAATCAGGATTTGACATGTAGTTTATGTCCTCAAAATTTTTTTCATCATCTTCATCTTGTTGAGGACCTAGCAATGTTTCATACTTTATAACCCCATATATAAAATATGTTTGATAGGGTGGAATACCAAGAGGCATGATGCTACCTATGGGAAGATGAGTTCATCCTATATCTTGCATCATATCTATAGATGGAATCATTGTGATGTTTCTCACTAAATATTCTCCTATCCATGTACTAGACATATGTACTGTGACCTAGGATGGAAAAGGTACAGGGGATGGAAGTGAGGCTTGATATGACTCAATGTGAACCTCTTGAGATGGTTCCTCATATACTAAACAAGGAATACCTTCCACGGATATGGAGGAAATGATAGGAGGGATCTCACCGATTTCCCTATTCAACATGTTCTTTCTATGGAGGATCTAACGATGACAAAGGTGTCTCTGGAGCTACCAATGATGACGATGACATGGATGAATATGATGATGGTGCAATGTAAGGCAATGGTATAAGGGGTAGAACATAAATAGTTAATGTTGACTTTGGCATTTGATACACCATATTATAGTATTTAAAGGGCTCCAAATTTGCAAAGACTACATGTACCTGCCCTTCATAAGTATATTTAATACATTAATGAGAAATGGATGGGATACACTTCATGTCCTGAATCCAAGGTCTACCTAGAAATATTTTATAGGACATTACACCCTCCAACACATTATAGAGTGTCGATATAGTTTTGCATCCTACCCGGATGGGTAGGACTATAGTACCGACTATGGAGCATATCGTATCATTGAATTATCAAAGGGTGTAAGTGGATGCAACAACATGAGATGTTCACAGTACTAGGTGTTTTAGAGCACTAGTTTTTATGATATTGCTAGATGAAACAATATCTATAAGAAATATTTCATATGGTATTTTGTTCACACATGCAATGATGTGCAAAGGAGGGTCCACTGCATCACTTGCTATGGTTTTGAGCTCATGCTCATGGAACGTAATCACTGATTCCTTACACTATTGCACATACCCCAAAAAAATGATGGAGTTAGACTCTTGGGGTTGCAACTCTATTGACTTTAGAATATTTATCAGAGCTTCTCTATGAGGAAGAGACTATTTAATTATCTCATACATAGAAAATATAGCTGATTTTATCCTTAATATTTGTGTAATCTTGCTCTTTATTGTTATTGTTGGCCTAGGTGGAAGGCTTTGTACAAAATGTGGTGGAGGCTATGATCTTTATGGAACATCACTTGAAGTTATAGGTAGTGCAACTTGACCTGGATAGCATATGTTCCTAGTCACAATACTCACCATCCCAATGTACCCTTGCAAAGGGGGCACCGTATTAACCTCATTCATTGGTTTACCTAGAGCTACATGTACCTCATGAGTTGGTAATGGGTCCTTGAAAATACCCATCTAATGATTAGTAGGGGCAAGAGGATTATCCACTTAAAGCTTGTGCCTCTCAATCATATCTTGTACTAGGTGTTTGAAACCATAGCACGTAGGTAAATCATAGCCACTTTGCCAATGATATTTACAAAATTGATCCTCTCGACATGTCATAGGCTTTGGTTTACCTGTATTCAGATCTATGTTCTCGATTTCTATAATATTAATCATTTTTGTAGCCCATAAATGATCAAATCGGGAGTCCTTTGACTTAGTAAAGGGTATAAATTATCGCTTAGAGTGACACGATTGATTTTGGCTCTAATTCACTTGAGTTTTATTATTATAACTCATAAGAGGAGGTTGGGCCTGATAGTTTATCTTTTAAGAAGGTATTGTTTGTGTAGGCCTAGGGATATTAATGGTCACTTGATTGACCACTTTCAGATTTGATGGTGCTAGATTGCTCTTTGGATTCTTTTTCCACTCCTTCTTATGAGGTTTAGCTATCTCCCCTTATTGGATTTTAATCTCCTCTATGGTTGTAGCCTGCGCTATAGCATCTTCTAGAGTGGGGTATTATTGGAGTTGTAGTAATAAAGAGATGGATTTCAAGTAACTATTTAAAAACATTTGAGTTTACTCAAACATTAGAAATAGATAAGGTATCTTAGACAAGAGTGTTTACCACATATTTCAATAGTTAGTGATCAAATCATCATCGTATTGTTTTAACCTCGTAAGGTCAGTTAAAGTCACATTTATTTTGGTATTAATGGTGAAACATTCCAAGAATGCATCTACAAATTATTTGAAAGTATATATGCTATGCCTTGGAAGTTGGTTGAACCACTCAATGGTTAGGCCAAAGAGTGTACTTAATAAATTTCTTAGGAGTAATTAACCATTCTAATATATGCTAAAGCACTGATTCATAAATCTTGTAACATGCTCTTGTGCATCTTATTACCCCTTAAATATGTCTAATTTTGATATTTTAAAATTCTCAGGGTATGGAAGGTAAGAAATGGATGGATGCAACAGTTGGCTACACAACTTGCACAAAGTGGGATTTTGAAGCCCATTTCCCATTATATTACTCTCTATATGTTTCAAGCACTCAAGTAATTCTCGATACACATTAGAGGATTTGATTTCCTCTTCTTTGTTTTGAACCCTTAGATGTGGATGAGGAATGTTATGCAAATATTGAGATGGTTGATTGTCATCACCCATACCTCCAAATGATGCATCTAAATAATCCTCATTGTGTTCTAAATCATCATAAGCCGCACAAGGTGTTTTTAAGAGGGGCCTACAAGGAGGAACGAAATCCCATTGAAGGTGATCTATATTAGGCCTATTAGGTAAATTCTTTTCAGTCCTAGGAGGTCTAAGAGGTAATATTTGATTAGGTCTAGTAGACCTATTCTATTGGAAATTAGGTTGCCTCTAGTGAGTATTCTATATATGCATTCTTGGAGTAGGAACCCCATAATACAATATCTCTTAAATTTATTTTTCAAGTCTTTGTCTCTCTAACTATTGTCACTACTCTAAAATATCCAAGTGTTGTTTATCTAACCTAAGTTGATTAAAATTAGCCTAGTGATCAACATACATTTTTACTAACTGATTGATCTAATTAGTTGTATTAGGTCTATATGCCCTAGCATTGTTGCCCTGATATCTATCTTATTCAAAAAGATTTGTGAGATCTACTACAAGTTTTCCTTGATTGATAGAAGCTGCATTTACCTAAGGTTCACTCCTAAATAAGTGTTATTGGTATTCTACTGCATTTTCCACTATAATGAGTATCATACTCATATTGGTGTTGATACTTTGGGGAAGGATGATTTGAAAGCATGAGATGACCATTCATCCCTACCATAGGTGTGTACTATTGATCCTACAAATGAGTGTGTAGGATAGATTGAGCACGCATGCAAATGTATGGTATTTCTCTACTGGGAGGTACCTCATTGCAAAATTACTCTTCTTGAAAGAAGGCAATAATATGATATCCTATATTGGGACTATGACCTATAGGGGTGCCCCGTATAGGATTCCCTTATAGGATAGGTCCCCTTTCTGACCTTCTAGGACTAGGGAGAGTAGGTGGCCACCAAGGAGGTATAACCATATCCTTTGGATCAAAGTGAAGCCACTATATGTCCTCTTTCCTACTCCTTGTAACGTCCACCCTTAAGAGGGCTTGGATAAAGGTATATACCATAGCTACTTACTATAAACCTCTATGTGATTATCTCATTTAAATTTTTTATGAATTCAAATACACAATCAATAGAAACATACATTAATACAAATGATTATCTCTTTTAAAAGTTATGTTCCTAAATTGTTTGATGTATTTTTTGATTTGTTGCTTTTGTAAAGAATATCTATCACGTGTTTTGAAATTTTTGTTGTAGTTATCAACTGTTTAAGTATTTTTCACCTGTACACTCACAGATCAACAACTGACAATGAAAGTACGATTGGGTTATCCATCAAAGTATGGAGATGAAATCCATACTCGATCAAGGAGCACAGGTCCTACCAGTCCTCACCCTATTTACCATGGTCAACATTACACCTATTCAAAGAGAGATACGTGCTCTATTCTACAAGATATTATGGTTCTTGGAGATGGTTTTGTCCAAATATAGGGTACATAGGATTTGAGCCAACGAATGGAGATGAATCCCACCATAGTTGAACTCTATCAGTGGTTGGAAATGAATTCCAACTCACTAACATTTAAAATAACATTGTGTGTGTGGTTCATTTTAAAATAATTAAAATAAAACAAGATAGAATTTAATGATTATTCACTAAATGGATTATATTATATTTTTATTTTAGAATCATAAGCATATATAAAAGAAAGCTACAAAATTGGTAAACTATATGAAAACCTAACCCTTAGGTAGGTCATATGCAAGCAAACCAAACAAATGCATTTTGAAAGACTATTGTTTTTCTTATTTTTCTTCAGTTTGTTAATGTAAAATTTAGAAATATAAAATATAACTTTCAATTGCACATAAAATACAAGAAAATCTTAAATTGAAGCTTTTTAAAACAACCTAGATGCAAATTGAAGGTTTGGAGGATTACCTTTTCTATTCTGAAACTTATTGTTTATGGAATTTTTTGCTGAAAAATCCTAGTTATATGGATGTCCTTGGGTGGAATGACTTCAAATTTTAAGGCCATACCTAGGTGGAATATTTATAGTGGCTATCCCTAGCAGTTCCAACCAGGGATTTAGGGGTATTTTCTTCTCAAAACGACCAAAAACTACAACCTGCAAAACACAAAATAAGGTAAAACATAACAAAATGATAGGGTAAAAGGAACAAAAGATCCCATTGTGATCACAACTAAAGAAGCACAACAAATGACATGCCTAGATAATTTAAATGAAATACAATTCTATTATTTCTAAGCAAGCATTCAAAGGAAAGAGTGCAAAAGATGTAAACTAAGTAATTTATTGAAATAATGAATTATTTGAAGTAAAAAAGAGGGTGTGTTTCTCTTTGTATTTATAAATTCATCAATAGAAAAGGTTACTATACATCCCCTTTGAGGGCTTCTTATTTTGATACATTTCAAATTACAAATTACAAGGGATCAAATCCCTCCATGAACTTAATGGTGTGTTTCAATGTTCTTCTCACAAACCACGATTGAGAGCTAATATTTTGATTCATTTAATCTACCTCTTAGATCCTCCCTCATTCCTAGAATACCTACACCTACACACAAGATATTGAAAAATGTTAATAGCATATGCATTTTATGTTGAAAATCTTGAAAAGTATGCAAAAATGAATGTAAAACTTATTTACAACAAATCAAAATAAATCCAAATAACTTTCAAATCTAATATGATGTTATTAATATAATTTTGGAAGTATATATGATATTAATATATATTAAAGGAATAACTATTAAATCTAATTTAGGTGATACAAAGATTCAAAAGTTTGAAGAGAGTGATGCAAAAGCATTAATGATAATAAATTTTACCTTCACATATGAAATACAACCTTACATCGGTTTAGTAGAAACATCTACAAAAGATTAGAAAATCCTAGAAAAAATATTTGAAGGAATAAATAAAGCTACTATCCTAAACCTTCAAACCTAATTTCATTCCTTGAAAAGGAACAATGGTGAAAATGTATAACTATTCCTAAGGAAGGTAGTATATATTAAAAAAATTATTAACCTTATGAGAAGAGGTTAAAGATAAATTTCTTATTCCAGTAATCATCAAAGCTCTTCTAGACAAGTACAAAAATCTAATTACATCTTTAGTAGTTCTAAGTAAATATGTATTATTTGATGATCTAATTAATATTCTTCAAGAATATGAGATGGAACATATAGTGAAGGATGAAATGAATAACAGTGCATTGGCTTCAAATGATACTCCATAAATAAATATTGCATCATCATAAAAAGGATGAAAACCATGGAATAATAGGTATTGTTATGTATGTAGGAGAAAATATCATAGAAATAATTACTATATATTCAATCCTAGAAACCAAAATTAGAAAAATAAAATAAACCATGGAAGCCAACCAAGGCAATATCAAGCTCAAAATAATCCTTGTCAGTAATAGTTTTAGTGACCATACAATTATACTAAATTAGAATATCAAGAAGAAAATAAGAAGGGATACTTAGCTCAAAGGATTCAAGAAATTAAATAACTAGAAGATCTTACAGAATACCATGAAGTCAAATATCTCTTAGTGAAGATACCATTTTATGAAGATACTAACTACTTGCTTGAACATGACACAAACAATAGAAAAGAAGAATTGAAACTCCAGTACTAGATAAAAGATCCATATTGAAGACTAAAGTCTTCAATATCCAAACAATATAATACAAGAAGGTGTTAGAGTATATTACATCATTTGGATCATGTAAATGTACCACCTTTGGTACACAACTAGAAGTTTGTTATTTACTTCAAGTATTATAATAAATGCATAAGTGTCAAATGTGCAAGTTGTAAATGTACAAGGATTCCACTTATACATCAGGTACATAGGTAGAGTAAGGGGTAAGGAATATATATTCCTATATAAAGGCCTCATAGTGAGTGTTTTGAGAGAGCAATACATGTAGTAGTAATTATAGAGAGTGTGTGGTAGTATGGTACAATGTAGTCCTTTCATACCCTTTCATATATTGTTTATGTCCTCCATTATATAACATTGTACTATTCTCATCACTTTCATTAATGGAATATTTTTGAGTTATTTGTATATGTTCATCTCATTATTTTCCTCTATATTATTGCACCATTAGTTTATAGTTATCTCATATTAGTTATCTTGCATCTTGTGGTTGTATTCCTTGTACTACCATCCAATAAAAAGTTAACATAGGTGTGTAATAACATCTTCTCATATTCACATATAATCCATACTTCCTTTTGATATCTACTTGTATTTGATATATCATTTAAGTAAGGACTAATTTTATTTATTTTTTCTAAATAATTATAAAATCCATTATGGTATTAGAATAAATATGAAATATATTGCTTGATCATGTAAAAAAAAATTATTTTGATCTATCAATAATTTTCTCATGACTTTAAGAACAAACTAACATACATAGGGTTACAATATAAATCAATATAAAAACATCAAGAATATTTCAATATTTAACAAGAATAAACTATTTTCCTAAGCCATCCTAATTCTATGCTCTTTTGATTTGATGCATAAAATTCCAATGATGATGATATGCTACCTTATAAATTATATGCACATGTAATATACATATTCATATGAATATGGGTAAGAAATATAAATAATAATACCGCAAGCTTAACATAATAAGAATACAAATAATTTTAGTACATATACAAAATAAATAATTATGTAAAGTGTAATTTTATTTTTAGTCTATTTGATTTCATGACCCTTATTTTATCTAGATGGTTATGTTATGGTAGGATGAAACAAATTTTGAAGGATCATATATGTATACGCTTGCTCAAAAGATGAAATATTTAAAGAAAAAAAATTTGTAACATAAATAAAATAAATTGAATCTAATCTAAAATAATTACAATATATAGTGAAAACAAAGGGAATGGAGTAGGTTTCTTATGTGAAAAAAAAAACTTTATGATTACTGTAATACATTGAATAAGAAATCATATTGTTTCATAATATCTAGTCATCACATCAAAAATATTTTATCTAAGTAGAAGAAATATTGAGAAAAAAAATATTTATGGAAGGAAGCAATTAATTATTTTCAAAAATAATTTGTTAGAGACTAGCTAAGATAAGGATACATATAATAAGCATTTGTAAAAAAATAGTTATCACATATGGAAAAATAAAATTTTGATAAATAAGATATCTATGGAGGAGCAATATGAAGTAATTTTCTCTTTTCATCCTAATAACACACCTAGTGATGAATTTCCTATAATTTTCTTTTAAATTCTTGGATTTATCAAAGAGCGATATGTTAGTTATAGTTAAGGAGGTCTAGAAAAGGAAGGTTATAATAAATGAGACAAATATCAAATTTTACATTTGTTTCCAAGAAATACAAGACAAAATATTTTGATAATTGTTTCCAATAAGACTTTGTAATATGATTTATAAAATCATGTAAAAAAATTATGACAAATAGGTTGAGAAGTATTCGAAGAGGAACAAGGTGGTTTTGTTCATGGTAAACAAATTCTTGATGGTATAATCATTACATAAGAGGGCATAAATTCTCTTCATTCTATGAAAAATAGATATGCTTATAAAAATAAGATACGAACAAAGCATATGATAGGGATTCCTAAAGTTCTCTATACGAAACTCTCAATTTGTTTGGTTTTTATTATAATTGGTGTATGTGGATTAAATATTGTTATAGCACTATAAAATATTCTATTTTAATAAAGTATTCTCCTACTAGTCACTTTATGCCATTGTTAGACTTTGCTAAGGTGATATGCTATCTTCCTATTTATGTCTTCTCTTTTCATTTTTATGAGCTCATCATTTTTATGTTCTTCTGCACTGTCTTCTTTTTTCATTTCCATGGCTGCTCAACTTTTGCAACTCTCAACTGCCTTCAGAGGATACCTAAGAGATATGCTACACCTTTTAAACACACAAAACCTAAGTGAAAAGAATTTTAGAGAAACGACGTTTCGCTTCGCTCACTGATATTTCCAAGAATACTGATTTTTACAAGAATTAATACTGTGTTAAAATGCTTTGTTGGTTGTGAAAATGTTATTTGTTGTTTATGTTTAGTTTGAGATTGTGTTTCTTATATGCTCATTTGATTGTGCACTAGCATGTGATGACACTAACTTTATTGGAAAACCGTCATGTTAGAGGCATGTTTCTTTGGAACATGCCCAAAGTGAGGAATAAGCTGAAGCCATAAGTCTAAAATGGTGATTTGCACTCTGAGAGCATTTCCTTTTATATTTGATTATATTATTTATTATTTATTATTAATAATAATAAAAAAAATGAATGGAATGGCCTAAACTAATATGAAAAGTACATATATTTTTTAATTATATTAAAACAAGATATTTTACAAGTTGGAATGAGACTTTTCTTGGTCTTAACGGGTAAGAAATTTTGTTTACAATAGTAAAAGTAGATTTGCATTCAAGCCAAATATCCTAAACCATATATATGCAATTGTTGTTCGAATTAGCTAAACACTGGATTTGCTCACCAACCTGCCTAATCCTCTCATCCTCAATAGCCATGTCACTATACCATTAAACCCCTACCTCATTTTCGGTACCCTTCTTAGCTAAGAAGTCTGCCACTATCGACATAAAATGAAACCACATCATCTAATTCCCTCTACAATTCCTTAATTTGGGTGACTGAATCCTCAACCTCCATGTCTCCAAAAAGAAGTTTCTCATGCAATCCAAAGCTTCTACTAAGATTATAAATTTAATATTGTAAGGTTATCCTTTGTATGCCAATATTTATGTATACCAACCATTATGATATGTTGGTTAAGGATTGTGCAATTAAATTACAATTTAATGAGGTTTTTGTACTTCTTGAACCAATCTATTATATCAATATATAATTTATATAATTATCATTTATGTAGGTGTGTAATAGCATCTTCTCATCTTGGACTAGGGGTCATCAAAGATGAGAATGGTAAGGTTGTTGCAAATTTTGCCGAGCATATCTCCTCTCACTATTTCTTCTTTGTGGATTCTAGAGTAGCATTTTAAGGCATGACATTGCTGCTCGAGTCAAATAAGTATCCTAATTGGTGCTTATTAAATTTAATTAATGAGATAAGAATTGTATAGTCTATGGATGAAGTACAAATCACCCACATTTAGAGAGAAGGTAATAGAGTAGTGGATTTATTGGCTAACTGGAGTGTTTCTCACATGGGAAGGTGTGATTGGAGATCCAATTATATTAAGGAATTAAATGTCATCCTTAAATTTGATTTCTCCTAATTTGTTCAAGGTGGGACTCGGTGGTTGGACTCCTTCCCTCAAGTTCCTAAGCTAGATATTCCTCCCTATAATTTCTAGTATTTTTCTAGGTGTAACTATGAATTATTGTGTTGGTACCCCTCTGTTGTACATGGTGATTCATGAGGTTCCTTTCTGTTGGAGTTACATGTAGATGCTTACTTGGTAGAAGATATTTCTTGGTACTGAGTTGGTCCAAAATTATTTTATTTCCAAGGAGGATGCATGGGGTCACGTGGTATTAAGTGTGGACTAGGTGGATCCTAGTGGGCTGTGCTGAATTCAAATGTCACTCTATCTAAATATGGATTGGACCATGTTGTTCTTTATTATAGTCAATGTGATCCCTAGTGCCTTGTTTTTTTATTTATTATGGTGATAGTTGTTTGAGATTCTATTACCCAAGTGCATTAGTTATCCTTGACTTCTGTGTATGTTTTCTTCATGAAAATTCTCTAGATATTTTTAGCAATTATGTTTGATTGGCTCCTAGAACTTTTGTTCTAAGTAGAGTCTAAGTGCTATGAGGAGAGGATTGTTGTGATGGACATACCAAAAAGTTTAAAGTTGAAATTGGTGTTCTTGAAGCTCCATTTGGAGTCAACTACTTTGGTTGTGCATGAGGAGGTAGTTACTATTCTAGATCATGATGGGATTCTAGGTTTTTTAAGGAGGTACCTTGGTCATAATATACTACTTTCTAGGTGGTTGGCTTACTCATGGTGTGAAGAATTGGTAAGGATCAGAAATATAGTTTTTAAAGATAGATGAATACCTCATAACTAGGATCATAGGTCTCCCCATAGATGGGTATTGTCATAACAAAGATGGTCATTCCATGCTAATAGAATAGGGTTATTTTATATATAAAGGGAATTTTTTGTTGAATTAGTAGAATGGGTTCAGGGCTAAGGTACTTTAGCCTTCGTGGAACCGCATGATCTTAATTATCATGGAATACTTCACGTTGGAACCCTCATATGAAGTAATAAGAAGCTTTCATGTAATATTCCTCCAAGGTTATGCATAGTGGTGAATATTCTCAAATTGGGCGAATATTAGGATTTTGAAAATTGGAAATTGGCGAATATGAGGACCCTCGACATCGGCCCATTCACCTA
Organism: Wollemia nobilis; assembly: GCA_028583015.1. NCBI lineage: Eukaryota > Viridiplantae > Streptophyta > Pinopsida > Araucariales > Araucariaceae > Wollemia > Wollemia nobilis. Next base: position 34,208 of record JAQPPZ010017000.1, on the reverse strand, counting down.
AAATTTTTAGGATCAATTTTTTCTTAGGATCAATTCGCCATAATATATATCCAAAAATAGGCATATTTGTACTCTTTGAAAAGATCTTTTCAAGCCTGATCTAATGGTGGTGTTTTAGGAAGTTATAAGATAATTTAATAGATAAAAAGTGGTCCCAAATATGATATTACATTTTAGAGCTTCAAATACCCCAAAGTTTGATGTGAAGATGCTCAATTTGATTTACTTAGGATTCTCCATGATTCACCTTAATTTTGATTAGGATTCACCATTTTTTTACAAGTATATTTTGAGTCCAATCCCTTATGCATAACCCTGTGTTCCTCAATTAGTTAAGGATAGAGTGAAGAATAAATATCCTTGCATTCCTATTCCAGTCCTTGAAGAAATCAATATCAAATATCAGAAATGGAAGTGATCTAAATCCATTACACTAGGGACTGGTTCTATTGATTATAGAATTTATTGCTTTAGAAAGAGGGATGGATATGATAAAAATATTCAAGTTCATTGAGACCAATCCTTTGATAGCTCTGGACTTATCATTGCCAAAGAAGTTATTTTTAGCTCATATTGTCTCCAATGATTTGGAGATCTTCCTAGGTATTTTGTGAAATCACTCTAACTAGAAAATAAGAGAGCTACCATTATCATCTAAGAGTGTTAAAGAAGATAAACCATGTTAGCCTAATTTGTTTAGAACTATCCTCTCGAACTACATCCACATTGAGAGCCCTACGATATCTTATGGAAGATCTAGGGATAGTAAGATATTGTGTGGCCTCTCAATAACTTTAAAAGGGTTTAAGGGAAGATAAAAGAGATGGTCTAGGAGATTTTTAGAAAAGAAAATACCTATTGTGTATTAAAAATTAAGATAGGCCTCTCTAGTTCAAGGGCTCAACCTAAGCTGACGTAATAGGTTACTTATGAAGGATTGAGATATTTTGAATCTACTCAAGTATAATCGCTCTACAATTTGATGCAAACAATCAAAATTATTAACGAGAAATAGAATACCATTTTGGTACGCTCAAGATCATTACTGAATTAATAGATGATGTGAATTATATCTAGGGCTACCTAATGGATTTTGTCTCCTCGAAACTAAATGCTTCTACTAATTCCTATATGCTACTCTATGAATTCAATGGATGTTCTTGTCTATGGATGTATTTTTGGCTAGCATCGACTTATTTTCCTAGGTTATTGTTTGTTCTTATGTGTAGGCTTTGTTATGGTCAGATTGGCTGGAAATCCCTACTAGGATTTCCATCCCTTTTTGGTCTCCTATAGGAGTGGATGTATTTTGTTGTGGGTTCCTCTCAAAATCCTCACTACTTAATAATAAAAAATAATAGCATCTTTTCATCTTCACATATAATCCATACTTCCTTTTGATATCTACTTGTATTTGATATAACATTTGAGTAATGATTAATTTTATTTATTTTTATAAATAATTACAAAATATAATATGGTATTAAAACAAATATGAAATATGTTGCTTGATCATGTAGAGGAATTTTATTTTGATTTATCAATATTTTCCTCATGATGTTAAGAGTAAACTAACATACATAGGGTTATAAGATAAAGAAATATAAAAACATCAATTATCTTTCAGTCTTTAGCAAGAACAAAATATCTTCCTAAGTCGTCCAAATACTATGGTCTTTTGATTTGATGCACAAAATTCCAATGATGATGGTATGCTACCTTATAACTTATATGCACATACAATATATATAATTATATGAACATGGGTAGGAAATATAAATATTAACACCACAAAATTAAGATAATAAAAATAAAAATAATTTTAGAACATATATAAAATAAAGAATTATGTAAAGTGTGATTTCATTTTTAGTCTATTTGGTTCCATGACCCTTATTTTGTCCCGATGGTTATTACCAATGGTTATGTTATGGTAATATTTTGGTAACATTTTTACATAAATAAAACAAATTAAATATAACCTTAAAAAAATACAAGAGATAGTGAAAATAAATGGAATGAGTAGGTTTCTTATGAGAAATAAAAAAATTACTTTATTATTAACATAATGCATTGAATAAGGAATCATATTGTTTCATAAAATCAAGGGAGAAATGACTCAAAGAATGAGATAATAGTATAATTTTTATCATGTTATAGCAAAAAAATTTATTCTTTTCATGACATAAAAAATATTTTATCTAAATAGAAGAAATCTCGAGGGCAAAAATATTTATGGAATGAAGCAATTCATTATTTCTAAAAATAATTTGTTAGTTACTAGGCAAGATAAGGAGGCATATGATAAGTATTTGTAAAATAATTTATCAATTATCACACAAAGAAAACATGAAATTATGATAAAGAAGATATATATGGAGGAGAATTATGAAGTTATTTTTTCTTTTCATCCTAATAACACACATGGTCTTGATGGATTTCTTATAATTTTGTTTCAAAATTTTTGGATTTATTAAAGAGTGAGATGTTAGTTATAGTTGAAGAGGTCTAGAAAAGGAAGGCTATTGTAAATGAGAAAAATATTAGTTTTTATATTGGTTTCCAATAAATACAAGATAAAATATTTTGATCATTTTTCCTAATAAGCCTTTGTAATATGATTTATAATATAATTTTAAAAATTATGATAAATAGGTTGAGAGGTATTCTAGATTGTGTTATCTTAGAGGAACAATGTGGTTTTGTTCATGGTAAACAAATTATTTATGGTATAATGATGGGGAGCCCAGATTCACCCTCAAAAATCTCGATCTCCCCTTCTCCTTTGATCACTGAAAACCAATTACAACACTAGCCCGCAGGCGTAGTTTTTTTTTTCTTTCCCCTTCTGAGGTCCTGACCCCCTAGGCCATTAATCACCCACCTGGAAGAATACATCCTCAGAATCTGAAAAGTCGGCTCTTCACCCCGCCTTCGTGACTGAACCTTCACATATTTTACCCCAACTGGCAACTGCCATCGGGTTAGCTGCAAAAACATGCATTGATGAGCCGTCTGAACGTCTCTGACCTCTGGGTACAACCTTCGAGTGGTCGCCATGCTCAGCAAGCTTACCTGGAAAGAAATCATGCATTAATGAGGACTTTGACCACCTTAGGAAACACCGTCTGGGAACACATGCCTTTTCAAATTGTGAACCAATAGTATGTCATGATATCGCAACATTTTTTCTTTCTCGTTGTCTTTCTCTTCTTCGGGTTGCGATATCGTGACATGTCGCGATATCATGACATCTTTCCTTTCTGGATCTTCTTTCTCCTTTTCGGTCGTGAAATCGTGACATGTCACGATATCGTGACATCTTTCCTTTCTACCTCCTCCTCGCCTCTCAGGTCATGAAATCATGACATGTCACGATATCGTGACATTCTTCCTTTCTGCTTCCTTCTCACCTCTTTGGGTCATGAAATCGTGACATGTCATGATATCACGATAACTTTGCTCTCTACTTTCTCTCTCTGTTTTGGGTCGTGAAATCACATGTCACGATATCGCGAGAGCTTTGCCTTCCACTTTCGCTCTCTACTTCAGGTCACGAAATCGTGACATGTCACGATATCATGACAATTTCCTTCCTTGCTTTCTTTCTGCTCCTTCGGTCGTGATTTCACGACATGTCACAAAATCATGACATTTTCTTCTCTAGCCTTTCCTGTCTTCTTTCGATCGCGATTTTGCGACATGTCATGAAATCGTGACATTTTTGCTCCGCGCCTTCTCTCTCCTTCTTGAGTCATGAAAACACGACATGTCACGATATCGTGAAACTTTTCTCTCTTGCGCCTTCTCTCATCTTCTGGTCACAAAAATGTGATATGTCGCGATATCGCGACACTTTTCTTTCTCTCACCTTCTCTCGTCTTCTGGTCACAAAAATGTGACATGTCACGATATCATAACACTTTTTCTTCTTTTTTGACATGTCACGATATCACGACACTTTTTCTACTTTGTGGTATTTTGCCTTTTGTTGGATGCTCCTGCATTAGACAACCGGGGTGGATTGAGAAGTGACCTTCACTTCTGTACTGTTCTTTCACCTTATTTTTAACTAGGGTTGTACAAGCTCTCCAAGCTTCAAAAAAATCTAGGTCTAGAGGGTACAAACCCTTAAGTTCTTCAAACTCCACAACTTTCACTCTCATTATTGTCAGCAAACTCTTTTCATCCATCTCCTTCAATGGATTCAACTTGTGGTGCACTCCACCTTTCATCAGAGAGTAAGTATTCACATGCCCATCATACACCGCACGTCTATCAAATTGCCATGGCCTCCCCAACAACACATGGCAAGCATCCATAGGCAAAACATCACATAGGACCTCATCTTGGTATCTCCTAATATTGAACTTGACTAAGGACTGTTCATTGACCAATGTCCTATGGTCCTTCTGCAACCATGCAATCCGGTATGGATGCGGGTGTCTCCTCCTCTCTAGCTATAACTTAGTAACCATTTCTTCAGAGACCAATTTATTAGTACTACCATTATCTATAATAATATTACAAAACTTACCCAAACTTCTACACCTTGTGCGGAACAGGCTCCTCCTCTAGTCTGATCCTTTCTCCTCATTCAATAGGGTCCTCCTTATGACCATAACTTCTCCTCTCTCTACCTCCTTAGAATGTTCTGATTTAGCATCTTCATCTGCTACAACAGCTCTGGCATGACCCTCAGGTCTCCTATTCATCCTCTCTTGGTTTTGGGGACACTCATATGCCCGATGTCCCTCTTCCCCATAATGGAAATAGGTTCCATGAAATCCTCCTCTTCCATATCTACCTCTTCCTCTTTGGTAACCATTGTTATGATTACGGTGTCTGTAATCATTATCCCCCTTCTGATCCTGACTGTAGCTAGCTTCTTCTTTCTTCTCATCTCGTCCTCCATCTATTCTTTCACCAGTTCTTTCTCCATGACCTCTTCCTCTTTGCTTACCCTCAAACCATCTGTTCAACTTCTCTTCGACTTTGAGGGCAAACTGGTAAGCATCCTCAATGGTGCTCACCCTAACCAGACTCAACTCTTCTTGAATACTTGTTCTCAACCCATTGATGTAACGGGCCACCTTCTCCTTGTTAGCCTCTAAATGGTCAGTTCTTATGGAGATCGTATAAAACTCCTTTGTGTATTCTTTGACAGTTTTTCTTGACTATCTCAAACTCTACATTTTCCTTAACAGATCCAATTCGTAATCTGCATGAATAAACTATCTTTTCAACTTATCTACCATTCTATCCCATCTTGTTATTCTCTCCTTTCCTCTTCTATTTCTTTCTAGCTGCACTTCTTTCCACCATATGCAAGCATGGCATTTCAACTTCATTTTTGCAAACTTGATCCGATATGGATCTACAACCTCCTCATACTCAAAATACTCCTCCATATCATTGATCTAATCAATCAACTCCTCTGGATTGAGATTCCCAGAATACATGGAGACATCAAACTTTGTCTTCTTCCCGATCCGAGATATGGCCTTAACTAATCTAGCTTCTATAGGATCCATTGCTTCTTCTTCATCCGATGGATTATCAACCTCCCAAGCTTCATCTTCACTATGGTCTTCTCTCCTTGGCTCAACCCCTCTTTGCAACTCCTCTTGCAGGGCTTGCACTTGCCTCTGTAAAGCTCTAAAATCTTCTTTAGGTACCACATTTCTCCCACCACCATGGTTTCTTTGTGGAGGCATTCTTCCTCGCTCTCTTCTCACAAACCTTCCATAGATCTTGGTGTAAATTGCCTCACATCCGGTGATCTATTTACACACTCAGGAACTCTACGCTCTTCCACAGATCCTGGTGCAAACTGCCTCACTTTCGGTGATCTACTCACACACTCAGGAACCCTAAGCTCTTCCATAGATCTTGGTGTAAACTGCCTCACTTTCGGCGATCTACTTACACACTCAAGAAATACCACTCTTCCATAGATCCTGGTGCAAACTGCCTCACTTTCGGTGATCTTCTCACACACTCAGGAACTCTCGCTCTTCCATAGATCCTGGTGCAAACTGCCTCACTTTTGGTGATCTATTTACACACTCAGGAGCTCCCATTCATCCACATATCCTGGTGCAAACTATCTCACTTTCGGTGATCTTATTACACACTCAAGAACTCTTTCTCTGATACCACTTTATGGGGAGCCCAAATTCACCTTCGAAAATCTTGATCCCCCCTTCTCCTTTGATCATCGAAAACCAATTACAACACTAGCCCACAGGCATAGTTTTTTTTTCTTTCCCCTTTCGAGGTCCCGACCCCCTAGGCCATTAATCACCCACCTAGAAGAATACATCCTCAGAATCTAAAAAGTCAGATCTTCCCCCCGCCTTCATGACTGAACCTTCACATATTTTACCCCAACTGGCAACTGCCATCGGGTCAGCCATGAAAACACGCATTGATGTGCCATCTGAATGTCTCTGACCTCTGGGTGCAGCCTTCGAGTGGCCGCCATGCTCAGCAAGCTTACCGGGCAAGAAATCATGCATTAATGAGGCCTTTGACCACCTCAGGAAACACCGTCTAGGAACGCGTGCCTTTTCAAATTGTGAACCAACAGTATGTCATGATATCACGACATGTCATGATATCGCAACATTTTTTCTTCCTCACTGCCTTTCTCTTCTTTGGGTCACGATATCGCGACATGTCGCGATATTGCGACATCTTTCCTTTTTGGCTCTTCTTTCTCCTTTTTGGTCATGAAATCGTGACATGTCGTGATATCACGACATCTTTCCTTTCTGCCTCCTCCTCGCCTCTCGGGTCACAAAATCGTGACATGTCACGATATCGCAACATTCTTCCTTTCTACTTCCTTCTCGCCTCTTTGGGTCACAAAATTGTGACATGTCATGATATCGCGATAGCTTTTCTCTCTGCTTTCTCTCTATTTCAGGTCATGAAATTATGACATGTTGTGATATCACGACAACTTTGCCTTTTGCTTTCGCTCTCTACTTTAGGTCATAAAATCGTGACATGTCACGATATCACGACAGTTTCCTTCCTTGCTTTCTTTTTGCTCCTTTGGTCGCGATTTCACGACATGTAGCGAAATCGTGACATTTTCTTCTCTGGCATTTCCTGTCTTCTTTCGATCGTGATTTCGTGACATGTCATGAAATCATGACATTTTTACTCCACGCCTTCTCTCTCCTTCCTGAGTTGTGAAAATGCGACATGTCGCTATATCGTGACACTTTTCTCTCTTGCGCCTTCTCTCATCTTCTAGTCATGAAAATGCAACATGTGATATCGTGACACTTTTCCTTCTCTCGCCTTCTCTCGTCTTCTAGTCGCGAAAATGTGACATGTCATGATATCGCGACACTTTTTCTTCTTTGTCGACATGTCACGATATCGCGACACTTTTTCTACTTTGTGGTATTTTGCCTTTCGTTGGATGCTCTTGCATCATATAATAATTACATAAGAGGGCATACATTCTCTTCATTCTATAAAAAAATAGATATGCTTATAAAAATAAGATGTGAACAAAGCATATGATAGAGATTCCAAAAATTCTCTATATAAAATTTTCATGTTTTGTTTTTTATTATAATTGGTGTAAATGGATTAAACATTGTTACAACACTGTAAAATATTCTATTTTAAACAAGTATTCTCCTACTAGTCACTACATGCCATTATAAAATATTTTATTTTAAACAAGTATTCTCCTACTAGCCACTTCATGTCATTGGTAGACTTTGCTAAGGTGATATGCTATCTCCCTATTTATGTGTTATTCTTTTAGATGCATTAGGGAGAGATTTCTCATAGATAAAATGGATGAAAAATCAAAGGTATTAAAGTTGCAAGAAATGATCATGAACCATCCCTCAATTACTGATACCATGGAATTTAATCTATATTATCATGGTATGCTATGACTATTAGATAGTTGACCAATACTATAAAATATAGGACTATGCATTAATATCACCCTAGATTTACAATGAATTATTATGAATATTTTAGAATTCAAAATTCAAAAATTTCCATCAACTTGCTTGAGTACTCCTTGACCTCATACATAAAATAAAAATAGGTTTTAGTTCTTGAAGGCTTATTTGGTAGGTTGGAAGGGTAAGTTCTTAATCATAGAAGGAAGGCTACAACTCCTAAAGAATACATTGTAATCCATATTTATTTATATGATGTTATATTTAAAATTGCTAGTAGGTATATCATTAGAAATTTAAAAAATTTAAAGATAATTTCTTTAAAAAGGATATGAGAACAAAATAATGATCATCCAAATCTATTTTAATTTTAGTCAATGTGACTAAGACCTTTAATATTTAAGAATGGTTATGTCATAGTGAGATGAAGCAATGTTTGAAGGATCATATATGTACAAGTTTTTTCAAAATCTAAAATATTTAAATAATAAAGTGAATATTTAGAATGTTAGATATTTTGTTGATATATTTAAATCAGTATAAAAAATTGAATTAGATCTTAAACTTTTATAAGAGATAATAGAATTAATAGAATGTGCCATGTTACATATGTGAAAAATATACTTATTTATTAGCATAATATATTAAAGTAGAAGTCATGTTTGTCATAAAAAATTTAAGAAGGGTTGTCTTAAGCAAGGGGATAAAAATATCAAATTATTTCATGCTTTAAAAAAATGGATTTAATTCTTTCTATATTATTTATTTTATTTTTTTTAAACTCCAATGGAATATTATTGAGTAATAAGAATATTTTAGGAATGAAGCAATTAATTATTTCAAATATATTCCATTAGATAAATATAAAGAGGATAAAAGTAAGTTTTTGTAAAATATTCCACTAGTTATTACATAAGGACACAATGCAAGTTTGATAAGGAATATCTTTATGGACCTATAGGACATATTTTCTATTTCCATATAGAAAAAGCTACAAGCCCCTATGGATTTCTTGTAAATTTTATTCTAAAATTTTAAGTTTTTTTATGAGTGTTTGTTAGATATAGTTGAAGAGATCAAGGAAAAAGAATGGTTTAATAAGTGATGTCAATTCTATTTTTATTACGTTGGTTCTTATGAAAGACAGGAAAAATTATTTTATGAAAATGAAGATATTGATGAAGATAAAAGTATGAATTGAAATTAAAAAATGGAGGACCCAAGAAAAAAAAAATACAAAATAAAATTCAAAAGGATAGTAACATAGAAAATAAAAGAAAATATCATAATCGTTAGCAAAAAAAATTTGGGGCAAGCCCATAAATAAAATCAAAAAGCTATGATAAATTTCTTGTTCAAGTAATCATCAAAGCTCTTCCAGTAATGAGGAAACTCTTATATAAAAATTATTAACCTTAGGAGAAGATGTTAAAGATAAATTTCTTGTTCAAGTAATCATCAAAGCTCTTCCATACAAGTAGAAACACCTAATTACATATTTAGTAGTTCTAAGAAAATATGTATTATTTGATGAGCTAATTAATATTCTTCAAGAATATGAAATGGAAATATAGTGAACGATGAAATGAATAAAAATGCATTGGTTTCAAATGATACGCCACCGAGAAATATTGCATCATCCTCAAAAGGATGAAAACTGTGGAATAATAGGTATTGTTATGTATATAGAAGAAATGATCATAGAAATAATTACTATAGATTCAATCCTAGAAACCAAAATTGGAAAACTAAAATAAAATATGGAAGCCAACCAAGGTAGTATCAATCTCAAAATAATCCTTGTCAACAATAGTTTTAGTGACCATACAATTATCCTCAATTAGAATATCAAGAAGAAAATAAGAAGGGATACTTAGCTCAAAGGATTCAATAAATTAAAGAACTAGAAGATCTTACATAATATCATGAAGTCAAATATATCTTAGTGAAGATACAATTTTATAAAGATACTAACTAATTGCTTGAACATGACACAAACAATAGAAAAGGAGAATTCAAACTCCAGTACTAGATAGAAGATCCATATTGAAGACTAAAGTCTTCAATATCCAAAAAATATAATACAATGAGGTGTTAGAGTATATTACATCATTTGGGTCATGTAAATGTACCACCTTTGGTACATAACTAGAAGTTTATTAGTTACTTCAAGTATTATAATAAATGCACAAGTGTCAAATATGCAAGTTGTAAATGTATAAGGATTCCACTTATACATCAGGTAGATAGGTAGAGTAAGGGGTAAGGAATATATCTTCCTATATAAAGGCCTCATAGTGAGTGTTTTGAGAGAGCAATACATGTAGTAGTAAATATAGAGAGTGTGTGATAGTATGGTACAATGTCGTCCTTTCATACCCTTTCATGGATTGTTTATGTCCTCCATTATATAACATTATACTATTTTCATCACTTTCATTAATGGAATATCTTTGAGTTATTTGTAGATGTTCATCTCATTATTTTCCTATATATTATTGTACCATTAGTTTATAGTTATCTCAGATTAGTTATATTGCATCTTGTGGTTGTATTCCTTGTACTACCATCCAATAAAAAGTTAACATAGGTGTGTAATAACATATTCTCATATTCACATATAATCCATACTTCCTTTTGATCTCTACTTGTATTTGATATAACATTTAAGTAAGGACTAATTTTATTTGTTTTTTCTAAATAATTATAAAATCCAATATGGTATTAAAATAAATATGAAATATGTTTCTTGATCATGTAAAGGAATTTTATTTTGATCTGTCAATAGTTTCCTCGTGACTTTAAGAACAAACTAACATACATAGGGTTACAATATAAATCAATATAAAAACATCAAGTATCTTTCAATATTTAACAAGAATAAACTATTTTCCTAAGCCATCCTAATGCTATGCTCTTTTGATTTGATGCATAAAATTCCAATGATGATGATATGCTACCTTATAAATTATATGCACATGTAATATACATATTCATATGAATATGGGTAGGAAATATAAATAATAACACCACAAGCTTAACATAATCAAAATAAAAATAATTTTAGTACATATACAAAATAAAGAATTATGTAAAGTGTGATTTCATTTTTAGTCTATTTGATTTCATGACCCTTATTTTATCTAGATGCTTATGTTATGGTAGGATGAAACAAATTTTGAAGGATCATATATGTATACGCTTGCTCAAAAGATGAAATATTTAAAGAAAATTTTTTGGTAACATAAATGAAATAAATTGAATCTAATCTAAAATAATTACAATAGATAGTGAAAATAAAGGGAATGGAGTAGGTTTCTTGTGTGAAAAAAAATACTTTATGATTACACTAATACATTGAATAATAAATCATAATGTTTCTTAAAATCTAGGAAGAAATGACTCAAAGAAGAAGATAACATTATAATTATTTTAATTTTATAGCAAAAATATATATTCTTCTCATAACATCAAAAATATTTTATCTAAATAGAAGAAATATTGAGAAACAAAATGTTTATGGAAGGAAGCAATTAATTATTTTGAAAAATAATTTGTTAGATAATAGGTAAGATAAGGATACATATAATAAACATTTGTAAAAAAATAGTTATCACATATGGAAAAATAAAATTTTGATAAATAAGATATCTATGGAGGAGCAATATGAAGTAATTTTCTCTTTTCATCCTAATAACACACCTAGTGATGAATTTCCTATAATTTTCTTTTAAATTCTTGGATTTATCAAAGAGCAATATGTTAGTTATAGTTGAAGAGGTCTAGAAAAGAAAGGCTATAATAAATGAGACAAGTATCAAATTTTACATTTGTTTCCAACAAAGACAAGACAAAATATTCTGATAATTGTTTCCAATAAGCCTTTGTAATATGATCTATAAGATTATGTAAAAAATTATGACAAATAGGTTGAGAAGTATTCTAGGTTGTGTTATATTAGAGGAACAAGGTAGTTTTGTTCATGGTAAAAAAATCCTTGATGGTATAATCTTTACATAAGAGGGCATAAATTCTCTTCATTCTATGAAAAATAGATACGCTTATAAAAATAATATACGAGCAAAGCATATGATAGGGATTCTTAAATTTCTCTATATGAAACTCTTAATTTGTTTGGTTTTTATTATAATTGGTGTAAATGGATTAAATATTGTTATAGCACTATAAAATATTCTATTTTAATCAAGTACTCTCCTACTAGTCACTTCATGCCATTGTTAGACTTTGTTAAGGTGATATGATATCTTCCTATTTATGTGTTGTTCTTGTAGATGCATTAGAGAGAGATTTCTCATAGGTAAAATGAAAGAAAAAATGAAAGGTATTCAAGTTGGAAGAAATGGGGTCTTCTAATTTTATCTTTAATTTATTAATAACACTTTCCATTTGGGCCATCCCTCAATTAGTGAGGCCGTGCAATTTAAATCTATATTATCATGGCATGCTACAACTATTAGATAGTTGGCTAATAATACAAAATCTAGGACTATGCATTAATACCACTATATATTTACAATGAATTATTGTGAATATTTTAGAATTTAAAACTTAAAATTTTCTATTAACTTGCTTGGGTTTTCTGTTACCTCATAAATAAAGTAAAAATGAATTTTGGGTCTCTTATTTGGATTGAATGCTTGTTTATCATAACAGATTTAATATAATGGGTCAAGTTACATATGTGAAAAAAATATACTTATTTACAATTCCATAGAGTATTTTTTCCATAGAGTTGAAGATATCAAGAAAATAATTGTACAATAAGTAATGTCAATTCCACTTTTATTACATTGGTTTGGTTCTCACGAAAGACAAAAAAAAACTATTTTATAAAAATGAAGAGGTTGATGAAGATGAAAGTATACATAGAAATTAAAAAAAAAAAAACGAAGACCCAAGAAAAAAAATAGATAGTAAAATGGAGTAAGCCCATAAATAAAAATAAAAAGGTGTCATAAAAGTGGTATATTTTATACTAGGGGTATGGATAAGATTGTAAAAAGGAGATAATATGGAATTAACAAGTTGTTATAGCTAAGATAAATTTTAGATAAGAAAATTAGGTGACAAATATTAGCCATTTAAGGTTTTTATCTTTATTTTTACAAAATTCAAATTTCATAAGACAATAAGCCAAGTGAGATATTATTTCTTAATAAAAATGATATCAAAGCAAATATAATAATTTAGGGAACATATTCCAAGGGTCAATAAATGGGATGGGAATGGTCAGCCCTAAGCATTGATATTGGGGTTTTCTAGAAAAAAAAAATTAAAGAACATTAAAAATATCTTTATAAAAAAGGAAAAAATATTTTAATTAAATATATAATAAATAATATTTAAAATATATATTTAAAAAATAATAATAAAAAACTATATCACAAACAGTTAATAAATAAACTTATTATTATGTTCTTAATAAATAAACTTATTATTGTGGTGAACATGATGGACTTATATTTTACTTTTATCCATTTAAAATATACTATAGGTCCTCCATCAATCTTCCAAAAGGTGTGAAAGAAAAAAAAACAATATTAATGTTAAAAGAACCACAGTAAAATACATTTCAAAATATCGTGAAAATTGTAAAAAAAAGTTATTAACATTTGTTGCTGATGGTTAGAACCTTGTCTTGTGATGGTAACCAATTCATCTATTAAAAAAAACATTTCACATAATTTTAAAAATAAACAAATATCTTCAGGGAAGAGATTGTTTATAACATGCAATGAAGATATGAATGGAAAAAAAATCATGATAACCAAGAGTGCAACAAAATAATATAGGATGTAATTCAAATTATGTGCAAGACTAAGGGTTTATGAAAATTAGAAGTAAAATAACTGGTCTCTCAAAGGTCACTACGTATTCAATACAAATATAGCATCTTCCAGCAAGTGAATTAGATCCTCTTTGCTGAAGGGAACCAAAAGCTCTTTTATCTCTTCGACATGGGACTTGTACTTGGTCTCATATTACATCGCCCACCTTTGCTTTTATGTTTTCTTTGTCTTGAAAATGAGCGGGGTTTGTGCTCGCCTGCTTTTTTTTTTTCGTCCTGATGTCTTCTCTCTCCCTTCTTTTGTTCTTTGCCCCTCCCTTTTCCTTCCCTTGGCTGCTCGACTTTTCAACCCTCACCGCCTTCCGGTAGGTGTACCCTTACCAACAAAACCTAGGGAAATAATTTTAGAGATGACGCTCTTTTTTCCCCTAATGTTTTTATATTTTATTGTGTTAAATGCTTTGTTGGTTGTGAAAATGTTATTTATTGTTTTGTTTATTTGATTGGGTTTCTTATATGCTCATTTGATTGAGCACTAGCATGTGATGACACTAACTTTATTGTAAATCCGCCATGTTAGAGACATGTTTCTTTCGAACATGCCCTAAGTGAGGAATAGGCTGAAGCCATAAGTCTAAAATGGTCATTTGCACTCTGAGAGCATTTTATTTTATATTTGATTATATTATTTATTATTTTTTATTAATAAAAAAAAATGGAATGGCCTAAACTAGTATTAAAAGTATATATATATATATATATTAAAACAATATATTTTACAAGTTGGAATGAGACTTTTCTTGGTCTTAAAGGGTAAATAATAGTAAAAGAATATTTGCATTCAAACCAAATCTCCTAAACCATATTTATGCAATGGTTGTCCAAATTAGCTAAACACTGGATTTGCTTACCAACTTGCTTAATCCTCTCATTTTCAATAGCCATGTCACTATGTCATTAAACCCCTACCTACTTTTTGGTACCCTTCCTAGCTAAGAAGTCTGCCACTATTGACCTAAATTGAAACCACATCATCTAATTACCTCTACAATTCCTTAATTTGGGTGACTAAATCCTCAACCTCCATGTCTCCAAAATGAAGTTTCTCATGCAATCCAAAGCTTCCACTAAGATTTGAGAATCTGATTCTATGATTATCCTCCTATAACCTTGTCTTACCACCAAGAAAGAAATAAATTTGATAGCTAAGGCTTATGATTCATTGTTCGTGGCCTTGCCTAGGCCGTACAATATGCAATAGATCCCAACATGATTCCTGCAAACCACTCCAATTGCAAATCTACTTGGAATATCTTTTGCAATAACACCAGATTAATTTGAATCTAAAATTTTGGGGGTGCTTGTCAACTAGCTCTATCCTGCATCTCTTACACTTTAGATTCAATCTCCATCATTTTTATGTGAGCATAAGTTTTCTCTTTAGCATACACTACCACATTTTTTGTCAGCTTGCTCCATATGACCTTCCAGATATCATCAAAGTATGAAAAGGTTTCTCTAAAATTTTTACCATTTCTATCCAACCACACTTTCCACCAAATTAAGTTTAATACAAGCTTCCATATAAAGAGCTTCTAATTTAAATATACCCCTCTTCTATATTTTCTAAATTTAATCCAATTTAAATCACCATTGGCTCATTTTTAAAATCTAAAAACCATTGCTCCCAAATCTGGTGCATGAACAAGTACTCAAACATCAAGTGATTAGATGTTTCTTCACTTTTATAGCATAAAATACATTGGGATGGATCAGTGATTCATGTACATCTTAGATTATCAAAAATAAGAATTCCATTGTGCATGAATTACCAAACAAAAAAGTTTACTTTTTCCCAACCCTTGCAAAGTTATATATTTCTCCAATTCTCAACCTAATATGCATGAGGAGGAGGCTCTAGAAGGATCTTGTTATATCCATCCTTCAATGTATTGATTCCAAGGCTCTCGTAGCCCCAAGCTAATTCATCCTTCTCATATCTACTTGTGAATTTGTTTTTGCCAATATTTTAGTCATGATGGGTGTCAATTCTAAAGGGATTGAAATTGGTCATTCATCCAACTCCTTAAATTGCTTAAACCTATAATCCTCTAGTTGACTAGTTTTAAAATAAATTCCTCTAGTTGACTAGTTTTAAAATAAATTTGGATATAGGTCCAACCCCTACTTTTCATGAATGTTTTTATTAGTTGTAGTTTTTATTAAAATAATATTATTTATAAGTTGGGATGAGACTCTTCCTAGTATTAGGCAACAAGAATATCTGTTTATAGTAGTAAAAGGATATCTACATTGGACAAAAATACCTAAATCATATATTTGCAATGGCTATCCAAATTAGCTAAAACCTAGATTTGCTCATCAACCTACCTAATCCTCTCATCCTCAATAGCCATGCCGCTATACCACTAAACCCCTACCTCCTTCTCAATACCCATCTTAGCCAATAAGTCTACCGATATAAATCAAAATCACTCTAAAAATATATTAGAAGTACATACAAATAGATCTAAAATAGGATAATTCTAGGTTCAATTTAAGGATACATCCCACTCTCCAGGGCTGAATAAATAATACTACTAGACCATGACTCATATTTTTAGATTCAAAATCATTATCTCTATTAAAAAGTGAGGAAATACTAAAAATAAAATATCCATTAGTAATAAACCATAATGAAAACTCACCAAGAATATTCGAGTTTTATCAAAGCCATACATACGAAAAAATCAAGATAGAGCAAATACCAATAAATTTATAGATAAGATCGTGATTGGCTCTATATAAGACTATTTATTCTACTATCCTTTGCTAAATGATAATATTTTTTCTTGATTTTGACTATGACAAGCATCTATTAACTCTTTAAGTAGCCATGAATAACATTTTTAGTCTAGTTTATTGTGCTTATTCAATATCTGTTGTAGATTTTTCTTTCAATAATTCTGAAAATAAACTCTATCTAATTAAAATAGAATTTGTAGGTATCCTCATTGGCCCTCCCGAACCAAAAAGTACTTCATATACCTAGATGATGACCTAGTTTTTCCTTCCCCTAGTTGTTATGATCAAAGTTTTATGTTAGCTTAAAAGTAAGAATTTTATTATCACTTCTAATGTCCCACTCGACCTATTTTTCATGAATGTTTTTCTTTGTTGTAGTTTTTATTAAAACAAGATTATTTATAAGTTGGGATGAGAATTTTCTTAGTCTTAGGAAACAAGAATATATGTTTACAATAGTAAAAGGAGATCTGCATTGGATCCAAACCTTCTAAACCATATATTTGCAATGGTTTTCCCAATTAGCTAAAAACTAGATTTGCTCACCAACCTACTTAATCCTCTCATCCTCAATAGCCATGCCACTATGCCACTAAACCCATACCTCCTTCTCAATATCCATCTTAGGTAGTAAGTCTACCATTATATTCAGAGCTCTACCGATATAAATCAAAATCACATCATCTAATTTCCAATACTTTATCACTCTAGAACTCAATTAGAAGTACATACAAATAGATCTAAAATAGGATAATTCTAGGTTCAATTTAAGGATACATCCCACTCTCCAGGGCTGAATAAATAATACTACTAGACCATGACTCATATTTTTAGATTCAAAACCATTATCTCTATTAAAAAGTGAGGAAATACTAACAATAAAATATCCATTAGTAATAAATCATAATGAACACTCACAAAGAAGCTCCCAATTTTACCAAAACCACAAATACAAAAAATTCAAGATAGAACAAATACCAATAAATATATAGATCAGATCATTATTGGATCTGTATAAGACTATTTATTCTACTATCCTTTACTCATTGATAATATTTTTTCTTGATTTTGACTATAACAAGCATCCATTAACTCTTTGAGTAGCCATGAAGAATATTTTTAGTGCAGTTTTTTGTGCTTCTTCAATCTCTGGTTGAGATTTTTCCTTCAATAATTCTTCAAAAAAATCTATCTAATTAAAATAGGACTTTTAGGTGTCCTCATTGGACCCTTCCCAACCAGAAAGTACTTCATCTACCTAGATTATGACCTAGTTTTTCCTTCCCCTAGTTGTGATCATCAAAGTTTTATGTTAGCTTAAAAGTAAGAATTTTACTATCACTTATATTACCATATCTTAGATTATTTTTTTTACAATTATAAATAATAACATCTTGGTTTGTTTCTGAATTTTAAAGAGCATTAAATATCTTAACTAAAAATAATTTAAAAATCCTTCATATTGGGATATATTTTGAAATGTATGATCTATTCTAACTGGAGAAGTTGACATTGTCTAGTATAATATCTTATACAAACCTATAGAATACAATTATATTAGTTTAGATAGGGTTTATTGCATAATTCTATAAAATCACATAGCTAAATTTATAAAGTTAATATTATAAGGTTATCCTTTGTATACCAATATTTATGTATACAAACCATTATAATATGTTGGTTAAGAATTCGTGCAATTAAATTATAATTTAGTGAGGTTTTTATTACTTCTTGAACTAATCTATTATATCAATATATGATTTATATAATTATAATTTATGTAGGTTTGTAATAGCATCTTCTCATCTTGGCCTGGAGGGTCATCAAAGATGAGAATGGCAGGGTGGTTGTAATTTTTTCTAAGCATGTCTCCTCTCAATATTTCTTCTTTGTGGATTCTAGATCAGCTTTCTAAGGTGTGATGTTGATGCAAAACTTAAGCTTTAAAAAGGTGGTCCTGGAAGGGGATTCATTGAGTCTGATTAGTTTGCTCAAGTCGGATAAGTATCCTAATTGGTGCTTGTCCAATTTAATTAATAAAATAATAATTCTATAGTCTATGGATGAAGTACAAATCACCCACATTTAGAGAGAAGGATAGAGTGGTAGATTTATTAGCTAACTGGGGTGTTTCTCACATGGGAAGGCATGATTTGATAACCAATTATCTTAAGGAATTAAATATCATCCTTAAAATTTATTGCTCCTAATTTGTTCAAGGTAGGCCTTGATGGTTGGGATCCTTTACTTGGGTTCCTGAGCTAGATACTCCTCCCTATGGTTGGTAGTATTTTTATAGGTGTATATGAATTATTGTGTTGGTACCCCTATGTTATCCATGGTGATTCATGAGGCTCCTTTACATGCAAATGCTTACTTGGTAGAAGATATTTATTGGTACTGAGTTTATCTAAAATTCTTTTATATCGAGGGAGGATGCATGGGGTCACATGGTATTAGGTGTGGGCTAGGTGTTCGCTAGTGGGTTGAGTTGGATTTGAATATCACTCTATCTAAATATGGATTGGACCATGTTGTCCTTTATTCTAGTCGATATGATCCCTAGTGACTTGTTTTTCATTTATTATGGTGATAATTTTTTGAGATTCTATTGCCCAAGTACATTAGTTATTCTTGATTTCTGTGTAGATTTTCCTCATGAACCTTTCCTAGATATTTTTAGTGGTTATGTTCAATTCGATCCTAGATATTTTGTTTTAATTAGAGCTTGAGTGCTTTGAGGAGAGGATTGTTGTGATGGGGAGACAAAAAAAATTAAATTCAAGATTGGTGTTCTCGAAGATCCATTTGGAGTCAACTTATTTGGTTGTACATGACGAGGTAGTTACTATTATTTATCATGGTGGGATTCTAGGTTGTTTAAGGAGGTATCATGGTCATAATCTACTACTTTCTATGCGGTTGGTTTACTCATGGTATGAGTACTCGATAAGGATCAAAAATGTAGTTTTTTAAGATATATGAAAACCTCATAGCTAGGATCATAGGTCTCCCCATAGATGGGTACTATCATAACAGTGATGGTCATTCCTTGCTAATAGAACTAGGTTATTTTCTATATGAAGGGAATTTTTTACTGAATTAGTATAATGGGTTTAGGAAAAAGGTACTTTGGCCTTTGTGGGACTGCATGATCTTAGTTATCACGGACTACTTCATGTTGGACCTCTCATATGAAATAATCATAAGCTTCCATGTAATATTCCACAATTAGTTAAGGAGAGAGTGAAGAATGAATATCCCTACGTTCTTATTCCATTCCTTGAAGAAATCAATATCAAATATCAAAATAGAAGATACCTGAATCCATTACACCAAGGAATGGTTCTGTTGATTATAGAATTTATTGCTTTAGAAATAGGGATAAATATGATAAAAATCTTCATGTTCATCGAGACCAACCCTTTTCTGGCTCTGGACTTATCATTGCCAAAGAATATATTTTTATCTCATATTATCTCAAATAATTTGGAGTTCTTTCTAGGTATTTTGTGACCTCACTCTGACTAGACAACAAGGGAGCTATTAGTATCATCTAAGGGCCTAGGATGTTTATTATTATCTTCTCGAACTACGTCCACATTGAGAGCCCTACGATCTCTTCTAAAATATCTAAGGATAGTAATAAATTAAGAGGCCTCTCAATAACTTCAAAAGGGGTGAAGGGAGGATAAAAGAGGTGGTGTAGGAGATTGTTAGAAAATAAAATACCTATTGTAGATTCAAGAATTAAGATAGGCCTCTCTGGTTCAAGGGCTCAACTTGAGCTGATGCAATAGGTTACTTCTGAAGGATTGAGAGCTTTTGAATCTACTCAAGTAGAATCACTCTGCAATTTTATGTAGCCGATTAAAATTAATGATGAGAATTAAAATACCATTATGGGTATGCTCAAGAACGCTATTGAATTCATAGAGGATGTGAATCATCTCTAGGGCTACCTAATGGAGTTTGTCTCCTTGAAACTGAATGCTTCTACTAATTCCTAGATGCTACTCTAATAATTCAAGATATGATCCTATTTATGAATGTATTTTTGGCTAGCATCAACTTATTTTCCCAGTCTATTGTTTGTTCTTATGTGTAGGCTTTGTTATGGTCAAATTGGCTGGAAATCCCTACTACGATTTTCGACCCTTTTTGGTCTCCTACAGGAGTGGATGTATTTTATTGTGGGTTCCTCTCAAAATACTCACTATTTAATAATAAAAAAATAGCATCTTCTCATATTCACATATAATCGATACTTCCTTTTGATATCTACTTATAATTGATATAACATTTGAGTAATGATTAATTTTTTTTTCTAAATCATTACAAAATCTAATATGGTATTAAAACAAATATGAAATATGTTTCTTGATCATGTAGAGGAATTTTATTTTGATTTATCAATATTTTCCTCATGATATTAAGAGTAAACTAACATAAATAGGGTTATAAGATAAAGTAATATAAAAACATCAAGTATCTTTCAAACTTTAGCAAGAACAAAATATCTTCCTAAGCCATCCAAATGCTATGGTCTTTTGATTTGATGCATAAAATTCCAATGATGATGGTATGCTACCTTATAACTTATATGCACATGCAATATATATAATCATATGAACATGGGTAAGAAATATAAATAATGACACCACAAAATTAAGATAATCAAAATAAAATTAATTTTAGAACATATATAAAATAAAGAATTATGTAAAGTGTATATTTATTTTTAGTCTATTTGGTTCCATGACCCTTATTTTATCAATATGGTTATGTTATGGAAACATTTTGGTAACATTTTTACATAAATGAAATAAATTAAATCTAACCTTAAAAATTACAAGAGATAGTGAAAATAAATGGAATGAGTAGGTTTCTTATGTGAAAGAAAACAATTACTTTATGATTATCATAATGCATTGAATAAGTAATCATATTGTTTTACAAAATCAAGGAGAAATGACTCAAAGAAGGACATAATAGTATAATGTTTATCATGTTATAGCAAACAAATTATTCTTTTCATCACATAAAAAATATTTTATCTAAATAGAAGAAATATTGAAGGAAAAAATATTTATGGAAGGAAGCAATTAATTATTTCTAAAAATAATTTGTTAGATACTAGACAAGATAAGGAGGCATATGATAAGCCTTTGTAAAATATTCTATCAATTATCACACAAGGAAAACATGAAATTATGATAAAGAAGATATATATGGAGGAGCATTATGAAGTTATTTTCTCTTTTCACCCTAATAACATACATGGTCTATGAATTTATTATAATTTTATTTCAAACATTTTGGATTTATTAAAGAGTGAGATGTTAGTTATAGTTGAAGAGGCCTAAAAAAGGAAGGCTATTGTAAATGAGACAAATATTAGTTTATATATATATATATATATATATATATATATATATATATATATATATATATATTTTTATATATTTAAGCGAAAAACTCCTTCCGAAGCGCCTTGGTCTGAGATACCATGACCAAGGGGTTTTACACCGTCAAAGTCACTCAGGAGTTGCGCCCTGCACCAACATTATCAATTGGATTTTGGATACCCAATTCAGCTTTTTGGTAGGGTGGAGATTTGAACCTGGGACCTCTCTTGGATGATTTCCCTCTCCTCTCCAACTCACCTACAACACCTGGGAAATATTAGTTTTTATTTCTGTTTCCAATAAATACAAGACAAAATATTTTTATAATTTTTTCCTAATAAGCCTTTGTAATATGATTTATAATATAATTTTAAAAATTATGATAAATAGGTTGAGAGGTATTCTATATTGTGTTGTCTTAGAGGAACAAGGTGGTTTTGTTCATGGTAAACATATTCTTTACGGTATAATCATTACATAAGAGGGCATACATTCTCTTTATTCTATAAAAAAATAGATATGCTTATAAAAATAAGATGTGAACAATGCATATGATAGAGATTCCTAAAGTTCTCTATATGAAATTATTATTTTTTGGTTTTGATTATAATTGGTGTAAATGGATTAAACGTTGTTATAGGACTATAAAATATTCTATTTTAAACAAGTATTCTCCTACTAGTCACTTCATTTCAATGGTAGACTTTGCTAAGGTGATATGATATCTCCCTATTTATGTGTTGTTCTTGTAAATGCATTAGGGAGATATTTCTCATAGATATAATGGATGAAAAAATCAAAGGTGTTCAAGTTGTAAGAAATGGTCTCTTCTAATTTCATCTCCAATTTGTTAATAACACTTTTCTTTTAGACCATCCCTCAATTAGTGAGACCATGCAATTTAAATCTATATTATCATGGTATACTACAACTATTAGATAGTTTATTGATACTGAAAAATGTAGGACTATACATTAATACCATCCTATATTTACAATGAATTATTGTGAATATTTTAGAATTCAAAATTGAAAATTTTCCATCAACTTGCTAGGGTATTCCTTTACCTCATAAATAAAATAAAAAAGAGTTTTGCATCTCTTATTTGGATTGAATTCTTGTTTCGTAGGTTGTAAGGGTAAGTTCTTAATCATAGAAGGAAGGGTACAACTCCTAAAGAGTATATTATGATATATATGATGTCACATTCAATATTCCTAGTATGTATATCATTGGAAATTAAAAACATTTAAAGATAATTTCTTTGAAAAGGATATGAGAAAAAAATAATGATCATCAAAATCTATTTTGATTTTAGTCAATGTGACTAAGAACTTTATTTTCTCATAATGGTTGTGTCAAAGTGGGATGAAGCAATGTTTGAAGGATCATATATGTACAAGTTTATTTAAAATCTAAAATATTTAAAAAATAAAGTGAATATTTAGAATGTTAGATAGTTTATTAAATATTTAAATTGCTATAGAAAATTAAATGAGATCTTAAAATTTTACAAGAGATAATAAAAATAATAGAATGAGCCAATTTATATATTTGAAAAAAATATACTTATTTATTAGCATAATATATTAAAATAAAAATCATGTTTGTCATAAGAAAATTTGAGGGTTGTCTTAAGCAAGGGGATAAAAATAAAAAGTATTTCATGCTTTAATAAAAATGGATTTTTCTCTTTATCATATAACATGGCTTAACTCTAATGGAATATTATTGATAAATAAGAATATATTAGGAAAGAAACAATTAATTATTTCAAATATATTCTATTAGATAAAGATAAGGAGGATAAATGTAAGTTTTTATGAAATAATCATTTAGTTATCACATAAGGACATACTGCAAGTTTGATAAGGAATTTCTTTATGGAACTACACAACATACTTTCTCTTTCCATATAAATAAGGCAACTAGCTCCTATGGATTTCTTGTAAATTTTATTCAAAAATTTTAAGATCCTTTTATTAGTGTTTGTTCGATATAGTTGAAGAGATCAAAGAAAAAGAATGGTACAATAAGTAATATCAATTACATTTTTATTATATTAGTTCTCATGAAAGACAAGAAAAAATAATTTTATAAAAATAAAGAGATTGATGAAGATGAATGTATCAGTGGAAATTAAAAAAAAGAAGACCCTAGAAAAAATAAATAGAAAATAAAATTTAAAAGGATAGTAACATGGGAAATAAATGCAAATATCATAATTATTAGAAAAACAAAAAAAAAGGCAAGCCCATAAATAAAAATAAAAAGCTATGATAAAAGTGATATCTCCTATACAAGAGGCATTGATAAGATTGTAAAACAAATATAGTAAGAAATTAACAAGTTGGATAAGATTGTAAAATGAAGAAAGTAGGGAATTAACAAGTTATTATAGCCAAGGTAATTTAAAAAAAAGAAAATTAGGTAGTAAATATTAGCCATTTAATGTTTCTATCTTTATTTTGATGAAATTCAAATATTATAAGGCAATAGGCCAAGTGAGATTTTATTTCTTAATAAAAATGATATCAAAGTAAACATAATAATTTAGGAATATGTTCTAGGGATCAATAGATGGAATGGGAATACTTAGCCCTAAGCATTGCTTGTAGGGGTTTCTCACACTATCCAAATCAAAAGAAAAAAATTAGAGAATATGAAGAATATCTTTAATAGTAAGGGAAAAAATATTCCTTAATAAAATAACAAATAAAAAATAATTTAATTTAATATATAATAAATAATATTTAATATAAATATAAAAAATAAAAAATAAAGAAAACCTAAAAATGTGTATAATTAATAATAAAAAACTATATTACAAAAAAAAAAAAAAATTTATTATTATGAACATGAAGATCTCTAAAATTTTACTTTTATCCATTTAAAATATATTGGTCTTATAGCTATAAGCCCTCCATCACTCTATCTTCACTCTCCCAGTAGGTGTGATTCTAAGAGATAAGTGAAGAGAGATGTTGTTAGAGAACACATAAAAAATATGTGAAAGGTAGACAACATGAAAAAAACCAATATTGGTGTTAGAAAAAAAAGTAAAATATATTCAAAATATCAAATTGCAATGAAAATTTTAAAAATAAACCAATATTGGTGTTAGAAGAAAAAGTAAAATATATTCAAAATATAAAATTGTGGTGAAAATTATAAAAATAGAAGTAAAAACAAGAGTTTATGAGTACAAAATTATGAGTTTATGACTAATAGGAGTAAAGTGGTCTCTCAAATCTCACTAAATATTATGTACAAAAATGTTAGAGTCATAATACAAATAGAAAATAAACAATAATATAATAAAAGATAATATTAATAGGTATAGCTACCAATCATGGAATCAGAAGAAATTCCTTGTCATGCACCACTTAGGCGATATGTATTTTCATTTTCCTCGCTTACATTTATTTTCAAATAGTTAACTAACCATGATAAAAGTCATTGTATTCATTTTCATATAGTTTAACATCCTCACCATAAACATAATCTTCAGTCATAAGAGAACGTTCGCCAAGTCTATCATAAACCATCAAGAAGATACCAATGTTCATAATAAACACTCAAGTTCAATACCAATCATCATGAGTTCAAATGTTGAAGAAGCATGAAAAATGGCACGCCTAGATGATTGAAATGAAATGTGATTCTATCATTTCTAAGCAAGCATTCAAAGGAAAGTGTGCAAAATATGTAAATTATTGAAATGATGAATTATTTGAAGTAAAAAAGGAAGGGTTTCTCCTTGTATTTATAAATTCATCAATCTAAAAGGTTACAATACATCCCCTTTGAGGGCTTCTTATTTTAATACATTTTGAATTACAAATTACAAGGGATCAAATCCCTCCATGAGCTTAATGGCATGTTTCAATGTTATTCTCGCAACCCACAATTGAGAGCTAATATTGGGCTTCCTTTAATATGCCTTTTATATCCTCCCTCATGCCTAGAATACCTGCACCTAGATACAAGAGAATGAAAATTGTAATATCATATGTGTTTTATGTTGAAAACCTTGAAAAATTTACAAAACTGAATGTAAAACTTATTTGTGACAAATCAAAACAACTCCAAATGACTTGCAATAATATGATTTTGGAATTATATAAGCATGAATTCAAATGAAATTGTGATTAGAATGTATGACCATTCCTAGTAGGTAAAACTAAGGTTGCAATCACAAAAATCTAAATTAACCCATAAAATCTACTCAAAAATTAATCAAAATTGAATGCAAGGAAAATATAATGCTTTAGAAATGATATATGGTAAAATTTCATCAAAAATTTTAGCCATTTCATGGTCATCCCTAGAAAGTGCAACTAGGACTGTTATCCGTCCCTGGGTGGGATAGTCACAAAACTAGGTGTATTTTACCACCATTTCAAAGGGATCTTGTTTAGAACTCTCCTAAATGTGTTGTCGTTGAATTTGGTCAAATTACTCTCCAATTTGAAAATTTTTGGAATTGATTAGCGTATTTTGGGATGCTCCTAAAAGCACCTTCAAATGAAGAGGTTCTCAACGAAAATACTTGGGTGAATGCTTGGACAAATATTGGCAGCACTTCATGGTCAATAATTGAAATTATCTCTCTCTAAAATTGTGTGATCACACATCAATTTATATCCCAAATAGGGAAAAGGAGGAAAATAGGTATGTTATAGCATGCAAGGCAAGCTCTGCCACTTGTCAATTTCTTTGCCATGCAATAGGTGAAAAAGGCTACCCATTTGGGCCTCCAATTTGCA
This sequence comes from Wollemia nobilis, assembly GCA_028583015.1. Classification (NCBI taxonomy): domain Eukaryota; kingdom Viridiplantae; phylum Streptophyta; class Pinopsida; order Araucariales; family Araucariaceae; genus Wollemia; species Wollemia nobilis. The sequence continues at coordinate 7,477 of JAQPPZ010017000.1, read as the reverse complement.
GGTCCTGATGTCCATGACAACCTCCAAATCAATTTTGACTGATTGGGTAGGAAAAATGATAGGAATTGATTACCATTTGTCTCGCTCTTTGAATTTTGAAGGGTTTGGTTCATGGCCATTCCACCCAGGGATGGTTGTTGGTGGTCATCCCTGGGTGAGACGGTCATGAACTATGACCATCCTTGGGTGGGAAAGCCATGGGTACATGGCCCAAAAATTCTTAAAACTAGGGTAAATATTCCTAAAAGTGTTTGGGTGCCCTAGATAACCATTTAAGATTTTATTATGGGGCCATATAATGTTGATAAGAGTGGTGCATTAGTAGTCTTATTTGATTTACATGATTTTAGTTTCTATAGATGCCCCTTTTTGAGACGTGATGTGTGCAACAGAGTGTTGAGTAAACATATATGACTAAATAATTAAATGATTGAGGTTATTAATTAACCTAACCAAATTTAGATTCCTCTATTGTAGAAAGAGCATACATTCTTATAATACTTCCTTTTGATATAGTTGAAGGATTGATTTTGGGTATACATTTCAGCCACATTGTAATGACAGTTGTAGGGGATCAAGGTATACTCGGTATTAGTTCCTTGTTTCATTGTAAGAATTTACATGGGTGAATTCCTAAGGCTTAAAGGGGGCCAATAATTTGTTTTGTTGCATATGCAGATTTTTTACCCAAGCATGGGATTGAAATTTTGTCTTTGGCAAATATTCTTTTGAATGTATGAAATTTGCACTTTTGAGTGTTTAAGTGTTGATTTGATTTATGAAATCGTTATAATGAATACCCCATAAATATATGAGTTTATGAGGGCATAAAAAAATGGTTAAGCAATGAGTCACTTGACCCATATGACATAAATTGGGATAACCATCAGTTTTACCCATTATACGATGTACCTGTTTTGCTACAATTTTTATCGTTCTGATGATAATTCATGTAAGAAAAAAAATAAATACTTCATTTTCATGGAGTGGTATGGCCATAATGGTATTATTTGGGAGTGAAATAAAGTATTTCAAAGCATCCATAAATAATTTGGATTCAATATTGATCCCTTGTGATTTTTTAACCATTTTTGACTTGTTTTTTGTGGGTTTTTGGCCCTATTTTTTTTATCATTTTTAGCTATTTTGTGAGATTTTTTGGTGGTTTTCCCTGGGTGGGATGGCTGCATAGTTAATGGAAATCCCTGGGTTAGATTTTCAACCAATTATCCGATCATACCACTCAAGAGCAGCCATGCTCTTTTTGTTGCTATATAAGCCGAAAATGGGGAAAATGAGCTCATTTTTACATGTTTTGCTTAGGAAATTGAGAGGTGAGAGGTAGGTGGATGATTTTTTGATGTGAAGTGCTGAAAAACATCTAACCATCACCATGATCCATCCATATTACTCGACAAGCGATGAAGCTGGTGCGAGACGGGTATAGGCTACATTTTCTCCTTCTCTTTATTTAATCTTGAAATCATAATTTCTTGTAATGATTCCATAAAATACACTAAATAATGATTAAGGAACCCTAATAATAGTTAAATTTAGGAATGCAATCTTTTATTTATAGTTTAAATGCATAATTTTTCCATTTTAGGCTATTTTTTAACTTTTTAGGGCTATTTTAGGGGTTAAATTGACCCAATTTTAGCCATTTTGGGGGTCGTCCCTTGGTGGGACGGTCACTAGTTGCTATCCCCGGGTGGGATGGCTAGAAAATTGGGGGTAGAAACTGGGTGGGACAGCCAAAAAAATGGGGCAAAAATGGCCCCTTTTGGGTCATTTTTTTTATATTGTTGGACTCTTTTAATGCATTTTTAGTGCATTTTTGACAAGTTGCTTAACTCTTTCAAGTGGTGAAGAGTCAATATCAAGTTATGAATATCTTTCAAGTCACTAGGGACATTTTTATAGAGGAGGATTGGAAATGGACCGATGCCATTGGCCTTAAGCATGTGGCATGGTTGGAGCCCGTGGTGGGCGACTACGCTTATTTGACTACCTTGATATACCTTTGGGATCGTCGCACCAACACCATCCACCTACCTATAGAGGATATGATGGTGAATTTAGAGGATATATATCAAATAGTATACATTATGATAGAGGGGCATGCTATCGTATCCACTCATCGATATTAGAGAGATGCAGTGATGCATATATACTTTAGGAGAAATTGAGAGGAGGTAGTGAGTGACCTACTTAGTGGAGGGATATTAGTAGAGTCATGGTTTGTAGCTGATGTATTGGGTATTAGAAATTCCTTACTTATGACTTTGATCTCCAACATGTTGCTTCTAGACTCATCAAAATTTAGGTTCCCCTATAACCTTATAGAGTTGGTTTTTACACTTGTGGAGTGCACTAAGGAGGAGCCTATAGTAATAGCTTGGGATCCTACAATATTGGAAGGGATTGGGATAGAATTTTCTACTACAAGGATTGGGAATGGTAGCATATTGCAATGGATAAACCATGGGGACTACCTTGGAGACCCCAAACACAACTTGATGATAGGGATATAGGCTATGGGATGCTATGGTAGAGGGAAAAGGAGATAGGTTAGAGCCATTGCTTTATAGGTGATGTTTAGCACTATGTAGAATCCTTTGCACAACTCAAGGTAGAAGAGATTACTTAAATATATTATAGAGATTTTCTAATATGGTATGAGGTTTATACATAGTTGCATCAGGTGCGGTGAGCTAGATGGCAAGTTGGGCAACATAGGACAAAGTGAGAGTACTTTCCTTATGATCAATTCCTACAATAGTTTAGGCTACGCCAAGGGTTTCCTAGAGATTTGATGATCTACTAGTATTTCAAGGATGATAGGACTATTAGTTGACCTATAGTGGATGCATTGGTAGAGGAGTCAGATCCTGTAGTAGACATATCTAAGGTATATGATGTTAAGATGACAGACCAGTATGACTCTTGATAGGTGACATGGTAGTGGCGAGGAGAGGGTCCACTAGGAGGGGATGCAGATGCAATGATGGAGGATGCACCCAAGGATGCTCAAAAGGAGGAGGGTTAGGATGAGTCTCTTGATAATGAGGAGGTAGATACAGGTGATCATCATGTGTATCTTTGTATAGCGAATTACTAGGTAGATATCATTTACGTACGATATCCATAGGATGACCTTGGTGAGGATGAATTTGAGGATCAGAGGATGTAAGTACAGTTGGCATATTGAGATGCTATGATTATTGAGTTTTGGGGTGATCTTATCAAAGTTCTACAATAGCACACAAAGGAGATATATCTTCTACAAGCATAGGTGCAAAGTACACAAGCTAATATGGATAGGTAGGTAACTTCAATAGATACTCTTCAAGCATAGGATGGATCATTGAGCCCTATCTATGAGGGATCTAGTAGTAGCGATATAGCTAGGCTACAAGGTGAGGTAGCACAAATTCATCCCATAGTGGCAACCTACCAGACTCATTGTTGATAGGAGCAAACTTATACTGATGAGTTTGAGGATGAGATAGTGCATCTTAGGGGGTGCATAATGGATCATCCATCTAGTAGTGGGTCACACCAAAGCTGGAGGAGTTGTACAAGACAATATTTTGTATGGATGGGGCCTCCTATTTTTGTACAAAGGTTAGACAATCCAGGAGGTAGCATATTTGGGAGTTCATGATGGACTCCAAATGATGGTAGAGGTGAGAGTCATAGTACTAATCTTGCATGACCATGGTATTTGAGACTCTTATGGCTCTATTTAGATTTTTGGATTTTGGGAGTGTGAGGTTTGAGGACCCACTTTATTGTAGCCTATGGGCAGCTTATGGACTATGATATAGCCTTTTATTTCATACATATGTATATATATGAGCTTTCTGTTATCATCATGTATTATTTTACTGCTTTATGAGATATATGCAATGCTTATATGTGCTTTATGATGTTATTATGGATGTTTTATCATGGATGCATGGATTTTTAATATGATGTGACTTGATGATATATATATTTATAAATTTATAATGAAATGGATGAGATATTTAATTTTTATGATATATTATGATTACTAGTTGACACATTATATGATAGCACCATAGATTGTACAAAATGTATCTCATCATTCTCATGTTATTATGACGCTATGTAATGGCATATGTAAATGTAACTTTGACAAATATATGATATCATGATGTGATATGGAATGAATAGTATAATGTTAGATGATATGTTTGTGATTTTTAGGAGACTCAAACACTCTAGTTACCTAATCAAAAGTTGTATAATAACTATGCAAGACTTTTTAACAAAGTATAAATCTTCTAAGATAACCCAGATATTCAATATCCCTATGTATGCATGTGAGATCATTGCTATGATAACACATAAAGATACCCTAGTACCAAACATGATTGATTCAGCCCTTCTATACTGAAGATCATCCTATGAGTATAATTATCCTATATTTTGTACTTAGTTGGATTAGACCACTAGGTAGTATAGGCAACCAAAATCTAGCTCATCCTAATACAAACATTGGTCTATAAAAAAGCAAGTTTCTTCATGTCACATACATATAATCATGCGTAAGGATACCACCATTGCCATGAGAGCTTGATGCCACCCAACCTATAATAAGGATCACCTTATAGTTCTCTAATGCTAAGAATTGTAGGGATTCAAGTTCAATACTCCCTTATTTTATTTTAATTTTGAATTTTCCAATGGATTTGCTCCTTTTGTTTGCTGAGAAATGGATTTAATAGTGGTGATAACTAGTGTTTATTTTGCTTTTTGCTAATGGTGAAAACCACTTTTTTCTTTTTGCATATTGTCAAGTGGTAATAACCACTGTTTATTTTTCTCTTTAGGATACTTGCCCCATTTTTGGTTTGAAGCAAGAATTTTTTATTTAGTGTAAGGAGGAACTTGTCCTTTTATTAATTCTCAACATATTTGAACCATTCGCATAGGGGGATGAGCGAGATAACATTTTTGCTTAAGGTACCTTAGACCACCTTGTAGGTTTCATATTTTCTTGTTCTGAAATTGGATTTATTAATGTCAAAATATGCTAGGATTTTGATATATACAAGGAATAATCTAAGAAAGATTCTACCTTCTAAAAATCATGATAGCTTTCTAAAAAATCTGAAAATAAAACTAGATACGATTGAGTGACTGAAAACCCTAACGATGCCTTATGAACAATGACTAATGGAAGGGAAACATACTTACAATATGGTATGCAAATACAAATGGTAGATTTAATGAATGATGTCTTATGAACAATGACTAATGGAAGGGAAACATACTTATAATATGGTATGTAAATATAAATGGTAAATATAATATAATAGGTGGTAAAACTAAACTTTAACAACCCTGATTTTGATAGATGTCTAGTGTACATACTTGGTGCTACACATGTATGATCAAATTCTAACAAGACATAATGCAATTATGAGTGTGTCTAATGCACATGATGTTAAATGCAAATGATGTGAAATGTAATGCAATGCATTATTTTTGTATTTTTGATGATTTTAATGATGTTTTTGAAATTTTGATATATATATATATATATGTAGTTTGACCAATGGGCTTAGTGGATGCCATTGGAGATTTTTAGGTGACCAAAGGGTTTATAGATACCTTTGAGGATTCTTGGATGACCTAGACAATCGTATATTACCTAGGGGTGTTTAGGGATGACCTAGATGGTCATGGATTTCCTAGGGGTATTTTAGATTGACCTAGATGATAGTAGACCACCTAGGGGTATTTTAGGTTGATCTAGATGGTTGTAGACAACCTATGGATGTTTTAGGTTGACCTATACAATCATAGATTGCCTAGGGGTATTTTTAGGTTGACCTAGATAGTCATATATCACCTAGGGGTATTTTTAGGTTGCCCTAGATGTTCATAGATTGCCTAGGGTTTTTTTAGGTAGGGCATGGTGCTCTAAGCATGAAAAGGCCACAAATGATTGATATTCATTGTTTCGAGATTTTCACTTCCTTTGATGGATGCTAAGCAATAAGTTCTAGGTCCAATGTAACTAGTAATGATGAACAAACCTAACCCGTTTACCATAAATTTATCTTGCAGGTGGGGTGGCAAATTTGAATTTTACTAGTTATCAACTTGAAAATATCTAGGGTGGACCTTCATGTTGTAAGATCTCTTATGGCAGTCTTATTAAACACGTAGATTCTTAAGAGCATTGATGTGTATTTCATGAAGTAATGTTAATTGATATAAATGAGCTTACCTCATGGTATCATCATTGATGAATTTTTACATGGAGATACATAGCGATGAGATTTCTAACTCTAAAGGCATGATAGCCTCAACATCATACACTAGTGAAAATATACTTACCCTAGTGGATGTCCAAATGCTAGTGTGATAGGCCCAAAGGGCAAGAGGTAATTGATTGTGCCAATGTAGACACAAAAACAACACCAATCTGATTAGGTGGCTACAAACACTAACCAAATTTGCATACATAGCCCCTAGGGAATCCCCTAGAGGTTAAACAGTGGTCCTAACCACTCCCACAGTAGTTTTGGAAGGTTAGAGGTCAATTTGGCACCTTTCAAGCACCCTGCTCCTTACTCGTTCCACCATGGGGCGAATAGACTACTATTCGCCTCACCCTGGGATGATTAGTAGCAATCGCTCCAGGGTGGGGCGAATAGAAGGTTTGATAGGAAAAAGGTTAAACCTTGACAAATGGCAGCTCAGATCCACCACTCAACTCCACATTCAATGCATGGGAGTGTGAGTGATCATTTTTGATCTCAAAGGGATAGTCGTAGAGGCAGTCATGGAGCCCTTAATCAGGGAGGAATATTATCTCCCCTAGGAAGGAATGATGGCCAAGTGGCACCCCTGCATGCACATTCAGAGCAGACATTTAGGTCTATAAAATGGTGAGTCTTCTCACCCCAAAAAAAATAGAGCAGGAGAATTTGGAGCAATGGAGTGCTGCCAAATTACATCCTCACCCCTCACTTGTGTTTCTTACATCCTTGATCTCTCTTTTGGAAGGAAGGTTATTGGGTGAACATTGGAAGCGCAATATGGACGTAGAACCCAAACATTTGGCCACAATACCCCACCCAATTTATTTACACAACCCCCTAGGATGTTTTGTACCCATCCCAAGTGGATTGGTGTTGAAACCAAGCCCTAAACAGTGGGCATCCTGCCCCCAGGCACCCCTCACACTACTACAGTCCTAATCGCCCCACCCCAAAGTGATTAGAAATATATAGTAGATTTATCTACTTTTTATTTTGCATTTTATTTTATGTCATTCATATATGCTTCCATTAAAATTTCATGCCATTCTGATGAGTTTTGACTGTGTTTTCATTGTTTTTCGCCTTCATTAACACATAGGGAGCATATTTGGATACAGGGTGATCGAGGATGAATCTATAGAATCCAAAATCTTGGGTCGTCTCAAAATTCCCTA